>CM071847.1:41598912-46807340 GCA_036507275.1 Sicyos edulis | reverse complement strand
ATTTTGTAAACTTAATGGGATAAAAAGGCATAGAACTGTTAGATATACACCTCAACAAAATGGAATAGCTGAAAGACTTAATAAGACTATAATGGATAGGGTAAGATGTCATTTATCTGATTCTATGGTTCCTGAAAGGTTTTGGGCTGAGGCAATATCTTATACAGTAGATACTCTTAATAAATGCCCTCACACTTCTCTTAATTTCCTAACTCCTGAAGAAAAATGGACCAAACATCCTCCTAACTTAGATAATCTAAAGGTTTTTGGGTGTGTTGGCTATGTTCATCAAAATATAGGAAAGTTAAAACCTAGAGCTACTAAATGTATGTTTGTAGGTTTCACCGAAGGGGTAAAAGGGTATAGACTTTGGCACCCTATAGAGAAGGAGTGTGTGAACAATAGAGATGTTGTCTTTAGAGAACATGAAATGTTTATGCATAAAGAAATACCTTTTAGCTCTAATACAATACCGTATAATACAGAACAAGTGCCTAATAATATACAGTTTAAGGTGCAGTTACCTACGGGAACTTCTAATACTCAAGTTAATGAGTCTAGTGATGAAGAAGAGGTAGAAGTCGACCCTGCAGACCTAAGAAATTATTCCCTTGCTAGAGATAGACAAAGGAGAACTATTAGACACCCTTCTAAGTATGCAGATGCGAACTGTATTGGTACAGACAGTACAGATAATACATACTATATTGACAATACTGACCGTATTAATCTAGCACTAAATGTAGATAGTTCCATTAGTGAAAATGAACCAATTA
The DNA here is from genome assembly GCA_036507275.1 of Sicyos edulis. Classification (NCBI taxonomy): domain Eukaryota; kingdom Viridiplantae; phylum Streptophyta; class Magnoliopsida; order Cucurbitales; family Cucurbitaceae; genus Sicyos; species Sicyos edulis. The sequence goes on along the minus strand of CM071847.1, from coordinate 46,806,564 downwards.
CTTTTGAAGATGCTATTAATTGTTCAAAAGCACCTAAGTGGATAGAGGCAATTAATGAAGAAATTGACTCTTTAAAAGAAAATGACACTTGAAAATTGGTTCCTCTACCTAAAGGTTGTAGACCTATTGCATGTAAATGGATCTATAAAATAAAAGAAGGTATTCAAGGTGTTCTAGACCTGAGGTATAAAGCTAGTCTAGTGGCAAAAGAGTTTACTCAAAGGGAGGGTATATATTATACTGAAATTTTTTCTCCCGTAGTTAAACATACTTCTATTAGAATGTTGCTTACTCTAGTTGCTTTACATAATCTAGAACTTGATCAACTTGATGTTAAAACTGCCTTCTTGCATGAAAATTTAGATGAAACTATCTACATGACACAACCTAAAGGGTATGAGGTTAAAGGTAAAGAAGACCTTAACCAATATAATTTGTAATTTAATATACATGCAAAGTCTCAACTTAACCAATAGAATGTACTTTTTATTTTTACATGAGTAAAAATAATGTTAAAAACCAACTTAATCATTTGTTGTTAATGTAAATTTTTTTTTTTATTAATCTTTTATTTTTACCTTAAAGTGTGGGAGAAAATCATTTTTTGACGATTTTACCCCTTAAGTCATACTCTAAATTACAAACATGTCATTTATTGGAATATAAAAAAAAAATGCAAATAATGAAGAAAATCTTTACAATATCATTTAGATTTTTATCCGTAGAATATTTTTATCAAATTTCATAAATTTTATGACTAAGTTAAAAGATAAGAGATTTCAACAATCAAATCAAAATATTTTCAATATCATTTAAATTTTCATCATCTTTATAACTTATAAAATAAGATATCTTTACCAAATCTCATAGATTTTATTTGACATTTTATATTATAATTAAAATAATAAATTGAATTTTCCAATAAATAGTTCTCTACATTTTGTTTACAAGCTTGGATTTACTTTTCTTTATTTTTTGTTTTTGTTTTTGTTTTATAATAATTTATCTTATTTTTGTTGGATTATTTACCGTAACTTTCATCTAATTTTTCTTTTGTTGCAATAATTTTTTTAGGATCTTTTTTGCATGATTGTTGTCTTTCAAAAAAAGACTTGGAGATCTTGAAAAAAATGTTTGAAGACTGAGGCTAAAGTGCATGAATTCTTCAATTTCAAAAGTTTGGTAATAATGATTTCCTACTATTACCATACATATATATAGTTCTCTATATTTTGTTTACAAACATATTTGAAACTTTCTCTTTTTTAGGTTACCTATCTTGGTTTCTTTTTGTTTTATAATAAAAAATTTAGTTATCTTATTTTTTTGGATTATTTACCTTAACTTTCTTCTAACGTTTCGTTGCAATAATTTTTATAGAGATCTTTTGTTGCTTAATTGTTCAGACTTGCAAATGTGGATTTTTTTTTTTTGAAGAATGATAAAATTATCTAAGTTCATAAATGTATACTAATAAATATATTTAGTTTATTTATATTTATAATTATAATAATGATATAACTCTTATAAACTTTATAATTCAATAGTAATTCGTCTATTAATAGATAAATTGAGAAAAAAATTAAAGAGTATCGATTTTTAAAAATCAGAGATAAAATTTAATTTTAATGCCATAAATCTTATTAAGTTTTTTTTTTTTTTTTTTAAATAATAACACCTATTATTTTTTTAAGCTCAAAATAAAATATTAACTGTTTTTTAACATAAATATAAATTTTAATAAATTTAATTAACGTGAAAAATATTTATAAAATTCAATATTATATTGAAATTATTATTTGATGATTTAAATTTAGTGCAAAATGTAGGAAATAATTTATAATTATAAATAAATAAATAAATATATATATATATATATATATATATATATAAATATATACACACACTATTTTTACACTCAATTGACATATTTTATAAAATATATATAATTTATTATTTAAAAAATTATCACGTGTAACGCCGTGTTAAAATTCTAGTTAAAATAAATTGTTAAATTATAGTAAGAAATTTAATATTTTAGCTAAACACGCCCTTAAATCTTACTTAAAGTGCGTTGATTTTTTTTTTTTTTATTAAATCACTTAAAGTGCGTTGATAACCAAGTGCGTTAATTGTATGCAGCTGGAATTTGAATACAACTTGTCCATTAAGATATAAAGACATAACACAATAAAACATAGTGGTTCGGTCATTAAAAAAATTAAATCCTTTTTATAAAAGTTTACATAAAAGTTTTCACAATTTTAATAGAAACCCACATCCATAATCAATTATACATAACGATCGTCCATTATGGATGACAATCACTGATATTAATAACATTCATTTATCATAACATAATAAACACACAAACTAGAGCATACCCTCCAATAAAAAAACAAAACAGTCCATATAAACGCAATAGATCCATAAGAACGATAGCAAACAAACTTCTTAAAACACTTAGTATGTTCAAAACAAAACTCTTCCCATACTTGTTGATAAGTTGCCAAATCAATACAACAACTTGTCACCTTGATCCTTGAATCCTTCCTTCTACGATCTCTTTCTTTTGAAGCAATTTGCAAGATTATCGACCTTTTCCAAAATGTTGTAGGCGATACGATCAACAAAACAAAAATAGGATATTCTCCGTGATTCGCTTGAAAATGGCAAAGAACAAGATGTTGAGACCAATCGGAAAACCAATTGCCATATCGATAAAGAAGGAAAACATTTCCAAATCTTTTTTCTTGGAGTTAGCTTCAATCGGTGGGAACGTAAATGCTATTAGTATTTTCATCACTCGCAAGTTTCTTTGAGGAGATGGGTGTAAAAACGATTGCCTTCATAAATGGAGGAGTCATTCAATGTTTGGAGTTGGTTACTTGTGGGTATAGTTCCCGTGAAAGTTGTTGAATGACAAATTTAAATGAGACAAAGAACTAATTGAACCCAAGCTCGTAGGAATCTCTCCGCATGATTGTTACAAGATAGATCGAGTGTTTCTAGTTTTTGCATCGCGCCAATATTTTTGGTATGACACCAACGAGTTCATTATTGGACAAGTTTAAGGTGCCTAATTGCACGAGTTTTGTTATTTCAAATGGAATTTCACCACTAAGTCTATTTCTTGAAAGATTGATAATCAAAACGTATTTGAGAGTACTATCATATTCAAGCTCTCTTCCTTTCATGACCAATACTGCCTTTTCCTTGAATGAGGGAGTATTTTTGTAGTATGAACCAAGTAGTCAAATTTCTCATTTGTTGTTGTTATAAATGAAGGATGTCCAATTAGACAAACAATTTGGAACTTCTCCCACAAGATTGTTGTCCGATAAATCTAATATACTGAAGCTCAAGAAGATTGCACCAATGTCTTGGAATGGTTCCGTTGAACAAGTTTGATCGTACGCTTATCAATTGCAACTGTGAAAAAACTTCTCCTGTCCATACAGGAAGGCTTCCGTGCAGTCTATTTCCACTGAGATCAATGCTTTGAAGGTTTGAACAATTCTCCAAAGATTTTGGAATCTCTCCAAAAAAATTGTTGTTACTTAATATTAGTTTATGGAGGGATTTCAAACCTATCGAGCTTGAAATTTTTCCATACAGGTTATTATTGGCCAAATCAATGATACCCAATGAATTGAGTTTATCCCAATCATTAGAGAGCTCCCCAAAAAATTGGTTGTTTGACAATGAAAGTACTTCAAGAGTACTATTCATTTTTTCTAGGGATGATGGATTAATCTTACCATTAAGATGATTCTTTGATAAAGATAAATACATCAAGTTGGGCATCGAATCACTAATGTTTTGGGGAATAGAGCCTGACAATAAATTATTTTCAAGAAACAGAAACATTAAATTAGGATACCTCATCGGGATTAAATGATCTCCAAGAAGATTATGACTTCGATTAACCAAATGGGTGTGTGATATCAATAACTGAGAAAGATTTCCCTTTAAAAAATTATTGGACAAATCTAAAAGTCTAATTTGAGAAGATACATGGGAAATCCACTCATTTGGTATAAAATCAAATTCCAAAGATGAGAGATAGTAACATCATTAGTTAGCTTAGTTTGAACTTGAAGCCAAATTGGAAATTGAGGACCAACCAAGCAATTTCTCAAATGAAGAGCTTTGAGCCTGAAAGGAGGAATCCAATTATATGAAACGTTGAAAACTAAAGCTTCATGATATGTATCTCTTCTAATTATAAGAGATTCAAGCTTTGTCAAATTCACAAAGTGAGCTTCTGTCATAACTCCTTTCCATGAATTGTCATAACTTTCAAAGTAGATTAATTGTGAAAGTTGTCCGAGATTTGGTGGTATGATTCCTCTGAAATTGTTAAAACTTAATTTGAGATCCTGTAATGAAGATAAGTTACCAATTGAATTTGGGAGTGAACCCCCTAATTTGTTATTTGTAAGATGTAGGTATTGCAACTTGTCAAGTACTCCCAAGGAATTTGGTATCTCTCCATCCAATTCATTATAACTCAAATCCAAAAACTCCAAATTGTTGTGGGTACAATTGGAGGAGCTACCCAACAACTCATCAAGTCTGCCTCCCAAATTGTTGCCAGAAAGATCTGCATATTGTAACTTACAAAGATTCAATAAAAAGATTGGTTTTTCTTGTGCTTTACTCAAATTCACCCTTCCAAGGTGAAGATACTCTAAAGAAGAAAGACCTGAGAGCCAATTCAAGTTTTCAACATCCAACCCATTATAAGAAAGATCGAGATAATTCAGATTGGATAAATTGCCTAAATGGGGAGGAATCATTCCACCAAAATTAGCATTAGAGAGACTAAGGTACCTCAAATTTTTGAACATGCCGAAAAAATAGGGAATTGAAGCACCGTCAAAATTGTTGTAGCTCAAGTCCAAGTAGCTTAAATAATGGAGATCAAGTAGAGAAGAGCTTATTTCACCTCCCAATGTTAAGTTTCCGCACTTTGACTCAAATGGAGTATTAAAATATTTAGGGCGCTTTGACTTAATTGGAGGATAAAAAATATTAGGGTTCTTTGGGTTTTGCAAATGGATCTTTGTGACCTTGCCAGAAATGAAGTCGCACGTAATGCCATGCCACTCACAACAATTATGACCAACCCAAGAGGAAAGTATGAGGGAAGGATCGAGTAATTTATGTTTGAAGGCAATGAGTGCATTTCTCTCAATCGAAGAACAATTGAGAGTGTTGGCCGAGCTCTGTTTGATGAAGGAACAACAACAGAGGCATACAAGAAGGAGAGAAACAATATTGAAACGAGGAGGGCTGAAATGACTACCCATACTCTGATCTAAACCAACAAATTCTCTTTGTGTTTGTAATAATTGAATTGAATAATTATATATATACCCAAGACATTTATACATTTCATTTCCCCTCCTAAGATTATCCCAATAATGCATCAAACTCTGGGTATCCAAGGGCCGCGTGGACTGGTCAAAAGCCAAAATTTAGCTTTATCTGGTTTTACTCCTTTATTTAAAAGCCAATAATTGATAAAGAAGATAAGAAAACAACATTTTTGTTCCTTTGGAAATCAAGTTATCCTTTATTTTAAAGCCAATCATTCAAAGACTTGAAATATAAAGTGTAAGTATACGTTTATATAATTAATTAAATATAGGTTATTTAATTAATTATATGTTATAAATGTATATACTAAATACAATTAATTAAATATATTTTATTTAATTAGTTTTGTATTAATTTTATTTGTGAATTTTTGTTTTTGAATTTTATTATATTTTGATCCCTAAATTTTTTACATTTTTGTTTTGGTGCTTGAATTTTCACTTTTGTTTCATTTTGATCATTAAATTTTAAATTCAAACAAAAACTCATTTTATTCACTTCTGTAAATATGAATGATATATATTCAGACAAAATATACTTTTTTTTTATTTTTCATAATTAAAACTAATGCTAAAAACCAACTTAAACATTTGTTGTTTATTGTAATTTTATTTTATTAATCTTTAATTTTAACTAAATTCCAATTTATCGTATTTATTAAATTAAATGGTTAAATTAGAGTAAGAAATTTGATATTTCCTAAAACCTAATTAAAATAAACAAATCAAGTATTTATTGTCAACAACGAACATAATTAAGGAGATTAATGTATATTCAATGATAAGAGATTATGAGTTGTAGTCTCTATCTCTGTTATAGTATTAAAAAAAATCAAGTACTTATTTAAAACAAATATAAATTAAATATAAACGTTTATATTAAAAGTACATTAGTAAATAAAAACAAACCACTACAACATCCACTTTAAATAAGAACATCTTGTATGCTTTTAATGCACCGCACATAGGTCAATATGCAAACCGCACATAGATAAAATATGTTTGAACAAATTACTCCAAATTCACACAAAATACAAATTAAATATAAAAACAAACCACTTCAAAATCTATTTCAAATAAGATCCTCTTGTATAATTTTCAAGTGATTGAAGAATAGCACGATCTCTTGAGTTTCATAAATCGATCTTAGTAACTTTTTCATAAATGAAGTCACAAGTAATGCCATACCATTGACTACAATTATGACCAATCCAAGAGGAATGTCCATTGGAAGAATCTAGTTAAGTTTTGTTTGAAAGCAATGAGAAATTTTCTTTCAACTAGAAAATCAATAGCTTTGGAGAGTGGTTTCAATTAGCTAATTAACACACAACAATACAAAGAACTTCATCGAAAATGATTGATGATATGGGGTTTGGCTTTGAGCAAAGAAAGAACCACGTGGGAAGGGATGCTTTGCTTTGTTGAAATGCGTAAAAGTTGTTTGTGTTCACAAAATCAAAAGACTTTAACTTTTGAATCTACTATTATTGAAACTTTAGAAAATCACTTTCTTAATTGAAAGACTTTGCACCACAATCAAACGACTTGGAGTCGTCCCATTAGCCTTTACACTAAAGATTTGGAGTCGGTATGTTCCACGAAATGGGAAAGACGTTTAACTTTGAGTCCTCTATTGGTTAAAAAAAAAATATGAATCGAGAGTATTATTGTTCTAAGGATTAAACTCATAACCGTTAGTTGAATTTATTAAAGTTCTCTTTCTATTGGGTGGTTAAATAGTTAGTTATAACCTGTATTTTGTTATTTTTCAGTTTTATGTACATCTGGGTTATTTAACTGATTGAAGTTTAGATGAAATTGTATAAATAACTCTTATAATGGAAATGGAAAAGTATCGTGTATTTTCCCACCAAATATCTTCGATCTTTCTCTTCTAATATGGTAACAGTTGAAAATTGAAATTCTCTCTTCTTTCTCTTCATCGTCTTCATCTTCTTCGATGGATCCCACTGGTTCTTCTTCTCCTGAAATCACCCCCTCAGCGGCCATTGATGCTACCTCCTCAGCGGCCATTGATGTTGCTCAGAGTCCTTACTACCTCAGCCATCACGACACTGTGCATCTCGTTCTGGTTTCAGACCTTCTTGGCGAAGATAACTACACCACTTGGAGTCGATCTATGCATCTTGCACTCTCCATTGGCATCAAGCTTAGGGTTCGTCAACGGTACCATCACTCCGCCCTCTGGATCTGATCTTGCTACTTGGACTCGCAACAACAATGTTGTCGTCGCCTGGATCTTGAATTCCGTCTAAAAAGGCATATCTGCAAGCATTCTCTTCACCGATTCGGCGCGAGCAATCTGGCTTGATCTTCAAGAGCGCTATCAGCGCAAGAATGGACCTCGGATATATCAATTGAAGCAACGGCTAGCCAATTTGGTTCAAGATCAACAGTCAGTCACAACATACTTCTCTCAATTGAAGAGCATTTGGGATGAGTATGTCACTTACCGACCTAGTTGCAGTTGTGGCCTCTATTCATGTGGCGGTCATAAGAAACTTCTTGAGTTTTTCCAATTAGAGCACTTAATGAGTTTTCTCATGGGACTGAATGATACTTTTAGACCTGCACGTTCACAAATCCTTCTCATGGATCCACCTCCGAGCATTACCAAAGCATTTAGTCTTGTGGCTCAAGAAGAACAACAGCGAGCTCTGCCTATTCTTCCAACTCCGACAATCTCTCTCGTTGTCGATCACTCTGGATCGAAAGGCCTGAAGCAATGGAGGATCGTCCAGTCTGTACTCACTACAATCGAATTGATCACATTGTTGATCGATGTTATCGTCTTCACGAATTTCCTCCATGTTATCAATCTAATTTCTCTGTGGCATCTTCACCTATCAATGTTTCCTCTGCTTCGTCAGTTACACCAGTTGCTTCAGTTACTTCATCCACTGCTGCTTCTCTCTCCTCTATGGACTTCACGCAGTGCCAGAATCTTCTTACTCTTCTGCAGAACAAATTTGATTCAGTGAAGCCTGATATTACTGTTTCGGCCTCCCACATTGCAGATACTCTTTATCATACCATGACAAGCTCTCGATTCTCTGATATGCTATTATCGAGTTCTTGAATATTAGATACCGGTGCTTCTACTCATATCAGTTGTAACCGTGCACATTTTACTTCCACACATTCTATCTCTACCTCAGTTGTTTTGCCTGATAATACAACGATTTATGTGCATCTATGTGGATCTGTGTTACTTTTTGGTTCCATTCTTCTGAAGAACGTGTTGTATGTGCCTCAGTTCCAATATAATCTTGTCTCAATTAGCTATTTAACCGCGGATGCATCTTTGTTGGTGAATTTCTCTAACATTTCTTGTACTATTCAGGAAAGGTTCACTTTGAAGACGATTGACAGGGGTAGCCTTTGCAATGGACTCTATGTTCTTGAAGATTGACGTACTATTACTGCTGCTTCGGTAAAGAAAGTATCAAAACCTGTATGGCATAATAGACTAGGCCATGTTTTTTATTCATATTTCCTTTCCACTCAAGATGTTTTGTCTTTTGATTCTAGTCCTGCTGAGCATAGTTCTTTTTGTGATATCTGTCCTATTGCTAAACAATGGCGATTGCCTTTTACTTCAAATAATAATAAAGCTTCTAACCATTTCGATTTAGTTCATGCTGATGTATGGGGTCCCTTCTCAACTCCCTCTTTACATGGATATAAATATTTCCTCACAATTGTTGATGATTGTACTCGTTATACCTCGGTATACATGCTTAGAGCAAAGTCTGATGTTCTTACAATCATACCACAGTATTTTCATCTTGTTCTAACCCAGTTTGGCAAGCGTATCAAAGGATTTCATTCTGACAATGCACCATAATTGACCTTTAAGGATTTCTTTCTTCAACACGGAGTTATTCACCAATTCTCGTGCGTTGCTCGTCCGGAACAAAACTTAGTGGTGGAACGCAAGCACCAACACATTCTCAATGTGTCACGGGCCTTGTTCTTTCAGTCCCGAGTACCTCTCTTATTCTGGAGTGATTATATGTTAACCGTTGTGTATCTTATTAACAGAACACCTACACCAGTGTTGAATGGTTCCACTCCTTACAAGCTGCTCCATGGAACTCTACCTGACTACTCTCAACTCAGGGTGTTTGGATGTTTATGCTTTGCTTCCACTTCACCTGCCAATCGAACCAAGTTTGAACCACGGGCTACTGCAGTTGTCTTTATGGGTTATCCGCGAGGCAATAAAGCCTATCGACTTTACGACATTGATCAGAAAAAGCTTTTTAATTCGAGGGATGTGATATTCCATTAGCATATTTTTTCCTTTCACTCTATTACCTCCCTTAATGAACAACCTGATTTTTTTAACAATGTTGTCTTACCTTCTTGTCTTGATGCGACTTTCGTAGCTGAGTATCCTAAGAGATCATCGACCCTACCTGCAATCGTTGATATGTCTGAGTCTGATTCTTCTAGAGTAGCTCTTGATTGTCCTGCACGCACAACTGAACAACACGTTGAACAACAAACTGTCTCTCCCGTTGCTCCAGATGAGCATGGTGTCTCTACCTTGGATGGCCATATGGTGCACACTCTACTCACCACCAAGCTCTTTGAAGCTCCCGGTCTTGTTACTCATGAGATCTTCAAAGATCCACAAGCCTCCTAGATATCTCTGCAGTTATACCATTGCAATCTCTTACCAATACTCTCATTCCATTATCATCCACCTGATACCCCCTTCATGCCTACCTCTCTTATGACAATTTATCTCCTCCATTTAAGGTTTTCACCATCAACATGACTACTCACTTTGAACCTCAGTTCTACCACCAAGCTGTTGTCTATCTCCATTGGCGGGCTGCCATGTCAGCTGAACTTCAAGCCTTAAAAGATAACTGCACTTGGACTGTTGTCCCTTTCCCTTCTACACACAGTGCAAGTGGCTGAAAATGGGTGTACAAAGTGAAGTTTCGCGCTGATGGATCGATAAAGCGACACAAGGTTCGGTAGTGGCAAAAGGGTACACTCAACAAGAAAACTTGGACTATCTTGAGACCTTCTCTCCAATTGCTAAGCTGGTAACTATAAGGGTACTCTTAACTATGGCCATATCTTTTAACAGGGTACTTGTTCAGTTGGATGTTAATAATGCGTTTTTACATGGAGACTTAGAAGATGATGTTTATATGGATTTGCCATTGAGGTATGCTAGGCCTTTAACAACTTCTACCTCAAATGAGCGTTTAGTTTGCAAGCTCCACAAGTCCTTGTATGGTTTAAAGTAGGCTTCCAAACAATGGTTTGCCAAGTTTAGCGCCACTCTCTTATCCCTTGGATTCACACAATCACGAGCAGATTATTCTTTGTTCCTACGGGGTCAAGGTGACAGCTTCATCGCATTGCTTGTGTATGTTGACGATATCATCCTCACGAGTGCAAATGTGTCTCGGATAGAGAAGAACTAAAGAAAGACCTCCATCAACGTTTCAAATTGAAGAACTTAGGGGATCTCAAGTTCTTCTTAGGTTTGGAACTTGCTCGTTCATCCCATGGCCTATATTTGTCTCAACGTCGATACACACTGCAACTATTGGATGATATCGGATTACTAGGCTGCAAACCTGAGCTGATTCCCATGGATCCTCTCCTCAAGCTAAGACAGACAGACAATCTTCTAGTTTATTCCTCGACTTATCGACGTCTTATTGGCAAGCTTCTATATCTGACTATCTCACGGCCTGAAATCACCTACGTCGTCAATCGATTGAGTCAGTTTGTCTCAAAGCCTTGTCAAGAACACATGTATGCAGTCCATTTCCTTCTTCGATATCTCAAGTCTCCCCCTGGTCAAGGATTAATTCTTAAACCCTTCAATTCCTTTCAGATACGCGCCTTCACCGATTCTGATTGGGCGACATGTTTAGATACTCGAAGATCTACGACTGGTTTTTGTCTGTTCCTTGGGGATTCTCTTATCTCATTGAAATCAAAGAAACAGACAACGACTTCCCGATCTTCTGCTGAAGCCGAGTATTGAGCCCTCACATTGACTACATGTGAAGTTATTTGGGTTCGATCCCTTTTAAAAGAACTACGATTACCTAGTGAACCTTCCTTGGTGTTTTACGATAATAAGGCTGCCATACACATCGCCAATAATCCGATGTTTCATGAACGAATGAAGCATATAGAACTGGATTGCCATTTTATTCGAGACAAATTTCAAGATGGAACTCTCAAACTTCTCCCTATTCGAAGTGCACAACAACTTGCTGATCCATTCACAAAGCCACTTCCTGCTCAGCTTTTGCTTCCTTTAATTCACAAGCTTGGTGTTGCTGATTTATATGTTCCATCTTGAGGGGGGCTATTAGAGTTCTCTTTCTATTGGGTGGTTAAATAGTTAGTTACAGCCTATATTTTGTTATTTTTCAGTTTATGTACAGCTGGGTTATTTAACTGATTGAAGTTTAGATGAAATTGTATAAATAACTATTATAATGGAAATGGAAAAGTATCGTGTATCTCCGATCTTTCTCCTCTAATAGAGTTAGATTACAATCTAATCGACCAATGCAACACACCTTCAATCCTTTCGAATTTTTCTTTTACTCAATAGTACTATTTGAGAAAAAAATTTAGCTATGGGGTAAAATTATAAAAACCTTTTTAGCTTGATAATAACTTGTAGTCTTTGATCTTTGACCAAGGTAACATTGGATTTTATTTTTTGTTTTTAAAAATTGTTTTGATTATTTATAAAATTTAGTCTTCTTATTTCTATTGCTTTGATATTTGAGTATAATGATCAATCGTACTAAGGTAAATAGGCCTCACCTGGAACGCTTATGTTTTACTTATCATTTCTCTCAGATCGATTCGTGATCAATATATCCTTACACATGCATTATGAATTTGTGATCTCAATTGATGGTTTTGGTTTATAAGAAGAGTCAATTGGGTAACATTTAGAATGTGCTATGCGTGGTTGGTGTTGTAGTGATGAGTAAAATATGTATCCTATGTGTGTGTTGATATCAATACACACCATCAATACAACTTAAGTTACATCTCATATCATAACTTAACAATAATTAACTATTATGGGGTTGTCTAGTGGTTAAAAAGGGTTTTCAGATACTTAAGGTGATGAATTCAATCCATGATTACCACCTACTTAAGAATTAATTTTCTATACGTTTACTTGACATCTAAATGTTGTAAGGTTAAACAGTATATTGCATGACATAACTCGAGATTCACGCAAACTAACTTGAACAATCACAAAAATGAAAAAAAAAAAATTCACAATAATTTACTTAGGTTTTCAAAAAATATATATATATATTATATTATTAATATCATATTATATGGTGTTTTTGCATAAATGGCAAAAAAAAAACCAAACTAATTACTACTTATAATATTTATTACTTTTTTTTTTGTACTTATACCAAAAAGAAAGTGATTGAACTTTATGAAACTATCAAAACTCCCTTTATCAATAAAATTTCAATAGAGTTAAAAAGAGCGAAACTTTAATTACATCTTGTATGATTCAATAATCAAAATGTTATAAATTTGAATTCTCTCATCTACAATTTTGGTTGAATTAAAAAAAAAATCAATAACAAATAACATTGATGGAAGTCAAATTAACTTGGTGTTCAAAATAAGTATCCACAGCTATTCTTGTATATGTTAACAGAAATCTTCGTAACACTACATAAGGTTGAGATGTTCTTAACATCTTGATATAGTCACAGTTAATAAGTTAAAGAGAAATAATATTTAGCCACTTACACTTTCTTTATCTCACTTATTACAAATTGGTCCCTGCTTATAATGGAGTTCATTATGGTCAATTCATATTAAGCAACTGCATCACATTTACAGCTCAATCTCACATTAAAGCATTCACACACAATCACACATATATTCATACATATTATCGACATGATGAGGAACTCGAAGGAAGAAGGCAAGTAGTTCGAGATGGAGGAAGAGATCGATGAGGCGCCGGACTTGTTTATAAAGAGGTTTAGGAAGCAAATACAGATGCAAAAGTTGGTATCCTTCAAGAGGCTTCAAGAGATGATTGCTAGAGGGACTTGATACTGATCATAATTTCATTCTTACATTATTTCATCTACATATTTTAACGTCATTTTTTTTTTCATTTTAATAATTAACTATTTCTTCTTATTATCAAACACAATTTTTAGAAGCTATAATAAGAATAAGATTGGAGCTAAAACCATTATTTATATATAAATAAGAACCACTTGCCATTCTAAAGAGCAGGGTAGCTCTTTATTTATTCCGCTTGAACTTCTAATCTTCAAGACTATAACCAACATATCTCTTTAGATTTTGGAATTTTAAAAATGTCTAATAAAGAAGAATCCATATTAATTGAAAATAAAACAGCTCCCTAGTGAAGGTTTCTAATTAATGAGAGGAGCAAGTCAACTTCACTGGGAGGAACATGAATGCTATCGGTGTTTTCATCACTCGACCACTTGCTTGGAGGAGATGTTTGTAAAAAAGGATTGCCTTCATAAATAGAGGGGTCTTCTAGTGTTTGGAGGTGGCCACTTGTTGGTATAGTTCCTGACAAGTTGTTGAATGAAAAATTCAAATGCAACAAGAAATCTAGAGAACTCAAGCTGGTCAGAATCTTTTCGGACAAATGATTACATGAGAGATCAAGAGTTTCCAAATTTTGCATGTCACCAATATTTTGTGGCATGCTACCAACAAGATCATTATTGGACAAATTTAAAGTACCCAAATGTATGAGCTTTGTTATCTCATTTGGAATTTTTCCACTCAATTTTCTAGAAAGATCGGCTGTAATTTTTTCACTCAATTTGTTTCTAAAAAGATCGGTTGTCAAAACGTATTTGAGAATAGAGTCATATTTAGACTCTCTTCCTTTCATAACCAATCTTGTATTTTCCTTGTATGACAAAATGCCTTGGTTTTTTGAAAAAATGTAGGAGATTTCTTGTTTGTTCATGACATTAATGAAGGTCGTTCAAAATTGTATGCCATTAATGTAGGCAAACAATTTTGAACTTCTCCCACAAGATTGTTGTTTGATAAATCTAATACACGAAGCTAGATTGCTCCATTGTCTTGGAATGGTTCCATTGAACAAATTAGATAGTAGGTTTAGCAATTTCAACTTTGAATACCTGCTCCTATCCATATAGGAAGGCTTCCATGTATTCTATTTCCACTGATATTAATGCTCTTAAGGTATGAACAACAATTCTGTAAAGATTTTGAAATTTCACCGGAAAAATTGTTGTTACTTAAATGTAGTATAGTGAGGAATGTTAAAAAACCTAATGACCTTGGAATTTTTCCATATAAACGATTGTTGGTCAAATCAATGATTCCCAAATGATTTGAAGTTGCCCCAATCGTCAGAGAGCTCTCCAAAAAATTGGTTGTGTGACAGTGAAAGTTATTCAAGGGTACTACTTATTTTTTCAAGGAATGATGAAATATTAATCTTACCACTCTGATGATTCTTTGATAAAATTAAATACTTCAACTTGGGCATCGAATCACTAATGTTCAGGGGTATAAGGTCTGAAAATGAATATTTTTGAAGAAACAACATCCTTAAATTAGGATACCTTAGTGAGATTAAATGATCTTCAAGGATATTACGACTTGGATAAACCAAATGTGTGTGTGATATATCAATAACTAGATTGTTGGACAAATCCAACACTATAATTTGAGGAGCTACCCACCAACTCATCAATTCTGCCTCCAAAACTGTTGCCAACAAGATTTGCAGATTGTAACTCCCAAAAATTCAATAAAATGATTGGTTTGTGCTATTTCCACTAAGATCAAGATGTTGGAGACTTGTGAGATTTTGGAGACATGAGATTAGAATCTTAAGAGCTTAACGATTCTTCCTTATATTCAGATTTCAACTCAATACTTATATCATTGATCAGTCTGTTAAGGTAGATGTCGATCACTATTTTCTCACTTCCACAAAACATAAAATTTTTCTTCTTGATTGTTAAGGAAATCAAGTTAAGGAAAACAACATTTGTGTTCCTTTGCAAATCAAGTTATCTTCATTCAAACACTTGGAGTACTTGCAATAAGTCTTTGCACTAAACTACAAAGACTTGGACTCTAATTTGCACTAAAATTACACACACTTGTTTTGTGGAAAAAACACAACTATGAATAAAATTACAAAGCCATTTTTAAGCTTAGTATAATTTTTTAAAAATATTTTAGTGTTGAATTTTTTATATTTTAATCCCTAAACTTTCCCATGCTCTATTTTGGTCCATAAATTTCCATTTTTATTATATTTTGGTCATTGGACTTTTAAATCCAAATTACATAAATTATAAATTTGGTTTCAATGATTTGAAGAAAAGTTAAAATTTACTTTCTATAATTTTAATATCTAAAATTTAATTCATATCATTTTAAAAATGAATTTAGTTCTTATACCTAATGAACTCGAACCTGTGACGCTGCCACTAACCCATTTGGTAACAATCACTTCTATCACTAATTGGATTCTATAAATGATAGAACTCAACAATAGAATGAGTCTAAGATTAATTGAACTCTATCTCAACTAACTCAATTTAAATGTTTCTGGTATAAATGAATTAGTTTTGATTTTGTGGAAATATTTTGTCATTTTTTAATATGCATGCAAAATCTCCCAGATAGAATGTACTTTTTATTTTTACATGGCTAAAAATAATGTTAAAACCAACTTAATCATTTGTTGTTAATGTAAATTTTTTTTTATTAATCTTTTAATTTTGACTAAATGCCCATCATTTATCCCATTTATTAAAATAAATGGTTAAATTATAGTAAGAAATTTAATATTTTAGCTAAACACGCCCTTAAATCTTACAACCTTAAAGTGAGTTGATTTTTTTTTTTTTTTTTTTTTTGAAATCATTTAAAGTGCATTGATAATCAAGTTAATTGCAGTGAGCTGGAATTTGAATAAAATTTGTCCATTAAGATACTAAAGACATAACACCAATAAAACAAAGTGGTTCGGTCATTAAATAAAATTAAATCCTTTTTTATAAAAAATTTACATAAAAGGTTTCACAATTTTAATAGAAAACCAAATTTTTTTTTTTTTTTGAGAAGATAATAGAAAGCCAATTATACATAATAAACACAAACAAACTAGAGCATACCCTCCATTTAAAAAAAAAAACAGTCCATATAAACGCAATAGCAAACAAACTTCTTAAAACACTTAGTATGTTCAAAACAAAATGTTCCCATACTTGTTGACAGTGCCAATTCAATACAACAACTTGTCACCTTGATCGTTGAATCCTTCCTTCTACGATCTCTTGCTTTAGAAGCAATTTGCAAGATTATCGACCTTTTCCAAAATGTTGTGGCTGATACGATCAACAAAACAAAAATAGAATATTCTCCGTGATTCGCTTGTGAAAATGGCTAAGAACAAGATGTTGAGACCAATTGGAAAACCGATTGCCATACTGATAAAGAAGGAAAACATTTCCAAATCTTTTTCTTCTGCGTTAGCTTCACTGGTGGGAACGTAAATGCTATTAGTATTTTCATCACTCGGCAAGTTTCTTTGAGGAGATGGGTGTAAAAAATGATTGCCTTCATAAATGGAGGAGTCATTCAATGTTTGGAGTTGGTTACTTGTGGGTATAGTTCCTGTGAAGTTGTTGAATGACAAATTTAAATGAGACAAAGAACTTATTGAACCCAAGCTCGTAGGAATCTCTCCAGACAGATTGTTACATGATAGGTCGAGTGTTTCTAGTTTTTGCATCGCGCCAATATTTTTTGGTATGACACCAACGAGTTCATTATTGGACAAGTTTAAGGTGCCTAATTGCACGAGTTTTGTTATTTCAAATGGAATTTCGCCACTAAGTTTATTTCTTGAAAGATTGATAATCAAAACGTATTTGAGAGTACTATCATATTCAAGCTCTCTTCCTTTCATGACCAATACTGCATTTTCTTTGAATGAGCGAGTAGTTTTGTAGTATGAACCGAAGTAGTCAAATTTCTCGTTGTTGTTGTTATAAATGAAGGATGTCCAATTAGACAAACAATTTGGAACTTCTCCCACAAGATTGTTGTCTGATAAATCTAATATACGAAGCTCAAGAAGATTGCACCAATGTCTTGGAATGGTTCCGTTGAACAAGTTTGATCGTAGGCTTATCAATTGCAACTGTGAAAAAACTTCTCCTGTCCATACAGGAAGGCTTCCGTCTTGATCTATTTCCACTGAGATCAATGCTTTGAAGGTCTGAACAATTCTCCAAAGATTTTGGAATCTCTCCAAAAAAATTGTTGTTACTTAATATTAGTTTATGGAGGGATTTCAAACCTATCGAGCTTGAAATTTTTCCATACAGGTTATTATTGGCCAAATCAATGATACCCAATGAATTGAGTTTATCCCAATCATTAGAGAGCTCCCCAAAAAATTGGTTGTTTGACAGTGAAAGTACTTCAAGAGTACTATTCATTTTTTCTAGGGATGATGGATTAATCTTACCATTAAGATGATTCTTTGATAAAGATAAATACTTCAACTCGGGCATCGAATCACTAATGTTTTGGGGAATAGAGCCTGACAATAAATTATTTTCAAGAAACAGAAACATTAACTTAGGATACCTCACTGGGATTAAATGATCTCCAAGAAGATTATGACTTCGATTAACCAAATGGGTGTGTGATATCAATAACTGAGAAAGATTTCCCTTTAAAAAATTGTTGGACAAATCTAAAAGTGTAATTTGAGAAGATACATGGGAAATCCACTCATTTGGTATAAAATCAGAAATTCCAGCATCAGAGATAGTAACGTCATGAATTAGCTTAGTTTGAACTTGAAGCCAAATTGGAAATTGAGGACCAACCAAGCAATTTCTCAAATGAAGAGCTTTGAGCCTGAAAGGAGGAATCCAATTATATGAAACGTTGAAAACTAAAGCTTCATGATATGTATCTCCTCTAATTATAAGAGATTCCAGCTTTGTCAAATTCACAAAGTGAGCTTCTGTCATAACTCCTTTCCATGAATTGTCATAACTTTCAAAGGAGATTAATTGTGAAAGTTGTCCGAGATTTGGTGGTATGATTCCACTGAAATTGTTAAAACTTAATTTGAGATCATGTAATGAAGATAAGTTACCAATTGAATTTGGGAGTGAACCCCCTAATTTGTTTTTTGTAAGTAGTAGGTATTGCAGCTTGTCAAGTACTCCCAAGGAATTTGGTATCTCTCCCTCCAATTCATTATAACTCAAATCCAATGACTCCAAATTGTTGTGGGTACAATTGGAGGAGCTACCCAACAACTCATCAAGTCTGCCTCCAAAACTGTTGCGAGCAAGATTTGCTGATTCTAACTTACAAAGATTCAATAAGCTGAAGATTGGCTTCTGGTTTCCGGTATTCCTCAAGTTATTATTTGCAAGATCAAGATGCTGAAGGTTTTTCAATTTCACAAAATCCGGAGAAATTGTACCATGAAGGTTAGAGGAACTTAGATCAAGTTTTGTGAGGGTAGTAAGATTAGTTAGCCACAAAGGCAACGAAGAATTACTCAAATCATATTGTGATAGTTCAAGAACTCTAAGGGAAGTGAGATTTTGGAGACCAGTTGAACTATCAAGACTTGAAATATAAGAAAATGTCAAGTCAAGGTGTTTCAAGGAGGAAACTTTATTGACCTCATTCATCCAATTTTCTTGTGCTTTACTCAAATTCACGGATCCAAGGTCAAGATACTCTAAAGAAGAAAGACCTGAGAGCCAATTCAAGTTTTCAACGTTCAATCCATTTTGAGAAAGATCGAGATAATTCAGGTTGGATAAATTTCCTAAATGGGGAGGAATGTCTCCATGAAAATTAGCATTACAGAGATTGATGTACCTCAAATTTTTTAACATGCCGAAAAAATATGGAATTGAAGCACGTTCAAAATTGTTGTAGCTCAAGTCCAAGTAGCTTAAATAATGGAGATCAATTAGAATGGAACCATAATCAATCATATAATATAAAAAAAGTAATGAAATATTATTATTACTACTCATAAATTTTACCATTCATATATATTAATATCATTGATCAGAGTCTATTAAGGTAGATATTCATCAACATTGTTTTCTCACTTCCACAAAACACAATTTCTTTTCTCTGAATGATAAGATACGAAAACAACATTTGTGTTCCTTTGCAAATCAAGTTATCTTCATTCAAAGACTTGGAGTCCTCGCAATAAGTCTTTGCACTAAACTACAAAGACTTGGAGTCTTTGCATTAAAATACACGGACTTGTTTTGTGGAAAAAACACAACTATGAATAAAATTACAAAAACCATTTTTAAGCTTAATGATAATTTTCTTAAATTACCATATCGGTTTTCATCCACTTTTGGTTTGTTCTATTTTGTTCCCAAAACTTTTTGGATCGTTTGATAACTATTTCATTTTTTATCTTTTGTGATTATTTTTAATTTTGTAAGATGGTTTGATAACCAATTTTGTTTTTAAAATTTTAAAAATATTAAAGGAATTCTAGCTTTTAAAAAGGGGATTTTCCATATATAATAAAAAATGGCAAAATATTTGTATTTATAGCATAAAATCAAAACTAATTCATTTATAGCAAAAAATTCAAATTGAGTTCTATCACTTATAGAATTCATCGAGTGATAGACTTCTATCACTAGTTGAGTTCTATCACACAAATTCTATCATTAATTAGAGATAGAAAATAATTGCTATAAATGAAATTATTTTAGAAATTGTGTTACAAATGTAATACAACATGTAGAATGTGTTATTAATGGTAAATTTCCTTTTAAAAATCAGCTTTTGTCCTTTTTTTTAAATGCTAAAAAAGTAATAAACACACCACAATTAAAGTTCGTGCGTAGAAATTTGAGGTTTAATAAATCAATAATATTCTAAACTAATTTTATGGTATTTTATTAAATATTAAAAATAATAAATTTTGATTTTGTTAAAAAAACAAAAAACATCAAACGTATTTTTAGTTTTTATAAAACAGAATACAAAAAATAATTATTAAATATGTATGATTTTTATTTTTTAAAATTGAAAATTAAAAATTAAAAATTAAAAATCAAAAATCAAAAACAAAATTGTTATCAAATGAGACTTTACATATTCAATTTTGGTTTCTAAGGGCCCGTTTGGTAACGTTCTCGTTTCCTGTTTCTCGTTTCTATTTTTACATTTTTTAGAAACAGTGTTGTTTGATAACGGTCCGATTTTTTGTTCTCAAAATTTTTTTAAAAAAACGTTTTGAATATTTACCTTGAAAATGAGAAACTCCAATATAGAGCTTCTCACGTTTTGTTTCTTTTTCTTTGTGCAGGTTTCTTTATGTTGTAATTTGGTTTTATATAAAACGCAGTAAGTTATTTAACAAAATTCAACTTTGGCTTGAAGGTTAGTGATGAGAGTTGTTTTCCCAGGCACACCTTTAGTTTGTTTTTTTTCCAGTTTTAATTTTATACATTAACTTTTTCAATTTCAATAGGTCAAATATATTTTATATATTATTTTAATTATTTTTTTCTTTTTCTTTTTTCTTTTTTGTGAAATGGTATTATCTTAATTTTTTATATATTCTTTTATTTCCTAAAAATATAATACTAATATCCTTATATTATTTAATTCTTCTTTTATATATAAAATATTGATTATTATTATTATTATTATTATTATTATTATTAGTTCATTCTTTTTTTAGTATAAAATACTTATTATTTTTATTACTTGAGATGGTATTATTTTTATTTCAATATAAAATAACTTTTATACTTCTTTATATATATAATTTCTTTTTAATTCCAATAAACACTAATTTTTATATTATTTTTTAAATATAATTTCTATAAATAATAATATTTATATTATTAATTTAAAATATACTAATTTTGAAAAAAATAAAAATTCTTAAGTAGGAGAAAAAAGTAAAAGTTCTATAAATATCAAAATTTTGGAAAAGTTAAAATTTTAAAATAGTATTTATGTATAATTGTTTATTTTTACTTTTGATTCATAATTTTAAAATGTTTAGCATGTATATTTAAATCTTATTTAAATTTATTTATTTATAATTTAATTTTAAAAATTTGTTGTTAATTTCACATTAAAATTCATTTATTTATTTATTTTTATAAAAAAAATGAATTTATACTAGAGAATGCAAACTTTTGATATATATATATATAATTATATTAATTAATGCATGTTATATTTTTTAAAATTTTAAAAAAAGAAACGAGAAACAAGAAATGGTTATGTTTGTTTCTATTTCTTATTTTAAAAAATCAAGGATCAAGAAACAAGAACTAAGAAATAAAAAACAAGAAATGAGAGTGTTACCAAACGAGCCCTAAACTTTCATTTTTGTTCCCTACATTTTACAAAAAGTTTAAAAATAGTCCTTCGATTAAAAAAAAAAGAAAAAGTTATTCATTTCATCTTCTTCCTTCACTAAAAATAGTCCTTGTTTATGTGAATGTGGAAAGATATGGAAAAGTTATAGATATTCCCACAAGCCCTTAACTGTTACGGATGACATTAATTAGTCTTTAAGAAATACTTCTCTACACATCAACAAGTAGAGTGATTCTCTTTATTGCTTATGTGGCATCACTTAGAATTACAAAAAAAAAAAAATCATTTTAAAGAAAAAATCAGCATAAAAGAAAAAGTAAGAAAGAAAATCGTGGCTCCAAATAATGTCACAAAAACAATAAATAGAGTCACTCTACTTGTTCATGTGGAGAAAAGGATTTCTCTATTTTTTATAGATCAACTTGCAAATGACAGATAAAATAAAATTGAAATTGTTCAATTCATTTATCAATAACATAATAAACACACCAACCAGAACATAGCTCCATTCCAAAAGAAAAA
Organism: Sicyos edulis; assembly: GCA_036507275.1. Lineage (NCBI taxonomy): Eukaryota > Viridiplantae > Streptophyta > Magnoliopsida > Cucurbitales > Cucurbitaceae > Sicyos > Sicyos edulis. The sequence goes on along the minus strand of CM071847.1, from coordinate 46,784,182 downwards.
TAAATAGTCCATAAACACAGTACATGATGCTTGAGAAAATATCGACAAACTTCTTAAAAACATTACCATGTTCAGAACAAAACGTTTTCACCTGTCTTACTAGCAACCAAATCAAAAGAGAGACTTTGAGGTTGTCACCTTGAATTAATCCTTCTTTCTATGATCTCTTTCCTTTGAAGAAATTTGCAAACTTACCAACTTTCTCCAAAATGTTCTGGCTGACACGATCAATAAAACACAAGTACGATATTCTCCGCAATTTGTTTGTGAAAATGGTGAAGAACAAGATGTTGAGACCAATCGGGAAACCGATTGCCATACTGATAAAGAAGGAAAACATTTCCGAGTCTTTTTCTTCAGTTTCAGCTTCACTTATGGGAACATGAATGCTATTAGTGTTTTCGTCATTCGGCATCTTGCTTTGAGGAGATCTATGTAAGAAAGGATTGCCTTCATAAATGGAGGGGTCTTCGAGTGTTTGGAGGTGGTTACTTGTTGGTATAGTTCCTGTCAAGTTGTTGAATGACAAATTCAAATGCGACAAGAAATTTAGAGAACCTAAGCTGGTCGGAATCTTTCCAGACAGATGATTACATGAGAGATCAAGTGTTTCTAATTTTTGCATGTCACCAACATTTTCTGGTATAGCACCAACAAGTTCATTATTGGACAAGTTTAGGGTACCTAAATGTACGAACTTTGTTATCTCATATGGAATTTCACCACTTAATTTGTTTCTAGAAAGATCGATGGTCAGAACATATTTGAGAATATTATCATATTCAAGCTCTCTTCCTTTCATAATCAATATCGCATTTTCCACATATGTGGAAACGGTTTGGTATTCTAAAGAGTAGAAGTCAACTCCTTCGGTGTTATTGTTATAAATGAAAGTAATCCAATTAGACAAACAATTTGGAATTTCTCCCACAAGATTGTTGTTTGATAAATCTAATACACGAAGCAAAGGAAGATTGCACCATTGTCTTGGGATAGTTCCGTTGAACAAATTTGATCGGAGGCTTATTAGTTGCAATCAGAAACAACTACTCCTAACCATATAGGAAGGCTTCCATGTAGGCTATTTCCACTAATATCAATGCTCTGAAGGTATGAACAATTCTGCAAAGATTTTGGAATTTCACCAAAAAAATTGTTGTTACTTAATATTAGTTTATAGAGTGACGTCAAACCTATCGAGCTTGGAATTTTTCCATATAGACTATTGTTGGCCAAATCAATGATACCCAATAATTTGAGTTTACCCCAATCATTAGAGAGCTCTCCAAAAAATTTGTTGTGTGACAGTGAAAGTTCTTCAAGAGTACTACTCATTTTTTCAAAGGATGATGGATTAATCTTACCATTAAGATGATTCTTTGATAAAATTAAATACACCAACTTGGGCATTGAATCACCGATGTTTTGGGGTATAGGGCCTGACAATAAATTGTTTTGAAGAAACAGAAACCTTAAATTAGGATACTTTAGTGGGATTAAATCTCCAAGGAGATTATGACTTCGATTAACCAAATGAGTGTATGATACCAATAACTGAGAAAGCTTTCCCTCTAATAAATTGTTGGACAAATCCAATTGTTTGATTTGAGAAGATATATGGGTAATCCACTCATTTGACATAAAACCAGAAATTCCAGCCTGAGAGATAATAACATCATCAATTAGCTTAGTTTGAACTTGAAGCCAAATTGGAAATTGAGGACCAACGAAGCAATTTCTCAAATGAAGAGTTTTGAGCCTGAAAGGAGGAACCCAATTATATGAAACGTTGAAAACTAAAGCTTCTTGATATGTGTCCCTTCTAATTATAAGGATTTCCAACTTTGTCAAATTCACCAAGTGAGCTTCTGTCATAACTCCTTTCCAAGAATTGTCATAACTTTCAAATGAGATTAATTGTGAAAGCTGTCCAAAACTTGGTGGTATGATTCCATTGAAATGGTTTTGACTTAAGTCTACATGCTGTAATGAAGACAAGTTACCTATTGAATTTGGGAGTGAACCCCATAATTTGTTGTAAGAAAGTTGTAGGTATTGCAGCTTGTCAAGTATTCCCAAGGAATTTGGTATGTCTCCTTCCAAGTCATTAGCTGTCAAATCCAATATTTCCAAATTGTTGTGTGAACAATTTGAAGAGCTACCCAACAACTCATCAAGTTTTCCTCCAAATATGTTGCTAGCAAGATTCACAAATTGTAACTTACAAAGATTCAATAAAAAGAATGGCTTGTGGTTTCCAATATTCTTCAAGTTATTTCCTCTTAGATCAAGATATTGAAGGTTTTTTAATTTCACAAAATTCTGAGAAATTGAACCTTGCAAAGAACAGCCACTTAGATCAAGTTTGATGAGAGTAGTAAGATTAAACAGCCAAATAGGCAATGAAACACCCCAATAATTTTGTGAAAGTTCAAGAACTCTAAGAGAAGAGAGATTTTGGAGACTGGTCGTTGAACTATGAAATGAAATATCACAAGATCTCAAGTGTAGCTCGGTCAAGGAGGAAAGTTTATTAACTTCATTCCTCCAACTTTCTTGTGCTTTGCTCAAATTCACCCTACCAAGGTCAAGGTACTCTAACGAAGAAAGACTCGAGAGCCAATTCAAATTTTCAACATGCAACGGATTTGTAATTGATCTTTCTCCATGTGGATAAGGTTCATAATATATAGAAAGATCAAGATAATTCAAATTAGACAAATTGCCTAAATGGTGAGGAATCTCTCCACCAAAATATGCGTTAGAAAGATTGAGGTACCTCAGATTTTTTAACATGCCGAAGAAATATGAAATATGCGTTAGAAAGTTTGCTGTCCATACACTTTCATGTTTGTTGTATTTTGGTCCCAACATATTCCTTCAGAATCTTTCAAGGTAGATGTTCATCACTGATTTCTCATTTCCACGAAAGGTAAAATTTCTCTTCTCTGGTTTTACTCCTTCATTTAAAATGTATTAAGGCCCCGTTTGATAATCATTTCATTTTTTTTTTATGAAATTTTAGTCTATTTATACTCAAATCTCCTACAATGTACTCCATCTTTCCTACAATATATTCATCTTTCCTTAAGAAAAGTAGGTGCATACTAACCAAATTTCAAAAACAAAAACAAGCTTTTGGAAGCTACTTTTTTTGTTTTCAAATTTTGTTTTAGTTTCTTAAAATATAGGTAAGATGTAGATATCCAAATAAGAAAAGAACTATGATAAGATAGTTGTTGTAAGCATAAATTTTAAAAACAAAAAACGAAAAATAAGATGATTATCAAACCGGGTCTAAAATTAATCAGATTGAAAAACAATATTCTTCTTCCTTTGGAAATCAAGTTATCCCCGTTGAATGACTTGGAGTCGTCGCAATAAGTCATTGCACTAAAATATAAAGACTTCGAAGTCGCAATAATTGTTTATTTTCGACTGTGTAAAGACTTGTTTTTTGGAAAAAAAATATATATATAGAACAACCATGAACAAAACTACAAAAATCTTTTTTAAGCTTAGTAATAATATTTTAGTTTTAAAATTTTGTGAAGTTAACAGTTCAGTATAATACCGTAGAAAAGATGTTGTGAAAACATATGTGAGAAAAGAAAAGGTTAGAAGTGAATATGAGGGCTTTGGATAAGATAGGCAACAAGGCTTGATATGTCACGTGAAGTTGGGACCTACGGTATATATAAATAGTCAAGGACCAACCGAATGAGAAATGTGGTATAGTTTTTTATTTTATTTTATTAAAAAAAAAATTAATAACATTTGTAGAGAAATTTAAACTCGTAATTTTTTTATTGTTATTGTTGGAATTTTTCACAAAATATTAAGAACAAAATTTTCCCACATTAGAAAAGTACAAGAAATCATAAAAGTTTAAGCCATCGGAAAGATGTTCTTCATATACTATTGCCGGCAATCACTTGCTCATCGCCCTAATACGGAAAAGGATTGGCTAGTTCTCGTGAAGAACACATCTCTACCAAGACAATCCAGATGTCAATCCTTCTAAGGAGAATGCTTGAAGATGGAATTATACGAAGTTTAAATAATAAAATTAAAAATCTAGAAGTGTAATTGTCAATGTTGAATTGTGGTATTGGGAGATAGCAGCAAGATGCATGAATAGGAAATCATTGTTGAGTGGAGAAAGGTTTGTTTATTCATATGAAATGGTGGTGGAAGCTATTTTGCCACACACCTTACAAAACCTAATCACTAAGGGTGTGTTCCGTTATGATAAGGTGTGGGTTATTAAAATGGTGTTTGAGGAGCAAATTATTATAATAGGGATTATGATCCACGGTGTTTGTAGGGCTGATTATATAAGAAAAAGTAGTATATGTAAGGTTTAGATAAACAGACACATAAATTTAGATAAACGAACACTTTAGGTAACCATCATTTATAATAAACAATGGGACCAATATTGATTAGGTTATTATAACTAACTCGATTGTTTACATAAATGAAACCTCAAACACACCCTAACTATTTGATATTCTAACCTAACCAGCTCAATGGGCCTTAACACTCTAACATGAATAAAAAAAGTGTTCCTCAACAAAAAAAACTTAAAAAAGCTGTAATTATCCTTTTAAAAAAAAGTGTAATTATTACTAAATATATTATTACAGATATATCACTGATTTGCTCAATTTTTTTAAAAATATTAATTAAAAATTTTCGTGCATGTGATAATGGAGCTCTACCCTTTATTTATACTAGAATTTTAATACGGGTGTTGATAATTTTTTAAATAATAAATTATATATATATTTAATAAAATATGTCAATTGAGTGCAATAAATAGTAAGTAATTATAAATCGATAATTGTCAAAATTCATTGAAAGAAAACTTGAAAAAATTAGATTTTGTGTATCAAATTAGCATACGAGATATATTTAAATTTTGTTGAAAAAACAAATCATTCAAATCATACCATACATAGCTTTTATTAGGTCAACTTGCAAATGACATAGATAAAATAAAAATTGAAATTGTTGCTTTCATTTATCATAACATAATAAATACACAAACCAGAGCATACCTCCACTAAAAAAACAAAAAAAAAACAGTCCATAAACACAGTACATGATGCATAAGAACGATAGCTAACAAACTTCTTAAAATTAAACACTAGCATGTTCAAAACAAAATGTTCACCTAACTTATTGACAACACCAAATCAGTTCAACAGCTTGTCACCTTCAATCTTTGAATCCTTCTTTCTATGATCTCTTTCTTTTGAAACAAATTGCAAGAATACCAACTTTTTCCAAAATATTGTAGCTGGCACGATCAACAAAACTAAAGTACGTTATTCTCCGCGATTCGCTTGTGAAAATGGCGAAGAACAATATGTTGAGACCAATTGGAAAACCAATTGCCATACTGATAAAGAAGGAAAACATTTCATAGTCTTTTTCTTCGGTGTCGGCTTCACTAATGGGAACATGAATGCTATTATTATTTTCGTCACTTGGCATCTTGCTTTGAGGAGATGTGTGTAAAAAAGGATTGCCTTCATAAATGGAGGGGTCTTCCAATGTTTGGAGGTGGTTACTTGTTGGTATGATTCCGGTCAAGTTGTTGAATGACAAATTCAAATGGGACAAGAAATTTAGAGTACCCAAGTTGGTAGGAATCTTTCCTGACAAATGATTGCATGAAAGATCGAGTGTTTCCAGTTTTTGCATTGCCCCAATATTTTCTGGTATGGCACCAACGAGTTTATTGTTGGACAAGTTTAAGGTGCCTAACTGCACGAGATTTGTTATCTCATATGGAATCTCACCACTCAATTTATTTCTGGAAAGATCGATGGTCAAAACGTATTTGAGAGTAGTATCATATTCATTCTCTCTTCCTTTCATAACCAACATGGCTTCTTCCACATAGGGGGAATCATTCTCGTAGTACGTAATACCGTAGTCAATTCCACCAGTGCCGTCATCATAAATGAAGGTTGTCCAATTAGACAAACAACTTGGAACTTCTCCCACAAGATTGTTGCCTGATAAATCTAATACACGAAGCTCATGAAGATTGCACCAATGTCTTGGAATGGTTCCGTTGAACAAGTTTGATCGTAGGCTTATCAGTTGCAACCCTGTAACAACTTCTCCTATCCATATAGGAAGGCTTCCGTGTAGTCTATTTCCACTGAGATCAATGCTTTGAAGGTTTGAACAACTCTCCAAAGAATTTAGAATTTCTCCAGAAAAATTGTTGTTCCTCAATAATAGTTTTCTGATGGATATCAACAAACCCATCGAACTAGGAATTTCACCATATAGACTATTGTTTGACAAATCAATAGTATCCAATAATTTGAATTTACCCCAATCGCCAGAGAGGTCTCCAGAAAATTGATTGTGTGATAGTGAAACTACTTCAAGACTACTCATTTTTTCAAGGCATGATGGAATATTAATCTTACCATTAAGATGATTCTTTGATAAAATTAAGTACATCAAGTTGGGCATCGAATTACTAATGTTTTGGGGTATAGTTCCTGACAACAAATTGTTTTGAAGAAATAGGAACATTAATTTAGGATATCTTAGTGGGATTAAATCTTCAAGAAGATTATGACTTTGATTAACCAAATGTGTGTGTGATTCCAATAATTGGGATAGATTTCCTTTTAGCAAATTGTTGGACAAATCCAGGCTAAAGATACGAGAACATACATTTGAAATCCACTCATTTGGAATAAAACTAGAAATTCCAGCATGAGAGATAACAACATCATGAATCAGCTTAGTTTGAACCTGAAGCCAAACGGGAAAGTGAGGTCCAACACGGCAATTTCTCAAACGAAGAGTTTTGAGCTTGAAAGGAGGAATCCAATCATACGAAATGTTGAAAATTAAAGCTTCACCATATGTATCTCTTCTCATTACAAGGGTTTCTAACTTTGTCAAATTCACAAAGTGAGCTTCTGTCATAACACCTTTCCATGAATTGTCATAACTTTCAAACGAGATTAATTCTGAAAGTTGTCCAAAACTTGACGGTATGGTTCCATTGAAATGGTTAAAACTTAAGTGTAGATACCGTAATGAAGATAAGTTACCTATCGAATTTGGGAGTGAACCCCATAATTTGTTATAGGAAAGATCTAGGGATTGCAACTTGTTAAGTATTGTCAAGGAATTTGGTATCTCTCCTTCCAAGTCATTGTCTTTCAAATTCAATGTTTCCAAATTGTTGTGGGTACAATTTGAGGATCTACCCAACAACTCATCAAGTTTGCCTCCCAATTTGTTGCCAACAAGATTTGCAAATTGTAACTTGCAAAGACTCAATAAAGAAACGTTTCTAATGTTCCTCAAGTTATTTCCACTTAGATCAAGATGCTCAAGGTTTTTCAATTTCACAAAATCTTGAGGAATGGTACCTTGCAAATGATTTTCATGTAGATCAAGTTTTGTGAGACTAGTAAGATTAGACAGCCACAAAGGTAATGAATTCAAATCATTTTGTGATAGATCAAGAACTCTAAGGGAACTGAGATTTTGGAGACCAGTTGAACTATCAAGACTTGAAATATAAGAAGATCTCAAGTGTAGGTTGGTTAAGGAGGAAAGTTTATTAACCACATTCATCCAGTTATTTTGTGTACTATTGAAATCCACTTCTCCAAGGTCAAGGTATTCTAAAAAAGAAAGACTTGAGAGCCAATTCAAGTTTTTAATATGCAACAAATCTCGTGATCCTCCTTCATATAAAATTCCTTCATAATTTTGAGAAAGATCAAGATAATTCAAATCAGACAAATTGCCTAAATGAGAAGGAACATCTCCACCAAAATAAGCATTCGATAGATTAAGGTACCTCAAATTTTTAAACATACCGAAAAAATATGGAATTGAAGCACGTTCAAAATAGTTGAAGCTTAAGTCCAAGTAGCTTAAATTGTGGAGATCAAGTAGAGATGAACTTATATTACCTCCCAACGATGAACTTGTGAACCGTAAAAAGTCACTATAATTTGTAAGAGATTTAAGAATAGTAGAGCCTTTTGAGTTTTGCAAATCGATCTTTGTGACCTTTCCAGAAATGTAGTCGCATGAAATGCCATGCCACTCGCAACAATTGTGGCCGACCCAAGAGGAAAGTCTAGTGGAAGGATCGAATAAGTTCTGTTTGAAGGTAATGAGCGCTTTTCTTTCGATGGAAGAACAGTTGACACTAGAGGCCGAGCTCAGCTTCATGAACGAACAATAACATAGCCATACAATAATGAGAGAATGAAGAGTGATCAGTAGGGTGGAATGGTTTCCCATACTCTCTCAAAACAAATACAAATGATTTTGCAAAGCTTCTTTGTGATAGAACATGTAATATATAGACCAAATCATTTGATGGGTGAATCGTGATTGAACGTGATTTAAATCGAGTAAAGTTTTCAGCGTGTGAAGTTGGCTTATGTGAAATCAATTAGTGATTTTCTCTAATTATAGGCTGTTTTGTTTTGAAGTTGTTTCATCGAGATTTTGAAAATTTTAAGATGTCTACCATTCCAATTTATGTAATAATATGGGGCTCACCTCAAAGCTAATTCGCAATATCAGTGTAAAGTTTACATTGTTATGAGTTCTTTATGAGTTCTTTACTATTTTCGATGTGAAATTCTTAACACAATTGTGGTGATTACAGTGCTGAAATATTTGTTTTGGATTTTAGTTTGGTGTGAAATCATTTTTTCCGGGAATTGTTTTGGCTTCCAGCAAAGAAAGAACCACATGGGAAGAGATGCTTTGCTTGGTTGAAGTGCGTAAAAAGTTGTTTGTGTTCACAAAATAAAAAGACTTCAACTTTTGAGTCCATTATTATTGAAACTTTAGAAAATGGCTTTCATAATCGAAAATCTTTGGACCACAATACAATGACTTGGAGTCGTCCCATCAGCCTTTACACTAAAATACAAAGATTTGGAGTCCATACCAAATTTATTGTGTTCCATGAAATGGGAAAGACCTTTTAAGTTTGAGTCGTCTGTTGGTTAAAAAATAAAATATTAAGAATACAAACAAAGTGTCGTAGAATCTCATATTGTTAAATAAGAAGTGGATCTTGAATTTATAAGGGAAGACAAACATCTCCATAGGTATGAGATCTTTTGGGGGAAGTGCACAACAAAACCATAAGAGTTTTGTTGAAATAATTAATTTAAGGAATTAATGAATTATCAATTTAGACACTAAATAAGAGTTTTGTTGGAATAATTAATTTAAGGAATTAATGAGTTGTCACACTAAATAAGGAATTAGTAGATATAGCAATAGGCTATAAATGAGAGTTTTAGAGAGAATAAAGTAAATTATTTTTTGTTTCGTTTTTCTAATTTAGTTTTTACAAACTTATGTCCAAAGTAGAGATTCACGTAGGTTTGTCATCCCTTAATATAAAAAATAAATCAAACATCTGTATAGAGAGGACTACTATTCTAAGGATTAAACTCGTGATCGTGTGATTGAATTAGATTATACAATCTAATCAATCAATTCAATCTGCCATCAACCCTTTCAATTTTTTAATTTCTTTTACATAATAGTAGTATTTAAGAAAACTTTTAACCATGGATAATGTTATAAAAGACTTTTTCAGGTTGATAATAAGTTAATAACTTGTAGTCTTTGATCTTTGACTGAGGTAACATTTGATTTGATTTTTTGCTTTTCGTTTTTAAAAATTGTTTTGATTGGCATATGCTTCTGCTACTCTTTTGATAAATGCTTTATAACATAGAATTAGAAATAGTTTGTTGATATATGTGGTTAACTTGAACTTAGAGGTCTATTTAAAGACCTTTCAATATACAATTTTCTCTCTCACTTCTCTTGTAGACCTATGCATGCACTCATCAAATTGCCAAGTGTGAAACTCTAGTCCAACTTTTTTCAAAAAAAAAAAAAAAAAAAAACTCTAGTCCAACTAACTATGGTAAATACCTTTAACCAAAAGTTAACAAATGTGAGTAGAATATTACAAAATAATTCATTGAAATCCATCCAAAAACTAGGGGACATGAGTTGGCTTCATCAACATTGAAATTAACATTTTTTTCAAAATGATACTTCAAAGGAAAATAGAAGGAATGCACAATATACTCAAAGAGAAAAACCTCTGTATTCACTATCGAATCTGCAGATTACATTTTCTCTCATTGTGAGAAGATGAACAGTGAATGGCTCTATTAATAGAAGCCTTACAGAGATGAAAAAAACTCTTAGAGTAAAATACAAACGACTACAGAGAATTCCAGCTTTATCTAACAACCAAAAACAACGTAAAAAGCATTCCAAAAAGATCTTTCTAGAAGGCACATAATAGGCTACGGGTAGAGGGAAAATGGGCCTTTTTTCTAACAGCCCCCCGCAAGCCAATGGTAGCTGGATCTCGAACATTGAGTTTAGACCGCAACGGAAGAAACATTGAAGCTGACAGAGGCTTGGTTAAAATATCAGCAATCTGAGCTGTGGCTGGAAGATGCTGAACTGCAATCTTTTTATGTAAAACAAGATCTCGAACAAAATAAATATCTAGCTCAACATGCTTGGTTTTTTAATGTAAAATTGGATTAGCACTTAAGTGAACAGCACTTAAGTTATCACACCAAAGTACAGGTGGTCGAGGAAAGTAAATTCGAAGATCTTTAAACAAAGATGAAAGCCATACCATATCGGCTGCCACAATAGCTAAACAACGGTATTCAGCCTCCATGCTCGAACGAGAAATAATGGACTGCTTTTTGGATCCCCAAGACACCAAGTTACCCCCAAAATATACACAAAAGCCTGATGTAGACTTTCGATCATCTGGATCAGATGCCCAATCGGAGTCCGCAAACCCATTCAAAGATAAGTGTGAGGGTTTATGAAGGAACAAACCATGGTTGACAGTTCCACATAAGTATCGTAGGATTCTTTTTACTAATTTCCAATACGCTTTGGAGCATGCATAAATTGACACACCTTATTAACACTGAAAGCTATTTCAGGTCGGGTTAAGGTTGTGTATTGTAAAACACCTACTATGCTTCTATATAACGTGACATCAAGAAACTCTTCACCATTGTATGCATAAGGGAGTTTACCACTCACCATTGGTGTAGAAATAGACTTAGCATTCACCATTTGAGCCCAATGCAGTAAGTCAGTGATGTATTTTGTCTGGGATAAAAACATGCCCCCTTAAGGTGGATATGAGACCTCAATACCTAGAAAGTATGTGAGCCGACCCAAATCTTTCAAGGAAAAAGTAGAGTTCATATGAGAAATCAGTTCAGATATATACGAGTTAGAACTCCCCATAATCAAGATGTCATCCACATATATTAATATGAAACAACAGTAAGTTGCAGTATGTTTAAACAACAAGGAAGTATCAGCATTTGATGTGCAAAACCCTTGAGACTTTAAAAATGTTGTCAACCTATCAAACCAGGCCCGAGGTGCCTGTTTTAGGCCATATATGGCACGATGCAAATGACACACATTCGAGGTACCATACTTATCAGTAAAACCAATCGGTTGTTCCATATAGACAGTTTCCGACAACACACCATGTAAAAAAGCATTATTAATGTCTATTTGTCGAATTGTCCAATTGTATGCCAATGCAAGGGTCAGTAAGATTCGAATGGTGACCGGTTTAACTACTGGACTAAAGGTTTCGAAATAGTCAATTTCATGTGACTGGTGAAATCCTTTAGCAACCAACCGAGCCTTATATCTTGCAATGGTTCCATCAGAGTTCCTCTTGATTTTAAAAATCCATTTACATCCAACGACTTTTTGTCTAGTAGGCCGAGGAACAATTGACCAAGTATTATTTTTCAATAATGCATTGTACTCCTCACGCATTGCAATCCTCCAATGATCACTTTTAAGAGCCTCCTTCACATTAGGTGGTTCTATATCTAAGTACGATGTCATGGTAAAAACCTTAGGTTTAAATATCCCACATTTTCCTCTAGTGGTCATTGAATGATCATTTACCACAGCAGGTTTGACAGGTACATTGGTAGGCACAGTTGTAGGCAAAGTCTCACTAACTTTTAGGCTGATGTTAGGAGGTGTAGGCACATGAGACCTGGGTAACTCATGAGAAGTGGATATAGGATGTGAACAAGATGGACTAGGCATTGGAATTTGTTCTGTAGTAATAGGAACAGAAGCCAAAATAGGAATCTCATTATGGCTTTCACTAGGTGTTTGAGGAATGGAAGGTTTAGGTGATTTTGAAAACGGGAAAGAAATTTCATCAAACACAACATTTCGAGACACATAGACTCTACCACATTCAGTTAAGCATTTATAACCTTTGTGGAGTGTACTATAGCCAATAAACGTGCAGCGACGTGAACGAAAATTCATTTTATGAGAGTTATATGGTCTGAGATAAGGAAAACACTTACAACCGAAGACGTGAAGTTGATCATACTCTCGCATACAATCGCCCAAAGAGCTTCTACAAGGGACTCTCTCCATGAAGAACACGAGTGGGTAACCTGTTAATTAGATAAACAGACGTAGAGAAAGCATCGTCCCAAAAAATTAAAGGCATCGAAGCGTGAGAGAGTAATGTTAATCCCATGTCAACAATGTGTCTATGTTTCCGTTCAACTATCCCATTTTGTTTAGATGTATAAGGACACGAGACTCTGTGAGTTATGCCATGTGTTTGTAAAACAGGAATTAATGGTTTAAATTCTAAACCTCCATCTGTTTGTAATCTAAGAATAGGGTGACCAAGAAGTTTTTCCACCATTGTTTTGAAATTGAGGAACACACTCGGTGCCTCAGACTTGGTTTGAAGAAAGTAAATCCATGTATATCTAGAATATGCATCAACAAATGACATATAGTATTTAAATCCATTTCTAGATGTAGTGTGAGAAGGTCCCCATAAGTCTGTGACAACTAGTTGTAAAGGGCAATTGTAAATAGTTAAAAATGGTGTATATGGTAAAGCATGAAGTTTCCCAATGGCACATGAATCACGTAAGGATAATTTTTATTTATAGACAAACTGGATGGCACAACATGTTTCATAAATGCATTGAACTATAGGTGCAAAGAGGTGCCATTGGTCTAAAGAGGAACAAGTTGAATTAAAACTAGTAGGTGAACTAACATGTGAAGATAAAGGAACACATGAAGATACAATAGAGGTATCAGCAGTTTTAGGAGTAACTGAAGTAAAATTGGACAGAGATTGAGTTGTAGGTGGCCTTGAGGGAGTGTTGGAGAGATGGAAACGGTAGAGACCATCATGGAGAGTCCCTCGAAGCAGCACTTGACCAGTTGCTAAAGCCTTCACAACACAAAAAGTAGGATGAAATTCAAAGAAAACAGAGTTATCACTAGCAAATTGAGAAACACTGATAAGGTTCTTTGTAATGGATGGGACATGAAGCAATTTATTTAAATGAAAAATATGAGAAGAAGATGAAATAGTGCCATAACCAAGATGAGATATAGATAAACTCCGCACTGCTGCCCACGTGGACTTGATCATTGCCGTGATATTCGTAACCTCACCGTGAGATTTCCCAAGTTGTTTGTGAGGTGATTCGTCGCTCCGAATCGTGGATACCAATTATTGTCCTCGTTATAGTTGGATCACACACATAGCCGACATAGGTAGAAAACCTGCAGAGTGTGAAGGATAACCATATGGGTTGTAGGAACCAAACTGAGGGACAACCACATGATTAGCCATCGGAGGACGATATATTGGTTGAGAATGGGAATCTCCTCTATTGTAGTAGCACTTGTTTGTAGTATGACCTTCACGATTACAAACTGTACAGTAAGGTTTCTTAGTGTTATTTCCATACCTACCACCTCTGTTTGAACGACCACCTCATCTTCCACGTTGGCCACTATTCTCATGAGGATTTATTAGAATCTCCAGATTTCGATTGATGCTGTTGAGTAAGATGAGCAGATGGAATCGATCCCTCATTGTTAATTGCCTTTGCTTCGATTCGATTCTCATGAGTTAGCAAAAGAGCCATTACATCGTGGACACTTTCAAGACACATCTTGGCCGATATAACGAAAAACCATAGATTCATATTCATCTCCTAAGCCAGACAGAATATACATAATATGATCTTTTGAGGAGATAGGCTTCCCTAATGCTGCAAGAGCGTCAATGCTTTTCTTTATTTTGGAAAAATACTCAATCAAAGACAATCCTCCCTTCTTCAAATTTTGTAGAGTAGATTTGTGTTTCATCACCTGAGCCAAACTACGAGAGTTGAAGATCTGTAGAAGACATTCCCAAATCTCTCTGGCGGTAGAACAGTGAAGCATCTGTTCAAGGATGTCTTCGCTCATGGAGCCGAGAAGCCAAGAGCTGAGGAGACGATCCTGTTTTCTCCAATGTGCATAAGCCGGATTTATCTCTTTTGAAGCAGTCGAACCTTCACAAACTGGAGAAATTTTTGCGGCTGCGCACTCAGGAATGATATGCGAATCCATTAGGTCATAGCCATCGAGAGCACATTCGACTTGAAATTTCCGAGAGGAGGAAGTTTGTGTTCGCTCAATCGAATCTGTGGTCACTTTGTTTCTGGAGTAATGAGTTTCGACGCCATCACCGATGAACTCACGAGTTCGAGTTGTCGCGCCAGACCTCCATCGGAAAAAAAAAACGCAAAGACTTAGGGCTCTGATACCATCAAAGGAAAATAGAAGGAATGCACAATATACTCAAAGAGAAAAACCTCTGTATTCACTATCAAATCTGCAGATTACATTTTCTCTCATTGTGAGAAGATGAATGAAGAATGGCTCTATTAATAGAAGCCTTACAGAGATGAAAAAACTCTTAGAGTAAAATACAAACGACTACAGAGAATTCCACTTTATCTAACAACCAAAAACAACGTAAAAGCATTCCAAAAAGATCTTTCTAGAAGGCACATAATACGCTACTGGTAGAGGGAAAATGGGCCTTAATGGGCCTTTTTCTAACAATACTTCATTGAAGAATAAAAGTATAAGAGGCACAAGTGGTTACACCTTAAATCATTCAAAAAATCAACTAATTAAGAGCAATAGTTCAAGAACAAAAATGATTCTAAACATATGGTCCAAAGATTCAACGTTACTGTCACACGAATTCGGCTGCAGCCACATATGAGTATCCCTCTAGGGCTAATTTGGGGACGTATAGCGCCATGGAGCTTTTCAAAATCCATTTCCAAGACGCACTAGATGTGCACCTGGGAAAATCAATTCTTACCCATAAAAAATTTAACATTGGAAATATTAAAACAAAATTGCACTCGTGGATAATATTATTTTAATATGAATGAGTATTTAGATTTTGTGTATCGAATAGCATCTTAGTTGACCTATTTATATATATATATATATATATGAATATGTTAAGAACATTAGCAAACAAACATCTTAAAACATTAATATGTTCAAAATAAAACGTTCCCCTGACTTATTCGCATAACCAAATCAGTACAACAGCTTGTCACCTTGAATCATTCTTTCTATGATCCCTTTCTTTTGAAGTAATTTGCAAGAATACCAATGTTTTCCAAAATGTTGTGACTGACTCGATCAACAAAACAAAAGTACAATATTTTTCGCGATTCATTTGTGAAAATGCCAAAGAACAAGATGTTGAGACTAACTGAAAAACTAATTGCCATACTGATAAAGAAAGAAAACATTTCCTAGTCTTTTTCTTCGGTGTCAGCTTGACTAACGGGAACATGAATGTTATTAGTGTTTTTTCGTCACTCAGCAACTTCTTTTTTTTTTTTTTTTGAAATCACTTAAAGTGCGTTGATAATCAAGTTAATTGTATGCAGCTGGAATTTGAATACAATTTGTCCAATAAGATATAAAGACATAACACAATAAAACATAGTGGTTCGGTCATTAAAAAAAATTAAATCCTTTTTTATAAAAAGTTTACATAAAAGTTTTCACAATTTTAATAGAAACCCACATCCACAATCAATTATACATAACGATCGTCCATTATGGATGACAATCACTGATATTAATAACATTCATTTATCATAACATAATAAACACACAAACTAGAGCATACCCTCCAATAAAAAAACAAAACAGTCCATATAAACGCAATAGATCCATAAGAACGATAGCAAACAAACTTCTTAAAACACTTAGTATGTTCAAAACAAAACTCTTCCCATACTTGTTGACAGTGCCAAATCAATACAACAACTTGTCACCTTGATCCTTGAATCCTTCCTTCTACGATCTCTTTCTTTTGAAGCAATTTGCAAGATTATCGACCTTTTCCAAAATGTTGTAGGCGATACGATCAACAAAACAAAAATAGGATATTCTCCGTGATTCGCTTGTGAAAATGGCAAAGAACAAGATGTTGAGACCAATCGGAAAACCGATTGCCATACTGATAAAGAAGGAAAACATTTCCAAATCTTTTTCTTCGGCGTTAGCTTCACTGGTGGGAACGTAAATGCTATTAGTATTTTCATCACTCGGCAAGTTTCTTTGAGGAGATGGGTGTAAAAAACGATTGCCTTCATAAATGGAGGAGTCATTCAATGTTTGGAGTTGGTTACTTGTGGGTATAGTTCCTGTGAAGTTGTTGAATGACAAATTTAAATGAGACAAAGAACTAATTGAACCCAAGCTCGTAGGAATCTCTCCAGACAGATTGTTACAAGATAGATCGAGTGTTTCTAGTTTTTGCATCGCGCCAATATTTTTTGGTATGACACCAACGAGTTCATTATTGGACAAGTTTAAGGTGCCTAATTGCACGAGTTTTGTTATTTCAAATGGAATTTCGCCACTAAGTTTATTTCTTGAAAGATTGATAATCAAAACGTATTTGAGAGTACTATCATATTCAAGCTCTCTTCCTTTCATGACCAATACTGCCTTTTCCTTGAATGAGTGAGTAGTTTTGTAGTATGAACCGAAGTAGTCAAATTTCTCGTTGTTGTTGTTATAAATGAAGGATATCCAATTAGACAAACAATTTGGAACTTCTCCCACAAGATTGTTGTCTGATAAATCTAATATACGAAGCTCAAGAAGATTGCACCAATGTCTTGGAATGGTTCCGTTGAACAAGTTTGATCGTAGGCTTATCAATTGCAACTGTGAAAAAACTTCTCCTGTCCATACATGAAGGCTTCCGTGCAGTCTATTTCCACTGAGATCAATGCTTTGAAGGTCTGAACAATTCTCCAAAGATTTTGGAATCTCTCCAAAAAAATTGTTGTTCCTTAATATTAGTTTATGGAGGGATTTCAAACCTATCGAGCTTGGAATTTTTCCATACAGGTTATTATTGGCCAAATCAATGATACGCAATGAATTGAGTTTATCCCAATCATTAGAGAGCTCCCCAAAAAATTGGTTGTTTGACAATGAAAGTACTTCAAGAGTACTATTCATTTTTTGTAGGGATGATGGATTAATCTTACCATTAAGATGATTCTTTGATAAAGATAAATACTTCAACTCGGGCATCGAATCACTAATGTTTTGGGGAATAGAGCCTGACAATAAATTATTTTCAAGAAACAGAAACATTAACTTAGGATACCTCACTGGGATTAAATGATCTCCAAGAAGATTATGACTTCGATTAACCAAATGGGTGTGTGATATCAATAACTGAGAAAGATTTCCCTTTAAAAAATTGTTGGACAAATCTAAAAGTGTAATTTGAGAAGATACATGGGAAATCCACTCATTTGGTATAAAATCGTAAATTCCAAAGATCGTAGATAGTAACGTCATGAATTAGCTTAGTTTGAACTTGAAGCCAAATTGGAAATTGAGGACCAACCAAGCAATTTCTCAAATGAAGAGCTTTGAGCCTGAAAGGAGGAATCCAATTATATGAAACGTTGAAAACTAAAGCTTCATGATATGTATCTCCTCTAATTATAAGAGATTCCAGCTTTGTCAAATTCACAAAGTGAGCTTCTGTCATAACTCCTTTCCATGAATTGTCATAACTTTCAAAGGAGATTAATTGTGAAAGTTGTCCGAGATTTGGTGGTATGATTCCACTGAAATTGTTAAAACTTAATTTGAGATCATGTAATGAAGATAAGTTACCAATTGAATTTGGGAGTGAACCCCCTAATTTGTTTTTTGTAAGTAGTAGGTATTGCAGCTTGTCAAGTACTCCCAAGGAATTTGGTATCTCTCCCTCCAATTCATTATAACTCAAATCCAATGACTCCAAATTGTTGTGGGTACAATTGGAGGAGCTACCCAACAACTCATCAAGTCTGCCTCCAAAACTGTTGCGAGCAAGATTTGCTGATTCTAACTTACAAAGATTCAATAAGCTGAAGATTGGCTTCTGGTTTCCGGTATTCCTCAAGTTATTATTTGCAAGATCAAGATGCTGAAGGTTTTTCAATTTCACAAAATCCGGAGAAATTGTACCATGAAGGTTAGAGGAACTTAGATCAAGTTTTGTGAGGGTAGTAAGATTAGTTAGCCACAAAGGCAACGAAGAATTACTCAAATCATATTGTGATAGTTCAAGAACTCTAAGGGAAGTGAGATTTTGGAGACCAGTTGAACTATCAAGACTTGAAATATAAGAAAATGTCAAGTCAAGGTGTTTCAAGGAGGAAACTTTATTGACCTCATTCATCCAATTTTCTTGTGCTTTACTCAAATTCACGGATCCAAGGTGAAGATACTCTAAAGAAGAAAGACCTGAGAGCCAATTCAAGTTTTCAACATGCAACCCATATTGAGAAAGATCGAGATAATTCAGATTGGATAAATTCCCTAAATGGGGAGGAATGTCTCCATGAAAATTAGCATTACAGAGATTGAGGTACCTCAAATTTTTAAACATGCCAAAAAAATATGGAATTGAAGCACCTTCGAAATTGTTGAAGCTCAAGTCCAAGTAGCTTAAATAATGGAGATCAAGTAGAGAAGAACTTATTTTACCTCTCAATGGTAAGTTTTCGGACTCGATGTATACTCGATTAAACAAACTAATAGGAGGATCTCGGTTTTGCAAATCGATCTTTGTGACCTTGCCAGAAATGAAGTCGCACGTAATGCCATGCCACTCACAACAATTATAACCAACCCAAGAAGAAAGTACAGCGGAAGGATCGAGTAATTTATGTTTGAAGGCAATGAGGGCTTTTCTCTCGATGGAAGAACAGTTGACAGTAGAAGCCGAGCTTTGTTTCATGTAGGAACAACAATGGAGCCATACAAGAACGAGAGAAACAACAATGAAACGAGGAGGGCTAAAATGGTTGCCCATACTCGATCCAAACCCAAGCATTCTCTCTATTTTGTAATAATTGAATGGAATAATTGTACATTCACATCCATTAAATTTATACATATTTCATTCCCTTCCAAGATTATCCCAATCCGAGCGAACTGGTCATAAGACCCTACCCTACAATAATAGTTATTACACTCTCAAGTTGTGCATTTAAGGGTTTGAAAAGGTCAATATCCAACACTCTTGTTTACTACTTCTCTTGTGTAATTGCATCAATTCAAACCATATGAATTCTTCCTTACACATACTCAGAGATGCAAAATCGAGATCTAACATCTAATTCAAGATTGAATCACCACACATCGATTTTCCCAACATTTTAATCGATTCATACTTTAGATAGTGCGGTCTCCAAGGGCTCAGGCTCCCAGAGGTGAGGTATGTTTTTTTAAGGTATTGAGTTCGAAACTCACCTGTGAAATTACTCATTCGATGTTTGGAATATCATATCATTATTAATTTTTAGATTTTTTTATAATCGTGGATCGTTCGGGTCAATTTATGCGCACTTTAACTAATCGACAGTCATAGAGTTTAACTCTAAAATATTTGGATGCCAAAATTTTTTTTGTAGAAAATTAATTTCTAAGTAAGTGACTAGTACGGATTGAACTCATCTATTTTTTTTGTTTCATTTGCCTTCTTGACCATTGAAACCACAATATGATGGTTAACTTTGAGAAATTTGAAGACCATCTTTCTCAAATACCTTTTGTTGTGCGACAATGTCTCAGCTTTCTCTTTTATGCTATATCTTTTCACTTATTTGAAAACAAACGTACATTTTATGCACTAGTCTTGACCACATATATCAAACTATGTAACGTGGAGTTTAGAAGGACATATATAGAAATGAATCAAACAAAACAAATAGAAGGATAAAGGAGAAGAGAGACAAAGCACACCGAATTTAAGTGGATTTTGGGAATGTCTCTACTTCACAGTTATGAATCGATTGAGTTTGATCGATTCACCATCATAATGGCATTGCTAAGATTGTAAAGCGCTTTCAAGCATAGCTATGGTTTCTACTCTCACTCTCAAAGAAAATGAAACTCCCAAATGAGCTTATATATGAACTCCTAGACACATCTCTCTAAAACTAACTTTACCCAATTAAACATTAACTCATGTTATGGGGTAATACATAACATTACCCAATTCGCTTTATCTGGCTTTACTCCTTTATTTAAAAGCAAATAATTGATAAAGAAGATAGGAAAACAACATTTTTGTTCCTTTGGAAATCAATTATCCTTTATTTAAAAGACAATCATTCAAAGACTTGAAATATAAAGACTTCGAGTCGTGGCAATAATTGTTTTATTTTCGCAATGTGTACAGACTTGTCATATGGAAAAAACAGAACTATCCACAAAATTACAAAAACAAATTTTATGCTTAATAATTATTTGGTTAAAATAAAATTTTTGTTTTTGAATTTTTTATATTTTGACCCCTAAATTTTTTACATTTTTATTTTGGTGCTTGAATTTTCACTTTTGTTTCATTTTTATCATTAAATTCTAAATTCAAACAGAAACTCATTTTATTCACTTGTGTGAATATGAATGATATATATTCACAGACAAAATACTTTTTTTTTTACTTTTACATAGTTAAAACTAATGCTAAAAACCAACTTAAGCATTTCTTGTTTATTGTAATTTTATTTTATTAATCTTTAATTTTAACTAAATTCCAATTTATCGTATGTATTAAATTAAATGGTTAAATTAGAGTAAGAAATTTGATATTTCCTACAACCGAATTAAAATAAACAAATCAAGTATTTATTGTCAACAAGAACCAAAATTAAGGGGATTAATGTATACTCAATGATAAGACTTTATGAGTTTTAGTCTCCATTTCTGTTACAGTATTAAATAAAAATCAAGTACTTATTTAAAACAAATATAAATTAAATATAAACGTTTATATTTAAAGTACATTAGTAAATAAAAACAAAGCACTGCAATATCCATTTTAAATAAGATCATCTTGCATACTTTTAATGCACCGCACATAGATAAACTATGTTTGAACAAATTACTCCAAATTCACACAAATTACAAATTAAATATAAAACAAACCACTTCAAAATTCATTTCAGTAAGATCCTCTTGTATGATACATTAGTAAATCTTTCGACTAGAATAAATAGATTTGGAGAGTCGTTTCAATTAGCTAATTAACACACAACAATACAAAAAACTTCATCGAAAATGATTGATGATATGGGGTTTGGCTTTGAGCAAAGAAAGAACCACGTGGGAAGGGATGCTTTGCTTGTTGAAATGCGTAAAAAGTTGTTTGTGTTCACAAAATCAAAAGACTTTAACTTTTGAATCTACTATTATTGAAACTTTAGAAAATCACTTTCTTAATTGAAAGACTTTGCACAACAATCAAACGACTTGGAGTCGTCCCATTAGCCTTTACACTAAATATTTGGAGTTGGTATGTTCCACGAAAAAGGAAAGACCTTTAACTTTAAGTCCTCTATTGGTTTAAAAAGCAATCAATCGAGAGTATTATTGTTCTTAAGGATTAATTCATAACCGTTAGTTGAATTAGATTACAATCTAATCAACCAATCCAACACACCATCATCCCTTCCGAATTTTTTAAATCTTTTACTCAATATTACTATTTGAGAAAAAAATTTAGCTATGGGGTAAAATTATAAAAACCTTTTTTAGCTTGATAATAACTTGTAGTCTTTATCTTTGACCAAGGTAACATCGGATTTCATTTTTTGTTTTTAAAAATTGTTTTGATTGTTTATAAAATTTAAGTCTTGTTATTTCTTTTGCTTTGATATTTGAGTATAAATGATCAATCGTACTAAGGTAAATAGGCCTCACTTGGAACGCGTATGTTTTACTTATCATTTCTCTCAGATCGATTCGTGATCAATATATCCTTACACATGCATTATGAATTTGTGATCTCAATTCATAATGAGGAACTCGAAGGAAGAAGGCATGTAGTTCGCGATGGAGGAAGAGATCGATGAGGCGCCGGACTTGTTTATAAAGAGGTTTAGGACGCAAATACAGATGCAAAAGTTGGTATCCTTCAAGAGGCTTCAAGAGATGATTGCTAGAGGGACTTGATATTGATCATAATTTCATTATTACATTATTTCATCTACATATTTTAACGTCATTTTTTTCATTTTAATTTTTAACTATTTCTTCTTGTTTTCAACCACAATTTTTAGAAGCTATAATAAGAATAAGATTGGAGCTAAAACCATTATTTATATATAAATATGATCCACTTGCCATTCTAAATCTTGGGGGCATGTTAGGATCTCACAAATGTCCCACATTAGAAAGTGGCAGAGTCCAACATCAATATAAAAGAGATATGGGTTACCCCTTTCATTGCCAAGACTATAACCAACATCTCTTTAGATTTTGGAATTTTAAAAATGTCTAATAAATAAGAATCCATATCATTGAAAATAAAACAGCTCCCTAATGAAGGTTTCTAATTAATGAGAGGAGCAAGTCAACTTCACTGGGAGGAACACAAATGCTATCGGTGTTTTCATCACTCGACCACTTGCTTGGAGGAGATGTTTGTAAAAAAGGATTGCCTTCATAAATAGAGGGGTCGTCTAGTGTTTGGAGGTGGCCACTTGTTGGTATCGTTCCTGACAAGTTTTCGAATGACAAATTCAAATGCGACAAGAAATTTAGAGAACCTAAGCTGGTTGGAATCTTTTCGGACAGATGATTACAGGAGAGATCAAGCGTTTCCAAATTTTGCATGTCACCAATATTTTGTGGTATGCTACCAACAAGATTATTATTGGACAAATTTAAAGTACCCAAATGTATGAGCTTTGTTATCTCATTTGGAATTTTTCAACTCAATTTGTTTCTAGAAAGATCGGCTGTCAAAACGTATTTGAGAATAGAGTCAAATTCAGGCTCTCTTCCTTTCGCAACCAATCTTGTATTTTCCTTGTATGCCAAAATGCCTTGGTTTTTTGAAAAGATGTAGGAGATTTCTTGTTTGTTCATGCCATTAATGAAGGTCGTTCAAAATTGTATGTCATTAATGTAGGCAAACAATTTTGAACTTCTCCCACAAGATTGTTGTTTGATAAATCTAATACAAGAAGCTCAGGAAGATTGCACCATTGTCTTGGAATGGTTCCATTGAATAAATTAGATAGTAGGTGTAGCAATTTCAACTTTGAATAACTTGCTCCTATCCATATACGAAGGCTTCCGTGTATTCTATTTCCACTGAGATTAATGCTCTTAAGGTATGAACAATTCTGTAAAGATTTTGGAATTTCACCGGAAAAATTGTTGTTACTTAATTGTTGTATAGTGAGGAATGTTAAAATACCTATTGATCTTGGAATTTTTCCATATAAACGATTGTTGGCCAAATCAATGATACCCAAATGATTTGAAGATACCCCAATCATCAGAGAGCTGATCTCCAAAAAATTAGTTGTGTGACAGTGAAAGTTCTTCTAGGGTACTACTTATTTTTTCAAGGAATGATAGAATATTCATCTTACCACTCAGATGATTCTTTGAT
The DNA here is from genome assembly GCA_036507275.1 of Sicyos edulis. NCBI lineage: Eukaryota > Viridiplantae > Streptophyta > Magnoliopsida > Cucurbitales > Cucurbitaceae > Sicyos > Sicyos edulis. Next base: position 46,760,265 of record CM071847.1, on the reverse strand, counting down.
AAAATTAAATACTTCAACTTGGGCATCTTATCACTAATGTTTAGGGGTATATAGGACCTGAAAATGAATTATTTTGAAGAAACAACATCCTTAAATTAGATAGCTTAGTGAGATTAAATGATCTTCAAAGATATTACGACTTGGATAAACCAAATGAGTGTGTGATATCAATAACTAAATTGTTGGACAAATCCAACACTGTAACTTGAGGAGCTACCCAACAACTCATCAAGTTTGCCTCCAAAACTGTTGGCCAGCAAGATTTGCAGATTGTAATTCCCAAAAATTCAATAAAATGATTGGTCTGTGCTATTTCCACTATGATCAAGATGTTGGAGACTTGTGAGATTTTGGAGACATGAGTTTAGAACCTTAAGAGCTTAACAATTTTTCCTTACATTCAGATTTCAACTCAATTCTTATATCATTGACCAGAGTCTGTTAAGGTAGATGTTCATCACTACTTTCTCACTTCCACAAAACATAAAATTTTTCTTCTTGATTGTTGTTAAGGAAAACAACATTTGTGTTCCTTATGAAATCAAGTTATCTTCATTGAAAAACTTGGAGTCCTCGCAATAAGTCTTTGTACTAAACTACAAAGACTTGGACTCTAAGGGCTCGTATGATAACGTTCTCATTTTCTGTTTCTCGTTCCTGTTTGTTATTTATTGAGAAATTTGATAACTGTTCTCATTTCTTGTTCCCAAAAATAAAAGAAACATTTTTCAAATTATGTAAAAAAATGAAAAACTCTCAAAACATGTGGTATCAGAGCCATGCTCCTTTCGTAGCCTCCGCTGCGCAATCCCCCAAAAAAATCGATATACAAAGTGAGTCTAGCCATAAGTAAAGTTCTGTGGTTGGGCCTTTATAGCGGAAGTGTTAAGCTCAAATGTAATTCGGTTAGATGGTGTTACCCCCTAGGGGAGGCTCATGATACTTTGGTCGAGGGGAGGATGTTAGTATTGCAACCAAATGTCCCACACGGGAAAGAAAGGGGAAAGTGCTTGGGTATAAATGGGATGACCACAACTTCCATTGGTATGAGACCTTTTGGGGGAAGCCCAAAAACAAAGCCATGAGGGCCTAGGCCCAAAGTGGACAATATCATATCAATGGGGAAGTTTGTGATTGTCCATTGTCCCTAACAATTGGTATCAGAGCGGAAGAACTAGAGCAGAAGAACCGGAGCAGGAAAACCAGATCAAATCGTCCAAGAAAGTTCAAGTAAGTGGTTTCTTGAATCTGTTCTTGATTTCCGCATGATATTGTTATTTTCTCGACACAAGATAATGGCAACTGCAAGGTATTACATCGAAAAGTTTGATAGAACTGGAGACTTTTCTTTATGGAAAGCGAAAGATAAGGCTATGTTAGGGCAGCAAAAGGCTCACAAGGCCATTTTGGATCCATCAACTCTTCCTAGCTCTATGCCCGAAGATGACAAAGAGACTATGGAATTAGCGGCACATGGAACTTTGGTTCTAAACCTAAGTGACAATGTGTTAAGAGAGGTTATTGATCAAGATTCGGCATACAAGATGTGGACAAAGTTGGAAAAACTTTATGATACTAAAGATCTACCGAACAAGATGTACTGTAGAGAAAAATTCTTTACTTTCAAGATGAGTACATCGAAAACCCTTTCACAAAATCTTGATGAGTTCAAGAAGATCACTACTAATTTCAAAAATCTTGGAGAAACCATTGGAGATGATAACATGGCGTTTGTGTTACTGAATTCACTTCCTGACACTTACGAAGATGTTAAAACCATATTGAAATATGGAAGAGATACAGTCACAACAGACGGTATAATCTCTGCTGTAAGGACCAAGGAAATTGAAATGCAAAGTGTGAAGAAAGAACCACAACTAGTTGAAGATTTGTTCTCAAAAGGAAAGGGAAAATCCCATGGAAAAGCATCTAAAGGTGGAAAGGACATGACTAAACTGAAGCCAAAGTGCGACTATTGTCACAAGCTTGGACATTGATGAGAAGAATGTTGGTCTTTACAGAAAAAAAACGACGAAAAGAAGAAAGGAAAACAACAAGCTGAGGCCTCTGTTTGAGAAAATACCTTTCAATACTCGGATGCATTAGCTGCAAGTGATGATTGCACCAATACGATAGGTACTACTACTGTATGTGCCAATACGGTAGGTAAAACTAAGGTAGGTCAGAATTCCAGACAAAATTGGGTTCTTGACTATGGTTGTTCTTTTCATATGACTCCATGTAATGAGTGGTTTACTACTTATAAAGAATGGAATGGTGGTACTGTATACATGGGTAATAATCATTCTTGTCAAGTTGAGGGGATAGGTTTAGTCCCACTCAAACTTGAAGATGGTTCTACCAAACCTCTAAGGAATGTAAGACATGTTCCAAAACTCAAGAGAAATTTAATCTCATTGGGTATGCTAGACTCAATAGGCTGTATGCATAAAGGATTTGAAGGAACTCTAGAAGTTGTTAAAGATCATCATACTGTATTGACAGGTATTAAACAAAATGGGGTATATGTTATAAATAATGTTGAAGTTCTGCAATCAGCCTTACTTGTTACTAATAATGAGCTTACAGAATGTGAACTATGACGTAAGTGGTTATCCCACATTAATTCTAAAGGTTTAATTGAACTCTCCAAACAGGGTTTATTGCCCAAAAGTCTTTGTACTTATCTGTTTTGTGAGCATTGCACAGTAGGTAAATCCACAAGACAAAGCTTCACAAAGGGACAACATACAACAAAGGAAATCCTAGACTATGTGCATTCGGATCTTTTGGGACCAACGCAAATACCATTTATAGGTGGAGCCAGGTATTTCATTTCTTTCATAGATGATTATTCTAGAAGAAGTTGGGTCTATTTTTTGTAAACTAAAGATCGAGCACTAGAAAAGTTTAAGGAATGGAAAGCCTTAGTTGAAACTAAAACTTCTAAGAAAGTTAAGTTGCTTAGAACAGACAATGGCTTAGAATATTGTGTTGAAGAATTTAACCAATTTTGTAAACTTAATGGGATAAAAAGGCATAGAACTGTTAGATATACACCTCAACAAAATGGAATAGCTGAAAGACTTAATAAGACTATAATGGATAGGGTAAGATGTCATTTATCTGATTCTATGGTTCCTGAAAGGTTTTGGGCTGAGGCAATATCTTATACAGTAGATACTCTTAATAAATGCCCTCACACTTCTCTTAATTTCCTAACTCCTGAAGAAAAATGGACCAAACATCCTCCTAACTTAGATAATCTAAAGGTTTTTGGGTGTGTTGGCTATGTTCATCAAAATATAGGAAAGTTAAAACCTAGAGCTACTAAATGTATGTTTGTAGGTTTCACCGAAGGGGTAAAAGGGTATAGACTTTGGCACCCTATAGAGAAGGAGTGTGTGAACAATAGAGATGTTGTCTTTAGAGAACATGAAATGTTTATGCATAAAGAAATACCTTTTAGCTCTAATACAATACCGTATAATACAGAGAACAAGTGCCTAATAATATACATTTTAAGGTGCGATTACCTCACGGGAACTTCTAATACTCAAGTTAATGAGTCTAGTGATGAAGAAGAGGTAGAAGTCGACCTGCAGACCTAAGAAATTATTCCCTTGCTAGAGATAGACAAAGGAGAACTATTAGACACCCTTCTAAGTATGCGGATGCGAATCAGTATTGGCAGAGCATAAAGACAGATAATACATACTATATTGACAATACTCGACCGTATTAATCTAGCACTAAATGTAGATAGTTCCATTAGTGAAAATGAACCAATTACTTTTGAAGATGCTATTAATTGTTCAAAAGCACCTAAGTGGATAGAGGCAATTAATGAAGAAATTGACTCTTTAAAAGAAAATGACACTTGAAAATTGGTTCCTCTACCTAAAGGTTGTAGACCTATTGCATGTAAATGGATCTATAAAATAAAAGAAGGTATTCAAGGTGTTCTAGACCTGAGGTATAAAGCTAGTCTAGTGGCAAAAGAGTTTACTCAAAGGGAGGGTATATATTATACTGAAATTTTTTCTCCCGTAGTTAAACATACTTCTATTAGAATGTTGCTTACTCTAGTTGCTTTACATAATCTAGAACTTGATCAACTTGATGTTAAAACTGCCTTCTTGCATGAAAATTTAGATGAAACTATCTACATGACACAACCTAAAGGGTATGAAGTTAAAGGTAAAGAAGACCTTAACCAATATAATTTGTAATTTAATATACATGCAAAGTCTCAACTTAACCAATAGAATGTACTTTTTATTTTTACATGAGTAAAAATAATGTTAAAAACCAACTTAATCATTTGTTGTTAATGTAAATTTTTTTTTTTTTATTAATCTTTTATTTTTACCTTAAAGTGTGGGAGAAAATCATTTTTTGACGATTTTACCCCTTAAGTCATACTCTAAATTACAAACATGTCATTTATTGGAATATAAAAAAAAAATGCAAATAATGAAGAAAATCTTTACAATATCATTTAGATTTTTATCCGTAGAATATTTTTATCAAATTTCATAAATTTTATGACTAAGTTAAAAGATAAGAGATTTCAACAATCAAATCAAAATATTTTCAATATCATTTAAATTTTCATCATCTTTATAACTTATAAAATAAGATATCTTTACCAAATCTCATAGATTTTATTTGACATTTTATATTATAATTAAAATAATAAATTGAATTTTCCAATAAATAGTTCTCTACATTTTGTTTACAAGCTTGGATTTACTTTTCTTTATTTTTTGTTTTTGTTTTTGTTTTATAATAATTTATCTTATTTTTGTTGGATTATTTACCGTAACTTTCATCTAATTTTTCTTTTGTTGCAATAATTTTTTAGGATCTTTTTGCATGATTGTTGTCTTTCAAAAAAAGACTTGGAGATCTTGAAAAAAATGTTTGAAGACTGAGGCTAAAGTGCATGAATTCTTCAGTTTCAAAAGTTTGGTAATAATGATTTCCTACTATTACCATACATATATATAGTTCTCTATATTTTGTTTACAAACATATTTGAAACTTTCTCTTTTTTAGGTTACCTATCTTGGTTTCTTTTTGTTTTATAATAAAAAATTTAGTTATCTTATTTTTTTGGATTATTTACCTTAACTTTCTTCTAACGTTTCGTTGCAATAATTTTTATAGAGATCTTTTGTTGCTTAATTGTTCAGACTTGCAAATGTGGATTTTTTTTTTTTGAAGAATGATAAAATTATCTAAGTTCATAAATGTATACTAATAAATATATTTAGTTTATTTATATTTATAATTATAATAATGATATAACTCTTATAAACTTTATAATTCAATAGTAATTCGTCTATTAATAGATAAATTGAGAAAAAAATTAAAGAGTATCGATTTTTAAAAATCAGAGATAAAATTTAATTTTAATGCCATAAATCTTATTAAGTTTTTTTTTTTTTTTTAAATAATAACACCTATTATTTTTTTAAGCTCAAAATAAAATATTAACTGTTTTTTAACATAAATATAAATTTTAATAAATTTAATTAACGTGAAAAAATATTTATAAAATTCAATATTATATTGAAATTATTATTTGATGATTTAAATTTAGTGCAAAAATGTAGGAAATAATTTATAATTATAAATAAATAAATAAATAAATATATATATATATATATATATATATATATACACACACTATTTTTACACTCAATTGACATATTTTATAAAATATATATAATTTATTATTTAAAAAATTATCACGTGTAACGCCGTGTTAAAATTCTAGTTAAAATAAATTGTTAAATTATAGTAAGAAATTTAATATTTTAGCTAAACACGCCCTTAAATCTTACTTAAAGTGCGTTGATTTTAAAAAAAGACTTTCTCAAAAAAAAAAAAAAAAAAAGTGCGTTGATTTTTTTTTTTTTTATTAAATCACTTAAAGTGCGTTGATAATCAAGTGCGTTAATTGTATGCAGCTGGAATTTGAATACAACTTGTCCATTAAGATATAAAGACATAACACAATAAAACATAGTGGTTCGGTCATTAAAAAAAATTAAATCCTTTTTTATAAAAAGTTTACATAAAAGTTTTCACAATTTTAATAGAAACCCACATCCACAATCAATTATACATAACGATCGTCCATTATGGATGACAATCACTGATATTAATAACATTCATTTATCATAACATAATAAACACACAAACTAGAGCATACCCTCCAATAAAAAAACAAAACAGTCCATATAAACGCAATAGATCCATAAGAACGATAGCAAACAAACTTCTTAAAACACTTAGTATGTTCAAAACAAAACTCTTCCCATACTTGTTGACAGTGCCAAATCAATACAACAACTTGTCACCTTGATCCTTGAATCCTTCCTTCTACGATCTCTTTCTTTTGAAGCAATTTGCAAGATTATCGACCTTTTCCAAAATGTTGTAGGCGATACGATCAACAAAACAAAAATAGGATATTCTCCGTGATTCGCTTGTGAAAATGGCAAAGAACAAGATGTTGAGACCAATCGGAAAACCGATTGCCATACTGATAAAGAAGGAAAACATTTCCAAATCTTTTTCTTCGGAGTTAGCTTCACTGGTGGGAACGTAAATGCTATTAGTATTTTCATCACTCGGCAAGTTTCTTTGAGGAGATGGGTGTAAAAAACGATTGCCTTCATAAATGGAGGAGTCATTCAATGTTTGGAGTTGGTTACTTGTGGGTATAGTTCCTGTGAAGTTGTTGAATGACAAATTTAAATGAGACAAAGAACTAATTGAACCCAAGCTCGTAGGAATCTCTCCAGACAGATTGTTACATGATAGATTGAGTGTTTCTAGTTTTTGCATCGCGCCAATATTTTTTGGTATGACACCAACGAGTTCATTATTGGACAAGTTTAAGGTGCCTAATTGCACGAGTTTTGTTATTTCAAATGGAATTTCACCACTAAGTCTATTTCTTGAAAGATTGATAATCAAAACGTATTTGAGAGTACTATCATATTCAAGCTCTCTTCCTTTCATGACCAATACTGCCTTTTCCTTGAATGAGGGAGTATTTTTGTAGTATGAACCGAAGTAGTCAAATTTCTCGCTGTTGTTGTTATAAATGAAGGATGTCCAATTAGACAAACAATTTGGAACTTCTCCCACAAGATTGTTGTCTGATAAATCTAATATACGAAGCTCAAGAAGATTGCACCAATGTCTTGGAATGGTTCCGTTGAACAAGTTTGATCGTACGCTTATCAATTGCAACTGTGAAAAAACTTCTCCTGTCCATACAGGAAGGCTTCCGTGCAGTCTATTTCCACTGAGATCAATGCTTTGAAGGTTTGAACAATTCTCCAAAGATTTTGGAATCTCTCCAAAAAAATTGTTGTTACTTAATATTAGTTTATGGAGGGATTTCAAACCTATCGAGCTTGAAATTTTTCCATACAGGTTATTATTGGCCAAATCAATGATACCCAATGAATTGAGTTTATCCCAATCATTAGAGAGCTCCCCAAAAAATTGGTTGTTTGACAATGAAAGTACTTCAAGAGTACTATTCATTTTTTCTAGGGATGATGGATTAATCTTACCATTAAGATGATTCTTTGATAAAGATAAATACATCAAGTTGGGCATCGAATCACTAATGTTTTGGGGAATAGAGCCTGACAATAAATTATTTTCAAGAAACAGAAACATTAAATTAGGATACCTCACTGGGATTAAATGATCTCCAAGAAGATTATGACTTCGATTAACCAAATGGGTGTGTGATATCAATAACTGAGAAAGATTTCCCTTTAAAAAATTATTGGACAAATCTAAAAGTCTAATTTGAGAAGATACATGGGAAATCCACTCATTTGGTATAAAATCTGAAATTCCAGCATGAGAGATAGTAACATCATTAGTTAGCTTAGTTTGAACTTGAAGCCAAATTGGAAATTGAGGACCAACCAAGCAATTTCTCAAATGAAGAGCTTTGAGCCTGAAAGGAGGAATCCAATTATATGAAACGTTGAAAACTAAAGCTTCATGATATGTATCTCTTCTAATTATAAGAGATTCAAGCTTTGTCAAATTCACAAAGTGAGCTTCTGTCATAACTCCTTTCCATGAATTGTTATAACTTTCAAAGTAGATTAATTGTGAAAGTTGTCCGAGATTTGGTGGTATGATTCCTCTGAAATTGTTAAAACTTAATTTGAGATCCTGTAATGAAGATAAGTTACCAATTGAATTTGGGAGTGAACCCCCTAATTTGTTATTTGTAAGATGTAGGTATTGCAACTTGTCAAGTACTCCCAAGGAATTTGGTATCTCTCCATCCAATTCATTATAACTCAAATCCAAAAACTCCAAATTGTTGTGGGTACAATTGGAGGAGCTACCCAACAACTCATCAAGTCTGCCTCCCAAATTGTTGCGAAAGATCTCGCATATTGTAACTTACAAAGATTCAATAAAAAGATTGGTTTTTCTTGTGCTTTACTCAAATTCACCCTTCCAAGGTGAAGATACTCTAAAGAAGAAAGACCTGAGAGCCAATTCAAGTTTTCAACATCCAACCCATTATAAGAAAGATCGAGATAATTCAGATTGGATAAATTGCCTAAATGGGGAGGAATCATTCCACCAAAATTAGCATTAGAGAGACTAAGGTACCTCAAATTTTTGAACATGCCGAAAAAATAGGGAATTGAAGCACCGTCAAAATTGTTGTAGCTCAAGTCCAAGTAGCTTAAATAATGGAGATCAAGTAGAGAAGAGCTTATTTCACCTCCCAATGTTAAGTTTCCGCACTTTGACTCAAATGGAGTATTAAAATATTTAGGGCGCTTTGACTTAATTGGAGGATAAAAAATATTAGGGTTCTTTGGGTTTTGCAAATGGATCTTTGTGACCTTGCCAGAAATGAAGTCGCACGTAATGCCATGCCACTCACAACAATTATGACCAACCCAAGAGGAAAGTATGAGGGAAGGATCGAGTAATTTATGTTTGAAGGCAATGAGTGCATTTCTCTCAATCGAAGAACAATTGAGAGTGTTGGCCGAGCTCTGTTTGATGAAGGAACAACAACAGAGGCATACAAGAAGGAGAGAAACAATATTGAAACGAGGAGGGCTGAAATGACTACCCATACTCTGATCTAAACCAACAAATTCTCTTTGTGTTTGTAATAATTGAATTGAATAATTATATATATACCCAAAACATTTATACATTTCATTTCCCTTCCTAAGATTATCCCAATAATGCATCAAACTTTGGGTTTCCAAGGGCCGCGTGGACTGGTCAAAAGCCTAAATTTATCTTTATCCTTTATTAAAAGCCAATAATTGATAAAGAAGATACAAAAATTTCCTTTGGAAATCAAGTTCTCCTTTATTTAAACCGGATTTTGTATCTATAACAAAAAGCGCAAAACATTTTCATCTATTACATAAAATCAAAATTAATTCATTTGTATTTAAAAGACAACAATTATAGTGGTTTAGTGGTTTTTTGGAAATGTCTCTATTTCACTGTTATGAATCGATTGAGTTTGATCGATTCACCATCATAATGACATTGCTAAGATTGTAAAGCACTTTCAAGCATGACTAGAGTTTCTACTCTCACTCTCAAAGAAAATGAAACCCCCAAATAAGCTTATATATGAGCTCCTAAATACATCTCTCTAAAACTATTTAAAACCCAAAATATACTGCCGATTGCCATACTGATAGCTAATTTTATTTAAAACCCAAAATAGAACAACCTTCTAAATTTAAAGATTATAATAAAAGTTTTGAAAGTTTGAGGGTAAAAGTTTAAAAATTAAAATGAAATAAATGTGAAAGTTCAAAGGGAAATTGGTATTTGTCTACCCTAATTTAAAAGTTCAACTTTTGCAATTTTCTTTTAATAAAAAGGAATACAATATTTCCAAGGATTTGGTTGTATTTTAAAATACTTTTATAAAATACATCTGAAAATGTTAGTACACATCTAAAGTTTCTTTAAATTAATTTTGAAGAAAGTAACTCAAACACAATAAGTTTGGATTCTGTGCATGAATAACCCAATAGTTAATGTTGGATCTAAGTTTGGTTTGTGACCCATAAACTAATATATGCATACTAGTTAATATTTGTGATTATTTTAAATTTTTTAAGATGGTTTGATAACCAATTTTGTTTTTAAAATTTTAAAAATATTAAAGGAATTCTAGCTTTTAAAAAGGGGATTTTTCATATATAATAAAAAATGGCAAAATATTTGTATCTATAGCATAAAATCAAAACTAATTTATTTATAGCAAAAAATTCAAATTGAGTTATATCACTCATAGAATTCACTGAGTGGTAGACTTCTATCACTAGTTAAGTTCTATCACACGAATTCTATCATTAATTAGAGATAGAAAATAATTTGCTATAAATGAAATTATTTTAGAAATTGTGTTACAAATGTAATACAACATGTAGAATGTACTATTGATGGTAAATTTCCTTTTAAAAACCAGTTTTTGTCTTTTTTTTAAATGCTAAAAATGTAATAAACACACCACAATTAAAGTTGGTGCGTAGAAATTTGAGGTTTAATAAATCAATAATATTCTAAACTAATTTTATGGTATTTTATTAAATATTAAAAATAATAATTTTTATTTTTTAAAAAAAACAAAAAACATCAAACGTATTTTTAGTTTTTATAAAACAGAATAGAAAAAATAATTATTAAATATGTATGATTTTTATTTTTTTAAATTGAAAATTAAAAATTAAAAATTAAAAATCAAAAATCAAAAACAAAATTGTTATCAAATGAGACTTTACATAATCAATTTTGGTTTCTAAGGGTCCGTTTGGTAACGTTCTCGTTTTCTGTTTCTCGTTTCTATTTTTACTTTTTTTAGAAACAGTGTGATTTGATAACAGTCCGATTTTTTGTTCTCAAAATTTAAAAAAAAAACGTTTTCCAATATTTACCTCGAAAATGAGAAACTCCAATATAGAGCTTCTCACGTTTTGTTTCTTTTTCTTTGTGCAGGTTTCTTTATGTTGTAATTTGGTTTTATATAAAATGCAGTAAGTTATTTAACAAAATTCAACTTTGGCTTGATGGTTAGTGATGAGAGTTGTTTTCCCAGGCACACCTTTAGTTTGTTTTTTTTCCAGTTTTAATTTTATACATTAACTTTTTCAATTTGAATAGGTCAAATATATTTTATATACTATCTTATTTATATTAATTCTTTTTTTCTTTTTCTTTTTTCTTTTTTGTGAAAGGGTATTATCTTAATTTTTTATATATTATTTTATTTCCTAAAAATATAATACTAATATCCGTATATTATTTAATTCCTTTTTTATATATAAAATATTTATTATTATTATTAATTTCAAATAATAATATACTAATTTTGAAATATACTAATTTCAAATATACTAATTTTGAAAAAATAAAAATTCTTAAGTAGGAGAAAAAAGTAAAAGTTCTATAAATATCAAAATTTTGGAAAAATTAAAATTTTAAAATAGTATTTATGTATAATTGTTTGTTTTTATTTTTGATTCATAATTTTAAAATGTTTAGCATGTATATTTAAATCTTATTTAAATTTATTTATTTATAATTTAATTTTAAAAATTTGTTGTTAATTTCACATTAAAATTCATTTATTTATTTATTTTTATAAAAAAAATGAATTTATACTAGAGAATGCAAACTTTTGATATATATATATTAATTAATGCATGTTATATTTTTTAAATTTTTAAAAAAAGAAACGAGAAACAAGAAATGGTTATGTTTGTTTCTATTTCTTATTTTTTATAAGAAACAAAAAACAAAAAACAAAAACAGTTATCAAACACATTTTTGTTTTTTATTCTAAAAAATCAAGGATCAAGAAACAAGAACTAAGAAATAAAAAACAAGAAATGAGAGTGTTACCAAATGAGCCCTAAACTTTCATTTTTGTTTCCTATATTTTACAAGAAGTTTAAAAATAGTCCTTTGATTAAAAAAAAAAAGTTATTCATTTCATCTTCTTCCTTCACTAAAAATAGTCCTTGTTTATGTGAATGTGGAAAGATATGGAAAAGTTATAGATATTCCCACAAGCCCTTAACAGTTACGTATAACATTAAGTCTTTAAAAAATACTTCTTTACACATTAACAAGTAGAACGATTCTCTTTATTGCTTATGTGGCATAACTTAGAATTACAAAAAAAAAATTCATTTTAAAGAAAAAGTAAGAAAGAAAATCGTGGCTCCAAATAATGTCACAAAAACAATAAATAGAGTCATTCTACTTGTTCATGTGGAGAAAAGTATTTCTCTATTTTTTATAGATCAACTTGCAAATGACAGATAAAATAAAATTGAAATTGTTCAATTCATTTATCAATAACATAATAAACACACCAACCAGAACATAGCTCCATTCCAAAAGAAAAATAAATAGTCCATAAACACAGTACATGATGCTTGAGAAAAATATCAGACAAACTTCTTAAAAACATTACCATGTTCAGAACAAAACGTTTTCACCTGTCTTACTAGCAACCAAATCAAAAGAGAGACTTTGAGGTTGTCACCTTGAATTAATCCTTCTTTCTATGATCTCTTTCCTTTGAAGAAATTTGCAAACTTACCAACTTTCTCCAAAATGTTCTGGCTGACACGATCAATAAAACACAAGTACGATATTCTCCGCAATTTGCTTGTGAAAATGGCGAAGAACAAGATGTTGAGACCAATCGGGAAACCGATTGCCATACTGATAAAGAAGGAAAACATTTCCGAGTCTTTTTCTTCAGTTTCAGCTTCACTTATGGGAACATGAATGCTATTAGTGTTTTCGTCATTCGGCATCTTGCTTTGAGGAGATCTATGTAAGAAAGGATTGCCTTCATAAATGGAGGGGTCTTCGAGTGTTTGGAGGTGGTTACTTGTTGGTATAGTTCCTGTCAAGTTGTTGAATGACAAATTCAAATGCGACAAGAAATTTAGAGAACCTAAACTGGTCGGAATCTTTCCATACAGATGATTACCTGAGAGATCAAGTGTTTCTAATTTTTGCATGTCACCAACATTTTCTGGTATACCACCAACAAGTTCATTATTGGACAAGTTTAGGGTACCTAAATGTACGAACTTTGTTATCTCATATGGAATTTCACCACTTAATTTGTTTCTAGAAAGATCGATGGTCAGAACATATTTGAGAATATTATCATATTCAAACTCTCTTCCTTTCATAATCAATATCGCATTTTCCACATAAGTGGAAACGGTTTCGTATTCTAAAGAGTAGAAGTCAACTCCTTCGGTGTTATTGTTATAAATGAAAGTAATCCAATTAGACAAACAATTTGGAATTTCTCCCACAAGATTGTTGTTTGATAAATCTAATACACGAAGCAAAGGAAGATTGCACCATTGTCTTGGGATAGTTCCGTTGAACAAATTTGATCGGAGGCTTATTAGTTGCAACTGTGAAACAACTACTCCTAACCATATAGGAAGGCTTCCATGTAGGCTATTTCCACTAATATCAATGCTCTGAAGGTATGAACAATTCTGCAAAGATTTTGGAATTTCACCAAAAAAATTGTTGTTACTTAATATTAGTTTATAGAGTGACGTCAAACCTATCGAGCTTGGAATTTTTCCATATAGACTATTGTTGGCCAAATCAATGATACCCAATAATTTGAGTTTACCCCAATCATTAGAGAGCTCTCCAAAAAATTTGTTGTGTGACAGTGAAAGTTCTTCAAGAGTACTACTCATTTTTTCAAAGGATGATGGATTAATCTTACCATTAAGATGATTCTTTGATAAAATTAAATACACCAACTTGGGCATTGAATCACCGATGTTTTGGGGTATAGGGCCTGACAATAAATTGTTTTGAAGAAACAGAAACCTTAAATTAGGATACTTTAGTGGGATTAAATCTCCAGGAGATTATGACTTGATTAACCAAATGAGTGTATGATACCAATAAGCGAGAAAGCTTTCCCTCTAATAAATTGTTGGACAAATCCAATTGTCTGATTTGAGAAGATATATGGGTAATCCACTCATTTGACATAAAACCAGAAATTCCAGCCTGAGAGATAATAACATCATCAATTAGCTTAGTTTGAACTTGAAGCCAAATTGGAAATTGAGGACCAACGAAGCAATTTCTCAAATGAAGAGTTTTGAGCCTGAAAGGAGGAACCCAATTATATGAAACGTTGAAAACTAAAGCTTCTTGATATGTGTCCCTTCTAATTATAAGGATTTCCAACTTTGTCAAATTCACCAAGTGAGCTTCTGTCATAACTCCTTTCCAAGAATTGTCATAACTTTCAAATGAGATTAATTGTGAAAGCTGTCCAAAACTTGGTGGTATGATTCCATTGAAATGGTTTTGACTTAAGTCTACATGCTGTAATGAAGACAAGTTACCTATTGAATTTGGGAGTGAACCCCATAATTTGTTGTATGAAAGTTGTAGGTATTGCAGCTTGTCAAGTATTCCCAAGGAATTTGGTATCTCTCCTTCCAAGTCATTAGCTGTCAAATCCAATATTTCCAAATTGTTGTGTGAACAATTTGAAGAGCTACCCAACAACTCATCAAGTTTTCCTCCAAATATGTTGCTAGCAAGATTCACAAATTGTAACTTACAAAGATTCAATAAAAAGAATGGCTTGTGGTTTCCAATATTCTTCAAGTTATTTCCTCCTAGCTCAAGATATTGAAGGTTTTTCAATTTCACAAAATCGTGAGAAATTGCACCTTGCAAAAAATTAACACTTAGATCAAGTTTGATGAGAGTAGTAAGATTAAACAGCCACAAGGGCAATGAAACACCCCAATAATTTCCTGATAGTTCAAGAACTTTAAGAGAAGTGAGATTTTGGAGACCAGTTGAAGTATGAAGAGTACTTGAAATATAACAATTTCCCAAGTGTAGCTCTGTCAAGGAAGAAAGTTTATGAACTGCATTCATCCAACTTTCTTGTGCTTTGCTCAAATTCACCCTACCAAGATCAAGGTACTCTAAAGAAGAAAGACTCGAGAGCCAATTCAAGTTTTCAACATGCAACCGATTTGCAAATGATCTTTCTTTATATACATAAGGTTCATAATACATAGAAAGATCAAGATGATTCAAATTGGACAAATTGCTTAAATGGGGAGGAATCTCTCCACCAAAATATGCGTTAGAAAGATTGAGGTACCTCAGATTTTTGAACATGCCGAAGAAATATGGAATTGAAGCACCGTCAAAATAGTTGAAGCTTAAGTCCAAGTAACTTAAACTATGGAGATGAAGTAGAGAAGAACTTATATGACCTCCCAATGATGAGTTTTTGAACTGTAAAAAGTCATTAGAAATTGATAGAATAGATTGTACCATATCAGAGCCCTTTGAGTTTCGCAAATCGACCTTTGTGACCTTGCCAGAAATGAAGTCGCACGTAATGCCATGCCATCCACAACAATTATGACCGACCCAAGTGGAAAGTCTAGCGGAAGGATCGAGTAAATTTTGTTTGAAGTCAATGAGCGCATTTCTCTCGATCGAAGAACAGTTGAGAGCGGAGGCCGAGCTCGGTTTCATGAACGAACAACAACAAAGCCATACATGAAGGAGAGAAACAAGAATAAAACGAGGAGGGGTAAAATGGTTGCCCATATTCTCTCTAAACCGACAAATTCTCTATGTTTCGTAATGATTCAATTGAGCAATTGTACATTCAAAGCCAATAGTTTTATACATTTCATTTCATTCAAGGTTATCCCAATAATGCATGAGACTTTCAGTATCCAAGGGCTGCAAATTGGTCAAAAGACCCTACCCCTACAGTGATTATTACTCTCAAGTTGGGCATTAAAGGGTTTGAAAAGGTCAATCCAACACATTGAACCACAATTCCAAAGAGGGTTGGTGAAATAATTCAAACCACTTTATTGCAACTTTTTTAAATTGAGATTCCATCTCAAATATTTTTTTGAATCTTGAGACATTTTTCTTCCATTGAAAATTAAGTTATCCCCTTATCGTCTCAATAAGTCTTTGCACTAATAAATGGGGATATCATTAAATGCAACAGGCAAGAGTCAAACAGCCTTTTGATATGGCGAAGATAATACAAGAGGAGAGATTCCCTCTCCAAAAATTAAAAGAACGACTCCTCCATATCATATGGAGAGAAGGTTCAAAACAAAATAATCTATAAGATTAGTCATCTTATTGCAATCTCTCTTACAATGAACAAAATAAACAATGCAAAACTTAGAAGACAATTCCCTAATATCATGCATGACATTTTCAAATTTAGAGAAATTTTGGAAATCATTACAAATAGCATTAATCACATATAAAGCATCAGATTCCATTAAGATAGGACGGGAAGGACCCTAAATCAAACAAGACACATGGAGAAGACCTTCCCCGATAGCAAGACCTTCGAAAAAAAATATAATTAAATAATTTTAAAAAAAAATAAGCCGTTGCACTAAAAATATAAAGACAGAGTCATTGCAATAATTTTTTATTTTTTACTATGTTTAAAGACTTGTTTTAGGGGAAAAAATAGAACTATGAATAAAATTACAAAAACATATTTTAAGCTTAATGATAATGTTTTTAGTTCTAAACTTTTTGAAGGTAACTGTAAGGACCCGACCCAAATCAGGGTCTAAACCTAAGTCCTTAACTCTAAATGCATAAAATTATACTCGACGTCCCGGGCATATAAATTTAAAACAAAACTCCTTTTAAACAACTCAGAAGATCAAGTTTATAAAAACTATAAATTCATTTAACACAGTCGTTCGGGTACCCAATAGTCAAAACATGAAATCGCGGTAAAACCTCACTTATCATGCCCATAAATAGTTCATGCAGAAGGAAGAATTCAAAAGACTCTAAATAGAATAATGTAGCAGGTCCCATGGTCATCTCCAGCTCCATCGATCATCCATCTCGGTACAGTCTAGTAGTACCTGTGGGGATTCCACAGTGGAAAGGGTGAGTTTTCGCAAACTCGATAAGGCTTCCCACTCGGGACAGACATGCACAAGAATACAAACATTAGCAAACAAGTATGATCTGCAACATAATCGAAGGGTGTACAGAACCCAAGCTCCTGGATGCTAGGTCAAGAAACCTCGTCCTTGACGAGCACCTCGTAGAGCAGTCTAAAGGTCGTAGACCCCAAGACCAAAAGCTCACAAGAGTCCTCGACTCGAGAGCAATCCGCATCCTACTCCGGAGGAAACCGGTGAGTCGAGCAACCTATTGGCCCTAGGCCTCGTACTCACGGCGAGAGGTGGTGCCACACCACTCACCAAGGAACCATATCAGGCCCATACCACCTACCTGGAGAGAGCCTAGGCTACTAGTAGAAACCATCCAGGGCCGTGAGCCTGGCCGGCCGACCATCCACGGAAGTCCTGCGGAGCGAGAGAATATCACCTCAAGCTAGGGTGTGCGCCCGAATCTCTTCGTCCACACCCACCTACTAGTCTCCTCTATCCGATCTTCATGACTCGTTTGGGTCCAAACGAGGCATAAAGTCGTGCATCAAACATCATGCAAGTCCATATCAGGACAATCATGCAACCATGTGCAACTCGACCATATCAGGCATACGTATATGATTCATGCATCACTAGTCATACAAGAGACAGACATGAAATGTATATGCTCTCGATGCAATCAAATGCAACATACAATACACATGGTTATGCTACAATCAGACAAATCAACTAATGCAAGTAAACCGACACATGTATTAACCACAGGTCCTCGAGAAGGGGTAAAGGGTCCCTTACCTCAGTGGAACTCCCAATCAACACTCTAGCGTGAACGGGAAGCTCTCAAAAGCCAAACACCACTTCCGAGCCCTAAAGCAACCAAACCGGTCAGAACTAGCACCTTAGACCATTAAAACAAATCCAGCAAGTCAAATTTAGCGAAGAAGTGGAGAACCTCGAAAAATGTGTCCTGATGGTCCCACGCGACCCTCAAACTTGGCTCGGAGAACAAGAATTAGCTCGAGGCAAACCTGGTCAACGAAAAGTCAAACGATCATCACTTGTCATTTAACTCAAAACACATACTATTAAACCCCCAAATCCAAACAACCTTTAACCCCAAACACCCCTAAACTCATAACCAAACATAAATTAATCTCAACTTGAATATCCAAGAACCAACAGCCAAACAGCCCTTATTCATCAATTAAATAAATCCAACTCATTAATCAAATAAGCCTAAACCATCACTTTAGTGAGTTTGAACCTAGAAACAAACAACTCTTAAATTCCACTTGAATAGCTTTAATCATATAACCAAACTAGCCCAATCCCTCATTAAAATAAGCTTGATCCAGAACCAAACACCCCTATTCCTTACTAGAATAGCCTTAAACCCAATTTAAATAACAAGCCCATTTACCAAACACCCATCTTCTCCTTCCTTTAACCACCATTTGCAACTTAACTCAAGGAACAAAATTAAAAGTGAGAAGACAAGATGGACCTCACCACAACTCCGGCGACGACGAGAGACTGGCGGTTGTGGCGCTACGACCTCGACAACGGACCCCTGATGCTTCCGGCGACGACGACCTCAACCCACACCGCTCGACACCCAACCGCGCTCCGCGAATGGACCCGCACACTCACGCCGAAGCTTGCACGCGCGCGCCACGCCGAACTCGACGGCCGACTCCGCTTCGCTTCCACGAACCCGCGCCCGACAAAGCGGCGACTTCGGACGACGAATCGAAGGTGCCAGTAGCGGCAGCCCCACAGCCGAACCCGCGACCGCTTCGACGGAGATGACGCCACACACGCGCGCAAACGATCCCGACCGCAAATGCCTCCGCGAAAGCGAGCCGGTGGTCGGAAAAGCGAGGAAGAAGGGAACGCGCTGGTTCGAGTGAATAGTCTTTGCTTTAGGATCCGCGAAAGTGCAATTAAATAGCCATGGAAGAATACCAAACTGCCCTTTACTCTCAAGACATTCACAAAAATGCCCTTCTTTTCAATTAGCCACTTATTTAAACTGATAAAAGAATACTAATAAAGAAAAATGGGGCTCTTACAACATTCCCCCTTAGGGAACCTTCGTCCTCGAAGGTTGGCTAAAACACAAACAACCCCGAAAACGAGTACGCATGTCATCCTCTCGTTCCCAGGTGGCTTCCTCAACCTTCTGATTTCTCCACAACACTTTCACAAGAGCGATCTCGCGGTTCCTCAGAACCTTACGGTCTCGATCCAAGACCTGCACCGGCTTCTCTTCATAAGACAAGTCTGCATTTAACCCCAAAGGCTCGTGGTCCACAACATGCGATGGGTCATGCACATACTGACGAAGCATAGAAACATGGAACACATCATGAACTGCCGATAACGAAGGAGGCAACGCTGAGCGATAAGCTCTGCACCAATCCTCTCAAGGATCTCAAATGGCCCAACGAATCTCGGACTCAACTTCCCTTTTCTCCCAAATCTCAGGATTCCCCGCATCGGTGCCACTTTTAGAAACACATGATTCCCAACCTCGAATTCAAGATTTCTGCGACGAGTATCGGCATAACTTTTCTGACGACTCTGAGCAGTAAGCATCTTAGCCCGAATCTTCTGAACTGCTTCATTAGTCGATTGCAACAACTCAGGACCCAACAACTTTCTTTCCCCAACCTCGTCCCAATGGACAGGTGATCTACATTTCCTCCCATATAGTGCCTCGAAAGGAGCCATTTGGATAGTGGACTGGTAACTGTTGTTGTATGCAAATTCCATCAAATATAACCACTTATCCCAACTGCCTTGAAAGTCTAGCACACAAGCCCTCAACATGTCTTCCAAGATCTGATTGACCCTCTCGGTCTGTCCATCTGTCTGTGGGTGGAAAGCTGTACTAAATTTACAAGTGGTTCCAAGACCTTCCTGAAGGCTCTTCCAGAAGCGCGAAGTGGATTGAATGCCTCTATCTACAACGCTAGCCACAGGAACCCCATGCTACCTGTAAATCCCTCCCAAGTACAACTTTGCTCACTTCACAACAAAACAATACAACTTCCCTAAAGGAAAGTGAGTGCACTAGGTAAGTCGATCCACAATCACCAATATCATGGTGAAAACTCCCAATGTCCTAGGGAGTCCTGAAAGAAACTCATAGAGACCTCGTTCTACTTCCACTCAGGGAACTAAGGGGCTGCAACCACAGTACAACTCACTTGCTAATAGTCCAACCCAACCTAGCGACCCAGCAATCTTGCTGCTCGACACTCTGTAGACACAGAATTCTCAGACCTCCATACGTCCTGGTACCCTCGGGGTGCCAAGAAAATAACGAACTATACGCCTCTAGCAAGAATTCAGGCCTGATTTCGACATCAACAACACACATAATCTCTAATTGAATTGCCACTCACAACAGAAGCAACAACCACCTCAGTGAGCTCTCCCAACTGCAATCTCTCATACAACTGACTCGCTGCAAAAATCGACCCAAAACAACTACGCTGATAACTGAACCAACTGAGCTGAAACTTTTCAATCAATACAACCCTGCTCGATCGAACTAAGGCTACAACAAAATAGAGAAGCAATAAATACCACTGAAAATGAACTTCTCTACTCGAGGCATTAATATAAAAAAAACGTTACACTGTGGTAAAGAATCTTGCAACCATAATCTTTACCAGCTTCAACCATCTGCGTTATCTCAACTATTTACTTTTCTGGTGAAGAAACTTTTGACTCTTATTTTCCATGAACAACAACAACCTCTCTTCGAATAAGCGACGCCTCTAGGATCTCCAAGCACACCATAAACCCTTTCAAAATCATCACTACAAGCCACCAAGCTAACTGACCTCTTAGGTACTAACCAAACGATGCCAAAATCAAACTTCTTCCTGAATTACTGAATCGATCTTATACCAAATTGATCACCCAACACCTGACCTCTCTATAGGAAACTGTGTCATCGCTCCTCAATAACTCATGCTGATCTAATTCAACTGCTCACTGCATCGGTCCTAGCAAAATCCACAGAAGTTCCTTGACGAGAAACCACATAACCTGAAATAGGTTATTGATTCCAATCATAACTCACATTTGGAAACTTGAATGCCACTGAATTTCTCAAAGTATTCCCAAAACTTTTCTCAAGTTCCCAACATGATCTAATGCTAACTTTGAACAAGCTCATAACGCAACTATGAACACGATCATAAACCCGATCAGAAAGTCCCGGGGACCTTCTGATCGTCAAACCCACAATGCTACGGTGCCTCTGCCAACATTAGCAACCAGAAAACAAATTGGCATTCAGAACATCACTACTTTTTAAAGCTCCTCGGATAAGTCATTAATCTTAAGCAACAAACATCTGACTTAACTGCTAGCTTAAAGAACTTTTAGAAACTAACACATATTCCATATAACCGACATTCTTATTAACAACCACACCCAGGCGCTACACAAGGACACACTAACGAACTGATCCATGGTCGAACAACTCCTGCAACTTAACCTCAAGTTCCTTTAACTCCATCGGGTTACCATAAATAGAAACCTTGAGATGAGGTCATTCCCACTTGAACTTGCCCGAAAGAACACTACTCGGGGTGGAGGCAACCCCGGTGGATCCTCATGAACCACAACAAAGAACCTTGCTCACTCATCAAAACTGAGCAGACACCCCCACAAAATTTTCTACTCTTGAATACTGGGGCTAGACAACTCACCCTCCTTTAGCTAACAGCTTCCTCACATTCAAGGCTGAAACCAACACGAGACTGTCTTCTGCTTCTTGCCTCTAAACTAGAGGTTTGACTTTCCAAGACGCTTGAAACACCCACTTACAACTATCTTCAATCACAACATGGTTCTTCAACAACCACTCCAACCCAAGAATCAAATCGATCCACTCGCGAGGCCACCAGGAGACATCATCGGTGATTCCCCAAACACAACCTACTAACTTGACTTGACCTTAAACTTATCGAGTCCTTAACCATGCTGTTGGCTCCTAGACCCAGACAATCTGGTAGTCCCAAACTTTCTCTTTTGCAACCCATATTGATCGAATCTTTGGCACACCTCAAAAGTTCAAACCATATCTCATAACTGACATTGCGCCATTCCTCTATCCAAAGTAAGGGAACTGGACTAACACCCTCTGCTTATCAACATTTGGCAAGCCAACGGATAAACCACTCTCTAAGATCACTAAACTTTGAAACGGTCGAACCCTTTAGGTCAAAATCAGCATAGACCATCACCAGATCTTTTCCTCAATCTCTCAAGTGAAACATCACGTTGAATCTTCTACCTTTCTATGCAACTTGGTGGTTGAAGATCATCTTGAATAGTAACAACCACTCCTCAACTACTAAGGAGATTTTAGATAATCCAACAAAGTGGTACGGATCCCACTTCCTAAACTCTTCTAAGATCTTTGAAAATTCTACAATTCCCATCACTGCGCCTAACCTGAGCATCTGTAACTGGCGTAGACACCTAAGAAACATCTTGCCCGATCCAAGAACATCCTTCAATCGCTACTTAGCATGCAAATCCGCCAATAACTCGACTTCCGACCCAATTCTTGCAATCGCAATGATTCTTCAACAACTTTGGATGTCTCTATTGCTCCAACTCTAGGTCGCACCTAAGGATCGGTGCACCTCCCGAGCTTAAAGCTCACTCTGCTCAACAGATCTTGCACTTTTAACATCACTTCTAGTAACTCTACTAGGCATCTCCACACATCAGATAAACGATCCTCGTGGACATCTCGGTCTCGTCCACAAACTCCATGCTAGCAAGTAAGTGACATAATGCAATAAAAATGCAATGCAATACAACATAGCTGATCATACTAAACATGCTACAAAACCTTAACCTCCCTACTAGAATACCTGATGTCGATCGGCAGCTGAAGACCATGGGGACCAAAACAACAGCTTACGATGTAAGCTAGTCTACAGAATCTATGACTCTGAGCTCTGATACCAACTGTAAGGACCCGACCCAAATCAGGGTCTAAACCTAAGTCCTTAACTCTAAATGCATAAAATTATACTCGACGTCCCGGGCATATAAATTTAAAACAAAACTCCTTTTAAACAACTCAGAAGATCAAGTTTATAAAAACTATAAATTCATTTAACACAGTCGTTCGGGTACCCAATAGTCAAAACATGAAATCGCGGTAAAACCTCACTTATCATGCCCATAAATAGTTCATGCAGAAGGAAGAATTCAAAAGACTCTAAATAGAATAATGTAGCAGGTCCCATGGTCATCTCCAGCTCCATCGATCATCCATCTCGGTACAGTCTAGTAGTACCTGTGGGGATTCCATAGTGGAAAGGGTGAGTTTTCGCAAACTCGATGAAGGCTTCCCACTCGGGACAGACATGCACAAGAATACAAACATTAGCAAACAAGTATGATCAACAACATAATCGAAGGGTGTACATAACCCAAGCTCCTGGATGCTAAGTCAAGAAACCTCGTCCTTGACGAGCACCTCATGAGCGATCTGAGGTCGTAGACCCCAAGACCAAAAGCTCACAAGAGTCCTCGACTCGAGAGCAATCGGCATCCTACTCCGGAGGGAACCGGTGAGTCGAGCAACCTATTGGCCCTAGGCCTCGTACTCCACGGTGAGAGGTGGTGCCACACCACTCACCAAGGAACCATATCGCCCATACCACCTACCGGAGAGAGCCTAGGCTACTAGTAGAAACCATCCAGGGCCGTGAGCCCGGGCCGCCCGACCATCCACGGAAGTCTGCGGAGCGAGAGAATATCACCTCAAGCTAGGGTGTGCGCCGAATCTCTTCGTCCACACCCACCTACTAGTCTCCTCTATCCGATCTTCATGACTCGTTTGGGTCCAAACGAGGCATAAAGTCGTGCATCAAACATCATGCAAGTCCATATCAGGACAATCATGCAACCATGTGCAACTCGACCATATCAGGCATACGTATATGATTCATGCATCACTAGTCATACAAGAGACAGACATGAAATGTATATGCTCTCGATGCAATCAAATGCAACATACAATACACATGGTTATGCTACAATCAGACAAATCAACTAATGCAAGTAAACCGACACATGTATTAACCACAGGTCCTCGAGAAGGGGTAAAGGGTCCCTTACCTCAGTGGAACTCCCAATCAACACTCTAGCGTGAACGGGAAGCTCTCAAAAGCCAAACACCACTTCCGAGCCCTAAAGCAACCAAACCGGTCAGAACTAGCACCTTAGACCATTAAAACAAATCCAGCAAGTCAAATTTAGCGAAGAAGTGGAGAACCTCGAAAAATGTGTCCTGATGGTCCCACGCGACCCTCAAACTTGGCTCGGAGAACAAGAATTAGCTCGAGGCAAACCTGGTCAACGAAAAGTCAAACGATCATCACTTGTCATTTAACTCAAAACACATACTATTAAACCCCCAAATCCAAACAACCTTTAACCCCAAACACCCCTAAACTCATAACCAAACATAAATTAATCTCAACTTGAATATCCAAGAACCAACGACCAAACAAATTTTTATTCATCAATTAAATAAATCCAACTCATTAATCAAATAAGCCTAAACCATCACTTTAGTGAGTTTGAACCTAGAAACAAACAACTCTTAAATTCCACTTGAATAGCTTTAATCATATAACCAAACTAGCCCAATCCCTCATTAAAATAAGCTTGATCCAGAACCAAACACCCCCTATTCCTTACTAGAATAGCCTTAAACCCAATTTAAATAACAAGCCCATTTACCAAACACCCATCTTCTCCTTCCTTTAACCACCATTTGCAACTTAACTCAAGGAACAAAATTAAAAGTGAGAAGACAAGATGGACCTCACCACAACTCCGGCGACGACGAGAGACTGGCGGTTGTGGCGCTACGACCTCGACAACGGACCCCTGATGCTTCCGGCGACGACGACCTCAACCCACACCGCTCGACACCCAACCGCGCTCCCCGCGAACCCGCCAAGCACACGCCACGCCGAGCTTGCGCGCGCACCACGCCGTAACTCGACGGCCGACTCCCTTCGACGAACCCGCGCCCGACAAAGAATGACTTCGGACGACGAATCGAAGGTGCCAGCGCAGCCGCCACAGCTCGAACCCGCGACCTGCTTCGACGGAGATGACGCCACACACGCGCGCAAACGATCCCGACTGCAATGCCTCCGGCGAAGGCGAGCTGGTGGTCGGAAAAGCGAGGGGAAGGGGAACGGCGCCTGGTTCGAGAGTGAACAGTGCTGCTTTAGGGATCCGCGAAAGTGCAATTAAATAGCCATGGAAGAATACCAAACTGCCCTTTACTCTCAAGACATTCACAAAAATGCCCTTCTTTTCAATTAGCCACTTATTTAAACTGATAAAAGAATACTAATAAAGAAAAATGGGGCTCTTACAGTAACAACTAAGAGTAGAAAACATATTGTGAAAACATAGGCGAGTAATGAAAATGTTAGAAATGAATATCATTTTTTTTTTTGAAGTAAAATAACTGAGCTTTGTATAAAATAATCAACAAAGCTTTATATGTCACTTGTGATGTTGGGGCTATAGAATTAATGGTCAAGAACCAACGGTTTGAGAAATATGGTAATCTTGCCTTGGAGTGTAAATGACAGTAACGGCCAATCTTGCATCAAATAACATCTCAATGATATATATAAACAATTAGCACTTAATCTAACTAAATGTATGTTGATAATCAAGTTATATGTGGCTATCCAGAATTTCTCAAAGTTCAGTGTACAATTAATTCATCAAAATATTAATGAAATATAGTGGTTAGATCATCTACAAAAAAAAATTAATAATTAAATGGGTTGGTGGTGCTGTAATTTTACATTTGTATTAATTTTTTATAATGTAATGATGGTATATTTTGAATTGATTGATAAATTTAATATATTTTATTTATTTATAGTTGAAAATTAGAAAATATTTGATGTGACATTTAATAATATTAAATAAAAGAGGTATGGGAATGTTCTTTGGAGCTCCAAAATTTCTAATCAAGTTAAGTATTTTATTTGGAAGATTTATAACAATTGTTCCAATTTTGCTCAATCTCCATAAAAGAGGTATGGGAAATGATCCAAAGTACCCCGTTGTCATAAGGATGTTGAATTGACATTCCATGCCATTTGGGAGTGTAAATGGGCAAAAAAAAATCATAGAGAAACACTCAATTCTTACTCTTAAATGTACCTTCCTCTTTTACTAAAGCGGCAGATTTGTTACTATGGTTTTTTAAAATCATCCCTATATAGAACTCATGTTAATGTGTTGGCACATTTGGAGCGGAAGAAATTGAGAAATATTAAAAAAATGGCTCAATTGATCAACAAGAGGCACAACATTTTGCATCCCAAGATTGGGATTTTTGCTAGTATTATTTGCAAGACTTGAAAATGGCTAGAGACAAGTTTGCTACTTGCTCTAATTCTCCTTTGTCAAATTCTTTGAACACTAAAAAATGGAATCCCTTAATTGCTTAAATTACAAAATAAATACATTTGCTGTGAATCTCTCAGAATTGAGATGTGGGTTTAGATAATTGTCAGAAATCATTTGGGGAGGTTATGTTTTCTCTTTCGAAACCTCTAGCAGGGATTTTAAATGCTGAGATTGTGGAGGCCATGGCTATTTGTGAAGGTGTGGAATTTGTTGTGGATCTAGGCTTTAGGCAGATTGAGATTGAGCATTACGAGTTTTCAATCTACTTCAAAAGTAGAACCCAAATCGTTTGAAATTGGGGAACATTGTGGAAGAGGTGTTACGAGTAGGTTGTCATTCGTCTCATTCTCTTGGTTTGGTAGAGGCGCAAACTCAATTGCCCACAAATTGGCGCATATGGTGGCAATGAACAACTAAGAAAATCTTTGGATTGACGAAATTCCAAATGATGTCAGAAAAAAGTATCAATTAGAATTATGTAGGAAAGAAAATCCCAGCGTGGATGATCCCCTTTCTTAATTTTGTTAAGTTATGCTCTTTTTCAAAAAAAAAATAAAATAAATATTAGATAAAGGATTTGATGTAAAAACCGAAGTGGAGTTGAGCTCAACTCCTCCTTTCTCTCCTCTCCTCTCATCTCCTCAACACCAAATCGATCAATGTATAAATTAAAAAAAAATCAATCGATAAAATTAAAATTTTAGAAGTATATAGTTATTACTGACATGTGAGTTTAGGGTAATTTGTGTCATTTTTCAAAAAAGAAAACAAGTTTAACAAATCCAGTGTTGTGATTTTCTCCAAAAAAGAAAAGGAAAAAAAACGCTGGTATGAATCTATGATAAGCGGTTTGAGTCGATTCAGGCGAGATTAAAGTATCAATAGCTATAAAAACCAAACCGAACCGACTCGATATTGTAACATCTGGTTCGGAGGACGTGCCGACGTGGAGTGGAAGTGAGCCACGTCATTTCCCGCCAAATCATCCCGCCAAAAACAAACTCCACGATGAGATTAGGTCAGTTTAGTGCAGCGCCGATTCTCTTCACCCATTTTCTCAAACTCCCAATCCCTCAGAAATGGCCGGCGAAACCCCCGACGGCAGCAACTCCGGCATCCCGCCGTCGACGCCGGATTCCCCCACCACCTCCGCCAATTTCGAGACAGACCAGCTCCCTCATCTCAGCCACACCTCCGACAACTACCCCGATGAGGACGAAGCCGCCGTCGATCCCCGCATCGTTCAAGACGAGCCTGACCTCGAAGAAGAGGAGGAAGGAGAAGATCTCTACCACGACAATTTCTTGGAGTAAGTTAATTTCCTCGAGATCTTTTGTCGCATTGAGTGCCGATCTTATGCGTTTTGTTCTGAATCTTGTAGCGATTATCGGCGGATGGATGATCATGACCAGTACGAGTCCTTGGGTCTGGATGATTCATTGGAGGATGAGAGGGATTTGGATCAGATTATGGAGGACCGACGAGCTGCCGAGATGGAACTTGAGACTCGCGATGCTCAGTTTACCCGTCGGAAGCTTCCGGAGTTGTTACATGATCATGGTAGTTTTCTACTGAACGACTGCTTCGATTCCTTTCCTTTTTTTTGTGTGTTTTCTGTAATGTGGTCTTAAATTAGGTTTTCCACTTATTAGTTTTGAATTGCAAGTGCTTGACTTAATGAATTATGCACCGTATTGATTCTTTAGCTTGTTAAAAGGTTGGGATATATAGGAACTAATTGAAGTGAACTCACTCTATCTGATGAGTTTATAAACCTTGAATTTCAAATTGCATTAAATATATGTTTTTGACACTAGGTTTAAGTATTGTAACTGAGAAATGTTGACTGAAGGAATTGGCTACGTGAAAATTTGTGAAGTATTCTGATCTTGTAGTTCGAAGCAGTTTCAAATTATCCGGAATGATGTCTTCTGTCGTAGCTAGCAGTGGTACACCCCACAAATGATGTTTGATTATATGGGTTTGATATGATATGAACATTGATCATCTCATGATTTTACCATTAATTGAAGATAACTTGAAGTCTAACCTCCTGAAGGAACTAAAAGCTAGAGAAGTTTTATTAATGTTGCTACTTTTTTCTCTTTTCCTTTACTTTTGGTGACTTGCAGATTTTAACTATTTTTATGCTTCCATACAGACTCTGAGGATGAGAATTACAGGCCTTCAAAAAGATCAAGAGCTGATTTTCGTCCTCCAGCTGCAGCAAGAAGCTATGATGACATTGATGGTATGCAAAGTTCTCCTGGTAGATCACAAAGGGAAAACTCACGAGATGATGTGCCCATGACTGATCATTCTGTTGATGACCAATATGAGGTGTTTATGGCTGTAACATTTTTATTTTCCATGTAGCTGCATCTTGCACGTAATTATTGTAGCCATTTCTTAAACTAATAAGTTACCTCCAATTGTAGGATGAAGATGACGATGAAAATGAGAATGAGATGTATCGAGTTCAAGGGCCACTTAGAGAACATGTTACCATGGATGCAGTTCGGCGCTTTATAGGCAAAAAGTTCAAGAAATTCTTAGAAACTTATGTGAATCCGAAGAGTGGAAATGGGGAACTTGAGTACATGCGACTGATAAATGAGATGGTTTTAGGTGAGTATCTACTCCTCTTTGATTCACTGAGTTGTTGATATTTAGTTTATTTTGTAAAATGATTACACATTGTTTTCTAAGATGACGTGTTAGTTTTGTGTTCATGCTTCTCTCATTTTTCTCAGAATGGTGCTTTAATATCTGATTTGCAGCCAATAGGTGCAGTTTGGAGATTGATTACAAACAGTTTATCTTTGTTCATCCAAATATTGCAATCTGGTTGGCTGATGCACCCCAACCCGTCTTAGAAGTAATGGAAGATATTGCAAAGAAGGTTGTGTTTGACATACATCCGAACTACAAAAATATTCACCAAAAGATCTATGTTCGCATCAATAATTTACCAGTCTATGATCAGATTCGAAATATTAGGTATCCTGGAAGATTCATGGTGCAGGGTCTTTTCAAATATATGTTTTCCACTTTTCCTAATCATCCTATTCTCAATTATGGTCAATTTCTTACGAAAAAATTATCCTATTTTCAACTGTGTCCTGTTGCATTTGTAGGCAAATTCATCTGAATACCATGATTCGCATTGGGGGCGTAGTGACTCGGCGCTCTGGTGTGTTCCCCCAGTTGCAGCAGGTTAAGTATGATTGTAATAAATGTGGAACAATATTGGGACCATTTTTTCAGAATTCTTATTCAGAGGTCAAGGTCGATTCTTGTCCTGAGTGCCAATCGAAAGGACCATTCACAGTAAATGTTGAGCAGGTGAATTTCTTAATTTAATTATCTTATTTTTTGTTGAGAGACCGCCATTGAAGTTATGCACCCAGAGGTCAATCTCAGTAAATGCTAATCAGATTCCATATGATGTTGGTTGTTATGCTGCAGACTATATACAGAAACTACCAAAAGCTGACCCTCCAAGAAAGTCCAGGAATTGTGCCAGCTGGTCGACTTCCAAGATACAAGGAAGTGATACTGTTAAATGATCTAATTGATTGTGCCCGTCCTGGGGAAGAAATTGTACGTTCCCTGCCTTTTATGTCTTGTGTTTTGTTGTTTTTTTTGTTTAAATTTTGACATACTAGCCGACTTTTAATGTATGGTCTGATTGATTTCAGGAAGTCACAGGCATTTATACAAATAATTTTGACTTGTCTCTGAATACAAAGAATGGTTTTCCTGTATTTTCCACGGTTGTTGAAGCAAATTACGTTACCAAGAAGCAAGATCTATTCTCTGCATACAAGCTCACCCAGGAAGACAAAGAAGAGATTGAGAAGCTGTCTAAAGACCCTAGAATTGGAGAGAGGGTGAGTTATAGTACTAATTTAATGAGCACATTCCTTTGGTGTTAAGATTTAATGTTTTGATTTGGTATGAACTAATAACAGATTATCAAGTCTATTGCACCATCAATATATGGTCATGAGGACATAAAAACTGCAATTGCTCTTGCAATGTTTGGAGGTCAAGAAAAAAATGTTGAAGGGAAACATCGGTTACGAGGTGATATCAATGTACTTTTGCTAGGTGATCCTGGCACAGCCAAATCTCAATTTCTCAAGTAAGAACTACATTTATCACTTTGGGATAAACTGCATGTATGACATTGGTCTATAGCTGCTTAAACTTTACTGTAATCTGTTACCAGGTATGTTGAAAAGACAGGGCATAGAGCAGTGTACACCACAGGGAAAGGAGCTTCAGCTGTAGGACTAACAGCAGCAGTGCACAAGGATCCTGTCACGAGGGAGTGGACCCTTGAAGGAGGTGCACTTGTGTTAGCTGATAGAGGAATTTGTCTTATTGATGAGTTTGACAAAATGAATGATCAGGACAGGTAGGGAAAACAACCGTCAATTCAACACACTGAGTTTTGCAATTCCATCTATTTCCTGCCCAGGGTAGAAAGTTCTTAAATTTGGTTTTAGAATTAATGTTCTCATCTGTGATTAGGGTGAGTATCCATGAAGCAATGGAGCAGCAAAGCATTAGCATATCAAAAGCTGGAATAGTCACCTCTCTTCAAGCCAGATGTTCTGTCATTGCTGCTGCCAATCCTGTTGGAGGAAGGTATGGAAAGTACATTAGTTTTTGGCTTTGTAATCATAAGATTAAATAACTTGAACGATACCACTGAATGAATAAATGGTTACAAAGTCATAGAATTCAATTCTGAGATGATGATGTATTTGATTGTTTTTGTCCAAATACGTTCTTCCCTCACCAAATGAAATTATAAGCGACTACTTTAACTCATTCTTCACATCTATTAATTTTGAAATCACTGCATTATTTTAATCAACTAGCTTTTTATAGGTACGACTCCTCAAAAACATTTTCACAAAATGTAGAGCTGACAGATCCTATCATTTCTCGGTTTGACATTCTCTGTGTTGTTAAGGTAAATTTCTTAAAACCACATGCTTCTTTCTTCAAATTGTAGAAGTTTATTGTAACCGAAAAGAATTTGAGAATTTGCAGGATGTGGTAGACTCTGTAACAGATGAGTTGCTTGCTATGTTTGTGGTTGATAGTCATTTCAAATCACAGCCAAAGGGCGGCAATCTTGACGATAAGTCTATAAATGAATCTCAGGAGGACAGTCAAGACACTACAAGGCCAGTGGATCCAGAGGTCATACAGTTGTCCTTAATTATCCTCTTTGTAGGTTATCCATGGACTTCTCTGCCCTAATATGATAACTTTCTAAATACTCCAGGTGCTTCCCCAAGATCTGCTGAAGAAGTACATAACTTATGCTAAGTTGAATGTATTTCCTAGGTTGCATGATGCTGATATGGACAAGTTAACACATGTCTATGCAGAATTAAGAAGGGAATCTTCTGTAAGGCTCTATTTTACCACTTCTTGTTTTTTCCCATTTATTATTATTATTTATAGTATTTCAATGAAGGGCTCTTGTTTTTGTGAGTTGAAACTTTGCATTTTTATTAACTATCATATTTTTATGTGACTAAAGCATGGGCAAGGAGTTCCTATTGCTGTTAGGCACATAGAGTCAATGATACGGATGTCTGAAGCACATGCAAGAATGCACCTCAGACAGCATGTCACACAAGAAGATGTTGATATGGCAATCCGTGTGTTACTTGATTCTTTCATTTCGACCCAAAAATTTGGGGTGCAGAAAGCTCTGCAAAAGGTACTAAAGAAGATCCCTTCTTTCTCTCTCTTTGCATGCCCTCTTAATAGTAATATGGCTTTTCAATATTTTGCTGCTAGGACTAACCAGTTGGCTTCCTTGATTCATATTATTATACACCAAGATATGCCTGTGAATCATGATGCAGACATTATGCTTAAATATTTGAATTAATCCAATACAATTTAGGTTGCATTTTTGTTTTTTGTTTTTTGAGATTACAACAATTAGGGGTGGAGGGCTTCGAACTCATGACATCATGGTCAGTGGGTGTACATTGATGCTGCTGAGCTACTGCTCTTATTGGCTTAAGGTTGCATTTTTGTTAGAATAGCTAATTTTGGTATTTCAAATTTTAGAATAATTGATGTGGCTGCCAATGTGTTTTATGGAAGTTTGGATTAATACGAAGGAACAAAACTAACCTTTGTTATTCTCATTGTTTCTATTCTTCAAATGGCCAAGTCAAGGGTAAACCCAAAGTTCCCATGGTCGCTCATTATCGAACCATCAACCATATTGTACCTGATTTTGTTTTGGTATGTTATGTTCAATTGAGGAAGTTATGGTGTATCTTGC
This sequence comes from Sicyos edulis, assembly GCA_036507275.1. Lineage (NCBI taxonomy): Eukaryota > Viridiplantae > Streptophyta > Magnoliopsida > Cucurbitales > Cucurbitaceae > Sicyos > Sicyos edulis. The sequence goes on along the minus strand of CM071847.1, from coordinate 46,727,385 downwards.
AGAGCTTCAGAAAGTATATGACTTTCAAGAAGGATTACAACGAACTGCTGCTACATCTTCTCCGAGAACTCGTGAAGAATGCACTTCACTTTGAGGAAATTGTTCGTGGATCGACATCGGAGCTTGCACACATCAATGTGAAATTGGAAGATCTACAAAACAAGGTAATGATATCAGTGCATACTTTCAATACTAAATAAGGTAGATAAATCTGGTGCACTTACACAATTGATATTGGTGTGCAGGCACAGGAACATGAAATATATGATCTGAAACCCTTCTTCACCAGCTCTCATTTTTCAAATGCAAATTTTGTGGTGGATGAAGAGCATGGAGTAATCAGGCATCACCTTGCCAGATGATTTGAGGATGAAGATTAGGAAATAGGAAGTAGGTGAGTTATCTTACTGAATTAATGATATTTGTTAAGGATTTGAATGGCATGGTGTCAAGTTGTGTTAAATGGGGATTCAAGGGATAGCCTCTTTGAAGTCTTTAGCATGATCTTATGCAATCTCTTCATTTTTTAATTGTATGTTATGTAAGCATAGAGAGAGGGTAGGGCAAAGCTAGAATGATTGTGTTTACAATACAGAAGGCTCTGCCTCTGCTTTTCTTAACTTTAATTTGACTGGTGTATGAATTGTCATTTGAATTTATTTCCTAGGAAATGAAAACATTTTCATGGATAAAGAAGATGAGGAGCTGATTGTTTGCCATATTTAAGGAGGACTTGGTTAGAAGATTTGCTAGTTTGAAAATCTGCATCAAGCTAATTTTTACTAATTTTTCTTCCTTTTTATTTTTTAAAACTTTTCATTTCTAATAATTCATTTATAATTATTTGATTATTTCTAATCAATCATATTTAATAATTTCTTTTAAATTAATTTAAATAATTTATATTTAATCATTCATTTTTAATTATTTAAAATAACTATTCATTTTAAATTTTACAATAAAATAAGGTTTTGACTGCAAGAGTAACTCCTCTATATAAAAGCTTCAACATAACTACTCACACCCTTTGGAAGTGTTATAGAAGTTTTGGGTTAGTTCTTGAAATTCGGTAAATACAAAACATGATTTCTTTGAGAGTTGCACATCTAACTTTTTGGGGCTGTTTGTTTGACATATTTAGGTAAGAGTTAGTATTATGATTTATCAACTCCTTCTCTAAAACCTACATTCAAACGAGTTTTTATTAACTTCTCTTCATTTTTATTTTTAAAAATAACTCTCATTTCTAATCATTCATTTTTAATCATTCATTTATAACTATTCAATCATTTCTAACCATTTATTTTTAATTATTTCTTTCAAATCAATCAAAATAACTCATTTTTAACCATTCATTTTTAATCATTTCTTTTTTTACTACAAATAACTATCCATGTTTAGATCTACTTCTAAACAAGGTTTTGACTCTAACTCTTTTACACAAAAACTACATTCAAACGAGGTTTTGACACGATTCTCAATTTTTAACTATTCAATATAACTTCTTAACTCAAAAACTACCTAAACATGTCAAACAAACGGCCCTTTTAAGTTCTAAAAAAAAAAAAGAATTGACGGGCTGTTTTGCAATTCTATGAGGCCGAAAAGCCCCTTCGTGAAAATGAGAGGTGAAGGGTACAAAATGGAGTTGGGGGATTTAAACTCACGAAAACACACTTATCCATTGTCATAAATTTTGTTATAGGATGGGAAATATTTTGCAGATTTTGTGATGATAACATATATTTTTGTGGTAGAAACTATATACAAATATTAGCATAAAGTATACCTACAAAAGTAATACTTCCTAATTCAATTCAATTACAGTGAGTTGATTACCAAAATGAACATAGCCCACAAGTATTTCGATTATATTAACAATCAAAAGAAAAGAGTAAGTTGACTGTTTAAAATTAATATTATAATGGTTTTGTTCAAAATTTAATATTTGTGGTTGGGTACATAGATTTTGTTGATGGGTATGAAAGAAAGCAGCAGATCTAGAAGTAAATATAATTTAATTTTTTGATTGAATTTGATGAGCAATCTAGAAGGTCAACGAGGTTGTTGCATTTGTTTCATATATTATTCCAAATTCCAAACAGTCAAATGCAAAAGGAGAATTGAAGCACTTTAATTCTAAATCGTATTCTTCAACTTTGTTTTGATTTGTACAATCCTGAGAAGAGGCATCCAAAATTTGGTTTAAGGTCAACAACTTCTAAAACTTTGTTTAATTTTCTTTAGTCAGACATTTATTTATCCAAGCTCGAAAGACTTTTATTTAGAAGATGGTCCAAACAAAACTCGTTAATTTATATATTTGAACTAAAATTAACGATGTCATATTTTATGTTATGAAAAAAAGTATACTCCAACTTAATTATTTTGACCCAACTCGTCATTCTTAAATAAATTTAAGACTATTTCAATTTCAACTCTATATTATCTTCTATGGCTGTTAGTTGAATTGATCCATTATTTTTACCTGGTCACTTATTAATCATTTAAATAAGGGAAATTTTCATTTATAATAAAAAAAAAAAAATTATTTATATAACATTTTAGAAGTTTGTGCATGCCAGAAAATTGGGGGCTTCATAAAAAGACGAAAAATTCATATACTTGATGACTTCAATTAGTGTTGTCGATAAATTTCAATCAGTGCACAAATAATTTTCAATTAGTGCACATATAATCTTCCATCAGTATCACATACATTCTTTAATTTATATAGTTTTCAATCAATGTCATAGACAATCTTTAATCAGTATAGCTTTCAATCGGTGTTATAGATTCTCTTCAATCAAATATAGTTTGCATCAATGTCACGGATAATTTTTAATTAGTACTATAGATAATTTTCAATCAAAAGATGGTGAATGACATGATTGAATTATGCAAAAATACTAATAATAATACATAAAAAGCTAAAAAATTTCCCTGAGATGAAATATTTATAAAAAATATTACAATTAAGATAGACAACAACAAACAAATTATCATCCTGAGCAAATTCCTTTTAAATAAATTGTTTAGGTTTCGCCAATAGAACAGTAGTTCAAGCGGCATTGATGTCCACCTAATGACTTTGAGGTCTTTAAATAAATTGTTTAAGTTTCGCCAATAGAGCAATAGTTCAAGTGGCATTGATGTCTATCTAATGACTTTGAGGTCTTAGAATCGTGTCTCACCACCCCCAAATTGTTGTAATCTCAAAAAAAACAAAATTGTTTAGGTTTCGTTTAATATGTTTTTTGATTTTATAGCCCACGAAAGTAGTAGTTTAGTGGCATTAACTCAAAAAAATTAGGTCTAATAAATATTGTTTCTAAGTTTTTTTTTTTTTTTTTTTTTTTGCTTAATCACTTTTTACATGGATTCTCTATAAAAAAAATTTAATAAAAATTTTTAAAAAATTATAAACAAAAAAATAATAAAATAAAATGTATTATTTATTTTAAAATTTGATTAAAAATGTATTATTTCTTTTAAAATTAATAACATGTTTTTATTAATCGATTTGAGGCAAAAACTAAATTTTAAATACTTAAAAATTTAATATATTCAATTCAAATTCGTTCCAATACACTTTTTCATACATTCTTTGGTTTAGACATTATATAATCTAGTTTTATGCAGCTAATTAATCGACAACATTTATAAACAAACTTTAAAGACAGACATATATTCAACTTGGCTGATATTTGTGCATCGAAACCGGACCCTAAAACTATAATATATACTGAGAAAAGAATGTGGGATGGAGAGAAAAGAGTTGGGAATGAGAAATAATCCCAAACTATCCCTTTTTCTTAGAATTTAATAGTTTTTGGGTTTCAACTGTAACCAATTAATTACTATTTGATACGTGATATCACTGGAGTATTACTCCTTTTCACAATAACCCCAAACTATAACAAAAAAAATTATCTTTTTTAGTTTAAAGATTAAAAGTGAAACATTTAAAAGTTTGCAAATATATAATAAACCACAAAAGTTAAAATTAAAATTGACATTTCAAAATTGAACCAAAATGAAATAAATTTGAAAGTTGATGAACAAGTTGATGAACAAAATGTTATTTCTAACCTTAAATTTTCATCATTCAAAATTTGTATGAGATTATTAAAATATGTAAGACCCTTTGAGGAATGTTTACATTGGGAGAAGTTGAGGATAAGAAGAAGAAATATTGAATGATTTGAATGTGATATTTAAATAAGTGGTTGTAAAATTTTAGGAAAATTGTGTTTAAATGAGGAATTGCACGAAAAGCACGTTTGTATAAGATTTTTTGGAAAATTGTAAGAAAAAATGTTATTTTGAGGAAATGTTGTAAAAAAAATTTGTTTGTAAACGACTATTTGAAGAAAGGATTGAAATTAAAAGTAAAGGGTTGGAATGAAAGGTTAAAATCTCGAATTTGAGGGAATTTTTTATAACCCTATTATAAACTTTACCCCCATATTTTTTTTCTTTCAACTTACCATTTTTAAAAAACACAAAAACAAAAATAATAAATATTGTTGTTCTTATTTCACATATTTTCAAATTTAAAGTGAAAGGCTAGGATTGGTAGTGGATAAGAAGGTTGAGGAGGGCCCACATTAGGCATGCATAAACCATTGCCTTAAAATTTAAAAAATAATAATAATGATAAAAGAAATAAAATGCTTTGGATTTTGATATTATTATTATTGGATGGTACTAAAACTAGAAGCTCAATTCCTTTGACTCTTACTTTGTCCCTTTCTTCACCAAAACCCAAAAAGGATAAAAAGAAAAATAAAAAATAAAAGGAAGAAAGTCTGAATATGTAAGGCTGTGGCGCTTCTGTTCTGTCCCTGCCGCTTCTCCTCGTGCTATGCTCTTCCTTTTCTTTTATGAGGAAGATTTCTGTCTTATTCGGGTATGATATATAAAATAATGTCCATAATTTGAGCTACAAATTATTTGATTTTAAAGTCAAAAGATAAAAGAAATAGAATAAACAGAAATAGATTGTGGCTCATATTGAGCCACATAGGTGGACATTAATTTATATATCATGCCCGAACATGATCTAAATATTTCTCTTCGTTTATTTTCCTTTAAATATCATTTTTGTTTATGTTTGTTTGAATTTGGTAAAAAAAAAAAATAGTGGTGCAGAGAACGGAAAGATTAAGGACGGTAGGAATAATTAAGTATTTGTTTGCTTGATTTATATTAATAATGGTTGAAATAATTAATTAGAATTGATATATGTAGTAATTGAGGTAATTTATTAATTTCTCGTTTGAGGATTGATGTTAGAAATGGTTAAGATAATTAACTACTCATTTGAGAATTTATATTATCCATGATTGATGTAATTAATTAGATTGGTGTTAGTAATGGTGAGGATGATTAACTACTCATTTATGTTGTAAAATCAATAATAGTGAGTGATAAATTTGAGGTAAAATTTGATGGATAATTTGATTTGTAGGTGTTGAGTGGAATGAAAGGAAAAAGATAAGGTAAAATGATTTACTTTATCTTCCTTCTATTTTTAACCATTTTTTTCAATAGTACTAGATTTCATTTTTGTTGAATCTTTAACATGGTGCCACCTTAAATTAATAAATTCTAAATTAAATTCTTTTTTTTTATTAAATTGAAATTTAATATGATATCATGTTAAATAATATAAGATTTCATCTCAAAATTAATCGATAATAAAAATTACTCAAAATTAATTAACATAAAAATGAATAATTCACCTATCTAATTTTTTTTTTTTACTTTTTAATATAGAGTTATATGATCGAAAACGTCATGATATATTGGTTTTATTATTTGGTGGCAATTTAGTTCACCACTACAATTACAGATTTGATTAAGAGAATCGATATTTAGCTTTCTTTTATTAGAGGGCACTAGTAATCTCTGAGTAAGGTTTGTAATCCTGCTCTTTCTCAATTTATATATATATATATATATATAAATCTTAGTTATCATTTCAAAGAAGTACACATGAATGCCCTTGAAAATTTTGTAAATAAAAAGTAGAATACTTCATAAAACTTTAAGGACAAAATTATATTTAAACCAAAAGATTATATTATTGTGTAAAACAAAGCGTGAAGAGTATAATTAAGAAAAAGTATGATGTAGGTATTTCTTATTAGCTAGTCAACTAGTAAAAAAGAGAAGACAAAAAAAAGATTATTTGACCGTATATATGTATTAAAAATACTAACTTTATTTGCCCGACAGCCTTTTCTTAAAAGTTATATATGTATCCAACTAATTAAAATGGTCAATTTAAACTTTTGGATATAAGAATTGGTATTTTTTGTTAATAAATAAAACCCCTAGATTTAAAAGAAAATAAATAAATAGGGTCGGAATTGAACAAACGTTAATTCAAACCCCATAAATAAGTCTTTTTTCACAGAGATTCAAAACTAATATGCTGTGTAGAACAGTCAATATGAAGCTTCATAAAAATTTATATTTATATATACATATATATAAGAGATTAATATTATTAGAGTTCTACTTCTTTTCACATATTAATTCATTTATTGTTTATGAATCACTCTAAAAAAAACAAATATTATTGAAGGATAGATTATTGAATGTGAGGTGAATAATTCTCAATCATTAATTCAGATATAATGTATGAATTGAACTATGAATATTCCCCAAATGACACATTAACCTTTAAATATATTAACCTTTTGTTAGCAAACGTTTTATAGAATGACAGAAATTGAAAACTTTTTTTCTCAAAAAATAAATTTAAACAGACTGTTATCATTTGATTCTTTAAACTAAACTCATGATAATGATACCTATTCAAAAAAAAAAAACTCATGATGATGATAAGACACTATCAAAGTTGTTATTTGATGATTAAAAAAAAAGGGAAAATGCAGAAATGAACATGTAAAATATATTTTAGACTAAAATTATCATTTTACTCTTTGGAATTGAATCATAATTATCTTCTTTTTTTTTTAGTACATATGGGAGAGGGGGACCATGGGAGAGAGAGACCAACAAACCCTACATAGAGGGTACAACTGCTCTCAAATGAGAGTCAAATATCGATTTTCAAGCTCAAACTCGTGACCGTGGAGTTGAAAGAGATTAACACCAGACAAGATAACCAACTGTGTCACTGACCCTCCGTACAATTATCTTTTTAGCCTTTGGGTCGTTTTAACTTTTGATTTTGATTCTAAGAAATCTATGTTTGTTAACTATCCTTGCTTAGAAAATGATATGACATAGTATTTGGATTAACAAGTAACAATCTAGAATAACATGGTAACCAGCTAGCTTAAAAAAGGAAAAGTAATTTGAAAAAAAATATATATTCTAAATGTGTACTACACCCTTCAATTGAATCTGTTTTTGCTGATCTCACTTTAATTTATTCAAATAACTTACTTTCTTATGTCATATCATGTCAAAGCATTTATTCTTTACCTAAAGAATACACCACGTATAATAGAGTACGTATTATTAGATAATTTAAATGTCCAATAATCTAGAATGAACATAATTAATCAGATAGGAGGGTTAGAAGCCATGAAAAACAAACATTTGTGATGGCTCATCCTCCAAAATTATGAACTACTCTGTTACATGTTTTGAGGAACAAATTGAATAACTCAAAAATAAAACCCCTCATCAACTCCTAAGTTCATTGATTAGAACATATCGAGATGCTAGTTGGAATTCAATAAAATTTATAACTCTAACAAATTACTTGATTATGTCAAATGACATACTGTTTGACTCTATAACATTCAAATATTAAGGAAACTTGTAAGAAATTAATTTGGTCATTATAGATTGAACTCATCACTTTATGGACTCTAAAATTCTTTTTGACCAATCAAGTTATTCCATGATGATTTTGATATGGGATGAACTTAGGGCATGTTTGAGGGGTTGTGTTGAGTAGGGAAAGGAAGAGTTAGCATTTTAATTTGTGTTTGGAGAACTGGGAAAAAAATAAGTGGGATGGGAAATTTTAAGTTGGCGCGTGGGCCAGAAATATCCCAGCGCGTGCAGTTTTGTTTTTTTTTTAATTTTTATTTTTATCGAGCTTCATGTTCCTTCTTTCTTTTTATTTTTCTTCGTTTTGTCCTTACCATTTATTTTTTCCGTTTTTCTATTTTAATTATGGAGGTTTTTTTTTTTCAAATTAAACTCTTTTTTATTTTTTTTCAGTTATATATATATACTTTTAGTTTCTAAATAAATGTATTTTTCCTATTAAATTTTTTTTATTTGAGTTTTATATACATATAATTTTAGTTTCTAATTAAATTAATTACATTTTTACTTTTTATTCTATTTTGTTTTGCTTCATTTTTTAAAACTTAATTTTATTTATATACAATCTATATTGATCAAATTTTTTAAAATTATTATTATTTTAAATATTAAATTTAATTACTTGAATTATTATTTTTTTATCTAATAATTTTAATAATAAAAATGTATTAAATTTAAAATTTCATTTAAACAATAAATTGAACTAAACAAAAATTTAAAATGATATTTGATTAATAAAAGACAAACTATATAATTATTATATTAAATATTTTTTTTTCATTAAAAAAAGTACTTCCCTTCTTTTTTCACTAAACACAAATTTATTATCACTTCATTTCCTTTCTCAACCCACCAAACACTAATTTACTCTCACTTCACATTCTTTCCTTTCTCATCCTTTTCTTTCCCATCCCTTCACACCCTAACCAAACATGCCCTTAGAGTCCTAATCAAGGTGTGGAATAGTTTGCTCTTCTATTGGTGGAAAAAAAAATTAAAAAATTATTTCATCTATCTTGAAATGATACCAAAAATCTAATTGAAGTAGGTGATGTTATTATCCATATTTGGTACTGCTTCCATCCACTAAGAAATTGTACTAGACTGGCTTGTGCCTAATTTTTTAATTTCTTCCTTTAATTTTTTTTTTTTTAAAAAAAAACCAACACATAATATAAACAAAGGTAATTTAAATATTTTTCAAATCAGTCAACAGGTCAAAAGGTAATGTTGGACCATATACTAAATTTAAAATGTTTTTATAGGGTTCTTCTTTAAGGATGTTGAGGTATACTAAATTTAAAAGGTTTCAAGTTCTAATCCAGTTAGGACTAGGAGGAATTGGTCAAGAAGACTTGGTCTTTGCTGTTTAACAAAAACCCTCACCTAAGAATTTAAAAAAAAAAAGTTTTGAACTGTCAGAATAAGAGCAAGCATTTATTCAAAACCCAATACCAGAATTTGTAAAGTTTGAATGTAATGTAAAAAGAAAGAAAGAACACGAACTAATTAATAAATCTGGAAAAAAAAAAAACAAAACGAATTAAAGAAAATCCAGCTTTTAGAATAACAAAACTGCATACACATTACACACAATCATCAATCTGTGCAGGTAGACAAATAAAAAAAAAATTAAAAAAAGAGTTCAAAATCCGCCGTATAACATTTACACAAATCTCTAACAAACACAAAGAATTTCCACAAAATCAATTACTCAAAGCCCTCAATTTAACACGAATCTTAGGCTTATAACCAAATTGAACCAATCGCAAATGCTGAACCGGCGGCGGTGGCGAAATCAAGTTCAAATCCGACCGAAAAATCTTCCCTTTCTTAAACCCAAATGCCGAAATCCCCTTCTTAGAACACTCCACAATCGGCTCGAGCTTGGGCTTCCATTGCCGTTTGGTTACAAGGTGGGTGTAATCCTTGGCCAATTGGGGCGTGGTGCAGATTTTTCCGGCGAGCGGCGGCGACGAGGGGTGGATTTTGGGGGTGCCCTGTTCGAGCAACCGGGAAATGAACTCGTCGGAGATGCGGATTTGGAGGCAGCCGGAAGGGGTTTTTTGGATGTCGAAGGGGCAGTGGCCGGCGGCGGCGGCGGCGTTGAAGAAAGAGGCGGCGGCGACGAAGGAGAGATCGGAGTTGAAGAATTTCTGAGGGAGGAGGAAATACTCGTGGCCAAGCTGGAGGTGGTCGTGGTCCGACAAAGGGAGGACTTTCCGGCCGATGAAGAAAGAATCCGACCGGCAAACTAAATGTTTGGGGAATTCGGTCAGCAAATCGGAGACATTGATCGGACGGGTGTAGATTTGGACGCCGCCGTCGGATTTGATGAGTTTAATGTCGCCGACGCCGGCGACAGGGGAGGTTTTGACCAAATGGAAACAAGACCATGAAACGATGTTGTGGATGTTGAGGAGCTTCAACCCCATTGTCATATGATTTTGAGATTGCAATGAATGAATTAAAAAGGGTTTTTTTTGGTGAAATAAAAGGGGTTGGAAATTTGGAATTGGGGTTTTTGAGGGATTGTTATGAGTGAATTAAAAAGGGAGGTTTTGGGTGAAAAACAAAAGGGCGTGAGACTCGGGGGGTAACTTTTTGGGGTTTGAATTAATAATGTTTTTGTGCTGTTCTTGTTTGGCTGTAAAAGGGAAAAAAAAAAAGAAAAAAAAAAGGGAGTTTGACTGGGGGTTTGACTGAGAATTTTGTGATTTGTTTGTTTTTCTTTGTTTTTTTTTTTTATATTGATTGGGGATATGATCAGTAATTACACCAAATGCGGCCGCGTCATCCCACCGTTTTTTTTTTATATATATATAATGTTACGTAGCGCACAATTTTTCCTATTTTGTTTATTTATTATTATTTTATTTATTTAATGAACCAGTCTTGCTTTTGCTTCTGTTCTGAATTCTGATCTGACCACCCCGAAAACAGGGTGACGTATTTATTTATTTGAGATAAATAATTAAACGAATCATATATAAATAATTACTTTCAAAAATTAAAGGGATTTTGTGGATATCATATTACCTTAAAATGTAGTTTAAGAGAAAAACCATTTTTAAACGATTTCGCTCTTAACTTATACCCTAAATTATAAAAATGCAATTTATTGGAATATAAAAAAAAAATCAAATAAACTTGAGGATATTTATAATATCATTTAGATTTTCATCCGTACAAATTTTTTTTTATCAAATCTCATAGATTTTATGACTAAATTAGAAGATAAAAGATTTCAACAATCAAATGGAGATATTTACAATATCATTTAAATTTTAATGTAGAAAATAAGATATTTGTACCAAATCTTATAGATTTTATTAGACATTTTATATTCTAATTAAAATAATAAATTGAATTTTCCAATCCTATAAATAGGTGCCTATATTTTGTTTACAAGAAAACTTTCTATTTGTTTTGATTTATTTTTCTTTATTTTTTGTTTTTTTTTTGTTTTATAATAAGTTATTTTGAATTATTTACCTTAACTTTCATCTAATTTTTCTTTTGTGTAATATTTTTTGTAGGATTCTTTTTTTCATAATTGTTGCCTTTCAAAAAATATACTTGGAAATCGAAAAAAAAAAGTTTGAAGAATTATAAGATTATCATCTGAGGTTAGTGCATGAATTCTTCAATTTCAAAAGTTTGGTAACAATGATTTCCTACTATATATAGTTCTTTATATTTTGTTTTCAAACACTTTTGAAACTTTCTTTTTACTTGGAGTTACTTTCTTGGTTTTTTTTTATAATAAAAAATTTAGTTACTTTATTTTTGTTGGATTATTTACCTTAACTTTCATCTAACTTTTCTTTTGTTGCAATAATTTTTGTAGGGATTTTTTGTTGCTTAATTGTTACTTAGAGATGTGATAATTTTTTTTTTTTAAGAACGATAAAATTATCATTTGAGGTTAAAGGTAAGTTCATAAACGTATACTAATAAATATATTTAGCTTATTTATATTTATAATTATAATAATGATATAACTCTTATAAATTTTATAATTCAAAAGTAACTGGTCTATTAGTAGATAAATTGAGAAAAAAATTAATGAGCATCGGTTTTTAAAAATCAGAGATAAAATTTAATTTTAATTCAATAAATTTTATTAAGTTTTTTTTAATAATAAGACCTATTATTTTTTAAGCTCAAAATAAATAATTAACTACTTTTTAACATAAATGTGAATTTTAATAAATTTAACCAACATGAAAAAATGATTATAAAATTTAATATTATATTAAAATTATTATTTGATGATTTAAATTTAGCCTAAAAATGTAAGAAACAATTTATAATTATATATATATATCATTTATTATTTAAGAAATTGTCACGTGCAACGCTGTGCTAAAATTCTAGTTATATTATATGACTGAAAGAAAATTATGTTCTCTCATGGATAGAAAATTAAGTTTTTATTACTGATCGAATTTTATTCGTGTAGAAAATTATATGTTATAGATAAATTATTTTAAAAATTATGCTATAAATATAATACAAGAGGTAAAATGTACTATTGATGGTAAATTAAAAAAAAGGATATAAAAATAACTTTAGGAGTGTATTTGAAGCAAGAAAAATGGTAATGATTAAGGGAGGAATGATAATGAGAAGTATAATAGGAAGAACAATAATTATGGACACAATGATTATTTTTGTTTCGGGTGAAGATAATGATTATGGAGAGAATGATTATTATTTTTTATTTTTTTTTTGAGATAAAAGAAATTATTATGAGAAAAATAAAATGATGAATATGATGAAAGTAAAAAAATAATGATATGATGTATGAAAAATTGTTTGAGAGCGAATAAAAAGTAGTTAAGGGGATAATGAAAAATGTGATGTTTCTAAAATGTGATTATGGGAGAATGATTCTCGGAGCCCAAACGTAGAGAACCATCCCCATACCCATTATCCCCTTATTCTTAGTGGTCCAAACACTCCTTTAGTGGTGTTCGGATGGAAAGAGTAGTAGCCATAGACACCATGAGGGTGTTTGTTTGCCATATCTAAGGAAGACTTATATTGATAATTTATTAATTTCTTGAAAAATTACATCGGAATGAGTTTTTATAACTCATATAAATGTGACGCGTTGAATTGATTTACAACCAAACGATGAAAGCATTATGTCATTGACCCACCCAGTCTAAACACTTATTTCTAATTATTAAAAATAACTCATGTTTAACCATTAATTTTTAATCATTCTCTTTTTTAAATATTCAAAATAACCATTCATTTTAAATCTAAACAAGTTTGTGAAGAAAATTACATAATTTTTGTCAATAACTTTCGATTGGATATTGTCATGACTTTTAAAATGAAAATATTTCAAAAAACTACAACAATTTTTTTAAAAAAAAACAATACAATAATTGAGGTGGGGGACTTGAACTAATAACTTTTTGATTATTGATTTTACATTGATGCTGGTAAACTACTACTTTTATTGGCTTCATAAATCAATGAATAAGTAACTATTACCTCTTTTTAAGATTCTAGCTGAGATTTAGGAGGTGTTTGGATGATGAACTATTTATGTGTAGTTAGTAATAATTTTTTTTTTTAATATTTACGATAATTCTCTTGGATACATTTTTTTTAGATGTAGTTAATAAATTTAGTTTCTAAATTTGCTAATAAATAAAGAATAGCAATAGTTATTTAAAACATGAAATACAACTTTCTAGTTTACTAACTAACTTCCACATTTCTTGATTCGTTTTTGGAAATTTATAATTTTAAGAAGGATAAATTTAATCCATATTAAAGCTTACTTAAAAATTGGTTTCTTGTATTTTCTGTTACATAAAACATATTAGGTTATTTTATCCATCGTTGTTGAGAGAAAGTGGATTCAAATGTGTAATCTCATGGTTAATATATTGTATAAGATGTAAAAACTATGATCTTATTGTCATCAAATATAATAAGATTAGATCATCATTCTCTATATTGTAAATTATAAGTTTGGTTCATATGATTTAAAAAAAAGTTAGAGTTTGATTTCCATGATTTCAAAAATTAAAAATTAGCTTTTATGGTTTGAAAAGGCTAGAACAGTCCTAATAATTTTAAAAACTAAATTTTAGTCATTATTGTTTGATAAAATGTAAAAATATTCATTATCATTTCTGATCTTAGCCAATTGAGTATCTAAAAGTTAATTATTTATGTATCAATAATGACAATATGAATTAAGTGATTTATTTGACAAAAAAAATTGACAACATTTATACTTGAATAGCTCATTTTTCTCTTTCTCACATACATATATATATATATATATATATTATAACGATTACACAGGATAAGAACTAATTTTTAGATTTTATAAAATAAAATATAAAATTTAAGTAATAGTTTTTAAAACCACCAAAACTCAACTCTCAATTTCTTCAAACTCTTGGACAAAATTTAAAATTTTGAAATTATAAGATTTAAACTCTACCTCTCTATTACACCATAGAAACTAAATTTATGATTTACAATTTTCTATAAATAACTGTTGTATTCATAAATGGGTTCAAACACCCTTCCAATTGTATAAATATAAAAGAAATAGAAATTATCTACTTGAGTGAGAGGTCAAAAATGGCGGTGTTGTTGAAGAAAAGTTGAATGAGTGTTGAAGGGCCAAAGTCCTCATGAAAGAGGATAGATTTGATTGGGGGAACCCAAATTGTAGGGTTTAGGGGAAGACTGAGAGACCCATTTTGGGGTTGGCCTCTTTTTCAACTCATTATTCTCTCTTTTTACTACAACATCATCATTCATCCACTAATTACACTTCATTTTTTTCCACTCTCAACTAGAAGAATACAATCAAATTTAACTAGCTTCAAATTTGTCAAAGTTTATAATATTTTTTATATGCCATTATTATACATAATATAATTAAATAGATTGCTAGCGTAGTTGATCCTCTTATTTGGTATTGTTATATTTCAACTTCACTTATAGTAAAAAAATTGGTATTTGACTTTCATAATATTAAAGAGCAGTAGTTATCATCTATATAAAGTTTGTTGTCTCCCTACCCCAACTTGTATTTAAATATATATATATATATATATATAATTAACATATATAAATGATTCGACATTTCAATAATATTCTCTTTTAGTGTATGATATAACAAAATGGTTAATTACATATCATCATAATGTTGAGTAAAATTATAATTATTTTAATTTTAAATGTTAATATATTGATAAAGTTATTATTTTAATTTTCATGTAAATTTAATTCTTAAAACAAAATAAGTATAAATGAAAATTAAAATACATTAAAAGTGAACATTATTCTAATGTGTTGATATGTTTAATTTTGAAATTAAAAGAAAAAGTAATTTTTGAACAAAATTAGTTAATTTAATATTTTTTTTGAGATTAATAAATAAATAGTTAGTCAAAATTGATTTGATTAAAAGTTTAGGGAAATTGCTCTCCGTGTCAGAATTTAGCAAAATAATTTCACTTATAGCATTTTTTTTTTATAAATATTTCATTCATAGCAATTTCTTCCGTGTTAAATATTTATTCTACCCTCTAAGGTGATGTAGAGACATACAATTAACGGGATGAAGGAAATGATGAGGAGAAAGGAAGATGGGTCATCGGAAAACAGAGCGAAATTAGAGATTGATGAAAATGACGGTGTTGAAGTTGAAATAACCTTTTTTTTTCTTTCCTATTTTGCCCTTTCCCTCTCGTTGAACGACTTCGCTTCCATCCAATTTATTTTTTTTGTTCTATAAAATCATTCAACTTCATTGGAGATTTTGACCTAGTTTCGATTCTAGGAACTTGAATCGGAGATGAGACCTGAATAACAGAGAAGTTGTACAGCTGAGATGCAATTGATTTCATGAATTTCGAATCAACTTATGCATAAACATTTTATCACTCAGGTAGTTCTATCACCTATGCATAAACCTTCTATCACTTAAGCACAAACCTTCTATCACATATGCATAAACATTCTATCACTTAAGTAGAAATCTTCTATCACATATGCATAAGTTTTCTATCACCTAGGCAGAAACCTTCTATCATCTAGGTGTAAATATTCTATCAGCAATGCATAAACCTTCTATCATTTAAGCTTAACCATTCTATGACTTGTGCATAAATCTATTCAAATCTATTTTGCTTTTTAAAATAGGAAATGAGTCTATCATTGATCGTGTTTTATCATAGATTTCTATCACTAAACTGATTTAGTTCTATCATTAATAGAATTCAATCAGTGATAGACTCAATCTATAGAACTAACACTAATAGAATCACTGAGTTAGTTCTATCACTAATAGAATTCAATCAAATTCAAGTCCTATCTTGCTTCTTAAATAGAATCACTTTGTTATGTTTTACACTAAAATGATTCTTGAATGACTGAGAATAAAATGTAATTAGTTTGTTTCTTGCTCACATTAGTTGATTAGGAATATGGTTTCTCACAATGATTTGAATCTATATGTTTTTTTAGTGATTGAATCTATCATTTTTCTATTGATAGAATCTAAAAGGCATTTGATGTATTATTAAACAACAGTTTTAATCATGTAACATTATTAACCAAGGGCTTATAGCTTCTATAGCAAAAAGATAGTCCACTTTGTAGAGAAAATCATGAACAATGAAAACTATAAAGTTTAAATTGAATGATGAAAGTTATTGAACAGCAACAAAGCTCAAATGAATGAATTCCATATAGAAATAAAATCATCCAAAAGTTGAAAAATAGGCAACCAAGACATTTTGCTACTATTTATTTGTTTCTCCTTCACTACTTTAGCAACAAACAATACCAAAATGTCTAAATTTAAGAAGCAATATCATAACAGAGATAGAACAAAAGAACAAAAACTTTTATTTGATTCAATTTGAAGTAATTGTTCAATTACAATCAAAACATAAGTAATTGTTCAAACATAAGTAAATGGTCTAAATGTTCAAACTACATACAAAACTAACATATTGACATTTTCAATCATTCATTCATTTGAGTAATCTTTAAATTGAAAGATGGAGGTTCCATATGCAACCTTAGTGATTGCCTTGGTGGTGAGGACATGGGTGATAACTCTTAAGACTTTGATTGAACTCAATTAGTTCAGTGATAGAACTCAATTAGTCAAGTGATAGAAATCTATCACTGAATGAATTCTATCAGTGATAGACTCATTCTCTATAAATACCTTTGAATTTTGATCTCCTTGTTCCTCTTCAGCACTATGAACTTCATCTTTGAATCCTTTGAACTCAATTAGTTCAGTGATAGAACTCAATTAGTCAAGTGATAGAAATCTATCACTGAATGAATTCTATCAGTGATAGACTCATTCTCTATAAATACCTTTGAATTTTGATCTCCTTGTTCCTCTTCAGCACTATGAACTTCATCTTTGAATCCTTTGAACTCAATCAGTGATAGATTCATTATCTATAAATACCTTTGAAGCCTTTTCCAATATTCTTTTGGTACTATGAAATTCATTTTTTCCTATTGAAACAATGTCTATCATTTAGTATTCTATGAATTTAAAGAATTATTAAATTGATTGAAGTTATTTATTAATTACTTCTTTACATTTCATCTTCTTAAAAGAAGAAGTTTCTCCCATTACTAATTTTCTTTTCTCCATCTGTTTGACACTAAACTAATCAAACTTTTGACTATTGATTTTGAAAAACAGTAAGCACGTTATGGAGTTAGAAACATAGCATAATCGATAGAATATTTCTGACTAGGTGATAGAATGTTTTTTACTAGGAGATAGATTGATTCTACATACGTGATAAAATGTTTAGTATAACTCAATGAAAATAGGTGCACATATAGAGTTTTTTAGAAACAAAGATTTCAAATATCAATTTCAAATCGAGGTCATACCTCTCTTTCAAACAGTAAGCACATCAATACTAAGGAGAACACAATTACTTGAGATATCTTAAGCACATTCAAGTCATACATCTATTTCTGCTTAGGTGATAGATTGTTTATACCTAGGTGATATAATGTTTTTAACAAAGTTATAGAATGTTTCTTCCTTGGTGATAGAAATGTTTATGTATGGTAAGACTGAACTGAGTTGTTTGCTATTGTTAGTCATGGAATGGGCTTTTTAGTCATTTCACTAGGCCGGTTTTGATTTTCTGCTACAAAAGAAATTCTTTTGAAATTCTGCTATACATATAAATATTTTGTCCTATTTTGCTATACATGCAAAACCCTCAAAAGTTTATTTGGTCAAAATTGATTTTCCCTTTTTGGCTACATAGCGTTTGGGGTGCGACTAACCCGTGTGCCAACTGCATGCTCGCTGATACTTACTGAGATTAGACTTTTCTACTTTTTCCTAGGGGTGAAAAAAAAGTCCAAAAACCGAATGAACCGAATCGAATCGATCCATTGGTTCGGTTCGGTTTTTAGGAAGAATATTGGATCTATTGG
This sequence comes from Sicyos edulis, assembly GCA_036507275.1. Lineage (NCBI taxonomy): Eukaryota > Viridiplantae > Streptophyta > Magnoliopsida > Cucurbitales > Cucurbitaceae > Sicyos > Sicyos edulis. Next base: position 46,709,079 of record CM071847.1, on the reverse strand, counting down.
TTTTAAAAGGTAGAAAACCGATTATTATTGGTTCGGTCCAGTTTGGTATTGAAAAACCAGTTAAAAATCGAACCGAACCGACACACTAAATTACAAATAAAAAACCCTATTTATTCTGACGATTTTATTAGTGTGTCTCCTTCACCGCTTCAGTTTTCTATCGATTCCCAAATTCAAATTGTTCGTTCCTCGCTTTCCATCGCCGATTTTATTTGTGCCTCTTTGTAGATCTATGCTCATCTCTTTCCCTCGCATTGTTTTTCGTTTATTTTTACTCGATTTTGTTATGGGTTTCATCGGATTTTAGGTATTTTGTTTATTTTTCGATCTCGGTATAAACTTCTTTGCGTGATTAGTTTGATTTTCTTTTCCATATTGGTGTTGATTTCTGCGATGATTTGGTTTGTGTTTTCTATATACGTTTATTACTTATTTTTGCACAATGAAGGGTTTTGAAGCAGTGAATTTTTTGTACAATGAATTGATTGATGATTCTACTCTAAAATTTGGTCGATACAAAAGCTGACCTAAAAAATGGGAGGGGTTTTGTTTGCTTTCACCATTATATTACTTTGATTCTTTGTTGCCTGGGCTTATGCTTCTCTTCTATTTCTACCATTGATTTTTCTTTTCTAAGACCCATCTGAGAGAAACCCTAAAACCTATCATGTTTATGAAAAAGAAGAGATTGTTAAAATCTTGTTTCCACGTCTTTTTCACGATTTTTTACCTAATTCACTGTGTTAATTTTCTTTGCTTATCTTTACTTAATTCCACTAAGTTAATTTTATCAGTAATGTCTTTGCTTATCTTTATCTCATTCACTGAGTTAATTTCCTCTTCCCTTTGCCATTTTTTAAAGACTCTCAATCAGAGAATAGTTTCAACTTATAGTAAGCTTATAAACCTCAAGCATGTCTAAACTTAAGTCTATGAATTAATCTTTAACTACTATCATTTTTAGAAATTGCTAATAAAAAAAAAAATTACTATATAAATCAACTTCACTAAAACATAATTTCATAAAGATTAAGCTTCACACTTTATTGGACATTGGATCGGATCGGATTGGATCTATAGAAAACCGAAACAATTAAAAACCGATCCAATGGTTTTATGCTTTGTTGGACATTGGATCGGATCCATTTTTTAAAAACCGAAGATATCGGTTCGGTTATTGGTTTGGTACAAAATCGACAAAAACCGAACCGAAATCACCCCTACTTTTTCCCATCACTTTCTTTTTTGTTTTTTTAAATTACCATGCTACCCTTTCTTTCTCTCTTCTTCTCTTTCTTTCTTTTTTCTTATATATAAAATTCAAAATTGCACCATTTAAAGTTGAAAAAAAAATAATGAAGAATGATATAATATGAAACTTGAATTATTTTTGAAAATTATATGGTTTTTTATTTTGATTTTTTAAATTTAAGCCTATAACAATTATTTTACTATATTTTTTTTTTACTTGAATATCTATCTCTTATCTATATTTGTACAAACCAAACCAAAATTTGAAAACAAAAAAAAAAATCTAAAAGTTTGTTTTTGTTTTTTAAAATTGGTTAGTATTCATTACTTTCTTAGGCAAATATAGATAAATTTATAGGAAAGGTGAAATATTAAATTTGAGTAAGAATAGACTTAGATTTTAAAAATAAAAAACAAAAAATCAAATGTTATAAAAGGGAAGCTAAGAAATGGTTTTAAACACGTGTACGAATCCTCATCATTGAAGTCAACTTGGGTTTTAAAAAATTATAGGAGATTCTGGTTGTATAATAAAAGTATGGCAAAATATTTTTATTTATAGCATGAAATCAAAATTAATTTTTCGATAGAAAATTCAAATTGAGTTCTAAAGTGATTAAGCTCCATTACTAGTTGAGTTTTATCACCCTCATTTTATTATTGGTTGAGTTGAACTTTCTATATTTATTTTAGAAATTGTGTTATAAATATAATACAAAAGAGACATTTATGTTGTAGATGATAAATTTTAAAAAAATATATCGAACTACTTCTTTTTGTTCATAATGTGTGAATTGGAAAAACACCCACACAATACACGAGTACTCGATAATCAATCACTATAATTGATAGATACAATATTGCATTTTTGTATTTGTCCGATAAAACCAAACACTAGAGAAAAATCAAAATCAAACACTCTTATCTTTTATAATTTGAATTCTCAATTTTAGTCTTCTTTTTTTTTTTCTCTTTTAAATTTACTTTAATACTTATTAAAAAAAAATACATCAAAATTAAAATAAACACTTCATCATTATATTTAAATTTGAAATTAATACATTTATCATTTTAGTCAACATTCACAAGTATTAAATGGATTTATTACTTTATTTTGGTGTTAATTTATTTCTATTCCACTAAATTAACATATATATAAAAAAAAGTAAGTAAATCAATTGGTTTGATTCGGTTCCTATTGGTTTTTAATTCAACTAAATCAATAAATTTTTTTTTTGATTTTTTTTTTATTATCATCTCGACCTAGATGTATACTGAAAATGTTTTCCTTTTTTTTTCCCTTCAATTTGAAATAGAGAAAATAGTAAAGATATGATTTTCGTAAAACAAAAAAATAATATCTGGCCGCGTTGATTATTACGGCGACACGCAAATGAACCTTCACAATTCACATTTCCACACACACCGAATGAATCCGTTACCCGGCCGGCGGTAGACACGGCGGTAGACGACTTTTGACCGGAATCAGATCTCGAAGAAGATGGGAGCTGGCTGTGGACGGTGGCTGAAACTAGCCGCCGTAATGGTGGCGGTGGCGATTCTGCGAGAATTAGGGCACCGATACGGATGGGAAATCGACAGAGAAGCGGCTCTGAAGGTGTTCGGCCAATGGTCCGATCGATTGGGGATCTGGGCGATGCCGGCGTATGTCGGCATCCACACCTTCACGCTCGCTCTCTGTTTGCCCTACGCCGTGTTCTTCGAAGCCACCGCTTCGTTGCTCTTCGGCTTCTTCCCCGCCGTGATCTGCGTTTTCTCCGCCAAGGTGCTCGGGGCTTCCCTCTCGTTCTGTATCGGAAGGTTTGTTCTGAAATTTCTTGTGTTGTTTGGTTTCTTTGATTCTTTTTGAGTTTATGGATCGCTCGTGATGTGGAATTAGGAATTTCTTGCTGTGGTTTAGGATGTGTTTCTCAAATTGGGGGTTTTATGTGTTTTGTAGTTTAGTTTTTATGGTGGATGCTCTGAAATGGATTATTCTGTCCTGATGCTGTATTTTGAAGACATAAGTTGAATGACTTCTTTAGTCTGTGTAGAGATAAGTGAAGTGATAGAACTTTTTGTTCAAATTCTTCTGTTGGGCTTTGTTGAAAGGATTTTTTATGCTTACTATTTGGGAATCAGAGTTTTGCCACCCTACCACGTGTCTGGGCGGACTTGGACGACGATAAATTTTAGTACAATTAAGCTCACTCGTGCATTTGAATCTGGTATTTTTATGAGGGCATGCCTTGAAAACCTCAAACCTCTACTGGATTGCGCCATAGCGGCGTTTGGTGCTTACTATTTGTTGTCTATGAATCTCGCTTAGAGTGTGGGAAATTAGGTGGACTTGATAGTTTTTAGATTATTTTGGAACACAGAAGCATAAACTTTTTCATTAATAATATATATATATATATATTTTAATCCCAAAGGGTGGCACAGTGGTTGAAGACTGGGGCTCTGAGAGTAGGCTCCCCTCAAGGTCCCAGGTTCGAGAAACAGCTGTGACATTACTCTTTGGATGTCTTTCGGTGCTTGGCCTGGAAATTCTACTCTGTATGAACCAAACAAACTGTACTAAAGGGGAAATGTGGAATCATGTTGTACCTCAATTGGAATGGTTTTTTGATAGAATCCTCAATTGGAATAGGTTCTTTTTTAGGAACCTCAATTGGGATAGTCGATCATCAGGGCATTGTGTGGTTACTGTTAGAAATTCTTTTATGTAAAGTGCACCAATTAGAAGAAAACTGGATAAGTATATAACTAGGCCCCTGAAGTCCTGAAAGTAGCTTATTGTTAAACACCCTTTTGATTTCTTTTAAACCACAACCTCCAAGGTATGATAGCATCATACCAAAAAATCTTTGCTTGATTCACATCATTTTAGGGAAGTACCAACGAAGGTTAGATTGATTCGACAACTTCCCCCCCAACTTCAAACTGCAAAAGAGCCATGAAAGTAGAGGCGTGTCTAGTTATCTGATGATCTTTCACCAAAAGAGCCAAACTAATGGATAAAGTATGTTTAGTTAGGAAGCATTTTCCGCATTTCGTTGCTAGTGTCAACCAATCTTTGAATTATTTCCAAATGGCCTTGTCCGAGCAGCTTACCAAGGATTGTTTCATTGGCAGGTCCTAAGAACACAGATTTACAGTTAGAGGATCCACTTATCTATAAAATTACCAAGACTCCCTTCATTGATGAGCTTTCTGAGGCTAACTTCCTTGAATGGATGCTAAAGAGCAGTGGATTCTTTACCTGTAAATTTGTGTTCATATGCCACACACCTTGACCAAAAATAGGGCACAAATTTTCAACTTTAGCCGAAAACAGTGGTCGCTAGCAGAGTTTTAAAAGGCTCGCGCCTAGGCTCAAGGTGCGGCTCTAGCGCCTTGCCTTGCACCATGAACGCCTCAGCCAAAATGGTGTGTGCCGTCCCTTTTCTTGCGCCTTGCGTCTATGCCCATAATAGGTTTTTGCGCTTTAGTCTATCTTTAACTTTTAAAAACACTGGTTGCTAGATTAAATTTGCAAACGGACATGTAATGAAAAAACATCAGTTCAAAGTTGGTTAGAAAAATTCATTGCTGGGGGTGATCGACGAGGTAATTGAGCGGACTTTATTTGATTGGCTATATATTGTTTAAATATAATATTTTCTCTAGAAATGGTTGAAGGGTCTCATTGTTAGTTCTTATGAATTTCTATTCTTATCAATCTCAATCCAAGTTCATCTCCTGTTCAGGTTACTGTTTAGGAATTCAAGTTCAGCTATGGAGTGGGCTCAGAGGAACAAGTACTTCCACATTCTTTCTAGAGGAGTAGAGCAAGATGGCTGGAAATTCGTCCTCCTTGCCCGATTTTCGCCAATTCCCTCCTACGTTATAAATTATGCACTTGCTGCGACCAAAGTCGGGTTTTTCCTAGACTTTCTGCTGCCAACTGTGGTTGGATGCTTGCCAATGATACTTCAGAACACGTCGATCGGCAGCCTTGCCGGTGCTGCAGTTGCTTCAGCATCAGGCTCCAAGAAATCTCAGATATGGTCATACATTTTTCCTGTACTTGGCATTGGATCAAGCATTCTCATTTCCTGGAGGATTAAAAAGTACTCTAATGGACTCAAAATGGCTGAAAGTTCCTCTAATGTTGAAGGGAGTGACAATGTTGACACATCCAAAACCAAGGACTTTAAGAAAACTCAATAATCTTTATAGTAACATTACAAGTCTTTTACAACTTTTAGATGAGATACATTCATTTATAGTTTGTATTCCCTGGACCAGTGCCCATGAGATGCTTACCTTTTCTTTTCTAACTTTTCTAAAAAAGTTATTATATTTGTGGCACATTTTCATCTTTGAAAATCTTGTTTGCACAAGGATCAAATAGTGTTTGCAATATTCATATTATTAAACAAAACAAAAAGATTATGAGAAGTAGATGACACAAGAATTATAGTGGTATATGATAAATTCTTGAGGAAAATTCATTGATACTTTACTTTTGCACAAGCAAACTAAAATAGGAAGGGAAAATGCTCATATTGAACTCATGTTTTCAAGATCCAATATGGTTATATAACCATATTTTTTAAAAATAAATCGGTAAATATATTAACAATTGTATATGTGAATCAACAAATTAACTGGAATAACAGCTTCAACGCAATATTCAATAAATTAATAATAATAATTATTATTATTATTATTATTTTTTGTGGTGAGCACGTAAACATACATGATTTAATTCATAATGTAAATCCAAATTATCCAATATGTTTTTAAAATGATTTTTTCATCTAAATTACTATTCCGTTTTAAATATACATAATTTTAGTAAGTTGGAGATTCGAACTACATCGCTCCTGTTTACAAAAATAATGTTCAACAATATTTTTCTTTTTAATATTAATTAATTAAAAATATACCGTGGATCAATCCACTCAATTCGGAACTTGAACTAATGAATTACTTCAAATTAATATTAAGAATTTAGAGTTTTTTCGTAAGCCATGTTAATTGAAGGATATAAAAATAAATTTGAAAACTAGTTTTTGTCACTTTCTTATAAATATTTTATACCATTTTGTAAAATCTATGAAAATCAGGTCAAACATGTGAAAAGGTCATGTTTCTTTAAAGAAATTATTTTGCATGGCTAATATTGCAAAAGCCAAATGGTATCATATTAATTAACAAAAATTCTGAGTCTTTGGAAGTTTCTGTTTGACCTTTCACCTTCTAATTATAATTAGAAGTTTATTATTCAAACACTAAGAATGATCTTTTCGCCCTACTTTCATTTAAATCGATGACTAAACAAAATATCGAATAGGGTGGTTTCAGTCAATTTTATATAATTATTATCTATAAAAATTACTACTATAAAACTATAGCTATATGTTCATGTTGATACAAAAGTAACCCTTATTATCATATATATATATATGAATGAATGAATAATCAGATGCTTACATAAGTTTTATAGTCATTCAACTTTTATTTTATAAACACGATTACCATTTTACTAAAAAATAATTAATTCATTTAACGATGAAGGATTCAAATTTTACTAATTTTTTTTAAGCAAGAAACATGCACTTTTCAAATCAATTTTTTTCCTTTGTTTTTTTAAAGGTGTAATTCATTGTTATTCCCTTGCATATGTATAGAGACTATAAATTGAATTTAAATTAATTTACTTTGAAATATAAAAAAGTTTGACAAAATATTGTTTCCCAACTTGTTAAGGGATTCATCTAGAAGGAAACACTTGGCTCCTCATGGTCTTTTTAAGGAAAAATATGAATGGCCCTCTAGAAGAAATCATTAAAAAATAAATCTGATAAATAGTAGAAAAGTTATCAAAGTTGACTATTAATTGTGCTTGAAAATTTTCATGTAGCAATAGAAATTTCAACATCCATGAAGAAGCTAATTCATAAACTGACCAAGTTATCAAAGTTGGCTTACAACATAAACACCTACCCAAAACCAACTGAATGAATCCCATGTTTAATTATATCCACAATTTTTATTTATTTATGTACTATTATTATTATTATTATTATTATCTTTTTGACCTTTTGAATTTTTCTAATTCCTCTATTTCATTTTGTTGGAGTCCACATATTGCATATAGCAATTATTTTCCTTTCAATAATTTCAAAATGCTCATATATTCAATCTAGCTACCCTTTATGGAAATCAATTTGGTGACTTAATCATCATCTATTTTTTCATTTACAGTGTTCATTGAATTGAATGTTAAATGTGATAAATCCATTTTTTATATTAAAGGAATAGAGTAAATATCTTCATTTTTTATGAATAATATTTTAAAATACTCCATTCTTTTAAAATATAAAATATAAAGTTTTGTCTTCTCATGCTATACAGAGAATGAGGGAGGGAAGCCATCAATATTAGTTGAAATTCGTTGACTTTATAAATATTAGATGTATATGAACTTTGACTTTCATTGTATAGCTTAATTTATTTTGACAATTCAAAACCATTTTTGTTTCTTCCACATTCTTTACCTTCACAATTCCACCCACTTTTGGAGATATTTTTTGGAGGATGATACTGTAGTTTCAAAATGAATTTAAGAAAATAAAGTGTGTTTTCAAACAATATAAAATGTCACTTATAATTTTTTTTGCTAATGTTTTTACAAATGTGTAAGATTTTCAATTTATTATTTTAATGTGGCTGAATATATATTTTTGTCATTTAAATCAACAACAACAAAAAAAATTACTTACAACTTAGTACTTCTAAACTATATTATTATTTTTAGTTGAAAAAAGGTGAAATTTGAGCCCTTGGTCTCAATTGCTGATGAGGATTAGCAAAAAATTAGTACATAATTAAAAAACATAATAAAAAAAAAATATGTTCCTGAGTTTGAACTATTTTTAGTTGCTAATTTTACCCTAAACGTATAAAAATATTAATTTTTCAACTAAAAATACAAAATGCAAAATTTTCATATGAAAATAATAACAATAATATTGTTTGTTTGTTTTTTTAGAATTAAAAAAAATGTTTATGACCCATTAATAAAACATGATAATTGAAAGAATTGGTGGCGTGTTGGCTTGTTTGTATTATAATTTCTTGGCCATAAATTCAACCCATAACAATTTATTTGAGAGTAGAGTACATTTTATTTAGAATAATATATATTGTTCCCTATGCAACTGTCTTATAAATTTTTTAAAAAAAATTAGGATTCAAACTCATAACGAACAGGTTATTTTGTGATAAATGATATTACTTAAATACTACTCCTTTTGAGAAAGTACTTATAAGTTACATTCAAACTCGGAATTAAAATTTTGGAGAAAATGAATTAATGGTTATGTTAAGAAATTATATAATGATAATTCTTAGAATGTCACCCACCTATATTATAACGTTTGATGTAATGCTACTAGAACTCATCAGAAAAAATGGCCATCTCCACCTAACAATGACAAAATGGAAAGAAAAGGTAGGCCAAAAGAAGGCCAAGTCTATGACGCATGAAAACTATGATAACAATTTGTGGGACCAAAGTACCAAATGACTTAGACTAGATGATTAATACCATAAATGATTTGGGATCATATAGGATGGATGTGCATATAGAATATCTTTGTATTAGTTAAAACACTACATGCATTTTTTATGCATTGCATTAAAAACATTATGTCGAGCTTCACTTTCTTTTATTAACATTTATATTCGGTACAAATATATTATACTTTTCAATCCTAAGGTTTTGGAGTCGATGTCACCAAAATCGACAAGCTAAACTCAATCTTACCTATTTATTGGCATCCCAAAAAGTTTTAACTGTCCTTCGAAAATTAAACACCCCCAAAATTGAAAGTTACCTCAATTATATCAAATGAATGATTGTATTGCATTGAATATAAATTATAACAACTTTCAACATTGAATCCATGACTGTGGTGTTGAATTAGACTACCACCAAATAATGAAATTAACACGTCAGCAACCTTTTCGTGAAATTTGAAAGGACATTGAACGTCCTTCAATATTGAAAATTAAGAAAATGATACTAAAATGAACGTCCTTCAATATTGAAAATTAAGAAAATGATACTAAAATAATTAGTTTAGAACATGGCATTATCGAGCTCTATTAATTGAACTATAGATGTTTTTTTTAATGTCAAACAAACAAATTATTAGACAAACAAACACAATAGTGAACACACACAACCAAAAAAAAAAACCCCCACAATTTGAGATAAGCTTTTCGTAAAACGAAAACCAAAAAATTGAACTTTACTCCATTATACCGAGATACCCACACATGTTCTTAAGCCCCTTCCTACAACGATTTTAATAAACAAGATGCAACAAAACTTTTAAAAAAAAGAAAGGGGTCTAATATCTAATTTTAACACTTTCATTGTAGAATTTTGAAAGACCTCGTAACTATAGATGTAAGATTCAATTACATATTTACTTTGTATATATTATATATAATTAGCAAATAAAGATCAACCTACAATAGAAAAAAAAAAAAAAAAAAAAAGGAAAAAACAAATCAAAGATACAAGTTAAATGAAGGAAAAATAAAAAGAATTTGAATAAACGCGTCGGCTGTGCTAATGGCCTTTGGTGGTGGTTCCTTAGTGCGTTTTGTGTCAACCATCACCAAAAATCGTTGACTTTCTTCCATCAAAACTCCACTTCAAAAAAAGCTTCCATAAACTAAACATTATTAACTAATCCCAATTCAATTATATGATTGCTTAAAAGTTTTCTTTATGGAACTCGAACTTAGTGGATGTTTTGCGAGAGAAATCCGAAGCCAATTGCTTGAGCTCCTTGGTCAGTCCCGGTGCCCCACAATAGAACACCCCGACCCGAGTGTCCGGGTGGTGAAGCGTAATGCTTTTGTACACTTGGCGCCAATTCGGCTTCGCAAAATGAGACTTCACTCGGGTCCCCGACACCACATCGACACCGCTCTTGGCATGGTGCAACGATTGAAGCATTGCTATGAGGGCGGATCGAGCATCGCCTTCTTCGTACACGCTCGTGCAGTAGTTGTGGAGCTCGATCACACCCCTCTCATCCATTTCCGCTACTTCGTCCATTATCCCTTTGAACCATTCGAACGAGCCTTGCTCTCGCGTCACCCAATAGAAGTAGGCCTTTTGGGTTTTGAAGCCTTTCCCATGCTTGCTACCGCCTCGGCTGCTGTGGCCTTGCCCACTCTCGATCGCATTTGCTTCTGCTTCTTTCTCCACCATGTTGTCGATTATGTCCTTCACTATGCTCACCATTGGCGTCGCCCCAATTCCTAGACCGACGAGTAACACGACGTCGTATTTCTTGTAGTCTTGTGCTGGTGCTCCATATGGACCGTCGATCAATATTTTCGGGAATCTGCGCATCCAATAATCATTCTCATTAAATCACAACTCGACCCAAAATATGTTTGATAATTAATAAATAGGAATGTCGTATACAGCGATATTGGTATATGTCTCTTTCATCTGACGCAGGAGAGTGAAACTAACCAAAAAGAAAAAGTGCACTTTCTCGTGAAAGTATCATTAATGATTCTTCATTTATTCAAATGTTTTCTTTTGGATACATTCTTTGGATCAATAATGCCACCCACCATATGATGTGGATGAGGTTGTTATAGCAATTTTCTTTTATTATATCTATAAGTGTCCAAAGTCTTACTAGCTCCAAGACTATCTTTGAGATTAATAGTCTAACTCCAAAACAAGGTAGAAGAAAATTAATTTTTACATTTATGACAATTGACCACCATAGATTGAATCCTCTAAACATTTATTTTAAAACAATTCTCTCTAAACACTTGATATTTCCAATGCCCTTATTTGACCTAAATTCCATTCATTTTTTGGTTTTGCTATAATTTTTTTTTTAAATCTATGGGTGTTCGGACGAACTTACGTGCCACACGACTATTCTCACAATCCTGGCCCTACAATATTTATATGTCTAATCAGATCATAGGAAATTAATTCTTAAGTAGGTGGTGACTGCATGGATTGAATCCATCACCTCTTAATTTCTCAAGACTCCTCTTGACCACCAAGCCAATTCACCATATTTTAGGGTCAGGTTATAATTAAAAAAGGGTTTTGGTCAAATTTCTTACTTGGGGTTAGGTGCTCCTCCTTGCAAGAATTCCGCTCTAAGAAGTCCACTTTTTCCAGCTTGAGGAGGCTGACAAACCTCAGAGAAGACATTCTTGAGCTGCCTTGTCCAATCTCCCAATGTCCGAATGTGAACACTCAAATAATCATCTCCAGGAGCTGAAGTAATTGAAAATGGATGCCTGTATACATTCAAAAGGATCAAAACTTTTATACACAGTCTTCACTTTAGTTTTACAATACGAAACAAAGAATTGAACTAACCACTCGAAGGGGGATACATCTCGGCAGTTGACGAACATGTACTGTCCACTCTTGTACTTGAAGCCGTGCGGCTTCGACATGTGCAGTGCGAGAACATTTCCGGGATAAACAGCAACCTTCATTAATCCACATCGAAGTTTCTCATTACTTTAATAAGAATTAAACACAAAACTACATCATAAACAAGGCTGGAGGATTTATTAAACGACTTACCTTCAGAATCTTCACTGGCTTCACACTCGATCTCAAAGCTCGTGTCAACCTTTCACATCCGTAAAGGACAACAGGCACAGCCAAATACATCCATGTCTGTAAATTTATGCAGATGTAATTGAAAGGTCAGAGACATAGCTGATATAGATGGAAGTTTGAAAGACTTAATAATGCATACCGTTTTCTTGTACCATTCCTTGGTGAGGTATAGGTAGATGCCGTGGACGATAAGGAGGGTGTAGACGATGACGAAGAGGTGGTGCGAGTACCAAAAGGCATTGAAGCCCGTGAGTCTTTGGAGGGGTTTAGGCACCTTAAGTTTGTTTCTTCTGAACCATGGAGTAGCTAATGTGAAAGCTATGGCCATTAGCACAACCATTATAATACCCGTAACTCCCTCAACTCCCTTCACAAACCACCAATAGTTATCTGGCTGCTCCTCTCCAAAGAAGGGCTTCAATGGCTCGTATTCTTCCTCGGAGGCATGGAGAAGCCGAGGAAAATCACAGGTTAAATGCGCAAGACCGTGTAATCCCACTCCCACTGCAATTCCCATCGCTATAACCTATTAAAAAAGAACCCAACTTTTTAGAACTCGAGGACGCAGTTGTACAGCCTATAGAACAGATCATGTTCGGTTGCAAAGAGAACCCAACTCCTGCTATATCAGTCTGAATTGTGTGTGAAAATGATTGAATGACAAATGAGCTTGAATGTAAGTTTTACCTTATGGAAATTGAGATTGTCGTCGAAGGGGACGACGACACCTAATTTGGTTTTGTTACGAAGCCAAGTGATGGTGTTTCGACAAACGGGGAGCAAAATGAGAGCCATGTTGAACTTGAGAGTTTCGGCTCCACCTTTGGCAATAGAAACACAGTAGCCCATGACATTGAAGACAGCCCTGTGGCGGTATTGAATAAATTTGTAAGCAAAAAGACCACCACAGATGCCTAGCCAGAGCAGCATGACCCAAATCCTCTGCCAATTGTCCTCCACGAAGTACTGGAACTTGTCGTATGTCCTTACGATGGGGTTTATTTCATCTGTGGGCTTCAACTTTTGGCTCAGTAACTGACTCAGAACTCGGCTGTCGCTCACCCTCACCGATTGATTCGGAGCTTGCAACAACAGAGTCTCCAAATTGTTAACCTACAGTAGCAAAACAATCACATTATTAGAAAACAGAGCAACTTTCTTAAGACTTTCGCCTCTGTTTTTGTTTGGCTTTACTTACCATGATGTACCCTGCATTTCCAGGGTCCAGTTCTTCCATGATCAAAGCAGCATATTCTTTTGCTTGTTTTTGAATTGTAGAAAGCTTGTTTGTAGAAGCACTCATGCTAATAATCTACACATAGAGAAAATTCGATTTCAAACACGATTTATGTTGAAATGCCATAAACTATGTCGCATTACGATTACTTAGCCCGAACGGGAATCTCCTAAATAAAATGATTTCTCCTCTCTACATATTCATAACCACGTAAATCTATGTGTTATTTGTTTTCTCGTTTGTTGATTACGATTTTCATAATCAGTTTAGTTTAATTATTAGGAAATTGAAGCAATGGAGTTTGGTAGGTAATCGGGTACCTCTTCGACTTCTTCTTCTGTGATTCTTCCATCTGCATCCGAATCCACCCTGCAGATTCAAATTCAAATTGGATTAACAATATAGTTTTGGTTTAATGATGAGATTATAATGAACTAATCTGAGAAAAGTCTTTAAGATTAATTATGGGTTACATGTCAAAGAAAGTCCTAAGCCTGGAATCAAAGCTATCATCAGAGATCTGCTCCCAAAACTCTTTGAGTTCAGATTTATTGATGGAATCATCAGTAATGTTACGCCGACGAGCAAGTGCACGAAACAGCTCCACAGCAAATTCTTTCGAATCCTTATTCATTCCTATAAAATCAAAATTTCAAAAACAAAATCACAACCCAAAAATTCTCTAAATCTGTTATAAGAAATGGCAACAGAATTGATTAAACCCACCGATACATTCTCCGAACAAGGCGGAAGGGAGAAGCCCGTGGGTGGAGACGGTGAGCTCATCGAACCGCTTCTCGACCGGGCCCCAACCGGCGGAGGCGCCACCGCCGGTTTTGGCGGCGATGAACTTAAGCCCCTTGAGGGCGTGAGTGGCGGCGGACTTGGTCCGGTCGAACCGGCGGGTGGAGATGCGGCGGGTGAGGGAGGTGAAGCGTTTGAGCTCCTGAGAGACCTGTTTGAACCGGGAGGAAGTGGACCGGAGGACGGCGGCGCGGAAGGAGGCGGGTTTCCTTTCTAGGGTTCGTTTGGCGAGAAGGGAGAGTTCGGGGTCTTCGTGGGAGTTTGGACTGTGGGCGGCGCCGACGGCGTGGACGCTGTGGACGGCGACGGAGTCGTCGCGGATGTCCAGGGTGATTTCGACGTAGGCGTCGCCGTCGTCTGCGGCGGAGGAAGAGGGAGAAGAGAGGTCGAATTTGGCATTCTTCTTCGGCTTCGTTGTGGAGGAGGATGAAATAGGGCCGCTGAAAGCTCTCCGGTCGCCGCGTCGGACGCCGCCGGTGACGCTATCGGCGTCGGAGTTGTTGCCGGAGTACGGTTCGAGAGGTCTCATTGGGTGGTTGCAGAACCAAATACAGAGATTTTGTAAAATCTGAAATGCGGGATTTTAGAAAGAAGAAGGAAGTTATAAACGAAATCGAAAATGAAGAATGTTTATATAATATATATATATATATATATATATATATATATACATACATACATACATATATGTTGACCAAACGGTATATGGGAATAAGAAAGTGCTTGGAAGCTGGACGGAACCCAACCGTTTAAATATATTTTTGTATATTCATATTTTTCAACTTTATTTTATTATTATTTTTTTTTTTTATATCAGAATATACGAATTACGATCCCAAAATGAACGTACTAGAATTTCTTAAATTCAACCATTATTATTTATGTTGGAAAAGAACAACTTTCTATTTATTTATTTCTGCCTAATTTAATTTCTGCATTGTTGCATATAGAGGTTTTTTTTTAGTATATATAGAGGAGAGAGACAAATACCGATTCTTGGATCGAACCTCTAATGTTGTTGTTGCAGTGACCGACCCATTCAGTTTGTTGCATATAGAGTTGCCCATTCCTTTGTCCTGCCATAAAAATTCTTTCTTTTTTTGGGGATCGATTTTTTGTGAAGACTTTTTTCAATTTTTTACATATTTTTTGGATAACAATTTTAAGTAATTAAAATTTCTTAGAAAATATCTATAATCTTAATTATTAAAGAAAAATATTAAAATATATAACTAAATTCACCTATAAATATATTTTTTATATAAAATTTTAAGACATAAAATAAAGAAAAACTTTAAAATAAAATAGGCACGGTGGAAACGAAAAAATGTAGATGGATAATACATTCTCTGTCTCCGAAACCGTATTTTCTCCGTTTCCGGGTTCGTTACCCACCGGTCTAGGGTAGAATAGACATCCCATTTGCACATGAAAATAATTTCCTGATTGTGTACGTTTTTATCTTGATGGTGTATATATTTCTTTATTATTGTATGAAAAAATAATAGATCTTCAGCCCCAAGGAACGATTGATTCAATTTACTAAAATCACCTATTTATTTTATTTTAGCAAATATTACTCGTAACAGGATTTGAATATATGTCATCTTTATTGTAAGAGTTATTGATCTTGTTGATAGTAAATATTTGTTGAATGATCTGAGATTAAAGAATTTAATTTTACGATTTATATCTAGAGAATAAAGATTTGTTGTCGTTAAATTCATTTGAGTAGTAACGATTTACTTAAGAATTAATGTTTTATAAATTTATATGTTAAACAAATGTTCATATATATATATAGAAATTTGTGTTTAATTTCATCAATCAAACTCTTTTGTCATGTCTTCTCGAAAAAAAAAAGAAAAAACCCTTTTATCATGTCATAATTTAAACACACCTCAATTTCATGGTCATAAGTTGGATCATAAGAATATAATTTTATACTCATTTATTTGAGAACAATAATATTCTTTTTAGAAGATTTATGGTTCATTTCTTCTAATTTGTACTCAAAAAAAATATTAATAATATAATGTAAGAATGAAAAAAAAATTATATTGAAAATATGCAAACGTTCACAAATAAACTTAAAACAGTTTCTATATATATTTTAGTTTAAAATTAATTGACCATGAAATAAATAACCCAAATTTTTTTGTAAACATGTTAAAAATTTCTTAACCTTTTAACGTGGAACAACTATCACAAAATAAGTATCTCTCAACATTTTTTTATTGTCCATCATAAGTCTAAATTTTGTAAGAAATTAAACCACCACGTAATCTTCAATAATGCACACGAGAAATGTGATTACGTGATATAAACATAAACAGATAACTTTAATTCTGATAACACATATATAAAATTTATAAAGTATATACATTAGGTAGACAAAGACCCATTCAATTTATTAATGAACATGCAAGCAATGCGAAGTTTGTTGAAGGGCAATTTTGTAATTTACTACCCGTTTCTTTTTTTTTTTTTTTTGAAAATTCGAAGAAGAATGAATTAGGAATATGTGATATTTAATACGAAGCCGTAGACGCAAATTTGGAAGCTAGTTTGATCGGTAATAAACAACTTTGGTTTGCTATTATCTCATGCTGTCTAATTAAAACATTTTAACGACAGTTAAATTTTGTACTTTTTTTATAGTACAAATTTTGTACTTGTACATAGGGCAAAATTACATCTTCAATTAATTAGTAATAATCCTTAAAATGATTTTTAAAAATTTTGTTTCTTTAAAATACAATATTCATTGTGCATTTTGCATGTATATTAAAACAAAACAAATAATTCAATGTATAACACGATTCTCAAACTTATGTACAAAAACAATTGAAATCTATCAGTTTGCATTGTTCAATCACTTAAAATCGATTGAAGTCTATCAGTTGAATTAATAGAAGTCCAATGATAGTAGAATATGAAGTTTGGACAAAATATGCTGCAAATGAATTGTTTTTAAAAAATGTGTTATAATTGTAATGAAGAGTAAAAAATATGTTATGAAGGACAAATTCCTATATTAATTTCATTTCAATAGAGGAATACCAATATTTAAATTTAATAGACACTGAATTCATATTATATAATATAAAATTTTATTTCGAAATTAATTGATAATGTGATATATAGTTCTTTTTTTTTTTTTAAATGTTGCAAGTCTTTTTTACATTTTTTGGGTAGAATTTTCAGCAGTTGCATGAAAGAAAGTTTATTGTATAATTTTCAACCACTTTTTTAGTCAAGTTTAAAAGCTCCATACAATCGATCTCATAATATATCTTTAAAGCATCATAATTAGATCAGCGCGTTATGAAGATACAAATGTAATAAATGTTAATGTTATACTACAAAAATCAAATTTAAGAGATCTAGAAAGTCTGAATTGAATTATGATTAAAGATCAATTCAAAGTCCAGTAAGCATCATATAACATACATATGACCCCTTCTTTTGTTGTGAACGCCAAAGTGGATAAAAAAAAAGGACACCCATCACTTTTCTTTTGTTAAAAAATAAAATAAAATAAATTCTTCACTTTTTCTGAGTCAACAATAATCCGAGTCAACAATAATCCGAATGTGATTCAAAACCATAACCTTTTGGAGCCACGTTAATCATGCTGAACTATTGTTTTCATTTGTAAAAAACTAATAATCACTTTTCAATTATTCAAAATCATTTTTTTACTGTAAAATCACTCCATATAGTTTAAAAAATCTATTGTAACATCATTAGGAGATCTTCTCAAAAAAAAAAAAAAATCATGAGGAGATGATATGACCACGTTTAGATTTTTTTTTTTTTTTTTGAAAAGTTGTTTAAATGAACATTATTGGGAGAAATTTTTCATTTTTCTTTATGATAGAGATATCTATGATAATATAATAATTATTTTTGTTCATATTTTATTTCTCATTTTTATAACTGTTTCTCATTTCTACTCTGGTAAATATTTTATGTTTGACCGATGGGTCCAGCCGCGGTAATGAGAACAATACCATCCTATGTGTAACGAAAAAAGAAATATTTATGTTTGGACTTTTTTTATAGGAAAACTATCTCTGAATAAATAAATATTGCTATATTATTTTTTTAAACAAGCTATTATTGATGTAATTATAAAAAGTATGTAAGATACATACAATTTAAATGAGAGAAAATAAAACTTTCCAATTTAGTTATATAGAAAATGCTGCTTTTTAAAAAAAAAATGTAAATGTATTCAATTTTGGTATCTCATGTTTGAGACATTTCGATAATATAATAAATCAATCAATTATTTTGATTTTTGTTGTATTATTCTATTCAACTATATGATTATATTAAAAACAATTTGGAATTATATATATATATAAATTAAAAGAATGAAATGAGTGGGTTTATAGTTTAATAGAATAATTTTGATTGTGGTTTTATTGTTTGATTATAAACTAATTTAACACCAATGTTACATATTCGATCTCGAGAATTGGTATTTGTTTTACTCCTCTAATATGTACTACAAAGAAGAATAATTTTCATTGTATTGTTATCAAACCCTCAAATTCTCGACAACAATATGTACTCAATCAACACATCAACTCATGAAACTTATCTTAATTATTTTCAAAGGGTATTTTAGGTCGTGTCAATACATGACTTATATGTTCATGTTTATAATATGCGGTTCAATTTAATCAACATTTTTGTTATTTTTTGACAAAAACTAAAAGAAAAAAAATGAATAAAAATAAAAGATCACTTAAATTGGGTCAGATATGTAGACCTAAAATTAAAGATGTTCAATAAATTTTCATTTTTGAAGGAATGAGGAAGTGAACCGGGAGAAAAATTCACCCTAAGCTAAAGGAGGACGGAGATGGGAATATATTCCCCATCGTGATCCCACCGCGTTCATTTTTTTAAATATTTTATTTTATTTTCTCATTTTACTAATTTAATTTTTATTTTTTTAGAAGAGTATTTTTTCGTTAATAATGAAATATGTAATTGAAAATTAATATATAATTTTCAATGTAAAAGTATTTTTTGAAATTTTTATTAAAATTATATGTAAATATTATAATAAGGAAAAAAGAAAAAAAATTGGGTGGGAACCGATCTCCCAAGTGAGGAATCACCCAAAAAATCAGCCAATTTTGCAGAGACGGAGATTGTATTTTGTGGTGGGTATAGAGAAGTCATTCCCGGACTTCGCGTGAGACTTCTCAACATAAAAAGACTTCATGCCAAAGACATAACTTAAACTTTTCTATTGAAAAACTCCTATGTTTAGATGTAGTTTTTATTTGATCCTATTTTCAAAAACACCACTTGCACCCATAATATCTAAATACTTCAGTGTCTTTTGAATTTATTTTTATATACTTATTTTTGTTTTTTAAAAAATCTAATTTACATCAAAATTAAAATAATCACTCCATCAATATATTTGAATTTAAAATAGTTTAATTATCATCTTTGTCAATTATTATCGTGTAAATTAAAATTGAGTATTTATTAAAATATCATAGACGATAAAAAAGTTTAATATCCAAACATATGAACCAAATAAATAAAAATGTTACATTCCCTTTACAAATTAATTTAAAATGAATTTATATAGAGTGGCTACATTATTGTTAAAATTATTATTAATTACCATTAAAGTGCTATTAACTAAAGTGTTTTGAAACCAAAACCTTTCTTTTTAATATTATTTGAAACCCACTTTACCATGTATGACTACTACCCTCTAACATTATACTAAAAACTCAAGGGTAAAAGAGAGACTATTAAATAGTGTGAAGCTCCACGTTAAAAAGAATGACAAACCTTTAATAATTTTTTGTATGTCTTGGTTACTAAAATGTTATAAATTTAGAATTTTCTAATTTTAGATGTTGTTGAATTAAAAGAAATGTATGAAATTTCACCTTAAAACCAATTAATGGCATATAGGGATGTCCATCTTTGATTAAATTTGAATTTATAGACTGAAATACCTACATTAATTTACTCGTTTTGGTTGGGTTCAAAGTACCAAATTAGGTCGTATCGAAATTTGGAGTATCAATAATTCATATAGAGCTCTAGAGTTTCACCTCAAAACGAATTAAGGTGGAACCGCATACTATTTAATATGGTATCAAAGTTTCATTTGGGTTATTAGTTCCTAAAATTCTAACTCGACCCAAAGTTTGTAAAATCTAAGCAAGTGATTTGGACCCCACTAAACGGGCAAAAACTTGAGTAGATATTTGATTCCAATAATCGGATCCAACCCAATCAACGAAGTCAAATTGGGTATTTACAAATCTAGATCTAGTCTAAAATGGTCTTTCCAATATGATATCATCTTAAGGGGACAAGTTGAAAATACTCATCTTGTCTCACATTGGAAAGATAAGAAATCTTCAACATTTTTACAATAGATTTGAGATGCTCCCTTCACTATCGATTAATTTAGAGATGAAACCTTATATCATCTAGTATTATATTGTCTAATAGACATTGTTAGTAATGTAACTAATAGTCTAACGTGGGAAAGAAAGCGAAACAAATATAAATAAGAAAACGACCCCTATTATTATGAGACATTTTGGGAGATGCACAAAAACAACGTCACCAAAACATAGTTCCCGAAAAGAATAAATGTGTATACAAACAAACAAAAAGAAAGGGTGGAGTTAGTTGAGAGAAAATTAGGGTTGGGTTTATTGCGACACCAAAATATTTTGGTCAACAAAGCCGATCTTTGAAGTTGACCCTTGAATCCGCGTCACATTTTAATTTCAGCTTATAACCAATTAATTAGTGGATAAAACTAAATTAAGCAGCCATGTTTTACTTTTTAGTTCGAAAATTTGGCAGTTAGGTGAGGACACAGGCTGCATATTTGAACCGAACCAAACCGGAATTTTTTATCCGACACGGTCATATGTGGCTACGAACCGGTTATGCTTTCTCTATCTTAATACAGATTTCATTATTTGTGGCTAGATCACAATTATTTTGATTAATTTTTTTTAAGACTTCATTTTTCTTTGAGTTGATGGGGTTTGAGGAGACATTTCTTGCCTTGCCTTTATTTAAATTTGAATGTAATTTTTTTTTAGTTAAAGTTGAGAGAGGAGGACCACAAACCCTTTAAATAAGGTATAACTATTCAAATATCGAACTCATTATTATAATGTTGAATTAGATTTCAATCAACCAATGAAACTATCATATTATCAATTTTTTCCATCATGCATCAAGGCATAACCTATCTTTTCATACTCACTCATGTATCTAATTTTGATCACTTTTATTGTTATTTATTTCAAAAAAAATAATTAAAAAAAAAGTAAAATGAAACTTAAATTAAGTCACATGTGTATTCATGAAAAAGATAAATCATATTAGACATGACCTAAATTATTTTTATTTTTTAATGCCATTGAGTCAGATCGAATTTATATTAGAGAGATCTATCTATTCTATTTTGCTAATATTTTCAAAAATGAAATTATTCCTTTAATAATTTTTTAATATATACATATAATTTTCTTAAACCTATATCTAGTGTTTTTTTTTTTTGAAAAAATCCTATATCTAGTGTTATGTCTATGAAATTGATCACAATATCTATATTCTCAAAAAAAAATCACAATATCTATATACGTCGACATCAAACCAAGCGTAGTAGTGGAGTATATAATGTTTGATATATATATATATATATATATATATATATATATATATATATATATATATATATATATATATATATATCATTGATTTGGTTTCCATTGATTTTTTTTTTTTTTTTTAGATTTGCATGTATTATTTTATGTAGATTTGATATTCCATTCTCATGTGCACAAAAAAAAATCACCTTAGAAATGATTAGGTATAACTTTGTTTCAAGTTGATGTAATAATGATAGCCAAGAAGTGTTGGTGTTGTTTCCATTATCCCTTTGCCCATTCATATTACACATTATTCTTCATGAAACCCAACAATTAAATTGACACTTTCATTCCTATTATTTTTAATTTAATCATATTGCTTCAATGCAAGACACCCACCAAACTTTATTTAATAAGTCCAATTCTATTTGTCAAATACTCACTTTTTTCTATTCAACCTAGCATATATAACCACACGTATATTTTTTAATATTAATATATGATAATTTGGAAAAGGAAAAAGAACAAATGTTACATGTTTGAGTATGGGTGAGTGGACATTAATATATACCATGGGTTTGTCCAACCCACTTGTAGAAACTTTTCAAACAAATTAGAGGCTATATTAAATGTTCTATCTTACAAGTAAATAGTTTTTCAAAGTATTCGTTTTTAACAAATTTGAAATTATTTTTCTTATTCATATATATATATATATTACTATAGTTAAGAACATTTGCTTTTTTTTTTTAGTGTAAATTGGGAGATGGGATCACAAAGGAGCTAAATATGGATTTTTATGATCGAACTTATGACCATAACAGTGAACTGGATTACTATTAAATAATAAAATCAACACGCCACTAATTGAGTTATATGTTGTATATATAATAGAATACATAATCAAATTATAACTATCAATAACTTTATCATAGAGGGGTCCTTAGCTCAGTGGTAGAGCATTTGACTGCAGATCAAGAGGTCACCGGTTCGAACCCGGTAGGGCCCTTTGTATTTTTTGTCTTTTATATATTCATTTTTTAAACTTTTTTTTTTTGCCTTTTATCACAAAGGTGTTGTTTTCGTTTTTACTTGTTATGACAAAGCCCCAACGAAAGATTAAAAAAAAATGAAAAGTAGAAAATTAGTAATTAAAAATAAAATAATTGTTATTGAAATTATAAATTAAAATATATTTAAGAAAAAATTAAATATGATTTAGGAGGGGTGGGTTTCCAAAACCTTAGCCCCTAACAAAGTTTGGGCTTTACAGTTTGGGCTGTGGGAGCTGAACTCATCCTAAAGCCCAACCCCCAGACAAACACCGTTTTTACGGGGGTTTTTGTTTTAAATTTAATTTTTACTGTGTTTTTTTTATATAATTTATTTAATTTTTACGGGTAATTTACACGACTGGTGTATTTTAAAATTTAAATAGTAGCTTGCAATTTTTATTATTATTATTATTATTATTTTTGAGAAAATAGCTTGCAATTGTTAATTTACTTTTACTACGTCGTCTTCAAAGAGTGAAATTATGAAGGCCGCCATAAATTAAAATCTTCTTGATCTCTTCGATAAATTATAAATAAATCATTTTGATCACTAGGTAAGTTTTTGTTAGTTAAGTTTGAGTTTGCATTTGATTCTATAAAAAAAAAAAAAAAAAAAAAGTGTGAATATACACTCTTCATTATGGTATTCAAAATTTTGAAATATTTTATTCACTCTTCATTATTTTTTAAGAAGATTTGCTAATTCTCAAACTACATTTTAAGAGATGTTTTCGATAGAATAATACAAAAAAGAAAAAAAGTAATGATAAAAGACTATCTACAAAAAAAAAAAAAAAAAGTGTTGCAAGTTTTAAAATCATGTCTTAAAAATGGAGTATTTGAGTAGTTACCCACATTAGCCCAATCAATTGGGCATATCATGGATGGGTCAAAAATGTCCAAGCCTAGGACCAATGAACCCAAAATGGGCTTGTTTGGGTCACACCTTACCCAATTTATCAGGCTATGTGTTCAACCCAACTTATTGGCTATGTCAATCTTTTGTTTTTTTTTTAAAGTATATATTGGGAAAGGGAGACAAATACCGATTCCCGGACTCGAACCTGTGACGCTGATGTTGAACTAATATACAATCAAACAATGAAACTATTGCGCCACCGACCCATTCAGTAGCTATGCCACTCTTTCTTATACTTGTTTAATGAATTATCATTCATTCACATTGAGATATGAGACGAAATGTTACTCATGTAAGATAGCTTTATTTTATTTAGAGAATTTATCCTCAACTGCACATTCTACCTCTAATATTATATTTATAACACAATTTTTAAAATAATTCATGTATGGCACATGATTTTCTACCAGTAATTAGTGATAGAATGAGTGTAATAGAACTCAACATAGTGATAGAACTCTATCACTGATTGAATTCTATGGGTGATAGAACTCAATTTAGATTTTTTTGTATAAATGAATTAGTTTTGATTTTGTGGTATAGTGGAAATATTTTGCCCTTTTTTTTATTATTATACATACAAAATCCCCTTTTTATTTATGTATGAAATAGTATAATCTATTGTGATGATATAAACTTGTTCAAGGGGAACTCAAAAAATAAGAAATAAACTTGATTAGAGTGGAAAAGTCTGGCAGAAAAGGATTAACAGATTGTAGTAGACATTCAAATCTATAATTTTTAATTATAACTGTAGTAAAGTTATTGCTCTTATTGACATATAAAAAAAAACCTTGTATTTTCATAATCTAATTCATTTGAACTCTTTGTAACGCTCCATTTCAAACATGTTAATGTATAATTCTCAAATCATGACTTGCTTAGGAGTGATTAACATAATAATGAAGAAAAATACCATAACTTAGCCATGAATTAATTTATGTGGGTGGTTTTTCATCTAGTTTAAAAGTTAATTCAAAATTCAAACCCGAATGACCAAAATTATATTTTACCTAGATGAGTAAATGTTGTGAAATAAATTTAATAATTGAGAGGGAAGTGAAAGTAAATTGAAGATTGAATAATGAAAGAGATTGATTTTGAAATTAAATTTTAGACCTGTCAAGATATTAATTAATGGAGCCAGCTTCAATATAGGCATACTATTAGCTAGCTATCACACCAACACACAAACCAAATAAATACAGCTTAACACTTCCATTAATTAGCATATATAAATTAATTATTCATGGCTGTTATTAATTATAAGGATCATTATACCCAGCCCAATAATTCACATACCTTATATATTTTATATGATGGAGATTGATTCACATGCTTTGCCTTGATGCAAACTCCCACACTCTTAGGTCCCAATAACAGCATCCATTCTTAATTCAAATTATGCATTTTTTTGTGCCACTAATCCAACCACGTGGCACAATATTATTGGCTAGGACAGAAAATATTAATAATTAATTACCCTCCATCAATCAAATGATTGGGTTGCTAAAACTTAGTTGTAACTCATTTGGTTGAAAAAAATATGAATTACTCCTCTTATCGAAAATTGTATACTATGTAATATGTATTAATTTCATAAAAAAAATCGTAAACTCAAAAAATCACCATCTTGAAAAAGGACAACTAGAATTTCACATTTGGAAAGATGAATAGATCTTATAACTTTTAAATATGAATTATTTCTTTTATTTTAATTGATTTTGACTTGCGCGCACCTCGATTAATGTAACAGATATACCGCGTGACCTTACAACATTTATATGTCAAGGAAACACGTATCAAATTAATTCTTAGGTTGATACCTATCATGGATTGAACTCATCAGTCTAAATATCTAAAGATCCTCTTTAACCACTAGATTACTTCATGATGATTAAATTTATTAACTTGGTATAGGGCTTAACCCTAATTTGATTTGGATGGTAGGAACTATATCATTTTTACTTTTCTTTGTTCCCACACATTCTTTCTTTTGATATATGAAATCTTTTCAATAAACTTGGTATAGAGCTTATCTAGCTCATTGCCTAAAGAATAACAAGGTTCAAATAAAAGTTTAATGTTTGTGTTTAGATTTTTAGCTTTCAAATGTGTCTATTGTATCTTTAAATTTTGGTTTAAAGACTTTCTATACTTTCAAGATGTGATCTATTAGGCATTTGGACCATAATTTCATAGTTAATGGGTCTCTAATTCATTTGGTGTTTCTTAATATAATTAATCTAAACGTACAATTGATTTTTTATCTTCTAGAACCATACTCTCAATTTTAAGCCTACAAAAAAGATTCATTTACCATATGCTCAAAGTATTAGAGGTATCTTAGATATTTTTTCAAAATTTAGATATCTTATTAGTAATAAATAAAGTTGAACCACTAAATTTGCAATTCCCCATAAATAATGTTATCATTCTAAGACATAGAGATAAAATCAAACTATAATCTATGCATATTTAAATTAGGCAAACCAATAGGTAGAAAAATAGAAGGAAGAAGAGTATTGGATGGTCAACATACCTAATAAAACAAAACTGTTAACAAGTCAATCTAGGGTCATAGAGCTACTAATTGTTTTTTTTTTATAGCTAAAAAACTTATCCAATCTCATATTACTCTCCATGTGAATCTAAACATAACATGTCTTATTTTGTGTTTGGCTAAACAAATAAAAAAACAATAAATAATAATAATAGCTACCTACAAATTTTGAAATTTATAATCTATTGATTATTAAGTCTATAAGATGATACTAGAGATTACTCTCTTTTTTATTATTGTGCAATTGTTATTGTTTCTTGTTGAACCATTGAGGCTCCAAAGCTACAAATGATGAAAAATAAATTATCCTAATTATCAATAAATAAAGAAACATTGACATTAAAATTAGAGATGGAAAATAATGGAGAATGACAGTCATTTTCTTCACAAGACTGGGAAAATTTGACAAAAAATATATATGTGTGTATTATATTTATGAAAATAATTAAAGAAGTGAAAATTTGGTTGTAGAATTTCAAGGGTAGTTGTTGTTGGTTGATTTATATTGAAAGTTTAACAGAGAAGATGAAAATAATGTTGCATATTTAATATGAGAAAGGGAAAAGATAATTATTGCCTAATCTTTTCAGAGTAATTGATGCGTAATTTCAGTAAAGTCGAATTTTCATAAACAATATAGCAGTAATTTTGTGAAAGGCTGACATTATACTGAAACGGGACGGCAAAAATGGATCCTGTTTTCCAATCTTGGATTCAGTTTATTGTATTTAATTATATTTTACTTCTCTCCAAAGAAAAAAACAAAAACACAACTTGGATTTTGTGTTACATTACTTGCGTCATCCATTGGAACTGTATACTTAAATTTTCTGCTTGCAGTACATTAAAAAAAACTATGGTAAATTATATATAAAGAATATATATTGAGAAAAATATATATTTACTTATTAACTTTCCCGTCTAGTTTTCTTTTTTTAAGATTACAATAATTGATGATAGAAGATTGGAAGAGTTACTGTGTTTATTATCATTTGGAATCTAGTTCTATTTGATCTATATATTTTAAAATTAAATATTTGTACCTTTTAACTTTTAATAATGATCACTTTCGATCTCTAAGATAACAAAATTATTAGTTACAAGAGATAAGGTTAATTAAAGTTATGATTAGACTAAACTTTAAATTTTAATATATTGATAAAATGATTATTTTAATTTTCAATTAGATTTAATTTTTAAAAGAATATAAGTACAAAAATAAACTAAAAAATCCACAAGGATTAGAAGTGAAAATTATAGAAATGTCAAATGTAAAATTATTTATGCACAAAATTGAAACTACATCCCAAATGAGTCACTGGTGCAATAGTTTCATTATTTGGTTGTAAACTACACACAATTGGTATTTGTCCACTCTTCCTCGATATGTACTAAAAAAAATTACATCCCAAAAAAACATATTTATAAGCTTTTATTGAATATCTCATATTTTAACAAATTATATTTCAATATTAATTTATATAAACAATTATCTTATACCTTTTTTTTTTACTTGAATATCTACATCTTACTTATATTATAAAAAAGTGTAAAAAATAAAGTAATCTCAAAAAGAAAATTTATTTCTGAAATTTGGTTAATATTAACATACATTCTTAAAAAAAGATGTATGCATTGTAAAAAAGATAGAATACATTATATGAAATTTTTTGAGTAAGAATAAACTTAAATTTAAAATCAAATCAAATCAAATCAAATAATTATCAAATTAGATCTAAGAAACTATGATTTTCCATCTTTATCCGTAATTGATGTAGAACTAAAAAAATTATAATTGAATGTCTAAAAAAAAGACTATAATGAAGAAGAAAAATGTATGCATGTTATAATAATTGAATTAATCATTTGATGAATAGTATTAATTAATGGAATAAAATCTTCTCCAAATCAACGGCCAAATTCAAATCTGGTTCCCCCAACATGATAAATGATACTGTTCCCTATCGTTGAATTATATCAACAAAATTCTATACACATTACAATCTCAATAAAAACTTGTGAAATAATTTTTAAAATTAATTCTACATTATTTCACGTTCTTAGTTTTATTTCCTTAATTAGTTTATGTATTGTATTTTAATAAACTAATAAATTGGATTAGTATCTCTCCTCTACTAAAATAAACCACATATAAGAATAACCAAAAATAACAATAACAATAATAACCCAAACCCGGTTTGATAATTTATGACAAAAAAAAGTCAGGCTTAATTACCATTTTATTTTTGTTTTTAACACTTTAGTTTATATATGGAATACTCATTTCCTCATGTGTGTTTGTACTTGGTATCTACTCTCTTTTTTTTTACATTTCGCATAATAATACTTTATTTTAATTTTATTTGTGACAAATGAGATGATATATATATATATATATTTAAGATGTTATATTAAACTTATAACTTTGTTCTAAATTAGTCGCCAGTAAATATGATAATTGTTATCATCTAAAAAATCAGTTCCAGTCCAAAATTATATCTTTAAACTAAAAAAAAAAGTTGTTTTAAATCGTTATTTCTTAGTTTGAGAAAAAGATTTAACATTCCATTTATTTTTACTTCAAATCAACTACAGCTTTATGAAAACTTATGAATGGTTACAATATTTTATTTTTATCTAAAAAAAATTTATTTTAATGAAATTTTGCATGTATAATAAAAAAAAAAGCAAAATATTTCCACTTATACATAAATTTAAAACTAATTCATTTATAGTACGAAATCTAAATCGAGTTCTATCACCTAAAGAATTTAATCAGGGATAGAGTTCTATCATTGATTGAATTCTATCACACTCATTCTATTACTAGTTATTAATAGAAAATCATATACTACAGATGAATTATTTTTAAAATTCTGCTATAAATACAATATAAGAGGTAGAATGTAGATAAATTCTCTACTTGTAACATAATATGAAATGGGGAGATATTTAAGGTAATTAACTATGCTCACTTTAATGTTTATTGTTGGAATATTTAGATATTTTTTTTACAGTTTGAAATATAGTTTCATAAATTTATAATAAAGCATATTCATTTTTTTTCCGTCGCAGGAAAGATAAAATATTTATTATCATTCTTAAAGTTGAAAACTATATTAACAAAACACAATTATTTTGATGGCTAAAACATAATTATATTACCTGTCCAATAAAAAAAAAAAAACATAATTATATTAGATATTGTGATGTTTTGGAATATTAAAATAGCGGCCGACGACGCTATTAGGGTAAAGTCGTAACTGCGTCAAACGAAATCGATGCCGTTTGACAAGCAAATTTGTTTTCTAAACCCTTTTT
This sequence comes from Sicyos edulis, assembly GCA_036507275.1. Classification (NCBI taxonomy): domain Eukaryota; kingdom Viridiplantae; phylum Streptophyta; class Magnoliopsida; order Cucurbitales; family Cucurbitaceae; genus Sicyos; species Sicyos edulis. The sequence continues at coordinate 46,679,572 of CM071847.1, read as the reverse complement.
ACTTTTTACTTTTCCTCATCTTTAAAATAATATTAATATTAATAATAAAATAATAATGGTTCTAACGACGGAGAGAAAGAGTTAAGTGTAGATATAATTGTTTTATTTCGTCTAAAGTTTTACAATTTTTAGCTTTCAATATTTAAATCTTCAAAACATTTGCTCTAAAGCTTCAAAACTATAACTATTTTTTTAATATAAGAATAAAATTTTCTTTTTGCAACATAATATTTACTCATTTTGTTCCACGAAAAGATTTGAAGTTATAATATTTTAGTTACATATACAAGATAGTGACTAAAATTATCATATTTTAGTTTAATTAAATATGGCATCATATTATAACAAAATATATATAGGTATCATATTTGATGCATGAAATTTTAAAAGGAGTAATTCATTCATCTATATTATAAAAGTTGTAATTTTTTCTTGAAAAACTTACGCACTATTAAAATTATTCATTTTAAGGACTCTGTGTATTTTTTTTTAACTTATAACCTATTAAAATTATCTATTTATTTGTCACAAAAAAAGGTTGACCATTTACAATAAGAGATTAAAAATGGAATAACAAATCTAACATCTCCAAAAAAAATCAAAAGAAATAATGTTAAGAGTTCACATCTATTATGAAATTTGTCTTTAAATAGGTACAATGATAAATTCAATTGTGAATAATCACTTAAAAGATGATTTCTAAGGATATATTTCATGAAAATATTGGATGTATACATAAATTGACATAAACACTTTCTAACCTTTTAAAAAGTATTTACTCTTTTTTTTTTTTAACTCCAAAACAATTATATGTTAATGCTTTAATTATCATACTAAAATTACAAGTAAAAAAGAAAAGGCAAGCAGATTGAGCGCCTGTAGAAGCATGTGCTCACGTAAGGAGTGTTGGGAGACAAGCCATGTGTTGTCAGCCCAAAGGCCAACCTTTACTCTTTTCTTTTCTTTTTTTCCCTTTTTTGAAAAAAAAATTATTTTCAATACTTTTCCTTTATCTAACTACTAGATATAGAGATGTATTTATATTTGATTGGGTCGTGGGAAGTTTTCAATCAAACCTAAATTTTTTAGTTGGTGACTTTTCTAAATCAACTCATTCTAACTCTTATATTTTTTAGTTAGTTCGGCCATCGAATTTATCAATATATTGTAAATATGAATGTATTTATCAAATCAGTTATACAATGAGTATAAATATTAGATATACAAAATATTTGATCAAAAGTCACTCATCATTAACTCTATCATTGTGGTTCATATAAAAGGTCTTAACTATGAACATAAAACAAATAGATAATAAAAAAATAAAATCGATGACGTAATTTGACTTTCATAAGACAAATAGATGATTAAAGCCAACAAAAATAGATGACATAATTCGACTTTATATTTTTATCATGATATATAGATTTTAAAGACTTAAAAGAAATATTAAAAAATAAAGAGTCTAAGCCAACCAGAGCTCTACCGACATCTTGTAACCATGAGGTTATAAGTTTGAATATGGGTTAAAGTTCATTTAGATATGATACTTTGTAAATGAATTAGAAACAAGTAGCTTATTTGGATTTGAAATGAATATTATTTGGAGTAGTTAAAAAAGAATAATTATAAATGAATTGTTAAAATTAGTTATTTTGAGTAGTTAGAAATAAAGAGTTATTTTAAGTAATTATAAATGAATATTACAAATGAGTGGTTAGAAATTATGAATTATTTTTAATATTTAAAATGAATAGTTGTTTTGAGTAGTCACAATAACTCATTTAGATGTTTTTTTACGAATAGTTAGTAAGTACTCATTTTAAATCCTCCATAAATTCAAGAAACAAACAACTTTTTAAGTTTTTTTTCTTGTGAGATTACAAAAATGAGGATGGAGGGTTCAAACTTATGACTTATTTAGGTCACACTAATACTATTGAACTTACTCTTCTCCTTAACATAAGTTAAAATATATGTTAATTATCGTTAGTCTCAACCAGATAACTTGATATTTTTATCATCATTTTAGTATAATGGCACGGTATAAACATAATTGATAATTTTACATCTTAACTAATAACATTGTATTATAATGGTTGGAGTGAGACTCCGACCAATATTTTTTTTGGCCTAAAACAAAACTTTCAATTAAAATTTAACAAAAAAAAGAAAAAAATTTAGGACCCTCTGCTGATTCCCTCCCCTACACTTTTCCAACTTAAAACAAAAACAAAATGTCAAAAACTCTGTCCCTTTGTTTTGGTCCCATCAAGCCCTACTTTTAAACCTAACCATCATTTCATACATGTATCCGTTCCTTGCATCTTTTTTTTTTTTTTTTTTGAAAGCAACAGAAAATCATTCTACCACCAAACCCAAGTTCATACAATCCGCAGCTAAAGCAGAGGCAATATGAGGGGGGAGAGAGCCCCTCCAAAAAAACCTGCCCGAACCCTCACAAACCGAGGAGGCATTAACAAAAGAATAAAACCTAGCCTCCGAACAATGAGCCAACGAGTCAGCAACAACGTTACAAGACCTGTAGCAGTGGGAAAATAGTAAATTCCTCCTTGCATCTTCTTACTTTAACACAATCAAAAATACTTTTTCTTTTTCTTTTTTCTTTTTTTTAAATTTGGAAAAAACTTTCAAGTTCATGTAAGGCAGATGTGCCATACAACTCTTTTTTTTTTGGATAAATTATTAAAATATTATTTTGGTTCCTAAATTATTATTATTGTTCCATAAAATTTCAAAAGTCTAATTTTGGTGTCTCAACATTATTAAAGGCCGAGGAAAATAGTTTTTAAAGTTAAAAAGAATAACCATAATTTGAAATTTGATTATTCTTCTCGAATCTAAATTTTCATTTTTAATTAACCGAATACGGGTTTGAATTATGGCTTTAATATCATATTAAATATTATGAGAGAAGTAATACATATCTCTTATATATTATTTTGAAATATTTCCTCTTTCCCATATAAGTCATTAACTGCACAAAAAAAATTCAAACATTTCAAGTAAACAACAAACTTTTAAATGTTTAATTTTCGTCCATGAATTTTGAAGTTTGTTCCACTATATTTATTAAACTTCGAAAAGTTTAATACTTTTAAAAGCACTTCAAATTTTTTCAAAAACAAAAACATGATTTTAAAAGTTACTTTTTTTCATTTTTATAATTTCCTTAGTATTTTAAAAATATTTTTATAATTTTAAAAGCAAAAACTAAAAATTGATTATCAAACAAATAAAACTTACTTTTAAAATATTAAAAATAAAAATATAAAACTAAAAATAAAATGATTACATATAGGGGTGTACATGATCTGGATTGAGTAGGATTGAATGAATTTTTTGGACCAACCTAACTTGTTAGGTTGGTCAATTCGTCAACTTATTCAACCCTATGCATAAGCGCAACCCAACCCAACCCAACCCAAAATTTTCAGGTTGGGTTGGGTTGGGTTGGATTTTCAATTATGTTACTCTCATTTTTCTTTCTAAAGTTTAGTTTATACGTTCATAAATATTTTATAAAAGATTAATGATACTATACTTGAATGCTAAATCTTATTGGTGCATGATCTTTTTTTAGAAGATTTACAAGGATACTAAAAATTTGACTTATTAATTTATCTTACATACACATAATATATTTATATAATATGCTAAAAATCTACCATAATATATATAATCTATTCTTACTTCAGGTTGGGTTGAGTTGAACGAGCTTAACCCATAAATCAACCCAACCCAACAAAATCTATAAAATTATAACCTAACCCAACCCAAAAAATTTATAATCCAACCCAACATTTATAGTTTAGGTTGAATAGTTCAAGTTGCTCGGATTACCGATTTATTTGTACACCTCTAATTACGGCATAGATTTACTTATTGATATTTAATGTTCATACAAAGTTAGAGTGATCTGATAACATTTTGGAATAGCACAGCACCGCTAATTTACTGACCCCAACTTTCTCGAAATCTTCACTTCACCATTGGCCCTAAAAAAAAAAACAGAACGCCACAATTATTTAATGAACACCCACACTAAAATCTCAGCCTACAAAAACCCCTCTTTGCCCCTTTTCATTTCCTCACAATCATTCAACAAAAATACCAAAAAAATGGGCTCAATTCTCCAAATTGCCCTCATCCTCTTCCTCGCCGCCGCGCACGGCGTCGCCGGAACCTCCCCGAGGAAGCCCGTCGACGTCCCATTCGGCCGGAACTACGTCCCCACTTGGGCTTTCGACCACATCAAGTACAAGGACGGCGGCGCCGCCGTGGACCTCCACCTCGACAAGTACACCGGCACCGGCTTCCAGTCCAAAGGCTCTTACCTCTTTGGCCATTTTAGCATGACCATGAAGCTCGTCGGCGGCGACTCCGCCGGTGTCGTCACCGCCTTTTATGTAAGTGACCTCTGTCCCACATTAAACAAAAAAAAAAAAATGAAGTCTTTACCATCTTTACGATACATAAGGGTTACTTACTTTAGAACCCTTATTATCTAATTTAGTATTGGTCCCAAATTTTCGATCCGACCCAATTGAATCCTCACTCAAATAGACATAAGCTTATCCTGATATTTGATTACAAAAATTATAATTTCACCCGAGTGAGCTAAAGTTAGCATTTTGGTCCATAAATTTGAATCTAATTCAAGATTTTTTCATTATAGGACAATTGTGCACATTGAAAATTAGAAACCCTTTAAAACTATTTGTTTTTTTTTTATTTGTGGGAGATATTCAATTGTAGCAATTATCCACTTTAGAAAGGAAGGATTTTTTTTGAAAATGGGAAAGAAAAGATTGTTATATGGGTTATTTATACTCATTTCAATTAGTTTTAAGGTGCCATCTATATCATCTAATTTTATTTTTTAAATTTATGTTTATAAGTACTATTTTAACACATAATTTTCAATACTTTGTTATCTACATTTGACTTTTATTTTTAAAAAGCAAATCAAAATTTAAAAGCTAAAAAAAAAAAGCTTCCAAATTCTTGTGTTTGATTTATGGAATTTGGTTAGAATCAATATATTTTCCTACAAACGAAGATGAAAACATGGGTAGAGAATGTGAGTAAATACGAGCTAAAATTTCCATAAACATAAACTAAAAACCAAATGTTTATTAGCCCTAGCCAATTAATTTTGAGTTGGAATTTCATATTATTTTTAATAAACGAAGTTTGATTAAATCGATTCTAAGTTTTGAGGGCACGTTTTGAGAATGGGGTGTTTTGTGTTTTTGGTTTTTGGTTTTTGGCAGCTCTCTTCTCAAAACTCAGAGCACGACGAAATCGATTTCGAGTTCTTGGGAAATAGAACAGGGCAGCCGCCGATTCTTCAAACGAATGTGTTCAGCGGCGGGAAAGGCGACAGAGAGCAAAGGATTTACCTGTGGTTTGACCCATCCAAGGATTTCCATACCTACTCAATCCTCTGGAACTTATACATGATAGTGTAAGTGTTTTTAACTCTCTTTTGCTGTTGGATCTATCTGCAATTTATGAGATTTGTGGTACATAGGATGTAAATAATATACAAACCCCAGTAATCTGGATTACCCAATAAAAATTGAATTAGGTCGGATTATAACTTTTTTAAGAGTTGAATTAGCTCATAGTGTTATAATTTTGTTTAGGTTTAGGGAGTTCTAAGTTTTGATCCAAACTCAATATTTTATATATATTAAAAATGTTAAGCAATTTTTTCTCAACAAAATATGCATTTTAGATTTGAATGTAATATAAATTTTTGTTCATTTTTTTCATATATTCATGGCCTATAAATAGAGAAATCGCTAGGATATTGGTCTAGTTGTTTCAGTATTTGGTGATAAATTAATTATGTAATTTTTTTTTGAAAAAAAGAAAATATATAAATTATTTATTTATTTTGAAATAAGGTAACCACGAAAAAAATATATATAAATTAAGATATGTTAAGCCAAGTTTCGATTCATAGCTCATGAATATCTAAAAAAATGAAGAAAAGTTGCATGATACTAGAGATTCAAATACAATAAGACCATGTTATTACTTAATACATAAGATTGAATTGATTAATCTTAAATTTTGAAATAGTCCAAAAAAGAAATGATGTTCACCAATCTAACACAAATCACGTACATAGGTTTTAGTAGGAATTACATATTTAATACTATGTGCAACTCTAAATCAAGTATATCGTGCAATTTTTCTTAATATTTTACGTTTTCATAAATAGTAGATAAACACAACTCGACAACCGATCTGAAATTGAAAACAAAATGCACAACTCTATTTTCAGATTCTTCGTAGACGACATACCAATCAGGGTATTCAAGAACAGCAAAGACATAGGAGTGAAGTTCCCGTTCGACCAGCCAATGAAGATCTACTCGAGCCTATGGAACGCGGACGACTGGGCGACGAGGGGCGGGCTAGAGAAGACGGACTGGTCGAAGGCTCCGTTCGTGGCGTCGTACAAGGGGTTCCACGTGGACGGGTGCGAGTCGTCGGTGCAAGCCAAGTACTGCGCGACGCAAGGAAAGCGATGGTGGGACCAGAAGGAGTTCCAGGACTTGGACGGGCTGCAGTACAGGAAGCTCAAGTGGGTGCGCCAAAAGTACACCATTTACAACTACTGCACCGACCGGAAACGGTTCCCGGTCATGGCTCCTGAGTGCAAGCGCGACAGAGATGTTTGATTTTGTTGTCTTCTTTTAATTTGGTTTTGTTGTTAATGATTTTATTGGCTATATGGTTTATGTCATTTCATGTGTTTTTTGTTTTGTTTTGTGGCCCCTTTGTGTTTCCCTCCTCCCTAGAATATGGTTTCCACCTATATTTTATTTATTACTATATTAATAATGATCATAATAATAATAATTTTATATATTTTACTCAAACACTCCCCCACTCCTTTATGATTTTTTTAAAGGATAATTATAAATTGAGTTCTTATAGGAAATCCTTACAATCTGATAGAAATTTAAAACTCAGGTAAAGTTAAAATTTAGTCTCTATAGTAATAAAAATAAAAATGTAGTTTGTTTTTAATCATTGACGTTTTACGTAGCAATGTGTAAGTTAAGTTATCTAGATAATGTCATTTAATTTTCTAAGGGTTTGTTTGCTAGGTAATCTAGATAATTAGAATTTTTTGTTGCTCAAAATTTCAGATGTTCGACATTTTATATAATGAAGGAATATTTTTTTACAAATAATATTTAGATGATTGATTTTTTTTTTTTTGTAGATTTCATATTTGAATGGACATAAATTTACTTGATATTCCAAAAATATATCTTTATAATTTTTACATTAATTTATTATAATTTTAATTTATATAACATATTTATTTTTTAATAAGAATTTATTTATCATGTATTTAAATAAATTTAGTTTTTTTTTTTAAATAGTTTATCTTAATCTTATATATATATATATATATGTTGTTTTGTTCAATTAATTTATTCTTATTTATTTAAAATTCTTAACTATAATTTAAATTTGATGTCATTTAATCCCTCTTTATATATAAGTTTTGATATTCTAAAAAAAAAAATAATAAATAAATAAATAAATATATATATATATATATATATATATATATATATATAAAGTTTTGATAACATATATAATTATTGTTTTAAAAAAAGATAATATATACCATTATAATGATTTTGAGAAGGGGGATTCAAACAAAATCAATAAAGGATACAATAATGATTTCAAAAAAAAAAGTTTAGATTTGTGAAATTTTGTATTTATTATTATTGTTTTATTTTGAATGAGATTTAGGAATTTAAATCAATTGTTTTTTTTTTTTTTTTGAGAGTTTTAAATCAATTGTTTTGATGCTCGGTTTGTGGAGCCTTAAATTATATGGGTCGGTCGGTGTCACTTCTCATTTTAGTAAGTTTGCAATTATGACACATCAATTTATATTGTCTTCTTTTCTTTTTTTTTTAACCAAATCAATTTATATGACTTTGTAGTGACTATTTCAATGTAATCATCAACATAGTTTATTTGGTCTAATCATGACATCTTTGACCAATAAATTGGACTCATCTTCAACTTAGTTTATTTGGCTTCAATGGGATAGTTAACCGATATTTTAATAGTAATCAATATATATATTTTCCATTTAGAAATTATATTTAATCTTCAATAGGTTAAACATGAAAAAAGAAATTAATTTAATAATCATTTCATTGTTTATATATATATATATATATATATAATAAAACATTTAATATCTAAAAAGAATTTGTTATTAGTTTGCTTTACAATAAAACAATAAAATCATCGTATCATTAATTTGATAAAAAAAAAATTCTTTTGTAATTAAAGAAAAAGTTATTGGATAATGATAATACAGAAGTTATACTACTAATGTGGCATTGCATCCGTTTTACAAATTAAAAATGTGTCATTGCATAACTCATAAGACATGTAGCACGTGACTCCGGAGTTGTATTGTTTAAGAAAATATCAGTTATTATATATATATATATATTTATTTTTTTTATTTTTTTTTTATTATTATTATTTTTTATTTTTTTTGAGAGAAGGGTGTTATTATAGTTACTATTATTGTGTTTTAAAATAAATAAACTATTTATATGGCCGGCCCCTCAATTATTGCAAGTTTTAAATAAATGGGAAAGTTGATAAATTATGTTGGACGAATCTAATTCACTCTATTTCTCGGATACCTTTTGTTTAACGTAAAGAAAAGTTTCCTTTTTGTAAAATATCGGTAAAAATATATTTTTTAAAGAGGAAAAATATCATATTTAATCAAAGATGATTAAATCCAGCTTAGTGGTTCTCTCTAGATAACAACCAACTAGATGAATAGTCCAAATTCTTTCTTTTTTAAAAATTTTTTATATCCAAATTCTTTTTTTTAGGTTATTTCTTTATCAATATACAATTGGGTCTCTTTGGATTTATATATATATATATATAGTGAATAAATTCTTCTTACAAAATAAATATAAATGTAAATAAATTTTAAAATATTTGTATAATTATTAATATGATATTATAAAAAAGTAGTAATACTCTATTATAAATATTCATCAATACTGCTTTAAAAAAAATAAATACTCATCAATACAATATTACATATTATTAATATACTATTATATAAAAAAAAGTATGTGACAATACTTATAAATTTCAATGATTATAATTATTAATTTTCTTTAAAAGTGATCATATTTATAATATTTTAAATTTGACTAATCTTATAACTTGCCCTACATTTATTTTGACAAGATCTCTTTGGATACGAACTTCTAATTTTCCATACTTTAACCAATTAAGTTATATTTTAATTGATAATATAATATTTATAAGGTCATATTGTTTCGATTAATAATATCACGTTTATTAGTTAAAAAAACAATGTTTACGTTCTTTAATTCAAAGAGAGGTAGAAAAAGAATTATCCAACCTTCGGTTTTAGAAAGCGTGATCATTTTCATATTTTAATCAAATAGGTATATAGGTTTGTCACTCAACCATTAAAAAGCAATATGTTTATGATTAAAAAATAAAAAAATTCGAATTTCTACCTAGAAAAGTGTTTAGCCATTCTAGAAGGAGATAAACTAATCGTTAGGTGAATTACATATAAGGGATTAGACCAATTAGTGTGTTGGTGTTTATTTTGGATTAATTAAGAGTTAGTTTACTAATCAAGAGAGATGTATATTAGTACTCCTATATAAAACATTTTGAGAGTTTTCTTCATCTTTGAGAGTGAGAGTAGAAACTCTAGCCACCTTTGAAAGTCCTTGTAACATCTATCAATGACATTATGATGGTGGATCGAATAAGTTCAATCGATTCATAACAGTGTGATAGGGATGTTCCCGAACCGCTATAAATTTGGTGTGTTTTGTCTCTCTTCTACATTATTCTTCTTTATTTGTTACAATTTCATCTCTATTTGGTTTGATTTAGAGTAGATCTAGAATTTGCAATTTGATTTGGTATAGATCTACAATTTTGTTACATAAACAAATTTAAATCCTAAGGGATACAATTTCAAAAAAGAAAAAAAAAGTCCTAAGGGATACACATTTGTTAAAGACATAATTGTAAGTACATATTCCTTTCAAGCTCTCCAATTTAAGATTTAGATGTGGTATTATTTCTTCAATATCTTCGATGTCTGACTTAGGGACCGACGTGATTACCCTTGTTTCAAATATATATATTATAATAATAATAATAATTAAAGTTTTTAATGGGAGAAAACTATGCAGCAGATATAATTATTAAAAAAATATATGGGTAATATAAAAATGGTAAAATAGTGCATAGTAACTAGAGATGAGCATAGGTTTTTAGATGTACAATTGCATGTGGTTTCTGAGTAAGAGCAGGCTGCTGGAAACTCACAAATTTCCACACCAAAAAACTTATCTTTAGAATCTCAACACTATTTGACTACCAAGACCGAATAAAAAAAAATTACATAAAGAAATCGAATATAAAATACAATAATACTAACTTTATCCTTCGAATATTGTTCTAATTTAATTGGAAATGCCAACTACACTCCAACTAATCTTTTCTATAATTGTTGCATCTCCGACATTTTGAAAATTGCCAATCCTATTCTTGCCAATAAAATTCTATATATACACTTAGATTATGATAATGCACTACCTAAATTTTAAATCTAATTTAGACCATATTTTATTTTTTATTTTCATAAGTTTAAAATAAACTGTGGTCTAAACTTTTTTCAATTTAAAATTTGTTATTTAAATGGATAATATAATAACAAATACATGTTGTGTAGTTTTCAATGCAGTGCTACTAAGAGAGAAATATTTGCATGCTGCAGCATGCAGTCATTGATGTGACATAATTCGATCCCTTGATTTAATATAGCTATAAGAATATTGAAGTCATCATAAGGGTTCGAGTTATAGCTCATTTTTTTCTTTTATTTTTCGTTTCTATTTTTTTTCTTCATGAAATGGGTTATAGCTCACTTGTATACCCTATATACCTCCAATTACTTTCATAATATGACAATTATGGATTGTTGATTCAATTAATGGAATATAACCACAAACATCATTCAAGTTGAGTTGGGCTATGTAAAGTTTTTTTACCAAATCAAACGATCCGATTGATCAATCCCATCTAATTTTATGTATTAGAATCGAATTAAACTCAATTAAAATCTTAGTTGGTTTGAAGTATAGGTTGTATACATCTCCTCATCTTTCCTCTTAAAATCTAAGCTTATGAACCATAAACACGAAAAACAAAAATCAAATAAAAATTACATAATATTAAGTCAAACCCAATTGTTTATCTTATTAATACATGCTCTCTATTAATATTTTAAGAATTTATCTTATTAACTAATCTTACATATTATGCATGATATTTATTTGGGAAATAGTAGTAAATGACTACTTTTTAAAAAATAATTAAAAAATAATTTAAACTTTTGAAGAATTTAAATGAATATCTAAATTAAAAATCAGTGAGATAGATAATTAAAATATCTCCATAATACCCTTGGTTTTATTTTATTTTTAAACGTATTTATTAATTACAAAACCTAATTAAATGTTTCTTTTATCAAGACTAACTCTCTCAAATCTAGGAGATAATATCTCCATACAACTAACTTAGATATATTTTTTTAATATCTTTCCATTTTTTATTTAATTTATTTAATACCATTGTCAAATTTTTTTTATTTAACCGCAAGGAATTGTCAAATTAATCGTCTTCTCCATGTAACCCAAATTATCCTTTTATTCATTTTACAACTCATTACATCCAACATTTGTCACATTCTTCGATCGTTCTTGCTCCCACTCACACTTTTTGTTCGTGATTTCTTTCTCACCCACACTTTTTGTTCATGATTTTGATTTTTTGAGATTTGGGATACAATTGCTCACCCAAGATATTCCATGAGTCTTGTTGAATCTCACTCCCATTGAGTATATGTATTCACAAGTTTTTGTTTGATTTTCATGGATTTCTCCATCAATAAAAGCGATGCCGATTACATTTTAACGAAGTTTGGATGACGCAAATGTATATTCAAATTACACCATAAAATTTGATGACATCGGATCCACAATATCCCAACTTTTATCCACCTTTACTCCAGGTCTCAAACTGAACACAAGGCTGAGTGTCTAGCCTTTCTCTTTACAAATATAAGGTTGACGGTAACAGAAGATAGAGAAGTGTAGGGTTAGTAAACGGTGTGTGCACAAACTGATGCATTCTGGCTAAAATCATGACAGTATGTTTTGGTACACATGGTATATAACCAGGAACAAAAGAGAAACTAGTGCGTTATGGCTGAAATCATGACAGTATGTTTTGGCACACATGGTATATAACTGGGAATAAAAGATGCAAAAGCGGTTGAAATCATGACAGTATATTTTGGTACACATGGTATATAACTAGGAACAAAAGATGCAAAAGCAGGGATGAATATATACAAATAAATCTATGTAGTAGCATACACATACAACACCAAAGAATTATGCTATAAGCATGCATTTTTCACATCCAACGTCTGTGTATGCAAGAGATGATTTGCAGGTGAATTCACTTTATATTTTTATATTTATTACTTGTCTCAATATTAAAGAATTCATTCACGTGGACCATGTATACTGTTATGAAAATTAAATGCTCATCTCAAATATTTTCGAAAAATAATTTCAAACAATTAACCATACACTTTCTTTTTTATCTTTTGAAATAAATTTAAAATTTCTATTTTTGGTTAAAGACTTGTTTAAGATTGTTATCAAGATTTTTCTCAAAGTTGTTACAGGGAAAAAGAGATTTCAAATGATATTTTTATAAAAAAAAAAACAAAAATTAGGTAAAAGGGTATAATTGTCCATTTCTTATTTACAAATTAATAATTAATTTTTCAGATTTAAAAAAAGACATTTATTTAAACTCTAAGATATTGTATACATTCTCTTAATATTTATAAAAAATCTAGACATTTGCCTAGTTGTCCCATATTATTTTCAGTTCGAATTGAGTTGAATGAAACAGATTATTGGTTAATCTAAAAACCAACTCAACTCGATTTAAAAAATAAAAACTAACTCAACTCAAAGACAATTATCTTATTTGTGTTCTCTCTCTTTTTTCACAAGGGTAAATACAAAAGGCTTTTCATTTTTAGTATTCTATCAATAGATGAAAAGAAAAAGGGAAAGTAGGGGGAAAAGAACAAGCAAGAAGAATGTTCTTTGGTATTCCACCTTCTTAAATTGAATCAGATTCTTCGAATCATGAGTCAACTTTCGAAAAGAAGAGGCTAATCATTCATTCACGATTCTGTATAACTAAGCAGAAAAAGCTTAATGCACACGATTCGCTCGACTAAAAAAGTAGCTAACAAGAACATAATTCTAATGGTGTCCCGATTTTGCAGGGAGTTACAGGTTTGAATCCCCCATTCACAAACGAAAGGGTTTAACTGAAAAAGTATATTTGAAATGAAAGGCATTCAATCAATAAATCATATCTTTATATAGAACTAATTTCCTGCATAAATGGAGGAAAGAATAAGGTCATCAATAACATCATCTTTTAAACCTGGCAACACCAGTCTTGCTATTTAAATCATACAAGTGAAGTGGGGCTTACGAACTTTGGTATACAATGGATGAGTGATGTGTAGAGGCAGAGCACTAAAATAATATATAACTTCCATTCTGTTCCTTATAAATATTTTACACAAAACTAATCTCAACTAATCTCCTATTACGGACGGGACAAGACGAGACAAACGAATAATCTATCCATCGATTGAGCATATACCTCTCTGTTATATTATTCCTTCTCTTGCTAGGACATATCAATCAACCTCCAAAGGACATGAGGCTGGCTATGTGGTCTAGTCTATATATTCCAAAGGACAGACCTTTGTAGCATTTGGACTTTCAAAAGGGTACTTTTGTCATGTCGTTCGAATTCCAATTAGCCTCAGCTGGAAATGGGCATAATATAACATTTCAGAATCAATAATGGGGATTAGTAGAGTGTGTTATTTAGTGAAGCAAACTTACGATGTTGTTTCCAGGCTGCCCCAGGTAGAAGCCTTGGAGAACCACAGGCAGCACGTTGCAGGCAGCGAGACTGTATATAAGCAACGCATGCTTTCCCATCCACTCCATCGCCACATTCATACGCCTCCATTTGTACACATCAACCTGCACACGACCACACACAAACAATCATTAACCGTGTTTCTCGATGTTACCAAATGAATCGTGAGAGGAGATTAGAGAAAAGGTTGCTTTGTACCATCAAGTATATCCCAGTGAAGAGAAGACCTGCTGCACCAGCAGTGACACTCATGTAACTAACTGTATAAAGAACCTTATTTATATGCATCCCTGCAAAAGAGTTTAAAGTTAGTATCTGTCCTTGTCCATTCAATCTCTATATCATATCATTGTATTTGACACAATCTCACTCACCTAAGAAGTCTAAGCCAATTCCCAGCACAATTAGACACGACGAGGGGATGATCCAATGAAGCATTCTGTCTCGGTGATCCTGCAAGTAGTCGATGGATAAGAAACTATTGCTTTCTATAATGGAGAGGCGAAAAGGATTTGTAAACAAGCATATATATAAATGTACACAAAGTGTGTCACTCACTTCGAAATGGACAATGATGTGCCCATAATGCAAGCCAACCAAGCAGGTCACAACAGCCATCACTGTGCTACAAAATGCAACGAGATACAATAAGAATAACAGACTGAAAAAAGCAACGAATTCTGTGCATTGCTTCTAAATTTTTCCATAAATACATTCAGAAGAAACGTCGATACCTTAAAAGTCCTTCGGGATCAAAAGGAGCTTGACACCAAGAAGGAGCATTGGGAGGCAATGGCCCATTGTCTGGTGCATTAATGCTGCATTCCTGAGAACAGATAAAAAAAAGATGCATAATTTTCAGGATGAGCATATACCATTTTTAGAAGTTAAAACGATAGTCTACAAAAATATTTACCTCAGACCGAGCATAAACAGGTTTTTTATACAGATGTTGAATACCAAATATCTTACGATCTATCATTCCAACAGCATTGCAGCCCGGTCCAGTGTCACCACGTGTGCCACATTTCACCTAAAATTGGGCATCAAGTGAAGCAGCCATTCAACAACCAATTATGACTGAATTTCTGAATGAAAACAATATGCCTTAAAGGCTCAGTGCTTACAGAAAATATCTGTGGAGAAGCCACATGGGAAGTAGTTTGACTTGGAACTTGATACTCCCAATCAGGAACGTACAATCCATATGACAGAACTAGATACAATATTGTGAGGATGCCGGCCACAATCCTGTTGAGAGAAATTTGTTTAAAATAACTACAAAAAGAAAAACGTAATGAACTACTAGTCGTTAATATGAATTCTATTCTTCATTCATGTCAACGGTACATATTTATAAACAAACAATCTTTTGCTTTAGTTTCATCAACTTCTTTCGAAGATCCTACATTGGAAAGGTGAGGGGACCTCCAAGCATTTATAAGAAGCATGTGTTACTCCTCTTTTCACCAATTGGTCTTGAGATGCAACCTCATGTAATCTAATATGCCAATTTAAGATCGGTGAACTCAAAGAAACACTAACTTAAGGCATGACGATCCACATTAGAAAGGTGAGGAGAGCTAACATTTATAAAAAGCATAGGTTACGAGTCTCATCACCAATTGGTTTTGAGATGGAATCTCATGTTATCTAATAAGTACAAGGCGAGTTTCTTTAACTTTATAATTGAAGTGGTACAATTTTATAGCGGACAAAAGAAAGCAAATGAGTCCAAAAATCTTACAGCTGTGATTGATACTTTCTCCTCAATGCAGTTTCTGACTTAACATAATCACTTCCCTTCAGCCAGATTTCACACAGTGCTGCAAGAAAATATGCTATTGCAATTCTCTGTTGGGAGGGGAAGAAAAAAGAAAAGGTAAAGAAACTATCAAATAACTAAAAAGAGTAACGAGTAAACAGTAAACAATTGAAGAAATGAAGGTAACCGATCAATGTAAAGAAAAGTTTACCTGTAAGATTCCCATCCATCTAATTTGTTGGATATCCACTCCATAAGTTAAAGTGTTTATGCCATGGAGAAACCCACCTGAGCAGAGAAAATTATTATTTCAGCATAGACCTCACAAAATAACGTAGTGCACCTAACTCGTTTGAATCTTTAAACAGTTTTATTCAATGAACTTCAAAACTTTCTCAAACTTCTGCAGAGAAAAATGCAATAATTTAACAGTTCAACAGGTATTATATTTCTGGCCAGTTACCTTGAAGAAAAAGGCCTAAGAACAGAAGTTTCAACGTCCGTAACACAGCTTTCTGAGTTGCAATGCCTCGGCTTGGAATTTTCTGGGCAAAATAGGAGGGGAAATAAAAATAAGTTACTTCACAGCAATAATAACATTGAATATTGAATATCTTCTAAATTTGACCATTTGGAGGAAAAACATAGTTGTGGATTAGTGAGAGGAAATAGCAGGTGGGTTGGGTTGCCTGCTCCCTACAGAGCAGTAGTCCAAATCATTCAAAATCGAAGAAACTCTAAACCTCAATAAAAGAATGGCTGTGACGTGCCAAGGCCTCAATGTGAAGTAAAAAGAACCAAATTTAAATTTTAAAAATTTAACTTAAACAATCGAAAACCACACAGCACACATGTTTTTAGGTTTTTTTAAGTTAATAGCGCAATGAATAAAGGATTACCTTGTAAGCAAGGGCAAGCGAAACTCCAACAATGAATAGGAAAAATGGCATCACAAGATCTGCCAGTGTTAATCCATTCCATGGCGAATGATTTATTGAAGGTATAGCCCCACCACCATAGTCCACCACTATCATTAGCTGCAAACGAGGGATAAAATGAAGCAGTTAGTTCATCTTTATTGGACTGTGGTTGAGCCCATGTACGTCTAGAATTACATATTGAATTAAAGTTCACATAATAATCCTTCATAAGATTTTGTTTGTTTTGTAAGAGAAGAATGGACAGAATCACACTAAGTCATAGCATTAGTACCCACCGCCAACAGAACAGGCATCAACCCTGAAACTGTTCAAGAAGCATTATAGCGCATACAGCATCAAAACAAAATAAAATGCAATCTATATGTTCCAAGAATCATTTCGGAGCTACAAGTTGCACAGAAAAGCTAACAATAATTGATACCTATTAGTCAGAAAAATAAGAAAGGTCTACGATTTAGACTTGCGAGTTCACATGGAAAATTGCATTCAATGTGATCGTTTAATGTAAACCCCAACATGGAGCCATTACTTTAATTTCTTTCCCACCGACTCACGGAGCATTATTAAAAACAAAACCAACTTGTCGAACTTAAGCTATTCAATGAAATCGTCACAATCTATGGTTAGAGGCTAATTAAGCAAATAGCTTCTAAGAAAAAATAAGAAAAAATATACTTCTTAACAAACAGAAGTTCAGTTGCTACGTCCAACCCCACATCTTATTAACTTCCATTCTTAACTGGGTATTAAAAAAAACTATGTTGGTTCTCAGTTTAGAGGAACAAGGTAAACGTATTGAAGGAAGGCAGCAGAAAATTTTAACTTTTAGGAGCAGAGCAAAAGAAAGGAAAGGACAAATTTTTACGTTAAAAAACGTTATATAAAAGAGTTCAGATTTCAATGCACTCTCAGAATTGATCCTAAATTTATCTAAATTGAAATATTATACGCTTAAATTGGAAGGTAAAATTTGTAACTGTATGAACCTTGACAGTATACCGAGAAATACTTTATGATCCTACAATATTTAGATATAAATTTTTTTTTATAGAAATTTAATTTTTAAATAGGCAGCTACCGTAGATAGAACTAGTCTGCCATAGTCGGTAACCTTTCTACGAGCTATTTTCAATTTGACAAATGACAACCAACCATTTCCTTCCGGATAATTCCAAAAAGTTCTATCAAACGCCGCATATAGTTGGGCAGGGCAACATGTAAAGAATCCAAGCATTTCAATCCTCAACGCAACCTTTCATAACTTAACCGAAAGAAAGAAACCTTTCCAAATCAGAAACCCACAATTGTTCAAGCAATTAAAAAGCACCACAAAGAACTGCTCAACAACAAGACCTAAACAGAAACTGGTGAAAGATCAAATCAAAGGGAACTGGTCAAAAAGATGCAAAGAAACCATAGCGTGTCCATCTAAGCCAAGCATAATTGAGTAAAATTGCAGCAAGGCAGTGTTTTTGCTCATGGTTTCTTCAAAGCAAAGCCTGAAAGATAACAAACGGGAAAGAAGGGTTCTTCCAAACGGGAAGCCATTAAAGACAACCAGCAAAACCACGAGGGTTGCTGCTTCATCGCGCATCCATGTCCTACAGAAATTATGCCGGCTTTCATTTCACGCGGTTTAGTATATTATTATATCTTAACCTTACCAAACTAAGGTTCCCCAATCAGCATCAAATTTGTTTATTCAAAATAGACGGTGACAAATTGTAGAACATGATATATTCTCTCATTTGGGGTAACTTGAAATAATGGTAAGAACATTTCCCCTCTTTTTCTTTTCAATGGTAGAATAACTAAAAGTCCGGAAACTATGGTCAAAATTAGGTTTCAACCATTTCCCTAAACAACCGCCCAAAATACAGGAACTCATATCATAATTCGACGATCAAATCCAATACTAGCGATTGGAGTTTATCTAAACCCCCAATTATATACTTCAATTTGAAAAGTCAAATTAGAGAGATTAATTCATCCAATCTCCACCGACGGCCAGTAAAACCCTAAGAGCAAATCATAATAAATTTTATATGGAAAAAAACTTCAAATAAACAATAGTAAAACAAGTCCACAGTGAGACCTAAGTTGTATCCTGACGAGAAATCTCAACAGGACTCAATCCAATCTTCAAGAACACAAAGAAATCGAAAGATTAGGGATTACCGCAACAGTGATGCCGCGAAACACATCGAGCGAAACGATGCGATCGGAAGATCGGCGGCTAGGTCGAGCATCGGCGGCGAGTTGGTTGGCATTGTGAAGAGGAAGAGCAGATCTCGAATGCGGATCACGAAGCGCCATCTCCACATCTTCAACAGTGGGATTACAGTGCTTAGAAATCGCGATAACAGTCATGGAATCGGGATTGATACTAACAGAACCGCCATTGGCGAGATCACACTCGTCGGCTCCTTTGATCGGCTCGTACTTCCCCATATCTTTACGAATCGCCATTACAACACACCATAAGAAACAAAAAAAATCAACTCCAAACTCAAATCAGAAGATGATGATGAAGAACAGAGAGATTTGAATGAAAGATCAAAAGAGTTGAAGAAGAAAATGGGGGTTTTTGGTTCCCAGTTTCTCGAAAATGGTTTTGGATTTTCTTCTGCAACTCTTTTTCTCTTTCCCTTGAGGAGTTCCATTGTTGGCTTATTTATAGTTCGAACCAGTACACAAAAAAGCAGAGCCAAATTAAAATTAGAATTAAAGTTTAAAATATCTTAATCTCCTTTTTTTTTTTATCTAACTATATCTTTTTTTTTTATCTCTAAAATAAAATAATATGTGGGTGGAAATTGAAAAAGGAAGATAAGAATTTGAAGGAGTTGGATTTCCGACGGAGATTCTGTATTTATTTTTGGAGTATGGGAATGGAAATAATTATTCAAACCGATGAGATTAACATGAAAATTAAAGAAATTAATACTAATCATTATTTTGTTTGGCGGCCTGGGGATCACGTGACTTTTTTTTGTATTCCATTACAATTTAAGTTTGGAAAATCTATTACTAATTTTAACATGTTTTATCTTTAAAAAAAAAATTGACATTTTTAATAATGTTTAATTTTGATTTCTGTATATTTCAAATTTTCTTATTTATTATTTTTTTAAAAAAAGATACTCACCTAAACAACATTCTCAAAAATAAAAATCACCTAAATAACTTGTAGAAGTCTTGTCATTATTAACTTAATTAACATATTTTTATAATATTAAAGATTATGCTATTTCGAAATCGAAAATTAAGTATTATCGAAATAAAGAATAAAAATATTTGATTTTAAAATTTTAAGATTAATTTTCTAAAAAAGGAAAAAAAAAACTTTACCCAAAAAACTAAAATATACTTTTCCATTTTTTTTCTTGAAATTACAACAATTAGGGGTAAAAAAAACTCGAACCTAAGACCTCAAAGTCATTAAATGTACATTGATGCCGCTTGAGCTATTGTTTTGTTGGCTACTTTTCCAAATTAAGTATTATTGAAATTTTTTATATTTGGATGATTTGAATTTATGATTTTTTAGTCATTCAATATATATTAATATGGTTGATTATTGATAAACAAAAAAAATATAATTATTGAAAATGGTCCCTCTTCCCTAATATATATATATATTTGTGCGTTTTAGTTGTCTTTCTATTTTTTCACAAAATGAAATTAAAAAAATTCGAATTCTCGATTACTATGTAATACGAAGAAGTTTGTCAAACATTTCATTTGATTAATATAATTACGTAGAATTATTCTTTGATTCCACTTGACGTGGCATCTTCGGATTCGTTCGTTTCTTTTTCTCGGCTTATCTACCACCGGCGGTGGTCCTCTTTATCTCCCCTACTTTTTGCCTTTTTTAATTTCTTTAATCTTAATTTTTCCTTTTTGGAAAAAAATAAACTTTATTCACACATAATCATCCAAAATAGTGGAGACAATACGCGTAGAGATACGCATAGAAAGTTTCTAGATCATGATTTTAGCACAAAATGGAAAGGAGACTTCACACACAAAGGAGAAAATTTCCTAATATTAAACAAAACATTGTTAAATATATAGAAAAAAAAATGAAAAATGAAAAATATCATTTATTGCTTTTTTTTTTTTACATTAAAAATATTATTTATTGCTATTGAAGCATAAGATTTCAATTAGAGATATTGGACTCTCGTTAGAGATGTCCACGGGGGCGGGGTTGGGGAATGACTTCTTCGTCCTCGTCCCCACCATTTAATTTAATTTCTGTCCTCGAAAAAAAATTTGTCTTTTTTTTTCGGGGATTCCATGGCGGAGCCTCGATGGGAATTGGGTCCTCGCCGGAATTTTTTCAAATTTTTTTACATTTTTATATATTTTTTGGACAATACTTTTAAATAATTAGATTTTATAAATTTCAACTGTTAATTATTAAAGAAAAATATTAATATAGATAATTTCATCAACAAATATACTTTTATTTGAAAATGAAACGAGTACAGTATAGAAAAAAAATACGTTGGCCCCGATCAGCCAGCAAGAAATTTTTCCTCTGTTCCCCACAGGGACCTGTGACCTTACATAGAAAATGGACATCTCTACCTCTCATTCTCCAACAGCAGATGACATTAGATCTTTCATAATAGCCAATCCTTAAAAATAAATATAAAAAAATTTAACTTCTTCGGATCCACCCTCACATGAAAAATGTACATCTGTACGTCTCATTCTCCAACGGTCGATGGCATTAGATCTTTCATAATAGCCTTAAAAATATATTTTTTTTAAATGGCCAAAAGGCTAAAGAAATTAGATTACCGACCTATTAATTAACAACAATCTACATGTCCAATCACAAACAACTCATCTCCATTCATATTTAAATCTTATTTTGATTTTAGAGATCAATTAATTTAAAAGGATCTATAAAACCCTCCCAAAAAAGTTCATTCAATTCATTAAACTTTTTTTTATTGGCATAGTGTGTAGTTTGTATCTTTCTGGTTGGGATGTCTAATAGTTTGTATCTTTCCATTCTAATTATTGTATTTAAATCTCCACCTCACATCTAGTAGTTTGTGTCTTTCCACTCTAATTTTTGTATTTAAATCTCCCCCTCACATTTTTGTTGAACATTTAATAAAAACAAAAGACTATTAAGGGAATCTTAAGCATAGCGATAAAAAAAAAAGAAAAGGGAATCTTAAGCATAATGTATCACAATGTGTCCTCTTCCTATACCTTATCCATGTGCACAATTATTGATGAGTATTATAAACAAAAACATAAATCAATATTTAGATCTTTCCCATTATAATTTAGACAAACAATTCGCAAGGGTGATTGAGGTTAAAGATTTCAAGACATGCTTTTTTGAAAGACCGTTGAAAAGCGCTTAAATTAGAATATCTTTTGAAGTATGTCAGTGTCATAGTCAAGGGACAGGTCAGTAGTGTCACAAATATAGGGGAGCGCAATTTTCCAATTTTCAAAAAAAAAATAAATTAGACAAGCAAATGAGAGGTAGAGATTTAAACCATTTTAGGACGAAAATTGAAATCCTCCAAACTTCATTTAGCATAATATACAAATTTAATCAACCTAAGGAAAGTGATCAAATTTATTAGCGTAGGTCTTTGTCAAATAATTAAAGTAAAAATAATGACAAATGATTTTTGTTCAAAATTATGATATCTTTTTGCTCATATTTCTAAAGAAAGGAATAAAGTGGCGATGAAACACAATCTATGTTATGTATTAATGTTCTTCCATCGTGGCTTATGCATGTGTTTGGTGGAAAAAGAGTCTCATTTTTCATGTAGTCCAAGGGCCGTTTTCTTTTAATAAATACTTCATAAAGTTATTTTCATGCATAAAAAAATGGATTTAATTTAAATTCCAAAAAAAAAAATTGAAAAAAAAAATATTTCTAGTGCTTAGTTTGTTAGTGTTGTTTATACTTTGTACCCATCTTTCAAAATCAAACACTCTTATCCATATTTTTTATAATAATGTTCAATTTAATCATTGTGATAACAAAATCATTAAATACATGATAAAATGTTAATTAAATAAATATAAAATTAAACTAAAAAAACACACCAAAACTAAAAAAAATAAATATTATTAAATAAAAGTATTTAATTTTGAAATATAAAGAACAAGTAGAAACTAAACCTTAAATTTAGAGATTAAAAATGTAATTTTCCAAATAAAATTTAAGTTCTTGGTAAAGTTGAGCAAAATTTGTTTTATTTAGTTAAACAATATTAGAAGGTGGGATAGTTGAATATATGATTGAACACATTTATGTAATGACCTATTTCTCTTATTCACTCCAACTTTTTATTTAAACCATCGTCTTATTAAAAAATAAAAGTAAAAATAGTACAATTAGTCAAATTTTAAAAATAATTACAAATATAATCACTCCTAAAAAAAGAATTACAAATTAATCTTTGATATTAATTGGTATTTATATA
Organism: Sicyos edulis; assembly: GCA_036507275.1. Lineage (NCBI taxonomy): Eukaryota > Viridiplantae > Streptophyta > Magnoliopsida > Cucurbitales > Cucurbitaceae > Sicyos > Sicyos edulis. The sequence goes on along the minus strand of CM071847.1, from coordinate 46,656,227 downwards.
TAATTTTTTTGTAATATTGTATTAATAATACTTTGAATATCTATAATACAATATTAAAATTTATTAATAATTATAGATTCAAATATTTTATAACTTTTATTTAGTAAATTTTTCGAAAAATGTCAACCTCAGATTGGTGGGTTTCAATGGGAATGAAGTCATTGTTTCATAAAATGATAGATTAAAAAGAATGGATAAATTTGTATACATATCATTTAAGACTTCGAAAGGGCAACATTTTCCATTTAACTCCAACCCCTAATTTAAACCAAATCATTATTTTAATAAAAGGGTTTCAAATTAAGGGGGGCACGATTATTCTCGACCCTTCTTTCATTTAAATCAACTCATTATTTATAATAAAATAAAAAAAAATAAAAAAAAAAAGTTTCAACTCAATTCAATATTGTTAAAACCAAACCATTATTTAAAAGGAAAACTTTTTAAGAAAAAAAAAAGGGAGATTTTCACATTCTTTGGGAAGGGTAGCAAGATTCATGCCTGTTTTTTAATCTAACTGCTCCATATATACAGCATGCTAAGGGGGAGCATTAAGTTTTGTGTTTGCATTTTTCTTGCCATTTTTTTCATTTTTCTTATCGCTTCAAGAATGTTTGGGGCAAAGAGAACAAGAATTATTATAGGTAGATAATCGTTGTCGGTGAATAATGATTGTTATTGGATAATTATAACTAATATTTAGAGCACAAATAATGGTTAGAGATATAACCATTATCTGTATTTGGACGATAACCATGGTAGAATGATTTAATGATGAATAATGTCCATTTACCTAAAAATTTGTTTCTATGAATTTTTTTTGTATTTAAATAATTTAGATAAAATTTTATGTCTTTGTGACACTAATTGAAATGCGCACACAATTGTACCGGACAATCACAAATATGTATATAATATATATAGATTATTTTGATATCTCTTAACAGTTTCCTTGACACTCAAATGTCGTAGGGTTGGCATGTCTCTTGACATTAGTCAAATTGCGTGTAAAGTAGCTCGAATATTCGCGGATAAAATAAAATAAAATAATCTAAAATATCTTAGAGTAAAAATGAAAGAAGAAGTAACAAAAGTATAATGGCATTGAACTAGGTTTAAAGGAAATTGTCAGAAGTAATGGCTGCAGGTAAAGCAATAGGACTGTCCTCACAACAGAGTATTTAAGGACATACCATTGATGAAAGAGTTTTCTCAATAAACCTTATGATATTTATAAAATAGATTTAAGTACAGATTTATTATTGATTAAATTTGAAATGAAACTTTTATCTCTTATAATACTAAAGTCCATCAAACTCCAATATTCAATTCACTAAAAAGAAATTTAAATCTGATAAAAGAATGGTTAACTGTAAGTGAAACCATATTGAAGAGTTTAAAGATCACACGTTGAAAAAATGAGAAAATTTCTTATCATTTATATCAGAGATAAATTGTAAGGGCAACTATGATTTAATTAATTAATTTCACGTGTATTTATAGATAAAAATTTAAATCAGGTTAATAGGTGAAATATCTTTTCAGGTTTATCGAGTCACATTTTATTTTTCTTTAGTTTCTTTTCTGTTTTTAAGTTTTAAAATTAAAAAAATAAAAAATAAATTAAGTCATGTCATGTTTTAACTTGACCTAAATTTTTTTCATATTTATATAATATTTTTTAATGTGCAAAAGTCTGACTCAACTTAAATAAAATTATACAAAATTATAATCCAATTAATCCAAAAATTAGTATAATCCAACTCCAACCTTACCAATGAGTTGAGTAGGTTGGATTGTTTAGATTGTCGATTGTTTTGCGCGCTTAGGCTATGTTTGATAATCATTTTGTTTTTTTTTAATGAAATTTAAGCCTATTTTTATTCAAATTTTATATCATGTGTTCCATCTTTCCTAAAAAGAAAGTAGAAGAATACTAACTAAATTTCAAAAATATAAATGAGTTTTTGGAAGTTTTTTTTTTGTTTACAAATTTGGTTTTGTTTATTAAAATATAAGTAAGATGTAGATATCCAAATAAGAAAAAATGTATACCAAGGTAATTGTTTTAGGCTTAAATTTCATAAACAAAAAACGAAAAACAAAATGATTATCAAACGGAGCCTAAGATAATTATTATCAAACCGGAATGAAATAAGATAGATACTAGATACCGATTACTAAAGGATGGCTAAGCCAAAAGAACGACCCCTAATTTAATTTGTTATTTAATCATCACTTTTTAATTAATTAACCTTCCCTCGACCAAACCCACTAAACTCCCACCACAAAATTACAATCTACCGACTAATTATCTGATTACCTAAGCCCATAAGTTTCCAATTTCTTCATGCATATCTTTATTTATTTTAATCAACATTTTAATCTTCATCACATGCATGGTCTGCTCCTATTTTTTCCATTCCACAAACATCTCATTTTCCATCCTAATTATTTTAATTTGTCGTCCATGTGATCCATACTATATAAATTATCACCATTACGCAACCTTAAGTACATCTTTCATCATCTCATTTAATTTTTAAATGTATTCTCAAATAAACTATGCTAAAAGCTCGAACCAATATTATAAGTCTTTTTTTAACTTTGTGGTAGATTTATTTTAATTATACTATATTAGGCTTTGAAAAGTTATATTTAATAATTGAATTATTCAAAATTGTTTTTTTTACTAGACAAACAACAGACGAGAGTTACACGGCGGCTAGTTGGCGTGTGAAAGTTGAAGGGGCTATTTGCTTGGCATATTTAGGGGTTGAGTCAATTTTAGTATTTATTAACTCAATGTTTATTAATTCCTCGTCATTTTTGCTTTTAAAAATAATTTTCATTTTTAACTATTTATTTTTAATCATTCATTTATAACTACTCAATCATTCCTTTTAAATCAATCAAAATAACTTATTGTTAACAATTCATTCTTAATTATTTCTTTTTTAACTACTAAAAATAACATACGCATTTTTAAATCTATATCTAAGCAAGGTTTTGAGTCTAACTTTTCTACATAAAAACTACATTCAAATGAGTTTTTGACACAACTCTCAATTTTTAACTCCTTTACCTAATTACTATCTAAATATGTCAAACAAACAGCTCCGAAAGGTATTTGCATATATTATTTACAATTCAATTTTAAATATATACAAAGATTATATATAATTGTTAACACATTTTGTCAAAAAAAAAAAAAACTATGATGGTTAACCAACCTTACCGTATAGTTTAATTGGTTAAAATATATATTGAAAGTCTTGTCAATATCGACTAATGAGTTATGTCGTGCCCTTGAGATGGGTGTTTCTGGACATTTATTTGACCGTAAAGTAATGATGCATTAACGTTTAGAAAACTGTCAAATATTGTTCTACTTGACATTTCACAAGCGTCAATTAATATCTTTTTTGTAATAGTGGTTGTGTCTAGTTTGTTTTTATGGCAGTTTTGAAGGTGCAAAATGCAATAATGTATACTATTTAAATAGTTTAAATTACATAAATTTAGAAAAAAAATTCTTAGAATTCATAATATGCATTTCTCTTTACTCTAATAGACCTTTTCATTCGATTACAACAATATTTGATACCAGCTTAAATTAATTACTTAACTTCGTCAAAAGATTTCATCGGAGTCATGAAACGATCCTTCTTATAGTAAGTTTCTAAATTTCACCTTGCTCTTGTGTTATGTTTTTTCTCTTTATTCTCGAGCTGAGTTCTCTTATGTAAGTTTGTCGTAGCCTATCTGAGAATTAATTTTTTATTAAAATAAGATAGTGTCAGGTGGTATATTTTGTGATATTAATCGAGGTGTGTGCAAACTAACATGAAATCTCTTGTATATAAAAAAAATTTACATGAGTTTGTGCATTTATGTAAAAGATTATATGTTTAAATTTTCAAACTTTCCATGTTGTTTAACTAAGGAAAAAAGTATTATAATTGTTCTGTTGTACACCTTTCATTTCAAATAAAAAAAGTATGTTGCTATATAATTCATATGATTAAAAAAAATTATGAGTATACTTTTTCAATCTTTTTAATCCTATTTTACCTAATTGAATACCATTTTAATTCAGATTTTTTTTCAAGGAAATTATAATTCAGAATTGAGACGTGACACAAGAATATCAAACTCTCGTTAAACAAAATTCAAAATTTCAACTATTATAAAATTGCCCAAATTTTATCATGAGGTCAGCTAGTTAAATAAATGAGTTAATATTCTTCTAAAAATAATAATAATAATAAATGAGTAAATAAATAATAAAAGGGTTAGGAGTAGAAAATTAACAAAATAATGGGTAGTTGAGTAATTTCCTAATTTAACAATCCCACTGTACGGAAGATGAACTGGTCAAATATTATATTAGTTTATAGCTTAATGAATTTGACATATGGTCTTGTTTGGTCAAGTCAACTACTCAAAAAACAAAAGGAAGAAGAGTCAAACTTCTTTGAAATAGAACCTTCATGCCCCATCATAAGATATTAAATTGGAAGAGATAATACATGTCCTCCACTTCTAAAAATTGAGTGGGTAAACGAAATAAATTCCCACTACAACCAAAAGGAAAAATAAAAGTACTGATTAGAGTTGGAGAAATAAAGATGGATATTAATTGGATGAGAGAAGTTTTTTTCAAGAGTTGGAAGTCAAAGAATATTGCTTGGACCAATATATGGAAGAATTATATATACCCAAATGCAGACAATATTGACATATGAACTAAGCCCCCACCAACATCTCAAAAAAAAAAAAAAAAAAAAAAAAAAAAAAAAAAATCTAAGCCCCATCAGGTTTTGCACCTTTCATTTCTTTTCTTTTTTATTTTTTTAGTACAATGCCTTTGTCTTTAAACCTACACCAAACTTCACTAAGAAAAGTAATTTAATATATTTTTAAAAGACTTTTACACTAATAATGGCTTTGTCTTTCTCACCTTCTTTCTACTTCATGTCATTTTATTGAAATCTCACCATAAACTCTCAAGTGGCATTATCCCGAGCTGTTCCAGTCTTAAGGACTTTCGAGGACGAAAGTCATAAAAAGGAGGGAATATTGTAACGGCCCGGAATTTCATCCCGGTCTTCCCGGTTTGCCCCAGGGGTATTTTGGTAATTTGGTCGGGCCGACAGGGCCGGATATGTCTTTTCCAATTGCCAAAAAAATTATGAGATGAATTAAATGGGATTGGGTAGCTTGGTGAAGGTATTTGGGCTTGGTAAAAGGCAAAATTAAATAGCACGTCGGGAGAAATTCGAACCAGGGGCACTTAGAAAGCTAGTTGGGAGGCCTTGCCACTTGAGCCACCGAGTGCTCTTGTTGATTTGAGCGCGCCAACTTATTCTTAAGCTTGTTTTGAAATGAGTTTGGTTTAAAGGCAGAGTTCGCCCGAGCCTTCTCCCTCATTCTTCCTTCTTCGCGATTTTTCTTCTCCGACCGACCAAGCTCTCCTTCGCGATTTTCTCCCTCGCCGACCACGATTCGACCGAGCTCTTCTTCCCCAATTCGAAGTCGATCCTTGTCTCGAGCAGCCGGTAAGCTCTCTTCTCCATCTTCTTCTCTCTCAATTTCTCCCCTGTTTCCGATTTCGTTTCTGCCGGCCGAGGGAGTGAGGAGAATCGTGTGGATTTTGCGCAGCTAGTGTAGGGGAATTCAACCAGCAAAAAATCATTCGCCAATTCGCCAGCCAATTCGCTCGTCGAGTTCGCCGGCCTCGATCGCGCGCAGAAACAGGGTCCTCCGCGCCACACCGCCGAGCCACGCCGCGCACCGAATCGCGCCAGCGCGCGCGTCCTCGCCCAGATCCGTGTCACGCCGTCCATGTGCCGAGCCGAGCCGCGTCGCATTGCCAGTGCCCAGCCGAGCCGCGCCCGCGCGCCCCTGCATCGCTCCGCGTCCGTTCGCACGCAGCCAGCGCCCTAGCGCGCCTAGCCAGCCCTTTTTGCTGTCTCGCTTGTGTAGCCAGCTCGTTCGTGTGTCAGCCGCGCCTCGTGAGTTGCTCCCGAGTCGAGCCCTGTTTATTTTATTGTATTTAGGCCTATTGTGTGATTATTGTTGTGATTGATAGGTTCTCGGTAGCTAGCTCGAGATCGTTCGCAGCTTAGGATTTCGTGTAATCGCCTCCCCGACCAAGGTAAGAATTTCTTACCGGAGTTGTGTGGACCCTGCGATATATTATGTGATTGCTGATTGATTGCTTGTTTGTGTTTATTGACATGTGTAGCTAAGTGCTCTATTCTGAATTCCCGACTGGCATGAATTTCTACGTTGTTTCTCATGTTAGTCCATGCTAGGTTGTTCCTTCTGGCATGCTCGTATCTGTTCTTGCTTCGTAGTATCATGCTAGGTCCGTTGTATTCTTATTGAGCACGTATTGAAATATATTGGATTGTTTGCTGATTGCTATGACAAAGTTAGAGTGCGGTGTAGATAGCATCATCCGGTCGGTGCATAACGAACCTTGCATCCCCGACAGGGGACGTGCGAGATGGAGCACCGCCCCGATCCCGTTAGGGGAATAGCTAACCCTAACGATCGCCCCGCAATCTTGGGTGAGGGTGGCAGACTGTTAAATGCCCCAACGGTCGGGATGATGACTTGGCATTGCCTCGTCCCCGGCAGTCGGCACGTCCTCAGCATGTTCGACCGTAGCCCTTGATTGCCACCTGTTAAGGTAAGGACGATTTCCTGGTGTAAGCCTACCACGACCCGTTCCTTAGCCCCAGGTGCGGTGGAGCAGGCTGACATAGTTCACGTGTCCAGGTCTCACACCCCTATGTCAGTGACACCGATCCAAAGATTTAGTTAGGCGTGGTGGCTGGATATGGGCAGCTTGCCCCTAGACCCGGCACCCCCCATAGTCTGCAGTAGCTCGCGATGCATGCTTACACTCATTACAGCGTCGACCGGAGAGCTCATCGGGATCTTAAGCTAGTGTACCTTTCATTCGACAGTAGATAGGCTGAGGCCGAGACTTGTTTCTCGTATAAGGCGTATTGTGTGGTGGATATGTGTGGTGGATTATTCCGGACTAAGACCCTGAGTTGGCATCCGAGGTCCAAGTATGGACTCAAGCTATGTGCTCTATTCTGTGTTTATACTCATAGCTTGCATACACTCATCTAGATGACCATGTATATCGTATTGTACCCCGGTTGGGGATTCTTACTGAGTAATTCGTTACTCACCCTTATTATTGTGGTTTTTCCACAGGTAACCGAGATGCGAGACAGGATGGCTGAAGAAGGAGCTGTGATCATGGGGCCCAGCCGTCAAACTCTGATTTTGTGTTATGACTCTTTATGTTTTATTTCCCCTGAATGCATGTAGCCGGGAACGAAGCCCTAGGATGTTTTCTAAATGTTTGTGGATTCCAGCATTGTTGTTTCTGGACAGGTTTTGAATGATTTTAATAAATCTCTGATCAGAGTAAACTTTGGAAATGTATTTATCTTGGAACAGGTGCTTGGAAACAGGGACAGGTTTCAGGAAATTTTCTGGACTTTGAACTGAATGTTTGAATGTGTTGTTTTTAATTGGAATCCGAAATCATGTTTGTATAATGTCCTTTACTTTGAATGCATGCATTGGGGTAAGGGCCCATTTAGAGCTCATTCGGGTCGGGTCCCTTACAGTTGGTATCAGAGCTCAGAGTCATAGATTCTGTAGATTGACCTTTTATTGTAGGTCATTTTTCCCATGATCACTAGCACTCCGACAGTCATCAGGTACGCCTAAGTTTACTATTTGTTGTAGAAAAGGGTTAAGAATTTACAATACTTTTCATCTAGTGTATGCCTCGTGTAGTGTTGTGGAGCGGAGACGAGCAGGTTCTGACTCGTTGTTGGTTTGGGTTTAGAGCGCCATCATGCCAACTTTCCGCAGTGTGTGATGTATGTTGTGGCTTGTTGAGGTATCCAGATAGATTCGGATGCCCCTGGGACATCGTTCCAGAGGAAGGCAGAGGTTAGACTCTCGTAGGCCACTTGTGGCCCAGTTGTTGGTTTTCCCCTAGTGAGAGGGTGGAGGTGCTTTGCCTGGGAGTACTACTCCAAGAGAGGAGTTAGCTATGGATGTGCTTATGTGGATGCTTGTGGAGCAGGTCCCCATGTGGACTAGCCTGGGTAGCTCAAGTGTTGATCTTGAGCCTTAGCAGATTGTTTGATTGCCCAGAGAGTGGCTGCAGAGTTGGTAGCCTTCGAGAAGGTTGATGAGGCATCTTTGTGCTCCTATAAAGTGTTGTTGTTTGCAGCCAGATGTTTTAACCCCGTGGTTAAGGGTGCAAAGAAGCGATGTTCCTTTGACCGATCCGTTGGTGGTTTCTCGCTTGTTTGGTAGAGTTGAACACTCTTCTTTTGGTAAGCCCCTAGAGTAGGGCTAGTCTGCTGCATGTTGAGAGCCGCTGCGAGTTTTGTTGAGCATCATGTGGAGGTGCAAGAGTAGGCTGTGAGCCTTCAGCTTGATGAGATGCCTTAGGCATGGTTGTTTGAGTTGAGCCCTTGTATGCCTAGCCAGAGTTCTTGTCACTTGAGGTTGTGACCTTGTTGGCCCCGTTTGTAGTAAGATGTGGATTTGGTAGTAGTGGCACTTGAGGTGCATTGGTTGGTGTGCCGCTTTGGCACTAAGTCTGGTTCAGGCTTGAGTTTGGCATGGGCATAGTAGATGGTTCTATGCCGTCCGGAGTTCAGCGCACTCCTTTAGCCTTGGATCTGTTTATGGAAGTTGCACCTGTTTAGGTCGTGCAAGAGGGCTAGTTCAGTGGTAGTCGAAGGACTACAAGCGAAAGGATGTTCGAGAGGAGTCGGAGCCTCTTCCCAATGTTACTGGAGGTTTAGTAAGTCAGCAGGTTGTCGGTTGGTAAGTGTTGGTGCTCGTGAGCCTCGCGCTAGTGTTAAGGCCAAGAGATCTTTGTGGTTGGTAGTGCGGTCAACTACCTTCGAGTGCCTAAATCTGAGGAGAGTTGAGCATCGTAGATGCGAGTTTGGTCCAGCAGATGGACCATGAGTTGGACGCCTATAAGGCGAGTTGAATGCCTATGAGGCGAGATGATTTAATGCCTTGTGAGAGGTTTCGGATGCCTTATGGGTAAGCACCCTTGGTAGAGGCTTGGTATAAAGTAAGTGCGGTTGGGCATGGTTATGCTTTGGTAGTGCAAGGTTGCCACAGCTTCGAGTATCGTGTGGAGATGGAACTTTGGGTGTTCCTCGATTGATTGTATCTCTGCTAGGAGCTAGTGTTGCTTTTTGGGAAAAGCGCTTGTTAGTCTTGGATCTCTAAATGAAGGTTGGGAGTTGTGCACACAAGTGTGTTTTGTGTGGTTCGTTCTGTGGCGAGAGTTTCATATCCATGTAGAGTTTGCTTTGGGGATCTGGTGCTCAGTTCTTGGAGAAGTTGGACTCCAGGTGGATGTTGTAAGGCGTTAGTTAGGTGGTAAGGATACCATGCTCGTGGTATCAGGTTGTTGCTTAGGTAAGATTTGTTAAGTTAGACCTAAGCTTGGTTGGAGGATCTTCTTGTTGATCGTTGGTTAGAGTTCAGTTGGATCTGAGCAAGAGCGGTGGTAGCTAAGTCGCGCAGTTTCTGATCGTCATGGCTGAAAGAGTTGTTCGGATCCTTCCTTGGGTAGAAGTTATGTTGTGGTTGATGTTTGAGTAGGAGGATGACGCATTCTGTAGCGTTTCGGGTCCTCTTGGTTCCCAAGGAGTTGGAGTTGGCCAAAGATGGTTGTGATCTTTGGAAAATGGAGTTGTTGTTTGTTCAGCAATGGTCATTAGTCCGTTAGTTGGCGGTGGGTGTTGAGGGTTGTCTGAGAACCCTAGGTTGTGGAGAGTCTCTCTAGAGCTCACCAGCCCCGTAGTAAGTTTCAGATTGGCAAGTCGGAGCCGTAGTAGTTGTAGCCTCGGGTGAGTTGCTGGCAGTCTTGGTAGCCTAGCAAGCTAGTGTTTGTTTGGAGTAGAGTCCGGATTGGTTCCGGTGTGGTGGCAAGTTGATGTTTGGTGTTGACCAAGGTGTGGATTGGAATTTGTAACGACCCGACCCGAATGGGGTTCTAAATAGGCCATTACCTCAATGCATGCATACAAATCTACGAAAAATTTGCAAGATGGTGTTTGGATTCTAAGTAAAAACTAAAACATGAAAACATCCATTTAAAAATCAACATAAATTCCCAAACTCATCCCTGTTTCCAAGCACTGCTCCAAGACAAATACATTTCCAAAACATACTCGATCGAGATTTATTTAAAACATACAAGCTTTGCAATAGTTACAACAATGCTAGAATCCGGAAATACATTCGAAAAACACCCTAGGGCTCCGTGCCCAACTACATGCATTCGGAGGACATTTAAATCATAAACATAAACATAAGACTCGAGAGTTGAACAACGGGTTTCCATGATCACAGCTCCTCCTCCAAATGCATCCCGCTCTCGCACCATGGTTACCCGTGGAAAACCACATAATAAGGGTGAGTAACGAATTACTCAAGAAGAATCCCCAACCCGGTACAATACGATATACATGGTCATCTAGCGTAAAGATATGCAAGCTATGAATATAAACACGAATTAGAGCACATAGCTTAGCCCCACACTTGGGCCTCGGATGCCAACTCGGGGGTCTTAGTCCGGAAATAACTCACCACACAACACATCACACAAGTCGCCCTATACGAGAAACAAGTCCCGCCTCACTGCCTCATCGTCGACGAAAGGTACACTGCTCAAGATCCCGAGGAGCTCTCCTGGTCGGCGCCAGAATGAGCGTAAGCATGCACCGCGTGCTCTCGCAGACTATGGGGTGCCGGGTCTAGAGGCAAGCCGCCCATGTCCAATCACCACGCCTAACTAATTCTTTGGATCGGTGTCACCGACATAGGGGTGTGAGACTGACACGTAAACTATGTCACCTGAACCACCGCACCGAGGCTAAGGAAACGGGTCGTGGTAGGCTTACACCGTGAAGCCGCCTTACCTTAACAGTGGCAATCGGGGCTACGGCCGAACACGCCGAGGACGTGCCGATCGCCGGACGCAGGCAATGCCAAGTCATCATCCCGACGGTTGGGGCATTTAACGATCGCCACCCTCACCCAAGATTGCGGGCCTACTACCGCTTGGGTTAGCTAATCCGTCACGGGGTCCAGGGACGGAATGACTTGCTCGACGTCCCCGCCATGGATGCAAGGTACTTTATGCATCGGGCCCGATGATGCTATCTACCGCAACTCTAACTCTGCCTTAACAATCAAAGAAACAATCCAATACAATCCAATACGTGCTCAAAGAGAATACAACGAGCCTAGCATGATACTACGAAGCAAAGAAACAGTAGATCGAGCATGCCGTAAAGGAACAACCTAGCATGGACTAACATGAGAAACAACATAGGAAATCATGCCACGGAATTCGAATAGAGCACTTATCAGAAACATGTCAATAAACACAAACAAGCATACAATCAAGAATCACATATAATATCGCAGGTCCACACAACTCCTGTAAGAAATCCTTACCGCCTAAGACCTCTAAACACAAGAAACCTAAGCCGCGATCGAACCCGAGCTACCTAGCGAGAACGTAACAAAAAAACAATAATTACAATCAAAAGGCCCAAATATAATAAAACAAACAGGGCTCAACTCGGGAGCAACTCACGAGGCACTACGACACTCGGACGGGCCGGCCAGACGCAGGCTAGGCAAATCTTCTGGCGCAGACAGCGCTGGCTGGGGCGCAGGGTCGGGCGCTGGTCGGAGCTGGCGCGCGAACGCTACGCGGCGAGCAAAGCAGGCGCAGGGCGCGCGGCGCGCGACGACGACGCGCTTGCGACGCGACGAGCGCCTCGGCACAGCAGGCGAGCACGGGCGGGCGACACGGATCCGGCGACACGGGGCTGGCGACACCGGCGAGCGCGCTCTGGGTGGGTCGGCGACGCGACTGGCAGCGAAGCTCGGCCGGCGACCGCGCGGCGAGCTGGTCATTGCGCGACTGACAGGCAGGCTCTTTGCTGGGCGAGCTAGGGTTGCCGCTCGGGTCAAATTTGAGGCGAGCCAAGGCTGCTCGGGCAAGGGGGGCTCGGGGAGAGAGAGAGAGAGAGAGAGAGAGAGAGAGAAAAATGATTTTGGGGAAAAATAAAAGAAATAAAAAAGAAATAAAAAGGAAAATGGGAAATAAAAGGGAAAAATGGGATTTTAATTCCATTTTCCATCCTTATCCACTTAAAACCTCAAAATCCCATTTCCCGGCTTCCTCCTTCGAGACCCGACCGAAGCAATCTTTTCCAATCAATAAATCTCACTAAACCAACTCCCAAAACAACACCAAGGGCCCGGGCTCGAATCCCAAAGGAAGCACACAACCAACCATCACTTTGCAAAAATCCCAAAACACAACCGAACTTCCAAACGACTAGCCCAAACATCTCGGGACTCGCAGTCCAACCCAAACAAGCCACGGCAGAGGCAGGAGCTACCTCGAAGCCTGAAAAACCACAAATCCTGCACGGATAGCCAAAAGACCAAAATACCCCTAAGGAACAAAACAGCTCTAACGGCCCAACCAAACAACCGAATCTTGACCCGAAGGCACCTCGAAAACTGGAATAGAAAACTGGGCCATTACAGAATTGCTAGAAGTTATTTTTGCTCGTGGGGCGAATGGTTCGTGCCCTGTTGGTTGTCTTCCTGTTTCCAGGAAGTTGAGAGTTGCCCCATTGGCATTTGGAGGTTCAGTCCGTGGTGGACCCCTGTTGCTACCCCGTGAGATTTAGATCTTGTTGCTTTAGTGGAGCAAGACAGTGAGTGTATGTGGAGCTCTCTGACCTTCGGTTGTCTGCTTGTAAGAGCCGTTTCTTTCTGGGTTTGGCAGGTTGCTACCGTCGGTTTGTTAAGGACTTTTCCGCCATAGCCTCGCCCCTCACTCGTCTGACGAGGAAGGGTGTCGAGTTTATTTGGGACAGTAAGTGTGATGAGAGCTTTGCCAGGCTCAAGCGCAGCTTGACTTCAAAGACTGTGTGTTGGCAATCCGGAGGGGACAAGTGGTTTCGTGGTCTACAGCGATGCTTCCAAGTTCGGGTTAGGTTGTGTGTTGATGCAGCACGGGAAGGTCATTGCTAGAACCATGTGTTTTTGTTACCAATTTCAAACTTCTTTGCATTGGGATGCCTCATTGTGAATATTAAGGGCTTGTTTGGCCAACCAACATCAGCCCAGGAAGGGAAGGGGTGGGCCTTTCCCAACGTTTAGGCGGCCGGGTTTATCCGGCAGGGTTAACTCGGCGCGTAACCTGGCCCTTCCTGGCGCATGATGTTCAATTTTTTTTTTTTTTAACGTTTCCCTCTTTTTTTTTCCTTTTTTCTTTTCTGAAAATCTCTGACTTTTCTCCCCACTTCTCTCTTTCTTTCCTTCTTTTAGTTTTCATTCTTAAATTTTCTCTTCAGTTTTATTTTTTCAAATAAGTTATATTTAGTTTTATTTTTTTGAAATCATGTTATATTTAGTTAAGGTCTTTTTTATTTATTTATTATCATTATTATTATTATTATATATTTTAATTTAAAGTATAGATATAGGCATGTTCTTTAAACAAAATTTGTAATTGTTTATACATTTGATTTTTATCAATAATGTATGCATTTAAAACTTGTTATATACATATATATTTTTTATTATTTATCAAACTCTTTTAAATTCATACATTTTTGTAAAATAATTCTCAAAACCAAAAACATATTTGTAAAATAAATAGAAATATATATTTATATGAATCCTAGATATAATTATTCAAAATAATTAGAAAAATTGTATTAGATGAACTCTTCTCACAAAATTGATGTACAAAAAAAAAACTCTTCTCACAAAATAATTATAAATGTAAGTAAATTTTAAAATATTTGCATCCTTAGTCATTAAGACGTTTTAATATCGTACTATAAATACTTATGGGCTTTTAGCAGGTCTAGGCAGATTGAAGAAAGAATTTGCAAATGTATTCACATTTATAAAATTTAACAAGAATGGATCTACGGCTTTTAATAAAATTTTCCTTTTATAATGAAAAGACATAAATACCCTCCCCATCAAATTAATCAAATTATAGACTTTTTTTTCTTCCGCCTAAAATTTTTCAGAAGACAAATGGTTTTCTTTAAAATCTCCAATTTTTATTTCCTCAATTTTTTATTTTGTTAGGTTGTAATTTTTATTTTTTTCAAAATACCTAAAATCTTTAATTATAATTATGTATTAATATACAAATACGAGTTTCAAATAAAAAAATGATTTATTGATTATTGTTGTTTTTGTGCTATTGATTATGTTATGTACACGTGTACAGTAACATTTTATTTACTTAGGTTAAATACTGAATTAGTACCATATTTCACGACTAGTATATATATATATATTGTATTTTTATGCATTTATCTCACATATAAGTATTAATTCATCTAACTTTATATTTGTTTGTATTATTTATTAATTATTTAATAATGATTTTGTTAATACAATGCAAAAGGTTAATATATATAGCATTTATCTTTTTAAAAAAAATATATATATATACACATTATTTATCTCATGACTAATGTTTATGGTATTTATTTATTTTTTAAATATAAATATAATTTTTATTTTTAAAAATATAAATACAGTATTTATATTAAATAAATAAATAAATACATTATTTATCGATTTAAGATTGAACATATCCAAACACACCCTTCAAAGATGATAAAAACAGGAAACTTACACATAAAAATATTTACAACCACAATCATAAATACAGTTAAATACTATATTATAATACTTATTAATACATTATTATTTATTATTAATATAGTATTATAGGTTATTAATACAGTATTATTTGTTATTAATACAATATTGTGTATTATTATATTATTATGTATTATTAAAATTATATTATTATTAATACCTCTGCTATATTTTACGTGACAATTTTTGTAATTATTTTTTGAATTTGAGTAATCTTGTAATTAATACATTATTATTTATTATTAATATAGTATTATATTATTAATACAAGATCGTAAATAATCTTGTAAGTTTCATTTTTTTAATTAAAAACTAAATATATTGGTGAAAATAGTTTAATAATTTAATATTAAACGACATTGAATATTAATCTCATATCTAAATACATATTAATAATGGTATTAATTAAAATAAATATAGTATTTATAAATTTAAGATTAAACAAATACAAGTATTCAAGTATTATATTAATACTGTATTTGCATTTATAATTATTAATACTATTATAAATACTTATTTATACAATATTTTATATTATTAATAAGTATTATAAGAAAATATTATTAATACTAACAAATACGATTATAAAAGATAAAAGTAAACTTATCTAACTATATAATTGTGAAAATTGTAAAAAATAATTCTACTTTCTAATTTCAAATATAGAAAAGATAAAATAATTAAATTTCTATTTTTTATTGATGAAAAAAAAAGTTGAAACGAAAAGATTAATTAGAAGTCAAAGTATTGAAAAAAAAATCATTTAAAACAATTGTTAAAAAAACATATTTAAAAAAAAAGTTACTATAATTTTTTATTCAAAAAAATAAAAAATAAAAAATCAATAATAAACTTTGAGGTATAAGTAAAGGCAAGAGCCGGTCAAATTGGTAGGGGTAAAGTGGGGATAACATCATTTATATTTTAATTAATTATAAATAGAAAATTAAGATTGCAATTGTTATAGAATTTATCTATATTTGTAAATATTTTCTAGAAGTTGACTATCTATTACAATTTTCCAATACTTATTAATACAATATTTAGTATTATTAATACAATGTCACTATTATTACTAGGTTGCTAAATTTTTTTAAAATGACTAATTTTTTTTTATTGAATTTGATTAATCAGGTAAGTTTTCCAATAATTAAACCAGTTACTTTTTTATTTTATTTTTTTGTGGCATTTATCTTCATTTGAGTTTTTAAACTTAATTTTTTATAAAAATTATATTTATTCATTTATTTTGATTTATTATTTTCAAATAATTATCAAATTTTATTCTTTGAACGGTTTTATTTCATTAATTTAATAATTTTTTATTTTGTTTTTTCATTGCATCTATTTTGATTTGAGTTTCTAAACTTAATTTTATCATAAAAATTATATTTATCCATTTATTTTGATTTATTATTTTCAAATAATTACCAAATATATATTATTTATTATAATACAATATTATATTAAAAATATTAAGCATCTATTATTTATAATAAAAAATACATATACATATATTCTCTTCCCATCCCACCAAACACCAATTTACTATCCCATCACTTCTCTTCTCTTCCCACCAAACAATAATTTACTCTCACTTCCCTTCCTTCCTTTCCCTTCCTTTCCTTTCCCTTCCCGCCCTAGCCAAACAAGCCTTAAAGGTGTAACAATACAACTTTATATATATATATATATATATATATATAAACTTAAATTCTCTCACATTTTATAAGCAACATCAATTTTTAAACTATAAAGGCGGATAGTTCAATCTCTCACTTAATCATTGTTGTTATAAATAATAAAGAACCGCAAATTCTCCACATTAATATAATATCATCTATTTTGGAAATCATCCTCCATGCCTTTGTTTTTGGGAATCTCCCAAAATGCCTCGTATCAATGGCAATGTGGAATACTTTGTTTGCCCAACAATTCTCTCCTCAAACAAAGTATAACGAGTCATAACCGAGTCTCACCACCACTCTCTTGATTCTACATCGGGAAACCACCCCTCAACAAAATATATTGAGTCATACGACGAGACTCGCCAACTCCCTTATTCTATACAAGAGAGCCTTCCCCCATATCGCTAAGTTAAGATATTTGCTCAGATACCATTTGTTAGGAACAAGAAAGAACCACAAATCCTATCTCTCAAAATTATTCATATCAATGGAGGCATTATCTTTCTTTATACACCCAAGATCTTCTTCCTAACTTGGCGACATGGGACAACTTTGTTTATCCTACGATCGTTAAATGAAGAAAACGTTTATAACATTATGATTGAGTATTCGAAGTTATCTCATGACTTTTCTTTGTTTTTGTAAAGGCACAAATTCTTTAATCTAATGTGTTGTGAGACAAAATTCAACCAACATTGAATGAATATTTGAAAAGGCAATATCGAAATACTTTTCAAACATTATATTTTAAAAACAAAGAAAATTATTTCAAAATCATACTAAATGCGTGTCAGATAGGTGGCGTAAAAGACGGGCTCGCGAAGAAATTTAAAACCTATGATTTAATATGATGCGATTATTTAATTAGATATATGAAGATGTGAATTAGAGTGGGACATAGCTGAAATTTTCAAAATTTTCTAATTTCAAACAACTTGCTTCGTCAGTTGAATATGAGAACCTATAATAGATGAAATTTCAACGTATCAAAGAATTACTCATACCAATTAAACATTTAATGAATATGTGGCTTTTTTGTGTTTAATAAGTGGTTAAATTAGTTATTATAATTAATTTAACTAAAAATATATTAGTATAATTAATCAATAAATTGGATAATCTCGTCAAAGTGAGCATAATTTAAAATTTTTAGTGTAGATATCAAATTTTAGTATTCTTAATTTAATTATATCAACTTCTTAGAAATATTTTATACATAATAAAATAAAAATAATTAATTTGATAGAAGGTTATCAATTTGAAGTTTCATTTCATTCAAACTTATTAATTCAACGTGATTGAATAATATTTATTATAATTGATTTTTTTAATGTTGACATTTAGTTTTTTTTTTCTTTCTATTCTCGGTGAACAGGAACATAACTTAATTAGTTTATACCTTCTCTACAAGTATAAGTTGGGGCCGTGGTCGATGTTGTCAGGCACGTTCAAAGAAGGAGAGTTTTTCTCGTGGGAAAGATTTAGTTTTTATTAGATTCGTTTTTCTTTCTAGCTACCTTGATGAGATCATATATCTCATTGAAACTTATGTTGACCGGACTATTTTATAAGATCTTTCAAAATTCAACCTTAAAAGTGTTGAAAATAGCTTTTACATCTATTTTCTTGAAGTTTTGTTACTTCTTATATGTTGAGATCGTTTTACAAGAGACTTATCTCTTTATTAGAATGCTTTTTTTTTTAAGGTTATCTTTCTTTGATTAGTTATGGCGTGAGTTGTGGGTCAGAGTCAAAGTTTGCTATTAAGAGTATTTTTCCTTGCATTTGGTTTAATATTAATTTTCTTTTAAAAAAAGTTTACTAACAAAATATTATAATTACTTTCTTTGGGTTAAATTTCTCGAAGATGCTTGTAAAAAATACATAACTTTAAGATATTTGGTATGATTTAGTGATAAAACGTTAGTAGTTTAAATCTTTCATCTCATTATTATTGAATTAAAATAAACCAAAAAGAAAAAAGATTGAAGATGCTAATCTGAATATGATTAACATTTTGCTTGTTTATTTATTATTATTATGGGTTTCCAACTAAAATTAGAAGAAGAATATTATTGACTTCTAAAAATTAAATATAATATGTCACATTAATATAATATAGAAACACATGCTACCCAATTTAGAAAAATTCCACAAACTGGGCACAAAATGCAGAACGACGTGGGTTATTATTATTACTATTATTATTATTTTTTTAGGTCTGACGTGGATTATTAAAAGTACATATGATTGATATATATCAATTATAAGTTTATAACAACCAAGACAAAGTAGTATATCTTTTCGAAAAGAAAAGGAAAATGTCGTATATAACGCAAGCATCTAAGAAAAATAAAACAAATTCAATCATATATCATATATATTATGTAGCAATTACCAAAAAAAAGTTAGCAAGAAGCGTATTAATTTCATTGTTTGATAATAATTCATTTCAATATTATGTCACATTCTCAATAATTAATATTTGACTTTCATTTTTTTAGAAATCGTTTTTTTTAATAAATAAATATTTCAACTTTTATTATCTTCCATAACTAAAAGTTTCATTTAATTATTTTTTGATTAGTTTAATTGATTGATTTCAATTAATTTTGTTTTATTGTTTTTAATAAGTTTTACTCCATTGGAATTATTAGATTGTGGACTGGAATATCACAAGTAAACAAAATGTTGTTTTCAATTTTTGCTATATTTGAATAATTTTTTGTTATATTTGAATTTTATTTTTAAAACTTTGATATCCATAGAATTCCACATAATTATAGTAGAAACCGATACAAAATATAACAAAAATTGAGAAAGTGCATTTCACTCCCTTATAACATTTTAACCTACAATTTCATGAGTTCAATGAAAAAAATAAAGTGAAATTAATTTAAGCCAATCAAATAAAACTAATTTAAGACCAAAACAGTTAAATATTTTGTTGCATATAAATGAAAAAATTTACTGCATATCCCAAATTTCCATAAAATGAAGTAAATTCTAACAAGGCGCACACCTTTTTTTTTCTTTTCTTTTTTCTTTTTTTTTTAAGAATCGCACACAATTTTATTAAGAATCATAAATTAGATAGAGTAAAATTTAAATATAGCAATGTAAAAGACCACTATTCATGCTCCTCTTTGTCCTTGACAAAGCCCAAGAGAATATTATAAAGCTTTTTCTTTCAATGTCGTTCGGTGTTCCTATGCTAGTTTACTTGCATCTCAACCAATTTTATAATATAATAAATGATATTTGATCATATTTATAATATAAGATTATTAACTTGCCTTTTAAATATGATGGTTTTTAAAAGTCACTAATTTTAAATTAAATCTTAATTTTTTTTATTGGATAGAAAAGATGTTATTTCCTTGAGTTCACTATTATTCCTTTTTTGAAGCTTATTAAGAAAAAGAGAAAAAGAAAAGGAAATCTCCATCTTGGAACATTTTTACTCATTTTCGCAACAATTTTTACTATTTCTTCACCCAAAAAATCAATCATAAAGCATGAATTTTTTAAACCAATTAAAAAAAAGTTAAATATTATTTTTGTATTACACTTTCCAATATTATATTTTCAACAAAGATTAAAATTAAGTTCATTGTTAACTTTTTCTAAAAAGAAAAATAGCTTTTATTAACTTTTTCCTTTATCTATAAAATTTTGAAATATATTCACATGATATATTTTACTTATATTAAATAACAATTCACTTCAAAATTATAATTTTTTATTAAAAGTGCATGAACTAAACTAAACCAGACAAAAATGTAACAAAATCTAAAATAAATATGTAACTTTGTGTACTAAAATATAAAATATGGAAAAGATGGAAAGAAACCATTTTCTTCTCGTACTTAGTTTTTGACAAACTAAAACAAACCCCAAAATTCCTATATAAAACGGAAAGAAAGGAAAAAATAACTTTTTTTTTTCTTCTTAAAGATGAGAAATTAGGAACACACAAAACACTTCCCAAATGTTAGAATATTAATGTTAATGCTAGTTTGTGCCATTTAAACTTCTAAGTGTAGAATATTACTCTACATATATTATATTATTTTACTCAATTATAACACGTGTGGTGTGTGACATTTCTATTTCTACCGACATCATCTTATTCAATATAATTTCTCTCCATTCTCTCTACATTCTCAAAATCTTCCATGACCTTTCATCCTTTTTTCTTCTCAAACTCATAATATGACTCAAAACTCATGTTTTTAACAACCAAAACAAATACTATAAACAAGGAAAGGGCAAAATGGAGATTTGAAAAGCAAAACACATGAAAAGGAATGTTGGGGAAAAGAAAATGAGAGGCTAAAGGTGAAAAATTAGGAAGAATAAATTAATGTAAATGTTGATGGGCATAGAATGAGAAAAGAAGTGAGATTCTCAAATAATCTCCCACATAGAAAGGTTAATATTTGAAGACAAATTAAAATGGAAAGCAAAAAATTGTAGTACAAGAAACATAGAATAATTCAATTCCACCACAAATCACTTCACTTAGTTTCCTCACATGTTTCTCATGTCCTTTTTTTTTTTTTTTTTACATTAGCAATCACATGAATTTTACAATACATTTTATTTTTCTTTTTAATTCGGATTCTACTTTATTAGATATGTATGAAAGCGAGTTTTCTTTTATAAGAAAAGGGAGATATATTCGTTTAATTCAATGATATATTCAAATAATTAGTAATTGGTTGCATGTTAATAAGATGCCTTTTTGTAGGTCGAATGTTTGGTAGAATATATTATACGTCTATAAAGATTATACCTTTAGAATCGATCCAATCATGAAAAGAAAAAAAAAAACAAAACAAAAACATAGCACTTGTAATAACCATTTTGTTTTTAATTTTTGGTTTTTGAAATTTAAGCCTACGATAATTATCATACCATATGTTTTTTTTCTAATAGACATCTACATTTTATCTATATTTGTAGAAACTAAATCAAATTTTTGAAACAAAAAAAAATAGTTTCCAAAAGTTTGTTTTTGTTTTTGAAATTTAATTAACATTCACATACTTTTTTAAGAAAAGTTCAATACATTGTAGAAAACATGGAGTACTCGGAAATATAAGTAAAAATAAACTTAAATTTCAAAAATAAAAAATCAAATTGTTATCGACCGAAATCATAGTATTCAATATTGAGAAGTAAGCTAAATGATCAGAATGTGAGATTTACATTGATTATATATATTGTATACATAATATCACATTCTAAATATTTCTTAATAAATCCCCTAAAAGGAAAAAGCTTGTGTGACATGGCGTATAATCCAGTAATTAGTTCTAGATTCTAATCGTACCACCTTTGTTCAATTAAAAAAAAAATCTAACAAATTCTAAATAATAAGTAATAAATCGTACCAACTTTTTTTTTTTTTTTGAAGAAAAAATCGTACCAAATATCTTACAATATATTTATATAATTTAAATGACATAAATGGAGAAATTATATTTCTCTAAAAATAAGTAACATAAATGTAAAAGCAAAGAAAAGTATTTGGATCCAAATAAGCAAAGCATTTAAAAAGGTGAAATTGAAAAAATAATGAAATAGTAAGCAGATGGGAGAAAAAAATAGGATTGGATCCAAAGCGAACGACACTATTTTATTCTTCTTAATTCACGTCCCATAATCATTTTCACACACGCTTTTTCAATTTTTTTCAAATATAATTTATTCTTTTTTCGGTACAACAAGTAGGAAATATAGGATTTGAACTTGCAATTTATTATTTCGACATTTTTGTTTGTGTATGGGTTCTTAAATTTTTTAAATTATCTAATATATTTTTATACCATATTTAGAATATGAGAGTCAAATATCGAAAGGGCTCGAACTCATGAAGTTTAAATGGATTAAAACTAAACAAGATAATCAACTACGTCATCGATCCATTTTGTGCGACAAATGCTAGCTTAAAGCTAAATTAGGGTACTTGTATTAATGAAACCATTATCGAATAACTTAATAATAAAGAAAACATTGAGAAATTAAGATGTGATATATTTAATTCATGATAATTATTTATCTATAAATTAATTAATATAAATGTATTTGACATTTAAATATTATAAAGTCATACAATATATTTCTCGTGAAATTAATTTGATGTAAAAAAAATCCTAAGAGTACCTTATTAATGAATTTACGGCGCCGCAGTTTTAAACTATGGAAAAGTATTTTTCCATTCTACTTTTTCCTTTATTTGCTTCTCTTTTCTGTACATCCTTTCCTTAGGCATATGCTTCCATGATGAGCCAAAAAAGTTTATCTTATTTTTCTTGGTTTAACTTTGTACTTATAACTTATTTTTCTTTTATATATATATATGATTGAACTGGGTTTTGCTTCCATATATCCAAGACATCATTAACTCATGTGTGATATCGAAATACGTTCAAAAAATGAAGATACAAGTTGGGGGTGTCTAAGACCAATAGTTTATTTTAAAAAAAAATTAAGGTTCAAAGGTTTTTTTTTTACTTTTAAAAATTCAAAAGTATTTTTTAAACAAAATTTTACTAATTTTCATCCAAATTTAACTATAAAAACATTTTTGACACGTTTGTTAAAGTTTAAGAGTATTTTTTACACGTTTGTTAAAATTTAGGAGTATTCCCGACATAAACACCATAATTTAGAGGTATATTTAATAATTTACCCATTATCAAAAAGTATTATTCGGTTCCACTTTTTTCTTTATTTGCTTCTCTTTTCTTCACGTCCTTTTCTTATAGGCATATGCCATAATGAGCCAAAAAAGTTTCTTTTATTTTTCTTGGTTTAACTTTGTACTTATTAATTATTTTTCTTTTTAAAATTTAGGATGATTTTTTTATCTAAAATATTAGGCCCCATTTAGTTCTCAATTCGTTTTCATTGTGTTTTCAAATATAAAAAAGTACAAGGAAACCAATGAAAACAAGTTTCATATATAGATTTTCAAAAACAATTAAAATAAACCAAATTCTTAATCCTTAAATATTGTTGTTGCATTAAATAAAATAATTAAACCACCTCATAAAATGGCATTATTTAAAAACAATAAAATTGTGAAAGAGCAATCGTTCAGCTGAATTCAAATAAAAAGACAATAAAGTGTTTCATTCTTTATTTTAAATTTTATTTTTTAAAAAAATATGAAAACAAGGGATGCCTCTTTAAAAATAAATGGTTATGCTAATTAAAATAGAACTCTTGCAACATTTCGTATAAATAAACAAATTACACGTTTGAATCTTTCTTTCTCCAAATGTCGTTGAGTAAAAATACTACAAGGTTATAAGTTATTTCATTTTTTCTAAAAATAAAAAAATCAAAATGGCCATTTCTATCGACAATTTGAATCCCTCTTAACATAATCCTAAAACGAAAAGTCACGTTTATTTTTCAATTGAGGTTTTCTTCTCCGAGTAATACTTATCTAAGGTATTATTAAAAAAAATTGACTTTGATTGATGGAAAGAAAAATGCAAAAAATAAAAACATTTGGTTTCTATTTCCAAAATAATTATCCACCCTTAGATAAGTATTGCTCTTGTTTTGAAATGGTTTGAGATTTAGTGTTGAGGAGAGAAGAGGGAGAAGAAGTTGAGATTGCTTTTAGTATATCAACATCTCAACTCCTCTCCAACCTCTCCTCCAACATCACATCAAATATTTTTTCTAATATTATTAAATGTCACATCAAATTTTTATAATTTTAAACTATATAATATATAATAAAAATATATTTCATCTAATCTTATCGAATGTTACATCACACTTATTTTAATTTTTTGAAACAAGAGTAACCACGTTTGTCCCTAGCACACTCTTTTTAATTTTCAACCATATAATATAAATACATTAAATTAAATTTACCAATCAATCAATCCAAAATATATCATCATTACATTATAAAATTTAATATAAAATAAATATTTCTCCAAAACACCAATGTACATCACGGAAGGGGACAAATACTAATTCTCAAGATCAAACTTACGACGCTAGTGTTGAACTGGTTTACAACCAACCAATAAAATTGTTGTGTCACTTATCCATTCACCCCTAGGATTGTATATTCAAATTTTATAAATTTTAGTATTTCAAGAAACAAAAACAATCTCTCTACGGTAATCCCTTTTTCCCCATCTTATTCTCTTGCTATATTTACTTCCCAGATCAAGTTTATTAAGAAATAGAATTACTATAAAAACTTGTTATTAAAATTTTTTTTTTTTTTTTGACAGAATGTAAGCTGTAGTGCCAATTTCATTGAAAACTTTCATTATCTTTAAAAGTGCTCAACTGCAAGGCATTGTAAACAAATCTTAGATAAATTTTAAAAACAATTTTGATGATCTCTAATATATATATATATATATATATATATCTTTTTAAAGAGAAATATTTCTCTACATGAACGAGTAGAGAGACCCTAAACCTTCTCTTTATTTTGGTACCACAAATTTTATTATTATTTTGTAGATTTTCTCTTTAAAATGAAAAAATATATATATTATGGCACAAAGTAGTGTCACATAAAAAAAAAAAAACAAGTAGAGTCTAATTAATTTATGAGTAAGTATTTCTTTTTTTTTTAATCCACCAACATCCAGAAACCATACTAAACCTTCTTTAAATTATTACTTTTCCAAAAAAAAAAATGCTTATAGAAAAATTATTTTATTTAAAAAGTTTTTTTTGTTTTTCAAACGTTATTTCTTTGCCCACAAATTTCACACGTGTTTTCGTTAGTGGCATATTATTAATTTTATGAAAACCCTCATATTACTTCATGTAATTTGAAGTTCAAAATTGATATTCAAATTGATAATGTTCAAGAAATACCAAAAAAATATCGGTAATACATAAGATGTGCAAGAGAAGGTTCCAATGAGTTCACATTATACCGTACAGCTTTGTTTTTGTTTTTTTTGTGGATTTTGCATGTATAAAAAAAGGCAAAATATTTTTATCAATAGAGCAAAATCCAAATTAATTCTATCCTTAGTTGAGTTTTATCATTGATAAAATTCAATTAGTGCTAAACTCAATCTATCACCGATTAAATTCTATTACTAATAGAAAATTATGTTTTATCACTGGTTGAGTTCTATCCATGATAAAAAAATTAGGTTTTATCACTGGTTAAGTTCTAGAAAATTATGTGTTATAGATGAATCATTTTAAAAATTATGTTATAAATATAATACAGTGGAATGTGCCTGAAGCCCTTTTTTTCTTCCATAAATCTATAATAAAAAAAATGGGCATATCATAGTATAACCATAATCTAGTTGAATCATAAATGTTTGCTTATGAAGCTATATCCTTTAGATTTACATAAACTATATTTATTTATTTATTTTACATAAACAATGTCCTTGAAAAACTACATAAGCTACTTAAGATAACATATTATATATTAACCTACCAAAAAAAGAAGAATGATTAACTAAATAAGTTGAAGAGGACTTGAGAACACAACCATGTGACCAAATCTTTCACTTTTGCCTACTTTGTTTCTTACCATCCAAATCTTCTTTGTCGTGTACTACATTAGTATCAAATTTAGGTTCATGAATTTGTTTTAGATTTAGGGTAATCTGAATATTAACTTGTCCCACCTTTTTCATGGAGTAGTGAATGGTCTAGGGATGGAGGGATTGGAATTAGTGGAAGAACATCATCCACCAGTTCAACACTGGTACCATCTCCAGCATCTTTCTTGTGTTCTGTGAAAATCTAAAGAGAGAGATCCAAAGTCCATACTGTTTCAAATCCTATTTTTATCTATTTTATATGCATGAATATCCACGCCCATTTAC
This sequence comes from Sicyos edulis, assembly GCA_036507275.1. Taxonomy (NCBI): domain Eukaryota; kingdom Viridiplantae; phylum Streptophyta; class Magnoliopsida; order Cucurbitales; family Cucurbitaceae; genus Sicyos; species Sicyos edulis. The sequence goes on along the minus strand of CM071847.1, from coordinate 46,629,880 downwards.
GCACACATCAACTATTTTCACTGGACATACGATCTAATCCTACACATTTTGGGTGTCAAAAAAATCTATAAATGACCACCACGGATGGAACTATGACCTCTTGGATCTCCAATGTCTACTTCGACTACTAGGTCAATCTATGATGGTTACTGTTTTATATTTTCTTTTACATCTGTGACTGACTTGGTCAACTTACGCACCACAATTATTGTCACGAGACATACCGTCTGACCCTACAATATTTTGATATCAAGAAAACTCGTAAAAAAATTAATTCATAGATAGGTAACCATATAAATTGAATTCATCACCTATTAGTTACTTAAGACTCTCTTAACTACTAGGCAACTCCAGGATCGTTTACAATTTAAAATCCTATTATTCCTATACATCTTGCCATGTCTAACTTGAGAAAAAGGCTCAACCAAAACAAAAAGTTGCCAAATGCAAGTTTCCTTAGACTTAGGCTAAAGTGTTCTTTGGGGTTAAAATTGTAGTTTATTGTAAGAAAAATATGTCCCAAGTAGAAAAGGACAAACTTTGAAGAATTGGGCAATGGCTATTAACTAAAATTAGACTTCTTGAAAGAAGATGGCAACAAGGGCAGATAAAATCAACTACTAGCTTATCTACAGATATGCTTAATCATGAGATTACACATAGGCAGCCAAACTATCCACCAAGAACGTAACCTTGATAGGAAAAAGAAGAAACAAACAAGTTTTCTAACTTTAATTCTATATAATTAATGCGATCAGTTCTTTAAGAAAAATAAGAAACTCATTATGAAAATAACTCCCGGAGAAACTATTTATATAAACAAATAGCCATAACATACGTACCAGAAATATGTTTTCTCAGGCTGAATATTTTAGCAATAATCTCAAAAAAGCTGAGCGAACAGAAGAATGTAAACAGAAAAGCATCTCAACAAAGTTCCACTCGTGCATTTATTGATGTATGTTGCGAAGTACAAAAGCACAGCAGATTACTCCTTCAGGATGCCCCAACTTTAACTAGGTCTTCGAGTGCTTTCGAGATCTGCGCCTCGCTCAACCCCTCAAGACGAGCAACCCTCTCAACGCCCATGTCTGTCGAATAAAAAGAAATAGGAAAATTATCAGCTGCACAAACCAAAACAACCATATAAAACGCATGTTGCAATCAAATATCTCTAAATTTCAGAACAAGATTAATCTTTGAAAACATCTAGCGTCAAACATTTATGAGTCATTAGCATTCATGAGAAAGAAACATATATTATTGTTCAATGATTGTCCTATAATCTGATACACCCGATATTTCATGTGTCGGTGTTACGAAAAGCTATGGGTCAAAACTTGGCGATTATGGCCATACCCCCCACCATGGCGGAGGACTTAACAGTCCCTTGTCAACCGTTGGCGCTGTTGGGATTAAGAAAATCGCACAACACAGACGGAGAAATGGAGGTCCTGATCCATTGGGAACACTCTTCCGAGGAAAACGCGACGTGGGAGCATGCGGCAACGATCAAAGAGTTATTCCCGGACTTTCACCTTGAGGACAAGGTGACTCTTTGGGGGGCGGGTATTGATACACCTCCAACATTGAAGGTTTATTCCCGAAGGAAATTCAAGAAGAACGTGGGGGAAAGCTGAGCTGGAATTGTTGCATATTGTGGTCCTGCTGTGGGACCCATCTTTTATTCATATATGTTTTCTTTTCTCTTTATTGCATTGTTAGTTATTTTTGCCTGAGACTATTTAAGTCCTTTTCTGCCATTTTAGAGAGGCAGGAATTCTTTAACCATTTTGATATTCTCTATGAGAATCAGGGAGAGAACAGGGCCTCTCTAATGCCCTAGGGTTTTATAAATAAATAAAATCGTTGGTTCGTATCATAATCACAGACAGTTAAAAAGCAAAGAAGCAAAGAGAGCATGTCCTCCACTTCCAATTTTCAGATGATAATCTTAACAATTTCTTGTCGAAATCCAATTCCTCCATCTTGAACCGAAATCTTTTATTCTCAGCATAGCATCAAGGTAATTCCAATTCCCAATGTCACAAGCTCTTTCTGTCAATTCCAGTAACATTTTCACTCTTCTACATCTAAAATTTTGAGGTTACACAGGCATTGAGGTCCATTCAAAAGTACATGAATTGATTGATAATTTTGTTTTTTGTTTTTTGTTGGATAAGAAATGAATTGATTGATACTTGGCTAATAGAATTGGGAGTTTACAAAAGTGGATGGTGCTTGGTGGTCTTCCAAGCTGCCGCCAAAACCATTAAAGGCCACTTAGAAATCCTCTTTTGAACTGAAAGAGGTATTGGCTTCATAAAAAACTAATATGGAAGCAAAAACCAAAACCATAGAAAGCCCTTGAAAAGGTACTATCTCTATCTGTCATTTTCTCTCGAATTTACGTTGTCTCAAACGCTTTCCTATATACAAATTGGGAATTCCACCAAATATTCTTAAACTTTGGAAGAAACCTTTAATGGTTTGGAAGTCTACGAATGAAGTTCTCTAATGAATACTCTTCTTAAATCCACCCTTGGGCCTGAGGAAGAAAAGCTGGTTGTGACTTTATGAGTCAGCTCATTTGGCTGCAATCTCTTTTGAAATGATGCCACAATGAATTCTGGAACCCTTAGACCAAAAACTGTTGCAAATGCCCATGCAAGGATAGAAATAGATATCAAGAGAAGTTGAAATGTTTTTTTGACTGATAGGAATCATTAACACTCCTGATAAAATTGAAGGTAAAATCCAAATGGATCAACAGCAATCTTTATTTTACTCAATATTATTGTTGAATAATAAACCACAGGACCAGCAAACTATCTCAGCTCTCGAAACAAAATAAAAGAAAATTGCAGAGCTCGACAAACCCCAAACAAATTCAATTATATGGTCATTTGCTACTTCCATGGAAAAAGAGCTTTCAAAATACTTTTTTTTTAAAGCAAGGGTAACCACGCCCATACCTAGGCCAAACACCGGGAGACATCGAAAGAGTAATGTCGTAGGTGAGTCTCGAACTTGAGATCTTGAAGGGAGCATACCTTCAAAAGCTTTCAAAATACTACAAAACTACCCACCATGGAAAGAGAAATTTCCATCACCAACAGACAACAAAAGTAACAATCTAAAGTATTTCTTTAGTCTCTAAGTTTTGAGTACATATGCAGTTTCTATTAAGCGTCTATGTTTGAAAATCAAACACTTTTAACTAGACATACTGCCAAGATGAGCAATTGTTCAGCAGCATTAGTGTATGCCCAATGACCAAAGGTTTTGGGTTTGAGTCCCCCATCCCCAATTGTTGTAATGTCAAAAAACAATACTCAATTTTAGTTCTTGACAAAACAAAATCAGTAGTTACATAACAAAATGTTGACTAGAAGCTAATTTTAAATTTCAATATATTGATGAATGAGTTATTTTAATCTTGCAGTGAATTTAACTTTTAAAAGAAAATAAGTATAAAAGTAAACTCAAAAACACACACAAGGCCTATAATTGATTATTATTGGAGGGTTTACTTCAGGTGGTAAAGATTTTTGAACACGCATGGGAGGTCAAGATTAACCTGCTGAAAAGTGAATGAATTGGAATTCATGTTGAACGGGGTCACATGGATGGGTTGGTTTCCCATTTTGGATGCAAGTAAGGACATTGGCCTACAACTTACTTGGCATAAAGAATCAGGCTTATTAATCAATCAATCAATCCCAAAGTTTAATGAAAAAACTGCAGAAAATTGCAGAATCATAAGGGGAGTACCATATCGAGCCCATAATTGGGGCTGGACTCCGCTGCATTCGCGGATCAAAATGGGAAATCTGGGATTCGAAGCCTTGAGATCCTTATAATTCTTCTCCACAAATGCCCTGTCGAAACCAAAAAAACTCTTTCAATCAACAATCTCCGAGAACAAGATCCGTGAGCAGGATTTGTAGGTAATGGATCGTAACAAAGCGTAAGAGAAATCGGAAAAGGGGAATGATACCTAGCGGGGGCGCTTGAAGGAGAGGTTTGGCAGAGCAAGATTCGAAGCTCCTTCATGTTCTTCGATAGCTGCCCTCTCCACGCCATTTTTTCTCTTCTTCGCTCTTCGTCAATCGCCGCCCACCCTCCCAAACGCCCTATTCAGGCATAGCAACTATGGAATTTGGTTGTTTTTGTGTATTTTTTCTCAACGTAAATCGGTCTACAAACCAAAATTAATTTTTGAAAGAAAGGGTATTGACACTCAGTCTCTAGACCGGACACTGAGATATCGAAAAAGGAGTGATGTCGCAGGTCAGTCCACGAACCACATTATTATCTAAGGGGTTGTTTGTTTGACATATTTAGGTAGAATTTATTAATTTCTCCTCGAAAATTTACGTCCATACGAGTTTTTAGTAACTCTTCCTCATTTTTACTTTTAAAAATGACACTCATTTTTAACGCTTCATTTTTAATTATTCATTTATAACTACTCAATTATTTCTAACCACTCATTTTTTAAGCATTTCAATCAAAATAACTCATTTTTAATCATTTCTTTTTTAATTACTAAAAATAATTACTCATTTTAAATCTTCATCCAAACAAGGTTTTGACTCTTACTCCTCTACATAAAGATTATATCCAAACAAGTTGTTGGCTGCAACTTTTAATTTTTAACTCCTCAAACATAACTTTTTAACCTAAATCCTAACTAAATATGTCAAGATTTCAAAAAAAAAAAAAAAACTAAATATGTCAAACAAACAGCCTCGAAGGGATTCTTAATTTTTTGTTTTTTTTTAAGTATATTAAGCAACCATTATTTATAAGAGAACTAATTTTTAAATAGGTGGCTACAACCTTAAGAAGAGTACACTTTCAAAGTAAGTCTTCCATCATTGTGCCACCCTTTAGAAACTCAAGCATGGTTATGAAGCAAGTGTCAATTGGTCCAATGTTATTTTGGCAAATCAACGGTCTTTACTGAAATTAATTTTATTAGCAATCAAATATCATAAAGTGACTATATATCTTATAATGATATTTGCATATTCGGTGATATTAAAAAAAGTGTAATATATTTTCTCTCAATTTTCTTATAAAGTTACATTCGAGTCTTCAAGTGATAACTTTGTTGGTTGAGACTACGGACACTTCCTTTAGAAATCCTGGATTGAGGTCATTAGAGACACAAACTAAGGACGGCCCAGTAGTGCTATCAATATAGGGAGTTAAACTCTAATTTCTCAATTTACAAAAAAAATATTAAAATTAAATTCATTCGTGAGTTTTGAACTTGAAACTTCCAATAGAACATGTTTTAAAAACTCCAAACCTCTATCAATAAAATCAAAAATTTCTATTGATAAAGATTGATGGAATGGAGTATCTCAATTTCTTGCTTAATATAAGAAATAGATGATAAAATCAAAGTCTAAATTTCAGAAACTTGGTATAATATAAAATCTATTTTTGCCAGTCAAATAATGTAGTTTATTACAAGTTCTTTATTAGTATACAACCTTCCTGTAAATATTTTAATAAATACAGACTAAGAAAGAGTTGTAAGTAATTATAGTTACACCAATTGTGAGTCTATTTGGAACAGTATATTCTGCAACAAAGCAAAATCAGCTCAAAGATGCCGCAACTTACGACTGGCTGATGCTGTTGCGCCTATGGCCCTGAAGGGCTGAGCAATCTGTACATTATACACATCAACTGAACATGTTGCAACATTTATGGCCTCAAAAGTTTAGGACCCATGTTTGAGGCCATCCAAGATGTTACCACCTCCACAAGCAGGTCTAGATCCTTGGATACTTCAGCTCGAAGGATTTTCGAATCGATGCCTAATGTGTTTCCTACTTCTTTCGCAACGGTCTCCCAAGGTGTCCCTGCAGCTAGATTGGTGAAAAGCTCACTTCCCCTGTTCACCGCATCCGCCATTGCTGGCGGTATGTCGGGGATGGCCTATAAATGTGTAAGAAAAACTCTTCAGTTTCAAGTAAAGAGATGAGAGAGCTTCATTGTTCATAGATGATGGAATGGGGAGGGGGGTGGACCTGCTGTAAGGGTAACCCATGATTGCCAGGTAACGACCGAGTTGATAAGTCCAACATTGCACTAATTGCAGACTCCGAGCTAAGCAATTGAGCTAGAATCGGAGTTTCATCAATAGCGTCATCCTTAAACTTCACGAGAAGATTACGAGAGATGCCGTAGTATGACTTTATCTGATCAAGCATTTCACAAGTTAGTATACGCTTAAAACTAATGTCTACAAGTGTGTTCCACTCTAATTGAGAAAGTGCAGATCAGAGAAAGGGGCATATATACCATAATTCATCCTACAACCCTTGCAACAATTACTTGCAAGTGATCTAAAATAAATGGAACTAAAGATTATGGATAAATAATTTATTGTAATTTTGGACATACAAGTCGACGAATTTCTTCCGGCTTTGGAGTAAAGTCTTCTCTTCCTCTCACCAGGTCCATGTACAAGGGAGGGAACTGCTCAACTAAAGGAAGAACTTGCTTCATAATTGGAGGGCTAAGATTTTCTAATTGCTTCATTGTTATCTCTGCCTGTAGATGCATATCAACAAAAATGAGACTTCTATTAAGATGATAAAAAATCACAAGTCACGCTTATAACATGTTCCTTAACCTAGAAAGCATGAACTCACGTCGTTGCATGATTAAAAATTATTATTGTGTTTATTCCACTATAAAATATAGTTATGAAAGTTCACAGTAACAGGCATGTCAAAACTACTTGTGGAAAACTCTCAGCAGAAAGTTTGAAAAAACCATGTACATCAATCAAAAGGATAATAAAAGATAAAATATCTCACCCCTAGACGAAAAGTAGGTGATGATGCAATTTGTGATAAGAGAGGTTCCATGCTTTGAGCCATTGGAACAAGCACTGGGGAGAATAAAGAAACAGCTGAGCTTGGTTCCTGTGAATAGAGAACTTTTCATCAATTTTTTACAACATAGAAAAGGACATAGACAAAGAAACATCACAACACATGATTTTTTTTAAACAAGGTAACCACGTCCGTCCCTAGGCCAGACACCGGAGACATCGAAGGAGTAGTGTCACAGACTCACGGGTGAGTCTCGAACATGGGACCTTGAGCGGAGTATACCCTCAAAGCCCAAGTCTTCAACCATTGTGCCACCCCTTGAGGACAACATCACAACACATGAGTAGAATTCCATATCTGTTTTCCTAGCGGGGGGAAATAGAAAAAGTTCTAAAGTAATTGCTACGAATTTCATTATTTTATCATCAAAGTTATCAACATAATTCTAAACAAATCATAAGTCAGAAAACCTTTGCTTCTCAATGTAAGGTTGAATTTTATTTTAATTATTGAATTATTCTGTGTATTGTATTTCTCATGTCTACCTTGTGCTTAGGTTCTACAAAACCTTGCCGCTTAAATGCCCTTGCCTAACCATCTGTTCCCTGACTCAAAATTCATGTTTATCACTAGTGACAAGATACCTTGTTATTGAACGCCATTAGTACATTTCCCCTTTTTTCGACAGCATATCTTGATCCTGATGAATAGATAAGTTAGCAATCTAACCCATTTGATTTGCTGCAAACCAAATCAGTTCCTGACATAACATAAAGAGATGTTATGATACCAATCAAAAGGTGGATGACAGATCCCAGAGAATGGCCAATACCAAAAATGGGAAGATCTCGTACCTGTATGATTAACTGATTAACTTCCTTCAAGTTTTTAAAAGAAAAAAATTGAAAAAGAATGTTCCTGTCATAAATGAGAGAGAAAAACAGAAAACTCACTGATTCAAGAAATTCCCGATGGCACCTATCAAATTTAAACTGCACTTCATCCGCAATTAAGAAAGAGTCAAATCCACTGGCATAGGGTGTTGCAATAATGAAAATACCCCTGATTCATAATGGTGTTTGGTCAAAATATTAATCTAAAAAGATTTGAAAATTATGGCTTTGAAGTCCATTAAACAATTGAGCATAGTACATCGTCATCCCATCATCTAACATGAATTTGATAACCAATTCAAAAGCAAGTTTAACATATCAAAGGACTATAAAAGTAAGCACGATATAAAAGTATGGCACAACTTCAAGGAATGAAAAACTCATGAAGACAGATACTTGTTCCTTCACAATCCAAAAATAGGGAAAAAAAATAATGTACTGGTAAAGAGAGTAGAACTAAGAGCCTCACTTCTCTGAGAGGCGCTCCAAAAATAAGCGATATGTGAGCTGAGGTGCAGCTCCAACAAATATACCCCCAACAAAATGTACAACATACTTTGGTGTTGAGTTTCGTGGTTTGAGAACCCATGCTCCCTGAAAATTTGCAATGCAGATTAACTTTGTAGAGTTACGAGAAAAGAATGGGAAAAAATGAACAGCTCTAGTTAATAAGATGATATTAGCTATATAATTTTTTTTTTGAAATAAGGGTAACTACGCCCATCTCGAGGCCAAGCACCGGGAGACATCAAAGGAGTAATGTCACAAATGAGTTTCGAACCTGGGACCTTGAAGGGAGCATCCCTTCAAAGCCCAAGTCTTCAACTATTGTGCCACCCCTTTAGCTATATAATTTAATTTATCCTACCTCATCGACTTAAATCTTTGGGTTGATTGATGATTTAACACGATTTAACATGGTATCAGATTCGAAAGTCATGGATTCAAACCCTTGTCAAGTCATTTCATCCACAATCAATACAAATTTCCATTTGATGGGCATTCTTAAAATTTTCAAGCCCACAAGGGAGAGGAAGTATTGAGTGAGAGAACTTTTAACAAAATGAAGGAAAGTGACAGCTGCCAAAATATGTCAAAGGTGACAAGAATATTTAGCATCACATTATTCCAAAGCATGGGAACTTCATTGATAGAACTTCTGAATCCATTTAGAGAGAAATGCTCTCTTCTATCCTTGGTTAAGACTAAACCAGAGTCTCCATTTGCCAAGTCTCAAAGATATTTTTTTGCATGACTGGATCTCAATTACTTAGGCCTCGTTTGATAACCATTTGGTTTTTTGTTTTTGGTTTTTGAAATTTAAGCTTACAACAACTCCCTTACCATATATTTTTTCTTACTTGGATATCTACCTCTCACCTATATTTGTAGAAACCAAATCAAAATTTGGAAACAAAAAAAAGAAACTTCCAAAAGTTTGTTTTTGTTTTTGAAAGTTGGTTGGCTTTCACATACTTTCTTAAAGAAAGATGGATACATTTGCAGGAAATTTGGAATATATGGTAGGATATTTGAGTAAGAATAGGCTTAAAGTTCTAAAACTTAGAACAAAAAACCAAATGGTTATCAACTGGGGCCTTATATTTTTGGAGATTCTCCAAGGGAGGGTCAGATAGGTAATACAAAGATATGGTAATTGTAGAATGCCTTATGCTTCATCCAAATTGAGATTGATACCAACTATGTCCCCAAGGGGTGAGGCAGTGGTTGAAGATTTGGGCTTTGAGGGTATGATCCCCTCAAGGTCCCAGGTTCGAGACTCACTTGTGACACTACTCTTTCGACGTCTCCGGTGTCTAGCCTAGGGACGGACGTGGTTATCTTGTTTCAAAAAAAAAACAGAGATTGATACCAACTATGGTAGATTTCCTCATGTTTATTTCGAGGGCAAAGGCGGCATACAATACCTTGACAAACATCAATAAATTGGCCAATTGGGGATTGGGAATTTCATTTCATAAATGTAGATTCATGGTAGAATACTGCAAAAAGTATATTTACCATAGATGATACAGATACATGTATGGATAGCAATTGACTGCTAGAGGAAACATGAAAATCAATGAAACAAAGATATGACAATCGTAGATCACCTCAACTTCTGTCCAGTCTTTTAAACCACCCAAGGCCTCTTGTGATTGCCTAACTGTCTCAGTTAGTAATCTGGAAACCCAGGAAAAAAAACACTTTATCTTAGCAATATAAACAAGAACACAAACTTTGAAATGTTAAGACACAGCTTTCTATCAGTCTGTCCTTAGTTCACTGTTTTAGTTCACTTGCATTTTGTGACTTATCTTTAGTTGGACCAGTCTTTTTCTTCTTAAATTTGGGCTTAGTTCTCCTACAAGTAGAGGAAGAACTATTTGATCTAGGAAGAACTCTTTGTTGTAATCATCAAGTCAATTACTATGGTCTCGGTCTCGGTCTCGTTCGATGACCATTTTGTTTGTCGTTTTTTGTTTATGAAATTTAAGCCTACAACAACTAACTTATTATACCTTTTTCCTTATTTGGCTATCTACATCTTACCTATATTTTAATAAACAAAACCAAAATTTGGAAACAAAAAAAAGTAGCTTCCAAAAGCTTGTTTTTGTTTTTGAAATTTGGTTAGTATTCACCTACTTTCTTAAGGAAATATGGATACATTGTAGGAAAGATGGAGCACATGGTAGGAAATTTGAGTAAAAATAAACTTAAATTTCATAAACCAAAAACAAAAAATCAAATAGTTATCAAACGCAGCCTAAAGAATTCAATGGAGAGGGATTATCCAAAATCCTTCATCTTCTTTGCTACGAAACCAGAACAACAATCACAAAAGAAACCCGTAAAAAAGAACATGAAAGGGAATACAGATTTACATAGTTAACTAACGATGTGTTAGCTACGTCGGAGAGAAAATAGTCCAAAAAATACAATATATAATGAAACTCTCGTAAAACCCAATTACAAAATAGTCTCAAATACATAAAAACCCAAATAGGAAAACATAAAACCAATTCCATAATTCCTTGCTCGCTGACCAGGCAGGCCCCTGTTTCTTTCTTGAAAAATAGGATTCTATTTAACTATTCAACCAGCAATGAACGAACAATAAGATGCAAAATGAAATTCACATCTTCCAATTAAACATTCCAGAAATGGATTGAATCGCGTAAGCTAGTTAGATAAACAAACCTCTCCATATCGGAGTATAGTTGCAGAGCAGTAGAAGAAGAACGAGGCGGCTGTTCATTACCAGAATCATCATAGTTGCACTTGATTCTGCGGCTTGGAATGAACTGGTGGCGGGATTGATATCCAATTCGAGCGATTGGGCGATTGAAATTGCGGCATCTTTGCGATTGACGGAGTATGGGATTAGAACGTGGATCCCGATGCGGATTCGGAGGCTTCAGCAAACTGGCCATTGTTTGATTATCTTCAGCTTTGTGTGTTTGGCCAATTTGGATTTGGATGCTGATTTGATGATAATTTCTGCAGAATTGTGTTTTCGTTGATGTCGTGTTCTCAACTATTTTCATTTAATAAGAATTTTATGAAAATATGAATTCTGTACGCAAGGGTTTGTTGAGTTTTGCCAATATTGATCGAACACGTTTCTTGTCCCCCTCATATATATATATATATATATATATATATATTGGAAAAAAAACTTGACGTCGGAATTATATGAATTTTATTTTCTATTTACATATACATATAAATAAATAAATTTACCATTTATATCTTAAGTTTGGATATAGTTTGGAGTAGAGGTGAAGAAAGAGAATCTGCAACTCCAGCTATAGGTTGGGTTATAATATAGATCTGAGTTGGGTTGCGGGTTGACAAAAATTTTGTCTCGATCAACCAAACTAGACCGGATTCAATTTTTTCTTTTTTTAATCTTCCAAATAAAATGCTTCTATGTAGTGTCAGCATTTTTTTTTTTTGACAAGATGTTAGCATTTTTTTTTTCCTTTTATGTGTAATGTATATTTTTTTTTCTTTTTCAAATACCTTTTTCTAAATCCATGGTAATTTGTGAGATTTAAGTAAGTAAATTAGTACATAAAAATATATATTTGATTAAAAAAACACAATCGGATGAATCCAACCCAAACCGAAATATAAGGGTTGGGTTGGGTTACTCTAATACGAAGGGTTGGACGAGTCAGTGAATTACCAACCCTCACATTTAAGTTGGTCCAAAAAAAATCTCCCAACCCAACCCGAATCATGTACACCCCTAATTTGGAACACCAAGAATAATTAGAATAAAAAATTTAAACTTATAACTTCTTGATTATATCGAATCATATATAAAGTGAATAAAGTTTCAAGCACAAAAAAAGAAGATACAAGAGGTGTTTACAAATTAGTGAGACTTAAAGGAATACATTTTCAAAACCTAAAGTCTTCAACCACTTGTGCTACCTTTTGGGGATGAATTACCGATTACTATAATAGTGTTTGAACTATCAATCATCATAATAAATACATATAGTATAATATTAAAAAAAGCAATTAATCTCAAACAAAAACATGACTTATATAAAATGAGAGTTAATATTACCGATCAAATTTGTGGTAAATTTGACATCAAAATTCATCCGTACAAGATAAGGTAAACTCTAACGCACGCAAACTTGAATGAAAAAAACAATCAAGCCATAAGATCACAGACCATAATACAATACTATTATTATCTTTTCGTTGTACACATTTATTTCATTAGTTAAAATAAATACTAAATGTAAATTCAACGACCCAACCTTCAACTGTACAAATTTTCACTCGTTCCATTTACAGTCCCGCTTTTATTACATATTACAAAGTAACAGCAAACGAACAAACCTTTTGTATGAGATTGTCGTGTTCAACTTACTTCACATAGCATTTTCAGCTGATTGGGATTGGTACGTGCGCCTCCTTAGCTGGGACTCTGTCGTTGGCTGCTGTAAGAAGATTTTGGTCGGATCATTCGGATCGACATATCTGCAAGTTCAACGAAAAACATAATCAATGACAAAATTCCAACTTGACCGTGATACCGAACTCAATGAGTATTAACGTTACTCACGCATGTCTCATCATTTCATCGACAGGAGTTTGTGCCGCCTGCAACGGGTCCACGCGGGGACCTGCATTCATGTTTCGATTGTATTGCCTCACTGAAGACAGCAGATTGAAGAAGAGTGGCACAAAGGTCCCACATCCCCCTTCCTTGAACAAGATTTTAAACGAGTGTGCCGAGTAAAGAGCCCTGTGCTGATCTTCTGGTACCACCTGCAATAAGCTATTGATTAGGCGGTCTGAGCCGGGACTCGGGACATGCTAAACAAGATGACATTTAATGGTTGGCATGCTTACAGGTTCAACTAATCCAGAGATATTGTTGCAGTGAAATATTGGCTGCTTAAATTTTTCATCATGAACAAAGAGCTGCAAAAGCAACAAGCAGAATATAAGATGGTAATGCAACAAAAATGTCAAATAGAATAACGCAATCCAACAGCAGTTTAGGACTACAATATAGCAGACATAGTTAGAAGAGATTAATAATAGAAATAGGACTATTCATCAACTGCTTCGAGTTGACGACTCAACACATGTATCGTTGTTTTAACAAGGCTTCATATCCATGAAGAACGATACAAGATTCCGGGGCTCAAATAAAAGCAATACTGAAGATTGTAAGATTAACCGACAAATCTATACTCGGGTATATGAGTCGACGGAGGAATATTAGGCAGTTAAACGTGGGATGTCTTTATCTTCAAGTTCGAAAGTCAGCCTGCTCTCCATGGCAAGCCTAAGGTTAATCCATGATTTGGTGGATTAAGATGCCTTTCGCATTGGTGATGTAGGAAGAGGGAGTATTTGAAGTACTTGAAGAAGATTATATTTTTATAAGAAACAATCTTATGATGGTCGAAATTACAAGAGAGAAGTGTCTTGTAGGGCAACTTACAAAAGACTTCTTCAATTAATAAGGAGAGCGGAGTACCATATTAACAATAACGATAAGACAAAAAATAGATGAATAGAGGATTTTCACATGGTGTAATTTAAAATAGAGTATTTTGGATGATTTGACTATAAAGGAAAAATAAAGTACGAGGATAACCGCTAGGATTAGGAAAGAAGATGAAAAACATAAATTTGTTTTCTAAAAGTACACATGATGTGATGAGTTTAACAAGAAACTGATTCAGCAAACAGGAAGGGAAAAGGTCAATAGTAAATTTGTAATAAGTAACAAATCTATCTTTAAAGAGATTTGGGGTTTGGCAAGAGGTAAGTCGCATAGGAAATATGTGTGATCCAAGGGAGGAAAATGATGCAAGTCTTGGGGAAATTTAAATAGTTCTTTATGAACCAAGGCTGCTAGTATTAGACTATTTTTTTTTTTTAAAACCGGGAAATCAGAGCTTCACCCCCCTATACCCGCTAGTATTAGACTAATTTTTTTTTAAACAAGAGAAACCACGCCCGTCCCTAGGTCAAACATCGAGAGACATCGAAGAAATAATGTCACAGCTGAGTCTCGAACCTGGGATCTTGAGAAGAATATACCCTCAAAGCCCAAGTGTGCCACCCCTTGGGGACGGCTAGTATTAGACTAATTATGAAGTAGTTATAAAAATATTTTAAAAAAAGAAACCTTTCACACCAGAGTGACAGTTAAATGTTTTAAAGTCAAACCAAAAAGGATGTCTGTTAACAAATACAGTACAAGGAAGTATGTCCAATACATCTTCCAAGGAATTTGAAAACCCCTTTTGTTTATTCCCCTAAATATTGTTGTTGTACTCATAAAAAGAAAAGGGGAAAAAGGGAGAAATGTCCACAAGTCAGCCTCCAAAGACAAACTCTAAAAAAAAAAGCATTAAGAAGGCAAGTAAACATAAGGAGTGAAAGTACATACCAAAGGCATGTCAAATGCAGTGAAGTATGGATCTGGTTTACTCGACACAAAGACCATGCGAATATTTGACAAGTAAATAGTCCCTTTTGCTTTAACACGATCACTACTAGCCCTGCAAGAGAGGGAAAATGAAAATCCATTATGCTTATGCACCATCTAAGTCATTTACAACCAAGTGCATCTAAATTGATACAAAGGAGGCATTCATTGCTAATAAAATCTGTCAGAACTGGATAAAACTTCTCTCTTTTTTCTAGTATAAGAAAAAAAAAATGTTTAAAAGGAAAAAAGAAGCAACGTGGTATCCTCATTAATCCCTAAAGTGTACAAACAAAAAAGCTTTTCAACAATGGATGAGAAGTACAAAAAGGAGCTTACAGAAATCTGCTCCAATTGAGGATTGCAGGGGCTCAAAACACAAAGATCTTTTATTTTTTTTTCATAATCAGAAATAGGGATTCATTCCAAATAATAAATAGATAGATAAACTTTAATCTAAAAAACAGTAAGCTAATTAGTTACCAGAATCTGTGCAGAAAGTAAAAACCGCTGACCCCTTTAAAAATCATACTACTCATGCATGCCCCACTATTGTTACGGGACAACTCGCTTTATCCTACAACATTTAACGTCAAGAAAACTCTTCGAAAATTAATTTCTAGGGGGTCATTCAAGATTAAACCTATAATCTTTTGGTTCTCCAAGACTCTCAATTCGCCTAAACTGATTCCGAAAAGAGAAAGATCACGAAAACACTTAATATGAATAAAATTAAGTTGCTAAATGACAAAATCCCTCTACCATAAAATTTAAGATCCAAAATTATTGTTCTATGAATCCTCGTAAACCTTCATCCTATAAAATTACATATAGCAGATCAACGACCAGATACTGGTTTCCAAAATGAAAAAAAGAAAACAATGCATTACTATCAAATCGAACAAAGCCAAACAAATCAACGCAATGAAAAATTACAAGAATCCAAAAAAAAAACATCAAATAATGAAATACAAAAATCAAGTTCCCAAATTATGCTACCTTCATATAATCAATCCCATCGAAACCCCATAACAAGAATCAACTCAAATTCGCAAATCGGATAAATCGAATTCATCCAAGAAATTTTAAGAAAACTCCCAGCCTGGTTAAATCATAATGGGTATCGAAAAAGAGAAACGGAAACTTACCCGGGGATCTTATCGACCTCGAATTCGACGCCATCTCTAGCCAATACGAAAAGCTCGTTGGTGAAGGGAACGGGCATCCCATTTGGGAACAGATTAGGGTTCAGAGCCATGGAAATCTAGAAATGAGATTGAAAACTCAAATCTCTGCAAATTTCCACGACCTTCTTGAACAATTCCAGAAGCTTCAGGAATGGCGGATTTTTGCGGGAAGGAGGCTCTCTTCTCGAACAAAATTGGGTAAATTTGAATTTAAAGGTCGTTTAAATTTACAAACATGGCGAAACCAGTAATTAGTGGATAAGAATTATGAGTAACGTTGATTTTTAGCTTATATTTTATTTTTGGGAAAGTTCAACGATATTTGAGAAAGGCTTTTTTTTTAATAAAAAACAAATTGCTAGAAGGGGGAGCACAAACCCGAAGGTATTACTGCTTTCAAATAAATAAAAATAAAATTTTAATTTTTAGGATCGAATTCATAAGATGTGTTGAACTTTTTTTCTTCTTTTTTGAATTAAAAATATTGGAGGTGGAGAATTCGAATCCATGACTTCTTAGTCATCAAGTATATGCAAACGTGACTAAACTACAATTGGCTATGTTAAACTGAATTAACACAAAATAATTAAACTACTGACTCAACAACCCATTTGATAGAAAAAAAAAATGATCATATACAATTAACTTTAATAAATTATTCTTTTTATAAGAAAATTATTCTACTTTTAATACCTATATTACTACAATGTTTAAAGTTTCGAAGATGTCAATTTGTGAAATCTCAATTAATAATACAGGTCAACTAATCACCTAGAAACGGTGTTATTATACTAAAAAGAATATGAATCTTAAATCAATATATTCAAAAATTGCAACACGTTTTTCAAGATGATGCCTCTTTAGAATTGTCGATTCTGAACTACACCACAAAATTTATTTGATTGGATCAAATACCTTTTTGTATTTAAGAGTTTTAATATCATATTTCATTAGTACTTAGTTTCATTTCAAAATTAACTAACAAGGTCTTTTCATTTATCGAATGAGTCGATAAAACAGTTGATTATCTTGTTTGGTATTAATTTATTTCAAGTCCATAGTAACGAGTATGAACCCGAAAATCAATGTTTGACTCTCATATTATTTGAGGATTAGGGTTTGTTGGTCTCCTTCAGATCCTCAATGTAGAGTATTAGGGGTTTTAGTAAAAATTTACATATAAATTACCCATGAGTATAGACTATGGGTCTAGTGGTGGTTACTTTATATACACATGCATGTTATCTAGGTTCTTTTATCTCTGGTTTGTCTGATAGATATCAGACTTTGGACTAGAAAATTCTATGATAGATAGACAAGAAATATGGTAAAGTTTTATCTAAAAATTAATTAACAATGACAATAATTCTCTTATAGTTCTTAAAGACTATCATATAAAAATTATGAAATCTTCTTATCTTTTCGATATGAAATCCTGAATGCATGTAGCTGCTAGAGTTCTCGACACATTTCCATACTTTGGTCCAAGAACATACTTCAGTATACATTTAAATACAAACTAAATACCTTTTATCTATGCAGTTAGTTGCACATTTGTCCATAATATTTGTTGTAGAGCAATCCCATCAACAATTTTATGGTAACATTTGCTCCAAGGCATAGAACTCGCTTGAAGGTACGTACAACTACACAACTTCTCTGTAAGTGTTATTCAATATCGAATGAGGCCGCCCCTTGAAGGCACGATAACGATATTTGAAGAATGTATAAGCAGTACTTCAATATATGTAGTCATCCAAAATCTTGAACAGCATAAACTAGCTATTTCTTTCAAGGAAACCAATTCTACTTTGATTCCCGTTTAGTCGAAAAATAGTGCATCCACCACTGTAATAGAACGCATTACCGTCATTGGCCATCGATCTCGGTTTCGATATAGCATCATTATAAGTATGTCGAAAAGTCTTAGGCAGATGAGGGTGCCAAATGATGGAGTAAATACTAACTCAACATCAAAATGTTCTCAATTTTCTTGACCACTTCACTCATTGAGGGGCGATTTGCTGCTGCTTCGTCAACGCATTGCATAGCCAACTCTAAGAATCTTTCGAACCCGATTAGGTTTGTAGTATTATTGTTGATTATGGTTGCATCCATTATATGCTTCAAACCATAATATTCATCATCATTCTTATTCATCAAGATACGTATCTCATTAACTATGTACTTCCCTTTTATAATTGGCAGCTTAGCAGTTAGTAGTTCCAACATCACTACTCCAAAACTATACACGTCGCTTTTCTCCGTCAGTTGTTCACTCTGGTAATATTCAGGATCCAAGTAACCCTGCAAATAAATGTCATTGCCAAATCATTACAACAAGAGGACTGTTATAAAATAATCGTAAACAACAATCAAGAATAATAGAATGTGAGACAAAGAACACGCATATTTACGTAGTTCACTAACGTTTTGTTGGCTACATTTATAAACTGAGGAGCGAAACTGTTCTTATTTAGGTGATCTTGAAGAATACAAAATGTAGAGGGAAGCGTTTTAAAAGAGTTTATATAATGCACATCTCATAAGACCTAATACATCATTTGAAATTATCCAAAATACATAAAAGCTCAATACAAAAATATAAAACGTAATTAGCGAGACGTTGTACTGAGTGTTTGTTGCGCAACATAGTTCAAGACATTTCGACAAGAATAATTTGGAAAACTCTACACTAGAAAAAATCGTTAAAAGTTTTGGTGATTCAAAAATCTCTAGCCATGTTTCTATCTTTGGGAATTGATCCAAATGACTTGAATGCATTTTCCTTTAGTCAAATACAAATATTTTTTGGGTTTAGTTAAGGAAAGTGAAGTTTTCAAGAGGTTAATTACTTGCATTTATGTAATGTCATCCTCAATATCTTAACTTTTACCCAACAAAACATGATATACATAAACTACTTACCAATGTGCCTTTGACTTGAGTAGAAACATGTCCCTTTCCACTGTCTAAGACAAGCTTGGATAAGCCAAAATCTGCAACCTTTGCATTTAACTGTTCATCTAGTAAAATGTTGGTGGACTTAATGTCTCTATGGATTATGGGAGGATTAGCAAGCTCATGCAAGTAAGCCAATCCTTTGGCGGACCCAAGTGCAATACGAAGTCTTCTCTTCCAATCAAGATGAATACCAGATTTCCCTAAAATTAGAGTTGTGCATGTTAGTCGAGCTTAGATGCTAAACGGGGCCTTAATACAATTTAAACTGTAACAAAAAGACATTGTTTCACATGTTCTTTTCTTTTAGTTTGTTGGAGGAAATAATACTTAACAGAAGCAACATACCTAAAGATAAATATAAAACTTCAAGGTAGGACCAAGAACAAGAATTATTCAAGAGGCAAGCCTCTGCACTCTTTTTTTTTCGTATCTGTGAGTGTTCGGATCTGCTTATGTGCACTTCGACTATTTTCAAAAGACAACTGTCTGACCTTACAACATTTAGTTGGCAAGAAAATTTATAGGAAATTAATTCTTAGGGGGGTAGCTGTCATGGATTTTTTTTTATATATCTGTGAGTGTCCGGGGCAACTCAAGCGTACTTCGACTATTTTCACGGGACGTATATACCGTGTGACTCTACAACATTTGGATGTCAAAGCAATTCATAGAAAATTAATCTTAGGTAGGTGGTCACCATGCATTGAACCCATCATCTTTTGATTTCTTAATGCTCTTGACCGCCAGGCTACTCACGAATCCATGATGGTTAGGTGAAGGTCCTCTTGACCATTAGACCAACCTATGATGGTTGCAAGCTAATAGGAATAATGTAAGGGTAGCAATTACTTGGGGAGTAAGCTAGGGTATTTTATTATAAATAGAGAGAGTTAGGGTAGGGTTTAGGCATCCAATTATTGAGTGATTATCTTGTAAGGCTCATAGAGAGTATTCTCTTGAGAGGGGAGGTTCCAAGACCTATCAAAACTTGGTTTATCTTGTATTTTTTTACCTTTTTATATAATCTAGATCCTAGATCATATCACAAGCCTCTCCGCTCTGGCGACAAATAATCTTCATTCTCAATCCTTTATAATCGAGTATGAAGGAACATCACTAAATCTTAAGTGGACGCATAGGCCCATAGCAAAGCATTATGTTGAATTGAACTTCACGCCTTCCATTTCAATATAATCCACCCTCAAATATTCTCCTATTACCCTCCAACCATAAATCCCAAAGAAAGCAAAGATCCTAACAGCCAAAAATAGTTCAAGACACAGAAACATTTAATTAATCCTTATGAGTGTTTTTTTCCCACATTTTAACATTGAAGTTAGTTTATGGCATCTCAGACTAATCCTACAAAACAATTGTTCATTTACCATTGGAAACTATAATCTCTTTATTTACTTATTTATCTAACTTTCATTTATTAGAGAGACTCCAACATAATAAGAAATGGGAAAATAAAATAATAAAACAAGAAAGCACCTAATATTCCCATTTCTGAATGTCAATTTCCCATCACTTTTCTGACATATATAGGCTCACCCCAAAATATCTGAAGAAACTTACCAGCTAGGCTTTCTCTAAGTGTTCCATTAGGCATGAGTTCATAAACAAGCATTTGTTCTCCTTGTTCAGAACAAAATCCGACTAGACCAACAAGATTCTTGTGATGAACTCGAGAAAGCAGTTCAATTTCTGTCTTGAACTCATAGCAACCCTGCATTGATCCTTGTTGAGCTCTTTTGATTGCCACTACTTTTCGGTCCGCCAGCGTTCCTCTGTAAACCTACCAAGGACAATGATGGTGATTAAACAACTCTGAAGAGAATTGTATAAGAAAAACAAAAACAACTATGAACATTCAGGAAAGAAACTACCAAACATTTGTACATTTACCTTGCCAAATCCTCCGGATCCTATCTCATTACTCAACGAGAAATTATTCGTGCATTTTTTAAGTTCATCAAAAGAAAACCATCTGGCTCCCTTTAATTGCGGTGCACCTCCAGTATCATCTCCTCTTGATATCAAGAAAGCTGGATTGAATATCAAATTAGCGCTATTTAGTCTGTGATTCGGTATTTAATATTTCGGATCAACCAACAACCATACAAACTCCAAAGCGTCGTGATAAAAGCTATAACCACATACCATTTTGCTTGGCCTTTTCTGCACATCTCTTTCGTCGATATGCGTATATTCCAACTCCAATGAGGCATAGAACGAGAAAGGCACAGCCAACAGCTATTCCAATTACCAGTCCGGTGTTGGCTGAAGTTCCACTACCCATCACTTGAGACATTTATGCTTTTAGCATCAGTTCATCATGGCTAATGCCAAATAATAACAACTATGGAATCTTTTTAGCTAAAATGATTACTGAGATTACCTGAAAAAGGATAAGGAGATGCAATGAAATAATATGGCCCAAACTTGTGGGGAGGTTTGTAAAGTTGACTGCCGAAAGCAAATCCGATCTTCTGAATGTCTATCCTATTGAAATACCTACTGGAAGGTGGAAAAAGTGCAAGCTGCATCTGAAGATAATCATCAACATTAAAGAAGGGCTTTTGAATAGAAGGCACAAATTTGAAGTTTTCAAAAAGGCTCCCTTCCAGCAAATGAAAGATGGATATATTGGACAATTCCTTGAATGAAGGTCCTCTAAAGTATAAAGTCCCTTCATATGGATAGGCGCATTCACAACTCTGCGGGTTCAACTTCTCATCGCGAGGACATGACTTAGTTCCACAGTTAAAACTGGTAGAATAATGGTCTGTTTTTTGTTGTTGAAGCTTGCAATAGTTTGTAACTGAGTGGACACTAACTTTGCACACAGGATTTCCTGTCAGGCTATAACACGTGACACTCACACGATTTAATAAAGGTACAACATGAAATCTAACATTGAGAAAAAAAAAACAAGATTTATCTTACATCAAAGTGTTAGTATAACCAGAAACAGAAGTAATTGAGGAAATATTGTTATTTTGCAAATCAACTAGCTGCAACGGTAGGCTGCTGTCACCCATATTTAATGTCCCCCTTAATGCATTGTTCTTTAGTTTTCTGTGGAAATTAATAAAAAGTATTAAATTTTTTTGAAACCAGGGTTACCATGCCCGTCCCTAGGCTTGGCACCGGAGATATCAAAGGTATAATGTCACTATAAAAAGTATTAATTTTTTTTGAAACCAGGGTTACCATGCCCGTCCCTAGGCCTGGTACCGGAGATATCAAAGGTATAATGTCATAAGTGAGTCTCGAACTTACAACCTTGAAGGGAGCATACCCTCAAAGGTCAAGTCTTCAACCACTGCGCCACCCCTTGGGACTGTAAAAAGTATTAAATTATTTATGCCAATTCAAAATTCAACCTTAATGTTTAAAATGAAGCTTACATTTGTTGCATGTGTGGTAAGCTAAAGATTCCAACGGGCAAATATCCTTGTAGTGACCCATATTCAACAATCCTGAAACCATTTGATGTCAAAATTTCAAAAACTTGACAAAACCATTACTTGCTTATTATATATATTTTTTCTTTTTGACATATATGATTGTCCGTGTCAGCTTTCGCACACCTTGACTAATGTCACAAGACATATCGTCTGACCTTATAACATTTGGATGTCAAGGAAATTCATAGGAAACTAATTCCTAAGTAAGTGGCCACCATGGATTGAACTCATCATCTCTTAATTTTTTAGGATCCCTCTTGACCACCAGGTCACTCCATGACAGTTTACTCACTTATTAGAATTGTTAGAGAACATACGAGATGTTTAGCTTTACATGTGATCTAAAAACTTACAGACTGGTGAGAGATTGTAGGTTCGAGAACCATTCCGGGGCTGCTGATGATTCAAATAAGTTGTGACTAAGGTCCCTACAAAGACGAACTTCACTAGTTAAGTGAACTAGTATAAGAAGAACAAAATGGAAATGCTAGATCCTTGCCATATGCTTACACGGAATTCAGCGAACTCATTTGAGTTAAGTTTGGTAGTGGACCTGTTAGCTTGTTGTTGGCTAAATTCCTGAAAGAAGAACGCGTTAGCGTGGATCAAAAAGGAATTCGATTAACTACCCATATAAGGGCACAAAGGAAACAATAGTACAGTTTTTACATGGTGATTACTCACAAGTCAAAGACATTTGCTAGGTTGTTTAGATTGGATGGGACATTTCCAGTCAAAGAATTCCGATCAAGTCGACTGGTACATATTTGAACAACTTCAGTGAGTTGGAGAGAGAAATGAAATGAAATGAAATTGTACACTAAAGACTGAGTAGCTTATACTCACAGAACCTCAAGAGTCTTAACAAGTCCCAATGTTTGTGGGATACTCCCAGAAAAATTGTTTTGGTCAAATAATCTGATGAAAGAACCGAGTAAGCTTTGGGACAAAATCTGATTAAACAGAGTTTTTGGATTGATATCCACTTACATGTGTAATAATGCGATCTTCGAGCTGAAAAGTTTAGGTGAAATGGGACCTGATAACTGATTTTTGCTGAAATGGCTGTAATCACAAAGTTATGCTTTAATTTTTGGAGTTCTTGGGGTGGAGAGACATTTATTTTGTAGGTATATTTTCTATCCTTTTCATACTTGTTTTCTTGGAAAAAGAAATACTCACAAATGTTTAGCCTCGAAAAGTAGATCCAAACCCGGAGATTTGGAAGTAGAAACTGGTAGAACACCAGTCAACTGATTATCTGCCAGGTCTAGCCAATAGAGTTTGGAGAGTTTTCCCAAAGTTGGTGGAATGGAACCAGTGAAATTGTTGGAAAGCAAAGACCTGAGAAAGATAAAAAAATCTACATGAAAAAAAGAAAAAGAAAAAAAATGCTAACAAAATCCTTGTTTGATTATCAATAAACTTTTATCTCACAAGAAAGTTAGCTCAGCAAGATTGCCCAATTCTTCTGGAATATTACCACTAAATCCACAGGCAGAAAGGATCCTGAAAGTAGAAAATTTAAGATGCAAAAAACTATCTCAACACTAGAAAAAGAAAAGCATAAAAGTTAACTGGGATCAAATTTGTTTGGTTAGAGCTGTTTACAAGATATCCAGATTCAACAAATTCCCTAGTGCGGGAGAGATCGAACCAGTGAGATCTCGATTGGATGAAAGGTCCCTGCAATTGACACCATTTATAAATTCAAGAATCTCAATTAACAAATATAAGATTGCTTCCCAATCTAGAAGATACAAAATTTTCTTGAAAGTATAGTTAGCAACTTAGAATTCATACTATTTCATATTGTAAAATGTTACATGCTCCTAAACACTCAAGCACAAAGAGATTGTTGCAACTCACAATGATCTCAGTTCAGTAAGGCCTCCAATGTCACCACCAAGTTTACCTTTTAGGCCCATATTGGATAATTTCCTAAAGAGGTTAGCATACATAGAGTGAGTGGATTTAACCAAATACTTAAAAAGAAAAAGGAACAGAACTGAAACCTTGTACAAGTATTGATAAGAAGTGAGTAAAACTAAAAGAGAAATGTTGTTGATGATAAATAATTGATATTTACAATGTAATTACTCTTGAGTTGTTGCAAACCACTCCTTCCCAGGGCGCTAGACACGGATCGTTTGATGTTCCCCAGCTCGGTGGCGTATTTTGCCATCCATCTCTCAAAGATTGAAGCACTGCAACTGCACCAACAACATGAGCATGAAGTTTATAAGGACCCCATCTCAGTCTCTTGACATTATCAAAGTTTAATTGCAATAAAATCTACTTCAGTAATGTAACACATCATGACGGCATGTTTGTGAGTGATTTTGAAATAGTTAATATCAGTTTTGTAGTATTAAAAATCACTTCAAATCATGCTCTTAATCACTCAACATCAATTATTGAGATTAGAAGTGGAAGATCAAACATTAAGTTGGTTTCAAATGTTTAAAGACATGTTTTTGAGTGATTTTGAACATGACCACAAACCATTTAAAAAATCACTCTTAAACATGCCGCTAGTTTCTAAGATCTTGTTTGATAACCATTTTGTTTTTTGTTTTTTATTTATGAAATTTAAGCCTATTTATACTCAAATTTCCTACCACACGCTTCATCTTTCCTACAATATATCCATCTTTCCTCAAGAAAGTAGGTGCATGCTAACCAAATTTCAAAAACAAGCTTTTGGAAGCTACTTTTTTTTGTTTCTAAATTTTGGTTTTCTTTCTTAAAATATAGGTAAGATGTAGATATCCAAATAAGAAAAAAGCTATGGTAGGGTAGTTGTTGTAAGCTTAAATTTCAAAAACAAAAAACGAAAAACAGAATGGTTATCAAACGGGGCCTAAACAATCATTCTAACAAATTGCACATATAGCAACTAAAGAAAAAGAACTTCAAACCTAAAGAATAAACAAACCATAAGCTAATTGAACTAATAAGTGATGATTCATTATGGTGGAGCAAAAAAGAGAGGAGATCAACCAAAAGATAGCTGAGTACTCTGTATTCCATATTCTATTCCTCTCCTCCCCCAATGTTCCTTTTCGAAGAGCAAAATCGAAGTATGGTGTTGAACAGGTCGGTGAGATCGTTGAGTTCTATGGCAGTGTACTCGTGAAAAAAAAATTGAGTACTGATTCCAATGGGAGATTAAGGAAACAAAAAGGACAACAAACAAAAAAAGCAAAAACAAAGAGCACAGGCAGGATAAATAAAACATCTGGCTCTGGTTGTATCCCTATCCATCTCATCCCTAAACTTCAAAATGATCCACTTCCACACTTGAACTTATAAATTGAATTCCAACACATCTTCATCGTTAACACCATCAAACCATAACCTAATCGATTTTTTTTTAAATTCAACAACAATCGGGAGTGGGAGACTCAAACCCGTAACCAATTGGCTACTAGGTGATACATGATACCAAATGGAGCACTGCCCCTTTTGGCATAACCTAATTGAACTATTTCAATATGGGACACAAAAGAGAGTAGATCAACCAAAAGATAGTCGAGTACTCCTTATTCCGTATTCTATCCCTCTCCTCCCTCATGTTAGGATCCCACATCGGAAAGACTGAAGACCTAATATGTTAGAAAGTACGAACACGAACTTTCTAATGCCCCAATGTTCCTTTTCAAAGAGCAGAATCGAAGTATATTGTTGAACAGGTCGTCGTAATTGTTGAGTACCATGGCGGCGAACTCATGAAAAGAAATCGAGACCACCAATTCCAAAGGGAGATTGAGTAAACAAAAAACAAAACAAAGAGCACAGAATAAGATCAACATGTTCCACTCCCACACTAGAACTCCCAATTTCAGTTCCAACCCATCTTCATGGTGAACACCATCAATCAAACCATAGCCCCTAATTGAACTAATAAGTGATGATTGAATACAGTGGGACACAAAAGCAGAAAATGGGATATTAAACAAACAAAAACACAAAAACAGAATAACGTTAAAAGTAAAGAACTTACAATCGTGGGGATCAGTATAAGAAGATGCCAAGTAAAAGAAAGCCAAAAATAGAAGAGCTGATCCCCACACAATCGCCCCCATGTTATCAAGCACACAACTTGATCGTTCCTTTCTTCACAAAACCAAGAAAAAATCAACTTTTTTAGATTTGCCCTTTTCAATTTTGGGCGCATAGCTCTTCAATGCGGGTAGGTTGATGCCGTTATTGGCTGTCGTTGATATTTTGATCCAGGGAAATTAATGCTCACAGTCCATTGTTAGGTTGGAGCTTTGAACTGTACTAAAAAGCATTAACTCAAAATCAGCATTCTCATATACTTGACTTGTTCAATCAAATTCTTTGGTTTAAAACAACTTGTAAGCAAAACCAGTTAAATTATTAGAGAACATCACCTTAAAAACTGATTGACAATAAGCAGAGTAATCCATATGATGTTGCACTTCCCATTTTTCCAAAGTAGAACAATTGAGATCTCAACATGCCCTCTCACCAATCTTGAATTGGATCTCAGTTTCATTCTTATTGGACCGATACTCGTTTGGGCTTTATGGGCTCTAATACTATGTTAGAGAATATGGGGTTCCACCTCAAAACCAACTGGCAATGAGAGATTAACTCATATCTCTTATAAATGTGTTGAAAACTCCTCCAACATGCTCCCTTCAAGATGGTGCCTCTTTTGGGCTCACCATTCTTGAATCGAATCTCAATTTCAATTTTATTGCACCGATACCCGTTTGGGCCATGCCCTCTCAAGATTGGTGTCTCTTATGGGCTCACCAATCTTGAAATTGGATCTCAATTTCATTTTTATTAGACCGAAATAGGCGCTTTTGCTTACTTTTTGCTAGGGTCGGATCCGAACTTTGGGATCAAATACCCACTTAAGCTTATGCCCGCTTGGGTGGGTCCAAACTACCCGCATAGGTTTTTACCTGTTTGAGTTGGATCGGACTTTGGGGACCAATAACCCACATGGAACTCTGATACCCTATTAGAGAATATCAGGTTCCACCTCAAAACCAACTGACGAGGGGAGTAACCCATATCTATTTTATATTTTATATTGATGTTGGAAACTTGCTGGTTTCTGTCTACAATTGACTTGTTGAAAGAAAATTCAGAAGTTATAAAGTTTTTTTTTTTTAATTCAAAGTTGGTGTAAGAGACGACTAACCTACTGGGATCTCTACAATGGTATGATATTATCCATTTTGGACATAAGCTCTCATGAGTTTGTTTTTGGGCGTCTCACAAAAGAGTCTTATGTCAATGGAGATATTTGTCTTCCCTTATAGATTCATAATCTACCCTTTACTTAGTTCATGTGGGATTAATACTTTGTTTATATTGCAGGAATTCTAACCAGATATATATATATACATGAAATTACCAAGTTATACAACTCAACTCTTTATTGGGCAGATATACCTCAACATTGTATTATTTGTCTGTTCATTATGAATATAATGTAATATATGGAATTTTCTGTACACGAATATCTATGTAGTGGATTGCATTGCATGTTCGATACTCATACTATTTTGGGAGTGTTTCTGGCAAATGCATCGAAGATGATTTTTGGTGAATATGGAGTCATTTTCTAGTAATAACATTTCATCCAATCATTTTTTTTTAATTTTTTTTTTAAATATCTTTTATTCCTCTCCATAATTATTTTGGTTGCTTTTTTTTTAAACTCTAATAAATAGTCCATTTTATTAAATGTTTACGCGTATAGTGAATTACACTGCTACTTTCGTATAATATTTTAAAAAAAATGGCAGAAAAGTGTCAAATGACAAATTTAGTTATGAATTTAATTCCAAAAGAAGCATAGCCTCTTTTGATTTTAATTTAGTTTAAACAAAAAGCAATTTTTTTTTCCAAAAAAACATATTTGAGCATTATTTTTTAGTTACAATAATGGGGCATCATTAAAATATCATTTATAAATACAATTCTATATAAAGTAAATTGAAACTAAATCTCACCTTATTAATCAAAAGGATTGCTATGCATGATAGTTTTATTATTGGGTAAAAATTCAATTCGATATCATGATTACAAATTGGATCCTTAAAATTGATATTTGATTCGTACTTATATGAGAGCAGTTCTTCCCTTTCCATTGAATTTGTGGTCCGCCTCCCTCAACTCATACTTAAAAAAATATCTCATCTCACTATATATATATATGTCCTCAAGGGGTGGCACAATAGTTGAAAAATTGGACTTTGAGGATATGCTCCCCTCAAGGTTTCAGGTTCGAGATTTCTCGGTGACGTTATTCCTTCGATATTTCTCGGTGCTTGTCCCTAGTACAGGCGTGGTTACCCTTTTTCAAAATATATATATATATATCTACACATAAATATTTCCAAAAAAAGAAGAGACCGTTGGATGACAAAACTGCTTTTTAACCCAGAAAATATATCGGCTGCATACACGTGGCAGTTGATTAGGCGACAAAGAAGACTCCAATTTTTGTGGATAAGGCTTCGTAATTTTCCCCCTTTATTTGAAAACAGATGAAGAAATTTTTGGAAGCCAAAAGGAAAAATGTGCAGGAAAAAATATATATATGTGGTAATGGCCTTTTCTGTGCGCATGTTTCTTCTTCCTTTCAACTTCTAGGGTTTGATTTCTTCATCTCATCACCAGCCTCCATCAACTGCTCGCCGGAGCAAATCTCAGCTCAGAAATGGCCCAATTCACCGCGCACAGTCGGGTCAAGTTGCTGCTCAACGGCGACGCAGTTCCGTTCGGTTCGGAATCGAAAAATCGGTTGAGAAACAAGCTCAGATCGGTCCGAACCCTAAGGCGAAGAATCTGTTTGCCTAGTGCCTCCTCCACTGGACTTTCTTCCCCTTCTTCCTCTTTGAGGAACTTTGCTCAGCATGGTGTGGAGATCGGCGTTGGTGTTGGCGGTGAGAGTGGTGTCGGTGACGATGGCGTTGTTGATCTTGAGTGTGATTATGAGTTCGAGAGTGACGATCTGGCTTGCTTTAGAGGTCTTGTATTGGATATTTCTTACAGGTTTGTAAGTGAATTGCGCTTCTTTTTTTTTTTTTTTTTTTTTGTTTTAGTTGAGTGATGTGCTCTGTTAAGTAGTGCCCATGTTTTCTGTTAGAGTGTTAATAGGGAAATTGTTGGAAGTAGTGGCATAACTGTGTTTAGTTAGGAGGTTTGTTAGAGTGGATGGTTATTAACTTCTTAATAACCGGAGTTTGATTTTTTTTTTTCTTTTTTGATATATCATGAGTGTCCGAATCAACTTATGGGCACATCCACAAATGGCTGACTATATTACATTTGGTTGTCAAGTAAAATGTGAGAAATTAATTCCTAGTAATTGACCACCATGGATTAAATTTATAATTGCTGCTGATTATGCTACAAAGGAGAGGAAACACAAGACCATATTTTCATCCATTGCAGCTGGGCTGAATCTTTTTGGAACGAGATCCTTGGTACTTTCGGTTGGAGCTTTGTGCGCCCTCGGGATTTAACTAACTTCCTGCTCTGCACTTTGGATGGGCATCCTTTTCAAAAATCTACTAAAGCTCTTTGGTTAAATTTTGTATTTGCTTTCTTATGGAAATGGTGGGGGGAGAGGAACAATCGGATTTTCAAAGATACTTTTAATTCCCTTGCTTCCCTCACCGAAGCAACATTACACACTGGAATCTCTTGGAGTCATAGACATTCACCTGTTTGTAACTATGACCTATCTTTTCTATTTTCTCATTGGCAGCATCTTTTGTAATGTTTCTTTAGTCACCTCTGTAATATTCATTTATCAATGAAAGTTACCGTTTTCTATCAAAAAAAAAAAACTTCTTTGTTCTCCAAATCCCTTACGAACTACTGGTTCAATATGTAATCGTTGGAGTTTGGATTTGGAGTTTAAGAATCAAGCATCAAGAACTATCATGAAACAAGTGATGGATTTAATCCATGTTGATTACCCCTAATAGTTCATTTTCCACGAGTTTGAAGTTTAAGAAATATGGGGCATTTGGTCTTATGAGGGAACATATTGTGTCATTTTTGTTAATTTTGAACTTTCTTTATAAATTGAACTATATTTGGTGTGGAGGATTCAAACTCGTGACCTTTTAGTTATCAAGTTAGTTCAAATTCTTGCGTTGATTTTATACAATGTTCTTGTTGGCCTTTTGTGGACCTTAAGCCTCCATCAATATATGTAACCAAAGGAAGATTGAAGTGGTTTCTTTGTTGGATTATACTTCTCAACATTTCACCCATGTTAGATAAGCATGAAATAACCAATGATCTCTTGGGTCCATGTCCTGTCCTGCATGTGGTACCATACCGGCATGCACTATGGGTGAACCAACACTAACAAACTCCACTTTCCATTACTTATGTTTAAGGTTTTTCGTTCAGTTCCTACTAGTTTGTAAAACATATACTTGAATTTATTTCTGTATGAGGAATGGATTGACCACTTTTTTGTGTTCATATTGGTTTTATATCTTCATATTATTTGTATGACTTGAAACGATTGCAATTTATCTTTGTTATTGATTTCCTTGCTTCAGGCCAGTCAACGTTGTTTGTTGGAAGCGTGCTATTTGTTTGGAGTTCATGGAGAAGGTTTGACTAATCACTTTTACGTAGCATGTATAGAAATAGAGATAATATATAGTTCCCAATATCGGTACCAATTTCATTGGCTTTATGGTTCTCATTGAGAACATGCCTAGAAGATGTGAAAGTTCCATCTTTTGGACATTTTTGAAATCGTGATTCAAATATTACAGAAAGTCTGTCCAATTAACGAGAGTGAAAAGCCAAATGGGAATGGCTTAGTGCTTTAGTATTTATATTTTGCCCTGCATTTTGTTTCGAAGGGGCAGCCCCCGTTGGTAGAGTTTTGTGGTATCCAAGATATGCTCATTTAAAAGTCCCATGTTCAAAACCAACAGATGATTTCAATTGTAAAGCCTCTCGGGTTTGGGCATAGGTGCCCCTGGGACCTAGGTATATAGTGGAGCCAAGCTCCGATTCTCGGTCAACAACAACAAAAATCACTCTGCAATTTATATATCTTTGCAGAAAGTCTGGCAATTTAAATCTTCATTACCAACCTCGAAAGGGTTAAATAACATTTTGGTCCCCAAGGGGTGACGAGTGGTTGAAGACTTGGGTTTTGAGGGTATCCTCCCCTCAAGGTTCTAGATTCGAGACTCACTTGTGACATTACCTCCTTCGATATCTCCGGTGCTTGGCCTAGGGACGGGCGTGGTTACCCTTGTTTAAAAAAAAAATGGATGGTGTTGATCAAGTAGTTTTGAGTTTACTGTAAATGTTAAAAAATGCATGTTTTGATGTGTCTTTATTTCAATCCTCTTTGTCTTTTCCAGGCTGATGTATTGGAATACTATGACCAGACTGTGAGTTCTCCAAGTGGATCCTTCTACATACCAGCAGTCTTAAGGGTACGCATAAACCATGTAACTGGTTCATTCATTAGTTTCTTTCTTTATAGGAGTACATGTTATCGGTCTTCATTTCCATTACGAGAAGTTCAAAACGGATTTCATCATTTTTAAAAGCCTTTGAACTAACTATAGTGTCTCTCCTCTCAGGTTCCCCATTTATTGCAAGTTGTAAAGAGAAGAAGAATCAAGAACTCTTTGAGTCGTAAGAACATACTTTATAGGGACAATTACACTTGTCAGTAAGTTGATAAATATTCACATTGACTAGTTTTGTTCAACTTATCATTTAAAATTGAAGTGGAAGAAGTTATTTTGAGATGCTTTGCTAATTTTATGATGGGGAAAGTTGTATCGATTATACAATCATTTTGATAGAATCTACTACTATTATTATTAAGACTAAGATAATCTCTCGAGAGGATCTCTCAAAGAGCCAAAATACAAAGACAACAACTGTTTGAATGAATTGCTAGAGGCCTAACATGACCTATTTATAGTAAACCTAGTATTTAACCTAATTTAGTAAATAATCCCTATTAAGGCCCAAAAGCCCAATACAACTTAAATAACAAAACATAATTATATTTAATAAAGCAATAAAAGAGATCTGTCACTTCTTGGTTCGCCTTGAGTACACTTTCAACGACCCCGGGTTCGTATCAATACTTCCCCCCCAAAGAGCCACCTTGTCCTCAAGGTGAAAATCCGGAAATTGGAGCTCTAGATCTGCAGCAGACTCCCAAGTAGCGTCGTCCGGAGTGGATCCTTCCCATTGGATCAAAACTTGGCGCGAACCTCCCTCCTGCGAGGACTCCGTAGACCCAAAACACCTTGGGACAAACGAGCACGCCTAGATCATCTCCTACCAAAGCCTGTGTCGGAAAACTAGCCCAGGAGGAACCCACACCTTGCGTAGCACGGAAACATG
The DNA here is from genome assembly GCA_036507275.1 of Sicyos edulis. Classification (NCBI taxonomy): domain Eukaryota; kingdom Viridiplantae; phylum Streptophyta; class Magnoliopsida; order Cucurbitales; family Cucurbitaceae; genus Sicyos; species Sicyos edulis. Next base: position 46,597,114 of record CM071847.1, on the reverse strand, counting down.
AAAAACCGGGTGAATCTCGACTGCCTGTGGTAAGTCCAACCGACGCCATCGCCCCCCCACCCGAGCTAACACACGATATGGCCCGATGAACCGTGGTGCTAACTTGGGGTGTGTAAACTTCGCCAAGGACGGTCGCGGTAGGGTCGAGCTTAACATACACCAAATCGTCCACATCATACCGAACATCCGGCGCTTTGCGCACGCTCCGCTCATTAATTAATTGCGTGACGCGCAACAAATTTGCCTTAAGCTTCTCAACATTCGATCACGTTCCATCATTAAGGAATCCACGGTTGCTACCGGACTAGCCCCATAATCATAACCTGTAATGGTCGGCGGAGAACGCCCGTAAACAATTTCAAAGGAGTCATCCCCATGGATGAGTGAAAAGACGTATTGAAACCGAACTCACCCAAGCCGACCATCGGTACGGGCCTTGGTGTGTCAATACAAAGCATCGTAGGTACGATTCTAAACAATGATTCGACCTCGGTTTGGCCATCGGTTTGTGGGTGGTAGGTAGTCTTTGCGACGTAGTTGAGTCCCGAAGCCTTGAATATCTCTTCCCGGAGGAGGCTAGTGAATATCTTGTCACGGTCCGACACGATACTCTTAGGCACTCGCAAAACGGACCACTTCACGATAAAGACTCGTGACACCGAAAAGAGAAGTAAATGGGTGCCGAAGGGGTATAAAGTGCGCGTGCTTAGATAGCCGATCCACCACCACAAAGATAGTGTCATAACCTTCGAGCGGGAAGTCCTTCAACAAAATCCATCGAGATGTCCTCCCAAATCCTCGTCCGAATCGTAGCGGTTGCAAAAACCACACCGGTGACAACGATAGATGCTTCGCTTGCACACAGATCGAACATTCGGCCACAAATGCGCGGACGCGAGCCTTCATTCCAGGCCAATATACCTCTTTAGCTAGGCGTTGGTACGTCTTTAGGACCCCAAAATGCCCCCCGATGGCTCCCCCGTGGAACTCATTAAGTAACAGAGGAATCGTAGGCGGCCGAGGTAGCACCAGCCCCAACCGTATAGTATAATAGCACATCCCCTTGACGGAATAACTTGGCGGACCCTCCTCTCCTGCAACTACAACACTATAAATAGCAAACAATTTTTCATCTTCCCGCACTTGTTGAGCGAACACTGCCGTGTTAACTCCGGCCACACAACTCAACATGCTCAATTCCCCGGTCGATGGCATACGAGAAAGGGCATCTACCGCTCTGTTTTCTAATCCTTTCTTGTATTCAATATGGAAATCATAACTCAGTAGTTTCGCTATCCATCGCTGGTACTCTCCATCAACTACACGTTGTTCTAGCAGGAATTTAAGGCTCTTTTGGTCCGTCACGCGTAAATAAAGTGGTGTCCCAATAGGTAAGCTCGCCAACGCTGGACTGCAAACACGATAGCCATTAGCTCGCGCTCATAAACTGACTTCACGCGATGTGTAAGGGGAAGGGCCTTACTGAAATAGGCCAACGGCTGTCCTTGTTGCATCAAGACCGCACCCACGCCAATACCGGAAGCATCCGTCTCCACAACAAACAACTGATCAAAGTCCGGCAATCGCAATACTGGCACACTACTCATTGCATGCTTAAGTCTCTGAAAACATTCTTCCGCTGTTGGGCCCCATTCAAACCTTCCTTTTTTTAACAGCTGAGTCAATGGAAAGGCCATCGACCCATAATTCGCCACAAAACGCACGATAGTAACTCAGGAGCCCAAGGAATCCTCAGTAAATCTTTAATGTTTTTAGGGCTTGGCCAACGTTCCATGGCCACAATTTTCTCCGGATCGGCAGCCACTCCCTCAGCAGATATAAAATGCCCCAAATACTCAATCCTGCGCAGTCCAAACTGACATTTCTTGGCATTTGCCACCAAGGCATGCGTCTGTAACACTTCAAACACGCTGACTAAATGCTCCTTATGCTCATCGATGGTCACACTGTATATCAGGATGTCATCAAAAAATACTAGCACAAAACGGCGTAGGAACGGACGCAAAAAATCTCATTCATAATCGATTGAAATGTCGCAGCGCATTGCGTAATCCGAAGGCATGACTACAAACTCGTAGTGGCCCTCGTGAGTTCTAAATGCTTTGTTTTGTGTACATCACCGCTTTTTAACACGTATTTGATGGTACCGCCTTAAGATCAATTTTTGAAAATACCGCTGCCCCATGTAACTCATCTAATAATTCATCCACCAAATGTATCGGATACTTATCGAGCACCAATCGTCGCTTTGATTCAGTATGCGATAGTCGACACAGAATCGCCAACTCCCATCCTTCTTTTTAACCAAAAGAACTGGGCTTGAAAACGGGCTCGTCTTGGGACGGATAATACCGCCAATAACATTTCTCCCACTAATTTTTCAATCTCGTTCTTCCGATGCTGCGGTACCGAAATCGACGGACGATACATTCACGAGTCTTTGCTCGGCAATAGCGCAATAGCATGGTCGCAATTACGTTGTGGAGGAAGACTCACAATGATTCAAAACCGGTGAGTATAAACAAAGTACGGCGTGGAGTTCGTGGGTACCGAGACAAGTCGTAGGGGGTCGGTCGCTTCACGTGTCGGTATCAGGGTTTCAATCATATTCAGCTCGACCAGGAGCCCCTGCTCCTCGGGACGTAAGGATTTCATCATGGATTTCAATGAAACCTGGGCCTTGAACAGCCGTGGCTCGCCCTGCAATTCAACCTGCCCTGACCCTAGCTTGAATTTCATTTTAAGCGCTCGATAGTCAAATTCAATTTTCCCCAATGTGGCAAGCCACACAACGCCCAAAATCACATCCGCGCTACCCAACGGTAAGGGCAAGAAATCATTTACTATTCTCATCTTGGTCAACTGAAGTTCCACATTCTTACAAATGCCCGCAGTTCTCACAGAATCCCCAGTCCCCAACATAATGCCATAATCTTCAGATGGTTCTACCGGTAATTTCAATTTAGCAACCATGTCCTCGGATATGAAGTTATGCGTAGCCCCACTATCGATTAATACTACTACTTCATGTCCCCGTATCGAGCCTGTCACCTTTAGAGTTTTTGGAGAGCTTAGTCCAGCCATGGAGTGCAATGAAAGGGCTGCCATATTTGGTGTATCCACCATTTCCTCAACAAAAGCCTCTTCGAACGTACATTCTTGGGAATCATCATTTTCCTCATTTTCCCGTGTTTCTCTGCATCACGTACAACAAGAATCTCCGAGCTTGCGTTCCTTTTTTTTTACACCTGCGTTCTGAGATTTAACTTCTCATCGCACCTAAAACATAGCCCTTTGTCTTTACGAATGCGGATCTCACTATCTCATAAACGTTTATACGGGATGGCGGGTGTGGGGATGTTCGACGGTGTTGATCGGCTAGAATAGACCGAGGCGGTGTGATGGTTTTTAGGTTCGTACTCCACTGCTACTCGTACTCATAGTACCAACTCGAGCTTGGTCTAATCTGTTGACGCCGTATAACTCCTTTGACTTGATTTCGAAAAGCCAAGTCATCTTCGATTACTGTGCCATGAATTTCTTATCCCGGATTCCGATCGGTCTCGCTTTTCTCATTTCGCTTCAGTGTTTTTCGCTTTAGTCCACTCTCCCATTTCCCTTCCAAGGCACTCGCAGACCGATATCGCGCATACCCTTTGCATATTTCTCAAACAACCGGCGATATTCCTTGATCGCTCCCACTTGTTGCGGACTCATCAAGTTGGCATATTTATTGTCATTGATCGTTGGTTGGAAACGATGCAATAGCAATTCTCGAAACTCCTCCCACGAAGCAATCGAGCTCGATCCTCTTCATCAGTAGCCATTCCAATGCCTCCCCTTCCATACACGTGGTCTTTGCATCGACCCTTTCATGGCCCGTCAACCTATTTACCCGTAAATACCTTTCTACTTCTAAGCAGAGCCACCCGTCCGGATCCTCATCGGTAAGACCCTTAAACACCAAGATTTCCAATTTCCGTAATCGTCTATCAACAGTTGGTCCATCCCATCCGCCGCTCCCGGTCCCCTCGGTCACCCCGTTCTTGCTCGTCCCTCCAATCCTCCCGCTGTTCCAACCATGCACAATCGGCCTTTCATAGCCTATGCGCACCTTCCTCTCCTCCGGAAAAACATTCCCCGCTCTCTCTGAACCGGCCATCTCCCCTTCGCTCGAATTCGAACTCATATAATTGTCCCCATTGGTCAAGCCACGAAAATTTTCTCCCGGTCCCACCCCGGCCGACCGAACCGGCTGAATCCACCCTGCCCGACGACCGACCGCCGCCCGCCCGACCACGGTCGCCCTCGCCTCGACCAACGCTTCGCGCTCACTCACCACCGCCGCCCGCGCCCATTCATTCACCTGCGCCGAGCCCGCGCCCCACTCGCCACTTTCCCGCGCATTCCCGACCAACCCCTCCACCCTCGCTTAGGGCTCGCGTCCCCACTCGCCCACGAGCCCCGACCACCGCGCTCTCCGCGCGCCGAACCCGCCGCCGCCTTGCGCCCCATTCCCGCTTCGCTCGCGGTCCGGTCCGCCCACCGCGGCCGCACTCCCAGACCGTTCCCTTCGCGCGACCCACGCCGCCCGGCCTCGCCCTCCGTGCCCGCGCCGAGCCCGCGCCGTCGCGCTCGCGCGCCACGCGCCACGCCCGCCAACGCCCCCGGCCTCGGCCGCCCCCCAGCCCGGCCCGACCACGCCGCTCGGCTCCTCCGCCGCGACGCCAAGCGCCGCGCTCTCCCCTTCCGGTTCGCGCAACCCCTTTCCCTTTATCCGCGGCACTGGTTCGGGATTCGACGGCCCGGTTTGCGTTCTAAAAGCTTCGTATGTTGAGATTCAACGTCCAAATTCTGATCCATCCGACTCCCCATAGCCGCCAAATCAACCTCGAACTCTTGCTGTTTTTTTTAGCATCTCGATGCGCTTTTCCTCACACTCTTGCATCCTGGTCTCCATCTTAGTACTCACCATTCCCGGATCGGCAAATGGCTCTGATACCAAAATGATAGAATCTACTACTATTATTATTAAGACTAAGATAATCTCTCGAGAGGATCTCTCAAAGAGCCAAAATACAAAGACAACAACTGTTTGAATGAATTGCTAGAGGCCTAACATGACCTATTTATAGTAAACCTAGTATTTAACCTAATTTAGTAAATAATCCCTATTAAGGCCCAAAAGCCCAATACAACTTAAATAACAAAACATAATTATATTTAATAAAGCAATAAAAGAGATCTGTCACTTCTTGGTTCGCCTTGAGTACACTTTCAACGACCCCGGGTTCGTATCACATTTTAATTGCTTATTTCATGAACATCTCATACCAAATGCGGATTTTCTGCCATAATCCCTTATACTAACAAAAATTCCCTGCGATAACCACTTCTAACTCCTCATGCCAAAGAAGGTTTTATTTTATCTTCTCCAAACCACTTTCCATCCTCTCTAAACCCCTCCACCCTAACACCCTAATTTCATGACGCATTTTCAGTAATTCATTTGCACTAACCTTTTATTCTAGCATAAATTGATGTGTTTGTACATAAACTGCTTGCCATAGGACTGATGTCTCCATTTTGTAAGGGCTAACTTAATCGTCATCAGCTCGTTTTTTTTTTTTGAAAAGAATCATCAGCTCATTTTATAAAATGGTTTCCTTGGCTTTTGAATGTAGAACTAATTCGTTCTATAAATTCGTTTCTACAGATATTGTTCATCACATGAGAGTTTGACCATTGACCATGTTTTGCCCATATCCCGAGGTGGAGAATGGACATGGGAAAATCTGGTGAGTTATTCAGTAGATACTATACTAATATTAGATTACAAATTGTAAGTTGAAATGTCTTGAATCAGCTACATGCAGGCCGAAACCCTAATACCCCTTTTATCTCAATATTGTAATTTTGTTTTTTCCTTATAAAACGGGTTTTCTCTTTGTTTGTAAACATAGTTAACACATCTTTGAACCACGTAAATCTGTGTGTTGTTTTTGTTTTTTATTCCTTGTTCGTCGATAGTCATTTCTGTCATAACATTCTTCGACTGAATTTTCGATCCTCCAAAGAATGATCCTGATTCCAAAACAGAGAGGTTCAGGGAATTTCTTGGTAATAAAAAAGAACACCAGAACCTACCTAATAACAGGAGTTGAAAGGACAAACGGGCAAAGAAATTTTCATTTTAATCTACGAAAAATATATCAAATTCCAAAAACTATCCTCTAGTTATAGACTTATAGTTATTGGGATTGGATGATCGGAAAGTGGAAATTACGGAAAGGAGTTGCTTTGAAGCTTACCAACAACTCTTGATTTAAGAAATTGGTTAAGTGTTTTCTGTTTTCTATAATCTTTTATGTTTTAACAGGTTGCTGCCTGCTTAAAATGCAATTCAAAGAAAGGTCAAAAAACTGTAGAAGAAGCAAATATGAAGCTGAAAAAGACTCCCAAGGTAATATTATGACAGGAAGAAACTTCTGGTTTTCTTTTCTTCCCTGTATGTTTTGATGCTGGGCTGTGTTTATTATAAAGTTGATTAAAATACCATTTTGGTATTACTTTCAGTTTTGTTCTATTTTGGTCTCCCAACATTCAAATCTCTAATTTTAATTATAGACTTTGAAAATTGTTCTTTTTTTGTCTCCAAACTTTCAAATGTTCAATTTTAGTCTATCTACTTTAAAAAATATTCAAAATCACTCCCTAATATCTAGAGAAATTTATTTTTCTCTAGTCTCAACTCTTGTCTCTTTCCTAAATTGTAGGGACCAATTTTGAACTTTTTTGAAAATTGAGGTCTCGTTTGATAATCATTTGGTTTTTTATTTTTGGTTTATGATATTTAAGCTTATTTCTACACAAATTTTCTACTATGTGTTCCATCTTTCCTACAATGTATCCATATTTTCTTAAGGAAGTAGGTGAATACTAACTAAATTTCAAAAACAAAAACAAGTTTTTGGAAGCTACTTTATTTTGTTTCCAAATTCTGGTTTTGTTTGTTAAAATATAGGTAAGATGAAGATATCCAAATAAGGAAAAATGAATAGTAAAGTAGTTGTTGTAGGTTTAAATTTCATAAACAAAATGGTTATCAAATGGGGCCTGAGAGACTAAGATTGAATATATGAAAGTTCAAGACCAAAATAGAAAAACTTCATAATAATCTGACTAAAATTGGTCTCATGAAAGTTCAAGGACAAAAATAGGACATTTGAAAGTACCGTAACGAAAATGGAACAAAATTTCAACATCTAAGACCAAAATGGTATTTTAACCTATTAAGTTTGATCAGGTATCACTGCATCTAGCTCAGGCTTATTGATTTTGACCATGAATTTTGCAGGCCCCAAAAGATTATGATATACTTGCCATTCCTCTAACAAGTACTGCAATAAAGATGTTGAAACTGAGAAAGGGGACCCCTGAAGAATGGCGTCAATATCTATCAAGTGAGCAATGACTTGCACATTCATAATGGCACTTGTAAATTCCTATTTGTACATATTTTGCACATAATCATATATACTTGGTTCTTCTTAAACTCTCATGGCATCTTTAAAGTCATTTATTCTATCATTAGTTCCCATGAGCATTTTCTCAGTTATTTTTTGTTCTTGATTGATTCAAGTGTTGGTTCTATTTGTGTTCTACAAATCACTACTAATTGATAATATACACGACTTGATTTTGAGGACAAAAGTGTAGTTATTTTAGCTTCTTTTTTTTAAAAGTTCATACCATTTTAATCGTCAAACTGGACATTGGCCTCCAAGAGACGGCTTAGTTAGTAGAGGTTTGAAGACCTATAAAAGTTATAGGTTTGAACCCCACAAATTAATTTAATTGTAAACTCATGTCTTGTCTCTCAAGTTCATTAAGTATGCAGTGCAACGAAACTCAAATTCCAAATTATCGAATCTATTGAATTAGTCAACTTTTTAGATTTGTGATAGTATTTGAAAAAGAAAAGGCTAAAGTTAACTAATCGGTAACATGTATATTGATAAACCGCAAGTCATAGGATTGAAAACAGAATTAAAGTTGTTTTTTTAAAAAAAGCAAAACTAAAGATTAATAAATTCCTATCATATTTTACATTTTCCCAAATGCATTTTAAATGATAAATTTGTTTGATTGCACGGTATTCGAAAGTGATTCTATTTGTTTACAAATTTGTTTGTCTTTATTACATGTTTTGTGAATTCTTTTATTAAAGTCATTTTTTCATACAAAGTAAATACTAAAAGCTTTTTTAGAAAATAAAAATGCAAAAGAGATTTTGCTTAAACAATTACCCTCATGAATGTTTTGAATTGTATATATATATATTTACTTGCATAATAATTATAAAAATTTGTCCAAGTTGTTTAATATATTTCTTATAATATAGTATAAACTAACTACTATGAAATCATAAACTATATGTTTATGATCAATAAGTCATAATTTGAATCTTCTCATTTTTTTATTGTTATTTGTTTCTTAATACAATAATAATTTAGAGTAATAGATTCAACACATAATCTCTCCTTGTTAATTATCCATAATAGCAATTTATAGAGCTAATTAAAACTAACAAGGAAAAAAGAAGGTTTAAAAACGGTATTCAAGAGAAGGTACATTTTAGAAAACATACAATCCTAGGTAAATGTAAAACCTGAGATACTTTGTTTTATGGCTTTGATAACATTTGTCATGGATTTGACATCATTTTTTTAATGACCAAAAAATCGAAGTCATCAAATAGTCATTTGACTTAATAGTTGGTCTCACTATATATTTAGGGCATTTTTGTCTGCCCCAAATTTTAGATCTAAAAAACAAAACAAAAAAAGTTTTACAATTACTAAAAAAAAGACCATATTTTGGACTTAACGCCATAATAGTTTCTTATTTTTTAAAAATTCGTGGTTGTTTGCACCTCTAGCAACTAATGGGGAAGAATAATAATGAATAACATCTTATCGTTTAAGCCACCAACAATTAGTATCTGAGTAATGAACTACTCATCTAATCCATTGTAACCATTGCCATATCATACTATTAAATCATTCATTGTCACTTGAGTATTTCTCATTAACCATTACATTCACCTCAAACACAAATAATAATTGTTCCATAATCAATATCTATACCTCAAATACATAAAAATGGTTTTACCCTAACCATTATCTGAATTTCAAACGCAAACCGTGATTACCACCAACAATTATTATCCACCAATAATGATCATCTCTAGCCCCAACCCCCTATTAGAGAGAAATAAAAGTAGTTTCATGACAAGATGGCCCTTATTTACAAGATGGCCCCTATTTACTTTCCCTTCTATTATGTACAAAAATGGTAGAAACTATGTATTTGTTTCATATACAGTAACAAAAATATTGGAAGTCGAACCATTTAACAAGTATCAACTGGAAAACAGAGTGGCCATGTCAACAGTCCAAGAAATAACAACATCAACTAACAATCTTATTTACAAGTTCAGCTTAATTTCTCTGTAAGTGAAAGGCATTGACCAATCATGGTTTGGATCAATTTTCAAGTAACAAAGCTGGAAGAAAATAGTTATGTTCGAAATTACCTTCAAAACTGGATATGACCATTCTGAAGTAAATTTCGAGCATTGCATAAAATGGTACTGGTTTCCTCATTTGATGAATCGAGCAACCGCAGCTCTTTGATCTCGTGTTGCCATTTTTCAACATGATCCTTGTGAATGCTGGAAAGAATGAAAGAAAGAACAAGTTCAGAAAATAATTCTCAAAGAAAATGTTTGAGGCTACATATTCAAACTTCAACTCACGCTATGATCCGCTCTTCAAATTCATTGCTTAGATCTTTGAAAATAGTCTTTCCTGACTCCAGGAGTTCAGACACCTTCATCAACGAAAATATAATGTGGATAAGTAGAAAATATTTGCAGCCAAACAAAAAACTTGAAAGTAATGCATATTGTTGCAAATATAACCCAAGTTCCAGCTACTTCCCATCAGCCAAACTCATATTTCCGACCCACACGAATTGTAGAGGATTTCACATTCAAAAAACTGGAAGACCTCCTAAAATTTATAAGATAGATGAGTTACTCCTCTCATTACCAAATGGTTTTGAGATATAATCTCATATTATCTAATATGGTATCATAATCTATTAAATTCAAATGGATATTCGATCCAATAATATTGAAATTGGAGTCCGATTCAATATTGACAATCTAAAAGAGGCAGCATCTTGAAAGGGTATATTGAGAATCTCATGTCGGAAAAGTGAGGAGATCTTATAGCTTTTTATAAGATAGGTGAGTTAATCCTCTCATTACCAATTTAATTTTAAATGAAATCTCATATTATCTAATAAAAATGAACATAGCCACCATGTACTTACCAATTGTGTGAAGCTTTCAATCTTATCTAATAGTTGAGCTATATTGGATTCCATCTCCTCAGATCCCTTAATGTCCGTCTCACACTGCTCATTTTCTGAAATGTTGGACATGCTTGCATCCTTTTCCTGCTCTTCCATCTGAGAAAATGGAAATTAGTTGAAGTTCTCATTTTCATTTGTATTGGTACATAACTACTTAGAAAAAAGAGTAAACATACAGCTAATTTCATGCGCTTGCCAGTAAATTCAGAAGCCTTGCTTTCCATTCCAAATGTACAACTGTTATCAATCAACTGCAGCAAAGTGAGAATTTCTTCATACAAAAAACATGTTCATATAATGAGAAGAACCTAATCAACTTCATTTAAAGATTCGCGGTTGCCATGTTCTTCACAGAGAGCAATATGGATATAATCATACGACAAGAAGTACAATGATTAAACGCTAAGTAAACAAAACTAGTAACTGAATGAGTAGAAGTAAGCGTCTAATAGTTAACGATCTGAAATGGAAGCACAAAAACTTCAAATTACAACAAAATTTCCAGTGAGATCCTCAAATGTAAGGTTGCACACATCCATAGACCTTAAAAATCTTCCTGATAGCAAAGCAACAAGGATGAGCAACACATTCAACAACTACAATTATTTTTTACAATGTTGGCTTAAAACTGGCACCGCTATATGATTATTCGACTTTTTTTCGTCTCGCCTTATCAAAATGAAGGTAAAAAATGTACTGCACGACTCGTTACACGACAGGGAATTTTCCAGTAGAAAGATTAGAAAAGGCAAAAAAAAACTCAAGGATTCGCCGCTGCAATGTTCTTCACAGAGAAGGATACTCATACGACAAGTATGTACGATTAAACGCTTAGTAAACAGAATTAAGAACCGAATGAGCAGAATTAAGCCTCAATAGAAGAACAAAAACTTCAAATTATAACAAAATTTCCAACGAGATCCTCAAACGTAATGTTACAAACATCCATAGACCTTAAAATTCTTCTTAATAGCAAATCAGCAAGGATGAGCAACACATTCAGCAATCGCCATTGTTTTTCTCACAACGTTGGCTTAAAATTGGCACCGATATACGATTATTCGACTTTGTTTTCCCGTCTTGCACAATCAAAACAAACAGTGAAAAACGTCCTGCACGATACGCTACACAGCGAGGAATTTTCCAGTAGAACGATTAGAAAAGCGGCAAAAACTCTAGGTTTCGCAAAGAATCGATTCTAAACTGTTCGTCATCAACAAATTTCTCAGTGAAATTGATTCAGGCGGCTGTTTATTGAACTGTGATGATCGAATTGTAAGAAAATTTTGTAGTAATTGCATATACGAATGAAGAACAGGAAGATCAAATGAATAATGCTATGGAGAATTTGAGAGATGAAGAAAATACGATTCGATAATCTCTTACCAGTTTTCTCTGGCTGATTGTTGCTTTCTCCACCAACGTCAGTTTTGTGACGAAGCGCGCCAGAGGAAGAAAGAATGATGGCTCTTATACGCGATTTGAAAATGGTCGATTTTTATTTTGTTCATTCTTGGATTTTTTTTTTCTTTTTTTTAATTCACTAACATTTTGGGGGTTTTGAGAAAAAAATGGCAAAATATTTTCACAAAATCCCCACATTTTGGGGATTTTGCATGTATAGAAAAAACGAGTATTCTCTAATATGGCAAAATATTTAGATTGCATATACTTGTATTTTTCTAAAAATGATAGGAATCAAATTTAAATTTACAAAATATTATATTCTCAATATATATATATATATATTATATTATATATTAACAACCCTAAGCAGGAATGCACTTTCTATTTTCTTCACAAAAAAAAAGGCAATTTCGGAATCCGTTCACCAAATCAATTGTCAAATTTATACGTTCGCCGATCTTGACACAATCAGTAAGTCAGTTTTGTTATGTTCATACGAAATTCTTGTAAATAACACCGGATTTGGATAAATCTCAAATCACCCAATTCATTCATTTTGGGGTGCGTCTCTATTTGTTGCATTCAATTTCTTATTCACGTTTTGATTTCTGTTTTTTTTTTCCCCTTTTTTAAACATCATTTATGATATTTGTTGAGTTAGTGGATTATGTGTTTTAAATGAATCTGTAACGGACAGCTTAATCGGCTAAGACTCACGAGCCTCACGAGTGAACTTAATTGTATAATTTTGTTATTCTCGGGTTTGGGCTTTGAGATGACGTAGGTGGTCTGGGTATGGAGTTAAAAAAAAGTGCATCAAATTAACCATTATGGAATGATTTAGTGGTAAAAAAATGCATGAGATTAATTGTCGTGGAATGATCTACTCGGTTTTTTGTTTTTAAAATTTAAGCCTACAATTACTACTCCAATATAGTATTTTCACTACTTTGGTACCTACATTTTATGTTCTTAAAAACAAAACCAAAATTTGTAAGCTAAAAAAAATAGTTTCTAAATACTTGTTTTGATTTTTGAAATTTGGTTTGGATTCACATACTTTTTTAAAGGAAGATGGAACAATAAATAGGTAGAGATTTTCAGTAAATATATATTTAAATTTCAAAAATCAAATAATTATCAAACGGAGTAGAAAAGGTGATAGGTTCAATCCATGATAGTCATCTGCCTAATAAATAATTTCATGCCCCCAAGGGGTGACATAATGGTTGAAGACTTAAGCTTTGAAAGTATGCTCCCCTCAAGGTCCCAGGTTCGAGACTCACTTGTGATATTACTCATTCGATGTCTCCCAGTGCCTATTTTAGGGATGGTGACCTTGTTTCAAAAAAAGAAATCTTATGAGTTTTTTTTTTTTTTTTTGAAACAAGGGTAACCACGCCCGTCCCTAGGCCAGGCACCGGGAAAATCCTATGAGTTTTCTTGACATCTAAATGTTGTAGAATCAGAGATATATCAAGTGAAAATAGTTAAGGTGCACCGTGCACGTAAGTTGACCGAATACTCACGGATTAAAGAAAAAAATGCATTAGATTGTTGATTGATGGAGGATGGATTTGTGTTAGGATCAAGCTAATGGAGTTTTGCCCAACTTGTGGGAATATGCTGCAATTTGAGTTGCCCCATATGGGTAAAGCTTGTAGATTCTTTTGCTCGACTTGTCCATATGTGGCTTACTTGGAGAATAGGGTATGTGACCTGTAATTTCTTTGTTCAACTTCCTTCTTTTTTGCCTCTTAATTTCTTATGTGGTGATTTAAGGAATGTGTTGTCGTGGTTCTAATATTCAGGTTAAGATCAAGAGAAAGCAGCATTTGGATAAAAAGGAATTAGAACCCATAATCTGTGAGGACGATATGAAAAATGCAGCTCAAACTGAAGGTTTACACCTTTCCCTTTCTCGCTATGTGTATTTTCCTTTTCTTCCTTTTATTGTTCAATTTTTTTGTTCCTGAATAAATTTATACCTTATAGAGTCAGGAAAAATAATTCACATTTAAAATTAAATGTGTTTATATATTGTATATAGTAATGGTGGACAGCTAAACTAGACCAACCGTTTTTGGTCCCCAAAGGGTGGCATGGTAGTCTAAGGTTCGGACTTTGAAGCTGTGCTCTCCTTAAGGTTCCAAGTTTGAGACTCACCTGTGACATTAATTTGTAGACAGTCTCCCGTGTCTCTATTCCTTTGATGTCTACCAATTCTTGACCTGGAGTTGGACGTGGTTACCTCGAATATGGTGGAGTAAAAGGCATGGTAGTCTAAGGTTTGGACTTTGAAGCTGTGCTCTCTTCAAGGTGCCAGGTTTGAGACTCACCTGTGACATTAATTTGTAGACAGCCTCCCGTGTCTCTATTCTTTTGATGTCTACCAATTCTTGACCTAGAGATGGATGTGGTTACTCCGGATATAGTTGAGTAAAACTTTGATTTTTCAGTTTTCAAAAACAATTTTCGGAAGGGTCGTCCCCAAGGGGTGGCATAGTGGTTGAAGACTTGGGCTTTGTGGGTATGCTCCTCTCAAGGTCCCAGGTTCGAGACTCAGTTGTCACATTATTCCTTCGATGGCTCATGGTCAGGCCTAGGGACGGGCGTGGTTATCCTTGTTTAAAAAAAAATCCTAATGACTGAAGTCTCTCAATCCTGATAACAAGTAGCATAAAAGAATCCTAATGACTGAAGTCTCTGAATCCTGATAACAAGTAGCATAAAAATTTACAAAAATGATAATTAAGGCCCCAAATTTGTTCCTTAGGAACTAAATCTTGAAGGATTTTCCGTCATGTTCCAACCAAGCCTGCAAATTAAGAAATTACCATTTGAGCTAGAGGAACAATGAAAGCTTTGTCTTTGGGATAACATGGTTTGGTTGACAAACCACATGAGGATTTTGCTCTTTTTTTCAACTTTTGGACGTCTAAGGCCCCGTTTGATAACCATTTTGTTTTTCGTTTTTTGTTTATCAAATTTAAGTCTATAACAACTACCTTGTTATACCTTTTTCCTTATTTGGATATCTCCATCTTATCTATATTTTAATAACAAAACCAAAATTTGGAAACAAAAAAAAAGTAGCTTCCAAAAGCTCGTTTATGTTTTTGACATTTGGTCAGTATTCACCTACTTTCCTACAAAAATATGGATATATTGTAGGAAAGATGGAACATATGGTAGGAGATTTGAGTAGAAATAAGCTTAAATTTCATAAAGCAAAAACAAAAAACCAAATAGTTATCAAGTGGGGCCTAAATAATCTCCTACACAACATCATTTTCGTTTGTAAACAACCTAACTTTCATTGAGATCAAATTTAAGAATACACGGACATATAAAAAGGAAGTCCACAAAAACAAAAATGACTGCCAATCCAATGTAATTGTACACAACATCATTGAGATAATGTCCAGTTTAGGGACAGTACTAGTTGAAACAAAACCCTGTAGGAGTGAGGTTTCATATTCTAGAATTTTGGTTAAGGAAATTGTGGATGATATGTAAAGGCTGTCACAACTCAATTTATCTGTAGAAACATGTCAATGAAATCCCAGTCAACTTTATTTTCAGCTTTCTCCAGATCAAGATCAAGCTTAGAGATGAGTCCTTTCTCTTCTTCTTTCCTTCATTCCTTAAACTCGTCCATTTCATTTACAAGTGAAACAGGATCATCCTTTCATGTATTGTTTTTTTTTTAATATTCGTGATTGTCTCGACCATTTTGTGTGCACCTCGAGTACTATTGTCACGGGACATACCATTTGACCTACCACATTTGGAAGTCAAGGAAACTCGTAAGCAATTAATCTTTAGGTAGGTGGCTACCATGGATTGAACCCTTCACTTCTTAGTTTTCTTAGGCCGGTCTTGACCATTAGGTCAGTCCATGATTGTTCATCTTTTCATGTATTGCATTCTTCAATGGATGATTTATCTCTTCAATCTTCTAAAAGAGCAAGATTGGTAGCTTTTAGTCTTTTGTGAAACTTTTAAATATTCCATGGTTCTTCCTCTGTATCTTACTTGTGAACCCGTGTTGGGTGGAAGATGTATGAACTATGAATTGAGTCTGTAAAACTGGAAATCAGATCATAGAGCGGCTCAACACCACTGATTTATGCTCATCACTGAGATAAGTGTAGGGTAGGAATGTATTCTAGCTTCAAAACTTATACGTTTTAAGCTTGTAAGGGGGTGTTTGGAGTAAGAGAATGAGAATGATTATGAGGAGAATGAAAATTATAAGGAGAATAATATAATGAAGAGTGATTATTTGTGTTTGTGGTGAAGAGAATGATTATGAGAAGGACCACAAATTATGTTTGAGGTGAAGAGAATAATTGTGAGGAAACTAAAATAATGAGTATGATGTGAGTGAAAAACAGTTATGATGAGAATAGAAAGTAGTTAGGAGGAGGCCCCAAGGGGTGGCATAGTAGTTGAAAACTTGGGCTTTGAGAGTATATTCCCCTCAAGGTCCCAGGTTCGAGACTCAATTGTGACATTACTCTTTCGATGTCTCCCGGTTCTTGGCCTAGGGACGAGCGTGGTTACCCTTGTTTCAAAAAAATAAAGTAGTTAGGAGGAGAAAAAAAAAAGGTTATTGAAAAATGCAATTATGGAGAGAATGATTCTCGGTGGCCTAAACACCGACAATCATCCTCTTTCACGTTCTCCTCATTTCACCCATTTGCTCTAAACATCCCCTTATTGCCTGTGAATACACATTTAATTAGTTTTGCACAATAGTTTTTAACCATGTTAATTAACTCCATGGACTTATAACTAGGAATTGTCTCATGTTCTGGTATGCGCTGTTGTCATAGTAATTCAATATGTCCCATGAAAATAGTCAGGGTGTGCGTATCACTCACACATATCCATTATTATTATTTTTTTTTTTCAGTAATGGGAAGTTTTAGTATGAATTTTCTTCAATGTTTATTTCTTTCTAATTCCTAAATTGCCTTTTGGTTCTGCCCATATTGCAGCAACATGTCCAAAGTGTGCGTTTGGCAAGGCTGCTTTTATGCAAATACAATTGAGATCAGCCGATGAACCTGCTTCAACATTTTATAAGTGCATGAACGAAAACTGCCGTATAATTTGGCGTGAGGATTAAGTGCCATGAAGTGAGATCATGAATTTTTCATTACCCATTTTTTAATTTTTTTTTCCCAATAGGTGTAGAAGTATTTATTTTTAGATTAGAAGCATTTTTTTTTATTAATAAAACAGTTTTTTTTTGTACTGTTCCAAAAAAAAAAAACTGTTTGAAGTTGAGGATTATAAATCTTCCCTCTCTCAATAAAATGGTTCTTTCGTGAATAGCATTAAAAAATAAGAATATTGTTGTTCCTTGAATAACTATTTGTTTGTGGCTACCTATCTAAAAATTAGTTTCTTGCAAGTTTTCTTGATATTTAAATATTATAGAGTGGTATGTTTCGTGACAATACTCAAAATATGCGATTGCTCGGCACTCACGAATATACTTAGAAAAATTATTTATTTTATATATTTAAAAAATAGATTTATAAACACTAGTTATATTTTAAGTTTCTTTGTTTTGTTATCTATCTTATGCAAATATAAGTCTTGTTTTGAAAACTAAAAAAAAAAAGGGTAGTTTTAGGTCATTTTATAATTCAAATATTTACGTGAGGGATGAAAATGATTTAAAAATTGTGTGGAAACTTATTTTTAAAAAAATGTATGGAAACTTGTCTATAATAATATTAAAAACATCCGATAGTAATCAAATGGACCAGGGGGTGTTTGTTTGCTACCGATTTTTTAAAAAAATCTAGAGAACTAAGGGGGTGTTTGTTTGACATATTTAAGTAGGATTTAACTTAAAAGAGTTATGTTGAAGTGTTTTATTTAGCACTTAAAAATTGAGAGTTGGAGTTAAAAACTCGTTTAGATATAGTTTTTGTGTAGCTTGTTTGTATGTAGGTTTGAAATGAATAATTATTTTTAGTAGTTAAAAAAGAAATGATTAAAAATTGGTGGTTAAAAATAAATTATTTTGATTGATTTGAAAAGAATAATTAAAAATAATTGGTTAAAAATGATCGAGTAATTATAAATGAATGGTTAGAAATGATAATTATTTTTAAAAATAAAAATGAAAAAAGTTAGTAAAAACTCGTTTGGATTTAAGTTTTCTATTAAGTCCTGAAACTAAATCCAACATCAAACACCTTGACATATTTAGGTAGTTTTTAGGTTAAGGATTTATATTGATAAGTTATATTGAGTAGTTAAAAATTGAAAGTTGTGTCAAAAACTCGTTTAGATATAGTTTTTGTGTAGATGAGTTATACTCAAAACCTTGGTTGTATGTAGATTTACAATGAATTGTTATTTTTAATAGTTAAAAAGAAATTATTAAAAGTAAGTTGTTTTGATTGATTAGAAATGAATGATTAAAAATGAGTAGTTATAAATGAATGATTAAAAATGAGAGTTATTTTCAAAAGTAAAATTGAGGAAAAATTGGTAAAAACTTGTTTGGATGTAGATTTTCGAAATGAAGTTACCAAATCCTAAACCTAACTTCTAGCTAAACACGTCAAACAAATTGCAGGTAGGGTCCCATAAAAATATATGATAAAAACTTATCTCTTTAGCTAAGGAGGGAGGTGCCACAAATTTTTTCTTTAAACAATATTATTAAAAAAAAAAAAATATTTATGACACCAAATGATATCGCATACCCTTTTTAAAGAGGACTTGCCTCCTCAGTCTAAATTTTTCTCAAAATATATTATCTCTAAGTTTATCCCGCAACAATTGCTAAGCCGGAGAAAATTGGGCGACTTGAAAACGATTGGTGGCCATTGGCAGCAACATGGCGTACGAACTTGGACGACGATAATTCGGGCGTTGAACAAACCAGATTCTTTGGATTGATCCTTTTCCCCAAATCTCAACCCTCTTTTCTATATTAAGAACTCATCATCTCTTTCAATTTGTCCCAATCCCGATCACTCTCTTAGTTTCTTCCTTCATCGCCTCTGTTTCTCCCTCAGATTCCGATTCCGCCGTCCAAAATAGCAGGGATATGGCATCATCTCGCTTCTATTCTTCCCTTTCCTTGCTATTTTTGGTCGCCATTTGCTCCTCTTCTCATCGGGTAAGATTCCCTGATTCTTAATCGCCTTTTGTTTTTTGTGCTTTGATCTCTGCGATTTTCTTGTAGCTGTTGAATTTCGATGAAATTGTGTGTACTCTTTTCTGTATCTTTGGTGGTTCTTTTGATTTTGAGTTATATGTTAATTAGTTTGATAATCGGCATCTTGTTGGTGATCGTAGTTAGTGTGCCCTCAATATAGTTTGAAGCGGGAAAGAAACTGTTGAGTTAGGGTGTGTTTGGACCCCGTTTATGTAAACAGTCGAGTTGGTTATAATGACCCAACTCACGTTTGCCCCACCATTTGTTATAAATGGTGGTTACCGCGTGCCCGTTTATCTAAACCTTACATGTATTACTTTTTGTTACATAACCAACTCCTTAAACACAGTTTATCATAATACCTGTTATAATAACTTGCGCCTCAAACACCTTTTATAATAACCCACCATTTATCATAATCAAACCGGTGCCCTAAACATACCCTTAAGTGATTAAATGTAGAATTAGATTTGGATGATAGTAATTATGTCGTGGGGTTAACATTGGACAAGTACAAAGAGAGAGTTTAATTGATGTTAGCACTATTCGTTGCTGTTTTTGGTTTTTTTAAAACATTTATTTTGGATAACCTGTCTTAAGGCTCTAATCCGGAAGACACCGAGGAGACGCCATGCTGAAACTAACTCGTGAATTTCAAACCTTAATCTCCAAAGAATACTTAGAGACACCTAAGGAATTTTAGACTTATGCACTATTTGTACGAGAGGAAACCATTAACTAATTTGCAAACGTAACAGAACAAATTAGTCAAACGTATTAAACTTTATTCAGCTAATATAAATCATAATCGTGTTCCTAAGGGGGCACGGTGGTAAAAAACTTGGGCTTTGTAGGTGTGCTCCCCTCAAGGTCTTAGGTTTGAGACTCACTTGTGACATTAATTTATAGAAATCTCCAGTGTCTCCATTCCATTGATGTCTCCCGGTGCTCAAGCTAGAGACGGGCATGGTTACTCTGAGAATAGTGGAGCAAAGCTCCGATTTTCCGGTTTCTATAAAATAGAAAAAATCATAATCGCTATCATCGTTTTAATTGAGAAGGATCTTGTAATAGTTAACCATTACTCGTCTTCCATTTGTTTGTGTACCGGTGGAATTCCACCTTTCAACAACTCATAACCAAAAATGGGTTACTGTGGATCCGTTGTAATCCATGGCAAGCAAGGGAGTTGACTAATTCCTATCTGTTAAAATAAATCAATCATACACGAAACTTTAATCAACTTCATTTTCAACTAAGGATGAAAAATCCTTGTCTCTGCCAACACGTCTTATATGACAATGTTCGTCTATGCTTAAACTAACTCGTGAATTTCAAACCTTAATCTCCAAAGAATACTTAGAGACACCTAAGGAATTTTAGACTTATGCACTATTTGTACGAGAGAAACCATTAACTAATTTGCAAACGTATGAAACAAATTAGTCAAACGTATTAAACTTTATTCACTAATATAAATCATAATCGTGTTCCTAAGGGGGCACGGTGGTAAAAACTTGGGCTTTGTAGGTGTGCTCCCCTCAAGGTCTTAGGTTTGAGACTCACTTGTGACATTAATTTATAGAAATCTCCAGTGTCTCCATTCCATTGATGTCTCCCGGTGCTCAAGCTAGAGACGGGCATGGTTACTCTGAGAATAGTGGAGCAAAGCTCCGATTTTCCGGTTTCTATAAAATAGAAAAAATCATAATCGCTATCATCGTTTTAATTGAGAAGGATCTTGTAATAGTTAACCATTACTCGTCTTCCATTTGTTTGTGTACTGGTGGAATTCCACCTTTCAACAACTCATAACCAAAAATGGGTTCTGTGGATCCGCTGTAATCCATGGCAAGCAAGGGAGTTGACTAATTCCTATCTGTTAAAATAAATCAATCATACACGAAACTTTAATCAACTTCATTTTCAACTAAGGATGAAAAATCCTTGTCTCTCGCCAACACGTCTTATATGACAATGTTCGTCTATGCTTAAACTAACTCGTGAATTTCAAACCTTAATCTCCAAAGAATACTTAGAGACACCTAAGGAATTTTAGACTTATGCACTATTTGTACGAGAGAAACCATTAACTAATTTGCAAACGTAATGAACAAATTAGTCAAACGTATTAAACTTTATTCAGCTAATATAAATCATAATCGTGTTCCTAAGGGGGCACGGTGGTAAAAAACTTGGGCTTTGTAGGTGTGCTCCCCTCAAGGTCTTAGGTTTGAGACTCACTTGTGACATTAATTTATAGAAATCTCCAAAGGTGTCTCCATTCCATTGATGTCTCCTGCTCAAGCTAGAGACGGGCATGGTTACTCCGAGAATAGTGGAGCAAAGCTCCGATTTTCCGGTTTCTATAAAATAGAAAAATCATAATCGCTATCATCGTTTTAATTGAGAAGGATCTTGTAATAGTTAACCATTACTCGTCTTCCATTTGTTTGTGTACCGGTGGAATTCCACCTTTCAACAACTCATAACCAAAAATGGGTTCTGTGGATCCGTTGTAATCCATGGCAAGCAAGGGAGTTGACTAATTCCTATCTGTTAAAATAAATCAATCATACACGAAACTTTAATCAACTTCATTTTCAACTAAGGATGAAAAATCCTTGTCTCTCGCCAACACGCCTTATATGACAATGTTCGCCTCATGCTTAAACTAACTCGTGAATTTCAAACCTTAATCTCCAAAGAATACTTAGAGACACCTAAGGAATTTTAGACTTATGCACTATTTGTACGAGAGGAAACCATTAACTAATTTGCAAACGTAACAGAACAAATTAGTCAAACGTATTAAACTTTATTCAGCTAATATAAATCATAATCGTGTTCCTAAGGGGGCACGGTGGTAAAAAACTTGGGCTTTGTAGGTGTGCTCCCCTCAAGGTCTTAGGTTTGAGACTCACTTGTGACATTAATTTATAGAAATCTCCAGTGTCTCCATTCCATTGATGTCTCCCGGTGCTCAAGCTAGAGACGGGCATGGTTACTCTGAGAATAGTGGAGCAAAGCTCCGATTTTCCGGTTTCTATAAAATAGAAAAAATCATAATCGCTATCATCGTTTTAATTGAGAAGGATCTTGTAATAGTTAACCATTACTCGTCTTCCATTTGTTTGTGTACCGGTGGAATTCCACCTTTCAACAACTCATAACCAAAAATGGGTTCTGTGGATCCGTTGTAATCCATGGCAAGCAAGGGAGTTGACTAATTCCTATCTGTTAAAATAAATCAATCATACACGAAACTTTAATCAACTTCATTTTCAACTAAGGATGAAAAATCCTTGTCTCTGCCAACACGTCTTATATGACAATGTTCGTCTATGCTTAAACTAACTCGTGAATTTCAAACCTTAATCTCCAAAGAATACTTAGAGACACCTAAGGAATTTTAGACTTATGCACTATTTGTACGAGAGGAAACCATTAACTAATTTGCAAACGTAACAGAACAAATTAGTCAAACGTATTAAACTTTATTCAGCTAATATAAATCATAATCGTGTTCCTAAGGGGGCACGGTGGTAAAAAACTTGGGCTTTGTAGGTGTGCTCCCCTCAAGGTCTTAGGTTTGAGACTCACTTGTGACATTAATTTATAGAAATCTCCAGTGTCTCCATTCCATTGATGTCTCCCGGTGCTCAAGCTAGAGACGGGCATGGTTACTCTGAGAATAGTGGAGCAAAGCTCCGATTTTCCGGTTTCTATAAAATAGAAAAAATCATAATCGCTATCATCGTTTTAATTGAGAAGGATCTTGTAATAGTTAACCATTACTCGTCTTCCATTTGTTTGTGTACCGGTGGAATTCCACCTTTCAACAACTCATAACCAAAAATGGGTTCTGTGGATCCGTTGTAATCCATGGCAAGCAAGGGAGTTGACTAATTCCTATCTGTTAAAATAAATCAATCATACACGAAACTTTAATCAACTTCATTTTCAACTAAGGATGAAAAATCCTTGTCTCTGCCAACACGTCTTATATGACCACTTGGCAACTTCAACAAGAAAAGTAAATTCTTTTGGTGTTACTCACCTTACACTGGTTACTTATTGAATCATCATGGGTTCGTCTAGTGATCAAGATGATCTTGATAACTTAGAGGTTATGAACTTATGCATTTAATCCATAGTGATAAGTGACTATCTATCTAGGAATTAATTTTTTACGAGTTTTCTTGATAACCAATATTGTAGTGTCATGTGGTTTATCCTGTGAGAATGGTCGAGGTGCGTTAAATTTAGCCGGACGCTCACATAATAAGAAAAGAAAAAAAAAAGCCCTAGTCACTTATTGGATTTAAGGACTGTGCAATAATGGCTGTAGCCTGTAAAATGTTGAGTTTTAAAAAATGGCTGTAGCCATTTCAACACATTTCGTCAAAAGGGTTTAAATATTCGTTTCTTATAAAAAGTTTACCGGATTCTTTTCAGTTATTCAATATAGTGCTCTGTTAATAGCAGGTCTATGCGGAGGAACAAGTTTTGAAGTTCAAACTCAACTCTGATATTCTTCAGGTACTAGTTTCTATTTTCGCAACATTGACAGTTAAGCATTATGGTTTTCAGTGGCCAAAAGACGGCGACATTGATCTTAATCCTCTATCTGCTTATCCTTAACCCAATTCATTTACATTTTACAATGACTTTTGAGCGGTTTGATTGAGTATAATCATTTGAATAACAATTCCTCTACTGTGTCCCTTTGAACTTTGTGCTTGTTTAATTTTTTTACTATGGCTTTCACATTTGAATTCTTAGTAAAATCTTTAAAACAAAAATAAGATTTTAAAATCTATTTTTTTAGTTTTTTAGACTTAGCTTGTATTTTGAAACATTATTGGAAGACAAATGACGAGACGAAGAAAATCATAGGTAAAAGTAATATTTATAAGTTTAGTTTTCATAAACAAAAAACAAAGGTCATGTTTGATAACCATTTTGTTTTTCGTTTTTTGTTTATGAAATTTAAGCCTACAACAACTACCTTTCTATACCTTTTTCCTTATTTGGATATCTACATCTTACCTATATTTTAATAAACAAAACCAAAATTTGAAAAAAAAAAAAAAGTAGCTTCCAAAAGCTTGTTTTTGTTTTTGAAATTTAGTTAGTATTCACCTACTTTCTTAACAAAATTTGGATACATTGTAGGAAAGATGGAATACATGGTAGGAAATTTGAGTAGAAATAACCTTAAATTTCATAAACCAAAAACAAAAAACGGGGCCAAAATTAAATAGTAATCAAACGGGCTATAAATTTTTAAGTGATTAATGTTAACTAAACTTCTTATGTATGTATATGTATGCTTATATAGCTGTGTTTCTCTTAAAGTTTTCTAACTAATAAATGTCTTACCACATATTTGGATTAAACATATAGTTTTATCAAACTTTACTGGTTAATAACATTTCTATTATCATACTAACTTATCTAAAGGTGAATATTGTTAATTGATTATTAGTAACAATAAAATAAAAATAGCAATCTTCCTCTTATTCAAATATTGGTATTCTTGTCTATTGGTATGCCAGTCTATTTTTTTGAGCTCGATCTATTCAATTTGTGTAATTAGTTTGTTCAGGTTGAGTTATCAAGACCTGTTTAATCAAGTGAAGCAACCTGAACTTTGTTCCATATGAAGACTTCATTTTGTTAATAACAAGAAACTCCCCTAATAGTATTTCTCATGTCTTGTCTTGCAGGAGTCTATCGTTCGGCATGTAAACGAACACCCACAGGCAGGCTGGAAAGCTACCATGAACCCGAGTTTGTCAAACTATTCTGTAAGTTTCTACTAGCTTAAAATTATTCTGCTATTAATTGTTGGAATGTGATTGATTTTCTCTAAACTTCCTAAGCAGATTCTTCTTTAATTCTTGTAAGAACTCTTCTACGATGTTTTCACCCTATTGCTTATTGTTTAGGTAAGCCAATTCAAGCACCTGCTTGGTGTCAAACAAACTCCTGAAAAGGATTTAAAGAGTACCCCTGTTTTGTCCCATCCCAAATCTTTAAAGTTGCCAAAAAGTTTTGATGCAAGAGAAGCTTGGCCCCAGTGTATCACCATTGGAACTATCCTAGGTTAATTACTTCATCTCACTTTAGTGATATAGAATACATATTATTTTCAAACGAATTCATTGCTGACGGTTTTTTCATTTGTGAATTTCCAATGCTGAATAAATGTCCTCATAAAGATCAGGTAATTATTCTCCATTAATTCCAAATGTCTTTTTCTTCTGCATTATGATTTATGAAAATTCTCAGTCAGCCTTTACGTTTTAGGGGCACTGTGGTTCTTGCTGGGCATTTGCTGCTGTCGAGTCACTTTCAGATCGCTTTTGCATTCATTTTAACATGGTTTGCTGACTACACTGATATTCTTGTTCACCATAGTACTACTGTTCAATTAGCCAAATTTCTTTATCTATTTATTGGTAATTAAATATTATATTTGTTTCAGAATATTTCTCTGTCTGTTAATGATCTTGTGGCATGCTGTGGCTTCATGTGCGGCAACGGCTGTGATGGAGGCTACCCAATTGCTGCATGGCGATACTTCGTTCGTCATGGAGTTGTTTCTGAAGAGGTAACCTGTAGCTAATTGGGAATAACACCTATAATTTAAGGCTCTCATGTGGGACATTCTTATTCCCGTTTAACAGATGTCTTTAAATTCTGTCCTTTTGCTGTTGATGAACGCTTTAAATAATTATCTGAAACTTTGCAGTGTGATCCATATTTTGACACTACTGGTTGTTCCCACCCTGGTTGTGAACCTGCATATCCTACTCCTAGATGTGTCAGGCATTGTGTAGATAAGAACCAGATTTGGAGAAAATCAAAGCACTATGGTGTTAATGCTTATAGGATTAAAGACAATGTCGACGATATCATGGCAGAAGTTTACAAAAATGGACCAGTTGAGGTTGCCTTCACGGTGTATGAGGTAAGCGAAAGATCTTGCTTCGCACTCGGTTTAATGTGCTCAAACTTCAGAATAATTTTTCTGTAGCTTGTATCTTTTCTGCCTCCCTACTTTACCATTTCAGGGCCATAATTTATTGAAGACTTCCAAATACCATATTACATATTGTCCATGTATTTGTAAATATTAAGAATAGTCAATCTACTGTTACTATTATTTCCATTTTGCATGGCCTTTTTTAAAATTTTATTTTTATTGGTCCACTGGTTGTGTTTTTGACATTTCTGGCGAGTAATGTGAAAATAATCTTAAGATGCTTTATAAGTTGAAATCTTATTGGCTACCAATATCCTTTACTTTGCTTTTAGTTGTTAAAGCAAATCTTCTTATAACGAATTACAGGATTTTGCTCATTATAAATCTGGAGTTTACAAACATATTATTGGTGATATAATGGGAGGGCATGCTGTGAAGCTTATTGGATGGGGAACAACGGATGATGGAGAGGATTATTGGGTCTGTTGATACCTCCTCTAGCCTTATCTCTTAACTCGCAAGTTCGTAATCGCCAAATTTGTCGAAATATTATGTTAAACACGTTCATTTTCTTGTGCAGCTTTTGGCAAATCAGTGGAACAAAGGCTGGGGCGATGTAAGTTTCACGACATTGTACACCTTTAGATTTTGTTGCCCTAAGACTACATTTGGTAGTGTTTTTGACACGGTTAAAAACACTTGTTTTTGTCATGAGAAGCACCTCTCTCATGGTTTGATCCATCGTGGCCACATTCCTAGGAATTATGAGTTTCCTTGTTATCCAAATAATATAGGGTCAAGCGGTATGTCCTGTAACATTAGCCGAGGTGCACGGAAACTAGCCACAAATATTAAAAAAAAAAAAAAAAAAAAATATATATATATATATATATATATATATATATATAGTAGCAACCCAAAAATATTTTAACTGCCCTATGAGAAAGCATCTGTTAGAACAGAGAACTAAATATCAAAGTAATTAGTTTCTAAACACCTTTGACTAAAATGCTCACATTTTATGGAGTAAAGTACTTGTTCTGAATGTACTTTCTGTCTGACTATAATGCATTTAATTTTAAATGTTTAGGATGGCTACTTCAAAATAAAAAGAGGAACAAATGAGTGTGGCATTGAGGCAGATGTTGTTGCTGGTTTGCCCTCATCTAGAAATATTGCCATGGTGGCTGACATATGACCCAGATGTTGATGTTTCACAATCTAAGTATTTTCTCAACCAAATATATGTTTGAGTATCTGTCTTGCTTTTGGGTCAGAACTATTTATGCATATTAAGTTGATTAGTGCTTTGCTGAATGTTTCCAAGAATCTGTGTTGTAGCCTAACGAAGAACAGGAAGATATAATGTTTGAAAAGAGATATTAATCAAATAATGTCTCAATATTCTTGGAAAATGATCACCCTTGTAATACCATTTCATTCAGCATTGTTTTTTAAGAAGAGAATATTACACTAGCGGTGTTTGGAGCAAGAAAAATGAAAATGATTACGAAAAGGATGAAAGTATGGTAGAAAATATGGGGAGAATGATTATCGGAGAAAATATACATTTATATTTTTCGGATGAGAATGATTATAGAAAAATCATTATCTAACCAAGAATAAAATAGTAAATATGAGGAGAATGAAAAGCTATTAGGGGGGCAGAATATGAAGGGATTATAGGGAGAATAGTGTTTAGGGTATAGATAAAAGAATTATTCTCCTTGTAATCATTCTCATTTTTTTTATTCCAAACACTCAATATCTTTGATGGTATTAAAGCGTCTTAAAACTTCAAGATGAGGTAGCTTGATAAGACTATCTGAATGATTCTGGCATGTGCTTGTTTACAAGATACAAAAGAAATGTAGCTCAGACTTAAGATGGTAATTATTCTGGCATGTGCTTGCGTAATTTTGTCATTCACAAAATCAATATGCTTACAAAGGACTCAAAGAAAAATATAGCTTGGAATTAAAGAAGTTTGATCTTGAGTTTCATGAATGAAGTTTGACCTTCATTTAGGTCTCGAAAACTTGATGATTTGATAGAAAAACATAACTTTGAAAATTAATCTTCAAACTGTCTACTTTTTGACCTTGAATTGAAAGGGAGTCTATATTAGGTTAAAAATATTGTGGTGGTGGTTGCACCCCTTAAAAAAGGTAATGGACATTATTTCAATAATTTCAATCAAGATTTAGCTTACAAGGTATAATGGTCACACATGAGCTAATATTATAAAAATTAAGAAAACTTATCAAATTTGTCGATTTAAAAAATAATTGCATATATAGTGTTACAAAAATTAAGAAAACTTACCAAATTAGTCAAATTTAAAATATAATTGCAAATATAGTCACTGTTAAAAAAAAATTAACAACCATAATCATGGGTATTAATAGAAATACAATATTAATAATACATAGTATTATATTAATGAATATTTATAATACAATATTAAAACATATTAATGACTATGAACGCAAATGTTTTAAAATTTATCTACATTTGTAATTATTTTGTGAGAATAGTCTATTGAATACAATTTCCTTAAAAACTAATTATGACGCCCCAAATGAACCAGGTCCACATTTGAATGAGGGGGCTTAAAAGAAATTCATAGTTAAGCATGCTTAGCTTGGAGTAGTCTTATATTAGGTGAACTCCAAGGAATTTATTCCTATGATGCATATGAGTGATGACAAAGCATGTTGAAAGGACCCGTGTTGGTTTGTGAGGACAATATTCATTTTCAGAAGCAATGAAGGTTAGTTATTAACGTGATCAAGTCGCAGGAAAATATCGGTGCCTATTGGGCATCCAAATTCCATATCCTATGCCTGAGGCGTTACATTTCTATTGTCCATAAAAATAAATTTAGCCACATTTATATAAGTCTAGTTAAATCCAATTAAATTCCAATAGTCACATACATTAAAAAAAAATGCTCATAAAACCGTCAAAATGAATATAACTTAGTTGACATCGTGTACTAATGACCTTGATATTAGAGATTTGATTCCTCTGCTCACTCCCCACGTTTTCAAAAAAAGAAAATCTCATAAAACCAACCTCTTACCATATGGACTAAAAAGCAAACTTATTTCACACCCAAACAACCTTTATTTCTTCCAATCGATTCATATATACTAAATTGGTCAAAAGAAAGAAAGTTCATAAAAAAAAAAAAGAGGGTTGTTTGGATTCAATTATTGGGCAAGAAAATAATGGTTCTCTAACAATTTATAGCCAAATGTACACTCAATGAGGTGGCTTATTGTAACACACTACTTTAGGAATTGAAAAAGAAATTTACACGTGTGTGGACTAAATAATCGGCTAAGGCAATAATTGGGCAATTTAGATTCTTCTCAATATCCTAATTCCTACCTTCAAAACTGTGGATAAAAGAACTTTCATCACTTGTGGTGTTTGTGGCATGATTTTGGGATGGCTGGTTTTGAATTTAGAACTCGAAATTATGTCCTATTCATCGAAAGGTTGTCCATTACCATAGGGCAATTACATTTAGAGTCTACATAGTTCGTTACAATTTAGTTCTATGATTTGGAGAAAGTTAAAATTTAGCTCTATAATTTTATAAAATATCAAATACATTTCTTATTGAATGTAATTATTGACGTATTAAATACATGAAAGTTTACTATTCATAATCATAAATTATATGATTTTTTTTAGTATGGTATGGTTTTTTTTTGTTATATCATAACTCATTATTTCATTATTGACACATACTAATTTTTAAGTACTTAATTCGCTAATGATAAGAAACGACAATAACTATTTTTTAGGTTTTATAACACTAAAGGAACTAAACTCTAATTCTTAAAATTATAGGGGTTAAATTCTATATTTCTTTAAATCATATAGACTAAACTCTAATTTTTGAAATAATGAAAACTAAACTCTAACTTTCAAACTAAACTTATATGTTACTGTTCTTTTTTACTTTATTTTCTAGGGGATTTTGCATGTATAACAAAAAATGGAAAAATATTTCCATCTATAGCACAAAATCTAAAATAATTTCGTTTGTAGCAGAAAATCCAAATTGACTTCTATCACTTGTTGAGTTCTATTAGTGATAGAATTCAATCAATGATAGACTCATTCTATCACTAACACTGCTTAAGTTTTCTATTAGTGATAGAAATCTAAATTGAGTTCTATCACTAGGTGAATGATAGAAATAAATATGCTATAAATGAATTATTTTAAAAATTATGATGTACATATATTACAAGAGGTAGAATGTGTTGCTGATGGTAAATTCTTTATTTTCTATGTCTCTTTTATTTTATTATTTTTTTTTATGTATTTTGATATTTAAAATCTAAATAAATTTTGTCAAAAAGAATAATAACTTATGACAACTATGAATTAAGAGGTGATAGATTCAATCTAATTATTGTTGAACTAAAAAAAAAAATTAAATCCAACTTTTCATCATTCATTTTGTACTAATGATCTTGAGGTTAAAGTTTCGATTCCACATCTCATATATGGTAAAAAAAAAAAAGTGTTGATCTCTAAAATAGCATCCATCACTAATTTCTTTGAGCTCCTTATATTTGGGAGAGTGACAAGAAATTCTAATGAGCCTTGCTCATAAAATTACATTTTTGCAAACGTAGTACTGTTTTTTCTTTTTTGTTTGTGTTGTTTTTTTTGGTGATTTTTTTTAATCAGAAAAGGGGATCATAAACCATATCTAGAGATACTATTGCTTTTAAATAAGAAGAGAGATCGAACTTATAAACGTAGATTGAAAATCAATATGTTATTGACCATTTGATTTTGTGCTTAAATTTTTACAATTTTTTTAGGGGAAAAAATAATTAACTATTAATGTAGTCAGATTGATATTTCTTCTAATTTGAACTTGTTTGACTGATTACTCTCTCAATAGTCAAAATTATTATTTTTCTAAAAAGTAGGTTTGAATATTTCTAGCCAATTAGTATAATATATAGTTAAAAAAAAACACACACAATGGTTAAATATTAATCCTAAGAAGAGGCTAACATATTGTTTTGATTCATTTATTTGAAGATTTATTCAATTTTATTTTAGTTTCGTACTTTCAATGGTTAATTTTATTTTTATTATTTTATAGAATTTAAAATTTATTTTTATGAAATGAATTTATGTCAAAATTAGTCTAATACTAATTAATATAAGAAATAGAATATAGACAATTTCTAAAAAGAAGTCCGAATATATATAGAGAAACAAATAATAAACAGTATCTTAAAAAATAATTAACAATTGAAATTATAGAGATTAAAACTAAAAATTGAATACTTCAACAAAAAAGGAAAAAACTAAAAAAAATTAATTTCCAAAAGATTACCTTATTGATACCTAACACTTTTAAGATATACTCATTTGGAAATCTTGAATTCAACACCCATTGAATTGAATCAAATTCTAAAATTATTGTTGTTTTTTTTAGTACATCACAAAACCATCCTGATTATTAGTGCAATTCAAATGTAGTTATACTCTCTATCATTGTTGAATTACAAAAATCACTCAATGGACTAAAATGTTATTTTAATAGTAATAAATAATAATAATAATAATAAATAAATAAAAAGGATTATCTAAAAAGAGATAATGTTATCTGCGAGTTTTATCCAGAATGAAATGGGACAAATCCGGCCTCTGTCTTGGTGGCACCACGTGTAACTCTCGATGGCACTTTTTACTTTTTTATATCCACAAAAATCCAATTTCAATCAAATAAATAAATCCACAAATACTCAATTTAAAAAAAAGAAAAGATCCATTTGATAATCATTTCGGCCTTCTTCAATAACCTTTTAATTTTTTGTTTTTGGTTTATGAAATTTAACTCAAATTTTTTATTATGTGATTCATATTTCCTATAATGCATCAATCATTTCTTTCTTACTAACCAAATTTCAAAAACAAAAATAATCTTTTGAAGCTACTTTTTTTTATTTC
Source organism: Sicyos edulis (assembly GCA_036507275.1). Classification (NCBI taxonomy): domain Eukaryota; kingdom Viridiplantae; phylum Streptophyta; class Magnoliopsida; order Cucurbitales; family Cucurbitaceae; genus Sicyos; species Sicyos edulis. The sequence continues at coordinate 46,565,057 of CM071847.1, read as the reverse complement.
CAAATTTTAATTTTATTTATTAAAATATAGATAAGATATAGATATAAAAAAATAAGAAAAATCAAGAATAAAGAATAAAAAATTAAAAAATTCAAACAAAATGTGAAATTTGAAAACAAAAAAACATTTATCATATATATTTTTTAGTATTTAATTTTTAAAAACATAAAACTATCAAATATATACAATTTTTATTTTTTAAAATAAAAAACAAAATACAAAATAATTATCAAATCCGCTTAAATAAATTTACAAAAATCCAATTTCAAGAAAATAAATAAATCCACCAAATCTCGCAACTAATTCAACGTTGCGTGCTCCACTATCCACTCTCAAAACCCCCAAAAATCCCCGTTGTTGTTCCTTCAATCGCTCGATCTCACATTTTCCCCCTTCTTCAATTTTTGTAATCGCTCCCTTTTCGATCATCTCCTTCTCCACTTCAATTTTCCCCAATTTCTCACCAACCCCACTTCTTAATTCCTCCTAATTTGTTTGATCGAAGCGATTTCAAGAGCTTTTTGGTCGATTTCAATGGCCGGCGCTCTCAGCAAGATCAGTTTTGTCCCATCTCACCCTTGTTGTTGTTCTTGTTGTTGTTCTTCTACTCATCATGTTCCTGCGCCGATTTATGCCCTTAAATCCCGCGATTCTTCTTTGGATCCGTTGAATTTGCAGCGGCTTTCTTTGAAATTTCCTTCCTCCTCGAGGCCGTTTTCGAGCAGTGATTCCTATGGCAGAAGGATTGAGTACAGAGAAGCTAAGGGTGTTTCCAGGAATTCTGTTTCTCCTACCAGATCTTCGACGAATTCCCTTGTTGGTACCTCTAACCCTAATTTTAGCTTTAACGCCCTTTTATTTTCACTATTCTTTTGATAATTAGGGTTTTTTTTTTCATATATAGGTTTGGGTTTTCTATGTTTTTAATTTTATTGGATAAGGATACTGATTGGGAAACTTGGTTTTTTCTATGTGTTTGGATGTGAAATTGTAGAGTGATTATAAATGGGGTTATTTTAAGTGATTAGAAATTTAAATTTTAATAATAGCTAGTTTGGATGTGGTTAGTTGGAGATGGGTTGCATTTAATAGTTTGGTTGGATGATGGTTTTTGGAGAGAAATTGCAAACAATAGCTCGTTTGGATGGAGTTAAAAATGAGTTGTTATTTTAAAGGGTTAGAAATGTGTGGCTGTAAATTAATGATTAGACATGATTGATTAGAAATGAATTATTATTAAAATGAGTGATTAGAAATAAAAAATGAGTAATCACTCTAACTGCTCAAAATGATCACATTTGAATGTAATTGTTTAAAGAGCACTGGCAAAAGCTAAGGAATAGCTTCTTGTTTGTGATCTGGGTCATTTTGAACAGAACTAGTTTCTATGTATATCTATGCTTTTTATCCTTTTTCTTTCTCTGGAATTTGGACACCTAAATTCCTGTTTTCTTCTATATTGATTTTCCAAATATGGAAGAATCCACTTTTTGTGAATTTTTTTTCACAGATAGCACTTGATTTATATACACAAACTATTATACTCCATTTTGTTTATAACCCTTTTGTTTCTGTTCAATAGACTGGCTTTCGAATTCCAAAAGTTCAGAAATGGTGGGAAAAAGGGTTGCAACCTAATATGAAAGAGGTGACGGGTGCACAGGATCTTGTGGATTCTCTTTTAAATGCTGGGGACAAGCTTGTTATTGTCGATTTCTTCTCCCCTGGTTGCGGTGGCTGCAAAGCTCTTCACCCAAAGGTATCCATTGTTCTTTATTGTTTTGAAAACTGGTTTTTTTTCCAAGTATTTCAATTCAAGTTCTGAAATTTGTACCATATGCAGATATGCCAATTTGCTGAGATGTATCCGGATATCCAATTTTTGCAAGTGAACCATGAAGAGCACAAATCCATGTGTTATAGTCTTGGTGTTCATGTGCTGCCCTTCTTCCGTTTCTACCGAGGTGCTCATGGTCGTCTTTGCAGCTTTAGCTGCACTAATGCAACTGTAAGTAGTCTATTTGAATAGATTGAAAGTGTTCTGCATTTGTAATGTTATCATTGCTTGAAAGGAGCATGTTTTTCCGAAAATGCTTTGGCTTTTTCCTCACTTTGGTCTACCTAACTGCATTAGGATAGGAAGTAGTAGCGAGCAAGAGCATTAACTCAGCGGCGTTAATGCGACTTCCCATGATGGGTTTGAATCCCTCAACTAAAAAAACGGATAGGAAGTAGTATCGTTGTCCTTTTAGGGGAGTTGACTGATATTTATCCATTTTTATTTTTCATTTAAGCATATTTGATATGTTTTATTCGGCATGGCATAGTTCTATTGTGTGGTTTCACCTATTTTCTTTAGTTCAACAACAATTCGGTGGGGGATTCAAGAACACATGACTTCTTGGTTTAACTCTGTTTTTTGAGGCTTCATCTGCCTCACAAGTATCAGATGTCTGTTTTAGTCTGCTAATACTCCTTTTATGAACGGTTGGTTGATAAAGAACTGGTTTGATATCACAGATAAAGAAATTCAAAGATGCATTAGCCAAGCACAACACGGACCGATGCAGCCTCGGCCCCACCCAAGGGTTGGAGGAGAAAGACCTTGTGGCACTTGCCGCTAACAAAGAACTCTCGTTCAACTATACACCTAAACCAGCCGAAGACACCCCAATCCCCACCCCTGCTCATGTTGGAGGTGTAAAATTATCAGAAAGAGAGCGGTCGCATCCCGATTTGGAGCAACTTCCTCCTCTTATTCCTCTTCCTCTTCCTCTTCCTTCAACTAGCCTAAAGTCTGGTCAAAACTCCAAGGAGAATTCTTATGTGGGATGAAGCTGATACCGATAGCCTATATATCCTTAATATGAGTGCTTTTGCCTCTAAAGATTTAGAGGTGGGTCCTATATTAACGAGACCCAGTGAAGTTATTTCTATTGTTGCTTTTTTTGGGTTGAATCCTAGGCTGCTGATTCTTTTGAATGTCAGCAGCCATCTGTTATATATATGATATATAGTTACTCGTCTGTACATGGTTGTATAAAGCTCCTCCTTAAGATTATGAATTCAAGGGTTACCAAAGATTGTAATAAGTAAATTGATGTGAGTTGAATGAATAATCTTGTGCCTCTTGATCTTCTTCTTCTTTTTTTTGGATAGATAGGACATTTCATTGAGCTGTGAAAATGTTATGTTCAAACAACTTAGTTCACTTTTCCTCGAAATCTATAATTGAACAGTTGTGTAACTTGTACAACTACAGAATAGATCATGTTACTTTAGAGACCCTGTTTTTCCTTTATTAGTAAAGGGGGCAATGCTGATGGATGTTAGCGGAGTCCGTGCCTTACATACCACCACGGGATCGGGCGTTCTTGGGCGGATCCTGCAAGTAAGCCCCATAGTGAATTATTCATTCTTTTTCTGGAGGGGATTTTCTTCTATTGAAGCTACTTTATTGTTGCAATTTCTGGTTTGATATATGTTTGCTTTGAATTAAACATGCTGTACATTGTTGTATGCTATTCTGTTCTGGAAAACCTACTCTAAACCATTGAAGAATCTGGTTAGTAACAGTGACTTTGACTTTATTTTGCAGGAGCTCTAAAAACTGTGGACAGGTTCTTTACATTTATTCCGACTTGTCAATCAGTAAACTTAGAAGTTAAATTTGAAAAGATCTTGGAAATCTGTATATTTTTTTTATTCGTAGCTTACATGTTTGTGCGTATTTCGACTATTGTCACGAGATATATCAGCTAAACCTACAATATTTGAATGTCAAGAAAATTTGTAAGAAATGAATTTTTAGATATGTGATTGTTATAAATTGAACCTATCACTTTTTAATTACACAAAACTATTTATGACCACTTGACCACTTCATAATAATTAATAGAAATATATATTAATTATGAGAAACGATTTAGTGGAATTCATGACCATCTTGCTCTAATATCATCATATTAGATCATTTTTTGTTTTTTTAAAAGATGGTTAGATCTCCTCAAAATTATTGATGTTTAGATTGAGAAACATGCACATTATTGGAATTTTGACTCAAACTCATTTCTATCATTTTTTTCCCCCTTCAAATGATGGAGGAATTTCATAATTACCCACCAAATTTATTGAAGAAGCAAAAATGTTACTCAATCATCAACCTTCAATTGGATTGATTTTTATTTTGTTTGGGCTGGATTTGCCATAAAAAAAAATGACACATTTGGTTTTGTTTTGAAACTGTTTATAAATGGAAAGAATTAAATTCCTTTTTTGAAGAATATGTTCCTTTTCCCCTTTTGATGGAAAGGTGAACATGATTGGTGAGAAGTGCTTCTACCAATTTAAACACACACATTCACATTCATCTTAAATTAAACTCATGACAATCATCCTTGATTAATTTTACCTTTCACTTTGACTATACAAGTTTTTGGAATATATTAATAAATTTAATATATAAGGATATATTAACATGTCAAATTACTAGCATATACATAATACCAATTAAGCTCTATAGTCTGACTGAAAAATCAACAAAAAATCATTTTAAAAAATTAATTTTTAAGTAGACAGTTATCGTGAATCAAATTCATTATTTTTTAGTTTTCTAAAACTCTCTTGACTATCTCTTGTTTTTGTTGTGTTATAGACATGTATTGAATCATAGTCAAAATGGGTAATTGGAATTTGCTTTTTTTTTTAAAAAAAGAAAAAAATTATTTATATACGGCTTTAATTTTTGAAATTGTACATTTTGATGCAGATTAATTCAAGACGAGATTTTATTTTTCAAAGACTACATATCATAAGAAATATATTCTGATGGAGATCGATTTGGTTGCCAACTGATATATGAAAATGGTATGTGAATATATGCCTGAAAATGACATGTTGACTCGGTTGGAAATTTCAGAACGTGCAACCATATTATATAAATAAATGCATGGTTCTAATAAATAAATAAATAAATAAATGCATAGAATATAATTCTAATTGGGAGAGATAGGGTAAGTAAATCGTTAATTAAAGGGAAGAAGCATTGCTCAAGATATGTTATTCATTAATTAATTAATTAATATAAAAAAAACAGATGGGATAAAGTTGTATGGGAACTTGGAACCCATTTTTTGTGGCATTCACTAGAGAAGAATATTTAAGTTCTTGACTTAAGAATCTAATCCTATAAATAAATAAATAAACAAATATATATAATATAATATTATATATTATAGTTCATAGAGATTCTCATTCTCTTCCAAGGAATATAATATTTTTCTTCTTTCTAATCGAATTGCATTCCGTGGTCATTTCTCACTTTATTTCCCAACTTTGCCCGACTCCACGCTCTATGACTATGTTGAGTATATATATATATATTTTTACAAGTTACCCGAACGAGATAACAAACCCTATATAGGATGGAAACGTGTGACCGTAAAACTAAAATTACAGGTGATAATGAAAATTGAAAATTAACAAACCAAACCGATTTATTGGATGAGTTCGAATTTTTCTTATAATATTGGACATGGTTTTTATTTAGAGAAAATCGAAATTTATTGGATCGTACCAGATTCTATTTGTAAGAACCAAACCGAACTAATATTGATTTATTTACTTTCATTTTTCTTTTTTATGTGTTAGTTAAACTTTTATTGGGAGATGACTAATTACTTTTTGTTTAATTTAATTATAAATTATGAGATTTTTTTAGAAAACAACATTAAAATATGAATTGAAAGTAAAATAGCAAGTAAAATAGTAGAAAAGAAGTAAATCGTATGGAACCGAATCGAACAAAGTCGAGCCAATAATTTTATAATTTAATGAACATTGGTTTGGTTCCTCTTTTTGTTAAATCAATATAATTGGATCGGATCGGTTATCGGTTTGGCCTAAAAATCAAAGAAAACCGAATTAATGGGTTTTTCTTTTGTTGGACATTGGTTAGATTCCTTTTTTTTTTGTTAAATTGATTGGATCGGTTCAATTATAGGTTTAACCTAAAACCGAAGAAAATCGAACCAAAATCACGTATAATTAAAAATAGATTGCAACCAAATAAGATAACCAACATGTCACTAACTCATTCGGTAGATAAAGTTGATTTCGATGATCCATTAAGTTTAACATATGATTTTCAGATTCAGCTCTCCTCTACAATTGATCTTGAACAATGTAAATGATTATAATATGAATCTGCATGATGAAATTGGACAAGTTAGGGTTGATTAATTAAAGATTAAGCTCTTGATCAACTCAATCCTAAACGAGTTCTAACCAGAGTGATGATATTGATGTATGCATTGAATGTACATTATTTCATTTGTTATATATATTGTTATATTCTTGTTTGTTAGGATTAGCTTAACGCATACTTCTATTATTGTCACATGACGTATCACTTGATCCTATAACATTAGGATGTCAAAGAAATTCTTAAAAAATTAATTTCCAGTATAAAACTATCGTAAATTGAATTCACCATCTCTTAGTTACTTAATGTTCAAAATTGATTTTGTTGCAAAGAGAAAATAAGTAACAAGTTAAAAGAAGTAAGTTGCAAAAAATGGCACCAAATCCTTAACCTTTTTGTGTATATATTCCCTCCCTATCCACATGCCACCACCTTACTGTTTAGGAATTCCCTGCCTTTTCAAACTCTAACGCCAAAAATTCTTAGATTCCTCCAAACTTAACTCTATATGTAAATTGAATATTAAAAAAAAAACTCTATATGTAAATATATTCCCTCTATATATATCAATTATACATGAAAAATAACTAATAGTTTGAATAAAAATTAATGTATTATGAAAAAGAGAACACAAGCTTCTCTCTATTATATTAGATTTATATTTAAAACAATTTACAGTGTGAAGATTCAAATCCATGCCTTTTTGGTAATTTGGTGTACATTGAAACTGTTGAGTTATTACTTTTGTTGGCACAAAATCATATCTAAACATTATAAGGTGTGTTGGAGCACCGGTTTGGTTATAATAGATGAAAGGTTATGATAAACGGTGGGTTACGATAAATGACGAGTTATTATAAATGGTGTTTGAGGGACAAATTATTATAACAGAGATTATGATAAATAGTGTTTGAGAGATTGATTATGTAAACAAAAAGTAATATATGTAAGGTTTAGATAAACGAGCATGTAAGTTTAGATAACCGTCATTTATAAGAAACAATGGAACAAACATCGATTGAGTTATTATAACCAACCCAACTATTTACATAAACGAAGGCTCAAACACACTTATCTTTTGACAAAATTTTCAATACCTCATTAGTTTAGTTTTGTTGATAGATAGGCATATTTAGCTAGAAAGATTGCGTTTATTTCCCGAGGGATCAGAAACTTATTCATTATGATATTGGTTTATTAATTATATCATTATATATATATATATATATATATATATATATATATATATATATATATATATATATATATATATATATATATCAAATATGTACTTCAAAATAAAAACCGATGAAGAACAAGAAAAGGGAGATGGGTTCTTTAATTTTTATAGTGCATGTATGTATAGATTCATACATAAAAAAAATTAAAATGAAAAAGAAAACTCCAACAATATATATTCTAACTAGGCAAGATATTTGGTTCTGTTTTTCTCAATTTTAGATCAAACCCAGAACAAACTGATGGAATCGATTTGACAAAAAGTAGAACTAAATCACTATCTAATAAAAAGTAAAATTATTGGTTCAATTTTCCTTATTTTTTAGGTCAAAACAAGAACCGATTTGATCAAGTTCATTTGATAAAAAGAAGAACTGAACCAATGTCAAAATCATTGACTCGATTTTTTTCGATTCATTTATGTTTTTTATTATTTTTTTTCTAATATTTTATTTGCTATTTATTCTATTCAAATGTTTTTTTAAAGGTAACATTTATAATTAAATTAAACAAAAATAATAAGTCATTTATCAATTAAAAAAAAAACTAATTTATGAAAATAAAAATAAAAATAAATAAATCAATATTGGTTTGGTTTGTTTTTTATTAGTTTTTACAAAATAGAAACCGAACAGAACCAATAACTTTTGGTTCTTTTAAAAAAAAAAGCAATGTGTCCATTATTATGAAAAAAATCCGAACCAATCCAATATAGGTGTTTGGTTGGATTTGATTTTGTTGGTTTTCAATATTATTATCATCCCCTAATTCTAACAATATTTCCGAGCAGTGGCCTTTGAACTTGTAACATCTGGACAACGATTTCATTGGGTTGAGGTTCCATTAGTTTATGCCTTCTTGCATTGGGTTCGACGGGGCCGGCTAGCTTGTAATTCCCATTTTCAACAAATTTTTAACAAATATTTTTTTGGACAAAGCAAACCTGATTCCTTTATTCATTATTCGTTTCTTCTTTCCTTTCTTATCTATCTCTCATATGTATCTAATATTACAGCCCTCAGTTTTGGGTGTTTTTGTTCTTCTATGGAATCACCTTCTTCTATATTCTCCGACGACGATGATCTTCTCATCGCTTTCATCGGTTCGCGATGGAATGGCGCGTGCATTTCTAGACCTGCCCCCGGTTCGGCTTGGTGATTCATACTTACCCTAACTTATCCGTTTAAACTTTAGATATAGAAGAAAAAAAAAAGACTAATCATATGGAGTGATAGATTAAAGTTTTTTTTTCATGTAAAAAATAATTAATCTAAACCCTAGCTTTTGAGTGTAGTAATAATTTGGCTCTTTTATATCCTGTTACTAATAATTTTTTATTTAACTATAAGTACAAGAAAATAAAAGTATGAACAAAATTGTTGACTAAAAAGAGAAAAAAAAACTCTCTAATTGTTCTCCTAAACTGTTGGAACGAGAAGATTATAAAAAGTTTTGAAGCAATTTTGTTTTTCTCTCCTAAGAATATATATATATATATATATATATATATATATATATATATATATATATATATATATATATATATATATATATTTATATTTTGAGTATATATTGGGGAGGGAACAGATACTTGTGTCGCTGGTATTGAACTAGTTAACAACCAAACACTGAAACCATTGCGTCACTGAGCCATTCGATCCTAAGAATATTTTCTTGCTCTTCAATATCGTTAACAACTTTATAATCTATTATATTAAAGATTAATATATGTAATTCTCCAAATAAAAAGGTAATATATGTATAAATATTAGACTTATGGCAACTGCCCCGATAAACTTATGAATACTTCGATTATTATTTCGAGATATACTAAGTAGAGATGTGCATGGGGTGGGCGGAGCTAAGGAATGACTTCTCCATCCCCGTCCTCACCACCAAAATTTATCTCCGTCATCGTAAAATTCACCATTTTTTCATGGGGATAGAGGCGGGGATTCCACGTGGGGATTGAATTCCAGGGAGTAAATTTTTCCAATCATTTTTTTTCCTTTTTTAATATTTTTTTGGATTATAATCTTAAATAATTAATTTTTCTTATAAAATATTTATACGAATCAATTATATGGTTAACTATCGAGAGAAAATGGGCTTTTGCATGTATATTACAAAATGGATAAAATATTACATGAATAGCACAATAATGAAAATATTTGCACATATAGCAAAAATTGTAAATTGATAGACTTCATATTGATAGATTCTATCGATAAAGGGTGATAGAATCAATTACTAATAAGTAAAGTACATTGATAGACTTCCATCAGATTCTATCAAGAGTCTATCAATAAGAACTGATAGAATCAATCACTGATAAAATTGATAGACTTCCATCACTAGAGAATGATAGATTCTATCAAAGTCTTCTATAAAAAAAGTAAATAATTTTTTTTTAAAAAAATGGCAGAAGTTGCTATAAAAGAATTATTTTTAAAAATGTGTTATAATTGTAAACTGTGGTAAAAAAGTTGCTATACAGCGCAAATTCCCGAGAGAAAATGTCCATTTGAATATATAATTTTACCAAAAAAATATTTATTTTATCTAAAAAGTAAAGTAATTAAATGAGTGTGAAAAATAATTTTTAATAAAGAATAATAATAAATTTATAAACGAAGCGGGAAACGGGATATCTATTCCCGGCCCTGTTCCTATCCTAATCGGGGATTTCCCTACCCGTTAGGGGCAGGTCCCAGCAGAAAAAATGAACATCTCTAATACTAATCGACCATACAACATTTGAATATCAAAGAAACCGGTAAAAAATTAATTATTAAGTAGATGATCACATGGATTGAATCCATTCCCTCCTTATTCTCTGAAAGACCTTTTTGACCGGTGTGTCACTCCATCACAATATCCATTAATTAAGTCTAATATTGTGTACTGAAGAACCTAATAAAGTAATTAAATTAAAAAGCACCAATTTAAGCTTCTTTTTTTTCTTCTTTTGATAAAATCAATTTAATCTTTTGAGTTTTGAGTGATTGTTAATTTTGTGCGGTAGTAATCTTATGATAAGTATGAATAAAGTATGCATACATATAATAATATCAGACTATATATAGCAGGTAAAATATTCTTGGTAATCTTACATTCAATGAAAGGATGTAACAAAGTATCTTTCATATATATATGGGGAGTGTTTGGACATTGACAATACATTTAAAAAGTTTTCCGTAGGAAAGAAAACTATGGAAAACTCAAACCCATACGATATTTTACAAACGAATCTTGGGTTTGAAGGGGGTTTCAGGGGAGAAAGGGACAGTGGATTCCTTCTTAAAAACAATTCTCACAAAGCTCTCCCATTGTCCTAATTCTGGGAATGAGATTCAAATTCCAAATTCCTATCTACAAAAAACGAATCTCTTTCGTAGTTTTGGGTCTCTAAAGTATGTGTTCTGTCGTAATTGTAAAATCTTTAGTTGTCTCTCGAATCTGAGCTTTGAAACTTTCATTGGTGTCTTAGATATGTAATGAGACCAACTATTAATTAGTTTGATGGGCGTTTACTGTTGGGCGGTTCGATTTTCTGGTCATTAAAAAAACAGGTTTTTTGCTTATTTCTTTCTTTCTAAAATAGGAATATCGGATTATAGATTGACCTAGTGGTTAATGTAAGAGTATTTTTATTCCATTCAAGTGTTCTTGTATTTATTTTCTTGAATGATTCGTGAGCCTTTTTCTTTGAGAGAAAAGTGAGAGATATCATTTTTTAGCGTTGTAAACTATTGTCACTTTCTCTCTAGTATTTTGATGGAACTTGCATCGATAGCAAAAGCTTGGATGTAGTCTACATTGGATGAATCAATATAAATTCAGTCTCAATTTCCTCTTCTCTTATAATTATTTAAATTATTGTTCTTTTATTTAAAGTATTGTTCTTTTATTTAAAGTATTGTTCTTGTTCCTTGGAAGTTTATTATTATTATTATTTTTATTTTTTTAATCTTAATGAGAATGCATATATAAACTCGAATTAAACCCTAGCCGATTATGACATTCTGTATGTTCATTATGTAATTTTGTATTTGCTTCTTCTTAATAAAACTTCGTCTCATCTCTGCTTGTTGACTAGCTAATACAACATTAGTGAACCACACAATTTTCTGTATTTGTTTCTTCTTCTTTACGTTTTCTCTATCTTAGCATCGGTTATTGATTGTCGTTTTCATAACAGATTTTGCGTTTATAATTTGGAATAGGAACTTGAACTGGGAGAAGAGAAATTATATATAATTATCTGCACGGTTAATTTTGGATTGATTATATTTAACGGTATTGAGCCAATTTTACCTAACAGTTACAGAGAGCACCCATAAAAAATCTAAGAGGTGATCAATTCATGGTAACTACTTATCTAAGAATTAATTTCTTTCGAGTTTCAATTGACATCTAAATGTTGTATGATAAAGTAGTATGTTCTAGCGAGAATAGTTAAGATTAAGAGTGCTTATAAATTGATCGAGATACTCGCCCATATAAAAGAAAAATGGTATAGATTCTGGCACCAAATGCCATATTTGAAAATGGGGTTTTAATTTCTTCACTTTTCCTTTATAAGACATCCCAAGCACTCATCATCTTCTTAAACATCACCCCCCCCCCCCTTTGCCCTTTTCAATATATTGTTAAGACTGTGCCACAAACCTAGTACCCACCTTTGTACTTCCATTTTCACGGCTCAAACTATCAAGGTAATGAAAAGTAACTTTAGTCTTTTATTTTTCGGGTCGGTGCGACGCCTCCTAGGACGACGTTTGTGAGAGGTTATATGAATAAAATGTCTTAACTAGCTAACGCGACGACACGGTAGATCAATGATGTACCATCAACAACATCAACATAGAGGTGGGATCATGAAGAGCAATGTTCATTCATCAGAGAGGCATTTGTTTTTACAAGGTGGTAATCATAATAATAATAACAACAACAATAATATGAATGGAGATTCAGGGCTTGTTCTTTCTACTGATGCTAAGCCTAGGCTTAAATGGACTCCTGATTTGCATGATCGCTTTGTTGAAGCAGTCAACCACCTTGGTGGCCCTGATAGTGAGTACTACTACTTAGCATTATTTCATCATCTAATTTTATTTTCTTGCTAAACTTATGTTTTTTTTTTAAATTTATTTATTTGTTATTTTTTTTTTGTAGAGGCAACTCCTAAAACTGTGATGAAAATTATGGGTATTCCTGGACTTACCTTGTACCACTTGAAAAGCCATCTTCAGGTACCAATAATCATATATATACTTGATAGTTTATACTTTATATAGCACACTCTATTGGTTAAACTTTTAGATTAATTGAAAATTTGTGTATTTATTCTACTAGCCATTTTTTTAATAATAATAATAATAAATAAGATAGTTGTGTATGGGGTTTCTATTTCTACTGGTTGGGTCTTATGTTATTTGTTGGTTAATGATCATTAGATTTTTTATTTTTGGTTGTGAAAAATTAATCTTAGTTATATTCTTCTTTCACCTATATGTTTATTCTTTGTCTAATTTTTTCTACTTTTTCACCAAATAGATTTGTTGGTGGGAGCTTGTATTTTAAGAATTCAACTGTTTTTTTTTTTAAAAAAAGATCAAAATTCATTATAGAGAAATTAGGATAAAAATAAACATACAAAAAAAATTGAAAGTCAATAATAAAAAAGGGTTATTAAATAGAATTTTAATGACAAAATTAGCTTAGTTGAGCTGTAATTAGCATGTATGCTTACCAAGAGGTTTGTAGGTTAAATCATCACCCACTAAATAAAGGTTAAGAAAAAAAAAAAAAAAAACTTAAGTCTCTAGACCCTAATTCCACAAACTTTATTCTTAGAATTTTGAATTTGGCTAAAAATTCAATTATAAAAAAAACAAGGCACCCTGAATCAAAAGGGCTTGCCCCAAATATGCAGTGGGGTGAAAGTTATTTCCCAAATATTAAAAAACGATAATTATCAAACATGATATAATGGAATATGAAAAAAACTTGCTTAACCTTTTTTTTTTTTTTGAGTACAAGTCGGGGAAGGGTGATTAAAAATACCGATTAAGGGATCGAACCGGTGAGTGAAAATTGATTAATATCAAACCAAATAACTAATCGCACCACCATCTCATTCGATTCAACTTTTTAGTTTTTTATGGAGTATTTATCACCATCAATAATGGGAATTTAATCAAAATTATATGTGGTAACTTTTGTGGGTGCAGAAATACAGGCTGAGTAAGAATATAAATGGACAAGCAAATGGTGGAAATGGAACCAACAAAAGTGGTAATTAAACCAACAAAAAACAGATTCTCAAAAAAAAAAAAAACCAACAAAAAAACAGAGACCATATAATTATATACCATATTATTTATTGGTTTAATTTAATTTAATGAACATTAAAGTTGAAATAGGTATGGCTTGGCATGTAGGAACTGTGCCGGTTTCTGGAGATCAAAGATTAGCGGACCCTAATGGACCGGCTCGAACCAACAACATAGCCATCACCCCACAGTCATCCAACCAGCCCAACAAGTAACCCTTTTTTTTTTTTTTTTTTTTTTTTTTTTTTTTTTCAATCAAAATTTTAAAAGCTTTTTTCCTTAACTTTAAAATTTATGCTTCCTTTCTACAGAAACTTTCAGATCAATGAAGCAATACAAATGCAGATCGAAGTGCAGAAAAGGCTCCACGAACAACTTGAGGTGCTATTTTTTCCGGATAAATTATTTAACTTTATAGCATTTGTTTGTCATGAAAATTCATAAAATGAAAAGTGATAATTATAAATTGAATTCATAACATTTTGATTCTTTAAAGTTTTTTTTGACCTCTCGATTAATCTATGATGTTGACCTAAGAACTTCTTGGAAGTCAAGTGGAATTTAATAGCATTTTTCATATATATAAATTAAGCTTGATATATATTATTTTCACCTATAATTTTGATTTTCAAAATTAAATAAAAAATTGAAAGATAAAAAAAAACTTAGAATAAGAAGGTTTCTCTATCCTATCTTTACTTGCATACATGATGTCTACGGTTGAAGAACTTAGAGTAAAAAAGTGACGAGATGATATACTTTTAACAGTGATTATTATAAGATTACTTATCTTATTGTCAATTAGTTTAAATTAGAAATCTCATAATTATCGAACATGATATCAAATCTCATGAAACACAAATAGATATCTAGAAGAGCCCAAAAAACCCTCATCTTTAAGGGCAAGTACATGAATTACTTAGACTCCATTTGATAATCATTCTGTTTTTCATTTTTTGTTTATGAAATTTAAGCCTACAACAACTACCTTACTATACATTTTTATTTATTTGGATATCTACATCCTACCTATATTTTAATAAAAAAAATCAAAATTTGGAAACAAAAAAAAGTAGCTTCCAAAATTTTATTTTTATTTTTGAAATTTGATTAGTATTCACCTACTTTCTTAGAGAAATATGGATACATCGTAGGAAAGATAGAGCACATGCGAAGAAATTTAAATAGAAATAAATTTAAATTTCATAAACCAAAAACAAAAAACCAAATGGTTATCAAACGGGTTCTTAGCTATTATCAATTATTTTAAGATTGAGAACTTCATATCTACAATTTCTTTTCAATTCACCATATTTAGAGATAGAGAAATTCAAACGAACTTGGTTAATATCTATGACTTAATTATATAGCAACTATCTAGTCATCCAACATTATAGTTACACATTTTGTTAATTAAAAAATAAAACAGGTACAACGGCACTTGCAGCTACGAATAGAAGCACAAGGGAAGTATCTACAAACCGTGCTAGAAAAAGCACAAGACACGATCGGAAGACAAGACTTAGGCACAGTGGGACTCGAAGCTGCAAAACTACAGCTCTCAGAACTTGTCTCAAAAGTCTCCACTCAATCCCTAACCTCAATAACATTTCCAGAACAAACCCATCCCCCTGCCTCCTCAATGGACAGTTGTCTAACCTCCTGCGACGGCTCGAAGAACCCGCACAACCAGCAACTCCTCGCCCTCCGACCCCATGCGGTTGCCACCGACCGAGCCTCCTCAGCCGCGGACGGCCACCATCATGGGCTGTCCATGAGCATTGGGCTGGCGCATGGCGACACGACGACTGGGGAAGGGACGTATAATGGGCATTCGCCATCGGAGGGCGAGAGGTTCGGGAGGAAGAGAAATAGAGTGGCGACTTCCTCGTTGGACTTGAATGCTGGTGAGGATCAACTACTCATGCATAATATTGATAACACGGCTAACGATACTTGCAACATGTTTGATCTTAATGGCTTTAGCTGAATTCATTTGTTGTTATGTTTATACATTTTGGGAGTTATTATATATGTGTACTAAAATAGTGAAACAAAATTTGACGATGAATTTAACACATTTGTAACGTTAACATGCTTGAGCTGATCGTGCACTTTAAAATTTTGCAAATTATTGCAAAAGTTTGATATTTTGTGCCCACGAGCTTCTATCATTAGATTATGAGTAAGTCCCCACTCTCAACTATTATCAAACTTCTAAAATTCATTTTTTTTATATATATAAAAAAATTATTAAACTAAAAAGAAAGATATTTGTTTTACTTTACGTATTATGTTTATACATGTATAATTTAAAGGAAATTTTTCATGTATAATAATAATAATAAATACTAAAAAACTCATGCACATGATAATTTTAATCAATACGATAGATAGTCTTCAATGAATACAATAGACAATTTTCAATGAGCGTACATATAATTTTCAATTAATATCATGAACTGTGTATAATCACTACTACATACAGTTTTTTTTATCAATTATTTTACATACCGTTTACAAAGACAATCACATCATTTATCATAAATAACTAACTATCACATAATTAATTCGAGTGGGTAAAAGAGTTGTATGTTGTCATGCTGATTCTCCTTTTCCCTGATAGTCCAACAACAAGACTATATTTTATGAATAAGAAGACTCCTTGAGATACCCTAAAAATTGGTTGGATATATTAAATGAGATCTTGGAGACAAAGCCGTGAGGTATGAATACACCAAATGCAGGAAAGTCCACACAAATCGTTCGTAGGAGTTCAAGCTACCTAACAATCACATTAAAAGCAATATATATATATATATATATTACTAAATTCTAATTTTTGAATTTATGTAAACTAAGTATAATTTAGTCTGCGTACATAACACAAAATATAGAGTTAGAATGATATCGTGTATAACCTAATAACATGAGGTTATATATATATATATTCTTTTGAATATAAATTGGGAGAGCATACAACAAATCTTATATCTTAAATAATATGAAAATCAAATATCAATTTAAAAAATGAATACATGACTATGAAGTCGATTTCCTTTTTGAATTTACCTCTGTCAAATTTATGGAAGATTTAAAATGAATATTTACCACTTACTTTTAGAAAAAATTACATATAAACAAGTTTTTGTAATTACTTAAAATAACTCGTCATTTCCTATTAAAAAAAACTCATCATTTCTAATAATTCATTTATAACAATTTAAAATAATTCTTCATTTCTAATAATTGAGTTTTATCTTTTCAAAATAACTCATTTTAAACTACTAATTTTTTTAAACTAACCATATGATGATTCAATTGGTCAAAGAGGGTCTTGGGGTGCATAAGGTAATTTGCCTACTTAGGAATTAATTTCCTACAGAGTCAAGCATTATGTCCCGTAACAATTGTCGATGAGACACAAGTTAGCCCGAACAGTTACAGATATAAAAAAAAAAAAAATTATTCAAAATAATTACTCATTTTAAATCCACATTCAAACAAGTCTTTGTCTCCAACTTTTCTACAAAAAAAAACTACATCTACACAAATTTTTTGCTACAACTCACACTCAAAATTTTTAACTACTCAAAATAGATCCTTATATAAAACCTCATTCAAACATCTCCCAAATACCAAATTACCCCGTATTTTAAATTTATTATATTTTGTTAGATTCCTAGTCAGATATAAATGGTGCGGAGTGTCGAGCCCATCGGGCTTTTATTTATACACATCGTCTTTTGTCGCCGCTTCGATATCGATCGTCTTCCTTGCAATCCAACTGTTCTTCGTCTCTTCCACAACAATCCTCAAGCTCTGTGTTCTTGGATGATTCATTTCTAAAATCTCCATCTCTGATTCTGCCATGGGTGCGAGTCGAAAGCTTCAAGGGGAGATTGACCGAGTTCTCAAGAAGGTTCAAGAAGGGGTTGACGTCTTCGACAGCATTTGGAACAAGGTTCGTTTTCACCAGAGAATGCGAACTTGGCGTGTAATTTCGGAACTGAGCCTTGATTTTGTTCTTGTTTGCCTCGATTCTAGGTTTATGATACCGACAATGCCAATCAGAAGGAGAAATTTGAGGCGGACTTGAAGAAGGAGATTAAGAAGCTTCAGAGGTACAGGGACCAAATTAAGACATGGATTCAGTCCAGTGAGATTAAGGATAAGAAGGTTGTTTTTATTCTCTATTTATTTTTCTTTATGTTCTCGAAGTTTTGTTTGGTATCTGAGAACTTTCAGTGGCACATTGAACCCTAGATTGGCGATTTCCCGCTTTTTTTGTTCATACAGTCTGTTCTCAGTAGTTAGTGCCTTTGTCGAAGTGTAAGGTGATTGAGGATCAGTAGTTAGTGCCTATGAATGGATGATGCCAAGAGGTCTCTTATGCTACTCCATGATGGTTAATTGAGGACTTTTGATTCTCCATTATACCCATAGGACTTTTAATTCTCAATTATAAACTGTATTACCCATGTCCTATGCTATTTCATGATGTATAATTGAGGATCCTGCATTGGCAAGGTGAGGAACCCCTTAGCATTTATAAGATAGATGTGCTACTCCATTAATTGCCAATTGATTTTGAATTGAAACCCTATACTACTCTTATATAGTATCAGAGCTGATTAAGACCAAACGGGTATCCGGTCCACTAAAAATGAAATTGTGATTCAACCCAAGATTGGTGAACCCAAAAGAGGTTCAATCTTGTGGGGCTGTTGAGGATCCTACATTGGAAAAGTGATAGAGGTCTGACATAACCTTTATAAGAAATGTGATTTACTCTTACTACCAATTGGTTTTTAGATGGTATCCCATGTTATTGAATAGTGACCACCTACATAAGATTTGATTTCCTACCAATTTTTTTGACACTGTTATTTTGAAATTTTCATTTTTATTATAATTCTTGAAGATGGAGTCTAATTACTTTCTCTCTTGATATTTGATGGCACAGGTCAGTGCCTCTTATGAGCAGGCTTTGTTGGATGCTCGTAAACAGATTGAGCGTGAAATGGAAAGATTTAAGGTTTGTGAGAAGGAGACAAAAACCAAAGCCTTTTCAAAAGAAGGTTTGGGTCAACAGCCTAAAACTGTATGTACTGAAACTCTTTCAATTTCCTCTTTGAGCTTAAATCAATTAACAGCTTGCTTTTTTTTTCTTTTTCTTTTTTGAATAAGCAATTTCATTGAAAGAATGAAATATTGCGAAAAATCTCCAAATTCTATATGAACTGCAAGAAAGACTTCCAATTGGTAGTAAGAAAAGATAAACTATAAATTGAAAAATGGCGCTTATCTTTACACAAAAAAATATGCCATAATAGAATCAATTCCAGAAGACGGTCAAAAGATGAATTGGTATTGTTGAAAATACGCCTATTCCTTTTTCCCTATAGGATCAAGAGAAAAAAAACATCCGTTGAAAGGATGTCTCACCATCATAACATTAAGAAAATAAAAATGTTACGAGGAAATGACAAAGACCACTCAAAATCCCCCAACAAATGTTTCCTAAATGTCGTGCTAACGAACAATGAATAAAAAGGTGAAATTGACCTTCCGCTTAGGCTTGACACATCACACTCCAGTTAGGAGACAAAGGTAGATAAGACGTTCTTCTTTGCAATTTTTCAGATTGTTAATTGCAGCTGACACCACGACTCAACTCCCAATTTTTTTTGATTTTGGTAAAAAGCTCTCCAAATTACTGAATAAAAATATTTCAAAACAAGATCATCTACCCCAATCAAGCTGTCCATCAACTATTTAAATGAAAATTTATTCGAACAATCGATCGACCAAGAGTTTGGAATATTTTGAAGGTAATCCAAAATAGTAGAGTTTGCTTCATTCAAGTGGTTTTATTCATTTAAATTGCCAAGTTTCAAATTTTGTGCTTCATAAGGAGCAATGCAAACAGCTGCCGCGGAAGCCTTATGTATTCAGTCGAAATAGGCAAGTGAAAGCTCTATTTAGACCACCAAAAGGGAGCCATGAATTAAACTAGAAACAATGTAGCAAGTAGACCTCACAGGCTTCAGCTAATCACACCCACTCGAAGATGCATAATATTTTGCATCAATAAGTTTCTTCCATAGTTTTTTTATCCTTGTGAATGAATCTCCAAATCCATTTTGACAATAAAGTCACATTTCGTTGATGCAAATTCCCAATTCCAAGTTTACCCATAAATTTTGGTAATTTAGTAGTCTCCCAATTCACATTATGCACACCACCACCACTTTTAGAGCATTCCCAGAAAAAATAGGAATAAATAATGAGTGAGGCCTCTCTCATGCATTGGATTTCCCAAAATCTATTTTATTTAAATTATATGATCTTCATCAATTTGATATTTGAATAGTTACTAGTTCCCTAACTAGTTCCCTAAATTTCTATAAATAGTAAGCCTGCTCTCATGCATGGGATTGCTTTCAAATTTCCATGCATGAGTAAAGATAATTCTGTGTGGTTTTTGGAGAATTATCTTGGTTGGTCCTTTAGGCTACATCAAGCCATCAAATCTCTTTTATTAAAATTATCGTTTTAGCGGAATGATTTTTTTTTTTTTGAAAATAAGAGTAAACCTTGTTTAGAGTGTTATGATATTGCTAAGTTCAAGGCCTCTCATGGGTGCTCACTTGCTAAGTTATTTGAATCTTTATTCTCCTTGTGATTTATTTATTTTTTGGATAAGAAACTAAAGGACCCTTGTGATTTATTCATTATTATTATTTTTATAATCGGAATTCTTTTATTCAATCTTCTTAGATTTCTTTGTTTTTTTTTTCTTTCTTTCTCACCCCCTTGGGGTTTGTATCTTGAACTGTTTTTCTTTTAAAATAAAAGAAATTTTGTTTTTTGTTCAATTTTTTTTTGCTACATATTTGATGAAGCTTGGCGTGTTAGCTTCTTGGTTTTGAGTTTATTTTTTTCTACTTTTCAGCTTCTATTCAAGTGTCATTTTTAGAATTATTGGCAGTTTTCTATCATATGGACTGTATATTTATTATTTAATCTAAAACCTTACTTGTTTTTTGACTTATTTTCTCTGTCAATAATGGAATTGGTCCTCTTGTCTATCATTTTAGTTCTTTTTAATTTCAGTTAATTTTCTTTAACGGATTCTCAAGGAAAATTAAGTTGTTTTATCAGTTCATTTACAAATAACTTGTAAATAGTAGATTTTCCTACACGTGAAGTTTGCTTATTATTTTTATTGTTGGTTCTAATGAAACTTATGTTTGGTTTTCAAATATAGGATCCAAAGGAGAAAGCTAAATCAGAGACACGAGATTGGTTGAACAATGTGGTAAGGAAATTCCCTTGACAGAACCTTCGTAGCCTCTACTTATGTATTAGAGGATAATGCATTTGATTCAAGAATCACATGTTGTTCTTAGTTGCAACCGTTGAGCTTTCAGATTTTTTGAAAAAGAATACCTTTTCTTATGAGAAACCAAAAGTTATGTAATTCTGGCTTCTAGGTGTTCCATTTTCAATGACTTTCGTAGCAATGGCTCAAATTTCAGCCAATTGGGAAGTTTTGTAATCCTTTTGTGTGGTGGGGAAATCTCGTCTCCCCTCATTTGTACCCCCTTGCTAATGAAATATGTCTTGCATCTAAAGGAGTCCTATCATTATGATAGAACTATTTTTTCCTCATTTGACTTGCCTTTTGCTTTGTCGTTGAGAAGTTGTCAAAAAGTTCTTTGAGTTTGATTTTGGGTGGCATTATATGGCAAACGGGTGTTCCATTCACTTCACATATGTTGTTTGAGAAAAATCACTTCACATACGCTAGAAGAGGCGGGGAAGTAATAGGGTAGAGAATGTTTTGTATGAGAGTGTGGGAGCAGTGGGTCTCCTACTAGTTATTTGGGTAAGAAAGCTTAGGGAAATTATTTTGTTGTTGTTTATGCTTGGTAGGATAAAGAAAAACCCTGTCCAATTGCTTAATAGGCACTCAATGTTTTTATCCTGGTTAGGTCAGTGAGTTGGAATCTCAGATTGATAATTTTGAAGCTGAGATGGAGGGTTTGACTGTGAAGAAGGGGAAAACAAGGCCGCCTAGATTGGTAAGTAGTATTATACTTTACATTTTCTAAAACGATGTGTTATTCTTTTCTAGGACTTCCAGTTTATAAAAATCTGTCCATGTTGCTGTTACAGGTTCATCTGGAAACCTCTATTACTCGGCACAAGGCACATATAATGAAGCTGGAACTAATCTTGAGATTGCTTGATAACGATGAATTGAGTCATGAGGACATCAATGACGTCAGGGAGTTGTTAGAAGACTATGTGGAAAGGAATCAGGTTAGTACTCCTTCCACTCTTTTTGCAATCATATTGGTGTAGGTGTGCACTGTACCCTCTCTCTCCTTTTGATAAGAAAACAACATTCATTGAAGATAATGAAATTACAAAAGGGCAAACGAGGCTTCAATAAAATAACGACTTAAACAATGAAGCAAACAAAAACTCTTACAAAAAGAAAACAGAAGCAAACAAATGTGAAAGACAATTAGCAAAGATTGCTCTCATTGATCAGAATTTAAAATGAAGGATCATTACAAAACTTTGAAGATGAGGAACCACTGAGGGAGTTAATGGAATACGTTGCTTTTGAGACTTCTAGACTTCTCAGAATTCATAAAGTCTCCTATTTATCTTAGCTAAATATTCTCAATGTTTTAAAAAGATATTGCGGCCTATGCGTGAGGCTTGCCTCGGGGAAAGGCTCTACCGTGTCCGAAACAGTAGACTTATATGTCTTCATCCCAATTATTATATGACTATATTTCAGTTAATGGAAATATCAAACTCTCATTAGCCATTGACTTCTAATTTTTTTTTGTCTGTATAGGATGATTTTGATGAATTCAGTGATGTGGATGATCTTTACAGTTCATTGCCACTCGACAAGGTGGAATCCCTTGAAGAACTTGGCACAATTTGCCCTCCTAGCCTTGTGAAGGTATGGATTTTTCCTGCTCCATATCAATGTAACTCATTGCTTCTTGTTCTTTTGTTCCCATTTCATATTATCAATGTAGGTAACTAGAGGTTTCACCATTTCATAAATCATAATATCAATGAAATTGTTTCTAATTAAAGAAAAATCAACGTTATGAAATGTATAACGATGTTTCCAATACAAAAAGTAAGTGTTTTTCCCATTTAATTGGGGATGCTGGAATTGGAAAGTCTACATGTCACCTATGAAGACACCAATGACCGATCGATACAATCATTCCATTATATTTGTTACTTTGAATATTTGATGCCTGATGAGTGGGCTATGTATTTTGTCTTCCTTAGATTGATCTCCTAATAAAACTACCCTGGGTTGACTTAGTAGTCATTAAGGCCAATGTAAATCATAACTCATAAGGCGTTTAAAGGAACTGGTGCAAGACATGCTAGCCTCGTACCTAGAATTTAATGTCCGAGGTTAATGATGTTTCTGCTGCTTCATTGTCCTCCAATCCTCCCTAAGCATCCCAGTTGAGATTACAGGGTCCCATTTTCAGGCTTCCATTAAAGCTCTCGATTATTAACTGTTATATAGGTTAAAAATTGTTTATCCATCCCTAATCCTATATGGACGAATAGGGCCTTTCATTCAATCACTGTGGTTAATACTATGGATCCTTATTTAATTGAACAAAATTCTTCTCGAGTTTTGGACAAAAGTCTTAGCTCATATATTCACATATAATATAACATAAGCTTCTCTATTAGAGATTCAAGATTCTTGTTGCTCCAAAGAAGGCATAAAGAAAAGAATTTGAACTCAAGACATAAGACTTAAGACCCTTTATTTTTTTATTTAAACAAGTTGGAAATTTAGTATTTAAATTGATATGTTTATCTTTTGGCAGGGTACGCCAGCTCTCAACTTGAAGACTACTTTGCCAACTCCGTCAACTCAAGTGCCGGTATGTCTTTCTCTATTAATATATGATGTGTGTATATTACATCTTATTGATGCATGACCCTTAAAATGATTTTAGGGCATCTGAACAAGGACAAATGTTATGGAAATCTATTACCATCCTATAATTTGAATTCTTGTTATTGGTGGCAGTTCGGTGTAAAATGCCTTTTGCCTAGATGAACATAGTTTACCAGGCATGATGAGATTTGCTTGCACGTAATTAGGTTTTATAACATCCATACCTTTTTATCCATTGTCATGTCAATGACTCAAACTTTTTGATATTGAATTGGCTTTTCAATTCAAATTATTGCCAATATATTGCTAGGCTAATAAGTGTTTACGGTCAATTTAGTTTAATTTCTGGAGACGTTATTGATACAATTCTATTTTGGTCAAAGTTTTGGAAAATTTTCATGGACCATTATCCTTAATTTAGGTCTTTGATTGTCTTATACAGAACCTTGTAGAAAATTTGCATGTAAATTAACGAGATACACCAACAATGTTAAGCTTTTGAGTTTGAGTCAAAGGTGATTTGATACTGCCTCTTCAACTGTACCTTAGGATAGAACAAAATACGAAGACATTTAGAGCCTTGTTATGTCCTAAATATAATACTGTATAGTTGCTGCAGTACTAATGGATGGTGGATTTTTCAGGTTACTGCTGCTCCTAATCACCAACCAACTACTGTCATTCAGGATCAGGTTGATGATTCAACTTTGCTGGATGGTAAGACTGATACTCTTTTGAAGACCCCACCTCCTAAGAATAGTGTCCTTGGTTCTTCTGTGGCTTCAACACCCACCGGGAACCATGCAGCCTCAACTTCTTTGAATGGTGCAATTCATGAGTCGGGCTTGTCCCCTACATCAGCCATTCTTCCAGGTTCAAGTGTTGTCCATGCTGTATTGGAGACTACTGGTGCTCTGAATTCACCTCCTGTAAATATGCCTTCTTCTGGAAAGGATGAAGAAATTTCTAGCTTCCCAGGCCGTAAACTGTCTCCATCATTTTCCGATTCTGGACTTTTAAGGGGTGGCATGGGAAGAGGTGTCATTGCTAATCAACCACCCTCTAGTTCCTCTCATACTTCTGGTATTGTGGTTCCTAGCACTATAACTCTTGGTAACGTCCCTTCTGCCTCTGAAGTTACAAAGAGAAACATTTTGGGAGCTGAAGAACGGGCTGGTAATAACAGTGGTATGGTGCAGTCTATGGCTTCTCCTTTAAGTAATAGAATGGTTTTGCCTACAGTAGCTAAAGTTAGTGATGGAACGAGCACAGTCGATCCTAGCAATGTTAGTGATGCAGCAACCATAGGAAGTCGAGTTTTCTCTCCATCTATGGTTCCTAGCATGCAGTGGAGGCCAGGAAGCCCTTTTCAAAATCCGAATGAAGGAGTATGATCTTTGCTCTCGAGTTCATTCAAAACTTGAGTTTATTTTTAGGTGTAATGCTTATTAATATGGATTATTTAATTACTGATGATCAGTGGGAAATTTTTAGTTTTAAGTACATTGAAATCATTTGTTTGGTTGATAATGAATTAATTTATTGAGGATGAAGTATTACTTAGTTGTGTGTTTTAATAAAAAATTAATAAATATAGTTTTAGTTGCTATGCTCGGTTAAGGTATCTAGAGGTTGGTGGTTCAAATCCTCATCCTCACATATGTGGTAGTGGCACTAAATATTTTTTTTTTAAAAAAAAGATAAGTTAGTTTGAGGCTTAGTGATTGTTTCAAGTTTGTTCTGAACTGTGGTCGTTTCCTTAATAAAATATGCATATAAATCGTTTACAGTAAATTGTTTTATTACTGATGACTTTATCATATCTTATATCCCATTTTCTTCGATGCAAAATACTTGTAATTGATTAATCTGCCTAATTCCCTTCATTTTTAATCTGATTGTTTACTGGCCTATTCCCAAGAAAATTTGTAAAGTTACTTTTCTTTCTTGTGAAGTTAACAATTTCATCTTCAGGGTCAGTTTCGTGGAAGAGCTGAAATAGCGCCAGATCAGAGGGAGAAGTTCTTGCAGCGTCTCCAGCAAGTTCAGCAACAGGGTCATAGTACCCTTCTTGGCATGACTCTTGGTGGAGGGAATCACCAGCAGTTTTCTTCGCAACAGCAAAGTTCACTTCTACAACAGGTTTTCTTATTCTAAATAATTAGCTCTCTTTCTTCATTTTAATTTCGACAATCATTTTATTTTTTAAAAAAACAATACTTTTTCTGCTGCTTCGTGCCTTTTTTGGAATATTTTTAATTGTACAGGTTTTTTGTAAATATTTATGCTTGGTGATTCTATGCTCAGTCTGTCCATAACTTTGCATTGTTAAATAGTAACAGTGATTTGTTTTGCTGTATTTGCAGTTCAACACTCAAAATCCATCTGTTAATTCTCAAGCTGGTCTGGGAATTGGAGTTCAAGCAACAGGAGTTAATGCTGGTACATCTGGTTCATTTCAGCAGCAGCCAAGTTCCTTCCAGCAGTCTAATCAGCAGACATTAATGACAAGTGGGGTAAACGATTCTGGTATGGTCCGGCTTCTTGTTTCCATATTCCAATGTGTTAAGGCTTCTCCATCCCTGAGGGATGTCCTTCATATTCGATTTTTGCATGGGTGAAGTAGGCACAGTTGGAATTATGATGCCCTTGTGCCATTGGGAGCTGGAAACTGCAATAATAGGATCTAGCTGAGAAAAATCAAAAGAGACTATAAATCAAAGGGTGAACAGCACCAAAATCCAATTGAGGACGGTCGACGAGCCAAAACACTACCAAACCTACTGTTTGCATTGTCATGCATTTTGATAAATAAGATTGATAAATTCTGTTGTAATTGGATATTGATGACTCGTAACCGAGAGCTTAAGTTTTTCCACAGAATTAAGATAAACAAGACTGACCGATAAATTCTTGTGTAATTCAGATGTTGCCCTTGCAAAAGTTGAGCAGCAGCCACAGCAGCAGCAACAGAGTTTACCTGAAGATGCTACTGATTCTGCGGCTGGTTCTGTCCTTGGAAAGAATCTGATGAGTGACGATGATTTAAAAGGCTCATATTCAGTAGATTCTCCAGTATGTGTTACTTGTCTATTATAATCATTGTTGTTAAAGGGACTACATCTAGCTGTGACATTACTCATTCGATGTCTCTGATATGATCCAGGATCTAGATTATATCAAAAGATAAAAGAATAAAGATAAACCAAGTTTTGATAGGAACTTGGAACCTCCCTTCTCAAGAGAATCTCTTGAGCTCTTACAATAAATCACTCAATAACTCATTTAACAATTGGATGCCTAAACTCTAACCTAACCCACTCTATTTATAACAAAATACTAACTTATTCTCCAAGTAATGGCTAAATAGAGCCCTAGGCCCAACCTTATCAATACCCGCCCCTTTAAAGCACCTTGTCCTCAAGGTGGGCATAAACAAAAATAGATTTTTTTTTTTTTTTTTTTTTCCGGCGGCAGCAGCGGCGCGTCGGTGGTGGAGGCAGCAGTGACAGAGGTGGTGGTGATGACAGTAGCGGCAACACTGGTGGTGGTGGCGGCGGCAGTGTCGGAGGTGGTGACGGTGGAGATGGCGGCGGCGATGTTAGAAGTGGTGGCGGCGATGGTGGTGGCGGAGGTGGTGACGGCGGCGGCAGCAGCGCCGCAGGTGGGGTTGGTGATGGTGGCGGAGGTAGGGGCAACGGCGCAGCAGAACGACGGTGGGGAGGCGGAGGCGGCAACGGAGGAGGCGGTGGTGGCGGGGTCAAAACCCTAGCCGTCATTGTTTTTTCCAACCTAATTTCCTCCCTAAAACATCGTTTTAGGTCATTGAAACTCTCCTTTAGGTCTTCTCTAATTTCTTTTTTTAGAGAAGCTACCTCTTCTCTGAGGTCTTTTTTCAAGTCCACCATCAAACTTTGCAACTTTTCTTGAATGAAACGAAGAACCTCGTGATCCATCTCTACAACCAAGAATCGAACGGCTCTGATACCAATTGATATGATCCAGGATCTAGATTATATCAAAAGATAAAAGAATAAAGATAAACCAAGTTTTGATAGGAACTTGGAACCTCCCTTCTCAAGAGAATCTCTTGAGCTCTTACAATAAATCACTCAATAACTCATTTAACAATTGGATGCCTAAACTCTAACCTAACCCACTCTATTTATAACAAAATACTAATTTATTCTCCAAGTAATGGCTAAATAGAGCCCTAGGCCCAACCTTATCAGTCTCCCGATGCCAGGCCTAGGGACATGCATGGTTACCTTTGTTTCAAAAACAAAAAAAACAAAAATTTTGATGGTAGAATTTTATGATTACAAAGTAAATTGTTGTTTAAGAAAAGTGACATTTTTTTAGATTATTGAAATCATCGAGGGAAGAAAGTCAACCCCATGTCTAAGAGTAGTCTTTTCGAAGTGCAAAACACATTCTAAGATGACAAATCTCTTAATCTCCTTTCAGGCAACAAAAAGATGTCACCTGAGTGAAGCTAGGTGTCAGTGTCACAACCATATTAGAAGAGGGTGGGTTGTGGTAGGTGTCACAATAATTCTAGAATGGGTAGGTTATTAGTTGAAATAATTAAATTTACCTCTACCCACATAAGCTGTTGAGTTTAGATTCATGCTATTAGATGAGGTTATGTGTTCAACCCACGATGACTTTCTCAAAATTTTTTAGCTCCCAAGTGAAGGTGTTTGAAATAATTTTATCTTAACCTATCAATTTAAACTTTTGGGTTGATCGATGATTTAATATGCCTTCTATGTGGGTTGAGTGATGAAATTTGGGGATGAAAAAGAAGGGGGAGCAGAGGGAGGAGAAAAAGGAGACAGATCTGTTAGTTTTTTTTTTTAATTATCTTTCTTCCTCTCAGAACATAATTCTTTTTTCGTTCTAGTAATCTCTCCGTCAATAGATTTTCTTTCATCAAACTCCGAAGTTTTTTTTTTGTTGATAAGAATCAATCCCTGAAGTTATTGACTGCAATTAGATGTATTCAAAGTCTTCAGATTCCCCTGTCGCAGTCCAATTCTCCAACTTTTCCAAAGCTTCTATCTCTTCCAATTAGAGTGTGTTCTTTCTTTAATCGTTAAGGTTTAAACTAGTCTTCTTTCGAAAAGATCAGATAATGGAAGACAAGATAAGTTAAAGGAATGCTTCAAAAGAAAAGAGTGAGGAAGGTAATGGAAATTTGAATCCTTTCCTGCATGCTGCAATGTCATCATTTTGGAGCTTTTTTTTTCCACTAACAACTCAATGACTAATGTACCCTCCATGGCTAAGCCCCAGCACAATCCTATCAATTTCTTGACTATATCTCTGATATCATTGTTAGTCACATCTAAGTAGCCAACTTCTGTTTTCTCAGAATATAGAGTTGGAGGTCTAATGCAATAACTTTAGGGAGAGCTTTTTTCTCTAATTTCTTTTAAATGAACTTTTTTGTATTACAAAAACTGAGTGTATTGTTGATAACCAAAACTGCAATCTGAATTTCTACTGTCTGTTTGCTGTAGGTTGGCGTACCTGTTTCTTTGACGGAGACTGCTTCAGTGTCGAGAGAGGATGATCTTTCTCCAGGTCAACCTTTGCAGCCTGGGCAATCTTCTGGAAGTCTAGGTGTCATCGGCCGAAGAAGTGTTTCCGACTTGGGTGCCATTGGTGATAGCCTTGGGGGATCCTCAATGACGACCGGAGGAATGCATGATCAATTCCATAATTTGCAAATGCTGGAGGCTGCGTTCTACAAGCTACCTCAGCCGAAAGACTCGGAGCGCCCAAGGAGCTACACTCCAGTTCAGATACATATCTCTTAGTTCTCTGAACTGTATTATATTAGATTTTCTTTTACACTAAACTTATTTCATCTACAGAGGCACCCAGCAATTACTCCTCAGAGCTATCCTCAAGTTCAGGCACCTATTATAAACAATCCTGCTTTATGGGAGCGATTTAGTCTTGAGAACTATGGCACTGACACGTTGTTCTTTGCATTTTACTACCAACCGGTATTACTCTATCCATACTTTTATGTAATGCTATATTTTTTTGGCATCTAGTTTAATCATGTGCTTAACTGCAGAACACCTATCAACAATATTTGGCTGCTAGAGAATTAAAGAAGCAATCTTGGAGATATCACAGAAAGTATCAGACATGGTTTCAAAGACATGAAGAACCAAAAGTTGCTACGGATGAATATGAGCAGGGAACTTATGTGTACTTCGATTTCCATGTTAATAATGATGACATACAACATGGATGGTATGTTTACTTGTTAATCTCGTCGTCAAATTTTCTGTTTGCTAACTCTTCTCTTTTTGTTCCGTAACATTAATTGGCTATCCCAACTCTTTATGGAGATGCTAATGAGCTGATCTGATGCCACAAAAATATAATTGTGAAATTTAGAACATGGAGAAGCTTATAATGGCACTTCCCTTTTTTTCATTTCCATTTTTCTTGAAAAGAAATCAAGTCAAAAGGGTCCAAGTTCCTAAGTCAAAAGGTTATCATAAATACAATACTATTTTTAATCATCCATAAAGTGATCTAGTAATCAAGAAGACCTTAGAGAGCTAAGTGATGAATTCAATTCATGATGGCCACCTACTTAGGAATTAATTTCCTACATGTTTCTTTGACATCCAAATACTGTAGGGTCAGGCAGCATGTTTCTTTGTGGCAATAATCGAGGTGTGCATAAGCTGGGGACAATCATGGTTATAAAAATAAGAGTAAATACAATAATATTTTTGGCGAAAAAGTTCTGGCTGCATAGAGTTGATTTGATTTTCTTGTGGAGTTTTAGGCCTCACAAACCTGGGTCTTGAATGATCCGAAGAATAAATTGCAAGGTTTTATCAAATTATGTGTATTATGTTGGTAACTATATTTGAATGATTTTGCTCTGCAGGTGCCAAAGGATTAAAACTGAGTTCACTTTTGAGTATAACTACCTTGAAGATGAACTCAACATATAAATGGTGTACCGGCATTGATCCAAGTGATTCAAAGCTTTCCCAGGTTCGAACACTTCCTTTCCCCCATCTTTTTGAAGTGTTTACTCTTTTCTTGTCTTACAAAACTAGAAAGAGAGATATATCCTTGGTGACATTTCTTGTGATGCCTTGAATCATTTTTACCGACTTTTTTTTTCGAAATCAAGAAATTAGAGCATCGCTCCGCTATACTCGGGTAACTATGCCCATTCCTAGGAATCCTTTTCACCGACTTGAAATGAAAATTTAAAATAATGGCAGGTTATTTTGTAGTTTAGATTTTGGAGATTTTGCATGTATAACAAAAAAGGGTTAAAATATCTTCATCTATAGCATCAAAATCAAAATTAATTCATTTGCAGCAGAAAATTTAAATTGAATTTTATTAGTAAGACAATTCAATTAATGATAGACTCATTCTATCACTGCATGAGTTTTCTATCAGTGATAGATATCTAAATTGAGTTCTATCACTAGTTGAGTGATAGAAATCAATGTGCTATTGATGAATTATTTTAAAAATTCTATTGCAAATATAATACAAGAGGTAGAATGTGTTGCTGATGGTAAATTCTCTTAGATTTTGCAGTTTGAAAGTCTGTTTATCTTCGTTTTACCTTTTCTATTTGCAGGTTCTTCTATATCAGGGAAGGTTACAGCAGTTAAAGGTTGAAATTTATCTTTTTTGTTTCCCTTCCCTTTTTTTATTGTAAAGGAGACAGGGTTATCACTCTCAGTTAAAAAGATAATATATTAGCATATCTTCCCTTGTATCATGTCTTTTTCTGGTTTTCTACTAAGTTTAACTTTCTCATATCAGACCTTTACAAGGTCCTGGACAAATTTAATTTAATCTCAACCTTAGCTTTAGTCTTGAATCATATTTTAGGTAGGTTTAGTTGAACTTCCTTATGATAACTATTTTATTTTTAATTTTACAATAACTATTCCAACATAGGATTTTTCTTATTTTGTTAATTACACTTTACCTATATGTTTTAAAATTAAATTGAAATAAGTAGTTTCAATTATTTTTGAAATTTAAGCATGTTTCGTTTAATGAAGTATTAGAATCCCAGACAAAATTCTAATAAGCAAAACTTAAATTTTAAAAACTCAAAAACAAAAAATTAATGATTACAAAATGTGACTTAAATTTTTAAATTTTGGTTTGTCTTATTTTTAAAGAATAAGGAGTATTTGAAAGGTTACTAATAAGTGTTTAAACTAATACTTTTTGCTCAAATAAATATTCAGTTTTGTGTTTAATAGGTTAGCCTATAAAATTTGTAGACCAACCAGACATGAAATTACAAGTTTTTTTTTGTTGTTAAATTAGACTTCAAATTAATTTTATATTAAATTATTTATTTAAAAAATTAAATACATTGGGGATTGAGATGTTTAGACATTTTTTTAATTCAAGAATTTATCAGATACTAACAAAGTCTTATTAGCCTATAAAATTTGTAGACCAAAAAGACATGAAATTACATGTTTTTTTTTTGTCATATTAGACTTCCAAGTTAATTTTATATTAGATTATTTATTTAAAAAAAAATTAATATGTAGGGCGTAGAAATGTTTAGACATTTTTTAAATTCAAGAATTTATTAGATACTAACAAAGTTTTATTCGACACAATATTAAAGTGATCTATTATCACTTTTTTGAACTTAGATGAGAGAGACCATAATTATTTATAGAAAAATATTCGAAGTAGCATGTAGTTATCTATGTTGTAAAATACGAGGCTTTAATTGTGAGAAATAGTTTTTTAAAAGAAAAAAAAAGGTTCAAATTTTGCCATGTAAGTGACTGCTTCGTGCAATTAAAATTTATATTTGTTTTACAAAGTCCATACTTTTGTGCCATTTACGTTTTCAAAAGTCATTTTACAGCACAACTAATTTTTAAGAAGCATGGGTCTATCATGTGAATACATGGACCTTTCCCAATGTAAAGATACACTTTTTTTTTTTTTTTTGAAATATACCTCCTAAACTTTTTGGTGCAATATTGAATTGATTGGAAAGCAGGAAGGAAAATTTATTTACATCTTTGTAAACCCTTGATTTACTTACTAAAGTCCAAATTGGTTCTTCTATTTATGGTTCAAACCACAAAGAAGATATTCCAATTTTTAAAATTATTAAGACTAAATTCTATGTCATCAAGTTTATGTAATTTAACCTATGATTTATCATTAGCAACTTACAAATATTATGAGATCTATTTTTTAATTGCCAACATAAAAAACATGTCCATTTTCCCCCAATGTGGGATTTATATCCTCCAATTCCAAACTAACTATCACAAATTGTTTTAATATTGAAAGAGTCGAAATCTACCGTGATCACTTATCTACTTACAACAGCTTATCTTGAGAACATAATCGAAATGCATATAAGCTAATGTGAACATTCACCTAATTTTTTTTTTAAAAAATCAATACAAAATTGCTTCCTTCCTTAATTACTGTTAGAAGGTTAATATAGTATGTTAAGATTAGAATTGTGTTACCTATATATATAATTAAGGTTTTAGAGTTGTAAGAATGTATACACAATGTAGCCACTACCTCTTTCTTAGTATAATTTATTTCTACACATTCTCATGCTTTAGTGGGATTCGCCATGCTTTTTTTACTCTAATAATTATAATTTTCAAAATTTTAAATTCAAAATTTTGTGATGACTTCACTATGATAATTAGCATTCAACACTGACATATTAAGACAAAAAGATTGTCTAAACGTAAAATTAATTACACGAATTTCAATTAGAGTTATCTTTATTAGCGGTTCTTTAGATTCATGTAGATCTCAGTCAAACTTGGGATGTGATAGAAGTTTTTATTAGGTCTTGTAATCGTTTGTAATTGTTCCTTATTGGTAGGAAGACTGCATGTATCACATATTATTATTATTATTGTTAATGAATGTTGTGATTTCACAAAAAAAAAAAAAAAATTTATACGAATTTCAAAAAATTACGTTTTGTGATTCAAGTGTCTATATTTACATACCCTGTAAGGACCCGACCCAAACTAGGGTCTAAACCTAAGTCCTTAACACACAATGTATGAAAATAGTATTCGCAATCTCGGGCATGTAAATTTAAAACAAAACTCCTTTAAAACAACTCGGAAGAACAAGGTTATAAGAGATAAATGCATTAAAACAGCCTTAGGGTACCCTAAAGTCAAAACATAAAAACTCTATAAAACAGGTTCCATTTATCACGCCCTTAAATAGTTCATGCAGAAAGAAGAAACTTAGAAGACTCTAAACAGAATAATGCAGCGGGTCCCATGGTCATCTTCAGCTCGTCCGATCACCCATCTCGATACAATCTCGTAGTACCTGTGGGATTCCACAGTGGAAAGGGTGAGTTTTGCAACTCAGTAAGGATTCCCCACCTCGGGGTAAAGACATGCATCAGGTCAAAAGCACCACGAACATGCAAGATAGCAACATAATCAAGGGGTCCACAAAACCCGAGCTCCTGGGCGAAAAGGGTTAGGAACCATGTCCAAGATCCACGCCACGCAGAGCGATCCGAGGCCACAAAAACCAAGAGACCTAAAGGCCAATAGAGACCACAAATCTCTAAGGCAATGCGGGATACTGCTCCAGTAGAGGATCCTGCGAGTAGAGAAGTCAGTAGCTAAGGGACCACAAATCCCACAGTCTCATACTCACGGTGAGGTGGATCCAAAGACGCCACCAAAGGGCCACAAACCCAACCACATACCGAGAGAGCACCCTAGGCTACTAGTAAATCGCCGATAGGGTAGTGAGCACAGGTGGGCCAACCATCCACGGGAACCCGACGGCGAGGGACCACAAATCCCCATCGAGAACGTGCCGCCACAAACCATGCACATCCGCTTACTAGCATCCTCTATCCGGTCTCCGTGTCTCGCTTGCGTCCAAACGAAGCACCAAGCTGTGCATCAAACATCATGCAAGCCCCCAATGGGACATAAGGACCGCATGCGAGACCGACTCTATCAATCAACATACGATGGTTCATGCATGGCCATATAATCAACATAATCTACATGCTTGCCTTAACATGATATCAATCGGATGTTGCATGCTCTCAATATAATCAATGCAAGCACAAACAACACAGATTATGCCACATCAAACACGTAAGTGAATACAAATCAATCCAACACATGTAATAGCCACGGGCCTCGAGAAGGGGGTAACGGGTCCCTTACCTCACTGAATCTCCCAAACAACGTTTTAGATTATACTAGAAGCCTCCAAATGTCCAAACATAACTCCGAGCCTCGAAACAAGCAAACTGGTCCAAACTAGCACTTTAGACCATCAAAATCGCATCCAGAATATCGAATTTATCAAACAGGGGAAGAACCTCGAAAAACGTGTCACGGAGACACCGGTGGCTACACGTGCCTCACAAACTCCTACTCGACGAACAGAAAATGGTTCGAGTCCAATCTCGGTCAATAAAAGTCAATGGGTCAAAACTCATCATTTTACCCAAGCCAAACACCCATTAAACTCGAATCAAACAACCACTAAACCCATAGCCAAACACGTCTTAACTCATAACTTAAATAAATTTACACCTCTAGCCAAACAAGCTTGACCATTAATTAATCATATTCATAACTCCATAAACAAACATCTTTAATCCATGACTTCAACGATTTTAAACCACTAGCCAAACAAGCTTAGAACTTATTTAAAATTACTTTAAACCTGTAAACAAACACTCCTTATTCTCAATTTAAATAACCATAAACCAGCGAGCAAACAATACCTATCCATAACTTAAATAGCATATGCCAACAACCAATCAAGCCTAATCCACAATTTAATTAAGCTTGAACCTGAACCAAACAGCCTTAAACCCAACTTTGAATATCTATAAACCTGCCAACAAACACCCATGAACCATAAGTTGAATAAAATTAACCTTGAAAACAAACAACCAATAATCCTCATTTGAATATCTTTAACTTAAAACCTAAACATTTCTTACCCCTAACTTAAACAGCCATAAAAGCCATAACCAAACATACTTCTTCTTCTACCTTAAGATGCTTCCACCAACCAAACGAACTCACTCACCTGAGCAACGTCGGCGACGACAACTGACCCGAACGGCAGCTGCAACGCCTATTGAGACGGCACGTGCAAGCTGCGGCTAGGAGAACTCATCGGCGAGCTGCAGAACGACTCACGGCTGGTGCTGCTCGCTCCATCGCCGCAACCCGCGACGAACCCGCTGCGACACGACACCACTACCCACCGGCGAGCTAGCCTGCAAAGCGGCGGCAGACGAAGACACACACGGCGACGAACGCAGACGAGCGCAAGCTCCACTTCGAACTCTCTGTGCTCGCAAGACCCACAACAACGACGACGCTCTTCTGGAAAACAGACCCACGGCGATCGGAAATGGGGAAGAAGGAGCTGTGAATTCTTCCATGGAATGGGTCTGACGGCGTGAATAAGAAAAAACGAGCATAGGGATTCCAATCCTTCTCTTTTCTCTTAAATATCAAGTCTAAATGACCTTAAAACCCTTTATTTAAAACTTATATACAAAAATGCCCTTTTGATTTTTTCTTTCTCAACTTATTTAATCTTTACATAACCAAAACTTGGGGTTATTACAATATTCCCCTTAGAAAACTTGCGTCCCGAGAAAGTTGACTAAGGCTCTGATAACTCAGAGAACATAAGAGCGCATAACCACCTTCAAAACAATTTAATGAGAGCAACTCACTCGATCCTCATACTTTACAATCTCGGTCTCAAAATCTCAACAAGTTTCTCTTCAAAAGCTAAGATCTCATTTAACCCCAAAGGCTCATGATCAACATGGAACAAGCCTAGCCCATACTTGATGAAACAATGAAACATGCAATGACAAAGGCATACTTAACATCGCATTAATGCAACAACAACGGAAACAACTCGACGACACAATCTCGCACTAACCGACTCGAGAAATTACAAGCGAGCAAACCATTCGTGCTCAACTCTCTATTACCTCAAAACTCGCATTCCCCACAACGATGCCACTTTTAAAACACAATCTGTTAATCTCAAGTTTTATATTTCTGCGACAAACGTCACACAACTTTTCTAACGGCCCCGAGCTATAATCATTCTAGCATGGATCTCATGAAGCGCATCACCGGGCACTACAACAACTCGCACCCTAACAACATTCTTTCTTCAACTTCATCCCAAGGGACGGAGATCTACCACTTTTCAAATAAGGCCTCAAACAAATCCCAAATCAAACAATGGACTGATAATCGGTACAAGCAAACTCCCTCAGATACATCCACCTGTCTCATCCGCATAGAGAGAAAAACTCAACGGAACTCAACATATCCTCTAAGATCTTACTGACTCTCTCGGCCTGATCATCTTTCTACAGATGAAAAGCTGCACTGAACTTACAGGTAGTTTCACTGCCTTCCTAAAGGCTCTCCCAAAAGTGCGAAGTGGACTGAATGTCTCTTTCTACAACGATACTGCCAGGAACCCCATGCTACTTGAAAATCCTTCTCAAGTAAAACTATGCTCACTTCTCAACAGAACAATCCAGCTTTCCTGGAATAAATTGCGCTACTGGTAAGTCGATCCACAATCGCCAATATCATGGTGAAACCTCTCAGTGTCCTAGAAAGTCTTGAAATGAAACTCATAGAGACCTCGTTCCACTTTCACTCTGGGAACTAAGGGGCTGCAACAACCAAGCAAACTCACCTGCTAAAAATTCAACCCCAAACTGGAACTCCAACAATCTCGCTGCTCGATAATCCATAGTCACAGAATCCTTTGACCTCCATAACTCTTGGTAACCTCGAGGTGCCAAGAAAACGACGAACTATACACATCTAACAAGAACCTGGGCCTAATTTCAACATCAACAGACATACTGAGTTCTAACTGAGCTGCCACTCACAATAGAAGCAACATATATCTCAGTGTGCTCTCCAGACTGCAATCTCGCTTGTAACTGACTGGCTACAAATCTCGGCCTCACAACAACCGCACTGATAACTAAACTAACGTCTTTCAATCAACACCACTCGTTTCCTGGTCGAGACAAGGCCCTAACAACAGAGAAACAACAAACTCCACTAAAAATGAACTTCTCTACTTAGTGCAAGAGCAACCACAAGATCTTTACCATGGTGGTAAGGAACCTCGCAATCATAGTCTTACAAGCTTAAACAACCAAAGTGCATACCTCAAAACAAATTTCATTCTGGATGAAACAATACTTTAAATCTCTTAGGAACCACGAAAACTACAACTTCTCTCCAAACACACAACGCATGTAGGATCTCCAAGCATATACCACAAATGCTAACTTCAGGACGTGAATCAAAGATCTGCTCATACGGCTTAAGCTGTCGGGCCCACACGCTAGTACTATTCTCTATCTCAGCAAGGGCACAACACATACCTTCTTAGAAGCATCACTGCAAGCCACAATCCCTCTAACCTCTCAGGTACTGACCAAATGGTGTTGAAATCAAACATCTTCTCAAAATACTGAATCAGTCTCGCACTCAACTGATCACACAACGCCCGGCTCTCAGTAGCGAACTGTGTCATTGGTCCTCTACAACTAATGTCAACCTGGTTCTAACTGCTCACTGCATTGGTCACAATAAGATCCACTGAAATTCCTTAACGAGAAATCACATGGCCTTAAAGAAGGCCATTGAATCCAACCAAAACTCACATTTAGAAACTTAGCAAACCAAGATATCGATCATGTGCGAACACATACTTGCTCAAAAAATCCTTAATACTCTATCCATCATGCCCATAACCGTTGCACGACAATTGACAATTCAATTGACATCACTAAGAAATACCAGTGACCGAAGCAAGATCTAAAAGTTGTCTTAGAGACGTCTCTTCCTTGATCCTCAATTGATGGAAACCACAACCAAACAATCTGGATAACCACTATGACGCACTGATGTTGATCGAATGAGTATCTGAACTCAACGGTTACCTTAACAAGCTTTACATAGCCAACACAAAGCTCATAGGTCCATCTTTCTCCTTAAGAAGCAGCCTAGGTGCTCCCACAATGACACACTTGGACGGACGAAACCACTATCAACTAATTCCTGCAACTGAACCTTCAAGTTATTTTAACCCTACCGAGGTCATCACAAACAAAACCTTGAGATGGGGTCATTCCCTAGCACAAGCTTAACTTAAAAGAGCACTACTCGGGGCGGAGGCAATCTTGTCAGATCCACAAGATATACATCGGCGAACTTTATCACCACCGAACCAACTAATGTTTTTTCACTCAAAACTTCATACTTCTAATATCTATGTAATAAATCCCACACTTCCTTAGCTAACTGCTTCCTTACCTTCTTGGTCGAAATCGACGAAAGACTCTCCCTTACTTCCTGCTTTTGAGCTAACAGCTCAGCCTTCTGAGATGCCTAAAGAACACTTCCTTACACTGCTAGCAATCACAACATGGTTCTCTGACAACCACCTCCAAACCAAGAATTGGATCAAACATACTTAGAGGCAACCTTGGACGGCATCTAACGATTCGCCAAACACAGCCCTCCAACTGGCTTGACCTCAAACCCATCGAATCTTTAAACTTGTCACGACTCCCAAACCTAGATGATTTGGTAGTCTCAACTTTCTCTCTTGCCAAACAACATGAGTGAGCTCCTTGGAGAAACTTGCAAGTCCAATTAGTTACATAAACTGACACTGCATCATTCCCCTGCTGAAAGAAGGAGAACTGAACTGACACCCTCTGCTTATCAACCTTTGGCAAGCCAAATAGCTCTCTGAGGTCAATGAACTCTGAAACGGTCGAACCTTCTAGGAAAAATCAGCATAGACCATTTCCAAACCTTTGTCTCAAACTCCCAAGTGAAACATCACGTTGAATCTCCTACCCCCACTGGGCAAACTTGGTGGTTGAAGATCATCTCGAACAGCGACAACCATGCCTCAGCTACTAAATGGGTTTTAGACAACCCAACAAGGTGGTACGGATCCCACTTCTTAAACTCTCATAAGATCTTTGAAAATTCTTGTTTCTCTTTCTTTTTTTTTTTTCTTTTTTTTTTTTTTTTATCACTGCTCAAATCCTGAGCATTGCAACCGGTGTAGACACTTGATCAACCTCCAACACACCCTGAAGAGATCCTTGAAATAGTTTTCTGCAACAACCAGCATCTCATCTTTCACTCAATTCTTGCGCTTGCCGCATCAGCAACAACATTGGGTATCTTTTTTTTTTTTTTTATCCAACTCTAGGGTTACACCTCATGCTGACCTCTAGA
Organism: Sicyos edulis; assembly: GCA_036507275.1. Lineage (NCBI taxonomy): Eukaryota > Viridiplantae > Streptophyta > Magnoliopsida > Cucurbitales > Cucurbitaceae > Sicyos > Sicyos edulis. Next base: position 46,524,947 of record CM071847.1, on the reverse strand, counting down.
AAACCGCACCTCAAGACCGGTGCTCCTCTTGAGCTAAAAAACTCAAGCTGCTCAACAGTCCTTGAACCTTTAACAAAATTTCTAGTAACTCTACTAGGAATCTCCACAGTTTACAACATACTTAGGGACATCTCAGTCCCCTCCAAAAGCTTTGGGCTAGCATGCAAGTATGATAATAAGAAATAACATACAATAAACAAACCGCGTTAATCATAACTAAGCATGTTTTAAAATCCTTAATCCACTACCAAGTTACCTGATGGAGATCGACAGCTGAAGACCATGGGGACCAAAACAACAGCCTACGATGTAAGCTAGTCTACAGAATCTATGACTCTGAGCTCTGATACCAACTGTAAGGACCCGACCCAAACTAGGGTCTAAACCTAAGTCCTTAACTCACAATGCATGAAAATAGTATTCGCAATCTCGGGCATGTAAATTTAAAACAAAACTCCTTTAAAACAACTCGGAAGAACAAGGTTATAAGAGATAAATGCATTAAAACAGCCTTAGGGTACCCTAAAGTCAAAACATAAAAACTCTATAAAACAGGTTCCATTTATCACGCCCTTAAATAGTTCATGCAGAAAGAAGAAACTTAGAAGACTCTAAACAGAATAATGCAGCGGGTCCCATGGTCATCTTCAGCTCGTCCGATCACCCATCTCGATACAATCTCGTAGTACCTGTGGGATTCCACAGTGGAAAGGGTGAGTTTTGCAACTCAGTAAGGATTCCCCACCTCGGGGTAAAGACATGCATCAGGTCAAAAGCACCACGAACATGCAAGATAGCAACATAATCAAGGGGTCCACAAAACCCGAGCTCCTGGGCGAAAAGGGTTAGGAACCATGTCCAAGATCCACGCCACGCAGAGCGGTCTGAGGCCACAAACCAAAGACCTAAAGGCCAATAGAGACCACAAATCTCTAAGGCAATGCAGGATACTGCTCCCAGTAGAGGGATCCTGCGAGTAGAGAAGCCTGGTAGCTAAGGGACCACAAATCCCACAGGTCTCATACTCACGGTGAGGGTGGATCCAGCACGCTCACCAAAGGGCCACAAACCCAACCACATACCTGGAGAGCACCCTAGGCTACTAGTAAACTGCCGATAGGGCCGTGAGCCTGGTGGGCCAACCATCCACGGGAACCCGACGGCGAGGGACCACAAATCCCCCATCGAGAACGTGCGGCCACCACAAACCATGCACATCCGCTTACTAGCATCCTCTATCCGGTCTCCGTGTCTCGCTTTGCGTCCCAAACGAAGCACCAAGCCGTGCATCAAACATCATGCAAGCCCCCAATGGGACATAAGGACTGTCATGCGAGACCGACTCTATCAATCAACATACAGTAGTTCATGCATGGCCATATAATCAACATAATCTACATGCTTGCCTTAACATGATATCAATCAGATGTTGCATGCTCTCAATATAATCAATGCAAGCACAAACAACACAGATTATGCCACATCAAACACGTAAGTGAATACAGTCAATCCAACACATGTAATAGCCACGGGCCTCGAGAAGGGGGTAACGGGTCCCTTACCTCGGCTGAATCTCCCAAACAACGTTTTAGATTATACTAGAAGCCTCCAAATGTCCAAACATAACTCCGAGCCCTGAAACAAGCAAACTGGTCCAAACTAGCACTTTAGACCATCAAAATCGCATCCAGAATATCGAATTTATCAAACAGGGAAGAACCTCGAAAAACGTGTCACGGAGACACCCGGTGGCTACACGTGCCTCACAAACTCGGCTCGACGAACAGAAAATGGTTCGAGTCCAATCTGGTCAATAAAAGTCAATGGGTCAAAACTCATCATTTTACCCAAGCCAAACACCCATTAAACTCGAATCAAACAACCACTAAACCCATAGCCAAACACGTCTTAACTCATAACTTAAATAAATTTACACCTCTAGCCAAACAAGCTTGACCATTAATTAATCATATTCATAACTCCATAAACAAACATCTTTAATCCATGACTTCAACGATTTTAAACCACTAGCCAAACAAGCTTAGAACTTATTTAAAATTACTTTAAACCCGTAAACAAACACTCCTTATTCTCAATTTAAATAACCATAAACCAGCGAGCAAACAATACCTATCCATAACTTAAATAGCATATGCCAACAACCAATCAAGCCTAATCCACAATTTAATTAAGCTTGAACCTGAACCAAACAGCCTTAAACCCAACTTTGAATATCTATAAACCTGCCAACAAACACCCATGAACCATAAGTTGAATAAAATTAACCTTGAAAACAAACAACCAATAATCCTCATTTGAATATCTTTAACTTAAAACCTAAACATTTCTTACCCCTAACTTAAACAGCCATAAAAGCCATAACCAAACATACTTCTTCTTCTACCTTAAGATGCTTCCACCAACCAAACGAACCCACTCACCTGAGCAACGTCGGCGACGACAACTGACCCGAACGGCAGCTGCAACGCCTATTGAGACGGCACGTGCAAGCTGCGGCTAGGAGAACTCATCGGCGAGCTGCAGAACGACTCACGGCCGGTGTGCTGCTCCATCCACCGCCGCAACCCACGACGAACCCGCCGCACGACACACCACTACCCACCGATGAGCTAGCCCGCAGAGCGACGCGCAGACGAAGACACACGGCGCGCATTTAACGCAGACGAGCGCAAGCTCCACTTCAAACTCTCGTGCTCGCAAGACCCACAACAACGACGACGCTCTTCTGGAAAACAGACCCACGGCGATCGGAAATGGGGAAGAAGGAGCTGCGAATTCTTCCATGGAATGGGTCTGACGGCGTGAACAGTAAAAACGAGCATAGGGATTCCAATCCTTCTCCTTTCTCTTAAATATCAAGTCTAAATGACCTTAAAACCCTTTATTTAAAACTTATATACAAAAATGCCCTTTTGATTTTTTCTTTCTCAACTTATTTAATCTTTACATAACCAAAACTTGGGGTTATTACATACCCACCAGAAATTTTATGTGATCAAATTACCTAATTGGCGGTGGAGTTTTACTATTCACACGCTTTAAGATTCAACATACCTTTATTTGGTTATAATATTTATGAAACAGTCACAATCTGACTTGGCCAAACTCCATTGTATATGTGTATTCATGTTAAATAATAATTAATCATTTTTACTTAAAATAATAATAATTAATATTTTTGAATATTAATTTGTCTCACTCGTGACTCGAGATTGAGAATTTATCACCACTTTTGGGAGGCATCCTCCATTGTGAAGGAATCTTGTCTTCAACTTTTAAATTATTTAAGTCTTTTTATATGAAATTGCGAACAACAATTTATACTAAATATGTCAGATGCGCAATTATTTCATTATTTGATTATAAATCACTTTAACATCAATGTTACAAGTTTGATTTTATAGTGTCTCTTAGAGCATAAAGGGTATGATCATGATAAATTTGATTTGCTAAATTTATTTATTTATTTCAATCCATTCCAGAAATGTTAAAGTAGAACCGTAATTGACATATTTTATCATCCACACTATAAATTGTAGGATTATTTTTCAAAATTGTTTAGTATTTATAGATGCATAGTAATTTGATTTAGGTAATTTAAAATGTATTGATTTAAGTTAATCAACCTAAGTAAATAAACATAATCAATATCCGATAGGAGTTGAATCTATAATATCATATTTTTAGAAATTGATTTTCTACTTTAATGAAAATGGTCGAGAACATCTTTAAACAAATTTGATCTTTATTTTTTGAAAAATCGAGAAATTGGAGCTCTGTTCCCCTATATCCGGGGCACCGGAATAAAGAGTATTCTAGTTTAAGCGCATTCCAGCGGTCTCGAACCTGGAATCTCTCAAAGAAGTATGCCTTAAAGTTCTTTGCCTCAACCGTTGGACTACCTCTTGAGTATAACAAATTTGATCTTTAAGTTAATTATCGGTGGTGAAAGAGAGTTTTAAAGTGTTTAAGATAATGATTTCCATTTATGGTGATTACTTACTTAAAAATTAATTTATCACGAATTTCTTCAGTATCCAAATGTTATAGTGTCAGGTGATATGTGTGTGACATTAGTGGCCCGAATAGCCATCAATATATATATTGTATATGTATATGTATGAAAAGTGAAGTGAACTCTTTCTTGTTTACTTCAAAAATTGGCTAAATATTTTTATATATGTATATTCTCTCCTCTTTCTTACCTTCACGTGTGAATTTAGATTGAAATGCAATCCATTTGAAAAAACTTATATAAAAATTCACTTATTTGATTGCGTCGGCGACCGACCACCATGTATATAACTGAGCACGTATTAAATGACGATAATACCCTTGGGTTGTTCACTGCTGGCTCCTTTGTTGAGCTCCCTTTCCTATTTTCTTCATCAATAAATGTGTGATTCTTCCCTCTTTTGCATATATCTCGACTAAATGTCATTAAATATATTATTTAATCTTATAACATTTTAATATTAAAAAAAATGATAAAAAATTAATTTATAAATAAATGACAATTCAACCATTTTTTTTAGAAATATTATGAATTAAATTTAGGAAATTTGTATGGTAGAGCAACTTTTTTATCGCAGTTTATAATTATAGTCAAATTTTTAAAAATAATTCGTTTATAGCAAATTCTGCCTAGTTTTTAAAAAATCTCTATTTACCTTTTTTTTATCGAAGACTTTAATAGAATCTATTATTTTCTACTGATGGAAGTCTATTAATTTTATTCTATCAGCCCTTATTAATAGAATCTAATGGAAGTCTATCAATTTACTTTATTTATTAGTAATTGATTCTATCAGCCTCTATTGATAGAATCTATCAATATAGAGGTCAATCAATTTACATTTTTTGCTATATGTGCAAATATTTTCATTATTGTTTTATTCATGAAATATTTTAGCCTTCGTATAATATACATGCAAAAGTCCCTTAAACTTATCACCTTTTTATTTCTCTTTTTATTACTCTTTCTTCATTTTATTATTTGTACTATGGTTAAAAAAATATTAATGTATTGCCAAATTTTATATGCTGCTTGCTAAAAATAAGCAACATTTTAATGATATCTTGTATCACGCTAAAAAGTTATGGGTTCAAATTTTATTGAATAAAAAAAAGCATACGTATTTTAAAGTCTACATTGTAATTTTATTGTTTTTAATTAACATCACGTGAAAAAAAAATGTCTAGTGAATTTGTGTATCTATTATATCAATGGTTTTCTTTTTAGAATATGTAGTCATATTTATTTGAATGTAGATGGAAGATATTGATTTAGTTATTAATAAAATAATAATGATTTGAACAGTAAAAATACAATTTAACTGACATATTTCATATGGCCTAGGGATAAAAAATATGAATGTTCAAAAAGTAAAAAAAAAAATTTGATGATTTGTCTTTTTAAAAAATGGGAATTTGCGATGTATAGCAACTTTTTTACTACAGTTTACAATTATAGCACATTTTTAAAAATAATTCTTTTATAGCAAATTCTGCCATTTAAAAAAAATTATTTGCCTTTTTTATAGAAGACTTTGATAGAATCTATCATTCTCTAACGATGGAAGTCTATCAATTTTATCAGTGATTGATTCTATCGGCTCTTATTGATAGACTCTTGATAGAATCTGATGGAAGTCTATCGATTTACTTTATTTATTAGTAATTGATTCTATCACCCTTTATCGATAGAATCTATCAATATGAAGTCTATCTATTTATAATTTTTGCTATATGTGCAAATATTTTCATTATTGTACTATTCATGTAATATTTTATCCATTTTGTAATATACATGCAAAAGCCCCATAAAAAATTATAAAAAGTATAATAAAAAGCAAAATTCATGCCAACAAAAGTAGAGCTTTATCGATATCTTGTATAAATTAATAACCATAAGATTAAGTTTGAATCATATATATATAAAAATCATAGTAATATAAAGTATGGTTATAATTCTAAAGAAAAAAGTATGGATATAGAGTTTTAGTTAGGTCAATATCATTTAAAATAATGTAGCATCTAGTTGCATTGAAAAAAATATCTAACTGCATTAAATAATTATTTGTATAGGGAAAAATTATTTATTATGAACATATGCAGTAGGTACTCTAATGCTTTTTTTTCTTTGAGACGGTACTCTAATGCTATTAGTCTACATGAAAAGTTTGTTTCTTCAATCCTTTTTATAAATTAAAGTAAGAATAATTCGACCCATTTAATAAACGTGTTATTAATTAAAAAAATGTGATTTCAATTTTTCAACCTCATAAAAAAATAAAAAATAAAAAAACTTACTAAAAGGAAAGAACATAACTATTTTTCTTTTATCTTAAATGCCCTACCAAAAGTGTTAAAGTGTATTGATTTCATTATTTGGTTAATTCAGTTTAACATCACATTCACAAATTCACATAATTATTTTAATTTTCAGGTAAATTTACTTTTTTAAAACATAAATATAAAAGTAAATTAAAAAAATATATTAAAAATAAACTAACAATAAACCTTATTAAAAAATTAGATATAAAATATTTAATTCTAAAACATACAAATTGATAATAATCCATTTCAACTTTACACGAAGTTTTTATTCATAATCATCATGGAGTATCTTTAGTAATCAAAGAATGGCTTGGAGTGCTTAGGGTGATTGGTTCAGTTCATGATGGTCTATATAGAGATTAATTTTCTATGAATTTTGTTGACATATAAATGTTGTAGAGTCAGACAGTATATCCATAACATTAGTCGAAATGTGTATAAGTTAGCTCGAACAATCACGTATATTAAAAAAACCCCTACAACTATGAATTTTAATCTTGAAAATTGGTATTGGACATTTATATTATATAAATATAGTAATACCCCTCTATTTAGGGTTTAGTATTTAAAAAAGAACATATTTAGTTGGGTTAATTGTGAAACAACACAAGCAAATGGGTCGATGACGCGATTGATTGTCTAGTTTAGTGTTAATCGATTTCTACGCCATGAGTTTTATGGAAATTGATATTTCACTAAAAAAAAATTGTAAAACAATATAAGTGGTAGAGGGCGAGGGCATTGGCGTTGCTGGTGCAGAGTGATTCATATGTTTGGCTTTCCAACGCCATTTTCCACACTAAATCCCCAAATCGTATCATATGAGCAAAAGGCTAAAATTCTTTTTTAAGTTCTTTTGGGTGGTTTTGGGCCCGTTTATGTAAATGGCCGGATTGGTTATAATAACTCAACCGATGTTTGACCCACAGTTTATTATAAACAGTGGTTACTAAATCTGCGTATCCGTTTATCTAAACCTACGTGTCTGTCTATTTAAATCTTACATATATTATTTTTTGTTACATAGACAGTCTCTCAAACACCGTTTATCATTATCCATGTTATAATAACTTACCTCTCAAACACCGTTTATCATAACCTTTCGTCTAATATAACCAAACTAGTGCTCCAAACACATCCTTTGGTTTTATATTATTATTCGTTGAATCCACCTCTCAGTTATAACTGTTGATTCCTTGAAAGCTCCATTTTTGTTAAAAACCCATCTCTGAATTTTTCTCCCCACTCTCCACTTTCTCTGCTAGCGGTTGTGTTTCCCATTTCCTCCTTCACGTTTTCCAAAAACCCCCCATTTCCCCCCTAATTTCTTCTTCTCTCTACTTGTTTTGTTCATCTCTTTTTGGGGTTTTTGTTCTTAATTTCTTCTTTTCTCTGCATTTCCTGATCTGGGTTTGTTTCCATTCATCTTTTCTCCTTCTATTTCCATTGAAAATCTAACTTTAGTCTCCAGTTTTCTATTTCCTTCTTCACTTTATTTGATTCTCTTTATTGGGTTTTTTTTTCCTTTGTGTAATCAATCTGTGTTGAGGATCACTTTCATTTGGTCTTCTTTTGAAGTTCATCTGGGTATCATTAGTTTTGTTGTTGGATTCTTTTTCTCCCATTTCTTGTTTGTTTTAGAGGTGGGAAAATGGGAAGATTGGGATTTATGAAGTGGGGTTTGTTGATTGGGGTTTTGGGTTGTTGTGTTGAAGGTCTTGGGGTGAATTGGGGAACCATGGCCAATCCCAGATTGCCACCTAAGACCATTGTGCAGATGTTTAAGGATAATGGGATTCAGAAAGTGAAGCTGTTTGATGCAGATCAGTCATCCATGGGAGCTCTGGCTGGGACTGGCATAGAGGTCATGGTTGCCATTCCTAATGATCAACTTGCCGCCATGGGAGACTACAAGCGAGCTAAGCAATGGGTGCAGAGGAACGTCTCTCGTTACCACTTTGACGGTGGAGTTACCATCAAGTAATTCATTCTCTTTTTATAACTCTTTCAAATCATTGAAAATTGTGTGTGTTTCCTTGGTTTTGATTCTTTTCTGGTTTGTTTTTGTTTAATATAAGCCTGTTCTGTTTCTCTTTGGAACTTATTTGCATATCTGATGAAGTTTCTGAGTTTGCATTTATATGAATAACCTTGCATCCTTTGGATGGTTGTTTGAACTTCTTTATTTATTATTGTTGAAATAAGCCTCTTGTATATTAGCAATATGAGAAACAGGGTTGGAGAAATTTGTTCTATTGGAAATGGACATTAAAGTTATTATTTTTTAAGCATTGACTTTTCTTATTAAGTTAATGATTAGTCATAGAATAATATATAAGATCGTTGGCTTTCAGTTTCTGCAAAGTGTTGAAATTTCTTTAACTATGTAAAAATTTGTTGTGGATGTGATGTACTTTGACCAAGAATCCTTGAATGGATTGATCTTTTTTGCCAATGAATTCAGCTCACCTATTTTTGTATGAAATTCAATGTTCTCTTTCTTCAAATAGATCAATAAAATATATAACTTAGTGTAAGCGATATTTTTTTTATATATCCAAATAAGTGTTTGGGCTAACTTATGTGTATCTCAACTATTCTCGTGACTCCATGAGATATGTTGATTGATCCTATAACATTTTGATGTCAATAAAACTTCTAGGAAATTAATTTCTAAGTAGGTAGCCACCATAAATTGAATTCATCACTTCTCAGTTGTGTAAGAGCCTCTTTCCATTGAATAGATGGCTGTCGTTCTCTTCGCATATACAATAATATCTTTCCTTGAATCCTTGCAAGAGACTTTTTATGTTTAAATAGAATATTGGTTGTGTTCCAATACCAGATTATCAAAAAGAAATAACATATATTGGTGGATGGGTTTGAGATTGATGATTTTGTCTTGGGTTATGAAAAAAAGACTAACCTTTTCTTATTACTATGCTGTTTTTGTACAGATACGTTGCTGTTGGCAATGAACCATTTCTGTCATCCTATAATGGATCATTCTTGAATGTTACCTTTCCAGCCCTTCAGAACATTCAAAATGCACTAAATGAAGCAGGTCTTGGAGACTCCATCAAGACCACAGTGCCCTTAAATGCCGATGTTTACAACTCCCCGGTTAATAGCCCATATCCATCTGCCGGTAGGTTTCGCAGTGATATTAATGGACTCATGACCGAAATTGTCCAATTTCTGAGCAGGAACAATGCACCTTTTACTGTAAACATTTACCCTTTCCTTAGTCTCTATGGCAACGATAACTTCCCTTTCGACTATGCCTTCTTTGATGGTGCAAGCAATCCTGTTGTTGATGTTGGCTCCGGGATTCAGTATACCAATGTATTTGATGCCAACTTCGATACCTTGGTTTCGTCTCTGAAAGCTGTTGGACTCGGGGACATGCCCATTGTAGTTGGCGAGGTGGGATGGCCAACCGATGGTGACAAAAACGCCAATGTAGGTAATGCTTACAGATTCTACAACAGCCTTCTACCAAGGCTTGCAGCCAATAAGGGCACCCCGCTGAGACCTGGATTCATTGAAGTATACTTATTCAGTTTTTTGGATGAAAATGGCAAGAGCATCGCTCCAGGAAACTTCGAGCGACATTGGGGCATTTTCGGGTATGACGGTCAACCAAAGTTTCCCATGGATCTTTCTGGTCAAGGCCAAAACAAACTGCTTGTGGGAACTCAGAATGTGCAGTATCTTCCTAAAAAGTGGTGTATGTTCAATCCAAATGCAAAGGATCTCAGTAAACTGGCTGATAACATAAATTATGCGTGCACATTTTCGGATTGCACTTCCCTTGGATATGGATCTTCTTGCAATAATTTGGACGCTAATGGGAATGCATCTTATGCATTTAATATGTATTTCCAGGTGCAAAATCAAGATGAAATGGCCTGTAATTTTCAAGGTTTAGCCACCATAACCTCACAAAATCTTTCCCAAGGTAGTTGCAATTTTATCATCCAGTTATCTTCCTCGCCCCCGTCCTTAGCTGCTTCTTTTGTTAGTTTATTAGCATCTATGGCCTTGTTATTCACAACATGGTTGCTATAGTTTTCTTTTGTAGATACTCTATCTTGGTGTCCCATTTCATTACTTTGTTACTTTCATTTTCTTTCAAATGTATTATTAGTTCTTACATTTAAGTTATTGATTAATTGATTGATTCTATCCATTCACTATTCTAGTTCTCTTCATGGCCATGTGTATATTGTATGTATGACTAGAATTTTTGTTGAAACTTTTATTTTTCTACATTTTGACCGGTGGAACAATAGTACATACCAGAAGAGGTATTAAATGGTTGTAACAAGTATCTACCAACAGTACGAATTCATTTCGAATGAATATCGTAAATAAATGTAATTACACAACCCAAGTAGTCTATTATATCAGAAATAATGGAAATAAGGATGGTTCATGTGAGCATAAACTAAGCTCATCTCTCTGGTAGACTGGTAAAACCTCTAAGAAATAGATGGACTTTTTTTTTCATTGCTCAATGTGAAAAAGAAAGGGTGGGTCCTAGTTTACATTGAAGAACCAAATAGTTGCAGCTTCGGGCACGGTGTGTCGGTAATAGGTTTCAAGAAGAGGAGGGAAATGCAGTAAAAGTAGAAGAAGAGGCATCAATCATTCTCATCTCCATAACTCTCTTGTGTGAATTGGAATGCAAGAAACTCACAAAAGTAGGGCTCTTTGCTGGTCTATACTCTGGTAGCAAACTCCCTGACTTCTTGTATCTAACTCCACATGCATTGCATAATGTCTTGGGTCCCAATGGTCCACCCCTCCACTGTGGAGTCTTCTGTGCCTGACAATGGCTGCATCTCCTCCCACTCCCTCCACCACCCTGTTGCTGCTGCTGCTGCATCTGTAAACTCTTCTTCGCTGTTGTATTATCTCCTTCTCCTCGAGCCTTATGCGGTAGCAACAGCTCGCTATCGGCCAACCAATAGTCCTGTTGCAGCAGAAGAGGGTCTGCAGAGGAAGAGGTCAACTGTAAGGAGTGTTTGTTCTGCAGCCGGTTCAATTGATGAAGGCGTCGACCCGTGAGAGGATGGATGCTTGTGTCGGGGTGCACCCGTCTCCTCTTGCTTCTGGCCTTTCCAGGGACTGCGGCGAGGTGGGGGAACGGCTGCAAGTCAGAAGACGGGAGCGAATTTGGCGTTGGGGGATTGTTGAGCTGTGTGGGTAGTTGTTGTGGGGGTGGGAGGGGGAAGCTGCTTCCTTTGGCTGATAAGCATTCTTCCACAAATGCTGACAGCCACTCCAAGCTCACATCAACTTCCTGAATTAATCAAACTCAAGCTCTCAACATTGGTGTGATGCAAGACAAGAAAAACAAAGCAATAGATCTTAAATTGGCATACCATTGTCGATGCGTGGAGCAAACAGAGGTCGTCGTCGAGCGTTGAAGATAACTCAGCCCCAAGTTTAGAACAGTTGTCCTGCTCGTATTCGCCATTAACCGACGCCATTTTCGGCTGGCAATCCATGGTGAATGGAAGCAACAGCAGAGGGGAGAGAGAGAAAGGAAATTCAACAGTAATTGCAGAGCTGTGTTGTATGAGCTATGAATATGAGTATGTGAAGCAGTAATTGTATATGGTGGTGATGTTTTTTTTTTTTTTCTGTCGGCAGATTAGGATGGGTTGCATTTGGCAACTAACAGAATTATTCAAATCAACGACCCCATCTCCCTAAAAACAATGTTTGCAGTGACCTGACAAAGACACGTGGTTGAAATCTGTAGGTTCTTCAATAACTATTGGATTCAAATTTGCAAGTGAATAATTTCTCCCAACTCCAACGGTGTAAAAAAATGATATTTTAAACTTATCATCTTCAATGTTTATTGCTCTTAAAGTTTTGATTTAAATGGTGTTTTGGTTTTCATACTCCCTTTTGTTATTCTGATTCTTGAACTTTTTTTTAATGGATCTTGGATATTTTCATTTGGGAAAACATAGCATTTATCTACTTTCCACAAATTATTTGAGAAAATGTCTAAATGGGAAAGAATTAGAATGAGTGTCTATTTTCAAATTCTGAGGAGGAGGGATAAAACATTCATACCATTTATGTCATTTTCATTTAATCATTTTAATAATAAAAATCAACAAACCACCCCACCATTTTATGATTAAATATCAAATTTCACTCTCTAGCATTTCAGGAATCCTTTCCAAATTTAATAAACTAATTTACTACATTATTTTAGGAGTAAGTTTTGTCCCAAACAGATACACAACCACTTTCTCATGCCCATAATCGATTTCTTTTTCTTTTTTCATTTTATGTGTCACTTTTTCCCATTTTGTCAAGTTTCCATCACCAAGATTTCCAAGGTTGCAACAATTCTCAACGATTCCTTTTTCTTTTTTCAGTCTCTTTGTCACTTTTCATCATTTTTTCATGTTTCCATCACCAAATTTCCAAGGTTGCAGCGATTCCTAAAATCACAGTATTCTTTTTTATTCTCACACCAATTTCCATATTATCGTCTTCTCTATCACATTTTCTAGTGGGTAGGGAACAACCGATTTTAATTGCAAATGGAGTTTACATCGGTTATGATAGTCTATAATGGAAATTGGGACGAGGGAGATATTTACAAAAACTACAATACCGTCGTGGTTGATATCACATACAATAACCCTCTATCCCTACTGATATCGTCTATTGAGGGAAATCTGGGCTTAGACAAAAATGAAAAAGTCATAAGTATATTGACGGGGCACACAAAGAAAAGTCATAGATACTGAAGGATGACAGGGACGTCCAATGGATGTACAACAAGTTTGTTGGTAGTATGTACAGTGAGTGTTGTATCCTAGTGGACATCATTCAAACAAGTACCCAAATGTACATCCCAGACTTAACACGGGGTCCACTGTATTAAGAGAAGGTGCAATGCTACTAAACAAAGATGAATGGAAGAAGCTCCTTACATAGCTATGTAACATAGTCGTGGCATGAAGCTTCCATTACAAGATGGTGAAGTCTAGTCCACAACAATTTCGACAGCTCAAACTTTAAATATCACCCTATTTTTTTAGCATAGCTAATCCGTTAGAGAAGAAAGATGATACCTAGTGTGAGGTTGATGACAAAGGAGATCTAAAACACCCAACACCCTAGGAGCGAAGATTCTAAGCTTGATGGGGACTCGTCTGGGTTGTTCTTGGTGGTAGGGGGAATTTTTTTTGCTAAGATAGAACTAGAATGACCTAAAGCTCGAGCTTCCTTTAGCATATGCGTTTAAGACCGTTCAGCTCCCAAACTGAAAGTTGGAGAAGAGCATTAATGAAGGCAGCAACGATAGGTATGTTTTTATTGATTTTCGTTTTTCACAACTTTTTGAAAGGGGGCGTATCTACTGACATGGATAGGAGATGTACCTAATATTTTGTCCATTTGAAAAGCAAAAAAGAATACAATTTTTTTTTTTAAATCAAACACAATCTAGTTGTTTGTTTTAAAAAATATATTTTAAAATTTTCAAATCAACAACTTTACTATTTTAATCTACTTGTTTGTTTAAAGAAAAAATCATCTCTCATGTTAGTTAAAACATTATGTATTTAAAATAATTGTACATAAAAAATAGGAATAAATTAGGATGAGGGTACTTTGGACTATTGGATATAAAATTAATTAATTTTGTGTTTAAAAAAACTAATTTTAAACATGCATTTAAAATATTTCTCATTTAGACATTTTCTTAAATAATTTGCTAGATTTAGATATTTATCTAGTTTGCCCTTTTCATTTTGTACTTTAATAATAACCACTTACCTTCTAAGCATACCAGTACTTTTTAAAAAAAGAAATTAGGAATTTAAGCCTCCTTTTAAAGTGAGTTAGGATGAATTATAAATTTTATTTTATGTTTCGGAATATAATAATTTATGGATGAGCTAATAATTCCTCATTCCAGATATAGTAACTTTTTTGTCAGGTTAAAATAACTTTATTGTAATAAAGTTCTCTTTATATTAATTTCTTACCATAATAATACGCACTTCAAATATACACTACTCGATTCATTTCCCATTTTTCGAAGAGTTTCGAAAAGACCTTATGCACTACTCGCAAGTTCTGCCCTGCTTTTTATCTTCAAACTAATGAATATTTTGCAAGTTCAGTTTAAGAAATAAAATAAGTCAAAATTGAAAATATCATCAAATGGATATTTTGAAAATGCAATTATCAAAATAAAACAAAAGGTCGAAAGTATATGGACCAAAATAGTATTTCAACTTAAAAATTTCATGCTATCACCAAAAAGTTCAAACCACCGATGGCATCTTATATGATCTCTTAACTAAGAAATTATGGATTCAATTTCCCTATCCAATTATTATTGGATTTTAAAATAAATAAACGTAATCTTCCCCTGAGCCTACACGCACCAACTTTCACGGTTGCTTTTGAGGCTCCCATTTAAGTTTGTTTGTGATGTATTTCGTCTGGACCATCCATATATATTATTCAAGGATTTTTGTCAAAGAAAATGACACAATCATATTTAATAGTGCATTTTGAAATATGAAGATGAAAAGCCACTCATATGAATAGAAACCCACAACAATTTATTTTATTCCAACATTTAACTCTAATTTACGACATTCTTGCATTCAAGGAAGTTTTATGCATGCGTGAATGATATGCATATTTTTTCAAATAATTTTTTTAATTGAATGGAGGATTCAAAACTCTCTCTTAATCTAATTAAGTATATATTTTTTTAGTACAAATTGGAGAAGGAGGACCACAAACCCTATACACAGAGTAGTACTGCTCTCAAATAAATGAGAGCCAAATACTGATTCTTGATATCGAACTTGTGACCATGGTATTGAATTGGATTACCACCAAACAATAAAACCAACACGCTACTAACCTTTTTAAAAAGTTAAGTGTATATTCGAAGTTAGGCTTAAATTACCCTAGAGTTAGATGGGTTAATACGTGTTTATTAGACACAAAACTAAAGTTCAAAAGAATCCATTACATTTATTAGAAACAATCTTCAAAACTCCCTCATAAGGAGCCATGAATACTAAAAAAACACACGCACACAAAAAAAAAAACATAGATACAACTATAACATCAGTCAATGACGAACCTTAGCCATTTTCGGAAGCTAGACAATGCCGCCATTGACGAGCATGACTTGACCATTGATCCACTCGCCATCATCTGACGCCAAAAACCCCACAAAAGAAGCCACATCTTCTGGTTGCCCAAGCCTCCCCAGGGGACACTTTTCAATCAGTCTCTTCACTGCCTCCTCATTCATTGATCCAAACAACATCTCAGTCGCCGTCGCCCCTGGTGCAATGCAGTTCACTGTTATTCCTGTCCCTCTCAGCTCCTTCGCTGCCACCTTTGTCATGGCCTCCACCGCTGCCTTTGATGCTGTGTATGCCCCTATTCCCGCTGTTGCTGCTGCTGCCGCTGTCGATGATATCAGTATTATCCGCCCCCCACCGCCTCGTTTCACTCTGTTTGCTGCTTCTCTGCAGCATAGGAAACTCCCCCTCGTGTTTACACTGAAAAAATACACTTGCCAATTTAATAATTTATTGCAACGGATATGCCTAATTTAGCAATGATATTAAAGTTAAAAGTTACAATATTTAACTAGAGTTATAGAAGTTCTATATTCAAAGTCAATTTTCTTTCCTAATCTATATCGATAACTACTTGCCGAGTACGATGCAAATTACCAAGTTCTAACTCATCTGTTTGAGTTCTGGGTCTAGTGGTGATGAATTAAAAGACTTTAGAATTAAATAAACTCATCCATTCCATCATTATAAAATTAAACATTTCCCTAAGAAAATTCATAAGAGAAGAGGAAAAGGGACCTGAAAATTCGGTCGAAGATCTCCAGTGAAGTATCAGCAATATATGGGTAAGTAGGATCCGTAATTCCAGCAGAGTTGACCAGGATATGAACTTGGGAGGCGAATGCCTGCTCGGCTGCATCAAACAGGGACCTCACTTGCTCTGGATCAGACACATCTGCACGCCAAGCAATAGCTTGTTGGCTGGTCTCGGCAGCAGAGAATGAATTGATCTCAGCAACAACTTGATCAGCTTTGGTTGAACTGGAGACATAGTTGACCACGAGGCGGGCGCCAAGAGCAGCAAGGTGAAGGGCGATGGCTCGGCCGATGCCTCGAGAGGCACCAGTCACAATGGCCACTCGATCCTGCAGCGGTAGAGCAGCCACCACAGGGCCTGATTCTGAAGCCATATTGTGCTCACAGGAGGTTGAGATTGATAAATTCAAGTGATTACAAAAGTAGCTGAACTACTCATTATCTATATCTTAATAGAACATGACAACAACAAAACAAAGCCAACTTGTTCGTTTCGATTAGTATTATAATATTAGAGAAATCAGTGGATTTATCATATAAAGACAAAAGCTTGTACACAAGTTCACGAAAATAGAGGAGCACATGTAAATACTTTAGTTGCTACTTGTACTTGATCACGTGCTCATTTGATAATGAATTTGGGTAAAAATATGAAAATTGAGGAGGAAATAATTACATTACAAGTTATCATGCTCAATTACTTGGGCACCTCTCCATTGTTCACCAGGTTTGACTGTGACAGGAACCAACATGGAAGCAGGGCCGGTGCATATGAAGTAGTCTTTGCCAAACTTGTCAGATAATGAACCAGGGCTTGATACGTATATGTCTTCGAACCCCATTCGTATCACTCTAAAGAACAGCTCTCGTCCCTGAAATACAAAATAAGTGTCTTTAAGACAGTGTTTCTTTTGTTAAAAAAAAATCAAGTGTATTTCGTAAAAGTACTTTACTTCCCTTATAAACGCTTCAGATAAAGAGATTAAAATATCACTTTTATGTTTGGTTTACATTTTTAAAAGTGGTTTTGAAGTCAATTATGGTCAAGTATTTGGACTCAAAGTCCCAAAGAAATCCTCAAAAGCCAAAACTACTCTTAAAGTCACGTAACTTCTGAATGTGAACATTTTGTATATAAAGTACTCGAGCCATGCCAAAAACACTTTCAAAGATGGACTTCGTGCCAAACTTGAAGGTGCAGTTTGTTGCTATGCAGTAGCTATTTCTTTACCTGATCAAGAGTCTCATACTTTGAAGGTGTGGTGTGATATACAGGCTTCAATCTCTCTGCTGGTGGGGCTGCATAAACTCTGCTGAACTTGTTCTTCAACATGGTGAAGGGCACATCTTGGAGGCTCCACGAGCCTGCCTTTGGCGGAGGCTCAGAGCCAAAAGAGAACCAATCGGGGTCCTCAGCCTTCATTGCTTCTGTTGGAGACAATATTTCAAAAGCAGAAGATAGAGGTGGGTGAGAGCAGTAGGAGCATCCTTGAAGACCCTGGATTGCTGCCCCATCTCGTCGTTTGAACTTGAAATAACTCAGAATCGCGCTCTTCAACATCAACAGCTTTGGTCCCGTGTTCTTCACGATCACAGCCGTGGCCATACTTTCTGAATAGAGAGTGACAATGTAAGTAATATCCACTTGCTTGTTACTGCAGCTTAACTCCACCTGCAACAGAAAACGACAGGGAAAACAAGATGAAACCTCCACACACAAAAGATGAGAGGCTTTCGACCCTTCATTACTTGGTACCATAGTGAAGAATGAGTAAACAAGTAAGAACAAAATCTTAACCAGTATAAAAAGCCAGTAGATTTAAAAGAAAATTGAGTATGTAAATAATAATATCATTACCAATAAAACACGTCATAAGAGAGAAATTATCTAATATGGGCGACATTGCTTTTCTTTTTTTTGGATATTTGTGAGTGTCTCTGCCAGCTTACGTGCACGTGTACTATTCTGACAGAATATACCAACTAACCGTACAACAGTTCGAAGTCAAGGAAATTCGTAGAAAATTAATTCTTACGTATGTAGTTGTCATGGATTGAACTCATGAACTCGTAAACTTCTTCCAAAAACCCTTGGATGCAAATTCAATCTTTTTTGCTAGCTCCTAATGATGATTCACTATAGGTTTAAAAAACAGATATTAAATTCTCAACTATATCAAACAGTGTAGAATCTTCAACCAGAGATCAAGACGAAAGTGAAATTAGCATTGCACAGCTTGCAAGAGAGTAACTAATCTCATCAGACATTTGTCTAACCTGACAACATTTGGTTCAAATACAAAATAGAGTACAATAATGTCGTTAATTCAGCATCTCCTCCAACAGTTCCAGAACACAAGTAGAAGGGAAAAAAACAAAAGAATTCAAAGAAACAAAATCAACACACGAAGAAGCAAAATCCAAAACGAAAATACCTGGAGAGCATCAATGGCGTCGGAATCGACATCCTTAACACTCCAATCAAAAGAGGGAAGAAGAGGAGAGTTAGAAAGAGGATCGGAGGCATCGTTGATCACAAGGCCAACCCCTCCCTTTCCGCCATTAGCGGCGGGAGTAGTGAAGAGAACTTCCTCGAAGCCGTCGTCCTTCCAGTAGACTCTAGGCTTGTAGGAAGTGAGGTGAGCGTCGGAGATGTGGAGGCGCAAGGAGCTGCCGTTGCGGACGGTGAGGTCGACGGCGGGGACGCCATTGGAGGAGTGGAAGTGGATGCCCTTGCGGCCGAATCTGTCGTTGAGGGAATCGGCGGTGGAAGGGGAAGAAGTTGAAGAAGAAGAAGAAGAAGAAGAGGAAACCCTAATGATGTTTGGCTTTGGGAGAGGAAGACAAACCAGAGAAGCCATGGGAGATTGGGATTAATGGCTTCCACATACACACTTCAACACTGTCCTAAGCTCATCCTTTCCTTGTTCTTTGGATTTCTATTTTCCTCCCTTTATAGTTTATCCATACTGTAGTTGTTTTTTATTAAAAAAAAAAAAAATTAAATACTACAGTATATAAATACATGTATGTATTTCTACTGGTATAGCCGCACATTTGAATGACTTTATAATTTATAAGTTTGTGAATACTTGGTCTAACAATAATTGACATATATTTTCGATTATAAAATTGCAGGTTAGAATCTAAAATGAAAAAAATATGATTTGAATTCTCTAAATTTATTGTACTAAAAGAATTAAAAGGATTAGTAAAATTTAACATCGTGTTGTGTTGAATAGAGATGTCCATTTTTTCCACGGAGCTGGAGCTGGAGTCTCGTGGGGACCCGCCCCTATAGGGACAGTAAATCCCCAAATAGGCGGTGAATGGAGGAGTGAGCGGAGATAAAAAATTATTTGCTAGCTAAATGAGGATGGGGACAAGGAATGTATTCTCCATCCTCATTTCCTCGTTCTCTGCCCCGTTCATATTATATATATATATATATATATATATATATTAAATACATTTATATATATATAATAGTAAAAATACTTATTTAGATTAATATTTTCCTTAATTAATTATTTAATTAAAAATCAATAAACATTTGTTTTAATATTGAAATAATTATGTGAGATTTAGTAAATTGAGTTAAAAGTTGAAATTTTTTTTAAAAAGTTAGGAATGAAAAAAAGAAAAGATGAAGAGTTAAATGGGGAATAATTCTACCTGAGGAATCCGATCCTCGTGATTTCACGGGGATGGAAATTGAATGAGTAGCGGGGATGGACATCTCTAGTGGTGAGTGAGATTTTCTTCGAACAAATAATGCACGAGTAAATCATCTCAACTATTTAGTCCCCTAATCCAGTGGTATCAATTTTTATTTTTTGTTTTTTTTTTCCTTCGTGAAATTGTGTATATATATAAATAAATGCATATGTGTATGTCATGGAACAATCAAGTATTTAACCTCATAATCAAGAGTACAAGATTTACATTAATTGAGCTACGCTTGTTTTGGTTAGTTTAACATTATTTGAAAACTTTAAATAGCCGAAGATCTTACCTTAAAAAGGTGAAAAAAAAATTATTAACATTTATGAAGTAGATTATTCTTCTCATTGTTAATTAGTTTTGAGATAAACTTTACCTTATGTAATAGTTAGTATTTGATAGATCAATAGTAAATTATTGTGAAACAATATAGTAAAAAAAATAAACATCTTTCAATCAGACAATTTACTATGAGGAAGGAGGATCAACAAACCCTATATAGAGAACACAACTGCTCTCAAATAATATGAGAATTAAATACCAATTTTTAAGCTCGAACTCGTGACTGTGGAGTTGAAATAAATTTACAGCAAACAAGATAACCAACTATGGCACTACTTCTTGACTTCGAATCAAACTTAGAACATAGTACATTCCCGTCCATGATTACACCCAACCATACCACATCGTTCACGGAAGCTTTATGCCAACAACTTCTACCATGTTGGGTTTCCTTGTTCAACAAAAATCCAAGGTAGATTCCCTATTGACAAGACAATTCCAAAGAAAAATTTATAATACTTCCATAATATCTTACAATCCCTTCAAAAGGTAGCAACAAATTACCAACTAAAAAACAAAATCATTTATTCACTCAATATATGATTTCTAAAAAAATAATTAGCACTGATATTAATGTTGCAAATGCATCTTTTATTTGAAACTGAATTGGTAAAAATTTAGTCACCCCCAATGCCTAGCTCAATCAAACATATTATACATGGAACTCAAGAAAATACTCAGTTTCGTATTCAGTCCTATCTAACATGCTCACTAGGTCAATCCTAAATGGTCGACAACTTGATATGACATGTAAGAACTAAAAAGTCAAGGAGATAATGTATTCATGCTCTACAAACTATCTACGATGTTCTTATTTTTATATCCATAATTGTTCGAGTCAGTTTACGCGCACCTCAACTATCGTTACGAGACACAAGACATTAGGAAGTGATGTTATCCTATAACTTTCTTGAAAACAAAATGTTATAGCATTGAAAGCCAAGAAATTGACTTGGGAGATCAACAGAAACACACAAATCATAAGAAAATTGATCCAAATACGTATAATAAGAGGAACTATAAATTGGAAACAAGTTCATAAAGACAAAGGGGGTTGAGAAACCTGACTAAGCTAGCTGCGAATCAACATATTCTGATTGTATCATTCTGAGTTAAACATGAGAGCACATTCTATCAAACAAACAAAACCAGTGTACAAATAATAGTCCTACTAATAGTGGCACAGGTAAAAAGCCACATTTTCGCCAACATACTACCCCTCAAATAAAAACCCAAAAATGTAATAAAAACACCAGCCCTACTAGTACAAACAAACCATTTTGGTACCTTGATCAAAACTTGCGAGGACAGGCAGATGCAGAGTAAATAATAGAAGTAAGCCAACGTAACATTTAGTCCTCATCCATCCCCGCAGGCTGCTGTCCTCTCCTGGGGCCTCCGGCTGGTTTCGACATAATTATCTGAAACGTGGGGAATAATAAGCATTGAGAAACACATTTACAAGGACCAATTCTAAGTTATACAGTAGCTAGCTAGTGCTTCAAATTCAAGTATACGCCACAAGAAAACTTGAAGCAAGCAACATTCCATCCCTGGATTTAATCATTCTAACGAGGTCGAAAAAATTACTATCCAAGCCAATGTAATAACAAAATAGTCATGCACCAAAAACATAGTATAACAAATTTAAAAAGCATGAGCATCGTGACAAATGGTTAAGACTAATCAAGTCTAGTTCAGCACTATGTTGTGCGGGATGCTTGTTGTTGGAGTACATGTCCATCTGAAGGTTTTTCCTACAAGTCCTTTTTCTTGTGCATTGTTAATCTCTCTCCTTCGGTAGGGTAGGGAATTTTGTTTTCCTTGGTGTGGAAGGTGAAATTCCGAAAAAGGTTTAAGTTTTTTTGCCTGACCTTTCATAAATGAAAACCCCCTTAAATAGGTTGGTGAGGAAGGTGTTTACTTTGTGGCAAGTGAGGGTGTGTACACTGTACTTGTTGTTGAGTCTTTAGAGAAAGAGAAACAAAAGATTGAGTTGTTTCGCTCTAAGCTAGATCCTTTTTTAACCATTAGGCGAATCTATGATGGTTTACTAAGCTAACTTTGGGGGAAACTCAAACATGGCAGCTGTTTATGCTTTTAATGCATGTACCTTGATCTTCTCTGAAGAACATTTTCTTTCTATATCATTCACATGACCGCTCTTAGAGTTTTGAGAGTATAGACGCTGCATCCTTCTGAAGCTTCAATTGCATTTATTTATACAATGAATCTCCTAGTCTAAACTTGAGCTAATATCTTTCACAAAGTGAAAACCCAGGGCAAAATCAGACTGCTGATACTCATTCTTGTTCCTAACTTGTCTCAATTTCTCCATAAATATATATTTCTAAGCAGCATCGAACTAAGAGTTTCATGAGAACAACCATAATTATTCATGTTGTAAGAGAATGAAAACTGACTTAGTAATGTGAAGATCCCAGATATTCAACGTGGAAACATCCTTGCAAACCCCTTCCCCTCCAAGTCTATACCCACTCTGGTATTTCCGGATGCATGCTCAGCATACAATGAGGATATTATCTCCATTGCATTTAGCCCAGCATTTTCGGAAATGGTTTTTGGTACCATCTCAAAACTTTCTGCAAATTTTGCAATGGCATACTGATCCAATCTACAGACAGAAAAGGAAAAGACATCAGCAGTTTCTTCAATAATAGAATAAAATAACTCTAGTACACATAACAAACCCTTGGAAACAATTCAACACATTGAACAAATTAAAGAGCAAACGTGCATTAGTCTGGATCAATAAGAAAGTTTAATGTGCTAAATGGGACACCAAGAGCTGCCATTACAGTATTTTCTTTTTTTGGATGAAGAAACAATTTCATTGATAGTGAAATGGGGTCCGATAGGACTATAACAAAAATTACAAAATACTTATCCAATTAGAAAGGAGGGAGGAGAAGGAATAATCTAAAAATACGAATGGGAAAATCTCAAGCAATCATTAATGCCTTCTCTTCCATCGTTTTCCATTTTTCATTATAGATTTTGTAATAAAAAAACTCATCCATTTTTTTTCTTGTAGAGCGTCATCCAAAAGTGTTGCTTGGTATGTATATTGAAAGTCACTGTTTCCTATCAAAATATATACATATATAGAAAGAGAGAAATGCATGTTCGTTTTTTATTATGCTTAGGGGAGTTATAGTTATGATTTAATTATATGATTATGGTCATGGGAATATTTTTGTGTATTATATGTTTAAAGGTATAATAATGTATGTTGATATTAAATCTAAAGGAATGAAAATAAAAAGAAGTACCCCGTTTCTTTAAAAGAGAACTCCTTTACTCTTCTTGCCAACTCAATTTCAGTAGCAGCGGCTCCAGGTACTGTGCGGCTGTCCCTCGCCATTGCCTGACAAATAAAATCATCATGCGAACTCCAAATAATTCCAAGAATCAACAGTAAATGTGTAGAAAAATACTTTGTAGGTGTTAACTCCATCATCAACTGCCCGTTCAAGATCATCCAGTATACAGTACTTGCTCGCAACACAACTGTTGATATGGTGTTACCCCCCTCTTCATTCTTAACAACCGTCTCCTGCAATGCCATATCAAGAAGGAAAAATAATTAGTTGTGATGGCAGAAGAAATAAAGAAGCAATCAGGAAAGAACTGTGAATATAAAAATAATTAAGCGAATAAAGATAACATACCCTAGCACCACCAATTTCTTCAACTGAAACAGAACCCACATGACCCAATGGCTAAGATTCAACTGTCGTTTGGTGAGGGTGGGGGGAACACCATGTCAATTTCAATGAAGAAAACAATCTTTCTTGACCATTAATAAAGCTATAGCATGCTTACCATAGCTACAGCACCAGTTGTACGACAAAATCTCCTCAACTCAAACTTTGAGCTAATTTTTAACACCATAAGCCTGCAAAGCACCAATTTATGAAATTAAAAAAAGAATCTTTTTTGGATAAGAAATTTTAAAAGGAATCTAAGGAGAAAGAAATATCTAATCTGGATAGCTCATAGTCATCCCTAGCCAACACATAACAAACCAACTCTTTCCAACAGACATCAGCAATGCAAATTAGTACATAAAAAATTAACAATAAATTTAAGATTTTAAAATCATTCAACAGCGTTGTAGACATATTTGGATACGTTACAAAGTTAAAAACATGCTTGAACTTGATACGAAGTTAATAATAATATTTTAGAATGATAGATGTTTCATTTTTGCAGAAGAGACATCGGACAAAAGTAAAAGAAAACAAGAACATTCAAGAACAGATATGGTATTTCTTAAATAGAAATGAGATTGATGCATGAAAAATATTACAAAAGTATTTCCAAACAAAACCCCCTCTTTCACTTAATCTTGAAACTTCATTCATTTTTCTCAAACTCTAATAACAATTCTTTTAGAAAAAAAGAATACTTAAAAAGGCTCTCAATAGGATGAAAGAAAGGATACAAATGGGCAAATAAAGAAAGAAGTGAACTACAATAGGACCCTACAGAGAACAGAGACAGCAATCAAAATGCCATCTCAAAGAATAAGAGATGACTGGTAGATCTTTCAAAAAACAAAAAAAAGATAACTGTTAGTTTGAAATCCTGACGCTTACACCTAAAAGGAAGTGCCCCACCATCTAACTCATACTTTCAAGTCCCCTAAAGATTCTCCCAATCCTATAAAGTCATCAAATGCTCAATAGGATAGCATAATAAGATCCACTGTGATCCTACCCTAATCCTAAAACAAGAGATGGAACACAACCTCCTCTGTCAACATCCAACAAAATCTTTTGTACATCAAAAACATGCATACTAACATGTGCAATGAGAACGAAATGGAGCATTTTCTATTCTGCAACCACATTTTAAACATTTTATTGGAGAAAAAAAACCAACAGAGAGATGGAAAACTCAACATACTTGTAGCGCTCACAAAAATGTAAAGCCATCTCCCCAACAGCTGCTCCACTGACAATTACTTTAGCCCCTGAATCTGCAACTGCTTTTATCAGCTCTTCAACTTTAGCTTCCTCGGTTTTTGCATAGCTTTGGAGCTGCAATTGATAGCATATGTATAAATTGATATTTGAAGAAAAACTACAAATCCAATAGCAAACATATATATACATATAGATACATACACATATATATACACGCACATATATATACATATATGTATATATTCAAACATTGAGATTTACCTCCTCAGCAGTGTGAATCAATACGGTTCCTTTTGTTTCTGTTGCAGATGTATCAACGCCACTAACAAATACAGCAACCTTCAAAAAACGGCTCAAATAATCAAAACCTAAAATTGGGAGAATTTCACACATATATAAAGTTTAAGACAAAATAAGAGTTTGAAATTCTTTTTAGTCAAAATTTATATTGCACATGACACAAGGACACAGTTGTACAATACAACCTATAGAACAAAACCTGCACAAGATCGTAAAATTTAAAATACACTTCAAAGTTCAATGCTATTAATACAAGTAATATTGCTTTGAGAAAACAAAAGCAATGCAAGTGAAAAAAACAAGTGATGATTCCCTATCACAATCACCAAGACAGACTCCCACCAAAAAAAAATGCACTTTGAGAAGACAAGTCTGTCATTGATCATATTATTTATGTATCCATGCAGCTTGTCATTTAAACCACTAAATGTAAAGCTGAAAAATAACAACACAGTTATCCCAGATGCAGATAATTTTTTAATTTGTTATCTTCCTCTAGAATTTATTCCAATTCTTCAAGTAAAAATGATCTGGTTGTCATTTGATTTAACCATAAAAAAATTGCAATGATTTTCAGATATACACAGGTTAGTATTAACATCCTCTCAAGTTTCATTGTCCTCTAATATAGGTCAATACACAAGATGGGAGCAACAACTGATGGAGCAGCGGTCAAGATGTAATTACTTGTTTTTTTCAAACCAGTAAGTATATGAAGAGAATAAAAAATAGGCACGTACATAAGAAACACGTTCATCAAAATGGAAGGGTAAATAAATAATCATGTGTACAATGTACCTTAGCCTTCTCAATTCGTTTTATACTTCCAACAGCATCACTTTTCAAGACCATGCCACGCACTACTGAAGAATTATGTAAACCACCTCCTGGTAACTTTGCAACTCGAACATTGTCCACACTAAAATTTGTTGGATTCTTGGGACAAACTTGAATGCATGCCTGCAACGCAACACAAAAAGAAATGAACTGCAGGAAAAGGTTTACGGGATAATTGCTCGGTTGTACAAGAGTAGGAACCATACATCAGCAACTAGAGAACAAATAAAATCTTCTAGTCCAAATTGCTTGCTGGCAACAGCAGCTTTCATTCGCGAAATAACTTGATCTTTGTCACGAACATCCATGTTCTCTGAACCTTTCTCCACTACTTCATTCAAAACCTCAATAGTCTGAATGAAAGAGAAGCATGAGATATTATGGCAAGTTGATAAAAGCCCATCTATGCATATGAGAAACCTTACTATTATTTTAATTTTTAATTAAAATGAGAGACCTTATTGATTCCTTTTGTGTAGCCACTGATTATTTCGCTAGGGCAGACCCATCCTGATGAGCTCTTCGGCTTTTTGTAACAGCTCCCCAGCAAACGAAATTGTCAGATTAGCTCCATCGCCAATTTCTTCTTGCTGAGCTTTACCTGCCAAAACCAAAATTTTGGCTGCAGGATGCTGAACCTCTAGTTCATTGACAATTGTGGCAGCATCATTTATGACAAAAGGTTTGTCTAGATGATTAATTACCATCTTATTCATTCCTAAGAAAAGATACATAAGAATAAGGCCATTGACATCAATGGTAAGATTTGAATATATTTTGAACAGTACACTCTAGACATCATACGTACATACAAATATACTCGGGGTAATCACGCTCTTTCCTAGACCAGGTACCGGGAAATATCAAAGGAATGAAGACATGGTGTCTACAAATTAATGTCACAAGTGAGCAGGTGTCCTCATTTTATTATTATCATGGTCAATTCAGTAAGGTAAAAAGAAAAACTGCATAACATCTTTTACTCTCTGAATTCAGTAAGTGAAATTTTATTATTTTTAGCTCAACAAGGTGTGGGGGATTGAGTAGAAACTCTAACTCTTTGTTAGAACATAATCTCTAATAATTCGATATAATCATTAAGTAGTTCAGATATGATTAGGTGTCAACAATAGCAATAGCTCAACAACATCAATGTACACCTATGAACCAATTGGTCAAGAGTTCAATCCCCCACCCGTTATTGAACTCAAAAAAAAAATATATCAGATATGATTAGGTTGGCAGTGATTTGCAGGTAGAGAGCTTCAGAATGAAGATTCTAAATTAACTTAAACATTGTTAATCTTGCCTATTCAGCCATTGTCTTAATGACTGCAAGGATAATCCAGTAGTTCAGCTAGGATTTATAGCCGATCTGAAATGCAATGCATCTCCATCCATCTTCAAAAATAAAACTTGCCTCATGAAAGAGAAAACAAGGCATTCCCAAAAGTGGGCATGTAAAGAAACCCAAAAAATAAAAAATAAAAAATCATACAAAAAACCAGTGGCGCTTAGAAACACGAATCACCAAACACCAAAGGAAATGAAATGAAAGGAAACATATATATATGTATGCATATACCATTGGGACCGAGAGAAGTTCTGGTAATGGTGGAAAGCTGTTTGCAGGCGTGGGTGTTCTTGAGGACGGCCTCGTCCAAGCCGGAGAAATGCTTGTGGCCATCTTTAAGCATTGATTGCATTCCATGAGGCGGGAAACCCACCATCTTCGAACTCCGAGCGACAAACTCGGCAGTTAAATGCAATGCTGATCGAGAAGGAGAAGCTGTAAAGCCCTACTGCGAGTTTCAGTATGCAAGCAGCTCACTGTTAACGCGAGCTTTGAGTATGGCGGATGAGACGATCTATTTAGGAGTGTGTTTGGGCCTGTTTATGTAAACGTTTGTAAATGTTCGAGTTGGTTATAATAATCCAACTAACGTTTGTCGTTGTGATTACCTAAATCTGCCCGTTTGTGTTACATAATTAACTTCTCAAACTATCATAATTCATATTACAATAATTTATTCTTTAAATATCATTTATTAATAATAAAACAGTGTCTATCATTATTTCATCTTAACTAAACCAGTATTCCAAACATACCCTTAACAATCTACGTGATTTAAAATTCCCTCGTTTGTTGTATTACAAAACTTTTTAAGTTGTAAATCTATAATTTAGTCTAGACTATGAATTTAGTGCTTATAAAAATAGAATTTAATTTCCCGTAATTTAAAAAAGTATTTTAAAAACAGTGATTATCATTCATAATCACAAGTTTTCAAAAAAGAAAAAAAAAACCATTCATAATCACAAACAAATAAACTAGTTATTTATGTGATTATATAGGTCAATAATTAGTTGGACAAAAAAAATCATATAATTTATTTAATTTGTGGTCAATCACATACCATATAAATTATTTTTTAAGTTTTATTAATGCATAATGATTAAATTTTATTTTTTAAAAAAATATATCAGCTAAATTTTAGCTTATTTTCAACAATATTTTTTAAAATTAAATTAAAAATTACAAAAATATAAATTATGTATAGTTTTTTTAAATACATATTGGAGGAGGAGATAATAAACATGGTATTGAAAATGGATTATTTATCCAAATAACCAAAGCATCATCAATCGATTAGGCATATTTCAAATGCACAAAAAAAAAGATAAAATGATTGGAAAAGAAAATTAAAACTATGATGGTAAAAGCTAAAATTAAAACTATGATGGTAAAAGCTAAAATTAAATTACCATGATTAGATAAAACTTAATAAGTAGCCTCACACCAAATCTATTGTCAATTGTTCTTTAAGTATGAAGATGTTATTTCCAAAAATATTGTCCATTGCTTTTTAGGTATGAAGAAGGGTGTTATCATTAAAGATCACTATTTCTTGGGAGAAACGGCCTCGACTACAAAATCTAGTTAGTTTTTCGTAGCATCGAATATATTTCATTTAACTTCAATTAATTTCATCCAACAACCTTTTCATTATACTACATTTGATCCACATAAAACATATTAGTCACCATTGAACTCATTCTTTTTATCATTCAGTTGCCTTTTTTATATATTTGTGAGTATTCGATTTAAATTATAGATGATCTCTATAGATTAAATTCACAACCTTAAATTTCAAAGGCCTTTCAAAGGCCTTTCCAACGACTCATGTTAAGTTCTAAACATTTTAATATTGAAATACATACAAGTGCATAAGCATGATATATAGATTTCTTTTTGTCAAGCCAACATAAGAATAACTCAAGGCATGTGCAAACTTGAGTAAGCATATGTTTTAAATCTCTCCCCTATTGTCCAAATCAAAAATACATCTTTTTGTCATGTTGATTTGGTTCAATGTCGACTATCTAGCTTTAGATTGCAAACGAGAAATATTATAAACTATAACAAACTTTAAGATTAAGAACCATTGAAATGCATACAATTAATATACATTTTTTTAAAAAAAATGTATGTCATAACAAACGTTCTCAAAATGTGTCATGCTTGATTTTTAGAAATAAATGTGGCAGTGTCACCGTATTGTGTTTGTCTCTAAGGCTGTATTTGTGCTTCCCAGCTAATATCCATCCTGAGCAAATTAGATTCAAAGTAAGAGTACTCAACTTGGGCACTTTGACTATTGTCACATGGCATATTGTTTGAGGAAGAATTTCATATATAATTAATTTCTAAATAAATGGACATAAAAAATTGAACTCGTCATCTTTTAGTTACTAAAAATCTTTCATGACCACTAAGCCACTCCATAACAAACCGATAGCCGATGCTCAATAAAGAATTTCCCGAACAAGATCCTAAAATGCCATAAATAGCTCAACCAATATAAATGTCGTTGATGACAAACAGCAAATGAGTTAGAATATCTCCACCCCTAATTATCGTTGAATTAAAAAAAAACATCCTAAAATGAAGGTAATGGCGAAGACAGATTTTTTAACAGAACAAAAGTAAGTTAACATCTTCATGAAACTACGTACCAATCCCATTTCATGCAAATAGTCAAAGTGTATGATGAAATCCACATTTTTAAAGGAGAAAGAGAGGCCAGTTCTAATCTCATATCATATCCAAAAGAAAAATGAGATTTTGATCAGAACAGAGCATACCTGGGCCAGTGGCTACATTGAAATGTTGACCTCTCTCATGACTTTTGCAGCATCCTCTGGAAAAACTGGATTTATGTAGCAACCAGTTCCAAGTTCAAATCCCCCAACACCAGAAAGCTGAGGAACAATCTGCAAAAACCAGTGGCTGTAAGCCAACTCTGAATCAGAAGCCTGTAAGGGAGAAGTGTGAATCATGAAGTTGAACGGTGGTTTGTTCAGCTGCACAGACATCTTTAAGAGTGTCACTTTCAATAGCCCTCCAAGATCAACGGCCTGTACTGCACATGAATCGCACAACATCATAATTCAATGTTCTTTTTTAAAAAGAGAATTTACCATCAGCAACACATTTTACTTCTTGCATTATATTTTAAAAATAATTCATCTATAGTACATTGATTTCTATCACTCAACTAGTGATAGAACTCAATTTGGATTTCTATCACTGATACAAAACTCAAGCAGTAATAGAATGAGTCTATCATTAATCGAATTCTATCACTAATAAAACTCAACCATGATAGAACTCAATTTTAATTTTTTGCTACAAATGAATTATTTTTTATTTTTGTGCTATACATGGAAATACTTTGCCCTATTTTGTTATACATGGAAAATCCCCTTTTAATAATTAACCAAGCTTTCATTAAAAAAAAGATAAAAGACAAGAGCATCCAAAAAACAACCTGGTTAAAGAAAGGAAAATAAAATAAAACCGAACCCACGACATTATTTTTGTTGCGATTTACCAATGAAAGCATTCCCTCGAATTAGGTTAAACTGCAAATTTGATTCTAGTTCCATAATGATGTATATTTGTACCACGTACTTGTAAAAAGTTCTTAATATGTTTTGAACAATGACATTGTGTACTTTTATTATAAAGAATTTCTAAGGACCATCTGAATTTTCAATTTTGTGTCAAAGTAATAAATATTGTTATTAACCATCTTGTGTTCAATATCACCAAAAAAAAAAGCATGGTTGACCTAATGGTCAAGAAGGTCTTGAAAAACTAAAAGATTGTGAGTTTAATTAATGGTGCCCGTTAGTCAAGGTTTCACGTGAGAATAATAGAGGTGTATGCAAGTTGATTTGGACACTTACGAATATTAAAACAAAACAAAAACTTATGTAAAACAGCCAACAAAAGTAATGACTCAACGACATAAGTGTATGCTCATGACCAAAAGGTTATAGATTCAAGTCCCCCACTCTTTAATGGTTGTTCAACTCAAAAGAAATCTTCCTATTTACTCTATCAGATGTTCAAGCTATTGATAATGTAAGCATTAAAATAATGAAGTTGACGAACAAGTTTCATTAGACACAAAAATCAAAGTTCTTAATGATATGCAAGAAAGTATGTAAGATATAGTGACTAAATAGACTAATATAGTTCAACATTTGATTACCTTCTCTTGATCCAGCTCATGAAAATGAGAAACATGGTCACGAGGAACGATCCAGAGCTCGAAAGGAAACGAAGCTGCATAAGGAACAACCGAAATGAAATGGACAGATTCATCAACCAAAAGGTCCTTTGTAGGAACATGGCAGATGCTGCATTTCCCCGCCTGATTGAAATACTCCTTCATACCATCAAGTCGAGTAGAAACAGAGGGAGGAATCACAGGAAGACCCACAATCTGACTATGGGAATGAGTCATTGATGCCCCAGCTGATGCGCCATGATTCTTAAACACCTTTCAAAGCAAGAAAAAAAATCAAACCCAACTGACAGATATCAATTCATAATCCTAATGCACTTTCTTTTGAAAATGGTGGAAGGAAAGAAATAACAGGGTTTTCAACAACGCGCATCAACTTTGGCATTATATTGGTGCCATCGCTCTCCTCCATTTTGTAGCTATGATCTTACTAATTTATTTAATCATTAGAATATTTTTTTGTAAGATGTATTTTTTTTTAATACAAATTGGAGGAGGGGACCACAAACTCTATACCCTTTTTTTTAAGCAAGAGTAACCACGCCCGTTCCTAGGCCAGGCACTGAGAGATATCGAAGGAGTAATATCACAGGTGAGTCTCGAACCTGGGACCTTGAAGGGAGCATACCTTGAAAGCCCAAAATTTCAACCATTGTGCCACCCCTTGGCAAACTCTATACTACCGCCCTCAAATAGGGAGAAGTCAAATACTGATTTTCAGGATCGAACCAGTAACCAAGGTGTTAAACTGGAATACCACAAAATAATGAAACCAACAAGCTACCAACACTTCCGAACTTTGGTAAGATGTATTGATAGACTATTTGCATACATTTTGTATACTTCAATCATCGATCATAGTTTTTGTTTCCTATAAAAAAAATATATTAATGCACTACACATGTTCGACGACATGCAAATGGCACAGCACAGAAGAAACCACAAGGAAATCATCTCAAAATCACCCAAACTGTTATTAATTCAGAGATAGAACAATACAACACAATGTGCTAAGATTTTAAGACATTTTATATAAACCCTAGACCCAAATACATAAAAACTCATATGCAAAAACATAAAACCAATTACATATTTAGTTTAGATTTCACTAGCTAACCCGACAGCGAAACCCCCTACTAAGTAATTCCGAAACACGAAGCAGTTGGCATATCTCAACGCAAACAATCAACACATAGAGAAGAAAAAGAACAAAAACCTGAACATATTTGATGTCGCCATTGACTGCGAGCTGCAGAATCCGCTTCTTATAAGCAAGAAGAACCCGAGCGATGTCTTCCTGGATCAAATCAGAGAGATGAACTGAATGAACAGGGGACTCAATAATAACGTCGTGGAATCCATAGCCGTCCAAAAGGCAACCCCACGATGGAGAATCGGGGCTCGGGGAAGTGCAAGAATCGAGATCCTTATCCCTACTGAGCGCAGGATAGAGATTCTGGATGACACGGACTTTCCAATCGGAGGATTCAGGAGGAAATCGGAAGATCTCGGGAGCGCATTGGTGTTCTTGGCCGATGCAGAAGGGGCATGTTTGGGGAGAATCGGAGGAAGAAGGGGCTGGGGATTTGGATTTGAAATCGGAGGGGCGTTTGGCTCGAGCGGGTGAGAATATCACCCAACGATTTGTTACTGAGTCCTTGCGGAGCTCCGGACGGCGAGATTCTGCCGGCGACGCCATGGTCTCCGTCGTGAAAGCTTGGGTCTGAGCAGAATTGGAGCAGCACCGTGTGCACGTGATTCACTCTATAGTAATATTGCTTCTTTTTTTTTAAGTTTTAACTTTTTTTTTTGGTTCAAAATGGAGAGGGACACGAGAAATTCTACCTAAATGTTCCTATCTGCTCACAATTTAAAAAATAAGATGATAGTTAAATATCAATTTTCAAAAACAAACCCTTGATAATATAAAATATAATAAGTATACGTTTAATTTATAACAATCACTTATTTATATATATATATATATTTATATTTTTTTTTTTTTTAAATAAGGGTAATCATGTCTGTCCTTGGACTAACATCGGAGACATCAAAGAAATAATATTATAGGTGAGCCTAAGACTTTGAAGGAAACATACTCTCAAAATTCAACCACTGCACCACCCCTTAGAAACATCACCTATATATAAAATAAATTTTCTACAAACAAATTTTATAAAGATGACACAAAAATATGCTATTTATTTCACTTAATTATTAACAGTATATATTGTATATTTTTATAGTACGACATCAATTCTTGAGTTTTGAAATTCGAATTCACTACATCTATAACGATAATACAATTCTCATTTAGATTAACAATTTTGATGTTAACCATCATGAAATGCGTTAATGGTCAATCAAAATCTTGAAATGTTATCTAAAAATTAATTTCTTACGAATTTTCTTGAGCTGATCCCAACTGTTATTATATATATATATATATATATATATATATATATATATATATATATATTGAATGTTGTTATACTAACATAAAGTTATAATGTTCATTTCAAATGGATAACAAAGAAGTTATTCATTTTCAAGTATTATTGAACTTAGAACGTTGAATTTTATACAAACGTCCATATAATTTTCTAAAACTCAAGAATTTAAAATCCCATTAGACATCTGATTTAAATTTATATATAATAAATTAGTTTTTTCTTTAATTTTATTTTAATTTATTGTTTTTAAAAAAGTTCCAATAGGTCAGAGATCTATAGAAGACTTTGGATCCGTTAAACACAAGCTTTTAACTTTAGCAATTTGACCATAAACATTGTACCGTTCATAAGGTGTCTCTCAACAAGATAGTCAACTCTGTACACATTCATCTTTGACCGAGCTTAAGTTGTGAATACTCTTCAAGAAACATACAGCAAATCACAGTTCCAGCTTACAGGCTTTTGATTTCCAAGTTGATACTCTTCTATCTTCTATCTTCTATATAGCACCAATATCAATTTTCTTCTACACAATTCAAATTTACATCACAGAGATTCTTGCTGTACACATAAATACCTACATTGGTCTGACACTTCCACGTTCATTTGGACCGAACTCCAATCGAAACGATCTTGGCGCCACAATTGCCACTTCTATGTGCAGCGTTTGATCACGACGCATATAAAACCGCATTATGTGCACCTTCTTTGCTTGCAACTACAAGTTTCAACTTCAGTTCAAATCAGCTTGGAGCTTGATGGACATGTACAGAAGAGTGAGAACAGCCCCTTGAGGTAGTGGTGCATATCTTGCAAGATTTGATCCCACCCACATAGCCACTACCACAACAGCAACTACATTGCTGCTACTTTTCCCACAGACCCAGCTTGCAAATGAGAGACATATAGCTAGTAAAATACCTGCTCTTCCACCCAGAAGCCATGCAATTAGATATCCGATCTTATACCCGGCATCCAACTTCCCATCGAGCAACGCCACCACGCTGCTGAAAGTGAGGGATAATCTGGAACCGAACGTTTGTAGTAGAAATAAAGATAAAAATGTTGATTTCAGAACTTCAAGGAAGGGGCTTCTCAGTTGGCTGCTGCTGCTGCTGCTTTCTTCCTCCTCATCATCTTCATCGATGTGGGAAAAATCCTCTTGGAAGCTATAATATTTCTGATATCTCTCATATTGCATCTTTTGCTTCAGTTCGGCCCATCTAGAGTTTCTTGGTCTCTCTTCAAAATCAGGACTATAATACCGTTTTTCTCTGTATCGCCTTTCGGTACTTTCTTGAAGATTTAACGCTCGGTCATACTGAGCTCTCGTCACTTCATTAGCCAATACCTGTTCAGAAAGATAGCAAGGAGCAGATGCTTAGATTTCTGTAAGATACCCAACCTAGGGATATATTAGTAATAAGGGTATTAGTAAGGGCAGAAGGGTAATATGACATAGAGTTAGTTAGTAAAGGTTATAAATAGGAGTAGAGTAGTGGAGAGAAAGTTATCGATGTATTTGGAGAGGTTTGGGCTTGGGTTAGCATACTCGAGAGGGAGGGATTTATAGGGTTGAGCCAAGGGTTTCTATGTAATTTTGCATCTGTTCTATCAATATCATTTTGATTCTGTTCTTGTAAGGTTAGAATCCTTACAATTTCTTTTTTCTTTTTCATTTTTTTTTTTTCTGAAACAAGATGCTTAGGTTTTTGGTTAGAAGCCAAAAATTAAATAAAAACTCTGGACCGACTAGCAGAGTAAGTTTCCATCTGAAAACATTTTGTTTCAAGCTTCATTTTTCAGGAGATTTACAGCCAGATTCATATTGACAAATCTATGGATTCATTGTTCCAATATACCAGAAACACTAAAATCCCAGGGAAGGGAGAACGCAATAAATAAAATTCTTGGAACTTACCATCCACCTATCAGCGAGCATACAACATTAAAATTCCAGGGAAAGGATTTTTACATGAATAAATTATCAAAATCTATCTCAATAAACACTAATGAAACCGAACTCTTCCACTAATCAGCAAGTACAAGCATGTTTTCTCAACTTAAGAACATATATTCTGATATGAATCAGGATGTCCTTGCTTT
The DNA here is from genome assembly GCA_036507275.1 of Sicyos edulis. Lineage (NCBI taxonomy): Eukaryota > Viridiplantae > Streptophyta > Magnoliopsida > Cucurbitales > Cucurbitaceae > Sicyos > Sicyos edulis. The sequence goes on along the minus strand of CM071847.1, from coordinate 46,488,363 downwards.
AGGACCAATCATGCATTTATTGTTGAAAGATGGAATTCAAATTCTTCTAATTCTTTATATAATAATGAACCCAAAATATTAAAATAAACATAAACCAACAAGGACCAAACAAATACAACAAGCTTTCGATTTCCACGTATAAATAGAGGCAAATTTAATTAAAAAAGATCGAGGCAGTGATTGGTCTTCGAGGTAAGGAAACAACATCCTGGTTCATATAAAATATTCTCCTACCTTCTAATAATTGGACAATGCTTGCTTTTGACTTCACCAACATTTTGTAAATTGTGAATTGTGAAATGAAATAATCTCTCAAAAAAATGTTATAAAATGGAATAAGAATCTCACTTCATATGCATGACGTATGCTCTTGAAGGCATCAACAGCTCGCAAATCCTTGCTAACATCAGGATGATACTGCAGTTCAAAATAAAAGTACATAAGGTGGGTTGGCGTACTAAAAAAAGTATCAATAAAACATTTAAGACAAAGTGCCTGAGAAAACATTTGAGACAATGACTAAAATTAAAAAAAAAATCATCTTTTTATGCAGGTGCTGCAAATATCAGATTGATTTTTTTGGAATAAAAAACAAAGGGAATTTTACAACCTATCACCTGCACTAAAATTCCTCTCCGTCTGAAAAGTTTCTGCTCAGAGGTTTGACAAGCATTAACCTATTCATATTAGAAATCTTGTACACAACCTTTTTGCCTCGTTGCACACTGAAAACTCTAGAAACAAGCATATCAAGGACTGACTCTCAATCCACTGATCATCCATCCACATAGAGATTCTTGTGCCCATGCTTAGTTTGAACTTCGAAAACCTCTCAACCCAAGGTCTGCTTTTTTCTTTTCCTTGAAGCATGAAAACTTACTTTTTTATTTATAAATGAAAAGCCAAAGGTTGCTATTGACAGTATCTGAGAGAAAACCATTCACTACAAACGTGATAAGTTTTTCAATATAGCTTTGTTTTTAAACAAGGGTAACTACGTCCGTCCCTAGACCAGGCACCGGAAGACATCGAAGAAATAATGTTATAGCTGAGTCTTGAACCTAGGACCTTGAGGAGAGCATACCCTCAAAACCTAAATCTTCAACTACTATGCCACCCCTTGGGGACTAATATAGCTTTTAAAAAAACATGTCCCAACTTGAATTCATTAGAAAAATATACAATGTCTGAACTCGTTCGTAAAAATTCCATGACAGCCCAAAGGTCTGACTTTAGAAATTGACTAGCATGGGCTTTACCAGCTTCCAAAAGACAACCTTCAACCCCTATCCAAACTTAAATGGCACATGTGTTGACCTCATGGTCAAGAAGGCAAGTAGAGACTAAGGTTATGCGTTCAATCTATGGTAGTCATCTACCTGTAAATTAATTTTCCCTAGATTTCCTTGACATCCAAATGTTGTAGCATCAATGTACTTCTAGAATAGTCAAAGTGCATGTAAGCTATCCCAGACACTCACAGATTAAAAATAAAAAGACAACACATCTCTAACAACTATACTACAACAAGTAAAGAAGACAAAGGATCTCGTTGGTGTAATCCTAGATTGGCTAAAATTCCTTTCCAATCCATCATCCAGATAAACCAGTACGAGCCAAAACCATTTTTTTCAAAAGTATCACCACCAAGAATTCCCAGTCAACAAACACACATGACACATCCTAGGCTTTCTCTAAATCCACAAGAGAAACGGCACCAACATGTATTGGTACAAGTTCCACAACATATAACAAAAATCCAAATTCAACGAATTCAAAAATACCAAAAAAATCTCCAAACCGTCTGAAAACACCATAATCTTCTCAAGCCTGTGAAATTCCAAAAGAGTAAACTGACTATCTGAGTAATCCAGACTACCCAACTCAAACGATAAGGTTTAAGTTGTGATTTTCTAATTTTCGTTCGACCCAACCCAACCCAACTCAAACTAATAATATATTAACAAATAAGATTCACTAACAAAATAGTTAATCTAATTTCAATATCCTATAATCCATCTTCACTTTATTTGATTATATATTTAGGCTGTAATTGTATGAATACAGTTGTTCAGAAGCCCAGAACTCAACCAAAAATTCAATCCAAAAATATAGTGTTCGATTGGGATTCTCTAATACAATGATTGACTAATCTGACACTTCGGTCCTAAAAAAATCCCCTAATCCAACTCAATTCAACCGGAACCAGCTTAAACGATTTAATCCAGCAGCCGAAACAAAAAATCGTAGTAATCAAAATTTAGAGTTACCTTACGAGCGAGGAGGCGAAAAGCCTTCTTGATCTCATCAGAGGATGCAGCACGAGCGACGCCGAGTACCTGGTAATGGTTGCGGCGGCCGTCAACGGCGGCGGAGCAGGAAGCGACGAGGGGATTGGATCTGGGAAGGGGATGATTGGTGGATTTGGAAATAGGGTTGCAGAAGTAGGTCCGGTGGAGGGAATCGGCGATGAGGGAGGAGCAGAAGCCGATGGCGGCGGCGGCGGAGGAGGGAGAAGCGATGGGAACGGGGATCGGCCCCAATAGCAGATGAGCTTGCATTATGCTGCTTCTGGTTCGTTCATGGAATTGGAGGCTGTAACCAAAACGGGGTTTGTAGTCTACGAAACCCGGAGTTGAGGGGGAGAAATTGTGTGCTCGTCCCGTCCCGTCCCCGCCTCCGGTGTTTTTAATTATTTTTTTGGTAAATATCAAAACTTCAATATCAAACCACAATTTTTTTTTTTTTTTTTTTTTGGAAAATTACTTTTGGTATAGTGTACCTCTTGTATTATATTTGTAACAGAATTTTTAAAATAATTCATCTATATCACATTAATTTCTATCACTCAACTAGAAATGTACATGGGGCGAGGCGGGGACGGAGATGGTTTTACCGCCCCAATCCCCATTACTCATTTCAATCCCTATCCTCGTGAAATTCACCGTAAAATTTTGCGGGGATTCACCGAGGGGAAATCACGGAAATCGAGTTTCCCTCAATAAATTATTCCTCATTTAAGTCGGTTAACTTTTTTCAAATTTTTTCGACTTTTAATTCAATTCACTAAATCTTAAATAATTTTTTTAATATTAAAATAAATGTTTATTAATTTTAAATTAATTAATTAAAATATTAATCTAAATAAGTATTTTTTTACTTTATGTGTATAAATGTATTTGAAATATATATATAAAGTATGAACGGGGATGAGGAATACATTCTCCGTCCCCATCTCCATTTAGTTCACAAGGAATTTTTCATTCCCACTCACTCCTTCATTCACCGCCTATTCGGGTATTTATCGCCCCTATAAAGGCGGGTCCTCAAGCGACTCGATTCCGTGGAAAAAATGGGCATCTCCATATTCAATTAGTGATAGAACTTAATTTGGATTTCGATTACTCATAAACAAATTCAAGCAGTGATATAATGAGTTTGATTGAATTCTATCACTAATAGAACTCAAACCAGTGATAAAAACTAATTTTCTACTACAAATAAATTAATTTTGATTTTAGATGAAAATATTTTACCCTTTTTATTTGTCATGTATGCAAAATCCCCTTTCTTTATTTTTTTTTTTTTTATTAAAAATATAATCTTTTTTTAGTACAAGTTGGGGAAGGAGAACTACAAATTTACAAAAATGGTACAACTACTCTCAAACAAATTAAACTTAAATACATATATTTAGAGATTTATTTTTTATATAGAAAAGTATCTACAAACCCTATGACATAGATAAACAATATTTGTTTCGATAAAAATTTAAAAGTAAATAAAAATTATTATTAAAATAATATAAAAGTAAAATATTAAGGGGTTTTTGCATGTATATTACAAAATGGTTAAAATATTATATGAATAGCACAATAATGAATATATTTGCACAAAAAATATAAATTGATAGACTTCCATATTGATAGATTCTATCACCAGAGGCCGATAGAATCAATTACTAATAAATAAATAAATTGATAGACTTCCATCACTAGAGAAATAGATTCTATCAAGCTCTTCGATTAAAAAGTATATAGAGATTTTTTTTTAAAAAATGCATAATTTACGAATTATTTTTAAAAAGTTGCTATAATTGTAAATTGGAGTAAAAAAGTTACTATACAATACAAATTCTCAAATATTAATTTATGAACTCGAACATGTGACAGTAGAATTAAAATGGATTAATATCTTCCCAATCAAACCATTATTAAGAGCAAATAAATTTTAACAAAACTACCTGCTTAATCGTGCCTGCCTCAATTAATGCAAAAACTTATTATAAAAACATTTTTAAGATCGACATTGAAAACATTGGGCTAATTATAAGAATGAATCTTTTAAAAAAATTTACTATAAAAATGGGTCATTTTTTTAACATATTGTCAAAATGGGTTTAATTCTTTGTGTTTTATGCGGTGATGAGTTTAGTATAGACACCACCACTTTGAAATTAAAAAAAAAAGTTTATGGTGATAACTATAGAAGAGTCATCTTCTTCTTAATTTTTTGTGATGACTATAGAAGAGTCATCTTCTTCTTAAATTTGAATGATGACTATATTAAAGTTATATTTTTTCTTTAAAAAAAATAAAACATAACATTTGTAAAAAAAATTATTTTTTTCTTCCATAAGCTAGTGTCCCCACCAGAAGATTACACCACTACTGATTAATTTATTAAATAATATTTAAAAAAACTCATTTAAAAACTTTAAAAATAATTTAAATGGATATATTTTAAAATTTAAAAAAATAAAAATTAAACAATAGAATTAAAAAAAAAACATTTAAATAAGTTTTTATTTCAACTTATATTTTAAAAGTCTAATTCTGAAATATAATATTCTAAATATTATTTTTTTTCAAATATTATTTTAAGTAATCATATACTAAATCATAACAAAATATTTTTAGAATATGATTATTTAAATATATGTAAGTATATATTTTTAGTTGTAATGCATTTTCATTAATAACATAATGTTTAGTAGAACAAGAGTTAATTACTAAAAAATAATTTAAAAATAATATTTAAAATATTATATTTCAAAATTAGGCTTGTAATATATGTAAAAAAATAATTTTAAAAGTTTGAAACAAAAATTTATTTTAAATTGTTTTTTTTTTTGTAATTATTTTTAAAATTTGAAAATATTATTTTAAAGTACATCGGTTTAAATTATTTATAAAGTGTTCATGTGAGTGTTCTAAAAATTATTTAATAAATCAATTAATTTTTTGGTAGAATCATTCTCAAATGCGCTTTTAAGTTAAGGAAGAAATAAATAATTTTTTTGTTAAAATATCATTTTGGTCTCTCAACTTTCATCTCTATTCCATTTTAGTCCTTAAACTTTTAAAAGTCTAATTTTGATCCATCAATTTTACAAAGCTTAAAAATAGTTCTTAGGTTAAAAGAAAAGTTAACTATAGTTAAAAATTGATGACTTGTCAATGAAAGTCTAAGGACTAAAATGGAATAGAGATGATGGTTAAGGAATCAAAATAGTATTTTAACCTAATTTATTTTACTAATGTTAGTTCAATTTTTTTATAAAAAAAGAAGAAGAAGATGACTTTACTATAGTCATCACAAAAAATCAAGAAGAAGATGACTCTTCTATAGTCATCACCACAAACTTTTTTTTAACACCGTTACTTTTTTTGAAAATTTTAAAGTGGTGGTGTCTATACTAAAGCCATCACCACATAAAGACAACAAATTAGATCCATTTTGACAATACGTTTGAAAAAATACCCATTTTAATAGTAAGTTTTTAAAGAGAATCAATTTTCATAATTAACCCTGTAAACATTCCTTATTGACACTTCATTGCTACCGTGTACAGAAGCTAACCAACTAGAGGGGGCCACGTAAGGAAAGAAAGCTGAGGTGGAATCCACGTCAGCAGAAGTGGTGTGGGGTTAGAAAGAAGAACACGGTGAATTAGGATTGGATTTAGAATCGTGTTTTCAATTTCTGAAACAGAATACAAGAAAATTGGATGCGGTAATGAGGTAATGGATGAGATACGATGCGCGAAATGGAGGGAATGGAATTGGAAAAACTGATGATTTCGAGTGAATTTAGTGCGCAATAGTCGCTAAACGCAACCCTTGTCTTGTCCAGATTCATTATTTCTTTCTTGCATTCCTTCGATTTCTTCTTCTCCATTGCCAAATTCACTTTTCTCTCATCTGGGTATTGTTTCTTTCACTCTATCTCGTTGTGGATTTCATCTTTGTTATCTGTTGTTAATGATTTGATTGATTGCAAATGTGCGTTTCTGTTTTTGCTTCTTTATCTGCCGAAATCTTTCTTTGCCTGTCATTTTTCGATTTGGGTTTTCCGTTTTAAGGGTGTTTTGTAAAATGTTTGTGTATTGTTAATGGGTTCAATTCAACTTACCCATCATAGTCAAATAGGGATGTTGTAAATCATTAAATACTTAAATGTCATGTGATAACCACAAATATAGTTGTTAATATTAGATAATTTGGGGTTACGTCTCAAAATCAATTGGTGATGAGAGGAGTAGTGGATTGGACCGAATACTCGTTTGGGTTTATTGGACTCTGATACCATATTAGATGATATGCATCTCAAAACCAATTATTAGTGAGGGGAGTAGCTCATATCTCTTATAAATATGTTAAATCAATTAATGTCATGTGTTTGTCACTTGAGAAAGGTTGTTGTGTGCGTAAACTGATCTGGATATTCATTGATATAGAAAAAAAAGGACTCAATTCAACTTATTCAATTGTAGCATCCAGCCATGACTAATGGAATTCAGAACAATGGTGGCCAATGTAACTTGTGTGCTATAATATTCTTGCCCATGGTTTTTTTATTTTAGTAGCTCATTTGCATTTCGCTTTATTGTCTTAGCTTTGTGTTGTTTCCCACCTTTTTGGCTGAAGAAATAAATTCACTAAGGATTGTTGCAAAGGTTCTCTTGGTTACACTAGATCAGGAACAAATTAAACAGAGTTGGAGATGGAACGTGCAACGATCAATATTTTGTAGATTATCTTTTATGGTCTGCAAAATAAGATTCATATAGAATCCCCCTTCTAAGAAACCTATGCCTATGTAAGGCTAAATGAGAGTGAAAAGGAGAAATAATAAACTGACTTTATAATTCATATCTTTTTAAATCTTAAGTGTCTAGGCTAGCTTACGTGCATCTTTACTATTTTTAAACAACAACTGTTTTATCCTACTACGTCTGATTGTCAAAGTAACTCGTAGAATATTAATTTATAAGTAGGTAAACATCATGGATTGAACCCATAAAATCTAAGCACCTTGTGATTACAAGACCCTTATTTGACCACTAGATCAACCCAAATGTCTATTGTGCCAAATGAAAATTTTGACCACCTCCTTTGGAATAAAATTTCCTTGAAACTAATCGTAGTAAGGTTAGTCGGTTGTCCTGCGAGAATAGTCCATGTGCGCATAAGCTTAGCATGAACACTCGGATGTCAAAAACAAATTGTAGGCTGTACCAATGTAGTGAAGGGATAATTAAGATTTTAAGTTGACAATGACTCAATAATAGTGATCATATCTGTTGACAATACAAGTTCTCGATAAAGGATATTTTGCTTAACTTATAACGTTATAAAATGATCAATTCCTTGTAGAAACAAACGAACGATACGCTCAAATGTCTGCTGTGGGAAATGGAAATAATATTTTCTGGCATGATTGTCCTGTTGGAAAGCTTGAAAGGGAGAAGCTTCTCAACCAAAAAGGCTGTGTTGTATGGATCACTGGCCTCAGTGGATCAGGTCTGTTCTCATTTTGAATTACACATTTGTCATATAAGGATGAAATGTTGTATCTTGTTTTTCTCCTGAACGTTTATCATAATATTATCCTTTTTCACGGACTGATGTTTTGACATCGACATTGTAAGGCATTTACTAAAAATCTGGATGCCCTGTGCGTGGCTAAGTTTCCAGTTGCCGGTATCAGCCATTTTCTGTTGTTGTATGGCGCTTTATTAGATTCGAGTGGAGTCTAATTGGTGATTGATTTAGTAGTGTCTTCACTATTTGTTACATTTTTTCATTGGTTTGTATTTTTTAGAAGCACAGAGAGAGAGGATAAGAAACCAACTTATAAAGAAAGTAGATGAGAGGGTCACTGGAGTAGGCTCAAGATAATGCAGCACATAAAAAGGAAAAGGAAAATATACAAAAGCTCCAGTTAAGAATAAAAAAATAACACTTAATCACAAAAACATTGAAGTGTACATTTGACAAATTTCTCATTTGAGAAAAAATGAACATTCTTTCAAACATTTTTCTTCTATACAATCTATTTTTTATATTTCAGGGAAAAGCACCGTAGCTTGCTCTTTGAGTAGAGAGCTTTATTCACGTGGGAAGATTTCTTATGTGCTCGACGGAGACAACCTTCGGCATGGACTAAACAAGGATCTTGGTTTTAAAGCTGAAGATCGTACTGAAAATATTCGAAGAGTTGGTAAATACGTTTCCCTTTGAAATAGCATTTGAATTTGACTAGAATATTTACTAGGATATTTATTTCTTGTTAGTGGGTTTACAAAGATTTTAACATTGTCATTTTTATATATTAAGATTAGTGAATGAATTAGTAGAAATTGAATAGAGGAGAGAAATTGCCATACTTAAATCTGAAAGTGGAAGTTGAGGGGAAATTTTGAATTTTTCCCTTAAACTTTTCACCTGGAGCTTGAACTCCAGACTTTTGCTAGTGGATCACTAGTCACTGCCTGCCCTCAACTTCCATATAGCATGTAATTTTATGCATATTTCAGATGTTTAATATTCTCTTCTTGTTTGGGTGTGTCCAACACAGGGGAAGTAGCAAAACTTTTTGCTGATGCTGGTTTAGTATGCATAGCTAGTTTGATATCTCCATATAGCAAGGATCGGGACTTCTGTCGTGGATTGATGCCCGAGGCGAACTTTATCGAGGCAAGATATTAGAGGGGTTTTAGTAATGGCTGAATCAGAACTTTTGTTTTCTTGAACATAGAATTCCCCTTTGTTTGTTCAGGTGTTCATGAACATGCCCCTGGAGTTATGTGAGGCAAGAGATGCAAAAGGCCTCTACAAACTCGCCCGAGACGGAAAGATCAAAGGTATACATAGAAGAATCCTTTTCTTTTTCCCTAAAGATCCTGCACATAGAAAAGAAAACTAATGCTTATGGGTTGGCTAAATAGTCAAATAAGAACTTTATAAATCATAAAATATGGGTTCAATTCATGTTGACCACCTACTTAATAATTAATTTCCTACAATGTACGTAGTACATAACACAACTGTTCCATGAAAAGAGTCGAGATACAACTAAAGTGAGCATAGCTCAACTCCTAATGTATTAGCAACCACCAGATTTGTGGTTCGGATTGTGAATTCCCCCTATTGTACTAAAATAAGAATAGCCGAGATGCACGTAATCTAGTCCAAGTACTCACAAATAAAAGAAACGATAGAAATGAAAATTAACAATCACATTGCATTGCAGGTTTTACCGGGATCGACGACCCATATGAACCGCCTCTGAACTGCGAGGTACGCAATCATTAACCCTACTTAGCAAATCCTTGTTCAAACATTGTCATTTGCTTAGCAAGAACAAGTCCAAGAAAGCTTTATAAAACTTGTACTTGATGTTCTTCCAGATCGAGTTAAAGCAGAACGATGGAGTCTGCCCGACCCCGTGCGCCATGGCGAAGCAGATAGTGGATTACTTGGAGGGGAAAGGATTTCTTCAAGCTTAGAGACAAGCTACCGTTGAATGGTTCCATCGATCTGTCATGGCCAATATGTTAAAGAGGCAATAAATACATAGCACAATTGAGGGGTTCCTAGAGAAAGGAATACACATTGTAATTTTAGATGAAAATGTAAATCTGATATCTCTGGAAAGAATAATTGTTATAGAGGTAGATATGGTCATTTTATGAAACTGCTCACTTATTCTTTCTGTTAAGTAATGCAATGTAGATATTGGAAACGCAGTCGATTAAAAAATGCAGTTGTGGACATTTTTTTTTTCTTCCTTTTTGATATCGTGATTGTTCGATCAATACAATATTTTTTACTATATATTTTGCAAATACGTAAATGTATTTTTATAAATAATGCAAAATTTTCGAAGTTAAATATTTGTGCTTTAATTACCATTGATGTTTATAATATATTTGACAAACTAATTGACTATTTGTCATATTCTCAAATAGACTAGTTGAAGTCTATTAATTGAAGTCAAATTAGTCTTCTCAATTAATATTGATTATTGATTTCAATCGATAACTTTAATTAGAGATACTAATTAAAGTCAAATTGAATGAAGAAAGAAATATATATTAAAAAGGTTTTTCTTAACAATATACTTCACAAACAACAATTCAACAATCAACAAAAGTTATAGAGTCAACTTGAAACAAAAAACAACTAGGTAGACTTCAATGAATAAAAAAATTGAAATATTGACTAAGACTATAATATACTTTAAATTAGACAACTCTAACTATAATTTCCATAAACTTTTATTAGTGTCATTAATAAACTTCAATAAGTTACTTAGATCGAAGTCATTAATCTAAAAGACTTTTTTGTAATTTGCTAGGGTCCATCAATTTCAACAATAACATTAATTGAAGTTACTAGTTACACTGATTAAAGTCATTAATTGACTTCGATCAATAAATTTCAAGTACTTCAATTTCGATTAGTTTGTCAAGTAACTTATAGAGCATACACAACCACGTCCTAATGCACCATTCCGCTTGCGGCTTTTAAATTGCTCGATCTTGAGATATGTTTCATATTTTCCTATGAGGTACTTGAATTGTTTAAGATTTTAAATTTTAGGTAAACAATCATAAGAAAATGTGGAACCCACCTCACTATCGAACAACTTAAACATTAGAATAAATTTGTCAAGTACATTATAAATTTCAATTAGTGTCATTAATAACTGATATTGAAAATAGATTTGGATATCAACAAAGCATGTAAGAAATTAATTCCTAGGTAAGTGGCAATTACCATAGATTGAACTTAACACTTCTTAATTCTTTAAGATTGTATTGACCATTAGATCACTTCCTGATAACTTTTTATTTTAATTTTTAAGACTTGATAGTTTATAACTTTTTTTGATTGCTAAAATTTTGTTTGTCAAATATACTATTAGAAAAGCAAAGTAGTGCATATTGGTTTTTACTACATTGAATTTAACTTCAAACAATGTTACTCTTGATTCTCTTGATTGAAGGTAAGGATAAAAGTTTATCTATGCATCATTAAAGTCCAATGATTGAATTGAATATTCAATCAAATGTACATTGGTAAGGATAAAAGTTTATCTATGCATCATTAAAGTCTAATGATTGAATTGAATATTCAATCAAATGTACATTCCGAATAAGAACATTTCATTTTGAAAAGAGGGGAATTTGGGCTGCACCCCACCCATGAAGTCAACATATGTGGACACATCTCAGCCCACTTTTTTTTTTTTTTTTTTTAATAAAAAAATATTAAAATGTGTGTGTGACTTCATGTGTGGGGTGCAGCCCAGGCTGCACCCAAATTCCTCTCTTTTGAAAATGTATATATTTTCCATTATATCTTATGCTTGCATTTTTGTTTGTCCTTTTTTTTAGGAATATCATTATGGTTGATGCAAGGATAAATGTAGCTTATGCTAAAAAAAAAAGATAAGTTGCTTCTTATAAAAAAATTAAAAGGAGTATAACATAAATAAGAGTGAACATGGGTTGGGTTGGGTTGGGGTGATTTTCAACCCAACTAAAATTTATACATTTATTTTCATATTTGATTGAGTTGGATTATCGGGTTCATAAATTTGCAACTAACCTAAAATTAAAGAAACTCTTTATGATAAATAATGTATTCAATAAAAAATCTCTAATGCCCCTTTTCGATTCCTAGAAACTTATGACTAACATTAACATAAATAAATTCTTATTGCAAACGCAAAATTTAAATTTTACCCAACTTCAAAACCTCAGGTTTAAAGTATAAAAAATAAAAAATCTAACAACAATAATTAAATAAAATAAATATGCATATACATATAATATAAATAATTAAATAACACAATATTTATGTTATAGGTAAAAATATATATTTTTAAACTTCATAATAAATTTTGGTTGGCCTGGTTGCTTTAATTTCAACAATAACATTAATTGAAGTTACTAGTTACACTGATTAAATGCATTAATTGACTTCGATCAATAAATTTCAAGTACTTCAATTTCGATTAGTTTGTCAAGTAACTTATAGAGCATACACAACCACGTCCTAATGCACCATTCCGCTTGCGGCTTTTAAATTGCTCGATCTTGAGATATGTTTCATATTTTCCTATGAGGTACTTGAATTGTTTAAGATTTTAAATTTTAGGTAAACAATCATAAGAAAATGTGGAACCCACCTCACTATCGAACAACTTAAACATTAGAATAAATTTGTCAAGTACATTATAAATTTCAATTAGTGTCATTAATAACTGATATTGAAAATAGATTTGGATATCAACAAAGCATGTAAGAAATTAATTCCTAGGTAAGTGGCAATTACCATAGATTGAACTTAACACTTCTTAATTCTTTAAGATTGTATTGACCATTAGATCACTTCCTGATAACTTTTTATTTTAATTTTTAAGACTTGATAGTTTATAACTTTTTTTGATTGCTAAAATTTTGTTTGTCAAATATACTATTAGAAAAGCAAAGTAGTGCATATTGGTTTTTACTACATTGAATTTAACTTCAAACAATGTTACTCTTGATTCTCTTGATTGAAGGTAAGGATAAAAGTTTATCTATGCATCATTAAAGTCCAATGATTGAATTAAATATTCAATCAAATGTACATTCGGAATAAGAACACTTCATTTTGAATAGAGGAGAATTTGGGTGCAGCCCAGGCTGCACCCCACCCATGAAGTAACATATGTGGCACCTTTGGTGCCACACATCTCAACCCACTTTCTTTTTTTTTTCTTTTTTTTTAATAAAAAAATATTAAAATGTGTGTGTGACTTCATGTGTGGAGTGTGAAGAAACTGGCTATTTACTCCAAATTCTCTCTTTTGAAAATGTATATATTTTCCATTATATCTTATGCTTGTTTTTTTGTTTGTCCTTTTTTTAGGAAAATCATTATGGTTGATGCAAGGACAAATGTAGCTTATGCTAAAAAAAAGATAAATTGCTTCTTATAAAAAAATGAAAAGGAGTATAACATAAATAAGAGTGAACATGGGTTGGGTTGGGGTGATTTTCAACCCAACTAAAATTTATACATTTATTTTCATATTTGATTGAGTTGGGTTATCGGGTTCATAAATTTGCAACTAACCTAAAATTAAAGAAACTCTTTATGATAAATAATGTATTCAATAAAAAATCTCCAATGCCCCTTTTCGATTCCTAGAAACTTATGACTAACATTAACATAAATAAATTCTTATTGCAAACGCAAAATTTAAGTTTTACCCAACTTCAAAACCTCATCAATAGGTTTAAAGTTTAAAAAATAAAAAATCTAACAACAATAATTAAATAAAATAAATATGCATATACATATAATATAAATAATTAAATAACACAATAATTATGTTATAGGTAAAAAAATATATTTTTAAACTTAATAATAAATTTGAGTTGGCCTGATTGCTTTAATTTTAGGTTAACCCTTGATCCAACCCAACCCATAAATTTTTTATGATTTTGAACCCAATCCAACTCGTCAAATTGGGTTAGATTGGTTCGGGTTTCTCGGGTTATTTGTGCACTTCTAATAAAAGTTGGAATTTCAATTTCTCAAAAGCATAAATTTACTAAAAAAAAATGGGACAAATTTAGAAAGAAAAGAAAAAGAGAAAGGTAAACAAAAAAAAGAGAGGGAAAAAGGTCCAATTTCATTCAATCGACCGGCGGCGAAAGGGAGGCGGTGGAGCCGTCCCTGCGGCGGCGGAGGGAGTTGAAGCTCGGTGGCGCGATCAACCAACGAAGCAGGTCCGAAATTCCTTACCCCTCTTTCTCAATCAAAGCTCAACCATGGTGTTGAACAGTCCCGTCGTTGTTTGTGTCGCAAACCTTTCCGCCGATCTGTGTCAATACATCGCCTGTAATCCCGAGCGCTTCAGCAGCCACCGTGTTCTTGACCTTATCTTCTGTTTCCCTTTTCGCCATTTCTCCCTTTCCCTCATCTCCTCACTTTTTTCTTCCAATTCCGACGATCTCCATACCTATGATTACAATTCCCACTCCGATTGACTTCTTATGTTGTGTTATAATCTACACTTTTCGTCCCTGTTTCTGATTCGTAGTATAATGATTGTTCATTCTATTGTATCTCTATTGATATGTATATTTATACCCAATTGGAAATAGATGCGTGAGATTGTGTATTTCTTTTGTTTGATTGTTGAAACTTGTATTTGGGGATTGCATTTTGTGTGTCTGCTCATGGTTTGTGCTATTTGATTATGTTTGGTTAGGGATCTGATCATTGATGTTGTTGATTTGTTCTTAGTTTTCCTTCCTTTATTCATTCTTTTGTGTATGATGGAAATGGGTTCTTTTATGTACCAGATGTTATGCTTCTACCTTCTTTTTGCCTTTGTGCATTGATTGAGATGGGGCATTGGGACTGGTGATTGATTGCTTTAATACAACAACATTTGGGGAAGGGGAAATCTAACCGATAACCTCATGGTTACTAGTTCATACAAGATGACATTGAAGCTATACTTCTTTTGGTATTGATTGCTTTAATAAGTTGTACTTGTCCCTTGCAAGTCTCGAAAGGGTGACGCAGTGGTCGAAGACCTGCTCCCTTCAAGGTCTTGGTTTGAAATTCACCTGGAACATTAATTTGTAGTCACCTCACATGTCTCAATTCCTTCAATTTCTGGGTATAGTGGAGCGAAGCTCCAATTTCTCAATTTCTAAAAAAATAATAAATAAATGAAATAAAAACTTGTTCCCCGCAATTTTCACCATATACTCTGGTGGGCATATTTAGTTCTTTCTTGTACCAGGTTTATGTCATTTTTATGGATTTGGGTTTATCTAATTTCTTCTATAGCTGAGTTGAATCTTGAGTGGAATGTAATCTTTCCTTTTGAAGAACTTCGTGAGTTTTCTTTCAACCCTATGTTTGAAATTTCATTCTAGTTTATATTCATACAGTTTCTATGGCTTTTTTTGTTAAGTCTTCATGGTTTATTTGATATCTATCTACAAGGAAGATTCCTTACTTTCTGTTTAACGCTTGCTAATTCGCATCTACTTTCTATTTTTTAGGGAAGTTCGGTTCAAACTTCTTTTTCAGTTTGACGTTTCTTGTGCTTTACTTGAAGCTGTAAACTTCAATCTGAATATGAGTGTTCTCTTGGAATTCTATTATTCTGGTGTTTATTTGGGGTTTTGGTTAGACAGAAACACCAAACAAGTGACACTTCATATCAACCCAAAAGCTTAAGCCGATGGGTTGGAGTAAATTTAATTATATCAACCAATATTCCCCTTCACTTGTGGGTTTTGAAATTTGGGAAATTCCCTATAAGTAAAATTCAATTTTAATTGGGGAAGAAATGACTCGGCAGGTGTTCGAATTCAGGATTTCCTACTCTGATACCATGTTGAATTATGTTAAACCACCAATCAACCCAAAAACTTAAGTTGGTAGGTTGGGGTAAATTTAATTATATCAACCAATAGTTTTTTTGTTTTCTAATTTACATACTATGTTCTTGGTTTTGTTTCTTCTTTTTGCTAGTTTGCATCATTAGACATGGAGCTCTTTCCTGCAACTGTACCATTTCTTTCTTGCCTTATTAGTTCCTTCATATTTCATCATGAAAAATAGTTTCTCTATATTTGTTCTTCCAGTATCTTTCTTACTAGGCATGTAAGAGGAACGTAAATGCCAAAGAATAAGTCTCAAAGATGCTAGATGGTAAAAAAGTTTAGTTGATCGAAACTTAATGCATTATTGTCATCATTGATTCCAAAGATAATGCGGGAGGCAGGACTATATATACCAGCTGTAGGTACGTGAATAAATTCATAAATGCATATTAGAGTCAGGCATGCCCTTCATTACATAGGATAAGAAAAAATATGAAGAAATTTACTTTCATGAAATTACTTGTATAATCACATGATAAGAGACTATTCTGTAGAAATATGGGCATTGTACGTCCTTAGATGCTGTGGACGCACGTTCTTCATGGTCGGTTGCTTGTCCTTGTTTTAGTTTTAGTATTTGCTATAGTATTATATTGCCAACTTGATTGTTTCATCCTTGATTTATGTACATGTCTTTTTCTTTTCCTTGATTGTAAGTTCTTTTGATCTACAGTTTGTTAACTTAGGTACCTATGTTTTCTTAAACCTGAAGCAAATTGAACATGTCTAAATTGTGATTTTTATAGGGGTGTTTGGATAGAGGGGTTTGGAGCGGGGTTGTTCCAATCCCACATTTGGATGAAGGAGTTCCAAAAAGCCCTCATAAAATTCCAAAAAGCCTTTATAAACCCTCGATTGTAATATTACTTCTACTTCAACCACTCATAATCCCTCAATGTCATAATCGCTTGTAATCTCTCATACTAAACAAGATTTTATCTTCTCCAAACCACTCCAAACACCTCATAATCACTACTCATTTTCAAACTTCTCTATCCAAACACACCCATAAAGTTCTTTTGATCTACAGTTTTTTGAACTCATTGGATTCTTGCATCTATCATATTTCACTGCAGCCTGATCCTCACTCTTGACCTTTGCTTGTGTACCTATGGTGTCTTAACCTTAAGCAACTTGAACAAGTCAAGGTTGTGACTATTATGTTCTGGCTTCAGTTAATTGCTTATGGGTCAAGGTCCCCAAGGGGTGACACAGTGATTGAAAACTTGGACTTTAAGGGTATGCTCTCCTCAAGGTCTCAGGTTCGAGACTCACCTGTAACACTATTCCTTTGATGTCTCCGGTGTCTGGTTTAAGGATAGGCGTGATCACCTTGTTTAAAAAAAAATTGTTTATGGGTCACGTATTTTGGCAGCAGTGCCCTATTGCTTTCGGCTTTTCATTGTCTGAAGTTCCTAAAACAAATTTATCTTCAATCTCCTATAGATATTTTCTTAGCTTGTTCAGAAAAAAAGTGATTGAAGTTGATTATAACAAAAATACATGTAAACTAGTAGTAGTTTTTGACTTATAACTCCTACCTTATTTCACAAATTTGGTGGGTAGTGGGTATTTATTTAGAGATTTGGTAGAACAGAGAAGTGGCTGAAATGTGTTGTTCTGCACCCGGTTCTAGGCCTTTTGAGAATATAGATGAAATTGGATTGAATATAGTTTTTTGCTTAGTTGTTTTGCCACTTGGAACAGATTGAAAATGTTGTAATGATTTGGCCATATATTTATTAAAAAAGACTATACTATTAATGTAGCAGGTGATGCTTTTCAATGCTTTGATTGGATGAGCAGGCTTCTATCTCTCTCCCCCTGCTAGATGGAAAGGCTTCCCTCATACCCTCACATCTCTCCCCCCAGCTTATGCCGATGTTAACTAATGTCTCGAGATATATAGTTTGACCTTATACTCTTTGGATATCAAAGAAAATTATAGGAAATTAATTCATAGGTAAGTGACTACTATAAATTGAACTTATCACCTCTGAATTTTCCAAGATCTTTCTTGAGCACTAGATCACTTCATGATTATAGTTGGAAACATTTAAAACAAGCATTCATAGCAAATGTACTAGAAATTCATTGATGTTTGGTTATAATGACATAAAATTTTGAATTACTGACCCTATTTTTAAGTTAACATGTGTTATAGCCTCTTAATTATAATAATACATTTTAATTTAAAGTTAAATAGTTCATATACTTTTATGCAAAGAAAATGAAGTGATTTTTTTTTTCAATTCAACAATATTTGAAGATAGATGATTTCAAAATTTTAATTGAATCTACATCGTACATGACATTGTTATAACTATGTTTCTTTTGATAAAAAAAACGAGTTTGACGTAAGATAAATATATAAATAACTTTATAAGGAGTAATCTGTTCTTTCGTTTTATCTTCCAAAAGCATCTCCAAAACATTATTTTATAAAACCGAAGACTAAAAATAACACTTTTTATAATTAAGAAAATCTAGAACTTACGTTCTCAAGCCCAAAATCACCAATTTGACCAATTATAGCGTCATAATGAAGACCTCTTTGGGTCCTCAATTGAGAAACCATGCCCGTCCTTGATCTCCAACTTTCCCATGATAGACATTTTAATGTCGATGCCAATGAATATTCTTGAAATTTAAAATTGAAATTAAAAGAATTATTTATATTTTAATTAAATTAAAATGTTTAGTGACATTTTATTGCTATTTTTTTATATGTGTCATCACTTTTTAAAAAAGATATAATGAAAATGTGAATTCACCCTGTCAAATATCAAATTCATAAACATGGAAAAAATATGAATGAAATACCACATAGGATGAGAATTTAACATCATGACTGTTACTCTTTTTGTACCATTTTCCAATTTTGGATGGTTCATCACATATCAATTATCTATCCCCCAGTACAGAATCCATTCTAAAATCGTACACTATAAATAGCAATTTCTTTGTTTATAAAATACATTTTATCCACAAAAAAAAAAAAAGCAATTTTCTTTTTTAAAATTTAAATCGTAAGCAACCCCCCGAAAGTGGACTTCTTTAGCATCATCAAATCCGAAATCAAACTCTTTGACTCATTATTACAAAAGGGGTTAGAGAGATTGAGATTATCTCCTTTTCTTCTTCTTCTTTCAATTCTGTGTTCTAAAAAATATTTAAAGGGTTATTTTCCATTTCATTCTGAATCACTCTCCATGCTTCCCATGGCTTTCAACCCTCTTGGCCTCTGCAATTTTCAAAACCCCACAAAAAAAAAAAGAAAAAAAAAAGCATTTTCTTCAACTTCAACTTCAAATTCAACCCAGATGAAAATGAAAAACAACTCTATTTAACAAGATCGATTGTGTACCTTTTTTGTACTCTTCTTTTCCCTTACTTCATATCTCTCTTGGCTCATTTCATTCAGCCATGCCCCAGGGCTCACTAGCTGCCACAAACAAACCAACCCCAAACACCATTAACAACAATCTAACTGTGTGTACAAGACTTGAGTTAGGTTAGGAATTTTTTGGACCAACCAAAATTTTCAAATTGATCAAGGGTTGGTGAATTGATGGACGGGTGTTCATCAGTCGCTTGGTGTCGGTTACAGTGAAAATCAACACCGAACAGACCTATCGGTTTGCTAAAAAATTACACCGAACCGATAAATCGAGTTAATTCATTTTATTTTTTCCTTTTTTTAATTAAAAAAAAAATTATCTTACAGTTTTGAAAATTAATTTTAAAAATTGAATATACCCAACAATTTTTGAAAGAGCATTTAAATTTAAATTAATTTTGCAATAATTTAATAAGAAATTTAATTAATTATATGAAAAATATTAATATTATATAAAATCGACTTAACCAACAATTGTAGCTCAACTATTTTCTTAGACGAGACAAAATCGACCAATTCAGTCGATTTCGGTCGGTCAAATCCACCAACCCGATCCAAATTTTAGTTGAGTTGATAGACATAGATTTATTCTGCGTTGTCGGGTATTTTGAACACCCCTAAAACAACCTCTCAGAGAGAAAGAAAAAAGGAAAATGGGGGTGTTGCAGTGACTTACAAGTAAGCTTCTCTGAATTAACTTGGCTCTCTTTTTGGGCCTTTGAGGGAGCTTGCAGCCTTTCATGGCCATGAAGTCTTCCTCCTTTTCTTTGCTTGAAAGAGCTATAAACAGCTTTGGCCAAACAAACTCCATTTCCTCCTTGCTGTCTGTTGAGATCCTTCCGTTCTCATCCACCACTATGGTGGATCCTCTGGTGGGGTAGTAACGGTCCTCCTTCTCCGGTGACGGCGATGTGCCTGCACCGTTACGCAGCGTAGTAACGCCCTCAGAATTCCTGTCACCAAGCAGATCCACAACACACAAAATTGTTTTACCTCATATTTCTGGGAAAACACCTCTCTTCAATTGCCCTCTCCTTGGAAGCTGGGCTGGGAAAAGAGGAGAAAGACCCAAGAACACAAACACAAACACAATCACAAATACATGAACCCAAATAATAACCCATAGAAACACATGTAATGAATCAACCAGAAATTAACAACATAAAGAAAGAAAAACCATAATCATCATATTATAGCTTCTCATTTCTCCTGAATCAAAAAGAGTGTGGTGGAACTAGGCGTGAATTTGTGACTGACCTTGTCAGGCGATTAGGTTGGAGTGGGGACCTTCCTTTCTCGACAAAGCGATCAGCTCGAGATGCAATCTTCTTCCGTAAGCCGCCGCACAATCGCTCAGAGATCTCAGGGTCTTTGATTCTAGCACATCGCAGCCGCTTCCTCTTTCCCCACTGTAAGAACGCCTCCGGTTCTAGGGGCTTACAATCTCTCTGATTCCGATTCTGATTCCTCACCTCCGTCTCCATATCTGCAAAATTCGTAAATCCGTTCGGAAATTCGCAATTGACTCAATCGAGGAAGCAGAACGAAGCGGATAATGTTATACAACAATCCGGATTCTTCCGGAACTCTCTCCGTCTAAAATTCTCAGAAAATTCCACACAGAGAAACGTAAAACGAGTATGAGATTAAAGAAATGGAAGAATCGAACCCTAATTACTAGATCTGGTGAAGAACACACCCTAACACAATCGAAAAACTGTAATTGATGACTATTAAATCAGAACGCATGGGAACAGGAAAACTTACAAAGAGAACAGGAAGATTCTTATCAACAATACAAGAAGCTTAACCCGATCAAACGATAGAACCAGATCTCCAAAGAAAATTCAATCTCCGATCGGTTCCTCAATCAATTCGGGTTTCAGGTTAGGAGAATTCCGGCATTACAATAGACGGCGTGTGTGGTTCAGTGAGTTTGGAGCAGCGGAGATTGTTGAATTCTTGAGCTATGGCTATGGCGGTCGTCTTCTTTGTTGTTGCTGTTTCTGTTTCTCTCTCTCTCTCTCTCTCTCTTTTTTTTTTTCTTCTTCGTCTTCAATCTCGTTTCTGTGTTGCATATCGTTTCCCAGTGCTGTTTAAAAGGTAAGAACAAAAAAATGAAACAAAAATTAAATTCCCATCCTGTCCTATGAGCTGTGTTATCATGGGCTCAATGGGCCCAATTCTACTCGTTTTTATGGACAGAGCCCAGCTTAAGCCCATGAGAATTATATGGGCTTCTCATTTCTTTTGGACTTGTCGGATCCAAAATAATGAATGATTTCAACGTACCAAAAACGTGTCTATTGGATAAATTATAAATTTGGTTTACATGGTTGAAAGAATATTAGAATTTAGTACATATGATTTTAAAATATACAATTTGGTCGATTTTAAAATATACAATTTGGTCTGGATGATTTGAAGAATATTAAAATTTGATTTCTATGGTTGAAAGACTAGAATTTGGTCCTATAATTTGATAAAAACTAAAGAAATAATTCATGGCATTCGTAGTTGCTGACAAATTAAGTACGTAGAAGTAACTATTCATGTGTAATTTTGTTTAATCTATCACTTAAATCACATCATCGTTATTGACACATGAGTAATTAATCTTTACATAACAAAAAATCTAGTATTTTAAAATTCATAAACAATAAACTTAGAGCAGCTGCATTTGTGAATTTTAAAATCCACATCTCACACATAATCATTCATAACTTTGTGACAAAAATAAACGTAAAACGCAAGTTTTTGGTAATGAGAGTTTCATATCAAGCATTTGATTATTAATTCAAAACATGCTTACATATTCTAAGAAATGTGTTAACCATAAGATTAAATTTTAATTTTCGTGTTCTTATTCCAAGAAAATCAAGATGTTACTCATGATCCTCGTTGTTCATTTACAAACCCTTGCTCCATTCGCCCTCTTAGACCGTGACTTATTCAAGATCGAATCATTTCGGTTCAATTCAGTCTGTCTTCAACCATTGGTTTCAGTTTCAATAGGAGAAAAAGGGAACAATTTGTTGTGTTCAAATAAAAGTTGAACGTCCTACGGGAAAAAAAGGTTGAATTGAGTCAATAGAGGTTTGGAATCTCCAAAGCATGCTCACTTGGAGATTGCAAATTCGAAACTTACAAATAAACTTAATTGTAAAATCCATTGTAACCGTTTTTACAATCCTAGGTAGTCTAATATGACAGTAGTCAACAGAAATCAGAGCAGTACCAATATACATTCTTGTTGGATAAGTGAGGAAGAAATATCTTGCCATAATATATATGAAGTCTGTGGCTATGATATTCCAATTCTAATGTTTATTCTATATATCGAAAAACAATCACCTTTTGGATTATAAAATGGAGAATTGTTATTATTTACTCCTGAAGGCAATAGATTAGGCATCGAGCACACTGAGTGCTAAAATAAGAACTTGTCAACACATGATGATGGCTCAGTTCACAACAAAATTTCATACAAAGAAGAAACAACTCAGTTAAGGAATTCCAAGGGACGTTCTATAAGAGCCCTCGTTCTATATTTGATATTTATATGTACCCGTTCGGCCTTTCTCCGCTCTTTGCCGATCTCTTCTGCAAGTCGGCATCGTGATGCTGAAATGCAGCATCCAGAGCCTATAAACATGAATCACACACGCATTGGTCAATTTTCCATCAATTATGCTTACTACCATGGATAAGAAAAGAAAGAAAAATGTAAGAACTGCTACCAAAGTATAGGGGCTATCATAATTCAAAACTGTACCCTTCAAACTCTCATAGTTGATTAAGTGTTTTGTGTGAATTTCTAAAGATAAACGCATGGCATACCTGATGCATTGGACGAACTAGAAGAGATACCTGGTGGCGGAAATCCGCCTGCACGGTTTCCTTAATCTCCTGTTTTCAGGACAAGTGGTGTTATAAAACTACGATGATGCAAATCAATCTATCTATTGAAAATGTTAAGCAAGACAGAGTGGCAGCCCCTCTAAATACGGTAACAGAATTTTAGGAGGGAATTTAAGCCAAACCACCAACAGAAAGAATAATTGAAAACTTAACATAATGAGGAAAGCACTACGCATCTAAAATATATATATATATATATATATTATTGAGCAGCCGTTTCAAGGAAAAAAATTAATAATAAATTTTTTTTAATATACATAGTACATGTAAAAAGATGCGAAGTTGGAAATCCAATCTTGAGCAAGAAAATTGATATTTCATAAAACGCTCCACATATGTAACAACATTAAGGTCGAAACAACAGATTGAAATGGTCTTCAGATTGTGGCAAATATATACATGCCATAATACTGAATGTGTTCTGTTCTAGTGGTCAAATAGTGGTCAAATAGGGCATTGGAGATCTAAGAGATTATATGTTAAATCTATGGTGGACACCTATGTAAGAATTAATTTCCTACAAGTTTCCTTGACATCCAAATGTTTTAGGGCCACAATAGTCAAGTAAGTGTAATCTGACCTGAATATACACGATCAATGTTTTAAAAGGCGCACGCCTAGGTACACCTGGGCTCAAGTCCCACCTCTAACGCCTCGCGTGTAATAAGGCGGCGCCTTACATGAAGCCCCGAGCGCCAAAAGACGCGTGCCTCGTGGAATTTTCTATTTCCTTTGTGTTTTTTGTGTTTTAGATCCCTGTACTAGTTATTCGAATGAATATTTTTAGAAACAAAGGTAACCCTAACCACACCCGTCCCTAGACCAAGCACCGGAGATATCGAAGGAGTAATATCACAGGTGAGTCTCAAACCCAAGACCTTGAGTGGAGCATAATATTCAACTATAAAAAAAATACAGAATGTTCTGTTCAAAATATCAAAATTGGGGGAGGGGCAGTCTTGTACCTCCAACTGTCGATAGATTTTTGACATGGCATCCTTCAATCTGCTCACCTGCGTGGCAATTAACATACCAACAAGCAATAAGAGTGCAGGCGTTCCATACTAAAAATGCAATATATAAATGGTATAAATCGTTTAATATGGGTTAACATTCAAAATTGCATCACTGGCTTTTTAGTTTTTACTATGGCTCCTTTTGAGCCAGTTTCACTTTTCAGGTCAAATCTCGTCTCAGAAGAGAGAAGAGAGAAGGAAAGCAAGGATACTAAATTTCTTCATTTATAAGAATTAAGAAAAGTTCATGGTGACTACTAGCAAATCAAATCATTCACCCTCCAGGTAGCACTCAAAATTCCATTTCCCTCTTTACAGATATAAGTAGCAAGCAATCTATAGCTCATCTAAGCAGCTAGTCACTTTCTGACATATCTGCCACTTGACAAAGTTCCTTATCAGATAAAAGTTTCAGACTATTTTCCCACTCTTCCAACTTAGAGTTGGGAGTCGGGACAATTGATGCCCAAAAGCTTACTTGACCAGCCAGAAACCTCCTAAGAGATCTGTAAAATGTCAAAAAAGAAAAGGCACTTTCTCCAAGGAAGAGGACAAGAATTGGAGGATATCATCAACAAAATTATTAAGCATGAACAGTCTAGCACTATTTCCATTTGGAAACCTTCCGTTTAGGTTCCTCAAGGCCCCTTAAGTGAAGAATCTACCAAGACAAATCAACTACGAATGATAAACATGAAGAAGTGGAGAGGTCACTCTACCTGGTACAAAAGGCTCAGAACCTGACCCACAACCTCTGTAGCACTTTTATTTTTATCGATAAAAATATTTTTGTATCCTAATAAAAAAAACACACATTTTCCTCTAGAGGCATAATTTATGACCTACAAACCTAATGATGGACCTGGCCTTCATTGTGCCTAGGACGGCAATACATAATCACATTTGCTTATTAGAGCAGTGCCTTCCATCATTTATGCAAATTCAGATTGGAACTTCGATGGAAGGCGAAGGCCTTTGCAAACAATGCAAATCTGAATTCGATATCATGAATATTTAGCACAATGGTGAGTAGTAATTAAGTCATAACAAAATTCATTCTTGATTATTGGAAGTTGATGAAAATGTTTAAGTATTACCGAATTAGAACCAATTATTCAATATAAAATAAATGGGAAAATGCAGTGTCAAATGAAGGATTTACAATTAATGCAAAAACTTAAAGGTTAAGAACTTACTTTGGTATACAGATATGATGTGGTAATTGGATAAGACGACCAGAAGTGCCTCAGTAATTCTTGAATGGAGATCCAATGCTGGAAACAATAAGCTTTATTACACCACGATACCTCACTAAAAAATTGCAGGAATATCTGAAGAAACAAGTGACTGGAGGACACAAACGTAGGGTAGAAAACCAATTTCAAAGTCGAATATATTATTATTATTATTACTACTACTATGGCCAGTAAATGTTCGTGAGATGGTAAATCGGGTGATTTTAACTTTTCCTGAAAACTAGCCATCACAATATCTTCATATATGAGGCAAGAGCAGCACCAACTCACTTGTACAATATCTTCCTTGGTAGGGTTTGGCAAACTCTCCAATATACTCTCCTGAGGGTTTTTCCCTAGTTGATATTTGGTGCTTGAAATATTTTGAGTCAATCCATTGTAAACCTACAAAAACGAAACTATAACTTTGGTAGCAAAAGAAAAGTTGCCAATACAGATAGCAGAAATGCATGTTTTTGTTAAGAGAATGCTGTAGGTGCTTTTTACCATAAGCGCAACTTCAGGTTTAATTATGGGATGATTCAATCCAGAAGATTTGATCTCTGATATGGATTCCCTCAGTGAGCAATATGCTTCTGTAGTGCTTAAACTGCATTTAGTTTGTTGCATTCCAGCTCGTGTATCATCCAATGTTTTAATGGCATTTGCTTGTTGAGCATCAAAATAATCTCGAGGATCCTATTATGAAAGTATGACATCAAATATTTTCCTTCGTAGATCTTAGTATCTTTCAACAATAATAATTCAACCTTGATATAAAGAGGAGCAAAAGGATGGCTATGAGGTGCTTGAAGATCCTCAATCGCTGTCATCCTAGAGATCCTATCAACTGCTGTCTGCTTCTCATTTCCTTCCACTGCTGTAAAATCAGTTACCAAAATTAAATTCACAATGGATAGAATTAAAGTTAGGGACAAGCTCAGGGTGCAGGGAGTGATAGAAAAAGAATTTTTAAGAAAATATAAAATCTAGGCCATACTAACCATGTCTGGACCGCACAAGGGCTTCTGCTACTGTCCTTGGATCTTCCAAGTCTACATCTACTCTCAGATTTGCAAAACAACAATTCAAAAAGATACAACAATCATTTTTATTTTTTTTTGAAACCGGGAAATCAGAGCTTCGCTCCACTATATCCGGGGTAACCACGCTAATTTTGATTCAACAATCAATATTAAAATTGTAAGTGTTGGTTGATATAATAAAATTTACCTCAATCCATCAACTTTGGCTTTTGGAATCGATTGGTGGTTTAACATAATTCAACATGGTATCAGAGCAGGAGGTCATGAGTTCGAATCTCTGCCAAGTCGTTTCCTCCCCAATTGAAATTAAATTCCACTTGTAGGGCATTTCTCAAATTTCAAAGCCCACAAGTGAGGGGGGGTGTTGGTTGATATAATAAAATTTACCCCAATCCATCAGCTTAGGCTTTTGGATTGATTGGTAGTTTAACATAATTCAACAAAAAGTTATATAAAAATAGATTATGTCCCACACCTTCCTAATCTCCTTTTTCCTGGTTTCAGAAATCTTACAAACTTATCCTCTCCACCATGCCAAATGGGCCACTAAAGTGAGCAAGCACAGAGAGTTGAATAATTAACTCTATTTCTCCCCAAATCACAAATATTTTTGAAAATTCAAGTAAAATAACCTTTCTAATTTTGTGGTATAAAATCCTACTTAAACAAAAAGCTTGAACTTGTTTTAAGATAACAAAAAATTTCATTGATGAAATGAAAACATGCATCAACATATAAAAGTAATAAAAGGCCGAAACATAACTTGAATTACAACACTCTAAATTAAAACTCAGAAAGACAAAAAAGCTTGAGCAGATAAGGAAACTGCCTTTCATATAATCTGAACATGATAGGTTATGGTCTATTTGATATTGATGTAGATTCAACAAGAAGTATCTATAATTTTGCTAAGACTTTTAGCTGATAAACAACGGAAGAATATTAATTCACTGCAAGTAGGAAACTAACCTATCGTTCTTCCTTCGAGAACAACTGCACCTTGACGATTAAGGTCTTGTGACAAAGTCCTTCTACACTGTTCATTATGCGATTCAGCAATTTCCTTTCCACCATCACGAAAGATCCCATGGTCCTAGATTTAAGAAAAGTTCGTGTCAGCCAATTAGATAAGAAAGCCACCAATTTTATTAAAAAGGTTTTTCCATACTAATTAAAACGTATCATACTGGAAGGTGTGTGTAATCGTCTCCTAGATCAGCTTCCAAATCCAATGTAGGATCCACGCGTCGAATCTAAAAATAACATGAATCAATTAAATAGGATTTATATGCAATGCAAAGAGAGATCAGAGAAACACCACCCAAAATATTATATTAGGGGGGAAAACTAAGGAAGTTAACATTTTTCAAGAAACCACCTTTCTACGGGTTTCAGCTGCCAATATTTCATCGTCTTTCAGAAAAAGGGCAAGTTCTTCATCGTCAGCAGCTTCTGCTGCAGCTGCAATAGAATTTTTTGTACTATGAAGGTATTCTGCTCTAAAATATTTTGTCCAAAAGTCTTTCTCTGACATCTGTCATTAAATATAAGGAAAACAATAAAATATGTAATATTTTCTCTATGTGATTAAATAAATTACCTCCATCAGATACAAAAACAAGTGGAAAAAATAGTTCCCATTTACAATATCAGCATTACCTTATTGGGAACATGATTAAGGAATGCCTGGTGAACAGCTGGTTTCAGAGCAAAAATCTGAATGAGATAAAGAAGAAATGAATATTAAAAAGAACGCTAAAAATATATTAGCACTTAGCATTTTATAATTCAACTCCACCCAGAGTGTCGCGACACAAACGCATATGTTTGAACTAATATTAAATGATACAAAAAAAACTAGAACACTTATTGAATAAGAAACAACAAATCCAAATATTAAACATGCATGATACAGAAAAATCTGAGGAATCCCAGAAGTAAAAATGTTGAAACCGTTATCTTAGCCCAATGCAAGATAGATAAATAAAATAAAATGAAGTGTGAGCCTTGGAGAGGTGAGGCCCACAATTTTACAAAAATTTTGTAAATAAAAGGAAAAATAAAGTGAGGTTTAAAGAGGTGAGGCATACAGTACAAAAAAATAAAATAATAAGTGTACTGAAAGCCCAAGAAGAAACAACCCAAGGGCAGGGGTAGAAAGAACCCCCTTTGGCCTTCCAAAGAAGCAACTTGCAAGAAAATCTTCCAAGAGAGTGAGGATATGTACTGAGAAAGACGGGTTAAATGAGCGGGAGGAAAAGGTCCTAAAAGTGGGAGACCGAAAGAGTGAAGGAAAGGTAAGGAAAATAATAAGATGAGAGAGAGAGAGAGATTTCTTGGAGAGAACCTTAGCCGAAGGTTGAAGGTTTTTTTAACTCCATCAGATTCCATGTAGTCTCCCTAATTTGCTTGAGTTGTTTTTTTTTTGTATTGTTCTTTAATTATTTTCTCAATGAAATTTGGTTCATTGTAAAAAAAAAATTATAATAATAAAGGAAGGGTCCCTTAGCAAGCTGGTCATACTTTTTTTTTTAGAGTTTGGACACGTCCAAGATTGAGGTGTGGGGTACTCGTGAGATTTAACCCTCCGTGGGATTTGGTCTCCCTGGATTTCTTTTGAAATTATCAGTTGGGTTTTACTCTCCTAAATTAGAGCATGCAAGTTGGTTTTAGAATTCCTTGTCTCTAGCTAGTTTTTTGGTGCATTTTTTTATTCTTTCATTTTTAACAGCTTTTTCTCATACAATTAAAAATATTCGATATATAATAATAATAATAATAATAATAATAATTTCCTAGGAATTAACCCAAGGGCCAATGCAAGATAGTTGAGGTGCGCGCAAGCTGGCCCGAACAGTCACGGATATAAATTAGGAGATAAACAATGTAAAGATTGAATTGAATAACAAAAGAAGGAAGAAAACACCCTTCTTTACTAAAATCCTTTTTAATAGCTCGAATAATCTCTAAAGAGTAAAGGATAATACAAGTTGGCGAAAGAGAGTAAGAGATGGAACGAAGAACAAAACCATGCCTGATATTTGATCTCCGGTGTCAAATTAAATGTAACCTTGTTTGTCTGAAAGCAGAAAAAAAAAATAAAGTTACATTCCAGAGCAATTAAACCAAGTTGAGGGAAGGATTTCACAGATATGATATTAATGATGAACAAACTAGGTTTGATAGGTAAAGAAAAGGTAATGGTGTCGTACCCGACCATCCGACATTGGTTTGGTGTCCAAAGCCATTGAATTCTTAAAACCAACCAACTGTTTTAACTTTTTGGAGTTGTCTCGTTCCAGTAATTTCTGTATGCAGAAAATGTCATATTTTCAGAGGATCACGTTAAATATACAATAAAAAATCTAAAAAGAAAGTTTAACCTCAATTACGAAATAGATAAAAGGGAAAGAAAGCTCTACTAACCTTCCTTGCTGCCCAAAACTCAGATTCGGTCAACACACCACCAATCACAAATTGTTTATGAAGTTTCTGCAGTTCACTACATATTAAATGATGAGATGAGAGATGTTACATAACTTGGGCCCTTGCCAAGCATAAAACAATAAAGGTAATAATTACTTCTTGTTTAGAATGATAAAGGTCATCAGACTACCTATCATCTTGCAAACATCTCATTCGAAGTTCCATTTCTGATTTACTGAGTTGTTCATGAGAAACTGTGGCTACAGGCCTCTCAGAGGGAGCTTGTGGAGCCTCTCCTGACTTTGCTAGAGCACTTCCTGGAGAAGGCACCATATGCCAAAACATCAGGTTAGATAATCCAACAAATATAGGAAAAGCGTATACAATCAATAGAGAAATATTGCAAAAATTATTTGAATTTTTTCTAACAAAAAACCAAAAGAAAATAAAAGATTATAAGGGCATCCAAACAAACCAAGCTCACAAAAGGAACCTAACTAAACTGGTCTTTCATCAACGAAAGATACTTGGGCCTTAGATCTTTGAGGGATGGACCCTTTTTCGCATGTAGGCCAAAACCTTAGCAGTAGTGAATAGAAATAGTTATGCGTGTTCCTTAGATTGCTATTAGACAATAAAAATTCCACAATGAAACATAATTTTGCTCAGAAGAATTATTAGACAATAAAAATTCCTACAAAGAGATTCAAGAATCTTTCTTTTCATAATAACCAAAGCTTACCTTGAGAATGGAATGAAAAAAATACAAGAGAAAGGGGCATACAAAAAAATAGCCCACAAAAATTGGGGAGACCTTTTAAAATTGGTCTCCAATCAAGAGAGATAATGCCTACCGAATAATAATAATAATAAAGTTTTTAAAAAAAATCTAGAAATCGACGCTAGAGAAATGTAGAATTTATTAAGGCTCCACACATCTGCGCCATGCCTTTACGCTCCTCTAAGTTTGATCTTTAGGACTTCAGATTTTTATTTGGGATTAATATTTTAATGTTTCATGTTTTTTTATGGGGTGATTTTGTAAAATAAAAACTCTATGATGAAAAAGATTAATATATATGTTTTGTGTATGTATACATGTATACATTTTTTGGCTTTTCTATGCATGGTGAGCATTAAGTAAACTAATATCACATCCTCTCTACTTGGCCAACCTTCCAACACTCCTATTTCCTTATGTTTCCACTTTTAGCTTATTAGTTATTACTTATTACTAGATAGTGTGTTTGAGATGTCTTTCTAAAGCAAAATAATATCACATCCACTCTTTTGCATCCCTGTGTCCTTACTTCCTTTCAGGACTAGTTAAACCGAACGAAGTGCTTATCAAATCCATCGGGAACTTTCAGAGCTATTCGCCATTTTCCAGATCAATGGACCATTCACATATAATTGCAATACAAACATAAATAGAAGTAGTAAATTGCATTACAACTCAATAAACAAGAATTGCTTATAATTTTGAATACTGGCTTACCTACAAACTCCCGGCAAACATGAAGATCGGAGAAGTTTTTAAACTCAAAAATGTAACTTCCACCCTGAAAAAATGTAGCACGTCATTAATTTCCATTTCATATGATAAATTAAAGACCCGCTTTAGTATGTTATGTTATGCTGAAATGATGTTTGAGATGGATATCTGAAGGCCCTTGATGAAATATCTTCAAAATTTCATCAAATACAAAGTATTTTCAAAATAAAACTAGGAAAGAATAATTCATAGAATTTAAAAAAAACTTGAGGGTGATTTTTTTTTTACTTCTTAAAACATACAAATTTGTCATTTTTGTGATCAAATTTACAAATGATTTAATCATGGTATATTTCGAATGACCTAACTTATGGTGTCTTCAGTCAGACCATTTTCCTTGGCCAAGTCAATAATTTCATAGATAATGCCATTATGCCAACTGCCAGTGCCAAGTAAAGTATAAAAAAAACCTGGTCCCTGGTGAGATTAAGCCATGGTGGTTTATTTGATCCTTCCTTGGTGTTTTTATGGCCTGAATAAAAAAGATCAGATATAACAAGAAAAGCTTAAACAAAAGGTTTCACAAAAAAAAAGGTTAAAGATAAGCTTAAACATTAGTAGGAGTTCTGATGATATAAAGAGTAAAGGCTCTCTCATTTGTAATATTCCTGATAATGAAAACGTCTGGAAAAAAGATGTTCTAATTACACGGTCCAAAATTATGAAACATCCAGGCAGTTCAATTCTTATCAAGGAAGGTGCTTAGCTTACCATGAAAAGAACAGATTATTCCCCAATAAAAAAAAACCTTGAAAAGAAAAGATAAATACTACGATTGTATTGTATACAGCATGGCCATAAATATGGAAACAAAAACATAAAGCCTGGAATATAATATAGTTGGTACCTTTAATGAATCTGAACTCCACGTCAAGCTTAGAAGCTGAAATGGGATCACTGGGTCTGAATACAAACTTGCGCTCTGTCTGTAGAAAATGAGAGCGATTAAAAAAAATCGATTGAATAAATTATATGATCAATTCAATCTTAAATGGTTGAACCAATCACAGATGTGCATCAAAATATTTAAAAATAGTTTTGATTAAAAATATTAACGATATAATGAGTACTAACATTTCAAATCTTGTTATATTTTTCTTTTCCTGTTTTTTTATATAAGAATAAGTTTTTTTTGGATAATAAACAATTTCATTAATGATATGAAATTACAAAATACAGAACCAATTATAATAGAGCTCTCCAATTATGAATAAGAGAGTCATAGCTATAGTCGCAAAAAGAATAAGCTTTTTTTATCAAGATGCAAATTTCAAATTGAAAAGAGGGCTCCACGTGAACAGAATAATAAAAGAGCACTTTGTACAGAAAATAGTAATAATAAGAATTGGGCATTTAACAATACAATTCGGAAACCGAATGGTTGTTGGATCATAGTTGCGTCTCTACTTCTGTTAATGACAAATTTATCTTGAAATATTTTCCTATTTTTATCAAGACAAAGTGCCCAAAGAAAAGCCATAATGATATCGTTCCGATAAGTTTGTTTCTTTCCTCGGTAAGGATTCTTGTACAAGGTCTGAAGAAGTGTATCTTTCATTGTTCTTGGAAAGAACCATTGAGTTCCAAAGATGTTTAGATAGGCACTACCATTCTAACACAAAATCTATTCGGAGGATAAGTGGTTTTAAGTTTCATTCTCTCTTTTGCAAGGGATACAAAAGCTGGGGGAAGCAATGATATTTGAATGTCATTTCTGCACTCTATCATTCTCATCTATCCCTTTCCTTCAAATAGACTTGATGAAGTTGATTTTTTTTCTCTCTTATAAAAAGATTTGGCTCGATAAGAATTTAGAATTTTAAGAGGGTCAGAGAGGTCTTGGGAAGAGGTGCGGGATATTGATAGATATAACTCTTTTTTACGGGTATTGACTTCTCAGGAGTTTTGCAATTATCAATTGGGAATTATTCATTCAGAGTGAAGTTTGTTCTTCCGTAATTAGAAGTTGGTCTCCTTGTGAGGCTAGTTTTCTTGGACGCCCTTTTCTTTGTATGTATTTTCATTATTATCAATGAAAACTTCATTAATCATCAAGAAGAGAATATAAATAAATTAATGAAATTTTCAAAGGCTAGAGTTTTTTATTTTTTTGACATCTCGACTATTGTCAAGAGGCATAACACTTGACCCTACGACATTTGGATGTCAAGGAAACCCGAAGGAAATTAATTTCTAGAGTTTTTTATTGCTACCAAGAGGATGATAAACACATTAAAAGGGTAATCTAAAACATTCGCACACCAAGATTCAATAATATAAGATTTTCCACAAACAAAAGTTAAAAAATTAATCCGCATGCTGGAAAGGCTATAGAAAATGTGTTTATCTCTAAAATGTTCTCTCTCAACTCTCCCTCTCAACCCTAGCACACTCAGCCTATATCCATCGTCTTCCTCAAGTGTCACACCCCTCAGGCGCTAGAGGAGGATCATTGAACCTTCTCCAAGGTGCTCCTCCACCAGCGCATCACTCCTCATTGGCGACGACGTTGATTTTTTTCCTTCGTTTTTCTCTAAACCTAGCTTTCGTGCATTACCTACTAAGATGTTGCGAACTCTGTTGATATCGTCTATCTTCACCATTTTCTATAATCTCACACTAAAACCCTAATCATCATTAACCATCTTATAAACTAAAGCCCTCTCGCCTTCCTTCACAGACATCAAAGCCCTCTTCGGCGCACTTTCCCCAACTATCCTCAACCATCGTCCCTCCTTCGACCATCCAACTCCATCTTCGAATTTTCGGGCAATAGCGATCTAGCAACTTGTTGTCAACGAGATGTGTGCTCAGGGTTTTATTTATCGTTGTATTGGCGTATCAGGCTTATCTTTCTCCGGCCATTCGGCTCTACCCCTACCTCTTCCGGTGATAACGATCTAGAAATTCAGAGTCGAACACGACGTATGCTTGGGGTTAACTTCATCGACTCTAGCATATCGGGTTTTTCCACCATGTTTCAGGTCATCTTCCAACAAGGGTTCATCAACCCCAGCTCAACAAAAGGATACCTCAACACGCATAAGCTTTTCCGACAATAAGTCGTGGTTCCTTTATCCCGACCTGGCATCTCCTGATTTTAGAGGGCAATTCTGATGATTTTTCTCTGAGTCCTCAACATGCAAGCTTTGCCAACACCCATCTCATGTTTCTACCTCACTATTGAGAGTTCATTCAGTCTTTTTGATGTATAGTCTTGTGATGTAGGTTGTCTCTTTGTAATTTGTCTCTAAACAACCTTTGTTTCTTCTGTTTTTCCACTACAACGATAAGTTTCTATGTAACAATTTCAATGATCAGTAAAATGTTCTTCATTCCCTATCAAAAAATAATAAACCTGCGAACTCTAAACACATCACTAGCTCAATCCAAAGATTGACATTGTCTTTCAAAGTACAAATTTCAACAAAATAAATAAACATACCTACTTTCTCAGAAATAGTTAAATGGGTCGTCAAATCAATAAATCATCCAGAAGTATTTAATTGATTGGAAGAGAATAAAAACGAATAATGAACTTTAAACCAGTACCATTTCCAAAACACCGGGCGTGCCAGGATCCTTAACTGAGGTCTTGTACTTAGCACCCTTCTGTACATACTTGGTTCCCATCTTCCAAAGATGATCAGTGTTGAAAGAATCGCTGTGAAAATTAACAGCAACGTTGCAAAAGATTATACGCAAGGTTATCAAAAACGTGCGTTTTGCGATTCGAAACGAATCGTGAAGAAATCGATTCACATCGTGATTTTGAATCGCAAATCGCCCGAATCGGACGTTTTCAAAGTGAAAAAGAAAATCATACCTTTTTTACCATCTAAGAGTCGTCGAAGATGAATAGCAGAGAAAATAGGTTTCGAAGAACTTCATTGGTTCTTTGAATACAGAGATTTTGTCCCAAAAAAAAGAGCAGCAGAGAAAGAGATGAAGAGACTGAGAAAGAGATGTGTGAGAAATGGGGCTGTTTGGACGGAGATTTGTAGGAGTGTTTCGTATGAGTGTTTCAACAAGGATTTTCACGAGTGATTAAAAATTGGGATTTGTGTACTGTGAATGATTTTTTTTTTTTTTTTTTTTTTTTAGATGAGTTAGAAGGGAAAAATGGCTTTGGTGGATATTTTAGATGAAGAGTTGCAAGACAAAATAAAAAGGGCAATTTTAAAATTTCCAAGAAGGGAAAGTTGAAAGGTAAAGACTATTCTTTTAAAATGACAATTTTAATCTTTTATAACTTACATAAATTAGATATAAAGGTTTAATTGTCACACTATTGATACTTTAGGGAATATGATTGGATGTAATTGTTATAAACATCATATTTTTAATGGTGATTTGCCCAATTTTCCTAAAAATATATATATATTTTAATAAAAAAGAAGTAATAATTCATATAAGATTATGTAAACCATGAACCCTAAGGGTATGTTTGGGCCCCGTTTATGTAAACGGCCGAGTTGGTTATAATAACTCAACCGATGTTTGCCCCACTGTTTATTATAAACGGCGGTTACCTAAACCTGCGTGCCCGTTTATTTAAACCTTACATGTATTACTTTTTGTCACATAACCAGCCCCTCAAACACCGTTTATCAAAATCTATGTTATAATAACTTGCCTCTCAAACACCATTTATAATAACCTACCGTTTATCATAACCTTCCGTCTATTATAACCAAACCGGTGCCCCAAACACCTCCTAAAGGGTGAGTTTGGGCCTGTTTATGTAAACGGCCGTATTATTTATAATAACTCAACTGATGTTTGCCCCACCGTTTATTATAAACGGGGTTACCTAAACTTGCGTGTCTGTTTATCTAAACCTCACATATATTACTTTTTGTTACATAACCAACATCTCAACACATAGTTTATCATAATCCTTTTAATAATAACTTGCCCCTCAAACACCATTTATAATAATCACCGTTTATCATAACCCATAATTTATCATAACCTTCTGTCTATCATAACCAAACCGGTGCTCCAAACGCACCCTAAACCATAAAAAATGTGTATATACATTATTTGTATATAATTAAAAGAGAAAAAATGGGAAAAAGTTTCATGGGAAAAGATAAACATTTCATCTCTAGTATTGAGGGTCAGTGGCGCAGTTGGTTATTGTATGGTGTTAATCCATCTCAACTCCACGGTCACGAGTTCGAGCCTGAAAATCGGTATTTTGCTCTCATATTATTTGAGAGTAGTTGTGCCCTCTATGTAGGGTTTGTTGTCTCTCTCTCCCCACTTTGTACTAAAACAAACATTTCATCTCTAGTGACGTTGTTTTTTGGGTAAAAGACTATTTTAATCCTTGAACTATCATTTTTGTTCCACTTTGGTCCATGAACTTTCAAAAATTAAATTTTGGTCCTCAAACTTTCTAAAAAATTTAAAAATAGTCCTTAAGTTAAATAAAACAATTCATCTTCTTCATTCCTCTCAATTCCCTCTCTCAAGAACTGCATTTCAAAAACAAAAAAACAGAGCATTTATGTTCGACATTAACTTCCTTCGGAGCACTTCAAAATTTGCTTGTTATTTTGAGATTACTGGTTCCTACTTCCATTATACCCTTCTATATTATTATGAATTTTCTATTTTACATTTTCCTTACTTTTAGATTATTATTTTACTTCATCAACAAATGAATCTGATCAAGTAGTATCAATTCCTTCAACAGACAATGAAGTAAAAGAACCAAGGTCTGATGAATAATCAGATTATAGATCATGTGACCCATTCATGGATGTGGAAGCACTATAATGTGGGGCGTCGGAGATTGAGCTACCATGGCGGTTGACGATGCTGCTCCGATGGTACTGTGTTGTCTGTCGGAGAATGACAACCACAAAAAATGAGCAACACTAAACTGAAAACCAATAAATAACAAGCAAAATTTTCATATTCTTCATTCTCTTTTTTTTACCCTATGCAAACAACCAAAAATAATAATCTCAAAATAACAATCAATTTTTGAAGTGCTTCGAAGGAAGTTAATGTCGACATAAATGTTCTGTTTTTTTGTTTTTTTAAATGCAGTTCTTGAGAGAGGGAAGTGAGAGGAATGAAGAAGATGAATTGTTTTGTTTAATTAATTTTTTAATTTTGTTGCCACCTCATCTATTTTAACTATGTGTTAGGTTTTTTTTGTTTAACTTAAGGATTATTTTTAAATTTTTTAGAAAGTTTGAGGACCAAATTTGAACATTTGAAAGTTCATGGACCAAATTGTAACAAAAATGATAGTTCAAAGACTTAAATTAGACTTTTGAAAGTTCATGGACAAAAATGGAACTATCATGATAGTTCAGAGACCAAAATAGTATTTTACCATTGTTTTTTTTAGTACACTCTAATGACATTGTGTAAATATGTGTTAAATTCCAATATTAACCATTTTAATCAGACACATTACACTAACATTAACTATTTGTTCTTTATAAAAAAAAAAGATATATATTTATTTGTTAAAGTTGTAAACAATGCTTTAATTTTAGTTGTAAAACAATTAAACTTTGGGAGGAGAAATTTCATTCTTTCAAGATTAACCATTATCCTTTTTCTCGGACTAGTCTCTCTCTTTTTTTTTTTGAAAATGGACTAATCTCATTCTTTAGTTAGTAAGATGGATGTAAATTATAATCTAAAAAAAAAAAAAAAATTCGAAACTATCCAAAAAAAATCATAGGTTATTATTATGTAATTTTAGACTCACAATTAGAGGTGTCAATTTTCACCATAGAACTCCGTGGGGACCCTCTCCTATAAAGGTAATGAATGGAGAAGTGAGTGAGGATAGTTAAATGGGATAGCGATAGTGAATGCCATCCTCATTTCCTGTCCAATTAATATTTTTTTTAATATATTTTAAAAAAAAATTCAAAATACATTTATATACATAAAGTTATAAAAGATTTATTTGGATTAATATGTTCGTTACATAATTAATTATTTAATTAAAAATTAATATATAATTATTTTAATAATTAAAAAAGTATCTAAAATTTAGTGAATTGAGTTAAAAATTGAGAAAGTTTGTAAAAAGTTAAAAAAAACAAAAAAGTTAAATGGGGAATAATTTTGTATGGAGAACCTCATCCCCGTGATTTCTCGAGGTGAATCCTCGCCTTGTTCTCCGCAAATTTTTACAGTCAATTTCATGACAATGAAATTGAAATGAGTAGCAATGATCATTCCTATTCAAGCCTTGCTCCCTCCGTGGACATCTCTACTCGCAATACTATGATTGAAGTGGCAAAAGTTGATTCTAAAAATAGATTAAGCTTTGTTTTCCTTTCTTCTTGTTTTCTTGTATCATTCATTAATGAATTTGTTCTTGAAAAAAAAAAAACCAAGTAACATTCAAAGTATATTTAGAAAATATATATAATCATGATTCAAAATTAAAAATAAAATATTCAAGAAAAGTGGAGATTGCTCTTCCTTTTGTAGGAAGGTTTTGAAATTGCTTCACTGTTCAACAATGGCGCTAATTCACAACGCCAGATTTAGTTCTTATTGGCTATGGCTTCCCAACAGCACTGCAAATCGTAGCCGCCACAGCAATTCCAAACGAACAAATGGCCGCTATCCCTAATTTCTGTCTCCTCTCCACCGATTCCTCGCCGGTACGTAACCTAGCCGATTCCTTTTTCATGTCGCCGATCAATTTCTGGCCGGAAACTTGCGAAACGGCGTCTTTTTCATCTTGCGCACCGATTTCTTGTTCGTCGCGGATCGTACGCTGTTGATCTGAATCTGAAATAGATCTAAGATCGGAAGCCGTAGTCCGATCGTCACTGAATCTGGCCGAGCAGAGTTTCTTCATGTCGCCGATCATTTTCTTGCCAGAAGCCTGCGAAATTTCTTGTTCATCGCGGATCGTCTGCTGTAGATCTGAAACCGAAATAGAGCTAAAATCGAAATCCGTCTTCCGATCAGCGATCAATTTCTTGCCAGAAACTTGCGAAACGGCGTCTTCATCAACTTCCGCACCAATTTCTTGTTCATCGCGGATCGTACGCTGTCGATCTGAAACCGAAATAGATCTGAAATTGAAATCCGTATTCTGATCGACGCTGAGTTTTTTCTCGCCATCTTCATGGCAACAATCGAGGAGTTCCCACTCGTCGAGTCGCATTTTCATTTTGTTCGAATATCTTTCAGATCTGCGTGCGATTGCTTAGGATTATAACACTGAGATGCCGTGTTTGAATTATTGGATGGAAGATTGGTGTAGCGTTCACGAATGTGAGTGAAATTTGACTGAAAGGACCAGACACGGCGGCCATGTTGCGTTGCAAAGATCGACATGGACGCATTGCTGTGCTTGAATATCTACATCGTTTTCAAGGAGGATGTGAAGTTCTACTCGGATAAAGCTTCTAAGATACTTCCAAAAAGTTTCAAGGCTGGTTGCTTATGAACATGGTACTCTTCAAATCTATCTACAATTACAATTAGTTTGTTCAATGTTTTATAATGCTAAACTCATGGCACAATAACCTACTTGAGGGTACAGAATAGGGCACAAAAAGACTTTTATTTATTTATTATTATTAAGAAAATTTTGTAAGAATCGAAAGATGTGACACATTATTATTCGAGTGAGAAGTATTTATTGGATACCTTTGAGGAAATTAACTAGTATTGTTCAAATATAAAATTGTTTTCAAGTTAAAAGGCCAAACCATGTGGGGCTGTTTGTTTGTCATATTTAAGTAGGATTTAGTTTTAAGATTTACTAACTCTTTATTGAAAGCCTACATCCAAACGAGTACTCATTTTTACTTTTAAAACTAACTCTCATTTTTAATTATTCATTTTCAATCATTCATTATTTATAAACACTCATTTTTAATCTTTTTTTTTTAACTTCTAAAAATAATTAATCATTTTAAATCTACATCCAAAAAACTAAGTTTTTGACTCTAACTCCTCTACACAAAAACCACATCCAAACGAGTTTTTAGCTACAACTCTTAATTTTAATTACTCAACACAATTCCTCAATATAATTTCTTAAGTTAAATCCTACCTAAATATGTCAAACAAATAGCCCTTGTAATTTCAAAAACTAAAATTTAGTCTATTTCATTTAAAAGAAAGTTAAAATTTGGTCATCATGATTTTCAGGATTGCACAAATTGAAATAGATAATCACAAATCAAGATAACTATAGTGCCACCGACATTTTCTGTTATTTTAGGTTTTATCGAATCATAGGATTAAATTTTAATTTTTAAAATAATAAAGACTAAAGAAATTTTGACAGCTAATATTGGATCTAATGCTTCTTATGCGTGTGTTTAGGCTCCATGTAATATCCCTATCCTCTTCTCTGATGTTGATGATTATGTGATTCCAAAGTTTTTATGTTCTCTATCCGACCGTGTGAGTACCAAAGAAATTAAATTACTATTTATTACTTGTTGGTACTTGTGACATAATAGGAATAAGAGGGAACATAATGGTAAATATTTAGAGCCTCTTGGTGAAGAGAATCGTTCATTATCATTATCAAGATGGACTAAGATCTCTGTATTGGCCTCAGGTTGCTCGGAGTGTTGGTGCGATTCCTCGACGGTGGGTGCCGCCTCTGGCTGGTTTTGTGAAGCTTAATGTTGATGCCTCTATATATCTTATTGTTCTTCGACACCATGGTGGCTCTGTCATTGGTTCAGCAACATTGTGCTTTGAGGCCGTAGTATTTCCCCCTTTGGTGCAGAATCTCATGCCTACTTTATGGAGTGCGAAGAGCTCGACAGTGGTGTTCGTTGCTGATGATTTTCGAATCAGAGTGCAAAGAAGTGGCGTTGGGAGAAATTTTAACTACTTTCAGATCCAGTCTTCAGACTCTTTGAAGCACATTTCACACCAGCCCAATCAACCTGCTCATCATCTCTTTTTTTTTAAAAAATAAGATAACCACACCTGTCTATAGGTCAAGTACCAAAGACATCAAAAGAATAGTGTCACAGGTGAGTCTCAAACCTAAGACTTTGAAAGGAGCATACCATCAAAGTCCAAGTCTTCAATCACTATGTCATCCCTTGGGCCGCTCGTGCTCATCATCTTGCTGCTTTCAATGTACAGACCACCAATTGGTTCTTTCCTTATTTGTCTATGGATAGTTGTTTGTGTAGCAATGACTAAAAATATATCATCACTGTTTTCCTACTGAAAAAAAAAATCATAAGGATCAACTTAACAATTTACCTATATTTTTTAAGTTACTAAAGAACAAAAATGAAACCTTAGACACATTTTTTTTTTAATAATTAATCCAAAAAGGTACATGAACTTCACTCAAAGTTTGTTATCACAAAATTACACACCTTGAAACATAACTACAAAAATGAAGCAAGTTTTAACCCCAAGAGAATTGAGAGGCAAACATTATGGTGAACATACAGAAGAAGTCTGACTTTTGGAGCTGTTAACAATAATGTTGGTACAGTAACTACTGGTGTATAGAGAGATGTTCTTCCATGGCAATATACAACAAAAGGAAGCAATTCTCAAATTTACAAGCCTGTGTTTTTTTCCTCCCCAAGTATTAAGAAACAAAAAGAAAGAAATTAAAACAAAAAAAAAAACACAAG
Source organism: Sicyos edulis (assembly GCA_036507275.1). NCBI lineage: Eukaryota > Viridiplantae > Streptophyta > Magnoliopsida > Cucurbitales > Cucurbitaceae > Sicyos > Sicyos edulis. The sequence continues at coordinate 46,446,382 of CM071847.1, read as the reverse complement.
GGAACTCAAAGGACAGAATGGACAGCCAAATAAATAGGTCGGTATGATATAAGGGAGTGATAGTAAGACGTGGCTACCCAAATTCCATCAAATTTTACAAGATTGGGATTACAATCTTAGGTAGAGCTGCCTGATGAACAAGACTTGCCCAAGGAAACAGAGGCCAAAGACGATGCCCAAACTCGAGCATTCCGAGCACTCTCGTGGAAGCTCCTGGTTTTGCCGAGTCTTAACTTGGCCCAAACTCGTCTGAGGTCGACTGTCTGAAGAACGCGCCCCATTATCTGGCTCGTCTCACCGAACACTTGCAGGTTCAAATGGAGAGCGTGAGCATGGGAAACCCAAAATGCTTTTAGCTTAGACAACATCTCTGGGAAGATCAACAGTGCCACTCTCAAAAAGAGGAAAATTATGGAGAACACCAAGTAAGGTTCCCTCTTCACTATTTCATCAAATGACAAATATTTCAATAACTGAATGCCTGTTTTTTTGCCATCACCAGAGCTATTGACCAGGTGATAACCATTAGAATGTTCTAGTGGCTCCATTCCTGAAAAAACATAAGGTCACATGAATGAACAAGAGCATAACTTTCGTGGGCATTATGTTTTTTTTTTTTTTAAACAAGGGTAACCATGCCTGTCCCTAGGCCAGGCAACGAGAGACATCGAAGGAGTAATATCACATGTGAGTCTCGAACCTGGGACCTTGAAGGGAGCATACCTTCAAAACCCAAGTCTTCAACCACTGTGCCACTCCTTTCGTGGGCATTATGTATAACCTAGTATCCACGAGAATACCCATTCCAATTCCCCTCCCCACCACTAAAAAATAGAAATACATGACAAAAAAGTAGAAAGTAGGATCGACGAATAATTGTTTTTAATTTATATCTGTGACTGCCCGAACCAGCTTGCATGCACTTTGACTACTGTCAGAGACATATTACATGACCCTATAACATTTGAATGTCAAGAAAACTCGTAAAAAATTAATTTCTTAGGTATGTAGAGAGTCGACCAATAATTTACAATCAAGCTTTTCCAGTGCAGCCCACGGTACTTCGACAGCGTTGACCTTTTCCTTCTCCACCCCGACACCATTTTGAGGATATCATGGGGGAGGGGAAGAAGAAAACATGATAGATGCATCCCAATTAAATGTGGCAAAACCAGAACTTTAACTGCAATTACCTGTTGTTCTCTGATAAAATTGAACAAGAGAAGTTAACTTTTTTGGACCACGATAATGCACCCTTGATGTCTGGTTCAGTATCAATATAGATGGTAAGCTATAAATCCCATATCTTGAGAAGACACTGCCAATGAACATGTTCATAATCAGGAAACTGAATGTTGCAATTTCAAAATAATGACTAATTAAAAGAATATTATACATCTAAGAATTTCATTTTTAGCCGTTCAATCAACTAAAGTGAATACATCTTAAGCTTCAAGATTTCAAAACAAAAAAAAACTTGCCAACTAATATTAATTTCAAAGAAAAATTATTCAAAGGTAACAACATCAATATTAAAAAAATAAAAGAATCTTTATCTTCTATCAAGTGAAAGCATATTCAGGACCAAATTAAACAAAAAATAAAGGGTCAATATAATTTTTTTTTTTTAAAACAAATGAAAAGGCAAAGCTTAACAATTCATAAGGGAGGGGGAAAAAAAATAAAGGATAAACCTCAAAACAAAAGGGAAAAGAAATGATACCAAAATACAACCTAGATAATCAAAATTAAAGAGACAAAATGGTAGAAAACAAATCCTAAAAACCACCAAGGAAGCCAACAACTGCTGAAAGCAAAAAATGAACAAAAAACCAAAACTAAAGCCAGGCAGATTGAGCAAACACAGTGAGCGGAAAGATCAAACACAAAGATGAAAAGGCTCCCAAAAGTTTCAAGGTCCCCCACCTCAATCCAAAAGCCAACCCAAAAAGAATGGGGGAAAATGGGTGGGAGCTAAAACTTAAATTAGCAAAGATAAAAGAAAATGATATGTGGACACTATAACTTCTTACCTTGGCATTACCGAAGATTGTTCAATCATCAAGTGCTCGATTTCAGGAAATATTGAATTGAGGGCATCGAATGCAGGGAGCATCTCAAGGGAAAACGGGCACCAGGAGGCATAAAAGAGTACAACAACATTTTTGGTCAGCTCATCGGACATAATTCCATCGAGGAAATCTCCATTCACCTAGAGATCATAAAAGGAGGAATAAAACCAATTAACAAATCAATTGTCCATAGGCATAGAACAATTGATGAAAATGAAAACTGAGAACAAATGACTATAGTCCAAATGTATTAAACTTAAAATATGTACAGTATAGCTAGAAAGGATGATGATAAAATGACTAAATGACTATGAAATGCACTTCAAACAAAAGAATTTTTGGGTCTACATTGGAAAATCAGAAGGAAGACTTTTCAAGCACAAGAGTTTGATTTATTAAATCACAGGAGTTTGAATTTTTGATTTGTAAAGTTGGCACCAAAAGACAGGTTCAATATACCCTTGCCTACTATGTGAATTTCCATTCACATATTTGTGCCTAAAAGCCCATGTCCAAGAAAACAAATAGAAAAAAAAAACCCATAAAAGTAAACTATTCACAAAAGAATAACTGCTAGAAAAAATTATGCTATCCTTAAAGTATTTCTAATGAAGTCCCTCCAGATTCTAGGTGATAACAGGTGATGTACCCAGACTAAATGCTCCAAGAACTCAATCATTAATTAATATGAATGAAAACTATCTTTAATACAAGAGGGAGAGACTTGTATCCATAGGAGATTAGGGCTTAACTAATATGGAAAATACTCAAATACCTCTAATATCATATTACATCAATCTCATTTGATGTAGATGTTGTATCAGTATGCTTAGTTTTCAAAAAACCAAAAACAAAATGTAAAAAATTAAACTCCATTCATCACATCCTAATCTTGTCAAATCACACTTTTTCGTATACAAAATGAAATCCAAAAACGCTAATGTTTAGAAGAAAAGAAGTGATCTTAAAATGTGAGCAAGTTACAGGAGATAGCATTATCAAAAGCCCTAATATTAATAAAACGCAAAAATTAAAACTAACCCACGGGTCAATCTTTTTTTTTTTTTTTTTTTTTTTTTAATATTCGTGACTATTCGGCCTGTCATAGACCATCAAATTAACTTCCATAAACAAAAAAGGAATAAAAATCTGAACCCCATGGGTATGTTTGGTTTTTGGACATGAGGGGTGGTTAATAACCACTCTTCAAGTGTTTTTTTTGTAGTAAACAACCACTTTTAACTAATTTTAACCACTCTTCAACTAAACTATCAAATCTCACATTAAATTTGATTAAACCTCAATCAAATTTATCACTCAGCTACTATTAATCCCAATCCTAAAACAAGTTGATATTCCACAACTATTAACTCCAATCTCCAAACGAGCAGATAACCACTTCAAACTATTATTAACCACTTCATCCCCTTCCACTCCACTCTTTTCTACCAAAATAAAGCACACCCCATAAGAAATCAACACAACCCTTCACTATTTTCTGTTCCTAGATAAAACCAATGGATTGTGAAGAGCAAAATTCCAATCCCATCAGCAACAAAAAGCCCATCAAACTAAAACCCACATCCAAAACTCATAAAAGCACAAGAAATTTCAAAGAAAACAAATAGAAAATTACTAAAAAAAATAAAGAACAAACAGATGAATAAGGAAGAAAAAATAGTACCTTGAGAAGTGGGGTGGGGGAAGTGGAGCAAGGGCACTGAGATCGAAGCCCATAAAGGAAAAAGTAAGGATCTTTAGAACAAGAGGAGGGTGAAGAAGAAGAAACCAATTGAAAGGAATGAGAGAAAACAGTGAAGCAAGCAAAGAGGAGATGAAAATAGATGAATCCAGAAGCCATGAGGGGGGAGAAGGGTAAGGATGGGGAATATAGAAGAAGGGTAGGGGCAAAATGGGAAGAGAGGAAAGAGGGAAATTAGGGTTTTGAGCAAAGAGTAGAAGGTTGCTCCTTCTTCAGAAATGGATGGAGATTTGAAAGTGAAGAGAAAGGGACAGTAGGTAGGTGTCTGAAAATGGTGATATTTGTTGTCGGCTGCCTTGTCTCAGGCTCAGCCTTCCATCCCTTCTTTCCTTTTTCCATTTTTTGTTGGCTGATTAAATTTATATAAAATGTTTCTTTCATTGAATGAAGGGATTTTAAGGGTCTGTTTTTTGGACGCAGTTAGTTTTATGATTTATTAACTATTTTTAAAAATTTATATTTCAATGAGTTTTTATTAATTTTTTTTTAAATTTTATTTTTGAAAATAACTCTCATTTCTAGTTATTCATTTATAACTACTCGATCATTTCTAATCACTTATTTTTAATAATTACTTTCAAATCAATCAAAATAACTTATTTTTAATAATTTCTTTTTTAACTACTAAAAATAATTACTCATTTTAAATCTACATTCAAACAAGGTTTTGACTCTAATTCTTCTACACAAAAATTACATCCAAACAGATTTTGGCACAACTCTCAATTTTTAACAACGTAATATAACTCATCAATATAACTCTTTAACCTAAAAACACACCTAAATATGTCAAACAAACACCCCCTTAGATTTTTTAATTGAATTGGATGTAATTTTTTTTAGTACAATTGGATGTAATTTTAGTTGCATAATAGATTTTTTTTAATGATGTGACATTTATAAAATTTTTAATATATAATAAATTCACTTTATATATTTATTATTTCAAATTTCAAATTCTTCTTTTATTCTTTGAAATTTCTTTTAAAAAATCTATTTTATTTTTATTTTCATCTTCATTTATAATTTTAAATTTTCAGTTTTTTATGAGAATACCTTTTATTTTCTTTCTTAATATAATCTTATTATCCTAAAAAAAATATCATCTTTTTTTTTTGTAAAAAAATGTAATAGTTTTAATTAAAAAAACAAGTTTCAATTAACTTGTTTAAAAGTAAAGTATTGTGTAAATAAATAATAAATATAATTATAAAACATATTTATGAAAACATTTTAAAATAAAAAATATATTTTTAAAATACAATAGGAATGACAATACTTTGTAACTATTTAATAGAAAATTTATAATATTAAGTAGGGGTGAATAGAAAAATTAAAAAAATTCATGTAATCAAAAGTAGAAAGTGTTCCAGGGGTCAAACTTGCGACGATGGAATGAAAATAGATAACCATCAAACCAGACAACCAATCGCGTCATTGATTCATTTGGTAAAATGTACTAGTACTAAGATTTGTATAATTACAAATTTAATTGTAAAATATAAATATGAAACAAAAGCATTAGAAATATTATACTATTTATGGAAAATGTTGTTTTTAGTTGAAAAGAATACAATTTTTTTTTAACAAAACATAATTAATTAGGAAAATACCTTAATTTGAAATAATGAAAAATACATAAAAAAAAACTCAAAACACATATACATTAGCATCAATAAACTTTTCATTTTTAAGTAAAAATAATCTAGTGACTTTCATCTTCAAAATTGCAAATTTCATTTTGAAACGACATAAATTTTCCATTCATTTAAACTTTAAATCTTTTCTTTCCAAAGCCTAGATGAAAAGTTTAAATACCTCACCACAACCATCCAAAACAAGTAAAAGTTAGAAAAGAAAAAAAAAAAAAAAATCCAATAACCAAATTTGATATGGGAAAAAAAAATGTAACAACTTTCTTATATAAATAAATCCCTCAAAATTTACTTGTAATTCTGCTTTTATTTTTATCTCTCTTTCATAGAACCAAAAGGGTAGAAATTGTTGTCTTCGTTTCTTCCCCCTCGTAAGTTTTCTAACAATTTACTCATAATTATATGTTATTTTACATTGTTCTTTTTTTCAAGGATTTTACTATTATTTCTTAAAGGTCGAAGGTTTAAATTTCCATGCCTACATGCTATTGATTTTTTTATTTTCCATGCCTACATACATTTCCATGTTATTTTATTTGATTTTTAAATTTTCTATAAATTTAAAAATTCAAGGTCCATTGAATAACTATTTGATTTGTTATTTTTGAAATTCAAACTTATTTTTAGTCGAATTTTCTATGAAGAGTTCCATATTTCACAAGAAAGTATGTGAAAACTAAACAAGTTAAAAAAAAAAAAAAAAACTTATGCAAATTATTTGTCTTTTTTTCTTCTAAATAAATGAGAGTCAAATACCAATTTTTGGGATCAACCGTGTGACCATGATATTGAACTGGATTACCACAAAAAATTGAAATCATCAAACTCTAGTCACTTTGGATTTGGGTTTCAAATTTACACGAAAAATATAAATATCCAAGTAAAAGAATCTGTATGGAGAACTACTAATTGCCGGCCTAGACTTTTGGTTTTTAGTTTTGTAATATGAGATTGTTTTCTCTCGATTAATATACAAAAAAAAATCTTCTAGAAATATAATAATAAACAATTTCATACCAATATAAAAAAAAATCCTCAAATTCTAAAAACAAAACAAAACTTATGTTTTTTTAGTTTCTAGTTTTTGAAAACATGTCTACAAAATATATACTAGAAAAATACTTGAAAATAGTATTTTTATAGAATCAGTAAAAAAAACAAAAAACAAAAGGTTATTAAATGGTTTAGTTCTAATTACCAATTTTTTGTTCATCTTTGGATTGGCTAGACTTTGAAAGGAAGCAAGATGGGCAGACATTTCCTAATTACAATGGGAATTTTGGTAATTTGTTTATGTGAAACAACATTGGGCAAAGCTGAATACTATAAACACAAAGATCCAAAACAGCCATTACATGTCCGAATCAATGACCTGTTTGGTCGGATGACTCTTGAAGAAAAAATTGGGCAGATGGTGCAAATTGAAAGGGTCGATGCTATCCCTAAGGTTATGAAAAATTATTTCATTGGTAAATACCTTGCTTTATTGCTCTTATTACTTTTTTTTTACACCGTGAAATAGAAGTTTCGCTCCACTATATTTGAGGGTATCTGCGTCCGTTTCAAGATCCAGACATAGAGAGATGATAAAAAACTGAACTCGAGACATAAAAAAAACACACATCTTAAAAACTCAAGTCTCAATAAAAAAGACTACTCCTTGAAATCTTAGTACTTTTTATTGAGTATTTAAAAATAAAAAGGTATTGTCAAATTAGGTTGAGTATGATTGTAATTGAGAATTTACCATTCTACCTCATGTATTATATTTGCAGTACAATTTCTAAAATAATTCATCTATAGCACATTAATTTCTATCGATGTTATAACTCAATTTGAAATTCTATCACTGATAGAAAACTCAAGCAATGATAGAATGAGTCTATCGTTGATTGAATTTTATCACTAATAGAACTTAATCAATGATAGAATTCAATTTGGATTTTCTACTATAAATACATTAATTTTGATTTTATGTTATAGATGAAAATACTTTAGATTTTTTTTTTTTTTTTTATTTAAAATTTTATGTGCAAAATCCTCATTGTAATTGACACGTATCATTTTAAAAACTCCAAGTCTCAACCCAAAAGGTTGCCCCTTGGAACCGTATCATTTTTTATTGAGAATTTTAAAAGAAAAGATATTGTAAAATTAGGCTAAGTCCAACAACAATTGACATTGACATGTATATCTTTATTTTTTAAGTTGCCTTTCAATCTCTCGACTCCAAAATTTGTTACAAAAATATGTAGAGATTTAAATCCATGTCCTCTTAATTAGGAACACATTTTGAGCTATTTTCTGATTTGGCTAAAAAATATATATTAAATATTGGTCTAATTTTACAAAGAGATTGTAATGAATGAGAAAATATCATCCTCTTTTGTAGGGAGTGTGTTGAGTAGTGGAGCTGGTGCTTCAGCAAATAAAGCTTCAGCAAATAAAGCTTCAGCTAAGAGTTGGGTCAACATGGTGAATAAAATCCAAAAAGGAGCTTTGTCAACTAGGCTTGGAATTCCAATGATATATGGAATTGATGCTGTACATGGTCATAACTCTGTCTATAATGCACCCATTTTCCCTCACAACATTGGTCTTGGAGCTACCAGGCAAGATAAATATTACATATTTATTCTAAGTTTCTCTTCAAAACTCTAATCTTAGCTCCTCCAATGCTAATGATCCCAACGAACAACGTGTCGTCGGGTTATTGTGCTTCGCCCATCGGCGTATAGAAATATCGTCGGCGAATGATAGCATCAACGATAGGTGTTAATGACTGTTAGTATTAGTTTCAATCGCCAACAGTCACAAAATATCGTCGGCGATACTTATCCCGGTGGGATTTAGTTGACTAAATGTCCAACAATATGAAATTTGTTGGTGATGTGATCCCTGACGTTTATGTGGTGTTGTATCGTTGTTTAATCATCGATCAACCTAAAAGTTTAAGTTGATGGATTTGAGTTAAATTTAATTATATCAACTAATACCTCTTACTCGTGGACTTGAAATTTGAAAAATGGCTACAAGTGGATTTTAAAGGAGAAGAAAAATGACTTGACAGAGACTTGAACTCATGATCTTCTACTTTGATATCATGTTGAATCATTTTAAATCACCAACGAATCCAAATACCTATGTCTTTATAGTTCCATGTTCATGTATAAGTTGTAATCACCAAAATTGATATATTCATCTATGGCAAGTTGCGTTTATTTAGAGTAAAATGACAACACTAAATGTGGCCATGATCAGGTATAAGATGCTCATTTTTCTTTCCAAATGTATCCACCATCATTACTAAGATTTACAATTTGATTATATAGAAATACAAGCTAATGAGATTATACCCTATAAATTAAATTAGAGTTAGTTTAATTTGGTAACACCTAAAACACAATATGTTAAAACATTTACTCTGTTTAAACAGGGATCCTCAACTTGTGAAGAAGATTGGGGTGGCTACTGCACTTGAAGTTAGAGCTACTGGAATTCCTTATGCTTTTGCACCTTCTGTAGCAGTAATTAACTTTCTACTTCAATATTTCAATTGACAAATATATCACAACCTTTCAAATGATATTGTTTATCATGTGAATGTGTTTTCTCTTTATATCTTTCTTGATTAGGTTTGTAGAGATCCGAGATGGGGTCGATGTTACGAAAGCTACGGCGAAGATCCTAAGCTTGTTCAAGCTATGACCGAGATGGTATCGGGTTTACAAGGAGAAATCCCACCTAATTCTCGCAAAGGTGTTCCTTATGTTGCTGGAAAGTGAGTCCAACGTAATATAATTCATATCTCTAAACTTGTGACATCTTGATCGAAAATACACTGATTCTTTGTTCTTTATATAGAACAAGTGTGGCCGCGTGTGCAAAGCACTTTGTCGGCGACGGTGGAACGACTAAAGGTATTAACGAGAACAACACGGTAATAGATAGACATGGACTACTTAGCATTCACATGCCAGGTTACTATGCCTCAATCATTAAGGGAGTTGCAACCATTATGGTTTCCTACTCAAGTTGGAATGGGGTCAAGATGCATGCAAACAAAAATCTTATTACTGACTTTCTTAAGAGCACTCTTCACTTTAAGGTAATATGCTTTCTTACTATATTTTGTTGTGGTCTCATTTTGTTACTTAAGAGGCGTTTGGGCCCGTTTAAAGGTGGGTAAGAGTGAGTTATAATAACTTAATCCACGTTTGGGCCACCGATTATTAAACGGTGGGTTAACCCGTAATCTCTCATCTCAATTATAATAACGCCTTTCATTCATGTTATAATAACTTTTCTATTATGATAATTCTATATTATAATATTTTTCACCCCAAATCTTCATGAAACTAAGAGGTGATAAGTTCAATTCATGGTGGTTACCTACATAGAAATTAATTTGTTTGTGTTTCCTTGACATCCAAATGTTGTTGGGTTAGGTGGTATGTCCCGTGACAATAATTTACTTGTGCATAAGCTGACTCAGATAGTCATGGATATGAAAATAAAATTTGGACCTCAAACACAAGTTATCATAATTTTTGTTATAATAACATGCCTTTCAAACGTATATTGTTATAACCACCTGTATTTGGACTTAGACCATCAATTATAATAACGGATACATTTCTCGTAACTCTTCATCCTAACTATAATAACTTTCCACTCGTTACAATCAAATACACAGAAAACAACGCATGTTATATTACTTGCACCCCAAATACAAACTATTACCATAATTTAATCGTCGCCCCAAACACATCATTGATATTTTATCATTTTGGGGGACAAACTATATGTTGATTATGTCCATATTTTTTTCCATATTCACTAAATCAATAGGGTGTAATTAGAATAATATTGATTGTATAGGATTTATTCCATATTGTACTTTCTTGCCTTATTTGTACATTGAGGTCTCTATTTAAGAAACCTCTCAATTACTCATTTGATATATACAAGAGTAATAAGATTGTTCTCATTTTACACATGGTATCAGAGCAAGAATTTTGAAGAAAAAAAATTATTCCTCAAGAAAACCCTTTTTTCGAAACCCAAACAAACCCTAGGCGAGCCGGTTTGCAACACCTCTTATCTCTACAGTGTTGCGCCGCCGTCACCAATATAATATTGACCCTCAGACAGCGTCGACAAAACTTCTCTGACCACCGAAGTTCGTAATCCGAGCAATAGAAGAGGAAATTCGCGATTTACAAGGAAATCGATCCTAACCTCGTTGAGGGCATTCGCGACCTTTACGATCTCAGGGAGAAGGTGGTTCGTGAGCAGATCCTGGGCATTCTTCTCCCTCGAATCAATCCGAAGTTTGCACTATCGTTCCAACCTGGTATTCGGTATCCAAGTATAAGGCCAATTGATTTTTGGTTTGCTGGTGATTTCAAATTTTATTTCTACTGATTAGCAATTTATTTTCTATTACAGTACCTGTTTATAGCTACTAATTTGCTATATTATTTGTCCTTATTTATTAAGTAACAATGTCAGAGAATAAATCTCAGATAGCCAAAGTTACAGAAAATTGAATTTTTACCAATGGCCCAACTGTCCAAATTACAACCATCCGCTTTAATGGAGACAACTTCCTTCGTTGGTCTCAAAGCGTTTGGATGTACATTCGTGGACAAGGAAAAATTGGATATCTTACTAGAGACAAGGCAGCACCGGCCAAAGATGATCCATCTTTTTCCACATGGGATGCTGAGAACTCCATGGTCATGCCCTGGTTAGTGAACTCCATGGTTGATGAAATAAACTGTAACTATATGTGTTACTCTACTGCAAAGGACTTATGGGACAGTGTAACTGAGATGTACTCAGATTTGGAAAATAAGTCTCAAGTGTTTGAGTTACAACTCAAATTAAATGACATACGACAGGGAAGCGACACTATTACCCAATATTTTCACTGCCGGCAAAGGATATGGCAAGATCTAGATCTATTTGATACATATGAATGGAAGCACACAGAGGATAAAAAACACTACAGAAAAACAATTGAGGATGGTCGTATTTACAAATTCCTAGCCGGACTCAATGTCGAATTTGATGAGGTTCGAGGAAGAATCCTTAGGAAGACCACTTTTCCTACTATAAAAGATGTTTTTTATGAAGTACGCAGGGAAGAAAGTCGTCGGAGTGTGATGATTGGAAAGAAACCTATAGATACAATAGAAAGTTCAGCATTGATAGTTGAGGCCACTGCACTTAAGGCGTCTGAACACCCAACCAAGCCTTGCATTTGGTGTGATCATTGCAATAAACCTAGGCATACTCGAGAAAACTGCTGGAAAATTCATGGAAGACCTGCAAATTGGAAGAGCAATAAACCAGGTGAGAAAAGCACTCACCAAACAACCTCGAGTGTAAGCGTTGCTGCAACCAGTCCCTTCAATAAGGAACAAATTGATCAACTCTTGAAGCTGTTGAAGTCCACCTCGACATCAGGTAATCCTAGTGTTTCCTTGGCACAAACAGGTAATTATCCTTATGCTTTCTCTTGCCTTACTTCATCTCCATGGATTATAGATTCTGAAGCCTCTGACCATATGACTAATTCCCCAAAATATTTTGACTCTTATTCCCCTATATACTGCAATGAGAACATTAGAATAGCCGATGGTAGTTTCTCATCTATTGCAGGGAAATGAGCTATTAGTTTATCCTCACATCTTACTTTACAATCTGTCCTTCTGTACCTAAACTAGCTTGTAATTTACTCTCTGTCAGTAAAATTACCAAGGATTCTAACTGTCATGTTACTTTCTATGGATCGCATTGTGTCTTTCAGGATTAGGAATCGGGGAAGATGATTAGACGTGCTAGGATGCTTGATGGCTTGTACTACTTTGAGGATGAGTCGACTGGTCATAAACATATTCATGGCTTTAGTAGTGTTAGTTCTCCTTCTGTTAAAGACATTTTAATGCTTTGGCACTGTAGATTCGGACACCTCATTTTTTTCTATTTGAAGTATTTATTTCCTGAACTTTTTAAAGGAATTGATTGCTCCACTATTCATTGTGAAAATTGCATTTTTGCAAAAAAAACATCGTTCCACTTATTTACCTCAACATTATAAACCTTCTGCACCATTTTATTTAATTCATAGCGATGTATCCGACCTTCTAAGGTTGCAACCCATAGTGGAAAACGATGGTTTGTCACCTTTATTGATGACAATACGTGTTTAACTTGGGTATATTTGCTCACTAATAAATCTGATGTTAAAGAGGTGTTTATTAGATTTTACAACAGATTGCAAATCAATTTCAAACTAAAATCAGTATCCTACGTTTAGATAATGGCACCGAATATTTTAATGCACACTTAAGTGAGTTTTTAAATACTAAGGGAATTCTTCACCAAGCAACATGTCGAAATACCCCACAACAAAATGGTGTTGCATAATGGAAAAATAGACATTTATTAGAGGTTTCCCGTGCCATTATGTTTTCTATGAAGGTACCAAAGTATTTATGGGGTGATGCTATTCTTACAACCATATGTCTAATCAATCGGATGCCTACAAAGATTTTAAATTTTAAAACACCTCTAGAACAGTTAAAAAACAATTTTTGGTACTGCTCGTATTTCTTCTGATTTACCAATCAAGGTTTTTGGGTGCACTGCTTATGTTCATGTTTCCAACACCTCACAATCCAAACTTGATCCTCGGGCTATAAAATGTATCTTCTTAGGCTACGTCCCACAGAAAAAGGCATATAAATGCTATGATCTGTTGAATAAAAAATACTTTGAAAGCATGGATGTATCTTTTTTGGAAGATACACCTTTCTTCACCCAAACTTCCCTTCAGGGGGAGATATCTACATTTGAAGAGAATTTTTGGGACACTTCACCACTCCCAAATATTATAAGCCCAAGTACTGTAGTTATTGATCCTATTGTGCCAAGTATGGAAAGTTCTTTTTCAGGGGGAGAAACACTACACACTGGTCCACTTGAACTTCAGGTTTATACTAGGCGAACACTGAATCAAAAGAACAAGGGCAAGATAGTAGACCTAACACAAAGCCAATCTGATACGCCGTTGACAGATCCAAGTAACACACCTCTTATCTCTTCTCCTTCTTCACTTTCTCCCGAAAGTAATTTGCCTAGTGTTTCTGATCTTGATATCCCGATAGCCTATCGGAAAGGTACCCGCAATTGCTCTAAATATCCCATTGAGAATTATTTGTTCTATCATAGATTGTCTGACAATCATAAAGCCTTCACCTCTAGGATAACCAACCTGTTTGTTCCAAGGAATATACATGAGGCTCTAAATGATCCGAAGTGGAATTCAGCAGTTATGGAGGAAATGATTTATTAGAGCAAAATCACACATGGGAAATAGTTGAATTGCCAAAGGACAAGAAGATAATAGATTGTAAATGGGTGTTTATTATAAAATGTAATGCTGATGGGAGTATTGAAAGGTATAAAGCAAGACTAGTTGCCAAAGGGTTCACCTAGACATATGGAATCGATTATCAGGAAACATTTGCTCCAGTAGCAAAAATTAACTCCATTAGAGTTTTGTTATCTATTGTTGTTAATGTAGACTGGCCCCTTTATCAACTTGATGTCAAGAATGCTTTCCTTAATGGCGACCTTGAGGAAGAGGTATTTATGAGCCTACCTTCTGGGTTTGAAACTACTGATGAAAACAACAAAGTATGTCGATTAAAGAAATCATTATATGGGCTCAAACAGTCTCCTAGAGCATGGTTTGGACGATTCGAAAAAGTACTTATGAGTTATGGATTCCTTCAAAGTCAGCAGATCACACCCTTTTTTACAAACACACGAGCAATGACAAGATAGTTGTTTTGATAGTATATGTTGACGACATAATAGTGACAGGTAATGATAATGAAGGAATAACTACATTAAAAAAGAAGTTGGCAAGTGAATTTTAGATCAAAGATTTGGGGGTCTTAAAATATTTCCTAGGAATGGAATTTGCTAGGTCAAAAAATGGCATATTGGTGAATCAAAGGAAGTATATTATAGACCTACTCAAAGAGACTGGATTACTCGGCTGCAAAACTGCAACCAGCAATTGAATAAGAGGTAAAAGATAAAGGAAAGTATCAAAGGCTCGTAGGGAGACTCATTTATCTATCTCACAGGTGTCCTGACATAGCATTTGCTGTTAGTATGGTAAGTCAATTCATGCATGCTCCGGGACCAACTCACTTTGAAGCAGTATACAGAATCTTGAAATATTTGAAAGGGACTCCAAGAAAAGGTATATTATTTAAAAAGTAGGATCACCTAAAGGTTGAAGTCTATACCGATGCTGACTGGGCAGGCAACACTGTAGACAGAAGATCAACATCTGGTTACTGCTCATTTGTTGGAGGTAACTTAGTTACATGGCGAAGCAAAAAACAAAATGTAGTGGCAAGAAGTAGCGTTGATGCCGAATTTAGGGCATTAGCCCATGGAATCTGTGAGGGTATATGGATAAAGAGACTGTTGGAAGAATTGAAATTCATACAGACAACACCTATTCATATTTACTGTGATAACAAGGCTGCAATTTCCATTGCCCATAATCCCGTCCACCATGATAGGACCAAACATATTGAAGTTGATAAACACTTCATAAAAGAGAAAATTGAAACTAGAATTATATGTATTCCTTACATGCCAACTGCAGAACAAGTTGCTGATATGTTTACAAAAGGACTTCCCAAACCAGCTCGAGGGGGAGTGTTGATTATTTCCATATTTTTTCCCATATCAATTACTTCCATATCCACTAAATCAATAGGGTGTAATTAGAATAATATTGATTGTATAGGATTTATTCCATATTGTACTTTCTTGTCTTATTTGTACATTGAGGTCTCTATTTAAGAAACCTCTCAATTACTCATTTGATATATACAAGAGTAATAAGATTCTTCTCATTTTACACACTATATAAGTGTAACTAATTAGATCTAATTTGTTGGTTTATTTCAGGGTTTTGCTATCTCAGATTTTCAGGGTATTGATAAGATTACAACTCCATCTCATGCTAATTATACATATTCCATTCTTGCAAGCATTGCTGCTGGTCTTGACATGGTTAGGTATACCTCAAAACACATTTTGATTGTACTTAAACAATAACAATGTTCATGATTTAAATCTTTTGAATCAGATTATGGGACCATACAACTACACAGAGTTCATTAATGACCTTACCTATTTGGTAAAAAGCAATGCAATTCCTATCAGTCGAATTGATGATGCAGTAAAGAGAATATTGCGAGTCAAATTTGTTATGGGTTTATTTGAGAATCCATTAGCTGATCTAAGCTTAGTTAATGAGCTTGGTAAAAGGGTATTTTTACTTCATATCTTTAATTTGACAAAACGAGAAAGGTGCCCCCTTTTGATAACTATTTTGTTTTTGGTTTTTGAAATTTAAACATACAATAACTAGTTTATCATATGTTTTTCCTTACTTTGGATACCTACATCTTATGTATGTTTTATAAAACTAAGCCAAATTTTGGAAGGAAAAAAAGTAGTTTCCAAAAACTTGTTTTGATTTTTGAAATTTGATTAGCATTCACATTGTAGGAAAGATGTAACAAATTATAGGAAAATTGAGTAAAAATGAGGTTAAATTTTAAAAACAAAAAATAAAAAACCAAACAGGCGTAAGTTTCATAAACTTTATTGCTAGCTATTGTTGTTTTTGTTAACAATAGGAGCATAGAGAACTAGCTCGAGAAGCTGTAAGAAAATCATTGGTGTTATTAAAGAATGGAAAATTGGCTAACAAACCATTGTTGCCCCTTCCAAAGAAAGCACCAAAAATACTTGTTGCTGGTAGCCATGCTAACAACCTTGGAAACCAGTGTGGTGGTTGGACTATGGAATGGCAAGGACTTAGTGGCAACAACCTTACTAGTGGTATGATAAGTAACATAATATTTACTATTCATTGTCCTTTTCTTCTTAATAATGAATTGTTTGGTGCATTATGATCTAATATTAGATAGGATAATGTTTCATCTTAAAATTAATTGATAATGAGTGTAAAATAACCCATCGACTTTATCATCACCATTCCAATGTGAAATTCTTAACGACCTCTGAAGAAGGTGTTCCTTCGAGTTCGCCACTTTTTATCGGATCTCAATTTTTTTATTGGATCGAGTACGTAACTACTTGGACTTTATGACCTCTAACGTCATATTAGATTACATGAGATTCTATCTCAAAACTATAGTGTCACATCGTCTTTTTAATGTGGGATCTTCAACATACCCCTAAAATATAGTGTCTTCTTAAGTTCACCATTCTTGTATTAGATCTCAAAATTTCTTTATTGTACCAAACATTCGTTTGAGATTACTGAGCTTTGATATCATAGATAGTATAAAGTTCCATCTGTAAATCAATTGACGAGTGAAGTAGCACATATCCTTATAAATATTAGGAAATCTTCTTACCATTCTAATGTAATATCCTCAACATATGCACTTTCAAGATGGTGATTTTTTGGATTCTTCAATTCTTGAATCGCATCTCAATTTCATTTTTATTGAACCGAATACCCATTTGAGTTTAATGAACTCTAATCCCTCACTAGATTATATGAAATTTCATCTCAAACCCAATTGACAATAAGTAGAGTGTAGCATATCACACACGCGTTATAAACACTAGGAGGTCTCAACATACAAATATTTCTATCGTTTTCTTTCCTTAGGTACAACCGTGCTCGAAGCCATAAAAGACACAATCAACCCGAAAACAAAAGTCATATTCAGGGAGAATCCAGATGCAGAGTTTCTCCAATCACACAATTTCTCTTATGCCATTGTTGTAGTTGGAGAACCTCCATATGCAGAAACCAATGGTGACAGCTTGAACTTGACAATGCCTGAGCCAGGCCCAAGCACCATAAAAAATGTTTGTGGAGCTGTGAAATGTGTAGTGATAGTAATTTCAGGAAGGCCTGTAATGATTCAGCCTTATGTTGCTGCAATGGATGCCCTTGTTGCTGCTTGGCTTCCAGGCACTGAAGGCCAAGGCATTGCTGATGTGCTGTTTGGAGACTTTGGCTTTACTGGAAACCTTTCACAAACTTGGTTCAAGACTGTTGACCAATTGCCTATGAACTTTGGAGATTCTCATTATAATCCCCTTTTCCCATATGGATTTGGTCTTACTACAATGCCTGTCCAAGCTAATTAAGAGATTGGTCTTTTTTTTTAAAAAAAAAATGTGTTATAAGTAAAAGGTTTAACACCAACCAGAACAATAACTATATTGATATAAATAACTGTATGTTTGCAGATTTAAATCTTTCACCTATAAATAAATGTATGTTTGTAGATTTAAATCTTTCACCTATCTTTTAGGGATGATGCAACTCAGCGTACTTCCTTTAAGGTTCCAAGTTTGAGACCGTTGTGAGAATTAATTTTTCAGGCGACTCCCATTTTCGCTTATGATCCTATGAAAAAAAAACTTTACCTAAAAAATAACAATTAAAAAGTTGTAACCTTTCATTTCATTGGTCCAATCTACAATATTTTAGTTGTTACTTCATATTTTACTCGATCCTAAATTTCTTCTTTGTGAATGTATCAATAGTTTGATGAAGTCAGCCTAACAAAAATTAAAGTGACAAACTCAACTGCCAAGTGCCCGGGATCAAAATTCTTTTTGTTCAAACCATTACATTCATTAGTTGTTGAACTAAAAAAAGAAAAAAAAAAGTTGGAACTATTTTTTTCATAAATTTTGAGGTTTGTTCAATTCTCGTATTAGATTTTTAGATATCTAATTTTAATCAATAAACTTTAAAATTTGTTCTATTTTGATCTATAATTTTTTTTTACATTTATTTTGGTCCATAGTTACTAACACGTTAACATGTCCTAAAACTATAATATTAACTTCATTGTAGAGACTAAGTGAACTAAAATTGAAGTGAACTCTATAGTTTGAGAACTACACACTTTTAGTACTTGTGATATTTTTTTAATGTATAGTAACAATAGTTGACATGGAAAGAATTACCTTTTGATTTATCTAAAATTTTATTTTGTTTTTAATTTGTCTTTGAAATTTAAAAATGGCATACATAGTTCTCGACATTTTAATTTATTTTTTTGAGGAGGTATTTTAATTTAATTTATAATTCTATTTTAAAGCTTAACCGGTATGAAATTGAATATTGAATATATATTTATATATAATGATATATTTGATCTCTAATTATTGAAAAAGAAGGTAACACGATAATTAATTGTGTCACCGATTCATTTGATATATAAAACCTTTATTTAAGATGATATATTCAATACTAAAAGAAATCATGCTCCGATAACATTTGATACTATTTCATAACCAAATGATTACAGATTTGAATCATTATATCTTTTACTGACATAAATTAAATTCGATCTCAATAATCCGAATTTGTCTCCTCTCCTACCACATGTACTAAAGAAAATTAAAAGGAAAAAAAACATTTCATTAATTAGACTATTTAGAATTGCACACTGAGCAAAAAAAAAAACAAATTGATTTTTTGTTGATATTAATTTTGCAAGACCCGTTTCGGGTTTCCCCTTTTGAGTTCCCCGTTCTCGCACAAAGTTGGCGACAAAAGCAATTTAGGGCACACGAAGAAGAAGCTGTAAATGGAGATGGTGGCCGAGAAGAAGGATTTTGATTCTGCAATCGACAACAACAAGCTCAACTCTGCTCAATCAGTTCATGATTCTTCGTATCCACCCTCGATCGCTGCCGATGAAACTGGCAGCAATAACAATTTCAAAGAAGCTGAAGATTTAAGTGAACGCGTTGCTCGAGATATCAAAGATGGCCTCCATCCCCTAAGGGTACTCCTTCTCTCTCTATTTCTGTATTGTACGTTCTCTCGATTACACGCAGGAATGTTTGCATCTTGTTTTGGAGCTTTCTCGAAATGATTCGTTATGTTTGTTTGGGTCAATTCGTGTTGTGTATGCTTAGATTAACGTCTTCGTTGTTGATACTCATTATTTGTATTTTCCTGGAGATTGGGTTGGAGGCTGGCTTATTTGATTGCTTCAGTTTAATTATAATCAGGAAGATGAAATCATGAAATAAAGATTTCATTGATTGAAGAACTGAAAAGTGTAATTGTGTTTGTTTTGTTGGTACTCAGCGGGTAGCTGTTCTATCTCGTTGTGTGCAACCATAATATTTAGGGATAGGGGGATTCAAACATACGACCCCGACCTATTGGTCGAGGATACATACCTATTACAGCCCGCTTTGGCACTTCTTTTAGTCCCGAAGAGGGTTATCGATATGCACCTGCAGAATGGGGATAATAACTTTTCACCTTCGTCTGTGAAATCTGTACTTGGATCCATTTCTATGTTACAACAAGATGCCTTTTGTGCGTATTCTTTATTCTAAGGGGCTGGAGCACCTTGATGTGTGTATGTCTTATCATGACCCCCTGTTAGCATGGTCGAGTCAAGTATCAGTATCAAATATTCCAAACGTGGATATAACCTGCTTGAGAATTGGAGTGGACTCAGAAAATGTGATTTTGGATGTCTAATTCATTTTAGTTAACTTTGAAATAATAACAAATCCATAGATTATCGATGAAATGTAGTTGTTTTTTGGAACTAAGAAATAATTAAATAAACTAATGAAAGCATTAGTCTCTTTCCATTTATTTAATGAAATTTATGTTTCTGGTTAAAAAAACAAAATTTAACTTTATTTCTTGGACTTTTTTCCGCAAAAGTCTTTTTTTTTTTTTTATGAGATGAGAAAACATGACGGCAACTTTTGAGGGATTGGGAGAGTATTGTAATTTTCCAGCTGATTAATAGAGGAGTTCTCGAACAAAGTAAAATAGAAGAATTTGGAGTTATAATTTTCAGAAATGTTTTCAGTAAACTCTTTGGTTAGAAAATTTGTGGTTTCCTCATTAATTCTAAAGGAGATTTTTTGTGCTATTTAGAAAGCCATCAGTCTGAGAAAGGTCAAATTTTCAATTAGGATTTTGCTCCTACGAGGAGTAAACTAGAAGAAAAGGTGTTCTTTTTGGGTTTCTTGGTCTGGGTATATGTGTCCTAACTCCTATGTTCAAAGACTAAGACTGGAGAAGATATCGTGCACATGTGTTTTCATTGAAAAGTTTGGGATTTTTAGTGGAGCAATTTAGAACTTCTTGAGTTTTCAATAAAAATGTTGAGTGTAATGCTCTTTTAAATGATAAACCAAGTTTTATTGGGAAAGAATGAAAGACCAAAAGTACAAAAGGGCATACGAAATAAAAAGCCCGCGAAAGGGTGGCACCCTATAAAAACGATCTCCAGCGCTGCATCAACAACAAAAAAAGATACCTAAAGGACATTTGTACATCATGCTCATGCATCAACCTTTTAAAGGATTAATTATTTTTGTGTAGGTCTGGGAGGAGGAAAGGATACCCCATGGGCGCATATCCTCCGACTCCCTGATTTATCCCTCCTCCTCTGGCACTTGGGCTTTAGCGGTGTCAAGGAGGAGGAACAATTACCCCCCACCGACGCATCTCTGGTGCCATTTATCCCCCATTGGTCTACTCACAGATTTGCATCTTCTCATGTTTTCTTCTCTTGGTTGGGAAGGAGGAACAATTACCCTACTAGCACATCTCCTCCATGACGGTCTAAGTACTCGTAGTTCTGTGACGCCTCATATTTTCTTCGCTGGTCTTTTTTTCTCCCATCAACATTGCTTGATGCCTTCCTCCGACATCGTTTCCTTGATTGCCTGTATATCCAACGTTATTAGAGCTGCATCATTTCATGGCCTCTGCTAGCAAATCCTCCATTGGTGCCATCACACTTTTCCACCCACATCTCTCATCCCATGCCACTCTCAACTAGGATGTAGATGTACCGCTCCTCGTATGTTTCATCTCCATCTCCATTTGTGCGGCTTCAACATTCCTTCATTGGTGCAATCAACTTCTTTCGGCATCACATCTCGATTTTGATGGAGACTACAAGCCTCTGACTTTTTCAACATCCCTCGTGTTTCGACATTTTCTTCATTCTTCTATAGTGGTATTGACCTTTCAGTCCATCATTGTGCAACTAACTCATAGCGGATAGCGCCACAATTTGTGGCATGAGTATAGTTTCCTCCAACAACCCTCAACAAGCAGCCACAACGAGGTTTCTTCCTTCTTCTCAGACGTCATTGATGCACAAGTCTTTGATAACGCCCTCCTTTGTGTTTCTGCTCCATGTTGCAATTTTTTCTAGCTCTGTGGTGAGCTTGTAAATCAGTTTTGTCCCATGTATTTGCCCGACGATGGGCATAAGTAATCACTTTCATTCCCTGATCTCTTTCTATCTCCGTTTTGATAGGTTGCTTGTGTAATTTTTTTACTATATCGATGTTTTTTTTTTAAATTTTTATTTTATTTTTGTAAAATAAACAAGTAATTGTATGTATATATATTTGTACAAGTGACTCTTTTTGGATCATTCCTTCGTGTAGCACAAGTTTTCATTTTGGTTCACTCGCCGAACACCTGGAGTTCGGACTCAAACATCATATGAGGATAACATAAAAAAGATCGTGGACTTTAGCTCGGTATGATTTGTCAGTATTGATGCTCTGAAACACTATTCTTATACTGTGGTTATTTTATGTCAGTCTCTACAATTGTTTGTTTATCGAATGATTGAGCTTTGTCTCTCTGGTTTATGCATGTAGGTTGAAGGTTTTTGGGTAAGCTATTGCCATTTGGCCCGTCCTGCTTCATTGCCAAGCCCAACAGATCTGCATCTCTTCAAGGAAGGAATACGCCCACTTTGGGAGGTAATATAATATGTTTAGGCATGCTGCATTCATATTTTTCCTTCGGGTTACTGGGGAGTGAACTTCCTATTCGTTTTTTTTAAAACAACTTCCTATTCATTTTTGTAACTTAAGATATTGGATATGATTTTGTATTTTTCTGCTCAATGGGGAGTTTTAGTTCTATTTCAATGCATGTGCTTATACATATTTTATTTCAGGATTCTGCCAACTGCCACGGTGGAAAGTGGATAATACGATTTAAGAAAGTTGTATCTGGTCGATTTTGGGAAGATTTAGTAAGTGATAGCAAAAAATGATATCATTAATGATAATTGATTATTATACATTAGTTATTCAACCATATGAAATTCTTTTATTCCTTTGCTTTGTTAATTCATAATTAAGTCTTATCCAAAAAAATTCATAATTAACTGTTCGTCTCGTCTCCCGGTGCCTGGCCTACGGACGGGCGTGGTTACCCTTGTTTAAAAAAAAAAAAAATCATAATTAACTGTTCTCAACTTAGATTGTTGAAATATAAAGTTGCCATAAAATATTTTTGGATACTGCACAAAATAATTATTCAATACTTCGATTTTTTTAAAACTAAGGTTGATCCCACCCCACAAAAAAAAAAAAAAAAAGCTGGGGTGTTCACATAGTACACATTTAGGTTTTACTTCTCACTGTTGTATTATATTCTTTGTTATTAGCAATTCTGCATCAATTAGAAAGCTATTGTTAGTTCATCTTTTATCTTTTTCTCTCTTAATGAAAAGTAAAAAATTGTGATCTCTGTTTTCAGAAGTGAGAAGATTCATTATCAACACGCACATCTTTCATTTGAGTCGGACGTATTTGTATGTATTTAACCTGAGCTTTCAGGAAAGCCAATTCCATAGATCAATGAAAAGCTTTTGTTGTATGCATCTACAGGTTCTTGCATTAGTGGGAGACCAGCTTGATTTCGGCGATAGCATATGTGGTGCTGTGCTTAGCATTCGTTTCAATGAGGATATTTTGAGTGTCTGGAATCACAATGCAAATGATCATCAGGTCCGGAACTTGATCTTTTATTGCAAGTTGCAACAACTGCACTTATGCTCAATAAGGATCACAATTTTTTTAATTAGCGTGATCATTATTTTGATTTATTGTGTATTGCCATGACGTACCAGGCGGTGATGGGTCTGCGGGATTCGATCAAACGACACTTAAAGCTACCACATGGGTACGTAATGGAATACAAACCTCACGATGCGTCTTTGCGTGATAACTCGTCATACAGAAACACATGGTTGCGAGGGTAAGGAGGATGATGTCCCTCATCTGCTGCTATGGCTTTGGCTATGGCCACACTGAGACACACAAACCGGATTGTGTTTGCATGGTCTGTGCCCTCTGGTTGCTTTTGACCCTTCTTTGGATATTAAGCAATTAATTCACTCTTGAATTTTAATCTTTGAGGACTTTGGAGCTTTTATTTATTACATGCTACTATGTAATGTAAATACCTGGACAATTTGTAACAATAGACTGCTCTGAACAGGAACCTCGGGAACACCTACACAAGACAACTTCTGTTTACATGTTATAACTTAAGATTGTTTGTTCTTTTTTAGGACAAAATTCAGCTCCTACACCTTGATTCTGTTTGCTTGTTTGTTCTTGTTTTTATTTTTTTGAGTTCAACTGGTTGTGATATGAACCTTCCACCTTTGATCTACACTTCTCGAAGGGGGTGTTTGTTTGACATATTTAGGTATTGGGTTAAAGAGTTATATTAAGAAATTATATTGAGAGTTATGCCGTTTGGATATAGTTTTTGTGTAGAGGAATTAGAGTTAAAACTTTGTTTGGATGTAGATTTTAAAATGAATAGTTATTTTTAATAATTAAAAAAGAAATGATTAAAAATGAATGGTTAGAAATAAGAGTTATTTTTAAAAGTAAAAATGAAGAGGAGTGAGTAAAAACTCGTTTGGAGGTAGGTTTTCGAGAAGTTAATAAATCCTAAAACTAAATCCTACCTAATTATGTTAAACAAACAGTCTTGAAGAGAGTAAAATTTGTCAACTTTTCACCTGAGACCTTGTACATACTTTCCACTCATTTAAGTGGCTAACTTTTTTGAAAATATTTGTAGGGAATTATCATTTCTCTCTTTGGTCAAATGCTTATCAGTATTTTAGACAACATTTGGATGTTAAAAAAATTTGTAGGAAATTAATTTTTAGGTTAGTGACCATCATGAATTGAACCTATCACTTTAAGCATTTCAATACTTTTTTTGGCCACTTAGACCCTGTTTGATAACGTTCCTGTTTTCTATTTCTTGTTTCTCGTTTCTCATTTCTTGTTTCTTATATTTTCATAATAAGAAACAAGAACGTGTTTGGTAACTGTTTCCGTTTCTTGTTTCTTATAAAAATTAAGAAACAAAAACAAACATGTTTGATAACTATTTCTTGTTTTTTTTTAAAAAAAAAAATTTACTTTTGCTCTTTTTATAGTTTAAAATTAATTTAGTTATAATGTAACACAAAAGTTATAAGTTCAATTTATAAATTATTTTGCCATTAGTTTCTTTGACATAAAAATATCTTAGGATTTGACAATATATCTCGAGAAAATAGTTGAAGTAAGCATAAATATGCATTAAACATATAAATAATCGTCTAAAGTTCGGATAATCTAAAAATGTAAATTAATCTCGATACAAAAGTAATAACAAATTTGATAGGTTGTCTCTGTACTTTATTTGTTTGAAATAATGCCAAATCAAATTCATGTTAGTAATGTATTACTTCTCAAATGTTAACGTAAAATATTAAAGTAAGATCAAATATCTATTTTACTGAACAAACTTTATAAATTGATTTTTTTTACTGGTTCCGTACTAGAAATTAAAACAACATTTAGAAAAAAAATAACATATAGATTTACATATTCTAAATTTTAAAAATAAAACAATATATAAATAAATAATTGCAAAATTTAAAAACTATATGAATATACATCTTTCAGAGCATCAAAATCAAAAAATTAAAAAATAATAGATATATGTAAGGTAAAATTGTGAAATAAAATAAATATTTAAGTAAATATAAATTTTTATAGAATTAAAAGAAAATGAAAGCACACAAAATGGCAAATGCAAAAATAAATACACACAAAAGCACTACCAATCACCGAGCCTTATGACGTAAATTGAAATTGGTTAGAAATAGTTCAATAAAAAATAGAAACGGAACGGTGGAAACACCATTTTCTAGTTTCTCTTTTTTTTTATCTTAATTCAAGAAACGTTTCTTTTAGAATTTAGAAACAGGAAATGGAAATAGTTATCAAACAGCCTTGTTTCTGAAAAATGAGAAACAGAAACGAAAAACAAGAAACGGGAACGTTATCAAACGGGGCCTAAGTTACTCTATGATGATTGTTATTGTTCCTATTTTTCTTAAACATCCTTATTTACATCAAGTCCTTTTCTTTTTAGTATATATAAGTTGGTAGACTTGAACCTCTAACTTAAAGATTGTTGTACACGACAGGCTTATTTTGGTATTTTCAATAAACCTCATAATGGTTTAGTTAGTTTGAAATTAATTTTTTTTATTATTAAATTTAGTTAAATAATAATAATATTACATTCATGCTGGACATGGTGTTTATATATTTCTAAAATTTATTAAAAAATAGTATATATTGAAAAAAAATAATTTAAAGTATAGATGTCAAATTTGAACATTTCAAAGTACAGTAATTAAAATGTAAAGAAATTCAAAATAGTCTAAAATATATTTTAAACTAACTAAAAGTTGCTCATAATATTTGTTTTGAAGTAAGAGGTTAGAATTCTAACTTAAATGGAAAATAAATTAAAACCAAGCAATAAATTCAAATTGAGCTAATTCTCATCAATTACGGTTGATTGTTTATATAACCAAACTGATCAACCTTGATTGTGTTCTTTTAAGTTTGTTTTGTGTTAAATGGTTGATTGAACCTGCTATTTTTCTTGAGTTAATGATTTTCTTTTTCAGTTTTGACTGGTATCTTGAAAATGCATTCTAAAAAGAATATTCTTTATTTTATTTTTATTTCCATTCTAAAAGAATACTGTTTGTTGCATATGTGTCTGTGGGCATAAAACTGATCTTTACACCATTAGATATTTTGTCTGTGGATGATGCTGGGCTGTGTGTATATTGACAAACACAGCTGGCTAATATCAGCATCTTCTGTCTTTGACAACTCACTATCAATCGTCTTCAAGGGGGACACAATAGTTGAAAATTTGAATTCTGAAGACATGCTCCCTTCAAAGCCCTAGGTTCGAGACTCACTTGTAGAGATGTCCACGGTGTTAAATATTATGGCCCAACAAAAGAGAATTTAGGTCCAAAGAAAAATCTAGAAGTTATAGCCAAAAGAAAACTCTAGATTTTATCATTTATCCTAGATGGTCAAAGAAAAATCTAGAACTTCAACTCACAAGAAATATCTGACATCCTTATCCAAATCCAAGTTGTGGCAAAATCCTAGCCATTTATTTGACTTGATTTCCAAGGCAAAATGTGGACCATTGGATCATACTTGGAGCCCAAGTTTATGGAGGCTATAAATAGGTTATGTCATTTGTTGGCAAACCATCCCAAATCATCCCAAGACTTCCCACATCTAAAGTGAGGTTGTGAGATAAAAATAGAGAGTGTTTTCTCCTTGTAAGAAAGCTTGTTGTTTCTTTGTAGAGAGAAGGTTGTAACTCCTATTTTTGTAATAAAGTTCTTCTATCCTTGCCCGTGGTTTTTACCTAATTTGTTTAGGGTTTTCCACGTAAAATCATTGTGTCGTTCTTCCTTCTTCTTCTTCTTCATTACCATTGTAATTTTCAATCTCTCTTTAGCCGCGACCGCTTTATTCGTGTAAACAATTTTAACAAGTGGTATCAAAGCCAGGTTTCTTGGTGTAACTATCTACTTATCGTATGCTCTGTGGTTGCCACTAAAAGTGGATCCTCCACATCGAGAAAATAAGTTAGATACTTTCACCTTTGTTGACAGTGCGTGGGTTGTGGATTGTTTCATCGCTCGTGGTAGAAGCAATGGCGGCAAGGTTCGAGATTGAGAAGTTCAACGGGACCAATTTCTCGTTGTGGAAGATGAAGATGAAGGCTATCTTGAGAAAAGATAATTGTCTTGCAACCATCGAGAAGAGGTCGACGGACATCACAGATGATAATAAGTGGAATGAGATGGACGGAATGCTATTGCAAATTTACATCTAGCATTAGCGAGATGCAGCTTTTGTCAAGCATAGAGGAGAAGAAAATCGCACTGAGATTTGGGAACATCTCACCAAGTCATGACGAGGCCAAGTCACTTCACACCAAGATTTTCCTTAAGAGGAAATCGTATACTCTTGAATGTCGAAATCTACTTCAATGATTTGAGCACATGAGCACATTGAATACTCTATTTTCTCAACTCACATCGTTGGGTTATAAAATAGATTCAAATGAACGTCTTTGAAATTCTACTTCAAAGTCTTCCCGATTCATATGATCAACTTGTCATCAACCCGACAAATAATATTCGACCGATCTGCCTAAACTTTGATGATATTGGAGCTGCTGTCCTTGAAGAAAAAATCGGCGCAAGAACAGAGAAGACAAGTTGGCCACTCACAACAAATAGAGGCCTGGTGGTGACAAGAGGGAGATCAATGGAACGTGGCTTCAATGGGAGCCAAAATCAAGGAAGGTCAAAATCAAGAAGTAAGAAGAGCATGAAGTGCTACCATTGTGGCAAGAAAGGACATATGAAGAAGGATTGTTGGAATCTAAACAAAAGGATTCCAATCCTCAAGGAAATGTAGCAAGCACCTCAAATGAAGGTGATGTTTTATCTTGTGAAGCAAAATGACAACTATCAAAGGCGGAAAGAGTTTGGGCGATGTATGGTTCATCGACTCGGGAGAGCGACTTATCACATGACCTCACGCCGAGAATGGTTTCATCATTATGAACCTATCTCGGGAGGGTCCGTGCTCACCGCAATGATCACGCCTTGAAGATTGTCGGTATTGGAACTATCAAGTTGAAGTTCCATGATAATACTTATTCGCACAATTCAACATGTGCGACATGTAGAAGGCCTAAAAAGGAACTTGCTTTCATTAGGTCACTTTGATGACCTTGATTGCAAAGTCGTGGTGGAGAAAGGAGTCATGAAAGTGATTCGAGGAGCGCTGGTACTTATGAAGGGAGAAAAAGTTGACAACAACTTGTACATGCTGATGGGGGGAGACTTTGCAAGAGGGAGAGGCGTCGGTTGCCTCAAGTAGTTCAAGTGAACAACTTTCAATGATGTGGCATCGAGACTTGGACACATGTCGAGCAAGGAATTAAAGTTCTTGCAGAGCAAAATCTACTCCCCGGCTCTCTAAGGTGTCTCTACCTTTGTGTGAGCATTGCGTTACAAGTAAGCAACACAGATTAAAGTTCAAAGACATCAAATTCTAGAAGCAAAAATATTCTAGAATTGGTTCATTCGATGTATGGCAAGCACCGCCACATCCTTGGGAGGAGCAAGGTACTTTGTGTCCTTTATCGACGACTACTCCGAGAAGGTGTTGGGTGTATCCAATCAAGAAGAAGAAGGCAGATGTGTGTTCGGTTCAAAAAGTATTCAAAGCGCAAGTTGAACTACAATCGAAAAGAAGATCAAGTGCTTGCGGACGGATAATGGAGGAGAATATACAAGCAATGAGTTTGCAGAATTCTGTAATCAACAAGGCATTAAAAGACAGTTCACTACTGCCTACACTCCTCAGCAAAATGGAGTGGCAGAGCGGATGAATAGAACCTTGTTAGAGAGAACAAGAGCAATGTTAGGAGCTGCAGGCTTGGACAAATCATTCTCGCGTAAGCGATCAATACCGCTGTTATGTAGTGAATCGTGCTCCATCAATCGCAATTGAGTTGAAGACGCCAATGCAGAGAGATGGACTGTAAGCTCGTTGATTATTCAAACCTCCATATATTTGGAAGTCCAGTAATACGTGATGTACAATACCCAAGAAACTACAAAACTGGATCCAAAATCCGAAAATGTTTATTCTTAGGGTACGCTGATGGTGTGAAGGGGTATCGCCTGTGGGATCCCACTTCCCACAAGGTTATCATCAGCAGGGATGTGATCTTCATGGAAGATAAGAAACAGATAGCAAATGATAGCACTGTCAATGAAAGCTCAAAGACTACAACAGTACATGTGGAGAAAGAATATAAAGATGACCACTCTGAAGCTGAACCAACACACGAGATACAAGATCCAGTTGAGTCACAAAAGACTCGCCGTTCTATCCGAACGACAAAACCACCCAGTTGGCAGTCTGATTATATTATGGAGAGTAACATTGCATATTGTCTTCTAACTGAGGATGGAGAGCCATTAACATTCCAAGAGGCAATGACTAGTTCAGATGCTGCTCAGTAGATGACAGCTATGCATGAAGAAATGGAAGCTCTTCATAAGAACAAGACTTGGGAAATTGTAACGCTACCACAGGGAAGAAAGCCCATTGGTAACAAATGGGTATATAAGATCAAGCGCAACAATGATGATCAAGTGGAGCGGTATCGTGCAAGATTGGTGGTAAAAGGATATGCTCAGAAAGAAGGTATCGACTTCAATGAAATCTTTTCTCTAGTAGTTCGACTTACTACTGTTATAATAGTCTTAGCAATGTGTGCTACATTTGATTTACATCCGGAGCGCTTAGATGTAAAACCGCATTTCTCCATGGTGATCTTGAAGAAGAAATCTATATGCTCCAACCAGAAGGTTTTGAAGAACAAGGAAAAGAGAACTTGGTTTGCAGGTTGAACAAATCTCTGTATGGTCTCAAACAGGCGTCGAGATGTTGGTACAAGAGATTTGATTCCTTCATCATGAGCCTTGAATACAACAGACTTAATGCAGACCTTTGTGCATATTTCAAGAGGTTTAGTGAAAAAGATTTCATTATCTTGTTGTTGTATGTTGACGACATGTTGGTAGCAGGCCCCAACAAAGATCGTATTAAAGAATTGAAGACTCAGTTGGCTAGGGAGTTTGAAATGAAGGACTTGAGGCCATCAAACAAGATTCTGGGGATGCAAATTCACCGAGACAGAAATAATAGAAAGATTTGGCTATCTCAGAGAAACTATTTAAGGAAAGTCTTACGACGCTTCAACATGGAAGACTGTAAGCCAATTTCTACCCCTCTTTCTGTTAATTTCAAATTATCCTCTAGTATGTGCCCTAGCAGTGAAGCGGAGAGGATGGAGATGTCTCGAGTACCGTATGCATCAAGTGGGAAGTTTAATGTTTGCCATGATTTGTACCGGACCGGACATTGCACATGCAAAGGGGAGTAGTTAGTCGGTACATGGCGAATCTGGTCGAGAGCATTGGAATCTTTGTAAAATGATCCTTAGATACATTAAAGGATCGATAGATGTTGCATTATGTTATGGAGGATCAGATTTTATTGTCAGAGGATATGTTGACTCAGATTATGCAGGTGATTTTGATAAAAGCAAATCCACCACTGGATATGTGTTCACTCTTGCTAGCGGAGCTGTAAGTTGGGTTTCAAAATCTGCGATCGATTGTGGCTACCTCGACAACGAAGCGAGTATGTTGCGCGCTACACAAGCTAGTAAAGAGGCGATATGGTTAAAAATGTTAATGGATGAACTCGGGCACGAACAGGAAGAATATTTCTGCTTTGTGACAGTCGAGTGCCTTGTACCTTGCAAGGAATCCACTTTCCATTCCAAGTCAAAACATATTCGAGTGCGAGTACCACTTTGTTCGTGAGAAAGTGGAAGAAGGAACAGTGGATATGCGAAAATTCATACAAAAGAAAACCTGGCAGATTATCTAACCAAGGCAGTCAATGGTGACAAGTTTGATTGGTGTCGATCCGCGAATGGCCTAGCAGAAACATAAGCAACATGGAGATGGCAAGGAAGAAAGAACGGTGTGGAGATTTATTGATGGATCAATCAAATCTCCAAGTGGAAGATTGTTAAATATTATGGCCCAACAAAAGAGAATTTAGGTCCAAAGAAAAATCTAGAAGTTATAGCCAAAAGAAAACTCTAGATTTTATCATTTATCCTAGATGGTCAAAGAAAAATCTAGAACTTCAACTTGCCAAGAAATATCTAGACATCCTTATCCAAATCCAAGTTGTGGCAAAATCCTAGCCATTTATTTGACTTGATTTCCAAGGCAAAATGTGGACCATTGGATCATACTTGGAGCCCAAGTTTATGGAGGCTATAAATAGGTTATGTCATTTGTTGGCAAACCATCCCAAATCATCCCAAGACTTCCCACATCTAAAGTGAGGTTGTGAGATAAAAATAGAGAGTGTTTTCTCCTTGTAAGAAAGCTTGTTGTTTCTTTGTAGAGAGAAGGTTGTAACTCCTATTTTTGTAATAAAGTTCTTCTATCCTTGCCCGTGGTTTTTACCCTAATTTGTTTAGGGTTTTCCACGTAAAATCATTGTGTCGTTCTTCCTCTTCTTCCTCTTCATTACCATTGTAATTTTCAATCTCTCTTTAGTCACGACCTCGCTTTATTCGTGTAAACAATTTTAACACACGGATTGGCGGGGCGGAATGGCTTCCCGTCCCCGTCCCTAAAAATCCCCTTTTTTTTTTTTTTTCGGGGATCGGGTTCCCCGCGAGGATTTTTTACAATTTTTTTTTTTCATTTTTTACAATTTTTTTTGGATAAAAAATTCAAAAAATTAGATTTAAAAAAAAATATATCTATAAGTTTCAATTATAATGTTAATTATCAAAGAAAATATTCATATGTATAGAAAATATTATCAACAAGGATATATTTATTTGAAAATTAAAGGAGTAGAATTAAAAAAAATATATTAAATAAAATAATCGGGGCGGGGATCGGGGAATCGGGGACGGGGAGTACAATCCCCATCCCCGGCACCGTTTAGCCAATGGGGATTTTTTCTCCCCCATCCGCGGCCCCGTTCCCCGCTTAGTCGGGGATTACCCGCGGGGAAAATGGACATCTCTACTCACTTGTGTCATTACTGCTTCGATGTCTTCTGATGCCTAACCTAAGGACGGGCGCGATTACCCTTATTTAAAAAAAAAAAAAAAAAAAAAAAAAAACTCACCATCAATCTTTCAACCCCCAAGATTTCTTCAAAAACATGTTCCTAATTTCATCACTTCTCCCATTTTAAATATCTCATAATTTTCAATATACAATCACCACTGTTTACGGGTGAAATTCGTGATCAAGACCTAATGAAACTCACCAACTCAATTACAAGAGACTAGACCCAAAAACAGGCTCGGCCCAAGAAATGATATTTTCCTAAATTAGAAATATTCACCTAAAATAAATATTTCTATAATTATAATTTATTTTTACCAAAAGTGGCTACCTACCCGCCTTCTATATATTCGTAAGCCAATTATTCATGAGTTAACCTAATTCTAAACCCTAGAAACAACTCCTCTTACACTTTTGGACCTCGACTGACTTAGGCATCGGAGGCTACGTGGCTCACACCACACCGGTGTCCATTGATTATTGCTTATTTTGCAGATATTCGTCCCAACGAAATACAAATTCAAGTTGATTCAGAAGACCAAATTTTGGCATCAACAACCACCCTATATAGTCATTAAAGGAAAGAACTTTGGGAGAATCCATAATCATTTACTTAAAATATCTTACTTAATGAATTAAATAAAATATGAATAAGATGATAGTCAATCGATATCATAAACAAGAATATACACCTTACCAATTCAAAAGAATAAAAGCAAAAAGACTATTCTTTTTTCTTGAGTTTAATAATATGTAAATTAAGATTTGAACATTAACCTTTTAATCTAAATTATAATATTTTAGCTAGATAAATTTTACTTAATCGAAAAAATATTCAATATTAATTAGGAGAATGTAACATAAACAATGCATTTTCAAGATTTCAATGCACAAAAGTAAGATCTCACTACCAAATTCAAGAGACTAAAAACCAATTATTTTTATAGAATAAAATAGTATATAAAAGTGGAGAGTCAAACTTTCCTTTAAAAAAAAAAAACCTTTCCTTTCACTGGACTAAATCAATGTTTTAACTTCGTGAGCTTTGTAAAAAAAAAAAAAAAAAAGCCAAATGACATTGATTAGTCAAGTTTTTTTCTTAAAAAAATTAGTTGAGAACATATAAAATCAGTAACATTAATGTATATCGACCAGTTTTTGTTCGAATCCTTCATATTCAATTATTATAATTTATATATATATATATTTTTTGAAAATGAAAAAACAATAACATCTCAATACACAATGGGAAGGCATATGATGAGATCAAAAAAAATTTTAAGTACAAATTGGAAGAAAAAGGTTACAAATACTAATTCTAGAAATCTAACAGTGACCAAACACCAAACTAAATAACCAATCGCGCTACCAACTCAACTCATTATGTACAAAATTATTTAGGCACTTGGAGGGGGAATTAATATAGCCATTTAAGTGTAATTATTAGTTAATAAATTTATAAAGATCAATGTACTAAAAAAAAAAATTAAAACAAACAACGCCCACTCGCAAGAAAGGCGCGTGAAAGAATAAGTAAAGAAACGAAGAGGTGGCTGAAAATGGTGGGACCCTGAAAAACTACATCATCCGCTTCAAGTTTTAACCTAAAAACGAAAACAAAGAGAAACAACACCAAACTTCGATTGATATTTTTTCGATCAATTAGTAATCTCAATCGGCGGCGTCTTCCCCTTTTGGAGAGCGATCGGATTCTGATTTGGGATGAGAGAAATCATCAGCCTTCACATTGGCCAAGCTGGGATTCAGGTCGGCAATTCTTGCTGGGAGCTTTACTGCCTCGAACATGGCATCCAGCCTGATGGTTTGATGCCCAGGTTCGTATTTTTTATTTCTTCATTTGGGTCTTTTCGACTGGATAGATTCAATTTTCCCTGTAGTAGTGATTCTGCTCGGTGCGATGGAGTGGGGCTGAATCGAATTTGGGGTTTTTGTTTACGTCTTTCTTTGGGTCTTTGAATTTTGTGTCTATTTTCCGGATCTGTTAATGCGTCAAAGTTCTTTTTTTTTTTTGAAAACCGATATACTCGGGGCACCAGTGGCCTGCACCGGGATACTTCGAAGTGTATTCTAATTTAAGCGCTTTCGAACGGCCTCGATCTCTCAAGGAAGCAGTCCTCAGCCTCAAGAAAGTTCTTGTGTGTTCAAAAGAAGAATTGGATATGGGTTTTGATTTTCATTTTAATTGGATGATGCACCTATATGTATCTTTACAATTTCGTTTTTTAAACCTGGGAAATTGGAGCTTCACTCCACTGTATTATTGAAGTAATTACGTTCATCTGGGAGGCATCAAAGTATTGGAGACATGGGAGATTATGTCATCTTGAACGTGAGACCTTGAGGGAAGCACATTTTCGAAGCCTAATATCTTCTTTACAATTGGAATAACAAGTTTGGTTCACTTGGGTTTCAAGGCATGCTTACTTGGTTCGAGCCTCACGAGTGACCTTAATTATAAAATACTTTGTTGTCTCTTGAGTTCGGGATGGGTGCGGGTGCCACGGGTACAGTGGAATGAAGCTTTGATTTCTCAGTTTTAGAAAAAAAAAATGGAATAACAGGTTTGAACTTTTTTTTTTATAGGAAAGAGGAAACTTTCATTGATATGATTGAAAATTACAAAAAAGATCACAGTAGCTAGGTTCATGTAGGATTACAAAAAACTTTGCCAATGAGCTAAAAGAGAAGAGAGGCTGTATTCCTTAAAAGGAAAAAATGAGTGTGCCCAGGTTATAGCAAGAACAGTTTGGACTCAAATTCACTAATACAGTGTCTTTCCTGTTCGTCATCTTCAAAAAGCTTTGCATTTCTCTTCTTCCATAGTGTCCACCAAGTTTGAACTTGTAGGAATTGAACATTCACATCTTAATTACCCTAATGGATTTTGTGATCCTTTTCTCCGGCTATTTCAATTCTAATGACCAATCTCATGGGGTTTGTTATCCTCAGATTTTTTGCGGTGATGTCACTGTTAAGATGGGATAGATTTCCTCGACCCAATTTCTACATTTGTCCAAGAAAATATATTGTTGGAATCTTCTTGGAGGACATTTTGGTTGAATTAGTATTGGCATTTACTGAATTTTCAGGATGGATCTTTTGTTTATGTAGTGTCTTTTATAGTGGCATAAGAAGTCATCATTTGATTAATATACCCTTTCAAGCTCCAAACATAATGGCCAATTTCCATGAATTGTAACTCCCACTCTAACGATGTTTTATTACCTGTGTATGCTGCAGTGACTCCTCAGTTGGTGTTGCACATGATGCATTCAACACATTTTTCAGCGAGACTGGTTCGGGTAAACATGTTCCTAGAGCAATATTTGTGGATCTCGAACCAACTGTTATTGATGAAGTGAGGAGTGGGACATATCGACAGCTTTTCCATCCGGAACAGCTCATATCTGGTAAAGAAGATGCTGCAAATAATTTTGCCAGAGGACATTATACAGGTACGTGTATTTCCATTTCCATTTCCATTCCTTCAAGTTTTTTTAGAGTTTTCTTTTTCACTGTGGTCGTTCATCACTAAACCTGCTTTATCGTGTTATTTTCTAGTGGGTAGGGAAATAGTTGATCTTTGCCTTGACCGAGTGCGAAAACTTGCCGACAACTGTACTGGTTTGCAAGGGTTCTTAGTCTTTAATGCTGTTGGTGGTGGCACTGGATCTGGTTTGGGGTCATTACTTTTGGAACGCTTGTCTGTTGATTACGGAAAGAAGTCAAAGCTTGGATTTTCCATATATCCTTCTCCGCAGGTAAGACAAACGATAGAAGCCTTAGTACGTAGACCACACATTTTTCATTATGCTGACGAAATATTTATGTAAATGCCACTTTTATGTGTCACAACTTTTTTTAACTAAAGTTGGTTTCCCATATAAAAAGATTAAAAAAAGAAAAAGAGAAGAATCTGTTTCTGCTGAGAAATATTGCGTTGATAATTTTTAATTTATATGCATACCTTGTACACAAGGGGTGATAACTGGTACGTTGGTCGAAGGCTTGGTGAAAGGTGTGCTCCCCTCAAAGTCCCAAGTTTGAGACTTATCTGTGATATTAATTTGTAGACATCTCACGTGTCTCTATTTCTTCGATGTCTTCCGGTGTCTGGCCTAGGGACGGACGTGGTTAACTTGGATATAGTGGATGAATGTGGTTAACTTGGATATAGTGGAGGAAAAGTTCTGATTTTCCTGTTTCAAAAAAAAAAATTATCTATGGAACCTTTCTTACTGTACATCATGATTCATGTCTATTATTAAATGCTACGAATCTGTATATTCAGGTATCTACTGCTGTCGTAGAGCCCTACAACAGTGTGCTTTCCACTCATTCTCTGCTAGAACACACTGATGTCGCTGTGCTTCTGGACAACGAAGCAATTTACGATATCTGCAGGAGATCATTGGATATTGAAAGACCAACTTACACCAACTTGAACCGCTTGATATCCCAAGTTATCTCTTCCTTAACCACTTCCTTGAGGTTTGATGGTGCTATCAACGTGGATGTAACCGAGTTTCAAACTAACCTTGTACCTTATCCACGTATTCATTTCATGCTCTCTTCTTATGCTCCTGTGATCTCTTCCGCAAAAGCATACCATGAGCAGCTATCCGTCCCTGAAATCACGAATGCCGTATTTGAACCCTCGAGCATGATGGTCAAGTGCGACCCTAGGCATGGAAAGTACATGGCATGCTGTCTGATGTATAGAGG
The DNA here is from genome assembly GCA_036507275.1 of Sicyos edulis. Lineage (NCBI taxonomy): Eukaryota > Viridiplantae > Streptophyta > Magnoliopsida > Cucurbitales > Cucurbitaceae > Sicyos > Sicyos edulis. The sequence goes on along the minus strand of CM071847.1, from coordinate 46,409,133 downwards.
AGATGTTGTACCCAAGGATGTCAATGCTGCTGTTGCTACCATCAAAACAAAGCGAACAGTTCAATTTGTTGACTGGTGAGTTCAACTGCTCACGGTCTTTAGAAATATGAAACTAATGAATATATGTGTTTCTATGTATATATATCTGTATATATATCTATAGACTCTGTTTGATAACCATTTGACTTTATCGTTTCTTTATCTATATATTTTATTACTGAAGCTGTTTAGAAGTGAAGTTAATTTTGCAATCTCATCGTGAACTAAGTTTTCCCAGAGGGATGATCTTAGTTTAGTTATTGAAATGAGTTCAAAACTCGTTCACAATTTTCTAAACGTTATGGTTTGAGTTAATAAGCCTGTGCCATGGGAATTTTTCAGGTGTCCTACTGGCTTCAAATGTGGTATTAACTACCAACCACCAACCGTTGTTCCTGGGGGCGATCTCGCCAAGGTGCAGCGAGCTGTTTGTATGATAAGCAACAGTACAGCCATTGCTGAGGTGTTTTCAAGAATCGACCACAAATTTGATCTGATGTATGCTAAGCGAGCATTCGTCCATTGGTACGTGGGTGAGGGCATGGAGGAAGGCGAATTCTCTGAAGCCCGTGAGGATCTTGCTGCTCTAGAAAAGGATTACGAGGAAGTCGGGGCCGAAGATGTTGATGTTGAGGAGGAAGGGGATGATTATTAATACTCGTGAATGATAAATAGCCTCTGTATCCTTTTTCATCGTTTTCATGTTTGTTTCTTATTAAGTAAAATTGTGCAATGTTTCATACATGGTAATCTTCAGGGTGTTGTTTCTGTTTTGTATGATATTCTGGGTCTGTCTATTCTATTGATTTCCAATATTTTAAGTGCTTTGAATTACTTGCAATGTTTAGTAGAAGGAGCTGAAGTTTCTGTAAAAGTTTAGGGTCCCATTAAACCATTTACTTGGAAGGAATTGAAAAAAAAAACTCTAGGATCTACCTCACAATCAAATTCACAACATTCCACTGGTTCAATTCTTAAAATTGGCATTTAGCTCTCATTTATTTTATTTGAGAGTATTTGTACGTTTTTGTATTTTAAAAAAAAATCATATCTGGCTTAGGCACGGGTATGGTTTCCTTTGTTTCAAAAAAAAAAAAATCCATCTAATTAAATGCCAATTTTTATTATTTGACAATTTAGACAGCTCATAAATAAAATCCTTTATTAAGTAATCGATTTTTTTAAAAATAATTTCAATTTATTATTATTATTTTTTTAATTTAAGAATTTTTAAGTAATCGATTAACCAACGTAAGAAAAATGTAAAAATCTTCTTAACACTAATTTTGACTAACGAGACTAACTATGCAAATTGATAAATAAAAAAACTAATAGTGGATTAGAGATTCAAACTTATAATTGGATACTTAATTACTCGAGATCTAAACACCTTTTGTCGATATAACTTCCTTTTGAATTTGAGCTTTTAATCCTTTCAATTATTTTTCTTTAAATTAATTTTAAGGAAAAAGTAAAAATCAAAAGATAAAAATGTTGTGACACCAAATGATGTCACATATATCCTTAAGGAGGGAGAGGGAGTCGAGAAGTATTTTTCTTATTAAAATATGTAATTAATCCCAAAATTTTGTATGTGTGACAGAGAAGAGAAGAGGAAAAAAAATCAAACTCAAAGCTAGGGAGAAAACAATTCAAATTCAATTTTCCATTTCCTTACAAATTTTGTAATTCAATTTAGGTTAAAATACCATTTTGATCCCTGGACTTTCAAGTTTGTTTCAATTTGGTCCCTTGACTTTCAAATGTCCAATTTTAGTCCTTCAACTTTGATTTTTTTCTAATTTTAGTCTCTAGATTTTCAAATGTTCAATTTCAGTCCTTTGACTATCAATTAAGTTTAAAAATGGTCCTTAAAATCAACCCTAATGTTAACTATAGTTAATTTTTTTTTAAAAAATAAAAATAAAAATAATTCTCTCTCCTAAACTTTTTCTTTGTCTCTTTCCTCTATTTTCCCTTCCATCTTCTTTGCTGGTTTCTGAAGCAAAATCAACAGAATATTTCTCTATTTTCCTGACCCAATTCCTTTAAAGAGAGCAACTCCATTTCAATTGATTAATGAAAAATGAAATCTTGTCTGATCCACACTAATTTTGAATCATCAGAAGGGGCAACCATGGGAGCACCTTTAGCTTCCTCCATAGACAATGGAGGAGGTTACGAAGATGTCAAAACTCTTTTATGGACCAAACCAATTTCTGAAATTCGAAAGGTGGAATCCTCCCACCCGTGCAACTCGTTGGTAACCATTACCGGGATCTGATCAACTCCGTCAATCTCCATTTCCATTTCTTCTAATCTCTCTTCAATTCCTCTTTCCATTCGTTCCCTTTCGTCCTTCGATTCAATCACCCATCTTCCTTCTCGCAATCAAGTTCAGTAAGAGATAAATAAAACAGTCTCACTTGAAAGTCCAAACATTAAAGTCGAAGGACTAAAATTGGACATTTGAAAGTCAAGGGGCCAAAATAGAACGAACTTTAAAGTCCAATGACCAAAATGGTATTTTAACCATCCATTTATAATTTTGTATTAAAAAAAAAAGAAAAAAAAACCCGGAAAGCAGTGGAGGTGTAAGAAGTGATATACGGATTTCATTCAAAACTCGCAATTTTTTGTTTGTCTGTTGGTTGCGTCAATTTCTGGTAATCCAATCTTCATCTTTTCGCCGCAGATTCTGGATTCTCCATTTCTCTTCTTCATCTCATCAATCTCGTTGATTCTTCAATTCATTTCTCCCAAACCCTTTTCCATTCCCCAATCCAACGCTTCTTCATCCATTCATTGTTTCTGCTCGAATCCATCGTCGCCGATTTCAAGGTTCGTCTCATACTTCTCTTTAAATCCCATGTTTCCGTTTTCAGATCCTGGAATTTGGTTGCTATTCTCTTTGTGATGCAATGCTGTTGCCGCTCTTGGTGTCGGTTCGGGTTTTCGTTAGTTTTCACGGCACCCCATTATTGAAAATGCCTTTTTGGGTTTTGCGTTGTGTTCGTTTAGGTTTTTGATGCGTGCGGGAATCGGATCTTGGATTTGGGTATGAATCGCCATTGTGATTGTGATTGCATTGCATGTGGATTTAGGATGTAGTGTAATTGTGACTGGTATTGGTCTTGGATGAGCCATGGTGGTGTTCAAATCAAAGATCAAATGGATTGCTCTTTTCGTTCTTGTCCTGTCTTTGGCGTCTTTGCTTCTTCACCTCTCCATTGCGAAATCTTCGAGCGTAAGTTTGGTATATTACACCCAGATGGCTAGTTTGATGAACACTTCTATTGTTGGTGGGCAGGTAGATATCAAATTTTTACTTCAGTTATTCTCTGATGAGTATGTTTTATGGCCACTTGCAAGGTTTAATTTGCTTCAATTGCCTTAGGGTTATAGGAGCAAGAAGTTGTGGGGAGCTGTAAAGCCATTAGCTGCATTACAACCCTATACCAGCTCCAGAAGAAGCTATCATGGTAATAGAATTTTGGTGTCGTTATGTGTTTTTTGTTATTGGACCTAACAAGTCTTATGGTTAATGATTAATCAAGGTCTTACTGTGAAATGCTTAGAATTTAGATAATTCAGCTTCTCTACCAGATCTGCTGGATTGTTTTACTTTTTCTTAAGTTTTAGCGAGGTCTATTTAATAGAATTCCAAGATTGTTTACAGTAAAAAAACCCAATTCAGATTGTAAACGCTTTGACTGCATTTCTTTCCTACCAGATATAGCCCTAATTAAAAGCTTTGTATGCATACATTTTCTTTTAGTTTATGTTCGTAACAACCATAAAGAGGAATTGTAGTAAAGTTAGAAGGTTGTTCCGTAAGATTAGTCAAGGTGCACGTGAGTTAGCTTGGATGCTCACAAATATATGCATTAAATTAAAAAGTATATGTTCATAACATTTATATCAAAATGATCTCATGGAATCCACCATTCAGACAGGGTTGTATTGGAGCCATCGTTCCCCCCCTTTCTGTACCTATGACTTATCTTTTCTTTTCTCTCATTGGTATCATCTTCTATAATGTTATCAATAGGATTTTTTTTGGGTACTTTTTTCACAAATCAATGAATAAGTTACTGTTTCCTATTATTGAAGAATAAATTAAGAACCCTTTGATAGTTGTTTTGATGGATGTGGTAACATCTTTTCCTCTGTACATGATTGCATGTACACACATCATATACTACCCACTCATGTGATCTCGACTTTTCTGTTTGGAACTTAAATTTCTTCTTTCTTTGTTTCTCTTAGGTTAATCTTTTCTCTGATTTTATCCCATCTTCATTTTTTTCTTGTTGTAGCACTGCAAGCTGAAGTAGATTCAAAGTACTAAGCATTTTTTTCCTTGCAGCTCCCAGTGAACAGAGTAATGGTTTCATTTATGCAAAAATATTTGGTGGTTTTGCAAATATAAGATCTTTGGTAAGTTATATGGAAAACATGACCTTTATTAACTTAAATTTCATAGTATTAATATATATTTTTTAATTTTCTAGATCTGTGATCTGGTCGCTATATCCAGGCTACTCAATGCAACTCTTGTCCTCCCGGAGATTCAAGAAAGTACTCAGTCAAAAGGCATTAGGTGTATAGTAATTAATATACTAGTCATTAGTCATCTTTTCCTCTTTAGCTCCCTATGGGAGTAATCTTCATTTACTGCTTACTCGTATTATAATTGTTCAGTGACAGATTCAAGAGCTTTTCTTATCTTTACAATGAAGAACAGTTCATATCTTATCTAAAAAACGATGTACTGGTCGTAAAAAGTTTGCCTGATGATTTAAAGGCTTCGAGGAAAAAAAATGAGTTCCCTACATTTAGACCCAAAAGTTCAGCTTCTCCTAGCTATTATCTTGAAAATGTTCTTCCAAGCTTAAAGAATGCCAAGGTCATAGGCTTGCTTCTTAATGATGGCGGATCCCTTCAGGTAGCTTGACTTCTAAACTTCTTAGTTTCTGTCTTGATATAAATATACTGAAATGAAATGGTTTAAATTTGTTTAAGCCATTTTCTGCCTCTTTGATGTTTAACTTGTTTTTGTTTACCGAGGTTGGAATAGGGAACTTTAGAGCAGAATATGCATGATTATATTGTAAATTTCAGTTCTTGGATTGGTTAAGATAAGATATTTAGCCAAATCAAGCCATTAGACCTAAACACTCTCCTTTATGAAGTAAAGATGGAGAGTAATTTCAAAATTCCCTTGAAATTATTATTCAGTTAGAGGCATGAAGCCTACAAAGGTTTCATGATTACGCATTAATTTAAAGAAATCGATCATGCACAAACATAGGTCAGAACCATAAAAATGGAAATAAGAAAAATTTACCTGGAGCTCCTGGAGCTGAAGCTGTCAATTTAAAAAGTGCACACTTCATCTGATGTGTGTGCCAATTTAAGAATGGAAACAAGAAATTACGTGGAACTGTCAATTTAAAAAGTGCGCTGAAGAAAAGATGAAGTGCCCTCACTGAGGCAAACACCTCAGTGTTTGTGTTTTTAATTATTTTTTTTTCAAATAAATTAAGAACTCAGTTTTCTTAACAATTTCTTGCAAAATTTCTAATTATTGATCATAGTTCTATATTTTTTTCTTATGCCTATCTCTTTTTTTCCCTTTACACTTAGTCCCTATAGAGTTATGCCTTAAACTGAACCTTGTACTTTTGTTAAACACTAATCTGGAGTTATAGTACCGAAAGTTTCTTTTGCTTGCAAGTTCGAAAAAAAAAAAGAATTGCAGGAGAAAGTATGAAGCCCCAAAATTGTCGAATACACAGACATGTAGGTGAGATTTGGTTGAGTGATCCCCACCTTATCCATTGTTGTTGCCCATTTCTCTGTCTCTATTGTTGATATTTCTTCTAAGATTGACCGACCAGGTCTTAGAAATGTCCTAGCAAAGTTGGTGTGGTTTATTTATTATGAGAGCGTACAATCTTGGGTATCGAGAACACGATGGTCTGTGTACACCCTTTCCTGTAAAGTATCCTTATGGAATATCACTCAATTATTATCATGAATATTTAAAACCTCGCGAGGAGAGCATGGTTTGTGTACAGTGTTCTAGATGTATGCATGGCGATTTTAGACTTTTCTTCCATGGTTATTTAATTTGAAGACTATGAACAATTGGTCTACTTCTTGATCACTTGTGCTATAACTAACATACCCATATTGATTAATTTGTTAGCGTTGGCAATGCATTGTATTGAATAAGTTTTGAGGGGAAATGTTGTGAGCTTTTCTTGTAGGTGCAAATTTCCTGCATTTTATGCTTACTTTATTCCTTTATATTTCCTTTGAATGAATAGACAATTTACATATGGATTGAGGAATTTCATTTTTGATATTTTCTATCTCCAGTCTGTCCTTCCCTCTCGCATGTCCGAACTCCAGCGGCTTAGATGCAGGGTTGCCTTTCATGCCCTTAACTTCCGGCCAGAAGTTCAGATGCTTGGGAAGAAAATAGTGCAGAGGTATCTTCTGACTAGTGCGCTGGAATGGTGTAATGATTTTATTGCACTCTCTAATATCTTATGGCCGATGAAAAGATGAATAAATATGATTTAATGCCATAGGATTTTATGTCTATACTGCATTTTCTTCTACATTTTACAGGCTACGAGCTTGGGGCCAACCTTTCCTTGCTTTTCATCCTGGATTAGTCAGGGATATTCTGGCATACCATGGCTGTGCTGAACTCTTTCAGGTAGTCATATGAAGCTTTTCTTCTGCATAATTGTTAGCTATTGAAGTGGCTTTTGATTCTCAATGAGTTTTGCACTATTCATCATTTTCGCTGAGTTATATATATTTTATTGTTTAGGATGTTCACACTGAACTCATACAGTACCGAAGGGCGCAGATGATAAAAAAAGGGACTATCAGGGAAGAATTGAATGTAGATTCTCGCAAACGGAGAGATAATGGTGCCTGCCCTCTTATGCCTGAAGAGGTTTGAGCTTGACTTATCACTTTTATTGATTGTATTAAAGATTTTTCCAATTGTTTATAAATCTCAACTTTTCTTTTTGGACACAACATATTACTTCTCACTTTTTGTAAAAGCACACCCTACTATTGAAGTCTAATATGTCCCCAATGGCAGCGCTTGGGGGCTTTCAAGGTTGGCTTCCTTGGAAGTTTCAATCTCTCGGGTTCATTCCCCACGAGTGAGCTTAATTGTAAAATCTCTTATTGTCTCCCGAGTATAATAGAGTGAAGCTCTGATTTCCTGATTTCAAAAAAGAAAAAAAAACAGTTGAAGTCAAATATCCCTTTATTGATGGCTGATATTTTGATTACCAAATAAGGAATGAACCAGCTAGAGAAATCCTAGGCTTCCAAATAATATTGTAATCTGACATTTGAATAACCACCATGTGCTGGTTAATAGTGATGGAGAATTCTTTGAAATAGTTGGTTCAAATTATGATTATCACCTACCAAAGATACTAATATGAGTCTTTTTATACTACCTTTTTATATAAGTCTTGTCATACTAACTTTTTATAAGTTGAGATAATTGTCTATGGGATAAGTAAAGGTGTGCATAAATAAATAATTAAATATAATACTGAAGATCGATAAGATAGAGGATTAATATAATTTACCCTGTAACCGTCGTGAGTTTTTTTTTTTTTTTGAGAATACAACTGTCGTGAGTTGGATTAGTGGTCAAAAGTGTCGAAACTCAGAAGTGTCTTGGAAAATAAGAGGAAATACTGGTGAGAGTAGTCAATGTGCGCTCAAGCTGACCTAAACACTCACCGATATAGTTTTGTAAACAAGATTTTCATTGATGTATGAAAAAGTTACAAAAAAAGATGGGGGCATTAGAGAAAGTGTTGAATTTGCTAAACCACCAATCAATCTAAAAGTCTAAGTTGATGCTTGATGGATTGGGGTAAATTTAATTATATCAACCAACACTTCCCCTTACTTGTGGGCTTTGAAATTTGAGAAATGCCCTACAAGTGGAATTTAATTTTAATTGGGGAGGAAACGACTTGGCAGGGATTCGAACTCATGACCTTCTGCTCTGATATCATGTTGAATTATGTTAAACCACCAATCAATCCAAAAGTCTAAATTAATGGATTGAGGTAAATTTAATTATATCAACCAACCAAAAGTAATGCCAATTAGCCAACAAAAAACTAAGACTATAATTACAATATGGTTGAGACCTCTTGCTCCAGAATAAAGCGAAGTGAGATATCTCAAAAAGAAAATAATGAGGGGCCTCTCCCTGTCATGGAAAAGGATATCATTTCACTTCATAACAAATTTGCCAAAGGGTTGCTGCAAGGACGTTGTGCTACAGATACATATATAAAATCATTTCACCCCGTTATTTGGACGTAAACAATTGATAGAATCGTTTTCATCAACAAACAAACTTTTTTTCTTCTTAAGAATCAATACAGATCCATTTGAAGTTACATGCTTAAGTTTCTGATAACTTCATATTAGATCTCGAAGTTGTGTCAGATTTTGTGTGTTAAAGAAAAGAGTGATTCAGAGGTTGGAGCACTGATTTATGTTAGATGCCATTTCCTGTGTAGCTAATTTTGTGCTCAGTGATTACTCATTACATTGGATTCTTCAATCAGGCAAGTACAGTGTGTACAGTAAATGAGGTCCATTTTGATAGTTTATTTCTGTAAAAATTTTCGCAGGTTGGGGTTCTTCTTCGGGCAATGGGATATCCTCCTAAAACAATTATTTATGTAGCTGGATCTGAAATTTTTGGTGGTCAGCGCATGCTGATCCCTCTGCATGCCATGTTTAACAATTTGGTTGATCGCACTTCTTTTTGCGGCAAGGAGGAGTTAGATTCCCTATTTGGACCTGAGACCACTCTTCCTCTTGATCTTTACCAACCGCCACCGGCTAAAAGTGAGCAGCAACTGAAAGATGAGTGGAACAAGGCTGGTCCTCGGCCGAGACCTCTCCCTCCACCTCCAGATAGACCTATCTATCGTCACGAGAAAGAAGGATGGTATGGTTGGATTACCGAGACTGATAAAGAACCTGCCCCTTCACCTATGGATATGAGGATGCAAGCCCATCGGTTACTTTTGGATGCTCTTGATTACATAGTTTGTCTTGAAGCTGATGCGTTCTTCCCGGGTTTTAACAATGATGGGAGCAGTTGGCCAGATTTTTCAAGCTTGGTCATGGGACAACGACTGTACGAGAGTTCTTCATCTCGAACATATCGACCTGACAGGTAGACTAATGATGAGAACCACTACATTATTTATCTTATCTTTGATTTTTAGCAATAAAGGTGGTGAGAAAAGAAATTAAAAATTAAAATCATCAAGCTCATAGGAATAGATGAAAGATGTATATTTTGGGTACATTGAGCTAGCATAAATTATGGATGTATAGAAGCTGTAAAAGCCAAGTCCTATAGATCTGTCTATTGTTACATGGGTTCATGAGGGAATTTAATCCGTCTAGAATCTACATATGGATTCATGAGGGAGCAGTCGCTTGCTATTGTCCAGGAGGGGGTTTTTCTTTTTTATTATCAGGGTAAATTACAAATTTAGCTTTTATGGTTTGAAGAAAGCTAGATTTTAAAAGCTAAAAAATTTAATGCTTATGGTGGTGAGAAAGTTAGAACTCAATCCTTTAATTTTAAAATTAGAATTTAGTCTTTACGGTGTGATATAACCTAAAAAAAGTTCTTGTTTGTAATTGTTGGTGAAATAAATATCAAGTTAGTTATTTACGGCAGTTTGAGTTAAATCTAATTGGACAAAAAAAATCACATAATTTACACATGAATAGTTAATGACTCTACAACGATTACGAACATAGACTATTTTTTAAGGTTTTATCACATCTTTCTCCAAACCATAAGCACTAAATTCTAGCTTTCAAGCATATATCTATTGTTGGAGCAGGCGTTGTGCGATTCAGAAATCTTCCCTGACGATCATTTTTTCTTTACAGGAAATTCCTGGCAAATCTTTTGAACATTAGCCGTGAAAATTTGTATCATCCGATGCACAACTGGACACTCTTAGTGCAGGAGCATCTCAACAAGAGCTTGGGCGAGGAAGGCCTGGTAAAGCAGGCCATCTTCTCGAAACCTACATCGTTTCTAACGCATCCGCTTCCAGAATGCCTTTGTAGAATATCTTCTGGTGAAGCATCTGTTCATGTTGTGAAGGAGAAGGGCAAAACTGTTTATGGAGATGAAGAGAAGTGCCCCGACTGGATGTCAGATGGTCGACAAATCAAGTCGTTGGACTCGGCCGAGGAAGGGGATAGTAAATGGGATGAAGATATTGAATCATCAGAACAAGCAGAGTCTAATTACAATGGTGGGAAAAGCTATTTGGATAATCTGATCGAACAGGATGAGGAAATGGATCCCAACGACTAAAACTGAGTGAGTAGAAACGGTGGTTTCCAAATGAGATTTTTTTTTTGGTGTAGAGGATAAAGTTTATAGGAAATATAGTGCATGAGATTAAACATTTTTCTCAAACATTGAAATCAAGAGAAGTATAATTGTATCATTTTTTTTGGTCAAGAGAAATTTAGAAGTCAAAAGTTGTAGTATGAAAAACAATTTTTTAAAATATAATATATAATTCTTTAAATTGTTTTAGACAAACAATAGAAAAACTTGATTTAAATGATGATGTATCTTATCAAACTTTTTTTTTTTGTTTTGTTATTTCCTTCTTTTTAATTTGGCCAACAATGTACTGCTTCTTAATCGATTTATGTTAACGTTGGAGATTTTTTTTCTGTTCTTTTTGGATGAGATAAATGCTTGAAAACAAGTGGGCACCGTGAAAAGATTATAATCATTACAGAAATGGTAATGCAGGTTATTCCGTAATTGTATTGTTACGCTAAATACATGTTTTTTTAAGATACCCTAAATACATGTATTAATATTTCTTTAAGGGGATTTTGCATGTATACTAAAAAATACAAAATATTTTTACATATAGCATAAAATTAAAACTATTATTTGTATCGAGGGTCAGTGGCGCAGTTGGTTATCTTGTCTGGTGTTAATCCATTTCAACTCCACGGTCACGAGTTCGAGCTCGAAAATCGGTATTTGGCTCTCATATTATTTGAGAGTAGTTGTGCCCTCCCTCTATATAGTGTTTGTTGGTCCCCCTTCTCCCACTATGTACTAAAAAAAAACTATCATTTGTAACACAAAATCCAAATTAAATTTTATTGGTGGACTCATTCTATCACTGATAGAAAATTATGTACGAATTATTTTAGAAATTGTACTATAAATATAAGAGATAAAATGTGGTGTTGAAGGTAAATTTCCTTTCTTTAATGTTAAAATATGGTTGTGATTTATGCACTTTGAGTCTGAATTTTTTTTAAAATAAAAATTCAAATTGATTATCAAACATACCTATTTTTAAAAAGTTAAAAACAAGTGAGGAATACACCCAGATGTGTCATTTTCCCCGCAAGCAAATTGATTACTATGAACATAACTTGAAAAATAAAAATAAAGTACATAATTTCAGAGAATGCTCAAAGAGATGGGAATTTTGTTGAAGGTATAAAGAATATGCTCATATATTTATATATACTTAATCTAGAAAACAATATGACACAACTAGCATCTCTGTTTCAAAAATGAATCCCATAAATCAGCACAAATTGTAGGTCCAGGCAGAGGTACAAATCCTTTGAAATGATATATTTATACAGAGATGATTGGCACTTAGGCACCCCTACCATTATTCCATGGCTTAAGGACTCCCACTACTATGACCACAACAATGATTAGAAGGATTATGATGGCAAAGCACATCCATTTCCTAGAATTCTTTTGCAGCTTCTTTGCCTTTTGAAGAGCAGTATTCCCTTGTTGCACATGATCTACTGCACTTGTAACCTGGAAGGAGTAATGAAGAGTCAATAAACCCGATTACACGTTCATTTTAGATTTAGCTTCAAATCAATAATTTTGAAACGAAGCCAACAAGAGCTTAGCTCAACAAGTGTGATGTATGATCTAATAACCAATAAATTACGGGTTCAAATCTCCCATTCTCAGTATTGATGAATGAATTAGAGAAAAAAAACAATTTAGGAATGAAGATAGTTCGAGATCCAACAAATAATATTACATGCGATTCAATATTGTCGAGCATGTCCCCTTGTGCATCTACCAATACTGCCATGTCCAGAAATACCTGCAAAGTTAAGGGTCGTAGATGTTATGTTATGTAGTCTTTCTTCTGAGTGCGAAACAGAACCAAAAGCAAGGAAAGATGGAAAGGAAAGCAAAGCCTCTCCTCATTGCTGTCTAAACATTGGAAACCATCAACTATTCTCCTTCCATGCAAATTTCTTTAAGATACCACTCTTGGAAGAGCTCTTACAAGAGATGCTAAAGTTTAAATAAATATGTAAGGTACCCAAACTAGGAGTATATTAGTAATAAGGGTATTAGTAAGGGTAGAAAGGTAATATGGTAGAGGGTTAGTTAGTGAAGGTTATTGTTGAATTATGTTAAACCACCAATCAATCCAAAAGCCTAAGCTGATGGATTGGAGTAAATTTAATTATATCAACCAACAGTTATAAATAGGGGGAGAGGGTTGCAAGAGAGGGGATCGATGTATTTGGAGAGGTTTGGGCTTGGGTTAGCATACTCAAGAGGGAGGGATTTCTAGGGTTGAGCCTAGGGTTTCTTTGTAATTTTCGTATGTTCTATCTATATCATTTTGATTCTGTTCTTGTAAGGTTAGAATCAACCTTACAAATTGGTATCAGAGGGTCAAAATACTGGGAAAGAAAATGGCAAGATCTCAGGTGGAAGACAGAATGAAGAAGCTCGAGCAAGATGGTGACGACTTACAAGCATTAGTTAACAAAATCCAGGATCGGTTGAATCACTTGATCAATTTGATGGATCAAATAGCCGTGGAGTATGACGCAGAAGAAGAAAATGAGGTTAGTAACATTGCTCCTAAACTTCCTATGGAAACTAGATGTGTAGAAATCAGAAGATCTATGAATTGTGAGTAGAGGGGAATGAAGAAGTTAGAAATAGTGGTACTACGCTACCACAATAGAAACAAGTGCTAGTTGTGTATTGAATAATAAAGAAAATGAAAATGTTGTTCTAAAAAGAAGATTAGAGTAGGATTTGTTTTGTGTTTGAAGAATGATGAAATAGAACACCAAAATGTTGGTAGAAACTATAAACATCATGAAGTAACTTCCACAGGAATGAAAGAGGTTGAAAACTCACAGAGATCATTCTTGATTGAGCCTAAATTGGAGGATGAGCAATTGAGCAATCATGAGCAAGAAAATGCTTAAAACACTCAAAGAATTAAAAGCGATGGAAATCAAACGATGGTTTGCGCGGTTGGAGGAGAGAAATCCAAAAAAATCAAAGACAAAATTGACGTACACTATCGAGGAAGATGAAGCAAGGAGTTGATTTGTTATCCAAAAGTTTCAAGCGATAAGGAGGATGAATTTGAAAATCAGAATATTCCACAGCAAAAAAATCTGGATTAAATGGGTTTCTATTGGATTTTTCTGGGTCTGAAAATAAAGAGTGGTTTGCTAGTTATATTGAAGTATTTGGGCTGTTTTTTTTATCACTTAAATTTGGGCCTCGTATTTGATTTGTTTGTCTGAGCCTCATGAAGTTGCTAGTTGCTACATGCTGGAACTTGGGTTTTGTGGGCTTAACTTGGCCCAAATTTTGCTGCCAGAAGGATTTTGATGGGCTGCTTTATGGATTTTTCATCAAATTTGTCGAGAGTACCAATGGACTTTTGGGCCACTTGTGTGTGCATGGACCACAGTGAGGGATCTGTGGAGATTGAATGCTGCCTATTCGCCTTCAACACAAGTTTTTTCGGTATTTTGTTTGGTTAAGTTTTGTAAGCACACTTTGTCCCCAAAGTGTCTTTAAAGGGCGGAGTAGTGTAAGGTACCCAAACTAGGGGTATATTAGTCATAAGGGTTTTAGTAAGGGTAGAAAGGTAATATGGCAGAGAGGCTTGGAGAGGCTTGGGCTTGGGTTAGCTTACTCAAGAGGGAGGGATTTCTAGGGTTGAACCTAGGGTTTCTCTGTAATTCCATGAGTTATTATAAATTGTGTTTAGATGTAGGAATTATGATAAACAACATAATTGAAGTGTAAATTATTTTTTTGAAACAAGGGTAAGCACGCCCGTCCCTAGGCCAGACATCGAAGGAGTAATGTCACAGGTGAGTCTTGAACCCAAGACCTTGAGGAGAGCATTCCTCCAAAGCCCAAGTCTTCAACTACTGCACCACCCCTTGGGGACTACTTGAAGTGTAAATTACTATACATGGTTATTCAAAAAAAAAAAGTTATTATAACATAGAAGAGGAAATTATTAACCTCAAACGAAGGTATGGGTTATAAGAAATAGTGGCATGGGTTTGGGTCAAACCCAACAATTATTATAATCGGTGGGCCAAACGTGGGTTGGGTTATAATATCCCAAGTTGTTTGTATAAATGACCCCTCAAACACAGTCTAAGGATTTATGACCAATGAGATGAATAAAACATCATTCAGAATTAAATAAGTTTGAAACAGACACTAAAGGTAGTCAAAAAACTTATTTTTGTTGCTTTTTCAAAACCAGCTTTTAAAAAATCTAGGATTTATTTCATTTTAGTAGCCATAAAACAAATCTTGGAACCAGCTTCAGTCTAAATATCCAAACCTGCTGGGTTGGCTTGGCAATCGCAGGAGAAACCAAATTAAAGTTGGAAATTCAACTGTATGCAAAATTTAAGAGTTAAATGATGCAAAGTTCAGCATGACCAAACCCAATTTATACCAACCATTATACGATTGACTATTCGAGTTAATGTAGCTACCAGTTTTAGGGAATGAAAAGTGTGTATACCTGGATGCATAAAAACTACTAATATACCTGCTGTAGCTCGAGTAATTTCTTCTCTAGTCCTCTAACTGCACTGTGACGCTCTTGAATTTCAGCTAGAGTGTCCATTACCTACAAAGTAATAGAAATAAATATAGTGAAAGTAAAATATAAAACTCCATGAATTAAGGCACAGAATTCTTGAAGTGTACTTAGAACTCAACAAGCTATAGAAATCTTGAAGTATATTTTTTTTTGGATAAATAACAACTTCAATGAGACAAAACAAAGAAACAAACATCCTAAAGGCAAAGGGGAAAGAAGCACCACCTCACAAATATAGAGTATGGCTATAATTACAAAAGAATGTAAGAAGAAATTTGAATCCATTAATGCAGTACTTCGATTGAGATCTTTTTTTTATATTTGTAACTGTCTAGGCCAGCTTGCACTCCAAGGCCAGTACTTTGATTAAGATTATCAGCATAAACATCCCTTGCTAAGGGCCTAAGGCTTAAAGCAAATAACATGACTGGGGAAAGAAGAAAATGCTGGGACGGTAAGGGAGAAGTAACAAACCTGTCCTCGTCCTTGTTCTTGAATTGCCTTCTGAAAGATTTGTTCACTATCCCCAGTTTCAATTAATTTCTCGATGGTCTACAAGTTCATATAATAATTAAATAAATGAGCATAGCACACTAAAACACTATCAATGGTATCCATTGGAATTCTAATAGTAGTGAGAGTAACTACCTCCTCGTCAGCCCTAGCACCCGTGACTGAAAATCATAGAAGCCAACAATGTCAGTTATCCAAAATTTGAAAACTTCTTCAAGGACCAGAATTTTTATGATCGAGAGACAAACCTGTGAAAACCCGTCTCTCAACAACTTCTCGATACTCTTGATTGATTTTTTCACGTAAAATCTACAATAAATGTTACAATCCATTCAACCCATGATCTTAGGCAATAATGACTTCAACCCAACAAGGAGATGAAGAAAATATACCTGGAATTCAGACATCTTGTCTTTCAACTTCTTTTTTAAGGAACTAAAACAAAATAAGGCAATCAATGAGGGAAACAGTCAGTTCGTAAATATATTTAACAAGACATCAAGAAGTTCATGAGCTGATGAAGTAGTAGGACTCAGAGCAAATTTGAACGAAAAAGTAAAAGGAACTGCAATTTGACTTGACTTTATAGAAAAAATACAAAATCCAGGCAGAAGACACCATTTTCCTATTCAAAATAAGTCTAAAAGTCCATAATTGAACTGAGCTTGAACTCACCACTGCTGGCCAGGGGATGAGAAGCTGATGATCGGATCAAGGAAAAGCTATAAAGGTGAGGAAATGCTACATAGAATGGTCTATCCCCAAACAACCTCGCTTCTTGGAAAAAAAGTGTATGCCACATCCACCACCAAAAAGAGCAAAAAGAAAAAAAGAAAACGTACTCATCCACAATGCCTTTCCAGTCAAAAGGAAATAAACCATACTTACTCACAATGACATTCCGCTTAGAAGACTATTGCAAGCTCGGGCTCTCAATTTGAAATGTACTATTATGTAATTTTCTTAATTCATTGTCAAGTTAAAAAAATAGAGCGTGCCACTCAATGCGAGGCTGACATATGGCCATGGCTTCACTTTCTAACATCCTCCTCTCTAACTTTTTTTTTAGTACAACAAGGAATTGGGGATTCGAACAACAGATCTCATGGTTACTAATACATCAAGATGACGCTGAGCTATTGCCCTTGTTGTTGTTGGCCTCCTCTCTAACTATTGGAATAGCTTAAACATGCCATCTTTATGCCCATTGTCAGAATGCACACATTTAATAGTAGCTCAAGTATCTAATTTATTGTTAAAGTATGAGGATTTTTTATTCCTTTTCAAACACAAACTCATTAACCAAAAAATTAAAGTATTCATGTTTAGCAGCTGAATGCACCTAGTAGATCTTACTTACAAAAGTTGACCAACATTGGAAAATTATCTTGAATTATGGTAGAGTTATTCCATAACGCAGAAACAATCATTAAAAAATAAAATAAACGGTAATTTTAAACTGAAAAGTTTGCGTATAAGTATAACATACAGAGTAGTTGCTGTTCTTGATCTATCTACACCTGATCCTTTTCCACACCCGAGCCTCTGCCTATTTGACAGATTCTGGAACACCAATACCCCAAAAATGAAAAACATAGGAGGAAGGGTGTCCTTTCTTTAGGAAAAAAGGTAACATTTAGAAATTTCCAAACATAAAGTATGACAATAGGTTATTCATAAAGAACATGAAATATCAGGTAGATGCAGAAAAAGGATTCACCTCACGGTCGAGTTCTTCAACTTTGGCCTTCACAGAACGTGCAACTTTTCCAACTTCATCGACATCCTTTTCCATCCGCTGCTTGATTGCTGGAGTAAAAGATACATAAGTGAAGTAATTGAACATGGAATCTCTTAAAACCACGTATATAGTGCATAATCGGACCATGCAGCACCTAAGGCTTTGTCACCCTTTGTTAAAAGCTTGAGTAGCAGTACATCGATTAGCCTTTGTTCAGAAAAAAGAATTGTACATACCCATACGTATTAAAAGACGAATAGGAAAGAAATATATGAGAAAAGAGGGGAAAAACAACATCCTTCTCAGCTTAAACCATATTAAGTTTAACTTTGTGTTTAATAAATCCTTGAACTTTCAATTTTGTATCTAATATGTACCTAATATATGCAAAATTTTAAAAGTTAACAGATCTAAATTTATCTAATAGGACCCAAAGCTTTCAATTTTTAGACATAAACATTAAAATTCAGACATATTGAATTGAATAGGTAAGAACCTTTTCTTAGACACAAAATTGGAAGTTCATAGACATAATAAACAGTTTTTAAAGTTTTCAGACCAAATACATACGAGTTGAAGAACTAAACTTGTAATTTAACCCTTATTATGATAAACAAAAGTATTGACTTGTCACTTGATAGAAGGAAGAATAAACAAAGAGAAAGAGAGGGTAAATATCCAATATCCAAGATTATAATTACAAAAGATTTTGGAGCAAACATAAACTTAACCGAAGTTTTGAAATCAACCTCTTACAACTGACAAATAGAGAATAATCTTTTAAATGTCTCCTGTCAATGCATGTTTCAAAGCTATCAAGTTACACTTAGAAAAAGGTAGAATTGACGTATTGCTCTATACAACGTAATGAAATAGAAACAAATACAATGTTATACAAATTCATCCCTAGATTTAATAAGCCTCTTTTGCTTGTAAACCCCATGATAAGATATGATAATACGCTAAACCATTGGGTATTTGCATGTAAATCCATATTGATAATGTTATTTTGAAACAAACATAAATTCAAAGGAAAAAATTAAATTCATTATTATGAGTGGTCATATAGATTACCTTTCATTGCTGGAGCTTTGGTCACAGCTTTGGACTCCTCGTGTGAATCCTGTAAGCAAGTTATGAGACAGCAGAATAGAAAAGAAGACTTATTCACAATACTTAAATGAAATACTTAATAACCAAAGCATTATATTTTTATCAGCTCTTATTGGAAGGTTTTTTGCAGCTAGGAAATAAACTAGAAACTTACACCACAAGGCTCTTTTTATAAATGCCACTAAAGGATCGTGTTCAAATATTTCCCCGCCCCCCAACCGATACAAGAGAGAGATAACTACAAAGGAAATAATCAATATACCCATTGATGAAGATATTAAAAAAAAAAAATCATGAGATTGACGATAGGAAAGCATTGAACTGAACCAAACACCAAAACCCCTCCAACTAGAAGCCCCAAGAGTTCTCAATCTCCCATAGAGAGGGAGATCCACTAAAAAACTCCAAAGGATCTTCTCAAAAAAGCCACGAGGAAAACTTTTTTTTTTGGGAAGTACGAAGAAAACTCATATTCAGTGATTCACCAGAAACATTCTTGGATTGGTAAAATAACTGAATGATTTGATGCCACTCCAAGATATTAGAGAATACAAGATAATGTGTAAAAAATTAAGGTAATGGTGAAAAACAGAAATATACATTGAAATCAAATGAATGAAGTTAATAGAGTATACACTTTTGATGATTTAAGAAAAAAGGATCACAATTACAAATGTTAAATCAAAGGAACACAGGGCCGTCGGCTTACATAAAATCTAACAACCTGGCTCTTTTCTTAAGTGATAGGAAAGGAAAAATGTAGTGTAAAAGGTGGGGGGAGCTTAGAATGTAGTGTAGTTAGCTTTCGTGGGCCCTATCAATAAATATATAAGGTGACATAAAAGTGAGAAAGTTGAGATAGAAATGGAGGTTGGAACAATTTCATCATGGGTTGGCTTAGTGGTCAAGAGAGCCTTAGGGACTAAGAAGTTACAGGTTCAGTCAATGGTGATCACTTACCTATGATAACAACAAACATATCTATTCTAAATAGACACTTGTACCTGGAGCTTTCTTAGTAGCCTATCGAGCTTCTCATTCTGTTTTTCAATCTCTTGGACCTGGATAGGATAAAAAGAACACAATATAATGTATCCACTCAAACCGAGTCATTGAAAACATTCTTAAAATGCAACATCAAATTTACTATTTGCTCAACCATAAGAGGCAAACGATATTGCTCAAACACCTTTTTAAAGAAATCCTCCAAGCCCAGATCCTCTGCACTGGTAGGAGCATTTATTCCTTGTTCAATGTCTCCTCCCCTAGAAGGTTGACCTCGATTGAAGGAATCCTTCAAAACATTATCAAGTGACATTAATGAAAGTTGAAGTTTTATTCAAGTAACATAATGTACTTCTGATAGATTATAAATTAAATACGTTCCAAAATGAACATAAATGCTGAGCTACAATATCGAAGCAACAGTGAAAGGTAAAAGATCATATCAAAAACAAAATTCTATTGTGAAGCCCAAACCTATTCTTGTACTTGGGTCTTCAATCAATTCTATTTCTTACTGAACTTTCTCATAATTGATTTAGAGTGTAACTTGAAACTGAACAAGTGCATGCTTTCGTTGAGGTTCTCTACTTCTCTTTTTTCTTTCTTTCTTTTTTTAAGGTCTTTTTTTTTTCTAGAAAACTTGCAGTATTACTAAAGAAAAAGCAGATCACAGGAGGTAGATAAGGTATGCATCAGAGACCAGTGAAGCTAACAAAAAAACAATTCAATTGGCATAAACAATAAGAGAATTATAAGAGCGCTCGAGGTCACCGGTATGCATTAGAGCATTAGAAAAACTACATGGAAATTGGAAAACAAAAAATCTGGTAAGCCAAAGACCAAGCCCAAAAGGGAAAGAAAATCCTCTTTGTTCTAAACTACTTACTTTGAACAGTCCACTATTTATTTCTATGAACCACTCAAATTAGCAGACGCTACTATCAATTAAGTTGCCACTAAATCCAAGAGATTAAGCTAATGGGTTAGCATAAATTTAATCTCTATCAATACTTTTAATACCACCTAACTTGGGCTTGAAAATTTGTAGAAGACCCAATAATTAGCAATCAATATTAAATGGGGACGAAATATTATTATAAGGGTTTGAACACATGACTTTCTGCTATAATATCATGTTAAATCATGAATGAACTCAAAAACTCAAATTGGAACCCCCACAAGATAGCAATTAGCAAAGATGAAACACCTAAAGAGGGATTCAAACTAGTATTCATAATCCATATTCGGTATCCAATGGCCCCGACATTTCTAACATCCTATGCATCCCCTACGACCTTTCCACGTCAGGATACTAATCTGAAGTTTCTTGCGAGAGTAAAAATTGTCTCCACCGACAAACACGAGTCTTTACAACATATTTTGTTCTTACTCACATGCTTACTAAGAAGCCACCTAACATAGGATTGCTCCATTCCAAGCACGCTTAAACTTTAAAGCTCCTATAAACAAGCCACCAAAAAGAAAAGTGCATCTTGTAGGTAAAGGTAAAAACTATCCGTTCATATCATCAGGATCTCTCTCATCCAAATGTGATCTCAGTTAATTCATGTACTCGAGAAAATCTGCTCTGCTCGAGCATCACATGCCCACCAAATTTTCCTTGATTTGTCCCCAAACCACATCTTAATAGGAGAAGATCTACTCTGATACCATCAATATTACATTGGGTCCGAGATTTTAAATTGTAGGTTTAGTGTGTTATAGAAGAAACTAGTGTGCCTACCCTCGAAAAGACAAACTGCAGCACCTGCTCTACTCAATCATAGCATAATAATCGTCAATCTTTCGGTTTTCTCAATAAAAGCTCGGTTTTTACCTTACAAAAAAATTTAACAACAAATCATAACTTTTGGGAAATAACGTTGAGCCACAACTTGTGTTCTCAATTTCTTAAAGGTTCAGTTCCAAGGTTGGATAGTGACCAAGCTCATACTTAGGCCTTCTTTTAAATGGGAACCATCAAATTCCTTCACTTTTGGGCCCTGTCATCAAAATGGTTGAGAGGAGATTGCAAATATTTAGGTCATTCACACATCTTCAAGGAAGGTAGGCTTACTCTCATTCAAGCATCACTTGCTAATATTTCCACCTACTAGGCTACTACTTATTACCTTTCCCTCTACCCTCAAAGTTTGCTATCTCCTCAGAGTAGATCTCAAGTGGATTTTGAGAAGCTACCTATTGAGGAGGGAAATTTTTGGTTATTCTGGCTGAAACACAAAATTCAATCTTTACTAGCTAAATGGTCTTGGCAGATTTACAAAGAAAATAATGTTTTAATGCCTCAGGCCCAGGATTCGTAACAAAATTCGACAAATTATGGTTCTAGAAACCTGGTATGCTACCTAATAGTTTTGATCTCCTTTTAAAAATGAAGATTGCTCTCCCATAGACTACCACGAGTCTTTCTTCATGTTTTGTCCTCACTCACATGCTTCTCACAACCTTTTGTTCAGTCTAAAATCTTTCAATCACATGCTCTTTCCTAGCCATCTTATTCTTATCATATCCGAATCGTATTTCATCCAAATAAACCAGTGTAAAACGTCACAATAAGTAAATATTTTTGTGCAAGGAGGAAGTAAAGAGTCAACAAACACATAGTATCAAGTCAAGAATCACTTCCAATAATAGAGAAATTGGAGATTAAGTAACAGCCAATAGATAAACAGAAGACAACATGGTAGTAGTTGAAAAAATAAGTAAACAGAATAGTTTTCCAAGCCCTTAAGCAGTGTTCATAATCCACAAACTGAATAAACCCGCGAACCCCACGAGCTCAAAACTTCACACATCAACCAGAAGTGAAAAAAACACGTCTAAACCCTTTATCACGTACAGCAAAGTGAACCGAACAAATCATAAAAAGGTACAAAACAAAGCTTGGATCAAAATCAAGACAAAACCCACAATCAAAAACTTCAAAAATCATCCATATGCAAAACGTAAATAAATACAATGCAAAGAATTTGAGATTGATTGGGCAAAATTACCGAAAGAAGATCGTTCATTATGGAAGCGAGCTCGAAAATCAGCCACAGAAAAGTGAAAAAAATGAAAGGGATCGAAAGGGAAAGAATTGGAAACAGGATTAAAGCTTTCAACGTTCCTGAAACAGAGAATCCGCCGTTGAGGTTCAAAATTTGGAACAACAACAGAGAAGCGAGAAAGAGAGAGAGAGAGATTGCGACAGATCAGAATCAAAGCGGAATTACAGGCCCTTTTCCCTTTTAATATTTCAATATATATATATATATATATATATATAATGTATATTAAAAAAGGAATTTGTTGTAATAGGTCATTATTTTAATTTTGTCAATTTTTAAAAAATATTTTATACCTAATAAAATGTTAAGAGAATTATTTTTTTAGTTCTTAGATTTAACTTTTAGTTTCAATTTGATTATTATATTTTAAAATTAAAAATTAGCTTACATATTTTGAATTGTTTGTATTTTCTTAGTCTACATTTATACTTATTTTTACTAAAAAAAATCAATTTAGCCAACATTGTATATTTTTTAGTTACAATAATGTTTTTGTTTTCTTAACTATAATGTTCACTTATCATCATTTTAGATAATATTAAGTTAGGTAACTAATGATTTGCCATCTCAATAATAAAAATAGAGTATTATTAAAATGTGCTTAATTTTAAAATATATGAACAAGTTGAATTATACCTCAAACTTAAACTTAAAGATTAAAAGTGTTTTTTTTTCTTTAAAATGTTTCGATATTTGTTCTTAGTTGTTTTCAATGAATTTAACTAATTAGTTTCAACCGAATGAGAATGAGAATGCTTTTATTATTTGGTTGTAAACTATATCAAAACCGCTGTCACAGATTTGAGCCCGAGAATCGATATTTGTCTCCTTTATCTGAATATGTACTAAAAAAAAAATTAATTTCAACCAAATTCATTTCATAGAAGTCATTGGATTAAAATGTTTGAAATGTACTTAAATTTTATTAGAATCCATTTTTAATGTATTTTAATTGGATTTACTTTTTTATTATTCATAAAAAAGGCTATAAAATATTTTATAAAAATATATATTTTTAATTTTAATTGGATTTACTTTTTTTTAATTTTGTTTATTTCATTTTTTTTTCTTCTCTCTTCTTTTCCACAAATGAAATTATAAAAATATATTTTTAATTATTATTAGATATACTCAACTAATGTTATAAATATGGGGAAATGGTTGAGATGGGAAGTCAATATTTTCCTTTTTTTGAAAATAAAATCAATATTTTCGTTTTTTTGATCAATTAAGTCGTCTTTACGTATTAATTAAAGTGTTTTTTGGTAACTGAATTGACCAAACTAACCTTCAAACTGTTTTCACGTACCAAAATTAAATGAATGGTTTGGACTGTTACTCAGTCAAGTCTTTAATTAATATTTTCAGTTAAATACACCTTGTTGTTCAAAAGTTTGTTTTTGGATATATTTTTTTTCCTTTTTTTTTTTGTAGAGCTTCTTTTTCGGTTGAGGATATATAATTAACATGATATATTTATTATAATTTAGTCAAACATATCATGTACTTTTTAAAGATTATAATTATGGAGAGCGGAGAATTCAAATTCATGACCTTTTAGTCATTAAATGTATACTAATGTCACTTAACTAGTCTTGTTGGTAAAAATATCATGTCAATTACTTTTGAGTTCGAAATTTTAACTTCATCCCTTATTATTAATGAATGGATTTTGATTTAAAAAAAAAAGAAAAAATATTCTTTTTTCCAATAAACGTGCTAAAATTGAATTTCATACTAGTAATTCTTTTATTTTTCAATGAAGCATTTAGATTTAATGAATAAATTTCTAGTTTTTTTTTTCCGGTAGGCCAATAAATTATGAATTTAATTTATGGTAATCAATCTACTTAAGAATTAATTTCCAACATATTTTCTTGATAACTAAATATAATAGAGTTAGATAGTCGAAGTACTCATAAATCAATCTAAACCCAACAAAAAATGACAAAAAATATTGATAACCTAAAAAATTCAACTAATACAAATTCAATGTTTCAAATTATTTCATTGATAAGTGAAAAAATTCGAAAAAGAGGCAACTACGCATAGGTCACATATACCAAAAAATATACGAAGGCAATAACCAAAGTTGTACCGATAACAATACTGTTTTTGCTTTCAAATATAACCCAACTGAAAATTGCTATTGGTTCGTCTCTTAGATTCGCATAGTTAAATCTATACATCCCAATCCAATCCAAATTAACATAATCTTACCTTTTATAAATTTATTGTAAATCTTTGAATCACTCTACTTCAAGATCATTTCTAGTCAAACTCAATCAAAACTTCAATTAAAATTAAACTAAAGTTTTCTTTTTAAAAGTACAACTTGGAGGAGAGGATTAGGGGTGTTCACATTTTATCCGAAAACCGAACCGACCGACCAAAACCGACCGAATCAAGGTCGGTCGGAGTCGGTTAAATTAAATAATTAACCGACAGTCGATCGGTCGGAGAATTTTCAAAAAAAATTAAGTTAGAAGAGTAAATCCATGGTTTCTAAATGAAAAATATTTAGATTTTTTTAAAAAAAACCTTAATTGACCGACCGACCGTCGGTCGGAATTCTCGATTCAAATTTTTTTTCGGTTTTTATTATTAGAAAACCAATATGTCATTTATCAATGTCGGTTTTCTCCAAAAAACGATCCCGACCGACCGACGAACACCCCTAGAGAGGATGACCACTAACTCATACATAAAAAAGTATTACTACTTTCAAATAAAAGAGAGATCGAACACCTGTAACCGTGATATTGAATTCAACTACCACCAAACAATGAAACCAGTACACCACCAACTTTTTCGGGAAAATTAAACTAAAGTTAAATGATACATGGGTGTAACGTAAGAATACCAAAAGAGGAAAATCTTGTTCATCGGCAAAAAGACGCCGTGGATCTTATTGAGCTCTATATTTCTTCATAATGAGCACATGTATAACTTTTCACCACTCTGCAAAGTACAGACTTTGATCTTTGTTTAAAAAACAAAACAAAAAAAAAAAGACTTTAATCCTCGTGTAACAACTCCATCTAAATGTCTGCTGCTTTGTGACTAAATAATTGCACACAATAATACAGCAGTCAAACTCACATCCCTAAAAAGCAAAAACTAACAAATTAAAAATGTCATTCTCAACTTTAATTCCCTCTGCAACTTGTACATTACAAAGGAACCAACCAGCCCCTCCTCCCCAAAAAAGCATAAAAGCTTATCAGAGAAGCTGATGAAGACCATATTACACCTTACACTGTGTTTTGTTCATAACATTTTACATGCTCGCTGCTTGTTCGCCCGACCACTTCCATACTTTCACTTGTCCCGTCGCGTCACCAGTAAAGAAGATGACGCATGGACCAGCCTGAATTGATCTGGTTTCTTCCTTGGAATATATTTTACCCCTCTCGGAGAACCTAATGGCAACCAGCATCAAAGTAGGATTGATTAACAAAACACTACTGTCAATGTAATTTTAGAAACAAAACAGATAAGAAAACCAAGAATCCGGAATCAAAGAAAGAAATATAGCAAACATGGGAAAGATGGCTCACGATGGCAAGTCGTAAAGGCGAACTGAGTTGTCGTTGCACGAACATAACAAAACAGGCTTGCCATCAAAGTCGTGCATCCCACAGAGAGTAAGCAGGCCCTAAAACCAATTGCAATCACATCACATAAATGAATCGAACACATTGATTGAGGCAGATAGAAAAATGACCCCAGATAGAAAAATAAATTCAGTTGGAACTATAATCTAAGGCAGACTAAATTTCAGAAATGCAAACATTTCTTCCTTTAATGAAGCAAAAAAATAAATGTTCACTCATTTCTCACATTCAATGGGAGGCCACTTAAGAGTTAAGATTTGGCAATACTATGCTATGACTTGATCCTAATACGCATGGTAAAAAACATTCATACAATTAGATCACAATGTAAGTACAAGAAGATGCATCTAAATTTGAGAACAATCCTGGCATTGTTTTAAAAGGCCCGTTCAAGCACACGTCTAGGCTCAAGGTGTAGGTCTAACACCTCGCATTGAATGGGCGAGACTGATGTAAAAAGGCATGCAAATTTCTTTGATCAATTGTAAAGAATAAGTTTTACTAATTCTAGATGCAAAAATCTTAGGTTTTTTGTTCTTTAATTAACTAAAACATAACATAACATTTAAGTATTTTTTAATATTCCTACTTCAACTATGCTATCACTTATTTATGAATGGTCTTATATATAGTATGTCTCACAAAAAACACTCACGCTTTTTTTTTGCACCTTACGCCTAAGCCCGAGTAGGCTATAGTGCCTTCGTGTGTTGTGGGTTTTTAAAACCCTGCTAGTAGTAACGTACACAAAATAAATATGTAACACAGCCAATAATAAAGCAAATGAGCGTAATCTCCTCGGCCTGTCAGAGGATTTCCAATTCTCATCTTTTGTACTCTTTAGTATTATTTAAAAAATAACAAAGCAAACAGAAAACTATAAACATACATGGTCTTCTTTGTGCGTGTAAGTTACTTCCAAGTTTCCACTTTCTTTAGCAGCCCACACCTGCAAACAAGACAGTTGAACGGTTACATAATTTTCCAGTCATAGCAGAACATAAACAGTGTCACACATTAGAACTCAGCTTGTAAATAAGGACAAACCTTTATTGTGTTATCGAGTGAACACGAAAAAAGGAATTGCTCCCAGTAAAGTAGAGACATTACAACCGATGTATGATCTGTCAATGTCTGTAAACATTGTAAAGATTCCAGACTCCAAACCTTCAAGAAAGAAGAATAAGAATAAAAACGTTAAAAAAAACAATATTCTAAGTAGAGAAAAGATGACACATACTAGAGTTCAACTCACTTTAATAGAATTGTCCATGGAACCAGAATAGAGCCTATTAGCTCCGACAACTAAGGAAACAACAGGAAGGATGTGGCCGTTGAGTGATGCGGCTGGCTCAAAGCAGTTGGTTGCAGCATTAAATTTCCATGCCAAAATAGATCCATCCTGTGTGCAGATGGGTAAAAATAAAGATTAAACTTCAAAGACTATAACCCAAAGTACCCAGGTGAAATCCGTGGAAATAAAACAATGAGAAGGAACCATATCCAAACGAAAATGAGAGGCATTAGCAAGTAAGAAATGCAACAGCCTTAAAACTGAAGAGGGTCATAGAAGCATGGACACGGAAAAATAAAAGGGCACAAATTCAAAAAAGTTCACGTTATTTTTTATTAGAAAATACTTTATAACATCTCGAGAAACCGAGGAGGTTGCATACAACTATTCTTCAACATGGTACGAGACATGTACTTTGACAACCTTGGAGTGAAACTACGAGATCTACATTCACAGCAACGACTGTCAAACAACGTTACTTTAGGTGAGCTTACTGACGATTCATGCAGAGCAAACAGCTATTCAGCCGATGTGTGAGCTTGCATACAACTATTCTCGCATGCAGCAATCAAAAGATGAGGAAAACAATCCTGAAATGTTGTTCTATTTCTTTCCATCCACAACTCATATCCCAAAGGATGAGCTTAATAGCATCACCACATAATATTTTTTTTTCCTTTGAAGGGAACAGCAGATAATAAAAAAGACACAATTTTGTCAAAAAATGTCAATAGTCGGGTATTAGAAGACAGCTGTATTGTAAATTTGTGAGTTATAATCTGGGGGATGAAACACCCAATAAACAAGAATTTGTCCAACAGAAATGAGCTCACACTGCTAAGATTCTCACATGTACAATTAAGAAGCAACAAGAATACCTGTGTACCAGCAAAGAGTAAATCGTTGCCCACAACAAGGGCATAAACGATGCCAACGGGTCCGCTAAGACTCAGATCAGCTGAAGTCTGAATGTTCCATGCCTACAAACCAAATATAATTCTTTGTTAGTTCAAGTAACCCATATATTTGGCATTACAGCATACCCTTAAGAGAAAAAGTACGTCATCCAGTAGACCCAAACACAATTACAGACTAACAGTTTATCTTTTGTGTAAAATAACACAGTAACAACACATCATCTAGTAAAAATTCATGTACTATCAATTTCACCACACCTTAACAAAATTAGATAAGCCAACAAATATCCAAGGGCCTTCAGAAATCATGGAACCAACTTCTCCACCAACATTAATAATGGCCATGCACTGCAAAGAAATGCAAAATATTTCAGCAAACTTGGGTCAGATACTAAAAACGTCAGAAAACTAGTGATCAAGAGAAAAATAACGTCTGGAAACCATAAAGTTACTAATGAAATAAACTACTCACTGACTGTTGAAAAAAAAATATCGAAGCATCATCAGTTTTACTCGTAAACTTAAAATTCGAGATTAGTTTTTTGGATAAGAAACCTTACATTGATATATAAAATTACAATATAAGATATAGTCTATTACAAAATATATTGGATTCAGAGATCATATGATAGCTCTCACAGTGATTAATAAGACAATGAAAGCTATAATAATGAAAGTGAGGGTCAATTTTACACCAAGATATGACATGGAGCGTGATGGTAGGGGTTGTTCGTCGGTCGGTCGGGGTCGTTTTTTGGAGAAAACCGACCTTGATAAACAACATATCGGTTTTCTAATAATAAAAACCGAAAAAAAGTTTAAATCGATAATTCCGACCGACGGTCAGTCGGTCAATCGGTCGGTTCGGTCGGTTAAGGCTTTTTTCAAAAAAAAAAAATCAATGGAAAACCATGGATGTTACTCTTATAATTTAATTTTTTTAGAAAATTCTCCGACCAACCGACCGACCGTTAATTATTTAATTTAACCGAATCCGACCGACCTTATCAAAAAATCGACCGGCCGACCTTGATTCGGTCGGTTTTGGTCGGTCGGTTCGGTTTTCGGATAAAATGTGAACACCCCTACGTGATGGTGTAAAAAAAACGGCTATAGGTTGTTGTTGAGTCCTGAAAAATCCTCTTGTTTCGTTTGTTCCACAGAGTCTAGTAAAATGCTCTAATAAATTGCTCCCATAATAATTTGTTTTGTTTCAAGATTAGTAATGTCTTCTTTTACAATACTTATGACTTGGTGTTTGTGGGACATCATTTTCATGGAGTGAAGACTATTTTGATAGAAAACCAAAAAATGAAATAAGGTCTTTTTTATAACATATTTTCTTATTACTATTTTGATAATGAACCAAAGAATGAAAGAAAAAACATCTCTCTTGACTAATCATAACAACAATAGTAGAAGACAACATGAAACCCCAGATGATTCTAGGAAATTACTTTAGATGGAATCGGAAAAGAAGAACCAAATTCTCAAATGTTAAGCCATTTGAAACCCTCTTACAGAAAGCTTCATAAGAACCTCTTGGCATTCTTGAAAAAAACCAAAATTTTGAACATGGTAAAAACAAAGGGCCACTGCATTGGTAGACTAAAAAGATTGTCTTCCATCGCCATTGTTGAATAAAAAGCCTTTTTTTTCTCGTGTTCCATGCCCGAGTCCAGAAAAAAACACAAGCCTAGAATTTTGTATTAGAGATTAAGTCAAATAAGTCATAGGAAATGAAATATGATAAAAAGCAACACAGTGTCCTAAGCAAAAATAAACCTCCAAAATTTTGGAAAGAAATCTATTACTTTTATTTTTATAATATACCAAGTTTTCATTGAGATAAAAATAAAAGATTACACGAGCATACAAAAAAGAAAGCCCACTAAAAATAGAAAACTAGATCCTAATCTAGCAAAATCTAACCTAACGAATAATTACAAAAAGATTTGGTCACTTAGGCCCAAAGAAAAACATTGATCCTAATGAATAACTATAGAATAATTCTATTATTATTAAAGAAAGACTCCTACTATAAAAAATAAAAGTAAAAATAAATAAATAAAAAGGACTCTTCTTAACTAGCAAATAATAATGTTTAGTACATGTGATATTACCCTCCTCACTTCGAAACCTTCCACCTAGTTATTGTCTTCCCCCAACCAAGAAAAAGTACATGCAAAGAAGGAATACATGACCTATCCATTTCACTCTCAAATTATCCCTCAACACAACATCCGATCCAGTTATGAAACATCTAGAACTTAATCTTCACATTAGTTTCTATGAATCTTTCAATCATTTACCTTTCCAAATATGGTATTATCCCGTTAATGTTCATGTGAACTCATTTTGCAATTTTTTTTTTTTTTGATATATGTTAGTATCCTGGTCAGTTTGCAATTTGCATGTACCTCGACTTTTCTCATGGAACATTCCGATTACAGCCCGACCCTACAATATTTGGATGTCAAGGAAACTCGTAAAAAATTAATTGCTAGGTAAGTGGCCACCATTGATTGAACTCACAATCTTCTGGGTTTTTATTATCCTTTTGACCACTAAGCTACACAGTCATGTTGGTCAAATTTTCCACAAATATGAGTAAGTTCTAAAAACATAAATTGGCAATGGCATAGAAACAATATTTTCGTGTTTGTTTTTCTGTTTAGAGGAAAAGGAAAAAGCTTTTAAAAATATATGTATTATGTAAGGTACTCTCCTTTTTTTTTTTTTTTTTTTTATATCCATGTGCACCTAAACTATTCTCACGGGTAAATCTGTCAAACCCTACCACCTCTGGATATCAAGAAACCTGTAGTAAATTAACTCTTAAGTAGGTAAGTTTTTTCTTTTTCTTTTTTTTTTTAAACCAAGAAATCGGAGCTTTCTGATAAGGTTGGGCCTAGGGCTCGATTGGGCCTAGGGCTCTATTTAGCCATTACTTGGAGAATAAGTTAGTATTTTGTTATAAATAGAGTGGGTTAGGTTAGAGTTTAGGATCCAATTGTTAAATGAGTTATTGAGTGATTTATTGTAAGGGCTCAAGAGATTCTCTTGAGAAGGGAGGTTCCAAGTTCCTATCAAAACTTGGTTTATCTTTATTCTTTTATCTTTTGATATAATCTAGATCCTGGATCATATCAATTGGTATCAGAGCCGTTTGATTCTTGGTTGTAGAGATGGATCACGAGGTTCTTCGTTTCATTCAAGAAAAGTTGCAAAGTTTGATGGTGGACTTGAAAAAAGACCTCAGAGAAGAGGTAGCTTCTCTAAAAAAAGAATTTAGAGAAGACCTAAAGGAGAGTTTCAATGACCTAAAACGATGTTTTAGGGAGGAAATTAGGTTGGAAAAAACAATGACGGCTAGGGTTTTGACCCGCCACCACCGCCTCCTCCGCTGCCGCCTCCGCCTCCCCACCGTCGTGCTGCTGCTGCCGCCGTTGCCCCTACCTCCGCCACCATCACCAACCCCACCTGCGGCGCTGCTGCCGCCGCCGTCACCACCTCCGCCACCACCATCGCCGCCATCTCCACCGTCACCACCTCCGACACCGCCGCCACCACCACCACGGTGTTGCCGCCGCTACTGTCATCACCACCACCTCTGTCACTGCTGCCTCCACCACTGACGCGCTGCTGCCGCCGCCGGAAAAAAAAAAAAAAAAAAAAAAAAAAAAAAAAAAAAAATCTATTTTTGTTTATGCCCACCTTGAGGACAAGGTGCTTTAAAGGGGGGTATTGATAAGGTTGGGCCTAGGGCTCGATTGGGCCTAGGGCTCTATTTAGCCATTACTTGGAGAATAAGTTAGTATTTTGTTATAAATAGAGTGGGTTAGGTTAGAGTTTAGGATCCAATTGTTAAATGAGTTATTGAGTGATTTATTGTAAGGGCTCAAGAGATTCTCTTGAGAAGGGAGGTTCCAAGTTCCTATCAAAACTTGGTTTATCTTTATTCTTTTATCTTTTGATATAATCTAGATCCTGGATCATATCAATTGTATCGTGAGCCGCTTTGATTCTTGGTTGTAGAGATGGATCACGAGGTTCTTCGTTTCATTCAAGAAAAGTTGCAAAGTTTGATGGTGGACTTGAAAAAGACCTCGAGAGAAGAGGTAGCTTCTCTAAAAAAGAATTTAGAGAAGACCTAAAGGAGAGTTTCAATGACCTAAAACGATGTTTTAGGGAGGAAATTAGGTTGGAAAAAACAATGACGGCTAGGGTTTTGACCCCGCCACCACCGCCTCCTCCGTTGCCGCCTCCGCCTCCCCACCGTCGTTCTTGCCGCCGTTGCCCCTACCTCCGCCACCATCACCAACCCCACTGCGGCGGCTGCTGCCGCGCCGCCGTCACCACCTCCGACATCGCGCCGCCACCACCACCACCGGTTGCCGCTCACTGTCATCACCACCACCTCTGTCACTGCTGCCTCCACCACTGACGCGCCGCTGCTGCCGCCGGAAAAAAAAAAAAAAAAAAAAAAAAAAAAAAAATCTATTTTTGTTTATGCCCACCTTGAGGACAAGGTGCTTTAAAGGGGCGGGTATTGATAAGGTTGGGCCTAGGGCTCTATTTAGCCATTACTTGGAGAATAAGTTAGTATTTTGTTATAAATAGAGTGGGTTAGGTTAGAGTTTAGGATCCAATTGTTAAATGAGTTATTGAGTGATTTATTGTAAGGGCTCAAGAGATTCTCTTGAGAAGGGAGGTTCCAAGTTCCTATCAAAACTTGGTTTATCTTTATTCTTTTATCTTTTGATATAATCTAGATCCTGGATCATATCACTTTCCTCCACTAAACTCGGGGTAACCATACTCGTCCCTAGGCCAAGCACCGAGAGATATCGAAAGAATGGAGACACAGAAGGTGTCTACAAAATAATGTCATGGGTGAGCCTTGAACCTGAGACCTTGAGGGGAGCACACCTTCAAAACTCAAGTCTTCGACCACCGCACCACCCCTTAGGGACACACCATAGATTGAACTCGTAACTTAATGGTTTTTCAAGACCCAACTGACCACTAAACCAACCCACAATGGTTTTTAAGGTACTCTCCAAAACATTGGGATGTCTCCTTGCTTAAAGCCAATGTAAGGTACTTGGTGTTTTATCAAAAAAAAAATGTAAGCTACTTCAAGCCCATCTTTGTATCTCCTTTCATTTTTCTCAAAATGAAATTTTGGTGTTCTATCAAAAAAAAAATGTAAGGTACTCTCCAAAACATTGTGATGTCTCCTTCCTTTCCACGAAAGACTAATATATTCATTTCTAACCAAACTTCCCATAAGTTGGCTCTGAAGGCATAAACCCACAAATCTTTACCTTTTTTCTCTAAGAAACCTTTAACTAATATTCTATGTGTTCACATTTGAATTTTGTAAGGATATTATATTTTCTTTCAGTACTCAAGGAAATAAATCTAATAAACATAACAAGGGGGAAAAACCAATACAGAGCTAGGATATACGAAGGTCAAGTTAAGAGGTCAATAACAAACCTGCCCGGACTGGCAGTCCCATATCCTGACTGTCTCATCTTTACTACCAGTATAAAGCTTATCAGAACCAGATGGAAAAGCAATCCCAGTTACAACCTACACAAAAACACAAGTCACAGATATATTAAGCCCTACACTCCAAGACAATCACAATTCTCTACCCAAACAGGAATTCAATTCAGGTATGTTTTAAACACACAGCACTTGCCTTCTGATGGCCGTCGAGCTGCGTAAGATGCGAAAAACCTTCCCCCAAACTCCAAGAATGCAAGTATCTACGCTTATCACCATAACCACAGTTCCCCTGAACCCAAAAATTACAAAGCTTCTCTGTCTTTCTAACTACTCTATTACCACCACCATGAACTCGTCCCCAAGTGGAGCCGCCGCTAAAATCGGCACCCCGTCGGGGGAACGAAACACCCGAATGATTAGAAGCGAACCCATGAACCCTCTTAGAAGAAGCATTAACAGCAGTTGCAGCCCCATTCGAATGGGCATTTATCTCTTGGTGAAGAAAAGGACAAGGATGGCGATTACACTTACCCGCCCTCCAATGGAAACACACCTTTTGGTTCCTGGAATCTCCGGGCGGAGCGCCCAGCCTATGAAAGACGCGCTTGCCGCCTCCGTCGACATCCATACCTCGAAATCGAAAACCCCACTCAGCCCAGAACGCAGAAATCGGTATCCTCCAAATCTTCCGAAGAGGAACGATTGGGAGATTGGGGAAATTGGAAGTGTCGGAGAAACCCTAGACGAGGAATTGGAGCAGAAATTGAAATTGGGAAATGGAGTGAGGTTTAACTTAACCTGGATTTTTCCAATGGAGTTGAGAAATGAACGATTAACAGAGACGAAGATGAAGAACACACTGGGTTAAGAAGATTATCAAGAATGCGTAAGATGTACGAGAAGGTTATATCTGTAATTTTGTTCTTTTTAGTACACATAATAAAACTATTGCGTCATTTTTAAGTGTGGACTATTTTCTTTTAAGTACATATCGAGTGGCTCGAGTTAAACTGATTTATAATTGAACAATGAAACTATTACATCATTCATTCAATTAAGTGTAGTGTATAGTATAGTTGTTATTTATGGATGTATGAGAAAGTTACTTATGTAATTTAAGCATAATTGAGTTTTTTTTTTGTTGTTACGTTTTTTTAGTTTAATTGAAGTGATTAGAATAAAAAAGTTATTTTAATGAATTAGAAATTGATACCGGACGTGTATTTTTATGAAACAATTGTATGTGAGCTTTTTTTTTTTTGGATTGTATGTGAGCTTTTTAATATTTTATTCATATAGATTTTTTTAATGATAAATTTGTATTTTTATTTGTAAATAATCTCTCATTCGATTCATATTTATCACTTTGTTTGCTCTAATTTTTTTTAATATCTAAATAATATTAAAATATTTAATTTACAAATGTATTTAATGCGTAATGTTCATCATTATCTAATTATCAAATTATTTATGGATGTTAAATTAATATTAATTAAAATATAATTTTGAAAAAAAAAATTATTTTGAATAAATTTTTTTCCATATTTATTTTATATTTTCAAAAGTTTTATTCCAAATAAATTAATGTATATAATAAATTGAAACTAACTTTAATGGAAATTGAATTTAGTAATAATTTATTATAAAATAAAATTTTAATCAATTTAAGATAGAAATTTAACCTAAAGTAAAAAAAAAAAAAAAAAAACTTAAATATAACGCAACATAAAAAGTTATAAATAAAAACTTTGTCAATAAAGGCTTTAGGAATTGTCAATTAAAAGTTATAATAAAGGTTTTAGGAATTTAGGAATTTAAAAAAAAAACGTGTCAATAGTATGATAGGGAAACAAAACATAACCTTTAAGCGTGGTTTAGTTTGTGGTAAGCACGATAACACTAATCTTTAGATGCCCATAATTTCAGATGTTTGGAATTTAATATGTCTGACATTTTTAGATCACCACGTTTAATTTGTAGTAATATTTTTATGAGAATTTTAAAAACTGTATTTATTTTATAATTTTTTTTCATGGAAATGTCTTAAATACTCTCATAACTTAATGTACATATTAATTTGTATAATTAAAATCTATATATCATTTTTTATTAATTTGAATATTATATTTTAAAATAATTTTACATTGAAAAAAAACTAAAATTCATTTATTAACAAGTAAAAGTTTGTTAAATATAGAAAATAAGGATAATTATATTTAAAATATATAACAAAAGTGAGTGCACTTTACATTTTTATTGAAAATAATTAAAATATTATTGAATTTAATGCATTTAAAACAAAATGTAAAATATTAAAATAATTAATATGTTTGTTTAGTTTTTAATGCATAATTATGTATTAAAAAATATATGATTATTTTTAAGGTACAAACTACACACAAAATATAGAAAAAAAATTGATAAGAATATAAAATTTTATTAAAAAAAATGATGAGGGCAACAGCATCTTTTAAGGATGCCCTGTGCATGGGCATCCTAAAAACCCATATACACGAAGGCATCCAAATCATACTTAGATGAGTATCCTAGGATGCCGAGCATCAACATACTCAATTTTTTTTTTTCATCTCTGTAAAAGAACGTAGTAATCCAGGTGCTCATCTCATGAGAATCTTGGATTACCACGAAGTGAACGACCTCTAATGGTTAAATAGTAATCAAACCACTTTTCAAAAAAGAAAAAAAAATAAACCGAATGGTCAGTTGGCGCAATAGTTTCATTTAAGTTCAACACCAGCGTTACAAGTGATCAAAAAAATTTGTACTTATCCTCCTCTCCCAACATGTACAAAAAAAAAAGTATAGTAATCAAACCATATAATAAAATTTTATTTAAAATATTAAGTGCGGATTTTTTTGGACCAATAAAAAATTTGGAGTGATCGACTCTCCAACTCATTAAACCCTATGCATTAGAATAACTGAACCCTATATTTTCTAGTTGGATTAAGTTCTCAGGTTGTATTATTCTCCCATTTCCTCTATTTAAAAAAAATAAACAAGTCATACCTCGTAAACAAATAATAATAATAATAATAATAATAATAATAATAATAATAATAATAATAATAATAATAATAATAATAATAAAATATGCAGGCATACAACTATGCTTAAACATATGTTACCCTATTATACAAAAAAAAAAAAAAAAAAAGTTACCCTATCTTATGTACATGCTCATTATCTAGGTGATAAGAAGTAATTATATAATTGAATTGGTAGGTGGCGCAATTGATTATTTTAATTAGTGTTATTTTATTTCAATTCTATAATTACAGGTTTGAGTGTCTTCAATATATAAAGTTTGTTGATCCGTCTCACCAATATATATACTAAAAAAATCGTCATTATATAATTAATCTCTCACGTACACATTCATATATGTGATTTTGGAGAAGTGATATTGTGCTAAAAGGTTTATATGATAATTTTTTTTAATGTTTCATCCAAATGTGGGATTGAGTCCATGCTAATCCATGTTCAGTACGTCTAATTCCATTTACCCAAATCTCTATTGGGTTTTTTTTTTTTTGTTAGTTCAAATAATAATTGGAGTAGAACAAGTTAAACTTATGATTTCTTCATCCTAAATACACATTTTAAAATTAATTGAACTCTACTCTTTAATACACTGTTGCTATAAAATCAAACATTGTATGTCACTAACTTTAAATAAGTAAGATTAAATATTTCTGCTACCTTATTGTCACATCAATTAAATGATTCAAATGCCCAAGTGAATTTAGGTCTACGAGTATTGTTTCTAAATAAAAAAGTATATGATGTCAAAAAAAAAATTTATATATATATATATATACACGAGTATTGACATTTTATTTTTGAAAACGACAATTATTGACATTTATATCTACATAATAATGAATAAATTGTATATTTATCGTATGGAATTTATCCTCGCATATTTTTTACTCTTCATTATAATTATAGTACATTTTTTAAAATAATTTCATTCATAGCACATTTTTTAAAAATAATTTCATTCATAACACATTTTGCCCAAAAGTTTTATTCTAACATCGTCAGACTTCTATCAGTTCAATTGATAGACTTATATCACTTTTACTAATAGACTTCTATCAGTTTAACCGATAGACTTTAGACTTCTATCAGTTCAACGGATAGACTTCAATCGATTTTGAGTGATTGAACAATGCAGATTGATAGACTTCAATAATTTTGTGCCACAAATGAATAGGTTTGGAATTGTGCTATACATGCAATTGTTATTTTTTTTAATATACATGCAAAATTTCCTTATAATAATATTTTTGGAATTTATCCTCCATAGCATATTTTTGGCTTTTCATTACAATTGTGGTCCATTTTTAAAAATAATTTCATTCATAGTACAATTTGCCCAAAATTCCTATTTAGACTTCTATTGATTCAACTGATAGATTTTAGATTTCTATCAGTTCAACTAATAGACTTTAGACTTCTATCAATTCAATTGATAGACTTTTATCAGTCAATTAATAGACTTCTATCAATTCAACTGATAGACTTTAGACTTCTATCAATTTAACTGATAGACTTCAATCACTTTTGTGCCACAAATGAATAAGTTTGAGAATTGTGCTATACATGAAATTATTATTATTATTTTTAATATACATGCAAAAACCCCTTTATCATATATAATCATTTTTTTTACAATGCGTCATCTACCTCCCAAATTAAGTTCAAATTAGGGACCAAATTAAAAGATTAAAAAAATGTAGTTTTTCTAAAAACATAAAAATAAGTCCACACCTATTTCTAGGTCAGGCACCAGAGACATCGAAGGAGTATTGTGATAGATGAGTCCCGAACATAAAACCTTGAGAGAAGTATATTCTTAAAGGCTAAATCTTCAACTATTGTGTCGTTCTTTGGAGACGGGATAGCAATGCATTATTTTTGTTCTTTGATAAATATAATTTAGTTCACGGTCATCCTCCCCAATTTTAACTTGAAAAAAATAGATGGTAACTGAATTAAAAAAATTTAATGAATAATTTTCTACTAAATTTAACACCGACTCTCACAAGTATGAATGAACGAAAATAACCTATGACCCCATATTCAAAACACTCTCAGGGGGTGTTTGGGATTTGGTGTTGGGGAAAGGAGGGGAGG
This sequence comes from Sicyos edulis, assembly GCA_036507275.1. Taxonomy (NCBI): domain Eukaryota; kingdom Viridiplantae; phylum Streptophyta; class Magnoliopsida; order Cucurbitales; family Cucurbitaceae; genus Sicyos; species Sicyos edulis. The sequence goes on along the minus strand of CM071847.1, from coordinate 46,370,111 downwards.
AGAAATCACAACTCCATGTTTGTTTTTAGGTTATCAACTCCTCTTCAACTTATTCTCAACCTCTCCTCTAATATCGCATAAAATCTTTTATTTAATCTTTTAAATGTCACATCAAACATTTTTATAATTTTTAATCATATAATATAATATAAAATATCTTTTATCTAATTTTATCAAATATTACATCAAACTTTTTTTAATTTTCAACCACATAATATAAAATAAAATATATTATATTTATCAATCAATCCAAAATCTATCATCATTACATTATAAAAAATCAATATAAAATAAATACTTTTACAACATCTCATCTCCAAAACATCAATTACTAAACAACTACTTTATATCCTCAAATCACTTTCGCTTCCCAAACTATTGTAAATACATTGGTAAAATGCTTCATTTAGGGTTTTCCTTTTCCAAAAAGAAAAGTAAAATGCTTCATTTTACTTTTTTTTCCGAATAAATGTTTCATCGTCTGTTTTAAATTCTTTTTTGAGTGCGCAAGTATTGGGATTTTCATTTTTTTTTAAGTACTCATTTGAACGTGATGGTCGAAAAAAGTTTAGGTGATGCTTGCTTATTTATGGACCAAATTTGAGTTACAATTTATTTATCTTAGAAAGTAAGACCCCATTTTATAATTATTTGGTTTTTTGTTTATGAAATTTAAGTATATTTTAATTTAAATTTATTACGTGTGCTCCATCTTTCTTACAATATATTTATATTTTATTTAGAAAATAGGTGAATAATAACCAAATTTCAAAAACAAAAATAAATTTTTTAAAGTTTTTTTTTTAAATTTCTAAATTTTGGTTTTGTTTATTAAAATATAGGTAAGATATAAATATTCAAATTAAAAAAAAGCTATGATAAGATAGTTGTGGTAAACTTAAATTTCAAAAACAAAAAAAGAAAAATAAAATAGTTATTAAACGAGGTCTAAAAGATCGAAGTTTTGTTTGCTATAAGTTAACCATCTGGAGCAAGGAATAAAGGTACATGAGGCGTGAACAAATTTTTTCTAATTTGAGAAATTATAGTCGATGAACGCTTTTCCCAAAAATAATTACAAAGTTTTTTTTTAGTACATATTGGAAGAGGAAAGACAAATACCAATTATCGGGCTCGATGTTGAATTGATTTAGAACCAAGTAATGAAACTATTGCGCCACACCACTTACCCATTCAATAATTACAAAGTATTAGTACATTTTAATATTATATTATAAATATTGATTAATGTCCGTATTAGTTATTAATATACTCTAATATTATATTATAAATACTCATTACTAATATTATTATAAGTAACTATGTTTACTCTTTTTTTTTAGATCCAGTTAATCTTGTAATTTTTTAAAAAATTTAATTTTTAGATTAAAGAAAAACAAAAAATGTACCTAAAAAATAGGGGATTTTGCATGTATAACAAAAAAAGGCAAAATATTTTCATTTATAGCACAAAATCTAAAATAATTTCATTTGTAGCAGAAAATTCAAATTGACTTCTATCACTCGTTGAGTTCTACTAGTGATAGAATTCAATCAATGATAGACTCATTCTATCACTCCTTAAGTTTTCTATCAGTGATAGAAATCTAAATTGAGTTCTATCACTAGGTGAGTGATAGAAATAAATATGCTATAGATAAATTATTTTTAAAATTATGCTACAAATATAATACAAGAGGTAGAATGTGCTGCTGATGGTAAATTCTCTAAAAAATACGAGTTAATAGACCTAAATTGTTCGATTAAAATATCTTATTAGGCCGGCACGAAGAAGATGTCTAGCAAACATTTTTTTATATATGTTATTTTGCTTAAAAAGGAAAATAAAATAAAATAAAATACTAACATTTTTTAATGGAGCTTTTGCATGTATATTATAAAAGAGTTAAAATTTATATGAATAACACAACAATGAAAATATTTGTAGACGTAGCAAAAAAGTAAATTGATAAATTTCCATATTCATAAAAGTAAATTGTTAGATTTCCATATTCATAGATTCTATTTAGTGGTCGATAAAATCAATTACAAATAATTTTATAAAGTAAATTGATATACTTCATTAGATTCTATAATAAGGACGATGCAATTAATTATTAATAAAATTGATAAATTTTCACGAATAATAGATTTTATCAAAAAATTTGACAAACAAAGATAAATATAGATATTTTTTAAAATAGATAGAATTTACGATAAACGAATTATTTTAATGGGTAAAAAAGTTGGTACAATTCCCTTTTTTAATGAGTATTTTTTTTATGAAACACCGTAAAACTAATTGCATAGCCTTTCTCTTTTTCTCTTCAATTCCGTGTTTAAACGGTGTAATTACAAAGTATTAGTACATTTTAATATTATATTATAAATATTGATTAATGTCCGTATTAGTTATTAATATACTCTAATATTATATTATAAATACTCATTACTAATATTATTATAAGTAACTATGTTTACTCTTTTTTTTTAGATCCAGTTAATCTTGTAATTTTTTAAAAAATTTAATTTTTAGATTAAAGAAAAACAAAAAATGTACCTAAAAAATAGGGGATTTTGCATGTATAACAAAAAAAGGCAAAATATTTCCATTTATAGCACAAAATCTAAAATAATTTCATTTGTAGCAGAAAATTCAAATTGACTTCTATCACTCGTTGAGTTCTACTAGTGATAGAATTCAATCAATGATAGACTCATTCTATCACTCCTTAAGTTTTCTATCAGTGATAGAAATCTAAATTGAGTTCTATCACTAGGTGAGTGATAGAAATAAATATGCTATAGATAAATTATTTTTAAAATTATGCTACAAATATAATATAAGAGGTAGAATGTGCTGCTGATGGTAAATTCTCTAAAAAATACGAGTTAATAGACCTAAATTGTTCGATTAAAATATCTTATTAGGCCTAAACACGAAGAAGATGTCTAGCAAACATTTTTTATATATGTTATTTTGCTTAAAAGGAAAATAAAATAAAATAAAATACTAACATTTTTTAATGGAGCTTTTGCATGTATATTATAAAAGAGTTAAAATTTATATGAATAACACAACAATGAAAATATTTGTAGACGTAGCAAAAAAGTAAATTGATAAATTTCCATATTCATAAAAGTAAATTGTTAGATTTCCATATTCATAGATTCTATTTAGTGGTCGATAAAATCAATTACAAATAATTTTATAAAGTAAATTGATATACTTCATTAGATTCTATAATAAGGACGATGCAATTAATTATTAATAAAATTGATAAATTTTCACGAATAATAGATTTTATCAAAAAATTTGACAAACAAAGATAAATATAGATATTTTTTAAAATAGATAGAATTTACGATAAACGAATTATTTTAATGGGTAAAAAAGTTGGTACAATTCCCTTTTTTAATGAGTATTTTTTTATGAAACACCGTAAAACTAATTGCATAGCCTTTCTCTTTTTCTCTTCAATTCCGTGTTTGGCTCCAAAGAAAATTCCACGGAAAATAAATACTTTTTTTTCTAACGCGTGCCAGAAAATAGCGAGGAGATTATTTAATTCGAAGTAAAAAAAGTCCATTGGATTGGATTCATTCCACTGTACTCGCCATTTCCGATAAATTCTCGTCAATTTTTCCTTCATTTTCTCTCATCTCATCTTCTTCATTCTTCCATTTTCAATCCCAGCTTCACTCGATCCACATCGCAATTTTAAGGTAACTGTTTCATGAGATTTTTCGCGTTTTTTTCTTCGATTTACGTATTCATGTGGTTGAATTCAATAATAATCCATGGAGTGTTTGTAATTATTCCGTTGAATCGAAATTTTGAATCCGGTTCTTGAATCGGAGGTGTTGGAATTGAAATTCGATTTTTCGCTTTGAAAATTGGAATCCGGTTCTTGCTCGTTAGGTTAACGAATTACTGCACGTTTCGGATCTGTTCGATGGCGATTTCTTCTTGATTGCTTAGTTATGGAGGAACTTCTCCCCTCTATTTAGTTCTATTTGTAGTTTCTGTGTTTTCTTTTTGTAGCAAATCTTTGTATCATTAGTGAGAATGTCGTTTGTTGAATCTCGATCACATTTCTGTTTGAGGCACGGATCTGTTTCTGTCAATGTCTATGAAGAAAATGAAGGCTCGTGTAAGGATTCTTAATTCAAATGTGTTTGTTCGATTTCCATTATAAAAGATTAAAAAAAACAAGTTTGAAATTGATAGAAGATGGAAGAGATAGGAAATGTAGTTCATCCTTGTGTAGTGGTATTGTAGATAGCTTACTGCATGATTCTTTTGGATTATGAAAAAAAATTAAGGTTCGGCTATGTAAGGCTACTTACTTACGTAACGTGCTGAGTCCCGCTGTAAATCAGGTCGATTTTCTAGCTCAACATTGCTAATAACAGGCCTAGAAATTAGTTCCCGAGGGGTGGCACGGTGGTTGAAGGTTTGGGCTTTGAAGGTGTGATATCCTCAAAGTCTCAGGTTTGACACTCATTGTGACATTGATTTATAGCCACCTCGTGTGTCTCTACTCCTTCGATTCTTTCGATGTTTGGCCTAGAGACGGGCGTGATTACTCTGAGTATAGTGAGTGTAGCTCTGATTTCCCGGTTTCAAAAAATAAATAAATATAGCATGCCTAGAAATTCATTTAAGTTTTTTGTTTCTCCCTTCATGCAGTTTGTTTAAACTTTAAATTGCTGTCTGCAGATCTAGGGGGGCTTTTTTCAGTTGGTGATTTTTTATGCTTTCGAACTGTTCAGGTGCATTTTCTATTGCAAATCGAAGTGCATTTGGGGGCGAAGATTTCGAAGTTGAAGTTCTAGTGGAATTCTTCAAGATGGCTGATGGATCCTTACATATCCCTATTAAGGAGGAAGAGAGGAAAACTGTTGAACTTGCTTCTGGAGTTGTTAAGCAAGAAAAAGAGGTTAAGAAGGTTAAGGATAAGAAAGATGAAGATTTGGAAGCAGAGGGGAAAAACAAAAAAGAAAAGAAGATAGAAGGGAAGCAGAAGAGCAAAGACGAATCCAAAGATGAAAAGAAAGCAAAAAAGAAAGAGAAAGATGAGGAGGGAGCGGAAGATGAGAAAGAAATGAAGAAGAAGAAAGACAAGGAAGACGAGAAGAAAGAAAAGAAAGACAAGAAGAATGATGGGAAGAACAAAGATGGGGAAAATGATGAAGTGAAGGAGAAGAAAGGAAAGAATAAAAAAGAAGAGGAGGATGAAGATTGTGAAAAAGAAGAGAAGAAGAAAGAAAAAGGTAAGAAAAAGGACAGTGAAGAAAAAGAGGATGATACTAAAGAGGAGAAGAAGAAAGAAGAGAAGGAAAAGAAGAAAAAGGACAAAGAAGAAGAAGGTGATAGTAAGGAGAAGAAGAACAAAGGAGAGAAGGAAAAGAAGAGAAAAGACGAAGACGACGACGATAAAGAGGAGAAGAAGAAGAAAGGAGAGAAGGAAAAGAAGGAAAAGAAGAAAAATGACAAAGAAGAAGTTGATGATGATGATAGCAAGGAGAAAAAGAAAGGAGAGAAGGAAAAGAAGAAAAAAGACGAAGACGACAATGGTAAAGAGGAGGAGAAGAATAAACTAGGGAAAGAAAAGAAGAAAAGTGACAAAGAAGAAGACGAGCACGATAGCAAAGAGGAGAAGAAGAAGAAGAAGAAAGAAGAAAATGATGATGGAAGTAAAGAGGATAAGAAGAAGAAAGGAGAGAAGGAGAAGAAGAAAAAAGACAAAGGAGGTGTGGAGTGTAAGGATGATGAAGTGAAGGAAAACAAGGATGATGAAGAAGGTGGAAAAGAAGAAAAGAAAGGAAAGAAAGATGAGAAGAAAAAAGACAAAGGTGAGAAAGAGAAAGGAGAGAAGAAGAAAAAAGACAAGGAAGAAGAAGAAGATGACAAAGAAGGCAAGAAGAAAAAAAAGGAGAAGAAAGAGAAGCACAAGGATGAAGAAGATGAGACAAAGACTGAAACCCCAATAACTACAACCAGAGAAATTGAAATAGAAGAATCTGATAAGGGACCAAAAGAAGAAGAAGAAGAAAAGAAAGACAGTGAAAAGAAAAACAAGAAAGATAAAGAAGAACAGAAGCAGAAGCTTGAAGAGAAAAAAAACAAAACTAGAGATCTAGAAAAACTGAAACAGAAACTAGACAAGATCGATGTTAAAATGAACGCTTTGCTCGAGACAAAGGCCGACATCGTGAGGCAAATAAAAGACATTGAAGACGGGAATCGCAACATCGCTGCAAATTCTACTACTGAAGTGGCATAACTCTGGGAGGTTGATGCTTATTTTTTACTCCAACTTCTATGAACCACAATCTTGTAATGTATTGCTCTGGTTTTTTTTTTTTATCCCCTCCCTGTTTCAATGAGTTCCTATATATTGTGTGATATGCATGTATAATAAAAGTGAATTTTCTTTTTTCTCTAAAATTTCATTTTAATGTGCTGAAATAAAGGGCCTATGATGATAAAGAAATAGCTTGGGTGATGTTTGAGAGCAGTGCTTTTAATGGGAGTAGAAATTTCAAAGCTGCCTTTGGTTATTTATGTATGAAAATTTTAGGTGATACCATTTGAACTCTTTGCACACGAGTGGGTATTTTCATAACTCTTCGCAAGGATTAAAGTTGGTGAATTACATAAAATATATTTTTTGAGATTAGCAAATTAACCAATGTGAATTACATCGTAGTACAAAGAAACTTCTCAATTTTCTAACTCTTTTCGTTATTATATGATTAGAATTACTCTTTACAATTCATAGTGCTAATTTATCTAGGAGTTATTTTCTTACGAACTTTTTTTATATCTAAATGTTGTAGGGTCAGACAGTATGTCTCATAATAATAGTTGAGATGCGCAATAATTTGTTCGAATGATCACAAATATTAAAAAAAAAAAAAAAAGAAAGAAAAGAAAGAAGAGAATTCAATGCATGGCATTCATCTATTTAGGAGTTAATTTTCTACATATTTTTTTAACATAAATTTTAAAGGATAAGATGGTATGTACTTTAACAGTAGTTGAGATGGGCGCAAGCTAGTCCGGATAGTTACAGTTAATTATTTTCGTCTTTTATTACTTTCTGCCTAACTCAACATGTAATATCCATGTTACTTCCAAAGCTTTTCGTATTCGATTTTTAATATCAAGACGAAACTTTCGGTTCCTATCATTAAAATAATTAATAAAAAACAACTAAAAAGTAAAATTAACAATGGATGATGACGTGTTGATTTTATTATTTAGTAAAAATCTAGTTTAACACTAAAGTCACATTTTGATCCTGAAAATTGGGGTTTTCAAGTGAGAAATATATATATATATATATATATATTTTTTTTTTTTTTTGAGAATGAGAAATTTATAACTTTATCGTTATATCAACAATTGCTAAAACGAAATTTAAAAGTTTAAAGAAATCATACAGTCACAAACAAACTTCAAATTCTAGTTAATTTTTTATGCAATTATATGGTTCTAGTACGATTACCTACGCAAAATATATATGTATCTTCGATCAATATATCGGCAGGTTTGAAATTCTGAATGCTATACAAAGAAATTCATTAAAATAGTCTTAAGTTCAATTTCTCAACCTTTAGCTTGGGATATTTTCTAGTTTTATTTTGTTGATGGAAAAAATAGGTAGAATGATAAATAGACTAGATTTCTTAGTCAAATTTATTTTACCTAATAAAGATATGACATAACAAAATAATCAATTTCGGTCCCTTGTAGGATGGAGGTCTGTTAACAATACGTTAATTGCATTAATTCATAAAATTTCGGTCCATTGTAGGATGGAGGATTTGAGACCTATTAGTTTGTGTAATACAATTACAAGATTATTGCTAAGGTTTTGGCTAATAGGCTTAAGGTGGTCCTCGATAAAATTATATCCCCGAATCAGGCGGCCTTTGCCCCTGGTAGATTGATTACAGATAATGTTGTGCTCGGATTTGAATGCTTGCACTCTATTAATATGAGAAAATCTGGCAAAACTGGGTGGGCGGCTCTTAAACTTGATATGAGTAAGGCTTACGATAGAGTGGAATGAAATTTTGTTTGTGGAATGATGGAAAAGTTGGGGTTCAGTGATGCTTGGGTTAAAAGAGTGGAGCAGTGTATTTCTTTGGTTAAATATGCAGTTTTAATCAATGGCAACTCTTATGGGGAGATTATTCCTCAGAGGGGGTTACGCCAAGGGGATCCCCTTTCGCCATATCTATTCCTTATTTGTGCTGAAGGGCTCTCGTGTTTACTTAACAGGGAAGACAATCCAAACTCTTGTCTTAGTTTTCGTATTAATATACATTGTCCTATTATATCTCATTTGTTTTTTGCTGATGATAGCTTGCTTTTTTTCAGGGCGGATAGGGATGGGTGTGAAAAAATTAAAGAGATTCTTAATTGTTACGAGCGGGCTTCTGGCCAAATTGTTAATTATGATAAGTCTGCTATTCTTTTTAGTCGGAATGTGAGGATGGGGGATAGGTAGGTTCTAAGTGGGTTATTAGGGGTGAGGGTGAATGATAATCTTGGCATTCACCTTGGAATGCCTTCGCAAAATAGTAGAGATAAAAAAGCTCTTTTCATGTCTATCAAAGGGCGGCTCGAAAAGTGTCTTCAGTCGTGGAAAGGTAGGATGCTCTCTAGAGGTGGGAAAAAGGTTATGATAAAAGCAGTTGGCCAAGCGATTCCAACATACACTATGAGCTGTTTTAGGTTGACCAAATCTTTTAATGAGGATTTGGAGCATCTGTGTGCTCGGTTTTGGTGGGGGGAGGAAGAAAACAAGAGGAAGATGCATTGGAAAAGCTGGAAGAATCTTAGAAGGAGAAAAGGGGAAAGGAGGTTGGGTTTTAGAGATCTTAATCTGTTTAATCAAACATTATTGGCTAAGCATAGTTGGAGAATCTTAAGATTTCTCAATAGTTTATTGAGTAGGGTTCTCAGAGGGAAGTATTTTAAGAATGGTGATTTTCTTCGTGCTCAAGTTGGAAACAACCCTTCGTTGGCTTGGAGAAGCATCATGTGGAGGAGAGATTTATTTAAGAAGGGGTATAGGTGGAATATTGGTAATGGCAGAAGGGTTTATATTGGTTCTGATCCGTGGATTTGTCGTGAGGGGAATCCTTTTGTTGACGGTGTCAAAGAGGAGTGGAAAGGGATAAGTGTGGCTGATTTGATTGTTGAAGGTGCTAGGTGGGATGATGCGACCATTGAAGAAATTTTCTGACCGGAGGATGCCAGAGTTATCCTTTCTACTCCTTTAAGTGCAAAGGGGGGAGTGGATAAGATTATTTGGAACCATTGCCCAAAAGGGAGGTTTTTGGTGAAGAGTGCTTACCATGTGGCTAAGTTCGAGGCTAATAGAAATGAGACTTCTTCGTCTTGCAGTAAAGCAAGTGTTGACTCTTGGAATGATTTTTGGAAAATTGAGTGTGCTCCTAAGATTAAAATTGGGGCTTGGAGTGTCATTTCTAACGCTATCCCCACTAAATGTAACATTTATAACCGTGGTGTTGATATTGATGTGACTTGCCCCATGTGTCAGAAGAGTCGTGAGACTAATATGCATATCCTTAAAGAGTGTAAAGTGGCTATTCGCGTGTGGAAGAATATTTTTCCTTGGTTTGATGATTTTGAGAGATTGGTTAAGGGTGGGGATGTTGGGATCGATGTGTGGGAAATGATTTGTTCTAAGATTGTGAAAGAAGAGCGTTTCAAGGCGGTCATTATTATTTGGAGCTTATGGAATTTCAAGAACTTAATTATTCATAATATTTCTGATAGAGTATTTCATAATCTCCTTAGGGGGTGTTTGGTGCAGGGATTAGATTAAGTTAGTCGGTATTAAGTTAAGCTGAGTATTATGTTAAGCTGAGGATTAAGTTAATCTGTGTTTGGTGGACATATTATGTTAAGCTGGATTAAGTTAAGCAGAATGTTGTTTGGTGGAGGGATTAAGTTAAACTGAATTTTTATTTAACATTTTTTATATATTTTTTTAAATGTCTACTTTTTAATTTGTTTTCTCTTGACAATAGTTTCATGACAAAATGACATTCATTTGAAAATGTAGCAATAATATTAATTTAAATAAAATATGCTTGATGAATATATATTTTATTATTTATTTCAATTTTAACTTAATATCTATATTTAATTAAAAACAATATAAAAAAAATTATTTTCATTCAAAAATTTTTAGAAAGATATAGGAAATTATATATAAAAAAATCATTTTAATTACTTAATTACAAGATTGATATAAATTTAAAATTTAAAAAATTAATTTAATTTATTTAGTACACCTTAACTTGTGTGAATGGTAATTAAGTTTGAAATTCAATTTTACTCATATTTTTAAAGTGGTTCAAATATGTTGGACTATACTATCTTGATGAAAGTTATAATGAAAGTATAAACCTAATTTTCATGTATTTTTAAATCATTCTACCTATTTTATTGGTTAATACTCATTTGAATTAAAATTGTAGTCAATATAGTAATAACAAAAGTATATTCACAAATAGGTGTATATAACAACCAATTTAGATGCTTAGAAAACAAGTCATAATATAACACAAATAAAATTTGTTTGTATATAATAATAAAACTAATTATATTCTAAGTAGAAAAATGAGTTTTATAATTTAGGAATTTCTTTTGTTCCATTCAAATAATTGTCTCTTGAAATTGAAATATATTTCTTTTATTCTCTTGAACCATTTTTTTCTTTAGATAATTTAACATTTAATATTAAATTTAAAAATATTAAATGAACTATAAAACATAAAAAAAAAAAAAAAAATTGAATAAACTTTTAAATCTAAATTTTAAAAGTTGAATAAATAGTTTGAAAAATATAATTAAAGATAATTTCGGAAAACGAGACAGATAGAGAAAATATGAGGATTATTGTTGGAGTTTGTGAATGATTAACTTAATCTGAGGTATTAAGTTAATCCGTCCACCAAACAAGAATTAGAAGGATTAAGTTAATCCGGATTAACTTAATACCTCCACCAAACACCCCCTTAGTATGTTTAACAAAAGTATTAATAGCCATTGTCTTCTATTTACAGTTGGTATCTATCAGGCTCCTAAGCTGAAGATTGTCGTGGAAGAGAAGTGGATGGCCCCTCCTAGAGGATGTTGGAAGCTGAATACTGATGCTTCCTTTAATTTATCAACTGGTATAGGGGGTACTGGTTGGATAGTTCGTGATGGGAGAGGTGTACCAAAGATTGTTGGGTGGAAGGCTGGGCAAAGGAATTCTTCTGTCAAGGTTCTCGAAGGCCTGGCTATTCGTGATGCTCTAAGCTCTATTTACGAGGCCGATATTCAAATGCTTCCCCCGATTCTAGTTGAATCCGATGCTTTAGATGTGATTAAGTCCATTTCTGAGGATTCTTTTGATTGTTCTGAGTTCAACAATATCGTTGTTGATATTAGATGATTTATGGCAGCGCTTGGGACGGTTTCTGTGTCTCATTGTGGTAGGCGTTGTAATAGGGCGGCTGATTTGCTTGCCAAGTTAGATGGTTCAGACTTTTTTTGTCATATTTCTTCTCCCTATCAAGTGGAGGATTGTATTTCTTTTTGGAGGGGGATTCTCCCCCCCCGATGTAGGCTCCATGGTGGAGAACGATTGTGTTGGTTTGTTAGGTTTGGGCTGAATGAAGTTTTTTTTTCAAAAAAAAAAAACAAAATAATCAATTTTATTCTCAGACTAGTAGATTGAAAATGAGAAGTCATAACTTAAGTATGAATTCACATTTTATGCGCCTAGCTGCACATGTTGGGATGGTATTTCTTTCGTCTTCCTCTCTTTTCTTTTCTTTTTTTTAAAAAATGATTTCAAATTAGATTTTATTTTATTTTTTTTGTTTTTTTAGTATATTATTTAAATTGTTCTTATCACAAATTTTGTTGCGACTACAGCCCTCCAATTTTTTCCCCTTTTTGGACAGCAATTATAAATTCCATCCATATTATTTATATAGGAACTATAATTGAGATTTTTTGTTGTTGTGTTTTTTCTAATTTAAGGACATAGACGACAAATCTTTGTTTCAAAATTGGTTTTAGAGCACAATTTTTTACCAACCTCTTTCTATTTTGAACATGCTAATTTTAATAAGGGGTTAATTTTTAGAAACTAAATCAAGATAATTTGTTTCGTCTATTTATATATGTTAAACACGGTGCTATCTTAAAATTGTTACAAATAAACCCTATAAATAAGTCCAACTTTTGATATTAAAAAAACTCACCATTCTCCATTGATAATTGTAGAAGCATATAAACGTTCATATCTAAGTGACAATGTCAACAAAAAAGCTTTTCACAATGTTCATCGTTGTTATGATGCTTGTTGCTGTTTCATTATGTAGGTTTTGAAACCAAAATCTTTCTAATTCTCAAGTTTTTTTTTTTTTTTTGAGATTAAACATTTAGTGACGGTTTGGGCGCACCTCGATTAATGTGATGGGAGTACATACATTTGATCCTATAACATTTGGATGTCAAAGAAACCTATAGAAAATTAATTTCTAAGTAAGTGGCTACCGTGAATTGAACTCATCTTAAGCTCTCTAAGACTCTTTTTGACCATTAGATTGTTGAATAAATTTTAATGCTATATTTTAATGTGTTTAATTGTTGTTAGTTGGAGTTTTTTTTTTTACTTAGGAGCTAGTGAGTTCTTAAATGTGGGTAGTGGGTCTTAAATATAGGATTTAGTAGCAAAAAGATTTTTTGTACCTGAATGCCAAAATGGTTACAAATTTATGTCTTGTAGAACAAGTTTGTAATAAACTATAAATAGATAGTTTATTCCATTGTGAAAGAGAGAGCAAAAAGAGCAAGAAAGTATTTTTGTTAGAGAATTTGTGAGTGTTTTGTCTCTCCAATCCCGAAACAAAAAACTTGTATGATTGTGTTATTTGTGTTTTATTTGTGATTCGAGTTTCTACATAGATCACTCTTTGATAGTTGAACTCATGACCTTGTACACTGATGCTGCTAAGCTACTATTATTGTTGCCCGTTCTTTTTCTTTTCCTCAACTTTTTATGCATTAATATTGTTAAACAATGTTAAATCTTTGGTCACAATTGCAGCGAAAGACGACGAGTTCATGTATTGTACTCATCGACCATGTACTAGAAGTTACACTGATGTTTCATGTAATGATGATTGTGTCAAAAGGAATAGCAGAGGGTTTTGCTTACCAACAATGCCTAAAGATCCTTCTACTCATAAAAAACATTGTTGTTGCTCTGATTGATTGAGCAAAGAAATTAATAAGCTCATAGAAACTTGTAATTAATAAATATGTATTGAACAACAATAGGCAGATGCAAATGGAGTAAGGTAGAATATATTTTTTTTGTACATAGAAGTCAATCTCACCCAGAATTTAATATTATTTTCGAGACATATGCATATGTAAAATGATCTTCGTGTTGGACTTTTGGCAAAATATTATAAGAGAATTTGTCTCACATCGAAAAGATGCAAAGTAATGATGTGCTCCAAGCACTATAAAATGAGCATGAAGCTTTAGTTTCAAAACATTCTAGTCATAATCTTTTAAGTTTGGTGTACTAACTCTAGTTAAATTATTTTTATATTCTCTTGTGGAGAGTGAGACAAATAGTGTGAGTAGTATAAATTTTGAGGATAGTGTTTTTGTAATTGTGATCGAGGAGAGAATTTTGTATGATTGTAGCAATTTTTTACATAGTAGAAATTCTTTTTGTTCATGATTTTTTCTCCAATTTAGAGTTTTTCTACATGAATTCTTGGTGTTCTCTTTTATTGTGTTTCTTTTAATTTCTCAATATTTTTGTTTCCTTATTCCTGCTATTATTATGGAAGGTTTTTTCTCATCAGTTCGCAAATCTTAAAATGGTAATTTGTTGTATGTATAAGTAAACCATATCATTGGTTCATCCAATTCTTAGAATTTGTGATGTTTTTGTATGTATAGAAGTGACATGTGAATGACAACTTTTATTTGTTGTTTTTAGCATTTCCTTTCTTATTAATTAGTCATTGTTATTCATTTGTTTCGTGAAGTTAAAAAGCACGTTATTTTTTTTTCTTCAAAATTTGAAAGGAAAATATCGAATGGGTGGTTCAACATCACTGTTACAGGTTCGAGACTAGAAAAACCTACTAAGTTAATTAGAAAAATAATTATGTACTATTTTATATTATAGTATTAATAAGTATTTTTTAAAAAAATAAACATTTTTATAATATATAATACTGCTATAAATGAATATTTAATACTATATTAAAAAGAAGTAAAATTTTCCTAAAAATCTGTGAAAGTTTTTCTTTTGTTTTTGAATTGAAAAATTCGAACATGTCTTATTGATGTTAAAGTTGTTGAGATACTGTTCAGTTTAACGAAATCTAATAGCTTAGACAGTTACACTTTCACAAAAAATACTACGGCAAGAAGACAAAGAAAATACATTAATGTTTACGATCTCCTTTGTTCCATAAATATATTTCTTTGAACAAAAAAAAAAATATACATATATATATATATGTATGTATTATAAATAAATAAAGTTTGAGAGCTTGGCCTCTTAGTTTCAAAAGGGTATATGTTTATGATTATGAGTCAACAATTTTTGTCCTTCGAAATTTTTTCATCATTTTGGTAAAGAATATTGGCTTAAGGTACCAAATACTTTTTCCTTCCTTGAAAACAAAAACAAACAAAAACACATTTCGTCTATTTAATAATCATTTCGTTTTTATATTTTTATTTTTGAAACTAGACTTAATTTCTTACTGTCTCTTGATTTTGTTATTAGCGCCTAAAAGAATGCTTAACATTTAATAGAAATTTTTTCATAAGAAAAAACATTTAATGATTTCAGTGTTTGGTGGTAAACCAATTCAACACCAGCGTCACATGTTCGAACCCAAAAATCAGTATTTGTTTCCTTCCCCCAATATGTACTCAAAAAAAAAAATCAAAAGGAAGTGTATTTTATAATTTATGGTAGCAAATTCTACCTCTTGTATTAGTTTTGCAGCACAGTTTCTAAAATAATTGAATGTATAGCACATTAGACATCTATCAATAACTAGTGATAGAATTCAATCAGTGATAGACATCTATCACTAATAAGTGATTGACATCTATCACTAATGAGTGATAGAACTCAATTTCAATTTTTTGCTACAAATGAATTAGTTTTGATTTTGTACTATAGGTGCAAATATTTTGCCATTTTTTGCTATACATGCAAAATCCCCAAAAAAAACCAATTTTTTGTGCTAAAAATGGACAAATAATAAAATTTGATGAGTAAAAAATCTAAAGAAATGAGATATGTTTACTTTTCTATTTAAAATAATGGAGGCTATATCATAACTATCTTAGAGTGACCTAGTAATCGAAAGGGTTTTGGAGTACATAAGAGGTCGTGAGTTCAATTTATGGTGGTCACTTACCTAAGAATTAATTTTCTATGGATATTCTTAACATCAAAATGTTATAGGGTCAAATGGTATGTCTCGTGACATTAGTCGAGGTATGCGCAAATTAACTTGTACAGTTACGAATATTAAAAAAAGAAAGAAAGAAATGGAGGCGATATCATAGCATTTTAAGTAAGAAGATTTGAATTAGTTTGCTTGTTGGATGATGGGGTAGAGTTGAAAATGTGCAAGGGTTTAGACACCCCCAAGTTCCCTACCTTTGTTATCCTAAAAAAAATGTAAATTATTCCTAGGCTTACACTATATCGTAAGATTATGTATTATTCTCTCAATTCGTTTGATACTTTATTAAGTGATAAGATTATTTATATTATTTTTGTCAAAACACGTCTTAGGAAATTTACTTTCACCGTTGTATTATATTTGCAGCCCAATTTCTAAAATAATTCATGCATAAAATTTTCTATCGGTGATAAAATTCAACTAGTGATAAAATGAATTTACTACTGATTGAATTCTATCTGTGATAAAACTCAACCATAAAACTCAATCAATGATAGAATATAATTTTCTATCAGTGATAGAATTCAACTAGTGATAGAATGAGTCTATCATTGATTGAATTTTATAATAAAACTCATTTACTCATAAAATTCAATTTAGATTCAATTTTAATTTTGTGCTATAGATGAAAATATTTTGTCTTTTTTACTATGCATGCAAAATTTTCTATAATTTTATTGGTAGATTTTGTTTACATTCAAAGTCAACATTAGCAGGTAAAACCAAAACTAAAAAGCTTGAAATTTCGTTGATAATTATTTTGCTTTTGTTTTTTTACTTTTGATTTTTTTTAGGACAACAAATGTGCGATAATGATTTGAATTTTCAACTCCGAAAAAAGAATTACATGTAAATTACTAATGAATTATGTTCAATTATTAACTTCTGCTCTTGAAATATTAAAGTTTTAAACACTAATTCTGCTTTGGTTTTGTTTCCCGGTATACATGAACAAATATCACCAAATTGTACAAAAATAAAATAAAATAAATATATAGTCTCAATTTTTTAATTTGATTAGAATACAAATGTTTTTTTTTTTTAAGAATGATAACATATTACATATAAGTAAAGGATCATTTTTAGAAATAAAAGAAACAAAAGATTTATTGATATTCGTTAAAGTTCAAAAGATTTAGGAAATTCATACTAACGACCTCTTGATCATTAGATGTATATTAATACCGATGAGCAACTGATCTTGTTGGCGATATAACTTGCTTATGGATTAAAATTAAATAGACAAAAAAGAAAAAAGAAAAAAGGTTGCTTGATTTGTTATGCTTTCAAATGATGTAGAGTGATCAAATACGACAGAAAATTATTTACAAAATTTGAGTATGATCTTTGTACAATTGACAGCAACAAAAACTATATATCCAAAAAAATACAGCAACCTAAACAAGTTTCATGTCTTTGTGAAGGGTATTTCTGTCCATAACGATGAGTGTAGGTTGCCCTTTTATTTATTTATTTTATTTTTTTTAACTCATGAACCAAGCACATAAAAATTTTAATTGAAGAGACTAATTTATGTATAATTAATAGATCAGGCAGCCAGATAACACAAAAACTTTAGAACAACATGATCAAGACATTGAAATAACAGAAAAAAGCCATTAATGAATAGATGATTTATTTATTTGTATAGTATGAAATGATATGAAAAAATTAAATGATTCATCTATTTACTTCATGATTTAAGATCGAATATCCCTTAGAACAAAGAAGGAAGAATACTATAGTAGCACAAAGTAAACAAAACACACACAATAATATTAGGGTTAGAAAAACTTACACACACTTATATATGCAGCTTGCTTCCATAAAATGGAGTTTTGATTGTAATCGAAAAGTTTGGTGTGAGGAATGAAGCCTGGTCCGAGATCGAAACAACTAGAACCCTCAAAAACCTAAAAGATTAAGAATGATGAATCAAAGTTTTTGTACTAGTATTAAAAGAAAAGGAATGAGGGGAAAGAAAGATGTACAAAAGAAAAAAACTCTTTGAGCAAAACCAAAAACCCAGTTGTAGAAATAGGGAAAAAAAAACAAAGTCTACAAGTAGACAAAACATCACTCAAGTTTCCCAAAAAAAGAGAGATTAGGATCATAAAAGCTTAATTATGGTAGGCTAATTAAGACTACTAATATTAGCTGAGATACCTGCATGCTTTCATTTTTGTTTGCTTTGAAACCCTAAAAAAAGACAAACATAAAGATCTAGAATTGGAAATATCAAACTCTCTATTCTTACAATAAACAACCCCACACAAATTTTGGATTTTACTTTGACAGCTAAATGGCAAAAAAAAAAGGAGAAGAAAAAAACCCTAATCCTTTTTTCTCCTTCTCATTTCTTAAAACGCCGTCGAATCGAGCTAAGAATGAAAAGAAAAAGAAAATTAGAAGATCATATATATTCGATCGGAGTCGACCTCGATGATCTTGGATCAAACTTCATTCCAAACACCATCTTTTCTTTTGCCTTCTTTCACAAAAACACACAAATAAATCTCTAATGATTTCAACAATCAAACCAAATGAGTTTTTTTTTTCTCTCTCTTTCTCTCTCTCTGCTGTACAAGCTCAGAGATGAGGAAGTGAGGATATATTCAAAAGGTGTGTAAATTTGAGAATATAAAGAAGGTTTTTTTTTTTTTTTTTTTTTTTAATTTAAAGTCACATGAAAGACAGGTAATAATAAACATAAAAAACTGAAAAAGCTGGTGAAGGGTTTACATTGTCTTCTCTTCTTGTAATTAGGTAATGAATATATATTCATAGAGAGAGTTAGTGGGTAACCAAAAACAAACACTCTGAACAGAGGGATGTGGGCTTTTGCAGGCTAAGCTCTGAAAAGAATGAAGAAAGGAAAAAATTAAATAAAGAAAAATAAAGGAGAGAAATGGGCCTCCACAAAGCACATTGGAGAGTCCTATTTTCAATTATTTTGGGACCTCCATTAATTGTGAAGTTGGTCCACTTTCACTACAAAAAGTTATATGCATACAATTCCACAGTCACGAGTTCGAATTCGAAAATCGGTATTCAACTTTTATATTATTTGATAACAGATGTGCCATCTACGTAAGGTTGGGTCCCTGGGCACTTTGTACTAAAGAAAATGCATACAATACTTGTTCAACAAAAAGGGAAGAAGTAAAGTGTCACCCTCCCTCTCATGTTTCATTAAAGAAAACATAATGATATTTTACGATCCCCGTCTCTGTCCCAAACAGACTCTAAGAGAATATTTGGAAGTGCGGGGAATCGAACCCCGTGCCTCTCGCATGCGAAGCGAGCGCTCTACCATGTGAGCTACACCCCCTTGTTGAAGTTGGTTTCGAAAATTTAACATATATTCAACACATTCAAACTTTTAATTTTTTTTCCAAATAAGTTCTTAAGGATTTTAGATTTGTGGTTCTTGGATTTTTTTTTTTTTTTTTTTTAATAAAGAGTATTAGATGCGAATTGAACCTACGATAAACACTTAATTTTATTATAATAAAATGATTCTTATAATCTTTCATTTTTGTTTTCTTATAATATGAAATGAAATTTTATGTTTCTAATAGATCCTAAACTTTAGTTTTGTATTTATTAAATTTGTGACTTTATGAAATATATCAAGAATAACTTATTTGACACAAAATTGAAAGTTTAATAATAAATTACAAATTTAAAGATAACCTTTGATACACAACATAGATTTATATATCTCTTTTTAAATTGAAACAAAATAGAATATAAACTTAAAAGTTTAAACATCTAATTTAGTCATTAAATTTCTATTAGTTTCTGTTGCACCTTTAAGCATTGTCTAAAATGTCAAGGTTTAAATTTTAGGAAAATATGAAAATATAATTTTAGTAGATATTTCAATAAAATTTTTAGAACAAAAAAAAAAACCCAAAAAATATATTTAAAGTAATAAATAATCATTTGGAACTTTTTTAATAAGTTTTTTTTTATTAATTCAATAATAATTTTTTTTGAGTTCTATAATAATTGGAGTGAAAGCCAAAAAAAATACTATAACTCGGTAGTATCCCATAAATTAAAGGTTATTCATTCAAATCTCCACCTCAATTATTAAGAGCATCTAAATAATTGTTTTTAATTATAAAGGGTAAGTCAGAGTTTCTTACTCTCCCTTATTAATCTTTTTTTGGTTGGAGAAAGAGATCAAAAAAGAAAAATACTCTTCTTAAATAATTGAGACTTCAATGATTCATTTTAGACAACTTTTTAAGATTAGTTGAGGTATCCTTAAATATGTTCGAAATGTTTCCATGGTATCGTATATTATTTACTAACTATATGATTATCACCGAATTCATCATATATGACTTTGAAAATCAATATTTGATTCTTATTTATTTAAGAGTAATAGTGTCATTTATATGGTTTGTAGTTCTCTTCTTCCAACCTGTACTAAAATAAAAAGAGCTTCAACTCAATTGTCTAGTAATGGCTACATTTGAGTAAAATTCTTTTGTTAATTATCCAAACCAACAGAACAATGTTTAACTTTTTTTTTTTTTTTAATTTGATAATAGGTGAAAGTTGTAGTAAAATTCTTTTGTTAATTGATTTTAACCCCCTTTTTTCAGTAGATTCTTACTTTTCTCAAAATAATAATTACGATTAAAGAAAAATTAATATAGGATTCATTTAATTTTTTTACATCATTAATGTAACTCATAATTGGAATCGACATTGATTATAATGATCATACTAATCACTAATTCAAGCTTTATGTTATATTCACAATCATTTCTAAAGTATTCTTTTCTTTAATAATTTAACCACTATTATGCTATTTCCAGTGAGGTCCTATAAATTTAATTATTCTTTTTTAATAATCTATTCCATGGGCTCCACAGCCATCCAGTCTTTCTTTTCTGTTTTATTTCAATTCACAAGGTTATATTGAAAGAAGAGACAATAAAAAGGCCAATATCTTAATATTCTGATTTTTGGATCTATTCTACTAAATTATTATTTTATACTTGCATGTTTTCTTGTGTCCAAATTCATCATTTTCAACATCATAAAAGTTATCCAAGTCCGAGTGATACTTCATTTCTAAGCATGCTAACCTTTTTTTTTTAACTTTTTTTTTTTTTTTTGAAAATTAGAAAATAGTAGCTTACTCCCATATATTTGAGGTATCCCTAGTCTGTCTCTACATTATAGCACCGACAAACTTCGTGAAGTATGCCTTGAAGTCCTTAATCTCAACAACTCAGTTTTCTCTTGGAGACGAAATTTTCTCAATTATTATTGTGTTATATAAATTCATTTAATCTTAATATTGTTAATACAACACTATTTAAAAGTGTAAGATTCAAACTTAGTAATTTTTTTATATAAAAATGTATGGCAATTGATTTTTAAGTTAAAGCTCATTTTAACAATTATGATATTCTTTGAAAATAATTTAATTACCGTGTATGGATTAAAAAAAATCAAGAAATAGGGAGCACGTTATTTATAGAATTAATGGATGATGGGTTAAAGAGTTTTTTTTACATTTGATATCTAAACTTTACTTTGTTAAGAATTTATCTCTAATTGATTTAAAAAATAAAATAAAATCTAGCCATACTTCAAATTTGTGTAATTAAAATAGTCCCAAAAGTTTTTTTTTTTTTGAGACAACATGTTTTTAAGATTGGTAGTTTTTTTTTTTTTTTTTTTTTTGAGATTATAGTAATTGGGGGTGGGGGACTCGAACCGAAGACCTCTAATCATTGAACATACATTAATGCCGACTGCTCATGTTGGTTTTAAGATTGGTAGTAATTTGTGTCTCAAAAAAAAAAAGATTGGTAGTAATTTAGTCTTTAAAATGGAAAATATTGTTTAAACAAAATTGAATTTCTTATTAATGTAGATAGATAAAATAAACCTCATTTGGTATATATATAATTGAAATTGTTCGATAACTATTTTAATAATTATTTCGTTTTTTTTTTGTTTCTTTTCTATTTTTAAAAATAAATATGTTTGTAATTAATTATATTTTTAGTTTTTAAATTTTAATTTTTTTTTTTGAAAAGTTTTAAATTTTAAATTTAATATATTGATATATTGATTATTTGAATTTTCGCGTGAAATCAATTTTTAAAAGAAAATAAGTATACATTGAACAAAAAAAAACAAAAAGCGATTATTATTAAAAAGTCAAAGATAAAAAATTTAAATTTTGATATATAGAAATCAAATTGAAAATATATCTTAAATCTAAAATATTAAAATAAGTAATTTTATTATAATATATATCATATCATATTACCTAAAGTGTGGCTTAAGAGGTAAATCATTTTTGGATCATTTTACCTTAAGTCATACTCTAAATTACAAACATATCATCTGTTGAAATATAAAAAAAAATGCAAATAACGTAAAAGATATTTACAATATCATTTAGATTTTCATCCGTAGAAGCTAAGATATTTTTATTAAATCTATTTTATGACTAAGTTAGAAGATAAGATATTTATAATATCATTTAGATTTTCATCGGTAGAAGATAAGATATTTTTATCAAATCTCATGGATTTTATGACTAAAGTTAGAAGAAAAGAGATTTCAACAATCAAATGAAGATATTTTCAATATGATTTAAATTTTTATCATATTTATAAGATAGAAAATAAGATATTTTTACTAAATCTCATAGATTTTATATGACAATTTATATTCTAATTAAAATAATAAATTGAATTTTCCAATCATATAAATAGTTCTCCACAGTTTGTTTACAATTTACTAAATCTCATAGATTTTATTTGACAATTTATATTCTAATTAAAATAATAAATTGAATTTTCCAATCATATAAATAGTTCTCCACATTTTGTTTACAATAACAGTTTTTGTTTGCTTGAATTTATTTTTCTTTGTGTTTTTTTTTTTGTTTTATAATAAGTTATCTTATTTTTGTTGGATTATTTACCTTAACTTTCATCTAATTTTTCTTTTGTTGCAATAATTTTTGTAGGGATATTTTTTGCATAATTGTTGCCTTTTAAAAAAAGACTTGGAGATGTCCAAAAAAAAGTTTGAAGACCGATAAGATTATCATCTGAGACTAAAGTGCATGAATTCTTCGGTTTCAAAAGTTTGGTAACAATGATTTCCTACTATTACTATATATATTTCTCTATATTTTGTTTATAAACACATTTGAAACTTTCTCTTTGATTATCTTTCTTGGTTTCTTTTTGTTTTTTTTTTATCATAAAAAATTTAGTTATCTTTTTTTTTTTTGTTGATTATTTACTTATCTTTCATCTAACTTTTCTTTTGTGGCAATAATTTTTGTAGGGATCTTTTTTGCATAATTTTTGCCTTTTAAAAAAAGACTTGGAGATGTCGAAATTGTTTTTAAAGACCGATAAGATTATCATCTGAGGCTAAAGTGCATGAATTTTCGGTTTCAAAAGTTTGGTAACAATGATTTTCTACTATTACTATATAAATTTCTCTATATTTTGTTTACAAACTCATTTTAATCTTTCTCTTTGGTTACCTTTCTTGGTTTTTTTTTTTTGTTTTTTTATTTTATAATAAAAAATTTAGTTATCTTTTTTTTTTGTTGATTATTTACCTTAACTTTCATCTAACTTTTCTTTTGTGGCAATATTTTTTGTAGGGATCTTTTGTTGCTTAATTGTTGACTTGGAGATGTAGAAAAAAAATTTGAAGAATGATAAAACTATCATTTGAGGTTAAAGGTAAGTATATTAATAAATATATTTAGCTTATTTATATTTATAATTATAATAATGATATAACTCTTATAAAGTTTATAATTCAATAGTAATTGGTCTATTAATAGATAAATTGAGAAAAAACTAAAGAGAATCAATTTTTAAAAGTCAGAGATAAAATTTAATTTTAATGCGATAAATTTTATTAGAATAATGAAACCTATTATTTTTTAAGCTCAAAATAAAATATTAATTGTTTTTTAACAAAAATGTGAATTTTAATAAATTTAATTAACGTGAAAAAATAGTTATAAAATTCAATATTATATTGAAATTATTATTTGATGATTTAAATTTAGTGAAAAAATGTAAGAAATAATTTATAATTATATATATAATTTATTATTTAAAAAATTATACGTCCAATACTGTGTTAAAATTCTAGTATATATAAATGCTATGAACATGGGAGTCTGAATTGCACGCCTAAAGTTATTTGGCATTTTGGCCTATAAATTTTGGTTTAGAGAGAATATAGATTTTATAGGAAAGAAACGGTTATGATTCAAAAAATATTTAAAGAAAAAAAAATACCAACAAAATAATAATTTAGCCTAAATATGGTAGTGACTAAAATGTTATAAATTTGAATCTAATCTTATTATCATTTAAATAAAAAATAATAATAATAATACAACCATATACTTGCTAAATCAAGCAGCACGCACTTGATTATGAAGAAGATGATGGGATGGAATCAAGATAAAATAATCCATAAAACCGGTTATTAATTACCCCTAAAATGAGGACAACCATATATTTATATAAGGTGTGACAATCAATTAAACATTGTATTGTTATAACTGCCATGAAAACATAGTGTTGTTGCAATTCTTTTTTATATTTATGATTATCTGGGTCAGCTTGCGTGCACCTCCATTATTTTCGTGGGATATATTGTTTGACTCTACAACATTTGAATGTAAAGAAAATTTGTAGGAAATTAATTTTTAGATAGATGATCATCATCACCTTATGCACTTCAAGACTCTCTTTAACTAATTGAGTCACACCATAATGATTAATATTGTTGACCCATTGATCTAATGATAAAGATTTAAGAGATTTGTTTAATCTATAATGACCATTTACTTAAAAAAAAATAGTAAATTCAAATGTTGTAAGATTACTTTTTGAGGTGTGCATGACACTTATAAATAAATAAAAATGTTGTTGCAAATGATTTCGTAATATTTTACTAAGAATACGTGCACTCAAAGATTTCTTCCAAAAAATACACAAATTAAGAGTTTTGTACAACATCAAGGTTTATAATAATAGGTCTTTAAAAAAAAGGTTTATAATAATAGATTAAAAATTGAGTTAAGTGGTGATGATATGCTAAATATCGTACGTTAGTACTTACGGTATTATATATTATTAATATTGTATTATTAATACCTATAATTACTAATTGTTTTAAAAGTAACAATATTTATAATTATTTCATGAATTTGACTAATTTGGTTAGTTTCGTAGTTTTTTATTCATAGGGCTTTCTGCAAAACTAAGTCAAATTTAGAAAGTAATTGAAAATGTAGTCCAAAGTAAAAAAAAATTAGCAAAAATATATATTTTTTTAATTAAAGAAATTCATTTTAATAATAAAAGAAAAAAATACCCCCTCACCAAATCTCTCCCCTCCTTTCACTATGCACAAGAAAGAAATCATCTGCCATGTCATTAGCTTATTCACTAAATCCTTCCCCTTTCTTCACTGCGCACAAGAAACCCACCTATGCCACATCTTTTCCACAAAATTTTGAAGCAGATCAGCCACAAATTCTTGCCGGAACTTCATTTGTACCATCGATGAGCTTAATTCGTTGGAACTCCATTTACGCCATCGTCGAGCTTAACTCTTTGGATTTTTTGCCAGAACTCTATTTGCGCTGCCGTCGAGCTTAACCGTTAGATTTTTTCCGGAATTTTATTTGCACTGCCATCATTTGCAACTCAAACCCTAAAATGAAGATGAAAGTATTACAAAAATACTTTCAAGTTTACTTTAAGTCATTAATACAATATTAATGAATAATATAGTGTTAATGATTAATATATTATTAATACGCCTTAAAATTACTAAATACTGTGGATTTAACATTAAATGTTCTATAATAAAATATTAATACAATATTTATTTATTAATACAGTATCTATTAATATAGTATTTATTTAAATTTTTAAAGATGAAAGAGAAAAACAACTAAAAATTTGTCAAATCTAAATTGATTTTGACTCGCCATCTCCCAAAATTGTCAAATTTTAATCTATTTGATTCCCTTCTACGATTATCCATTGCTAGAGTTGAAATCGATTTGGACGAATATGACAAAAATGGAGGCGAAGAAACATCGAAAATTGAAAAAATCGTTTTGTATAGATGTGACAAAAATGGAGGCAGAAAATAACGATGACCGGTGATGGAGACGAAGTCGCCTGAGTTCCTGGTGATGAGAGGTGTTGGGTAATAATGGCAAACAGAACATAGAAATGGTCTGAAGAAAAAAGGGCAAACAGAATACGTAAGGAAGAAGAAGAAGGGTAAGATTGAAAATATTAAAATATATTATTAATAAAATTAAAAACAAAGAAATAGATTTACAAATATTTTCCAATATAACTACCTTTGTAGTTATTTTGGTAAAAGTGGTTATCAAGTTTGAAGCCCAACAATCATTCACAAGGCCCATTAGCAACACTTGCAACTCGCAAGCCAAGAAATCATGGGCCTTGGAGGATGGACTCATGGAAAATGGAGAATTATGAATTATTTGATTTTTTTTTTTAGGTAAAAAAATTTGCGACAGTTAACCTTTTATTTCCCACCCGTGATTATTTTCTTACTCATTTATTATTAGCTTTATTATTGACGTATAATTTCAATAAAGAGAAAAATTAATAATATTGGTTTTGTTTTCTAAAAAATAATAATAAAATATTGATTTTGTTATCTTTCAATATTTATACATATTTTTTACCATAAAATAAAAATGGATTAACACCAAATCAGATAATGAATCGTGCACTGACGCAAGCGAATTTAATATTTATACATATAATTCTAAGGAGAGTTTGATAACTATATTAATAGAATAAAAAGGTATATACTAAATATCACACTTACTTTTCTAGTGATGGCTGTTTGTATTTGATATGGTTGAAGATCCCACAACTTCTCAATTTTTATATGATATATAAAATATTTTTCTTATTGAGAATTAATTCTTAGATAAACCTCGTTTTTATATTAAAGTTTAGAGAAATTGTATTTGATAAGTTTATTCTTATAAAATAATTATAGGCAAATTTAAAGTATTTGCATCCATAATTATTAATACGTTTTAATAGTCTATTATAAATATTTATTAATACTAACGATTATGTTTGCTAATTTTTTTAAAATTATCGTATTTATAATTATTTTCTAAATTTGAATTTTTTCTAAAATTTATAAAACACAATTGAGTGTTCAACTTTTGATTCAATGAATGTATGGCAATGGATCTTCAAACTTCATTTGTTAACCTAAAAAACGTTTTTTTAATATTTCTTTTGAAATCAAAGTGTTTCATTAGAAAAGAACTCAATCCTTACAGCAAATCTTTCATAAAAGGAAAATCAAATCAGACAAGCGAGAAATCAAAAAAATATATATAGATGTTAAAGAAAAAGTTATTTTCTTCTAATACAAGCTTCATATAGAATGACTTTTTTCCTTGGTCTCTCATATTTCTCTCTAAAAATTGCAACTTTTTTTATGTTGAAAAGAAGCATTCTTAGGTAAAAAGAGAAAAAAAGAAAAAGGATATATATGAAAGTGGACATTGGAAAAAAAGATGTCACAAAAGGGTTGAATGTATACTCATTGTCTACAAGGAAACCCAACAACTAATTGCTAAAAAACAAAGCTCACACACTCACATTCCACAAAGCTTAATACAACTTTGTCTTCATTTCTACTTTCATCAAAAGAGAAGAAAATGCATAGAAACTTTCCTTCTTTTGTGCTTTTCAAAGACAACACACACACACATAATCCCAATGGTACACATAAGAAAGCAATTCACTTTCAACTTTCCACTATCCCTTTTATTGGCTTCTCCTCTCTTGATATATATTGTTAGTCAATGGCTCTCTTTTGGAAAATATTGCCAGAGTTTTCTATGTCTACCAAAATCCACAACATGTCAATCGACACCGGTCTCGAAAACGATTGTAGAAAGATTCACGATTCATGGGATCGAGAAAGCAATAGCCTTGTTCGAGTTCTTGCCAGTCGGAACCAGATGGAGAGAAAGAAAACAAGGGAGATTTACAAGGCAATCTATGGTGAAGAGTTGGTGGGAAGACTAGGAACAATCGATGCCGAAAAGGAGAGGAAAGAATCAGTAACTCGAGCTTTGTCTTTGTGGATGCTTGATCCTCACGAACGCGATGCTGTTATCACCCACGAAGCGCTTGAACGTGGGGACACTAATTACAAGGCTCTTGTTGAAATATTTGTGGGGAGAAAATCAAGCCAAATCTTTCTCATTAAACAATCCTATCAAGCAAGATATAGAAAGCAATTGGACCAAGATATCATCAACATAGACCCTCCCCACTCATACCAAAAGGTAAAGTGGAGAAAAAAAAATATCTAACTTTTTTTCTTATTTATATTATGATTTTGATAGCTCAAAATTCATTGAATTTTTTAAACAGATTCTTGCAGCATTGGCTGCCTCACACAAAGCCCATAATTCAGATATTAACCAACATATTGCAAAGTGTGATGCTAGAAGGTTGTATGAAACAATAAAAAACAGTTTAGGAGCCATTGAAGAAGTTGTTGCTCTTGAAATGCTCACTAAAAGAAGCATTCCACAACTAAAGCTTACTTTTTCTTGCTATCAACACATCTTTGGACATAACTTTACTAAGGTATATCAAATTTTATTGATTGATATAATTAAATTTAACCCAAGATATATCATATCAGGTTAAGTTTTTGAGTTGATTATTAATTTAACATGATCATTCATCTTGGTGTCTGGCCTAGGAACGGGCGTGGTTACCCTTATTTCAAAAAAAAAAAAATTAACATGATCATTCATCATAATATTAGAGTAGGAAGTTACGTCTTCAACCTCTATGAAATTGTTTCTTCTCTAGTTAATATTGATTTTTTACTTTTCAGGTGTTTTAAAAATTTTCAAGTTGATGGATGATTTAACATGATTCACCAAAACTTTGATCCAACCTTTTAAAATTTCATCTCCTTGACTAAACTATTACAAATTCTACACTTTTTTTCAGGCTCTTAAATTGCGAAATTGTGGCGAATTCGAGAACGCCTTGCATACAGTCGTCAAGTGTATATGCAATCTTCCAAAGTATTATGCCAAGGTTAAGTATATACACAAATAATTTTTTATTTTTGTTTGAAAAGAATTCATTTGAGAAAGTTGATAAAACTTTATATATGAATATGGTTTAATGAATCACAGGTATTTTTCAAAAGCATAAAGGGTGAAGAAAGTCATAATGGGGCATTGGAGAGAGTATTGTTGAGCAGAGCTGAGGTTGATTTGGATGAAATTCAAAGGGCTTTTAAAATGAAATATGACATTCAATTAACAGAAGCAATAAGTGAGAAATATTTTTGTGAAAATTATAGAGATTTTCTTGTTGCTTTGGCCACAAAAAAAACACATTAATAATATAATACCCAACAGCCAATTCTTAGATGGTTTTCTTTTGTTGTCAGTCTTGGAATATTCAATCTATATAATATACTTCAAAGCTTAATCATCCCACTTTATGTATTAAAATTAAAGAGGATCTAGTTTAATATATTCTTCTGCCCCTTGGAGTTTTTAAATTCAGAACATACCTTTAATTTAGTATTTCCTCAAGCAAAACTCATAAAATAAGAGCTTCCTACTCCCTGTATTTGGAGCAAAGAGAATTAAATATATATATTGGAAAAAATGATCCTCTAACAAGTGAAAATTATTCTCTAATAATCTCATTTTTCTCATAACTTTTTTTCATTCTCCCATATCCATTTTTATTTTATTCCATAATATTTATCTCAGGATCATTCTTTCTACTCTATACATAGATAATCATTCTTTCCTATAAAATCATCTCCTCATAATTATTTTCATTCTCCTTCCCTGAGACACCATCAAAAGAGATTTAAAAGCCAAACAAAGTGCTGTTAACACCTGAAAAGATAGATAAACCATAGAATAATAGACATTTAGGGCAGTGATGATCAAGGGCAAAAACTAAACAAGCCCCATTACATATAAGTTCACTAAAACAGTTCCTCATCCCAGCATCCATTCACTGGGAATAATCCTAATGACAAAAGCAATCAAACTTCCTTTCCAGCTTCAACTGCCCCAATACAAGTATTATCGACTTTTCCGAGCTAATATACACCAGTGTAACTACCCGAGCGTTAGGAGTTCTACATCTAACCCCAGAGCAAGGTTAGAATACAATTCAGAAGTTCATCATGGCGAAGTTAATTGAGTGGCTTTCGTCGAAAGCGAGAATGCAACCCACTGATCATCACTTATTGGCAGTACGGTACTATCCTTTGGGAATGTCATGTTCGGTTCACGGGGACAAACAAAGACCCTTTTGGAAGATGAACTCTTTCCAGCTTCTAGCTTTGAGATTATATTCAAAACGTAATTGTTGGACTCGCCAGTTTGAGCAACATTTTGAGATGATGAAGCAATATCACGAGAAACTTCATTTTCAAGGTCACCAGAAGATGAAGCTCTCTTTCTGGTTGAAATGCTTTGAGATCCTAAGCATTCAATATAAGACTATAACCGATGAAGCACAAAAACTTTCTTTGAATAATAAAAGAATGACAATTGTCAGAAACTAGGGTGGAATAGAAGGATAAAGTGTATCTAACATGTTTCAATGTATGAATAAGTTTTCAGATTCAAGCTTTGGATAAGGGCTTGTGTATGGATTTATGCAGGTAGAAATGTTTTAATTACATATCATCAGTTCATATGATGTGTGATGTGTCATGCATCAGTGATGATAGGAATCATATGTAACAGCCATGGAAATAGATTTTTGTTAACTTGTGGTTGAAAATACTTCAAAGGTTCTATGTTAGCAAGCTGTTTTTTTGCTAGTTCACTTTGATTTCCCTAGTTCAAAGATTCCCTCGGGGGGTGTTTATTTGCCATATTTATGGAGGATTTAAAATGAGTATTTACTAACTACTCCTCAAAAAATTATATCTAAACAAGTTTTTGTAACTACTTGAAATAACTTCTCATTTTTAACCACTCATTTCTAATCATTTATTTATAACTACTCAAAAGAATTCAATACTAACCACATATTTTTAATCATTTATTTCTAACTTTTCAAAATAACTCATTTTTTACCGTTCATTTCTAATCATTCTTTTCTTAACTACTCATTTTAAATCCACATCCAAACAAGCAATTATCTCTAACTCCTCTACAAAAAAAAAACACATTCAAACGAATTTTTGGCTACAACTCCCAATTTTTAACTCCTCAAGCTAACTCATCCAATCACCTCCTGCTCTCTTTCCTAGTTTTTTTTTTCTTTTTTGGTTTTAATTTTTTTTGTACCTTACTAATTTATGTTTTCACTAGCTTGTGGTGTTTGTATCTTTTGAGCAATGAAAACTTGTGATTCTTGTTAAAAATATATAATATACATGCAACAGCTATCAATCACAAAACATAATAGTCAATGGGCAAATCACCTTTATCATTTGGTTGTTTCTCAATTGATATGTTTGGACATGAAATTCCAGGACTGGAGCTCACTTGCTGTTTCAGGTGAGAACTGACACCAGATTGCAAGCTAGATGAGACGACTGGTGAAGCTTGTCCTGTAAAAGATGAGTCAAAATGTTTTTGCTTGGATTATCATTGCACAAATTATAGTAAATAAATATGACTGCTCAAAAAGATCAAAAGTTATGCTAGGAACACCAAAACTGACAAAAGAATAATCAGTAGCAAATATACAACGTTAACAGCTTACCTTCCCTTAAAGTCATATAAGCAACTTTTGCTGCACTCATCTCAGCTTGCTTCTTAGTTCTTGATCTTTCCCCTTCAAAAGCTTCTTCTCCTATCTTCACCGTTGAAACAAAAATGGGTACATGAACTTCACCAGATTGTGATGTTGAATAAGTCGGTACACCTAAACCTCTTTTTTGGGCCATTTCTTGCAAGAGATTTTTGTAAAGACCAGAGTCCTGTAATTTGTAAAAGAAATAAATATCCATAATTTTGTAGAAAAAATACGTGAAGCGTGAGAATTTCATTTAAACAAAAATCATCACCCACATGCATGAAAATTACTTAGTTGCTTTTATTTATGAAATTTAAATTGGAATACTAACCTCTTGAACTCCATCTTGACATAACGACATTAAGGCAATATTTGCAACTGCATTTTCGGCATCTTTTAGTGTGGCTTGAAATTCTAGACTTTCGAACATCTTTCCATCAATTTCCACTTTACATCTAAACCGACTAACATGAGGTGGGCCATCACGCTCACTTGTGTATACCGGAAAAGTGAGGTTTCTCTTTTGAGCTAAGTTTTGCAATTGATTCTTGTACAAATGTTTCATAACTATGATCATAAAAAGTACTCAATCAAGATTCAAGTTATTACAGTGGTATGCAGTCCTAAATTTGAGAAATGTGAAACACATTGATAAAAATTACACGAAACCAGTAAAAGAATCGGTGACAGTAATCATATAACTTTCCCATGCAATTGAGAGCCTAGAAGTCCTCACTCTCTCCTAAGCTTCTTATCAGTAGTGTTTTCCCCATACTAGTTCCAATTCTTCACTGAAACTATCTGACAGAATGTAACCTAACTAACCTAACCCAACTCTCATAAGGACGTCATCTATAGTTAAGGAGAACTGCCCCCACAGTCTTACAAGCTCTTCTCTCTACTTTATGGGTGAATTGCATTGGTTTTTTTTTTCCTTTTTGGGCATGTCTTACTTCAAAATTGGCTATGCTAAGCTTCTTTGTATCATACTAATTTTATTGGATGTTTATCCTTATCAATACCCAGATAAGGTTGGGCCTAGGGTTCTATGTTAGCAATTACTTGGAGAGTAAGTTAGGATTTTGTTATAAATAGAGTGGGTTAGGTTAGGGTTTAGGCATCCAATTATTAAATGAGTTATTGAGTGATTTATTGTAAGGGCTCAAGAGATTCTCTTGAGAGGGGAGGTTTCAAGACCTATCAAAACTTGGCTTATCTTTATTCTTTTATCTTTTGATATAATATAGATCCTAGATCATATCAATTGGTATCAGAGCCGTTTCGATTCCTGGGTGTAGAGATGAATCAAGAAGAGATTCATTCATTCCGAGAAGGGTTGCAAAGTTTGTTGGCCTTGTTTGATTCCATTCGAAAAGAAATTAGAGAAGAACGAGAACAAAGAAGATTAGAGATGGAAGCTAGGATTCAAGGAAGAAGGAAGGTCGTGGAAGAAAAATTGACAGCTAGGGTTTTTACACCTCCACCGCCACCTCCGACATCGTTGCCGCCACCTCCGTCGTCATCGCCGTCGTCACCACCTCTGCCACCACCATCGCCGCCACCACCTCTGACATCCCCGCGCCACCACTGCTACCGCCATCGCCACCACCTCCGCCACCGCTGCCGCCACCACCGACGCGCCGCTGCCGCAATCCTCGCTGCTGCCGCCAGGAAAAATAAAAAAATCATTTTTTTATTTTTCTATTTTTGTGTATGCCCACCTTGAGGACAAGGTGCTTTAAAGGGGCAGGTATTGATAAGGTTGGGCCTAGGGCGCTATGTTAGCAATTACTTGGGGAGTAAGTTAGGATTTTGTTATAAATAGAGTGGGTTAGATTAGGGTTTAGGCATCCAATTATTAAATGAGTTATTGAGTGATTTATTGTAAGGGCTCAAGAGATTCTCTTGAGAGGGGAGGTTCCAAGACCTATCAAAACTTGGCTTATCTTTATTCTTTTATCTTTTGATATAATCTAGATCATGGATCATATCATACCCATAACTTGAGCTAGAACTATCTTACACGAAAATTTAGGGAATCAAGCGTGGATGGTAGAAAGAATAACCAAATTAGTATTACTTACTAGAATGGCCATGCTAATGAATCAGCATATCTCCAAGTCGAACAAAGATTGATAAAAAGCATGGAATCTAAATAGTGAAGCCATATAGCTAGTGAAGTTTTATTCTCAAGGTAAATTGTAAAATTCCCAACTCCCAACATATCCTTTGCATAAGCTAACCCCATCTTGGTCCGAGCCATGGGAGGGGTGAAACTCTAAATACCGGCAATCAAAATAAATAAGCCAACACCCTCTCACTCAACAAGATGCAATCCAACCCCTTCACCTTCACTTTTCCACAAAAATTCTATCCGTCACCTTCTCCAACCTAACTGAAATAAAAACATGAAATCTTAGAGATTAGAATATAATCTTCATGTCCATGATTCACTGAGATTCAACCCTACATCGCTCCAATTCGTCTGAAAACGAGGAATATAGTATTGCCAATAGAAAAAAAATAATAATAATTCCTTCAAGATTGGTTATTGTGACGAGTGCCAGATTGGTTATTGTGGCTGGTTCTGCACCTTCATCATTGACTGTTTCCATTTCACAACCTAAGTTCAAACAGCATTACTACGTTCTTTCCCATCATCCAATTTTTCTACATATCTATCTCTTACACAAATTCTTTATCTCTTTCGATCACTTTGGCTCCTCCATAAAATCAATTTAATCTTCCAAGTTTTTCTCCCACCATTCCCAAAAATCATTTGTTTCAGTGTAGGAAGCACGGACATTTCTATTTTGACAAAGTATCCGTGTTGGATACATGTCCAACAATGATACTTTCGGACACTCTTTGGACCCATGTCCGACACTCGAAATTGCATGTCCCCCTTTATTATTATTCTTCTAAATTTCAGACACTTCACGAACACACTATGGACACTCCATTTAAAACTTATTATAGTGTTGGTGGAGGTCGTCGACGACGACGTCATCGAAGATAGATGGACTAAAATGAAAAGAAGAAAGAAATAGAGAAAATAGAATGGAGAGAAGGAAAAGGAGGTAAAAACTAAAATATTTTAAGATTGTTAAAGGTAGGCTTATAACTAACTAAAATATTTTGGATTTGATCTTTTAATAGTCTATCATAAAAAATAATAAGTTACGTGTCCTCAACATATACATATCCTGCATTCTTAAATAATGGCGTGTCTATGTGTCCATGTCGTATCCGTATCCCGATTAAAAAGTTCGAATGAAATGTGCTCAAACCATGGTACCCATCTATTTAGGATTTAATATTCTAAAAATTTCTTAGCAACCAAACGCAGTAAAAGGTGTGTACATGTCGGCTCAAATGCTCGTGGATAACTATCCCCCAATCTATATAGTTCGTGTAATAACCCACCTTCTCATTTAAGTAATAAAGTAAATTAAGGAAAAATGGTTTTTTTGAAGTTGTGTAGTTGTTCGTCACAGAGAAATAGAATTAGAGGTTAGCAGTCTTGTGTCCTAAGAGTGGCATCGTTGCGGGGAATGCAGAGATTTAAGATCAACAAAAAGCTTAATCAGAATTGTTGCTCGTTTGTGATCTCGAGGGGCCTTGCTTTTGTTGTTGATCATGAGCCTTTGGAATTAAATGAGCTTTCTTCTTGTGAAGAGAAACTTGTTTGGTTTTGGATCGAGAACGTAAAATTCTAAAGACCAGTGAGTTTGCTTTTGTTAAAGCGTTGTGGGGAAGAGTTTTGTACTCTCGTTTTGCTGGGTTGGTTGAGCCTTAGTCAACTTTCGAGGACGAAAGTTTTCTAAGGGGGGAATATTGTAATAACCCAGCTTCTCATTTAAGTAATAAAGTAAATTAAGGAAAAATGGTTTTCTTGAAGTTGTGTTCAAAAGAAAGGGCAATTTGGTCCTTTAACCCCTTTTCATTTAAAGCAATTTTTGAAACCCTAGGTTGTCCCATCAGCACTGTTCACATTTGGAATCCGTGCAGCCTTCTTCTCCAGCTGTTCCAGCACTGCTCCAGTGAGTCCCCTCTCCGTCGCGAGTTCGATCGGAAGCGTTGTCGTGGGTTCGTCATGCGTCACTTCCTCGGACTTGAACCGCTGCCACCGTGAGTTGTTAGCACGCAGGTCCATTCGTCGCGGGTTTCGTCGTAGTCTCGAGCTTGTCGTCACCGCCTTGGGTCAGATCTCGAGCGTCTTGGGGTCGATTCAGCGTGGGGTGGTGTCGTCGAAGTGTTGCGAAGCGGCGCCAGCGAGCTCCCTTCTCACCACCGTGAAGAGAAGCGTCGCTGGAGTTTGGGTGAGTTTCTTCCATTGTCTTTTGTTTAGTTTTGAAGATGGTGACTCAAGGTTGAAGAAAGGTGGAGTTTGGTTAGGGGTTTAAGCTTGTTTAAATGAAGGATAAGGCTGTTTGTTTTTAGGTTTATAGTTATTTAGATCTTGGATAAATAGTGGTTGTTTATTATGTCATGGATACTTAAATAATGATTAAGCTTGTTTGGCTAGTGGTTTCACTTCATTTAAAATGTGGTTGTGGCTGTTTGGTTAAGGGCTTAGTGGTTGTTTGAACTAGAGGTTAATGGGTGTTTGGTTTGGGGTCTAAAGGTGTTAAATGAGATTTTATGACACTTTGGCTAGATTTTGACCCATTGACTTTTATTGACCAGAATTGACTCGAACCATTTTCTGTTCTTCGAGCCGAGTTCGTGAGGCATGTGTAGCCGTCGGGTGTCTCCGAGACACATTTTTCGAGGTTCTTCCCAGTTTGATAAATTCGATATTCTGGATTCGATTTTGTTGGTCTAAGGTGCTAGTTTTAACCGGTTTGTTCGTTTCAGGGCTCGGAGATTGTGTTTGGCTAGTTGAACCTTCTAATGGATTCTTGGAGAGCTGTGAGTGGATTGACCAAAGTAAGGGACCATTTACCCCTTCTCGAGGACATGTGGTTAATACATGTGCCAGTTTATTTGCATTAGTTGATTTGTCTGATTGTAGCATAACCATGTGCATTGTATGTTGCATTTGATTGCATCGTGAGCATATACATTTAATGTTTGTCTCTTGTATGACTAGTGATGCACGAATCATATATGTCTGCCAGATATGGTCGAGTTGCATGTGGTTGCATGATTGTCCAGATATGGACTTGCACATCTGTACTGATATGGACTTGTGTGATGTTTGATGCACGGCTTGATGCCTCGTTTGGACCCAAACGAGTCATGGAGACCGGATAGAGGAGACTAGTAGGTGGGTGTGGACAATGATATTCGGGCGCACACCCTAGCTTGAGGTGATATTCTCTCGCCCATGAGACTTCCGTGGATGGTCGGCCACCGTGCTCACGGCCCTGAATGGTTTCTACTAGTAGCCTAGGCTCTCTCCAGGTAGGTGGTATGGGCCTGATATGGTTCCTTGGTGATTGGTGTGGCACCACCTCTCGCTGTGAGTACGGGACCTGGGGCCAACAGGTTGCTCGACTCACCGCCTCCCTGCAGAGTAGGATGCCGATTGCTCTCGAGTCAGAGGACTCCTGTGAGCTTTTGGTCTTGGGGTCTACGACCTTTAGACTGCTCTGCGAGGTGCTCGTCGAGGACGAGGTTTCTTGACCTAGCATCCAGGAGCTTGGGTTCTGTACACCCTTCGGTTATGTTGCTGATCATACTTGTTTGCTGATGTTTGTATTCTTGTGCATGTCTGTCCCTGAGCTGGGGAAGCCTTAGTGAGTTTGCGAAAACTCACCCTTTCCACTGTGAAATCCCCCACAGGTACTACTAGATTGTACTGAGATGGATGATCGACGGAGCTGAAGATGACCATGGGACCTGCTGCATTACTTTGTGTAGAGTCTCTTTAATTTATTCCTTCTGCATGAACTATTTAGGGGCATGATAAATTGTACATATTTACTCGGGCTTTCATGTTTTGACGCTTGGGTACCCAATGATACTTTAATCGAATTTTATGGTTTTTATAAATTTGTTCTTTAGTGGATTTCAATAATATTATTTTACCAGATTTAATTATACATGCCCTAAGTGTCGAACACTGTTTTCATGCATTTAGAGTTAAGGACTTAAGTTTAGACCCTGATTTGGGTCGGGTCCTTACAGTTCGTCCACTTCCGTGCATATGTCAAACCCTTTTATTCTTTTCCCTTTTTTCTTGGATTGGTTACATACCTCCAATTTCCGTTTTTATCTTATAAGTAACAATTTCATTGAAGTATGAAATTAAAACGAAAAATAAAAACTTCAATCCAAAGGATTTACAATAAACCTCTCTAATAAAACAAAAAGGCAAAGATACACATTAATTTTTCCTAGCACTATTATATGCTTAAAATCTAATTAAACCCTATAAGTCTAAGTCCATACATGCATAAAATCTAAGTAAAAAAATTTAAAAGAACTCTACTCCATTCCTACAGCATACGTTAAAAAATAGTATATACAATAACAAGTTCGAGCATGCGTTTCCAAAAAAAAAAAAAACAAATGTAAACATGATGTTCATGTTCTACCTCCATATGTTTTTAGATTCTATTTACCTCTCAGTGTTTTCAAAGCGCAAGGCGCAACGCAAGGCGACACTCTCCTTGATCGCCTTAGGGCAAGAGGCGATAAAAAGGCGAGGTCCGAGTGAAGCAAAGCGCAGCTTATAAATTCATACCAATATAATATATACATATATACAGATATATAGTTATATTTTTATTTACATAAAATATGGCACAGCTTATAAATACATACCAATATAATATGTATATACATATATATACAGATATATAGCATATTTTTATTTACATAAAATATCAAATCCTTACCTATTAATATTAAATGGTAAAATAAATCCAAATAACAATGTTAAATATCAAATATGAAAAATATTTAAGTTATAAACAATTTATATATACTTTATAGGTTATCAAAAAGTCAATAAATAATAAACAATAATTAAAACTGTAAAAAATATGCCTTTGTATTATAAATTGTTTAAAGTTTTAAACAATCCATATATATTGATAATTAAGCAACAGACCTCAAAAATAAAAAATAAAAGAAGAATAAAAAAGTAAAATAGAGATTGACGTTTTAAATAAAAATGCCAAGATCTTTTCATAATACAGCTATAAAAAAAAAAAAAAAGAGTAAAAAATAATCAAGAAAATTGTGTGGCTTAAAATTTAATTTTAGTTTAAATTGACAAGATATGTCAGGGAAAGTGAGTAAATTGATAAGACTTAAGACAGACTTTTCAGAGACTAAAAAAATTAAAAAGTAAGAATATATTAATGGGACTTTTCAAGCCTTTTTTTCAAATCGTATTTTCCTCCCATCTTCTTCTTATTCCCATCTTCTTATTTCCATCTCCTCTACTTCATTTCATCTTTTTATTTCTTCAATGTATCTTCTATGGTGGTTTACTTTAGCAAATAATAAAAAAAACTTCAAACTCATAACGCACGCCTTCGTTAACAAAGGCGCCTAGGCGGTTGCCAGGCGTTGCAAGGCGAGCACTTCATTGAAGTCGCTCGCCTGAGGTCTATGTAAGGCGAAGGTACCCCAGGTCGCCTCGCCCATCGCCATAGGCGAGCGCCTGGGTTCGCCTTGACAACACTGTTACCTCCATAATGCAATCTAATATTCATGTCAACCCAACACAAAGATGCTGATCATATGAACTTTTAAGAAGTTTATCAATCTTGACGTAGTAGGATATAGGTAAATCATACCATATGCATGCATAACAAGGTCAAAACAAACCAATATGCACCATAATACTACCATAAAATTGAAGCAATGTATCCTTGTTAATGTAGAATAATATAATGGTAATCCTTTCTAACCAGTCACTTTAGTGCATTCTTTGTCCTTGTCTTCAACCATGGGAGACTTATCAGTGCTTTGTATTTTTGGTTGGACTGACTGAGCTGGAAATTTGAAGTCCATACTATTCATGATGAAAGAATCTACAGAAAGAATCAAACCACATTAACAAGCGTAACTATAAGTATCCTTCAGCAACCTTTGAAAAAACAAAGGAGGAAAGAAAATGTATTCCTTGCGCACGAATAATCAATCAAAAAGATATTTTATTGTTCAAATACAAAAAATTATTATTATTTTTAAGGATGTGAAAGAGGGTAGTACGAAAAGTTTGATAAATATAGAATGCAGAACCTTGGGTAGATTTCTTAGGTTCAGAAGATTCATACGCCCCTTCAAGCTTCACTTCTGGTTTCGGTGGGGAAGAAAGTTTGTTATCTACATTATTCATTGAAACAGATGTACCTGAAAGAAAAGGAGAATGGAGACAAGATTTTAAGTATTCTAGCATAATAGAACAATAACATATTGTCTCAGTTGCACTTAATGAAAACCTCCTTGCTATTGCGCTGTCCAGACATATAAATGCAGAAGGCCAAAGTTTTTAAGTACTTAGTACAATCCATATCAAGGTCATTAAGATTACAAAAGAAGGAATGAAAAACTGTATGTTGGATGCACTTGATTGAATCATATTTAATTTAATGTTTATAAAAATTCAAGGCATGATAAATATAACAGGTAAGTATTCGATGGGCACAAATCTAGAAATGATTTTCTGAAAACAATGAATAATGGAGGAAAACTTCCCTACTTGTTCATGTTCATGTGTAGCGCCATCATTGGATATCACAAAATTGTTTTTTGTTATAAACAAAATAATATTTAAAAAAAGGAATTTTTGTGGTGGCACCATATGTAAAATGCAAGAACACACTAAACATAACAAGTAGGTAAGTTTTTCTCTTACTAATAAGGCTCATTTCATGAAAACATTTTGAAGATGTGTATACCTAGTACCATCATCCTGCAACGAATATGCTACAACCCAATATTCCTTCTCTCTCAACGCATGTGGTGCTCATGCCACTATTTCTAGTCATGACTATGTGTAATCTTCAATAATCTAACAACGCCACTATCTCTACGGCCATTTGTATATTTATTACCGTATTACTATCTCTGCAATAATAAACCTACTATTTCTAGTCGTGAATATGTGTAACCTTCAATATCTAAAAATGTCACTATCTCTCTACGGCCATTTGTATATTTGTCACTGTACTACTATCTCTAAAATAATAACCTACCGCGGTCTTTATATCCACAAACTCGACAATCTCTAAAATAATAACCTACCGCGAGTCTTTATATCTACAAACTCAACATAATTTTGTGGATTTAATGTGTTCTAGCTAAGCACGCAAGCTAGAGCAGTAATATAGGCTTTAGTTGGGATATACTTAAAGTAAGATCCGACTATGTAATTATAGAATGAGCCTTGATGCAAACTCCAATTTCCAGCCAGACTTAATGTGCAATAGCACATGCTTCCCATATTCTGCTCCGGCGCCAACAAGGGATTGG
Source organism: Sicyos edulis (assembly GCA_036507275.1). Classification (NCBI taxonomy): domain Eukaryota; kingdom Viridiplantae; phylum Streptophyta; class Magnoliopsida; order Cucurbitales; family Cucurbitaceae; genus Sicyos; species Sicyos edulis. Next base: position 46,329,237 of record CM071847.1, on the reverse strand, counting down.
TCATTTGTCTTCCTCTTCCCTCTCGCCATATCCAAAAAAAGGGTTTTCCAGTAGACAAGTTACATCTTCCAATTCTGCGAGCTAAAGAATGAGATAACTCTTGGCTGCATCCTTTTGGACAAACAATGCCCTCCCCTTTTTGGGTTCACAAGTTGGATGTTCAACTTCTAGAGACTTACAGGTCTTGTTATTTACTATTTTATCTTTCTCCCCTGTAACACTTTCAATTGATCAATAAAAATGTTTCCATTTCTTATGAAAACAAAACAAATGTGATCTCAAAACTCATCAATATCTTTTCTAGGATTTCCCTTTTCCACCTATAATCATCTAGACTAGAGAAAAATCTCAAAGGGTAGCTAACAGACATCATCCAACTTCTAGACATCATGTCGTCAAGAGAGTTTTGGGATCCATAAGAGGTTATGGGTTCAATCCATGGTATTCAGCTACGTAGGAATTAATTTCCTACAAGTTTTCTCGAAGGTTCAGCTTATGTCCAAGTAACATTAGTCGAGATGCACAAGCTAGCGCAGCGGGTATCAAAAAACTTCTAGACAGAGCCTCGTATAAACTATTACCAAGTACACAAAAACAAAACATTACTACGAGTAAAATGCAAGTGTAAAAAGAGCCTCAACTCATACCCAATTGTGAAGGCAAGCACGGTTGTGGAAATGAAGATAAAGGGAAAGACGGGTGAGAAAATTGGGGAATGGAATGAAGCTGTTCCGGCGTAGGAGCTGGCGCCGGGAAAAATGGTTGGGGGAGGCACTGCTCTGGCTCCGGCTTCGGCGGGGGACCGGACGATGAGGAAGGAAGAGAGAAGAACTCAAACGCAACCTTAGCAGCATCGTTCTGAGCTTGTTTGGAGGACTTACATGGCGCCTGAGAGCAGAATTGCTTGCCGTCGACGGTGACACTAGCTTCAAACCGCGGATCGTGATCTTGACCTTGTTTGACGATAGAATAGTCCGGTAACTTGTACAGTTTCCGGTGACAGAGCTCTTGAAGCTTCGTTTTGAACATGATTTCTTCAATGGAGATTGAACCAACAACGGAACCCTAGAAATGGAGAAGATTGCGAATTTGGAGCCACTTCACTTCTTTCTTCAGTTCATATATTTCTTTTTCTCTTTTCTTTTTCTTTGATGCTTATAATGGTAAATTGATTTTTAGCCAAAATTTCCAATTTGATTTCACTCTCAATTTAGACAAGTTTTGTGTTTTTTCTTAGTATATCTTTTTTTTTTTTTTGAGATTGCAACAATTGGGGGTGGAAGGACTTGAACTAAAGACATTTGGTCATTAAGTATACACTAATGCCGCTAAGCAACCGTTCATGTTGGCTTTTTTTTTAGTATATATAAAAGCTATATATTGTTTTATTTAAACTACATGTATTGATGACACGATTGGTTATCTGATTTTGTGTTAATTCATTTTTACGGTCACAAGTGTAATTCTTCTTGTTTTGAATAGTCTTAAAAATAAAAATTTATAAAAAAAAAGATGAAAATTAGAAAAGTAGGCCATGTTTCTACCTAATAAAACTATATTCCAAGTTAAGAAAAGTGAGGGATCATATTATTCAATCTTCTTTTCATATTATTCAATCTTTATAAGTTAAGGAAACCGAGTGACCTTTCTTCCTCTGTTTGTTTTTGTGGTTTTTGACTCAAAATCATTGGTCATGTTCTCAGTTGTTGTTCGACTTCTACGATTAAGAGTTCGACAAAGAGCAAGGAGGAGTGTAAGATGAGAAACCCTAATTGGTACTCAACTTCAAAAGGACATGTCTTTGCACCAACAAATAATAGTTAACAAAGTATTTTTTTTATTGTGGGAATACGAATAAGAATATCTACTTTTAAAAAAAAAAATTAAAATCAAAGCTTGATATTCAAAATTCTAATTAGAGTGATTCTTCTCTTTCAATATATATATATATATTTAGTATCTTTCAAAGTAAATGGATGACATTACTTGCAGATGAAAATTAGTCATGGATAAAAACTAATTTGTAATATATCATCATACTACTTTAAAGGGTGACTAAGGGAAAAATTATTTTTAGACGATTTTTCCCTTAAGTCATGTCCTAAATTACAACAAGGCTATTTATTGGAATATAAAAAAAAAATTCAAATAACATAAAAGATATTTACAATATCATTTAAATTTTCATCCGTAGAAGATAATATATTTTTATCAAATCTCATAAATTTTATGACTAAATTAGAAGATAAGAGATTTCAACACTCAAATGAATATATTTACAATATCATTTAAATTTTCATGTAGAAAATAAGATATTTTTACCAAATCTCATAGATTTTATTTGACATTTTATATTCTAATTAAAATAATAAATTGAATTTTCCAATCCTATAAATAGGTGTCTATATTTTGTTTACAAGAACACTTTCTGTTTTTCTGTTTGCTCGGATTTATTTTTCTTTTTCTTTTTGTTTTGTTTTTTGTGTTATAATAAGTTATGTTGAATTATTTACTTTAACTTTCATCTAATTTTTCTTTTGTGCAATAATTTTTGTAGGGTTTTTTTTTTTTTGCATAATTGTTGCCTTTCAAAAAAATACTTGGAAATCTATAAAGAAAAGTTTGAAGAATTATAAGATTATCATCTGAAGTTAGTGTATGAATTCTTCAATTTCAAAAGTTTGGTAACAATGATTTCCTACTATATATAGTTCTCTATATTTTGTTTACAAACACATATGAAACTTTCTTTTTGCTAGGGGTTACTTTCTTGGTTTTTTTTATAATAAAAAATTTAGATATCTTATTTTTGTTGGATTATTTATCTTAACTTTCATCTAACTTTTCTTTTATTGCAATAATTTTTATAGCGATCTTTTGTTACTTAATTGTTGACTTGGAGATGTGGAATTTTTTTTTTGAAGAACGATAAAATTATCATTTGAGGTTAAAGATAAGTTCATAGATGTATACTAATAAATATATTTAGCTTATTTATATTTATAATTATAATAATGATGTAACTCTTATAAATTTTATAATTCAAGAGTAATTGGTTTATTAATAGATAAATTGAGAAAAAATTAAAGAGCATCGATTTTTAAAAATCAGAGATAAAATTTAATTTTAATTCAATAAATTTTATTAAGTTTTTTTTTTAAATAATAACACCTATTATTTTTTAAACTCAAAATAAATAATTAACTGCTTTTTAACATAAATGTGAATTTTAATAAATTTAACTAATGTAAAAAAATGGTTATAAAATTCAATATTATATTGAAATTATTATTTGATGATTTAAATTTAGCCTAAAAATGTAATAAATAATTTATATATATATATATATAATTTATTACTTAAGAAATTATCACGTGCAACGCCGTGTTAAAATTCTAGTACATATAAAAGGAGATCTTTTTAAGAATTAGGAATATTTTTACCCTTAGATGATGCATTTCCCTATTTTCAGCTGGCCCAAATGTTGTGAGTAGGGGTGCAATGCAAAACCGCTCAAATCATCAAAATCGACTGAAACCGACATCGATTTGCTTGGGTGGTTTCGGTTTTCAAAATATGAAAAATCAAAAAATTCGATTGATTTCGATTTTAAATGAGGTTGAGTTGGATATAAACTGAACCAACCAAATATATGTATATATTAAGAAAAAGATGATTGTTCACACGAGATTTCCGGAGATAAACAGAAATGAGACACGTGTAAATGAATTTGAATCTTTATTGATTTGATTTGTGCGCGTGTTACAATCTCTAATATTTGTCCTCTGATTCTTTCTCTCGGGATGTGGATTTTGAAGATGTCGATCTGAGGGCTTGTGAGTTTGAAGATGTCGATCTGAGGGCTTGTGAGCTTACGGAGGATGATCGAATCTTCAGTATATTGGTGAAGGGACGATCGGTTTGAGGAAGTCTTTTTCGTTGAGAGTTTTGAATTCTGAATCTTGATCTCTGAATTCTGAATTCTCTGACTCGCTGACTGATCTTGAAGGCTTGAAGATTTGGATGCTCTGAGTTCTGAATTTCTAAAAGCTCTAGAGTTTCTGAGTCTTCAGCATGTAGTTCTCAGTTCAAGTCCCTTGCAAATGAGGGAGAGCTCTCTATTTATAGAGTTCCCATGAGCTTGTGGACTTGGGCTTCATGGGCTTTTGGGCCCAAACCTTGGTCTTGGGCCTTATGGATCTGGCTTGACCATTAGGTTGGAGCCTCATGCATCATTGGATCTCATTGGGCTCGGGCCTCGTGAATCTTTGGGCCCAAATTTCAAACAGACTTCTAATCCAATTAATTTTGAGAAAATTATGGATTTGTAATTGACCAAATATTTAATTAGATATATTCATAAATGACGTGGCAATTTCTGATTGGCCGAAATTTCTCAGTCAACAATAATAAATTAAAGTTGTATGGTTGCTCAACTAGGACTCTTTATTAGTTCTCGTCTGAGGTTCAAAATAATACGTATTATTAATTTGAAACAAAAGTGTTAGGTGTACAGTTGGTTAGGCAAGCGCCCGGTTCTTAGCCTTTTGTTTTTAGGGGATAAAATTTGGTTGGTTTGGTGGGTATATCATTAATGGGAACAAGACGTGGTCCTACAGCTCAAACATCGGTATTTTCCATCACAAATTTTCTAACCACGTTGAAAAAAAAAATTCCCCCACTATTTAGGGTTAATGATTTGATGGCCTAAAGAAGAGGTAAACTATAGATAATAAATAATTTTTTTAAAGCCACTAAAATAGATAGTCATGTTGGATCTGATATAACATGAAAATTACCTGAACTTTTCCTTTGTAACTTTGGTGAAAATTTTATATTTCCGAAATTCGGGGGTCTTTCGTTGTGAACAAACTTGATAAAATCTTGTATTTATATGTGCAAGAACTGAATTAAATCTATTCCAAAGTAAATGACTTTACACTTAGAAAAATACAAATACAAATTTCTAAACCCCTCATAGTCCCAAAAAGATCTTTTGAATTGCTCAAAAATCTCTAAGAAAATCCACAAATTTACATTTAACATAGAAGATTGCAGAAACCTGTTATATGCAATATCTTCCAAAAGACAAGACTCCACAAGCAATGCCTCTTCTCAACTCATAAATTAAGAAAAAAATCACAAATAGAGAGGATTGTCAACTTGAACATACTTCGACTATTTTCAGGAATAATGGTTGATTCTACTACATTTTATTTTATTGTAAAAAAAATTGTACAAAATTAATTCTTTAAGTATGTGACAACTATGAAGTGAATTTACCACCTCTAAGTTCCACAAAACTCACTTGACTACTAGGCTAACCGAACCGAGGATGATTAGAGAAAGGGTTAAGAAAAAAAATTTGTACATAAAATCAGGAGCAGAATCGTGAAGGTGTATGAATGTAATGAATCTCATTAAAAAACCCCATTAGGCCATAGGCATTTCCACCTTGTAATTTCCTCTTCATTGTAGAGCTTCCTCAATCCTCCATAATATCCATCTACTTCATTGCCTTCTTCCTCGTGGCTCTTTCGGTTTATCACCGTCTTTCTCCAACGCGATCCGATGTTGTACTGACTGAACTCTAACATCACCATATCTATGTCAACGACCAACATGTCAGTTAAGCACTTTCTACTCAAATTTTGTTACCTTTGAAAGTAATCTATAGTGTTTGAGATAAAAATGAATCATGTTAAATCGTCAATCAACCCAAAAGCTTAATCCGATGAGTTGGGATAAATTTAATTATGTCCACTAACAAAAACTTTTAAAATGCTTGACAGAGAATGACTGCAAAAACACTTTAAAGAGTTGAAACCTTTTTACTTGGATACTTGTACATACAAACATGCCTTTGTACAGTCACACTACATTTCATAATCCATTAAGAAATCAAGCAATTCTAATGAAATGTAAGTTTGCATTTGTCCTGCAATTTTTCACTTACCATTACAGCAACAACTGCAGTTGTTTGCTATCCCATCACACGCCTCCAAGTGGCAAACGACGCCGTACCACCACCCTGCAAAATGTGAGCAGCAAAATTTATTGCTTATTTCTATCAACAAGGATTTCAATGATGAATCTCTGAGCTTATGGAGGAAAACAACTAGTAGGTGAAAATTTGGAAACCAACTCAAAACTACCAATATTTAAATAGTGTTTGAAGTTGACAAACACACCATAAGAAAATTCCTTGCTTTTTCTCCATTGGATCTCGATATGATCACCGGGTTTCAAGTTGGCTAAGCAATCGGTGACGTGAAGAATATGGGGAGGAATACTAACAGGCGGTGCTCTCAGCCTGTTCCAATGAATATTCTCTTCCATTATCCGTCGACCTTGAGGTGGATATCTGAGTGATCAATACATAGTTCAATTACATGCATATTGACAAAAGAAGCACAAGTCTTCATTAAGAAAAGGAAACTCATAGGGTCAGGTCAGTTCCCATAATGTTCAAACGATATACATATGCATATTCAATAACACTTCAGGATTCGAGTAAGTTTTGGAGTCGATGTGAGCTCATTTTTTGACATACCTCGCCTTAAACATGTCGGTCTGTGAATCGTAGGAAATATGGGCATCATAACAAGACAGCATGAAACCAGCATGACCACTCTGCAAAATAGACAAAGCTATATAAAACAAGGTTGCTACAAGCCCAGGTTGTTGTCTTAAACACATTCAACAATTAGAAGTGATATGCTAAGAATTTAAAAGGGCTGTTTCAAAAAAAAAAAAAAATTAAATGGCTTTTATTCATCAAACCAGCATCAGCTTTGTTACCTCTCTATTGTAGACTTGAGCTGGGAACCAAAGCTGGCCACTCTCAAGAGATTGATACCAAGCCTTCATTGAATCAATTGGTAAAGGACTCCAAATCTTGCCTTTGTTTTCTGATTTTGGTCTAATCAAAGGCAAAAACCAGCCTCCAAAATATGAACTGAACAAACCTTTCTTCTGAGATGAACTTGAAAGTTCTGATCTCCTTCTAAGAGCTTTATGCAAATTCCATTCTTTACAAGCAGAATTGCCCATCAACTTCCCCCATTTCTCCTTCATGTGCTTCTCCCAGAAATAGTCATCTTCACAAACATCCCTCAAATCAGTACACACATTTGCCATCTTACACAACTCAGATGGCGAAAGCCGATCGAGAATCAACTCGAGAGCCAACTCAGGTAAATCCAAGAGGGAAGTCCCCTTCTTCTCCTCTAGATTCCCTAGTTCTGTGCTACATGGGGTGATCTTTAATGGCGGATCGAAGACCTTCGAAACTTGAAAGAAGCTCAGAGCAACCCTACCCTTATGGAACCAGGACACAAGAAAAGCAGAGAACAAGCTCATCTTGGCCTCCCATGGCAGCAGCCGTTTGTAAGAGAAGGACTTGGAGAGAAGGATGAATGAAAGGAAAGAAATGAACAGATACAACATTGTATTTCTGTGGAAATTGTTGCAGAAAATGAAGAAAGAAATGGAAAATGAAACCAATATAAGAAGAGCAAAGTGACAGAACACAGCTATTGGGAATCAGTAGCTTTTGATTTTCAAAAAAGAAAGGACCAATGAGAAGCAAAGACAACTTTTTATCCTGAGAGTGACTGTGGTAGACAGCACAACCGACAAGCTTTTACCACCAAGAAACAGAAATACAGCAACAAGAGTAGGGAAAACTAAATGCTGCATCAGAGTTTATGCATTGCCATCCACTCATCTTGAAGCTTATTTATGAGACCTGGGGAGTAATTAATTGGAAACCAACCATAAAAAATAAAAAAATAAAAAAAAGCTAGTGATGGAGAAAGTCTTAAAAAACTAAGAGGGGATGGATTTCATGGATCCTGTCCACCTACTTTGAAAATAATTTCTTAAACGTTTATTTGACATCTAAATGTTGTATGGTCAAACGGTAAATATTAAGACAATAATCAAGGTGCTATTGACACCAGGTGCTATTGGTGTTTTAAAATGATTTTTTTACGCATTTACTTGACATTCAAATGTTGTATGGTTAGGCACTATCTACTTTAAAATAGTTAAGATGTGCGTAAAGTGGCACTAGCAGGCACAGATATAAAATAAAAAAATAAAAAAATAATGATAATTGGAAACCCTCTTCAAATCAAAACCCAGATGCCCAACAACCCAAATCTTTAAAACAACGCAAGAGTGGCAAAATTTGGACCACAGCCCAGTGAAGATAGAGACTCGAGATCCTCAAACCACATGTCTTAACAATACAGATGGAGTTCAAGTGGACCAAATACAAACACAATTAATGGTTCCCATGATCATTTTCATGGTAAATCGTCAATTAAACCAAATGCACATTCTCTTCTATCGTTGGCCTCGAAAAATACCCTACGAGTGAAATTTAATTTTAATTGGGAAAGAAAGGACTGGACAGCAACTTGAACTCACTACCTCTTGCTCTAAACCACTTTGAATCATGTTAAATTACTTAATAACAAAAAACTCTAAACAGATGGATTAGGGGTAAATTTAATTATATCAAACAACACATTTCATGCACCCTAAACATAGATAAGTACATAATCATTCTCATTCTCTCAAAATTAACAAAAATAAAGAAAAGGGCAACCAAGAAATAGAGAAAATCACATAAATTAACAAAAGAAACCAGATGAGGATTGAATGAAAAACGTGGTGGTTGTGGAGTTTAGGATTGTAATTAGTGATAAGAGAAAAGAAAGAAAGGAAAAAAAAATGGGGGCATTAAATTAGAAGAGGACCTGAGCGGCTGCCTAACTGGGCGGCGCTGAGGCTTGAAGTTGGAGAGGAAAAGGGGAATGGCTCAACCGCCATTGTAGGCCATTTATAAATCGCAACAGCTTTAATTTGTTGGTCACCCACCTTTGGACTGTGGAATTCTGAATAAGGTTTAGGTCCCACTTTTTTTTTTTTTTTGGGATTTTGAGTGTACAGGCAAAATATTTGTATCTAGAGTATAAAATTAAAATTAATTTATTTGTAGCAAAAAATTTAAATTGAATTTTATCTAATGAATGATGTCGATCAGTTATTAGTGATAAATGTCTATTACTGATTGAATTCTATTACTAGTTATTTATTGATGTCTAATGTGTTATATGTTTAAAAAAAAAAAAAATTTGTTATTGCTCAACTACCCTTTCCTTCGGCTTTTTCCTTTCAAGTCAAATATGTAATTAAAAATAATAATAATAAATTAATTGAAATTCCACATTTAAAAGTTGAATAAATCTTAAAATATAAAGACTACGTGGTAATGTAACAAAATATATATATATATATATATATATATATATTACAACAATTTGAATGGAGAAATTCGAACACAAGACCTGTTAATTATTGGATGACAATTGATGTTATTGGTGATAATAATATTTTATTAAATTTATAGGGAACCAAGCATAGAATTTCTGAGAAAATCATGAGGTTATTTCCTCTTTTACAATTTATTTATAGGATATTTTTAATGTATAATATATAAAAAAAAAATCAAAATTGGAGAATTTTGGGGAAAAAACCATTTATGTGAAAAAATAGATAAACTAATCAAAATGTTTATGCTTAGAATGAAGTGAATTGATTGCTTAAATTGTTAACTTAATTGAATGGAAGTATATTCAACTAATTTAAAGTATGTAAGATATTGAAAGAATGATAATTATAGAATAGATAAAAATCTGTTATATATGAAATATTTTATAAAAGTGATATAAATAAAACTTTTGAAGTAAAAGTTGTTTATTTATAAATTTTTTTTTACATAAATACGTTTTTCTTTATTGTTAAAATAAGGAAACAGAAAGTTAAAGTCTCATTTAATAATAATTTTAATTTTAATTTTAAAAATTTAAGTCTAAAGCAATTATTATATCATTTTTTTATACATATATATATCTTATTTATATTTATAGAAATCAAACTAAAATTTAAAACAAAAAAAAACTTACAATTTTTTTTTTTAATTTGGATAAGCATTCAGATAATCTTTTTATAAAAAAATTACATAGATCCTAAGAAAGATGGAATACTATTGTATGAGATATAAATAAATATAAGTTTACATTTCAAAAACCAAATACTAAATATACATATTTATTATTTCACCAGAGGTAAAAACAATATTTTATTTCTTTTTCCTGTAACCTCATGGTTACTATATTATATAAGATGTCAGTAGAGCTCTGCTCTTGTTGGTAGGAATAAACGAAGTTAAAAGTATGGAAGAGAGTAAAAAAAAATATTCGAGATTTTGAACATAAACATTTAAAACAGTTGTGTGTATACATAAAACTACTTAATTAAATAAATAAATAAATATATATATATAAATAAATAAATAAATATATATATATATATATATATATAATCTGCTAAATTGCTAATGAGAATTAGGTCATCTAGATCAACAACTCAATTCACATAAATTTGTGTTATTGTTTTATTATTATTATTATTCTGTATTAAAATAGATGTAAAATACTACAATTTCCATCCTCATCCAATTGTGCGTAGAATTTTTTCTTTTTTTGAGGAAAAAACAATCTTGTTTTTTTTATAAGAGACAATACACCTTATACGGCGAAGACTAATACTTTCAAGTAAAAAAACAAAAAAAATAAAATTAAAAATTAACAAAAATTAAATCTTCATCCTTGAGGTTGAAATGTTTTATTATTATTATATTTTAGAAGGTCCCACGACAAAAATTGACATTTATAATTGTTCTTTTGTTTGCTGATTAGAATGACATTTTAAGAGTAGTAGCTTAAGCGGCATTGATATATGCCAAATGATTTTGAGGTCTTAGGTTCGAGTTTTTCCCACCCCTAATTATTGCAATCTAAAAATATATATATATATATATCATTTCCAAAAAATCATGTAGTTTTTACTTCCATTTTTTTTGTTGGTATGCTGCTTCTTGTGCATGTAAGTTTTGTAAGGACAGCCCATTTGGTTTGAGTTAATTTCTTCAACAACATTCGTATCAATGGCAATAAAATATAAAACTAATAAAAAGTCGAGCTAGCTTCTTACATTTTTTATATTTATTTATTTGTAAAATATATGCTGAATCAAAGTTGAAACTTAAATGAAAGGTCAAAAGTAGATGTAACGCCCGAACATAGTTAAGTAATGACATGAAATTTAATTTAATAATGGAAAAGTTGTTTTTGGTTCATCCCATTTGAATTGATTGACTTTTATTAGAATTTCAAATCCCACAATAATATAACAAACTAAATATTGATTAGAATTGTAATTCCAACTGGCCTGCTTCAAATTTGAAGATGGAATCATGGTTTTGCAAATTTATGAATTCCATCATTTTTTTTAATCTTTTATTTTCTCTCCTTCATTTTCCACACATAATATAAATGTAAATAATGTAAAATTACCAATCTTTTATAATAATTCTAATTGAATTATAATATAAAGTTGTTGCAAGTTTGATTATTATATTGTTAAAATTAATATGATTATAATCAATATCGCTACATAAGTTATATAATTACTGTAAAAGATTTTTTTTTTTTTGACCAATGTAAAAGATTTTTTTTAATATCTTAATTTAATGAGACATCTATTGCAATATATAAAAATTGGTTAAAAATCAAAGTAACAAATGTTTAAGATTTATCTGTGCAATTTTTTTTTAGATTTAAATATTGGTTACAAAAAAATTAATAATACACTTATAATTATCATTATCATTATTTTGTTTTATGAAATATATAATAATATAGCATTATTATAATAGTAATAAAATTAATAATGAAAAGTACATTAAGTACAAAATTAATTTTATAATAACCCTCCAACAAATTAAATTTATTTTTAGTTTTTAATTGTCATATATTATAGATCGATATTATTTTAAATTATCATTGTGACTATTACTCTTTTTTTTTTTTTTTTAAGAAAATAACTATTACTATTTTTTAACACCACTATTTTATTATTATTACTATTACTATTATTGTTTTCTTATATGGTGGCTATTTATTATTATAAATATACTCCTTATTAATATTTTTCTATTTCTTTCTCAAAAAAAAAAAACATTTTTCTATTTCTCTTTCATAAAATTATTGTTATATTTTATTTTTATTCACTTTATAAAAGATAAAATACTTTAACCTTATTAACGTTTTTGTCATTAATATCCTTTCTTTGAATAATACGTAATAGTACTAATAATGTACTAAAAAAGGTAATAGTACTAATAGTTATTATACTAATTGCAAATTTAATGATGCTAGTAGTAATAGTAATAATAATTATCTTTTGAGAAATAATAATAATTATTATTTTTATTTTAATTTAAACTTTATAATAATATTAATAAATTTTATGATAAAAAGAATTCATCAATTATCTCCATTAATATTATATTAAGTCTTCGTGAAACTAAACACCGTTTTTTATTTCGACATATAGAAGGTATCATTGTTCTCAAGTAGATGAGAACAAAATACCGATTATTTGAATTGAACATGTAACATTGATGTTAAACTGATTTATAATCAAACAATAAAATTATTGTGTCACTATCAGATATTTGATAACGTAGAAAATGTGGATTTTGAATGAACAAATCAAATATTGCCCTATAAAAATGATGTATTTGAATCTCCAATTCTAAAATATTATTGAATAAAAATGTTAAAAATAAGTAAATATAAACCCCGAAGAAAGGAGATCTAATGTTTTTATTTTATTGATATACATAAACTTTATAGTATAACTTGTAAACGTGTGTAAGTCATTAATGCAATAATTAATGAATTAGACTTTTTATGATTTAGATTAATGAATTATACTTTAAATAATTTAGATTGCTTGTTGAGCCTGTTTTTTAGTTATACTTTTAAATAATTTAGATTGCTTGTTGAGCCTAAATTTAGAAATTCATTTATTGTTATGTTTAGTTCAATAAATAGATAAAGAGGTTCAAATTTATGATGAGTCAGTGTTAGGTATACATACTTATGCCCACTAAGTATTGTTTAGTTTGCAAAATTCTTTATCATTTAAACATTATTATTTTCTTATTTATTTACTAATGAGCATTTTACATATTATTCTTAGTATATGGAAGTTTGTGCATGTTTTAGAGTTTCATTGATCAAGAAGTTAAAAGTTGGTTCCCACCCCCAAAATGGTATAGATATATATATATAAATAACTCAATAATTAAAGCCCCGTTTTATAATAATTTATTTTTGTTTTTGGGGTTTTAAATTTATTTCAACTCAAATTTCTTATAATATGTTTTATCTTTACAACAATGTATTCATCTTTTCTTAAGAAAAGTATGTGAATGATAACTAACTCTCTAAAATAGAAACAAGCTTTTGGATTTTTTTTTCAAAGTTTGATTTGATTTCTATAAATATAAGTGAAATCTAGATATCTAAGTAAGAAAAATATATGGTAAGATAGTTGTTGTAGGCTAAAGTTTCAAAAATAAAAAATAAAAAATAAAATAGTTATCAAACCGGAGTTAAATATATCGAATCAACTCAATTCAACCCATTTTAGCAAGTTGAATTGAACTATAACTTATTTGAGTTAGGTTCAAACAAATAATTTTTTCATAGGTATTAATTTTTAGATTGCCTAAAATAATTTTAATTCGAGTAACCTGAATTTATAAATAATTTTTTTTTAAATTACCTATAATATAATTATATAGACCTATATTTATTTATTTTATTTTATATCTTTTACCTTTTATTTTCGAGAGCAGTCTTTAAATTTTGCATAATACTGAATTGTTAATCGAAATTACTAGGTTGATTTCTATAAAAGTTGAAAATAAATAACAAATATATATTTTATTAAAAAAAAAAAAAGCAGACTAATGATCCAACTCAATTAAAAAATATATGAGTCAAATTGCTAAAATATATAGAGTAGATTGATGAATTTACCAACTCAAAATTTTGAGTTGATTAAAAATATATTTTTATTCCAAACCAACCTAACGCTATAGACTTCAACTAAAATTTGAATTGGATGTAGTCAAATGTGCATAAGTTAGTACTTTATTTTAGCACGTGTGTATTCAAGAGTTGGTACTTTATCTAAACACGTAGGGGCCGTTTCTTTTACATATTTAAGTAGAATTTAGTTTTAGATTTATTAACTCTTCATCGAAAATTTACATCAAAACGAGTTTTTATTAACATCTCATCATTTTTACTTTTAAAAATAACTATAATTTCTAATCATTTATTTTTAATAATTATTTATAACTACTCAATCATTTATAATCACTTAATTTTAATCATTTATTTCAAATAAATCAAAATAACTCATTTTTAATCATTTTGTTTTAACTACTAAAAATAACTACTCATTTTAAATCTATATCCAAACAAAGTTTTGACTCTAACTCTTCTATACAAAAATTACATTCAAACAAATTTTTGACACAATTATCAATTTTTAACTATTCAATATAACTCCTTAACTTAAATCGTGTCAAACAAACAATGGAACGTGTATTTAAGTGTACCATAAAGCTGTAATGAATGTGTTTGAACATGGAAAAACCAGAAACCATCATCGGTTTTATTATTTGTACTAAAACAAAATCATGATCAATTGACAAAATAGTTGTTAAATAACTTTTTACAAAAATGAAGATTTAATGTTGAAAAACTAAAATCTAAATGAGGCTTTATACCAATTCTCGGGATTGAACTAGTTCATAACCAAATAATAAAATCATTGCGTCACTGATCCATTTAGTAAATAATTTTTCATTTATTGCCCTTTATATTTAATTATTCATTTATAATTATTTAATATAATTATTCAATACCATCAACTATTTTCTAATCAATCAAAATAAATCATTCTTTTGTCACTGTTCATCTTATAATCACATCAAAAACAATATTTTGACTTTAACTCATTTACGAAAAAAAACAACATCCAAACAAATTTTTGACTATAAATCTCAATTTTCAACTCCTTGAAATAATTATAATCTTTCCTCTCTCCTCCAAAACCTCATTCAATCACTTTAGAGGGGAAAGAGAAATCTATTTTTAAAAATCTAAAGTCTCATTTGATAATAATTTTATTTTTTGTTTTTATTTTTACTTTTTTGAAAATATATTTATTTGATAACCAATGATAACCAATTTTGATTTTTTTTTTCAAAATTTTCAAACGTTTTAAAAATATTAAAGAAATTCTTAAAACTAAAAAAAAAAAAATCAAGAATAAATACTAAAATACTAAAAATAAAAACAAAATGTTATATTTGTATAAAAACATTTATTAAATACATACAATTTTTATTATTCAAAACAAAATATCAAAAATTAAAAATGAAAAACGAAATAGTTATCAAAACAAGACTTAAATTTATTAAATGTGTTGCCAACATGAGTAGATTAGTTGTTCAATGACAATAGTGTATGTCCAACTACCAGAAATTTTGGATTCGAGTCTCCCACCCCTAATTATTTTAATCTATATATATATATATAAATCTATTGAATGTGTTTGGTTACGTTTTGTGGATTTTCGGTTTTTAAAAAACGGGAAAAGATCTGAAAAAATAGAGAAGAGAAATAGTTGTTCAGAACCAAAAGAGGAAGAGATAAATCGAATTTCCAGTCCAAAGCTTCCAACACACAACACAACAAATCAACAATCAAACAAACAAACAAAAACCCTCCGGCCGCCTGAGAAGATCGCCGTTGCTTCTTCTCCGACGCCATGAACGGCGGCGGCCCGTCTGGTTTCAGTGCGTCCTCTTCAATTTCTCTCTTCCCTTTCAATTTCTTCTTTCAACCCTTTGATCCATTTTTCGCTTTGTGCTTTTCTCGTTCGCAGACAATGCCCCCGTCACCCGGACCTTCATCATCGCCTCCGCTCTTTTCGCCGTCTTCTTCGGGATCCAAGGCCGCTCAGCTAAGCTTGGCCTGTCCTATCAGGTACTCGTATTTCTGTTTCGATTGCGTTTCGGACTAGATTGGATTTGCCTTTTCGGCTTGTTGTTTTGTTGAGTGTTTGGCTTGATTGACCATCGATTTCGGGATGTATTGTGTTGAGTATGGTTGTTGCGGGAAATTACCCTTTCAATCAACCCAGGATTGTAAATCGACTCGGCCGAGTTAATCTTAATTGAAAGTGGGGATTATCTTTTCATCATGTATGTAGTGACTTAGTTTAATCGACCTTATGGGCTTCTGCACTTTTGCTGAGATATTTAGGTGACCCCATTGGGAGGTAATCCAAGGTCGATAACATTTTTGGGAGCCTTGTAGATGTATTATTTTGGGTAGAATTTAATTGAGGATTAGCTCTAAGTTGTGAAAAGAAGGACGATTTTGGTGCATTTCTGAATTAAGTCATCGAATGAGACATTGAGATGCGATATTTTGGGAAAATGGGCAACTCTTGAATGACCCTTTTACTGTGTTATTCTGCGTTGCTGTAAAAATTGGAGGTTGGATTATGGATTTTTAGGATTTGGAGACAAGAAGCTGAAGATTGTACACTAAAGGAGCTTAATACTTGCCACTTGGTTGGTTCTTCATGCGAGATTAACACCTTAGTTAGAGTTTTTAGGAAGTCTTCTCCTTTGTGGGGCCGACGCGTTGTATCTTATGTAGGACGGTAGGAGGGCACATAGGAACTTGACCAGTTGCTTTGGAAGTGGGAGATGGCTTTCAAGGCGTGAAACCAATTTTTTGAAGATTTTGTGAGACCAAGAGATTGTAGTGGAATGATCAGAGAGTTTCTTGTTACTCCTCCCTTTTGCGAGAAGGGTTTTTTGTGGAAAGGGCGGGTGTGTGATATTTTGTGGTGTCTTTCAAGGGAGAGAAATAATAGAATCGGTAGAGGGGTTGAGAGATATTTGTAAGATGTTTGGACGTTTATTAGATTATATTATATGTTTTTATCTTTTGACTTCTATTTCTAAGATCTTTTGTAGTTATATATGGGTGTGGTTTTACTTGACTGGAGATATTTTTTGTAGGTGGCCTACCTTGTGTTTATTTTGTGGGGTTTTTTTGTATGTCCTTTCATTCATTTCTTAATGAAACCTTGGGTTATTATAAAAATTAAACTAGGTCAAATAAGGTGGCTAAAGGGATCCACTTATAGTAATATTTTTTTTTATAATGCATATTTGTTGCATATAATCCTATTATATAGGACTTAAGTTAACTTATTTTTTCCCTTTTCTATAGTAAAGATTACCCCTGAATTGGTATGGTAGGAAGGACACTTACCAGTTGATTATCATCCTTATGGCAGGATGTGATTGTGAAGCTTCGCTTTTGGAAGTTAGTAATGTCAGTTTTTGCCTTTTCATCTACTCCTGAATTAATGTCCGGACTGTTTCTGCTTTATTACTTCAGAGTATTTGAGAGACAGATAGGTTCCAACAAATATTCGGTAAGTTTTATTCAATTCATGCTGCAGGATTTTATTAGAATGAAGCAACAGGTCATTATCTTTAAATGGATGGATCTCATTCATACAAAGCAGTGCTTGATGTATTAGCTCTTGTAATCGTATATTGTATATTTTCAAATGTAGATAATAGAAGCATAAAAAATGTACAAAAGTAGAAATCATAGTCAAGGAAACACGTTGATTTTGACAAAGTATCTGTGTCAGACACATGCCCAGATACTTTCGGACTAGGGGTGATTTCGGTTCGGTTTTTGTCGGTTTTGTCCCAATCCGACAACCGAACCGATATCTTCGGTTTTAAAAAAATTGATCCGATCCAATGTCCAGTAAAGCATAGAACCATTGGATCGGTTTTTAATTGGTTCGGTTTTCAATAGATCCGATCCAATGTCCAATAAAGTATAACCATCGAAAAACTAAAGACAAGGAAAAAAAACGACATCCGTTGAAGTGGACTGTTACTTCTACTTTTGAGACATAACTACAAAGACTCAGCCAAAGATGGTTTTTAAAGAGATAATTCTAATTCTAATGCCAACTATGAATTTTATAGATCCAAAAAATACCTCTAATCTAATTTTAATTCTAATTGTAATTCTCAGCAAGGAGGAAGCTTAGTTCTAAAAGCTATTCAGTATGAATTATTCATATATGTATCATTAAAATACCTCTAATCTCACCATTAAATTAGAAGTTGAATGGCATATAAACAAAATAATAAAGGGCTTAGTGAAAAATGAGTACAGTAGCCATCACACATAACCATCAAACTAACTCCATCAGAATCAAAATGGATGTCAAATTGAAGGGATTAATCAAATGAGGTTTCAGTAGTTTGACTATTAAAAACAAAATACAGGTGGAAAAAAAACCCAATAATCAAATTTGACGACCTCTGACAAAACAAAAAATTCATATCCCAAAATCAAATAAGCCAATAGATTAGGGTCTATTTGACTCGAAACATTACTATTGATTGAAAAGCAAATGACACCAAACGAGCTTATCTCGCCATTAATGGAGGAATTTAAGACAATAAAGAGAAATAGAGAAGAGTACCGGCGATTCCAACTGCATCTCTGCACAACGAATCGATTGATTGAAGGGAAACGACGTTGGAGAAGGGAAATGACGCTCACGAATTTGGGGATCAAAAGAAGGGAACGACGGAAATTTGAGAAGGGAAACGACAGAAATTTGAGAAGGGAAAAGGCGCTGAGAGTGGAGAGAAAAAAGACGCGTGAAAAGGAGATTATGAGTTAGGGTTTTACTTTTTTAATTATTTATAATATTGGTTCGGTTCGGTTTTTTATCGGTTTTTTCAAAAGAAACCGAACCAAACTGAAAAACTTCGGTTTATTGCCATTTGAAACCGATGGGTCCACTCCTCTTCTAAAAAACCGAACCGATCCATTGGATCGATTCGGTTCGATTCGATTCAGTCGGTTTTCGGTTTTTCTTTTCACCCCTATTTCGGACTGTTGAATTATGTTAAACCACCAATCAATCAAAAAGTCTAAGCTGATGGATTTGGGTAAATTTAATTATATCAACCAACACTCCCCCTCACTTGTGGGCTTTGAAATTTAAGAAATGCCTTATAAGTGGAATTTAATTTTAATTGGGGAGGAAACGACTTGGCAAAGATTCGAACTCACGACCTCCTACTCTGATACCATATTGAATTATGTCAAACCACCAATCAATCCAAAAGCCTAAGTTGATGGATTGAGGTAAATTTAATTATATCAACCAACACGGACACTCCCCAAACACATGAAATTCAATGTCTTCTTTTATTATTATTATTTTTAGTTTCAGATACACCATTTAAAACTTATACCTTTCAACTCCCATAGGAAAATGTTGATTTTTTTGGGTAAACATCTTTCCAAAGCGCCATATAGAGACTAGCACCCCTTCCATCATCAATTTCAACCAAACTTGATAAAAAGGATGCAACTGATAAGCAATTATTAGGTTCTAACGGCCAACACCAGGAATCTTGGGAATCCTGTGGTGTAAAACGGTCTAATAAGTTAGAAAGAATTGCCCATTCTATTGCCTCGAGGTCATTTGGATTGCGTCTAAATCTCAAGTTCAGGCACTCGAGACGTGGTTTCGCACCTCATAAATAGTAAGATCATGGAAATTAGTAAGGTGAAACAGGTGTGGGAAGGAAATATGTAGCACCCCACATGGTAGCCAAGACTCCAACCAGAAACAAGTAGATTCACCATTCCCCACTCGACGAGTGATCCGTTCTCTTTCTTATATTGTCCTATAACTCTAGAGAAGGGGGAACGTGACATGCATTTGGAATGCAAAAAATAGTATCAAAGTACTACTATGCCCCTACTAATGACATGCTAATATTCCCAGCATATCCCTTGCTAGTACTCTCACAACATTTTTGCGGTCATTGACATGAAGA
Source organism: Sicyos edulis (assembly GCA_036507275.1). NCBI lineage: Eukaryota > Viridiplantae > Streptophyta > Magnoliopsida > Cucurbitales > Cucurbitaceae > Sicyos > Sicyos edulis. The sequence goes on along the minus strand of CM071847.1, from coordinate 46,309,322 downwards.
AGTAGCTGTATATTTGAGACAGTTTATTCTTTATTTCAATCTCTTCATAGAATAAGGTTGGTAGACTGAAATTTAGTATGCCCATCGTCTTTAGTTTTCATTCTAGAAAACAGATAAAATTGTCTCCTTTTTTTGTAAGCTATTTCTTTTTGTATGCCCGTGTGTTATTTTCTTCTTTTCTCAATGAAAAATTGTTTTAGTATCAAACTCCTTGTTTGGGGAAAGTAGTTGAGGTGCACTTAAGCTTACTTGGACACTCACAGATGTAAAAAATAAATTAAAACTTGGTTTATTATAAAAATAAACATTTTTTTCCCTTAGTTGATATGTTTTTTTTTCTTAAATAGATCTATATTAATAATTTGTTGTGATGCAGGTCTTTATCTTGTTCTCTATAATAACCTCCTTACTTTTTGAGGTCCTTGCAATATCATTACTTAAAGGTATGCATTTTGGTTCAATCTACTAATAGGAGAGCCTTTATGGTTTTGGATAGGAAGTGGATCGGATTTGGGGTTTGGTGTGTTTTAATGCATTTCTTTTGGGTGCATAAACAGAGTCTCTTTTGAATTCTAGACCGTAGTCGTACAACTTATATAGAAGTAAGAAGAAATTGAATTTCTTCAAATTTCTTAAATACCCTATGCCATGGTGCTAACATATCTTTTAGTGAAAAAAAATCAAGCATTTAGGGTAAGTGCTGACCAATTTATGAAACGGTTTCCATTTTTTGATCGACAATTCACAAAATAACCAGATCACAAGTAACAGATGAATAAGCCTTGCCTAGGATAAGATGTTTATTTAGTTTGTATCTAATTTTAACTATTTCATCATTTTCTCATTCGACATCACTAACATCAGGAATTAATTTGTTATAGAAGTTCGGTATAAAAAACAATATAGCGGATTGGTGGTCAGATTTCTGAGTTTGCTCATTACATTTTGTTAACATTGAGTTTATTTTTGTTGTATCTTATTCTAAGATTCAGAATAAAACTATAAATTTCACCCATTCATAGAAGTTCTGTATGAAAAATAACTATAGTGGATTTATTTTTGTTGTCTCTTTTTTTCTCTCAGATTTCAGGATTAGAATCTTGTGGGGAAAATATATTTTATCCCCAGAAGCTATGTTCAGATTTTCACTTGTCTAACACTTGTCTCTCTTTTTGAGCAGATCCTGCAGCAAATCTAGTCACTTCTGGACCTTATGGTCTTTTATTTGCTTCCTTTGTACCGTTCTTTTTTGATATCCCCGTTTCAACTTGGTTCAGTGTATTTGGAGTTCGTTTCTCTGACAAGTCTTTCATATATCTGGCTGGTCTTCAGGTTAAGAGTGACTATTTTTATTTATACTTGTTTTGATACCTGCTTTGCTTTCTCTAGCCGTATAATCTAGTGTTATTATTGATCTTGCAGCTCCTCCTATCCTCGTGGAGAAGATCCATCTTACCAGGAATATGCGGCATTCTTGCTGGTTCCTTATATCGTTTGAATGTATTTGGCATTCGCAAGGCCAAGGTTAAGTTCAAAGTCTGCATAAATATATTGCTTCCTTTAGTTTTCTTTCTGAAATTATAATTCTGTTATTTCAGTTGTAGTTAGGGCTTTCGGTATTCGTTCAAACTGTGGAATTTTTTATGCTGAATTTATGAGTTAAAATCTTGATTTGAGTTTCCGATGAGCTACCTTTGTCAGCCTCCAGGTCGTCTCCCGTCAATAATGCTTCTATTTGTAACATTCTGAATGTAATTGGTACACTGCACGCCTTAGATACACATTAGACGCTTCTGACTTGCTTGAGGACCTAATTTCTGCTTTGAAATTGTGTTTTATCTTCAATATTCTGGTTGGTTATGCAGCCAATGATTTGGCTTGACCTTATCTATCCTTCATATAATATAAGAGGTTTTTCTTATCGAAGGCAAAAAACAGAACGATGAATCTGTTACTTCTACAAGTCTCATCCTCTTAAAAGCCTTGTACACGGCAAACATTTTTATGTATTTCAAACTCTTCTATAATATTATGATGTTCGGTTTTGTGACGATTTCATTCTTTTATTTGTTTTGGTTTACTTCAATCATCGAGTCTTTTCTAGTTCATTAGAAAATGCTTTATTGTATTATCTTTCGTGTTTTGCAGTTTCCAGAGTTCATCAGTTCATTTTTCTCCCGATTTTCTTTGCCATCTGTGGGGAACCCTCCAGCAGCCCCAAATGTTAGAGGAAATATGCCATCTTTCATGGGCCGCCAGGTTGAGGTTAGTACATTTGGCAAATGCTTCTATTCGCTCTTAGTTTGATCGCATTTCGATAAGCTACTACATCATGGTAGTGTGAGAATGTTGGTATTCGCTAACGTTGTAGTCGTATAGATGACATGGAAAATGTAAGTTGTGCGCTTCAGCCTCTTAACTGGTTTACTTTCTCTTGTGCTATTTTAGAGGAACTATACTCCTGTGCCAACTGCCATAGAACCACCAGAGGACTCCATTGCCACCCTTGTTTCGATGGGCTTCGACAGAAACTCAGCCAGGCAGGCTCTTGTGCAGGCCAGAAATGACGTTAACATGGCGACAAACATCCTTCTCGAATCACAATCGCACTAATTTCACGAAAAAATTTCTGGGTATATAAAACCTTTGTTATCCACAATACCGAGAACAATCGAATTCAGTTTCAAGTGAAGATGGTCCGACAAATTTGCATTTGCTGACAACCGAGTATTGATGGGTTGCAGGAACTCACCAGGCTGTTTTTCTGAACTCTTACGGGTTCTCCTTTTGTTCCTCTCTATGATAGATGTCAAATTTTCTTGATACTTGATGTCTGATTACTAATGACTGCTTAGTCTGTACGTATTAAATTAAGCTGGTAGAGTCAGAGATACTTGTGGAAGCTGAATGTGCAGAATTCTTTTGATATCTATATAAAAAGTTGCAGATTCTTACAGAAATTTTATTGGCTCGTGGTTAACTCACCATGTTCAAACATGCTCTTTACTACGTTCTGAGAGAGGAGATTTTAATCATTTGAAGGAATGCAAATTATCTATTATTTATCTAACAAACTCCTTGTACAGTCTGAAAAGCAAACAACAGTTTTTGACCCCTTTAAACCTACTGAACTTGGCCATTCATTTTATCTTGAACTTTATTTTATCTGATTAAACCTTAGCAATTGAGTAGCTGGTATATTATTAATACCCAGTTTTTAGATATTTTTGCTGGTTATGAGTAGAATTGTATATCCATTGGTTGGCACCGATTTTGGGCTCGAATCGATGCTAATCTCTGATCACTATTTTTTCTTTAATAAATAGAAAGTTGGGAGACTTGAACAACAAATCTTAGAGTTAACACATTCGATTACTCGTTTCTTCCACTTGGAGATTAATTTTCGGGAGGAAAACTTCCCAATACATGAATGATGAATGTATAGGGGAGGTCCTACAATTTGACCATGTATTATCATGACAACTCAAAATTATTTTACAAATAAAAATATTAAAAATATACACATTTCATGTGGCTCTAATAAAGCCACAGTAAAATTGTAGGACTCCCCTGTACATTTATCTATAGGGAAGTTTTTCTCGATTTTGTGTGAGTTGCTAAAACCATACGAAGGGAATGGAATGCACATTTCATTTTCTTTTTATATTGCAATGTTGTTGGAGTCTATGTCTATCATGTAAGGCCAAAAGAAGGGGCTCTAGGCTTTCTAAGATTGCAAGCTTTTAGGAGTTCTAATTTGATCCTATTTGAAAACCCAATATCTGTTCAACTAGTAAGGCTTCTGTGCAAAATATTTCCATGATTATGATAAATTAACAAAATCTATGTAACTTCATATTTGGTCAAGTTGAGCTGTGGGAGGTACAAAGGTTAAAACCAAGAAGGCCATGCCAACCAGTGTTAGACCTCAATTAGTATGATGCATGACCAAATAACGAAGAGGTTACGGGTCCAAATCTTCCACTTCCAAATAGTGTTTGAATGAAAGAAAAAAAAAAAGAACCCAAAAGGCCACAAATAATCATCTTCTCATTAACTCTCAAGTTTCAAGCATTTGGTTGATCCTGGGTACATTATCTTCCTCTATTCTTCCACTGTACAATCCTCTAAACTTCAACCCCACCAATCACTTGCAAAATGTAAGAAACAACTTGCATAACTAGAACAAATTACACCACATCACAACATACACCAACAAGCTTTCATAGGCAACCACTTCTTTCAAATTTATCTTGCAGCTCCATTCCTTCTATTCAGGATGACATTATTATGGTTGCTGACTACAGCAGGATCAAGTTTGCCATGATATAGAATTTTCCTCCAATGGTTTTGGTCAAGGAAGTTGAGAAGAAGAGAAAATTGAGTTTGTTTATCTGGTTTCGTCTTACGCCTTTTGAAATGAGCGAGAAGAGACACCGTGCAAAAGTCTGACAAATCCAAGGAAGCTAAGCTTCCCGTCTGAGTGTCGAATCCAGTCCTGGAGAACCACATGAACCGGTACTGATGGACTAAGACCGAGTTCCTGGGAGAAGTCAAGGTAATGTCTATCAGAAAACATGTCACATTAATCACACAATCATACCACAGAATATACAGAGGGGAGAGAAAGAGCATACAGAGGCAAGTTCCTCGATCCTAATTGGTCGGTTCCCTTCCTTATCGAAAAGATCATAGGCATGCCGGGCATGTTGTTCCCAGTTTTCCATTCCTTCTAGTTGATAAATACTTATAGCAGCTGCACAGAATTCTTCAAAATCTAATTTTCTGTACTGAATGGAACTAACCTGCCAGAGGCATACAAGTACATAATCAACACTTTTTCCTTACTTCTTTTCAAGGATATATTAGCATTGAAAGAAAAGAAGAGAGCTTTTACCACGTTGGCATAATCTAGAACTCTGGAATCCTTTGTTGCATCTGTTGAATTCTTGATTAAAGCCTGCAAAATTTTAATCCCATTACAATACATTCTTAGAAGTCTTATCGTTTTAGACGATATCGAGAAATGATCCAACCGTCTTGAAGTTCTGCATGGAAATGAGCCCGTTTTTGTTCGGCCCTAACAGCATAAATTGTTTCTGAAGGTAACCTAGTTGAGCAGCACTTGATGTCTTTGCAAGAGCCTGTGGAAAATTGATGTGCCAAACCAATCAGTTGTAAGGAGCTGGCATCTTAAGAGGAAAAATGGACATGGTAAAACAGTAAAAACCAGTCACTCAGGATCACAAATCATAGTACTCCATGATTAGATTAAAAGGAGTGAACAGTATGATAATACTTACGCCCAATGCCGATTTACGCAGTGCTGATGAACAAATATAAGCTCTGACAAGCTTGTAAGTAATTGTATCCAATGGCACCTTGATATCTTGTTGATCGGCTAACCATGGATGGCCTACATGCAAGAACTTTCGTTTGAGCTTTACAAAATAAGACAAACAAATGCTATAAAAATTGCATTATAACATTATGCTTTAAAGAAAGGCCATTGGAACAGTGCCAAGAAGTCGATGAGAAATCGAGAAGCATTTAACAGACATACACAGGGCCTGAGCAGCAGTCAATCTCTTGCGGTAGTCCTTGTTCAACAGTCTCTTTACAAAATCGATAGCATCAATCGATAAACTAGGCCATGGGGTTTCATCGAAGTTTGGATCCGCCTTGAGAACTGCTCGAAAAATACCAGATTCTGTTCGTGCCCAAAATGGTCGACTTCCGCACAAAAGAATATAAGCAATTACACCAATACTCCACATGTCTGCCTCGGTTCCGTATGATCTATGTAAAACCTCGGGAGCGACATAATAAGCACTTCCTACAATGTCATTCAATCTCTCATCTGCAAAAAGAACCAAATATTTAGAATTCCACGATTGTCTACCTTTAAATAAAAAGTTGGATAAAAACACAAGTTCAGAGTTCACACCTGGTTTTACATAATCAGAAAGCCCAAAATCGATTGCCTTCAGAGTGGAATTCTCCTCCTTCGAGGTAAAAAGAAAATTCTGAGGCAAAAAATGTATCACTATTAGAAAGTTTATGTGTTAATCTCACTAAGATCAGTATACAATCAGTTCAAAGATCTGAGACAAACAAACCGTTTGAAGCAAACAATGTATGCCATGATTTAGATTACTAATGCTAATTATATTGATTTATCATAGTAATCACTAATTTACATGTATATTAGCTTTCACTAGATTTGCAACTATTTTTTTAACTACTATTTTTTATATTTATGTAAGAAAGAACTGCATGAACTCAAAAAAAAAAGAAAAACAAATACAGAACTGCATGTTCTTGAATGCTGCAAGAACTTAAACTTGCTAGCAACAATTTTATAGATTGGAGAAAAGAAAGAAAGAACAAAAAGAGTGCAGCATCATTGAAAAACTATGTTCCAGAAGAGAGGAATCAAAATTTCAAGTTCTAACTTAATGAATGCCAGTAAATTGAAAATTGTTGGGCTAAGTTTTAATACAGAGTTATCAACATAGCATTGCAGTAATTGGGTCCAATTTCTTAAGCAAAACTAAAATGCCACATGAAGAAAATGTGGCCCCAAAAGCGCTATTTGGTAGCATTTCAATTTCTATTTCTAGTTTCCTGCTTTCTAAGAAAAAAAAAAAGAAACCCAAATGTTTGGTTATTATTTCTTCTTTTCTTGTATTAAAAAATCAACAGAAATGTGTTTATAACTCTTTATATGTTCCTTATCCTCTTAAATTCTAAATTTAATATATATATATATATGCATGCATACATGTATGCATGTATGTATGTGTGTTAAAATTCTACATGTAAAAATAAAGGGATCTTGCATGTATAATAAAGAAAGGCAAAATATTTCCCTTTATGGCACAAAATCAAAACTAATTCATTTATAACAGAAAATTCAAATTGAGTTCTATCACTCATATAATTCAACCAGTGATAGAGTTCTATCACTAGTTGAGTTCTATCACACTCATTCTATCACTGACTGAGTGATAGAGTTCTATCACTAGTTGAGTTCTATCACACTCATTCTATCACTGACTGAGTTCTATCAGGAAATTATGTGCTATAGATGAATTATTTTAGAAATTGTGCTGCAAATATAATACAAAAGGTAGAATGTACTGCTGAGGATAAATTCCCTAATAATAATAATAATGTATCAAAAAATTCTTATGTTGTATTTAATTTTTTTTTAAATGTGCTTTTAACAAATTTTCTCAAGAGTCGAGAGTGAGAAACAAGAAGAAAAAAACAGAACATTATCAAATGATCTAGTCAAGAGGGTTGAACTTGATTTAAAGTGCTTTTCCAAAAAAAAAAAAAAAACTTGATTTCAAGTGGACAAATTCAGACACACTGTTAGGGCACATATGATCATGTAGCACAACAAGAAATAGCAAGCGTCACTACCCAAATTTTAAGGTATCTCCATGAAATGATAGAGTAGGCAAGAGTTCTGAATCTATGTTAATGTCGATGGCTGAATACATAAATAAAAATCGACGATAATATGTGAATTTTTAAGTCGTACCTCAGGCTTCAGGTCACGGTGAACCACACCTTGAAGGTGACAGTAGGCAACCACACTCAAGATCTGAACCATAATGACTTTTGCATCTTCTTCTGGGTACTTTCCACCCCTACAAAATTCAAAAGAATATCAACAATTAAGAAATCCGGACAAAAAACGAGCTAAGGTGGTCTCTCTTCCTGTAAATTTGATTAAGAAGTATGCACAGATAAAATTATACCTTGAAAGTATCCTATCGAGAAGTTCGCCTCCTTCGCATAACCTGAAGAGCATACATAGTAAAACAAAATGGTTGTGGGATGAAAATGAGTAAAAAGCATTCTTTCATTGCTTTACAAAATAGAGATTTATACACTAGCTCTGATAACCTTCATAGATTAGTTAGTAAGCACAATATAAACTTACTCCATCACGACGTAGACATTTTCTTCATCTTCGTATGCATCATAGAACTGCACCAAGTTCTTGTGTCCAGTCAGAGCTCGCAGTATTCTCACTTCTCTTCTCACATCCTCTATAGCTATTGCTGTAGTCATCTGCACATCATCTTCTTCTCCGTTAGAACTAGAAAACTACTCGAAACAAAATGCCGAATCCATGTACAAAAACCACAACGCTAATGTGCAAACAAGCATGTCCAAAAGGAATTCAACTCATAGAAACAGACTATTATCCAACAAGCATAGATTAAACCAAAAAATTTCAAAGCCAAAGAATGAATAGTTGAATCCTATATTTTACTCATTTTAGGAACCAATATATTATGAACCCGCAACAGGATCTGGGCATGAACGGTTTTAAGAAAGTTACATTGAATTATAGTTCAATTTCACCAAAGCCTGCAACATAATTGACAAAGAAAACAATGTATGAATGCTTAATTATTCTCAACCAAAAGAAGAAAAGAGGTGCATTATACAGTTTTTTTGGTCTTATTTCCCCAACATACAACAGACATAAGAACATGATATTGGGTTAGGCAGACACACAATCACCTTTAATGCTAATAAAAGAAGAGCCTCCACGAACATTACATTAAAAACAAAATTTCTCAGAATATCAGTACTCAACCTCAAAACTCCCAGCATTACACAAAAGAAAACCATGAGACACCAAAAAAAAAAAAAGTTACTCAAGTCTCTAAATTTTTTTTTGAAACCGAGAAATGAGAGCTCTACTCTTCTATACTTGGGGGCATCAATGACTATCCCAAGGCCAGTACTCGGGAGAAAACAAGGATTCTTACATTTAAGCTCGAGTGACTCGAACCTGGGACCTCCAAAGAAGCAAGCTTTGAAAGCTTAAGCCTCAACCAATGAGGCCGCTACCTACTCTAAGTCTCTACATACAAACCACCCAAATTATAAAAAAAAAAAAAAAAAATCTATAGCTAATGAATAATCCAACCATCACAGACATTCATGTCACCGCATAGATCAAAGTAAGAACACAAAAGTAGAACACAACATCAAAACATAGTGCAAGCAAATTAAGAGCTGAAAAGCAGAGAATCAAGTTAATGAAGCAACCTTGGATTTAGGGATGACTTTAACAGCAACTTGTTGGCCTTTGAGTGACCCTTTTTTAGCCCTAGCATAGCAAGTATAGCCAAAATGGCCACGACCCACTTCATCGCCAAGGTCATAGTGGGCGGCAAAGTGCTTGGAATAGCCAAAGTTCTTATCCAAGGTCAAATCACACTCACTTCCTTCAGGGATAGAAGCCTCATTGGGCTTAACCGAGCCGTGGCGGCGGGCGAGGAGAGCCCGAATGTGCTTCGCCGGGGACGGCGGCGGAAAGGGGCGTTTGAAGAGGCGGAGAGGGGTGGAGCTGTGGCCGGAGTTGGCCGGAGAAGAGGCTTTGAAGAGATTGGACAGAGGGCTGGGGCTGTAGAATGGGAAAGGGGTTGGGGTTTTGGGGGTTTCTGTTTGGATCAATGAATTGGGGTTTTCTGAAATGGGGTTTTGGTTTTCTGAAATGGGTTTTCCATGGCACAGTCCCATTGATCACAAGAACACACAAAAACCCAGTTACAGATTCTTCTTCACAATCTTGATATAGGGATTACGAGAATTGCAATGCTTTCATACCATTTACAAAATACACAGAGCCAGGCTGAACTTCAGTGTAAGAAGCTCAATTGGAGATCAACAAATGGGGAAACAGAATATCATCAAATTGGAATGATATGGTGATGAAAATTGAAAAGAGAAAAGAGAAAAGGCTAGAAGAGAAGCAATCTAGGGTGAAAGGGTTTGTTTGAGATGTTTTACAATGTCAATAAGAGTGAAGAAGAGAGAATTGTTGAAGAGAAAATGATGGTGAGAAAGAAGAAGAAGAAGAATCAAGTGAAAGGAAAAGGGGGTGTTGAGAATGAGAAGAGAGGGAAGGAGGGAAAGAAGAAATGAAAAATAAAAGAAGATAAAACAAAAGTAAGAAAAAAGATGCTTAGCAGAAGCAACAAGGAAAAGAAAAGAACTTTGATTAATGGGTTTCTTGCTTTTTTTTTTTTTGAAAGATTTTTTTTTTAAAACCTTACTACATACACAAGGATCATTTACACTTTAAGCCCCAACTCTATACCCAACTAAAAATTTCTTAAATTTTGAACTCGAGACTTATATTAAAAAAAAAAAAACTTTGAAATCTACGAAGAACACTAGAGTCTCTATTTATAGATGAAGTATCCTGATTTAAATACTTTATGAGTATTTATACACATTCCAAGACTGGATATTAATTAAAGATAATAAAGAACCTTGCCATCAAGATTTATTCGTAGATTTTGAACTTGATTTGTAAGAAAATATACTTTTGAAATCTCTTTGAGTCTTCGGTTAGGACTTCAAATACAACATATAATTTAATCATCGAAGTTTTATGAGTAGATTTGTAAAGAAATATACTTTGAAATCTCTCGAGAACAATTGAGTCTATTTAAGGATGAATTATATTGAGTAATGATAATCCAACCTTTGTTTGCGTCATTAATAATAATAAGTTGGTTGATTTAAATTTTTTCATCTCAATTATAATCATCCAACTTTATTATAATAAAAGTCTATATTATAATAACATGGATTTGGTACATAACTAGTGGTTATAATAACAAGTATTTCATTGTTATTTTGAAAAAAAAATAAATACAAACTATTGTTATTTTGCATGTTATACTAATTTACTTATTTATGGTTTATAATAATTCAATGGTTACTTCAAGCATACTCTTTCTTCTCCTTGTCTTTGTTAATGGGGATTTGTGAGCCAAGCTATGCCAATGCACTTGTTCATATTATTCAAATTTTATTAGCTTTTTCTTTTGCCCTTGTTGACAATAATGGAAGTGGGGTTGGGGTTGGATCCTTCCAGCCTGTCTTTATAGATCACCAAGAACTAAGATAAATGTTTTTTTAATCAAACATTATTAATTTATGATAACAAAATATGAGGAAGTTAGCCTAGCATTGATCTTTGTGTATGCATATGGAGAACTTTGACCAGCTTTTTGTTAGTTCTGAAAAAAAGCCCTCCTTTTTCTCTCTCACAATTTCCATTTGATTTAACCAACAACTCAAAGCCTCCACCTTTTTTTCAAAAAAAATATTTTGAATTATACACCCTTTTTCAATCAAAGGAATTAAAACACAAAATTTTAGTTTAATTAGTTTCCTTTTTCTTCATCTCATTTAAGTTTACATATTGTGTTTTATGTATCCTTCAATTCCTTTTACATAGTGTATTTTATGACTCTTTAATTGTTATTGATGCTATTTTGATAAATTCTAGAGATATTTTAAAGTTAAACAATTCCATGGTTGACATCAGAGGGTTGGTTACTTCCTCTGTGAACATTCAAGTTTTCTATAGCTATAGGTCTTGCAATCATGTTGCTGATCGGTTAGTTCATTGTAAGGATTTTTAGTTTTTTTTTCTTTTGACGCGATTCCAATTGATTTAGAGGGAGTAAGTCCACCTTTTTAGAGGGGTTTTCTCCCCCCTTGTATTGCCTCCTTTGTTTTGGAGGAGTAGACGTTTGTTGGTTCTTTGAGTTGATAATGATATTCCTGATTTCAAAAAGAAAAAATGCTTAGCCGTAACAAAGATATGTCTCTAATTTATCTTTGTTTGAATATGTTGTATTAAACTAAAAAATCTATATGCTATTTTTTTGGCATTTTGAAATATTAAAAAATGTTGCCAGTTGGAGTCATATGTTTATTGCCAAATTACATGGTAGACTTCTTCCCTATTATATGAATTGATGCCTAAGATCATGAGACTTTAGGTGTAATGTATATAATTGGGACCACCAGCCATACACAACCATTTAGATTTAATAATAATTTAACCTTGTCTTCGTTGAAGAAAACAGTACTAAAATTTCAGGTGAAATAATAATAGTAGTTTCCAAATTATAAAAGAACAAATTGTTTGTTTTTTAAATCATATTTTAGACTAAATTGTTTTGTTTTTACTCAAGAGCGTTTTCTTAAAACGAACTATTATTTTTAATTTTAGGTATTAAGGTTCATCTCAAACCCACATTTTCATTAATAAAAACATAACAATATAATAATTAGAAAAGTATTAAATATATGTACTAAAAAAAGTATTAAAATATATTATAGAAAGTAAAATGCACGTTAATTGGTAATTGTCATGATTACAATCCATCCATATCTATGGTAAGAAAATCATCAAACAATATACGATTATAAAAAATCAAACGATATCAATGATTATGATAATAATTAATAGTCAATAAATAGGTAGATTAATGTACTAAAAAAAAGTAGATTAATCATTGATTTTCTAAATCAATTATTGGACACATTAAATAAAAAGATATTGACTATTATCATCTTAATAAACTATTTATATTTTTACGGGCTATATACCCACAAGTTTAGAAAAAAAATTTATTTTTCTTAATATTTTTTTACCTTCTTATTAAACGTAAATCTTATATATCCTCACAATTGATTTCTTTAGAGAAAATTTAAAATCCTATTTAATAGGTCATACAGGGAGCATGAATAAAATATAAATCCACATTGTACCATTTATAATTTCTATCAATGTGTTACAACATTTTAACAAAATAATCAAAATAAACTTTAGAAATTAAAATAGAATATTGGGAAAAACATCTTTTTAGTTCTTAATTTTGAGGTTAATTTTAATTTGATCGTTATATTTTAAAATTGAACAATTTTACTCATGAATGATGACATTGAAAAAAAAAACTTATTTTACAAAAGATAATGAACAAATAATTGTTCAATTGGTTCTAAAATATAAACAAATATATAGTATTTAGAAATTTGATTGAATTATTTTGTTATAAAATAAGTTTGATTTGAATAATGGAGATCATTACACTGATGAGAACTGTTAAAATATTGGAGGATTTGTAAAGGGCAATAGTTGAAATTAATGATTGGTATAGAAAGATTTAGCAGATAGAAGAGATGATGAGAAATGACAATGACAAAAATCTCTTACATTGTTAAAGTTGAAAACTACAGCTTAAATCCTTGTACTGTTCTTTTCTATCATCTGCTTCAAAACTATATTACTTACAAATTGTATTTATTTATGTATCAAATAACAAAGTAAGTAGATCGTCGTATACACTTCTTAATGATGATAATGTATCACATAAGTAATACATTTTTATTAATCAAATCATTATTTATATGTATTACGTGGTATGTTATTCGTCGTATGCATTCGATAGATTTTTGGAAGAGTAAGATTTGGGTGGAGTGCGGGCTGCGCTCATCTCACATGTCACCTCTTTAAGGATTACATTTTTTTTTTTAAAATTCATAAGAGATTTTTTGGATCACTTCTCATGTTTGGTTTGTATGCAATGTCTTAATTGGGAAATCTTTAAAGTTTATGTGCTAGCTGGGTAGCAAATATTTGTTGCTACCCAACACCTGATATCTTTTTATTGGACCAATAATTTTAAATATTTTTAAAAATAAAATTATTGGTGCAATGAAAAGATGCCATGTGACAAGGTAGCAACAAATATTTGCGATCCAGCTAGCACCTAAACTTCTCTCTTTCTTTCGTCTAGTGTGATTTTGCTTGGGAAAAATGCTCCAAAAAAAAAATTTACTCCATAATATTGGATAAGATTTTCTATTTAATTAATTAATCTTGTAATTGTATTTTCATTTGATTTTATCGAGTCTTATATAGCTAACAACATTACTTAACTAATAATGTAGCGTGTTGATTCCTCTTAATTGACTATTCATCAAGATGGTGCACAAAAGAAATATTTAATTACAAAAAAAAAAAACCTACACATGAGAAAAACATTTAGTGACATAATCGCAATATGTGACACAATTTAGATCACATTATATTTTTCTTTAAACTTTTTCTTTTGCATTAAACAACAAAATGTTCCTCAAAATTAACAATGTAGCTATTCAACAAGACTGTATTTGTGCAAAGTTTAGGTCAACATGATCTATTTTTCGTATCTAGTCGAATTTGAATTCTATTTTATTTAATTACTTTATTTTATATTTTATTTGATTTTTTGAGTTTAAGATAAAATAAAACTCGACTCAAATCATATATATATATGAAAAGATAAGATATGACCTAAACTTTTCTAACTTTAAACGTGATTAGTGTTTACCCGAAAAATAAAACTACACAAACGATTGGATCGTAGGGTAGTTGACAACCACTCTACCAAACTCAATATCGAAATATATAACGTGTAAAAGTATAGTAATATTTTAAATATAAGATTTCTAACGTAAATATTTTTTGGCACCATTTTAATGAAATCATCCCATCGAATCATAGTATTCTGCATCTGCAAAAGATGCTGCTATGTGTCACGGAATAAAAATCACAATATTACAATAAATTTGAGAACAATTATATTATTTATATATACAAAGGTTTTAAGAGAAATAAAGCATTAAAAAAAATCCATAAAAGTAATGCCATATTCCATCCTACTTTTTTCTATTTTTGAAATTCTCTCCATCCAAATCACCCACAGTGAAACTATAGAGCTTATAACATTTTATAATTGAAATTAAGAAAAGAAATAATACAAAAACAAATAAGCAAAAAGATTGATTCTGATCGGATGAGGTGAGCATGAGATTGAGATAGTGGGAGGTGCTTATAAGAATTGGATTCTTCAAGCTTTTACTAACTTTTATAAAATAAAAGAGAGAAAAAAATGAAAAAGGGTTAGATTTATTTAAAGTATATTGTAAATTATATCTAAAGTTTATTTCAAATTCAACTTGTTGAAAAGTTTGCAAATAAAATTCCGAGTTCCACTACCGCAATGTAGCTTTACAAATCAAGTCTATGGAATATCAACGTACCTTCGAATCTTAGTATATGAATTGTAATAATACATTATATATACGTATAAATATATAAATGAAGGTATCCTAAATGTTTCTTAAATCATTTTGTCTTAAGTATCGTTTAATAATTTTGAAAATGTTAGCAAAGAGTTCACAAGTAGAGATGTTCATTTTTCGGCGGGTCGCGGAAACAGAAATGGGGTTGGGGACAAAGACATAAAATTTTCTTTTGCCTGAATAAAAATGAGAATGTATTCTCCATTCCTATTTCTTTGATTCCGTCCTGTTTACATTTTGTTTTTTTAAAAAAAAATATATTTTTTTTCTTCCATTAAACATTTTAATTTTTAAATAAAAAATGTTGGTGAAATTATTTTTTCAAATAAATATTTTTCTTAATAATTAAGAATATAGTTGAAAGTTGAAAGTTGATAGATATTTTTTTTAAAAAAATTAATTATTTGAGATTATTATTTAAAAAATAAAAAAAGAAAAAAAATGGAAAAATTCCCCATAGAAAATCCGTTTCCTACCTCCATCACAAGAAAAAAATGGTCAATTTTGCGGAGATGGAGATTAATTTTTGTGGTAGGGACGAAGAAGGCATTCCCCTGCCCCGTTCCAACTCCCACCCCATGGACATCTCTTTTTGCAAGTTTCACTTATTTTCTAACTCATTACTATTTGTGCGAATTTTAACTTTACTAAATTTATTATGAACCGACTATATAATTCAATAAGTAAATAAATAAATATATAATTTCGATGATTCAAATTTTCACGTTAGCATGTTAATCAGAAAAAAAAGCCAAAAATAATTCAATTGATATAAAAATGTCGAAAAGTTTGCGAAACCTTAATAACAAAAAAATTATAATTATTTCAATTGACATAATTATTAATAAAAATTATCCTTGTATTCTGTAAACTCATGTTTATTATTTTTATTTATCCAATCACGTTTTAAGAGAGTGATTCAAACTTGTAATAATTATTAGATTATACAAGATTTACTTTTGTTAACTTATAATTATATTTTTAGAGAAATATTTTAGTTTTTAAATAAATTCAAAAAACAAAAAGAAGTTTTTTAAAAATCTATTTTGTCTTCTAGTTTTCAAATTTTAGTTGGAAACAAGTTGTAAAAACATAACAGCGAAAAATTCAGTGGCCCTTTTTTAAAAGAAAATACTCAAAGGTAGAGAAATAGTAGCTATAATTTATTTTTCCCATTAACTAAAAAAAATCTTTAATTGATATCTTAATTTTCAATTATGCATAATAGATCCTCAAATATTTCATATTTTTTCAAATTAATCATCTATTACAAAAATTAAATTAAAATATTTTTTCAAATTAATCATCTATTACAAAAATTAAATTAAAATTCTAGACCCGTAATTTGATATTTTTAAATGAGTGCAATTTGGGTGCAGTCATGGCTGCACTCCATCCATAATGTCAACATATGTGCCACACATCTCAGCTCACTTTTTTTTAAAAAAAAAAATATTAAAATGTGCGTGTGACATCATGAGTGGGATTACATATAATTATAGATAAATTGTTGCTTTTTACAAAATTTAATAACCTATTAAACCAAATGTGTAGTATAACAAAATGAGAAAAAAAAACACACACAAACACAAAAAGAATGGAACCTTCATTGGTTAATATATAACTAAATAAAATTATTGAAAAAAATAATAATTAAAGACACGCTTGATAATATTATATTCGTTTATTAACTTTCCGGCCGTAGATTCGGATTTTTTCCCCCTCTCTCAGATAAATAAAGCGATTTTTATGAGTTTGCTTTTATGTCTTTTTAGGATTTTATTAGGTGAAAAAGAAAACGAGAATAATGCTTCTTAATAACAAACACAAGTCAATTAGAAGATATAAAATTGGGTTTCTCAAAAAAAAAAAAAAAAAAGAAGATATAAAATTGTGTTGATACTTGCAGAAAAGGAAATCCTTTAAAATAATTGTAAAAATGAGAATATATTATATGCTTAACAAAAATAAGTTTTCCTTTTTTTTAATAACAATAAGTTGTACTTTTGAGGCTCATAAAATTTGGAAATAGAATACAGGGTTTCAAACCCCAGATTAAACATCAAGGGATTGATTGTTTGACATATTTAAGTAATTTTTGGATTAAGGAGTTATATTAACTAGTTAAAAATTAAAAGTTGTGTCAAAAACTCGTTTGATGCAGTTTTTGTGTAGAAGAATTAGGGTCAAAACCTTGTTTAGATGTAGATTTAAAAATGAGTAGTTATTTTTAATAGTTAAAAAAGAAATTATTAAAAATGAATGGTTAAAAATAAGTTATTTTGATTGATTTGAAATGAATGATTAAAAATAAGTGGTTAGAAATGATTAAGTAGTTGTAAATGAATAGTTAGAAATGAGAATTATATTTAAAAGTAAAAATGGAGAGGAGTTAATAAAAACTCGCGTGGATGTAGATTGAGAAGTTGATAAAACCTAATACTAACTCATACCTAAATATGTCAAACAAACAACCCCCAAATGCTATCAAGATATGGTTACAAAAACAATCAATCTTATAAATTTATAATTAAGATATACCTACAAAATTCAAACTAAACCCAATTTCTGGAACAAATTCAAAAAAAAAAAAGATTCATCTTGACCGAATCGAAATTAATTCAAATTGTAAAAACTAAATTTATAATTTAACAATGGGAGCTTTTGTGGGGGAAATAAAAGTAATTCTTATTCCTTGACACCTAATCCCATTGCCCTTCTTTTCTCCATGGAATAAAGTTGGTAATAGAATATAATAATATTTTATAAAGTATTTTGTAGAGAGAGAATAAAAAAGTACAAGCAATGCTAGTGGACACAACAAGTGGAATATAATTAAAGTATAAGATATTTAAAAAAGAAGCATTAAAACTTAAGGGCTCGATGACGCATTTGATTATTTTGTTTGGTATTAATTTGTTTTAATTCTACGGTCACGAGTTTGAGCCAAAAAATTGGTATTTGAGCAGTAATGTCATTCTATGTAAGGTTTGTTGTCGTCCCCCTCCCCTAATTTATACTAAAAAAAAGTGTCAATGATCTCAAAAAAAGTAAACAAGTACAAAAATTATAACAATTTAAAAAACATAAAGTAGAAGATTAGAAACGTCGAACCACCTATTTTGTTGTTATTAACATTATGTTAGTTAAATTATGTTCACTTTGACATAAAAATTGTAAAGTTAAACATGAACTACATATGTTTTGCAAAACCCATAACAAGTGAGAAAAAGAGCTGTTCTTTAGTTCAACTCAAGAGTAAAGCATTAGGGTTGTCCAAAAGTCTTTTAAAAAAATCAATAAATTTTGAATTTAGTTACTTAAAAATTAATTTTCTACGATTTTTTTTAATATTTAAATATTATAAAGTATGTGTCGTACAAATAGTAAAAAAATATATAAATTGAATCAAATACTTGCTGAACTTAGACCGAAAACATGTGTGTGAATTATAGTTATATACGAAAGAAAGAAAATGTTTTTTTTTTTTTAAATTATAACTATAGTTATTTTATTTTTTTTAGTACAATTATTTTATTATTTTCTAATGATAACCAATTTGGTAAAAATGATAATCTTAAAATAAAAAATTGGTAAAAAAAGTGCTTCCCAATCAATTCACAAGAATCCAAAGCTAAAATGCTTCCGCCAATCACGATGCTTATTTAATTAAACCCATTATTAACTGATACCAAAAAAGCTGCCATTTGTCTCCCATAAATTTTGCTCCATTAAAATCCTCTCCTCTAATTTTTATTTTATTTATTTTTCTATTTCTTCGATATTGCCTGTAATCTCAGAATTCCACATATGAAGAATTGAATTACTTTTTATTTGTATATTCAATATATAAGTTACATCGATTCTCGATTTTTTAATATATAGATTAATATATAACTTTATTGAAAACATTTGTAAAAGCTCTGTTTGAATTCGTATATGCATGCACATTTTTATTGGCTTACGTGTTGATATATACGTACGTACACAGTATATTTATTTTTTTATGCTAAGCTTTTGTTATAAAACGTTTCAAAAACATTTGATAGTGTTATATGACTACTTTGAATATTTGTCTTAGAAAAATAACTTTTTAATCTTTGTATATCTTTATCTTTTATCTTTATATGTTTGAAAGTGATATATATATTTTACAAACTCTATATATATTTTATCTTTAGTATAGATTAAAGTTTTGCTTTTTTAGTATAGAGTGGGGGATGATCAACAAATTCTATGTATTACTGCTCTTAAATAATATGAGAGTTAATATCGATTTATAGAATTAAACATGTGGTTGTGATATTAAACTGAATTATCACAAAATAATGAAACTATTAAGTGACCAACCTCATCGCTATGGATTAAAGGTTTTTAAAGCTCAACTAGGTGATGATTAAATTTTTATACAAGATAGAATATATATATATATATGTTAAACTCACATGTGATGCCAAATAGGGGAATTTAACTTTATGCTAAAAAAAGCTTAAAAGGGGGAGGGAAAGAGGGGGTGAAGTTATAAGGGCAGTGATACCCAGAGAAAATATATTTGGTTATAATTATTAGGTGGAAAATTTTAAATTTAGAAAATGATGGCTGTGGGGCATAACTTATTTTGATGTTTTTTTTTCCTTTTTTTAAATTTTTATTTGTTGCTATTAATTTAATACAATATGATGGTGCAAGGTTAGGTGACCCACCTATGTCTATACTTCACAGGTCTTTATCAGTGTTGATTTCCTCCAAATCAATATGATAGTGTTGATGATAGTGATTAAATATTTGTTGTTAGAGTCTTGTTACCTTAAGATGTGAATAATTTATTACCTTCTTAAAATTGTCTTTTTTAGTGCCCATCTTTTTATTGAATGGTTTCGATTTTATCTAAAGAATAGAATGAATTCGTGATATATTTTATCGAGTTTTTTTTTCGTGGATTCATCTTCAATATTTGACACATGAAGATTCAATCATTTGAAGGATTGTGTACCTACCAAGTCTCTACTTGGACTCATGTTGTGTGGTTTTCATTTTATGGAAAAATTGATGTAATTGTTTTTATACTTGATAAATGAAAGTTTGGTTTGGTTAAAAATAAATAAAAAGTTAGGTGACCCACCAATTTTTATGCCAAAATGGTGAGACCAAAAAGAAGGGTATAGAATGGAAGGAAGAAAAAGCAAAATCCCTCACTTGGTGGGTTGTGTTCATTGGATTTCTCACAGTGCCTCTGTCACTTTTGTACTCTCTCTCCTCTTCTTTAATAAAGTTTGTGCAATCAGATTCTGACATGTGTCAAAATTAGCTTATCTATTAACTATACCATATCTTTAGGAAATTCCATGTTCTAATTGAGTATAGGATCTAGACTTACAAGCAAACACAAAACATCAATCAATTGAAAACAACCCAAAACATCTGTGATTCAAGAAATTAAAATGTATACAATATTTATAAATCTCAACATCAATAAAAAGTAAAATTGTTTAGTGAAAAATTTCTCTACACATAAATGTTTGAAATTTTTCCTAAATTGTTTAATCATTAACAACAATATATGAATATTTAGTCCCATCATTGTGAGGACCCATTCCTCTATAATGCTGACTAAATGTCCTTGCAAGGATGGGTATGTGAAAGATCTCTGTTTCCATTACCAACCATATGCACACTATAAGCGTTATGAACTACAATTCCGATAGATTTTCAAATATTTGTACGATATTATCTACTTTTGCATAAATTTCCATAAATTTGTTTTTGGGATCACCCAAATGCATCATACTAATGAATATGTTGTTATCACACATATACTTATGATTTACTTTCTTATCTAATAGATGCTGGACTTTTTTTTTGTAATCCCAACAATCCTCCTCTCGAATAAAATATTAAATACAATTTTCACACATTGAAATAGTCATTTCTTGAATCACACTTAAATATACCTAAGCATAACCACAAATTCTTTTAAATTACGCTTGAGCACATTGACCTCACTAGAGCACACATACCCTCAATTGCACAATTTCATTATGACAACATCATATAGAGGCTCACAATTTTCTTTATTACATACCCAATGATTGTACATATATGACTAAGTCAAAGCACCTCTATGATACCACTTATTAGGATGAAACCCCTCGACAGATCTTTATATGTTATTGTCTACTTTAAAAATACATTTTCATGATTTTGTTTTTGATTTTACCCAAAAAATCTTATACCATAGAGAAGGTTGTCCTCACTCATATACTATTGATCTACCTCTAGTCTACTAATATGAGATTATACTTTGTTTGTATTGTCAACTGCTTTCCTTTATTTAGTGTGACTTGTTGCCATATAAGATGTACGTGGATGATAAAGCAATATTTGCAATAAGATAACACGTAAGAGGATTATTTGTATAACATGTTTATAAGAACTGTTATAAACAAGCTTTTATAATACATCTTCAAACAACTACATCCAAACAAGTTATTTTCTGCAACTTATCTTTCAAAATCACTCATAATATGATTACTTATTTTTAACCCCTCGTATAACTACTCATCCAAACATCCCATCACCTGTGACACCAAGGTGCAATACAAACATCTTCCTTGAAGCTCATACAATATTGAACACATATTTGAATACCAATCTACAAGATATTGGAAGATGCATAATACCAATTTACTCCATATTTGAAAGTAAACATAGTTCAAATTAGGGGTGAACATGGGTTGGATTGGGTTGGGTTAGAGAGGTTTTCAACCCAACCCAAATTTTTGGGTTGATCATTTTTCCAACCCAACCCAACCCAACCCAACCCTTATATTTTCGGGTTGGGTTGGGTTGGGTCATCGGGTTCAATAATAAATTATAATTATAAATATCTTTTATCAAATTAGTCATACATTATATATAAAACAAAATATAATCTTCAATTAAGGTAATGAAATGAATATAAATATACAATCATGTTCATATATAAGATTTCAATTATAAAACATAAAACAAATAGATAATTAAAACAACAAAAATAGATGACATAATTCGACTTCTATAGAACAAATATATAATTAAAACCAACAAAAATGTTTTACATAATTTGACTATATATTTATCATGATATATAAATTATAAAGTTTTGAAAAAATACTAAAGATTATGAGAAATAAAAAGTCTAACAATAATAATTAAATAAATAAAAAATATACACATGTATAATTATGTTATAGTATAAAAATATATATTTTTTAAAACTAAATAATAATTTCGGGTTGGTCGGGTCGGGTTGGGTTAATTTTAGGTCAACCCTTAACTCAACCCAACCCATAGATATTTCTTGATTTTCAACCCAACCCAACCCAAAAATTTATTTAACCTAACCCACCAGTCAATTTGGGTTGGGTTGGTTCGGGTTGTTCGGGTTGTTTGAACACCCCTAGTTCAAATAGTTATGAGAATCTACCTGACGAATTCAACTAAACAATTACATTTGTCGTTTATACTCATAACAGGCCCAATATAAATTGCTAACCAGGCCCAGTAGCCCAATACCAGTTGGAACCACTCATCTTCATGGACCTGCTCTGGGCTTTTTTACTGTTTCTGTTGGGCTGCTTGCTCACCTCCCAGCCTGGACATTTTTGTTATATTATGGGATTATATAGATTTTTTTTGGAAAATCATATCAATCGTATAAATTCTAGAAACTATTTAACAATTTGTCTATTTTATTCTTAAGTTTAATTAAGTGTCTAATTTCATTTTTGTTTGTGAGAGAGATCTTTTCCATTCCCATTCTACCAACTATAATTTTGTTTAATTTAAATACTTTTCAAAATAAAAGGCTTTCAATCCCTCATTTGGGGGAATACACTAGGATTCTGAGGAATAAAATACTAGATTTCTACTAACTAAATTAACTATGTTTAAGTTTAGATATTTCCCAATTCACTTTATTAATTAAAAAACAAAAAAAACAACTTTGGACCAACAACCACAACAATTCCCCAAATAAATTTCAACGGTGAAGAAGCTATCTCAGAGTAAATTAATAACAAAAAAGTTCAGGAACTACCTGGTTTTGAAAAATATTCGCTAGTGAATCGGCTTGTGTGTTCAAAGTACGAACATGAGATTTGCAGTAATATTCACACCAGTAAAAGATAGCTCACATTGAAATTACGTCAGTCACTATTGCATTCGATGGGGGTTTGGAGCGCGATGAACATGTAGTCGAATTACAAGACAATATCTATTGATGTTGTTCACAGATCTACGCTATCTCAACTTATAGATTCTGTGTCGGAAGCAATCGAGCACGATGAAACATCGAATATTTCTAGCTTAGCTCTTTACAAGGACGACACCGAAAAAAACATGTTGTTACCACCTAATGGAGAAAGAGATGTTCAATCGATGCACAATAATAGTCGATGTTGGTCTTTTGTGGATAATTAGAAAATTTATTAATTCACACACATGTCCAGTCGATGTTGTTCACCACATGCAATCCTCCCCCATAATAGTACGTGGCTTTCCAAAATCATTAATGAACTCCACCAAGAAAAAATCCATCACACCGAGAGACGTGATTACGCATGCCAAGAAGAATCATGGGGTCAATATAAGTTACTACAAAGCTATGAAAGGCAATGAGAAGGCACTTGAACGCGTGAATGGGAGATCCGAAGATTCGTATGCGTTTCTAGCCAAATTTGATGCCAACCTGATTGAAAAAAGATCCAAGTACGATGATGTACTCAACTTGTTGCATATACGTATGATGGGTGGAGGTATACAATAGTAAAATATTATTGCATTCATTATAATGACAGTACACAATGGTACCTAATAGTTGCACGCAATAGTAACAAAAAGCAAAAATTAGAGATTGGTTAGGTTTTAATTGCAAAGATCATGAAGTCAAATCGGGTGAAGGTGTAAAGTAGCCTATCTTTTAAGTTTTAGTCGTTCTGTTCATGCGCAAGTACGGTTAAGTACTTTAACGTACATGTACGACTACCATTTGGTTGCTTATCATTTCATTTAAAAACCCAATAAATTCAAAATTTTCATGTGTACTCAATATTAAATAATATTATTAAGTTTCAACAATATTTTTTCATTGTTTTGAAATCACAAATTTTAACGACAATTTGGATTCTAGATTTTTGGCAAGTTTAATTTCAAATCCTTGAATTTGTTACATAAGTAGTTAGAATATTGTTATTCTTTTTATTAATTAATAGAAATAAGGGTAGGGGTACAATGGTAAAATATGTTTTCTATATTTAATAAATTTTATTCAAAAAACGAAAGTAGACACAAACTTTAATCCTAAAAAAAAAAAGTAAACACTTGCTTAATTAGTTTTCAAGATGTAGACATTCCCAAGTTTTTCCTTTTTTTTTTTCCTTGGGGATGTTTATTTTCGCCCGTGGCCCACTTCTAATGAAACAACCGGTTCCTATTTAGGTGGGGGAATGAGGAAGTGAATGAGAAGAAAAACATTTTACACGGGTAAAATGGGGATGAAGACAGAAAATGTATTTACTATCCTCATTTCCTTATTTGTGCCTCCTTTATAATTTATATTTATATTGTTTTTATCTTTTAATATATATATTTACATAAAAGAATGATTATTTCCTTAAAAAATAAATATTTAATTAAAAATTAAGTATTTGACATTATGTCAAAAGATATAAGAATGGATTGAGATTTGAAAAAAAATAAATTAAATGGGAAATAATTTTTTGTGGGGAGCTCGATCTCCATCTTTCATGCTAGGAATTCCTCCCCTCATCCTTTTGAAATTTAAGTTGAATTCTGCAAGGATGAAGATTAAAACAAGTGACAAGATGGAGATGATAAAACTATTCCGACATACAAAAGGTAAAATATAAGTTCAATCAGTATAATTTAAAAAAAGTTATAATTCTTCTTAAAGCATACAGATTCAATTCTAATTTTTTAAACTACAAAGATGAAACTCTAACTTTCCTCAGACCCTACCGAATAACTTATATTTTACCCTAAAAGAAGATTATATATATATATATATATATATATATATATATATATATATATATATGAAATTTAGTGGTATTCGATAAATAAGAGAATAAATGAATGGCATAAAAAATGTATCTTTTATAGAATATTGTATATAAGTGGTATACAACCAAACCAAGTTTAATCATACTATCATCATATACAACACCCGAAAAGTAATAAACATTGCAATACGATGATAACTCTTAATCACTTCCAAACCATCCAAAATATTCAAAAAAAGAAAAAAAAACTTTATCATATATAACTATTAAAATTTTGTGTAATCTCATATGTACCACATTTTTTTTTAGTACAACAATATGTTTAAGGATTTTAAGAATTAGAACTTACAAATTTTTAATCAAAGATGTATGTTAACTACTAATAGGCTAAGTCTAATTTGGCATATATACCACCATATCTAAACCTTTTATTTTCATTCATTACAGAGAAAAAAAACTTATTTCTTTTTCATCTTATAATAATTGGAGATGTGAGAAGTTTAGCTCATGACCACTACTTGGTTATGGGATATAACAATGTTACTCAACTCTACTTTTACTGAAACATATAATATCTTAATAAATGGAACTTTACAATATTAATAAGTATATATAACCCACCCACCGCTCTTTATTTTTAATTTTTTTTTTGAAAACTTAAAAATATTATTTTCAATTAAAAAAACACAAAGAAATCCTGTAAGGGTAAAATAGGAAAAATAAAAATATTCTTCCTTTAAATATTTGTAACGTTATTTTAAAAATAATCAGATATCATTGTAAGAATTTTGTTAGAAGTACTTAATTAAAGAAGTAAGTGCTTCCAAAAAAAGAAAATAAAATAAAATAAAGAAGTAATTATGTTAGATTCATAAAACACTAAGAAAGCTCTAAAAATAACTAGATATCATTGTATAAGGAAAGTTTGTTGGAAGTACTTAATTAAGGAAGTAATTATTTTAGATTCATTATTTTTAATTTAATATAGTATAAGATTTGTATCTTTATCTTGGCTTATATAAAATTAAGAGAGCTTTAAAATTCATGTAAAAGTGGGCGTGCTAAGTTCGAATCGTGTTACTCACGCTTTTTTATTTCTTGTCTCTAAGTGATGGTGTGGTGGTTGAAAGTTTGGACTTTGAAGGTTTATTCCCCTCAATGTCTCAAGTTCGAGACTCATATGTCACATTAATTGGTGGACATTTTCCGTGTCTACATTCTTCTAGTATTTTCAATATTTAACTTAGAAACGGACGTGATTACCTCGAATAAAGTAGAGCAAAGCGTTCCAATTGAAAAAAGGAGAGCTAAAATTTGAGACACTATTAAATGAAGTTGAAATCGTCCTCTTTAGAATTGTTTGAGAGCATTATAACCTTTTTCCACAATTATATTGTCTACTTTCAAAATAATAACCTTTTTCCACAAATATTTGTTAGAAGTACTTAATTGAAGAAGTAGTTATTTTAGATTCAATCTTTTTAATTTTGTATGGTATAAGATTGGTATCTTTATGTTATCCCAAAAAAAAGAAAAGATTTCTATCTTTATCTTGGCTATATAAAACCGAGATAGCTCTAGAATTCATGTAAAAATAGGTGTGCTGGAGTGGTTATCGGGCATGACTAGAAATCATGTGGGCTTTGCTCACACAAGTTTGAATCCGGTCTCTTTTCTTTCTTTGTATCTTTATCTTGGTTATATAAAACCAAGTGAGCTCTGGAAATTAATGTTAATGTGGGCGTGTCGGAGTGGTTACCAGGCATGACTCGTAATCATGTGGGCTTGGCTCGCACAAGTTCGGATCCTTTGTATCTTTATCTTGGCTATATAAAACAAAAGAGCTCTGGAAATCATGTAAAAGTAGGTATGTTGGAGTGGTTATCGGGTATGACTAGAAATGATGTGGGCTTTGCTCGCACAGGTTTGAATCCTGTCGCTCACATTTTTTTACCTCAATATCCCAAGTTTGAGATTCGCCTAATATATTAATTGATCGAGAGCGCAAATTTGATATAAATGAAGTTGCAATCGTCCTCTTTAGAATTGTTTGAGAGCATTATAACCTTTTTCCACAAATATTTGTGAGAAGTACTTAATTAAAGAAGTAATTATT
Organism: Sicyos edulis; assembly: GCA_036507275.1. Taxonomy (NCBI): domain Eukaryota; kingdom Viridiplantae; phylum Streptophyta; class Magnoliopsida; order Cucurbitales; family Cucurbitaceae; genus Sicyos; species Sicyos edulis. The sequence continues at coordinate 46,282,175 of CM071847.1, read as the reverse complement.
TTAGATTCAATCGTATAAGATTTGTATCTTTATCTTGGCTATATAAAACCAAGAGAGCTCTAGAAATCATGTAAAAGTGGGCGTGCTAGAGTGGTTATCGGGCATGATTAGAAATTATGTGGGTTTTGCTTGCACAAGTTCAAATCCTATAACTTATGATTTTTTCCTTTCTTGTCTACAAGTGAAAGTGCGATGGTAAAAAATTTAGACTTTTGAAGGGCAACTCCCCTCAATGTCCCAAGTTTGAAACTTGCCTAATATATTAATTGGTCGAAGCATTATAACCTTTTATATTGTCTACTTTGAAAATAATAACCTTTTTTCCACAAATATCTGTGAGAAGTACTTAATTAAAGAAGTAATTATTTTAGATTCAATCGTATAAGATTTGTATCTTTATCTTGGCTATATAAAACCAAGAGAGCTCTAGAAATCATGTAAAAGTGGGCGTGCCGGAGTGGTTATCGGGCATGACTAGAAATCATGTGGGCTTTGCTCGCACAGGTTCGAATCCTGTCGCTCACGATTATTTTCTTTCTTGTCTCCAAATGGTAGTGCGATGCTAAAAAATTTAGACTTTTGAAGGTCAACTCCCCTCAATATCCCAAGTTTGAGACTCGCCTAACACATTAATTGGTCGAGAGCTCAAATTTGATATACTACTGAATGAAGTTGGAATCTCATTATAACCTTCTTCCACAATTATATTGTCTACTTTGAAAATATTTATAACCTTTTTCCACAAATATTTGTGAGAAATACTTGATTAAAGAAATAATTATTTTAGATTCAATCTTTTAAGTTTTCAAATCGTATAAGATTTGTATCTTTATGTTGGCTATATAAAAATAGAGTTCCATAAGTACACATTTTGCAGTATAATGAATTACGTAATCATATTGCATATATGATATACCTTGACTCAATCATATTACAAATTATATACACTAAATTTAAGTGACACATTTTTACTCGATTTACAATAATTGAACAAGGGCACAATTCAAATTTACCTTCACACACTAGTCTTTTAATATATAAGAACCAAAACCTGACGAGTAAAAAGCCACCACTTTTTCGGATACACACACAAAAAGACAATATTATTTATAAGCCAACCGCAAGTTGTCGGATAAGCCCTAAAGACAAAAAGAAAGAATAAATAAATAAATTAAAAAAAAAAAAAAAAATTATAAAAACCCACCGAAAGCTTCCCTCAAAACCCACTTTCACTTTAGCAAAATTGAGTCAAAAAAATCAAATTTTGACGAAATAACAATGATGCAGCCGGATCAAAGCTCTGAGCTTTACAGATTCTTGGCCCAAAACGGAGCCTTTAACTTTCCGGCGGCTCAAAGCTTGTCCAGTTCATCCTCGGCTTACTACCCTTTGGACCCATCGCCGGCGGCCGCCGCCGCTGACACGGCGGCGCCGTCGCCTCACGACAGAGCCCTGGCCGCCTTGAAGAATCATAAGGAAGCTGAGAAGCGTAGGAGAGAGAGAATCAACTCTCATCTTGATCAGCTCAGGACTCTTCTTCCTTGTAATTCTAAGGTAAAATCATTTATTTTTCTTTTTTTTTTTTTTGAAAAAATTATTCTATAACTTACATTGCAAATTTCTATTTTTTTTTTCAAAATTAAATTGATGTCTACAATAAGATTTTTGTCACCACAACAATTTCAACTGTCGTCAATAGTTTAAATATTGTGTAAGAGAAGTATTTAACACCAATGTAACAACTTTTTTTTTTTTTGAAAATCTAATGTAACAAAATTTTAGTCACCTTTTATTTTTAATTTTAAAAAATAATTCTTTATAAGAAAAAAAAAAGTGGCTAAAATTTTGCCAATTAATCGGTGCATTTAAATATTTCTCATATGGTAAATGATGATGGTAATTAATTTTAATTTAAATATTTCTCGTATGGTAAATGATGATGGTAATAAACTTTGAGGAATGTCTAAATAATTTAAAGATTTTCTGTTAACTTTACACAAATAAATAAACATATTATATACTAAACAAAATATCAAATCTGAGCAATATCTAATAAGTCTTCTAACAAATTTTAGAAAATATTTAATGATATTATTTAAATACTCAACCTAAGAAATATAAATCTAAGAATTATATGTATATAATTTCTAATAAATTCTGAACATGTAGTTTTAAGGATGATTTCGTTACATTTGAGAAAAAAAAATAATTAACTGTTCCTTTTATAGCTTGAGTAGAACTCCATGGTTTTTTTTTTTGAGGCATAGAACTCCATGATTATCTAATAAGATATTAGATTACATGATATCTAAATCAATAATATATGGTCCCATAAATAATTGGAATCCATGATAGATTCGTACCCTATTGTGTTTGAAAACATTATGTATGAAAGCGTTTTTCAAAGAAATGAGGCAGTCAAAGTTGTAATGTTTTTTTTGACCTTCAACATGTTGCTTTCCTATTAGACTATATAGACTTTAATACTACGATGGATAAGAATTTCATCTCGATAAATTGACAATTTCAAACCAAAGTGGTTGGTGGTCTAATGATTTTATTGTTTGGTAGAAATTTAGTTCAACACTACTGTTACTTATTCGATCTTGAGAATCGATATTTAACTCTCATATTATATTCTCGATTCGACGGAAGGAAAAAAAAACGAACAAAGAGAATGAGTGTGTTTAGTATGTTTTTGTGTGTAACGTAGTCAAAGAACAATGATGGATTTGTATGGGCCTTTTTAAGAATCTTTTGTGAACTCCAACTCTAAGATTTTCTGCACCAAACAACAGATCTTGTTTCACTTTGGAGACAGTGTTTTTTCTTTGTTCAAACTGCAATTTCCTGCCCTGCAAAAAGTCCTAAAATTGCAATACTTTTTTTTTCTTTCCTGCCTTTGTTTTTTTTTTATTTGGGAAAGTTTCAAAGCTTTACAACCTTACACTAATTTGACACTTTCCCTTTTTTATTTGATTCATATTTTGAATATGAATTTGAATTGTCTGTTGTTTCAAGGGTGCTAACAAATATATTTGAGGATATTTAAACTTTTTTACTTTTGGTTTACCAATGATGTTTAAACTTTATTCAAATTGTTTTATCAGGTAAATATATTTAGTTTTATGGTTGAAGTTTTGTTTTATCACTATTCATACTTTTGCATGTTTCTATTTTGACCTTTGAATTACTTTTTTTTAAGTGTCTATTCACTGTCTTTACTGTTTATTTTTTTAAAGAAAAAAACTCTATAGTAAATGAATACGTGTAAAACACAAATTTACATGATATAACCACAAGTTTTAATAAAAACATTAAAAAAATGTGTGAATAATGAAGAAAGAAACTATTTTTATGTCAATACACTCTATCAGTATCTTGTACAATCTTGTAATTACAAGGATAAAAGTTTGCATCCCTTTTTCCAATATTGTTGTGTAAAAAAAAACAACAATTTTTTATGCCAAACTAAAATTACCCTGAAGTCCTTTTTTTATTTGCTATAAACCCAAAATTCCTTTCTAAAGAACACTGAAGTCTCATTTGACTTTTCTGAGAGTTTAATATACATATATAAAAGAAAATATTTAAATTTCTAACCAAATTACAAAAACTAATTTTTAGATTATTATTTAAATTTTTTTTTTAAGTTTGTTTGGTTTTGAAGAGGCAAGTACATGATAGATAACCAAATAAGGAAATCCAGGGATAAAAGTAAGATTTAGACTCAGTTTTTAAAACCCAAAATAAAAAATAATATGACTATTAAAAAAAAAACATCTCTTTTTCTCCCTCTTTCCTTGCATTTCTCTTTAGAACATGGGATAGATTTGTCCTTCCAAGAAAAAACAAGCTTTTAAAAATCATGTTTGTGTGTGTTTAAAAAAGATTTTGAAAGTAATTTCAGACGACAAAGTGCAGGTCAGTAAACATACTATTAAAAATGAGTAAATAATATAAATAATTTTAGAAATAACAAAATGTGAACAAATATCTAATATTTACAAGTAAAAAAGTAATTTTTTAGTATCTCGGGTTGGATTGGCTTTGAGAATTTTTTTGGAACAATCCAATTTTTTTAGTTGGTCTGTTCACCAATCTATTCAACGCTATATTTTTTTTTTTGTTGAGTTTTTTAGTTACATTAATCCTCTTTTTTCTTTTTAAGATTCAGTAACATGTAATATGTAATTTATATAAGGATTATAGGTTATTCTTGTCGTTACTAGTTAGTTTCGAGATAGAACTCTTGAATAAAATTTATAGTAAAGAGAATAAAAAGTAACTTTTGCAAAAGAAAAAAAATAACATAATTGGGTTTATTGGTTTGATCAGACGGACAAGGCGTCGCTGCTTGCAAAAGTGGTACAGCGAGTGAAAGAACTGAAGCATCAAACCGCCGACATCGCCGAGCTCGAAACATTCCCTTCGGAGATGGACGAGATCACGGTCCTCTCCGGGGAGCCGTCTGGGGATGGGCGGCTCCTGTTCAAGGCATCGCTGTGCTGCGAGGACCGCTCCGACCTGATCCCGGAGCTGAACGACATTCTGAATTCGCTGCAGCTCAAGACCCTGAGGGCCGACATCGTAACCGTTGGTGGAAGAATCCGCAATGTTCTTGTTATCGCCGCCGACGACCGCCACAGCGTCGAGTCCGTTCATTTTCTACAGAATGCATTGAAATCTCTCCTTGAACGATCCAATTCTAGTGATAGATCCAAGCGCAGGCGGCTTGTACTTGCCCACAAATCATGAATTATAAGCTCTTAATTCTGTATTGGGTTTGGTTTTATGGCCTTTTAGATTTCTTATGTTTGTGTGTATGTTTGAGTTTTAATCCATTTGAAGGAGATGAAGATGGAAAACTATATATAAATATATAATATATGTGGTTTGGTTGGTTTTAGAGTTTTGGTTTTTTGAATGAATATCTAATACAAAGCAATTTGGATAATGTATTTAGCATATCTATCTGGTTGAGAATACAAATAAACTTCCTTAGAATTTTACACTCGTTAATCAAAGGGTAGATCTTGGATTTATAAGGGAAGACAAACAATTCTATTGCTGCAAAATTTTTTGGGCGATGCTCAAGAAAAAAGTCATGAGAGCTTAAGTTCAAAGTGGATAATATTGTTGTGTAGATTCTGGTAGATTTGTCTTCCCTTAACATATCTTTTTAAAGTTCATATATATGGTTTAATTTGAACTTGTATTTACCCCAAAATAAATAAATAAATAAAATGGAGGTAAATTGGACCACATCTGTCAACTTTCAAAATGTAGGTATCTAGGTTTTACCTATCTTATTCTATTCCATTTTCATTCAATTCAATATTTGTTTGGATATAATAGATTCTGATTTTTTATAAAATAGTGTGGACGTCCATCTCATCACCAATTAGTGATGAGAGGAATAGACCACGTATTTTATAAATACTAAGAGATATCTTCACTTTATAGATGTGAGATCCTCAATAGGTACTGCCTATCTTTTCATTATATGTGATCCAATTTGAACTACATTTTATGTTTATTTATTTATTATTATTTTTATATAACTAGTAGCAAAATGTAGCAAGAATTAGGTCACACGGATAAGCAAAAAAAATTTAAGTCATGCATCATTTTGAAATTAGAAATTATATTTCTAAGATATTGATGAAATTTATAGTTTAAATTCTCTAATATTCTCTATTATCAGAAAAGACATATATATGTGTGTGTGTGGCTGATTGTTTTATACTGTAAAGATTTGGATAAAATAAGAGAGTATATTCTCAATCATTATATATTAGAATTTTCTAACTTCAAATATTACTGTAGTAAAAAAATTGTTATTGAGAAGTTGGGGATTGTGTGATTATTGTTTTATTGATTTGAAAGAAAGTGGGGTTCATACATAATTGGGGGAAATTGATAACATATTGTCCCCTGTTTGTGTTCTTTTATTGTGTCCTCAAATGATTCAATTAAATCAGATAATCTCTCAATTAATTTTAGAGTATATTTCCTTCTTATTTTCCTTTAACTTTATTAAACCTACTATTTTTTTTTTTCAAAATAAACTTCATGGCAAAATAGATACGAACACACAGATAGAGGTAGATATTTTCAAATATTCAAAATATAATTGCCAAGTGATTGAAAAATTCTGCGTCTTAGAAAGAAAGAAAAACATGTCAAATAGCTCAAAGCATTTGCCAAAATAAAATTTTAGCTTCAATAACATCATATATATCGAGTAATCATAAGATTAAAGTTTGAATCTCTTTTCGAAAAATTGTTAAAAATAAAAAAAAATACAGCTCATAGTTTTTGCTTAAAAAATTTACCCTAAACATATCAAATATAATAAAAGCTTCTAAAAACATTAAAACAAAAAATAGTGAGGAAAAAAAAGTTCAAACCCATCAGCAATGGGGCCATTGTTGAGATATGCCAACCCATTAATACCCTGCAATTTATCATAATAAATAAATAAATAAATAAATAAATAATACCCTGCAATTAGTAGTCGGGAATCTCGCTTAGCGCATCCCGCGCACAAACACATCTCGCATTGCTGCAATGTGTTTCGCATCAACATTCTATTTTTAATGTTTATGCGTTATGTAATAAGATTTAATGAGAGTGCATATATAAACTCAAATTCAACTCTAGCCGTATTATGACGTTCATTCTTTAACTCTGTAATTCGTCTTCTTTAATAAAATTGTGCTACCTCTCTGGCCAGGGACTAAATAACATTACGTTAGAATGTGTATTTATTATTCTTCTTTCACGTTTCTTTACTTTTCGATCAGTTGTTGATTGCCGTTTTTATAACAGCCATAAATTTGAACAGAAAATATTTAGAAGAAAGAGAAAATGTTTTTTTTTTTTTGAAAGAGAGAAAATGTAAATAAACATAGAAAAGGTTAAAAAAAAGCAGGAATATAGTATTGAAGCTTATTGTACTTTGATGAGAGCTGATTCTGCAACTATTAACTGCACACACACAGACAGAATTTTGGTTTGCGTATTCAAACACTTCAAATGGCACTGATTCTTATTCAAAGATCTTAAACACAAACTCAAAATTATTATTTTTTGTAATATGTAAATATAAAATAAAACATTAAATTATTTTTCAATGATTAAATACACATTTCAAAATAATTTGTATGTGACACAAAATCACTCTAAAGAAATGTGATTTATCAATATAAACTTAATTTTCCGCTTCTTCTTGTCTTATATTATATATACTACTTTCATCCATCAATAACCTTGTTTTTTTTGTAAAGAAAGTTAACACTAAGAAAGATGAAAATGATGCGGGAAAAAAGCACAAATTTTGAGAAAAGGAAAAAAAAAAAATCAAATCGTTATTTATAGAAGTTTAAAATTTATAATACATTTTATAATATTTTTTTAAAAAAAGTTTTGTACAAAAATTGTTGTTGGATCTCATTAAATAATAGTCTTTCAAAGTATTTTTCTTTTTAATTTCAAATAATTTTAGTATGTATAGATGATTTAGGAACGTTAGATAAAAAAATAAAGAAATTTTCTACAATATAATTGAAGTTTTTTTTGTATTAAATAAAAAAGTAATCAATTGATCTCAAAAGCTTGAATCAACGAGTTAAGAATAGATAAATTCAAGTGATATTTGAACTCAAAAAGAAAAAAAAAGTGATCATATTTATGGAATAAAGTAAGTGATGAGTAACAAAATCAATCTTCTTTTTAATAATTAGACATGCAAAAGATTCTAAATTATATGCAAATATATGTATATAATAATTAAACATGAAAAAAAGTGTTTTCTTTTGGAGAAGTACATGATGAACAGTTCAATTTATGTACTTTTTTAGTGTAGGAAAAGATATACTCACCCACTTTGGTGCAAAGGGTGTTTGGTACGAGGGATTTAAGGTATTCCTACTTAGAGTTTATTTTCTCGTGTTGGGAGGGGTAAATGAACCCTCCCGAACACCAATAACTTTATTCTCATATTAAATAAGGATTTTACCACTTTCACTCATAATTACTTTCCATCAAGCTTTCATATCAATCAAAGTTTTCTACGACTTTCTAGTACCTCCCAATCACTCATAATTACTCACATATATTAAACAAAATTTTGTCACTTTCACCCTTCAACCACTAACAACTCTTATATCCAAACAAAGATTTATTTCCTCTCAACCTTTCATACAAAATTAGGTTTTTTTTACCACATCTACTCAATCATTAATAATCTTTCATATATCAAATAAAGTTGTATCTCCATTAAACTTCTCGTATAAAATATGATTTTATATTCTCGAAAACTTATTTAAACTCCTTCCAACCCCTCGTACCAAACATTACAAGTGTTTAATTTGCGCATACACTCCATGAGATGGTTGCAAAGATCAGTTTTTTCTTTTCTTTATTATATAAAATATAATTTTGGGTGAGTTTTTAACATTTTAGAATTAATAACATAGCAAATAAAGTTTATTACTCAACATTTTCATAATATGAAAACTCATAGAAAATTATTGCGATGCATTATATGTATAACAATTTCATTTCATATTTATGAAAGTTTTGGATTTCTTAGTTGTAGATTATGTTGGCAAAATTTTAAGTGAAGCATCATTCAATATAAGATCAATAAAAAGTTTTTGAACATTTTAGATAAGGTGATTAAATGCATGTTAACATACTCTACTTCCTATTAAAAAAAACATACTCTCTATTCCCTACTTATCGTATTCGATTTTTTTGTGACAATTTATCCTTAAGAATGACATAACATTATCCTCTATGGGCAGCGCAGAGATTAACCGCCTCGACTTTTGGGTGTATTCCTCTCAAAATCTAAGAGCAAGACATGGTAAGAAGTAAAATTCCAAATATCCAAGTTAAAAAAATGGCATAGAATTCATTATGACCAGTCACAACACAACTCATTTCAAACATCCAAGTCAATCATATTTGAAGCTATACATATGACTCATACTCATTCAAAGAAAGGTATAATTTGTACACGTGCATCGTTTGTATTCCTCTACTATAGCTTACAATCATAGCAAACTTTGATGATGTACTTTTATATTGTACAAATACCCTATCAAGCTCAAGAGTTAAATTAATTGGTGTTTATACTCTTTAGTTTGTTATTTACAAAACCTTCGACATTGTGATTATAAACTATAATTGATATTGTAATCTCACCTCTAATCACGTACAAACCTAATGAGTTTTCATGGATAAGAAAGCTAATATAAGAGAAATAAGGGTTGAATTTTTCAAAAGAAGAAGGTTGGGTAAAGGAAAAGAAAGATGAGGTTTTTGAAAGAAAAGTTGAGAACGTGGGAATACCGAAAATTATCTTTTTAATCCTTAGATTTGAGTTATAGTTTCTATTTAGTTTGTATGTTTCAAAATTAAATATTTTTACCTTTGACATTTTAATAATGTTCAATTTTTATCCTTATATATCTTTTGAGTTTACTTTTATACTCACTTTCTTTTAAAAATTAATTTGCATAGCGTTGAGCAAACAAAGTTGTCCCACATCGTTAAGATAATAGAAAGATCTTGTGTATATAAGGAGGGGACAACACCTTCATTGATATGAGGCGTTTTGGGAGATGTCCAAAAACAAAGTCATGAGAGGTGATTCCCAAAGTGGACGATATCATATCAATGTAGAAATTTGTGGTTGTTTTTGTCCCTAACAAGTGGTATCATGTAGAACAAAGGAGGGACGAGTCTCTTATATAACGCAGTGTGTACTTTTGATTAAAATAACCACATTTTTTCAAAATATTAAAATTTATATATATATATATATGTATGTATATATATATGTATGTATATATATACATATATGTATGTATGTATATATATATGTATATGTATGTATGTATATATATATATGTATATGTATATACATATACATATATATATGTATGTATATATATATGTATGTATATACATATGTATGTATATATATATGTATATATATATATATATGTATATATATATGTATGTATGTATATATATATGTATGTATGGAGAGAGAGGAGGCGTGCAAAAAGAAGATGCAGCAAATGATGGGGGTGGGGGCAAGATGGGTACATTTGTTTTTTTTGAAAAAATCCACGACAATTACACGACAAACCACAACATTACAAACCACATATCTATGTCATACAAATTCTTTTGGCGTGAACCACCATGTGGGGTACCCTAAATTGGCTCATAAGGACTTTGTTTAGTAAAAATTTAAGCACTATTTATAAGGATATAAAATATGTATTAAAGAATATATAAAAAAATAACAATAATTTGACATAGTATCAGAAGATATGACACATTATAATTCTCACAAATAAGTGGTAAATTTGTAATAGTACCTAAGTCTTACTCATCTTAAACCACCTATTTTCTCTCTCCAACTAATATATAAGAGCTGATAAAAAAAATTAGGGTTAGTAATATATGACTTTGTGATCTAAGTATAAGGGAACAAAACTTCGATTTCTCGATCTTGAAAAAAAAAAGACTTTGTGATCATGAGATTATATTTTCAAATCTTTTCTTTTTTTAAAAGAAATCTTTCATCTCTAGATGGGTTAAATTAAATATATAAAAGAATAAAATTTCTCAAAAGTAATCCAAGATAGAATTGTTCCAAACCAAACTAGTTTATGAAAATTCAACTATTTAGGATAAGAAGATTTGAAACTCTTAAAAGAAACATTAAATGTGTGTGTTTGGATTAAGAGAATGAGAGGGGAGAGGAGATGCTTGTAAGGATATAAAACTCCCAAAGTCCTTTTCAACCCTACTTTCATATCATCACAATTTCTCATTTGGAGCGTTGCACATTTTTTATTCATGGGTATATAGATGCACAATCTAAATATTGGTAGTAACTTTTTTTTCTTCTACTTTTTGTATAGATGCACATTCTAATTTATTTATTTATTTTTAGTACAATAAGGAGTTGTAGAACTAGAATCAAGGATTTCATGCTTTATAATTTATTCAGCTATATTGACTTTGACATGTGGTACACAAAAATGAAATTTTAGAGTTCTATTGTACATAATATTAAAAAATTTCTAATATACCAATAGTTTTTGAAAAATCAAATGCAAAAATTTATTTACCACAAAGTTAAAGTTAATTACTCATTTGGTAATCATCTGATGTTTTTTTTAATAACCGTATATACTAAATTTCCACCAATGAATTTCTTTGTTTTGAGTTCTCCACCTACTACCCACGTTTTCAAAATTAAAGCCAAGTTTATGTTAGAATTTAAATATTTTATTAAGAAAAATGATAAATATTATTATTTATTTATTTTTAAATAAATTGGAGAAATGAGAATAAAAAACTCTACATAAAAGACAGAATTTGTGACTTAAAATAGATTAACACCGAACAAAATAATTAATTACGTCAATTATAAGAGAAAGAAAAATACAACTTTTAGAAAACGAAAAAAGAATTATTGGTATCAAAGTTAATCCTAGGAGATGTATTAAACATTTAGAATAATATCTGATGAACCTATTATGTTTTGAAAGTTGAAGCCTTTTTAAAAAACAGCTTTAGTTACTATTATTATCATTATTTTATTGTCTGTTGCTAAAAAGAAAGTGAATTATTTTTGGTTTGTAGTAAGTTGTAATAATGAGGAAAAAAGAAAGAGGAGACAAATGCATGGGTGATGGGAACGACATGTCGGGAATAAAGCCTCTGTGTGATCAGCGTGCGGCGTGCCCCTCTCTTTCTCTGGTCTTTCGTAATCATTGCTATCACAATCTTTGTCTTTCTATTTTGTGTTTTCATGTTTTTTTTTTTTTGCACGAGCGTATCCGAGGTTTAACACCATTCGTATATGTGACCGTGGGTTTGAACTAAATTATTTATAAAACAATGAAATCATTAGGTTATCAATCCTTTTGATAATCGTTCTCTCTTTCAAATCACATTTCAGTTTCATTTTCAATTTCGTTTCGATCTATTTTACTAATGTATAACCATATGGTAGTGGAGGATTTTATGTTTTGTGTGTTCAAACGAAATCTCTCGCAATCTTGACATTCTCTTACATATTTCGATCCAATCACTTTTTGTCTATTTACATTGACTACTTATTGCAGTGAAGATTGTCTTCACAAACCAATACACATTCCTTCAAATGTTCTTATCTTCATTCTCATGTTTTTCAGAAAAGTTTTCAAGAAGACAAATTGAGCCAATAAAAATAATGGTAGTATATCTTATTGGTATACCTAGTATAATTAACAATTCTTGTAAGTTTCTTTTAATTATGACTTGCATATTCTAAGAATCTCTCATTCGGATATAGTCACACTTCATTTTGTGTACCCTTTTTAACTCTAGCATTACAAATTTAGATTAGCTTTGCTTTGAATAGACAATCTTTTTTTTTTATAGAAGTTTGAGATTTTTAAGGTATACTTTATTTGAAGTCTCAAATTTGAAATTTTTCGAACAGAGTTTAATCGTAAAAGCTCCTTATTGTCTTTCAAGTTTAAATTTTAAGATAAACATGGATTATTCCAAAGTTGTAGTGAAACAAAGTTACGATTTCCCATTAAAATAAAAACTTGGATTAACTTTTTCTTTCCAAAGAACTTTTCAATTCTATGTTTTTGTATCTCCAATTTCAGTTTTTCTATTATACATTATTATACAAAGTTCTTTTTTTTTTTTTTAAATCACATCATTATACAAAGTTAAACATACTTTAATAAGACTTAAATTCATTATAGATAATATAATTATCCTTTATCCATATTGTGAATATTTCTCCTTGTATACAGTACATCTATATTCAATTAAATAAATGGACAACATATGAGCTTTTATGAATGGTGTCATAAAAAAATGAATATGAATGACAATAAAATAAACTTAGTATATATGTTGGACTATATTTATTTAATATCACCACCATATGGTGAAATTGGTGACAAATGTCCATTCATGAAAATTCGATCGTAGTGTCCCAATAGGTATAATTTTCAAAATAATTATGAGAAATTAGTTATAGAGTTAGCCAAGTATTTGGGCTTTTAACCAAAATTTTCAAAATAAGGTTGGATAATCTTTTGCTTGCATCAACATAGGTAGCACAATTACAATGCTTTAGTCCCTAATTTTTTGCATCTTACGTAAATACCCTCGTTCCTAAAATATTGTTTCTAGGTCAAAATAGCATTTTAATGTTTCATACTCTTAATTTGTTTTATTTTGATATCTATCTAAACTTTGGCTTGTGAAATTTTATTCATGTCTTGCAAAAAAAAAAAACTTAAAATAGTTCAAATGATAGGTTTTGAAGTTGGTATTAATCAAAATTAATTGAATTTTTTTTTAATAATTTTAATACAAACAAGGACAAAAAGTAACATATTTTTAGAATTTATAGAGAAATTCTTATCTAATAAAAAAGAAAATAGTAATTTTTAAATTATTAAAAAAAAAACTTACCAGAAAAACTCAATTTTATGATTTTTTTTCTTTAATGTTTATGAACCAAAAAAAAAAAGAAAGTATAAGTTCAAAATCATAATCACGATCGTGACAGGAAAATGACAAAAATATACATTTTTTTTCATCTTCTTCTTGGCCAACCTCTTGATGAATCTTGTTTGATCAATCCAAATTAATGATGGAATGGCCAGAATATTATCCAAAATATAACCTAAAATTGAAAGGAGAAAAAAAAAAAAATTCCGATCATAGGACATTCTAGGTGGAATTCTTCTTTTTAGCTAATAATTAGGATTAAAGATTTGAACCATCTCTTAAACATTAATAAACATTTATATTATTAAACTATTGCTCGTGGGTCTAATATGATCGTATTTCAACCAATTTCAAAACTTGGATGTAGAACACAGAATAGGTATTTTGAAGGGTCATAAATAGCCATTAATATGATGAATCCAAAATTCAATGCATCCACTTTTCCTTTAATTTTGGTGGGTTTTAGGATTTGTTTGAGGGTGTGGGTTGTTTGTGACATGGATTATCGATAAAGATGACAATTCAACTTGGATTTTCATATTAGTTTGATGTTAACATTTTTTGGCTTAGTTATCCACACAAAAAGCTTATATCAATGAAATAATTTGGATAACTTCAACTGATACAATGTAACCACTCAAGTTTACTGAAATAATAAAGGTACGTTTGAGACAAGAAAAATAGTAATAATTAAGAAGAGAATGATAACGAAGAGAATAGATGAAGAATGATTATGAGTTAACGATTATTAATACTTGCAGTGAAGGTAATAGTTATAGAGAGAATTAATATTTATTATAGGTGAGATAATTATAATGATTATGATTAAAATCAAATAATAAATATGATGTGCATGAAAAATAATGATGTGATGTACAAAAAAGTTGTTGAAAAGATAATGAAGTAATTTTTGAAAAATGTAATTATGAAAAAAAATGATTATTAATAGTCCAAACACTAGAATAAATAAGTGGTTTTTTTTTCAAAAACTGGAAAATCTCTTTTACCCCACTGAGTCATTCCTAAACTGTAGTATCAGAATATTTCAAAGGGTATTCTAGTTCAAGCAATTTACAACAGTCTCGAACTAGTGATCTTCCAAAAAAGTATATCTCAAAGTTCTTAGCCCAATCGTTGGGCTGTCCCCACATGCTCATTCTACCTATTATTCTTAGTAGCCCAAACACCGGGCAAGTTAAGAAATATCAGACAAAAGTTTTTACTCACTTTTACTTCCCTCCCAACTCATTGTATCAAACAAAATTTAATCTCATCCACATCTTCTCAAATCCTTCCTATCAATCAAAATGTTAACTTCCCCAAACCCTATTTTTCACTCATACCAAACACTAGCAATTATATTTTTAAAGTAAACTAGTTGAAAAAGAACCCCTGTTTCCAGGAAATAATACTATTTTCAAGAACATAAAGAACCCTTCTGAAAAGAAGAAAAAACATCACAACTTTAACTTAGTTGAAAAAGGGCCATCAATGCAGCTACATATTTCCTACAACCAAAAAAGCATAGGCCATACTCAAATGCTTACCAAAAAAAAAAAAAAAAAAATTGCCCTGCTGTCAACTTCTCATTTTTCTTTTCATTTTGTTAGAAATAAAATTCCAAAAAAAAAAGGCTAAAGATAATGGGAAAGAATTGAAATTAAAGTGAAAAGAGGCCTAGAGTCCCAGCAACACGTAGTACAGTAGTGTTATAGGCAGAGCTACAAGCATCCCAAAAATAACCCTGCAACAAATTAAATCATGTCACACCCAATTAATAACGTATGTTAAATAATCCAATGCAAATTCCACAAAATATTAAATAAAAGACAAATTTAGTGTCGTGTTATTCGGTTCCTAAGTAGTTTCCAAAATTTAGTTATAATTTTTGAAACTATATTAGAAGTATTTTTAAGGCATCCGTGAATATATCGGCCGATTCGTAGGAAGTTTATTACTAAGTAGATGGACATTCGACAACTAGACTACTCATGGTAATTAATTTGAGTAGAAATTCAAATATTTTCTTTAAAAAAATGAAAGATATTTTAGAGAAATTAGAAAAAAAAAAAAAAAAACTTAATTTTAAACAACAAAACTCAAAGTCTTGAGTTTGATAACCATTATAACTCGTACCAATGAAAATTGTTATCATCTCATTTAAATGCCTTTCGCTCCTTTATTACCTCTTTTACTTATGCTTTCAAAAAACTAAGGAAAATTTGAAAACTAAAAAGAAAAATAAAGTAAAATAAAATGTTTTGAAAAACTTGTAACTAGTCTTTTGAATTTAACTATAGATTAAAATGTTTCCTTCGGAGAAAGTAAAAATGTAAAGAAATGAGAAGAAAATAAACTTAATTTTCAAAAATAAAACTAAAACTTAATGATTATAGAATAGAGTGAAAATGACTATGATCTTAGAGCTATATCTACTCTCTAACTTGGACAGTTAATAAACATAGCCAATAGCCATAACTATGAAAGCTAAGTTAAGGTTAAATATTTCATGATTAAACTTTAATATTAAAAGGAAGGAAAATGGAGTTAGTAAAAAGACAAACCCAGTGCTTAGAATGTCAGGATGAACATTGTATTCTTTGGCAAAGACAAAGGGGACAATCCCTTGAGGCAGAGCAGCCTGATGAGAAATTAAAAACAACGTTAAAAAAAAACAGAACATGATTGTATTCGTTTGCAGACAAGTTTGATGAATTAGTTGAGGATAAACCTGCACTATGGCTACGCGGAGTAACACTCCTCTAAGACCAACAGCCACAGAGGCAGCCGCCATAACCGCAGGACCCGCAAAGAACCGAATCACCATCGAAAATGCAGCCATGGAGTTCCCACAAGCAATCATCCTAGGCTGCAATGCCATGAACAAACCTGCAACAACTTGGCGTTTAAGACGACGGGAAGTTTTTCTTTGATTCTATTAGGGACAACAATTCTCGACACATCTTCGTATTTGTATAATATTGTCTATCCTGGCTATAGAACCTCATGGTTTTACTTTTGGTTTCACTCAAGACTTATCTACTAATGATATTCCCCATATCTAGTCGAGGTGTGCCTTTGTTTGCATTCTCACATTCTATCCTCGAACAAAGTATCGCCGAGACTTCTCTCATATACTCGCCTATGTAAAAGCTCAACCGAATATGTTATTGAGGCTCATAACTTGTAAATTTAACACCCGAGAATTTGGCTAACTACAACTAAAGAAGCGGCGTGGTTTTGATAAGCTCAGCAAAGAATTTAACAATGACTAACTATGGCTTCGTCATTTAGGCTCACAATTTCTTTATTTGACACACGAGGATTTGATACCCTTTATTAGAGATGACAACACTCAAACACATCTCTCAATGGTATAAGTTTACTTTGGACATAAACTTTCATACCTTTATTATTTATTAACTCATATGCTTACCGATAAAAATAATGTTTTTACTTATATGCTTATGATTTTCCCCTTATTCAATTTTAGCCAATAAGAAACTTTGGTCACACTCCCAACAGGTACAATGTAAATACAACGTAAGAAATACGCACCAAGGCTAAACATGGCCATGCCGAGACCAGCATTAGAGAGAATCGCAATGGAGCTAGCGATAATCGCAGGCATAGCAACATTCCACCTGAGGCAGCAAAGCAAGGGGATCAAAACAGCACCATTGGTAGAACCAAAACTAAAAGATACATTTGATAGTTAGTTTATAGTACTTGAAAGAGACAAGGGACCAAGTGAGGCCAATGAGGCTGGAGTAAGTGTTCGGATTACGGATGAGTTTTCTCCAGACCATAATGAGGATGAGCCTGGTCATGACACTGGCTGGAGGCATTGAGCTCGGTGGCTTCGTTGGTTCCACACCTTCCTCCTCGCACTTGTTCTTTGGACGCAACTCTGTCGTCATTGTTCGACCTTCCTTTTCGCTGCCATTGATATTCGCCATTGTTTTGTTCTCGAAGCTAAATTCTTCCCCTCCATATTTCTCGTAATCTGAAACTAAACAGCCACAGTGATGTTTTTAGAGTTCAAATTGTTGAAGGGACTGAAAGTATTATGTAAGTAATGTCTTAATCTTTTGGGTGTTTTAATGTTGATCCTTTTGATTCAATGGTAGTGTTGTTTGAGACCATATGGATAAATACACAGGCTTCTGTTTCAAGATGGAACCAAGGAAAAAGACAATTGGATTCTTGATACTGAGAAGCTGCAATTATATTTCAATGAAACTCAAGTTTTCTTGTTTCATTTAAACTTTTAGCCTAAGTTTTTAAAAAACAAACAAAAATAGTTAATAACTAAAACTTGTTTGTGTTTTAAGGATTTGGTTAAGAATTCTAGTAGTTTCTTAAGAAGATGAACTAAAGGTAGAGAAATGATTATAAAACAAAAGGAACTATTAAGAGTTAATTTGAGGGTTTTTTAAAAGTTCACTTATACAACTACAAAAATTTTGAGGGACGAAATAAATTACAAAATACAAAGTCTATTTCTTGATACTAAACATGACCAATACCAAAATGTTGAGGGGTCCACCTAGCCCCCTCTATATCTGGTCTACCATGGATTAACTGTTTCTATTTTTAATAGCCAAGAAATCAAATGTTTAATGAAATTGATTGTACAAAAAAATGAAAAGAAAACAAGTGCAAAAATAAAAGAAAAAGTTAAAACAGGGAGCATAGTTTTGAAGAACTAAGACTTCATTTTAAGACTAGCTAAGAACTCAATTTTTTAAGAAAAAGAAAAACAACCAGACAAAAATGAAATAGAATGAAGCTAAGTTACCTATTTGGATCAACCATTTAATAAATGTATTTTATCTCATTTACTTTGTACTGACATTGTATTAAAATATGAGAAATATTTAGATCACGCACGAGCATAATGTATAAAATAATGTCACCTATATGACTCAATATAGGCTATTACAATCTATTAGATTTTAAACTTAAAAGATAAAAAATAAATGTCGTATTGAGCCACATAGTAGACATTGTTTTATACATCATATTCGGTATAACTTAAATATTTCTCATAAGATATTATCTCTTATATAACTTGTACTATGATTAAGAGATGCATTAAACTCTTCAAAAAAAAAAAAAACATTAATTGGACACCTGAGATCTTTTGCAATTTTCAACTACAATCACACTACAAAAAATGCATCAAACAGAACCATTGAAAATAATTACATATGTCTAATCGCACATTTTAACCCCTCTAAATAATCACTCAAAATAATCGTTCATTTTTAAACTACCAAACATTCAACCCCTTCCTCAAATTTATACCTACAGTTAATGGGAGCAGCAACTCACAAAAAAGAAACTCTATACATAAATCATGATTTCTAATGATTCAAAATAACTATTAATACCTCTAACGCGATATTATATTGTCAAGTTCAATCCGTAGTAGTTGCCCTATCTAATAATCAATTGAATGGCTAAGGTTGGCCGGAACAGTCACTAATATTAAAAGAGAAAATAATAGTACAGTGTAAAGATGAATCTGTACCTTTCTGGTGAGGCTCATTGCCATAATCACCAACGGCTCTAAAAACACGAACCCCACCATCCGACACCGGCGAAGCATTCGAACTCCACACAAACATATGCAAATCCTTCCCTCCACCATCATCACCACCGGCACCACCCTTCTTCTTAACACCGGCCGCCGGCCCACTCACCGGCGAAAACAGCCCAACCCCACCACCGCCAAAGCTCGCAAAACTCGACTGCCGGGGACTCGCCACGCCGCCGCCGAGAAAAAAATCCGAATGCCCGAAACTCGACCCCCTCGGCGTCGGATTCCTCGACGATTGCAGCGAATAAATCTCCGCATTGCTCAAATTCGAAGCCCTCGGCGTCAACGAGTGCTCCCGCCGCGAAAACACCTCCGATCTCGAACTCGCCGATTTCCTCACCGTCACATGAAGCTTCCCGTCGCGGCCGATCTCCGCCTCGGTCTGCAACGGATCCTTCCCGTCTAACGAAATCACATCGGAATCGACTTTGAAGGAGATAATCGAGGCCGCGGTGTTGGGAAATTGCTCGTTGATTAAGATCCTCGCTCCCCTGTATTCGAACAAGAACAACAACAGAGTATACCAGATGATACACTGGAGAACCACGATCTGGACCATGAGGCTGCCAGAGAAGTCGCCGTACATACCCTTTAAGAGGGGAATGCCCATAACGAGGGTGTTTGGGAGGGTGGATAAGGAGAAGGAGGTGATGGACCATTCTAGGGAGCCGGAGGGGGCGAGTTTGGACCAGAGGAAAAGCAGGGCAAGGACGATGAGCTTCTGGAGGGTATCGGCGGCGATGAATTTGAGGTCCATTTGATAAGGGTTGTTGGAGGAGATGAAGTGGAAGGAGAGGAGCGGGACGGCGAAGAGGGCGACGAAGCGGTTGATGCCGGAGCACTGGTCCGGGGTGAAGATTTTCCACCACTTCACGGCGGCGTAGGCGAGGATCATGGCCACGTAGAGCGGAACCACAGCGGTGAGGACGTGGTAGAGGTCTAGAATGGAGATCATGGTTTGGGATTTGGGAAAGAGATGAAGTGTTTGGGGGTTTATGGAAAGAAGGGGAGTGGGTTTTAAGCTTCTTTTTTTACAGGGGATTTCAGAACAGAGGATTGTTGGTGAAAAGAGAAATGGGAAAATGAAAGTTTAGATTTGTGGGTTCCATTCCCATTTACCTTTTCCCACCTTTGTCCCAACCCTGTTCCCTCCAAAAATATGTAACAATATGATGGAACAGCCTTTGAATTTGGGTGTTTGGATTAGAGATGTTTATCAAAAAAGTATGCCAGTTTTAATTATTATGGGGATTTATCGTCCAATTCGAGGTGGATTCGGTGAATTTTTTTTTTTTCCCATGTGTTGTTTAAGGGTGCTTTTGGAGCACCGGTTTGGTTATTATAGACGGAAGGTTATGATAAACGGTAGGTTATTATACTGGTGTTTGAGGGACAAGTTATTATAACACGGATTATGATAAATGGTGTTTGGGGGCTAGTTATGTAACAAAAAATAATATATGTAAGGTGTAGATAAACGGGCACGTAGGTTTAGATAAATTGGCCCGCAGGTTTAGGTAACCACCGTTTATAATAAACGGTGGGGCAAACACCGGTTGGGTTATTATAACCAACTCGGCCGTTTACATAAACGGGGGCCCAAACACACCCTAAAAGTTTTGATCTTGCTTCTACATGGAGTAGCTCTAATAAAAAAAAAAAATCTTTAATAAACTTTTTGGATACTATGTAGTTATAATATCATAATCACTAATAATTTTTTTTATTCCAATAACCATCTTAGGATGTCATATTGATCAAAGAGGGTCTTCAATGCTTAAGACAATGAGTTATATCTGTTGCGACCCCTACATATAAATAAATTTTCTACTCATTTCAAAAAAAAAAAAAAAAAAAAAAAAAACTCTTCTATCAAATTAGATTTTTCTGCTACTCAACAACTCAGTGACTTATTTAACAAAATGATGGTTTCTTCTACATTCCCTCATATTCCTTTTATCCAAACAATATTAATTTTTAAAAATTAAGCTCTTCATAACGATTATCCCTTATACCAAAAATATTCCATTCAAACAAATTTTCTGTCAATGCAAATTAAAGTTTTATCTCAAAAGCTAACGTTATACTAATGATGTGTTTAGAACACCAATTTGGTTATGATAGACGAACGGTTATGATAAATAGATATTATTATAAATGGTGTTTGATGAATAAATTATTATAAAATGAATTATAAAAAACGGTGTTTAAGACACTGGTTATATAAATAATCTAAACACTGATTAAATTATTATAATCAATCTAGCAGTTTACTTAAAACCAAAACCCAAACACACCGAACAAAATGGGAAGAAAAAAAAAGAGAAAAGTGAATGGAATGGATATTGGAAGATATGATCGGCGGTGGTACAAATGAATGGGTGAGATTGTCGGCTGTGGGTGGGACTTGACCAATTAAAAAGGTGATGGGGGGTTTTGTGTCATTTCGGTGGGTCATTGTCAACTGGATCTGCAACACAACAATCTCCTCTTTCTCTCCCCTTTATAGCCCACTTTCTTCTCTCTCTTATTTATTCTACTATCTACCCATTTTTCATGGCTTCGTGATCTACAAATTAAGATATGAAAATAGATAACGATAAATGTAAAAAATGAACAAGAAACCACATAAAATTTATGTAGTTCACTAACGTTTTGCTAGTCCACGGGTAGAGAGGGAGTGAAGTTTTATTAAGAAGAACGAAATTATAGAGTTTACAGAATGAAAGTCATAATACGACTAAGATTTAATTTGAGTTTATATAGACACTCTCATTAAACCTTATTACATGCGTAAACATTAAACAGAAAAGGCGGATGTAGAAGCGCGCTACGTAAACAGAATGCTGATGCGCAAATACATGCGGAACGCATTGCACCAATGCGAGATGCATTTTCGCGGGGATTTGTTAAGCGAATGCAAATGCATTCACGCAAGCGAATGCAGAATGCGTTTTCTCAACGAGGGAAGCCCCCGTATTCTCACTCGTTGACAGGACAACAAGTCCTCCACTAACTAATCGCAGGACATCAATGCGTTGAAGGCATAACACAACATATATATAAATATATATATATTAATTTAACAATATTTGAGGTTGGAAATTCAAATTTATAATTTTGTGATTATTAAATTCATGTATTTAAGTTTATTTGGATGTTGTATAGGGTAAAAATTACCATGTTGGAGGTATGCATTCGAGAGAATTTTTTCAAGCAATTAATAGTATTTTAATGTTAGCGGGGTTTTTTTTTTTTTTTTTGAACAGAATGTTTGCGGTTTTTTAATAGATTTTAAAAAAATTTGATTTATAAAAATATATATTTCTTTAAGTTACTGTAAAGAAATGTGAGAAAATTTGCAAAATTTTCAACAAAGAAACAAAAGGATTATTAAAAAACGAAACGAGTATCACATGTGATTTAAAATGTTAAAATTATAACATAATAATGGATTAATAAAAACAATAAATTTACTTATGTCCAGCACTTATATAAGTTTTCAAGTTGTAGCTATATATTTTCGAATAGATTTAAAATAAATCTCAACATTTTGTTTGGTGCGAGGTTAAGCAAGGGATTTAGGTGGCTAATATTTCATTCAATGAGTAAGAAGTAACAAAAAAACCTTATTTGATATAAAATTGACTCAAAAGTTTGTTTGGTATGAAAGAAAAGGAATGGTTAGTCAGAGGAAATCTATTTATTTCTATTTTCAAACAAGAAATAAAGGGTAAACTTTGACACCTAAATTTCTTATTCCACAACAAAAAATAATAATTTTTAACCTCTTAAGAATAACTATTTTATGATTTTTTTTTATTCACATTATGACAATTGAACTATGTTGACATAGATTAAAATAGGAATTAAATTATTTTTTTACAAGCGAACATAATTAACTTGTTAAAATAAGAGAATTTACCATCAGCAGCATATTCTACTTCTTGTATTATATTTGTAGCATAATTTTTAAAATAATTCATCTATAGCATATTTATTTCTATCACTCACCTAGTGATAGAACTCAATTTAGATTTCTATCACTGATAGAAAACTTAAGCAGTGATAGAATAAGTCTATCATTGATTGAATTCTATCACTAATAGAACTCGACAAGTGATAGAAATCATTTGAATTTTCTGCTACAAATGAAATTATTTTAGATTTTGTGCTATATATGAAAATATTTTGCCATTTTTTGATATACATGCAAAATCCCCTTAAAATAAAGCTAAATGATTAAGAACAAAAAATAGTGATGATTATGTTATTTGATTAGACTAAATTATTTTCACTTTCAAGGCCATGTTTCTTTAATTTCTCATGTTTTGATATATTTAGTGCAATAACAAAAGTTACTTTTGTGTAGAAAAATGATTAAATGACCATGCATGGCAGGCAGCCTTTATTACCTTCTTTTTTTTAGCATTTTATTACCTTTTTTTAATGTTGTCGCCATCGAAATCAATTCTCGTCCCTCCAAAAATTAATTAGCGGGAATTCCCCTTCAATTTTTTTTTTTTCATTTGTTATCTTTAAAAAAACAAATTATATTGAAGACTTCTTTGTAGTTTTAAAGTTTTGATTTTTGTAAATGCGTGAGTTTAGAAAAGGAATTAAAATGAGTAAAGCTATAGTAGCTATTTTAATACGTGTATTTGGCAAAAAAATATTATAACTTTGTGTGAGTTTATGTAGCCATTTTAGTCTGTGCATTTAACATAAATTTTATAACTTTCAATTATATTATTAATTATTAAAAAATAATATTCATTTGAATAAACAATTTGACCAATGAACATATTTTTAATCTCATCATTCCTCTTTGTCTCTATATTTTAAAAAAGAAAAGAAAAGTGAATCTCGTCTTCAATGACCTTTAATTTAGAGATGTCCACAAGGAAAAGACATAGAACAAAGAAACACGAATAGTGAATACATTCTTCGTCACTTTTTAAAATTCCCAACTGCGTAAAATTTATCATGGAGACATTCATCGTTGGGAATTTGCGAAAATAGGGTTCCTCACATTATAAAGTATTCCCCATTTATTTTATTTTTTAAATCGCAATTCAATATATATATATATATATTATAAATTGTCAAGTAGTTAATTTTTAATCCTTATTAAAATAATATTTTATTTTTTAAATCGCAATTCAATATATATATATATATATTATAAATTGTCAAGTAGTTAATTTTTAATCCTTATTAAAATAATAGTTAATTTAATGATAAACTTTTATTGGTTTTGAACTAAATATTGATTTTTGTAAGCAAATATTCCTATTGTATATATATATATACGCATTTAAAAACAATATAATATGGAATGGAAAACGAAATATCCGTCCTCATCTCCATTTAGCTCGTGAAGAATTTTTTCTACCCCATTCTTTACCTAAATGGGGATTCACCATTAGAGGTGGATCTTCGTGAGGCCCCAACACCGTCCATCCTCATTTTTCACTCCCATCTGTGTGTTCTCCTCAATCTTCAGTTATGTTCTTCATCAAATGCTTGTGAATTATGTATTGTCGAATGCAGTCTCAACTAAAACAAATATTTACATGAGGAGAATTGATATAAATGTTTGTTGTCCTCTTTGCAAGAGAGAGAAACCATTATGCATATATATTTCAAAAGATGGTAAGGTTTCTATTCATGCATGGAATCATATTTTTTCCTATGTTCACTAATTTCACTGTTTTTTTTCCGATAAGATTGATTTTTAGAAGGGGTTTGTGAGAAAATTACTCGAAGAGCATAAATTCAAAAGTATTAATAAAAGGGAAGTATTTTTATTAGCGATAGAATTCAATCAATGATAGATTCATTCTATCACCGTTTGAGTATAATATCAGTGATAGAAATTCAATTTGTGTTTTCTTTCACTAGTTGTGTGTTCTTTCACTAGTTAAGTGATAGAAATCAATGTGTTATAAATAAATTATTAAGTTTTGCTGCAAATATAAAGCAAGAGGTAAAATGTGCTACTGATGGAAAATTCTCAATTATTATTATGGAGAAAATATGAACTTTTAGAAACCAAGCTTTGAACATTAGTATTTCTTGAGAATTTCATTATCTCTAAAGTATGGTTGATAAAGCTATTAATTCATACAACTTGCTTCTCGTAAAAAGAATTCCACAAAGGTTGTTTCGAACGATATCAAATGAGAGTGCCCCTCCCCTCGAGGTTGTTGGAGATTTGGCCAAGCACGGGAGAGGAAGGCATATGATGGGTGGTCCGAGATTGGAAAGGACAAGCCAAGCTTGGTTGGTGAAGATTGAATCATAAGAAATATGTTAAAGCTCTCAGAGGATATGGCGAATATAGGAAGCACTCCACATTATGGAGTTACAAATCCCATTTTCACCCTTATTCTTGTGGAGTCTTGACATCCCAAATATTATTAATGCTATTGACTATAACTCAAACATTTCTCAATTTAACAATTCATTGTTGGATTGATTAATTTTCTCACTAAAGTAGATTCCAATTTGTTAGCTGAATTTTAATGGAGAGCTCCCTTCTCCCTACTGAGTGGTTAAGCTCATGGTTTAATTAATTGGTTTTGTCAAAAAAAAAGGAAAAACACATCTAACATTTAGAGTATAAAGCATCATATAAGACATCATCTACATACATATATATCCAGGAATACTAAGTATATATCATCCAAGCCACATAGCAAATGTGCTTGTTGAAAGAAATATTGAAGTAATATACTGAAAAATATATTAAATAAATATACCCACAAAATCAAATTTCATTACACTGGTTGAATTAAACATGCGACAACAAATAATAGATTCATAGATAAAGCCCAAGATAGGTTTTCTATTAGCTCGTTATCTAAGCTTCACTTTTTTGATCAGATAGTATACAGTAAACATAGATGGGGCATAGCCCAACTTTATCAGAATTCTACCATGAAAACATTTGTACAAAGTTGCCTCTTTCATACACTATTTGCTTAAGCATTCAATCAGTTACATAATGCCTACATGATTAAGGGAGCTCTTTATCCTATTTACCCACAAATGAGGCTGCCAAGTTTTTCAAATGTCTACCATGTCGAAGCTATGAAACTCGGTCGACGTCCATAGCCTGTTCGTCTTTACTGTTGACAGACCAGAGCTTTATGGTTCGATCATGCGACACAGTTGCAATGCATTGTCCATCTATTATTGAAGAAAAACAGTATTTGAATATCAGCAGTAGATGAAAATCATTCAACCCAAAGAGAATGTCTACAAAAGCAAATTCCAATAAGTGTTTTGAGCATACAAAGGCCCTACACAGGTACAAAGTTACTCAAAGCTCAGTGTCAATGATGCTTTCGTAACCATTCACATCAAAACCAAAGAAAAATGGTTGAACTCTGTTATAGTATGGTTAACGTCATGAAGACAGGCGAGTTCCAGAAAAACACCTTCTAACATTTTACTTGTCACTAAAAAAGTTTGTTTTTTGATAATTTTCAAAACCTTGTTTTTAATATTCATTCATGTAGGTCGCATATTCAATAAGCCATTTGAAGTTGGTCTTAATTTGAAAATCACATAAATCATCATGGAGGTGAGCTAAGCTAGGGGTCTAGAGTGTGTTAAGTAACTAAGAGGTAATTGGTTCAATTCATGGTGACTGCCTACTTAGGGATTTTTTTTTAAACAAGGGTAACCACGCCCGTCCCTAGGCCAGACACCGGGAGACATCGAAGGAGTAATGTCACAGGTGAGTTTGGAACCTAGGACCTTAACGGGAGCATACCTTCAAAGCTCAAATCTTCAACCACTGTACCACATCTTGGGGACTACTTAGGGATTAATTTCCTACAAATTTTTTTGACATCTAAATGTTGTAGGGTCATGTGATACGTCTCGTGACAATAATCAAGATGTCAGACACGGATAACAAAAAAAAATGAAAATTGCATGAGATCATTTTGTACTCCTTTTGAGTACAATAGGAGTTGGAAGACTTGAACAAGAGATTTTTTGGTCGTTGAAAAATTATCAGCGAGTTTAGTACTCCTATGGAACAAGCCAACAAATCATGGAAAAAGCCAACACCTTATGAATGGAGATTACCAAAATGCTTTCTAGACTTCTAGTTGCCTAAAAGATCATTTGTACACCTTTAAGATCAAGCAAAACAAGAGCATAATTCAACTAGCATAAAGCGTATGCTTATGACCAAGAGGTCAAGGATTCGACTTCGCCTTCTTTAATTGTTGTCGAACTGAAAAATAAGATCAAGCAAAACAAACATTCATCCAATGAAAAAATAAATTGTTCCAAGCCTAATTAGCAAACCGACAATCCCAAAGGTCATCTAGACCCTCAATAGCCCCCGTAAAAGATACAACATTGCAGCCCTATCAGACAGAACGACTCCCCCGTGATACGGCCTAATGTAGTGACCCTATTCTTAAAGAACC
Source organism: Sicyos edulis (assembly GCA_036507275.1). Taxonomy (NCBI): domain Eukaryota; kingdom Viridiplantae; phylum Streptophyta; class Magnoliopsida; order Cucurbitales; family Cucurbitaceae; genus Sicyos; species Sicyos edulis. Next base: position 46,254,557 of record CM071847.1, on the reverse strand, counting down.
TGCCACAACAAAATTTAAACCGGGAAATTTTACCCTTCCAAAGCGAGGAGAACCACGAACAAGTAGCCAAAGAAGGGACCACAAAACAACGAAAGAAAAGGCTACAAGAAAACCCTTTTGAAGGGTTAAGAACTCCATAGATGAGAGTCCCTTCTCCCTAGACGAACCAAAAAAGCCTCTATATCATTGACAAGCTCTATATGTTGTTTGCTTATTTGACATAGGACGACATATTCAAAGAAGCAAAAACAGAAGTTGCAGAATGAAAGGTAGTAGCAGTACATACAAGGCAACATAGAGCAGAGGGGTATATCTCCAACCTCTAATCATTCCCAAATTAGGTATCGGAGGACCTCGCACCCCTTTAAAAGACCACAACCTTGCTGTTGGGTCAGGAGAGGCAGTTGCTAAACACTCATTCACTGGAGAAAATGTTACATCAGTAACACGCTCTGTATGCCCCTTAAAGTTGGAAACCTTTCTTACTAGAGGCATGCTCCACAGTTTTGCCACTCCACTTAATGAACTAAAGAAATAAAACAAGACAAGTGCAAAAACCATAAAAAACAAAGCCTGTAAGAATAAATATAAAACGAAGGCTTAATACAAAGGCTATAAAGTATTGGAATGGAAAATGGAAAACTCTTCACTTACAAATTATCTTTAGGCTTTAGCTTCTTGTTCCTCCATCAGAGGAATTAGAGTCAAGTACAAAGAAGATTAGATAGCTAATCGTCTCTTCTTCTTTGTTATTTCTTTTCTTAATGAACGAAACGGGGATGGTAGTAGTTAAATAACAAAAAATCCTCAACTGCAAAGATGAGAAAGGTACCTAGTGGCAAGGGATTTTCCATCAGCTGAGAAAGAACAGCCAGAAAGTGGTCGATCATCTCCTATCTCACTGCAGTCCAGGACCAAACTTTCAGCCTGTCTCAAAGCCCAATCCATTTCTGCTTCCACATCTTCATCCGGGTCATCCCTTTTCCTCTTTGCACGTTCAAGACGTGAAGCTGCTGTTACGATAGAATACTTTGCAATATCAATTCTGGCATCCAAGAGAGTACAAAAGGGATACTGAATAACTTCCTCCTCCTCTTCCTCGTGAACTTTCATCAGCTTCTCTAATTGCCCTTCAGCATCCAACCTTGCCATTATTGATCGCAACCTGATGGGTTGTCAAGATCCTCATCTTCAGCATCAGGAAGGGTTTCAGCAGATTCCGCAGCAGTTGATGCAGGGTTTTGATCATCATCGATCACAAATGAAACTTAAAAACAAAATACGCTTATCCCAGATATTGAGCTCCTTTTACCATTCCATCTCTACAGTCAAGTTCTTAGAAATTTAGTTAATACAACACAACTGGAAAACAAAGCCAAGCACATACAGTCGAATATGAAATTCATTCTTAACTGAAATCAAACCCATCATGGAGATCAGAATCTGCACAATCCTCAAAACAGGCATTGAAGATTTACACAATTAAAGAAAATTGGGAGAATACCAGTGCCAACGACGGAGTCAAAATTCAGATCAAGAACGCTAGGAGAGAAGTGGCGGCGACACTGAGCTGCTGAAATGGAGGAGGCCGCTTGAAGCAGTGGCGTAAGCCACGTCTTAAGGCGTGTTTGTTTTAAGTATTAATTTAATACGGATGAAGGAAACCAAAAGTTCGTATTAATTTATTACGGATTTAATCTGCCTACTTTGCCTTTTATTTATGGAATTATATTTTATATCTACAAAATAAACTTTTTTTATACTCTATTTCTGTGGTGTAAGCAACAATTATATTTTCATTTATTTTTTAAAACAATATTGTATTATTTTCGACAAGGTTCAAATTATGTTGTTACCATGAACTTTATATCTCATTATCAGTTTCAAATCAATTTTATATGCTCCCATCTACTCATTAAAAGCATGAAATATACATAAATTTCATACGTAAAATAATATCGTTGAGCAAATAAAATTGTCCCACATCGTTAAGATAAGAGAAAGTTGTGTATCTAAGGAGGAGAAAACATCTCTATTGATATGAGGCCTTTGGGGAGATGCCTAAAAACAAAGCTACCAGACATGATTCTCAAAGTGGACAATATTATATCAATATGTGGAGGTTTGTGGTTGTTCGTTGTCTCCGATAGGCATAAAAAATATAAAAGAGAGATAGTCCAATTAAAATTGTGGACTTGCCTAAAATTGATTTCTAAAAATAATGAATTGAAATAACTTGAATAGAAAAAGTTGTCTTATGAAATGGATGTAAACTTATTAAAACCATGATTTTTAATTAGCTTATTTATAAAAATAAATTAAATTAAATTATAAAAACCATCCAATAGAGAGTATAAACTTATAAACAACCATTGAATAGAGAGTATAGACTTATAGAATATATATTATTTTTAATATATTGATAATTTCTATGTCAAAAAATTCCAATCTCTCGAATAATTTTTTTAAAAAAATAATTTAGATCGATTTAAAATTTGTTTTGAAGGATATGATTTAGTAACAATATTATTTTAAATAATATTAATTTTATTATTAAAGATCTAGTTTGATCATAATCTTAAAGATTTTGATTTATTTTATAGGATTTAGTTAATTTTATTTTGAATTAAAATACTATTTAAATTCTAACTATAAATCTTAACGACTATAAAAAAATTATACTAGATAAATTAAATTGATTTTTTTTTTTAATTTTAAGTTTGTACCAACCTTGTAATTAAGTAATTAAATTAAAATGATTTTGATATAATTTAGATGTCTTCCTATATTTGTTGAATGGATATAAAACTTGTTATATTGGTTTTAAATTTAAATATAGATATTAAAATTAAATAAATAATAAAATATATATTGATCGAACGTATTTACTAAATGAATATCATGTTATTATTTCAAATAAATGGCATTTTCTCATTTATCTATTGTCCATGAAAAATAAATTGAATGGTAGATATTTTTTTTTAAAAATGAATGAAAAATTATTAACAAAAAAAACTCAGTTTAACTTAATACTTCTACCAAACAACATTGAGCTTAACTTAATCCTGCTTAATTTAATATGTCCACCAAACACAGATTAACTTAATACTCCGTTTAACTTAATACCGATTAACTTAATCTTAATTCCTGCACCAAACACTCCCTAACTGCGATAGAATTAGAATTATGTTAATAATCTCAACTATGTGGGTGCATAATAATAATTATTATTTTCGTATAAATTGGGAGAGGGGAAAGACACAATCGTATAGACAATACTATTTCTCTTTTATAATCAAATCAGTGGCCATAATGTTGAAATGTATTACTACAAAATAATAAAGTTAACGAGCCACCATTTATCAATTTGTTTGACATCTAAATAATCTTTTGTTAGGTTAGACAATTATATAACTAGGGGTGTACAAAAAAACCAACAACCCTAGCAACTCGGACTATCCAACTCAAGCCGTAAGGGTTGGGTTGGATTATGATTTTATAGTTTTTGTTGGATTGGAATGGTTTTTGGGTTGAGCTCGTTCAACCCAACCCGAACTAAGAATATATTATAAGGTAGATTTTTAGCATACTTGTAAGACTTCTAAAAAAAAGATTATAACACTAATAAAATTGGTAATAGGTTAAAGTATAGTATCATCAATCTTTTTTAAAATGTTTATGAACCTATGAACTAAACTTTAGAGAGAAAAATAAGAGTAACATAACCCGAGAACCCAACCCAACTCAACTTGAAAATCTTGGGTTGGGTTGCGCTTATGCATAGGGTTGGACGGGTTGGCGAATTGACCAACCCAAAAAGTTGGGTTGGTCCAAAAAATTCATTCAACCCTATCCAACTCGGACCATGTACACCCCTACACATGACATTAGTTGAGATGTCCAAACAATAAAAAAATATATAATCATTAATTGTTATTTTATAATTTATAAATAATAAAAACTACTAAAGTATCAAACATATCCCTCAACAAGGGTTGTTCAAACAACCCGAAACCCGAATAACCCGAACCAACCTAACCCAATTTGACGGGTTGGGTTAGGTTAAATACATTTTTTGGTTGGGTTGAGTTCAAAATCATGAAATATTCATGGGTTGGGTTGGGTCAAGGGTTGACCTAAAATTAACCCAACCTAATTCGAAATTATTATTTAGTTTAAAAAATATATTTTTACTTAAAACATAATTATATATGTATATATTTGTTTTATTTAATTATTATTGTTAGAATTTTTATTTCCTATATTCTTTAATATTTTTTCAAATCTTTATAATTTATATATCATGATACAATATATAGTCAAATTATGTAAAATATTTTTGTTAGTTTTAATTATCTATTTATTTTATGTATTATAGTTAGAATCACCATAATTGTATATTTATATTCATTTCATTACCTTGATTGGAGCTTGTATATTGTTTATGTATAATGTACGATTGATTTATAAAAGATATTTATATTTATAATTTATTATTGGATCCGATGACCCAACCCAACCCAACCCGAAAAATATAAGGGTTGGGTTGGAAAATGACCAACCCGAAAAGTTTGGGTTGGGTTGAAAACCTCTCTCAGCCCAACCTAACCTACGTTCACCCCTTCCCTCAATTGTGGGACTTTTGTCAATATTACTCATAAACTTTGAAAAAGTTTCAAAAATACCTCCCAATTTTACAAAATGTTTAAAAAATAAGAAACCATTTAAGTTTTTTTTTCAGAAACACCTATGAACTTTAAAAAGTTTCAAAAATGCTCTTGACTATAAAAACTTTTAAAAAACATCTTCACCATTAAATTTTGAAAGATCCTAGTGATCAACCAAACTTCTAAAATTCAAAATTTATGACCATAACCATCTCTTCATTAATCATTTACGAAAAAAGATTACATTGTCGTTGGGATGAATTTTAAAAAAAAAATTTAAGTATTGTTGGGATGAGTTTGAAAACCTAAATTGAGTAGGTTTATGTAGAGATTTATTTATTTCTTGAAAGTTGATAACATATCATTATTTTATTTGATGAGATCCATTTTGAAGTTGAATTATTTAAATAATTTAGCTTCCTAAATATTTAAATTTAATGTCAAATTCAATAAAATCTCATTGACTTTATAATTGCTTTCAAAATCTTAATTTTTTAAGCTTAGTTGATAGCTATCAAAACTTAATAATTTTTGAAAGAATCTTATTTTTTAGAGCTTAGTTGATAGCTATGATCTTTCAAAACTTAATAGTGAAGATGTTTTATAAAAGTTTTTGGTTAAAATACAATTTTGGTCCCTCGACTTTGGGATTTGTTTTATTTTGATCCATGAACTTTCTTGTTCAATTTTAGTCCCTCGACTTCACTGTTTGTCTAATTTTGGTTCCTCGACTTTCAAATGTTCAATTTTGGTCCCTCGACTTTGCTATTTGTCCAATTTTGGTCCCTCAACCTTCAAATATTTTCATACTTGGTCCTTAGACCATAAAAAAAGTTAAAAAATGGTCCTTAAGTCAAATGAATTTTTTCTCACTCTTAAATTATTTTCTCTCTCTTCAATCTCATAATTTATTCCTCTTCCATCCACCTCTCTTCCGCTTTTTGCTTTTTTTTTCTTCTTTTTTTCTTCTTTCTTTTTCTTTTTGATTCCATGGTAGATTATGAATTTTGAAAACAAAAATTGACAATTCAAAATAGGAAAATGATCATTTAGAAAAATTATCTCATGTTAAACAATTTGATGATATGGATTGAAGAGAGAATAAGAGAGAGAAAAAGAAAAAGAGGAGATGAAAGATTGAAGGGAGAAAAAAAGGTGGATTTAAGAGAGATAAAACTTTTAGAAAGAGAAATGATGAAAGATTGAAGAGAGAGAATAATTTAAGAGTGAGAAAAAATTCATTTGATTAAAGAACCATTTTTTAACGTTTTTTTTATAGTCTAAGGACTAAAATTGAACATTTGAAAGTCGAGAGATCAAAATTGAACAAACAACAAAGTTGAATGACTAAAATTGGACAAACAACAAAGTCAAAAGACCAAAATTTAACATTTGAAAGTTGAGAGACCAAAATGGTATTTTAACTAAAGTTTTTATAGCCTATTTTTAAAACTTTTTAAACTTCATATACATTTTTTAAACAAAAACTTTAACGATTTCCATTCAACTTTAACGACAACCGTATTTTTGAAATATTTTATAAAGTTTAAAGTTATTTTTTAAACTTCTCAAAATTCAGGAATAATGTTGACAAAAACTCCGTAATTCAAAGATATGTTAATACTTTAACCTAATAAAAACTATTTGAATAAGAATCCAAGTACCAAAATATTTATTATTATTATAATTACTTATGAAAATATGGTTTAGTAGGGAGAACCATTTTAAAACTATTTTGTCAAAGTGTTTCTCTCTAACTTAAAATATGTCATTTATTATTTTCTTATTAGCAATATACTCACGAACATCAATTAAAATATGCACGTTCTAATTTATTTTCTTTAAAATGTAACTTCAATCCATTTAATTTTTAAAAATGATTTAACATTAAAAACTACCTAACATAACTAAATTAGCATTAATGATTTAATATTTCACCTTCTAACTAATACAAAAAATGTAACCTCAATTTTTTTTTAAATGTAACATCAAGTCATTTAATTAATTATTATCATTTTTTTTTGATAAATTAATTAATTATTATCATAATCATTACTTTATTAGGTAAAATATAACTTAGTAGAAAAAATCATTTTTTTACTATTTTATCCAAGTTGTTCTCTCTAGTTTTACAAATATTCAATTGTTAACTTATGATTTGTTTTTCTAATCAAACTTCTTAATTTATGTCAACTAAATACAAAATATCACCTCATCAACACAAGAATAGTTACACGCTATTGAATTATATACTACAAGTTTTGAAGGACTATTATATGCTAGTTTATCAAATCAAATTGACACATTTTTAAATTTTCATGAAACTGATTGATTCGAATTTTATAAGTTCTTGATTTGTTAGCCTATTATATCATTGAATTATTACTCTCGTCTAGATTTGATGAACAATTTCAATCTTATTTTAAATCCATGACAGCCCACTTTATAACTTAACAGCTTTTTACGTTTAAAGTTGTTGGGTTAGATTGACTTTTTTTCTAAATTTAAATTGAACTTCGGTCTAAATAATTATGGCGAACTTAACTCTAGACTTAATAAAGTTTTGCATTTTCAAACGTGTAATTCGTTTCGAATAAATTATAATCTCATATGTGTTTAATTGATTACAAAACTCGTATACAATACAAAATTGTTAAGTTTTTAGAGATGCGCAAAATTTAAGCTATTTTATTTCACATGTTATGAATAAAATGAACATATCTTGCACCTTGATGAGCGTGAAAAGGATAAGAAATGACAGTAGAAAAAAAAGTATAAATATAATGACCGAAATGAGCTACTGACGTGTTTGTTATCTTATTTGATGTTAATTCATTTTAATTCCACGGTCACGAGTTCAAATCCAAATATTTATAGTGTCCTGTAAATAAGATTTGTTGGTTCTCCTCTCTCAAACGACACTAAAATAATATATGATAACATCCAATAAAATATAATAAATAATAATCATAAAGTTACAAGCTCTAATTTTCTTTGTCCAAATATCATTAAATAAAAATAAAATAAGATATCATCAATTTATTAGAATAATTAAAACTAGCATATACATGGATGTGTTAAATGACTAGTTTATTTAAGTAAAATTGAAATTGTTTAAGATACATTTGATATAAAGGTAAAGATTAAAATACTTAAGTTAGTTTCCTTCAACATCTAGCACCAGTGGTCTAGTGGTGGAATAGTACCCTGCCACGGTACAGATCCGGGTTCGATTTCCGGCTGGTGCAACCTTATCTGGCTATGAAGAATTCTTCCCCTACGTGGTCAAGGGTTGATCACAACCGTCCGATCAAATCCGACGAAATTTTGGGGTACTCCGAGCTTGATAACAATTTTTTTGGGTTTTTTTTTTCAATCAAAAATATATTTTTTGGATTAAATTATTAAAATACCTCGTAATTATGGGATTTGTTTAATTTATATTCCAAACTTTTACGCTTTTATTTAAACCTTTGAATTTAGTTTCTTTGTTAAAGTATTAAAATACCTCCTTCTTTAATCTGGCCTTTACAACATTAACAAACACTGATGCTCAATGACAAAGCTCTGAGATCTTTTTTAAGGCTTTGAGATTTTTTGCTCAATGATTATTGATATTTTGTTAAAGATTATGCTCAAAGTTTGAATCAGCTTTTTCTCCCTATCATAGCCTATGTTAATTTAACTATCAATTAAGAAATTAAAAGTTTCACTTTTAATGTATATTTGGTGATAATTCACTTCAACACTATGGTCATGAGTTCGATCATGAAAATCAATATTTCACTTATATTATTTGAGAATAGTGGTGCCGTGTATATAAGATTTATTGGTCCCTCTCGCCTCAATTTCTACTACAAAAATATGTTTATTTTATATTTTAAAAAACATAATTTTATTGTCATAAATATTGTCGCAAACAAAATATGTGGTACAATGAAAAACAACGAATTTATATAGCTAATTGTTGAAAAGTTTTTCTAACATGTGTATTTAAATTTTGATGTTACAAATTTTTTGTAGCATAAAAACACCAGGTAATTGTTTTTCAAAGAGAATTTACCATCAGCAGCACATTCTACCTCTTGTATTTTATTTGTAGCATAATTTTTTAAATAATTCATCTATAGCATATTTATTTTTATCACTCACCTAGTGATAGAACTCAATTTATATTTCTATCACTGATAGAAAAATTTCTATCACTCACCTAGTGATAGAACTCAATTTAGATTTCTATCACTTATAGAAAACTTAAGGAGTGATAGAATGAGTCTATCATTGATTGAATTCTATCACTAATAGAACTCAACAAGTGATAGAAGTCAATTTAGATTTTCTGCTACAAATGAAATTATTTTAGATTTTGTGCTATAGATGGAAATATTTTACCTTTTTTTGTTATACATGCAAAATCCCCTTTTTCAAATGTAATCATGCAAATAAATAGTATATTTTGTTTCAAATAGTTAAGAGTCAAAATATTTTTTTAGTGTAAGAAGATTTGAGTTTATTTTTATTTTATTTTTTTTTATTTTTATATCTATAACTGTTTGGGTCCACTTGCACATCTCAACTAATGTTACGAGACATATTTCATTCATTCTACAACGAAAATTTTAAACAATGCAACACAATAAGCTGTATTTGGACTAGAAAGTTAATTTAAAATTATGTATTATAATGATCACAATCAAAAAAGAAAAAGAAAATGGAAATTTTTTATTCTTATAATTAAAACAATTTAGATGAATAAACATATAAAGAGACTTGAAATGAATTGATATACAATTTTGAGATTTAACATATTGACCATTACAACTATAATAAAAATGACTAGGTATCTTATTATAAAAGAAATTAGATATTAGTGGGTAAAGATTTTTAATAGAATGAAGTAAGATATTAGTATGCTTAAGACATTGGTTCCTAATTTAATAAGTTAACCATTAAAATATGCGTTTTCTCAAAAAAAAAAAAAAAAATCATTAAAATATGTTTTTAAAAAATTAACCATTAAAAACTATTTATATGAACTGGAAAATAATAAAGTCAAGCTCAGAGCAGTCAATTTTCGTCAGATGAATCGGACGGTAAAACCAACCAAAATCGCTTGGATGCAGAAATAATTAGAAAAATACATGGACCAGCCGGGAATCGAACCCGAGTCTGTACCGTGGCAGGGTACTATTCTACCACTAGACCACTGGTGCTGACTGATAACTTAGCTCTTCATTACTATCTTAACCCTAATATAATCTACATGCTGAAGTGTGCTTAATAAATTGTAGTTTATTATTATTATTTTTGTATATAACTTCATGCTGATTTTTTTAATTAGATAATGGTTAGTTTTCTTATATATATATATATATATATATATATTTTAGTATAAAGTGGGGGAAGGGGATAACAAATACTACATAGATGGTACAACTTTTCGGACCCGAACTCATGACCGTGAAGTTGAAATGAATTAACACCAGACAAGATAATCAACTACGCCACTGACCCTCGGTCATCAATTTTACATATTCTTGTATGGTCATCAATCTTTTCCATATAAGATCCTAACATATATAATACTACTCCTTTAGACCATTTCATGTTAATAGGCTTTATTACTGATTATGACCGAGTTGGTTTGCACAAATTTTCTAAAAATATCCGATGTAAACCTTTGAATATTTTTTTTTGTTCAACAATTTATAGAAGGTGGTGATTTAAATTCATGAATATTATATTCTATAATAAATACATATTTGGGTGTGTTTGTTTACCATATTTAAGGAAGATTTAACTTGAAAGTTGTATTGATAAACTATTTTGAGTAATTAAAAATTGAGAGTAGTAACAAAAAACTTGTTTGAACATGGTTTTTGTGTACAAGAGTTATTGTTAAAACCTTTTTTGAATTTAGATTTAAAATGAGTACTTATTTTAAGTAGTTAAAAAAAATAAAAGATTTAGAAAGAGTGTTAAAAATGAGTTTATTTTCATTGATTTGAAATAAATGATTGGTTATAAGTGATTAAGTAGTTACAAATGAATGATTAAAAATGAATAGTTAGAAATGGGGAGTATTTTTTAATAATAAAAAAGAGGAAGAATTAGTCAAAACTCATTTAAATCTTCCATCTAAACCCTCTTTAAATATGACAAACAAACACCCCCTAGGATTGTTTGACTAACATTAAAATTGGAGTAATACTTACTTAAGAGTAGGTAAGTACTTACTCACCTTAGAACCACTTTAAAAAATAGTTTTGATTGATGGAGAGACAAATATTAAATCGGAGAGAAAAATAATAAAAAATAAAAACATTTGATTTAAAGGTTGAGTAAGTATATTCAAGGGCTTTTTAAAAAAAAAAAAGTATATTCAAGGGGATTTTGGATGTATATTACAAAATGGCTAAAATATTTCATGAATAGCACAATAATGAAAATATTTGCACATATAGCAAAAAATGTAAATTGATAGACTTTCATATTGATAGATTCTATCAATAGAGGCAGATAGAATCAATTACTAATAAATAAAGTAAATTGATAGACTTCCATTTAATTCTTTCAATAAGAGCCGATAAAATCAATTATTGATAAAATCGATAGACTTCCATCATCAGAGAATGATAGATTCTATCAAAGTCTTCGATAAAAAATGGTAAATAAAGATTTTTAAAAAAATAGGTAAAATTTGATCTAAACGAATTATTTTTAAAAAGTTATTATAATTATAAACTATGGTAAAAAAGTTGTTATAGGGTACAAATTCCCTATTTTCAACCCTTAAAAAAAATGCATTTATGTGGCACCAATTGTACCACATATGTTATAAGTTGGACATACTTACACATTTATGTGTAGTAAGTTTTTTCTCAAAAAAGTATTGCCCTTAAAAATGTGTTTAGAGAGAGAGAATATTCGAATAATATTCTTGAATGCGTGAATGCTACGCGGGTTGGTCGGCTATCTTTTCTATTTTTATTTAATTTTGAGACGTCAAAGTTGAATTTTTGAAGGCATTTCTCCTTTGACTAACGTGCACAAAGAATCCCATTTCCACATGAAAAAGGAAGATCCCAATTCTAGTTATAACAACCACCCACTTGAAATCTATTTTTAATTATCATTTTATAACCGAATGGGTGAGTGGCGCAATAATTTCGTTTATCGGTTATCAACCAGTTCAACACCAATGTCATAAGTTCGATTTTGAGAATCGGTATATTTCACTGATTTTTTATACAAATATATTCTAATTTTTTTTTATAAAAATATATTTAACCACCAATATGTAAATTGATTGATTATCAAATTATTTATCATGTCATTTGAACTCAATCCTTATTATAATGACATCGTTCTTTTTATCAGTCATATAAAAATGTGAATGTTGTTATTTATTTCTTTTTGAAGATTTTCATGGATAATAAAAGTTGAATAAAAGTTCTATGGATGGTCAATGTTTTTTTTCTAAAAAAGTTAAATATAGCAAAAATTTACCAATTAAGTTAACTTCAATCAAATGAAATAGATGATTTTAATATTAAAAATAATCACTTTAAATATTTTATCATGTATGAAATGAGATTTTTTTTAAAAAAAAAAATTAGGTCAAAATACTACTTTGGTCCCTGAATTTTAAGTTTAGTTTTATTTTGGTCCCTCAACTTTCAAAAATTCAATTAAGAAAGCTTAAATTTGGTCCGTGCCGTTTATTTTTGTCCAGGTTTCCGTTAAATTGGATGGAAAGTTTTGAAAAAAAAAAATCTCTGGTTCTGTTTCTTTTGAAGTTATTCCTCATTTTAATTTGTCTTTCTCTCTCTCTCTTTAACTGCCTCCCCCATTCTCTCTTCACAAAAAAACATCAATTTCACACTCTAATCCACATAACATGCGATTGGGGGTTTGATTATAGTAAAGGAGAAGAAGTATCATATCACAGAGAGTTAAAATAAAATCATACTCTTCTCCTCCACCTTCGCTGATTTTGGCGTCAACTAAAATACCTCTGTCGTGATCGTCAATGACCAAAACAGAGAGAGAAACACAAATAAATCCAAACCCCAAAATAAAATACACAAATTTGGGTGAAGAAACTATGCCTTAATTTTGCTTAACAAATTAAAAAAAAAAAAACTTAGAGGAATTGAGGTTTCAAGTTTCAAGCATAATTGGGGGTTTTTTCCATGGCAGAAATTGGGAAATTGGAAAATTTTATTGTCCTTGTAGCCCATTTTCATAGCCAAACAGATCATAAATACCTCAATTAAGGTTCCATGTTATTCTCTGTATATACCCACACGAACAAGATGAGAATGACTGAGTTGAAGAGAGGGAAAGACAAAATAGGTTAAAATACCATTTTGGTCCCTCGACTTTGGAGTTTGTTCCATTTTGGTCCCTCGACTTTCAAATGTCCAATTTTAGTCCCTCAACTTTGTTGTTTGTCAAATTTTGGTCCCTCAACTTTCAAATGTCCAATTTTGGTCCCTCAACTTTGCTATTTGTCCAATTTTGATCCCTCAACTTTAAAATGTTTTCAAATTTGGTCTTTATACTATAAAAAAAAGTTCAAAAATTGTCCTTTGGTCAAACGAATTTTTTATCACTCCTAAATTATTTTCTCTCTCTTTCATCTTTCATAATTTCTCTCTCTATAAATTTTACCTCTCTTCTCCTCTTTTCGTTTCTTTTTTTCTTCTTTATTTTCTATCTTTTTTTTTTGTTCCATGGTAGACTATGAATTTTAGAAAACAAAAAGTGACAAATAAAAGTAGAAAAATTATTATTTAGAAAAATTATCTCATGTTAAATAATTTGATGAGATGGATTGAGGAGAGAATAAGAGAAAAAAGAAGAAGAGAAGAGGATTAGAGAGGTGAATTTAAGAGAGATAAAACTTTTAGAAGAAGAAATGATGAAAGATGGAAGAGAGAGAAAATAATTTAGGAGTGAGAAAAAAATTTATTTGACGAAAGAACCATTTTTTAACTTTTTTTATAGTCTAGGGACTAAATTTGGACATTTGAAAGTTGAAAGACTAAAATTGGACAAATAGCAAAGTCAAGGGACCAAAATGAAACAAACTCCAAAGTTGAGGTACCAAAATGGTATTTTAACCGACAAAATAAAATGAGATTATTCAAAAGAAACAGAACCGGTGAGTTTTTATTTTTATTTTTTTAACTTTCCATCCAATTTAACAGAAATCTGGACAAAATAAACGGTAGGGACCAAATTTAAGCTTCCTTCAAAGTTCAAAGACTAAAATTGAACTTTTGAAAGTTGAGAGATCAAAATAGAAATTAACCCAAAATTCAGAGACCAAAGTAGTATTTTAACCAAAAAATTACTATAATTAAAATAGATATACTATAAGTTGCTATCTCAACAAATTTTTTTTTATATATATTTTTGTTTATTCTAACATTTCACTAGCTATTTTCAAAAAAAAAAAAAAAAAAACATTTCACTAGCTCAAATTGATGGTGTTTTGAATTTGAAACTTTTCAGCCCTCCTTAAAAATAAATTTTAAATCCACCTTAAACACGATTCTCAAAAAAAAAAAAATCCACCTTAAACACGAAAAAAAAACCATGTAGACAGTTCTAAATATTCTCTTATCGTCAATTCTCATGATCAATAGTCATTGGATCGAAACTTCACTCTCTCAATTTGGAATTGAATTGAAAAAAGAAAAAAAATATTTATTTAAACTTAATATAAATCGTTTAATAAATTGTTTTAATTAAAAAAGCAAAGTAAAAATGAGGAATGCTCATGAGTTGCCAGAGAAGAAGTCTCTGTTTTTTTTCCTATTTTATGTTATTCTCGAATTCACAAAGGAAATGGAGCAAAAAGATCCGTTGAAAATCCATTTAAAATTATGATTCAGAACACATACAAATAAGATTACACCAATCGGAATCGCAAGAAAATTGAACACAAAATTAAAAATTAAAAAAAAAAAAAAAGACAAAAAAACAGAGCACAAATTCTCGGGTGAAAAGTGGCACTAGAATTCGGGTCGGTTGGGGCTCCGAGAGATGATGGGTTCGACGACAGGGTTCTTACTGGCAACCTGCAGGAAGATTTTGCGGCGGAGCTGTCCCGTGGAATCGTCGGTTTTCGGGGGAACGACGGCCGATACGGTGTTATCGGAGGCGTCGGTGGCGGCGGAGGAAGGCGGACGAGGGTAGAGGAAATCGGTGGGGAAGAATTTGTATTGAAGACCTGCCATGGAAGAAGAAGAAGAAGAAGATTATTAAAGCTTTATTTGAGAAACAGAGGTGAGGTTTCATTGGGTTATTTATAAAGAGAACTTGAAGTGGAATTAATTAATTAATTAAATCTCTATTTTAATTTTATTTATTTTAAACCCTCAAACCTTAAAAAATATTTTATACATAATAAAATATTTATTTCCAATCGATTTAATTTAAATAACATCCACTCATTTAAATAAGGAATTTTGTGAATTTGATTAGAGTCATTTTTTCTTCTAAAATTTGGGCATCATAAATTTTTTAAAATTATTATTCATGAAAATTTTTCTTAATTTTAATTTATTTACTTCCTAAAAGTTTAAAATCATTTTTTTTGTCAAGTTTTCTTAAATAAAATTACTTTCTTTCCAAATAAAATTGAAAAATATAGTTACATTATTTACAAATCCTAATAGTAACTTCAAAATTACCGCTTGTTTCTCAAAAAAAAATAAAAAAAAAAATAATAATAAAAAATCTAAAATTAGCATCAAATAATTTTTTTATCAAAAATATTTTGTCCTAATGACTAAGAAGATAAGTTTTCCTTTGTGGGGTATGTGTCATATTTGGGCTAAAAAAATTTTATTTTCTATTTAAAAATATTGCTGAAAGAAAAAATTTGTAATTTAAAAAAATGTATGACATTAAGAGTCGCTCCCCTCCTTTAAGAAGATAAATATTCCTCTTTTTTTGTTTACAAAAATATACTTCAACAACATCAAAATACATTTAATAACTAAAAAGTTATGAATTTGATATTTTCACTCTCAATTATCCTAACTTCAAAAAAAAAAAAATTATTGAACATATTTTTTTAAAAATTAACAAAAATAGAACGTAAAGCTATTAAAAAAAGGAAAAAATTTTGAGTGGCTCTTTGACTAAACGTAGTCTAACACAAAGAGCAGCCGAATGGTGGCCGTTGGTTGGTTAAGCATGCATAACCCGCCGATTTGACAAACACGCCGCACAAAGTATTTATTATTATTATTTAAAAGAAACCTTTATTTATTGTGTAAATTATAAATATAATTCACGTGGTTTAAAAAAATTATATAAGTTGTACGTCGTCTCGTTAAGAAGGAGATTTTTTGGCGTTAGAGTTGAGGAGAGGAAGGGAAAAGAATATTTTTCCACGACTCTTAATTCTTACCCACATTAAAAACATGTTGGGAGGAAGGAGAATGAAAATATTATAAAAAAAATAATAATTAAAGGTAAAATATTGAAGAGACTGATTGTGAGAAAATTGATTTTTCATGTTGATTATGAGGAGAATGATTATTAATATTTGAGATAAATGAAATGATTATAATGAAAATAAAATAATGAGTACGATGTAAATGAAAAATTGTCTCAAAAAAAAAATTATGAAAAAATAAAAGTTATTAAAAGGAGAGTAAAGAGATGATTTTAAAGAAATGTGAATTCTCATTTTTTTTCCATTTTATGCCCATGCCACAAACACCTTCTAAAGTGTAAATGTTGATTTGGTATGGCGGTCACCCCAATGCTTTTAATTTTGGTCGTGCACGAGGCAATTTCTTTGGGCGATTCAACAATATTTAATGATGTGTTTGTTTTGGGGTGAGATGAGGTGTTGAAGTCCAACACCTTGTTTGGCCTAAAGTGTTCTTTGCCTCACCTCATCTCATTTTTTTTTAATTTAATATTTTTTCATCTTTTTATTTATATATTTTTTTACTTGTTTTCTTATTTTATGTTTGATATATATTTTTTATAATAATATTATTATTATTTAAATATATTAATATACTGGTATATAATTATAATAATTAGAGAAATTGTAATGGATGGTCTAGTTTGACAAAACAATTACAAATCTAGTCAAATATGAAAATATTTGCAAATCTAGTCAAATATATGGTATCACTAATACTCATCATACCATATAGTATTATGTATTAATTATACCGTACGGTATGACTATTTTTTTCCCCTAGTATTGTGAATATTTTTTCAATTTGTCCTACCCCAATAATTATACTATTATTACATCAAATGTTTATTTAAATAAATTTAAAATTTGAAAATTAAAATAAATAGATATATATTATCTCTTAATATATGACAATAAATTTTAATATTTTTATTAATAAAAAATTAAATACTCTTTATTTCTTTGTATCCTTAACAAAAACATTATGAAACTTCAATTATTTAGAGATATACTATAAATATCGTATTTACAAATTTATAATTAAAAAATTATTGTTATAAAATAATGTTTTTTTAAAAATATTAACAATATGTACATCAATTTATTATTAAAACAACAATCAAATTTAAATAATTTATACGCATCGAATTTTATTTATAGTTTACCATAGGTTTAAAAATATGAATGTTGCTTAAAAAAAACTATGAATATGAATGCATAAAAGGTATAAGAAAATAGTTTCTTTTTTAATAAAATAAAAATTGCTATCAAAATTTTATAAGGACTAGTTTAACCAAATGATTTTATTTTTATTTTTTAATAAATAGAAACTTGGTATTTCTAATTTTTTTTAATTAATGATCTACAAATAATTTAGATTAGTCAAACTTCATTTTTGTGTTAAGTAAAGTTTTTTCTCATTATTATCATTTTTAATTAAACAATATTTAAGTGTGAAAGATTAGAAATTTTGATATCATGTTATTATGTCGTACATAATATCATTGAAACTCCGTTTCTTTTCAATATAAATATCAATATCATCAAGAGTGGTATAATATTAATTTTATATTACTTGGATTTTATTTATAAAAGTAGTTATATTTATATACTTATGTTAATAACTAAATATTTTAGAATAATTGTTTTCAAAAAATGAAAAAAAAAAGAATTTGATGGTTAGTTCTAAAAAGTTGATGGTTAGCTTTAAAAAGTTGCAATTTTCTCAAAAAAAAAAAAAAAATCTTAAAGTTGAAAATATACATCGTCAATTACTCTGGACTAAGTCTAATTTGGTTAGTTCTAAAAAATTGATGGTTCGATTTTCATCACCGAATGAGTTAGTGGTGCAATGGTTTCATTATTTGGTTCTAAACTAGTTCAACACCAATGTCATAGTTCGATCCCGAGAATCGATATTTATATCCCTTCTCCAATATATACTAAAAAAATAATAATTTCCATCCCATATTATATATATATATATAAAATAAAGGTCAATGGCGTACCAATGCCCGACCTTCCATTTTAATTATATTGATGTAGTAGCTGTTGCAAATTAAAAAAAAATAATAATAAATTAAAGAAAAAAACACAAGTTTGTTTTCAGCAGAATATTACTAAATTAGAAATAATGCAGGAAGGAAAACTACATGACATCGCTTTCAAAGCCGGCAAATATTAAATTCCATGAAAATTACGAAGGAAGATCAGCATTTCAATGGCTCTCCTTATAACTTTTAATTTGATGATAGAAAAAAAAAAGAAAAAGCATTTCAATTTGGTGCTTATCATATCTATGTACTTCTAGAGTTTTTGAGTTTCTGAAGTATCATAAAAAAAATATGTAACAATACTCATTAATATTAATGGTAATAAAAGTCAAATATCGATTCTGAATATCAAATTTGTGACCTGAACTAGATTACCACAGAATAATGAAATCAATACGTCACTAACAGTTTTGTAGATTTGATTAATCTAGTAAATTTCCAAATTTTTTATGTTACATGAGAGCACTTTTAATAATTAGGTACATAATTTAATACTTGTGTATGGGCCAACTTTTAAGCACATAGAGGTCAAAAACAAAAGACAAAAGACAAAAACATGATTGATATTAAAACCTGGATAGAGGGGGTTACAAATAGATAAAGGAAGAGTTGAATGAATTGCAAATGTAAGGAATTGATAATAAGGATAATGGAATTAGGAGGTATTATTATTATTATTATTGTAATGTTAATGTTCTTAAGAGCAGAGTGTTCAAAGGAGGCTGACAGGATTGTGAGGCTGGCAGGACAACCAAGGGTTAGGTTTCAACAATTTTCAGGCTATATTAGTGTGGATCAATACCAAAACAGATCCGTTTTTTACTACTTTGTGGAGGCTCAAATTGATCCTGCTTCCAAGCCTCTTCTTCTTTGGCTAGATGGAGGTAACTTTGTTTATTTTCGATTCGAGATGTCTATTTTTTTATGCTGTCGGAGCCCCACGAAGACCTGTTTTTAACAGAGTGGTAAATCCTATTTAGGCGAAGAAAAAAATAAATAAATTGAGATTTGAATAAAGAAGAAAAAATATTAAATAGAAAATAATTTTTCGAGGGGAATCCAATCACTACTACAAAACTAGGGTATGATGATTCTAAAAAAGTATCATAAATGATTTAAATGATACTTTTTTTTCAATCATTGTATAGCACATCATTTATTCTCTATAAATGACACTTCTTAAGAAGTATCATCGAAACGCTATAAATGATACTTTTTCTCAATCATTGTATCGCACATCATCTATTCTCAAGAAGTATCAATAAAGCTTTTTTAATGATACTTTTTTACAATCATTGATTCTTTTTTTATGACATATAAGATAAATCATCAATATTTTATCCATGATACCTTAAAGTTATCAATAAAAATTTTATATTGATACTTCTTTATAATCACTAAATACTACTTTATATTTTTTTCCTGTTCATATTGATTATTGTGCATATGATAATGAAAGCTAAATGGTCTCCCAATCTAATCAAATATAGAAACGTTTATACATTTTATCAAAATTAACAAGTATTCATCTCAATACTTTTTACATATGACGTAATGCAATAAAACTACCATAACACTTGGTAGAAAATGTACATAATTTTTGCCACTAACCTATACAAAAAGAATAATATATTAATGCTCATCTCTGAAGATCCATCATTTGGTTGAATTTATGCAAAACCTAACAAAACAAACAATATTAAGTAAGAGTCACATCTATAAATAAATGTCAACATTTAGAATAATTCTATACATATGAATGAATGTCAACAATTCTACTGAAAATTATTTGGTTGTCAAGGAAGGAGGGCAAACGTAAGATGCCTCCACTTTCACAAACAAGTATGCCAATAACTTGAAGGATGTAATAGAATAACTATCAAATAAGAATTGTGGAAACTTCTCCAAGAACCTTCAAGCGGTATTGGACTTTGTTAGATCCCAAACGACTACTATAAAAAAGGAACTTTGTCCCATGGGTTTTGACCGATAATGAAGGGCACATACACATCCAGCAAGTTGTTAGACAAAATCTTTGCTAGCATCTAAGATAATAATTATTCTTAAAAAGTCTAACATATAAAAGAGACTTGCCCTTCGTGATCTTTTTTTTTCTACAAATAATCTTGTATGATGTACTGATCAAAGCCCATCATCCACCATTAAACTGAAGACAACAAAAATCTCAAGTACAAATTATGTCCCTAATTAAAGTCATATAAAAAATAAATCATATGAATATTTACCAACTCAACAATAATTATACTTTTTTCCCTAATGAACGAGTGATGATGGTGTATATTAAATCATATAAAGTAACAGATTATAGCTGATTTAAGTTGTAAACATTGGAACGTACTCATCAAGTATTCAATGTGAACTTTATACATATCAATCACATCATGTTAATATGCAGAAGATACAATAAGTAAAAGTAACAAATAAGTCTTTCATAGTTTGGAAAAGATGGATAGTAAGATAGAATAATGATAACAAGGAAGTATAATAATGAATCATAAAATACATGGATGAGGAAGAAAAATAATACACTACGGGTTTGGACAAGTTGTGTGGTTTTGTGTACAATTTTGTCAAGTTGATAGCAGCATTGCACTATTGTTGAATGTGCCTTTCAAAACACTGATGGTGTTTCCTAATAATAATGGGTCGTGCAGAAAAGACAAAGGAACCACAATATGCAAGTTAAATGAGCAATTTAGAATACGATTATCCTATGGTTCACCTCTAGTTAAAGATTTAAGATTTTTGTTAAGGTTTAGTTGCTTCTTTCCCTTTTCAATGATATCTTGCTTACATACACTACAATTAATAAAGGGGATACTAAATGAAGTATTCATATCATAAATGTGGAGGATAGGATGCTAGGTCGCTTACCAAGTTTTTGGACTTGTATTGATTGAGGAAGGGGATATATGGGATTTGGTATAGGGCATCAAAGACTTTCTTCTGCAAGATAGTCACAAAAACTAGGCATGAGTAAAAAGAACTAGCTATTACTTGTTACTGTGTTTTTTTTGAAGAGAGTGTTCTTACCATGGTTTCACCAATCATCACTGGCCGATAACTTGCACTATTCAAAAGAAAAAGGTACAAAATTATAAGATTATCTGTTCAATAACATTTGCATCTTTAGTTAAGAGTATAAAGAAGGGGCCTACGTGAACAAAATTTATAGATATATAATTTATCTCATATCTATATGGAAAGCATCAAAACAAGTTATAGATATATAATTTCAACAAAGAATAATTGTTGTGGTCTTTGTTCAAAGAAATAACCTGAAGCCAATCCAAAACATTAAAACAATTGCAATGAGTTGAGTAACACAATATGAGATTATATAAATTCTAACGATGCTTCTAAAATGAAAAATATAACAAAAAATTAGCCAAAAAATGATGTAATACACAGAGAAGGGGCCAAAAAAAAATAAACCCTAAATTTCTTGTAGTTCTTGGAAAAATCTTGTAAAGAGGTTCCTAGAATAAAGCCACCCCACATTTTGTCACTTTCTCTCAAATATAATCGTGAGCAAACAATAGAGTTGTTGAGATTCAAGATTAACCTCACAAACAACAAAAGAGAGAAAAGGGAAAAGTTTGAGAGAAAAGAGAGCAAAATTTTTAAATCCCTCTATTTTTTCTTTTTTGCCGCCCGTTTTCCTTTTATTTATTTATTTTTTTGTATTTGTCAACAGGCCGTCTTCAAGGGCTATAAAAAAAAACTCTTTTTCTTTTAGTGATGGACATTTATTTAGGAGGTTAAAACAATAAAACTCAAACGCAATAGAGGTTAACAAATTGTCATCATTTGAATTTAAAATTTCAATATCTTTTTTACCCATTTTAAACCAAAATCCCTCATATTCTTTGTCTATTTTTTTTTTTTTTTTGAAATCATATCCTTTTTCATTTAAATACATTTAAATCTAGATAATTCCAAAATCAAATCTCAAGGAATAAATTTTAATTTAAATGGGTATGTAAAGTGTTATGTTAAATAAAAAGGATGGTTGTTACAAAAATTCTGGTCCTTTTAAATCAATCCATTTTGCCAAATCAATACTTAAATTAATCTAAGTTAAAGAAATAATATAGTATAATAATCATACTACCTTAAAGTGTGGCTTAGGAGGAAAATCATTTTTTGACCATTTTACTCTTAAGCCACATTCTAAATTACAAACATGTCATAATCTTCTATTCAAATATAAAAAAAAATGCAAATATATTTTTATAATCATACTACCTTAAGGTAGGGCTTAGGAGGAAAATCATTTTTTGACGATTTTACTCTTAAGCCACACCCTAAATTACAAACATGTCATAATCTTCTATTCAAATATAAAACAAAATGCAAATATATTTATAATATTATTTAGATTATTTAGATATTTAAATTTTCATCGATAATATATTTTTAGCAAATCTCATAAATTAAGTTAGAAGCTAAGAAAATCTGCTTAATATTCTTTATCTTTATTTTATCTTTACTACTTAAAATGTAACTTATTATTATTATTATTATTATTATTAATTATTAAAATTTAGTGTCTTCAAACTAAATGAGTATAAAATCAAATGAAGATATTGAGTTTTTTTTTTCAAATTTAAAGAAGATATTGGGTTCCAACTTTTTCTATAAATACCACAAATTTATTGTTCTTCAAAATTAAAATTACTAATAATTTTTTTGATGTTGCACAGATATACAGATTTTGTTCAGGTTGGGAGTCTTAGCATTGGTGCACTGAGTTGTGTTCGTGGGAGCGGTTGTCGTCGAAGGTAAAAAACAATTTTTTTCAATCTGTATTTAATTCGTTGTACAGAACATTTTCTTCTTCAAAGAATGTTTATCACATTATTTCATTAATGAAAGGTAATTTTTTATAATTATTATTTTTTATAATAATAATAATAATTATTATTTTTTATAATAATAATAATTATTATTATTTGTTATTATAATAAATATGACTTAACATGTAATTTGTTGCTTATTCTGTGATATGTGATGTCATTGAAATACTATTCATATTTTGACATACGAAGCTACTTAAATTTTATCAATTTTACTAATTATATATATTTTAAAATTAGAGAACAATAATTTTAATATAATATTATGTTTTAAATTAATATTTAAAAAATTTATGTTTCATCAAAATTCGTAGAAGAGATTGATAATAGATTTTATGAGTTTTTTTAATCTTTTTTTTCAATATTTTCTTTATTTTTTATTATTTATAAAATATAAGATGAAATAAGAAAGCACAAATATGATTTTTAAGATTTTAGAGATGTTTTTTTTAAAGATGGCCTCGATGTTCGTAGATTAAACTAAAATAATAAATGAATGGAAAAAAAATTGTGTACAAAGTAAGATTTTAGCACGACGAAAACTTATTTCTTAAAGAAGTTTAATTTATTTCACTTTTATCTTAAACTACGTTGTATGAGATTTTTAAATAAAGTAGATAATAAATATTTTATTTACTCATTCAAAATTTATATATATATATATATATATATATTATAAATATTTTAATAAATAAAAATATAATCTCACATGCCATAAAAAATCTCCCGTGCAAGGCACGTTCCAAAGTTCTAATACCTAAAAAAGGACCAACTTATAGATGTGATTTTTTATAGATACATTTTTTAAATCAAACACCAACTTATAAATTTGTAAAATCTCAAAATTGACAAATTATATTTGATCATTCTAACTTAAAATTAATATATAAAAATTGAGAAATTTAATCATTTATGGATGATTCTAATAAAATGTCATAATACGCATATTAATCGATGATTCTAATAAAGTGTCATAAAACGCGCATGAGGCAATGATAATAATAAAGTGTCATAAAACGCGTTTTTTTCATTTATGACACTTTAATCGTCTTTCTTTCTTAAATTTGGTTTGGGGTAAGTATCATCTATTCCAATTTTTCTAGTAGTGAATTATCCTCTTTATCCCAACAAAGTTTAACTTCCATTTCGTGGGATGAAAATTAATAAAAAAAAAGTATGGAGATGATGATGGTAAAGCCATCCCCTCTCCATCCCACATCGCCCCATGAACATCTCTAGCTTCGATCCTCTTTTTATCCTATATTGTTCATGTAAATTGTTGCGATAGTTTTTTATGCTGAACAATTATTGATTTTAAGTGGATTTTTTTATAGAAAAAGATACTTTAATTCCAAAAAGTATGTAAGAAAAAAGAAGAGCAATTAAAGGATTACTTGTTAAATATTATGGTCCAACAAAAGAGAATTTAGGCCCAAAGAAAAATCTAGTTATAGCCCAAAAGAAAACTCTAGATTTTATCATTTATCCTAGATGGTCAAAGAAATATCTAGAATTTCAATTTGCCAAGAAATATCTAGATATCCTTATCCAAAGCCAAGTTGTGGCAAAATACTAGCCATTTATTTGACTTTATTACCAAGGCAAAATGTGGATCATTGGATGATATTTGGAGCCCAAGTTCATGGAGACTATAAATAGCTTATGCCATTTGTTGGCAAACCATCCCAAATCATCTCAAGACTTCCCACATCTAAAGTGAGGTTGTGAGATAAAATAGAGAGTTTTTTCTCCTTGTAAGAAAGCTTGTTGTTTCTTTGTAGAGAGAAAGTTGTAACTCCTATTTTTGTAATAAAGTTCTTCTATCCTTGCCCGTGGTTTTTACCCTAATTTGTTTAGGGGTTTTCCACGTAAAATCATTGTGTCGTTCTTTCTCTTCTTCCTCTTCATTATTGTTGTTATTCTCAATCACTTCTAGCTGCGACCCTGCTCTATTCGTGTAAACAATTTTAACATTACTAAGAAAGAAATATTTTAATTTTTTGGAAAGATACTGCGAGGAAATTGTATTAAAGCTAGGTAAGGAATATATATTAAAGAATTACAAAAAAAAAAAAAAAAAACCCCTCTCCAATTTAAAGCATAGGCATTATGAAATAGTTTTTAAAATTATATCAATTTAGAGTTGCCAAAAATATCACTTGAGTCCAAATGATTGATAACAAAGGTTAAGTTTTCTAAATAGTAAACTTGGAAATGTTAGGATATATACTCGTCAATAAAAATTTTAAGTCTCCAAATTACGCTTATTTAAAAGTTAGTGATTTAAAACCTATAAGTAAATTTAATTACACAATTTCTTATTGTTTTTGGGATGGATGCCAGTGTAGGGGGTTAATTGTAATAATAGGTCTTTTAAAAAAATTTACTATTAAAATGAGTTCTTTTTTAAACATGTTGTCAAAATAGGTCTAATTTTTTGTCTTTATGCGGTGGTGATTTTAGTAAAGACACCACCACCTTGAAATTTTCAAAAAATATAACGGTGTTAAAAAAAAGTTTGTGATGATAACTATAGAAGAGTCATCTTTTTCTTAATTTTTGGAGATGACTATAGAAGAGTCATCTTCTTCTTAATTTTTAGTGATGGCTATACTAAAGTCATCTTCTCCCTTGTAAAAAAAATGAAACATAATATTAGTAACAAAATTATTTCTTTCTTCCTTAAACTAACGGTCCGTCTGAGAGTGTCTCCACCAAAAGATTATACCACTGCTCATTGACTTATTAAATAATATTTAAAAAAGTCACCTGGAAAATTTAAAAATAATTTAAACAAATGTATTTTAAAATAATAATAGAATTAAAAGAAAACATTTAAAACAATTTTTTATTTCAACTTTAAAAAATATTTTTTTACTTATATTTTAAAAGCCTAATCTTCAAATATCATATTCTAAATATTATTTTTTTTCAAATACTATTTTAAGTAATCATAACAAAATATTTTTAGAATATGATTATTTAAATATAAGTAAATATACATATTTTTAGTTGTAATGCATTTTGACTAATAACATAATTACATAATGTTTAGTAAAATAAAAGTTTATTACTAAAAAAAGAATTTTAAAATTTTAAAAATAGTATTTGAAAAAAATAATATTTAAAATATTATATTTCAAAATTAGGCTTTTAGAATATTTTTAAAAGTTGAAAAAAAAATTTATTTTAATTTTTTTTTGTAATTCTATGATTTAACTTTTGGTTTTTAAAATTTGAAAATATTATTTTAAAATACATCCATTTAAATTATTTTTAAAGTTTTCAAGTGAGATTTCTAAATATTATTTAATAAGTCAATTAATTTTTTGGTGGAGTCACTCTCATAGCTTTCAACTAAAGGAAGAAAGAAATAATTTTTTGGTTAAAATATCATTTTGGTCTCTCAACTATCATCTTTATTCCATTTTAGTTCCTAGACTTTCAAAAGCACAATTTTGGTTCCTCAACTTTATCAAAAGCTTTCAAATAGTCCTTGAGTTTAAAAAAAGTTAACTATGATTAAAAATTGGATGAGTTTCCAATAAAATAATAATTAGGGTTTAGGGTTGGCAATAAAATAATAAAAATAATAATAATAGTAATAATAATAATATTATTATTATTATTTCATTGCCAACTCATCCAATTTTTAACTATGGTTAACTTTTCTTTTAATCCAAGGACTATTTTTAAGCTTTTGATAGAGTTGAAGGACCAAAATTGGATTTTTGAAAGTCTAGGAGCTAAAATGGAATAGAGATGCTAGTTGAGGACCAAAATGATATTTTAACCTAATTTATTTTACTAATGTCGTGTTTTATATTTTTTTACAAAAAGAAGATGACTTTACTAAAGTCATCACCAAAAATCAAGAAGAAGATGACTCTTCTATAGTCATCATCACAAACTTTCTTTTAACACCGTTACTTTTAAAAAAAATTTCAAGGTGGTGGTGTCTATTACTAAAGTCATCACCCCATAAAGACAAAAAATTAGACCCATTTTGACAACATGTTTCATAAATAACCCATTTTAATAGTAAGTTTTTAAAAAGAACTCATTATCACAATTAACCCAAGTGTAGGGTTAGCAATTAAGTTAAATAACCGTCTACACATGGACAATACCAATATTTTAATTATAAAATATATATTCAACTAGTAGTGTGATGTCACCTATCCCTTTTCTTTTGTCTTTTTAGGCTTGTTTGTTGAGATCATTAATATTTAGAATTTGGACATATTGAACATTTTAATCTCTTAGTTTAAGCTCAAAATTTAAGTTTTTTTTTTTTTTTTAATGTTTTTGAAAGTAATGTTTGTATTTTATTTGTTAAGGTCCGGGCTGTTCGTCCCTGGGCGTTGGAGCTTTCGTCGAGCATGGTCCTTTCAGACCAAAAGGACATGTTTTGATTCCTAATCATTTCAGTTGGAACAATCGTTTGTTTGTTTGTTTATTCTCTTGTCTTTCTGGTTTAGACATTTGGGGTGTGTTTGATCATTTATGTAAACGGCTGAGTTGGTTATAATAACTCAATCGATGTTTGACCCACCGTTAATTATAAACGGTGGTTACCTAAACCTGCTTGCTCATTTATCTAAACCTATATATCTTTTTTTTTTTTTGAGATTAAACCTATATATCTAAAGCTTACATATATTATATTTTTTTTACATAACCAGCCACTCAAATACCATTCATCATAATCTATGTTATAATAACTTGTCCCTCAAACACCATTTATAATAATCTTCCGTCTATCATAATAAAATCGGTGCTCCAAACACACTCTTGATTGTTTCGTAATATGATTTGATTAGTTTTGTTGATTTGACAGTGGCGAATGTATTATATGTTGAGTCACCTGGTGGAGTTGGGTTCTCATTTTCTAAAAATGAGACATTCTATACTAAAGTTAATGATACTATTACAGGTTCTTTTCTTAATTAATTCGCTAATTAATAGTATATTTCATTTTTTTAATGCTGTTCCCTTGCAAATAAAAATTGTTCAAATAACTTCTTCTTTCCCCCTAAATATTTTTTGAGATTACAACAATTGGGGGGTGGGAGAGACTCGAACCTAAGACCTCTAGGTCATTAGGTGTACATTGATGATGTTTGAGCTACTACTCTATTGGCTCTTTCCCCCTAAATTTAATACTCCAGTGATACATTTTTGGTAAAATTCCTTTTTTTTAAGGGTAAAATTCCTTTTTTAGTCCCTCGGTGGTCTGAGATTTAGTTTCAAATTCATCCATACATTTCAAAATTAAAGACTTTTATTTCTTTCATTTCAATAAGATCACTTATAGTTATTGATATCTTTTGTTTGTTTTAAATTTATATATATTTTTTTTAAAAATAAATTTATATGGAAACTAAAATAATCAGTTCGATCAATATATTGGAATTTAAAATTAGTTTAATAATTATTTTAGACATTATTACATTATGTAGCTAACTATTTTGTCATTTTAGGGATTACAATAGAATATTTATTGAAATATCATAAATTAAAAGTGTTGAATTTTCAAATATAGGAACCAAATTAAAACAAGACCCCATTAAGGATTAAAAAAAATTATTGATAAATTCCATACTCATTTCATTAGATAATGAGAAATTTTTAGTCCATAGGTTTTGAGTGTAATTTCTATTTGGTTATTATGTTTCAAAATTAAACACTTTATCTCTACACATTTTAATTTTATTATATATCTTTCGAGTTTATTTTCTTTTAAAAATTGATTTTACGTCATTATATAATAACTTCATCAATACATTAAATTACATCCTTTCATTAATGATTTTTCCTTTCAATCTAAAAATTTAAGATTGGACGACATTATTAAAATATAAAGATTAAAAATGTTAGTTTCCCTAAAATTTCATCTTGAAAATGAATTGATATTCATCTATCTTATAGAATCACTTTTGGAATGGGAGATGTTTGTATTTAAGTTAAGTAGAAGAAGAGTAGATATAATTAAAATGAGGCGTCAATTTCGAAAGAAACGAAATTAAATTACTAATTTTGAATCCCATTTCTTTGATTCAGCCGAAGACAACTTGGTTTTCCTGGAACAATGGTTGGAGAAATTTGGAGAATACAAAAACAAAGATTTATACATTGCAGGAGAGAGCTATGCAGGGCATTACGTTCCTCAACATCAACCCTCATCTGTAATAATTACTGATCATCTTTTCCTTTCACATCTGTTTCGATTTGATTTCTAAAGCCCGGTTTGATAGCCATTTTATTTTTAGTTTTCGAAGTTTAACCCTACAGCAACTATCTTACCATAATCTTTTTCTTATTTGGATATCTACATCCTACCTATACTTTAAAAAACAAAACCAAAATTTGGAAAAAAAAAAATAGCTTCCAAAAGTTTATTTTTGTTTTTGAAATTTGGTTAGTATTCACCTACTTTCTCAAGGGAAGATGAATAAATTGTAAGAAAGATGGTGCACATGATAGGAAATTTGAGTAGAAATAGGCTTAAATTTTATAAACTAAAAACAAAAAACCAAATGGTTATAAAACGGGAAGTCTAATTTTAGTTCTTGAACTTGAATATTTGTTCCATTTTAATCCGAACTTTCAAAACTCTAGTTTTAGTTCTTAAACTTTTAGATTTATTCCGTTTCAATTCCTGAACTCAAAAGAAAAAAAAATTGGTCTTTGTAAAAAAATATTTTTTTTTTTTAAAAAAAATTACCATCTTCCTTTCATAAAATTTTAAACGGGGTAACATTTTGTTTTTTTTTTTTTTTATTGTATTCAAATTATTAACATTGTTGAACCATCCATTAATATTGACTTCAAATTTATGGATAGAGACCAATTTATAGTTTTCTACCAAGTATAAGCAAAGACTAAAATTGAACTCAAAAGTTGAAGGACCAAACTTAAATTTTATCCTAAAACTAATAATAATAATAATGATAATTTTCAGATAGGGAATCCATTGTTTGGAATTCAACTCAGATTTCAACTCAAGAGGCACATATTTGTGGTCTCATGGGATGATTTCAGACTCCACATATCAACTTTTGAACAAAGTTTGCAGCATTTCTCAATTCACAAGAGAGTCCATTCTCCACAACGTTTCTGGACCATGTTCTACAGTGAATTCTTTGGTGTCACAAGAAATTTCAGACTTCATCGATTTATATTCCGTCAACCTTGACGTTTGTTCGACGTCCACTCTATCACTCCTCTCCAAACAACAACATCGAATGCCTCGCAAAACCCTACCACAATACTATGTTCGATCTCCTCTATAACTTCATCTATAATTTCGTGTTGAATTTTAAGTTTAGTGATCCATAGTTCTCTTTTTACTATTCGTGATTGTTTATGTTAATTTGTGTGCATCTTACTTTTGTAGAAAATTAATTTTTAGGTAGAATGATTACCATCGATTGAACTATTACTTTTTAGTTACTCTAGACCCTCTTGACTACTAGATCATTCCATGATGATTAAGTTTAGTCCGTAGTTAACTTTGTGATTGTGTCAATTTAGTCTATATAAATTTTAAAAAAATGTCCAATCTTTTGACTATTTGATTTATAAACTTTTAAATATGTCTAATAGGCTTTTAAACTTTCAATTTTGTGTCTAGTGAAATATGTGTTCAGGTCATTAACCTAAGTTGATTTAAGTATCTTTTAGTTGGTCTAGTGGGTCAATATATAGAGTCTTAAGAAACCAAGAAATTATGAATTCAATCTAAATACCACTTACTTTAATTTTGACAAATATCTTAACTAAATATTATAAGGTTAGGATTGGTTCAATAAAAATTAGTCACAGCTCATCATAAAATAGGTATAAAATAGATCCACTAAGTGTGTAGAATTATGAATATGTTGAGAACTAGTTAGACACATAGAGTTAAAAGTTTAGAGATTTATAATTAGACATCATAGAGAAGTTATGGACCTATTAGATACTTTGCACCAAATAGATGTAAACTTGAAAGTTTACATATATGATCTAAATTTATAATCTAAGTATAATTTAATTTCAGATTTCTATGTTTAATGGGCAAATTTTTTTTTTTGAATTAGGCAATGAATTTAGTAATTAACGAACTATATTGAATTGGGATTTAAAATTAAATGATCAGGAAGATGGTGGAAAGATAGACGTTTGTATAGCAGATGAAGTGGATGCATATTTCAACAGAGTGGAGACTTTTGTATGCTCCTGGCATGCCTTTAATTCAATTCGTATCTTTTTTGAAAAAAATATCTCAACAGAGTGGATGTCCAAAAGGCTCTTCATGCTCACCTAATTGGACCCTCCAATTGGAGTTTTTGCAGTTTGTAAGTATTATTATTATTATTTATTTTTTAAAATTTGGGTGGAAACATAGGTCGGATTCCATTTTGGTTTAGTTGTTGGACTCTCCTACTTTCTAATATGAGATATTTGTGAGATCCTAACATGCCTCCTCAATATGATGACTCTGAGACTATATTAGAGAATATGAGATATCTAAGGTTCTATATGTTCGAACTGATGGATAATGTATTCATTAGATCTCAAACCTAGATGTGGATGCAAAATAAAAATGTGTTTGTAAAGTTTTAGTTAAGATTTACAATTGATTTTGTGTTATAGTGTTCTGAAGTATGATAAGAAGAACCTATTGACGCCAACCATTTAGACATTGGGTTCTCTTGTGCGCTCTGGAATTAGGGTTCTTGTTTATAGGTAAGTTAAATTCCACTCTGTTATTTATGTCATTGTTTCTTTTTATATTATAAAAAAACAGTTTTTAGAACTCAGTTTTCTTTTTCACTATTTTATTTTTTTGATAATTTTTATTAGTTCTTATGACTCGATAAAATTTGAAAAATTGCATTAGTTATTCTAAATCGCATGCAAATTAAGTATGTGTTAATTTACATCTCTATGTACACATGGGCCAATCAAGTTAAGCTAAGGGACCCCAAAACTCAATTTTATGGACATTTTAATTCTATTAATTACATTTAAATAATGTATTGACTTTTTGTATTTTGAAATTTGTAATTTTATAAATATATATATATATATATATATATATATTAAAGTGAACATCTCAAAATTATTGAAATATACTCCTCTTAAATTAAATTTTCTGAATTCGCCCGTTGCATGTGCAAAGATTAATATGTGAGTTAAAGTAGCTCATTAATTAGATAAAAAAATTAATTTTATATTAGTAATTTAATATAGTTTTTTAAAATTTGACAATTTTATTTTCATCAATCAATTATTTAATTCCTGCTGTTAATAGAAAAATAAAAGATTACTCTCATTACACATGCTTAGCTAATTAACATGTACTAAATTCACTCCGGACAAATACTATTTTTTTTATTTGGACCATAAAAGTACAAGAAAAATAGTATTCACTCATGACAAATTTTTTTTAGAATAAAAATTTATTATTATTATTATTTTTAATTCATGATTTTGGACCAATGTATATGCATCTCTACTATTGTTAGACAAGCCAACATAAACAGTTGGTTCGGCATCACTAGTGTATGTCCAAAAGAGAAGAAATAAATTTTCTATATATTAGATTTCGTTTAATAATTATTTAAGTTTCTTTTATAGCTGTTTCATCTCTTTATTAGTGATTTTTTAAAAATAAAATAGTTACGAATAGTGCCAAAATATTTAATTTACATCGTTAAAGTAAAAGCAAGAAAACAATGGTGAAAAATGATTGAATTTGGCGGTGGAGATGAAGACGCAGTAATTCCATTAATTGGGAGTCGAAGTTTGGTGAATAAATTAGCAAAGGGTTTTAGGGTGTGTTTGGGCCCCCGTTTATGTAAACGGCTAAGTTGGTTATAATAACCCAACCGGTGTTTGCCCCACCGTTTATTATAAACGGTGGTTACCTAAACCTGCGTGCCAGTTTATCTAAACCTACGTGCCCGTTTATTTACACCTTACATATATTACTTTTTGTTACATAACCAGCCTCCCAAACACCATTTATCACAATCTCTGTTATAATAACTTGTCCCTCAAACACCATTTATAATAACCTACCGTTTATCATAACTCACCGTTTATCATAATCTTCCGTCTATAATAACCAAACTGGTGCCCCAAACGCACCATTGAACACAACCCTGCCTTACTCACCTTGGTTTTACAACCATCAGGTAAATAATCTCTCTCTCTTTTTGTATTTTGTCTCTGTTTTCTAGAACAAAAAAAAAAAACAGTTTTCATCGTTTTATTTTTATTAAACCATTTATCCCAGGCCTAAAATCTACTCTTTTATTCCACTTGCACAATAATGGCTATTGCCCTCAATTAAATCAAAGTCAAATACAGATTTTCAAGATCAAGTCTGTGACTTTAGTGTTTGAACTGAATTACTACTAAATAATGAAATCATTATACCACTTATCGTTTTGATAGATTTAAATTTTTACTTTTAAATATAATTAGAACTCAAAAAAAAAAAAAAAAAATTGTTGAGTGCTATATGATTTTTATTATTTTTAAAATATAGTGCTATATGAAATTAGGTTTTCTTTTTTGCCAACACCAACAATAGTTCAAGTGGTATCAGTGTACACCTAGTGACCTTGAGGTTTTTCTTTTTCTTTTTAGTTTTTTCTTTTTCTTAAAAAAAATGTCTAAAATTAAGGAACTAATTTAAAATTATGTTGAAAATTTCAATAAAAAAGTGAATGACGGTTGATTTTATTGTTTGGTGATAACTCAGTTCAATATCATGATTACAGTTTGATCCTTAAATTAATTAGTGATGAGATAAATACAATACCTTTCTAATATAGGATCCTTCACTTTGATTAGATTTAAGTTAAACTGAACAAGATATTCATTTAAATATATATATATATATATATATATATATATATATATATATATATATATATTATTGACTTTTCTCCAGCATTCTTTAAAGTAATTCGAGAGCATTATTTACTAAAAAGTCAATAACAATATCACAACTTTTGGAAGTATAGAATGTTTTTTTTTTTTTTTTTTTTGAAGCAAAAGTTGAGGAATATTTTATTTTTAATAATTTAGAAACATGAAACTAGGGTTTTGTTGAGAATTTATTTATTTAATTTAGAGTGAGAGTTGTGTGTGTAGGTTGGAGGATGGATAGAAGCATATGGAGAAAATAAAATTCTGTCATTTGGAACCATTAGAGGAGGTGCTCATCAGGCTCCCTATACTTCCCCACAAAGATCATTGGCACTCATTACTGCCTTTCTAGCAGCAACCAACCCATGAATCTTTCCCGTATCGAAACGGTCGATAACATATTGACTTATTTGATTGGTTGTGTTCTAATTCAACTCCACGTTTACAAATTCGATTTTTGAAAATTGGTATTTAACTCTCGTCTTATTGATACGTAGTAGTACTGTCTATGAGTGTGTTTGTTTTTTGGACACGAGAAATGGTTAATAACCATTCCTAAAAAACCCTCGTTTATTTTTTGTAGTAAACAACTAATGTTAATTATTCTTCAACCTCTTTTTAACTCTTTTATCAAATCTCACATTAAATTTTACTAAACTCTATATCAAATTTATCATTCAACCACTATTAATCTCAATCTCTAAACAAGTAGTTGATTACTCCACTATTATTAATCTCAATCCTCAAACGAGTAGTTAACCGCTTATAACTACTATTAACCACTTCATTATCTTCCATTTC
The DNA here is from genome assembly GCA_036507275.1 of Sicyos edulis. NCBI lineage: Eukaryota > Viridiplantae > Streptophyta > Magnoliopsida > Cucurbitales > Cucurbitaceae > Sicyos > Sicyos edulis. The sequence goes on along the minus strand of CM071847.1, from coordinate 46,219,768 downwards.
ATTCTTTTCTACAAAAAACAAACACACCGTATAGTTAATTTCCAAATTTCAAATAAATAAAATAAAATAATTTCCAAATTACTTAATTAATTACGACTCCTTAATTGTATGCTTTCAATAACTAAAGAATAATATTTCCTCTCTCATGTGCTTTAGGTTTTATTTAGCAGGACCAAGTGATCGGTGCTTGAATTCAACTTAATTAGGCTTTCAATTTAATTTTATAGTTCATTGTGTGTTTTAAATCTCTTACTTCCTTATTTTGACAAACTAGTTATTTTATAAAAATAAAAAGGCTACACCCCTACGAAATTTTCATTTTTTTTGTTAATGGTTTTTTTTTATATCGTTTTTTCTGTCAATGTATAGCTAATGGAGAAAAACCATTAATCGCTCACTGACTCACTCTTATCGATCTAAATGGAAATTTCACACGTCTTGTTAATGCTGGTACTTATAAGAAAAATAAACTTTTGAAAAGTTTAAAAATATTTTTGTTAATGTATAGTTTACAAAACGTTTCAAAAATATTCTTGATAGAGAAAAGTTTGAAAAATGAACTTTCAAAAATACTTCTCAACTTTGAAAGTTTAAAAAATTATCCATGAGCTTCAAGATTTCATTGTAATAGCTTTGAAAATGAAAATAGTAGGAGAAAAATTGGTAAGTTGGTTATTTGACTATACCGTTAATTTGGTTTGTTGAGATATGCTTTGAACGCATTATTGCCATGTGATTAGTAGACGGAGTCTCGCTGCCCGGTCAACGAGCAGTGTAAACGTTTTCTGTATTGCAAGCATCGCATCCCGCACATTGTAGCAATGCATTCTATATGCGTTTAGCCCATCCTGCATTTGCACTCTGCAGTTTAAGTGCATCCACATTCTGTTGCGCGTTCAACATGTGCTCCGCATTCTGTTTTACGATTAAGCACTCTGTAATAGGGTTTAATGAGAGTCCATATATAAACTTGAATTAAACCATAACCGATGATATATGATGTTCATTCTGTAATCTGTATTTTGGTCTCCTTAATAAAACTACGGTCCTTCTCTACCCGTGGACTAGCTAACACAATGTTAGTGAACAAAGTAAATTTCTGTGTTGTTTCTTCCTCTTTTACGTTTTCTTTATCTTCGCATCCATTGTTGATTGCCGTTTTCATAACATGGTGTATACAAATTTTCCCTGTAAATTATGTCAAGATGCTGTTTTCTTCTTTTATGTTCATTGCTTGTCTGGTTAGCTGTTAACAGTTTTCTATGTTTATCGTTCACAAATGCATCGTTAAATTTACCAATTTTTTTGTCTATTGTCAATAAACTAGTATAACATTACCAATTTTATATAATTTCCTTTAAAGTATGCACTATTTGAGCAATTGTTGGATATAACAATGCAAATCAAATCAATCCTATCAATTAACATTCTAACACAACCTCAGATTGAATTAAAAATCACTGTCCCTCAATCAAAGGAAATTTAGGACATTCATTAAGCTGCAAATCTCAAGACAGAAAATAGGTTGAATTCTGAACATAACAAGAAATTAGTGCAATAATATAGGTGATTTATGCATAGTTATTGAAAGCACACAATGATGAGTTGAAGAAAACTAAGATTAATTTTGTGATGGGTTTTTTCCTGCTAGGAAAGCAGTAAACAGAGCCAATGATCTTCCTGGAGAAGTGAATGGAGCTTGATGAGCAGCTCCTCTAATGGTGGCAAATGACAGAATGTTATCATCCCCATATGCTTGTACCCATCCTCCAACCTAAACACACAACAAAATATATATCTGTTAAGTTGGATCAAGTTTTGGTTTGATATTTTATTGTTTACAGGTTAAATTACAAGTTCAGTCTATCAACTTTCGAGTAGCTGTCTAATAAGTTATTTGTTGGGGACAACCGACTCTGAACAGATCTCCATATTAATATGATATTATCCACTTTAAGCATAAACTCTATTAACTTCCTTTTTTGTTTCACAAAAAAAGTCTCATATCAATGTATATGAAAACGGTAACAAAAATCAATAAAAAAAACAGTAAAACGTACAGAAATTAAAATATGCACAGATTTATGTGATCCCCACTCGTTGATTGGGCAGTAAGACTCCTAACTAAATAATTATGGGATATCCAACAGTTTAATGTATATCTCAACAACAACCCTTCTATGAACAAAGTACCATCGAACCTACCCTTAGGCTCATCTTTTCTTTATTTGGCATGTGAGGATTCCATCCCCCCTTCGAACCAAGATTGTGGCTCCCTTCAAATAGTTATCTATCCATCTAGCTCGTATCCAAGCCAACTCCTCTTCTCCAGAGCCCCACGTCTAGGCCGACAGAGCTATTTACCATAGATCTCCACCATGATTATGTCTCCAAACTCTTTTTTCTCACCTAGACATAGCTAAGTTACATACATGACTCTAGACAAAAAATTCTCGATAGATCTCCATATTGGTATGATGTTGTAAATTTTCAGCATAAGCCTTTGTAGCATCTAAAAAATCTCATACCAATGAAGATGACTGATCTCACTTATATGTACCCATGATTTTTCTCGACTTTAGTCGCACTCTCAACATTATCAAGGTTAATAGACATTTAATATTGCATTCCATCAATTTGTAAAGTAAGATATATTGTATTGACCTGTTGTTTGTAGAACCAAGCTGAATAAGGCAATGAAGTGTTCAATTTTAAACCCTTAGCCAACTTGTTCACCAGAGTTCGAGTTCCAAGTAATGGAATTACTGAGTCTTGATCTCCACTGCAAAATAAATCCACAACCAGCCACTTTAGAAATATATATATATTAAGCCTTGATTAAAATATCATGATGAAGACTTAAAAGTCAAAATAATACCTGAAAACCAGAACCCTTATACCAGAACGAACGAGTGAACCCACAGTGTAAATGGTTGGTGTCAATAGGTTATTAAAATCATAGTTTAGAACACTGCAACAAATAAACCACCAATAATGACAAGTATAAATCATGGAATTAAAAGTTTAATGTTGGGAAGAAATGGTTACTTGCTGCATAGGGTCCAATTAGAAACTCCAACCAAGCGAGCATGAAGAGCCTCTTGGACATCCACTCTGTTTAGATATGCATCCACTTCATCTAATATACATACATCTATCTTTCCATCTTCCTGTCATCCAATATTGTTATTCAAATGTTCGGGTCAGCTTACGTGCACCTCAACTATTTTTATGACACATATTACCTGACTCGATAACAATTGGACTACTAGGTCTCTCCATGGTAATTCTCGCTCAAAGTTATTATAATACTCAAGTTCAAGAAGGCACATGAATAAACATGACAACATTTGAATGAGAGAAATGACTGAGAATATGCAAGTGATGGGTAAAAAAAAAATCTTGTTGCCTCCCCACTCCTCTCCTCTAATAATGGCTGACAACTTACGCGGGAAATTCATACCGAAATAATTCCTAGATAAATGGTCACCATATATTGAGCTCACGACATTTTTAGTTTCTTAACGTTCTTCTTACCATTAGGCTACCACAGTGATTTTGTTCAAACATAAGAGACTAAAACAGATACATTAAGTTCCGGATTCGAACTAACCGAGTATTGCGGGAGCACGGTAGAGGTAGATTTAGCCTTAGACCGATCTCCTACTTTAGCAGAAGAGAGTGAATGGAGTGTACCGGCAGCCTGCGACGAGGGGCTCAAACACACATCAAGATTAATAGAGTACACATTGATGAAATCAGTAATCTGGTTGGACACCAAATCATCAATTTCTGTACAAGCAGCTGATACATTGCCTTTGATGAACTCTCTGTTGATTTGGGAAATGCTGCAAACTTTGTTCAAAAGTTGATATGTGGAGTCTGAAATCAGCCCATGAGACCACAAATATGTGCCTCTTGCATTGAAATCTGTGTTGAATTCCAACAATGGATTCCCTATCTGAAAATTGTTGTAGTTAGTTTTTGTTGAAACTAAATGAGAATAGAAATGAGAAGAAATAAAGGAAGATATGATCAGTAATTATTACAGCTATGGCTTTGAGTTTGATGTTGAGGTTGGATTTAACGATGAGGGTTGCAAGTTGAGGAACGTAATGCCCTGCATAGCTCTCTCCTGTAATGTACAAATCTCTGTTTTTGTATTCTCCAAATTTCTCCAACCATCGTTCCAGGAAAACCAAGTTGTCTTCGGCTGAAAAATGTAACAACGATCGAGAAAAAAATAAAGAAAACGCAAGACAAAACACAAATGTTCAGTCGAAAAATTGGGCTAGGATTTTAAGAACGAGATCTCCACTCGCTGACCAAACAGCAAAATCCCAGACTAAGTAATCATGAAGTAGTAACGTAGTTTTTAGGCCTAATCCGTACATCAACATATTTAGGGAGGAGGACAAATACCGATTTTCGGGACCCAACCTATGACGTTAGTGTTGAACTGATTCACAACTAAACAATGAAATCATTGCACGACTGACCCATTCGGTTCAAAATACATACTAATAAGCATGAGTTTTATATGAACTCACCTGTAAGCTTATCGTTAACTATGTCATAAAACGTGGTGTTTTTAGAAAACGAGAAACCAACTCCAGCTGGTGCTTCAAGATACAATACATTTGCCACTATATTATATCAAATCAACAAAACAAACATATTTGTAAGTTATCAAATCATAATTTCAAAAATCAAATATATAAAGAGAAAAGGGAAAAGAAATGAATAGTCTGAATAACACAAACCATTATTCCAACTGAATTCATTACGAATCAAAACGTTTCCTTTTGGTCTAAAAGGGCCATGCTCAGTAAAAGCTCCAGCTCCAAGAGATGAACAACCAGGACCTTAATTAAAAAAGAAACACAAACGCACATTATTGCTAATCAAACATTTGAAAATCATTAAAGTAAAAAATAAAACTTGTAAGATTAAGAAATATGCTCGAAGGGCATTTTCGTTGGTAGAGATTTGGAGTCTCCAAGACACACTCCCTTAAAGGTCCAAAGTTCGAAACTTACAAATGAATTTAATTGTAAAATCTTTTGTGGTCTCTTGAGTCTGAGTCACAAAATATACCCATGAATGCCATCTAGACAGATTGACTATTTGAGGAGAGACTCAATTTTTGTTCGAGAGGAGGATTTGCATCCTCAGATGTCGAACATAGAAGATGAGCCGATGGAGAAGGTTGGAGAAACTTTGTTCAAAGTAAATATTGTTGGGATACAAACAAAGTTGTATGAGGTTTTTTAGCAAAAACAAAGCCTTAAATGTGTATGTCTAAAATGGATAATATCATACGAATGTGGAGATCCAAGTTGAGTTGTCATCCTTATCAACCCAATTATAAAAAATAAAAAATAATAATAAAAAAAAAGAGCTAAGAAAATGACCTCCATTTAGCCAAAGAACAAGAGGCTTTGAAGAAGGATGTGTTTGGGCTTCAACAAAGTAATAGAAAAGAGATCTATTTTGGAGTTCATCAATGGTAATATATCCTCCAAATTGTTGAAAGCTAACACTTGGTTGCCCTGGTAGGCTCTTGATCAAATCAGCATAGTGGAAACTCTCTCCAAATGTAAACCAAATTTGGATCAACATAACCAAGCAAATAGCTTTCATTATACATTGCTTAGAATAATAATACATTATATTGTGTTCTTTGGCTTATCACAATATTACTCTCAATTATAATTTGCCAATCTATTTATATGCATGCTGCTGCCTTAGTTGGCTTTTACCCTCAAACCTTTTGCTGGTGGCATTATCAATAACTTGTCCAAGTATTCAAACATTCAATTGGATGTATAGCCCAAGATTATATTGGTCTAATAATTATTAAATGACAACTTTTTTTGACAAGTTTTATTGAAGATAATTAAATGCCATTGGTTATGAGTATTTAGAGTCTAATCAATGTTGGTTATTAAGATTAGAAATTATGAAAAATTCAATTCAACCATATCACGAGTGTGAGAGTTTCAAATGTCTGACTTATTAAATATAAGTTTATATTTTATGTCGATTGGATTTTTAAAAAAAATTGAAGGCGAAGAAATTCAAATACATAATCTTTTTAATATAAATTAATATTTTATGCCAATTGAATTACTCTCGTGTTATATTGCTAGTACATATTATTAGGTGTTTTATGAAAAATATAAATTTATGACAACAAGAAAATGATAAAAAGAAAAAAAAAAGTTCTTAAATTGTTAACTTCTCAAAATAGAATTTAAAATAGAATATTTATTGAAAAGTTCATCAAAACAAAATTATATTGCCAAGAAAAGTAGTAGCTGAATACATACCATGAATAGTTCATGAATTTAAATCCCCACCTTCAATTATTATAGAACTAAAAAAATTAAATCATATTAGTTATTATTGTTAGAATCCCAAAATTGTCTCATATTAAAAAAATGTAGAGTTCAACAAATATTTATAAGATAGATAAACTATTCCTCTCACCACTAATTGATTTTGAGATGAATGTCTACACTATCTAATAATTATTAAAAAAATCAATCGAGATGAAACTTTAAACATATAATCTTTTAATTAATAAATCGTATATGTTACCATTAAAATTTGCTGGCATTACTCTATTTGTGTGTAAGGCAGTTTGTTGTTGTCGATTCAATTGGTCCAAGCTGTTTTGTTGTTGGACTTCCAAGTAAAAACATCAAATATACATTTGCAGCCGCCGTTGGCCGGCATTCCCATTTGTCCTTTACAAATTTCGATTTTACTATTTTATTTCTTCGTCTTAAATTTTCACAAATTTTCATTTAGTTTCTATATTTTAAAATTAAAAAATTTTACGTTGATATTGAACTTTTTATGAATAATAAAAAATAAAAAAAAAAGGAAAAAAAATATATAGATATCGAAATTAAAAATATATATATCTAACAAAAATTGATTCAAATGAAACTCATAGATTTCAATTAAGTGAAATTTGAAATTGATGATGTTCAAGTTAAATATTTCATATTTGACTATGTAGGAAATGTTTTTAAACCTTTATAATTAAAATAGGGATGTCAAATGATTTTAAAAAATATAGGGGTGTTAAAATTTACTATCTACAACGTTGAGATACCTTTGAACTATGATACTCCACAATTACTTAATTAGAGGTCTCGTTGTCTGGTCAGCGAATTTAGATCGAAGGGCGAAGCTATTGGTGGGGGCTCGAGGACAACACTCTATAGCATATACTCTATTAAAAATCTCAAACTCAATTGATAACATTATGTAAAATAGTTCTTTCCTCTATTTGTGAACGTAGTTAACACATTATTAATGAACTATGTAAATTACCATGTTTTTGTCTCATGTTCTTTACTATTTTTATTTTATTGTTGTTTCCATTTCATAACCTAAAACAAGATTTCTATTTTAATAATAATCAAATTTAGTTGCACAACAAAATTTTGGTACCGTTTAGTCTAATTCTAAAATCTAATATAATTATTGAGGTTTTTTTACATTAAATTAATTAGTTTATATATATATATATATATATATATATAAAAGTTAACTCAAAAGACATTCAATGATTAAAATTGAATATTATTGAAATATCAATAGTAAAAAAAAGATGGAAAACATCACATCTCTTAAGTAACTAAAAGATGATGAATTCAATTCATGATGACTGCTTACCTAAAAATTAATTTTCACAATGTCTTTTATATTCAAGTATTATAGAATCAGGTGGCATGTACTACGACAATAGTTGAAAAACACGTAAATTGACCAAAAGAGTCACAAATATATATACATACATATATATACACACACACATATTAATATATATACATACATAAATATATATGCATATATATCATACATACATACATATATACATGCACACATATATTCATGTATATAAGCATACATACATATACATGCATATATGCATACGTACATAAATATATACATATATATACATACATACATATACGTACATGCATACATATATATACAGACATACATATATACATACATATATACATACACATACATTACTACCCAAAACTTAAATTTTTATGTTAATTTGTGTCCGGCGATTGGTGTTTTTCAAAGCAGTTATAATATATGCATAGAAGCTTTGGTGGAGAAGCAATCTTTTCATATTTGTTGAAATTAAAAGGGTAAAATTTCATACATGAACAAGCTTCTACGAAAAATCTAAAGAAACATTTAACAGTTTTTATTTATATATTATGATTTTCCATTGGGTTACGTTGTGAAAATCCAAAACAGAATCACAATTCTTGGAGAGAAATTCCATGTAAAAATGCTTTAAAAAGCACCAAAGATCTCTTGGGTTGAGTGTGTGGAGCCATGTGGGAAGCACCTCTTATGCTTGCAAAAGATAGATACTTACCATACACTTCTGTCCACCCACCAACCTGTCAAATTCACAAATCACATCAACATGCAAATCTAAAACTTACCCTAATTGACTTGTCAAGTTTTGGAACCTTAAGCGTTCTGTTTATGCCGAGCGTCAGTGACGCAGTTTATTATCTTGTTTGGAGTATTCTTTTTAACTCCACAGTTATGAGTTTAAGTCTAAAAATCGGTATTTGGTTCTCATATTATTTGAGAGCAGTTATACCCTTTATATAGGGTTTGTTGGTCCTCCCTCCTCCAATTTGTACTAAAAAAAAAGCTTTGTTTATCAATATCAATTCTCTGAAAGTTATCATTTATTCACTATATTCGTTGTTAGTTAATTTAAGTACAGGTTGGGAGTTCGAAACCTAACAAATCCCTTTGTTTGTATTTAGTGGTAAACAAGATACCCTTAACTATCCATCAACTCCTTGATTAAACCATACATCAAACTCTATATCAAACCTATCACTCAACAACTACTAACACCAATTTCCAAACGAGTAGTTAATTCTTCAGACGAATAGTTAATTACCAAAAGGCACTGTTCATAATAATCCTCAAACAAGTAGTTAATTATCCCATGTCTCCAACTATCATTAAGTGATCGATTGGAATGAATTTTTAAATGCTTAAAAATATGTTTAACTAACCTGGTTGTCCACAAGCCAAACTTTGTAAGGCATGGTTGTATTTATACCCAACGTCTTCGCTAGTGAACTCACCAATGTTCGAGTCCCAGAAAATGGGATGACTGAATCTTGATCGCCACTGTTACGAATATCAATAAAAAATATTAAACGATATTTTTTCTTCTCATAACCATGAAATCATGATCGTTCGCATTAAGACAAGTCACTTAACTTAATAGTTGATTCTACGTACCTGCGATTGTCCCAAAGCTTAATCTCAAGAGACATTTTATTTTACAATTAAGTTTACTCGCTGATTTAGAATTTAAGTTCTTTAAGAAAGAATACCTTAGACACTCCAAGACTCTTCTAATAAGAAGCAACTTAGCATGATATTAAAGTACATTGTCTTTCATATTTCATATTGTTACTACTAAAACTACTTAAAAGAACATAATAATGATTGTAATTATTAATGTAGATGTGTTTGTTGATATAATTAAATTTACTCCAACCATGACTTAAGCTTTTGGATTGTTTAGTGGTTTAAAATAATTCAACATGGTATCAGAGTAGGAGGTCTTAAGTTCGAGTCCTCACCAAGTCATTACCTCCCTAATTATATTGAATTCCACTTTTAAATTAGGGGGAGTGTTGATTTATATAATTAAATTTACCTCAACTCAACAGTTTAAGCATTTGGGTTGATTGGTGTGGTTTAACATAATTCAATAAAATTGTGTTACCTGTAAACCAATACTCGGATTTTCGACTTGACAAGTGAGCCTAGGATATCAGTCGTTGGTATGAGCTTACCCTTTTGATCATAATGCCAATCTCTGCACATAATTAGTTAGAAATGGTTAAAGAAGATCCAAAGGGATATGGGAAGTTTGTACCATATCTTAATTAGCTTGAAATAATTAATATCTTGGGAAAAGAGATTATGGCATAATTAGTTACAATCTGTTGATGCACAAACTCCATTCATCAACTCCAATGAGTTTGGCATGGAGGGCTTGCTGTACATCCTTTCTGTTTAAATATGTTGCTGTATTTTCTTCTGAACAAACATCTCTGCCATTACCAGTTGTTTCCTGCAACCTCAACCACACATCAAATTGTGTTCATATGAATTCAAAAATGGAATTTGATTATAAATTAGGTTTCTAAAGATCAAGTTTTCTTTTCTAAACCCTCTGAGGTTAACATTGCTGGGCGGAGATAATGAGCTTCCTCCCCAAACGCCCCAAGATTATGTATACAAAGAAACCTTATTCAGTTTTTAATACATTATTTTTGGTTGATAGAATTAAATTTATTCTAATCCATCGACATGGTACCAGAGCATAACCCTGACTTAACCGATGTACGTAGAATCTTTGGATATAAAACAAAGAATTTGTGAAACTCAATATTGTATAGTCATATAATAAAATCCGTGGTTAAGCATAATGTGTGCCTTGTTGAGGAGTGCTTTTGGTGTGAAGTGTTTATAAAATAACTACTTCATTGAAGAATGCTTATGAAATAAGCGTTCAAGAGAGGAGTACTGTACTCAAGTGTAATTTGGTGAGTGAGTATTTATTAGAGAATATGAGATTCCACCTCAAAATCAATTGACAATGAGGGGAGTAACTCATATCTCTTTTATATTGATGTCGGACTCTCCAACTTTCCAATGTTGGACAATTGAGATTTCAACATGCCCCCTCAAAATAATGTCACATTTGGGCTCACCAGTCTTGAATCGGATCTCAATTTCATTCTTATTGGACCGATACCCATTTAGGCTTTATGAGCTCTGATACCACGTTGAACCATGTTAAACCACCAATCAATCCAAAAACTAAATTTACTTATATCAACCAATACTGATCTCTCACTTATGGACTTTGAAATTTGAGAAATGCCTTACAATTGCTTCCACTCAAGTTAATCAAACACACTTTAATTTGAAATTTCAATCATTAAAAAGAAAAGTGCAGTTTGTTAGTGTAGATAATAAAATGGGAAAGTGTGGAGAGAAGTAGATAAACTCACCGGGTGGTGACCCAGAGCGTGTATTTGGCGAGGAACATGAGAAGAGGGGGAGGAGTTGTAGAAGAAGGAGGTGATGGGATGAAGGAGAATGGCGGCCTGTGATTTGGCGGTGAGGGAGCAAACGTCACCGACGACATTGTAACTATCAATGAAGTTGGATAACTGTTTGGAAACCTCGGAGAAAACGAAGATGCAATCCGAAGAAACGGAGCCTGTAATGGCTTCCGTTATGAACCTTGAACTGTTACACGTTGAGCTAAGAAGCTTATATGCAGAGTCCGAAACCACGCCGTGCGACCACATGAATTCGTCTCTTGCGTTGAAGTCGTTTCCCAAGTCTACAAGAGGATTTCCTATCTGCATCCCGAGCACCAGTTTAGTTACGATAGACGGTGAGTTATTGTAAATGAGATTTTGCATGTATAACAAAAAAAAATGTAAAATATTTCCATCTATAGCACAAAATTAAAATTAATTCATTTGTAGCAGAAAATTCAAATTGAGTTTTATTAGTGATAGAATTCAATCAATGATATACTCATTCTATCACTGCTTGAATTTTCTATGAATAATAGAAATTCAAAATAAGTTCTATCACTAGTTGAGTGATAGAAAATAATGTTTTATAGATGAATTGTTTTTAAAATTCTGCTATAAATATAATATAAGAAATAGAATATGCTGCTGATGATAAATTATCTATTATAAATGGTATTTAAGGGGTTGAGGAGCTAGTTATGTAACAAAAAGTAATATAATATATATATATATATATATATATATAAAGTTTAGATAAACGGGCATCCAAGTTTGAATAACCACCATTTATAATAATCAGTGGGGTAAACATGAGTTGAGTTATATTATAATCAACTCGACCGTTTACATAAACGAGGGCCCAAACACATCGTAAAGTTCATACATATGGAATTGAAAAATATAAACCGAAAAATTCTCTCACATGTCGTTTGACATTACTATATTTAGATTTCAAACAAATCTATATAAAAATTAATTCAATTAATGATCTGACTACAAATTAACCATCCATATACAACTTTCCACCGACTTACAAATTGAAAATTTATTCAATTTCGTTAAAAAAAATCGTAGGCAAATTTCATGATACATAGTGATTAAATTGAAAATTTACAAATTTAGAGAGGATTGTTTTTTTTTTTTACCTTCTAATTAAACTATCATCATCTTTCAAAACAACAAATTAAAATTGATAGAAAAGTGTAGTTTTGCTACTCACTGCAATTCCCTTTAGTTTGATCTTCACTTTGGACTTAATAATGAGCTGAGCCAGCTGTGGAACATAGTGTCCTGTGTTATCAATAAAACAAAAATTGAGATAAAATTAAATTGACAAAAAAAAAAAAAAAATTAGGAAAAGAACAATTCTAAAAAAATGTTGGTACAAAATAAAGACAAAGTATTTTTTTTATATATTTTTTTAATTGAGGTTATAAATAGACGATAAATACCTCCATAACTCTCTCCTGTAATGTAAAAATCTCTATCCTTGTATTCTGGAAATTTGTCGAACCAATGCTGAAGAAATACGAGATTGTCTCGTGCTTAACAAAATTACACCAAATTAACTTAATTATTAGTTTTCACATTAATTCAATTTCTCTTCCATATTAAAATTAATCATTATAATTATAATTAAAAAATAATAATAACCTGTAATTTGATCGTCGATTTTGGAGTAGAAAGATTTATTGGCAGAATACGAGAAACCAACTCCTGCCGGTGACTCCACATATAATATGTTTGCTTCTAAACAAACAAAAAAAAAACATTCAACTAATTATTACATTTTTCACACTTTTATTTTATTTTTACTTTTTAACTATAAAATGGTAATTTTGAAAGAGTTAACATAATTTTCATGAATCTATCAACATCAATGTTTCACCAAATTAAAGAACACAATATCAAACTAAATTTAATTTAATGGTAATTGATATGAGTTCTCGATTAAAAGACTATATTATCTTTTTGTATTCCCACGTGTTAGGAGACAATGAATATCCACATATCACTATATTGATATGATATCATTCATTTTAAACATAAATTCTTGTAATTTTACAATTACAAGCTTATAATTTGTTCTACCTTGAGAGCATTTACCCGCCTTCTTAAGCTTGAGCTTTGGTCAGATTGTAGCTTTGTTTTTTATCATCACCTAAAAACATGATATAGTCCCAATATCTTTTCCTCAACTAACTAATGCTGGATTTTGGTCCAACTAACAACACCACATTGATTAAAAAATAAAAACCATTAATGCAACTACAACAACTTCATAAATATGTTAACATGAGCTAGATGCTTCAACAATTTACATTTAAGATTTAAATATGTATGTCCCACATAAAAAAAATAAAATAAAAAACTTTACCAAAACTTCCTATTTCTACCTGTGTTCCAACTGTAGTCATTCTTTACCAAAAGTTCTCCATTAATTTTGAAGGGACCATGTTCTACAAAAGCTCCAGCTCCAATAGAAGAACAACCAGGACCTACCAATAAACAAACACCACTCTCTTTTACTCTAAAACTTCATAAAACACAAAACAAAAACAAAACAAAATTAAGGTCCCTTTCATAACCATTTTATTTTTAGTTTTTAAAATTCAAGCCTACAATGATTATAGCTACCATACTAAGTTTAATTTTTTCTTACTTGGATGTCTACAACTTACCCAAGGGGCAGCCCAGTGGTTGAGGCTAAGGACTTCAAGGCATAAAACTAGAATACCCTTCGAAGTATACTGGGTATCACAAGTTTAGGGACGAACCAGGAGTATAGGGGAGCCGAATCTCCGATTTCCCGGTTTTCAAAAAAAAAAAACATCTTAGCCATATTTTAAAAAAACTAAACCAACATTTGGAAACAAAAAAAGTAGCTTCCATAAACTTGTTTTTGTTTTTGAAATTTAGTCAGTATGCACATACTTTCTTAAAGAAAGATAGATACATTGTATGAAAGATGAAGTACAGAACATTGTAAGAAATTTTGTTTAAATTTCAAAAACAAAAAATCAAATAATTATCAAACGAGACCTAAAAGATAAGGTTTATGTAAAATGAACCTCCATTGAGCCACAAAATCAGAGGCTTGGAACCAGCTTGAGCCTGAGCTTCAACAAAGTAATAGAACAGAGCCCTCCCCTGGCTCTCATCAATAGAAACATAGCCACCAAACTGCCTAAAACTACCCTTTTCTGGCTGGCTTGGCAGCTCCTTTATTTCATCTTCAAAGGGAAAACCCAACACTTTTGAAAATGGCACATAAATTAGCAGCAACAGCAAACTCACTAAACTTATAATGCCCATTTTCATATATGCTAATTCATCATTGTTCCACCATTGTATATGTATATATATGCAAACTTATTGAGTGGGTGTGCTTTGTTTGGCCCACTTTTGAAATGGATATGGAACAACTTTTCAATGCATCAATTATTTTGGTTTGTGTTTTGTTTTGATTAAAAGGGCAAAAACAGGAAGATATTTAATGATGTTGGGATGCTTTAAAATTAGTGATTGTGCTTTACCATTTGACCTCACCGACGTTTTAGTGTTTGTCTTTGTCAATTACCTGATCAACGTTCCTCCCATTTTTATTCTTATGTGAGTGTTTTGTGGACTTCAATGCTTTACATTTTCCAATCCTTTTTTTTGTCATTCACTTCTTTTGGTCTACACTCCACTTGTTTTTTTTCAATGTTGTGTGTGGACAGTTGGACTTAATTCTAACCAGACAATTATTTAGTTTTTATATATGTTAGTTGACATAAATAAATTTATCACAATCCACCAGTTAAAACTTTTGGATTGATTGGTGATTTAACATATATTTCAATATAGTATCAAAGTAGGAATTCCTGAATTTGAATTTCTGCTGAGTCATTTCATCCCTAATTAAAATTTAAAGTCCGGAAGAGTTGGTTGATATTTTTGGTTCCTCTTGCTCTCACTTGCTTCTCTTCCCACTACCTATCAAATTTGTCTCATTAGCCAGAAATTCCTCCCATATAATAATGACACGTCTACATGATTATATAGCATGTCATAAAGTTTAAAAATATTCGTTTAAGTTTAAATATATCTATCACTTTTTTTTTATAGCATTACAATTGGTTAGAATGATATACCTCATCAATGTCATATCACCATTTCACTACAATTTCTTTTTGGTCATTAGCATTTTCTTCTCAATGACCAAACGGAACATCTTTTATAACCAAGGAGGAGATAAATCCTAACAACCAGTATAACTTACTTTATCAAAGAATATACTATATTTGATTTTATTTTCATAATTAGGCAGAAACACATATCAAGAAACAAAAGTCACAAACTTTCTCTCAAAAATGAAAAAAGAAAAAAGAAAAAGAAAAAAAAGTCCCAAACTGCAACTGCAGATTTGTTTTGGTCAATGTAGTTCCAGTAAGGCTACCAAAACAAACCAACCAATCATTGATCTTTAAATCCCAAATCCAAGCTCTCTCCATAGGTCAACTCTATAGAGTGTAACATCTAAGCCTGAAATGTACAACAACAGCAGCTTGGACAGTGATCTGGAAGAGCTCCATGAAATCAAACACTCAAATTTTTCATGGCAAAGTTAGATCAGACCAGTTTCTTCTTTGTATAAGTTTCCTCCTCTGTCAGACTAACGAATTCCAATTCCTACCACTTGAGGACTGTGTAATGTAAACGATTTATATTGATGGATAATTATACTTGTGTGTTGACTAGCACTGGAAGATCATCGTCGAGGCTGGGCGGAGATAATGGTGGGATAGCTGAGAGGTCAGAAAAATCATCCAGAATTTCCAGGACCCTTCTAGCAGTTGCTTGAGAATCCTCCATATTAATACCGACCTTTCGAGAAGATACCGCTCCCGATTCAATTGATCTAGAAGAGTTAGTACTCTCAACAGATGATGAGAAATGATCGTTGGCTGGATTATTTTGAGCAGCAGATGATATTACAGAACCAAAGATTCCAGAATTCCTCAACCCTTGGATAATGGTCTGTGCATAGAATTAAACACATTTGAGTTTATCTTCCACCATGTACTTTATCGATGCAAATAGATTTGTAATGCAAAGTTGAGAGTGAAACAAGAAAAATTGAACTCACCATAGGTGCATAAATCCGAGTCAGAATACCCTTTCTTATAAGCTTTAAGTTCAGTGCTTTATCAGTCCAAACAATTTTTTCATCATACCTAAAACATAACAGGAACCTGTTAGAAGCCAGGATTTATGTAACACTAAAGGCTTGAGTCTTGTAACATCAAGTCGAAATCGCGAATGGAAATTCTACATCTGCCAACCATGAGACCTTTAAATCTCTACTAAAACAAAGGGAGATAAATACAGTGCATAATAATTACCAGCGAAGCATTTCTTCCTCTGTTGCAGTTGAAGCAATTATGAATGCCTGTAAGAATTTAGTGAAGAATAGTGATTTAATGAATAATTTGAGTAAATTATGCTTGAAGCATATGAATATATCAAGTATACTAATATCTTAATTCTTTGAAAAAAAAATCATTCATTATTCAGATGAAAAACGGAAGAAAAAGAAACTGTGAACCAGAGAAAATAATTGAATCTTCTTTCAAATTTGACAATTCTTTCCATTGGCTTCGAAAATTTCTTCAAAATTCAGTACCTCAATCATTTTGATGAACTTTCTTCCCACCCTTAAAAAGTCTCCCCCCAGACACCATAAAAATTTTGAGACATATCCATGCCAATTTTTATTTCTTCCCACATAAAATTCTTTCCTCAGAGATCTTTGGGTCACAAATATTTGAAATCATCCTTCCCATCTTCGAAAAATGTATTAGAAGTATCCTCCCTTGAGCATCTAAGGCTTTTAACATACCAATTTCAATTTAGTTTGCTCAAACATCAGAAAGTCCATACGTAGCTCTCTGACCATAAGTAACTTTAGTCTTATACTAAGTAATCAAGTAAAGTTTACATTCCATTTCGAAAAAAAAAAGTAAAGTTTACATGTGACCTTTATACCAATAGGAATTGTTTTCGCTGTCTTACTTGGTTTTGACGATTTTATACCAATAGATCATGGTTAGCCTGTAATGGTACATTTAATTTTTGCTGTTTCCCCTTTTCATGTAATTTTATGTCATCTAGTTGCTTGGAACAAGGTAGCATTACCATTGGAACTTGGAAGCCTTTCATCCGGAGGAATCACAAAGAGAAAGTTGTGATACTTATGGCTGTTTTTCTACTCATTATAGGCTTATGGTTGGTTTTCTACTTCACTCGCTTATGACTAGTTTTCTACACTTAACAGGATAAAGTATAAACCAGAGCCCATGGAAACGTATCTTTGGCCTTCAGGATCTGAAAAAGAGGCCCATTTCCCTTTTAACAGGAAATGAAGATAGAATTTATTTCTGGCATGTGTGTTAGATTCACTTCACTGAGCTCAGCAGTTGACTAAGACTCGGATTACTTTGCATGCCAGCTTCAGTCACCAGCTGCCTAAATGCGTAGTCAAGTTCTTGAGTTCTCACAGAATACTTACAAATCAAGAGGTAGAAGAGTGATTCGGTCCAATAACCACCCATGATGATGTTCACCTCTCCTCTTGCATATACAGAAGTTTGTTTTTAAAGAACATATACAGAAGTGTTGAGTCATAAAAAGAAACAACAAAAGAGAGCCAGAGAAGCACGAGTAATAGTTGCAATAGCTTAAACTTAACTGAAAAGGTAGAAAATAGGGAAAAAATACTGAGGGTAGTGGAACTCACAGCTCTATCAAATTCCAACATAAAGCATCTTTTGACATCGTCTTTTGTTGGTTTGCAGCCACATCGGTCACGTCTTGAAGTCAAATCGGTAAATTTAGTGTAAGTGTAATGTAGAACAGCAGCTTCGTCCAACTTGATCTCACTATCATTGTGAAATACATATGCACCAAGAACAAAGAAACAATCAAATGAGATCAAGAGTCAGGAAAGATGATGTCCTAATTTAACCAACTAAAGACTTGATAGAAGGAACAAATTCATTTGGTGAAAAAATAAAATGAAGAGATTCCAATGGATCCAAGTAACGGTAGCTATGCTGCTGAGGCAAAATTATGCCGACATAAAAGCATTTTAAAGCAAATAAAAATGCGTCCATCAAATAGATAAAATAGTAATACACACATGGGATTCTTCATGTAATTGTGCCATCGATGTGCGCCATTTGGACGAAGATGATCTTGAATCCGAGCAGCTGATTTTCCATTTCCATACGTCAAGAAATAGTTTGGATTGCCACGGGTTGCTTCTTTGTAATTACCAAAGTAAACATCTTTTTGGAGATGGTCATAATTCTTTTTAAACATCGACACCTGAACAAGCATAAAGGATTAGGCAACATACTCAGTAAGATTCAACTACAAATGCTTTCACAATTCTAGCCCATGATTATATGGTTCAAACCCAGACTTTCGTGTTTCATACAGAGTAAGTAAAATATTTTACAGGCTATACAGAAAAATGATAGTTTTCGAAGCGCTGAAAAAGGTATAGGTTGTAATGAGACTACGTCTTATTCCAGGTAAGTCACAAAGAGGAGCTTCTGGTTTGAAATTCAAGATAGTGTATGAGAAAGAATTCTCAAAGGAGAAATCATAGGGCTTGTTTGTGTGATTTCTGACAATTTTCAGGTATTGTTTATTGATAGATCTTTTAAGAAATTCTCCTCATCTCTCTAGAAAACTTTTTTTTTTAATATGCATGACAGCATGAGTGGTTAGTCAACTTATGTGCTAACTTCACTATTCTCCCTAGATAAAAAATTAATCAATTAGTAAGAGGGTCCAACAGTTATCTAAACCTCAACTAGGTAGCCACCATGATTTAACTCGTTCCCTTTAGCAAACTATTTGAAACAATTATACTTATAATTCCAATCACAACTAACTTTTTATTATTCTCAATATAAAATCAAGTAATTGTGGAGAAAAAATAAATAGAAAAGTTTGTCTATGAAAGTCATTATAGAACTGATAAGAAACATTTGAAAATGGAAAACATAGTTCTATTTTCAGTGATTTGCAAAGCGTTCAAGGAAACTCATGCCTAGATTGGTTCCTGTCTCAAAAGAAATTTTTTTTAAGATATAAAAAACTTATTGTTCAAACAGACCCTAAACCATTAACGAGATCAGTACCATGTAACTACAGGAGCTTACATTTCTTTTCAATAACAATAACTTCGAACAAACTATATGAAAGAAGAAGTTATACCTCGCTGAAAGGTTCTTTTATATCATCGCGCTCAACACTGCTCTCCTGAAACAAAATACAGCCAATATATCCACCAACATCAATGGCAACATAAAGTAAAGAGATTAAATTCAAAAGAGAAGACAACATTGGACGCCATGAAGCAATCTTGAAAACACTTTATGAAGCTGCTTCACTCACATAATTTGGAAAAATAACAACATCAACATTTTCAGCTACATCAGCAAGCAAGTGTCTCAATGAGTACTCCCGCGTGCCCGCAGGGTGCATCAGTTCATCAGTATCCAGATGGATGATCCAATGCATACCAGCATTCTGTTCAATAAAAATAGTATTTATTATCATGCATGCTGAAAAAATTCACACAATGAGAAGTTGTGTGGTTCATACTACAGAGAAAAAGAAAAATACAATACCCTAGCCATGACAATAGCCATTTCCATATTCAGAGACTGCTTCACAAACAATTCATAATTACATGGTTTGTAGAAGAAGCTTGACAACCACGTCTCGTTCCAAATCCGACTAAAATACAAACAAATGAATCTCAGTTAAGAAAATAATCTAAGATTAATTTTTTTTTTGTGGAAAAAAAAGCATGTTACAAAAGAGAATTCAGAAAATAAAAAGGGAAAAGAATCTCCATGGAGCCAAACAACAAAGGAAACATAGGATTCCAAGAGGGTTATTAAGTGGTAATGCCAAGAGGATTATTAAGATTCCTCAATCAGCTTGTGAAAAGATTAAACTGGGTATCGGAAGTTGAAAAGAAAAAGATAAAAGTCATGAATCAATCATTAAAGGGAATAAACAGGGAAGGAAACATTCATATCTCGCATAAAAAAATATACTGACCTTTTTGCTTGCTGTTCTTCTAGCTCTTTCGTTCTGAATATAACTTTTACTCCCTGGCAACAAATAATTGTTAATTGAAGATGACAACTCCAAAATAATCGAGATAGAAACGAATAAACGTGGGGTACAAAATGTGAAGCCACAGCACGGGACACGGCTCACCGGAATACTTGCTAAAACTTTGGATACATTAGGGGAGGCAGCCTTCCCTTCCACAAACAGGAAAAAATTAGAAACCCCAATGACCTTGTGGTAAAAGATCCAGGGTAAAGTCTGCTCCAAACCAGCAGAGGTGCTTGTTGTAATGCATATCTGATAATCACCAATTCAAGACAATGTCAAACAAACAAGGCAAGAATATTACACATCCCTAATGAAAAACTATATAAGAAAACCAACACACAAGGTCGAATTTACAAACAAACTTATGTTCCTCAAAACACCACCACCACATATAACATGCATTCATAAGAATCAAACAGAATAGCCACTCAAAGTAAAATAAAATAACGTCGCATAAAAAAAAGAAGATCTATTAAACAGCGGGATTCAAAATCAATCCCAACCCTAGAACACAATCAAAGTAAATAATTGCTCCCAAAAACTTCCCCTCCAGGTTTTAGGTTCGTACCAGAGAATATGGGATTCCACCTCAAAACCAATTGGCCATGGAACATTTGTGAGATCCTAACATGTCCCCTCAAGATGGTGAATCTTTTGAGCTCACCAATCTTAAATAGGATCTCAATTTCATTTTTATTGGACCAATACCATAGTAAAGAATATGGGGTTTCACCTCAAAACTAATTGGCAAATGAGATGAGTAACCCATATCTCTTTTATATTGATGTTGGACTCTCCCACTTTTCAATGTGGGACATTTGTGACATCCTAACCGTTCGAGACTCGGCATTAATTTACGGACACCTCCCATGTCTCCATTCCTTCAATGTCTTCTCGTGTCTGACCTAGGGACAGGCATAGTTACTAAAGCTCCAATTTCTCCATTTCCCACAAAAAAAAAAAAAAAAATTGCCCACCATAAAAACATTCAATAAATTGGGAGATCACACACCAAAAGGCCAAAACCAATAGAGAGAACGAAACAGCCAGAAATCAAATGAAACAAAGAAAGCAAAGAAAGGAAACCTTGGGGTTGAGATCGGCGGCGTAATCGAACTTCCAATCCCGGTAATAGGAAAATGCAGCAGGGGAACGAGTCCGGCCCAGAAGATCAACGCAGTTGGAAGTATGAGAAGGAAGGGAAGGAGCCGAACCGGACATGCCGGGGAACTCGTGGCGTTCGGGCGACCAGCGGGTGACCGGGTCGTCTAGACCGCCCCGCCATTGGAGGAGGAAAGCGAAGCAGGCGAGGCTCAAAGGGAGGAGAGTCAACAGGAAAAGCAAACGAGAAGAAGAAGAAGATTGAGCCGCCATAGTTGCAGAGAAAGTTGCAGAGGGGGCGGGGAGTGTTTGGTGAATGTAGAGAGAGAAACCCAAACAAATAGAGATTTAGAGAGAGAAAGCTCCAAAAACCGAAACAGAAGGATCGTATCTCGCGAACCGTTTTGTCGTTGGGTGTTAATGGCTCATTTCAATTCTTTTTCCTTTTTTTTTCTTTTAATTGATTTTCTTAAAATAAAATTATAACCGCTCAGTTTTCATTTTGATAACGGTAATTGCTGGGCTTTTTTCGTATATTTAGGTAGGGTTAGTTTTAAAATTTATTAATTTTTCATCGAAAATTTACGTCTAAACTAGTTTTTACTAATTTTTTCATATATTTTTTAAAATCATTTTTATTTTCAATCATTCATTTATAATTAGTCAATCATTT
This sequence comes from Sicyos edulis, assembly GCA_036507275.1. NCBI lineage: Eukaryota > Viridiplantae > Streptophyta > Magnoliopsida > Cucurbitales > Cucurbitaceae > Sicyos > Sicyos edulis. Next base: position 46,197,661 of record CM071847.1, on the reverse strand, counting down.
CTAACAATTCATTTTTTTAATCATTTTTTTAACTATTAAAAATAACTACTCATTTTAAATCTATCTCTCAACAAGATTTTTACTCTAACTTTTCTCCACAAAAAAACTATATCTAAACGAGTTTTTTGCACAACTCTCCATTTTTAGTTACTTCATATAATTCTTTTAAGTTAAATCCTACTTAAATATGTCAAACAAATAGCCCCTATGATATATTTATAAAATTATAAATGAAAAAGAAAGATTATTTTTTACAGACAATTTATTTAAAAAAAGGTAAGTTTAGAGAAAGTTTATGAATCGAACTAAGACATGGATGAAAATAGTATTTTAATGTAGGGTAAATTATAGATTTACTTTATGTAGCCGCAAGAAAGTTGGAAACTAGATTAATCACTATGATCTTAAAAAAGCTAAAATTTTATCTATATCGTTGGATAAAAATCTATTGTCGTTTATAATGAGTGATAAGTTGAGTACATAGAAGCTAAATCATTTGTGCATAAATGATATGTTATTTTTGTTTAATCTATTAAAATCATAAATATTAAATTTAGTTTTTGAAATCATGAAAATTAACTAGGAGTGACACTAAAAATTGAAAACGACAAAACTGAAACGAATCAAATTGATCAATTGGAATGATTTAGATTTTTCACTTAATCTTGAACATATTAGTTTTTATTTGAAGAATATCGAAAGATATTAGATTGGCTCGATTTCTATTTATAAAAACCAAACTAAACCAATATTAATTCATTACTTTCATTTTTCTATTCATATGTTAGTTTAACTTTTATTGATAAATAACTAATTAGTTTTGTTTAAATTAATTAGAAATTTTGATCCTTCAATGTCTTTGGTGCCTACTTAAAGATGAGCGTGGTTACCCTTATTTCAAAAAAGAAATTATAAATTTTGAGAAATGTTTTGCAATAAACATTCAAATGGGAATTAGAAGTATCTAAAAAATCGAGTCAATAATTTATTTTCTTTATTGGAAATTGGTTCTTAAATTAAAGGGAAAATCTTTTTATTCCATTTCGTACTTGACAGGTTGTTAATGTTAAAAAGGAAAAATAAAGCTTTTTTGGAATGTATTTTTAATGCCCATCTTATTATTAGGGTAATAGAATAATGAAAAAATAAGTATATGTAGTATTTATTTTTCCACCTTTTGAATTTCTTTTAATTTCGAAAATGTATGTGTTGTTAGAAATGTCGAGAGCATTACTATTTTAGTTTTTTGAAAATATATTTAACTATTAATGCTTTTTTATTTGTAACTATTGGTAAAATAACTTTCAAAATTTTAGTCAGTTTTATTATTATTTTTTTTCATAAGAGTCAGTTTTTTTTTAATAGCTTCAACATGATTTGAACGTTTTATTAATTTTATATCACAATTTATAAACATAGAACTAATTTGATTTTAAAAGGGTGACATTTAAGAAAAATTTATCTTATATAAATGGCCATATAGTTTCATAAATTATTGTACTCTTCCATAAATTTTTCTTTTCCCTGTACGATTGCATCTTTTCTTGAATAATGATATTTCTTGGTCATTTCTTTCTCATCTAAATAATTAAGAAAAGAAAAAAGAAATGGGTACCACAATTTCCTTCATATTATCCTATTCCTATTAACAGTTATGCATTTTGATTATAAATATTATATATAAAAATATACATTTTGTTATTATTTGATTGCATTAGGAGTGCATAAAAGAACCGATAACTCAAGCAATCCAGACTGCTCAAACCGTAAAGGTTGGATTGTAATTGTGTGTGTACCAAACACATTCTGGGAAAGATTATACAGAACAAAAAAACTCAAATTTCATTTAACAATGTCAATTGCAAAGAAACTTTAGCATGACTTGATGCCTCAATGATACTAGTTGAATATTTTTTCCTTCTTTTGAAGGATTTTGACTTGCAAGGCTTCATTTAAGCACAATTATTAAGTAATTATTCTAAGGAACCTCAATAAGAGATGTAAAATATCAAACATTTATGAGGGAGTTATTTGCCTCCCCTCTAACAATCTTAGTGGTGTGGGTAGATGTAAAAAGTAAACTCTCAAGTCTTTATTCATTCATTTAATAATCTTATTTACCACAGTTCAAAAAATAATAATCTTCTTGACAGCTTATTAGTACGAATAATATGTATTCATAATCAAGAGTTCATAGGTTGAATCATTCCCTCTTGATTGGACTCAAATAAAAACTAATAGTAATAGTAACATCTTTATGATTTATTGTTGAATTATGTTAAACCACCAATCAATCCAAAAACCTAAGCCGATAGATTGAGACAAATTTAATTTTATCAACCAACGTTTATTGTAAGTCCTCAACCTCGATTTGTGGCATTAGAATTCTAAAACATAAATTTATCTCATTTATTGGGTGAAAACGACGTCGTTGGCTTTGTTGTAGCCGTTAGAATCTTTTGTCCTATATGTATACACACGTCAAGGCTACTTTAGTCACTATGGTAGTGTCATCTATCGTCAAAGTGTTGTGATCACTTTGTTTGGACATCCCATGAGCATTGTCTTAACAGTGAAATTGGATGAGTAGAATTACCTCTTGTAGAAAGGTATAGTGTTAGCTATTCTGCGAGGATGGCATGCAGATGGCTTTGTTCTCGACACAAAGGCTCAACCGTCGGAATTTCTCGACATCACGGCTAGGTCAAAGAAATCTTCATCAATTCCCAATCAAATGTGTGGATCTCTTCAAGACATCATGAAAGATGCAATGAAAATGTTGGAATATCTCGTCATAATGAAGTAGACATATGAGAGACTGAAGTTAACTGGTGCCCCTGTTCCGATCTCTAATTTAACGTCCTATGTGCTATGTGGCCTTGGACTTGAATATCTACCAATTATATGTGTATTATTGAGAGTTGGGAAATCACTTAGTGCCAATTGAAGGCACGTTTGAACGATTTCACCTGGTGGCAGCAGGTGGTGATTCTAGAGCTAACCATACAACAAACTATGCTCACAATAGGAACTCCTTTGCGAGCCAGAAAAATTGGAGAGGCAACTCTCATAACAACTCAAATGGTTACACCAATTCTGGTCATGCCTCCCATATGTGCTATATGCACTTTGATGAAGGTTACAATAACCCACGTGGCTTCGGATAGGGCGTGAACGAGCCTCACAATGAGAATGTTGCGTTTGTGATATGATCCAAGATCTAGATTATATCAAAAGATAAAAGAATAAAGATAAACCAAGTTTTGATAGGAACTTGGAACCTCCCTTCTCAAGAGAATCTCTTGAGCCCTACAATAAATTACTCAATAACTCATTTAACAATTGGATGTCTAAATCCTAACCTAACCCACCCTACTTATAACAAAATACTAACTTATTCTCCAAGTAATGGCTAAATAGAGTCCTAGGCCCAACCTTATCAATACCCGCTCCTTTAAAGCACCTTGTCCTCAAGGTTGGCATACACAAAAATAGAAAAATAAAAAAAAGATTTTTTTTTTTCCCGGAGGCAGCAGCGAGGATTGCGGCAGCAGTGCGTCGGTGGTGGCGGAAACGGCAGCGTTGGTGGCGGTCGTGGTGGAGGAGGTGGTGGCGAAGGTGGCGGCGGTGGCGATGGCGGTAGCGGCGGCGATGACGGCGGAGGTGGCAGCAACGATGTCGGAGGTGGTGGCAGCGATGGTGATAGTGGCAGCTTCAAAATCCTAGCCGTCGTTTTTTTCAATATAATTTCTTTGCTCTCTCTAAAACACTTTTTTAGGTCATTGAAACTCTCCTTTAGGTCTTCTCTAATTTCTTTTTTTAGAGAAGCTACCTCTTCTCTGAGGTCTTTTTTCAAGTCCACCATCAAACTTTGCAACTCTTCTTGAATGAAACGAAGAACTTCTTGATCCATCTCTACAACCAAGAATCGAACGGCTCTGATACCAATTGATATGATCCAGGATCTAGATTATATCAAAAGATAAAAGAATAAAGATAAACCAAGTTTTGATAGGAACTTGGAACCTCCCTTCTCAAGAAAATCTCTTGAGCCCTACAATAAATCACTCAATAACTCATTTAACAATTGGATGCCTAAACCCTAACCTAACCCACTCTACTTATAACAAAATACTAACTTATTCTCCAAGTAATGGCTAAATAGAGCCCTAGGCCCAACCTTATCAGTTTGTTGCTACACTGCAAGTTCTTACCGATCCGCATTGGCTAGCGGACAGTGGAGCGTCCAGCCATATTACTTTTAACTCTGCAAATCTGACTCACAAGAATGAATACAATGGTAATGGTACTCTCACAATTGGTAATGGTAAACAACTCTTTATTTCAAATATTGGCAATAGTACTTTTGTTACTACTACTGGTTATGATGTTCAACTTAAGTCTATTCTCAATGTTCCCAAAATCAAGTTTAACTTGTTAACTGTGTCAAGATTGACTACGGACAATAATCTATACATAAAGTTTCATCCTCTGTTTTGCTTTTGCCTTGTGAAGGATCGGATTACACGAAGGGTGGTTTTGCGCAGCATTCTTAAGGATGGATTGTACCAGTTCTAGCTCTCCACTATCGGCCCTCCCTCTCCAACTCCCTTCAATCGTATATCTACAACTCTCGCCTACTCAGAGTCATCTTGTTTTCATTCTAGTTTAGTGTCTACCTGTTAATCCACCTCTACTACTTATGATAAATCTAGTGTACCTCAGGTGTCCAAGTCTGTTTAGCATCAAAGTGTTGGTTGTCTCATATAGAATCTTGCATCTTGTCCTTATACCTCTTTTAATGTAAGAGCCCCATTTTTCTTTATTAGTATTCTTTTATCAGTTTAAATAAGTGGCTAATTGAAAAGAAGGGCATTTTTGTGAATGTCTTGAGAGTAAAGGGCAGTTTGGTATTCTTCCATGGCTATTTAGTTGCACTTTCGCGGATCCCTAGAGCAGCACTGTTCACTCTCGAACCAGGCGCCGTTCCCCTTCCCTTCGCTTTTCCGACCACCAGCTCGCCTTCGCCGGAGGCATTGCAGTCGGGATCGTTCGCGCGCGTGTGTGGCGTCATCTCCGTCGAAGCAGGTCGCGGGTTCGAGCTGTGGCGGCTGCGCTGGCACCTTCAATTCGTCGTCCGAAGCCGCCGCTTTGTCGGGCGCGGGTTCGTCGTGCGAGTTCGGCCGTCGAGTTCTCGCGCGTGGTGCGCGCGTGCAAGCTCGGCGTGAGTATGCTTGGTCTGTTCGGAGCGCGTTGGGTGTCGAGCGGTGTGGGTTGAGGTCGTCGTCGCCGGAAGCATCAGGGGTCCGTTGTCGAGGTCGTAGCGCCAACCGCCAGTCTCTCATCGTCGCCGGAGTTGTGGTGAGGTCCATCTTGTCTTCTCACTTTTACTTTTGTTCCTTGAGTTAAGTTGCAAATGGTGGTTAAAGGAAGGAGAAGATGGGTGTTTGGTAAATGGGCTTGTTATTTAAATTGGGTTTAAGGCTATTCTAGTAAGGAATAGGGGTGTTTGGTTACTGGATCAAGCTTATTTTAATGAGGGATTGGGCTAGTTTGGTTATATGATTAAAGCTATTCAAGTGGAATTTAAGAGTTGTTTGTTTCTAGGTTCAAACTCACTAAAGTGATGGTTTAGGCTTATTTGATTAATGAGTTGGATTTATTTAATTGATGAATAAGGGCTGTTTGGCTGCTGGTTCTTGGATATTCAAGTTGAGATTAATTTATGTTTGGTTATGAGTTTAGGGGTGTTTGGGGTTAAAGGTTGTTTGGATTTGGGGGTTTAATAGTATGTGTGTTGAGTTAAATGACAAGTGATGATCGTTTGACTTTTCGTTGACCAGGTTTGCCTCGAGCTAATTCTTGTTCTCCGAGCCAAGTTTGAGGGTCGCGTGGGACCATCAGGACACATTTTTCGAGGTTCTCCACTTCTTCGCTAAATTTGACTTCTTTGGATCTGCTTTAATGGTCTAAGGTGCTAGTTCTGACCGGTTTGTTTGCTTTAGGGCTCGGAAGTGGTGTTTGGCTTTTGAGAGCTTCCCGTTCACGCTAGAGTGTTGATTGGGAGTTCCACTGAGGTAAGGGACCCTTTATCCCTTTCTCGAGGACCTGTGGTTAATACATGTGCCGGTTTACTCGCATTAGTTGATTTGTCTGATTGTAGCATAACCATGTGCATTGTATGTTGCATTTGATTGTATCGAGAGCATATACACTTTATGTTTGTCTTTTGTATAACTAGTGATGCATGGATCATGTACGTATGCTTGATATGGTCGAGTTGCACGTGGTTGCATGATTGTCGTGATATGGACTTGCATGATGTTTGATGCACGACTTTATGCCTCGTTTGGACCCAAACGAGTCATGAAGATCGGATAGAGGAGACTAGTAGGTGGGTGTGGACGAAGAGATTCGGGCACACCCCAGCGTGAGGTGATATTCTTTCGCTCGCGGACTTCAGTGGATGGTCGGCCCACCAGCTCACGGCCACTGGATGGTTCCTACTAGTAGCCTAGGCTCTCTCCGGTAGGTGGTATGGGCTTGATATAGTTCCTTGGTGATTGGTGTGGCACCACCTCTCACCGTGAGTCGGAGCCTAGGGCCAATAGGTTGCTCGACTCACCAGGTCCCTGGAGTAGGATGCCAAATTGCTCTCGAGTCGAGGACTCTTGTGAGCTTTTGGGTCTAGGGTCTCACGATTCTTAGACCGCTCTACGTGGTGCTCGTCAAGGACGAGGTTTCTTGACCTAACACCCAGGAGCTTGGGTTTTGTACACCCTTTGGTGATGTTGCTGATCATACTTGTTTGCTGATGTTAGTATTCTTGTGCATGTCTGTTCCCGTGCTGGGAAAGCCTTACTGAGTTTGCAAAAACTCACCCTTTTCACTGTGGAATCCCCACAGGTACTACTAGACTGTACCGAGATGGATGATCGACGAAGCTGGAGATGACCATGGGACCCGCTGCATCACTCTGTGTAGAGTCTTTTAATTTATTCTTTCTGCATGAACTATTTAGGGGCATGATAAGTGGAATCTGTTTTACTGAGCTTTTATGTTTTGACTTTGGGTACCCTATAACTGTTTAATGGATTGATGGTTTTACGAACTTGTTCTTCTAAGTTGTTTAAAAGGAGTTTGGTTTTAAACGTACATGTCCGAGATGTCGAGTACTATTTTCATGCATTTATAGCTAAGGACTTAGGTTTAGACCCTTGTTGGGTCGGGTCCTTACATTTAATATGGTATCAAAGCTCTTTAAGCCTAAACGGCATTCATCCAATAAAAATGAAATTGAGAACTAAAAGAGACATCATCTTAATAGAGCATGTTAGGATCCCACATTCTAAAGAGTGGAGATCTCACAAAAATATATAAGAAATGTGGATTACTCTTCTTATCACCAATTAATTTTGAAATGGATGTCTTTTAATATGTACTTATCGCCATATATAATATAGTTTTAAAATATTTTTATGGTCTTCTTGTTTTATTTAGGATTAGTTAGAGATGTCATATTTGACATTGATTGTTTATAAAAAATTGTAGGAAAATAATTTTTGAACTATATTATATATGGCTATAAATATAAGCATTCGCTCTTGGTTGACAAGAGAGGAAAAATGTCTTAATATTGGCATTTAAAAAAAACAATCTAACATAATCAGGTAGTTTAGTTCAGCTTCATAAAATATAAATTAGAGCTCATATAAATATTAATTAATGAAGTCACAGAGTAGTATTTTATTTTATTTTTATATTCGTGAGTGTCTGATTCAACTCACGCATGCTTCAATTATTCTTACAAGACAACCATTTAATCCTACTACATTTGATTATTAATGAAATTTATAGAAAAATAATTTTTAAGTAGATAGTAATAGAATGAATTTATAATCTCTTACTCTTTAAAGTACTCTCGACCATTAGGTCAATCAACCACTATGGTTTAAACCTCCATTTTATTACCCAGCCAAGTTCAAACCTCCCAATAAATAAATTTGAACAACAATCTCAAACTTCTTTCTATGACCAAAACTAGAGAGATACATTGAGATCTGCAGCACACTAAAAGCAAAGGCCAAGCCACAAAGTTCAACCTCAAAAGGATTCAAGAAGATCACTATCACAAACACCAAAATTTGTCAAACAAATAAAGAACATATTAGCTAAATATATTGAAAGTAAGAAAAAGTTTTATTTTCCCATGAAATATCTAGCACCACCAAATGAGTACACCCCAAAGATATACCAGAAAATAACTTCAAAAACTTAGCATACTTGGTTTATTGAGGTATGAATTGAATGATAAATAATGAAACATGAGATAATACCAAGAAAAGGTGATTGGGCAAACCAAGTTTTGAAGCAACCCAACAGTCAGGCAGATCCTTGGAAGCTTGAATTACCACTTGACTTCCCTAACAATAGACCAGATGAGTTGATCACCTTTTTAATAGCTTTAGCACATCTCCTACCAGATGAAGAGATCCAGTAACAAGAACCTGAATCCATCACAAAATCTGCTCAAGTAAACGACATCTATATTTTGAACAATATGAACTCAACTAAGCAAGAAGTGAAAGTTGGATCAGGAAGAAAGGTTCAAAATGAATTTCGATACCTCAAATGCTGCCCATATTCCACAAAAAGAAACTGAGCATGAAACAAATATGATCAATGGAAAAAATTACTACTTAACAATTAATTTCCTATGAATTTCTTTGACATCCAAATATTGTAGGCTCACGAGTTATATCCAATGCGAATATTATGGATGCACATAAACTGATCCAAACACTCACATAAATTTTTAAAAAACTGGAAATAATAGAATGACTTAAATATCCATTGTCGACGATCCCATCTTGGAAAGATGGAAAACCTCACATTTTTAATAAGATGCATAAGTTATTCATCTCATCGTCAATTGATTTAGAGATAGAACCTCATGTTTATTTAATATGGTGTTAGATCCCATAATGCTACAGGGTATTCAGTCTGATCCAAGAATAGTAAATCCAAAGAGGCGAGGAGCATGTTGCGGATTCCACATTAAAAAGATGAGGAGACCTTATTTTCTAAGTCTAATAAGATGCATGAGCTACTTCTCTCGTAGCCAATTAATTTTAGGATGAAACCGTGTTTAACTAGTATCCATCGTAGCATAACTATCCCCATAGATGAAAACTTTGTTAATGAAAAAAACTATCCCCGCCTTCTAGTTGCACTTCAAAGCTATTTAAGAGTTTAAAGTCCAAATTAAGATGTTAAGAAACTGAAATTTTCACCAACATTTGCAGAGCGAGATTTAACTATGCTAATTCAGTGAAATATCTAACCTGTAGTCTAATGGATGGGGATTCTCTAACGCAATCTCTCAGCCATTTTATCGCTAATGGCAATGACGGCATCACTGCGCTGCCAGTGAAGTTGTTATCCGAAAGACTTGAGTGTGAATCCTCATATCGAGGCAAGGCCCGCTCACTGTCTAGCTTAAGATCCTTGTCAAATATAGCATCTGGTTCTGCACAAACAGATGAGATGATAACCATGTTTGATCAAGGTTCAAATACACAATAAACCATAATTCAGAAGCTAGGCTAACGCATATATTAAAACCACCTGTTAAAAGAAGAAAGCCATAAATTCAAGGTTTATCATTTTTATTTTAAAAAAAAAATCATCCTCTGCATATTTTCCATCTATGAATTCTGTTTATTTAAAAATAATAATTATTCAATTTTAAAGTTTGGGCACACATGAAAATGTAAAGATATTTGGTAAACGAACAGTTAAGACTCCGTTAGATAATCATTTAATTTTTTATTTTTGGTTTTTGAAATTAAGTTTATTCTTACTCAAATTTTCTATAATGTATTCCATCTTTCCTATAATGTATTCATCTTTCCTTGAAACTTTTGGAAGCTATCTTTTTTTTCCAAATTTTGGTTTGGTTTCTAAAAAATATAGGTAAGATGTAGATATCCTAGTAAGAAAAAACATATGGTAAGGTAGTTGTAGGCTTAAATTTCAAAAACAAAAACAAAAAACAAAATGATTTCAAACAGGCATAAGTATTCATCTGTGTCCAATATTCAACGGAATAATTTAAGGAAATTCTACTCATCACAGCTATTTAAAAGAAAAGAAAAAATAAATTAAAAAAAAAAAAAAAAGAGGAAGGAATAATACCCTTCGCAAGCATAATCTTCTCCCAAATTCTCTGGAGGTTGAATTGCCATGACAAGTCCTTGCTTAAAATATCTGATGAACTTACTGAATTAGCAGAGGAGACTTTAGTATATGTTGACATGGTAGGGACAAAAAGGGCTTTCGAAAAATGAACACCTACAGATAAAAATAGAACTCCAAATCTTAAAAGTTAAAAAATGCAAAAAATGATTTGGAAAGTATATCAATAAGAAAATCTTATTAACCTTTTATCTACTAATAATGAACAAAAAAAGACGTACAATACTAAGATTTCAAAACTGTGCTGCTGAAAATGAACTAACTACTATAGAACCACCATTGTTTAGCAAATACAAAGGGATCACCATGTTAAACTTCTACCAGGAGCTTCCCAAAATCATTATGAAGCTACTAAGCAAGACATCACACCACAAGGCAGTTAGATCCTTGACATAAAATTTGATTGACCAGACGGATTAAACTGGCTGCTGCAACTTCCCATGGACTCTTCCAAGTAGAACATCTTAAATAAAATCTGAAAGAAGAATCCTAGCTTTTTGTTATCTCCTTTGTGCATTGTGTGCAAAGTTGACGAAGATGTGGATTTATCATGTTACATTGGCTTTTTGCCATGAGAATTTGTACTTTTCTGATAAGAATGAGGGTTGTCCTGTTTGAAGATATCAATCTCTGACCTTTCACCTTTGCACCCCAAAGTGGAGAATATTATGCCTCAAAGTAGGTGATCACCAATATGGAGGGAGAAAAAATGGGCTGTGATTATTGTAGCTATGTGTGGTACTTTTTTTGATAACCGGGAACCGAAGCTTTGCACTACCATATATCTGGGGCACTCGCACCCATCCCAAGGCCTAAATTCGAGAGATAACAAGGAACTTTACAATTAAGTGGAGGCCAGAGCTCACTCATGGGTTTCAAACCTGGGCCTCTGAGACCCCAAACCTCTACGGGTTCGCCCCTATTTATGGGTTATTTAAGTTGAGAGAAATCAAATAATATTTGAAGACTTAGCTTCCCATACCCTAAGTCCCGAGGAAATTGTTTTTTTGGTCTCTAGTTTTATTTTTATTGGAAGAGAAAAATGAAAGAATGCAGGAAGAGTTTACAGAAACACAACCAGCAAAACAACCCAAGCAGAATAAATTATACAAAAAAGGCTACAATCCAAGACAATTGGAGATATTTGTAACCTCTTTAGCTACTACCAAAGGCGGACTCTTCACTCTCCCCTTTTTACTCCCTTTTTGCATTACAATAATACATTATTACAATTATTTATATTTTCATTAAAAAAAATAATATAACATAAAAAGAGACAAAGGCACAAGCATAGAACCTGAGGAAGCACATGTATTCACAAGTTGTGGAAGTAAGATTTGAGGGTCCCTCACTTCCATGCAATTGAATAGGAGAATCTACAACCAGGAAAAGTAACTTCAAAAGTTATTTGCATTGTCCAAATTTAATGGTTACAAGGAAATAAATCGAAGAAAAAGTAAAAAAGGGAAGAAATTCATCAGTAATGCTGAAAAGAAAACCTGAAATGTCACAATGTAACGTTAATTGGAAAGTACCTGCTTTGATACGTTTGGGGATCCAGCTTCTTGAAGGACGTTGACAGGATCATCATTTCCCGAATTTCTGTCCATATTTTTGGCCCTAAAACAATGTAATGACTTTTGATTTCCTTTCACGACACTAGAGAACCAGTTAGCACAAGCCTCCATGCTTTCTGGACTATGAGCTCCATCCAAATAGAATACTAAATTTTCATTTGAGTTTTCAGACTGCTTTGTCAAATTAGGTAATGATGAATAGCAATCATAAACTATCTGTGCTCTCCCAGAAAGATTTGCAGTTGAAAGACCCCTAAGAAATGCATCTGGTAGTTTGGCCACATTGAAACCCTGATTTTTGCACAAAACAGAGATAGTCAAAAGGGTTTAAAATATCTATGTTTTAAAACATAAATTTTAGGGAATTTACCCTTAGCAACACATTTTATCTCTGATATTATATTTGCAGCCCAATTTCTAAAATAATTCACTTATAGCACATGATTTTTATAAGTGGTAGAACTCAACCAATGATAGACTGAGTCTATCACTGATTGAATTCTATCAGTGATAGAACTAACCAGTGAAAGAACTGTATCACTCATTGAATTCTATCGGTGATAGAATTCAAATTGGATATCTTACTATAAATGAATTAGTTTAGATTTTGTGCTATAGATGGAAATACTTTTCCCTTTTTTATTATAAATGCAAAATTCCCTAAATTTTAAATAAAAGTAATGAAAAGTAGAAGAAGAGTAAAAAATTAAAAAAAAATAAAGAAGATTGCTCCAGATTGAAGGGAAAAGATTAAGACACTAAATCCTTTAGTTCCCTAGATTCTTTTTTCTTTTTGGCCTGAAACTCCTTTAGTTTCCCTAGACAAAATAGTTATCACATTAAACATTTAATAATATCATTCCTTTTGAATATGGGGACGCTTGTACATATAACAAGAGAAGCGCACGCATTAGATACAACATACATATCAACAGGGAGAGTGAAGAACAGACCGACCGACCTAACACTTCCAGTTATTATATTATCCCATTTCCTTAAAGGCCACGACCAACAACTAAATAAAGAGACCATCAACAAAAGTGTCGTATAAAGCATAAAGTAAAATATGAAGGTTAGACAAACATTTTGGAGCAGCCTTTCCCAGTGTCCAGTCCTCTGAAGCCAACATTTACAAAGGGAAACAGCAAGACCAGAATTAACTAACTGATGATCACCAGACATGCCAAGCTTCACTCCATCCAGCTTTTTATGGTCAAGAGGTTCGGCTACGTCTAATGGGATCTGCAATCAGTTAGCATAGGACAATATCCAGTAAAGTTCCGTATTATGAATCTTCTTATCCCCACATAAAATGTGCACATTTGCTATTCAAGAGATTTCTATTAAAACTTCACAATATTGAGAGGTGAACTTATACTACCCTGAATAAAATTTTAGGCTATCCCTATGGAATTTTCTTGGACGTTTGGGCTTTATTTGTTTTCTTGGAATAAGAAGCGATTTCATTTGACTAGAAAAATACAAAAGTATAAGGGGATGCCAAAGAGTTACACATATGATCTCTAATTGGTGGCATGGAAGAATCAGAAGTAAAGGACTTTCTTCTGGTAAAACAAAAAATAAATTCAATAAGATGCCAGTCAATGTGTCCAAGCTTTACGAATAGCAACAAATATTAATGCGAGGCTTTTATCACTGTTATAAGATAACAGCATCAAAACTCTGATAAGGTTGGGCCTAGGGCTCGATTGGGCCTAGGGCTCTATTTAGCCATTACTTGGAGAATAAGTTAGTATTTTGTTATAAATAGAGTGGGTTAGGTTAGAGTTTAGGCATCCAATTATTGAATGAGTTATTGAGTGATTTAGTGTAGGGTTCAAGAGATTCTCTTGAGAGGGGAGGTTCCAAGTTCCTATCAAAACTTGGCTTATCTTGTAATTTGTTATCTTTTGATATAATCTAGATCCTGGATCATATCAATTGGTATCAGAGCCGTTCAATTCTTGGTCATAGAGATGGATCGAGAACTTCTTCTTTTAATTCAAGAACAGTTGCAAAGTTTAAGGGTCATGATTTCTTCTCATAGAAAAGAATTCAGAGAAGACCTAAAGGAGAGTTTCAATGACCTAAAACGATGTTTTAGGGAGGAAATTAGGTTGGAAAAAACAATGACGGCTAGGGTTTTGACCCCGCCACCACCGCCTCCTCCGTTGCCGCCTCCGCCTCCGCCGTTGCTGCCGCCGTTGCCCCTACCTCCGCCACCATCACCAACCCCACCTGCGGCGCTGCTGCCGCCGCCGTCACCACCTCCGCCACCACCATCGCCGCCACCACTTCTAACATCGCCGCCGCCATCTCCACCGTCACCACCTCCGACACTGCCGCCGCCACCACCACCAGTGTTGCCGCTACTGTCATCACCACCACCTCTGTCACTGCTGCCTCCACCACCGACGCGCCGCTGCTGCCGCCGAAAAAAAAAAAAAAAAAAAAAAAAAAAAAAATCTATTTTTGTTTATGCCCACCTTGAGGACAAGGTGCTTTAAAGGGGCGGGTATTGATAAGGTTGGGCCTAGGGCTCGATTGGGCCTAGGGCTCTATTTAGCCATTACTTGGAGAATAAGTTAGTATTTTGTTATAAATAGAGTGGGTTAGGTTAGAGTTTAGGCATCCAATTATTGAATGAGTTATTGAGTGATTTAGTGTAGGGTTCAAGAGATTCTCTTGAGAGGGGAGGTTCCAAGTTCCTATCAAAACTTGGCTTATCTTGTAATTTGTTATCTTTTGATATAATCTAGATCCTGGATCATATCAAACTCTTAACTACCAGATTCTTAAAAAAACGTTTTCTTTTTGAGAAAGCTCTACAAGTATTTCACTGCACAATTGCTTGCTCCAATATCTCGTTGAAAAAAAACCCACTTTATGATATCATTCAAAGTTCCCAAGTATTAAAATGCAAAGATAGCATTAGTTTCTACTTGTCTTTTCGTAGGAGGAAGAAAATTACCATCAACTCACGTGCCTTCTTCTGGATAACATCCATTGCTTCTGGAAGCTGTGGTACTGTGAATGCAGGAACTTGAGGCTTTACATGGATACAAGATGTGAAGCTGACTCAGAATATGAGTGAAAATCAGGCATAGTGTAAAAATGCATTTATTTTTTCCTAAAAAAGTGCAATTTAAAATACTAAAGGTAGAAATATTGCAGTGATTAACAAATGACATATTTATACTAATCTGCTAAAGAAAAATAAGCAACTGTCATGCATAACACTTGATGCAATGTTGATGCATTATCTTTTATTTTTTTGACAAGAAAACAGATGCTGCATTTTATTTTTCAAAACTGTGATTCTAAAATCAGACTAGAATGCTGCTGGAGTGGTCATATTAAGAACAATTTTAAAAATAAATAAATAATAATCATGTTATTTCAATTGCTTACGTTGACACTGTACCTTGAAAATTCCAGCCTTGTGAAAAGCAATCATCCCAAGCGAATCTCCTGAAACATGTCACTGTCAAAATCTGGTTCTAGTATCCTGAATTCATGTGTATATTTTGTTGTTTCACATATGAATGCTCAAACCTTGTCTTCTTCTTCCCCTTGTTAAGGTTAAATTCCATAATTATTAATTTCTTTTCATTGTTTCAGGAAAAAAAAACATATAAATCCTCATGCCAGATTTATAAAAAATTGTCCACAATTTGTTTCAACCATTCATACTGATGTAAATTCAACATGAAATTTTTTTAACCTAGATAACTAAAGGTAGAAAAACTTGATGACAAGTAAGAAAGATATGCCTAATGTCTCCATGTGGTCCATCCCAAGCGAAGTAATGCCACAGACTATGGGTTTTTCGATCTGCATAATAACCACAAATTAATCAATCAATTATTTAAAAGAAAATATAAACCATTCCATTGAAAAATGATATAGATTTCAAAAGAATAACATATTTATTAAAAACAAAACACCAATGTGACATGAGGGTAGAAAAAAATAGATAATAATGATAAATCAATTTTATTTATTTATATTTTTTATTAATTTTTTAAATCCATGATTGACGGGGTCAACTTGCACATACCTCAACTATTATCATGGGACATACAATCTCACCCTAAAAAATTTGGATGTCAAAGAAACCTGTAGGAAATTAATTCCTACGTAGGTGGCCACCATGGATTGAACCCTTCCCCTCTTAGTCCTCCAAGGCTTCATGACTACTAGGCCACTCCACGATAGTTATGAATCAACTTTATTAAACTTAAAGATTCAATAATTACTACCGGCTACCACCTCAAAAGTCAAACTTTGTGAATAAACAAATACTAATGGCAGAGCATACCACATTTGTTGAATCGTACATTCCCCCAAGACCAACTTCAATAACTGCAACATCAACCTATGAGAGATGAAATGGATCAGTAATTCAATAATGAAAATAAAAAAAGGAAGAAAGAAGGATGTAACTCTCGAATCCAAGTTACAAAAAACGAACATGTATAAAAAGATGAATCCTCAAATTGATAAGATAGGTTTAAAATGTTGATAACTGTTTAGTCTGGTTATGAGAGAGTTTTTTTGTTGGAAAAGAACAAGTAGATTCTACCCATAAAAAAAACTATTAGCTGAACCAAATGAAAAAAAAAAAAAAAAAAAAGTCTGATACTTGTTGGACTAGACACATGTTAAATAATTATCAAACACCTCTTTGCTATATTGAAAGATGAGATAGTTGAAATCATTTCGAGACCTATCTACTCTTTTATTATGATTTAAAAAATACATCATAAGATACTTTGTATATCTTGTTATTACATTCAGAATCCAGGCCATTGAGGATGTTCAATTCTAGCAGATCAGCCAAATCAAAAGTTCTTGCTGAGAAAAGAACAGGGGAATGTGAACAATAATGGAAACTACCCCTAAACTGTTTAAAATAGGAGTTAGATTAACTGAAACTAAAGTCATTTACCTCTTCATCTATGAATATTTTAAAAGCCAGCAGCGTTAGGAACTGAAATAGTGCAGGCATTGGTAGACCTTCTGTAACATTTTCCTGCAAACAGCCAAAATTAAAAAAATAATAATAATAAATTGAAGGTTGTAGTTTGCAAGCTGGCAGAAAAGAAAAAATATACACGTAGATATTGCAATTTTTATCCTTGAATTTGTTCTTTCTTTTTTGTATATATATATATAAGCACTTGATATAACTATGCCATGTGAAAAATAGAAAAAAAAAATATTTGAAGTTCGCCCTAGAACATCAGCCAGTATGAAATAAAATATCATTTTATTTTCCACGCATGATTCAACTGAATTATTGAACTATTCAAATATTGGAGTTTTCAAAGTTTCCAATTTTTAAAGTCCAATGTTCCTCCTAAATACTAGAAGATTGATTTGAGTACAACTTTACTTCACTCCCAAGTGATTACTTGTCAATCCCAAATAAATCTACAATTCAGCTGGAATTGTTTTTTTTTTCTTTTTCTGTTTTTGTATTGGAAGCATCATCAAAACATTTCATCAATAATCAAGGAGGATATAAGAGATTGTGAACGGGGCCAATTGTAAGTGGGTATGTACCAATATGGGTACGCTGTGTTAATGCATATGTAAAAAGTATTATGCTTTGATATTTTCCCGTGAAGACCAACGACTAAGCCATCTGAACATGCAAAAAAAAATTTAGTTCAACAACAATGGGGTGAAAGGATTAGAACTTGTGGCCTCATAATCATAGACACACATTTATACCGATTGAGCTATTGTTCTAGTTGGAGATCAGGGCATGCAAAAAATACACTCATTGTAGTGCTTATAAATCATGACTGTGGGGATCGATCACATACAGATGGGAAATATTTTTCTGCTCTTGAAGGAAAAAGAAGAAAACAAAAACATACGAAGAGCCTGCATCAAATGGCTTTTAGAGAGAATCAAATAGAAGTAACCAATAACAGCAATACCTTCAATTGTGTCCAGCAGCCCCAGAAAAATTCCAAAAATTTATCTTCTGATATATCCAATCTGATCATTCCCAAAGTGAGATTGTAAAAAGAAAATTATCAAAGAAAGCAATAAATAAGACTTCAACAAAGCCAATAAAGCTTGAAAATATTAAGTAAATGAAGAGCTCCTTTATAATTCTGTGTATCACGTGTACAAGGATGCCTATGTATGATGCTTGTGTTTTATAACAGAAAGAGGGATGGATGAGATAGGAGTATTTTTTGCTAAATGCAAACAATATAGTTCAACACTAACCCATTTATGCGAAATCTTTCTCGCACATCAATGAGATGAGGGGAAGTGAAGAGCCCAGTTCGAAGACCACATTCGCGTAAAATTGCTTCACAAAAGGTGCATGTGGAACCCTGATTCATACGGATGAAGTACAGATGACAAGAAGATCAAACATTAGTAATTTCCAAGAGGTGTTCTCCTTTGCAACTTACTTAATTACTCCACTCAACACACCCAATGTCTTTTCTCCCTCCCCCTAACACCATCAGAGAACATAAATCCCTAGTTACATCAACATTCTGCCACCCCTTTATCAACCACCGCAACACTCCTTTATAAGGTAGTAACATTCTGTACATACTCTTACTCTCTTTCCCCATAAGTGAACTATGGTTAGATTATGTTACTAAAAGAATTTACACCAAAAATTAAAACTAAAATTAAAGTTAAAATTTAAAAAACATCCTCATGCCCTTTGTAATGGACCCCTTTAGTGATTTAGTTAGATTAGTTAAGCTAGGTGCCCATATAAGCACTAGCTTGAGTCTTAGATGGATAGGGAATTGTATTACAAAAAGGGTTAGGCCTTTGTGAGAAGATTACGGAGTTCGTGAACCTCCCTATTTGAATAATACAAAAATAGGTTCCTATCACTTGGTTCAGAGTCGTATGATCTATGCATCTTGAAGTAGTTCAACAAAGTATTTGGTGAAGGCATTATTAGATCCATTTCAAGAAAAGTGATGGAAGATATACAAAAATCAAGAGACTCGTCACTTGATTCTTTATTCCAACCTCTACAAGATAAAGTAGAAAGATTGGTGGAAGATATCAAGATGGAGATGAAAGAATTGAAAAAAGACATGGTCGAATGCAAAAGACAAGAAGCAATAGATTTGGGACAATCTGGAAGAAAGAATCAATACAACGAAGAAAATCGACATGCAATCTTGAGTACTTCGATAAAACAAGAAAAATGCAACAAGATCCAAACCAAGAGATCTTGCAAACAACGAAAGTTCTTGAGGCTGGAAAAGATGAAATCAAATTGAAGCAACAGAGGATGAAGACAATATTAAGCAGCCGGAAAAGAGAACTAAGAAACAAAAGGTTTTGCAGTATAAGGTAAAAATTCCAAAAAGGTTAAATACTTTACTTGGCAACGACAAGTTTTGCAAGGTAAGTTCAATACTTTAGATAAGGTGATGAGGAAGGTTCCTCCCCTCATGGGCCTGACGTGTTGTATTTTATGCAGAAGTACTAATGAGAATCTAGATCATCTTTTCTGGGAGGGCAAGATGCTTAAGTGATATAAAGCCTTTTTTCAAGGCTTTTGGTGTTGGTACGCCCAAGGAGCTGCAGAACAATGATCAAGGAGTAGTTTGCTTCTACTTCTTTTAAGGAAAAAGTAGACTTTTTTGGGAAAGCAAAGATTTGTGATATTTCGTGGTTACTTTGGGGGGAGAAAATTCATCTCCCATGCCTTCTATTTGCTTATTGTGTGGTTCAAGTTCAGAAAGTTCAGATGATTTGCTATTCGGTTGCTCGTATGCTCTATCATGTTGGCAGCAATCTATTCAGTGTATTAATGTTCTTTTGGGGCCTTGTCTTTCTCTATGGTCACATTTGTTGTGGATCAATGAGTTTTTGTTAAAAAAAAAAAAGGAAATAAAGATTTTTTTCACCTTAATTTCATATCAACTGTTGTGGATAATTATAGGTGAAAAAAATCAAAGAATTTTTTAGTTCAAAGAAAATGAAGAATTTTTAAAAGCAAGCATCGCACATGATTTGTTTAGATCAATCCAAGAATTTTGCTCGGTTTTATTGTCAAGAAATTTGTCTAAATTGGGCTACCTTTAACATTCCCTAATTTCTTTATTTGTCTTTATTCTATTGGTTGTTTTTTCATATTTCTCCTTCATGGAGCTTGTAACTTTTGAACATTAGTCTCTTTCCATTCATTTAATAAAAAGTTTTTTTCTTGTTAAATTTCTTTTTAAAAACATACTTCAATAATCTTATAACGCAACTGTTTTTCCTCACCCACACAATATATATTGAGCAATAACTACATAAAGTAGAATACCTTTCCCTTAGTTCCCGCCACGTGAATAATTTTGAGTTTTTTTACACATTCTTCTATGTCAAGAATCTGCAAAAGAAACATAAGCGACTTGATATTGAGAAAGGAGTTCAAGTATTAATATAGGCAAACTCAAATTATAATCTCCCCTCTTCTCTACTTTAACAATAGTGAATATTTAAAAAGAGCAACCAAACTAAATAATTGAACCGCACAAATTTTATCACATGTTCACAATATCAGATCAGCAATAAAGAAACGTTTTGCTTTCATGATTTCTTCATTAAAGATGGAGGGCAGAAATGTTACCTCAACGTATTTTTTCATCCTCCCAATCTTCTCATCATCGGTGACTCCAAGAACCTTTTCTCCACGTTTTTTGCGTGTTATCAAGGAGGAAAGTGCTTCCATGGCGGACTCATAAGAAGACGATTGAGGCAAACTGTTTCTCATTTCTTTTCCCAGTAACAAAAGGCCTCTTTACCCTTCTGAAACCTATCACATCATTTTTTTTAAAAAAATGTGTAAGTGCCAAAGAAGATGTCAAATATTTCAATGACCACAGACCTTAAAAAACAAGAGAGAAATAGAGAGACAGAGAGGATATTTGAGTAGTAAAAGGACGATGCTTTACAGAAAATCATCCAAGATACTCTATTCCATCCAGTGTTCTCTAGAACATAATGCTCATTTAAGTGTTATAGTATTTTTGGAACCTAAGAGCAAGGTGCAAAAATGAAATGCAGCCATCGGAGAGGCAATTTAGAAAATGGTGATTCATAGTACTTAAAGAAAAGTGTAGTATCTTCCAGTGTTTCCAAAAGGGGCACCTCGGAATAAAAAGGCTCCAGGCACAATGTTGGCACTCTCCATAGAAAGGCAAGGCGCAGTCCAAGCATCTATAAGGTAGCTGGACTATTTCTCTCATTGGTTTTGCTCACACAATTTAATACGCACATAGAAAGTACCATGAAAGGCGCACGCCTCTCATGAAAAGCCCTCACGCGCACGAGTCTATCGACATTCACAATAAGAAGAATAATCTAATGCTTTCAAATTCATAATAGAAAGGACCACTTCCCCATTATAGAAAAGAAACTAGAGATTTCAAATGGGGTCTATCTAATACTTCCAAATTCTATCAACAATCATAACAACAAAAACAAGAAGAAGAATTGTGTGTTCTTAATGTAAGATTAGAAACTAAAATCTGAGCTAACTTAACCTAACTTTCAACCTATACTCTAAATTTCTCACAACAAGAAGAAGCATCAACAAATAGGTATAAGAAAAAAGCAATTACAATTCACTCTACACCTATTCACATTCATTAAACAAGAAAATGAAGCTAACATTGCATAGAATTAATCACAAAACGAGAAAAAAAAAAAAAAAAAAAAAAAAAAAAAAAAAAAAAAAGGGTTATACGTACACGAACAGAGAAATGGGAAAAATTGGTGTAAATGGGGGAGTTTAGATTGAAGGGATTAGAAATGAGAAGCCGCCATGCGCAAAAATCTGAATCTGGGGAAACCAAAGAACATATAATATTAAAATTTGTGTCTCCGTGCTTTTTGGCCGTTGAAACATGAACTTTTGATATCTCACGGCGTTTTATACTCAATTCACCGATTCCAATTTCTTATCTTTTTCTTTCTTTTTTTTTTTTTTTTTTTTTTTTTTTTGCTCCACTCTTAAATTTTACGCCAAACTTTTTTTCTAAAGTTAAATCTAGGGATTGAAATCTGTAATCCTTTTTCTATGTAGTAGAATAATTTTTTAAATGATAATTAATTTGTTCGTAGATATATTCAATCTACTCACGGAATAAAAAAGTAAAATGAGAATTTTAAAAAATAAAATTAGAACTATCTATAACCATTTCCTTAAAAATAAAAAAGTATTGGGAAACCACAAACCCTAAATAGAGGAAATTACTATTCTTTCAAACTCTCAAATATCGATTTTTGGATCGAACTCTATGACGGTGATGTTAAATTAAATTACTACCAAACAATTAAACTACTAGATCATTAAACCTTTTGGCAATTACATTTTTTTAACTGAATAGATTTAATTCAATTGACATAAACTAATATGATTAAAATATCATAGATTTGAATTGTTAACCTTCCATGAATTATATATAATATATATGAACATAAAATTCTCATTTTAAATCAAGAAAAAGTTTAAAGAATATGTAGCAGGATTTTATGACAGTCTTTAAATATTTGTATGGTTTTTTGTCCGCAATTCCTTTTTCATGTGAAAAGATCTTGTTAGAAATGTCGTTTCTTCAAATTGATTTATGTTGAGTCTCCGCAGTCTGGTTAGTTAAGGTCGAGAGCTTTTCATAGTATGCTTTCTCAGAGATTTCAAATCGAGATCTGAAAGTTGAATTAATTGTAAAATCTTTTGTTGTCTCTCGAATTCAGACCTTAGAATGGGCGTAGATGCTCCAATATTGAATTATGTTAAACTATCAATCAACCAAAAAACTTAACCTTTGATATCAATTTGAATTTTAGAATGGAGAACATAATATTTTCATTATACTTTTTGACAATACAATTGTGGGAAGATGGTTTCTTTTATATAGGAAACCCTAACAACTAATGAACGAGATATCTTTAAAAATATGGAATTTAAACTATATTAAGATAATTCAAGAAATAACCAACGCCCAAATAGATATAAGGAAATGAAACTTCAATCCTTGTTATAAAAAAATGGTTTGTGTTGAATTTAATTTCTTAAATACAATAATTTAACTTCAAATATATTTGGAACAAATTGATAGTTGATTTTAAAATCATCAATTTTGTCGTTTTTACCAATAAAGTCCTCTCATATATATATATAATCGCTCATTTAACTCAACATAAATATAAATTCGAACTCACGACCTCTTTATTTATAGGCACACTTATGTTAAGTTATTATTTTCTTTTTTTAAAAAAGAAAATGTTATTACTCTTTTTTTCGTTTTAAACAAGTTGGAGTTATTGCTCTAGTTGTTAATTTGGTTGCTCTTTCTAATATTTAATATCGTTACAAGAGGGAAATGATACTCTGAATTTTTGCCTATCATTATACTTGTCATACAAGAATGTGTAAAAAAAACTCAAAATTATTCACGTGGCTGGAACTGGGAGGAATGTAGTCTACTTTATAGATTTGTCATTGCTTAATATACATTGTGAGCGTTAGGAAAAACACTTGGGTTATAACATTATTGGATTATAGTTTTCCTATAAAATATAACAACAAACAAAACTTGGAAGAATCACTATCTTAAGAATTCTTCTACAATATTAAATATGTAAGTAGATATGTTAAGCTAAACTAATAAACCAGTCCAAACGCCAACTAGAATAGTAGTTCAGCAGCATCGCGTATACTTAATGACCAAAAGTCATAAATTCAAATCTCCAACACCCAAATTGTTGTAATCTCATAAATAAATAACAGTCCAAATATAACATACTCATACATGCTATAGTTATAACATACTTTATGAAGGGAAATATCTAACAGCTATAAGTCATTAACAAAAGTTCAAATAACAATAGGGTACTTATTCACCTTTGGCATCAATAACTATATAAAGTCAAAACTTAAGAATACTTTATCCACCCTTAGCACCAGTATTCATAAAGTTAAAACCTGATATTTTTATGCCCTTGGGATTAGTACAAAATATTATCAATATAAAACATTTAACATCAAATAGCTTAATCAGATGATCAATACATGTTATTCCTAAATAACTATGGCAAGTACTACATGTTTGATCAATCCAACCTACTATCTATAATTCATTAATGAGTCTTCATAATTTATCACAGCCAACAGCCATGCTCAAATTATTCAAACAGGTGTAACAGGCTAGCAAATCTTGATTAACAAAAATGAATTATAAATTTCAATTGTGTTTATATATAATAAGAAGAGCACTACCCATAAAGTATACATAACAACCAACAGCAAGACTTTACAGAGTTGCTTCAAGATTGTGATGACCATTTTATGTTTGGTTCAACTTTCATCAGTTCAATGGCTTAAGAATGTGATGTTTAAAACGTTATGTTTTGTTTGTTGAAATGACTTAAAAGGTTATGTTGAATTTGTTTAAAAAATGAGGTCAAAGTGGGCTTAGAATTGAGATATACAATTTTATTGTAAAATTCATTTTTTGTTAAAAAATGGTGTAAATCAAATATTAAATATACCACCACCAAGGGTTAGATATATCATGACTAATTTAGCATCTTTGATTTTTTCTTTTAATTATACACCTGCTATACATCACCATATCCTAATATTAATTTATTACACAACTAATTATTTATTCTTTTTTTTTATTAAAGTATACCAACAACTTTAATTATATGTTTTATTATGGATGGTTTCAAGGAAGTCAGCCTCTTTATATACATGGAAAAGGATTGGGAATCCTTTTTATATACAAAGGTAGGCACAATAGTTGAAAAGAAAAAAAAATAGAATAAGATGCTACACAACTTTAGTACATTGACATATGAAGTAATAATAGTAATATGATTTCACATTGACTTTCTTGATATATGTCATTGATTTTACATGTCTTTTTCATCCCTAATTTTGAGTATGTGGGGGATGTATTAGCATTCTATAACATTATAAGACTTTTGGAATATTAATAAATGGACAAATATAAGGCATTCATATTAATAACCTAATCTCTTGCACAGTATAAACCTACTACAGAATCAATCAAGCTCTGAGTAAATATTGCTACTTTTCTTTAAATTTATAAAGCTTTTACAACAAGAAAAATTTATCAAAATTTAAAACTGAAAAATACATTTGATGCTCAACTCAAACACTTCAAACTTTTGAAAATCAAGAAATCTCACACTACATGAACCATGGAACCCTTTTCTCTAGCAGACCAAGAAGAAAAAATATATAGATATAAATAAAATAAATGAAAGGAAAGGAAAGGAAAAAAGATTGAGAAGATCTTTGTACTTACAGGCTGCAGCATAATAAATGTACAGATGAGTTCAACTTGCAGGATTGATGTTCACTTTCTGATGGTTGGATTAACCGTCTCGAAAGCTTGTACGAGCAACTCGACTTTTCGCTTACGAGCGGGAGTGAGGTTTGCCACGGCCTGTTGAAGTGCATAATCGAGCATCCATTCCTCTGCATTCTTTCTATCTACCGAGTCTTGATGCCTCAGCTGAACTTTCTCTGATTCTGGATCTTGCAACGAAGGCAAAAAATTTGGTTGTCTTGGGTTGAATTTCTTTACTTTCTCCATTGCTTTGATAAATCTTTTCAAAAGAATCACTTTTTTCAGATTGCCCCAATTCTTCAGAACTTGCTGATTGGGTTTCTTTCCCAAATTTAGCTCTTTTTCACCTTTATGGTCGTTTACATCAACAGGTTTCACTGTATCTTCATCGGGATTAGAAACGATAGTATCATGTGTTACTCTTTTTCTGTCTGATACCGTAAACGCATCTCGTTTCTCTTCTCGGAATAGTGCTTGGTCTGCAATCAAGTCGACGGAGAATGATTGATCATGGGGTGAGGTACTATTGTCTGGAAGAGGGATTTCGTCGATTGCTTCATTTACAAGCTTTACAGCTTCAATGCATTGGAGTTCAACAGCTGGATCATTTACAAATCTATTTTCCATTTCCTCATTTTGTTTTATTGAAGAAAGTTCCTTTTCATCTTTGACAGTTTCCTCATCCACAAGAATCGTGGAACCATCATTATCATCAGTACTTGAAACCATGTGTTTGTATATCAAGAACCACATGCTTGCATTTTTCTTTTCCTCCAACTGTGTTTCGTTTGCTTCACCAATGCTAGAAGTGATTTCCCCCCGAGAAACAGATTCTTCTTGTGCGGAACCAGCTTTTGACAGAGCTGTTCGACTCCTATCGAATATAGCTGCCCTTGTTTTTTCCAGTAGTTCATTTGCAGAGGCGGAACATTCAGAGTTACTGACTTTGGATGATTTCTCGTACTCGTCGAAAGTGAGGCTTTTAGCTGACTCTGATGTCTCATATTCTTCTGAAGATATTTTTTTATCCATATCCGCTTCTCCACCGGTTACACTGATCAAACTATCATTTTTGGACATTGTTTTATCTGACTCCAGATATCCATTGTGAAGTAGTTCAGAGTTTAAACGTGAAATTGCCCTTTTAGAAATCTTAAAAAGTTTTTCGTTCACTGAAACTTCTTGGTAGCTAGTGTCCTCTGGCTTCTTAAAGGTTTCACTCTCTAAAATGGCATCTTTGATCTCTGGCGAGCATACATCAACCGACTTGGGATGCGGCATTTTTACAGTGGCTTCTTGTTCTAGCTCATCAAGATTGTGAGCTGCAATTTTCCCTACTCTCCACCCTCTACTATTAGTTTCATGAACAGCTTCATCTTGTTCTGATTTCTCAAGATGTTCAAAGTTTTTTTCATTTTTGTTAGAGAACGTCATCGATTTCTGGAATTGTACCTTGTTGATATTGTTTACTTGGACTGCAGATTCTTTAACGATGCTCTTCTCTTTCAATAGTTTTCCAAAAAGGGTATCGGCAGCACCATATTGGCATCCACTTTCTTTATCTACAGGAGAGGCTACTTTGGTCCTGATGTGAGCCTCAACTCCTGGCGGAAGAACCGTTTCAAAAGCTTCTACAAGCAGAGAAACTCTCTTTTTCTGAGCCGGTTCTAATTTCGAGATAACCTGTTGTATTGCATAATCTAGCATCCATTCCTCACTGTTTTTTCTTTCTTCGGTCGTTTGATGCTGGAGATGAACATTCTCTCCTTCCGATTCGGGATTGAAAGGTAGATACCGTGGCTTCTGTGGGTCAATCTTCCTTACTTTCTCCAAAGCCTTGACAAATCTCTTGAGAAGGATTAGCTTTTTCAGGTTACTCCATCTCTTGGGTGCTGATTGATTAGGCATGTTCTCAATTCTTGGTATTGCTTTCTTTTCTTCCATGGATGTGATATTCTCGACTTTAGTTTGAGTTTTTTCTGAATCAGGTGCAAGATCTTCTCCTGCAGAATGAGTACTGGAAGAAGTTGCTAATAAGCTCGGTCCTCTTGCTTCATCCCGAATCCTTTCAAACAACTTCTCTCCTAAATTCTCATCACGAAGTCGAGGAGACTGATCTTGAATCTCTGGGAGAAGGATTCTATCAAAAGCTTCTTGCACTAGCTTAACGGCTTCTTTCTTGAAGAGCTCGAGTTTTCTATAAGCTGCTGCATCAGTAGATACATCTGTTCCTTCCTGATCGACGTTGGAGAGAAGCTTAAAGGAGCTGGAGTTGGTTTCTCCATGCAATTTGTCGCCAACTTCCTTTGATGTTTCCTTCACCTGAAGAAGAGGAAGCTCATTATCAGCATTGCCAGAGGTATTGTCCACTACATTCTTAAATACCAACTGCCACATCCTGATATACTTTGGATTTATCTCTTGCACTTCTGCTGTAATATTTAAGCTGATACTAGAGCTAGAGCTTGTACGCGATAGACTATCGATTTCTGTAGTCAAATCTCCCTTGAGCTTTTCACTCGCTTGACTCTTACATCCCATCTGCTCATAATCAAAATCAGAAGAACCCAAACTGTCCTTCAAGTTGCATTCACCTATGTCAAAGTTATCTTTGCATTTCGCATCGGAAGCTTCCTTCGAATTGGTATCCATAATAACACTAAGATCAGATTCTTCCACTGCAGCAGATATCAATCTGTCTGTGTTGATCATTTCATTAACTACTGGTCCTTCTCTGTCAACCATTTTGCTAGCTCGAATACCTTCCTTCACATTTCCCGATCGTTTACCTCGAGAAGGCGGTTCACTCTCGCTCTTGTTCTTCTGAGCTCTCAGGGCACGTTTCCTCATCGACTTGAAATGCTTCAATGGAGGGGCACTTCTATGAGAATGACCATGGAGGGAACAATAACTATAAGGACAAATCTTATTTACAGCAAGTTTTTCAGATTCTCTTTCTTCTCCTGGTTGGAGCTCAATGTTCTCAGGGAACTTAGAACCCTTAAGTGCAGAAGAACAAGTCGCTTTTTCAGCACACGATTCTATAGGTAACTCAGATATTTCCTTACTACACCATTTCCTAGACTTGGAAGCAGCCAATTTCGCTAACTTCCTCACAGGTTTCAACGATGGCTTCCTAGTTAACATTATCCCAGAGATCATCGAATTCGATTTCGAATTAACACAAGAAACATCCCTAATTTTTTGCCGATTATTCCTATTCACCAATCTAGAGTTCACCGAAGATCGCGATTCACGCTCATCGGAAGATTTTCTGATCAATGTGCTTCTGAATCTAGAACTCGACATTCTCGACAGATTCTTCGCGGTCTTTGAAACAGAACGGCTCGCAGGCGACTTCTGTTCCAACCAGTAGATTCAAAATCTCAATACTAATCGAAATCGAAATTACTTGAGAAACAAGAATTCGAAATCGAAGACAGACCTGGAAGTAGTTTCTTCTAGCTTCCGAGCTGGTAGTGGTTTTCATGAAATTTGGAGGCGAATCTGAAACAGAATTTGGAGTAGACTCATCGGAGCTCGACGAAGAAGACGAAATCAAACCCAAACAGAACTCAGATTCCTCTTTTTCCGGTGCTGATTTCTCCAAGCTTGGGATTCCATCTTCTTCCGATTGCGAGTGGTGATGAGAATCCACCTCGATCATTATCTCGAATCTGCAACAACTGAATCAGAAATCTGGTTTTGATGCGCTAGGGTTTAGGGAAAAAAAACGAAGATTGAGGATTGACAGGTTTGGAATAACTTCCAAACAATAGTTAAAATTATAAGCCCGATATGTAAGTAAAGAGTTCAAAGTAGATTATAGAGAAAATGGAATTCTTATTCAATGGTGTGTTTGAGATTTTTGGCCATTAGATAATCAATCATGGCTAAAACTAAGAGAAAAAAGAATAAGTGGTTAAAGCGGGTGAGGAATTTCGCAATTCGAAGAGAAATGGTGAAGTTTTTTCTTCAAGTTTTGCTTTAAGATATCAGAAAATTAAGAGTGAAAATGATTTGGAATTTGGGTGTTTGAGTTTTTGTAGTGAGAAAATAAGAAAGCGATAAATTTGCGGTCACATTTGAATAAGGAAATTGCTTTCTTGACTTGTATTAAACTTTAGGTTAAAGCTTGATGTAATTAAATTATTCCTTCTTTCAAACAAAAAAATTTAATTATTCTTAAGTTTTTAGATTGACTTAGGATTAAAGAGGGCCAGTTGGGGGTTGACCAGGTTTGGAATAACTTCCAAACAATAGTTAAAATATTATTTTAGTCTCTAAAATTTTAAATGTTTAATTTTAGTGGCTTATTTTAAAATTTATTATATTTTATTTATTAACTTTCAAATGATCTATTTTCTTCTTTTTAGATAAGAAATTAAAACATTTTTATTGATTGTTACAAAATTAGTCGAAGTTTTTCTTACAATTAAATAATATAATAAATATACCGAATGGGTCGGTGGCGCAATGGTTTCATTGTTTGGTTGTAAGCCAGTTCGACACCAGCGTCACAAGTTCGAGCCCGAGAATCGGTATTTGTCTCCCTCCCCCATATATACTCAAAAAAAATAATATAATAAATATAAATATGTATCTCAAAGGAAGTTGAGTATCTAACTCAAACTCTATAATGTGATCTTATGTAAGGTTTGAATTTAGGGTAGGTACGGGTTCCCATTTATGTAAACGGTCGGGTTGGTTATAATAACTCAACCGATGTTTGCCCCACCGTTTATTATAACCAGAGGTTACCTAAACCTGTATGTTTGTTTATTTAAATCTACGTGCACGTTTATTTAAATCATACATATATTATTTTTTATTACATAATCAGCACCTCAAACATCGTTTATCATAATCATTGTTATATTAATTTGTCATTCAAACACCATTTATCATAACTTTCCATCTATTATAACCAAACCGGTGCTCCAAACATACTCTTAAGGGTGAATATGAAAAAAAATATTACAAATTACAAATATCAATATTACATAAAAAAAAGGTTAAAATACCATTTTGGTCCCTTGACTTTGGTCTTTGTTTCATTTTGGTCCCTAGACTTTCAAATGCCCAATTTTAGTCCCTCGACTTTATTGTTTGTCCAATTTTAGTCCATCGACTTTATTGTTTGTCCAAATTTGGTCCTAAACTTTCAAATGTTCAAATTTAGTCCCTTGACTTTTAATAAAGTTTAAAAATAATGCTCCCTTCAAATAATTTTTTTGATAAATAAATATTTTCTCACTCTTAAATTATTCTCTCTCCTCCAACTTTCATTCAAACAAAGAAAAAGTCACTCTTAATTTTTTTGAAGGGACCATTTTAAAACTTTCTTAAAAGTCGAGGGACTAAATTTAGACATTTGAAAGTCTAGGGACTAAATTTGGACAAACAATAAAGTCGAGGACTAAAATTAAACCTTTGAAAGTTTAGGAACTAAAATGGAACAAAGACCAAAGTCGAGAGACCAAAATGGTATTTTAACCTAAAAAAAAATCATATACCTAAAAATGATTAATCAAGTTAAACGGAATGAAACAAAAGTAATGGTTCAATCAAGTGAAATTGAATGAAACCAAATTAATGACTTCAATCAAAGTAAACCGATTGAAAATAAAATTGATTAAAAATAATGAATGCCGAATATTTTGATAGGTATGAAATATTTTTAAAAAATTACTATCTACCAAAGATTTCTTTGAATTTATAATTTTTAAAGGTTTAAATTTAATTACTTTATTTTTTTACTTTTAATAAGACTTAAAAATAATGTTTATAATAAATTTGAAGTTAATTTGTTTTAAATCAAAATTAGTTTATGTATTAAAAAAAAATAGTTTACTAATTGGTCATGGTATTTTAACATAAAATAATTATTTAAAAAAAAAGATACTAGGGATTTGTAATGAAATTCATAGCCGTGTGGAAAAAATTGAAGCATAGTACAAAGGAAAAAAGGTGGAGACGGCCGACGCAAGAAAAAACAAGGAACCATAGTAAAAGTCATATTAAAGAGGCTCATTTATAGACATCACATGTGAACTTAAGGGCAAATATGAAATTTACATAGAATCAAGATCCCATCTTTCTTACTTTCATTCAATATATATTGATAAAAAAAAAATATATACACCATTACTAAACATCTAATAGTTGTAAAGCTATCCTTCCTTGTAGATCCATGTCAAAGGGGATGAAATCCAAAGTAGTGTGCTGCATTGGTGACATCCATGGATACTTCACCAAGCTGGAGAACCTATGGCGGAACCTCGAGTTGGCTGTCGGGGCTTCGGAGTTCGGCTCCGCCACCGTCATCTTCCTGGGGGATTATTGCGACCGGGGCCCGAATTCTCGAGAGGTGATCGAGTTCCTGGTCTCTTTGCCATCAAGGTAAGTTCATCTTATAGATTATAAAATTATTGTGTTTTTGTAAAGGGCGACCCAGTGATTGAGGTGCATGTGCTTGAGATATGTTTTTTTAGGAGTCTCAGGTTAGGGATCGTTAAAAAGTTTTTTTAAAAAAACAAAAAAACTATAAATATCCAATTTGAAGCCTTGAAACGTGGTATTAGACTCACGGATGTAGTGGAGACCATGCTTGGGTCAAGGGCTCCGTTTATATATATATATAGTAAACATTTTTTGTTAATAAAGTTACGGTTAAAAGTAGCTTGTACATCTTATCAAAGTTGTAAAGTTTATGTGAAAAATGGACATACAGGTACCCAAAGCAGAAACAGGTATTCTTAGCGGGTAACCACGAGTTCGGGTTGGCGGGGTTCTTAGGGCTGGTGGGGCCTCCATCGGACGGGTCGGGGTTCGAGGGGACGTGGAAGGGGTCGGAGGAGAGAGAAGAGGAAGAAGGGTGGTACAAGGGTGTAGGGTATGAGAAAATGCATTTGCAAGCTAGGATGTGGAGTGGGACTACAAGGGAGAGATTTGATGTTCATGGGATTGAGTTTATGGGGTCAGTTTATGATGCTTCACCAACTTTTGAGTCCTATGGTGTTCCTCATGGATCTCCTGGTATATCCCTATATATCATTTTCTAATTAATTTTTGCCTCCCAAATTTGTTTCTCCAAACTATTTTTCTTTGATTTTTTTTTTTTTAATGTTGGTTAGATTAACTAGTGTATAACTTAAGTGATATGGTGTATATAACTTCAAAAAAAAAAAAATTTAAAAAAACTATAAATTCAAACAAGAAAAAAGAAAAGCAATCATATATACAATTGTTTTGTCAGATTTGGTGAAAGCAGTGCCTGAAGAACACAAGAAGTTTCTTTCCAACCTGGTTTGGGTTCATGAAGAGGCAAGTCTTACTCAACCCAACACAACAAATTAAACTACAATAATATATCACTTCAAGAAAATTGATCCTTTTTTTAATTTTAAAATTTTAAATTAATTTATCTCAATCTTATATAATTTTTTACATTTAAAGAATAAAAACATACTTAGGGGGTGCAAAGTAATATTAAAGTCAAATCTTGGACCAAGTGCTGTCACACCTAACCCCCTTGGGGACATCTCAATTTTCTATATAGTAGTTTTATTCTTTGAAAAGCATCAAAATTTGATTTGATTAGTATTAAATTTTATATTTCGAAAACAAAATAATTATTAAACGAGATTTGGATGACAAAGTTTAAAACTTGTTTGTAACTCGATACCAGGATGATATAAGCTTGGAGACAAAAGATGGCATAAAAAACTGCCGATTGATAGCAGTCCACGCAGGTTTAGAAGAAGGAAAAGACATTGAAGAACAGATCAAGCTTTTGAAATCCAAAGAAACCAAATTTCCCAAAATAATGGGTCTAAGTGGCAGGAAAAACGTCTGGAATATCCCAAAGGTGAAGAAAAAAATATATATTATCATTCACTTTAAATTAATCTCTTTTGTTTTCATGGGAAAAAATGAAGGGTTTATTTAAGAATAAGCCAAATTAAAAAAATATTTACGATACTAGGTAAAAAAAAATTAGCAATCAAATATTCCCCCAACGGTATTATTAATTCACAATACTGTACTATAACATATAATATTGCACTAATATTACAAAATACTGTATTAACGAGTATTAATCATATAGTATGTTTGACTAAGGATACAAATATTTTCAAAATTTGCTTAGATCTGTCATTATTTTGTGAAATTAAATTATTCACCACAATTTCCCAAAAATGAATTAATTAATGGTATTTTTCACAGGAGCTCTGTGAGGGAAATGTTGAAAAGGCAACAATTTTAGTGAGTGGACATCATGGAAAGCTTCACATTGATGGGTTGAGACTCATAATTGATGAAGGTGGAAGTGTTCCTGAAGTTAATCCTTTAGCTGCTATTCTACTTCCCTCCATGAAAATTATTCGTGATACTGATCACTTTTAATTTCGAAAGAGTTGGTAGCGTGTTATCTTGATTGAGTAGTTATTGTAACTCAATTCAACTTTATAGTCTCGAGTTCAATCTTAAAAATTGATATTCGACTTTCATTTTATGTAAGAACTAGTAATTTTATCAAGGATTTATGGTCTTCCCCTCCGATTTATACTTTAAAGAAAACAAATATATGATCGAAAATGGTGGAACTAATTGGAACAGAGGTTCTAAATCTCTCCTTATAAAGTTTTATTTCCTAATTTTGTTTTTATAAAATGGGTATTTATTTTTTATAGGGATGGAGATTAAATTTATGACTTTTTTGGTTCATGGTTAAGTTATTTCTCTTATCCATAGTTAAACAAATTTTAAAGATGAAAGAAAGGCAGACAAACATGTGCTTTTAACTATTTGTTGTTTTTGTTATAAAGATAAAATTTAGGGCATACAATATATGATCAAAGATATAACTTACAATAAAACCATTAAAAAGAAATATAGCATGTTATTGACCAAAAAAAAAAAATTGTTTTGATTAAGTTCTCCAACCCTTTCTCAAAAAAAAAAAAAAAAAAAAGTTCTCCAAAAAAAAATTAATTAATTAATAATTCATTAAACATGTTATTTTAACCTAATTAAAAATTGGTTTCTTTTTTCAAAAAAAAAAAAAAAGGTTTCAATATATATATATATATTCTTTCTTTCCAATACATCATATGAAATAATAGGAATTCTAACCTACAACTTTGAAATAATATCAACGATATGATATGTATGGAAAACTTCTGATGAGTTCTGCTCAAAAAAAAAAAACTTCTGATGAGTTATATGGATGAATACTTTTAGTCACGTTGAGAGAGAAAAGACCTAGTAAAAAAAATAGACCAAGTAGAATATTTTAACCACCAAAATAAATTAATTTAAATCAAGATCTTGAAATTTTAAGAGAATAATATTTTAATAATTATGTTAAAAAAACAATTATATAATAACTACATATTTTTAACAACCATAACCTAATAGTCAAAGAGAATGTTGAAATCTTACAAGAATTTATAGTAGTTACATATTTGGGGGAAAGATTATTATAATTAAAATGCATAAAATTGTTTCGAAGAACCAAAGACTTAAAAAGAAAAATAATCATCATCTGAGTAATCTAATAGTTTTTTCAAAAAAAAATAAAATCTAATAGTTAAAATGACAATAAGAAATAACCCATATAAATATTAATTTCCAAATTTTTTTTGGTAGATTCGAGTAATATGTCTCGTAGTAGATTCGAATTCAAGATCTTTTATTAATATTGTTGAACTATTTTTATTGTTGGCTCCATAAATATTATATTTTTTAAAAAAAATATTATTTTTGGCTAGTAAAAAATTTCAAAACCAAATTTAAAATCAAATAGAAGAAAATACGAAATTGAAAAAATAAATCCAATTCTTATTGAAATAAAAAATTTAGAACTAACTAAAATAAAACTGAAACAACGATTTTATCCTTTATTAAACAAATCAAGAAAAATCATTCCTATGATGAAGAGTTATTTTGAAGGGGTGTTTTGTTCACTTAGCTTGAAAAGTTATATTAAATTTTGAGTAGTTAAAATTTGAAAATTATAGTAAAAAACTTGTTTGAATGTGGTTTTTTGTGTAGAGGAATTAGAGTTAAAATCTTATTTAGATTTGAGTAATTATTTTGAGTAGTTAAAAAAAGAAATTGATTAAAAATAAGTTGTTTTGATTAATTTAAAATGAATGATTGAAAATGTATTTTCAGTAATAATTGAATAATTAAAAATTAAAAAATAAGATAATTTATTTTATTTTATTTTATTTTTTAGTACAACAAAACAGTTTATAAAAATTCATTCAAATGAATAATGAGTAAATTCTCTCTCTAAATCCTCTTTAATCCCCCGTAAATAACAAACAAGAACCCCTATGTTAAGTCGGGCACAAACAATTCTCAAGAAAAAAGTCAGGCACTAACAAAAAAAAAAATTTTAAAAAACATTAAAAAGAAAAGGTTAAAATACCATTTTTGTCCCTCGACTTTGGGGTTTGTTCCATTTTGGTCTCTCGACTTTCAAATGTCCAATTTTAGTCCATCAACTTTTAAATATCCAATTTTGATCCCTCAACTTTGCTATTTGTCCAATTTTGGTCTCTCAACTTTCAAATGTTTTCAAATTTGGTCCTTAGACTATAAAAAAGTTCAAAAATTATCTTTTGGTCAAATGAATTTTTTATCACTCCTAAATTATTTTCTCTCTCTTTCATCTTTCATAATTTCTCTCTCTAGAAATTTTACTTCTCTTCAATTCACCTCTCTTCCCCTCTTTTCTTTTCTTTTTTTCTTCTTTATTTTCTTTCTTTTTCTTTTTTGTTCCATGGTAGACTATGAATTTTAGAAAACAAAAAGTGACAAATCAAAGTAGGAAAATTATTATTTAGAAAAATTATCTCATGTTAAATAATTTGATGAGATGGATTGAGGAGAGAATAAGAGAAAAAAAGAAGAGAAGAGGATTAGAGAGATGGATTTAAGAGAGATAAAACTTTTAGAAGGAAAAATGATGAAAGATGGAAGAGAGAGAAAATAATTTAGAGGTGAGAAAAAAATTATTTGACGAAAGAACCATTTTTTAACTTTTTTTATAGTCTATGGACTAAATTTAGACATTTGAAAGTCGAGAGACCAAAATTGGACAAACAGCAAAATCAAGGGACCAAAATTGAATAAACTACAAAGTCAAATGACTAAAAATGGACATTTGAAAATCTAGGGACCAAAATGATACAAATTCGAAGGTTGAGGAACCAAAATGATATTTTAATGAAAAGAAAAATAATAGGTGTGCTTAATTTGAGTGGTGGGAAGAAATTTGCTGTGTGCCGTATAATTTCCGCGTGCGGTGCGTAGTAATTGGCCGAAATTGTGGAACTTTCAAACACTCACTTGCAACTTGCCGGTCTTCATAAAAATACTCAATACTTTTCTTCTTTTATCATTATTATTAATCTTATTATTATTATTATTATTATTTCGTGAGACATACTTCTCACTTATCTTCTAATTTTCATTTCCATTTTAAATACAATCCCTTTCATTTTGAAAAATAATCGATTTTGACATCTTATTTCTTTATGTTAAATATCAACCTTATTCATTGTTATCTCTTCAAGGAAACTCTAAGTCAATTTGTTTTTTTTCTCTTCAATTTGTACTATTTTATCAATAAAAATAGTAACGGAAGTAGTGGTATTGAGTTGAATTTATTGTTCGGAGTAATTTCGATCAACATAAATTGATATTTATCTTTGATTTAATTGAAATGTTAATAATAATAACATCTACTACTTAAGCCCTTCTCCAAATTTTTACTAAAGAAATCAGTAAGGAGATGGACACATGATAATTAATTAGCACCACATAATTCATTCACAATTAATAAGAATATAGAGTATATATGAACTTTATCAATGATTGACAATAAGTGGTAGGGGTGATTTCGGTTCGGTTTTTGTCGGTTTTGTACCAAACCGACAACCGAACCAATATCTTCGGTTTTCAAAAAATGGATCCGATCCAATGTCCAATAAAGTATAGAACCATTGGTTCGGGTTTTCAATGTCCAAAAATGGATCCGATCCGATCCAATGTCCAATTTTTTTTAATATATCAAAAATAATATTTCTCATATAAAAACAACATTCTCGTAAACAACTATTTTTTAAAATGTTAGAAGTATTTTTAACTTATTTAAAATTATTTAAGGATATTTTTTACTTAAAATAGGGGTGAATTAAAGAAATATTAATGGAAAGAAGATTACTCTATATGAATTATTGACTATATATATATATATATATATCGGTTTGGATCGGTTTTTTAAAATGAAAACCGGAACCGATCCAATATTTTCGGTTTTTTCAAATTACAAACCGATATGTCCAATTTTGAGGTAAAAAACCGATCCGATCCATTGGTTCGGTTCGGTTCAGTTCGGTTTTTCGATTTTTTGTTGCACCCCTAATAAGTGGACTTGTGGTGCAGTGGTAGTTCAGTCTCATCAATTTCAAATACTTTTAATATTAACCGTATTTAGAAAATGGATGAGGAGTACATTTTCATCCTTGTTCTCATTTTTTTTGTGATGTAATTTTTCTCTCCGCTAACTCTCCCCTATGTTAGGAGTAGGTCCTCGACCTTGCATAAAAAATATAGATATATTTGCTCATGGTTGATCATTGAGTCAACATTAATTTCGATATTACCATTCTTCTTGTGATATAAGATACATACTAAGCAACAGAAAAATTGACCGTTAAAATAATATCATTTTAAAATATCATGTCACTATTTCATATTCAATTACATTATTTTTATTTTTAGGGAATTTGCGCTGTATAGCAACTTTTTTACCACAGTTTACAATTATAGCACATTTTTAAAAATAATTCTTTTATAGCAAATTCTGTCATTTAAAAAAAAATTATTTACCTTTTGTATAGAAGACTTTGATAGAATCTATCATTCTCTAGTGATAGAAGTCTATCAATTTTATTAGTGATTGATTCTATCGGTTCTTATTGATAAACTCTTGATAGAATCTGATGGAAGTCTATCAATTTACTTTATTTATTAGTAATTGATTCTATCACCCTTTATCAATAGAATCTATCAATACGAAGTCTATCAATTTACAATTTTTGCTATATGTACAAATATTTTCATTATTGTACTATTCATGTAATATTTTATCTATTTTGTAATATACATGGAGAAGCCCCTTATTTTTACACAATTGTGTGTTTTGTAAAGTATGAACTTGAATTTAAAAATCCCATTGAAGGTGGAATTAAACACTCTAAAACCACTAGTGAAAAATTGAAAAATTGTGACAATAAAAAGGTACACATATATTTTATATAAAAAAAAAAATCAACAAGTAAATTTAAACTTGCAATTTCGTGATTATTAAACTATACAAAATACCACTCAAACTATCATCTTGTTACCATTTAAAATTATATATCTAATATTTTCAATAATACATAAATTATTATTTCTCAACACAATCGTTAGAATGATTTTATTCTAGATATGTTGGCATCATCTATTTGAAGGAATATTTCTAAAGAATTTATTTTATTTTTTAATTAATAACTTTTTTGATTCTCACTGTCAAATCATCAAACGAAAAGGAAAGAGTGTTTGCTGTCTAAAAAAAATATCCAAATTCAATGCACTGAAGAAAACAGTTATCTACCAAAGATTTTCTATTCAGTTATTTAATGTTTTGTATATTTCAAAAACACATAAAATGGTTGCATATGATTAAAATATGTTCAAATGTTCTATTGCCTTAATTCTTAAAATAAAAAATAAAAAATAAAAAGTTCTCATTGCCCGTTCCGCGTGGTCGCGTGTGTCGACCGCCGTTAAATTTCACAATTTGGGTGTATGAAACTGAAAGTTGACCCCAGATAAAAATGAGTGTGCCAAATTTTATTCTATTTTAATATATAATAATAATGATGATAATAATAATTTGGGTATTTTTAATAGTAGGCCAAATTGGAAAAATATCAACAACAAAAAAATTAGCAATCATCGACAATTTAATTTATAGTCGAGAGACGCTGGTGTTGAACTAGTTTATAATCAACCACTGAAACCATTGCGCCACAAATCTATTCGGTAACTTTTTTTTCTTCTAAATATAGTATAATTGTGAGATTTGATTAGTTATTAAATATAACATTTGAAATTTAATTTTTTATATAAACAAAATTTAAACTTATTTTCATTCAAATTTTATATTAATAATTTGTTTTTTTTTATAAAATATATTAATAATTTGTTTAAAGGCGTGATGACTCCTAATTACATTTTAAAAATTAAAACAAGTTTTTAGTTTCCAAAATTTGACTTCATTGTAAACTATAAATAGAATTTATATAACAAAGTAAGGGAAATTATATATGAGTAGTGGTGATTGGATTAAATTTTAAAAGTTAAAATCAAAAGCGAAACAGTTATCCACATTGTTGAGTTTTGAGTTTTTCCTTTTCTTTTTTTTTTTGAAATCGTTGAGTTTGAGTTAAAGTCGCCTACCCAATGTTGTTAATATATATATATATATATATATATATATATATATATATATATATATATATATATATATATATATATATATATATATTTTTAATTTAACTAAAAAAACCCCGGTTAAGATTTTATTTATTTATTCATTTTGATTTTTGCTTGTTCAAGTCGAAAGTGAAAGATAATGGAAAATTTGTCTTCATATAGTGGTTGAACACTTTAATTTTGAAACTATATTCCTTTCAAAGTTTCAGATTCAAGATTCACTTATGATATTATTCTTTCGATGTCTCTCGGTATATAGCTTAAAGACGGGCGTGATTATCTTTATTTTTTAAAAAAATAATAATATAATTTTTTTAAAAACTTTTTTTTATAATTATTTTTCTTTTAACTTTAATTTTATCTCATCAAAATCAATCTCTTCACCATTCTTATAACACAAATATTTTATCTCTCCAAATCATTCCAATTCTCTCTTCCTTTTTCACTTCCCCTCGTCCCCTCCTCAAACTCCAAAATCGAATCATCCCACAACAGTTTCAAGAGATGGAGAATGAAGAATCTATGATATACATATATAGGGTGTGTTTGGCTGCAGGTGAGATGAGATGTTGATAGCAGAAAACCTTGTTTGAGGGGAAATGAGATGACAAAAAAATCTTGTTTGGGATGATATGAGATGACAGAAAAACCTTGTTTGGGATGGAGGGAGAGGAGATAAGATGTTAATATGTGTTTTAAAAAAAAAATTGTTCTTATAATTTTTTTTAACAATAAAATTGTTCTTTTTCTTTTTTTAAAAATAATTATTCTCAAATATTTAGCTATTAATATAATAAGTATGTAAATATAACTACTATCATAAATAAAATGTAAGTAATATAAATTTAATATTAAACACCCTCAATCATATTAATGTTTTTATTTAAAAAAACATAGTTTCAATGATATTATGTATGACATAATAACCATGAGGTTAAAAGTTTCTAATCTTTCATACTTAAATATTGTTTAATTAAAAAAAAATTATGAGAAAAAAAAATTTTCACACCACCAAAATAAAGTTTGACTAATCTAAAATATTTGTACATCGTTAATAACTTTTTTTTTAAAGAATT
The DNA here is from genome assembly GCA_036507275.1 of Sicyos edulis. Taxonomy (NCBI): domain Eukaryota; kingdom Viridiplantae; phylum Streptophyta; class Magnoliopsida; order Cucurbitales; family Cucurbitaceae; genus Sicyos; species Sicyos edulis. Next base: position 46,156,810 of record CM071847.1, on the reverse strand, counting down.
GTTGGACTTAAATAATGAAAAAAATTAAAAAATACCAAGATTCTATTTATTAAAAAATAAAAATAAAACCATTTGATTAAACTAGTCATTATAAAATCTTGATAGCAATTTTTATTTTATTTAAAAAAATTTAATTTCTTATACCTTTTATACATTCATATTCACAGTTACCGAAGGTCAAAGAATTGTTAATAAAATACACTAATTAATAGGTAATAAGAAATTAAATATATTTATCTTATTAGTCATTGATACTTCTAGGGAACTATAGACACCCTTGAAATTTTTTATTTATTGTTTTTTTGTAGTTAAAAGAGAACTCGGTCACATTTTGATAATAATTATTGCAGGGAAGTAATAAAATATCCCTCAAATTTTGAAATTTATTGTTTTTTTATTAGGTAGAATAGATTTCAATCCCTATGACTCATACAAGTCTTGAAATTTATAGTTGTTTTTTGTATATACAATCAAGACTCTCAAAATTATTTAAATTAATTTATCCTTTCAAAAAAAAAATATTCACTCTTACTATTATTTCAAAGTGCAACGCGGATACACGAGTATAAAATTTGAATCTCATTTTTTTAACAAACAAAATAAGTTTAATATTTTTAAGTTGATTGAAAATAAGTTCATACTTTTAAATATATGGAAAACTACGGATAAAAATTCAATGTGTATAAATTATTTAAATTTAATAATAAATTGATATATTTATTGTTGATATTAAAAATAAACACATAACTTTTAATTATTAATTTTTAAATATGATATTTATAGTCTATCCCTAAACAATTGAAATCCTATAAAAAAATTTTGTTATTAAAGACGATTAAAAAGTGAATAAAAATATGAAAATTTAACGTCATATATTAAGAGATAATATATATCTATTTATTTTATTTTTTAAAATTCTAATATATTTAAATAAACATTTGATATAATAATAGTATAATTATTATAATTATATATTGATATATTAAAATAATAATATTATTATAAAAAATATATCAAACATAAAATAAGTAAATATGTATATAAATAAAAAGATGAAAAAATTTTAAATTAAAAAAAAAAAGGAGAGAGAAGATGAGATGAGATGAGGTGAGGAACACCTTGAGCCAAACAAAGTGTTGGGCTTCGAACACCTCACCTCGTCTCATCTCCTCTTAAAACAAACATCCCCTGGAGAATCACAACATATTCCAATAGTGGTTTGCCACATTTACCAATCATAAGAAAGAATATTCTCATTTAAATAATTAAAATAGATTAACCAATTAACATATAAATATATTAATAATCAAATATATTCCCACATTTCTATTTACTGAATAAATTGTGGTGTATTGATTATTTTTTTTAATAATGTTGCTCTATGTAAGATTTGTTGATTTCATTCTCTTAAATTTATACTAAAAAATATATACATTTCTTTAACTTTTTTTGAATTGAAAAATAATAATTCTTTAGTTTAATCAGTACAAAAGATGAACACCTTTGTCGTTACAAAGCCACTTTCTTGCAATGATTTTTGTTTCTTCAACACCAACCCTACACTGTATCAAAATAATAATAATAATAATTAAAAACATCAACCCTCCACAATGTTACACTAATCTCCTCTCCTTTATGTTATATTTCTTGTTTTTTGGTGCAAAAGTAACTTTGTGTCATATGATCTTTACCCAATTGGGTTTTTGGAAATAATGGGACATGACTTTTCTTAATGTTTTCTTCTTACAAATAAAAATAAAAATTTTAGTCCTATTTTATTTTAATGAAATTTCTATTCAATCGCACGGGGCTATTTGTTAATCACACGAGGCTATTTGTATGGCATATTTAGGTAGGATTTATTAACTTTCTTCAAAAATCTATATCTAAACGAATTTTTACTAATTCCTAATTTTTACCTTTAAAAATAATTATAATTTTTAACCATTCATTTTTAATCATTTATTTAATTACTCAATATTTTTAACCACGCATTTTTAATCATTTATTTCAAATCAATCAAAATAACTCGTTTTTAACCATTTATTTTTTAACTACTATAAATAACTATTTATTTTAAATTTACATTCAAACAAGATTTTGACTCTAACTTCTGTACACAAAAACTGCATTCAAACGAATTTTTTACTACAACTCTCAATTTTCAACTACTCAATATAACTTCTTAAGCTAAATCCTACATAAATATGTCAAACAAACCCCACGTAGTTCTATTCGTTATATTTTAATAATGTTCAAATTTAGCTATTTTAATTTAAAAAATAATCAATATCAAATTCAAAACAACTACATCATTAATATAATAGAATTTAAGCTAATCTAGGTCATTAATAGTTTATTTTTATAAAACTTAAAATCGAGTATTATTAAAATGTTAAATATAAAATTATTTGATCTTCAAAAATAAAAGCCAATAAAAGCTTAAACTTAATGAGACTATTCAAATCTATCAAATATAATTATAAATATTGTCACTTCAAACAATACAACAAATGTAGTAATTGATATAAAGAATATTGTCACACATACTTTCTCTTTTAACTCATATTAATGGATATAAATTAAATTATCTCCGAACAATAAAGCAAACGCCCCACCACCCATTTTAATTGTAATATAGGAATATTAAACTATGTAACATAAAATAATATTAATATTTATTTATGTGGCAGGTTACCGTTGGGTGAAAAGGACAAGAAGTAGTAGTAAAATGAAGTAGATCATAGATGTACTATTTCCAAGTGAGGTCATTTTTAATCATTAAATCCAATACAACACACATGGATATGCTTTAAATCATATGTTAAATGACAGACGTGACGGCTAAAATTAGGTATTATCTAATTTTACCCAATGGATTGATGGTGCTTTGGTTATTTTGATAAATATTATTCTATTTCGACTTTAAGATTTTGGATTTGGTTGGATCATAAAATTGATATTTATCTTATATATTATTTAATAACAACATTTTTTAAAAAAAATGGGGAAATAGGAGCTTTGCTCCCTTGTACTCGGGGTACTACTGACCCTTTCCTAGATTGTGGCACCAAGATACTTTGAAGGGTATTTTAGTTTAAGTGTTTTTCAGCCGTCTCAAATTAAGGATCTTTCAAGAAAATATGTTTTGAAATCCTTAATCTCAACCGTTGAGCTACCTATTGTGGACTATTTAATAACAACATTGTCTTATATATAAGAATTATTGGTCCTCCAATTTGTACTAAGAAAAGTATTATATAATTTCAAAAGTTGATCAAATTAATAAATAGTGATTGTTGGCTTAGTTATATTAGTAAACTAGATTTGACAGTGTAGATCATAGTGGATTGAATAAAATTGAGTTACCATAAATGGTTAATTTTCAACTAGTTTTTATTCAATCACCTACTTAACATATACCATTGTCATATACGAATATCTAACTATACATTATTTACTGGTTAAAAAAAACTATACATTATTTATTTTACTTTATATTATGAATGATAAAGACTATTTTCTATATTTTATCAAATCATAAATATTAAATTATGCTTACAAAATCATAGACTAAATTCTGATTTTATCTAAATTACAAAGAATTTTTTTTAATTTAATATAAATATTATTATTTTAATCATCAATGAATTAAACGTGTCTATGTTCCTTTTTAATATATCAATAATGACCGTGTGAGTTTAGTAATTTTACTAGACAACAAAATTACATCATTTATACATAAATACATTTAATTTGTAGGCGAATATAAATAACATGCATTTAATGAGTCAGTGACGCAATAATTTCATCGTTTGGTAATTAGGTAATTTGAAAAGAAAGAAGAACAAAAATTGAACTTCTTTTATATGTTTCTTTTATTTTTTGTATGAATGGGTAATCAGGTAGTTCGGAGAAGGAATCCATGGAATAAACAAAATCTCAATTGTTCCAACCCTTTATTCTAAATCTAACCCTTTCACCAAAAAATCTTATTCAAATAAATTTTTTTCACCAAGTAAGATTTTCATGCAAACTATCTAATGAACAATCTTATTAAAACAAGTATTTATTCAAATCATTCAATTTTTTCATTTCCAAAACCAAACATACCCATGGTTTTCAAAACTAAATTATAGTAAAATGATATGAACTAAATTCAATTTTTTTTTTTTTTTAAACCAATAACTGCATGAATTATTGAGAAGTTGGGAAGGAAATTTACCATACATTCGTTTATAGCAGGAAAAAAATTCCCTCACTCCAATCCATCCTTTAATTCAACCCTTCACCAAAAAACTTGTCTAAACAACTTTTTTTTTTAATCAATTCTCAAAACAATATTTTCCTTCCCACAACCCAATTTTCAAATAATCTCATCCAAACAAACTTTTATACAACCCTTCTAGAGATGTCCACTGGACAGAGTGCGTCGAAGAATGACTTCCCCCTCCTTAAAAAAATCTTCTTTTTTTTTTGCCAATGAATGTGAGGATCAAGTCCCTCTAAAGATTTTTTCAGTTTTTTTTATATTATTTTGGCAAATACTTTTAAATAATTAAATTTTCTTAAAAAATAATTATGAACTTCAACTATTAATTATTAAAGAAAAAATATTCATGTGCATATATAATTTTATCAACAAATATATTTTTATTTGAAAATAAAAAAAAATATTTTTATAAAAAAATAAATAGGGTGCGATCAAGGACAGGGAATAAGCCCCGATTAACTCACATGAAATTTTTCCCCATCCCACCTATCTCTTGCGGGAAAAATAAACATCTCTAAATCCTATATAATAAAAACTTTCACTTTCACCAAAGTTAAAATTTATACAAAAAAACTATATATATATATATAAATAAAGAAAGAGAAAAAAGTGTAAGATAGGAAGTTTCCAAGAAGTTGCATAGGTAGTACAATGAGAGAGTTTTCTCACAAACCATTTAACCCCTTCACCTTCTTCACACAAATTGTCTCAACAAAAAAAATCAAATAATCCCACTTTGTTCATTTTCATAATCTTCTTCTTCTTCACAACAACAACAACACCACCATTCTCCAAATGAAGCTTATCAAAATAACCTCCAAATCCTTCAACCCCAAACGCCTCTTCGGTTCCAAAACCCACCGCTCCAAACTCTCCCGCTCCGACCCGCCCTCCTTCGCCTCCGGTTCCTCCAACGAACCCACCACCCCGACCAGCGTCCTGCCCCGCCCGCCCAACTCCGGCGACTGGTCCGACTTCTCCGACGACGCCTCCCGCAAGGGCCTCGACGCCCTCCTCGCCCTCTTCGGCGCCGACCCGCCCTCCGAGGACGAGCTCAGGCTGGTCCTCGGCGACGGAGCAGCGACCGTGGACACGCTCGTGAACCGGGTCGGACCGGCGCCCTGCGATTCCGAGCTCCGCGACACGTTCGAGATCTTCGACGCCGACCGCGACGGGAGGATCACGGCGGAGGAGCTCTTGAGCGTGTTCACGAGAATGGAGGAGCGGTGCACGTTAGAGGATTGTCGGCGCATGATAGCTGGCGTCGACAAGAATGGGGATGGCTTCGTCTGCTTCGAGGACTTTGCGCGTATGATGGACTGCCCGAGATGAACCAATTGAAGAAACCCTTTCATTTATTTGTATTATTAATAATAATAATATCAGGGTGTCTTTTCTTCAAGGATCGGACGGTCAAGATTGTCTGTCCCTTCTCCGTAGTTGTGGGTGTGTTTGGGAAGTATAGAAAACGGTACTAAGTCTTCGGATCGTACAAAATTGGTCAATTTCTGCCTCGGGGGACTGTTTGGTTCCGGCAAGTTGAGAGGAAAATTAAGTGGAAATTTGAGAATTTAGTGATATAAATGTGGAAAAATTCAGTTTGAATATAGTTATTTCTCAAAGTTGCACAAAAATATTGTTTGAATATGAATATTTGTACAAGAGCAGGACAATTCTGTTTTTATATGGATATTTGTAGAAGAAATTATTGAAGATCTCGTTTGAATCTTATTGTTTTAAATAGAGGTTAAAAATTGTTATAAAAAAAAAAAAAATAGAGGTTAAAAATTTTATTTTATTTTTATTTTTGTAAAATTGATATTTTTAAGGTTGTTTTTTTTAATTGATACAATATTAATTTCATAATTATTATGTAATTGAAACTCGAATTATAATTTTTATTTTACATGTTTTTTTAGGTTAGAAAGGTTCGGAAATACTGTATTGAAATAGTTAATAATATAGTGATTTTATTATTTTGTGATAATCTATCTTGAGAATTATTGTTTGAGTCTTAAAATATTTGAGAACAGTTTATTACGTAGAGGTTGTTAGTCACATTTTTTAGATATGCACTACAAAAAAAAAAGTTAAAAAAACACTTCATTTTAATTTTTTTTTTTTTTGAAGCACCAATCAAACTTCCAAATCTGTGCGTGACCACTTAAACGAAAATAACAAAAAAAAAAAAAAAAAAAAACATTTCTGAACGCCCTAGAAAATTCCAAATCTGTGCGTGACCACTTCCAAATCTGAGTATCAATATTCCAAATGAGAAGACTTAATACCTATCCTCGCCTCAACCTCGAATTCATTTTCAACAATAGTTAGAGGCTCTTTGTTTGACATATTTAGGTAGTTTTTGAATTATGAAGTTATATTGAGTAGTTAAAAATTAAAAATTGTGTCAAAAACTCGTTTGGATGTAGTTTTGGTATAGATGAGTTAGAGTAAAAAATTTGTTTGAATTTGGAGTTAAAAACTCGTTTGTATGTAGGTTTTCGAGGAGGAGTTGATAACTCCCAATTCTAACTCTTACCTAAATATGTCAAGGGGTGTTTGTTTATGTTTAAGGAGGATTTAGTTTAGGGAGTTATATTGAGTAGTTAGAAATTGAAAGTTGTAGCAAAAAATTCGTTTTGGATGTGGTTTTTGTGTAGAGAAGTTTGAGTCAAAACTTTTTTAATATTTATTTTGAGTAGTTAAGAAAAAATGATTAAAAATAAGTAGTTAAAAAAAGTTATTTTGATTGATTTAAAATGAATAGTTAGAAATGATTGAGTTGTTATAAATGAATGATTAATAATGAAGAGTTATTTTTAAAAGTAAAAAGAAGGAGAAATTAGTAAAAACTCGCTTTGAGGTAAGTTTTAAAAAACGGGCTAGTAAATCTTCCTTAAATATGACAAGCAAACACCCCCTTGGGGGTGATTGGATTTTAGTGTTGAAAAGAAGAGAGAAGAGAAAGTTGAAGAGAAAGAGGAAGTATAGTGATTTGAAGATATGAAGTAGTTGTTTGGAGAGAAGATGTTGAAAAAATATTTATTTTATAATGTAATGGTTGTAGATTTTGGATTGATTGATAATATAATATATTTTATTTTATAGTGTGTGGTTGAAAATTAGAGAAAGTTTGATGTGATATTTGATAAGAATAGATAAAAGATATTTTATATTATATAGTTGAAAATTTAAAAAATGTTTGATGTGACATTTAAAAAATATTAAATAAAAGATTTGATGTGATAATAGATGAGAAATTGAAAAGAAGTTGGAGAGAGGTTGATGTCCTAAAAACAAACATGAAGTTGAGGTTTTTTCTTCCTCTCCTCTCCTCAACTCCAAATTCCAAACATTCCTCTAGAGATTGACAACTAGAACCTATTGAGTATATGTACACATTGTCAATTTTTTGAGTTGAGTATAACTCAAGATGCAATCTCCACCATTTTATCATGAAAATTATATTTCTTTATTCAATGGAATCACCTTTTTTCTTGCATGTCAATATCATAAACAATATGTATCTTTAATCGAGTGGTCGAAACATAAATCTCTTCTAAATATTGGGGTGGAACTAAAATCAATACCTTTAATTGAATATAAGAAAAGCTTTATGGAAATTATTCACTAGCATGGGGCAAAATGGAAAATTTATTTTTTTTATTTTTTTGAAATCATAATGGAAAAGTTATAAAAATAGGAAGCTTCGAGGAAATTTAAGATTGTGGAAAATTGGGTGGGCGAAGGCGTGGAGTAAAGATCAACAAACATGCTTCCAACCTAACTTCGATTCTAATTCAGCAGAAAACTGCATTTCGTATGATTTTTTCATCATTTTGTTTTCTTATTCCAACAATATTTAATTTGTCAACGTCGAAACGGTCATGACTGATAAACAACTTTTTTTTAGTGGTAAATATTATTTGTTAAGTTTTAACAAATTATAAAATGTATTCATACCGATTAAATTCAACTTTTTTGTTAACTACATAACTTTTAAAACTATTTTGACTAAAACTTTCTTTGAGTCAATAAGATCAAAACTTGGTATTTAAGATCAAGCACTGAATTTGTAATTTTCCTTAAAAGATGAATTACCCGTGAAATAAAGAATAATTTAGACATTGATATAGTGCGAGTCATACAATTTTTGATGTTTAAATCATATTTGAACGACAATAGAGTTTAGGAGAGTAATTTTCACAATTTTTAAAACTTACTTATTTTTTTATCGTCTCATTATTTATACGGGGTTGTAGGTGGCCTATTTCCCTCTTTCCTCACTGCATGCTCGTGGACTACTGGTTGGAGTATGATTCTTGCCCGACCCATTCGAGGAGGGCGTGGAAATCGACCCCCACGAGCCTCATACGAATTGAGAGTTTGTTGAGTTAGATGTGACATCGGATAGGACTTAGGCCAAACTGAGCCTATATTGTCACAAACTCAGGCTCAGGCACAAGGCTGGTGCCTGACCCTTCTAGGGTCACGGGGTTGAATTGGATTAGCATCAAATAATAAAATCATTGTATCACCAACCATCTCGATAGTATAATACTAGGAGACATCGAAAGAGTAATGTCACAACTAAGTTTCAAACCTAGGACCTTGAGGGGAATATCCTCAAGGTCCAAGTCTTCAACTACTGTGCCATCCCTTAGGAACTATTGTAAGTTATTATTTGTTGTTCAAATCATATATATATATACACACATATATATATATATATATTATTAATTACATCAAAATAAAATAAAATATTTATTAAATGCATTTAAACGTTGCATTATTATAAGCATAAAAAGCGTTACATTATTATATTGTTGAAGAATTCAAACGTTTTATAACGGTCATTAATTGATCAAATGAAATTAATGCACAAACAGTCGTTTAAAAGATTATAAAATTGAAAAAGTGATCCAAATATTAAAACTAAAATTATATATATAATAACCTTCCGAAAATAGAGAATGAAGGTTGAGATTTTTTTCTTCTTTATGTGAGTTATAATAATTAGAATAGTAGGACTTGAATTCATTATCTCTTCTTTATTATTATTAAATGTATACTAATACCACTTAATTACTACTTTTGTTAGCAAAAATTGAGAGAATAACTTATATTGAACAAATCATCGCATCAAAGACATTGTAACAATTGCCTATATATATATAGTAGCAATTCCAATATAATAGACATCGAATAGGTCAGTGACACAATAATTTTTGTTTGATTATAAATCAGTTTAACACCAATGTCACATATTTGAGTCCGAGAATCGATATTTGTCCCCCTCCTCCAATATAAGATTAAAATCTAATCGACTGCTCTAAAACATTCCAAAAAATTTAAAAGTAATACATAACTTAATTAACATCAACAATACGGTCCTAATTTTCTCTGACTCGTATTATACTAACAAAAATATAGACTAAAAAACAAAGAAAAATAGGTGATACGTTCAAACTTACCAGTTGCAGTTTTTATTTTATAATTATTTATTTATTAGACTTTATTTGTTGCAGAATTTGTGAGTGACATTTTCTTAAATTTCTGGGAAACTTCCTTGGCACTTGGATCGGCAAAGACAAAAACAATCAGCTGTATGCTTTTGTTTATGACGAAGACAACACCCAGGGCCTCTCTCTATTATCATTATCTTTTTTGTTTTCTTGAAGTAATTTTGAAATTGTTTGAATTATTCATCGAAATGATTGATGATACTATATAGTTCAACATCATAAACACAGAGTTCGATCTTGAAGATTGATTTTAAGTTTTCATTTATTACAAAACAATATTGCATTTTATGTATTTATGGTCCCTCGCTCAAATTAATATAAAAAAGGAAAATTGTAGTAACTAACCACATTTAAAAAGTATTTGTAAATATAGGCGTCGAAGTTTTTTTTTGCAAAATTAATTTTTTTTATTAAAATTCGTAATTATTAATTTTTCATTAATACCATTTTGTCATTTATCATATTTAATATTGCATTTTTGAATTAAAACACTCATTTAAAACATACTTCTCATCCTTTTAAAACATACCATATTTAATTGTCAACTATTTTAATGTAAATAATTTTATTTTCTTTTCTCATTTATCTCTCATCTTTCTTCCTTTTACTTTTCCGTTTCACTTTTCTTCCTCAATTCTCCATTCCTCCATTTTCGTTTCTTCAATTTCATTCATTCTCTCTTTTCACATTCCGGCCACCACATAAAATATAATTTTTTTTGCCAAAAAGCTGTGATCGGACGGTATAGTCATACGAGTTCAGTCATCTTCTTTCAATAATCAAAGTTTTTCACAGTATTTGTATCACGTTTTTGTTCCCTATCCATCGCAATTAGTAGGCTACTGTTCATTTTCAGTATAAACGTGATCTGATATGTCTCAGATTGTTATTCCTATTTATGTCATTTTTGTACATTTAATTCTTTATATTTCAATCTTTAAAATGTCAAAAATCATGTTTAAAAATGCACTAAAATCATATGTAGAACAGTAGTGTCTTCGTACTTTACAATCCATATTGTGGTATAATTGACTGTATACACATCTACAAAACTGTATAATTAAGTATATATTGTATGTTCACACATCTTTAATTTCTATATAGCCGAATAAATTGTATAATTGAGTATATACCGTATGTTCATACTATGTTTTTAGGTTAGTTATACTGTACATCTTTTCCTTATAGGTTCATCAATCATTCCATTTGAAATTGCACACAGTATTCTTTACAATGTCAATATTTCTATTTAGAAATGTATTAAAATCATTTGTAGAATAGTATTATCTACATACTAAAATGTTCAAGTCTTGGTATACTTGAATATTATTTACTGTAGTTTTCCATGTATTGTTATATTACTGTATAAACTATACAAAACTCTATATGTTTCATTATTTCATTCTAAATATTCTATAACTTACACGGTACATTTATGATTTATTATTCGTTCTATTCATATGTCTTATACATTTTTCGTACTCATATTACTATTCATTACATTTCCATTCCGCAATACGGTATTGTTTATACATGTATATTATACGACTTAAAGTATAGAACAATATTGTTTGGACATTATTGTAATACTATACAACTTTTCCTTATAGGTTCAACAAGCATCCCAATCCGTATTGTACATAATGATCGGTAGGATGAAAATGAGATATACCATAATCATGAAGTAGCTGAAGAGCGTCACATAAATATTAAGGAACGCATTCACTCAATATCAGCAAATTAAACACTTAAAAAAAACACGAAGTTTTAAAATACAGTATGATACATGATATATTATAGTCGTACTGTATATACCAAGTTATTTCAATACTGTGTGGTTATCAGACGTGTTCTAATTTCAATCAACGAATTTGAACGTTCAACAACTCATACGGTTTATTTAAAAATAAAACTACCAGAATGAAATAACATGTACATTATTAACTATACTGTGTATGTAAATCACAACAATACCTATAACAATGTATTGTTGTCACTTTCGTCATGCAATTAATGCATCATAAATTGACGGTTTTTGGTTTCGAATGTGAAACGAATTTCATTTTTTAAAATTCTCCTTCCTAAATGAAAACCAATAATTTGATTGTTATTTTCGAAATTTATAAGGTATTTAAAAAGGAAGATGAAACGCCTCTAATAAATGTGATTTTGGAGGATATGCTTTTCCACAATTAATGCCCCAAAATTTGCGCTTTGCGGTTTGGAATGTGAGATGATTTTTCTTTTTTGAAAATTTCCTTCCAAAATTAAAAAGCCACCAATATGAGGGTATAATTGTAATTCATTATTTTCGGATTTTACAATGTATTAAAAAAAAATCTACTTTTGCTAATATTTTTGTAAGTACCTATATTTACAAATACTTTTCAAATAAAGTCTATTTATGAAAAAACTCCTATAAAAAAACGTGTTTGAATTGTTTTTGTTATATTTATTTAACTTATCTTTCAATGATATGAAAATTATGTTTGTAAGGATAAAATCATATATTGAATTATCGAATGGTGAGACGATTGGTTACCTGGTTTGATGTTAATCCATTTCTATTCCACAATCACAAGTTCCATCCCTAGAATGAGTATTTGTAATCTCCAAAAACAAAAAGACTTCGGTTTGAGTTGACGTGGGTCGAAATTTTGTCAACCCAACTTTTTACATTGTCAAGTGTGGTTCATAAATATGGTTTTCTAAGTTCCACTTTGAAAGGGATATGATTTATTAGCATTGATTTTTGAGTCCCTGTATTCAATTTCTAAGTTACATTGTATTTAATCTCAACAACAAAAAAAAAAGTTACATTGTATTTGAATTATTCGATGCCTATTCAATTACCTTTTCACACTGTCTTGTGTATGCGTTCAACAACTACCATTCTCAAATTGGTGCTTATTTATTCTTTGATTTCAAATTTAATTGGATTTGACCAACTTCTTTTTATGTGGTAGCCTTTTTTAATTTAACAATATATGAGATAATTCGTAATGTTGATTATTATATTATATATTATATTACTTGAACTGTGCTTTTTTAGCACAAGAATATATTATATATATAAAAAGAATTGTGCTTTTTTAGCTTTCACATAGTAGTGTTGAAGTATAACAAGTTAATGATCAGTTTATATGAAATTAATTCATGTTTACGGTAAATTATTCATAACAATGTTCATGGTACGTATAGCAAGGTTTATGATATATACTGAACTTTGTCGTATTTTGTTAGTTTAATACTCAATGTCGATGCATAATATTTTTTCTAATGACTTCATCGTTTCAGTGTATTCGTGAATAACTTAATACTCGTGCAAAATTGTATTTTTTAGTTCAAATTGGGGGATAGAGACCTCAACCTTTACATATATACTACTCTCAAATAAATGAGAGCCAAAAACCGATTTGCATGATCAAACTGTAACCGTGATTTAAATTAGATTATCACAAAATAATAAAACTAACATACCCAACCCTTTAGATAAAAAGTGTGGATTTATTTTTGTTTTGTTTTTTATTCGTTAAAGCAGATTTGTTACATTTTATAGCCTTAAATATTATTATAGTCTGACGCAATGAATTCATTATTTGGTCGTAAATTTTAACACCAATGTCATAGGTTCGAACCTGATAATCGATTGAAACTTAAATAACTAAAGGAGATGTTTTTTTGTTGAATTTACGGATAATTTAAAATGATTATTTACTAACTAACTTTTCAAAAATCACATGAGTTATTATGACTACTCAAAACAATTATGCATTTTTACTATTAAAAATAACTCATCAATTTTAAACACTTATTTCTAATAATTCATTTATAATTATTCAAAATAACTTCTCATTTACTATTCATTTCTATTTATTGAAAGACAACTTATTTTTAACTAATTAAAATAATTCATTATTTTAAATCTCTAACTTAAAAAAAGAATATCAAATTGAAATAATTTTTTTGACTGCTATTCTTAATTTCTATCTACTCATCTAAATCTGATTAAAACAGAATCGACTCATCAAACTTAAAAGGACTAAATATTAATTTTCCAAAACAAAAGAGTTATTAATTTCCAATCTCTAAAAAAAAGGTGTCGTAGAAAAAAAGGAAAAAGAAAAAGAAAAAAAAAAAGAAAACTCAACAGGGCCCTAAACCCTAAACCCTGGAAAGATTTGACGAATTTCCGCCATTAACAAACCCTATCCCCCTTTGTCTCTTCTTTCCCCGTCCTCCCCGTTGCCCCCTTCTGCGCGTTTCATCACCCGCCGGCGAGATCCGACCGTTACTCCTTCAATTCCTCGCCCACTGAGGTTAGTCTTCGATTTTCACACATTCAAAGATGCGTAATGTAATCTAACTTATAATGTTGTATTCTCGTTGATCCAATTCCAACAATATTGGATTAGTTTTATTATTCTTTACTTTATTTTAAATCTGACTGTGTATATAAATAGAAAACCCTATCGGGAAAAATAAAGAAGAAAGAATTTTTCCCCCAATTCTGTTTTGTAAAATGGTATCAGAGCGAAATCGTCTTCCCTCTCGCTTCTCTTCGCGCGCATCTTTCTCCTTTTTCCTCCTCTAAATCTCCGGTAGTTTTCTTCCATCTTTGCATCGAGATTCTCGTTATGGCGGCTGAATCTTCTTCTCCAACGATTCCGGCGGTTTCAGAGGCTCCGACGTTCGATTCCATCAACAATCCATACATCCTTACTCATCATGATACTTCGAATCTGGTAATCGTTTCCGATCTTCTAACTGATGACAATTATGTGACCTGGAGCCGATCCATGGCACTTGCCCTTTCGATTAGAAATAAGTTAGGGTTTGTTGATGGGACGATCAAGAAACCGATTGAGGAATCGATGTTACCTCAATGGACCAGAAACAATAATATTGTCATCTCATGGATCCTGAATTCGGTTTCGAAGAGTATCTCGGCCAGCATATTGTTTACCGATTCGGCGAGAGAGATCTGGCTCGATCTCAAAGATCGATTCCAGAAACAGAATGGTCCTCGCATTTTCAAATTGAAACGAGATCTTGCCACAGTGATTCAAGGTAACGATACAGTCACCACCTTCTTCTCTAAACTTAAGAGTATATGGGACGAATATGTCACTTATTGGCCTGGTTGTTCTTGCGGTTTGTGTACTTGTGGTGGTCACAAAGCAATCGACACCTTCTTACAACATGAATATCTGATGTATTTTCTTATGGGACTCAATGACACATTCGGCCCTGCTCGTTCTCAAATCCTTCTAATGGATCCTCTGCCTCCCATTGCTAAGGCTTTTTCCCTGGTTGCTCAAGAAGAACAACAACGGTCTCTACCGTTATTACCTACCCCTGCCATTTCTTTGGCTGTTCATCAGGTGCCAACAAAGTCCCATATCTCGCCATCTCAGAGTTCACAAAGCAATAATCGTGGACGCCGTTCAAGTTTGTTCTGTTCTCATTGCAATATGCAAGGCCATACCGTGGATCGCTGCTATAAGATTCATGGCTATCCCCCCGGTTATTGGAATAAAGGAATCTCTCGTCCTACTCGACCGCCCTGTGACTCGCCATCGTGGGCTATGGTTAATTCGGTATCATCCCCTTCTGATGCTACATCAACGGCTAATGCTTTAATCCAGTGTCAAAGCTTACTAACCATGCTACAATCCAAGTTTGCAGCTTCTCAAGAGGCTGCAACCACTACTCACATTGCAGGTACCACCCTAATCACTTCTTTATCAGCTTCCCCACATGTCATTGACAGCAAGCATTGGATTCTGGACTCGGGTGCCTCTACCCACGTATGTCATGATAGCTCTCTTTTTCAGTCTATGCATCCCATACAAACTAATGTGGTATTACCGAATAGCATCCGGATAGATGTTTGTTTTGCTGGCACTATTGTTCTTTTCGAGTCCTTGCTACTTCAGAACGTCCTATATGTGCCACAATTCCATTACAATTTGTTGTCTATTGCTGCCCTTACTAGTGATTCCTCCATTACTGTGATTTTTTCAACTGACCACTGTGATATC
This sequence comes from Sicyos edulis, assembly GCA_036507275.1. NCBI lineage: Eukaryota > Viridiplantae > Streptophyta > Magnoliopsida > Cucurbitales > Cucurbitaceae > Sicyos > Sicyos edulis. The sequence continues at coordinate 46,140,968 of CM071847.1, read as the reverse complement.
CAGGACAAGTCCACTTTGAAGAGGATTGGCAAGGGTAGTCTGAGAGACGGCCTTTATTATCTTGATGCCCCTCCAGTTCACATTGTTTCTGCTTGCAAAGTTAATGCTGAGACTTGGCATTCCAGGCTTGGCCACCTATCCCTTCCTCATTTACAAATTTTAAAGTCTACTCTGCATTTAGATGATTGTAGTTCTTTTTGCCCTATACCATGTTCTATTTGTCCTCTTGCGAAGCAAAAACGCTTGCCTTTTACCTCAAATAATAGACTATCTTCTGCTCCTTTTGACCTCATACATGCTGACATTTGGGGCCCTTTTGCCACTACGTCTATTTCTGGATATCGTTATTTTCTCACTATTGTGGATGATTGCACACGATATACTTGGATTTATATGTTGAAACAGAAATCGGATGTACTGCATATTGTGCCTCAGTTTTTTCGTCTAGTAGCCACGCAGTACAACAAAACTATAAAAATGTTCCGGCCGATAACGCCCCGAGTTGTCATTTGAGAAGTTCTTCTTGGAACATGGAGTATTACACCGCTTTTCATGTGTTAGCCGTCTCCGAGCAAAACTCGTGGTTGAACGTAAGCACCAACATCTTTTGAATGTTGCTCGTGCTTTATACTTTCAGTCCAGAGTACCTATTTCTCTATGGTCAGAATGTGTGTTGACAGCTGCTTTTTTGATCAATCGAACTCCATCCAAGATTTTGAATTGGTCCACCCCTTTTTCCCTCTTGCATGGGCATCATCCTGATTATTCTCGCTCTCAAAGTGTTTGGCTGCCTATGTTATGCCTCTACGCTACCACACAACCGGTCTAAATTTGCTCGCGTGCTATTGCATCCAGATTTGTAGGATATCCGGTTGGCATGAAAGCATACAAGTTGTATGACATTGAGAAACATCATTTCTTTGTGTCCAGTGGATGTCACATTCCACGAAGGTGTTTTTCCTTTCCTCACTACTCCTACAAGTGTCTCTTCCGATCCTTTTCCCAATTTGGTTCTCCCACATTGGTTGGATCGCAACTCACCAATGACATGGATGTTGCTCCTCCTTATGCAACTCGAATATACCAACTATTCAAGAACCTCTCATAACCAATAATCAACAACAACCTGTTCTTCCTGATAACAATCCTCTCCCAACAGAATTCACTCAGCCACCAGCCGAGTCTTCAAATAGTCAACCTCCTGTTAACACCAATCCTTCCAACTCACTCCCTGTTGGGCATCTTGCTCCTAGACGGACCACACGATGTCATAGAAAACCATCTTACTTGCAGGAGTATCATTGTGGGTTGTTACACAATCGACCCACTGTTATGAGCTCCACTCGGTATCCCCTTCATGAGTACTTATCTTATGAAAAGCTATCCAGAGCACATCGTGCCTTTTCTCTTGCTGTTTCAACCACATTTGAACCAACATTTTACCATCAAGCTGTTCCATATGCACATTGGAGAGATGCTATGGAATCTGAATTAAAAGCTATGGAAGAGAATAACACATGGAGCATTGTTTCCGTTCCTCATAACAAAACTCCTGTTGGTTGCAAATGGGTTTACAAAGTAAAGCATTGTGCTGATGGTTCCATTGAGAGATACAAGGCACGACTGGTAGCTAAAGGATATACTCAACAGGAGGGTCTTGATTTCATTGAAACTTTTTCCCCGGTTGCTAAATTGGTCACCGTGCGTGTTCTTCTCACTATAGCCGCATCTTTTAATTGGCCTCTTATGCAACTCGATGTTAATAATGCCTTTCTTCATGGGGATTTAACAGAGGAGGTATATATGGATCTCCCTCTCGGCTATGTTCCAAAGGATAGAGTTCATAACAAGGGGGAGAAGCTTGTTTGTCGACTACACAAGTCCATCTATGGCCTTAAGCAAGCCTCTCGGCAATGGTTTGCCAAGTTTACAACCACCATGCTTAATCTTGGCTTCCACCAGTCTCGAGCCGATTACTCCTTGTTCGTTCGAGGCTCAGGGAAGTCATTTGTTGCACTACTTGTGTACGTAGATGACATCATTTTGACAGGGTCCGATGTATCCATCCTGAATGCCTTAAAGGTCACTCTCCATGACCATTTTCGTCTTAAAGACTTAGGCAATCTAAAGTTCTTCCTTGGTCTTGAGCTGGCTCGCAGTCCTGCTGGAATTGTCATATCACAACGGCATTATGCACTTCAGTTGCTTGAAGAAGTTGGCTTCCTTGGTTCTAAACCAGAGACTTGCCCCATGGACCCGAGAACGAAGCTCAAAACTGATGATGTTGGTTTGCTGGATGACGCTTCGTGTACAGGCGCCTTATTGGCAAGTTGCTATACTTGACAATATCTCGGCCTGACATTTCTTATGCCGTTAATCGCCTTAGTCAATTTGTTTCTAAACCTACAAGAACACATCTCAGCGCTGTACACCACTTACTTCGCTACATTAAAGGATCCCCAGGTCAGGGTCTGTTTTTAGCTGCTTCTACATCATTCCAGATCCGAGCTTTTAGTGACTCCGATTGGGCATCGTGTCCTGATACTCGTCGCTCGACAACTGGATATTGTGTGTTTCTTGGCGATTCCCTAGTCTCCTGGAAGTCCAAAAAGCAAACTATTGTTTCTCGCTCCTCAGCAGAGGCTGAGTATCGTGCTTTAGCACTCACTTCATGTGAGATTGTCTGGCTTCGTTCCTTATTGACAGACCTTCAGATTCCTTCTACTCCATCTCTCTTATTCTGTGACAATGAAGCAGCCGTGCACATTGCATCCAACCCGATGTATCATGAGCGCACGAAACACATCGAGTTGGATCTTCATTTTGTTCGGGATCAACTCACTTCTGGCATTCTCAAACTTTTACCAATTCGATCTCATCTTCAACTCGCAGATGTTCTAACAAAGCCTTTGCCAACTTCTTTGGCCTTTCCATTGTTGTCCAAGATGGGTGTGTTAAATGTCCACTCTCCATCTTGAGGGGGAGTATTGGATTAGTTTTATTATTCTTTACTTTATTTTAAATCTGACTGTGTATATAAATAGAAAACCCTATCGGGAAAAATAAAGAAGAAAGAATTTTTCCCCCAATTCTGTTTTGTAAAAAACAATCTTATCTGATTTGTGTTCCAACATTCGCTGTTTCATTCTAATTCGTTTCTGAGTTTCTCTCTGTATTGTTATTGAGATTTCTTCTATTGGGTATTTTAGCAACTTATCTCATTATTTGTATTGCGGATTATTTTCCGGCGGGAATCCGTTCTTCTATCATATTCCTGTAAACTCAGCCAACTCGGTTTCAATGGTAGTTTTGATGGCTCGGATTTTGATAGCAGCGTGTTCGTCTCAAGGGTCTGAGTTCCAGAGTTAGCGTGTCATTAATTTGTTGACATATCCCGTGTCTTAATTTCTTCGCTGTCTCTGGGAGCCTAGCCTAGGGATGGACATGGTTAACTGGGTTTGGGTATAGTGGATCGAAGCTGTGAATTCCCAATTTCCAAATAAAAAAAATGGTAGTTTTGAAATTACTTTGGAACTTCTGTTTTAGCTTCTTGGAAGATAAATGAAGGCTAAATTGCGTCTTATGCCCTAGCTATTTTTCGCTCTGCAGGTTTCATCTGCTTTCTTTTCGAGTCTCCATCTATTTCCTAGTAGTTTCTGAGAGGAGAGGGTTAGCTGTTATAAGATATTGGTGAAAAGAGTGGCTGAGTTTGAGTTTGGCTTCCGAATCTAAACCTTCCTTTATTATATTATTATTATTATTGCGTTTTTTTTATTCAATTACAATTATTGCGTTTTTTTTATTCAATTACAATTGGGAATGTGGTATTTGAACGTGTAACCTTTTGGTTATTGGGTCATTTGGTATGCCACCAAAGCTTTGCTCCTTTATGCTTTTTTCAATTAACAACAAAAACTAAAGCATTTGAATTTAGAGGTTAGCACTTAGCAGAAGCCTTACCTTACCTTTATTGAAATTGAAAATTTTTGGTTGCGTTGGTAATTTTTGGATATCAGAACAAGTAATACCGTCAGTTTCTTTTAACACAGTAAAATTCCCTTAAAAGTTGAATCACTGCTCTAAGGAAGAGGAGAAGAGAGATTGGTTTGTTGCTTTAATATTTTACTTCGTTGAGGAAATGTAAATCCGCATCAAATCTTGTATTCACACGATACTAATTAGATTGTGTAAATTATTGTTTTCTAAGGAAAGAATATGTGCAGGGTTGCAGGGACTAAATCTAAATGGCTGGCAGAAAGCTGGTTCGGGATTTGTTTCTCTCTAGGCAAAGGATTTTTTATCAGCTTACTTCCCACGAGGTTTTTTTTTTCTTCTATATGCTTTAACCTAAACCCATATCTCTCCACTGTAGTTTTCATAGGATGAATTTCTGTGGAGGAGTGTTATTCAATATCGAGTTTGTTTTAATTCATGGGTTGGGATTTGTTTTGGTAGAACTCTGGTGCGAGGTCAAAGTTGCTCTTACCAAATGGTTACTCCATCAATCGTAGATTCAGCGTATTCAATGAGTTCTCAAAGAAAGTAAAAGGAGAAGCTAACAAGTATCTTCCCTCACCTTTAATCCTTTATTATTACAATATTCATTGCATTCATGCTTGTGTATGTGTTTTAACTTTCTGCAAGTGTTTCCTTATTTAACAAAGCAAGTGCAAATGCACGTGAATGTTTTTTTCCATCTTGTACACAATTTATTAATGCTGCATGAATATGATTGATGGAAGATTCTGGAAGAGATAATTCTATTGAATATTTATGGATGTATATGCCTGCTCATCAAGCTAAACCAAGCAGCTTAGACTAACTAAAGTAATGAAACTAATCGTTAGGTTGAGTAAAAGATAAATATCTACTATTATATCATTTCCCCTTACCATGCATGTTTTGTATACACACATGTAGCTAGAAACTGGAATTTTACTGTTTTTTCTATAGGAAAAAGAAATATAATGATATTGATAAAGAGGCAATACAAAAAGAGGGGGGAGACGAGATCTCCCCACCACATCAAGGGATTTCAAAGAAGGCTCTCAATTGGTGTAAAATTGAGCTGGAATATATTTACAATAGACCTAGGGGTGAATACACCAAGAAGCAACATGTAATCTAACTTCATCCATCCCCAATAATAGCCCAACTTGATTCTTGTCCTCTAAAGATCCCACAAATACAATAAGGCTTGTAAGGGTACATTTTCATTGTTGAGGTGAAATGTACAAAAAAGGAATGACCACACATTTTTTTTGAAACCGGGAATTTGGAGCTTTGCTCCGCTACACCTAGGCTAACCACGCCCGTCCCAAAGCTAGACATCGGGAGACATCGAAGGAATGGAGACACAGAGGTGTCTACAAATTAATGTCACAAGTGAGTCTAGAACCTAGAACCTTGAGGAGAGCACACTTTCAAAACTCAAGCTTTCGACCACCGCGCCACCTCTTGGGGATCGACCACATAGATTACAAGACAAGACACTTATCCATCAGTCAATAATGTTGTAAAGTCTAAAGGAAAGAGTTTAGTGAGGGTTTTTATTGATGTAAAAAGTTAACAAAAGAAGGGAGAAGATCCCAAGAGAAGGAGGTACATACAACATTCTTCCACATTCGGACAGTGACAACAGATTAACAAAATTATAAAAATATCTTTCTTTTTCCTTGATAAAACTTTGGTTTTTTTGATCCATGTAGCCCAAAAAATGCCCAAATATCTTAATTTTTCTGCATCTCATCAAAGCTAAAACCAAGCAGCGAAGACTAGGTATTTAACCTAGCCGCTCATTTAGTACAACACATGTGAGTTTTTTTCTTTAATGCATCTTTCCTAATAATGGTCGACTATATTTTAATTTATGTGAATTTTTGAGTCAGCTCATGTGCACCTCATCTATTTTCACGGACAACAACCTACCTTACTACAATTAGTTGTCAAGATAATTTGTAGGAAATTTATTCGTAGGTAAATGCCGCCATGGATTGATCCCATAACCTTTACACACTTTCTTTTTTACAATTCCCTTATTTGATCACAAGTCCATGGTGGTTTAACAATGGTTGACTATTATTTATTAGAAACCAAATGTATCATTTCTTCACTTCCAGTTGCATCTTGTATCAACTATTTCACACTTTTTTTAAAATGGTTTGATTCCATGGTATTTAGTTCTGTAATGCGTTTTCTGGGAGACATTGCAGAAACCCAGAATTTCAACAATCTGTCAAAGAGTGGAAGGAGAAGGCAGAAGAACTTAAAGGAGTGAAAGAAGACCTAAAAGTGAGGTAATCTTTTGAGAACTTTGTTCTTTGTCTTGCATTGTTTTAGTGGAATTTTTAACAGGCTGAGACATACCCTTGTATGTCAAGGCTGGGTGGGCACTTCAATGGTGAAATGGCCAATGCAGAACAAAGCAGACAACTGAGCAGCTTTACAAGCAAGTGGATGGCGTATGGTCTGAGGCTGAGGCTAAAGCTAGGAAGGTGAATATCTTACTTTCTATTTTTCATTTTACATGCTATCTGATTTCTGTATTTATAATTGTTGCTTGTTAGTTCTACTATTATGGGTGATGGTGAAGTAACAGTCAAGTAGTCAGTACAGCATGTTTGAGCAAGTACATTTCCCCTCACACCAACAATGTTATTTAGGCAATTGTTGTTCGGGATTTTCAGTTTTGTTTCCTCACTCGTGGTGGGGTAAAAATCTGTTTCTTTCATGAATAAGTTGAATATTATGGTGTCTCTGGCAGTCATTCCTGCTATTTATTTGAACCTATTATTCAATATCCGAGAAAGTTATATTTCATGCAACATAAGCATCATTTTGATTTTAATTTTTGCAGGTTTCTGCTGATGTGAAAGTGAAAATATCTGCTGCTACAGAGGATGTATGTGCATTTTATGTGATACACAAATGAAACATATATAATACATATGAATTAATATTTCATCGCTATTGGACCCAGGTGAAAGAAGCTTTTGGATTCAGTCATAAAGATTCTTCAGGATCTACGAGTGCCTCGACTGATCATGATGCTGGTACAAAAAAAGGTGGAAGTGAGACCGCTTCTGAAGAAGCCAAAGACCAACATCCTGGTTTTAGTGGGTCCTTCAAAACAGTATTTGGAAAATTTACTTCTCCAGGTGTTTCCTCTTCATTTCAGCGGTTGAAAAACGCCAAGTTAATTGATTTAACTAAAAGGGGATATGAAATTGTAAAAGACGAGCTAAGTGGAAAGCCCCATAAGAAAAAGCATTTAGAATATGAGCCTTCAGCCTCACCGAAAGTTGAAAGAAGTACAAGAACTGATGTTATTATTTTGCCATCGAAGCAGTCTCAATGGAGTAAGAAGTGGGAAGCATTCAAGGAGAAGGTAAATGGTAATAATTGCCATTGTCTTATGGAGTTTCATTAGAGCTTCCATTTAAGCATTATTCTTCGTAATCAAATCATTCCTTTTCCATCTTTTTGTGTTTCTTTCTTTAGATGCAAGGTCATCCAATATTCAGGCGTGCTACTGGTTATAGTGAACCTGTAGTGGCAAAGGGTCAGGAGGTATTTATTTCTAACTTGTTAATGCTATTTTCTATAAAATTTCTGTATCTACGGCTAAGTTTCATTTATTGTGATCTACAGTTAGAGATAGGGTTATGGAACCTTGAATGTGTAAATTGTAATTACGTTAGTGACTTGGGAGTTGAGATCAAGTCTGAGGAAACTGACTAGGATGTATTCATGACAAGTTTATAGTTAAATATGTCAAGTTGCTTGCTTCTTTAAAAGTGTGTGCATGTGCTATGCAGGCAATTATGGAGTTTGTTTATGAATACTACATATAAAAATCCACTATTAGTTGGAATGAATTCTGTGATAGCTTGACACAGACTCATGTATCTTGATATTTAACTTAAGTTGGGAAAATTCCATATATTAACTGAACATTGATCGATGGTTATTTGTGGTGACTCAACCGTCTCTTCCGTCCAAGAAGGCGAAGATTTTGGCACAATTGAAGAGGGGAAACCCTGATTTTTGTCTATCGATCAAGAGCTGCACCGTTGTGATTGGTTTTTGGCAAAAACCATTTCGTTCCTTGACCTGATTTAGTGCTTCCTTGCTTCATTTTTCGTCTTGTTTGTAACAGAGGATTGACTTGTTTTCTTCTTATTGAACTGAATTTCATGGTGTTTTCCCCCCCTTTTGTAACTCTTTCAATATCAATCAAAAGTTTTCGTTTCCTATAAAAAAGGGCTGCTACGTGGTTGGAGTGTGGAGGATCGTGTTGGGGATATGGAATGCATAGAAATAATTTAAAATTTTGTGGTTAACTGTTAAGGTCAAGATGGGGATGGAGGTTGAGGTTTTTGTATAATTTAATATATTTTGAGGTTGTTGATTGGCACATAGAATACATTATAATTAACAAAACACAACTTTGTACATGAGTTGCACCATGGTTGGGTCCAATTTTATCATTGTTTCGAGTTATCTTGGGTAATTCAGTGGCACCAGAAAATTTACATTTTTAGCTCTTATATAATGTTTGATAAATATATAATCTGTAGTAATATTTTCTTATATTGGAATTGGCAGATAGCCGAGGACATTCGTGAAAGGTGGGAGACAAGTGATAACCCTATTGTACAAAAAATTCAGGAGTAAGTATTTACCCTATCTCATTTGTTTGACAAATAGGGAAACTTGAGTCATGTGTGGTTATTCAATTTGGCCTTACAATTATTCATCTTCTTACAGCATAAATGAAAACATGTTCCAAGAATCAGATGCTGCTACATCATTCAAGGAAATTCGTCTTAAAGATCCGTAAGATTTCTTCTTGTAGCTTTGATATTTATCTGTTTGAATTAGGCTGATTACTTATTTTTTTTCTCTTAAACTCTCTGGTTAGATATTTTTCTTTACCAGATTTCGTAGCTGAAGTTCAAGAAGCAATTAAACCAGTACTTACTTCTTACATAAAGGTTAGTTAGTACTAAAGCTTGTTTTTAAGCTTAAAGATACTTTTCTCCCCTGCAATGAATATCATTACAATTTATGTTGTATTTTTTCTAATTCTTGCATTGTATCTGGTTAGATGATTAAACAGAGTAATATTTTCTTACATTGAGGCTTTCAAGTCGTAACAAATTCTAATGTTTCAGGGAGATTCTGAATCCTTGAAGAAATACTGTAGTACTGAGGTGATAGAACGTTGTAAAGCAGAGCATAGGGCTTACGAAAGCCAAGGTATCTTCTTCGATAACAAGGTAAGGATTTGTTGTCAAAACACTACTCGTTTGCTATTGAAATCTATTGCTTCCTGCTTTATTGGGCAGGCTTGGTGGTGGTGGTGGACTTTTATTGTACTTCTGTTGATTATAGACCTTGTTCCTTGTGTTAGATTGATTATCATCTACCATTTTTTCAGTTTCTTTTACACTAGAAGGCTTTTGCATCATAGAAATGATTCTAGTTTAATTTTAACCTTCAATACTCCAAATGAATGCTGGATTGATTAGGAAACATTCCTGGGTAGAGAGAGAGATTGATGAGAGAGAAACTGTTTACTTGGAGAATGAGATGGAGTGAGAGTGTGCACTTGAGAGTCATCTTTCTCCAAATAATAGTTAAATCTTAACTAGTGTACCCATCCTTTTCTTCTAATGTCACTCTTCTGTATCTTCCTTTAAAAAATATGCTGAGTAATTGGTTCATTTGAAGAATAATAAGATAGTATTTAGTTTGGAATTGGGGGTAGTTCCAGCCCTTACCATCTTAAATCTTGGCAGCCATTTGAGATAGATAAACGATAAACCACGTGGAGGAAAGGGAATGATGAAGGATGAAACTGGATTTTGAGCGCATGTTTTGATTGATGGAATGGATTACTTGTAGAGAGCCGATTGACGGGGCAGGTCTCCTTATATATCCTAATCACGTGAGAAGGGATGTTAGGGTCTAGAACCCCAACCCATCTAGGGTCTTCCTATTTTCATTTCATCTTCCCCTTCTGCTTTAGTAGTGATAAGAAGAATGCTTTTTGAATGGGAAGTTGTTATGGTGAATTGTTATAAATAGACGAGATGAGCAAGGATGAAGGCAGCCGATTGTTTAATGATTTTAGACTTCAGTGAGAGTGCTTAAAGAAAGTGAGGTTCTAAGTACTTTGAATACATGACTTATTTTGTAGTTCGATTATCTATTACATTGATAAACACCTTGGATTATCTTGTGGGAGAATTGAAGACTTGTATCATTTTCTTTGGGAGTGTCAATGTGCAAACTACCTTTGGGGTCGTTGGAGGAGTATGTTCGATGTAAGAGAGAGTGATCTTTGTTGGAGTAGGCGCTTCTAAATCCTCACTTTAGGGAAAGATGCAAAGTTGTGGCAAACTAGCTTCGTTGCTATTTAGTAGGGCGCTTGGCTTGAGAGGAATAATAGTGTTTTTAGGGAGAATAAGAAGTGGCGGGTGAGAAAGTTTGGGAGGTTGGTTAGGTTAATGCTTCCTTTTGAGCATTGGTCACTAGGCCTTTTTGTAACCATTGTTTTGGTCTTGTTCTATTGAAGTACCTTTTTGTAGTTAAGTGTTTTTTAAATGAAAGTTGGATTTCTCCCCCTCATAAAAAAAAGTGGAGTGGATTATAATTGATGTAAAGTTTTCTTGTACGAGTACTGATTTTTGTCTGAAAAACAGATTTTGCATATTTCAGAGGTTGAAGTACGGGAGACCAAGATGATGGGAAGCAGCCCCATCATCATCGTAGCTGTACGCTCGGACCGTCTTTCCTTTCTATTGTTATGGATATTGTTTTTGTAGGACAAAATGCAAGCTAACAGCTCCTTTTATTTAATTTCCACAGTTTCAAACGCAGCAGGTTTACTGTGTACGTGATGCACTTGGATCAATTAAAGAAGGTGGTAAGGTGAGTGCTGTTTTTTCTGTTTCTACGCAAGAAAACTGGAGAGAATAAAAAACAGAGTACATATTACTAATTGATATTATTGACGCTTGCAATTATAATAAAAGTTATTTGATGTATGATACCTACGCGTAGAATTACTTTTTGTAGACTTCCAATTTTTCGATTACATTAGTGAGACGATTACGGATGAGGATTCCAGCCAAGATTTCACTTAAATCTGTTCTGACTTACAGTGTCAAAAAGAATGTAGGGGTATTTTGGCCACCATTTAAGAGTGAGATAGGTTGGGTTATAATAACCTAACTTGTGTTTGGACCATCCTCAGTTGGTTAGTCCATAGCCCCTCATTCCAACTATAACAACCATGTTATAATAACTCATTTTATAATAATTTTTTTGTTATAATAAATAATACTATAATAACTAGCATTCCAAACACACGTTATCACAAACCATATTATAATAAGTATAAGCTCGTTATTTATTTATTTTTTGGAAACTGAGAAATCTGAGCTTTGCTCCGCTATACTCGGGTTAACCATGTCCGTCCCTAAGTTAGGCACCGGGAGACATCGAAGGAATAGAGACACGGGAGATGTCTACAAATAATGTCATAGGCGAGTCTTGAACTTAGGACCTTGAGAGGACTACACCCTTAGACACTGACCATTTCTTGTTATAATACTCATCGTTTATAATTATCCAACCATCGTCCCAAACGCACCTCACCCTTAGACACTGACACGTGCCCTACTTTTGATCCTTGGACAAGTTCCAAGAGAGCTTTGAGATCCTTTGATTCCTTTTCATCCAAATTTCTTTAGCTGCATAACATTTTGACGGTCTCAAAAATACTTGTCTGTCAATCCCCTATTGTGTTACTAATTGCTAACATTGAATTTGAATTTGAATTTGCAAAGCCAAAGGAAAATTGCTGTCACTTCTGTAGGGTAGAAAATAAGAAAATTCCGTGGAGAAAATAATCAAGGAAGTGCTATATTAATGCTCCTTTAATACATACTTGACTCGTGTTCTTACATATAGTGGAGTAAAGCTCTGATTTCTTGGTTCCAAAGAAAAAAAAAATACTTGTCTTATGTTCATACTTTTTATTTCAAATTCAGAGATTGATGAATGGAATGTAATTGTTATGGCAGGACACCATCCACACTGTATATTATGCATGGGCTATGCAAATGTTGGACCCTGAAGAAGTTGGTGAGGGAGCTCCTCATGCTATTTGGAGGGTTAGGGAAATGCAGCAGTTTGGTGTTCAAGCACTCATCTAGTTGTTGCCTCCTTTCTTTTCTCATCATCCCTTTTTCTTATTTATTATTTATTTCCTCTGTATACTTCCTCTGGTTTTTGTTACCTTCCAGAGATATAACCTAATCTGTTTTTTTTAATCAATTTTGATTCATAAAATTGGGGGAATTAGTCTAATTTTATCAAGGAAACAAAGCAAAGCTTTCCCAATTCTACAATAAGTTCCAATTTCTAAATGTCTCCTTTGACTTGTGAACCATCAAATGTTTTCCATTTCTTGGTGGAAGTGAAAACTTCTTAAATTGATGTTTGTAAAAAATAACATAATTTCAACTTATACTCTTTTATGTTTAAACCCATTTGCAAATGACTATGATTGATGAATTTATTTATTTAGTTTTTGTGTGTAACCTGGTATTCTCAATTTTTGTTTCTTCTACCACCTAACGTCCTCCATCAATACTTTTCAAAAAAAAAAAAAAAACGTTCTCCATCAATATATGGTCTTTAACATAATCTGTTTTATTTCCCTACACTCATTTTACATCTTAATGACTTTGTATTCTTAATTTAATTATATATTCTAATTTTTAACTCTATCTCTGATAAACACCATATATTAGTTTTGGGTTACTGAAATAAAATTTAATCCAAAGTTTATAACCCTTTTAATTAAAATGATCTTCTTTGGTATATATAGAGTTTTTTTAATAGAAAATTGTTTATTTAAAAAAACTCTACAGAGGAGAATTTGAACTCTAGATGTTTTAACATTGAGTATATGAACTATGACTCTTGTTAACATTAGAAAATTGTCAAAATTGACAATTTATTAATTAAACTTTGAATCAAAGTAGACCTTATGTTTCAAATAATTTATTAATTAAACTTTGAATCAAAGTAGACCTTATGTTTCAAATAATTAGACAATTTTTAAATGAAGGGTATAAATTAGAAGTCTAGCATCTATGGAAATTGATACTTAATAATTAGACAAATGTTAAATTGAATCGGTAGAGTATTATAAATTTGCTTTCGATTTACAACAATTGGGTGAGGGGAGGTTGGAACCCGTAATCTCCTGTCATCGGATGCACATAAATGCCACCGAGCTACCACCTTTATTGGTAGTATTATAAATTTGTTAATGAGCAAAGAAGTAACCTTTTCTCAATTCAAAAGTGAAAATCCATATAGTTATAAAAGTTCAAATTTAATTAATACACATGAATTATTTTTGGTTAATTAATTTATGAATGGGTTCTTTTTTTTATAATAAGGAATAAAAATATTTCAAATTTAACTGAATCAGTTTTGAATTTATTTGACATTTTTTGTTAAAAAAATTCTAGTAATCATAGAAGTTTTTTTTTTAAAAAAATAATAATAAAAAAAGGTAACCAGTAGCTTCCCCGAATTGCAATGACCGGTATTGAAACAGCAAACGTGTCCGACACGAGTCCTTTATATTTCCATTGCACATTGCAATTTGGCGCTCAACACAAAACGTCAAAGCCGACGAACAGCGATGAGAGATCGATAGCTTTTCACTTTCAGGTCTCATCAAAACTCATTTATTCGCATTATACTCTTTGTTTTGTGCATTCTTAATTGCAAAAATCATCCCAATCTCAATATCTGTCGACATTTGTCCATTCATTTTTGCCGAGCATTTCGATTTGTTTCTTCGTCCGATCTCGACTTTTCTTTCAATACACCACCTAAGAATGGCGATCATTCTGTGATACTTCAGAAATAGGTTACACAATCGGTTTCAATCTCGCCTGGAAAGATGTGCAAATTACTTCTGCCTTCACCATTTTGTTTTGGGAAATTGCTACCGATGGAAACTTTTAGATCATATATTATAATGAGAATTTAGCATCCCTAATATATTCTACCTTTTGTATTATATTTGCAATATAATTTCTAAAATAATTCATTTATAGCACATGATTTTCTATCCTTGATAAACTCAACTAGAGATAGAATGAGTGTGATAGAACCGACCACTGATAGAATTTTATGAGTGATAGAAATCAATTTGAATTTTTTGCTACAAATGAATTAGTTTTGATTTTGTGCTATAAGTGCAAATATTTTAATAACCTATTATAATTATGGATTTTTTAGAAAAAAAAAGAAAAATAATAATAAATTATATATTTAATTTATTTATTTATTTTTAGTTCAAAGTAGGGGAGGAGATTTTTTTTTTTAAAATATTTTGTTTACCAGTCTGATTTCATTTTTTTAAAAACAATTCTCGGTCTTACTCCATTTTATGAATGTATTAGTGGACTGATTGAAGGTTATAAATGGCTATAACTGAATTGATTGAATCTATCGATTGAAAACTGATTGAATCTATCAGTGGAAAACTGATCGAAGCATCAATATTTTGGTCATTTTACCATGCATTTTTCTGCTATATATAAAATATTAAAAAAAAAAGTGCGAATAATGGTATATTTTTCTATAACTGTAAAATTCTCTTTTGTTTTTGTCCAACTTCAGTCATTTGTGAGCTGTAAGTACGGTTTGTTTACTAGGTCTGTACAGGATCATGTTTTGTGTTATGTCGATCATTAGTAAGATGTATAAGTTTGTTGTATCTGTGAATCAAGATAAACCATGGCTTTTCCAATGCAATCATTAAAATAGATTTTTAAGATAGCTTTTTCATAATTATGCTTGGAATCCCTTAGGAAGTACCTGTAAGGCCATGTTCCTATGACACATTGGATGTCTGATTGTGTTTTCTTAAACCTCTCAAAGAAAAAGAACTCAAGAGATTCACAGTCTTTGATCTTATTAATGATATTGATATGCAGTTTTAATTTGTTCCATCTTGATTACATCATTTTGGCCTTCTGTTCTTCTAGGATGCTCTCTTTGTGGCTTGTTTCAGATTCAAGATGTTCTAAAGGAGTGGTTTTGTGGAATATTCTCTGTCCTGGAGCAAGGATTTGCATTGGGTCGTAGGCCGATTTCCTCTCCATCAGTATCCGCCATTTAGAGCCAAAATGAGCTTCCCATTCGTCTCGGGAGCTGTAATGAGGTAGATATTGCTTACATCCTGGAAGTGCCCTCGCACAGTAGTCCAGAATTATTCGGTTTCGGGCTAAAACGTGTTCTAAGCTCTCTTTCCCGGTTGATGTTGGCAGTGCAGAAAACAAGAACCCCACGAGGTAGAAAACGTCTTCGTCTGGTGTTACCAAAGATGTCTTATTGTTCCACCTGTATAACACAAAACTGGTTTGTATTAGTGAGGGGAATAATGTATGTGTTGTGTTAGAGTTTCTGGGATTAATCTAATGAAGGAATTACTTGGATTTGTTAACCGGGTAGATTAGGATGGGACCATGGCTAGAATCTGAAACTATGCTGCCAAACACCACTGCAGCAAAATCATTTATTTTGCTCTTTGGGATCATGAGATTCAGCCATGGGTGAGGAATCTCCCACAAACCTTTTTCCCTGAGTTTTTTCTCTGATATGTGCACTCTATCCAGAAACTCCACATAAGAAACTTCTGATTCAAAGAGAGTGGATGGGATATAGCTCAATTGTGATAGCAACTTTTCTACTCTCTGCATGACCAAGTAAATGTTCCTTTTATTAAAAACTTTTTTTGGCTGTTTGAAATGAGAATGATATCTGATTATGTTTATGGCAATTGCTCACCTTGTTCGTGGTTTCTGTCTCTTCCGGGTTGAAGTACATGACCATTTCTAGACAATACAAAGTTGTTCGATCTGTGACGAATTGACTGGCTGGAACTGGGTCTTTGGGATCAAAGGAAGATCTCCAGTTATTGAGAATACCAGTTCTATTGATTAGAACAAAGCCTTCAATATAATCAAAGGAGTACTTGGAGGATATCAGATGCTCCTGGTCCTTGGAGAATATGGCGAAGTCCGAGTACAAGGTTCTTATCCACTTTACCTGTCAATAAATGGTGAATTGTGTTGTACATTACAAGATATCACATATTCTGGTGGAATGCAGGGTATATTAGCTACCATTTTTGGTGCTGATTGTAGAGAAATTCTTGCTCTTGTGATGATGCCAAACTGACCAAGGCCCCCGAGTACGCCGTAAAACAGGTCTGCATTCTGCTGCTCTGAACAGGTAACTACCTCTCCCTTTCCTGCACTCAATTGAAACTACGTCGGTTTTCCTTGTGAATGATAATTTTAGAGGGGTTGAAGAGTTATTATCACTGATTTAAATATTGTTTTTAATTTTAGGCCTTATGTGGTTGAGATGTTGGCTTGAGTCTAGTAATTTTTATCAAGGAATTCTTTGTTTATATTTACTTGCGTTTTTAACCTGTCCATAAAACTTTATCAGAGAACAGTATCCATGTTTTCATCTTATGTTAATATCATTGTTTCCCTCAATTTTCTTATCCGTGAGATTATTCATATTAGCAGAGGAAGAAACATAGAGCGTGAATAGTTTATAAAGCTTTCGTTGGGAGGTGAAGTTATTCTTCTCACCAAAGAGGAATTACAGAGGATTCCCACAGCCAACAACGCAGTACTATTTTTTTAAATTTTTTATTTTTTTGCATAGTTTGTTATGAAGTTTATGGACAAAGTGTTAGCAGATATGGATGGATTACTTGGTTTTGGCCTAAGAGAAGAAAAAAAAGGTTCAAATACTATTTTGGTCCCTACACTTTGAGTTTTGTTTCATTTTGGCTCCTATATTTTCAAAAGTCCAATTTTAGTCCCTAAACTTTCAGGAACTAAAATTAGACTTATGAAAGTTCAGGCACCAAAATTGAATAAATTTGAAAGTCCAGGAACTAAAATTAGAAATCTGAAAGTCTAGGGACCAAAATGATACTTTTACCAAAGAAAAAAAATCCATCTAAATGATAACGTCCCTTTCTCTTTAGTGTCAAAAGTTAGTCTTCAAACTTTCACGAGTGTAAAAATTGAGTTCTTTTCTTACCCTTGCATTAAAGATGCCATTTAATGAGAAAGAAAAGTCTCTTCCCATAGAATTTCGCTCTCTATCATACTCCTTTCTGAATAGTCTTGGCCCTACCATAGAATTTTCCAAAAAATGATCTTTATTGCTCTCCCTAATTCTTTAGATAGGGAAGTGTGGTAGAGGGATAAAAATAGTCTTTAAATAGGAATATGAACGAGAGACCTCTTGTAAAGAGAGAATAGTGATACAGATAAAAATATCTGATAAGATCCGAACTAGATCCCGAACTTTGTATTGTAATAAGAAAATGGAACTACAATAGAACCCTAGGTGAAAGGCACCTAGAACCTCCCTCTTGGACAAACCAATCCAAGCCCTAACTCATTCCCATAAATTTTGATGCCTCTCTCAACTCCCCTCCCCTTTATTTATAAGCATAATCTTCTAACTAATTCGTCCCCAAGGGGTGGCATAGTGGTTGAAGACTTGGGTTTTGAGGGTATGCTCCCCTCAAGGTCCTAGGTTCGAGACTCACCCGTCACATTACTCATTCTTAGTTCGGGTTGGGTTGCCTTACGGTTTGATTTGGGTAGTCCGGGTTGCTCGGGTTACCGGTTTTTTTGTACACCCCTAGGGATAGGCATGGTTACCCTTATTTCAAAAAAAAATTTCTAACTAATTCCTCAACTACTTGCTAATATACCCTTGTAATATTCCTAATTTCTCTAAGGCCTAAACCTATCAATAGCTTTGTTATTACAAGAAAAATAGATTCTTGGGGCTCTGGCTTTTCTTTGTCATTGGATTAAATCGGTTATGGAGGGTAACAAAACGATCCATATAAGTTTTTGTAATTAAAAGTTATGGGGTCCACACTCATTAAATTAGGAGGTTTGTAGAATATGCCTGTGGTGATGATCAATTATCGCAGGAAGGTTGATCATCAATATCCAATATTGCAAATCAAACTCCCCTCTAAAAATATATCTTAATTGCCGTACCCTTGAAGCTAGCGAAGTTTATACATGTGATAAAATAAATAGTTCAACAGAATCTTAAAAAATTTGATAAACCATTGCTATAAGAATGTTAGTTATCAAGAGGTTATAGGTTCAATATTTGGTGGACCAGTTTGTTCCGTGAAAACTGTTGAGTTATGCACAAGCTTCTCCAGACACTCGCGATATAAAAAAAGATAAGTTAGAAAATTTATTAGTGCAATATTTAAGTATATGATCACTGTACACATGATTTATTGGCAGAAATTCTAATCAATGTAATGTGAATGGAAGCCTAGAGAAAAAAAAAAACCTGTGACAACTTCTAGCTGGTGGACGTTATTGATTTGAGGTCCATATCTAAAAGCTTGGCCGCTAATACCGGCATTTGAAAGAGTACCACCCACGGAAAGATGAAGATAGTCAGTCCAAGATTTAGGTGTTAAGCCATGTTTAAGTGTTTCATGTAAGATATTTATCCACAGCTCTCCTCCAGCGACGTCGACCCATGGAAGGTTTCCACTGTGAACCTGCATAACTGGTTGCTTAAGGGACTCCATGTTGATAACTACTCCGCGTAAAGCTTGTGCCTGACCTTGAAGAGAGTGGCCGTGGCCCCTTGCTGCAACTGTAAGTTCTGTTCCTGAACCCATTTGAAATATATGCTTTACTGTAATTGAAATATCACCAACTGAATGTGGATGTAGAACTGCTAAGGGTAGCATGTGATATCTATTGCCGAAATCTTTAGCGGCTTCTTGATTGTTTTTAAAGCTGAAGTGTCCATCTAGGCTTAGTGTTTCCAAGGATGAGAGCACGTTAGATGAAGACTGTTTGGGAGGGTAATCAGTTGTTGGCTCCCCAAAACATTGAGTGAAACATAGGTTGGTTCTATAAGTTGCACAGTTCATGAATATGATCATGGAAATTTTGAGGAGTAATATTTTGTTGTGGTTGAGGAAGATAGAAAATGGTGCCCTCATGTTCCTAAAATAAGCCTTTCTTTGTTCTTCTTTATGAGGCAAAGAGAAAAGAAGTGGCGTAGAAGAGCTCAAGGTATTTGGAGGTGGGAGAAGAGAATTTAAAGGCTTGTTTGTCTAATGAACAGTTTCGACCTGAGATACAAACAAAATAAGTGATGACAACCATCTCCATTAATACGAGATTTTTACTATGAGGGTTATGTCTAAAGTGGACTACGTCATACCAATGTGGAGATTGATGCAGGATTGTCGTCCTTAACATGATGTTATCTACTTATTGTCTTGTCTTTGTGTGGGCAGGCTTCCTTATTAGCACAGCCTTTCTCGGTTAATTTCTAATGTTAGGCGGGCATTTGGTTGAAAGAAAAGCTGTTGAAGCCATTTTCTTAATAAAAGTATGGTTAGATTACTGAGTTATTGTTTTTTTTAGTACATATTGGGGGAGGGGGACAAATACCGTTCTCGAGCTCGAACCTGCGACGCTGGTGTTGAACTGGTATACAACCAAACAATGAAACCATTGGATCACTAACCTATTCGGTTACTGAGTTATTGTTTCTTCAAAAAAAAAAAAGAAAAAGAAAAAGATTACTGAGTTATTGTTTAAATTGTGCTTTCGCAACGACATTTTTGTTCTTATTTAAAAGTTCAGATCCTTTTGGTTGAAGTATATGTCTTCACTAATTCAGCTTTGGCAACAAACAAAGATTTTGTCCCGCAGTAAAACCAATGTTAATAAACTATTAGAATTCAAGTTAAAAACAAAAACAGAAACTTCTTCTCTAGGATAACGTCAGGATACTTCAATTATAATGTTGTCGTACAATTTATGCAACTTATATATTAACGTTTATTTTTTTGGTATGCATTAGGGTTTATGCAAACAATAATAGACTCAGGCTCATTCAACCATAAATTGTATGTATATATTTCAAAGTGCAGTCTGTTGAAAACAATATGTATAAACTTTTTGTTACTCGTTTGCTTGACTGGAAGCGATTTTTTTGTATTATGGGCTCTCCTTTTTTATGCTCTTGGGGGCTGTTTGTTTAGAGGATTTAGCTTGAGAACTTATATTTAGTAGTTAAAAATTGAGAGTTGTAGTAAAAAACACGTTTGGATGTTGTTTTTGTGTAGATGAATTAGAGTCAAATCTTGTTTCGATGTAAATTTAAAATGAGTAGTTATTTTGAGTAGTTAAAAAAGGAATGATTAAAAATGAATGGTTAAAGTGGGTTATTTTGATTGATTTGAAATGAGTAGTTAGAAGTGATAGAGTAGTCATAAATGAATTATTAGAAACGAATGGTTAGAAATGAGGAGTTATTTTTAAAAATAAAAATGAGGAGACGTTAGTAAAAACTCGTTTGGATGTAGGTTTTTTAGGAGGAATTAGTAAATCCTTCATAAATATGGCGCACAAACATCCCCTTGTTTTCTTTCTTTTGTTCTCTATTGATTTATTATTAAAAAATGGATAAACTTGTAATGAAGAGAAGGAGCTAGGGTCGTCGAACATTGTCTGATAAGACCTATTAAAAGCAATGTAAGTTCTGAATAGTATTAACTCTATTATCATGCTTGCTTTTAGAAAAGTCAGGTGACATTGGCGAGTTGAAATTGGATCATCTGGAGTTCATTGGGGATGTTGATGGATGCAAAATGGTCTGAAGTCTTTAAAGGGTCATTGTAGGTAAAGTGTCATGCGGGTCCCTGTACATGTGAGCACCACGAGGAACCACGGGTACATCATTTCTCCTCAACTTCATTCTCAAAGGTAAATTTCCAAGATTTTTTTTTTTATATCTGTGAGTATCTTGACCAACTTATGTACATCTCAACTATTCTTATGGAACAAACTGTTCGACCCTATCATATCTGGTTGTCAACAATATTCGTAGGTAAGATGGTTACCATGAATCAAACTCATAATCCTTTGGTTTTTCAAGACCTTTTTGCCTAACATGATGAATTTTGTTTTTTTTTAAAAAAAAATTAAGGATAACCACGCCCATCCCTAGGGTAGGCACCGGAGACATCGAAGGAGTGTTATCACATGTGAGTATTGAACTTGAGACTTCGAGAGAAGTATACCTTCAAAGCCAAAGTCTTCAACCACTGCACCACCCCTTGGGGACTAAATTTGGTTTTTGATGTCCATAAATATTTGGGACCGTTATATGCACAGCTTGACTATAAACGAAAAAAGGAACACGTTTATTTGTGTATTCTTACTTGCCTTACAATACCTTACACGCTCTTTCCTTGCGATACTCTTTAGAACTAAAGGACACAAGAATACAACCTTTAGAACAAATCATGTTCAATTAAGGTTGTCCTTGTGATACTCTTCATCAATAAGGACAATTTTGCTTATGCAATCTTTCCATTCTCTCTCTTATGTTGCATTGTCTTGTTGTGATGATATATGAAACTATGTATTGGAGAAGAATTGCTTGGGAACAGATAGGTATGCAAGGGATGTAAAATGAGGAAGCACTAACAAAACATAGTACAATTATTGTAGAAGGGACCTCGTGGGCGAAAGCTACTTGGTCGTCCTACCAAGCTTTATGGACTGACATCAATCTTTTTGCAAGCTTCACCCACATTGATGCGAGATTCGACCCACTTCGACCTTTTGAATGACAATGACACCACAATATCACTATCACTTTTTGTATTATAGTATTTTCTTTTTTTAATTACAAACGAGGAATATCACTCGTTGATAAAATGAACGTATTACGACGGAGAAAAGGAATGTGTCAGATTTTGAGCCATGTTTACAATAAGATGGAGAAAAGGATACTTATATACAAGAGGCATACCCCGAGAAAGATAAACTTACAAAATATTTTTCTAAATAGAAATAATGGTAGTTGCACTATAATGCTTAAAAAAACTCGATCTCGAGCACCAAGAAGCCGCAAAGACAATGATATCGTCCAAAAGATAGTTTACAACAAGATGATATGGTAATAAAAACAAATTTGTTACTATTAAGAAGTTTGAATGTCCAACTTATGATCCTAAAAGGTATTGCTTTCTTAGAGATGAACTTGTATTGAGTGGTGAAGATTGTGGAGAAGATCTACGGTCCATCATTAATGAAATCGACAATAGAGTAAGGCGAATCACACAAACTTTGGAAAGACTGATATCCTCTTTGAATCTAAAGTCGAGAAGAAGTTGAGCATTCGACAATTGATCAATATCGATAGAGAGGAGTGACTGCTTAAAAACACATGAATTGTTGTATGCCCACTGACATGATGGGTGGCCGCTCCTAAGCGATAGCTCACACGACTTTCACTTCACACGTAGCTTTTAGCCATAACAATATATTTTCTTAACGTAGTTTTTAGTCACAACAATATAATTTCTTAGTTCAACAATATTTGAGAGTGAAAATTCAAATTTATAACCTAAACACTATTCATACTTATTATTGAATTTTTTTAATTCATGGTATTATGACATGTTTATCAATGCGTAGACGATTTCATGAGATATATGTAGCTGACTCTAATACAGGTTTAGAGCTGAAGTTTAGAAAAATGATTTTCTTAAAACAATAAATAAATGTTTTGATTCCAAGCTACAGGAAGTACTTTTTAACTTCAGAACGATATTTTATTGTGAAATTATTTTGGTTAATTCTCCAGTCCCTTCACCTTTACAGAAAAAGATTTTCATTAAATTTTTATATTTCTCAGCTATTTGATTCTGGCTCAATAATAGAGCCACATTTGTGAGGTGTTTGGATAAGGAATTAGTTTGATAAGTTATTTTGAGTAGTTAGAAATGAAGACTTGCAACTAAAAACTCGTTTAGATGTAATTTTTTTGGATGTGAATTTGATAGTTAAAAAAGAATGATTAGAATGAAGTAGTTAAAAATGAGTTATTTTGAGTAGTTAGAAAAATGAATGATTAGAAATTAAAAATGAATTATTTTGAATAGTTAAAAATGAGTGAGTTATTTTTAATAGTAAAAATGAAAAGTTTTGAGTAGTTACAATAATTCGTTTGGATGTAATTTTTTGAGGATGAGTTAGTAAATACTCATTTTAAGTGCTTCATAAATTCAACAAACAAACACCCCTAGGGTTTGGGTTTCCATTATTTGAATCAATTTTATTCATCAACAATTTTTTCTTTTATTGTTATATATATTCTACTATCGTTTATGAAGTTGTAGCTCCATTTTAACTAAAAAAAGAAAAAAAAAAGAAGAAAAAAGAAGAAGAAGTCGTAGCTCTATTTCAATAAGTATAAAAAAGGTATGCGTTTGCAAATATATATATATTTTAAAATTTATTTAAGAACCCTTTCGAAGGTTTTTTACAATTAAAAAGGGCTCAACTTTGTTAAATGTTTAGAAGGTAGATAGAAACTTGGGAAATTGTTTGTTAACGCTTATAAACTCTTTCATAAAAAAAAACATTAAGAATAAGGACAATAATGAAATACTAAGGCCTCATTAGATAACCATTTTGTTTTTCGTTTTTTGTTTATGAAATTTAATCCTACAACAACTATCTTACTATACATTTTTCCTTATTTGAATATCTACGTCTTACCTATATTTTAATAAACAAAACCAAAATTTGGAAACAAAAAAAGTAGCTTCCATTGTTTTTGAAAATTGGTCAGTATTCACCTATTTCTTAAGAAAATATGGATACATCATAGGAAAGACGGAGCACATGGTAAGAAATTTGAGTAGAAATAAACTTAAATTTCATAAACTAAGAACAAAAAATTAAATGGTTATCAAATATGGCCTAAATGGTTATCAAATGGGGTCTAAATTACAAACTTATATGAATGAAATATCATAGCTCTAAAAATTTAAATGAGTATCTGATTTTTTTAATTAAAATTTGACTCAAGAATGATAAATTCAAAAAGATGTATCCTACGAATATCTTAGGAATATATTGTTTATTAACTTTGAAAAGTTTAGAGATAAAACTTCATATTTATTTATTTGAAATTTGTGTATTTTTTATGTATAAATAAGCTAACACATATTTTTTTGTCATACAATGAATAGGGTGGCCTCCCAAATTTTTGTATATATACATTTTTTATTTATAAAGTCACCATTATTGTAGTCTTCCTACAATATTTGGCCTCCAATTATAAGTGTCTAGATTAGATCTGGCCCTATATATAATAAGAGAGTTTTAGAAGCTTGGGATGATCTGATATATTTGTTTTCATATCCCAAATAATTATATGAGTCAAACAATCATATTTATTATTTTGTAATCTCTACTCATTAATGATAGATAAAACGACTTGTCGATCCTTGGATCCGACAAACCATGCCCCCATAAATACAAAGTCGATGCCCATTGACTCATTGAAACATCTTCAAAAAGAGAAAATAAAGGCATGCATGCATATGTTTTAAATACGAAAGCAACATAATATATATATATATATGTATATATTATTATATATATATATATATGTATATATATTTGGGAATATATATGTATATATGTTTGGGACATAAAAATATATATATATATATATATATATATATATATATATATATTATTATTATTATGTTAACCTTAGCCCACGTGAAGGTTGACTTGAGGCCCGGAAAATAAAAGTTGAAGAAATAAGACAGCCGCCATAAGCCTATATGATTAAAATATTATTTTAGTAAGAACTTCAGCATGTATACTACAAAATGCTTAAAATATTTCATGAATAACACAATAATAAAAATATTTGCACAAAATGAAAGCGGGTTCTATTAAAAAGACCAATAGATGTATGATGTGGTCCAACTGCTTTAAACTATATGCTTGGATTGGACTCCTTTTAATTTTAAGTTTTGAGTTTTCCTCTTTTTCTATCGATAATAAATTAATAGACTTTCTTCATTAGAGATTGATAGATTCTATCAATAGAGGCTGATAGAATCAATTACTGATAAATAAATCTTTTGAAAAGTAACTAAATTCTTTGAATGAGAAGTTGATTCAATCAATAGTAGATTGAAAGACTGCTATCAATGGTAAATCGATAAACTTCCATCATTAAAAAATGATAGATTCTATCAAAGTCGTCGATAGAAAAGAGTAGAATAGAGATTATTTTTTTTAAAATAGGTATAATTTACTATAAACGAATTATTTTTAAAAAGTTTGTATAATTGTAAACTGAAGTAAAAAAGTTGCTATACAAGACAAATTTTTAATTTATTATTTACTTTTAAATATTTAATTTTAGTAATAAAAGACAATTTTTTTTAATTTCAAGTATAATCAGGAAGAGATTCAAACTCATTTTTTGTTATAAAAAGACTCGTTGATATCATTCAAATACTTAAAATTAGTTTTATACCATAAATTTAAAGTTAAGTTTAATAGTTGATAATAATATAAAAATGACAAGCTGTGAGTGCATTTCTAAAATTTATGGAAAGAAAATCAATAGAACTATTTATTTTTACTTAAATTTAATGCTTAAGAGTAATATAAGGATCAAAATGGTATTTCAAGCAAACAATATCTTTTGATTTATTACGTCACTTCTATCGTTTTATTTCACCAAAACATTTGCATATTTTTCAAAGACATATCACCTCTTCATGTCTCTATTATTTTGTTTCTTTTTTTAATGATACAATCTTAATTACTCGATCATGTTTTTGGGTTATTTACTTAAATATTGACGTTTTAACATATGTATGTTAATGTTTGGCTATGTTCTCTAACACATAGAATTACGTTGTTCACTAATGTTGTGTTCGTTAGTCCACGGGCAGAGAGAGAGAACAATTGGATTAAAGAGAGACGAATTACAGAGTACAAAATGAATATTATAATATGACTAGAGTTTAATTTGAGTTTATATATGTACTCTCATTAAACTTTATTATAGAATGCGTGTAAACACTAAACACAAATGTGGATGCACTAGCACACACGGAACAGACAATATAATGCGAAAGTGTTAACGTTGTGGAGTACGAATGCATGTTGCACCAAACGCATGCGGAATGCGTTGCCTCCGCACCCCCGCTTGCTAACCGGGTAGCGAGACCCCCGACTACTAATCATAGAACATTAATGTGTTTAAGGCATATCTCAACAAAAACAATACTATTAATTTTTATGTAAGGTTTGTGATTTATTTCCCAAATTTAAACCAAATAATAATAATAATAACACAATTGGATTTTAGTTTTCTCCTCATTAAAACCTTTCACATCAATTTCCTCCACTTTCCATTTTCCTATTGAATTTTCTCTTTATATTATTCAATTCTTAGGTTAAGCCAATAGAATTCACAATTAGATGCAACAACACAAATAATTGAAAACAAGTTGGAAAGAGACAGAATCGACTTGACTTTTCGTAAAGATCGTATTTGGTGGGGTTTAGTTACTGATTTTAACAACAATAATTGCGCTACACCTAACAATAATTCTACAATTTTTAAGGTTTCATTTCATAATCATTCATTTAGATTATTATCTTTTCTATTTATGAAGGTTTGTTTGTTTGGTTATCTTCTTTCCAAAGATTTTTCAAACTTTAAACTAAGTTTTGACAACTAATTAAAAGTAGTTTGGAATAACTTGTTCTTGGAATTTATCATTTTTCTTCGTATCTTCTCAAGAGAATTTAAATCGATGTTTATTTTTGGTATAGATAAAAAAGTAACTCGAAAGAAAAAATGTGAACTAACTTTTAAAAGTGATAATGAAAAAAAGACGAAAAAATAAACATGGAAGATCGAAAAGCGACCATCGTCGAGGATTATCGTAGGGAGAAGACAAGAAGAGAAAGAGGGGAGAGGAAGGTAGTAGAGTGAAAAAGAGGAAGAGGGAGGAGTAGATGAGAAATTAAGGGAAAATAATGGTAAGGAAGGAATGCTTCAACCAGTGAGTCCCCAAGGGGTGGCGCAGTGTGGTAGAAACTTGGGTTTTGAGGATATGCTCCACTCAAAGTTCTAGATTCGAGACACGCCTGTTACATTACTCTTTCGATGTCTCAAGTACTTGGCCTAGGGACGGGCGTGATTACCCTTGTTTCCAAAAATAAAAAAAGAAGGAATGTTCCAACCTGTGATTTCTAGATCATAATATTTTGAAAAACTGCCTAGAAGAACAATGACATCAATGCACACTCGATGACCATGAAGACATGGGTTCGCCAAATGTTTTTATCTAAAAAAAAAAACTATTACAAAAAACTTGGTAAAATACCATTTGGGCCTAATATTTAAGGCCAGTCAATCAGAATCCCCCCAATCCATCCCACTTGCTAGAGAGCTAATCCATCAAAAGAAACAAACCAATTTGGATAAACAAAATCAAATCTTTTATGTATAGCATAGGAGAGCAAAAGCAAGTCCCAAGTAAAGAAACCAAGAGACAAAATACAGAGATTTTTTTACCTAAACGGGGATCATATCAAGACACCACTTATCTTTTCATATCTACATATGTGAATAAATTTGAGCCACATATTATTTTTCATTATTATTGTATTATTTTAGATTTAAAATAAAATAAAATGTGGTCCAAATTGAATATATATGTGAACATGAAAAGATAGGACATACCTTGACATGACATAGAGTTTTGTCTTAGGATAAATAAGTGAAATTAAAGCAGCAGAAGCACACACACAAATAAATAACAACAAAGAAAACCATTAAATTTTCTCAAAAAACCAAGTTATGAGAAATCCCTTATCAAATCTCCATCATAAGATGACCAAAAAGAGACATCATTAAGAAATGATAGCCTTTGCTTTGGAGTGCTGTTTGACCTTGTCTTAGCCTTGGCTGACTCTGTCTCAGCCATGTATGTTGGAAACACTGGGGAGCTTGGCATGTGACTCTGATCTCTAATTGATTTGCTATGTTTCAAATGGCAAAAAGATCTTCTTGGTAATGAATTTTGGGAATTTAGTTTCACATTTCCAAGCTTTTTACCATACATTTCTTCATTATTTATTAGATTTTTGAGGACTTTTGGCCTCATATTTCTTCCTGGACTTTCTTCTGCCATTAGGGCACTACTTCCTTCCTGAGAATCCATTAAAAGAATGACATTTAACTTAAAAGAGTTATGAGTGCTTGTGAAAGTATTTGCTTTTTTATGTTATAAACTATGTTGGTGTCATAATCTATCCACTTATGCTTGAGCTTTTAGGTGCAATAAGTGTTCATTTTCATTTCCAACTCTTATTAAGTTTTATTTTAGAGATAAAATGTCACATGCTAGCATTTAACATAGCTTTAGTGCAAGTTATGAGAATTCACATTCATCTTAAACTAGTGGTGTTTGGCAATGGTACATATGAGTTATTTTGAAAGAGTCCATAAACAACTTTTAAGAACGTGTTTTGGGAGGTGAGGTGTTAACCGTTGTTGGTGGATCATCATTGTCTGTGTTTGAGGTGCGCAGATAATGATTACATAAATTATTATATCTATGTTTGGAGTTGAGGCAAGTTATCATTGTATGTGTTTGTGAAGAAAAAAAGGATGAGAACTATAAAACGAGCTATGCTTTAGAGAGACCGAAAGTCAAGGTTGAATACACTTGATATTTTTCTTTGTTCACTAATTAATCGACTAATCAAAGTTATTTTTCTATAATCAATTCGATTCCTTGACTGAATCATTGACAAACACTTACGAAAAGATCATTTGGATTTAAGGAGTAACTTGGATTTAGCCACGATTTGTTTATTCCTTATCCCAAAAATCCTATTTCGATTGGATCTAAAATTACTCGGGTTATCATTATTCTTTACTCAGGTAATCATTATTGGACCCCAAATAAGAAATGGACTATAATAGCCCACTCAATCATTTACCAAATAACCATTATTGGAGCCCAAAACACATCCAAACTATTTCCTTATCATTTAGTTAATTATTAGACCAGAGAGATTTGTGTTGAAACTTTGTCTTTTTGACTGGCTACTTACTCTGTATGAAAGAAACCAATTAGGGAAAGTGAGAGTACTTACTCTGTGTGAAAATGAGTATTTCATTTTCAACTTTCTTTCCCTTTTGATAATTGCCTCTTGCTTTCTCAACTGCATGGCTTCCATGGCCTTATTAGATGTGCTTCTGCCTTCCCATTTTCTTACACTATTCAAATCAAGCTGACATCAAAACAAACAGCCCTTATGAATTTTATTTTTTTTGAAAACCGGAAAATCGGAGCTTCGATTAAAGACTCTAAATTATAATTCATAAAGCTACCAATTTAGAAGCACTTCTCATGAAAGTTATATTTAAAAGTTTGCATATACCTTTAATTCATCCTTCTCACACTCCTCTCTTGGCTGGATGAAAACTTTCTTCTTGCAGCTTCTTTCTGCAATAACATTTCTCTTCCTTCTTTCCTCGATTATCGATCCGTTCAACCTAGCATCGATTTGACGTCTCACCGCTCGACCGCGAATGATTGCTTGAAGTCTCACTATTCCCTTCAGCGCTCTCGATGCCTTCCTCGCCTTCCTCGCATGAACGATTAAGAGTGAGTTCGAAATGGCTTTTATGAATAGTAATTTAAGTGAAATACTCTTATATGATCACCCAAGATGAGGTTTTTAGTCTTTCAAAATCACTTTCTAGTATGAAAGAAGCTTTTTTTTTTATTCAAGTAAAGTATCAAACTTTCTAGCAATGGTCCAATGCAGAGCATTATTGTTAAATGTGTTGAACAAGTGCTTAAAAAACGATGAGTGCAAAATAAGCTTACAAGATATCCCCTGAAACAGCTTTGAATCATAACGGTGGCCGAGATTCGGCCGCTTCTCGAAAACGGGCAGTAGGAGCCCAAGGCAGCGGTAAGGCGGACGACCTCGGCCGCAGCATTGGCAGCAGCAACGGCGGCCTCGGCTGCAGCTGCTGTGGCAACAGCAACACTCAAAGCCTGCATTCTCCTTTCATCAGTTGCCTCACTCAGTACTGTTCTTTGTGGAGCTGCTGCAATCACTGGGGAGTTCTTAACCTTGACAATCAAAACCAACAAGAATCAAAACAATTCAAATCTAAAACCAAATTTGCAATTCAAGAAATGTAAATGTGAATAATCCTACCTTTTCTGATTCAGTGTTGGGATCACAGTTACAAAGCCTCTTGACCCAACCAAGCCAGCACATTGTCTTTGCCATTAAAGATTAAAAAAAAAATTACATCAACTTTAGGATCAAACTATATAATTTGGGAATACCATGAGCATCCTCAAGGACGGCCTCATCGGTTGAAGCTTGTGATCTAGAAAATATACTTTTTTGAAGTTCTCAAATTCGAAACTCACAAAGAAACTTTATTATAAATTCTTTTGCTGTCTCATTTGGGACTCGGGAAGGCACGAGTGTCATCCAAGGTATGTAATGAGATGAAATTCCAATTCTCACTTGTCAAAAAAAATAGTGATGCTAATCAGCCGATCGTATAAACCGATCAAGACATCAATGACTTCACTTATAGGTCATAAGTTCGAATCTCAACCGAAAAATCGAAGAAAAAGAAGCCATGGGCATACCTTTGGGAGTGAAATTGGGAACTGATCTTCATTAGATTGAAGTTGAAGAGCTTTTGTGGGCCTTTTTAAATTAGCTACTTTTTCTCTCCACCAATTGTCAAATTCACAACTGCCATTGGACTAGTTCAAAGTGTTTCTGTTAATATGGAAGCACTTAATTGACCTATATACTATGAAATAAGTCCATATATATGTTGTTCAATTTTCAAAACTTGTGCATGTGAGACCAATCTTTCATCACAATATGATCATGATTTATTTTGGTCCCATTAGGTGGCTCCTCTTTTGCAAATATTCATGTATATATGTATGTAATTTTTTTTTTCCTTCTTTATCTTTCTTCCTTTGTTTGATATATTTTTTAGTCCAATTAAAATATTTATAGTAGATAGAAAATTTTCACCTCTATATTTTAGTTTTAGTTTTAAAGAATACTTCATATCTAATAAAATATTCTAATTTTATTGTTTTCAATCCATTTCATTAAATATTTTTTATTAATTTAATTCAATTGAAACTAGATTGAATAGGTTTTTCTATTTGAACTTTTTCTAAAATCATGACATTCATAAAATATTTTCATTTTTTATTATTCAAGAAAAATCCATTTATGGGAATTTGCTACAAGTAGCATATTTTGGCTAAATCCCCTTTATTCAAATCTTAATTTAAAGTGATGTGAATTTTAATGATTGATTTTATTTTTCTTTTTCTTTTTGTATACATACATTACTATTTTCTAACATTTTGCTCATTTTAGATGGAAGTTTCCATCACAAAATAATTTTGAATGCTTTGCCTACTAAAAAAGAATCCAATGGAATTAATTCATCAATTTCTGTAGGCTCTGTCGTTAGCTGAATCATGAGGTGACATTTTTACTAAAAATCGTTGATATATTAGGCTTCCCATAAGAATAAATGTTGAAAAGACCTACTCATGGTCATATCTCATTTTATCGCAGAAGATGTTTGGATCTAAAGTTATTTGGAGTGATTATAAGTTTAAATTTTAGTAATATTTTGTTTGAATTAGAGATGTCCACGGATAGAGTGAGGTCGGGGAATGCCTTTTTGGTCTCGTCCTCACCACCAAAATCAATTTTCGTCCCCGTGAAATTTATTGTTTTTTTAGGGGATAGGGTTTTTGGTGCGAAATTTTTCTCCTTTCAATTTTTTCTTTTATTTTTTCATTTGTTATATTCTTTGAATAATAATAATCCCAAATAATTTATTTTTTTAGACAAAACCTATGAAGTTCTTAATTATTAAGGAAAAATATTTATTTCAATATCTAATTTCATAAACAAATATTTTTTTAATCCAAAATTTAAAGGAGTAAAATGAAGGGAAAATATTTTATAAAAAATATAATAAAAAAAAATAGTAAACGAGGCGGGGGTCGAGGAAATGGATGAGAATGCATTCACTGTCCTCGGCCACGTTTAACCAACATGTAATTTTCTTTCCCTGTCCCGCAGGAAAAATGGATATCTCTAATTTAGATGTGGTTATTTGTAGGAGAGTTTTAGTTAATAGCTGGATGATGGTTTTTGTAGTGGGGTTATAGACAATAGCTCATTTCTTAGAAATGAGTTTTTATCAATCTTTTCAACGATAATTAAAAGTATAAATATTCAAATCTATGATTTTTTTATCATAAACATATTCATTGAATTATTATTCTTTATAACCAAAACATAATTTGTATTTGGTTATATTTTCCATTAATAGATTAAAAATTGAGAGTTTAAATGAAAAATAATAAATATAAATCTATATATAAATAAAATTATATCTTCAAAGTTCCTAAAAATGTTGGAAAAAAATTGGAATTAACAAAAACTTTTAAAAAACAAATGGTTTGCCACATTTGCACAATAAAAGTGTGCCACACAGCGATGAATAGAAATTTTTTTGCTCAATAGACAAATAGTGTTACCAAAAAAGAGAGTGGTAGTGAAATGACAACCGTATATTTCTATGATTAATAGGTTATGCATTTGAATCCCTTTCAAGTGTTGTTATTAAAAAGTTTAAATTTTTGTATAAATTTTTTTTTATTAAAAAAAAAATATATATATATATATATATAAATCGAATAAGTAGCTTCATATGAATCCTATTTTTTTGGTATCTCCATGTAAACAAACACTTACAAAGTGACATGGATAAAGCATACTACTTTGGAAGCATGGTATCAAATTTTCCCTTAGATAACAATCATGCTCATCTATTTTTGTCAACTATCTAGTCACACTCAACAATTGTTTGATAGGAATATAATTATTTAAGTCTAATTTAAGAAATGCCTATTTGTTTTTTATCTTTGGAAATTGTGCTTGTTATTTCTTCAATTTTTTACATACTTTAATTCTTCCTAACAAATCATTTAAATTCATATTCAAATTTTCAAAACAAAAATAAGTCTCTCAAAACTACTTAGTTTTTTTTTCTTAAAAAATGAAGATAACAAGTAAATAACAAAGAAAGAAAAATTATAGATAAAGAAATAGTCCCCAAGAGGTAGCGTAGCAGTTGAGATTAAAGACTTCAAGATATATTTCCATGAGAGATCCATGGTTCTAAACTAGAATAACGTTTAAAGTATCTCAGTGTCATAATCTAGCAATGAGCGAGTGGTGCCTATAGTGAAGCGAAACTTTAATTTCTCGATTAAAAAAAATAAAGTAATATTCACAGGATTACTTTTAAAAAAAATACAAGCTAAATAACCCCCTATTTTATATAAAGTTATATTGAATTAAAATTTTAAACATAAACTAAATAGAGATTTTTGAGATTTTTAAAAATAATTGTGAAATTCAATCTAAATTAAACCCTATAAAATATTATTAAAAAAATGTGCACATTTGAGGGAAATTTCTCAGCTTCTACCAAAAAGGCTTTGAAAGTACATACAAGTTCCATCACCAACACCTTGTCAATGCTGATACCACTTTAAATCCTTCTTTGACAATTAGTATTTGGTTGTTCTCTCTTTGTTGTTAGAAGTATTCAACAAGCATGCTTCAAAAGCTCCATTTCATTTAATCTATTTTTCTAACATCTTCCTTTAAAGTTTTTTTTCCTCTCAAATTCTTTAGATTGCATGCTTAATAATATATTTCTTTGTCATCTAAAAAAAATTAAAAATAAATAAAATAAAATAATTCTTGCCATAAGGCCCACCAAGTTGGTCATATCCACTGATAAGCCATGTGGACAGTTTATGACTGGTCCAAGAATTTAGAACCTTTTTAAATGTCTGACCATCCCAAATTTGGCCCATAAGAATGAGATCAAATTAGCTTTTGAGCTATTCCAATATCATTAACCTGGAAAAATAACATGAATTTTAAAATAATAAGCTTAGATTACCATTTAGTTCATGTACCATTTCATAATTCAACCACTTTATTTTTCATAACTATATTTTATAATCCTCACTATTAGTTATTTAGTTAAATAAGAGAGAAAATATATCATCTATCTTATAAATTTATATGATCATATGGGTAACCTTAAAGGTAGTTTAAGTGGCAGTGCCACATGTAAAAAAAACTAAAATGGAGAGGAAATAAGTAGACGAATATCTAAATGAAATCATATTTTTATGGAAGGACAGACAATCTAATCCTACGACATTTGAATATCACATCTATGAATTGAATCCATCATCTTTAAGTTTTCAAAATTCTCTTGAATTAGGTCAGTCTATAATGATTTGGACTAAACTGAAAATTGACACGTTTATGAGGATAAAATTTGTATTTTCAATCATGTGGTTATGAGAGCTTTTTTTTTTTTTTTGAAATTTATGAGAGATTTAAATCCATAATTTTTTTAATCATATATTACGTCACTTAGAACTAAGTTCATGTTGGGAGCAACTAGAGATTTTTACCATGCCATCTTAACTATGCATCAATTAATTGTCTAATTTTATACATTTATACTTTATAAACTCATAAGATAACTATTGATTTATAATATATACACACACTAATTATTATTTAATACTTTTAAAAGGTCATCATGAGTTGATTGTGGAGGAAAATTTATTAAGAACTCAAGATAAGTTGACTATGTATTTTACCATCTTCCATTGTAATCCAAGTTTTGAGAGAGAAGGGTTGATTTGTAATTTGGAGGATCCTAGCCCCTCTTGACCAATTTCCATAGCCACCATAGCCACTATGCCTTGCAAAGCATAGCCAAAGTTTGTTCTTACTCTTGTTGGGGCAGCACCAATCCAATCCATGGTTGTGTCCTACAAACACTGCCTACAAACAAACACACCACATTCACCATTCATCATCTAACTATAATTTAGCCACCAACCCTTTCTTTAATTTCAACTTATTAATCTACTTTTTGTTATTACAATTTTGTTTGAATTTGTTTTTTTTAATAATTAAGATCAATTTGTACAAAATACTCAAACTTTGGAGTGAGTTTCAATTGTAACTTTGAAAAGCTCTGTTTTTTCCTTTAACTTTGAAATAGATTCCAAAAATACCTTTAACCATTGAAATTGTTTCAAAATATATTTTTCTTAATGGCGAAAAATTGATATGGTACGTATTTGACATGGTTGAAGATTCTACATGGAAAAAGTGAGGAGGCCTGAGAACTTGTATATGATCTTACGCTACTCCTCTCATTGTTAAAATGATTTTGAGAGACTCATTAAATTCAAACGGATATTTAATCTAAAAAATAACAAAAGTGAGATCTGATATAAAATTGATAAATCCAAAGACTTTATTGAGAAAAAAAAATACAGAGATATCACAACTTTTAAAAGATCATAAACTACACTTCCAAGCAATTCAAAGATACAATAATATATTATTTTTCTACAATTTTCAAAATCTTTTAGTCCCACAAGTTTAAAAAACATACCTAATATTTCATCAAGGTTTTAAAATCTTTTAGAATTACTTGAGAGTTCATCTTTTTTTTTTCTCAATTTATTTAAGCCTGCATAGAAAAGTTTGAATATAATATATGCAAGTATAATACTACCTTGACAGAGGGTCTTTGTTGAAGTAGGCTCATGATGCCAAATTCAGCTTGTTGAGGAGCAACTTTCTCCAGGTTAATTGAACCCACACAAGGCTTTTCTATGGAAGATAATGGAGGAGCTACTTTCTCATATGCTGCACTTGGAATGTGCCAGAACACTATCTCTGGAACCCTGTTATGAATTCAAATGCATTATTATATATATATATTATTGAATCTTAAGCAAAACAACACAAAGAGATACAAAAACAAGCAAATTTGGAGTGTAACGTCCCATGCCCACGATTTAGACCAGGATTCGGATTCGGATTCGGATTCAAATTTGGTCCCTCTCAATCCAGGCATTCATTGTGACCTAACTCGATTGACTACTTGACTTGAATTGCTTCTATGAGTGAAAACTATCCTTACCAGACAAACACAAATCATTTCAAGATGTTTTGTTCTCATTAACATGCCCAAGTGAAGCATAGTTAACTTTAGATGATTGAGTCACCGAAAAAGGGGGTGCATCTTGTTAGTATAGGTAACTATTGTTATGCGGAGTGATTAATAACCACTTTCAAAAACCCATTGTTTGTTTTTTTGTAGTAAACAACCACTCTTAACTAATTTTAATCACTCTTCAACCCCACTACCAAATCTCACATTAAATTTTATCGAACTTCACATCAAATTTATCACTCAATTACTATTAACCTCAATTCTCAAACAAGTAGTTGATTACTCCACTACTATTAACCCCAAACGAGTAGTTAATCACTTCAAACTACTATTAACCACTTCATTCTCTTCCACTCCACTACACTCCACTCTTTTCTACAAAAAACAAACACACCCAAGCATTGCTTACTCATGAGTTGCATAGTTGCAGGATTTCTCTAATTTGGATGTGGTCACGGTTCATTCATGTATCTCTCTTAACTCCCAGGTGTTACATCGAGACAAATCGTCGATTTGAACCTAAGCCCACATAGCTCGACCTCAAATGCAAGAATATTCTACTTATATATATGAAGTTAGAACATAAAATTTTGCTCTTCCTAGGAAAAGTTCAACCCCACCCCGAATCTTAATTCGAACTTATACGAGATTATATTTGGATTTTCGTTAAACGGAAACGCACTTATCTGTACCTCGAATGAGGATTCAGTTCTTCGGCTGTACGGCGAAACCATTCAGCTTGAGAGCTGGATATAACTTCTGGATAAGAACCACCACCAGAGTCCAAGAAATACAAGTTCATAACTGGGGATTGAAAATCATCTGAGATTTGGATGTAGTAGTTGGATACACTGGGCCACAGATCTTTTGGACCATTTCTAGATTGTGATAACTTGTTATTCTTCACCTCATTTTCCATCAACTCCAAACGGTTGGTGCCTCTAAATTCACATTGGTCTTCTTCTTGTTCTGATACTTAAAAGAACACAAGATACATTTTGAACAAAAACATCAATATCTTATGAACAGAGTCTCAAGGATTTGTCATAGTATTCACCTGAACACGAGGCAGCAGTGACCGGGCAGCGACGGTGAGGCATTCCATCGCTAGAAAACCACTCGATCGGCCATGAAAATGGCGCGTCGTCGTGGTTTCCGAACACGCTGGCAAATGGAATGCCCCTGGCTTTTGTTGGAGAGATTGCCTGATTCCAGTACAAGGTTGCATTTGCTGTTGGTATGTTGTTTGCTGTAATCACATCTCCAAGGTATACTACCAAATCTGTGATTACAATTGCTTGGTTTGTGAATTCAAATACATGGATGACAAATATTCATATTGATAAGAATCATAGCTAACAAGGATGCTGCACCAAAAGTTCATCACCCGGTAGTTAAAATAACATTGTCTTGGTAGGTTTGTTTTAAGTAGTTTCAAATGTTTATTTTAATCTATATATTTTCAATAAAGTTTAAAAGTGGTCTATATTATAGGTGATTTTGTTAGTTTTTTATTCGAGTATTACTATCTGATGAAAATTGTCTTTTTAATCACTAAATTTGGGATGCAGTTTAAATTTGTCCCATAATTAAACTTCAAAACTGACATGTCCTTCACATTTCAATAATGCACTTTTAATCTTTAAGTGTTTTGTAGTTTACATTATTTTCATTTAAAATTTAAATTCGCCCAAAAATTAAAATAATTACTTCACTCATGTATAGAACTTTCAAATTAGTCTAATTTTCAATTTAGTCAACATTACTTTATATAACTAATATTTTTGTTGTCTCACAACAACTAGGTACTAAAAATGTATTTCTCCTTTCTATTAGATTAACTTTGGTTGAAAATCCCACGTTGACAACGTGAGGATATATTCTAATGCTTAAAACGTAGGTGGACTACTCCTCTGATTGCCAACTAGATTTGAGATGGAGTAGCTCCTCCTTTTATTGCCAATTTAGAACCGAACACTAGTCTCGTGACTTCATTGTTTGATAGTAATCAAATTTAATGTCATGTCACGGTTTCGATCTGGCTCCCATTTATTCGAGAGGATTGTGATCCTCATAAAAAAAAGCCAAAAAAAATGAAAATAAAAAAGAGACCTGGGTTTTCATAATGGAGGAGAGTGGAGATGAGGCGAGTGGAATTGGCATCTTGAAGAGGGCCCCAGTCGCTCCAACCATCCTCCCCAAAATGCAGGTCCGCAAACATAGCCACCTTGAACCCGCCGGACCCTGACCGGAACCGGAGGATGTTTCCGGCCACCGCCGTCACCCACAAGGCCGCCATGCAACTCACTTCCAGCACTTTCCCCATTCCTTTGTAATTTCTCTTTTTGCTTTAAGTTTGGGCCATAAGAACAGAAATAAAAGGGTACATACCCTCGTCACACTCGCAATCAATGCTTGTAATGGAATATTCTTTCAGCATCTCACCCATTTTCTTCATTTTTTTTAGTACAAGAAGACATGTACCGATTCTTAAGATCGACGTTGGTGTTAAACTCGTTTACAATCAAACAATGAAACTCGTTCCGTACCCATGTTTTTCATTATATACTCTTCTGTGACCATTATAACTGAACACTCATTAATTCCATCAAATGGTTTGGTTCTAATTTTTAATATGATAATAGACGAATCAATTTTTAAAACATAATAATAAAAATCAAATCAAACAAATGTTAGATTTATTTACTTCATTTTTTCTGTTTTATACGTTAGTATTACTTTTTATTGATTTATTATTATTATTATGACTCATTGTTTTTTGTTTGATTTAATTATAAATTTTGTTTCAAAAAAATTATTATAAATTTTAAGATTTTATTTAACAAAAAATATAAATAAGATTTGGAAGTAAAATATCAAAAAAGAATAAAACGGTAACAGAATATATAAGGTCACTTCACATAATTTTAAGCATGTTTTCTAAAATATTTCATATATAACATATTTTATGTGCATTTTTTCATATTTAAGAATTATTTTTCTTTCACTTAGAACTCATTACTTTCGATCAGCTAAATTAATTGAAGGCAATCACTTCACTTGATTTTAAGCATATGCATTCTAGTCATTTTACACGGATCTGCCCCTTTTTTCTACTATAAACTTGTTTTTCTTCGTTCCTTTGGTTTTTTGTAGAAATTGTAACCATTCATTATTATTAATGATAATAATAATAATAACAATAACAATAATAGAGAATCATCTAGACACATTCTCAATCAACCGAAAATAAATGCAAGGGGTCACAAACCCCTTTCACCACCTTTGTTTAAGTCCACGAGTTGGACCGAAAGCTATCAAAACCTAGAATACCCGAGATGTAAATGAACCACAACACCATGTGAATAGGCATTTTTATGTATGAGTATGAAAGATCTCAACATAAAAGACCAATTAATAATATTCAACAAGTTAAGTTTTGAAGAGTTTTGGGGGTTAAATCTACCCAACATAAAACTTACTAAAGTACAAGAACTCACCAAAGAGAGAGAAGAAAGCTCCAAAACCATAGAAGAACGGAGACACATCGAGAGAGACACACATTCATCATTAGGGTAGAATTTCCTTTATCAAACAGCTTATGTGCCAAATAACCGACACCAAGACAAATATAGACTTCAACGACTTGCAGTCGACCAACACCACACTTCAAACTTGGAGATAAAAATGAAAATAGAAATCAAACTAGGCGTAGAAAGTGTAACCACTTTCTTTAGATTATGGAATGTCTAAAGGTTCGAAAGATGTGCAATCCTTGAATTTTTTTTTTTTTTTGGTTATATATAAAAATCTCCAAATTTAAATATATTTAATTTTATTGATTTAGCTCAAAAACGTTACGTATAGTGTGATTGTTTGGCCTAGATAGTTTATCTCTTTTCAAGATTTAAAAAAAAACCATAAAATTTTGAAAGAAAAATAGTTCTAGGGGAAAGCAAAATTTATAAATCCGTAAATACACAATTTTAGGATTGAAAAAATCTAAAGTTTAATTTTGAGTATTTAGATAAGGGACGATTTGAAGGAGAAAAAGAGGTTTTAAATTGAAATCGAATTTTTTAATTAGATCAATCAAAATTCATGAATAATTTTGTAATTTATTCCAAATCTTTCAATAAAAGAAAAATGAACAAACCAATCATGCCCAACATAATTTTCCTTCCCTATTGAATGAATTGATTTTTAAGTTGAAACAAACAAATAAAGAAATTGTACAGAGGGGGATTTAGCTCTACCGTTGAAATTCTTCTAATAGCCATTCTTTGGTCGTTTGTTCGAATCCGGCAGGTTGGAATATTTGTTTGCCGATAGAACAGTAACTCAAGCGGCATCAATGTACACCTAATGATTTAAAGGTCTTAAGTTAAAGGAAGGTAATTATCTTTGTGGCGATGGTGAAGAAATTAGGATAACAGTTATTCGATGAGTTAAAATTTGTTTCATAGTTCTTTATTAACGTACTCTAAAATTTAAGTCGCCAACCATGGTAAGTGATTTAAATTGGAATATTCAATGGATAGGAAATTTTTAGACATTTCATAATAGGAGGAAAGTATATGAACTTTCTTTGTTTTTATGAGTTTTATTTAGTAATAACAAGTATGGTAGTATGGAGTTACAAATAATTAAATTGAGTTTTTATTTATTTATTTATTTTTATCTCATTTGTGAAGAAGGGCTCATTGATAAATGTCATTGTATAGTAGGTTTTATCAGATGTTACTCTCGAAGTTGTCTCCACTCCTCTATGGTCTTGGAGTTTGCTTTTTTTTTCTTTGGTAATTACAAGTACGTCAGTATACTCTATATTAATTGATTTAATCACCAATGTTCATCGAAACTCAACCGTCATAGTATTAAAATTATTGAGATTGTTCTTTATGTTGAGATATTTCATTCTTCAACTCGAAAGTGTTGTTAATCCCTTGACAACTTGTTTGATATTTAGCTTTCTTCATTATAGTTGATCTTTGTCCAAGTTATGGACCAAAATTATAATATGAAGATTATGTTTCTTTTTTTAGTGGCTCTTAATTTTTTGGGAGTGAATTTCTATTGCCTTATTATTATTATTGATTATCATAATTTTTAAAAAATAAATAATTAATTAATGACACCCCAAACTCGCTTCCAATAATTATAGTCAACAAGAGTAGTAGTTCGACGACATTTATATACACCTAACAATCAAATGGTCATGGGTTCAAATTCTTCACCCCAAGGGGATGATTAGATTTTGGTGTTGAAAAGAGGAGAGGAGGGAAAATTGAAGAAAAAGAGGAAGTGAAGTGATTTGAGGATATAAAATAGTTGTTTGGAAATTGATGTTTTGGAGAGGAGATGTTGTAAAAGTATTTATTTTATATTGATTTTTTATTACGTAATGATGGTAGATTTTGGATTGATCGATAAATATAATATATTTTATTTTATATTGTGTGGTTGAAAATAAAAGAAAGTTTGATGTGATATTTGATAAGATTAGATAAAAGATATTTATATTATATTATATTATATGGTTGAAAATTTTAAAAAAAAAGGTTTGATGTGACATTAGAGGAGAGGTTGAGGAGAAGTTGGGGAGGGGTCAATAACCTAAAAACAAACATGGAGTTGTGATTTCTCCTCCCCTCCTCTCCCCAACACCAAATCCCAAACACCCCCAAATTGTTGTAATTTTTTTAAAAAAAAAAACCTTAATATAATACCAATTATTAAACTAAAAAAAATTATTATTATAAAAAAATGTTAGGT
Source organism: Sicyos edulis (assembly GCA_036507275.1). Classification (NCBI taxonomy): domain Eukaryota; kingdom Viridiplantae; phylum Streptophyta; class Magnoliopsida; order Cucurbitales; family Cucurbitaceae; genus Sicyos; species Sicyos edulis. Next base: position 46,099,037 of record CM071847.1, on the reverse strand, counting down.
GACATATTACCTTAAATCGCTGTAATTTAATTTAATTTCACATTCACACCTTCCTAATTAAAGATTATATCTCCATCGATAGAGATGGAATTGTTGTTTCGTGAGAGATCAATATTTTGTTTTAATTGAGAGTACAAATAAACAAAGGCTATTCTTAATTACACACATTTGCTGATTATAATATAAATATAAACACTTTCATGTTCTTCATTCCAATACACATTCCATCTACTCTGACAGATGTTGAACGAACAAACAAACTCAAATCTTTTTTCCGTTTTCAGTTTTTTCCATCACCCCCAAAAATCGCTCCCAACAATTCCGTAGAAATTAGCGACAACCCTTTTTCCCATTTCTGAGATCCACAACCCAAATGCGTCCGCCATTGTTGCCCAGATTTGAGCTTCCCTTTTGAAACCCAATTCACAGTCAGATTCCAAACACCAAAAATTCAAAGAAATGGCCTCCAATAAGCAGAGCCTGTTCGTAATTTCCCTTGTAATCTCATGGTATTCATCCAACATTGGCGTTCTTCTCCTCAACAAGTTCTTGCTCTCCAATTACGGCTTCAGATTCCCGATCTTCCTCACGATGTGTCACATGTCCGCCTGCGCCGTCCTCAGCTACTTCGCCATTGTCGTTTTCAAGGTTGTGCCTCTCCAGATGCTCAAATCCAGGTCCCAATTCCTCAAAATTGCTACACTAGGGCTCGTCTTTTGTGGCTCCGTCGTCGGCGGCAATGTCTCGCTTCGGTACCTGGCCGTGTCGTTCAACCAGGCCGTCGGCGCTACGACGCCGTTCTTCACCGCTCTGTTTGCGTATTTGATGACTCTTAAGAGGGAGGCTTGGATCACTTATGCTGCTCTTGTTCCTGTTGTTGCTGGAGTTGTCATTGCCAGTGGGGTATGTTATGTTTGAGATTTTTAATTATCTTTTGTGAGATTCATTAGGATTATTTTCGAATTTGGTAAACTTTTTTCCATTTATGTTGGTTTGTGGTGTAAATACTGGCCAGATCTGGAAGAATGATGGAATTGGATGTAGAGTTTCCAGATAATTTGATGAACCTAACAATTTGAATGTTTGCGTATATTATGATTTACTGTATGAGGAATGAGATCCAAAATCATAGATACCATCAATACTCTTTGATTGGTTCAAGCAATTTATTTTTGAAACAAAGGTGACACTAGGAGACATCGAAGGACTAGAGATATGGGAGGTGTCTACAAATTAATATTACAGAATCTCGAACCTGAGACTTTAAGGGGAGCACACCTTCAAAACCTAAGTTTTCAACTACTACGTCACCCCTTAGTTTAGGCAATTGTCACTGTTCGTAATCAGGTCTAACTTAAGTCCCAGATTCGAAACTTACGAATAAGCTTAATTGTAAAATCTCGTGGGTCTGGGTTATGGGATGGGTTTGGATGCCTTGGATATGTAGTTGGACAAAATTTTGATTCATGTTATCATAATTAGGATGGCTCAAATGTTACAAATTGTTAACCTCGAAAGAAACAAACCGTGACAGCATTCGAGTGCTATGGTATAGCAAATGTAGCCTGTTTAGTGTGTATGTGACTTTGAGGGGGACTCTGGGATATGTGAATTTGAGGGGGACTTTGGGATGCTTAGGCAGTGATCAAGGATCAGCCTTCAAATTCGCAGATTCTCGAGGCAATGCCTTTGTCTATTTTACTGTACTCGTTCACATTTGAGAGAATTCTATTAAGAACACTGTTCCTACATGTAAATTGATTGTTTCAACAGGCTTACATTATATTAATGTATTTTTGTTTTATTTCCTCGCTGTGAGACTTTCTATGGCTGATGGCAGGGTGAGCCAAGTTTTCATTTGTTTGGATTTATAATGTGCATAAGTGCAACTGCTGCAAGGGCATTCAAGTCTGTTCTTCAGGGTATCCTATTATCTTCTGAAGGGTAATTTTTATTGTCATTATTTTTTCCCTCAATTAATTTTCTTTTGTCTAACTATTGCCTAAACCTCTGCAAGATGTTATGAGTTCATTCAATGGTGGTCATCTACCTAAGAATTAATTTCTTTGACATCCAAATGTTATTGGTTAGAAGGTATGTTTTGTGAGAATAGTCGAAATGTGCATAAGCTGGCCCAGACAATCAATCTCCCGCCTTTCATTATGGAAGAATTACTTCATTCTTTCCTTGTTTACACCGTAACAAAGTTATACGTTTGCTGTCTGTTGATTGTTGGCAGGGAAAAGTTGAACTCAATGAATTTGCTGCTGTATATGTCCCCAGTTTCAGTTTTAGCCTTGTTACCTGTAGCACTTTTTATGGAACCAAATGTTTGGGAAGTTACCATAGCACTTGGAAAGGAGCATAGATTCATGTGGCTTCTTCTTTTATTGAATTCAGTTATGGCCTATTCAGCGAACCTGTTGAATTTCTTGGTTACTAAATATACGAGTGCACTGACACTCCAAGTAAGATATCTTCTTGATCCTCTTCTCTTGTTAAATGGTTCTAGTATACTCCTGTCATTGGCCCACATTGCTTAGTTTTCATTGTATCAATCTCACCTGAAATCCATGGAGAGATTTCATTGGATTTGATTGATCATGCAACTTTTTTAGTTTTAAGTTTTCTTTTCTCTTTTTGATTTTGTTTTTTAATCATGCAACTTAAAACAGCCATACTCATAGCATGTAAAGCTAGTCATTTCAAAGCCATAAATCAGTTTGGATGATAAACTTTCCATGAGAGATGTGTTTCTAACTGCTGCTATCTGTTGAGAAATCTTTGTGTAGTTTACACACTTCATTCTCATATCACCTCCTTCCAAAAAAATGTTTCTTTTATCAGGTTTTGGGCAATGCAAAAGGAGCGGTAGCTGTTGTTATCTCCATTCTTCTGTTTAGAAACCCTGTCACGGTCATTGGAATTGGTGGTTACACGATAACTGTTCTTGGAGTTGTCGCATATGGAGAAGCCAAGCGGAGGTATAGATGATCAAACGGGTACGAAGAAGCCAAGGTAAGGAATCATCACCTCAAAGATGACACATTGTTGTTTTGTGATGATCAGAGTAATATGAAGAAGAAATGGAGATTGTTTGTTACAAAGATAGGAAAGATTGTTTGAGTAATAATTTCTTTTGTTCTATTCATTTATGTTCCACAGTATCTTTTGTAGAGTTATCTCAAAAAAAAAAATGTAAGCTGAATTTTTATCACCTCACCAAGAACACATAGTTGAGACTTGATTGATCTCTGTAGAGGGTTGTATGTTACATGGGTTGAAAAACCTTATATCCTTATAAAGAAATACACTTTATGTTCAATATCTGTCTGCTGCTCCTTTTTTCTTCTTCTTTTTTCCTTTCTATATTCTAATGTTTAAGTTACAGTCAAATGGAAATCCTCAACCAAGAAAAGGATGCATGTAGATTTGAAATATTTTATACCTATGTTGTTGGAACGTTTTTTTTTTTTTTTTTTTTGAGTTTTACGACAATAGAGATAGGAGGATTTGAACTCATGATCTCTTGGTCAGTAAATGTATATTGATGTCGCTAAGCTAGTGCATTAGAAAGTATTGTTTTTAACTGATGTCTTCTAATGATGAATTAGAATCATTTTCAAATAATAGAAAAAAAGTGTATATTTGTTCCATATTGGTTAGATGATGAGTGAAAGACAATAGATATATAAGTAATAATGACCTCTCTACTTGAATAAGGTCTTTTGGAAATAAGGAAATTTGTAAGAAATTAATTCCACATGTGTTTGATCAGGAAGCGTTGGAAATATTAAATGTCATTGTCCACTTGAAGAAGACACATCTCTTGTCCATATTCAATGTTTCATTGTTATAGCCCTTTCGCAATTTTGCAATGGTTAAATACGTTATTTTCTCGATTGAGTATTGGGTCTATTCAGTTGATCAAGTTTATTTTGACATTACAACGATATTATTTTGATTAATTTTAATGTTTTCTTTACAATAAAAACTTCATTAAAAAACATGGCAAAATACACTTTCGGTTTTGGTCTCTAATGTTCATGTTTGATCAAAACCACATTTTCCCCTTAAAATATTTCAATAAATTGGAGATGAAGTTGAGACTTGAAAAAAGAAAAGAGAAAAACAGCATTCCTGCTAGACAAAATGGGCATAGCTCAACGAACATAAGAATTATACGAACACCCTCGAGATTAGACGTTTGATTCCTCACTCCCCATGTTGTAAAAAAAATATAACAAAATAAAAGGTAAGGGGTGTACTGTTTACATATATTCAGTAAAAATGTCTGTTTAACTTAACCAACATGAATGTTGCTGAATATATATTAGCCACAAAATAACAGGTTGAAATCCCTGCTTCTTGTTCAACAGGAAAAATAGTACAAGAAAAAACCCCTTCAATATTTCTTTAAAGATGCAGCCATTGGATAGAAATGGTAATAACCAACATGACCACTAGGATTTTACACAAAAGAAAAATGACATATTCTTTTGTGAAGGAAACAAAAATCCATGATCAAACCTTACCTTAAACAAAGTCCATCCTTAAATCATTTCCAAAACCAGTGCAAATCCCTTGAGCTGTTTGAATTTCAAACCTGCTCTGAGCCAGGAAGTCGGTCGTAGCCATTATGGTGCGTTGTGTATGGTTCTTCTTTAGGAACCGGAATGCACTTCAACACGACTGCAACTGGCATGCTCACAAATCCAATCAACACGCTCAGTCCCCACAGTTCCCAGCTCAGTGGTACAGTGCTTGCAAAAGCACCTAAAAGTTCAACTATTATTATTTGGAACGCCACTGTGGCTACCATTACTCCCAAAAATATCCAGCTGCTAAACATCCCTCTGAAGATGTTGATCTTCTCTATCTCACGGCTGTTAATCTCGTTGAAAACCTGTAAACAACGACAATACGAGGTGAAAGCACCACACCGTTATCTCGGTTAACCAGACGTTTATTTTCGTTCACCATTTCAAATGTAGTGTTTACATTTACACCATTCACTTTTGTTTTATGAAACTGTGTTCGTATTCCATTTGAATGTTTAAAGATGACAAAAAATTGAGTACAAAAACTAAATTGTGAATAACCATTAGATTTTAACATAAAATGAGTATTTAAAAATAAAAAAGAATAACCATCGTGGGTAGGACAAAAGACCCCTCATAAATTAAAATGTTATGAGTTTAAACCACGGTGGTCACCTACTTAGGGGTTAAATTTCTATGAGTTTCTTTGACATTCAAATGTTATAGAGTCAAGCGATATGTCTCCTAAGAATAGCCGAAGTGTGTGTAAGCTAGCCCAAATACTCACGAATATTAAAATAATAATAATAAAAGAGAATTAAGTTCAAGAAAATATTTTAATGGGCATTGTTGGGTGGTAGGAGAAGTAAAATTTAAGCGACAATATACCTGGCAGAACACAAATGAGTTAAATATCAAAGTGTTGAGAACTTTTGTGGAATCAGCGCCACTAAGTCCAAGGAGTTGCTTTCCCCCAAAATTAAGAACTGCAAGAACAACAAGTTGATAGATACTCTGACCAATAATATTCCTCCACATGGTGTTGGTAATAAAGCTAAGCCCCTTGGGGATTGGGTGTCTCTGCATAAGTCCATCATTTGGAGGCTCTGTGGCCAGTGCCAAAGCACCAAGAGTGTCCATAATCAAGTTGACCCAAAGCAACTGAACAGCCGTAAGAGGAGCGGAGCCTGAAAGTCGGGTAGGAAAAAGAAAACCCATCAATTTTTAGTCATTTCCAAATGGCCTAACTTAAAAGAAGCAACTTGGTTGATGAATACACCTGAGAGGCAGGCAGAAACAAAATTAATCACTAAAGCAACAATGTTAACTGTTAGCTGAAACTGCACAAACTTTTGTATGTTAATATACACAGCACGTCCCCATTTTGCAACATTTACAATGGTTGAAAAATTGTCGTCCATTATGATGACATCGGCATTCTCTTTGGCCACCTGCAAAGAAATAACTCTCTTCATTGAAATCCTTAAATCAATCACTTGAGGATCGTAAAGATATCGGCAATGACCAGTAGTTCAGCCAATAGCAAACAGTTAAACCAACTTAGCTTATGTACAGACCTCGGTCCCGGCAATGCCCATAGCTAGTCCAATATCTGACTCATGCAAAGCTGGAGCATCATTGGTCCCATCTCCAGTCACTGCAACGACCTCGCCAAACATAGTTCGCAAATTGTTAACCAATGTGTATTTGTCCAGTGGCAAGGACCGAGCCATCACCTATATCAATGGCAATTTATATAAATATCCAACCATATACCAACAAGAAAATTTAAATAAATTAATTTCAAGATTGAGAGAGTAAACCTGAATTTTTGGTATAACTTCCCACATCTGCACTGGAGATAAATTACGGAAGTCAGGTCCTTCTATAGCTACACCATGATCTGTAAGTATACCACATTCTCTAGCAATAGCCTTTGCTGTATTAATATTGTCACCCGTTACCATGCGCACAGTTATTCCAGCTTTTAAACAAGTTTTAACAGCTTCTTTGACCCCTTGGCGTACAGGATCCTTGATTCCAACAACTGCAATTAATGTATATCCATCATCTGGAATAGAATTGTCACTTGAGTCCTTTATATCTCTGAAGGCCAAGCAAAGTGTCCTCAAAGCTTCATTGGCAAAACTATTGATGACATTTGTAGCATTCTTTACCTTCTCTTCTGTTAAGTCAATAGACTCTCCATTGGGATCAATGAACTTGTCACACATACTAAGTATTATTTCAGATGCACCTTTGACAAAAGCTCTGACCCCACCATTAGGAAGAGCTACAAGTACAGACATTTTCTTCCTAACAGAATTGAACGGCTCAACCTTAAGTATCTTATATTCTGTACGTTGGGCATGATAATCCCCACCCAAATGCATACCGAACTCTAATAGTGATGATTCCGTTGGTGTTCCGCCGACGATTGAGTTCTGCCCGTCTTTATCTTTCGTCACTTCGCAGCTAGTATTTTGAAATATGCACTGCAATAATATGCCTAGAACGTTTTCGGAGATCTCCAATTTCAATTTATTTACACTCTCATGGTCTTTATTCTCCATAAAATTTTCAGAGATCCATGCACGACTAACTATCATATGGTTTGTGGTTAATGTCCCAGTCTTGTCGGTGCAAATGCATGTGGCTGAACCCATCGTTTCACATGCAGACAGATGCCTGACCAGTGCTCTTTCTTCCATCAATTTCTTCATAGCAAAGGCAAGGCTCAATGTCACTGCCAATGGCAAGCCTTCAGGAACTGCAACGACTATTATCGTAACTGCGATGGCAAAGAAATCTAAGAGTTTTAGTGCATCACTTGAAGACCACTTTGTAAATTGATGGTCAATAGCTTTTTGCAAGAGAAACCTTCCTGTCATCACCAGGAATGTCAATACAGCAAAAGTCAAACCAATTTTACCAATAAGAGTTGCTACACCATTCAGCTTCACCTGCAGTGGTGTCTCATCTTCTCCTCCCTCGCTTAGAGTTTCCATCAATTTTCCCCATTCGGTTTTCATACCAACTGTTGTTACCATCATCTTTCCAGATCCATCTTGCACTTTGGTTCCTGAAAGAAGAAATGGTTTCTCCTCATCTATGTTCACCGGCTCACATTCACCTGATAAGCTGGATTCATCAATTAAGAGACTATATCCTGATATGAAAACCCCATCAGCAGGAACTTGATCTCCAATAGATAGATGAACAATATCTCCTACAACCAAGTCATAAATCGAAACCTTTTTTCTCAGCCTATCTCTAGTGACATCAACATAAATTTTTTTCTTTTCCCGGTCAAGATCCCTGAATTGCAAAGACTGCTTGTAATCACTAATAGAAGTAACCAAGACGACCAATAGTATACTTAGTAAAATTCCTAAACCATCATAGATGCCCTTCGGCCATCCTTCAGTGGCAATTCCAACTCCCAAAGAAATTAGTGCACAAAATATTAGGATTATTAATGTTAGGTCATGTAATGCTTCCCATACAAACACCAAAAATGATCTGGAAGGTTTCTCTGTATAACGATTATAACCATAAATCTCTTGTCTCTTGGATGTGTCCTTTTCACTAACACCTGCATCTAGCGCGACAGAAACCTTTCTTGAAAGTCCTTCGACGCCACCATGGAATCTCAATGACTTTTGATCATGGCTTCGGACTATGGCTGCCAGCTCATCTGGATGAATACAATAACCAGCATTGACAGCCTCCTCTGACAAATGGTACTCGTCCTGTCTTATAGCTGCACAAGAGTACAATGTCATAAAGGAAATGACAAAAACTTAATAATGGTTATCTAACATCAAAGGACTAAAAGTAAGCAAATGGCTTTACCATCGATAAACTGCAATGCTGCCTTCTGAACATAAAGAGCAACTCGAATTTTTTCCTGGCAAAAAGAAAATGAAGAAAAAAGATGAAAAAAAGAGGAAACACTCTTATGGATTAAAAAAATATGTAAAGAGAAATATATTACGAAATATTTAACTAAATAAAATCACATGCACTAACGTTGTCCCACCGTCTGCACAATTGAATTTTGGTTCATAAATTCTCTTTCTTTAGACAAGAAAATCTATGGCCATATTCGAGAGAGATATCACTAGTATATAAGTTACATCTCTTAGACGTGTAGCTGAAATATGAGATAACTTTTTTGAATGTTCAAACCTCTCCTCTTAAGATCATAAGTTGGATGTTTGATTTCCCAAAGATTAGGAATTGTTATCTCCGGTATAATAGCTCAAGAAAGTGGTCTTGTCCCCTCTGTAACCCTTTCATTTTATGTGTTTCAGTTTCTATAAAAGAAAAACCTTTGGGGAAACAATTCACTTAACCCTTGTTCAGTTTGTGTTGAGTTGACATTCCTACTTATTTTCTTTCCTTATTTAGAATGCATGTCTCGATCAACTTACTCGCGCCAATCTTCTTTCTTTCATCAACTTACTCACGCCAATCTTTATCCTTTCTTCCCTGACTTCAACATTTCTTCTTTCTTTGGCCATATCCTTCGGAATCGTTTCTTGGTACACGAGCTACATTTTTTCGGCCTAGGAACAAAATACAAAAGCATATTTTGGCTACTTTGACTTTGACATACAAGCTCCACCAACATCCATCCTCTTGTTCCATTATATTTCACACTATTGAGTTTGTAATTTGCAGATCTACCTTTGCAATTTAGTCTTAGATTGGCCTTCATTGATGTTTCAATATGTATGTAACATTTTTTACTTTATCCATGAAAATGTTTTCGTTTTATTGAACTCATTCCATCTAAACATTTTATGAGTCATGACTATCAAAACCCTTATTTAAACACTAGGCCACCATTTATCTCCTCTATAACTTTCCTAACTTAACTCTCCCACTATAGCATGTTTCTCTCTCAAATTCTTTCCCCTCTAAAATTTTAGACTCTATCTACCTAACCTATATCTCTCTAACAAATCTCTCGCATCGCTTTTCTTCCTCTACCACTTTATCTTTCTCTTCTATCTTTTCTCTCCTTAAAACTTTTTCATTTAATTTCTATAAAGTAGGTAGGGAGGAACCTAAATCTATTACCCAAGACTAAGAAAACCCCAATCTAATTCAGTAGATAATAGTGCTAGTTGCCATTTCAAATTTGATGATTCAGTTTCTATCATGTAATGGTTTGAACGAAGAAAAGGATAGATTAATAATACTTGTACAGAGAATATATATATATATATATATACAAGCATAAAATCAATTAATCCATGCTCGTCCCCACATGATTGGTTAAAAATTGCAAGTTGACCCCGCACTATGACCACAGAACCTATCCTCCAAAATTTTAATGTGGCTGTAACTGTCCCATGAAGTTTCCACGAAATTTCCTTTCCACGCGTCTCCGATCCATTTGTGAGAAAACAAAAAGTGGTTCACAACCACTTCCCCGCCTGCCTTGATTTTCTTCCCCTATCCCAAATCCTAAAACTCCTTTTCAAAATTTCATCTACTCCTATTTGCAACAAAAGAAATTAATAAATAATTTTTAAACATTGCTACCATCATGCTTAGATTTTCTTAAATTGACTTTCTAGAGAACTATTCATATTGTTATAGGAGAAGAAACTTCCATGGTTGACAGATAAATTTATTTCAATTTTGTACCTTTTCCTTTTTCCATCTAAAATTTTCTCCCTTTTTTTTCTAGCCGTTTCATTATTTATTTCTAATAATACTTTTGAAATGTCAACTACTGTTGAAAATTTACAGAAATGGAAATATAATATATTTATGATTTCTTCTTCTTTTTTTTTTAAAGAAACTTTTAGATTTCTTCTCTTAATCGTTTGATTCTAACTATATTTTGAAAATTTATGAATCTATTTCTATCTATAAATTTTCTTATTTTATAATTTATTTTGTACATATATTTTGAAAACCTAAGCAAGTGCTGAAAAATACATATATTTCAATTACAAACTCAAATATTTTTTAAAAGATAAATATATAGATTTTTTTTTTTTTTTAAATGAAAATTAATTTGCAATAATATCGAATCCCACAGGAGGGGGTTAAAAAAACGGTATTTCACGTGAGGTTGATTCTAGGAAATAAAAACAGACAGTTCCGAGAAAGGTCCCCATATCAAAGGCGAAAACGTCTTTAAAGTGGCATCTTTTTCTTTCATACCATGCTTTTAAATTAATTTAAAAAATAAAATTAAAATATTCACTTATTACAGATTTTTAAAAGGCAATGATGCACTATCATTATTCTATAAAAAAGATAACAAAAGGGCCCTCCTTACAAAAAGAGAAATATATATATATATATATATATATATATATATATATTCTATTTGACGACGGCATAAACTTTCAATATTGTGTTTTTTTTTTTTTTTTTTGAGTGCTTCAATATTGTGTATCACGACTATTAGTTAGTCAACCATAAAACACGGGCCACACGAGCTACAATCGTAAAAATGTCGAATACTTCGGCCATCAATTGTTGCTTCTGTTTTTTTAATTCGATCGGTTCACACATACCTTAATTTTTGCTTAAGGAAAGATAAAATCTAATTGGACAATACTTTTTTTTTAGTACATATGGAAGGAGGGGAGACATACCGATTCTCAGAATTGAACTTGTGTCACTACATGTGAACTGATTTACAACCAAACAATAAAATCATTGCGTTATTAACCCATTTTGTCTAATTTGACAATACTTTGAATATTAAAAAAATTATATAAAATCATTTTTAATTAGGTGAATACCATAAATTAAAATTATCACGTCTTAATCATTTATAAAACACTTAATATTTAGATCAATAATAATGTCTACTTAGGTCATAAATAAAAAGAAGATTTCCTCGTGAATAATAAAGAAAGAAAAACTTTTATGAATATCAAATTTTAGAAAAATATTATCATTGATTCATACCAAGTTAAATGGATGAGCACACCATTAATCTTTAATTACATTAAAAGTAAAATAGATGACTTCAGTTAACCTAAATGGAACTAAATACTAAAAAATAAAATATTTTTTACATTTATCAAATATTTTTTGAACATTATTATAATTAAAATTTATTATCTCCCGCACATTTTCAAAAATAATAATAATAACTCCGACCCACCCCTGTGACTCATCTCCGAGGCATTGGTGACCCGCAGTTTTTGTTTATTAATTCTAAAAAGGGCCCACAGTTGATTTCAAAAAAAAAAAAAAAAAAAAGGGCCCACAGTTAATATTTTAATATTTTATTTATTTAGAAACGCTGAAATTATTTTACCCTCTCGTTTGGCATCCAACGATTGCAGAAGATTTTTCCAACTTGGGAATTCGCATTAATGGTATAAACAAACACTATTCCATGAAGAAACCCTATCTTCTCGTCCAAAGGAAAGAGAAATCGATTGAAAAGAGAAATGAACTCAAATTTCTAAAACCCAATCGATTCTTCCTCGATGAAACCAAACTATATCGTCCTTCGTTTCGTTCACGAAACTCTAATCTACTTTCCTATCAGCAGCCAAACAGGCTATTCTTAAGGAGATTTAGTGAAATCGATGAAAAAGAATGAACTCAAATTTCTAAAACCTATTCGATTTTTCCTCGATGAAACCAAACCATCCTGCTTCGTTTCGTTTACTAAACTCTAACCTACTTTTTCGTAGCATTTTCTCAGCAGCCAAACAGGAGCTTCTTAAGGAGATTTAGTGAAATCGATGAAAAAGAATGAACTAAAATTTCTAAAACCTATTCGATTCTTCTTCCATGAAACTTAACCATCCTGCTTCGTTTCGTCCACTAAACTCTAATCTACTTTCATATCATTTTCTCAGCAGCCAAACAAGAACTTCTCACGGAGATTAAAACACTAAACACGAGATTTGAATAGATTAAAAGAGAAGATCAGAAATGGAACCTGGATTTTGAGCTTCTTCTTCTCGGCCTCGGATCGTTTTTCGAGATCTGCAACGATTCGGAACCGCCGGCTTGGATTCTTAACGATTGTTACGGCAGATCTCCAGTTCCTCAGTTCTTCTTCCGAAGAATGTTTTGGCTTGATTTCGAAGTCCTTGTCTAAATACCGCTCTATTGACATTGCTGCTCGGCGATGATGAAATCGAAACAGAGAAGAGGAAAATCAAAGGTTTTCTGAGTTTTTGCCGGCCTTGTTCAGAGCACATCAGAAACGAAGTTGCAAAGAGGAATGATGAAATCAGAGAGAGTGAAGTAGAAGATTTGTGGAGATGATGATCCAATCCAACGCTGAGTATTTATTTGTAAACTTCGCCCCCAGATTATGCTTTTTTAACAAAAGTACCCTTCTATTGCATTTAAGAATGACCACGGGCTAGGCTGGAGAATGACTTTCTGTCGCCGTCTATTTATTTTTTTGAATTATAATCTTAAATAATTAATTTTTTTTATAAAATATCTATAAATTTTAATAATAATTTCACCCAAAAAAAAATTATTTATTTTATTAAAAAATAAAGTAATTAAATGAGATAAAAATATTTTTTAACAAAAAAAAATTGTAAATGGGGCGGAGATTGGGGAAAAGGAGATGGGTCCCCGACTCCGTTTTTCCCAAATTTTTTCTCTTCATCCCCGGCCCTGTTCTCCTCCATGTTAGGGGTAGGTCTTCATGGAAAGAATGGATATCTATAATTGTATTTTTGTTTACCATTTGACTTTGACTTGAAATTTCAAAGTACGAATTTACCCTCGTATGAAGTTGAATTTGGGTTTTAAGAATTGGAAAGTTCAAAACATCTTCTTTCAACTTTTGTTTTGTTTTAAAAAATGAAAAAACTTTGTTCTGTTTTTTTAGGTACTTTCAAAACTGAAAATGGTTGACAACTTTTGTAAAAGAAAATAGTGGCGGCCTACATTGTTTATATTGGTTTTGGAAGTGTTAAACAGCTCATTAGTTAGTTAATTGAGTTTATTTTAATTAAGCTTGCCTATCTTTATCCTCCCTAATGTTATTAACATTAAGATTTGATCCAATTATCTAACCTTTTCTTTTGCATTTTATTTATTAGGAAGGTCTTTGAAGGTAAAATTGTTGAGTGATTATTTTAAGTGATTAGAAATTTGGATTTTTTTTAGTAATAGCTCGTTTGGATTTTGTTATTTGTTGACAGGTTGTAACTAATAACTCGTTTGAATGATGATTTTCATAAAAATGTTACAGAAAATAACTTTTTTAAATGTGGTTAGAAATGAGGTATTATTTTGAAGGGTGATAAATGAGTGATTACACTTGAATGATTAGAAATATATGAATAGAAATGAATAATTGTTTTGAATGATTAGAAATGCCCGGTTTAAAAGAAAACAAAGAGCAGTGAAAACTTTTTTCCCTGGAATCTTTTGTTTTCAACAGATATACTTTTGCTTGAGAACTGGTTATTATGATGAGGCCAAAAACAGAAAGATTGCGCTGTCATTTTGTGCTTCAAATCAGTTTGCTCCCATAATATTTTTATTTATTGTTTTTTAATAAATCAAGCTTTTATTTTTATTTATTGCTGCTTTTTGGTGGAGTATAGGGAACATACAGAATGAATTGGTTTTCTCTGATATTATAATTAAAGGGGTGATATTAGGGGTACATGGGTTGGGTTGGGTAGGGTAGAAGGTAATTTTTGGACCAACCCAAAAATTTAAGTCGATAACTTTTTAACCCAACCCAATCCAATTAGAGTTTCAACCCAACCCTATATTTTCGGATTAGGTTGGGTTGAGTTCATTGGTTCAAAAGGATTAAAAGTTGGAAGGCGATATTACAAATTCGACGAAAACACTAATTATTATAATATTTTGAAGTCAAATACCGGTATAAAATTTGACTAAATATAAAGCTAATTTTGTAAAGAGTATGAGATTTTTTAAAAAAGATAAGAATTAATTTTAAATTTTAAAAAATATTGTATTTAACCTAATAATAAATAAAAAGATTGGATAAATTTTTTAGAGAAAAAAAGTTTGAGAAAGATTGAAATTTACTTGCTCATAGAAGGAAAAAAAAAGTAAAAAAAGAAAAAGAAAACATAAAATAAGAAAAGAAGTACAACCACTATGCTATGAACTATTTTATACTACAAAGATATATTAAGAAATATATATTTATATTCGGGTTCCGAGTTGAACCCAACCCAAAACCCGTGAACTCACGAACCGACTCAAAAATTCGGGTTTACTAAAAATCTAACTCAATCCAAATTTTAAAAAACATAACCCAACCCAACCCTTACGGTTTGGGTTGGGTAGTCCGGATAGCTCGAGTTACCAGTTTTTTGTACACCCCTAGGTGATATCATGGACTCCAAAGTCCTTCTTGCCATGTCATGGCCAATAGATGTCATCTTTTTAAATGTCATCTTTTTAAGGACTATATTATCACTACTCTATTATAACATTTGAAATTGAAAAGTTTTCTGTGACTAAATATTATCATCTTTTGATTTATTTTTGTAACTTTTTCATTCGTCAACGAAGTTTCTTGTTTTGTATCCAAAAAAGAAAACAAAAAAAAAAAGGTTAAAGTTAGCCTTGGGGCTTTTTATTGGAGAGGTTGGATGGGGCATATGTTCGACATAGGTAACCAATGGAAATCGATTTGAAACAATTATTAGTACGACTTTGGATATTATACAAAAATAACCCTACCGATCAAGCTTTTTAAAAAATTTCAATTTTTGATGTTGAATGTCTAGCTCTGTGCAATTGAATAGTGTTTTTTTTTTTTTTTTTTAATATCTGTGACTGTCCCAATCACATATCTCCCATTGGATTGTAATTGTTAATTTTTTTTTAAAAAAATGCGTTTTACTTAATCACAATCAATAGAGGTTCACAAGAGAATTGGGGCTTTTAAATGGCTAATAGGTGTCTTTCTAAAGCAATCTGTGCCCTTTCACGTGGTAGACTGGATGGGGAGAGTTGGACCCGCTGGCATTGAAGTCATATTATATTATTGAATTGAGAATAAAATTTGTAGCAATCTATTTTAAAAAAATCACATTAAAATAAACAAGAAAAGACAGTATAATTATTAAGAGTACATGAATTTAAATCTCCATTCAAACGTAAATGAAAAACATATCTATTTTACAGGCAAACATTATATATAAATATGCACCATTCTCATGTTTCTCAAAAAAAAAAAATATGCACCATTCTTATCTATACTAAGTTTTAAACATATTTCATTCTTGTGACGTTATCATACTTGTTGTACTAAGAATATGATGAATGGATTAATGACGCAACAATTTCATTTGTTTGGTTGTAAACTAGTTCAAACACCTGCGTTACAAATTCGATAAATCTAATTGTAGTAACTAAACATTATGTAGCATATGTGATTTTTTTTGTTACAAAAATTGTATAATTATTATTTATGATATCATATATTGTTTTACAATTTGGATAATTTAGTAAAAACCTATTAAATTTATAACATGAGTTATTACATTGCATTTTAATTATAACATTTTTTGTATAAAATATTACATGTCCAGTAGATTTTTTAAAAAAATTTCTTCTAATTTTGTCTTTTCCACATCAAATATCAATAGAAAGTTATTGGCGGATTGATTGAAGCTATTAGTAAAATGATTGAAAACTATAACTAAAAATTGATTGAATGTTGTCGATTAAAAAAATGATAAAAAACTATCAACTTAAAATTGATTGATGTATGAATATTTTGGTTATGTTACTGAATTCACCCAATTTTTTGTATTACGCGAGTATTTTATTGAAAATAAAATTTTTTATTTGTGGTATTATTTTTTAGAATCCTTATTTCGCAAGTCAAATATCGATTTTCAATTCTCATGCCGCTTTTACTATAATTCCACGTTCTAAATTTTAAATGAAAATCTTGATACAATCAATTTATTGCAGAAAAGTTAATTGAGTTATATCAGCCAATAGAGCAGTAGTTCGAGCGACATCGATATACACTTAATGACCTTGAGGTCTTAGATTCAAGTCTGTATTTTATTATTTTATTTAGATAATTTTTAGGTTAAATAGTTATATTGATGAGTTAAAATTAAAGTAAAAATGAAAAAAAGTTGATAAAAAGAGGAGTTAATAAATTCTAATCTAACTCCTAGCTAAAATCGTCAAACAAACGACCTCTATTTGTTTTGAATTATTAATTTAAAAAAAACTTGAAAAAAACAATCCATATACGCCCTAAATTGGACCTTGCACCATCTCCGCCGCCCTTATTGCCGCCGGTGATTAACTTTTGACGCTAGCCACCACGCCGCCGCCGTCGGTCGGCGCCACCAGATTCGGCGGTGCGCTCCACCGAACCCACGAACGGCGACCCACCGGTCTCTGCCTCTGCATCTTCTTCTCTGTAATAAATCCTTATATCTAAACCCTCACTCTCAACTTTCATTTTTCTCTTATTATATTGTAATCCATAATTTCCTAGTTTCATTTGTATTGTATTGTATTTCCTTTTCATTTCATTGTTCTTCCCCCTCCTGCGATTCTAGCCCCAGCTTCTTCCTTAATCCTGCCAAAGAAAGAATGTAATTGTATGGTTGAATGTACTACTTTTTTTGGTAACCTAGAAATTGGAGACATCTAAGGAATGTGTCTAGAAATTAATGTCAAAGTTAAGTAAACCTGTGACTTTAAGGTAGCACACTTTCAAAGACCAAATCTTCCACCACCAGGTTACCCTTTTGGAATTATGCTTGAATGTACATTTTTCTTTTGTAATCGGGAAATCAGAGACATCGGGAATTGTCTAAGAATTAATGTCAAAGTTATGTAAACTTGTGACTTTGAAGTAGCACACTTTCAAAGCCCAAATCTTCCACCACCGAGTTACCCTTTTGGAATTATGCTTGAATGTACATTTTTCTTTGGTAACCGGGAAATCAAAGACATCGGGAATTGTCTAAGAATTAATGTCAAAGTTATGTAAACCTGTGACTTTGAAGTAGCACACTTTCAAAGCCCAAATCTTCCACCATCGGGTCACCCTTTCGGAATTATGCTTGAATGTACATTTTTTTTGGTAACCGGGAAATCGGAGACATCTAAAGAATGGAGACACGGGAATTTTCTAAGAATTAATGTCAAAGTTAAATGACCTTGAGGCAGCACACTTTTAAAGCCCAAGCCTTCCACCATCGTGCCACCCCTTTGGGACTACGGTTAGAATGTACTTGTATCAAATGAAATTTCAGAACTAGGAACCATTTTAGCAGTTTTAGGTCGTAATTTTTCCATGTGTTATATAAGCTCAGTATCATGTCCAGGAGTTTTGATATTTGATTAGTCTGATGGAGGCTACCGATTGGGAAAGCTCTTCGGGAGGAGCTAGTGGCGACGACGAGCAAGACGTAATAGATGAAGAAGAATGTCTCTGTTCATCCGGGAACATGCGCAAGTTGCAATTCAGGTTAGGGATTTCAAGAATTTAGACTCATTTGAATCCTTGAATAAGATGATGATAGTTGCTTATTGTTAAGCTTGTGTTTCAACATTTTATCTGTCTCTAGGAAGCATGCTTCAACTGCTCGATGGAATGATGATATGGAAATGGCAGAAGTTTTAGAGAACAAGGGTAGTCTTTGGACGACAACTGGCATTGTACGTTGTGGCAAGATTTATTGTTCCATTGAGGAAACTTTGTAGGTTAAACTATGATTATGGCTTTGTTATCCCCATTGTTTTTTATATGATCACAACATTTTTTGGGAAGTTATTCTCTTCAAGATTGTTTTAATATGAATACTAAAACATAGGTAATATCATGAAAAAGAAAAGAATTTGGAAGTGTTCTGGTCAGTTTTTTGTCCTTTTGGTCGTCCTGTTGGAGGTTTATTTCGAACATTACATTATAAATAAAGGGAGTAATTTAAACTTTAATACAAGAGGAAGCACCTTGCCTATGGCGAGAGGTGAAGTGACCTGGGGGTCGTCTTGTAGCTAGGCATGGCGAGTGGATTCAGTCTGCTCACTTGGCTATGCCTTCTGAAACACTAAACACTAGTAGTACAAGTACAAGTATACTTTTGTGTGTCTCCAAAGGGTGGCACAGTGGTTGAAAACTTGGACTTTGAGGGTATGCTCCCCTCAAGGTCTCAGGTTTGAGACTCAGCTGTGACCTTACTCCTTCGATGTCTCCCGGTGCTTGGCTTAGGGACGGGCATGGTTACCCTTGTTTAAAAAAAAGTATACTTTTGTGTCTTGGTAAAGAAAGGAAATCACCGTTCAAGTACTTTTGAACTAACTATTATTTCCTGTCCTTATCTCTTGAAAGTAACTAAGTAGCATCGATCGCCAAAAAGGAGCATAGCTCTAGTGGCATTATGTAGTACGACCTAGTAACCATAGGTCACATGTTCGAATTCCCCTCCTTCCAAATGTTGTTGAAAAGAAGTAGCAGGAATAGAATATTAATAAGCTTATTTGTGTCCAGTTATTTAATTCATTTTATGTTTCACTTACTCTCCTTTTCTATTTACAATATATATACACCTATTATTTTACATTTACTTGGGCAACGTTTATTGTAATTTGTTTCTTGTTTTTGGAAAGTCAGAAGTGTGTTGCCTTAAAGTATGCTTTGTTCTTCGCAAATGTTAATGTCAAATGAACATTGACTCAAAAATGGAGTTGTACTATTTAAGCAGAAAATAGCCTTTTGTTTTTATTTTCAAACATAAATATTTAGGATCATGATCTCTTTCAAGCAGTCGGATGAAATGTTTTTAGCATGCTCTTAAACATTCATTTCTATATTTTCAGATTTCTTATTGAAGTTGGGGCCTTACATCTTCTGGATCATGGTAATTCAATTCTTTCGTTGAAAGATGTATACAATAAGGTAGCTGAAGGAAAAAGTGGATGCATTTGGGAACAGTTTGAGGTTTATAGGCACCTCAAATCTCTTGGCTTCATTGTTGGTAAGCACAAAGTTCCTTGGTCTGTAAAGGGTCTTAGGAATGGCAGTGACATTTCTCCTCGAAGTTCAATTGAAAACGAAGGAGCAACAGATTTACAATCAAAAGATGAGAGGTCGATCTCTGAACTATTAGATGCCATTCAGCTCAATGAATTGACACCCATTTTTGATGTTTTTCTTCCACATAGCAAGTTTAGAAAGTCTTCTCCTGGTGACCCAAATTTTATGGTCTACTTGACTAGGTAAGTTCACTTGTCCACAATCCATGTAACTTCCTTCTTGTTGTCTGATTAGGTTATTTGTATTGCATGCCTTTTCTTTTGTTTTTGTTATTTTTGTAAACTTCTTGGCAAGGCATAATTAAAAATGACTTGCACCTGACTTCACTTTTAAGTTTTCAATAATTTGCTTAATCACTAAGTTCATTATTGTCAACGCCAACACTAACTCGAGGACTATAATTTCGACCCTAAAATAGTGACACTGTAACTTTTGTGCTCAATATTTGTAAATTACATCTAGTGTGCGTTTGGCATGCCTTTTGAGATGGTGTTTTTAAGTGAATCATGTAGGATGGAAGCAGTTTTGGAAGAAAATTAATTTAAATATTTCCTCTAACGCACTCTAAGTTGAATTTATTTTCAAAATTTCTTAAACTACTTTTGATTATCAAAACCTTTTTAGAATACTTCAAATTGGTCCAAAGCACTTTTTTACCATTCCACATTTCATATAAACTCCTTCAGTCGTCCATCAAACATACACTTAGAGTCGTCCATCAACCATCCTGGAGCGACTTAGTGGTAAAGGGTCTCGAGGAGTTAAGAGATGATGCATTTAATCTATGGTGGCCACCTACCTAGAATTTAATTCCTACGAGTTTTCTTGATATCCAAATGTTGTAGGGTCAAGCAGTATGTCCCTTAACATTAGTTGAAGTACACGCAAGCTAGTCTGGACAGTCAGGGATACCCAAAAAAAGAAAATTGATCGACTTCATTTTCAGCCCTTCTCTGACTCTGGTATTTAGTTACATTCTTGAAATAAATAACAATATGAAGGCAATAGTAGGCTGCATTCTTGAAATGACACCAATATGAGGTCGATGATAGGCTTCAACTCTATAGTTGATATTTTGTAATTTTCATTCATCAATGAAAGTATCGTTTCCGTCTCCAAGGGATGACACAATGGTTGAAGACTTGGGCATTGAAAGTATGCTCCCTTCAAGGTCCCAGGTTCAAAACTCACCTGTGACATTACTCTTTCGATGTCTCCCAGTGCCTCGCCTAGGGATAGGCATGGTTACCTTTGTTTCAAATAAAATGAAAGTATCATTTCCTATAAAAAAAATGATAGGCTTCAACTTTCTTTTTTTTTTTTTTCTGCGAAATTCTATGCATTACTTAACTTAGTATTTATCTGATCCTTTAATTACTGTGATATCAATTTTTTTTTTTATAGGGGATATCCACCTCCAAAAAAAGATATTGAAGTTATTGAGAGTATATGTAGAGGCATTCCGGTGAAATATTGTCATGTTGAGCATGGGCGTGTCTGTTTCTTTTCATTTGATAAGGTGGAGCTGCCCGTCTTACCTTGACATTGTTGTGGATTGGTCATGGCATTTTCAACTGGTAAAGTAGAGCATTTCTCTGGAGCCTCAAGCTCTGTTATTCAAAGATTTAATTATTGGATTTGTTTTTGATATGTGATTTGGATCCTATTTTATGTTTTCAAATGTGTAGGATAAAATGAATCCAGCGAAAGAGTGTTTGATGGTCTTCGATAACTCGAAAACTACTTATTTTAAATCTAATTTTGTTGGTTTCTAATTTTTTCAAATTTATAATCGAAATAAATTCAAAACATTAGACTAGTCTTTAAAGGATGACATTTTGGGCTTTGAAGGTATGTTCCCTTCAAAATCTCGAGTTCGAAATTAACTTGTGACATTACTCCAATGTCTCTGGTGCCTGACTTAGGGACGGGGGTGGTTTACCCTTGTTTCACAAAAGAGTCTTCAAAGGGTGGCCTTGTTTGTTGGTAGAGGCTCTTGGTATGTATGTCTTCTTGGAACTCTCAAGTTTCACTACTCATCCGTGAGCTTAATTGTAAAGTTTTTTGTTGTCTTCCAAGTCCGGACTTTGGGACAGGTTCGGATGCCCTGCATATGTTAGTAGGACAAAGTTCGGATTCCTTGTATTTTAAAAAATATATTAATGAAAAAGGTGAACCCCTTCTTATTCCTTGGGACTGAAAGCAGTTGGCTTTTCACCTTAAGCCATGAGCAGGGTTTCTTCTTCCCTCCTTATTCCTTGTATTCAGCCCTTGTTGGCCTTTCCATTACAACGATTTAGATACAGAGTTGATTTATTTTATGAGCAGCTATGTTGTGTAGGGTAGCTTCTTCAATGGTTTGGCACACGAATGGAAGGAAAGACCATTGCCTTGATGTTCTCTTTTAGGAATTTTAGGTTTTGATTAGGGCAACTTTTTAAAAATATTTTATATGTAGTAAAATATCTCACATTTCAATTGTTTTTAATAATTTCACTTCATTGTATTTGGTCCGCTTAACTTGATTGAAATCTATCAATTTTACTTGATTGGAATATATTAATTTTGTGGGCTTGATTGAGTTATTGAATTAGTATTTGTTATACTTGATTGTTTCTAAGATGTTATTTTTTTTCCTCTTGAATTTAACAATATTTAAAAATTGAGAAACTCGAACCCATAATCTCGTATTTATTAAGTTACATATGATGCTATAAGAGTTCTGCTCTTGTTTGTTCTAAGATGTGGATTTTGGATGTTAGTTTGGTGCACAATATGTAATCAATCTAAATTTTTTAAAAAATTAGGTTATACATTTTGTTTTAGCTTAGATCATTGAATCTTCAAATGTCGAATATAAAAAATGAGTCTAAGGAGAGGCTTGGTATTATTTTATTGGGAAGATTGTTGAGATTGTTGGAATATAAATGCAATTGTTTTACATTGGTTAGATGACGAGAATATAATAGGCATATAAATGGGGAGTGAAGACAACCATCTTCATACCAATGAAGTATTTAGAAAAAAAAAGAAAAAGAAAAAGTGAAGCCATAAAAACTTTGGTTATCTTTCCATGTCGACTGTACTAACATTAGAACTCCAACAGTTGTAATACTGATACACAATGAAAATAATTCTCCGTAATTACTTTGGTATAATTCTCCGTAATTACTTTGGTATAAAATCAGAAAATTATTCTTTTTGTAAGCCACAATTGTTGTGGTTGAAGACTTCAAACAAAAAAATTATGGTTGAATGTTCAAAGATTTCTCATGGTCTAAATTATTGTCGTGAGTATTTTTGTGGCTGGATTGGTTCTTAACACTATTATTTAGGTGAAAATACATTTCTAGTCTTTAGATTTAAGATCTAATTTTTATTTGGTTTCAAAACTGAACACTTTTATAATTTAAATTTTAATAATGTTCAATTTTAATTTATGAAATAACAAAGTTGTTAGTTACCTATTGTAATGTTGATTAAAATGATCACTATATTATTTAAAATTTTAATGTATTGATAAAGTGATTATTTTAGTTTTAACTACTAAAATTGAACTTGATTGTAATGCCAATTTTAAAAGAAACCAAATAAAAATTTGAAAATAATAAGTAATTGTACTTATTATTTATCATCTAAGTGTTAATAGTTTGCAAATTAAGAAACGGAAACCATGCGATAACTATATGGATACTGATGCTGGTAGACTTTATAATTGACTCTTTTTTATTTTATTGTTGTTTTTTTTTCATTTGTCCAAAATTTCAATTTCTACCTACTATAATTGTTTAAAGGGGATATCGAAAGGGTAGATGACTTGATGATTTCGTTCAAAAAATTAATATTTGACTCTTAGTTATTTGCGTGCACTAATAAACTCATGACTTCTTAATTATTAAAGTTGTGTTTTTATTGACCAACGACATTTAACCCCTTTATTTTCATAACAATATAAAGGGTGGAGGTTCCAACTTATTATTATTATTATTATGTGAATTACTACTAGACTAAACTAAGTTCCTTCAACTCCTTTGAATTAAATTTAAGCCCTTACATCTAATATGTGATTTAATTGATAATGACTATTATGAAAAGAACAACTTTTTTTTGCCAACGAGAACAATTGTTCAACGGTATTAGTGCACACCAAATGACGAAAAGGTCATGAGTTTGACTCCACCCTAATTGTTATAATCTCAAAAAAAAAAAACTTATTTTCTTGTTTAACCCCACAAATCTCCATCTTAATCTTTGCCCCAAAAAAATTTCTTTCATTGGAAACTGTTCTCCAAATATTTTTTTTCTCTCAAGCCTCCATTGCAGATGGTGGATTTGTAGGGAGAAAAAATGGTTGTGTCGAAAAGGTTATATACTGCTTATATTTTTTTCAAACAATTATTGGTAAGTTTCTGAACTTAGTCTTAGGCACATTGATGATTTTTGTAAATAATGTAGAACTTTGTTTGTACCTAACATATAAATGTAACTTTTTTTTTTCTTCTGAATTTGACAATATATATAAAATAGAGAATTGAAACAATCTCTAGGTCATAAATTATATATCATGTCATTTTCTTTGGTAAATTATAAATCTGTCCTTAAGTTAGAATTTAGTCTATAATTTTAAATTTTAAAATTTAGTTGTTATATGATTTGGAGAAAATTAGAATTAATTTTTATGATTTTAAAAATTAAAATTTAGTTTATATGATTTGATAAAATCTAAAAAATTTCATAATCATTGTCGAATTAAATATATAAAAGTTAGGTATTCACGTGTCAATATAGTATTATAAGTCAAGAAGAACAATAGAACAAAAAAAATTACATATTAGACTAAATTTAAGAATCCTAAGATACAAATTTATAATTTACCTTTTTTAGAAACATAATGTAGGCTCTTGTTGACTATAAAGTGTAGCCAAAAGTTAAATTGAAACCAAACCATAGGAACTCAACTAACTTTTTAATGTCATGAGGACTAAAATTAAATTTTGGTACAAATTTTTACTCTAGCCTATTTTTATCCTAAAATAAATCAAATTATTTTTAAAAAAATTCCAAATGAACACTAGCGCTTTGGTCTGGGGGAAAATATCTAAAAAATATCAAAAATAAAATATCTTTATTGGAGGACTCGATATTCCATCGTATCTTGATATAAATAGACAGCAAAAACATCTGAGATATTTATAAATGTAATATTAAACTGACTACACCAAGATTTTGTCTTTATATTTATTGAAAAAAGCAAATCATGTCGTATTTCTTCATTTATTTATTATTTGATGCATCTTACTCTTAAAATATGTTTTTTTTTTTGTAAGAAAGGTTTGAATATATATAATTTAGTTTAATATTTTCATGTTTTAATTTGGCTCTTCATTTTTATTAAAAAGAAGTTGAATTTATTTTGTACAAGAAATTTTTACTCGATCTGTCAATATTGGCACTTAATATTTAATATAGTGAAATGATAATTTAAAAAGTCTTTCTTTTATGAGGCTGCAAATTGAGAACAATTCACTTTAATTGGATTTGGATTAATGGTCCCATTTTGTACAAGTATTTTGGATTAAGTCATGTTACTCAATTTTTACTGAGTGTCGGTGGAGTAATTGATTATCTTTTTTTGTGTTAATCTATTTTAACTCCATGATCACAAGTTCGAGTCCAGAAATCGATATTTGACTCTTATATTATTTGAGAGGAGTTGTGCCCTCTACACACTGTTTGTTGGTCCCCTTCCCCCAATTTATTATATGACTTAATAATCAATAAATTATATTTATGGAACTTGCAAAATTAAGGTGTGATGAATTTAATTCAAAGTAGAATTAATTTTTTTTAAGAGAGATCTAAATTGTTGAATTTATGGAAGATTTAAAATGAGTATTTATTAACTATTTATAAAAATAAAACTACATTCAAATGAGTTTTTATAACCATTCATTTCTAATCATTCATCTTCAACTATTCAAAATAATTTATTTTTTAACCTCCTCATTTTTAATAATTATTTTTTAACTATTCTAATTATTGATTTCAAATCTACATCCAAATAATCTTCTTTTTTTTTTTTTTGAAAATTAGGAAATTGGAGTTTCGCTCCCATATACAAGGTTACCACTAGTCCGTTTCTAGACTGTGGCACTAGGATACTTCAAAATGTATTTTAGTTTAAGTACTCTTCGCTTCGAACTAGGGATCTCCCAAACAAGCATACTTTGAAGTTTTTAGCCTCAACCGCTGACTGCCCTTAAGGACTACATACAAATAATCTATTGTCTCTAACTTCTTTACGAAAAATTCACATCTAAACAAATTTTTTGCTGCAATTTTTAATTTCCAACTTCTCAAAATAATTCTTCAAACTAATTTCTTATCCAAAATCTTTTTCAAACACTAAACATTTTACATTCAAAGATTGCGGTAATAGTCCAAATAGTTATGAATATAAAAAGTAATAATGATATAATTATTATGGTTTGTGAATTTGATAGCTTCTCTTGTTGAATTTAATGTTGTTCCAACAGCACTTTTGCTCCCACTTTTCTGTTCAAACAGAATCTTTCTTTCTCTCTATTAATAGTAACCCACCTGCGTACGTGACAGTTGTATAAATCTTCAAAATCCTAAAATAGACAGTCGTTTTTGGCTTTTCCACTTTTAATTTAATTTTTTTTTATTTTTTAAAATATATTTCTCTCTTTTTTCTATACTCCTATTATCAATATTTATCTTATTACTTTTTCCCAACTTTGTGTTTGATGCACATTTTAGTAATTTGTCCTCTCCCTATTGGTTGTATCTTTAAAATACCCTACACGAACTCTTAGGCCACTCTGCTCTCCAAATGTCAAGATGTTTCGACCTCAATATTATTTCTTGAACACCTCACTATTGAAAAGGTTGACTGATTGACTGTGATTGTCGAGTCAGCTTGTACACCCTTTGATTAATGTTATAAAATTTACGATATTATTTGGTAAGTGATCACATTTGTAGTAATAAAATTTCATACTTTTGATTAGTATTGTTTATAGTAGAAGTTTGTTTGATTTGATTAGATATATTTTAAAGTAAGGAAATTGGTTTAGGTGACAATTTTTTTGCTGTCAATTTTTGGATTTTAAAGAAATATTTCAAGCATTTTTTTTTCATATTCCAATTTTGTTTTTCATTGTTATTTTTATTGAAAACTATCTGCTAAATTGGTGATTGAAACTTTCTACGATGATAATTTTTTTTTTTTGAAATGTCTATGATGATAATTGAACTGTATTGATTTAAGACTATTTGATAGTAATGATTGAAGACTATTTATAGTATTATTGAAAATGTGTATTGATAGAAAATTATATGATGTACTAATTGAAGTCATGAACTTTTTTGTCTTTTTACTGATCTCTCTTTAATTTTATGCTATATACAAATTTTTCTAAAAAGTTTTCATTCATTAATCAAAAATATTTTTTTTTATAATTATTATTATACACTGATAAAATTTAAAATACAAGAAAGAATTAAAATTTAAAAATTATTATTATATACTTAAATTAATAATAATTTAATATTTATTATAATATTTTTTTTAAAAGAATATAATATAAAAATACTTTTAAAATTTTATTTATAGAAGAAAAGTATAATTGTAATTTATTTTAGAAAAATTGACCACAAAACTTATATGGACATAGCTTTTAAGTTTAACTATAATTGATGAATTTGAATCTCTGACTAAAAATACATTAATGTCCCTCTTACCACAACTTTAAGATTTTTTTTTTTTTTTTTGAAAAGACAACTTTAAGATTTATTGAAAGTACATAAAATTTGACATTTAAGGGGTGTTTGTTTGACATTTTTAGCTAGAAGTTAGAATTAAGATTTATTAACTATCCCTTGAAAGTCTACATCTAAACGAGTTTTTACCAACTCCTCCTTAATTTTACTTTTGAAAATAACTCTCATTTCTTACCATTCATTTTTAATCATTCATTTATAATTACTCAATCATTTCTAATCACTCATTTTTAATCATTCCTTTCAAATCAATCAAAATAACTTATTTTTAGCCACTCATTTTTAATCATTTCTTTTTTAACTACTAAAAATAACTACTCGTTTTTAAATCAACATTCAAATAAGATTTTGACTATAAATCCTCTACACAAAAATTACATCCAAACGAGTTTTTGACACAATTCTCAATTTTTAACTACTCAATATAACTCATCAATATAATTCCTTAACCTAAAAATTACCTAAATATGTCAAACAAATTACACCCTCTAAAGGTGCATGAAACAGTACAAATCCCAAAAAAAAAAAAAACAAATCTCAAAAGTTTCACGAAAATGTAATTTGAACTTTTATTTCTTATTTTATAATTTTACCCTTTTTGTAAATTTAAACATTAATATTTCTGTTTGGGGTAGTTTTTTACTTGCACATCATAATTATCTCTTTTTTATTTTAAAATAGCACCTCATAAATATCTCCTTTTTTTTTAATTTTAAAACAGCACCTCATAAATATCTCTTTTTTATTTTAAAATAGCACCCCATAAATATCTCTTTTTTTATTTTAAAACAGCACCTCATAAATATCTCCTTTTTATTTTAAATAACACCTCATAAATATCTCATGGCAACGTGTTTAGAATCCACGATCAGGACACCCATGCGGCTACGCGTTACTTTTTCTGCACTTTTGTGATTAAATTATTGAATTTGATCATTATTATAAAAAATATAATCATAATACATATATAAAAAAAAACATGAAGCATATAAGGAAATAATAGATCCAAGGAGATTTTTCAATTTAGAAAATGAAAACATATAACGTGTCCAGATTTAGAGCCACGAGGAAAAAAGATAAAATAATATAACACTTAATTATTTTGCCCCTTTAATCTATTGCCACTCAAGCTATTAGTCTGGATTCTTGTTCTATATATATTTTTTCTTTCCATCTTAAGTGTATTATTTTTTAGAGGTTAAATATTAGTCTGTATTTCATTTGTCTATAAAAAAAAAGATATATTGTATTTTATAGGAGAACAATCTGATTTGGTATGGATTTGGATTTATTTTGACATAGTTGGGGTATAAAATATTTTGAAATATCTGATATGTTTTGCTCCAACTTTAAAAAAAGGTTAAGATGTTGGACATCCTATCCTCATCTTATGTAGGGTAGATATGTTTTTTTTTTCTCTCTTATTTGTGATATAATATTCTTTTTTTTTAAATGGCAACTCTTTATTGTATATTTTTTTTTTACCTAATCCTTACATTTATCATTTAAAAAAGATATTGTATAAATGCTATTTTCAGGATTTGATTATTTTTATTTTATTCTTTAACTTTAATATAATAGAATGAAACTCTAACAATAGAGAGCAAATGCTATTATAATTGGTGAATTTTATTTAAATTTATAATTTATTAATTTTGAAGTATTTGCATTCATAAATAATATATTGTTTTTTTATGACAGGAGAATTTGGAGTTTTGCTCCTCTTAACCTAAAAGCATTATTAACTTGTCTCTCTTAATCATGACACTGAAATACGTCATAAGACTAGAAACAAAATTGGAGTTGAAAAATTAATCCTCACACCACTACGTACTCCTAGGGAACATAAATGATGTAAATCGAACATATAAACAATATGAGTGTATTTGGAGCATCGGTTTGGTTATAATAGACAGAAAGTTATGATAAACGGTGAGTTATTATAAATGGTATTTGAGGGACAAGTTATTATAATATAAATTATGATAAACGATGTTTAAAGGATTGGTTATGTAACAAAAAATAATGTATGTAAGGTTTAGGTAAACATGACACACAGATTTAAGTAACCACCGTTTATAATAAACGGTGGGACAAACATCATTTTGGTTCATATAAACGGGCTCAAAAACACCTTATAAGTTGAATAAATGCAAATAATTAATAATTAGTAATTTCATTTTGATAATAAAGATTAAGTTAAAAAGAAACATTCAACAAAAAAAAAAAAAGTACTGATAGTTTTAGGACGTAAAAGTTATGGTATTTTATTTCACTATTCTATCAAAAGTTTGACCTTTTGCATGCATGCACGCAAAAAGTAGAGTAAGTTGATACACTTTTTCCCATCCAATTTTCAGCCCAAAAAAAACAAAAGAGAGAGAGGGAGACTAATTTATTATTATTTAGTTTTGCTAATTATTATATCCTAAGCAGAAAAATACTGAGCTCGGGGCCGCAATTGCCATCAGGATTGATCATAAACAAAGCTTCCGAGTCAGCGCTTCCCACGACTCGTTCAAACTCGGCCCTCATATACACCAGCTCACCCAGCCCCGAACCGGGCCCGCCTTTGGATCCGTCGTGGAGGACCGGGATGACGCCAGCCCCGACGGAGACGGTCCGGATGGTGTTGAGGAGGTGGCGGTCGTAGGGCTCGCAGGCGCGGGAGAGGGCGCGGCCGGTGGGGGCGCCGTTGCAGTGCATGGTCCAGGCGGGGTGCTTGAGGAGCTTGGTGGGGCGGGGTGGGGCGGGGTGCTTGTCGGAGTGGAGGGCGATGCGGAGGAGGCCGGTGGACATGTGGGCGAGGAGGGCGGTGGTAGAGATGTCGAGGTGGAGGAGGGTGAGCGGGTCGCCGCGTGGGTCCAGCTGGAGGGAGAAGGTCACGTGGCCGTGGCGGAACCCGAAGAGGGTTCCGGTGAGCTTCCGGCAGAGCGGGAGGGAGAAATGGAAGGGGTTGCGGCGGTGGAGGAGGAAGTGGAGGAAGGAGTGGAGGAGGGAGGTGGTGGGTTTGTGAAACGACGCCGTCGCCGTCGTCGTTGAGGGTTCCTTTGGGACCAGAGCTGTGGTTTTGGTGGTGGTGGATCTGGAGACGGTAATCATTTTCATGCTTCAAGCAGAGTTGAGAGTTTCTTTTATTTGTGTGATTTGGAGATGGGGCTATGTGAGTATTTATAAACCTCACAAACTCCAAGTTTATTTATTATTTTCTGTATTGATAATACATTAGATGAAGAGGATTGTGTACTTAAAAAGTACCAACTACATATTTTCCACCGCTTTTTAGGATAATAATGTGTCGAGTCTTCAATATATTATTCATCTTTTATTAGAGAAGTATTTTATAATCTTTACAAGCGGTGGAAAAAGTATGTATTAGGGTACTTGAAATATCAAATTATTATTCTTGGTTAAATGAGGAGTAGATCTTAGATTCATAGATAATACTAACATTTTTATTGATTTAAGGTTGTTTGGGTGAGACAAAAAAAAAAAAAAAAAAAAAAACTCATGTGAGGACTTATGTCTATTGTGGACAATATATCATATAAATATAGAGATCTCTCGAAGGATGGATTGTCATTCTTTGACAACTAGTAATCAAAGTTGTCCCTTTAAGTTGACCATGTTTTGTAAAATTCTCAAGTATGAAACAAAAGATACGAATCTCAAATGTATGATATGGTTATAATGAAAATTTGTGGTTGAGCTACCTAAAGTATATGCTTTAATAAGAGTGCAAGTGGATCTTTGGTTGAACTTTCCTATTGGTTCAAGTGGTTTAATTTAAAGTGTGCTCAAGTGTAATTTGAAAAATAACTATTCAACAAAGGAGACTTGATATGGTAGTTTGTTCAAGGGAATCTAGGATACTTGAAAATATAAACAAAGTGTAATCCCAAATTGGTTAAATGCTATGAAGACTTAGTTAGGACCAAAGTAGAGATTCCTAGAAGGCTTGTTTGGTTGAGGATACACACCTATTGCCATTAGACTAAACTAGATTTAACATTATATGTACATTTTTTCCAAAAAAAAAAAAAACTGTTATATATAAGTTGTTCGTTTTTTTTTTTTTTTTTTTTTTTTTTTGAGTACTACTGAGTTGTTCGTAATTACATCTAGGTTAAAAATCTGATTTATCCGTATAGTACCTTTAAGTATTACTAATTTTCACTGATTTATTTATGATTCAATAATAGTCTCTCTACCAATTAGAGGGTAAGACCCATTATTCAAATCTCGAAATTAACACTTACAAAGATTATGTTTTCAAGTTCCTATATATAAGCATAATTGAATCAGATAAGAGGATGGACAAAAATAAAATAAAATAAAATACAAAAAATATTCATTTGATATATAAGGATGCTTGGGATGAGAATGACAACAGTGAGATAAGACGAACTAAAAGGCCACATTTATCAAACTACAACAAAAGTTATTCCGTAAAAGTTTTGACATATTATAAGAGCAAAATATAAGTTGGACTATGAAACTCTTCCACAGATGATCTTTAATTAAAACAAGATCTCTCTAAACCGCAACTATTACTAACATCTGAAGCGAAGTAGCACGAGAATAAGAATCTATGAAAGAATAATGTGGACGAAAACTCGAGGGCCAAACATGAGTATATCAAGAAGAGGCTGAGATCCCTATGGGGGTGTTGTTTGTTGAATTTATAGATGATTTAAAATGAATATTTACTAACTACCCTTCAAAAAACTATATACAAATGAGTTATTGTAATTACTCAAAACAATTCATTTTGACTACTAAAAATAACTCCTCATTTATAACCACTCATTTCTAATGATACATTTCTAACTTCTCAAAATAACTCATTATTTTTAACTACTCAAAATAACTCATTTTTAACCACTCATTTCTAATCGTTCTTTTTAACTGCTCATTTCAAATCCACACCCAATTGTCTCTAACTCTTCTACAAAAGAATTACATTCAAACGAATTTTTTGTTGTAACTCTCAATTTATAACTCTTCATCCAAACAACTCCTATCTATCAGATACTAAAATGAAAGCGTACCATATCATCGGTCTCTCGAGGCAAGGATAACCTTAAACCCATGAGAATCCAATACTAGACAACACAATATCGAACATTCCTGGTTAGAATATGATGGAGGTTAAGAATTAGGTAATAAGTTAATTTTGGTTAATTAGTTTTACCCTCATTTGCTTATAAAGAAGGTTTCTTCTCATGTATTTTGACAACTTTTTAAATCATAAATAAAGTAGTTAGGATGTGATTCTCGGAGATTTCTCTCCTTTTAGTCTTTCTTATTCTTTTAGTTTTAGGCAGTGGGAAGATTTTTCTATAATTTTACACAATATAAACTATACATGTATTAATTGTTACATATTAGTCATAAATCAACAAAGAAATTATGATATAAGCACATACCATTAACAGAAACCTTCATATGTAGTGACCATAGCTTCCGCAGCCCCAGCATTGCCAATGTCTGCAACTAATCCACTAACATGATCAGCATCAGTTTCATCAATTTGTGCAGCTGCAACTGGGGCATTGCCAGGCCCTGTTTCATGTTTGTCTGTTAATGGTAATCGCGGCTTTTCTGCAACTAATCCACCAACATGATCAGCATCAGTTTCATCAATTTGTGCAGCTGCAACTGGGGCATTGCCAGGCCCTGTTTCATGTTCGTCTATTAATGGTAATCGCGGCTTTACTTTCTTCGAGTCCACATAAATGGAAGAGATGCGAGAGATATTCAAATTTTCATGATTTCTTTCATCCATGACTTTTTCGCTCAACGTGCCACAAAATGTGATCCTCAACTCTTTTATCTTACCAAATTTTCTGAGATCATCAGGCAAGCAAAACGCCAACCTGGGGCAGTTGGAGATCCCAAGAATTCGAAGTTCCCACAAATACGAAACCCAGTAAGGTAACACTCTTAGCCTTGGAAACTCTCCTATTTCTAGCACTTCCAAACTTTCATCTGAGTCAGTCAACCACGATGGCAGAGCGGCCAATGCTGGAAATCCTCTGAGTATCAGTTTCTTAAGACGAAGCAATATCAGTGAGAATGTGAATCTCAGCTGCTCACACCCCCATATTGCCAAATTACATAATGAACTCGACCTTTGCAAGCCTTTTGGCAGTGCTATCAGCGATTTGCAATCATAAAGGATCAATGTTTGAAGGGAATTCAGTTGGTCAATATTTTCATACAAGTGGATCAAGTTTTTGCTCCCACCGATGGCGAGGAAACGGAGCGATTTTAAGCTTCCTATGCCATCTTTTCCCAGGCTGTCTTGCTTTGTTTGTATCCATAAGAATCTGAGGTTGATCATGTTCTTTATGTTTTTGGGAATCATTTCAAGCTCTGAGCAGAATGCAAGTATCAATGTTTGCAGGTTTTGTAGCTTGCAAATTGATTCTGGCAACCTCCTTAGTCTTTGATTCCCCCGCAAATCTAAATACCGCAAATGTTTCAGCATATCGATGGAGGTCGGGATTTCTTCCAAGGAAGTGTTGCACAAGTATAAAAACCTTAGTTGCCTGAACTTGCTGATGCATTTGACAAGAGGGGCTCCGTTGATCTTTGGCTCCACGCCTCCCACAGGAATGGAAAGAAAACGAATTCTATCGCTTGTCGACGAAGGCAAATCCTTGTCGTTGGAGTCGACAAACGAAAGCGGATGCAAACTTTCAAGGTTCTTTTGTTCCTTTTTAGCCTCTTGAATTGCAAGGTCATGGACAAGGCTATGGATTTTGAACCAATATCCAAGAGCATGCTCCTCAACATCTTCGAGTAAACCGTGAGACCGCAATTCATTGAAATATTGCTCCCCAACAGCTTCAGGATCTTTGCTATCTGAATAAAGAATTCCGTGCGCCATCCATAATTGAATCAGCTCAAATGAGTAGAACACATAATCTTTTGGCAACAATGAAAAGCAGAGAAAACAAGGTTGCAAATAAAATGGCATAAGATCGTAACACAATTTTAGTACACGTATAACGCAGCCACTCTTTGCCTCTTCCAGTTTCCATTTCTCACTCAAGTCCTTCACATTCGGCCACTCGACACCATAACTCGAAGAAACCAATCCCGCCAAGCATTTGATAGCCAGAGGAGCTCCTCCACATATTGGCACAAGTTTTTCTCTGACTTCACTTTGAATTCTCTCAAGATTTTTAGTCGGTTTCTTGTTTGAAAATGCATGATCAAATAAAACCATGGATTTCTCCTCGTCAAGTCCTTCAATCTTGTGAGGTATTGTACTTGTAGCATCTAGAGTTTGCTCATTGCGAGTGGTGATAATGATCTTGCTACCATTAGCACCCATCTTCAACATTTGTTCTAGCTCTAATACTCTATCAGAATACAAAGCCCCAAAATCATCCAAAACAAGCAAGAACTTTCTACCAACAAAGTTTCGTTTGACCCGGATTCGCAAACGGTCGATAGTTAGGACATCAGTAACCTTTTCTCCTGTTGCGGAACTGAGAATATCCCTACTGATTCTGTGAACATCAAAATCTTCAGAAACACACACCCATATTCTCTTGTGAAAATGAACGAGCACTTTGTGTGCATTGTAAATTAACTTAGCTAGTGCAGTTTTTCCCATCCCTCCTTCACCACAGATCGAAATAATAGCCGGAGATTCATGTTGTTCATCATTATCCTTCACAAGTTCATCAATAATCATCTGTTTTACTTCATCTCTACCAATAATGGAGTCGCAATTATCAGAGAGAATCGCCTCTTTCTTCAAGTGCAGAAGCCTAGAAAAAACTTGCGAACCAGTAATGGAGGTTCGCAGAGACATTTCACTCTTTAAACGTTTCATATGTTCATTTTCATCTTCAACCAGAGAGCATTTACACAAGATATCTTCAATAATAACTAATTTCTTCGTGATTTCGTTTATTTCTGCGGCGGTTTTAGGTACAGAAACGAGAAAACTAGACGATAAACAAGAAGAAATTTGACGCACATTTATGTTACCGTCGTTCTTCCGATTCTGCACTTTCCACTCCAAATACTCGCACTCCAGTTCCTCGATCAGATCGTCCGCCATTGAAAACGCATCTGTGAGAAGTTCAAGCAGATTATACAGTTTCGAATCCCTAACCTGCTTCTCCTCGGCGTCTCTGAGTACGACCTTGAGATTCGACACCGTCGTTTCGAGGTTTCTTAGCTCGGTGAAGATCTGGCTGAACTCTGGTCGGCCGGCGGCTTCCGAGATCCTGCCGAGGAGGTTTCCGGCCACAATGTCGAGAAGTCCGGTCATTATCAGCGATTGATTTGGTGAGATTGATTCCCGATTTCTTTGCTTTCTCCATTGTTATGTAATGGATTAAATTCCTTGCGATTGGAATCAAGTAAGAAACTAGTACTTTGCTCGATTTCTTGGCCATTGTATTCGGATTCTTTGTGTTTGCTGTTCATGAACGGTATGTTCTTTGCCTCTCGAATGGGATCACTGTTCTTCTTTTACCTTCCATGGAGGCTTCTCTGAAACCACCATTGTTTTGCTTTTTGAGTTCCTTTGCTTTCTCAGAGAATTTGGGAATAGACTTTTTTTCTTTTTACAAAGTTTGTAAATATATTTCTTAAATATATATATATATATATGCTTTTTTTTTTCATATTGATAACTTTTTCTACTCAACTTCATCTAGATGATATTGGATATATTATTTAGGCACGGGTTATTTTGTTTTTGAAATTTAAACCTTTGAAGATATAATATTTAGGAGTGGGAGAATTTGAACTTATAACCTCAAAGTCACTGGATGTACATTGATGTCACTTGAGTTATTGCTCGTGCTGGTTAGTTATCGACATCTTACCTATATTAGAATCAAAACTAAAATTTGAAAATAAAATAAAGTAACTTTCGAAAGCCTGGTTTTGTTTTTGAAATTTGATTAATCTTCATCGATGTACTTAAGAAAAGATATGGATACATGCTAAGAAAAATGAAGTAAAAATTTTGAGTAAAAATAAGCTTAAATTTCATAAATTAAAAACAAAAAAATCAAATGATTATCAAATAGATCTATAACTTACAATATTTTTAGTAATTAATTTTTAAGTAGGTATTCACATATTGATCTGATTATTTTTAAATTTTTTAAGTTCTCTTAATTATTTAGTCATTCCATATTAATTAATTTTTCTTTTCAAATTATTGGTCAATAAAAGCAAATTAATCAAGAGTTATAAATTTCAATCTTCTCGTTCTTAAATTGATGTTAGATCTGTCACACAAAATAGAATAAATATAAATTTTAAAAAAGAAAAAAAGATGAGGGTAAAATAAAATCTAATACGGGGGAGGGGGAGAAGCACTGATTCTCTGAATCGTACCTGTAACGCTAGTGTTGAACTAGATTACAACCAAACAATGAAACCATTATGTCATTGATTCATTCAATTCATAGTATTCTTCTATATGTGTCCATGTTTGTCTTAACAAATATGTTGCCATCACATTCTGTTATGTTTGAAACTAAGCTTAAATTTTGAAAATTAAAATATATAGAATTTACCAGATAAGTATTCAATTATTTATTTATTTTTTTCGAATTTTTTTTCTAAATGATTTTTTTTAACGTTTTCTAAATGAATTTTTATTACATTATATAGATATTGGATTTTTTAATTCAAGTTTTGAAAATTTGAAGTCTTGACTTTGTTTAAGTAGGTCGTTACATTTAGATTAGGGAATTTTATGTTACAGGTCACTTTTGAACTTGTAATTTTACTTTCAAAATTTAAGTCTTCAACTAATTATATCATCATTTGGGGACGAATTAATTTTAATTTTGTGCTATGATTTTTTTTTATTATGCAACCAAAATCTCCTTTAGTTTAAATTAACTTTATGTAGTTAAAATATTTATGAATGGTTTGGAAGCTACTTTCAAAATTAGTATTTCACTTAATTTCTAGAGCAAAATTAGTATTACCTTTTATAAACATATATGAGCTTGGAGATTATCTCAAAATAAAAGAAAAAAACTTGGGAATGGCAGGGATGGAATACTTACTTATATCTCTCATATTTTAGTCAATATTATAATTTATTAATCAATTAAACTATGTTTAATTGGATATCAAGGTTCTAAAAAAAAAAGGATATCAAGAATAATTAATAAATTTAATGTAGATTAAATAATAAATTAGTGAAAGAAAATAAAAAAGAAACCAGAGGGGTTGGTGAAAGGAGAAAATGATGGCAAAACCACCAAACAATTGGATATATTTTATTATTATGAAAGTCAAACAATTGGAAATTATGCTTAAAATATAGAACGAAAGAGGAAAAAAAGAGATAAAACAAGACATTGTAGTCAAGAAAACACAGCTAACCTGTCCAACAACAACAAAAAAAAACTTACAAGTTATCTTTCCATTGTTACACATGTCCATAAACTTAGATGATAGAAAAATGAATGAAACATTAAAAACTTATATACTGAAAACATATTAATAATATGAACATAACATCATAATAAGAAAATAATTTAACCATATTTTACCCTTTACTTCCACACATTTGATATTTACATATTTTTTATTACCTAAACTTTCCAACCATAACAATAATTCAATTGAGGTAAATGTATATACAATTAAAAGATTACGAGTTTGAATCTTTACAATTTATCATTATCGGTGAACTAACAAAAACATTAAACATAAACATTTAAGAACTTGATCAGTGTATTGAAAGTGGAAAAAAAAATCTTCCAAATTTAATTTATAGTACTTAAAGTACTAACAAAATTATAGTACTAAAGAAAAAGATGGTCCCTTATGAATATAAAAAATTGAACTCCAAGATCAATCGTAAATTTGTGATTTTTATTGGAAATATCATGCCTACAAAATAAAGATGGATCAGGATATCGATGAGGTGTGAGTCACATGTCTTCCGGTAATTAATTAGGTCAAAATGTGACTAGAATAGAAAATATAGAGCTCTTAAATCAAGAATGATAACTTGTGAATATAGAATTAGCTTACCCATTTTGTTTTCCCTCAAGCTTAGAGACATTCTATTACAACTTTTGAACATTAACTCCTCATTTAATACTGTAAAAAAATCTCACTGTGGATTAATGGTCGAATCATTAACCTTCATATCGCTAATGAGGGTGTTATATTTTTGGCAATAAAAATGGAGAAAGTGTTGCACCCCTACAAATGCTCCACTTTAAGAGCCACACAAAAAAATCTTTTTAAAATAAAAAGAGATTAAAAAATAAATTGTGCCTCTTAAAGAGCCACACCTACTACACCATTTGTGGGAGTGCAGCCAAGCTGCACCCAAATCTTTCTCATAAAGATTCAACTCTCTTGTAATCGCTACCATTTGGCTTTGCCACACTCTTTTTCTTGCATGCACCATTGCATGTCTTAGGCTACTCCTCCAGGAGGTTACTAGCACCACATGCAAGAAAGGTAAGCACGACACGCACACTCATAGAGGAGCGAGGATCACGCAGAATTCCTAACTGACCTTAGAAGGATACTTGATTCGAGCCCTTACAGGTTGGCCATCTCGCCCGATCTTCTAGTGGGTCGGGTCTTCCCCAACCCCTATCTTAAGTCGGGTCTATTACTTATTAATTTATTGGGTCTCACCACTCGGTTCAAATGCCTTCTTTTAGTCAAATTTCATCCATAACAAAACTTGTATAAAGTGTACAAGAGGTGTCTAAACAAGGAAGTAAAACCAAAATCCTAAACATCTAATCAAATCTAACTTTTTTTTATTAGATACAATGAAAGAAAGAAAAATATTAGAACTTTCGATCCAAAACAATGAGTACATAAATATTAGATCACAAGTTTGAGTCAATCAATTCTACAATATTATTGTTGTACTAAAAACCAAGTTTTTTGTGAGTGTTTTCAACTAGTACCTTTGTTGAATTCTTTTGACTTGCTCAATTTAAAACATAGAACAGAATTCTTATTTTCTATAAACATATGCCTAAATACTTTTTTTTAAAAAAAATTCAACAAAAATGAAAAAAAAAATCAAAAGGAAATTAGGTGTATGACATTAATATAAAAAAGAAAAAGAAATGGTGTGAGTTAGTATTATATAAGAAGTTCTTATTGAGTTAGTGGGATATATAATTTAGCAATCCCTTTTCCATTTTGGGTAATTTCTTGAGAAGATAGAGAGGAAAAAAAAAGACTCTTCCTTGCATTTCTCATGAACTGTGGAGTTGTATTGGGTTTCTATTGTTGGGGTTGGGAGTTCTTAACTGCCCTTCTTCTCTTCTCTTCTCCTCCAAATTAAACTCATAAAATCCTTCTAATTATTTCTTAAATTTCCACCTATCTCATTTCTATATCTTCTTTGTTTCCAATTCTACTAATTCATTTTTCACATATGGGGGAGGCAGCTATAGGCATAGGTCATGTGTGTCAAAAGCTTAACCTAACTCCATCACCGTTCTTGGCCAAAACCTACACGTTGGTCGAGGATCAGACCACCGACCACATTATATCGTGGAACGATGATGGCACGGCGTTCATCGTGTGGCAGCCATCGGAGTTCGCTAGAGATCTCCTTCCTACGCTCTTCAAACATAGCAACTTCTCTAGCTTTGTTCGTCAACTCAATACATATGTAAGTTCATTTTTTTTTCGTTTTACTCAACCCTAGAACTCATTTGATAATAGTTTTTTTTTTTTTTTAATGTAATTTTGTTTGTTTTATTTTATCTAGTTTTAATTTTTTTGATAATAGAGAATGTTCTTTTTTAAAAAAATTTGTTCAAGAAGAAAATTTTAAAGTGAAAAAAGAACAGAAAAGAAATTGGAACAAGTAGGTATTACAGGTTTTAACTTGAAAAGAAAAGAAAAGAAACTATCACTTCTATGGTGAAAAATATGGTTAAATGGTTAAAAAGCATTTCCTATTTCAAATCATTGTGTTTGACTATAATTTTTGAAATTATTGGCAATCATGTTTCAAAGATTCTACATGAACATAGTTACAAAAATTCCATTTGAACATAGTTACAAAATTTCCACACGAACATGGTACAAAAATTCCACGGCCAATATATAGATTCAAAAGTTTTGATTCCTGACCCTGTTCAATAAGTTCATTAAACAAAAAAACAAGATCGAAAGGTTGTACTAATTTTTCTATGTCGACGAAGAAAGAAAATGTTAAAACCTGGTAACCTTGAGGTTAAGGTTCTAATCCTCCTCGTAATATAGTTGTATAAAAAAAAAGGAAAAAAAAAACTCTTTTTTTTCGATTTTTCGATTTTAAATATTATAATAATACTTGATGATAGGGATTTCGCAAAATTGTAACAAGCCGATGGGAGTTTTGCAATGACAAGTTTCAAAAGGGAAGAAAAGAAACAATTTGTGAAATACGTAGGAGAAAAGCATGTAGCAGCAAGCTACGACACAATAGTAATGCAAAAGCAATCCAAGTTGCGCATCAAAACGATTTCGATGAAGATCAATTGTCGTTGTCGACTTCATCATCGTCCGACCAATACACGACACTTATCGATGAAAACAAGAGGCTGAAAAATGAGAATGGAGTGTTGAATTTTGAGCTCTTAAACATGAAGAAGAAGTTTAGAGAGCTTCTAAATTTGACGGCAAAGTACGAATTCGCCATTAATCGCAACGAAAAAAAGGAAGATGAGAGGATGATGAAGCCAAACTTGAAACTCTTTGGAGTCAGGTTGGAAGTTGGTGAAGAAGATGAGACAGTGAAGCAAAACAAGAGAAAGAGATCAGTAGATCAAAATACATCATTCTTGCTCTCTCAACCATGCAAATGAATGTACTTTCAACCTAAAAAAAGAGAGTTAAAAGTTTATTTGGTTACAATTTTTATTTATAGCTTTCTACTTCAAAGACTACTCTCAGATATCTGTTTTTTGTAATCTAAAAAATTACAGTGAAAGTTTAAAAATTAAAATGAGTAGTTTTATTTATCCTTTTTTTTTTTTTGCCACATAAGATATGTTGAAATGATGTATCTTTTTGAAATTATATGAACTAAACTGAAATCAAGTTAAAAATAGTGAGGGTTAAAATGATGAATTGACCTGATATATTTTACCTTTATATTTCTTTTTGTTGAGAGATACCTAATTTTGGAAGTTGGGTTCTTTTCAATGCTTTTAACATCCAACCTAAATATTTCAACTGCAAAATTCAAACACAACTCTCTTTCTCTATATACAATATTTTTATTTTTCAAGTTAGATAGGAATTAGGATAAGTTTTGTGGTAGTTGGAATATTCTAGCAGGTATAGGAAGTCCTACTTGAGTTGTACAATTTTGAAAATTGGATGCTCATCTTCCAAGTTCTAACCATCCTTCATATTCATGTCTACTAATATACCTACTTTTTTGTGAGGGGAGGAGAGAGCTTTTCTTTTCTTTTCTTTTCTTTTTTGGTTTAATGTACCTTTTGTCAATGATATTGATAACATGAAAATATTTCAGTTTATTAAAAACTTTATTAAAAATAATTTAGCCTCTCATTTTATTAATAATGGTATTAAATGTCAATTCAAAGAGCCTAACTAAGTTCAATGGTCATCGGTAATCCGATCCTTACCCTATATTTAATGAAATTAAGAATAAAAATAAAATAAAAATGAATTGAGTCAAAAACCATAAATTTCTTGAAAAGAAAGAAAAAAAGGATTGTTTAGGAAAGAAGAAATGTATCATAAGATTAAAACAACATAAAGTTTAGGTAAAAATACTTTTTTTAGTCCCTAAATTTGAGGTC
This sequence comes from Sicyos edulis, assembly GCA_036507275.1. NCBI lineage: Eukaryota > Viridiplantae > Streptophyta > Magnoliopsida > Cucurbitales > Cucurbitaceae > Sicyos > Sicyos edulis. Next base: position 46,056,849 of record CM071847.1, on the reverse strand, counting down.
TAGTTTTTTGGTCTATATATTTTAAAATTGAACACATTTCAATCATTCTCATTAAATAATAAAATCATTTGTAACATAAAGTAATGTGGATTGAAATGATGATTAAATTTATTTTAAATATTAATATATTAATGACATGATTATTTTAATTTTCACATGAATTTAAATTTTAATAGAAATAAATTAAAAAACACACAAGGACTAAAAGTGAGTATTATTGAAATATCAAAGATAAAAAAAATGTTTAACATAAAAATCAAATTAAAACTTAATAGTAAATACCCAACTTAAAGGACAAAAAATATAGTTTCCCTAAATTTCAAGTTCTCAACTGTATATTAGTTTAGGGCAGATTCATTAAAAAATAAAAATAAATAAAAGAAAAGAATTGAGATCAGATTTAAATTTATTTTGGAACGACTACTTCCAATATAAGAAATATAAAAATAAATTACAAATTAGGGAATGGTTAACATCAATAATATTAAAAGGTAGAAATTAGAATGCACTTAAATATACAAAAATAATAATTTTCTTATTTGGAGGGTCACCATGTTATTTGCATGTATAATAATATTAAAATATTGATATGGGTGTGTTTGGATAGAGTCCACTTCAAGAAATTCCAAAAGTTAGGAAGGCCATGGCCATTAGCCCCCTCTCTACAACCGCCTATAAGTTATGATAAATAAAAGAGGAAAGTGAAGATAAAAAGTTTGAATCATAAATAAAAGGTTTTTGGAGAGAGCAAGGGGGAGTAGGTGGAGATAATCCTTACTTTTTTTACACCAAACTATTCGTAAAACCAAAAAGACTATTAAAACCTCACCTTTTTGCTCTGCACTTTCCAGTGAGCCTAGCAATTAATAACAGTATCAACTAGCCACATCTTATTTCAATAACAAAACAATTTCAATACATTTTGTAAGATTGTCATGTCTCTCCCTTTTCCCTTTTCTTCATATTCCAATACTCTCAATTTCACTGCAAAGGAGGCTTTTGTTCCTATTTGTTTCTTGGTTTAGGTAAACGCTATTAGATAATATGGGTTCCACCTCAAAATTAATTGGCAACGAGGGGAGTAATTTATATCTCTTGCTCCTTTAAGATGGTGCCTCTATTCAACTCACCAATCTTGAATCGGATCTCAATTTTCATTTTTATTAGACCGAATACTCATGTGGGGTAATAAACTATGATACTATATTTGTTACGAGGGGATAATATGAGTTTCTAGCTCAAAACCAATTGACAACAATGAAGGGAGTAATTCATATCTTCATATCGTTTATATACTGTTACGAGGTCTCCACTCTTTTCGATGTGGGATCCTTAACGAACACACAAGGTCTATAAGCAACCAATACAAGTGTACTCAAAATTTAGTGACTCACAAGTTGTTTCTGAAGAAAGCATTCTATTTGTAGGTAAACAAATACTCCAGAAGGAAGCAAAAAGTTGAAATGTTGAAGTAAATTTACTCCAGAAAATGGATAACATTGAAATTTGATAAGAAAAAACTTACCTTCTCTTCTAAAGGCACAGCAGGCCAATGTCATCAAAGTGTCTTTTCAAAGACAAGGTACCAGCCATTCCGATCCTTCCAGCTACGTTCATGCGATAGCTAGGCGTAAAAAACAGAAATTTGGTAAGAAGAAATAGGATGAGTATGAAGCAATGCAATCAATGTCTCAGAATCAAAACAGAAACAATTGTCTGATATCAGATAAGCTATGGAGAAACTAAGAGCAACAAAAAACAGCAGCGAGATCTTGATATCAATAACTGGATATATAAATGTTACACAAGTTATACAACCATTCGAGAAAGAAATCAAATTTATATGAATATGACTATAACTATAACTATCAAACAGATACAAATGCATGATATGAAACAAATGTGTGATTTTCTAAGACTTAAGTTTCCTTTCTTCTTTGTATGAGGGTTCCTTTTGTGTTCATCCTCCTGCGCGTTGGAAAAATCAAGAAAGCCTCGGGAGATGGTAAGTATGATACTTAACGTGTTGTCGTATTCTTGTGATTTATGTAAAGCTCTATTCCTTAGAAGCTTGTTCTCATGTAGAGATCCTGCAATATCAGAACCGAGATGCGATCCAAATGAGTTCAACTCAATCAGCATTGTGGGAGTAGACAAGAAATTCCTTGAACTTTATTCTTCAGGCTGAAACAAAGTGTAAGTTGAAGAGGTTTCAGTCTTTGTAACCTGCATTATGGAACTAAGGTCATAACAGTGCCAACAAAAACATAGTTCATACCCATTTTGATTCAAAGCAGCATGATATATTTCACTAGAACTATATCTTCATCTTATTTTGCTAGGGTTATTTTAATTCAAGTCACAATGCAAAATGAACCATTAAGAGCGGTAACAAAAGTAAAGTTTAATTGGCATGAACCTATGACCTAGAGGTCATGGGTTCAAACATGACCGAACACCCCACCTCCAAATGTCGTTGAATTAAAAAAAACATTATTTATTAAGAGTGAAACTAGAACGCCTTAAGAGCTTTCTAAGCAATTTTGGACGAGCAAACTAATCAGAAGTTTGTTTCAAAAGTACTATAAAATGTTTCTACGGTTTTTTAGAACCATCAGAAAACTTCTTTTAAGAAACCAAACACCCCAAAATTTTCTTTTGCTAAAAGTATTTTTCGTCCATCTAAAAGGCATCACAAATCCACCCTAAATTGTAACTTTTCTCCAAGGGTTGGTGAATATGCTAACCTCGGCAGTACGAGAAAGTTCGGTAGGAAGAACAGAAACAAGAGATGTCCAATGAATGGGATCTCCCAAGGGATCAACAGTGTTGTAACTGCTAAGAAGAGGTGCAGTTAAGAATGAAGTCAAGGGGAACATATTTCTCTGCAGTGGCAAACCACCATTTGTTCCGAAAGCAACCCCAAAACTCTCACCAAGATCACCACCATGATTTGTATGTGTCTCAACCACTCTCCCATGATCTATCTTGTTAACAGTGTTTTTATTTTCGTTCTCATCAATCTCATTCTTAATTTCCTGTAATTTCAAAGCTTTCTCCTGCAAACTCTTGTAGGCTGCCGACCGTGACAAAATGCTTAAAGCAGAGACCTTGGAAGCAACCTTCTTTATCCCATGTAATGTACCCAAACAGGGCATCTCATACGGCTCTGTGGGACGGATAGTCTGTCCAAGAGCTTTGAGTTCACTGCCAACTTCTCCAGCACAACTATGTTTGTCTTCCTCTGATGACTTTGAGCCAGCACTTGCCGTTCGAGTTTTGTTGGGCCCCCACCACTTAATGTGACTTGTTAAATCTATCTTCCTATCAATACAGAAGTTGTGGACGAATTCGCTTCCCATTGCTTGATCGTCCCCAGCACCTTAAAATTACATTGGAGGGTAGGTACTGTTTATTATTAGTATGAAAGAAATTTTTGTCCTCTTAAGTATAAACTCAGCAATCAAAGAAAGCCAGGAGAGAACAAAAATTTTAGACAACATACCATAATTTATGCTGTTGACGTAATCAGGGCCTGGCAAACGACCAAATGAAGGGTCCCATCGACTAGTTGATAAACAAAGATCCAAATAATGATACTATTAATTTATAAGACCTCAAGTATGCATCATCTCTATCAAGATTTCTATTTGAAGCCACAACAAAAATGTAAAAATCACACTAGATCAAAATTTCAATGATACATGGAGAATATAAAGGCAGAAAAGGAAAACTTAACAGAAAGCAAATAATAGACTAATTCAAAGATGTTATTCTATCTTGAGGGAGGGACTCTAAAACAGAAATGGAATCAGCTGCACAATAGTAAATTGGCAATATCTTAAAGGTTGAATAATGATATCAAAAGAAGGGCCCTTCAACACAAAGCATCCTATTATTGAGTGTATCATCTTTGACACGGTCACGGTCTTCCAGAGTCACAGCCAATACAATTCCAGTTTGGTCGATAAGGTTCAAGTTTATCCTTTTATAAGGTTTCTTCATACTGTGTAAGACTATAACTCAACCAAGATTTAGAAGCACCACCAATCATGTTCCCCAAAAAAACTTCCAATTCCATTACCTTGCCTTGCTATCCCTTATGCCTTCCAAAAATAAAATTTGATATCATCTCCTCTTTATCATTCATTCATTATTAAGCTAATAAAACCATGAAATAAAAAATGATTGTCACAATATTTTCTGTGGTTGGGCAATGTACCAACATATGTCTGACTCTATACCTTCAGTCACTCCTACAAAATGCATATTGATTAGAATTGCATGGATGTGATATTTTGTGTAACTCCTTTTGTTGGGCTCTCTTTTTGTATGCCCTAAATGAAATTTGGTTTCTATAAAAAAAAAATTAAAAAGATAAATCATTACATAATATGATCATAGTTTTAATCATATGAGTACCAAAGAAAAGGTTTTCACAAACGAGGCATTATAAAATCATAACCTATATATTTATGAATATCAAGAGGGTACAGAAAAGGACAACCCTCTTTGACTTAATTTCTCAAATAAACCACAGAAAGTTAAATACAATTAACATTTGTAGGGAAAATTACCTTGAGAGTCCACGATATTTAGATAATCCCCTGGAAAATCCACTGCTCTTTCTGTGAAGTATACAATTACATAAGCAAGCAACAGCAGATTGTACCGCCAAAAGATGTTTTTACAGTTTTTACTTACCTCCTTAGAGATGCAAGATATTCCTCTCGTGAAACATTCTGCATTTCTTCAAGGTCCCTTGTATAATCAGTCACCTGCAAAATGCAGTTATTCCATCTCTTATTACACCAAAAAAAGTCAAGTAGAACGAAACATACAAGTAGGATAGTGCAAACACTTCTCCAAATATTAAATACTTTTTCCAGAACTCTGGAGTCTGTACGGTAGTAATATTTTAGAACATCCAAATTTTATATACTTATCAAAAGGTAGAGTGTTGCACAATTTCAAGTTTCAACAAAATGTAGTTTGTAACTCTGAACTTTGTAAGACCAAAAAGATAAATATATGCTTCAAAGTATACGTAAAAAATTAATAAGAAACTATGGGCATGAAAGAATCAATTTTTTATTTTTTTCAGTTTGCCATTTCTTGAGGAGGAAGGGGACTAAATGACATCTCACTGGAAAATTAATAAGAGTCCCAGGACCCCAGTATTTTAAGGCTGCCAAATCGTATGCCCTAGCAGCTGCCTCTTCTTCATCATAAGCTCCTGTAAATTCATGTTATTTATTATCAAAATAAGTGAAAAGAAAAAAATTAACCAGTTTCAATCAATATTAAAAACAATGTAGGGGAAAAGAGATCAGAATACTAACTTACCAAGATACACTGGAATGATTCATCATAGGCCAGTTCCATGCACAAGATAAAAACGGTGTCAGTACTTTTCAATCACAATCAAATCAGTGATCAATTTCACACCAATATTTGTGTGTTTGAGTACGTGAGAGAGAGAGACAGAGACCTTGTTTTCCCTTCTTGTTCTGGTTCTGGTTCCAAGTACTTTTATCCCAAAGATGAGCTTCATAACGACCAGTCCATCTATGCCTAACATAACCACACCATTTACAGGCAGTAGTCAGTAGAAAAAGAGATAAAAATAAAGAACAGGCGTACATCACAAGAAATGTCAGATAATAAACCTAGATTTTTTTTTTTAATGAAAAATCATTTTTAGACAAACAAACAATTGATAATCTTTACGGCACTAATATGAATTGCCCACATCTACTGAGTTCATATGATGTGAAGGTAAGCAACTTCAGAAGAATGATGATTACAATGCCCAATACCTATACATTTCCGCTCTTATTTTTAGTTTATAAAAAAAAAATCCTTTCTGACCTCATGAACCAACAATTATGGTACTATATAATAAGGATAATAACTCAATCTGGATCTCTACCTTTGTATGATATTGTCGAACATAAATTCACATCACTTTGCTTTTTGTTTCACCAAAAGGTCTAATACCAATGGAAATGGTTGTCATCGCTGATTCGCTTATATATACATGATATTCTCCTTATCTAACCAATGTGAGACAATTTTGTTTGTATTCCATAGTATATATATACCAAAACTGTAAACAGATCAGCACTATCCCAAAAAGTTCCTCTTCTGTTTTGCTCTGTATTTAATGCAAAAGTTAATCATCAAGCGAATTCTGTAGCTCTATCACTAACGTGAGGATTATTAATTTCAACTTCTATTTTTGTGAGTGACGTAATGTCAAACACTGCAATGGCCATTAGCTCAGGTAACCGAGACACTCGTGCACAGTCGCTAGATCGTATCCTTCTATTAGATAGTGTGAACATCCATCTCAAAACCAATTGATGATGAGAGGACTAGTCCACATATCTAATAAAAGCTCGAACGACTCTCTACATTTCCGATGTGCAACAATAGTCGTATACAAACACAGACTCCCTCTTTCAGAATTGGGTTATCAACACAATCCGAGCAGAGACCAACAATTCAACACTGATCCGATTCTATAATTGTTCGAGAAATCATAAACTAATCAATCACTCATCAATTCCCAAAAAAAAAAAAAAGAACAAGAAAAACAGAACGCTTCATTTTTAGCATGAATCAAACACACAACAAACTACAAATCCGTAATAACAACGGAATTACCTAGTGACTCCACGATATATAGAGCTCCGTTTTCCAGCAGCACAGGGAGGCATTTTACTGATGCGCTCTTTGGCGGTGCAACCTCTCTCTTTCTTCGCCTTCTTCAATCCTCTGTACAGTAAAACCTGATCGTTTGCCATTACAACCTCCGACGACTCCGCCGCTCCTCCTCCTCCACCAGCGGCGGCGCTACAGGCACCGGCTTCGTGTTTGAAGCCAGAATCAGAGGACAAAGAAGCCATGAAACCCTAGGAGAGAGAATTTCAGTGAGAGTGAGAAAGTGATGACAATTTTCGATTTGGTGGGTTTTGATCGAGCGCGGAAAGGGGGGGGGCAAAACTACAGTTTTGAGAGATGCTTGAATTACGAGTTTGCCCTTGAAATGGCAGGCCGTGACAGGGCGGCAACGGCTAGCATGGGGAGGAGGGTAAATTGGTAAATTGAGTGGGTTTGAAAGTGCGCGTGATGATCACGTGATGGCCCAACGCCACTTTGTCTGCTGTTGGAAAAGCCAGGTTGCTATCTGTCGGAGTAACATGCTCTGTTTGTAGACGTTAATTCCATTATTTTTCCATTATTCAAATCCAAATTAAATGTTTTCTACTTTTTTTTTTGGGAAAGATTCTTCTCCGTTAAATTGGTCTTCTTCTTTTTTTACTTTTTTCACTGCAATTGGTAATTAATTTTCCTTTAAAAAATATTTTTTATTAACTTAACTTTCTATATAAAGTTGATAATACTATATAATACTATAAAATCATTTTAAATTAAAATTAACTTCAAATTTATTATAAGAACCATTTTAAACTTTCTTTTCTTTTTAAAAAAGAAAAAGCTTTCAACTGTGTTCGAGACTCACCTTTAACATTATATGTGTTGCGGTATCTAGCCTAGAGACGAGCATGGTTACCTTTATTTAAAAAAAAAATTATATGAATAAAAATTAAATATTTACATTTCTACAACAGATTTTTTTTTTTACAATATATGGACAATGTAGTATTTAAACCTAATCTCAAGCATATAACTTGAATCTGACAATTGTTACATATTTTGTGTGTATGAGAGAGTCAGATGAAGTAGATCTCAATTATTTTTCATGAACAATCGTTTTATCATACAATATTTTTGGTACTGAAAAAATAGGTAGAAAATTAATCGATAGTGGTTGTTATGAATAAATCATATAACCTTTTTAATTGTTTGAACTCTCTTCGACCTAAGCCAAATATTGATGGTTAAGTACCCAAAATATAAATATAGAAAATCCAACTAAATGGAACTTTTTTTTAGGGAGCTATTAATGGAATTGAGTTTTAAAAGGTATGCTCCTTTTAAGATCTTGAATTCGTCATTCATGACATTACTTCTTCGATGTCTCTAGTGTTTGATCTAGGGATGAACATAGTTACCTTCGTTTCAAAAAAATGGAACTTATATTCCTTTCTCTACACAAAACTACTTTCATATATTTTCCAACTATGAGTTTCATCCTTGTTGGTCCTAACATGTCCCTTTCAGATGATGCCTCATTTTGAACTCACCAATCTTAAATAGAATTTCAATTTCAACAGATACCCATTTGTTTTGGGTTTTATGGGCTCTACTGTTATATAAGATAATATAAAGTTTCACATCAAAACCAATTGACAATGAAAGTAATAACCAATATCTCTTATATATTGATATTGTAGGACTCTTCACTTTTCAACGTGAGACAATTGTGAGATCTTAAACTGTTTAGCCAAATATCAATTTTCAAAGTTGAATCTATGATCATATTTTTAAACTGGATTTTCAACCAACAATGAAACCATCACGCACGATTTCATTCGATGGCCAATAATTGTAAGATTTAAGACAAATGGACATTCTGTGGGAAAAAAAAAGCTGGACAAAGAAAAGAGAGAAAAGAATAGTCAACTTTACGACCCTAAAACGTGTTTATTAGTCTTTTAATCTAATAACATTTGAAAGTTGATGATTCAATCAAATTATCTCTTTATTGATAAGTACATTCTATTTAATTGAATGACTACAAAAGTTAGACGGCATCCAAAAAACTACGAATGTTCAAATGCATTCTCTACACATAAAGCTAATGAATAATTTAGGTGTTTTTGTTTTTCATTTTTATTTTTATTTTTTGGTTTAAAAAAAATAAAAATAGTATATATTTGATGACTGATTTTAGTTTTATATTTTTAAAAATTAAAAACCAAAAAAACTGTTTTTTTTTTTCAAATATCACATTTTGATTTGATTTTTTTTAATTCTTTACTATTTATTTTTTATTTGTTCATGCCTTTTTAAAAACAAAAACATGTTTTTAAAAGCTACTTTTTTTAGCTTTAGAATTGTTTTAATATTTTAAAAACAAAAACAAAAACAAATATTGATTATCAAACAAACTTATTTTAAAAATATTAAAAACAAAAATACAAAACGAAAAATGAAATAGTTATCAAACGGAATCTTAATCTCTTGTTTTTCTTCCACAAGTATTATTGCATACACAAACATACGGCTCTAGTTTCATCACAAATAATAAATATATCTAAATATGTGTCTGCTTATAATCTTAAACCCTCAACCACAATTAGTTTTTATTGTATTTTATGATTTTCATGTTTAGAAATAGTACATTGCTAATTTACAACACCAAGCCCGTCTAGCTCAGTTGGTAGAGCGCAAGGCTCTTAACCTTGTGGTCGTGGGTTCGAGCCCCACGGTGGGCGTATGTTTTGTTTTTTTTGTTTACATTTCTGTGTTTATCAGTTTACTAGTTTCCTCACTGTTTTTTTCCCGTGTTTGTGTTCTATTTATATATGTGTTTTTTCAATCTACTAATTGTTTTGTTTTAATATTTTTCCAATTATTCATTAACTCTTTTTCTTTTCAATGGGTAAGACTAGCTTATGGCAAACTTTTATTGTATGATGTTAATAAGTTAGCAAAAATCTAGAGAATTATAGAAGTTAATAAGAGTTTGAAATATCACAATTCGGCCAACTTTTAGAAACCAGCCTTAGTTTTAGAAGCAAAGAAGGAACTGGTGCATAAATTTTACGCAAAGCTAAGGTTAACAAGAAAAATGATTTTAAAAAACAATCAAAACAATATAACTGCTGGCAGTTTTCTGAACTCAAGAGAATGAGAAACCACAAGCTATGAGGTAAGAACAATAATGGACACATCAAGAACAGTCTAAACATGGCCTAAACAGAAGAAATAAATGCATCAAAAGTTAGTCCTATAGCTCACCTCAGGCACTATGGACCCTAAGAGTTCCAAAGTGAAGTCAAAAGGTGCACCTTATCCTGGTCTTTTTGGCGCCTTACATGAAGCACCGAGCGCCAAAAGGCGCACGACTTGTGGAATTTTTTTTTTCTTTCAATTTTTCGTGATTAAGATCCCTATAACAAGATTTCAATACTAGGTCATTCGTAGTACGTGAAGATTGATAGTTGAATATTATGCATGTTTTATATATCATTCTTTGTTAAAATGAAATTAATTTTTAAGTAAGTGGTTACCCTACTTTGAACTCATCACCTTTTTAAGTACCTCAAATCCCTCTTGACTACTAAATCATTTTATAATGGTCAAGGATTTCCAATCTTTTCAACTTGAGATAAAGGGAGTATTTCCCAACATTTTTCACAAACATCAGTCTAGAAAGAAAAAAAAAAGACTAATTCATCTCAAAATGAAGAACCCACGTTCAAGAAATAGCAAAATCTTTTTTTATATTCACGACCGTTCAAGCTAGTTATCACATACTTTAATTATTGATTCATGACATTTATAACATGTTTCTACAATATTTAGATGTCAAAAAAGAAGCAAAAAATCAATTCTTAGATAAGTTATCACCATAAATTGAACAATCATACATTTTGAGTGTTTATATCAATTTTCACTATTATGCTACTTTATGGTAAAGTGATAACCAATATTCTTTTTCGTAGACACCTATGTATAATATATATATTCTTGTCTTTAGTATATATTGGGAGAGAGGTACAAATAATGATTTTCTCAAACTTGTGACGTTGATATTTAACTAGTTTACGATAAAACATAAGATTATTGGGCCACTAATCCACCACTAATCCATACAATATTTTTTTAGTTCAAATTTTGAATTAACATATCTATTACCCACATTTAAAAAAAAAATAAAGATTAAACAGACATAGATCGAGTATATGGGGTTAAATGTAAAAATGGGTCTTTTTCAAAAACTTACTACTTAAATGAGTTTTATTTCAAACATATTGTCAAAATGGGTCTAATTTTTTGTCTTCACGTAGTGATGACTATAGTAAAGTCACCATCACCTTGAATTTTTCAAAATTGGATTTATCTTGGATGGAAAAGTGGATGGAAAGTTATTCTTTTTTTTAATTATTATTTTCTTTTTTTAATGTGTTACCTTATCATATTTTTTAAATTTTCTAATTGATTTAACTAAACAAATATTTTTTTTATCCTAAGTTTATTTATTTTTTATCCTAAATTAAAATGATATTAATTATTTATATATATTTTTAACCTAAATCATTTATACAATGAAACGAAACTTGAATCAAAATAGGAAATATTTTATTTATAGTGGAAATGGAAAAATATTTGAATAGGGCAACATGAAAATTTGTAGCTGAGGTATAATATTTGTTATAAAATTGTGTTGATATTTATATCCTTGTATGTTTATCATTGTCATAATATTAGGTAGTATATATTTTTAGTTGTATTATACTTTCACTAGTAATATGATTTTTATTAAAATAAGAGCTAGTTATTTTTAAAAATTATTTAAAAAATACAAGTTAAATTTTTTTCTTTTCAAAACTGTTTGAAAATAGTAGGGTAAAAATTACTTTAAAATATCATTTTAAATAATTACATTTAGAAATTTATATTTAAATATATCTCTAAAAACAAGTTGAAAAAATAAATTAAAAATGTAAATATGAAAAAATTGTATAATAATAATTATACAAAAATATAAATACTATACAATGTATAGTATGAACAAACTGCTTATGGAAGTTTAAAAAAACAAAAGTTTTCAAGCAAAAATATAAATATAAACAAAATTATATAATAATTATTCTTTAACCATAACTTCTAATAAAAAGTTGATAAAAAATAAACATGTAATAAAAATTAAATATGTATATCTATATTTACAATCTAAGCAATGAAATTGTCAAGTCATCGACCCATTTGATATAAATAATTTAGCTTTAAAAAATATATAAATATGATATCATTTTATTAATATAAATAAGAAATGATTAGTATAAATGATTTAGATTTAAAAGATATATAAATAATTAATATCATTTTATTTTAGGATGAAAAAATAAATATGATTAAGATGAAAAATATTTAATTAATTAAATTAATTAGAAATTAAAAATAAAAAATGTTTATGATGATATATTTAAAAAAAAACAAATAGAAAATAATAATTAAAAAATGTAATTGAATTGGATGTTTAATAATTAAAAAAGTATAATATATTAATTGATTGAATTGTTTAATAATAAAAAAAATAAAAATAAAAATGAAGCAACTTTCCATCCACTTTTCCATCTAAGTTAAATCATTTTTGAAAAGTTTAAGGTGGTGGTGATTTTACTGTAGTCATCACTACATGAAGACAAAAAATTAGACCCATTTTGACAATATATTTAAAATAAAACCCATTTAAGTAGTAAATTTTTTAAAAAGACCCATTTTTACGTTTAACCCGAGTATATGTATATAGGTTGCAAAAAAACCGATTGGTTCAATAGAGTATCGCGAAATATGCAACAATCCTTACCAAGAAAATGCTTCAAAAAAACCAGCGAATCTGAAGAAGAAGAAGAAGAAGAAGAACAACAACAACAAGATTCAAATGGCGGTCTCCTTCAATGCGCTCACCTCATCCTTCCATGGCTAACCTCTCTCGAGCTCGCCAACATCTCCCTCACCTGCAAATCCCTAAACGCCGCCTCCAAATCCACCACCCTCCGCCGGATCCTCGACGCTTCCAGATCCACAGAAACCGCCCCCATCCCTTTCCACAACCCAATCGACCGCCGCCCCTACGCCTTCTTCCTCTACGCCCCCACCGCCCTCGTCCCCTCCCCCAATTTCAGCCGCCAGTGCTGGGGCTCCGATTCTGACTCTCAATCGGCGCGGCTCGAGGGCGAATCGCCCGAGGATTGGGGTTTTGGTGTTTTCGGATGCGGTTGCGGCGATTGTGGTGGGTTTGGGACCCAATGCCCCTGTTTGGGGCTGGATGGGCTTGGGGATGTTGCCGGCGAGTGCGGGCCGCTGTGTTGTTGCGGATTGGAGTGTGCGAATCGGTCGACTCAGAGGGGGATTTGTGTTCGGTTGAGGATTTTGAGAGATGGGAAAAAAGGATGGGGGCTGTTTGCGGATGAGTTTATCGAACAAGGGGCGTTTGTTTGTGAGTATGCAGGTACTCTTTTCTATGTTTGTTTTCTGGAATTTGTTGTGGTTTTGCTTTGTTGTTGTGGCTGAATTTATTTTGAACTGTATTTGCTGGTAGCTATAATTGTTGATGTCCTGCCCACTTAGTCTTAGTATGAACTAAATTCTCCTACACCAAAACTAATGCTTCAGGAACTACTTATCTACTTTGCTTAGTTGTATATATTATTTTCATACCTGTGAATCGGTGCCTCGCCTCACTACATAAACGGTGGCACCTGTGCCCATCCCAAGTAGATTTTACAATTAAGCTCACTCTTCAATTTTTAAAACTCAGGACCTCTTGGGAGCATATCTTAGAGATCCCAAGCCTTTATCAAACAACCCTTTTGGGCCTTTTGTTGCATACATTAAAGTCCTGTTTGATGGCCATTTTTTTTTAAATCGAAAAATTGAAACTTCACTCCACGGTATGTACCCAAGGGAACTTGCAACCGTCCCAAGGTCTGAATTTGAGAGACAACAAGGGATTTTACAATTAAGCTCACTTGTGGGACTTGAACCTAAGATCACTAAAGAAGCATATCTTTAAAGCTCCAAGTCTCAACCAACAAGACTGCCCATTGAGGATGATATCTATTTTGTTGTGGTTCCGCTGGTTCGTGTGAGCATGTGTTTATATGATTATGAATTGTATAGTTGAAGTCTTCAAGAAATATCGTGTTTAAGCTCTTAGTAGTTGAAATAATTTTTTTTCTAATGTGTTAAGGATTTCTAAGCTTGATGCAACTGAATTTTGCATAAAAAAGGTGAACTTTTGACCACTGGAGAGGCAAGAAGGCGGCAGAAAATATATGATGCACGTGCTAAAGATGGGCATTTTGCTTCATATCTTCTCGTTGTGAGAGAGCACCTTCCATCTGGAAATGCATGTCTGCGAATGAACATCGATGCAACCCGGATTGGGAATGTTGCGCGGTTTATAAATCACTCTTGTGATGGAGGTAATCTAGCAACGAAATTGGTGAGAAGCACAGGCGTTATGTTGCCTCGCCTTTGTTTCTATGCGTCAAGAGACATATCAAAAGGTGAAGAGCTTACATTTAGTTATGGTGATACCAGATTAAAGCTTGATGGCTTGAAATGCTTCTGTGGTAGTTCTTGCTGTTTGGGAACTTTGCCTTCAGAAAATACATAGTTCCAAGAGTAGTAAAGTGTGGAGTGGAAATGGGAAGGAAAGGAATGGAGAATGGTCTGTGTTCATTTCCCCCTTCTATTTTATACATCATTTTAGATTGGATGAATGTGAGAAATAATGATCATGTTTATTTGAGTGCTTATGCGTAGTAACTATCATGCCTTTTTTATTATTGAATTTAACGCCATTTGGGATGTGAGATTTGAACCCTGTAACCTTTTGGTTAACAAATTGTACATCATACTAGTTGAACTCAGTTTTTGTTAGCTGAAGCATAACTATCATGCTCTCAAGTGTTAGTTGAAAGTGATAATATGTATCCAAATTGAGTTAGTTATGTTTTTTTAACTATCCTAAAGTGACGTAGTGGTCAATAAAAGGTCTTCGAGAATTAAAAGGTGATGCATTCAATCTATGGTGGCCACCTACCTAGAAATTAATTTCCTACAAATTCCTAGACATCCAAATATTGTAGGGTCATGTGGTATGTCTTGTGTAGGGTTAGGCGATATGCCTTATACAATAGTCGAGGTCTGTGTGTCCCCAAGGGATGGCGTAGTGGTTGAGAACTTCGCCTTTGAGGGTATGCTCCTCTCAAGGTTCCAGTTCGAGACTCACTTGTGACACTGCTCCTTCGATGTTTCCATTGTTTAGCCTAGGGACAAGTGTGATTACCTTGTTTCAAAAAAAAAAAAAAAAAAATAGTCGAAGTGTGTGTAAGTTGGCTTGTATATTTTTGTCTTCCGATTTCAAACTTGCGCGTTCACTTTTGGAGTAGAACATCAATTTCAAAACTTGATTCCATAGGATTTCTTTTCCTCCTACATTGATTATGTCTTATAGTTTAGCAGGAAAAACATATGGAAATCACAACAATGTTATTTTTCTCCAAGCCTGATTCTCCAGGCATTGGGTTGTCAATGGAAAGCAGAGGTAAAGGGTCTCAATCATCTCCGACGGAGTAGCTCGTCAACAAAGATGGAAGGCAACCGACTATTTTCCTCGTCGTCCTCCTCTTCGATGGATTGGTGGGGGAGGTGGAGAGGCTCCAAGTGATGGGGAGATGGGGCAGCCTCGGTCGGAAGGTCGTAATTGGAAGCAAAACTACTCAAATTGATAGCGTTATGAGCGGAGGTCGAGGCAGAGACAGAGATAGATGAGTTGTTGGAGTAAGCTGGCTGCAGCACTCCAACTTGGGGTGGCTGCGAGTTTTGAATTGCAGTTGCAAATGCCAACCTGCTGCTTATCAGTTGAGTTTGAACCGCCGCAAACTCCGCCTGCAGAGATGCCACCTGAAATCCGTAACAATACAAACACAGTTGATCATCAATGAGAAATTATGGTCCCCTTTGATAACCCTTTGGTTTTTTGTTTTTTGTTTATGAAATTTAAGCTTATTTCTACTCAAAATTCCTACCATGTGTTCCATCTTTTCTATAATGTATCCTCATTTTCTTAAGAAAGTAGGTGAATATTAATCAAATTTCAAAAACAAAAACAAGTTTTTAGAACATACTTTTTTTTTGTTTCCAAATTTTTGTTGTTTAAAATATAAGTAAGATATAGATATCCAAATAAGAAAAAATGAATGATAAAGTAGTTGTTGTAGGTTTAAATTTTAAAAACAAAAAATAAAAAATAAAATAGTTATCAAACGGTCTATATAATTGGTTCTGAGTTTTAATGAATTGCAATGAGTGAATTTTGAATTTTGATGCCGTTTGTTTGTTAATGTCGATTTTTTAAAGTTCATTTTACATAGTTCTTATGATTAACATTGTTAGCTAAAAGCATATATGAAAAAAAATTAAAGCCTCGCTTGTGAAATTGTTTTTGTTATCTATGAATTCAAGAGCTTCTTTGGAGAACTACATAGAAACAAGAAGAAATCAAGTTTAATTTGTAAAAATAAAAAATCATAAACTAAATGGATATTAAAAAAAAAAAAAAAAAAAAAAAAAAAAACCTAACATTCTCCATAATAGCTACAGTGGGATTTTAACTTATTTACTATAAGTCATTTTCTAGATTATTTCATAGATTACATACATAAATACTTTGTTAATGATCTCAAAAAAAAAAAAAAAACATACAAATAAATACTTTGTTGATATAAGATCTTAATATGCACCTCAACCTATTCTCATGAGATATGTTGTTTGACTTTATAACATTTGAATAAAACTCTCCCAACCCTCTTTAACCCTCTGCCCCCACTCCGACCCTTTCTCCGCCGATCTCCTGGTTTTTGAATCATGCCTATCCAAAGCTTTCCTCAAATTACAATGATTGAAAACAAGGTATACACGGTGGAGATTGATCACCGTTATGGAGGTAACAGATTACGTATCACAGAGACAACCAGAGACAGAGCTTATTTCTTATCCATCCAGTGGTCTACGCTTCAATGGCTTAGTCAATGTTCCAAAGCACTCCTTAATGTGAACCTGAATCACAAATATTTCATCAATACTCGTGCTGATGACTATACTATACTATATGGGTTGAAAAGGTTAATAATAGGAGAAGCTATTTTGCAGAGCTCACCAAGATTAATAATAATGGCAAACGCAACAAATTAGTTATTCCTATAAGTGGTGATAGATGGGGATGGCGTGCTTTCCATACTCTCATTGAAGGATCTTCCACAATGATTGGATCTGTGAATCGACCAGCTCTTTCAGCAGTAGAGTTTAAGCCTCTATCCTCTGCTTCCCCAGTCATTCATGATGATCCGGCACACAAGAAGACAGAACAAAACGAACCAGCCATTAATATTGGTCTACATAAATTATCCTTTTTAAAAGCCCTTACCAAAGGAAAAAGTGCAATCAATGCTAACCCTTCTACATCCCAGATCCCTGTTCATCAGACCAATATCTCTTTCCCTATTGTAGACTCCTCTGTTCCAAAGGATGTCTTGAAGAAGGAAGGATTGAAGAAACAATAGTTAGTTTATCGACCAAAAGAGATCTTTAGAGCTCCTCGACTGTATCCGAAAGATCCATCTATCATTTCTCAGAGATTTCTCTCTCCGGAAGGTCCTGATTCCTTCCTTGCTGTGGAATTTGGTCCTCTTTCCGGTGATCGGAAACCCACCTGCCTTTGCTTTGCCGTCCGACGATAGGGCTGAGATGTTTGAAGAGCCATCAATCCACGAGTACAGGTTCTTGCTACATTGAGCCACTCCCCCTTGTTATCCAAGAAAAAGGTGTGATGGATGACACATTGGGTCCTACTCTTCTGCTTTCCAATAGTTTCCACCCTTTGACCGAGTCTCTGTTATTCTCCAAACTTTTATCCAATGGTTATTCTTCCGACCCTGGATTTTCACACCTCAAACAATCCTTATCTCTACCAAAACCTCTTGCTCTTAAAAAAAAAAAAAACCCCTCAAACCCATTATTATTAACCATAAACCAACCTTTTTCGTCCCCGGTACTAAGTCCTCGACCAACCCCCCAATCTTAACCATCACAGAATCTGAACACCTCTCCTCACCTTATCCATCATCCCCTGTAACGGCCCGGAAAATTCATCCCGGCCTTCCCGGGAGGCCCAGGGGCATTTTGGTAATTTTGGGTCGGGCCGATTTTGAAATTTAAAATTGCCGGAATAATTCGAGTCAATTTGAATAGGATCGGGATTTTTGGTGAAGGCGTTTGGGCTTGGGAAGGAGAAAAAATAAATAGGGAATTAAATAGCGCGTCGAGCAAGAATCGAACCAGGGCCGTGTCGCGTGCTAGGCAGGGGTCGCTGCCAATCGAGCCACTGAGCGCTCTTGTGCTTCTAAACGCGCCATCTTCTATGTATGCTTGTCTGTCCCCTGTTTTGCTTTAAGAGGCAGCTCGCCCGAGCTTCGCCCCACCTTTCTTCTTCTTCTTCCTCGCGATCACCCCCGACCGACTGGATTTTTCTCGCGAATTCTTCTTCCCCCACGCCGACCTCGACTCTCCGGAGCTCCCTCGTCGCTCGTCTCCCTCCGGTAAGCTTTCCTTTCTCTTCTCTTCTCTTTTCCTTCTCCTCCGAATCCATTTCTTCTCCCTAGTTTCGATTCCGTTCATCGGCCGAGTTGAGGCGATTTGAAGTATGGGTTTTGTGCAGCTAGTGTAGGGGAGTTCTTCTTCAAAGAATCGGCCGTCGAATCTTCTCCAATCGCCGGAATCGAGCTCGTCTTCTTCATGCTCTGTTTGCCTGTTCGCCGTCGACGCGCAAGTGAGCGAGCGACCACCCGCCGAGCCACGCCGCGACTTCGTCGAGCTCGCCAACGTGCGTCGTCCGTCACGCGCCAGCGCCTCGCCCGCCAGCATAGCAACGCTGCCGCCGTCGAGCTGCCTCGCCACCCGCCCCCGCAGCCTGCGCCAAGCAGCGGCCTGCGCCAAGCGCGCGCAGCGCGCCCGACCTCGCGCCCAGTAGCGCCAAAGAAGCCTATTCTTTGCCGTTAAATCTGTAATCGGCTCGTTCGTGCGTTAAATGCGTGCCTCGTGAGTTGCTCCCCGAGCCGAGCCTTGTTTGTTTTATTATATTTAGGCCTATTGTGTGATTATTGTGATGATTGATAGGTTCCCGGTAGCTAGATCGAGATTGTTCGCGACTTAGGATTTCGTGCCAAACCGTCCCCGACCAAGGTAAGGATTTCTTACCGGGGTTGTGTGGACCTGCGATATTATATGTGATTGTTGAATGATTGCTTGTTTGTGATTATTAACATGTGTAGCTAGGTGCTTCAATCTGAATTCCCGGTTAGCATGATTTCTTGGTTAATTCTCATGTTAATCCATGCTAGGTTGTTCCTTTCTCGCATGCTCGTATCTGCTTTGCTTGCTTAGTAGTATCATGCTAGGCTCGTTGTATTCTTATTGAGCACGTATTGGATTTTATGGAATTGTTTGTTTGTTTGCTCGTATGGGAGTTAGAGTTGCGGTAGATAGCATCATCCGGCCCGATGCATAAAGTACCTTGCATCCATGGCGGGGACGTCGAGCAAGTCATTCCGCCCCTGGACCCCGTGAGGGATTTGCTAACCCGAGCGGTAGGCCCCGCAATCTTGGGTGAGGGTGGCGATCGTTAAATGCCCCAACCGTCGGGATGATGACTTGGCATTGCCTTGTCCTCGATAGTCGGCACGCCCCGGCGTGTTCGGCCGTAGCCCCGATTGCCACCTATTAAGGTAAGGGCGGCTTCTCGTGTAAGCCTACCACGACCCGCTCCTTAGCCTCAAAGTGCGGTGGTTCAGTGACATAGTTTAAGTGTCCGTGTCTCACACCCCTATGTCGGTGACACCGATCCAAAGATTTAGTTAGGCGTGGTGACGGACATGGGCGGCTTGCCTCTGACCCGGCACCCCATGGTCTCGCGTGAGCACGCGGTGCATGTTTACGCTCATTACAAACGCCGACCGAGAGCTCCTCGGGATCTTGAGCCGATGTACCTTTCGTCGACGATGAGATGCCGAGGCCGAGACTTGTTTCTCGTATAGGGCGACTTATGTATTGGACTGTGTGATGATTTTATTCCGGACTAAGCCACCGAGTTGGCATCCGAGGCCCAAGTGTGGGCTAAGCTATGTGCTCTATTCTGTGTTATATTCATAGCTTGCATACGCTCATCGGGATGACCATGTTTATCGTATTGTACCCCGGTTGGGGATTCTTACTGAGTAATTCGTTACTCACCCTTATTCTCGTGGTTTTCCACAGTGCAAAATGGTGGTGCGCGACAGGATGCCCGAAGGAGGAGCCGTGATCATGGGGCCCAGTCTTCCAACTCGATTTTTGTATTATGACTCTCGTGTGTTTTTGTTTTCCCTGAATGCATGTAGCTGGGCACGAAGCCCTAGGATGTTTGTAAATATTTGTGGATTCCAGCATGTTGTATCTAAACAGGTTTTGAATGGCTTTTAGTAAATCTCTGATCAGAGTAAACTTTGGAAATTTATTTATCCTGGAACAGGTGCTTGGAAACAGGGACAGGTTTCAGGGAAAATGTCTAGTTTTTAAAGAGGTTATTTTGAATGTTTTGTTTTAATTGGAATCAGAAATCATGTCTGCTTAAATGTCCTTTATTTTGAATGCATGCATTGGGGTAAGGGCCCATTTAGTGCCCCATTCGGTCGGTCCCTTACGCTTGGTATCGAGCTTAGAGTCATAAATTACAGTAGTACGACTGTTGTTGTAGGTCGTTTTCCCATGATCACTAGCACTCTCAAGCGGTCATCAGTGCACGCCTAAGTTTATTTTTTGTTGTTTAAAAAGGGTTAAGAATTTACAATACCTGTCATCTAGTGTATGCCTTGTGTAGTATTGTGGAGCGGAGACGAGCATGTTCTGACTCGTTATTGGTTTGGGTGTAGATCGCCAAAGATGCCGCTTACCCTGCCGGGAAGAGGACGCCCGAGAAGAGGCCGAGGTGTCGGGATCGGATCGACACCGCAGGACATCGTCCCCAGTGCGACGGATAGCATTCCGCTTTGTAGCTCCCCGCTGAGGCCGTAGTAGGCATTGAGGCGATCGGGCGCCGTGAGATCGCTTCTCGGAGCAGAATTTGCTAATTCCATGAGGTCTATGGTGGTTGACTGTTGAGTGGCGGAGGCGCGACCCCGAGCTTTATTGGCAAAGACAATGGGAGAGTCCCGAGCTCGGATCGAGCGGTGACCCGTTTGTTTCAACAGGCGCAAAGAAGACTCCAGCCGCAGAGCCAGCACCTTTGAGGCGTAGTGGCGTAAGGTGCCGGCGAACTTGGTAAATGGTTGAAGGACTTCGTAAAGTGGAACCACGATAAGTTTGACGCCACGGTGACGCTTTATCGGCAGAAATGATGGATTGCCCATTTGGAGTACACCTTCCCGATTATGGTGTGCCCCGATGTGCAGAGGCCGAGGTGTGCGACCCATGCGTTAGGGGCGTAGCTAGATGGTGGTGGGAGTCCACCTTGAGTGAGAGACCACCGGGTCTCCACCCGCCACCCGGGAGTTCTTTAAGTCGGAGTTCGTGGTCAAATATATTAGCGATGAGGCTCAAGAGAAGATGGTAGCGCTTTTCCGTAATCTGCAGCAGGGTTCGATTCTATTGAGGAATACGAAAGGAAGTTTTCTGAGTATGGCTATTTTGCTCGCAATTGATAGCGACCCTCGAGTTGAAAATTCGAAAGTTCATTTCTGTCCGAGGCGGGTGTGTCTCGGATGTCGAGCCCTCGCCCCTATCACTTATGCTAAAGCGGTTCACCGGCCACTATTTACAATGGGAAATATCCTGCCGAGCGGGCGGGCGCCGCCCGGTGCCGCTGGCCCTGTCCCACCCAGTAGTGGGGCGTAAGAGGAGGTTTGAGTTCGAGGGGCGCCAGCGCCGCCAGGGAGTTCCGCAACCGGATCGGCGTAGGATGCCGGCCCGAGCCTCAGCCTCGCCGCAGGCGGTCCGAGGCGAGTTCCCGCCTGTGCCACTTGTGGAAGAGTCCACTTTGAGTTTGTCGACCGGGCCAGCGGTGTTTCGATGATGTGGAAGAGAGGGTCATACGATCCGTTTTCGCGATCACCAACTATGGCGATTCACTGTCTGGCAAAGCAGCAGCAGGCGGGTGTTCGCTACTGAACCGTCGAGGCCGAGCGTCGCGGATGCGCAGCGGCGTGTACGCTTCTTGTTTTGGATCATTGTGCATTTGTCTTGTTTGACTGCCCTACGCACTCATTTGTATATGTTTTGTTTGGCTTGAGCATGCTAAGTTGAGATTAGAGCCTCTAGGTTTTGAATTATCTGCTGCTCTCTTCGGGAGTTAATATGTTAGCTAAAGATAAGATTAAGGATGGCCGGATCGAGATATCCGGAGAGAGTTCTTGGTGGCTACGCTCATAGTTCTACCCATGAGTGGTTTCGATGTGATCCTTGGTATGGAGTGGTTAGCCGCTAACCACGCATTGATTGACCGCCACCGGAAGGAAGTAGTGTTCGGTGCCGGGGGTCGCCCAAACTTCAAGTTTCGTGGAGTTCAGGTGGAGTTTGCCCGCCGATGGTGTCACCGTGAAAGCCCGTCGCTTGCTAGCTCATGGAGCTTGGGGCTACCTAGCCAAATTGTCCGGAGAGAGCCATCCTCACCGATCGTTGATCAAGTGCCGCGGTTGTGCGGGAGTTTGCCGACGTGTTCCTCGAGGGAATTACCGGGTTGCCCCAAGAGAGAGAGTTGACTTCACAATTGAGCTCGAGCCGGGACCCTCCCTATCTCGAAGGCTCCGTGATCGTATGGCGCCACCGAGCTAAAGGCGAAGGTTCACCAGCAGGAGATGTTAGATCGAGGATTCATCCGTCCGAGTGTGTCCCCGTGGGGCGCGCCGATGTTGTTTGTGAAGAAAAAGGATGGTTCGATGCGCCTATGCATTGACTATCGTGAGCTTAATAAGGTGATCGTGAAGAATAAATATCTGTTGCCCCGTATCGATGATTTGTTCGATCGCCTTCGAGGAGCTTCCGTGTTCTCCAAGATAGATTTGAGATCCGGGTATCACCATTCTGCGATTAGGGGCGCCGACATTCCTAAGACAAATGCGTTCGTGTCTAGATATGGGCACTACGAGTTTGGGGTCATGTCGTTTGGATTGACGAATGCACCAAAGGCGTTCATGGACATGATGGATAGGGTGTTCAAAGCATTTTTGGACACCTTCGTCATTGTGTTCATTGACGATATTCGATCTATTCAAGGACCGAGAAGGATCATCATGAGCATTTGAGGAAAGTGTTGATGACCTTGAGGGAAAACCACTTTATGCGAAATTTTCCAAATGTGAGTTCCGTTTGGAACAAGTGGCCTTCTTAGGTCATATAGTCTCGAGAGATGGTATAGCCGTGGATCCTGCAAAGATTGAGGCCGTGAGTTCGTGGGCGGCCGACTTCGGCTTACCAAGATACGCAGCTTTCCTAGGTTTGGCGGTTTACTACCGCTCGGTTTGTTAAGGATTTTTCCGCCATAGCCTCGCCCCTCACTCGTCTGACGAGGAAGGGTGTCGAGTTTGTTTGGGACGGTAGGTGTGATGAGAGCTTTGCCGTGCTCAAGCGCAGCTTGATTTGACTTGGCCCGATGTTGGCGATCCGGAGGGACAGTGGTTTCGTGGTTTATAGCGATGCTTCCAAGTTCGGGTTGGGTTGTGTGTTGATGCAAAGACGGGAAGGTCATTGCTTATGCTTCCCGTCACCGAAGCCATATGAGCGAGAACTATCCGACTCATGATATGGAGTTGGCGGCGCATGGTGTTTGCATCAAGATTTGGAGGCATTATCTATACGGTGAGCGGATTCGGATGTTTACCGATCACCGAGCCTCAAGTATCTGCTTACCCAAAAGAGTTGAACATGAGGCGAGGAGATGGTTAGAGCTAGTGAAAGATTATGATTGCGAGATTCTGTACCATCCGGTAAAGCCAACGTTATAGCCGATGCATTAAGTAGAAAGACGCCGCACTCTGCTTGTATCGCTGAGTTCCCACCCAGTTGCGAGAGAGTTCGAGCGGGCCGAGATTGCGATATTCTTTGGGTGAGGTTCTTGCGAGTAGCTCGGTTGATGATCAACCATCGATTAGGCGTGGATTATTGATAGTCACCGAGTGACCACGCACTTAAGAGGTTGGTTGACAGAGTCGGTGTTGACGGCGACTTTGATTTTGTATATTCACCGCATAAAGGGGTGACGTTCGAGGCCGGATGTGTGTTCCGGATGTTGCGGAGTTTGCGAGCGAGTTGCTCTCGAGAGGCCCACTCTCCGTTTTGCTTGGCACCCCGGGGTACCAAGATGTATCGAGATCTTAGCGAACATTCGGTGGATGGGTATGAAAAGAGATGTTGCGGAGTTTGTCACCGATGTCTCACTTGTCGCCAGTGAAGGCACCCGTGCAGAGACCAAATGATTATTGCGCACGGCCGAGTGTGCCTCGATGGAAATGGGAAGAAATCTCCATGGACTTCATTTCGGGTTTGCCGAGGACTCAGGAAGTTCACTCGAATCCGGGTGATAGTTGACCGTTTGACTAAGAGCGCGCACTTCATTCCCTGTAGACACTTTATACCGTGGAACAGTGGGCGCAAATGCTTTTGAGCAGATTGTTCGCTATCACGGGGTGCCCGTGAGGATTGTATCGGACCGTGATTCGAGGTTCACTTCGTTTACGGAGAGCGCTCCGTAAGGGTTTAGGCACCGAGTGCGAGTGCGGCTTCAAAGACTTTTTTCACCCTCGGGCCGATGGTCGATCCGAGAGGGTGAACCGATTCTCAAGATATGTTGAGGGCTTGTGTGTTGGATTTCCGCATTTGGGACCAGATTCAGATCGATGGAGTTTGCATATAACAACGATTATCGATCGATTTATCGGATGGCTCCATTCGAGGCTTTGTATGGTAAGCGTTGCCGATCTCCCGTGTTCAGGAAGAGGTTGGTGATAGGCGTGTTTTGGGTCCCGAGTTGCCGCAATTAACCAATGATGCCGTCGCGAGAAGATTAGAGCCCGTATGTTGACAAAATTTCGCAGCGCATGTGGAAGAGTTATGCCGATGTTCGACGCCGGGGATTTGGAGTTTGAGGTTGGTCGGCATGTATTCTGAAGGTCGCACCAATGCGAGGAGTTTTGAGGTTTGGCAAGCGTGGGAAGCCGAGTCCCCGCTTTTGTTGGTCCGCTTGAAATCCGGAGAGGATCGGCGGTTGCTTATCGATTAGCCTTGCCTCCGTCATTGTCGTGATTGCCGCGGTGTATTTCATGTATCGATGTTGAGGCGATGCGTCGCGGACCGTCGCACATTGTGGATTTTGAGCCTTTGCGGTGAATGAGGATTTGAGCTTGAGGAAAAGCCAGTGGGAATTCTTGCCTTTGAGACAAAGACACTGCGTGTCGTGAAATCAAACCGTAAAGGTTACGTGGAGAAGTCGAGTTTAGAGGAAGCCACTTGGGAACGGGAGGATGAGATGAGATTGCGATATCCCGAGCCGCTCGATGCGTAAGTGACTTTCGAGGACGAAAGTCTTGTAAGGGGGAGTATTGTAACGGCCCTAAAATTCATCCCGGCCTTCCTGAGAGGCCAGGGGGCATTTTGGTAATTTTGGGTCGGGCCGATTTTGAAATTTAAAATTGCCGGAATAATTCGAGTCAATTTGAATAGGATCGGGATTTTTGGTGAAGGCGTTTGGGCTTGGGAAGGAGCAAAATAAATAGGGAATTAAATAGCGCGTCGAGCAAGAATCGAACCAGGGCCGTGTCGCATGCTAGGCGGGTCGCCGCCAATCGAGCCACCGAGCGCTCTTGTGCTTCTAAACGCGCCATCTTCTATGTATGCTTGTCTGTCCCCTGTTTTTCTTTAAGAGGCACTCGCCGAGCCGCCCCACCTTTCTTCTTCTTCTTCTTCTCGCGATCACCCCGACCGATCGGATTTTTCTCGCGAATTCTTCTTCCCCACGCCGACCTCGACTCACGGAGCTCCTCGCCGCTCGTCTCCCTCCCAGAAGCTTTCCTTTCTCTTCTCTTCTCTTTTCCTTCTCCTCCGAATCCATTTCTTCTCCCTAGTTTCGATTCCGTTCATCGGCCGAGTTGAGGCGATTTGAAGTATGGGTTTTGTGCAATAGTGTAGGGAGTTCTTCTTCAAAGAATCGTACGTCGAATCTTCTCCAATCGCCGAATCGAGCTCGTCTTCTTCATGCTCTGTTTGCCTGTTGCTTCGCCGCCGTCGACGCTGCAGGCAGCAGCGCCCCACCACCGAGCCACGCCGCGACTTCGTCGAGCTCGCCAACAGTCCGTCCGTCGCATACGCGCGCCTGGCCGCCTACTTCGCAACGTCGCCGCCCGAGCTGCCTCGCCGCCCTGTTCCCCCTGCTCCGCCAGCGCGCAGCCAGCCTGCCTCGCTCAGCGCGCGCGCTTGACCCTCCGCGCGCCAGCCAGCGCCCAAGAAGCCCTATTGCGCCCTTCGCTGCAATCGGCTGTTTCGTGCGTTCGCTGTGTGCCTCGTGAGTTGCTCCCGAGCCGAGCCTTGTTTGTTTTATTATATTTAGGCCTAT
Source organism: Sicyos edulis (assembly GCA_036507275.1). Taxonomy (NCBI): domain Eukaryota; kingdom Viridiplantae; phylum Streptophyta; class Magnoliopsida; order Cucurbitales; family Cucurbitaceae; genus Sicyos; species Sicyos edulis. The sequence goes on along the minus strand of CM071847.1, from coordinate 46,030,505 downwards.
TGTGTGATTATTGTGATGATTGATAGGTTCCCTGTAGCTAGATCGAGATTGTTCGCGACTTAGGATTTCGTACAAACCGTCCCCTACCAAGGTAAGGATTTCTTACCGGGTTGTGTGGACCTCGCGATATTATATGTGATTGTTGAATGATTGCTTGTTTGTGATTATTAACATGTGTAGCTAGGTGCTTCAATCTGAATTCCCTTAGCATGATTTCTTGGTTAATTCTCATGTTAATCCATGCTAGGTTGTTCCTTTCTCATGCTGCTCGTATCTGCTCCTTGCTTCGTAGTATCATGCTAGGCTCGTTGTATTCTTATTGAGCACGTATTGGATTTTATGGAATTGTTTGCTTTGCTTGCTCGTGGCGGTGTTAGAGTTGCGGTAGATAGCATCATCCGGCCGATGCATAAAGTACCTTGCATCCATGGCGGGGGCGCCGAGCAAGTCATTCCGCCCCCGACCCCGTGAGGGATTTGCTAACCCGAGCGGTAGGCCCCGCAATCTTGGGTGAGGTGGCGGTACTCGTTAAATGCCCCAACCGTCGGGATGATGACTTGGCATTGCCTTGTCCTCGATAGTCGGCACGCCCGTCGGCGTGTTCGGCCGTAGCCCCCGATTGCCACCTATTAAGGTAAGGGCGGCTTCACGGTGTAAGCCTACCACGACCCGCTCCCTTAGCCTCAGTGCGGTGGTTCAGTGACATAGTTTAAGTGTCCGTGTCTCACACCCCTATGTCGGTGACACCGATCCAAAGATTTAGTTAGGCGTGGTGGATCGGACATGGGCGCTTGCCTCTGACCCGCACCCCATGGTTCTGCAGAGCACGCGGTGCATGTTTACGCTCATTACAAATACGACCGAGAGCTCCTCGGGATCTTGAGCCGGTGTACCTTTCGTCGACGATGAGAGCGCCGAGGCCGAGACTTGTTTCTCGTATAGGGCGACTTATGTATTGGATCGTGTGATGATTTTATTCCTGACTAAGCCACCGAGTTGGCATCCGAGGCCCAAGTGTGGGCTAAGCTATGTGCTCTATTCTGTGTTTATATTCATAGCTTGCATACGCTCATCGGGATGACCATGTTTATCGTATTGTACCGGTTGGGGATTCTTACCGAGTAATTCGTTACTCACCCTTATTCTGTGGTTTTCCACAGTAACAAATGGTGCGCGACAGGATGCTCAAGGAGGAGCCGTGATCATGGGGCCCAGCTCTTCCAACTCGATTTTTGTATTATGACTCTCGTGTGTTTTTGTTTTCCCCAGAATGCATGTAGCAAGGCACGAAGCCCTAGGATGTTTGTAAATATTTGTGGATTCCAGCATGTGTTGTATCTAAACAGTTTTGAATGGCTTTTAGTAAATCTCTCGATCGAGTAAACTTTGGAAATTTATTTATCCCGAAGTGCTTGGAAACAGGACACGTGTTTTCAGGAAAATGTCTAGTTTTTAAAGAGGTTATTTTGAATGTTTTGTTTTAATTGGAATCCGAAATCATGTCTGTTTAAATGTCCTTTATTTTGAATGCATGCATTGGGGTAAGGGCCCATTTAGTGCCCCATTCGGGTCGGTCCCTTACATCCCCTCCTCTTTCTCCTGAACCACCCCCTATACAAATAGCCTACCCATCCCAGACATACCAATTTTTCCCCTCGAAAGAGACCAATGCTTACTACTCGAACCACCGATCCAACCTGGATCCCAATGTTCATCCATCGACCTATTTGGGAGTGATCATTCCATGGTTTAGGACAATGTGATTGGACATCCTCCCTCTTCCGACAAAGATTACAAAACAGATGAGGGAAGTTCAAAAGAAGAATAGCGCTTACATGGAGATTCTAAATCTATCTTCGATGTGACCTATGACCATTCTCTAAATGAGATGGAGCAGGGCGGGCTGAATTATTCATCATGATATACATCACTTGGAATGTTAGAGGTATTTGTTGTAAAGAGAAAAGAGCCATTGTCAAGAGTACTATTTTGAAACACAACCCAACAGTGGTCATTTTCCAAGAAACAAAGTCCAGTAATATTGACCGTAGCTTCATTAAGTCCATTTGGAGCTCCAGAGATGTGGCTTGGACTGCTTCTGACTCTTTGGGAGCATCTGGGGGGCAGATTATTATGTGGAACGATCCCTCTATCTCGGTTTCTAACATTAAAAAAGGAAGGTACTCCTTATCTATTCTTATTACTATGGCTGGTGGTTTCCACTTTTGGTTATCAGGCATTTACGGTCCATCTGCCACTGACCCATCTCCTGAGTTCTGGGAAGAGCTCCATAAATTGGCTGATGAATGTGGAAACAGATGGATTCTCTGCGGGGATTTTAACACGACCAGATGGGCGCACGAGAGATCTAGTATGAGTGCACCCTCTCCTGATATGAGGAGATTCAACTCTTTCATTGACAAATTTTCTTTGACTGATATCCCTCTAGGCAATGGTTTATTTACTTGGTCTGACTTTAGATCCCCCCTACTCTATCCAAACTTGATAAATTCTTGGTTTCGATGGAGTATATGGACCATTTTAAGGAGTTAGTTGGGAGAATAATTGAAAGACATACTTCTGATCATTATCCTTTGTTACTATCCATTGGCAATCAGAGATGGGGTTCCACTCCATTCCGATTCCATAATATGTGGCTTCAACATCCCGAATTTCAAGCCTTGTTGGGTGAATGGTGGAACAACAATCCTCTGACGGGTTGGCTGGGGCATGGTTTTATTAAAAAGCTTAAGAATCTCAAGTTGGTTCTTAAAGAATGGAACAAGATGACTTTCGGAAACAACACAGTCAAGAAATAACAGCTAGCTTTTGAATTGGCAATTCTTGACGATTTGGAAGAAACTGGTCAACTTCAATTGGTACAAATCCAACAAAGAACCTCGATCAAATCGCAACTTCTGTCTATTGCTATTCAAGAGGAATCATTGTGGAAGCAATGTTGTAAATCATTATGGCTTGAGCATGGCGATGAGAAAACAAAACTTTTCCACCATATTGTTGCGACAAGAAGAAGGAAGAGCTCGATTGTCGAAATCCTTTCTTCTAATGGTATTAGCCTTACTTCCGATGCTGAGATTGAAGGAGAATTTATCACTTTCTATGAAAAACTCTACACCAAAAGTTTACAGTTACCGGCTATTCCTTTACATCTTGATTAGAGTCCGATCACCAATGTTCAAGCTCTCTCTATTGAGGCCCCTTTTACTGAAACTGAGATTTGGGAGGCTGTGTGTAATCTGGGCACTAATAAAACACCTGGTCCTGATGTTTTACTGCAGAATTCTTTAAAAAATCTTGGAACACCCTTAAGCCCGATATATTGAGAGTGTTCCAAGAGTTTTTTTAAGAATGGCATTATAAATGCTAGCCTTAATGAGACATACATTTGTTTGATCCCCAAGAAAGTGGATGCTAGAAGGGTCAGCGATTATCGGCCTATAAGCCTCACATCTGTTATGTATAAAATTATTGCTAGAGTTCTTTCACAAAGGCTTAAGAAAGTCCTTCCATTTACTATCTCCGAATATAAGTCAGTATCTGTGGAAGGTAGACAGATTCTTGACCCCATTCTTATTGCTAACGAATTGATTGATGAATGACATTATAAAAAGAAGCGGGGGTGTGGTTATTAAACTTGATATTGAAAAGGCTTTTGATACGGTTGATTGGGACTTTTTGGAGGATATTCTTCGTATCAAAGGTTTTGGAACTAGATGGCGTAAGTGGGTGAGAGGGTGCATTTCTTCTCCCAATTTTTCTATTATCATTAATGGTAGACCTAGAGGCAAAATCTGCACGACCAGAGGCCTTCGTCAAGGTGATCCTCTTTCCCCGTTCCTGTTTATTATGGTTATTGATGGATTTAGTAGAATTTTGTCTCAGGCTGAACATGAAAATTGTATCAGAGGATTTACAATTGGCTCTCCTCCCATATCCATCAGTCATCTTCAGTTTGCTTATGATACTCTGCTTTTCTCTAGTTTTGACATTGATGCTATTGAGGAATTGTTCAGGATAGTGCATGATTTTGAGAGATCATCCGGATTGACCATCAATGTTTCTAAATCTGAAATCTTGGGGATTAATATTGACGATTTGAGCCTGGAATGCCTCGCTTTGAAATTTGGTTGCAAAAGGGATGTTTGGCCATCGACTTACTTGGGTCTTCCCTTAAATGGTAGACCAAAATCTTTTGCATTTTGGGAGCCTATGCTGGAGAAAATAGAGAAGAAGATTTCATCCTAGAAGAATAGCTACATTTCAAAGGGTGGAAAACTCACTTTGATCAATGCTACACTTGTCAACTTCCGACTTACTATATGTCTTTATTCAAAATGCCTAGTAAAGCCATTCATCATCTTGAAAGATTGCTAGGAAACTTCCTTTGGAAAGGTAACAGTGATAACACGGGGCTCCATCTTATTAACTGGAAAACTGTTTCCCTTCCCCATGACCACGGAGGCTTGAAGATTACCAATATGAAGATCAAGAACGAGGCTCTCCTATCAAAATGGATTTGGAGATATAGGAATGAACGAGAGGCACTTTGGAAAAGACTGATTGATGCTAAATTCGGACAAGCTAATAGTATCTTCAGGCCTGGACCGAACATTAGGAAACCTTTTAAAGGTCCATGGAGAACTATTTTATCTATAAAAAATCTGGTTCTTGATAGTTTGTCGTTTATTGTGAATAATGGAATGGATGTTCGTTTTTGGGAAGATGTATGGATCCACGAGGCACCATTGGCCCAACTTTTTCCCCTGATATATTCCTTGTCTAAGCACAAAGAGAGAGTGATTAATTCTCTTTGGGATCATGAAAATCAAACGTGGAATCTTGGGCTTAGAAGGAATTTAAAGGAGGAAGAAATTGATGAATACTGCTCTTTATCCTACAAGATCAACTCTGTGCAGCTTGAGGAAGGTGTTGACGTTGCAGTTTGGAGGGCCGAACCAGCTGGTCTTTTTACAGTTTGATCTCTGGTGAAGTCATTATCTATTAGCCCATTTGATAATTCTTATTTGCTTTATGATGCAATCTGGAAGGAGAAATACCCAAAGAAAATTAAATTTTTCTTATGGGAGCTATCACATGGGGCGCTATTGATGCACAACAAATTGCAAAGGAGACTTGCCAACCGATACATCTCTCCATAGTGGTGCACTATTTGTAGGGAGGTTTCTGAATCTTGCTCGCATCTTTTCAACAATTGTACTTATGCCACATTGTTTTGGAATTATCTTAAAAGCATCTTCAGATGGCCTTTTACTCTCCATACCGAACCCAATCTTTTGCTTCAATCTGCTCTACTTGGTCACCCTTTCAAGAAGGAAAAGAAATTACTTTGGGAGCACTTTATCCGGGCTTTTTCTTGGAACATGTGGTTGGAAAGGAACAAGAGGATTTTCTAAGACAAATGCTCTTCCTACCCAAGTTTTTTTTACACCATTACTTTGCAAGTTATATCTTCGTGTAAACTTAACCCTCTTTTTTCTTCTTATAGTTTTGATGTACTAATTAACTACTGGAGATTGTTTATCTAATCTTATGTAGTCTATTATCTTATATTGTAATTTCACGAATCAATGAAATTGTTTCATATATATATAAAAAAAAAAGAGATATAAGATCTTAATGTATAAATACAACATTCATTTTCCTACTTTTTTTTTTGAAAGAGATTCATTTTCCTACTTTGTTAGTAACCATTGCCAATCAAATATAAAAGATCTTAATGTATAAAATATAAATACTAGTACTGAAATTCAAGAAGCTTGCATGAGATGTTCTTTTTGGTAATTATCTTTTGAGAAAAGCCTTTATGTTAATAAATTTATGTATCTAAACATGAAAGTAACTTAACAGAAAAAAAATACATGTAATCAAGAAGTCACAAATTTAGGTCTCGTTTGATAATTATTTTATTTTTTGTTTTTGATTTTTGAAATTTAAGCATACAACAACTACATTGTATAGTTTTCCTTACTTGAATGCCTACATCTAACCTATATTTTTTTGAAGCAAAACTAAAATTTAGAAACAAAAAAAAGTAACTTCCAAAAATTTATTTTTGTTTTAAAAATTTGGTTAGCAATTCACATACTTTTTAAGATAGATATGTTGTAAGGAAAATAGAATACATTTTAGGAATTTTGAGTAAAAAATAAGTTTAAATTTTAAAAACTAAATACAAAAAATAAAATAGTTATCGAACAATGCCTTAGCTGATGTACTTTCACCTTTATTAATTGAGTTTTCAATTTTTAAAAGATGTAACTTTAAAATAGGATTATTAAGTTCTTAATTTTTCAATTATTCCATAAAATTTCCATTATCAATATTAATTGTATCTAATAAGGTCTTATTGATCTATATGAAAACTTTTGAATTCCACAAACTACTAGACACAAAGTTACAAAGCTTAGATCACATCAAACATTAAATCTCATTTATGAATGTGTATTTTTTTTTTAAACGAACATGTTGGTAGCCTATTAGAATAAAATCAAAAGTTTGGAACTCTAGATAAATTTTTTTTAAGTTATCAACCAAATAAACACAATTTATATATATATATTATTTAAACTTGTAATTTAACATACAATTTATAACTAATGATTATTTTTTTAAAAACAATTTTCTCTGATTTTTGTGTTTTTGCTTCTGGCCTACCTTTAATACAAGTACCTCTTCTTGAAAAAATTTCTTAACAATTTTAAAATGTTTAGATTATGTTCTTAGATCGTATTTTTCTAAACCCTAATCTATTAAGAGTTCTAACCCTAATGTTAATTTAATTCCTATATTTAGGAGTTGTTCATTATCATTTTATTAGCTTTATTTTATCAATTAATGTTTCTTTAGTTGAAACTTTTTATTTTTGAATTTTTTTTAGTTCTAACAATAATTGATGAAAGATTTAAATTCATGATTTTTTTGCACAATTTCTAAAATAATTTTCATAACACATGATTTTCTATCAGTAATTTAATTTCATGTATGTTAAACCTCAATTTGAATTTTCTTCTACAAATAAATTAGTTTTGATTTTGTGCATATGAAAATATTTTACATTTTTTATTATACATGCAAAATCTTTTTTTTTTTTAGTTTATACCGATTAAAGTATGGTTCTTTCTTGTACCAAATATTTTATGCGTGAGAAATAACAGCACATTTACCAAGTTATTAATCTATGATTTCACCTGAAAAACGCCAACTTAAGTTCAATAGATATTGTTTCTCAAAAAAAAAAAAGTTCAATAGATATTTCCTTTTCAAAAAAAAAAAAAAGTTCAATAGATATTTTATATAGATGGATAATTTGTCAAATTGGGTCTTTTCTAAAACTTATTATAAAAATGGGTCCAATTTTAAAAGTTTTGTATAAATGGGTCTTTGCGTCTCTTCAAGGGATCCTCAGAACATCATTCAAACCCTAACTTTTGTTTAGAACTGAAACTAATATCTCAAATAAATTCCACGATTCGTTACATTTTATTCATAAAATCAATACTTTTTAAAGAGAAAAGAAAAAGAAAAAGAAAGAAATTAGGACCTGTTGTTGTAGGGCAAGTACAGTTGAGACGCAGCCATAGACAGGATCGGAGAGTCTCGCCTGAGCCTCATAGGTAATGGTGACGACGGCGTCGTTACGGCGGCTGACCGGAATATGCAGCAGAAGCTTAGAGACATTACTCGCTCCGAAAACCTTATGCACGGCGGCGAAGCGAGCAGCGCCTTGATCGGAGGCGAAGTGCGGCGCGAAGATGCAGCCGTTGATGCATTTCCTTCTCAGAAACTTGCACGCGCCGCAGGGTGTCGGAGGAGAAAAGCCGGAGTCGGATTCCGGCCGGTTGGCTGCGGCGGCGGCGCGCTTTCCGATGGGTTTCCGGAGAGGGATTTGATCTTCTTGATCCGCCATGTGAGTTTTTTGTGTGTAACCGTTTTTTGCATGCAGTGTGTTTGAAGAATGAATGGAATTTAATGATGTGGAAAAAAAACAATTATTATTGGATTATTATATATATTTATTTTATTATTATTGGTGGGATTTGTCTTGTAGAGAGAGAAAGCTACACGTTCGCTTCGTGAGGGGGAGAAAGAGAGAGAGAGACGTTATGAATGGGTTTGGTGAAGGGAGGAAAATGTGGGGGTGTGAGATGCACGTGCAAAGGGAGTGATGGGGGATTTTTCATGTATATAAAAAAAAAAAAAAAAATTTTTAATTATAACCCGTGACGCTGGTGTTGAACTAGTTTACAACTAAACAATGAAACTACTGCGCCACTAACCCATTCGATATTATTTTTTATACAATTGAAAGAAGAGAGATTCGGAACATGTAACCTCATGGTTTTATAAGATGCCGATAGAACTCTACTCTTGCTTTTTTCTTTTAAAAAACCAGAAAATCAAAGTTTCCCTCCCTTATACTGAGGACAACATTGGTCCATCCCTAAACAAAACTTGGCATAATATAAAATTGGGGAAGGACTAGTAAAAAAAAAGAATGAAAAGTTCATGCAGTTAATGACTTCAATCAATTCATATAGTCTTCCACGAGTGCATTTGATAATCTTTAGTGGATGAATATTGTAGAGGTAAACTTGGATATACAACAAAAAGATTCCTAAAATTCTACTCTAAATAAAATATTTCTAACAAAAAGTTGTAAATAACTAAAATAAGCAACAACAAAAAAAAAAAAGTTGTTACTCAAACCAAATTTTCTTTTAATTTCTTGCTATCTATGAATTATGATGGAATTGACACAAGAATTGTGTGCTTTCCTTAACGTGTGGGGTGGACGCCCATAGAGTTTGTTCAAATATTCTTTTTGTTAGAAAGCCCTATTAATTTTGTGAGGGAAAGACCATAGTTTTTTTTTAGTTGAATTCTAACATAATTCAAGAATTTGAAATCATATCCTTCTTAGTTATTGAAGATACATTAGTGTCGTTAAGTTATCAATCTTATCGACACTCTGCCAGGTGAATGTAGATCGAACATGTGACTTTCAGATCTTCTGTTTGACACTCTCCCAACTGAACTATCCACACTATATGATTTAAATCAAAATGTTTTAATATTTTAAACTAAATGTTTACTCAAAACCATAGAAAAAACATCAACTTAAAGAGAAATTAGTTTTATATTGATATTATAAGAAAAAACATCTTGTAATAAAAGTTATCCATGGAAAATGCTTGAACTCAAAACCTCTTTTAATAAACTCTACAAATGTGGTAAAAGTTATCAATTGAAATTAAAAAAAAAAAGTGAATGATTATTTATAACACAATAAATTTAAAGTTTTCATTGATATTAAAAATAGTTTTTTTTTTTTATCACAGTCAATTCGAATGCAATAAAATCAACTTAAGAGAAACTAGTTTAAGATTGATTATTTTTTGAGTAAAATAAAAGATAAAAACTTGTTAAAGAAGTTGAAATGCTACATAAATTTATGTTTTGAATATGCAAGTCTAAATATAATACTTATAAAAGGGATACACTAATTAGTTGAACTCATTGTCATTAACCAGTTAAATTGATTGTTTGAATCGACTGAACTTAAAAACAATTCGCTCACTTAATTTTGAATGAATTGTTTTCAAAATTATGTTCTTCACTCAATTTTTTTAGTTTTTTCATACATGAAAAATCCTCTAATTAAAAATTGAAACTTGACTTTAATCTAAGATGGAGTATGAAGCTGATTCAATAAGCCTAAGCCCTAAACCTCAATCCAAAATGAGCTCTTAGCCCAGCCCATATTCTAAAATTTAAAAATGAAAAAAAAAAAAAAAAACGTCTTAAACCCACCACAGGTTCAGTCAGTAAATCCAGCCGCCTCACCTTCAACTCTCGCCCTCATTTCACTCCACCGGCGACGGCACCGGCAGCCGGCGGTCAATCAACCTCTCCGGCAGCTCCAACGGACTCACCTTCTACGAATTAACCCTATATCGGTCAAAAGCCCCTTCAGATTTCTCCGCTAAAATCCTCCCTTAACCCTTTCCGATCATCACTCTCCGCCCGATGCTACGCCTCTACCACTCCCCTACTCTCTCCAGAGTCTTCCTCCTCCGGCGGTTTTCCTCCGCCGCCACCGCCGCCGCCCAGGTTCTCGATTCCGATCCCGAACCTTCGTTTTCGTACTTGGAGGGTTTTCCGAAGCCAGATCCCAAGTACGCCGAGACAATCCTCGCCATTCCGCGCTCCATCTCCGGCAAAAACATTTCCGCCAAAGAGCGCAAGGCTGGCCGCACTCCGAGCATCGTTTTCGAGCAAGAGGACGGCCAACATGGCGGAAATAAGCGTCTCATCTCTGTGCGGACGAATCAGATTCGGAAGCTTGTAAATCATCTCGGCCGTTCCTTCTTCCTTTCTAGGGTTTTCGATCTTGAAGTTCTGTCCGAGTTTGAGTCTGGGGATGTTGTTGAGAAGGTTCGGGTTTTACCGCGGCAGGTACTCCATTCTCTTATCTTGTTCGTAAGAAGTATTGGTTCTTTTTTCAATTTCGCTTAGGAATTTATATGAAAATTTATCTATATTGAGTTTGGGAGATGATTTGTGAGGATTAATAATGCTGATCCTTTCATGGTGGAAGGAAGGACTAAACTGAGGGGAGAAAGATAATATCTTACATTGGACACCAAATGTAGTCACCCTCAGAAATTTCATGCTTAAACGAGGCGTCCATCTCGTTTTTACTTTTGCGGGCTCTAGATGAGCTGAAAGCATTATGCCCCTGATTTTAAAACTGTAATTTCATGATTTTTTTTTAACAAGAAACAAACTATTTCATTGATATAAAGGAGAATGGGTTGAAGAGAATAAGGTAGAAGAGGAGCAAACTACAAGGCAAACATCAAAGGGAAAAAACAATGGAAAGACAAAGAGCTATGTGTGCGTGCAGTCTTGCTTGTTGATGTTGCCATTGGATATGAAGTGAGGACAAGGAACCCATACGATGTCCTTGGTTTTTTACCTTTCCATGTGGTGCTTATGAAGTAGGTGCTAGTAATCATAAAGGGATAACCATCATGGAATGGCCCAAGTGGTCAAAGAGGTCTTTAGGATGCTTAAGGTGATGGGTTCAATCCGTGATAGCCTACCTAGAAATTAATTTCCTGCGAGTTTCCTTGACATCCAAATATTATAGGATGAGGCAGTATGTCCCGTGACACTAGTTGAGGTGCGCGCAAGATGGCTCGGATAGTCACAGAAATAAAAAAAGTAATCATAAAGGGATCCTTGCTTACATGAATACTTCGATGTAGGTGAGAGATTGACAATGATGTTGAGTAGTTCATCATAATTTTTTTGTCAATGGTTCTCTAAGGCCTGAAGTCACACTACAGTGAGATAATGATGGAAAAAAAAGTAGAATCACTCTTATCTTTGATTTTGAGCAATCGCTGAGAAGGGGCCCCAAGATAGAGTTGACACATGGAGTTGTTCTCAATAGTCTAGAAAGATGTCTAAAAACAAGATTATATAGTTGGAGATCAATGCTTGAGAAGAGAAGCCCTATGTGCAATAGTGAGATCCATTTAGTCTCAACATCGGTAGGTGTTGCATGGAGAGGAGGACCAACACACCTACCAATGAGTGATAGGCGATCAGTGGCGCATTTATGTGAAGAAAGATCGAATATATACACCTTTGGCAGGTGTTGTAATGGGGAGGAGAGGTGACACAACACTCCAATCGGTATATGTTTACCAGATCTCGAAAGGGTAGGAGGAAGAGAGATAAATGAGATAAGAGAGAGGTGATCAATCAGATGAGACAAAACAAAATCGTTAAAAAATGAAGAGCCATACGAGCATAGGGAGGAGAGATCTAGCGATTTGGTGTTATAAACATTGTTGGTTCACCTTCATTCAAGTTTGAAAAGATTAGATAAAGTATAGGGAGTGTCTCTGATGAATGGAAATGATACCGACTCCACAACAAAAGGATAAAATGTCTGCAAGATACCCAAGATCGAAGGTTGCTAGAAAATGAGAGTTTGGCAACACTCAATCCTGGGTGAGTTTCAAGTGGGCTTCTACGTGAGTAGATCAAGCCCAAATAAAAAAAAATGATAGAAAGAAAGCTAATAGGGAGATTCTAGCTGAAAAATTGTATATGTACAAATTTGAAGCAACCCATAAGTAGGTCACCAAGGGGAGTTTTTTTTTATCGAGACCAGATGTCGGGGTCACGGTTCGTCATTGGAAAATGTTGTGCACAGTGACGAATAGAGCTACATGTGGGTCATGAGAGTTCTCGCCGAAGATAACTTCAGATTACTCATGAAACTAGATTTGTTGCCAAAAAAGCATGTACGAGAAAACCCATACGCCTAATTGTGTTTAGTCGTTAGAAAAGGTTGTGGAGGTTGTACAGCAGGTGGCTCGTTGAAGAACTTTTGAGAGGAGAAGTTCAGTGGAGATGAATAGTTGCTAATGGAGAGGAGATGATCGAAAAAAATCATCAAAAATCACCAAAGAATATTACTAGATGTTCCTTATCTGGTGCTGGTGAGACCAGTGCTTTAAAAGGCGTGCCCAAGCGTGCCTAGGCCCCTAAGGCGCAAGTGCCTTGCCTGGGAAAGGCGAGGTGTGCTTAATAAGGCGCGCTCCTATTGGCACCCTACGTGAAGTCTCGGGTGCCAAAAGGCGCGCAACTTGTGGGCTTTTGTTTTTTCTTAGGGCTTTTTACTATTTTTGCCTAATTTTTTGTGTTTTAGAGTCTCTTTAAGCGTGAGATAACTTATTCAAGATATTTCAATACCGTAAATTTCTTAATTCTTCAACTCACACACACACACATGAGAATATACATTTTCATTTTGATTATAAGTCAGGTAAGATCTTGTGAGAATATACATTTTTATATATTTGAGTTAGAGAAGAACGATTTTGAACTTATACCATTCATGTCTGTTCAGATTCATCTTCATGCGGGAACAGATGCACCACTTAATGTTACTTTCATAAGGGCACCTTCACATGCTTTATTAAAAGTTAATGTACCTCTTGTATTCCGAGGTGAAGATGTTTGTCCTGGATTGAGGAAAGGTACTACTACTACACGACTAATCTCCTTATTTTTTTTATATTTTTTTTTGTTAAGAGTATACAAATGTTATGCAGTAATAGTATGAAGTATGATCAATGAAGATTAATTTTGAAGTGTTTTAGATATGATTGTTTATGGGCGGGTAGGAAAGCTATCATTGATATGGCCTTTGGGATGCTTGAATTCACAGAACATCACCAAAAGCTTATGGTATTATATTGAAACATCAGGTTTATATTCTGCTAGATTGAGTTGAAATGATCCAGTTTCTGTTTCTGCAACCTAATCACATCTGGTTTCTATTTTGTGGGGCTATTTTTGTATGCACTTGTATCTTCTTTCATTTTTCTCCGAGTTCAGTTTCTCATGAACTACGAAAATGCTTCGTAAAATTGGTTAAAAAAATGCTAGCTCTTCATTTTTACTCTCTGAAAAGCATCTGGTTTACTTAAAAATGACCTGCATTCCTATAAAAAATCCGATATGCAATCTTCAAAAGACAGCAACTACAGTTTTACGCCTTCGATGACCATTTTTTTTAATGTTTGAAAAATTCTACAGGATCTTATTTGAATACAATTAAGAGGACTATTAAATACCTTTGCCCTGCCGATATCGTTCCTCCGTATATCGACGTCGATCTGAGCGAGTTAGATGTTGGCCAAAAGCTGGTTATGGGCGACCTCAAGGTTCATCCTGCATTAAAGCTCCTTCAGTCAAAGGACGAGCCTATTTGTAAGATTGCAGGAGCCAGAGCTGAGCAGCCTAAGAAATCAAAATAATTCTGGACTATCAATCTCTTAGTTGCTTCGGCGTTAAAGCTTCTTCTGTTCGAGCCCGTTTGTTAGATTTTGGTAGCCAGGATTTTCTGATCAGCCAAAGAAATCTTAATAAAACCCTGCAGATTTTGATAGCCAGTAATGTTTACATTTTTCTCCCTATATTTTGGAAAGCAAGTTGTTTACCGATGGTTCATTAGCATTCAGTTTATCAATCTCTGTTCATGGAATGCTTGAACTTTGCTAAGTAACACAATATTCTCATTTTTTAGGGGGTTTTTAGCTCAATTGAAAGATGCACATGTAACATATTATACACTTTCCCCTTGGCATGCTTTACCTCAGACAAATGGAAAATTGCAACAAGTTTTGGTTTTTACTTGTTGCTTGAAATTCTAGTAAAAATTTGCAGGACAACTAATGTTCTTTGGTGGTAAAAAAAAGAAGTTTACTAGATGAGCTTACATTTAGTTGTGTGAGCTAATACACAATCACCTTGTTAAGGATCTTGACGATTCCAAGTTTTTTGTCTCAACTTTGTTGTAGTTTTTGGCTGGTAATTAGCGTTTTTTGATGTAGATCATGATCTTAAATATTCTCAAGTATATTCTCATTATAGGAAGTGTTTGTTTGTCCATGGTAGTAGGTTATACCCGACCCTCTTTATGTAGTTCTTAAGTCTTAGCTTCGAGTCTCTCTACCCCCAAATTGTGTTGTACTTTCAAAAAAAAAAAAATTCTCAGGTCAAGGTGGGGTTTAGTTTAATAATAATTAGTATGTATTATCAATAGAGGTCATAATTTTAAATCTCACAACCACCAAATATCAATGTACTAAAAAGTAATCTATTATGTCATTTCACGTCTACATTACATAAAAAGCTTTCAAATTAGTTGTAAGTTGGGAAATGTATACAACCAACTTCTAATGAAACTTCCCTATTGATCAATTTTTCAAATTTGATTCTTCAAGCATTGGTGTGGCATGTTTCCTTAGTCATGTTTGTTTGTCGATCTCTTCGAAATTGATTTTGTATTGCTGAAACAGAAGTTGGTACCAAACTTATCAAGAAATCCTTCAAAAGTGGTTAGTGAATTTAGTTATCATGATCTCATACAATAGTCCTTAGAACTCCATGAAGTCATTACTCTTTTTTTACACATGTTCAAAAGTGAGACCATTTAGATTATGAATCTTAAGCAAACCAATAATAAGTCCCTTAATAAGTTTACAAAAGGATTAAATCATTCAAAATTTTGCATTTTCTTTCTCCAAAATATTAAATTATCGCTAGAAGGAGGTCCCTTAATAAGTTTACAAAAGGATTAAATCATTCAAAATTTTGCATTTTCTTTCTCCAAAATATTAAATTATCGCTAGAAGGAGGGCGCTTGAACCTCCGACCTTGTGGTTAACAGCCACACGCTCTAACCAACTGAGCTATTCCAGCTTTCATTTTAAATGATCAAAACAGTTAACAAATGACAACCAGAAATGAATTAAGGAATATTTATATCATGAAAGAAAAAAGATTAATAAATTAAAAAAATCATGAATTGAAATGTCGGTTGAACAGAGAAAAGTTAAAAAGTGAGCGTAACATATTTTGATATTGAAATGCATTATGTTTAGCTTTACTAGTAAAAAGTTGGATAATTCACAAAATGCTAAATATACACAAAATAGCTGGCTGGTACTTGAATACTTAGAAATTACTTAGGCTGAGTGGCGCGATTTTATTTTTTATTTTTTTGATAAAAGAATAAGAGCAACAGATTAAACAAAGCTTGAATTATAAAAATGGCGTTGACTAGAAACATTTGTAGGATCACTAAGAAACTCAATCTTCTCTCAATTGTAAAGCTCTTCCACGGCCATCAGGACTTCCTCCACCCAAATTGCTTCTTCATCCATGAGAATTGCCAATTTTGCTAGAGCATGTGCCAATTTATTCATCTTTTGACCACACCAATGGAACTACACGAAAGTAAGGCGGCTTGCAATTTTCCAAATTTCCTTCACGATTTTGCCCAATTCAGTGATACATTTCGTTTTCTGTTGTAGGAGATTCACAATTGAAGTCGAATCTAACTCAACTTCAACACGCTGAAAGCCCATCGCCTCTGCCATCAATAAACCCTCTTGAACGGCCATAGCCTCAACCAGTTGCACGTCTGTAACTCCAAAAACAGGTTTGGCCATGAAAATCATAGCTTCACATTTTTCATTTCGAATCACCATGCCCACTCCACTAATTCCCATTTCCTCTCGAATAGCAGCATCAGTATTCATTTTGAAATTAGGATAATTAGCGGGATTCCACTCTTTTTTGTCGAAATTGTTCTGTTGTGTATACTCACGATGAGTAGAGAAAACCTTTGCATTTGTCTTCTTAAATTCATTAATATAGGATTGACAGAAATTCCAATCCATAGGCAAACCATCATAATCGCTTCCTCTGCCCTCCACCTCTTTATTTCGATCTCGCCACACACACCAACACATTTTTGCTAATCATGTCCTAAGAGAATTACTATTTTTGCTGATTTGGTTCAAAATGTTTTTGTTGTGCAGAATAAAAAATCCAATGAACCAAATCAGCAAAAATAGTGATTCTCTTAGGACACTTAAGTTCCTTCCAAAGAATTATTGTCACCCATAGCTATTGGTTATTTTGGTTGGTGTTAATTCATTTATTATTTTTTTTAAATAACCATATTTATAATTATTTTTTAAATCTATCAACCATTGTAAATAGTTTGTTAAAAAAAACAAATGGTTGTTTTCATTTTCAGAACTCTCAAAGAATATATTTTCAAACTAACCAACAGTTTATCAAACGATAAATCTTATATCAAATAATAAAAAAATTGTAACCGTTCTCTTTTTGCTATACTATTTTTTATTACGATTATTATTAATGAATGATTTTTTACTAAAAAAATTGTTTCATTAATCCCTTCGTATGTTTTCAAATTAACAACTAAACATATTCTTCAAATTTTGAATTTAAATTTAAAACTTTTAACTTGAAATCACACGTATTTCTAAATATAATTTTTTAAAATAATTTCTTTGTTTTATAAAACACTTTTTAGAATCAATGACCTAACCGAAACCTAACATTTGTAGACAAAACATATAAAATCAATATATATATATATATATATATATATATATATTATTGCGAAATGGAAAGAGTCAACCAATAATAAAATATACAATTATCTTGTAAACTAAAGTAGTAAACAAAACAAACAAAAGACCACACAGAGGATAAGAAGGAAGATGCAATTGTTCCCAACAAATGGTGTTTGAGCAGCCACATCCTACAATGAATAAAAAAATAATAATAAAATTAAAAGATCAAAAGAAAATAAATAAATAAATACTCAATTTCTTTTTCTCTAGAAAAAAGAGGAAAAATTATTGATAAAGATAGGTAGAATGTGGCTCAGTTTTATTAGCTCACAAGTAAAAAAAAAAAAAAAAAAAAAAAAAAAAAAAAAGAAATTTTAGTCCCGTTTGATAACTATTTGGTTTATCATTTTTTGTTTATGAAATTTAAGTCTATTTCTACTCAAATTTCCTACTATGTGCTTCATCTTTCCTACGATGTATCCATATTTCTTTAAGAAAGTAGGTGAAGACGAACCAAATTTCAAAAACAAAAACAAGTTTTTGGAAGCTACTTTTTTTTTTATAAATTTTGATTTTGTTTATTAAAAGATAGGTAAGATGTAGATATCCAAATAAGGAAAAATGTATAGGGAAATTGTTGTTGTAGGCTTAAATTTCATAAACAAAAAATGAAAAACAAAATGGTTATCACGGGACCTTTGTTTTTTATTTTTTGTTTTTTTTTATTTTGTTGAGAAAAAAGGAAATTTGGTTGTCAAACGGGCTAACTAGTTTACTAGCATTTTTATTTTATATTTTTTGAAATTAAATTTATAAATATGACTTTAGACTCAGAAACTTTCTTTTAAAATTAATTGTAAGATGTTATCAGTTCGAATTCCCACTATTTATAAAAAATAATAATAATAATAACAAATGAAGTCAAAATTTGAAAATTAAGAAATGTTTGATGATTTTTTTATTTTAATTTTTTTTTGAAATTTAAGTTTACACAATTACTTTATCATTGCGTTTTTTTTTAATTTATATATTTACATTTTATGTATAATTTTAAAATTCAAATAAAAATTCAGAAATAAAAAGAGCTTTCCAAAATTTGTTTTTATTTTTAAATTTTAGTTAGTAACATACTTTTTTTAGAAAGATAAGTAAATTTGAATTGAAATAAGTTTAAAATTAAAAAGAAAAAATCACATAATTATCAAATCTAGTCTAAGCAATTATTTTTGCTTCTAAAATATAATTATACTGAATTATTTTCTTAAAAACGATATAACTTATTGGAAAAAATATATAAAAATTATCATAAAAAATTTGTGGATAAAATGCAATTGAAAAAGAAAAATTATTGTAAAATATGACGTTTTTTCATGGATTGGCTTGTTTCTTTCTTCTTCTTCTTTTTTTTGTGTGATTACAATTAGATAGAGAGTGGGGATTTAAAAATATTTGACCTTTGATTGGCTTTTCAAAATCCTCTTTAATCATTAAATCAATACATGATAGTTATTTCTAAAATAATTTCATCTTTTATAAATTAAGAAAACTTATCAATTCTTAGTCGAATTCTAGAACAAAAATACATTTTTAAAAGCTTTTTTATGTTTTCAAAATTTGAATTGAATACTGAGAATATATATATATATATATATATATATATATATAAATATATATATATATATATATATATATATATATATTTTTTTTTTTTTTTTTTTTTTTTTTTTTTTTTTTAAAGATACCAAATAAAATAATGTTTATAAATTTTATTTTTAGAAAAGAATATCCAAATTTAAGATGCCATTAAATAATCATTTTATTTTTGAAAATTAAGATTATTCACACCACTTTGTCTATAGTTTTGTATTTTTCTACTACTTACAAAAAAAAAGTTAAAAAGCCAATGATAAAGAAATTATGAAAAATAATATATATATATATATATATATATATATATATATATATATATATATATATATATATATATATATATATATATAGGCTCCATTCGGTTTTTAAGTGGTACTGGTATTTTTTTAAAAATGAACGTCACTAATAATCTGTCCGAGGAATATATTTTGACGTTTTGTGATGTTTACAAAACGTTTCTTAAGGTCTCAAAATTATTATAAGTTTGATCATCAAAATTAATAAAATTATTTTTTAGAGCTCCGAGACTAAACTAAAAATTTAAAGATGGAAATAAAATAAAGGCTCAAAATTATACGTGAAAGATATTTTCACACAATCCATTCTCAGAATTTACAGAATAAGTTCAGCAGAATCAATTTCTAACTTTATTTATCTAAAAGATGTTGGGCCAACTGCCAACCAGCTCAACTAATATTAGGGTAAGCACAAATAAAAGATCATATGTTCGAATTTCTCATATCGTTTGAACTCCAAAAGAAAATAAAATAGATGGGTACACAAAGAAATGCGTCCTTGAAGGATGACCTAAATGTCGAACACTTGAGGTTTGAAGGTTTGCTGCATTTGAAGTTCAAAATTCAAGATAAGTTTGTGACTTTAATTTGTAGCACCATTAAATTGTATTTCCATTTCTCTAATGTATCTCGGTGCTACAACCTAAGGAGAGTTAGTAATATCCCGGGTAAAAAGGAAATAAATATTAGAGAATATAGGATTGCACCTCAAAATTAATTAACAATGAAGAAAATAATTCATATCTCTTTTATATTGATGTTGTAAAATCCTAACAGTAAATTCACGGAGATTAAAAAATAAATAAAGATGTTGGGTCAACAATCTTTATCGTGAGACAGTTTGGTCGGCAGTCAATTTTCTCATACCAAGAAACTAGAAGAATCTATTGCAAACGTCAAAAACCAACTAGAAATGAAAGAAAGCATGTATAATATACAATTAATATTCCAAGATTTCATTTGATATTTCTGATCAAAATCATATGGAAACAAACTTACTCTCAATGTCTTATAATATACATTTAACATTCTTGAGCTTCGATACATCTGGTCGATATCGATTCGAATTCTAAAACAAATCTCATCAGACCTTACAAAAGTCAGATAATACAAGACTAACAAAAGAAGAATTAATTTCACCAAAACTAACCAATTGCATCATCAACATTGATAAACACAATTACACTGTTTATGCTTTCTCACATAATTTTCAAGTAGATAGAGTGAGTGCAAATGGTTCTAATGGGAAGACCCAAAAGCTTGCAAAAGCCTTAAGAGCAAAGAGGTCAAGTAGATAGCCAAAAGGCCTCCTCCCAAGACTGCATCAAGCCTCATCTCTCTCCTTGGCAAAGCCACTAGTGCCCAAAGCAACCCTCCTACCAATAACCCCAATGTCTCCATGACATACGGGTCCGGGGGGATGACGACCGGCTGAGGATACTTCTTCCACGAAGCGCCGACAAGAGACAACCCGAGCCCAAACAGAGTGTTGAAGATGGGGCCGGCGTAGCAGCCAGAAATTGCGATTTGGGCTCCTCGCTGCCCGCCATTCAAGGCCATGGTCACATTGGCAACCAAATCCCCTAGAGAGTTTCCCCAAGCCAGGAAGGTAAGTCCTAGGATTGAAGGGCTTATGCCCATTATGTAGCCAAGTGAAACCAATAGGCCTACCAGCTCCTGAGCTACAATATAACTCCATGTTAAACTCATGGTGAAACCAGCTGCAAGCCAAGGCAAAAGCTGCTTCTTCGGTGGGATTTCATTCTCAGTCGTTGCAAATGCAACGATTCCGAAACAAACTCCGAGCAGCAAAGCAACAACGCAGATGATCAGGTTCGACTGAAGCTCATCACTCTGGTGATTAAACGCCCATAGAAGGGATAAGAGAAGGGGAGCTAATATCACTGAAGCAACTGCATATGGTCTAGACCAGTTTTCTTCAGCAATGGCTGGAATTGTCAATCTTCTAGGCAAGTAAAGAGGAATCTCAAGGATTCGAAGCAAAATAAGACAAGAAGGTGATAATCTTGGACACAAACAAAGATCATATATATCAATTCTAACATCGCCGTTATCGTCATCATCATCGCCATCGTCTCTAGATTCATTTTGACCCTCAAACTCATCTTTTGAAGGCTCTTTCAAAAGGGGTTGGCAAACATCACTTCTAAAACTCAACCATTGGGCTTGAGAGACATAAACAAACAAAACATAAACAACATACATAAAGGAAAACCCAATGGCACCCCACAGATTGATATGACCAAGAAGCAATATGAAGAAAACAGACAAAAGAACCAAGAGAAAGAACAAAACATCTCTAATGAAGGCAGACCTATTCACCTTAATTCCTCGTTGCCGCAGCGAAATACTTATGATTCCGACGACAACACAGGTAACAAACGAGGCTCCGCCGAGAACAGTATTCAATCCAACATCACTAGTTCCATCCCCCATGAAGGCAACAAAGCTAGCAAAAACATCAGGAGCTCCATTGCCAAGAGAAAGCAGAGTAACACCAGCAATTGTAGGGGACAAATTCAACACTTTGGACAAACTCTCAAGCGAAGAACAAAAGTATTCAGATGCAGTATTACCCAACAGATAAAACAACACTAAAAGCCACAGAAACAACAGAGTGTAACCCAAGATGCTAAAACTTCCATACTGACAATAGAAAATGTAAAGATAATCAATATACCCTTGAGTGTCACAAGGCCTGTTGGATTTAAGAACAGAGCACTTAGCTTCAAAATCAGTTAAACCGAGAAAACTTTGGCAATCATCCTGAGCAGCACCATGGATTTGACCCAAACCCTTGTTAAGAACATGAAAATGGGATTCTGGGGAGTAGAAACAAATCCCCAAAAAAGCAAAAACCACAAAGAGAAACGATAGATTCAAGAAAACGATAAAACCCCTATGTTTAAACAGAGAAACCAAGAAACCCATTCAAGAAAACCAATAAAAAACCTCTGTTTCCCTCGCTGCTCAAAAACTAAGAAAACGAGAACGATTCATGATTTCAAGAACTGGGTAAGTGAGCAATTGGCAGACAAACACAGAAAACGACGGAATCGTTCACCAAAACCAAAATCGAAATCAGAAAAGGGATTATAATCGAAGAACTAACTTCATTTCCAGTAGCAATGGAGGGAAGTGGGTTGTTTTTGTCTGTATAAGCAAGAATGAAAACGTAATGGAATTGAGTAGGAGCGGACCTGTTTTATCCACATGCGAAACAAATTTGCGGTGTTGATTTCTGTGTCGCAATGCGATGAAATGGGGAGAAAGGAAAAAAGGGTTAAGCAGTAGAAATGGAGATGGAAATGGAAATGGGTTTCTAGGGTAAAAATTAAAAGGAAAATGGAGAAGAAGCCATCGCCAAGAACCCACTTGTCAGTTCGCATCGCCTCTTTCAGAAGAAAAGTTTGCACCCAAAACGAAGAATCAGATCCTCTCCGTTTGATTGGGGATTTATGATTACGACGTTTTATTGTCTTTATTTATTTTATATTTAATTAGAGATGAACATAGATTAGATTGACAGAGGTTTTTTTTAACTCAATTCAAATTTTCTATTAGTCATTTTTTCAACTAAATTAAGTAGATAATTCAACTCAATTCTTATATTTTTGAATTGAGTATCACGTCTAATAAGAAAATAAATATAAATATCTTTTACTAAATTATTATTATATTATACATAAACAAAATACAATCTCCAATAAATGCGTAAAAAACAAATATATAATTAAAACCAACAATCATATTACATAATTCGATAATATATTTTATCATGATATACAAATAAAGACTTGAAAATATATTAAAGAATATGAAAAATTTTGCATGTCAAGAAAATATATAGAAAATTAATTTATGTATGTAGACTATGGATTGAACTCATTATCTTTAGTATCTCTAGACATTTTTTTACCACTAAACTATTCCATAATGGATACATAATCATTGTCTATTAATATATTGTATAATCTTATAATATTTAAATATTAAGAAAATTGATAGTAAATTAATTTATAGTTAGATGACTATTATATTATTGATTGTTCCCATCATCTCTTACGGTGTTTAGGCATGGGTATGAAATTGAGGGTTGGGAATGATTTTTCATGTTTGTACCACGAAAATCTTTCGAAAATCATCTTATTATTCTTTTTCAAATTACTTTTTTTATTTTACCCATAATTATTCATTCACTCTAAATAAAAATAGTTATTCTCTCATTATTATTTTTCCTCCAATTCTCATATTCTTATAATCATTCACATTCTCCTTCCCCAAATATCTCTTGATTTTTAAGTTCTCGTGACGAATAGATTACTGATGATTATAAAAAAAAATTCCAAGTTCAAATTCTTTAAATTGGTTAAGCATTTCACATTTTTCTTCTTAAATTTTACTTATTCTTTACTTTTTTCTTAAGGAACCGGCATGAAGAAAAATGAAAAACATAAATTTGGTCAACATGAACAAAGTTAGATGTTAGTTCGAATAGCTACAAAAATTAGAATTTAGTTTCATGATTTAAAGAAAAATAAAATTTAAATTTTATAATTTAATAAATAAAATAAAGGTTCAAATATCATTCTCGTCTTTTTTTTTTTTAGTATATAGTGGGAGAAGGGGAACCAATATCATTCTCGTCTCTAGACTTTGTTCAAACTATTAAATGTCTAATTTTAGTCATCAACTTCTTATTTAACTTAAAAAAAGTTCTATCTTTATCAAATGGGTCAATAGCACAATTGATTAATTGATTTGGTGTTAATCCATTTTAATTGTAATAAAACTCACATGATACTTCAAAATAAAGCTCACATTATGCTCACCGACATGATTGACATATATCATAATATGTAACACTTTTTTAACGATCTCTCATCTAAAATATTGTTTGAATTAAAAATAATATATGATTCATTTTTTAGAAACATAATAATTAATTCACATAGAGCATGTTAGGTGTATTAGATTTTCAAAGAAATTTAAATTCTTCTTTAAATAATTAATACGAAAAAAAAAAAGATATCTATAAATAATAGAATAATTTTTTACTTTATTAGTACTAGTAGTTAAGTATAACTTTCACGCACGCGTGCGTGTGTTTGGTCACTAAGTTTTAATTTTATCTCATTTATGATTTGTCTCAAATCTCATTCAATAAATAATAGTAGGGGTGAATATGAGTTGGGTTGGGTTTGAAAGAAATTTTTAAACCAATCCAAATTTTGAGTCAGTTATTTTTCAACACAACCCAATCAAAGAGATAATCTAATCCAACTCAACTTTTATATTTTTGGATTGAGTTAGGTTGGGTTATCGGGTCCAATAATAAATTATAAATATAAATATTTTTTATTAAATTAGTTCTACCTTATACATAAACAAAATAAAATCTTCAATCAAGATAAGGAAATTAATGTAAATATACAATCACGATGATTCTAACTATAAAACATAAAATAAATGAATAATTTTAAAAAAATGACGTAATTCGACTTCGATAAAATAAATATATAATTAAAACTAACAAAAATATTTTACAAAATTTGACTATATATTTTATAGTGATATATAAATTATTATTCATTTAAAAAAATATAAGAAATAAAAAGTCTAACAATGATAATAAAATAAAACAAATATATTTTACATATTTATATTATAAATAAAAAAATATATTTTAAAACTAAATAATAATTTTAGGTTGGTCCGATTGAATTGAGTTAATTTTAGGTTAACTCTTGATCCAACTCAACCAATAAATATTTTATGATTTTAAATCTAACTTACCATCAAATTGGGTTTGGTTGGTTCGTATTAGATTTCGGGTTGTTTAAACGCAGGAACAATTTTCAATGTTCATCTACCTAACATAGAGAAAAATGAGAAATTGCTATTGGTTTGACCAAATATTAAATGACATAAATCATATTATTAATAAAGCAATTCAAAACAAATGTTTTGGCAAAAAAGAGAAATTTTCAAGTAAAATTATGTATATGATTATTAGTTACGAAAAATTAAGTTCCATTTTATAATTATTTGGTTTTTGAAATTTGAGTATAAAATAATTACTTAACCATATATTTTATTTTATTTGAATATCTACATCTCACATATGTTTGTAGAAATCAAATCAAAATTTGAAAGAAAAAAAAACTTTTAAAAGTTTGCTTTTATTTTTGAAAATTGGTCATTATTTACATACTTTCTTAAGAAATGATTGATACATTGTAGAAAATGTGGAATACATCATAGAAAATTTGAATAAGAATAGGTTTATATTTCAAAAATAAAAAACAAAAAAAACCATAACATACTTTGTTAAGAAAAGAGTGGAGCAAATTGTAGAAAATTTGAGTAAGAATAGGTTTATATTTCAAAAACAAAAAACAAAAAACAAAAAATCAAATGATTATCAAAAAAGGTCTAAATATCTTCAAAAGATTTTAGCAGAGGAATGTTAGAATACGATAAATTTATCTCCAATTCATAAAAAGTGTGTACACAAATTGTCTAAAGAAGGTACAACTACTCTTAAATAAATGAAAGTCAAATACCGATTTCAATGATTAAACTCATGAACATAGTGTTGAATTTTTACACACAATAAAATCACCAACATTTTCAATAATAAAATTGATTATCTAGAAGTTCATAGAATAATAATAATAATAATAATAATAATAATAATAATAATAATAATATTATTATTATTATTATTTTAAAAAATAGGTATTTATTTATGATGGAAGGAGAGAGAAATTTAAGGTTTGGAAATCAAACTCGTGGGAGGTTAGGGGGTGGGGTTAGAAGTCTCAATCATAGGGATTCAAATTCATCACGATTTCACAAATTAGTTTTTAATTATATAGTTTGGCTTTTGGCTTGATTCACTGGAATTGACAACTTGGATTATAAATTCAATAATAATGTTCATCTCTCTTTTGCAGTTGAACCCCTCTCTCAATTATTTTCTGTCCTTCTTTTGTTTGCTTTTGGTAGTTCTGGTCCCTCACTTTCATCATTTTTTCATTTTAGGGCTTCATGAGTTTTTTTTTTTTTTTGAGTTAGACAAGGAAACACGTTTGTGATATACAATGTCCATATTTCAATCCAATTATTTGTATATTCGATAACAATCATAATATATAATTTAGGTTAAAATACCATGATTGTTGTATGCATAAATTGATTTTATTAGTACATTACGTTATAATCTAACATTTTAAAAAAAGTTACAATATTGATAGATTCTACAATATTTTGTTATCCATTACAAGTGTTTCTTGTTAAAATAATTTGATTGGAATCCACCTTTATATTCAACTTCATTTTTAGCTTCTCACGCACCACCTGTAAGAGTTAAACACGTTGCCGCTGGTGACCCATTGGACATATAGTTGATTGGGTTATCTTTAATGCACTAATATGAATGTTGATGTGATATAGTGATTGATCGATATGTCATGTTATTTGTATGATATCTGGAATAGGATGAGTATGTAGATTATTTTTATGTATCTTGTTTTGATAAGGCATATATGAGTGTGTTCCATAGAGAACCGGTTGATTGATGTGTTATTCTTGTCCCAAAGAGACTTGATGATTCGATACGATAGCATGATCTAGTGTCGAAGAGACAATGAGCTACGGTTTTTTTTAATGCCATTGATGATAAAGAATCGATTTGATTACTATTACAAGAGAAAAATATCTTGAAATAGAGTTGAAGGAAAAAAAAAAAAACAGCTGAAGATCTTGAGAGAAGCATATCCTCAAAGCCAAGTCTTCAACCACTGTACCACCCCTTGAGGACCCTAATCCATCTTTTCTTCTACTATTCTTGATTTCTATGTTTTTTGTTTTTTAAAATCATTTTACTTTTTGGTTCAACGTTATCTTTCAATTGCATATCTTTTTGGGCTCTTTTATTGTGGGGGAGAAAATGAGATCCACAAAATCTGGAGGTGGTTCTTCAAATTGGAGGATTAGGAGAACAGATGTTGGAGAGGAAAGGTTAAAGTTGAGGAAGGTGAAGGTGAAGGTGAAGGTTTTGGTGAGAGAAAAATGGCAGATTTAAAGAGAGAAATTAATTTTTTTTAATCAATTTTAACAGAAGTTTAACATTTCATGGATGGTAGGGATCAATTTTAAATTTTTATCAAAGTTAGAGGATCACTTGCGGGACCAAAATAGAATTTCCCCATACTTTAAGGACCAAAATGGTATTTTAACAAGAATAAATAAATGATCTTTATACTAGTTTGTTAATAATAGCTTCCATTCATTATACCAAAAGAAGCATATAGTTGGCAATTAAATGTACTACACATGTCTACAAAATTAAATGTTAATTCTTTCTAATAAAAATTTTACAGCACTGCATTTTACATTTATTATAATATAAAAATATTAGGTAGTAATAATAATAATTATTATTATTTTAGTTAAACAACAAAGTTAGTCATAATTAAACTAAGTAAAGATACATCTTTATTCAATGTAATTAATATATGACAACAATGATATTTTTATTATTAACCTAAGTTGTTAAATAATAAAATATTAATTTTATTGGAATTATGTGGATAAAATTATTACAAACTTGAATTCAAACACTAAAATTAAATAAAATTAAAAGGTATAAAAGCTAAATAGTTACGCATCAAAATTTAATTGATATTTATTACTTTCAACTTTGAAGAAAGTCAGACAAAATTAATTTTTAACCTTATTTTTACTACTAGAGTAGCAAACGAATTAAGAGAAAATTAAAAAAATAAAAATATGGTAAGAATCATAAGACATATAAACCTAAAGTTTGTAAGAGTAAAATTAAAATTTAAGGATATTGATATTAATACACAATGCCTAACTTTTTTGTTGGTGTTGGGTGATGCGATAGTGAAGTTAATTAAGCCAAATCTTAAAATAAAACAACCCATCAGATGAAACATAACTTATATATATCATCCACACATTTTGACGTTGAATAGATGTTAAAATGTGTCACATCTTCGTTTTCTTCTTTTTTTAAATAAAACCATTTTTTATGATTTATTATTTTTTAAGGAGCAAAGTTTTATTTATTACATAAATACACAGTTTGATCAAAATCTTTCTTTTGTAATTCTAAAAAAATTGATAATAACTAAACCTGTCACTGACAACAATTTGCTTGTCGCATCGTTTATATGAAATGACAAATTTGACTACTTATAAAAAAGATAATAATATTAAAAAATAAAAATAAGATTATTTGCTAATAATTTATAGTCGTTTCACTTTATTTTATTTAAAATCAACAAAAAAGTTATCTAAATAAAAGGAAAATTATTCTACATACCTGATTTTTCAGATGTCTATTTAATGATTATATATATATATATATATTCATTTGTCTTTTTATTTTCTTTGTCGATGAATTTAGCAATATTTAAAATTACATTGATGCTACTGAAGTTACTATCTTTACTGGCCACGAGTGAATTGTATATATATAATTTAAATGAAACTTTTTATAATAAATTAAATAAAGCTTAGTTGCCTTCTCTCTATAGATATTTTTAAATTATGAATTATATTTATTAAAAATATATGAGATTTTAACTTGAAACCAATTAATAATAAAACAATACTTCATATTCATATAAATTTTATTAAGGTGCGTATCTTCAAAAAAAAAAAAAAAAAAAAAAAAATATATATATATATATATATATATTCTATTTAAGATAATCTTTATTAAATCAGTATATTCTCATTCAAAAGAAGTTTGTCTGCATGTTTTTTTTTTCTTTGAGTAAGTTTGTTTGTATTCTTATGTGCAATGAATAAAGCAAAAGTGAATTATAGAGCGAGGATGACTATATATATAGTAATTTAAATATATCTGATTGTAGTTAGCGTCAGAGAATGAAAACA
Organism: Sicyos edulis; assembly: GCA_036507275.1. Classification (NCBI taxonomy): domain Eukaryota; kingdom Viridiplantae; phylum Streptophyta; class Magnoliopsida; order Cucurbitales; family Cucurbitaceae; genus Sicyos; species Sicyos edulis. The sequence goes on along the minus strand of CM071847.1, from coordinate 46,001,584 downwards.
TAACCCACGAAAATATTGGTCGGATAGACGACATAGACATAAACTAATGTTATACATAAATTAACTTAGGATGACATTAATTAACATAATTTTATTCTATAAATAAAATATATGCAATGATGTTTATGTAAGAAATGGTAGAGGTGTAGTAAATAGGTTAGGTTAAGTTAGATAAAGAAGAATTAATGTTTATGTAAGAAATGGCAGAAGTGTAAATTGTTGGATTATATTAAGAAATTATTTTGGACAAACCATAAATGTTTAAGGTTGATAAATTCCATCGATCCATTCAATTTTGATCAACAACTCAACGTAATTTGATTTTTTAAAAAAAAAAAATTTGAGAAAAACGTAATTTTATTTATATATTTTAAAATTAAGTTGAGTGAAGTCATCATTTTTTTAATATATATATATATATATATATATTATATGATTGAACAAACTTAAAATTTGTATTATTACATATGAACTTAGATTTTGATTTCTTCCACGCATGTTATAAAAAAATAATTGAATATTTATTTTGTGAAATAATATATTTAATTGAGAAAGGAATATTTGATAATGATATTTATTTGGAGATTTTATATAGGAAAAATAGAAGATAAAGATCCTATCTTAAATTAAAAGAATCCAACATAAAAGCCAAATGCATAAAAGAGTTTTATATCCTTTTGGTAATCACACCACCAATGCTGTATAGATTAAAAGAGTTGATCTTTGGGGTTTGATTTTGGTGGCTATGTAAATTTAATTTTGGAACTCAAATAGTGAGCAATTCAACATCAATCCAATACCTGAAATTTTCATGATTAAACTTGTGACTATGACATTAAATTAAATTAACAATAAACAATGAAAATATCAAGTCATCAATATCATTCGATTTCTCTCATCTTGTTTGTTTTTAGAATATATTTCAAAGAAAAATAAATATAGTTCACATAAAATATGTATTCTTTAATTTTAAATTAAACATTCATTCTCTGAACTTTACAAATGGTAAAAAAGAAAGTCCTTAAAATAAATAGAAATAACATCTCATAAAGTAATCAAAACTTTTTGAAAAGGCCGTATAAATTGATAAAATAAAGCTTACAAACAAAACAAATAACTTAAGTTTAGACATAAAAACTAATAAAAAACTTACACGATATTGGCGATGATAATAATTTATATCCATATGCTCGTGTAGAAGTAGAATTCATGGCATTGCTAACAAACATCCTTGTCGTTGTCATTATCTAAGAAAAATATAAAATATTCTGACATTTCGAACTTGTTCTATTTTCCTTCTAAGAAAATGTTTTATTTTAATCTTTTATATTCAATTTTAATCCATATATTTTGCTAAAAGCTCAAAGTTTGTTTCATTTGGATCTAATTTTAACCAAATTTGATTCAATAATATTAATACAAAAAATAAAACAAAATGATGATATATTTCTAATATAATTTATAGAAAAAACAGAATAATCGAATGTGTTAGTGACACAATCATTTCAGTGTTTTGGTTGTAAATCTATTGATTTATTCTCCCTTCCTAAATATGTACTAAAAAAAAAAAAAGCACAATAATTTTTTTTTTCCTTGGAAACATTTTAGCTAACCTAATAGTTTAGCATCTACCTTGCTGAGACAAGGAGTGAACTTTAGTCCATCTTCATGGTCCAAATGGGCTCTAAATATTTCGTCAGGAACAATTAAGAAAATGGCTAAATATTAGAAAATAATGAAGTCACTACTAATTTTAAATTTATGTCTTTTTTAAAATTTGAATTTCTTTTTCATTTTTAATAGGGTAATTGATTGAACATTGTATCCCTCCTATATTTTCTAGTATTTTTTTTTCAATCTATTTTAAATGAGATATTATGTAACTACTTTTAAATATAAAAAAAAATTAAAATAGAATAAATAATTAATTATAACAAACCTTAATCAAATAATTAAAGTTGACAAATCCTAATTTTTGAAAATATATAGTGAAATTATAGATTTGGAAATATTGGTTATGGTTGGATTTAGGGATATTTTAGTTTTTTTTCTTTTTGTTTCTACACGAAAGACATAAATGGAAAAATAACTAAAAGGGTATCTTTTTTTTTTAGCCATGCATTTAAAATTCAATACATAAAAATGATGATGTCTATTTTTTTCCTAAACTTAGCCATTTCCCATCATTTCCCTTTCATTTTCCACCAGTCATATAAAAACCTTCAAGAATTAAAAAGAAAATGTAAATTTGAATGTTAATGAACAAAAGTAATAACTCAACGACATTAGTACATGTCTATTATCTAATTTCTCAACCTTCAAATTTGTGTGCCTCAATTTAAATGAGGCTGGTGGATCTTATATTATATGGTTCAATAATTTAGACAAGCAACATATCTTGTAGCACTGGCAATAAAAAACAATTCTCCAGCTAAGAGCTGACAGATCAATCAAACACAATGTACAATGAAGAACCATAAATGATTAAAATAGTTCATTTTCTCAAAAAAAAGAAAAAAAAAAAAGAAAAGAAAAAAAAAAGGTCCATATCCAGCATGCTGATGGTGAAAGCTCAGTAAAAAAGAGTTCGATTTACCAGTCATATAGCAATATTCTTTTACTATTGTGATTGTCCGGACAAATTTCTATCGTTTGATATTTTTACGAGTTCATCAACTATTTTTTTTATAAAAAAACAAAAAAAAATTCATTAAGAGACAACAAATCAAGAAAGATTCTGCACAATCAACTTGGATAGACCAAAGTTTAACCGAAATATCAGTAATCTTATTACAATTGCTATTATAGTTGAAAAATAAAATAAATTTTCTTCATAGAGGCATTAGAGCATGTATATCAACTAAAACTATGGTTGAATTCAAATAAATCTTAGTTCTAAAAAAAGAAATGACCACAAATAAATATGAATTACTAAGGACTCATTTGATAATCATTTTGTTTTTTGGTTTGATATTTAACTTTTTAAGAACAAATTTGTTTGATAATCAATTTTTGTTTTTGGTTTTGAAATTTTTTAAAGAAATTTTAAAAACTAAAAAAATATCTTTTAGAACCAAGTTTTTGTTTTCATTTTTAAAAAACCATGAATTATCAAGAATAAAGAGTAAAAAATTATCAAAAAATCAAAATAAAATGTGATATTTTAAAACAAAAAGCAAGTTATAAAATGTTTTTTAGGTCCCGTTGATAATCATTTGATTTTTTGTTTTTTGTTTATGAAATTTAAGCCTATTTCTACTCAAATTTCTTATTATGTGCTCCATCTTTCTTACAATGTATCAATCTTTCATTAAGAAAGTAGGTAAATACTAACCAAATTTCAAAAACAAAAACACAAGCTTTTGGAAACTACTTTTTTTTGTTTCTAAATTTTGATTTTGTTTCTTAAAATATAAGTAAGATGTAGATATTCAAATAAGAAAAAAAGCTATGAAAAGAGAGTTGTTGTAGCCTTAAATTTCAAAAACAAAAAACAAAAACAAAAAATAAAATGGTCATCAAACAGAGCTTTAGTTTTTTATTTTAAAAACAGAAAACTAAAATTAGTTATCAAATATATACGATTTTTATTTTTTAAAATAAAAAAACTAAAAAAAAAAAGAAAAAAAAAGAAATGGTTATTCAACCCGGTCTAAAAGACTAAGAATTATGCAACGTAAAATCTACAACACCTACTTCAAAACTTCACAAATATGAGTTAACGAGGATCACTTGAGATGGACTTTTCTTAAAAAAAGAAGAGGATAGAATTGACTCCTAATGATATTTGTTAGAGTATATTGGAGCTTGTTGGGTCTTAGATTAAAATAATAGTATATATAGATCATGATTAGAGTTGTATCGAGTGTAACACAATAAGCTCTACACCTTCTTTTCAATTCTCAACAATAATACAATTCTCTTTAAACCCTCTTCAATGGCTCCTATTCTCTTCTTATTGCATTTCTAAACTATGATAATGTTATATAAGAATATAAGAGTGAAAATAAATTTATAATATATCGTAATAAAATTAATTAAACATAAAAAAAATAACAAAATAAGGTCAATTTGGTTGAATTAAGGGAAAAAAAGCACCTCTAGATCATAGAATTGGATACATTACAAATACAAGTATGTTCTTAAGTTATCTTAAAAAAAACATTGTTAGTTGCAATAGAACAAATGTAATTAGCAAAATACTTACACTTGAACTAATAGGGTTAGCTATAACTAGATCTCCAAAGTACATGCATTATTGAAAATTAGTCTCTTGAAGAAAATTGAGATCTTCATTACTCTTGCTAGCATAAAGTGTATACTTCCGATTATTAGATTATAAATTCAAATCTTCCACCTAGATAAAACTCAAAAAAAAAAAATGAATATTCGAAGTTGTGAAATTAGTTCTTCTACATTCTTTCTAAGTTGTGATCTTAGTTATTAATTAAATTTTTTTTAATAGTACAACAACTTTGGTTTCATTGTTTGGTTATAAACCAGTTTAACACCAGTGTCACATGTTTGATCCCAAAAATCAAATAATCTTTGGGTCTAAGATATTGTAGCCAAATATCGTTGGACTCATCCCGCTTCGAACGGTTATTAATGAGATTTATCCAACTCTAATCACAAGTTCTTAATAAGAATTAAAGAGCTAGTAAACCACTAACGAACAGGATGACTCGGAGTCCTCCTTGGGAACCACTTTGAAGTTTATTTATGGACTTTATTTTGCTCAGCTTTTATGTAGTTTTTGTGACATTTGACTTTTATTATTGGGCTTGTTGTGTAAGAGCTTTAGCCCACTTCTCATTCATAGCCCAAATACTTCACTTTGTGATATTTTAGGTTTTTTTTTCTTTTTGGAATTCAGAAACATTTGAATAAGAGTATAATATATAATATTATTGGAGCTCTATTCTTGTTGGAAGATTTAAAGTATATTATATTTGGTTAATGATGATTAGTTTTAAAGAGTTTTGGACAACTTGGTTAGTGTTAGGATTCTTCATTGAAAAAAGTGAATATTTTATAGTAATATATTAAAAATATGGACTACTCCTATCATCACTAGTTAATTTTAAAATTGACGTTGACACTATCTAATAGTTATTGATTTCGACACTATCTAATAGGTTGTCGTATATATAAGCCAACTATGTTCATTTGTAACACTAATTGAATGCCAAGACTTAGGAATTTCATGGCATTTCACTTAATGTAGCTTATACAGAGCCCTTTGAATCGTTCGACTTTTTGTTGATCATCGAACTTGTGGGGTGATACACAGATGTGAGGTAATTTATATATAAAATATTCGTGGTTGTTGGTGTGAGCTTACATACATTTCGATTATTATTAAGGGACATAACGATTGTATAACATTTTGATGTTAAAGAAACTTATAAAAAAATTAATTTTTAGATTGATTATCACCATAAATTATATCCATCCCTTCTAAGTTCCTCAATAACTTGATCTTGAACGCCACAACACTTTATGATAATTTTTTTTTTTGAGAAATATTTATGATAGTGATAATAGATAACTTTTTATTATAGAAAATACTATAGTTTTAATTAAAAAAAAATTCACAGAGATGTAAAAAATGAGTATAAATCAATGACATAAGATATGCATTTTTTATCTTGAGACCCGATATTCGACGCACTAATCTCACATACCGTTAAAAAATTAAAAAGCTTAATTTTTATTGACCAAAATTATTCATATTTTATTTTTTATTTTTTAATTTTGTTAAATGGATAATAAATATTAAAGAAAATATATTTTTAGTCTTAGGTTTGGAGTATAGTGCCAATTTGGTCTATAGTTTCAAAACAAATACTTTTCATCTAACATTTCAATAATATTCAAGTTCAGTTTTCGTTTGTTTTTTAATTACGTTTACACTTATTTTTTTTATAAATTTATTTTATGTCAATATAAAACTAACTCCTTCGTCACTAAAAATATATTTTTCATAAATATTTTAGAAAAAAAATGAAATTAATATAAAAAAAAAAAAAAAAAAATATATATATATATATATATATATATATATATATATATATAAGTTAGAACCACAACTCTTATCCAACCTAAACTTTAACTATATTTTATAAATTGTTATTTCCACAAATCAATAACTTTTAAATTTTCTTCTTTTAATGACAAATATATAAGTATTCGCCAAAAGGCAAATCCACTATTAAGGATATTCTCAAAAAAAAAAAAAAAAAAAAATCCACTATTAAGGATATGTTTCAACATAATAAGCTAGCATTTTATATTTAGACATATATAGGGATCATTACGACCATTAACACTATAAGTTGATATTTCAATATTTTTTATTCCAAAAGGCAGAAAACCCATTGGTAGTGTTTTGCCTCTTCAGACACACATTTCAATAATCACTTTTGGTCGTGCAACCATCACTTTTATTTTATAATCTAAGGACTAAAATTCAACTTTAAAGTTTATGAATTCAAATAAATAATTAGAAATAAAAAATAGGAGATTTTGCCTATATAATAAAAAAGTTAAAATATTTCTATTTATTTACAAAAAATCAAAACTAATTCATTTGTAATAGTAAATCGAGAGGAATTTAATTAGTGATAGAATTTTATCATTGGTATACTAAAAAAAAGAATTCTATTATTGATTAATATCTATTTTATCATTGATTGAATTTTATCGCGGATAGAAAATCATGATTTTAGAAATTAGAAATGATGTTGCAAATATAATAGTAAAAATCTGTTGGTGAGTGAAAATTTTCATAATAATAATAATAATACTTAAGTACACTCACCCAAAAATTTTCCAATCAACACGTGTCTTATTTCACAAATTTTTTATTTTTTTTTCATTTAAAATATATGGATGTATTGTAAACGTCTGAAATTTGCACGACCTATACTTATATCTCGTAAAAAAAGAATATATATATATAGAAGCATGACTTTGTATAAGTACAATATGTATTAATTAAAATAACTAAGTTCCAAAATGATTTGAGTTTATGTGAAATAAATATGCATGTATAATCATAGAATTAACATACCCATTTCTAATATGAAACTGACTTCTTAATTTTATAGCATACTATTATTTTACCACTTGTCAAATTCATTATTAACTCAAGATTTTCCCCCTCCCTTCCTGCTTAAAAAGTAATAGTTGCAAATTTTAAATAGGACTCTCTTCCAATATCACTTTGAGAAAATAAAGTATGTTATCTCACAAAAACTGGACCCCATCCTTAGTTATCCAAAAGGCCATCAAAACCCCAACAACTGTTTGTTTAATCCATTGTGTTCTTTGTTTGTGCATCCATTACCAAAATTGAAAATCATAGCCATTGTGATTTTAAATATATCTCATGTTTTCCATATGCTTCATAAATTTGATAATGCACCTATGTTGCTTTATGACCCCTCTAAGAATGGACAACCAAACATTAACAAATAGATGGAAAGATAAGTGTAAGTTCAAATTTAGAAGGGTACACGAAAGAATTATAATCACATTCAAATGAAAAAAAAAAAATTATAATTAATAGAGACTTATTAGAAATGATAATTAGTATATATATACTAATAAGATCTACTAACATTTTTCAATACATTAAAAAGCATAGAAACTATAAAGTTTAAACATGTTTGACACACAACAATCCAATGTTAGGCGATTTCTTGAAAATGTTCATAAAAAACATGTGATGATAAAATATGCCAAAAAGATACATATTTATCTGAATTATCTTTTACTGAATAAGTTATGTAGCGTGGGTAAATTGGTAATGAGATGCATGAAATTGTCAAGCCCATGAATGTCAAATATAAATTCTAAAACTTAGATCCTAGGTCTTCGTGTCAAATGATTGAATGGATCGGTGGCGTAATTAGTTATCTAGTTTAATGTTAATTGATTTTCATTTCACGGTCACGATTCGATGTCTGGAATCAGTATTAATAATCCCCCTCTCCCCAACTTGTACTAAAAAAAAAAAGGTCTTTTGGTGTCAATCTATTTTTCAAAATGAAAATAAAAATGGTATGCTTGATAAATAACTTCACTTTTGGATTGTCAACTTACAAGAATAATGGGATAAAAAGTTGTCCTTTTCATGATCTTGAAATGTGCCCAACTTTTTCACAACTTATCCTAATGAATCGATCACATGATAACAATCATACCTCGTGCTTTTAGTTTATCCATTTTATTTCAATTAAAATTTAAGTCTGCGGGGTTTAAATCTTCTATTAGTGATGATAACTAATTTTTGTTTAATTCTATCTAATTATTTCAAAATCCCTCACTAAAATGGTTGATGATAGATTGGTTTTAGTTAAATTTAACCATACACACAAATTTCATAAATCAATATTTAAGCAGTAATATCCTTTACGTGGGATCGAACTTGTAATAGTGGCCTTGAAATAGATTACCATCAAATAATGAAATAACAATTCATTTTTACCATATTTATTGATATAATTATTAATTTATAGTTTTAACTTATGTAATTCTCAAATTTTAAGGATATATACACAGATTTTTTTTTTTTGTTTATTTTTTATATAAAATAATTGAGTAATTTAATTATTATGGAGTGATATAATGGTAAAAAATGATTTTATGATGCTTAAGGTGATTGAGTTCAATCTATAGTTCATCTATTTAGAAATTAATTTCCTATGTCCAGTAACATTACTAGCACACAAGCTAGCGCGAGTATTTTAAAAAGAAAAAAGTCAATGATTTGAACGTTTTTTCTAAGTGTAACAAATATAACTTATAGGTAAATTAAAATATGTGTTCTATTTTTAAATTAAATTTTAGGTGGATGATCACTCGAATAATCCATAATACTTTATGTTCTATTTTTATCATATGCAAATCAATATACAAGTTCAATCAATCTCCATTCAAAATGGAAGCAAAGTTCATTTTTCCTATTCATTTTTTCTTCCATTGTCCATTTATGTGATTCACTCAATTTAATTCTCACATCTAGAAGACATAATTATTGTTGTATCCATTAGTTGTAATTAATATGGAAATAAAAACTAGACCGAACCTCTTAGATTGCTAAATTTTAAGGGAAAGATTTTTATTAACATATGTGAATAAGAATTCAAAGACGTCTCTTTTCGAAAGTCAAAGAAATTAACACTCCACTTTCTATGGCTGTAATTAATGATCATTCTCCAATTGACTTTCAATGCAAATTAATATTAAAAGAGGAAACATAAAGTTTCATGAACAAAGAAATTTGTTGTGCATGTGACATTGAGTGGGGTTGTGATTTTTGCATTTGCTAAGATTCTCTTTTAAGTAATCTTAACTTACACGATACATTTTGCATTTAGAGAATTAAGTTGTATCTATTTCAATAATGTTATCATTTTTTGCATTTAATGTTTCCGTTTGAGGGGGTGATGGATTTTGGTGTTGAAAAGAGGACAGTAAAGAAAGTTGAAGAAAAAGAGGAAGTAAAGTGATTTGGATATATGAAATAGTTGTTTGAAAATTGATGTTTTGGAGATGAGATGTTGTAAAAATATTTATTTCATATTGATTTTTTATAATGTAATGATTATAGATTTTTGATTGATTGATAAATATAATATATTTTATTTTATATTGTGTGGTTGAAAATTAGAGAAAGTTTGATGTGATATTTGATAAGATTAGATAAAATATATTTTATATTATATTATATGACTAAAAATTAAAAAAATGTTTGATGTAACATTTAAAAGATTAAATAAAAGATTTGATGTAATATTAAATGAGAGGTTGAGGGGAAGTTGAGGAGAGGATGATGTCCTAAAAACAAACATAGTGTTAGAATTTCTCCTCCCTCCCCTCTCCTCAACACCAAATCCCAAACACCCCCTTAAGTAAAAATTTAGAGCTAGGATTTGTGATGTGATAAAAAGCTAGGTTTAATTTTATTATATATTGATTACAATTTGTTAGGATATATTGAATATTATTTAGTATTGGTTCATTTAGGCCCTTCTTACAATTTAACATGATATCATAGTCATATCGAAACATGATATTATGGTAGGGGATGAGATCAACAATAATTTGATAATTCATGATATTTGTGGAATTCAATTTATGTGTGCAATAACGTATATTCTATTCGACATCGTAATCGACGATAGTTTGATGATTTGTAGAATCCGCTCAATTTATGTGGTGCAATATTGTATAGTATTAGCCGTATATTCTATTGGACGGTATGAATGACCACAGTATGACGATTTGTGAAATCTCAATCCATGCAATTTTATGGTGCAATAAATTCAGTAATATATTGAGTCTGACAACGAGATCGACAATAGAAAAGGCATGCATGTAAAAAACTTTATTTTTAAGACTTCGTTTTTAAGTTGGTCATATATATTTACATACTCCTACATCATTAAAATATTGTATATGATTTTTTAGATTTAACGTTTGAATACAAATGTTTAAAAAAAACATGAAAGTCAATACAAAACTCAAAGTTTAGACCTTCCCAAATTTATCTACCGAGATCATATATATTTTTGAAAACATTTATTTTTGTAAATAAAAAAAAAATGATGATTTATTGAAGAGAATAACTTTATTATTGTTATTTTGAAAGTAGATTGAATAATTGGTTTTAAAAAAAAAAAGTTGATTGAATAATTTAATGTGATATTTGTATTCAAACCAAACGACAAAACAAGCTTAATTACTGGTTCCTAAAAAAAAACAAGTTTAATTACTGTTTCTAAAAAAAAAAAAAAAAAAAAGTTCATTACTATCTTCTGACGGACATCTATTTCACCGGCAGGATACCATATTCTTATTTGGCTAAGAACAATACTTGCCCTCATTAAGTTTTGCTCTTTAGCTCATGATTACATTTATCATTTAAATTTTCTTAAAAAAACATTTATCATTTAAATATTTTTAGTTTCCATTCATTTTTAAATTCCACACCATTTGCAGCCATTTATTGATTCTCTTTATCTTCCTTGTTAGTATGTTATTATTGTAATAATATTTTATTAGTATTTCCGTTAGATAGAATATTACTTTTTCATATGAATTTTTTATTGGTGTATATTTAATGATCTTAAGGTATATTATTGTGGTCACATATTAAATTTCGAAATTGATACTCCTATTTATTTGATAATAATATTATTATTTTTATAGAATTTGTAGTTCCTATTTCTCAACTTCTACTCTAAAATTAACTAGATTTTGATTTTGAATTCTTAAAAAAAAAATATATAACCAGAAATATATTTAAAAAGTAAAAACATGAAGTTGACTTTAGCCACCCGTGGTATTGATTATTTTTCAAATGGCAAAAAAAAAAAAAAACTAGTGAGTAGTTTTTTCTGAATTTTTTATGTTTATATAAATCATCTCTTACATGGGTTTTTCTTGCAAAACTACAACCCTTAATTCCCCCTTATTTTCTGTTTGTTTCCTGAGAAAACATGGCTAAGAAAGTTCACCTCTTGGTTCTGTTTCTGGGTTTCTTCTTTCTCATTTCTTCCACTGCTGTTCCCACCACAAGTAATATTTTCACTTTATTTTTCTTTCAATTTCTAGTGATTTTTTCTAATTTGAATTTGTGAATTTTCTTGCTTAACAGGACTCCTCAAACCAAACTTTGATTACCCATTTGCCCAAGATTTCATTTTTCAGGTCTGTTTTCTCAAGAAAGTTTTTTTTTTTTTTGGAATTTTCTCAGCAACCAAACAGCTATGATTTAGAAATTGAAGTGTGTTTTTTTTAATGATTTTTTTTTTTTTTTTTTGTAGGATGCAAGAGATTTGAAGATAAGCGGTGGAGATTCATTTGAAAGAATGGTTTTGGAGAACAATGATTATCCTGGCACAGGAGCCAACAATCACCATGATCCAAAATCTCCTGCTGCAAAACCATAGTGTTTTTTAATGTTAAATATATGTATGCATTTTGAATCTTAACCAAATTTTAGAAATAAAGAGGTTAATTTTTAAAAGTTATTCCTTTTGCTTCTATAAATTTGGGTAAGGTTTCAAAGAATTGAAACATAATTGTTATGGTGATGGTTTGTAGACATAAAAAAGGTAAGAAGTTTATTAGAAAAATTGAAGGAAAAAAAGCAAAGCAAAGGGTAATTCTGTCTTTTAATCGGTTGCTTTAAATCTTCTAATGAATGAGTGGAATAGTTTACTTTTGTGCACAAAACATTAGTATTTGTTTGGACTTTTCCTTTGTAATGTATACAAGATTATTGGCTTAACACTATTGTATATTCAATTATCACAAGTTGTTCTTGTTCACTTCAAACTAGTGATGGATGCTATTTGTTTGTTTGTACTTTTTTACCCTTAGTTTACTTTCTAGTGTTATTTTTTTCTTGTTTTTTGAGTATAAGTTGGAGGAGGGGATTATAAATACCGATTCAAGGGATCGAACCATAACCGTGGAATGAAAATGGATTAACACAAAACTAAATAACCAATCGTGCCACCGACCTATACGATCACTTTCAGTAATTTGTGTAAAAAGAATTGTCATTAGTTAATATTAAAAAATACCATTAGTAATAGGATGTTTGTTCTTATGCTTTGATTGAACATACCACATGTAACATTCTTACCATTAATGAAATGCAATAGAAATTCAATATTATAAGTTTTTTTTTTAATGTCTAATATCTTAATTATTAGGTTATATATTATGCATCTGTCATTACACTTTTTTTTTTTTGAGTAGATAGTGGGAGAAGGGGGAACAACAAACCCTACATAGAGAGCATTACTACTCTAAAATAATATGAGAGTCAAATACCGATTTTCGGGCTCAAACTCGTGACGGTGGAGTTGAATGACTAAAGACAGAATAAAAAATCTAGTATCTTAATAGGCACAAAAACTAATTTTGTCTAATACAAATGTTATTTTTTAAAAGATTAAATATATAGGATTGACTCACATAAAATTGAGAGTTTAAAGACTTTTTTTTATATATAATTAAAAATTAAAAATTTAGAAACTCTCAATTTAGAAATTGAGAGTTTTGGATTCTTAGTTTAGAGATTCGTTATAGATTATACAATTTATAAGTAAAACTTTAGTCATTATTTATTAAACAATAATTTTTCTAAAAGTTTTTTTTTTTTGACGGAATTCTATAAGTAATATAAACAATACTTCTACTTATGGTAATTTTTATTTTGTTAGGTACTTTTCATCATTATATTTTCGAATACCAACTTAAAATTTAAAAATTAAAAGGATAGGCAGTCAAAATAAATAAATAAATAAAAGGATAGTTTTTATAAACTTATGTAATTTTATTAAATGCTGTTGATTAAGTTAACCGACTCATTAAATACAAAGCTGATAATTCAACAACAAAATACTAAATTTAGAGTCTTAACTTATAACTTTAATCTTATTTTGAAGTGCATGATACTTTTGTGCACTGCATTTTTGGGAACCCACAAACTCAAAGGTCAGAAATCCGTTGTAGTCTAGTTGGTTAGGATACTCGGCTCTCACCCGAGAGACCCGGGTTCAAGTCCCGGCAACGGAATATCTTTTTTATATTTGCCATTTTTGTTTTTAAAAAAAAAAACAAACTCGAATATTAGGAACAGGCCGAAAGTTTAAGGCCCATTAATAGGGAAAGCCCAGCTGTAGAGGCGGCCCAAACCCCATGATCGAACGCCAACAATTCTATCTTTCCCGGGCTTCTTCCAAAGAAAACAATTTCAGGGAAAACGTTTCTTATGTTCTTTCAAATCTTTCTGTTCGTTCATACTAACGAAGAGATAAGTAAATTTTTGTAGCTGTGTTACGGTTTACCCTAAAACAGCTCGGTCAAGCTGGTCGATATCGTTACCTACCCGCTTGACGCGTCGGACTAGGCCATGGTTATTATGATGAGTTGGATAAAGATAAAATCTTGTTTGGATTAAAAGGTTAGGAAGAGTTGTAATAAAAAAACTCATTTGAATATAGAGAATATGAGTAGTTGTACCATAAATCTCGTTTAGATCGATGGTTATGAGTGGTTATAAAAAAAAATTATCCTTTAAATTAAATAGTTATATGAGTTACTGTAATATAAGAATTAAAAGACAAATTCTCAAGTACATGAATTAATCAAAATATTATATTTAAATCTATAATTTGTTAACTAAATTAGATACTTTGATATTGTTATAGAGATCTTCTAGCATTTTAAAAGATACTAGAAGTTTTTTAACGTGCTTTGCACGTGATATTTTTTTCTCTGAGTGTGGTATGTGAAATTATATTTTTATTTATTAAAATACTTATAAATAATAATATATATTTTAATATATATCATAATATTTATGCTAAAATTTTACTTTGTATCTAATCTAATCATCATCACGATCTTTTTTCATTTACATAGACGTAAATCATATTTTCAAATTTCTAACTCATTTAAAATACTATAACACCGATTAATTAATTGAAATATATATCATATATCTTTACTATTAATTGTAATATTTAAAAAAATTGATTTTAATAGCTCAAATTTATTATTTTATATATATTTATTTGTTATCAAACATTTCATTGGACGTGAAAGTATGTAAAATAAAATACAATTTCCTTTAAAAAAAACGCACAATCTAAAATTTCAAAAATCCTATTTGTTTTATTATTTCACCTTAAATTGTATAAGTAATAAAAATAAAGAAAACATTGAAAAAGAAAAGATAAAATCTATTATCTGTCTCTTCTCATTCTTTCTATCATTGCTAATAGAACAAATTTTGATGAAATATCAATTTTTTAAATATTAATTTAACACAAATTGAGTAAATGAAATAATAATATTATATTTTTATTTTAAAATCTATTATTCTCTATGAAAACGATATGGTGTATAGATTTAAATTTAAAATTAAAAAAATATATAAATAATTCATTCATTCATTCATAAAATTGATCTAAATAGGTACATATGTCAAAATATGAGTAGTACTCTAATCATATCACATATCAAAGAATAACGAACAAATTACATGTTCAAGTCATATTTATTATAATAATAAAAAAATAATTATAAAAAATTATCTTTCACTAATTTGAAGAACGTTATAAACACTCCTTCAAAATTTTAAATACTGCATAAATTTTTTTTAAAATTATAAATTAATGTTGAACCATAAAATAAATAACACAAAGAAAATATAATGAAAATATAAAAATAAAAATAAAGAAAGAAGAAGAGAACGAATTAAATATTGATTGAAAAAAGTCTTTGTTACCTTCGACGACAACGGCTCCCGCGTGCACCAATGCTAAGACTCGATTCCAACCCGAACAAAATCTCAACAACATCAATGATAAAAGAATTATTAGTAATTTGAATTAAAATAGATCATACATTGAAAAAAAAAAGTAAAGAAGAATTATAAGTTTGTGGTATTTATAGAAAAAGCTAGAACCAAGATCTTCTTTAAATTTGAAAAAAAAAACTCAAGATTTTCATTTGATTTTATACTTATTTAATTTGAAGATACTATACGATTTTAATGACTAATAATAAGTTTGTAGTACTTATAGAATAAGCTGAAACCAAGATTTTATCTAGATTTGAAAAAAAAAACCTCAAGATATTCATTTGATTTTATACTTATTTAGCTTGAAGATACTATAAGATTTTAATGATTTTAATAATTTGAAAAAAATAATGGCATATTTGTAGATATATAATATGGCTTAAGGGCAAAATCGTCCAAAAATGATTTTCTCCTTAAGCCACACTTTAAGGTAGTATGATATGAGTTACTCTTCTTATTACTAATTAATTTTGAGAAGAAAATTTTATCTAATATAATATCAAAACCTATTAAACATAAATGATTATCAAGACCAACAATAATGAAATTAGGATCAAACTTGTGACTATGATGTTGAATTAGATTACTACTAAATAATGAAACTAATATGTCAATGACCCTTTTGGTATGACTAAACTAAGATTGAAACTAGAAAACTTGTATCAAATGACTCTTCTTGCAAAGTAAATCTAGAGTATTTGCATTTACAATCATAAATACCTTTTAATTTTGTATTATAAATAAATACTCATTAATACATTTTAATATTATAATATAAACAGTATTATAAAAAAATATATTACAATACTCATTAATATTAATAATTACATTTGTTTATATATATATATATATATGTCATATTATCTTAAAGATTGGCTTAAGGGAAAAATCATTTTTGGACGATTTTATCCCTTAAGTCATACTCTAAATTACAAACATGCCATCATTGGAATATAAAAAAAATTAAATGCAAATAATGTAGAAAATATTTACAATATCATTTAGATTTTTATCCGTAGATTCAAATCTCATAGATTTTATGACTAAGTTAGAAGATAAGAGATTTCAACAATCAAATGAAAATATTTTCAATATCATTTAAATTTTCATCATCTTTATAACCTAGAAAATAAGATATCTTTACCAAATCTGATAGATTTTATTTGACATTTTATATTATAATTAAAATAATAAATTGAATTTTTCAATCCTATAAATAGTTTTCCACATTTTGTTTACAAGAACAGTTTGCTTGAATTTACTTTTTTTTTGTTTATTGTTTTATAATAATTTATCTTATTTTTGTTGTATTATTTAGCTTAACTTTCATCTAATTTTTCTTTTGTTGCAATAATTTTTGTAGGATCTTTTTTGCATAATTTTTTCCTTTCAAAAAAAGACTTGGAGATCTTGAAAAAAATGTTTGAAGACTGAGGCTAAAGTGCATGAATTCTTTCAGTTTCAAAAGTTTGATAACAATGACTTCCTACTATTACTAACATATATATATATAGTTCTCTATATTTTGTTTACAAACACATTTGAAACTTTCTATTTGCTTGAGATTTGCTTTTTTGGTTTCTTTTTGTTTTATAATAAAAAAAATTAGTTATTTTATTTTTGTTGGATTATTGTTCAGGCTTGGAGATGTGAATTTTTTTTTTTTGAAGAATGATAAAATTATCAGGTTAAAGGTACTGATAAATATATTTAGCTTATTTATATTTATAATTATAATAATAATATAACTCTTATAAATTTTATATAATTCAATAATAATTGGTCTATTAATAGATAAATTGAGAAAAAACTAAAGAATATCGATTTTTAAAAATCAGGGCCATAAATTTTATTAAGTTTTTTTTTAAATAATAACACCTATTATTTTTTAAGCTCAAAATAAAATATTAACTATTTTTTAACATAAATGTGAATTTTGATAAATTTAATTAATGTGAAAAAATAGATATAAAATTTAATATTATATTAAAATTATCCTTTGATGATTTAAATTTATGGCAAAAATGTAGGAAAAATTTTATAATTATATATATATACTTACACCCAATTGATATATTTTATTAAATATATATATAATTTATTATTTAAAAAATTATCACATGCAACGTCGTGTTAAAAATTCTAGTATATATAAAAGTAGTCATATTTGTAATTATTTTATAAGTTTGACTAATATAAGTCTCACTAAAAAGAAAGCAGGAAAAGTCCCAAATTTACAAGTCACAAAATTTTATTAAAAATATAGTGACCGAAATAGTACCACTAATCTATGTGTGATTCAAGTTTTGTTTTATTGTTTTTTTTTCATTGATAATAATAATAATATTATTATTATTAGTACATGGGAAGAGATCGCAAATCCTACATGGAGGTTAGAATTAAATTACCTCAAACAATGAAATTAACAAGTCCACGACGGTTTTGGTTGATAGTATCAGTAGAATAATTTTAGATTATTTTAAAGTTCAATAAGAGTGCGTTTATTTCAATGAAAAAGAAAAAATAAAAAGGAGATTCCAATCTCAAATTTATTTTTGAAGAATAAGAATAAATAGTTTATGTAAGTTGAATTGTAATCAACCATACATTTAACCATAAGCATGCTAGTCTATATGTGAGGTTGAAATCTTTTGGTTGAAATTATAATATTTTGGCCCATCATTAAGTTATTCTAAAGGGGAGGCCTTTGCATTTAGAAGTGAAAAATGACTTATTTCTTTTATTCTTCTTTCATTTATTTAATTTATTTTTGGGTTAAAAAAAGTAGACATCACCCATTTCACCCACTTTTGGTTATCTTTTAGATACTTGGTGTTGCAATTGGAATCATAAACAAGCAAACATGATCTTTTTCTTCATTCTCCAATTCTCTCAATTTTGCCACAAATTTCCACCTTTTTTGGAGGTCCCATTTCAGCTTTTTGGATGTTGGCTCACTTTCAAATTAGATGTGGCTGTAAAATTATTCTTCCTTTATTTTATTTTATTTTGATATGACTTATTTACTTTATTATAATTTCTTCTTCCAAAACTTCCGCGATATTTTGAGAAAGGTATAAAATTATGTAATTTTTTATTAATTTTTCACAAATATTTATAGTACATAAAATATTAAATTTTAAAAATCTCTTAATAAATCCTATCAAATATTTAATAAATATATTCATAAATTCTAGAGTATATTTTCATGATATTTTATTCATAACAAAAATATCTTAAGCTATTTTATTCCTAACATTGAATGTAAACATCTTCCAATTAGTCAGATCTATTTTGGATGTAACGCGTTTTAATAGTTCGAAATAATAAGGAAATAGAGAGGAATGTGAGATTTAGATTAGGGTTTAAGTGTTGGTCGATAAAGGTGATGGTAGGAGTCAATAAAGAAAGATTTACATTTCTTGTCACTTTTAGAGTCTCTCTCCCCTTGTATCTTAAGTAAATTATGTGGGCTCGTTTGACAACGATTTTATTTTTAGTTATTTATTTTTGAAATTTAAGTCTATAACAACTATTTTAACATGTGTTTTTTTTATTTAGATATCTACATTGCACTTATATTTGTAGAAACTAGATAAAAAAAAATAGCTTCCAAAAATTTATTTTTGTTGTTGAAATTTGGCTTCCATCGAGATACAATGTAGAAAAGATGAAGTGCATCCTTAGAAATTTGAACAAAAATAAATTTAAATTTCATAAACTAAAAACAAAAAATAACATGATTATCAAAAGAGGCCGTAATTTTTAATAAAAAGGTTCTCGAAATTTTTATGTCCTAAACAATATTAATAATAATAATAATATTGCAAGTTTATTTTCTCGAAGAAAATATAACTCATCCACCCCATTTATACACCAACGATTGACCTCGATATCAGAGTTTCGCTGAAAAATCCGCCGCTAGAAACAAGTTTATTTGCTCGAAGAAAACATAATCCATCTACCACATTTATACATCAACGATTGACCCCCATTTATACACCAACGATTAACGCCGAAGAGTTCCGCCATAAATACTTTTATTTACTCGAAGAAAACATAGCTCATCCACCCCTATTTACACACCGAAGATTGACGCAATCGACAACCATAAACCCCACGAAGTTCCATTGAAAAATTCGACAGAAACGAGACCGATTTGAAAGCTCCTACAAAGTTCCCCAAATTTTTTAATGGGGAGTTCCATTCATAACTTGCTTATTGCAGAGGTTGTTACACTCGATCTGAAAACCTTAACAAAATTGAGATAAATTGAAATAGTAAATTCTTATGGAAATAGTGAAAATGAAGGAAAATGAAATAAAACATGTTGAAAGGGAATTGTAAACTACACAGAAAATTGTCAAAAATTAGATTTAAAACGGTTCCAAATAGAATCCCTACAAACTAGAAATTTTATTTTCTTTTGACTTTTTTATATTTTTTTTTACCATCAATGTAGGAAAAGATATGGTGGAGGATTTTTTTTTAATCGATTGTTTAAAAAAAATTAATAATTTAAAAGGTTTGGTTAATTTGGGAAAAAAAACATTTCTCGCTCCACCAATATTTTTTTGTTAGCCATGAATTTAAATTCACAAACAAAATAGCCATAATCCTAATTATTTCTTAAAATCTAGCCATTTCCTACTACTTCCCTTTTATTTCTTCATTGTGATAGTTCCAACAATAATAGTGTTGTAGATGTGTTATGTTATCTAAGGATGATGATTGTAAATTTCTTTCAGGCCTTTTGGACTTTATATGGAAGGGCATTTCTTCTTCACATTGTCTCAACTATTTTGAAGTATTGTAATGATTTGGTGATTTTTTATTTTTTATTTTTAACATTTGGTGATTGGGTTCTTAACAGGCAGATATATGTTCTTGTTTTCTGTCTTTTTTTTTTTTTATAGTTTTTCTATTCTTCAAGAAAAGAAAAACAAAAGTTACATTATGTGACAATTTTGACTGCACAATCAAACTTTTACTACCATTTACCTACTTGTTTTAATAAAATAAATGAATAATATACAAAATTAAGCCGAAGTAAATGGGAAAACTTGATCAGGAATCAAAAGTCTTATATTCTCTCCATCCATTTATATCACATCTCTATTGTAAGTTGGGAAATCAAATTGAGTTTTTTTTTTTTTTTTTGTGAGTATATATCGGAGGAGAAGAATAAATACCAATTGAAATCGAACCTGTAACATGTTGAACTCGTTTACAACAAAAAAATGAAACTATTATACCATTGATCCATTCGGTAGAGAAGATTGAGTTTTAAATCTTAACTCTCAATTACTTTTAATCAAAGATCGATAACATAGACTTAATTGATTAGTTATAGTCTAATTCAACTTTATGATTAAGTACTATTCCTATAAGATTTGTGATTCTCTTCCCCAATTTGTATTAAAAAATAAAATAAAATTATTTTTCTACTTCAAAAAATAAAAATAAAAACACCTAAGCTTTCACATTTTGAAAAGACATTAAATTTGCATAATTTATGGGTTAAATTGAGTTGAAGAAGCATCTTTTTTCTCCCAAATGATGTTTGATTATAATCATTTTGCTGGTAGATTAATTGAGTAGTACTGAGAGCCAACCAAAAAGACAAGTGAATATATAAAAATTAAGCTAATTCTCTTTCTCATTTTTTTTTTTAACTTATGATTGTTTTTTTTTTGTCATATGTACGTATGATAATTAAATTATATTCTATTTAATATTTTTTTTCTTTAAGTTTAATAATAAAAATTAAGCTAATTCTCTTTCTCTTCTTTTTTTTTAACTTATGATTTTTTTTTTGTCATAGGTGTATGACAATTAAATTATATTCTATTTAATATTTGTTTTCTTTAAGTTTAATAATAAAAATTAAGCTAATTCTCTTTCTCTTCTTTTTTTTTAACTGATGATTTTTTTTTGTTGTCATATGTACGTATGACAATTAAATTATATTCTATTTAATTTTTTTTTCTTTAAGTTTAATAATTGGAGACGGAAAGATTTGAATTCATGTCTTCTTAATTGAAGTATATATTTGATTTTTTTTTTAACGTTATCAATGGGAATGGAACAAAGATTTAGAATAGGTACAAAATTAAAATTCAATAAATTACACTAGATGCACCAAAGCATATGTACTTTGTTTTTCAAAAAAAAAAAGAAGCATATGTACTTTGTTATAATTTTTCTTCTTTTGATGTTCCCATTCCAGAGCTTTAATTTTGCTCATTATAAACAATGAAACATTTTGTATCTTTCAGCAAAACAAATTGATTAAAGATTTTTTTAGTTCGACTATTTGGAGAATTCGAATTTATAAACTTCTATATACACGTTTATTCTATTAAACTATCATTCTAGGCGTTTGAGAAAAAAAAATTACGCAGAAAAAATAATAGTAACAACTTTCCATCAAGAAAATCAGTAGATCTTCATTTCCATTTCATTCAATGGGATCCTATCCAACAATTTATTTATTTGTTTATTTATTATTATTGTTGTTGTTTTGTAGAAATAGTCTTTCTTAAATAAATATATTGATAATATCTCTTGTGAAGTCTTAAATCCTCCATGGAGTTTAAAATTTAAGGCTAAAAATATACGTATCTTACAAACTGCCTCAGTGCCCCCCAAGGGCAATGATATTAAATTAAAAAAAAAAGTAAAATAATAGATTTAATAAATCTCTTTTTTTAGTACAAAGTGGGGAAGAGGGATCAACAAACCTTACATAGAGGGCACAACTAAACTCAAATAATATGAGAGCGAGCTCAAACTCGTGACCATGAAGTTGAAATGGATTAACACCAGACAAGATAACCAACCACGCTATTAACTCTCGGTGTAATAAATGTCTTTTAATTATTAGATTTGTGTATCTATATAATTTCTAATCTATTCTCGAAGGGAGCACAATTCTAATGACCTCGTGAACAAAATTACATTTGTAGTTTCTTTTAAAAATATTTAATACAACTCTTTAATTTTTTAAAGAAAGAAATCTCTTTCATTTTTTTTAATATTTAATAAAGCTCTATATAATTTCTAATCCTTGGTCAAAAGGAGCACAATTCTAGTGGAATCAATAACTAGAAATTTGTGGATTTATACTCCACGATTGTGGTTGATTTTTTTTTTAAATCCCTAAAAGAATAATATTCAACTTATATCAAAATTTTAGGAAATTTAATAGGTAAAAATTCACTTGTTATGTGATTTTTTTTTCCACAAATCCACCAATATAATATGAATAGCTGGTTTCTAATTTTTAAATACTAAATTCGTTAATTGCTAACCACCATAAATAGTAGTGATTATTTTAAAATTTAATCGAACTCTTAAAACTCTAAAAATTTAAGGGAATTTATCCTTCATAGCATATTTTTTGCTCTTCATTATAACCATGCACATTTTTAAAAATAATTTCATTCATAACACATTTTTTTAAAATAATTTCATCCATAGCATATTTTGCCCCAAATTGCTATTCTAACGTCATCAGACTTCTATCAGTTTAACTGATAGACTTTAGACTTTTATTAGTTCAATTGATAGACTTCTATCGCTTCAACTGATAGACTTCTATCAGTTCAACCGATAGACTTTAGACTTCTATCAGTTCAACTGATAGACTTCAATCGATTTTGAGTGATTGAACAATGCAAATTGATAGACTTCAATCATTTTTGTGTCACAAATGAATAAGTTTGGGAATTGTGCTATACATGGATAATTATTTTGTTTTTTTTAATATACATGCAAAATCCTCTTATAATACTCATAGCATATTGTTTGCTCTTCATTACAATTGCAGCCCATTTTTTAAAACAATTTAATTCATAGTACATTTTCCCCAAAATTCCTATTTAAACTTCTATCAATTCAACAGATAGATTTTTTATTTTTATCAGTTCAACTGATAGACTTTAGACTTCTATCAGTTTAATTGATAGACTTCTATCAATTCAACTGATAGACTTCAATCGGCAAAGTGATAGACTTCAATAACTTTTGTGCCACAAATGAATAAGTTTGGAAATTGTGTTATATATGATTTTTTTTTTTTAATATACATGCAAAAACCCCCAAAATTTAATTCTAATTTATAAAATAAATTAAACTTTTAATTTTTTTCAAAATTATAAAAATTAAATTCTAATTTCTAAACGATTTAAAATATAATTGTGGAAGATCGAACATATAATTTAAACAAACAAATAATAATATTATTATTATCAATAACAGAAAGGAAAAACGACGAAAAAGCATTAAAGGCGGCGTAGAAAGCGATCCACGAGCAAGTGGGTCCCACGCGCTTACTTACTCTTTATTATTATTTTCTTTTTCCTTTTTTGTTTTCTTTTATAAATTTTTATTTATTTTTCTTTTGCTTACGTCATGTCTCCTGTGACTGGTCAATCTAGTAACTTGCGAAATTTTATATGTAAACATGATTATGGTTGGAAAATATTCTTCGATGAGTTAATTAGATAAATTTTAAATCATTCTGTTTTTTTTATAAATAATTTAAGTTACCTTCTAATTTTTAGTTTTGTGCTTGATCTTTAAAAAATTGTATATTATGTCTCTAGTAAATTTTAATTTTGTGTTAATCATTTATTAATATTTTAAAATAAATTTTAATTCACGAACTAATTTTGTAATTTAATCTTAAATAAATAACCAATGAAGTGTATAAATTAGGAAAATTGTAGTAATTAGACAACATTCGATAAGTATTTGCAAATATAAGCGTTCAAGTTTTTTTTTGCAAACATAATTTTATTTTTAAATTTTGAAATTAATGATTTTTTAGTAATACCATTTTGTCTTTCTACACATTTAATGCCTCATTTTCAAATGAGCAGAATTTAGGTGCACCCCGGGTAACACCTCCACCATGATATCATTCATTTGAAGCCACACATCTTCTTTTTTCTTTTAATTTTTTTTATAATAAATATAAAGTAAAAAAAGTGAGATAAAATGTGTGGCACCAAAGATGCCACATAAGTGATGTCATGGTGGGGATCTTACCCGGGGTGCACCCAAATTCTTCTCTTTTCAAATTCAACCTCCATTTTTCAAACTTCCCATATTTATATTACATACCATTTTTAAATATCAAATTAATGTTATGAGATTTTAGTAGTACATTCCTAAAATACTTTTTCCAAAACGATTTTTCTCTCTCTTCATATTCAACCTCTCATTTTTCTATTGTCAAGAATTTTCGTATGGATTTTTTATCTAAAACTTTCCTTATTTCAACAATTTACAGTTTTGTCAAGACTGTATTGTTATGTATTGATTTAAAAAAAAAACATGGATGATTTCGTGTAGATTTCTGAAGTGCACCAGCGTCGTCTTGATTTATGGCGGCGCTCTTACAAAACCCTAATTTGCACGAACGTTGAAGATGAAAATAATAAGGGTTTAACTATAATATTGTATTACTCATAAGTGCACCAGTACCACATTTGTATTATAGAATAACACTCTATGTTTGTAATGTTAAATCCTTATGAAATCCATTTACCCAATAGGGCATTTTTTGAACTGTCCTATTATTTTAATAAATATTGTATTACATCTTCATTGGTTTAATGATAACTCTCAAATAGAACATATTTTAGTTGTAGTTCTAGTTGTTAATAATACCTCATTTTGATACTCGAACGTGAAATACAATGCATAAATCTTTATAAGTGCTGCTTAAAGAATAATAATACGGTTCGATACATACCGGCAATCCTATAGTTTATTTTGATGCACTTTATTTCCTCGAATTCCTACATGTGAACGTAATACTCACATATCTATACAGTATATACAGTCTGTGTACATTAATGCCTCATGTTTCAATACCTTAAAATCAAATCCAAAGGAAATTATAATTATTGTACATATGACTTTACCATCGCTTGTTCACTATTGCACTCACATACGACTACCACTGTATGACTAAAAAGTAAAGTGCTCTCTTGCCCTATTTTTCCTACAATATTTGCAGACATGTATGACTAGACATTAAAGTATTTTTTTCCCTATTTTTCCTATAGTATTTCCAGACATCTTAGTTATTCATACTTCTCTTCTAGTCTTAACTTCGGTCAACCTTGTTCCTTTCTTCTCATTCCATCATGCTTTGGGTTTCACCTTCCGATGATCTTTTTTTGTCGCGATCTGAAGCACTGGATGAACTTGATGTCTTAAATGTGAAAAAAATAATCTAGTTAGTAAATACGGTATAACATAAACAAAACATCCATACATTATACATGACCATATTATTTACACCCTAATGAAAGAATACACCGATTCAACTAAACCAACAGAAGACTAAGAATTTTTAAACAATCACTAAACAACTACAATCCAAATAGATTGAATAATGAAAACCTATCAAAATTATAACATTATCGTACATGCAAGTTAATACCGTACATGAAAGTTAATACAGTACAATACCCCTTCTAACTATTGTGCAATTCTGTTTTCGGGCTCTCAAACCAGAAGTCAACAGTAGTAATAATCTTAGGAACTATAATAAAGTTCTGTTTAAAACCCTAACCACAAATCAAGGAACGAAACGAATTAAACTAGAAAATTAAACTCATATAATGTTGATTATTACAAAATCTCAAAACTACAACTCATATCCCTAGAATCCCCCCACTCCCCACTATTGAACACCAGATTTAATGTATTTAAAAAAACCTTAAAAACTGAACATAACTGTATAAACCTACCGTATGATGACCTTCAGTTCTTCTTTCGCCTTGTTTTCGATTTCGATCGTCAATTGCAAGAACATTGAAATGTTGTCGAGAATGCCCAACTAGAGAGTTTTTTTCTGGAGAAATGAAGAAGAAGACGAAATGACGGAAAAATCAAAAGAAAATAAATGAAAAGATACTTTCTTTTTTTAAGCTTTTTTATTGTATTTAATATTCGTAATAAATGCATTCTAATTTAGGAATTTGTGGGTATGAAATATGGAGACTTTTTTGAAAATGATTAATAATTCGAAAATTAAAAAATTAATTAAGGAAAGTATTATTGTAAATGCCAATTTAAGTAATTAATAATGTAATTAACAAAATTTCATTTTTGCTAATATTTTTTTAGGAACATATATTTGCAAATACTTTTCAAATATAATCTATTTATGAAAAAAGCCCTATAAATTATAAACTTTTTTTTAGATATAAAATTCTAACATTCATATTCTAATTATAACAATTTTTAAAAAATATTTTATACATAATAATTACATGTCATCTTTGGTTATTTCAATGGGTTCACTACTTTCAATAAACTTAACTTAGATTGAAGTTGTTAATTTCATTTGTTTGAAACCATGGATTTTTGTGGACTTAAATTTAATTTCGTCATTTTTTTTTAAACTTCTAGCCAACTATAAAAAATGAAAAAAGATCTCTTAGGCATGTTTGGCCAGAAAAGAATGGGATGAGAATGAAATGAAAGAGAAATGAGAGCTAGTCAGTTAATATTTGGAGAAAAAAAAAGAAATGAATGATAATAAATTTATATTTGGTGGGATGGAAGAAGAGTTTCAAATTTATATATATATATATATATATATATATATATATATATATATATATATATATATATATATATATATAAAGTAGATATTTAGTATTTTTTAATTTATAATAGTCATAATTAAATATATTTTTATTTATTGATAAAATATTATTTCAAAATAAAAATAATTCAAGTAGTTTTATTATTTAACAATCATATATATTTCAATACAATCAAAACATTGTTAATCTAGCTACTTTTAAAAAAAAAACATTGTTAATCTATTATATAAATATACTTAATTAATTTAGAATTATGGTATTCCACCAAAATAAAGAATGTATGCATTTAGAAAAATTGATGAATAACATTTTTATTCTTAAATTTGATGAATAATAAAGTCAATATTTATTAATATATACTTTTTATAAAAAAATTTATTGTCGAAAAAAAAATCAAATGTATAAATAATTGTAATATTATTTTAAGATATTGTATATTTTTTAAAAAAATATAATTATCGCATTTTAAAAAGAAAAAGATAAATATAAATAGTGTATAATAATGAAATATAATTCAATAAGTTATGATTACGATTACGAAACTTAATCTTACATCTAAATTCTCAAAACAATTTCATTTAAATTGAAGTAAAAGATTAAAAAAATTTCCTAAAAATACACTTCCATAAATGATTACAAATATTGGTTAAATAACATGATATATCAAAGAAATAAATGGTAAGCAATATATTTTAAAGAAAAGAGATAAAATAAATAAAATATAATGTACAAAATAGTCATATAAGTTCAATAGATGAGTTGGTGGATGATATGGTCAATTCTTTTTTTTTTTTTATTCGTGATTGTCCGGGTCAGCTTGCCCGTACTTTCATTTATGTCACGGGGCATACTACCTGATCCTACAACACTTGAATGTCAAGGAAATTTGTAAGAAATTATTTATTGATGGTGGTCACCATGGATTGAACTTATCACCTTAAGTATTCTAAGACTCTCTTTGACTACTTGAACCACTCCATAATAATTAGGGATAGTCCAAATCTTCACTATTTCGTCTCCTACGATGTTCTAAAACACATAGCATTTATATACTATGAGTCCCCAACGCTTAGGATTTAGTCTTAGGGTGCATTAGTTTTTTATAGAAAAGATTGGAGTGGAGTGAAGTAGAAGAGAATGAAGTCTTTAATAGTAGTTTGGAAGTGGTTAACTACTCGTTTGGAGAGTAATGTTAATAATGGAGTAATCAACTACTTGTATGGAGATTGTAGTTAATAATAGTTGAATGATAAATTTGATGTAAAGTTTAAGAAAATTTAATGTGAGATTTGATAAAGGGATTGAAGAGTAGTTAAAAATAGTTGTTTTCTACGAATAAAAAAAAACAAACGAGGAATTTTTTAGAACTAGTTAGGGTTTTTAAGGAGATGCTAAAAAAATAAACATACCATTCACCCCATGGTAGAGTCAGCATCTTAATCATCAAGGAAAATAAAAAAAACATTCTAAAATAACAATTAAATATCTTTATCCTCTTTCTTTCTATATATATTCCCACTCAATTATACTCTTTATTTATTTTTTCACTATATATCTACTGCCCATTTCGTTGTTAATTTTGGGTAAGATCATAAAGGAATAAATTCTTAGAAAATTAGTTCACTTTTAATAAAATAAAAAGGAGCATCTAAAAGGAATATTAAAATACGTGGATTTGAATTATATAAAAGGTAAGATAAAAAGAAAGTGTAAAGCTTCTCAAAAAAAAAAAAAAAAAAGTGTAGAGACCTTTATTTAGTCAAAGAAACATTATTGAAAGCTAGTACGTAACAAACAAGCAATGGAGAAATTGCTATTCTTGATATCTTTAGTGGTAAGTGTATCAAAATTACCTCATCACTTTAGTAAGTTATTAAGTAATTTTTGGCCTTATAATAGAATATAAATGTATGTCAATAATAAAGAGATTATAAATTCGAATCTCTTACTTTTTATGATTGTTGAACTAACAAAATATTTTAAAAAATAATTGGTTTTTATACAATATCACATGACAGACCAAAATAAGAAAATTTAAACTTATAAAAGGAAATTGAATTAGGTCAAAATAAATTTTTAGATAAGTCAAAATAGACATTTATTTTCATAATTGTTTTAAAATGTTATTTTATATATCGTTTTATCTATTTAATAATAGAGAATTTACCATCAGCAGCATATTCTACCTCTTATATTATATTTGTAGCATAATTTTTAAAATAATTCATCTATAGCATATTTATTTCTATCACTCACCTAATGATAGTCTATCACTCACCTAGTGATAGAACTCAATTTAGATTTCTATCACTGATAGAAAACTTAAGCAGTGATAGAATGAGTCTATCATTGATTGAATTCTATCACTAATAGAACTCGACAAGTGATAGAAATCAATTTGAATTTTCTGCTACAAATGAAATTATTTTGGATTTTGTGCTATAGATGGAAATATTTTGCCATTTTTTTATATACATGCAAAATCCCCTTAATAATATTACTTTTTTAACTAATTAGTTATAAATTGTGCCCATTCCCATAATATCATATTTTTAGGATATGTTTAATAATTTAAAAATTATTCTATTTTTTTAAAAATCAGATAGTTTCCTAATTCATTTTCTTTTCTTTTAAAATATTATTTATCTATTTTAATCAATCTAATACCATTGTTTCACAAATTAATTGGAAATTATTCACTTTTGTAGAATATCATATTTTTAAAATATATTTCATCTTTTAAAATTATTTTTCATTTCATAATTTTCAGGTGATTTTTTGAAATATGAAATAAAATTTGTTAAAAGAATTATTGATACAAAAGATATTCTCACAAAAAATAACAATACAAAGATTTAATAATATAAATCAAAACGACAAATAAAAAATGTGATATTATCCAAGAAAATCCTCAAACATGTTAAAGAATAATTAGAGAGATTTAAAATAATTAAAAAATAAATAATATTACATTATTTAAAATTTAAAAAAAAAACATAAATATTATAACACAATAAAAAGTAACAAACTACTCATACAACCTCTCTACAAAAAAAAACACATCCAAATGAGCAATTGTGTGCAATCACTCTATAAATAACACATTCAAACGACCTATTAATTCAATCTCTTTTTAAATTCATCTACAGACAACAACATTCAAACGAACTATTAATATAATCATTCTTTTTATTCACTTTACAATTTTTCATCCAAACACTTTCTTAGGAAATCACATATTTCATGATTGTAAAATGGGTTTGAATTTTAAAAATTATAAAATGGGTTATTTAATTACTAGAAAATAAAGAGAAAGGGGTCCCATTGATCAATCTCCCTTTTTATAAATGGTGTAAAAGAAAGTGAAAAAGGAAAAAAGAAAGAGAAAAAGAAAAAGAAGAAATTTTTAAAAAGTGAAAAAGTAGAGAGAGAGAGAGAGAGAGAGAGAGAGAGTGTGTTTTATTTAGGAAAAATGGGTACTTTGATGCCTCATGTTCTTTGTGCTTTTTAGCTTTTACTACCTCCAACTTTTCCTTTCCAATCCCCACTTTGCCTTTAAAGAGATTAGAAAAAAAAGAAGAAAGAAAAAAGTAAAAGAAAAAAAAAGGATGTCTGTTTCTGTTTGTGTCTCTTTATTTTGAGGGTCTTGAAAAGGCTTCTCTATATTTGAATGGGGTTTTGGATTTGATTTCTACAATCTCAAATCCAACAAATTGGGTTTATCCAAAACCACCCAAAAATGACCAATTCCACTTCTCATTTCAAGGATCTCGCCATTAAACTCTTCGGCCGGACCATCCCTTTGCCGGAATCCCAGATTTCCGCCACCGCCGCCGCCGCGACCCTTCAAAATCTGGTACCTATTTGATTTTGGGGGTTTTCTTTTTTCTGGGTTTAATGTATTGTTGTCATTGTTGTTGTTTGTGGGACATGGAAAATCACTGGATTGGTGATTATGGACTGTCCTATTCTTTTTGTTCTTCTTTTCACTGTGGTTTTTTTTAAAAAAATTTATTACTGGTTTAGGAAGCATTTGTGGCCCTTTGGAGTCTTCAATGCAGCATTTCATTATGAAAATCACATGGTTTTGTTTAGATTTGTTCATGTTGGGTTGTAGCTGACTTGGGGTTGACTTTAGCGTTACCCCCAAACTATGGCCCATTTGAGAAGAGTTTTGAGCCTCTAATTGTAATGGGGAATTCAAGTGGTTTGTGGTTTAATTTGTTGTAGATCCATTGAGAGTTATGTGAAGTTTTTTGTAAAGAAATGTTTGGAGCTGGTTAAAAAGTTCATTGGAGATTGGTTCCTTGATGAAAGAGTTTTGTTCATTTGTCTCCTTTTTCCTTTCCTTGTTGTCACTGTTGCATATTTTAGAATCTTTCTTGCTTGAATGAATACAGTTTTTTCCTTATTTGGAATGGATTGTGAAGTCTTGTTCTGTAACACTTCAATTGGGATTCTGGCCAAAAGGAGTAGAGCTCGAGTGAGATCTTGTATGACTCGGTTATGCTAATCCTCCCATTTCTAATTGTTGTTGAATCAGAAAAAACTTCAATTGGGATTCCGAGGCAATTCTGGATTCTTTCTTGATGTTTGGCATTTTCGTCGTCTGTCTGTGTACTTCTCTGTCTATTTTCAACCGTTGCTAAAGTGTCAATTTGTTACATATCATTTTCAGGATGATTGCAACAATTTGAAAAGAGCTGAGCAGTCTGTCTCCGGTGCAGAAGACTCTTGCCCGTTGGAGAAGTCCACAGTCTTAGTTGGGGATAATGAAGAAAACCAAGCTTCGAACGTGACAACGAACAAGGAAGAATTGGAACCGCATTCGAAAGAGGCTCAGGTATGTAATGGTACGGATCAAGAAAGAGTTTTCAAGAAGCCAGACAAAATCATTCCTTGTCCTAGGTGCAACAGTTTGGAAACAAAATTCTGTTACTTCAACAACTACAATGTCAATCAACCTAGGCATTTCTGCAAGAACTGTCAAAGATATTGGACTGCTGGTGGGACGATGAGAAACGTTCCTATCGGTGCAGGACGACGAAGGAACAAGCAGTTGGCGTCTCAATACCGACAAATAATAGTATCCTCTGAGGGAGTTGCAGCAACCCGGTTGGAAACATCGGATACAACTAATCACCATCAACTGGTCTCTGGCATTGAGTCTCCTCCTGCGTTGAGGCCTTCCAGCGGAAATGGTACTGTTCTGAAGTTTGGACCCGAAGCGCCAATTTGTGAACCAATCGAGACCGTGCTCAGCCTTGGAGACCAGAAGAGATCCATTGAGATTGGCTCTGCATATTGTGGAGACAGTCCTGAAGAACCATCCTCGTGCGGATCTTCCATGACAACAAATAGTATTCGTGGAAACGAATTGCCTAAAACCGTTGTCGAGAGGGAGGCAGTCAGATTGTCTAGTTCTAGTGGCGAAATAGCTGCATCGAATACAGTTCATTGTTACCCCGTTCCACAATTGGTTTTTCCATTGAATCAAGGTGGCAACGGCATAATATCATCAGCAGTTAGCACAAGTATACCAAATGGTAGCAGTCACCCCAATCCAGTCCAATGGCTCCCTGCAGCAATGCTGGCAGTTCCAGGCTTTTGCACGCCGAGCCTTCCGTTACAATTTGTGCCAGCTTCGTGTTGGGGCTGTACGCCCACATGGACTGCTACGGGTGATGGGAGTTTAACCGTTCTTCCATCGGATGTTTGTGCATCTCAAGCCACCATTGCAAGCTGCCCCTCAAGCTCATTGCCTACACTCGGAAAGCATCCAAGAGATGCAACCAGCTTATCAGAGGAAGAGAAGTCAGAGAAATGTGTTGTGGTACCGGAGACACTACGAGTTGATAACCCAAGCGAGGCCTCGAGGAGTTCCATGTGTACGACATTTGGAAACCGTACTGTTTTCGAAACTGCTAAAACTAATGCAGATGACAAAGGCCATTTTAGGGATGCTCCTCAAATCTTGGAAGCAAAAACTGGAAGCTTTTACTCACTTTTATAGTTTTTCCATCAGAGCACATAAATGTAATTTTTTTTTTTTTTTTTTGCTGACTACTTTAAAGCTGTTTATAGGCTATGTAATTTTGCCAGAAATTGGGTAAATAGGCAATTTGTTTTTTTGTTCCCACAGTTATTAATCTTCCATTCTCTGTCATTAACTTAGATCAGTAATTTTTCTTTGGAATTTTGTATTGAGCTTTATATTTTCAACTAGGATTAAGTTTTGCTTTGGTTCATTCAACTTTGGTTGTGTTTGGGATAATGGTTGAGTTAGTATAAATTGTGAGTTATTATATACTAGGGTTGGGTTATTATAACAATGAAACATTTTATACTACCTATCGTTTGGAGTGTATGTTATTATAATATGTTTATATAATCTTTGTTTAGGATGTAGATTATTAGTTTGTCAAAAAAAAGTGTAAGATTATTATAATAGAATTTTAGAATAATAATAAAAAAAAAAGTAGTATAACATGAATTACTATCATAGAGAATGAATTATTATAATAGAGATGATATGTTATAATTTAATTATAACCAATAACTGAAATATGAATTATTCTATTTCTTCTTGAAATCTGGTAAAATTTTTATTTTTAATTTTTTGAGCTCTCCAAAGATACTTTTTATAAAGTGTTTTTGTCCATTTTTACCATCAAGTTCTCATATCAATCAACCTACTTAGTTTTGATATGGGCTCTTGTTATCATGCCAGTACATACATAAAATCGTATGATCAATATGTATGTTAAACCATTATTTGTATTAATATAATAACTAAAATTTAAAATTTTATTTTTCATTCTAGAATTAAAATAGACATTTCAAACCAACCTAGAATTATTAAATTGCATAACATTATGAAATTTAAACTTTGGTCCTAAATTTCTTTATGTAATGGTCTTTTGCATTAAATTTTTATATGGTATTTTGTAATTTTGTAGAATTCAGGCATGCCATGATATAATAGTCTATCAAATACAATGAATAAACTTAGTAGAAAAGACAATGGGTTGATGGCAGAATTAGTTATCTTATTTGGTGTTAATCTATTTTAACTTCACTATCACAAGTTTGAACCTGAAAATTGTTATTTAACTCTCATATTATTTTAGAACAGTTGTACCCTCTAAGGTTTATTAGGGAGGAGGGAGATAAGAGTTGGAATAAAATACTATTGAGAAAAGGGACATAAATACTTTGTTCAAAAAATAAGTGTTTGATCAAATGAAGTTGAAATTGAAAGCAAAGAAGGGTGTATAATTAATATTCACATTCACAAGAGTTGCCAACCATGCAAAATATTGGAACTATCTTATCCCTCATTTAATTTGCAAGTGGCTTGTAAGAGGGGTGTTGGGAAAGTAGCACAAGAATCAAGGCATTAAAAAATATTGATTGAAACACCAAACACAATGGTAAGTTATATATGATTTTAATATTTATATTTTTGAATATTTTCATTTTATTTTTTGGTATCCAAATTTTTATTATATCTTAAAATTATGCTTTATTATTAGTTTGAGGTTCACTTTCCATTCAACTCAATAGATCAGTAATAATTGCTTCAAAAAAATAATAAATAAAATAGATCAGTAATAATAATTTTCTTTCTAGAATAGATGCAATACGAATAAGTTTGAGCATTTTGTTCTTGAGGATTAATACTTTTTTTACCAGCCTGATTTTGTGGCTAGATCAATTTTATGATATTAAATTTAAAATTAAAATTAGCATATTGAAAGTTTTTTTTTCTTCAAGCAAAAATGCTACATATTAATCAAAAAGCAGTATGAAACATTAGAATCATACATAAATCTAGGGTAGGGAGGAAAGCAAGTTCACCTTTTGTTTTTAGAAAAATGAAAATAAAAACTAAAAAAAAAGTTAATACATTTTTTTTTTAATACAGAAAAACAAAAGTTAACACACACAATAAAAGATATAATTTTTTCTGTCATTTATTCCCTCTTTTCTCCTTGAACCAATAGAAAAAAGTAAACAAAAAGGTAAATGAAAGATTGGTTCCCTTCCCCAAATTTTCTATGATGGGGAATGCTTCCTTTTGGTGAGAAGTGACTCAAATCTGCTCTGAATTAGTGGGCCAAAAAGTAATTGCAATACCTTTAACAAGCTAAGAAAAAGTTATCCAAAAAAGGGGTCAAAAGTTTTGCTTTCTAAAAGTTAGATCAAGGATTCTTAGTTAACAATCTTCATTGCCTTGGACATGTAATTTGCTTAGTTGATGTTTGGGGAAGGAGAATGAAAATGATTATAAGGGAATGAGATTAGGAGGGGAGAATAGGAAAATGAATATTACGAGAAGAATTATTATTTTTATTTGGGAGAAAGAGAATGATTATTTATGTTTGAGCTAAAAGAAATGATTTTTCATGTAAGTGACCATCCTTAATTGAACCAACAATCTTTTTAATTTTTTAATACCTTTTTAATCATTAGAATAACTCACGATAGTAACATCGTATTATTATTAAATGAAAATATTGATTGAATCAATTTGCAACACATATATTTTATAAATTAATCATTCCACAACCTAAACTTTATATTAACGAGCCCACACTACTACAATTTCAGCCTTTCATGACAATTTTAATTGTCATAGTTCATTTATTATGACAATTATCCCAAAAATTTGCTATGTCATTGTATCCCCTGTCATGGTAAGACTTTTATGACAATTAATAACAATGTCATAACATATAATTTATGACAATTATAACATTATCATAAATGTTTATTCGTGACAACTAAAGATTGTCATGAAACGATGAATAATAGGGTTTATTATAATTATTTATGACATTTTATAATTGTCATAAATTATGCTACTTTTGCAATTATAGCTTTTTCTATTATGACAATTTTAAAATGTCATGAAACTAGGTTATTTTTACAAATAAAATTAAATTGTAAACTGTCATGAATTCACCATTCATGACAATTATCATAGTCATTATTTCTATTTCATGATAATTTAAATCTGTCATAAGAGAGATAACATGACTGTTGTGATCATCATATTTGTATTTCTTGATAGTTTAAAGTTGTCATAAAATGAATTTCATGACAGTTGTGATAGTCATAATTTTTATTTCATGATAGTTGAAAGTTGTCTTAAAAGATATATCATGACAGTTTTAAAATTTTAAAATTGAAAATTATTCATTGATTTATTCATATAATTCATATTAATTACTATTGGATTTATTAATGCAAAAGCTCCAACATTTAAGCTATTAAATAATTGTGCATTCCAAAAATATTGTCACGATCCACATAAAAGAGAAATAGATTTAAGTGATCACAATGTAAATAAGACTTTAACAAACACTTAAAGCTTATACAAATATAGTTTGTATATATAAGTTGTAAATGAATTTACATTCAACTCCTCATAAAGCCTAGAATGAGAATCAAATACATCGACCACTTGTACGATGACTGACAATTTGAACGATAACGTCTGCAAATGATCCTTACCTTGAACAAAGTACCTACACAATATAGTTATAAAATTTTTAGTGAATGTAAAACAAAATGAAAATATTTACTGACATAACCTAGCCACCCATTTCAAACCATCCATATATTTGCAAACACAATTGGTAGATATAATTATAAACCTTGACATGTTAAATTCAAGAAATATATAATTGGATGGAGACAATTACAAAGAAAAACAAGAAATGAAGAATGAACCTACATAAAGTATTGGCTTATGCACATCACCATCTTTAGGAACTATTTTTCCTATATCAATTATATCTCAAAATAAGAAAACAAAAGTAAAAAGGGTTTATCATTTTTCACCAAGCGGACAATTAAATAGAACCTTACGAAAATCTTAAATAAATGCTTGTGTAATTTTCTTGTTTTACTTTCTTTTTTTCACTTCAAATATATGCATCTATACATTAGCTTTCAAAGAAATAGAACAATACCTTTTAAGGCAAGTTGCTTCCACACTTTCAACTTTAAGTTTGAGTATCTGGTTGAAAACAATTATATAAATATCATCAGACGACATCTTTATGATTAAAACATGATGTTATATGAGAATAAATAAATTTAACCACTAAGCATAAATGTTGAGTCGATAAGAAGATAAAGAGTTTACCACAAATTCTAGGCTACAACTCTCAAATGAAGCTAAACGTTTGCAACCAAAATATTCGAACACATCCACTTTCATAGGACCATCTAGCCTAATTCTCAAACTCTTCTCCATATTAAGCTCCAATTGTCTTCGAATCCAATGCCTGTTTTTTTTTGTTACTTTTGAAATGAAAAGACACAACAACAATATAACTAATAACAATAATATGACAAAAAGATAGCCTTACTTGATTATTCATCCATGCTTTCCATTCATATTGACAAAAACCATTGTTGTTTCCAACCAAAACAACTTAGTACTCAATCTATTAAAGCAAATGAGGAATATGAGTATATCTAGATTTTATTTTTTGGCTACCATAACTGCAGGATAGCCACATAATCACTATTCAAAGATATTGCAATGAGTATAACATCATTTTTAGAAGTTAGAGATTAGACTTACTTGGTAGAATGTTCACTTGTTGCAGCTGTTAAGAGTACTCCAAAAATATATTGCTCAAAATATAAAATCCAAAGTATTAGTTTAAGTTTAGAAACTATGTTTCCTTTAACACCGTTCTCCTAAGGCCAACCGGAGACTTTCACAAAAATGTATATGGTGTTCCACAAAAAAAGCATATGACACATCATCTTGCAAATAATATGAATGAACCCATGAACTTGGCCCATTCAGCACGGACCATGTCGAGTTCATCTTGACTATACATTGATGGTGCACTTTTCATCTAAAAAAATAACATAGTATTCAAAACTTGATTATTATTATTGTATCTATAGGTTTTAAGATTTAATATACGTACAACATCAGTGTATGGAGTCTCAAGCTGGAATATTATCTCGCGCATGAATCGCATTACATAATACCCACACTCCACATCACCAACTTGTTTCGGACACTATGCACGCAAGGAAAAAAATGAACTTAGTAAGATATACATAAATGATACATAAAGTTAGATTAAGAAAACCATTAGAGCTACCTTGATTAATTTCCACGTAAGCTTCTTATTAGTGATGTCTTTAAAAGCTCTGCAAATGATAGAAAATTAATTTGTTCATAAACAATAATGGTGCATCACTTTGATAGGATCTGAAATCTACGAACCTGCTAAGTACTGTAGTTATGTCAGGATGCAAACGATTGCGTAATGAGTCAATGAAAAAGGCACATCCCTTTGATAAATCCATGATTATTAATGACCAATGATATCTATAACAAGACAATAACATATTAAATAAATAAGAAGAAGACCATAAAATTCTAAGACATTGATGAAACTTACCCTGAGTTATATGGAAAGAGTAATGCTTGATTTGAATCAATTTCTCTCAAGCGTC
This sequence comes from Sicyos edulis, assembly GCA_036507275.1. Taxonomy (NCBI): domain Eukaryota; kingdom Viridiplantae; phylum Streptophyta; class Magnoliopsida; order Cucurbitales; family Cucurbitaceae; genus Sicyos; species Sicyos edulis. The sequence goes on along the minus strand of CM071847.1, from coordinate 45,963,061 downwards.
TAATGAGTTTGTTAACACGTAATTCAACAGATGAGTTTAAAGATAGAGCACCAGAATCCATAAAGTGGTACATGTTTAGAGGTTTATTCACATCCAAATGTTTTTTCAAGAACCTGCACATGACATAATAATTGTTACTATTCATCAATTATTTAAGTACAATAAAATTCATAACACTTACATCATGTATGCATCAAGACATGGATTAGCAATTGCGTGCATCTTAGAGAAATTGTGCACATCATCCAATAGAATGCTACATTTGTGTTGAGTGCCGAACACATCCTCAGGCACATTGATTTGAATCGATGAAGGGACGAGCTTGAGCTCCCGCAACAAACATTGTAACTCTATTGGTAGATTATGCACTACTGTGTTTGAGCATGCATTCATGTTCTTCTGCAACTTTCTAGGGCTTCTACGAACCTTCTGTTGTACGATAACATTAGTAAACCAATATTTACAATAACATCTAAGTATAAGACAATAAATATTACCTTTGGACTACTAATAATTACTAGACGTCGAGGCCATAATATATGTGACCCTATTTCTTGTGACAGTGTGTTCCCATATTCTTTGGATGGTATAGGCACCTCACTATCACCGTTGAAAACAACGTCTATTGACACAAGGACATTATCTCTAGCACGATCCCAATCAAAAATCGTCCCACTAGCTACTATGTTTGACGGTGTCCCTATTGCTAGTTTGCACGATGTTCCATCCTATATTCATGTTCAGACAATCATTGCATGCATACAAAAGCAGTCAGCCAGATTTGAAACACTGAAACTAATTTTTTTTAAAAATGGTTCTTACTTTTATCTGCTCCATCTTATTTTTTCCTTTATTGCCTTTGTTTTCTTTTTTTCCGGGGAGCCTCTTCACCTAAGCATGAGATTAGATACTTTATTTCAACATAACTATTTTTTTTTTCTAAGAGTTAAAGTAGTGTACCTTTGGTTCTTTCTTTCCAACTTTGACAGGCTCAACTTCAGTTGCTTGTTTATCACATGGACATTCACTTTCAATAGCGGTTTTTTTATACTTTGTCAATTCAGCTTCTAAGTCTTTGATCTTCTCAGCCATCATGACTTTTTCTATGTCATTACTTTCTTCATTTATCTGTTTAATCTTTTTGGGTTTGTGAAAATACTGATTTTGAGTAATTCCCTTACCTACACCTCGTACAATTCCATTGCGATCATTCGAACCCAGTGCCGTTGACAAAATATCCATTTTCTTAGACGAACTACCTTCATCTTGCGTCTGCGATGCTCTCAAATCATCCTTAAATGATGAACACATGATTAGGTGTAATTCTTCTTATGAAAAAATATGAACCAAATAAGTTTCAATAAGTCTACTTACTATACGATTTTGCCACTTCTCTAGTTTGTTCACGAACTATCTGACCTTCTTTATTCATGCGAGCTTTCTTCCACACATTGGATCGATCAGTTATATCCTCCTCGGGTTCATTTTTTTTCTACAATAGAAGAATTTAATTAGACATCATCGTTAATAACTATTAAATCTCCATTGAAATCAAACTTACAATTTCTTCTTTAAAATTTGCATATCATTTTCTAGACAGCCTATGCTCGTATTCATAGTGTTCCCGCGTTTCTTGCTTTTGTTTGCTTACCACCTAAAATAGAAATAAGTGCATCAAAATCAATCATTCACACAAAATATTAATATAAATTATTTTGATATTATACCTTGAACTCCTCAGAAAGTCGATATTTGACAAATTGGACCCATTGGTCAAGTGGAATATGTTGATATTTACTTGGAGGTCTACTCAACTATTTGGATCATCTGAATGTTCCTTAATATATCTCGTCAACCAATACTTGAATTGACGGAAACTGACTCCAGCACTTTGAAGAACACTTTTCTTTGAGTTGGCATCAATTATAAATCCACCATGTTTGCTTTTACGTTATAATTCATACAAATTGTAAATAAGGTGAACAAAAGTATATAGTACATATGTAATTGGAACATGAAACCTTACACACGTTCCTATAAAGCTCGGAAATGTTACTGCATTTTGTCCGATGGGTTGACCATCTGAGTTGTACCTAACCTCCAATTTATGTCCTTCACTACTGGCACGAGTTACTGCGTGCATTCCCGTGGCACAAGTTACTGCGTGCATTCCAATTTATCTCATCCTTATATTTAAACCTAATATCATCGGCTTCCAAAACTTCACCATGCCAAAACCATATCTTATAACTTTTATCAATACCATTGACATATAGATGAGTTCTTATGGTTAAAACATCTTTAGACAAACGGTTTCCACATTTTAAACATGGGCATCGAAGCAAATTTGACCCATTGGCATGTTGTAAACCAAAGTTAATAAATGTTTCAACCCCTAACTCATATTCCTTGGACAATCTATTTTCATTCATCCACGACTTCTCCATTGTACTTTCGATCTATGGTCAAACAACATGTTACAAAATTAATACATGTACTATTTACTGCCCAATAACCATCATGCATGTTTTTTTAATGCAAGTATAAATTGGGCAAGAAATATTCATTAAGAATAAACTTAGAATAAAGAAAACACTCGTAAAATCAACTACAAAGTAATACACACCTTGATTAAAAACGAGAATGATAGTCCTTCCTTTTAACTCGAAAACAATGCACACAACCACCTAACAAAAGTAGAGAGTAAATTATAGTTCTTCCTTCATTAATTTGTTTCATTTATGTTTATCTTTCTTTTTTTTTGGGTTCAATTTCTTCTTATTTTTTAATTCATTTTTTTATCGTATTTTTTTTATTATTTAAAAAAAAACACTTTATTTTCATGATTTTTGTATTTTTGTGTGTTTTAAAAATCTTGTTTTCATCAACTTTAGAATATAGTTTATTTTTTGAAATAGTTTAGACTTGTTTTTTTTAGTACTTAGACTTATATATATATATATGATTAACTATATTTTTTTTTTTATAAAAATATATTTATAATAGTTATAACTATGATGGTTCCTTACGTCTCTCAGAAACATCAAAAGGAATAGAGTTCCTATGATATTTTATTGAATATAGTAACCAAGAAATTGTAGATTTGAAACCGCACACTCTTAAATATTGTTAAACAAATAAAATATATCTCAACAGCATTTATAGTGTATGTTTTCTTTCGAGAATTGGGCAAGAATAAAGAGCTTCACATAATGAAATTTTGAACTACAACTATATATTTTTCATGTAATAATTATTAATGTGTTTAAATCTTGGATAAAACACTTCCCTTTTTTTTACTACAATTATGTTTCTCTTATTTTAATTAGAGATATCTTTGGTAATTTTCTCTCAATTTGGGATTTTCACTCTAATTTCAATCATTAATTTAAAACTTTATTAGATTAGTTTCAATATTGTCAATAACATGAGAACATTGGTGGCATCAAATATATTTCCATGACCAAGGTCAATGCGTTCAAAATTTACCCTCCTCCCATTATAGTTGAGCTAAAAACAATTAGTTTCAATATTTAATTTTAATAATAATTTTTTTTTTCTAAAAGAAAGTGGTGGTAAAAAAGTGAAATTTAGAAACTTTTTAGTAATTAGATTGAAAGTTTAGTCATATATTAATGTAGGAGTGACGAAATTGAACCGTTAACATTCGAAGACAACTTTTTTTTTTTTTAATCCAACAACATTTTCGGGTTGGAGTGTCGAATTTGTAAACGTTCGTTTATAAGTTCCTACAAAATACCACTAGAATGCTTCTTTTAAGATAATTTTTTAATTATATATAAAAATAAATTTCGGACCCCCAAACTTTTAAAGCTAGATACGCCCCTGGTTATGATTTAAATCGAGCAACAAGCTAGCAACCTATCAAAATACAACTAAATCGGTCCCGACATACCCCAATTTATCAATACCACGAACACTTTTAGATCCATAAAACAGTCACAAACACTCAAACAAAACAAAGATCGAAAGTCGACCCAACAGTATGTTCAAAGCTTACCCAAATTCGAGATCGACACGGCTGTCAGAATGCTAGCTAGACGAAAACGGGTAGCAATTTAAACTCACTGCTCAAAGATCGACAACCTCGATGATCACCACAACCTGTACAAAGTTTACCCATCAACCACAATAGCCCGAAAGTAATCGAAACCAACCTCAGAAGGAACAATAGCCTCAAAATTTAGCTTACCCACTACCTGAACAAGTTGAATCAACACAAAAACAAGATGTGGTTGTCGTGGCGTCCCGCGCAGTGGATGGCGAAAAAGGGCCGAGCGAGACCTGCTACAAGTGGGGAAAGAGGCCTCGGCGCTGGGCTTGGCTACGGCGGACACGTGCGCCAGAACGCCGGAGCCGTGCGCGAGAAAGGGGCGAGAATGGCGGCGTATGAGGGTGGGGCTGTTTCGTCGTGGTCGGTGACTTAGTATGGGGTGCGGCTGTGTCTAGGTACACGCTGACGGCGGAGACAGGCGGGAAGAAGGAGACAGGCGGCTGGGGTTTGTAAAGAAGAAAAACAGGGGCGGAAGGGAAGAAGGAGAAGAAAGAAGAAGAAGGAGAAAAAGAAGAAAAAGAAAAAGAAAAAGAAAAAGAATTTTTTTTACCTTTTTTAACTCTTTTTTTCACTTCTTTTTTTCCCTCTTCTTTTTCTCTCTTCTTTTTCTAAACTCCCTCTCATATTTTCATTAAATTATATACTATATTTTAACCAAACCCAAGTACACATTTTTAAACCCAATAAAAAGCAATTAATTCACAACTTAAAAATGTTTATGGATTTTTGAAATCCAATGAATTTTTTATGACAATTATTAATTGTCATGAATTTTTTATAACTTAAAATTATCAATCTTTTCTCTACAAACACGTATGTTTTTGTTTTTATGACAGTTTTTTAACTTTTTACTTATTTATTAATTTAGTTAACTGTCATGGAAAGTCAAATTTGTAGTAGTGTCATTTGATCGTTTTCTTTTTTGTTTTTTTTTTTTTTGCAAAAATTAACAATTTAGTATGCAACAATTTAGTAAGATTGAAAATGAACTTGTAACAATTTTCTTATATCTTAAATTTTTTATATGATTTCTACAACTTTTTTTTATATATATTTTTAATCCATTTTTCAGTAAGATTTTGAAAAATAGTTCATTTATTAGAAGTAGGAAAGAAGAATTAGAAACTTATGTCTAGTTTAATTTGGTCACGTTTTGTGCTTACTTGTTTTTTTTTTTCATTATCCTTTTTTTAAAAGAATTATAAACAAAACCAAATAGGTTTGACTATTGTTTTAGGTTTAATATTTTTTAAAAATAAAATATAATTCCATAACATTCTTTACTTTCCATTTTCATTATAAGAAAAAAGAAGAAGAAAGAAACCAAAGCTTGTTTTAAAACAAAACTTTAGAGTTTGAACCATTATTGTAAAATTAATATTTTATTTACAAAAATCAAATGAGTGTTTAGTTTCAAAGTATAGCTTTCAAACTTATAGTTAAATTTATATATAAAAAGTGTTAGAAAGGGAGATAAGAACATTTCTAGAGAGATTATGAGAAAGAGAGGGGAAGAAAGGTTATTTATACAAAGAAAAATCATTTAGAGATAGAAATTGTGGAGAAAAAAGAAGAAGCAAAGTTGCTAACACTTTATAAATATAAACTTAAAAGATCAGATATGTTAGTGTGGGAAAAATGAGGTAGAAACATGCAAAGAGATGATAAAGAATAAAGTGAAGATAGAAAAGAAAGAATGGCAAATTAAAAGAGAAAAAAAAAGTGTCAAAAAAGGAAAAGATGAGGGCATTGAAGTTGTAGATAAAAGTAGCATGAACTTGGAAGTAAAAAAACAATGGAGGAAGCAGCCATAATATGTAGATGAATCCTTAATGAATTGTAAAAAATATATATATATTGGCTTCTAAAATAACTATTTATTCGGAGTATTTTGTAATGTTTCTGTGATTACCTAATGATTTAAATTATCCATCATTTAAAAAAAATATTAAAAATTAAAATTATCTATCATATTATTCATGTCTTCTCTCCTATTGCCAACAAAATAGTGAAATGTGTTGAAGATTTTCGCCTTCATTGGTATTGAATGAAAATGTAAGACTACAACACTTTTATTTTTAAAAAATGGACTATTATCAATTGGTTAAAAGTCTTCATCATCTTTATAAGAAATGAAAGTGCGACAAAAAAATTAGTTTTCCTTTTTTTCCCTAAATTACTTAAATAAAAAATATATAATATATAGCTAACCATCCAAAGCAAGCTTAGAGCGTAACGGTAATTTATATGTATCTTTGCTACAATTGTGTACTTTGTACATGTATATTCACTCCAATTCAAATTTTCAAATCCTCAACTATTGTATTTAAAAGAATATAAAAATATAATAAAATAACAACCGACCAAGTCTAATTAAAGGCATACATGAATAAGAAGAAGTTGAGGAAAGAACATGGGGTAAAATTTTACCCCGTGTTTGTTTGTTTAGGGATAGAAATCACTTTTACCAATTTCACATTCCAACCCCTCACTCCAACCTCTCCTTCAAACAACCACAAATCCAAAACAAAATTTTTCTACCACTCTTTCTCGAAACGAACTTTTTTACTACATCATTCCTTCAAACAATTTTATCCAAACACGATTTCCCTTCAACATCTTCTTCGAACAACATTATTCAAATAAGGTTTTTCTACGATCTTTTCTACAAACAACCTTATTCAAAAGCCTTGAACTCATGCATAGACTACCAACGAACTAAAACGCTTCCTTCCTTCGAGTTGAGGTAAAAAAAAGTGGAGTTTGTTGGGCTTTTGGGCCTATTTTTTCTAGAGCCCATTAAAACTTAGTAAAGGTATTAACGTGGGCATGTGTGTAACCCACATTCAACTTTATTCAAAAAAAAAAAACCCCACATTCAACTTGAACTAAATAATAATAATAACAAAAAAAAAACATTTTTTTAGTCAGTAAAAATGGGGGAAAGAGACTAAAATTTTTACATAAAAGTTATTAGTGCTCTCAAATAAATAAGAGTTAAATACTAATCTTTAAGATTAAATTCATAATAATAATATTGAATTGAATTACCACTGAATAATAAAAAACCAACATTTAACCTTTCTTTAAAATAGGTTCTAAAAAAAAACCTTTCTTTAAAACGAATTTATTTGATCAAATATTATTCTTTCATCGTCTTATTTTATCTCTAAGATCCATTATTATAAGCTGAAAGTGTTTTTATATCACAATTTAATTTAAGACCAAAACTATTTTCCTAAAAAATTATTATTAGATAACATGGATTCTACCTCAGAACTAATTGATTTAAAAGTAGATTAAAAAAAACCTTTCTTTCTTTTTGAAATTGGAGGATGTAAGACTTAAATAATATAATAATCAAATACCGATTTTCAAGATCAAACTCGTGGCAGTAAAGTTGAATTAAATTACAATCCACCAAAATAACAAATTCGCCATATACCCATTCAATATCAAAAAACTTTAAGCTTCAAAGCGTTCAAATTGAAATTAACATGAACATAACCAAACTATTAAAACATCAAACATAGTTTTTTCAAATTTCAACTTCACAATAATGAAATATTTTAAAAAGAAAATGAAATTGAAAAGGAGTTCATATCAGAAGGAAGCCCTTGGCTAATCGCTACCGCCCCCGCTATCGCTGTCGTCCGAGTAACTGTCACCACCTTCTTCTTCCTCTCGATTGTTTTCTTTCTCCTCTTCAATGTCTTCTTTCTTCTCTTTTTGCTTCTTCTCCTTATTATTCTTTCTCTGTTTCAGCTTCTCTTTCTTCTTCTCTTTAAAATCATGAATCTTCTCCTTCACCCGCTCCACGATTCCGTGCCCGCAGCCTTCTCGATTGTCCCCATCGTGCTGCTTCGGACAACCATGAAAGGTCTCTTGGATCTTGTTCATTATTCCTGACATTTTGTTCTTGGTTCAAGTTGTAAAATTTTAAGCTTATGAGCTTATGCTTTGTTACGGGGTTTATGCAGTAGGAATTTTAATAATCATTATCTTGGTCAACGTCAACTTCTCCAATATCATTATTGTTGTTTCCTTTTTATTATATCAAAACTATAGAATAGTATGGTAGATGAGAAATAAACGAAGCCTCCACATGGACTATTGAAATAAATGATACAATATGCAATATAATTTTGAGTAACATTCAAAATAATGACAAGTCAATCGAATGGGTGGGTAGGGCCAATTGATTATCTGATTTGATGTTAATCTATTTCCATTCCATGCACCTTTTGATCCTTCCCCGAGCTAGTGGTTGACTCTTTTTTGTAGCTTTTTTCTAAACCCTTGTAATAGAAACCTGGAATTACATTGAAAGGAGTAGCGTGATATTAGGCCGATCGGTTGCAGGTTCGATCTTTCTAATCCTCTTTCCAAATTGACTCAAAAAAATAAAATAAAATAAAATAATAATGACAAGTGTTAAAAAGAAACATGTCACATGGTCAGGATTAAAATCAAGTCATAATGATCATTCTTTGAATTATTTGCAAATTAAAGTAAATATAAAGGAGATTCATCATAAATAACAAAAAAAATCTATTGATATAAAAAAATTAGAAAATATTCAAATATAACTTGCTAGAATTTAGTATCTATAACAAACTTTCAAATGTAATTATCGACAATAATATTATTATTCATAAAATTTTAAATAACATATAAATACATGTGGAATAAGGTTTAAAAATAAAAATTAAAAACTAAGATTTCATTCGATAATAATACCATTTTATTTTTATTTTTTTGGTCTAGAAATCTAAACCTGTTTCACAAAGAAATTCATCTTTATTTAAAAGTAGGTAAAATACCTTAACCAAATTCTAAAAATCAAAACAAATTTTTTAAAACTAACTTTTTTTTCAATTTTTTATTTGATTTTTTAAAACATAGATACAACATAAACAATAAAATAAAGAAAATCATAAATTAGATTAGTTGATGGAGGCTTAATTTTCAAAAACCACTTTTAAAAAAATAGAAAACAAAAAATAAAATAACTATCAAATGAAATCTAATTAATTTTCTAAAATTTTGAGCCTAAAACTGATTCCCCCATGAAAAGAGAGGGATGAAACCAACAAACCATGGTGATGTTGATATAAATATAGAAGGTTTGAAAATTAGAAGAAAAAAAAAACTTTTGTAATTTTTTTTTTTTTTTTTTAATGTTATAGAGACAAACACAAACATATGGCTTTTGCTTCTAAAACTGAAGGCAGCCCCTTGTTTCCAATTTTCTCTCCATTTTTATTATATATAAAATAATTACCTACCGAGTTGACAAAGCTCAAACTTGTCATCTAAGTTTTTTTTTTAATAAATAATAAATGATTTGTCAAAATTTATAATAATTCATTTTTGTTTGATAATCGAGCCTTACGGTTTCAATAAAATAGGGAAAGGATGTATAAAATTATTTATTCCAACTAAATACAAATACGAAAATAATTAAGAAAAAGATAACCAATTTACCTTGTAGTATTTCCATTAAATAATGCAACATTAAACTATTCTTAGTTATGAACGAAAACATTTCTAAAACAATTTCATTCAAGAGAAAAAAAGGTATAATACATTGCTTTGTATCAATTCTTTTATATTAAAATAAAATCAAGATTTTGAAAACCATGGCCTTCTAGCTCCTTCCACGTCTGTCCATGATTGTAGTTGGCACGTAGGATTGACAAAGCTAAAATAAGTATAATAGACCTAACAAAGAAATGCAAACATTAAGGCCCTATTTAAACCATTTTCGCGTGTTCGATAACATTTTAGGTCTCGTTTGATTATTATTATTATTATTTTTTAAATTTAAGTCTACAACAACTATCTTACCATAAATTTTTTCTTATTTGAATATCTACATCTTACTTATATTTTAATAAAACCAAAATTTAGAAACAAAAAAAAAATTTAAAAGCTTGTTTTGTTTCTGAAATTTAGTTAGTATTCACCTACTTTCTTAAATTTCATAAAAAAAACCAAATGGTTATCGCCTTAATTTTTTGTTTTTGGTTTTTGCTTACAACAACTAGTTTACTATTTTTATTTTTTTTACTTGGATATCTATATCTCACCTATATTGGTAAAAACTAAACCAAAATTTCAAAACAAAAAAGTAGCTTCAAGAAACTTATTTTTGTTTTTGAAAGTTCATCTACTTTTTTAAAGAAAATGGATACATAGTAGAGAAAATGGAACACATTGAAGGAAATTTGAGCGAGAAACCAAATGGTTATCAAACACAGTTTTTTTTTTTTTTTTTTTTTTTTACTTTTTTGAAAAGCATATTTGTTTGATAATAAATTTTAGTTTTTATTTTTAAAATTTTAAAAACATTTTACAAATATTAAAGGAATTAAAAAAAAAAAAAAAAAGCTTTTAAGAACCCATTTGTGTTTTTTATTTTCTTGAAAAATATTAGAAAAGTACTTTAAAAAAAACCTTCAAAGGTCAAACCTAAATTTAAAATTTATTAGATCAATAATATTTTTAAATAATTTTACTTTATTTTATGAAATATTTAAAATAATAATTTTTTTATTAAAAAACTAAAAACACTTAATAAACGTTAGTTTTTAGTTATACATTATTGTCTCTAACTTCACAAAAAAAATTGTATCCAACCAAAGCAAGAACAAATATAAATTTTTAATTACTCAAAATAAATTACTCCAAATAGCTTCTGATTTGGGCACCAAGGTACCTACCACAAAATAAAGGCGACGGAGAAAACAAAGCAACGACAAGGCGGCAAAGTAATTAAAATCTTTAAAACTAAACGAAATTCAACCAAACGGACACAAAATCAGTGGGCATCAAAATCCAGCCATTCCATTTCCATCCAAATTCCCTCTCTAATAAATAATACCATTTCCATTAAGCCCGTTTCTTCAACTCCATATCTCCAATGGCGTCTCTTCTTCTTCTACTCTCCCAACTCCTCCGCCACCACCACACTAATCCCGATCACTGCCTCGCTCTTCCGCCGCCGCCGCCGCCTGCATGTCCCACCGCAAAGCATCCGCCGCCGCCGCCGAGTGTCTGTGCCGATGAAATTGAAATGGATAAGTTTCTCCAAGAATCTAGGGTTTGTGTTGATTTGATTTGGCCCTAATTTCAGTTTCCACTTACTTCCACTGCTGGGTTTTGTTTCCTGTAGTTTATTTGTACTGTAAATTTTTGTTTGTTCATATCTATTTTCTTCTTCTTTAAATGAACTAAATTTGTTCTTTATTTAATTTCACGCCGCATGTTAAAATTACCATACAAAACTGAAGTTTATGAACATATTTCATCGATTACGATCGACAGAAATCAACAGATTTTAGCAATAAAAATTTAAATGAACGAATCGATATTTCCATACTGTGATAGAAACAATTGCAAAAAAAAAAAAAGAATTCTATTGATGAGAGTGTTCACAGTGAATCTGAATCTTAGACTAATCAATTAGAAAAGTGAAAAGTAGCATTAAATTCATATGATTTCAGAAGCAAATACCAGAAACTGGCAATGCCTTCTTTTGAAAACGAATATAAACGATATGTCGCCTCAAATCAAGAACAACTACAGCTACACTCACTTGGCACTGGCAAGCTGAGTTTGGAGGAGCTTCGCGGCAGCAACCATGTTCTGGACGGCGGGATTCACCTCGCCGTACTTGCGAGTTTTGAGATCGCAGTCGGCATTGACCCATAAGATGTTGGTTTCGAGCACTGCAAGCATCATGTTGATCCTGTCCGCAATCTCTTCCATTGATGGCATTCCGGGGGAGTGAATGTCGGGCACACCGGGGCCAATTCCAGCACCGTACTTCACTCCCTCGCCAAAGACTGACAAGAGCTTCTCGTCAGAGCGAGAGTTCTCAATTGTGATCACATCGGCATCCATGTCGATGATGGATTGGATGATGTCGTTGAAGTTGGAGTAGCACATGTGAGTGTGGATCTGCCAAGATAATTAAGTATTAGGCCAATTGAACATATTATGAACTGTTTTTGGGTAATGAAAATTTCGATGGTTGGTGTAGTAACCTGAGTCGTGTCTAGGACACCACAGTTGGTGATACGGAAAGAGTGAACAGCCCAATCCAAGTAGAAAGCTTCCTCAGACTTCCTAAGAGGCAATCCTTCTCTTAAAGCAGCTTCATCAATTTGGATGACGTTAATGCCAGCCTTCTCGAGATCCTCGACCTCGTCCTTGATGGCCAAGGCAATCTGATAGCATGTCTCGAACCTAGGAGACACAAGATACAACGAACACAAGAAGCATTAAGCAAAAAGTACGGTTGAGCAACAACAGTAGCTTCTTTCATCTTCTAGAATCCTATTACCTTGGCTGGTCAACTCTAACAAAGGACCAGTTGAGAATGGTGACAGGGCCAGTGAGCATTCCCTTCATTGGGCGGGATGTCATGCTCTGAGCTGCAGTAGACCAGAAGACAGTCATGGCTTTCGGGCGACTCACATCACCGTAGATGATTGGAGGCTTCACGCAACGAGATCCGTACGACTGCACCCAACCATTGACGGTGAATGCAAAACCTGACAGCTGCTCGCCAAAGTATTCAACCATATCGTTCCTCTGCATTGAGGTTGAAATTTACGTTAGAAGGGGCAAAATGAGAATTCTAAAAAAGTACCACAACCTCCCGTAACAAAAACAGTGATTCCTGGTTTCCTCCTCAACAGGGCTCCAAATAACTCACCTCGGGCTCTCCATGAACTAGGACATCAATGTCAAGCTCTTCTTGGAGTTTGACAACCCTGCTAATTTCCTCCTTGATAGCCTTCACATATTCTTCCTCGGAAATCCTACCAAAAATGTAAACATTAGAAATAGGATTAAGATCTTTTTGAGCGTCAAAGAAAGCTAGCATTAACGTTTACTCACTTGTTAGCCTTGTATTCACGCAGAACCCTCCTGAGTTCAACAGTTTGAGGAAGGAACCAATGGTGGTGGTTGGAAGGATTGGAAGATTAAGCTTCTTCTGTTGAGCATCAAGTCTTGAACTAACATTTGTAGCACGACGGTGATCCGAACCCTTCAAAGCAGCAGCCTGCACAACCAAAAAGCAATTCATCAGTTCATTCAATCCCTGAAAACAGACAGTTAAACACCTTATAATGCAAAAGAATTGGTTGCATACTGCTTTTTGAACAGCCTCATTGGTCACCCTTGGGGATGACTTCCTTGAAGCATGAGCTGCAGCGTTAGTGGCAAAGAATGCCTGAAAAAGTAAAACAAAAGCTCGTGAGTTTGTGTTCATCAATTTCAAAAAGCCAAGTATCATGGTAAGAACGTATAAGCAATCCTTAATGTCCAAAACATTGTGGATCTATCAGATCCTAGACAAGCCAAGCAGAGACTTAAATCACTCTACTAGAAAATAATCTTTCCATCGTAATATGAAATTGAACAATTCTGAATTATCGGCTGCCAAGGATTAAGGATTTAAAGTTAAAACCATTAGTTTATTATTTAATGGACAACCCACAATCTTCTACCCTTGAAATCAGAAATCGGCCTACGTTTGCTTGATTGAAATCCCTTTTTAGTTAAATTAGGCTCTCTTGAGTTTTTCTTTTTCCTTTTTCATATTTGTCGTGTATTCTATCATTATATCTGAATAAAAGCATAACTTTTTACCTAAAATGCAATTATTGGCTGACTATAATTGACAAACCACGATAAAAAATGGTTAGATATCAAGGCCCAAAACATAGCTATACACCGTCCAGGGATCAATTTCATTAAATCAAGAATATACCTCATCCTTTTCACCAGCAAAAGCCTTTGCCAATGCATTAACTTCAACAATCTTTTGAGCAGCAAAAGCTAGCCATGATTTGATTTCATTGTCCAACTTGGTTTCATTGACAAGGTCGACAGCAGTGTGGAGAAGTGAGCAGGAGGTGGAGACAACAAGATGATCTGCATTTATTTTGGAGGGAAACCGAGTCGATAAAAAACACTCTCAAGTAATAATAATATCAAGCACTATGTACCAAAATAGTGATACAAATATGAGCAAAAGAATATCACCTTTACCAACAATGGCAGCCAGCTCCTCCAATGTACCAACTGAGGCAGCAAGATCATTGGCCCAAATGTTCCTTCCATCAACTACTCCAGCAAAAAGGAACTTTCCCTTGGGGAAATCACCCTTAATCAAATCAAGTGTCTTAGCACCACGAACCAAATCAAATCCGTAGGCAGTGACACCCTTCAAAGAAGTTAGGGCCTTGTATGCCTCAGCAGGGACATCAGCAAAATATGTCTCAACAAGAACATTCAAGCCACAGAGAGTTGATTCTAGTTCAGCATATGCAGACGAGAAGGTCTGCAATTGGTGAGAATCAAGATCCCGTACCAATGTAGGCTCATCAAACTGAATCCAAGTAGCACCCGCTGCTTTAAGGTCAGAAACAACCTCCCTGGAAAGTTATCCACAATGAATTCGTGAAAAGAGAATCATTATGAGAACAGTCTGGTATGTCTAGATCGAGTGATGAGTATTTACTTGTAGACGGGAAGGATCTTGTCGAGAAGGGAGAGAAGGGAGAAGGTCTTGTCAACACCCTTTGCAGGATCTTCGGCAGAGCTCTTGCCATCCCAAAACGATTCAAGAGCAAACTTAAGCTCCCTCTTGGGGCCCATACGAGGATATCCAACAATTGTGAGATGCCATTTCTTTGCTCAAGAGATAGCAGACGTAAACAAAATTCAATTAAATTGCCAACAACATTTAAATCCAAAATACAAATACCAATTCTTGGGACCGAACCAGTGACGCTGATATTGAACTAATTTACAACCAAACGATGAAACCATTACGCCAGTGACTCATTTAGTTAAACATGTACCATTTTATTTTTTGTTTTTTATTATTGGTTTTTTGTTTTTTGTTTTAAAAAATAAATGTGTACCATTTTTAGTTTTTAAAACAAGAAACAAAAAACCAATAATAAAAAACAAAATGTTATCAAAGGGGCCGTAAGCAACAGAAATTGTTGAGAAAATCGAGAGTAGGAATGAAGATTGAATGTGTCATCTTACAACAGACTCCACATGAATTACGGCTATTAATCAAGACAACAAGGAATGAAGAAACGTAAACATGGTTCGAAAGAAATGGAGTAGTTGTATGAAATTGAAAGCAATGCAGAACAGAAGACAGATCCAATACTTGAAACAACAAACAGCCATTAAAATACATCAGATCTACAGCAGAATCAAACAATCCATGAATGAAATTCGATCTAGCTGCTAACAGAACACAAGCGTTCGAAGAATCAACCTGGATTCAAATTACAGGCAATGCGGGGACATGAACACAAACAAGCATCACGGGAAATCAGAGCATAAAATTGGGAGAAAACTGAGCGAACCTTGTGGAGTGGATCACCGACAGAGATAATGGAGCCACGGACTACAAAGAGAGAAGGCGCGAGTTGGAAGAACGGGAATGGAGCTTTAATTTTATAAACGTCTTTTGAGTTGGGGAATTGTGACTCACGTGCCGGATCCGCCGTTTTGGAAACCAAACTGGTCGGTATGTGTGAACCCAGCCAGTGTCTATATTTATATTTATATTTTCTTATTCTTTATTTTGTTTAATTTTCTTTGAAGATGTTTGGATCTGAAACTGTAGTGCAATTATTTTTTAGGGATTATAAATGAATGGTTTTAGATGTGGTTGTTTGTAAAAGAATTGCAGTTAATAGCTCGTTTGAATGTGAAGCATGATGGAGTTTGATTTTTATTTTGTTAAAACAATTGGAGGTTTGGGATTCGAACCCAAGACCTTTGATTATTGGACATACACTAGTGTCGTTGAGCAACTGCTCATATTGACACGATGAAATTTGATTTCATACCATAACTTAGGTTTTTGGAACATCAAAATGAAATAAGGAAAATGAGGAGAGAATGATTTTCACAATAATAACATTTTTCCTAACAATTTTAAATTTTAATCATAACTATTTTTTATTCGTTTCTATCTTATTTTCATTTTTCTTTTAATTACTTTTTATTCTTTTCATATTAATTGTTTTATTTTTTTCATAATTAATCTCTTCAACTCAAAAGGATTTAATTATTCTTTTCATACCAAATCTAGATAAGCATTTGTTTACATAATCATTCTCTTCGTAATTCTTATCCTTTCCATAATTATTATTATTTTCATTGCTCCAAACACTTAATAAGGAACATTTAGTTGTAGAGTCAAAATTTCGATAGAATAATATGGTATGATATGATATATTATAAAATACATTAAATCAATTTTTGGATTGTATGGATGACCTGAAGTATATTAGAAGTGTGAAATAAAATATAATAATAATAAATTTGATTTTATATATATATATATAATGAGGGGAACTGATCATTTAACTCTAAGATTTAATAAACACAAAAAAAAAACTATAAGATTTAATACCTAGTAGAGTTGAGCACACACTCACATAATAATGAAGGGTGTGTTTGGGCTCTGGTTTATGTAAACAACTGGATTGGTTATAATAACTCAACCGATATTTACCCTACTGTTTTTTATAAACGGTGGTTACTTAAACATATGTGTTCGTTTATTTAAATTTACGTGTCCGTTTATCTAAACGTTACATATATTACTTTTTGTTAGATAACTAGTCTTTCAAACACTGTGTATCATAAATCATGTTATAATAACTTTTTTTTGAAACACCGTTTATCATAACCTTCCACCTATCATAACTAAATCAGTGCTCCAAACACACATTAAGAGATTACACTTTCAAATTCGCTCTTCAAGTATGAATAAATTGAAAGAAAAAAAAAACTCCAATGGAATAAATTAGTGGCACATTAGTTATTTTGATTAGTGGTAATTTTGTGATCCCCTTTCCCAATTTTTCTTAAAATGTAAATGTTAATTTATATTTTTAAATATATAAATATAGGAAAAAAGACAACCGTTCTGCACGAACTTGTAGCATAAGATTAGGGTTTTTTAAGGGTTTGTTTTTGCAAAGAGATGGGTAGTTGCTGTAACATGCAAGGCATAAAATAATTGGAATGTTGAGATTTATTTATTTATTTTCGAGAATGAATATAAAAAATAATAAAAACTTGGAGGAAAAAGAAATTGGTAAAGAAAACCAATGAATTTGGTGGTTGAAATTGATTGGGGGATTGGTGGTGGATGTAACCTGCAACCCAAACAAACTTGTAATTACTTCTCCAACCTATTAATTAAGTTACAATTTATTCCCAAATCTTTCACGTTTGTGTCTATTACATCTTCATTATTACGCATATTGTAATTTATTTTATACTCGATTAAGAGAGTTAAATTATGAAAAGACATGTATTTAAACTTGAATGTAACATACGGAATGGGTTAGTGGTACATTAATTTCATTATTTGGTGATAATTAAATTCATACGGATTCGAACCTAAAAATCGATATGAGATTTTCTTTGTTATTAATATTCATTATTTAAATATTGTCCCGACACTTTATTTTGGCTTAATAAAGAATATAAGTTATCTTAAGGTATTTGTTTTTGAGTTTATAAAAGGACACACATGGTCAACCTACCATTAACCTGACATATAAAATATCTTTATTTCATTTAAGTATATAATAAGGTTCTAATTTCCTACTCCTATAAAAAGTCATGGGTTCCATTTCATAGATTCTTTTTTTAGGAATCCATTTGCATATGTGTAATAAATATTTATTAACTGAATGGGTCAGTAGTGGATTGACTCAACTTGTGTTGTATGTATATATATATTATTGAAAATGACACAAGCCATTTCTTTTATATAGGAAGAACAACCAATTGTCCATTTCAAGTAGAGCAAGTTGGACAAAGACTTTTTAAAATTCAACAAATATTGAAGTATTGAATTGGACTTATGATCACGTTTAAATGGCAAACTTGCACGATTTATGTCACATCGGCATAATTATATATTAATGTATTTTTTAAATCACCGTTTATGGTATGGTAGTCAGTGGTTGGAATACAAACCCAAAGATTTTGTTGTCTACTCTCATCCTCTTAGCTAAATAGTGATTTGGAATGTTTAAAATTTGGTTAAAAAAGGAATACTAACAAAAATTATGATTTAAATATATTTAAATTCCTATACTTTAGGAGATATATATATATACACATGAAAATATAAATAAATAATTTTAATTTTTAAAATCATTTAAATTAAATTCTTATTTTATCTAAATTATATCATTTTAGTTTTAGTTTTTAAAACTATAATGAATAAACTTTAATTTTCTTAAACCCACAAAAATCAAATTTATAATTTAGACCTTTTTATATTTATAATTTATACTATACATAAACGTAATTTTCTTATGACTCAACAATATATATTATATTAGTGTCCGACTCTAATTTTCTTTTAACTAAAAAAATTAATTAAATTTAAATTATTTTGGGTCACATCCGTGACCAAATCCCAATCAATTTCAACAATTTTCTTTTAATTTCTTTTCTATTTTCCTTTTCTAATTTTTAGATTTTTTTAGAGAATAATTTGGGGCAACCTGGGTTGGCTGCACCTGGCTCCTAACAAGAGTTTATTTTATTTTATTTGATATTACAACAATTAGAGTGTGGGAGAAGACTCGAACCTTAGACTTTTAGATCATTAAATATATATTATTGTCGTTTGAACTATTGCTCTATTGGCTTCAAATATGAGTTAGCAGCAGCTAAATTACTCTCTTCTTTTTATATTCAATCTCTTCCTAAAATTCCCCTATTTATGCCTCGCATGTTACAGGAGCTCCCAAACTCTAATAAAAATAATCAACAAATTATTTGTTTTAAACTAATAACACGCGCGTGTAAAACATCCCACCCCACGTCGGCGTTGTCTTTTTCCTATATTTTTAATATTGAATTTTATTTTTGGGACTTTTTTAACAAATAACAAAAATTTAAGATGACAATTTTTTTTTTAAAAAAATCAAATATAGCAAAAAAAAATTCATAAACTTAGATTGATAATCATAAAAGTGATAAATTTATCAAATGGGTGAGTAACATAGTGATTTTATTGTTTGATTGTAAACCAGTTAAATACTAGCATCATATTTACTGCAAATATAATACAATATAAAATGTGTTGTTTATGGTAAATTTTCTAATAATTATGATGATTTGTGAGGTTTTACTAGAATATTAGATCAATTTGAAATAAAGTCATCAATCTTACCTAATATCTCAGTTTTCCTAAGATAAAATAGATTCAAATTCTAATAATTAAACCACTTTGTCTTAAATTGAACGGAAAAAACAAAATTCCAAATTTGATGGACAATCGAACACATCTCAACATACATAAAACATGTTGATCAAGATCAAGTAGTGAGAGCTTCGAATCTCCTACACATAATGAAAAGAAAAAAAATCAAATTAGATTAGATTTGTGAAATAACGATTAAACTAACCAACATCTAAATAATATAGCACAACTTAATAATCATTTGACTCTTTGAAAATTGTGGTTTCTTATCATTTTTCTATCCTTTCTTATAATTGTACTTTTTTAAAAAAAAAAATTCTTATAATTTTACTAGAGTAATATGTAATAGATCTCCACCTTATTCTACTTTGAAAGTGTGAAAAATGCTCAACACATTTATAAAATATATATGAGAGTTAATTTATCATTACCAATTAATTTTGAAGTAAAATTTTAAATTATTGGATAAATTCCCACATTTAAATTATGTGTTAGATGTATTAATACCTTACCTCCTCCATCTGGAAATTTTAGTTCAAATCCTTCGCTACTGGGTGAAAGATGCCTCTTATTTTCATTTATTACGGTTCTTTTTTCACGAGTATTGTAATTGGAATAGTCTTAGTACTTCAAAAAGAAATTGAAGATTAGTCTTGTTCCTATATAATTCTTATCTATGTGAATACGAATCCATTTTCCTTTTTCTACGTAACCAATCTTCTCATATACGATTAACTTCTTATAGGAGCTTTTTTGAGCGAATATATTTCTATAGAAAAATTGAACATCTTGTCAAAGTGTTTGCTAATTATTTTTCGGCGATCTTACTGGTCTTCAAGAATCCTTTCATGCATTATGTTATCAAAGAATAATGTGAGTATCTAGTTCACAAATTCCAACTCAACCTAAAAGATATTTGAGTTGTCAACATTAAAATATAATATTTTCAGTTTTTAAAAAACTATTCTAGTTTTTAGCTAAATTCCAAAAAAAAAAAAATTACAACACTATACTTTTTAAATTTTTAAATTTTTAGTTTTTTTAGTCATTAAAATTTGGGTTAACCTTTTAGAACTTGAACAATGAAATTCACAGATTAAATAAAGTGGTATCCAATTTATTTTTAAAAAATCAAATGATTTTCTATACGGTAAAGTTTCACGTTCAAAATTTAATTATTAAGGAATGTATAGTTGCACAAATGAAAGTGGGGATGTCTGGGAATTTGCTGTCATCTACTTGGCCAATGACTTTTTTTTACAAATCTAAAGCTACAGATGTATTAACTATTAATTGCTTATTAGTGTATCGCCCAATTAAAAATATGATGATTTCAAATTAAATATGTGTGATTTGTGCAGAAAGATATGGAGTAATAGTTCATTTAATATCGTTAATTCCTAAACCATCATGAGTGAGTTCAATGATTAAAATCGAATGGATTGGTGACGCGATTGATTATCTTGTTTGATGTTAATCCATTTTAATTCTACATTTATAAGTTCGATCACTAGATTCGTATTCCCCTAATTTGCATTCAAAAATTAAAAAAGAACATTATTGAAATGTCGCATGCAAAAATATTCAATTTTGAAATATAATGACTAAATTAAAATTATTAGATTTCAAATAGAGATTAAAAAATATAATTTACCATAGTTTAATTTATGGTGCATATCTAATTTAGGGGATTTTTTTTAATCTTTAAAATGAGTATTTTTTTTTTGTTGAGATTAAATGAGTATTTTCTATTTATTAATTACTCTTTTATTATGGAATAAATTAATGGTCAAATAAGGTCTTAGAATGTTTAAGGTGATGAGTTTAATCAATGGGGTTATCTAGGAATTTCTTTTTAACATCCAAATGTTGTAGGTCATGCGGTTATAAATGTTTAAAACAACTTCTAGTTCTACTACTAAAAACAACAACCCATTTCTAACCTCTAGTTTTTAATTATTTATTTATAATTACTCAAAATAATTTTTCATTTTTAACAGTCCATTTTTAATTATTGATAATAACTAATTTTTATTATTTTCTTAACTACTTAAAAATAACTATTAATTTCAAATCTACCTCCAAACAAACTATTCTCTTTTAAATCCTCTAAAAGAAAAAATCCAAACGAAATTTTAACAATGACTCTCCATTTCTATCCTTGTGATTCAAAACTATTTCAAACGCCTCCAAAAATTAGCCCAAACACAATATAATAAAAAAAAATTAAAAAAAAAAAAAAAAAAAAAACTTTTTTGCAAATTAAAACCCAACAAAAAACATGAAAACGAAGAGAAGAAAATTCACAAACCAGTATTTGGCATTTGGCATTTGGATTTCCCAGATCTGACACGTGACGTCACGATTTCTGGTCCAAAGTATCTATAAATAAACCTCCATTCCACCTCTCCCAACTCGCGCCTTCTCTCCTTCGTAGTGTGTGGCTCCCCTGTTCTCCCATTTCTCCATCTCCTTTCTTCTGTCGGTGATCCATTCCTCAAGGTTCGCCCTAATTTCTCCTCGTTTTATGCTGCGTTTTGTTTCTCTCTAGCTTTTGTTCATTGTCTCTGCATTGCCTCTAATTTGAGTTCAGATCCACTCTTCGAAGCCTTGTCTTGTTTTTGTGGACTGTATTTGTGTGTTTTGCTGTAGATCTGTTCAGGATTTGGTTTTTGTTTTTAGATCTGGTGCGTTTAAGTGGTTATTTGCTGTTTCAAGTATTGGATCTGACTTCTGGCATGTATTCTGTGTTCTGCATTGCCTTCAGTGTTGTTTCTTCCTTGTTGTCGTGGTGAATGGCCGTCATTCATGTGGATGGTAATGTACATAGTGTGATCTCCACTGAGCGGGATCGGGGAATGGCTTCCCCATCCCCGTTCCTGCCACCGAATACAATGCTGCTCCCTGCAAAATTCCACCTGAGAATCTCTGTGGAAATTTGCGGGGATCGGGTTATTTTTCTATTTTTTGATTGAAAAACTATATACTAATTTTCCATAGATGGTTAGTGGTTAAAGAAAAATACTCAGGGGTGTTTGTTTGACATATTTAGGTAGGATTCAGGTTAAAGAGTTATATTGAGTAGTTAAAAATTGAGAATTGTGTCAAAATCTCGTTTGTATCTAGTTTTTGTCTAGAGTGGTTAAAGTCAAAATTTTGTTTGGATCTAAATTTAAAATGAGAATTATTTTTAATAGTTAAAAAACAAATGATTAGAAATGAATTATTTTGATTAATTTGAAATGAACGATTAAAAATGAGTTTTTAACAATGATTGAGTAGTTATAAATGAATGATTTAAAATGAATAGCTAGAAATTATAGTTATTTTTATTAGTAAAAATGAGAAGGAGATAATAAAAGTTCTTTTGGATGAGGTTTTCAAAGTAGGATTAATAAATCCTAAAACTAAATCGTACCTAAATATGTCAAAACAAACAGATCCTCAATTCCCAAAAAAAAAAAATAGTAATAAAATAAAATGGTAAAAATGTGAAAATAAAACTAAAATATAAAAAATTTATATATATATATAAAAGCTGGGATCCGGGAGATGGTATGAGATGAAAAATACATTCCCTCCCCCGGTTTAGCTCGGGGAATTTTTTGGAATTTTTCTCCCTGCTCACCCACCTGGTCCCCTAAATGGGGATTCAGCTGGTCCTCATTTTCACCCCGGCCGAAAATGAACATCACTTAGTGTAAATTTGTGCTTTATGATAACACATTCAAACTTAGTTAATCTTGCCTTAACTTCTACTTTTCATGTTTCTATACAATTGATCTGGCCTATTGATTGTTGGATTTCGATTTAGGCTTCTAAATGAAAATGGTGTTGACCTAATTGAATTTGTATTTACGTCTGGCATCAGATAAATGGCATCTCACATTGTTGGATATCCTCGTATGGGCCCCAAGAGGGAGCTTAAGTTTGCTCTTGAATCGTTTTGGGATGGCAAGAGCTCTGCCGAAGATTTGAAGAAGGTGGCTGCGGATCTCAGGTCATCCATCTGGAAACAGATGTCGGGTGCCGGGATCAAATACATTCCCAGCAACACTTTTGCGTACTACGATCAGGTGCTTGACACCACGGCAATGCTTGGGGCTGTTCCTCCTCGATATGGTTGGACCGGGGGTGAGATTGGTTTCGATACCTACTTCTCCATGGCTAGGGGAAATGCATCTCTACCTGCTATGGAAATGACCAAGTGGTTTGACACGAACTAGTGAGTCGCCCTCGGCCCCTTTACTTTTGGAAGGAAGTTCCGGTATCAATATGCAATTACAAAATTTTGATAGTTGTGTAATTAACCATGTCAATGAAATGATGCAGCCACTTTATTGTCCCTGAGTTGGGCCCAGAGGTGCAGTTCTCTTATGCTTCCCACAAGGCAGTGGATGAGTACAAGGAAGCCAAGGCTGTAAGTGTTGTTCTTTATGTTTGTGCTAAAAGTTCATAGAAGTAGGTATATAATACATTTGAAAATGGAAATTGAAAATTTGATTAAGAATATGAGATATGCATAATAGAAGTGGTTGAAAATAGGCCTCGAATTCCTGCCAAGGGTGGATTTCCGCCTATTAGATAAAGTAAAATAATAGTTCTTGTAACGAATCTATTGACATACTTTAATGGCTTAGATTGACCTAATTCCATGTATGAATACATACATGCATTTCTTAATCTGATTTGGGTATATTTGAACCTTATAATTGAGGTAATAATATTTATATACATGTATTTCTTAATCTGATTTGGGTATATTTGAACTTTATAATTGAGGTAATAATATTTATTTTACCTGTGCAGCTTGGAGTAGACACAGTTCCAGTTCTTGTTGGCCCCGTTTCATACTTGTTGCTCTCCAAACCTGCAAAGGGTGTTGACAAGACCTTCTCCCTTCTCTCCCTTCTCGACAAGATCCTTCCCGTCTACAAGTAAATACTCATCACTCGATCTAGACATACCAGACTGTTCTCATAATGATTCTCTTTTCACGAATTCATTGTGGATAACTTTCCAGGGAGGTTATTTCTGACCTTAAAGCAGCGGGTGCTACTTGGATTCAGTTTGATGAGCCTACATTGGTACGGGATCTTGATTCTCACCAATTGCAGACCTTCTCGTCTGCATATGCTGAACTAGAATCAACTCTCTCAGGCTTGAATGTTCTTGTTGAGACATATTTTGCTGATGTCCCTGCTGAGGCATACAAGGCCCTAACTTCTTTGAAGGGTGTCACTGCCTACGGATTTGATTTGGTTCGTGGTGCTAAGACACTTGATTTGATTAAGGGTGATTTCCCCAAGGGAAAGTTCCTTTTTGCTGGAGTAGTTGATGGAAGGAACATTTGGGCCAATGATCTTGCTGCCTCAGTTGGTACATTGGAGGAGCTGGCTGCCATTGTTGGTAAAGGTGATATTCTTTTGCTCATATTTGTATCACTATTTTGGTACATAGTGCTTGATATTATTATTACTTGAGAGTGTTTTTTATCGACTCGGTTTCCCTCCAAAATAAATGCAGATCATCTTGTTGTCTCCACCTCCTGCTCACTTCTCCACACTGCTGTCGACCTTGTCAATGAAACCAAGTTGGACAATGAAATCAAATCATGGCTAGCTTTTGCTGCTCAAAAGATTGTTGAAGTTAATGCATTGGCAAAGGCTTTTGCTGGTGAAAAGGATGAGGTATATTCTTGATTTAATGAAATTGATCCCTGGACGGTGTATAGCTATGTTTTGGGCCTTGATATCTAACCATTTTTTATCGTGGTTTGTCAATTATAGTCAGCCAATAATTGCATTTTAGGTAAAAAGTTATGCTTTTATTCAGATATAATGATAGAATACACGACAAATATGAAAAAGGAAAAAGAAAAACTCAAGAGAGCCTAATTTAACTAAAAAGGGATTTCAATCAAGCAAACGTAGGCGATTTCTGATTTCAAGGGTAGAAGATTGTGGGTTGTCCATTAAATAATAAACTAATGGTTTTAACTTTAAATCCTTAATCCTTGGCAGCCGATAATTCAGAATTGTTCAATTTCATATTACGATGGAAAGATTATTTTCTAGTAGAGTGATTTAAGTCTGCTTGGCTTGTCTAGGATCTGATAGATCCACAATGTTTTGGACATTAAGGATTGCTTATACGTTCTTACCATGATACTTGGCTTTTTGAAATTGATGAACACAAACTCACGAGCTTTTGTTTTACTTTTTCAGGCATTCTTTGCCACTAACGCTGCAGCTCATGCTTCAAGGAAGTCATCCCCAAGGGTGACCAATGAGGCTGTTCAAAAAGCGGTATGCAACCAATTCTTTTGCATTATAAGGTGTTTAACTGTCTGTTTTCAGGGATTGAATGAACTGATGAATTGCTTTTTGGTTGTGCAGGCTGCTGCTTTGAAGGGTTCGGATCACCGTCGTGCTACAAATGTTAGTTCAAGACTTGATGCTCAACAGAAGAAGCTTAATCTTCCAATCCTTCCAACCACCACCATTGGTTCCTTCCCTCAAACTGTTGAACTCAGGAGGGTTCGTCGTGAATACAAGGCTAACAAGTGAGTAAACGTTAATGCTAGCTTTCTTTGACGTTCAAAAAAGATCTTAATCCTATTTCTAATGTTTACATTTTTTGGTAGGATTTCCGAGGAAGAATATGTGAAGGCTATCAAGGAGGAAATTAGCAGGGTTGTCAAACTCCAAGAAGAGCTTGACATTGATGTCCTAGTTCATGGAGAGCCCGAGGTGAGTTATTTGGAGCCCTGTTGAGGAGGAAACCAGGAATCACTGTTTTTGTTACGGGAGGTTGTGGTACTTTTTTAGAATTCTCATTTTGCCCCTTCTAACGTAAATTTCAACCTCAATGCAGAGGAACGATATGGTTGAATACTTTGGCGAGCAGCTGTCAGGTTTTGCATTCACCGTCAATGGTTGGGTGCAGTCGTACGGATCTCGTTGCGTGAAGCCTCCAATCATCTACGGTGATGTGAGTCGCCCGAAAGCCATGACTGTCTTCTGGTCTACTGCAGCTCAGAGCATGACATCCCGCCCAATGAAGGGAATGCTCACTGGCCCTGTCACCATTCTCAACTGGTCCTTTGTTAGAGTTGACCAGCCAAGGTAATAGAATTCTAGAAGATGAAAGAAGCTACTGTTGTTGCTCAACCGTACTTTTTGCTTAATGCTTCTTGTGTTTGTTGTATCTTGTGTCTCCTAGGTTCGAGACATGCTATCAGATTGCCTTGGCCATCAAGGACGAGGTCGAGGATCTCGAGAAGGCTGGCATTAACGTCATCCAAATTGATGAAGCTGCTTTAAGAGAAGGATTGCCTCTTAGGAAGTCTGAGGAAGCTTTCTACTTGGATTGGGCTGTTCACTCTTTCCGTATCACCAACTGTGGTGTCCTAGACACGACTCAGGTTACTACACCAACCATCGAAATTTTCATTACCCAAAAACAGTTCATAATATGTTCAATTGGCCTAATACTTAATTATCTTGGCAGATCCACACTCACATGTGCTACTCCAACTTCAACGACATCATCCAATCCATCATCGACATGGATGCCGATGTGATCACAATTGAGAACTCTCGCTCCGACGAGAAGCTCTTGTCAGTCTTCCGCGAGGGAGTGAAGTACGGTGCTGGAATTGGCCCTGGTGTGTACGACATTCACTCCCCCAGAATACCATCAACCGAAGAGATTGCAGACAGGATCAACAAGATGCTTGCAGTGCTGGAGACCAATATCCTATGGGTCAATCCCGACTGTGGTCTCAAAACTCGCAAGTACGGAGAGGTGAACCCCGCCCTCCTGAACATGGTTGCTGCTGCGAAGCTCCTCCGAACTCAGCTTGCCAGCGCCAAGTGAGTGTATTGTTGAGTTTTATGAAGGTTGAGCACCTTTTATCTTTCCCTTATTCTAAATATCCAAAAAGAAATGTCTGTTTGTTCTCTAAAAATTGATTGGCGGCATAGTAGCTGTAGTTATTTTTCTTCTGAAATTGTTTTTGTTTATTTGAGGCTGTAGTCTGTTCATACAAATTGCAGTTTGTATGAAGCCAAAAGAAAAAGGCAACATTTGCCATGTTGTGCAATTGTTATTGGATTTTGTTTTCTAAATTCATTTATCCAATGTTAGTTATCTCTTTTTTAATTTACAGTATCATATTATAATTGCCGACGCTCTTAATCTGGATCAAATTGTCTTGCTCGATTGTAATACAATTCTCAATTTTGATTAGAGTTGTATAAATATATTTTTTCTATTTTTTTTGGATCAATTTAATCTTTGTTTGTTGAAATATTTATTTCAATGAATATTTTTATTTAATAATTAACTATAATTGATAATTAGTATATATTTTCCCATAAAATATTAACTATTTACATTTATGATTTAAAAATACTTATAAAATTAAAATTAGAAAAAAAAAAAACTGAAAAATTCTTGCGACAATTTATTACCTGACAATCCCCGCGGAAAATCCTGATTCCCGACATAATCTCTCTGTTTGACGGATTTAAAAAAAATTAATTAACAAAATTCAAATATACAGCTTTTTTTTTTAATTATACACGTTAAAAAAAAAATCAACTTTCATTTTTTCGAGTCTTCGTGTATGATCCACGAGATTTAAAGAAAGAGAAAATTAGAAGACTATTATACATGATTGATTTTTTAGTTTCTGCTAAAATATGTTATCTTCTGCTCATATGGACAGCTTAAGCAATGATAAAAGTAGAATGGAAAACGTTGTAAGTTTAGTAGAGATTGGATTAGCCAGTTTCACAAGTATCAACTTTTGTTTGAAGATGTGGAAATTGTAACATGGACAGAAAATTTCAAGATGCAAGCAATCTCGAAACCGAAACAACATGCTAATACATACGAAGCATGTACAAACTACAGCAGCATCAAATAAGGCATAGACAAATATCATCTACATCACACAAAAAGTCCATTATTTGTCATTATACAAAGGAGTGGGGACATATGGGGGTTGAACTATTTTGTTCATGCTAAAACCACAATCACAAACTGGTCCAAACAAGTTGAACACACCGTTGATGCTTAGTCGAAAGGCCATCCAGAATACCCCGTTTGGTTTTGGGTGCTCTCGTGTAGGGCTGGTGAGCTGCTTCCAGTCGTAGTACTATGGCTCGAGTTAGAGCTTGATGCTCGAAATGGCCAAAAACTTGAAAACGGGTTCCTCCTTCCTTGATTTGTCCTACTGCTATCCTCCCTCTCTCGGCTGTTTCGACTAACATTGTTGTTTCCAGACGAGCTGTGGCTACCACCCGAACCTTGTGCAGGCAGTTCTTGGCGGCAGACAGGGCAGGAGTTGTGCTGGACTAGCCAGGGAACTATACAATCTGAATGGTACACATGTTCACATGGCATTTTCCTAGCTTCAGACCCTATTTCGAATTTATCTTGGCACACAGGGCAGTGTGAATTTGAACGGATATGCCGTTGTGTGATTTTAACAACAGGCATTGCATCGATTGATGATCGAGCTGCTGGGGGTGGTCCACGTCGGTCGTTTGCTGAAAGTTGTTCAAACAATTCTTCAAGTCCAGGACCAACAAAATAATCACCACCATTGCTCCTACTCACACCAATTCCAGGAACCTCATTAAAAAAGGCTTCAAACCCACCATGTCCAGACAATCTAACAGGAATTTGGCCACCATAGATCAACCAAGGACCAAACCCTGAACCATGATCTGGAATTGATTCCAACCTTCCCCTGATATCATTCCTGTCTATCATTCGTTGCCTCATAAAGTTCGAGAACAGATCCAAGAATCCGAGCCGAGGATTATGATTTTCATTACCATTGGCTCCAAAGAAATCAAAGGGACTTCTTTCCATCGTTCCGTCAAGTTCTTGAACAAATCCTCCATTACAACTTGGGCAAACCATGTCTTGCCCACGAAGTTGAATTGGCTGCTCACATCTGTAACACCAATGGGTGTTTCCACTTGACATCCTTTCTCTCTTCTCTGCAAGTCTCAACCGTGAAACTCATCGTTATTCAAGTATTGAGACCGTTAGTTTGCTACATATATACCTCGACATTGTCAAGTTTAATAATTTCTTGAGGTTGAGTCTTAGATGCTTAGCCGACTAACAAAACGTAATAATCTTGGCTGCCATTTATAATTCTATATCTCAATTTAATAATTAGCAAACAAAAATATGTGCTTTCACATAAAATGCATGTTTCATTCATCACAAGAAGCAAGAAGCAAGAAGATTAAGAAATCTAGTTTGTAATAACAATTTCCAAATTAAAGTTTCTATGATCTTTCTAAGTTCATAGATTTTAGGTTTGCTTTCCTCTATCTCATTCTCAAGACTATTTCCATGTAAACTTCTTTTTGAGGTTGCCCCCTTTTTCATCAAGTTGATGAAGATTTCATTCTTGGATTATAGGAATGGATAGACAAGAATAGATAGGAATACATAAATGGTATTTCATTTAACAACTAGAACAAATGTTTCCTTGTAATCTATTACACATGGTTAGATTAAGTAATCCCGTAGCCACATATTCATATATTAGTATTACAATCTCAAAGGTCAATGGTTCGATTCTACATCTTGTAATTGTTGGACACTTGGAGTCAGAATTAAAAACAAATCCCTTGACAACAAGTCTCACTTTAAATCTATCAATGCTTTCAGATAGTCTGGATGAAATATCATCATGGATTGACCTGGTGGTCAAGATCGTTATGGGTTCAATCCATGGTAGCTACCCTACCTGTAATTTTCTATGATTTTTTGGACAATCAAATGTTATAGGGTAAGGCGGTTGTCCTATAAGAATCACTGAGGTGCGTGTAAACTGGCTCAGACGTTCATAGATATAAGTCTAGAAAGACTTACATATTCCCAAGTCCCATTTATTTCCTGTACTTGCATTTCTTCTTTTTTTTAGTTCAAGTTCAACAAAAACAATTGGAATAGCGCAATCTAATGGGATGCATTTCAAAGAACAAGAATCCAAATTGCTTTGATTTTAATCATAAATATGAAAAGAATGATGTGCATGCATCTACATATATTAGGAGGAAAATTAATAAATAATACATTGTTGGGATAAAATTTAAGAACAGCTCGAAGAGGTGTTTGGAAGCTCAATATGTGAGAGAACATCCTATTGAAACATTATTGGTAGAGTAAGAATATCACCCTATAAAACGTTTTGAGTATAAATAAAACTTCAACCCACCTCTAGTGAAAGTCTAATTTCCCTTTTGGTAATTCGTTTTGCTGACAAACAATGCCTACCAATCTAAGAAAATCACCTAATAATGTGCATGTATTTTTTTTATATTCGTGACTGTACAAACTTATAAGACTGTCTAATCCAACAACATTTGGATGTCAAGAAAAAATGTCCTATAAATCGGCATCTACCATGAATTGAACACATTTAGTTCTCAAGTCCCTCTTAACTACTAGGCCACTCCACGATCGTTTCAAAACTTATAACAGAATTGAGTTGGTATCAAATGATAGAAACTTGGAAAGATACAGATCTATCCTAGATCCAGTGACATTCATCAAGTATATATACAAAAAAAAGAGCACAATCAAACCATACAAGTGAAACCAATTTCGGGAATCAGTTTTCCCAATTCCAACATACAAATAACTCGAATTCATGAGGTACCCATTAAATTTTAAAGGAAACCCAGATACAAAAACAGGTTTAGGCAGCTGAAAACATCAAATTCAAACAGTGAAATGCAAAATAAAGGCAATCCCCATCACTCATCAGCAAAAGAGAGTAAGAATCTAAGTAAGAAAACAAGAATCGAGAAATGAAAATCAGAAGGTACCTTGAGAATTGAAGGAAAAGGGGAAGGAATGTATTGAAGTAGCAGCAGGGGAGAGAAGATGGGAATGAACCCTAAAGCTGAATTAATTGGGTGAGACTGAAAATAATGGAATTTATTCGCTGAACAGGAAGATGAGGGTGGAATCCGCAAACTTTTTCAATAAACCAAAGGAATTTTGTTGGATGACACTCTGTATGATTGACACGTTTTTTATTTTTTTATTCGACTTTTTATCCTGAAAAATCAAATATTTTATCATAAAATTTTAAATGGAAAATTGAAGTTTTAACCTTGAATGCTTTTATGTTTCCTATTGTACTCATTTTTAGTTTTTGAGACAACAAGGTCGCTAGTGAGTAATGTTTATTAAAATGATGATATTAATGAAATGATTATTTTAATTGTAATTTAGGAATATCAATGTATATCTAAAAACTTTTTGAAAAACATCTAAAGACTTTGAAATCATGCGTTTGAATTTTTTACCCTCAATTATTGTAAGTAAAAAGTGATTATTTTAAGTTTTATGTGAATTTAAGTTTGAAAAGAAAATAAATATAATTTTTTTTTTTTACATTATTGTAATGTCAAATAATAAAAATATTTAATTTTGAATTATATAAATCAAATTGAAAATAGATTTCTTTCTTAAAAAAAAAATTAAAACTAGATTCCAAATTAGTAAATTGATGTGTATTAGTATTAGATTTTTTTTTCTATTAAAAGAGTTAGGTGACTAATTTTATAATTTGATAGTAATTCGGTTTAACTTAAATATCACTTAAATGTATTAGAAAGCATAAAAAATTGTTTTTATTATTAACTTAAAAAAAAACATACTAGTACATAGTCACAAATTATTATTATTTTTTTTAATGTAAAAGAGAATCTACAACATGGAAAGAATTACCAATGGAAATGAGGTGGAGATGACACATACTATATTCTCTCTTCCTGCCCCTTTAATTAAAAATAAATTAATAGATATCATCATGTGACATTATATTTCAAAGATTTTCAGTGAGTTGTCTGGGAGATATATGGGTTACATCAAGATATACAACTTACAAGTTCTTTAATTATTTTTCAATGGTTGTATAGTGAGTATTAAATACTATTTCACATATTTTTGTGCTTTTGTTGTAAAAGCAAATCATAAACTTTCAAGAGAAAAATGAAAAGAATAATACATTTGGTCGTTTCTGTAAATGGAAGTCAACAAAACTGCATTGCAAAATAAATTTTAAAATTGAAACGTCTATCTTTAAAAATCAAGGAAAGGAACCAGAGAAAAAATGATTTAAGGGTTTACATGGATCAAACTTGGATTGAGTGGGAGAACTTTTATTGGACCAAGATGGGTAAAATGTGTGAAATCTATTTCAACAATCTAACTCATATATTTTTTTAGAGTGATTGGGTTGAATGGTCAAAGTTGTAAACATTTCACAAATTCTTTAAAATCAAGTCAATATCCCATAAATGCATATAAAAATAAAATAAAGAAAAATGGCATAATACTAAACTCAAATTCAATTCTTTTTACTTATAGGTTAACCATCAATCTTATTAATTAATCTTTTTTATATATATATATATATATATATATATTCTTAATTAGTAGAATTATATTGAATGAGTAAAGAATTAGATTGACCCAACTCAAAAATGATTATATAATTATAATCCAACCTATATATATATACACTCAATCCAACCTTTAAAATTTGATTGAATTGGGGATCAAAGAAAAAACATAAAATTAACGAGAACAAACCGATCTAATGGATTGGTTCAATTTGTCAGAACAATATTGAATTATTCAATTTGATATATATTAATTCGATTCGATTTTTTATGAAAGAACAATCATAAAACTAAACAGAATCAAGTATATAGTAACTAAAGAAAAATAAAAATATAATAATATTAAGATTTGACAGAAATATGAAGTAAAACCATTATAAATATTACCTAATATATGGTGAGTGTTGTTTTACTAAGAAATTTCGGCTAATAAAATTGCCGCACCATTACAAATAACCCTAATTAAATATTGGGTCAATTACAAATCAATGAAAATCCGAAAATTAATTGGATTAAAAGTTAGTTTGTTTAGGATTGAGGTCCACATTAAGTTGAGTCTAAGCCCATGTATTGGGCCTAAACATTCACGAAGTTCAAGCCCAACGATAAAATCCAAAGACCCATGAGGCTCCAATCTAATAGTTAAGTCTAGAGATCCATAAGGTCCAAGACCAAGTTTTAGGCCCAAAAGTCCATAAGCCCATGAACTCTATAAATAGGGAGTTATCTTTCATTTGCAAAGAAATTTACTTGAACTTAGAATTACATACCGAAAACTCATAACTCCATAGGTTTCAGTAATTCAGAGCATCCAACGATCAAATTCATTTACACGCGTCTCATCTCGTGTGAATATGCAAATAAAAAAAGAAGATTAAAAATTGAATTGAAAACCAAACAAAAAAATAGGAAATTCCATCCAATTATCATTAATACCAAAATTGAAAATAAAACCAAAATCGAAACAAACCAAACCAAACCAAACTAATGGTTTTGTCTTGCATTGGTAGAGATGCTCATTTTACTTGTGGGTTTGAGTCTTCACAAGGACCAACCCTATTTACAAAAATAAACAGAATGAGAAATTCTCTAAGTAAATCCTATCCTCTAAAAAACAATAAATCTCGAAAAGACAAGAATGGAAAAGCTCTCCCCACCTTACCAAAATCAACGATATCACTTCAGTTTGTCAATAAAACCCACAAAAGTCGAACCAATAATCGGGTTGTTTAGACCCGTTTGATAACCATTTTATTTTTTGTTTATAAAATTTAAGCTTATTTCTATTCAAATTTCTTATCATATGCTTTATCTTTCTTACAATGTATCCATCTTTCCTTAAGAAAGTAGGAGAATACTAACAAAATTTAAAAAATATAAACAAATTTTTTGAAGCTACTTTTTTTTGTTTACGAATTTTAATTTTGTTTATTAAAATATAGGTAAGTGTAGATATCCAAATAAAGAAATAGTATAGTAAAGTAGTTGTTATATGTTTAACTTTCATAAACAAAAAAAAATGGTTATCAAATCGGTCCAGTGATTTTTTTTGTACACCCGAAAATAAAATTAAAAAGAAACGAAAAAAAAAGGATTTATTAAAAAAAGAAAACAGATTTGTGAAAGCTAGAGAGCTTCAACTTTCAATGGAGAAATCTTGAATCCATCTCCGAAACTGAAGCTGTGCTTCCTCAATCTCAAATTTCAGGCTCCTAATTTCACGTTCGTTCTCAGTGATCTCTCCAATGGCAATGCCGGTTTGATTTGATGAATTTCTGAAGCTTCTAAGAGAGATCTCGATTTCGAGATCCAGCTCTGTGGAGACGACAATGGGCGGTGGCCATGGATTGAGCTCGGCTTTTGCTTTTCAGTCATGGCAGATGATAATGCTTGCTCTGTTACTCATGGTTGGATCTTTCTATTTCGGCACTCTCTTCGGCAACGATGCTCCTATTTATGTTTCTCACCTTCCGTCCAATTCCACTTCTTCTTCATCAATTGGTACTTTTTTCTTTTAATTTATTTGATTTTATGCAATTGATGCTTAGCTTTTGGTTTGGATCTTGTGTTGTTTATGGGGACCTGCTAGATTTATGCGTTCTGGATTGAGTTTTTGGATACGTTGTTTTTTTCTTCTTCTTTTTTGCTCCTTTTTTAGATAGTTTAAGTTGTGTAGAGATTATGAAAAGAGTTGTGCATATATGGGGTGTTGCCTTGTTTCTGAATCTGATAGTGATGCTTTACTTCCTTAAGGAAGGGTAACCATCAGTTTAGGCCGGAAAATGTCACTTTGAAGGGAGAAAATTACTTGGTTAGCAAACAAATCAGCTTCATGAGGGATTAAGACTATTTTTTTTACCGAAAGGGTTGGTGGCGTGTTGGTTTCCGTGTTTGGTGTTAATAGCTCATCACCACGATCATGGGTTCGATCATAAGACTCGTATTTGACTCTCATTTATTTGTAGTCTCCCTCCCCATGTACTTAAAAAAGACTATTGTTTGTTTTTTTCTTCGTTGATAACCGTGAAATGGATCTTCGCTCCACTACATACTTGGGATTTGGTCAGTGTCCTAAAATTGGGACCAGGGAGATAACATGAATTCTTACAATTAAGTTCACTCGTGAGTTTCAAACTTGGGGTTGGGACCTCCGAAGAATTAAGACTATTGTTACCCTTTTACCACTATCTTTTTCTTGCTTATAGGAACTAAACTCAAACTTCCTCCACTTTAGCCTTTTGAATTGGTCTATAGGGTGGGTTGTTGATAATGCTAAGGAAATTATGCTCATGCTCACGTTTTTTAATGATAAATAGTGATAAATTTTTCTCTGAAACGTGGGATATCCGGTTACAGTTTTCAAAAGTGGTCCTTGAAGAGCTTTCACTCTAGTGGAATTTTGTTGCTTTATTTGAAGTCAATGATGTGGCCAAATGTAATCTTTTAAAAGTAATCGCTGACCTTTACTTTGTATATCCTTCATCTTTCATAACACTCTCCTTTTCAGATGAACATCTGACCTTCTGGGTCTGTGACAAAGTCTTGTGTTTAAGTTTAAAGGTCTAATATTATTGTTGCAATCATTTCCATGACTCAAGTTTAACACTGATACTGCAGGAAATTTCACATTTCCAAACCAAGTTTCAATCACTTACAGGAACGTACCACTTTCAATTCCAGAGAGTGGTATGGCTGTATGTCCATTAAAGTACAACGAGTATATTCCTTGCCACGACCTTTCTTACATACAAGAATTGCGTCCAACGCTGGATCTTTCAAGAAGAGAAGAACTTGAGAGGCATTGCCCTCCACTTGAAAACCGCTTATTTTGTTTGGTACCTCCACCAGAAGACTACAAGATCCCAATAAAATGGCCAACCAGTCGGGACTATGTGTGGCGAAGCAATGTGAATCATACACACCTTGCTGAAGTTAAAGGAGGACAAAATTGGGTGCATGAAAAGAACCAACTATGGTGGTTTCCCGGAGGTGGTACTCATTTCAAACATGGAGCACCTGAGTACATCCAAAGGTTCTATTGTTGGGTTATTGAGCTTTCCTTTTTACTCTTTCGTTTATTTCCTTTTTGGGATATGAATCAACTCATACCCTTTAGTTATTGCATTCATGTTAATCGGTCCAGGTGTTTCAATTTAATCTTCAGTTTGGGAACGGATACTTAGAAAGCTTCCTTGTAATTACTGATCAATCTAAATAGTTGATTAGGTTCTGTTTCAGACTGTTTTATTGATCAAATTTTATGTGAATGCAGACTAGGAAATATGACAACAAATGAGACGGGCACTCTTCACTCTGCTGGAGTATCTCAGGTTTTAGATGTTGGTTGTGGTGTTGCTAGTTTCTCTGCTTATCTTCTTCCCTTGGATATACAAACAATGTCCTTTGCTCCTAAGGATGGACATGAGAATCAGATTCAATTTGCACTAGAGAGAGGCATTGGTACTATGATTTCTGCCTTGGGAACAAAACAACTGCCATACCCTGCAAGTTCCTTTGAGATGGTCCACTGCTCAAGGTGCCGGGTGGATTGGCATGAAAATGGTATTTCAATACTTTTTGTGCACAAATAATGTTATTATCCATTACAGCCACTTTCTGTTGCTCTAAAGTCTCATCTTGTGCTATCAGGAAATTACTAATAATTTTAGCTCGTGTATTATATGGATTGCTATTTATGGAAATTATGGAAAGATTAAAATGCGTGGTTTACTTTCTCTTGCTGTCAAGTTCTGAAACTTTTTGAGGTTGGTGAATTAGAGTACAAAAATAACAAACAAGATAAAAAATCCGTTAATCAACTAACTATAAATGTTGCATAGGAGACCTGACGTGGCTTTCTTTCGTATGGTAGGCATTATCTTTTTTCACCCTGGGCAGCACTAATCATAAGAGCAGTATTTGAAAATTTTCGTATAAATTTCTATCCTCTTGTGGCAAGATGATGAGATGAAAACCATGATACAATGCTCCATGTTCACGATTATAATTACTAATTTTAAGAAATATGCTAGTTGCTACATATTTACTTTACTAGCGTTAAATAAATTCTGATTCTGTTCCGGTTGATAATCTGATGCAAAACACTGAACTTATCAAGGCTGTTATATACCTTCACTCTGATTTTGTCTTGTCACTGAACTTCATCTTTCTTTTCTGCAGATGGGATTTTACTTAAAGAAGTTGATCGACTTCTGCGACCGAATGGATACTTTGTCTATTCAGCTCCCCCTGCATATAGAACAGATAAGGATTTCCCAATGATATGGGAGAAGCTGGTAAATCTGACAACAGCAATGTGCTGGAAGCTCATTGCCAGAAAGGTTCAGACTGCAATCTGGATCAAACAAGAAAATCCAGCATGCCTCCTCATCAATGCACAGGATAAAGTTGTGCAAATATGTGATGCTCTGGATGATTCTAAACCGTCATGGAAAGTACCTTTAAGAAACTGTATTTATGTAACTGATCGGTCATATTCTCAGAAGTTACCTCTTAGACCGGATCGCCTTTCAGTATATTCAAAGAGTC
Source organism: Sicyos edulis (assembly GCA_036507275.1). NCBI lineage: Eukaryota > Viridiplantae > Streptophyta > Magnoliopsida > Cucurbitales > Cucurbitaceae > Sicyos > Sicyos edulis. The sequence continues at coordinate 45,925,194 of CM071847.1, read as the reverse complement.
TCAGGAAAATAGGTGATTCTTTTCTTTCTAAAGAAATCCTCCTCTCTTCAGTTCATCAAAGTCATTTTTTATTCAAAAAACAGGAATCCAGAAACATTCATGAACTTCCATGGTTTATTTGTGTGTTTTCTGAATGCTTTTTCAAAAGAGACTCTTGAAAATCAACTTTTGATAACTGTTTATAGATATTTTCTCTTTCTCTTTGGAATAGTAACTTATTTAGTTAATATATCTCTTATCAAAAACTTATTTATTTAATATATTACTAATGAAAGTTATAAGGGATGACTGATGAGCCTGTTTATTCGTGAACCTCAACTGCTAATTCAAAATACAATGAAAATAATACCTAAAAGGGGCAAATATTTAATAATACTCTTATTTGTTAATTATTTAATAAATTTTTTAATGAGTTATTATTTGTTGATTTTAAATAAAATGTTAACATGTATTTCATTACTATTTATTAACGATTAAATTAACTATAAATTTATCATTATAGATTGTTTTGAAAAATTCTACTGCCATTTGATATTCTTTATTTGTTTAGTGTTTTAATGGAGTATTTTAGTAATTGTAATATTTCTTATTCTTATTTCTAATGCAATAAATAGCATGCATAGTCTTCTTATGCATAGTCACTGTTCCTATTTCCATTGATTTTCTTCCAATTATTTCTCATTCTCATCTGAAGTAAATAGGACTTTTGTTTATCAACAGTAACTACACGTTGGCTAACAAATGGTAAAAGATCAAACTTTGCTAGTTTGAGGGGCTTAGGGTTTTAGCAGAGTGCTCAAACTTTGCTAGTTCATACCAAGAAGAATCTTAATTGTTTTAAGTTAGGACTATTTTCTCTTGCCTAGAAATCTGATTGCTCTGTTATGTAAAACTGTTGTCTTCACTTTCAGGTGTTAGTCAAGAGAAATTTGATTTGGATACCACATTTTGGAAAGATCAAGTTAACCAGTACTGGAAATTGATGAATGCCAGTAAATCAGATATTCGAAATGTCATGGACATGAATGCTGTCTATGGTGGATTTGCAGTCGCATTGAACGACTTTCCAGTTTGGGTTATGAATGTTGTTCCTGTAAAGATGCAAAATACGCTCTCTGCTATATATGACCGAGGTTTGATTGGTGCATTTCATGATTGGTAAGTTATTTGATAGTTTTGGGGCCTTAGAGGAATTAATTATATTGTAGAGTTGTGGGCAATTTGTTAAGATTTAGTTAGACTAGTTTGTTAGCTATTTAGTTCTAAATAGAGAGCGTGTGTATGAAGGAAGGTATCCCCAAATATTGAGTGAGTTCTTAGTGGGCTTGAGAGTACTTTTTAGAGAGGGGAGGTTCCAAATTCCTATCTAGTTTCTTTATCCTTTGATATCAATATAATTCTTGAATCTTATCGTTATTTCTTCTTGATCGACTTCAAAATGTTAGCAGTATTATATTTTATGGCTTGCAACTTTTTTTCAACTTAAGAAAGAAATGGGGGGTCAGAAGTCTTTGGAGAGGTATGATCCATGATAGTTCTCATGCATTCTTTAGGTGTCAGTATCTTAGGATTTTAGTAACTATGAATTGATTACAGCAGCTTAGAAATTTGTTCTCTATAAGTTTCTTTGACAACTATGTGTAGTAGAGTTAGACAAATGTCATATAAAATTAGTCAAGCTGAGCATAAGTGGAACACCGACAGAAATAAAAAAAAAAAGATTTTAGTACTATTATGGGAGTGTCTCTTTTGTATAGGCTTTCTTTTTCTCTCTTTTTCTTCTTTTGTTTATATTTTGGTTCCGCCATTTGCTTATCTTTCATTTGTCTCAATGAAAGTTCGGTTTCAAATATCTCGTGTATTGTAGGTGCGAATCATTTTCAACGTATCCGCGCACATATGATTTGTTGCATGCCAACCATCTGTTTTCTCAGTATAAAAGTAGTGGTGAAGGTTGCTTGCTGGAGGATATAATGCTGGAAATGGACCGCATTGTACGACCTCAGGTAATTAATTTGGTTACTGTAATTTTTCAAGCTTGTAGCCACATGAAGAAACAAAATCTGGCAAAAAAGTACTTTTGGCTGATATTTAATGCAATGGTGAGACTTCCATTTCTCTGGCATAAGGATTGCGAACAGTGCTGGCTGAGATATGTTTTTCTCTTGCCACTATTTATTTTTCTTGATAAATTTTTTGACTGGAAGTGGAGGGTTTATTATTTTCGTTTACTGTTTATTGTTTGTTTTTCAATTTTTTTTATTGTCCAAAATGTTAAATTATCTTTTTTTTAAAAAAGTTAACCTGCTTTTATTATTATTATTATTTTAATTCAACTACATTTGTGACCCAAACTCATAACCAACTGGTTACTAAGTGATGCATAATATCATTGAAGTACTACTACTTTTGGTTTGGCTAACCTAATTTTATTTAAATCTCAAATATTTAAAACGATTGTCATATTCTTATTTATTAATATATATATATATATTTTTATGTATTTTGCTTTAATATTCGTGAGTGTCCAAGCCATTTCAACTATTTTCATAGGACTTTGTGCATGTCCTTACAACATTTGGCTATCAAGAAAATTCATAGCAAATTAATTGCTAAGTAGGTGTAGGTTACCCCAGATTGAATTCATAACCTTCTTCTTTTTGATCTTTAGGTTAATTATTATGCATTTTGCTTCTAACTATGTTTATTTCTTGAACTAAAAAAACTAGATTTTTATAAGAAAGAGAAAGAAAGAAACCAAATCTTTAGCCAGGCTTTTTAATTTCAAAGTTTGCATATAATTAAGGAACATTTCGTAAAAGACGGACATAGAACAATATTAACCCTAAAAAAAGATGGACAGAACAATTACCAAACACATGTTTCTCAACAATGCTAAAGATACAACTATTGATAGCATCACTAAACGATCCTTGAAGCACATGCACTTCAATTTCGGCATTAGATAACATGAAGTTTTATCTCAAAACCAATTGATAGTGAGAGAAGTAACCCATAAATTGTATATATTTGTTGAAAATTCTTCAACTTTCCAATGTGGAACAAAGGCCACAAGATGGGTATCTCTGACATTGGTAACGAATGGTTGTTTGTGTCCACCTAACATTCAACACTCTACACTTGTTGGACTTGTCTATCTTCTGCTGTTGCTGATATATGCTTCAAATTTCCTTTGTATAAAAACTCTGATAATTTCCATTTACAGGGATACATAATCATTAGAGACGAGCCTTCGATAACGGCAAGAATACAAGAAATCGCTCCAAAATATCTATGGGAGGTTAAAAGGCAGAGACTGCAAACTAAAGAAAAGAGCTCAGAAACTGTGCTGATCTGTAGAAAGAAGTTTTGGGCAATTTTCTAAGTTCTTGGCTGTTTTACACACTTCAACAGGTTATCCCTCAATACTAGTGCTTAGATGAAACCATTGGTTAAAAAAGTCTCACATTTGCATACAAAAAGATCTTATAGAAGAAGCCCTAACAACTTATGTTTCATTCCTTATAAGAATTTACTAGCTTTCTTTAGGATTCTAATTCATGATTACATTTACTAAGTGGAAATAAAGAGAAAAGATATGATTCATTTTTCCTTTAGGTTTTTACATCCTCAGTCAGTTGTCAACACATTTGCAAATTCAATAAACTAAATTCTTATTATTGAAGAATCTTTCTTCTTAAAAACATGAAATGTATGCATGATTTATTGTTGGCATTTCAATAGCAGAACTTGAGGATCAATCTGCTGTGTTTAAAAAGAAGACTGTCCAAGAGAAAGGTTGAATGAAAGGGAGTTTTGGCTGATTCTTGAGCTTATTCCCTCCAAAGTGAACAAGCTTGGACCTCTTTAATGGATTGTCAAAAGTAAGTCTTAATAACATAACTTCCCTTTCCATGTTGCCACATTTTAGAAATATGTCCAAAGCTTAGAATGTTTACATTAGTTTCTAATGTGTAGTTGAGAAATAACAGAAAAAAAAAAAAAAACTTATCCTTGAGATTTATCAATCTTTTTTTTTTTTTTTTTTTTTTTTTTTTTTCTTCATCTTCCTTTATTTCTCCATAATGTTTGCCCATTGCTCCATATACACTCGCATAAACATAATATATAACAAAGCATGTATGCATGTGCTATATACATTGATATTTGTTAGGATGTACTCGAGTACTTATCCCGTATCCTAGCTATATTTTCTTTTATATATATAATATTTCGATTATGGTCCTCAAAGGGTGACGTAGTGATTAAAGACTTGCGCTTTGAAGGTATGTTTCCTTCAAAGTCTTAGGTTCGAGACTCACCTGAGACACTACTCATTCGATGTCTCTGATGCCTAACCTAGGGACAAACGTGGTTACCTTGTTTAAAATAAAAAATCCCATTATGGAGTGGTGACAGGTCATGAAAGTCCTGGAGAACTAAAAAGGGATGAAATTTATGGTAGCCATATACTTGGGAATTAATTTCGTACGAGTTTCTTTGACATTCAATAAGTTAAAGAGGTCTATCTCGTGAAAATAGCCGAGGTGTGCATGAGCTAGCTCACAGTCACAAATATAAAAAAAAGTATGAAATATATTTAAAAGCACATGTCAAGATCAACATAACTGTCTTTGAAACTTTAGTCGATTTAATTGTCCCCGACACTCTACATCGATCACCAATCACTATAAAGTACGTGTACAAAAAAATTAAATTTCTCCTTATAAGAATAAAAATAAGTATATATATTAAGTACATACCTAAAGAATACTAAATATACCAATTCTCGAAAAAAAAATACTAAATATACCTAGTATGTGTGATGAAATACAAACAAATGCCCTAAGAATATGGTATTCATTTTTATATAGGTATGACTTCTTCTTTTTTTATGACTAAATTAATTAGTTCTTGCAATTTAGAAAATATTTGAACCACCACTTCAAAGTATTAAAAGAGTCTGTTCTTTCTACATGGCTCTATATCTGAAAAGAGGATTGATATTTTTGGAGGTAATTCTTTTAAATTTTGGTTTAGTTATAATATGCATACATTTAATTTGATTTGATTTGGTTTGTATCCCCACTAAATTAATTAAAGATTCTGGCTAACACTAGCATATGCTTGTCTATCAACTTGCTATTTTTTGTTCATCCAATATCTTTATTCCATTACATCAAAAAAGGTCAATGTTTCAACTTCCGTTTTAGGCCAAATTTTTGTGCTTTGTGAAAGCAAAAGACAAAATAATTTATCTTCCAAATCCATATAGCCTAACAAAAGCTACAATTGTGATTTTTTTTTCTTCTTTTTATTCAAGTTTTGAATGTTCTGTGACTATTTCTTTTTGTTTTCTCGACTAATTTTTAGACAAGTTTTCAAAGGCCAAGTCATGTTTTGAATTCTTTTTATTGTAATGTTTAACCTTCAAGTCGATCAATCATTGTAGGGTAACATCTCGAATGGATTTTTTTAGTCCTTTTTTTAAATAGATGGGGTTAGATTCTTAAGTTGGTATACATCACTGAGCTAGCAACCCAATCTGCATTGGAAGATTGGGTTGAGCTCTGGTTGATATAAATAAATTTACCTCAATCCATAAACTTAAGTTTTTGGATTGATTGGTGGTTTAACATAATTCAACCGGCTCTTAGGCCAAAGATGACGATTGGGCTGAAGTTCTTGGATTGATGTGTCTTGAGTACTAATCTTTCAGGTCTTCAAATTTGTTAGGCCTTATTTGATTGTTGAAAATTGTGCTGGCTGTGAGAATGAAAAACTTAAGAGATCTAAATCAATTAACAAAGATTTTTATGCTTTGTTTTGGGATTGAACCATTCAAACCCATGTAATATAAAAGAAGCAATCAATGTTATTCCAAATTTCAAAGGCTTTAACAGAGGAACAGTTGAACTCATAAATTCTCACTAATACAATTCAAAGACTAGGGCACAAAATTTCTTCAAACTTAGACTTTATACAATATCAGAACAAAAATGGAGAGCTGAAAAATAAAATATAAATAGCCCAATGCACATTGATTTACACAGTTTTCAGTACCAAGAACCTTTTAAGTGCTACAACCTACTTTTAGTAAACATGATATCAACTATATATATTAGAGAATTTGGCTTTTAAAGTTCTAATACTATTCACCCTAATTAAGGCTACATCAATCTAGGCAAGTACCATCACATTGATAGCACATGGACCTTAGTCAAGTATATTAATTAAACCTAAATTTTGCTCACATATACAACAAAAAAGTAATGTTTTCAAGTATGGCATAAAGCTATGAGATTATGAAAATTCAACATTGATAGCACATGAAACTTAGTCCCCACATCTCATGCATTATGATTTAATTTGAAAATAAATGAGTCCACAATAAAATCAAAAGAAACTTAGATTGATATCATTTTACATTGGTATAAATTCATGAACTTGAGAATAGTTCAATTATTTGCTCGACCTTGGAGGGTTAGCCCGCCCAAAGCTCGAGCCTTAGATGACCCTAAAGGGTCAGCCTGTCGTCCTGCGAGCTTGGGTTTAATACTTAATTAGGCTTTTGATTTTTTTTAGGCTTCCTTCTATCCTTGGCAGGTAGGTTTAATTTCAGCATTGAGAACTTATTTGTGTCTTTATTTTTCATACAAAATAGCTCATTAGTATCATTGTCATCATTTATATACCTATAATCAAATTTAAGTAATATTACTATTCAATCTTTATCTTTCCTTTACCTTACCAATATGCGACTATACTTTGTTTGAGAGTTTAGTCATGATCTCGTGTAATAGACTCATCCTATTCTTTCACGAGGTCTTTGCCAACCGAGGACTCGTTCGAGCCTTGACTGACCTTCCTACACTTATCCGACCCCATGGAGGGACAGCCCACCCAAGCTCGGACCTAAGGGGTTGGGAGCTTGGACCTTGTCCAATACCTACTTAAACCTTCTATTCCACTCCATACTAAATATTAAACTTTGGCTCAACTCCCCCTAGTCCTAACTCAAAATCTATACAAACAAATAATAATAATAATAATATTGATAAAAACAAGTTTAAAGATAGAGAAATAGTAGTAAATTAAGAAACAAATAATGGTTCAAATTCCAACAAAATTAACAGTTCCACTTAAGTACTGATCTCATACATCATACATATACACACAATGGACAGTTGATGCCAAAATGAAAACACGTGTTTCTCTTTGTCTGTGTATTTGTCTGTTAACATTTAATACAAATAATTAAGAAATGGAGGATTCAGGCTCTTAACTGCAGTTAACACTGTTAAGTGATTAGAAAATTAAAAAAAACGAGTTTATTATTATTATTATTATTATTGAAGAAAACAAATACACAGAGCTGAATGACAAATGTGTGTAGAGGGAACCAAAGCCAACAAAAGGAATATAAATGTAAAACAAAACAAAACCAGAGCAATATCTTTTCTTTCTCTCTCTATTTTTTTTTAATGAAGAGTCCCATATTACAATCACAAACATGTTTTACTCAAGACATAACACTGACTCACTGTCAGAAGAGTTATTAGGTTTGTGAGAATCAGTGAACTTTCTCACACCTATAGTAATATGTTAATTTGATTGAAAGTGAGTAAAATAATGAACAATTTTAATTTTGAATATAAAAGGAACAAACTATGAACACATTTTTATAATGGTTAAAATTGTTGGGTTTTTTATTCACATTGTGAAGGCCCATCAAATAGGGTCCATTAGGGCTAAGTGTTTTAAAGTGCATTTTGTCACTTTGGTAGAGTGAACACACAACAAAGGGAGAGCTGGAAAATCAGCAACCAGAGAGAGAAACAACTTAGAGAGAGAAAGTGAATAGAGAGGAAAAGAGGTTTCTGCCCAGCATCGGTATTTTGGCGTTTCCGAGCGATTGCACCGTTGGATCGAGCTAAAATTTGGACAACGTGTTTTTGACACGAGGGTCTTGAATTTGAACGGTGGAGATCGGGTTTCGAGGTTTCTACAGCCCGATTCCAGTGGCGATTCGGTTCCACATTTTGTGAGATCTTTCTATTTATCTCTCTTGATTTGTGTTGTTTGTTGCCAAGATTAGTTTATCTTGAGTTGTTATGTGTTGTATACCTCTAGTTGTAATTAGAGAGAACTTGTTGTAGCCCATTATCGATTATAGTAGAGATTCGACTTCGGTCCGTGGTTTTTTACTCCTCGCCTTGAGGAGGTTTTTCCACGTTAAAAATCGTTGTGTTGTGTTTGATATTTCTACCACATACTTTATGCTTGCTGTTTTTCATTAGGAACACAAGAGGGGAATAATTGATCCATATTAGAATAGTGTTTATTCCCAACAAGTGGTATCAGAGCTCCGTGGTTGAGTTTATTTAGAGGTCTTGTGTTAAATATGGAAAAGAGTCACAATGGTGGTAGAATGGTTCTTTTGAATGGATCAAATTATCAAGTTTGGAAAAGAAAAATGGAAGATATTTTATATGTCAATGATCTATATCTTCCCGTATTTTCACTAGAGAAGCCGGCTGATAAAACCGATTTAGAATGAGAAATATGTCATAGGAAAGTATGTGACATGATTAGACTTTGGGTAGAAGAAAATATTCTAAATCATATTGGTGAAGAAAATCATGCACGGACTATGTGGAACAAGCTTGAGTCTTTGTATGCCCCCAAAACTGGTAATAGTAAATTGTATTTGATTAAGCAAATGATGGCTTTAAAGTATCAAGAAGGAACATCTATGTTAGATCACTTGAATACATGCCAAGGTATTATTAATCAGTTAGCTGGAATGAGTATCAAGTTTGATGAGGAGATACATGGGTTATGGCTTCTTGGTTCGTTACCAGATTCATGGGAGACTTTTAGAACTTCGTTGTCGAACTCAGCCCCAAATGGTGTACTAAGTATGGACTTAGTAAAAAGCAGTGTATGTAACGAAGAGATGAGAAGAAAGTCACAGGGTTCTTCACAGCCTGATGTTCTTATTATTGAAAGAAAGGGGAGGAGCACGAGCAAATGTCCGAAAAACAGAGACAGAAGCAAGAGCAAGAGTGGCCGGTTTTCTAATGTTGAATGTTTTCATTGTGGCTTGAAAGGTCATATAAAGAAGCATTGCAGAAAACTGAAGAGAGAAAATAAAGCTGATAAAGGTAAAGAAAAAGTTAATGATGATGATGCAGACCGAATTACTGCAACCACCGAAGAATTCTTCGTTGTATTCGACGGTGATAGTGTAAACCTTGCTACAGAACAGAGCAGCTGGGTGATTGATAGTGGTGCCTCAATTCATGCTACATCTAGGAAGGAATTCTTCACATCCTACACATCTGGCGATTCGGTTCCACATTTTGTGAGATCTTTCTATTTATCTCTCTTGATTTGTGTTGTTTGTTGCCAAGATTAGTTTATCTTGAGTTGTTATGTGTTGTATACCTCTAGTTGTAACTAGAGAGAACTTGTTGTAGCCCATTATCGATTATAGTGGAGATTCGACTTCGGTTCGTGGTTTTTTACTCCTCGCCTTGAGGAGGTTTTTTCACGTTAAAAATCGTTGTGTTGTGCTTGATATTTCTACCACATACTTTATGCTTGCTGTTTTTCATTAGGAACATAAGAGGGGAATAATTGATCCATATTAGAATAGTGTTTATTCCCAACAAAAATACCATTTCCATCCATGTATTTTGAAATTTATTATATTTTGGTGTACAAACTTTCAAATATTTTATTTTTGTTAATGTACTCACAATAAATAAATAAATATATATATATATAACTTAATAAAGAAAGAGCCGACAAGAAAGAGTTCTAACGACTTATAACCTAATAATTATATGTGTACGTGTGAGTGTGTGCATGCGTGTGTATATAAGTTCGAAAATATAAATATATATAAACTATAAAATGTTAAATATATATATATATATATATATTTAACATTTTATAGTTTAAAAGGAGAAAACTAATAACGAGTATTTTTAAAGAAAAATTATAGAGAAATCTATTCTAAAGATCAAATTTAAAATATATCAAGAATACAAGAACAAATTTTTTATATTTGATAATAAATACATGAATGGAATGGGATTCCACTTCCAAGTACGTGAATCTACAATACAAACCCCCCTTCAAAACATTGAATACAAACTACTCCAATTTACGTTAAAAAAAAATGAAGAATCTATGATACTAAAAAAAACTCTTTATAAACTAAAAGTCTATAGAGCACAAAAGAGTACAAATACTCCAGTTAGTACTAGAGATTTTCTACCATAATTTTTTTTTTTTTTGAGTTATAATAATTAGAGAGAAACTCGTGATCTCTTGGTCATTGAGTTTATACTATTTCCCTTAACAATAATAAAGATTGTCTAAGAGGGAGAATAAAAATGAGGATGATTCTCCAGGTTTGGGTTACAAAGAATTTTTTTTCCCAAAATTATCTTTTTTATTTTCCTTCTAATTACATTTTATTTTCCCTAAAACAACTTTTTAAAAAAAAATTGAGAAATCAGAGTTTCGTTCACTTATACGGTATTTTAGTTTAAGCATTTTCTAGCAGGCTCAAACCAGAGATCTCTCAAGGAAATATGCCTTGAAGTCATTTGTATCAACCACTTTTGAGACTCCCTAAAACAACTTTTATACATCAAGTCACTATTTTTCAATCTAATCTTATTTTTATTTTATTTTTTCTAAAATCATTTTTTTCACCTCAAATACAAATAATCATTCTTTTCATCCTAAATACAAATAATCATTTTCTCCGTAATCTCTCATTTTTCTATTCTCTCAATTCTTATTCCCTCGTAATCATTCTCATTCTCCTTTCTTCAAACACGCTTTTAGGTTTAATGAATTTGGATAACATATTAAATAATGCAAAAATTCATCTCAAAATAAATTAATAAATAGTCAAGTAGCTATCTTATATATTGTTAGAAGCTCTTTTCAACTGGGAATAATCAACATTTGTTTTTTTTTATATGTTTAGGGTTTAGAGCTTTGAAAGGTTTTTTTTTATTTTTATTTTTTGTTGAAAGGTCAGATCAAATGTCTTAATCTGATGACCTCTTTTTTGATGCACCATTTTCTTGTTCCTCTTCTTGGTGTGGTGTGGTGTGGTGTGGTGTTGTCAAATCACTTCAAATCCGCATCTCTTCTTTCTTTCCTTTGGATTTTGGGAAATTCATACCCCAACCTTTTTTCTTCATTTTCTACATTTTTCTTTCATCGTTCTCCCATTTTCATTTTCAAAATCCATTTGTTTTTATTTCTAAGAATTGTCATGTTCATATTAAGTTTTTTTTTTTTTTAATTTCTTTTATTTTTGGTTAATGTATCTTTTTTGTTGCTCTAAATAGGAGTGTTAAAAATATCACATGACTAATCCCATCTAATTTAATGAATTGAGTTGTAATATCAACTTATTTGCATTGAGTTAAATTCAAATAAATGATTTTTTTACGTATTAAATTGGATACTTAAAATTAGTTTTTCGAGATTTACTATTAATTTATTTTATTTTATTTTTTTACGTATTGTTTATTACTAATAACTAATTAGTTACAAGTACGAGTCACTTACTCTTGACTCTTGTTGAATTTTAAAAAAATATATGTATATTTATTTTATCTATATATTTTTTATTCTCAAATTTAAAATATTTTTGTTTAAAAAAGTTTGGAACGTGCCTTAGTATGATGGAAGTTGAATTGTTAATATAAGTTATTATTTTGATTTCTATAAAATTAAAAAGTAAATAAAAATATTTATTTAAGTTAAAAACAAAATAGCAAGATAATTTTTAATGTATGACTAACTTTTTTATCACAGTTTACAATTATAACAAATTTTTAAAAATAATTCGTTTATAGTAAATTCTGCTTATTTTTTTAAAAAAATATCTATTTATCTTTTTTATCGAAGATTTTGATAGAATATATTATTCTCTAGTGATAGAAGTCTATCAATTTTATCAGTAATTTATTTTATCAGCTCTTATTGATAGAATAAGTCCATCCATTTACTTTATTTATTAGTAATTGATTCTATCCGCTTCTATCGATAGAATCTATCAACATACAAATCTATCAATTTACATTTTTTGTCATGTGTACAAATATTTTCATTATTATACTATTCATAGAATATTTTAACCCTTTTATAATATATATCTCAAATAAAGCAATTATTTGATCCAACTAAATTAAAACTTTAAAAATATATATTTGAATTAGGTTTGGGTTAGATTGAATTACCGAAAAATATAGGATTAAATATTGTAGGTCGACGGTAGAAATCACACATGGGGGCATCTCTTCCCAATAATAACTTGCACGCCCTTTTTTTTTTTTAAATTAAAAGGTTTCAAATTGTAACCTCTAAAATTTTCTAATCATACAAAATGATACTAAAGCTAGGTTCATTGTTCATTTTGACCATTTTTTTTTTGAAGGGCTATTGATTCTTAATAGAATTTCTTTTTAAAAAACATATATTGATATGATAGGTAGCCAATAATTAGATATCATATGACCGTGTAACGTATGACACAACCACAAAATTGTTAAATACAAGATGAGATCCAAAGACTATTTTGTGAATATCATAAAAATCCTCAACTTGATTTCCAAAGAAATTTGAAAATTGGGAGTTGACTTCTTAAAGATTGATTTTCACATTTCAATGTACCATTTTACAGTGTGTTTGGTTGAAAAGAAAGCTGAATAATAGTACTTGTATTTATATAAAGCATCACAAGTTCCATCAAAGGTCAATCAAAGTCACTAAATATACTTGAAATTAGAAGAACAATTTTCAATGTTCCAAAACTAAATTTTACTGTGACATGAAAATCAATGCACTTTCAATTTCAAAAAAATGTGATTGCAAAAGCTAATTAGGATCTGCAATCACAAAGGGCTTTAACTAGTTACATTGGAGGCAACCTTTCCCAAAAAGATGCCTATAAAAGCTTTTCATCACATGTGATGAGGCAAAATCTCTTGTAAAGTCTACAGTTTTCTGTCCCATTTTAACTTTTTCTTCCTATTTTTTTAATTAATTAACTTACAATGGATATTGCACACATCTTTTCAACTAGTTCCTTGTCTTTATATCAACAAAATCATACTGTATTATAACCATTTACATAAAGTGAGCTAATTATATATGACATGATAATTAAGATATTATATGTTTATATGTTTTTAACTCAAAAGTGTTTGAATTATAAATAAAAAAAACATGGACGTGAAAGGAATAAATTTAATTTTTTATCAATAAAATATGGATAGAACTTATACCCTATGACCTTGTTTTCGAGGGTTTGGAAACCTAATCTTTTAAACAAGCCAAACAATATTTTTTTAATTTAGAGTATCAATATAACAAACCAAACGCCATAATCAAGGTTTCGAAAAATTTGATTATGGTACTAGAATATGGAGAATCCAGATTCCGAGGAATTTGGGTCCTAACTTGCAAACCAAAGAAGGCCTATAAGGGACCGGTAAATTAAAATACGTAGCCGTCCATTTAAATATATGGGTTTATGATTTCTTAAAAAGTATATGCCAACGTCAATGTTTATTGCACCTCCCTTTCCTTAAAAAGTATATTAAGAGTGGAAGATTCGAATCTATAATCTCATGTATCATTGAGTGTACAATTATACTATCGAGTTATTGTTCTTATTCTCAATCGAAAATATAAGTTAATTACCATTCAACCTGCTTTTCTGTAACGGCCCAGTTTTCCATACCGGTTTCCCAGGTGCTTTCGGTTTGATATTTGGATGTTCGGTTGGGCCGTTAGAGCTGTTTTGACCCTTAAGGGCATTTTGGTCATTTTGCCCTTAGGGCTGACCTTGAGGATAATTAGGGTTCCAGGGCTGTTTTTGTCTTTTGCTAAGACCTGGCAGTTTGTTGGTTGCAAGTTCCCAAGAGTTATGTTGTTTGTTAGGGTTTTGGATGTGGTTTGGTTAAATGAGGAATTAAAGAAAATTAAAAGTGCTTCCGTTGGGATTCGAACCCTTGACTTGCAATGGGTTTGGAGGCATGGATTAGATGGGATTAATTCAAAGGAAATTGGTGCTGCAGCTGGGACTCGAAGGGGGAAAGCCCAGGGAGGAATCGCCAAAACCTAAATAAGAATAAAAAAAATGGATAGTTGTTTTGTTTTTCTCACCCTCTCTTGTCGCATGCACTCTCCTCCTCTCCCAATCTATCATCCCTCCATCTTGCTGATTCTCCAAGAAGCCGAGCCAAGAACTGTATGGTAAGTCTTCTTTTTCTTCTTCTTCCCTAGTCGAAAATCCTTCACTTTGTTTCTTGGACAAGCTCTAACCGACGGTGATGTTGTGTGTGTGTGTGTGTGTCTTCTTCCAGCTGAGAGTGTGCACGAGCCATCGTCGGCCTGCTTAACCTTGCACCAGTGCCCTTCGCCTAGCAGCACAGCCGCATAGCCTAGCCAAGAATCGTCGTAGGTCAGCACCAGCATCACCATCGCGAAGCCGCACCAAAGGCAGCCCTTCGCCCCCGCGTACTAGTCGTCGCAGCAGCCAGCGTTGCCTGGCCCGTTTGCATCCGCACCCACGCTCCGTAGCATCCGTACATCCCGTCCAGCCCCTCGCCGACCAGCGACACGCGCAGCCGCTCGCACCAGCCCGTTTGATGTCGAGGCTTTCCCGCCTGCCTGCTCGCTTGCTGCTGTATGCACCTTGCCGAGCCAGCCTAGTGCCGAAAGCTTCCTTCTTGGTTTGGGTAGCTTCTTGTGCCTTGTGTTTTGTCCCTGGGATTTTTAGCTAGCAAGTTTATTTACGTATCATATATGTTTGTATTTTGGCTAGGTTGAGTTGGTCTCTGCAGCTCAAGGAGTTTTGTCTTGTTGTGTTGTTTTCTGCATTTTTCCAGGTAAGGATTTCTTACCGGGGTTGTGTGGACCCTGCGATGTATCATGATTGTATCTTGTATGCCTGTGATTGTTATGAGCATGTTAGTGGATAGGATTGCTTGTCGTATGATCTCTGCTAGCATGTTTGCTCTTGTATCTACAGGTTAGTGTCATGCTAGGTTTGTTCTTCCAGCATGTTCCGTGATTCTTGCTTTAAGATCGTAGTATCATGCCAAGTTATGTGTTTGTAATATTGAGCATGTTTGTTTAGCCAGGAATCGGTACTTAAATTCTTAGATAGAACTGTTAGGATTGTCATCATCCAGAGGCTGAGAGCGGACATAACTTACTTTGTCCCCACCAGTCGGGATCCCGTGCGAAGCATAATGTACTTTGCTTCCACCCCTGCAGCTGATGTGGATTTGCTCCCGCATCGGCATAAGCCTAGTTTGTAGCCTGCTAGAGCGGAACCCAGTCAATGGTGTAAGCCTACCTTGGCCAGTTCTTAGCTTCAGGTCGGTGGTACAGGCTGTTACAGATGAGTGTCGAGGGCCTTGCACTACTGTATTCAGTGACACCGCTTCCGAGTCATTAGGTATACGTACCTGGCCCTCGTAGTTTTTCCCTAGGCCCCCACATTTACGCCGGTTATAACAGCATGTGGTGTGCGCGCACACGTATTAGTCGCCAGTTCGGAGCGCTCCCCCGGGCTAATGTTCATGAGTACACCACTTCTGTTCTAGTTTAGAGCCAGACTTTAGGTACTCTCTCGTTAGTCAAGTATTAGCTAGCTTAGGTTAAGAGGCCCTCGGGGACACCTATTTTGGGATCGGTTTTTGAGCTGATCATTTGGCCGAGGGAGAAAGACCCTCGAGGGTGTCTGACATCTATTTTGGGATCAGATTTTGAGTTGGATATTTGGCCGAGGGAGAAAGACCCTCGAGGATGTCTTTGGGATTGGTTAGGAGAGCCAATCATTAGGCCGGAAGTAGGAGACTTCCGAGGATTCTAGATTTGCCCAGATAGCTCGTTGAGCAAAGATCTGTGTTGGTAACTATTTGCATGTATACTATGGTGCTAGATGATTGATGTATCGTATTGTACCCCAGTTAGGGATTCTTACTAAGTATGTTTGTACTCATCCTTATTTCTGTGGTTTTTCCACCAGGTAACTTAGGACAGCACCGGGACGGCTAGCGGAGGTAGCTGACTGATCATGGGAGCTGCCGACGCTCTGTTTTTCTTTATTGCATTTGTTATTCAGCATGTAGTTGGACATGGAGTCCTTAGGGGAACTTGATTGTTTGATATTTTAAACTATTTTGAATGTTTTGTTAAACACGGCCAGGACTTGTTTTACTTTAACAGCTTTTGTTTTATGGAAACTATTTGGAAATGTTTTTATGTTCCCCCTACTGTATTGTTTTACAAATTTTAATTATTGCTCTTAAGTGATTTAAGAATGATTGCATACATGCTGAGTGAGAACCTAGGTTTAGGACCATATTTTGGGTCGGGTTCTTACATTTTCCATCTTAGTAACATGTTTTTTTCTTCTTATAGAAATAATATCTTTTTATATGAGTACACGTATGAGTAAAATCTTAATTAATTAAGAATTGTAAAGTATGGAGCTATTTAAACACATTATTGATTAAGATGCAGGTTCTAACTCGGCCAAGGTCCCACAGATCTAAAGTACTATTTTGAGAGTTAAGCTTATGGTTATTAGATTAAAGTTTAAATCAATTAATTGGATATGGTAAAAAATGATAACCAATTGGATTTTGCTTTCAAATGATATTATTTGAATCCATCTTTTTTATTGATCCACAGTACAATGTTTCTTTTTTGGTAAACATTGTTTTAACTTTTAAAATAGTTGTACAACAATGTTAGCTTCTTCTTCATATATATGAATTTCCTTGTAATATCAATTATAAATATGTTATTTTTATATATGATACATAATTTAACTTCAAATTTCATTTTAGTTCTCTACTACTTTGAGACTTATTATATATTTTAGTTTTGTATATAATTTCAAATGTCCAAATTTCTACTTTATTATCCTAAAAAAATCTACTTTCAAATAAATCTTAAATTTAGTTCTTACAGTTAATTTGAAGTTAATATTTCATTAAATTGGCAAAATAATAGCAATATATAGTTTCCACCCCAGATACAGCACACAAGAGGAGAACACTAAAAACGACTAATTTATTTTGGGTAGATTCACTATAAACTTATATTAAAGACTTAATCTCTTGGATTTATCAAAAGTATAATGATACTAAGTTGTGACATTTTCAAAAACGAAGAAACTAAAATATTAAAAATGTCAAAGTATATGAGCGAAGAAGACATTGAAACTAAAGATTGTGAGTTTGATTAAAATATGAATACGAGCATAGCTAGCTGACACAAAATTAATAACTTAGCTTCATTTGATAACCATTTTGTTGTTCGTTTTTCATTTTTTAAATTTAAGCATACAACAACTACATTACCGTAGAATTTTTCTTATTTAGATATCTACATCTTACCTAGAAACAAAATCAAAATTTGAAAAAAAAAAGTAACCTAAAGTTTATTTTATTTTTTTATTTTCTAAATTTGGCTAACATTTATATATTTTCTTAAGGAAAAAAAGGACATGTAGTCATTTCAATGCATGTAACCACCTAATTAAGGATAAATTTCTAACTATTTTTCTTGACATCCAAATATCATAGAGATTAGATTACATTATCCATTGAAATGGTTGAAAAACACGCAAATTGACTTAGACATTCACGAATATAAAATAAATCGACAAAAAATTTATACACCTTTGAATAAGAAGTAAGATATTGAAATTCAAAGGTTGACTAATTAGGTTACTTGATGAATATGTTTCCACTAACCAGACATTAATTTATGGAACCTAGTGGAAGTCTAAGGCTCTTCCCAATTATCAAACACATACAAAGTTATGTGAATTGAAGTGAAGATGAAGACATTAGTGAATTTAATGTGAAAATGTATGGAAAAATGAAGCTAAGTGCATATGCATGGTTGAGAGAGAGACAAAGAGTTGTAGTTTCCACTCAAATTAGTGCAAATTGTATGGCATTTTGTGATGCTAAATTTAAGCTATTAGTGGAGGTCAAAGAGAAGAATAAGAAAGTGGATGTTATTGCTTTGATATTATTCTACTTTCAGCCCCTTTATGAATACAACTGGTAGCAACTTCACTAATAATGCTTTGTAAAAAGCCCATTTTTCCCATATAATTCAAAGTTCAAACCAAATATATACCTCATAAAAAAAATGCAATATATTCTTGGCCACTACAATTTCAATTAAATATTTCATGCCTTATATTCCTTCTTTAAATTTACTTGATATTATTGTCATGATAATTAGTCAATCAACCATTTCAAAGATAATTTGTCATGATAATTAGTCAATCAACCATTTCAAAGATAATTATGTTAGTCGTCTATGTTTCCTCATTCAAATCTTTCTTCATTAACTTAAGCTTCGTACATGTTAAATGTCAACGATTGATGAAAAAAAAATATATGACCAAGAACGATTTTATGTCCATTTTAAAGGTTCAAAATCAAATTATTCAAAATTTAATAACTACAATAAAAAAAAATCTTATTTTTTCTTCAAAAAAAAATTCATATTAGGTTGAACCGTAAGCTTTTAGTTTATACTAAAAATTTCAAATAATCCGTGTTTAAATTGGAAAGTTTTATTTATTTATTTATTTCTGTATATATAAGTGATTTTGGAAAACGGCCAATTATGTTAAAACCATTTTTTTTAGATCAATTATGTTATAACCATTTAATATTTATTATTTCTTATAAGTTGTGATTGTTTATTTATTTATTTGATGTTAGGTAAATAAATTACTAATTATATATTAAGGTTTCTAGTTCTAAAATTCATATATATATATATATATATATATATATATATATATATATATATCTTACCACAATCTTAAATATAACATTTCTAATCTTATATTCTTTCTACTGTTACGTATTTCTCTATTCTGCTTTTTAGAAGCAATCGACCAAAAAAGAAAAACAAGTTAAAGAATGTGAGAGTTTAAAAGGGGAAGAAATATAGAAAATGATGCAAAAAATCTAAAGTTTTTTTTTCGAGTTTTGACATTTTAACTATTACATTGAATTAGAAGTTTTTATTGACTTCTTGGATTTTGTAATTGTATGAACATTTCATATCTTTACAATCAATTGTATTTAAAATAAATAAATAAAAGGTAAGAAATGCATGGGTGTAAGTATGTTAAATGTTGCATGATTTGTTTGGCACAAAGGCAACGTTGACTGTATAGACTTTTTGTGTTGGAAAGAGATGGCAATTTGGTTGAAATATATTTCTTCAAATCTCACCAAGTGTCTAAACATGCACATGTCTCTCACCTTTAGGCCAATCATTTTCAACTCAAAAGTCAAACCTAATTCTAGAGTGACCTTTTTTTTCTTCCAAAGTTGAATATGTAACTATGATTTTGTGGTTCTATATTTTGGCAATTCTATGCATGATTTTGTGGTTATATATTGGACTCAATTTAAATATTTTGAATATTTTATTTTATCTTTGACTTTTTAATGTATTAACTTTTTTTTTTACTTTAAACTTCTAATTTCTAATGAATTTAGCCAAGAACTTTAAAAAAGAAAATGAAATACTTGAGGTTTGTCATGGGAAATATATTCTTGTACCTATAAAATTATTTTTATGAGGTACAAGCTATTTTTGTACTTCTATGTAAATGTATTGGACTAGAAAAATTATATTCACAAAAATATTATGTTTGTTACCATCGAGCCTCTCTTTATGCTCGTCTTCTGCATTTGACCTTTGAAGACTTCTCCTTAATTAATACCCAACTAGTTAGTTTGTCCATACTCATATTCATACCAAATTCTTCTTCTCTAAGAGTACACCACTAGTATAAGTCAATTTACCGACATGATTATGTATAAGACATAGTTCTGATACCAATTAATAGAATGACAACCCAACGGATCTTCATTAAACATAATCTTCTAGACTTTATTTTTTGTTCATCCAAAAGACATTATATAACCAATAAAGATGGTAGTTATTACTTACCTATGTGGGATAAGTTTGTTTATATCCCAATAGTATGAGAGTCACAATTTTAAAGATAAAAATCTATCAATAAAAGATTTATTTATTTTACGATATTCAAAGCATAGAAATTTGAATGTATAACTTTTTAAATTATTAGGTCATACATCAATCAACCCAAATTATCAATAAAAGATTTTAATTCAACATAAATAATTAATTTTTTTAAAAAAAAGTTTGAATTTTAGATCCTTTAAACAAGGATAGTGATAAATAATGCTTTTTTAACAAGAAAATAAAGTTGAATAAAATAAGCAGCACACTAACAAAAAAAATATATTGATATTGATGTATTTCGAGGTTGAAATGGGAGGGAGATAGGTAGGTAATGGAAGGAATGTATTTGAATGGACTCCAACAATTTTATTGCACCATTAGAAATGGAGATTTTGATTATGTTGACTACATTTTTTCCACAAAATTTATTATTTTTTCTTTTTTTCTCAAAACACTTGATAGAAATAATTGATCTTTGATGGGATTCTCATTCATTTCCCATTTATGGAATTGTCTTTTCCATTTCCATTAACATTACATCTAATTACCTACCTCACCCTAATTTTGGCATCACAAATTAGAAAGAGAGAAAGATGAGCAAACCATCCTAATGGGAGGACCTAAGAGAATCAATCAAATTAGTCAAAAGTCAACAAAACCTGATGATTGTAACAAATTAAGAGACAGGATCTAGTTGGAAGAGAATAACCTAATAAATATCAAAATCTGTCTTGTCTTTGTGATTCTATATCTACATATATCTTTTTTATTTTTAACTACTTTGTTTTTTTGAAAAACTTTTTTAAAACTACTTCCATCTACATATACTCTTGGAAAGAAAACACAACATAAAGACTTTTGACTGTCACAACACATTTGTTTCGATTGATTGTATTTTTAAAGTAAACAAAAATATAGTTTGTTAAAAGAGGGTTATAAGTTCAATTTTTTTTATTTTAAAGGGAAGTTGAGGAAAAGAACATGGGTGAAATTTATCTTAGGTTTATTTAAGGTAAAAAATACCTATTCCGGTCCCACACCTACATTCTAACATCTCACTCCAATCTCTCATTTCAAGTCACCTCGAAACAACTTTATCCAAACGAAATTTTTCTACGACCACTTTTTAAAATAACGTTTTTTTCATACAACCCTCCTCCAAACAACTTTATTCAAATAAAGTTTTTATGTAACCTCCTAATAAATAACCTACTCAAAGTTTCAAACATAGTTTATTTGCAACCTTACAAACAATTTTATTCAAACAATTTTTTTTTCAAATTACTAATTTAAACAAGACATTGAAATCATTTCATTCTTTTATTTTCACTCGGCTTTTATATATATATATATATATATATAGAGAATGTTATTGGAGCTAAAAGCATTCAACCCTTTTCAACAGTCACATATGCATGGGGATATGTACTGCCCTACCTACCCTTTTCTAATAATTAGTTTAGGTATGGAAGAAAAGAACCCAATAATTTAGGACCTTTTTTTACAAATAATAATTTAGGACTTTGTTTCATAGATAACTGTACTTTAGATTTTGAATATTGTTAAATTTTTTTGAATATTTAGATTTTGATTTTGAATATTTATGTTGCAAAAATCATTTTTAAAGTATTGAGAAGGCAATCAACTGCTCAAAAATTAAAATATAAAAATAGATATCTTATAAGTTTTGAATATTTATATTTACATTTTCTTCTCCGACAGAAATTAGAGGAGGATGATTGCCTCCTCCATTGTTGCGGGGTCCGATCGGGATTTAATTTCCATTAGGTAATGATAAATATTTGAGAAATCTAAATATTAAATTACAATATTGGAGACATTCAACATCATTACATTTTTGTAATAATATCATACAAATATATGGCTCATAATCACTGCATTGATTGATATTGATATAAAGCATAAGAAAAATATCTATATCTTTTTATGGTGAAAATTTGGAATATTTTTGTCAGTTGCAATTTAAAATGTGACTTTATTCTTTAATCTCATGAAAAAGTATGCAAACCAATCACATTTATAAAGAAAAATAGAACTTTTAATGAATACCTTTGAGACACCGATTATGTAATTGTAGACGAAAGGTTATAATAAACAGCACGTAGTTTTAAATAAACGGACACGCAGGTTTAGGTACCACCGTTTATTAAATAAACGGTGGGACAAACACCCAACCCGACCGTTTACATAAACGGAGGCCCAAACATACTCCAAATGAGTAGACATTTAAGCATATTTTCTTTATAAAAATAAATGCTTGTAGCTATTAAAAACAAGAGGAAGAAAACAAAGCTCTTCATATGACAAACTAGTAGATGCCTACAACAATGTTTAGGATGCTTCTTGTGGTTGATTCCACTTAAACATTTCATATAAGAATTATAATATTTTTATTCAGTTAGACTGAGAGAATTTGGTTTTTTTTTGTTAACAACTGAGAATTTAGTTTGTTTGGCTTATAACTAGAAGTACAATCCACACAACAATAGACTATGTTTTGTAATTCAAAATACTTGGATTTATCATAGTCGCTCATATGATAATCTAGGCCTAATTTTTCATAAATTGATTATTTTTATGTGTCATATGAAAGGTACACTATGTATTGTCTAGTCTTTGGAAGCGATTAATCAGATTAAACTCAATTTAATTTATTTAAAACGAAACTGAAATAGAAGCATTTGGATAGAGAGATTAGTTCGATTCCTTTACCTATTTATGAAAAAGCATGTCTAATTTTTAACTCATTTATCCAAATAAGCATTTTTATAACAATTCGTAATTACTCAAAATCACTTTATTTTTTTTACAATAACCATACATAACTTCTTTATTTAAATAAACATTTTTTGCATAACAATTCATAACCCTTTTTATCCAAATAAACACTTCCTAATCATTCATAATACCCTTAATTAATTCAATGCCCCTAAAGATTTAACCAAACAAATTCCTAAATAGGATAAAATGAAGAAAGTTGTGCTAATCTCTAATTTTCTTGGTCCAAGCTCCAACTCCAATAAAGTAAAAATTTCTAATGCTTCCGCAAAAGTCAGTGACTTGAACACATGGCCAAGTTTATGGAAGCATCTTCAAAGAAATTCAGTGAAAATTCTAAAATTATTTACACATATAAGAGATATTATTTATATCAAATATATTAAAATTAAATGGGTTGATATCATCCTGTCAACATCAATATTTTGATATATTTAATGTCGTGTGAATTGGGTAATATTGATAATTTTCATGGTATAGAAAATGATATATGAAATGTAAATATTCATAATTTTGCTATTTCATTGCCAATTTGTTTCTTCTGGATCACCACTGCTTCATGAAAAATACAAAATTTGTTCTGTTTGTATGTCAGTTTTTTTACTGTGGAAACCACTCGCTTGCCATTATTCTCAATGCATGCAATAATTAAGTTATCCTTCGGTAAAAAAAAAATTACATCATTCCAACGGCTCCAATTACCTACCATTCACTTTAAAAGGTAAAGTTGAAAATGTCAATCAAAATCATATATATGTTCTGAGATTTTAGCACAAAAGTCCTTTTTATAATTACATATATTAAAGTAGCAAGTTTAAACATTAAACTAATTTGCAGAATACAAATAAATAATTGCATAAAAAACACAATTAAATGTTGAAAAAACTTATGCTATTATGTAAAAATGACTGTTAACGGGAGTTTAATTCTATATAATACTTTAGACTAAAAAGATTAGATATTTTAATTTTTTCCATACTAAATATAGTGGAATGAACTAATTTCCTATGAATTATTTTGACACTCAAATCTTGTAGAGTCAGGTGGATTATTGTAAAAATAGTTATAGTATGTGTAAGTTAGTATAGACACTTATAAATAAAAAGAAATGGTTGAATGAAAAGAAAAATTATTCTTATTAAATAGTATAGATTTCTACCCAAAATTACTTATGAATGCTAAAGGACTTCTTACATTTTCAATTAGATGGTATATCTTTAAATTTATCATTATTGAATTAAATTTCAATTAAAATTAATGCCAATTTAGATTTGATGAGCTTATTACCATATTAGATTCAAAGAAATTCTAAATTAAAATTAATTAATAAAGTAGTTAGTTAATCTTATACATATTAGGAGGTCCTTAATAACTCTTTCCATTCTTAGTCACAATCTTTTTATTGTGCTTCATTTTTAATGAATACACAAAACCAACCAAAATATAGTTCATCGACATCAATGTACATCTAAGGATCTAAAGACCAAAAGGTAATTTTAGGTTCAAATCCCAAAAGAATTTATTTCCTAATAAAAATGTTCAATTGGGACGACCTAAGGAAATACACGTTTGCATTTATTCACTACTTTGAAAGTGCTTAGAAGACTTTTCCCTTACATGTATTTCTCCTACTTTTGTGTTGTTTTTCATGTACCTTTCATTTTCTTAAAAGATTCTTTTCTTATTTTGATAACTTATTTTGTTTTATATTTATTTTATAATTATTATTTTTAATCGAAATTCACGTTATATTTTATTCGGTCTCTAAATTTGAAAATAACAATCTTTAATTTTTAAAAGACCACAATTTTAATATTTATATTTTTAATCAGGCATCCTTTGTTTACATCTCCAATACCCATTTTCTCCAATTATGTTACTATCGACGAGCACATTTAAGGAGTATTTGGATGGAGGGTTTAATTTAATAGAGGAGGAAAGTATTTTAGATTAATTTGAAAGAGTTTAGAATAGATAACTTCTTATTTGGTATAAGAAGTTATAAGTGTTGTAGTAGAAAATTCTTATTTAATATATGATAGTTTTGAGATAATTATGAATGTGCATGTGAATGTTATAGAATGTTTAATGAGAGGTTTTGCGAGTGTTTTTTAGGCCGCTTCTACCAAACTTTAAGTTGGGTCAGCCACAGCCCAACATACCTCTAAAAACAACTCGGTCGAAACGATCACTTAGAATATGTTTGCACTAAAAATAAGAGGGAAAATGAGAATAAGGATGATTCATCTATTTTGGTCATTCGGAATCATTTTTCTCATAATTGCGTTTTCCTAAAATTCACTTTTTCATTCTCCTCTTAAATACTTTTTATTCTCCTTACAACAACTTTTAATACATCAAATCACTATTTTTACTCTCATCATATTCATTATTTCATTTTTCTCATAATCATTCCCTTTACTTCAAATATAAATAATCATTCTTTCCACAGTTATTACTTTCATCTCAAACACAAATAATTATTCTTTCCATAATCATTATCTTCATTTCAAACAAAAATAATCATTTTTTCCATAATCATTTCATTTCCTATGTTCTCCCTAATTCTCATTCCCCCTATAATCATTCTCATTCTTCTTTCTCCAAACACACCATTAAAGTAATATATCATAAAGTAAAGCAACCCCATTTATTAAATATTTGAAAACAATATAAAATAATCAATAGAAAAATCAATTTTCTTTTTCTTTTTTAGTACATGAAATGAGAAATCCCTTAACCTCAAATTAAATGTTAAGGGTGTGTTTGGAGCACCGATTTGGTTATGATAGATGAAATGTTATGATAAGCGGTGAGTTATTATAAATGATATTTGATGGACAATTTATTATAACATAAATTATAATAAACGGTGTTTGAGGGGTTAATTATGTAACAAAAAATAAGATATGTAAGGTTTAGACAAATGGATACATGAGTTTAGATAAACGGGCACGCAGGTTTAGACAAATATCGATTGAATTATTATAACCAATCTTAATGCTTACCTAAATGAGGTCCAAACACAACCTAAGTAATTTTGAGGGCATAGTTAGACTTACTCTCTTGTGTAGAAAGTTGGAAAATAGTGGTAGTGGGAGTAAATATAAGAAAAAAGTGGGGTTTGGAAATTGGTAAGAAAAGTAAGGGAAAAGTTGTGTACAAGTAAAATGCACTAATGTAAAAAAGAAAAGTAGGGAATAAAAGGAAAAGGGAAGGTGGGGTGATGGAGAGGAGACAGAGTGAAAAGACAAGTCAAATGTCAAATCTATGGTCTTTGATATCATAAGACAGTCAGTGGGATGTGCTGTCAATCCATTGGATTTGATTTCACCACTCCTCTCTCCCTACAATTCTAATTTCCTCCAATGATTTCACCACTCCTCTCTCTCTACAATTCTATTTTCCTCCAATTTTGGAGAGGGTAAATTTCATATGTATTCTTCATTTAAAAATTGCACACAATTTTTTTAGGCGTCGTTTGATGACTATTTTATATTTTGTTTTTAGTTTATAAAATTTAAGTTTATTTCTATTTAAATTTTCTAGCATGTGTTCCAATTTTTTATAATGTATCTATCGAAAGTATGTGAATATTAACAAAATTTCAAAACAAAAAACAAGTTTTTGGAAGTTACTTTTTTTGTTTCCAAATTTTAGTTTAGTTTTTTAAAATATAGGTGAAATGTAGATGTACAAATAGGAAAAAGGTTGTTGTAAGATAGTTGTTATAGACTTAAATTTAAAAAATAAAAAACAAAAAATAAAATAGTTATCAAATAAGGTCTTTAACTTTTCAATTTTCACCGTTCAATTGTTGTTCTTATACAAAAGTAAGAAATTGTCAACTCCTTTTCTTTTTTCTTTTTTGTTACTTTTTTTTATCGTTCTCTTAAGTTAAATTGTTAATTTTGTTCAAAAATATTATATTTTAGTATTTATGCTTTAAAAATTACAGTCTAGTACATATAAGTTTCATAGAATTTCATAAATAGTTACTCGTACATGTAATTGCTTGCATATAATTGCTTGCAAATTAACTAAAGTGATCTTCTTCTCAAAAAAAAAAAAAAAAACTAAAGTGATCTTTTGAATTATGTTTAGGGAATGTTTGGAGGATGGAGAATGAAAGGGATTATGAGGGTGAGAATTAGGAAAATAATATAAAAGATAATAATTATGAAAGAATGAATATTTGTGTTTGAAATAAAATGATTAATTATTATTAAAATGATAATTTATATTTAGAATGAAAAGAAAGATTGAAAGAAAAATAAAATAATGGATATGATACGAAAGAAAAATAATTATAAAAAAGTAAAAAGTTGTTACGGAAAGAATAAAAAATAATTAAAAAAAGAATAAAAAGATAATTACGAGAAAATGTAAATATGGAAAAAATAGTTCTTGTGCCCCAAACATAAAAAATAAGTCCATTCTCATTCTTCTCATTCCATACTCATGTTACAAACATCCCCTTGATATGCAAGTTAAGTAGTTTATTCAAGAAAAATAAAGTTGCCATTTCTTAAACCAGCTACATTAAAACGTCAATTCCAATTAGAGATGTCTGTTTTCCTCGTGGGGACCGGGGAATGTATTTCATGTCCCTGATTCCCCGATCTCCGCCTCGATTATTTTTTTTTTTAATATTTTTTTCTATACTTTACCTCTTTTATTTCAAATAAAAATATATTTTTTAATGAAATTATTCATGCAGATAAGTATTTTTCTTTAATAATTAATATTATAATTGAAATTTATAAATATTTTCTAAGAAAATCTAATTATTTAAAACTATTGTCCAAAAAAATATTTAAAAAATATTTAAAAAATATTTAAAAATTTTTTGCAAAAATCCTCGCGGAGACCTAATCCCCGAAAAAAAAATGGGGATTTTTTCGGGGATGGAATTAAGGCCCCGCCCGTGGACATCTCTAATTCCAATCTATTTTTATCCTATCATCCACTCAATTCATATTGTCAATAAATTATAAAAGATGATTTTGTTGATGCACGGTTACGTACTTAATTTGTCAATAAATAAAATAATGGTGATTATTTATGAGATATTCTAACTTTAAAGTTATACGTTCTAATTATTTATAAATTTCCTTTTCAAAAAAAAAATAATAATAAAATTTTAAAAAAATTATAAAGGTCAAATTTGTATTAATCTTTAAAAAAAATCAAATGTTCCAATATGCTATTCTTTTATGTATCAACAAAAATATATGAAGTATATTTAACAACTAAAAGATTATAGGTTAAATCTCTTCAAAGATTTTCTCAAAAAAAAATTCTCTTTGAATATTTGTTTTTTTTGTGTTAAATATATATATTTCTTATTCATAAAATAAATTTGGTGGCATTTAATGATGACAGACAAGCAAAATGTCGAGCTCTTGTATAGGATAGTTTTACACACACATTTATATATAAAACAAAAGAAGATAGTTTTTGCCATTTATGTATAAATGGTTTCCACAGTTTGATATAAAAGTTGTAAATAATATTTATGGCAGGAACTAACTATAATTAGATTCTATTGGAAATTTTATACTTTAAAATTATAATTTATTTGGAAAGGAAAAAAACAAATGCACGTGCCAAAGCAGTTCGCACGTGCACGTCTTCCTCCTTCAAAATGAAATCAACTTTAGGGCTGTTTATGGAAGCTTTCAACCTATGGACCCATCCAACGCTCTTCTCCATGCCCTTTTTTTACTATTTCACTTCTTTTTTAACAGAATATGTACGGTAAATTATAATTTTCATACCTATAATTCGAATAAAGTTTTATAATTTCAAAAATTAGAATTTAGATCATGGAGTTTGAAAATAGTTAAAATTTAGTCGTATGATTTTAAAAACTATAATTTAGTTTCTATAAAATCTAAAGATCATTCATTCTTATTTATAATTGCCATAAATTATGTATGTGAAAATTAGTTATCCGTGTTAATTTTTTTTTATCCAATCAATCACTTAACTCACACTACTATCATTGACACGTAAATAACTAACTTTCACTTATTCAATTAGCTAACGGTTGGAAACGATAATAACTATTTTTTTAATTTTATCAAACTAAAGAGACTAAAGTCTAGTCTTTAAAATCACATAGACCAAATTTTAAACTTCTTCAAATCATATAGACGAAGTTCTACCTTTTGAAATCATAAGAATTAAACTTAACTTTTTTTCAAACTAGATAAACAAAATTTATAATTTACCCAAATATGTATCATTCATGAATATTTTATCAAAGTTTTTTTTCTCTCTCTTCATTTTTTCAATTTTGGCTTCATTCATTTTGAAACTTGATAATGATTATTCTATTTTTTGTATATTAAATTTTTATCATAAAGAGTTTCAACTTAATTCTATGTGTTCCTTATCCGATTGGGTTTGTTTCTTGTTTCAGGGTCGTGGACTTGGGTGAATCGTTCTAGCAGGGCACTAGTAACAAAATCCCCAAATATGATCTCTAAAGTCATATTGATTGTTTGGCATCTTTAGTTGTTTCGTAATTCTGGTTTACATACAAAAAAGATTAATGTTCGAAATTTTTTCCCTCAAAACAAAAGGAATAAGCAGAAAAATATTGAGAAATTAAACGAAAAATAACAAAATGAGAACACCAGAATTCACATGGCAAAACTCTAAAATTGGAGAAAAAATCACATACAAAAAGAGCTTTCACTACGTGAAAATTTGTTACAATCACACATAATTCGCTCCCTTATCTCTATTATATTAGTACTCTCTTCAAATCTTATACTACTCTCACTTTTTGCTCCACTCTCTATAAGAGAATACAAAAGGAATTTAATAAAGTTAGTACACCAAGCTTAAAGTGCTTCTAATTGCAATGCTTAGAAACCAAAAGCTACTTGCTCCTTTTGTAGTGCTTGGAGCACAACACTTTTAGTTTTTCGATTCCTTGAATCTTTCTGATTCTTTAGGTCTTTCTAATACCTTGAACTTTTCCGACGTGAGAGAATAGTCTTCCTAATACTTTGCCAAAAAAACCCAACAACTACAATAGGGGATTTATAGGTTATTATTTTAAATTCTATAACTTCATTAGAGGCTCCCTTTGTTGTAGGCTCTCTAGGTCACCCTCTAATGGTTCGAAAGGATAAATGGTGTCCCCCTAGCGTCTCTTTGAAACCTAACTTTGATAGATCGTAGCTATCGGCTAGGGAAGAAGGTAGAAAGGGGTGGATATGGCAAGAGACACTTGAGGCTCTCCATTGCTGTAGGGAGCATCTTGCGGTATTAAGGCCCATTCTGCATCAATTATTGAAGCGATGGCAATTCAGGATGGGTTAAGGCATATTCTAGGCAATTCTATTCGCCTTTTCCTACCATCTTGGTGGAATCAGATTCTAAAATAGTCATAAATCTGCTGAGAGTTATTTTCGAAGATGTATGGAACGATGATATTAGGTATTTGATCCTGTATTTTAAGGATATTTCCTTTTCTCTTTGGTGGTAGGGCTTGCAACAGAGTAGTTGTTCTCATTGCTAAGCTTAATCCACCTATAGGCTATATTTGTTTTGGTTTTTCTTACTCTCTTCAAGTACTTGACATGACATATTTTTTGAAGTGAGGAAATCTCTTCTTGCAGATTGTCTCTATGATGATTGAGGAGCATTTTTACTCTCGGTTGTGGTGAATCGATAATGGCTTATATACAAGTTGTTTAAAAAAAATAAAAAATGGTAAAGAAAATTTGTTTTTAAACATGACCTTCATTTCCCTTTACTATACTTTTAAAAATATGTTTTAAATATTAAAATAAGGAGATATATGTTTTATTTTTAAATAGATTTCCATAAATAGTATAGTTTTATCCTAAAAACTTAAATTTTCTAGCTTCTTAACTAATTCTCCATTTACTCGCAGAGCAGTTAGTGGACGTCATTAGTATATACCTAATTATCAAATATGTTATGAGTTTGAATCCCGTGGGTATCAAATATTATAATTAAAAAAAAAAAAAAAGTGTATTGATATTCATGAGGAAAGAAATAATAAAGAATAATAAAATAGGCTTTTTTTTTATAATAGGTAAGCCGCCCAAAGTAACCATCCATTTTCCAATCTGAATTCTTCTTCCCTTCTCTCTCTCTGTCTCAGTCTGAGTCTGAGTCTCAACCTCAGCAAAATATCAGAGTGATCAACACAGCACCAAAACCAAAACCAAAACCCAAATGAAATCCATGAATATGTGGTGTTAGAATTGGAGTGTCCAAAGTTTGTTTATTTGTAATAATAATAATAATAATAATAATAATCAGGATCGTGGCGAGATGAGCCATGAAGAATCCTGTCTACGATCCCTATCCATGGATTACCTCAACCTCCTCATCAACGGCCAGGCTTTCTCCGACGTCACCTTCAGCGTCGACGGCCGGCTCCTCCACGCCCACCGCTGCATCCTCGCCGCCCGATCCCTCTTCTTCCGCAAGTTCTTCTCCGACCCCCCGCCCTCCGCCGGCCTCGATCTGGCCTCCCCTCCGCCGCCGCCGCCGTCCTCCTCCTCCTCCGGCCGGTCGCACGTGATCCCCGTCAACTCCGTGGGGTACGAGGTTTTCTTGCTGCTGCTCCAGTTTCTGTACAGCGGCCAGGTTTCCATTGTGCCGCAGAAGCAGGAGCCCCGCCCTAACTGCGGCGACCGCGCCTGCTGGCACACCCACTGCTCCTCCGCCGTTGATCTCGCCCTCGACACCCTCTCCGCCGCTAGATCCTTCGGGGTTGAACAGCTTGCATTGCTTACTCAGGTTTCTTTCCTTTTCTTTTCTTTTCTTTTCTTTTTTGTTTATTGACAGATTTTTATTTTTCGGGGGCCGTGGAATCCTATCATCTCATGTGGGGGATTCGGGTTTTGTGCTTAATTTGGAGTTTTTATTTCTTGGGTGGGTTTCTACCAATTTTGTAGGATGATTAATTTCATTTCATTTCAATGAAAATTAGTTTGAACAACATTTTAATGAAAATTAGTTTGAAACTATTACTTTACTAATTGGTTACTAAAATTATTCATTCATTCATTCCCACTAATCTTCTCTTTCTACTGTTCAATCTTAATCTCTCGCCCCCCAAATTCACTTTCCTCATTTGGGTTTTTGTTGCAAATAAAACCTTTAGCAGCTAATTAACCGTACAAAACTTCTAACTTTCTTTCCACAAACTAATTAAAACATCTTATTCTATAATCATTCCTATGTTTTTTTGGTCAACAAAACCATAATATATTATTATGTATGACTTAATAACTCAAAAATTGTTATTGTTCTAATCCCTATTGCAAACGCTGTTGAACAAAAGAAATTGCTCCACTGATTTTTTTTTAAATTTGGTTTTGTTTTGTAGAAGCAATTGGCTAGCATGGTGGAGAAGGCTTCCATTGAAGATGTAATGAAAGTGTTGTTAGCTTCAAGGAAACAAGACATGCACCAACTTTGGTCTACTTGTTCTCACCTTGTTGCTAAATCCGGTCTCCCTCCCGAGGTGCTCGCGAAACACATTCCGATTGACGTCGTGGCTAAAATCGAGGAAATTCGCCTTAAATCGTCCCTCGCCCGACGATCCCTAATGCCACATCACCATCACCATGACCTCTCGGTTGCGGCTGACCTCGAAGATCAAAAGATCCGCCGTATGCGACGTGCCTTGGACTCCTCGGACGTTGAGCTTGTCAAGCTCATGGTAATGGGTGAAGGGCTTAACCTTGATGAAGCTTTGGCCTTACATTATGCTGTTGAGAATTGCAGCCGTGAAGTTGTCAAGGCTTTGCTTGAGCTTGGCGCTGCCGACGTTAACTACCCAGCTGGCCCCGCGGGCAAAACCCCGCTTCACATGGCAGCGGAAATGGTTTCGCCCGACATGGTCTCCGTCCTCCTCGACCACCATGCCGACCCGAATGTCCGAACTGTCAATGGTGTCACACCATTGGATGTCCTTAGAACCCTAACGTCCGACTTCCTCTTCAAAGGCGCTGTCCCTGGACTAACGCACATCGAGCCGAACAAGCTCAGGCTCTGCCTCGAGCTCGTTCAATCGGCTGCAATGGTTCTCTCCCGCGAGGAAGGAAATGCCAATGCCAATGCCAACGCCAACATCAACGTCTCTTCATCTCCAATTTACCCGTCAATGAGTGACGATCACAGCAACAGCAACAACATCGATAACCTCAACCGCGATTCGAGATTGGTTTATCTGAATCTCGGGGCCTCGGCGCAAATGCGTGGTTCTAGAGTTGATGTGGAAGATGATAACAGACATAGTTCACAAGGAGGATGTGTTCCAACAATGTACCACCATTCCCATGACTTTTGAAGAGCAGCATCAAAATCTTAATATATAAATTCACAAAAAAAAAAAATCATCTAAATTAGAATTCAAAAGAAAAAAAAAAAGGGGAAAAAGGAATCAAATTAGCTGGATTCTCTTGGGAATCAAATTATCATTGGATCAATTCTATGTTTTCCTTATGTCAGTTCTTTTTTCTTTTTTTTTAATTAATTCAGTTTTGCTTTCTCTATCTATTTCTCTTTGTTTTTGTTATTTTTTTTGGTTTTTTTTGTAGGGGTTTTTGAGTTCCAGTCATCAAGGTATGAAGTTAGAGAAGTACTCCATATTGTTAGAATGGATGATGGGAGAAATGAGACAATGGAAAGAACTCTGACATATTTCCTTTTAAATTGCTTCTGCTTCTCTGATTTCAACACAGTCTCTCAGGTCATTCTTTTCAAACCCTTTTGGGTCCTTTCTCACACTTCTGCTTTACACACTTATCCATTAATTAATATTGCTTAAATTATTGGTACTTATCAATTAAAATTTAGTCTATATAATTTTAAAAAGTTTAAATTTAACTCATGTGCTTCCATTTTATCTAAAAATATATATAATTTTTTATGTTTGTAATCACAATATCATGATTGTGAGAGAATCGATATTGAATAAAATTGAGTGGAAAATTAACAATCTAATGCAACTTCTTTAAATACTAACATCATTTTTCTCTAATCAACTATCAAGTATTTAATTTGTTAGTGATAAGAAAAAATTGACTATTAAATTATAGAGAATAAATTCTAATCTTTAAAATTATAGAACCTAAATGAGGATCAATAAATTTAACATATCTCTACCCTAATAATAATTTTGGTGGGTTCTAATTAATAATATTAATAACCATTCATTTTTGGAACTTTGTTATTTCATTTTCCCAATTCTAAATATTATTGCGTCCCCCACCTGCCCTCCATAATACCAATTAGTGAGTTCAAGAATTTTTGGTTTTATATGCAATGGGAGCTCTCCTTTTTCTTTAACATTCCTTTGGGACAATAATATTTATATAGTTGCATTTAGACAAGGCATTTTTTTAGATAAAAGATATATCTTTTTTCTCTCCTAATATTAACTTATTCCGCGGCACAAAAGGGGTGGTAGCGCAGTTAGGCTAGCACGTAGGTCTCATAGCTATATGAGTGATCCGGAGGTCGAGAGTTCGACCCTCTCTCACCCCAACTTATTCCAACTGCTTTAATTCTCAACTTTTTTATAGATTTTTTTTTGGACATTTTTTGTAGAGAAATACTCTTCTATACATGGATGTGTAGAGACACTCTACTCTATACTTATGCGAACGATTTGGAGCTATGTATATTATTTATAATTAAAAAAAGTAATAAAAAAGAAAAAGCAATTTATGTGCTCTACACAGCCATGTGTGGAGTATTTCTCTTTTTTGTCTACTATAGTATTTATAGTTGATTTTAGTTAATATTTAGTCAATTCATCTTTATTTGAATTATTGATAGACAAGTATATTCTGCATCAATCAATGTCAGCTACTGATTGATTAATATATTTGATACCAACTTGTTGGTACATGTATACAATATTTTACAATAAGATAAGCTATTTTCAAATGTGAAAAATGTCAATTCCACAACTAATGAAAGGACATTATCAAAATTTTGGCACATATAGTGAAATTGGGAATATTGACTAAAATTTTCTGCTTTGGAACTTTTTTGGTAGATGTATTTGATTTTGGTGAAATGGCATCATATATGTTTGGGTTGTGGACAAAAATAAATTGGGTATGAGTTTGACTAATATTTATTTATATAATGATTAAAAAAATTATGATATTATAATTAGAAATATAATGTGTGGAGAGAAGAGAAATTGTGGATGTCATGAATGAGTTCAACAAGAAAGGTGACCCAAACATTGATTGGTGTTATTAAATATTGAGTGGTATATAAATGAGGACTCTCTTTTGTGTCCCCTCTTTCTTTCCTAATTGGGATTGATTTGCCTTTCAAAACCCTAGTCTTGCCTCCTTGTCTGTCTTTTTTAATTTGCATATTATGTTGTGTTATGTACTTGTCTCCATATCATAAGGTTTGTTTGTATTGTATTCATAAATAATTTTTGCTGCCAGCCCATTTGAGTGTTCAGACTAGTTTAAGGACATTTCAAGTACTATTTTCATGAAACATATACTCAACAATTTTTTAATGTCAAGAAAATTCATAATAGATAATTTCTAATTAAATAAGTAGTCACATAACCTTTTAATTTGGTTTTTATTTCTCTATCTTTTCTACCTTATTCTATTTAGTTCTCTTTTTTTTATTAGAAAAAAAAAGGTCGATAGTGGTAACATTTTATTAGTGGAAAAAGATTGTTCTGCTTGCTTAAAATACAGTTTGCCCATATTTAGAGGATTACTAAAGCTAGCTAGCTTTGCCCCCATACACTTTGTTCTTTGTAATTATTTAATGTTAGTATTTACATTGCAATAAGAGAGATCACAATTTCATGAAACAATCACAATCCCTATTAAATTTTGAGATTGTGAATAGTAAGATCTATCTTATCTACTAAGCTAATGTCTGCTATTAAAATCGAATTGATGACCATAGCATTAAAAATATGATACTCTAACCTCTAAGTTAAGTGTGCATAGTATTATTTTTTAGTTCAATAAATGTGTATTTGAGGATTTGAACATAAAACTTCCATAGAAAAATACATGTGAGCTATGGTTTGTATTTCAAGTTGATAAGATATATTGAGGTGTAAATTGATAATAATTTATGAGATAAACAAAAATAATGAAATATGTGTATCACTATTATTACATTATGGACAGAATAAAATTTCCCCCTTTAGGTTGTCAAATTCAACCTATTATTACAAAAGAAATCAAGATCGTGAAAATTTCCTTCCAATCTTCCTCTAATAATATTTTTAGAACTATTAGATTATATGTGTCAAACAGCCCGTGTGTTCGTCATAAAGAGTAAAGCTTCAATGATATTTTCTATGACCTATTAACTAAAAAATTATAGATTCGAATCCTTCAACCTTAATTGTTGAATTAAAACAAAAATGCTTCATGCGTTGTGCTCGAGCTTTGTGAAACTTTACAAAGCTAGATCGTTACACTTGCGCACACTAGCCTTGCCTGCGAGAATTATTAATAGTAGTAGTAGTAGTTAAAAAAATTAAAAATTTAATAATAAAAATAAAAATAAAAACAAAACCTTGATTCATATAAAGAATTGTTCTCCTAAATAGAAACTTCATGTGTTTAGTTCAAGAAAATCAAACCTCAAGAACACAATTCCAAAGCAGCCACAGCCCAACACTCAGGACGAATTTGGCCCACTAGACTTACCAGGCCTTTTGCGGCCTGGCCTAGTTTGGGCCTAACTAATGAAGCCCAATCAACAAGGCCAAGACAATCCAAATCTAAAGTCAACCTCTCATAGGATTGAGCCGGTCGATCAACCACGAGTTGAACCAACCTAAAGACTTAGAAAGGTGTTTGGATGAGGAGTTAGTTTGAGGAGTTATTTTAAGGAGTTATTATGAGATGTTAGAAAATTTAGGTTTTATAATAGTTCGTTTGGATGTAGATTTTTATAGAGAAGATGCAGCCAAAAACTCGTTTGGATATAATTTTTGTGGATAAGTTGGAGATAATAGTTGTTTTGATGTGAATTTGAAATGAAGAATTATTTTGAGTAGTTAAAAATGAATGATTAGAAATGAGTGGTTAAAAATTAGTTATTTTGAGTAGTTAGAAATGAATAATTAAAAATGAGTGGTTAGAAATGAAAGATTCTTTTGACCAGTTAAAAATGAAAGATTATTTTAAGTAATTAGAAATGAATAATTAGAAATGAGTGGTTATAAAAGAGGATTCAGAAATAAGGAGTTGTTTTTGAATAGTTACAATAGTTCATTTGAATATAACTTTTGAAGAATAGTCGGTAAATGTTCAATATAAATCCTCTTTAAAATTGACAAATAAACACCACCTATGAGTTTGCATGTCATGTAAATAGGAAGTGGCAAAATAAGCTTTAGCTCATTAATAATTTATATATATTTTCAATTAAGAGGTTACACGTTTGAATTTCAAATCAAATATTGTAGTCGAAGTCGAGTAAATAGAATGAGGTAAGACCAAGTCAAACTCATAAAAATAGGAGAACTACACATGAGAGGGATGCTAACATACATCCTGATCCAACTCTTGCTATGCTAACACAACCCTAATCGTCAAAGTCAATTGTACCCAACAATAATTGACATGTACTTCCGACACAGAGGTCATTGGCTCGAATATTACAACCCTTAAATATTTTGGTTGGATGCAACCTTTTTGCCTTGTGCTGCTGCTGGCTTTGTGAGGCATGCTGCTGATCCTTCATAGTTAGTGTCATATATATTTTTGTTTTTTTTGGAAATTGGGAAATTGAAACTTTGCTCCACTAAATCCGGGGTAACCACGTCCGTTCCTAGGTCAAGCCTTGGAAATATCGAAGAAATGGAGATATGGGAAATACCTACAAATTAATGTCATATGTGAGCATGAGACTTTGAGTAGCGCATACCTGGAAGTTTAAACCTTTGTGTTGTGCCGCCCCTCAAGATATTCATGGAAGTTTCAAGTTAAGGCTCAGATTTGGAACTTACTCAATGACTCGAACTTGAGACTTCTAAGTTAGCATGATCAAAAGAAGCCAAACTCTTGCCAATGAGGCTGTCCTTAGAGAGAAATTTGATATTTGAAACTCCATTATGATTTTGAGCATGATTTTGCAATGATATCATACTAGAGTAGATAAATAGTAAAATAAAAGTGAGGGTAGATGGCCATTTAAGAACAATACCACTGCTCATAGAAGTGTTTACTCTTGAAGTACTTCCAACAGTTTTACATCATAGTAAAAAATTTGAATGATGCTCTTAATTAGCTAAAATGCATTTTTTACTATTTCAAATATCATGTCAAGCCCTCCTTAAATTTATGCCTTACCGCGATAAGATAATTTGTTAGGAATGGCCCTGGGGGAATTAGGGAATAATAGAGGGGTTTATGGGCAAATAATTGGGGAGTTAGTTAGAGACTTATAGTTATATAAATAGAGTGGTTGTGTAAGGGGAAAGTTATCCATATTTTGAGTGATTACAGTTTGGGCTCCGAAAGATAATTCTTTAGAGAAAGGGAGGTTTCAAGTGCTATTCAAACTTGAATTATCTTGTAGCTTTTTCCTTTGATATCAATATAGATCTTGGATCTTATCAATTTAGCTTTTCCCTTTTTTATATCAATATAGATCTTGGATCTTATCATAATTTCACCGAGAGAGTGATTTAACAAAGAAACTCAAACAGAGAGACTAGAACTGACATAATAATTTTTCTTTGAAATAAGGTAACCACACCCATCCCTAAGCCAGACATCAGAGACATCGAAGGAATAATGTCAAATCAAATGCAACAATGCATATTATACAGATGTTGATTAAGCTTATCAACTACAACCATGCTGTAGAACACAAGAGCCCAGATCATAGAGAATTGAACATTTAAGCCAGTTGGTAGAGATTAAAGAAATAAGCATTGAGCATCTTAGCTTATCATAACATACCATTCAGTTTTCAACACTAGAGAAGTTAATGATATAACCTAAACAACAGCCGAATCTGAATGTACAATGCGAGCCATGCCTCGTGATAATCAATCATAAGCATTTCTTTAACAAAAGCTAACTAGGTCATATACTGCCTTGACATCCATCTCTCCTCAAATCTTTCAAAGGAGTGAGCAGCATAAGGCACCTCGGTAACATTGAGGGAATCAGGCTCAATGCCGTAATCTGTCAGCGGTCGATGTTCAAGAACTTCGTCATGAATTTTCACAAAATCAGGAATCTCGACCTCTCCCTTCTTTATATCGTCTGAAAGGTACTGCAGGCGGCTCACATACTTGATTTTCCAGTACAACCTACCCAAAAGCGAGTTAATCTTGGAACAAATCACACAGAATAAGTGATGATAAGTTTGCAAAAGAAGTATTAAAATTCTAGTGTTTATGAAATTCAAGAGAAGAAAAAAAGTTTCTCATTGACTGTTCACACTTGTAAGAAGAAGAATCCTTTCCATCAACCTAAAACTGAAAAACTATAAGAAATAGAATCGATTGCAATTTAAACCTTAGATTAATTACAGAAAAAAATAAAAATCCCAACAAATACGCCATGTTTTTTTTAACTCAACAACAATGGAGCGGAGGGGTTTGAACCCGTAGACCGTAACCTCTTAGTTATTAGGTCATATAAGATGTCGGTGGAGCTCTGCTCCTTGTGACAACAAATACGACGTGTTAAATTTGAAAATACTTATAACAAATGCACTCACTAACCCGCCACTGAGGAAAAAACGGCCAAGAGTTGCCAAGACAAGCCTTGAACGGATTCCAGGATGTACAAAGTAAAGAACTTGAAGTCTATCCTTGTAATCAGATGGAAGTTCTTCATAAATCCACCTCAAGATGGTTAAGCCTGGAAAATTATCATCCTTCTGGGCTGTAGAATGAAAGTACACGACACAAAATGGACCCTCCGACAATTCGCTGCAGAATTTGTGGAGGATATATTTCTTCAGCCGCTCTCCGCTAACAACCACAGCTGCGTATAAAAAAGATCATGAACAAATTTCGGGTTCAGTAATCTGAATTCTGATACAAGAAATCATTAAACAATATTTCAAAACAAAAGCTTGTGCTAAGTTTGACCCGTCTATTTTATGTGGACATCAACAAGATAAGTAGATAAAATATGATCATGAAATGTTGTATAATTTTAGAAGATAGAGTCTAAGAACACCATTATTAATAAGATGTTAATTGTAAGACTAGTGCTGGTCCAAGTTTCAATTTTCTCTAGTAGATTACGATATTGTTAAAACTAACATAGCCAACGAAGATAATTCATTAGATTCAAAATTGGGAAGTCAAGTGCCCAATTAGAAATTTAGTTCATATAAAAGATACTACTGAGAAAGCTTTAACTTTTAAGGGACTACTAAAAAACTTCAAAATACAGGATTAAAAATGGGGGGAAATGAAATCCGAAACTTGTAACTAACAGAGAAGAAAATTAAAATTATACTGTGGAGGATTTTCTCACTATGGAATAACAATAGAGTGGGGCCAAAAGGAGTAGTACTACACTGGCACAATAATAGCCAGTTGGTTATCAAATGTTGTTGAATTTTAAAAAATAATAATAATAACAACAACAACAATAATAAAGTAGGAATTAGGAATGTAAACGCTTCGACTTAGCTCGGTTTAAATGCCAACCTGAAGGCTGAAACGCCTAAATATATTAGGAGTACTCTGAACCAAACTGAACTGCTCGAATCGATGAACCGAAAGTTCGATCGGCTCGATCAGAAAGTTTACGATTGAAGGATATTCTAAATAATATCGCACAAGAACTCACTACCCCAAGGATGATTAACAGAGCACGCACCAATTGCACCAACAACGATCTTTGTTTCATGTATATATCTTCTTAATAAAAGTATTATCGGTCAGTTCGGTTTTATGCAGTTTTTTTTTAAACAAGGTAAACACGCCCGTCCTAGACCAGACACAGGAGACATCGAAGGAGTAATGTCACGGGTGAGTCTCAAACCGAAACCAACCAAAAACATTCAGTTTTTAACATTTTCAAACCGATGCCAGTTTCGGTCAGTTTGAGTGATTTTGTTAGTTTTTCGGTTCTTCCTTGCACCTGAAGTAGGAATTATGAACACAACACAACATCCCATAATAAAATGAATTTATAAACATCAAAACAATTGTTGGATAGACAGTCCCAACAAAACAATTAGGCTGAAATTTATACTAATCAGTGTAGCAAAAGGGTATATAACGAATGAACATTTCCAATAGAATCCTTCAATTTTCCAAAATCTAAAACATCCAAACAAAGAAATTCAACAATAAATAAAATTCGTAATACGAAATCGCTGATTTACCAGGAAAATACTTCCCGACGATGCGGAAGATGCGATTGCCAGTCCTGTCGGAACCCTCGAGACGAAGAAACTGCAAGAGATCGAGATCGGAGAAATCCTCGTCGGAGGAAAGGTTTTGAGAGCAATCGTGCCAATTCTCAGCCTCTTCAGAGTCCGTGTCGGGCAAAAGAGGCCGCGAATCGATACCGCCATGGGAAGGCAGGATTACGACTGAGAAATCGTACGGGGTGCTGCCCATCTCTGCTTCGATCTTCTTCTTCTCTCAGTTTTCCCTGATATTTTCTCGCGCTAATTAGAGGAAATCGCCATTGTTAGACCTTTGATTCGAGGAAATATGGATATTAGGCTGCGTTTGTTTTTTTTGTAGAAGAAGTGCCTTACACTACAACTCTTCTAGAATCATGTTAGCCCTCAAAATAAAAAAAAAATTAAATATCAACTGAACTTATAAGATAACGTTGAACTAGATTATCACCAACTCCGTCACTCACCTTCTTTTTATAATTATATTTGGTAGTAAATAAAGCCATTAAGCCCTTCAACAAATTTTATATCAAAATCTACATTTTATCACTCGATCATAATTAACACTCATCTCTAACAATTAGTTAATTACCACAATTCCATCTCCACAATAGTAATTTATAATCTCAATCATTATTAACACCAATTAACAAAAAAAATAGTTAATTACGATAACTACTATTAATCATTTCACTCGGCTACCTTCTTTTTCTATCAAATCCAAACACTCTTAAGGGGCATTTTTTCTTAAAAATTTATGTACATTTATATGCATGTTTGTCATTTTATGTATTCTTTCTAAATAAATAGACACACAGACTTAAATAAACCTTACAGGTAATGAACACTAACCATCAATTTATATTTTAAAATTTATTAAAGAAAGTGTGTAATTAAATATGGATTATATATGCAGATGTTTTCGAATTTAATCTTGAAATTTAGATTTTTTTTAAAAAAATACAATTTAAATGATTTCATTTTTTTAGTTCAATGAATACTATTCCTGTGTAATTAACTATCTAATGGAAGAACTAAAATTATTATCTAATTACAAACTGGTAGACATTTTTCAAAAAAAAAAAAATTGATTGAATCGAGGTTTAAAAAAAGTTTATCTAATTATGAAGATTGGAATTAAAATGAGTGACGGGAATGAAGACGGTAACTACCTCCCTGCTTATCTTTCATACACTACTGTACATTTCAAAATATACAGGGGAGGAAGGAGTTAAAAGTACCTTTCACTGTCCTAGTAAATACAAGGAGATTATTCACAAGGAGCTCTGGAACATGGATGTATATGACAAAAACAAACCATGATCTAGGAAGAAAAGAACACACAAAAGAAAACCTGCATTCATAGGCCATAAATCACCAGACACAACGGTAAGTTACATGCGACCTAGTCATATCGCCATCATAAGTTACTTTCACCACCTGCCCTTTCTCGAGTCCGTAATATCGAGCAATAGCATCCGTCCGTAGCAGTCGTGGTAGCTGGTATTAAATCAAAAGTAGTAGGCATAAAAATTTGAACCAACTGTTTGCTAGTTAAAGAAATATATGGTCGATGTCCATGAGTGTTTAAAAGGAAATTGCACATTGCAGGGATTGTTGTACTATAAATTATATATAAACTAGGTTTTCAGAATTTCTATATTTTCCAAACAGGATGACTGGAAGCTTCAACAAGTTGAAAAATATTTAGCTCCATGTAATTTCATATGGACAAATTGATCTATGAGGCTAAGCTAATGTAATGTAATAAACAACTGTTTTCTTTTTGTGCTCCAATGTAAAGGTAGTAAACTCCAGTTACTCAAGTTATAAAGGCCAAGGAAAAGAACTCTTCAACTTTCAACTACCAAGCACATAAATTACTTTGTTTTAGTTTTTAACTGCTGAGTCACTAGAACCCTTACCGAAAGGGTTGGTGGCATGTGGGCTTGATTGATTGTAATCCAATTCAACTCCACGGTCACGAGTTCAATCATGAAAATCGGTATTTGACTTTTATCTTATTTGAAAAGAATAGTACCCTCTATGTAGGATTTGTAGTCCCCTCCCACATTTGAACTAAAAAAAAAGGAAATTTACTCTCAGCAGCACATTCTACTTCTTGTATTATATTTGAGGCACAATTTCTAAAATAATTCATTTATAGTATATAATTTTCTATCCCTGATAAAACTCAACCAGTGATAAAATAAGTGTGATAGAACTTAACTAGTGATAGAATTCTCTCTACTACAAACAAATTGGTTTTGATTTTGTACGATAGATGGAAATATTTTTTTCCTTTTTTATCATACATGCAAAATCCTCTAAAAATAAGTCACTTGAACCCTTCAATAAACCCATATTACCAAAACTTCCCAACCATTCAATTCATAGCAAAGTATCTTCCTCTTGTTTTGAAAACTAAACCTTCCACTTTAACTTCCAAGTTTAAGATGTCAAAACCTGTGTAGAGCTTAAGGTGGTTTGAATTTCTAATAACCCTAAACCACATTTTGGGGAGGAGTTGCCAAACTCAAGTTTAATTGGAAAAGCCAATGCAAGCAACCATAACATTAAAAGATTGTATACTGAAAAGTAAGCTATAAAAATAGTTTATTCTACTTCATTGCTTCAATATCTTACCTGTTTTTCCTCTATACTATATTGATCCAAAAGCTTTTGTTTTTCTTCCTCTGTAAGCACTTGATGGTTTGGCTTTAACACATGCTTTGTGATATTAACGAGCAAGTCAGTAATCTGGTTAACAAACAAAATAACAGTGAATAGAAGTCATACTAGGAAAATTAGAATCATGCCTCAAATTTTGAAATTTCAAAAGATAAAAGTATTAGAGAAAAACAATCATATCAATCCAACATATGGACTTTTAAGATTGAGATTATCAATAACCCCTCTTTAAATTTGGTCTCTAAAGCAATATTCTCCAACAAGATAATACAAAAGCCTCACAATTTGCATCCATCTACAAAAATCCTTCATATGAAGTTGATTGGATTTGTCACATACAGTGCACTTGGAGCCCAACATAAGCCAAGCTTCCACGAGTGCACCTAAATATGTCAAACAAACAGCCCCTACGGACTTCATGGAATATGATATATATATATATATATATATACACACACATACTTTGTAAAAACAAAAAATGAAGCAGTTAATATTTAATTTAACCAGCTTATGTTGTTGTTATACTTAGGTAAGACTTAACCATCATAGAGAGGTCTAGTGGTTGAGACTCGGAAGGACCTTGGGACTTGGTAGTTAAGAGGTGATGAATTCATCTCAGGTGGCCACCTACTAGGAATTAATTTCCTATGAATTTTCTAAACATCCAAATGTTGTAGCGTTAGGCAGTATTCCATGTGACATTAGTTGAGGTACGCACAAGCTGGCTCGGACAATCATCGGATATCTCAGCAGTGCCCATGTTGAAGAATACACCAAAAGCTGAAGTGTAAAGGAAATACTAAAAACTCAACATGGCAACAAATAAACGACTCCAAGTATTTTCCAATATGCAATTGTCAGCTAAAGAAATGCATAAATGGCTTCGAGAAACAAACCTGGAATATCTCAACCTTGAACGAAAAAAGCTCAACTGCTTTCATAGCTTGGTTTGTAATTTGGTTTTGCACAATTAGAATAAGACCATGCAGGGTGTCTTT
The DNA here is from genome assembly GCA_036507275.1 of Sicyos edulis. Taxonomy (NCBI): domain Eukaryota; kingdom Viridiplantae; phylum Streptophyta; class Magnoliopsida; order Cucurbitales; family Cucurbitaceae; genus Sicyos; species Sicyos edulis. Next base: position 45,880,207 of record CM071847.1, on the reverse strand, counting down.
GTTCATAATTTGGCCAGCAATATAGCGAATAACATTAACCTTCACTGCACCAGTCCCACAGAATATTACAAGCATCTGCAAAATCAATGGCCAGTTATGAAATAACAAATAAAAGATTTTCAATTACTTACATAACTATAGAGCATCACGATCAAAATCCATATTCATAAGTCAGCTTTTCTATGTCTACGTTGTGTCAACATTTGAAAAAATATATCTGAAAGTACCAATCCTCAATCCGCCCTACTCTCAGGGAAACTTTACTCAGTGATCACAATTCACAATAACTATTTCTGTAAGCGACCACAATGGTAAACAAATAAGGATATGAAATAAGGTGTTCACAATTTAGAGCCTCGATTTTACCAAGAAAAGAAACAGTAGTCCATGAGGCGAACAGGGCCGGGGAATGACTCCCCCACCCCCTCCTCGCCACCAAAATCAGTCATTTCTGCAAAATTTAGGATCGGGATGGCACAAAATTTTTACCGGTTTAATTTTATTTCGTTTTTTCTTATCTTAATTTTTATAAGTATTTTTTTTAATAATATTTTCAAATAATTAATTTTAATTATTAATTTTCAATTAGATACTTAATTATTGAAAATATACATTTTTAAATAAATACTTCTGCAAACAAAAAAATATAACTAAATATTAAATTATTATAAAAAAGTAAAAAATAAATGTAAAAGGGGGAGTGGGGAAAAGCATTCTCCATCCTTGATTACTAAGGTCCCGTTTGATAACTATTTGGTTTTTTGTTTTTAGTTTATGATATTTAAGCTTATTTCTACTCAAATTTCCTAGCATATGCTCCATCTTTCTTACCATGTGTCCATATTTCCTTAAGAAAGTAGGTGAATACTAACCAAATTTCAAAAACAAAAACAAGCTTTTGGAAGCTACTTTTTTTTTGTTTCCAAATTTTGGTTTTGTTTATTAAAATATAGGTAAGATGTGGATATCCAAATAAGGAAAAATGTATAATAAGGTAGTTGTTGTAGGCTTAAATTTCATAAACAAAAAACAAAATGGTTCTCAAACGGAGCCTAAGCCATAACCATTTTGTTTTTTGTTTTGAATTTTTGAAATTTTGAAATTTAAACCTACAACAACATCGACTATGAAACCATCAGACATAGGGACGAACATGGTTACCCTTGTTTAAACAAAAACCTACACCGCTTGATATCTACATCTTACCTATCTATATTTAGTATTCACCTATTTTTTCAAGAAAATATGATAAATTTTAAGAAAGATGAAGTACATAAACTTGAGTAAAAACAAGCTTAAATTTCAAAAACAAAAATGAAGGAGGCTAATTTTTTTCATCCGAGCTCATCCCATCATAACATTCTCCGTAGGTTTCAAGGTCCCGTTGGGCAAAATGGAGATCTCTGGTTTGGTCACAGAATTTCAACAATAATGAACAAGAAAACATGCACCATTCTCTTCAGAACAAACTTGAAAATCAAACAGCCGAATCATCACTCCCGAAGTAAGAAAAATAATAAACGAATCCATGTTTAGGTACTCAAATTAAAAACCCTAATTTGGGTATGACAAACAAGACGCATGCAAGGAATTAGAAGCGCAGGGGAGTGTTACTCTTTTGGAGGGGTCGGATCGATGAACGGCGGAGAGTTTGAGGCGATCAACGTCGGGCGATTGGCCGTGAAGTTGTCGGAATTGTTGGAGAGTGAGATCGATTTCAGAGGAATTGATGGTGAAGCCTCGGTCCCTGAGCATCTCCAGGACTGTTCTTCGACACAGAAAGTAGCGGTGGGTTTCGGCGCTGCCATCGTCGAGGAAGCTACTCAAGCAACTCTCTACCCCCACTCCCTCCGCTTCTTCCTCAAACCCATCTTCCTCCATTTTCGCTCTCTTGTTTTCAAAATGGGGGAAAATTATTCTATATCATGATTGACTCAAAGTTTTGTCTCCATCTCTGTTTTTTTGCTCAATTTTGTTACTAGACACTTTTTTTTTTTTTTTTAAGTAGAAAGGTATTATTTATCACAGTAATATAATAGTCAAATCTCGATAATAATTTTCAAGATTGCAGTGTTCATCTAGATTAACATCAAATAATGTTACCATCGGTTTACCAACATATTACCACCTTACTTCAGTTATAAATATATAAATTTTAAAGTATTTATATTCCTAACTATTAATGCATTTTAATAATGTATTATAAATATATATTAATATTATAAGAAAATATAGTATCATACTCCTTAATATTGATTGCTATATTTACTATTTTATTTAAATTGACTATAATATAGTTATTTTCTAAATTTAATTAACTTTGTAAGCTTTTTTTTTAATAGAAAGTGTTTGAAACACCGATTTGATTATAATAGACGGAAAATTATGATAAACAGTGGATCATTATAAATAGTGTTTGAGGGGATGGTTATGTAACAAAAAGTAATATAGGTAAAGTTTAGATAAACAAGCACGTATGTTTCGATAAATGGGGATGGTTATGTAACAAAAAATAATATAGGTAAGGTTTAGATAAATGAGCACTTGTGTTTCGATAAATGGGCACGTAAATTTAAGTAATCACTGTTTATAATAATAAAACAAACATCGGTTGAGTTATTATAACCAACTCGACGTCTATATAAATGAGGCCTAAATACACCATTAACATTTTTTTTTCTTTTTTTTGAAAAATATAGAAGCTCATAGACAAAGCCACTACAGCTTAACTTTATAAAACATATAGTATTAGTGAGAGCATGATGATGAATTATTATTTTATCTTTTATATTCGAAAACAATTTTTATAAAACATTGGTCAATGCATATTGTTTTGGCTTCCACTATCTATTTAAATTAACAAAACAATTAATTCTAAAACAAATTAACAAAATAATTTGAGAAGTAAAAAAGGTGCAAATTTAAGGCGATTTCACGTCACGGGTAGAGCAATGAGATAAGAATAAATATAAAATACTTAAGACATCATTTAATGACTAAAAGATTTTTATTTATTAAAAATTGTGTTTCATTCTCATCATTTTTAATTAAATTTACATTTTAGGTATTAGTGTATAGTCTATGTTTCGTTAGCATGACATATTTATGTTACTAGAGTTACGTATTTATAAAGCATATAGTGATGAGATTATTTCTTGTTGAGTCTACGAGCATATCATATAGTCTATATAGGGAGCATTATATCTAATTATCATTTCAAATTTTGATGAATATAATGTGGTAAGGTTTTATTATTCTTGTCATAAATAAAAGGATCTTTTATGGGAAAGTTTTTGTTTGTTGTTATCGTAGCTTCTAACTATCACTCTCTCACAACATTTATTTTAAATTTATAACAAGACGTTGAAGATCAGAATATCAAACCAATTGCTTCATTCAAGTCCTAAACTAATAACGAAAATGTGTCTAACATAAGATACTCAAGATGCAATGTACTGTATCTAAATATTGTTACATTTATCTTAGACCCCAAAAAAAGAAAACAAAAACAAAAACAAAAGACAACCAAACCACTACAAATCATAACTTGAGAAGCTAAACGATGACTGTAATACACTTCGAAAAGTCAACCCAAGCTTTACCACTCCACTCCATATTATGATGTCAGTATTATCTCAAGCAAAAGGCTTTGTCTTCTTTTCCTTTTTTTTTTCAAAAAAAAAAAATCCAAATGTGATGCATTTCCAGTTTGAAAATCCCAAACATTTATTAGTCAACCCCTTTTCCTCCCAAAGAAAATAAAGACCTGCATAGTAATTCAAAATAAACACAAGTGAATCCTCACTAGAGAAATTCAAAACTAAGAAAAATATAAAATCCTATTTTGATCCTTGCATTTCATACATGATTAGTCTTTTTTGAAACAAGGTAGCCAGGCACCAGAGACATCGAGGAGTAATATCGCAGGTGAGTCTCGAACTTGAGATTTTAAGGAGAGCATATCCTCAACACTCAAGTCTCCAACCACTGCGCCACCCCTTGGGGACTTCATACATGATTAGTCTCTACTGCTAAATTTTCCTTTCAACCTAAGGTGGGATCACATGAACTTGTATAATGAGCTATTTGTGAACCAACACAGAATATTGAAAATGGCTATGAGGAATAGGCACAGAGTTTCAGAGAGATGAAATTGAAAAAAGTACCTTAATATTATCAAACAGAGTACTCGTACTCATGAGTCACTCCCAAAGTCCTCATGACTCAACCCTTCTGATATCGTATCCAACGACCTTTTATTGTCTTCTAAACATGCAAAAGAAGATGGAGTCAGTAATCATTCTAGTGAACAAATTGCAAGATCTGGTACATCCAAATGATTTGCACCTTGGTGTTCCCTTTCGTGAATATCGATAAAGTTTTCAGTATCTGTGGCGAGAAAAGGAGATCTAGCATAGCTCTCCAGAATATCTGAAATATTAATAGAGGATCAAGAAGTGTTAAAAATTTTATAAAAAAAGATATGACTACGCTCCCATTGACCATCAAACAACTGAACAAGTATACGAGATCAACTTCTATCAAGTTATAACCTTTTTATTTAAATGATCCGGGAACTTGGAGCTTCCGCTCCCATTGACCCATTCTTAAATTGTGACACTGAGATACATCGGAGGAATAGAGATATAGGAGGTGTCTACAAATTAATGTCACAAGTGAGTCTTGAACTTAGAACCTTGAGAGGAGCAAGGCACCTTCAAAACCCAAGCCTTTGACCAATGACCACCACACCACTCCTAGGGGACCTATCAAGTTATACCTTATACTGTTTATCAAAGAATTTTATTTCTTTTATTTTTTTAAAGTTCAACGGTAGTGGAGGAATTCAAACCCATGACCAGCACAACACTTTTTTATGCCATGCCATTGAACTAATGTTCAATAGCCAGCTTTCATATTAGAGCAGCAAGAAAACAGCACAGACCTGAACTTTGGGAAAAGTCGGCTGTTAGATCTGATAGGCTGAAATTCCGAGGAATCTGACCAAGAAATCCAAATGAGGAAGTGTCCGGGTCCAGGAGTGGTTCATTCATGGGTTGACCACCAGACTCCATGCCGGAGAACGGCGCCACCGACACATCCCCTATTGTTTGGCGAGCTTCGACCACATTGCCATCGACACCTCCAAACATGTAAGAGGAATTGCCTGAATATCCAGCTTCTGATTTTATTGTCCTACCATTCAACCCTACGTTTGAGCTTTGGGTTGGAAGGATAGATGGTGGGGATTCGATCCTACTTGCATGAGCAGACATGTCAACGGTTGTATGCATTCTCCCGTGCAACGAGGCACCACCATTGGAAAATGCATTATTGGGCATGTTGTTGCCAAAAGCATGCTGCTGAACATTATTCTGCTTCATTGAAGATACTGTGTATGTTGGATTCTGGTGCACTGTTCAACAAAGATGGCATTGTCAACTTTTATTGAAATTAATCCTCATATAAGTGGTCTAGAAGATAACATAATTACTAGAGGAACATGCATGAAGAAAATCCGGAGAATCATCCAAATTTCTTTTATGAGAAAAACAATTTTCTTAAAGAAGTGTTAAGGGAGAAAATAAAACATGCACCGATTCTGTAAAATAATAGAAAAAATAATCTATAGGGAGCTTGTCACCAAAACTCACAAAGATGCTAGAAAAAGAAACGGATTTTCTAACCCAACAAGGAGCAAATAATCGAATCTTTCAAGATGTCACCAAGAATTATGATCATCTTCTAGAAATCACACTTTCAACCATGTATTTTTGGTGCAAAGATAAGCCCACCTTTTCGTCATATAACCTCTCTTTATTACTACTTAGAAACTATTTTTGTAAGGAGCATTGGGATCTTTTCCCATATTTCATATATTCATGAAATTGTTTTTTCTTAAATAAAACTCAACAGGGAGCGAATGGACAAGGTAGAGGAGTGATCCATGTATTAAGTTCATTTTTCACATTGAGGGGAGACAACAGCTAATAAACAATTTCTGCAATAAATTACAAGGCTTAATCTTTTCAACAAGCAGCACAGCCAAAAACTCTTTGTGCAGAATCTTAGCCAAACCATCTTATAAAAGAGTAAAATCTGTGACCAGAAGGGCTTGTGGAAACTTAAAGAGACATTTCTTAAGACTTGAAACTTTTAAAAAACAAATAAATAATAGAGTGACGTCGTGCAATCAAAATTATGATAAATTACATATCAAGGCATTTCCAGATGAAAAGAAGCAAAAAGGGGAAGAAAGCATAGATAAGCATTAGCAGACTCACTTTGTTGAACGAGCGACCCATTGGAGGTAGGCAGAGTACTAACACCAGTTTCCTGCATTTGCATCATCCGAACTTGTTGCTCAAGCAACTTGTTGAATTCAACTATCTGACGCTTCACCAGTAATCTCAGATAATACTCCCTGAAGAATTCACGATTCTCTTCTTCAAGTTTTTGCCAAACTAGAGTGCAAGAAATACATTAAATTGCTGTAAGACAATAAGAATATCTACCATAGAAAATGACTAATCCAGAATTTTCAACAGTATAAAAGTCAAATTACAGAGGTAATATTACACGGCCTTAGCATTAGGATCATATATCTATAACAAATAAAGCAGGAAAGCAATATTGAGACAACAGTAAAGTGGCCAACACTTTGAGTGGGCAGTTTGAAATATATACAAACAAATGGTAAGAAGTTTTTAATCAACTTCCTTCTAGAAAAATAGGCAAAACTAACCATAAGGACCAATGATGCATTCAAATATAAATGAAAAGTATGTGAATGCTTACTCGGGTATGCTACGTAGCAAAAAAATGAAAAAATATTTTGATCTATAATCAAATCACCATATATGAAACGTATATGCAAAGGTTGCAGAAAAGCAGCAAGCAATTGAAGTCATTGTTATTGTTACCAAGTTCTGTAAAACCAGGCTCGATTTTTGCTTGGTTCAATAGTGTTTCCACAACTTCCTTTTGGTTCATGTATAGCTGAAGGCATCGTTCAATAAGATTTTGCACCTAGCATCAGACAGAAAAAAAATAATATAGCACAACATTAACTCATAAAAAGGAAAATTGGATGGTCAAGAAAAAACTGTCCATTACAACAATTCTTTCAAACATAGGCAGTAGAATGAAATGTATTTATCATAAAAAGAGCCTAAAAGAAATGGAGAAACCAAAACCATCTTCTCCATTACTGTTTTTCTTAAACATAAAGCTCCTCATGTACACTTAATTTAAAGGAACAAAGGTTCACCAATCAATTTCGTCACCTAAAATAGGCGAGATAAGAGATACAAAGATGAAAAGTGAGGACCAAGAACACATCAGCATACCAATTGGATATCTTGGCGTGAGACTCTTCTCATAGATCCACTAGACATTTTTAAAGATCTCTGGCACTGTTCCTCTGCTGCGGGTTGTGAAGAATACAAATTTGAGGTGAACAAAAAGAGACTTAGGCAGGCAGTTCAGAGTGCATCATATACAAGTTGAATGACGGAACCAAATAATTTCCATAAGTAAAGAGCACCACTATGCGCTGCCGAAGCAAAAATATAATAAAGGTTAATCTCAAAAGGTCTAAAATAAGTAGTTGTTAAATGAAAGAACAAATCTATCATGACATCCAATTTTACATATTCTTAACTCAACAGGAATACTGTAACGATGTGGAATATCATATGGAACCTAGATATACTTTACGTGTGAGTTTTCTTTCATGGCTCCGATTTTCGTTTCTATTTGTTTCTCATTTTCACACGATTCCAACACTTCGATATAGTAATGGAAATATAAAACCAATATATATCAAACTGCCTCAATGCACACAGTCCACTCCAACACCAAAAATGCAACCCAATAATGTAAAATCATTGAGTTGACAAATGCCATATCAAACAAAATAATTGAAAACAACCTCACACCAAATGACAGTGCCATACCACAAAGCTCTCACACAACAAATTACCGCTGATTATATTTTTTTGACCAACAACCATCCAGGTTGCCCTATTGGTCAAGAGATCTTGAAGAACTAAAAATGTGGGTTCAATCATAGTGGTCATCATAGCCGTAATTAATTTTCTGAAGATTTTTTTTTTTTTTTTGAAACTGGTAAATTGGAGCTTTGCTCCACTATACCCCGGGTAATCACATCCATCCCTTGGCCAGGCACCAAGAGACATCAAAAGAATGGAGACACGAAGCATCTACAAATTAATGTGAGGGAAGCACACCTTTAAAAACCAAGCTTTCACAACCCCTAGAAGGCAATTTTCTAAAGTTTTTTGACAACCAAATGTAGTATAGAAGACGCTTGTAGTCAAGGTGTGCTCAAACTGTCATAGATAAGTTTTAAGAAAATTATTTGAAAAACAAAAAAAAAACTTGACAAAGTGACCCATCACATAATGATTCGGACATGGAATATCCAAGATTCTTAACACTGACCCTCGACCTACAACAACGATGCACAAGCTTTCCGGATAATTCGGCATGCGTAAACATTCTTCAACAATCCCCTTCCCAAAAATGATCGCACTAAAAACCTAGCAACTAAATAAACCGATACGAGCATTGCACAAAGCCTAGAAGAAACAAGAATAACGATGAACGAACAGAGAGAACTCCCACAGTCAATACAATAACCTATTACAAAGATTACAGCCCCGAGATCGCACCGTTCCGGAAAAATTTCACCGCAACGACCGCCAACAACCACAAAAGATAAAAAACAGGGGGGGAAACCCTAAACCAGCTCAAATCCACCAAAAAAACAGCAGAAATAAACGAAAAAACTCACAATCAATAGTACAAGCGGATTCAAATCGCAAGAAGAATGAGAAGCGAAAATCTAAGAATAGATTGGGCGAAATTATGGAGTTCCAGAGTCGATGGATCATACCTGAAACGGATTGTAGGATGAGAAAATTCTGTGAGAATATGGATTTAGAAACAGCGAGAGAGAGAAAGTAATGAAGGAATTTAGATTTAGAGTTGTGAAGAAGAAGGTTGGATCAAATCAATAAAAGGCTCTTTTTTCTTTTCTTTGATCGGTTGTTCGTCTGGTTCTGATTCGATTATGCTGTAATTTTTTTTATATTACAAGTTGTATTTTAAAATGGAAAAGGTAAAGACGAAAATAAAATAAGGGTTTGGTTTTGACACGTGGAAAGGAGGAAGCCGGGACCACTGCGGGGCGAATTGGGTGAATGAATGGCTGGGGTCTTTGGGATGGATTGTTTGGGTTTTGGCTGAACTTTTATTTTATTTTATTAATTCAACTTCAAACTTAAATTTGAATTTGAGCACGAGACTAATAGAAGTTGAGTGGTATCCGTGTATAATGAAATTATAAATTTGAATATTTCTACTTTAATTGTTCTAATTAAGAAAAGGAAATTTATCCTGTTATATTACATTTGCAGTACAATTTCTAAAATAATTTTATTTATAGCAAATTATTTTCTATCACTAACTATCGATAGAATTCGTGTAATATAACTCAACTAATGACAAAACTCAATTCTATGAATGATAGAACTTAATTTGAATTTTAGGCTTACAAAATGAATTAATTCTCTTTTGTTTAATAATCATTTCCATAAAAAAAAAAAAAAGTTATCAAATATATTTTTATATTGGAGGCTAGTGGAGCAGTTGACCATCTATCATTTTTTTATTTCTTATGCATCAAATTAATGTCTCCATAATTTTTTATTTCTTATGCATAAAATTAATTTATATATGGTTGTTGGGTTCATTTTTTAGTTAGTCGATTTACCAACTCATCCATATTTTTAAGTTGACTTTGGTTAGGTTAGAGGAGTTCAGTTTTTCTTCATTTTCCTCTTTAGACCCTAACCTATATGAATAATAATAATTATCATTGAATAATTAAAATCAAATTCAAAATATCGAATCAGTCAATGCCGCAATAATTTTATTGTTTGATTGTAAACAGTTCAACAACAAAAATACAAGTTCGATCCCTACAATCTGTATTTGTCATCTGATATGTACTAAAAAAAATCAAACTAAAAAATATGCATATCATTAATTAGTACATAATCCCTGCCAACATGTTAAAAATATATTTTGTTAAATAATCTCATATATATATATATATATATATATATATATAATATTATTCTTAGTTTGATTTTCATTAAACAACCCCAACAATTGTCAACCAAGAACTAATAAAAAAATCTATAAAATTATAATTAAAATTTAATTCAAAGAAAATTCTCAACCGAACTTATAGAGTTCAGGTTCAAACAGAGCTTATAGAATTTAAAGTAACAACTCGTTAGGTCAAAGGTTAAAAAAAAAAACAAACAACTCGTTAGGTAACAAAATATTGCAAATATTATTCGCTAGGCCAAATTGACATTGTCAAAACTATGCAAACTTTATTCTAAAAAAAAAAGATATGCAAATTTAAATATAATATATATATATATATATACAATGAAATTTTCAAACTTTAGGGTCATTATTATTTTTGTTAAACAAAACATATGGCAGACATTGAGGCCTTCTCTCTCACCCATGCAAGATCATAGTGGCCTGTTTCAGGCATTTCACTCTCTCTCTCCTTCATGCATGGAAAGAGGGTAAATTGTGAGAAGAGGTCTTTTTTACAAATCATTTATCAAAATGGGTTTGTTTCAAAACCTTGGGGTTGTGGCGTCTCTGGTAGAGACGCCACATAAGTTGAAAATGGTCAAATATATTTGTCTTATTAGGTGATGTCTGTATGAGAGACGCAACACAGTCAACCGATCGAAAAAAGAGGAAAACAATAAACGGATTTGCTTATGTTTTCTAAATATGAATTAATTAATTTTTTGAAATCGGTAACTTCCATAACCGATCCACTATCCTCAATTTAAGGGGGTTAGTTATTATTTACGTAATTATCTTTATTTTTCACTTTTTTTAGAGACTTTTCTTAATTTTCTTCCCAATAAAGTATTATATATATATATATATATATATATAATTTCCACCGCTTCGTGCCCATCCAATTTTGTATGAAAGTATTGATTATAAAAAAAAAATGTTTGCAAGAATTGAAGTATTTTTATAATATTGTATGAATATCGAACATTTTTTTAATGATAATAGTAGAACATCAATACAGTTGGTAACACAATGTATTGAAATTTAGACATTATTTAGTTGAGAAATATTTAAACCATACTCAGCATATATAATGTAGTAAATATTAATATCCATTTACGTGAATATAAATCATTTTATTTTTTTAATTAAAAATAAAATAAAAGGTGATTTATATTGAGTATATATGAACGTTAATATTTAAGTGATGGACAGATGTGATCTAAATATTTCTCTTATTTATATAATATTTTATATATTTAAATGTACATTTTATTGTTCATATCATTGTATAAACTATTAATAATAAAATATCAAACATGTATAAAAAAAAAAAAAAAAAAAAACTTAACATGCTTAGTTCAATAACAAAAAAATTAAATAAAGAGCTGATTATATAAAATAATAACTGACATGTAGCTAAAATGAGGGATGTGAATTGATAATGGAAGTTACAGATTTGAGAAATTAATAATGCAGATTTGGAAAAAAATAATTTAATTATTTCCTCTTTTTCTGTCAGTTTGACCGAGTTAAATCGTTTTCGATTTTAATGTATGCGGCAGACAAGCCACAACCCCTTTTGATGAAAGGTTTTGAAATAGACGCATTTTAACAAATGGTTTGCAAAAAAGACTTATTTTCATAATTTACCCATCGAAAGACAAAATAAATGAGGTCTCCTTTCATAATTATTTAGGCCTCGTTAATGAAAAATTATAAACAAAAAACGAAATGACTATCAAATGGAGTCTTAGTTCATGACCTCCTGATCTGATACCATGTTAAATTGTGTTAAACTACCCATCAATCCAAAAGTTTAACTGATGAATTGAGATAAATTTAATTATATCAACCAATATTTACCATATGTCTTTTACTACTTAAATATTTACATCTTACTTATATTTATAGAAATCAAAACAAAATTTAGAAGAAAAAAAAGTAGCTTCTAAAAGCTTGGTTTTTGTTTTAAAAAATATGTTAGCTTCCACCTACTTTCTTTAAAGAAATATAGATGCAATGTAGAAAATGTGAAACACAAGATAAGAAATTTGAGTAAAAATAAACTTAAATTTTAAAAATAAAAAATAAAAAACCAAAGTTATCAAATGGGACATAAATAAACTAATTATATGTCTTATTCGTCCATACATATTCGCTTTTAGTAATAACCATTTTTCTAATGTAACAAACAAAATCACAATTAATAGATCAAAGGTGAGAAAATATACGGCAATTTCGTAGCATAGACAAACACTTCCGTTGATTTTATTATCTGCAACAATAAAGTATACAAGATTGGTATGGTATTCATGAAATGGAATACTATATAAAGGCCAAATGAGTGTGGTAAAAGTAAAAAACAAATCAAAATGGACTAAGATTGATCAAATAATTTAAGGAAAAAAATATACTTTTTTAGGGATGTAATTTATATTTGATGTTTTGTTTTAGAATCAAACACTTTTAATTTTTATATTTTAAAAATTAATTTTAGTCTTTGACATTTTAATAATACTCAATTTGTAAGTTTGAATTTTTTTTAAAAAAAATCCTTAATTATATAAAGTAGTGTTGCGTACGACATGACTAAACTAATTTTAAACAATTATTTTGATATCAACCTAATATAAATTTATAGAATAAATAAATCAATATATTGAGTATTGTGACATATAAAAAAAATAATTTAATTTTGAGGAACGAAATAAAAATTACAACTCAAACTTAAAGACACCAACAAAAGTAGAATTCTAACGTCATTTTGTATAATTTAGTAACCATGAAATTACATATTTGAATCTCTCTTTTTTAATATTATTGTATAAAAAAAAAAACAAATCAAACTTAAAACTGAAAATGTACCTTTCCTAAGAATTTAAATATTGTCAAGAGAAAAGACAAATGAACTTTGGTCCAACCCCAAAATTCACGGTTGGCCTCGACGTACATTGAGGACGACTACAGGCATGCATGCCCAAATATAGGACCTTCCATGTCTTTATTCCATTTGAATGAGGTATTTGATCTTTCCTTGTAATTTAATTTTCAATGAATTTTTTCAACATCAAAATCTTTATACGCTGACGATCTGTCTAATGAGAATAATTAAGATAGGTACGTTGTCTCAAATAATCACGAATATAAAAATTAAATAAAATGTCTCAACACTACCGTAATACTACAAAACTTTTAATTACTTGTATTTTAAAAAGAGGGCAATTTGGGTGCAGCCAGGACTGCACCCCACCCAGAATTCAACATATGTGGCACCTTTGGTGCCACACATCTTAGTAGGGGTGCAATAAAAAAACCGAAAAGCTGAACCGAACCAATCCAATCCAATGGATCGGATCGGTTTTTTAGCTCAAAGTTGGACATATCGGTTCGTAATTTGAAAAAATCGAAAATATTTGATCGGTTCCGATTTTCGTTTTAAAAAACCGATCCAAACCGAAATATATATTGTCAATAATTCATATAAAGTCATCTTCCTTTCATTAATATTTATTTAATTCACTCCTATTTTAAGTAAAAAATATCCTTAGATAACTTTGAATAAGTTAAAAATACTTCTAACTTTTAAAAGAATAGTAGTTTATGAGAATATTATTTTTATATGAGAAATATTGTTTTTTATATATTAAAAATAATTTGACATTGAAAACCGAACCAGTGGTTCTATACTTTATCGGACATTGGATCGAATCCATTTTTTGAAAACCGAAGATATCGGTTCGGTTGTCGGTTTGGTACAAAACTGACAAAAACCGAACCGAAATCACCCCTACATCTTAGCCCACTTTTCTCTTTTTTTTTCTTTTTTTTTTAATAAAAAAATATTAAAATGTGTGTGTGACTTCATGGGTGGGGTGCAACCTTGGCTGCACCCAAATTGCCCTCTTTTAAAAAATATTTTCTTGTGTGTGTGTTTTTTTAACAACAACAGTCAATTTTTGTTGGACTAGACTTTCATCACTAGTGGGCTTATGACTGAGATCAAGTAGCCCAAGTGGCCCAATATAAAAATGTACCTTGAGAATAGGGATGTACCCAAATTGCCCTCTTTTAAAAAACACTTTCTTGTGTGTGTGTGTGTTTTTTTAACAACAACGGTCAATTTTGGTTGGACTAGACTTTCATCACTAGTGGGCTTATGACTGAGATCAGGTAGCCCAAGTGGCTCAATATAAGAATGTACCTTGAGAATAGGGTTGCACCCAAATTGCCCTATTTTAAAAAACACTTTCTTGTGTGTGTGTTTGTTTTTTTTAACAACAACAGTCAATTTTGGTTGGACTAGACTTTCATCACTAGTGGGCTTATGACTGAGATCAGGTAGCCCAAGTGGCCCAATATAAGAATGTACCTTGAGAATAAGGTTGCACCCAAATTGCCCTCTTTTAAAAAACACTTTCTTGTGCGTGTGTTTGTTTTTTTAACAACAACAGTCAATTTTGGTTGGACTAGACTTTCATCACTAGTGGGCTTATGACTGAGATCAAGTAGCCCAAGTGGCCCAATATAAGAATGTACCTTGAGAATAGGGTTGCACCCAAATTGCCCTCTTTTAAAAAAACACTTTCTTGTGCGTGTGTTTGCTTTTTTAACAACAACAGTCAATTTTGGTTGGACTAGACTTTCATCACTAGTGGGCTTATGACTGAGATCAGGTAGCCCAAGTGGCCCAATATAATAATGTACCTTGAGAATAGGGTTGCACCAAAATTGCCCTCTTTTAAAAAAACACTTTCTTGTGCCTGTGTTTGTTTTTTTAACAACAACAGTCAATTTTGGTTGGACTAGACTTTCATCACTAGTGGGCTTATGACTGAGCTCAGGTAGCCCAAGTGGCCCAATATAAGAATGTACCTTGAGAATAGGGTTGCACCCAAATTGCCCTCTTTTAAAAAACACTTTCTTGTGTGTGTGTTTGTTTTTTTAACAACAACAGTCAATTTTGGTTGGACTAGACTTTCATCACTAGTGGGCTTATGACTGAGATCAGGTAGCCCAAGTGGCCCAATATAAGAATGTACCTTGAGAATAGGGTTGCACCCAAATTACCCTCTTTTAAAAAACACTTTCTTGTGTGTGTGTTTGTTTTTTTAACAACAACAATCAATTTTGGTTGGACTAGACTTTCATCACTAGTGGACTTATGACTGAGCTCTGGTAGCCCAAGTGGCCCAATATAAGAATGTACCTTGAGAATAGGATTGGATACACATCTACCAGAAACATAATAGAACAATTTTTGGGCTGGCCATGAATTTGATATCTAAGAATATATTTCAACTCACAGGCCAGCATAAATATATGGGAATTTGCTACCAATAGCATTTTTGGCCCACCTATTTTAATATAGCACAAATTGTAAAAAAATTCAGGCATAGCGATTTTTTACATTCTTTTTCAATTTCCAAATATACCCTTTTTTCACTGATAGACTTCTATCAGTAGAATTGATAGACTTCTATCGGTCTTCTATCAGTGGAACTGATAGAAGTACGGCGGAGAAGAAGAATAGAAAGTCAGAGAGGTGCCGAGCCACCGCGTCGGATACCAGGGCCGCCTCGGTTCTCTGACGCGCCGCCGCCGCTACATTTCTGTGACCGACGGTCATAATCGATGACATTCCGGTCGGATTGTTGCTCGGATTGATTCGATGAAGCTGAATGGAGGAAGACATTTTTACTTTGTTTTCTTCTTTCTCTCTCTAAAACCAGAGATTTTTGTTTTTGCAAAGAGAGAAAGTTAGAAGACGTATAGATGATCGCAAAATTTGGCAAAAAACGTGGTTCCGACGAAGGTGATGGCGATGATTGGGAAGAGATTGTGTTGGGAGGGGTTTTTTTTTTTTTGACAAAGAGAGGTGTGTACAGTGTTTGTGTGGGAAAAAATTTTGTGGTGAGAATTTTAAGCAGGGGTCTTTTGGTGATTTTACAAACTTAGGATATTTTTTTGCTATAGATAAATAATTTTAAGAAATGTGTTGTGGAGAGAATTATTTATTTATTTTTGAATATCCATGAAAAAGCCCCTAAATATATACAGAGTTTTAGAAATAAAAATAAACAAATTAACCAACAATAGGAAGTGGCTTGGTCTTTTTTTAAGGTCAACAACAATCGAAGAAAAATATACGAATCTATAAACTTCTAGTTCATAGACATAAAATTAATTTTGTTGATTAAATATACAGAGTTTTTTTCTTTTTTCTTTTCATTTTCTAAATTTGAGTTACTAAATTATACATGCTACCTAAACTATATATGTTTTTATTGGCTTAAAAAATGATTTTAATCTTTATAATTTATTTCAAAACTTTTGAAATGTATAGTCGGTTTTAAAGCTAATGATCAAAATAAATATAATTCCTCACTCCAGGGAGGACAACAGAAATATTTTGAGCAATTTAAACAAACAATTGAGAAAACTTCTAAAACCATACACATCAAATAAAAAAAAGACAATTTATAAAATTAAAATGAGAAATTGGACTACAAATCCTACCCAAAGACACTACTACTTTCAAATAAATTAGAATCAATTTAAATTTTTAGAATCTAAATCATGACTTTGCTGTTGAACTGTATTTTCACTAGTTATAAAACAATCCACACACCAATATTTTCGATAGATTAAAATGATAAAATGCGACTAGTTGGAGCATGGAGCATCTCATTCTAATTGAATTATTGGGAAGTATTAATCTCCCTCACTATTTAAATTTAAAATTTGATTCCATGAAAACAAAATCAAACAAAAAGTTGACTAAATTTATTTATGTCCATACTAATTAGACTAATGGACAACGAATCGTAAAAATATTTTTAAAAAATTCAATGAACAAAGACCAAAAACTTCAAAATTTTCCAAAATTAAAAAATGCGGAATAAAAGAATGACTTCGAAAGGGAAAACGTTTTTGTACTTGTCATTTTCAGTTTTCCGTATTGAAACGAAAAATCAAAATTGAATTAGCTTATAACAAATCCCCATTGTAAAAAAAAAAAACAACAATTCTCTAATTTTCACAACCTTTATATACAATTCCTCTTCATTCTTAGCGCCTCTTTCAGATTAATAATCCAGGCCATCAAATCACAGTGGCGACGCCATTGTTGTTGTACCTTCTTCTTCTTCTCTCCGCCGCTTCGCCGTCCTCCATCGCCGCCGCATTTCTCTTGTTACCGTTCATCTGCAACTGCTGTTCTTGTTTTTCAACCGATTCGATTTCCTTTTCCACCGTTTCGTCTTCTTCTTCTTCTTCTTGATTCTGATCCTTCAGTTTCGCCTTCATCATGTGCGGTTTCAGTTTATTCACATCGCACAATCGCACTGGTTTCAGGAAGAACTCTTCCGCTCCTTCTTCCAAACATCTATCAAGATCGGATGAACGAGAATCAGATTTCAGCGAAATCAGAGATCGATCGATTAATCGATAGATTAGAGAAGAAATTGCGAAATGAATCTCGATTTGTTACCTGCTGATTCTGGAAGGTACGTTTTCGGACGACATTATCACGACAGGTATGTTTCTAAGAGACGTTGATTCCTGCAAAATCACACACGCACTAAGAAAATTTTAATCTATGTTGTTGATTCAATTTTACTCTATTTTGTTTGTTTGTTTGTTTGTTTCTCGAGAAAATAAAATTTTCCAGGAAAGTTCTCCAATAAGTAGTGATTAGTACTGATTAGGCGAATTTTCTCAGTACTCCTGTTTGTTTCTAGAAAAAGACAGATTTCCAGGAAACAGAAAAGTGTTGAGAGAGGTGGAGATTGAGAGGAATGGTATCAATTACAAGGAAAATCAATGGCATATTGTACAGAAGAACAGATCTAATTGATTAGAAAGGAAACAAAAAGAAAAGTAGGACGAGAAAATATTCTGTGAGATTTTTCATCGAACAAGTGGTGGATGAACAAACACATTCTCCATAAAAAAAAAAAAAAATTCAAATAAACAATAGAATTTGTTTCGTTTCCTCACCTTAACTTTCTTGAGCAAATCGAAGCCAGTCATTCCAGGCATGCAGTAATCGGTAATGATAAGATTCACATCCACTTCCTAAAGAAAACCAAAACACACAAACAAAATTTCAGAAGAGATTTCTAGAAATGGAATGGAAATTACAAAACAGAACCCAAATCTGAAGTTGAATACATTATAAACTTATAAGAAAATTAGTCCATCTATCTTATAAATGCTCGTTGGACTCTCTGGAAATGGAATGACAATTACAAAACAGAATCCAAATCTGAAGTTGAATAACCTGGTGATGATGATGATTGTGGGAGGAAATAGGAGAAGAAGAAGAAGAAGGGGGTTTGAAGTTTGGATGTTCATGTTCTTGAATCAAACCCAGAAATTCCAAAGCCTTACTACCAGAATCAACAGCAGTAACTGCAAAAACCAAAACAAATCAACCAAAACATCCAATCAAAACCATAAGAACTGAAATTTGGGTGTGTATAAACTGAAAAACACCTTGATAGGAAGAGGTTTTGAGAAGCCTTTCGATGAGCTTTCTATCGATGATGCTGTCATCGACGGCAAGAACATGGAATTGGGAATCGGCAGCCATAACCATTGTGGTGAAATTCCAAATCAGAGAAAACCAGAGGGGATTGAAGGAGAGAGAGAGATGGGGGAATTTGGCGTTGGTTTTAAGATGGGAGAAGGGGAAAAAAAACGACCCACCACGATAAACATCACACGAAGCAAGATCCGACCGGATTTTGTTGCAAATCTTCCAAAATAATTTCCAACTTGATATCTATTTTTTATTTGTATTCTTCTAATTTATTTATTTGTGTGAATTGAAAGACAAGCGATTGAGAAATATAAAATTTAAATATGGAAAAAGAAAGGGGGAAATACTTGAGTTTGGAGTATAATATATATATATATATTGAGACAAGAAGTATAATTCAATTTGATTATTATGTTTTAAAATGAAATATTTTTATCAATTTCATTTTTATTTTTTTGTGTTTTTGGGTTCACTTTTATACTTACTTTTTGTTATTAAATTTAGTTGTTATCTTAATTATTATTAATTCAGATAACTATTAAAAGCTTATTTTTAGAAATTAAAATGTACATTATTGAAATTTATATATTAAAATTGGATATTTTTTAAAATATTACCGATTAAAACTAAATAGTTTGAGAGCACCAATAAAAACAGGGGAATTTTTAATAGTATGTCAAATTGGAAAAATATTTACAATAATAAGTAAAAAAAAAAAAGTGTAATCATAGTTTTACTGTCGTATAATTAATACATAATACAAAATATTATATTGATACCTTAAATTATACTATATTAAAAAAATAAAAATATTTTACCGATTCTCGGGATCGAATTGGGACACTAGTGTTGAGCTGATTTACAACCAAATAATGAAATCATTGGGCCACTAACCCATTCGGTTGAATAAAAATATTTTTAAATTTTGATTAAATCTGCAATTATTTTGTGAAATTTAACTATCACCCAAATTTCTCTATTACTATTATTTTATATATGAGTCAATTGGTCTCGGAAGTTTTATTTTTGTGATTTAGTTTTATTTTACCTCCTATCATAGTTTTTTTTTTAAATCTAAATTTTACAACAAAAGATGTATTGTTTTATATATATAAAAAAAAAAAGCTATAAAGAAAATGTAACTTAAATCTTTTAAATATGGAAATTTAAAAATATTTTATACATGATAAGCTTAAATTTATTAAATTTAATTATTTTTTCTAAAATTTTAACATTTATAGATTTTGTTTTTACCCTGAAAAATATACTTTAGATATTGTATTTTGTTAAAAAAAAAATTTAATACCTTAATAATTGCTCAAATAGTTTTTTTTTTTTTTAATTTTTATAAATGTAAATTTCATTTAAAATCATAAATATGATTTTTTTAAGTAAAAAAATATGGTTATAATAGTAGCTAATTTAATTTCTAATAAGTTTCTCAAAAAAAAAAAAAAATTAATTTCTAATAAAAAAATAGTAGTTAATTTTCAATTTGAGTGATTACTATAATTTTTTTTAACAGTAGCAATTATTATAAAAAATTACAAAATCCTGGTCCTCAAAAAAAAAAAAAAAATACAAAATCCTGAAAGGCTACTTTGAACCATTGCTGTCGAAACGTACGAATTAGTTGCAGTTAAAATTCAGTTATTATAGCTCAATTATCGTGGTTGAATTCAAATGTAATAATTTCACGATGAAACTTTAAATTGATAAATATATGAATTTGTAAAGTTATGAAATTTTAGTATTTGATTTAACGTGATTTTATCCCTAGATTACAAAAGAAAAATGTAGAATTTTAAATAGTACATATTTAACAAAAATGATATTTTATTCTTTTCAAAAAATAAATTAACTATTGAAATGAAATCGCCTCAATATAATTATTTATTGATTTAATAATACTATAGTAATATAATGTATGATCAAGACAAGATATAATATTGATGAATATCCCGTAAAAAATTAAAATTAAAAAGAAAGACAGTAAAAATCTTAGTTCAAAATCAATATGTATCTATAAACTTAAAGTTTTGAACATCTCTACCTCTAATTATTATAATCTCAAAAAAGAAAAAAAAAAAAAAAGGTCGAAAGTTCAATCCTCATGCAAGCTTTGTAATTAAAAATTAAAAAGAAAAGAAAAGAGACAATCACATTAAATCATTACTAAAATTATTATCTAATATTAATAAGCAATTCAATCAGCTACTTAAATTAGATGGATTAGAGTGTATTATTTTTCTGTATATTTTTCCAAAAAAAACGAAAATCAAATTTTAAAGTTTTTTTTTTAAAAAAGTTTTTAGAATTTTTTTTTTATTATTTTTAACTTTTAAAACCCCAAAAAAGGAGAAAAAATTGGTCATCAACTGTGATTTTAAAAAAAAAAAAAAAAAGTAAAAATAAAAACTAATAATAAAGTTACCGGGTCGATAACTATTTCGTTTTTAGTTTTTGAAATTTAAGTCTATAATAATTATTCCATAATATTTTTTTTTCACTTAAATGTTTACATCTTACCTATATTATTAGAAACTAAACCAAAATTTGGAAAAAAAAATAGTTTTCAAAAACTTGTTTTGTTTTTTTAATTTAGATTATGTTGATTGATATAATTAAATTTATCTTAATCTACCAGCTTAAGTTTTTTGGTTGATTGGTGGTTTAACATAATTCGACATTTTATGAAAATAAGAGGTCATGAGTTCAAGTTCCTAAGCCCGATGTTTTTTGGTTGATTGATGGTTTAACATAAAATTTAACAATATTTGGAGTGAAAATTTTGAACTCATTAACCTCGCTCAACTCTCGTTGACAATTTACGTGATTAATTAATAGTGTGTTAACTACATTCACATGTAGAGGAGAGATCAATTTTATTTAAGAGAGTGCAAATGTACAGTGCAATCATATCATAGATAAGACCCAAAATTACATAAAAGTTCCATAATATTATAGACAAGACATACTTCAACATTTATAATTTTATTAAAATTTGAATAAATTAATTAGGAGGCCACCAAAGCTACATTTCTTGTTCTTTTTTTCAACATAATATTATTGCTTTTTTATCCGTACTTACCTATCTTCTAGATATCTCTTTCCATTCAATGTGATTGTGCATATGCTTTATTTATCTGGACATTATGAAATATGGACTCCATCATAATTATACCATTATACAATTATAGAGAAAAAAGAAATCCTTGTTTCTCAAGAAAAAAAAAAAAAAAAATCCTTATTTAATTCAAAATCATAACAAAAATGTGGGGAGATCTCATAGAAAGGCTCTCAATATTCAATTCAAGGAAATCTCATAGAGAGGCTCTCAATATTCAAATCAATTTGATTTTGATTTTGTCTCAAATCAAAAAATAAATTAACTTCCTTTGAATTGAAAGTCATCTTATTCACATACAAGTAGGACCCACGAGAGATTCACCCAATAAAGATCAAAGATTTGAAATTGTGACATTTAACTAATAACACATTGACAACAAAACAAAACAATTTAATAATATAATTGTTAAAAATAACAATATTTTAACCTATTTGAACAAATATAACACTCCATTATTATTGGATCATTTCAATGATAAAACTATTTCAATAATTATTTAATCATATTCAATAAAGTAGAAAAGATGAAATATATAAGGGTTTCAAAAAAGATGAAATATATAATTAAATATATCTTTGGATGAAGTGTAAACTACTTTATTTAGCTAAACAAGTATGTAAAACTACGAATTGAACAAATAGTTGTCAATTGTGAGTACATTAATGTAAGTACACAATAATGAATGACATATTTTGAATATTACTAAATAATTATATTCTTAGTGATTTTTATACTTTAAAATCAAAATTCATAATCTGTTTTCTACTCTCTCTCTCTTTCATTTTTCAACATCTCTAAAATTTTAGAGAAAATGTTGGGAGGTTTTTTTTATACAATAATACGAGAGAAAAATGATTCAAACCTATAACCTCATAGTTACTCAGTTGTACAAGAGAAAACTCCTATTAGCATATTTTTTTCTTTTAATTTTTTTTTATCCATCTTTTCGGTATTTCTTTATCCATCTCTTACTCCCAAAAGCTATTTTATTTTTCAAATAATTGTTTAAGTGTCAAGTTGATTTTTCTTTTCTCGGAAGGGATCCATTTCTTATGCCCAAAAACTACTTTTTAATCTGATAATTGATGAAGTCAAGTCAAGTCAAGTAATAGTGTTTTTTTTTTCTTCCAAGAGTCCAGTCATCTAATCTACCAGCATCAACATCTATTGTAATCTTGTATCAAACCACTATTTAACCTAAAACCTCTTAAACTTATGTATTAGGGTAAAGTTATGTAATGTCCCTGATTGAGAATTGAGATTTAAACCTCATGATTTCAAGAGTTGTTTCTTTTAACATGTTTTATTTACATTTTACGTGTTTTGTAGAAAATTTATAAGATCATGTAATATAGAAATCTTGAGGAAAACATATTTTCAAAATTAAACATCCTTTAGAGACCATATAATATAAGATTGACTTAAGTCAAACACATTTAATTTAAAGTTTATATAATTGAGAGGTTGAAAGAAGGTTCAACTTGTTAATATATATAAATCAATTCTTTAAATTTCTTTTTTCTTAACCATTATTTCTCTCTCATTTGAATGTGGTTACAAGCCATACATATCTCCACCCTAAATTTGAAAGTTAGTCATTAATTATTTTAACACTTTCAATAATTAATAAATTTTACCAATTTAATAGGATAATGACTTACGATTAAAATGATCTAGTGAATAAAAAAAATCAAATAGTTGAGTCCGAAGTTCTTGTGCTAACGATCGACATCTTGTATTAACGAAGTCGAAATCAAAGCTCCAATCTCCCGACCCACATGTTGTAAAAAAAAAGTTGAGTGGAGTCTCAAATTGACCAAAATCTTATGATGATTAAAACGATATGATATATGATACAAAACACCACTTGGTATGTTTGAGAAAGTTGTGAAAAAGAAGAAAAAAAGCAAGTGGCTTCAAATCTTGTGATTTGTTTCCCTATTTTCCGCATTGATTTGATGGCAATATGCGATGATTTTCTTTGGAATATATCACAATTTTTTTTTTCAATTATGTTTTTCCTTTGGGTCACTGCGTTCCTCCATTGCCTTCAATGTCTTTTTCCCATTAACAAACCACCCACTTACTTCCATTCAAAATATTTGCTTTCACAAAAATAGGTATAGGCTTAAATTTTTTTTTTTAAATTGGTTTTTTCAGTCAATTGAATTATATTAGATAAAATATCTGTACTTATTGAATTAGAAGATGTGTGTCAATAAGAACTGATTATACGTGTGATAATTAAAAAATCATGAATTTGAATTCTAATACGATTAAGAAAATGTAAATTAATTTTAACAAATAAAAAATGTTATTAGAATCTATCTATTTAATGAAGCATAGTGTAAATGTGTTAAATTCATAAAGAAATGGCCAAAAACAACACAACCTAACAAATTCTAAGAAATATTTAAATATAATAAAATTCGAGAATCTAGGAAAAATATAAAATCTAAAAAAACAAGATAAAAAATAGGAATTATATTTATAATTTCCTTTATAATTCTCAACAATGAATTAATAGAAACAAATATCATATTACCTCGTATCATATCATATCATACTACCTTAAATTGTGTCTTAAGAGAAAATCATTTTTAGTCGATTTTACCCTTAAGTCATACCCTAAATTATAAAAATGTCATTTATTGGAATATAAAAAAAAAATCAAATAACGTAGAATATTTACAATATCATTTAAATTTTCATGTAGAAAATAAGATATTTTTACCAAATATCATAGATTTTATTTGACATTTTATATTCTAATTAAAATAATAAATTGGATTTTCCAATAGTTGTCTACATTTTGTTTACAAGAACACGTTTGCTTGGATTTATTTTTCTTTATTTTTTTGTTTTGTTTTTTGTTTTATAATAAATTATGTTGATTATTTACCTTAACTTTCATCTAATTTTTCTTTTGTACAATAATTTTTGTAGGGATTTTTTTTTTGCATAATTGTTGCCTTTCAAAAAAAAACTTAGAGGTCTGGAAAAAAAGTTTGAAGAATTATAAGATTATCATCCGAGGTTAGTGCATGAGTTCTCTATATTTTGTTTACAAACACATTTGAAATTTTCTTTTTGCTTGGAGTTACTTTCTTGGTTTTTTTTTTTATTAACTTTTCTTTTGTTGCAATTTTGTAGGGATCTTTTGTTACTTAATTGTTGACTTGGAGATGTGGGAATTATTTTTTTGAAGAACGATAAAATTATCATTTGAGGTTAAAGGTAAGTTCATAGATGTATACTAATAAATATATTTAGCTTATTTATATTTATAATTATAATAATGATATAACTCTTATAAATTTTATAATTCAAGAGTAATTGGTCTATTAATAGATAAATTGAGAAAAAAAATTAAAGAGCATCGATTTTTAAAAATCAGAGATAAAATTTAATTTTAATTCAATAAATTTTATTAATTTTTTTAAAAAATAATAACACCTATTATTTTTTAAGCTCAAAATAAATAATTAACTGTTTTTTAACATAAATGTGAATTTTAATAAATGAATATTAAAAATTACGATCATTTTTTATCTTTAGGTATACACCGATGTCATTGATGAAGTATTGTTTTTATTGGTAAACTATTAAATTTGTAATCAGAATCCCCAATCCCTTATGTGCAAATATGAATAGCATTAAGAAAGAATGAGGCAATAATAAACATAATTCAAAGATTTTCTAAACATTAAGAGGTGGAAGACTCAAATTTCTCACTTTTTAAATTTAACAAGAATTTAATCAAGAATTGGAACTCATCTTTTTTGAATAAAATTGGAACTCATCTTTTAATAATATATATAGTTGAAAGTATCTATATATAATCTACCTTTTTTAATATTTGAAAATAGCCTATAGTCAACAAGAAAGGCATGCTACAAAATTTCATTTTTGTACTAATAGAAATCGTTGAACATAAAGCTAAATATTTTCATTTAAAATACTGAAATAACTATCAATATGTGGAGAATTTTAATTTTTATTTAAGCACCAAACTTAATTATTTTATTTAAGATATGCATGGAAAGGAAAAGGTGGATGAGTTTGAGAAGTTAGATGACACATAAGTTTGGTGCTTAAATTGTATCATGCATTTAAGGTGGAGCTTTGTTAATACTTTGATTTAGAGAATCTTTACCTACTACCTAATCAAAGGGTTAGGCAAGAGATTGTTAAGGATAAAATTAGCTAACAAAATAAAGTTGCATTGTCAAGCTCAACGAGTTAGGTCACAAAGATATTTGAACTCTTACTATAAAGTTTCTTTTTTTAAGTACATATCGGGGAGCTCAACCAGTTAGGTCACAAAGATATTTGAACTCTTACTATAAAGTTTCTTTTTTTAAGTACATATCGGGGGAGGGCTGGAGGAAAGATACCGATTCTCGAGATCGACCCTGTGATGTTGGTGTTGAATTAATTTACGATCAAATAATGAAATCATTGCGCCACCGACCCAATCGATAACTCTTACCATAAAGCCCAAGAATCGATAACATTTAAAATTTTTACACATATTTGAACTCCTATATTTGTAGTTTTAATTCAAACAGTTTCAGTTCTTGCAACTATTTGAATTATTTACTTTTGAAATGATAATTGGTAAGATGTACGTGATCTAGATTGAGTCGAGTTAAAAAAATTGTCTAAAATTTTGGATTGATCAATTCATTAGAGTTGAGTTAGGTTAGAGAATTTTTCGGATCAACTCAAATTTTTGCATTGTCGTACGTGTAATATCCTATGTATAAGAGCATCTTAACTCAATTTATCTTATATATTTTTACTTGAGCTTGATTAGATTCCCGCATTGGTTTAAATAATCTTTCTTTTCTCTCTCTAAAACTCAACCTTATAATCTCGTAAATATATAAAAGAAAAAGTATGATACTATACTCTTTTTCTTTTCTTTTTTCTGTAGTTGCTTAAAAACCTATCTTTTAAGTTAATTTTTACACATATATAAGAGTATTCTTGATTTAGATTGGATCGAATCAAACAAACAAAAAAATTTAGGCAACTAGAGAATTCGTTCAATCAAATAAAAATTATAAAATCATAACAGAAGTCAACTTTAAGAAAATTATAAACTCTACTTCCGCTATTAGAGTTTGTATTGACAACTCTAATTACTCAAGCTGTACCTTTTTTGTTAAACTCTTAGGAGATGTTTGAATGAAGTTTTGATGAGAAATTAATTTAGGAAGTTATTTTGAGTAATTAAAAATTGAAAGTGGTAACAAAAAACTTATTTGAATGTGGTTTTTATTTTTATTTTTATAAAGGAGTTAGAGTAAAACTTTGTTCGAATATATATTTAAAATGATTAGTTAAAAAAAAATTAAAAATAAGTTATTTTGATCAACTAGAAATGGATAATTAAAAATGAGTGGTTTGAAAATTATTAGTATATTATATAGTTATAAATAAATTATTATAAATAAAAAATTTTAGTTATTTTAAATAATTACAAAAACTCATTTTCATGTAATTTTTTAGAGAACTAATAAATCATCATTCTAAATCCTCCATAAACATGAGAAACAAACACCACCGACTAATTTGTCTTATCCAACGTTACGTAAACTACTTTTTATTTTTAGTTTTAAAGAAGTGTGGAAATTGAGGGAATGGGAAAGGGTATTATTTAATAATTAAAAAAAACAAATAAATAAGGAGAATTTAAAAAAAAAAAAAATCGTAAAATTGATTATGGGTGAGGAAAAGCATGAGAGGCATCACGTAAAGGGCATGACATTAGCCAAAAAACCCGCGCACCATGGCATCTCCCTCGCTCCTCCACATGCCTCTCACGTTTTTAAATAATTTTAAACTAAATTTCAATTTAATAATAATTATATAAAAAAAAACTTATTTCTATTTATATGCCTTTTATATTTACCTACATAATTGTATCATAATTTTGTGGTCAATATAGCCTAATCTAATTGTATTAATAGATTTAAATCATGGTTAAATTACAAGTTCAGTTTTTCAAATTTGTATTCAATAAAAACTATGATATATTTACCGAATGAGTCAATGATGCAATGATTTCATTGTTTGGTTGTAAACCAGTTCAACACCAACGTCACATGTTCGAACACGAGAATCTGTATTTGTCTCCCTCATGTGATATGTTCTAAAAAAACTATGATATATTTGAAATTTTAAAAAAGATGATTGATCCATAAAAATGTAATTCAATTTTAGACTTAATTGAACTTAAATAATTATCATGGATTCACTTTTTTTAATCTTTATCATGGATTCACTTCGTGGTTGTAAAAGGTTTTTAAAATTTAAAAGATATTATGAGTTTAATTGGTCGTAGCTATACACTTAACAAATAATTTCTTATAAATTTTATAGGTGAAAATCAAATCAACAAACTCATATTACTTTGCAAATGTCTAGTTCTTTATTCTCATTTTGACTAAAATAGTAGTCTTAAACTTTATTCAAAAATAATGTCATCTATTATTTAATTTCAAAAGTTTATAAAAACCATTACGTAGATGAATATTTGAAAACTAGTTATCTGGGATTTATTTATTTTTATTATTTGTTCAAATTTCTTTGTAGCTGACACCATGAAATCAAGGAATATCAAATATTTTAATGACCCATGAATAAAATCAAGTCAATTACCAATCCCATGTTTTAAATATATTATAAAATGTACAACTGATGGAGAAGATTTTCTCAACTTGTTTTATTTTAAATCTTTCATTAGATAATAAAAACAAAAGTCTAATGCTTTCACATGGCAAGTTAAAAAGTATATCGTTAAAGTGCACCTTATTAGATAATGATATCTTGATCTTATTTTTTTTGTAGATTAGTTATTATTAATCACTTAAACTATATAAACTTAGGAAAAATATTTTTGAATCTTTAGTATGGAGGGTAGTTTTTATTTGGTCTTCTCAAAATCACATACTTCTAAGTTAACATTTCAATAATACTAAATTTTAATTTTTGTAGAATTTATTTGAGCATTATTAAAATGTAATAGATAAAAGTTTTTTGTTTTAAAATATATTTCTAATGTCAAAAAAAAAAAAAAAAAAATATATATATATATATATATATATATATATAAATTTCTCATTGGAAGAGTTTTTTTTTTGTTTTAATTATTTTTAGGATACAACATTTGGTGTGGGAGATTTTAACTATAATATATTTCAAGGTCACCAGGTATACATTGATCCCACTTGAGCTATTGTTTGCGTTGACTCATTGAAGAGTGGATGACATTTTAGTTTGTTTGTGTTAATTCAATTCAAAATAATAGTCATAAGTTTGATCCTTAAATTCAGTATTAAGTTTTCATTATTTGAAAGCATTGGTACTATAATTTTTTTTTTTAAGTCACCATATATTTATTTATTTTTATTTTTATTTTTATTTTTTGAGAACGTTTATAATTATTTTCTAAATTTGAGTAATCTCCAAAATTTTCCATATATTTTCCTTAGTTTTGACAACTTATAATTATTATCTCGCACTTCATCTTTTAATAATATTAATTGACAACTTAGTTTTAGAGTTTCTTTTTTATATACTTAATTGTAGAGGTAAAATATACTTGATTTATTTTCCATCTATTAAAAAAAAAAAAAAAAATTCCAAGCCTTGTTTCGTAATATGCCCTCCTCAAACTCAGCCTTTAACCAACATTCTCTCTTTTTTCTTTCTTTCTTGTCCCCTTTGATTTTCTCTACTCCTGCCCAATTTCTTACTTTTGATCGATCTCATTTTTTTCTATTTTTGTGTATATGCATATTCGTGATCGAGAGATTAAGAGATCAAATTTTTTATTCTTAATTGTTATTAAATTAAAAGTAAATTAATGAAATTTTTAAAAAAATTATGCCAGTTTATAATCATTTCGTTTTTTGTTTCTGGTTTTTTGGTTTTTATTTCCGTATATATTTGATAACTCATTTTAATTTTTTATTTTAAAAAATTTAAAACTAAAAAACATGTTCCATAACTATATTTAAAGTATCACATTTTGTTTTGATTTTTTTTAAAAAATTTATCCTTTATTCCGGATATTTTTATGCTTTTTTTAAAAACGAAAACAAAAACTTGTTTTTAAAAGTTATTTTTTTTTTTAGTTTTTAAAACTTATTCAACATTTTAAAATCGTTTCTAAAATTTAAAAAATCAAAATAAAAATTAGTTACCAAACAAACCTGTTTTCAAAAAGTTTAAAATAAAAATAAAAAATAAAAATAAAAATAGTTATCAAACATCCCAATTTCATAATAGTTTTTGGTTTTGTGTATAATATGACATTGTGTGTATGATAAATATTTTTTATAGATTAAGAACATATTTGACATAAAATTCAAAATCTTATAAGATATTTTTTAATATGTTGGGGTTCAAATATGATAAACCCGAGAGGTCATGCACTAATCATGTAATCTTAAAAAAACAAAAAGACAAAAAAAAAGACAATTATTAAAGTTTTGTTTGACTATTTTTTTTGTTTCCAGTTTTTAAAATTTAAATACTTTACTCAATATTTTTCTTATTTGATTATATATATCTTATTTATATTTATAAAAATTAAACTAAATAATTATCGAATGGACCTACAGTATTAAATCTTCTATTAAATCTTCTATGATAACTATTTATTTTTTGTTTAAAAAATTTATGTTATTTTAGAAAAAGAATACGTGGGATGGGAACTAAATCTCTAACATTAAAATCATGAATACAAGATATCAGTTTAGCTATATATCTTTAAATTAACAAATTTATGTTTTTTTTATATATAATTTCTTTTCAATTTCTAAAAACAAAAAACAAACGGTTAAAAAAGTGTCCTTTTTTTTCAAATCTTTTACTTGCTTTTAAAAAACATAAGAAATTAATATAGGGCAAAATGAAAATTTTGATGGGTTTTCATGAGCTTAATGTTTTTCAACATCAAATATTTATCTTTTTTAAAAAACAAAGAATAGAATATTTATCAAACCATACTGAATACTCGTTTATTTTATTACAAAAAATATATCAGAATATCTTTTATGGATTTTAGTTAATTTCTTTTCCAGAAATACTTGAACGTAAAATATAAAATGAGGATTTTTCTATGAGGTAGGAAACCAAATTCTTGAATGAAGATTTTCTGAAATTCAGGGAATATGTTGAATGGAGGGAAGGTGAAGAAGAGGATTGAACAAAAAAAAAAAGTCCTATTTGGTGGGAGATGTTGTACTCCATTGTGTGTTTTCCTTCATAATTAATATAATGAAATTAATTTTGATCAATATATATAATAAAAAATTTAAAAGTACAATAATTTTCATTAAGCACTATGTTCACAATGGGTATTATTTATTTTTAGTTCTTTTTAAAAAAAATATCTTCTCCAATTTGTACATTTTTGTTTTTACAAAAAGATCATGATATTTGTTCAATAGTGTTTAGTAAAATATGAGTAATCATGAGGTTACAATGTCGAATTTTTATCAAGTAAAATATTTATCTAGAAGTAACGTTATATTTATACATATTATTGGGTTTTAATATATTTAATGTTGTGAGAATTCTAACAATTATATTTTAAAATTTAGTAAAATTTCTTAAAATATCTATTAATCAACTTTGATGTTCCCCTAAAGTGAGTTTAGATCAATAATAATGACATGTATTCTCGATATAAAAAAAATCTTAGGTTCAAATTTTTATAAATTCAAATATTATTGGGATCCACCCAAAAAAAATAATAATAATCAAACCTTGATGTTCTCAATATCCTTCCTCTTATAATCTCTTTAAATAGAAATTTTAAGATTGGGATCTCAAAAGTACCAACAATTTCATCACATTTTCCCCAAAAAAGATAAAGGATCTTTTAAAATCTTTCAAATCCATTGGAAATAAATATACATCTATTGGTTTTGAGAACAGCTTTGGGCAAAATATAATATTCTCAATGCCCTTTGGAAGGTCTTTGGAGTCACCAAATCAATCTCAAAATTCCAACTTTTGCTTTCCCATCACATGTTAAGTATCAATTAACAAGAATATGTGACCTAATATTTGCTTGCATTTATATTCAAAACACTCTTTTTATGCAATTATATATATTATATAGAGAGAGATTTATTAAATTGCTTTTCATATATAAATATAAAAAGCAATGTTTTGGTGATATTATATATGAAAAGGACGATAGTTGATCTTGCATGTTAGAAAATCGAAACACCAAAATCAAAATAGAACACAAATGAACCTATATTTTATTAATATTTTTCAAATTAGAAAAAATTTAAATGTTTAGAATAATATGATAATTTTGAATATAACGACACGGTCAATTATCATCTTTTTTTTTTTTTTTTAACTTGGTCAATTATCATCTTTTCATCTTTATTTCCTCGCAGTTTGGAAAATATTATTCTAATTAGAATGATTTTTGAGTTATTTTTAGTTTTTGGGAGTGATAATTGACAAATATTTCCAAATTTACATATTTGCAAATTATATATTCTTTCGATAAATTTGAAGTAATGGTATGTCATTTAATTTAAGAGGAAAATCATTTTTGGACGATTTTAGTCACATTCTAAATTATAAAAATGTCATAATTTTCTATTCAAATATAAAAAAAAATGCAAATATATTTATAATATTATTTAGATTATTTAGATATTTAGATTTTCATCATCTAGAAGATAATATATTTTTAGCAAATCTCATAAATTGAGTTAGAAGATAAGAGAATGTGCGTAATATTCTTTATCTTTATCTTTAGTACTTAAAATGTGACTTATTACTATTATTATTATTATTAATTATTAAAATTTAGTATCTTCAAACTAAATAAGTATAAAATCAAATGAATATATTGAGTTTTTTTTTTCAAATTTAAAGAAGATGTTGGGTTCCAACTTTTCTATAAATACCACAAATTTATTGTTTTTCAAAATTCAAATTATTAATAATTATTTTGATGTTGCATATAGATTTTGTTCGGGTTGGGAGTCTTAGCATTGGTGCACTGAGTTGTGTTCGTGGGAGCAGTTGTCGTCGAAGGTAAAAAATAATTTTTTCAATCTGTATTTAATTCGTTCTACAGAACATTTTCTTCTTCTTCATTTATTTTTATTTCTATTATGTTTTCTTTGTGTAATTCTATTTATTTTATGCTTCAACTTTAATTTATAATTTTCTTTTAAATGTACGGAGTATTTAAATTTTTGAAGAAGTGTTTATCACATTCTTCCATTAATGAAAGGTAATTTTTTATAATTATTATTTTTTCATATTATTTGTTATTATTATTTTTTCATATTTGTTATTCCTCTTCCCCAACTTGTACTACAAAAAAAAAAAGTAATAAAATATCCCCTTTTTTTCCTTACCGTGAGATAAAATACGGACTATGCTAAAATAACATTTTGATCTTATTTTAAAATTTATTTTATCTGGATTAATTTATTTATAGATGTCCAAATTTAATCTTTGTTTTTCATATAAAACTTAAAGGCAAATTTTAGGATAAGTTTATTATTGACTTTTCCTTTTAAAAAATCATTATATATTAATTTTCTCTATATATTAGTTACACTTTTACTTTTTTTTTTCTTTAGGATACATCATTTGGAGTGGAGGAATTTAAATTTACAACTTCAATGTTACTAAGTATACATTGATACCACTTAAGTTATTGCTCGTGTTGGCAGTTAGACTTTTACTTTCATTACTCATCTTTAACATACTTATTTAGAAAAAGTACTTTGCACAAGTAAAGAGATAAGTTCCCTTTAAATTTTATGTGGTATTAATTAGTTTTACAAAAAAATTCCTCTTTTCTATTTTTATTATTGTTCTAACAAAACTTTTGTGGCACTAATAATATTACATAGACATTAAAGAAGATTTGCCTCCTTATTTATAAAGAGACAAATATTTCTAATTTATAAAGTAATTCTAAATTTTAAAAATGATCAAACATAACTAAAATTTATCTTTTAATTCAATATCAAAATGATCTTTTAATTTTTTGATTGAGTCATATATTTTATTTAATACGCATATATATAATTAACTGAGTGAATGAAAGTGAATTTCATACAACTACAAGTAAGTGTCTGTGTTGAAGCTTCATATTTAACTGACCAATTATGTAATCTTCCAAAAAATGATACTTTATACTCTGATGTAGTATCCAACTTGCCAATCTTATAGATGTTACACATAAGAATATCCTCATACTCTTTCTGAAACAATTTAAAAATTGCTGGTGTGTATACTTCTGATGCATGTTGTAACATCTGTGTATTTTTAAACAAGACTGGTGTTGTATGATTCATCTTGAAATCAGCCATTATTTCCTCATATCTTCGATCTGCTAAAACTCTTTCATAATATTCAAGGAAACGCAATACATCATGACTTGGTTTTAAATATTTTTTCAATAAGCTATTCATACTTTCACTGCGTTGTGTGCTTTTCATATCCGTTGTAAACATATGTCGCCCATATACCGTCGCCCATTTTTCTCACAATTCAAACAAATTTGTTAACCACTTATTATTCTTAAGATCATAAATCTCCAACATTTGTTGCCATGCTAACAACCAATCGTCTTCATCTTCATAATCATATACACAACGACTAAAGTCACGAGTAAACTCATTTGATCTGTGAAACACATGACTTAAACTTTTAGCCGCATTTTGAAAAATATGCCAGACACATAGTCGATGTTGAGCTTCAGGAAAGACAATGTTTATTGCTTTAGCCATTGCCGCAGATTGATCTGTCAGAATTGTCTTGGGTTGGTTTTTTGACATTGCACCCAGAAACGTTTCAAATAGCCATGTAAAAGATTCTACTTTTTCTTCATAAAGTAAGGCTGCACCAAACACCACTGATTGTTTATGATGATTCACTCCGATGAATGGGGCAAATGGACGACCAAGTTCATTTGTTTGATAAGTAGTGTCAAAACAAACAACATCTCCAAAAAGCCCGTAATCACAAACAGAACGTGCATCTGTCCAAAAAATGTTAGTGATCATGTCATCTTCATCAAGCTGCAATGCATAAAAAAAAGAGGAATTTTCCATTTGTCTTTTCTGAAAATACTCCAACAAAACTCTAGTTTCTCCCTTCTCAATTCTTGATTTTCTCTCTTTGTGTACGTAGTTTCTATAATCCTTTTCCAAGAATCCCAAATGTTCTCTACCTCCAACTTCTCTACTCATTAATTCCATGGTTGATTTAATTGAAATTCCTGACCTATCCGCATCATAAGCTAGTGTCTTTTGGGCATTATAAATGCTTCTATTGACCTTTAAAATATGCTTCATTGGTGTTCTGACAAGATCGTGATTATGGTTTTCATTAAATGGCACTACTTTATATCTACCATTTTTGCCAAGCAAGCAAGCTATATTAGCTTTACATCCTGTCCTTGTAATTGGTCGAGTGTATGCAACATCTTCTTTTCGCTTATCTACTTGACGAAAACCTTCTTTCGAACAACAAAAATCTACTCTTGAAATGTCTCCACTTTTATTCTCTTTTCGATATCTTTTCCTTACATTAAAACCAACTTTTCCTCCATAAATGACATAGAATTCATAACCATCTTCAATAGAACTAAATTCCATCCCAACCTTTGGCTTAACATTTTCAAGTTGCGTATTGATAGTAGGCTCTAAATGATGATCTCCAACTTCAACAAATTGAGTACTAATTGTGTGATGGTGATTATCATCCTCCAAATTGATAGAATGCAAGTTTCTATCTCTTATGTTATCCATGGATCCTAAAAATTATGCTTAAATCACAACAATTACAGCATAACAAAGGTTTAATAAATAAAATTTCATACTTTGAAGAACAAAAATTAAAAATTAAAAATATCTAATGAAGTTTTAAGATACAATAGCTAAAGTCACTTATCTACTAATTCTCTTCCAAATTTATAGTAGGCAAGTTTTTATCTCTTATGTTATCCTTGAATTCTAAAAATGATGCTTAAATCACAACAATTACAACTACAACCACAAAGTTCTAAATAAAATTTCACAATTTGAAGAACAAAATTATAAAATTAAATTTTAAGGTACAATACCTAAAGTTACTTATATACTAATTCCCTTACAAGTTTATAGTAGATAAGTTTCTATATCTTATGCTATACACAGACTCTAAAAATGATGCATAAATCACAATAATCACAAAATAAAACCAAAAAGTTTAATATATGGAGTTTCACAATTTGAAGAACAAAAATATAAAAGCAAAAAGATCTAATGAAGTTTTGAGACATAATAAAAAAAATCTTTATCTTTATGGAGTTTCATGATTTATTTATTATTTTTATGGATAAAAACTCCATCTTCTACATCAAGAAAAGAAAATAAAACTAACCTTGTAAGAATTTGAGATTGAAAAAATGGAAGAACACCAAATTTTACAAGTGATAGAGAAGGAAAGGAAGATGGTGAAAATGAATTTTGAAAAAATTAATAGATTTTAGGAAAATGATTTTATTAAAAAGAAATGAAAAAAAAAAAAAGCGAAAGGAAAGATTGAAGTGATGGCAAATCCAAGGAAAAAGAAAAAAAAGAAAAAATAAATTAAAAAAAAAAGAAGCTAAGTGGCTCTTTCTTAGTGCGCCACGTGGCGGTCTATAGGATCACCCTGCAGAAATACCTGCAGGGAAGTATTGCCCTTCTTTAAATATAGGACAAAAATCGATAAACTTCTAATATTTGACGTGTATCGATAGAAATTATAAAACAGACTTTAATGAGTATCAAATAGTAAATAATTTATTATAGGTTTGGATTTCAAAATTATTGAACTAAGATATACATAATAAATCAAGAATTAATATTTGTATAAAAAACCTAAAGTTTCATAAGTAAATTAACTTACATCCTTCTTCTAAAAAAAAAAAAACTTACATGTTAAAACATTACTCATTATTCCTCAAACAAGAAAAAGCATTACTCATTAGTTTACACTTGTACAAAAGTTTATTAGAGCAACTCTTAACATTTATAGAGGCATAAATTAGAAGAGGTAGAGGTGTGTTTGGGCCATAATAACTCAATCGACATTTGCTCCACTGTTTATTATAAACGGTGGTTAACTAAACGTGCATGTCTGTTTATCTAAACCTTACATATATTACTTCTTTTTTTTATATAATTAGCCCCTAAAAAACTGTTTATCATAATCTGTGTTATAATAACTTATCCCTCAAACACTATTTATAATATCTCAACGTTTATTATAACTCACCGTTTATCATAATTTTCCGTCTATTATAACCAAACTTGTGCTCCAAACGCACCCTAAAAATTTAACCTTATGTCTTATAATTTTTTGTTCTTTTCTTTTTTTTTAAATTTTTTTAATTACATTTAGGATTCAAACTGTTAACCAATCGATATAATGTGGGATACATACAATTAATACATCAATGAACTATACTTGAGTGATATATGGAAGAATCCAAAATGTCATAGTGAAAAAGTAAAGGTTTTAATTGAATTAATTACAAAATTCCAATTATTGTTGTTTTTTTTTTAATAACAAAGAAACATACAAGCAATGGAAAATACGTATTGTAATCCATTTCTCACTTGCCATTCTCATACATACATAAATACATAACCAATATCTTATCAAATCCTTCATACAACTGATAAAGCAACCGACTTATCAAAATCCGTACTCCTCAAACTCCTTATCCTCCCTCTACTCCGACTCTGCTGTTTCTTCGTCGCCACCTTCCACGACGGTGCTTGCGGCGGCGCCACGTCATCTTCTCTCGCAGCGCCGCCGTGGATCAAAATCCTCATAATTCGCGTGTACTGCATGGACTGAGCAATCTGCATTGCGCTCATGCCTTTCTTAGTCATCGCCTCCACGTCAGCGCCTCTCTCTACGAGCAGCCGCACAGCGTCAGCCTGGGCGGCTTCGGCACCGCAATGCAAGGCGGTGTAGCCGTCGTCGTCCTTCGCATCGATGTCGATGCCGTTGTCGATAAGGGCTCGGACCGCGTCGGTCTGGCCCTTGAAGGCAGCCCTGTGGAGGGCGGTCCAGCCGTTCTGGTCTCGGCCGTTGAGCGCGGCGCCGCTATCGAGGAGGAGCTGGATGGACCGCACGTCGCCCTTTCGAGCGGCCGCGGCCAGCTTGTCGGCAAGGCGGAGGACGTCGAAGAGGCGGGCG
The DNA here is from genome assembly GCA_036507275.1 of Sicyos edulis. Lineage (NCBI taxonomy): Eukaryota > Viridiplantae > Streptophyta > Magnoliopsida > Cucurbitales > Cucurbitaceae > Sicyos > Sicyos edulis. The sequence goes on along the minus strand of CM071847.1, from coordinate 45,842,141 downwards.
TGGGAGTGGTCGAAAGCGACGTCGTATGGTCTCTTCCCAGCCCAGTTTCGTATGTCTTTGTTGGCTCCTTTTTTAATTAATAGCTTCACGATTTGTTCGTCGTTGATTCTGGCTGCCATGTGCAGTGCCGTATCTCCTGATGTAAAATACGTAAATTTATTATAAAGAATATTCGATTTTTTGGTTAATTCTAAATGTACCTTCCTTAATCAATTTTTGCTTCAAAATCACTCTTTGTATATTAATTTGTAGTGATTTATTTTTTTATTGTGAAAATTATGAATAAGACTTGATGCAATTTCAGTGAAGAATTTTTTTTGGGTTACCATGTTAATAATAATCTCTTTGGCAATTATGAAACTAATTAAGATTTTTATATATTTATAAGTTACAAATTATAAATATTAAAGAATTAAATCTACATTCAGTTTTGATATATGACAAAAATACTATATTACCAAATTGAAACTGTACTGAGTATATTGTTATTTGCTTTGAAATAAAGTTTAAGAACAAATTACCTAAAGTCAGGAGACTCTACTTATTGCTTATGTGCCATCATTTAGAATCATAAAAAAAATTATGTTTTATTTTTTGTTGAGTTTTTTTTAAATGAAAAAAATATTATGACTCTAAGTAATAACATATAAGTAACAAGTAGAGTCACTCTATTTATTCATGTGTAGCGAAGTATTTCTCTATGTTTGCCACAATTTAATAATAATAATACTGATAATAGTAATTAAAAAAAGAGTTTTTGTTTGTCCCATTTCCGAGCCATATGATGTCCATCGACAAATTCAAACTATTTTTTTGGTCGTCCATCTTTATTTAATTCACTATCGTACTCAGTCCTAATTTATAACAAATGGTCACTATTTATATGTCAAATTAAAAACAAATTATAAGTCTTAGCTAGCCGTGGTTGCTTTTATTCTTCTTAAACACACTAGTTAGTTAATAATTAATGAGATTTATTAAGGAGGCCAATAAAAGCAATAATCAATAGGCAAAAATTTAAAAGTAAATGAAAATAGTTTTAAAAAACTTGATCTTTTTTGGGAAAGTCAATTTAATATTAGTAGCCAAGTGGAAAATTTTACCAAAATAATTGAAAAGTGATCATCATAATTTTCAAAAATATTAGAAAACTCAAAATAAAATTGTTTTAAAACTAAGCCCTAACTTTATTTATTTATAATATTTAACTGCTTATCAAACTCTAAAAACGAGTAGCTGATTATCACTTTTAGGATATTATAATAAAAACATATTAGTTTTATTTGTTAAGTTGTATTAGTTTAATGTTTGTATTAATATTAGGTTAGGGAATTGGGGACTTTTGCGGACGAAAACAATATTTCCGTCGTGGTAGGCTACCGCAACTAGTTTTCCTTCATAGAATTGGCAACGGAATGATTTTCTTTGCGGTAGGTTTTTGCGACGAAAAACAACACTTTTTGTGACGGAAAGTTCCGTCGCAGAAAACCTCAAATGTTGTAGTGACGTTTTAATGTAGAGTCTATTGAGCTACCTATGTTTATAATATGTCTTATTATATATTGTTTTTAAGTCCCTTAATTGTACTTTGTGTGGCATATTGTTCCCTCCCCAATTTCTATCTATACCATCGTTTTTTTTTTTGGGTCAATTTCTCTATTTTTATTTTCCTTTAAATTTAATTATTACAATCATCGTTAACATTGATACTCAAACAAATAATTAATTATTTTAACTACGGTTAACTCTTATATTCCACTCAACTCCGCTCTTTTCTACCGAATCAAAACACACCTAGAAAGTTTTTAAAATTCCTTATTTTTCTTTCGAGTTTTTTCAAAAAACTTGTTTACTCATTAAAGTTAGCAAAGAGTAGTGAAATATTGTTTTTTTTAAAAAAAAAAAAAACATTAATTAGTGTAGAAAGCTGAGAAAAGTGCAAAAAGTAGTTGACCTTCTTCAGCACAACGAACATTAGGATCAGCGCCATTAGCAAGAAGCAACCTGGCACAATCACGGCGGCGCTCCTGAACGGCGAGATGCAGCGCCGTCGCACCGTCCTTCGACAAAGCATCGACACAAGCTCCTTTCACCAAAAGCAGCCTCAACACTTCCACGTGTCCACCGGCCGCAGCCAGATGAACCGCCCCAAAAACCGAGCCCTCCGCCCGGTCCGCACTGGCCCGCCTCGCCAGCAGCAGCTCCACGATGAGCGCCTCCCCGGCCTCCGCCGCCTCCTCCAGCGCCGTCGTCCCGCTCCCCCCCACCGCCGCCACGTCCGGGTTAAATTCTAACAGCAACTGCACCAAATCTGGCCTCCCTTGTTCAATTGCCAAATGTAGCAGAGTTTTCCCCTGTTCGTCTACTGAGTCCACTGCCCTCCAACTTGGCTCGCTCCGCTCTAGTACTTCCCTGACCCGGTCCATCGCCCCGTCCGCCACGAGCCTTGTCAACACGGTTGACCCGACGAATATAACCCGGATCCCGGTGTCGGTAAAGACCTACAGTTGAATTATTTTAAATGAAATTGAACTCAGAATAAATTTAGTTCATATAACTTTAAGATTTAGAACTTAGTTCCTATGATTCGTTAAAAATTAAAAATTAGTCAATATTATTTTGACAAATTAAGTATATACAACTGGATGTATATATATATATATATATGAAAAATTATATATTTTTTTTCAATCAATCACTTAATTTACATGTGGTCATCATTGATACTTGAATAATCAAATTTCAAATATTTAATTTGTTAATCTACTTTTTAGATTTGATCAAATTATAAGAAATAAATTATATATTTCTTGAAATCATACATTTTGAAACCATGGTAACTAAATTATAATATTTTAATTTACTAAAAAAATTAATTATATCTATTAACACTCCCCCTTCACTTATATACTTTTAAAATTTGAGAAACAATTTATAAGGGTGATTTCAATTTTAATAGAGAGGAAACTCAACTAGACAAGACTTGAACTCGACCCCTCTTACTCATATTCAATTATGTTTAATTATCAATAAACACAAAAGCTCAAGAAACAAATTTAAAGCTACCTAACCTTTGACATGTATTCCATTTTGTTTCATAAATTTGTTGTTGTTTTTTTTTTATAGCAAATTTTAAAATATAGACTTAAAATGATTCTTATAATAAATTTAAAATTGAAATTAGTTTAATATCGTTAATAATTGGAATAGAAGTAAAGAAAATAACTAGAGTAGTTTTGTAAATAAAAACTAATCAATTCTAATTTTATTTGAAAATAAAGAGTAAACTTGTTTTGGGTTTAAAGTTTAGAGACAAAAATGTAATTTTCATTAAAATGAATCATATGAAGTAACACCTGCTTCTTTCTAGTGGTGAAGCAGTCAGAGGGGACGGAGTTGAGGGCGGCGCCAGGGACGACAACGCTATGAAGATGAAACAAGTCATCCGAAAAGGGAAACGAATCGGGGAGATCGGATCCGGGCGGGAGGTGGTAGAGGATTTCCAGGGTTAAAGCGGTGAGGGGAGCGATGACTCCGGAGTGGGGCTTGAAGGTGTAGCGGCCTTTGATGTGTGGCTGCAGCCGGAAGGCCACGGGCATGGTGTACATGACGTTGCGGAGGGTGACCTCGCCCCAGCATTTCTGGCCCGGTTCGATCCGGATCGGGATCAGGCTGGAGGGCTCGAGTGTGATGAGACGGTCCATGTTTGGGAAGGGGGGAATGGGGTGTGCTTTTAAAATGGGGTGTTTGGGAAAATGGATGGCCGGCGGGGGGTTGATAATTAAAGAGACTGACAAATGTTGATGTGAAAAACAATGGGAGACTTGTTCTACTGTGTTTGTGGAATTTTTGGTCTTTTTTTGTGCATATTCCGTAACATATATTAAATTATTCCAACATGTGGCCAATGAGAGACTTGTTCTAGTGTGATTGAGGGTTTATGTTTTTTTAAAAAAACATAAAATAACAACCATATTAATATATTTAAAACCCGAGGTCATGAATTCAGTTTATAAATTAAATTTTTATCAATTTAGATGTCAATTGTGAGGGAAAATATGACATATTATTTGAAAGGAAGTGATACTGAATTTAATTTATGATAATGGTTGATGTAATAATTTATTTTCTACATTTTTATTTGATATTTAGATCATTGTCTTATTAAAAGTTTTTGAATAGGTAGGTGACTTAATGATTTCATTGTTTAGTGAAAATTCAATTCAGCACTGAAGTCATAAGTTAGATCTTAGAAATCGGTATTTGATAATCATTTAACCATAAGCAATAGTGCCCTCTATTTAAGGTTTGTAGTCTTTCTCCTCCAACTTGTACTTAAAAAAATGATCTCAGAAATTTAAATGTTGATGCCTCCTAGACTATTCATTGAGTTTGAGAAGGATTGAATGGATTGTTCGTGATTGGCATGGTGTCCAGCTAATAGTTAATGCTCATTCGATGTTTCTATGTTTTGCTTTTAAAAATTTGTAAAGATATTGTTGTGCTGAAAGGTTCCCTCAAATTTTGAAGATGCAAAGGTAGATATTAAACCTGTTGTCTTCGTGAAATTCAAAGTTTCAATGGTCATTAATATGATCAATGAGGTTTTCCCAAACATTTTTTAATTTTAGTGTATGTTGATGATATTTTAGTGTTATCCCCCATTGTTTAGGGAGATTTATTTTTCTCATATTCTTAGACTTTGTAATATTGTCCTTGACGCCTTAGCCAACCTATAGTGGGTGATATTAGTATATGTTAGCTCTGCTAATTTGGACTCGTTTTGGTGGGAATCTCCCCTTGTGTTTCCTCACTATTTCTTAAGACTATGTTGATCTGATTCCTGATTAATGAACATATTTATTTGGTTAAAAAAAAAATTAATCATTGTCTTATGAAATTAAACGAAGTATATAGTCTCACCCACTCATAGATATATACAAATATAATAAATTATCTTAAAATGCTTGTGGTAAGATTTAAATTCCTTCGTTTCAAAAAAAAAATTAAATTTCTCCATCTCTTTATTTCTAAATTCCATTTCATTATAGGCTCTTTACTCTTAAATATTTGATTTTAATATTGTGTTTTCAATTAAGAATTAAATTGGCCCCTATAGGTAGTATATAGTTAATTTACATGGAGATTGGTTAAATAATAATAAAAATATTAGTGCAATAAAAGATGAAATGTAATGTAGCTAAATTTTCAAAATGTTACAAAATTGAGGTAGATAAATATTTTTTAAGCACAAAAATACTTCTGTTTTCAATAAAAGATAAAAAGAAAATTGTTAACCATAAACGGAATCAAATTCAAACTAACGAGACTATGATAGTACTTTTAACCTACCGAAAGATATAATAAGTTTTTGTTCAACCAATGTTCTAGATCCAAAAAAACAAATAAATAAATAAAAAGAACCAATGGGATGTTTTTTATAACTAAAACTTTGGAACGTGGTTTGCACGAAAGATTTTGAGATTATATTTTTATTTATTAAAAAACTTATAAATAATATATATATATATATATTAAATGAGTTTTTCTCAAAAAAAAAAATAAATGAATAAGTAAAATATTTATTATCTACTTTATTTAAAAATCTCATACAACGTAGTTCAAGATAAAAGTAAATTAAAAAAAAATATACATATCATAATTTTTTTAAAAAAATTATTAAATAAATTAAACTTATTTAATAAATAAGTTTTTTTCATGCTAAAATCTTACTTTGTACCCAATATTTTTTTTTCATTCATTTATTATTTTAGTTTAATCTACAAACATGGAAGCCATCTTTTTTATAAAAAAAAAACCTCGAAACCATCACCTCTCTAAAATCTTAAAAATCATATTTGTGCTTTCTTATTTCATCTTATATTTTATAAATAATAAAAAATAAAGAAAATATTGAATTTTTTTTAAAAAAACTCATAAAATCTATTATCTACCTCTTCTACGAATTTTGATGAAACATAAGTTTTTTAAATATTAATTTAAAACATAATATTATATTAAGTCTATTGTTCTCTACAATAATAATAATGGTGTATAGATTTATATTTAAATTTAAAAAATATATAATTAGTAAAATTGATAAAATTTAAGTAGCTTCGTATGTCAAAATATGAGTAGTACTTCAATAACATCACGTATCACAGAATAAGCAACAAATTACATGTTATGTCATATTTATTATAATAACAAATTATTATAATAATAATATGAAAAAATAATTATTATAAAAAATTATCTTTCATTAATGGAAGAATGTGATAAACACTTCTTCAAAATTTTAAATACTCCATAAAGTTTAAAAAAAATTATAAATTAAAGTTGAAGCATAAAATAAATAGAATTACACAAAGAAAACATAATAAAAATAAAAATAAATGAAGAAGAAAATGTTCTGTACAACGAATTAAATACAGATTGAAAAAATTGTTCTTTACCTTCGACGACAACCGCTCCCACGAACACAACTCAATGCATCAATGCTAAGACTCCCAATCCGAACAAAATCTGTACATATGTTGCAAGATCAAAAGAATTATTAGTACTTTGAATTTTGAAGAACAATAAATTTGTAATATTTATAGAAAAAGTTGGAATCCAAGATCTTCTTTAAGTTTGAAAAAAAAACTCAATATTTTCATTTGATTTTATACTTATTTAGTATGAAGATACTAAATTTTAATAATTAATAATACTAATAAGTCACATTTTAAGTAGCAAAGATAAAAATAAAAAATATTAGGCAGATTCTCTTGTCTTCTAACTTAATTTATGAGATTTGCTAAAAATATATTATCTTCTAGATGATGAAAATCTAAATATCTAAATAATCTAAATAATATTATAAATATATTTGTATTTTTTTTATATTGGAATGAAAGATTATGACATGTTTGTAATTCAGAGTGTGGCTTAAGGATAAAATCGTCCAAAAATGATTTTCCACTTAAGCCACACTTTAAGTAGTATGATATGATGAACAACTTAAATAAATAAATAAATAAATATATAAAATCCTATTACAAAGTCAAGTTTTGTAATATAAAATAGGAGTTTTGGAATTGGTTCTTCCCCAATTTTTAATTATTTTTGTTCGTCAATACCAAACACCACTTTATTTTTATAAAATATGAATATCGTTTCCATTTCAAAAGTCACTTTCTGGGGGTGTAATCTTACTCTGGATGAAAAATGACATTTAGATTATTTCTTGCCATAGTTTACTTAAATTATTTATAAAAAAGACAAAAAACAATATCTTTTGGGGCCAACAATAGGATATCTCTTTACTCAAACAAGGATGACTGTTTTTTTTAGAACAAGGATAAGTGTTTTGTGGCATTCAACCAAAATAAACACATAGGATTTATAAACAAGTTTATATTCAAATTTAAACCCATTTTAACTTCCATATTCATTTAATTTTTCTCCCCAACTTCCAAGATATTCAAATTATATATTTTTTGTTTATTTTAATTCTTAAATTATAAATATATATTATATATTTTTTTAGAAGATATATATTCAATTTGAAGAATTTAAATACACGACCTCTTAATTACGAATACATACATATATGATGATTAGTACTAAAAAAAAATAAACATATATGATGATTAAACTATTATTTTTGTTGACTTTTAAAACTAATGGTTGATTCAATTTGAAGTTTCTTCAAAGTTAATGCAATCATCAATCTTCTTGTTTAAGCATTTTTTTTTTTATAATTTAACTCAGTTCTATAACTATTTTCATTACTTAAAGCATTCCTAGGGCAATGATTTTGACTTAAAAGGAACTCCAAATTGAACTCTTATAAAATATAACTTCTTAAAAAAATCATATGTAACTTTAAAAAATTAATAATAGTGAGAATTCAATTCATAATTTTTTGATCGAAAAGAATGATGACTTAATAGTTTTATTGTTTGGCATAAATGTAATTCAACTTTATAGTCATGATTTGGATTTTGAGATTCGATATTTGACTCTCATTAATTTGAGAGTAATAGTATTCTCTTTATAAAATTTGTGGTCTCTCTTTCTAATATATACAAAAAAAAAACTCATAAATTTTGCATGATAAACACATTTTATATCTAGTAAAAAAAGAAGATAAACACATTGTATATAAATAGAATTAATAACAAACACCAATAAAAATAATAATTCAACCATATGTATGAACTTTTACAAATAAAAAAAAGTAATTAGAGATTATAGTTGAACTAAAAAAAATTAGTTGCCCTTCAAAATAGAAAAAAAAGATTTAGAAAGCAACTTTTTCACCTGTAAAGTCAGTTTTTTCCACTCGAACCGATTCCACTTCCACTCACTTCCACTTCCAATTCCATTGAGTGAAACGAAGCGTGAAACCAAACATCACAGTAAAGAAGAATCCATGAAATCGATGCTTGCATTGACGGTGGCGACGCTTGCAGCCGTCGTCGCCGTCGTCGCCGTCGTCCTCAACCAGGTTTTAGCGCCGCCGCAGATCGCAGGAGCCCACGACTATCTCCATTCCGCCACCGTCATCCCGGTCACCGGCGCAATCGGACCGGAGAGCCTGGTTTTTGACCCGAACGGTGACGGACCTTACACCGGCGTCGCAGACGGCCGGATTCTCAAGTGGATTGGCGATGGCCGCGGCTGGATTGATTTCGCCGTCACCAGTTCTCAGAGGTATAATCTGACCTATCCTCTTCCGTTAAATCTGACTTATCGGAGAAGTTTGAACGAATTGTGTGTTGATCAGAACGCGGATTTGTTTGGTTTGGTATGAAGTAGTTTTGAATTTGTACAAATTTTGTGTTCATTAAGGGGAATGGAAATGTTTTAGGAGAAGTTTTGCTTGGCTATACAGATATTTTTTTAGCTGTATATTGTGTAATATTATCATGGAATCGTGAGGCTTCGCTGAAACTTGTATTTTTTTATTAGATAGGATATGATCAGAGTTGAATTTTGTGTTATTATATAAAATATTTTGGAGATGACTGATCTAACACAAGTTTTTCTTTTAAAAATGGTACAGAAGGAAGAGGTTTTGTTCTAGTGTTGAAGGATTTGACTTTTGGTTGTAAGATTGTTTGGTATGGAGAATTGTTTATCTAATGATGAGTTGAACTCGTCTTTGGTTTTTTCTTGATTCTTTCCTTAACTTCGATTTCAACTTGTTGAGGAATCGTGTTAAGGTCTCATCTTTCATGTGTGTGTAAATCCGTAGAATTCGATACGAAGAACTATTGCGGTTTCAAATCCCTCTCCGGCTTTTCTTGGTGAATAGATATGTTTCTTTCAGTTCTTGGGTATGCCTAACTCAGTGTCAGACCCCCAAGACTTGGAAGCACATGACTTGGGCAAAAATTTGGTGTTAGAATTTACCCCATGACACTTAGGATCACGAAAGGGCTGGCTTGGCTATCTCACCTACCCAGCCAAAACTTATAGTTTGGGGTTCATAAATCTTTTTTTTTTTTTTTTTTGAAACAAGGTGATCACGCCCGTCCCTAGGCCAGACACCGGAGGGTTCATAAATCTTGTCCATCAATTATTTGTTCATGATAACTGTTAGTAGTAGTAGTCGTCATAGCCTAGTGATCAAAAGGTCCCTAAAAAACCAAAATGTTATGAGTTCATTCCATAGTGACCTTAATTTCTTACGGTTTTCCTTAAAATTTGAATGTTATAGAGTCAAGTGATATGCTCGTAAGAATAGTCGAGGTGTGCATAAGTTGACGCCTGGTACATACACTCACATATATTTTAAAAAAATTGTTATAATGATTGCTTGAATAATATATCTCAGGAAAACTAAAACTGGATCTGACACTAGAAGAAATCAAAAGGACACATTGGAACCGTCTCTTAGGCCTAAGAAAAACACAATCACACTCTCTATAGAATTTGAGCCAGTCGTCTCTTAGGCTAAGAAAAGTACAATTCACACTTTCTATCGAATTTGAGCTAACAACGTCGGGATTTAAGCACTAGTTTGGGTTTTATAATGGGTAGAGAATTATATTAATGAGAGGGTTGGTCTTTGTGAGGAGTTCTTGAAGCCTCCCTATTGAATAATACGAAGATAGGTTCCTTTTGCGCGCTCTATAATTTGAACTATCAACATCGTGTTTTGAAGTACTTCACTTTTTTGCCTTTAAATTTTCACTTAACCATTAATGTTGGTTCTGTTTAATGTCTATTTTTTAGATGCACATGATTGTGCTTTACTTACTGGAAATGGGACTGCGCATATGATTGTTCAGCAAATATTGTTCGTTTTTCAGGTTGGCATGTTAATTCATTTCGTTTTATGTTCTTGAAGGGACGAGTGTGTTCGCCCATTTGCACCTGAATTGGAGCACGTTTGTGGGAGGCCGTTAGGACTGCGTTTTGATAAGAAAACTGGAGATCTTTATATTGCCGATGCCTATCTCGGCCTTCATGTAGTGGGACCTGCTGGAGGTTTGGCAACAAAACTTGTGTCTGAATTTGAAGGCAAGCCCCTCTGTTTCACGAATGATCTCGATATTGATGAAGAAAGTAATGTGATTTACTTTTCGGACGGTAGTACAGTTTTTCAAAGAAGGTAACTCATATTTAGAAAAACATATTCATGACTAATTTTAGCAACTGATCTTAATTAATATAATCTGAGAAAAGAATCTGAAAAATGTGATAAAAAACTGTCTGATGAACATAATCTAATTCTTTTTCTGGTTCCTGGGTTCTCTTTGTCATGCTTATATGAATTACCATGTTTGTAATGTCACAAGTTATCTATATCTAAACATTTTCCTTTGTAAATGAGAGTGGAGTTTCTTTTCTATATCTCAATACTTCATTGATCATTTAACTTGCTGTGGTACTATTGATTTTATCCGTAAACTTTGGTTTTAATACTTGCAGACAGTTCATGACATCGATCTTGAGCAGAGATACCACGGGAAGGTTATTCAAGTACGACCGAGCTAGTAAACAAGTTACGGTTTTATTACGGGGCCTTGCTTTTGCCAATGGTGTTGCATTAAGCAAAGACAAATCCCATGTGCTTGTTGTTGAGTCCACCTCTGGCAGGATCCTCAGATTTTGGCTGCAAGGTTCTGAAGCAGGAAGTTCCGACGTTCTCGCTCAGCTTCCGGGCTTTCCCGACAATATTCGGAGGAACTACAAAGACGAATATTGGGTTGCTTTGCATTCGAAAAAGGGAATTGTTGGGAGATTGGTTTCTTCAACCTCTTGGTTTGGGAAGCTACTGTTGAAGCTTCCATTTGACTTCAAGCAATTGCATTGGTTGCTGGTGGGAGGGAAGGCTCATGCAACTGCTGTTAGGTTGAGTGAGAAAGGAGAGGTTTTGGAGATACTGGAAGATAGTGAAGGGAAGTCTCTGAGGTTTATTAGTGAGGTGGAAGAGAAGGATGGAAAGCTGTGGTTCGGTTCGGTTCTAATGCCATTTGTGGGCGTTTATGAACCGAAGTAGGTCGTGTTAAGCTATTTCTCGAGATACTATCGTGTTAAGCTCTTGATTTGGGTAATTTTAGTTTTACTTTTTGGAATAGAATTATCATGTGCTGGATCATAAACTGGCTAAGCTGTTTTTTTATTCAATAATATTTCTAGGTAGTAAAAGATGCTATTAAAATTATACTTTAATTGACCTAAAATAAGGTATTGTTGATTTAACTTTTGGTTAATATTTAAAGCTTGTATAAGATGCTGCCAAAATTATACTCAATCTCTCACCAAATAGGATTGAATAAGCTAATTCAAATATATTAAAATTATCCGTTCTATATATTATGAGTTATTCAAATATATAATTAAAAGGCATATATTTAATTTTAAATAATAAAAATAAAAGTAAAATTAATTGAATTAATTATAGAGATGTCTATGGAACAAGGTAGAGATGCATATGATTTTTTTATTGTCCTCTATGTGTGCCACTTATTTTAATCATTTGGGTCTTGGATTTCCAATGAAAGATTATTCTCCATATAAATTTTTGATTAAAAAATCATATAGATTACCTTTTAGAAAAGTATGAATTTTTGTTTTTAATGAGTGACATAGTAGTTGAAAACTTAAATTTTGATGGTAAGTTTTCTTCAAGGTTTATAGGTTGAGTCTCACTTTTGACATTACTTCTTCATGTATAAATTTCGTTTCGAAGAAGTATGTAGTTGATTATATCAAAATATATTTATTTAAATAAATATTCATACAAAAAACACAACTTATTTAAAAATTATATTGATAGACATTTGTAGACACATTTTATAACGAAAGGTTGTATTGGTAAACATTTTTATATATTTTACATCAAAGTATTTAATTATGCATGTATATAATTTAAACATATAAAATGATCTAAATTATCAATAATAAAACTTTTTTATAACACTTTATTTGTATATATTTCCGACTTCCCCCACTTAAAAAGGAGATTCACCTTCGTTAAAATAATAATAATAATAATAATAATGGAAAGTTTCCTTCGTAGGAGCCCCACATACCCGACCCCGACCCGACCACCATAAACCCTAAACTCCTTCTTTCTCAACTCTTCTTCTATTCGTCCCTTTCCCGATTTCGCTTCCTGCTTGTTTCTGAGCACCGCCGCCGTTGCTGCCGGCCGACCACCGTAAGTTCTCCCCCTTCTTTTATGCACTCTGTTTATATTCCTTTAGTTTCATCACTGCGAGACTCTTTCCTTTTCTCAGCTTGTAAATCAATTTTAAAATTTGAAAGTGTTCGCAATTTGAATCGCAAACATAGTATATGTAAATGATTCTGCATAAGAATAATTAAGAATGGATAAAAAAAATGATGTAATCGCTGGTTGTTGATTATCCGTACGGAAAATTATGAGTGAAGAAAAAGGATTAATCGAGAAACTAACTACGAATATTCTGATTGAGTTTGTGCTAACGGGTGTGGTATGCGTTTTTTTTTTTTTGTGGAAATTTTTGCAGTTTTGTTTACTTTTTTATTGTCTTGTTGAGATTTTGGGGTTCATGTTAACGATTGTGAGTTGTTTACTTATTACCGAAGTATTAAAGATAGTGAGCAAGTTCTCCTATAAGTTCCAAAGCATTCAAACTGTAACTGAGTAAAGCGAGGAAAGTTTCGCGGCAACGAGATGGGTAGAGCCAAGAAAGCCAAATTTGCAGTCATGAAGAAGATGGTCACTTCCAAACAAATTAAGAAGTACGCCTTTCATTTTTTCTTTTCAATTGATAACTTTTATACTATTATTTTTTTAAAATATGCTTTTTTTTGCTTGGGTTTTGTTACTTATTTTAGCTATAAGGAAGAGGTCTTGAATCCTAAGAGAAAAGATCTTACCAAGGAAAATCTCCCAAGAAATGTGTAAGGATCATTTTGAGCTCATTATCTTCTGTTTTTTATATTCACAAACTTTCTAAGTTTTTTGGAGATGTTTTCTTTATTTCTACTTGTTGTCTATGATTATTTTTTTTTTGCATTGTTAATTCAGTCCAAATGTTCCGTCGGCACTTTTCTTCAAGCACAACACTGCCTTGGGGCCACCATATCGGGTTTTGGTAGATACAAATTTCATCAATTTCTCCATACAAAACAAAGTGAGTTTTTCAGTTTTATGATGATATATAATATTATAATTGCCTGATCCATGTGTTAATTAAAGTTCATCTGCTTACTAATATTTTTATGGGTGATTTGAAACTTTATAGTATAGTTTCTCAATGGTTTGAACCAGTATGTAATCATCTGTAGTAATTTTTTTTTCTTTAAAAGTTATTGTAACTTTTCTCATCAAATTTTGTAATGACGGGAAAGCATTACATCATGGAATGAAGGATAATGTATGTGCTATTGACCAAGCAATCATGGATTCAAATCTTCCACCCTCAATTAGGGATGCAAACGGTTCGGTTCAGTTCGGTTTGAGCGTCAAACCGAAACCGAACCGCCTATTTTTTTTAGAATTTTAAGAACCAAAATCGAACCGCCTTGAAATTAAACCGAACTGAGAACCGATGATTCACACGGTTCGGTCTGGCGGTTAACCGATAGGAGGAAATTCGGTGATGGGCTAAAGACTCGTGAATTTGTTGGGTTGGAGTTTCAAGGTGCAAGTGAAGCTGGGCCAAAGGCACATGTTAATTATTAATGAAATTCAAAATATAATGCTATATTCAAGGATCGAACTCACCACCCTAGAGAAGTTTGTCGGCGCATCTACCACCGTGCCATGTATGCAACATATTTTCTTTATATTACATGACACACTATCGATCAGTTCAGTTTTGCATGTTTTTTCTTTTGGAAACCGAAACCGACTAAAATCAAACCGAATCTGCCCGACAGAATCGGTTCCAAACCAAACTGACATAGGTTTTGGTCGGTTTAGGCAGTTTTTCGGTTTTTTCTTGCATTTCTACCCCCAATGCTTGTTGAACTAAAAAAGAATGAAGGAATTTTTAAAATGATGATTGAAGTGGTTCTTTTCACTTTCTGGCACAGTTGGACTTGGAGAAGGGGATGATGGACTGTCTGTATGCAAAATGTAAGCTGCACATTTACAGTACAATTTTATTTGAGAATTCACAATATGAAAAGTGATATTCCATGCGGACAAACAAGCTTATTTGTTATCATGTTTTAGGCACTCCATGTATAACAGATTGTGTCATGGCTGAGCTTGAACGATTAGGTCAGAAGTATCGTGTTGCTCTCAGGTAAATTCGAGTTTATTTTCTGATGTTTCAAAAGATGGATTCTCATTTGATATTGTGTCCGCCTAGCCTCTCAATGGTTATAACTTAGGATTTATGTAATCGGGTTTTGGTATCCTCTTCTAAGCATTAGTAGAAGTAGTACGTAAGAATGAGAAAAATTAAGATTCTTCTAATTAATTTAAAAGGCGTAGAGTTGGACTACAAAAAAAATAAATTTAAAAAGGTGTAGAATTCAAGCCTCACTACATTATCATAGAGGCGTAAGCCTTTTATGATCCACCAAGCCTTCCTCAAGACTTAGACATTAATAGCCTTTTAAAACATTGGGTTTTAACAGTCATCTTTAATTTTGTTGTCAAGCGAAATACAACTTGTAATAAATCGGAATGCAAGCAGTAATAAATAATAGTTTGGAGGTTATAAAAATTTAGTATTATAATGTAAAGAAAGTCTTCTATGATTGGGACCAATAAGAATCAGTTTCTTTCGTAAATACTTTTTTTTAGATTACTTTTCTATATCCCTTGTTGGTATTGATTATTATTTTTGAGCAGAATAGCCAAGGACCCACGTTTTGAGAGATTACCCTGTACTCATAAAGGAACCTATGCTGATGATTGTCTTGTTGAAAGGGTGACTCAGGTGAGAACTGGGGGCTTGTTGCTTCGATTGTGTTAATAACCCATGAGTTTTCGTACCATCATGTCATATTTTATTTCTCTGAGTTTCAAATATGTTTGTCTAAACATTTGTTTTTAGATGGTTGACAGAAACACACACATAGATATAGGGAAGTTTAGGGTAATTTGTAACCCAGGAAGTATAAATCCATAAATTGGTTCGATTAATCTTTTGGGACATGTGCACGGACCATGGCTCAATTCTATCACTTTTCCGTCATGGTCCATGGCTCAATTCTATGACTTTTCC
This sequence comes from Sicyos edulis, assembly GCA_036507275.1. Taxonomy (NCBI): domain Eukaryota; kingdom Viridiplantae; phylum Streptophyta; class Magnoliopsida; order Cucurbitales; family Cucurbitaceae; genus Sicyos; species Sicyos edulis. The sequence goes on along the minus strand of CM071847.1, from coordinate 45,826,470 downwards.
GTCTGTTTAGCCATGGATTTGGGCATTAAAAATTACTATTTTTCTTAGTAAATTTGGACACTATGCAGACGTGGTAAACATGAGCCAGTTTTTGTATTTGCACACGTTTTATACGCACTGAAGCATGTAAAATGCAGCTGAAAAGGTGAAAGCTAACATGTTTGTTCGGCTTGAAACATATAATACATGGCAAAGCGGAAAGCCTTTTAAATTGGAGCTCTCTTTTTTGAGTTGATGTTCATAAGAAACTTGCACATATTTAGTGATAGGTTTACAGTGTGGTTCATTACATTTGTCAGCTAGTCAACATTGTTTTTGGAAAAAAGATAACTGAAATTCTATTAGACACCTTGCCAAGGAAGAATTAGACACCTTGCCTTAAAGCCTCTCGCGTTGCATACCAGTAAATGGAAAAATCTAGTTACCTAGATAATTAGTGTGGTGAAGAAACCCTAGAGGGAACATAGTAGAATCCAACTCTCTAAAAATCTTCTCTCCAAAAAAGCTCTAAATAACCCAAGTTTCCTTCAGCACTATGCTAGAGTAGGAACTTCTCCTCCCTCTCCTCATTCGGTGGTGCAAGTTTCCTTCATCTACTCTTTCTGTCCTCTTTCTTCTTGCAATAGTTCACTATAAGGGTCTGCTATCCCCCAATGATTACGAGGTATCTTGTACATTAAAGACAGGGATGCTTACATTGTCGACAGATTTTCGACGAACACGCGCGATCTAGTTGGAGCTTGCATCTGAGATCCCAACGCATTCGTCGCTGGTCTTATTTTTCTCCAATTTCAACCCTTCGTGGGTTGGATTTGGCTGAGATCAACGTCTTTCGTCAGGGTGTCATTTTGCAGTTGCTCCTTGACTTCAGTGATGGTTGGGCATCAAACACGTATCTTATGTGTGGTGAGAGCTGTGCGAGCAATGACATAGGATATTGTTGAGTTGATGTTGTTTGTGTGAGTGCTTCTGGGCAACTAGTCTTGCTCCTTGACACAAGTGTTGACCAAATGTCGAGCTCAAAGCTTTGCATCCGGGAGAATCGCGCAAGCTTTATGCCATAAATTAACTTTTTGAGCAAATCTACCATCTTCCCTAAGTGTCAGATCCTTGTTCAACACATGTTTCTCTTTTTCTCTTCCAGAGTCAACAAATGACAAGTTATCTTCTTTTTCTTTCTTTCCATCGGCCATATTCTATGGAAGAGTTCCCCGGTATATGGGTTATATGATCTTGATATGCAGCTAAAACATGGGATAACTATTGGCTATGTCCTTTTGTACACACTAGCCTCCCCTCTTAGGATTCATAATTTGAATGTTCAACTTCTTGAGAGTTATATGACTTGTTTATTTATCGTTGTCTTATAGAAAAAAGGTTTGTAACACTTTCATTTAATTAATAAAGATGACTTCGCTTCCTATTTAAAAAATAAGTGTTGTGAAATTGAAGTGGAGACAGTGTCCCAGGTGAGTCACCTGGTCCCCAAGGGGTGGCGCAGTTGGTTGAAAACTTGAACTTTTAAGGTATACTCCTCTCAAGATCCTAGGTTTGAGATTCACCGGTGACATTAATTTGTAGACACCTCTTGTGTCTCTACTCTTTCGATGTCTCCTAGTGCCTGGCCTAGAGACGGGCATGGTTATTTTTGTTTCAAAAAAAAAAGTTGAAGCGGAGACAGTGAACTAAATACGTTGCTTTTTTACTGTTTTGGTATCTTTTAACCGAACCTTTCCTTTTTTGCAGCATAAGTGTTACATTGTTGCTACTTCTGATAGAGATTTGAAGCGAAGGATTCGCAAGGTATAATCTAACAATGATAGTTGGCAACACACAGGATGTTGGGTTTAGATGTAGTAACTTTACTATTTTCTTGCAGATTCCTGGTGTACCAATCATGTACATAACTAGACATCAGTATTCGATTGAGCGGTTGCCTGAAGCAACAATTGGAGGAGGTAGGCTTAACATGTCTTATCGTTTAGAACTTACCATCTTTACTTGTTGACCTTCTTGAGGATTTTTCAGTTGTCAAGGAGGATTAGTAACAATAATTTTGAACTTCACGAACATCCAAAATTGCATATAGAAAAGGGTTAGGTTCTTAGTTGTGCAGAAGTGCATATAGAATAATGGAAGGTTTATTCAAGTTCTTGTTAGGTGAAGGTCATTCAACCCAAGGATCAAATTCAATGGTGGGTGTCCTTTGACTTATCTTTTTATTCATTATTATTTATTAGTTAAGAAAGCTAATGGGGGGAACTTGGAAATGGAGAAGCCAGAGTGTGGTAAGTAGCATGGGAGAGTTTGTAGTTTCTCTTTGGTTTCCTCTTTCTTAGACATACAGATTTGTTTATTAGTTTGTGGGCTTAAGATAGTCATCTAGGTCTAATGTGCATTTTTATGTGTTGATTTTGATGAAAGTATTAATTTTCTCTGTTCAAGGTCCAATTTTAAGTGACTTTTAGAAGTAATTAATATTTGACATTTTTTAATGGTTGATGCAGCTCCAAGGATGTGATTGTTGGTGGTACCTTGCAATGACGACCAAAAGAAAGAAAACTCTTTTGCTGTCCTCTATTTTATTTGTTTGGTTCTCTCTTTAGATCAATGTAGCTCAAAAATCAAGCATACTTTTGAGATCCTATAAAAAAAATCAAATAGTTATTTATTTGCTTTTTATTTTAAAAGAAGTGTGTTTTCATCCAAATAATTCTTTATATTTTTTTAGTTAACTACAAAATATGACAATAAGTAAAATTGAAAAAAGTGGGAGAAAGTTCAGTGAAACTAGGCAGTATGTGAAATGAAAGGCTAATATTAACGAGGGAAAGAGGAATCACCATGATTTATTTTGGATAGTTAGTAGGGTAAATGAAAATCATAAAGTGAATAAATAAGTTTCATTAATGAAGATCACTTATTTCTGAATTTTATTATAACTAAATATACTAGAATTAGGTGATTGTCTCGTTGAATAACTTGACTCGAAAACTGTAAAATAAACCAGAGAGAAAAAAAAAAAAAAAAAAACTTCACCTATATGATTATGACAACCAAGTATAATTATTTATTGGATATAGTTAGTTTATTTTTTTATATCCATAAATATTTAGATCAATTTATGTACTATTTGTAAGGGACAAAATGTATCATCTTATCATATTTAGTTGTCAAAAAAATTCATAAAAAATCAATTTATAGATAGACAATTATCATTGATTGATTTCAAGACATTTTGATTCTCTAAAACTAATCAAGTGAATTCAAAAAAAATTGATTCTCTAAAACTCTCTTAATCACTAAGACAATCTATAATATTCCATAGATAAAATATTAATTGTCATTTTAATGGTCGATGGATCAATGCCCACCTTACCATTTTTAATTGAATGGAATGATATCATTATTTCATCCTAAATCAAATAGTGGGCATGGAGTTGTAAAGCTACTTCAACAAATTTGATGTAAAGGTGCTTCAACAATTTTCTTATCTCCCATCTTTATGGGATTTTCATTAAACTTTAATTCTCATTGTTAGCCTTTGAAGTTAGTGTCCATTCACAAAACTATTAGAACGTTTGCATGTGCAGATAAAAGAATTTACAATCAGCGTCTTATCTCAAATCTTGTGGGCGTGCCAGAGTGGTTATCGGGCATGACTAGAAATCATGTGGGCTTTGCCCGCGCAGGTTCGAATCCTGCCGCCCACGTTACTATTTTTAAAGATGAATCCTAATTTATTACTATATATGTTGATTAGGGTTGTTCACGGTTTGGTTCCGTTTTGGCTGAAATTGAAGGCAGAACCGAGTAAACCGAAATCCTTTCGGTTTTCAACATAAATTGAACCACTTTGCTTCCAGTTCTTCGGTTCTGTTTCGTTTTGAAACCGATAAAAGTGACGATCTGTGGGTGAGGACATCAACGGTGAATGGTAAAGAAAATGAAAGTGAGCAAGAGAGATGAAGGAGAAACGTAGCTCCAACAAGTGATTTCAACTTTTTTTTTCATCCTTCAGTCGTGATTATGAGAAAAGAAGTGTGAGAAGATAAAAGAAGCTTCTTTTTATAAAATTTAAACTTACCATCTAAAAATTCTCAAAGATGAGAAAAGATTAAAAAAAAATGTAGAAGAGAGAAGTGGAGAAAGAGACATGCAGAGAAAAAAAAATAGAATAAAAGAAAAGTGATTTCAATAATAAGAAGAAGATGAAAAGGTTAATTAAAAAAAGAAAAATAGAAAATAAAAGCACGTTTTGGAAAGAGGAGAAGAGAAAAGTAATTATGGAAAAGAGAGAAATTTAATGAATTTGCATTAATTAAGGAGTGTAGAGAAAAAAAAATAGTTGTAATATTTAAATAAAAATAAAAGTTTCTTAAAATGTGTGGTGGACTTTAATAAAAATATTTTTTGTATTATAATAATATGTTCGGTTCAGTTTTGCGGTTTATTAAATAAGTAAATCGTGAATCGAACCAAAGACTTCGGTTTTCATAAAATATAAACTGAAAATATTGGTAGTTTTCTAATAATCGAACCAAACCAATCGGTTTGGATCGGTTTGGTCCAGTTCATCGATTTTTTCGGTTTGTTGAACACCCCTAATGTTGATGAAGTGTTGGTTATTTTGATTAGTGGTTCCTTTTTTGTCCCCTCCTTTTAATTTGTACAGAGGAAAATCTCATTTATCACTATTAGAAACAATGAAAAGTTATTTAATAGATTAGTGGCGCAATGGTTCCATTGTTTTGTTGTAAATCAGTTCTCGATAATCGATATTTCCCCATCTCCCAATATTTACTCAAAAAGAAACAAAAAGAAGTTTTATAATCTTAATAAGATATAAGAATTGTTCTTTTCTCTTTTTTGTTAGTTAGTTTGAAGATAAAATCTCATGTTTATTTATGAATGGATCAACAAATAAAAAAGATTGTCCAAAAAAGAACACGTGTATAAAATAATAATATATATTATATATCTTCTCTTTTCTTCCACTAAAGAACTCTAATTTTGCCCTAATTTTTGTTGGTTATTTGATTTGATTTTTTATTATTATTATTTGTATATGGAGTTCAAACGTATGGATAAAACAGGTGATTTCCCCTAAAAACTATTACAAAAATGGGAAAAGCTCTCTCCTCTCTTTGAAAGAAAGATGATAAGATCTTTGACTAAAGAGTAAGATGTTATAAACGAAGAAATCAAAACCGAATTTTGGAAGAGAAGACAAAAAGAAGAAATTGTATGTGGCCACAAATTTATGAGAATCTCTTATCTAAAAAACCTCACTAAATTTCAAAGCAAATGTGAGGCCCACTCAATTTGTGCACACAAAACATTTGAGGCCCATTAGATTTGATGTGTGGTCCATTTATATTTGTTTTTAATAATAAGGTGATATTAACATTTTTTAGTGGTGGAAATAGTGAAGGCTTTAATTAGGTATTTTCTCTGCCTTAGCCACACATTTTCTTTAGGAAACATTTTTTTTCATTTCTTTGGGATTGCAATTCCATTAGCCACATTCTATTGGGCGTGTAAAGGTAGGCCCTAACAGACCTAACCAAAAAGGATACCTTTACCGGGCGATTTCCTATTTCAATTCAAATGGTCATATTTTACTACTATATATTCTTTTTTTTTATAACCTTGAACTAAAAAATAAAATATATTTTTAAGACACATAGTTAAAACAAAGTAATCACTCGATGAAAATGTATGTATCATGAATATCAAAATCATGCAAAAGTGTAAACGATTCATGATGCATTGAATTGATTAAATTGATTGTAATATAATTCAAAATTCTTCATCCAATCTTAAATTTTGGCTTTTTTTTTTTTTTAAATTACAATAATTGGGAGTAGGAAGGCTCGAACCTAAAACCTCAAAGTCATTTAAGCGTACATCGATGCTACTTGAACTATTGCTCTATTGGCAAAATTTGGCATTTAAATCTTATATTATATGAAAAACAATCCATACATGAAATATATTTCAACTTAAAAAGAAACAGGTTTTTATGATATCAAAAAAAAAAACAACAGTTTTTAATTGTGAAAAAAAGAAAAACAATTTAAAATAATGAAAATAGGTTATGGTTGTCGTTTTCCATGTTTTAATGCGTTGGGAAGACCCAAACGGATGAGTCTCCTTTAATTGTCTTTCAACAACCTCACGTACCCATCACATATTAATATTGTTTTTTCTTCAAATAAAATATTAATTTTTATTTTTAAATTCAAGTTGAGAATGAGAGATATTGAATATGAATTCGTTATGGAGCTCGATTTGGCCAAATAAATTAATTAATATTAAAAATTTTATGAATCATAAAGATTGTATTGTAATCTTTCACAAAATAATTATAAATGCACGTGAATTCTAAATATTTATATTTATAATCATTAATACATCTTAATATAAATACTCAATAATATAATATTATGTTAACTCAATATATATATATATATATATATAATATTTGCATTATTACTGCTCAATAATATTATTTATCCAAAACAAAACTAATATTAGCCTAATATATATAATCTCCATTTTCTTTCTTTTTTAATATAGAAAAAAAAAATCTTAAATTTTTGTTCAATTAATATATATACACACACTTTGATCTAGTTCTGAGCTGTCGCTTTTGACACCTGGCTGAAGAGTGTAACTTAAAGGATACGATTTTGGCAATAATTACAAGCATACCTATCCACTTATTGACTGTGACATTCATAATCAATGAGAATGGGAAGAAGATGACTCAATTATATATATATATATATATATATATATATATATATATAATTTTTTAGGAAAATGCATTGATTTTAAAAATATATAAAAAGTATATGCAATAATATTATAAGTATAAGTAATATTTTCAGTCTTAATTTTCAATAACTAAAAATTAAAACTTAAAAATCAAATGGTTCATTCAAAGTTTTAAATCCTGGTTTTTTTTTTTGAAGATATTAACTTGCCATTTTAATACTTTAGTACCAAAACCTAAAGTCAAAATGACTATCATTCATAGTCTTAAATCTTGATTTTTATTTTGTTTTTTTTGAGTCTTGATTTTGTTGAAGATATTAACTTCCCATTTTAAAACTTTGGTAGGTTTACATTTATAGTAAGTAGATCCATCTTTCTTGTGATATAATTTAGATTAAATAATGTGTGCTAATGAGTAAAATTATAGTTTAACTTGTAGTATAGGAGTTTTTATTTTTAAAAACTAATTCCACAGCCACTACTTTAACTTATATTTTTTTTACCATATATATACACAATATTTTCTAGAGAATTGTTGAGTAAAAATAAATTTAAATTTCAAGTCATATTATATTTTATTTTTTGAATTATTTTTTTGGTACACAACATAGTGTCACATAGAAGAATCTTATAAAGCTCCGAGACATGATGGACCCATGTTAAAATTCCATGGGCGAAGTTGTCTCGTATTTTTGTTAATAAATTGTCGACCTTATAATATAACTTAAAACTGTCACTTCCGAAGAACGGTTAACAAATTTACCCTAAAAAATATTGTAACAAATTATTTATAACAAAGATCCTATATTAGGGGGAAAAAAATCAAATTGTTTAAAATTGTGCTCAAATATTAAGGTAAAGAAAAGGTAGGAATGAGGAAAAAAAAACAAAACAAAGATGCTCAACCTAAAAAAAAGAAAGAGTATAAATTAGGAGAAAAGGGATCAACAAACCTTATTAAAAAACACAATTCTTCTAAAACAAATATGAAAACCAAATATTAAGTAAAGTTGAGATAGATTAACATCAAATAAAATAACAACAGTACCATCCATACATTGAATAATAATAAAGAGCTATTTGCATTTTAGAAATCCAAAATTTTTATTTTTACTGTGTGGAAGATTTTTTTTTTTAAAAAAAATTAAACTTCTTGGTTTTTTTTTTGTATTCTCTTTTACACATTTAAATATGCAATAATTATAAATAATAAATACTATTTTTTAGATTTTGTAAAAATACAGAGACTAAATTATAAAATTAGACAATTATATTATGGATTTTTCAAGTTCATAAAAAGTAAATTATAACTTACTTATTTACTCCTCCAAAATATGTAAATATATAGATACTTTTTTTTAGATCAAATATGTAAATATTAATAGGACAGAAAATAAATTAAGCAACAATTGAACATCATTAAAGTTTAAAACTCAAAGATAAGAAAAAAAAAGTGTCCAAAACGGACCAGAATCGTAATGATGGGGAATAATTGAAAAAACGTTTAAAGTATAAGGGCAAACTAGGAATTTCCACATAGCAGGATCGTCATTTTCGCTTCTATTAAAACATTTTCATTTCTTTCAACCGGTCGAATTGCAGAAATAATAATAATAAAAAAAAAACAGAGAGCTCTGTGAAAGCTTGCACTCAAATGAGCTTCAACAATGGCGACCAGATCCAAGATCTACAGGTTCCTCTCCTCTTTCCCTGCTAAAACCTTGTTTTCCAGACCTTCATTTCCCTCCAATGGCGCCGAAGCGGGTTTCCGGGTCGACCCGATGGGTAGATCCGGTGCCTCTTTTGCATCCTCTGCTATGGCTTCCATGGACCAACCGATCCCCGTAACTTCCACTTCCAGAGCGATGGGATTCGAAATCTTGGGCGTCAAGGATTACGAGGACTATCGCAGATCTCTCTATGGCGAAATCACTCACAAGGCTTTGCTCGTTGATGCCGTTGGCACTCTCGTTGTTCCTTCTCAGCCAATGGCTCAGGTCTTCTTGTCTTTCTTCAATTTCGTTTCTGGATTTTCGATTACAAGAAATGATTTACTCGAGATTGTTCTTGCATGTTTGATTTCTTAACTGTTCGTGTTTTGTTATAGATATATAGGGAAATTGGTGAGAAATATGGAGTGAATTACTCGGAGAGGGAGATTCTGAATCGATACAGAAGGGCTTACGAAAAGCCTTGGGGTGGATCTCGCCTAAGGTCAATTTTCTCATTTGATTTTTGCTGAGTTTTTTTTTTCTCTTTTGGATCAGCTTCGAATTTCGGTTTACTATGACTATTTTTTGCATTTATTGGCCGTAATGTTGTTGTCTGGATCTCGTAGACCTTGTGTTTTGTGTTAGAAAAGTCACCGTTGTCGATTAGATCAACTTTAACATGCAATTAAGAAGAATTTATGTTGACTTTTAGGTATAACTGTCCATTAAAGTTCCTGTGCCATTTGGATTTTTTTTTAAATGTTCATCAAATTCCCGGGCTAGATTATGTAAATTTCAACTATTCTCAGGTAACATATCATTCTGTTTCTATAATATTTGGATGTCAAATAAATTCTCAAGAAACTAATTCCTAGGTAGGTGATTTTCATGGATTGAACTTGTCACTCTTATTTCGCCACTCTATCGTCATCTGTGCCTTTGAGTTTGTGGTTGAGAGTAATATTTTTGGCCTAATGGGGAGGTAATTTCAAAGAAATTATAGAGTTTTTAGTGATTTGTTCTCATAGTTAGGTCACTGGCCATTATAATTCTAGCTTTATGCTTGTGATCACCCATTATCCTAGTCAGTTTTGTAAAGTGCTGTTGTCAGAATTAGGTGCACTCAAAAACTTTAAATATTAACATAAATTGGTTGTATGGCCTATGCTTTCTTGATTGTACGAAAATTAAATTGGTTAAAATAACTTTATCATTGTAAATCAGTCTTATAAACACATCCTTTTTTCATCTTTTTTTTTTTTATTTGAGAAATTGCTTGCTCCTTAATGATCTAGTGAGTTCTTGGCTTCTATGTGCTTAACATCAAGCATTTTGTACGAGGACAAATGATTAAGAAACCTTCCTAATTGGTCAAAGAGGGTCTTGGAGTGAATAAGGTGATGGGTTCAATCTCCATGGTGGCCACCTACCTAGGATTTAATTTCCTAGGAGTTTCCTTGGCATCTAAATGTTGTAGGGTCAGACGGTATGTCCCATGACAATAATCGAGGTGCGCGTAAGCTGGCCCGGACAGTCATGGATATAAAAAAAAAACTTCCTAATTAAAAAAGGCTCTCTGTATCAGTTCACGGAAATGGTAGAATGTCAATTAAATATCATACGGGTCTTAAAAATTGCGTTATGTGGCTATTCTCCCTTCTTTAATCCTAACTTGTGTTCTTTATTCATCAATTGATTTTTGAGGACTCTCTTCTCTGACTATTTCAGAGACGGCTAGAAGTTTTCTTAATTCTTCTTGAACTCCTTTTTAGTTAATGGTGTGGTAAAAGTATTTGCCATTATGGAACTCTGCAGATATGTGAGTGATGGGAAACCCTTTTGGCAATATATCGTCAGTTCTTCCACAGGCTGTTCAGATTCTCAATATTTTGAAGAACTCTACGACTATTATACGACGAACAAGGTTAGAGTTCTCAGCAGTTGTACTGTTTGTGTTGATTTTTATTATTCTATTGACATATTTTTACGATATGCTGATATTTTTCTTGCAGGCTTGGCACCTTTGTGACCCTGATGCTGAGAGAGTCTTTAAAGCTCTCAGACAAGCAGGTGTAAAGATAGCTATTGTGTCAAACTTCGACACTCGCTTGAGACCTCTTTTGCGTGCCTTGAATTGTGATCACTGGTTCGACGCTGTAGCAGTGTCAGCTGAAGTGAGTACATCTCATTTTCATTGGTTCTGTTGGATTTCTTTCATATGTATTTGCTGCTTGCTCCTTAGTTTAATAGCCTGTTTTAAGAGCCTCTGTTCTAACCATTGTCATAGCAACTGGGACATGATAATGATATAGTCACAAACTGCTTTACTTTAACATGCACATATGAATTTACATCTCATGTTCTTCCTAACATGATTTCGAACAGGTTGAAGCTGAGAAGCCTAATCCAACGATATTCCTAAAAGCCTGTGAGCTGTTGGGAGTAAGACCTGAGGATGCCTTACATGTCGGGGATGATCGTAGGAACGATATATGGGGCGCAAGAGATGCTGGTTGTGACGCATGGCTGTGGGGAAGTGATGTACACTCCTTCAGAGAGGTATGTATTGGTCCAATCCAATCATTCACTGCAGAAGGATAGAACCGACAACCTGGTGTAGTTTACTTCCATTTACCTGTATCGAATCAAATCTCGAAACCGATCTTGATGTTTGACATGCTGGAATTTTTTGTGATGCAGGTTGCAGAGAGGATAGGAGTGAAAGTGTGAAAGGGATTTTAGCTTTTGGTGAAAGCATTAGAGTTGTTGGATTTCCACAGCTCTCTGGAATGGATGTACAGGGTTTTAGAAAGTGAGAGCAGCTGAGTGTATATATTGTGTGCTTCGTTTGTAGTTTGTTTTATGGACTATTTTTGCTACCGAGCACACTAAATAAAATGAAAACAACTCTTTTTCTACTTGCATGTGAAGCTTAAGTGCTTAAATGAAGATTTAAGAAAATCAAATTTCAAGTGGAGTTCAAAACTGCTTATTCGAAGTATTCCGGTGCCACAGTCTAGAGACGGACTAGTGGTGTCCCGGGTATAGGGGAGCGAAGCTCCGATTTCCCGGTTTTCGAAAAACAATTCAAGTGGAGTTAATTAAACTGACTGCCAATTCTTAGCAGCTGTTTATAACAAAATTTTGAACCTCGTTTTTCAGGTTAATATTCCCTAAGAAGATAGAACTCCTTTAAATTGATTTTGGTTAGTCTGTACTTTGATTTTTTTTCCAATTTAGTTTTGATATCGATATAGCTTAAAATTGGTTCATTATGCTAGTTTGGAGTTAAACTTTATTGAAATTGATTAAATCATTCTAATGCAAGTAAAAATTTTGACCTTTCGTAATTATCCATTGAAGTCAACTAGCGATACCGACTAAAATCAATTGATGTATGATTGTTTGAACTAATTTATATTTTCAATTAATGTCACGAGTTAAAATCTGTCCTAATTGAAGCAAATCATGGATATTGATTAAGTCATTGATACTACAAAATCATGGATATTTGACCATATATAAATTACAAAGTTTGTTGGAAAATTTCAAACACAACTGGTAATGTGATTCATGAACTAAAAGGTCATGAATTTGAATTTTCAACTTTACATGATTTTTAACTATTTTTTTAAGATTATAACAATTTTGAGGTGGGGAATTGAAATCTATGACTTCTTCAGTGATTTTGACGTGCAACCAAATACGACAATCATTTATTAGAATGAACCACACATAACTTAAAATATGAAACGGAAACTGGACTGTTGGTAAAAATTAAAAAAAAAGAAAGAAAGAAAGAAAAAAGACGTGAATTAAAAAAAAAAAAGAAATTGGAAAAAATTAAAAGGGAAATGGTAAGAAATGGCTAATTTTAAAGAAAAAATAGAAGTCATGACTAATTTGTTTTGTACTTTTAATGAATGACTAAAACAAAATTAGGGGAGGAGAGATAAATGTTTCCCACCCAAATTACCCTTAGATAGTTTTTGTTTAGGTGTTATACGAATTTAAAAAAAAAAGAAACAAACAATTTCCCTCTATTTCTAAGGATAATCAAACCACTTTTTATTTTATAATATTTTATTTTTACTAAATTTAACCCTAACTAACCACTTGGTATTTTACCATATTTCAAAATTAAAATATTAATAATATGGGAGATGGGAGTTGGCTCGCAAATAACAAAAAAAAAACGTCGATCAAAAGTGTCAGAAAAAAAAATCATATTCGATCAAAGCAGAATCGCGATGTAAAGCGAATGTGCAAACATAGTGCATACCGATAAGTTGTAGAGACTACATATGCGGTGCATAATTTCGACAACAAAAAGCAGTGTTAGGAGTGATAGGAGACACATAGACATATTCAGGAGCCCAAGTGAACAATGTATTCTAATGATCCAATTCATACGTATATACACATTCAAATAAGATTAAAAATTATAACACAACAAGACCAGATAAACGTATAACATAAAAGAGGTCTCAATCTTACAAATACATATGTAGGCAATACACTAGGGCAAAATCAATGATGTATTCTAATGATCCAATTCATATGGATATACATATTCCAAACAAGATTTACAGCTATAACACAACAAAACTGGATAAACACATAACATAAATGGGGTCTCAATCTTCATGTACATATGTAGGCAATCCACTAAGAAAAACCAATGATGTAACTCCAAAACAAAATGCACTAGGAAAAATTACAAAAACTAAATAGTTGTAAAGGATGACTAGGCAAGTTTCTATGCTTCGCGCGTTACGGGAATGATCCGTCGCATGTGCTTAAATCACAATGTACATTGGATGTACAGACATAGCACATATTGATAAGTTGTAGGGACTACATATGTGGTGCATAATTTTTTATCTGTCGCATGTTCTTAATTTTGAGCCACTTGAAATCAATGTTGATCTTACATTTGAAGATAAGCTGGTGTAAATCCTAACTTAGGATAAAAAAGTTGTACGCACCAAGAAATTTCAATAGTTAAAGTTTTTTGTCGTAGCTCGAGAGTAGAAGTAGCCACCTCGACGTGAGAGCGCGATGCGATCTCGTTTTTCTTAATTATTTATGTCTTGAACTTTCTTTTCTTTTACTTTTAGAGACGAAAGTTCTTTAAGTTGAGAATATTGTAGCATTCCACATTTTTCTTTAAACTTTGAATTGGATTTTTTTATTTTATTATGATTATTTAAGTTATTTTTTAACAAAAACACAAGATTTTATATTTAGTTTTAACTCAAAGTCAACAAATCCCTTAAATTAAGGACAAGATATTCTTTTTAAACACATGAGATTTCAAGATATTACTTTATATTTAAATATGTCTAATCCTATTTTTTTTTTTTTTAAAAAGTAAATTCCTTTTAACGTTTGACAAAAGACTCAACCACAAACCCTAAACTTCATCTTCTTCTCTCCTCACACACACCCAACGACAACCATGTTTTCTTTTCTCCTTTGCACTTCATTCCAGCCAACTACAAAGTTTGCCGCCGCTCGCCATCACACCGCAAAGCTCCACCGCCTTTTGCCATCACGTCGCGAACCTCCTACGGTCGTCACTAGTTCGTCGTGAGTCCAAAATCTCCAACAATAAAAATGTTCATTCTTGCATAAAAAAATTTAAACAAGGTTTGGGCAAGTTGATCTTAGACCATCTTGAATCTTGGATATTGAATTTCTAAAACCAAATTGTTGTTCTAAATTTAAGAAAAGATTTTTCCATAGATAGAAGTTATAATTTAGATTTTTAGTCATGAAGATCGACGGGGGATAAAAATGAATTTTTGCGGCTAAAATTTGATGTCGGAATCGAAGCTCACAAAATCGTGCATTTAATACCCCTTAAAATTCCAAGTTGAGTTACTTTTCCAAACCATTTTAATTTACCAAATAATGAGGTGGTTGTACGGATTATGTGAAGGAGATGTATAGCAATACTTTGACAATGTTAAGAAGAATGTTTCAAAATTACCTACAGAGTTCAAATTTTCAAAATCTTAGTTAAACATAATATTTTCAAATTTTTTCTTTAACTAAGATTTTTTATAACTATTTATTCTGTTTTAGATTTTTTTAGAATTAGAAGTAGTTACAAAATAATATATTTAAAAAAGTTGAAAAAAACTCCTAAAAAATGGAGGAGGGGTATAATTGTCAATCAATTCCATTATTAAAAATTCATAATTAAAAAAAAGACATAAATTTTAAGTCTAACAATTAGTAGCCATGATCTTAATTAATTTCTAATTTTTAGCTATTTTCGAAGTTGTCCCAAATTAAAAGTAGATTCGTTACCATAAAAAAGTCACGTGTTTCAATAAGCCCAGTAAAAACAAGTTTTGCAGCCCAGCCCATAGGCCCAGCTCTGTGGTGGTTGCCGCGACAACGAGAGGTTTAGGGTTTAGCCCTACCGCAAGTTTCGACGACAGACTATAGCCAACATCATCAGCTTCACTCCTCATCGGTTCCCGTCGCCAAATCACAATGGTTCGACCATTTGCGGCGAAGGGGAAGAAGAGAAAGAACAGAGAGAAGTACGACAGAGACGACGACGGAGAATCCACCGCTCCGGCCAAGAAGTCTATGGTGGAGGAAGAACCACTGAACGGAGCTGAAAGTGAAGAGTTCCAGGATCTTGAAGGTATTCCAATTGCTCCAAGCGACCCCAAAAGTGGTAATAATCCCGGTGTCATCTTCGTTCTCGAGAGAGCTTCTCTGGAGGTCGCCAAAGTTGGGAAGGTACGTCTCTTCGAGATCTACACTTTTTGTTTTCATGCTTAACAGTTCTGTGTTCATTCAATTTAGCTGTAGAATTTGTTGTCGAGGAGATTGAAGCTCCGAAGAAATTGGTTTCTCCCTCTTAGCCTATCTCAATTCTTATTTCTCTTTCACACGGGAACGAATATATGGAACTCTATAAAGTAATTTTAACTTTACATCAAAGTTTAAAAAAAAATGAAACTCACATCTCATAAATACTTCTATACAATAGCAAATATAATGGAGAAATGAAAGTTTCATTCTTAATTGATAATCAAACATTGTCTCCCACGGGTGACACAGTGGACTACCCTTCAAGGTTCCAAGTTCAAAACTCAGTTGTGATATTACTTCTTCGATGTCTTTCGTCTCCCGTCTCCCATCTCCCATCTCCCATCTCCCATCTCCCATCTCCCAGTGCTTAGTTTAGGGATGGGCGTGGTTACCCTTGTTTCAAAAAAAAAAATGATAATCAAGCATTATATTTTTCTAACCCTCTTGTCGTAAATTATATAGTATTTGCATCCATAACAATTAATATGTTTTAATATTGTACTAGATAATAAATACATTTGTTATTTGTTAATTTTTATGAAAGTGAGCGTATTTATAATTTTTTTTATTGGTTGGACCAGTCTTATAAGTTTTCCTTTGTATTTTTTGGTTTCGGGGATAGATGGATACAGAATATTGTATGTGAATTTCAGTGAAGGGAATAGCTGTTTGCTTAACATAGTTATTCATATTCCGTTACTTGTTTTTTTTTTCTTCAAATAATCGGATTTAAATGTTTCCTTCATGTAGAGTTATCAGCTGTTAAATTCCGATGACCACTCCAATTTTTTGCGGAGAAATAACAGGAATCCTGGAGATTACAGACCAGATATCTGCCATCAAGTAAGTACTGCAATATTGCAATTGCATAGAAATTTTCTTGGAAAAGGAGAGTGGGAGCTTCGTATATTAATTGTCCTCCAGGGTGGCACGGAAGACTTGGACTTTGAGGGTATGCTTCCCTCAAGGTCCCAGGTTTGAA
The DNA here is from genome assembly GCA_036507275.1 of Sicyos edulis. Taxonomy (NCBI): domain Eukaryota; kingdom Viridiplantae; phylum Streptophyta; class Magnoliopsida; order Cucurbitales; family Cucurbitaceae; genus Sicyos; species Sicyos edulis. The sequence continues at coordinate 45,810,156 of CM071847.1, read as the reverse complement.
ACTCATTTGTGACACTACTCCTTCAATGTCTTCGGTGCCTGGCTTAGGGATGGCCTAGGGATGGGCGTGGTGACCTTGTTTCAAAAAAAAAGAAGTGATGTTAATTGTAAATTATTGAATTGTTTTAGGGAAATGGGAAAGGGAACATTGAGTGTTGATATTTGATATTTGAGTATAAAACTGATGTTAAATGTAAACGATTCAGGCTTTGTTGGCGATTTTTGATAGCCGCATTGCAAAGGCTGGGAGGTTGAAAGCCGTTTATGTGAAAACTGAGAAAGGTTTATTGATTGAAATTAAACCATATGTTCGTCTTCCAAGGACACAAAAACGGTTTTATGGAGTTATGTGTAAGTGGATTTTTTTGTTCTGTTTTGGCTGAATATCTCTTTAGTTTTAGTTGCTGGGGTGTGTTTTGATCAATGGAGATTTCATTTACCTCTTTCCTAACACTTTGCAGTGCAATTGCTACAAAAGTTAAGCATCACAGCTGCTGGCAAGCGCGAGAAACTTTTTCGGGTGATAAAGAATCCTGTAACTCAGTATTTACCTGCCAATTCTCGTAAGATGGGTAAGCTTATATGTTCTTCCCTCTTGTGAGTTTTGTGTTCAGGTAGGAACTTCTCATATTGTTTTCTTGCATGTCAGGCTTCTCACACAGTTCAGACAAGTTGGTCAATGTGCGAAATTATCTGGATGCTGTCAGAGATGATGTAGACCTTGTTTTTGTGGTACCATTAAAACTCTGAACTGAAAATTACATTTCTCTATGTATAGAATACAATCAACTTCCCTTTACTGCTTTGTTTTAGGTTGGTGCAATGGCTCATGGGAAAATTGAGATTGATTATACAGATGATCTTTTAGCAAGTAAGTTCACTTTTTTGGTTTGTTTAGGCAAATTTGATAACCATTTTTTTTTTAGTTTTTGGCCTACAACAAGTACCTAACCATATGTTTTTTCTTACTTGGATGTCTTCATCTTATTTATATTTTTAGAAACCAAACCAAAATTTGGAAGAAAAAAAAGTAGCTTTCAAACCTTGTTTTTGTTTTTGATATTTGGTTAACATTCACTTACTTTTTAAAGGAAAGATGGATACATTGTAGGAAATTAGGGTAAAAATAAGCTTAAATATCTAAAACCAAAAACAAAAAATCAAATGGTTATACAAGCCCCCCTCAAGGTTCTAAGTTCGAGACTCACCCGTATCATTACCTTTAATGTCTTTAGTGCCTGGCCTAGGGACGGGCGTGATTACCATTTTAAAAAAAAATGGTTATCAAACAGGAGCTTAGTTTTTTATTTCTGTTTTTTATGTGCTGAGTGATCAGGCCATTACGCTGACCTCAACTTTTTTCTCCATGTGTTTAGTTGAGTTTATAGGTGGGGGGGTAACAGTAAGTAACTACAATAGTAATTCTTTTAAAAATATATATTGAGCTAGTTTGCGTGCACTTCTACTAATATCAGGACATACTACATGACCCTATAACATTTGGATATCAAGAAAACCCATAAAAAAATAATTCCTTGAACTCATCACCTCTTATCTAGTTCATCTATTTTTACCTCACCAATGAAAAGGACTTAACCATTTGAAAGCACTTCCAAACAATTATCATTTTGTGTAGTATCTACCTTTGAATCCATTACGTAGCCGTGCAAGCAACCATATGTTATGCGAGCGTGACAATATTTTCTGTTATATTTTTGCAGTTTCTGAATATCCTCTAAGTGCTAGTTGCTGTATCGCGGACATTTGCAAAGATTGTGCAGAGAAATGGAATGTAGGGTGAACCATACTTGCAACTCTGCATCAAATTATGTTTGAAAATCACTGCCTCAACTGCTTTGTTTCATATTTTTTAGCGTTATTATTTAAGAAAATGGGTTGTAGAGTTTATTGTTTGTTGGAACCATAATAGAAGATTCCATTTTTTCCTTACTTCAAAGAGATGAATTGTGGTGACTCATATTGTTGTTTTATTTTGACTAATAACTCAGATTGTTGTATCTCAACGTTACTCACACATATCACTTCACTTTGTATATTTTATTTTTCCAATATATCATAAACTTCACTATTTTTCAAATATTTACAAATTTCCTCCTATTTGTTTTTACCATAGCAATCACGGCGATATTACCTTAGAACAATTATATTAATGTATTTTTAGTGAACTTAGCTTAATGTTTATTGACATGTATCATCGATTTGGAGGTCGCAAGAAAACATTTCGATAATCTTATTAATTTGTTAAAAATAACTTAAGTAGCCTCACGCTCTCTTACAAATATCCAAATGTTTAAACCTTCAACTTCAAAAAAGAGAACATGCCGATTATGGAAGATTGAAACTTCTTACTCTAAGAAAAGAAATACATGGCGATTACTTAGATGTATTAATGTTGCTGTTTAAATTGCATGCTTGGTTGTCTATGATGTTCCTATAGTATACCTTCTTTCCATTCCGTTACCTATAATAATAAAGTCGTCATCTTCTCTAAAACCAACCCGACGAAAACCAACTCGTCCCGAGAACCAATCTTAATAAAATTATATAACTCAACCCAACTTTTACGATTTGGGAGGATAGTGTTGGGGGTCAATTTTTTTTTGCAGCCCTACATTCTACGAAACCAATTCAATTTCAAGGGTTTAGGGCTTTGTGCTATCCCGAGCTTTCAACGACAATCTATAGCCATTATTAGGGGTGGCATTGGTTTGATCTTCTTTAGTTTCAAGTCAAAACGAGAATCGAATCGATCCAATCAATTTGATAAAATGAAGAATCGAACCAATGTCCAATAAAAAGATAAAACCATTGATTCGGTTTTTCTCAAATTTTAGGTCAAACTGAGAACTATGACAAAAAGAGGAACCTAATCAATATCCAATAAAGGACAAAATAATTGGCTTGGTTTTCTTCAATTCCATTTTCCTACGGTTTAATTATTTTTTATTATTTAACTTCTAACCCCTATTTAAATGTTTTTTTTCCTATTTTTTAAAAGTTTATAATTAGATTAAACAAAAATAATTATTCATTTACCAATAAAAATTAAACTAACTTATAGAAGAAAAAAAAAGTTAATAAATCATTAATAGTTCGATTCGATATTATTAGCTTTTACAAATAGAAATTGAAACGTTCCCATAATTTTTAATTTTCTCTAAATAAAAACCATTATCTTCAATATTATATAAAAACTCTAAACCAATCCAATGCATCGGTTTGATTGGGTTCGGTTTTGTCGGCTTTTCGGTTTTTATTATGACCCGTAGCCATTATAAATTTTCAAGGGTTTAGAGTTGCATCGAACTTTGGACGACGATCCATAAACACCAAACACAACACAATGGTTCGACCATTAGCGGCGAAAGGGAAGAAGAGAAAGAACAGAGAGAAATACGACAGAGTCGACGGCGGAGACGACGACGGAGATTCCACCGCTCTGGCCAAGAAATCCACGGTGGAGGAAGAACCACTGGATGGAGCAGAAATTGAAGAGTTCCACGAGCTTGAAGGTATTCCAATTGTTCCAAGTAACCCTAAAAGTGGTAATGATGCTGGTGTGATCTTCGTTCTCGAGAGAGCTTCTCTGGAGGTCGCCAAAATTGGAAAGGTAAATCTCTTCTCTATAATGTATAGTTTTTGTTTTCACCCTTAACAGTTCTGGGATCAATGGATGGAGAATATTGTATATAAATTTCAGTGGAGGAATACCTGCTTGTTTAACCTACTTATTCATTTTCCATTCTCTGTTTCTATTTGAATACCTGCATATAGAGTTATCAGCTGTTAAGTTCCGATCACTCCGATTTTTTGGGGAGAAATAACAGAAATCCTGGAGATTACAGACCAGATATCTTCCATGATGTAAGTATATCAATTGGATGGGGAATTGTTTTAGGGATAGGAGAGAAGGAGCTTTCTATGTCGATTTTGATGTTATTTATAAGACCCCATTTGATAACCATTTGGTTTTTTGTTTTTTTTTTTTTTGAAATTTAAGCTTATTTTTACTCAAATTTACTACTATTTATTCCATTTTTCCTAATATGTATCCATCATTCCTTAAGTGAATGCTAACCAAATTTCAAAAACAAAACAAACTTTTGGAAGCTATTTTTTTTTTCTTCCAAATTTTGGTTTCTAAGAATATAGGTAGGATATAGATATCTAAGTATGAAAATACATATGGTTCCCAAGGGGCAGCTCAGTGCTTGAGGCTAAGGACCTTAAGGCATGTTTTTTTTAGAGATCAATGGTTTGAGGCAGTTGGAAAGCGCTTAAACTAGAATACCCTTCGAAGTATCCTGGTGCCACAGTCTAGGGAGGGGCCACTAGTGTCCCGGGTATTGGGGAGCGAAGCTCTGATTTTCTAGTTTTTTTTAAAAAAAATGGTTATCAAACGGGGCCAATATGATTTGAATTGTTTTAGGGGAAGGAGAAAAGTAACATTGTATGTTGATATTTGAGTTTGGAACTGATGATAAATGCAAATGATTCAGGCTTTGAAGGCTATTTTTGATAGCCGCATAGCAAAGGCGGGGAGGTTGAAAGCTGTTTATGTGAAAACTGAGAAAGGTTTATTGATTGAAATTAAACCATATGTTCGTCCGCCGAGGACGCAAAAACGGTTTTATGGACTTATGTGTAGGTGGATTTACTTGTTCTATTTTGGTTGAACATCTCTTTTCTTCTATTTGTTGGGGTGTGTATTGATCAATGGAGATTTCAGTCATACAATCTATTCCATTGACCTTTTTCCTGATACTTTGCAGCGCAATTGCTACAGAAGTTAAGCATTACAGCTACTAGCAAGCGTGAGAAACTTTTCCGGGTGATAAAGAATCCTATAACTCAGTATTTACCTGCCAATTCTCATAAGATGGGTAAGCCTATATGTTCTTCCCTCACAGTGAGTTTTGTGTTTAGGTTGGAACTTTTCATATTGTTTTCTTGCATATCAGGCTTCTCACACAGTTCAAACAAGTTGGTCAGGATGCGGAATTATCTCGATGCTGTCAAAGATGATGTAGACCTTGTTTTTGTGGTACTTTTATAACTCAGAACTGGAAATTCCACTTTTTTATGCTAGATTTATCTATATATATATCATATGATCAACTTCCCTTTACTACAATCTTTAGGTGGGTGTTATGGCTCATGGGAAAATTGAGATGGATTACACAGATGATCTTCTAGCAAGTAAGTCTGTTTTTATTAGGGTGTTCGTTTTTCTTTTTATAAATATTTGTGAGTGTTGAGACCAGTTTATATCTAAACTTTTCTATTGATGTGTTTTGTTTATATTAAACTTTTGTGTTGGTGTGTTTATCTTTTTGGGCAGCATATACTTTTGAATCCATTATCTAGCCGTGCAGTCATATATTTTGCGAGTCTGACAATATTTCCTGCTATATTTGTGCAGTTTCTGAATATCCCCTCAGTGCTGATTGCTGTATTGGGGAAATTTGCAAGGATTTGGCAGATAAATGGGATATATGGTGAACCATGCTTACCAACTCTGCATCAAATTAAGTTTGAAAGCCTGTGACTCAACTGCATTGTTTCTTATTTTTAGTATTATTATTACTATTATTATTATAGTCATTATTTAAGAAATGGTCTGTAGAGTTTATAGGTGTTTTACGTTGGAACCATAATAGAAGATTCAATTTTATTTTTTTTCTTGCTTCGAAGAGATTAATTGTATTGACGAATTAAGCTCTACCATAGGTATTTTTTGTGTAGCTAATTCTTAATCGATTCTTTTTTCATCTTGTTTGATCTGTGACTGAGAATTTTAGTAATATTTGAATCCATTGTTTTGCGATTGGTTGAACAGTAATATCACCAGTTATCCAGGTCTAAGATTCAATTGGTTGGAATTAAGAAAGTAATAAAGGATCAACCCAACCAAATATTTTACGGTTGATTGAGTAAAAATTGTGGGTTGGAAGAAATCTATAACTCAGATTGTTGGATTTCAATGTTACTCACATATATCACTTAACATTGTATTTTTTGTTTTTCTAACATATCATAAATTTTACTATTTTACTATTTTCCAATTATTTACAAATTTCCTCTTTTTTTATTTAGTAGGTTTACATTTTTAAAAAATCAAAGGAAGCATACTCACGATCTTTTAACAATTTATTAAAAATAACTCAAGTAGCTTTTTTTTTATTACATATATCTAGTAAATGTGAAAGTGAAACCTCAAACTTCAAGAAAGTACTATTCCAATTATTGAGATATGCTATGTTGGCATTTAACTTGGATGTTCAGTTGTATCAGCGTTTCCAGGGTCAAGGTGGTAAATGGAGAGAAGATGACAAGAGAAATATTTAGATCATATTTTGACCTATGACCTAAATATTAAGGCTTATGTGACCTAATATAGGCTACATCTTATTTTTCTTTATTTTTTAATTTTTTGGTTTAAAACCAAATAGGTTGTGCCCTATATTAAGTACCATAAGTAGACATTATTTCATAGGTCATGTCGAGACATAGCCTAAATATTCTACTGCTAGTAATGGAAAGATATGAAGATTTATTTTCTTAAAAAAAATGGAACAAGAGAGGCAAGTACAGCCTAAAATATTAAAAACAATTATTAATCAACTATAACCAAAAGTAACCTTAGCACATAATGTGTAACGTTAAATTTATATATATATATATGAGAGAAAAAAAGATCACTAAAATATCTATGTATACTTTATCTCAAGCTACAAATGAAGAATCAAAGATTTATAAGAGTATGTACAATAATCTTGAAAATAAACCTAATCGTAGCCTACAATAATAGAACCTAATGACATTGAGTTGATATTAACTTCTAAAAAGTTAATAATCTGATTTACAAAGATACTTTTACAGACAAGATGCATTTGATATTCAGTAGCCAAGTAATATAATTTGCACTTGAGCTTCATGAATAAATATTTTCCTTTACAGTTCTGGTACAGAAGCAAGCTGCTTCTTAAGATTAAGGACCTCCATTACTTTAGAAGCCAACATTTCCTTCAACTTCCCAGAAGCTTCCTCAAACTTTCTATTCATGAGATCAGACTCATCCAGTGTCTCCTCATATCGAATGCGGAATGCGTCTAGCTTCGCTTGAGTTCCTCGCAGCCTCATCCGAAGCTTGGCCTTTTCTTTGCCGTTCTGAATCTCTTCCTGTTTGTGTTTGCAAGCATGTCAGATTTCCCTTGAACAAGATTAACTAATTACTGTAGATAAAAATGGTCTTTCTTATGTTCTCTGATGCACAAAAACTAGAGTACAAGCAAAAAAGAAAATCAATCGGTAAGTATTTGATTCACAAGAAAATTTCATCAACCAACTCTTAACCCTTTACAAAATAGAATTTCAAAACTATTTTTTGGGATTACCTCCAAATTGAAGGGAAAAGTTTCAAACCTATAGCACACCTTTTGTGCTAGTTCCATCAATCTAAGTACTTAGTTAATGGCAATTTAATTTAAGTACAACTATTTAATCAAGAACTTACGTCATGCATCTTAGCTTCCAAGCTAGAAATTCTCGTCGTCAAATTTTCCACTTGAAGTTTTGCTTCTTTTAACTGCATTAAATTCATTAATGTAGCATGTTTATTGTCCAGAAAACATGGTTCAACATGAGAATGAAATAAAGAAAGACAAGTTGTGTCATTACCATCTCACTACTATTATTTTTTAGTAATTCTACTTCAATTGAATGACTTTGTTGTTCTTGAATCTGAAGCATCAAATTATCTCTTTCCTTCGTCATAAGAAGCAGCTGGTTTCCGATATTCTGAAAATTAAAGGTGTGAGATTAGTTGTAAATATCATTTTTACCATAATATAGGAGCGCGTAGAACCAAAAAAGATATGATTTTATCGAAATTTTCAGTTTTCTAGATTGCTCTTTTGAAAGACAGCTTTTCCATTCAGTTTATGCTTTGGCTCTTAAACAAACTGAAGAACTAAACGAAACCAAAAAATCATAAATACTTATAATAAACCTCAGTCCCAAGCTTAGCCTATTACTAGCCAAAATGAGCATAGTTCAACAATAATTGGCATATACTATTTCCATATAAGATTGAAGGTTCAAATCCTTAAACCTCATATTTGTTGCACCAAAAAAGAAGAAAAAACTTAGCCTATCATAATAAATAATAACCCAACCCAACAACTTACCCCCCCAAAAACTCAGCCCAATTACTTCACGTTTTTCATTTTCGAACCCTAAACATCTCTTTCTCCCTATTTTTGTCACCCTCCCCTCCCTTTCTCTGTCTTAGCTTATCACAGCTGCCTATTGCCGCTATCATCATGTCACGCCTACCACTGCGTTCTTGCTGCCACCGCCCGCCCCTTCAAATGGTGGCTCACCGAAATTATGCAGATGCTGAGCTCCTCAATGTTGCTGATATTTCTATTCTCGCTGACCTAAACCCTGCTGAAATTGTGATGGATTAATGAAATGGAAACTTCATTCTCTCATCTCTCACTCTTCATCATCCACTGTGGCGCTTACTTTTTCTGCCCCTCACCTTCACTCTCAGCCTCTATTATTTTGCAAACTTTTGCATAAAGCAAAGATTTTCCCAATCCCCCAATTTTCTATTGCGCCAGAAAAAAAGAGATGGAGACTTGAAAGAAGAGAAGGGCCATCCATATGTTCTCCAATAGGAAGGGGGTAAGACTCCAAGGAATGAACCCAGATGGTAGACGCTCTACTGTGATCGATCCAAAGTCATTCTTGGGCTTCAACGATTCTCACTCTATAAAAGTATCCATCCAACCCCTAGAAAGAAAGAATCTATCAATTCTACTGCTCTATCGTTCTTCAAAAAGGAAATTACGCTTAAAAATTAAGTGATAAGAGTTTGATGTGCTCCAAATCCTACAAGACCAGCGTCTAAAGAAAATGTTTGTTTGAACTTTTGGATCACCAAGTTATGCTCGCATCCATATAAGTACTTTCATATAAGTGCTGAAAGTAAAAGGACATACTTGCTGAGCCGCTTCATTTTCAGTATCAGCTATATTTTTCTCATTTTTTAGGTTCTCTATGATGACTAACTTCTCCTTTCTGCAACAAAATATACAAAATTTAATAACACAAATAAATGTAATCTAAGAGCAAGATATATTAATGAAATTGCAGACAAGACATTATTGACTTACAAGATAGGACAAGAATAAAACAAGAGGACATATTCGATAAACAAAATTAAAGTAAACTAGACTCAACCAGCTCCACGGCTTAAGCTTAATGTGTTAAGGATCCCATATTGGCAAGTGAAAAGGTTTAACAACCTTTATAAGAAGTATGAGTTACTCTTCTCATTATCAATTGGTTTTGAGATGAAACTTCATACTATTTAATATGGTACTCGAGTCCATTAAACTCAAAATGTTATTTTATCCAATAAAATGTAATTGAGATCGGATTCAAGAATGACGAACTTCAAGAAGAATCATCTTGAGAAGGCATGATTCCACATTGGAAAAGTGGGGAGGCCTAATAACCTTTGTAAGAAGTATGGACTACTTCTCTTAACCTCATTCTATCTAATATAATGAAATTCTCATACAATTGAGCTAGACCAAATTGGAACTGTAATAGCATAAAAAGGTATCGGTAACATAGCCTATAAAGTATAAATGCAAGAGAAAATAAAGATGACCATCCAACGAATTGCTTCATTAGCCTCATTTGCTTTGTTGGGTGAGGAGGAATAATATAATTTTTAGAAATAAGAGGTCGGGTGAGGAGCTTAGGGAGATTATTAGGTTTTATATATATATATATTTGTGAGTGTCTGGGTCTGCTTGCATATACTTTGACTATTCTCAGAGGATATTCTGCATGACCCTACACATTAATTTCTAGATAGGTGTGTACCATGGATTAAACTCACAACCTTTTGATTTCTTAATGTCCTTTTGACCAATAGGGAGATCATTTGGTCTAATACCTACTTTGGTAGTTATAATTAAATCACAAGTATTAATTTACCAAACACTAAACTGCTTCATAGGACAACTGGCTTTCATAAAATCACAACTGCCCAGATACAACAATCTAGAACATAGCCTAGACTACTTCAGAGCTTCTATAATGTAAAAAAGAGATGCATGATCAATCAGATCCTCTGAAAATAAACATGAAAGTCTAGAAAGCAAAAAACCTGCATTCCTTTTCCATTCTCTCATTCTCCTCTGAACTTCTCAATCTTTGCTTAAGTACCTCACATTCCTCGTGATAAGACTCCAAATCATGCATCACCTATATTGTAAAATAAATTCTTTAGCCATTACAACCGTCATAACAAGAAAGCAGTAAAGCACTGCACATTTAATACATCAATATGCATAAAAGTTGTAAGAACATCAGATAAGTAACAAAGAGAGACGTGCAATGCTGTGAGTAGAGTACACTGCAAAAAAATGGACTAACCATCTTGTCTTCACATTACACCCTTGTTTTACCAGTGAGAAATTATTCTTAAAACAGTTGATGACAATTTAGACTCTGTATAAGCCTTTTTTAGATAGCTCAATTTCTTTATATGTATAATAACTTGATGATCACTACACAATCTCTCATCCAGTCTAGAACAACTCGACTAATTATCCATCAACACTTTGAAAAGTATAACTATTATCTCCAACTAAAACGAATGAAACCTATGCTAGAAGATTCAATCGATGCTTCCAAAATGGAGTGGGTAAAAAATAAACAAGGAAACTGGACATTTGATGAAATTGTGAATAACTTCAAACAGACAGAAAACAGAGAAACCATAATAACGAGCAGGCTGCTACCGAAGATCTTGCCAAATTGGTTCATAAAGTTCATACCTTAGATATTTCATTTGATGCAGATGCCATCTTCAAATCATGCAATTTTACTTTCTCTTCAATTGCTTCAATATAAGCTTTCTCTTTTGATAACCATACTGCTCTCTCCTCCTCCATTTCTAGAAGGGCTTCTGTGAGTTGCTACAAGACAAGTGGAAATGCACCAACAAGCCCAACCATGAAACACAGTACCATATGTTTTCTGAGTAATTCAACAAAATTTATCTATCAAAGAAAAAAAAGGTGAATGTTCCAATCACAAATTACCATGGCCAATTCTTCTTTTTGTTCTCGCAGAAGTTCTGCATCGCTTTCCAAGTTTTTCTGCTTAAATGTAGCTTCTTCTAAGCTTTGCCTCTGGAGAGAAATAAAGTGTTATGTTTTAGAAAGAAAAGAGAAGTTCTCACAGAACCAATGTTCTATTATTGAAATGAAAGCATAAGCTTACAAGTTCGGAGACATCCTGTGCAGCAGTCAGTTGTATGCTTGCTAATCTAAGTTTTTCAGTTAAAGTTTCTAATTCTGAAAGTAAGCATTCATTTTTAGATATTGCTTCTTCTTTCTCATTGTATGTGGCCTTTAACTGCTCTTCCAGATAAGCAATATTTGCCTCTAACTCAAAGGCAAAAACCTCCAACTTCTTGTGATCTTCCTGGTAAACATTAGAAAGAAATCAGCAAACCATCATTAAACCTGTGTCTGAAACGAGTTTTAAATGAATAAGGATAATAACTTGTTTCCTAGATGAAAAAATTTATTAAAAAAACATTCAGGTAATAATGACACTAACGGGAGTGGGAACATGGTTAATGATAAGACTAATGTACCTCAAGGAAATACAAAAAATTGTCTAATGAGAGAGTGTGTACACTAGGGCAATTATGCATTACCTAAATTCTCAAATAAGACAAAACTAGTTTAGCTCACAGCACATGGGAAAAAATATGCAACTAATCACACTCTAAAATATTCAAGTATAAAAGTATCGACCAGTAAATCTTAAGCTACCGATTATTAGCTATGAATTCACTTATGTGAGTGATGGCAGAGAATTAAATTCTCTTCATGAAGAAAGATATGGGTAGATTGCAGGTCTCCAACACTCTATTCGAAAGCATATAGACTATAGTCCATTAATTATTAAATCATTTATAGACAGATAACTTGCAAAGGGAGAACTCTCAACAAAAAACCAAGTTTATAAAAAGATCCCCAATTGGCAATAATAGAAAGAAGATTCAATGATTTAAAAAAGGTGGTTCGACAAATTGAAGTTTTAAGATGTTTGACTCTCCTAAGGTGGACCAGCCCACCTTTAGGAAATTTTCACTGGGTTGCATCATTTTAAAAAAATGTTTGCAAATATATATTCTATTAAAGTAATTGCATATATGACATTAAAAATAAAAAATAAAAAAACATACTCATTTTGATAGTGTGACATTTTTTCAAACTTAATAATCATTGATTAATTTTAATAACAGTAAGCAATATGTTTCCTAACAGTAACCTCCAATATTTGTTCATATGGAAGTATAAAAGACTTTGCTCTGTCTGGATCAAGCCCCTTTGAACTCTTTTCAATAATTGAATCACGCCTTCTACCAGCAATGGAGTCACGTTTATTGATATCACGCTGAAGATGAGAATTTTGTCCAACTAACTGCTTTATCTCTCGTTCTGCTGCAGCTTTCTCGCCCTGGAAGTGTAAGATGTTCTTATTGTCTATTGATGGCCCCGATTTAATGTTATTTCAGAAAAATAGGAGAAAGGTTATCAAACCTCAAGTTTTGTTTTCTCTTGCAAAGCATTCTTGAGCTTAACTTCGAACTCTTTCAACTTCCCTTTTGTTTTTTCAAGATCTTTTCTCAGACTTTCCTTCTCCCTTGCAAGGGAACTAGATGACAGACATGTTATTTCCTTTTGAAGGGATTGGATTTGAGCAAGATATTCAGCTTGTTCCATATTCTGATGATCAGAAAGAGCCTGCAGGTACACCCAAATATGCAAACACGCATCAGTAAAGAGGACTGGAAAGCATACATCTATTAAAAAAGATAAGAGTAAAACTCCCCTACTTAAAAAGATGTACTTGTTGTTTCGGTACCTCTATCTGATTCTTGAGATCATCTGAGTAACTTTGAAGACGAAGCTGTGCATCCGTATAAAAATGTTAGTTGGGATAATTAACTTTGCCACAACATATAAAGTTTTTTGTGTTGATTGGTAGCTTAACATGATTCAACAAGAATCGGAGCATTTGTCAAATTTCCAAGCTCATAAGTAAAGGAGTGTTGGTTGATCAACCTATAAGCTAAGTTTTTAGGTTGATTGGTTATTTAACATGTTTAAACAAAAAAATTATTAAAACTGGCTTAAGGTGCGAAGGATTATAACCACCAATATCAAAATATACACACCTTCTCATTCTCAATTTTGGAAACTTTCTGCAGCATTTGGGAGTTCAACTCTTCATGATCATTGATAATTAATTTTTGTTGCACAGAACATTGATGGATCATAGTCTTCAAATCCTACATTTTGTCACAACAACTAATGAGACCTAGAGGAAAATCCTTGAGCTTGACAATAATAAAAACACACAAAAAAAAACGCTAGTCTCCAAGAGATGCTCCAAGAATACTTACAAGCAACATGTCAGATAGAGCAGAAAAATACTGAGACGTATCGTTGACGAGTGAAGAAACACTCAAAGAAACTTGTTTAGAGTTTTCAATTTCTGTAACTACTTCTTGGAGTTCCATTGAAAACTTTGACAATAAGTCAAAATTTTCTTCCTGAAAGCATATTGGCAGGATGATGGTTACACACATACTTAATCTAATAACTAATCAACTCCCAACATAGCAAAAAAAAAGGTGCATACAGGAATATAAATATATACACAGAGAGAAAGAGAGAGAGAGGGAGTGAGAGAGAAACAAAATAATACAAAGTCATAATTGTAGATGAAAGTTCAGCGTTCTTACGGATTCAGGGGAATTAAGCTTCTCGTGAGCTACCCTGGCTTCTTCACGTGCATATTGCAACTCTTCTGATAGCTACAAAAGTAGAAAAACTTCTTGAACTCAACTTTCCAATATTACTAGGTAATATAGCCATAAAAGATAAACCAACTCAAAAACCAAGAATAACTACTATATTTATGACCAAAGGAGGATGAGACAGTTGAACAATACTTACCTCTTCGAACTTTTCCCTAGCACATATATTTTGCTCTGTGGCAAGCTCTACAACATTATCAAGATTTTGTTGACTTGAAGATTTCTCCATTTCCAAAATCATAATCTGTGAAATAAATAATAAACTATAAAGAGGAGAAATGAAAAAAAAAACAATAAGCAATCCCAACAAAAGAGATGGCATGAAGTTACAAAAAAGAACATAAATGAATTGAAAGACTAAATCATGTTAGATATATCATATATGATACATCCATCATAAACTATCAAGTAGCAATCCCAACATAAGATTATACAGAGAGGATCAAAACACCCGTTCTTGAAGTCGCTTGATAACAAGGATGGCCTCTGATTCCCGTAAACTTGTATGTTTGTCCCCATTAAAGTCACCTCTTTTGACATGATAGTAATCATCAACCTCGGAAAGTTTCCTTGTTAAGCAATCAATTTTTATGTCACTCATAGTTTTCTACCAAAAAGAAGAATAAGAATAATTAATAAATAATAAGGATTAAAAAAAAAGAAATATTAAAGAATAATAACAATAATAAACGGGAAGAGGAACGTGCTAATATTGTGGCAGAGAGACTAAATAATACATACTTCACTTTCAAACCTTAACAGCAAATCTTCATATGCTGCTTGGACATCTATTGCATCAGTGTCCTGCCAAATTAACTACATTGTTAATGACATAGCTCCAATTCAAAATATATAGAGCAAAAGACAAGTGGCATACTCCCGCTATGTTTTTCTTCTTCGATGTCACCTTTCTTCTATTAGTAACATGCAATAAGGCACAGGGAACTGAATGATCACGCCCTTCTAATACATTTTTTTTATCGTTCTCACCCCTTTTGCAAATTCCCTCCCCAGAAACTTCAGTGTCATCCACCAGTTCTTCGAAAGGAAGAAGTGGTCCCATTTCACGATCAGATCTTACAGGTTTCATTGCTGAAGATATAGATTGGTTGGTCGAATTGACCTAAATTTTCAAAAACATTACATATACAAGCATGAGAACAAAAAAATGATAGAGAAAACTGCTTCAATTTTACCAAAATGAAGGGAAAACGAATATACAATGCAATTTGGGGTGTTCAATACCCAGCTCTCCCACTAATGACTACAGCTTACAATCTACTTTCCCTTATATTTTCACATTTATCCTTCTCTCCCTTGTTGGTTTTCCTTCTGACTACTCTACTCTAACATTAGTCTATCTCTGGAAATCATTAGCTAAGCAACCAAAATAAATAATATCTCAAACTCTACTAAACTACTTGGAAAGCATGCAATAGGACGGGTTTGGCTAGAAAACAGGGAATCACAACACATGATATAAAGCATGTGCTGAAATAATAAGACAACAATTTTACCTCTCTCAGGGGTTTCCGCGAAAGATTTCCCGGACACCATGTATCCCTTCTCTTATCCTACAGAAGGAAAGGAGTACAACTTTGAATAGATGCAATGAAAATACCAGTAAAAAACAAAGGATAGTAGGCAGAGAACCTAGCTAGAATTTCAAACAGAAAAGAATACAGCAGAGTAATTGGAGCATGTACAAACTAGCAAAAAGAAGCGGAAAAACATATTAATGCAATACACCTTTTTTCCTTTTGATAAGAAATGAGATGTAAATTAATTATAAAAAATAGGGGAATGCACAAAGAAAGTAAATGAGTTTTCTCCAAAGGCTAAGGAGACTACAACATAAGTCTCTCAATTGGCATAAATCTGTGAAAAATGTAGATACAAAACTGTAGCTTAAAGCAATACATTTTTTTACAAGATTACACTTATTCCTTGATGAAATGAAAAGAGACAAATGTACATATTAATATCTTCAAAGAAGATAAAAGAGAACAAAAGAAAATAAAAGAGAAGTAAATAAGCAAAAATACAAGAAAACCAAAAAAATATCAGAACAAAGTCTTGAGAATATAAACAACTTTAAACTAATGAAATCAAGGAAAGAGCGCCAAATACATAGTTCTATTTGTTAACCTTTTTAATATCCACATGGTTCTCATCTCTTTTCGAATAAAGCACCATTGAACTCAGATTTTCTATTTTCTTAGCTTGCTCCTGTACTCTCTTCTCCCATTCTGACTGCACTCTCTTTTCCTCCTCCAACTCCAAAGCCATTCGCTCCCTCTCCAGTTCAATCTGACAATCATATAGAAACTTTCAGGATAAGTCCGGGCACCCTGAATAAAAAATAAAGAAAGAAAGAAATTCATCATATAAATGTTTTTTACTGACCTTTAATAATGTATTTCTCAAGTTGAGGATCTCCTCCCCTAAATGCTCTGAATGGGAACCCTGAAACATAGAAACAGATAAACAGGGAGACATTTAAATTAACTACCACGAACCATCTTTTTGAAACAAGGGTAGCCACACCCGTCCCTAGGCCAGGCATCAGAGACATCGAAGGAGTAACATCACAAGTGAGTCTCGAACCTGGGACCTTGAGAGGAGCATACCCTCAAAGTCCAAGTTTTCAACCATTGTGCCACCCCTTGGGGACTACCACAAATCATCATAAGCATTAATAATCTAAATGAGTTTCCATTATGATCCGTCTTCTAAGTTCTACTATAAGATATAGTCTGGCATTTTTCAAATAAAAAAAAAACAAGAAAAAAAGGATATAGTCTCACCTGTAATTTGGCTCGAAGCTCCTCAATCTCTCTCTTTTGACGCTTCAACAGAGCAGCATCTGTTAATATCTACAAGTAAGAATTTTAATATTGATGAATGAGCTGGATGAATCAACCGGGGGCCAACATATCAATTCCAACAGTAAGAGTTCAAACAAGTGAAACCAAAGTATAGATCAAAACCTCATTCACGTGAGCACAGTTAGTAACACGTAATGCTCTACTAGCAAACTGGAGAGTGCTTTTTGTCTCATCTGCATGAATCTGTTACCAAATCCAGGAGCTTAAAAATCAAGATACTCATGAAATAACACCGATTTTAGTTTCCTACTGTGATTAGAATATTATATTGAAAAAGGAGATGACTGATATCTTCTTTTGACTTTCGAACATAGAATGCACGCATTTAGACTCAACACCAAAAAGGACAGGTCTTTTGAATCACCCCAGCAGTAATTAAACTACCATTTATTTTATAGTAAGCCGTATTTAAACTACCATAAAGCACCGACCATAGTAATATATTTACATTTTTAAGATTCTTCACTCTCCACTAAGCTCTCACCATTAGATTAGCAAGGAAAAATCACCAACTTTTTTTAATTTATTTAACAAGAAACAAACATTGTCATTGAAAAATGAAAAGTGGTCCTCAAAAGAACAAACTCAACTAGAGAGTGTAAACAAATAAAAAATGGAAAGCAAAAATTACAAAGAATATATAAAAGCATTCCAATTCAGACATTTATCTTGTAAAGAGAACCAGTTGAAAAGCTTGGAAAGAGTACACTGTGTCGAGACCTTAAGATGAGCTGATTGGAAATGATCAAGCCTTTCATCAAAGTTCATAGTAACACATTGACCTTTTTATGACTATTGACTTTCTATAGTGATACTTGGTTATATCGGTACTCAAAAAGAAAATCTCCCCGTGACAAAAGATGATACCTGTGCTAAAGTGATATTGCATATAATTGCTGTGTTTGCATTTCCACCGAGTGCAGGTTGCAAAATTCGTGTAAGTTTGCTGTCACGATAGGGGACATGGCTCCTGAAACATATATCGTATGAGCAACCATGCATCTAGGAAAGAACCATTCTTTTAGGTAATGTTAATTCATCAATCAACCCAAAAACTAAAGTAACCAAAAGTCTAAAGCTCATAGGTTAGATAAATTTAATTAATCAACACTTTAACATTAGAATGCCCAACAAATAAAAATCAATATTAAATGGGGAGGAAACAAGTTCACAAGGATTTGTACACAAGACCTCCTAGTCTATACCATGCCAAATAATATTAAATAACCAATCAAACCAATAAGTGAAAAAATAAAAACCTACCCCTGACTTTCAGCACCTTCACTTAATTTTTTAATGACAGTTCCCAGCGTCATCAAGCTTTTGTTAATGTGGGAACCCTCTTTAAGACGAATACCCTCAGCACCAGTTTTTGCAGCGCGCTCTGAACCAGCAAGGTCCACTAGATTCTGCAAACATTTAGTACGATTAGAAGAATAAGAAAAACCTATGAAAAGCGAACTCAGAAATTGAAGTTTAAAAATGATAAAGAATACTGTATCCGAAATGAAAATGTTTCATGTCCCAATATTTATCAAACACGACAGAAAATAACGAAATATGTGATACCCTCCCCTAACCAGCTTGCAATTACCAATTAAATGAATAATGAGGCCACCACAATGACATAGTCTATCCTAACTCTAGTTCCCTAATATCTCGCATCAAAGTAAATTCTAAGAGTTGAGTATTCAAATGAAAAGAACAACAGCCCATAGTTCCTGAGAAATAGAGAGATGCATTTAGCAATTCTACTACAACGGGAGATGATGGGTTCACCAACTGATAAAAAAAATAAAGCAATTGATAAATGAATACCAGAAGCAAAAGCATATGTTTACATCATTGTTTTTTTATAAAAACCACATACCAGAACTGAGACACGAACAGCATCACAAGAATTTCCCATTTCTCCATCTTCGACTTTATCCCGACTCTCAATTATCTATATAATTAATGGGTGAGGTAGAGTGGGAAAAAGGAAAACAAAAATAGCTATATGAGTGCAAGATTGAAAGAATATTGAGTTTACCATGCGGAAAATAGTGTGGGATCTGCTACTGTACAAATTCATATTTGTCTCTCCAATATGTCGATGTGCTGAATATTTTAACAAGATATTAAATTAGCAAGCAGTCACTAATAAATATAAGAACTGACAAAGCTTGTACAAAAATTAGAGACGTGATCAATTTCAAAGAGATGGCAATAGAAAAGAAATTGAAATCATTTATAAAAAAAATCATAAAACCAGTAAAAATAATGGTAATGGATAAGAAATATGCTCTCGTCAATCCAAACTGAATCTTCCTCTCCAGGAAGTAGAAAAGGTACTCATGGAACACCAATAGGCATAAGCAAAGAAAAAAGAATTAAGTTGAACTTTTCATTCTCAAAACAAGTTATAAAATATTATCCCAATGGCTAAGAAATATAAAAAGGAACTTGGAAACGAAATGGAACTCCACTGTGTTCTAAAAGGAGGAAGCAATAAACGTATCCTTTTGAAATTTAAATTACATTCTCCAAATTCCATAAGATCGAGAGCTTGCTCTGAAGAAGCAATAATCTCTTCTCGCAAACCAGCAACATAAATTCCCCGCTGCAAATATGAAGGAGCAAAAAACTAACATCAGCAAAAGTACACAGAATTCTTGACGTGGAACAATAAGCTGCACCAAGTTGAAATTAAGCACCACCTCTAAACTTTCGTGAATCTGCAGTTTTCGGTGCTCGGGAACCAGTAAATCATTTATTTCCTCGTTGTAGATTTCCATGTAAGACATTCTCAGAAGAAATTCTCTATCCGCATCCTTTGAGCACAAACAAAGAGTACACTCTTAGACATGTCTCAAAAAGTTCAATACATCAGATGAGCCAGAGAAGGGTCAAACAACTCCAGCTCGTTGCTTCTTTTCACAAAAGAGAGGTTTAGGAAATTCCTCATATATGGGACAGAAATGGGTGTCACTAATTTACATCATTTGATTGACCTGCATTGTTTCTTTTTCTCCTGGCTAAAACAATATATAAGTTTAAATTTGCATTCTAACGGTCCAAATATGGTAAACTATATTCCATTTCTTCACTTGAATACTAAATAAGTTGTTAAATCACTAATGAAAACCAACCAGCACTCTCTATACTTGTGAGCTTAAAAATTTGAAAATACCCACCAAATGAAAACCAATATTAATTGAGGAGGAAACGACTCATTAATGGATTCAACACAAGATCTCCTACTCTTATACCATATTGAATCATGTTAAAACAACACCAATCAACCCAAAAAGTTAAACCGATGAATTAAGGTCAATTTAATTATATCAGCCAACATAAGTCCCACGATCGTCGAGTATTCTTAAATGCAAGTACCAAAACAGAAGTAAGAACAACAACAATAATAGGAAAACCTCTTGGTGCAGCCTAGTCAAGGCCAAGAATGGCAATGGAGTAATTATATAAGTACTACCTGATGTATAACGTCGAACAAGTTGTTCACGGCAAGAGGAATAATTCCAGGTTCAGCGGGTGAGCCTCGCATCGTATGAGTTTTCCCACTGTTCGTCTGCCCGTAAGCAAAAACAGTACCTAAATTAAGCAAAATAGAACAGTAACATCAGCATTCAACCAAATACAACCAGCACATAAACCAAATCCAAACACCAACCATTGAATCCACGAACTGCAGATGCCACGATCTCCTTGGTGCGAGCTTGATAGACTTCAACAGTCTTGCAATCTTCGCCGAAAATCCGGTCTGCGAACACGAAAGAAAGCAAAATCGGAAGGTGCGAGAAGTGAGACGATGACCTAGATACGGAATGGTGAAGAAGGGGGAAATGAGAAGAGAAACTTGCCGAATTCGAACTTGTTAGGGTGATTGGGAATGAAAATGGAGTTGCCGGAGATTCTCCAGGGGCTGGTGTCGGCGTCCGTCGCTGAGAGCGGCCTTGCTCGGACGGTGACGTGAATCCTCTCCATTTCTGGTGTTCTTCTCTTTCGCCTCTGGATTTCGAAGAGAGAGTGAAGAAGAAGGGGTTCTTTTTGTTTTCCCGCCCTCTCCAAATGCCCAAATTGAGCGATTTTGAAAAAATAAAAATAAAAAATTGAAGTTTTTCGAGGGTAGATAGTCGAAGGCTAAGACTTTGAGAGTACGTTAGTCTCGAGATTTGAAGTTTGAAATCCACTCGTGA
Organism: Sicyos edulis; assembly: GCA_036507275.1. Lineage (NCBI taxonomy): Eukaryota > Viridiplantae > Streptophyta > Magnoliopsida > Cucurbitales > Cucurbitaceae > Sicyos > Sicyos edulis. The sequence goes on along the minus strand of CM071847.1, from coordinate 45,789,125 downwards.
CATTAAGTTGTAAAAAATAGTCTTTAATTGTGTATTCACTTCTTCCATATACCTCTTGGTCCCTCAGGGATGGGCAATCATGCCCCAAATATTAGGGCAATCAAATTTTAACTCATGTTTATAAAAAAAAAAACAATGACGATGAAGATAGAACCTATTACTTTTATAGTTCATTTTCTTAGTTTAGGAGATATATAGCAAGATCTTTCATGCTTGAGTACAAAATTGATAGGAGAAATAATAGTTTAGAATCAACTTATTTATCGAGGGTTAGTGACGCAGTTGGTAATCTTGTCTGGTGTTAATTCATTTCAACTCCACGGTCACGAGTTTGAGCTCGAAAATCGATATTTAACTCTCATATCATTTGAGAGTAGTTGTGCCCTCTAGTAGGATTTGTTGGTCCCCTTCCCCCACTTTGTACTAAAAAAAAAAAGAATTAGCTTCCTTCAAATGGTGGAATCTTACTCAATTTATAGTGATTGGAGTTGTTTGTTTTTTGGCCCATTATTATCTCTCATTATGGTGTTCTTAATGTGTAACATTTGTAACATTAACACATGAGATAAATGAGTTGGTAACTTTGGCTACGTTTCTTCTTATTTGAATACCCATTCGTTAACTCTTAGGTTGCTTGAAGCGTAGCAGTCCTGAAAGGGTTAATAGGTTCTTGATCAACCCCTCAAAAGGTCGGTGTGTACTTAGTCGCCCCAATAAATGGTTGGCAAACACGAGGGCTGGCCTCTAAAGGGATCAGATTCCTCTTTTGGTCGACCCCCTGAGGGTTGACAATTATGAGGCCAACCCCTAGAGGATCGGTTTCCTCTTCAGGCGACCCCTCATGGGGGTTAGTCTCTTTCTCAAACGTTTTTTGGGGCTCGATGTCTTTTTTAAAGCCGGTAAGCTATGAAGGGGCCAACCTCCTCCTTTGACTTCTCTTTTAAGAGATCAACTCTACTCTACTTCACCTCAAATCACTTTTTTGTATTCTCGAGTTCTTTATTACCCCTTGAGTTTATCAAATATTTCTACCCATAACATCAACCATCTCGAAAACACGGTAAAATTTCTAAATAATTTATCATTAGTAGTACATTTTACCTCTTCTATTATATTTGCAGCTTAATTTTTAAAATAATTTATCTATAGCACATTGATTTTTATCACTTAAATAGTGATAGAACTAAATTTGGATTTCTATCACGGATAGAAAACTCAAACAGTAATAGAGTCTATCATTGATTGAATTCTATCACTAATAAAACTCAATTTGAATTTTCTGTCATAAATAAATTAATTTTGATTTTGTACTATAAATAGAAATATTTTGCCATTATTTTTATACATGCAAAATTCCTAAATTTTTATTGGAATGTGGTCTGTTTTAAGTTTTAAATCATACGAAATTGACCGTACTTGTTAATAAATTCAAAATCTTGGAGGTCGAGAGCAGTTTCAGTAATTTTTTTCTAAAAATTTTCACCATTTTAAAGTTATATGTATTTTGTATAAAAAAAAACATATGTATTTCCTTGGGCGTGAACAAAAAATTGATAAATTTGTAAAGAATGATGAACACTTTTCTTCTTCATTTTTTATTGAAAGGAAAGACTAGTGAACTTAAGAGATTAACTAACGATATATTTTTATATCAACAATAAACATTTGTTAACACTAGATATAAAGGACATTTGAGAGATCTAATATAAACAAATATCAATTTAAAAATGATTATTATATTTCCTAGAAAGAGGGATAAATTATATGCACCAAATTGAAAACAAAATTGAATTAACACCAAACAATGGAATCCCTAGGTCATGCATAATGGATGACAACTTTCTTCATAGATTTTACTAATTAATATGATACCAAGAGGAGGTTGCTAGAGTAAGCTTAGTCTAATGGTAATGAACATGTATTCTTAATTAAGATGTAAATTCTTACCTTTTGAATTTACCTTTGATGTGCAAATATTGTTGATGCACTAAAAAATAATAGTAAGAGTTGTCTTCCTTTTAAGTTACGAGTTTGAAACATCGACATTTTTAAATTGTGTCTTCACTCCTTTAATATATTTCAATGTTATATTATAGGAACGTATGAATGTGATCATCTCCTCCATATTAAGAGTGAAACTCTTGATCATAAAAAAACAATAGCCGTTATATTTAATTAGTATTTGCTAACTTAGTGTGCGTATACGAGTATACATACGGCCTTAACTAAAAATATAGCTTGCTTTTGCAAGTTGCCATTATTTTAGTTTTTAACACAAAACCTACTATATATTTTTTTTGTTCCTTTTTAAATTTATCGATCTTGTGAACTTGCATTACCAGTACATTTAAATATGTTCACCATCCGATCATGAATGCAATATTTACATTGTTTTCATTTTTTAACTATTAAGTGAGGATATTAGCAATTAAAAGCAATAGCTCACTGTATAAATGGGTGCATACGAACTAAAAAATACATAAATTCGAATATTTCATTAAAAAAAAAAAGAATGAAGATAAAACTTCAAAAAATTTCAAAATCATTTTATGATCACCTCTTCAGACCTATACATTTTGTAATTTAAAAAAAAAGGTAAACAAGATAAAATTTCAACAATAGACATTAATATGACCTATGAATTAGAAGATCACGTGTTTAAATTTTCCAAACTTAGATTTATCAATTAAAACCGAACCCCATTCAACATTGTAAAGCAAATCTCAAATTGTGAACATACCTCAACTAATATTATTAAATGGGTCAATTATTAACAGCTATATGGTGCGAATCCACTCCCTCTTATTCTACTAAAAAACTATATCAAATCAAACTTAAGCCTGCATATATCTTTTGAAAACAATTTTCACAACAATTATCAAAAAGCAAATCATAAAAATCATTTTCAAAATCTTTGTGGAGTCATCGTCTTTTACTACAAATGTAGGCTATGAAGTAAATAAAATAGGATGTTAGGCTCACAAGAACAAAAAAAAATTGTGAATGAAGCAGTAGCTCAAACGGCATTGATATATACTTAATAACAACTTTGAGATCTTAGGGTCGAATCTCCCCCATCCCAATTATTGTAATTTCAAAAAAAAAAGAAGAAAAAAAACTTCAAAAAATATGTGAGGAGAATAATACAGTCAAATTTTAATTTGGGTTCAAGACAAATCTCAATAAAAATCTTACCCTTTCATGTTGTGATGCTTATAAAATAACATGCATGTTCAAAATCAAATAAAGGAATCATATACACAATGGTTTGCACAAGTTGATTTTTCTAAGGTAAAACAATTTACAAAAATGAATATTTTGTTATGAATGGAATTACATATCCTACTTTTCTTGAATTACTACTTTTGTTTAAGCAATTGTAACATACACAATTATGCGTTTCAAAATGGTTCTTGGTTTTTTTTTTTTTTTTTTTTGAAATCATGGTTCTTGGTTATTATATAACATATTTCACCTAATTTGTTTGATTCAAATATTAATTACAAATAAATAACATAAGATCAGAACTTGTGGAGTGGATTGAGGCAACATCTCACCTAAATTTTACCACATCCATTAGCAAACGCCATTAACAGGCATTGAATGCGCGCCAATTAAATTCAACTATTTATTAATTTCATATATATATTTTTCAAATAAATGTTAATTATATTAAATGCACACGAGTCCTCCAGCTATAGATTTATTTTATTTTATTCTATTTTTTGAAATCTGCTATAGATTTTATTTTAATATACCGGTGAAACTTAGAATGCTAAAATCCTTTCGTTCATACCTTCTTATTATTTTGAGTTCTACCTTACCTAACAGTTTTATAAATTATTTATTTAACAATAATTTATGGTGATACTCATTTTTCTATTATTATTAATTATTATTGAACAACTGCTAATGTTTTAAGAAGACAATTGTCTAGTTTAATGATTTTTTTAGGAGAAATATTTAAATAATGTCTGAGAATGATGTATAAAATAATGTCCACCTATGTGGCTCAATATAAGCCACAATCTATTTTTTTTATTCTATTTCTTTTATCTTTTGAATTTAAAATCAAATAAATTGTGGCACGCGTTGAACAATACGGGTGGACATTATTTTATACATCATGTCCGAGCATGATGTAAATATTCCTCTTTTTTTAGTACTCTAATTTAATAATTTCTCTCACTACATTATCTATGAACACTCTGTAAAATCATCTCGGATATAAAAGATAACAATTTTTTTTATATTATCAAAATTACAATCAATCAACTAAGTCAACACAACACTAACTATTTCGGTAAAATTGATTTTAGTTAAATTAAATATTGTATGAGTTATGATCTCAACAAGAATGTGTGTGTATATATATATACACACATATTTTGATGTTTTCCTTAGTCTTTGTCATAAAAAAAAACACTAAAAATATTGATGTTGCATTGATTTCATTATTTAGTGGTGGTAGTCAGAGTATCATTTATATAGACTATGTGGTCCTTTTCTCACAATTTGATTTTTTTTTTTAAAAAAACTAATTCTTTCTATTTTAATGTACTTGTTTATTGATGAATATTAAAAATGAGTAGTTAACGAGAATAAAACAGATTACTTCAATAATCAATTAACTAGTATATTAATATAAAAAGAAAAATTAATTAGTATATCAAGCCTAAGTTTAATTATCTGACTAAACATGTTTTTTTTTAAGACTTCAAAACTTTTTTTAAACAAATTTAAACTGTACCAATTTTAATTTTATTCAATGGTAAAAGACAAATTTAAAAAGTCTAAACATCTGGCTTGTAAGGGTTGCGGGTCATTAATTCCTTGTACGACATAATTTAATACCAAACAGATGGTTTATAAACCACTGGATATTCATAAAAAAGAAGAAAAAATCCACTAGATAAAACATTAAAAATCTTTTTAAAAAAATATTAAATATAAAATATATAACAAAGTGCTATCCTCCATAAAAGAAAAAATAAATAAATTAAAAGCACTGCAAATATAGCAAACAATATTACTAATTTAGAGATTAGGTTCAAATGTAATTTGGGAGTTTTTATTAGTTCAAATTTAACTTTCACTTACTTTATTTTTATTTTTTGTGAATGTTTGGGAAAAGAGAATATTTCTAACATAATTTTTTTAAGAGGGTGTTATTTATTTACACAGAACTCTAATATTATATTAAATAATAAAGAGTTTACTTCATAAATAATAATGACTCGATGACGTAATTAATTATCTTATTTGATGTTAATTTATTTCAAATCGATGGTCCAAAGTTCGAACACGAAAATTGGTATTCGACTTTTATATTAATTGAGCCACTTGCCAAGTGATGAAGCGAGAATATTATTGATATGATTATTATAAATTGTATTCATATCCTTAACTTATTATAAGATCATTTTCACGAATGAGCTAACTATGATAGTTTATTTGCATCTGATTTTTTTAATTAAAAAAAATCTAATGATTATGGTTCATGTCATTGCGAATTTCCGAGGAACAAAGGATGGGTTAATTTATATAGGCGAAGATAATTATGGGTAGGAATGTCCATTTAAACTGTGGGGCCGTGAACGTGAACGAGGATAATTTTTTTTTAAATAACTAAATGGGATGAGAAATATGATACTCATTCTCATTTTCCGCAAAATATTGAGTGGATTTATTTTGAGAAATTTGTGAGATATATTGATATATAAAATAATGCTACAGTAGTCTTCAATTGTTTTTTTAGTACATCTTTGAGGAGGTGTGATACGGGTGGTGAACTGGTTTACAACCAAACAAGGAAACAATTGTGCCACTCACCTATTTGGTTGAATGATTGTATTTTTTAATAATATAACCATGCTCGTTATTGGCCAATAACTTAGAAATTAACCTCTTTTTTTTAGTATATATTGAAGGAGGGAGACAAATACCGATTTTCAAACTCGAACCTGCGACGCTTGAGTTGAACTAGTTTACAAACAAACAATGAATTATTGCCCCCACTGACCCATTCAATTAGAAATTAACCATTTAATCCACCTTAATAACAATTTAATTTTCATAAAATTAACTATTTAACTTGGCACCATAAAATTACAAAATAATTAAGATCAATTCATTTAGATACAATAGCTAACTATCACACATTTAATTTATATATATATATAAAAAAAAAACTATCACACATTTAATTTATGTGAATATATAAAAACTGACTGTTTTTTTTGGATAATTTTACCAATTTATAAAAACTAAATTTTATCTTTTAAAATTACCAAGAGTAAATTATAGTTAAACTTGTTTTCTCTAAATCATAAGGACCAAATTCATAATTGAAAGTGGATTCAATCGTATAATCTGTTGATTATCGATTAAAACTTTATTAAGTTAAGCAAACGTGACTTATATTTTGTCTATTTATTAGATGATTTGGTATAATTTAGATAGAAAAATTATACATACGAATAAATTTACATCTAATAAGATAACTGTTAGGTTTTGAAACATTGTTATTTACTTAATTGTTTATTTTCGTTAAATGCCATTTTATCCCTAAAATCTAGAAGAAGACTTTTAAATTAAAAACGAAAAAAAAGGGAAAAAAAGAAAGGAGAAAAAGTTAAGATTGCACATTGAATCATTACTAATTAGTATTATTCATTTCAAAAGAGGATGAGATTAAGAACAATTAAGTGAACCAAGACATTTTTGAGAAGCTTAGTGGGCTTTGAATATGACTAATTCCTATGTAGAAAAATGAAGACAAAATATTTATATATATATATATATATATATATATTTCCAAACTTCCCAACCCCACCAACCTAATCACAATTATATTGATTCCTTGGCTTTCTTTCTTCTTACACAAAGAAAAAACACAAATGGAGGAAGCTTTGAAAGGCTGCAACAATGGCGGATTCCGGTGAGCCGCGACGGTCGGTGACTTTTTTTCTTCTTGTTTATTTGTTTTATTTGAAGAATTTTGATGGTCAATTGTAGATTGAGTTCAGTGATGGTTTTGGTTGTATGTACAACTTCTCTGCTTCTGTTGCCTCTGGTGGTGCCGCCGCTTCCGCCGCCGCCGTTGGCGGTTCTCGGCCTGCCGGTCTTGATTCTGGTTGTTCTTTTGTTCTTTGCTTTCTCTTCTTCTCGTCAGGTTCCTAATGGCGCTATGTTTTTCTGTTGAGATATGGGGAAATTAAGATGCAGAGTGTGTACATATCTTGAAATGTCCTTTGCTTCAAATAAAATTAGAATTTACTCTCTTTACTTTTTAAAACTATTATTTTTTTCAAATGATTTGATGTATATTGTTATTTTTTTTTGTTTATTCAATCATTTGTCTATATTAATATGTCTTTCGATATTTAATTTGTTAACTATAAGAACTTTTTTTCTTTTTTTTTCTGTCTCTTGTTTTTGTTTTTTGTTTTAGTTTTCAATTTTAACGTAGGGGCTAACATGCTACTAATATTTAGTTTCATTATTTGATGGTAATTTAATCAACACTATGGTCACGTGTTCGATTATGAAAATTGATATTTGACTTTCATTTATTTGAATGCAATAGTATCCAAGGTTTGTAGTTTAGCTCCCCTAATTTATACTAAAAAATTATCAATTTTATTTTTAAATCTAAAGCTCGCCCGCAGCATCTATACCATGATATCATTCATGTGAAACCACACATTTTTTTTTTTATAATAAATATATTAAAAAAAAAAGGAGATAAATATGTGGCACATGAGTGAAGTGATGATGGGGATGTTACCCGGGGTATACCCAAACTCTCTTCTTATTCAAATTACTTGCAAAAGCATTTCGTATTTGAATCTAATTACCAAATTTAAAAAACCACACCAATCTTTTAGATTTTTTTTTTTGGATTTCAATTTTTGGGTTGGTTTTTAAAAACATGTAAATATCAGAGTTTAGAGAACTATAAGTTTAGTAGTTGTGTTTAGCCTTTATTTTTTTAAAAAAAAAAATTGTTATCAACAAGGCTTTAGTTTAGTTTAGTTTTTTTTTTTAATATAACTTTATTATTACTTTTTGTCAATTAGTTTGCACTCAATTCAAAATTTTAAATTAAAGTAAATATAATATCATATATTGAGGTATTAATAATTAGGAGATATGTGGTTCCACTCTTATAATCATCTATTCAATTGTATTAAATAAAACTGTCAAGTAATAGATATTAATGCCTATCTAATGACAAAAAACTTATGGATTGGAAATTACCTACCTCCAATTATTGTAAATAAAAAAATATTAAATAAAATTCAAATGAGTTCAAAAATTAAATTTAAGGTAACATTTCAATTCTTTAAAAAATTAAAAAGAAAATATAAGATTTCAATTAGACTAAAATTATATTTTCGTTTGAGTTTGGAGACTAAAATATATTTCAAAGATTTAGAAAACTTAAAAAAAAATGTCCTCAAAAGATGACCGAGTGGTTGAAAATTTAGGCTTTGAAGTATACTTCTTTCAAAGTCCTGAGTTCGATACTCACGTGAGACATTATTCCATTGATATCTCCGACATGACTAGACTATCATTTTTGTCCCATTTTAATTTCCTCCAAATCGATCCACCTTAGTTTACCGTTAAAGAAAAAAGTTATCTCCCCAATTCATTTGTGAGTTTTTTTCATCTCTTTTCTTCCCTGTTCATTACCAGAAAAACAGAGCAAAATCAAATTTCATCAGCTCCAAGCTCAATCTTCTTCTTCATCCTCATTTCTGGTTTTACTTAACTTTGAAATTTGCAGAGGGAAGGGCACCACATTCTTACCATTAGCCGTGGGTGGTTTGAGGAAAACCATCAATGAAGGCCATAAAGCTTCTAAAGAATCCTAGAATGAATTAGATTAAAAGGGTTTATTGCTCAGCAGCTATTCTCAATCTCCACACCATTATATCTTCTATTGACAACCCATAAATTAGTAGATGAAGATTCTTTTAGTTGGCCAATGTTAGGAGATGTTTGTTTGGCTGGTATTTAGCTTAAAGAATTATATTGAATAGTTAAAAATTGAGAGTTATAATTTTTTTGCACACAAGTTAGAGTCAAAATCTTGTTTGAATGTAGATTTAAAATGAGTAGTCATTTTTAAAAGTTAAAAAAATGATTAAACACACATGACATGTTACAAAGAAGAATTTCTTCACCGCACATCAATCCCAATTGATGTATTATCTGCAAACAGTCATGAAATCACAACAACATTTATTTATCAGTTGTACATACGCAACCAGATTCTGGGATTATGTGAGGGATAGTTTCTCTTGGCTTGTGGCCCTGTCCGGTGACATTCACTCTCTTTTACGTACTACACTATTGAGTCATCCTTTCAAAGAGAAAAAGAAGCTATTGTGGAATAATTTTATAGAGCTTTTTGTTGGATTTATGGAGAGAAAGGAACTACATGATTTTTTAGGATAAGAGCTCTAACTTCCCTTACTTTATTGAAAATCTTACAATTGTTGTTATATTGTGGTGCAAACTATTACCTCTCTTCCATGATTATAGTTATGATATGCTTTTAAGTAATTGAAGATCTTTATTGTAACTGATTTGAAACTGTATTTGGCCATGTGCCATTTTGTAATTTCATACTTATAATGAAATTGTTTTTTATCCAAAAAATAAAAAAAAATGATTAAAAATAAAGGATTAAAATCGACTTATTTTGATTGATTTGAAATGAATGATTAGAAATGGGTGGATAGAAATTAATGACTTATAAATGAATGATTAAAAATAAAAGTTATTTTTTAAAGTAAAAATAAAAATGAATTAGTAAAAACTGTGTGGATGTAAATTTTCGATGAGAAATTATCCTAAAAGTAAATCCTACCTAAATGTACCAAACAAACAGCCTAGTTCATAAAATTTTATTCACTTTCCACTCACATTCTCTACGAATTATCTTTACTTTATTAAAGTTTTAAAAGTCGGGGAAGGGGGACCAACAAATCCTATATAGAAGACACAACTACTCTCAAATAATATGGGATGTGTCCTCTCAAATAATATGAGAGTCCAATACCAATTTTCGGGTTTGAACTCGTGACCGTGGAGTTGAAATAGATTAACACCAGACAAGATAACCAACTGTGCCACTGACCCTCGGTTAAACTTTTTCAAAATCTAAAGCAAGTAGTTGAAAACATTTTTTTTAATGTTAATTTTCAAAATTTCAAAATAAAATATCAAGAATCATCAAATCCACTAAAATATTTTGATTGCGCAAAAATTTGAAAAAATATTGTTGATAAATATTAGCACACCAAATCATTTTCTTTTTAATTTATAGTTTATTTAGAAAGTTTTTTTTTTCTTTTTTTTAAAAAAATTATTTTGCTTTTTTAATTCAACAATATTTGGAGGTGAAAGTTTTGACCATGTAATCTTTTGACTAAAAATATTTATATATAGATAATTAATATTAGTTATTTATTTTGAAATTAAATAACATTTCTCCTTGTTTATTTGATGGAACCATAGAAATTGTGGGGTTTAGGCCTATGACCCTCCGGCTAAACCCTTATACTCGGGTCTTAATGGTTTCAGACTTATTATTTAGAGCAGCCTGATTTGATTTGGATCTAAATTATTTTAAAGATATTATTAATTTATAATTAATCTCTCTCTCTCTCTCTATATAACCTACCAAAAGTTTTGACATCGAAATTTTGGTCAATTAAAAATCATCAGGACATTATATATTTATATATTTGATTTTTGAAATTTGGTACATGCTTCTAATTTTAGTTGCTAAACTAAGTTGATCTCATCTGACTAAATATTGATATGTCTACTTTAATTTCTAATCGGCACTTGAATTGTAATATTCTAGAAAAATAAACCTCACCATTTTAGTCTACATCAAAGGTAATTTCGATGTAACAAGACCGTCTAATTATTGTTATAATTTCGGATCAAGAATTGTTACATAAATTTAACCGCATATCATTCAAATGATCATGATGAAAAGGATGACATATCTTTGGAGTGGGAGACAAAATCAGAAAACAACTTCAAATGGGATTTTATGTGGAGAAAAATATCTCATGACACTTTCCATTTTGAGTATGCATTTTAAGGCCATAGTGAACTATATTATACGAAAAGGGTTTGCTAAAGCCCGTTTGATAACCTAGGCACCATGTAAATATTCCTCATATATATATATATATTAGTATAAGTTGAGAAAAGGGGAATACAAATACTAATATCAGAAATCGAATCCATGATCATAGAGTGGAAAATGGATTAACACCAAACCAAATTAATGAAAAGATTTTGAAGTATATATACAAAAGGGACAACTTCCTAAAATTAATATGAGTCAGGCCCTTTAGATGATGACAAAAAAAAAAGAAGAAGAAAATTCGTGTCTTGTTTTTTTTTTTTTTGAGATTACAACAATTATGGGTGGGGGAGACTCGAACCTAAGACTTCTAAGTCTTTAAGTGTATATTGATGTCGCTTGAGCTACTGCTCTATTGACAAATTCGTGTCTTGTTGAGATATCAGAGTTGAATTACTTAAGTTGTATTAGAGTTTGTATATATTAATGTTAGTTGTTTAGGTTTTTCCTAATGTAAAGTTATTCCTTACTATATGTTGTCTTTTAAAGTCCCTCAATTGTAAAGTGTGACACATATCCTACACCATATGAAGTTCTTCCATCTCTCCCATGGTTTCCTTTGATCTTCAACCTATATATATAACCTTAACCTTAACACGCCTAAAATGGACGATATTATATTAATGTGGAGGCAGATATATGGTCATTTTTTTCTTCTCTTTTTTAAACATTTGATCTTTGTATAAAATTTTTTGTTGGTAGAAACATCTATTCAAATATGTATTTTTCTTTAATAATTAACTATATAGTTGAAGCTCAATATATATTTTTCGATGAAAATTTAATTATTTCAAATTATATTATTATAAAAAAAATTTATTTATAAAAAAAGAGAAATCAAATGGGAAAAAATTCTCTACGGAAAATCCTCGCCTCGATCTACGCAAAAACTCGATAAATTTTGCAGAGACGAGGACTAGATTTAGTGGCAAGGACAAAAACGAATAAGTCGTTTCCTAGTCTTGTTCTGCTTCATAGGCATCTTTATGTGGAGGCATGTAGATGTTTGTTGTTTCTAAAGTAGTATCATAGCTATATGCTCTTAATTTAACAATATGGGTGAAGACTTTAAGTATAGAATAAAGGAGACAAGTCTCAAAGGGTTTGAAATTTACTTTGTTTGGGAGGAGATCTCTCAATGTAGAACAAAGGAAGCTAGCCTCAAATGTTTGGAGTTTACGTATTTTATTGAAGGGGGAATTGTTGCTAATGCGAACAAGTCCACACATTGGTAAGTTAAAGAGAAAATCTTAGATGTATAAGAGGGAAACAAAATAAAAATACGAAACTTATGCTAAAAGTGATTAATGTAGATATGTAAATGTTGTTCTTGTTGTCCCTAACACCTTATTTATTTGTACTTAACTATATAATTTCATTATCCCAAATTCCTAAGTCACTCTATTACGGACTCGCTAATGAAATGAACTTGAATCTTTTTAATTAGTGTTGGATAACGCAATTTCATGGACCTATTTGAAACTTTGTAAGGTAAAAATAAAGTTTCTTCGAGTACCAACGGGCTTAATCAATAGTTTAGCCTAAAAAAATATAAACAGTATAATATATAGCTTAAGCAAAATGTCCCATTCATGAGAAATTTATAAAGTTAAAGAAGTTGATGGGAAATGCGACTAGAAAAATTCTCCAAAATACTCAAAATGATATGCATTTACAACGATTAGATAACATGTTTTACAATAATTTATTGAATTCATCGTTAAAATCGTATAAATTTTGTTAGTAATATTTTGTATAATTGATTTTTTTTGGGTATAATTTACTTATTTTTTTAACTAAATCTAGAAAGTTAGCTTATAAATAAAATAAATCAAGTAACTATTGGTTGTTGACATACAAAAAAATGGTCCCATAATATAATCATGGTAATGATGAGGCTTATGATGTATAGATTCATGAATACATTCTCTTTTCTATCTAAATCGGTGCTTTTCTTTCTATTTTGGGAGTGGAAGACAATGTGTGCGATGACAAGATTTGTACAAATATAGAAATAAACAAGAGCATTGGGGGCAAAAGAAAAACAAGCACCTTTCTTTTTATGGAAACATACTTCTCCACGCTATTAATTAGGGTTGATTTCGGTTCGGTTTTTGTCGATTTGTACCAAATCTACAACTGAACCGATATCTTCGGTTTTCAAAAAATGGATCCGATCTAATGTCCAATGAAGTCCAAAAATTGATACGTGTCCAATTTTTTTAATATATCAAAAACAATATTCTCATATAAAAAAAAAAAACTTCTCATAAACGACTATTTTTTTAAAGGTTAGAAGTATTTTTAACTTATTCAAAATTATCTAAGGATGCTTTTACTTGAAATAGGAGTGAATTAAAGAAATATTAATGGAATGAATATAACTTTATATGAATTGTTGATAATATATATATTTCGGTTTGGATCGGTTTTTATTGGTTTTTAAAACGAAAATCGAAACCGATCCAATATTTTTTGTTTTTTCAAACTACAAATCGATATGTCCAACTTTGTGCTAAAAAACCAATCCAATAGATTGGATTGGTTCGGTTTTTCAATTTTTTGTTGCACCCCTGCTATTAATTAACATCCCATGGCTATATGCAACAAATAAACCTATTATTATTATTACTTTTTCAAAAAATAAAACTTTTTTGAGGAAAAAAAAGATTAAACAGATTCCATTAAAATATTAAATGGTTAATTCATAGTCTATTTTATAATTAACGTTTTAGGAAGTTTATTGTCAACTAGATATTGTGGGGTCTTAAAAAAAATTATTGAGTATGTGTCTCTTGTGTGTTGTTTAGTTTTTTTAGTTGGTTGCGGTTCTTGTTTGAAAAAAGTAAAACCTATTAAAAGATAGGCCAAGAAAAAAAAGTAAATGCAATTTGATTAAGCCACTTTTAGATATACTTTTAGATTTATTTATTGTATGGTAGGATTTAAAATAATTGATGCATTTCATTCTACTTTTTTGAAATATGGTATAGAAAACAAAAGGCTAAATTACATAACAATGGCTTTGATCTATGTAATGGACTTTAATTTTGGCCTTAGATCTCTTTTTTTTTTTTTTAATTTAACATTAATTAAAATAGAGAAATTTGTTCATAATCTCTTAATTCATGAACACATACATATACTATAAAACTAAGTATTTTAAAAGTTTTAATCGTACTTTTATTATTATTATTATTATTTTTCAAAATATTTTGGTTTTTTTAAGAACACAAGTAAAAGAAGGATATAACAAAATAATGAAATTTATAGTGGAGTAGTATTTCTTCCAAATGAAAGAGAAGAAGAAGAACAAAGCAATGGACAAGAAACTAGAGCCACAACTCTTCGATAAAAATTGAGAAAATTATATTGAATAGACTATTTTCAATTTTTTTATATGGTCAATTTGTATGCACCTCGACTAATATTACGGGACATAACGTCTAACTCTATGACATTTGGATGCTAAAAAAATTTGTAGAAAATTAATTTATAACTAGTTGGTCATCATAACTTAAACTCATCACCTTTAAATTTTCGACAACTCTCTTGACCACTATCCACTTCATAATATTTAACCCAACAATATTATTAGCCTTTGAATTTTAAAGATCCCCTCATTATTTGAAACCACTTATGAAGAACCATATAAGATTTTGCTAATTACACATAGAATAATTTCATTGGTGAGAGTTGACAATTGTAGTCGCATCATTTATCATACTTACATTAGAATCATCACACCCATTAGCTTGAAATGGCATTCATCATGGTTTAGATAGAAAAATCATTGAAATTAAAGGCATGACACTTTACTTCCTTTTTTGACTACTTAGATCAAGACTTATTTGAAACACTAGCCACATGTTTTATGCCTATATTAGTATATTGAAATTAAACGTGTGGCATGAACCTTGTTTTTTTGTTTGTTTATTTTTAAAAATATTATTATTATTATTTATAAATGATTTAAACGGTGAATTTATAGAGAATGGGTGGGTGACACAATAATTTTTATTGTTTCATTTATTTTCATGCAATATTTGACATTTTTTTAGAATGATTAGATCTATAGGATGATAAAACTCAATTTTGTATCTAATAAAATTTTAAACTTTGTGTTTAGTTGGTTAATTAGTTTTAGAAAATGTCTATTAGAACAACTAATTGAATTAGTGGTGTGTTGATTATCTTGATTGTTGATATTTGATTTTAATTTTATTTTCACAAGTTTAATTCTAAAAAAATGGTATTTAGCTTGATATTTTTAAGTTCATATTTCGACTACATAGACAAAGGTGAAGGTTGTTCAAACACCTATGTATCAAACATATATTCTTTAAATTATTGAACATGTTTTTAAAGTATAGAGATTGACAAGACACACATATAGAAGTTCCATGAATAAATTTTATAATTTAACCTAACGTTTTGTATAAAATTTAATTTAAATGGGTAAATTTCATAAATGGTAAACTTTTGATTTTCAAACTTTTAAATGTGAATTCTAAATTGATGAGGCTTTTATTTGAAAAAGAACATAGGAAAACCTCACCCTTATCATTAATTTTTCACTAATACTTAACAATTTTTCTTATAATATGCTCTTTCAAATTTAAGCAAGTATAATTTGAGGCGTATATTTGACTCCAATTACATGTCTTCACACACACATATATGATGAAGAATTAAGTATATAAACAAGATACGTGTGTCTATTTTAAACTTCAAACAAATAATTTATAAAAATATTATTTAAAATATCTAAACTATTTTTATACCAACTTTATATATAAAAATAAAAAAATGTTTAAAAAATTCATAAACCAAAATAAGCATACAAATTATAATTTAAATATAAAGAAAAATAAGAAATTTCAAGTTGTACAAGTGGAGGAAACTGTCGTTAGGTGGAAAAATAATATATATATATATATATATATATAATATGTGAGTGTGAGCAATTTTTTAAACCGTTTCATAGTGATCCAAGGGTGAAATAAGTAAAAATGACCAGTTCAATCAATAATTTAAATTATTTTTAATTTTTGTATACTTTATTATATATTTTTTCTTATTTATATATTTACCTTCTATCTATATTTTTAGAATCAATATAAATTTGTAAAAAAGAATAATATCCAAAAATTTATTTTTGTTTTAAAAATTTAATCAGCATTTACCTACTTTCAAAAGGAAATGTAGTTATATTGTAGGATAGATAGAAGATATGTTAAAAAATTTAAATAAAAATAAGTTTAAATTAAAAAAAACCAAAAAATAAAAATCTAGGGTCCATTTGATAACAATTTTATTTTTTGTTTTTAGTTTTTGAAATTTAAATTTATTTTTACTCAAATTTCCTATAATGTATTACATCTGTATCCATCTTTCCTTAAGAAAGTAGGTGAATACCAGCTAAATTTTAAAAATAAAAACAAGTTTTTAGAAGCTATTTTTTTGTTTCAATTTCTACAAATATAGATAAGAAGTATATCTAAGTAAGAAAAATACATGTTAAGATAGTTGTTATTGAGTTAATTTTTTTTATATACAAAAAGCTATCAAACGGAGTCTTAATTTATAGTTTTTTGTTTTTAAAATTTAAGTCAACAATTATTTTATCATATATTTTTTTTACTTAAATATTTTCATTTTACCTATATTTTTAGAAATCAAACTTAAATCAAAAAGGTTGTTTTCAAAAGCTTTGTATTTTGTTTTTAAAATTTAACTAATATTCATATACTTTTAAAAAAAAAAAAATAGATATATTATAAAAAAATATATGTATATTGTAAAAAACTTGAGTAAAAATAAATTTAAATTTTAAAATTTAAAACAAAAAATCAAATAATTATCCAACATTAATTATTATCCAACAAGACCATTTTCTAAGAATGGTGTGAAATTTCCCAGCATGGTCTTGAACAGTTGGAATATTGAAAAAATAAAAGTGAGCTAATTCCTTGGTTTAGTTTGACAGCTCATAATCTCTGAAAACTTTTCAGCAGCTTTGAGTTACCGAACCAATGCAAGTTGATGCTCAGTATTATCATGTAGATTCATGCATTTTCTTAAGCTTCCCCATCTCTATCTCTCTTTTACATTAAAAAAATGAATTAAATAAGTGTAGTTTATGTAAAAAGAAATGGTTGTAAAATTCAAGTGGGATTTTTAAGCATAGGAAAAAAGGAGTTACCTTGGGGGAAATATTTAGACCAGACAACTCATAAATGAAATGACATGATTGCATGTTGGTGTTTGAATGAGATTTTAGAGGAGTTAGCTTGATAATTTATTTTGAAGAATTATTTTGAGTAATTATAAAATGATAGTAGTTGATAAAAACTTATTTGAATATGATCGTAGAGATGTTAGAAATAATTGTTTGTTTGAATGTATATTTAAAATGAGTAGTTAAACATAATTAAAATTAAATGGTAAAAAATAGTTTATTTTTAAAAATTAAGAATTAATTATTAGAAACATGTGGTTAATATTAAAGGATTATTAAGAAACGATTAAAAAAAATGGTTAGACATAAAAAAATATTTTGAATAGTAAAAAGAGGAATATTTAAGATACAATCCAAAAAATAATACTCACCTAAGTGATTCATTATAGACCACATTCTATTTTATTTTAAATTTAAAAGATTAAAAAGAAAAGTATGGTCTAAATGTTATGTATGTGGACATTAATATTTAGATATATATAATCTAAATATTTCTCATAGTAAAAAAAGAAAATATATATTACATTTTATTATATTTTTATAACAATAAGAATAGATACAACTACTTGACAAATAGTATCTTTTTTTCATTGACACAATTTCCAATAAAGCACTGTAAAGACGAGATTTCAGGAAGGTGAAATTTGTCGTTACCAATTGAGATGAGATAGATAATCAGACATCATAAGTTGTTTAAAAAAAGTCTTCTTTTTTTTGTTGGAGTAAACTTTAAACCCACTTCTTTATATCCTTTTGATCAGTCATGTTTATTTTTAGCACTTTTTTATATATATGCTTTTCAATCAATTAAAAAGAATCCATTTAACTCTTATAAATTTGTTTAATGGTTAAAAGTGCTTTAAACAAAGGAAGAAATTGTGCAATATTTCATCCCTACTAATTACCTATTTAAAAACTAATTTTATGTATACTTTCTTGACATTTAGATAAAATAAATTATAAAAATAGTCCAAATATAAATTTATAATCTACAAAATGTGAACATTGGAGTTGTTTGTTTGACATATTTAGGTAGGAGTTAGTTTTAGGATTTATTAATTCCTCCTCAAAAACTTATATCCGAACGAGTTTTTATTAATTCAAAATTAAATTCAAATAAAGTTTTGACTCTAACTTCTCTACACAAAAACTACGTCCAAATGAGTTTTTGACACAACTCTCAATTTTTAACTATTCAATATAATTTTTTAACTCAAATACTATCTAAATATATCAAACAAACAGCCTGGATCAAGTCATATATGTACCAGTTAAATTTCGGTTTTGTTGGCAAATTTCAAACCTATTAAACAACTTCATCGAAAGTTTTATTTGATTTACTACATTTATATATATATATATATATATATATATATATATATATATATATATATAAATAAATAAATGATAAAAAGGAAAAAAAAAATCAACCTCAATTCCCAAATCTCAAGAACTCGAAATATTAAATATATACACACATATATATATATATATATATTAAGGCATAAAATTTAATTTAGGAACCAAAATTATAATATTTAACTCAATAAAAACGTATCCTCACGAGTAATTCAACAAATATACGTTAAGAAACTGAAAAATATAGACCAATTCCCACATATTATCCAATCAATTGTCGCAAATAAAATTTGGAAGCAAAACAGAAAATGAGTGATACATTAGTATATATATATATACACGGAAAAATCAGCACAAAATGATGTTATAATCCAAATAGAGAAGAAAAAAAGACACACACAATAAAAAGAAAACTAATTAATTTCTGGGTTTTTAGCGATATGAATAATCACATAATCTAATTAATTAGTATTGAAAACGATGGCCGTATCGGGCAGATGAGAAGTGGAGAGAGCACAGAAGAGAAGAACCCCCAAAATGAAAACCGGCACAAGAAGAACCGGCAATGGCGGCGGAGGAAGCGGCGGCAACACCACCGGCAGCACCACTAGCGCCGCCGTCCACAGCACCAGAACCACGCCGGAGAATACGCTCCCAAGCCTTACCATCAGGACCGCCGCCGCAACTGAATGATCATCGTGTGTATCTAACTCCGCTTGTTCCATACGCGCCGCCGCATCGGCGGGAGAGAAAGTTGTCGGAGAAATGTGAAGAAATTATGGAGCTGGTGGGTAAGAGGGAATATATATATATATATATATATTTGATATAACCCAAAGATGAGAGATTATTTTTTTTAGTACGTATTGGGGAGAGGGATAGTACTAATTTTCTCGATCGAACATGTAACGCTAGTGTTGAACTGAATCTTCAATCAAACAATAAAATCATTACGCTACTGACTCATTCAATGAAAGATAAGAGATTATAGTCTATAATTAGGATTATAAAGTTGTACAAAATGTCGGTATAGTTATGTTGTTTTTGTGATATTAAATAATATCATTTGATCACACAAATTTTTTGTTGTTTTTTTCTAGATTATATCAAATGGGGTGGAGGGATTCCAAACCCAATCACTCTTGATCATTGAATTTAAACGAATGTCATTAAATTAGTGCTGTAATTGGTTCTACAAAATTTTTGTTCAAACAATATTAAAAAAAAAAACTTGTGGTAAAAATGACGATGTTACATGTATCTTAAATAATAAATATTGCTATATAAATCACAAGTAGGCCTTATGGTATGGCCCACTTGAGGTTGAACAGTGTGTCTTGATTCAGCCAACTTAAGAAAATTAAAAAGAAAAAGAAAAAGAAAAATAGTTAATGTCTTCTACTTGGAATTTGTAACTCTATCAGCTTTATTTGTTATTTTTAATTATTCATTGCATACCCACTCCTCCCTCATTTCTTTCTTTTAAATATACATTTTTTGTGAGTACTAATTATTTTTTTAAAGTTCAATTATAAATTTGATTAATAAAATTCAAAATTGAGAGTGGCAGTGTTGGAATGAATTGTGAACACACATTCAATAAGGATATGGGAGTCACGATTAAGAAATATGTTTACTTATCTCAAAAAAAAAAAAAAAAGTTTACTAAAATAAATAGTTAATTTAGACTAATAAGATGCCTTTCCATTTTTAGTGTGCACAATCCCTGGGAACTTTATGGAGATTTACTGAGAAGAATGTGACTCTATCTCAAAATCATGGAGGGGATCATAAATTTTAGTTGGACTTTTATATTATGTTCATGATTACTATTAATAGGTTTGATTTTTAGAAGATTTATTGATAGGTCAATAACGTTATCTGGTTTAATATTTAAATAGTGAAATTTTTAGATTTAATATTTTGGAATTTTTGGCCTTGGATTCCCCCTATTTTGGCGGAGTCTGATGTTGTAGAGGTTGTTAATGCCATTCATGGTGTTCACACAGATTATTCTGAGTTCAACAATATTATTCTTGATATTAAAGGGTTGATCTCTTCTTTAGGGGTTGTGAACATTTTGCATTGTAATAAGGCTTGTAATAGTGTGGCTGATGTTTTAGCCAAACAATTCGCTTCGTTAGAATTTTCTTGGATATCCTCATTCTCTTCTGTGGAGAATCGAGACAAGTTTTGGAAGGGGATTCTCCCCCCTGAGGTTGACTCTGTGTTGGAGATGGATTGTTTGAGGTTGTTGATTGATGGTTTATGAATGAATTGTTTTACAAAAAAAAATGGAATTTTTGGATGTGAAATCTTGTCAATTATGCTCATAATTGCAAGTGACTTTCTATAAGAGTTGGATTCATTTAAAATATATATATCTACCTTTTTATTCAACATTTAAGTCTCTAATTGATGAGCAATTGATTTTTGACTTTCTACATTTAATAGCTTTTAAACGTCATTTTTTGTATTCTACGGTATGCACGATCTGTAACACTCTCATTTTGGAGATTAATGAATATCAAAACTTTTATTTGTTTGAACCTCATTTGATGTTGTCTTTCTTTCGAATTTTGCTTTTATGTTTGAATATAATCAATTCATTGAATTAGTTTTGATTAAACTAATTTGGAGTGAATTGTCTTAAGATCAAAGAGTGATATTAATTTGCCTTAATTGTGAAAAAAAAAAGTTTTTGAAAAAAAATAATATTTAAGTATGTGTTAAGGATCACACATTGGAATGTGAAGAAACTTACTAACAATTAATAAGATAGGTAGGTTATTATGCAATCTCATCACCAAATGGTTAAAGAAAAATGAAATTGAGATTCGATTTATTGATACCAAAATCGATTCTTCGTTATCAATTGAAAATTCAAGGATCTATTGGGAAGAACTGCCTATAAAACAAAAAATAATCTTGTAACTTTTTTCCTACCTCATGACACATGCCCGAATTGGGGAGGTTATCAGCTCGAGCCTTGGAGGTTGAAGTTGGACTACTCTCGACTTTGTTGGACCTAAGGTCGAGGCCCCAAGAGATCGGGGTCAGGCTTGACCCAACCCACATGATCGAGCTTGAACTTCGGCTTGTCCTAACTCGAGCTTAACTTCTGTTGAGCCGATCCTCCATCGGTTCGAATCCCATGGGTTAGGGTTCAGGCCTTTGGTCAGTCTCTTAGACTTGGGCCAAACTTTTTTATGTTGGGTCTTTCTCCCGGCCAATAGGTTTTATTAGGTTTTTCTACCATCTGAACCCTATTCTTGGCTTTAGAGTATTATTTGGCCTCAACTGCAAGTTATACACCTAACACGATTCAAAATTCGTGAATCTAAAAGAGACATCTCATGGGGTCATGTTGACGATTTCACGTTTGAAAGTGTAAAATAGGTGAGCTAACACTACCTACTTAATTATCTTTAAACGCTTATGAGAATGATGAATATCCTCACCACTCAAATGCTTCTTACAAAGGATTTCAAGAGTTACCAACTTAAAATTGCTTCAACCTAGGCACATGCTTGTTACAATGTGGGTACAAAAATTTGTTCAATAAACATACATATTTGAACTCATGATCTCTCAATCATGATATTCTTACATTTTTACTATAATTACTATGAATGACAACTTTTAGACCACATATTATAAATATAGCTTTTTCTTAATATATATTTAAAAATTCCACATAACAATTTTTAAATATTTTTGTTTCTTCAACAAACTAGTTGAATCTATCATCAAACTTATTGAATTTAAAATCAAACGGATTAAAGACTATTATCAAACTATTGAAGACTATCAATGAACCAATTGAAAATTATCAATGAACTAATTTAATTTATCACTAAAGTTATTGAATCTATCAACAAACGATTGAATCTATCTGCTGAAATCTGATTGAATCTATATACTAAAAATTTATGACATTTTAATCATTTTATCATGAATACCATTTTAAAATTTATATATGAAATATATATATATATTTAAAAGTACTATATATTAATAGTGTTGTTTTAATTTTCTTTCCTATATAGATAAAATTCTCATATTTTAAACTAATTTGTAAAGTTGGAGGTATATGATTTGACACATCCACATTAATACGTACATATTTAAGTCTTCAAAGGGGCATAAGTAGAATATCTTTCAAAGTATTCCGGTGCCACAGTCTAGGGAAGAACCAGTAATGCCCTGGATATAGGAGAGCAAAGCTCCGTTTCTCGATTTTCAAAAAAAAAAAAAAAAGTCATATCATATGCCAGTCAATTGAGAAAAAAATAGAAAAAAAATTGTAATGTTAATTCATATGAGGGCTCTTTGTCTGGCATATTTAACTCGGATTTAGATGAAAGTTTTATTAATTTCTCTTTGAAAATATACATCCAAATGATTTTTTACTAATTTCTCATTTTTTACTTCTAAAAATAACTCTAATTTCTAACCATTCATTTCCTATCATTCATTTATAATTATTCACTCATTTATAACTATCAATGTCTAAGCATTCATTTCAAATAAATTAAAATAACTCATTTTTAATCATTCATTTTAAACTAATCAAAATAACTATTCATTTTAAATCTTGATCCAAACAAAGTTTTGACTTTTAACTCTTCTATACAAAAATCACATTCAATCAAATTTTTTTGCTACAACTCTCAATTTTTAAGTATTCAACCTAACTCAAAAGCTAAATCCTACTCCTCGATATTTCTTTCATCAACTTGTTTGATGTTTATTCACTGAAATTTTAAATTGTGCTTATCTTTTTAGTATTTGTCATTAGTGTACTTGTAAAGACAAGATATTTGACCTAACATTTATTTCTTGAAATTTAAATTAGATGACTTAGTTTGATAATCATATGAACAAATTCATAGGATTGAGATTGACTGGCTGTAATTGGTCAACCTCAATCACCACTTAAACGACATTATTTGGTCCAAATTCCATTTAAACGACATTATTTTAGATGAAATTAAAGATGCACATAATCCAAAATTTGGAGATATAATTATTTTTAGAAAACTTTAACGGTATAATAGTTTCATTGTTTAGTGACCAATTTTTAAAATTTTTAAAAGAATATTTATTTTAAGTACAAGGACTTAAATTAACTTTTAAATATTCAATAATTAAAATGGAATAAATATAAAAGTTAAATCAAAATGATATTTTAATCCTTTTCTTTTTTAATATAATAAGAAATTTGAAGGACTTGACTAATATGTAATTAAAGATAACAAAAAAAAATAAAAAAATAAAAAAGGTTTTTGTTAGAATAGAGTATGTTTATGAACATTGTTAATAATGGAGCTATGTGCATGAACCAGAAGACAGAAAAATGAAATGGAGGAAGAAATTATGTGCCCTAATTGTATAGCTTAATGGCACACAAAGAGATTCAATTAGTGATTGATTAGCCAATTAATTTGGTGAAAGCTATCTTCATTAATTAGAGTAAAAGCTAAAAGGACATAAACCCACTAAACCACTGTGACTGGGTCAAGCAAGTTGCATTCTTTTCTAAAAGTCCCTTCCCTTAATTTTGCTTTAATTTGTTTTGATTAGATTCTAATCCTATTTAAATTAAAAAGGGATTGTTTTAAGCAAATTTTTAGAAATATTTTTGGAATCCAAATTTCAATAAAAGTTTATATGTTGGAATAATTGTTTTTGGATAGATTCTTTTCTTTTGTTTTCGAACAATGTGGGTGTTTTAAAATAATAAAAATAAAATAAATCTACGGTACTGAATAGGTTGGTATAAATTAATTTTCTTTACCAGGCTTTGAAGATCTGAGAAATTGATGTGAAATAATTCGGAAAATAATAACATTGGAAGGATTCAAACGTAAGATCATCTCTCTTGTCTTTACTTGTCTATGATTTATAACAGAGATTTTTTTTTTTGAAGAAATAGAATAGAGAAAAGTTTAAATCATATCAAATCACAATTTACAATGTCTCCTGTATAACTAATTTAAGTCACAATTTATTTTATTTTCAATTAGAAAGAATCATAAAATGTAGCTTAAATTGAATCATACAAGTGAGCATTTCACTATTCTCTCGCAATCAATAACTTTTTTTTTTTTAGTACAGATTAAGGGAGGAATAACAAATATTGATTATCGGGCTCGAACATATAACGTTGACGTTGAACTGATTTACAACCAAACACTAAAACCATTGTGGCACTAACGCATACATTTTAATTAAGATCTTCAACTAAGACATGACATGTTTGAGATTGAGTCTTGTAACCCACCACAGTGATAGAACTAATAATAATAATAATCTCAAATATTCAGACGCCAACATTATTAACCAAAAAGGCAAATTAAACTTGTACACATTGACTTTAAGTTGAAAATTCAAGCAGACTTGGTCAGAATGTTTCAACCAAACCCACAACTTGGCATTTTAGATTACCCTATAAAGCTGAAAGGTCATTATTAGCTTTTGTTTTTATTGTTGCTTTTCTAAACATATGACAAGTTTTTGTTGGTAACTTTCTTTAGGTAAAATAATATTATTTTTTAAAAAACACAAACTTTGACAAAATGGCCTACTTTGTTATCTTCCAAGTGCATTGCATCTCTCTTTATTCAGTAATATCTAATGCTCTATTTATTCTAATCAAAAGCAGAGCACCAACAAAATTCAAATACTAGACAAACTAAATCAAATATTATATTATAAAACAATTCTATTTCAGGACATAATCTAATGTATGCTTATCTAAACTCAATTTAAATATCTATAAAATCAACTCAAATTTAAAAAGTAAAATATAATGTAGCTTGAAATTGATAGGTTGAATTTGATTTTGATTCTTTGAATCCATTGAGGAGTTTACATATATGTTAGTTAATTATATACAGAGCTCTATTAAGTAACAAGTACAGATTCAAATTTCCCTTCTAATTGTTGAATTAATAAAAGTTTCTTCATCCTGTCAAAAAATAAAATAAAATAAAATAAAAGTTTCTTTATAAAATAAAAATTGTGAATTCATGATTAATAAAGCATCTTAATATAATGATAGGTAAGTTCAAACAAAATCTCACTACAAGTTATTACACTTAACTCGAATAACGTAAATATAAATCAACCCATTAAGATATTATAACTCGAACTTTGGAACTAAAAAAATATTTAATGAATTGTATAAAACAAGTTTCCTGGAAAATAATGAATATCCCAAATGAATTCAGTTCGTTTTACTTCATTTTAAAAAAAATGTGAACATATAGGTAAAGCATGGACAATGCAAGATAGAAGTTTACACTTGATTTGAATACCTAACTTCATGAACTCAATTTTGATTGAAAAGTTTACAATTTAAATTATGAGCAAAGTAAATGAAAGACAAAAACTCTTGCAAACTAGTATAATCATTAAACAGTGAAAAATTTCCACCTCTGTTTCCAAAATCAAAGGGAAACTAGCACTTCAAACACATAATTTCATTTCAAATAAAAACATTCAGAAGTGGTCTATAAGAATACAAATTGTTCATTCATGTATCCAGAATGTGAATACAAAATAATCAGAGAATTTTGAAACCTGAAGTGCAAGGAAGTAGATTAGCTAGTAGAAAGAAAGCAATGGCCAACAATAATGAGCCAAGGCTATATTTATTTGTAATCACAGAAATAACAGATGCTTCTAAACTACATGAAATCTACATCATAATTTTTTTCTGCTGCAATCGATATATACAGAGAGATCGATACAAGAGAAGACTTCCTGCTCCCAATGGTTGATCAGGGTTCCATCACCATCAAGTCATAGCCTTCACCGCCGAGTTACGTGAGCGTTTTTCGTGTCAAAAACTCCCATTCGTACTCTGTAAGCCATAGAGTTGCAGCTTTTGCAATTTAAGCACATGATCACAACAATGGTTGCTTTGATCCTTTAGGCGGACTGAAAAATCACTTCTCCGGTAGCTGTTCTTATATACTCAGCACTAGCTTCTGGGGTATCTTCCTCGCTAGGCGGAACCAGTTGCCAGAAGAGCGGTAAATACGTTTCCCACTCGCTCAGGATGGCGGAGCCTTTGGTGCTACCAGTTTTTTCCTGTTTGCCAGAAGTACATATCTCAGTTGGCAGATGTTTGGACAGTGATTCAAATGGAACCAACCAACGGTTCCATATTCAAATGTTTTAGAGTTTTTGTGAATTGGAAAATACTTACAACATGGGCTTCAATAAGGCTCTTCAGCTGCATCTGCCCCACAGGAGCAGTTACTCTCTGGATTTTTACAATTTCTTTGTTAACCTGCTCATATTTCACAGGAATGATTCTGATGTGAGGAATTGAAGGAAATAAAGAACACAAAAATAATTTAAAAAATGATATGCTAGCAAAGTGATTCTAACTTCTAAGTCATGGCTCAAGAACGAGAACGAAAAAAAAAAAGAAAAATAAATAACATTCTGTGTAGTTAGCTAAGTTCCCGGAGATTGGTTTTAGAAATAGAAATTATTATCTCTGGATTTTTTTTGCTGCTATTCTAGTGCGCACATGGTTGCTTATTATTATTGTCATCATAAAGATGAAGGGTTATTCACTTCTTTTTTAATCTTATCTCACATGATTATGATGCTATTTTTACTAATCTTTCATAAAATCAAAGAAGCACCAAATATTTGCCCAAACATAGTTCACGAAACCCATACAGAAATGGCTTTCACTGTTTATTTACACTATTTCCTTCACTCAGTTTCCTAGAGTTGAATCAAATTATATCATCATCGCTAACCTTATTTACAATGTTTAAGTGAGCAAGCTAACCTCCTTTTACGAACCCAAGTTGCCCTAGGCATTCGGCAACACTATTACTAACACTCAAAAACTTTGAAAATTAGATTTCCAACAGGAAAGAACATACTGAGCATGATGTTTATCATATCAGAATATCAATACAGCAATAATCCAGGGACTAACTTAATTCATTCATATAAAAATATTAGGAAAAAACGAGGTCTTCAATTAGAGGTAAAGATTAGTTAGAAAGAGCAAAAACCTTTGGAATAAGCGTATCATCCTCGTCGAGAATATAAGCCAAGCCTCCGGTCATTCCAGCAGCTACATTTCTTCCCACTCTGAGTAAGTTGGACCCAAAAAAATAGTCAGTATAACCCTCTCTAATACCAACCAAAAAACTGCCGGATATCTTAGATAAAGAGAAATTACATACTTGCCAAGTACAACAACACAACCACCAGTCATGTATTCACAGCAGTGGTCGCCAGTTCCTTCAACCACTGCCTGAGCAAGTGAATTTCGGACAGCAAACCGCTCCCCGGCTTTTCCTCTAACAAAAATTTGGCCGCCAGTTGCTCCATACAGACATGTATTCCCCACTATGGCTGCATCCTCAGGAACAAACCCGGTATTTTCAGTTGGAGTGACAACTAATTCACCCCCAGCCATACCCTTGCAGATATAAATAAATCAGAGTAAGAACTTACATAATTATTCATCCATAAAATCACAACACAAAGATAAGAAAATAATATCGCTTGTAATGTCCAAACTGAAATCTAACTTGGACATTTTTAAATATGAAAAAGAACAAGGTATGAACTTGAATATCATTTAAACTATCATACGAACTAAGCAGTATGCACAATCTAAACGGCAGAGGCTATGGACTGCTTATTATAAAGGTAATAGTTCTTTGTTCATTCCAAACTTCAAAAAATTTACATGACAAACAAATCAAGCTGCTTCATTTCTACTTAAGACATCAACTCTTATAGAAAAATAATGTTTGATATACCTTTCCCACATAATCATTGGCTTCTCCTATTAGCCGAATGTTCATTCCAGGTGTTAGAAAACATGCAAATGATTGTCCAGCACTACCTGTGAACCTGAAGACAGGAAAGAAATCTTGTACAGAGTTCACCAACATAACCTTCAATTTACTTCTCATAACATTAAAAATAGTTCTCTAAAATTTGCATCATACGTAATGTTCAGTTGACCAGCAAAACCAGTGTCGCCATATTTCTTTGCAATCACCCCTGCTACACGCCCACAAACAGCACGATCGACATTGTATATCTTTACTGTCTTTTCCACTACTTTCTCACTTTCAATTGCATCTAATATCTGGATACATAAATTAAATAAATAAATAAAAATTCAGGACACAGTCAGATAAATCCAGATAATATATTTTTTCTTATCTCACTTTCTTTAGAAATAAAAGTGGCTGTTAACAGAACAAAAGATATTTTACAAAATCAACCTAATGCGTTTTTACCTATAGAGCAAGAGAAGTGTTTGGAGCCACTTCAAACAGATAAATGAAGGCTATAAACTAAAGAAAAAGAAGGTATAGAGCCACTTCAAACAGATATAAGAAGACTATAAACTAAAGAAAAAGAAGGTGTGTAACTTTATAGTATAATCAACGGGATAATCATATAACAGAGTGAAAGTGAGTAATGTGCAAGTAATTATCGCTATCTAAAAAAAGTTAAAAATGGGAAACCGGGTCCTACATAGAAGATGAGAGAAAAAACATAATTAAACAAATATTGCACCATTCTCATTGAACTGAGGATTGTTTATCATCTTCAACATACCTGTTGGTCTGCAAGTATGATATCATCCAAAATAGGACCGTTTGTGTGAACATCTTGATTCCGGATTTCAGTACTGCTCCATTTTGGTAATCCAGCACTCTAGAAATACGTTTAATAGATTATATAAGAACACTAATAAAAACTTAATTGCATGGTGATATAAACATATAATAATACCCAGTTCGCAAGAACAACAATTAAAATGGTTCCATCTAAATACATACAGAAAGAACATAATCGAGATCGAGATGCTGTGTTTTCATCAAAGATATATCCCGAGGTCTTAACAATTCTGTTCTTCCAATTATATCATCCAACTTCTCATATCCTAGCTGGGCCAATGTGCCTCTCACCTGAAACAAACATTAAAGTTTGATTCACACCAAAGTTAACAAGATGCAACGAGAAAACGTCCAAAATTAGGAACTATACAGACTTCCAAATGGAAGTATAAACAAAAGAAAGGCTAAAATGGCAAGAAGAGAAATAACCTCCTCAGCAACATAAAGAAAATAGTTAACAAGATCGCCAGGTACACCAGGAAACCGTGCACGCAGCTCCTCTCTCTGTAAAGAGAAAGAAATAGTAGCAGTCAGTCACATATCGAACTCCATAGAAATATGAAGGAGGTGGAATAGATAATGTGTGAATGAATTGGTTGGTCGATATAATTAAATTTACCACAACACTTTTGTGTTGATTGGTGATTAACATGTTTCAACATGGTATCAACGATTCCTTGCCGGGTTGTCTCATCCCCAACTAATATTGATTTTCACTTGAGAGACATTCTCAAATTTTCAAACCCACAAGTGAAGAGGAGTGTTTGGTGGATATAATTAAACATATTTCAACAGATTTCAACATCCACAATAACATTAACTCTAACGAGTTGTTCACACAGTTTCCAGGAAGTTGCCTACAAAACAACTTTCAAAATAGCCCAAGTCTTGAAACTCTGTATTCATTACCTGACTGGCAACACCAACTGGGCAGTTGTTAGTGTGGCATATACGGGCCATTATACAACCAGTAGCAATCATGGCAACTGAACCAAAACCGTATTCATCCGCACCCATTGCTGCAGCCATTAAGACATCAACTCCACTTTTAAAGCCACCATCAACTCTAAGAATGACCCTTTCTCTAAGCCCATTTTCAATAAGGGTCTGTATATTATCATACAATGATCAAAATCATATCTTCAAAAGAACGAAGTAATGATAACGAATATGATAATGTACGTGAGAACCTGGTGTGTTTCTGTCAGTCCAAGTTCCCAAGGGCCACCAGCATGCTTAATAGAACTTATAGGACTAGCTCCTGTTCCACCATCATGTCCTGATATCTGCATGGCAAATCAGATACATGAATCAACCAAATGAGTGACCGAAATATTAAATATTCAGAACCAATAAGAGAACTTAGGCCTGAGCATCATCCACGTTCACCTTTACCTATTCTGCGGATTATTAATTTAATGCTTGCAACTTTACATTAAATCGAGTTGGAAGATAATAAAACTTCATATGCTCATTTGAAAAGATATACTTGTTATAGTTCTTATATTAATACAATTATAATTCTGTAAATGTATTGGTTGTATTGTCCTTTATTGTCTTCTTGCTTTCTCCTACTTAGGGTTAACCTTGAACATGTACACTTGTATATGTTTATCACTTAGATGAATGGAAGAGTATTATGATTCTCTCAACGTTGAGTTTTTCATGGTATCAATGCTCTCTGTTAATTAGGGTTTTGGTTGTTATCCTAGGACTTTTGTAAACTTCAGGTTTGGATTTTAGGATCAGTTTGTTTATCATTGGATTTTTTGTCTGCCATAATCCTACCACCACTACCGTCAGTAGCCCCACTACCTGTTTGACCCCTATTTTTAATCATTTGTTGTCACTGCCTAGCGGCTAGCCCAATTGATCCCCATCTGACCTGAGCGTGAGGCGAGGTTCACCCCCGCTCAGCTTTCTGCCTCTGCTTCTTGTGGTATTGCAGGATTTGATCATTAAAAACTAATAAGAGAATTTATCAACTATGATCCTTCTTTTCCTATTCCAGAAATTGTTTATTTATTCCTGCTTGCAGCTTGATAACATGAAAGGAAACTTTTCAGCTTCTCCTTCCTATTGCAATGCACGTAGAATGTATGCTTTAATAGACAACAAAACACAGAAAAATTCTGATTGATTTCAATTAAGCCTCAACATAATTAATGCATCAAGTCAGGCATACACAAGTCATCAAAGTTCTGAATTATATAACAAATGATTCATACTAATCTTATACTCTGGAAGCAAAAACTATCACTGCCAAATGTAGAGAGAATTCGACCAGACTCCAGACAACTTGTATAGAACATCAGTATACTGTGGCACATAAAATACAGAGCTCCATAAACGTATGTAAATTTGAAATATTGATACCTGTATAATATCAGCATTACCCTTCGCAACCCCAGAAGCCACCGTTCCAATTCCAGCTTCAGCCACAAGTTTTACTGATACCTTAGCCTTTGGGTTCACCTATTTATTTGATGAAATCAGAAATGAACGATGGATTTCATCAGAAATCCAGAAGCATCTCACCAGTCACCACTAACTAATATAAAATGAGTACATTCAGCAACCCACAAAGAATTACCTGATGAAGGTCAAAGATCAACTGTGCAAGATCCTCTATAGAATAAATGTCATGATGTGGAGGTGGAGATATAAGTGGAACACCAGGTTTTGAATTTCTCAACCTTGCGATGTAAGCACTAACTTTCTTTCCAGGTAATTGGCCACCTTCTCCAGGCTTTGCACCTTGTGCAATTTTGATTTCTAATTGATCAGCATTGACCAAGAATGTTGGAGTGACACCAAAACGTCCAGAAGCAACCTGAGGAAGATAAAATAAGCCACAATCCAATAATTTCCAACGGTACATTGGCTTTGTACCTCTACGTAGGATAAAGTGTACGTTAATGCTCTTTACTGAGAAACACAATTAGGTCATGGTGTAGTAATTAAAGGAAAAATAGTATTAATATGCTGAGAAAAATATAACACAATTATGATACAAATTATAGTATGATAAATGAGAGGTTAAAATGTGCTACCTGCTTAATGGCACTAGTAGCAGTATCGCCATTCTGAAGGCCTTTAAGATGTGGCAGCGTAGGGGAGTACCCATCAACAACATCTGCTAGAGGTTTCCAACGAATAGGATCCTGTACAATAATGATATTGGGTATGTCATTATGTATGAAAGTACTTCTCCTATAGTTTTAAATTTTAATGCTGCTAAAAAACTATATAATAACACAGTAACTTTTATGAAACGATGCTGTAAATGCATACAGTAAACTACCTCACCACCTTCTCCCGAATTGGATTTACCACCAATTCTGTTCATTGCAATAGCAATTGCTTCATGCGTTTCCCTTGAAATAGCTCCAAGTGACATTCCACCAGTGCAAAAGCGTTTGACTATAGATATTGCTGGTTCAACCTTTCCCACAGGAATTGGAGCACGATCACTTTTGAACTCCAGAAGATCGCGAAGAACCTTAGGATTTAAGAAGTAAATTCAGATGCCAGATAACTTCAAAATATAACTGTTTTAATCTCAGAAATTTCAGTTAAAATCTTTAAGGGAAAGGCTAAACTATGTCTTTAGCACTTACATTCACAGGGCGATTTGCCAAATGTTGCTGATATACTGCATAAGCACTTTCATTTTTCTGGCGCACAGCTTTATGAAGCAATTTCGACATCTCAGGGTTGTTTCCATGATACTCCCCTTTTATCACACACACACAAAAAACGATTCTTAAGAACCTTGTTTTTCGTCCAAGTAACCAAAAAGAGCTATAACCATGTGCCAACACACATGGGAAAATAAAGGGAATAAGTGTTGAACTTGGAATTAACTTTTAATCATAATGATAAAAGGCACACCATCCCTCCTTCCAACAACTATTTCAATTGTCTATGATATTTTTCATAAAAAGAAAGTACAAGGCCTTAATCAACCGTAACTAATCTGCACGTATTCAAATCTTGAATGAAACTTTATCAAGTCTGACATTTAGCACATACCTCCTGGTCTGAATTGTATAAATCCAAAATTTTCTAGTCTCTTGGCTGTATCCTCAGAAAATGCTTTCACCCAGAAAGACAAAGTTTCTCTGGCCAACTGTAGTAGGGTATTGAAAAATATTTTAGTAGAAAGAGAATGATACAGTGAATGAAAAACCTTAAATTCTACATGAAGTGTTCGATAATGCCAGTCACACAGGGTCAAGCTGTAAGTGCAACAACCAATTTCAAGCTACTCAACGCAACTTAAGAATTGTAGCACTTAATTTGCTTATCATCTCAAAGTCATTATCTTTTTTTTTTAATAAAAAGAAGTCAAAATTATCTATTAGCACACCATTGGGAGAAGTTATCCTCCGATTCCTCCCAACTGAACTTTTTTTTTAGGGACACCAAGTTTTCCTTGAAAACAAGGAAAGAACAACAAATGTATACAAAAAACAAGACCTACAAAAAAAGGAGTCTAAGAACTAACTACAGAAAAGGACCCAAATCCAATAAAGTCAATCCAAAATCACAGTTACAAAAAGTCTCAGTGACCGAAATCCACAAAGAAGTATTCAACCTCGTCACCCCTCAAACTCTTCACACAACTTCTTAACTGCTTTAAGAATCCTATTATTTCACTCAAATAAAAAACTGCATAAACTGGCCAAGAAACTTGCGTGCTACATGACTTTGCCCTACACTCGAAAGGTGAACTCATAAGCACCTCCTCCATCATAGGATAACAATCACTATTCCAAGCAAAACATAACCAAATGAATTCAACCACTAGACCCAAAAAGGCTAAGCAAACTGGCAACCCCACAACAAGCGAGATCCTCTGTTATGATGGCAAAGAATACACCATTCCAGTACAACAAGGAAAAATGTCTCTAAACATGGTCTAACCATGTAAAACTTGTCTACAAATTGTTTTACCTTCCTAGGGACTTCAACCTTCCAAGAGAGGAGAAAGTACAGATAGGCATATACAATTTTGATCAAGAATATAAGAAAGAAGACCCACCACATCAATACAAATAGCCTTTCAAGAGGGTTATCTCTCCCCAAAGTACCACAATGGAAACTCTCACCAAAATGAACCACCCTCTATGGTAACTACCTCCTATTTATAAATAAGTAGCCCTAACTAATTAGCATTATGCTCTTACCTACTATTCTACTTATATTACCAATATATATCCTTCCTAGTACTCCCACAGAAACATGCTCTAGAGATGCAACTTTACTTCATTGTTACAACTCTTCTTGGACTTTTTGCTTAACAAATCAATCTAAAAGGCTAAATCACATAATCATTTTATCTGAACTCGAAACAAAACCTCAAAAATAGTAAAGACATCAACTAACTATTCATTTATATAATGTTTAGTAACGATATAAGACCAATAATGCACATAGAACAAAACTCGTGACCTCATGAATGAGACATACACAGTATGATAGTAACATAGACTATCTATGATTGTATTGTAATATAAACATATTTAAATTATGTACTTGCATTTTGTGACATTATTTCCTCATACATAAGAAAATTTAATAGTACAACTTCTAACCTCATCAAACGTTAAGCCGCCAATTTTTGATATGCTCCCACAAAATGCAAAATCTACAACCTCCTTTCCTAAGCCATAGATCTCAAATATTTGTGCCCCACAATAGCTACACATGTAAAAGAAGAAACATTGTCAAAAACTTACTAGGGTTTCTGGAAAAAGTAAGAAAAAAAACTCCTTAGAAACAGACAGAAAATGGGAAAGTATAACTGGTATACCTTGATAGTAAAGAAATACCCATTTTGGAAAGAATTTTGAGAAGACCAGACTTCACTGCCTAATATAGCAATTGATTTGGATATGCATCCAAAGCATAGCAACAACAAGGTCAATTCCAAAGACAACATTTCAACAGAAGAATAAAAAATAAACTAAGTTAATAATTTGAGTAAAAAATAATAATTCAGCGCGTTTAAAAATTTCTGGTAAAAATCTGGGGCCACACCTTGCAAAAGTTCTTTTGAGCTTGTTCAATTGTTACAGTAGGCATCTTTCCGTTCCGCATCATATTGACAGTCTTGTTGCTAAGACGCCAATGCCGACAGGTTTCCAGAGCCAAGTATGGGCATATAGCACTGAAAAGATGATTTTAGGCTGTAATATGCTGCATGTTACTCATGAACCATTTATGTCATAGCTATTTAAAATAATTCTATTCTCTTTTTTTAAAAAGAAAAGACACCTTTCTTTGATACATATGAAAAGTGTCCGATGCTCATGGAAACAAATTTCACAAGAAAGTGAATTAAAAAATAACTCTATTAAAACTAATTATTTACCAAATAAGATATATAGGCTTCAAAAATAATTATATTTGAATTAATATAAGTAACCATAAATAAATGGAATGAAAATACTAAAGATTTCTGGCCAAGAAGCAAACCAATAATGTTCACCTGATCCAGTATATCATATGACCTTCAAACCAGTCCTTGTAATCTCCCTAACTATGTTCCACGTATAAATCTTTCATAAGCAAAACCAAAACCAAAAATTTCTTGTTCTTTTTTTATAAGAAACTATTTCATTGATCGATGAAATAAAAGAGAAGATCCTAAAGGCTATTACATGAGACCAAGAAAAGATATAGTGTCTTTTGTAATATTTCTTTCTCAGGCCTACACGTATAAGTGATATAATGTCTCAGCTGAATAGACGTTATATCATGATCCATGCCTACATGTATAAGTGATATAGAGTCTCAGTTGAATAGACACTATATCACTTACAGCACTCCAATGCTAGAATGAAATACAAGTAGTTTCTCCTAGCCCATTTTCACAAGAACAAGACATGTAATATATATTAAGTTTCCAAATAGAGATGGCTTTATAAAATTACCAAGCTTTGATAATCGCAAAACTTTCTCATAGCAACTTTTGGATGCTTGTAAAATGCCTTAATTTTCTTTTGCTAACAATTTGAAGCCTATGTCTAGCTTATTGCAGGGTTGAATAGCATTCGGGTGGCCATTTTGCTCCGGTTTTGCAACTACCAGTCCCTCACAGCTATTACTCGTTTAGTTACCATGTTCTGTTTATTGTTAAAAAAATCCGTTTTAGTTATACTTAACTATTCAACAATGATTTGACTAGCAATTAAAATCAAAGGAAGTTTGTTCTCTTTTGACTGATGCACATTATCTTTGAAAACCATTTAGTCGCTAATAGATTTCTATGTCCTTAAAAGTAAAAATAATATATTAATGGTTCATGGCTCTAAAGATTTCCAGTGAATGAAAATTACCTCGCACCATATCCAATTAAACATGCAAACTGATGAGTACTAAAGCACTGAGCAGTATCTGCTACTATTGTAGCTGACATTCGCAAGCCGTTTTGAATAAGATGCTGATGAACAGCACCAACAGCAAGAAGAATTGGAATTGCTGGGCGAGTTGCTTGCTAGAAGAAAGGGTACAGCATAAAATAAGGAAAAAGCCTTCAATACTAAAAAATGAAGTAAAGCAGAAAAAGAAAAGTACCAAGTACAGAAAATTTGTAGAACTAAATGAAAAGGAAAAACAAGTATATTAACCGTTTAGAAACAAAATAAGAACAACATTAGCCACGCATATTCAATTTTTGTTCCACGAACATGTATATCAATTATCAAATGCACATATTATCGTTTCCTACAAAACAAATTATCAAATGCACATAGAGAGCCTAGAATCACACAAAAATTGAACATTAAGTTACTTCAATAGCTCATGTACATTAATAGTTTTTTGTAATTCACATTAGGTGGATAGAAGGCACCTTCAGTTTTGTATATTTCATTTTATTAACAAAATTCCTATTTCTCCAAATATATGTATGTGTGTGCAAATATATATATTTACATATTATATTTATATTTATAGTTCAAGAATATTTTTTTTATAGGTCAGAAGCTATATATATTTTTTATTCGTGAGTGCTCAGACTAACGTGCGCACCTCAACTATCCTCACATGACAACAGTCTTATCTTACAACATTTGGTTATCAAGGACACTCGTAACAAATTAATTCTTAGGTAGGTGGCTACCATGAATTGAACACATTCTCTTTGAGCATTTTATAATTCTCAATGCCCTGACCATTGGGCCTATATAGACAAGAAGTCTTTCATATACAAATAAAAACCCAAATGGTACTTACAAGCTCTTCAGAGCGATCAGATAGAACGAGCAGTTGAGATCCATTACGAACAGCCTCATCAGCAGCCTCACAAAGTCTGTTTAGAATTTTTTCCAAAGAACCATCAACACCCTTACGTATGTCGAAAAATGTTGGCAATACTTGGGCCTTCAAGTAAGGATCCTTTAGCAATGATTCAAGCTCTCCTTCATTCAAAACAGGACTAGACAAAGTTACCTGGTCGATATTCAGCAGGATATTAGAAAACCTGTGAACAAAACTGACTGTAAAAGAAGAGCAGTCTGTTTTTTTTTTTTTTTTTTTGACAAGATAGCAAAAATTTTCACTCATAAAATGAAAAGAGACCAATGCTCAAAGTACAAGCTCGAAAGAGGAGAAACAGATAAAGGTCAGAAGAAAAAAAATACAAATTAACAATAAAGAAAAATGAACACAAATATCCGAATATTTCATGCCCAGTATAAAAAAGAAAACATTAATAACTGAAGCAGACATGACTGTGAAGAACGAAAAAAAAATAAATTGACAACCTGTGAAGCATTCTCAGGTCCTATGTCTAATATATTTCGTCGCTTTCCCATATTGACTTCAAGAGACATGACTAGTCCTTCTCTAAGAGGGTCAATTGCTGGGTTCGTCACCTAAAAGTACAACATAGTGAATTAATTGCATAGAGCGCATTACTAATAATAAAACCGTAAGCATAAAAAATTAAGAGAATGAGAAACAGACAGGTGCATTAAATGTCTTTATAACTATTCGATGACTTTAAATAAAATAAATCCAAGCAACCTACAGAAATCAGAACGAATAGTTTAATTTGCATCTGCTACGAGTTGGGAGGAGAAAGGAATAATGATGCCAGGTGAAAGAGTTGTGAATTTATCATGTCAATGATATATGAAACTACTAGTCTACTAGGTCATTTTCAACTTTCCTCTCAGCAATGTTGTTCTATGACAAGTAATAAATGTCATTGTAACATGCACAAAACACAAACATGATCAAACACACATCTGATATGTCATTGGACCTGTAATCTAGAGCGTGCCTTTTTTCAAGATTTCAGAATAAGGCCATGTCTAGGAACCATCAAGTAAATGTGAATAATAATGGTTTTAAATTTTCATTCATGTACACTAAGTAAAAATATACAAAATAATTAGTTATCAAACTGCTTTGAATAAAACTAAATTTAACAAGAGAAAGAACAAGTAAACAAAAAGGTAAACGCCACATAAAATTAAATTGAAAGAGAGAAGAAATCTTTTTTTATAGGAAACTAAAAAACTGCAATTTAGTTAAAATGTTTTTTTTTTCGAAACAAGGGTAACCACGCCCGTCCCTAAGCCAAGGCACCAGAAACATCGAAGAAGTAACGTCACAGGTGAGTCTCAAACTCGGGACTTTGAAAGGAGCCTACCCTCAAAATCCAAGTATTCAACCACTATGCCACCCCTTGGGGACAATTTAGTTTAAATGTTTGGATCTTATTTTTAAAACAATGCAGCCATGCTAATGTAAGTTATGTTAGCGTCCATGCAGTTTAGACTCGAATATCTTTCTATGTAGATCCTGACCAGCCTGAAAAAAGTATGACTATATTTTCAAGTCATATCCTGGTATAACCTAGACCCACTATTTATTTCTTATAGCTTTGAAACTTCAGTTATACTTAATTATTGGAGATCACTCATCTTATCTCTAGTAATATATTATGATACAATGTAATTTCATGAATTAATAAAATTGTTTCTTATCCAAAAAAAGAAAAAAGTATGACAATAATATCTTCAGCTTTCATGGTTCAGTAATTTTGTGGTTGGCCAAGCCATCAGCTGCAAGCTGCCGTATAATAATGTTTGGACATGACAAAAATTCTTTTGTAGCTACCCTTTTTCATCCAACCTTCTTGATTTGAAGGCTTTTGTGTATGTAGTTCTTTGGGGATCTCTCTTCCCCCAGCCCTTAGGTTCTACTTTTCAAACTCTTGGAGGTTTTTTATTAAAAAAATTGAAAACAAAAAGTACAGTCAACAACAGATTAAAGGACATCCACAAGTATTTCTATAATTAGGAAAAGAAAACTTTCAGTGAACCTGTGCAAACCGTTGCTTAAAATAATCATAGAGATTGTGTGGCTTCTGAGACAATATTGCCAGCGGAATATCATCTCCCATGCAGAACGTAGGTTCCTTTCCTTGAGCAGCCATACTCTCTATAATCATTTGGACATCCTCGCTGGAGTAGCCAAATGCCCTGATTCAACAATTTGAATTGATTAGAACATATAATATGTTTAGCCTAACTAAAGAGCATTAAGAGAAAATAATTCTCATCTTAATCAACAAAACACCCCTCCCCAGAAAAGAAAAAATGTACAAAATTAAGGTGCAAAAAAATATAGAGCTCTGAGGACTCTGAACTTGTGGATAAACTCTGAGAACCCTAAACCATAAATGAGCATGAAAACGAACAACAAGAATTACAAACAGGAAGCAAAGTGTGCATACAGTGTAGTTTACATTTCCTTCGAAGCTTTCTCTTTGGATAATTTTTTATTCCAATTGTTCAATTCTAACAGACCACAAGCAATAAGTTGATACAAATAAGAGAACTAAAACTTCGAGAATAAATTCTTTCAACGAAAAGCAATCTTAACAGCTTTAGAAACCAAACAATTTCTACAAACTAAAAAATCACACTTAATAATATAACTTTAAAGGACAAGGGGATATTCGAAAAAATGATATGCTACTAGAGAAGTAGAATTATCCTACAGTAGCCAATTGCCAAATTATGCCCTGTAGGGAAACAGACATGCTTAACAGCCAATACATTTCCATCCTCAAAGTTGAACTTTTGAAAGATTATTACAAAACCATATAGCTCATCTAGATTCCAGTACAAGGATCAGTAAATAAAAAATTTCTTTACAGATGAAATGAACAAGACATGGTATATAATTTGCCTGACATCTTAAAAGAGATGATGAAAAGAGACTTACTGCTGGCTTCTAAGCAATTTATCTGTATCCAATATTGTTGATGCAAGAAAATTCTCAGGCTTCAATGAGCGCATATTTTCCTTGATCCACTTTCCATATGGATATGACAAAGCTACACGTTTTTTAACTTCAGTATTCTCAAAGACCTGTAAATTGATATCAATTGAATAAAAGTGTTATTTTAGGGGTTAGGGGAGAGAAAATAGAACTTTTTAATAACGATAACTCTTCCTAAGGAGATGGATATTATTTGATAATTCATATTGTTAGTTCTTCCTGTAGTCTTACAAAGGAGTTCAAAAACTGTTCTTCATCAGTCATTTATTTGGGGTGAACTCCATTGTGTGCAACTTGGACTTTAATTTGTTGATCAGATTGGTTCTTTAACTTGATTTTAACTGGTATTATTTTACAGGCAGTTTCCTAAGCACAAAGCTTGAAGGGAGAGCAGGGATTTAACATTTAAAGAGTAGAAGTGAAACTGTGAACTTAGCTGTATCTTCAAGCTTATCATGCATAAGAAATGCTTTTGCCACCGAGACCCAAACAAAGCATAGAATCTAATGATAGAGCACACATCATCTAGAGATCTCTTCATCCCTCAAAAGATTCTATCGTTTTTCTCACCCCAATGACCCTACAACGTATTGCAACATCAGTCTGCCACAAAAAACTTCCCTTTCTCCCGAAGCACTTGATAACCATCTCCCAGTCCCAACAATTGTTAGGAATTGTAAAAGGAATTTTATAATTCCTAATTATCCTAAATATCGTCTAATTCGTAGATTTTCTAGATTTAGTCTATTTGAATATTGTAAATAGTTTCTAGGGTTTATTATTTTGTGGAATATATATAGTCGTCAAACATAATAAAAAGGGCACAAAATTTTAGCCATTGTCTCATCTAAATTTATGATGGTATCAGAGTTTGTCCCAAACCAACAAGGTCGTCTCCCAACTCCACAAAACATTGTCCAAATTTTATCTCGATTTGTTTAAAATTGTGCGTTTTGAAACACAAAACATGCATTTTTTATAACATTGAGTAGGAACATCTTATATATAAAAAAAAAAAAAAGGCTAATTAGTAAGAACAAACTTTAAGATTTATTGGAAGGATATGGACTGAATTTGGACATTTGAAAGTATATGGACTATATTGAGATGAAACTCAAATTACAGGCCTAAAAAAGAAAAATATCTAAATAAAATGAAGAAAAACAACTAAAATTTTTATTAAAAAAAACAAATAAATTACACGGGACAATTGAAAACATTCCAATTTAGACGTAAATACTGAACCAAGTAACCATCAAACTGGTTGGATTGGAGCATTTTGACCTAGCCATCTTCAAAGCTTCTAAACGGCGCTCTCTTCCTAATTTGTTTGCTCTTTATTCTCCTAGCTATATTTGTATGAATTGGATGGGTTTAGTTTCTCTCTTAGTTTTTTGTTTTTTTTTTCCCTCTCCCACTCCCTATGGAAGATTATTTCGTTTGAACAATAGAAGCTTGCTTCTTTAAATAAAAAATAATAGTCAGAGTTTAAGAAAGCAACAGATTAAACATGTTAATTGTTGTAGAATGAGATAACTACGCCCGGCAGTTCTTATCATGCACCACTGAACAAATAATGGCCACAACTAACAAACAAGGCCTACTAAGTCCTAACTATACACAATGAAAATTTTTAAACCAGCAAGAAATTCAAAACAAACCTGTCCAGTCTGCAAATCAGCAGTAATCATCATTCCTGGACCAAGACGGCCTTTCATTGTAACTTTAGACTCATCCATTGGTAAGACGCCAACCTGATAAAGAAGACGGCAGTCAATACAAAGTTATAATAGCAATAGTGATCCAAAAATTCGCTAGACCATGTTCTCATTATTTCATAAGGAAAATGCTTCATAGAATGTGAAAAGTGTTTGGATTTCATATTTTAGATGCCAATGCACATTATAAAGAACTAAAAAATGAATAACTACATGAAACAGCATGACCTTCAATTGAGATCCTAGCCAAACATCGAAGCAACTACCAAACAACAAAATTATTTGGGAGACACCAAGGCCAAGTAACAAGAAGGTACGTAGAAGATGGAGAACTCACCTCAGATGCAACATAAACAAAGTTATCTGATGTCCGCCAATACCGAGCTGGTCGCAATCCATTACGGTCAAGACAAGCACCAACTGTTTTTCCATCACTGCACAATATCAATTGCAATAACAACGCACATCAACACAATCCTATATTTTTTCAGAAAAGGGAATAAGTCTTTCCATTTATAGTTGATAAAGCCCAACATAAAGACTTATCAGCTTTAAAAGCGATGAAAAAGATGCAACCATTTAAACTTGAAACTCGTAGTGAACACATATGATGATTTAGTATTAACATCAAAACGTTTTTAGATATTACCTGAACAACAATAAAGCAGGTCCATCCCAAGCCTCCATTTGACCTTTGTAATAGTCATAAAAGTCAACAACCTAAGAAAAAGTTACAAAGCGTCATTTACAATGTTTTTTTACAATGTAATTTACACCCCCCCCCCCCCCCCCCCAGTTATTAAGAATCCATTCTTACAGAAGCACACAGAAACATCAGGGAAGAAAGCAAGTCCATGAAATAGAAATCCATCCGTGAGAAACAAAACTAAATAGCCTAACCCTCAAGGGATCTAACATGTACTGTAAACTTAATTTTATGGATAGTATATCCTCTGAATTCAATTTGATGTATGGACTACGGAATGTGTGCAAACGTTCTTTACAGGGAAGATAGGAGAAAGAGATGGAATGACAAAGTGATTAGATCAAAAGCTAGGTACCTCAGGATATTTGATCGACAACGTAGGATGGTTCTTGTAAGCCTCAGGAACAAGGATCATGAGAGCCTCCTCGGGAACACGGCCACTTCTTATTAACAACTAAACAAGCAAAAGAAAACAACTAGTAAAATATAGGAATGGTAATGTAGAATCAGATTAAGCTGAAATCAGTAAATACTTAAACTAGTAGAATTCATCTATTTTTCAGGCTACAAGAGAAACATGTCAAATCTTTTAGGAGGCACAGAGACAGACTGCAAGAAAGGAAGAAATATTTGGGACATTGCTCAACGCAAGGCTTCTCGATGGACCTCCATTTTACTTTTATGCAAACCTTTTCAATTTCCAATATGCTTGCCAGTGGAAGAACATTTAATAATCACCTTTTATTTTGTTTTTTTTTCTTATCTTTTTTCTTTATTGAAAGAACAAAAATTTTCACTATCTTTTAGTACCAATGAAGCAAAAACACTCCAAAATAGGGAAAGAATTTGTGTTGGACACGGATTTTTCCAGGCACTTCTCAGACACATGTCATTTTAAGTGTCCTTTTTATTTAATTTTTTTAAATAATCACGGACACCCCTCAGATTCACATCGGCCCTGGGACATTTTAAAACAACAAATGTGGTCTTTGAGCCCAAACCTAAAATAATTAATGTTATAATTAACTAAATAAAAAAAGAGAAAAAAAAAACATAAGAACCAGCTATCGATCCCATTTATTAAAAAAAAATTAAAAAATTTCTATAAAAAAACGACTTTTCCTCTTGTCAACCAAGAAAAAAAACTTATCTCCATCTTCTTAAATACTCATTTGTTGGCGCTGCCCACACCCAATCGACGCTCATGGTTTATTAACTTGACATTTTACACTTATTTTATAAATGGGAATCAAAGTTTCACTTTACTACATATCAAGGAACACCCGCGTCAGTCCTAAAGTCTAGACCCAAGAGACATTATATGCTTTATTAGTAGAGTA
The DNA here is from genome assembly GCA_036507275.1 of Sicyos edulis. NCBI lineage: Eukaryota > Viridiplantae > Streptophyta > Magnoliopsida > Cucurbitales > Cucurbitaceae > Sicyos > Sicyos edulis. The sequence continues at coordinate 45,744,590 of CM071847.1, read as the reverse complement.
CATTTAGTATTTTATGCTAATTTTAAATTTTAAAAAAAAATAAAAATAAATAATGTATCTTCAACGTATCCATATCTTAAATTTTTAGAAATTGGCGTATCATCGTGTTCTATCGTATCATTGTTTGTGTCTAGTGCTCGTGTTTCATAGATTTGCAATTATCGAAGCATCTATATAGCAATACATACAGATAAGCTGACAAAAATTGTGGTTCAAAATCTGCAAATAACCAAATTACACTCAACTCCTAAGACAATTAATATAGTCCATTTCCATGGATATGCATTTTCAGTTTTTCACAAAGAATGAATATAGATCTTACTTCAGCCGCACTATCAAGATTGGCTGAATCCGATGCCTTTGAGTTGCCAAATGGACGAATTTCATTTTCACGACCCCGCCATACAGATGACTTTAAGGAGGCTTCTCGAGATTGCATCCAATTTAAGTTCCCCTAATTAACAGTTGATAGTTAGCTTAAAGGTAATTACTAAACGTGTACCATAAACTCATTAACAGCAAAAGATTAGAAACAATTTGTATAACCCAGAAAAGAAAAAACAAACAAACAAACAATTACCTGTATCGTATTGATCTCTCCATTATGACCCAGTAACCTCATTGGTTGGGCAAGAGGCCATCGAGGACTAGTATTTGTACTATATCTTCGATGATAAATTGCAAAGGGAGATTTATAGAGATCATTCTGAAGGTCATCATAAAATAATCCAAGAACCTCAGAGCGAAGCATTCCCTTGTAAACTATAGTTTGATTCGACAAAGAACAGAAATATAGCTCACTTCCCCAACTCTTAGAGTTTGCTTCTCTTTCAATCAATTTCCTACAAATGTAAAGTTCTCGTTCAATGTCGTCCACATTCTCTTCTTTAACTACTTGGACGAATACCTGCTCAATGTTAGGCATGGTCTTCTTTGCATTTATACCAACCACAGAAGCTTTCACAGGAACAGGCCTCCAACCAAGCACCTCAAGACCTTCTTGTCTGAAGATACTTGCAATAACTACAAAACAAGAATTAATAGTTTCACCTAATTACACTTTACACATGCAATAAAAATGATTCACATATAGAGTAAAGTATGATAAATAAATTCTTTCAGTACGCAACAGTAGTACAGTGTTTTTTATTTATAAAAAAAAGTAGTACAGCGTTTGAAATGCAGGCCTTGGCACCCAGAAACACAATAGGTGTTCGCCTAGCTTTCATAGGAGCGAGGCTCCCTCACTAAAGCAGTGCACCTTGCTTTAAAATATTTTGAAAAGCCCCTCTTTTTTTAACTCTTTTATGAAAAATCTCTTAAATAGTATTAGAAAATAAGTTGTCAAATTTTTCACAAAAATTCTATATTCTTGGAATGTTTAAAGCTTTCACTTACATTTTTCATGCTAGAAAAAAAAAATTATATCCGTAAATGTCTGGATTAACTTAACATTTTTTAACATAAAGTTCAAACAAAATAATAACACCAGGTTCAAGAGTTCAAACAAAAGCTGACCAATAGGAAAAAATTTGGTTAATTGTCAAAATATATAAAGACGTTGAGAAAAAATAGTAACAATAATTAACAGAAAGAAGCAATAAATCTGGTTCAACTGGATCGATTATAATTGAACAGTTACCTTCTTTTGCCTCTTTAACTTGACCATCGTCTTTGGGGAGGAAAACCATGCCAACGCCAGCATGCAGTTTATCAAATGAAGGAATCCCCTGCTCGTTGGCCCAATTATCAAAAAGATCCCATGGGATGGAAGACATTAATCCTGAACCATCGCCAGAATCATTATCAGCTCCACATCCCCCACGGTGTTCCATACAGCCAAGTGCTGTAAGAGCATCTTGGATAATCTTATGGGATGCTTTGTTTTCCAAGTTGGCCACAAATCCAACTCCACATGCTCCTCTTTCTGATATTATGTCCTCCAAATTTGCAACCTGTTCAGCATCAAATTACATCATGTATACAGGTATAACTAAATGATTCATTACAGGCATAACATACAATGATTTTCAAAAGATTGGACATTCTGAGAAAGCATAACAAGTCCATAAGAAAACTATATTAACTTGTACAAAGAATACAAAAATTAGAGTGAAGGATTATATATCGTCCCGAGCACCTACTATATCACACCTTTTCTATCTTTTTATTAGAAACAAGTGACGTAAAGAAAATGTTACACAAATTAAAAAGAAATGGGGGGAAGGAAAATTTATTCAAACCATTGATTTAAATAGTTCTTAAAGTGCCCTCATTACTGCAGTTTTTTATTAGCTTATCTTTCATTATCCTACACATTTTCATATCTTTTAAATTTATCTTCATTTTTTTGTCGTGCACTTGAGAAAAAATAAATTGTGCTTCATCCTTCAGCCTAAAGGACTATTGTGCTTCACGCTTAAAGAAGCACTGCTCTAACCCCACCAAATATAAAACGACCAAAAAATACAAATTTGTGTTACAGTTTTTTAACTTTTTTTACTAAAAAAATGCCAAGTGAATTTTTTATTAGAAAAGGAAAAAAAAAAATCATTGATAAATGAAATAGAAAGGTTTTGAAAAGAAAAAAAAAAAGTTAAAATGGAACTCCCAACACCAAAAGGTGAGTTACAACAAAGCTTGCCAATTGGAAATTAATGAAGAAATACTATAAACACTAAAAGGTGTTTATTTTTACGCCAATACAATAAATGAAAAAGAATCAGATTCATGAAACTATCAAAGGTTGAAGAAAAGTCTCAGAAATTGTTTCCATTTCATTCACACCATAGAAACCAGGAGAAGGCTCTGTTTTTTTTTAAAACAAGGGTAACCACGCCTGTCACTAAGCCAGGCACTGGGAGACACCAAAGGAATAATGTCACAGCTGAGTCTCGAACTTGGGACCTTGAAGCATACCCTCAAAACCCAAATCTTCAACCACTGTGCCACCCCTTGGGGACAGGAGAAGGCTCTGTTTATAGCAAGCCATAAAGTTTTTCCTTTGAAAAACAGCTAGCCATAAGGTTTTACGAACACCATGGAAAGGATGTCTCACCAAAACTGAACAAGTAACTCATAAGCAGTATTTGGTATGGTGTGGGCCACCCAAATGCATCAAGCATGATTGTCCGGTACCGTGATGCATAAGTGCAATGTGCAAAAAGATGACAGGGATGTTTTGAGTTGGAACAACACATCACACACCAAAATGGAAAGAGGGAAAAATGAGACATCTGTCTTTGTAGCTTCATGACTAAGCTCCCATATAAATATTTTAATTTCTTGGGATAAAAAACTTTCCAAATTACAGAGTAAAGATGGTATGATCTGGGGCTACTATAATGAATCATATCATGAATCATCCATGAGAGACTTGACTAGAAAACTTGGCTAGATTTTTACCAAAATACTACTTTCCTCTTTCTTTCTATTTTTTATAAGAACAAAACCTTTTTTTTTTGGGATAAGAAACAATTTCATTGATGGATGAAATTAAGTCAAATTGGAAATTAAAAAAGGCCTCTCCAATTAATAAGGAGAGTATAAAAGTCATAAGTATTAAACAAAGAAGAGCATTTTAACCAATAAACCACCAAGTAAATAACTCTATCCAAAACCACCCAAAAAGGAGACTCCTTGTCATTAAAAGTCCTAGCATTTCTCTCAATCCAAATAGACCAGAAGAAGGCTCTGATGAAGCAATCCCAAATGATCTTGGTTCTGTTCTTGAAAGGGTGACCATCGAGAGTAATAATCAGTAATGATTTTGATTCCTCGGGGAGGGGGAAACAAACCATTTAATTGATACATAAAAGTATTACAAGGTAATAGTTCAAAACAAAGAACAGTGATCGATAGTGTAGAAAGAAAAGGCCAACAAAGAAGGCTCACGAGAAGTGATAGATCTTCTTAACATCCATATGTTTTAGGGTCAAGTGTTTGTTCCATGACATTAGAGGTGAACAAACCAAGCTGATTGATTGAACCAACCTCCCTAGATTTTATCTCAAACCAACCGACAAGGGAAAAAATGTAAAACACATAAAATCGCATAGCTGCAAGCAGTCCCCAAGGGTTGGTGCAGTGGTTGAAGACTTGGGCTTTGAGGGTATGCTCCCCTCAAGGTCCTGGGTTCGAGACTCACCTGTGACACTACTCCTTCGATGTCTCTGGTGCCTGGCCTAGGGACGGGTATGGTTACCCATATTTCAAAAAAATACATAGCTGCAAGGAGAAAATGCTACTTGTAGCAACCTGATGGTATTCCCAAGGAATCAATCTCACTCTCTCTCTCTCTCTTCTCCTCCAAGTCTTCCTTCTCCCTTTTCTCATTCTTCATTTCTTCTTTCTTCATCCTTCTTCTTTCCTTCCTTTCTTATTTTCTTCATCTCTAGTTTTCTCCTTTTACTCTTTCTTCTCTTGTTTTCTTTTCACAGTTTTTTTCTTTCAGTATCTTTAAGTCAAAAAGTCGGCCAAAACCGACTAACTGTCAATGAGGTTAGTCAATCGACATAAGAAAAATCGATACATCCATGGTTGGAATAGGTTTGAAACCATAATTGATGCTGACCAATTGATTATCATTCCTACATGAGATTAGTCAATGAAATTGATGACCATATAATTCTCAAACTACTTATAACACCTCCAATGATTTCTTTCCAATATAATTGTCAAAGACCACCTAAATGTTATCCAAACCTAGAGATTTACACCCTTCCGGAGCATACACGTGTAATCTAGGCAAGTATGACGACCAATGTAGGCTTTATAACCACAACTACAAAACAAAGATTGTCGTGGGACAGAAACTCACAAATAAGTCACCGTTACTCCAAGAACACTCATTAAGAAAGAATGTCCAACGTCAATGTTACTCTTCATCTCTCAAGGTCCCAGGTTCGAAGCTCACCTGTAACATTACTACTTCGATATCTCTGGTGCCTGGTCGGGGACGAGCGTGGTTACCCTTGTTTAAAAAAAATGTTAATCCTCACCGTTTATAGAATAACCAATTTCCTCTCGGTTACCACAGGAAAAGAAAACGCCAGCACGCACCAATTATCATAACCATGGAAGTAGAACTAAACTAACACCAGTATGAAAGTCGCTACTTCACACTACATACCAAAAGTTCAAGACCGCGAAACAAACCCACACACACCACAGAAACGTATTGATCATCTACCAAATTGAACCGTCGCAATCCTAATCAGTAAAACAAAATCCGATTCCCAAATCACCATTATTCAAACTAATTAACTACATACATGGACATTTCCCAATATCTAGTGAAAGAAAAACCACAGTCAAACTCCAAATGAACAGAGACTCAAATAACAAAAGGAGAGAGACCCATGAACCCATCAAACCCAACAACCAAACAACACCAATTACACAAACCGATTAACCCCAAAACGAAATCCAAACAAGAACCCACACAAACCTTCGGTCGGAGAAGGGGAGAATCCTCAGATTCCTCCACAGCAGACGCCCCGGGTCGGAGATCAAGAGCCGCCGTAACCGAGGAAGACGGCCTCCTCGAACCCCAGTGGCGCAACCCTCGATTGGCCAAAAAAGACGAGGAATAAGAAACCGATTTGCGTCTGGTTCTGTTGGAGCGGCCATGGAAGCCGGCGAAATCGAGCAGAGAAAGAGCGCGATGGTGGGAGAGGAGAGGGGGGTGGGGAGTGAGAGAAGGAGAGGAAGAAGGGCGGAGATGGGAAATGGAGGAGGAAACAGAGGGAAGCGCCATTGGAGGAGGGTGAAGAAGGTGGAGATGGGGGAATTATGGATGTGAATGAATGAAGGGAGAAATGGGGATAAGGAGAAAGGAGAAAGGAGAAATGTTGGGAGCCACCCGCGCCTCAGCTGATAGCAGCAGAAGTAGAAGCGCGGTTTTTGTGCTGTGACTGTGAGGCTCAAACTTTCGTCTTGTTGTTGGATCGTTGATGCTGACGCTTTCATCTAATCGCTCCTTTTCCATTACTGTGGAAAGTTCTATTCTTTTTTTTACATGGAATTGGTACTTTTTAGTCCTTAGGTATGGATAGAGATGGCTACTCGCACGGAGATAATTTTACCGTCTTCATCCCGAAAGGAGGTGCAAATTCTTAGTGTGTTTTAGATAATCTACATCTTAGAGTCAGACGTTGATGAGCACATTGAACTCATAGCCCAGGCACAATGACACAACTATCAGTGGCACGCTCTACCACGGAGTTCATAGCTTGTGGTGCGAGCCTCCCACTAGGAGCCCACTATGCAAAAAACGAGAGAAACCCCATCCATCTCTTTCCTCTTTTTGCCCCCATAGCGCCACACGGGAGGGACATGGGGACGTAAAAAAGGGGATCCTACTAACTTGTTTCGACCTAGGATAATAAACTCATGAGCTTAGTCTTACTTCACCATCGAGAAACAAAAAGAATACTTCCATCTCCAAAATTTAACTGGTGAATTATTCCAAGTTAAATCTTAATCTAAAAATACATATATGTATATAATGGTTAAGTTTTGTTTTGAAGAAATGATAATTCGTTAACTTTGAATGTAAGGAACGTAAAATAGGTAAGAGAGTTGCATGAAAGATCTCCATTTCAGGGGAATTACATTTTGATCATAGTCATTTATAAAGTTTGAACTTCTTACACCAAAGATCAACAAAAACTTTTATATATTCTCAAATGGTTAACTCTTAATGCTCCTTAAAATAATAATTAACTTCTAATGATAAATATTTATTATTTTTCAAGTAAATATTGAATTTTACAAGGAATCATCATACTTTTATGTACACATATATATATTAAAAAAATGTAAAAATAAAATAAATGTACAATACACACGAAAGGGAAGACTAGGATGGGAATATATTTCCTATCTCCATCTCATTTAGTTTACCCGAAATTTTGTCTCCCCACTTACTTCCTCGAGAAGTTTTGCAACAATACTTTAGAAGTCTTGAACGAGCATCCACAAGTAATGGGACACCATGCCAATCACGAATGATCCATCTTATCCCTTCTCCCCGTCGAAGCATGCCACAAGGCCTCTACATTTAATTTCCAAGATCTATTGGTTGGAGGGGTCCATCTTTGACGAGCCTACTTCATCGAGACGGACAACAAACCTTTCATAAACACAAATAAAAAAAACGCGAGGTTGCATGATTAAAAAAACTAATTAAGCTAGTGTGCTTATGAATCTTCTTAGGAAGATTTCACAAGGTTATCAACCATCATATTACGGAGTAACTCATTTTTCAAATACACATGAAAGTTAAATATTGATTTTCAAGATCAAATTTTCTATTTGGAATTAAATTGAATTACAATCAATCAAGATAACTAACACGACATCAATTCATTCGATTATTATTTGATATCTTTTTTCAAGAGAGACTTTGTTGTATAATAATCTAATTCAGTCTGAAAATGGATATTTTCAAAACTCAATAATATTTGGGTTGGAGAATTTTAAACGTAAATTATTGGACTTCTCCTACACCTACTTTACTGTCTTTGTCCGTACCCAAAAATAATTGCACAAACTTTCCGATCATAACATATAAAAATACAACTTTTTATTTATTATAAACTAAATCCGTTCAACTGTTTGAATAGAGAAATAGAGTTTTAACGTTCTAAAAAAAAGTAAATGATGCAAATCGATGGCTTCATTTAATATTTTCTTTGCAAGAAAATTTCAATCAATAATTACGTAATGTATATTTTAGCACACGTCAATCTCATAATATATACTTCTTTTGAAACTACCTCATAGTATATGTATATTCATTTTCGTTTTACTTCCATCAAGTATAGATTATGATTTCCAATCCACTTTAATTAAATACAAGGATTTACAATAAACCATAGTGGCAGAATGATGTCAAAGTTGCTATACTTTTTCTTTTCTTTTTTTTAGTACAAATTGCTATACTTTTTTGCTTTCTCAAGTAGATGACTTATTTATAATTATTTTCTTTTTTTAGTTAATTATTTATAAGTAGTTGGTGAAATGGTTGTTGATCTTGTCCATGTGGATTATATTGTCAAATCATACTAATTTGGATCCCATGTGAAGAATCCAATTAATATTCACACACACAAAATAATAATAATAATAATTAAATATATAGTGTCATTGCTTGAACTAAACCCACTTTCTCTTCATGAATATTTTAACTTAACTAGTTAGAATTAATCACTACATATATATGTAATTGGTCGCGTCAGCTTCTATTTACCTTAACTAATGTTAATATATATATATTTTTTGAGATTAACTAATGTTAATGTTTGGATGTTACGTAAATTCGTAAAAAATTAATTCTTATATATATAGATAGTCGTTGACCTCTTATACCTTTACAACCATATTGACGTTTTCATATTGCTTTCCAAAAAAAAAAACTCCATACTCCATTAATTATATACTCTCCTAATTTTAAGGATGATTCACAATTTACTTTCATTTTTAAAAAAAGAGAAAGAGAAAGAGAAAAACCATTCAAATTCACTGTCATATATTTCGAAGAGAAATACTTAGTACGTCTGGATTAATGCTATTAGAAATGAGGAGTAACTATCATCTTACCGGTTTGAATTCATATTTTCGAAATAATGGGTACGAGTGATTTACAAGGAATTTAACGAAGATTAAACTGGTATGGATCAAGTAATTATAATGGTTATGACAAAAACACTCGTGCTATGAATAGATGTAAAAGACAAACTTTTATTTATATCGATAGAATAATTTAATTGGAATAGATATATAGTTACTTTTATGAAACATTTTACAGAACTTTTTGAAGGATTTTTGGAGTAATGTGGAGTTTGACCAGTCAAATACAAAGTCTCATACTTTTTTCTTTCTTAAAGGCTAGTGGAAATTGCAACTGAGAAGTGAAATGACAATAATAGGGCTGTTTGGTAGGGTAGCAGACTTTTTTGCACAGTTTCCACAAGTGGTTCAAAACTTACAACATTTTATCATTAACCTCATCATATAGCAGTGAATGACACATGTGACACGTGGGATTCAATTTTTAGCTTCGTGTCCAATTTAACAGGGCCTTTTGCTAAGCTAGGAGACAGTTTATACTTGAACAATTATAAAGTTTGATCCTACAATATTTAGATGTCAAGAAAATCTATAAAAAATTAATTTTTAGATAAGTGGTTAGCATAGATTGAATTCACCATTTTATGTCACATCAAAGTTCCTTTGACCCATTGAACCACTCCATAACAGTTTAGTTGAACAATTACAAATACTATTTCAAAAAACAGAAAATTATAAATAAGAATCAAATTATCAAATTATCAATCTTTTCGAGTGATAATTGATTTGTGAATGTGAAATTATTTAGCAAGATCGTCCCAAACAGAATTTTCCCAATGCATTGTACACTATTGTGATTTTTTTGTTCAACGACATTTAAGGAATAAGAATTTAAATATATAATTTCGTGGTTACTGGATCATATAATTTCACTAAAACTATGTATTTTTTGGGCTTCGTTTGATATCCATCTCATTTTTTATTTTTTAAATTTTAATATATTCTTACTCAAATTTACTACATTGTGTTCCATCTTTTTTACTATGTATCCATATTTTCTTTAAAAAAACACGTGAATACTAACTAACTTTAAAAAATAAAAATAAAAAATAAAAAACTCAATAGTTATCAAACGAGATTTTAACTATTAATATTGTGATTGATTCACACATATAACTTGTTGTTTTTTTTTTTTTTTTTTTATATATATAAGTTAGACCTATCAACCTACTGCACAACATACCACTAGACGAAATGTAACTACTTTGGTACCCACTAGCACCTATTCACAAAATATACGTAAATAAAAAAATATTTTTAATAAAATTTATAGGTTTTATTACTATATGACTAAAGTGAAAATGATTGAATATCGTATCAAATGCTAAATATATCAAAACGTAGAATACCTTGCTCATATAGTATTTTTTACCGTATATTTAATAACTCGAGCAAATTGCAAAGCAAATATCAAATATCAATTATTAGGTGGAAGTAAATATGGCAAAGGAAAAAATGACTCCACGTGGATTCAAAAGCATATAGTGCACTCACCAATATTGTAAAGATTTGGATTCAAAAAAGTGATTTATAAAAAATTTAGACCAGTTTCGAGGTTGCATATAAATGTATTTTAATCATTACTATTTTTTATTTTAATCAAAAGTTGACAGAGGCATCCCTTTTGTTTATTAGTCACTAATCAGTTTTTAGATTTTATATAAATAAGCAATTGAAATTTTATTTGAATAATATTTAGAGAAGAGAAACTCAAACAAGGAACTTCCTCATTAATTTAAGTTGTATAAGATATGTCATCAAAATTATATTCTTATTCTAAATATTTAAAGTAGGATATTTTTATTTGTTAAAAAAAAAAAAGTTAATTGCTTCCAATCAAATAAATGAATTAATATGTTTCAATCAAATAAAATTGATAAACTTTAAAAAATAAAAAAATTCATATTTTACCATGAAATATTTTTAGAAAATTGTTATAATTAAAAAGAACCTGCTATTTATAACAAAAATCCTTAAACTTATAAGATTGGTTATGTATTATATTTCAAAAATTTATCACATAAGTAATAGAAAATCAATGTCAATTGACTGAAATAGTTATGAAAGATAAAGAATGAAGCTATGATTTGACTAGTTAAAATTTTACAGTAAAGGAAGTGCAATTATGTGTATCTTTATTTTTGTGGTAAGTGTTTTTGTAGGATAAATTGTTTTATCATATGTGTGTGGAGGGTGTTGGTGGATGAAGATATTAGATTAGGCCCCAAGAATTAAACCAACATAGACCATATAAAATTTGGGCTGTTCAATTATATGCCAAAGTCCTCATATAGAGCCAAATGTTTGGAAGAGATTCATTGACCTTTTGAACACTTGAAAGGTCTCCTTTCAAGTACTTTCCATTTTTTTAAGAGCATCTTGAAAATATATCATGGTATTTTTCTTTAAAACCGATTCCAGAGATTAAACATGTGACCGTAGAGTGGAAATAAATTAACATCAACTCAGACAACCAATCACACCACTCACTCATTCGGTAAATATAATAACTATTACTTGACTCAACTTGCTTCGGTAAAACTATCATAGGTATTAATTAGCTAAAACTATATTCCGAATCTATTCAATTTGATAATTATATGACTTTTATTCTTAGTTATTTTAAAATCAAATCTATATTAACACTGCCGTTATTTCTGAGTTTTTTTCTTTTTCCTTATATGATCTTTGTCTATGTTTTTAAAAATTAATTTTGATTTAACGGTAACTAACCTATATTATTGATTACAAAAATGGAGATTTGAACCTCAACTACTAAATATTTGTTACTAAAAAAATTAACCCAAGTATGAAAAACTAAAACTAATAGATTTTTTTCCCATTTGGCTAAGGTCTTACAAGTTTTGTTCAGCAAAATGATAATATTTTTGGGAATTTCGTGATGAAAAAACAATTTTCTTTGTTTTGAATGACTAAGGTCGGACCATTGGTAGTATGTTGATTTCATTGTTTGGTGGTAAATCAATTTAACCGTTATGGGTTTGATCAAGATATAGTAAGGTATGTGTCTCCCTCCCTTATTTTATTTTTTTAACGAATGGATCATTGACATGATGGTTTTATTGTTTGGTGATAATTAAGTTTAATACCACGACCATGGGTTCGATCCCGAGAATCATGTTGGGATGTAAAAAAGTATCTCACATTGGTTAGATGAGGGGAAAGATCATGAGTATATAAATGATGACAACTATCTCCATTGATACAAGGCCTTTTGGGTAGAACTAAAAGAAAAGCCATGAGGGTATATGGCCAAATGGACAATATCATATCAACGTGGAGATCTGGATAGAGTTGTCATCTTTATCAATTGGTATTAGAGCCTTGCCCAAAGAACCCTTCAGTGTAGAACAAAGACGATTGGAGTTCCGAGACAACAATTTGTAGAGGAGTTTGGTGTGGGTGGGAGCTAGACAAATTGACTAGCAGTGGAATATTAGAATAAGAGGACTTAGTCAGAATATAAATAGTCATTGCAGAATTTCAAGGGGAGGATTGTTAGGATGCAAACAAAGTCTCCTTTGATATGAGGCTTTTGGGGTAGAACCAAAAGCAAAGTCATAAGGGTGTATGCCGAAATGGATAATATCACATCAATGTAGAAATTTAGATAGTGTTGTCATCTTTATCAAATCATACGTTTAAGAGTGAAATAATAAAACACGTCTGATCTTTTCACTTCTACTTCACAAGTCTAATATGACATTTGAAGTATGATTCCTCCCCCCGATTTTTGTTTCTTGCGCTCAACACCTTTTTTGTATTTTCTTCTTTCTTGCAATTCCCATTTTACATGGTTTTCCCTTTGCAAAATCTTTCCCCTCACTCCATGATTTTAGTATCTATGCGAGGGCGGCAAATCCAATTGGTTCTTCTTCGATTTCGTTGGCTCATGATCATCATTCGCAAGAACTCTCGCAAAATTCATATTACCTGCAGAACAATGATACATCGAATCTTGTTCTTGTCTCCAAACTTCTCTCCAATGAAAACTATGTTTCGTGGAGTCGATCGCTGACTCTTTCTTTTTCGATCCACGACAATTAGGTTTTGTTGATGGAACAAACACCAGACCAGTTGGCAATCAACTTCTTTAATGGAGTCACATGAGGAATGTCGTTATCGCTAAGATCTTGAACTCGATATTCAAAGATATCTCTTCTAGCATTTTGTTCATCTCCATAGAATCAAAGTTTATTGAAGTAAAAAAACGATGATTCAATTAATTTTCTTGACTATTCAAATTCCAAGAGGCCTATTTGATAGTATTGTTGTTTTTATTAAAAAAAAAAAGAATAAAAAATTACTCTTATTTTGTTTCTCGTTTATATTTCATATTTTGTAAGAAATAGATTTGTTGGATAATTATTCTCATTTCTTACTTTCAAATTATATAATGAAAGAATATTATTAAGAGTAGTTTTTCTTGTTCTATATATATTTTTTTTTTATAAAAGTTGCTATATATTGTAACAAGACATGGCTTTTGTTCGTTGGCATTCCTTTCGGCCCAGCCCCTTCCTCTCAACAAGATTTGCTTAGGTTTGAGTCCAGGTAGATTTTTCTTCTTCTTTATTTTTCATTTGCAATTTTCTATATATTTTTTCATTTCTATAAATAATATTATGTATTTACTTATATTTTTTTTCTTAGTTTGTGCAATATGTATTTTTATATAATTTTATTTTCAATTTTACAATGGTACATATGTGTGAGTGTATTTATATAAATTTTGAATAGATTTTTGGAATTCGATTTTTTCTGTTTTTTAATATATTGTTCAACGTTTAAATTTATCAAACCAGTATTTATATATTATTCACCTGAAATTAGTCCAAATATGACCATAGATAAAGTTTATTCATATTTTTTTAGAAATAAGACATAAAAATAGTTATTAACACATCTTCTCTAATTATATCATGAGGGTATCAAAAGCTTTTAATAAATTAACAGTATTAAAGGTCTTATCTTCCCACCTCCACAATCAATAATAATAATAATAATAAAAGTAACTCTTTAATATGTTAATTTATTTAGAAAAAAATTAATGATATTAAATTTAAAATTTAAGAGGTCTCTTATTATTGAATGAGTTAGTGGCGCAATGATTTCATTGTTTGGTTATATACCAGTTCAACATTAATATTATAGATTCGATCTCGATAATTGGTATTTGTCCTCCTCTCAATATGTACTAAAAAAAGAGGCCAATTATTAGTGCATATTTCCTATCAATATATTAATAATGTATTTTGCTAATTAACTCCCTATATATGTTTAAAAAACAACTCATTGCTATATATATATATATATGTAATTGACCAAACTAAGATAAGTGAGGTAGTCTGATTTGTTCTAATTATTATGCATTAAGAAATTTTTCGTTTGTTTTTTTTTGTAGTAAACAACTATTGTTAATCACTCTTCAACTCATTTATATTAAATTTATCATTCAACCATTATTAACCTCGATCTCCAAATAAATAATTGATTATTTTACTATTATTAACTTCAATCGGTAAACGAGTAGTTAACCGCTCATAATTACTATTAATTACTTCATTATCTTCCGCTCTACTATTTTCTACAAAAAAAAACACACCCTAGGGTATGTTTGGACTTGTTTATGTCAACGGTCGGATTGGTTATAATAACTCAACCGATGTTTGCCCCACCATTTATCATAAACGGTGGTTATCTAAAGCTACGTACTCGTTTATCTAAACCTTACATATATTAATTTTTTATTACATAACCAGTTCCTCAAGCACCATTTATCATAACCCACCGTCTATTATAATACCGGGGCTCCAAATACACCTGTTTTTTTTTTTTTTTTTTTGCATCAGTCTATAATTATCCCACTTATTTCCTCCTTCGTATGCCACGTTACTTCAATATAATTGACAGTGACGGTGAAGGAATAATTCAGACAATAAAAATAAAAAAAGAAATGCGGCAGGCGAGGCAGATAGCATAATTTTAATTTTCTGGTTTATTAAATGGGTTTCTGCTGAACAATTATGTTTTCCAACATTGCAGACCCAGGGGTAGGTGTTACACATTAAAGAACACACATTTCCATAATTTATATATATATATATATTATTTTCTTTTTTAATTTAATAGTATTTGTTTTATTAAAAATTATGTTCGGAGGATTGAAAGATTTAAATTTATAATTTTTTTTATTTTAATCATGGACATAATCGATATGGTTGAATTATTATTCTCGTTATCATCAAAAAATTACTTTTTTTAGAATTATAAAAGAAAATTGTTAGATACCCATGTGGGTGTTTATGTGTCAAAATTTAAAGAGGATTTAAGTTGACATTAACTACTTTAAAAAAAAATATATCCAAATTAATTTTTATAATTATTCAAAATAATTTCTTATTTTTAACTATTCAAAATACTTCTTCCTATCTAAGTATTAATTTTTAATAATTTATATTTATTTCTAACTACTCACTAGCATATTGATAAAAGTTTATACCTTAAGTTTAACGTTTTGGGACTTTACCCATATCAACACATTATAACTCTTGTATTATATTTGTAGTATAATTTCTAAAATAATTTATCTATATCATGTGATTTTCTATCAATGATAGAAATCAATCAGTGTTAGATTCATTCAGTCATACAACTCAATCAATAAGATAACTCTATCCCTAATTAAATTTTATTGGTGATAAAACTCAATTCGAATTTCGTGCTAGAAATGAATTAATTTTGATTTTTTACTATAGATGAAAATACTTTACTTTTTTTATTATACACCAAAAATCCCCTACATTTTTTTTTTGGTTCAATTAGTGCATTATGATATTATTAGAGCAAAACATTTTGTGTTCAAATTTATTTAATGTCACTTTCTCTTCTATTAATATAGATTTCTCTATACAAATTTTACACGTGAAGGGATATTTATCATAAATTCCATTCATCAAATTCAAAACTCAAAAAGTTGACATGAATGCTTAAAAAACAAAGTATACACTTATTTATTATATCTCATTATATTTTGTAAGTATTATCTGACTAACTAGACAAAACTGACAATAATAATAAAAAAAATGATCTCCAATCGTTTTAACACATGGAAAACACAGAGACAAAAACCCTCGAAAACAAAATATATAGTTCAGATCAATCCTTTTCAAGTCTCTTGTACTCATCCAATCTAGGGAGATCTAGAAAACTTGTATTTTGGAAGTTAACTTCTATATACAAATTCCTCAAAAAAAAAAAAAAAAAAAAAAAAAAAAAAAAAAAAAACTTATATACACAAATCTTTCATTTCAAATCTTGCTATGATTATCACACGATTGAGAGTCTGAGCCTATATATAATTGAAAATGAGAGAAGTATGTGAATATCAAAACAGACTTTGATACAGTTGTTCATATTATATAAAATATCAATTGACAATAACCAACGATAGTAATTTAGAGAGAAACTCTCATACTATATTAAGATATAGTGTGAATATTCATATTAAAATCAATTCAAGATGAGACGAATAACTCACCTATCTTATAAATGGTTAAAGATCTTCTCACTTTATAATATGAAACCAAGAAGTTAGGAAGAAGAATAAAATAAATAAATAGAATAAATGAAAAAGAAAAATTGAGAAATGACGAATCAAATCGTAATTTGAAAGTAATTGTGTGTGTTTTTTTTTGTTTTTTTTTATTTTAAAAATTATTAAAGGGAGTGAATGTATGGCATTTTTTTTTTGTTGAATATATGATATTTTAATCATAATTATACTAATTAAATTATATACGAGTAAAAATACCAATAAAAAAAACTCATCAATGTATTTTGATTCTAAAAAAAAAACTCATCAATTTATTTTCATAACTAAAAAGTCATAAGTTTAAATCTTTTATTCAATTATAATTGAATTAAAAAAAACTATTAATGAAAATAGACATCGAAAGCAAATTACTATAATTATGAATATTATTTATTTGCCTTATTTGTATGACCTATGTTTTTATACCAACTAGAGTAATTTAGTCATTAGTGAATAAAAAATAATGGGTTCAAATTTTTAAGAAAAACAAATTGTACATGACAAGACAAAAAGAAAAAAAAAACTATGATGAAGGCTTAGATCTTTAACAAAAGTAAAGTGGTTTGTCATATTAGACATGGAAAATGTTGGTTTCTTAAAGATTTTCTTATAGATGAGTGAAATTTGACCAAATAGATTTTTTTTTTCATTTTTAATTATTAAAATTTGGTTTTCCAATCATATATGTTTGAGCACTTAAATTTTATCATTAAAGAAAATGCAACAAAACACCATGCATGATCAAGGTATATTTTAGCATGTAATAACAATGCATTTTCAACTAAAATAAAGTTAAGTTATATGTTAATCATAAAAAAAAAATATATATATATGTTTGTCAAGAGTTCAAAAAAGGAAAAGAAATATATTTGTCAAACAGACAGAAATTTTAAGAGTTGGGAGTCTAGTTTTATACCAAATTCAAGTATTTTATTCTTTATGGGGCTCCAATTAATTAATAATTTAGATTTGACTCAAATTATTTATTTTGTACCATTCCCTTAACTGATCTCATCTCTTAATAAACAATCATCCTTCTTTGAAGAGCTTTTATTTAGTTTGTTGGAAAGTAAAAAATGTAGGTAAAGGTATGGGGCTTTTGCAAGTATATTATAAAATGGATAAAATATTACATGAATAGCACAATAATGAAAATATTTGCACATATAGCAAAAATTGTAAATTGATAGACTTCATATTGATAGATTCTATCGATAAAGGGTGATAAAATCAATTACTAATAAATAAAGTAATTGATAGACTTCCATCAAATTCTATCAAGAGTCTATTAATAAGAACCGATAGAATCAATCACCGATAAAATTGATAGACTTCCATCACTAGAGAATGATAGATTCTATCAAAGTCTTCTATAAAAAATGCAATTTTTTTTTAAATGGCAGAATTTGTTATAAAAGAATTATTTTTAAAAATGTGCTATAATTGTAAACTGTGGTAAAAAAGTTGTTATACAACGCAAATTTCCTAAAGGTATTTAAGTCAGTATATAATTAAAAAAATCAAAATATAAATAATAAAAAGATTTAGACAATTTTCTTAGGAAGTTGTAGTTATTTTCAATATATAGACTATCAACTTTTAGTTATTAGCTAATAATAGCTCCGTTGTTAGATTTGTAAAGGGCAAAATAAATAAATAAACTTTTTTTTAAAAAATCGAATATAATATAATATTTCAATAATCTGAGTATAACTAAATATAATGATTTAGGTGATGATTCAATCCTTCCTCGCAATTGCTATATTGGAAAATATTTGGAAAAAATGATGTATACTGAATCCTGATCATTTGTTCATGAGACAGACTGAAAAGGAAGGATTTTTTTTTTCCGTTTTTATTTTTCATTAATAAAAAGATAAATATCATTTGAAGGAAAAAATAACTTTTTAAAAGACAAGTTTATCTTATATATGATGGATATCTAAAAAAGTCATCTTCCTTCCAGATAAGTCTCCAAATCTAGTTTTTCAAAAAGGGTCTCTAGATCTAAATCTATGAACGGAAATATTCTTTTCTTTTCTTTTTTTTCCAAAAAGAATTAAAAAAAATAAATGGAAACGCATGTCTTCGTTAGTTTTATTTATTTTCTAATAAAAGTGTTTACGATTTTTATTTTCTTAAAAACCAACTTCATATCTATAAAAAGAACATCGTCAATGTTTATTAGAAAATAGACAAAAATCTAAAAAACCGTTTTAACTATTGAACATAATTGACTAGGAGTAATTTGGGGACATTGGTGTATTGGAATGACGAAGATTTTTTTTAGTACATACTGGAAGAGGGAGACAAATACCGATTCTCAGGTTCGAACCTGCGACACTGATGTTGAACTGGTTTACGACCAAACAAGAATTTAAATGGGTTTGAATCACTTCGCCCAAATATCCCAAATATATTGTTGGACTAAAAAAAAATAAAAAAATTCAAACGCCATATTTCTTTTGGAAACAAAACAAAAATATTTTTCGATAACCTTTTTTTTGTCTCCAACAAAAGCAATAGTTTTGTAGTATCAATATGTTCTTATAATCATTGAATCATTGGGTCGTCCTCCCCCAAAGGGTAGTTTAACCTTTTTTTTTTCTTTTTTTTGTGTCAAAGTATGCTAAATTCATCCATAGTTAACATGTAGGTTTAAATTTGTTAGATTTTTGATAAAAAATTAGGAATAAGTTCGTAGTTTTGATTTCAAATAATCTCAATCAGAACTACTTTAAATTTAAAGTATTGACTATAGTTAAATTTCATTTGTATTTTTTTATGGAGTGTGGGAAAAAAGTACGAGTAGTATAAATTTTGAAAATAGTGTTTATGCAACTAGGGTCAGCGAGAGAATTCTTGCAACAAATTTTTACATGGTAAAAGTTCTTTGTGTCCATAGTTTTTTTGTTGAGTCTTTCCACCTAAATTCTTAGGTCTTACTATTTTGTTGATCCATTTAATTTCCCAATATAATCAATACATAATATCGTATTAATATGTAATACATGTAATATTGTATTAATACCTAAATTGTATGTATAATTAATATTAATTATATCATATATTTAACATCTAAAAAAATTCAAATTTAACTACACCTTCAATTATTTTGTGAATTGAAATATCCAAACACAATTTCTCAAAAAATTATGCAAATCATGGCCTCTTTCTTTTGGTCTTACTACGGATAAATCCTCCACTGCCAGCAAAGCTAATTGAGATAATACCAACTTATGACACATCTTGCCCCATTTAATATAAATGAATTTAATTTTAATTAATTAATTTTTTAAAAAACAACATCTTGTAGTTACAGATTTGATTTCTTCCCTCCATTCAGGTGCTATGGTAATTTTTTTAAAAAAAACATAAAATAGATACAATCATTTATCTGATTAGAAAAATAGTGTAACTTTCGAGCTCAATCTTGAATCATATCTCCATTTAAATTGGATTGAATATCTCTCTTGTGACATCTCTTCTCCATTTAACATAAAATAATTAATTTTTAATTTTTTTTTTTCAAAAAACATCATTTTTTAATTTTAGATTTGAATTTTCCTTCCAATCGAGGTGCTAACTAACGTTACTTTTTTTAAAAAAATGTCCAACGTTTATCCGAAAAGACGTGTGAAAGAGATGAGACATAATACAAATGAATAAGATAAATAAAAATCCCATCGTAATTCTAAGTAGAGAATTTAGTCGTTAAAATAATGTCCCTTTCATGTTATAAAAAAAATAGAAAAATTATATTTGATGAATTATTTTCGCAAATTAATTACAAAGGTAAAATTTTAAAATATTTGTAATTCATAATCATCTGTACATTATAGCACTGTCGTTAGTTTACTATTATATATAAAAATATGTAACAATATTAATTAAAATCATAGGGTATTTTTTTTGGAGTATATATTGAGGGAGGAGAGACAAATATTAATTCTTAGATTTAGGGGTGAACATGGGTTGGGTTGGATTGGGTTAGAGAGGTTTTCAACCCAACCCAAAATTTTGGGTTGGTCATTTTTCCAACCCAACCCAATTAAAGAGACAACCCAACCCAACCCAATCCTTATATTTTTGGGTTGGGTTGGGTTGAGTCATCGGTTTCAATAATAAATCATAATTATAAATATCTTTTATCAAATTAGTCATACATCATATATATAAACAAAATATAATATTCAATCAAGATAATGAAATGGATATAAATATACAATCATAGTTCATACAGAAGATTCCAATTATAAAACATAAAACAAATAGTTAATTAAAACAACAAAAATAGATAACATAATTCGACTTCTATAAAAATTAAAAAAAAAAAACCAACAAAGAGTTTTACATAATTTGACTATATATTTATCATGATATATAAATTATAAAGATTTGAAAAAATATTAAAGATTATGGAAAATAAAAAGTCTAACAATAATAATTAAATTAAAAAAATATACGCATATATAATTATGTTATAGTAAAAATATATATATTTTTAAACTAAATAGCAATTTCGGGTTGTTCGGGTTAATTTTAGGTCAACCCTTAACCCAACCCAACCCATAAATATTTTATGATTTTGAACCCAACCTAACCCAAAAATATATTTAACCGGCCAACCCAACCCGTCAATTTGGGTTGGGTTGGTTCGGATTGTTCGAGTTTCGGGTTGTTTGAACACCCCTACTTGGATTCCAATGTGTGATGCTGATGTTGAAGTTTACAACCAAATACTAAAACGACTCTGCCACCGACTCATTCAGTATATCATAAAGTATTTTTAGGAGTGGATCAAATTGAAAAATATTTATAATACTAGATTAAAAAAAAACATTCATAATCATAATATACCATAGAAATAATACATAATATTGCATTAGTATACAATACTATACTAATAACATATAATATTTTTCTCAAAAAAACATATAATATTATATTAATAATATAAAATACTTTATTAATACAGTAAATTATACCATATAATGAATATTAATTACACATTATATTTATTATAGATGCAAAAAAATTCAAATTTACTTAGATCTACGATTATTTTGTGAAATTAGACTATTCAACATAATTTATCCATTATAAATTATAATCGTTAATTTCACTTTAAATTTATCATATTTATAATTATTTTAATATCTAACTAGGGTTATAAATTTGGCTATAAAATAACCAAGGCTGCCTACTATTGTTGGTTGCCCTTCCCTATACTTCAAACGCAGTCAATTAATTAAAAAAAAGCTCCAAATATAATTTCCCATGGCTGATCAGAACAAAAACCACGCAGATTCGGACCTGATTTTCTTCGAGCCCTCTTACAATGGCGGCGAAGAAGAAGAAGAAGATGATGATTTAGAGTTCAACAATAAAGCACTGGAAAGTGATGGTATGAGTTCCTCCAGTTTCAGCGGCGGAGACGATGACTCCGTCGCCGCCGTGAACGGCAGCTCCGCCTCTGCTTCTCAGCCTTGGCCGCAGAGTTTCAGGTGATTTTGTTGGATTTATTTACTAATTAACACAGCTAATGTTTCCTTTTTTGTTTGTCTTGATGATTTAGATTGAGTATTTACTTAACTATTTTTTGAATAATTAAATCAAAATGAAGTTGTTATAATTATTAAAAAACAATTCTTTGGTTCTAATTAATCCTCATTTCTTACCTTTTATTTTTAATCATTTATCTCAGACAATAAGTATCTTTTTCTAAAATAAATCATCTAAAAAAAGTCTTTATTTTTATTCACTCATTTCTAATTTCTCAGAATAACTCATTTCTAACTCCTCAGAATAACTCATTTTTAACCCTTTAGTTCTAATAATTAATTTTTAATTACTCTTATTAGAGAATAGGAGATTTCACCTCAAAATCTGGCAATGAAATAGTAATCCATATCTCTTTCGTACTAACCCATATCTCTTTCGTACTGATGTTGAACTCTCCCACTTTTCAATATCAGACAATTGAAATCTCAACAAAAATAATTTTCATTTCAAATTCACATACAAATAAATTATTGTCTCTAACTCTTTTATAAAAAAAATACATTCAAATCAAATTGTAACTCTTCTATAAAAATCTACGCTATTAATTTTTTTTCTATTCAATATAATTGCATGGCTCTCGGTCAAACGCCTTAACAACTTCTTTAGAAGATTTGTTTTATTCTTATTATTTCAAAGGTTTAATTTTAATCATACTTTCAATAAAAAGCTTAAGATGGATCGCATTGAATAATTTTGATACAAAAATAACACCATATAAATATATATTTTAAAAATGTTTAGAGAGAAAGTTGATATCAAAATAATTTAAAAAAAAATAAAAATAGCAATAAATATATAAACAAATTTGAAGACTTTTAAGAGTATAAAAATTAGAATTGGACCATGACTTAATTCAACCTAATATGAAGTATAGACTATTTGACCAAGAAATTATATATTAAATTTTTACATTATTGTTAAACTAAAAAAAAAATCATTTTAATTTCTACAATTTTGTACTTGTACTATTTTTTTATTATAATACTTTTGAAGTATTTTTTGTGTAAAAACCTATTTTTGTAATTACAATTAGTTTTTTAAAATTCATTTTAAAAAAGTTATCTAACGTGACACGTGCATATATAGGGTACTTACTTTATCTTAGTCATTAATAGTTTTTAAATAAATGATTATTTACTATATATACTTTACACAAAATGTTAAAAGTTTTTTTTTGAGATTTTTGCATGTATATGAAGGGTTAAAATATCCCATAAATAGCACAATAAATGAAAATATTTGCACATATTACAAAAAAGGTAAATTAATAGACTTTCATATCTATAAATTTTAGGATAGAATCAATTACTAATAAATAAAGTATTTTATCACTAAGAGTTGATAGAATATAAAAATAAATTTTATCAAGGTCTTCAATAAAAACGATATTTAAAAAAAATGAGCAGAATTTACTATAAATGAATTATTTTTATAATTATATTAAAAATTTATTATAATTATAAATTGTAGTAAAAAAGTTGCTAAAAAGTGCAAATCCTTTTTTTTCAGCAAAAAGTTATTTAGGGGGTGTTTGGGATTTGGTGCTGAGGAGAGGAGAGGGAGGAGAAATCTCAACTCCATGTTTGTTTTTAGAATATCAACATCTCCCTCATTTCTCCTCAACCTCTTCTCTAATATCACATCAAATATTTTATTTAATCTTTTAAATATCATATCAAACATTTTTTAAATTTTCAACCATATAATATAATAGAAAATATATTTTATCTAATCTTATCAAATATCACATCAAACTTTCTCTAATTTTTAACCACACAATATAAAATAAAATATATTATATTTTTCAATCAATAAAAAATCTACAATCATTACGTTACAAAAAATCAACAAAAAATAAATATTTTTACAACATCTCCTCCCAAAAACATCAATTTTCAAATAACTTTTTCATATCTCTAAATCATTCTACCTCCTCTCTCTCCTCAACTTTCTCTCATTTCCTCTTTTCAACACCAAAATCAAATCACCCCTTAGAAGTTGATGGCAACAAATTTTAAAATTCAAGAGTGAAACTTTTTTTGTTTTATAAAGAGCACGAGCGGGAATAATGAATGAAATTTAAAGTTGGATGTGACATTTTTTTTTGTATAGAATATTAGTAAGAGATAGTGTCAAAAAGTAATAATGCCCTTGCCTCAATAATGTGTTTTGGTTGGCAAGACTAGTGGATAGTATTTTATTGTCAGAAAAATGTGCGACCAAAATCTTCAATGCATAATTAAAAATCAAATCGGTAACATTTTTTTAATTTTATTATCATTATCATTATTTAAGTATAACAAAGAGTCTGATAATTCGGCATCAAACAGGGATTTATTTCACCTTTTAATTGATTGCATGGAAGCACAATATTTTATTGGTAAACTTACTAAATTAAAAGAATGAGACTGTTTGGATGAAGATTTATAGGAGTGTTTTCATGGGAGTGTTTCAATGAAGATTTATAAGAGTGATTAAAAATTGGGATTTGTGCAATAGTTTGTTTGGATAGAGTTTTTTTGTAGAGTAGTTATAGGGAAAAAATAGTTTTGATGGAGATTTTGGAGGAGGAATTGCAAGAATAACTCGTTTGGATGGAGATTTTGAAGGAGAGGTTATATGTTGATTTTTTAAAATATTTTTTTATATGAATTTTTTTTTTGTTCATTTATACAAAATCTCTCATTTTTATTAATATTTGTCAACTTGTCTCTTCCAATTATTTTCTTTGAAAATTATATAAATTTCTAAATTATTCAAATAATATTAAAAAAAATGTATTTTGTATGTTTAATTTTAGGCTAAAGTATAAACATATCCATAAATTACGAAACTTGTATTAAACATACCCTTAAACTTAAAAAAAATTTCTTTAAAAAAAAAACTTTTAAATTTTTTTAAAAGTACCATGAACTTTGAAAAATGTTTCAAAAATACGCTTGCAGTTATTTTAAATGAAAAAAGTTTTGTTTAAAAAATACTCCTCAACTTTAAAAAAAGTTTAAAAATGATCATTAGTTTTTAAAATATCAACAAAAAAATATTTAACATTTTATTATAAAACAATAATAATAATTATTGGAAATTTTTTTTTTTAACATTTTTTTCGGTTAAGAAAGTTTTTGAAACTTTTTAAAATTGATGATTTAAAAAAAAAAACTTTAACCATAAGACATTGACATTTTTCGAAGTTCAAGGATACTTTTGAAATTTTTCAAAGTTTTGGGGCATATTTGACACGAACTCCGTAATTCAATGATATGTTTTATAATTTAGCCATAATTCTAATTAAATTTTATAAAAAAATAAAAAAAATTAAATAAAAATAAATAATACTCGATCTTTTTTGAATAATTATATATATTTTTTAAAATAAAATATATAGAATGTCAACGAAAAAATAATTATTATTTTAATCTGAAAACCTAGTTTTGAAAATCTCTTTTATGGATTGATTACAATAGCTCGTTTAGATGTAGTTTTTTGAAGAGTGATTGAAAAACTTATTTTGAAAACCTCCATTCAAACACTCCCTATAAATATGGTGATTTTTAAATTCTTTTTAACAACTATAATCATTCATATTTACCGAGTATTATCACATTAATGTGTATTTATAATAAAATATTAAAACATTTTTTTTTTAGAAAAATAGAATATTAAAACGTTTCAATGACTATTAACGTAAATATTTTAAAATTTACATATACATATAATTAGTTTTGTACGAAGCAATTTTTTTATTTATCGAATGTATCGGTGGTACAGTTAGTTATTTGGTTGATATTAATTCATTTCAATTACATGATCACATTTTGAGCCCGAAAATTAATATTTGATTATCATATTATTTGAGAGCAGTTGGTGCCCTTTTGTACCCTCTATATAGGGTTTATTGGTCCCTCCCGGGACCAAACATATGTGCTCAAAAAAGAGGAAGCAATTTTCTTATTTTATCTTTCTTTGTTACACCCTATCATAAATTAAAATAATACAAATACATTTAATTATTCATGAGATTGAAAACAGAGACGCACTATTTCACCCATCTTTCAGCTATCTTCAAATTAATTTATTTTTATTTGTGTCGAGTACAAAATACTGAAAGTGACCAACAAATCTACATTATTGCTCTCAAATAAAGTTAATTATTGGTTTTTAAAATCGATTTGTGTGAATTATCACTAATCAAGATAACCAACTTATCACCAAACACATTCAATTCAAATTAAATTATTAGACCTTGGAAGAATTTAGATTTATGTGATCTCAAATATTGGTAAAGTTTACATTATATTTCCTTTATCAGTAAAATAAGGATCGAATTCATGTTGATTCCTAAATACATTATAGTGCTCTTGTTGATGAAACATAGATTTTAAAACGGAAATTTAAGCTTATTCCTTGCTAGCTTTTCCAATAATGATTTAGAGTTTATACTAAAATAACAGAGAAGCGACGGATTCATATGCGATCACGACTTCACCATCATTTGGGATTCTTCAAATTCCAAGAATCATAAAATCAAATTTTCGAAGTGGAATTGAGAGTTTGTTAGATTCTAATGTCGATGTCGGTGTCGGTGTCGATATCGATGCGAAGGCTCCGCTAGTGACCAATTGTTATGGCCATGAAGGACACAATTTGGATGATAAGATTTCTTCTTCCCAATCAGTCCCTACACCTCATGGCTGCACCTTCACACAGACCATTTTCAATGGTATGTAAGATATATAAACCCTAATTCTATCTTTTCTAAATTCGTTATAATTTCTTTCTTTAATGGGTAAAATATAAATTTAGTCTCTATTATTCTAAGAAAGTTAGAGTTTAGTTTTAATAATTTTAAAAATTAAAGTTTAATCCCTATGATTCGATGAAATATATAATTTAATCCTAGTGGTATTAAAAACTATAAATTATATTCCCTATGCTTTGATAAAACCTAAAAAATAGACCTGATCATTTTAAATTGTTCACGAATTTAGTATTTAAAAGTTAGTTATTGATGTGTTAATGATGAAATTATGAGTTAAGTGATTGATTGATATAATAAAAATAAATCATATCATTTATGCATAAATAATGATTTTTTATATATTTAACAAGTCAGCAATTAAGTACGACAAGTATTATATTTTAGATTTTATAAAACTATAGGGGCTTTCAAAACCACACTGATTAAGTTATAAATTTCTTCAAATCATAAAAACTAAATTTTAACTTTTTTCAAACTATAAGGTCTAAACTTTCCGTTGTTTGAAATCATGAGAACCAAACTTTTAATTTTCTTCTGACATAAAGACTAACATCATATTTTACCTTTTTGAATTGAAAAAATAATACGTTTTTTTTAATATAATTGGGGGAGAGAAACCACAAACCCTACCTAGAGAGCGCTATTGCTTTCAAGAGTCAAATACTAATTTTCAGAATTGAACCTTGTAACTGTGGTGTTAAACTGAATTACTACCAAACAACAAAATCAACCAACGACCGTACCAACTCTTCTCAGTGTAAAATAAATAAGAGAAGTTATAGACATATAGATATGTTTGGTTAGTTTGGTAATTTTGTGATAATTATATTTGATGTGAGTGCAGGGATGAACTTCATGGCTGGGGTGGGGCTGCTATCAACACCTTACA
This sequence comes from Sicyos edulis, assembly GCA_036507275.1. NCBI lineage: Eukaryota > Viridiplantae > Streptophyta > Magnoliopsida > Cucurbitales > Cucurbitaceae > Sicyos > Sicyos edulis. The sequence goes on along the minus strand of CM071847.1, from coordinate 45,717,128 downwards.
CAGTAAAAGAAGGTGGATGGGGAAGCTTGGCAGTGATGCTTGTTTTTGCCATTGTTTGCTATTTCACAGCAATGCTCATGAAATCTTGCTTTCAAAACAACAATTCCCATTTCCAAATCATAACCTTTCCTGATTTGGGTCAAGCTGCCTTTGGAACTTTTGGACGTCTTTTTGTATCCGTAAGTGTTCTAATTTTTCATAGATAATTAAGTAACCACCATGGATTGAACGATCTGTCACCAAATTATTTTGAAAAGATACATTATTTAAAAAGAACTTTTATGGGTGTTTAGCTAAAATAGTTTGTTAAAAAGGTCAAACGGAGTAATACTCCACTGACAATATGTATCACAAAGTAATTAATTGGTTACAGACTTAAGTCTCAAATGTTGTTGAATTCAAAAAAAAAAAGTTTGTTAATAATACATATTTTATTATTAAATATTGTATGATATATAAACATTTTTATCAGAAATACTTTTTTTTTTTTTAAAAAAGATACATTTGTGAATGGAGCACACGAACCTATAAACTTCTAGTTATCAATTCATACATGGTACCAATTGAGCTAAGTTTTAGTTGGTTTGTTTGGCTAATTAACTTTGTTCTTCTTGCAGATCATTCTTTATTTGGAATTATATGTAAGTGAAATATCTCTTTTTGTTACTCTCAATTGTGTTATATTTAATCTCATGTATATATAAAAATATATATAAATAGTGTTGCTGCGTTGAGTTTATTATACTGGAAGAGGACAATTTGAGCAGTTTATTTCCAAATGCGAGGGTGAATTTTGGAGGACTTAATTTAGATTCCATGCATCTCTTTGGAATTATTACTGCCCTTGTGGTTTTACCCACTGTTTGGCTCAAAGATCTACGTTGGATTTCTTATATCTCAGGTATTTTTTAGTTTCCAAACACAATCCCACATAAAAAAAAAAAAAAAAAAACTCCCTTTTTTGTGTTATAAATTAATTACCCCTGAAATTTTAATTATAATATCTAGAAGGTTAAAATACTCAAGTCCATTCCATTTTAGTTCATAAATTTTTAAAAGTCCAATTTTAGTTTTTAAATTTTGGAGTTTGTTTCATTTTTGTCTCTCAACTTTTAAATACTAATGTTGGTTTTTTTACATTCAGATAAAACTTAAACGGGTTCCTTTGATAAATTTGAAGTTAATGTTAATCAAAACTAGTTTAATAAGGTTAGTACAATTAAAGATAAAATGTGAACATATTTCTAAAAGGGGATTTTGCATGTATAATAACAAAAAAATCAAAATATTTTCATCTATAGCACAAAATCAAAATTAATTCATTGATAGAATTTAATTAATGAACGATAGACTCATTCTATTACTGTTTGAGTTTTCTATTGGTGATAGAAATCCAAATTGAGTTCTATCGATCCCTAGTTGAGTGATAGAAATTAATGTGCTATAGATAAATTATTTTAAAAATTCTGCTGCAAATATAATACAAGAGGTAGGATGTGTGTTGTTGATGGTAAATCAGCCTCAATCGGGCGGTAAATTCCGTCCAAGACTAAATATGGGCAAGAGACCAATAGCAAACAAGTACCGCAAGGGAAAGATGAAAAGGACTTTGAAAAGAGAGTCAAATAGTGCTTGGAACTGTCAGGAGGGAAGCGGATGGGGGCCGACGATGTGTCCTAGTCGGATGTGGAATGGTGAGAGCCGGTCCGCCGATCGACGGGGCATGGACCGATGCCGATTGAGACGGCGGCCAAAACTCAGGCCTTTGTTACGCCTGTGGAGACGTCGTCGTCCCGATCGTGGTTAGCAGTGCGCACCTTTTGGCGTGCTTCGACATCTGCGCGCTCTTGGCACCGATCTGTGGGCTCCCCATTCGACCCTTCTTGAAACACGGACCAAAGAGTCTGACATGTGTGCGAGTTAACGGGAGAGTAAACCCGTAAGGCGCAAAGAAGCTGACTGGTGGGATCCCCTAGTGGATTGCACCACTGACCTACCGTGATCTTCTAAGAAGGGTTCGAGTGTGAGCAATGATAGACTATACTTTTTTTAAGAAAATTAAACAAAGTTTTTCCTTGAGAACTAATTTTAAGCTTTTCCAAACCTCAAAGTGAAAAGACTGAAATTAAACTTTTGAAAGTTTAGGAACAACAAATTTCAAAGTTCGAGAATTAAAGTTAGGGACTTTTAAAAGTTTAAGAATAGGAACAAATGGTATTTTAACTTATTTAGAATGACATGAGTTTGTTTTGTATGACCATTGCAATTTTTTCAGCTGGTGGGTTGGTAGCAACAATAGTGGTAATCCTAAGCATAGCTTATTTGGGAACAATTGGAGGAATAGGGTTTCATGAAGTTGAAGCTGCTGAAATTGTTAATTGGAAGGGAATTCCTTATGCCATTGGGGCTTATGGATTTTGCTTCTCTGGCCATACCCTTTTTCCAAATCTATACCATTCAATGGCTGATAAATCCAAGTTTACTAAGGCCCTCCTCCTATGGTACGTCGTTACGCGTTTCTTCGAACCATTCGATTCATTTGATAACTACCAATCAAACTAAACAAAATTAATCTCTTACCTAATACTTCAAAATCTCCTCTTTGTTTATATTTGGCAGTTTTATATTTTGTGTTTTGATATTTGGTGGTGTTGCTGTTATGGGATTTCTCATGTTTGGCCAAAGTATATTGACCCAAATTACTTTGAACATGCCACAACATGCTCTTGCCTCCAATATTGCAAAGTGGACCACTGTAAGTATTTTACATGCCACTGTAAGTACTGTGGTTAAAGTAAATTTAATCATTTTTACATCATTTTGTACTTGGTGTGTTTGGGCCCCCATTTATGTAAACGGCTGAGTTGGTTATAATAACTCAACCGATGTTTGCCCCACCTTTTATTATAAATGATGGTTACTTAAACCTACTTGCCCATTTATCTAAACTTACGTATCCTTTTATCTAAATCTACATACCCGTTTATCTAAATTTTACACCGTATATAATAATACATGTTATAATAACTTGCCCCTCAAACACCATTTATGTAAACTCACCATTTACCATAACCCAACGTTTATCATAATATTCCGTCTATCATAATCAAACTGGTGCTCCAAACAACAGATTTCTACTTAGCGTAGATTTAGTTACTTACTACTTTTAATCCTCTCTATTAAAAGAATATTTGAGTCTCCTTTATCTGTGACTGTCCAAACTAGCTTGAGCGCATCTCGACTACTGTCATGGAACATACTGTTTGACCATACAAACATTTGAATGTCAAGAAAACCGGTAAGAAATCAATTCATAAGTAGGTGACCACCATGAATTGAACCTATCGCTTTTAGCACCTCAAGGTCCTCTTTGAACATTAAATCACTCCATGATAATTCATAATGTTAATTACTTCGATAACCAGTTTAACATTTGAGGAGTCTATATATATATAAATGAAACATATATGTTATCAATAAAATCAATCAATGCCAAGGAATAACAATCTTAGAATATTCTAATTTTTACCAAGTACTGTTGCATTTTTTCTTAGTGTTTTTTTTTTCTTTTCTTAACAGGTCATTGTTCCATTGACTAAATATCCTTTTTACACACATCTGACATCATGATCATCTAGTTAAGGCCCCGTTTGATAACCATTTTGTTTTTTGTTTATGAAATTTAAGTCTATTTCTATTCAAATTTCCTATCATGTGCTCCATCTTTCCTACAATGTATCCATCTTTTCTTAAGAAGGTAGGAGAATACTAACCAAATTTCAAAATTTGGAAGCTACTATTTTTTGTTTACAAATTTTGATTTTGTTTATTAAAATATAGGAAGATGTAGATATCCAAATAAGAAAAAAGGTATAGTAAAGTAGTTGTTGTAGGCTTAAATTTCATAAACATAAAAAACGAAAAACAAAATGGTTATCAAACGAGGCCTAAGGAAATCAATACTTATTTTGTTCTAAGTTTCTGAGCTGGTTAATGAATTGAATTTGGAATATTCCTTAACACATTTTTCTCAAATATGCATTGTTGATGACTCCATTGGCAAAGAGTATAGAGGAGAGATTACCAGCAAGATTTTCAAATAGCTGCTGGTGTTCCATTCTTATAAGAACTGCACTTGTTATCTCTTCTCTTTGTGTGGCTCTCCTTCTCCCATTTTTTGGTATGTTTTTGGCCTCATAATTTGGTCTCCTAAATAGGTTGAATTAAAAATAGAATTTACCCTCATCGGCACATTCTACCTACCTCTTAGTATTATATTTATAGCACAATTTTTTAAATAATTCATCTGTATAATTTTCTATCACTATAGAACTCAACCAATGATAGAACATTATTTTCTATCAATGATAGAACTCAACCAGTGATAGAGTATAATTTTCTATCAGTAATAGAATTCAACAAGTGATAGAATATTGAGTATACTATTGATTGAATTTTATCATTGATAAAATTCAAGCATTGATAGAATTCAATTTGAATTTTTTCTACTATAAATAAATTAGTTTTAATTTTATGCTATAGATGAACATATTTTAAACTTTTTTGTTATACATGTAGAATCCCCAATTAAAAATTTCACATTGTGGTCTTTAATTATGAATCTATTTTTAAAAGGTAAGGAACACATAGAAAAGACAGAATGGGCAAAATTTCAAAAACCATATTTGAATCAAAATATATATATTAGATAGTTTCTCCAACTAATGTTTCTCATTTAAAAAAAATGAACTGCAGGTCTAGTGATGGCTTTAATTGGTTCCCTTCTCTCCATACTCATTGTAAGTGTCTTCAATCCAATTTTCTTTTCCTTAAAAAAAAAATCAAATGCTAACATTATGGATTAAAAATAGTTCTTGTTTTAGGAAAGTCTAACATCTTGTATGACATAATAAAAAATTCGTTTGGATGTAATTTTTCAAAGAAAAAGTGGTTTTTCTTTAGGAAAAACAAGATTAAATTACACTGATGCCGATGAGCTTCGATTATTGTTTGGTCCATAACTTTTAATTAAAACTATATTTATAGGAGGAAAGCAAAAAGACTTTCCTAGTAGTTAAAGTACATCCAGAACTATCGACTTTCTTCAAAAGTGCTTATCAGTGTAGAAAGAAAAGTATTACATTACAAAATGCTTTTAATCATTTTATCAAAAAGAAAAAGAAAAACTTTGAATCATCAAAATAACTTTTGCATATTATTCTAAGAAAATATCACATTTGGTTCAGGCAATTATAATACCAGCCTCTTGCTTTTTGAAAATCATGGGGAAGGAAGCTTCCAATATACAGGTATGTGTATATTTGCGTTTTTTTAGAAGGATTATCGATTTTATTTATTTATTCTTTTGAAATAGAAGCATGTTTTAGTTTAGTGTGATAGTTTAAAATTAATGACAAGTGTCAATTTAATTAGTTTTATGTGTCCTTTAATTTTTTTAATTGAGTTTTACAAAAAAAAAAATGGAAAATACATTTTTAGTTGATAGGTTTGGGGTCTAGTTTCAATTTGATTAATAAAATTTTAAAATTGAACAATTTTATTTAGAGAAGTTGTGCTAAATAGTCCAATTTCACAAAATACTTGTAGATGTAAGTAAATTTGATTTTGTTTGCATCCATAGTCAAATATATGGTATAATTAATATTCTATCCTACGATATAATTTAGACAGTATTTTGTATTATTATTAATACATTATTATGTATTAATTATGGAATTTTGCATGTATAACAAAAAATGGTAAAATATTTCTATCTATATCACAAAATCAAAACTAATTCAATTGTATCACAAAATTCAAATAGAATTCTATCATCCATAAAATTCAATAAGTGATAAAGTTCTATCAGTGATAAAAAAAATTATATACTATAAATGAATTATTTTCAAAATTATGCTACAAATATAATGTAAGAGGTAAAATAAGCTGTTGATAGTAAATTTCCTATTAATTATACCGTATAATTTGTATATGGTAGGACTATGATTGCTAAATATTTTTTTGTGTAGTATTATAAATAATTTTTCAATTTGGCTTACTCCTAAAAATATCCATTTTTATTTATGACATTTCAATAATACTCATATTTAGTAAAAAATATGTTTGTTAAATAATGGACTAAAATTCACTATATTGATAAAGCAGTTATTTTAGTTTTCACGTAAATTTAATTTTTAAAAGAAAATAAATTAAAAAATCCACTAGGACTAATATAAGCATGTGGTAAAAATGTTAAGTTTAAAGACCCAAAAACTAAAAAGGTAATTTTTCTACAAATAAAATATAGTATTACAGTTAATGGACATAATATTCTAACATCTAAATAACAACAATAATAATAAACGGGTTCAGTTTTAAGATTTTATATTATTTTTTTTATAAATATTTAATTATAAGATTCAATATTGGTAATTACTTACCCTTGTTTAAAAAAAATGGTAATTATTTACTAATATAATTATTTATTACTTTAAACTCTAAAGTTACATGTTCGAACTTGAAAACAGTATTTAGTCTCATATAATTTTAGAGCAATAGTGTCATTTATGTAGGGTTTATTGATCCCCTCCCCTAATATATATACTCAAAATATATATATATAGACTTTGTAAACATTTTTTTTTCTTCTAAACTTACTATGACATAATACACATAAGATTGAAAGTCTTGTTGGTACATGTCTACATGAATCTATTAACCACGACAACTACAACATTCAGGGATTAGCTGGTAATTCAACCTACAATGAAACATTTTTTTAATGGGCTTATTAAAAAAAAATTGAAAAAATTGAAAAAAATCTTATCTTGTGTGTTTGTTGATATGTGGTGCATATAAATCACAGATATTATCATGCAAGGTGGTAATTGTTTTGGGCATCATTGGAGCAATCCTTGGAACATACTCTTCATTTTCACAGCTCATCAGCCAGTGAAAAAACCATGGAAAATTATGCATTTATTTTCACTTCTTTTTCATCTTACATACAAAGCATTTGTGGTTTTGTTATTAGTTTTGTGCACTACATATAAATAGCCCCCTCATACTATATTCTAACCTTCTTTTTTTTTTACTTAATCATTAATATTTTCTTTAAGAGGATGATTTATTTTTTTTATTATTCTTATTTCAATTATCAAGATTAATTATTTATATGATTTTATTTTCTAATGATCAAAATATATTAAATTTAAAAGTTTATTTGAAATGTATATCAAAATGATATTTCATCAATAGTGTAAGACAATATATTCCATTATAAATATTATATATAGAAAAAAGATTCAAATGTACATTGATTAGATTTAGAAAAGCAACATTAGATACTATATTCTTCCTTCCAACTCTTCATCTCAAACAATATATATTTTTTCACTTTTTGTTTCTTTAATGTATATATCAAATGTTCACTTCTAAGTTTCAACATATATTTCTTCTTTCACCATCCAAAAAATATTTGGAAGGAAATTAGAAGAACTATAAAAAAGAATGGGGATTAGTAAAGAGAATGATTATTGATAAAATCACACCACTGATATAAAAAGAAAAGTAGCTACCGGAGAGAATATAAAAATAGTTATGGAATAAAAGAATTATGTAAAAATGAGATTATAAAATTTTTATGCTACACATTTAACATTTGAAATTCAAATAATTCCATTGATCAACGGTTCATATCTTTAAAATTTTAGGTTCGAGACTGGTTCGTAACATTGATCTTGTAAGTACAGTTCTTCACATGCAGACAATTCTAGGTGAGTGGGGTCCATTTAGAGGAGTGGGTGAGACTTTCTTTAAGGCCAAGCAAATACAAAGGGTAACAATTTTGACTTTTCCTCTAAATAAAAGGGTAGGTTCGTAATTCTATCATGTGGGACCTCATTTTTCTTCTTCTCTCAGCACTTTTTTTTTATTCCAATTAGGTGGCGCTACAAAAAGCTTTTGTCATGGCCAACCAATAAATTATGAACATGAGCGTTGTTCCGTGACACTAGTATATATTTAATGATTAAAGGTCTTGGTTCGAGTTTCTTCACTTTTAATAATTATCAATTTCATTAAATGAATAAATAAATTATGTTCAATCGAATTATTATTTTTTATTTTTGTTTTTCTAATATCTTCATGTACATTAATCATATTTTAAAATTGAAAGAAAATTCTCTCAAAAAAACTATAAAAAAAACAAATGATTCACTAATATAACAAACATGATATAAAAATGATTTCACCTAAACATATTTTAAAATTGAAAGAAAATTCTCTAAAAAAACCTATAAAAAACAAATGAAAGAAAAATTAATAAAAATATATTATAGAGATGAATTGAAAAAAGAATTTCCGAATAAGCAAAACATTATTATAATTATGTTAGAATGAAAAAGTAACAAAATTAAAAGCTCCTTGGATAGAAGTGTTAGAAGACTTTGACCCAAGGTTTGTAAAAAGCTAGTCCAAAGAACTTTTATAAGAGTCTTCATAAAACTTTCCGTAAATCTTCCAAAAAGTCTTCATAAATATTAATACCATTTATATTTTCAACCTTAGTTAATTAACCCTAATATCAAATAAGTTTTCTCTAGTCACAATCATTTCAAACCTTCCTACCAAAACAAAAATTTTCTGCCACAAACATACATAATCTCTTAATTATATCGAAGATCCCAACTCGAAAAATGATGAAACATTTTAATAATTTATAAGATAGGTGGAGTATTCTTTTCATCATCAATTAATTTTGAGATGAATATTCACACTTTCTAATATGATATCAACATTTATTAAACTTAAATGTTATTCGATTCAATATGAATGTTCACATTTTTAATAATTTTTTTCTCAACATTTTAAACAATTACAAACCCCCATAATTAACCACTATCTCTTCTCAAGCTTTAAATAGTGAGACCAAACTATTATTTCAACTAATATTATTTTTTATTTTTTTATTTTCCTTTTTCTCTATTTGGCCGTGGAAGGTTATTACCCTGTAGTTACTCTAAATCACGAGAATGCCCTTCCCCCTCCCTTTGGGACTATTGTGGATTTTGTTCATTGAATTTGGACCTTTTGAACCAACTTTCTTGTATATGGAAAGTGCAAGTCTGCCATGATACATTTATTTATTGAAAAAGTGTTGAGTTTCTTTCTTGTCTTAACTTGATATTTTGATTTGTGATAACTTGAAAATAATAAATAATAAGGACCTAAGAAATGTGACCTTCAAAATTAAAAGACATGGTCTTTCTCAATATAGTTGTGTTGATAAAATAATGATATCCAAAAATAATTATTCTTACCATTTTATTAAGCTGGTGGGGTTTAATTTTGTTTACAAACTTTCGTCCATTTAGGTACTGAAGTGTAACATTATTTAACATAGAAAAGAAGAATAGTCTGATGGTTTCATTATTTAATGAAAATTTAGTTCAATTCCATGATCAATAATTTTTAGGTATTCATTATGGATGGAATTCATCATCTCTTAGCTCATCAAATTTCTCTTAATTATTAGGCCACTCCATGATAATTACTTAACCCATCTAAATAGAAATATAGACTTTTAATAGAAACTAAAGAAAAGGCAATTATAGTTCCATTCCAAAATAATTATTGATTTTTATTTCTAATTTTAATAACTTTTGCTCAGTACCTATTAAGGGAGGGGACAGATACCAAACTCGAACTTGTGACGCTGGTGTTGAACTGATTTACAACCAAACAATGAAATCATTACGTCATTGATCCATTCGATCAAATAATTTTTAGACTATTTTTAAGAAGTATTCTATATAATAAAGGAAAATGTTTGCATTTATTGTCCATATATAGTTTGATTTTATTTTAGAAATTGAGGCTAATATGTTATGGAAAGAAAAAACTAATATGAACACTTGAAGATTAGATTTAGAAAAGAGAAAGCATTTAAGATCTAATAATAATGTCTTTTACACCAATAAATGCATCTATAGCTTTCAAGAACCTTGTGTGATAGAATCTTTAAAAAAGACTCTTTTTGACTCCTTTGAATATTATTCTATCATTAACATCTAGGCCTATTCCAATTATTGGTGAACATGAAAGACAACTTTTGTGAAAGTTGTACAAGTACTAATTATAACCCTTTTTTTGTGTTAGATTATTGATCTGCAAATCTAGCATAATTTAGATAAAATATGAAATAAGTGGCTAAGATTACCTTATACTTTTATTTCAAGATTGCCTTTAACAATAGTGGGATACTTTGGTGATTTTTTGTTTGTCCATTTTAATCATAACATTTTTTAGAATTATTTCATCTCATCTAGATTTCTTTTTTTGGATGTTTTGTTTTGCATATTTCAATTGTATCATTTACCATCCCTTAATTGAAATTATATATGCATTAATTGAAAACTTTATTGATTGAAAATTGTTTATAACACAGATTGAACATTATTAGTGACATTGATTACATATTTCAAATGTGTCATAAATTTTATCTGTTATACTCATCGAAGGTCATAAGTACATTAACTTTTTTGTCTTTTTATTAAATTCCTCGCAATATTTCATTATAAACAAATTTATTTTAAAAAGTTGTTAGTCATCAATTTTTTAGTTTTTTTTATTATCCATGAAACAACTTTTAAAACTTTTTTTTAATTTTTTTTATAACAAAGGTAAAAGAGTACTACAAGTCAATTACGACTTATTAAAAAAAAAAAAGTCAATTACGACTGATATTTTTTCACTTTAACATTTAATTTTGCCACATGATCTTTTACCTTTTGTTATAATTATTTTTAATTATTTGAACCTTATTTTGAATGATTTTTTCCCTATGGGAAAGGTTTTTGTTGGAATAATTTATTTGAAAGATTTTCTAATTAATGTGATGTCTGTTGAAAATAATAAGATTTATTATTTTGAGTTGACTATTATATTTTAGACTAACAAAGTCCACAAAAAAAAAAAAACTTCAATATTAGGTGAATGCTATCCATTAGAACAATTCATGGAACATGCCATATGAAGTAAAAGTGTCATATATGATGGAAACTATCATATAGTCATAAAAAACTTATGCCTAATATGTGTCATCACTAGAAATGGCCATAGTTATGTTATTTAATTCTAATTTTGAGTAAGTTGTGATTTTTAGAATGATTATGATAGTTTTTTTTTAAAAAAAAACATATATAAAAGAATGATTTTGATAGTTGTTTAAAAAAAAAATCAAGCAAATTCTCTGACTTTTTAATATTTATTGATACATTTATATATTATTAAAATAGTTATTTACAATAATAATATTTAGAGTGAAAAATTCAAAATCATAATCTTTTTAATTATGACTATTTATTAGTCTCCTTGACACAATTGCTTAAATCAAAACAATTGCTTGTTTTTGTTTAGAGTGTGTCTTATTTAAACATTAAAAAGTATTTAATTAGTTTGACTTCAAGCTTTTAAATTTGGGTTCGATAATCACTATTGAACTTTCAATTTTATGTTGGTAAGTCTTCCACACATTTGATCACTTTTATTTTATTTTATTTTATTATTATATATATATAATATAATATAAATCACTAGACTCAAAGTTGAGAGTAGTATAGACTATCACTAAAAATATAATTTTAACTTTATTTCTATTAACAGGTTATCTGATTTTTAAAAATTGAATGTGTCAAAAATTGATTACACACAATTAAAACGCCGTACACTATTAGACATTCTTGAATTTAGAGATTTATCAGATTAAAATTTAAGTTTATAAATATATTACACTTTTTAAAATTTAGAGATGGAATGAATATAAATTAAAAAAAAAAAAATTAAAGACTAAATTTATAATTAATTCAACATTTCAAAATTATAAAACTTCTAAGTGAACCACATCAAAAAATATAATTTTATATATTAAGAAAAAAAATCCAACATAAACAACATTAGGAAAACATTAAAAAAACAGCCCAAACAAGATCACACATAAAAAAAAATTATCTAAAAAAATACAATAGACAACAAGTTTTGATATTAAAACAAGAAAGTCTAGTGATAAATAGGTGGAAACTTCCTTTATGTACAAAATACAATTGAATATGAAGGCAACTTTGACCAACAATGGGACAAGAAAACACCAACTTGAGGTAGGTCACATTTGAATCCACATAGATGAATAAAATTTATAGCTTAAGTTTAGATGTCTCTCTCAATTTTGAAAAGAAAAACATTTCGATCTTTTAAGCTTTAAAAACAAATTTAAGAAAGGTTTTATGTCAACAATTAAAATGATGGATGAAAATAATCATCAAAGGTTGATTTAGTGAGTAAAAATACAGAAAATTAAATGTTATAAATTTAATTTATGATGATCACGTACTTGAAAATTAATTTTCTACGTATTTTTTATAACTAAATGTTATAAATTTAGATAGTTTATTCGATAAAAATAATCGAGGTGTGCATAAACAGATCAAATATTCACAATATAAAAAAAATGATAGATGAATATTACTGCAGTAGTGATGGTAAAAGGAAAGTTATCCTACTAAGTGTGTTGTTATAGTAGTCAGAACATGTTACGACTTAATGGTCAAGTTATGAGTGTAATCTATGGCAACCACTTACTAAGAAGTTAATTTCATACGAATAAGACAAGTACAATGAAAAAGAAATTCACGACTGAAAATTGATGAAAATTGATCATGCAACATTTAAAAAACTATCTCTACTTACTAATCAAGTACTTTCAATATACTTTATTTTAACATTTAAAAAAAAAAAGTCTATGAGGACACCTAACCTAATTGATCCAAACTAAGTATGCTTAAGTTTGATAAGTTTTGAAGGCACTTAAAAAGGAAGGTATATAAAGTTTTTTTTTCTTAACAACTTAGAGGATTCAAAATCATAACATTTTAATTATGGTCACACACTTATACCACTAAACTATATTATTTGTATTGTGTATTTTGTTTATATGGATGGTAAATGATTGTCTAACTCTTTGTGTAACCAATGATGCAGCTATAAGACACTTTTAAGAGATAACGAGTTTTAGAGCAAGTCAAGACTTCATATACTTTTCTTGTAACACTCAAGTTGAATATCCTTACAAAAAATTGAAATTTTCGAAAGTTTGCGGGGGTGTTTGTTTGACATATTTCGGTAGTTTTTGGGTTAAGGAGTTATATTAAGGAGTTAAAAATTGAAAGTTGTGTCAAAAACTCATTTGGATGTAGTTTTTGTGTAGAGAAGTTAGAGTCAAAATCTTGTTTGAATATAGATTTAAAAATGAGTAGTTATTTTTAGTAATTAAAAAAGAAATGATTAAAAATGAATGGTTAAAAATGAATTATTTTGATTGATTTGAAATGAATGATTAAAAATAAGTGGTTAGAAATAGTTGAGTAGTTATAAATGAATGATTAAAAATGAATGGTTAAAAATGAGAGTTATTTTTAAAAGTATAAATGAGGAGGAGTGAATAAAAACTCGTTTTGAGGAAGAGTTGATAACTCTTAATACCAACTCCTACCTAAATATGTCAAACAAACAACCCCTGCAAGTGTAAGACACTTCTTTAAGTTTTATTCATCTTGAATCAAATTTCAATTTTATTTATTGGGTTGAATATCCATTTGAGATTAATGGATTCTAATACAATATTTGATACTATATGATATGGGCATCCATCTCAATTGATTATAAAAAAGAGTAATCGATCTATCTTATAAATAGATATAAATAAACAAGACAATGTTGACATTTCAAACTTTTTTTTTCTTTTTTGAGTTATACACCAATTGGGATACCTTCAAACTCAATCCCAAATAAAAAAATTCTTAAAAAAACAAAATTTTCAAAAGAAAGAATCCTGAAAGGGGAAGGGTTTATGGAGAAGAAATGAAGAAAGTTAGTGGTAGTGGCAATGGCAAAGCAACAGAAAGAAAGAAAGGAAGAAATAAGCGGTGGCGTACCCACTACACAGAGGAATCAGCAATTGAAAATTAGAAGAAATTAGGAGAAAGAAAGTGGTGGTGGCATCAAATTATGATTAAAATAAAGGGGAGAGGTTGGAATTTGGAATGGTCTAAACGTCACGCCTCTTCAAAATTCAATGTGGGCCTCTTCAAAGTTTTGTTTTTCTTTCCCCCAATATCATTTTTAATTTACTTTACCTTACAATTCGATCAAAAAGTCAAAAAGGGTTCGCTATTTATCTCCTCCCCCCTTCTGGGTAGGGTTTTGTTTTTGCTCTTCTTTGATTTTTCCAGCTTTTTATGGCGATTCATTTCTGAAATTGAAACCCCATCTCGTGATTCTTCTGGGTTTTGTCTGTTTTGAGCTCTTCGATCAGCTGTGGGCTGAAGTTTTCTTTATGTGTTTGGATTGAGGGGTTGCTTGTGGATTGGGATTTTTGGGAGTTTTAGGGAACTGGGTTGGTGTTGTTTTGTAAGAATTTGAGGAGTTTGTTCTTGTTTTGTGGTGATGATGGTGATTGATGGGTAGTAGAACCGTGAAGATTGGTGCAGATGATATAAACATAACGGTGAACGGGATGCCTAGCTTTGTTTCTTCCATGCCCACAGCCAATAATTCCATGTAACTTTCTTTTCGCTTATGTATTATCGATACTCTTTAATTTGAATTATTTAAGCACTTTGTTTAGGTTCTCTGTTTTAGTTGATTGTTGGAGTAGGCGTGTTTGGTTATGTGTTGTGTTTGTGTTTCTGCTTGTACTAACTTCTCACCTGATGAACTGATTGCTCTGTGTATTAATTCATGGAGAGGGCATGGACGTTAAGACTTAATTACTATCTACTTTAATTTCAATGGGGCACTTTGTTTAGTTTCATGGTTTGACCATAGTAACGTTGAAGTATTCTATCAAGCCATCATGGCTACCGAATTTTTTGACATAGCTTAGGCTTTGTTTAATCACTTAAGAAGCCTAGTGAAGGGGAACACTAGGTGCCTAAGCTCCCAATCTGTACATATGAACTGATGTGGAGCTGATGTCACAGACTCAAACAGATCAATCCCACCTTGCTACTTAATTCCCCTAAACAGTAGTATGGAAACTGCAGATATAAGTCAGAATAACCTCTTTTGTGCGTTTGAGCTTAGTGCCAAGGAAGACGTGATTCTTAGCATGACTGCAAACAAATATGGGAAATGTATCACTAATGGTCAGTTTCCGCACCTCCGCACCTCGACTATTGTTACAGAATATGCCGCTTGACCCTACAACATTTGGATGCCAAGGAAACTCTTAGGTTCTTAATCCTCGGTAGGTGGCCACTATTGCTTGAACCCATCATCTCTTAGTTCTCCAAGGCCTTCTTGACCACTAGGCCGCTTCATGATGGTTATCACTAGTGGTTGATAGTATGATGTTATATGTGAAAAATGAAAGTAATATAAATGTTTCTTGTTGGAGTTTTTGCCAAATCTTTTCTTTTTATTGTGGATGCACTCAACTTAAGCAAGTTGTCTTTTTTATTTTGGTTTAATTTATTAAATTGCACATAACAATAAATCTTGCTAAGCATATGGTATATGTGTAGATGTATGCACATGCTTTCTTTTATACTTGTGATGAGTTTTTATGGAAACTTTTTATGCACATCACAATGTCTAACTCTCATCATTATTGCGTCTTAGTATATTCATCTATTAAGTTGAATGTTAAGTATATCTTAAAGACATTTTTTCTTGGTCAGTTAACATTCTTGAGTTCAAGAACCATTTTGCCCTTCTAGACCCCAGTTATAGGTTTGTGGATGCATTGTTATGTTTTGATGTATCCCATAATTTCCTCTTCCTTGCCAGGATCTTTTGTTCACATTTTGCATTACTGTTCCAAAAGAATTCACATTCTGATGTCCTTTTTCACTTTGATTTTCAGGGACGCGGAGGGAAACTCTATTCCTTCATCTCGGATCTCAGACATAAGAACACTTGAGCAAACTCTTGGATTTCGCATTGAAGATGTAGACCTTACTAGAAGTACGTATTATTAGGAACTTCAGGCCTTTTGATTATTTGTCCACTTCCAAGATAGTTTTGTGATCATTTGCAATGTTTTAAAAAGTGCAAGGCGCACTAAGGCGTAATGGCCCTTTGGAGCCTGAGGCACAAGACGCACCAATAGGCGAGGGCTTTTTTACTTAAGGCACCGTATATAAAAAAACACAAAAAACTTATATATGTGTGTATACATAATAAAAACACTTTCCATGGACATAAATAAAGTTTTAACCAAGAATAATATATAAAATATACATAATGTTCAACTATCAACCTTCACGCGCTTCCAATGACCTAGTACGGGGGTCTCGCTGCCCAATCAACGAGTCGGGGTCCAGGGGCGAAACGCCCAGTTTTGGGCGTTCGGGGGCAACACCCCCGAAACTTAAAGCCTATAGGGATCTAAAACACGAAAATTACAAAGGAAAAAAAATCCCACGAGGCGTGCGCCTTTTTGGTGCCCGGGGCTTCACATAAGGCGCTGAAAGGCGTGCGCCTTATTACACTTGCCTCGCCTGGGACAAGCAAGGCACAATTCCCACCTTTTTTCACCAGTGCACCTTTTTTCAACTTAAGGTGGGACTTGTGCCCAGGCGCGTGCCTTTTAAAACACTGATCATCAGTTTAACTCGTTTCATTCCTGATTTTGCATTTTGAGTTCAGAATCAATGCATGCTGAACCTCTTATGATTTTGACTAAGCTATCTTATCTAACTTGTCTGGCATGTTTCTAGTGACTGAGAAACGTCTTCATTAGCTGATCTAACAAATATGCCTAAGATCACACCTAATTCTTGCTCAATTAAATTCCTGGCTTTTTATAGCTGGCTTTCTTTGTTTAACCATAATCCTTTTCAATTACTTCTCAATTCTACCAGATGTCTAATCTTTCTTGTGCAATTATGAATCTCCATATGATTGCTTGGATTCTTTTTCCAATCTGTAACTAAATTATTTTTTTTAAGAAACAATTTCATGATGTATGAAATTACAAAAGAATGACAAATGCCCATTAAAGAATCTACAAAAGAGCTCTCCAATTGGCTAAAAGAATTGATACATTAACATAGAAAAGCAAGAGCTACATTTTCTTCTGGTTCACCAAATCTGATTTTCTGAATGTCTAACTGCTTTTCTCTTCTCTGTTCGTTTTATCTGCCTATTTTCTTCTTCTACTGATATATTTCTTACCAACTGTATTTACTCTAGATCCTTTGTATAATCAGATAAAGTTAATTAGTTCGGCTCAGAACAACATCCTATTGTTCTTTTTCTACTAATATATTTCTTACCAACTGTACTTGCTCTAGATCCTTTGTATAATCAGATGAAGTTAAATAGTTCGGCTCAGAACAACATCCAGTTTGGTTCTTTAATTAAGGTACTGCTCTTTTTTTTTTAATCTTCACTAAAAGGATCATGTACTTGTATTTTGTGAAAATTAACGTTCCCCTTTAACGGATTTCAGCCACCTGGATCCACTGATGTAAATCTGCCAACAGCTATCATGGGGTCTCAAAGATTGTCATTACAGAAAGAATCAAATCCAAATTTGGTTTCTACATCTAGTGGCCCTCGTGAAAACTGGGGCGAATCTAACATGGCCGATACAAGCACAAGAACTGATACCTCCACGGATGACACGGATGACAAAAGTCAAAGGGTAAAGTCCCTTAATTATGTTATCAGATTAATTTTGGACATCTGGTTTATTTTGTTTAAAGGTCGTAGATTTATGCTTAAATTATTAATATATAATCTTTTAATGTTATAATTAGTTTACTTATTAGTTTTTTGTTCCGTGGTAATGTATTTAAACCCACTATTCTATTATTGAATAAAATTTTTCCAAAACAAGATCAATATATACAAGTTTATCAATGTTCTATTTTGAAGTTTAAGATCATTTAGAGCTTGGTTGAATTGAGCTTCTAGATGACAGTTCATGTATATTCTTGGTTCTTGGCATTGTGTCTTTCGTAGAAGCTCAAACCTAGTGGTTCACTATCTAGCTCATATGGCATTAAGTTTTGACATTTCTTAGGATCTGAGGTTGGGCTGTTCTACTGGCTGTGCTCAGTCGATGACACTAAGGGATGATATATTTTTTAGTCCTGGTTTGGGGCCGCCCGGCTTGCTGGATGCCCTCATTGAAGAGAATTGGATATTTTTTTCCACCGTCTCCTCCCTCCTTATGAATTGTTCAGGAGGAATTGGATATATGGGTGGATGATCTCTTCCCATTAAGTTCTTCAAATAGTTTATGATTAAAACAAAGTTACTGGAGTCATGCCTGCCTTTTTCATAAAGTTCTGGGAATACCATCAAACCAGAAGATCGGTCGCTAATAACTAAGGTCCCGTTTGATAACCATTTTGTTTTTCGTTTTTTGTTTATGAAATTTAAGCCTATAACAACTACCTTACTATACTTTTTTCCTTATTTGCATATCTACATCTTACCTATATTTTAATAAACAAAACCCAAATTTGTAAACAAAAAAAAGTAGCTTCCAAAAACTTGTTTATGTTTTTGAAATTTGGTTAGTATTCTCCTACTTTCTTAAGGAAAGATGGATACATTGTAGGAAAGATGGAGCACATGGTAGAAAATTTGAATAGAATAGGCTTAAATTTCATAAACAAAAAACAAAATGGTTATCAAACAGGGCCTAAAATATACTTAACACTTTTGTGGTTGAATGTTTTGATTATCTCAAGTGATAGTGTCTATCTTTCTGTTTAGTATTCTTGGGTGGTAAGCTTATGCCCTTTTGTCTTTTGTAGCTTGACAAGGATCAAGGAAACTCACTTGCGAAAGATAAATCATCAGATCAGAAGGTTATATTTTGAATTAAAATATCTTTCCATTCTTAGCTGAGCATGTTGATGGATAAATAGGAGCTTGCTCAAGAACCTAATATGTTGTTGGACATCCCTTTCAGACCTTGCGAAGGCTTGCCCAAAATCGTGAGGCTGCTAGAAAAAGTCGTTTAAGAAAAAAGGTAAATTTCCATTATCATTGATTTCTTTTTGTACCAATTCAATAAAATTGTGAACTGCCAGAGTTGAACAAACTCCCAATGATATTGTGACCCTGCTTTATAGCTGATATTGACTTAGTTGTTTAGATATGTTCAGTGGAGTTTGATCATATTATGCCAATAATAAATCTTTACCACTTTGTATCCTTCATAGGCATATGTCCAGCAGCTAGAAAGTAGCAGGCTGAAGCTGACTCAGCTCGAGCAAGAACTCCAGCGGGCCCGTCAGCAGGTTTGAGTTATCTATATTTCTGTGCTTGGCCATCATAATTATTTTTCAATTTAGTTGTATAGTGTTGGATTTCATGGTTACTTAAATCGTCCATCACAATTTATGCAGGGTATATTTATTTCAAATTCTGGAGACCAAGCTCATTCGATGAGTGGAAATGGTATTTAAGCCTTTTGATTTTTCATTTTATGGCATGCAACTTTTTTTAATGTATCAGTTATTGAGTTAGTGCGGAACCCTTGTTCGTTATTATTGAAGGTGACACCTTCATGTACCAAAAAAAAACCTCAAACTGGATTGGGACATGTTTTGTTTCTCTGTCATATCTTGCTTTGTTTGGTTTGTAGGAGCCCTAGCATTTGATGTTGAATATTCACGGTGGTTAGAGGAGCATAACAGGCTGATAAATGAGCTTAGAGCTGCAGTGAATTCACACGCGGGTGACACTGAACTTCGAACTATTGTTGATAATGTGACTGCACAGTTCGACGATATTTTCAGGTTGAAAGGCATTGCAGCCAAAGCTGATGTGTTCCACATCTTGTCAGGAATGTGGAAGACACCAGCAGAGCGGTGTTTCCTGTGGATTGGTGGCTTTCGCTCATCCGAGATCCTAAAGGTAAGAAGTTCTCTATATAAGCATGTGAAAGTAGAGCAAGAAAACATTGTTATAGTATATAATGTATGTGATATAGGGTCTCATGACCCTGTATTAGTTAGGGTTCCCAATTATGCGTTTATATTTATGTATCGTTCTATCAATATTCTCCTCATTACGCATTTCGAACATCATCCTCTCACACCACACACCACATATTCTGTATTCAATGTAGCCTCTAATAAGTGAATTCGAGTAAGATAAAAATATGATAGCTTTTAGATGCACATTATTCCTTCTCATAATGCAAAAAGGTGCAGGTAACGTCTTAATGCTACTTGCAATATCTCGATTCTCCATACTATGATTTTTGACATAGAACCCTTTTGCATTGCATTTTTGTGAGTATCTTTCGTTTTATCATAGTTTTCTCTCTATCCAGCATAGTTTTCTCTCTATCCAGCTAATCTTTAGCATTGGATTTGGACTCTGAATTTTTTAGTTCATGACTTGAGAAGTTTTGAATTACAAGAGTATTTTTAACATTTTTTTTTAATAAATGGCTCTTGTATTCTTGGGACAGTTACATGAGACTAAATTTGAGCTTGCATGTACATATGTTGGTGACCACTAGCCTGTGCTTTTTTTTTTTTGGTTCGTTGTTGGTTTTGTTCAGTTAATAATAAGGTGAATGTGGTTTCTTTTATAGCGTTCTCACCCAAAACTGCATCTGTGTTAATGCAGCTTCTTGGAAGCCAATTAGAGCCATTGACTGAGCAACAAGTTGTGGGAATCTGCAACCTGCAACAATTATCACAACAGGCAGAAGATGCTCTCTCACAAGGAATGGATGCATTGCAGCAATCCTTAGCTGAAACGTTGGCCAGCGGCGCACCTGTGTCGTCGGGGTCGTCTGGGAACGTGGCAAATTATATGGGTCAAATGGCCATGGCAATGGGAAAGCTTGGAACTCTTGAAGGCTTCCTACGCCAGGTAATCTTGTTTAAGATTCTGTTCCACTATTTTAACTGGATTTAGTTTTAGGTAAAAACCTGAAAGTGATCACTTGAGGCCACTAACAAGTTCCAAAATGTGGCAAATGGAAGAAAGTATTTCAAATGAAATAAGAATTTCGGGTTTCAAAACACTAATAAATTATCTGAGTTCAATTCAATCCATGGTTGAAGGTCCTTGAGTAAATGGGTGCCTACTGGTTCCTTAATTGTAGGATTAGACAATGTGTCTGTGAGAATAGTCAAGGTATGCGTAAGATCCGAATACTCACGGATATCAAATCAAATAAATTAATAATATGGCCTAGAATTGTTTGTTATTCAAAATTCCAGATGCATCTGATTACATTTACATTGCTTGAGCAACAAACAAGTTGAATCTGTCCATGGCTCACTTTCCTTTCCTTTTTTTGGAACTTGCAGGCTGATAATCTTCGTCAACAAACACTCCAACAAATGCATCGCATATTGACAACCCGTCAATCAGCCCGTGCACTTCTTGCAATAAACGACTATTTCTCCCGCCTTCGAGCCCTGAGCTCTCTGTGGCTTGCACGGCCACGAGAGTGAACCGCATCCATGTTCTCTAAAGACTAGTTTATCAAACGAGGGCTTCAAGCGTGCAATCGCCCAAATTGCTGGATGAGTTCATAGGAATTGGACAATGGATGAAGATAAAGTCATGGTGTTGGGTGAAGTTTGTGATTGATATCTACACATATATAGCTTTCACATTTGCAGTTAGTGTCATAGCTTGGCGGTATTGTATCCTTATACAATAATCTTTCTATGTAGTTAGGCGATGTTTCATATAGAACCTGAAAAGGGACAAAACATAGGTTGTATCTGTAATTTAGATTTGTATTACACCAGCTTACTACATCAGTAAAGCAAATTTATTTGAAGTTTTAGTGCCTTTTTTGTATGTTCTGTTGACCAAAAATGAGTTGGAAGGATACATTTCTGTTTGTAAAAGAATAATTCTCAATAATAAGATCAGCATCATCATCTCTCTTTACAAATTCCTCGATAACTACTTTATTTATAAAATTTAAGTCTATAATAACTATTTTATTATACATTTTTCCTTATTTGGATATCTACATTTTATCTATATTTTAATAAATAAAACTAAAATTTGAAAACAAAAAAAAGTAGTTTTCAAAAGTTTGTTTTTGTTTTTGAAATTTGATTAGTATTCACCTACTTTCTTGAGGAAATATGGATATATCTTAAGAAAGATGGAGCACATGGTAGAAAATTTATGTAGAAATAAATTTAAATTTCATAAACTAAAAAGAAAAAATCAAATAATTATCAAACGGGCCTTATTTACGTATTTATATTTCGAGTTTGCGTGTTTCATTTTTTATTTCTGTATATTATATAAAAATAATTCGAAAGTAGGACAATAAGTTGACGTCTTTGACAAATTTCCAATCAATTCTACAATTTGTTTATAAAATAAAAAATAACCGAACAATCCAACAATTTTATTTAAGGCTTAAAATATCATTCCACTCCAAAACCTATCTCCCACCTCAATTACTTATTAGAGTAACCAATATAATAGACCTGCCTGGCATAGTTGAGCGGTTCGAATCTCTCACCTCAAATGTTAACCAATATTGAAAACATAAAAGTTGAATTCAACTAGTATAGTATGATTTAATAATCAAAAGTTTATCTTTTGAATTCTTCACCTAAATATCGTCGAATTCAAAAAAATACTCCTATCATGAAAAAGAATGTAGATTAGACTTTTTTACCCCCACAAAATAACAGATAGAGATGTCCATGTCGGCTTAAGGAAACTAAAACACACAACTAAGACCCCGTTTGATAACCATTTCGTTTTTTGTTTTTATTAGTTTATGAAATTTAAATTTATTTCTACTAAAAAATTCTAGCATGTGCTCCTATCTTTTTTACAATGTATCCATATTTCCTTAAAAAAATAGGTAAATACTAACCAAATTTCAAAAACAAAAACAAGTTCTTTGAAACTACTTTTTTTTGTTTTCAAATTTTAGTTTTGTTGATTAAAATATAGGTAAGAAGTAGATATTCAAATAAGAAAAAAATGTATAGTAAGCTAGTTGTTGTAGGCTTAAATTTCATAAAAAAGAAACAAAAACAAAATGATTATCAAACGGGGCCTAAAGTAGAACAGCAGAGCAAGAAAATTAAAGTGGCATAAAAACAAACAATTTTGAGTTTGCTGGAAAAATCAGAGTCCTAAAAATGGATAATCAAACAAAGAAAAGTATATTAACACGATACATTTTGTAGTTTTCTTTGTCCTAACAGGAATGCATTCAATTAACAAATACTTGATTGATTCGTAAAATAGAGTTGAAAGTTGAAACCTGGGGAGTTTATACATTCCGTAATTATAAAGTTAAAAGTCTTCAATCAAGCAAATATGACATTGCTGTTTTCTTGAATGCATCAACTTGAGCTAATTTTCTTTCCAAAAGATTGTTTGGAACTACATTATCTGCCTTCATTCTCTGTCTCATACCATAAGCTGGAGCTTTAGCATTAATGTATGTCTGCATTAGAATTTGAAACTGCTTGAACCGAATCATGTAACCTGATAGTCTAATCCTATGAAACAATTTCTCCGCCTTGTGGACGTCGCCTCTCCTTGAATACTGATCCATGATAATCATGTAGGAGTCCAACAATGGCTTCTTCGTCGGATTCTTCTCGACAGTCATCTCCAAGAAAGAGTCTGCCTTTTCAACCTCCCCAGCTTCCACATAGAGCTTCACAACTGCATCCAATGTCAATGGACAAATGTGGCGGCCGCTGTCAGCCATCTGCTTGATTAGATCCTTGCCCTTCATTAACATCTTGTTGTCTGCATAAACATTCAACATTGTAGAATATAGTTTTGGGGGAAGCTTATTCCATTTTTTTACAACTCCAAATATTTTCTCTGCTTCCTCGACATTCTTCAGCTTTCCCCATGCAACGATGGCAGCCATGCATTCTTCGATACGAGGATGATTTGACTCGCATATCTTCCAGACCCTCCTGACTTCATCTTCCATCTGTAGTTCTCCATAAAGGGGAAGTAAAATTCTGCAAGGCCATCGTGAATTTTTGGAGCTAGCATCTTCCATCTCCTTTAAAATGTCCTTGGCTTTGTCTTTCAGCCCACCTGAAACATAGTGCTTAGCTAATATGGAAAGTGTAGTTACATCAAGTTCAATTCCTTCAGCCTTCGTCGCTTCAACAACTTCTTCCATCCCCAAAAAGTCGCGTGAAAGGCCTTTAGCATCGATTAATATTCTGTAAGTAAACACAGAAGGATTGACATTTTCTCTCTCCATCATTGACAAAACGTCGGCTAGTTTTTCCTTGTCAAACCTCTTGTAAAGAAGAAGCAACTGGTTGCAAGCAAATGCTGTGATTGGGAATTCAAGGTCTTTCATTTTGTTAAATACTTCCTCTGCTTTTTTTACATTGTTGGCAGCAGCACAGTTGGCCAAAAGACTTTTATATATCATCTCACCCTGGAAGGATTTTGGGATTTTAGCAATGTAACTCTCTGCCTTATGGAGACCATGTACCTTTGCAATCATGTTGAGACGAGAAGCATAATCTCTGTCAATGAAATCGAGTTGTCCACTTGCTTCCAACCACTCTGAAAACTGTGAAACCCATTAAAAAATGCTAGCAATGAGTTCAAAATATGATGAATTAGAAGTCGAACAAATAGGAGAAAATATTTACCATATACGTTAACTAGGAAATTCTGCAGCATCAAAAATCGCACAACCATTTTCATACCAATAATACTATATAAGGCCAACATTAGCAAGACGTACTATGCTGCTCAACGTAAACATCAAACCATATGAAAATTATACAAGAGGCTCCAGCACAATATTTTGAATGCTACAGTCCAGCTTGATAAATTTTATATAAGCTTTAAATGGTACTTAAGAATTGATCTGCATACTTGGTTTTCCGATTTCAAGCTTAAACTTATGTTGATCATGTAGAATCTAGATGCGGATAACAAATGCAATCGACGCAAGCTTTTTGCTTTCATGATTGGAGAGACAAGGCACACAAATTCTCTATAAACACTTTACTTTATTTCTCTAAAACTCTCTCTACAACTTTCCTTTCTCTCTTGTGCTCTATCTCTTCACAGTGAAATACGCCACCTCTTTATAGCCCTATTACAACTTGGTCTCCAAGTTCTTACCAAAAACTTTTTTCACTAATTGCTCAATTAAGAATCCACTAATTCCTTAATTAGCTCATAAATTGAGGACCCATTGATTCCTTAATTGACTCCTTAGGGGGTAATTGGATTTAGGGGTTGAGAGAGGTGAGGAGAGAAAATTATCCAACCCCATGTTTGTTTTTTGTACATAATAACTCACTCAATTCCCTCTCCAACTCCTCCTCACATCCCATCAAACATATTTAATCCTATAAAACATCAAATCAAACTTTATTACAATAAAAATTAATATAAAATTAAAAAAATTCTCTCTTAAACACCAATTCCCAAAAAAAAAAAAATTCAAACATCTCTTTTCAAAACACAAATCCCAAAAAACAATTCTAACATCTCCTGTCCAAAACATGAATTCCCAAACAAATACTTCATCTTTCCAAATCACTCCACTTCCTCTCCTCTCTTCGCCCAAACTCCAAAATCCAATCACCTCCTTAATTCACAACCCATTACAAAATTTTAATTACATTAAAAATAGCATTAATGTTTATTCAAAAGATCAACTAATGAACACATCTTGAGATCTTTATGTGTTTGTTACTGCTAGACGGCTAGACCACATATCAATTAGTTGTGTTACTCTTAAAAAATTGATTGACGGTATCATCCTGAAACCATTGTGTCCACTGATCACATAAATTGTAGAGCTCTGAGAATCCCACGAGAAATAAGATTAACTATTAACCTCAAACTATACAAACAAATTTCATTGCTTGAAAAAGTAAAATCAAGTCAATTTACCTTTAAAGCCTTCCCAAACATTCGACGTTTACGAAGAATGAACATGGCTCGAGAGATATCATCTCGGCTTAACTCTTTTCCTTCACTGACCCAATTATCAAGTGCACTAGGAACAGATATTTCTCGAACACTCCAAATAGCATTGAACAGCTCTGAAGGCACCCTTTTTGTATTTATCTTTTCACCAAGTTCAGTTTCAACCTCTGGAAAATCCAGTTCATTTTGAATCCCACTCGGATCATCGTCAAGTTCTGATTCAGAGGTTAGTTCCCCTTCATTTTCATCAGCTACTTTATTATCTTCAAGTGAACTAGTGCTTGGAAGTGCTTCAAGATCAGAAAAACCATCTTCCTCTCCATTGTTCTCGGCACCAGCTTGTGAAGATAGGCCATGACTACTAATATAAAGCCCAGAGAACTTCCCTGTCGTACGGTTATTTCTCTCAAAAGAAATGCATCTTTCAGACATAGCAGGGGTGATACCAGAGCCAACTACATTTCCTTCGCAAGAATCCGGTATCTCTAGTTTACCAAAGACATATGAAGTTCTTACTCTATACCCTTGATTCCTGGAAAGAGAACACGTAAACATCATAAAAAATCAGAACAGAGAAAAACTGTCTTTTGGATGCTGCCGGCAGAGAAAATCACGTTTTGGACATTGGAAAAAGAAGAATATCCAAATTGCAAGAGTTACAGAACTTTTAATGAATGACATTTCCTTTTCTTCTCAATATTACAGCTTCTTACATCCCAATTTTCCATGTCTACGTCCTTCACACTATCTCCAAAACATATCCTCACGAGCGAAAAAGAAAACAAGCGAACGAAAAATAAAACAACTCTTAAGGATAGCCCAACCGTTATTTTTGAAACTCAGAAGCCAAAAGTTGCACGTAACATCATAAATTTAAAAATTTTCTTTAAAAACATCTTTTTTAAACCGAAAAATCAGATCTTCGCTCCTCTATAACTAGAGCAACCGCATTCGTCCCTAAGCCAGTCACCAAGAGATATCGAAGGAATGGAGACACGGAGGTATCTACGAATTAATGTCATCTTGAACCTAGGACCATACGGAGGGCACACCTTCAAAGTCCAAGGCTTGGACCATTGCGCCACCCTTTGAACACTTCATAAACAAAATTAAACAATAGACCCCTACACTAAGAGAAGCTTCACATTTCAGCTTGAATACAAAATGATAAGAAATAAACACAACGCGAAGGGAATTTCAAGAACAGAACAAATAACACGGAAGTTTAAACTTCATTTCCCTCTCCGACGAAAAACCCGATCAGAAGCAAGAAGAAACCCTAACTCATACAACAAACAGTCCATGGAAAACAATACCCACGAAGTAAAACCATAAGTTTACAGCAAAAAAAGAGAATCAAAATCTTATTTAATTCCGTATGCAGTTTTCGCATTAGGAAGAGAATGAAGAAGGAAGAGAAACATACCTGAGAGGAGTAGAAGCTCTACGAAGAGCCCACATGGCGAAACGATTATAGAAGTGAAGAATTTCAACAATGGAAACGATAGCAAGCAGGTTGCTCTCTTAAACCCTAAAAACCCTACGACATCAAATTTCCCCTTCACACTCCAGAATCACAAAATACAATTTAAGAAAAAAATAAAGAAACAAATTTCTCAACAACAAATTAGTTTTTAAATTTTTTTTTTTTATGCATGATCCTTTAATTATTATTTTTTATGTTTTTTTTGAGACAGTCATTATTTAATTTGAAAGTTATTGGAAACAAGTTAGATAAAAGGTCAAATAAAAATTTAATAATTTTGTATTTATTATTTTGAACTTGTAATCTTTTTTTCTTTCTTTTTTTTTTTTAAATAATCCCTTCCTTATTATATCAAAATCATTTTTGACATGAAAAATTGAATTTATAATTTATTGATTAAATTCATATGATAATAATAATAATAGTAATAATACTATTAATAAACAAGTTTCTTTTTACCAAGTTTATGTTATAATGTAATAACAACCACCATACCTAGTATTTATATGTTTACTTTTTAAGCAATAATTATTTAACAACGCTAATTTTAAAATTTTGACTTTTATTTTGAGTCTGTGTTTAAAAGTAAATAATAACATTTTAAAAATAAATGGTAAGAAAAAGGTTGTTTCTACAACAAAATTAAATGGCAAATTAAATTTAAAAAAAACAATACAAATAAAACAATCATGTAGCAGAGGGCGAGTTATTTTTATAAAAAAAAAATTATAGAACAAGGTTTTTTTTTTTTTGAAAGAATAAAAGAAAAGAAAATACAATGAGATTTTGGATTAAGATTCGTTATGTGTAAATTTATGTTTAAACAATTTTGCTCGTAAGCTTAAAAAATCCATGAGAACAAGTTGCCTTCAAGGACTTGAATCCAACCTAATTTAGAACGTAATGTTCATAACAAGAAGCTCATTTTTTTTAGTGCAAATTAAAGAGAGGACGACCAACAAACCTTTCGTAAAAGGTATTATTGCGCTCAAATAATATAATAATCAAATACCATTTTCAATATTAATTTTAGTGCATTTTCTATATTTTTTTTATCTAAAATGTCAGAGTTGGAACTATATTTCCTTTTTCTTTCATTATTTTTCTATAAGCTGTAAAAGAATATTTCTCCAGTAAGCAATAAGATCAATATCTCTGTGAACATTTTCAAAAGCTTCAATTCATAGGAATAGGATCAAATCTATACATTTTGCCCACCAAATCATTCAGCACTACAAAGTAAAAAGATATTAAGAGCAAGCATGTCAATTAGACTCATTTTAAAAAAACTCAAATAACTGAGCTAAAAATTTAAAGTGAACATAACAACAAACCATTTCCAGTTTACTGGAAAAATCAGAATTCTAAGAATGGGTAATTGAACAAACAAATTATATTAACATGCAGCATGATCCATGTTGTAGTTTTCTTTGTCCTAAAAAGACATGCTTTCATAATTCAAAGCCCAACACCTGATTAACTAACAAATACTTGTTTTGTAAAATAAAGGTGAAACCTGGGGAGTTGATAAATTCCTTTAAGAATCAAGTTAAATTCCTCAGTCAAGCAAATCTGACACTTCTGTCTTCTTGAATGCATCAACCTGGTCTAGTTTTCTTGCCAAAGCTTTGTTTAGAAATATCTTATCTGCCTTCATTCTATCTTTCATGCCATAGGCTGGAGCTTTGGCGTTAATGTATGCCTGCAATAGAGCTTGAAACTGGTTTATTCCGGCCACGTAACCCGATTGTCTCATCGTATGCAAAATTTTCTCTGCCTTGTGAACGTTGCCCCTCCTTGCATATTGATCCATGATAACCATGTAAGAGGAAAACAATGGCTTCATATTGTTTTGCTGGATAGCCTTCTGCAAGAAAGATTCTGCCTTTTCTACCTCCCCAGCTTCCACATAGAGTTTCACAATTACATTCCATGTCAACGGTCCGATGCGGCAACCCCGGTCTGCCATCTGCTTGACTAGATCCTTGCCCTTCATTAGCATCTTATTCTCTGCATAAATATACAACATGGTAGAATATTCTTTCGGGTCAAGCTTCTTCCATTTTTTTAAAACTCTATCAAAAATCGCCTCTGCTTCCGGGACATTCTTCAGCTTTCCCCATGCGACAATGGCAGCCATGCATTCTTCGAGACGAGGATTTGACTCGCATATCTTCCAGACCCTCTTGACTTCATCTTCCATCTGTAGTTCGCCATAAAGGGGAAGTAAAATTCTGCAAGGCTGTCGAGAATCTTTGAAGCTAACATCTTCCATCTTTTCTAAAATGGCCTTGGCTTTGTCTTTAAACCCATTTGAAGCATAGTGCTTAGCTACTATGGAGAGTGTAGTTACATCAAGTTCTATTCCTTCAGCCTTGGTAGTTTCAACAACTTGTTCCATCCCTATAATGTCTTTTGAAAGTCCTTTCGCATCGATTAAGATTCTGTAAGTAAACAGAGAAGGCTTGATATCTTCTTTCTCCATCAATGATACAACGTCCCCTATTTTCCTCTTGTCAAGCTTCTTGTAAAGAAGAAGCAACTGGTTGCAATCAAATGTTATGATTGGGAATCCAAGGTCTTTTATTTTGTTAAATATTTCCTCTGCCTTTTTTACGTTATTGGCGACCACACATTGAGTCAAAAAAGTTCGATGAACCACCTTCCCCTGGAAGGAATTTGGGATTTTGGCTATGTAACTCTCTGCATTATGGAGACCCCGTACCTTCGCAATCAAGTCAAGGCGAGAAGCATAATCTTTTTCGTTGAAATCAAGTTGTCCACTTTTTTCCAACCACTCTGATAACTGTGGAACCCATACAAAAATGCAAGCAATGAGTTCAAGAAATTATGAATTCGAATGTCTGACAAATAGGGGGAAATGTTTTCCATATACAGCAGCAAGGAAATTCTTCAGTATCAAAAATTGCATAACCATATCATATCAAATACCAACAAGAACATAGATTAACTGGCAACAAGTGTGTACAAAACCAAGCCAACATTAACAATATATAAATGTCAATCCATGCATACTAACTCCAGCAGTTCCATGATGCTCGACCTTAACATCAAACCAACTGAAAATTTTGAGGCTCTAGCCTTTCTTGAATGCCACAGGCCAGATCGTCAATTTTTTATACAAGCATTTGATGATGGTGCTTCTTAAGAATTAATCTACATGCTCAAGTTTACTGATTCCCAGCCTAGATTTAAACTGATAATCTAACTAACACATCTTGACATCAGTTGCGTTTGTAAGACCACATTATAACTATTTGTGTTACTCTCTAAAATTTGATCAATGGTACCATCATGAAATCATTATTGTGCCGACTAATTATAGAGTTCTGAAAATCCTAAGAGAAATAAGATTAACTATAAACCTCAAACCACTCAATTAAACAAATTCCATCAATGCTTAAAAAAGTAAAATTAAGTCAATTAACCTGCAAAGCCTTCCCAAACATTCGACGTCTACGAAGAATGTACATGGCCTGAGATATATTAACCCGGCTTAACTCTTTTCCTTCACTGACCCACTTATCAAGTGCACTGGGAACAGATGAATCTGGAGCACTCCAAATGGCCTTGAACAGCTCTGAAGAATCCCTTCGAGTAGATATCTTTTCAGCAAGCTCTGTTTCTACCTCTAATAAATCCAGTTCATTTCGAGTCTCATCATCAACATCAAGTTCTGATTCAGAGGTTAGTTCCCCCTCATTTTCATCGGCTACTTTACTGTCTTCAAGTGAACTAGTGCTTGGAAGTATTTCGAGATCAGAAAATTCATCTTCCTCTCCATTGTTCTCGGCACCAGCTTGTGAAGACAGACCATGACTACTAATATACAGCCCAGAGGACTGCCATGTTGCAATATTATTTCTCTCAAAAGAAATAAATCTTTCAGAAATAGCAGGGGTGATACCAGAACCAACTAGATTTCCTTCGCAAGAATACCGTATCTCTAGTAGTTTGCCAAAGACATATGAAGTTCTTACTCTATACCCTTGATTCCTGGAAAGAGAACACAAAAACATTATACAAAATCAGAACATACAAAAACTTTCCTTTGGATGATCGACCCACAATGATGGATTTCAAGAAACTGCCAGCAGAAAAAATCATGTATTGGACATTGGAGAAAGAAGAATATCCAAATTGAAAGAGCTCCAGAGCTTTTAATTAATGACACTTGCTTTTCTTCTCAACATTAGAGCTTCTTACATCACAATTTTCCATGTCTACATCCTTCACTGATTTTAATTTCATTATTCAGACAATCTCCAAAACTTATCCTCTTCTTTCTTTTATATTCGTGATTGTTTGAGTCAACTTGCACGCACCCCAACTAACTAATATCACGGAGCGTACCGCCTAACCCTACAACATTTATATGTCAAGGAAACCGTAGGAAATTAATTCATAATTAAGTGGTCACCCTATATTAAACGAAACCCATTACCACTTAGCTCCTCCAAGACCCTCTTGACCACTAGGCGACTCCATGTATCGTTATCTCCAAAACGTATCCTTACACGCGAAGAAGAAAATCTCCATTAATGATATCTCAACCCGTAATCTTTGGAAGTCAAAAGCCAAAAGGTGCACGTGAACATAACATCATAAATTATGATTTTTTTTTTAATCAACAAAATTAAACAACCCTAACTAAGAGAAGCTTCACATTTCAGCTTAAATACGAATAAAAGATAGAACGCGTAGGGAACTACAAGATCAAAACAAATCACACATAACATTTTACAACATTTCCTTCTCCGACAAACACCAGAATCTTCATCAGAAGCAAGCAAGAACCTTACATATACAAAGAATACATCATTTCCAATGCACAAGAAGTGAATCCACGAGCTTACAGTAAAAAAGCAGAGAATCGATTAGAAAGAGAGGCATACCTAAGAGGATTAGAAGCTCCACGAAGAGCCCACATTGCGAGATGATAATGGCAGTGAAGAACTCAGCAGATCTTCAACAATGGAAACGACAGCGAGAGAATTGAAATGGCAATGGCAATGGCAGAGTCTTAAACCCTAAAAACCCTGCTCTATCAAATTTCCCTTCTAGAATATAGAAAATAAAAACTAAAAATGAAGGTGATTTTAATTTTAGGAATTTTGTTTTTAAATATAGCAAAAACCGACCCATTCCGTAGCAATAACAATTCAAATGCAAATGATAGTTATATTAGGTAAAATTAATAACCTTCGATTAAGAAAAACTAAAATGGATAAGTTTCGATTAATTTAAATATTTCATTATTTTGTTATCTATCAAATATTTTTTTAAAATTGTTACGTTTAAAATAATGTATTATTTACCATCTAAAACAAGTTTCTGGCAAATCCCTCTAATAATTAATTATAATTTTAAATCTTCATAAAAAATTATAATTTTAAAGTTTTTAACTTTTTAACTACTTTATAATACGTATATTGAATGAACCTTTGTCTTCCAAACAATAATAATAATAATAATAATATATAAACCTTTGTTAATGAAAGAAATATAGGAGTTTGTTATATTATCATCATATTGCATCCATTTTTAACGAGAGTTCAAAAATTCAAGTATACAATTTTAGATGAAGGAAGTAATTCATATGTTTTTTTTGTATTTGTGAGATAATCGTGAGATCTTATCCATTTTGAATCGGATCTCAATTTCATTTTTTATGGGATTGATACTCGTTTGGGTTTTATGAGCTCTATACTATATTAGAGAACATGAGATTCTACTTTAAAATTAATTGGCAAGAGGAGAAACCCATATCTTTTTTTATGTTGAACTCTCCATTTTTTCATTGTAGGACAATTGTGAGATCTTTCGTTATATCATGTAATTCTAATGGATTCTTTTTTCCTTAATTGAACAATATCTGAGATTGAGATTATTAGTCAAATATTATAAGTTGAATATTTTGAATTAATTAGAATGTCTTTTCTTTTCTTTTATCTTTAATTATATTTGGAAAATGATGATCAAAATGGTAAGCTTAGCCCTTTTGTCTTTTTGCTTGTCAAGGATCAAAAGAACTCACCCAAGGCATATGATTCTAACAATTAATCAAAGAAAAATAGCACATCATAATGTTATATTTTTAACTATTTTTTTTAATTTTTTTTTTACATTCTTGGTGTGCTGAGGGATAAATCAAGCAACCGGTAAATTATAATTTTAGTTATATATTTTGAAAAAGTTAGAATATTGTTCCTATAATTTTAAAAAATAAGAATTTAGTTGATGAGAATTTATTCCTTATGATTTTGAAATTTGAATTTAGTTTATATAATTTGAAAAACCTAAGAAATGGTTCATGTGGTTGTTTGTAATTGTAATCACCAACGAATTAAGTATGTGTAGATAACTCTCTATAATACATGATGTGATATTGTTGTTTAGTCAGTCAGTTAATACTTACACTATCAAAATTGACACATGAATAACTAACTTCCACATATTTAATCCACCAATGATTACGAACGAAAATTACTACTTTTTGGGTTTTACAGACTTTTATTTTTATAATCGGAAATCAAAGTTTCACCCTATCACATACTCTTAGAGTATCCACACCATCTCAATGCCCAAATCCAAGAGACAATGATAGATTTTATAATAAGTCCACTCGTAGGTTTTGAACTTGAGACCTCAAAGAAAGCATCTTTAAGGAATCCAAATCACTATTAGCGATATTGTCCATTGAGAAATACTTGCTTCCTTATTCATAAGCAAGCCCTTCTTAAGGGTGTACGTGACACTATTTGGTGTCACAATTTTTTTTTAATCAATTTTAAGTAAAAAGTAAAATTTTTGTAGCGCCAAATGGTGTTACATATACCCTTAAAGAGAAGGTTTAGTGAAGGTTTTATCAAATTAAAGAGTAAAAAATTTGTACTTTTTAAAGTTAAATTAAATTTAAACTTATCCAAATTAGAGAGACTAAATTATCAAGGAAAAACTTGAGAGTATTTCGCCAGGCTAAAAAACATTCTCCTTGTAAAATTACTGGCAAGTGCTCATGGGCATTATGGTTGCATTCTTAGGAGTTATTTGGATAAGATTTTGATGAAGAGTTATTTTGAGTAGTTAAAAATTAAGAATTGTATTAAAAAAAACTTGTTTGCATGTGATTTTTTTTATGCAAAGAAGTTAGAGTGAAAATGTTGTTTTGATATAGATTTAAAATGAGTAATCATTAAGAGCAGTTAAAAAAAGCGATTAAAAATAAGTTATTTTCATTTATTATAAATGAGTTGTTTGAAAATGAGTTATATTTATAAATAAATAATTAGAAATGAGTGGCAAAAAATGACAAATTATTTTTAATAATAAAAATGAAGAGTTATTTTGAATAGTTACAAAAATTCATTTGAATGTAGTTCTTCAACGAGAAGTTATTAAATTCTCAATCTAAATCCTCCTAACAAACAAACACACCTCTCTAAGAAACCCATGGATTGGTTTTGAACAAAAAAAATTATTATAAAGGGTGAAGGATTATTTCAATATAGTAGGCAAGTGTTGAGTCGCCTGCTTAAATCTTCCATCACAGTTTGTGAAGGATACATTTGATAACATCTGTTTAAAAACAATATTCAAAATGAAGGGTTTAGTGGAACAGAATAAATGTTTCCGAGTAATCAGTAAAAAGTCCATAACAAAATAAACAAATGGTTGAGATTTTATTACAAAGGGCGAGTTTGAAATGTAGGCTATAATAACAAATAATTTTACTATAATAAGGTTATTATACTTGGAATGGAGTTAAGAACTAGATTATCCATGATCCAAACATGGATTAAATTATTAAAACCTAATCGAACTCATTCTTAAACATGGACTCAACACCCACCAAATAGGGTCCCAAAGCTTTTTTATTTTGAATTTTATGGCATCTGATTTTTTTTTTTTAATGCATCAGTGATTAAGTTATACTTATACTGATGCATTAATTTCCTGCGAGTTTCTTTGACATCTAAATGTTGTAGGATTAAGCAGTATGTCTAGTAACATTAATCGAAGTGTGCACAAGCTAGCCTGCCTGAACAGTCACCCATATAAGAAAAAAAAAGTTATACTGATGGATTCTCAATTGATTTACATGAGCAGTGAGCACTGAGCACTGAGCATTAACAAATATCATAACAGAAGTTGTAATGTGTAAGAAACCTACGCAGAAGATTCAGGCAGTTGTTTATAACCCTCAGGTTATAGGATCAAATCAACAAGACTGAGAAAACTAAAGTGGCATAACAACAAACCATTTTTGAGTTTGCTGGCAAAATCAAGAGTTCCAAGAATGGGTGATCGAACAAACAAAATATACTAATCTGCAGAACGATACATTTTGTAGTTTCCTTTGTCCTAACAGGAAGGCTTTCATATCTCAAAGCACAACAACCAGATTAATTAAAAAATACTCGATACGTAAAATAAAGTCGAAACCTGGGGAGTTTATGCATTCCTCAGTCGAGCAAATCCGACACTGCTGTCTTCTTGAATGGATCAGCTTGGGCTAGTTTTCCTGACAGAGCATTGTTCGGAAATACATTATCTGCCTTCATTCTCTCTCTCATGCCATAGGCTGGAACTTTGGCATTAATGTACGCCTGTATCAGAGCTTGGTACTGCCTGAATCGAGCCACGTAACCTGCTAGTCTCATCCTGTGAAAAATTCTCTCCGCCTTGTGGACGTCGCCCCTCTTTGCATACTGATCCATGATAGTCATGTAAGAGTTAAACAATGGCTTCATCTGGTTTTGCTGGACAGCCTTCTCAAAGAAAGAGTCTGCCTTTTCGACCTCCCCGGCTTCCACATAGAGCCTCACAACTGCATCCCATGACAATGGACAGATGCGGCAACCGCTGTCCGCCATTTTCTTGACTAGATCCTTGCCCTGCATAAGCATTTTATTCTCTGCATAAACATTCAACATGATAGAGTATTGTTTTGAGGAAAGCTTATTCCATGATTTTAAGACCCGATCAAACACTTTCTCTGCTTCCGGGACATTCTTCAGCTTTCCCCATGCAACGATGGCAGCCAAGCACTCATCGATACGAGGATTTGACTCGCATATTTCCCAGACCCTCCTGACTTCATCTTCCATCCGTAGTTCTCCATAAAGTGGAAGTAAAAATCTGCAAGGCCGCCGCCGAGAATCTTCGGAGCTAACATCTTCTATCTTCTTTAGCATGGCCTTGGCTTTGTCTTTAAGCCCACCTGAAACATAGTGCTTAGCTAACATGGAAAGTGTGATTACATCGAGTTCAATTCCTTCAGCCTTGGTAGTTTCAACAACTTCTTCCATCCCCATAATGTCATTTGAATTGCCTTTAGCATCGATTAAGATTCTGTACGTAAACAGAGAAGGCTTGACATTTTCTTTTTCCATCAATAACAAAACGTCGGCTATTTTCTTCTTGTCGAGCCTCTTGTAAAGAAGAAGCAACTGGTTGCAAGCAAATGTTGTGATTGGGAACTCAAGGTCTTTCATTTTGTTAAATACTTCCTCGGCTTTTTTTACATTGTTGGCGACGACACAGTTAGCCAAAAGAGTTCGATATATCACCTCGCCCTGGAAGGATTTTGGAATTTTAGCAACATAACTTTCTGCCTTATGGAGACCCCGTACCTTTGCAATCAAGTCAAGCCGAGAAGCATAATCTCTTTCAACGAAATCAAGTTTCCCACTTGCTTCCAACCACTCTGAAAACTGTGAAACCATACAAGCCAGCAATGAGTTCAAGAAATAATTAATTACAATGTATAACAAACAATTAGGGAAAAATATTTACAACAACGTAGCAAGTAAAATTTTCAGCATCAAAATCTGCATAACCAATAATGACTTTACAAGACGAAAATTACAATAAATAAATGTAAATAAAATGTCAGTTCATTCATACATTCAGCAGTTCCATGCTGCTCAACCTAACCATCAAACCAACTGAAAAATCTACAGGAGTCTAGCACCATTTCTTAAATGCTACAGGTCGGCTCAGAAATTTTGTATACAAGAGTTTGATGATGGTACTTCTTAAAAGTGCTCAGTTTTACTGATTTTCAGCCTAAATTTATATTGACCAACTGACAAACACATCTTGGGATCATTTTGTGTTTGTAAGAACACATTACAATTATTTGTGTTACTCTTTAAAAATTGGTAAATAGTATCATCCTGAAATCATTGCGTCCACTAATCACAAACTTTTTAGAGTTCTTCAAACTAAAAGAGAAATAAAATTAACTATAAACTTCAAACCAGTAAAACGAATTTCGTTGCTTGAAAAAGAAAATCAAGTTATTTTACCTGCAAAGCCTTCCCAAACATTCGACGTTTACGAAGATTGAGCACGGTCAGAGAGATATCAGCCCGGCTTAACTCTTTTCCTTCACTGACCCAATTATCAAGTACACTAGAAACAGTTAAACCTGGAGCATTCCAAATAGCCTTGAACAGCTCTGAAGAATCCCTTTGAGTAGATATCTTTTCAGAAAGTTCAGTTTCAACCTCTGGTAAATCCAGTTCATTTAGAGTCCCATCATCAATATCTTCATCATCATCATCAAGATCTGATTCAGGGGTTAGTTTCCCTTTATTTGCATCAGCTGCTTTATTATCTTCAAGTGAACTAGTTTTCCCAAGTGTTTCGAGTTCAGAAAATCCATCTTCCACGTCATCTTCCTCTCCGTTGTTCTCAGCACCAGCTTGAGAAGATAGACCATGAGTAGTAATATAAATCCCCGAGGATTTCCATGCTGCAAGGTTATTTCTCTCAAAAGAAATGCATCTATCAGATATAGCAGGAGTGGTACCAGAACCAACCATATTTCCTTCGCAACAATACGGCATCTCTAGTTTGCAAAAGACATATGAAGTTCTTACTCTATACCCTTGATTCCTGGTAAGAGAGAACGCAGAAACGTAATATCAAATCAGAACAGACAAAAACTGTCTTTTGAATGATCAATGATGATGGATTTCAGGAAACTGCCAGCAAAAATTCTACATTTTCGACGTTGGAAAAAGAAGAACATCCAAATTGTATAAGTTACAGACAAATAAAAAAAAAGAATGACACTTCCTTTTCACCTTTTTTTTCTCAAAATTTTGTTAAACCTTGTTTTTTTCTCAATATTACAGCTTAATACATCCCAATTTCCAATCTCTATGCCCTTTGCATTTGAATTTCATCATTCGGACCATCTCCAAAACTTATCCTAACAGATGTAAAAGAAAAATTCCCTTAACGATAACCCATGAACTTTGAAAATCCCAATCCAAAAGGTGCACATAGCATCATAAATTATGATTTTCGTAAGGAACAAAATTAGACAACGGACCCAAACAATTAAGTGAAGCTTTACATTTCAGCTTAAATATGGCGTACTAGTACAATGACCCTTTGGAGACTGAGGTGCAAGGCCTACCAAAAGGCAAGAGCTTTTTTACTCAAAACACACACTATATAAAAAACTTATATATATATAATAAAAACACTTTTTAGGGACATAAATGAAGTTTTAACGAAGAATAATATATAGACATACATAATACTCAGCTATCAACTTTTATGCACTTCGAATGACCTAATACAAGACGGGGCTTCACATAAGACTCCATAAAGCTCATGCCTTATTACACGCACCTCTCCTGGGTGGGACTTGCGCCCGAACACGCCTTTTAAAACACTTAATACGAAATAAAATAGAAATAGAGCACGAAGGGAACAACGATAACAGAACAAGTCACAACGGAAAGTCGATCAAAAGCAAGCAAGAACCATACTTATACAAATAGCCCATGGAAAGAAATACCCACGAAGTGAATCTACGATATTCTATTCAGGGTATCCAGTTTTCGCATTAAGGAATGAAGAGCGTAAGTTAAAGAAGCAGAAATGTGCAGTTCAAAGAGAGTGAAGAAGAAAAAGAAGCAAACCTAAGAGGAGAAGAAACTCTACGAAGAGCCCACATCGTGAAATTAGTGGCGATAACAGTGAAGAACTGAGCAGAGCTGCAACAATGGAAGCGACAGCGAGGGGAAATGAAATAGCAGAGCAAAAGATGTTGCTCTCTTAAACCCTAAAACCCCTTCTCTCTAATATTGTAAAAAAAACATTAAGGG
Organism: Sicyos edulis; assembly: GCA_036507275.1. Classification (NCBI taxonomy): domain Eukaryota; kingdom Viridiplantae; phylum Streptophyta; class Magnoliopsida; order Cucurbitales; family Cucurbitaceae; genus Sicyos; species Sicyos edulis. The sequence continues at coordinate 45,677,522 of CM071847.1, read as the reverse complement.
TAAAATAGTATTTTTTATCCCTCTATTTTTACATGAACTTTAATAATCTAATTTTAGTCTTTCTGTTGTGTATATATAAAAAATAATAATTAAAATTAGATTCTCATAATTGAAAACTATTTTTACATAGAATTTAAAGTTTTTTATTTGAAAGCCAAAGAATTTAAAGTTAATATTAATCAAAATTTGTTTCTGATGTATAACAAAAAAAAAGTAAAATATTTTCATATATATTATAAAATCAAAACTAATTCATTTATAATAAAAAAAATTAAATTGAATTCTATCCCTAGTTGAGTTGTATCAGTAATAAAATTTAATGGTAAACTCATTCTATCACTGATTGATTGTATCACCGATAGAAATTTATGTTCTATCACTGATTGAATTCTACTACTGATAGAAAGTTATGTTCTATCCGTGATAGAAAATTATTTTAATTATTTTAAAATTCGTGCTATAAATATAATACAAAATAGAATTTATTATTGAGGCTAAATTTTTATTTATTTAATAATTTAAATATAATCTCAAAGAAATAATGTGAACATATTTTTAAAAATTATAAAAAAAATATGATAATCTTTTTTAAATAAACAGAAAAAAAAACTAAGGACCAAGTTTAAAAAAAAAGAAAAAAAAAAGAAAAAAAAGATTACCGATGGAAACCGAATAAATTTTAAAATTTAAAGACTATAATTGTATTTTTAAAGATTTATGGATTAAAATATAAAGATAAAGTTTTAAATAAAAAATTTAATATTCAAACATCAAAATGTAACAAATGTCAAAATTCATGACCTAAAATGATATTCTACTCAATTAATAATCATTTTTTTTTCACAATCAATTGTTTTGAATTTTAAATTAATTAGTTATTATTTTTTAGTTTTAAATTAATTAGTTAATTACTTCTTTTATAGTAATTAATACTTAATTAACAAGGTATATGTTAACCACCTCGACTAATTGTCTCAACCAGTAAGCCAATAATATGTATAATTCAACAGCAATAAATATGTGTATATAATTAAAAAGATATGAGTTTATACCTTTCTTCTAATTATTGAATTAAAAAAATGTACTTATGTTTAATTAAAAGGATATGAGTTGATATTGAACTAAAAAAACATTCTATTCGTTGAAGATCTTGGATTAAGATTGTTACAACGTACTTATGTTTAAACAATTTCACTTCGAAGCTTTATGAAATAATCATGAGAAGTATAAGTTGCATTTATGAGGTTCTTGATGTAAGAGGATCTAATATAAGTTTATTTGATGAAAAGTATTTTTTTTTAAAAAAAATCTTATTTGATGAAAAGTTAATCAACAAATAAGTAGCTATTGTGATGGTCACACATACTTTTCGAGATAAACCCAAGTTAAACGTGTGTGATCATCAATAAATGTAACAAACCACCTTCTTCCATTATTAGTCAAAATTTTAGACGGACCCCAAACATCACTATGAATTAAGTAGAACGGTTTTGAGGGTTTATAAGGTTTTGACAAATATGTATTTCGATGATTTTTAGCAAAAATGCAATCTTCACGATGAAACTTTGAACAATAAATTCCTTTAAATAAGTATGGGAATAAATATTTTAAGTACGAGAAACTAGGATGACCTAGCCTACGATGACAAAGTAAGATAGTTTCTTTAACAGAAGAAGAACTAAAACTACTTAAACCCTCAACTTTTTTATTACCAAGGAACATACAAGAAACTCGGAATGATTTAAACTGGAATTTAGCAGTCATGGAGGAGATGAATGCACTAAAACATAATTGCACATGGGAAATGGTAGAAAGACCAAAGACAAGAAGACAGTTGGATGTAAATGGGTATTCACCGTAAAATGTAATGAAGACGGTAGTATTGAATGGTATAAAGCCAGACTTGTCGCAAAAGGCTTTACTCAAACCTACGGTATTGATTACCAAGAGACGTCTGCCCTAGTTGCCAAAATCAATTCAATTTGAGTTCTTCTATCTGTTGTTGTTAACTCTGAATGGCCATTATACCAACTAGATGTGAAAAACGCTTTTCTCAATGGTGATCTTCAAGAAGAAGTTTTTATGGATATGCCACCTGGATTCGAAGTGAAACTTGGAATGAACAAAGTTTGCAAACTAAAAAGGCATTATATGGTCTTAAACAATCTCCAAGGGCATGATTTGAACGATTCGAAAAAGCAATCAAGAGTTATGGATTCTCTCAAAGTAAAGCAGATCATACTATTTTCTACAATCATACCGGTGATAATAATATTGTTGTTCTAATAGTATATGTGGATGATATAATCGTTACAGGAAGTGATGAAGTTGGGATCGACAAATCGAAAAAGAAACTAGCCTTTTTAGTTTCAAATTAAAGATCTAGGAACACTGAAATATTTCTTAGGAATGGAATTTTCCAGGTCTAAACAAGGTATTCTTGTTAATCAGAGAAAATATATTCTTGATTTACTCAAAGAGACATGATTAATGGGGTGTAGAACAGTAGAGACACCTATTGAATCAAATCTAAAACTACAAACAACAACTGAGGTAGAGGTGAAAGATAAAGAGCGTTATCAGAGACTTGTGGGAAGACTTATTTATCTATCTCACACGAGACCAGACATTGTTTTTGTCGTTAGTATGGTAAGTCAATTTATGCATGCTCCAGGCCCTACTCATTTTGAAGATGTTTATAGAATCTTAAGATACTTAAAAGGAACTCCAGGAAAAGGCATATTGTTTCAGAAACATGAAAATTTCACTATTGAAATTTATACTGATGCTGACTAGGCAGGAATCACTATAGATAGAAGATCTACATCAAGTTATTGCTCCTTTGTTTGAGGAAACCTCGTTACTTGGAGAAGTAAAAAACAAAGTGTAGTAGCTAGAAACAGTGCTGAAGCTGAAGTCAGAGCTTTAGCACATGACATCTGCGAAGGTATATGGATAAAAAGACTTCTAGAGGAGCTAACTATCATACAAGTAACACCTTTTCGAGTTTATTATGACAATAAAGTTGCTATTTCCATTGCTCATAACCCAGTCCTTCACGACAGAACCAAACATATTGAAATTTACAAGCATTTTATCAAGGAAAAAATTGATGCTGGAGTAATTTGCATTCCGTACTTACCAACAATATAGATAGCTGATATTTTGACTAAAAAGGCTTCCCAAGTTACAATTTGACAGACTTATTGACAAGCTGGCTATGACAGACATCTTTGCACCAGCTTGAGGGGGAGTGTTGAATTATTTTATTTTATTATATTCCATACTTTTATTACTTCTATATTTAATTTTATTCTCTTTGTAATTCATTCCTTGTTGTAAACTTACCTTCTTTGAAGAGTAAGATTTCTCCTATTTAAGAAGGATCATAATTTTATTCGCTTTGATACCATATTAGAGAATATGAGGTTCCACTTTAAAGTAGTAGAGACCATCCAACATTTTAGCACGTCCAATCGTCTTCCCCGCTCTTGATCCTGAGAATACAATAAGTAGGAAAGAAGGTAACACGACAATTAACATCTTTTGAAATTTTACTCACGGATAATAGGTTACATTCTAATTTAGGGACATGAAGGACATAGTTTAAAGTCAAGGTTTTATTTAAGAAAACTGCTCCTCTTCCTGAAATAGATATGAAGCTACCATCGACAATTCTGATTTTTTTTCTTTGGAATATAAAGGAGTATATGAGGTAAATAACTGGGAAGAACTAGTCATGTGATCAGTTGCTCCAGAATCGATGATCCATGGAGATGAATTAAGACAAGATAAAGGCAGAGGATGATTACCTGATTGTGCCAAGTAAACACAAGAATTACCATATGGCAATGTGGTCTTTAGCAATTTCAGGAGTTGATGAATTTGCTCTTGGCTCAAAGAACTATTATCAGCAACAAGGGCACTATTAATATTAGTGGTAGAGAAATGTTGATCATTAGTGAGACAGAGACTGTATGCATCAAATACTGATAGTCTGCCATCTTAAAAAAATACACCAAATAACCAGAAATTTTAATAAAGAAAACTAAAAAACTAACAAATGAATCGACTGTCACAATTACTGAGTGACACGGAGAGCCAGACTAAGTAACAACTTAACATTTAACGAAAATTGTCCAATGAAACAATAATTGTTGTAGATCTAGTCGTCGTGTGTCCAAGTCACGGGTTAATTTTGGTGACGAACAATCGAAACAAATTGAAAGGATAAAAAATTCACTAGTTATGGCATATTTCTTAAATTTTGTCTACAAAAGACAAAAAATTAATAATAAATTACTTCAAGATTTTTTTTTAATCCACCCAAAATTGTCAGGACCACAACTGTAACCATTCAATTTAAAATTAAGCTCCAAACATCAGAGTTGTAAATCAATTGAAAAATAGAGCAGGTTGTAAGTCAATTGAAAATGTACAACTTTAAACTAATTTAGAAGGCTGTAAATTAATTTTTTTAAAATGTAATAATGCTGTAAAAATATGATACTACAACAAAAAAAATCAATCTAAAGTTGTAAAACACAATTGTGGACTTGCAAGCTCGCAGTGTAGGAAACAACAACGACTATTGTTGTTGTAGGGTGGCAACCACAAGACCCAAAAATAATTTTTTTTTTCTTCAGAAAATAGAATTTAAAAAAAAAACAAAGCTCTGATACCATGTTGAATTATGTTAAATCAGCAATCAATCCAAAAGTCTAAGCTGATGGATTGAGGTAAATTTAATTATATGAACCAACACTTTGATAGATTCATAATCTTCGGTTAGTAATATGGATGTTAGAATGATTATAAAAGTGTTTCAAAACTCAACGCTTGTTAGGTTGTTAATTGAATGTGGATCGTTGCTTTTTGTTTGCTATCTCATGTATAAGAAAAAAAATTCCTTCATAAGTTAGCCCTCGTTTCATTTAGTACTTCTACATTAAGTATTTTAGTCTCAAACCTACATAGAGGGCACTAGTTGCTCTCAAATAATATGAGAGTCAAATATTGATTTACATGATCGATCATGTGACTATAGTATTGAACTGGATTACCGCAAAATAACAAAACCACTAGGCCACTAACTATTTCGATAAAGGAACATGTGCTTTGATTTCAAGCATCCAAGTTAGCGGATGTGTTCTATGTACTCTTTTGGTTATTAACCAATGATGTTTGATTTCAAACTAAAAAAACAACAAATTTAAAAAAATGATTGGACACAAAATTCAAACATATGATTTTGTTGATGCATGCTAACTGCATATTTTTTATTTGACAATAATTGAGGATGAGAAAAAATTGAAACTATGACCTCTCTATCAATAATACACACATATGTTAATGAACTATTGTTATTGTACTTGACATTTATGTCCACTTAGAAAAAAATACTATGCATTGAAAACGTACATACTAATTTTGTGTGTTTATAAAAAAAAACATGTTAATTATGTTCACCTTGAAAAAAAATACTAAGTACAGAAAAATACATTTGTGTTTGATCTATATGTTTAAAAAAAGTAAAATAAATGTTTTTACTCACATTTGAATAATACTCAATTTATATATTGACTAAATTAATTTTAAATTCTAATAGATTAATGGTGTATATATTTTAGGATTGATGTTGATTTTATTTCTAAAAGAAAACAAGTAAAAAGGAACTCAAAATGCATGAACAAATATTAAAAGCAGTTATGATAAACTTATGTTTAGTATAAGTCGGATTTAAGTAACTCAAGGTACATAAAATGAATTTCCATTCCAAGTATTTGAAATCAAGTTGGTTCGAAGGAGAAAGGCTTAAAGTTGCAAGTCCAATAGGTCGAAGGGTTACATAGATTCCTAAATTAGCCTAAAAAGAAGCCGGCCAACCTAAGTTGAGACAGCCGAGCGCCAACCCATAAAGGCCGACCAAGCAATGCTAACACATGTGGGTCACCTAGGTAGTGTCGAATCGTGTGGGTTTGTTGTATGTCAATATATGGGGGTAACACCGACCTTTCGACCAACTAAGATCCCTTTCTTAGACCACCATTTCAAAGCAACTCCCGAGCAACCATGTGCATTTTAACAACATGTGGTATCTCGAAGGAGTAGAAGACGAGACCGATCATGATAAGTGAAACACTACTGGTCCATCAATTAGAGTTTAATGGGAGTATGGCGCTTCACTTAGTCATCAAACCACCATTTGGTGGTGATATTGTTGACAAGAAAACTGTGACTACTTAAATTTTTCCAAGTTGGTCAGAAATGACAAATTCTCTTTAAGTTTTCCAAACTAAATTTCATTTGAGCAACCCTCTCTATTCTACTACTCTTGATTCAGACGTTGGAGCTCCTGTGACTCACATTATACCCATGCTCTCATTTGTGATTGTTTTATAAATACAACGATTTGAATCATACCAAATTTACTATTTATCCTCCCAACTAATTTTTTAGTTTCAACAAAAAAAATTATTCGATTTTAAAACCGGAATAAAATAGAAACTCCACAAAGAACAATTAAAAAAGATTATCACTTTTTGTTTGAAACCCAACAAAGATTATCCTAAGACAGAAGAGAAAGTTTTCACATTTTCTCTTGTGGAAAGAACCAATGATGAGAGAAATGGTTGTGCGCATCACACGGTTTCTTCTCAAACACACTGAATCACATAATACAAAAATTCAAAATTAAAAAGAAATCCAAAGTGGAAGTGACAAGATCGCCATTCCCCATCTTCCACGGCTCTCCATTTAAGTGCGCAATTAGTGCATTCAATCCTCCCTTTTTTCAATTTCATCATTCCAGACCCATTTCCCTGTTCTTCTTCTCAAATTCTTCATAAATTTTGAAAAACCAAAACGGATTGATCAAAGATAAACCCTCCACTGTACCCCCATTTACTTCCCAACACTATGCACCGTCATTTGCAGTTGCTGCGCTAGTTAAATTTCAGCCAAACCCCACCATTTCTCTCTCTCTCAAACCCTAGAATCCCTTCAATTTCCATCTGGGGTTGCGCCAAATTTGCCACCCGAAGTGGGATTTTGAGCTTTCATCGCATTGTTCTGGATTTTTTGTGGATTTGGGTCGATTTGCTTTGAGTTTGAGCTGTAATGGGCGAAGAGAATTTGAACCCAGTTGAGGGAAGTGGCGATGGAGGTTGTTGATTCGTCTTTACATGCATTGCTTTTATGGGGAAGAGCGAGGAAGAACAGCCGCTGCCCGTTGGAGTGAGCTCCTCTGACCAATCTGACCGGAATGTGGAGAGCTTATGTGGCGGCGGCGGGTGCTGTGGGATTCGTAGACTGTTTGCTGTGAGATGTGTGTTTTTTCTGATACTGTCGGCGGCTGTGTTTCTTTCTGCTGTCTGTTGGCTGCCGCCGTTTCTTTCTTACGGAAATTGGCCGGATCCGGCTCTTGATTCTACTTATAGAGGTGGGACATTTTTGATAATTGTCTTTGTTCTTTCATGATTTTCCTGTTCTGTTTTCTAGGATTTTGGGATAGATCTGAATTTGTGTTGGTTGTTTTTATTGGATTACCAACTCCTTGCTGTTGTGAATTCTGAATATATAAGTATAACAAGAATGGGAATGTGAAGTTGGGTTGTTTTTTTTGGAGAGTACTTTGTGATTTTTGAATGTCTCCAACTCTTGTTCTTGTGTATAGATGGATGTTTATGGAAGCATTGTAGTTGTTGTAATCAATGGGAATGTGAGAGAGGAAATTTGCAACTATATAGAAATTTGAGGCCAAGCTTGATTATGTTTTGCTCTTTTGTTAGAGACATTTGGAGGATCAACTTCAATTGTTTTTAAAATAGGGCAAGGTTGTGAATTGAAAACAAGGGAAAGAATTCGCTGAAATAGATTGACCTAGTTTCAGTGAGATATTTTTTCTTTCTAGGAATTAAGGAATACCAATTTCGACCCGGAAGTATGGCAACTTGTTTCTAGGGCCATGTTTGATAATCATTTTGTTTTTTTTAAATTTAAGCATGCAACGACTACTCTAACCTATGGTTTTCCTTATATTGATATCTACATTTTAATTATGTTTTTAAAAATCAAACCAAAACTTGAAAACTAAAAAAAAGTTGCTTCCAAAAACTTGTTATGGTTTTTGGAATTTGGCTAGGATTCAAATACTTTCTCGAGGGAAGATGAAATTATTTGTAAAGAATTTGAGTGAAAACAAGCTTAAATTTCAAAAATCAAAACGGCGAATGGTTATCAAATAAGCCAAACTTTCATTTTTATCAAACTGCACATCACATTTTTTTAACCTTTAGTTAGGTTCCTGTCACGTTTATCCACTAATGTACAAAAAAGAAATGTAAATCTCCCAAAACCCACTTATTTGGATGAAAATGAAACACTAACATACTGATGCCCATAGTTAAGCTCCCCTTCTCAGGATCGAGACTCACCTGTAATATTAATTTGTAGACATCTCCTGTGTCTCCATTCCTTCGATGTTTCCTGGCCTAGGAAGCGTAGTTACCTCGGCTATAGTAGAGCGAAACTCCCATATCCCGATTTCAAAAAAAAAAAACCCATGATTAAGCTCTAGCAAATCAATACTAGAGTTTCACTAATTTCAACAAAATTCTAGCCGTAGGCATCATCTTTCTTTGAAGTTGGCTTTAATTTGTAATCTATGGAGTGCTTGTGAGAATACATTCTTCAAATGAAAAATTGCAACACTCACCAAAGTTGACGATTTCCATTGATAACATTGAGAATTTACTTTGAATCTGAGATTTTTGATGTAAAACTAATTAGTGCCTAGGAATCGTCAAACTTATTTTTTGGATTTGATTCTCTTTTACTTTTATCCTAATCAGGATGTCTTGGTTGAATTATTGTGTGATATTGGTATCTTGTCTAATCATCTCTGTCAAGGCATACTCCTTTTCATAGTATTCAGTTACTGCACATACATTATATATTCTTTTCGCTGAAATTATTTGATTCTATCACACAACCAGATCATAAAATAGTAGCAAGTTTTCATGCTTGGAAGCCAGTTTCTTTTCTAGAAAACCATATCTTTGAGCTGGAGGATAACATTTTTGAAGAAATACCCGTACGTTTTGTCAAGGTATGCAGTCCAGTTGCTTGTTTTCTCTGGTTGGATAGGTTACATTTTTGGTCATTTGATCTAATACTTTCTTTGAACCAGGTAGCCATCCTCTCACTACAATCATTAAGTGGACCAAACATAACAAAAATTGTTTTTGCGGTCGATTCTGATGTCAAGTATTCAGTAATTCCCCCAACTTCTCAAAGTTTAATAAAGGAAACCTTTCAAACATTGGTCATAAATGATCCACCTCTCAGATTGAATGCATCCTTGTTTGCCAATACATCTTTATTTGAGGTGTTGAAATTTCCTGGAGGAATAACCATAATTCCTCCTCATCAGGGTGCATTTCTTCTGCAGACGTCACAGATCTATTTCAACTTCACGTTAAATTATTCCATTGATCGAATTCAAGTGAATTTCGATGATCTTACCAGCCAGCTGAGGTCAGGATTACACCTATCTTGTAATGAGGTTCGGCAATCTTCTTACTTTTTTCCCATTATATACATGACAGAGAGGGCTATTGCTGAAACGAACTTTAAACTTAACAAAGATTGGTTTTGCATTAAATACTTAAGGAAACTTTTCTGCTAGATGTGTGGATGATAAAATCATATTCACTCTCTTGATTGGTGAAGATTCTGATTGATATTGTTTTAAATGGGTAGATTTATGATCGGATAAGGGTTTAATAGTAAATAGCTTGGGAGTTACTTATGATATTTGGCTATATAAATAGGGAATAGGAAATGGAGAAGTGAAGCAACATACAGTGAGTTTGGTTTAGGGCTAGAGTGCGAGTGTTCAAGAAAGGAGAAATTCCAAGTACTGTAATCTTTCCTATTTCATTATATTTCTGGTTCTATCAATTTAATGACTGTTTTCTTATGATGCAGAATTTATATGTTAGCCTAACAAATGAAAGAGGTTCAACAATGGATGCCCCCACCATTGTTCAGTCATCGGTTCTGATGGCAATTGGGACTAATTCATCGAAACAAAGACTTAAACAGTTGGCTCAAACCATAAACAGTTCTCATTCAGGAAACCTTGGCTTGAACAACACTATATTTGGAAAGGTCAAGCAAGTTCGTCTTTCGGTCCTAAACCACTCTCTTACTGGTGGGGGAAGTGCACGGTCGCCTTCGCAAGCTCCTCTGCCTCATTCTCACCATCACCACCATCACCACCACCACCATCACCATCACAATGTACACCACCACCATCACCATGCAAATCACCACCATCACCACCACCACCATGAGGCTGCATATTCACCAAGTCCAGAAACAGAGGAGCACAAACATGCACCAAAGAGCAGGGTCCCACCTGCTCCCGAAGCTGGTTCATCCCGAGTGGAAAGTCCCACTTCACCAAACAGTCATTCATCACCATACTTACGAGTAGGCCAGCCAGCACCTGTTTCTGATTCAATATCTGCTTCAAGTCCAATATCAGGGGTAGTTCTATCTAGTGTACAGCCTCCAGATGAAGTCAGCAGACAAGCAAAGAAATTTGGAAGACATGCCCCTTCAGTTTCACCACCACAATTTTCTTGTGAGTATATAATGTCATCCCTCATTCTCACATTATTTTTCATCTCTTTTACATGTGTTGACTTTCTCTCTTCACCAGAGACTCCTTTTGATTTTAGCTCATTTGGTTTTAGTTAAAGAGTAAGAAGGTTATGATAGCGAGGGTTAGGAGATTGGGGTGTTAGTCATGTGTAAACATGGGGGAGTACTCGAAATTCTACTGATGTTCGCATTTTTTTTACCCCTATCTATATCATATTTAAACTGGATTCCTATCAAATTTGTATCAAGAGCGGATGGATGGTAGACCACCAAGGCAATCTGGAACTAATGCTGCAGAAATGGTACATGGGAATGACTAATGATTGGAATTTGACTACCCACCTGTGATGGGATGGGTTCCGATTTGGCCCTATTGGAGGAAGTTTTGCTGTCACTTTCAATCGATTATTGGGTGTTGTGAAGCTCGAATTGAGGGGAGATTTGTGAAGAATCCGAGGGGTTGAAGTATTGCAGACTTGTGAGAAAATCTTAGTAAATAGCTATAGTTATAAGCTTAGGAAAAGGAGCTGGTGGAGGTTGTGCTCGGCACTACCAATTCTGAGGTTTTCTTTTCTAATGCATTTGGGGTTGACTAACATAGATTACTCAGGGCACAAGATTGCAACTATTGAATTTAAGATGGAAGTGAGGTTAGGCAGGTAAACGACAAGATCATATATAAACTGCAACACGGTGTCGAGCATGAATGTAAGCTCAAGGTGTATTTCTCCTGGAAAAAAGTGCTTAGAACTCCCCAACAGAGATGATGATATCATTGTGTGGTTGATGCATTGCCTTTGATGGGTGTTGGCAGAGATAAATATCCCCAAAATATCACCTTTGTTACATCAAAATCCATTCTTGTGAGCAAGAGTTGTAACTCAAAGTTGGATGTCAGGTCCCATCTATTGCAAGACCTCTGATTGGTGAGACATTCTTCAGGTGCCAAAAAGACTCAACACATTGAAAAATAATGTGTGTTTGGATGAGGAATGATGGGCCATTGTGAAAGAGGCTATAAATTGTGTGGCTTGGGAAGTTTGGGGACTAGGCAAATATTGAGTAAAAAGTAAGGCACGTTTAGAGATTTGGTCTCAACTAGTTTTGAGTTGTCCCTGAGGGTCAACCATGAGGCTATGTACTCCAAGGCATACTTTCTTAAGAGATCTTTGGTTTGAGGCCGCTGAGGAGCGCGCGCTTAAATTAGAATACCCTCTGAAATATTCCCATGCCACCGTTTAGGGATGGACCAGTGATACTCCAAGTATAGGGGTAGTGAAGCTCCAATTTTCCTGTTTAAAACAAACAAAATTGAGTTCAACAACATAGATTGTCGAGGATATATTGTCTTAACTGATTGAACTATACTTAGATTGGCATGTCAAGTTTTAACCTTGTAGGTATTGATAACTTATGTTTTCATACTCGTTGAGGTAAGGTGGACGACTTGGTAATCTAATCTAACATGCTCGTTTCGTTTGCAGCTTCTGTAGGAGTTGGTGTTTGCACAATTCAATGGACAATTTGGGCATTTCTTCTTGTATGGCATATATAATAACCAAGAAGAGATGGAAGGTGCATGCATATTTTGGGATTGGAGTGATCATTGAGATCAGAGTTGTGGTAGAGTGGATCACATAATGAATGATGAATGTAAATATGAGATGAAGCAAGTTGAGAGATGTATTTTTGCAGGTCAAAGTCACAGAGGTGGCAGGCCTTTGGTATTAATTCTCTTTTGATTGCAATTTAGTTCATATCATTTTAACACTTTGATGCAACATGCTATTTTTTTTCTCTTTTTTCTATTAATACTACTCTTAACATATGAGTTTTCTCATTACCTTTTTACCAAATCAAGTTTAGTTTTTAAAATGCTTTTTGAAATTTTGTTAAGAATTCAGATATTTATCTTTTGTAAAGAAATTGGGAGGAACAAACTTAATTTTAAAAAATCACAACTTAAAATTAAAATTAAGTCGTTGCATTTCCTATTTCTATTATCCGCATAATCAAATTGGAAAAGAATGAAGAACAAAGTTCAAATCCCAAACCTAACCAAAATAGAGCATTACAAATTAAGTCACACAAAATTTTAATACATAAAATTTCTTAACATAAATATGCAAAAAGAGTCTTTTCCACTTTTTGTAAAGAGTAAAAGAAGGAAGAATTTGTACCCTGTAAGCTAAAAGCCCCCCCAAATTTTTTTAATAAAGTTTTGGGTTAACATTTGTTCCAAAATTGGCACTTCGAAAAGGTCAATTGACTACCACACTTAAAGTTCCCTTTTTCCAAATTTTCAATATTAGATTGCCATAAAATTGAGGGTCCTCAAAGATATTTTGGATTTTAGAGTAAAATAGTTATAAATAATATGTTAAGTAGATCTCTCACATAGTAATTATATTTTCGTATCCCAATACAATTGAATAATCTATTCTAACAAAATAATTATAAATATCAAACTTTTAAAATATTTGTAGTCATAATTATTATACATTTTAATATTACATTATTAATATTCATTATATTATTAATAGTATCAATAACAATGATTACAATTTTTTTTTAAAAGTGATTATATTTATAATTATTTTTGAAATCAACTAATATTATAGATTTTTATCAATTTTTTTTTCTTAGGTTAGAACAACAAAATATGATTAAAACGTTAAAAAATATAAGTGATGCAAAGACATTCTCGATGTATAATATTTATAAATCACTTCATCTATGCATTTTTTTAGTGCACATCCATATAATTAACAAAGTGAAGAATACAAATACAATGCTAATCAATAAAATTTAAGCGATCAATTTAATAATAATAAATAAAAAAAACAGAAACAATGAAAGATCAAATTCGATCAACAAATTATCCAAAAAAAAAAATCGATCAACAAACGCCAACAAGAGCTTGGCATGAACTAGGACCAAGAAGTCATACATTCTAATCTAAAAATTGTGTGCTAACACAAATTAATCAACAAATAAAATAAAATTACAAAACTAAAATCAAAGTTTGAGGGACAAATCAAGGCCATGAATATTATACTGATCCTCAGCAAAATTCTGTGATGATGAAGAAGAAGAGGAGCCGTTTCTCCTCGCCGTCGTTAAAGATTCCAATCCACTTCCACCATTATTGACACCTTGAACTAATTCTCCAAACCGTAACTGCTGCGCCGCTGTCGCCGTCGCCGCTGCTGCGTATGGTTCTCTCGACGACCACCAAGGGAAGCCATGGCCCGCGGAGGCGCGGTAGAGTTCTACTTTGGGCCGAACCGGTTTACGTATCGAGAACCCGAGGGCTTTGTTCCGCAGAGAGTGAACCGCCAATGCCGAGTAATAGGGATGGTAAAAAGACCCCATATGCGTACCACTCGCGGCGGCAGCGGTGGCGGCGGCGGCGACAGCCTTCTCTCTTTTAGCAATGGCTCTTTCTCGCTTATGTGCGTTTTGATGGCCCCCCAACGCCTGCAGGTTCGTAAACTCTCTACTACAAAATTTGCAGTGAAAAAGCCGGGGTTCGCCCACTTTCTCCGTTTTCGTCCCCGTTTCTGGTTTTCGATTCGGTTTCGAATCGAGAACCGAAAGAGAGCATGGCAAGTTGAGTTGAGAATTAGAGGCATTGGATTTGTCTGAAGAAGACATAGCTATAAACTCTAGAGAAATTTAAATAAAAAAAAAAGAAAGGAGATAAATGGTTTAATATTGAAAGTGAAGTGGATGAAAATGTTTGAATTATGGAAGAGTATTTATAGGGGGAAAAGTAGGGATATTATTAAGGAAAGGTAATCAGTTTTGGAAGATTAGTATTGACTATTGGAAAAAAAAAGGAAATTTGAAATTAAATTCAAGAGGAAATTGGATTGTTATTGAAAGAGTACGGAGATTAAGTTGTTAAATGAAATTAGGGTTTGGAGATAAATATGGTAAGTACAATAGAGAGATGATTTGAAATGTTAAACATGGTAAGTAATAATTAAATAGAGGGATTTGGCCTAATAAAGTTAGGTTTTCTATTGATTTGATTTAAGCGTTTTTTGGGATGTTAAATTCGATTACCACTAACTATTTCAGTCATTAAATTTCAGTGTTGAATAAGGAATAAAGTTTATCAAAACAATTCATTATTTATTTTAATCATCCTCATCTAATTGGATATTGTGCGAAGATTATTTGTTTTTTTTCCACAATTGATCTAGTTTCTCTTTTAAAATTTATTGAAAGTAATCTTGAATTCGTATTTTGATATATCATCACCAAATCTATGTTATTCTCAAAAAAAAAAAAAAAATCACATCTATGTTTTGATTTTTCTATTTCTTTTTTTTTATTGTAATAAAAAATATTTATTTTTAAATTTTTTTCCCTTTTTTCCTTAGAAAACAAAAGAATGCTTCTTTTTTTTTCCTTTAAATATTTCCAATACTTTATAAAAAATTATTTTCCTCCAAAAACACACATGTATAATATAGTATAATATAATATGAATATTAAAGGTTTAGGTGGAGATAATTAAACACATAATAGTATAATATAATATAATCTTACCACGATTTTTGTGTTGGTTTATACAAATTCAACCTCTTTATCTTAATTTTATTTTCAAAAAGATACTAAAAAGATATCCTAGTTAATGGGAAATATATGGAAAGAGTCGGTATCCTAATAATTTTGGATAATTTTATTATTTGATGGTAATTCACAATACCATGTTAAATCTTGAGAATCCATACTTAACTCAAATTTAATTTTTGTTTTATGCTTATTTATAAGCCATTGTGAAAGTAGTTCTAGCCTCTAGGTCATTGAGAAGGTTGTTAGTTTGAAGAAAATACACGGAATTACAATTAAAAGCCAACAAATTAAGGTAAATAGAGCACTTAAAGCACAAAGTTCGAAATAAAAAAATGTTGCATAAATCAATATATACTCCATAATAAAAAAAAAATAAAAGTTCAAATTAAGCAAACATTTCATTTTATATCAAACATGAATAAAATATATGAACTAAGAGACCATATAATAATCTTCAAATTTAGGAAAAACTTCTAAATTAGCTAGAAAATGCAAATTAAGAGAAAACCCACCAAATAAAATTGACTCATTGAAACGTCTGTTTCATTTTGATTTCACTTGAGATTTCTACGAAAGTGGCATAAACATTAAACGCAAACCCATCCCTTATTTATCTTTTGAATCCAAATCCCTACCACCCAACATTCCCAATTCAAAATCTAAACCCAAAAGAAAACACCAATGTTCAATTTCAAAACACAAAAACAACATCTTACATGTCCACAGGCACACGTTTGTACAAATGCGAAGGCAGCCTGGGAGTAGCCACAGCCTGCAACGGTGTCTTCATGTACGACACCAATCCAGGGCTCTCCGACATGTCGATCTCCTCCGCCTTCGTCCCCGGCGACGGCGTCCATTCATAATGGTGCAGAAGGTGCCCGAACATGGAGGTCACCAAGTTGATCCCCAGTTGAGCTCCTGGGCAGACCCGCCGCCCGGCCCCGAATGGCAGCAGCCGGAGATCGTGCCCTTTCATGTCCACATCCTCTTCCAAGAACCTCTCCGGCCAGAATTCATCAGGGTTCTTCCACACTGCTGGATCACGCGCCACCGCCCACACGTTCACGTGCACGTTCGAGCCCTTCGGGACGTCGTAGCCGCCGAGCTTGACGTTTGCGTTGGCTCGGTGCGGCAGCATCAACGGCGTCGGCGGATGTAATCTCAGTGCTTCCTTGACCACGCATTGGAGGTATGGGAGTTTTGAGAAATCGTTCTCTGTCATGATCCGATCTACTCCGATCACATTGTCTAGTTCTTCTTGAACCTTCTTTTGCACTCTTGGATTTCTTACAATCTCCGCCATCGCCCATTCCACTGAAATTGCAGTCGTGTCCATGCCCGCCGTGATCATATCCTGCAATTCACAGTCATAATCGATTACAAATCGAGATTTAGTTTTCAACTTCATTTCAGGATTGATCAGATATCAAGAACATCGAATATAGCTCATCAAATTCAAATCTAGAGTTTATTAGCCATCGAAATGATCGAAGATTACACGTCAATTTCGTTTCGGAATTGAATAGACATCGAAATCATCGAAGATAGATCTTCAATTTGTATTCATTGTTTATCAGAGACTGAAATCATTCAAGATTGCTCTTCAATTTCATTTCGGAGTAGATCAGAGATCTGAATCATAAATTTATCTTCCATTTCATTCCGGAGTAGATTGAACATCGAAATCACCAAAAATTACTCTACAGTTTCATTTCCGAATTGATCAGGCATCGAAACCATGGAAGATAGCTCTTCAATTTCATTTCAGAGTTGATCAGAGACTGAAATCATCGAAGACTGATCTTCAACTTCATTTCAGAGCTAATCAGAGATCGAAATCATGGAAGATAGCTCTTCAATTTCATTTCAGAGTTGATCAGAGACTGAACTAATCGAAGTCTGATCTTCAAATTTCATTTCGGAGTTAATCCGATATCAAAATCACGGAAGATAGCTCTTCAATTTCGTTACAGAGCTGATCAGAAACCGAAATCATGGAAGACTGATCTTCGATTTCATTTCGGAGATGATCAGAGATCGAAATCAATTTCAATGTTGATCAGAGACTGAAATCATCGAAAATGATTCTTCAACTCCATAGATAAACAGAGATCGAAATCCTAAAACTAACTACTCTTGAATCTTCATTTGAAATTATTCTTCACAATGCTTAAAATGGAAGGCAATCAAACAACGTACCCAAAGCAGGCCGATGATGGTGTCTTCGCTGAGATCGTACTTATCCTTGAGAGTGAGGAGCGCATCAACGAAGTGGTTCTTGACATGGCCGCTGCGGTTGCGGGCATTGGTGTGCTCGTCCATGATGGCTCGGGTGAGGCGGTCGCGGCGGGCGCCGTGCTTGGCGAAGGCTTCTTCCTCGAGAGGGAACATCCAGCGGAGCCAGGGGATGTGCTCCGCCATGGCCAGGGAGGCGCCGAGCTTGAGACCGTTGGCGACAATGGCCTTGAATTCGAGCCCTTGCTCGTCCATGACGCCATTGGAGCTCACGAATCTCTTCCCGAATGCGAGCCTTGTGATGTTGTTGAATGAAACGGCTCCCAGAAACTCCCTCACTTGCAAACTCTTTCCTGAGCCATCTGAACCACAACAAAAGTTCAAATTTATTCAGTCATTTTTATTTATACTTTACTTGCATATTTATGTTTGAACTTAAATTTTATTCTTTAGGCATTTTTATTTATACTGAACCCACACAAAGCTCATTTTTATTCTTTCCAAATTTAGGTTTGGTTTTTAATCATGGAGATAAAAAAAAAACATGTGACAACAACGAGCTTAAATTTTAAAAATAAAATGGTTATTAAGTAGACTTTTAGTACTTGTTTGATAATAAATTTGTTTTTTGTTTTTGATTTTAACAAATAATATAAGTTTGATAACCAATTTTAATTTTATGTTTTTAAAAATTAAAAAACAAAAAACATGATTACTGGTTTTTGTTTTCAAACGTAACATTGTGTTTTGAATTTTTTGAATTCTTTTACTATTTTTTTTTCAAAACAGAAACAAAAATTGTTTTAGAAAGTTACTATTTTAATTTTCAGAATTTCTTTAATATTTTAAAAATATTTTTAAAATTTTAAAAACAAAAATTAAAATTAATAATTAAACACATTAAGTAAAAACAAAAATAAAAAACGAAAAACGAAGGTTTCATTTGAAAACTATTTCGATATTAGTTTTCTACTTTTGTTTTTATATTTTATTTGAAAGCTAAAATAAAAAAAAGCAGCAACAAGTTTTTTGTCTTTAAAAAAAAACGAAAAAAAATCAAAATTTGAAAAATAA
Source organism: Sicyos edulis (assembly GCA_036507275.1). Taxonomy (NCBI): domain Eukaryota; kingdom Viridiplantae; phylum Streptophyta; class Magnoliopsida; order Cucurbitales; family Cucurbitaceae; genus Sicyos; species Sicyos edulis. The sequence continues at coordinate 45,658,952 of CM071847.1, read as the reverse complement.
AAAATAGTTATAAAAAATGTTTTTTGTTTTTAAAAACATAAAAATAAAAAATAAAAAATAAAAAATGAAACAATTATCAAACAAATTATGAGAAGAGGTTTAACTATTCGTTTATAACGTGATAGACTCGACACCTCCATTCAGTCACTTAAATGCAAATCTGACCCCTGAAAACATTATTAATTCTCTTCCCTAAATCTTTTAAAAAGAAATAATATTCATTCTAAAAAAAACAGAAAGAAACTTATTTTTTTTTATTGAAATCCAAAATGAATCCTCCACCCCACGACGAGAGACGACTCTTCTACTTCCTTCCTCAATTTATTAAAAAACAAAGGTGGGACCCACTAAATAAAATCTCGAAAAAGAAAGACAAAATTACCAGCATGGTGAGAGCAGCAGAGGTTGAAAATATGTTCAACCATGGCGGAAACTTCGTCTTCTCGAATGGGTCTGAGGGATTCAAGGCGCTTGGGGGAGAACAGCTCGATGGTGCAGACTTTCCTCACCTTCACGTAGTGCGGTCCGTAATCGGCCCAAATCAGGTCCTGCCCGTCGCGGCTGAATTTCGCCGCCGACCGGGTCCGGTGCCGGTCCGCCAGGCTCTGGTCGTGCTCCTTCAGCACCTCCCTCGCCAACTCCGTGCTCGACACCACCACGTTCAGGGTCGACCCGAGCCACACCGATATCACCGGCCCGAACTTCTCCGCCCACTCCGCGTAGCATCGGAACCGGACCGGCTTCACGTCGTACAGGTTTCCCACCACCGGGAGCGGACGCGGACCGGGGGGGAGCTTGAACCGGAGGCGGTGGAGGAGGTTGTAGGCGACGACGAGGAAGAGGAGAGAGAAAATGATGAGAGAGAGAACCATTTTGTTCAGGTTTCTTATTTTCTTGGGTTTTGGGGATGGGTCGATGATATATGTGGTAAGGGAGTTGGTGGAATGAAAGACTTTTTTTTCTCTCTCTTTCTTTCTTTTTTTAGGATTAAAATTAATACAATACAAGTATTTATCACTTTATTTTTCGGTTGAAGAAATGAGCAAGTTGGGAAATTCTTTTCTTTTTTTGAGAAAAGTTGGGAAATTCTTTATGAATATACAAGGTTGGATATAAATGTAATACTCACTATTTTTTAATGTTTTTTTTTAGAGAAAAAAGAAATGTATTTTGTTTTTAAAGTTCAAAAAAACCATAAACTCTATAAAAAAAAAATGTAATATTTCTTAAAATAATTTAATTGTAAAAAAAGTTATTTAAGAGGATAATATTCTCTTGATAAAGTTTACACTTTTTTTAAAAATTAAATTAGAATACAACCAATAAAATTAGTCAAACGGGCCATTATAGGTTTACCCATAATAGTAAATATCACATTGAGTTTTTTTCCTTAAGCAAATATGAAAATCTAAGAGTGGGGAATAGAATATATCTGTGGTATTTTTTTTTTTTTAATAATTTTCTTTTACCATGATTAAAGTACTTGAGATTTAGAGTAAATATTTTGGAAGCAACAAGAATAATAATTTAGGGACATTAATATGTAATTTCAAATTTCTCCCTCTTTTTTTTTTTTTTTTTTTTTTTTTTTAATTCTCCTTAATTTTAATTGAAAAATAAAAAAGGAAAAAAAACTTTAAAAAAGATTAAATTAATTTTAACCCTTGATTTCAAAAACAAAACAAAAAACCCTAAAACTGACGAATATACCAAAATCCAACTCCTTAAATTAAACGTGTGTGTGTTTTTTAATTATAACAAAAAAATCGAGTACTAAATTTGAATATATATCTTTTTAGTTAGTAAATTGTATATAATATAATCTAAATCACGGTAGATAAATGGAATAAAAATTTATACCACTTATAATGTTGGGTTAATTAATTTATTTTTTAATTAGTAATTCATTTTATTATTAAAAAAAAAAAGGATTAGGGGTTGGAGACGAGAGTGGGGTTGGTAAGGGGTAGAAATGGAAATAAAAAAAAGAAAAAAGAAATTGAGTTAGTTAAGGGGTAAGGGAAGCGGTGAGTTTGGTGAGATGTGTGGTTGGTTGGGTGATTCGGTTGGTTGTTTCCATTTCTAACCTCTACTATTTCGACACCTCAACTTCCAATTCAATTCTCTCCATCCTTATACATTCATTTTCGCTATTTAAATCAATGAAAACGAAATTAGGAAGAAATTTTCGAGTATAATTCCAAAAAGGAAAAAAAAAAAAAAAACTTATTTACTTGTTCATCTGTAGGGTGTTCCTACTGTTTAAATAAAGAGAATTTATCCTCTAGCACATTTTACCTCTTGTATTATATTTGTAGCAGAATTTTAAAAAATAATTCACCTATAGTACATTCATCTATATCAAACTCAATTTAGATTTTTATTACTGATAGAAAACTCAAGTAAGGATAGACAGAGTCTATCATTGATCGAATTCTATCACTAATAGAACTCAACCAGTGATAGAATTCAATTTGAATTTTCTGCTACAAATGAATTAATTTTGATTTTGTGTGGTAGATAAAAATATTTTGTCTTTTGATACATGCAAAATCCCCTTAAATAAATGAAAATGAAATTAAAAAAGTTTTTTTTTGGAGTAAATTTCGGGAAAGAGGATAAAAATATTGATTTTCGGAATTAAATCTTTACAACCAAACCATGAAATTATTGCGTCACTAATCTATTTAGTAATAATGTGGGTGTACTAAAAAGAAATAATGTGGGTAAGAATATTCAAAATATTGCTAACATAATATTTTAAAAGTAACTTACTTTTTGATTGTTTTACGGGAAGATCTAGCTTAACTCTGTACACATGAAAATCAAACCAAACCCATCCAACTCTGCCAAATATTTTTAGCCTCATTTCTTCTCCTTTTCTATTATCTTTTTAATATAAAAGATTCTTTTGATTATTTTTCTTCTAATTAAGTGATTGGTCCAAGTCTAAACAAAAGGCTTATTTTAATCAATAATGCAGACGGCGAGATATTATTGTATCAAATTTCACACTTTTATTGTTTTAAAATTTATATTTTAATCCTATTTTTAAAATTAGTTCATCAACGTTATTCAAATAGTTATATGTTTAAGTTCATGAACCTTACCGACATATAGCCTTATAGGTGTTAATATATTTAGTAACATGGCATACGTGATGTGATAATTTCAGTATTCACACATTATAAATCTTATCCGTTTTCATCTTTTGTTACCGAATGAGTCGGTAGTGCAATTGATTATACTCCACAATCATAAGTTCGATCAATCTCCCTTCTCCCCACTTATATATATATATATATATATATTATGGTGTGAGTCTATCATTTTGCTTAAGGTTTCTTCCATTTTAATTTTTAAACTTTAAAATGTCTAATTTTAGTCCCAAGTTAAAAATAGTTCTTTAATCAATTAAAATTTTCTTGTTCCTAAATTATTTTATTTCTTTTGTATCTTTCATCATTTTTCTTTACAGAAATCTTATCTCCCTTCAATCCACCTTTCTTTTCATTTTTCCTTTTTTTTTTTTTTTCATTTGGTATTCAATACATTTCATCAAATTGTATAAAATGAGAAACCATGATGTGAATGCCCATTTTCCTAAATAATCAATTTGCTTAATCTTTAAACTACATTAATATCTTTAAAATCTCTTTCATTTAAAAGATAGATATCTACTTTATACTTAATTCATCCATGATTTCAAAAGGATTATTTATGAGATTTTATAAAACTATATAAAAAAACATTATATTTTGAGAGTTAGGTGGATAGTTGAATATTGATATATTGTGGGTGGACAACATCATTTCATTTTCTCTAAATTAGAATGACCACTCTCTTACTCTAACCCAAAAAACCATATCCACTATCTCTTGCATTGATAATAATGTCTCTATTTTTTTTTCTTTTAAATCATAATAAAATTCATACCTACCCTCAATCGCCCATGGTTCAAGGCTAATAAAGAAGCCAAAGGATTCAAATACGAGGCTGTGGGCGTTAACATATATACTTACAATGCATATTATTATAAATTTTTTTTATTTGTTGAGTTTCAAATTAAAGGTTGTTTGGACACCAATAACCTATTAGAAACTTAGATTCGGGCTTCATCGACCGGGTCTCCCGATGGCCCGAAGGAGGAACGATACACTCTTTCTATACACGTCGACTACTTTAGACCAAGCATATAGATGGAATTGTTGAGACTAGAGAGGAAACTATTCACTATTGGTGACTTAAGTGAAATTGGCTAAATTTGAAATGAAACTTATAATTTGGTATTTTTAAAACATATTGCAAAAATTGACTAGGGGCTAAAGTTCAATGCTAGTTCATTTGTAAGAATAGAAAGATGAATCAAACATGAATGACATAAAAGAGTTAGGTGGGAATTAGGATACCTTAAAAACATAAGGTCTTTTGAAAACTTATTAAAAAAAACGAGTATGTCAAATATATATATATATATAAAATAAACTAATGTTTGAAAACATACTTTAGGAAAAAATAGACTTGCCAATAAAATCTTAGCAATATGTTTAAACAAATTTTTGAGGCCATTAATACGTTTTAATATTATATTGTAAATATTCAATAATACCAGTATTATAAGAAAGTATGTGACAATATTCTTTAATATTATTAATTACTTTTACTAATTTTGTAGGTTTATTTCCACTCCAATGGTTGTAATTTCAAAAAAAAAAAATTGTAGGTTCATCTCCAGATTAAAAGACTATATTTTTTTTTTTTGCTTGGACAAAATTTTAGTGTGATTTTGCTTAGTAGATTTCAAATCACTTTTAAAAGAAGACTAATATACCTCGATGATTTCATTGTTTAGTGGTAATCCACTTTAATACCATGATACTACTCATTGGATACTACTCTATTTGATATTTATATTTGAAGTTATTTATAGGTAAAGTTTTATAACGAGATGAGATCATTTCAAAAAATATATAAAACTTGTACGATTGACTAAGATAATATATATATATATATATATATATATATATATATATATATATATATATATTCAATTCTCATGTGGAACAATGAAAAAATTGATATATTATCATCTTGTTATTACATTATTATTTGTTTATGGATAGAATCATAAAAGGTTATTTGATAGGAAGAGTTAGGAAGTGAATCTCTTTTTGACCCTAACTCGCAACCCATTTTCCATCCTCAAAGTCAACGACAACAAATGGTTAGGAGTCTTCATCTTCTCCACAACATCCACTTCAAACCTCTCGATCACAGCTGCAGCTATGGCCTTCATCTGAATAAAAGCCATCTCTTTCCCGGGACACATCCTCGGCCCCGCGTGAAATATCGGAAACCGAAACAGGCTCTCGAGCATACAAACCCCATTCTCCAACCATCTCTCGGGCAAAAACTCCCCACAATTCTTCCCCCATATGCTCTCCATTCTCCCCATCGCATACGCATTGTATACAACAAACCACTCCTTCCCAACAAACGTCCCGTCCGGCAACACGTCGTCGTTTTGGCATGCTTTCGTGTTGATCGGTACGGGCGGGTACAGCCGCAGAGTCTCGGACATTGCTGCTTGTAGTCAATGCTGTATGTTTCTCCTATTTGTTTGTAGGTTTTCGACTGGACGGTTTGGAGTTCGGTGAGGATATTTTGGACGATGTCGGGTCGGGAGGATATGATCCAAAAGAACCATGTGAGAGCGGACGAGGGTGTGTCTCGGCCGGCGAGGATGAAGCTTATGATTATGTCTCTAAGGAATTTTGGAGAATTATATTATTGTGTTTGTCTTTCATGAAGCGTGATAATAAATCTTGATTATTGCTTTGGGTTGTTGTTTTGATTTGATCTTGCATTATTCTTGAGCGTATGATTTCATCTGCGAATTTGTGAACTATGGATATGGATTTCCTTAGGGTTTTCTCTGATCCCATGTTGAAATATCTCTTCACCTTGTACCATCTGGGAATGACATACCTAAATCTAATTTTTACAAAAATGGATAAATAAATCACAAGTGTCAATAAGAGCTTTTTGATTGAGTTACAGGTTTAATCTACTGTGGACTGCATAAAATTTAGAACTCTTCAACTATTATAGATTGTCTAAGTAGTCAATTAAGACCATAGTCATAAAATGAGTTCAATTTACACAAAACAAGTTAAGTAGTTGTTTTTTTAACAAATATTCAAAGTGTATATAAAGTGAAGTAGACATTCATCAATACAACTGAAAATAGAAATTATATCCCTCACCACTTAAATCTACTCATCTTTTTTTTTTGTTTATATTTGTTCAATTAAATTATCTATTTTTTATGATCATCTTTAATTTGTTTTAGTTCTAAGTCATATGAGAGCCAAATATCGATATTCATAATTAAATATATAATCGTGAAGTTAAATAAATTACTAACAATCAAGATAATTAAGATAATCAATCAACTAATAACAACTTTAGGGGCTGTTTGTTTGACATATTTAGGTAGGAGTCAGTTTTAGGATTTATTAACTCTTCGAAAACCTACATCCAAACGAGTTTTTGCTAACTTTTGTTCATTTTTACTTTTAAAAATAATTCTCATTTCTAACTATTCATCTATAACTATTTAAACATTTCTAACCACTTATTTTTAATAATTCATTTCAAATCAATCAAAATAATTCATTTTTAATCATTTATTTTTAACTACTAAAATAACTACTTATTTTAAATCTACGTCTAAACAAGATTTTGACTCTAACTTCTTTATACAAAAACTACGTCCAAACGAGTTTTGACACAACTCTCAATTTTTAACTACTCAATTTAACTCCTTAACCCAAATACTACTTAAATATGTCAAACAAACAGCCCCTTAGGATATAAGTATAAAATGAACACTAAAACTTGCCTATACATGGATATGAACGAGAGACCGAGAAACGAACCGAACCTGCCAGAAGTGAGGGTGGGGGCGTTCTCAAAAGCTCGCATGAACTCGACGGTGGCAGCGGCGTTGTAGTCGCCATCGCCAAGAGAAGCAGGGTCAAAACCAAAGGACAATTTAGAAACATTATCAGAAAAACCGTCCTGCAAATCCAAAACATGCTCTGTTTCACAAGCCCTGTTGAAAACAGGAACAAGCCTCATCCGAATCTCATCCACAACATTCTCCATTATTATTAGATAATCATATCATTGGTAATCAGTTAGATAAATTGTGTATCTTAACTGCTGTAAATCCTATACTTAGTTATAATTATTTACATGTATCGTTGTATAAATACCCCCATTTGAGGAGATAATATTTAATGAACATTTTCTCCATTTATATAATTTGTTATGGTATCAGAGCACAAAATTGGTCCTTGACATCTCCCTTCCGCACAAAATTTCCGTCTTTTCCATTGATTTGATAATCGCAAGCGGACGTTTTTTTTTTTCCATTGATTGATGTCTAACTGATTTCTCAATTGATGGCTTCATATTGAATGAAGAAATTGTCAAGTTGATTTTCCATTCCAAATTAGTGGAATCCACGTGGGCAACAACATTATTGTTTTTTTTTTTTTTTTTGAGTTTTCAATTTCCAAATTGGTCGAAGCCCTCAATTCAACTGCCAAACTAAGAGCCGTTTGATAACGTTCTTGTTTCTCGTTTCCAGTTTTTTAATTCTTGTTTCTTATTTCTTGATTTTTCAGAAAAAGAAACGAAAATATGTTTTATAACTATTTCATAAAAAATGTGATATAACTAAACAAGTTTAAAAGATAATAAACAAAAACAAACATGTTACATAACTATTTCTTGTTAATTATTTTTTTATAAATTATTTTTGGTTTCTTAAAAAATATAACATGTATTAAAATATTATAAAGTCATTATCAAAAGTTTACATGTTCTAATATAATAAATTTTTTATAAAAAACCAAAAACAAAAATTATTGATGGCGGAATTTGGTTCTTCATATCAACTGTGAATTTGTTTGAGGTAGGAACGTTGTGCCTGCAAAACAGAATAGCAAAAATGGGCACCGGTGTGGTACGTGCCACGTGGCCTCCGATGCCTAAGTCAGTTATGATGAATTGAGCGGAGAGTTATAATTTATGGAGGAAGAATGGCTTACCTTCCTCATCCCTCGTCTGCTGTATTTATCGGCTTCTAGGATCGCTAACTCTGACTTTACCTATTCGTGTGATGAAAGGTAAGGTCGTGGAGACATTTTCGGGCGAAGTGGCAACCGGTTGGTACAACGTTGGGTAGTTGGAGAATTAGTCATCAAGTGCCTGGATCGGGCCTTTGCTGGGTTCTTTTCCTGGGCCGGAAGATCATATGGTCATTCGACCTAGGCTCATGTGGGCATAGGCTCATGTGGCCATAGGCTCGTTTGGCCATAGGCTCGTTTGGCCATAGGCTCATATGGCCATAGGCTCATGTGGCCATAGGCTCATTTGGCCATAGGCTCATTGGGCCATAGGCACATGTGGGCATAGGCTCATTGAGCCATACTATTCTGAGGCTTGACCCGAACCCGATTCATCGTGGTTCGAACCTTTTATGGGCCTTTGGACGCCAATTTCTAAGGTCGGTATTTTCTTCCGGGCCGTAGGTGGGAGGAAATCGGGCTACCATATCTTAATTGGCCTTGCCTCGAAATCCCCTATAACAGTTGCCCCCACTATTGTTATTTTCACTCAGTCCCTGGTTCAAATAGCAAGAGTTTTATTATAGGGAATTGACCTTATCCTGAACAAATTGTCCACCGTGGTGAATTGTCCCACAAGTGGGACCTTTGTGTATCACTTCGACCTCTACACTAGGTTGAGTTAAAATTTCTACTGGGACTATCCTTCTCTCCGTGGTTTCATATGACGCTGCTAGTCGAGCTAGAGCATCAGCACCAGCATTTTGGGACCTCGGAATTTGCTTAAATTCCACCCCTTCAAATGTTTTCAATAACTCCTTCACTTTTTGTAGGTAGGGTACCATCTGTGCTTCTTTGGCCTGGTATGTTTCCAACACTTAGTTCACTATCAATTGGGAGTCACTTTTGACTTGCAGTTGCTTCGCTCCTAGAGCGATAGCCACTTGTAATCCAGCTATCAATGCCTCATACTCGGCCTTGTTGTTGGATACTCGGAACGAAAAACGAAGTGCATATTCGAGGATATCTCCCTCTGGGGATTCGAGCAACAATCCAGCTCCACACCCTTTATGGTTCAATGATCCGTCAACATGAAGGATCCAAGGTTGGATTGTTTGCATCGTGCATACTTCAGCGACAACGCTGGGCGTGAGTTCGACAATGAAGTCCGCTACTGCCTGACCCTTGATGGAAGGTCGAGCCTGGTAGTGGATGTCATATTTTAATAAATTCTCTTTGGTTTTCTATATTTTTAATTTTTGAAATTTAAGTCTATTCTTACTCAAATTTATTACAATATGTTCCATTTTTCCGACGATTCATCATTATTTCCTTAAAAAGTATGTGAACTCTACCCAAATTTTAAAAATAAAAACATGTTTTTTAAACTACTTTTTTGTTTCCAAATTTTGGTTTGGTTTTTAAAAATATAGGTAATATATCCAAGTAAGGAAAAACATATGATAAAATAATTGTTGTAGGTTTAAATTTCAAAAAGTAAAAACAAAATAGTTATCTAATTCACCCCTATTTCCCTCAAAATCAAAATGGTGCAAATATTTTTCATCCATTAATGAGTCATTATTTGGCAATAATAACCATATAGAGGACCAAAAACTTTATATAAAGAACACTACTCCTTTCAAATAATACGAGAGAAAAATACTCATTTATAAGATCGATCAGAAACGTGGCATTTAGAAACGCTTCCCACCAGAAACAAAGGGGCATAAATGCATGTGTCAGAAGAGTCAATCCAGTTTCAACAATATGACGATGTTTACGCTCGACCCGACCATTTTGAGCAGAAGTGTATGGGCATGAAAAACGAGAGCGAATCCCCTCTTCTGCACACATCACATGAACCCGTTGATACTCACCACCATTATCAGACTGAAGCATTTTGATGGAACAACCAAACTGAGTTTTTACCATAGACAAGAAATGTCGAAAAGCACTCAACGTGTCACTTTTGAGCTTCAAGGGATAGATCCAGACAAACCTACTATAATCATCCAAAAAGTGTACAAAATATCGATAGTCATCGGAGGACGCAACCGGAGCTAGTCCCCATAAATCAGTGTGAACTAAGTCAAACATACGACAAGCATGTGAATCAGAAAGGGGAAAAGGTTGAGCATGCAGTTTTCCAAACTTACAAGCCTCACAAAAACTACTTTGATCATTAATTGAAACTGGAAAATCAAATTGTTGGACTAAAAATTGCAAAACTTTATGGGACGGATGCCCTAAACGTTGATACCAACAACTTTAGAAACAATACTATTCACGGAATTAATAGCAGGAAAAACAAAAGCAGAACAAACTAAAGGCCTATTTTCTAACTTGACTGATGTCTTAGAGTTATTGTGCAACAATTCAGTCACTCTACCAGGTTCAACTCTATATAGCCCTCCTTTAAGTTCCTCTTTCAACACTATGCTTCATGTATGAGGATCCTTCACAAAACAACAATCTCCATGAAACTCCAAAACAACATTACTATCTTGTGCAAGTTTAGAAACACTTATCAATTTTTTAGCAATTTTGGGCACACACTACACATTCTCAAGTTTTAACATTCCAACATTAGTAGGCAAGTAAGAAGAACCAACATGTGTAATAAACAATTTTTCCCCATTACCAACAGTCACAGTTTCAGTACCTCCATATTCAGTAGGAGAAGCCATGTTGTTGTAGTTTGATGTGACATGGTTTGATGCCCCACTATCCATGTACCAATGTGGGTCAACTACAGTGTCAGGGTGTGCAACAAAAGGATTAGAACTATGTTGAGCCTGAAAAACCTGCGGATAAGTAGACCCTCCTCCACGAGATTGTGATGCCTAATCTTGGTGGCTATTGTAGGCTTGAAGAGGTCGTGAATGAAATTGTCCATCAACCTGTGGTCCACCTCGTTGTTGATTCGGAAGACACCTGTCACGAAAAATGTTAGCAGTGTGGCCTAGTTGACCACAAACATAACACATAGTATTACTGCGATTTGGGCCATTTCCACGACCCCGACCACGACAACGTCCACCCCTATTAGATGAGTGTCCACGGCCAGTCGAATAAGAGTGTTGAGAAGAGTTCTGGGATCTGGACCATTGCGACATGTTTCCTCGTACATTAACCATATTGACAGAAGCTGACTGATTAAAAGAAGTTGTTTTGTGAGAGTTTTGTTGCTCAATCCGCTTCTTAAACATTAGGAGTTCAGTCTGCAGACCATGCCAGGTGAGACCAACTCGTCCATGAGCACTTGCTACAACAACATTATATTCTTCATCTAGTCCTAAGAAGACTTGAGAGATCAATGAGCAAACAGAAACTGGACTACCAGCAAGCTCTAGATTATCTGCATGTGACTTCATGATCCTCAAATAGTCAGCCATTTTCTGAGAACCTTTACTACACTGTTGAAAACTTTGACGGAGATAATCCTCCCCTACTTGAGACTGTGCGCCAAAAAGGTCTTGTACAACAGTCCAAAGTTCATGACCAGTTTTACATCCCATCACTTGGGTAGCCACTTCCTGGGTCATGGAGTTATAAAGCCAACCTAGCAATAATTGGTCTACAACAACCCAAGCATCATGTGCATCATAGGAAAAAGAAGAAAAACTGGCACCTAAACCTTCATGCTTGGCCATAGAGGTTGCTGGAAAAATACCTTGGGTGCCCAGAACATTTGGAGAAAATGGTGAAAATTGTGAAAGTTGACCTGCGGGACCCACGCTGACATCACCGACGCTACCGACGTCACTGCTGCTGATCGACGTCGTCGCCACTAGTCGCTCTGCTGCGCGGATGTCCCGGGCCGCACTGTGTCATCGACCACACCGCTGACGCCACTTGTGTTGCTGCCTCCTGCACCATCTCTTCTGCCCGTGCCACCGAGCGTGCCTAGGCCTTCTATGGTCTCCTCTGCCAGCGCCGCCTGCGCTGGCTGCACCTGCTTCCAATCGTGTCAGGTCTGGCGTCTGCAAACCTCCACCTACGGCTGTGGGTTCACTCAAACCTGCAGCTGTGGGTAAAATATTAGGAGGACACGGTTCCTCTCCACTTAGATGCCCTATTAGCCTATAGGCTCTCAAAATAGGTAGGGCTAGGTTTGTCCACAATAAAAAATTGGACCTATCTAATTTAATAGTGGTTATATGGGTTAGAAGTTGATTTAATGGTGGGGGTGCTAAACTTAGGGTTTGAAACGGCGTTGGCCATGTTGCTCTGATACCAAGAAAAGGTTTGAGAATTAATAGGAAAAATGTTCTATATATTTCATAATAAAACTACACACATCTCATACCCTTTATATACTAGGGAAGGAATAAATAAAATAGTAAAATAAATATAGAAATCCTAACAATAAGAACCTTCTAGAGTAATTGTCTAACAACCAAAATACAACTAGAATGTCTTATAATAACAAGATATTGGATCATATCTTCACACTTGTAACCTAAAATTAAAATGAATTATTACTAAATAAAATAACTAACACGCCATAAACCTATTTGGTAATAGAATGGTTACTATTCTTTTGACTTTGATTGATTGATTGATTTATTATTATTATTATTATCATTATCATAATCTTGTTGGATCTATGCTCCACGTTTTGATTTTCCACAATCGTGCTCACCGGAAACTGTTGTTTTGAATTTCCATCTTTTTTCGACAGCCTTCCATCCTGTCGTGCATTTGGCCCATTTCCCTAAGATATGTGTTCTATCAAGTCTATTCCACATTGTTCAAAATGTCAGTCCTATCATTCTGGTTAGAGGTTTAGGGGTTACTTTACCATTGGGGCAATTCTTTGACATGTGTGTAGGTTTGTATATCTTCTATCATTAATTTGCCAATGATATATATTCATGCCTTGGCATGTGACACTAAGAATGTGCCACATGATTTGGATAAAAGATTTGGCATACCATTACTCATGTCTTAGATCAAACCATAAGACTTCAATAGTCCAATTCACTAATTATTTTATTTTAGGGAAGGGGGAATGAAAATAATCTTAGGGAGAATGATAATTAGGGGAAGAATAAGAAGGAAAACGATCATGGAGAGAATGATTATTTGTGTCTAGGAAGAAGAGAATGATTATGGAAAAAATAAAATAATAAATAGGATGAAAGTGAAAAATTGTTACGGGAAGAATGCTACTGGATGGAAGATGCTCCTCCTCAAATTCTTGCTCTAGTATAGAAAGATATGAATTTGGTTTCTAAACTAGCACACAATCAGACTTTGTCTTTAATTTAGTCTTTTACAGTTTTGCTACCCTCTCAAAAAAAAAAAAAATTATCCTTTCTATTCTCCAATTTCATCCATTTGTCATAAATACTCCCTAAATGACCAGGTATACAACTAGGATGTACAAACACTTTTTTTTTAATACAACATTTAAAAATTAAAAGATTAGAATATGTGACCTCTTATATTCAAATATACATAGTAATACAGATTAAGTCCACAAAAGATTTTTGTTTCATTCAACAATATGTATATAACCATAATTTTTTATGGGATACATGTCTTAACTAATCAAATATAAGAAATGGGTATTTATCAGTTATACCCTTGACCAATTTCATTATAATTCTTTCAATACACAACCCCAAACCCACCACTACTTTATTGCCTTACAAACCCTAGAAAGTGAAACCAAACAACATCATATATCTTCCTTTCCAAATTAGCATCATATATAATTAATTAAGCTGTTTTTGTCACTTCACATCCATCCATGGCCAAATTAGCCTCCCCCTCATGATCATCATCACCTTTCTCCTCTTCCAAGGGCTTATAAGTATAAAACCAAGCACAAACCACATAATACACAAAGTTCAAAACTTGAATCCCACTCACAAGCCAATAATAATACTCCAACCTTCCCCTATTAAGGTTCCTATCAGGCAACCAATTATGTTCTTCCCCACTATACTTATGCACCAAATAAACCATCAAAGTCCCCACATAGTTCCCCATCGATATCGCCAGCCAGTACAATGCGGTCGCCGTACTCCGTAAGCTCTCGGGCGACTGATCATACATGAACTCCAAATGCCCGACCGACATGAAGACCTCCCCGATCCCGTGCAGCCAAAACTGCGGCACGAGCCAGAACACGCTGAAAGGGATCGTCGCAGTCGCCTGGTCTAAAAGTCCGTGTTCGGCTGCGACCCTCTTTCGCTTGATCTCGACTAGGGAGGAGACGAGGGTGGCGAGGATGTTGATGGCGAAGCCGACGCCCATGCGCTGGAGGCAGGTGATGCCGGAGGGGTTGTTAGTGAGTTTCTTGGCGAGGGGGACGAGGAGCCGGTCGTAGAGGACGAGGCCGATGAGCATGGAGAGGATGCCGAAGACGGAAAGGCTGGCGGGCGGGATTTGAAACGTCGGGGAGAGGTGGCGGTTCATCGTCCGGGCTTGTTGGATTGTGAAGCTGTGTTGGTGGGAGGAGGCTGTTACTAGGAGGATTCCGGCAGCCCATATTGGTAGCATTCTGATTATGGATTTTAGCTCTTCGATTCTGTGGACGGTGGCGATGCGCCACAGATTTGGTGGGGAGTTTGTTGTGTCTGTTTGGGTTGTTATGACAGCCGCCTTGTCTAGCCACCTGAAAAATGTCGTAAATTAAATTCTACATATAAATGCATTCTAAACTATTTTTTTCTTTGAATATATATTGGAGGAGAGGAACAAATACTGAATCTCGGGATGTGTGACATTGATGTTGAACTGATTTAAAACAAAAGAATGAAACAATTGTGTCACTGACTCATTTACTAATGCATTCTAAACTATCAATTTTGTTTTTTGGTAAGTAATTTATATTGTTCTTAACTTTTTTAGCGTAATCTACTCTGCTTAGTCAATCAAATATGTCGAAAATCAACTTGTTAACGTGCTAATAAATAAAACATACTTGAATGCATACAATGGTATGTTTTATGACTAAATTATTATAGAGCTTTGATTCAAATCATCTTTTGACTTTCAAAATAATGACTACTATAAAAGGTTAAAGTAAACTCTAGCTAATTATGGACTTGAATTTCTCAATCTAAAAATATTATCGTAAAACTAAAAAAAAAAATAGTAAGAATATGCATTTATATGTTTTTTTGTAATTGAAAGATCAGAATTGCCCACCTATAAACAACCATTTATATTAATAGTTGATCTCATTACATACCACCCAAAATCCCATCTCAAGGCTGGAATCTCAAAGATATATTGTTTTCATTACTCAATAGATCCCCTTATAAAACTTTGGTGTCATACTTTGTAATTTAGGCCCCGTTTTGATAACTATTTAGTTTTTTTATTTATTTATGAAATTTAAGTTTATTTCTACCAAATTTTCTATCATATGCTCCATCTTTCCTACAATGTATCTATATTTCCTTAAGAAAGTAGGTGAACACTAACCAAATTTTAAAAATAAAAACAAGTTTTTGGAAGCTACTTTTTTTGTTTTTGGTTTTGTTTATTAAAATATAGGTAAGACGTAGATATCCAAATAAAGAAAAATATATAGTAAGATAGTTGTTGTAAACTTAAATTTCATAAACAAAAAACGAAAAATAAAATGTTTATCAAACATGACCTTAATAATTTAAAAAAGTTTATCTCTTCAATAATCCAATTCTGTTTAGTCCCAACTTTACAAGATAGGTAAATTTTTCAATTTTGATTTTAGAAACTATAAAATTACATGTCATTCTAATAGGCAAAATAATTTTGGTCACTATCATGACCATATATTTTTTACCACCTTATTTTCAAATCATCATGCCAACAATGAAATATAGTTCAGCATTATCCATATAGATTGGTTGACCAAAAGGTCATATATTCAAGTCCCACTCTAATAATTTATTATAAACTCATAAATAAAATCAAGTCATCATTAATTAGTCCAATTATGTATAATGTCACATCTATTTGTATCAACCACTGACACAATTACCCCCCAAAAAAAACCAACATTCAGAAGATCAAATTTTGTAAAGAAATTCAAAGAAAATTATAATTAAGATGGCTTACTTGAATTGATCAGTGTGAACAAGCCTTCCCTGAAGGGCAATGGCAGCATCAAGCTTAGGGTTGCGATACAAGAGCTTGGGGTCATCGGGCAGCACGGCCTTTCGGTTCTTGACCGCAGCGACCACAACCTGAGCCAATCGAACCAACGGGCTGCCACTGGGCTTGAGTTTGTTGTAGAGCGGCGAGCCGACAACGAAGGCCACAACAGACAAGGCCATGGCAATGGTGGGCAGGCCGAAGCCCCAGCCCCAGCCCACGTTGTCTTGGATATAGACCACCACGGTTAGGGCCGTGAGCGTGGCCAGTCCCATGCAGAAATAGTACCAGTTGAAAAAGTTCCACGTCCGCCCCGCTACGCCGACCTTCGTCATGTCGAACTGGTCGGCAGCGAAGGCAACGACGCAGGGGCGAATGCCGCCTGCGCCGAGGGATGTGAGGAGGAGGGCGAGGTAGAGGACGGTTAGCTGTGTGCCTGAGGCTTGTGTGCAGTTGAGTTGGGTTGGACAGGGTGGTGGATGGAGCTTTGGGATTATGGCTGAAATGGTGATGCTCGCCATACCCTGCAAAAACACAAGGATCTAAACTTTACAAAACAAAAAAATCATTATATATATTTTCAAAATTAGATTTATTTTTCTATCATTTATCTACTGTGAATTAAATCTTTTTGAAAAAAATTACATTTCCAATCCTTAGATTTTCAACTTTAGTTTCGTTTTCTATATTTCAAAATATTTTTACTTTTAACTTTGGTAAGTTATATGAATTTATTTTTATACTTATTTGCTTTAAAATTTAAATTCATGTTAAAACTAAAATAATTACGTTCATTAATGTATTGTAATTTTAAATTAATCCAGTATGAAACTAATAAATTTGTTGCATCAATAATTGAAATTGAATATTATTAAAATTGTTATCCGTGAAAGTATTAATTTTAAAGCATATGAAGTAAATATTAACAACACTCAAAATTTAAGGGATTAAAAAAAAAGTACTTTTCCCTTTTCTTTTTTTTCTTTTTTTTTTAAATATTTGAGATTCTTAGGCAAATTTAAAAACCAACTCCTTGAAAACTAGGCATTTTCTTCTTAGTCTTCAAAAATTGAACATTTAAAAAAATTCTATAATTTTAACACAACATCAAAACAAGAAAATTCATAACTAAAATTAGTATTCATGATCTAATTTTTTAATAAAAAAATAGTATTCATACGTAGATTTAAATTTTAAAAGTAAAACTTAAAAACCAAATAATTATCAAACACTGTAACTGAATGGTAAAGAGAGAGACGATAGGCATACGAGCTCGTAGATGATGGAGGCGAAGGTAATGGTCCAGAAGCGACCGGCGAAGGAGTCGGCGATGAGAGCGCCGATGAGAGAAGTGAAGCTGGAAGTAGCAGCGAAGTTGGTGAGAATGTTGGAGGCTGGAACCAGAGCCATGTTAAGATCTTGTGTCAAATATGTTATTATGTTCGCATGGAACCCTGTGCTTGCAAATCTATCACACACTTCATTTCCTACAACATATCAAATGGTACCCATTACACATTAACCTTAAAAAATAAAAAAAATAAAAAACTACCCTTTTAACTTATTTACAAATTGATTGTTTGGGATTGCATTGCCTAGCTCTTCTTTTGATTGAAATCTTTTTTTTAGTACATATAAAAGGAGGGGAGCAAATACCGATTCAAACCTATAATGTTAGTGTTGAACTGGTTTATAACCAAACAATAAAATTATTGTACCACTGACCTGTTCGATTTTTTATTGAAATCTTGAACTTATAAACGTTTAAACGTATGTCACGGGCATATGAAGTAATGTCATAACCTTCATACAAAATAGATTTGAAGCACCAAAAAGAAAATTGAATAATAATGTTATTAAGATTAATGTTAGAAAAAAAAAGATATTTATATGCATTCAATCTTTCCTTCAACACATTCTAATGAACATTTCTATTTTAAATGTATTTTTGAAATATATATCGATGATTAAATGTAATATTGCAAAAATTTATGAATAGTTTTATTTTTTTAACCAGAGGAAAAATTAGGGATTTAAAAAAAAAAATAACCTAAGATAAAATTGAATTGATTAAAAAAAAAGAGAAATATAAGTATCAAAATTTTGCCACACCAAAGTACGACTAAAATTAATATGTTTTGCGATTCAATTTGATCATTAATATGTTTTAACTCTTATTAATTGATTTTTTTTTAAAAAAAGCTTATTAATTATGTTAAAAAAAAAACTCTTATTAATTAAAAGAATTTTTTTGAAAGAAAAAGAAATTTAATTTACTTCACTATTATTACCTAATTATTGCTGTATCACGAGAGAGAATAATATTTTATTGGCAAGAATGGGACAAACAAAAAAGCCACAAAATTCAAGGGTTCATGTATACGTCTGAATTAGAATTCCTTAAAAAAAAAAAAGTATACGTCCAAATTACATATATGGATATAATCTTTTATATAAAAAATAATAATCTATTAGCTAATTAATTAAATATTAATTCTTACTCGCATGTAGAACATGTATTATTATTAAATTAAAAAACGTGTATTAATATTTATTTCAGAAAAAAAAATTTATTGTTATGAAAAATTAAAATTGATAGACTCTTATCACAAAATATTTTTATGGGAAATTGTATTGGATAACCATTATTATGAAAATAATTACATATCTAGTCATAACTAAAAATATTTGCAAATCTATTTTTTGTTTTAAATTTAATTAATAATATATTTTTGTAATGCCTATTATATCCTCCTTTACACGTTTCTTTTTCTTTTCTTTTTCTTACCCGTGTAAAGTAACGTAAATAGCGTAATCATTGGAGCAATTTTTTAAAACTCTCCTACCTTTATTTTATTTTTTCATTTTCTCTTTCAAATCCTCTTTTACTCTTTTTTTTTTCTTATTCTTACCCGTGGATTTCAATTTTTTCAAAGTACTCCAAAACTAGGATGATTATTGATTATTGTATTTTAATTTTGTTTAAATCAAACCTATGATAATTATTGAATGGTGAAGAAAGACATTTAATTTCTATTTTATTCAAATTAAAAATATATAAATATGGTCACTTTTAAAAATTAAAATTAGCAATCCTAATCATAGGTATTAATAGTAATACGGTATTAACAATAATATAGTACTAATAATACATAACAATAATAATACATAATAGTGTATTAATAACATATAATAATGTATTAATAATACAAAAATATTATATTAATAATAAATAATATTGTGTTAATGGGTATGTATTGAATTGTATTTATAACTATTGATTCAAATATTTTCAAATTTGATTATATTTATAATTATTTTGTTAGAATAGGTCATCCATTATAATTTTCCAAAAAATTGTTGTACTTATATATTACATGATCGATACTACAAAAACAATATCTATAAATATTTATTTATATTAAAACTTTTGTATTAATAATTAAATACACGTTTTAAATTTTAACATCTCCTATAACATAATAATTATAAGAGTAATTGTTGGTTCATTTTTTTCTAAAATACGGTCACTCTAAAAATAATTAGCAAAAGAAGTTATTTATTACGTACTTTACTTAATAATACAGGTATTAATGAGTATTTAAAATAAACTATTAAAATATATTAATGATTATAAATACAAGTATTTTAGAATTTACCTACATTGTAATTAAGTTGTGATAAAAAATACAATTTTCTTAAAAGAATTTACACTACTTATACATAACATGATCAATACCATAAAATCAATATCCATAAATTCGCATTTTGTATTGATAAATAAATACACGTTTTAAATTTTAACGACATTCTCTATCATATGACTATTTGTTCGTTCATCTTTTTTCTAAAAATACGGTCACTCTAATTTTTTTTTATAGCAAAAGTATCATTGAAATGAGTGAGTATTGTCATATACTTTTCTTATAATAACAGTATTAATTATTATTTATAATACAGTATTAAAATATATTAGTTATTATAAATGCAAATATTTTAAAATTTTCCGTCATTTGTTTTTTTTTTTTGAAATAAGTAGCAGTTCAATATTTCCCTAAAAAAACAGTTGCAATTTAATACCATAACAAGATAAATACCATAGAAATAAATCCTTATTTATTTGAAACTCGTATTTATTTATTAATACATAATTACAGTTTTTAAGTACTTAGGAAAAATCAAAATAACTCCTTAAAAAAACAAAAACGTTGTATCAAACTTCACAAATGGGAAGGAAAAAACAACTCTATAAAATCCGACTATTTTGAAAGATTTTGTAGGTGAAAAGTTGAAAAAACAAAAAACAAAAATTAGAGAGATAAAAAATATCCACGATTTAGAGAGTTTTTAAAATGTTGATTAAAGGAAAAAAGAAGGATATTTGTGTCTTTTTCCTATAAAAGAAAGTTTCTATAAAAAACACGGCAATTAGTTTTGAATTTTTTTTTTAATCTGAATACTTTTGCAATTTTTTCCTTTATTTGGCTTAGTCCCGCTAGAAGCCCTATTTTTATATATAATAATTATAAATGTAGACCAATTCTAAAATATTTTTATATATAATAATTAATACATTTTAATATTATTTATAAATATTCATTAATTAATATTAGTATTATAAGAAAGTAGGTGTCAATATTCATTGATATCAATTACTACCTTTTCTAATTATATATTTTAAATAATCTTATTTATAATTATTTTATTGATTTAACTAATGATAAATTTTCCTATTATTTGATTTTAAAAACATTTATTATTAATAAATGTTCATAACGAAAATATAATATCTCCTTTTAAGAAGCTTCATCATGAGTATGAATATATATTTTTATATCATTTATTAAATGGTTATATATATATATATATATATATAAAAGGTGACTTTCCTTTGCCAGTACTCCACTAATGTTAGTGAACATTGTGCTTGGCCATACAACATTACTGATATCAAGGACATTCATAAAAAAAGTTAATTTTTTGGTAGATCATACATTAAATCTATCATCTTTTAGTTTTTGAGATTCTCTTGACCACTAAATCACTCTATGATGATTATATTGTTTAAATGGTTAAATGTGAAGAATTTTTTTTTAATAGAAATGAATATTTTAAGTCGTTCTAATGAAATTTTGTATAACTTTATAACTACGGGATAATACATTTGAATTTTTGTATCAAATATTGTTAAATAAAAATATTGATATTTTAGTTTAAAAGAGAGACTAAATATTCTCCACAAATAAATTAAAAAAAAATGCTAAAAGGAACAAAAATGAATCAGAATTTTTTTTGTTATGAGCAGGAGTCCGAGCACAATTGGGGTGTGTATAAATTAATGTTACAACCAAATTTTAAACTCAAGACTTTAAGGGGAACATATATTCTTAAAGCTCCAGCCTTCCACCAACTGCACAACTCTAAGGGACTTTTTTTTTTCCTTTTCAAATGCTTCAACTCGTTAAAACATATTTAATAACAAATTAGATTCAAATCTTTTTTCGGGCAATGTTAGGGATTTTACAAATATTTTACATTGGAAAAATGAAGAGTTCTACAAGTATTTATGAGATATATGAGTTCTTCTCATTATTAGCGATTAGGTTTAAGGTGAAACCCCATATTTGTTAATAGACAATTTAAATAATAATAAAAAATTATATAGTCATGATTTTTAAAAAAAAAATTTTAAACTTTTAGCCAAACAACTTGTGATAATTTCCTTTATTCAGAATTGTGATTAAAACAAAGGTGATGAACTAATATTGTGAAATCAAACATATACCTTTAATTCAAAAAAAAAAAAAAAAAAAAAAAAAAAACAAACATATACCTCCTTCTTTAAACAAAAACAATGATAGTATTATTATGCATCCTAAATGGAAATAAGAAATATTCTATTTTCAAAGTAAATTTTAGTTCTTTAAGAAAAAAAAAATACAACAACACAAAAAATGCCTTACTTAAATATGTCTACTTTTTAAAGGCTGTATTTTCTAGTTTCCCTTTTAGTGTGATTTTATAAGATAATTTTCAAACAAATAACCCAATTTTAGCTAGACTACTAATAATACATTCATAAACTAAACAAAAAAAATTTATTAAAAAATCATTGAGGCGATAACCATTTATTTTTAATTTAAAAAATCAAGTCATTTTTTAACAATAAAAATAAAATAAGTTTCAATATCTTGCCTATCCTTTTAAATTTTAGTAAAATATTCAAATATTATCTTTAAGGGATGAAAGTTACTATAAGGAAATTAAAAGAAAATAAACTTAATTTTTAAGAAAAAAAATCAAATAATTATCAAAGTTATCGAAAGCTTTTCTAATAATTCATTATTTTTCTACCCACAAAAATACCAACTCTAATAAAACAATCATGGAATTCAAAGCTAAAAAAAAAAAAATACTCTTGTTATATCATATGTATCTTCTAGTAATTAGTTGGTAATGAGTTCAAAAAAATCATAGGATCCCATTTTTCAAGGCACACCAATAAAATACTAAAAAGAAAGAAAAAAAAGTAATATAATTGAACATGAGATTAAATAAGAGAAGATAGAGGATCAAAATGCAAATTAAGAAGTGGGAAATAGTAATAAGAAAAGAGAAATAAAAATATACCAAGAATAAAAGGCATTGTCTTGACTCCACCAAGCCTTTTGTCCATTTTCTTGTTCTTGATCTCCATCTCATTTTTCTCATCATCTTCAACTCTCACTCTTAATGACTCAATCTCCATTTCTTTGCCCATTTTGAGAGCTTCCATTTAGCCCTATTTATAAGAGGCTAAGCCACAATACGGTGCGTTTTATAGTATCACCATCATCACAATAAAAATGGGGTCCTCCAAAAATTGACCCATTTTGCCCATTCCCATGTGACCCCCTCTCTGCCACTGCCCACTTTTTTCAGTAATTTGGTCCAAATTATAATTGGGAGTTTTTTGTCCTCATTTGAAGCTTTGGATCAAATGTGAAACAAAACCAAATTGCATTATGGAATCACTATTGTTGGCTTAAGCTTTTTTTTTATTATTAATTTTCTTTTTTTGCTAGCTAAGTTGTAGGTGTGTGTTGGCTTTGTTTCCAATTTTCACTAAATTACAATTTGATTTATATTCTCTAGCTATACTATATGGTTTGTGTGAAAGAGGTTATGTGTAGCCAATGATTTCGATTCGAGATCTAATTGCTTTACTTTGATATTGTGTGTAAATCATGCTCTAAAAATATTGCATCAGTGTATTTAATTGTTTCAATATTTGGTTGTAAATCAATTTAACACCAGCGTCACAGGTTCGAGTCCAATAATCGGTATTTGTTCCCCTTAATTTACTTTTTTTGCGGTTAATTTAACTATCTAGAACATAGTCACTTTGTATACGATAATAGTTTTTTTCATGTTATCAAATTTACTAGATTTTTGTGTGTGATCATTAAACGGGTATTATTCAAATAGATTATTATTTTTGCAACAAAAAATTCTTAAACCTGTTTTTAGCATGAATCAAGCTATATTAATTAATCCAATAATATAAAGGGGATTTTGCATGTATATCAAAAAATAGCAAAATATTTTCATCTATAGCACAGAATCCAAAATAATTTCATTTGTAGTAGAAAATTCAAATTGATTTCTATCACTTGTCGAGTTCTATTAGTGATAGAATTCAATCAATGATAGACTCATTCTATCACTGCTTAAGTTTTCTATCAGTGATAGAAATCTAAATTGAGTTCTATCACTAGGTGAGTGATAGAAATAAATATGCTATAGATGAATTATTTTAAAAATTATGCTACAAATATAATACAAGAGGTAGAATATACTGCTGATGGTAAATTCTCTAATATAAATCAGTTAGGTAGCTATAGCTTTGAAAATGATAATTTAAAAGTGATGCAACACCCATCACCTTAGAGCATGAAATCTAAATTCTAAAAAAATCCAAAACCATTTGTCATTCTTTGAGATCATCTTGATTAGGCTTTCTTCAAAAGCCTCTTTGTATTTTTTTCCCTTGAGAATCCAAATGATTTTGATTCATCTTGCTTTTTTCAATTAATTACCTCCATATTTACTCAAGCAATCATTGACAATCACATAGATAAACGTACTGGTGAAACGTGAAGAGAATAAATGTCTGAGCAATTGAAAGTATCGATCTTGAGAACCAAAATATCGATAAGAATATTGAGAATTTGAATTCAACCATGTATGACTTAATAATTTAAAAAAAAAAAAAAAATTATATGCTTTTCATTTCTTATTTTTTGAATTAAAGGCGAGTGTGTTATCTTCATTAAATTGATACGTTTGAAATTTGGTAGAGAAGTGCTTTTATCGGTTGTTCTATTATAATTTCTTTTAAGTCAGAAGTTTTTCAAAAAAATTAAACAATTTGTTTGCCAACACAAAAGTAATAATTTAACTGGATATAAATGTGTGTTCATCATTAATAAGTCATACATTTCAATCTCCAATAAAATTATTATATGAGGGGAGTAACGACTCCTCTCCTTATCAATGTAGAATAATTGCACCATATCTCCAATACGCCCCCTCAAGATATGAGAACCATATATTGGGAAATGTTATCTTGAATTGGATCCTAAATACCTGCTTTGACCACTTTTTTTAATTCAAAGCATTTTTGGGTCGGATCGAAATTTAGGAGACCCATAACCTACATGGAGCTCTGATACCATATTAGAGAATATGAAGTTTCACCTCAAAATCAATGGGCAATGAGGGGAGTAACTCATATTTTTATAAATGTGTTGAAGACTTCTCTCTTTATCAATGTGGGATAATTGCACCACAAGGTGAGTATGTCTAACAAAAAAATTAATTCTTTAATAGGTAACTATCATGAATTGAATGTATATTTCTTTCATTTTTTCAAGGTCTTTTAAGTAGTAAGTCACTCTATTATTGTGACACATTAGTTTTGATATTTGTAAAGCGTCTTTTGTCCGATCATTATTTTCATTGGTTTGATGCTTTTCAATCAAATTTGATAATTATATTACTTTTTTTGTTCAATAATATATATTTTGAGTTAGAGATTCAACATTCTACTAATAAACGATTAATTCTAGGTCGAGGATTATACATACCAATCGTTGAATTCAATTTGTTTCGGCATAATTATAATTTTTTTTGAAAAATAGAATCGGCATAACTATGATTGTTAACTAAAAGCTCAACTATAAATTTTAAAATAAATAGTTTCGTTTGATAACCATTTTGTTTTTCATTTTTTGTTTATGAAATTTAAGCCTACAACATCTACCTTACTATACATTTTTCCTTATTTGGATATCTACATCTTACCTATGTTTAATTTAATAAACAAACCAAAATTTGTAAACAAAAAAAAAGTAGCTTCCAAAAACTTGTTTATGTTTTTTAAATTTGGTTAGTATTCTCCTATTTTCTTAAAGAAATATAGATAAATTGTAGGAAAGATGGAGCACATGGTAGGAGATTTGAATAGAAATAGACTTAAATTTCATAAACAAAAAACGAAATAATTATCAAACGAGTCTTCATTATTATAGCTCGATGACTTATTTGTTTTACAAGTCATAAACTTTTAACACTTTTATTGAGAGTGGAGAAGGTAAAGAAGTTTATTGTTATTACCATGATTCCTTTTTTTTCAAAAGTGATCTGCACTTTTTTTTTCACTATCGTTTTTTAAAAAAAGAAAGAAAGAAAAAGAAAAAGTGTCCTTCATTCTTTAAATATTTTCATAATTATAGATCATGACTTATTTGTTTTCTAGAAAATTGAAATATGTTATACAGAACTAAAATAGGGAAGAAAACAATAAAGTAATGAAAATTATGCTTTTCATGACCATTTTATTTTTAGTTTTGGTTTTTGACAATTATTTTATGATATATTTTCTTATTTTGATATTTACACCTTATTTATATTTTTCAAAAATTAAAATTTTGAAGAAAAAAAAAACTTCCAAAAATACACATATTTTTTTAAGGAAAGATAAAAAATTATAGAAAATTTGAATAAAAATAAATTTATATTTCAAAAATCAAAATGGTTGTCAAAACCTAAATAAATAATATTGCAAAAATCTTAGACCCTCTCCATCAATCAGACTTAATTTCAACACTCAAAATGGACCTTAATGAATGTATATTTCTTCACCATTCATCTCTAAATTACAATACCTTATAGGAAACAACTCCAAATTCGTTAGCAAAATCTTCTCAATTAAAGATACTACAGCAATTTAAAATAAAATAATTAAAATGACATTTGACATATAAATAAAATTATAAATGCTATTTACCTCTCTTGCCCACAACATTACATTGACTAATCTAGAAGTTAGGAACTATCCACATATATTAAATTGAAAAAAATTCAAATCTAAAATAATCAGATATCAATGATCAATCTCTCTTTTTCACTTCAACAATAAATTTGAAATAAACAGCCGATTATATACTTAACCAGTTGAATTAATTTGAACCAGTTAACGTAAAAAAAACATTAAAATTATAAATAAATAAAAATTTATTAAATTTTTTATAGTCACCCATTTAAAAAATATATTTTACAAATTTTCTTTCTTAATTAAATATTATAAAGTCAGACAATTAATTTCATGAAAATAAAGGTTAAACAATTAATTTTGTGAGAATAGTTAAGTTGCGCATAAACCTATTCGGACACTTCACACATGCATATAAAAGAGATAAATTGTTAACCACTTAAAAGAAAGTGTCATATAATAAGTACTATGCCTTTTCTATGGTTAGACAAGTTAGAGTGATACATTTGTTTTACTTTTGTACACTGTGATAAGTCATAAAGGACTATGTTTTTTTGTGACCAATTCCCTACTCCATGTGCATGTGTATTATAACCACTTTCCCACTACCATTAGTTGATGAGAATTTCATACAAAATTTTCCTCCCATATTTTATGTAGGGTGGATTCACTTTAAAAGCAGGTATGTAATCCCATGCAATTACCTTTAATTTTGAATAGTATTTACAATAATTATTGCTCATAACTAAATATTATATTTATTTGATGAAAGTATAACTTAGATTAGCTATTGCATCAATGCATTTGTTTGAAATATTTCTTCAACTATTTGATGCCCACGATTACTTAATCGAAGGTCCCGTTGCTCAGTAAACAAGTCAGGGTCCCGAGGGCAAAGTTTATGGTGGGGTCTCCCAAAACTTAAACAAAATATATAATTAGGATTTTATTTCCATATATCGACTTTTATGTAATTGAGTTTATTCTGTAAATATATTTTTATGAGAATGCATTATATAAACTCTCTTAAACCCCTAACTCATTTGATCGACATTTTGTAATTCACACTCTCCTTAATACAATATTCTCTCATCTGCTGTGGATGTAGCTAATACGCTGTTAGTGAATCACGAAAAATTTTGAATCCTTCTTTTTCATTCTTTTAACGTTTTCTCTTTCATTGTTGATGATTGTTCTGGTAAGCTAAAGTTTGTTATGTTTTTTAAATGTAATTTCGGCATTATTAAGGAAAGAAGAATCTCCAAACTTATACTTGAATTGATAGGTCTAGAAAGTATTTATTCACTCTTATTTCATACTAGTCGAATAGGTCTAAAATTATTTTGATTAGTTTTAAATATTCTAGGAAAATAAACCCTATTCTAGAGAGTTGTTGAATCTTATCTTATCAATGATTTTTTTTTTTTTTTTTAATTTTAAATTTAATCCTTTTCTTAACTGGATTGTTGTTTTCTAAAAAGAATATAAACCCAATCTTAATAACTCAAGAAGAGTTTGAATCTCCAGCACCCCATTATTCAACTCAGACAAAAATCACAAGTTTAAAACTTGAGGAAACATACAAATAATCAAATCCAAATCTCATAAATTGATTAAAAGACATACAACTTGCCTTAAAAAAACAGTTTTTATCAGACCCATGATTAACTATTGATGGGTTGTCTGAAACACAATCCAAAATGGGTGACAGAGAAAGTCACAAAAGAGAGAGGAAAAATGCGTTTTTGATACTTAAAAACTAAAAAAACCAAAAAACAAATCCAATGAGAGACCCCAAAGAACTCACGGATGGACATTGAATCGAGGCACCATCATCCGGAATCTTAATGAAAGGGACAAAAAACTAAAAAGAACAGGACAAAACATGAAACATAAAACATTCTTAAAAAAAAAAAAAAAAAGGTTTTTGCATGTATATTACAAAAAGGCTAAAATATTCCCGGAATAGTATAATAATGAAAATATTTACACATATAATACAAAATGTAAATTGATTGATTTCTATATTGATAGATTCTATCAATAGATTCTGATAGATTCAATAGAATCAATTATAAATAAATAAAGTAAATTGATCTATCATTAAGGGTTGATAGAATCAATTACTGATAAAATTGATAGATTTCAATCACTAGAGAATGATAGATTCTATCAAAGTCTTAGATAAAAAAAAGGTAAATAGAATTTTTTTAAAAATAGACAGAATTTGGTATAAACGGATTATTTTTAAAAAGTTGCTATAATTGTAAACTATGGTAAAAAAGTTGCTACATAATGGAAATTCCCAAAAAAAAAAAAAACTAAAGAAGTGTCGAATTCAATGGGAAATAATGTAAGAAGAAGAATGATTTTGATGTGGGAATCTTTGAAAAAGGTTGAAGCTTTATCAGAGTAGGCACAAAAATGATGGTTCTGGTTGTGTTTTTTGTGTTGGTGTTTGTGGTCAAAATTCAAATGGTCGGCAAAGGAATCAAATCAAAGTGTTTGTTTGTGTTAGTGGATAGTATTTTGTGTTTTTATCATAGGATGACAAGTGTCTGAACTCAAGCAGCTCAAACTTATGAATCTTGATAATCCCTTAAGAGTGGTGCGGTGATCGAAAGCTTGAACTTTAGAAGTGTGTTTCTCCTAAGGTTCTAAGTTCGAGACTCATTTGTGACACTAATTTATAGACATCTTCCGTGTCTTTATTCCTTCGATGCCTCCAAGTGCCTGACTTTAAGATGGACGTAGTTACCCTAATATAGTGCAGCAAAACTCCAATTTCCCGATTTTCAAAAAAGGAAAAAAAATTACGAATCTTGGTCTGATCTGCATATTTCTCCACTTTCATTTTCCTTTATGAGGCCTACAAGATAAGCAATGTTGTGAGTGCAGTAGATACTAGCTATCCATTTTGATTTAATTTTGGCCAACCAAATCTTTTGTCAGAAATACATACCATTCATCTAAAGTTGTTTGTCACTTGTACAGATATATTAGGTATTTTTTTTTGCAGAAGAATAATGGTCTTTTATCAATGTTCTAGTATCAACCATCAGAGACTTATCACTTTAACTTAGCTTTGAATAACCCAATCAAACTCTCTTAGATGCACCTAAGGGATTAACTCAACCAAATTAACTGCTAAACAGGGTTTTGAAGTTAAATAGACAAATCGAGACTTGTTTTTGTTTAGTTTGACAAATAAGTGTAGGGGCAAAGATTCGATCTTCTGACCTTTTGAATTACATCATTCTAATCGATTCTTAAATACTCACTCATTGCACTTCTGATACCCAAATCACATCCCTTCAATGCATCCAAGATTCTAAACTCACCACTGATCACCAGAACCCTCCTAAAATGCACTTTATAAATCAAATCTCTTTTTTAACTAAGACAAGTTGCTGGTGGAACATGAAGAGTCTTTTCCCAATAAGAGTTCAAAGGATTGGCCTTTAAATGATATTAAGAATATTATAGAGGTATGTTGGCAAATTGTTGAGAGTTAGTTTGATAGGAAAATATTGAGTGGTTTCACTTTGCACTCAAGGGAGAGAGAGGTTAGTTTTTGCACTCAAGGGAGAGAGAGGTTAGTTTCAAGTTCCTATCAACAACTTGGTTAATTTGTATTTAATTTTCTATATTTCAATATAATGTTGTCGTTCTGATCCTATCAAATTGCAGCTTAGGGCCCAACCTAGGCCTTAAATATGGCCTCATTGGTGACCCAACATCAATTCAATTTTCTCTTCATCTCTTGATTAGCTCCCTTCCCTAGAAAGTCTATTCCTCTCCAACATTTACTCTTTAAACTTTAGAGAAAATAATAATAATAACAATAATGTGTCAAAATAGATCTCGACTCAGGCCTAAGAACAGGTATGATTACCTTGAATATAGTGGTGTGAAACTTCGATTTTCTGGTTTCCAAAAAAAAAAATATCATCTCAAATATTAAAAGAAGATTATATCTGCAAGTAAATCCATGTTTACCTTTTTTTTTTTTAAACAAGGATAACCACGCCTGTTTTTAGGCAAATCTGTGTTTACCTTGTTTTTGTCAACTCACCTCAACTTTTTGTTACATTTTGTGCACCTAAAATATAGACCAACTGATAGTTCAACCACTTAAGACATATAATAATATGAATAAGTTAACATTTACTATAAAAAATAATAATAATAATAATAATAATGTTAGGTGTCCTTTTGTTGGCAAGGCTGTAATCCTGGAAAAACCTATTAAAGTTTCTCATAGGTCCAAAGAATTCACCCCACTGACTTATACATGAAAAACTTGGTCACATTAAAGTCCAATAGGATCAACACAGCCCAAATTTCTTAAACAAACAATTGAAAAAAAATAGTAATACAATGAGTTTTAATGGAAAAGCTGAATAAAGCAAAGCTCACATAGTTATTCATGGTAAACTACATAGCAAACTCAACATAACTATTATAATTTGCAAAATCTTTGAAACAAAGTTTCTAAAATGTGTAACAATAACGCATTAACGAACACTAAACAATAGTTGGCCCCACTAGCTACTTACCCGAGGCACATGTGTCTGGCTTAAGGTCTAGACAACAACGAACTTTATAATTAAGTTTACTCGTGGTTCAAACTTTAGTCCTCTAAAGATGTATATCCTGAAGATCCCAACTTTCTGCCAACCAAGTGGCCCTTCGAAACTAAACAAAACACGATAAATCGAGCTTATTTTTATATCTAAGACTTGGACTTACCAACATGTTTCTAATGTACAAAGCCAAGAAACGATCAACAAAGAACCAACGAAGGGTACTAACCAAAAATTTCTTCCCTTTGAGTCACACTGCAGCTTTAAGCACGAACAGGATGAAGAACCAACCATGTTGCTTTATTACCTAAAATTAGTGCACGAAATCGAATAATAAGAATCACAGATCACCCAAATAAATAACTAGGAGCCAAAACATCTGTACTGTTATTCAATATAACTGGGAAAAGAATCTTCAAGTCTTAGTTAAAATCTTTCAGGAGAGTCCTTGAAGTTCTCACAAATAATAGCTACTTTCTTATAATCCAACATGTTGTTGTAATTCCTGTGTCTTATCACCGGATTCATGAAGTTCTCGGGCTGACTTCTCTGCAAAAGGTTTAGTAATTGTCGAGTTTCGATTATGTAGCTTCGGAAACGTCCACCTTCGTAGATTTCACTCAATACCATGCTGTGGAATCTCTGGTCTGCAAAAGCTTACAGCATTTTCAGGTCATTGTTGATGGTCATGACTGCATTTGCGTTAAACAGTTTTATACTGTCGTTAAACCGCTTTGTGGACCTCGACTGATCGAACGCGCATTCGACAAAACCGAGCTGCATGCCTGATGAAATGTATAGTCACAGGCTCTTTTCAGAACAGTTATATTAGCAGCAATTTGCATGGCTTGAGAAACACCAATGGATGAGCCATGAATAATATTAAGAACTGCTTCATTTAAAACATCTATTAGGAGCCTATCCAGATATTTCTTCACAACATCAAAAAGATTAGAATGTGCACTGTAGGACAAGTAATCAACACACCCTTTGTTGAGCAACCTCATAATGCAGCAGACATCAGGAACGGTGAAAGAAAATGTTATGAAAACGGCAATCAACGACCAATGCAAAGATAAAAAAACATAAAAAGACGAAGAACAAACACACAGAATTTACGTGGTTCACTAACTTTGTGTAGCTAGTCCACGGATAGATAGGGAACAGAGTTTTATTAAGGAAAAACGAACAATACAAAATTACAGAGTGAATGTCATAATATAGCTAGGGTTTAATTTGAGTTTATATATGCACTCTTACTAAACCGTATTACAGAATGCATAAGTATTAAATAAAATGAGGATGCGCTAGCACAAGTGGAATGCACAACAAAATACGAAAGCGCTAGCGTTGGGGAGTGCGAATGCAGATTGCAGCGAAACCCCCAACTACTATCGTAGAGCATTAATGCATTCAAGGAATATCTCGACCAGGTGATAAATGGAAATGCAGGTGTTATATCAGAAGTCTGGAGATTGAAAGAAAGAACGTTGATAGTTCAGCCTTCAGCAGCATCAACCAAATTTCTTTTTTCCTTACTATGTTCTTCAGCTGATAAAGGACAATTTCTGGTCGACCCATTTCAAACGCATGTCTAACAATTGGTCCAAGATCCTCACCATTCCCAATTAAAGTTCCAAGGACTAAATCTTCTGCAGTTTCTCCATTCTCTGTAGCAGCTATATCCTCTTTGGCTTCGTCTCCATTATTAAGATCAAACTCTACAAACATGTAAAATATATATATCAACACAATATCTTATATACCATAGTGTTGAATCATGAGAACTCACCAATCAAGCCAAAGACTTAAGCAGGTAGATTGCGATAAATTTAATTATATAAACCAACCCGTATAGTTATCAAAGTGATAAGACCCGGATTGTATTCAAAATAAAAGATAACCAATTGTAAACCAAATTTTAGAGAAACTTGGACCTCTCCATCTCGAGAACCACTCTCAAGCCCTAAACCATTTGCCAAAATAAATTGCCTACCTTCCTCATCACCCACCCTCTATTTATAATTGAAAGCCCTAACAACCTCACTAATTATTTACTACTATGCCCCTAATATGGATCCCATCACAAACTATTCATGATGAATTATAAAATCAACCCCAACATACTTAGCATTCTAGCTAGTAGCTAGACCTATTCAAGTCAAAACAAAAATGTACAGAACACCCTCATACAAAGTATCCAGCCATGGATTTTCCAACAACATCCAATGTTTGTTCTGAGCTCAAAATGTCTTGTTTTGGTCTAGTATATCTGGAGGAACCACGTCCATCTTTAGGTCAGTCACCGGGAGACATTGAAAGAATGGAGACACGAAAAGTGTCTTAAAATTAACGTCACAAATGAGTTTCGAATTGTCAATTTACAACTTGAAACACAAAAAAAGACAATCCACCTAATAATGAAGTAAGTAACAGAGGAAGAAGACATACTTGTTTAGAAAATAGCAAAACTAGAAGCCATCAATGTTACATAAGATTGAATTCAGTGCACCATCATCAACTTTGAAGATAACAGAGAAAATTGAGAAACCAAAAAACAAAATTGTAAGAGAAAATGGGGAACCGGAACTTGTGGAGAATACAACGAAATTAGAAGCCATCAATATTACATAAGATTTATCAGAAGAGGACAAAAACCCATAGGCAAAAATTCTAAGAAGATGAAAAACGGACGATATGAACAATGGGGTTCTGTTTAATTTGAAGAATCAGTAAATGTTTTGGGATTATGCGTTTGAATTAGAAAAATAATTGGAACCCATTTCAGGAAATTCATACCTTCATAGAAGCATCTGATCAAACATGGCCATACAAACACTAAGGTGAAGTTTAGGACTTCATTTTTATGGAGTTCTAAACCAAAGAATGTTAATTTTTTTTCTTTTTTAGTGTAAATTGGAAGTGGAGCTCAACAAAGGCATTGTTGTTAATAACATGAGAATCATATATAAATTTTTTTAATCAAACCTATAATTGTGGTGTTGAACTAGATTACTTTGTTGAACAAATTTAAAAAGTCGTGTGAAAAAGCATTGATTGGTTAATCAGGGGCCTTGGTCCTTTGATCGAGCTCTTGTTGTTTTTGCTAAACTTCAAGCAAATGATTAGGATGGCGGCTTTAGTTTTTCAAAGGCTCATTTCTTGGTTCAAATTCATAACGTACATATGAGTTGTACTAGAGGTGGCAAAAGATATTTGGTGGATGTGTTAAAGAATCCGCAATCAACAATCCAAAACGAAAATAAATAAAATAAATAAACGTAAAGAAAAGAAGAAGAACGCACAGAAATTTACGTGGGTAACTAATGATGTGTTGGCTTCTTATGTCTCTAGGGTGATGCAGTGATTGAAGACTTGGACTTTGAGGGTATACTCTTAAGTTCGAGACTTCCCGTAACATTCTATTACCTTACTTTTTTTATAAAAAAAAAGTACATCAACTTCTTATAAGTTCCTCTTCAACTCTTCCTCCAATATCACATCAAACTTTTTTTAAATTTTAAACTATATAATATGCAATAAAATACCTTTATCTAATCTTAACAAATGTTACATCACTTTTTTTTTTGAATTTTCAACCATACAATATAAATAAGGTATATTAAATTTATCAATTAATTTAAAACCTACAATCATTACATTATAAAAATTTAATATAAAACAAATGCTTCTCCAATATCTCCAAACTAGTATTTCACATTTTCAAATCACTCTAATCTCTACTTCCTCTTCCTCTACAATTTTTTCTGTTTCTTTTCGGCTCAAACCCCCAATCACATTGGATTTTGGTGTTGAAAAGATGAGAGGAGGGAAAGTTGAAGAGAAAGAGGAAGTGGAGTGATTTGGAGATATGAAGTACTTGTTTGGAGATTGATGTTTTGGAGGGGAGATGTTGTAAAAGTATTTATTTTATATTGATTTTTTATAATGTAATGATTGTAGATTTTGGATTGGTTGATAAATATAACATATTTTATTTTATATTGCGTGGTTGAAAATTAGAGAAAGTTTGATGTTATATTTGATAAGATTTGATAAAAGATATTTTATATTATATTATATGGTTCAAAATTAAAAAAAAATGTTTGATGTGACATTTAAAAGATTAAATAAAAAAATTAATATGATATCAGAGGAAAAATTAGAGAGATGTTGATGTCCTAAAAGCAAATATGGAGTTGAGATTTCTCCTTCCTCTCCACAACACCAAATCCCAAACACCTCCTAAATATGTGTAGTTTTTTATATTTATAAAAAAAAATGAAAAACTCATTTGCAATTTGGCACATAATATGACAAATGAAGATACCTTCCCCACTCTCACTCCACTTCTTTCAATTCATCCGACAACGTTCGTGGCCTCCACGCGCTCCCACAATCCTTTCCATTTTCCTTTAAAATCAGATCTTCTGATTTTCCATTTTTTCGCCAACACCCTCAGATCTCGGAAAATAAAAACCTACATATGAAAAATAAAATAGTACTTCTTTAATGTTTTTAATAATTGTAAAAAAGAAAAAAAAAAAAAAAAAAGACTTTACAAGATCCACCTCGAACCCCTCTCCCAAATTCCTCACCTTTCTTCTTCTTCTTCTTCATCTTCTTCATCATCTCCCCTTTTCTGTGCTCTCAGATTCTTTCACTTCTTGTTTGTTTTCAAAATTGGGGCAAACCCAGTAAGATTCTTGCCCAAATCTGAAGTGGGTTTGTGTTAGATTTCACAAACAATGAAAGAAGATGACTCCAATTGGTTCTCAAAATGGGAGCATCAACTCCCTTCTCTCCATGAATTAATGCCCCTTTCCCAAACCCTAATCACCCCTGATCTTGCTTTGGCATTTGACATCAACAACAACAACAACAACCACCCAGCACCACCGCCGCACCCGCCGGTGCCACCCGCCGCCGATTTCGGGGACTCCGGCGAGTTCGGGTCCGGCGCCGGCGACGAACCCGCCAGGACCCTGAAACGCCCGAGGCTGGTCTGGACTCCACAGCTCCACAAGCGATTTGTAGACGCCGTTGCGCATTTGGGCATAAAAAACGCGGTCCCTAAGACCATAATGCAATTGATGAGCGTTGACGGGTTGACCCGTGAAAACGTGGCCAGCCATTTGCAGAAATACCGCCTCTATTTGAAGCGCATGCAGGGGATTTCCGGCGGCGGAGCTAGCGGTGGCGGCGGCGGCGCTGGATTGGGTTCTGCCGTTTCAGATCCCGCCACCGACCATTTGTTCGCTAGCTCCCCTGTTCCGCCGCATTTTCTTCACTCTGCTCGGACTAATTCCGGCCATTTCCTGCCCGTTTTCCCTGTCGGAGCTCTGCAGAACAACCACCACCAGATTGCTTCCTCCGCCGCTCAGTACCACCACCGGCAAGTGGCCCATTTTGGGTCGCCGCCGAATGGGCAGTTTGAGCATCCGTTTTTGGCTCGTCCTGTTCTTCGAATTGGGGCTCCGGCGAATACTCCGGCGACGAATTTCGGCGAGGATTTAGGTTCCAGTAATGGAACAGAAGAGAGGAAGATTCTCACTCTTTTTCCCACGGGAAAAGATTGAATTTCTATATCTCCGGCGGCAATGGCGTCTTTTAATTCTTTATCTCGTCTCTTCCGGCGAAAACAGGGGCCGCCGTCAGTTGCAGAGTCGCCGGTAGAATTGTTGGAGGAAGGTAGAATGGAATCTATCATGGGAGGGGTAAAATTGTACATTCCCATTTAAAATATTTATATAAGACTTTGTGAAGGCATCCATTGAAATCCTTAGAATGAGTTCCAGGATTTGTCTTTAGCTTTTGTTCATTGTCATCTCTAAATTCTCTGTTTTTTTTTCTCTTTATTTGTCAAAAAAAATAACAGGTGAATCAGCATTGTGTTTTTTTTTTTTCTTTTTTGTATTAATGCTAAATTAGTTCATTTCTCTCTCTTTTTTATTTGTTTTAGTTTAATTTGTTTTGTATATCCATCATTTAAAGTTCCTTTTTGGGGACTTCTGTAATAATATGTTTAGAAATTAAACATTATTGGGTAATGAAAATCTTAGAGGATTGGTTTTCAGTCCTAATCAAGGGATTTTTTGTTTTGGAAACAAATTAAGGGGTTAATCACATCTAAACTAAAAATATTCATGATTTTTTTTTTCTATCCATCTCAAAAACATTAGAATTTTCAGCTAATTTACAACAGGATATTTTTCACAATTAAATTAAACTTATTTTTTTTAACCTTCTTAGAACATTTTTTTAGTTAACCATGAAGAAAATTGAAACTCATTGACACATATTATACTATTATTTTTTGTTGACTTAAACTTTTGTAATAATCTACAAGTACTTCAAAGTAGCAGCTTTCGTACATTGTTGAATTTAAAAAAGATTTTTAAAAAAACCCTAAATTTGTTGCTTGTCCTCATAGATCAAATCTTTCACAAGAAAAAAAAAACTTGCTGCAAAATCCCATTTTGAATCTAAAGTAAAATGCAGTAAAATCTTCACAATTTAAAAACACAACTCAAGATTCCGTAAAATCTCTCACAAATTATCTTTTGAACTCACTAAAATAGGAAAATATTTGATTTTGGGGGCAATCAATATATTTATGCGAATAAATTCAAATCAATTATGATATGTTCATTTTTTTTATTTTTTTTTTGGAAGGGCAATCTTTAAATGAAAGCAGCAGATTCTTTGATTCTTCCTTTGTGATCTAAAGTTGTTAAGCCGACAAGTAATGTTTGAAACATTGCATCTTCTTATCTTTACAAAAAAAGACAACATTAATTAAATATGAACACACAATACTTATCCATTAATAACAATAGTTATATCATAAATAATGAACTTGAAAAAGCAGTGCATGTGAGAGGTTTAATTAAACACACCATTTGTTTAATGAAGTCATTAAGAAAGGAAAATCTTAATTACAACTTTGATTTGATTATTGGGAACGACAGGAAATGCAACCACATGGCCCTGCTGCAAATTTGGATAAATTCCACTATTCAATGCTCTAAATCTACCTTTTCTCACTTTAACTTAATAATAATTATTAAGTTTTAATCTTGTTTTGTTCCCTTTCCCATAATAATATAATAAAAGGTAGAAATTTAAAGTGACCTCTCCATCATAAATATCATTTACATCAATTACCTTATACTTTTGTTTGCACTTTTTAAACATAAAGACCTTTTATCCTTCAGTGTAGACATGTTTGGATGAAGGAAGATGAGTGAAAGAAAAAAAAATAGAAAAGTTTGTACGAAAACTGTGTTTATATTAGGTTGTTTGAAATAGAAATTGATTTTTTTATAAATGAGTTGTAAAAAAGTTGTATTTGAATAATTTGTTGCACGAAAATAAATCATGTATAGGTAAAATTATTTCTAAGAGAAATTATAGGGAAAAAAATGTTATTTTAAAAAGAGATTGGAGAAAAACTATGTTTAAAAAAGTGGTTTGAGAATGAAGTTGAACGTGAAGGTTAAAAGGAAGAGTTGGAATATGGGGTTGGAAAAAAAATTTCTACCAAAATAAATATGAGATGGATCGTTTTTATTCTTATTTTTTTATCTTGACCATAATTTCCTAGACACCC
Source organism: Sicyos edulis (assembly GCA_036507275.1). NCBI lineage: Eukaryota > Viridiplantae > Streptophyta > Magnoliopsida > Cucurbitales > Cucurbitaceae > Sicyos > Sicyos edulis. Next base: position 45,620,201 of record CM071847.1, on the reverse strand, counting down.
AACTCAACAAGTTTCTTGAAATATATTATACAAATTACAAATAGTGAATAAATTAATAGTGAATTTTACCTAATCTCTTTATCTAACTTAAGAATGAAATTGATCAAGTTGGTTTATGTGACAAACAGAGGAATTGGATGGAATAAAATTATGTTGGGTTTTTGGCAAAATATTAGAAGTGAATTTGTCCCATATCGGAAAGATGCAAGATAGTGGTGTGCTCCAAGCACTATAAAATGAGCATAAGGCTTTGGTTTCAAAGCATATCCCAGTCAAAAGCACTTTAAGCTTAGTGTATTGACTCTAGTTAAATTTCTTTTGTATTCTCTTGTGGAGAGTGGGCAAAAGGTGTGAGTAGTATAAGTTTTGAAGATAGTGCTTTTGTAATTGGGGTCGGGGAGAGAATTCTGTGTAATTGTAGCAATTTGTCACATAGTGGAAGTTCTTTCTGGCCGTGGTTTTTTCTCCAATTTGGAGTTTTTCCACGTAAATCCTTGTGTTCTCTATTTTGTTGTTTCCTTGTAATTTCTCATTATTTTCTGCTTATTTCTGCTGTTATTAGGGAAGGTTTTTTTTTTCCCAACAAGTGGTATCAGAGCCAGATTTGTAGTTTCTTGAATTTCTGAGTATACTCTGTGGTTGCAGCTTTGTCTGAGCTTCCACATCAGAAAAGTATTCTTGAAACAAGTTACAACTGGGTGGTTCATTATTTGCAGACTTGCTAGGATTGAAGCAGAAATGGCAAGCTTTATGAGTTCAGTGAAGTTTGATGTGGAGAAATTTGATGGATTGATGAATTTTGGCTTGTGGCAAGTGCAAGTCAAAGATGTGCTAGTACAATCTGGATTACACAAAGCTTTGAAGGGAATACCAAGTGGTGGTGATTATGAAAAATCAAGCGGTGATGGTGGTTCAACAGAGTCCAGTGGTGGTTCTAGCAAAGGTTCTAAGAAGTCCAACATGAGTGATGACGAATGGGAGGAAATGGATTTGAGAGCTGCAAGTGTCATCAGATTAAATTTGGCTAAAAATGTTCTTGCTAATGTGCATGGAATATCAACAGCCAAAGAGCTTTGGGAGAAGCTTGAAGCGATGTATTAGGCAAAGAGCATTTCAAATCGGTTGTACTTGAAGGAGCAATTTTACACATCTCGAATGGAAGAAGGTACGAAAATCTCAGATCATCTGAGTGTTCTCAATGGTGTTGTCTCTGAGCTGGAGGTAATTGGTGTGAAGATAGAGGACAAGGATAAGGCACTAAGGCTTATCTTGTCACTTCCCCCTTCTTATGAACATAGGAAGCCAATCCTGATGTACGGAAAAGAGTCTTTAAATTTTGCAAAGGCTACTAGTAAACTTCTATCAGAAGAAAGAAGGCTGAAGCTTGATGAGCGTACTTCACAAGAGGATTCAGCACTGGTAGTTGGCAATTGGAAGAAGAAGAGAAACTTTGTGCAAAAGAGAAGTTGCTGGGAATGTGGACAACCTGGTCACATGAGAAACAATTGTCCTAACAGAGCAAGTCCGTCAAAGGGTTCTGGTTTGGATGCTGACGTGGTCTCTCTCGTCTGGGGATCTAGTGATGCCCTCTGAAGAAAGAAAGAAATCATCCTCATGGTATGTCCGCTTTGCCATGGTAGAGGATGTGATGTCAGCGGTTCCACAAGTTTGCATACGGGCATTGGCTTGGCGGTTATGCAAGGTGTGTGGTGAAAGTTATGTCGATGGCTGAAGAACTTTCAGGTAAGCCAAGTAGGTGGAAGTTGCACCATAAATTTCAGCAAGGTTTATAGACATGTGACAAAGAAGAAAAATCTTGGAATGTGAGATTTCAAGTGTTATACTTTTTATGGTGGAGTATGTTATAATTCCCAGGGTTGAGAATTATGATTGTCAGAAAAGACAATGTTGTAGCAGAAGATTGTGGATTCTTCAAATATCTTGCCAAGGTGGAATTTGTTGGGTTTTTGGCAAAATATTAGAAGTGAATTTATCCCACATCGGAAAAATGCAAGGTAGTGGTTGCTTCAAGCACTATAAAAGGAGCATAAGGCTTTGGTTTCAAAGCATCCCTGTCAAAAGCACTTTAAACTTAGTGTATTGACTCTAGTTAAATTTCTTTTGTATTCTCTTGTGGAGAGTGGGCAAAGGGTGTGATCGAGTAGTATAAGTTTTGAAGAGAGTGCTTTTGTAATTGGGGTCGGGGAGAGAATTCTGTGTGATTGTAACAATTTTTCACATAATGGAATTCTTTCTGTCCGTGGTTTTTTCTCCAATTTGGAGTTTTTCCACGTAAATCCTTGTGTTCTCTATTTTGTTGTTTCCTTTTTATTTCTCATTATTTTCTGCATATTCCTGTTGTTATTAGGGAAGGTTTTTTTCCAACAAATTATATGTGAAACTTTTCAATAACATGTACAAATATTATTTTTCCCATCATACCATGCTAGATCAACTAATGTTTTTTTCCAAAAAGAAATAAAAGCAACTATTGTTTATCTGTAATACATAATGATAAGTAGTACTTTCACCACATGCTAACTACATAAACATCATCAAAATCTAACAACTTTAAAGACACTAAAATTATAATTTAGCTTCTTTTTTAGTATTGATCTGATGCTTTGAAAATTTATCCAAGAGAGATTCTGTGTAGAAAAAAGAAATCTGATTTTTCTTGAAAAAATATAAATTTCAAAAGAAACTGCTAAAATGTGTGAACTAACATACAAATTTAAATGCCAAAAAAAAAAGCAAAAAATATGGAAAGAAACAGACAAAAAATTTTGTGGTTTGTGTGGAATCAGAGTACTAACACTATGACAAATATCTCTTTAATTCTTTTGTTTTCTTCCCCTTTTTGCTCTATTATTGTATTTGGATTATAAGATCAATCATTCAATCATTTGTCTCATACATTGTTTATTTTATCGAAAAATAAAAAATCAAACCCAGAATCCTAGCATTTAACTATGATTTTAAATGGCTTTATATAGTTTACACTGTTACATACTTTTTCATTTAATTCGTTTCAATCTTATTCTTAATAAAACTTTCATTTAGTCACAATTCAATAAATATAGATGGTGATGTGACACATTAAAAAATGTTTCAAATATGTAGTAAATATCAACCTCATCCTATCCCATAAAAAATCTAACATAATCTTGTCCAAAAAATAATAAAATAATAAAAGAAAAGAAATCTAACATAACCATGCCCTCAAGTTTTTAACTGGTAAAATATTTATCAGATAAAATAAAGATAATTTAATTTGTGTTTGAAAAATGGAGAAGAGAAGGGGAAAAAAAGATAGTGCATGAAGCAAGTGTTTGGCAAGCGGAAAAAATATTTGAATTTGTGAATATGTGAATACTCTTTTATTTTTTATTTTTTTGAAATCGAATACTCTTTTATTTTAATATTCGTATTTGAATAGACTTTTTCATATTTATGTTTTGGCTATTATTTAAAAGAACTTTGATTATTAAAGTTATCGAATAAATAAAATAAAATAATTTAAATAATTATACTTGATAGCTGAAATGAAAATAATAATTTTAAATAGTTAAAATCCAAAATAGATTCATCAAAACAATTCAAATCAAGATGAACCAATCAAAATAGTTATGTCGTAATTGTATCTAACTAAAATTGTATTCATATATTTTTTTTTAAATTGAGGAATTATAAATTAATTTTTTAAAAAACAAATAATGCTATCTTAGATATATGTTTCTATATAACCAATTTCAAATATAAAAATAATTACAAATATATATATATGTGTGTGTGTGTGTGAAAAATGCAGGGTAAATATTGCATTTGAAAAAAAAAAGAAAAAAAAGATGGTTTCAGTTTTGTAACTGAGATTAAACCTGAACACTGAGCTCAAATTCTTAACATTTTTTTAAAATTTTCAAATAAAATGAAAAGAAATAGAAATTAAATGAAAATTTACCATCAACACATTTGTTTTTAAAATAATTCATTTATAGTAAATTGGTTTCTATCCCTCAACTAATGATAGAATTCAATTTAAATTTCTATCATTGATGAAAAACTCAAACAGTGATGAAATCCATTTATCATTGACTGAATTTTATCACTCACAGAACTCAATCAATAATATAATTTAATTTAAATTTTATGCAACAAACGAATTAATTTTAATTTTGTATTATAGATAAAAATATTTTTTTATTATTATTATACATACAAAATCCCCAAATTAAATGGGACGAATTTAAATATTCTACGGGCCAGACGGAAGAGATTCCTTCCATTCGTATAATAATTTAATTTTAAAGATCCACATCACTTTTTTTTTTTTTTAATTTAATTTCATCTATTTTGTCGGGTAGGAATTCCTAATTAGATAAATCGAATCTTTAATGGACCCAAATTTAAAAATGCATGATTTACACGTTAGAGATGAAGTTTTTATTTTTTATTTTTTAGTACCGTTAGAGATGAAATTAGTAAAATGTTAAAAATTATTTTCTGGATTTTTCTCATGAAAATAAATTCAAATCCTTCGCCTATAAAAAATGTTACAAATATTGAAACCAATGATTTATGTCATAGTTAGTATTTATATAATAAATTTAATTTTAGCAAAGAAGCATGTTTAAAAAGCCTTTTTCTAAAATTAAATACGTGTTATATGTATTTGTTAAAAAGATACACCAAAGATAGAAGGTGAAATCAATAACAAACTAAAAAAAATCCAACCAAAAAAAAAATCCAAACAAAAAAACTAAAAAAAAAATGTCTCAAACAAAAAGAAGGAATCGAATCAAAACCTAAATTTTTTTCCTCGCCTTAGACAAAGGTAGAGTGTAGGATCAGGCTTCTAAATGGTATGTGTCATGCTATCATCTAGCTTGTAATGTTTTTTTTTTATAAAAAAATAATAAAAATAAAATAAAAATAAAAATAATAAAAATAAAAATAAAAATAATCTAGCTTGTAATGTAATTTTTAGGTCATGTTTCGTTCAATTTCATTAATGTTAGATCTTAGAAAAAATAATAATGATTTTCTTATAAATAAAATAAACCTTTTATTTTAATGAAATGTTTAGGTTTGGCTATCAATATATATCTAATGATTAAATGATAATGAACTCAAATGATTCACCTCAATTGTTACGATAACAAAACATACATATCAACTAAAAAAACATATTATTAACTAGAATTAAATATATTTCAACAGTTAATGATATCAATATATACCTAATAATTTAAAGATCTTAGAATTGAATCTCTTCCATCTCCATTGTTGTAATCTCTCTCTCTATATATATAGCCTACTCTACAATAGCTTACATGATTCCATATGTATTCTTGCTTTAGAAAAAATATATATAGATTCGTTAAAGAACTACTATAATAACAAAATGACAATCTCGTTATAGAAAAAAAATTAAAAACAATAAACTGTTTTTTAACTCGCCTATTTGTTTTTTAGAAAAAACATTGAATTACAAAATTGCAAATTGAATCGCACAAAAAGAGAAAAACAAACAAATAAATATATAAATATTACAAACCACACGTGCAAACGTGTGTAAATATCTCTTCTTAAGACAAGTTGCACTGAAAACACTCCCTTCGTTAAACTTAATTTAATTACCTTTCAAAGTCTTGATTTTCTAATCCACTATCTTACTTTATTTAAGAACAAAAGAAAATCAAAACCCTTTGTTCTCTCATTTTAGTTAAAAAAGAAAAAAGTCAATAGAGCACTAACTCAAGTAGCATCAATATACGCTTAAAAACTTAAAGGTTTTAGGTTTGAGTCTCTCCCATCTCCCATGTGAATTCCTTTATATGGATAAATAGGTTCGATCTATATTTTTAAAAACCAACCAAAATTTAAAAACTAAAAAAATAACTTAATTTTTGAAGTTTTATTAGGCTTTTTAATTAATTAACTTAAATTAAATGGTAATTCAATTTTTGTTTTCATACTCTTTTTTCCGATTATCCCTTCCTTTTTATTTTATGTATCTAACCCTTTTGAATTCCACTCATCACATTTTGTATTTAGTTAGGTTAAAATACCATTTTGGTTCCTCGACTTTTAACTTTGTTCCATTTTAGTCCCTAAATTTTCAAATGTCTAATTTTAGTCCCTCAACTTTGAGATTTGTTTAACTTTGGTCCCTGGACTTTGAAATGTCCAATTTTAGTCCTTCAACTTTGATTTTTGTTCAATTTTAGTCCCTCAACTTTGATTTTTATTCCATTTTAGTCCTTTCCATGTTTAAGCCGTTAATTTTACCATTTAAAAAAAAAAGAAAAAAAAAGGATCTTCTCAACTCCCTTCTCTCACTAAACTCATATCTCTCTATCTCATTTCTTGTTTTTTTTCATCCCTTTTCCATCTGTTATGATTAATGAAGGTGTTAATGGGTGAATGGGTTAGAGCTTTTGGAAAGGATCAAAAGAAAATAAGCATATTTTGTCTATCGGTTATGATGGATACTTCACAAACTCTTGATTTCTTTTGTTTTTTTTTATGTATATGAATGATATTTTTAGAATTTAATTATAGAATTTTGGATTTTTAGAATTTAATTACTTCATAGTTTGCAGTAAAATAGGTCATCTCTCAATTTGTAGAAGTGGGTGATGACGGGAGGAGCTTGGGGCCAATGTGGAGATGGATTTCAGGAGCTTGAGGATGAAAGAGGAGATAGGAATATGACCTTTGATTTTACTCTGTTTTCATGATGATGAATAGGATGGAAAAGAGATGAAAAAAAATCAAGAAATGAGCAGAGAGATATGGGTTAATTTAGTGAGAAAAGGGAGTTGAGAAGAGATTTTTTTTTAATGGTAAAACTAATGGCTTAAACATGGAAAGGACTAAAATGGAATAAAAATCAAAGTTGAGGGACTAAAATTGAACAAAAATCAAAGTTGAGGGTCTAAAATTTGACATTTCAAAGTCCAGGGACCAAAATTAAACAAATCTAAAAGTTGAGGGACTAAAATTGGACATTTGAAAGTCTAGGGACTAAAATGGAACAAAATTAAAAGTCGAGGGACCAAAATGGTATTTTAACCTATTTAATTTTCATAACCTTGACTTTCTCCATTCTCTTATTCCCTCATTAAAAAAAAAGATAAATATTAAAATTAAAAACCATAAAACTAATTCCTTTATATGGATAAATAGGTTTGATCTATATTTTTAAAAACCAACCAAAATTTAAAAACTAAAAAAATAACTTAATTTTTGAAGTTTTATTAGGCTTTTTAATTAATTAACTTAAATTAAATGGTAATTCAATTTTTGTTTTCATACTCTTTTTTCCGATTATCCCTTCCTTTTTATTTATGTATTTTTAACCCTTTTGAATTTCCACTCATCACATTTTGTATTTAGTTATCAGAACTTTGACTTTCTCCATTCTCTTATTCCCTCATTAAAGAAAAAAGATAAATATTAAAATTAAAAACCATACAACTAATTCCTTTATATGTATCAATAGGTTCGATCTATATTTTTTAAAACCAAACAAAATTTAAAAACTAAAAAAATAACTTAATTTTTGAATTTTTATGAGGCTTTTTAATTAATTAACTTAAATTAAATGGTAATTCAATTTTTGTTTTCATACTCTTCTTTCCGATTATCCCTTCCTTTTTATTTTATGTATTTAACCTTTTGAATTTCCATTCATCACATTTTGTATTTAGTTATCATAACCTTGACTTTCTCCATTCTCTTATTCCCTCATTAAAAAAAAAAAGAAAGATAAATACTAAAATTAAAAAACCATAAAACTAGGTTTGATTTTGAATCTATCACATGTTGGTCTAGAAAAGCTGAGCTAAACTTTGTTGGTTTCCCAAAATTTAAGCTTTGGAAATAATGTGCTAAGATTCCCAACACACTCACTAACCTCCAAGAAGGTGGAAGCCAAGCTGTATATCACCCAATTATTGGTTGTTTCTTTAAAATCTAACATCTGTTTTTAAGTAAATAATAATAATAATAATAATAATAATACTAATTTAATCACCTTCCAAGCTCCTTCTTGATCAAACAAAGCATATCCCTCAAAATTGATTTGTCTCTTTGTCCTTTCATTTGTATATATGTGGATGGTTTGAGTCAATTTATTAACAAGATTAAAAGACATGCATAGCATAAATATCACTTATAATTTTCTTAGTAAATGAATAGTAAATGTTTTCTTAGTAAATATTTTTTTTTAAATGATTAGTAAATGTTTTTAAATCTTGTTTAGATGTAGATTTAAAATGAGTAATTATTTTTAGTAGATAGAAAAGTAATGTTTAAAAATGAATTATTTTGATTGATTTGAAAGAAATGATTAAAAATGAATGGTTAGAAATGAGAATTATTTTTAAAAGTAAAAAATGAGGAAAAATAGTAAAAATTCGGTATGGAAGTAGATTTTCAAGAAGGAATTAATAAATTCTAAAACTAAATTTTATCTAATTAAATATGCCAAACAAACAGCCCCTCCAAGTCCATTATGATTACAATCATTGTCGACAAAGGAATTCAAGAATTTTCAAGGATATGACAGCCCTCTAGGAGGATAAATCGTAAGTTTAGTCTTTAGTCTCTATGCTTTAAAGAAAGTTAGACTTTAGTCTTATGATTTCAAAAATTAGAGTTTAGTTTTTATGATTTAAAAAAGTATAGAATTTAATTCTTATGATTTGAAGAAAATTAGAATTAAATTCCTATAATTTTAAAAATTAAAATTCTTTATGATTTTATAAAATCTAAAATATAGTTTTTGTCGTACATAATCATTGGCGTGTTAAGTATACGAAAGTTCATTAATCATGCTTCAATGATATAATTTTTGTTGTTATATTAGTAAATTAACTCACAGTTTCATCATTGATACATGAATAACTAATTTTTAAGTACTTAATTCGCCAACAATTAAAAACGACAATGAGTATTTTTTAGATTTTATCAAACCATAGAGACTAAATTTTAATTTTTTAAACCATAAATTATAGAGACTAAATTTTAACTTTTTTGAAATGATGGGAACTAAAGAGATGATTCTATAGCTTTTGTTGCTTTTTTGATGTAAAAAGTTCAATATTTATAAGGATTATGACGTTATAATAATTTTCCTCAAATTTAAAGCTTCTTCTCTTCCATTTATGATAATAATTGGGTATTAACAAGCGAAGTTATGAAAATGATTAAAACATGTTTAAGATGTAACTAAACAAACAAATTCTGTTATAAAAAAAATCAATGTCTAAAGTAAAATCACCTTAATTGATAAAGTATAAAAAAACACACATTTTTAATTTCTTTTTTAAAAAAACATATTTTCTTGTATACATTTAACTCTCTCGTGAACTTGTTTCAAAACAAAAAAAAAAACTAGATTCTCTAATTAAAATTATAAAAAAAATTTAGAATAATTTTAATGTTTTATTCGTAAAAGGAGAATTGAAGTTCTTTATTAATTTTTTATTTTCTCAATATTCATTCAACTGTACAGAAAATTCTCGTGTCGAAAAACTATCTGCCTTTTTAATAAAATTTGTGATTTATGCTTTTAGTGGCCAATTGGAATTTTGACATCTGTATAATCTTTTGGCTGTTTCGGAATTAATAACTGAATATTGAGTCAATTGTTTATTCAATTAATTTATATATATATTGGCAAATTGCGTTTTGATCTTATCCAATGAAAAAGATATCTTTGTTTGTCTTTTTAGAAATTATAGTAATTAGTAACATATACATTAATTGTTTAACTTTTTCGTAAAATAAAATAAATATTAATCTTCCTCAAAAAAAAAAAAAAATTATTAATCTTATGACGTGTTTGAAAGTGACTAGATTCTCTAACTTGGCGTCGAAAGAAACATATTAAAGAGTCACATTTGATTAGATAAGATATCATCCGTTCAACTAAAATATTAAAATTTTGAATTTTTACCCTTTATTCTTGAACTCAAAAAAATAAAATATAATTAAAACTAATATTTTAAAACAAAACGTTTAAGATTAAAAAAGGAGAAAAAATCATATCAATCTATATGTAATATAACCATATTATTATAGGAAGGAACGAATAATACATTTTAATCTACATCTATTAATTCAATTATATTCTAATTATTTAAAATATAACCAAAATGTGAGATTAGAAAATATTGAATAAGTAGTTATGGAATTTATTAGATCGCATAAAGTACAAGTAGACAAAATATACTTTAAAAATGTGTACGAAGATAAGATAAGAGTCAATAGTCCAATAAAATAATAATGATAATAATAGTAATAGCCCATAGAAGAAGAAAAGTAGCAAAAAAAAAACAGAAAAGAAAGTATTTAGAGGTTTGGAGTAAAATAATGGATATCACTTTTTTCTTTTTTCTGTTTTGAGATGTACTTAAACATTAAAAAAAATAATAAAAAAAAATTGCAAGAAAAAAAAGGATTAAATCATTTCTTCATCTACAAGAAAGAAAAATTCATATACTTCCCAAATATGCCTGGATGAATTCATCAACATAGATTGAGTTTCTCAACTTTTTTTCATCTTTTGCTTTTCCAAAGTTTAGTTTATTGACAGATACCTCTAATAATTGAACAAAAAAAAAACTTGCCAAATATATAAATTATGGACAACCATTGGAAAGTATAATAAAAAGAATATTTTACTTTAAATTTTTATTTAAAATAAACAAGAGTATTATTCATTTTAATAAAAAAAAATCATACATAATTATTCGTGTATGGTCAATTTAATGCGTACGAATGCATACAAAAACAACATATTATTTTACTATATAATTGAAAGAGAGAAAACACAAACAAAAATAAGTGAAGTAAGACTATATAAAATATCTTAAAATTCATATTGCATCCAAATGACAACCTCTCGATTTAAGATATGAGTTTTTATGACACTATACAAAGTATCTTAAATCAAGATTTTTATGACACATCACCTATTTAAGATATGGTCATATAAATCTCAATTTATCCCAAAATAAGTTGCTATTAAATGAGAAAAAGAAGAGCATTTTAAACAACCTCTCATGTTAGTTTCGATATTTGATAAATTTATTCACACCAAAATGGAAGCATGCAAAGTATCTTCATTATTTTCAACTTGGCAACATAACCATAGATATTTTTATTCTTAGACCAAATTAGTTTTTAAAATGTCATTATTTGGAAAGTTGGCATTAACCTTCCAGAAAAGTTATAAAGCTAAAATATAAATCTAGATTAATATTCTCAACCATGACTTTCCATCCTTCTATTTAAGAAATTTATAAATGTCAAAAGTACCACTAGAATATTGATAATTACATAATATATTAGGAGTTGTAAAAAAATAGATTGTATAGCAATGAAGAAAAATAGAAGTCCAATGGGAGAAATGTTATTAAAATGGTACAACAGAATGCAGCAATACAAGCAAAAGATATCAGCAATGAGCTGAAGTAATTCAGCTACTGGCATAATGAAGTATGTAAATTTGTCCCTACAAATTCTTATAATATGAAGAATATCAAAAGGAGGCACAAACTAGAACTGAATTCCAACTTCCAAGCAGTCAAAACAATAACCCCTAAAGTACAAAATCTAATTTGTAAAGTCTTTTTTTCCATCTAAACTCCTCTATCTCTAGTGGTTTTGAGAGTAGCCAAAGCTGAGGGGTTGCTGGCAGAATGGGGCCTGCAATAACATAGCAGCACATGATAATTAGTAGTTCAAAAATATTATGAAATAATAACACAATTGATGATTGATAAGAATATTCACAAACAGTTTAAACAACCAAACATGGTTTTATATTTATATCCATGAGTGTCCAGATACGCCCCTCCATTATTCTCACGGACCAACTACTACCCTACTACAAGGAAAGGAAATTCCTTTGGCTGGAGTTTAGGGCTCCAAGCAAAGATATTATTAGGGATGCCATTCTCTTTAGAGTCAAATTAGTAAGAAAGTCCAAGACAAGACTAGTCCTTTGTTGTAGGATGGTGTATGGAATAGAAACCTTGTAGCTTTAAAGTGATTAAAGCCCTTGGTACAATGTATCAAAACCCAAGAGTTTAGTATGTAGAGTTTTCTTGTAAGAGCTTCAAATTATAGTCTAGGAAACACTGGTACTTCATTTTTAACAAAGTATGTGTCGGACACACATACTTCCGAACACTTTTTGGACACGTACCCAACACCAAAAATTCCATGACCCCTTTTTAATTATTATTTTCTAATTTTGGGCACATCTAGACACCATTTAAAACTTGTACCTTTCAAGTGGTCGATGGCACATTAACGTGGCATTGTAGGTGGAGGAGATAGGCGATGGCATCCATTGAAGGTAGATAGACAAAAATAGAAAAGGGAGAGAAAGAGGAAATAGAATGGAGAGGAGAAAGTAAGGGTAAAACAAAAATATTTTGAAATTATTAAGGGTTAGCTTTTGACTTTTAGCAGGAATTTAAAAGATAATGAGATTTGGTTAGACTTAAATGATCTCATATAAGTGGGCAAAATTCAAATGTTAGTTAAATTTTGATTTTGATTATTTTTCATAGTTCATAAAATAATTAAAATCATAGTTCGTAAAATAATCAAAATATTTTGAGTTTGATATTTGAACATTGTATAATAAAAAATATATATATATTTTGGATTTGTTATTTAAATATTATATGATAAAAAAATAAATAAGTAACATGTCCCCAATGTATTCGTGTCCTACATTTTCTAAAAATGGCGTGTTCCTTCCCAACGTATCCATGTCCTACAATTTTTAAAAACGGTGTGTCGCCATGTCCATGTCCGTGCTTCTTAGTTTATAGTCTTAATGACATTGTGACTACAAGGATTTTCAAGTTTCTTTGATGAGCCGTCTCTTCTTTTTTTCATAATGCAAAACAATGATGGGCATCCACAGGACCACAATGCAAAAAGATAAATGAACTTTTTTTCTTGGTTTTTGGCAAATAAAACTTGCAAAGGAAAAAATCCATATGGAACAAAAATACCTGAAAAGCAGAATGCCTGAGCTGGTTGTAGGAATGGCCATACATCATTGCAGCACTCTGCCACTGCTCATAAGATACATCTCTAGATGTCTGGTTTAATCCCACTGCACAGAAAGGGTTTACAATAGTACTCGGATGAGGTCCATAGCTAACTGAAGCTTGAGTTCCTGGCATATGACCCATGATCGAATAACCCGAATCGTATTGTACAAATGGAGGCTGAATTTTTTGCATAATAAAGGGTGCCAAGCTTAAGTTTTGATTGGTTGGAAGGTTCCTAAAATACCTGAAAGAATCAATATTTGATTACTATGAGAAAGAAAGTTGCTGTCATCATTGGCATAACATAACATAGGCCTAAGTTTTCGCCGAAATTGGAATAAGCACAAACCAAATACTATTGGAACCTGTTGAACTTTTTTTTAACCGGAAAATCAGAGCTTTGCTCCACTATACCGATAACCATGCATGTCTCTGGGCCAGGTACTGAGAGACATCAAAGGAGCAGAAACAAGGGAGATGTCTACAAATTAATGTCACAGATGAGTCTCGAACTTGGGAGCTTGAGGGGAGCATACCTTCAAAACCCAAGTCTTCGACCACCGTACCAACCCTTGAGATAGAACATGCTGAAACTAATAAATAGACAGCAGCAAAATGATGTCACAAAAGTCCCAAACATGGTCAAATAGGACACTCATGCATACAGACAGACAATCAACAGATTATACATTTTTTTCTAAATCCATCATTAACATGACTGCCAATCCAAGATAAAAAATAGAGAGATGCACAAACCTATCGTAATTGCGATCATAATCAGGATCACTACAATCCTTTTCCCTATCCTTGAAAATGGCGACCCGAGAAGTCATGCCATCCCTACCATTGAATGTTTCCAAATCACTCCTCAAAGTTCTACAGCCTTCAGTCTCATCCCTGTTAGAGCATACATGCTTTCCTTCAGATGGGGCCTGAGATATTGTATCAACTGATTCAGGACTACTTGGGGAGCTGAAGATTCGAGCTCGTGCTCTATCATATTCCTCCTTTCTCTCTTCCATGCTTCTGACTGAACTTTGTTTGAGACCCCCATCATTGGCGGAAATTTCAGACATCTTGTTGGGCCTAGGTCTGATTACAATTTTGACCTGCTCGTGTTTCTCATTGTCCAACTGCTTTGCAGGTATTTCAGATAAACGCACAGAAGGGAGTCTGTTTTCGACCATTTTTCGAACCAAGATCTTATTTCCAAAACCATCTATACCAGAGTCCTGCACCATGGTTTGAAGTCCATAATGTTGAGCAACACGGTGAGCAGCAAGTCGAAGGTATGAAGTAGGAAAGTGTTGGAACTCAAAAAGCTGCTGATCCGGATTATGCAAGAACTTCTGGATATCAAGTTCCATTCTTAAAACTGAAAAGAAATTGTAAAATAACAAGTAAATTACTTAGATTATTAAAACAAATCAATTTTCAAATGAAGAAATATGAGAAAAGCACATCCGTATCAACGGGACTTAGGAAGAATTCTTAAAAATCAAAAGAGAAATCCCTGGCAATTATGAAGGACCCTCTTCACCTAGCTGAAGAAAGTGACATGCCAATTTCAAAAGACAGAAAAAGAAAGTGACAAATTGTGGCCTCTAAAAATATTGTTTTTGCTTAACATCTTAAATTGTCACTAAGAGTATGTTAAAGTTTATTACTGAGTCAAAACGAATAAGGGGTCAAGAAATGTAACCGTGGTCCATAAGCAACAAGGATTTCCCTATAGTTAAAAACTATCAATAACAAAATGCATCCAGGAGTGAAAATTTTGCTTATCACCCTGCTAAACACTATATCTGGAGAGTTAGATATTGACAAATACATGAAAAGAATTAACAAAAACATATTTTCACTATAAGATGTTAAAAGTGCAATTGGAAACTAAAACTTTTCGTGTGTGTTGCATAGACTCTCTTTTTCATATTTCATTTCAAATGCAAATATCATGTTTTAAAAATGCAATCTCGGTTCAGTTTTACGTTGTATATAGGCCCTTTACATAACTCATTTTTAACCATTTATTTTTTAAATACTAAAAATAACTACTCATTTCATATCTACGTCCAAACAAGGTTTTGACTATAACTTTTCTACACAAAAACTATATCCAAAC
Organism: Sicyos edulis; assembly: GCA_036507275.1. NCBI lineage: Eukaryota > Viridiplantae > Streptophyta > Magnoliopsida > Cucurbitales > Cucurbitaceae > Sicyos > Sicyos edulis. The sequence continues at coordinate 45,604,991 of CM071847.1, read as the reverse complement.
GAGTTTTTTTTTGCTACAACTCTCAATTTTTAACTCTTCAATATAACTCCTTAAGATAAATATGTCGAACAAACTCCCCCTATAGCTTAACGTAAATTATTGCCAATTGGGAATTTTCTGTAATCCCATCAGTGGATTGGTGATACCTCATCTCCTTTCTTGTGATTCCCTTTTCCTTGTCTCTAAAGGATGGCATAGTGGTCGAAGACTTGGTTTTTGAAAGGTGCCTAGCGATAGGCGTTTAAAAAAAAAACCCTTTTTCCCTATAATATCATCTAGTTTCATATGCTCCCCAAAGGAACACATAATATCATTAAAAAAAACACATAAATCTATTCATATCCTACTATCGTTAAATATGCAGAAACCTCCCAGAAAAACCACAGATCTTACCCAACCACAACCCTACAGCACACCCAAATCCAAATCAAACCATCCACAAGGACTCCAAACTCCAATAACACAAATAAAAACCCAACAATAAAAAAACCCAGAATCGAAATCAATGAATCCCAAAACCAGAATCAAGATCATCCAATTGGGAAATTCACAACCAAAAGGGCAAAAGAGAAAAACTCACTGGTGAGACGATGCCGAGGATTCTGAAGAGCCTCGACCAAGAAGGGGTCAACCATCGAGTCCTTATCCTTGAACCCATGTGGGGCGGCGTCGAAGGAAGCTGAATCCATGGAAGAATGGAGCTTTTGTTTGGCGTTGAAGGAACCAAAAAAAGGCGGGTTTTTCTTCTTCTTCTTCTTCTTCTTCCCCTTCTGGGTTAGAGAGGAAGAAGAAAAGGGAAGATGAAGAAACAGGAAAAGGGTTTAGTTGTTAGCATCCAATTGAGGAGAAGAATGGCGATTGGGAAAGAAAACCCTCTTTCTTATCCCGCCAATCGGAAGGGGAAAGGGGTAAAAGGAGAAGCACAGATCTAATTTGGCAATCATTTTATATTACACTGAATATATTTTTGGATAATATTCTATATATGTTTAATATTAATTAACCATATATTTTTAATATATTGGTAAATAACATCTCCTGATGATATAGATTTTTTGATTTTGAATTTAAATTCACTATAATATTTTTTTTTTGCATTCCTATAATTATTATAAATTTAGAAAAATTTAAAAATATTTACGTTCATAATAATAAATATGAGGATGTATGTCTGACTTTCGGTGTATAATTATTAATATTTATGACTATGATTGTTTTTTGTTTTTTTGCCTAATGTTATAAATACTCTTTATCGAGGGACATGGCTCATAGAGATATTCATTTTTTCCCACGGGGCCGGGGACCCGCCCCTATAAGAGTGGTGAATCCCCGAATAGAATAGGAGAGTGAGTGCAGATGAAAAATTCCCCGCGAGCTAAATGCGGATGGGAACGGGGAATGTATTTCCCATCCTCGTTTCCCCGTTCCCCACCCGTTCATATTTTTTTATATAAATATTTTTAATGCATTTATATAGTAAAAATACTTATTTAAATTAATATTTTCCTTAATTAATTATTTAATTTAAAATCAATAAACATTTATTTTAATATTGAAAAAATTATCTAACATTTAGTGAATTGAGTTAAAAGTCGAAAAACTTTGAAAAAGGTGAAGAATAAAAAAAGAAAAGATAAAGAGTTAAAATGGGGAATAATTCATTGTGGGGGAACCCGATCCCCCTGATTTCCCCGTGATGAATCCCACTTCGTTCTCCGCAAAAAAATTTGGCGAATTCGTAGGGATGGATTTTGAAATGAGTAGCGGGAATGGGAGCGGTAAAGCCATCCCCGTCTTTGCCCCCGCCCCGTGGACATCTCTAATGACGCAGTTGGTTATCTTGTCTGATGTTAATCTATTTCAACCCACGGTCATGAGTTTGAACCCGAAAATCGATATTTAGTTCTCATATTATTTGAGAGTGTAGTTATGACCTCTATATAAGGTTTGTTAATCTCCTTCCTGCACTTTGTATTCACAAAATATATATATATATATATATATATATATAATGATTTTTTTTAGTACATATTGGGGGAAGGAGACAAATACTAATTATGCTATTTTAATTTGACATATTCCTAAAAAAAAAATTATTTGTTTATTTATAGATTCATCAAATATGAATCAAGTCTAATAGAAAAAATTTGAGATAAGATAATTTAATCTATAATTTTTTTTGGTTAAAATACCATTTTGGTCCCTCAACTTTGGGGTTTATTCCACTTTGGTCCCTAGACTTTCAAATGTCCATTTTTAGTCCCTTGACTTTGTATTTTGTTCAATTTTAGTCTCTTGACTTTGCTATTTGTCTAATTTTGGTCCATAGACTTTCAAATGTCAATTTTTAGTCCCTTGACTTTGTAGTCTGTTCAATTTGGTCCCTTGACTTTGCTATTTGTCCAATTTTGGTCCCTCGACTTTCAAATGTCCAAATTTAGTCCCTAGACTATAAAAAAAAGTTCAAAAATGGTCCTTTCGTCAAATAAATTTTTTTCTCACTCCTAAATTTTTTTCTCTCTCTTCCATCTTTCATCATTTTTCTTCTACAAGTTTTATCTCTCTTAAATCCACATCTCTAATCCTCTTCTCTTCTTTTTTTTTTCTCTTATTCCTCCTCAATCCATCTCATCAAATTATTTAACATGAGATCATTTTTCTAAATAATAATTTTCCTACTTTGATTTGTCACTTTTTGTTTTCTAAAATTCATAGTCTACCATGGAACAAAAAAGAAAAAGAAAGAAAATAAAGAAGAAAAAGAAAAGAAAAGAAGGGAAGAGAGGTGGATTGAAGAGAGGTAAAATTTATAGAGAGAGAAATTATGAAAGATGAAAGAGAGAGAAAATAATTTAGGAGTGATAAAAAATTCATTTGACTAAAGGACAATTTTTGAGCTTTTTTTATAGTCTAAGGACCAAATTTGAAAACATTTGAAAGTTGAGGGACCAAAATTGGACAAATAACAAAGTTGAGGGACCAAAATTGGACATTTGAAAGTTGAGGGACCAAAATTGGACAAACTACAAAGTTGAGGGACTAAAATTGGACATTTGAAAGTCAAGGGACCAAAATGGAACAAACTCCAAAGTCGAGGGACCAAAATGGTATTTTAACCATTTTTTTTGTTTTTGTTTGATTGTACTAAAATATATTTATTATCTAACAATTTAAACAATAGTAGAAATATTTCTTTTTCCTCCATTCGCCCATCACATCATATCCAAATATTATCTTACTAGAAATGACCTAAAATTCAAGTTGGATTTGGGTTTTTATTCCAAAAATTTGAAAACTCTATAGAAATGAGATTACACAATCAACTAACCTTTTTTTCACTAGACCAAAAAAAAAAAAAAAAATTATAGACATAGTCACCTAATCTCTCTTTTGTTAGAGAACGGAATGGTTTTTTTGTTTCTCTTTTTCAGTTTATACAAATTAGAGATAAACAAAGACAAACGAAATATGATATAATAATCTCCATTTAATTCTTTTTTTTTTCTTGTATGTAATTTCACAAGGAGTGTAATATTTATTATTAACGTTGAAAGGTGAGATTTTTTCGTATTCTAAGAAATAAGGTGGGATTTTTTTTGTAGAAGAAATAAAAATGAGATTTAGTTTTATGATTTATTAATTTCTCTTAAAAAACTTTCATCCAGACTAGTTTTTAGTAAATTCTCATTATTTTTACTTTTAAAAACAATTCTCATTATTAATTTATAACTATTCAATCATATGACCATTCGTTTTTAATAATTTATATCAAATCAATCAAAATAATTAATCTTTAATCATTTATTTAATTATTTATTTTTAACTACTACAAATAAGTACTCATTAAAATCTATATGCAAACAAAATTTTGACTCTAACTCCTCTATAAAAAAAAAATACATTCAATTTCAAACGAGTTTTTGGGTACCACTCTCAATTTTTAACTTCTTAGACTAAATGCTAGTGCTTAAATATATGAAACAAACACCCCTAGATAAAAATTATACCGCAACTTATGATTAATTAAAGACGAAACGAAATACCGAATGAGTCAGTGACACAATAATTTGAATGTTTTGTTGTAAATCAGTTCAACACCAGCGTCACCAATTCGAGTATGAGAATCGGTATTTTTCCCCTCCTACCGACATGTACTAAAAAAAAAAAAAGAAATGAAACTGCTGCGACGCCTGTTTACATGAGCGCGAAGTAAACGGTGAGGAGTTTCGTTACAAAATCCCCATTCCTTTTCTTCTTCGATCTTCAATCTTCAATCTTCATCTTCCCCATTGTAAAACCAAACCCTAGAATTCTTTGCATTTTCAGATCCAATTTCTTCTCCAAAACCCTATCCATGGCTGACCCAACACCCGTCTTTTCCCGCTCCGATCAAAACCCTAACTCCACCGCTTACGCTTCCGAATTCGATTCCCTCCAATTCCCGCCTCTAGACTCCATCTTCTTCTCCGACGCCGATCACAACGTAGCCCACGACCCTTTTATTTATTCCACCCTACTTGATTTGGGTTTCGACCATAATGAGGGTCTCGAGCTCACCTTTGACGATCTTGACGATCTTTACATCCCCTCCGAGCCTGAGGATCTCATCGTCTCCGACAATTTGGATGCTGCTGTGGGCGCTGATCTTCGCGAGGAGTCTCCGGGATCGGCGAGCTCTGCAGTTTCTTGCGAGCACTCTCCCCATGATTGTAAGTTTCTTGACCATCAATCTTCTGAATTACGGGTTGCAGATTCTGGGGGTTTGAGCTCGAAGGATTCGAGGATTGTGAATTTTCCCTCTCCGGACTATGATGGTGGTAGTGATCATGAGTTCTCAGGGGAGCCGGCATCGTCTCAGGGATCGGGTTCTGGTAATTACGGGTTGAGTGTTTCTGAAGGGGTGAATTGTCCATCACCCAACGAGGAGCATTCGGATGTTGTTGTCGAGCAGAAGATTGCATTAGAGGAAATGGGGAAAAGCTGCATGACTAAGAGGAAGAAAGATTTGGATGAAGGGAATGTGGATTTGAGATCTGCCAAGCATCGAAAGTCATCTGGGCCTGTAGAAAGTACTGAACCTCAATTGAATTCGTGTGCGCGAAATGGGGATGAAGAGAAGAGGAAGGCGAGGTTGACGAGGAATCGAGAGAGTGCGCATCTTTCCAGGGAGAGGAAAAAGCATTATGTAGGGGAGTTAGAGGATAAAGTGAGGATCATGCATTCTACTATTGCTGAATTGAATAGTAGGATATCATATATGATGGCTGAGAATGCAGGTCTGAGACAGCAGCTGAGTGGTAGTGGTATGTGTCAGCCTCCACCGCCTAATATGTATCCGCATCCTGCAATGGCCCCAATGTCTTATCCATGGGTGCCATACCCTCCTTATGTTGTTAAACCACAAGGTTCTCAGGTCCCTCTGGTTCCAATTCCTAGACTAAAGCCTCCGCAACCTGCTCCTGTAACAAGGGGTAAAAAGAATGAGAGTAGGAATGCCAAGGGAAGAACTAAGAAGGTCGCGAGTGTTAGTTTTCTGGGTCTGTTGTTCTTTATTATGCTTTTTGGTGGTCTAGATCCTATAGTAAATGTCCGATTCGGAAATGTTGGAGAAGGAGTTTCTAGTGAGGCTGCGTTTCTTGGTGATAGGTTATACAATCAAAACCAAGGAAGGGTTTTGAGAGTGGATAGGTATTCCAATTTAACGGATGGTGTGAATGTAGGGACTCCTTGTGGAAAAGCTAGTACTTTGAACCATTTACATTGTGAGAGAATTTATAGGAAAGGGCGTGACTTGAAGTTCAATCAGAGACGTAAAGGGTCACAGCATATACATGATTTGGATGAGTCTATTAAGCTTGGAAATGCTAGTGAACCTCTTGTTGCTTCTTTATATGTTCCAAGGAATGAAAAATTAATGAAGATTGATGGAAACTTGATAATTCATTCTTTCCTGGCTAGCGAGAAAGCTATGGCCTCTATCCGGGCTTCTGATAAGGACAAGGTTAGAGAGACTGGTCTTGCGATTCCAAGAGATCGTAGTCCGGCCCTGACCGTCCCCAACATCAGGGAAACTGGTGGTAAATATCCTAATGTGTATAGAAAACCTGCCCTACGACCAAAGGCACTTACCCCAGGCTCAGCCAACAGTGTAAAGGACCCTAGCAAGGCAACTGGTAAACTTCAACAGTGGTTCCGGGAAGATCTTGCAGGTAATAGCCACTAGCCAGTATAAGAACTCTTTTGTTTTTATTAATTTATTATTACTGTTATTATCATTTATATACAGTTTTTGTTTTTTTTTTACAATGATGATATTTAGAAGTTTTAATTGTTTCATTGCTCAAGACTTGAATTATTACCTCTTCAATTGAAATTTCTAATAATGTCAGATCGCTCTTGAAATAAGATGTACTGACTGGATTATATGCGAGCACTATATCCTTCAGTTGGTGCTCATGTAATTTGAGAAGTAGGTGAAAAGATTGACTCATTGTTTCTCTTATTTAAAAGTCTTCTTTATGCAAGAAAAATTGTTATGGAAGTCGTGAACTTGGAATTTTCTCGGCCCTATTCAGTCTTCAATAAATCTAATTGTGACATAACGTATCACTCATTCACTCTTCAAAAGGTGTTTTGAGCATTTTTAACCATATAGCATGGTTTTTCATCAGATATTGATTTATGCACAGGAATAGTTTCTGTACATTAGTGTGCGGCTGTTGGCACGAATACAACTCGGAGCTGGAAAAATAAAATCTTTTTACCCTTGAAATAGCAATACTACCTGTTAGTTGTGGGGGAAAATTTTCTTTATGTAGAGCCGAGGACATGAATTGAAATGAATGAACTTCTGGGATTCCATTTAATCTGATTGTTCTCCTTTTATTATATATATATATAGATAGAAAAAAGTTACAAAGAAGATAGAATAGAGAGGAGAAAGGGGATGAGGAGATGCCAACTATATAGGCAAATATAAATTGGGTAAAAAACTATTTGTAAAATCTGGTGAAAACAAACAATTCATCTATCAATGAAATAGGTTGGTGTGGTGTTGTTTGATTGTATCGCCATTGGGGAGGCTGTTGTCATGATTCCCTTTTTTCTTTTAAAATTTCTAACTCATCCCTCTGTTTCCTTTTTGACAGAATCTTTTAAGACTAAATATTTTCTCAATTTATGTACAAAGTAGTAGGTGGTAATTGATATTGGGGAAAACGCTGAGGATTTGATCAAATGATTTTGTGATGCGTAAGATGAGTGTCAAACATTAATATGGCTCAAGTTTTTTTCCTGGTTTAGGCCAATGATTGAGGTGCAGGTTTCGACACCACTTTATAGAGACTTATGGTTTCTCTTCTTCATCTGTAGAACCGATGCTGAGTTCCGGTTTGTGCACCGAAGTGTTCGAGTTTGACGTTTCAAGAACATCTCCAGGAGCATTAATTCCAGCATCTTCAATTGCCAATACTTCTGAGGCACATCGTAAGATTGCTACTCATCTCAACAAGGGAGGGAATAGGAGAATCCTGGGTGGTCTTCCAGTTTCCCTAAGTGGATCAGATTTCAACATCACAGAAAAACCTGTTGGAAACCAACGCAAAGACAGCTTTCCAGGTAACAATAAAACATCCTCATCCATGATAGTTTCTCTACTCATTGATCCAAGAGAAGCTGGCAACAGTGAAGTTGACGGCATGATTACGCAAAAATCAGTTTCGAGAATATTTGTTGTCGTGTTACTGGATAATGTCAAGTATGTCACATATTCATGTGTTCTCCCCTCCTCTGGTCCTCATCTTGTGTCTACTTAAAACTTGCAAACCATTTGGGATGCCATAGGAAGTTCCATTGATCTATATACCTCACACTTTTGTTCATTAACAGTACGATGCTACCTTAGAGAATAACCTTCTGCATGAGTTTGAAAGTCATAATACTTAACTTTTAGGAACCATTCTGGGTTGTCTTGCTTTAGAAATTAATTTCTTCATGGTTTTCTTAGCAAACAAATATTGTAGGGCTAGACAGTTAGTCCCATAAAAATAATCAAAGTGCTGGTCTGAACACTCACATGTATCCAGCAAAAAAATATACTTATGCTTTAACTTTTAGGATAAGCTTAGTTATAGTAAAGTCTAATGGATTGTTTGGAGGTTTTGTTTTAATCCTCAGTTATGAACACCATCAAACATTAATATCCACTCTATTTTCTGGGTAGATAGCTTTTTTAAGTATCTCCACTTTATTCTCCTTCTTTTAATTTTCCTTTTTTTTTAAGAGATAATATTTGGGGTGGAGGATTTGAACCTATAACCTCAAGGTCACTAGGTGTACACTGATGCCACTTGAGTTATTGCTCGTGTTGGCCTCTTTTTAATATCCCTTGAGTTCTTATAATGATAAAGGCTGGCTGTCTATAGAACTAAAAGAAAATAACCTAATCCATCAAACTTAACCTACTATTAACAAAAAAGCATGATTGGCTATCATAAATAGTGTTTAGCTATAAGCTATTTGAATGTTTCTAAATGGATCAGTTGAACACATTTGACCCCCAAGAGATGAACAACATATTAAGGTCTAATTTTTCCTGGGTTTCCTTTACATTTATTTAAGTTATAATTTTTCATGGGTTTCCTTTACATTTATTCAATTAGTAGTTGAGTTGCATGCAAATAAATGCCCAATTAACTCCAAAATGAAAGCTTTTGTATTTTCATGTTGCCTTAGAAGCTTCTTTCTCTTCCTCTCTCTCATGCACACAATTTAAGTGAAGATTTCTTTCTTCTTTGGTTGGCTCTAGTAAAGGTATTATGCTTCTTCCTGCATATTATTTATTTGTCCTTTTTTTTAATCAATTTTAGTTTACATCAATTTTTTAGTTCAGCTACGGGATGAGAGATGTTAACTTGGAACATTTTTTCGGGGGTGACACAGTGGTTGAAACTTGGACTTTGAGGTTATGCTTTCGGTTTGAAACTCAACTGTAACATTACTCCTATGGGCATAGTGTATTTTTTTAAAATAATAGATAAGAAAACAAAGCAGATCATAAGCTGAATTTAATGTCCATAAACTTAAGTATCAAATACAAATTGAATGATTAATTTGAATGTAGTGTATATAAACTTCATTATCAAACACACATTAATAAAAAATTAAATGGTCATCACAATTATTAGAGTATAAAAGCTCAATTTGTAATGATGAAAAGTTGGTTGATTGTATGTGGCCATAGGCTTGGAAAAAGGTACTTTTTAGGGACCAAAATCTTGAAATGTGACACAATTTGGACAGAAGAAAATGGGCTTTCGGCCCACGATCCAATGAATGTCGGCAACAACAAACTTAGATACCAAAGAAGTCAACCTTATGGATTTGGTTGTTGAATTCTATTAACTACCTTTGCCTCTAAGTGGAGGTTTCCTTGCCCATCTCTCTAACCATCCAACTACTTTATGTTTCAATTCTTAAATATTACATTCTTAAGTGATCATCACTTGGTTTCAATCTTTACTTCCAATTTAATATTCACCTTTTCCGCTAGTAGTTTAGCGGTAGTTATGATAGCGGTAGTTATGAGTTCGAATCCCAAAAACAAAACTAAGAAAAATAGTTCACTTTTCCTAATTAGCCTGTATTTGTTTTATTGCAAAAGTTATCTGGTAGGAGTAAATTTAACTCATGATGAGTGAGTCTCAAATAATAAAGTTTTGAGACAAATTCAAATTTATATAAGATGGACAGCTAAAGGCTCCTCCAACGCTCAAGTGTGGAGCAAAAAAACAATTTATCATATTCAATAAAGGTATTGTTTGATTTTTGACAAAATAGTAGAAGATGACAATTTTACAACGAAAAGTGGAAGAAAGTGGTGAATTTCAACCGATGTAAAAGTTCATATCGATGATTTATATTCATTCCAATAAAAAAAAACATTTTATGTTTGACTTACTGATTTTATTTAAGTTTTATCACGAGAGCTGATTTTTAAGTTATTTCAAGTACATTTTTGTGTTTTTTTTATTGTGATGTTTATTTAATTTTTTCAATTAATTTTCTCCTTAAGAAGTTTTTTCCCCAACATGTTGAAACGCAGGGCCAGAAAAAGACCAAAAATCATAGGCCAAATCCATTAAAGAAGGAAAAGAAGACTCCATGCAAGATATATCACCCTCTAGATCCTTATTATTATTTTTTTCCACTTGATTTTTATTTTTAATATAAATAACTCACAAAATCAGCCAAATTCTGAGGATTTTGAGACTACCATATAGCATTTGGTAAATGTCAGACTTTGAAATTTGGTTATTGTTTTGTTCAAAATGATATGGTTGTTGATTGTCATCAACTTGATTATTTTTTTTCTTCTAATTTTATCATAGAAAATTATTTCTTTTAATCAGCTTAGTTTTTTCAAGTCAAAGAAACCTTAAAATAAGAAGAATCAATCCCCCCTATACTCAATTTTGCATCAGGTGCCATCCAGCTAAATACAACTCTTTTGAGTTATACTTGTAAATTTGTAGGGTTATTTTCCCTTGAAATTTCAATTTTGAGATATTCTATTTTAATTATTATTCTTTTTATATCTTAAATATTCCTTCCAATATTGGAATGTTCGTGCCCTATACGCCAATCTTATCGTCTCTTTTAACATAGAGAAATTATTGGGTAGCCTCTTATTTTCAATTTTGTGTGTATTTGTTACTTTGAATATTTATAAATAATTGAACGAATACCCTTTTTAAAAACTTTTATTTTTATAGTAATCGTAGACTTATTAAGCGATTTTTTTTTTAGTACAAAGTGGGGGAAGGAGGACCTCAAATTCGTGACCGTAGAGTTGAAATGGATTAACACCAGACAAGATAACCAACTGTGCCACTGACCCTCAGTTAGACTTATTAACCGATTAATATAGATGTTGATTAATAATTTTATAGTAATTATTTATTTGGCATGTATTATATTCTTTTTCTTGGTCAAAAGGCATGTTTGATCTTGCTTTTAAAGTGGTTATTTGTATGTATCAAGTAAAATAAGAATGATGTAAAGTTTCATGTAATTTATTTACCAAAATCAAATTTGTTTTCATGGAGATAGCAAATACTATGAATGTCAGGTTTTAAATCTTATCAATAATTTGATAGTTTAAAATGAATGTATTATAGTTTTGAACTAGTGAAAAGTTTTTTTTTAAGCTAATTAGTAACACATATCAAAACTTGTAATATTTAGTTACAAAGTAAAAAAGCTGTTGAAATTTTTATACACTTGAAAATAATTAATCATCAAAGTTTTTCTTCAAGTGTTCGTGGAAAAGAAAAATGTTTCCCTCAAAATCATAAAACTCAATTGTAATCTTAAATTCACGTTTATATACAAAGCTTTTATTTTCGATTAAATTCTAAAAATACTATAGAATTTTGTCACTTGTTAAAATATTTTTGTTCTTTCAAAAGTTAAAATAATATTATTAACCTTCCAAACGTTTCAAATTATTGTTAAAAGTAAAAATTCGTTAGAAGGTTGAATAAACAAATTAATACAAAAATTACTAATTAGAACAGCATCATGATGATGATTAGAATACTTCTCTAATATATATTCATACACACTTACTTTTTTTATCTAACATATTAATAAATTTTTTACTCAATGTTAGTTTTAAAACTTTTTCCAACATTAAAGATAATATAATTTCGAAAGAATAGATGCATTTTTTTTTAAATCAGAAACAAAATTCAACCATAACTTAAAGAATTTAAAATATCATTCAATTAGGGGCAATATAGGAAAAATATTAAACTCAGCTCTCATTTTTGTCATATATATATATATGCTATAGGAGACAAGGAAGGCATGTGGATTGATAGAAACTATTCAAATAGGTTCTTGAGAGAAAGAGATAGAATTACTTGCAAAATTTGAAACCAAAATAATTTTGATAATAAAATATGGGAAATGGGCAATGCCTTTTTAAGTGTGGCAAAGGATAAGAACATTGTGCATATGACAACTCTTATCCTCTACAAATATTAATTAAAATCACCAATATCCCTTTTCTCTTCCCCCACTACTCCCATGGATAAACTCATCACCACATACCTTTATTATCCTCTAATTATTTTATTTTTTTGAGTACATATTAGGGGTAGGAAGACAAATACTGATTTTTGAGCTCGAACCTGTGACGCTAGTGTTCAATTATAATTTATTTTATTGAATTTACAAAACTATCATATTTACTATCTAATCAACTATACATCCTCGAGGTTAAAAGTTGATATCTTATTGATCTCAAAAAAAAAAAAGTTTTTTTTTTTTTTGAGGAAAGTTTTTTTTTTGTTAGAGTAATTATTAAGTGATTGAATAACTTAGAAATACAAATATCCTTTATGTAGCCAGTTTGAAAATTGCCTAATATTGATGTGGGGTATAATTGGGAAAAAGGTGGATTGGAAGTGAAGAGTTGACTAATAATAAGGTGAATTATGATTAAAAAAAGGGAAAAAAAGATGCAAGAGAAGAAAAAATAAAGAGAGAGAGAAATCTTGGCTTCTTGGTTGTTACCTACCATTTAAAAAAAAAGAAAGGGCAAAACCCTTTTGTCTTCTTGTGTTGGGAGAGGTGTTGTTTTGGTTGTCTTAGCTGTTGATACAAGAGAGCAAGAAAGTGCCACAAAGAGGAAGTTCTGCAAACTTGCCATCTGACCTGCCAAACTTTTTTTACTTATATCGATGAGTATCTCGACAAGCTTACGCACCTCAAATATTTTCATGAGATATATCATCTAACCTGATAACAAAATTTAAACACAAAGAAATCCATAAATGAAGTTAAAAAAAGAAAAAGAAAAATCCTAGGTAGGTATTGTCATTCAATTGACATCAACCATTTCTTGTTTCTATGTCAAAAAGAAAGTTCCTATAGAACATTATGAAATGCGCAGCCTAAAAGAAAAAGAGATCAGTTTTGAGAACAAAAAGAACTGCATTTGAGTGAATCAGAAGCTATTCCAAGAAAGCAAATAGCTAAAAATTGTGGGTAGAACTCAAAAAAGCCATCCATATAAAGAAGTATACAGATTTTATTCTGTTTATGGAACTGCACCTTGGTTTTGTGCAAAACATCTTACATTATCTCAGAAAGAGGGTATTCAAATGAGGGGTTCTATACAGTCATTTATGTGAAGAGATAACCAAGTTAAGACTCCCAGAACAACCACTGATAAAGCATATAAATTTTTGCCTCCCAAATTCCATTAGAAATTCTCTATAGTCTGAAAATGTACTTAAACTAGGAAAAGGGGTTTTGTTTCTCCGACTCGCCTTCGAATCGGAGTCGCCTTCTCTGCCATGAAACAGTGAAGCCAAGTTTCCTATTGTTTACCTTCAAGCAAGTAGGTCAAGACACTGTTTGCCAGAGAGTTATAGCTTGATGTTCCACCTGATTTTGGGTGGAAGTCACCAGGAAAGTATGCTGGAAGTATAGTCTTCTTCCTTATTATCGATGATCCTAACGCCGCCCGTTTGCCCAATTCCGGTTGTGGCCTCCAGATTTTAGGTGTGGATTCCGGTGGCCCATTCCCTGTTTGGGAAGATCATGTATTTCCATAACCTGTATCGTACGCTGCTTCTTGGCTGTGGAATAAACACCATGAATCAGCACTTTTGTGGTTACATTCAACATGTTTATGCAGAAATGCTTTTGAAAGAGCTCTAATTTGGATGTCTGGTCTAAATTGTGAGTTCAATACAACATTCGGAGGTTTGGGATTCGAATCTTTGATCTTTTGGTTCAGAGAATATGTGTTGACTAGTTGAGCTAAGCTTAGGTGCAAATACTTAGCTTAAGATGCTTTAATTCATACTCAAAACATTATTGAAGTCGATAAAAGCATAGATGGAAAACAAAATAAATACCATTTTCAACTTGTTGGTAACTCTCTTGCAGTTTCCTCTTAGTGGCTTCTAGTTTAACTTGAACTGCAGCCTCATCCGAATGCTTGAAATTCTGGTAAACACAATTCGAAAAAATCAGGTACAAGTACAACGACCAAGGTCAAACACCAAAAATACTTATTATCCATTTTCAAGTACTTACATTTTGCGGGCTCCTCCTTGGGATCATCGTAGGCTTGTCTAATTTACGCTGGATCTTCTCATGATTGTCCTTCTGCTCTGAGCTTATCTTCTGCGGCCTCGAAATCCCAGGATTTAAGTTTGATGGGGGCTTGTTTGGCTTCACAACTTGTTCCTTCATTTGACTCTTATTATCCTTAGCAAGCACATTGGCCTCCCGAGGGGTTTGTTGTTTACACCTCATAGGGTTTTGATTGCCATTTGGTGTTTTTCTACCATTATCGCGGTTCTTGTCGAATTCCCCACTGTTTCGAGGATCTGAAACAACATTGGATACTGAGAAAAATAGAACTGATAGCAAGTGATTGAGAAAAACATAGGATGTTGCATAACGAACTCACTTCCATCATCGTCCATGCCATCAAAGAACTTCACCGAGAAGGGAATGGAATAGAAAGTAAATACAGTCGATTAGAACCGATGCAACCTAAAGTAGATAATTTTTCTTGAGAATAAAAACCCAAGTTAACAAGAAAATAGAGACATACTTGTGAGAGTTCCATTGATGTGGGCTGAGTGGCAAAAAATACAGCTTCATCTAAAGGAGGAAAGGGAAGCCCTTCATCTTCATAATAATCTTCTTCTTGAGCACCTCCAAGATTATTTTTGGAATCTGGTGTGACTTCCGCACCTTTTTGCAATGAAAAGGAAAACATAAACATTCCTCAATAATGAAATCACAAAAGTTCGGCATGAACTATAACGATGCATGCGTAGCTAAAGTTTTTGTAAACAAGCTCTACCTTGAACAGCATCTGTTGCTTTTACCCACGCGTCCACAAGTTTCTTCCACCCCCTGCAACCCATGAAGTAGATCTTTTACTCTCAAACAAAGTAAACGAAAAACTATAGGTAACAATAGTACGATCTATGAACGTGGCAACAATAGAACATGGCAGACAGAGAACTCCCAAACAAGTTCTAAAGACACAGATGAGCTAGAAAAGGTCTTCATTCACTCAATAAAATACAAATAATGGACACCAAAGGGTCGAAAGTGATGATTCTTGGTTCATTCTACCATTCTAAGCAGCAACCCATTTATAAAACTCAGCCAAAGGAGAGATCAAATCCGCAGCTTATATCAATAAGATCTATAAAACTTTGCAGATGAAGCAAATGCAAAAAATCCAAAGAAGCTAATTGAAGATGCAACAGAAAATCTACTTTGGGCACACATCACATAACATCTATACTTATTGTGCTTTGAAGGTAAGATTTACTACGTGATAAGATCTCGAGCAAGATTACTGATGCGCTTCGATCCATGCTTTCGAAGACCATTAACTGCCTTGCCAATCTGAGTAGCCTGATAAAGGGAAAGAAACCTCAAAACTTAAAGTCCAAATTTTCATCAAAAACAAAAACAACCAACAAAACTCAACTTGCCCCAACAATTAAAATCACCTGCAAAGCATCAACTGATAGAGGCATCAATTCAAGTCTTCTAAGAGAATCAAACAACACAGAAGCAGACTGCATAAGAACACACAAACACAACAATGTTCATCATGAAACACAAAAGTACAACCCAGAAAATGAAAGACTCATTCATTACCTCATCTTCAAAATTACTAAGAATCTCTTTGATCCTCAAAACCTCCCCAACAATCTGAGTCTCTTGTTCGATTTCATCAGTCAATGCTTCAGCTTCATCAAAGCTATAATTGCTAACCTGATTGAAATTCATCTCCCCTTGATCATCTCTACTGCTATAAACCTTGCTCTCTTTGCTCCTACCAGCTTCAAACTCACACCCATCTCCACCAGACCCACTCTTGAACCCCGGTTCGCCATCCTCGACCGCCACCGCAAGCTCGACTCGGTCGCAACCCAAACACCGAGTCAATCGGCACGAAAACAACTGCTCTGCAATTCGATCTCTCCTCAATCGAAACTCCTTGGGACAATCAGAAGCCGCCACCAAGATTGCGTAATCGATTAAGCTAAAAATATCCGAATTCGCATTCCTGAAGTAATCCCTCCAGTAATCCAACGACCCAGACTTGGCAGCCATGATCGGAATCTGGAGAAACCAAAACTCGATCGAAACACCAACAGATTCAAACAAAAAATACTCAAAATCGAAATGGGTATTCCATAAACATGCGAATTCCGGAAACGAAAACCTAAATACGAAGAAGAACAGAAAATCGGGGCTCAACCCAGTTGAGAAATCCCCAAAATGAACAACACCCAAAAGAGAAAACCCCCGTCCAACACTAATCCAACATCAAAAGAATCCGAAACCAACAAAAAATCGTAAGCAACACTCAAAATTTGATCCCAAAATGAAGGGGTTAATGTGTGTTTAGAGTGGAAATGAGAGGATTGGATCAAGAACAAAACAGGGGTAGGATAAAACCCAAGTTTTGTTATGAGGGGTTGTTGTTCAAAATTCGAAGGGGGGTAACGGAGAAACTCTTTAGTTATCTTTTTTGTTCTTCAATTCCGGAAAAGCTCCGAGATTTTCTGGGAAGAAATATCGGAAATATGGAAATGAATGGAAAAAAAATTCAATATTTCTTTAATGGAATGGAATAGGAATTGGGGTTTGGTTGTTTTGTTTATTTGATTTTGTTTCTCTCTTGAAATTGGAAAGTAAATTATGAATAAAACTGGGTGCGGCAGCAGAAATGGAAGAGAATTTGAGGACCCAACAATGAGAAAAATGTTTTTTTTTTTTTTTGCTCCAAAGCTACGAAACTGCTTTCTTCCCCTCTAACGTTTCTGTTTAAAATAAAATAAAATAAAAAATCTTTTTTTTTTAATAAAACTCTAAATTTTAAATTTTAAAAAAAAATCTGAAAATGGCTTAAGAATTTAAGATAGGGTAGTGTAAGAACACAAAAAAAAAAAAAAAGTAGGGTATATGCTAGGAGATTTATCTTCAAACATGGAAAATTCTATTTGTATAGAATAGAAAAGATAAATGAAATCTATGGTTAGATACTTTAGTGTAGTATTGATCTAAGAAGTTCTTACGTACGTTATTAAAATACGATAAGTAACAAAAAAAAAAGTAGAAAACGACAAAAGTGAGCTGTGGATTCAGATCTAAGAAGCTACATTGATTTCGTTAAATGTAGGTTATTAAAAAAATGATAAGTAACAAAAAAAGATACAAATAACAAATAATAAGCCGTGAACTCAATTACTATGATATGAAAATTAAGAAATAGGTTGAAATCTTTTTCGCTCAAATTGTAAACTTTAAAATAGAAGATTAGGTTGAATTTGTCGTATTATATATGGAACAAAATATATAATATGAGAAATATGTTCTATTGTTTGCAGGTTTTTTTAAATTATGTTTGCAAGTTTATTAACCATACAAAATTTTAATCTAATATTGATTTATTTTATATTAAAAAAACAGATATATTTCTGTAATAACATAATATATATTTCAAATTTTCCGGATGCATTGTCTTTTTTTTTTTTTTTTTTTTGAATTATTCGGGATGGCATTATGTAGTAGCAAACAAATTCCAAAAGGACGAAGAAATGCCACTACGTGTAGTTCCTGAGTTATTATTACTTTATTATCATCATTCTTTTCTTTCTTGAATAATAAATAATCTCATGAAAAAGAAAATTTAATTACAAATTTATTAAATGAATTTTTAAAATTCATTGAACTAGAATCTTAAATTTCAAATAAGGTAAAAAATCTCTAAAACTTTAAATTCAAAATTATGAATACTGAAATAAATTACACTTGATAGAGAATTAAAGGTTTAAATTTATATATTTTTTAAAAAGGTTTAAATTCATATTGATAAAAATGTTTAAATTTATGCTTTTAAAAAAAGTTAATTTTTTTTTTTTTGGAGATTAAAAAAAAAAAAATTATACGACACTAGAACCTAATTTAAATTTATAATTTAAAAAATAAAACATCAAAATGAACAAAATTGGGTAAAAGTTTGACTTAGCAACACAGACTAATTTGAAAAATGATAACGTGTCGAGTTTGGGCGAGTTTTTTTTTATGCATTTTAGTCAAAAACCTTGAAAGAAAAAAACATTTCATCTCCTTTCAAATTTATCATATTAGCCAATTTTAAATTAAAAATTCAAAATGCAAACTACAGATTAGGTTATAAATAATGGAGAATTTAAACCATCGAAACTATCTAATCTAAATTTTAAGAGTCGAATTGATTTATAATTTTATTTTATTACTTAAAACAATAAAATTATTTTTTCTTTAGAGTTTTACTAGGTCAAGGAAAATAGGTTGAAGCGAGTAGATTAATTATGAATTAGCCAAATTTTGACTTGATTGAATTCAACTTAATTCAAATTAAAAGTAATATATATTATATGTATGTGTGTGAAATTTATTGATAAAATGTGTTCTTAGCATGTGTTGGTAAAGACTATCTTCTAACACAATTCAATTATAACCATGTACATATTTATTACAAAATAATATTTAAAATATCTCAATTGAATCGAAATAAACTTAAATCAATAATATTTCACAAATATGTGGTTCAAAAAATGAGTATCTTAGTTAAAATGTAACTTTTCTAAAAATAGTATATTATTTATATTTAAAATTTCCGAGATACAATGAATTTAATTATACTATTTACACGCCAATCGAGTTGTAGCTCAAACGACACCGGTGTATATCTAACGACGATAAGGTCTTAGGTTCGAGTCTTCCCCGCCCCTAATTGTTGTAATCTCAAAAAAAAAAAATTATTACACATTAATAATAATAATAAATAAAGAAAAGATAATGGTGAGGTGAATTTCGCTCAAACTCGGCGTCTCGGACTAATGCTAACCCGACATGGCTGTAAGGATACGGCGTGGTTGGTAGTATCAACACGTGGCGTATTCAATATTGTTTCACTCGGCGTCTCGTATTTAATATTGTTTCACCGATAATTAGAGATGTCCATGAATCTCCAATACATTCCCCGTTTCCCTGATCCGTGCCCCATTTATTTTTTTTAATGTATATATATTATTTTACCCTTTTAATTTTTAAATAAAAATATATTTGTGGATGAAATTATCTATTATATGAATATTTTTCTTTAATAATTAACACTATAGATGAAATGTACAGATATTTTCTATAAAAATCTAATTATTTAAAATTATTGTTCAAAAAATATATAAAAAATGAAAATAAAATTTAAGAGAAAATATTGAAAAAATCCCTGCGGGTACCTCGAGGAATTCCTGCTTTGATCTCCGATAAAAAAAAATGAAAATTTTTCCGGGAACGAAAAAGCCATTCTCCGATCTCCCCCGGTAGCATCTCTGATGCTTCCAGATGGCCCCCACGCCTCCAGCCATCACCTATTACCAAAAAAAAAATTTATTACACATTAATAATAATAATAAATAAAGAAAAGATAATGGTGAGGTGAATTTCGCTCAAACTCGGCGTCTCGGACTAATGCTAACCCGACATGGCTGTAAGGATACGGCGTGGTTGTAGTATCAACACGTGGCGTATTCAATATTGTTTCACTCGGCGTCTCGGACTAATGCTAACCCGACATGGCCTAATCAGGGCCGGCGACGGGAATACAGTAGTATCAACACGTGGCGTATTCAATATTGTTTCACCGATAATTAGAGATGTCCATGAATCTCCAATACATTCCCGGTTTCCCTGATCCGTGCCCCATTTATTTTTTTTTAATATATATATATGTATATATATTATTTTACCCTTTTAATTTTTAAATAAAAATATATTTGTGGATGAAATTATCTATTATATGAATATTTTTCTTTAATAATTAACACTATAGATGAAATGTACAGATATTTTCTATAAAAATCTAATTATTTAAAATTATTGTTCAAAAAATATATAAAAAATGAAAATAAAATTTAAGAGAAAATATTGAAAAAATCCCTGCGGGTACCCCGAGGAATTCCTGCTTTGATCTCCAATAAAAAAAAATGAAAATTTTTCCGGGAACGAAAAAGCCATTCTCCGATCTCCCCCGGTAGCATCTCTGATGCTTCCAGATGGCCCCCACGCCTCCAGCCATCACCTATTACCATTGGGTTTCTCATTTTATATTCGGATTTGGAGATTTTTTTAAGAAAACAATTATATCCTCTATTTATTTATATACACAAACATATAAAATAAACCAATGAAAATATTTTGTGCACCTTTCTTTTACGAATTTTTTAAGTTTTCAGTATCTTCAAATCTAAATTTATGCATCAAATAGTTATATAAGGGAAAAAAGTTACTTTTTTTTTGTTTTATTTTTAATTTTATGAATAAATATGTTGATAAGTTTAATTTATGGTGTTCACCTAAATAGAAATTAATTTTCTACGTATGTTTTTGACATTCAAATACTGTAGGGTTATATAGTATGTCTCGTGATATTGTTTTAGTGCTCTCAATAATATGAGAGTCAAATATCGATTTCTTTAACTTATATTAAAATGAATCAACACTAATAATTAAGATAATTAACTTCATCATCGACCTATTTAGTAAAGAGAAAAATAATAATAATTAAAATTTAAATAAGCGGTGAATAAAATTTCTCAACAAAGTGACAATATACGAAGCATAACATAACTATTTATATCCATTCAAAGTTTAAATAAAAAAAATAAAAAGAAAAAAATTATGAGAAGAAGAATTGCCTAATTATAAGTGATCTTTTTGATAATGATCAAAATTCTAAATTTCATATGCAATATAAAAGTGTGTCTTATATAAGTATTATTTTACTGATTTAAAACATTATACCATTTACTTGACAACTAAATAAATAGTAAGATTTTATTTATTTTAAAAAATTAATTAAAGTATGTGCATTATAACACTGATACTATATTATTATTTGTCTATCCAATTCTTTATCTTGTAAAATTAAATAAGATAATAGTGATAATAATATCCATTCCTTGCAAAGAATGTGAATTTTAAAAAACTAGTTTGTCAGTTCAAAAATACTCTCTAAACCAAAGCTCTAAAACTGTGGGCTATATATAGAACCTACCTATTAGTAAAAACA
Organism: Sicyos edulis; assembly: GCA_036507275.1. Lineage (NCBI taxonomy): Eukaryota > Viridiplantae > Streptophyta > Magnoliopsida > Cucurbitales > Cucurbitaceae > Sicyos > Sicyos edulis. The sequence continues at coordinate 45,583,816 of CM071847.1, read as the reverse complement.
AAACACTAATTATAAAATAGTAAGACCACATGTGTGCCACATCAAATAAAAATACCTTTGATCTTACCATTACTTAGGGTACAACTGAAAAATATAAAATAACATCAAAAGTTCATTAAATGTGAAATTCACAATTTAGGTTTCATTTGAATGCATTATACTTTTGATTTTAAAATTTTGAAAATTATGTTTATTTCTTATTAATTCTTTACAACAAATATCTCTTTTTTTAAAAAAAATAAATGACTGCGTTTCTAGTCAAGTTCTAAAAAAGACAATAAAACAAAAAAGTTTATGAAAATTGTTGTTTTATTAGTTTATTTTCTTCCAATAAAAAAATCAGCAAAAAAGTGTCAAACCGAATGGGAGATCATAAATTTGAATATTTCAATTATGGTTGGATTAAAATAAACAACCCTTAATTATTTGTAAAAATAACTTCATAAAAAAAACAATGAGAAGAAAAAGCTGTGCAAGTCTTATGAGAAGAAAAAGCTGTGCAAGTCTTTTTAGAATTTATTTTTTTTACTTCAATTTTTATGAGAATATGAACTTATGATCTCTTAATTATGAATACATTTATATTGATTAAATTATTTTTATTAGCAAACATTTGAAGTGAGTTATATTAAAGAAAATTATATGCATTAGTATTTTGTATGTGATAAAAATTTGTGGTCAAATATACTTAAAACTATATATTATGGGATTTTTATTATTATTATTATAAATTACATTTACCATTGAAAACTCAAATAAGCCTAAGCTATTGTTTCACTTGCCTATACTTAAGTCCATCTTCATGATTTCAAATTATTATTATTTAATTGGGCTCTTCATGATTTTTTTTTAGTACAAGTTGGAGGGAGTGGATTACGAATATCAATTTTAGGGATCGAACCCGTAAATACGTGAAAATAGATTAATACAAAACCAAATAATCAATCATCTTACTAACTCATTTGGTGGATCTTCATGATTTCAATTAGTCTTTAGGTGACTCATTTGGTGGATCTTCATGATTTCAATTAGACTTTAATGGGTATTGAATACGAACTTAGAACTTGATTAAAGCTTCTTACTTCATGCTAGTTATATTAGGGTTAGTTCGTATATTTATTATGATTTAGACTAATCTTTAGTGGTTTATATATTAATATAAATATAAGTTATTGAAGAGGTTAGGTATCTTATTATACAACCCTATCAAATATAACACTCTATTCAAACTTTTACTTTCCTAAAATTTTCCTCTCTAAATTTACAAACATCACCAATTAAAATTCAAAGTTCAATTAATCATGTGACAATAAGTTTTGTCTTTATTTCAAATACTACATGGCAAGCAAATGGCTGATGAAGCACTTTTGCTCAAGAGGGTCCCATATGATCCCAAAACTATAATAATAATTATTTTTTAAATAGTAATTCCCATTAACAAATTTCCTCTCTAAATTTACAAACATCATTAGTTAATCAACTTTCAGCTTTTTTTGTTTTAAAGTTACCATCTTTGAATTTGGTTCACTCCACAACCTAACTTTTTGTCTTGCATTTTGTTTGAGCTTAGCCCAATCTCTTATAGTAGTTATTATTATATATATTTTTTATAGTTGATTGATAAAAGAGAATTTACCATCAGGAACATATTCTACCTCTTGTATTATATTTGCAGCATAATTTAAAAATAATTCATCTATAATATATTTATTTCTATAAATCAATTAGTGATAGAACTCAATTTGAATTTCTATTACTCATAGAAAATTCATGCAGTGATAGAATGAGTCTATCATTGATTGAATTCTATCACTAATAGAACTCAACAAATGATAGAAGTCAATTTGTATTTTCTGCTACAAATGAATTATTTTTTATTTTGTGCTATAGATAGAAATATTTTACCATTTTTTGTTATATATGCAAAATCCCCTTGATAAAATCTCGTCCAAAGATATTAATTTTGATCGATAAGTGTTTGAATTAACATTTGTCTATGTTGACTATTCTTACGAACATAATTATTTGACCACATTTTGAATGTAAAAAAAAATCTTTAATTTTTTTTTACAAAGTAGTTGATTATATGGTGGATTAAAACTAATAATTTATACTTCTATGATTACTATATCAACCTATAATAATTTTGGACAAAAAATTTAGTTTTTTAGTTTTTTTATTTTTGAAGAGATGGTTAATATGTGTAACAACCCCGATTCTCCCGTGCGAATAAAAGGTAACTGCTCCCTTTATCCTTTGGCACTTGCATAAATATATATATATAATAATAATAATAATAATAATAATAATAATAATAATAATAATAATAATAATAATAATAATAATAATAATAATAATAATAATAATAATAATAATAATAATAATAATAGTAGTAGTAATAATAAAGAAGGATTTTACCCTAGCCGCCTCCCAGTTTCAGTTTATCGATCGATTCAGCGATCTCTCTCAAGCCTTCCCTAAGGAAAAATTTTAGATTATTCCATCCTCAATTCTTAGTTCTTGCTCGGTTACATCCCGAGATCGAAATCGTGGCCTTCAATAAAAGATTGGTGGGTTTTTTTGGGAATTGTGCCTCAGGTCATCCCGAATAGATGTGGATTTCGAGTAATCAGAGGAGAAAGGTTAGTTTTTAATTTTCTTATGGTTCTATTAAATTATGTTCAAAATTTGGAGCGAAATGGAGGTTCGTTTCATCGAAAATAGAGGAAAAACGGGACTTTTCTGCCTAGAAATCGAACCAGAAAGTCGAATCATGACCTAAAATCGAACCAAAACCCTAACCTAGCTCCAAACCGGAGACTGAGCCGCACGTGCCGTTGGATGAAAGCCTAGACACGTGTCGCTCATCGTGCGCGCCACGTCGCCTTCCCGAGCCTAGATCTGAACTGGCCGATCCACCCGAAGCAGCCGCAGTCGTTGGATCTTCCCGATGACGCGTGTCCTCTGTTGCAGCGTCCGATAGAGCCGAGCCGTGCCTAGCCGAGCCGAACCACTTCGAACCTGCCACGTGTCCCAAACCAGCCGTTGACCGTTGACTGTTGACCAAAAAAATGAAAACTTTCCCTTTTGTTAATTTCGATGTTCTAATCCATTTTTGGCAGTCTAAGGTGTTGGTTTTGAACCGCTTGTGGTTTATAGATCCCGGAAGTCAACAAAGGCCTAGGAAGAGCTGTTAGTCGAGGAAATTGCCTAAGGTAAGGGAATTTACACTTACAATACCTGCAATACTTCGATAATCTAGCTGCATACTAGATAGGTTGTTTTCTTGTTTAGAATTTAGACCTGAGCTATTGATAATGCTCTGAGAGGTTATGCCCCCACTGTTTGATACTTGTTACGTATGAGAAGGGTCTCGTGCCCATTTATCTAAGGGGTTTTGTACCCAACTAACTGTTACTAAGGGGTTGCGTACCCATTGATACTTGGGGCCTTGTGTCCATTGTTATGTATTATTGTGAGGCCCATTGCTCAATGTTATTGGTGGGGGTTTGAGCCCAAGAACATGTGCTTTAGGCAGTTGATTCCTATTGGGGATCCTTACTGAGTTTGTGAACTCACCCTTTCCTTTCTGTGGTTTGTCCACAGGTACGCATGTGATATACTGGGAGGGATGATCGGAGCTGCAAGAAGACCATGGGCAACACTAGTTACCTTGAGTCAATGTTTTTTTACTATTCCTTTTGAATCCCACATAAATGGTTGCTAAACTAGTGTTGGATGTTTTTATCATGTTCCAACTTTTAACTGTTTTCCAAGGGTACCCTGAATACTGTTTTTTATGAATAAAATGTGTTCTTAAATGTCGTTGAACAACGGTGATTTTTTTAGCCAACTATTTTACGGTTATAAATATATTGAGCTAAAAGTTTAAGTGAAGGCATGAGTTAAGACCTAGGTTTGGGTTGAGTTTTTACAATGTATATCATTTTGATCAAATGGGTTGGTGGCGTGTTGGTTCATTGTTTGGTGTGATAATCAAGTTCAATACTACGACTATGAGTTCGATCCTAGAAGTCGGTAATTGTCTCGAATCTTCAAACCTTAATTAGGGTTTGCGGTAACCGAATTGAATTAATATCCAATAAAATACAAAATCAGTTGTTTGATTTTCTTCGCAATGCACCAGACCTTCAAATGTAAAAAAAAAAAAAAAAAAAAAAAAAAAAAAAAAAAAAAATCCAACAATCAGTTTTCAACCTTTCAAAAAACAAAGGGGAAAAAATGTCTTGCCTAATCATCATTTTCATAAATAAAACATCCTATAATTACACAATTATACGAGTTGATTTTAAACTGGAGTACGAATGCAACAACCTATTAATTTCGAAGTCATGTGTAGATTCAACTCCAAAACTAAATTCAAGTTTTGCCAATTAAGAATAAAAGTTAAATAGGAAAAATTTTCTTTTTAGTCATTAAATTTAAAATCTATTTTATTTTGATTTTTATATTTTAAAATTCAGACTCTCTCGTCCTAGACATTTCAATAATGTTCACTTTTAGTTATAATATATTTTTTCAGTTTACTTTTATAATTATATTATTTGTAAATTAAATTCATGTTAAAACTAAAATAATTACTTTATCAATACATTCAAATTTAAATTAATCTAATCATCATGTAATTAATAATTTTTTTATGTCTTAAGCTAAAAAGGAACTTTAGTAAAATGTAAGAAGTAAAAGTATTTAATTTTGAAATATAAGAATGAAATTCAAATTAATGGAGAAAATAGTAAAAAAAGTATTTATTCGTATATGAAATAAAGAGAATGATTATGAGAAATAAATGATAAGTATGACTAGAGTGAAAAATAGTGATATGATATATACAAAATTGTTAGAGAGAGAATGAAAAGTAGTTAGAATAGTATAAAAAAAGTGATTTTTAGAAAAAAATATTATGATGAGGATGATTGTCGATGACTCAAACACAACAAAATCATTCTCGTTTTCATTCTCATACTCCCCTTTATTTTTGGTGGCACAAACCCACCCATGCTCTTTTTTTCTCATATCTATACAAATTTGAAAGCACATCTCTACTTTGTTTTATGAATTTAGGCTATCCAGAAATTTTATCTTTATAGAATACTTTCAACTACTTTAAATTGGAAAATATTCAAATATTCCATGTGGTCTTGTTTTTCTATCCTCAGTTGGGCAATGTTATGGGTAAAATGCTTTCAACACCATTCACATGGTTTCTAACCGTTTTTTCTTTTTAGTACCGAACACGTTTTGGCTTCAAATCCCCAATCTAATTATTGTAATCTCAAATATATCATGTTTGGAACCATTCTAATTAAAAAAAAATAAAGAAAAATTATCTCTTTAATCTTAGTTTTGAGATCTAATTTTAATTTGATTTATATATTTCAAAATTAAATATTTTCTTTTTTTTCTTGTTCGATCAAAATTAAATATTTTTTATCTTTACATTAAAAAAAAATGTGCATTTCTAATCATTGTATTTTTTTAGTTTACTTTTATGTTTATTTCTTCTAAAAATTAAATTTATGTGAAAATTAAAATAATTGCTTTATCAATATATTTGAAAATCAAGATTAATCTAAGTATTATTTTATTTAGTTAACGATTTTGTTATTGTATGAATTAAAAGGTTTGCATTTTTTTTTCTCAAAGAAAGGTTTCTATTTTTTAAATTTAATGTATAAACGTGTTCTCGACCAAATTGAAATTAGAGTGCAAAAGGTATTTTTTTCGAAAATTAAATTCGAGGTATATCTTGCACTTTCTTAATTTATCTCAATAATTTTTAAAAGGGTTTTTTTTTCATAAATAGACTCTATTTGAAAAGTATTTGCAAATATATGCATCTTCAAAAATATTAGCAAAATTAGAATTTATTTTAATATCTTATAAATTCTGAAATTAACGAATTACAACACTACCCTTAATTTATTGGTTTTTCATTTGGGAAAGAAAATTTTAAAAAAGAAAATCCTATCTCACATTCCAAACTAGAAACTGCCAATTTAGGGTGCATTAATTGTAGAATACTAGAAACCGACAATTTATGGTGCATTAATCATGGAAAACCATAAATTGCCAATTTATGTTGCATTAATTGTTTAACGAAAGTGGCGACAGTATATTCTTAGAGGTAGAGTTGTCATTTACATACAGTATGGTTAGTAATGTACATGTACAATATAATTAGTAATTTACATGTTATTTGATTCTGGTAATTTTGTTCATAAATAGACCGTATGAGTTGTTGAACGTTCAATTTTGTTGATTGAAATCAGAACTCGTATGATAACCACACAGTACTTAAATAACTTGGTATATACGGTACACTCATAATATATCATGTATCATACTGTATTTTAAAACTTTATGTTTTTTTTAAATGTTTAATTTGCTGATATGGATACTTGTAGTGTGATTTAATATGTTTGCAACAACGAACAAGTAATTTTAAATGTATAAATTTTTTAATGTACAATACCGTATAGTAAAACGTTTGGAAATAACATACGTAATATTTGTGAATTGATAGAGCTCATAGTGTTGGATAAAACTTCACACAAAATTACTATTTAAAGTGAGATCAGTAGTAAATAAAAAAGATCTTATGAGTTACAAAATTGAAATTGAAAGTCGGCATAAAAAAAAGACTGTAATGTAAAATCATCATTGGGTGAATGCATTCCTCAATATTTATGCAACGTTCTTCAGCTACTTCATGATTATGGTACATCTTCATTGTCATCCCACTGACCACTACGTCCAATAGGGATTGAGATGCTTGTTTAACCTATAAAGAAATGTTGTATAGTATTACAAAATGTTCAAACAAGATCTTCGCCTTATATTATAAGTCGATAATATACATGTATATAAACAATACCGTATTACAGAATAGAAATGTAATGGATAGTAATATGAGTATGAAAAATGTATTAGACATGAATAAAATGAATAATAAACCATAAATATACCGTGTAAGTTATACAATATGCCGACTTTTCATAAATGTACCATAAATAAATTAAATGTAGAGAAATGACAGAGTAGGAGTAAAACATATCATACTCTACATGGCAAACAACAGTATTAATGATATTATACAAATGGAATGATTGATAAACCTATAAGGAGAAGATGTACAATATAACTAACCTAAAAACACCGTATGAACATACGGTATATACTCAATTGTACAGTTTTGTATATGTGTATACAATCAATTATATCAGAATATGGAAATCAAAGTACGAAGAAACTATTGTACATATGATTTTATTGCAATTCTAAACATGATTTTTGACATTCTAAATACTAAAATATAAATAAATTAAATGTAGAGAAATGACAAAGTAGGAGTAAAACATATCATACTCTACATGGCAAACAAAGTATTAATGATATTATACAAATGAAATGATTGATGAACCTATAAGGAGAAGATGTACAGTATAACTAACCTAAAAACACTGTATGAACATACGGTATATACTCAATTGTACAGTTTTGTAGATGTGTATACAATGAATTATACTAGAATATGGAAATCAAAGTACGAAAAAATTATTGTTCTACATATGATTTTACTGCATTTCTAAACATGACTTTTGACATTCTAGATACTGGAATTTAAATGAGTTAAATGTACAGAAATAATAGAATAGGAATAAAACATATCATACTAAACCATCTGAAACATATCGGATCACGATTATACTAGAACGAAAGAAAGAACCTACTAATGATGATGGCTAAGGAACAAAAACGTAATACAAATACGGTGAAAAATGAAAATTATTGAGAAGAGATAACTAAAGACGTATGATTATACCGTCCGATCGTAACTTTGTGGTCGCGATTTAAAATTTGTGTGGTGGCCGAAATGTGAAAAGAAAGATTGAATGGAGCTGGAGAAACGAAAAATGGAGGAATGAAGAATGGAAGAAGAAAAGTGAAACGAAAATGGAATAGAAAGAAAGATAAGAGATAATGAGAAAAGGAATTAAATCTCATTGCATTAAAAGAGTTGACAATTATATATGGTATGTTTTAAAAGGATGGAAAGTATGCAAAATGAGGCATTTAATTCAAAAATTTAATATTAAATATGAGAAAGGGCAAAATGGTATTAAGGAAAAATTAATAATTACGATTTTTTATAAAAAAAATTAACTTTGCAAAAAAAAACTTGGTCGTCTATATTTGTAAATACTTTTTCAATGTGGTCTAGTTACTAGAATTTCCCTTTTTAAAATCCGAATAATGTTTGAAGTCTTCTATGAAATCAGAAAATTGTATATTGGAAGGATTTTCCCCTTTTGAATTTATCGTGATACGTAAGAATATTTCTCGTGAAGGAAACTCGTTTTGGGAGCATAATTATCGGCGTTAAATTAAAGCAGAGAAAGGGTTCCGATTCCAATCCAATCCAATTTGGTCCCTAATGTTGACTTTCATTAATAGCCGTTCGATCATTAACTATTTTATTAAAAATGACGTGGACTTTGATTTTCCACATAATTTCTAACTCTTTTTTTTATTATTTTGTCCTAGATAAAACCATCATTTTATATTTAAAAGATAAAAGATTACAAAATAAAAATAGCTTTTATTCCCCATATGTCCCATATGCCAGATCTGTTCTATAAAATGTTGGGGGACCATCGAGGAAGCCCTTTTTTATATATATATATATACAATTGATTTTTTTAGTAGAGATATTTTTGAGTAAAAAAAGTAGAGAAAATTGATTGAATGCTAATCTATGTTGATTATGAAAATCTAATAAAGTGGATGAGGTATATTTTTCTTACCTTTTAATGTTTAGGTTGATTATTACTTTTATTTGTTTCATTTTAGAATTTATGCATTTTTGTAAATATAACCATTAAGTTTGATTGCTAGCCATCCATTTTTTCGTCCCTCTAGCCTACTATCTCGGTTTAAATTTAAAGTAAATGAATTAAACTTGTATTTTTAACTAAAAAAAGGGAAAGTACATTTTTAATGACTAGATTTGAAGTTTAAATTTAATTTCGTCTTTAAATTTTAAGTTTTAACATTTTTCAAAAAAAATTTCTTACATTTTAATAATACTCACTTTTAATCACTAAAAATCGTTAATTGCATAACATAATATTGATTAATAAACTAATTTTAAATGATAATATATCAAAAGGAAAATATTTTAATTTGAAAAACTGTAATACATCATTTATTTTATGAAAATAATTATAAATTTAATCAAATTTAAAAATATTTACAAAAAAAAAGTATTATCAATACTCCTTATATAATATTATTTTATTATTAATACAATATTATATATTATTAGTACAGTATTATATATTAATACATACACCATATAATTATTAATAGTTAATTTCTTTTCTTGTCTAATATTATAAATACCTTTTCAATTTTCCATATTCTTAATTTTCTTTTTTTAATTTTAACTTGAATTTAATTTTAAATGAAAATGTAATTAAAGTAAATTTATAAAATTATATATATAAAAAGTAAAAGTGAGTATTATTGAAATAATAAACCAGTTCAACACGGTCACAGATTAGAGCTCGAGAATCAATATTTGTTCCCCTCTCCGAATATATACTAAAAAAAACAAACAATTAAGATAATGTAATTGTTAAAAAAAAAAAGTGTCGGAGGGTGGTGCAAAACACGTGTTAATCACGTTACGAAAATGGAGAAAGACACGTGTGAGGACAAGTGTGCGTTGTCGCAGGTCGATGACGTGTACACTCTTATCTATCTTATGTGGTTTTATTAAAGGCTTTGTGAATCACGCGTTGTAATTTCTACGTGACAGCGAATGTCCACATATTCTCAAACCTCCAATCATCGATCGCCACGTACCCCCCCACCTATCCTTTCATTCTAACATATCCTCCTTACCATTCATCAATGCACTTTTTAACATAGTTGGTGTTTCCAAACCCAATCCTGTTCACAAATTGCCCTTTCTCAATTGTTTCATGGATATTTTATATTATGTGAGTAATACATTAGTTTTTTTTATAACCATAATCGCCTGTCTCTAGACTAGGCCATGACAAATATCGAAAGAGTAATGTTATAGGCGAGTCTCGAATCTAGTAAATTTTCGATCATTGTACCACCCCTTGAAGACAGACTTAGTTTTAATTTAATTTATGTGTTTCAAAATTGAACACGCTATAAAATTAGTTCTTAGATAGTAAAATTGTTAGTTATATAAAATAGTGTTGATTTGATTAATTTTAAATTTCGATACGTTGATGAAGTGATTATTAATATTTAAAAGAACATAAATAAACATTACAAAATAGATGAGGACTAAAAGTAAACATTATTAAAATGTCATCAATAAAAGTGTTTAATTATGAGATTAAATTAAAAGTAGATTTCAAACCTAAGGACTAAAAATGTAACCTTTCACTCATATATTTTAGGGTTATTTAGATTAAATTACAATTTCATCGCTACTCTTGGAAAATTGAAAAAGCATACGTCTAGAATTATTGACATAAACGTGTGTTTATATATACATATATATAACTATTGAGTTCGAGTCTAATTATTGTTTAACTAAAAAAAATTAAAAATATTTCAGTAAAGTTGGATCACATGTAAACGTACAATAATATACTCTAATTCAACGTGTGTGTATGTTTTTATATACTAAAAATTTATTGATAGAAGAAAGCATAACTATAGACTAAATTAGTGAAAAGCTCAATATCAATTAAGATTAATAAAATCCAAACAAATGACTAAAATGAGTATCTCCAATATGTGATCGTGTTATATTGAGAAAACCATTTTCGATTAGATTTGAATATATAGACTCAAATACTTGTTTTGGCTCACTCATTTGGATTGGATCTAAATTTTGAGGATCAAATATCTACTTAAACTTAGGTGGAATTCAAATCACCTGCTAAGGTTTAACCTTCTTGGATTGGATCAAAATTGGGGAAATGAATACTCACATGGATCTCTAATACCAGAATTGATTATACGAGATTTTATCTCAAAATCAATTGGTAGTAAGGAGAGTAATTAATATATCATTTAAAGATATTGAGAATTCTTCACATTTCTAATGTGGGAACAAGATGACCATCTCCAACACGCCTCTTCGAGATGGTGCCATATAAGTAAAACCATCTTAAATTAGTCCGAATTTATGGATCGAAATAATTGCTTACTCGCTTGGGTGGGATTTAAATTTTTTGGATTAGATATTTACTTAAGTTTACTAGCTTGGATTGAGTCCAAATTACTCGTGAAAGTTTTTTACCCGCTTTGATTGGATCGGAATTTGAAAGATCAACGCCCACATGAAGCTCTAATACCATATTAAATAATATGAAATTTCATTTTAAAATTAATTGATTGTAAAGAGTGTACATCATATCTCTTGTAAAAATATTGAAAACTCTTTATTTTTCAATTGTGAAAGAAAATGAGTGTCTCTAACAATCGAACGATCTTGTATATGATCATATTTCTATAAGAAAACTCACAATTCGAGAAAATGAGATATTTAATCCAACTTTTTCCGAAGGCAAAGTAACTATATTGTTCTAAAATTAACTATGCCTCTACTTTTAACTCCTCTTCGAACTTATTTTAGTATGTGTTTGGATGAATTTTTGGATGAGGAGTTAATTTGAGTAGTTAGAAATTGAAGTTTTTGTGATAGTTCGTTTGGATATAGATTTTTATAATGGAATTGCAGCAAAAAACTCGTTTGGATGTAAATTAGAAATGGAGAATTATTTTAAATAGTTACAAATGAGTGGTTAAAAATAAATTATTTAGAGTAGTTAAAAATGATGAGTTGTTTTAAGTAATTACAATACTTCCCTTATATATAATTTTTTGAATAGCTAATAAATACTCAATTAGAAATCTTCCATAAATTCAACAAACAAACATCACCTTAAAATTGGCCAACTAAATAAGGAGATTGATGAACTTAAAAGAAGAGGGCATACAAGGCCAATGTTGACCTTAACTCATAAAAATAAAATGAACCTAAATTTAGACTAAAATAATAATAATAATATTTCAAAACAATTGTAGTTTGGAAGAAAAACAAAATTAGAAAGCACATTTGATTAATAAAATAAAATAAATTACAATTTAGGACACCGTTGTGTCTCGTAGCTTGTTGGCCAAAGTTGTTGGATTAAATTTCATTTTAATCCGTTGGGCACAAGTTCGATTCCCAGTGGGTAAAGGGAGTTGTTTGGTGATTTGGTTTTCAAAAATATTTTAGGTATTACAAAATACCTTTTTTTAAAAAAATATTAATAATAATAAAAGAAGAGGGGATATTACCCCTAAAATTCTATACTTGTTCATAATATATTTAATTTTTGTTTTCGATTTTGTGTAATTTTGAGTTAATCTGATTAAAAGTGAATTTTAAGAAGAAATAACTTGCAAAATAAAAATATATGTATATGAGTATATCAGTATGGTGCAACAGGAGTATAATTTTAGTTAAATAAGATTGATTTTTTTTTTTTTTTTTTTTGAGTTAGAATAAAATTGAACTTACATCTATTGATGTGATCTATAGTGTTATTTTTACTCATGGATTGACCTAAAAATTTCAATCTTTAAAAAGTTTCTTGAATTATAAGCTGTGATTATAAAGAAGGAAATTGTTAAGACGAACTATACTCACAAAGTAATTACAATCTATATAAATTTTAAAATATTTGCATCCATAATCATTAATGTGTTTAAATACTTTATTATAAATATTCATTAATACCAATAATTATATTTGATAATTTTTTTTTTGAAATAAGTGTTTTTATAATTGTTTTCTAAATTCAACTGTTCTGTTAAATTTCCATACAAAGACGTCAAGTTGAAACCACAATTTCGGCCCTCGGCTTAGAAACTTAGAAAGTGATTATTTATCACAATCGGGCTTACTTTGATAAGTTTGGGCCTTACCTTATATGGACTAAAAATTGGGCTTTTAAGGCCCAACATTATGCTTGGGCTTATGGGTTTATTTGTCCCACCAAATCATATCACATCAACACCAATTTAGGATTCTTTAAAAAAAACACCAACAACAACAATTTAGGCACATTTACTTACCATGAATCTGAACCAAGAAATGGATACAAAATTTTTGTATTCTCTATTTCTTTTCATGGTGCTTACCAATTAGATTATGATATCCTGCTACTCAAATTATATTAGATTTAGTTTAGATTTTCAATTTGAATTAATTTTTGTTTCAGATTAATTTATTTGGTTTAGATTTGATCATTTAACCTTGGTTACATGCATTTATGTTTGTATTCACTACAATTCAATTCTATATTCATGAAACTCAATCTTTCATTGTTGATTTTTCATTAAAGTTTACGACTCAAGTTGAGAAATGAGAATAGCCACCCATGTGGTAAAATCTCAATCATTTATATTTATTTTTTAAAAAGAAAAAGTGGTTAGGATTTTGACACATAAGTGGTTACATGCTACCAATGCAACATGCAAATATTTCTCATAAAGTAATAAACTCGATGAAATTTGTAAATAACTTTTACAAAATTGAGTTTCCCCCCAACATTTATAAAATGCATAAAGGTATATAAACTATTTATATTATTATTAATTAATTTTAAAGTTAAAACTTTAGATTTATCTCATAAAGTTTTTCAAACCATGCACAATCTCTATTAAAATGTACAGTTGTTAGTTAATAATTGGAATTTGAAACAACTTTCCCAATATTCTTTTGTTTTCTTTTGAGAATTGAAGTTGGAAATGAGAAAAGCTAAAGAAGCAACCAAAACAAATCAATGAAGAAAAATTAAGGTGAGCCCACAAAAGCTACCAAGTGAGAGAATGATAAAATTAAACACAAAAAAGAAGAAATTTTTGGTATTAATGGATTGAAAATGAAAATTTCCCCTTGCATTGTCACAGTCACCGTAGACTTCCAAAGCCTTTTTGGTCAACCCAGGCATTACACATATACACAGATTAACTGAACTAAAAAATAAATAATATTCTTAAAATAAAATAAAATAAATCAATAATATAGATATATAGATTAGCTTTACTTCTGGAAAAACAGGCTCCAAAATACCCATAATAAAGAAAACAAGCAAAATTAGTGTCATAAATGAGAAAAAAATCGAATGGATCAGTGACGCAATGGTTTCAATTTTTTGATGTAAACCAGTTCAATACCAGCATCACAGATTCGAGCCCAGGAATCGATATTTGTTCTCCCTCTCCCAATATGTGCTCAAATAAAAAAAAAAAAAAATGCATATTAGACAGGAGAGTGGATAATACGCATATATGACACTATTTTGAAGTCATTAACGAAAGACTTCAATTATCAGTCATTATAAACAGTTAAATTGTCTTTAAAATTATTTTTATCAACATAATCATACTTTAGTGTTTTCAAATTTTCATCGTAACGTGTTTAGTTGCCCAAATTTTCATCACGCTCAAGCTGTAATGCTTGATTAACTATATTTTTCTTGGGGTAAACTATTATTTTGATGGTTGAATTATGACATTTATTTCATTTTGGTTTATAAATTTTTAAAAATCTAATTTTAGTTCCCAAACTTTAAAATTTGTTTAATTTTAGTAATTTCATAAACTTTAAATTTTGTTCCGTTTTGAATTTTCTACTAAAAAATCATCAAATTGGTCTTTAGAATTTTTTTCCTTCAAAAAATTACGACCGTCCTCGTTAAATTTTAATAATATATTCCCATTTTTTTAAAAAAAATTGTATTGAAATTATTAACATTATTAAACTACTTTTGATTTGTTTTTGGAGAAACCAAACTACTGTTGATTAATATTGACTCTTAGAGACTAATTAATGTTTTTTTTTAAAGCACAACAATTAAAATTAAACATGAACAAATTTATTATTTCATTGAAACATCCATATCATCAGAATTATGAATAGAATGGTTATGAGTCATTATTATTCTTGCACATGATGATAAGTCAAAGGTGTTGACTTGAAAAGAAGAAAAATGAGAGGTTGGTTGGGGAAGCCAAATGCATTAATTAATAAATAGATAGGTAATGTGGCAGGTATCAATCTCAGTTTGGCTTAGCTTCTACATCTAACAAAACTTTATACTTTGTGACATTATTAATTCCCCCAATACAAAACAATACAAAACAAAACAAAACAAAACAATTATTAAGACAGCGCCTACAAAAACTATAAAACGGTTTGACAAAGTTGGACGGTGTTCAAACCAGACACAGACATATGCACTTGGCGCTCTGCTCATGGCCTTGTGTGTGCTTGTACCCCCACAACTCAAATGTCCCACACCAACAAGTGTGCGAGCCAGATGTTCACAGGACGAGGCGGAATCCAGAAGTGTCTACACCACTGAATATAATCTCCGTACACACGAGATTAACGACTACTTTACTCGGGGATCAAGATAGAAATTCTCCACTTTCATGCAAAAAAATAATAATGATTAAATATAAATATTTTTAGTATATGTTACAGAGAAAATGTAAATAAGGTGGGGATGTAGAATACATTTCATTTCTTTATTTAATTTAGGATTTTTTTTTTCTCTCTCCAATCTCTCTTTGGAGTGGGCCAAGAGAGAAAAAATTGATATCTCTAATAATGTATATTCTCTTCTCTTCTATCTATTTTCGATATAGAAATCAAAAGCATCCTACAATCATTTGACTTTAGATACATTGTGTTGTAATATTGTTACTCAAATTTATAATATGAAATTTTATTTATTTATACTATGACTTAAATGTTGTTAAGAGAATCATTTTGAATTTTCCTTTTGTCTTTGTTAGTTAGGATATTTGTACCAGTTTTATATCCTATTAAAATATATTTTGTATATGTAAATACTCCATTTTATATTAAAATATATACTTTTATCATATAGGGTGTATTTGTTTGATTTGTTTTTTTTTTTTTAAGAAAAGAGTGGAGTGTAAAACAATAAAGTTATTAATAGTAGTTTGAAGTGGTTAACTATATTCGTTTAGGAATTGAGGTTAGAAGCAGTGGAGTAATCAACTATTTATTTGAAAATTGAGGTTAATGTTGGTTGAGTGAAAAAATTTTATGTGAAATTTAATAAGATTTAATGTGAGATTTACTACAAAAAAAAACAAACAAACCGTTTTTGAGGGGTGGTTATTAATCACTTTTCATGTCAAAAAAACAAATATAATGTACTTCTTCTATTAGGAATAAAATATCATAAAAATATTTTTGTTAGGAATAAACATCGTTAAAATATTATCTAAGATTTATTAGATATTTGATAGGATTTGTTAAGAGATGTTTTGGGATTTGATCTTTGGGGGTATAATATATATTTGTGAAAAGTTAATAGAAAACTATAAAATTTAGTTCTTTCCACCCTTTATCCCTTTCATTTATATTAAATAGGGGTGATAATGAAAATTGAAAACCGACAAAACCAAACCGAACCATATCAATTTATTGGATTGGTTCGGATTTTTCGTATAATATTGCTCATATTGGTTTTTATTTAGTGAAAAGCGAAAGTTATTAGATCAGACTGGTTTCTATTTGTAAAAACCAATAAAAACTCAATCGAAACAATATTGTTATTTTTACTTTCATTTGTCTTTTTATATGTTAGTTAAACTTTTTAATCGTAAGTGACTAATTATTTTTATTTAATTTAATTATAAATTATGAGATTTTTTTTAGGAAAACAACATTAAAATATCAATTGGAAGTAAAATAGCAAGTAGAATAGTAAAAAGAATTAAACTGTAGGGCACCGAATTGAAGAAAATCGAGTCATGTTTTTATTCTTTATCGGACATTGGTTCGATTCCTTTTTTTGTCAAATCAATCGGATCAGATCTGTTATCAGTTTGGCCTAAAAATCAAGGAAAACCGAACCAATGATCTTGTTTTTATTGGGCATTGGTTCGGTTCCTCTTTTAATCTAATTGATTAGATCGGTTCAGTTTTCGGTTTGACCTAAAATCGAAAAAAAATCGAATCAATATCACCCCTAATATTAAATATATTTTTATACATATGTCGCCTCCACATTAATCCATAGTTCATAGTTCATAGTTCCAAATTTCGAATTTGGAAGACAAAAAATGATTATGCCATTAAATTCAGTCATGAAATTGAAACTTCAAATTTTTAAAAGGAACATATTTTAAGAACTGAAGCCAATGCCAATAATACTTTGATTACTTGGGAACAATTTTGTTTGATCTATTTCATGTCATTGTTTTCATTTCATTTCGTTCTTCCTTTTTTTTTTTAATCATTTCTTTGTTTGATTAAAGTCAAAAGGATGGACTTTGGGAGGAGATGAAGAGATTTTATTGTGGGGTTCTTTTTTATTTTTTTCTTTATTGAAAAGGGAATCTCAAGCAGTGATTATGAGATTTTTTTTTCTTCTTTTAAATTTAATAACATTTGAGGGTAAAATGTTTCAAACATGTAATATTGGTTATTAGCTTATACAGTTTGACATATATATATATATATTTTAATTGTTGGTTATCTTATTTGGTAATGATTCATTTCAACCTAAATATCAACATTTAGTTCTCATATTATTTTAGTGTAGTATAGTACATTCTAAGTAGAGTTTATTGGTTCATTATCCCGAATTTGTACTAAAAAAAGATTATTTTTCTTTTTTCTAAAGCAAAGAGTTGGATAAAAAATCTTTTAGCATAGAAGATTTTGAAAATGTTATAAGAATTACTTCTACATTGCAAGTGTTTGTGATGGTTGCATTATTAAAATTTGTTTATCCTATTTAATAACCATTTTATTTTTTATTTTTAAATTTCAAACTTATTTTACTCGAATTTTGTATTAGGTGTTTTATTTTTTTTTCCCTATAAGAATGCTAATCAAATTTCAAAACTCAAAACAAGTTTTTTGAAGTTCTTTTCTTCAAATTTTGATTTAATTTTTAAAAATATAAATAAAATGTAAATATTATAAGTAAGAAAAAATATATGACAGATATAATTATGGTAGGCTTAAATTTCAAATATTAAAAAGGGAAATTATACTCATTGTTCACTTTTACAAAACTATTTGCAAGCGTGTGCAAACATGAAACTATTTGCAAATATATTTTTTTAATTAAAATAATTTAAAAATTATTTTACACTCACATTTAAATTTTCAATATAATTAATTGGAGAAGAGATTTTTACACACACCATCTTTTAAAAAACTTAAAACTTCAAATTTTTTTTGTTTGAGGAAAATTTAAAACTTCAATTAGTTATTATATTATGTTACATGTAATATTAATTTTATTGACTAAATAATTTAATATTAGTATTTTTATTAATATGTATTAATTATGTATTATAAATATTCATTGATACAATATTTTTATAAATACACAAGGACTATATTTGCTATTTTTTCTTAAAATTAACTATAATTACGATTATTTTCTAAAAGTGATTAATTTCGCAAATTTCTTTTTTTAAATGCAGTAGACTTTATACCATATTTATTAGACAATATTAATGATTAATACTAGTATTATTGAGTATTTATAATACAATATTAATAATTAATGCTAGTATTAATGAGTATTTATAATATAATATTAATGAGTATTATAATATAGTATTAATGATTAATACTAGTATTAATGAGTATTTATAATATAATATTAATGATTAATACTAATATTAATGAGTTTTTTTTTAAATTATATTAATGAATATTTATAATATAATATAAATGATTAACGCTAGTATTAATGAATATTTATAATATAATATTAATGAGTATTTTTAATGCAATATTAATGATTAATGCTATGTATTAATTATGTATTATAAATATTCATTGATACAATATTTTTATTAATGCACAAGGACTATATTTGCTATTTTTTTCTTAAAATTGACTATAATTACGATTATTTTCTAGAATTGATTAATTTCGCAAGTTTTTTTTTAAATCAAGTAGACTTTATACCATATTTATTAGACAATATTAATGATTAATACTAGTATTATTGAATATATATAATACAATATTAATAATTAATACCAGTATTAATGAGTATTTATAATACAATATTAATGATTAATACTAGTATTAATGAATATTTATAATATAATATTAATGAGTATTTATAATGCAATATTAATGATTAATGTTAGTATTAATGACAACTATACTACTAATATTAATCTTTTCAAAAATATAAAAAAAATAATACTAATATTAATGACAATTTATAATACAATATTAATCATGAATTCTATATTACTCACAATTATAATACAATATTACAATGTATTATAGATTATAAATGACTTTAAAATTTGTTTCTCAAAAAATGACTTTAAAATTTGCATATATTTATAATTAAACTCATCTAGTAAAATTTCCTTAAAAAAAGAATTCAAAAAATATATCAAATGCTCGCTGGAGAAAAAGAAAGCCAAAATAAGAAGACAATTTTAGGATGAAGCTGAAGTTAAAATGGGATGACGGAAGTTGAAAATGTGTGATTTTAGGAGTTTTAAATCTTTTTAGTTTTCATTTTATTAAAGGTAGTAAATGATAGTTTTGTCATTTCATATTAAAATAAATTTCCTAATTTTTAGTGGTGCGCAACTTTTGCTAAATGTTTAAAATCTAAACATTTTTATAATTATTTTTTCTGTTTAGTCTAATCACGTAAAAAGCTCAAAAAAATTCTATAAACTTTCATGATTGAGGAGAATTTAAGGAGGTAATTTTAAATAGTGAAATTGTAAGGAAAGTATGAAAAATTATAATATAAGATTATTTTATAATAGGGAGGGTATATGTGTCTTTTGCTTGGAAAAGAAAATTTCTTTTAAAACACGGTTGTCTAGTTTTGCAAAATTTTATACTTGTGTATATTTTTGTAATTATTTTCCTTATTTAGCTTAAACATGCATAAAGCCCCTATTAAAAACATGCTTATGAAAGAAGCATAAAATGCTAAAATTGCGGCCTTGTTGCTAATAAAATTTAGGGCAAAAAGAGATTTTTGGATGTGATATGAATTTGGTTTTTTGTTTGTTTGTTTTTTTTTTTTTTTTTAGATTTAACTAGGTTACTAATTTATTCCTAGGTTATCATCAAAATTTAGAATTTAAAAAAATTGTTATTAAAAAAAAGGACTAAAAAGAACTACCTTTAAATTATATATATATATATATATATATTTTTTTTTTTATTAATTCAATAATATTTAAAGAAGAAGATTTGAACATAGTCAAATTATATATCATATTCATTAACCTCAATTTTTGTTCTTGCTTAAATTTTTAGGCTAAATCATACATTTTACGCTAAATTATAGTTTGCTATGTAAATGATGGGTTATAAAAAAAATTATCCTCGTACGAAAAGCCTTAGGGTGTGATTGTTTGATGAATTTATAGAAGACTTAAAATGAGTATTTACTAATTAGTTTTCAAAAAATTATCAAAACGAATTAGTGTAACTACTTAAATAAATATTTATTTTTATTAGGAAAATTATAGTAACTAGACCACATCCGAAAAATATTTGTAAATATAAGTGCCCAAGTTTTTTTTTGCAAAGTTAATTTTTTTATTAAAATTCGTAATTATTAATTTTTCATTAATGCCATTTTGCCCTTTATCACATTTAATACTAAAGTTTTGAATTAAAACACTCATTTAAACATATTTTCCATTCTTTTAAAACATACCATATTTAATTGTCAACTCTTTTAATGCAAAAGATTTTAATTCATTTTCTCATTTATCTTCCATCTTTCTTCCTTTTCTTTTTCTGTTTCACTCTTCTTCCTCCATTCTCCATTCCTCCATTTTTCGTTTCTTCAGCTCTATTCATTCTCTCTTTTCACATTCCGGCCACCACGTAAAATGTAAATTTTCTTCGACCACAAAGCTCTGATCGGACGGTATAATCATACGAGTTAAGTCATCTTCTCTCAATAATCTCCGTTTTTCACAGTATTTGTATCACGTTTTTGTTACTTATCCATCACCATTAGCATGTTACTGTTCATTCTCAGTATAGTCGTGATTCGATATGTCTTAGATTGTTTAGTATGATATGTTTTATTTCTATATATGTCAATTTTGTACATTTAATTCATTTATATTCCAATCTTTAGAATGTCAAAAATCATGTTTAGAAAATTTAGTAAAATCATATGTAGAACAGTAGTATCTTCGTACTTTCCAATTCATATTGTGGTATAATTGATTGTATATACATCTACAAAACTGTATAATTGAGTATATACTATATATTCACACGTCCTCGATTCCTATATAGTTAAATAAATTGTATATTTGACTATATACCGTATGTTCATACTATATTTTTAGGTTAGTTATATTGTACATCTTTTCCTTATAGGTTCATTAATCATTCCATTTGAAATTGCACATAGTGTTATTTACAATGTCGATATTTCTGTTTAGAAATGTATTTAAATCATATGTAGAACAGTATTATCTACATACTAAAATGTTCAAGACCTGTATACTTGAGTATTATCTACTGTAGTTTTCCATGTATCGTACGTTATATTACTGTATAAACTATACAAAACTCTATATGTTTCATTATTTCATTATACATATTGTATAAGTTACACAATACATTTATGGTTTATTATTCTTTTTTATTCATGTATAATACATTTTTCATACTCATATTACTATTCATTAAATTTTCATTCCGCAATACGGTATTGTTTATACATGTATATTATACGACTTATAATATAGAGCAATATTATTTGGACATTTTTGTAATACTATACAACGTTTTCTTATAGGTTCAACAAGCATTTCAATCTGTATTGCACATAATGGTCAGTAGGATGAAAATGAGATGTACCATAATCATGAAGTAGCTGAAGAGCGTTGCATAAATATTGAGGAACGCATCACTCAATGATGATTTTACATTACAGTCTTTTTTTTTATGTCTAATGCTTTCAATTTCAATTTTGTAACCCATGAGACATTTTTTATTTACTATTGATCTCACTTTGAATAGTAATTTTGTGTGAAGTTGTTCCAACAAAGATTTAATCTCTATCAATTCACAAATATTACATATGTTATTTCTCAATGTTTTACTATACGGTATTGTACATTCAAAATTACTTGTTCGCTGTCGCAAACATATTAAATCACACTACAAGTATCCATATTAGCAAATTAAACACTTTAAAAAAAACACAAAGTTTTAAAAATACGGTATGATACATGATATATTATGGTTGTACCGTATATACTAAGTTGTTTCAATACTGTGTGGTTATCAAACGTGTTCTAGTTTCAATCAAATGAAATTGAACGTTCAAATTTGCTCATACGATTTATTTATAAATAAACTTACTAGAATCAAATAACATGTACATTACGAACTATACTGTATGTAAATCACAACACAGTACATCTAACAATGTATTGTCGCCACTCTCGTTCTACAATTAATGCACCATAAATTGGCGATTTTTGGTTTGGAATGTGAGACGAATTTCCTTTTTTAAAATTTTACTTCCCAAATGAAAAACTAATAATTTGATCGTTATTTTTTAAATTTATAAGGTATTTAAAAAGGAAGATGAAACGTCTGTGATAAATGTGATTTCGAATGATATATTTTTCTATAATTAATGCCCATAAATTTGCGATTTGTGGTTTTGGAATGTGAAATAATTTTCCTTTTTTGAAATTTTTCTTCCAAAATTAAAAAACAACCAATATGAGGGTATGATTGTAATTCATTATTTTCGGATTTTATAATGTATTAAAACAAAATCTACTTTTTCTAATATTTTTGTAGATATATATATTTGCAAATACTTTTCAAATATGGTCTATTTATGAAAAAAAACCTTTTTTATTATTAGAAATATCAACTCACTTTTCTAGTCATTCATTATTAAGTATTCAAAATAATAGTGTTTCTCAAAAAAAAAAAGTATTCAAAATAATTTATTTTTAACTATTCATTTTCAATCATTCCTTATTTATCTATTCAAATTAATTATTCATTTCAAATTCACATCCAAACAAGTTATTGTCTCTAATTTCTCTACAAAAAAAAAAATCATATCAAAACGAATTTTTTTTATCTTAACTTCTAACTCTTTAAAATAACTTATCAAAACTGCTCAAACTTATTTCTCATCCAAACACATTTTCTTTAAGAAACATTTTACCCTAAGTCCAATTTTCCTATTTTTTTCAAGTACCAACTCATGAAACGAAAAGCTCAATTGTAACATTTTCATAAACTTCGAAGTTGGCTACTTTATATATATATAATTTACCTCCTAGAAACAAATAAACAAACATCTCATAAAAATGTAAATGAGACTATTTTTATTCGATCTCTTAAAATGGTCATTCAACTATTCATTAATTTCGAACTCATAATTACATGGAATCTGTTCACATAATTTGAACCGACAAGAAATTGAATTTGAACACCGAAAAATGTCAGGCTTCACCCAGCAAATAACTATTGATTTTGGATCATATTTATTAAATATAATATTCATGGATTCAAAATTCCATTTCCAAATTCAAATCCAAATAAAAAAATGTGTAGCCAAATCAGTAGCATAAAATATTTTTTCCTTCAAACAAACAAATTTTACATTCTTTTTACGAGAAAAAGAAAAATAAGTGTGGGGTCCAGTGCACGTGCGGCTGCTCATACTTAAAGTCAAAATTAAAATAGTTCATATTCCTTCACATTATTTGCCTTTTATATGCCCTCCATTATTGTTATCTATTTTCCATTTCTTTTCACTTTGATTTCCATTTTTTTTCTTTGTTTCGTACTCAAAAGGAAAAATAATAATAATAATAATAATAATAAATTTGCCCTTTGAAATTCCCTTTTAGCGTCATCATTTGATGCTAAGTTTGAAAATAAGAAGTAACTTTTGGATCAGAAATAAGAGATTCGACACGTTAAATAGTAAGGGGGTGGTGCTAAAAAAAAAAAGAAAAAAAAGTAAGGGGGCGTTTATTTGACATATTTAGGTAGGAATTAGTATTATGATTTATCAACTTTTTCTCGAAAATTTACATCCAAACGAATTTTTATTAACTTCTCTTCATTTTTACTTTTAAAAATAACTCTTATTTTTAATCATTCATTTATAATTCTCAATCAATTCTAGCCACTTATTTTTAATCATTTATTTCAAATCAATCAAAATAACTCATTTTTAACAATTCATTTTTAATCATTTATTTTTTAACTACTAAAAATAATTGCTGATTTTTAAATCTACATCAAAACAAGGTTTTGACTCTAACTTCTCTACACAAAAATTACTCTCAAATTTTAATTAAAAAACTACCTAAATATGTCAAACAACCAGCCCCTAATATTTTTTGCTGCATATATAAATAAATAAATATATATATATATATTAATTTTTTTTGAACCGCTGCATATATTTTTTTTTTGAGATTACAACAATTAGGGGTGGAGGAGACTCGAACCTAAGACCTCTTGGTCGTTATATTAAATTTTTTTGAACCGCTGCATATATTTAGTATGGTTTGAAAGAGTATTTTGAATCGGTGCCCTTTCTCATATAACATATCAGTTTAATTAAAAATCTGTCACTAAGTGCAGGGATACCTTTTTTAATCACCAGAAGTATTATAAATGGCCAATAAATTTTTTATTATTTATAAAAACTAAATGAGAAGTCATGAACTTCAGTCATTTATTATTGACTTTGGAAATCTATCAATGATGTCTACATGCTTTGTATGGAAATGGTTTAAATTCCTGATCAATCATATAAGTAAAAAAAAAAGGTTTTGAAGTGTTTAGATTTGAGTTTAATTAAATAATTAACTTGATTGAATTAAATGAAGAGAGAGTGTTCAAAACTTTAATATTAGATTGAACCAATAAAAT
Organism: Sicyos edulis; assembly: GCA_036507275.1. Classification (NCBI taxonomy): domain Eukaryota; kingdom Viridiplantae; phylum Streptophyta; class Magnoliopsida; order Cucurbitales; family Cucurbitaceae; genus Sicyos; species Sicyos edulis. The sequence goes on along the minus strand of CM071847.1, from coordinate 45,558,801 downwards.
AGTTCATTTAAACATGATCATAAATTCGAATCTATTCACTAAATTAAAAACTTAGATTAAATACATGTGATCTTATAAAATATAGTTGTCAACCATTAAAAATACAATATATTTTTTTTGGTCATCGGATGCATGTAGGTCGAAAATATGGCCAATCCCTAAAAATCTCAGTGCCTGTTGAAATTTAAAATTATAAACCAGAATTTGGCAACTTTTCAAATAATTTCTCCATGGATTAAGCAAATCTCTCTTGACCGCAAATAGTACATATATATTAAGTCTAAGTTTAGGCATGTGAGTCACAATTTTGGTTGATAGTCAATGAAAAAAATAAAAAATGAAAGTTATATATATATAAAATAAAAAATGAAATTTTATACTACTTTTTAAGGCTAAACTTATTTTGGAGTTTTGTTCCATTTGCCTCTTTAATTAAACATTCAATTTTAGTTTGATGTATTTCAAAAAAAGCTTAAAGTTAATTTTTATAGTATATTTTTGGTTCATTTCTTGTCTTTAAAAAAATGTTTCTCTATAGATTTTAGGAAAGGTTTCCATTTTTAATACTATTTATATTAGTGAGACTATTTCGATTGATATTAAGTTTAAACTTAACCTATAAATCATTTTAAAAAAATTTGTAAGGTATATAAATTGAAAGTAATGATTGAAATGTTAGTCCAAAATGAAATAAACCTTAAATATTTGAAGATTGTAATTATGCTTTTAGTATTTTGGGAAAATTACATTTTTATTCCTTAGATTTGAGATTGACTTTCAGTTTGGTCTATATATTTAAAAAATAAGTACTTTTACCTTTCATATTTCAATAATACTCATTTTTAATACAAAGTTTGATAAAATTAATTTTAAAAAATCATCTATAAGTTTGGTATCTTTTTTTTTGAAAAAAATAATTGAACAATTTAATTTTGAATTTCAATCATACTCCATTTTAGTCATTAAGATAATAAAAGCATTAGTTACATATTATAGTGTCAATTAAAATTATGATATTAAACTAATTCTAAATATTAAAATATTGATGAACGTGAGTTTAGTGAAATGTTAGCTTTAATGAAATATCAAAAGTAAAAATATTTAATTTTGAACTCATAAAACCAAACTCAAACTAAATTTCAAATTTCTAAAACAAAAGTGAGGATTATTAAAAGGTTAAAGGTAAAAACATTCATTTTTAAATATAGGAATCAAAATTGAAAGCAATCCCTAAACTTAAAACATCAAAATGTAATTTCCCTAACATTTTTTTATGAGTCTTTCATATTGAAATATTTAAGTTAGACTCATCTACCGGACAATATTAAGCCTAAACTACGCATGTGAGTAGTGATTAAATTGATATATTCAAGTTGATACTAAATAAATAATTAATATTACCAATAAGAGCATAGAAATCTATACATATTCTAATCTTAGATCGGTTAAGTTCAACAAAACTAAAGTAGTAGTTCGACGATATTAATCTACACCAAACAACTAAGCAGTCATGAGTTCGAATCCACCGTCCCTAAATAGTTATAATCTCGAAAAAAAAACTCACTTTAATTCACCAACAAAAATAACAACTCACGATAACAGTGTACAAATTTATTGATCTAGAGGTCATGAATTCAAATCCTCGGACCTTGTAACCTAAAAATTAAAAACTCACCTTAATTGATTCTTAAAAAAAAAGGAGCTTATACTGTAAGTTAATAATAGAAATTAATATAATATAAGGAACAAATTACCCAAAATAGAACTGGTTGGAGACGAAAAGAAAAATTGTAAAACCTGAACCTCAACCACGTCAGCGGTGAGCGAGCCGAGAAATTATAATTATCATTAATATTTAATTCGAAAGACAGGGCTGCGATAATCTGCGAGCGTGTCCACCGGAGACCGATATGCATCAACATCAAATGTCACATCCGATCTTATCTGTATAAGATACAGTCACATTATCTAATTTAATATTTTAAAATAATTATTTGAAAAGAACCTAAACCAAAAATAAAATTTGAAACTGAAGTCATTGAGGCGATGGATTATCTTATCAAGTATTAATTCATTTCAATTTTATAGTTATAATTTTAAAAATTAATATTTGACTTCTTATTAGTTAAGAGTAGTTGTGTCATTCATGTACGGTTTGTTGGTTTCTCTTTCCCTATTTTATACTAAAAAAATTAAAAAATAAAAAACAAAATTTAAAGGTTTCATTTCGTCATAAGTATGTCATGCTACCGCATGCAGCCACGTCATGGTGGAAGCTGTTTTTAGGTTTTTATTTTGTTTCTAGAATGTTGGAAAAAGCCAAGTAGGTTATTTCTTCTTCTTCGCTTCTTCCCCTTATGCTTTTCGCCCTTTCTCTCTCATCCTATTGGCTGGTCAATTTCTACGGTCAAAGATAAATAAATATAATATCCATTTCCCCCTTTTTACTTTTGTCAAAGTTAAAAATGTTAAATTATCAACAAAAAAAGAAACATTTTTTAACTTCAAGATTGATTAAAAAATGTCTCGATTATCTTGTCTGCTATTAATCTATTTCAACTCTACGGTTACGAGTTCAAATTCGAGTTCAAAAATCGGCATTTGATTACATCAAATCTAAGGAAAATAATAGTAATTATATAAATGATGATAATTAGGAGAAAAAGTATGATTATTTATATTAAAGCAATACTTAGATAATGGTGGATAAATATTTTGACCTTTATAACCATGTTTTTGTTTTTATTTATTTTTATATTTTAACATTTCTCTCACCATCGATCAAAACTAATTTAAAATGAAAAAACATGTTGCTCTAAGGTGATTAAGTATTTTTTAAATTACTTATCCTCTCTTACCTAAATATTGGAGTGGAAGAAAATCAAGTAGTTTTGAATGGTTAAATACTCGTTTAAGGATTGGAGTAATAAACTACTTGTTTTGGGATTAGAGTTAATAGTGGTTGAGTGATAAATTTGATGTGGAGTTTAATAAAATTTAATGTGAGGTTTGATAGTTGGGTTGAAAAGTGGTTAAAAGTAATTTCGAAACCATTGATCGCCATAGTTCCAACTTTCATGTTTCAAAAACCTTCACAACTAAAAAAAACACAAAACTAAAGAAGGAATCAAAAGCAAAAATAATTTTCAAGATAGGGAAAAGGCAAGAATCTTAATTTTGAGGAAATAGGAAGGAAGGTTGGTAGAGTATTCTATTTGGGGAAGACAACATCAACATTACCCCACCACCTATCCAATGATCCCAATGCCATCCATCAATCTTCTTTTCCCAATCCCTCTTTTGTGTGGGTCCTTTTCTTTATCATCCAATCCTACCTTTTTGCATGTATGGGGATATGTAAGATGGTGTCACACATATGAAATATAGAACTCTTATATAAATTTATATATACAAAAAATTTCCTCTTTTTATTTCCTCCCTAAAAGATTTCTTTTTATTTTATGAATTTTACTTGGTTGATAAAAAAAAAATCTTTCACTACTAGATATAAAATTGCATAATTAAAAAAGAAAACAAGAATTTATATGTTAGAACTTTAAAATTGAAGAATAAACATATCATAGACTGACAAACTCACACATAATTCTTTATTGGACTTAGTTACAAAAAAAAAAAAGAACTTACAAGAGATTAATCAAATTCAAAAAATAATTATAAATATGGTCACTTAAAAAAATAGCAATCATAATGCTTCATAAGTGGATTTCGGGGTAGTCAAAGAAATGACGGAGAAAAAAAGTTTATATTTTCAACAAAATTTAAAATTAATCTACAAACACGTTTTTTTTTCTTTTTTCATTTTTTAAAATTATATATATACATATATTTGTTTTCTTAATTTAATTTTATTAATATTGTTTAATTATTTTGCAAGTTTTGAGTTTTATTTTAACTAAATTGATATTTTATTGGTATCTAAATTTTGAGATTTATTTTAATTTGAGCATTAACTTTTAAATATTTAAAGTAGCATGTGTTAGGATCTCATAGTCGTCCCATATTGAAAAAGTGGGAAGTCCTACAAGTATTTATAAGAGATATAAAGTACTACTCTCATTGTCAATTAATTTTGAGGCGAAGTCTCATATGAAGTGATAGAAGTGGTTGAGAGGGTGATAATGCTTTGAGATTGGATAACAAGAAAGTAAGATAGGGCATAGATGGACATGCAATAATGGGGAGAGAATCAATCGTAGAAGATGAAGTGGTAGAAGTTGAAAGCTATGCATAAACCCTAGAAAAAAAAAATATTCTACATATTAGAAACCTAATTTAAACATAAGGGTACATTGCACTTATACATTAAAGAAAACATAGATTACACTAAGAGAAATATATTGATGTTCTAATATTCTAACCGGAATTAAGAGGTAAAGAATTCAATTCATGGTGACTACCTAGCTACAAATTTACTTAGCATCCAACTATAGTAAAAATATATAGTAAGTTGTCTTATGACAAAAATCGAAATACATGTAAATTGGTCGAGAAAAGAGTTGAACTTACCAACATATATGTGAATAATAATCTGCCACAATTATAGTAGCAATATATTGAAGAAAGTAAAGTGAGTGAGTGAGGGAGAGACAAAGGGCGTTGGGATTTGAGACTTAACGCGTGAGGCGGGTTGACTAAACTCAACAATGCCGCCGCTGTCTGACACGTCCCACACGCTTACCCATTCTTCAACCTTATTCTACTCGCTATTACCTTATTCTTATTCATTTAAAAAAAAAAAAAAAAAATTAATCTCATTTCTTGAGTAGATTCCAAATCCGAAATTTTTGAATTTCAGTTCTACCTTATATCTATGGATAAAATATAAGTTTAGTTTTTATAGGTGGAAAAAAAGTTATTTTTATTTTTATTTTTTATATTTATAGTTTAAATAAGTAAGTTTAGTTCCTATAATTTTAAAAATTAAATTTTAGACTTTATAAAATCTATCATGGTAGCTTCTAACGTTAACGAATGAAGTATTTGAATGTTCGTTATATTAATGTCTCAATGATAAATTTGTGAGTTAAGTAACTAATATAACAAATAAAAAATCAAAACATTTATGCATTAATAGTTAGATTCTATGTATTTAACATGTCACTGATTATATAATAATGACTATTTTTTAGGGGATTTCGTATTATAATAAAAAGGTAGAATATTTTCATCTACAACATAAAATCAAAACTAATTAATTTATTGCAGCCAATTCAAATGAGTTTTATCACTCATAGAATTCAATCAGTGACAGAGTTCTGTCACTAATTGAGTTATGTTACACTCATTCTATCACCGATAAAAATTATGTGCTATAGATAAATTATGTTGCAATTATAATATAAGAGGCAGAATGCGCAGTTGAGAGTAAATTCCTTATATTTTAAGTTTATAAAATTATACAAACTAAATTATAATTTTTAAAACCATAAAAGATTAAATGTCACTTTATTCAAATATAAAGATTAAATTTTAACTTTAAATTATAGGGACTAAACTCTAATTTTTACAATTATATATATTAAATTTTAACTTTTAAAACATTTTTTCTTTAAGTTATATGAATTAAACTTTAATTTTTAAAATTATGAAAATTAAATGTTAATTCTTTTTTCATTTATATTTTGTATTTATGATTAAAAGGTGGTAAATTAGAAACTCCATTCCAATGGTTGTCGAGGAAAAAGAAAGGCACTTTGTGGTGATTTACTATAAATGAATTAGTCCACAAATAAATTTAAGGAAAAATGTAATGAATAGTGACTTTTAGAAAAATAATTGCAAATCTAGTCGGATATTAAAGTATTTGTAAATCTATATTTTATTTTAAATTTAATTAATAATATTTTTTTATAATACCAATTATACCCACCGTTTGGAAGCCGAGGCTGTTGTTTTTTGTTTCATTTAATTTTTTTTTTTTACAAATTGTGTTTGTGCATTTCATTTAGTTGGTGGCCACCTGGCAAATATGGTTACGATTTGTTTTTAATCTTACTTCTTCCATTTTTTAAAACCGTTATTATTATTTTTTTAAGAAATTAATTTTTTTATTACGTTTGATTCATTTTTCAAATTTAATAGTTTTAATTGTTTTCTTTTTTGAGAAATTATAATGGATATTTATTTTAACAAAATAATTACAAATGAAATTAAATTTGAAAATATTTATATCATACTCATAAACACGATTTAATACTATAATAACTTATTAATATAATTTTTTTTATTATTAATACAGTTGAAGAGTTGTTAATACAGTATTATGTATAACAGTATTACATATTATTAATATAATATTGTCTATTATTACATTATCAATATTGTATTATTATTAATATGTATGACCATGATTGCTATTTTTTTAAAATAACCTAAGTGTAATTATTTTCTTAATTTGACTAGTCATGTAAGTTTCTTAAAATAATATTCACAAATTCATATTTATTTAAAACTTATATTTGTTTATTAATACATGATTAAAGATTTTAATTAAAAATATTGTATTGATTAAAAAATATGGTATTAATTTTAAAAAACTGTATTAATTTAAAAATGGTATTAATTAAAAAATACAGTTTTAACTAAAAAAAGCTAATTAATTTTTTAACAATACTGTATTAATTAAAAAATTACTTATTTATAAAAAAAATATGTATTAATAAAAAAAATGTTGTATTAGTTAAAAAATCATTATAATAAAATATTATATTTATTATAATGAAATATTGTATTAAAGCTTATAATTAGTGCTAATATTATTAATAAGTACTCATATGTCAGATAAATACTTATAAATAAAAAAATATACTTTATTTGTAAAATATGTTAATTATTAATTCGATATTTGTAACTTATAGTACTTATACATAATATATTCAATACCACAAAAATAACATTAATCTAAAACATTTTATTTATTTAAAACCAGACTTCATTTATTAATACACATTAAAGAGTTTAGGAATATGAAAAAAATCAAAACAACTACTCAATTAAAAAAAAAAGAAGAAAAAACCTCTATTGACCTAACGATTTGGAAAGCGACAAAAAGTGATTGAATTTTTTTTAAATGGTTAATGAATAAAGGTTATTTATGTATTTTCATAGTAAAACAAATTGTCCTCTTTTAAAGCCGTAGATTACATTTGCTAAATTTGAAAAATATGGACACGCATGCAATTTTTTCCTCAATTTAGCTCAATACTGCAAAAAGCCCTAAATTTAAAGCATAAAACAAGCCAAGTTGAAAATTCGTAGGGGTGAAAAGGAAACTCCATGCCACCGACATTGTGGCTTTTTTATTCTTCATATTTGTTAAATAAATAAACCCCTTTTTTTTACAGTAAAATAAACCCATTTTCAACCCTATACTGTTTAACCATAATAGATTTAACTAAATCTAATGAGTCCATAAATATTCCAATTAATTGGCGCATCCTTGAATATTGATGCGACATTTTTATAAATTATTCTTATTTTTGCATGCAATAACATAGTCTCTCCCTTATTAAACACACAAGTAATTTGTCCTTATCATCTTATTAAAAGGGAGAAAATTTTCATAGCCATATTATTTTCTTCAATTGTATCGCTAAATTTCAACTAAATTGATTCGCATATGTACCAAAGATCAGTGACACTGTTGATTATCTTGTGTTGTGCCCTCCATATAGAGTTTGTTGTCCTTCTTCTCCCACTTTGTACTAAAAAAAAAAAATCGCATACGCTTATATAAAATATACTTTAATTGAGTGAATGAAATTTAGTTCCGAATTTAAATTTATTTTAGAAAAAAAAAATTAAAGCTTTAACTTGAATATATGAAATTAATAGATTGTCAAAAAATATATATATATGAAATTAATAGTAGTCATTTGTATTGTTTGCAATCTATTTAACCTTCGTAGATTTTTTTTAAATTTTTTTTTGAAACAATAATCTCGTAGATATAGTTGTGTTTGTAAGTTAAAGCTTTTTCTTTTCTTTTCTTTCATTTTGTGGCTATTCAAGTTTGGTTTGGATTAATTTTACTTTTTTATTCTTTTTTTAGGTTTCTTGCGTTGGTTAATATGCAATTTTCTTCCTTTCAAATCTTTTAAATTAAATTTTGTTCATTATACTTTGTTTTAAGAGGATTTATTCATTAAACTCAATAATGGGAAAAACATAATTATTTTTATATTTTTAGATACGGCATAGTTTTAAGAAAGTTTATATAAAAAATATATTATAGTACATAATATCGAAAAAACAATATAATTCTTTATTTGTAAGTTTCATTTATTGGTGTAAGTTTATGCAACGAAAAATGAATAAACTAATTTCAAGTTTCTAATTAATTTATTTTTTTTAAAAAATAATTTTACCGTCACGAGTTCGAGCCTAGAAATCGGTATTTGACTCTCATATTATTTAAAAGTAGTTGTATCATTTAGGTAGAGTTTGTTAGTCTTCTTCATCCACTTTGTGCTCAAAAAATTAAATAAATCATTGATTTTTTTTTTTTTTTGAAATCATCGGCTACATTCATAAATAAAATTCTCATAGGTTAAAAAATCACTCTAGGGGAGATGTGGAATCCTACTATGCAACTCTCCCACGTGAGATAAATTGACCCTTTAGTCAAAACACAAATCCGACCATGGTTACCTAATTCTAACCCATCCTTCATTTTTATAATGTTAAAATATTCAAGTCTAGTGTCTTTATTTTCAATTTTATAGTTTTCAAATATAAAATTTTCAAATCAATTTGAGTGGAGAAATCAAACCCAAAACCTTTTAGTTAAGGACAAACTGCTATACTAATTTGTACTTCAATTTTTTGGTTAGTTCAAACAATTTTTTAACAAGTTAAATTTTATTGAAATTAACTAAATAATAATAATTTAGTTAAAACAATATTTTTACTCGATTTATTTTATTTTGGTTTCTAAACTCTTAAATTTTAGACATTATAGTTTTAATAAATTTTAAAATTGGTGATGGATTAATTGATTTTAAAAAATTACTCACTATTAAATTTTATATACATAAGTGATTGAAGAGTAGAACTTGACAAGAGAATGAGAGAGATTAACTCCCAAAAGAAAATAACATTTCTTCTACCACGAAGCAATTGTTCCCACCTAAAAATTAGACATTTATCGACTAGTTCTTTACAAGAATGTAAAGACAGTCACGAACCATTAAACATATTCATTGCTAACGATTAAACAAAAAGCCAAATAAAATGAAAATATACACTAAGATAACTGACAACACAAAATGTAGTAAAACAACAATCAACAATATCAAAACAATGTACCTTAAGCTAGCCACCCTACATAGATTTATAATTGAACCTCGCTTTTCGACACATCTGCCTCCACCAGTGCCCTATCATTCGACATGATAGTCTTTGTGGTTCTCAATCTCTGGTGGACGCCTTGATACATGCCCCTGTGACAGTGTTGATAAGCTCTCCAATGAACACGAATTTCAACTTCTTCCAAGAGTCTACTTTGTTGTTTCCTATTTAACACCACGATTGTTATCTTCTTGACACTTTTTGAGTGGATTTGACCCTCTTTCGGACACAGTCTCCTATTCCTACATCACCTCTGACAGAAATGAAAGCTTCTCTCTTTACCCCATTTCTTTTCAAAATTGAACAAAAATACTTCAACGATCTTCATCCCACAACCATGCATCGCTCTCTCGCTGTTCTTTGGAGTCAAAGAAGACCTTCTTTTAAAATACCCTCTCCTTTGAGAGAACTATTGATGCCTCATCAACTCTACTTTTGAGGCTACTTCGTACAAGCTTCAATCTAGCACTATCTAGCTCCCATTAAGCTCCAATCTTACTACTCGATACCAAGCCCCCAAGTTGCCTACACCTTGATCTCCATATGTAATATAATAAGGTTCAAAAGCGCACATTAATGTGTCCAAGAATGCCGAAATTGAGTCTCCTGGGAAAATTTTCTAGAGCCCAAAAAAAATGAGTCCTTTAAAAAACTCAATAAGAATCTTCGATAAATATTTTAATGCGTGTCAATGCTACCTCAAAGAAAACTACTTTCCGAACTCCAACTCGTGACTGTCAAATTGAAATGGAGTAACACCGCTAACCCTGGAGGAATAAAAAGTACTAGAGTTTTCTTAAAAAATTAGAGAAAATAAAAACAAAAACAATAACTTGGACTACAATTCTCTCTTGGGGCTCACTATAGAGAGAGAGAGAGAGAGAGAGAGAGTACGGAACAAAAAGAAAGATGTGATGACGCGAGTACCCTTCCTTACGCGTTTTCTCCCTTCTTCAAAAACCGCCCTATTTATCCCTTCCATTTTCCCCATTTTGTTCCTTCACTAAAATTCCACCACTCCCAATTTCCATTTCTCTGCAACAAACAACAAACACTCAAACCCCCTTCATTTCAATGGCTTCCTCTGAGAATTTCCTCCCCTCCTTCTCCGACCCATGGGCCCTCCGACCCGCCTTCCAGGACCCATGGATCTCCGACGCCCTCTCCAAAGCCCTCCTCCCGGACTCCCTCTCCTCCTTCCTCGACTCCATCTCCGCCCAATCGCCGCCCCTCTCCGGCGTCTCCGACACCCCCCCGCCTCCGCCGCCGCCCCCAAAACGCCCGAGGCCTTCCATTCCCGCCGCCGCCGGGAAGGCCTCCAACAAGAGGAAGTCCAGAGCCTCCAAGCGGAACCACACCACCTTCATCACCGCCGAACCGGCCAACTTCCGCCACATGGTCCAGCAGGTCACCGGCTTCCGATTCGGAAGCTCCCCGGTCCAGATCGTCCCCCCCGTTTTGAAACCCGAACCGCACCGCCCCGCCCCGCCCCGCCTCTCCGCCGGTCTCCCCACGCTCGACACCTCTGCCCTTTTGCTCCACCACCACACCTCCCGGAGCGGATCTGACATCTCCGGGCCGGGTCAGCTCGAGTTTTCCCCGGGTCTGCCCTACCCGGATCCCGCCCCGGAGTTTGATACCTTTTCGTCTTTTCCCACTCTTGAGTCGTGGAAGCCGGTTTTGTGATGATGGATATTTTCTGCTTTTTTTTTTTTGGAAATTAATATTTTGTTTTTTTTTTTAATTTAGTGGAGGATCTTCTCATATGTAGTAAGATGATGGGGGGTGGATCAAAGGTTGTTTTTGGAAATCGGTGTTTAGTTTAGTGTAATTTAAGTGGTAAATTAATTATTAATCCTACTTTTATTTCATACATTTGCTTAATTTGTTCTTTGTGATGTGTGTGTGTGTGTTTTTTATGGTAATATTGGAATGTTGGGAACTTACGATCTTTCTATTACTTCAATCCATGAAATTGATTCATAATTTTGTTTAGATTATATTGGATGCAATGTACTATGAAAGAAAAAAGGGCTCTAATATCTTATTTGAGCTTTCATCTATAACTTTAGTTTGAGAAATTGGAATAAATTTTTTCTATCTTAGGTCATTCATACTAAAAATAAATAAATTAAACATTTATTTAAACCATATTACAAGAGCTATAATAATAAAATGAGAATAAAAGAAGATTAAAAAAAAAAGAAATATAGTCAACAAGAGTATATATGACTGCAAAATTTGACCCAAATTAATGTGGGCGCTGTTTGTTTCATTTGACCCTTTGACTAAATCTTCTAATTTTTCTTTAAATCAAATTCCTTCCAATGGAATTAGTTTGTTTTTATAAATATTTTTGGTTTTCGTTTTTTTAAAGGTATTTGTTGGGTTGGTTTCAATTCATCCATTTCGAACCGAACCGAGCTTAGTTCAAAATAATATAAATTTTAAAAATTATATAATATGGAATCTTTATATAAAAAATTATTTTAGGTTTTCGTCGTTGTTTCTCAAAAATAAAATTAGGTGCAAAACCAATTTATATCATAGCCACGTATGCTTATTTAAAAAGTTAGTTTGTAGAAACATTGTTTCAATTATACATTCAAACAATCCTAACACGCCACCGTAGCTTTTATAAAATTATATTCTTGTAATGGATAATATTTAATTTTTTTTTTTTTTCACTTGGCAAAATCTTTTTCAAATTTTCCACTGTTTTGGTTCCTATTTTCAAACCAATTTAAAGTTGTTTCATAAAGTAAAACATTGGAAACTCACATAAGCAACTGCTAAATTTTTTTCTTTTATCTTTTTATTTTTTCTATTAATTTTCAATGGAAGGTTAGTTAGTATAACTCATAGATGAAGAGGTCATTGGTTTGAATTCTCAACTTGGATAGTTGAATTAGAAAAAACTTGGGCATTTTATGTCTATTGTAATAATAATGATAAATTCTTCTATCCTATGTTAGAATTTTTTTTTTGAGAAATAAAGTGGCTAGAACTTATAGTTTTGGAAAGCAAGTTAATAATAATATATAACGTATGATTTTTGTGAACTTGTTTTTATAAGTAATTCAATATTATTTTTAGCTCAACACAAGAAAAAATGATCTTAAGATTACTTAAATAGAGGATATGTCTAAGAATAGACTTAAAAAGGTTACTACATAAAAAACACCCTTAAGACTTTTATGCATACTCTAGGTACAATATCACTCGTACTTAATCACTCATAATCCCTAATCTAAATTATTTTTTTGTATTATTATTCTCATAACTCATCAATTCAAATGAGAGTTTTATGCTACAATTGTTAAGACTCTCACAATTATTTTACGTTAAAAAAGTGGAAAATCCAACAAACATTTACAAGAGATATGTGTTACTCCTCTCATTGCCAATTAATATTGAGGTGTAACTTTATATTATCTAATATGTCAATTGACAATGAGGATAGTAACTTATATCTCTTATAAATGCTAGTTAGATTTTCCACTTTTCCAATACCCATAAAACCCAAATGGATATTCGGTCCAATAAAATAAAATTGAGATTCGATTTAAGATTGGTGAGTCTAAAAGCAACAGTTATTTTGAAGGGATATATTAAGGATACCACAATTGTTCCACATTGGAAAAGTGGAGAATCCAACAAGTATTTATAAGATATATATATATATATATATGTGTGTGTGATATTTCTCTCATTATCGATTGATTTTGAGGTGGAACCTCATATTTTCTACTAACAACAACTCATAACTCATCCATCTAAGTGAGTGTTTCTACCGCCACTACTCATGAGTCGTATCCTATCAATATAAATGATAGTTTTCTATTATAACCATTCATAACACTTTATCCAAATAGTATTAAGCTTTTTTAGCATAGATAGTAATACGTTAATAATGCATCTTTTTTAAATATGCTTATAAGAGCAGTAGCCCAATAAATAACATGAGTCTATATCTTACTTTTAAGTTTTTTCATACGTTCATTCAATCACTAAGTCCAACCCTAAAAACAAAACTTGATAAACATCTATATGATAAATCTAGGAATTGTATTTCTATAACTTTTAACACGTAGATTAACGTATATTTTCATTCATAAAGTCGTAAATTAGAATCTCCAAATCCACTGATAAACTCCAAATTATTATAGGTAATTGTTTGGTACATATGTGACTGTAAGGTAAATTCTTATTTCCACACACTTCTCCAATATAGTTAACTTCAACATTAGTCATCCTATATCTCATTATTAATAACTACTTCAAAAAAAAAAAAAAAAAAAAACCATGCTAACTCTAATTTCAAATATTTAGAGCATCAACCTTCAAACAATGAAATTAAACTATAGATTTTAACCCTTTTTAGATATAGATTAGCATTATAAATTATATTTCTTCTCCAAATTTCAAATTGAAAAATAAATAAATAAATTCAGTGAACGAAAAGTTAAAGTTAGATTTAACGTTGTTCCTTTTTCTTTCTTAATTTTTTTAAAAAAAGATAGTATAAAGTTATAATTTGATTGTCATTTTTGGATAATATAATTCTGAATACAAATGTGAAGTGTTACTTACGTCAATAAGATGCTAAGCTTATCCCTAAACTGTTGGCTTTTTGTCACGTACCGATGCAAAGAGATTCTCTTCAAAACTTTCCATTATTATTTTTTTATGTGAAAAGGAAGTGATGGCCTTTAAATGAATTAAATAATAATAATAATAATATAAACCCAACTTGAACAAATTATTTATATAGCTAAAGTTTTTTTTTTTTAAGGGAAACTATATAGATAAAGTTTTAAATAGCGGTAAATGTTGAAATTTAGCAATAATATATGGTTAGACGTGTGGTAACACATGTGATAAAGGAATTCAAAAGAACATTTGCGTTTCATTAAAAAAAATAAAAAGTAACTTTCTGAATTGGAGTTGAATTTTATTTTTTGAAATAAAAATATCTGAAGGGAAGGATTTAAATATAAAATTTCTGGTATTGAATCATATATTATATCATCTAGTTTTACTCTTGTTGACTATGAATTAGAGTTTATATACTAATATAATAAATTAACTATTATGGAGTGACTTGATGGTAAGATCTTGGTGCATGAGACTACTTACCTATCAATTAATTTCTTTAATTCATATCGTAAAATAAGGTGATATGACTCGTGATATTAGTTGAGATGAATACAAATTGGCCCAAACAGTCTCATATATAAAATAAAAATATATATCAATCTAAAAAATTGAGTTAAGCTCGTAATTTCTTTACCGAACATTTTCCTTCATAGATGAATGCTCAATAAGACTGACCTCAATTAGATCAACGATGATGACATTTTATCATGCTACCCAAGAGATTTTTTAAGTTAAACGTGATTAAGTATATAATTGCTCCATTTGATAATTAATTGATTTAGTTGTCAAAGTTAATCTAAGTAATTTTAAAAACATCTAAAAAAACAAAAAAAATGTTGTATAAATAAAAGATCCTTATACAATAATTAAATAATGATCCAATAGTAAAAATGTATCTGAATAAAAAAAATAAAACTTATTTTTGTAGTGCAAATGAGTTCACTAGAAGTCAATGTTAAATTAAAGAAATTGGTAGCTATTGTGTTAGGTAGTGGGGTAATGCTAAATTTGGTGTACAAAATACTTCTTTTTATTTTTTATTTTTTATTTATGAAAACAAAAGTATTTATATATGGTGTTTTGAAGGTTTGAAGAGGTCAAGAGGCAACCTTGGGAAATTTCCAAAGAGTCTCAAAGGCACATGGGCTTGCTTCTGATCTTTTGACTATCTGCAATTTGATTTTCCCAATATGGTTTTATATTATTTTAAACCATTCGAATTTTCTATAAAAAAATATAAAAGGAAAAATAAAATAATTATCTAGTTCAAAGTTTGGAATGTTTGAAAGTCATGTTCACCCTTTAAAGATTGACTCTATTTACATTATAATTCTTTGGGGCTTTTACATGTATATTACAAAATTGATAAAATATTACATGAATAGTACAATAATGAAAATATTTGCATATATAGCAAAAATTGTAAATTGATAGACTTCATATCCATAGAGTCTATCGATAAAGGGTGATAGAATCAATTACTAATAAATAAAGTAAATTTATAGACTTCCATCAGATTCTATCAAGAGTCTATCAATAAGAGCCGATAGAATCAATCACTGATAAAATTGTTAGACTTCCATCACTAGAGAATGATAAATTCTATCAAAGTCTTCTATAAAAAATGTAAATAATTTTTTTTTTTAAATGGCAGAATTTGTTATAAAAGAATTATTTTTAAAAATGTGTTATAATTGTTTGTGATAAAAAAGTTGCTATACAGTGCAAATTCTCTAATTCTTTTATATATAAAGTGGATTTTTTTTTTCGAATTCAATAACATGTTGAGAATGAGCTTTTTGATCATTTAACATTTTAGTTACTAAGTCGTAATCCCTCAAACTCTAATAAATAATATTTTTTTGATAAATTAAATATTAAACTATAAACCTTGATGATAAATTTATTATCTATTAAATTATACTTAAATAAATATATTTTTCCTACATTTTTCTTTATTGAAAGTGTTAGTTTTAATATTGAGATTTTGTGGATTCGGATCGACCCAAAATTAATTTTTTTTTAAAACAATTATATATATATATATATATATATATTTTTTTTTTTTTTTTTT
The DNA here is from genome assembly GCA_036507275.1 of Sicyos edulis. Classification (NCBI taxonomy): domain Eukaryota; kingdom Viridiplantae; phylum Streptophyta; class Magnoliopsida; order Cucurbitales; family Cucurbitaceae; genus Sicyos; species Sicyos edulis. The sequence goes on along the minus strand of CM071847.1, from coordinate 45,542,699 downwards.
TTTTTTTTTTTTTGAAGAAAACATAATTTGTATTTGATGAGGTGGTGCAGTGGAAATCACACATATCAAGGTCCATAAGTTATATATATATATATATATTCTTATGGGAATATTTTGTGCTACAGAGATGATTCAGTAACGTATTGGTAACATCGGGTTTTGAAGATTTGTTTTTTAAAAATAATTAAATTTAATTGGCTTTGTTAGGGAACGTAGACTGGCTGACCAAGTAAACGGTGCGTTGCTGTCTATCACTTATCTGTGGGCCACAAAATGCACCGCATTGATTGATGGTTTTATTTATTTAATTGATTTTTTTCTTTTTTTTAATTTTCTTTTTGGCTTTTGCTTCTTCGGTTTACCTGCATCAACTCCACGTTCACGAGTTCGAGTCTGAAAATCAGTATTTAGCTCTCATATTATTTTAGAATAGTTGTACCCTCTATATAGGGTTTGTTGGTCCCCCTTCCCCCGCTATGTACTAAAAAAAAAACATTAAGATTTTTCAAATTGCATCTCTATTTTACTTTATAAGTCAAATTGCTTAAATTAATACCCGGTAGGGTTATGATCTTTTGATATCGAGATTATATATTAAATATTTGCATTTAATAGATATGTATAAATTAGTTCAATCAATATAACTACGGTTAAGCCATAATTAATGAATATTCACAATCAAGAGATTAAAGCTTCAAAAAATATATATAAATAATCAAGTACCGTAATATATCACATATAACTATAAAATTATAGATTCAAATCATCTCATCTTTAAATATTATTGAATTAAAGAAATATGTGGATGATAAATAGTATTAGAGATACAGTTATATTTATCAAAATATTTATCAATTTTAACATTTTAATTTGATTGATTATTTAACATAATATAATATAGTGATAATAAATGTCATATGTTCAAATTTCCATGCACTAACAAATAGATTGATAGATGATTTAACGAGGCTTAACAATTAGTATAATATTTTTTTGTTCCGTTCTTCTTTTTAATATGTTCTTCCTTTTACAATCCATGTTTGCATAGCAAAGACAATAGACCCTTAATCAATTTATTATGTTAAAGACAATAGACCCTTTTTATCGATTTGTTATGATCGAAGAAAGTGGATGCATTGATGTTGTAACGCTATGTATGTGTATGACAGAGAAAACAAAAGGCACTTGAGGTGAAAGATTAGAACGTTAAGGAGATTCAATATGTCAACGATAATATACCTATGGTTTAAAAGGATTTATTACTTTAAAATTAGATTTTTGTTTTAATTCAACTACACATGAGATTCAAACTCATAATTTATTGCCAACAATAGAGTAGCTCGAACGTAAAAATTTACACCTCTTGACTAAGATGTGTCAGGTTTGAATCTCAACGGTAAATTTTATTAGGATCTCACAAATATCTCACATCGAAAAGTAAGAGAGTATTAAAAATATTTATAAGAGATATGAGTTACTTTTCTCATTGTCAATTGGTTTTAAGGTGTAACCTCATATTCTCTAATAAATTAATTAAAAATAGTAGCGGGATGGGACGATAAAACCATTCTCGTGATGGGCCAGCCCTATTGACATCTTTAAAGTTGGTGAAGAATTACTATTTTGAGTGTTACGTTAAAATAGTTTAAACAATTTGAAGTGTGATTTTTTTTTAATTCCATAACATTTGGTGTGATGTTATTCAAACTCATATTTTTTTTTAAATACTAATTTATATATTATATTGGGTGAATTCGATCCTTAACAGTAATTTGATCTGAAATCTTTTGGTCATAATTATGGTATGCTACCATTTTGACTATTGAATATATACTTTTTAAATCTTCACACTTTATTTTAGATCATGATGAAAGCTTTTTATGTATATAAAAATTGTGCTTGTTTTAACTTTGTAAAATTTAAACTTTGTTTGTATTATGTTATTTTGTAAATGAAAGTTACTCATAATTACTCTAAAGAAATCTCATAATTAAAAGTTGAATAAAAAAAACTCAAAATTAAAAGATTCAATTTTAATCTTTTGTTAAAATATAAGAAGTAAATTTGAATATGGAATTCATAATTAAGCCTACAAATATGGTAATCGCTGTACGTTAAATTGGAATAAAGTCAGAGAAAATAAATGTCAAATTTTGCGGGCTGTACTTTATTGTACGACCTCAGCCTTTTCACCTTTAACGGCCCCAACTTGATCTGTCGTTAACTACTCTTCTAAAGCCACGTGTCTCAATCAAACCTTCTCTACGTAGAAACTATCCTCTGCGATCGGGCTCATCGTCTTCTGCTTGGACCTTCGTCGTATTTGCTTACGTAAGAAAGAGAAATGGAATCTAAGAGTGCATTTGTATATATAAATTTTTAGAGAGTTAGCATTAGAGAAGTAGTGCACCGAGCGGGACGGGACCGAGAAATAGCTCGTTTCGTTCTTTTTTTTGTGATTGGGATTTCGTGGATTTTTTTTTTAATTTATTTTTTTCTTTTCATTTTTTATATATTTTTTAAACAACAAATATTATAATTTTTAAGAAAATATGTATAAGTTTCAACTATAATGTTAATTATCAAATAAATTATTCATATCCGTAGATAATATCACCAACAAAATATATTTATTTGAAAATTAAAGTGGTAGAATTAAGAAAAAATATTAAAAAAAAAAATTCACCGTCCCCGATTCCTGACAATAGGAATTTTTTCTCCCCCATCCCCAGCTCCGATTCTCCGTTAGGGTCTCCGTGGAGACTCAGTCTCGAAGGGAAAATGGACATCTCTAGTTTGCATAAATGAGCAGAATAAAGTGAATGTTTTAAGATGTAAAATTATTTTTGAGTAATTTAAAATAAATATTTATTTTTGAAGGATTAAAATAATTAGTTTAAATTTAATTTTTTTTAAAAATAGTCGTAAATAGTTATTTGCAACTCTTTTACAAAATTAAAACTCAAATATCTTATCGTCAAAAAAAAAAAATCAAATGTCTTAAATAAATATATTGATGATTATCTATAAATTTAATTTAATTCAATAATCGTCGACATGAACAATTGTTCAACGACATTAATGTATGTCCAATAATTAAAGGTCATGGATTTTAATGTCCCATTCTTCAATTATTGTAAATCTCAAAAAAAAATTCAATTAAATAATCATATATTAAATCTTAATAGTTGGTATTTATCTAACTTTATATAAATTTTGTGATCTATAGCATCAATTTCATAAAGAAAATAAGTCTTAATTAGAGATTTTCTTTTCTTTTTGTAATTAAAAATATAGCTGTGTTGGCCCCCACTTGCACAGATGACGTGTCGAGTAGCATTTCATGTCATTGTCGATCTGTCACTTCATTACGAATTTTGAAGGCCAAAGCTTAACGTTTAGATTCTTTTTGCCGTCATGCTTACGTTTGAATTACGTTTCTTTCATTATTACTTTTTAAACTTTTCGATATTTTAAGAATGAGAATAGGTTAAAATACCATTTTGGTTCTTCGACTTTGGGGTTTTTCTATTTTGGTCTCTTGACTTTCAAATGTCCAATTTTAGTCTCTCAATTTTGTTGTTTGTCCAATTTTGGTCCCTCAACTTTCAAATGTCTAATTTTGGTCCCTCAACTTTGCTATTTGTCCAATTTTGGTTCCTCAACTTTCAAATGTTTTAAAATTTGGTCCTTAGACTATAAAAAAAAGTTCAAAAATTGTCTTTTGGTCAAATGAATTTTTTGTCACTCCTAAATTATTTTCACTCTCTTTCATCTTTCATAATTTCTCTCTCTATAAATTTTACCTCTCTTCAATCCACCTCTCTTCCCCTCTTTTATTTTCTTTATTTTTCTTTTTTGTTCCATGGTAGACTATGAATTTTAGAAAACAAAAAGTGACAAATCAAAGTAGGAAAATTATTATTTAGAAAAATTATCTCATGTTAAATAATTTGATGAGATGGATTGAGGAGAGAATAAGAGAAAAAAATTAGAGAAGAGGATTAGAGAGGTGGATTTAAGAGAAATAAAACTTTTAGAAGAAGAAATGATGAAAGATGGAAGAGAGAGAAAAAAAATTAGGAGTGAGAAAAAAAATTATTTGACGAAATGACCATTTTTGAACTTTTTTTTATAGTTTAGGGACTAAATTTGGACATTTGAAAGTTGAGGGACCAAAATTGGACAAATAGCAGAGTCAAGGGACCAAAATTGAACAAACTATAAAGTCATGGGACTGAAAATGAACATTTGAAAGTCTAGGGACCAAAATGGAACAAAGCCCAAAGTTGAGGGACCAAAATGGTATTTTAACCAAGGGAATTCTACCTTCGAAGGGTTAGTCGCACAATACTTTTATTATTTAGTTGTAAATCAGTTCAACACCAGCGTTATAGATTTAAATTTGATAATCGGTATTTGTCTTCCTCTTCTAATTTGTATTAAAAAAAAGAAAGAAAGGAAGTATCCACCACACAAATGATACATACTTGAAAAAATCAAAGAAACTCCCCCATTTCGAACTTTACAAATCAACCTATGATGACATCTTTTAAGAAAATGAAAAGTAAATATAGTTAACTATATAAAAAAAACTGACTTATAGAAAGAAATACTCTAACATTATCCTAACAGAGCAAGCTTTAGAGTAGCAATTCATGTTTAAAATAGTTGTAAGTTAAAGAAATAAGACTTGAAGGAAGATAGATTTTGTAATCTATTGAAACTTGCCGGAATAATTATGAGTCAATTTGAATAGGATCGGGATTTTTGGTGAAGGCATTTGGGCTTGGGAATGAGTAAAATTAAATGAGGAATTAAATAGCGCGTCGAGTGAGATTCGAACCAGGGACGTGTCGCGTGCTAGGCAAGGGGCGCTGCCAGCCGAGCCACTGGGCGTATTTGTTAATCTATGCGCGCGATTTGGTATATATGCCGTACGCAGTGGGATTTTCATATAAAAACACAGCTCGCCCGAAGCTTCTTCTTCCTCGCGATTTCTCCTTCGTTTCTCCTTCGACCGACTGGCGATTTCCGGCGATTTCTGCCTTCTCCAGCTCCGAATCGATCGTGGTTGTCTTCCCCAGCTCTGAGGTCGATCCTTTTCCAGGCTGAAGGTAAGTTTTCCTTCTTTTCTTCTTCTCTTCTTCGTTCCGAGCCCCCTTCTTCCGAGCTTCGTTTCACGGCCGTGGTGAAGTGATTTTCTGGGTGGTTTGTGTGCAGCTATTGTAGGGAAGTTCTCCATCGAAGAATCGCTCGTCGAATCCCCGTGGATCGTTCGATTTTGGGTCGTCTCCTTCGCCCCTGTTTCGTGCTCTGTTGCTGCGCAGTGCCGCCGTGTCCGTGCGCCTGTCGCCGAGCCATGCCGCCGAGCCGTGTCGCCAAGCCGCGCCCAAGCGCCGCGTCGCGTGTCCTGCTGCCGAGCCGAGCCGCCAAGCCAAGCCGAGCCGAGCCGAATTATTATTATTTTATTTTATTTTATTTTATTTTATTTAGATATTGTGTGTAATTGTGTTGTGCTTGTTAGGTTCCCGGTAGCTAGTTCGGGTTCGTTCGCAGCCTAGGTTTCCGTGAATTCGTCCCCGACCAAGGTAAGGATTTCTTACCGGAGTTGTGTGGACCCTGCGATATTATATGTGATTGCTGATTGACTGCTTGTTTGTGTTTATTGACATGTGTAGCTAGGTAATCTATTCTGAATTCCCGATTAGCATGATTTTCCTGGTTTAATTCTCATGTTAATCCATGCTAGGTTGCTCCTCTCTAGCATGCTCGTATCTGTTCCTTGCTTCGTAGTATCATGCTAGGCTCGTTGTATTCTTATTGAGCACGTATTGGATTTTATGGAATTGTTTGTCGCTTGCTAGGCGGTGTTAAATTGCGGTAGATAGCATCATCCGGCCCGATGCATAAAGAACCTTGCATCCATGGCAGGGACGTCGAGCAAGTCATTCCGTCCCTGGACCCCGTGAGGGATTAGCTAACCCGAGCGGTAGGCCCTACAATCTTGGGTGAGGGTGGCAGACTCTTAAATGCCCCAACGGTCGGGATGATGACTTGGCATTGCCTCGCCCCTGCAATGGCATGTCCTCGGCATGTTTGGCGAGAGCCCCCGATTGTCACTGTTAAGGCAAGGGATTTACTTCTGGTGTAAGCCTACCACGACCGCCCTTGGCCCAGTGCGGTGGTTCAGTGACATAGTTTACGTGTCCGTGTCTCACACCTCTATGTCGCTGACACCGATCCAAAGATTAGTTAGGCGTGGTGACTGGATATGGGCGCGCTTGCCTCCGCACTCCGCAACCCCATAGTCCGCAGAGCACGCGGTGCATGCTTACGCTCATTACAACGCCGATCGAGAGCTCCTCGGGATTGTGAGCCGTTGTTCCTTTCGTCGACGATGAGATGCAGCCGAGGCCGGGACTTGTTTCTCGATATAGGCGACTTATATATTGGATCGTGTGGTGATATTATTTCCTGACTAAGACCCTAGTTGGCATCCGAGGCCCAAGTATGGGCTAAGCTATGTGCTCTATTCTGTGTTTATACTCATAGCTTGCATACGCTCATCGAGATGACCATGTATATCGTATTGTACCCCGGTTGGGGATTCTTACCGAGTAATTCGTTACTCACCCTTATTCGTGGTTTTCCACGGTAAATCGTGGTCTTGACAAAGATGCTTGAAGGAGGAGCTGTGATCATGGGGCCCATCTTCCAACTCGATTTTTGTATTATGACTCTCGTGTGTTTTGTTTTCCCCTGAATGCATGTAGTCGGGCACGAGCCCTAGGATGTTTGTAAATATTTGTGGATTCCAAATTTTGTATCCGAACAGGTTTTGAATGGCTTTTAGTAAATCTCTCGATCGAGTAAACTTTAGAAATGTATTTATCTTGGAGCAGTGCTTGGAAACAGGGGCAGTTCCTCGGGGAAATTGTCTAGTTTTTAAAGGAGTTATTTTGAATGTTTTTTGTTTTAATTGGAATCCGAAATCATGTCTGTTTAAATGTCCTTTACTTTGAATGCATGCATTGGGATAAGGGCCCATTTAGTGCCCCATTCGGGTCGGTCCCTTTACAGATTTGCAAGAGAAGTGTTAGTGAGAATATAAACAGATGAAACCAGACAAGAAAAGTAAATTACTCTTGAAAATAATAGCTGAGTGATAATTTTTCTCATTGAAGGCCTCAACAAGATGAAGCATTTGACCCGCTTTACTATTCAAAAGTAAAATTTAAAATATGAGAGAATGAAAATTAAAATATGGAGTATTTGGCCTTCATTCTGTCTAGCTACCAATTCATTACAACCTCTATCAACTAGAACAATAAGTCCAACCACTCCAACTTCTCTTCTTTCACCACAACATCTCTCCTTTAAGGAAAATTTCTTACAAAATAAAAACGCATAAAAGTAAAACTTACTAGATACTAGATAGTGGAGAAAGTATCTTAACTTCTTAGTTCTTAAAAAATTCTAACACTTTAAACCTGAAAAGAAAACATGAACTAAGTTTTTTATTTGGTTGATCATCGATGTGTAGTAAAAAGAAAGCTATTATAGCTCTTTCAAACCATTAAGCTATATACGTAGCTAATGTGGTTACTCAAGTGAGATATAATCATCATGTATGTGAGATTTAAAATAAAATTAAATCACAAGTAACCTATATGTGAAAGATATTTCTGTAGAGTACAAATCAGAGTATACTAAAAAATAAGTTAAGTTTACTTCTAGAAAACAAACCCAACATAATCATCCTTTAGAAGCTTTAGAAGAGAGGGGTCCACTACAAGTTATCTCATTGTCATTACAACTAGACAGAAAACCAAATTAGTTAGCTTGATCTGATCTATACAATTAGAATTGAAATTAATGACTATTTCCAACATCAACAGTTTAACTATAATGGTACTAAAACTAATCTCTTGGAGTGAATTTAAAATATTAAAAACAATAAATAACTTTTCTACTTGAGTGCATCCAAACCCTTGCAAACAAAGTAGACTTCAAATATTTTTTACTTGAATATCACAACCAAAATAATTTTCTATTATATTCTCATAAACTCAATGTTGATCAAGTAAAAAAATTAGTTATAGTATAGAGAAAAGTGATGATAAGAGCCAAAATTAATGAAGTTGGAAAATTACTTAAGAAACTTTCAAAGTAGTAACGTTGTTAAAACGAAGATTTTTCTCCATTTAAATCTTTGTTTTCTCGAACTTCCTGAGGGCCTAATGCAAAAGTCTAAGAAAGCCCAATTAATTAATTTTCACTCCAAATATTTCATCCAAAATCTCAAATATTACTCCAACCTCACTAAATTAAAATTTTAATCTTGTTTCAAAACACCGAACAACACAAGAGAATTTTTATCTTGAGATGCAACCAGATGACTAACCTTAAAAGTTAAATTCAACCTAACAAAACATACTCAAAAGTCAGCCATTAAAAATCCAAGCTTAACAACCATATCGAACTCTGTTAATCCACAAAGAAAACAACCCGCAAACTTACCCAACACAACTTAGCACGGCTGTCCAAGGTAAACGAGGCATGAAGAATTGAATTGAACGTCGATCCCACCACACATGATGTCGAAACTTCACAACAATAACCAACCCAAAGCACAAATCAATTACCTACATAAATCAGCTCATAGTTTGACTAGCAGACACCAAACAAAACCCAAAGCAGCAAAAGAGAACTTACCCACAAATCGGGCACGAGACACGGATGAAACAAGCAAAACCAAAGGGGCGGGCTGCTGCTCGCGGCTGGGGATGACATGGCGGCGCAAGGTGGCGGCGTCAGGCTGGGCGGTGCGAGGCGGCTGGTCGGTGACGGCTTGTGCATGGTGGAGGCGTCGCGCGCGAGGGAAAGGTTCGAGATTGCATGGCTATACGCCTGGGTGGATGGGGGAGTGCGGGCTGCCGGTCGGTGGGTCCGGTGGCAGTGCGACGAGGTCTACGACGGCGATGGGAACCAAGTGGAGGCGGAGTTAGGGTTAGGTGGGGGAAGAAGAAGAAAGAAGAAAAAGAAGAGACGGTGGGCTTTTGTGTTTTTTTTTTGTTTACTTTTTATCTTTTTTTAAAAACTCTTTTTCCCTCCATTTTTCCCTAAAAGAACTTAAATGACTTTTCTCTTTTTTTTTTTTTATAAGAAAAATGCAGCCACTCCATTTCTCATTATTTCTAATTAAAATGCTCTTTTTTTTCTTTAAGCAAAACTAAATAAGTTAGAAGGGTAGACTTTAAAGAAAATTTAAATTTAGTTTTTATTATTAGAATTTAGTCTTTATAATTTTTTAAAAGTTAGATTTAATATCTTTTTTTACATTAATTTAAAATCAATTCTAATCATCCAAAATGAATTATAATTGAAATAAAATATTAATTAATCTAGTTATTTAATATTATTTTGTTGAATTAAATTATCTTATAATTTTATATTATCATAATTATTTAGAAATGTTGGATGAACAAAAATAAATAAATATTTATGGATATATATTTTTACATAATAAACTTCAAATTCATAAAAAAGAACAAGTATTATTTAAAAAACATGATATAAAAAAGATATGTTAAATATTATATTTTAAAAGAAAAATACATAAACAATATATAATAAATAAATATGATCAAATAAACTAAAATAGATGAATTGGTTAAAAATATATTTCTTTCCTCTTAACCGAGCGTTGAGGTTTAATTTTGACAAATTGTTATCATTTTCATTGTCAAATAGCTCTACCGGCATTTTGTACGATCTAGTAACCATGATGTTACAAAATATATACATAATTTTCGTTCAAGCCATGTTTAGATAGTTTGTTACATGCCAAATTGAAAATAAAATTGCGAATTGCATGTGTGATTTGCAGAAGTTTTCGATCGCCTACGAAAGGGAAAAACAAAATCTCGAGAGAAGGGATCTTTCGGCAAAAAATGAAAAAGAAATACACTTATTTTTCTAAATTAAAATATGACCGAAAATTAATTTCATAAATTTATAATTCTAAAAAAGTATCATAAAACACGTCTTTTTAATTTATGACACTTTATTGTGAATGATTACAAGATGATTCTAATAAAGTGTCATAAAACGCGTGTTTTTGTTTATGACACTTTTATTGTTTCTCCTTCATAAATTTTATTTAACATAAGTGTCATCTAAATCCTATTTTGTAGTAGTGAAGATTTCGGATTCATCTCTAACTTTGGAATAATTTAATTTACGTGCCTTAAATTGTTTATAAAAAAAATTAAAAAAAATAAAACTTGTCAAGTAGGAACTAATTTGTCATAGCAATATAGAAAATAGTTGATATTAAAGAATACATGAATTCATTTCTTAATGTTTTTAGTTTTAAAGAACTTAATTTACCCTCATGATTCCAAACCCCTGTAAGTTAAGAGATAAATATTGCTGAATACCTTCTTTAAGGTTGAAACTTCAATTCCTACCCCATAACTATTAATATGACGATGATATATTTAGAATAAGAGGATGACCCTTTTGTCAATTTTAATATTAACATGACAAAGTTATTTCCCAATATTTAATCAAGTATACACCTTTTTGCATACATTTCAACAAATGACTATGTAGATAGAAAAAAAAAAACAAAAGGCTAGAGCAAAAATTAGTATTTACATGAGTAGATTTATAAAATTAAAAATAAAAAAGCAAAATAATAGATTTAAAAAAAAATAACAATCTATATACATAGGATGCTCATGTTCTCTTGATTACATCATTATTACAATATGTTCTCAATTTTATTAACAAAAAAAGCTATTTACAATGATTTTTTTTTTTTTTATATTTATGAATGTTGAGACTAATTTATGCACATTTTAAATAATCTCATGGAATAACACATCTTATTCTATAATATTTGAATGTAAAGGAAAATAATTTTGAATAACTAATTATTATGAATAAAAGTCATAATCTCTTAGATCAACATTAAATTGAAAATGTGTCTTAAGATGTGATAGAAATGAGTTTGTTAGAAAGTATACTCATAATGTGTATTATGACTTTTTGACACATCATTTTGCTATTAATATCAACAAAGAAAGAAGTGTCCAACATGAATCCCTTGCATTAAATTCATAATCGAGTTGACTTTGAACTTCATATGAGGGTCTTGAATGATAACCATACACCTTTTATTTGTGCATATCTCAAAGAGATTGAGTTTTGACAATGGACACATACTTATTTCAATGGTCAACATTGCAATATAATGTCCCCCAAAGCTTTAATGCCGAAGGAAGCTAGGCGAACGAATAGCTAATGGTCACATAATTACATCAAAGATATCGATGTCATATTCTAAAAAATATAGTTCAATTGGCTAAAAAAATAATTTATTTAAAAAAGATGGTGTGTTTCATCCTTTAACCTCATCTCAAAGCCTCTCCCCCTCCATGTTCATGTTGGTTCAGGAGAGAGGAGAGAGGTTCACGGACATCTATTCGAACGCTTAATCTTTTAATCATAATTACTATTTCATGTGGCTAAACTCTTGTTAGCATTTATTGGAACTCTTAAAATAATGTGCAAGTGCAAAAACTGGATAGTTAGAGACTTTACAATGACAAACAAAACAAAAAGGTGTTCAAATAATTCAACAACTCGAATAACAAAACTAATTCAATTTGACGGATTGGATTTGGTTCAAATAAATGAATACTTTTAGGTTCGATCGATACTTGAGTTGACTCCGGCTAACCCAATTTTATAATTAATTATAAAAATATATTTTTTAATTATAGCATAATTATATATGCGTATAATTATTTTATTTAATTAAAAATTTCAGACCGTTTATGCTCCAACAATGTATATATCATGATATAAATTGAAATTGAATTATTAATTTAAGTTATTATATTAATTTCTATAAAAAAGTTGAAAAAAAATAACAAATATATATTCAAAATAAAAACAAAAAGTGAACAAGATGACTTAATCCAACCCAAAAATATATAGATTAGGTTGAGTTGGGTTGCTCAAACACATACGATCGGACAGTTTGATGGATTCACAAACCCAAAATTTTGGGTTGATCTAAAAAATCACCTTAACCCAACCCATATACAACTCCTACAAAGCAATAAACTTTCAAGCTTGATCTCACACGCACATATCGCATTTGTTTCATGTTCCAATAGGGAAAAAATAATATTTCATAAGTGGTTGAGACTATGAAGTAATTTATTCATGAAAATCGTTATTTGAACTATTTCTAAAAACATATCCTGCAAGAGATGATCCATTATTATTATTATTATTATTGATTGACCAAAATGATTATTGGACATAATACAAAGTCGTAATGACGCTTACCTATCGTGTAACGATCTCTCTGTGAGCTTTAAAGGAGAGGATGGCATTCCATGCCAAGGCGAGCACATTAGCTGCAAGGACCTGAAATTCATTATGAATATGCCACATTTCAAAAATGAGTCTTATTCATTGCTACAATCTGAATTTACACGTAAATAATATGTTATTGTTCTTTTGATTTGGAAGGCAAGAGTGTCGTGTTTGGAAGACATGGTTTTTGATACATATCGAGATGTTATCGTGTATATTAACACAAAATTCAACAATGGTTCACATCAGGATTCTACATTTTTTTTAATGTTGTAATCATTTGTATCAATTATACTGTATAATCTCTTAGTTTCTCAAGATCATAATCACTGCTGGACCAATCCATGTTTGATTAAAAAGGGATTCTAATCTAACAAAACAAGGCACCAACTAGAGCTATAAATATGTTCTTATGACCGAGAGATCATAGGTTCAAATTTCTCGGCAGTGTATTCTGCTTTATTTAGAGAAAATAATTAACATCATCTCATTTATTCAATGATTTGAATCGACAAGAACAGAAATTACTACTTGAAATATAAACTCCATCAAATGGTAAAGAAAAAACTGGACATAATAATGTCAAACAAGACATACCTGGAATTGCTGCGGAACAAATCTGAAGTTCAGAAACTGGAAAGGTATCCAGAGTTTCCAATTAGCCACAACAGAAGAAAACCACTCCTATGAAGAAAAAAAGTAAAGCAAAAAGAATATCAGAGAAGCGAACTATTAAACAACAGATTGCTTCTCTTGTTGGAGCAGAAGGTATTTGATTGGTACCTGTTGAAGCTTAGGAATAATATTTGACGGTCGCCCTTCCAATGTTAGTAATCCAGATAGAAACGCTGCGAGGAACACCGGAGTAAAAACAAACTGCAACCATTGATATGACATTCACAAACCGGCGCACGACTGTTAAATTAGCTCTTGAAATGGTATAATTATGTATTACCTGATCAAGAAGAAGGCGCAAGACTGCCCCTGAAGCTCCAGGCAAGGTCACCAATTGACTAAGGTACAAATACCTACATGTATTCATGCATCAAACAAGTATCTTGTAAAAGATTCAAGAAAATGAACAGAACTCAAAGGATTATAATTCATCTCGAGTTTCAGATTTAATATGGCATGACTGAGAATTATCAATTCAAAAGCTGAAAGGTCCCGTTTGATATCTATTTTGGTTTTGGTTTTCTGTTTTGGAAAAGTAAGCTTATCGACACTACTTCTACTTAAATTCTTTTGCTTAACTACCTACTTCTTACAACGTGGTTAAAACAAGCTAAAAATTGAAAACTAATATTACATAGTTCTTAAAAAAATGATTTTGTTCGTTAAAATTTGGCTTTAGAATTCAAATGCGTGTGTTTTTTTTATAATTAACCAATCTTTCATTGGAATAAAATGAAAGAATAAAGAGCATACAAAAAGAAAACTCACACAAAGGGATGGAGCCTACAAAAATGGCCTCCAATCCAGAATAATCTGACCTAAATAAGAATTACAAACTGGTTTTGCCAATGTGTTTTTAAAATTGTGGAAACAAATAAATTTTCGAAAACAAAATGTTTATCAAATAGGCCTAAGAAATTGGTTTATTTCAACTTTACATAAATGAATGTGTCAATAGCCTATAATCATGGATGATATATTTGAACCAAGAACTTGACTTTTTTAAGAAGACATTAACATGCCAAAGATTTTACTAGGTAACTTCAAACGAGTCTTTCATTTGTAATCACGTATCAAATAGCTCACGGCTTGTACGAAAGGGAGAAAATGATCTCGAAAGGAATACCAGAAATGTAGTGCAGGACCAACTAACGCAAGCCCCAACAGAGAAAATCTTAACGTTCTTTTCAAATCTGCTGATTGCGCCTCTTCAAAAACAAGCTATGGAATAAGTTACAACATTTAGTACAATAGTTGTTTACAAGAAAAACATATGATATAAGTAAGCAGCTGGTGCACAAGGATACAACATCAACATAGAATCATTTGTTCATGGTTTTAATTTATGCTTGGTTTGGAATGGCACTGATTTATCTCATGGGTTCGTATTTTCGTGAGAAGGGCAGTGTTTGGTGGCGTGTGAGTTTCTTTGCAGTTTTGTGGGGGGGTTTGACTTGAAAGAAGTAGAAGAATATTTAGAGAGGTTATATGGTCTTGTGACAAGGTTAGGAAGACCGGAGATGCCTCGTTTTGAATGTCGGTCACTAGTCTTTTTTGTAATTGTGATCTTGGTTTGATTTTGTTAGATTTGAGTCCCTTTTTGGAGCTTGTTTATTTGCAAGCCCTTGCATTTTCTTTCATTTTTCTCCATGAAAATGTGGTTCATGTATTTTCTTTTATTTTTCTCTATTAAAGCGTGGTTTCTTACCCCAAAAACACTATTCTTATTATTATCATTATTTATCGAAGTAAAAAGAAAATCACTGAGGTCAAAGATGAAGAAAGATATACATTCATAGCAAATCATACATCTCCAAGGTCATTCAGTATGCCCCTTTTCTTCATGAAAACACAATGTCAAATAATTGCAATTGTTCTAGCATGATAGCATCCTACTGCCAATGTTATGCAATCTGGGTTCGCAAAATAATCTAATAACTATGCTAACTAGTACTCCCACCTCCAAATTTTCATCATAATCTTGCGTTTTTATTCATTATAAACAATAGCCCTCACCCCCGCTAATTTGCTGTAAAATTCAATACATCTTTATCAAACTTATATAGGTCCCAAAAACTCATAACTATCCTATCACCACTTGATAGAATAATGAAACAAAATCTTCAACCAAGTCAACATTGGAAAATCACTCAGAAAGTTCAAAGTCCTAGAGAAACATAAAACCAATGAAGTACTAGAGGATGGATATAATTGAAGTTGGTGCAGATATTATGAGGCAAACCTGACAAATTATATCACCCAGAGCATTTAGTATCCCAGATGTTACAGATTTCACCAAAACAGGGTATTTTGCCAGAAGAGCCAAATACCTGAAATAATACAGAATGTATGAGAAAAAAAAGTGGCAAACTTGTTTCAGATTCAATCTTGTAAATAGAAGCTAAGAAGAAAGGAAAGAGATTCGGAACCAATTTCTGACTTATAAATTACTGCCTATCACTACCTCACATACATTCCGCCCAAAATGAATCAAAATACTAACAAGAACTAAATAGAACCCTTAAAAAAAATGAAACATGGCAATAGATGACAAAGAAAGTACAGTGAAACCAACTGTAATTGCACCACAAAAACACCATTTTTCTCATAGAAAAAGGGTTAGATCTGAACAAGCACGAGTGCTGCAAGTTAAATTAAATAGAGGCCTCTCTTATCCACTCCCATGTGGTCAAAACACCCTTTCTGAGATGGTCTGTCGTCAATTGTACTAGAGATCTCTCTTATCAACTTAATTATCTCTGAATAAAGGCCTGAATTGAGTAAAATCTATAGGTATGGTAGGGTATAGTAATTGTTTTCATTAATGAAAGATATAGGACCTCCATGATTCCAAACACTAAAGCACGAATGAAAAGTTGGCCTTTTTTATATCGTTAGTGTTAGAGGCAGCTTATGCCCACTTTGACTATTTACATGGAAACATAGTTTGACCTAACTATATTTGGTTGTTAAGGAAATCCAAAAAATATTATTTCTTGGGTAAGTGGCTACCAGCGATTAACCCAAAACCTCATAGTTCTCCAATGCCCTCTTGACCATCAAACCAACCCTTGAAGGTGGGCTCCACACTAACTTATGATCCTGTTCGAAAAATGCACAAATTCATCCTTCATGAAAGCAATAGCTCTCCAGTTACCTTTTTCCCACTCTGCACAAGCTATCAGAGACCTAAAGGAATTCCTATCCAACCCACAGAAATCCCCAAATTCCCACACTCTGCACAAGCTATCAGACATGAAGGAATTTTTTAAAGAAGGATGAACTAAGTAGGAGTTCTATAAAAGACTACTTGGATAAGAATTAACTTTCCTCCACTAAACAAACATGCATCATCCACCTTTCCAACAACAGAGAATGTTTTAAAAGCTTTTGGGCTTACATTCTGAAGATCAATTGCTAGCTTGAATCTTAAGCCTTCATGAAGTCACAAGAGGCCTATAACACCGTGAGAATCCTTGCTGAGAGTTTTAGTTTTGCATTTATTGTGTTATCTTATTGTAAAAGTGACTCAAAATCTAGTCCAAAATCTTGTAACACTTGCCTCTTATCATTGAAAATATTTGTCTATAAAAAAAAAGACTAAAACAATAATATTAGTTTGTTTAAAAATTGTAAGGGGGTGTTTGTTTGACGTAATTAACGAAATATTACAAATGAACTTTTACAATTCCTCTTCAAACAATCACATCCAAACAAACTATTGTAATCACTCAAAATAATCACTCGTTTCTAATACTCGAAATAATCACTCATTTTTAATCGTTCATTTCTAACCACTCAAAATAATTATTCATTTTTAATCACTCATATCTAATCATTCATTTCTAACCACACTCAAACGTGCTATGTCTGCAAACCCTCTACAAAAACCATCATCCAAACTAGCTATTACTAAAACTTAAATTTCTAATCACTCAAAATAACCCCTCGTTTATAATCACTCTACAATTCTACATCCAAATACCTTCTAAGAGTTTCCTTGTGTACTTATTAGTGGGAGTTACACGTCAATTTTAACCCATAAACTTGAGGATTTGCAGCAAGAAGTTGCCATAATCAGTTTGGAACACAAGAGGCTTAGTTTCAACTTCGACAAACAAGAGGCAACTAGTTTCAGATAAGATGAAGCTCAAATCAGCAATGACTTATTACAAGTAAACACTAAACCCTACAACAATGTAGCAAAAGGAAGATAGATTAATCCGCAGTTAGATGGATTACCAAGATAAGAAAGACCGATTCTCCCCGCCTTTGCCACTATCCCCATCACCGCCTCCAGAACTTCCATGACCATAACCTCCATATCCACCACCGCCACCTCCACCGCCGCCGCCGGAGCCAGAACCATCGCCAGAGGATGCTGAGATCCTCGTAAATTTCAGCGACCCACATTGCATTTGACGCCGACCCAGATCCTTAAACTCCAATCGATGGCCATGATTGCCCTTCATTTGAAATGGGGTTTCAGGGATTGGAGGCTTGAGGCCGAAACGGAAGGTGGGTCCGCCATTAAAGCTTGAGCGAGTACAAAGGGAAGGGGGTTTAAGAGAAAGAGTGATCCCACAGGGAACCATCTCTGTTGTGGACGATGAGAATGCTTAAGAGAGTGAAGCAGAGTGGGATTTTGAGAGACTTTGAAGTTGCGAAGAAGAGGCCGGCGCTAGGTTTTGCGGCGATTGTTTATTCGGATTGTTGCCGGCGAGAATCAGGCTGCAATTCTCGCATGGGCCACGGTGGATGCAGGTGATAACTTGTCAGTTTGCCGCCCATTGTTCATCTGTGCTTTTGTTCTTTTCCTTCTTTTCAAATTTCCCCCTTATGGACAATTGGGATTTTGGGAGGAAGAGGAATATGGAGAATAGACAAATCTACCTTCAAAATTAATCAAATAGAAGTTAATACAACAAAACAAACCCTAGGCTGTTTGTTTAAGATTTAGTTTATGGTGTGTTTGGAGCACCAGTTTAGTTATAATAGACAGTTATTATAAATGGTGTTTGAGGAGTAGATTATTATAACAGGGATTATGATAAACGTGTTTAGGGGCTGGTTATGTAACAAAAAGTAATATATGTAATACGAGCACGTAGGTTTAGATTAACGGACACGCAAGTTTAGGTAACTATTGTTTATAATAAACGGTGAGGCAAACATTGGTTGAGTTATTATAACCAACTCGACCGTTTACATAAATTAGGGTCCAAACACATCCTAAAGAGTTATATTGAATAGTTAAAAAATGAAAGTTGTAGGCAAAAATTTGTTTGGATGTACTTTTTGGTAGATGAATTAGAGTCAAAACCTTGTTTTGATGTATGTTTAAAACGAACAATTATTTTTAATAATTAAAAAAGAAATGATTAAAAATTAGTTATTTTGAAAAGAATGATAAAAAATGAATAGTTATAAATGATTATATAGTTATAAATAAATGTTAGAAACATTAAAAAATGAGGAAGAATGAATAAATTTCCGTTTGGATGTAAATTTTCGAAGAAAAATAAATAAATCATAAAACTAAATACTGCCCAAATATGCCAAACAAGGCTAAACAGCTCCTAGGCTTCACTGGATACACATAAACCTACACCCATAAACCCTATTTTGAAAATTCTCAGCAATCTCCAAAAAGCAGTCCATTGGAGTGGAAAACCCAAATCACAATCGGCTCTGGAATTGGCAGTGAAATTCACTGATTTGATCCTTCTAGGGTTCTTCAAGTTTCCCCCACAATGCCTTCATTTCCTCCGCCTGGCTCCGTCACCATCTGCGAAATCAACCGCGACCTAAGTCAGTATCTAAATATTCCTTTGCTACTCATTCATCAATTTGCAATGCTCTTTTTTTTTCTGCTGAAATTGTCAATTTATTACTCTGCAGTCACCGCCGATTGCCTGTCCGATGAACGATCCAACGATACCTATGGCAAAGTTCTTGTAAGTAACAATATTGAAATGTATGATCCATGTTTTTGTTTATGGAATTTGAAATCGGTGCCTGTGGCGTTTTGCAGGGCATGGTGTTTAGTCCCGTTCCATTTCAGTCGGATTTTTTGGTGTTGCCAACTCCTGAACCGAATGCCGAGCCGCGGAATGACGAAGCCAATGGCGAGGCTGTTCAGAGCAAGAGTGTGGTTGCTTCTTTGCAGGGCTTACTCGAACGCTCTATCGAGCGTTTTCTTCGTCCGAATGACGTAAGTTTCATGGTTGTGATCTGCTACTGGTGCCCTAGTTTCATTCCAAATTCTAAGCACACTTATCAATTTTGTAGGTGAAGTACTTACCAGCAGAATATCTGCAAGGAGTGAGTTGGCACCAGCACAAGCATATTGTAGCATTCATATCTGGGATGAATCAAGTTCTTGTCCGTGATTATGAAAATGCAGGTCATCTTTTATTTGCTTAAAGTTTTGTAATTTTTATTTGTACTGGGAGTATCTTTGATATTTGCAGTGTTCATCTTTTCTTGTTCAATTTCTGAAGAATAATGCCAATGTTTTTTATGTTATGGCCAGAAGGAAAAGACCCTTGCGTTTTGACCCACGACCTGCAAAGAGATGTTAAAACTCTTGAGTGGAGACCAAATGGCGGGAGGACCTTGTCTGTTGCGTGCAAGCAAGTATCATAGAGTTGCAGTCTTATCATATAAAATAGACACAATATATTTCTTAGATTATTAAAGAATCAAACCAGTTCTTCTAAGAATGTTTACATAAGCTTCTATACAAAGATTTGACTTGAATTTCTTGGGCTGGATGTTGTTTTAGGGGTGGGATTTGCATCTGGGCTGCTTCTTTCCCGGGAAATGCGGCTTCTGTGAGACCTGGTGCTGTGTCCTTCCTAGGATCATTCTCGAGAGGGTCTGGGGTTCGATATACCCTAGTTGATTTTCTTCGAAGCCATGACGAACAGATTAGTGCCCTGTCATGGAGTCCTGATGGAAGATATCCTTATTAATTTTTTAATAAATTAGTCATTTGCATGATAGTTGAATTGTTGGTTGATTGGTGGGTGTTCTAACTTTTCCTCTGCGCAAGAATCTATCAGATGATTTTCTGGGATTGTACTTGCTGATGATATTTTATATATGCTGCATTTTTATCATTCTTTTTCGAATGTCTTCCTGGTAAAGTATTTCAACTTGGTACGAGAGATTTCTTTGACTCACTGGTACATATCTAGCATCTGCCTCTTATGAGAGCTCTTCTTTTACCATTTGGGATGTTGCACAAGGTATGTCAAAGGCTAATATCTTCATCTTTTTAATTATTATTGATGAGTAGATGCTATTTTTCTAGAAGAATAATTCTAGTGATTCATTTCCTACTTCTAGACTGCGCTCTGAATTGTTCCCCTCCTATATAGAATCTCTTTGACTCTTGAGACTTTCCAGGTTCGGGAACGCCCATTAGGCGTGGATTAGGGTGTGTATCAACAATAAAGTGGTCACCTACTGGAGATTACTTTTTTGCTGCAAAATTGTAAGACTATCCAACTGTCTTCTGCATTTTGTTACATAATAATCAGCCAGGTCTGTTTTTCCAGATATATAAACCATTCATTTTGCAGTGATGGAACATTTTATCTTTGGGAAACGAACACATGGACATCTGAGCAGTGGTCTTCAACAAGTGGTTTTGTAACGGTAAGAGAAAAAATTATGGTTTTTTTAATATCGACTATGCTCACCAATGCCTTACGCACTTGGTTGTCAAGGTT
Organism: Sicyos edulis; assembly: GCA_036507275.1. Taxonomy (NCBI): domain Eukaryota; kingdom Viridiplantae; phylum Streptophyta; class Magnoliopsida; order Cucurbitales; family Cucurbitaceae; genus Sicyos; species Sicyos edulis. The sequence goes on along the minus strand of CM071847.1, from coordinate 45,521,886 downwards.
ACTCGTAGGAAATTAATTTTTAAGTTGATGATCACCATCCCTTCGAAATTTTCACAATTTTGTAAGATCATACGTGATAACATCAATGAAATTGTTTCTTATCCAAAAGAAAAAGTGGCTACCATGGGTTGAACCCATAACTTCTAGTCATTTTATGACTTCAAGAGCTTAATTTGACCACTAACCCAATTCACTATGATTAGAAAAGATGATGTTTTATTGAGTTGAACTTGTCCATGATGTTTCTCTTCTCTCTATGTCTCTGTCTTATTCTTTTGCTGGCTCTCTCTTTTTTGTCCAATGAAATAATGCATATTATATCTAATGAATTATTTTGGTATCTCTTCATCAGTTACTAAGGAAAATTTCCATTCACATGGTCTCATAACCAATCTGGCCAAATCAATGATACAAATAACCAAATTTTCCCCTATGTACCCTGTAAGTAAAAGAAGCTCTCGGGAGGATCAAAGAAGGAACCTGTTCTTTCTTCATCAAGAATTCTTCCAATAATTCTGAATTTAACCTTTTAAAGTGGTCTCGTTTTCTCCTCCTGATCTTATACGGTCTCATGCTGTGCACCTATAATAGAAATTTGGTGAAAGAACTCTGTCAAGCAGCATTCTTCGCTTCTCTCCCGAAGCTTCTAACACACCTACTACACCTTTTGAAAGGGGGTCGGAAAAGAAACCTTTGCCTAAAGGGATCAATTCTCACTCGATAGAATAAAGGATGCTCATTGTGGACTCCTATGTATGGAAACAAAAGAATAGCGAAAAGGTAAAGAACCTCCTAGGCAAAGTACTGAAATAGTTATAGTGAACCAGGGATCACTGTCAGACTTCAAAACAAGAGCAAGGAAGAACTCGCAACAAACAAATAGTTAGATTTGAGTGAACAAATTCACAATGTGGTTCGATCATCCACAGATCGTGAACCTTCATCTTGACCTCGACATTTTTGAGCCGTGAAACCTTCAATTACTTGAGTTTGTCACTTGTCAGCAGGAAAATAGACAAGGATGTAGAAGAAATGCCACTCATGATCCACTTAATCCATTTGTGCGCATATATTAGTTGAAGCAAGTACTAATATTGAGTTCCATAGTCGGATAAGTACAAGGCTTTGACTATGCCAGATTTGGTATCTCAAATCTCATTGTTTTTCTCCCTTCCTGTTGGAGAGATTACATCCTAGCTTGCTTCTTCTCTTACCTTTAGGATTTACATCTCATTATTAGTGTAAGGTAGTCAACAATTGTCGTGGCATAATATCTACACACACATGAAAATAGTTCTTTTTCTTTGCCTTCACTTTTGTCGACAAGTTAAAGCATATTGTTGATGGCAATCTTTTTCTTATTGCAGGTATCACTTATTACAAAATCTTCAATGATTTGAAAATTTTAAATTTATCCGCTAAACAATGTCATGATATCAGGGAGCAATATGGGATCCTGATGGACGTATGATACTGCTTGCTTTCTCTGGTTCTTCAGTATTGGGCTCTATTCACTTTGCATCAAAGCCTCCGTCATTAGGTATATGAATTGCTTTTACTCTATTTCCAGTTTGGATTCAGGTGCCTTATTCAGGTATAACTTCACGTCCTCACCTAACACCACCTCCACATGGAAAATAATTTACTGTAGATATTCCCTGGTTAATGAATGCTATGAATCTCATTTTACTTTCAATAAAATTGCAAAATGTATGCTAGTCATTTTAGTGAATCTACAGTTTTTACTTGTTTGTAGATCTGATGCATTCTCAATGATTTTTGCCTTCAGTTGCACATCTGTTAGCTGTTGACTTGCCAGAGATAACCACATTAACAAACAGGTATATATGTTTTGTTTGTTATACGCCCATCTTTTACATGATCAAGATTATTAACCATAAAATTTTCACAACTGTGCATTTTTCTTTCAGTCAAGGTATTGAGAAGATAGCATGGGATGCTTCGGGAGAACGACTGGCTGTATCTTTCAAGGATGGAGATGAATTATATAATGGCCTGATCGCAGTATATGATGTTAAAAGAACTCCCCTGATTTGTCCATCATTAATGTAAGTTATTGACGCTGTACTCATTCGACTCAAACTCGAGCACGAATTCAACTATTTCTGTGATTTTAGAACCCACTATGTTACAATCATCGTTGACCTGCATGTCCTATTGTTCAATTTTTATCCAGTGGCTTTATTAGAGGACCTGGAGACAATCCAAAGCCAGTGGCATTTTCGTTCCATGGCAAGTTCAAGCAGGGTCCTCTGCTTTCAGTGGTATGTTCCATGGAATCCCTTGACTTTTATGAATACGAGTGTTATACGATTGAAACATGGGAAGCTGTAAGAGTATTGATTCCGATTTTCGGACTGATTTATAGATCAAATAACAAATACAAAATATAATGGAAATACGGCTCATAACAGAGATAAACCCTCAATAATTCACCAGATAGATCTCCATTAACATGAACAGTAAACTAATTAGAAATGGAAATAGTAAACTAATAGATGAAATAAAAAGAGCAACATTACCTGGAGATTCGAGAGCTCCGATACCTCTCCTACGAAGACCTCAGTCTCTACTTTCCAAAATGAGACCTAGCCTCCCTTCGCTTCACATTGCATTATTTATAGCCCCAAAAGATCCTCTCTCAGATTATTGTTTTAGATTCATCTTCCGTCACTTAAAAATAAAGCATGGTTTTGCTAATTTTGCAGTGTTGGAGCAGTGGACTTTGCTGTACCTATCCTCTCATATTCCGCTCTCATGTTGTTCCTTAATTCTGCTGTACAGTTCCTGTTGCTGCAAATCCTACGGTACCATCTTCAACTCTTGCTTTTGTTACTGCAAAAAGAGAATTTTTCTGATGGGTTTGTTTTAGGTCATAGTTTTGATGTCAATGGATGTTCTTAGAAATTTGTATCAAAATGTTTGAAATATTAGATAAAATATTATTGTATGTTCATTCTAGTAACATCACATTATCTTCCATGTTTATGGGACTTCTCTACTTTTTCGTTCCTTTTTGCTTCATATGCAACTTCTCTACTTGAGCAATGATTGAGTTGCAATTTAGTCTCTCAACCTTCTTTCTTTTTTTTAACGTTTTTGTCTATTGTATCCCTAAATTTCAAATCTAGACTCTAATGTCCCTGTTTGATAGCTAAAATGAGCAATAGATAGTTCAACCAACATCTTAGGTTTATTTCCCACTCTACATATTGCAAAAAAAAAAGTTAGATAATCATTTGATTTTAAAAAAAATAATTTAGTCTATAAATTCTACTAAGTTTTGAATTTTTTTTTGGCCTAAACTTTTAACTTTTTTTACTCACAAATTTATTAGACATAAAATTGTTCTCAATTTTTTTTTTGTTAACTTCTATATTTCATTTTTGTTTACTTTTAGTTTATTATCATTGATAGCTTTTTAAAAATCATTTGTGTAATACATTTCAACTCAATGGCCTAACGATCGTGAAATATCATGTACTTGAAAAGTTCAATTTTTTTTTTTATTATCTATGAATATGTAGGAGTTAAATTTTTAAATGAGTGGTTATCATCTTGTATCGTATTCATTTCTTTTATGTACTTTAGGATTCTCAAATACTTATATATATATATATATATATATATTATTGAATTGTTTTCCTTCAACAACTTCCTAGTGCTTGGAGACTCTAATTCTATAGTTAGTCCCCAAGGGGTGGCACAGTGGTTGAAGACTTGAGCTTTGAGGGTATGCTCCCCTCAAGGTCGCAGGTTTGAGACTCAGCTGTGACACTACTCATTCGATGTCTCCCGGTGCCTGGCCTAGGAACGGGCGTGGTTACCCTTGTTTCAAAAAAAAAAAAAACTCTAATTCTATAGTTAAATAAATTACAATTTTGTTGGACGTGACTTGTTTTTTTTTTCTTCCTTGAAATAAACTTTGCTCCAATAAACACCAACCAACAAACCAATACAATTATCTTCCACAATGAGGCCCCACCATAGGTGGGAAAGTGCCCCTCCAAAAATCACCATTTCCTCAAAAGAGGAGAAATCGTTCCAACAAAAAGAGTCTACACTAATTTGGTTGGCTAACATATCTGCTGTCTATTACAATCTATACTATAATGCAAAACACTAACAACACTAACATCCCCTGCCACAGAAGAACGCTTATTAATATCAATCACAACATTGTTAAATTTAGAAACTTCTGAAGCATCAGACTCAATTAGACTAGGAGAAGACACAAAAGATTTGACTCATCGATATGCTTAAACCCCTTCCTAATGGCCATTCCTTTCGAGTACGTGACCAATAAGGCCTATACCTTGTTCTCCAACCAGCAAACTTTGGGTTCCCCTTTCAATCACGCACGATCCAACCTATCCCACCTTCAATTTTCGAGTTGGAAGATGCATTTGTATTCAACTTCTAGCATCCTTTGAGGGGGAATATTCCATTTCTTGTCTCCACCGCTCTCCTTAGGATTAATGATCGTTGAAGTCCTTGCAAAAGTGAGTGTCTTAATAGATTTATTAACCAAATTATGGATAATATGAAACTTCATACTAATATTATCATTGGTACACAAATTTTTGAAGTTCCATAAACTTCATCATATACATATTAGATTCTCTATCAATTCTGCACAGTGGACATGAAATATCAATATCAATTCCTCTATTATAGATATTGGATCTAGATAGAATTCTATGTTCGTTTCCCACTTTCCATTTATACCTTTTCTCGAGAAAAGGGTTTTCCCCAAATAATACTTCTCCAAGCCAACGGCCGGTTACTACCAACAATGACTTTGAGAAAATCACTATTCTTAAAATACTTGCATAACCAATAGTAACAATGACTTTGAGAAAATCACTATTCTTAAAATACTTGCATAACCAATAGAGCTTGATTAAAAATATTCGGATTCTCTAAAACTCGACCCTTCCCAAGCCTTTAATACAACTCATATTCTTCCAACTCATCCAATGGGCTTTCTTTCCGTTCATTTCCTCCCCCAACCAAAACCGTGCACACAACTGCTTCTGATCTTCATTAAAGGGATTGGTCGACCTAAAGCAGCTCATAGTATAAGTAGAGATCGCTTGCCTCACCGTCTTAATCAACACTATTTTCCTCTTGACAACAATTTGCCCTTCCAAGATTTTTCCAACCTTCCCCTAACTGACCTAAAAAGAGCTTCTTATCTCTTTCGTTATGGGAAGTCGTCTTTAAATGGGTTTTTAGATTGTCATTGATTTTAACCCCAAGAATTTTGTTCAACTCGAGGTGCCTTGTTTGATGGCTTATATTTGAAAATAAAATTCAATAATGCTCTATTTAAATGTGTGATTAGATGGTCAACTATATTGTGTTATATTAATTTTAGGTTAAAGGATTAACTGCACTTAAAGAAAGTGTAAGAGTCTTAAGAAACATAGAAAGGCACTAGAGACTGGGATCAAATGGAAATCCAAAATTTAGGTAAAAATCAATTTACGTAGATTTTTCAACGATATTTAGGTAAAAACCAATTTACAGAGATTTTTCAACGGTAGCTATACTTTTTGCTACTTTTGAATATCTTAAACAACAAAATCATTTGACAAACACACCAAAAGCTTTCTTTTTAAACTGTACAGCCCAAATAAGTTTTCTGATTGAATGTCCATTTTGTTCCATCTATTTCATTTTTTATATTTTAGAGGAAAATACATTTTTAGTTCTTAGGTTCCAGCCTAATTTTAATTTGGCCATATATTTCAAAATTTAATATTTTTAATCCTGACATTACGGTAATATTCATTTTAGTCATTTAAACAATAAAATCATTAATTACATAGCATAATGTTGACTAAAATAACGATTAGATTAATTTTAAATTTTAATATATTAATGAAATGATTATTTTAATTTTCATGTGAATTTAATTTTTAAAAGAAAATAAGTATAAAAGTAAATTAAAAAAACATACAATGACTAAATCTAAGCCTACAATAATTACTTTACATGCGTTTTTTCATACTTACCTATCTATATTTGTAGAAACCAAACAAAAATTTGGTTACAAAAAAAAGTAATTTCCAAAAATTTATTTTTGTTTTTGAAATTTGATTAATATTCACATACTTTCTTAAGAAAAAATGAATGTATTGTCGGAAAGATGGAAAACATTGTAGAAAAGCGAACACCTACTAGTAGAATTCTTGTTCTTCTATGTCCTCGCCTTTTCTAACTGTATGTTATCTTCATGAACAGTAGGTATAAGGACCAAAAGTGAAAAAGGAAATAGAAAATTTTGTTCTTTCTACTATGCTTTCTATATTTTTTGTGAATAGTATTAAATTTGATCTTTACCATCAAGAGATACTGATAAATGAAAAAATAGATGAGTGGTTACAATTGAGGGGGTGATTATTAAGATTATAACCCACCAAATAAGGATTAAAATTAATTGATTAATGAGGTTTAGTTTAAGAAGTTATATTGAATAATTAAAAATTGAAAGTTGTAATCAAAAATTCGTATGAATGTAGTTTTTATGTAAATGAGTTAGAGTCAAAACTTTATTTGGATGTACATTTAAAATGAGTAGTTATTTTTAATAGTTAAAAATGAGTGATTAAAAATTAGATGGTTAGAAATGATTGAGTAATTAAAAATGAATTGTTAGAAATGAGATTTATTTTTAAAGATAAAAATGAGGAGGATTTAGTAAAAACTCATTTGAATGTAGATTTTTTAAAATGAGTTATTAAATCCTAAAACTAAATCCTAGCTAAATATGCCAAACAAACAATCCAATAGGGTACCCCATAGGGGATGTTTGAATTGATGGTCGAATTTATGATTTTTTTTTAATTATTCCTAAAAAATTTACATTCAAACGAACTTTTGTAACTACTCAAAACAACTTCGATCATTTTTATTATTAAAAATAACTTATAATTTCTAATCATTCATTTATAACTACTCAAAATAACTTTCATTTCTAACTTTTCATTTTTAATCATTTAAATCGCATTTTAACCACTCTTTTCTAATCATTCTTTTTTTTAACTATTCTAAATAAGTACTAAATTTAAATCAACATCCAAATAAGTCATTGTCTCTAACTTTTTAAAATTAATAATAATAATTTTTTTCTTATAACTCTCCGTTTCTAACTATTTAAAATAACTCTTCAAACTAACTCCAAATTCAAATACCTCCTTAAAATCCAACAAGTTATTGAGCAGTGTAGGTGGTGAATGCCTCATAAAGTCTCTAGAAAAGGGTGTCTATGGTGTTGAAAATGAGGATCTCGAGCATTAGAATATATATTCCACGATTGTTATGGACCATACTAGTGAGACCACCACTAAGAAGATGGAGAGCTCTTATTATTATTATTATTATTATTATTATTATTATTATTATTTAACTCATCAACCGAGAGTATAAGGTCGAACCCAAAACTTCTTGATTCATAGGGAGTAACTTATAACTCAACTTAAAGGAATGACAAATTTTAAATAAAAGAATATTTAAGAGCCAAATGCCAATTTTTAAGATTGAATCCATGATCATGGTATTAAATTAGGTTACCACCAACTATTGAAATCAATACGACAACAACCCTTTCGATGTATTTGTTGTATAAACTTTGGGAAATATACTGCATTAGGTTAGGGGTGATGATAATTAAAACTTAGTGACTTATAGGTAAGTATTTTATAAATACTTACTAAGTATCATGTTCAAAATGGACCAAATTTGTGGGAGAAATGTGTAAAGAAAAAACCACAATTGTTCTCAGAATTTTTAGCTGAAGAGAATTATCTAGGATTTGACTAATTAAACAATGCACCTGAAGTTAAAATAAAATTAATCTCTTGCAATACCATTATTCTAATGACAATTTTGGTTTTATTTTTATGTAAATTGGTTAACAATTATAATAACTAATCAAATTATATATGCCACTTAATAAATGTCACTAAAAAACTTATAAAAAATAAGTTGAAAACTTGACACATAATTATGTACATAAATGGGTGGGAAATATGTACAGAGTAATTTGGGGAAGTTGGTAAATTTTCCTTCTTTAGAAATATTACTTTCTCAATTTAGTCTAGGTTGTTTAAATTTCCTAATTTTAACTTTTTATGCATGAACATTTTTTAACCTAGTCCCTTGAATCTAATAAATGTTGAAATTAGTTGTTGAAAAACTTGTACAAGATATTAATTACTTAAAGAATTACTAAAAATTGAAAGCAAAAAGGTCATCAAGTGAAGAAATTTTATTTTTCTAGTAATTTCGTAGAAACTTGAAGTCTTCTTAGATGATTGGCAACTTTTTCCTCTTCAAATTTTGCCATGTTTGTAGATTTTCCACCAATTAATTCTGTCATTTATTTATTCAAAAAAAAGAAAATTTTGGCCTCTGATCATTGGACATACACTAATCTATAAGCATTTGTTCATGTTAACACAATTCTAACATTTATTAGTAATAGTTGAATTGAATAAATTAAAAAGGTTAAACTTTATTTATAATATATATGTAATGCATTGAATTAAATCTTTATTTTATTCAACAATATTTATGAGAATGATAAGATTTGAATAAATAAACTCATAAATATTACTTCAAACTATGACTTTTTGGCATTAAATTAAATCTTTTTTAAATCAATTAAATTAAATAACTTTAAGCAATATACTAAATTAATATATACATACTCTATCAAAAAAGAAAAAGAAAATAGAAACATGTAACCGGAAAACATAATCTTTTTTTTAGTATATATTGGGAGAGGGGGATAAATATCGATTCTCGGACTCGAACCTGTGACGTTGTGGTAACCGGAAAGCATAACTAAATGAAAGAGAAAAAATAAATAGAACCCAATATTTTTTTTAATTAAATAATAATAATAATAATGAAGGTAAATTATAAGTTATGTCTATATAATTTGAGAGAGGTTAAACCTTAGTTAAAATTTAATAGAAAAACCATAATTTACTTTACACATGGTTTGATAAAATTAAAAACATAATTTTTAACATTCTTAATTGTAGCAAATGTATCAACAATGACAATCTAAATTAGATAGACAAAAAAAATGGTATCATTTATATATAAAACTTTTTTTTTTAGTACATATATACGAGGGAGGGGATTTATACATAAAATAGTTAATTTTATGTATTTAATTTGTTAATGATTATAAATAACAATAATTATTTTTAGATTTTATCAAATGGTATAAATTCAATATATATATATTTACTATATTAACTAAATTCTACTTTTGTAGATTACCCTCTATTTTCTTTCAATCGACCATACTTATAATTTACCCTTTTAAAACAGCATATATATAAGGGCTATGATTGGAGCACATGCACTGTGGTTGGAATTATAATGTGTAATTTTGAAGTTTGGCTTTATATTTAATTCAATTTATTATATTTTGTTTTTTAGAAAGAAAAACATTTATTATTTTTTATAGGACAAAATGATAATGAAATTCCATGAGGGACCAATCAAAATAAAGCACGAATTTACAGATCGTGCAAGCTTCAAAATATTCTTCAAACGACGAAACAATCCGTGTTGAACTGTCGTTTGGCCTCAAAGTCCATTCCACTTTGATTTTTCCACCGCTCAACGTGTTCCATCCTCTACATCGCGCCCTACACTACTCCATAGACCCGCACCTCTCATCGCCATACACGCCGTTCTTTTCCTATATTTAAAAAACAAAAAAATTGAAAATTTAAGATCTATTTGATAACCATTTTGTTTTTTATTTTTTATTTTTTAAATTTTAGTCTACAACAACTATTTTACCATATGTTTTTTCTTACTTGAATATATATATCTTACCATATTTTTAGAAACCAAACCAAAAGTTGAGAGGAGAAAAAAAGTAATTTCTTAAAGTTTGTTTTCGTTGTGAACATTGACATACTTTATTAAGAAAATATGGTTATATAATAAGAAAGATGGATCACATTGTAGGAAATTTGAGTAATAATAGACTTGAATTTCAAAAACAAAAAATCAAATGATTATCAAACGAGAGCTTAATTTTTATAGTTTGATGAAAGTTAAGTTTGATAATAAGTTAAATTTTAGTTTTATAGTTTAAAAAACTAAAAATTAGTTCTTCGGATTTGAAAGAAGTTTAAAAACTAGAATTTCATTCCCATGTTTTAATAAAATATAAGATAATAGTCTTTATCATTTATATATATATTTTTTAATATTTGTGATTGTCCGTTTGCGCACACTAAATTCCGTAGGAAAATAATTTAAAAGTAGCTAATCCCATAGATTGAACTTATTACTTTAAGTATTTCTACGACTCTTTTTTTACCATTAAACCACTCAACGATAATTATCAATTATTATCATTAGAAAAATGTGTACGTGTGAATTAATTATTTATATGTGACATAGATTGAACAAAAGAATCTCATCATTTACATATGAATAACCAATTCCACAGCTCACTTATGATCAATTTGAATTGATCTTTAAATTTTATCACAGTGCATGGATTAAATTCTAATTTTTTTCTAAGTTTAAATTCTAAAATTTTAATTATATAAACTATATTATAATTTTTTAAAAAAATGAGAGAGACTCAGCTTATCATATATTGAGAAATCATCATTTGATCCAACGGCTAAATGTGCAACTAAAATTAGTGATTATGATTTGACGGCAAAAAGAAACAAGCCTTCAAATTAATCTGATCGTGACACCTGTCGATATTTTATTCTGAATGTGGAATGTGAGGCTCAGATCTTATGCCACGCACCGGCTTCTGTATGGAACTGGCAACAGCCGAATTATAAGGAAACTTCCAATCAATTACAGACAGCTGCCTACTTCAGAATAAATTAAATAGAAAATGGAAATAGGAAATTCCTAATTTGCCTTTTTTTTTTTTTTAAATTAATTTATCCAACGGTATGTTTTTTGAAGGCCTCTCCAACGGTAATCAGAGTATGGGATTTTTAATTTGTTAATTTGTTATCTAAGTGCTGTCGTTTTACAGGAAAGTGAGAGATTAGGTTTAATTAATATTATCATTAACTGGTGAAATCATAAATATTAAATGCTCCTTTGCAATTTCCGTCACTTTCTATTCTTCTAATTTGTTATTGCTCTTGGTTTAGCTGTTTAATTTTTTTTTTTTTTTTTTTAAATTTGATGACGATTTCTAAGTGGAAAATATATGCTAATTTTCTTAAAATATATAGTATTTTGAAAACATATTTTATAATTTAGGTAAGGAAATTGGATTGTATAAAATATTCTAAAAAATATATATATATAGATATCAAATGAACTACGGGTTCGGTCTTAGATCAAACAAGTGATTATAATGTTTTTTTTTTGAAAAAAGTGATTATAATGTTGAACGGGTTAATATTAAACAATGAAATCGTTAGGTCACTAATCCATGATGTTACTAATTATAAGACATTTTATTGTCAATAAGAGCAGAACTCTAATGACATCTTATACAATATAGTAGTTATAAAGTTGTCGGTTTAAATCTTCTCCCTCCAATATAATTGTTTTAAAAAAAAAATTATAAGACAATTTGTTATCTAACAATATTATAATGCCCATGGATAAAGAAATAACCTAAATACATATAACAATTAGAATAATTAACTCAGCTAATATAATATGTATGATCTAATGATTAAAAAAAAGTATGAATTCAACATTTCCACCTTCTTAATTAGTTGAATTAAAAAAATCAAGAAGTTATATTAAAAAAATCAATATTAAGTAAATAGATTTCAATTTCATACAAGGTCAATAAACAAAATTGTTTTGCTTGGATTTTTAACTGTTCTAAAAAAAATAATAATAACTTTCACTTTCATGTTGATAAGTATGGAACTTAACGGACACGATATATATAAATTTTGATTATCAAAAGTTGTTGAAATTTTAGTTCTTAAATATGGTTAGTTCATTTTCTCCAATAAATAAATAAATAAATATATATATATATATGGTTAATCTATAAAATTTTATTTGGTAAATCAACAATATTTAACAATAGATTCAAATTCATCACATTTAATCATAAATCATATAAATTTAAAATATACTCAAATTAACAACAAAAATAGTTAATCTTGCTAACAAGAATAGTAATTCATAATATCTATATACAATTCTATAGGTTTGAATCTTCCCTCCCCCAATAATTTGAACTAAAAAGAACATACGAAAAATAGTTGAATGATTGGAGATTATATCATTCCATTAGAAGAAAGATAATTAAAAAGATAAGGTTTGCAAAATTTATGTGAATAGTCAAAATCAAAGAAATCCAATTTGGCAAGAATGTTATTTGCCTTCTTTTGAGTTGAACTTTTCGAAAGGCCACGGTGCCAGAATTGTCCATTTTTCAAAAAAAAACATCAATAATATATATATATATATATATTTTTTTTTTTTTTTTTTTTTTTTTTTTTGAAATGTCAATAATATATATTTAGACTCTTCGTTAACAAGGGAACAAAAGTTCCCTTAGAAATTTTTTAATTATTTTGTAACAAACAGAATCGAATATTTCTATTAAAAAAAACAAAATAATCGAATAAATAATTTAAACCCTCCGATTATGATAACTGCAAATCGAATCACAACCAGCTAAAACTATATTTCTTCTGATAAATATATATCATTCGAATTATTATTATTATTATTGTTTTTTAAGTTTAATGGGTGTGAAATGCGGTTTTCTTAGTACAAAAAATGTGGGATTAGGGGATTTGAAATCAGGATTGTCTAAAATAATAATAGTAATAGTAATAATAATAATAATAATCCTAACTTAAGGAGATTTAAATCTCTAACTAAAAAATATGTCTAAAATCTTAATTAATTTCTATTAAAAAGTTTGCATTAGACACAACATATGTACCCAATATATTTACAAATAAACCCTCCATTCAATTTTTTATCGTATTTTTTCTGTTCAATCAACTAAGATGTAAATGAACACAAAACCAATCTTATCTAAACTTCATCAATCATTTAGAAGAAAACAAAAACTTCATCATCATCCAAATGCTCAAATTCCATTATTCTTTACCCTCATTTGACTATATGATTAAATACAAATAAAACCATAACAATTGAATTGAAGTTAATAATAATAATAATAAAATGATCGCTTTCAAAGTTTCCACTTCCATTTATGATTGCATCTCAAACAGAAAAATATTATTAATAACAAATACTCCTTAGATAATGTATTCGTAGATTCGTTCAATTTCATCACTTTTAAACACTTGGGTTTAGTTTCTATATTTTCGATATTTAAAAATCCAATTAGTAGTTTTTTTTTTTTTAGAACACCAATTAGTAGTTATTTTTCTTCAATTTTGAGAGGGTAATTGCATTGATCATTATATAGATTACCTAGAATCAAAACCATATTTAACCATAGTCCACATGTTTGGGGAAGTTATTTGTTTGGTTTATTATTATTAATGAATGTTATGATTTAAAAAAAAAAAACCATATTTAATTGAAAGTAGATTGAATTCTCCTTAACCATTTACAATGCATTAATTTTCTATAAATTTTAGTCAACAAAATGAATTTTTTGTCAATCCACAATTTTGTTCAATTAAAATGGTGAATTCCATAAGTTAATGACAATAGATAAGTTCTTCTCACAAAATAACTACAAATATAAATAAATTTTAAATTATTTACATTCATATTCATTAATATATTTTAATAGTAGGTATTATTATTACCAATAAATATGATTGTCATTTAAAAAAAATGATTTTTATTTTTTAAAAAAGTAATTATATTTATAATTATTTTTTGAATTAAATGTAGCAAATTTCTTTAAATTTTATCCTCTCAAATTCAACAACAAAGAGATCATTATAATTAACTAGTTTTTGAATGAATCAAACAAAAATGGACATTTAAAATTTGGAGGACCATTAATAAAATAGATTAAAACAAACATTTTTTTAAGGAAAAAAAAACAACAAAAGAACCATAAAAAAGGATAAATTATACATTTAATCCTATGTCTTATAACTTAGAATCTATGGTTTTAAGTTCTAGAATATAGTACTACAATTTTAAAACCTCATAAAAATTTAAAACTATTAATTATATTGTAATTGGTAAAGAATTAAATACATATAAATGACTATGTTCATGTGAAAGATGTTTTTTTTGTTCAATAAATCACTTAATTCATACCATCATTATTAATACATGAATAGTTAACTTTCATTCATCAAAAGTTAAAGTGTAATGATTAAATTTTATTTTTTAAAAACATAGAGATAGATTATACTTTATGCCATCAAATGAAAAGTATTAAATTTATAAATTATCCATTTTTTTAGAAATTATCTTGAATGGTTAAAAATGGAAAGTTGCACCAAAAAATTTATTTGTCTGCAAAGAAGTTAGACACAATAATTTATTTGATTACAGATTTGAAATGAATAATTATTTTGAGTTGTTAAAAAAGAATTATTTTGAACCGAAATAATTAGTTAAAAATAAAAATTTATTTTAATTAATTGTGAAGGTAGGAGTAAAGATAAATAATCATTTTTAACAGTAAAAATAAAAAAATTGATTTTGAGTAATTACCATAACTCATTTGGACGTATAAAATAAAAATCATACAAACAAACACCTCATAGTGTAACTATGAAGGGCGGTTCCGTCAAAAAAGCAAATTGGAAAAAGGAAACTTTTATCTATTATGTATTTGATTATAGAGAAGCCTATAAATCTAAAATCTAATCATTTGCTTTTAGAGAGAGAAAGTGAAAAAGAAAAAAAAGAGGAAAGTGGGTATTTACAGAGAGCTATATATAAACACACCCGATATTCCATTTCACGCCGTTGCCGGCCAAACAATACGGGCGGCCTCTTCTTTTTTCCAAACAGAAAAATCAAAAACATTTCCCATTTTCTCAATTTCCCTTTCGGATCGAACCAACAACAAACAAACCCATTACACAGCCACACCGATTCCTTTCTCTCCTTATTGTTATACCTCACAACCTTCCGGCCATGGCCACCGGCGCTCCGAGCAGCTCCTGCAACGTGAGCCCGCAACTCGGCGGCGCGTCGACCAAGACGAGACGGCGCGTGGCCGACTTCTTGGACTCCGATTGCCGCCCGGTGAACTTCTCCGACGCGTTCGACGAAGAGGACAGTTTCAACGCCTCCAATGGCGGGCCCCACCACCACGGCCACCACCACCACCACCACCACGTTCTTCGGCAGCGGTTGTTGCGGAATCGGGCATTGCGGTGGGTGCCCGAGCCGTGGCTGATTAAGATGGAAGAAGGGGTTTTATTGACCGCCATGATCGTTCGGTCGTTGGGATCTGGACGGAATTTTTGGCGGATGATTTTTGGCGTTTTGATGTTTATGGTTGTTGTGACGGTGTTTATTAAATTCTCATTTCTTAATTCCCATGTTGAGATCAACGGCAAGATGATCGATAAAGGGCAATTGATTATTCAAACCTTTAAGGAAGATTGGGCTATGGCGCAAAGGGTCGTGGCGGAAGATGAAGCCGTTGTTCCCAAACGCCTTCTCGAGAAGATTTCTGTAAGTTTTTGTTGTTTTTTTTTAATTTAATTTTCCATTTTTCATTTCCAATAGAATTAGATGGCGTGATCTATTGCCATTGTCGAGGAATTAAGAAAAGGTGAAATGTGGAATGATTCAACAATTCTTTATCTGGGTAGATAATTAATTGTTTTTTTGGCTGTTTTTCTGTCTTTCTCTAACTGTTTTTTTTAAAAAAATTATTTGTTTATGTACTTTCTTGCATCTCATTCATTCTGGTGTTATATTGTTGGGTTTTTAGTTGTTCGGTTGAGTTTTGACTCCAATGAATAGTTGTGGTGGTGCATTTAATGTATCCCATTAAAGGGTTGTGACAAGTAACTTTTTGCAACCAGGTTGTTGCTTGGTTCTTTATTTCTTCATGATTTGGCGTTATGTTTGTCGCTTTGGTTGTACAAATGGACTCCTTTTGGGATTCCTCTGCTTTACTTTTAACCAACCATTAAGGTTCCTTAACCTCTTGGGAGTCGGAGCTGAAGGGTTCAATTTATATTGATCACTTAACTAGAAAACGGATTTTCTTAACATGCAAATGTTGTAGATTGAGATGATACCTTTCGAAAATAGTCGAGGTGGACATAAGCTAACCTGAATTTTCATAAAAATACCCATTACGTTTTCTTGTGCTTTGAACTGTTGTTTTCAGTTAATGTTACTGTATTCAAAATTTAAGGTTGGGGCATTGAGGAGCTAACGTTGGAATTTATGAGATTCATCACTTAATTATACTGAGGTTGTTTGTTTGATACTATGTTCAGCAGACCCCTGAAATTTGGATGAAACCAAAGAGCGACAATTTTTATCAGTGCATTACTCGACCGAAGGATCGAATAAGTATGTTTAGTAGTTTCCTTATCATTCTGTGAAGCAAGGATTTTAGAGTACATTGAGTTTATTTCTCATTTCTAAACTTGATATGGTAGGACCTCGCGGTAGTAAAACCAATGGTTACCTTCTTGTACATGCCAATGGAGGACTGAACCAGATGAGAACAGGGGTGAGATGATTTCACTGGTTTTGCCAAGAGTTGGAATTGTTGTTAGCTTAATCATATCCATGAATCTTTGTGACTAAATTGTGGCTTTACTTGCTTCCAGATATGTGACATGGTTGCTGTTGCTAAGATTATGAACGCAACCCTTGTTCTTCCTTCCCTTGATCACGAGTCGTTTTGGACAGATCCGAGGTAATTGCAATTTCCGGTTACTCTTACTCGAAGTCTTGACAAGCTGTTGCATATTCATATAACTTTGTGAAGTTTGGTTTTTGCAGTGATTTTAAGGATATCTTTGACTTGAGGCACTTCCTCGACGTTCTGAAAGATGATATTGAAATCGTTGAGAACTTGCCTCGTCAGTTGGCATCAATGACACCCTTTGTTAAGGCCCCGGTTTCCTGGTCCAAGGTATTATAGATGTGAATAAGGATGTTTTGATGTTTTTTTCCTACTCGTTGGCGGTTATTTCTCACAATATTTTTAAATGCAGGCTAGTTATTACAGAGGAGAGATGCTGCATTTGCTAAAGCGACACAAAGTGTTAATGCTTACCCATTCCGATTCTCGAATCGTCAATAATGGTTTGGCATCTCACATTCAGAAGCTTCGATGCCGTGCCAATTACGAGGCCCTACGGTTCACCCCGAAGATTGAGAAGCTTGGAAGGATCTTAGTTCATAGATTAAGAAAGGATGATGAACCATATATTGCTCTACATCTGAGGTACTCTCAAGACCTGTTCAAGTACTTGCAAGTGTATTTGATTTGCATACACAATAACCAACATATGTAAATGTTGATTTCAGGTATGAGAAAGATATGCTTGCATTCACTGGGTGCAGTCACAACCTGACAGCAGATGAAGAAGAGGACCTCAAAGTAATGAGATACAATGTCAAGCATTGGAAGGAAAAAGATATAGATGCAAAAGAAAAGAGACTTCTAGGAGGATGTCCAATGACCCCTATGGAGGCAGCCATGTTGCTTAAAGCCCTAGGATACCCTTCCGCAACAAAAATCTACATCGTCGCCGGGGAGATTTACGGTAGCGATAGCATGGAGTCCTTTCAATCAGAATACCCCAACATCTTTTCGCATTCGACTCTTGCAACAGAGGAGGAATTGGAGCCATTCAAGCCGTACCAGAATCAGATGGCTGGCTTGGATTACATTGTGGCAGTAGAGAGTGATGTATTTGTTTATACCTATGATGGAAACATGGCTAAAGCAGTGCAGGGCCATAGGAGATTTGAAGGATTCAAAAAGACTATAAATCCCGATAGGTTTGTACTTCTCACGGAGCCTTCTGAAAGACCACTACTCTATTTGCCTGTTGGTTCGACTACCGAGTCTAAATATCAATATCTCTTTCATTTTTCAGGCAAAATCTAGTTAGATTGATTGATCAGTTAGAGGAGGAGATCATCACTTGGGAAGAATTCTCCAAAAAAGTAAAGGAGTTGCATAAAGACAGGCTTGGTGCTCCATATTTCAGACAAGCAGGAGAGACTCCCAGAGTAGAAGAGAATTTTTATGCTAATCCTTACCCTGGCTGTCTTTGCAACAAGCCTCATAATCGAACATTGAGACTAACAAATGAGCACACACGAAGTCTTCAGGCTTCACTGCAGAGATAGAGTTATATAATTTACTACAATTCTCTTGCTTCTTCTGCTAAATTGATGATAGATGCTCATTGCTCGAGCCTCGAGGGCACCCCCGGCTGTTATGGCTTCTCAAATTTAACTGGCATTTTCCGAGCCACGAGTTTTATACGCAGCCAGATGGATTATACTGAGGTTTTGCTAGCGTCCTTTAGCTTCAAATGCAGAAGTGCAAAACTTTCACTTAGATTATTAGGTAAACTGATGGAGAATAGGATTATGCTAGACGAGTTAGAGTCAGTTCAGATGTAGTTTTTTCATTTTAACACTAAATCAGGTTAGTTTTATACAGACAGCTTCCCTGCAAATAGTGGAGAAAAAAATTATTCTTTCCATTCATCATTCTTCTTTATTATCTATCCCCCCTTGTGATGTAAACATTTGGAAAAGAAAAAGGTGAATTTGCCATTTCTTCCAAGATCCCTACTTTTTTGTTCATTTTGACCACAGCTTTAACTCTAATGTCTAGTCCAACAATCTTTTCTATCTCAGCTAAATTATTTACTAACTTTTGACTAATAAAAGAGATATCAGAGAAGAATAAATCACTATACATTCAATGGAATGTACAATAACTCAACTGAGGAAAAAAGCAAGCACAATACACTACTTGGTTCTTTTGAATCCAATATGCTACAGAAGGGATGTTGTATCTCCTACCAGTTACCACATAGATGGTACATAAACCTGTTCTTTCAGATTCTGTGTTGCACTTTCAGTAGGAAAACCTCTCACTGCACCAATTGTCCATTGAGAGATAATTCCGGCAGCAATTGCGAATCGAATCTGCCTTTCCAAAACATCTTGGTTTTCGAACATCTCGGGGAAAGTAGTCAGCTTTCTCATGATCCCAGCCACGACAGCATCACCAGAACCAGTCCTGTCGCAGGTGAATGGTGTGATGAGCACATCTTCTGTACCAATCACCACGCCATGAAACGAAGGAGAGTAGTAATGAACTCGCAATGTTCCATCCGTCACAAACAACAGCTTGAGGCGATCATGCCACAAGGGCAATATCTCCTCCGGTGTGTAATGGTAACAGTCTCGCCGATTCTTGGTTTGTTCTATGGTTTGAGCATAGTATTGAGGCCTGTAGTTTCTTTTTTTCTCATAGTGTTCTTCATCTAACAGGAACTCCAATTCTTGTCTTGAAACCTCAATAATGTCAGCTTCATTCCAGGCTTTCTTGATGCATTCTCGAGTTTCGTCGCGCGATCTCCACAAAGGCAATGGCATATTTAAGTCGAAGAAGATGAGCCCTCCAAACTTCTTGGATAAGTGGATAGCCTTGAAGAGTGTTGCTTCCATTGGGGACATCAAAGCTTCTGAGTTGAAATGGAATATCCTTGCCTGAAATGAAGCAAACACAATACAATCAAGAAATCCCTAAACAGAAACACAATGAATCAACTAATTTGAGTGAAATGGCTAGTTTACCTCTTTGAGCACTGCAAGATTCAATTCAGAGCTAACCAGAGAATCCTCAGCTGGTTCCTTCACCTTTTCCATCTTCAACTTCCCATCTTCAAATTTGATCTTCATGTAAGTACAAGCCGTTCTACAATTCAAATCAAACCTCACAGCTCGAGTTTGTACCCTCTCCTTATTCATCATCAACACGAGCTCGTCCCCGAAATCATCCTTCCCAACTTTCCCCATAAACGCAGCTCGGCCGCCCAGCCTAACGTGGGCTATCGCGACATTCGACGGCGAACCACCCGGTGCCCGAGCGAATTCGGGTGGATCCCATTGGAGCATTTTCCATTCTGAGTACTTATCATGATGCATCTGGTTATCGTGTACACGAATTGAAGGCACAAATTCTTTCTGTGCGGCGCCGAAGCAGCAAATCAACGGTGGATCTTCGTATGGAAAGTCCATTCCATCGTCGTAATCCTCTGCAATCGAATCGATTGGCTCGTTGTCTTCGACTTCGATTCGGGTTTTCGTAGCACGCTTGGTTTTCTTCGGAGCAGTAGTTGTAGAAGACGACGAAGATTTTGTCCCCTTTTTTCTTCCTCGGCGAGTTGGGCTAACTCCATTGTCGTCGCCAATTGAAGCTCTTGGTGGGTTTCTGAAAATCAGAGTCTTAGCTCTTGAATTTGAAGGATTGAAAGGAAGAAACCCAGAAAATTGAAGATGAGGAAGAAGCTGAAATGAAGCCATGGTCGATTCAAGTTTAGGGTTTATCCATACTTTTTATCTCTTCAAACCCTAAACCCCCAAAACAAATTTACTGTCTTTTTCTCGTTAAATAGAATATAAAAACTGTCGGAGTTATCAAACGTGGCTACAAAGTCCATCCAACGGCTATAACCCCACTCCTTCCATCACCAAATCCCTGTGAACCACTCGATCAAAGCCATCAATTCCTTCCTTCCTCTTATATTAAATCATCAACCCCTGTTCTTGAAAGCAAAAACCCAAAAAGAAAGGTGAGAAATTTCATTAAATTTCATTACAAAAACTTTCCCAGATCATAAGATTTCAAAAACCCAAAACCCCTTTTTTGCAAATTTATGATCAATTCATGTTTGAGAATCTTTTGTTTACCTTTTTTGTTTCTGATATGCAGATATGAGATTCTGGGCCTACTTAGAAGGGCTTTTGCTGTTTGTAAACGCGTTTGCAATTCTAAACGAAGATCGGTTCCTTGCTCGAAGAGGATGGATTTTGGCAGAGATTCCAAGAGACAGAAGAAACACACTGAAAGGACAGGTAATTGGGCTCATCCATGCATGCCAATTCTCGAGATTTCCACTCATTTTTTGCAATATCTTCTTCATCATCATCAAGCTCATCTACGGTTGATTTCAGTGTTCATATTGAATGAGATCCATCCCTGTAAATTACTGTATATTGAAGCGTTTTGTTCTGTGAAACCTGTCATCCTATTGTAATATGTGTTTGTTTGCTCTGGATTTTAGCTTGCATTTCCTGTTTGTGTTCTTTGAGCTTACTGATAATCATCTTTGGAAAAAGAAATCTTGGGGTTACAGAATTGAAACTGATACCAATGTTTTTGGAGGTGCTTTGTGCAAATCTACACAGATGGTGTTGTGTTAGGACCTATGTTTGGTTTGGTTTTGGTGGTGGGCTCTTAAGCTTCAATGATTTTTCATGCTATGAGAATCAATCCCCAACATTTATCTTAATTCTAGAATGAATTTGTTCATAATAGATATTTGGTTCTTGTCCTGAGATTATCTTATTTTTCCAATGTAATGTTTGGTTTTGGTGGTGGGTTCTTAAGCTTCAATGATTTTTCATGCAATGAGAATCAATCCCCAACATTTAACTTAGGCCCCGTTTGATAACTATTTTGTTTTTGATTTTTTGTTTATGAAATTTAAACTTATTTCTATCCAAATTTCCTACCACTCCATATTTCTTACAATGTTTCTATCTTTCCTTAAGAAAGTAGGAGAATACTAACCAAATTTCAAAAACATAAACAAGTTTTTGGAAGTACTTTTTTTTTTTTTTTACAAATTTTGGTTTTTTTTATTAAAATATAGGTAAGATGTAGATATCCAACTAAGGAAAAAGGTATAGTAAGGTAGTTATTGTAGGCTTAAATTTCATAAACAAAAAACGAAAAACAAAATAGTTATCAAACGGGGCCTTGATTCTAAAATGAATTTGTTCATAATAGATGTTTGGTTCTTGTTCTGAGATTATCTTATTTTTCCAATACAGTATTTCAATTTAGTCATCTTTCTTTCTATGTTTTGTCACTACTTTTGATGTGAAGTTGTAGAGTGATTATTAATTAGGGATTATTTTGAGTTATTAGAAATCTGAGTTTTAGTAATAGTTCGTTTGGATGATGATTTTTGTAAAAATGAATGATTATTTTGAAGGATTATAAATGAATCATTAAACATAAATAATTAGTAATCAGTGGTTAGAAATGAATAATTATTTTTTAATGATTAGAAATGAATAATTATTTTGAATGATTATTAAAACTTTTTTTATGTGATTCTTAAAAAAAAAATTGTAAAAACTAATTCCTTCGATCAGACACCTTTTGGAGGGTCCCTCTCCATTTTGCTTTTCTTTTTTTTTTTTTTTCAAAGAAAACCATATATCATTCACCAACCACCAAACCCATACAATCATTCTCCAACTCGGAGCCAACAACAGGGGGAGATTCCCCCTCCAAAAACGAGACCTATCCTCAACAGAGAGGGTAGGATCCTTCCAACAAAAATAATCTAAATCGCACTGTTTGGCTAACACATCAGCTACCCTATTACCTAATCTATTACAATGCGACACTTTGACAATGCCTAACAAAAAAATTAAATGCTTAATATCAACGATTATGTTGTTGAATTCATAAATGTCTGAGGAGCCACCAAAAATTTCTTTAACAACCTTGGAAGAATCAGACTCCACCAAGATAGGAGGTAAAAACGAATTTTGCAAATCTAAAACATGAGAGAGGCCTTCTTTCAAAGCAATGCCCTCTAAAAATTTAACTAGCAAGTTTTGAAAATTTGATCTCCAACCAGCCAATTTAGCATGACCCTTCCAATCTCGAATTACCCATCCTATGCCTCCTTCACCCGTACTAGTCTTCATAGCCGCATCAACATTCATTTTCCACACCCCCTTAGGAGGGGCTTCCCACTTTATGATCTCCTTCTCTTTTGCGACCAAATTCTTTGATAAACCTGTACCACAAAAATATATTGAATTAATAGCTTTTTCGAAAATGAATTGAAGATTATGGAACTCGAACGACTTATTTTCATTAACTCCTTGATTTCTAAAGTTCCATAAACTCCAAATAACAACAATGCTTTTAAATAAATCTTCCTTAGGAACTTTATCACATATTCCTTTCCAAAAATCAATTCCTATATCAATCTTTTAGAAAAAAATGTTTAAAATTAGTGAACCATGGAAAAATGTGATTCCAAGCACCAATAGCTATCTTGCACTCTTTAATAATATGCATATTAGTCTCTTTGTACTTCCTGCACATAGGACATAAACTATTAATGTTAACACCTCTTGAATAAATATTACCATTGGTTGGAATCGCATTAGAAAGAACACTCCAAGCTCCCATTTTAATTTTAGGAGAGATGTTAATTTTCCAGAAATCTTTCCAACAGGAATTTGTAACTTTAGATTCAGTGGAGGACTCTTCCGCTTTTGAAGATAGATTTATACCAACATAATATGCACTTTTAACAGAGAAGTTCCCATTCTTACTGGCGATTGAAGGTGCTATTCAATTTGTTGCCTAGCACTCCAAGTTCCCATTTTGCTTTGCTTACAACTCGTTTGAAGGTGCTATTCAATTTGTTGCCTAGTGCTTAATGAATATTTGTTTCAAAAAATATATGGAGGTACAAAGTATTGTTCAAAACAAAACGACTAAGAAATGATACTAAATCGTCAACTACGTGGTTGTTAATGTATAAAACACAATGAAAAAAGGACTGCAATTAGTATTATTTAACTGATTTTGAAGATTTCAAAATGATATTTAACTATTTTTGTTGATGCAAAAATGTGTCGTAGATGTGCTTGGTATTTCAAAATTGTTGCAATTATGCTTAGCTTCAAATCCTTGATGTTCTTTTTTTTTTTGTTAGTTTAAACAATCTGGGTGGAGATTACAAATCTCATCAGATATCCATGTTGGCTATCATTTTTCATCCAACCACTCATCAATTATATTTTTGTTTAATTTCTTCTTCAACCTTTCATCCCAAACAATATCTTAATTCGTGTGTTTTTAAAATCTCTAGTCATCTTGTAAAACATTTACATCTATGTTGACAAAGTATTGGGCTTATGGACGGACGTGATTACCTTTATTTTTAAAAAAAGTATTTACAAAATATTGAAAAATAAAAAGGTTAGAACTAGAGCTTAAAAAACACTTATCACCATAGCTAGAGCTCAATTTGATGAAAGGTCAAAATTGATTCTTCACTTTGCCAAAGCTAGAAATTAAAACTCTTTTTTTCTTCGGGCTTTTTACGGGATTAGATCAAATGAAAAACAATATTACACGCGTGTCTAAGGAAAAAAATATTAGCAAAAGTAAACAAGGAAAAAAATATTAGCAAAAGTAAACCGCCGCTTGAATAAGAGAAATTTGTTTTATTATGAAATTACACAAATATCCTCCACCCTAAACCAATTTTATTGAAATAAAAAAGCACCCCATTTTGGTAAAAAGAGCTCCCCAAATCTTAGGCATTTTCCATTTCCCATTCCCAAACCCAAATTATCTCCTTACAAATTTGTCAGAACAGTGGACTGTAAATAACCTATTTTATAACAAAAAAAAGATTTTATGTGAGATTCATCATTTCTTTGTTGATAAGTTGTTTTGATTATGTAAAAAAAAAAAGTCTAAAATCTTCTAATTATGTATTAATAAATAAAGATGCTACCAAAGCAAGTAAGTTAGGTAATGTATTAATAATTTTAAAATATATTAATATGTATTTTTTTTATTTAGATAAGTATAAGTACATTATTGTCTAAAAAAAGTATAAGTACTTTTTTAATATCGCTTATTTTGAAGAATTATACTGTAATTATAATTAAGATGTCTTATATGTTTATGCGTATTTATTTCACGAATAAGTATCAATAGAGTATTGTGTATTAATACAATATTATTTATTATTAATACCATATTAATATTAACACCTATGATTATGATTGCAATTTTTTTTTTTTTAAAGATCATATTTGTAATTGTTTTTTGAAATGACTACTTTTGTAAGTTTCTCCCATAAAATATTTACTAATAATACCTATTAATAATAGAATAGGTACAATGCATCTAGTATTAATAACAACAATTTATAAATTAAGAAACTTATAAAATTAGTCAAATTTATAAAATAATTATAAATATTGTCACTTTAAAAAAAAATCAGCAACCACGGTCATTATTATTAATACATAATATTGTATTAATAATATACAATATTGTATTAATAACATAAATATTGTACAATACTGTATTAATAACATAAATATTGTAATACACAATATTATATTAATAACATAAATATTGTATTAATAATACATGATACGGTATTGATAATGCATAATATTGTATTGATAATACAAAATAGTGTATCAATAATAAATAATAGTGTATTAATCCGTATTTATGACTATGAATGCAAATATTTTCAAATGTAACTACATTTGTAATTATTTTGTTAGAATAGGTCATCCATTACAATATCATTATTTTATGTCTAGTCATTAATACAGTATTAATACTTGTTCAATATTAAAATCGTATTATTAATACGCAATTGTTGGGTGAGCATTGATTCGTCGACTAGTTTGAAGTGTGGCATTGTCGCAAGCTTTTCTTCTCAATTGTCAAACATAGCATCTCTGCCGTTGAACATAGCTCCACATTTGAATGTTTACTATGACAATTGCATTTACGATAACAAAACTTCATGTCTATGACTTTTTTACCCTCGTGTTTGAGGGTTTCTACTTTATTTTCTCCCACAAGTACTCAACAACTTTGCAATGTGGGGTTGATGACGATGTGTATGTTCAGTAGGAAGCAAAGTGAGCAACCTTAAACACATTGAAATAGAAGAAAAATATTGTATGTAAATAAATATTAATTAAATAAAATAAATAAATATGGTTGAAAAATAAAACAGATAAAATACCAAAAAATGTATTTATCAAAGATATAATTATGAAAAAAAAAATTGTAACAAAGCACGTCAAAAACAAACACAACAAAATAAGAGATATTGGTTACAATCAAATCATTGCCTTAAGAGTAAGTAAAAAAACACGCATGTCCTCCACCAAACTGGGAGGGGTAAATTGGGTTTAGAAGAATGATATTTTAATTAATAATAAATGAAAATAAATAAGATAACAATTATTATAAAATTTACCTATATTTGCAAATATTTCTTAAAAGAGACCATCAACTACCATTTCCCTTTTTCTTTTTTGTCCATAGAAAGTTAAAATAATGTACGTATTGAATGCAACACTAATATATAATTTGTTATTAATTCAATTAATTAATGAAGTCAATTTATATTTGGCAATTTGTTTTAAAAGTAACTAGAAGAAATCCAAAATCCACGGGGTGTTTGTTTTTCCTACTTAACCAACTCATACAAATGAGATTTTTTTTTTTTTTTTTAGAATAACTTATACAAATGAGTTTGTATCATCAATTTTCAAAATATATACATCTAATTTAACTACTTTAAAATGTGGCTTAGAGAAAAAATCATTTTTAAACGATTTTACTCCTAAGTCGTACCACATATCTACAAATCTATCATTCAATTATTAGACACAAAAAAAACCTTAAAATGTGGCTTAGGAAAAAAAATCATTTTTAGACGATTTTATCCCAAAACCACACCACATATTTACAAATCTACCATTCAATTATTAGACAAAAAAAAAAAAAGAACCGTAGAAAAATGAAGATCAGACATGGGTAAAATCAATTCCTAATAATAAATGTATAACATCTACGTGGCTTAGAGGAAAAATCATTTTTAGACGATTTTACTCCTAAGTCACACCACATATTTACAAATCTATCATTCAATTATTAGACAAAAAAAACCGTAGAAAAATGAAGAAGAGACATGAGTAAAAACAATTCCCAATAATAAATGTATAACATCTTTAAAATTGGAATATAAAATTGGAATATAAAAGGTTTTTGCTTTTCTATTTAATTTATTTGATTAATTCTCATGAATTAATGAAAAAGGTTTTTGTTTTTCTATTTAATTCTTTTGATTAATGGTCATGAATTAGTGAGATGTTATAACTTTTGGAAATCAAAAGGTTTGGTAACTCTTATTTTTCACTATACAGTGAGTTGTTTTTATCCTTCATCCCCATCACTTTGATTTATCATTCTTTCTTCAAAATTTTCTTTCAATTCGTAGTTTTTAGAAACTCTTCAATCTTCAAGATATTGGTGTTATTCAAGTTACACGAGAGATACACGTTTCGTTGTCTGAATCGAACTTGCAACCTTGTAACTCCACTTTTATATGAAATTGAATATGTTTGTTTGATAAATTATTAAGTGAGTTAGTTTTACCGAATGAGTATGAATAGTTATAGACTTAATTTTTTGTTGACACTATTTTTGTTGTACTTTTGTAATTAGTAATTTATTGTTATTTTATTTGGAGAGTTTGTTAGAATACAATTGTAAAATTTTTTTCTAATAATAAAATAGTTTATATTCCATTTTGAAATGATTGAAGTACATAAGTTTTACAACTTATTCATATCTTATTATACAAAGCAAAAACAAACTTATGAAATATTATATATTCTTTACTTTTTGTTTAATTTTGTTAAGAAAACAAAACTTGGTGAAAGCTCTCCACCACTATTTCATTCATCTTTTATGAATTCCCACTACTTTTTCTTCTTTTTTTTTTTTTTTTTTGAAATGGAACAAAAAAATTAAAATTACTGTAAAATTAAATTTCCCAAACATGGGATTAGAACTCTAAGCTTGTCTCGCTGATATAGCCCAGTAAGATGACTTGGGCATTCCTCCATCCATCTACCTTCTTGATTATCTACATTCTCATTTGCGTTAACTCATGAGCAAACGTATTCTTCTCCCGATTGTACCAATTGAAAGAGATGAACCTGAAATTTCGAGCCAATTGCAATGTCTCTTCAATTAATCTTCCAACCTCTGTGTGGCAATTGTATCGTTGTTGTAAGAAATTTATCACCCGCAATGCATCAGACTCCACCTCAACATGCTAAAAACCAAGTTCAAAAGCCATCTTCACCCATCTCTAATTGTCATAGCTTCCACAATTTCTAGGTTAACAATCCAAGGAACTGGTTGAGACAGCGAAAACATCACCTCTCCTTTAAAATTACGAATAATAGCTCCAGACACTACTTCTCCTTTTAAACACATAATAAATCTCACATTTAATATGAATTTTCCCAATTTTAAAAATTCTTAAATCTTAAACTTTTAACAACAATAGGCCTTCCATTTACACAATTTTTCACATAGGTTAACAATCAAATATCATTTTATATTTTGTTATTTATTCTTATTTCCAAATTTTATTAAAACATTTTTTTAGTTCATATATTTATGTTCTTGTTCTCAATGAATGAATTACAAAAGTCTAAGTGGGTAGTGCATCAGACATATATAAATCTTGATAATTGGTAAGATTTTAGCAAAAGTTCAATTTTTCTTTCGTGTTTGGATGTATCTTTTTATTATCATATTCGTGCATTGTTTTTTCCTTATACATACTTAATCCAACTTTTATTTTGATTTTTTTTTTTGGACAAAGTTATTTCTTTGTAATTTAAGAAAAAGTACTAGGAGGTCATTTCTTTATCTTATGTCTTTTGCTTTAGTACCAAATAACATGAAACAATAAATTATTGTATATTAATCATGTGTTTACTTGAATCATGAAGTTCTTTTATAACTTAAATAAATAATATTTAAAGTTGCAAAAATAAAAATAATAGTTACCACCTAAAATTAAGTGCAAATATGCTTTAATTTAAAAATATATATTTTAAAATTATATAAATTTCCTTTGTATTTATTTTTCAAAAAAAATAAACAAAACTTCAAGGAAATTTGTCTTCCATAATAAGGGCTCGTCATTACAAATGTAGCACATTTCTTAAAATAATTAATTTATAGCACATTTTGCCCAAAATTCTTATTCTACTATCATTAGACTTCTATCCGTTCAATTGATAGACTTCTATTACCCAAAATGAATAAGCTTGAGAATTGTGTTGTACATCAAATTATTATTATTATTATTTAATATAAATGCAAAATTCCCAAACTTCAATTATAATAATTATTTCTCAATAAATAATTTATTATTAAAATGTAAGAACATTAACTTATATATTTAATAAAGATATATATAATAAAATGTGACAGACAGAAAATAACTATATAAAGTCAAAATACTTATAGAACTCTATCTTAACATAATTGTTTTTTATTTTTCAAAAAATATATATTTTTTATATAAATATCATTATTTTAATATATAAAAGAAATATTAGAATACGATATTCACACGTGCAAACGTTAATATTTTCTAGTGTATTCAAGTGTGCTATTAAAATAGTTCACATACCGAGGTCAGTGACACAGTTGGTTATCTTGTGAAATTGGTATTTGACTCTCATATTATTTGAGAGTAGTTGTGTCCTTTATGTAGGATTTGTTGGTCTCCCTTCTCCCACTTACTCAAAAAAAAATAGTTCACATTAATTGCTCAAAATAATCACCTGAAATAATTATTCGTTTCTAATAATTCAAAAACTATTTTTCTGATTCATCTGCCAAAATTTATATCCAAACGAGTTTGGTTGCAAATTCTAACTATAACCTACAATTTATTTACAAAAATCTACAACCAAATAAACTATTATTATAATTTTAATTTTTAATCCCTGGAAATAATTGCAATTAGCTCAAAAAAAATTACAGTACTTACCCTGTGGCACCTTATGTAATGCTTGCTTCATCGATCATCACCAATAACAGTGTTAGGGTTCGTTTCCATTTCCCCACCGCCGCCGCCGCTCTCCCTGCAAAACTGCTCCGTCATCGGCGACGCTCTTCTCCGACTAGTCCGCTCTCTTTTCTCTATAAGTTCCTCCTGATTCTTCTACTCTTTATTTCACTGCTCGTTCTGTCTTCAATCTTATGTTTTCATTGTTATTCCTTGCACTTTGATTTTCCGTGAAGAAAACCATAGGAATAGTGTTTCTGAGATGCTTTTGTTCAGTACAAGAGTCATCAGAGTTTACGATTTGTTCTATCAGGCATTTTCCTTTATCAAACTTCGCATATGGATCGATGATGCGATTTCAAATCTGCGTTATCTATCTGCAATTTCCTTTTAGGAATTGAAGATTAGCCGATAATCTCTGAGATCTGTTTTCTGAATCGCTTGTCTGCTTCATTTTTCTTTAATTTTAGGTGTTTGATCTGTTTCTACTGAGTTTTATTGCATTTCTCAGAGCTTTTTGTATGTATGTATGTTTGTTTAAAGGCGATCTATGATTCTGACCTTGGATCGATGATGTTCATGGAAAACTGCGTTATCTACCTGCAATTTCCTTTTAGGAATTGAAGATTAATGGATAATCTCTGAGATTTGTTTTCTTTTTCTTTGATTTTAGGTGTTTGATCTGTTTTTGCCTGAGACGTATTGCATTTCTCGTAGATTTGGGAATGTGACTTTGTTTATAGGGGTGGCATTGGCTGTGGGCTTTGAAGGTATGCTCTCCTCAAGGCTCAGGTTCGAGATTCAGCTATGACATTATTTTTTCGATATGTCAAGGATGGGTGTGGTTATTCTTGTTTAAAAAAAAAAATGGTAAAACCGCGTTTTCGATCTGCAAATGCTCTCTTCGAATTGAACATAACACTGAATAATCTCTTAGATCTGTTTTCTAAATCCATTTCTGCTTCTCTGCTTCTTTTTTTTTTTTTTTTTTTTGCAATTTCAGCTATTTGTTTTGTTTGTGCCTGAATTTATTGCATTTCTCAGCCCTTGGATCGATGATGTTAATTGAAAACTGCGTTATCTATCTGCAAGTTCCTCCATGGAGTTGATGAGATTTAATGATTTCTGATATCCAATTGCGTTGCATTCACAGTATAGCATTATGATAGGTTTTGATTTCAGAACATCATTATGTGATTTGATGCCATTTTGTGATTGAAAACTTACTTTTTCTCTAAAAGTACTTTTCTTATCTTCACACACTTCACAGCCAACATTGTCAATAAGTTGCCTTTTGAAGATGCTGTGTTTTTGGGTTGGGTGATGTTTTTGCTGACGCAAGAAACTGGCTATTTTATTTCTTTCTTTTTTTTTTAAATGGCCCATGCCATGGGGCTTTGCCATCATTTTAGGCTGCCTTGGGGTGTTTGTTTGTTTAATTTATGGAGGATTTAGAATGAAAAAAAAATAGAGTTTCATCTGATAATGTTCCCGTTTTATATTTTTTGATAAACGTTCCCAAAATTGTTGGATCCAAATTTAGGAACCTTTATCAACAAGAAATATGAACCAATACAAGTTATTGTGATTTGCAAAGGATAGGTAAGGATGTTGTCCATATTTACCAATATATATGTGATTATTAATGTGCCACATGTGTATATGCTTCAAAAAGTGTATATATATATATTTATATAATTTTGATTTGATTAATATCACATTACTCATGTGACTAATTATTATTCATTCATACATTGTAGGGTAAATATGGACAATATCGGTAGGACATGTAAACTTTTGATAATATTTTTTAAATATTTTATATGACTTAATTTATTTTAAACTATAATAAAAAAAAAAGTAAATAAAAGAAACAAAAAAACAAAAAATAGTTATAAAAAAGTTTAGTTTTAGTTTTTTTATTATTTTAAAAAACATGAAACAAAAATTATTATCAAACGCATTTGTATTTTTTATTTAAAAGAAATAAAAAAAACATGAATAATGAAAATGAGAATGTTATCAAAGGTTAAGTGTCTAAACTAGATATCCCAAACAACAAGAATTCCCTTAAAAAAGGACCAAAACAAAGTGAATAAAATCCCTGAACTTGAATCCATGGAAGTTAAGGGGCAAAGAATTGTTCGAAAAGGACCTACACTTTTCCATCCACGAATAGCTCCTGACAGCATTAAAATAACCAGTTTTGTCCACCCATTCGTTCTTGGGATGCAACAAAAAAAACCCACCAGACAGACTTTTTTTTTTTGAAAAAAACCAAACAATTCATTTCAAATACTGAGGAAAGCCTCCATTACAAGAGTAATAGACATCAATGAAGTCCAAGAATAACACCAGTACCAACATAAACCCATACCTAGCTTAAAAAACAACATACAAACTAAAAGACTAACATAAAGTAAAAGAGACTGAGGTTGAATCATCTTTCAACTACAACCACGAATCAAACAACACACAAAGTTGATTCTTGCAGTAGCTTCACATGAACCACATTGCTCGTGGCCTTTTCCCACCACACGCTCCTTACCAGCGCACTCATCGACTACCATCACATTCAACGGATCCTCCCTATTCTATAACACTATTGTACTCCTTGTCTTCAACTTCTTTTTCGTGTATCTGTCGTTGAACCATTTTTTCCTCTATCAAATGGATTTTTGCCTCTTCCCCCTCAACGAGTTTCTTTCCTCTCCCTTGTTGTGACTCTTTTTCGAATCCATGAGTTTCATCTATTTTTCATCTTAGACTCATTAAGCCAAAAACCCCAACAAACCTCCACAAAAACTTACTATTAAATTAACCAGATCAACATCGAACCTAAAGAACAATCTCACATTGTTAAGCTTTCAACGAGAGACGAAAAATGCAGTCGTTGGCCTCAAGGGAAGAGAATCCATGTCGATAACCTTTGAACAACTCCCAAGGGAGTCTGAACATGCTCATAATGGAGCCTAAAAAAATCTCACATCTGTTGTGGAATAAGATAATAAATCCTAAAAAATGGGCCAGAGGGAATCAACCGATATCATTCACTCATAATCTCATTTCTCCATAACCATGGACCCTTAAAAATTCTAATTGAGGTTGGATCTCTTCGTTAATATTTTTTATAGGGGAAACAAATAGTTATTGGATCTAAATCTCAAATTCCAGATTCTAAGCTACTCAAATCAGATGTAATATAATGAAAATCAAAGACAAATAAAAAGGATAAGGAGTAGAAATGGCACACTGGGTCGGAAGTAGCCCTAGCTCCTCTGTATGAGATAACTATTCTCATTCACAATTCGCCAAGGGAGAAGATGGAACTTCAAAAGCGCACAAATGGTGGTAGTACACGCCAAATTGGTTAGAAGCCTTAACCTCTAACTTACCCATAGTTAAAACTAACCTCATAAGTGGGTTAAGTTGAATGCAAATGACGTGAACTTCACATTTAACAATAGCTCTTAGGTTCGTGGTATAGTTTCAATTTAGTTCTTATGTATGTCATCATGGAGTGATCTAGTGGTCATGAAGGCTTTGGGGAGATAAAAAGAGATAAGTCAATTCCATCGTGCCACCTACTTGATAATTAATTTCTTACGAGTTTTCTTGACATCCAACCCTATAAATTAACAACGTTATTTTTCAAAAAACATATATATTTTTTTATTCTCCAAATTGGAGGATTGCATTAGAAGAATTCTCCTTGTGTAGGGGTGCATGATTGGATTTTGGAGTTAAATAGAGGAGAGGAGAGAAAGTGGAAGAAGAAGAATGAGGTGGTTTGAAGATATGAAATATTTGTTTGAAGATTGATGTTTTGAAGAGTAAATGTTGAAGAAGTATTTATTTTATATTAATTTTTTGTAATGTAATGATTGTATATTTTGGATTGATTGATAAATTTAATATATTTTATTTATATTGTATGGTTGAAAATTAAAAAAAAAAAAAAAGATGTGATGTGATGTGAGATTTGATAAGATTAGACAAACTATATTTTATTGTATATAATATAGTTTAAAATTATAAAAAAAATTGATGTGACATTTAATAATATTAAATAAAAGATTTGATACAAAAAGAAAGATTTAGAAAGAATTAATAAAATGTAATAAAAATAAACGTGAAGTTGAGATTTCCCAACTCCATGATAAAGACTATATTCGTTTGGTTAGCGAGATTTGAATGAAGTGGTCTGTGCTTTTATATTTTTATTTTTATTTTTTAAGATGCGAAGCGGTTTATCTTTCAAATAAATAAATATTACCTTTTATATTAACTTGTTTATATTTATATTGGACATAGATCTACGAATAAAATATAGTATATTCAAATCTAATGTTTATAGTTTTTATTTCTATTATTAAATTCCGAATCGCAAACATTAGTATCCAACTTTTATTTCTTTCACTACACTTCCAACTCAGTGAATCACCCAACTTCAAAATAAATAATATATATATTAAATTTCTTCCTACAATCTGTGTAATTGTTGAAATTTTGAACAGAAGACATTCCTCCTCGGTCTAAGTTTAGGAGATTTGGTATATATATATATATATTTCCTTCAGCCTTTAAAAACCCACAGTAATAATAAGAGAAAAAGATTTCCAAACACATGAATATGTTGGAGAAATTTACCTTTTGTATAATGTGGCACATTATTTTCTCCACAAAAAAAAAGTGACACATTAGTTGTCACAAAAATCATTTTTTTAAATAAATTTATTTATAAAATAAATTTATATAGGACTTAGTGCCATGTCTTTAAAATATAAAATATAAGGCACCTATACATATAAATTTTTATGAAAGTTTTTCTCTAATAATAATAGCAATTTTGTTTAAATATTGTGTTTGACCTTTAAAATATTGATATATTTTTTAAAATATTGATATATTTTTTAAAATATTGATATATTTTTTAAAATATTGATGCTAAACAAATAACAATTCTTTTTTATTTATGTGTGGATTTTTTGTCCGATACAAGTAATTAAATCAGGCGTACTATAAACAGTTTAAATGTAATAATAACAACTCGACTAAATAAGATAAAAAAAAAACTTTAAATACATAATTACAATCATGTCTAATAACTCTCCAATAAGAAAAGACTAAATTGTTACGATTAATTTTAAAACTTAATCAAGTAGGTTAAGTATGAATTTGTTCATTTAATAACTATGAGGTCTTGGGTTCGAGTTCTCAATCTCCTAATTATCGTAATCTCAAAAAAATAAAATAAAATAATAATAATAATCTAAAGGCGAAAGCTATAATTTATCATTAGTTTTTCTTTGTGAGATCAATATTTAATTTTTATCCGTTTGAATAATTAAACAATTCAAATGTTTCAATTTGATGTCAAACTTAAAAGATTATTGTTAACTTTTTATGGTCACCACCACTTTGAAGCTCAGCTTTGTTGTTATAGTTGCATCAATATTAGCACCAACGTCTTTAAATTTACAAGTTTTTCTTATTATTATTTTTTTTTTTAGAGTTTTCTTGTTAATATAACATTAAACTTGAAAATTTAAAAGAACACTACAACAAATGAAATAAGTGGGAAAATGAAAATGAACAATCCTAAGATAAAGACATTAAGTAAAAAAAGAGTAGCATTTCAATGACAATATATATCATTTTTTTAACGGGGAAGGTAGGAGCTTTGCTCCACCGTACATTATCACACATCCATCATATATTAACATGTTATTACGAATTTGAGTTTCAATATAATTGAACTCGAATTTTAACACGGTCTTGCACGTGATAATTTATTAAATAATAAATTATATATATATATTATTATAAATTATTTCTTTAGGCTAAATTCAAATCATCAAATAATAATTTCAATATAATATTGAACTTTATAATCATTTTTTCATGTCATTAAATTTATTAAAATTCACATTCATGTTTAAAAGTAGTTAATTATTTATTTTAACCTTAAAAAATAATAGGTGTTATTATTATAAAAAAAAAACTTAATAAAATTTATTGAATTAAAATTAAATTTTATCTTTGTGCTCTTTAATGTTTTCTCAATTTATCTATTAATAGATCAGTTACTTTTGAATTATAAAATTTATAAGAGTTATATCATTATTATAATTATAAATATAAATAAGCTAAATATATTTATTAGTATACATCTATGAACTTACCTTTAACCTCAAATGATAATTTTATCGTTTTTTTTTTAAAAAAAATTCACATCTCCAAGTCAACAATTAAGCAACAAAAGATCCCTAAAAAAATTATTGCAACAAGAGAAAAGTTAAGGTAAATAATCCAACAAAAATAAGATAACTAAATTTTTTATTATAAAAAAAAAAAAGAACCAAGAAAGTAACCCAAGCAAAAAGAAAGTTTCAAATGTGTTTGGAAACAAAATATAGAGAACTATGTATATATATAGATATATATATAGTAGGAAATCATTGTTACCAAACTTTTGAAATCGAAGAATTCATGCACTAACCTCAATGATAATCTTATAATTCTTCAAACTTTTTTTTTTTTCAGATCTCTAAGTTTTTTTTAAATGCAACAATTATGCAAAAAAAAATTCATACAAAAATTATTGCACAAAATAAAAATTAGATGAAAGTTAAGGTAAATAATTCAACCCAACTTATTATAAAAAAACAAAACAAAACAAAAATAAAGTAAAGAAAAATAAATCAAAGCAATAATTATAATGATATTGTAAATATCTTATAGTTTATTTGATTTTTTTTAATATTCCAATAAATGACATTTTTGTAATTTAGGGTATGACTTAAGAGATAAAATCGTCTAAAAATGAGTTTTCCCTTAAAGCCACACTTTAAGGTAGTGTGAAATGATTAATAAAAAGATAAATCTATTAAAAATTTGATTTAAACCACATTCGACCCACCATTCAACAATTAAGCTTTAACTTTGTCATCAAATAATTAACAACAAAGATATTTTTTAAGAACATACTTTTTCAGGCCATTTTTTATTTGAAGTTTAGGAATATTTTTGAAAGTGCAAAATTCTAATAATGTATTTTATAATCTAGTAATAGTGAATTTATAGATTCGAATTATTCTTTCCCAAATATTATTTCGTTTTAAAAAATGACATCTATTAATGATAATTATTATTATTTAAAATTTAGGGGCAATTTTTTCAATGTTGAAAGAGTATTTTTTTACACAAAACCCACAATTAAGTTATCTTATATAATTTGACATTTTTTTTGAACCATTGATTTGCAACTTCACCCACCATATTAAGTAAATATTTTATGTTTGTAAAGAACAATTCAATATTTCTTTAAAAAAAAGCGTTCCTCCTTTTTTTTTTTTTTTTTTTTTTTTTTTGTAACAAAGTTGTTAAAAAAGAGTTCGATAAACAAATATTTCTACACATTATTGAATATAAAAATGAAAGAAAACATATTTCCCATCTCAAAATAAAACTTGAAAAAAGAGAGCAGAAAACGTCAAAAGAAAAATTGAATGGTGTGGGGCAGCGGGCAGCGGGGCGCGCCTTTAAAATATTACCAAAATTTCTCTGTCAATTTTCTAAATTAAATAAAAACAATTTAGAAAATAAAAAAACAAATGTCACATTGTGATTGGCGGTGTACAGCTGTCTCCAGATATTTTTTTCAAAATTTAAAGACAAATCCAACGGCGTAACAGCGGACCGTTACTTTTACCAAACGCCGTTGAAGCACGTGGCCGTCCTTACACTAATTTTTCAAACCCTAACTTATTTCCCGCTCATTTCTTTCAAAATTTCCCTAAATAAAATTTTAACCGTTATTTCTATTTTATTTCTATAAAGATATCTCCGTCCCCACTTTTTCATTTAACTTCATCTCTCTAAAATTCCCCTTTCTCTCTCTAAATCTAGGGTTTCTGCCATTTCCTCTCTGGTTTTCTTCGATTCTCAAATCAATTTCTCGTCAAGATGCGTGAGATTCTTCACATCCAGGGAGGCCAATGCGGCAACCAGATTGGAGCCAAGTTCTGGGAGGTGATATGTGCCGAACACGGCATCGATTCCATCGGAAAGTACAATGGCGATTCAGATCTGCAACTGGACCGGATCAATGTTTACTACAACGAAGCCAGTTGTGGAAGGTATGTTCCTCGCGCTGTGCTTATGGATCTGGAGCCTGGTGTCATGGATAGCATCAGATCTGGACCTTACGGTCAGGTTTTCCGACCTGATAACTTCGTGTTTGGCCAATCTGGTGCCGGAAATAACTGGGCCAAAGGTCATTATACCGAAGGTGCTGAGCTTATTGATTCGGTTCTTGATGTTGTTCGCAAGGAGGCCGAGAACTGTGACTGCTTGCAAGGTATTTTTCGGTTTTTTTTGGTTTTGTGTCCGTTTTAGGGGCTTTGAATGTGTTTTTGTAATCTGGATGGTTTGGATCTGTGTTATAGGGTTGTTGAATGAGTTTTTGTAATCGAGATGGTTTGGATCTGTGTTTTAGGGTTTCAGGTGTGTCATTCGTTGGGAGGAGGGACTGGATCTGGAATGGGAACTCTTCTGATTTCCAAGATCCGAGAGGAATACCCTGATAGGATGATGCTTACATTCTCTGTTTTTCCATCTCCGAAAGTTTCCGACACTGTTGTTGAGCCTTACAATGCAACTCTCTCTGTTCATCAACTTGTTGAAAATGCCGACGAGTGTATGGTGCTTGATAACGAAGCTCTCTACGATATTTGCTTCCGTACCTTGAAGCTCTCCACCCCAAGCTGTATGTATCTGTATTCATAGATCTTAGATCTGTAGTTTTATTCTTTATTTTGGATTATTCTCTGATGGATTTGTGTGTTCTTGGGCAGTCGGTGATCTCAACCATCTGATTTCTGCTACCATGTCTGGTGTGACCTGTTGTTTGCGATTCCCTGGACAGCTTAACTCAGATCTGAGAAAGCTGGCCGTGAATCTCATCCCATTTCCTCGTCTCCACTTTTTCATGGTGGGATTTGCTCCCCTCACATCCCGTGGATCTCAGCAATACAGAGCTCTTACAGTACCCGAGCTCACTCAGCAAATGTGGGATGCTAAGAACATGATGTGTGCTGCCGATCCCCGGCATGGTCGCTATCTCACTGCCTCTGCTGTGTTCAGGGGTAAGATGAGCACCAAGGAAGTCGATGAACAGATGATCAATGTCCAGAATAAGAACTCTTCATACTTTGTTGAATGGATCCCCAACAACGTGAAATCTACAGTCTGTGACATTCCTCCAACTGGGTTGAAAATGGCATCCACATTCATCGGTAATTCGACATCAATCCAGGAGATGTTCCGCCGTGTGAGTGAGCAGTTTACTGCTATGTTTAGGAGGAAGGCTTTCTTGCATTGGTATACTGGTGAAGGCATGGATGAGATGGAGTTCACCGAGGCTGAAAGCAACATGAATGATCTGGTTTCTGAGTATCAGCAATACCAAGATGCCACGGCTGAAGAAGATGATTACTATGAGGAAGATGAGGATGGTGCTGAACCAGACGAGTGAAGGACATGGCATGGCATGGCAAGTGTGGGATACTTTTATCAAGGCCTAATTGAATTCATAGCTGTATAATTATTAGGCCATGTTATCAAGTCAGTTAAGATTGCTGTTTTACATTTTGGTTATTGATTGTGTCGAGTGAAGAATATCAATTACATATGCTCTATAATTTGTTATTCTGCAAATTTTCTGTTGAATATATTGCCGGATCTTGAGCTCTTCCCATTACAGATTATATTTGAGATCTTCACTATGCAGGTCACATGATATTTTCTCTTGTCATATATAATATATGCTAGTTGTTCAGGCTAAATTTGAATGTGTTATCTGATTAGACTAATAATGTATGTCTCTCTGCTTGTTGTAGCATTTTTCATTACTTCATATGATGCAACATCACCTAGTACTTCAAATTCTAGGTGTTGTCTTCTGGTTCTGGATAACATCACCAGATGCCAGGATATGCAACGCTCAATGACAGAAGATGATGTTATCATGTGTTTCTTGAGAGGAAAATTAAGAATAGATTGTGATAATTGTTGTGATAAATCCAGTTGCTGGAATAACTACGGGTGTGTTTGAAGCATTGGTTTGGTGATGATAGATAAAAAGTTATGATAAATGATGGTTTATTACATATAAGGATTAGATTAACGGGCATTTAGGTTAGGTTTAGATAAATGAGCATGTAAGCTGGTCATTTACAAAGCATCAGGGAATTGATTGTGAGCCACTTTTTTTCCTTAACTTACAATTTATATCGACATTAAGGCTCACATAAGTTTAGATAAATGAGCACGTAAGTTGGTCATCTACATCGACACATCTTTAATGTCGATGTAGATCATAAATTATCCCTTTTAAGGAGAGTTTGCCTCTTTAAGTATGGAGACAAATTTTTCTCACTCAAAATATCAGTCCTATTTGCTGTCTCCAGCGTGAGAAATGTACGATAAAAGTGGCTTTAATTTCTTGGTTGGGCCTTTCATTCATTAAATCTTGAACTGATTGGACCTGCGAGTTGAAAATCATAACCAGAGTTTAATACAATGTTTGCATCTCCACAAAGATATCAAATGAGAATCAGATCTCATACCTCCTTTTTTAGCCAACTCAGAAAGTGTGTAGTAGATTGGATTTTTTCACTGCTCTTACATTTTTTGAGGTGAAAGTGATAGGAAAGTGAGGATGCTGAAATGCCATCGAGTATCTATACAAAAGTGTCGGTCGAGTATGTTGACTGAGGTCGTAACATGGAAATTGTTTACATAATAGTACAAAATGAAAAAGATTCTTGCAAAGATGCCCCGGGTTTATCTTCAATTTGTCATAAATGTTCCGGCCAAACCTATAGCATGTGAGGGATCTTGAACACCGGAGAGTTTGTTTGGTTGAGTTACTTTTAAGTAGTTAAAAAATTAATTTTTTTGCAATCACTTGTTTGGATATAAATTTTTGTGGAGTGCTAGCCAGAATTCAAATATATGTAGCCCAAATTCGGATAGTTTGTTTGAATAATTAAAAATAAGTGGTTAAAAATGAGTTATTTTAAGTATTAAGAAATGAGGAGTTATTTTGAATATTTAGAAATAAAATAATTAAGAATGAGTGGTTAGAAATAAAAAATCATTTTGAGTAATTAGAAATGAAGATTTATTTTGAGTAATTATAATCTATCGTTTAAATATTTATTAGAAGTTGTTAGTAAATGTTAAATGTAAAGTCTCTTTAAAATTATCGAAGATCAGTGACGCAGTTGGTTATCTTGTTTGTTGTTAATCTATTTCAACTCCACGGTCACGATTTTGAACCTGAAAATCGGTATTTGACTCTCATATTATTTGAGAGTAGTTGTGTCATCTATGTAAGATTTGTTGGTCCTCCTTCCCCACTATGTACTCAAAAAAAAAATCTCTTTAAAATTAACAAACAAACACCCCAATCTCTTAGATAATGATAGTCTTTATGCTGGATACCATTGGGGGCTGTTTTTGACATATTTAGGTATAATTTAGTTTAAAGAGTTATATTGAAGAGTTACGTTAACGAGTTAAAAATTGAGAATTGTAGCCAAAAATTCGTTTGGATTTAGTTTTTATGTAGAGGAGTTAGAAGTCAAAACCTTATTTGGATGTAAATTTAAAACGAGTAGTTAAAAAAGAAATGATTAAAAATGAATTATTTTGATTGATTTAAAATGAATTATTAAAAATGAGTGGTAAGAAATGATTAAGTAGTTATAAATAAATGATTAGAAATTAGAGTTATTTTTAAAAATAAAATGTGAAAAAATTAGTAAAAACTGTTTGGACGTAAGTTTTCGAGAAAGAATTAATAAATTCTAAAACTAAATTCTATCTAAATATGTCAAACAAACGGTCCCTTCGAGTACTAAGTGTCCATACATATATGATAATTAAATTTCAAGATATTAATGCACAGAAATCCATTATGTACAGTAGCATAGTACTAGAAATGAGATAGAGAAGTAACCTCAAGGTCCTCAACAGCCACATGTCTGTGCTATTTACACACAAAAATGTACAACAAAGGCAATCAAGTTAAGCAGGTGCCACTAAGTCTCCTTGATTGCGCCAACCATTTTTCTCATTAAATGCTGAACAGATTTCTGTGGTTTGTGACCCAAATGGTGCAGCAGGATAGGACAGACAGCTATAATACTTTCACCTGCTAACACCATCATATCATTTAATGATCAATTGTATTCTCTCAATGTTTTCAGTTAGAGCTTAACCACCATTTGTTAAAGTTCTTTCACAAGCATAACCTATCCTTTTTCATGTTACAAATCTCAAAAAGTAAGACAGACCAATACATATACATGTGAATAAAAAGTGGCTAAAGGGACCACTAACCTTTTCTCCATCCATTAACTGCAACTTTGTGGGCGACGGATTTGGGGATATCCATGTTGAGACGCCTTGAACTATGTTGTTCTATGATTACTTAAACTCCCGACTAAGTAATCGTAGCTTAACACAACGTTAATGAGCCACGTAAACTGTTGTGTTCTTTGTCTGACATTTTCTTTATTTTCTTGATTGTTGTTCCGATGATTCGTAACTTCCAATATTCCATCAAACGGAAATGCAAGAGCTGGGAGCCTCTTCACAGATGAAATACTCAGATTATGACGTCACAACAGAGAAGTGTATATGTAATCTTATTCAAAGTAGTTAACACAGTCTTTACATTTAATTCTTTTCCAGACCTGAATTGATAAATGCATAAACTTTTTTGTGTAGGTCCATGAAAACCTTATCCACAGTGGCAGGCACATGCAACCGGTTTGGGTTTGGTAAGCCTTTTGTGATATTAAAACAATGGCATGCAGTGTCCATAAGATTTAAAAGGAAAATGCAAGTAGCGGTGGAGAGATGGGATTGGAGAAGAGGCAGAGGACGAACGGATTTAACCGATATCAACTGATTTAACCGATTATTTCTACACCTGCAAACAGATGAACATTCATACTTCAGGCACAGGCAATACATGATCACATTAATGACTCCATGGAGGCAATGTAACAGTTCTAAATATTAATTGAAAATCTATCTATAAACATGCACCCTAATGTGATATATAAAGAAGAATCGTTTGATCAGCAAGGAATGATCTGTCCTTCTTGGCATAGTTAGTTCAATAAATCAGCTATTGAACTCAGATATTTGGCTCTCCAAAGCCAATCATTTTTTAGCACATCAAATTTCTAAGAATGGCCCATTCCATTGAAGGCTATTAGAAATTTATACCACTTTAAATGTTCTCTCTTAAATTTATTAGGCCATTCGTGCATACTAATAGGAAAAGCAATTGCCAATATATGCCCCCCTTGAATTCAGAGCCCATACCCTGTTCTCCCTATACATGAAACGTGAAAATTGAGGTAAAACTTGAGCTTCTGAACTAGGACCAAGTAATTAATCATGCTATCTAGCCATCAAAAGAGATCTTCAATTCCCTTCCCTGTTATTATTTGTTCTTCAAATGCACCTAAAACTATACACTGCAACAATTCACTTAGATTTATAAAGATCAAGGAACTGATATGCATTCGTTCTTCAGCAAGTTTCATCCAACATCAATTTGCAATGCATGAAACCGACTTGATTTCTTAAACAATT
This sequence comes from Sicyos edulis, assembly GCA_036507275.1. Classification (NCBI taxonomy): domain Eukaryota; kingdom Viridiplantae; phylum Streptophyta; class Magnoliopsida; order Cucurbitales; family Cucurbitaceae; genus Sicyos; species Sicyos edulis. Next base: position 45,478,318 of record CM071847.1, on the reverse strand, counting down.
AACTTACTAATATATGTTGCTATCAAAAGGCTTATTAGAGAATCTACACAGATGTCTTGCACGTATATATTAGTACTCTCTAGATTTATTAAGAGAAAGTAAAAAGACAAGTCCATGAGAATGATAGAATCTGAATCTATCTATTAGCAAACCATTATGAGCATACACGATAAGCTAAGTGATTCGAGGTACTTGGACCTTCCTGACTCTTCTCTCAAACCCCGATTCTCATACAATTCAAAGATGCCTTACCACTAACTATCCCTCTCTAACTAACTCCTTAACTAATTGTTGGTGAATATTCAATAGAGTTGGGACAAGGAGAGGAGCAATCTCCTTGAGAATCAGTGAGTGTGTGTTTGAGGAGAACATAGTGACCCTGGCAAGAGTTATCTTCCTATTGCCAATGAAGATACGCTCCTTAATTAAGATATTGTTTGTGTTTGGGATGGATGGGGAGGTTTTAAGTTTTTAACTCACCAATGGGCTTGAGAAGATTAAAGGAGAAGGGTCGGGATCCTTTTGAAAAGAGTTTTTTTTTTCTTTTTTTTTAAATTTAATATATGTGACTATTGGGCCAGCTTGAGTGCAGCTTGACTATTGTCATGGGCCATACTATCTAACCCTACAATATTTAGACATAAAAAAACCCAGTTGGCCACCATAGATTGAATTCTTTACTTCTTAACTCTCCAATGTCTTCTTGACCGCTAGGCCACTCCATGATGTTTCCTTAAAAGGGAATTTGGAAAAGTATATTGTGAGATTTGAGAGAGATAGCTATCCCGAAAGATATTGTTAAAATACTGTAGTTTCTTTACTTGGGTTCCTAACAAGAAACTGTGAGAACTTATCGGACTACAAGGTATTCCAAAAATCGTTGTGTAAAGTATGGATTTTGGAAGAAGTATCTATTATGATATTTTATCCTTCCAAAAAGCCTAGAAAAATCACTTTTGCTTGCACTCCAAAGATCTCATGCCTATTATAAGGCCTCTTAGATGAGTATTAGAGAATGTGAGGGTCTTGTGTCAAAAGTAGTCATGTTTCTACTAATTGAATAACAATTCTTTCATTCCCAATTGTTTGTCTGCATGACATAATTCCTAATGATTTTCAGATACGAAACGTGAACCAAGCTACAAGCCCACTCGAAACATTGATCGGCTAAAACGCCAAAACTAAAAAGGCCACTTCTTAGTTTCAATTTCAAATAGGCATTAACGATTTCAGTAAACCCAAAAGCATAATTAATTTAAAGTTGAAGTATGTAAATTCTATGAATATTTCACGAACATTTGAACCTTACAGACTTCGAGCTTTCTGATCCAATAACGCGATCGCCGGCCTCGTCGCCTAGGTTTAGGGTTCCAGATATAGGATGAGTGGCAACAATGGCGAAGGACTCTGCGGCATCTTACGCCATGGGCGATTCAATCGGCGGTTCAGTGCCGCCGATTATGGCGGCTGCGACCGACGGTGGGTTTCTTTGAGTTCCCCGTCGGATTACGGGCGATATTTTATTTTTTTGGGACCATTTCTTTAATGTAATTTTGAGTATTAGTTTTAAAAAATCAACTTATCGAATTTTTTTTGGCAATATCACCGATTTAACTAAAAATATTTTGATTCCTTTTTTTTTTTTTAATCAACTTCAATTGATATATGCTTGAAACTTGATTGAACCACTTTGATTTAATAAATTTCGGCTCAATCGATTTTTTAAAATGTATGAACACTTAGATATTAGATAGATAATTTCAGTGCCATTGAGCAAAAGTGGACTTCAAATAAAATTATGGAAGTAGTAATTTAGGTTTTTTTTTTAAATATCAATTTACGAAGTTGTGTGTGTATTTTTAAAGGAACTCTGTATATATTTGTAATCAAGCATCAGGCTAGCAAAAGAGAATATGATACTACTGTTAAAAGAAACATTAATTTAATGTGTTACTGACGTAATAGTTTCATTTTTTTTGTCATGAATCAGTTTAACATCAGCGTCACAGGTTCGATCTCGATAATCGGTATTTGTCTCTTCCCTCGATATATACTAAAAAAACGTTAAAACATCAAGAATAAATGAGAAAAAACTAAAAAAATTAGAAGAAAATGATAATTATAAAGCATATTTTTTAGTTTTTAATTTTTAAAAACATAAGACTAAAATCAGTTATCAAATATATACGGTTTCCATTTTTTTAAATTAAAAGCAATAAACAAAAAATGAAAAATTATAAACAAAAGAATGAAATGATTATCAAACGTAGCATAATTTATAAATTTACGAAGAGTTATTTAATGGCGTGTTAGTTTCATTGTTTTTTAGTAATAAAAAGTTTCATTGTTTGGGAGTAATAAAAAGCTACCTAACATAGGCGCCCCTTATTGGATAATTAATTGTACTAATTTTGGCGAGTTTAGTTTCCATCTAATATTTATATTTTAAAATTAAAATTTTTATTTTTGACATTTAAATACTATTATTTTTTTACTATATATTTTTATTCACCTATCTTACGATCTGGCTTGTGGTGTAAATCATTTTTTGACAATTTTATCTTCAATCCACATTTTAAATTACAAATATGCTATTCAACTTATTCACAAACCCTACTATATATAACATTTAAATCTATTTTTAATGCATTTTAATGTTTTATTCCTCTGTTTTTTTCCTCTTATTTCTCATTCTCTTCATTTATTACTTTCTTCATAATTTTGAATTAATTTGAAGTATAACAACGTTATATTAATTGTATTTAATGTTAACATTACAAAAGTTAAAGAATTTCAAAAGTTTTTAAACGTTTCATTTCTTATCCTATAAAAAGGCCACACATCTTCTCATTTTCAACAAAAACAAGAATGATTTGAGGTATTTTTCTCAATTCTTTTGTTTGTCACTCTCATTTTTTTTGAATTTCTAAACTTAAAATGTTGTGTTGTAGTTGATCCTTTGGTATTTTTCAATTTTTTCTTAGCAATGGTGTTCACGAATCTTCATTTAGAGGTAAATATATTTATGAATTTTTATAATATTTTTAATTTGATTACTCTCTCATTGATCTTTCCTTATTTTTTTTGGAAGCAATGATGTATTTTCAACATGATTAAAAGATAAATATATTTAAAATCAATATATCGAATACTTACCATTGCAACAATACATCATCTTTTTAACATTTTTTTTTTATAATCATAACTATTACTTTACGATATTATTTTTTTCTTTACATATTGAATGACATTGCATATATAAAATCTTTTTGATAATTTGACCCTTAAATCACACTTTAAATTACAAACCACAATAAATTTCATACAAATATTTTTCCATTTTATCTAATCTTAATTCGGTTAATAAAAAAACAACAATATGATTAACAACCATAATTCATAGAATAATTAACGACAATAAGAATAATTAATGGACTACATAACCACAACCATTAGTAATAAATAATGTAAAAAATCTCAAAAGTTAGAATAGAAAATGTTTTTTTTTCACAGTTTAATCTTATTAACTACATACTTTAATAACGTAATCAAAGATTTTTTTTTAGCCTGTAAAAGATCTTTTGGTTACAAACATAATCAATAGAAATATTAAGCACAATAAGAATAATTAACGGGCTACACAACCACAACAGTCATTAATAATTAACGTAAAAAATCTCAAAAATTAGACTATAAAAGTTTTTTTTTTTTAATTGAATAAAATTTAAAATTTAAAAGGGCTGCCGACTTTCCATTTCATCTCTAAAAATTAGTCTTTTTACCATTTATTATTTACCAACTCTAAAATCTGCATCTTATTTCAAACTTTTTTTTCAATTGATTGTTCTAAAAATTTCATTAATCTTTTAAAGGATTTCATTTCAAGATTTTGGTGTTATATTTGTAAGTGATGTGTATATTGTCAAATTAATATATTCAATATACTTTGTGATCATATAATTCTATTTTGATGAAGTTTGTTAACAATGTACGATTGGAAAATTATCAAGTAAGCCTTATAATTTCATTTTTTTTAAATGATTAATTTTACTTTCTTTTTCTGGATTTTAGATAAACTTCAAACATTTTTATATTGAGTTGAGCGTGCTTTTTCAGTGTAAAACTTTATTGGCGCATGCAATAATAAAGAGAGTGATATACATGCAACAACGAGTTGTTTGGATTAAAAGTGTTCTATCATATGTGTATTTTTGTTGGTGTGTATTGTGAGATTAAAAGCTAGCGATCATTTTTTTTCTCTCTCTCTTTTTTTAGGTGTTTGTGGTTCTACCTAAGATGATGAAACTATGTTAATGTATTTAAACTTATAATAATTATTATAATTGTTATGCAATTAGTTTATATGTACTATGATCTTTTTTTAATTTTATTTGTATTACATGTATTATAGTGAGTGAATTTTTTAAAATGTGGTCAACTTGGAATAACTATTTTCAGACAATTTAATCTAAATATATTGGTAATAATTTCAAGTGTGTTCATTGATTTAATTACTACATTTTTCAATATGAATATTTATATTTAAGTAAATAGATTAAAATGTAAAGAGCAAAAATTAAATTGAAAAGGACTAAAAATTTAATGAAGATAGACATTTGAAATAATAATAAAAACAACAATAAAAAATTTAAAAAATAATTAATCAAAATATAAGCACGTGCAATATCTAAAAATGAAAATAAAATATGATTTAAAAACATATCAGGAATATATATGTATTTTCTGGTACTATTTTTGTAATCTTGAAACGAAAAAGTGGTGGCGGGAAGCGGGTGAAAATAACAGTGTACCCGCAAAAAATTCAAAATCTCCCGCGTTTTCCATTTCTTCTTCCCTCCAATTTCGATATTCTGTAAAAATCTTTCAATTCTTGCTTTCCCCAATTCTCGATTCTTCTTTCTCTCTTTCGCAATTCTCTGGTTTCTTCACCCATCAGGCACCAGAATGAGGAAGAAGCAAATCAAAGCTAGAAAAGCCGAGAGCGTTACCAAAGGGATCATCGCCAACGTAACCCCTACGCAGGTCGCGTTCATCGTCGATCGATATCTTTCGGATGGCAATTACGCAGAAACGCGTTCTGTTTTCAGAGTTGAAGCTTCATCGATCATTGCCAAATCTCCAATCCAAGAGGTACTTGTTGTTTATTCAGTCATTTAGTTAGGCATGTTTGATTTTGGGAAAGTTTAGGAAGTGGAAGAATTGAGTGGTTTCGAAGTGGCTTTTGAATGAATGGATTCTAGAAAAAATAATTATTTGAATAAGGTTATTTGTAGGGTTGTTCGTAGAGTTGCATGATTGAGACTCGTGGTTAATATTAATGTGTAGACATGTCTAGTGTCTACATTCTGTGGATGTCTCCAGGTGTTCTTTTTATGGATGGGCGTGGTTACCCTATGTACAGTAGGCGTAGCTCTAATTTCTCGATTTCAAAACGAAAAAGAAAAGTTGTTTTAGGTTTCAGTAAAACATATATTTTGGAAAAAGGGGTTGTAAGAGAAAAAAGGTTGTTTGTCCCTAGAGGTGGCGCAATGGTCGAGTGTCTCCGTCTTAAGAGTGTACTCCCTTTAAGGTCTTAGGTTCGAGACTAGCGTGATGACTAATTTCCTAGGTGCCCTCCTTCCCACCTCTAGTCCTACGATGTATCTCAGTGCTACATTCTAGGGACAGACCCGTGGTGCCCTCGAATTTAGAGGAGCAAAACTCCAAGTTCCTGGATAAGATTGTTCATAGAAATTGAAATGAGGGGTTGGAATGAGGGATGAGCGTAGGGTTGGGAGACAATTTGTTAGGGATCTGGCATCCTCCTCCCATTAGTTAGGGTTTAATTCTTTTGGATTGCAGGCTCCAAAGAGCTTGCTGAGCTTGGAGGCTATGTTGGATGAATACATCAGTTTGAAAGAACAGAAGGTGATTTTGGATCAAGAAAGAATCTATTTGGAGCAAGAGAAGATTCGAGTCCACACTCTTTTACAGGGCATGCAGTCTGTTATGAGTGCTTATAATGCCAGTGGAAGGTTCTCAACGCCCTCAACTTTAGCTGCTCCTCATAAAGTTGATCCATCTGGATCTCCCCCAGGTACCGTCCTAAATCTTTCTGTGTTAGATAGATAAGACATACGTGTTTATTGGGTTACTGAAAATTATTAGGGGTAGATCCCCTTTTTAATTGGTTTACTTGATCGTAATCTGGAGAGAAAGTCCTCAAGGGGTGGTACCGTGGTTGAAAATTTGGGCTTTGAAGGTATGCTCCCTTCAAAGTCTCAAGTTCGAGGCTTACCTGTGACATTACTCTTTCGATGTCTCTCGGTGTTTGGCCTAGAGACGTGCGTGGTTACCCTTGTTTCAAAAAAATAAAATTGTACTAAAATCGTACCGGAGAGAAAAGAAAAGAAAAAGATAATATCTATCTACTCTTTTGGAGTAAAGACCTGGATTTAGTCCTGTACTTTCACCATGAACTTAGGCTGCAATCCATTTATAGGTAGTAAGTAGCATGTAGTTCTTTGCTTCTTTTCTAGAGGAGCGGGAGTGGGTTTTGTTGAGAACTTAGAGATGCCTTGAATTATGTTGTGCTCGTTACGTAGTAGGGCGGCTCTGTCAATGAGTTGGGGTCAAGAGGTGGAGTGTTTGGTGGGGTTTTGGGGATGCTTGAGGGCTCGGGAATAACGCCCCTAAAACCTAATTAAAATATGTAATCGAGTTCATATTTTTGTATTGAGTTTTAATGTATTTTGGACTAGAGTCTTATTAGATCAAACATTTAAATTCTTATCTCTTTAATTAAACAATTTTTCTCATCTTCTTGTGGACGTAGTTAAACAACATTGGTAAAGAGTAAACTACGTCAATCATTAAGTTTTGTTTGGTGTTTTTCTTTATTTTCTTGATTGTTGTTCAATTTATTCCTAACATGTTTCTTCACATTTTAAAATATATACGAGTGTTTGCAGTTTCTGTTGAATTATACACATAGGTGAACATTACGAGAATGTTATACACAAATTTGACCCTCTTATGTCAGAAAAAATGGCACTAGTCTTTTGCCCTCAATTTCATGTAAATTATAATGGGATTTACTGCTATCAGGTTGCCCTGTAAACATTACACAACCTGTTCATTCAAAGGTCACACCTCAGAACACAAATGGCGACCCTCAAAGTTTCATTACTCCCATTATTGGGGACATGGAAACAAATAAGAGAAAGAACTCAAAGACTTCCACTGTTGATCTTCCGGCTGCTAAGAGATCTCGAAATAAATCATCTTCCAGGAAACCAGCAAGAAAAGGCAATAGTTCTTTACAAATTCATTGAGGGAAAACATCTCTTTCAACCATATCTAATAAAATTCATGTCCATTACAGATACTGAATCTCTTTCTCAATCTATTGAAGCTGGCAATGTTCAATCAACGGTTCGACATTCTAACGAAATTCACTCATCATCTCGTAGCTGCCCGCCGAACGAGTCCGTGGTTCAAGGATCCAGTGTTGTAAAATGCTTGTTCAACCGGCCTTCATTCTCTGTTGCAATTAACTCCACAGGTCCAAACACTCCACCTCGAGCGAATTCTTCTCAAAGTGACAAGTCTACATCTCCACATGACATTTCCTCTGCTGCTGATTGCAGCAACAACAATACTCCACAAGGGGTTAGTCCCACTTGCTGCACTGTAATTTCATCCAAAAGAGTCACAATCAGTCCCTACAAGCAAGTGGCTTACTGTTCTGTAGAGAGGAACCATACCATTTTATCTCCTTCCCCTGCCAAGACTAAAAGGCAGGGTAAGAGGGATCACGTGAAGGGACGGCTAGATTTTGATGTCTCGGGTGTACCCACGAGCTCTGATAAGGAGATTGAAAATGAAATTTATGTATCAGATTCAGGAAAGGAACTGGACATATTTAGTATTGATTTGCCTTCTCTAGATGGTTTTGGAGAAGATTTTTCCTTCAATGAAATGTTGGCTGATTTGGATATGGATAGTGAAGTAATTGGCTGTTCATCCGTTCCAACCTTGGGCGCTTCAACAGACACTCTTTCTGGGTAATCTTCTGTGGATCTCACTGTAATTCCCACTTTTTAATCTGATATTTTGTTCCATGTTTTTTTTTCCCCAGTTCATCTCATGAATCAATGGACTGTAACAAGGGAGCTAATCAGATGGTGTCAGAATATTCATCAACTGTGACACAAATTTTATCTGGAAAAGAGACTAATGCAGAAGGTAATGTAGTTCATCTTCAACACCCCTTGGAGTTTCATTGAGCAATGCAGAAGCTTAAGAGCAAATTTTATTAATGTAGGTATAGATTCATTGACTGAAGTGAAGTCCACGACTAAATGCATAAGAATTTTAAGCCCAGGTAAACCATATGCAACTTTTGCTCACTGTATATGGTGATAGTTAAATGGTTTATATTACATACCATGTGGTTTGAACTAAAAAAACAATTAGCAACGAGTAGATTACTTCATCTATCTTATCAATGTTCGAAGGTCTTTTCACTTTTCTAATGTGTGATCCACAATATATCCTCTTAAAATGGTACCGTTTTAAATTCACTGATCTTAGATATCTTAACTTTATTTTTATTGGACCAAATATCCATTAAAATTCAATGGACTTTGTGATACAATCCAATTTTTATTGATTGCAAAACATAAAAGAAATACAAGATAAACCTAGATGAAAGGCACATAGAATCTCCCTCTCTAGAAAATCCTCCCTTAAGCCTAATGAGATCATTCAATATTTATATACCCTCCCCCCTTCTAATGTCTCTTATTTATAACCAAACTATCTAATTACTCTAACTATTTGCTTATATAATCCTTTAATGTTCTTTAATTCCTCTAAGGCCAATCCTATTATTTTGATACCATATTAGATAACATAAAATTTCAACTCAAAATCAATTGATTTTGAGATGGAATCTCGCACTAGTTTATATAATCAAATCTTTACCTTTTGATATTGCAGCCAAAAAATTGTAGCTCCCTTAATCTATGAACAAGATAGTTTTGGTGATTCTACAAGAAACTGACTGGGGATGGACCAAAGCTGACAAGATACTTAAGCTCAACACAACTACATCCACTTCCAGAAAGTTGTCTGGTAAGTGCAAATTACTATTAATCTGTAGAATTTCAAATCAAAATTGCTGATCAGTCCCATCTTCACTTGCATTCCTTTCCTCTCTTCCATGCTGGAAATACTGATGCAAGTATTTGTATATGAAAAAAAAAAAAAAAAAAAAAAAAAAAAAAAAAAAAAAAAAAAAAATATATATATATATATATATATATATATATATATATATATATATATATATATATATATATATATATATATATATTCTCTTGTTTAGAATCTAGATTTTGAAATATGAGATGTAAATTTGCATATGAAACCTCCTGGTGACATTTTAGTAAATGCAGTACTTATGTTAGGACATTTCTTTAGTAAATGTATTTCCCTGGCTGAAAGACATAATAGAAACTTCTCATATTAGCTATACACCAGACAAGAAAATATACATTTGTTTGTAAAAATGTTAGTTCTATCTCAAAATCTTTCACAGCTCTATAAATATGTAGAAAAAAAAATCAACTTTTACTTATGAAAATTGTTCCATTCGTGTTGATTTTTACCTTTTTACATTATGGTTTTTATTAAATTTGATCGAAGACTTAGATATGTTGAAATTTTATCTATTTATAAATTTTGTTTTAGTTAAAGTTCCATTAATGGACAAACAAGTAAATTACATGATAGAAATTGATCAATGTTGAAATCTCAATTGTCCTACGTTGAAAAAGTAGAGAGTCTAATATCAAATATTAAAGAGATGAGTTACTCCCTTCATTGTCAATTGATTTTGAGATGAAACTTCATATTCTCTAATATAGTATCAAAACTTATAAAACTCAAACGGGTATTAGAGAGGTGGAACCCCATATTCTCTAAAAGCAAAAAGGAAAAAAAAGCTTAATTTGATTTACTGTATGAATTGATTAATAGGTATTTTGTTTACCTCACTTTTTAAATGAGAACATATTTACCAATTGACTGAGTCACTGTTGACATGAATTGTACGTGTGGAGAGCGTGACATTTGTATGAATCATGATATTGAAAGCATATAATACCCAAATATTCATCTTCTATACTGTTTTTGTTCTTTTTTTTTTTTTTGCAGAATTGGGAAATCTAACTATTGATTTTTTAAATAGTTATTGGTGTTTTATTTACTGATTATTCTCATAGTACCTCAACATTTTTCATATATTTGAAAGTGCACTTAACATAAATAATGTAATAATGATTATAGATTAGAACTTCTTGATTTTTTCTTCGCATATGGTTAAATTAAAAAAATTAAGGTTCTCTTTCATAATTATTTCGTTTTTTGTTTCTATATTTTCATTTTTTGTTTTAAAAAATAAAAATTGTATATGTTTAATAATTCATTTTAGTTTTATATTTTTAAAAATGAACAAACATGTTATTTATTTTCAAATATCACATTTTGTTTGGATTTTTTTTAGTTTTTTACTATTTATTCTTGTGTTTTTTCATACTTTTTTTAAAGCAAAGACAAAAACTTCTTTTTTAGTTTTTAGAATTTTTTTTACTATTTTAAAAACAAAAACTAAAATCGGTTATCTTACAAACTTGTTTTTTTAAAAAAAAGTAAAAAAAAAAAAACGAAATGGTTATCAAATGGGTCTAAATATTGAATTTATGTCCTCAAGGGGTAGCTTAATGGTTGAAGTTAAGGACTTCAAGACATATTTTCTTGAGAGATCACTGGTTTGAAGTCGTTGGAAAGCGTTTAAACTAGAATATCTTTCGAAGTATTCCAGTCCCACAGTTTAGGGATGAGTTAGTGGTGTCCCGGGTATAGAAGAGCGAAGCTTCGATTTTCTGATTTTCAAAAAAAAAAAAAAATATTGAATTTCTCACCATATATCGTTGAACTAAGAACAGCACATCTTACAGAACCGATGCACCTGCTTTGTATAGCAGGTCAAACCTTTGACTTCAAAAAAATATATTGTTTATTCTTTTTAAGTCTTTTTTTTTTTTTTTTTATTTTATTTATATAAAGTCATTTTCTTTATTTGTGAGAACAAATGCAAATTGTCATCACCGGCTGCCCATCTAAGACTGAGCATCCAATTTTGTAGTCAACCATTATTTTTATACTTTTTTTTATGTTTGAAGGCTCAACCTTAATTTTTGTTTAAATATTGAAACTAATTAATAGTTGCATTTCTTAATTCAATAAGTTGTATGTATCCTGACTATATAAAATTAAAACTTCCAATATGCATCTGCCAATTGAACATTGTTATTATTATTACTTTTTTTTTAAAGAAACATAAATATAGATGCAGAAAGTAAACATATTTCAAGACATAATCCTAAGGTTACGAATTTGATTTACCTACCCATATTGAACAAAAAATAAAAAAGAAAAGATGATACTTGTTTATTAAAAATAGTATAAACTTCCCAACTTTAATTTTTTCAACACAATATGTTATAAATTCATATATACAACTTCAATTCCTGTGACGTAAATTGATGAGGCCATATAAACAAAATTAAATGTTAATATAGTAAAATAAACATATTTGAACATTTCAACAATGCAAGGAAAAGATGCGTGGTTAGCTGGATAGAACAAAGTTAGCCGGAGGTATCAAGTCTAATGAGGGTAGGTAATTATCAATTTTTTAATATTATTAAGGATGTACAATATTATGTTTAAAGTATATTATAATTTTTTTTTTTATTGTTACCGAATAGATGGGTGACATACTTGATTATTTTGTTTGGTGTTAATTCATGACAATTTCAGAATCACAAGTTCGAGCCCAGATATCATTATAGTATCCTCCCATGATATTGAGGTACTGAGCTCTTTATATATATATATATATATATATATATATATATATATATATATATATATATATATATATATATATATATATATATATATTTTCAAGTCAATTTTCATTTCCTCAAAATACTAGATTTTAGTTGCCCTAAAGTTCTCTCTTTTTTTTTCAATAGATGAGAAGTTGCAGTACTATATACCAATAGTGAAATACTTGTCTCTTTATAAATAACGAGACAAATCCTTTTTAAAGTATATGTGGCACTTTTTGGTGCCACATATTTTTTTTCTCTTTCTTTTAATATTGTTGAAACAATTTTTTTGTGGCACCAAAAGAGTACTGCATGTGCTTTAAAAAAGATCTGCAAGTATTCCTCATAACTATATAAGCATTCTTCTCTTTCAAAAGTTTCATTAAAGGTTAGAGATCTATAAAGTTTAAAGAGCAATACTTCTATTCTTATCAAGCCATACTTACTCACCTTTATAATCACACATTTTATAGTTTAAAAAAATATGGATAAAAAAAAAGTAAATTGTGTGATCACATGGAAGGGTAAATACTTACCAATTAAGACCCAAGTATAAACTTAAGGGTAGGCTTAAAATATCAATTTGGTCTTTATTCTAATTTGACAAGAAAAAAAAATGTAAGGTCAAACGATTTGTCCGTGAAAATAATCAAAATCCGCGTAAATGGGAACAACCACTTATCAAAATAAATAAATATAATTCTTAAATTTATTTAGTAAAAATTTGATTTAAAGTAATTTAATTAATAAGAAATTTACTATGAAGACTATTTAAGCTTTTTTTTTTGTTTATATGGCATAAAAGTTTTGGGACCAAAGCATAAAAATTAAGGGGAAGTCCGGAAGAAATGTGAGATAAGATTTAACTCATTGTTTAGAGTAAAAAAAACTTTTTCCAACCTCACATTACAATTCCTCACTTCGACCTCTTACTCTAACTCTTTAGCTAAATAGCCTTTTTCCAACAAAGTTTTCTTATTATATTTCTTTAAAACAACATTCTTTCATACAACTCAGTTCGATAAATAACTTTATTTAAACATAGATTTTTTTTTTTTTGTAACTACTCATTCAAACCATTCATTTAAGTAGTACATAAAAATCACTTAATTTTTTTTTTCCATTTAAACATATCCGAGGGATATTTTAACTAAAACATTATTTTATATAAACTTTCGAAAGGATATCTTTTGACAACTTTAAATATTTAGGTCCCGTTTGATAACCATTTTGTTTTTTCTTTTTTGTTTTTGAAATTTAAGCCTACAACAACTATTTTTCCATGATTTTTTTATTAGGATATCTATATCATACCTATATTTTAAGAAATAAAATCAAAATTTTGAAGAAAAAAACGTAGCTTTCAAAAATTTATTTTTGTTTTTTTAAATTTGGTTAGTATTCACCTACTTTCTTAAGAAAGATGGATACATTATAGGAAAGATGGTGCATATGATAGGAAATTTGAGTAAAAATAACCTTAAATTTCATAAACCAAAATAAAAAAATCAAATGGTCAAACGAGACATATGTTAAATTTAAGCCATTAATAAATGATTTTCTTTTAATATGGAAAGTGGAAACCAGAAGGAGAATTAGAAATATATCGAACTGTTGGTGGTGTGTTGGTTAATTATCTTGTTTGGTCGTAATTCATTCAACTCCTACGGTTACGAGTTCAATCTTCAAAAAATGGTAATTTGGTTCTCATACTATTTGAGAGTAATAGTGTCTTCTATATAAAATTCTGTTACTCCTTCCTTCAAATTTTTGAATGTTTGAATTACTTTAAACGTATTTCAACTATTTTTACAAAACATATTACTTAATCTTATAAGATTTGAATGTAAAAGAAACTGATAAGCAGGAAACTGATTATCAAATTGCACAACACTCATGAAATCATCAATAGCAATGCACCCAATATATAAACTTGAAATGACTTTTTTTTCTTTTTTTTTTAAAGTTGAAATTACTTTGGAGATTATTTTGATCATCGAAAAGATTGAGCATGAAAATGAATGTGATTCCCATACTTTCTTTATACCTCTGAGTTAATTTATACTCTTCAAAGAATTTTATATAATCTTGTTTTCATTTTAATACATGAACGTGTTCAAATAAAATTTAAAGTCAAACGAATAATTAAATTTATAGTCAAACAGCTTATATACATTCAACTGATAACAATATATTTAATTAACATAATAAATTATATTAATCTCATAAAATAGATCAAATCCTTCATGATTTTTCTATTAAAAAAATGTATATGACAATACTTATATTCTTTTTCTCTTTTTTATAGTACAAGTTGGAAGAGGGGGAACCACAAACCTACAAAGAGGATGCAACTGCAAATGAGAGCCAAATACTGATTTCAGGGATAAATCGATGACTATAATATTGAACGGAGTTTTTACAAAACAATGAAATTATTAAACCACCGACACTTTTGGTATAACATTTCTAATAAGGAATCAAATACGATTATACATGAATGTCACAAATATTATTTCTAAACCTTTTTTTTTTAGGAACTTATTTCTGAACATTTATTCTTAAGTATTTGATACCCCATGAGATCTTGTGAAACCTTAAATCAAATGACTACAAATATAAATCTCACTCCGATTCAGATCTAATTTGGGAATTGATGAGTGGTTTGAATATTACTTGAGGTAATTTCATAGGAGAGAAATAACAGGTGCTTGGAAAAAATAAAGTTGTAAAATAGTTTAAAGTTAAATTATGGGAATTTTTCATAACAAATTTTGTGGATGTCAAAATTTTAAAAAGAAAAATTAATATAGAAAAAACTTATTCAAATAGAGTAAAAACTAAATGTGAACATTTCATACCCTTACAATATTTCCTTAAATTAATGATTTAATTAAATGAAATTGATTAAAAATAAAAATAAATTGAAAACCATAAAAATTAAAATATTTTTAAAACGTTTATCAAATTATTATTTGTTTTAAAAAAAAGTTATCAAAATTAAAATAGTGATGTTTGAATTGATTATACAAAATATCAATGAAATTTAGATTTCACAAAAGTTCCAAAACAAATATTTGTTCAATAGAAGATGAAACATGACATGACAATGAGCTATAGAAATAATATTCATGTCTCTAAATTTTGAAGTAGATTTCATTTATACTCTATATTTATTTTGAGAGTTTCATTTTAAACTCTTAACTATTTTAAATGAATAAGTGAATAAAAACATACCTCAACTCATTCTAAAAAAAAAAAAAAAAAAAAAAAACTTCAACTAAAATAAATTATAGATCTGATTCATGAGATTAAATCTTGTTAGAATGTTTAGATTAGATTAGGATTAATGTTAATTAATATGATTATAAGTGTTAGAGTATGATTGCATTGGGCCTTAGTTAGGATTTTGGTAGTCTATATATAGAATGTGATATGATTGTATTTGTGTGTGGCACTATGTGCCTTGTGCCTCCACCATCATTTTCTTCCTCAAATAATATACTCTCTATACTTTCTCTAAACCTCCATTAATGACTTCCATCATCTTTCTTGCTGCATCTCAAAACATATCAAATACAGTCGAATTATATATGAACTAAATCATCAATTATCCTTGGGTTCTTAGTTATAATAATGAGATGATGTGGTGATAGAGCTGTAAAAATAGAAGTTATAAATGAGCAGGAAAAATGAAGGGTAGAATATGAAGTAAATATCAACTTAATACACTAAGAAAATTTTGTAAATGTTGTGAACAAATATATCAAATCAATTTAGAATTTTTTTTTTAAAAAAAGCTTTAAATTTCAATCACATATAAAGTCGAAACAGTTGGAAAAAAGTGTATGTCTAGTTTGTAGGTTAAAGAAAAAAAAAATATATATATAATGGTTATAAATCCCATACTACATGAATCCCTAATATTATGATGTTATTTTTTGGGACTTTATTAATGGAAGTCTAACATTTATGAAAAGAAAAAAAAGATGAGGTATTCAAGAAGTTTTCTTTCATGAAGAGGAATAAATACAAATAAAATTGAAGTCAAACCAAACCTATCACACAATTTGTTTTTCAACATTAATTAACAATTAAGAACATTTATTGAGATTATAACATTTAGAGAAAAATTATTCCATAACTTCTGTGTCACTCTTAAATACATCATAGAAACATTTTCAAAAAAATAGTTCTTTTTAGCAACTCGCCAAATTTCGATTTTTTAATTGCTTTTTGAAAACTTCATTTTTTAATTGGTAAACTATCTTAGGTTATTTTTTTTAGTATAACCAATAAAGTATGAGAATTTGAACATCCGATTTCATTAAAAAAAAAAAGAATAGAAAAGAAAAAAAGAACATCCTATGAAGTAGATATTAAATATTACTGGCACAAGCTTTATTTTAACAACTATTAATTTAATTTAGTCACCTTAAATTAATGCTATCCTTATTAATAGCACAAAACTAATGCTATAATTATATGTCTAAATCATGTTACTTCGACCGAATGGGTCGGTAACGCGATTAATTATCTCGTTTGGTGTTAATTCATTTCCACTTCATAGTCACGAGTTCGACCCCTGAAATTCTTGAATTGATATTTGTCCGCTCTCTTCCGATATGTACTCAAAAAAAAAGAAGAGAAATTTATGATTTTGTTTTCTTTTTTAACAGAGCAAGGGTAGCTACGAGTTCGATTGCTATATAATGATCTAAAGTTCACCATTTAACGATAAATCATTCTAAGTTAAACTACTCTCAAATCTCGATATCTTTTCGCCTAAAAAGGCTTGAGTTAAATTTAAGAGTAAGAGTAATGATGTTGGTGAAAATATTAGCTAAACACAATGACCTCCAAACTTTAAGGAAGACAATTAAAGTTGTCTTCTTGAGAGAAGACAAGGACCCCTTTTGGCCAACCCTAGGAGTCGACCCCCTAGAGCTCGCCAAAACCCAAGGTTTGATGGAAGAAATAGATCCCCAAGTAATCGCCCAAAAGAGGAGTCGATCCCTCCGATTGAAGTTGTCTTCCTAAGAGAAGACAAACACTTCTTTGCACCAACCCCTGAGAGTCGACCCCCTAGAGCTCGCCAAAACCTAAGGGGAGACGGAAGAAACAGACTTTAAGGAATCGGCCAAAAGAGAAGCTAACCTTCAAGGGGTTAGCCAAAAAAATTCAAATGTATCGAATGGGTAGTCTTGATGATTTCATTTTTTGTGATAATCTAGTTCAACATCATAGATGTATTTGAGAATTGTAGTACCTCTTTATAGGATTTGTGAACCCCCTCCCTAACTTGTACTAATAATAATAATAATAAATATAATAAAAATTAATTCTTAAATTGATGGCCACAAAACTCTTTTATGGAAAAAAATATTGTGACACTTGTCCATCATTCAACAACACATTGATACAAAATTACAAATTATTTATTTATAGTTCAATAAATACCAAAGCAGAATATCAAACCACTATCATTCTTTTCCTATTAAAAAAGAAAAATCAAAGCATTATAGTTGTAATTGACAAAATGAAACAAATAATTTGTTATAAAGAAAAGAATATTATAAACAAATCCCACATCGTGGAAGCTTCTCCATGTGGAAACCGTCAAAAGAAAAGGAGGCCATCTCATTACAAACCACATCGCTAAACACGGCTTTGTTAGGCGTCAACAAATACAGTCCACACCCAACACTCATCAAACAAAAATTTCTCAATATTAATCAAATAAAATATTATTTTGGTATACGATACTTTAATAAACTATATTTAAATTCAAACTCGTAATTAATTTGGTTTAAAATTAGTTTTTACTTACATTTTTGTTATTTTTAATGAAAAAACTAATGTTTTTTTAAATTCTTTTTAAAAATATGTTCATATTTATAATAAATTAATTTATAAATGGTTATTAATTCCTAATCTCTTATGTTTTCGGGATACATTTTGACCATTAAACCAATTCTTACAAATTTTCAAGTCATTGACATAAACACAATTCAATTGATATACGATATAAATTAATAATTAAGATGATATGTATCCGAAAAACTTTTTAAAAAAAACAAACAAACAAACACGAAGATTGACTTTGAAGACTTATTGCAATATAATTTCGTGTTTAATTTAGTTTTAACGTGTTGGCAACGTGCGTTGAGAAGCAAAATTTGGTTGTTTATTTATAGGCATTTCCATGCCATTTTGTTGGATTACCAAGAGATCAATTTATCCTTTTTTCTCTCAATTTCTCTTCCTATTTAACTCAACCAAAAAACTCCTCTTCTCTCTAATCCAATCCACACCCAACTCTAATTCTCATGGCCATCTCTAACAAATTGCCTCTCCTTCTCCTCGTCTCATCCCTCTTCGTCTCTGCAGCTCTCGGTACAATTCTTATAATCGAGTCTCGATGATTTAACATGGTATCAGAGCAATTTTTAACGATGCATATTTCTTTTGTAGGGGAGCTTGTGTGCGAGGAATTGTCCGTGGACTTGTGTGCATTTTCGGTTGCATCGTCAGGGAAGAGATGTTTGTTGGAGACGGCAGAGAACAAAGAAGGGAAGATTGAATATCAATGCAGAACATCAGAGGTGGTCGTGGAATGGCTGGCCGAGTACGTAGAGACCGACCAGTGCGTCAATGCTTGTGGCCTCGATCGTAACTCGGTTGGAATCGCCTCCGATGCCCTCCTCGAGCCACAGTTTACCGTCAAACTTTGCTCCCCTAGCTGCTACAAAAAATGCCCCAACATTGTTGACCTTTACTTCAACATGGCTGCAGGAGAGGGTATGCAAAATTTTACATTCTAAACTTTTTATACGATCAAATATCGTTATAAATTGATCTAGTGATTAAAAAATGAATTCTTATTTAAGAATTAATAGGCTACAAATTATTTTAACTATTAAATATTGTGATGCACGTAATTGTCTCACAAAAATAATCGCAGAAGTTTGACATATTTATAAGAGCTATTTTAGAATCATCCCAATAGTTCATATATTATAGGTCATGCTACATACACTAATTCATAATTTTGGGTAGAAAAAATTTCATCTCTAACTTGAGAAAAAAGGAAAGAACTAATGCCAAATAATTAGTTAAATTGGAAAGTGACATCCCTTCATTCTTATGTTTCTACTTTTCTTCTTGCATGAAACTTCATAATACCTTTATTTACTTTGCAATAATAATAATAATAATAATAATAATAATAATAATAATAATAATAATAATAATATTATTATTATTATTATTATTATTATTATTATGGTGTAAATGAGTTGGGTAAGATTGAGAAAATTTTCTTTTTTTAGAAGCATAAAAAGAATTTGAGTTATCGAATAGGTCAGTGACGCAATGAGTTCAGTGTTTGACTGTAAACCAGTTCAACGCCAGCGTCACAAGTTCGAGCGTTATTTGTCCCCCTCCCCCAATATGTACTAAAAAAAAGAATTTGAGTTGATTAATCCCCTCAACCCATTCAACCTGTCTAGCGATTAATTTGAGTTGAGCAAAGTATAAAATTGGCTAAAATTCAAATATGGAATAAAAAGATTGATCGATCGAATCCAACTTAACTTAAAGAAAAATCAATCCAACCTAATGTTTAAAGTTTAAATGTCTTCTGATTAATATGCATCAATAAAAATATTGAACTTTGTTTTGGTAAAGTTGGGCTCGATCTCATGTTCTAGTCGATATTATTGTAGGAGTTTTCTTGCCCGACCTTTGCGAGAGACAACGCGGGAGTCCCCACCGTGCCATGGCAGAGCTGTTGAGCTCCGGGGCCGCTGCGGGTCCGGTCTCATCGATGGATTCCACCGGATTCTTCCCCACAGCTGCTGATGCCCCAGCTCCAATGTGAAGACGAAGTTGATTTATCGTTTAGTTGGTGATTTGTTTCTTCATATTGTTATTTTCCTAGTACGTCTGTGAGGAAATAAATTATGGAAAAGTAAATGGCTGAAAGAGTAAATATGAGTGATTTTCTTTGAAATTCACATTTATTTTGATGTCATTATATGTATACATTTTCCCTTGTTCTGCTTTTTAATGTTCCCATACACATACAGAGAGAGTTCATGTATACTTTTGGTTAATAAAATATTGCTTTTTTTTTTATTTGTTGGTTTAAGAGACAAGGTAAAACACATTAAAATTACCGACCAATTATATCATTACGTATGTAAATTAAAAAATATAACTTGTTTTTCCTAAGTTTTATCATGCACTTTTTAAAATATTAAAATTACATTAAGATATATAGGTTTTACATGTCAAAGTTATATAGTCGTATTTTTTGGAAATTTATTAGTCAAGTCTTTTATGAAGTTTGTATTATTGGTAATGTCCAACTGAGTTTGTATTATTGAACTTTTTGATTTATTCTCAATTGGTTCCACTTGCTCATTCTAGAATTAAGCTTTCATTCTCATACCAATTTAACTTTTTCTTTTGATTCATTGTTTAACAAAAAAAAAAAAAAAAAGGAAAAAAAGTTTTTATAAAATAATGGTTTTGAGGGGAGAAGGTCAAATTTTCGATTTTAAAATGAGTGTTCTATCCACGAAATTATATGTTTGAACTCACAATTATCAATATCAACATTATTCTCGCATGTTAAATTATTTGGGGGTTTTAAAATTTTGGAGATTTCTTTTAAGTACAAGTTGGGGAGAGGGAACCACAAACCCTATAAAAAAGGTACTACTACTCTCAAATAAATGAGATTCTAAATATCAATTTTCAAGATCGAACTTTTGATTATGGCATTGAACAAGATTACCACAATAGATGCGTCTAAATTTCATTTTGATACCAAAGGTTTAAAACTTGTTCTATTTAAGAAGTCTCTAGACAATCACAATGTCAATTTCATTCCTTTATATATTTTTTTCTTTGTAAATAACCATTTTGGCCCACAATGATTTAAAAATTGTTTATTTTAATGTCTATACTTTATAAAATAAAAAATCATTTTCGTTTTTATTTTTTTGTGACCTATTCATTGTTTACTGTATACTTATCTCAACTAACTTTTGTGGAGAATATGAGAGGGAGATTTGATTGAAAGGGTGGATCATTTAATGATTTTATTGTTTGGTAATCAAAAGGGTCGATAGCTCGAAAAATTGAAATACTCCAACTCTAACATGATTTTTTTTCTTCTTTTTATTTAATAACATTTGGAAAATGGAGATTCGAAAGTATAATCATAGGTCATACAATATGATGCTAAAATTCTACTCTTGTTGACTTAAACTTGATGTAGATGAACTATTTAAAAAAATCATAATTAAGGGGTGGTTTACTTTGAGGTAATCGAGATGACTGAAATCTTCTAATGTCCAGAATCTCACATACTTGGAATCACGGATGTCTGGCATCTTTAGACGACTTTATTTGTGTTTGTTGGAATATTTTTTATGAATATTTTGTCATATTTATATAACTGTGTTTCTTTTGTAGGAATCGTACTTGATATGATATAAATTTACCTAATATTCCAAGAATGCTTATACAATTCATATAATTTTGCATATATATGTAACACAATTATTTATATTAAAGTTTAATTTCATGCGGATAACAAATTATAAATTTTTAAAAGTTAATTGTTTATACTTTTTAATAACTTTTATATATATATATATATATATTTTGATCATAATCAAAATAAAATTTTGAAAGAAATAATATTCATTTTTTTAAATAAATGTAACCCATGATGTAAAAAGTAAAATAAAAAACACTTTAAATTTCAATTAAGATATATAATAATAATTTAAATAAATTTTTTCACACACACATATATGTATATATATATATATGTATATTTTAAAATGATAAATATAAATATATATTAAAAAAATGAAAGGTAAAATCGTAAATAAACGATACCCTCATCATAGAAATTTTGAAAATTCATCAATTAAAAGGGCATCCAAATCTTGTGGGATGTCCTTTATATGAGAATTTTAGGATACCCGAGAATGTTAAAATACCCGACATTCTTCAATTACCACAAAAGAAACATGGTAATCCAGATGTCCATTTCATGAGAATCTTGGATTACCTCAAAACGGTCCTAAATGATTCACTATATTCTTTTTGTGTAGCACATTGATATGCCTACTAAAACTATGATTCTTTCATTTGTTAACAGATAAAATACGGGTAAGGATTAAAATGACCATTTTTAAAAATAAATAAGCATTTTAACCGTTTGATAACTGGAATGTATTTGAGCAAATGATCAAAATTGAAATCTAAATGGATAAATATATAAAAGAAAACTTTTTTTTTACCATGTTCACAATAATTTGAGTAGATTAAAAAACAAAGTTAGGTGCATTATAAATGATTCATTATTATTTTTTCTTGGCATCTCTCTAAAATGGGTGCATGCATCAAATGTTGAATAACAATACAACACTAATTATATTGTTTCCAATAATCAGTCCAACAGTTGATGCTAAAGATTTTAAGGCATACTTCTTTAAAAGATTATTAATTGGAAACCGGTTAAACTAGAATACCCTTCAAAATATGCTAGTGCCACAGTTTAGGGATGAGCCAATAATGCCCCAAATATAGGATAGCGAAGCTCTAATTTTTCGATTTAAAAAAAAAAAATACAACACTAATTATATATAGAGCTTCTAGCGGGACTAAGCCAAATAAAGGAAAACATTACAAAAATATTCAAATTTAGAAAAAATTTCAAAATTAATCTCCGTGTTTTTAATAGAAACGTTCTTTTATAAGCAAAAGACACAAATATCCTTCATTCTTATTTAGATCATCATTTTAAAAACCTATTTCTTTCTAATTTTTGTTTTTTTTTTCAACTTTTCACCAAAAAAATCTCCCAAAATCGTGGGATTTTATAGAGTTTTTTTCCTTCCGGTTTGTGAAGTTTGATACATTATTTTATTTTTCTAAGGAGTTGTTTTATTTTTCCTAAATACTTAAAAACTTTAATTATGTATTAATAAATAAATACGAGTTTCAAATAAATAAGGATTTATGGAACGAGATTGTTTCTATGGTATTGATCTTGTTATGGTATTGAACTGCAATTATTTTTTAGGGAAATATTGAACTACTACTTATTTCAAAGGAAAATTCTAAAATATTTGCGTTCATAATAATTAATATATTTTAATACTGTATTATAAATAATAATTAATACTCGTATTATAAGATTAGTACATGAAAATACCCACTAATTTCAATGACTACTATTGCTAAAAAAAAGAAGATGACTGTATTTTTAGAAAAAAGATCAACGAACTAGTTGTATGATAGAAGATGTTAAAATTTAAAACCCGTATTTATTTATTAATACATAAGTTTTAATATAAATACAAATTTATGGATATTGATTTTGTGGTATTGATCATGTTATGTATAAGTAGTGTAAATATTTTAAGAAAATTGTATTGTTTATCACAACTTAATTACAATGTAGGTAAATTCTAAAATATTTGTATTCATAATCATTAATGTGTTTTAATAATTTATTATAAATACTCATTAATACCGGTATTATAAATAAAGTATGTAAAAAATAACTTCTTTTGCTAATTATTTTTAGAGTGGCCTTATTTTTAGAAAGAAATGAACCAACAATTACTCTTATAATTATTTTTGTTATAGGAGATGCCATTACAATTTAAAACATGTATTTATATATTAATACAAAAGTTTTAATATAAATAAAGATTTATAGATATTATTTTTGTAGTATCGATCATGTAATGTATGAGTACTACAGTTTTTTGGAAAATTATAATGGATGATCCATTCTAACAAAATAATTACAAATGTAGTCAAATTTGAAAATATTTGAATCCATAGTTATAAATACAGTTCAATACAAACTCATTAACACATTATTATATGTTATTAATACAGTATTGTGTATTATTGCATTCTTATGTATTATTAATACCATATTATTATAATTAATACCTATGACTACGATGACTAATTTTCTTTTTTAAAAGTGACCGTATATATATATATATATATATATATATATATATATATATATATATATATATATATTTTAAATTTGACTAAAATAAAAATTAAATGTCTTTCTTTAACATTCAATAATCATCTTTGATTTAAAAAAAAATATACACAATAATCAATAATCATCCTAGTTTTGGAATATTAGAAAAATTCGAAAAATTTGAAATCAACCCAAAGAAAAATAAGAATAAAAAATGGAGTAAAAAATGATTTGAAAGGAAAAATGAAAAAATAAAATAAAGGCAAGAGAGTTTTAGAAAACTGCTTCTGTGACAAGACAATTTACGTTACTTTAGACGGTAAGAAAAAGAAACGTGTAAAGGAGGGTATAATAGGCATTATAGAAAAATATTATTAATTAAATTTAAAACAAAAAATAGATTTACAAATACTTTAAGGTGTGACTAGATATGTAATTATTTTACTAAAAGTGGTTATCAAATACAATTTGCCTTATATATATATAAGGGCAAACATATTTAATTTCATTTGAAGTTAAGTGATTGGACCGGCCCATATAGTCCACAAGTTTGCATAATTGAGCCTTCGTGTGGATTTGGTCTACATTCGATAGGTCCATGCCCACGAGCAAGGCATATCCAATAGGAATGTAAATGAGGAAATTTTTTTGCACCAAACAAAATTTCGGGTTTTTCAGTTCCCAAACCGTCCAACACTGTATATCAAGGGGTGTTTGGGTGCAGGTGAGATGAGATGACAGAAAAACCTTGTTTGGGTGGAGGGAGAGAAGATAGATGTTAATATATGTTTTTTTTTTTTTTTAATTTGTTCTTATATTTTTTTTAACAATAAAATTGATCTTTTTCTTTTTTAAAAAATAATTATTCTCAAATATTTAGTTATTAATATAGTAAGTATGTAAATATAATTACTATTATAAATAAAATGTAAGTTATATAAATTTAATATTAAGCACCATTAATCATATTAATATTTTTATAAAAAAGAACATGGTTTCAATGGTATTATGTACGACATAATAACCATGAGGCTAAAAGTTTCTAATCTTTCATACTTAAATATTGTTTAATTAAAAAAATTATGAGAAAAAAAAATTTCACACCACCAAAATAAAGTTTGACTAATCTAAAAGATTTCTATAATGTTAACAACTTTTTTTCAAAGATTTGTTAGACTTAAATAATAAAAAAAATTAAAAAATACCAAGATTCTATTTATTAAAAAATAAAAATAAAACCATTTGGTTAAACTAGTTATTATAAAATCTTGATAGCAATTTTTATTTTATTTAAAAAAAAATATTTTCTTATACCTTTTATATATTCATATTCATATTCATAGTTACCGAAGGTCAAAAAATTGTTAATAAAATACACTAATTAATAAGTAATAATAAATTAAATATATTTATCTTATTAGTCATTGATACTTCTAGGGAACCATAGACACCCCTAAAATTTTTTATTTATTGTTTTTTTGTAGTTAAAAGAGAACTCGGTCACATTTTGATAATAATTATTAGAAGAAATAAAATATCCCTCAAATTTTGGAATTTATTATTTTTTTATTAGGTAGAATAGATCTCAATCCCTATGACTCATACAAGTCTTGAAATTTATAGGTGTTTTTTGTATATACAATCAAGACTCTCAAAATTATTTAAATTAATTTATCCTTTTTAAAAAAAATATCGACTCTTACTATTATTTCAAAGTGCAACGCTGAATACGAGTATAAAATTTGAATATCATTTTTTTAACAAACAAAATAAGTTTAATATTTTTAAGTTTATTGAAAATAAGTTCATACTTTTAAATTTATTGTAAACTACGAATAAAAATTCAATGTGTATAAATTATTTAAATTTATTTTTTATTTTAATAATAAATTGATATATTTATTGTTAATATTAAAAATAAACACATAACTTTTAATTATTAATTTTTAAATATGATATTTATAGTCTATCTCTAAACAATTGAAATTCTATAACTTTTTTTTTGTTATTAAAGATGATTAAAAAATGAATAAAAATATGAAAATTTAACTGTCATATATTAAGAGATAATATATATCTATTTATTTTAATTTTTAAAATTCAAATATATTTAAATAAACATTTGATATAATAATAGTATAACTATTATAATTATATATTGATATATTAAAATAATAATATTATTATAAAAAAAATATCAAACATAAAATAAGTAAATATATATATATAAATAAAAAGATGAAAAAATTTTAAATTAAAAAAAAAAGAGGAGAGAGAAGATGAGATGAGGTGAAGAACACCTTGAGCCAAACAAGGTGTTGGGCTTCCAACACCTCACCTCCTCTTAAAACAACACCATCTAAAGTTATTCATCTAACAAAATTTTGAATTGGATTGGATTGAGTCGTCCGATTGTATTTTGTTCGTATTTCATCCTTACGATTTTCTTATAACTTTAAGTCTATATAAAAAACAAAGAAAACCTGCTTGATATTAAACTTAAATTTAAGATGATTTCAAAAAAAAAAAAAACTTAAATTTAAGATACTCATATGGTTAGTACATGCTTCTTACCAACATATTAAAACACACAAATTATAAATTATAACTCAATTCAAGAAAAATCGAAATTCAACCTAACTTTTACCGTATGAGTCGAATAATTTAGATTGCTTGAGTTGTTGATTGTTTTTACACCCTCATATTCAACTCAAAATAAAGAGAAATGTGTGTGTGTGTTTTTTAGAATCAATAAATTAGAAAAATGGTTGTTGTTGGTATTTCTCGATGATGGTACACAAATGCATAAAAGATTCCATTTAAAAAATAGTAATAGAACAACATATTTCACCATCACCATATTGTGTAAAAACATTACATAACACTTCTTTCATCTTAAAAAATTATTGAACATATATGGCCTTTTCAATAATTTTTCAAAGTATGTGCAAAATATATTTAAATAACAAATTTATTTTAACTGGGTTTAAAATCATTGGTCCAATTATTAAAATGAGACAAAATAATTTGTAGTAGTTTTTTCAGGTTATTATCGTGGTCCAACAGTGGGTGAGCTTTATGACAATTGACAACCCAATGGGCAATAAGAATAGAATAACCACTCCTTATTTCGAGAAATAAAGGGCGAAAAAAAGAAAAGAAAAATTTCTTTATACTTCGCGTGCACACGACGTTTAAAGAAAAATATGGACCACTTTTGTTATAGGCCCTCCCAAATTAGCGGCCACCTAAATTTTTTCTAATTAACTCAACTCAATATAAATATTTATCAAGTCTTTAAAATCTATTTTTCATTATTAAATAAATATTAGTTAAATTGGTGTAATATTTGAAATAGACTTTGAAGTTAGAGGATCCATTTTCTACTTAATGCTCCAAACTTAATATACATGAATTTATATGAAATTTAAAATAAATATAAAATATATTTATGAATTAAAAAAAATAATAATAACGACAACAACTTTGATAATCAAATCTTATGTTGGATTTAATTTAATTTCTTTAATCTATAGGGTTAAATGGGTTAATAAATTTTATCAATTTCGAAAATTTTGAATTGATAAAAAATATTCTCTTTTAACTTAACCTAATCTAAATGCACCTCTTAGTTCTCTTTTTAGATTTTTATTTAGTACAATTCTATCCTAGCACGTTCAAGTTCTACTATAATAATTGGATGGAGAGATTTTAACTCATGATATATTGATCATTAGCTATGCATGGATGTTGTTGAGGTACAACTCTCTTGTTAACACCCTAACATATGTTAAGTTTATGCCAACTTTAGTTTCACCTTTTCAGATCAAGTTATGTAGAGATATTAATGGAAGAATTAATACATTTTTCTTTAATATTTATTTAGTTTTAAAATTTTCAAAGCTGAAAAGGTTGATCCTTAAAATTTAGTTTTGGTTGTTATTTCATTCTTTAGGTTAGGAAAATGACATATTTGATTCTTTAATTTAGTTTCTAGTTGCTCTCTAAGTGTAAAAGAGAATACAAAATTCAAATCATTAAAAACAATTCCACATTATCATAGTAGTTTTTTTTAAAAATATATATGGAAGTCGAAAGAGTCGAACCACAAATTTGATGACCATTAATACAATGGAAATATTAATTAAGTTAGGCTCATTTTAACTCTTAGAATTTAATTAGTTTAGGTTAATTGTTATCGCATATTTCATTAAATCAACAAATGAACTATGTTTAGTTTTTTCAAAAAAAAGAAAGAAAAAGAAATAACTAAGACCTCGTTTGATAACTATTTTGTTTTTCATTTTTTGTTTATGAAATTTAAGCATACAACAATTACCTTAGTATACATTTTTCCTTATTTGTATATTACATCTTACCTATATTTTAATAAACAAAACCAAAATTTGGAAACAAAAAAAAGTAGCTTCCAAAAGCTTGTTCTTGTTTTTGAAATTTGGTTAGTATTCACCTACTTTCTTAAAGAAATATGGATACATTGTAGGAAAAATGGAGCACATGGTAGGAAATTTGAGTAGAAATAAGCTTAAATTTCATAAACCAAAAACAAAAAAAAAACCAAATAGTTATTAAACGGGGTCTAATGAATTATGTTCTATGATAGAAATCAAAAATTAAATTTAAGGACTAAATATAATCAAATTCAAATCTTAGAGAGTAAATACCTCATTTTCAAAACTTCAAGGACCAAATATAGAAACTATAATTTTCAAACAATGCTCTCTAGTCTAGTTAGAACCAAAAATGTTTCTATATTCTTGTAATGATATGATGTATCGTACTTGATTTATTTGCACAATTTTACTTTTTGACTTTTACCAAAGTCATGTAGGCATAAGGATATAATCATTTACTTTCCATTACTGTGAAATTACATTTGCATTCACAACAATCTCCTCAAAACAAATACAACCAAAACATCCTTTTGAATATTAATCCATTCATTTTATCAATGTTGATAATTTGTTCTTATTTAAGCAGAAATTTATTTCTCATTTAAGCTCATAACTGTTTTTCACAAAAATCATTGGTTGTCAAACCCTAAACAATCTTTCAATCAAATCAAAGATCACCACATTTTCAACAATCTTTCTATGTTCCCATGTTGCCATGTACCTTCAAAGAATGATACAATGATCGAAGATTTTGTTTTTGAAGATATGCTCTCTTCAAAATTTTGGGTTCGAGACTTATCTATGATATTACTCTTTTAATATCTTTAGTGTCTAGTTTAGAGACGGATGTCCCCAAGGGGTGGTATAGTGGTTGAAGACTTGGACTTTGAGGGTATGCTCCCCTCAAGGTCTCGAGTTCAAGTCTTCTCTGTGACATTACTCATTCAAATAACCTGTGTTACTTTGTTTCAACACATGCTTCTATTTAGGATTACTTATTATCGTTGGTAATTCAGTTCAACACCATGCTCACAAGTTCAATCTTGAAAATCGATATTCGACTCTCATTTATTCAAGAGTAATAATACACTCTATTGAAAATTTTAGGTCTCTCTCCTTCAATTTATACTAAAAATAATAAGACCATGTTTTCAAGATTAGTGTATGATAATTTCACTTACATAAAATGTGTAGCATAAGTTTTCTGCTACTTTTTTTTCTGCTGACATTAGGACACGTGGCAGCATCACTATGGAGTACTCATCGTGAATCACATAAAGAGAAGAAAAATAAGAGTTTTGGTAAGGCCGCAAAGCAGAGTAGAATAGCCTTTGCCTTTGCCTTTGCCTTTGCCTTCGCCTTTGTCTTCGGGTTTGGCTACAAAATTAAATAAAAATAAATAATAACACAGTTTTTTTTTACTTTCCACATCGAATTTGCAGCTTGCTCATGAAGTTATCCATTTGCTCAACTTTAATGATTAAAACTTCCGCATGAAAAAACCTACATAATATATTGCAATGATTTTTTTTTTTTTTTTTTTTTATATATGTGACTGTTAAGTCTAATTTATATTCACCTTAATTATTGTCACGAAATATATTAAGAAAATTTGTAAGATATTAATTTTTACGTAGATAAATAACATAAATTGAATACTTTACCTTATATATTCCGTAATTTTCTTTGACCACTTGAGGCACTTCCTAATGATTATATTGTAATAAATTTAGTTTGTGATAAAATTTCTTATCATGGTTTATTCTTAGCATAGTTTTAAAATAATATCATGCAAAACAAATGTTTAAGGAAAAGTAACAATTTTTTCTAAATCAAATAGTTATTAAATATAGTCTATTTGTACTTTAATTTGATCAATATAGTTTAATTTTGTAACTATTTAATTTTTTAAAACCATCAAAATCAAGTGTCAATTTTTATTTCCATTAGGATTAAGCTTTAATCATATTTTTCTCATTAGGGCTAAATCATTAACAAAAACAAATTATTTCATTGATAAATTTTGTATACATTAATTATTTTTTTAAACCATCAAAATCAAGTGTCAAATGTTTTCTTTTTAAGAAATACATCGAGTATGATTCAAGTCATGATTTCTTGATCCAGTCAAATGTACATGTTTTATGATATCTAATATATGTCTAAAATGAAATTAAAAGTGTATTTAATCATTATGCCATATAACATAGTTCAGCCATTCATTTATATAAGCTAAAAGAATATATGTCAAACTTATAGTAGATGCATGGATAAGAGAAAAGATGGGGAGGAAGTCCATGAAAAATTTTCCCCATAATTATTTGGTGTATAGAAAACCCCACATTACCTTCTCAAACAAAGTGTTCTACAACCCTTTCTCTTAATAAATTTTCTAAACAAAGTTTTCATAACTCCTTCGAATAAGATTTTTTTACAACTACTCTTTCAAATAATATTTTTCAAATAAAGTTTTCCTATCGTCACTCATTCATATCACTTCATTCTTCCCCTCCTCTCATCTTTTCTCATACATGGATAACTCATAACTAAGAAGTTATGAGTTTAACTCAATCGCTACAATTTCATAACAGTGTACATATAGAATTGTCCAAAGACAGGTTCGAGGAATGACTTTTCCATTCCATCACCATCACCATCACCAAAATTAATTTTGGTCTTGGTGAAATTCATCATCTTTTTCGCAAGTATTTTTCTACCTAGTTTTTAAATAATATTTTAAAATTATATTTAATTAAATAGAAAATTAGTAAAGAAAATATAGCATTTGAAAAAATATTTCTACAAATAAAAAATTCTAACTAAAAATTAAATTGATTAAAAAAATTAAAATTAAATAAAAAAAGAAAATGTAAAAAGGATAAGAAAAACTTGAATGAAGAATATATTTCCTACTTAAATGAGAACTAATAAATGAGAACTGACCAGACTTGTGGTTGGCGGCTGAGAAAATGAACATTTCTATATACATTTAATCAAAAATGTCATCGAATTCTCTACTCATAAATGTAGTTGATTTGAGAAAGAAATGCATATATATACAAAATAAAATATTGGGATACATTTATTTATTGTACAAGTTGGGAAAAGAAGATTATATATACCATTCTAACAATTAAATCCGTTACGGAAGTAAAAGTAAATAAACATCAAACCAGATAACTAATTGAGCCACTCAATAGATACATTTAAAATTAATTGAGGAGCGGGACGAAGAGTTAAAGAAATTTGGTGAGGATATAAGTTTACGATACAATGGAAGAAGATGAAAACGTAAGGGTTTGCATTTGCACCGAATGTCATCAAACTTATGGAATCAACTGAGAACATTGTTTCTAATGTAATGTAATGTAATGTAGCACTTTTTTGCTTTTTTCCTTTTCATAATTTTCAATTTTTGTTCTGTAAATTTGTGTCCCCCTTCCCCACCTCTCTTTTCCTTTTCCTTCTCTGTAATTTCCTCTGAATTCTCTGCCTTACCCATTGCACGTTTCTGTTCTACTGTTTCTCAACAGACCCATGATTTGATTTCCTTTGTCTTCCATGAATGGACTTCAAGGGTTGTTACCCACTTCTTTAAATGCCCAACCTCTTCGTGTTTGAGGAATTTTAGCTTGTGGGTTACGAAAATGGCGCCTCTCGAAGTTTCCCAGTCCGACATTGATTTGGAGTTGGGGAATCATCGTGGGTCTGTTAGTGGTAGTGAGTTGAGCGCCGATTGTAGCGTTTACTTCTCCGATGCGGAGGAGGGTTCGTGTTATTCTCGGTTTTACTCCACGAATGGCGGTTCTTATGATGAGTTTAGATTTGCTTTCGTTTCTCAGTCGGCGGGTTTGGATTCACCTCGGCGAGTTTCGTCGGCGTCGGATCGGTCTGTGGAGGCTGAGGATGAACATGGGGTTGATGAAATCAAGGTGCATTTCGCTAAAGTGGAAAGGGATTGCAGGATTTGCCATTTGGGGTTGGAGAGTAATAGCCAAGAGTCTGGAATCCCAATCGAATTGGGTTGTTCTTGCAAGGATGATTTGGCTGCTGCTCATAAGCATTGTGCTGAAACGTGGTTCAAAATTAAAGGAAACAAGTGAGTTCAATAATCCCTGTTTTCATTGTGTTGTTTTTTCATGGATTCTGATCAGTTTTCACTTATGATTGATAGTTCTTTGAGTTCATACTTTCTGATTATCTTATTGCTGTTGTGCTTTGGTCTGTGATCTTGTGATGAGCACTTTCTGTGATGGGGTTTGAGTGTTTACAATTTTGAATGAGGGAGAGATGAATTCCGTACTTAAAACTTACCTTTTTTAAGCTTAAGGATGCTTACTTAGAGGGAAAGCTTAGAGGCACAAAAGGAAATAAAGAGTAGAGTATAAGAAAGAGCATGTATATATCTCCAAGCAAGTTACACTGATTATTCCTTCTTACTTGTCCATTATCTGTTGGCTTAGGAATCTCTCTCTCTCTCTCTCTCTCCATTGCTAATCTGAAGTCTGAACTATAATTCAGTTTAAGTGGGGGAAAGGTTATATTGATCTCTCAACAGATCACTTTAAGATCTTTGGTTTCTTGTATCCATATGCCAAGTTTGCAATTTTCCCAATTGTTTAGTTGCAGTTAGCTCTTTCAGTTCCTTATTCTCATTAACTAGTATGTCCAAATGGCAGTCCATCTTGTGCCACCAAGCTGTTGATTCTTCATTAATAAACATATTGAACTTGGTTCTTTGTTTCAGTAGTCTTCTAATTTATGCCCTTGATGGCTAATGGTTAAGAAGACCTCGGGTGATAAAGAGGTGATGGGTTTAGTTTTGGATTTTCTTGATATCCAAATGTTGTAAATTCAAACAATATATTCTGTGAAAATAGTTGAAGTACAAATATTATTATTTCTTTTTTTAATAATAATAAGTAGGGTTTAGAGGGAGAGAGAGATAGAAGCATGAAGAATCAGTAAGGTTGTAAATGTAAGAATTGTACCCTAACAAGGATAAGGACTATGCCTTCTTTTATTTTGTTTTATTTTTTTGGTGAAAAGGACTATGATCAATATCAATAATGTATGGAATATTTCAGTACACATTTTGAAGAAGGATTGTTTATTAATCACTGAGAAACAAACAGAAGATCTGTTCTTGCACTTGCCTCTAAATTCCAGTGATAAATGATTTGACTACACTCAGAAAAAATGGTTCCCGTGTACTGTTCCTTGACTGATATTCTGAACAGCAACTACTTATTGAGGGTTCCAATCAAGTGTTTCAGTAATTGTTGAGAGTGGATTGGGAGATGGTTTGGTATTTGCTGTGTATTACATGATATAGATTTACATCTTATTATTGTTGTGTGACCATTGTTACTTTTTGATTGATGATTGAAAATGGATCAAAGCATTTGCATATTTGTTCCTTTGGCTGCTACTTCATTCCTAATCTTCTTGAATCTTATTAGGACTTGTGAGATTTGTCATTCCATAGCGCTAAACATTCTCGGACCCAATGGGGTTGAGTCAACTGAGCAATCTAGCGAATCCAACAATGCCTCCTCGACAACTACAATTGCTGCATCAATTCCCTCATCAGAGAGCCAAAGCTTCTGGCTTGGCCATCGGATTCTAAATTTTCTCCTTGCATGTATGGTGCTTGCATTTGTTATATCTTGGCTCTTCCACTTTAACGTGTCATTGTAAGCACACCGCTAAAAGAGAGTAGTATCGGAACATCAAAACAGCTGAGAAAATCCAATCGAGGAACTTGCAAATTTTGCTACTGCAAAAGACCCTCTGGAGAAATGCTTAAAGAGTGTTCATAACTTCATATAGATCATCATCCTATACGCATGTACCTATCCCAACATTCCCCCACAAAAGTTTTTCAATGCACTTCCATTCTATTCTTAGTCAAGAACATCTTCATGATTTTGAGCATTCCAATGAGTATCATCTTTCTTTATTCTTATCTATGGCGTCTCGTTAAAGTATTTGGTTCTTGAGTGATGATTATGACAATGTATAAAAAGAAACCAATCAACAAGCTCTGTTCTCATTTTGTTGGCTAACCTTAGGGGTTCAAGTAAAATCGAGAAAACCGCTTGAACCGAGAAAGTCAACCAAAACCGCTGGCAGTTCGATTACAGTTTGATTCTTGCAGTCGATGATGGTTTGTTGAGAAGCACAATCAAAATTAATCGGTTCGGTGCAGTTTGAGGTTTGGTTTGCACCCTTAGTCAACCTCCATGTTTTTAGACCTTAGACTTTAAGAGGTATTTTTTTTCCTTGATCTTAAATGAAAAGGAAATATTATCATTGTGGACCAGAGACAGGAACATGTGTCATTGTGCCGAGGAAGACGAGGAGTTTATGGGACCTCTCTGTCAAATGCAAACAAAAATCTGTCCGGAAAACTCTTCAAACTGTGCAGTGAAGAGCTGCCCTTTTAGGGAACTTCGATAGCTACGAATCTGTTCAACTAAAGTGGTTTTATTTGTCAACTGTTTTCATCTTCCAAAACAATTGTTGATAAATAAAAACTAGGGAGACCTCGATTTTGAAGATTTGAAACTAGACACGTATCGTTTCAATTATGCTGAGTAAAAATTTCATCATAAAGGGTTCAAATTTCTCCACCCCAAATATTGTGATTCAATAGAGGTCGAGATCATAAGATGATATAGGGCTATTAAAATTCATGTGAAACAAATACCATTCAAAGGATAATTTAATTAAGCATGAAAATGATTAGTTGACCTTGGGATTCTATTATTAATGTGGCATTTCCCATTTCATAAGGCAATGTCATGTGCTCCCATATGCATTCACACATCTTATTCCACATTTCAAAGCAAATACATAGCTTGCCAATTTCTCCTTCTACCTTAAAAAAATAGTGCAACACAACCAGCCTCCCTTCCACAACCCTCCCCCCATGCCACAAGTCAACAATCAAATTTTTTAAAAAACAACTCTCGGTAGTCTATAAACGGGTCGACTTTAACGACTTGATCAATAAAATCGTTACAGAAAACTACGCAAAAAATTTCAAAATAATCAAAAACCAATGAACTACGTTAGGCGCTGTTAATTCCTTGATCAAACTAAGAGAAAGAGAGAAGAGGATCCAGTCCTCAACCTGCCTACTAAATGATTGCCAAATTCAAAAGGCCATTTTTCAGAAAAAATAAACAAAGGGGAAGTTGGTAAGGAAGTAAATCTAAATACTGCATTTCCCAATAATGTAGGATATATAACAGATTACCGGTCTTGGGAAAAGGAGCCAACCATATGCAAGGAAAGCCATTTGTCTACATTGTAAGAAATAAACAACAATCCTCCACAAGCAGAGCTCAGCTGTGTTGTTGTTTTTGCTGCTATGACCCATTCATCGTGGTATTAACAAGGACAGCGTTTCCATCTTCAGGAATCTTGCCATTTACCTGAGTCCTCTGCCTCTGAAACAAAGAACAATGCACATGTTGGATTAAGTCAAAGTCAAAGTCAAATAAAGAAGAGTCATTATTTTAGAATCCCAATTCCAAAAGGAGAAAATAGAACTATTCATTCACCCTACCCTATCAGTGGGGTCTATGGAATTCCCATTCAAGAGCTTGTGACTCTCCTCTCGG
Source organism: Sicyos edulis (assembly GCA_036507275.1). NCBI lineage: Eukaryota > Viridiplantae > Streptophyta > Magnoliopsida > Cucurbitales > Cucurbitaceae > Sicyos > Sicyos edulis. Next base: position 45,442,269 of record CM071847.1, on the reverse strand, counting down.
GTCTTGGTATCTCTCTCTTTCGTGCTCAATGGTAATAATGCAGCCCCGTTTGTTCGATCGGGCAACTCTGCAAAAGGAAAGCCTTGATAGATGAGATTTAACTTTCTACATAATGCAAAATCAGGACTTCGATATAACGGTCTTAAAAAACTAACCAGGTAGTTTCTTGTCGACAAAAAAGACCACCAAATTAACAGTATACCTATAGTGAATAAACCATTTTGTGTTAGTGATAAAGAAAATAGTTCTGGATATGGAGAGACCAGAACAAGAACACGTCAGTCTTACCATGCAACCACCACATCTACGGTGTAATGTTTCCGCGATGCTACAATTAACAAACTCTGAGTTACAGCAAGCAACCATGCCAATTGCTTTATAAACCTGTAGTAAGGAACAGAAGTAATTGATCTGCATGAGACAATACAAGCTATGCATCGGAAATAAACTGGTTTGCATCCCGACCAAGAGTAGAACCCCGGAGGATATTATCCATCGATAAATACCTTTGTGAACCATATTTCTGATAACTCCGCACAAAAACAAGAGTGAAGATCATGTGAGATGAAAAAATCAAATCACCACAGCCATATAATACTCCTCTAACTGCATTTAACCGGCATAGTAAGACTCAGTAAAAAATCAGATTCAAAGAAAAAACATAAAACCAGATAATGAATAATTTTGACTATGAAGCAAAAGTGTCTAATAAAATATGAAGATGCTTACAGTTCATAAATAGAACTTCATAGGCATTGTCTGGAGGAGGCAATGTGGCAAGTCTTGAACCCTACATAATGCACCAAGAGTTTGTAAATTATCACATTGAAAGTGAAACAATCACAAAACTTTCGTATCCAATAAATTCAGAGCATAGATTTAGGAATTATGCCTCTTACTCTTACAAATGAAAGTAATCAAGACAAAAGGGAAAAAAACAATTAGTATGTCACTTACAAAGGAAACCAAACCATATAGCACACATTTGTTTTTAAAATATACCTCACGACAATGATAGTTTGGACCAGGCAGCTGCGTGGAATAGAATGTTAAGATACGAAGAATTTGACAAGCCTGTTGAAAAAAAAATCAGTCCGAATTAAGGGATGCAAAAAAAAAAACATTTTCAAAGAAAGATAAACAACCCGGAGAAACGATGAGAGAGTAGATAATGCCAGTTGAAAGGTAAATAAATTGGGCATGATAAAAAAAATGTATACTCACAACTAAAAATGCTAGAACCCTGCACCATAAGAGAACTGTATAGATCTTTTTGCTCTTGAGAATAAAAGGGTGGAAAGACCACTGAAATTATTTGATTAAAAAGATTTCTATTAGTACACATAGAACTAAAAATAATAGGGAAAAAGAGGAAGTAATGGAAAGTGGGGGGTAATCATAAATTTTAACCCCAACACAAAATCAGAGACACATAACAAATGACATATATATGTAGATGCACAATTAAATTATATGGATGTAAGTCTTTGGAAGATAGGAAACCAGCTAAACTGGGTCATTACGTACAACAACAAAAAAGATGTAAGATTATTGCTTTCCCTAGCTTCAAAACCTTGACATAACCATACGTATGAGGACAGAAGACGTTCTAATTAAACCATTAGTTCATAGTGATCAGTAGACTATATTGTCCAAGAAATCGTACTTGAACAGAAAAGGGTCATCCATCATTAACAGAATCTGGTAAAACCAAAGTACTTAAACAATCTATTTGAACTTTCCTTTCTGCAAATGGAGATTTTTTACTGGAAAATTGATTCTTGATTCCATTGGTAAAATAATTAAATTTCCAAGGAAGTCCATCACAGGTTCAGCAAAGAGAAAAGAAATATGCAATGTAAGCAATCCAGGGTGACAATGACGACAGAAAGAAGACACAACTAGCATACAACTTACCGCAACAAAGGATAAAAATATGAATGTGAAAAGTGTCTCACTGAGGTAAGCCTTCTCTTGTCCTAACTCCTACATACCAAAAACTCACAAACTTAAACAACAACAATAATAAAAATAGTACTAAAATGATACTAATAGAAGAAAATAAAAGATGGGAAAATGTAAAGATGAAAAAGATCGATACATACGGGAAGAAGGAAGAAACCAACATCCTGAAGAATTGAACCTGGCCGATGTATGTAATGAACTCCATGAGCAGCAACTCCATGTATGTACTAATGAGAAGAAAAAATCTATCTATTAGGCATAATAGAAAAAAAAAATGACAAAAGACTGATAAAATACTTGAAATCATATAGGTATATATAAGTTAGACGACCAAGAAGAAATTCATATAACTCATGCTAGAGACTCAAGTCATGTTAAGAACGTAAAACCAAATTAACAGCCTAAACAAGTTATCTAATCCAAACATAGTTGAATGAACATTTACAACAATTTTGAACAATCGACAAATTATCAGCTAATTCTACATCCAAACAAAAAAATAATAATAATAAAGATACCAAATATCACAAACCTTGGAGGTTCCACAAAGCAACTATAATTGTGCATTAAAGGCATCCACATACTTCAGCCATTGATTAAAAGAAAAGTTCAGCAGTTGTCACCTTTACTTTGGATTACTCGATGCACATATCAGATGGGAAACTTTATTCAATTTTAAAAAAAGTGAGACAAATTACGTATTGAAGCATCACCGGCTCCAATGCTTGGTTGCATAAGAAACAAATCAGGTACATTCATCAAAGCATTAAAATAAATTCAGATAAAAAAAGAAAAAGGGTAGGTAAACAAATCCAACTTCTCTGAGAATTTGTAACCATAAAAAGGATCTGGTTTCCTCTTAATTTTTTTAAAACTAATCTTAACGAATAAACTTTCCATCGGTAAAGCAGATGAGGACCCACAAACAATCCGACCAACATTATTCAAAAGAGGGAAAAATGAATAAAAAAAGTAAAAATGCTTTATCACGATGGTGATGAATCAGAGAAATAGATTGAAAACAAATACCTGAAAAATAAGTCCGCCAAGAAGGTACTTCCAATTCTCAATGAGAAGGCCAATCTCCGTAATAATCTCTGCGCAGAATCTTTTCCATAGCTTCAAAGATCATTTGGAAAGAACAATCAGAGAAAGCCAGGAAAGATAAATTGAAATAAGAAAACCAACCTACCTTTGAAGCTTCGCGACCAATGTAAAGATTCATTTTGAAAATACGTAACAACAACTTCCATATTACTTCAAAGCCAAACTCTAAACGTCAACATCGCGCACTTCAATATATCGCCAACAATCGGTAAAATCAATCCCAACCCAGAAACAGAAATCCCTCAAAAAATCAAACAAATCCCAGCACAGGAACAGAAATCCCTATAAAAAATCAAATCAATCCCAACCCAGAAACAGAAATCCCTAAAAAAATCAAATCAATCCCGACCCAGAAATAGAAATCCCTCAAAAGAACAAATCAATCCCAACCCAGAAACAGAAATCCTTCAAACAATCAAATCAATCCAAACCCAGAAACAGATATCCCTCAAAACTCAAATCAAACCCCAAATGAGACAAAGGACGGGTCAAAATGGGGGGCAAAATCAAACCCAAATGACGATTCGGAACAAACCCAGGTGGGAAAATGAAGATCCAGTTGAAAAATCAAGGCCCCAAGTGAGAGATTGATCGAAGAAACACAAAACAAAGAGGCATTTGAATGGGGAAAAGGGGTTTTGAATGGTTGTTGGTTCGTGGAAGAAGATGGGTTTGATTCTGAAGATGAAGAAGAGGCGAAATTGATAGAAGAAAAACAGTTGAGAAAAGGAAAGAAGAAAGGGGAAAGACTGCTTGGTTTGTCACTGCGAAAACGAAAACGGAAACGAAAACGAAAACAAAAACAAAAGAATATTGAAGATTTGCCGTTTTGCCTCTGACCTCTTCCACTACCACTACTTCCATTTTTTTCGCCTAACAATAAATTTATTAACCCACGATCTGGCCCAATTTAATATTAATAATAAACCTAATATTACGCCCATTTCTACTTTTTATTTTTTAAAAAATAAAAAGTATTTTTTTTACTCTCTAAATTCTGAATTAAGTCTAGTGAATAATGTTTGCTTTTAATTTTTGTGAGTTTTTAAAATTACTTATATATATATATATATATATATTTAACTAATTGTAGGTGAAAATCAAAATTATAATTTGGTCAATATGTTAGAATTTTGTACTAAAAATATATATGTTAGAATTTTGAAATTAGTTAATATTATTATATTTAAATAAATTTTTTTTTGAGAATTTATATAAATAATAATTGGTTTAGTTATTTCAAAATTAAAAGTGAATCTAACCATCTTAAAATGTGGTTTAGAGGGTAGATCATTTTTAGACCATTTTACTTCTAAGTGACATCAACAATTACAAATATATCTTCTAAAAAAGAAAAACCCACATATATCTTTTATTACAATTAAAAGAGAAAAAAAACCAACAAAACTCCCACCCACACATCTTTTATTATGTAATCTTATTTAAATTTGTATTTTTTTAAAAAAAAACTTCTATTGCATTTAAATTCTTCTTTGAGAATTTGAAAAGTTGTAAACATTATTTGAAAAAAAAAACTTCTATTGCATTTAAATTCTTCTTTGCGAATTTGAAAAGTTGTAAACATTATTTGAATGTGTAACTTCCTTTGAATTTGAATGCAATAGATTTTTTTTTTGAGTACATAGTGGGGGAAGGGGGACCAACAAACCCTATATAGAGGGCACAACTACTCTCAAATAATATGAGAGTCAAATACCGATTTTTGGGCTCGAAATCGTGACTGTGGAGTTGAAATCGATTAACACCACACAAGATAACCAACTGTGACCCTCGGTAAATGCAATAGAAGTTAAACTCCCACCCACACATCTTTTATTATGTAATCTTATTTAAATTTGTATTTTTTTAAAATAAAAAACTTCTATTGCATTTAAATTTTTCTTTGAGAATTTGAAAAGTTGTAAACATTATTTGAAAGTGTAACTTCCTTTGAATTTAAATGCAATAGAAGTTTTTATTTTAAATACCTTTATTACATTTATTACCATGATAGAAGTTTCAAAATTTATTTAATACTTAAATTTTAAGAGTTTGGTAACTTCTCATCTCTCAATTATATATAAGATTTTGTACACAATTTTTGTGCTCAATTGAGTTTTCCTTACCTCTTATGTCTAACTTTACATAATGTTGTTTTTTTTTTTTTATGGTTGGATAGATTATTCTTTGTTTAGTTTTATTTGTTGATTACTTTTTTTCAACTTTTTGTTGGATAGCTTACTTTAACCCTTTTTTTTTTTAATTCTTACAAGTTTGTTATTTAGTAGTTTAAAAATAGATTTGAGGATGTGCAAAAAGAAAGAAGATTGATGATGATAACAATGCCATATGAAGGTACATGCAAACAAGAAATCTTGAGGATAACATATACTTCTAAATGAATGTATGTTTTAAAGTTAAATCCATAGATATGAATACATGCCTTATTTTGTAATATTAGTAATGATAATATTTGTCAAAATTTGTATATACTATGATAATGTTCAAAGAGTAAATTAATATATTTGTATTTCTCATTCAATTCATAATCTACAATCTTATTTTACCATCTTAAAGTGTTTAACATTAGAGTATTAAAATTTGACTATTTTATTTAAATGATAATTTCATAATTTTGACTATTTTAAGGTTGATTTTATTAAAGTTTGTTCGAGTTTTTTTAATCTTGATAGATTATTATTATTATTATTATTATTATTATTATTATTATTATTATTATTATTATTTTGAGAAAAATCTTGATAGAATTGTAACATAAATATATGAATATGAGATATCAATACCTAATAATTTAGCACGAAAACTTGAACTTAGTTGGGAGTGAAGAATATCTAACATTAATCTGTATGCATTTTGTGCAACATTCTTTGAGTTTTTTTTTTTTTAGAAGAAATGGTCTATCTTCAAAGCAAAACAATTTAATTATTAATAGGAAAAAATTGTAAGGGACATAAGGTACTCTTTTTTCATTGGTATAAAAAATTGTATTTAATTTTAGTAATAAAGTTTACTAAAGTTAAAAATATATTAAAAAGTTGACATTTCAATAATTAATGTTTAAAAACTTAAAAAGGTTTAGAATTCAAACGAAAAAATGTAAAAGGTTTTTAGCCATTTTTTCTCTTAACTATTACTATTATTTTTTAGATCAAATAATAGATAATATCTAAGATCTTACAACACAAGAACTCTTAATAAAAGAAAATGAAAAATAAGAAAACCATACAAAAACTACTTAGACCAAGACCAAACAAAAGAATAAAAACTCTAAAGTTGGGAACTTCTAAAAAGATCTGAGATATTTTTCCGAACCAACTTTTTGATGATTGGTTTCAATATAAAAGGCCAGTATCAAATAGTTAGCATTACATCAGTTGATGTTAAAAGAAACTTAGGGAATATGTAATAGCTTTTTTATTGTAAAAAAGCATGATAGAGAATATATCATAATACACAATTCATATATTTAAAAAGAATTATCATTATTTTAAGGTAAATTAATGTTATCAATACAACTTTATTTATGTTTACATTTCTTTTAGATAAATATCGAACTTAGAGAGAAAGACTTTTGAAATTATATTCAGTTTTGTAGTAGTATCATTGTCAAAAATAAAGAAAAATATTATTATCATTAAAAAAGATTTTTAACCAAACATATTTATTATTCATACATTTATTTTTATAATATTATTCAAACATATTTAATTTTTATATTTAACCTATGATCATGGTGTTGAATTGTATTATCTCCAAAAAAATAAACCAACGTCCCACCAACTATTTTGATATTAAAAAATTTATTAAATGTTAACTCATATATTCAATATCAATTCAAATATATATATAAAAAAAATATAAACACAAAAACCAACATCTTATTTAACTTTTTATTAATAGTTTTTTTTTTTTATTATTAATATTATTATTATACATATCTTTACACGTGCAACGCACGTCAATATTTTCTAGTATTAATTAAATGCAAGATAAAGTATTCCATAGCATATAAACTAAATTTAAATTATATCTCAAATTTAAATATTTAAAAAAATTCTCAAAATAAAAACTAACTCCAATATATTTTCACGTGAAAGTTTGTAAATATATAAATGAATCATTATTGCCATCGATGATAAAAATAGAAAGCATATATTCTCCCAAAGTTTAGTCTTTTCAAAAGGGGTAAGTTAATTGTTTTTGGTGGCATATGAAACCTGACACTGGTATTATTATTTTATTTAGTTCAACAATATTTATGATGGAAGTGTTTTAAATTTGTAATTTCTTAGTTAGTAAGTTGTATATGATGTTATATGACATTTGCTACTTTTTCGTGAAATTGTTATTTTTCTTATTTTTTTATTTTTCGAATACCAGAAATTGTTAACTTTTTTTACCTAAGAAAATGTTGCTAATATATATATTTAGCTTAACAAGACCATATCTCATTTTCAAAAAAAAAAACAAAACAAGACTATAACAATAGTTCATTTTATTAATCACCAAAACAAGTTGTGGAACGTTGGCTCAGTGTTAGATTGGCTCTGGCTCATCATTCATATGTCTTGGGTTCAATTTATCTTGGTACTAAAAAAAGAAGTTTATTTTATTAATTTAATATTCTTGTTGTGTAACTCTCTTCGTGTTGGGTTGTAACTCAATTTAATTTTACAATCACACCATGAACTTATTCTAGAGCAATAATACCATTTTATGTAATGTTTGTGACCCATTTCCCAATTTAAACTAAAAAAATTTCACTTCATATATTTTTTCATTGAATTGCACTTTATATTTTTTTGATGAGTACGTATTGCTATTTTTATTTATACTTAAGTTTATTGGATCTTAACTCTCACATTTTATCACCAAATGAGTCACTAATGCAATAGTTTCATTATTTAGTTACAAATCAGTTTAATATCAGTGACACATGTTTGATCCCAAGAGTTGGTATTTGTCCCCTTCCTTCCAATATGTACAAAAAAAAAAAAAAAAAAACTCTCATCATTTTTAGAAAATTTGTTTTAGATTTGTGGCTACATATGTACGTTTGAAGTCATCATGCACATGGGTTTTTTTATTTTTACTAAACAGACCCTAATTGTCTACTATACACAAATCTCTTCTTAAAAGTAGTTAATCATAGATTTTTTTCTTTTATCATATATAAAATCCCCCAATTTTTAATCAAAACTAATTTTAATGTATTATGTTTCTAATCATTTCAATAATATCATATTAGTAATCAACAAAGTAATAACTCAATCATTATAAATATGTTTATCATAAATTTAAATTCTACCGAGGGTCAGTGGCGCGGGTATTTGACTCTCATATTATTTGAGAGTAGTTGTGCCCTCTATGTAGGGTTTGTTGGTCCCCCTTCTCCCACTATGTACTCAAAAAGTAGTATTGTCTATATATTTTTTGGAATAGGTGTAATAACCCAATTTTGTTGGATTTCATTTGAATAAAAGGTAAAAAGGGCATTTGGTAGTTATGTTGGATAGGAGGGGCAAGTTTGTCTTTCAACACCTAGTATTTAAAACAATTTTGGAATCCCTAGGTCTAAAATCCACTATTCACGCAGCTACTATTCATCATCTTCTTCGCTGTGAAGCTCGTCGGAGTTCGACGTTCAGCCGTGAGTTTCACCTTGTTGCGAGCTTAGCACCGCTGTCGTGGTTCGATGGTTGTGCGGGTTATTGCGAGAGCATTGCCGGAGTTGAAGCGGCGTCGTCGCATTCGGGCTGTGGTGTTTCGAGGTTCTGTTTGCCGTCGAGGAGGGGTTGTTCGCGTGGGTTTGTTCGGGTTTCGTCGTCGTGTCTCTATCCACGTGGGTTTGTAGCCGCCATGAGTTGCATTTCAGCGTCGCCGCCTCGATGTCCGTCCGCCCGTGAGTGAGCCGCGAGGAGCAAAGTGCGAGCTCGCGTTGCCGCCAATCCATCCGCGTCGAGTCTTCGCGTTCGCTCGATGAGTGTCGTAGGTGGGGCCGGGTTCGTGGTCGCCGGCTACCGGGTTGTTGTGTTGACGCCACCGCAAGTCGGGTTGCGCCGCCGCCGCCATTGGAGCTAAGGTGAGCTCTCCCTCTTTCTTTTGGTTTTAGGTTTCACCAAATGGAGAAGATGGAGTGTGTTTGGTTTAAGTTTAAAGTTATTTAAATGAGGAATCAGGCTTATTTGGTTATTGGCTTAAGTTATTTAAGTTATGGATAAGGGTTGTTTGTTTATAAGTATAAGGCTATTTAAATAAAGAATAAGTTGTGTTTGGTTTGGTGCTTAAGGTTATTCAAATGTGGATTAGGCTATTTAAGTTGAGTTTAAGGTTATTCAAATGTGGTTTAGAAATTTGTTTGTTTCGTGTCTATGACTATTCAAGTGGTGAATTGAAGTTGTTGTTTCTTGGGTTATGAGCAGTCAAGTAATGAATTAATGTTGTTTGGCTACTAGTTTAAAGTTAGTTAAAGTGTGGATTATGCTTGTTTGGTTTATGACGTAAAACCATTCAAGAAGGTGATTTGTGCTTGTTTGGCTAGTGCTTTAAAATCATTCAAGTAATGGAGTAAAGGTGTTTGGTTCGAGGTTTAAATACTTTTAAGTGTGGGTTGATGGATGTTTGGGTTGTGGGTTAAATAACAAGTAATTGACCCATTGACTTGTATTGACCAGATTTGACCCGAACCATTTTCTTGCTCGTCGAGTGAGTTCGTGAGGCACGTGTAGCCACCGGTGTCTCCGTGACACGCGTTTTCGAGGTTCTTCCTCGCTTTGATAAATTCGATATTCTGGATCCAATTTTGATGGTCTAAGGTGCTAGTTTTGACCGGTTTGTTCGTTTCAGGGCTCAAGGTTTTATTTGGCTAGTTGGAGCTTCCAATGGATTCATGGAGGGTAGTTTGTGGATTGCCCAAGGTAAGGGACCCATTACCCCCTTCTCGAGGCCTGTGGCTATTACATGTGTTGGATTGACTGTATTCACTTACGTGTTTGATGTGGCATAATCTGTGTTGTTTGTGCTTGTATTGATTATACTGAGAACATGCAATATATGATTGATATCATGTTAAGGCAAGCATGTAGATTATGTTGATTATATGGATATGCGTGAACTCATCGTATGTTGATTGATAGGGTCGGTCTTGCATGACAGTCCTTATGTCCCATTGGGGCTTGCATGATGTTTGATGCACGCTTGGTGCTTCGTTTGGACGCAAACGAGACACGAGAGACGGATAGAAGATACTAGTAAGCGGATGTGCATGGTTTGTGGCCGCACGCGTCTCGTGGGGATTTGTGGTCCCTTGCCGTCGGGTTCCGTGGATGGTTGGCCCACCAGCTCACACGGCCTGTCGGCATTTTACTAGTAGCCTAGGGTGCTCTCCAGGTATGTGGTTGGGTTTGTGGCCCTTTGGTGAGCGTGCTGGATCCACCCTCACCGTGAGTATGAGACCTGGGGGATTTGTGGTCCCTTAGCTACCAGGCTTCTCTACTCGCAGGATCCCTCGGCCTGGAGCAGGTATCCCAGATTGCCTTAGAGATTTGTGGTCTCTATTGGCCTTTAGGTCTTTGGTTTGTGGCCTCAGACCGCTCTGCGTGGCGTGGATCTTGGACATGGTTCCTAACTCTTTTCGCCCAGGAGCTCGGGTTTTGTGGACCCCTTGATTATGTTGCTATCTTGCATGTTTGTGATGCTTTTGACCTGATGCATGTCTTTACCCCGAGGTGGGGAATCCTTACTGAGTTGCAAAACTCACCCTTTCCACTGTGGAATCCCACAGGTACTACGAGATTGTATCGAGATGGGTGATCGGACGAGCTGAAGATGACCATGGGACCCGCTGCATTATTCTGTTTAGAGCCTTCTAAATTTCTTCTTTCTGCATGAACTATTTAAGGGCGTGATAAATGGAACCTGTTTTATCGAGTTTTTATGTTTTGACTTTAGGGTACCCTAAGACTGTTTTAATGAATTTCTCTCTTATAACCTTGTTCTTCCGAGTTGTTTTAAAGGAGTTTTGTTTTAAATTTACATGCCCGAGATTGCGAATACTATTTTCATGCATTGTGAGTTAAGGACTTAGGTTTAGACCCTAGTTTGGGTCGGGTCGTTACAGTTGGTATCAGAGCTCAGAGTCATAGATTCTGTAGACTAGCTTACATCGTAGGCTGTTGTTTTGGTCCCCATGGTCTTGGTTTGTCGATCTCCATCAGGTAACTTGGTAGTGGATTAAGGATTTTACAGCATGCTTAGTTATGATTAACACGGTTTGTTTATTGTATGTTATTTCTTATTATCATACTTGCATGCTAGCCCAAAGCTTTTGGAGGGGACTGAGATGTCCCTAAGTATGTTGTAAACTGTGGAGATTCCTAGTAGAGTTACTAGAAACTTTGTTAAAGGTTTAAGGGTCATTGAGCGACTTGAGTTTTCGAGCTCAAGAGGAGCACCGATCTAGAGGTGCAATTTTCTAGAGGTCAGGATGAGGTGTAACCATAAAGTTGGATCAAAAGGCACCCAGTGTTGTTGCTGATGTTCAAAATTGAGTGTAAGATTAGGTGTTGGTTGTTTGCAAGCTAGAAAACAATTTCAAGGATCTCTTCAGGGTGTGTTGGAGGTTGATCAGGTGTCTACACCGGTTGCAAATGCTCAGGATTTGAGCAGTGATTAAAAAAAAAAAAAAAGTAGAATTTTCAAAGGTCTTAAGAGAGTTTTAATAGTGGGATCTCTACCACCTTGTTGGATTGTCTAAAACCCATTTAGTAGCTGAGGCGTGGTTGTCGCTGTTCGAGATGATCTTCAACCACCAAGTTTGCCCAGTGGGGGTAGGAGATTCAACGTGATGTTTCACTTGGGAGTTTGAGACAAAAGTCTGGAAATGGTCTATGCTGATTTTTCCTAGAGGGTTCGACCGTTTCAGAGTTCATTGACCTCAGAGAGCTGTTTGGCTTGCCAAAGGTTGATAAGCAGAGGGTGTTAGTTCAGTTCCCATACTTTCAGCAGAGGAATGATGCAGTGTCAGTTATGAGATAAACTGATTGGACTTGCAAGTTTTTCCAAGGAGCTCACTCATGTTGTTTGGCAAGAGAGAAAGTTTGCGACGACCAAATCATCTAATTTTGGGGAGTCAGCATCAAGTTTAAAGGTTCGATGGGTTTGAGGTCAAGCCAGTTGGAGGGCGGTGTTTGGGGAATCGTTAGATGTCGTCCATGGTTGCCTCTAAGTAAGTTGTATCCAATTCTTAGTTTGGAAGGGTTGTCAGAGAACCATGTTGTGATTGCTAGCAGCGTAAGGAAGTGTTCTTTAGGCATCTCAAAGGCTGAAGTGTTAGCTCAAAGACAGAAGTAAAGAGAGTCTTTTGTCGATTTCGACCGAGAAGGTGAGGAAGCGAAGCGCTAGCTAAGGAAGTGTTGGATTTATTACCTCGATATTAGAGGTATGAAGTTTTGAGTGGGCTATCGATTCGATTCCAGATGGTGATAAAGTTCGCCGATGTATTTCTTGTGGATCTGACAAGATTGCCTCCGCCCCGAGCAGTGTTCTCTTAAGTTGAACTTGAGCTGGGGAGCGACCCCATCTCAAGATTTTCGTTTGGATGACCTCGATGGGGTTAAAATAACTTGAAGGTTCAAGTGCAGGAGTTGTTTGATAGCGGCTTCGTCCGTCCCTGTATGTCATTGTGGAAGCACTTGTGCTGCTTCTTAAATAGAACGATGGACCTTTGAGTTTTGTGTTAGCCATGGAAAGCTTGTTAAGGTAATAGTGAGATCAGATACTCGTTCGATCAACTTCAGAGTGATTGGATGTGAGACTGATTCAATATTTTTTAGAAGAGGTTTGATTTCAACATTGTTTGGTTAGGACCTGAGAGGTCAAATGGGTTTGTGACTTGTAGTGATGTTTATTAGAGGGTTTATGTTGTGCTCTTGCTAAGAAAAATGTTGATGTTAGCATGAGGCCCAGACAGCTTAAGCGGTATGAGTAGATCTCCGATTCATGTTTTGAGCTACCAGTCGTGGTGTGTGCTTAGAGACCCTAGATGCATTGCTTGTTTGGAGAGATGATGCAGTTATTCGCAATTAATAAGAGGCTTGAAGTATTAATTCATTCAGTAAAAGCTAAATTTTGAGATAGCTTTGATTGTTGGAGCTTGTAAGATTATGGTTGCGAGGTTCTTTACCACTCTGGTAACGCTTTTGTGGTTACTCATGCACTAAGTAGAGAAGTTCATTTGCAGTGTCATTTGTTATTTCTCTGTTTATTGCCTTAGTTTGACCGAGTAAAGTTGTGTCGTTGGAAAGGTTTCAGCTCAGTTGGTTCAGTTATCAGCATAGTTGTTGTTGAGGCGTAGATTGCAGTCGGGAGAGCACATTAAGATGTCTGTTGCTTTTGTTGTAAGTGGCAGTTTAGTTAAAGACTCTGTGTGTATGATGATTCTTAAATCAGGTCCAAGTTCTCGTTGGATATGTGTAGTTCGTTGGTTGCTCGGCACCCCGAGGGTACCAAGATGTATGAAGATCTAAGGATTCTGTGACTATGGAATATCGAGCATCGAGATTGCTGTATTGCTAGTTTGGGTTGGATTATTGGTAAGCGAGTTGTCATTGATGCTACAGCCTTAGTTCCCCAGAGTGGAAGTGGGACGAGGTCTCTACGAGTTTCATTTCAGGACTCCCTAGGACGCCGAGAGGTTTCACCATGATATTGGTGATCGTGGATCTTTTACCTAGTGCACTCACTTTATTCCAGGGAAGCTGGATTGTTCTGTTGAGAAGTGATCACAGTTGTACTTGGTGGAGATCATGAGGTAGCATGGGGTTTCTTTGAGTGTCGTTGTAGATAGAGACATTCGGTCCACTTCGCACTTCTGGAAGAGCCTTCAGGAAGGCAGTGGAATTTCTTGTAAGGTCAGTGCAGCTTTTCATCCGTAGATAGATAGTCAGATCTTAAAGGTTATGTTGAGTTCTGGTGAGTTTTGCTCTGTATGCTGTTTGGATAGGTGAATGTGTCTGTGGGAGCTCGTATGATGTCAGTTATTGGTTTGTTGTCCAGATGACACCGCTCGAAGCAATGAATATCAAAAGTTATAGATCACATGTCCTTATGGACAAGGTTTGACAAGGAAAGTTATTAGAACCTAAGTTGTGGTAGTTGACCAGTGAGGCAGATCATGAGATTCATGCTTAAATGCTTTCAATTCAAAAAAAAAGAAAAAGAAAAAAAAAAAAAAAGTTATGCATGTGTTTGTTGCAGAGATTTAGAATTTGAAGTTACTAGTCTTGTGTTCTAAAAGTGGCATCGATGTGGGGGAATACATGGATTTGAGATTAAGTTGAGTATGAGTTGTTGGGTCATTTATGTTTCTCGAGTGAGTTGGTGCAGTGTTGTGTCGTTCAGTTGCTTCCATTGTTAGTTGTCGGGCATGTTGCGTTCCATGTTGATGTTTTATCAGTATTTATCAAGCTTGGCCCATGTCGATGAACATGAGCCCTTTGGAGTTTAAAGATCAGGGAGTTTGCTTTTGTTAAAATGTTGTAGAAGAGGTTTTGTGTTTTCATTTTACTGAGTTATTAAGCCTTAGTCAACTTTCGAGGACGAAAGTTTTTAAGGGGGAAATATTGTAATAACCCAATTTTGTTGGATTTCATTTGAATAAAAGGTAAAAAGGGCATTTGGTAGTTATGTTGGATAGGAGGGGCAAGTTTGTCTTTCAACACCTAGTATTTAAAACAATTTTGGAATCCCTAGGTCTGAAATCCACTATTCACGCAGCTACTATTCATCATCTTCTTCGCTGTGAAGCTCGTCAGAGTTCGACGTTCAGCCGTGAGTTTCACCTTGTTGCGAGCTTAGCACCGCTGTCGTGGTTCGATGGTTGTGCGGGTTATTGCGAGAGCATTGCCGGAGTTGAAGATGCGTCGTCGCATTCGGGCTGTGGTGTTTCGAGGTTCTGTTTGCCGTCGAGGAGGGGTTGTTCGCGTGGGTTTGTTCGGGTTTCGTCGTCGTGTCTCTATCCACGTGGGTTTGTAGCCGCCATGAGTTGCATTTCAGCGTCGCCGTCTCGATGTCCGTCCCGCCGTGAGCTGCCGAGGAGCAGTGCCAGAGCTCGCGTTGCCGCCCAATCCATCCGCGTCGAGTCTTCGCGTTACGCTCGATGAGTGTCGTAGGTGGGGCCGGGTTCGTGGTCGCCGCCGTGTTGTTGTTGTGTTGACGCCACTGCAAGTCAGGTTGAGCGCCGCCGCCGCCATTGGAGCTAAGGTGAGCTCTCCCTCTTTCTTTTGGTTTTAGGTTTCACCAAATGGAGAAGATGGAGTGTGTTTGGTTTAAGTTTAAAGTTATTTAAATGAGGAATCAGGCTTGTTTGGTTATTGGCTTAAGTTATTTAAGTTATGGATAAGGGTTGTTTGTTTATAAGTATAAGGCTATTTAAATAAAGAATAAGTTGTGTTTGGTTTGGTGCTTAAGGTTATTCAAATGTGGATTAGGCTATTTAAGTTGAGTTTAAGGTTATTCAAATGTGGTTTAGGGGTCATTTGTTTCGTGTCTATGACTATTCAAGTGGTGAATTGAAGTTGTTGTTTCTTGGGTTATGAGCAGTCAAGTAATGAATTAATGTTGTTTGGCTACTAGTTTAAAGTTAGTTAAAGTGTGGATTATGCTTGTTTGGTTTATGACGTAAAACCATTCAAGAAGGTGATTTGTGCTTGTTTGGCTAGTGCTTTAAAATCATTCAAGTAATGGAGTAAAGGTGTTTGGTTCGAGGTTTAAATACTTTTAAGTGTGGGTTGATGGATGTTTGGGTTGTGGGTTAAATAACAAGTAATTGACCCATTGACTTGTATTGACCAGATTTAACCCGAACCATTTTCTGTTCGTCGAGCTGAGTTCGTGAGGCACGTGTAGCCACCGGGTGTCTCCGTGACACATTTTTCGAGGTTCTTCCCTGTTTGATAAATTCGATATTCTGGATCCAATTTTGATGGTCTAAGGTGCTAGTTTTGACCGGTTTGTTCGTTTCAGGGCTCAGGGTTTTATTTGGCTAGTTGGAGCTTCCAATGGATTCATGGAGGGTAGTTTGTGGATTGCCCAAGGTAAGGGACCCATTACCCCCTTCTCGAGGCCTGTGGCTATTACATGTGTTGGATTGACTGTATTCACTTACGTGTTTGATGTGGCATAATCTGTGTTGTTTGTGCTTGTATTGATTATACTGAGAACATGCAATATATGATTGATATCATGTTAAGGCAAGCATGTAGATTATGTTGATTATATGGATATCGTGAACTCACGTATGTTGATTGATAGGGTCGGTCTTGCATGACAGTCCTTATGTCCCATTGGGGGCTTGCATGATGTTTGATGCACGGCTTGGTGCTTCGTTTGGACGCAAACGAGACACGGAGACCGGATAGAGGATACTAGTAAGCGGATGTGCATGGTTTGTGGCCGCACGCGTTCGTGGGGATTTGTGGTCCCTTGCCGTCGGGTTCCCGTGGATGGTTGGCCCACCAGGCTCACGGCCCTGTCGGCATTTTACTAGTAGCCTAGGGTGCTCTCCAGGTATGTGGTTGGGTTTGTGGCCCTTTGGTGAGCGTGCTGGATCCACCCTCACCGTGAGTATGAGACACAGGGGATTTGTGGTCCCTTAGCTACTGTGCTTCTCTACTCGCAGATCCCTCGGCTGGAGCAGTATCCCAGTTGCCTTAGAGATTTGTGGTCTCTATTGGCCTTTAGGTCTTTGGTTTGTGGCCTCGGACCGCTCTGCGTGGCGTGGATCTTGGACATGGTTCCTAACTCTTTCGCCCGAGAGCTCGGGTTTTGTGGACCCCTTGATTATGTTGCTATCTTGCATGTTTGTGATGCTTTTGACCTGATGCATGTCTTTACCCCGAGGTGGGGAATCCTTACTGAGTTGCAAAACTCACCCTTTCCACTGTGGAATCCCACAGGTACTACGAGATTGTATCGAGATGGGTGATCGGACGAGTGAAGATGACCATGGGACCCATTGCATTTATTCTCATTTAGAGCCTTCTAAATTTCTTCTTTCTGCATGAACTATTTAAGGGCGTGATAAATGGAACCTGTTTTATCGAGTTTTTATGTTTTGACTTTAGGGTACCCTAAAACTGTTTTAATGAATTTCTCTCTTATAACCTTGTTCTTCCGAGTTGTTTTAAAGGAGTTTTGTTTTAAATTTACATGCCCGAGATTGCGAATACTATTTTCATGCATTGTGAGTTAAGGACTTAGGTTTAGACCCTAGTTTGGGTCGGGTCGTTACAGTAGGAGAATCGAATCAAATTGATTAATTGGATTGGTTGAATTTTTCACATAATATTAAAGTTTTTATTAGAAAAAAACGAAAGTTATTAGATTGGTTAAGTTTCTATTTGACAAAATCAATAAAAACCGAACCGAACCAATATTTATTTATTTACTTTCATTTTTCTTTCTATATGTTACTTTAACTTTTATTTGGCAAAAGCCTTGTTGTTTTTGTTTAATTTAATTATACACTTTGAGAATTTTTTTAGGAAAACAACAACCAAATATGGGTTATAAGTAAGGTTTTATGAAGATGATAATGGAATAAATCTCAAAATTTAAAGATTAAAATTCAACTTCTAAAAAGAAACCACCTTAAAATTACAACCAAAATTAATTTGTATTAGGTTAAAATACCATTTTGGTCCCTTGACTTTTAAATGTTCAATTTTAGTCCCTCGACTTTCATCTTTGTCCAATTTTGACCCCTTGACTTTCGAATGTTCAATTTTAGTCCTTAAACTTATATTTTTGTCCAATTTTGATCCTTATACTCTTCAAAATGTTTTAAAATAGTCCTTCAATAGAAACAAAATAATATAACAGACGTTGAGGAACGTTAGCTGGAAAAAAGTAATTAAAAATAAATAAGCCATCGTCTTCTTCTTCTTGTACTCTGTTTTTTATTTTATTTTTAAGAAGTAAACCACCACAGGGCCATCATCGATTCCTAAGCCAAGTATCATGAATTAAATTCATAAGTGATTTATAACACTTTCTCAACTTAAATCTTCCATTTCTGCTTATGAGTTTGAGAAAAGAACAGACGTGAGATAGATGAGCTGAAAAGTCAAATCTTGCATCGAAAACCAAATTTAATTCAACCAACAATTAAAATGATGCAATTGAAGAAGCGGTGGCTTTTGGGATGGACGATGGCCATGTGGTCATTTCTGCATCTATTATTTGGTTAGAGTTAGTTTTATGTATAAAACTTGTATCTAAATGAAAGATTGAGCATTTTTTACCAACTTTATCGGTTCCACATATCAAAAGTTTTCTCCCATTCGGAGAAAATTGGGGCCATCTTTATTTTTCTTATTTCATTTTTGCCCCAATTTTCTCCGAACTCCCGCTTTCGTCTTCTTCACTTGTCCCTTTCTCTCTCGCATCCGCCGTGGAAGATCCGATCGGCAGGAATTCTGGGGGCGACAAAACCACAATGATTGTGATGAATTCTAAGTAATTTAACGTTCTGAACAACATTCAATCGGATAATAGAATGACAGTCGCCAGATCGGAAGAGAGTTGTTTGTTTGCCTTGGGATTTGACTATGCTTGGTGGTGGTGTTCTTCAAAATTAAGAAGAAGAAAAGAATTTATTTTATTTTTTTCCAGCTAACCTCTGTTATTTATTTATTTTCTAATGAAGGACTATTTTTAAACATTTTGAATAGTTTGAGGATAAAAAATGGACATTTATAAGTTTAAGGACTAAAATTGGACAAAAATGAAAGTTGAGGGACTAAAATTAAACATTTGAAAGTCAAGAGACCAAAATGAAACAAATCTGAAAGTTGAGAGACCAAAATGATATTTTAACCTTTGTATTATCAAATATAAGGATGTTTTTGTAATTATTATTATTTAAATTTACTTACAATTATTTCAAACCGTTACACTTTGCTTTAAAAGAAGGGAGGTCACATCAACTGAAAATCTCCCTCCAAAAGCACAAAGATTGAATTTTCCACTTGACTAGAAAATCTCCAACATTATCAATAGACCTACCACGATAAGTGTTGTTCCTATAAATGGAAAACAACTCATTATTAAACAAAATATTCATAAATTAAGGGGGCAAATTGACAAAACCACTGAATTTAAATTTCAATAACCAATGTCACAAAAATGGAGCAAGAGACTTATATTAAATAATATAAGATTCCATCTTATTATCAATACTCACTTAAGTTTATCCATGTCTCAATTTTGTAATGTAAGATCTTTAACCTTTTACTTGTAAAAAAAAAAAATTACGAATTTAGTTTTGGGATTTATAACTATGTCAAGTGATATACAAGAATCCGACAATCTAAATAATTCGAACTATTCAACTTAAACGGTACGGATTGACTTTACTTATTATTTTCTTTAGGTTGAGTTGTATTATGATTTTAGAGTTTTCATTAGATTGGGATTGATTTGTGTTGACTAAATTTTAGATCGTACAACCCAACTAAATTTGAACTAAGAATAATATCATATATTAGATAGACATAGATATATGTGTAATGTTAGTTAACAAGATTGATTGTTAACATAGAATATGCACTAATAAAATAGATAACATCGTGTTTAAGTATAACAATTTATTTCTCGTTTACATATTTATGAATTATGAGTTAAATTTTAAAGAGGAAAAAAAAAATTAACCCAACCTAAAAACTCAACATAATTCGAAAATATGAGATCCAGTTGGGTTGAATTCAATTGCTCTAATACATAAGATTGAACTAGTAGTTAGATTGACCAAATCAAACATTTGAGTTGATTCATAATTATCTCATAATTCAATCCAACCCACCTTGTATATCCCTAAAAAGAAAGATGATTTTTTTTAATACCATGTTTTTTTAGTTAAAAAATTTAGTTATATATAAGATATATGGTGCAATCAAGAGAACTCTGACAACATCATTTTTTTTCTTTTTTTTTTTTCAAAAGGGAAACATCAATATTAGTGAGTCTATTATATATAAGAGAATTATTAGGTCATGTTCAGCATGATGTTTGAAAAATGTCACGTGACTCCATATGAACCACATTCATTTTTTTTATTATTATTATTTTATTTTTTTTTAAGTTTAAAATTAAATTGTGACTCATATTTAATCATATAAATGAACATTATTTTATGTATCATGTCTTGGCATCATTAAATATTCCTTTTATATATATATATATGACAATTAATGAGAGAGAAAAAAGGGAAATAGCGAAAAGTATTAAAAGAAGAGAGAGTAACCAAAGAAACAGCCTTTAGATTCAGAAAATTTTGTTGGAGGGCTGACAAATACACAGCCTGAGAGGAATCTGATTGGCAAAAGCCAACCAAAACATTCTGTGACAAACAATATGCAACCAAGTAAAAAGCCAAGGTTAATATGGGTAAAAATTAATTGTGTCTGAAAAAATATACTGGTAAAAAATAATTTATATCCCTAAAATTCTAAACTAATAATTGTAATAATTTTAATAATAAACTTAAGGATGTGTTTGGAGCACCTGTTTAATTAACAGTGTTTAAAAGGTTAGTTATGTAACAAAAAATAATATAAATAAAGTTTAGATAAACGGATACGCAGGTTTAGATAACCACTGTTTTATAATAAACGGTGAGACAAACATTAGTTGAGTTATTATAACCAACTTGAACCGTTTACATAAACGAATACCGAAACACACTTTAATAATACTGAACTTACATACATATATACGTTCAAAGTACCCTTTCCAGTTTCCATAGTACTTTTAAAAAACATCATCTGTTAAATTTTTCTTGGAAACCATTCGTACATATATGTACAAATTTATAATTTTATATATATTTGTTTGACATTTGAATGTTGTTGAGTTAGTCGTCTCTAATAATAGTTAAAGTGCAACTAAATTGATCTAAACACTTATAAATAATTAAAAAATTATAAAAAAATTGTATCATTTAAATTTGATAAATTTTTATAAGTGAATCAATCTTTATTGATAAATTTATGAAAGTTGAGAATTAAAAAAAAAACAGTTAAAATTTGAATTAATACAATTATTAAATATGGTGTTTTATATTGCATTAAGCTCGAAATATTGATTATTATTTTTTTAGCAAAATAATAATATTTGAAAATTGAAGATTCAAAACTATAACTTTTAATTTAATTATTTAATTATATATCAATGAGTGCTTTAAGTTCATTTTAGTGCTAACAATAATTAAGGTAAAGATTAATTTCTTAAAAACTTAACATTAAGTAGATATAGTTGTTTCAATAAATAGAAGAAGCAAATAGAGAACTAAACCTATAACTTTTACTAAAATATATATAAACAAGTTAGTATCTAAAAATGTAAATTATAGATATTTGGCATGTAAATTTGAATTATCTTAGTTCAACAATGGTTAATTCAAATTTATGATTTTTAGTTATTAAACACACATGTATGCGATTTAATTTTGAATTATTGCTCTTGTTAGGTAAAATTTGGAAATTAAATCTGTATTACTTTTATTTGTGGATTTATATGCATTATCATCTACTTTTGAGTATGTTAAAAACAAGTCACATATTATTCTCAAAAAAAACAAACAAACAAACAATTCACGTATTACAAATAAAATAATGGTGTTTGTTAGTTGAATTTTTTTAAAAAATAATAATTAATTTTAAAATTGGGTAAAAAAGTCAAATATTCTTTATAAAAAATGAAGCTCGTCATAGTCTTTATTATATATATATATTTCAAATAGCTATTAAAGAAGGGTCTTAATTTTTTTTTTTTTTCTAAATAGCTATATAAGACCCATAATTGTATAGGGTAGTTGGAGGTAAAGCTTGAAGCTGAATCAGAGCCACATAGTTGAAAACCTAACGAATTAAAAGAAGATTGAACGAACGGATGAGATGAAACTAAACTCTAATTTGTCAAATTTCATTCACATCCTTTATATATCTATTTATTTGTTTTTTTAGTAAGTTCTGGTTCTGGCGTTGCTTGTTAGGCCACCCTATTTCTGATATTTTCCAAAAGGGCCCCATTTTTTCCAATTCAATTGGCTTTTTTCAAAATTTTGGTAAAAAAGGCCTCTCTTTATTTCATTTCAAAATAAGGTAAGAACTTTATTAACACTTTTATTTTTGGGTTTTTTTTATTTTTAAACAACTTTTATTTTTTGTAATGTTTTTTTTAAGTACAAGGTGAGGAAGAGAGATTACAAATACGGATTCAACATGTGATAATAGAGTAGGAATAGATTCAACTGTAACTTATTGATTATTAGATTATATTTGATATTAATTGAGTTTAATTTTTTATATATATTTGCAAGTTTACGGGTCAGCTTACATGCATCTCGACTAATAGCACATACATATTATCTGACTTTATAACATTTTGATGTTAAAAAAATCCGTAAAAAATTATTACTTAAATAATTGACTACCATAAATTAAATTTATCATCTTAAACGTCTTAAATGTAAGCATTGCCGAACATGGAGTTCGACTTTTATTCACCACCTACAAATGATAAATTTGAATCATTTATAGAATATGTAAATATTTATTGAGTTATAATATGCATGCATTAACCCGGGTTTTTTTTTAGATCAATAACTGGTGTAATTGATACTCTCAATTAGCCATAATTTTCTTCGTTAAATTTTCTTAATCTAGCACTGATTCTATTTTTGTAAAGCTCTGAAAAATAAAATGCTTTTTAAAATTTCAGTGACATTGCAAGAATCAACGTTTATTTTTCATAAATCTATGATATTTTAATGGGAGGATATATACTTGAAAATCAATTTAACTAGGCTAAACTTGAAAACCATCATTAATTAATTTTTTCTGGCAGTATTATCTATAAAGATTAAATAAATGAAACATGTAGTATAATTCTAAAAAAAATCATGTAGTTCTGAATAAAATGAGAGAAAAATCAACTCACGTCTTCCTTAATATATGTGTTCTATATTCTGTACTTTGATCCCACTCCCTTTCGTTGGAAAACTTGGTGTTTGTTTAAATTAGTGTAGTTTCACTTATTTATTTTTATTTTCAGTTATTTTAAATGTTCTTCTAGATCAAATTATTGGTTGAATTTAGTGAAATTAAACATATGATGAAATTTTCAATAAATGTGACGTTTAAGGATTAATGTGATGAAATCAACAGTTAATGTGTGTGTTAATTAGTCATGATATTTCTCTTCTTTTCCTTAATTTTCATCAAATAATTTTATTCGCTCATCTTAATTTGATTCAAACAAACTTTAAAACACAACTCAATTAACTTAAAACATAGCTTCAAAAAAAAACATAAAATATATATCATAGACCAAGAGTTCAAAATCTCCAACTTCACATATGGTAAGAAAACTTAGTCATTTACTAATAATTTTCTAAATTTTAAAATAATAATTTATAAGAAAAATGTATTCGGTGAAATCTGATCACAAGTTAATTACAACTGTATTTAAATTCTGAAATATTTATATTTACATTCATTAATACGTTTTAACATTGTATTAAAAATATTCATTAATAGTAGTATCGTATATTATAAATACTCACCGATACCAATTGATACATTTCTTAATTTTTTAAGAGTAGTCATATTTATAATTATTTTGGTAAGTTTTATTCATTTGTAAGTTCTTTTAAAACAAGGCCATTATATGACTATCTTGGTTATGAGCCCATGAAGGCCCACCAGATGATAATACTGGGCTCAACTATTAGAACATCAGCAAGCCCAGATTTAATTATGGGCCAATTCAAACCAGGCCCACATATTGTTTTTCTTAATTTTCCTAAACTACCCTTCTCGGCAACATCAGAGGTCCAAATCCCTCATCTTCCTCTACAGCTTCTGGACTTTATCGTCTTCGAAGATTACAGAAAAACCCTAATTTCAGAGCCTGAAACTCCTTGTCCTTGATCCCTTTTCACTCATCACTGGCTCGCAATTCTCAGCCGCCGTTGTTTATGCTGTAAATTCCCTCGGCCATGGCGCTCCATACATCTACTTTGTGCTGCAATGTGAGTACTGCTCTCTATTTCGTTGATGTCAATTTGTTTTGTTCTTCTGCATTCGTTGATGTAATTGATTTTTGTGCGTTCTTCGTTGTTGTAATTTGCCTCTCGGTGCGTTAATTTTGAAATATTTCAGTGATATTGTGATTCTCTAGGGTTTTGTTACCTTTGTCGGTAATCGGATGAACGTGCGATGTTCCCAGAGTTTTGAGGCGTTTCATCCTGGTTCTTCAGCTCTCCCTAAGTTTTCTTATTGTCTTCGTCGTGTCGGTTCTGGAAATGGAAATGGAAATTTCTGTAAGTTTCCTTGAATTGAGCTCAAATCTATTTCTCTATCTGCTGCATTTGAAATTTTTTTGAGCATTCGTTACTTTTTTGAAGTCTGAAGTTTGGAGCTAGTAACAATGTAGATACCTTACGTATAGATGGATACACTAGTTTTGTATAATTTAGCTTTTTTTTTTTTAAATTTTTGAAACAAGGGTAACCATGCCCATCTCTATGCCAGACAACGAAAGACATTGAAAAAGTAATGTCACGGGTGAATCTTGAACTTAGGATCTTGAAGGGAGCATACCTTCTAAGCCCAAATCTTCAACGACTCTGCCATCCCTTGGGGACTTTGTATAATTTAGCTTTTGGTAAATTATAAATTTGGTACATGTGGTTTCAAAAATTAGAATTTAATCCCAATCGTTTGAAGAAAGTTAGAATTTAGTACATATGGTTTTACAAATTAGAGTTTAGTCCCTATAATCACTATAATCAATTGTTCATGCGAATTGAGTATGTGGAAATTAGTTATTCATGTGTTAACGACTAACGATGATCAAATGGGTTAAATAACTTATTAGACAAAAAAACTGTATGAACAACTGATTTCCACATGTATAATATTGAATGATTAAGAATGACAAAATAGGGACTAAAATTTGACTTTCTTCCAACTATAAAAACTAAATTTTAGTTTTTGAAACCATAAAGACTATAGTCTAACAATCTTCCAACCATAGAGACTAAATTTATAATTTACCATTTAGCTTGTAGTCCAATTTAATCATCCACCTTGGGATCTAAGAGGATGGGGTATCAATCCATGGTATCCTTTTAATAGGGAATTAGTCTCCAAGGCGTGGCACAGTGATTGAAAACTTGGGTTTTGAAGGTATGCTCTCTTTAAGGTTCCTAGGTTTGAGACTCACTTGTGACATTACTCCTTTAATGTCTACCAGTGTCTGGCCTAGGGACGGACGTGGTTACCCTTGTTTCAAAAAAAAAAAAAAAAAAATTTTTGGAAGTTTTCTTGGCAACCATTGCCAAAATATTGTTATAACCGAGAGTTAGGTGATTTGTCTTGAGAATAGTAAAAGTGCTCATAAATAAGTCTTTGCGGATATCAAAATTCAAAACAATAAAATCTTGCTCCTGTCTTTTTTTTTTTTTTTACAATATTTGGAGTTCGGGAATTTAGACTCATAATCTCTTTATTATTGGTTTGTACATCTCTGGTTGGTGTTCCAATTTTGTCAATAAATGAGCATTTATTAATATCTAGTGCAGGGCCCTGACAAACGTCTAGGAGACTCATTTGGACCTTGCCAACTGAAAGCTGAGAATTCGAGTGGCGAAAGCGTTACAGTAGATGCAGAAACATTGGAACAGGACCTACAAAATGCCATTGCAGATGAAGACTACGCCAGAGCTGCACAAATCAGAGATACCTTGAAAGCTCTACAAGAAGATAGCAGAACTTCAGTAATGGCAGCCAATGCAAAGTTTTACGAAGCGTTTCGGACGGGGGATCTTGCTGCGATGCAAACTCTTTGGGCACGAGGAGACAGTGTCTGCTGCGTGCATCCGGGGATGAGGGGGATATCGGGGTACGAAGATGTCATAACCAGCTGGGAGTATGTATGGGCAAATTATGAGTTCCCATTGGAGATTCAACTGAAGGATGTTGAAGTTCATGCTAGAGGGGAAGTTGGGTATGTTACTTGTGTCGAATTGGTGAAGACCAAAGGTAGCAGTTGGGGGGGACAGTTCGTGACCAATGTGTTTGAGAGAATTAGTGGCCAATGGTTCATTTGTATTCACCATGCCTCTCCTATAGACTTGTAAATAAACATTCAAATGCTTGGAGGGAAAAACATTTTAATCGAGTTCAATTAACCAACCTGCTGATAAAAATAAGTAGGCAAAAATATTTTTTGTCCCTAAGATTTTGGGTTTGTGAAATATTTTTTTCTCATTTCAATAATGTTCAATTATTTTTTAAAAAATAAGTAAAAAAGTAAATTAAAAGGCACATGAAAAGTAAGATGGCGCATTGTTGTGATATCAAAAATAAAAGTGTTCAGTTTTTAAAGTTAAAGATCAAATTAAAATTACATCTCAAACCTAAGAATTAAAAAGTTAATTGTCAAATATGTTAGGTTCAATTTTGACATCCAAGAATAAAAAAAAAACACGGGAGGCTTTAAACATTTCTCACTCCAAGATTATAGAGTAAATAACAAGTTCAAGTTACATTACAAGTTTAATTACCTCTGCTTCAAAAAAAAAAAAAAGTTTAATCACTTCAACCTTGTGTTTAAAAAAAGTTCGGACTTTTAAAATTGTTTTGCTATTAAAGCTTGTGTTTTAAAAGTCTAATAAAATTTGAAACTTAAATTTTGAATTTCATGTCTAAAAAAGACTCTAAAACTGGCAAATTCTTTTAAGATGACCTAAAAATAGAACCAATATGAGATTTTCCTCGATTTTTCAAAGTCAATTTCTAACCTTATGGTTCGGCTTCCTCTCTAGTTCCTCGCACTCATTTTGGGTTCTATTTTCATTTGAAGAATATTTAGGTCACATATAAAAAAAAAATGTTTACCTCCGTAATACAATATGGATCACATTTTATTTTTCTTTAATTTTTTTTTTACCTTTTGGATGTAGTCCATATTAGACCAAGTAAATGACCATTATTTTTTAGATCAAGCATGAGCATGACCTAAATATTTTTCTTTTCATTCTCCGTCTCTCACCCTAGCTTCACTACATTTCCTTAGATTACCTTTTTTATACATATATTTCTTTTCATTTTGTTCTGGCCCTCTATTTTTGGAATGATCTTTCTTCTTCATTAATAGGCACAGTGGAGTAGGTATCGAAAAGCAGGAATAGGAAGACAATAAAATTTGAAAATTTTGAGTGTGGAAACTTGTTGGAAGAAAAACAGTGAAAGAAGCCAGGAAAGGGATCAAAATTGTTTGAAAAAATGTTCAAAAACTTTATTTAAAAAAGTTACAAATACCATTCCAGATCAATTTTTGGCCCATCTGTACAATTTCCTCTAAAATACTCAAATTTGAATCTAATACTATCGAATATAACCTACATGCAAAATTAAAGATTTAAGCACATTCACATAATTGGAAGCTGAAAGTTGAAGATCTATTTACACTTTAGATGTTAGAAACCTATCCAGCAAAAAATTGAATGCCAATAGATCGATTGAATCTATTTTTAACTCTGAGAACCAAATAGTCATAAACCTAAACCTCTTGAGCTAAAGATATAATTTAACAAACGATTAAATACAATAAACGAAAAACTTAAAGAACATAGTCTAATTTCTCCCCTTCTATATTATATATATATAGCTCAAATGTTATTTTCTTTATACATGGATGGTGCAAAATTACTTGGTAATTTGTTTAAAGCATATTAATACCTGTTCAAAATGTAGGATGAACAAAAGTAAAGAAGAGAATTCCCAGCTCCACTGCAAAGGAAGAATCTTCGGTTGCTTGATAGTAACAAAAACCAGAGATTATACTCTTCCAACTGGAGAAACTGGTGGGTTTGGAGCATATCGAATACCAGCACGCGGTTTTTCCCGAACTGTACCATTTCCATTAGAATCAGGATACTTGATCATTTTTTCCTCAGGAGCAAACTTGCTTGCTTCTGAAGGATCTCCTGGTTTCTGACCATTTAAAACTGAAACACACATGAAAAACGCCTGCAACATAGAGATTGATGTATCGAAACGAACTTCAAAGAATCCACCCTTCAACGGTGTCATACTCAAAACGGGTTTATCTTGTTGATCTCCCTGATACAAAAAGGAATAGCCAGGATATTGATTGATGAAAAACGACAGAATCAATGAAGTGTTCATGTTCATAATCAAATTTCAAGTTTTACCTGAAAAAAAAGTTCGAGGCATTTGGATGTGATTAGTTTGTCTGGAATGGAAAGTATACGCAGCTTGCAACCAACATCCCAACCACCACAGTCGCAAACTCCACCGGATCTCCACCTATTGATCAATGGGGATGGCTCTCCGTTGCTTGGGGATCCATGAACAGCGCCCGGAAGTATTATCACAGCATTGTCCTCTGATAAAGACTTCATGCGGTTGTCTATCAAAACATCGCCATTTTGTTGCTCATAATGTTCCATGTTTTCAGTTGGAATTTTCAAAACAATGGCTGCAAGTTCTCTATTTTTCACTATCATTGCTGATCCTCGATCTCCTGGTCTCATCTCAACACCAAACAGTACTGATTCTCTTGATATATGTTTACCATTGTTGTGTTCATTTGATTTATGATAAGAATTCACTTTCATTTGTCCAATGACATTGTAGGCATAGCCGTAACTTCTATCCTTATGGCCTGGCCGTATCCAACCACCAGTCTTTCTTTTTATTTCATTAACTAGGTAGAATGTATAGTTCTGCCCTGATTCGTTCTTTCCAGACGGTGCCAAATCTTTAGCTGTGGCTGCAAGGACATTTCTGTTGTTATCCACCAAAAATTTAAACAAGGGAAAACCATTCTTTATCGTAAACTGTAAAAGGGCTTGCATTGGTGATTCAGCATGCTTCTTTTGGTGAGGGCTGCCAAGACCAGTCGGCCAAACGTTTACCGAGTTGATGTTTGCTTCAATAGGATGTTGAGGATTTGAGGATTTATGCTTCAGTATAGGCTCCAACAATCTTCTTAAAGGACTTGACCTTGTCCTGTTATGTCCACTTACCTTCTTTCTATCTGAATTGTCTGTGCAACCAGCATTTTCAGAAATCACTGGACCAGATTTTGGAATAGTATGTGTGGAACTTAATTGTGGTACATTTGAACTCTCCTTAAAACTGAAACTTCTACCCATCCGTCCTAAGCTGAAGCTCAATCGACGAATTGGTGAAGGATGCCTACCTTTTCTAGCTCCTGGATCAGAGGTTTTATCATCCAATGTCTCATGAGTATCAACAAGGTTGGAATGGGTAAGCTTAATGTCCGAGTCTACTTGTTTACTTCCAAAAGGTCTCAAGCTTGCCTTCTGATATGAGTAAGGAGACACTTGGGATGAAGAACAAGAAAGTTCTGCACTTGTATCACATACCAGAGAATCTCGCAATCTGTCCATCATGGGATCAACATCAGCTAAAGAAGGCAATGGACATGAGTATGGAATGTCAGAACCACATTCAGAAGAAAGAATATCTACGGGAGAAAATATTTCTGAATAACTACACGAATTCAAATCTGTCATATTCTCCCCAAATGATGTTCTGGAACTCGAGGGCAGAAACCGTTCTTCATCTAAATCCTTTGGCTTCTGTTTTAGTAGAAGATCAACATCTTGCTTATTAGTAAAATAATTGCAAGGAATATCAGTATCTGTGCATTGATTCCCCCCTCTCTTCTTTGTTTCATCATTTTCAACGTTAATACGATTGATGTTTGAACCATTTGATCCGACATAACTTGATGTTGATGGCATCTCTTCTATGCCTGAAACCATCCTCTCATCTGCTTCATTTTTATGGATATTTGTTTCAACCGGCTTCTCTGCTCTTTGACTCGATTTACCACACAAAACGTGTGTATTTCTTTTAGAACAAGGTAAAACTACTGAATGTCTTAAATGAGAAGAAAAATCCACAATTTCTGAACTTGTCTTCCGATGTGAACGCTTTGTCATTTCTCTTCCATTCATTATGTTTAAATCATTTCCCCCTGATGAGGATGATGTACAAGTCCTTTGTATTCTTTGCTGCCCTTTCATTGCACTCTTTGAACCACTATCAAAATCTTGGGAGTGGCTGGTATTCCGGACAGAGGTGACACAACGAGGACGTTCCTCCTTATGTGACGAGATCAAACCAGACTGCAGTAGAGGGCGTGACTTATCTGATGTTTCACTCCGAGCTATACGAGGGAAAGATGACAATCCAGAAGTCTGTTTTAGTGATAAATGACTCCCACTACACAATGCATCATCTGTACCTTTGGTTGGACAACGCGTCTGCTTGTGTTTCCAATTCTCAAGTCGTTTCCAATCTAGAACCCCAACATTCAAAACCTTCTCTTGAAAATTATCCCTTCTCTCTGAACGAAGAAGATAACCTGGCAAGTTTGTCATATGCCTAACAAGTTCGTCCTCCCCAATTGGAGTGCTACCTTCGACGCTCTTACCCTTCCAATACATCAAAGACTTATCTCGAGCAACATCGGTCTCCTTCGTTGACACAAAATACAAATCGGTACGTGGTCGAACAGAACTTTTCATCTTTGATTGCTCTGGCACTGGTGGACATGGACATGGTTTCGATCGGGGCAGGGGGATCCCATCCTTCCCAACCCTTGAGCTATACCGATGGCTTGAACTCTTTCTGAGCTCCAAGCTGGATCCCATACTACAGCAAGTACTGAAAACTAGTACATTATTAAACAGCCATGCCTTAATTCACGAACAATTTTAGCTGCAAGATCAAATAGCAACAGTAGTTCTAAAATATTCTTCTCTTCAATCGCACTTCAGAAACAAAGCTAAAGAATATATTTCTTCAACAGGTTAAAGTTATTCCAAAACAATTATTACCGTAAACATCCTCAGTTTCCAAGTTCATCAGAACTTACATCGTCGCATACCTCACTCTCTCATCTACCAATACACAATCCAAAACAAAATTCCGCTATCCCTTCCTCAAATCCACCTCTACTTTTACCACATTGATCATTCTTTAAGATCTAAACTGAAGTCAAAGCAGAAAAGTTCACAGATCTAAGAATTTCCTAACTCTCATACATACTAATTTCAGAAGTAAACACAAATGCGCATAACAAAAAGGGAAAAGAACAAAAAAAACAAGAAAGAGAGAGAGAGATA
Source organism: Sicyos edulis (assembly GCA_036507275.1). Taxonomy (NCBI): domain Eukaryota; kingdom Viridiplantae; phylum Streptophyta; class Magnoliopsida; order Cucurbitales; family Cucurbitaceae; genus Sicyos; species Sicyos edulis. The sequence goes on along the minus strand of CM071847.1, from coordinate 45,410,924 downwards.
ACGACAAAGAGCCTGAAATAATTTACAGAGTCAGGGAACAAAACACTAGAAAAACAAAAAACGGCGAATATCACTATTATCAATCAACCTGATGAAGACAAAACCAACACGCAAAGGAAATCAAAACATTCTGAATCATTACGCCTCAGATTTCTCCTCAACCAAGCAAAACAGATCACAACGAAAAAGAAAGCAAAATCATAATGCAGGACAGAGAACATTGAAGATTAAAGAGACAATACCTTCAAGAAATCAAGGAAAATGCAGGTTCATAAGAGGCACATGATCGGAAACCGGCCGATCCCGATGAAGATCCGATGCGTGATTACGACGGCGAAACAACAAGAAACAAAAAAAAAAAAGAACAAAAATCTTTGGATTACAGACAAAGCAAAGAAAGTGAGAGAAACTGAAGCGCCAATTCTTCTCGATTTTCGCTTTGCCGGAGAAGAAGATGAAGAAAAGAAAGTCAGTAATTGCAGAGAATATTAAAAATGGTGGGGGAAAAGGTTACCGGCTAGGCAGGTCACGATGCTAGGCTATGACTACGAGGTTTACCCATTATTGCCGGTCACATTCACTCAGGGACTGGTGGGACCCACTGGCGCGACTTATTTCTCTATCGCGAATCCCTAAGCCCAATGGGCCCCGGAGGTGACGTCAGCGGCTCTTTCATTATTGGGGTTTATGCTGTACCACTTGATTCTTTCCTTTCTTTTTTTCCTTGTGTGGACTAAATATTTGTCTTTTTTTGCTTTATTTTATTGAATTACTATTTTTTTTTTCTATTTTTTTTTTGGACCGAATAATCCCATAGGACCGAACTCATTTTAGTCTACTCGCTGTTATGGTCTTTTTTTTTAGTATATAAAGTTAATTTATGTATTTAATGAATATTTGAACTTTAATTTATGTTAACAAACTTTCGTTTATGTTTGATAAGTTAATCATTTATCATTTTTTTGTCTTTTCCATGCTAACAAAATGTTTACGAATTGTCAAAATGACGCATTAGTCAAATTGGGTATAGCTTAATAACAAACAAGTTGTATATTTAGTTTTTTTAAAAATAAGTTATATATTTGAAATTTTTATCTTCAATTATTTTTAAATAAAAACACATTAAATAAGTTTAAATTTTAAATTATTATTGAACCAAAATAGGATTAAAACAAGTTGCTCGTCATGTTGAATAAAAAAATGTAAATGTCATTGGTGCATGATAATGAATGACACATTTACTTTACAATACAACATGTGTTCGATAATTATATTCCATTATTTAAAAATCATTATTATTATTTTATATTCCAAAAACAAAAACGAATGATAAAATAATATTAATAAATAAATCTAATATTCTCCACACCGATGTAGATGAATTTAAACTATGAACTCTTAATCAATAATTATTGGCTTTAAAAATATTATTAAATCTTTGATATTCATTTCCATTTTAATTTAGCTCACATTTTGAATGATAATTAATGTTGTATGGTTAAATTATGTTTAAATCTCAATTGAATTAATGTATAATTCAATAATTGAAAAGTTATGAACTTAAAATTCATTTTATTTTATGATATAAATTAACTCCTTTGATCACAATCAATAAACCGATTTATGTTATTCTCTAAAAAAAAGAGTTTTATGTTTTTTTGGGAGCTAAATTATGATCTTGAAATATTCCAACTTTGGTATAATTGATATTGACATGCAATTTAATCAACACAAGCAATAATTAATCAAACATGCGATTCATTTTAATGCACAAAAGAACATTTTCTAGTGAATTTCAAAATTTGGACACTTTAAAAGAATCTTTAAGTTATAGTAAGAACGAGGAAAAAGTAGTCAAACGGCCGAGCACTTGTTTTTCCATACCGCTCTTTAAGCAACAAAAATTCCTTTAATTATTAAATTTCCTTCCTTGCGCCCATACCCATTTTTTTATTCCCTACTTTTTCAATGTGTCATAATTTCTATAAACCATATAAAAAAAACAGATTAGTAAATTACATATCATTAAACTGCTTAATAATATTGAAAGGATTTGTGACGGGTTGGTTTCATCATTCGATTATAGGTTTGATCTAAATATTAATATTTGATTTTCACGTTTACGTATTCATTATAAATAAGCATAAGAATGTCATGGTTGAAGAGTGAGAGAAAATGTTATTGAAATATGCAAAAACTCAATTGGAGCAACTCACTATTACAACCTTAAAAGTATTAACATATAACTAATTAATATAATGGTTTAGAGTCCAATAGGCTTCAACATTCTAACGGTGACGGCTAAATTTACAATTTAACCAAAATTTTATATACATTTCATAAGTAACAATCATAGTTATTGATATTAATGAAAATAATGTATTAATAATTGATAATATTTGAGCTAAGAGAAAGTCATTAATAAAGATGGAGAGGAAACATAAAAAAATATATACTATCGAGAAAATGATGGATGCATAAATGTCCCTTATTCTATAAATAGGGAACAAATTATTCTAAAATATATGTATACATATATATAGGAATAAATCTAACATAATGAGCTCCTTGGACAACACTAACGTTGCCGTAATATAAATGATAAATACTAATCTTAAACTATCATGATACTAGTATATTAACATCTTTTAAAAAAACTACAAGTGTACTAATACTCTAACAATAATATATAATATTGTCTAAAAAAACAATAATATATAATATTATATTAATAAATATTTATGATATAATATTAAAACGTATTATTGATTATTAATGCAAATGCTTTAAAAGTAATTTAATTTGTAGTTATTTTATGAGAAAAGTTTGTTCAATAGAATTTCCTTAAAAAAAAAAAATTTATTTACTTGTAACCTTCCCTTAAAATAAATAAATAGTATATGGTTCAAATTTTATTTTTCTTAATGAAGTCAATGAAACAAATAAATCATAAAATATTATATGATGTAGGCGTGGATAGGCACATAATCTATAATGGGTTATTCGAATAAAAGTGTTAGAGCATTCGAGTCAGCCTTATTGATTGGTATATTGCAATCTATATATGAAATATGTCAGGATTTATATTTGTATGTGGCACATTGTACCTCTACAATCTTCTTCTTGAATAATACACTTTCTATATTTTCTCTCAATATTCATTATTGGCTTCCCCTACTTACATCTATTCAAACTATAATAGAAAGGAAGAAGATATTAGAGGAATAATACTTGCTAAATAAAAATGAGTGCCCTAAAATTTAATGAATTAGATTAATCATTTTATATTTCTAAATGAATGTGAACTTTAATATAATTCAATAATAATTGCAAAATATTTGTAGGTTGGATTAGTTATAGTTATTTGGCTCTTTTATTTGCAATTTTATTTTGAGAAAAATAAAACATTGATAAATATTTAATTATATTTAGATAACGAATTAAGAATACTGACTCAATTTTAATAATATTATTCCGAAGACGTTTGAAGAGTAAGTAATTCAAAAATAGTAATAAAACTAATTTAATATATACATATATAATTATGTTAGGAGTAAAAAACATGTTTCCAAAACTAAAGTTTTGATTAGTATCGTAGCTCAATTAATATAAGATTTTGGTCATAATTGAGAGGTTATAAAATCTTATTTCTATTCTTATTATTATTGAATTAAAATAAAATTGATTAGTTCTAAGTCACTCTAAAAGTTTCTTTTTTTCTCTATTGCATATTGGATAGATCAGTTTCTTCCGATTATTCCTTTTTTTTTTTTAATTATCCGTTGGCTTGTATATTTTTTTAAAAAATAATGTTGGTGAGGATTCTTCAACATATTTATAAGGAATATGAGTTACTCTCTTTATTACCAATTGGTTTTGAGGTGGAACCTCATATTGTCTAATATGGTATCAGAGCCGCATGTGGGTTATGGGCCTCCCAAATTTCGATCCGACGCAAAAATGCTTTGAATTCAAAAAAGCGGGTGTGGACCCCACCCAAGCAGACAAAGAGTAAGTCAAAGCGGGTATTTCGGCCACAAATTCGGATCCAATTCAAGATGACATTTCTCAGTATATGGCCGTCATCTTGAAGGGGCATGTTGGTGAGGATTCTTCAACACATTTATAAGAGATATGAGTTACTCCCCTCATCATCAATTGGTTTTGAAGTGGAACCTCATATTCTCTAAAGAATAATAGTTTAGGTCCCAAAAAGTTAAAAGTTAAATTACAAAAGAATGTTATTTAAATAAACTATATGAAAAGGAAGGCTCCGAAAATCAATGATTGAATTAATCAAGGAGCTTGTGTTAGGGTTAGTAGACACCAAATTTGACACAAGGGGCGTCTGTCAGCCTTATTGTCAAACTTAGAGATATAAAAAATTGTTGGGAAATTTTAAATGCATTTCCCTCTTTTAATGAGAATCTTTTTTCTATTCTTAAAAAAAAAAAAAAAAAAAAGCTATTTCCTAGCTTTAGATATATTCCAATTTTTTTCTTTCTATTTCTTGCCCTTTCACACTTTGCCCTTTTCTAAGTGTGTGGGTTCTAAAAAAATGAACACAAGTTTCAAATTATAAGTCATTTATTTGTTTATTTTCAAAGTTGATTAGTTGTTTGTTTCATGATTTTCTTTGGATCATAATGTGGTAGAAGGTACTTATTTAAAATCAAACAGTTTAAGCCTATTTGATAACCATTTTATTTTTTGTTTATGAAATTTAAGTCTACAATAACTACTTTACCATAATTTTTTTTCTTATTTAGATACTACTTTCTTAAAGAAAGATAGATACATTGTAAGAAAAATGAAACACATGGTAAGAAATTTGAGTAGAAATAAATTTAAATTTCATAAACAAAAAACAAAATGGTTATCAAACAGACCTTTCATGTAGATGTTTTTTTCTTCCTCTTACGGTCTTTTATTTTAGCTACTTTAAACAAGTATGCATTTCCTTTGTATTTTAAGTAGAAGGGAGTGGATATACTTGTTTGAGTTTAAAATTCTGGCACTGTTTGGTATGTTTAATTTCATTTAAGCTCTACATTAAGTTCTTAGCTGTAGTTGATTAGACCATAAATTAAAGATGTTTAAACTACTTTTTTGACAATTAAGCTCTAGGTGGGGCATTTAAGAATGAGCAAACCTAGACAAATAAAATACTTAATATAGGGAGAAAAGAAAGCATTCAGAGTAATTTAGGAATGAATTACATTGACTAACAAGAATAATAATTCAATCGATATAGTTTCATATATTACTTCTACCCTTCATATTTTAATCAAGTTTAACAATATTCTGTTGTACTTATAGCCAGTTGAATTTTTCGTGTATTTCTGATTAAGACGCCTCATATATAACAAGGCCTTTTGCATTATAACAACACGCGTGAAAAATACGATTCAAAATTATATTCATTTATACGAAGTAATTAATGAGTCACACACGAATAATTATCCAACATATAAGGTGAAATGGGCTTGGGCCAAGAACATTAACAGCCCATCGCCCCCACACAAGTCAACGACTGAATTTGTAAGACAAAAATTGTTAAAAAGTGTGTGTGTGTTTTTTTTTGTGAGATTACAACAATTGGAGGTGGAGGAGACTGTGTATATTGATGCCGCTTGAGCTATTGCACTAATGGTAAAAAGTGTGTTATTAAGAGTTGATAAATTTAAGATCTATATATAACGATGTAAAATTATACATTCAATAGAGTAATCTCTCTAATTTCTAATGAATACAACAAAAACCTAATAATAATCAGGTTTATAAGTGAAGGTCAATGAGCAGTTTGTGAGGCCCCCAATTACAAATACGTATTCGAGAAGGCCTAAGACTGCGAATGAAGAAGAAAGAGGAAAGACATTAGCATTGCTAACATATTCCAGGAGGGGTAAAAAAGTAATTGAAGAAGGGCAGGGTAGTGGGGCAGGCCGTTAGAAGACAGTGGGGGCCATTTTGATGCTTGTCGGGACGGTTATATAAAGAGGACAAGCTTGTTGATCAAGGCAGGAAAAACCTAGAGAGTAGATGGGAGAGTACCGGTGCTCTTGAATTCACCGGGAGTCTATCGTTTCCTTTATTGTCTTGTTGTTCTTTTGGCTTACGTTCATATTATGTTTTGACATTGTGACTCCCTGTTAGACTCTGTTTTGGCTGATAATAGACTATTGATATTGTCGTAGAATTTTCTTGTTGGTATCTGGAATTGCGTACTCTGCAGGTTTGAGGCTGGGTACCTAACAAATTTGTATCAGAGCAAGTTCCAATCCTGGGGAGGACACGGAGCATGGCGCAAAAGCAGATCGAGGAAAGGATTGATGGGGCGGAAAGGGAGGTGGAAGAAGTCAAGGAAACGATGAAGAGTATCACAAAGAGTATAGAGAAACTAACGGTGAGAATCGTTGAGAATCAGAAGGCGATGGGAAGAATGTTAGAAGAATTCACGATCGGGAAATCCAAGAGCGAATCGATAGTCACGGAAGGATCGAGTAAGAAGTCCAAACAGAAAAGCATAGTAGACGCAGATGCCGAAAATCCAATTGCGGAAGGGGAACATTCGGATGATAAAGACGAGCAGAGTATGAGGGAGAAGAGGTCGTTTAAAAAAGCTGAAAATGGCGATTTTCTCTAGAGGAGATTTAGATTCATGGATTTTTCGGGCCGAGAGGTATTTCGAACTTCACCAGCTATCAGAGAAAGAAATGGTCAATGTAGCTGTAATAAGCTTTGAGAAGGTAGCTATGGATTGGTTCAGATGGGCCAACAATCGCCAAGAGATCAAAACTTGGAAGGAAATAAAGAGGAGACTATACATCCGGTTTAGGCCAACACAGGAAGGCACGTTGTGTGCCCGATTCTTAGCGATCAAACAAGACGGAACTCTAGATGAGTACATTCACCAGTTCGAAGTGTTGTCGGCACCTTTGCCACACCTGAAGGAGGAAGTTCTGGAGAGTGCATTCCTTAACGGCCTCTCAACTGAGTTAAGAGCGGACGTAATCAGTCGCAAATCGAAGGGATTGGAAGAGATTATCGAACATGCTCAGCTTATTCAAGATCAGAGTAACGCTAAAGGGACACTCAACAGTAATACGAAGGCCCAGAAGAATAACCCAAGTTTCACTAACAGACCGATTCCAACGGGCTATCCAAATTGGATTCAAAGCCCAAAGACCAAATAAACTTTCGCTTTACGAACAATTATTATACCTGAAAAGGGGGGGCAGAGTCGCAGAGAAGCGTCGTCGAGAAGATTACCTGACGCCGAATATCAAATGAAGAGGGAGAAAGGGCTCTACTTTAAATGTGATGAGAAATTCTTTGTGGGTCATAAATGCAAGGCTAGAGAAAGCAGAGAATTGAGAGTGATGGTAGTGACATCTTATGGAGAGATCGAATTAGAAGGGCCTGATTTTGAGTTAGAAACAGAGGAAGAGTGCAAGGAGGAGATAGTAGAGAACGCGGAATTAGCAATACGGTCAGTGATTGGATTCTCCACACCCGGAACCATGAAACTCAATGGGGAAATTGAAGGCAGGGAGGTGATCGTGCTCATTGACTGTGGAGCCACCCACAATTTTATCTCCCAGAAGTTCTGCAGAAACCACGAACTATGAAGTGTTGATGGGAACCGGAACAGCAGTGAGGGGTAAAGGTATCTGCAAGGCAATCAAACTAGAATTGCAGCAACTCAAGGTATGTGAAGATTTCTTACCCTTAGAGTTAGGCAATGTTGACTTGATACTCGGAATGCAATGGTTGCGAAAAACAAGATTCATGCATATAAACTAGAAGGCTCTTACCATGAAATTTGAATCGGGCCAAGGTTCAATCACGCTTAAAGGCGATCCCTCTCTCACCCGAGCGGAAGTTTCTTTGAAAATGCTATCTCGGGCATGGACAAAAGGAGACCAAGGATACTTGGTTGAGCTTCATGAAACAATCGGTCAACCGGTAGAAGGACAGAAAGGGGAGAGTAAGAGTAACCACACTGTAGAGTTACTTACCAGCACCTGCGAACTCCTAGAGCGCTTCAAGTCAGTATTTGAGTTACCCTTAGGGCTTTCACCCAAGAGAGCAATAGAACACCAGATCATGTTGAAAGATGAGCAAACCACTGTGCAAGTAAGACCGTATAAGTATGCTCACGCGCAAAAATCTGAGATTGAGAAGATGATCGAGGAGATGTTACAATCAGGGATAATAAGACCTTGCCATAGCTCATTTTTTAGCGCGGTGTTGTTGGTCCGCAAGAAGGATAGGGGATGAAGGTTTTGTGTGGACTCAAGAGCCTTGAATAAAGAAACCATTCCTAGCAAATTTCCGATCCCAGTTATTGAAGAACTCCTAGATGAGCTGCACGGATCTAAGATATACACGAAACTGGATCTGAAATTTGGGTACCACCAGATTAGAATGGGGGAGGAAGATGTGAGAAAAACCACTTTTTGCACACACCACGGTCAATACGAAATTCTGGTCATGCCATTCGGGTTGACAAATGCACCGGCCACGTTCAAGAATCTCATGAACCAGGTTTTTCGATACTACTTACGTAAATTCGTGTTAGTTTTCTTTGATGATATACTGGTCTATAGTCCAGACTTGGAAACACATGAGCAACATTTTATAGGAAGTGTTTAGTAATTTGAAGAAACATTCTCTATTTGCAAATAGAAAGAAATGTGTTTGCGCAACCCAAATGTGAGTACCTCGGACACTGGGTATCAGCTGAAGGAGTAGAGGCAGATCCAGGAAAGATCGAAGCAATGCTGCATTGGCCCACACCGAAAACGATCAAGGAGTTAAGAGGATTTTTCAGGTTAACAGGTTATTATCGGAGGTTTGTGGAAAACTATGGATCACTAGCTGCTCTGTTAACCGATTTACTCAAGAAGGATGACTTCCAATGGAATGAAGAGACTAGCAGGGCATTCAAAATTCTTAAGAAAGCAATGATCACACTTTCTGTACTGGCTCTCACCTGATTTCGTCATTCCGTTCGTGGTCGAAACGGACGCATCAGGCACGGGTTTAGGAGCGGTCTTATCTCAAAATAAAAGACCGATTGCTTATTTCAGCCAACGATTGTCGGATGTGGCTAGAAGTAGATCAATATATGAACGAGATTTGATGACCATTGTCTTAGTGGTGCAAAGATGGAGGCACTATTTGCTGGGAAGGAAGTTTCTCATTCGCACGGATCAGCGAGTTCTCCGATACCTTACAGAGAAAACTGAAATCCAACCGGAATACCAGCGTTGTGTGACCAAACTACTGGGCTATGATTTCGACATTGACTCTAACTCGGGATTGGAAAATAAGGTTGTAGACGCACTATCTAGAATTCCACAGATTACCGAACTTGCAACACTGTCTGTGCCTAACTTATTGGATGTCACACAAATTGCCGAAGAAGTTCAAGTGGATGTGTAATTGTGCGCCATAATAGAAGCCATTAAGACGGACCCCGAGAGCCACCAAAAATTTGAAATGGTTCATGGGAATCTCTTGTACAAAGGTAGAATTGTAGTATCAGCTAAATCCCCTCTAATTTCGATGATATTGCATACGTATCACTACTCTGTACTAGGAGGTCACTCTGGTTTTCTAAGGACATACAAGGGACTGACGGGAGAGTTGTTTTGGAAGGGAATGAAGGCGAACGTGCAGAAATATGTCGCGGAGTGTGTAGTATGCCAAAGAAACAAAACCGAAGCTCGTCCCCCAACTGGGCTGCCACAGCCATTAGAAATACCATATAGGATTTTGGAGGATGTTTCCATGGATTTTATAGAAGGTTTGCCTAAGTCCTTCGGAAAGAATTCAATCCTGGTCGTAGTGGATAGGCTCAGTAAGTATGCTCATTTCATCCCTTTGCGTCATCCTTATACGACGAAAGAAGTAGCGGCAACTTTCATCCAGGAGGTAGTGAAACTACATGGATTTCCACGTTCTATCGTGTCAGATAGGGATAAAATTTTTATAAGCCATTTTTGGACTGAGCTATTTAAGAGCCAGGGAACGAGATTGTGTAGGAGCACAACGTTTCATCCCAGACGGATGGACAGACGGAACGTGTGAACAACTGCCTTGAAGTCTATTTGAGGTGTTTTTGTAGTGAGCATCCTAAACAGTGGAATAAATGGATGGCGTGGGCTGAATATTGGTACAACACCAACTATCATGTTTCCATTAATTCCACCCCATTCCAGATAGTTTATGGTAGACCCCCTTTGATCAAAACCGGCGAAAGATATCCTACAATGAAGGGGATTAAGTATATCTCAAATTGCGGCCGTACAGACAGCGTTCCCTATCTCGCCACCGCTGTGAGAAATTGGCTCTAAAATTTTTTTGACCTTATCCGATCACGGAATGCATCGGCAAAGTTGCCTATAGATTGGCATTACCTCCAGACTCATCCATTCATGATGATTTCCATGCATCACAGCTTAAAAAATGTGTGGGTACAAAACACTTGGTGCAACAGAGTCCAACGATACTTTCAGAAGATTTCGAATGGGTGGCCATTCTCGAAGAAGTCATTGGGCTATGATGGAACCGAGACATGGGATATGAAGAGTGGTTGGTAAAATGGGAAGGACAGCAAGCTAGTGAAGCCACGTGGGAGGAAGTAAACTATATGAAGCAACAATTCCCTGATTTTCACCTTGAGGACAAAGTGAATCTTACCCCGGCGGGTAATGTGAGGCCCCCAATTACAAATATGCATTCGAGAAGGCCTAAGACTGCGAATGAAGAAGAAAGAGGAAAGACATCAACATTGCTAACATATTCCAGGAGGGGTAAAAAAGTAATTGAAGAAGGGCAGGGTAGTGGGGCAGGCCGTTAGAAGACAATGGGGGCCATTTTGATGCTTGTCGGGACGGTTATATAAAGAGGACAAGCTTGTTGATCAAGGCAGGAAAAACCTAGAGAGTAGATGGAGGAAGGAGAGTACCAGTGCTCTTGAATTCACCGGGAGTCTATCGTTTCCTTTATTGTCTTGTTGTTCTTTTGGCTTACGTTCATATTATGTTTTGACATTATGACTCCTTATTAGACTCTGTTTTGGTTGATAATAGACTATTGATATTGTCGTAGAATTTTCTTGTTGGTATCTGGAATTGCGTACGCTTCAGGTTTGAGGCTGGATTCCTAACACAGTTCTTGTGATACCATAAAAACTTATTAATTATATAACAATAAAATTATGGATTAAAAAAAAGAATAAGGTTTATAAGTGTGTTATTAGATTAAAACTTATGGATTATGAAATATAACAATAAAATTATTCTATATGTATTCAACATAATTTATATTAATTCAATTTTAAGTATTTAAATTTAAAAAAGAGAAAAATACGATTATTATCATTAAATTAAAATACTCATAATTTAAGATGTCAAAATACTTAAATTAAAATACTAAAGTAGTGATAGAATGAATTTATCCTTAATTGAATTCTATAATTAATAAAACTCAACCGCTATAGAATTCAATTTGAATTTTCTAGTATAAATAAATTAATTTTGATTTTATGTTATAGATGAAAATACTTTACCTTTTTATTATACATGTAAAATCTCCTTTGAAAAATAGTGGTTCACGTAAATATAAATCATATCCAATCAAGGTCTAACTTAGTTTTTCAACAAATTAATAGCATGGTGTTCAAGAAATTCCTAACATAATCTAAATTAACATCAAATTCAAAACATTTGCAATCAAATTTATACCCGTATTCTTCTATCGTCAATGTTGTAGCACATAATTACTCTTAAAAATATGGATTGAAAGGCATTATTTTTATCAATAATATATCTAAAAACACAAACTTATTAAAAATTAATTACCTCCTCATTTGAATTCTAATCCCGAAATCTAATCCTCTAGGGTGTGTTTGTTTTTAATAGAAAAGAGTGGAGTGGTTTAGTTTAGAGTGGAAAGAAATGGTCAATAGTAGTCTATAGTGGTTTACTACTCATTTGGGAATTTGGGTTAATAGTGGTGAATAATTAACTACTTGTTTGGAGATTGGAGTTAATAGTGGTTGATATAAAAAAAAGTTTGAAAAATTGGTTGGAGTAAATAACAACAATTATATGTCTATAATTAAAAGTTTATAAATTTTAATTATCCACCTCAATTGTTGTTGTTTATTTATTTATTATTATTTTTTAGTACCACCTCAATTGTTGTTAACTGAACTTAAAAGATATTTTTATAGTTGATCATATTTGTTTTTAAAAAAAAAATCAATTTGATATTTTGTTACTTTTTTTTTTGAAAGCATATTTTGTTACGAAACATATGAGCAACATGAATGAAGCAAACAATAATAAATTTTAAAAATTTAGGCTAAATTTACAATTGAATAGACTGTTAAAATGTGAATTATTAAAGAAATAGTAAAAATATATTTACGTGAAACTTGTAAAAATACATTATTCTAGAAAATAAAGAAATAAAAAGTACTAGGATATTATGGTCTTCTTGTTTAAAAAAAAAGCATTTATAGTCAAATTTACGATATAATTAATACTCATTATACGGTATTGTTTATACATAATAGTATATTAATACAAAATATTGTACTAATAACATATAATATTGTATTATTATAATATCCCAAATTATATTGTACAATGAATATTAACCATACCACATTTTTTATTATGGATGCAAATATTTTCAAATTTGCTTAGATATTTTGTGAGATCGGACTATGCAGTACAATTTCCGTTTAGTCTACTTACTTCTAATTTTATTTTGATTCTTTTACTTTTAAATGTCAAATTTTAATTATTATAATGATAATAAAGCTAAAATTTAGTATTTGTTGTTAATTTATTACTAATATTTCATTTGTAAATTTTTTTTTATTATTTTTTCAAAATTTTAGAAATATGGTTACATCAAATGTTTTATTTAAAAAAAGAGGTTTTTTTATGAATTAAAATTATTATTCATTGATAATTTTTTAATGAAATAATTCATTTTAAGATCGAATTTTCGAAAGTAGAATTGAATTAAATTACAACCAATTTATCAAGCCAACACGCTATTGACTTTTTCGATAGAGTTAAAATTATTTTTAAGAAAGAAATATTTAAATATTGATATTAGCCGAGATTAAAAGATAAATTTGATGAAATTTAAAGTGAGATTTAATAAAATTATTTTTTTAAAAAAAATAGAGATTTAATAGAGGGTTTGAAGAGCGGTTAAAAGAGGTTGAAGAGTGGTTAAAAATTGGTTGAAGAGTGATTGTTTACTATAAAATACAAACGGGGTTGTTGAGGAGTGGGTTTAACCATTCCTCATGTCCAAAGAACAAACACAGCCGTAGTGAGAAAGGTACAATTATCTTTATTATGGGTTGGCATTAGTCTTAGTTGTCAAGGACTAAGAAGAAAAATATTCAATAATCACAACTAAAAGTCATGTTAGAGGTTGGAATGGAGATGCATTAGTTGTTTGTGCCAAGTTTTGTGAGTAAATATTTGATACATTTGCGCATGGTTTGAAAATTGTTCGATAGTATGACTATAAAGGGATTTGGATGATTTTTATCGGTGACATTCATCTCAAAATTTATTGGCAGTGAGATGAATAGTTTACTTACCTTATAAACATTAGAAGATATCTTCATTTTATCATTATAAGATTCTCAATCATTTCTGACTCAAAAGATGTAGTCGAAGCTCTAAAGAACACACGAAAATGATAGAGACTCGGTATTCGGGTATTTTGTTGGATGAAATCTCTTCTTTATCAAGAATTGACAAACTTTTGGGTGTTTTCTTTGGACTTTGGTCATCCATGAGCATAGCTCATAACTTAAGCGGACTAAGGGATGATGTGTAATGATTGTTTTTTATATGGAGGACATTGTGTTTGGATTGGCTCATTGGCCACGTCGAGCGAGACAAGTATCATTGGTTTTTCCATGCTATTAGCACAAAGATTGCTACTAGTTGTTATAAAAAAATAAAAATAAATAAAAAGTCATGCTTACTATATTTAAAGTTAAAAATAAATGCATATGCTATTTAATGACAATAATATGTACTGAATTTTGTTTAACAAAATTTAACTTCTTTATTATTCTTTTTTAGTAACATAATAACATAAATTGAATGATTTGAACCTACAATAAATCGTTGATACATATTAATCATGGTTAGACTCAACCAATTGTACATCAATTACAATTTTTGTTTTTAATAAAAAAACATCATCAATCACTGTATCTAGTAGACCTTCAACAACACATTTAAATTAGAAATAGTCTAAAAGTAAGATCAAAATGATATGTGTTGTTTTTTACAGAAAAATATATATTATGTTTTTTCATACGGTATGCATTTATAATAATAAAAAAACGAAAAAAAGAATGTGTGACACTTAAGATATGCTTTGGAATCCTGCATACCTCTGCAAATTTGAACACAATTCTGTAAAGCAATGTAATCATATGTTTATAACTTCTTATATGTTAAAAAAATGTGAAATAAGTAATTTTACGCCTATATGATTTTTTAATACCACAAAAATACTTGTGAAGATTCAACACATAAATTTTAATCTAAAGTACATGTTAATTATAGTGTGTTCAACATATAATTTATAAAAAAAAATTTAATTAAATCATAACAAAATTTAAACAGAAAGAAGAAAAATGGACAGCCGTAAATGAAGAATGAAAGTTAAAAGAAGTTTATTGAAGATAATAATATTGGAGGTCATACGCCTATCACACCTTAAAACCTTAAATGATACACATATATATAGAAAACATATTCTAATGTAAGGCTTATTGAGCTTACAGCAACTGTAATAATAATCCTAATCAATTAATCTTAATCAAAATTTAATACTCTAATAAATCGACTTGATATATAATTTAGTGACCAAAATATTATATATTAGTCTTTTTTTAAGTACGTTCATTTTTTACTTATTTATTATTTAGTCATGTTTGATAACCATTTTATTTTTTGTTTATGAAATTTAATCCTATTTCTATTCAAATTTCCTACCATGTGCTTCATCTTTCCTACAGTGTATCCATCTTTCTTTAAAAAAGTAGGAGAATCCTAACCAAATTTCAAAAACATAAACAAGTTTTTGGAAACTTTTTTTTTTTGTTTACAAATTTTAGTTTTGTTTATTAAAATATAGGTAAGATATAGATATTCAAATAAAGAAAAATGTATAGTAAGGTAGTTGTTGTAGGCTTAAATTTCATAAACAAAAAACAAAAAAATAAAATGATTATCAAACGGGACCTTAGCAAATATCAATTTATGGTCACTTTAAGAGGATAATTTCGCTTAATTTATAAGGTTATTCCTATTTGCTTTGATTTCACTAATTACTATGTAGAAAAAAAAGAAGAAGTAAATGTAATATTTTTGTAAGACTTAATAATAAAATATCCCCTGCCTGAAATAAAAGAAAAGGCTATAAAAATATTGTTAGTAAACTATTTGACATATTTAATACCACAATAATTAAAAAGAAAAGAAATTAATCTGGAACCTTTTTTTTTCCAGCATCGAACAAGATAATAATTTTGACATGAACTTTGCGCAGGGTGTTTGCTTGAAGGCGAGTCATGGAATCTACACCATTCACACGCGCACGTGCATCTCACACGCAATTACATCTCAAGGCCCAAATAAAATCAGTAATCCACACGCGCTTTTCCGAGCGCGTGTGAAGAAAACACCGCAAAACACAAATTTCGCTATCTCTGTTTCCCGATTTCCCGACTTTAAAAACCCCACGGTTTCGCCCAAACCGACAACAACGATGGGTTTGAAAACGACGTCTCACCATTACATCGCCGCCGTGCCGCCACCGGCGCCGGCGGCGAACTCTGCCGGAAAGACGTTGGTTCACAAGTCGTTCTACTGGGGCCACGACGCTCAGGTTCTGTTCACCGACTGGCCCGGTTCGAACCCGGCCATGTACGCACTGGCTGTGGTTTTGGTGTTTGTTCTGGCGGTTCTCGTCGAATGGCTCACTCGTTTGAAGTTCATGAACCGGAGCGCCGACGACGTGTCGACGGTGGTGCTTCAGACGGCGATACACGCTGTGCGTACTGGTTTGAGCTACATGGTGACGTTGTCCGTCATGTCGTTCAACGGCGGGATCTTCCTTGCGGCGGTTGGGGGCCACGCTCTGGGTTTTGTTCTCTTCAGAACCCGGGCGAAAAGAAAGACCGAGTCGGATTCTGGAAAACCCAACGGTTCAGTAAGATTCTAAAATGGGCTGATTAATGGGCTTTCTTGTATGGGCCGAAACCAATAACAAAAAGCCCATCATTAGTCCACGTTTTACCTTTTCTTTTTCCCTATGTCGTAACGAATTTTAAACAAAATACTGTGATATTTCATTGATATATATTTGGTTTGGTTAAACTACATAAAATAACCTCTATCTTTGGGTTTGTTTAAATTAAACCTTTTAAGTATGTCGTTTTTGCCCTTCCAACTTTGAAATTGGTCCAAACGATATTTTTCCATTAAAAAAAAAAAGGGTAAAAATCAATGTGTAACTTAAAAAAAAAGTCATGAAATAATTGATTTGTTAAATTTAATTATGTGCTCAGTTTAGGGGTTGATAAATTGTGAGAAATGTATAAACCTTCTGGTTTTCCATTAAGTTTCCACAAATATTTATAGTACATAAAATATCAAATTTAAAGATTTCCTAACAAATATTATATAATATCTAATAAATATTCTATTAAATTATATAGAATATATAATAATATTCAAATACTAAATTTACCATATTCTAGAGAATATCCTAGAGATATTTATTCCTAACAAGAATATTTTAACAATATTTTATTCCTAACAGGGATGGAATGGATATGAATTAATATTTGTGCCTATAGTAGATTATATGTCGCACAAGAATAATTGAAATGCATGGAACTTTTTTTAAATATTAGGGGTATATATAAACTGAGTTGGGAATCTAAGATGATTTTTTTTATCAACGCAAAGTTTTAGGTTGTTAAATCCTTCAAACCATTCAACTGTATGGATTTGAGAAATCTATTCCAACCATAAAATAGGTTATGTCGATAAAATTGTTGTTTTTATTTTCAATTCAAACCTATATTTATTATTCATTTTCAATGGTTAAAGAAATCAACATGATAACTTCAATCAATGTTTGGTATTAGAGTTCGTTGGTCTTATTGTTAAGGTTAGTATCAGAAACCTACATATATGTAGATAGAATATGTTAGAATTTGTATGAATATGGCTTATAGCCTTCACTTCTTCTTCATAAACTCGGTTGGTGAGATATTTGTGCATGGTAATGGTAATGGTAGTGTAGGGTTAAGGGAAGGGCATTGGGAAAGATGGAATAGAGAGAAGGGGTTTGTGGGCGTAAATGGCCAACATGGATAGTGCGCGCCATGTGACCCTTTTGAACCGACACATCACATTTCACGTCCCTCCACGCAACACTACTAACTACATTAACATTAACGCATTCCCAGCCCCCACTATCTCCTTTTCTTCACCTCCCAATAATTATCTCATATGTATGCATATATAAGTCTACGTATGTATATGATTTCAAAAAATATATGTATCTATATGTGTATATATATTAAACAATAAAACTTTTCTTCACATGAATGTGTAGGAAGACCCTACATTTTGAGAATCTGACACTATTGGTGCAACAAAACAATATCTTCTAAAAATACTATCTTGTAAACGATATAAAATTTGTGGCCCTAATAGTGCTACATCCCAAAAATGTTACACATCCATGTGTAGGGGTGTTTTTCTCTATATTAAATATATAAGTATGTGTATATATTTACATATATGTATATGTGTGTATACATACGTACGTATGTATGTTTATATATGTATGCATGCATGCTAACTAGAAGAATAGTAATTGAAACTTTTATCTTAAATTTGGTTGGATTTAGAAAATATATATTATTTACCAATAAGACAATAATTTATTTAGTAAAAAATACGAATTTGTGTTCAAATTTTTCTACAACCATGCAAATTTATGACTTCTAATTATAAACATGTAATAGTTGAACTATACTAATTATTCGTGTCAACTTTTTCTACGTCAATATTATTGAACTCAAAACATATATACAGTCATTTATGGGTGGGAGGTCAACATTAAATAAGAAAAACCACACCATTATATTGTCTATTATTATTATTATTATTATTATTATTATTATTATTATTATTATTATTATTATTATTATTATTATTATTATTATTATTATTATTATTATTATTATTATTATTATTATTATTATTATTATTATTATTATTATTATTATTATTATTATTATTATTATTATTATTATTATTATTATTATTATTATTATTATTATTATTATTATGTTGTCAAGCTTTATAGGACATAAAAAACAGAAAGATGGTCATCACACAACAACTTAGAAGGGCTTGCCAATTACTTTGATAGTTATTAATTAAACATGTGAAAATATCTGACTCTTTGAATGTTTGAACAAATTTTCTTTTTTATTCTTCATGTGAAGAAAGCGAATCTTTTCTTGACATTTTGGTAAAAGTTTTTGCCTATTGAGTTAATCAAAATGAAAGTGATTTGTTAGGGATTTTATAAAAGTGAGAAAAGGAAGAGAAAGGGGTCTATTATTTGGTAAAAGAAGAGTTGGAAAAAAAAGAAAAAAAAAAGAAAAGGAAAGATACATCAGCCACGTGGAAAGGATTTGACACGTATAGTGGGCCACGTCATCATCAATATAAAGATCTACTGTTATTGATTCTTCTTCGGAAAGGCAGTTCACGGGCAGGGCAGAGCAGGGCCGGGCAGGCAAGTGGAGATTCTTCAAGCTTAAGCAAACTATTATTCTCTCCCTGTCGTACTCATAATCCAATTATGCAAATATTCTCGTGATCTCAGATTAAACAACAAAATTACATGTTTAAACTAATCATTATCCTAATTAATCCATCTTTTTCATTCAAATTAGGATCCATTCAAACTTACCAAAATGGTCGGTGGCCAATTAGATTCATTGTTTGGTGAAAATTCAATTCAATATTATGGTCAATTCTTGGAATTGGTATTTGTAATTTCCTTCCTCCAATTTGTATTAAAAAAAAAATTAAGATCCATTCAAACTTAATGTGACGGTGGGAGAAAAATAATGGAAATGATTACCCAGAATAATCATCTTTGGACTAAAAAAAAAAAAAAAATCTTAATTTCATTTTTCAATATACTTTTTCTTTCAATAATAATTTTGATTAAAATATTATTTTAATCATTATACTTGAATTTCCATTTTAATTCTTAAAACTTTAAAAGCCTAATTTTTGTCTTTCTTTTGTTCAATTTTAATTTATAATTTTTAAATTCTATCCATTTAGATCCTTCAAATGTTAACTATTCTTAAAAAACTATCATCTTTCTCTATAATTGTTTTTACTTAGGGCAAGGACCAAAATAAAATAAAACAAAGATCAAAACTGTATTCTACTTTTTTAATATTTTATAATCATTTATCCTCATTAATTACTAGTTTACTCTTTTAATAAAGATTCTTTTCACCCACCCATTGTACTTATCATTCATGATCTAAACGTATTAGGGTAAAACTTGAGTAAACAAAAAAATAATGCTAGAAAATAAAATCGAAGAAATGAAGTAGATTGCAAGTGGGTAATATCAAAATATTATTGAAATGTATTGTTATTATGCATACAGATGGGGAGGGTGGACTATATGAGAGTCCCAAAAAAGTGCCCAAAGGCCCACAATGCACATGGCTTTTTTAGAATCTAGAAATCTTTTTTTTTATTGACACAAAAAGATGAGTTTGACTGAGTGACCCAAGTCACTCACCAAACAAAGAACAAAAATAACTTGCTGTACCCCATAAGCTATTAGTACTAGCATTTCTCTCCCTAATTGGAAGATCAAACCACTTATTTTCATTCACTAAATCTAACAACAAATATCATATATAATATCTTCATCTTTACCAGTTTCTATCACTCCTAAACTTTTCTATAGAGTTTCTTTTCAGTAAGTCCATTCTTGTGGAAGCTTGATTTCATGATCTGGTGGCAATGGCCGACGGCTGTTGCGCTTTAGCGAGCTTGTTCCATGGTTCATTTGAAGCTTGAGAAGAACATCTATAACAAAGAACAACAAGAGCAATAAGTAATCAGATCGATCGATTTCGTGGAATTTGGTAATGTAACATGGGTGTTCATCGGTTGGTTGATAAAGACATAAAAAACGACTTTTGATATGCTACAAACTTTCAGTCAAAAAAAATTACCATTGATCCATGAAATCAGTTAGTTTGGTTTGGTCGATGATCGATCCTTAAATCATCTATCATACATTTTTTAATAAAATTTTGAGAATTAATATTTAAAAGGTATCTGTAAAATTGTTTTTGAAAACCCCTGTAAATTTAAATTAATTTTGAAATAAAAAACAATAAATTTAATTAATTAAGACTAACCATTTTTTTTTTGTATTTTGTTTATGAAATTTAAGTTTATTCTATTCAAACTTTCTACTATGTGCATAGAAGAATACTAAGCAAATTTTTTTATTGAAAAAGTTACTTCCTTTATTTTTACAAATTTTGGTTTTGTTTATTAAAATATAGGTAAGATATAAATATAAAAAATGTATAATAAGGTAGTTGTTTTAAACTTAAATTTCATAAATAGAAAACAAAAAACAAAATAGTTATCAAACCGAACCTACATGATTAAATGTTATTAATAACGATGAGCTATCCCTGTTGGCTTGTTAAATGTTAATCAAAGAGTAATTTAGAGTTAAAATATAAATATTATTTAAAGAAAATTTATTTTAAAAACAGACCTACTTAACCTACAAACATTCACTTAAATATTTTTTAACATACATGAACACTTAAAGTAAAATGGACCTACGTCAATTTAATTCAGGGGAAATGTATGAACACAAACAATGTTGGAGTAATTTAAATTAAAAAGTGATTTCAATTATACCATTTTCTGAATTGAATCGTCCGGCACCGGCGTGTTGAAGATTCAGGGCCTGCATCACTTTCGCAGGAACGAACACGGTAGAACAGCCTGTAAATCGAAAAGGAAACTCATGATTTGGTTCAATTCATTACCAAAATTAAAGTCAATACCAAATCAGTAACAATTTCTTAATACGGACCTGGTTTTTTGCGTTGTTCGGATTGAGTGCCGGTGTGTCGAGGCAGAAACACGCCAGTCCCGGCGCATTCCCTTTTTCCGGCTGGAGTTCCAAGAAACAGAGCCCTCGTTCCGGCGAGATGCAGCGGAGGAGGCGGCGGCGGCGGAAGCCAAGAACAAGACGGCAATCCCTGTTTACCCCTCATTCCATGGTGAACCATTTGATGGATCTGTTGTTGCTGATACCCGGCTGGGGAATTCATGTTCTGGCGATTCATGATTTCCATCTGTTGGTAGCGTTGAAACTGCAACAGAGTATTGAAATCCAGTAAGGAATCGAAATAGACGGCTAATTCGACAGATTGAACGGGGTTTAGAGATTTACTTGCATAGCCTGTAATTGCTGGTAAAATCCGATTCCGGCGACGGAGTTTTTCGCCGGAACAGAAACTTGAGGGATTTCATTGATTCGCATCTTCGCAACCTCCCCGGCCGCCGCATGGAGCAGATCCCACGTCGCCGGCGGCGACGAAACCTTACAGTTTCCTTTGGGACTTCCACGGCTAGAACCTTGACTGCAACCGCTTCCACTCCCCATACCGCACAGAGTCGACTGTGGAGATCCAGCCAAAACCCTTCCCTGTAAAACAAAACCCCCAAAGATTAACGAAAAAACACTACAAGAAAAGAAACAGAGAAAAACAGAGCAACCAATACAGGAAGATCAAATCAGGAACGAATCGAGACCTTATTAGAATCCGGGTCGAACCCATCATCAACGGTGGATCTGGCCATACGAAGAGTCAATCCATGGATAAGATCCTCCTCGTCACTCTCTGTGTCACCGGAAGAACTGAAATCGGAAATTCCACCGAAGGTCCCAAACTCGAGAGGAATTCCAGCCCGGGCGGACTGGAAATTAGCGTCGCCGAACGAGATATTGTCGTCGTCGTCGGTGAGAAACTGAGGAGGAAGCCAGAACTCGCCGTCGTCCAAACAATCAGCCATCGCCGGCGAAGAATTGGAAAAGGAAAATATTGGAATCGTAAAGAACGGAGGAAGGTGAAGGGGGAGGCAGAGTAAGGAAAAGAAAGGATCACTTTATAGGGATAAAGGAAATAATAATAATAATTATTATTATTATTTTCATAAAAAAGGAAATAAAAATAAAAATAAAAATCGAAAGGGGTAAGTGTAGTAAGTACGTGGCTACGTGCAACTTGATTTGTAAAGTGTCCCTTCCACAAAGCTTGCGCCAGTTTGCTTTGGCGCCACTATTAATTAATTATTTTATTTTATATTTACAGATTTAAAAAACCAACCAAAAAATAAAATAAAATAAAAAGAAAATAGTTGAAGTAGTAGGGCCGTAGAGGAGGAAGGTAAACGTAGAGTAGGTGCGAGTGGGAATTGTAACGTGAAAATCGGCAGACGCTCTGTACGACGTGAGATTAGTGGGCCCCCATTTTAACCACTTTTTCCATTTCTGATTTAATCATTATTTATAAACACGTTAATATATATCATTTTTGTTTCTAAAAATTTAAATATCAAAATTTTGTTTCTCTAGTCCAATTATAAAAATATATGTTAAAATTTGTTTTGTAAAATAAGTTTAATTTTCATATTTAGTTATAATGAAGTCAATGATTCTATTACAAATAAAAACAAGGATGAATATAATTCTAAATTTTATTAAAGAATATAATGATTTCTTAAAGGCAAATGGAAATATATATATAATTATCCATGTTAAGCTTTTTTTAATATAATTTTGAAAAAGAGAATCAACAAAACTCTACATCAAAATCATTACTCCTTCTAAATAATCAATTTTTTTGATGGAAAATGTGACCATAAAATTAAAATAGTTTAATATAAAAAAGATAGTTAATAGTATCACCAATTCATTTGATTTAAATTTAACCACTAAATTTGAACGTTTAAAATATATCATAAATATAAGAACTCAAACTTAACAAAAGTAAAACAAACATCAAACCCCTTATGATCAAAATAATATTTTAAGTTATCTAAAATTTAAGTGTAAATATTTCGGGCCAACATAAACAGTAGTTTAGTGACATTAATATAACTCAATAACTAGAAGATCATAAGTTCAAATCCTTGACCCTTAAATTGTTATAGTCTAAAAAATATGTAAATATTTCGGTGCATAATCATATTTAAGATTGAAAAAATTAATGCTGCGGTCATTGTATTGTGACTACAATTTTAGGTGTATGGCAGAATTAAAAAATGCTTGTTAATCATGACATGTAGGTGTTTGACTAATGAATGAAATTTAATAAAAGTTACGTGTATTCAACTTATAAGAATTGATATTAGAACATAATTAATTATGTTTTGATTTCAAAAAAGAGAGAAAATTTTGACAAAATCTATATAATATTATCACATATGTTTATAAATACTACTGAGGTTAAAAGAATTTGAACTATCAACTCTTGATCTTTTCTGGTAACTATTTTCGAATTCAACAAAATTAAATTGATATAATTACTCCAATTCATTCGGTTATGAAAATTAAATTTTAATGGATATATTTATAATTACTAGTTTAAGATTTTGATGGATATTCTCAAAATTTTGTTGGCCTGAAATAGAACATGGTGGAAGTACAAACGGCGTTCAGTTTACCGTTAAGTCCACGAGAACCATCTGTATCGAAATAATGACGGTGCAACTTCACGGGCATACGTAAGACTACGTCATAAATATTACAGTATCCAACAAAAAATGCAATTAATACGCATGAATTTCATAAATTACCTTCCATACTAGTACACATTTCGTTAGTGAAATATTCTATAAGCATATTGATTATATTTTTCATGTGAGCGGGAAATATAAATTGGAATTTTTATCAATAACTTTTCTAGTTGCCTTTCAAAAATAATAAGTAACTTTTTATTTATTTATTTACAAGGTAACTTGTACAAAAAGTATCTAAATTGATTGAACCAAAATCACTTTCCTTTTAAATAGTAACCGACTTTTTTTATTAGGCAACCAAAACCATAATTTATATATAAAGTAATTGGCTATTCAATCTTTAGGATTTTTTTTTTTAGGGAAAAAGTATATTTTTGGTTATAGATTTTGGATTATGTTTTTATTTATAGTGTATATTTTAATAAAATTAGATTCGCAAAAGATGAATGACATTAGTGAATATAATGAACAAGAATTTTATGGATTTGATATTTTTCACTTTTGTTATTGTTGAACAAAAAAAAGATACTTTTAAAATTTATATTTGAATAATTTTTTAATTAATGCTAAAATAAAATAATAATATTGTCCAGTGTTTTTTTACATTCTTTTTTTATAGTTTAATTTTAGTTATGGAATAACGTCAGTAACACCATGAAATATTGATTAGACTAATTTTAAGTTGATATATATAGATGAACATGTTATTTTCCTTCTGAAGTAACATTAATGGTTTAAAAATAAGTAAATACAAAAGATATACAAAAATTAAAAGTGAATATTGAAATGAGAGAAAAAAAAAAATTGATGCAAAACATGAAATCCACACCTAACACTCATGAATTACAAATGTCGATTTTTTCAAAAAATAGCACAAAATTACAAAATTATTTGTAGCACAAAATTCAAAATCAATTCATTTGTAGCAAAAAATTCAAATTAAATTCTATTAAAGAACATTTTTTTATTACAAAAATCAAATGAGATTTTGCATGTATAACAAAAAGGGCAAAATGCACAAAATCAAAATTAATTTATTTATAGTAGAAAATTCAAATTGAATTCTTTTAGTTATAGAATTCAATCGATAATAGATTCATTCTATCTCTGCTTGAATTTTCTATCGATGTAGAAATTCAAATTGAGTTCTATCACTAATTGAGTGATATAAATAAATATGCTATATGAATTATTTTAAAAAATCTGTTACAATAATATGTTAACTGATGGTAAATTCTCAAAATTAAAAGTGAATATTTAAATGAGAGAGAAAAACAAATTTGATGCAAAACATAAAATCTACACCTAAAACTCAAGAACTACAAATTTCCGTTTTTTCCCTTTCCCTCTTCGCTAAATTTTTTTTCCCCTAAGGATAGTTGTTTTTTTTTAGACCATTTAACAATAATTCTTTTTTTTTTTTTTTTTCTAGATTACATTAACGATAATTCCTAATGAGGTTGGAATATGGTGACTAATTTGTGGACAATTATCGGCCTAACTTGTAAACTCGACGGTTGACCAACCAAAAAGTTGGTTCTGGTTGGAGATTTAGTTTAAGAATATTATTAAAATGGAATAGATGAATGATTTGATGTTTTTTTGTTTGAATAATGATTTGATGTTTTTTTTAATCATAAAAAGCATATAAGTAAAGGGGTTAATTTGGTTATAAGTATAAATAGAAAATACCCATCTCAAAAAAAAAAAAAAACCCACCCAGCCAAGGACTAGATAGAAAATAATTTTTAAAAACAAGAGATGGCCTAGAAAAAAAAAACACACACACTTCACAACCATTATATCCAAATCCCAATTGCAATGAAAAAAAATCAAGACTCTTAAAAATTAACTTTCAAACCATCCAAAACTTAACCCATGTTGCAATTGATTTCTAAATATGCTACATTTGGAGTGAAAAAATTAAATTATAACCATATTATTAATCCATTATATACTATTTGTTTATCAATTTCGTTTAGTACAAGAATAGTGGGAGATCAAACCTCCAATTTTATAGTTGAGAATACAAACCGTGATATCTTGATTCGTGTTAATCCTTTTCAATTCCATGATTATGGGTTCGAGTTTGAAAACTAGTATTTGACTCTTATATTATTTGAGAGCAAGTACTTTTTTTAATTCCTATCCATCCATGTAGTTTTTGTGAATCCAGATGACTTTTGTTCTTCCATTTCCTTATTTTTTTATAAAGCAGTCTTTGAATTTTTCGTTCTTTTTCTTGATTTAATCTCTATACTTATTGAATATTTAATTCAAAATTACATTACATACGAAAAAGGTCCCCCTCCCTATAATATTTTTACTAAAAAAGAGAATATAGAGATATGATACTTTGTTTGGTTTTCTTCAATTTGAAGTCATGAAAATCGAACTGATCTAATCAATTTTTAAAAAAGATAAACTGAACCAATATCCAATAAAAAAGTAAAATTATTGGTTCGAATTTTATTAATAGATGAAAAAATCATTGGTTGGATTTTATTTGATTTTGTTTCTCATTCAACTATTTTTTACTATTTTATTTCCAACCCATATTTGAATGTTTTTTTTTCGTAAACCATTTTAAAAAATTATCATTAAATCAAATAAAAATAACCAGTCATTTACTAATAACAAGCTAAACTAACATATAAAAAAGAAATGAAATTAAATAGATAAATATTTGTTCGATTCGGTTTTAATGAGTTTTTACAAATAAAAAAAACCCAACTCAATAACTTCCCGTTTTCTTCAAAATAAAAATTAATATGTTTAATATTATGTGAAAATCTAAACCTATCTAATAAATCGATTTTGTTGGATCCAATTTTATGAGTTTTCAATTTTTATTATCACCCCTAAAATATATATGAATTTTTGGTAGGCTACCCATTCTATCACTTCAAACATAATAGTTGAATATGCAAAGTGTATGATAAATTTAAAACTTAAACGTAGAAAACTATGCTAAAATATGATTTTTTTTTTTAATTTTAAATTAGATAAAATGGGAATCTTAATAATGTGTTAAAAAAGAGTCCATATTCTTTAGAAAGTTAATGGTCTATAAAGCTAAGGCTACATATATTCAATAAAACCTTTCAAAAATTTCCTCTTACTCAATTATTATTTAAACCCTACAAAATTTAATTCAAATCACATCCTCCAATACTTGCATGAAGATCATTAAATTATAAATAAACTTAGGGCAATAGTTAAATTCAAAAAATAATTATAAATATGGTAAATTTTGAAAAATTTAACAATCATAATTATAAATATTAATAATACATAATAATATATCAATAATTATTAAATAATATAATATTTATCTAAAATAATAATATTATTAAAATATATTAATAACCATGAATAAATTTTAAAAAAAATTTAACTCTATTTATAATTATTTTATTGGAATAATCTTTCTTTACACTTTAAAGTATAAGGAGCTGTTTGTTTGACATATTTAGGTAGGGGTTAGTATTATGATTTATCAACTCCTTCTCGAAAACTTACATCCAGACGAGTTTTTATTAGTCCATCCTCATTTTTACTTTTGAAAATAACTCTCAATTTCTAACAATTTATTTTTAATCATTCATTTATAACTACTCAATTATTTATAACCGCTTATTTTTAATTATTTCTTTTAAATCAATCAAAATAACTCATTTTTAACCATTCATTTTTAATCATTTATTTTTTAAGTATTAAAAATAACTACCCATTTTTAAATCAACATCTAAATAAGATTTTGACTCTAACTCATCTACACAAAAACTACATCCAAACGAATTTTTGACAGAACTCTCAATTTTTAACTATTCGATATAACTCTTCAATATAACTTCTTAACTCAAAAAACTATCTAAATATGTCTAACAAACGGCCCTCAGGCTTCCACTCTTTTTTAGGAGTTGGAAGACAAGATAACGGCGGCGCGTGGTGTGAAGTTTGGATGGAAGGGCGGCGCGTGGAGGGCAATACGTTTAAGAAATAAAGAGGAATCTTTAACCACATGGCACACCCCGAGCACGATTCTTCACGCAACCGAGTTTCCAATAAAGTGAATATGAAAAGAAAGAAAAAAAGCAGAAATAAATAGAAAAAGAAAACAAAAAAGATGAAAAAAGAATTGGATATTGGGTTGAAAATTTTAAAAGCACATAAGAAAATTTTCTTGTGCTGCAAAGGTACAATGGCACAATGGCCGAAAGAAGAAGCTCATAAATAAAAAATTAAAAGTATCCTTGTTTCCATTCTACCTCTAATTCACTAACATTAGATAAATAAAAAGGAAAAATACTTCTCTCCTTATAAGGTATATGTGGCACCATTTGATGCCACAAAATATTCTTTTAATCAATTTTAAGTAAAAAATGAAAATTAAAAATTTTGTAGCACTATAAAAGTATTTTTCAATAAAAATTAAAGGTATCTATGTCTACAAAAAAAAAACTCTAAGGGTGTGTTTGGAGCACCAATTTGGTTATGATAGACAGAAGGTTGGAGCACCGATACACTGAGTTATTATAAATTGTGTTTGAGGGGCAAGTTACTATAATAGGGATTATGATAAACGGTGTTCGAGAGAGCCAGTTATGTAACAAAAAGTAATAAATGTAAATTTTATATAAACATGCTCGTAGATTTAAATAAACATTATAAACGGGGGCCCAAACACACCCTAACTTCTTCAACCTCTATAGGCTGGTCTCCTTGGGTTTGGGTGCAACCCGAGAGACTTTGTCTCGTCATATAGGAGAGGGTGTCGAGATGCCTTTTTTTGGTGTTTTGTGTTTTGTTAGTTTTATATTTTACAAGTTTTTCTCGTGGGAAATATTTAATCTTTTTTATGGGCTTGATATTCTTTCTAGCTACCTTAATGAGGTCATATTCTTCGGTGGAAGTCATGTTTATCGGATTATATAAAAAATTCTTTCAAAATTCAATCGTGAAAGTGTTGAAAATGGTTATTAGATCGTTATACGATGTGCTTTCCTTTTGTAGAATACTCTTTTTCTCTATTCCCCTTTTTGTTCGACTGCGACCCGCATTGTGGGTCAAGTCCAAGTAAGTTTTTAAGTAATTTTCCTTCTTCCTTTATGTTTGATTAATGAAAGTTTTTTTTGTTTTTTTTTTTAAAAAACAAAGCTCTAACACCGTCTATTATAACCTAATATTCCAAACAATTTTCTTTAAATATTATTGAATAAAAAATGGATAAATATTTGGAATTAGCCTCTATCGACTATAGGTGGTAAATAGGAAAAACAAAATAGAAAACGAAAAAGTTGAACCAAACCTAAAATTTCTTATTTTTATATTTTTCTTATTTATAAATTGATTCTTAAACTTATAATTTTGTATGAAATAAGTGTATGGAGTTTCAATTTTGCGTATTCAATTTTTTACAAAAATTCACAACTTCCTAAACACAAAATTAAAAGTTAAGTGTATAAATTTAAATTATATATCTGATAAAATGAATCCCGTAAAGGGAAAGTGAGCATTTAGTATTATTATTTTTAGTTTAAATTAAGAAAAAAGACCACAAACAAACTCTATCTAAAGAGTACCAATAATTAAATTGAATTATAATTAATACGCTATCAATCATTTGAGTATTTCTATTTGCTTTTGTTGAAAATATATTTAGTCTAAGCAATTTTTCCGTGTATCATTTTTATCTTTCAAAATTTCATTAAGCAGTGTGTTTTTTACTTACCTTTTAACACTTAATAGAATTTTAATACGGCTTTCCACATGATAATTTTTTAAATAATAAATTATATATGTCTAATAAAATATATCAATTTAGTGCAATAATTGTTTAAATATATATATAATTATAAATTGTTTCCTATATTTTTGTATTAAATTTAAATCAACAAATAATAATTTCAATTTAATATTGAATTTTATAACTATTTTTCACATTAGTTAAATTTATTAAAATTCACATTTATGTTAAAAAACAGTAAATATTTTATTTCGAGCTAAAAAAATAATAGGTATTATTATTTTTTAAAAAGCTTAATAAAATTTATCGCATTAAATTAAATTTTATCTCTGATTTTTAAAAATCGATATTGTTTAGTTTTTTTCATTTTATCTATCAATAGACCAATTACTCTTGAATTATAAAATTTATGAGAGTTATATCATTATTATAATTATAAATATAAATAAGTTAAATATATTTATTAGTATACATCTATGAACTTACCTTTAACCTCAAATGATAATTTTATCATTCTTCAAAAAACAATTTTCCACATCTCCAAGTCAACAATTAAGCAACAAAAGATTCCTACAGTAAATAATACAAAAAGAAACCAAGAAAAGTAACTCCAAGCAAACAAAAAGTTTTAAAGGTATTTGTAAACAAAATATAGATAACTATATATATATATATATATATATATATATATATATATAGTAGGAAATCATTGTAACCAAACTTTTGAAACTGAAGAATTATGCACTTTAACCTTAGATGATAGTCTTATCGTTATTCAAATTTTCTTTTCCAAATCTCCTAGTCTTTTTTTTAAGACAAAAATTATGCAAAAAAGATCCCTACAAAAATTATTGAAACAAAAAAAATTAGATGAAAATTAAGTAAATAATCTAACAAAAATAAGATAACTTATTATAAAAACTAAAAAAAACGAAGAAAAGTAAATTCAAGCGAATAGAAAGTATTGTTGTAAACAAAATGTATAGAGAATATTTATAGGATTGGAAAATTCAATTTATTATTTTAATTAGAATATAAAATGTCAGATAAATTATGTGAGATTTGGTAAAAATATTTTATTTTCTATATTATAAAGATATGAAAATTTAAATGATATTGCAATATCTTCATTTAATTGTTGAAATCTCTTATCTTCTAACTTAATCATAAAATCTATGAGATTTCATAAAAATATATTATCTTTTACGGATGAAAATTAAATGATATTGTAAATATGTTTTACGTTATTTGTATTTAATTTTTTTTATATTCCAATAAATGACATATTTGTAATTTAGAGTATGACTTAAGGGTAAAATCGTCTAAAATGATTTTCTCCTTAAGTCACACTTTAAGGTAGTATGATAATAGTTATTGTTTTAGTATCGAATGAGTCAGTGACGCAATGATTTCAGTGTTTGGTTGTAAACTTAATATGTACTAAAAAAAAGTTATTGTTTTAGTAATATTTTGTTATTGTAATTAGGGGTGATTTCGGTTCGGTTTTTGTCAATTTTGTACCATACCGACAACCTAACCGATAGCTTTGGTTTTCAAAAAATGGATCCGATCCAATGTCCGATAAAGTATAGAACCATTGGTTCGGTTTTTCAATGTCAAAAAATGGATTCGATCCGATCCAATATCCAATTATTTTAAATATATAAAAAAAACAATATTTCTCATATAAAAATAATATTCTCATAAACTACTATTGTTTTAAAGGTTAGAAGTTTTTTTAACTTATTCAAAATTATCTAAGGATGTTTTTTTACTTAAAATATGAGTGAATTAAAGAAATATTAATGAAAGGAAGATGACTTATATGAATTATTGACAATATATATATTTCGGTTTGAATCGGTTTTTTAAAACGAAAATCGGAACCGATCCAATATTTTCGGTTTTTTCAAATTACGAACCGATATATCCAACTTTGAGCTAAAAAACCGATCCAATCCATTGGATTGGATTGGTTCGGTTCGGTTCGGTTCGGTTTTTCGGTTTTTTGTAGCACCCCTAATTGTAATAAGGATTTAATTATTTTGAAAATTAAAATTCCATAATTTTTAAATATAAAAAATAAAATGTTTGATTTTGAAGTCTAAAGAATAAAAGAAAGCACTCAAATTAAAAAAGTAAATAAATATTTTTCCGTGTATCATTTGGTTATGAAATTATTTTTCTTCTTATTATTATTATTTTTTAATCAATACTTATATCCACGACTATATGTTTGATAGTGTGGTTTGGTATGTTAATGTCAACAAATATATAACTCATATGGATTCATGATTAAAATTTTATAAAAGCTAATTTTCTCATCAAATACGGCTGGACTCCAAGAAACATTTGTCATTTTGACATCTTAAATAATAACAAAATTAATCATGTTCGGCCATCATCATGTTACAATTATTCTTCTTTTCTAATTAAATTTTTAAAAATTTAAAATTTAGTGGAAGTTGAGCTAGGCGTCACTAAAATCGGATAAAATGAAATACCTGCCGGAATACCCGGAAATATTGCCCGCCAAATAGGCAAAATTAAATGGCGCGTAATTCGGCCTTTGTGCTCGGGTTGTGGGGGCCCACCTTTAAAGTAAAAACAAATGGGACCCACGAACTTGCCTAACCTTTTTTTTTTCCTCTGTCTTACTGGCTTCCAACAATCATATTTTAGATTTTTAAAAAAAAAAAAAAAAAAAAAATTTAAACACAAATTTAGTGACCGTATAATTTTTTTTAAATAATACGAAAATTAAATATGAATTTTTGGACGTTATCATGAAATTCAAATGAATTAACACTAATCAAGATAACAACTGTTACATTGACCCATTCGATACATTTTAGAGATAATAGGACATTATTTAATTTGAATTTTAATGATATTTATTTTTAAAAACAAACTTTAACAGTTTTTTGTAACACTGGGAACTGGACATGAGATTTGACTTTTCGGTGTTAATAGTACACAGTTTTTGTTGTAATATTTTTTAAGGTCCGGCAAGATCTAAGGATTGTCCCAGACTTTAATATTAAAACCATGTTCCCAAGAGTAAGAAATCACTACATATTTTTTTAAAAACCGAATCTTTAAAATTTTGATTACATATTTGGATTATTTAAATTAAAGTAAAAATGATTGTGAAATCTGAACAACAATCACAAAAGAAAAGTGTTAAAAACAGCTTGAAAGAAGATATATATTAGGTGATTCACTAATGATATGCTAGTTACATCTACGAGATAACGATTTATTAATGAGAATACAAAATTCACAATATTGATCAAATTGGAGTTAGAGTTTTCAAAAAGTTTATATAATATATTATCATAAAACAACTATTACAAAATATGCTCAAGTTGTATAAGTGTTCAAATGCGAAAGTATAAACCTAGTTCAATCCTCGACTAAGTAATTTTGGTGTATCAAACAATTCAAAACATATTTCAACATATCCATTTTTTTACGAGAGTTATAATTCAATGATATCAGTGTAAACTATATGATAAATGTCATGAGTTCAAGTACCTCAATTTCATATTGGTATGAAACTAAAAACTTATATATATAGCCATCAATAATCATTTTTTTTATATTGAAGTTGCTCAAGTAGAATTATATTTAGCTAGGGGGTGTATGTTTACCATATTTATGGAGAATTAGTTGTTTTGAGTAATTAAAATTTGAGAGTTATAGCAAAAACTCGTTTAGATGTGATTTTTTTTGTAGAAGAACTATAGTCAAAATCTTGTTTGGATGTAAATTTAAACTGAGTAGTTAAAAAATGAATGATAAAAAATGAGTAGTTAAAAATGAGCTATTTTGATTGATTTGAAATAAATGGTTAGAAATGAGTGGCTATAAATAATTGAATAGTGATAAATGAATTATTAAAAAAATGATTAAAAATGAGCAGTTATTTTTAAAAGTAAAAAGGAAGAGGAATTGTAAAAACTCGTTTGGATGTAGGTTATTGAAAATGAGTTAGTAAATCCACCATTTAAATCTACCTTAAATATGGACAAACAAACACCCCTAAAATACCTCTTCCTACCATCATGTTTGAAATATAAGATTTTCCTCTACTACTCTATTGAGATATGACTTTGAACACATTCTGTTGCCGCAATCTATTTCCATAAACCCATTCGCATTTGAGTCGTTTATCTTTAATAAAGTTTAATGAGAGTGTATATATAAACTTGTATTAAACTCTAGCCGTATGATAATGTTCATTATGTAATATGTACTTGCTCCCCTTAATAAAACTGCGCTCCCTCCTTACCCATGGACTAGCTAACACAACGTTAGCGAACCACATAATTTTGTGTGTTTGTTTCTTTTCTTCTTCGTTTTCTTTCTCTTCCTAACCGTTGTTGATTGTTGTTTTCATAATATACTCCAAAACCTCTTTTTCCAATAGAGATTTCTTTCAATTACTCATTCAAACATTTCCACTCTATTTTTTTTTCGTCCTTTCTCCTCCACGATCCAAACATACTAACATAGGATTCTAATTTGAAACCGAAAGAAATGATAATAATGATAACAATAATTTAAATCCCATTTCTCAATTTCCTTTTCCCAGCAGTGAAATTATAGTACACATTTACTTGTGTAGTTGACAAGCGACCTTTCATTTCATTCATTTTTGTTTTATTTGTTGAATAAGCTTCAAATCCTCGTAGTAATAATAAGGAGATTTTGCATGTATAACAAAAAAAAAATATTTTTTCATCTATAGCATAAAATCAAAATTAATTCATTTGTAGCAAAAAGTTCAAATTGAATTCTATCACTAGCAGAATTCTATTAGTGATAGAATTCAATCAATGAAAGACTTCTTCTATCGCTACTTAAATTTTCTATTAGCGATAGAATTTAAAATTGAGTTCTATCACTAGTTGAGTTTTGTCACTGATAGAAATTAATATGACATTGATGAAATTATTTTAGAAATTGTGCTGCAAATATAATACAAAAGATAAAATGTTCTAATAATAAATTCTCTAATAATAACTATAAATTAAATTTGTGGGTTGTGGTCTTCAATTCTGTGTAAAATCTTACGCAAAACGCCAGCATTTGGCCCACCACGTTCCCTTCCCTTCGCATTTATTTTCTCAAATCTCGCCGACACTCATAAACCAAATTGACCAACAAATTTATGTGCCTTCGCATTTAGCATCTTCATTAATTTTTTTTTTTTTTTTTTTTTTTTTTTGAGTACATGTTGGGAGAGGAAGAACAAGTACCGATTATCGGACTCAAACCTATGACGCTAGTATTGAACTGGTTTACAGTCAAACATTGAAACCTAGCGCCACTGACCAACCAAATGTATGAATATTAAAAATACAAAAATACAAAAAAAAAAAAAAAAAAGTTTAGAATACATGAATTCTTAGATAGATAATTATATTTTTCTTTCTTCAACTCCTTGTTTGATAAAGTTGAATGAACAAGAGGGAAACTGTCAACAATATTTAAACTAGGGAGATATTCTCATAATCATTACTTACTGTATGTAAGTGGAAGTGGAAGTGGAAGTGGAAGAAGAAGAGAAAATTGAATGACAGATTGATATTTATGAAAGTAGATATTGTAAAAAATTTATACGAACATGTGTTTAGAAATGGGATGTTTATAACTTTTGAAACATTCGCACCTATTTCAACTAAAATATAAGGAAAAGTTAAGATTCATGCTAACAAGTCACACTAAGTGTCTTATTTAATAGTCAAGTTCTCAAAAAATTTAAACATCTATTTCTCATTCCTGCACTCAAGAGCTTTTCTACCTCTTGCATTACATTTGTAGCAGAATTTTTAAAATAATTCATTTATAACACATTATTTTCTATCATTCAACTAGTGATAAAACTTAATTTGAATTCTATCATTGATAGAAAATATAAGCAGTGATAGATTAAGTCTATCATTAATTGAATTTTATCACTAATAGAACTCAACCAGTGATAGATCTCAATTTGAATTTACTGCTACAAATGAATTAGTTTTAATTTTGTGCTATAGATGAAAATATTTTGCCTTTTTTGTTTGTTATACATGCAAAATCCCCTTTGAAGTTTGTAAAATTTTTATAACTTATTTGTTGTTATTTGACATTAATTTAATTTTGTATCTAACTTAATCTTAAAATTTCATCTTTGTTAATAATAAATATATTTGTAAAGATATTTAGTATGTTGAAAATTAAAAATGTGGCTAAAATTAATGAAAACTGATATTTGGATGCACTAGAGTAACTATTCGATCGTTTCAAATCTTTTTTTTTATTGTACTTACAAAAAAAAAAGTTTGAATGACTTGTTAGGTTTTCTAAAAATAGAAAGATAAAAAATTTGCAACCTGAATAAATTTTATAAACTAGTAAACACTGAAAATTATACTAGTTCAAATTTATATACATATTTGTTGTGAGAATGTAATGGGCTTGAAGGCCCATTTAGGCCGCAAATGACATTTCTGTACGCGTCGGGCTGCAGCATGGAGAAGGGAAATTATAAATAAATAAGGTTATTTATTATTATTTTTTGGAGAAGGAAAATTATAAATACCGATTACAAGGATCGAACTCGTGATCATGAAGTGAAAATAAATATTACAAAACCAGATAACAAATCACACTACCGATTCAGTAATAAATAAATAAGATTATTAGTTGAACCATAAAACTCAAATCTGAAATTTTTGTAATATAAGAATTAAATTCAAATAAAGTTGGCAACCTAACAAAATCTCACCCAGTCTCTAAGCCTTAGTTAATGGAGGGAAATTTTAATTCAAATTGAAATTAAGGTTGACAAAATAAACAATTAAAATACTAACTTAAAAGAGACTTAAAAGAAAAATAAAATTTTATAGTAAACATAAAATATATAAATAGCTCATATTTGAAATATTTAAAGAGTACATATACTTATACATTAAACATAATATATAAATGGCTTTCATGGTATATCTTTGACCTAATCTCATCTCTTGGATGTCCAATAAGTAAACTACAAATGCTAGAAACTCTATATTAGTAGAGTACCGAGCATTTACAGCAACTATAATTGTCAAAGTATCATGAATTTGTCAGTTACTCCAAGAGTTTTTTCGTCTTTCAAATTCTCATTCCTATGTGTTAAATTAATCAACCTTACAACTTGCCTATCATTCTACCTTCCATAGTCGAACAATATCGAAGAAAGCTTTCAATTGTTCGAGAATAAGTACCTAAAATGACGTATCTCTTCAATTCATTTATACTCATTAGCGACCAGTTGATGTCTTCATGATGTCCTTGTCAGATTATTTCTTCATAGCAAACTCATGATAATCTATTCATTAGTTAGTTTAATTATTTAGTAAATTTGTTTAATTTTTATTTAACCTCCTTTTTGTTAAGGTAGTTAGCCCAACTAACTACTCTCTTGTATAAATACTAGTATAATATGACCCTTTTGATTCATGAAGAATTATTTGACATATCTTGGGTTTCTTTACCTAGAAGCAACAAAACATAAAGAAAAGGAGTCCTATTAAAAGCATATTTTCATGATTAACATTAAACATAGGAATAAAAATTCTAATTACTAGGATTATTGTTATTTTTTTCAAAAGAGAAAGGAAAAGTCAAATTAGGGTCATTATGATTTAGTGAATGAATGAAATAATGAAAAAGGAGTAAGGACAGCATGAGAAGTTTCCTAGTAGTTTCCTTTCTCTTTTTTTTTTCTTTGCCTCCATATGCGTACAAGACTCAACAATTAATTAATATTTTTAACCAACTAATTTATGAAATTTGGAACCTCCACAACTCGTTCTACATCATTCACGTGATGAGCACGTGGAGTTCCCATGTTTTTTATGATTGTTTCTTCCCCTTGTTTATTTTTTATTTGTATTTTTTTTAATTTTTACCGTGACTCTACTACTTTTAACGAGCTATATTTTTTTTAGTACAAATTAAGGGAAGGGAGATTACAAACACCGATATCAAGGATCGAATTGTAACTGTAGAATGGAACTCATTCGATATATAAGTTTTTTTAGTAACCGATTAAAAAAACTCATCATATTAGGTGGGAATTACGTATCAATCCCGTTTGAAGTAGGCTCCATGAAAGATTTATTTTTTTACTATTTTTTTATCGTGTGATCCTTCAAGTCAACTTACATCTCGATTATTTCACAAAATATATCGTAGAATTTTATGATATTTGGATATAAAAAATCTTTTCAAGTAAGTAATCAGTAAGAACAGCTTATAATCTTTAAAATTTTCAAAACTTTTTTGATAATGGCTATTTGTGAAATTTAAGTTGTGACTATCTCGATAATGTTTATTTTAATATATTGTTTAAGTGATTATTTTTTATTTATTCTTTTGATATTAGTGAATATTCGAGCCAACTTTTGCATCTCCATTAATGTTATAGAAACTTACCATTTAATTCTACAAAATTTAAATGTCATAAAAATTCGTAGCAAATTACTAATTGCTTTAAGCATTTCAAAACATTTCTTTGACCACTTGAATCATTTCGTGATGACAAATATTAGTCCGGAAAAAGTTACAAAATTAAATTCAATAAACAGAGAAAAATTAGAATCCAACATTACTGAAAAATATCAAAATAAAAAGGTTTAATTTTGAAAATTTCACAAAATTCTATTCCACAAGTGGAATAAGACACCTATATACCACAGTGAAAAAGAACAATTAGCAACGAAAACGGTGGAGTACGGGCGATTGGACCCCGGTGAAACCGTATTCCAGAAGACAAACAGCACCCAATCTCGACACGTGGACGGCGCAGATTCAATTTCATCCTACAAAATCAACCGTCAAAAGAAACGATTCCTTATTGCCATTTTTAAAGCAACTCTGCTGTCAGTTCATTCCAAGAACAAGAAGCACAAAAATGGTGAAGGATCGGAAAATCGGAGTGGCTCTTGATTTCTCCGGCAGCAGCAAAAACGCCCTGAAATGGGCAATCGCCAATTTGGCCGACAAAGGCGACACACTCTACATCATCTACGTTAACCCCAACGAATCAACCCATCAACTCTGGGCTCAATCCGGCTCTCGTACAGTACTCAACCAATCAATCAATCAATCCTTTCATTCATTTCTGTTTATCTTCTTCAATATCTGCTCTAATCTTTCACAGCTCTGATTCCTCTGTCCGAGTTTCGAGAACCTGAAGTTCTGAAGAAATACGATGTCAAAATCGACATCGAAGCGCTCGACATCCTCGACACTGGATCCAGGCAAAAAGAGGTAACTCCATTTCCCAGATCTGGTTTGTTCCGTTTGTAAAAACGAGTGTTGTTATTGGGTTATGATTTAATGGATTTCAGATCGCTGTTGTGTCGAAACTGTACTGGGGAGATGCGAGGGAGAAAATCATCGATGCGATTGAAGATCTGAAGCTTGATTCTCTCGTTATGGGAAGCAGAGGACTCAGTACTATTCGGAGGTTTGTGTTTGTTTTGTTTTCTTTCTGGTTTGATCGACGATGATGATGAGCGATTCATTTCTTGGGGTTTTGATTTGATTTTGTGTTTGGTTTCTGGGAAATTAGGATTCTGCTTGGGAGCGTTAGCAATTACGTGATTACTCATGCTCCTTGCCCGGTCACAGTCGTTAAGGATTCTAACTTCCCGCATCATTGAAGCTTCGAATCGGCGGTTTCTGGTTCTGTTCTTTCATTTGAGTCTTCTTGTTGTTTATGCATCTGCTTGAATTTCTCGAAAACGCTGTTTGTGTTCTTGATTTCACTGTTTGGAAGATAATGAAATAGATTTTCGGAGTTTTAATTTTTCATCTTCATTTTTAGATTTGAATCTATTCTGTGTGTGTGTGTGTGTGTGTGTGTTTTTTTTAATTTTAATAATTCGGGACCGAAATTTTACTCCTCTAAAATTAATTCCAAAAGTCCAGGCTCATTCATTGTGGGAATTAGTAGTTCTTTGGGGTCATTTGTGAAGTAATTATTCGATTGATTTGGCTGATTTATTGGAAATTAGAGCATTGACGATTAGTTTAGTGCTAAATCAGCTAATTTGGATAATGGGTCGGTATTATATTTGAGATCGGTCCCTCCCCACCATGTGACATGTTTTCTTCTTTTCGAGCCTACTCTGTTTTTCGTTTCCCCCTTCTCTGAGAATAATATTTTATAGAAACAGAATTGGTTAGTGGGTGTTTTGAAAGAGCTAAACTTCTTGATTAAGTAATTAAAAATATTATCAAGTTTGATTGCATTAGGTCTATATAGTCTCCTTTTCTTATCATCTAATATGCTTGAAAACTACCGAAAAGATGGATGGCGTGTTGTTTTATTGTTTGTTGTTAATATTTGACTCTCCTTTAATTAGACTTTCGTAACAATATATAATCACGAGATAGATCATGGGATCACAAATTCATATTATGTAATATGTTTCGATCTAAATTGGATTATTTAAGTCATGCTAATAATCATTTAGTTTTTTGTTTTTAAAATTTAAGTCTAGAACAATTACTTTATTTTTTCTTGTTTGGATACATTTTATTTATATTTCTAGAAATTAAACAATTTTTTTTATAAAAAAAATAGTACTTACAAAGGTTTGTTTTTGTTTTTAAAATTTAGTTGGTATTCACGAGGAAAAGAGATACATTGTAGGAAAGATAGAGCATATTGCAGAAAATTTAAATATAAATAAACTTAAATTTCAAAAACCAAATACAAAAAACCAAATAACTAGAATGGGACCTTGGTATTGATAATGAAGAATATGTCAATTTAGAGACTGTTTGCTTGTTTTTATATGTATATGTATATATATATATATATAAACTAATGGAATGTCCATGGGACAAAGATGGAGATAGCCATCCCATTCTCATCCCTGGATCGATTACTTGGGCCAATTATTTTCCATTTAATATTATTTTTTGTTTCAATTAAATCAAGTAATCTGTATAAGATTTGCAACTAGTTAACTTGGCACGATATGTGTGTGTATATATAATTTTAATTGGATAATTAATTATTAAAAAAGGAATTAATTTAAATAGATAACTATAAAAAAAGTATTTAAATCATTGATAATAATAATTAAAAAATCATTGATAATAAAGAACTAATAAAATTATACATATTAAAAAAAAAGTTAAAAGAAAGAAAAAATATATATAAATAAGACAGATGAGACAAGGAAGATAATAAATACATTCTTCATTTCCTTGCTGTTTAGTTTTTTTGTTTTCTCACTTGGTTCTTATTTCCCTGGATTTCCACCGAAAGAGAACTTAATTTCAGGAGAAAAATGGACATCTTACTCCTCATTATAATTCATTTAAACTTATTTATTTTAATTCAATAACATTTATGGATGAAATTTTGAGCTTAATATCTTCGTGATTCTAGCTAAGAGAAAAGTAATATCAAGGCAAAGCTTAATACTTATCAAATTTCAACATGGATCATCATCTTCACAATCTCCTATCTGGCGAGCTAGGCCAATTGCTCGATCAAAACAAGTAGGAGGAACATTATATAACCTAAGTTCGGCAATATGGTGACCTCATATAGGTTATAAGTCTTTTTTTTTCTTTCTCTTTTAGGGCTTGTTTGGCTCGGACGGGAAGGGAAGGGAAAGGAAGGGAAAGGAAGGGAAGTGAGAGTAAATTGGTGTTTGGTGGGAAGGGAAAATAAAATAAGTGATAGTAAATTGGTGTTTGGTGGGATGGGAAGATAAAAGAAGTGATAGTAAATTGGTGTTTGATGAGATGGGAAAAGTAGTGAAGTGATGTTTTTTTGTTAAAAAAATAGATATTTAATATTTTTAATATAATGTTTATAATATATCATTTTATATTTATTTTATTTATTATTTAAATAAAATTTAAAAATTTAATAACTTTCATTATCAAAATATATAAATTTCATAATTGTTAAAAAAAATAGATAAATATAATTTTTTATAATGAAATTAAGTTTAGAAATTAAAATCAAGATAGATGTAATAAAAAGATAACTATTTTAATTATTTTGAGTAATTATTTTAGGATTATTTAAATATATATTTCTATTTATTTTATAAAATGTATAAATTTTAAAAAAATTGATAAATAATAAAATTAATATATATTTGTATATAAATTTTTTTAAATGCATACATTGTCCATAAAAAGTCAAATATATAAACAATTACAAATATTGTTTAAAGAACTTGATATATCTATAAAAAATAATAATAATAATAATTGTTGCATTTTAAAATAAATAAAAAATATAAATAGCATATAGTATAAATTTAATCAATTAAGTGGTTCTAAAAAAAATCCATTAACTTAAATGAATGAATTAGTAAAAGTTAACAAGCTTATTATTTTATTTAAAATAAAGTTTATGATCAAATCAAATGCATCAAATTATAATTATAAAAACATCAAACTACAAATATGTTTTAAAAAATAGGATGTATTTAGAAGAAAAAAATAGATAAATATTGTTTATTATAAATAATAGATGCTTAATAATCAAAATAATAAATAATAGACATTTGATAATTATTTTAAAATAATAAATAAAAACAAAGTTAAAGTTGTAAAATATTAAAAATACATTTTTTTTCAAAATACTATTCCCTAAATAATTACAAATATTGGCTAAATAACATGATATATCAAATAAATAAATGATATAATACATTTTATAGAAAAGAGATACAAATAAATAAAAATATAATGTATAAAATAGTTATATAAGTTAAATGAATGAGTTGTTCGATGATATTAACTGTGTTAAGTTCGAATTTTAATTTTTGACAAATTACATGCCCTTAGTTTTGATAATATGCCTTTAAATAAATATAATAATAAAAATATAAGTAACAAAATAATTAAAGAAAACAAATATTAAAATTATATAAATAAATAAACTCAAATAAAAAACTGATAATATAAAAAAATTAAATTGGAAACATATTAGGATCAAAAGAAAAAAAAAGTGTAAGAAAAATATAAAAAAAATATTGAATTCAAATAAATTGAAAACAGATTTTTTAAAAAAAGATTAAAACCGAAGGTAAAGAACAAGTTTGAAAAAGAGATTGAAAGATTTTTTTAAAAAAAATTGACATACACGCGCCGTGATAATCCAAGCCACGCCCCAACTTAATACATTCCTACCGATTTATTTTTTCTCACCGGCCAA
This sequence comes from Sicyos edulis, assembly GCA_036507275.1. Lineage (NCBI taxonomy): Eukaryota > Viridiplantae > Streptophyta > Magnoliopsida > Cucurbitales > Cucurbitaceae > Sicyos > Sicyos edulis. Next base: position 45,367,972 of record CM071847.1, on the reverse strand, counting down.
ACAAGAATTTATAATTTATCTCTTCATTTCCTCCCTCAACCCTGCCCCCCAAACATGCCCTTAAATTGTATAGTACTGTATGATTTCAATCTGTCACATATTTTGAGAATAAGTTTTTTATAAGTTATCTCGACGATCTTTATATTTAGGTGTAACAATTATTATATGTAAATAGTCGAAATACAACCCATTTTGTTTTTTGTTTATGAATTTAAGTCTATTTCTATTCAAATTTTCTACTCTGTGTTTCATCTTTCCTACAATGTATTTATCCTTCCTTAAGAAAGTAGGAGAATATTAACCCAATTTCAAAAACATAAACAAATTTTTGGAAGTTACTTTTTTTTGTCGACAAATTTTGGTTTTGTTTATTAAAATAGAGGTAAGATGTAGATATCCAAATAAGGAAAAATGTAGAATAAGGTAGTTGCCGTAGGCTTAAATTTCATAAACAAAAAATAAAAAATAAAATGGTTATCAAACGGGCCTAAACAATACAACTTTTAGCCACCTAAACAAAAATCTATAATAGTTTTAAGGGAAGTGCTATTCTCATAAATTAATTATAAATCTAAGTAAATTCGAAAATATTTGCATTCATAAGCATTAATACGTTTAAATATTGTATTATGAACATTCATTAATATCTAAGATAAATATGTGACAATATTCATTAATATCAATAACTACTACCTATTTTATTTTAAATGGTCCGATTTATAAATATTTTCTAAACTTAAATGGGCCCAGTTCATTTCACCAACGAGCCCATTAAATAGAGGAATTGGGCCACAAAAAATGCAAAACGTTTGAGCCCATATTTTACAGACTGTATAGGCCCAGCATCAGTAGAGCCATAAGACAAAAAGCATTCCGACGAGCGATGCACGTGACATCATTAAATTTGATTTGACAGTTAGATATTATGATGAGGTAATGTAATTAAAAATTACGAAGAAATATTAGTAATGATAGCCACTGTCAGGGGTCTGCAGGATGTCAGAACACGGTCCACGTGTACGTTGGCGATCAGCTGTGGGCCCTCATGATTAAGGATAATTAATTAGGCCTGATTTATGGATTTAGAAGCAGCTATTATTGTATAGAATAAAGTTTGGTAGAGTAGGGTTCATTCCCTAAAGTCATTAAATTTATTACCTTCTACTATTAGATTGGTAGCTAGGTTTTATCATTTTCTCCAGTCTCCTTTACATTACTCTACCCTAACCTCCCTTCTACTGTTATTTTCTGGATAATGTTGAAATTTTGAGGATAATATATGAATTTTCCCTATACACTTAGTAAAGAATTCTTGGTTCAAAAAAAAAAAAGTAAAGAATTCTCAAATAATCTGTGAATTGTCTGAAATAGAAGCCACGCGTCAGCTGTTCTTTGGAAATTATGGCATTTATTTAAAAGTTATTTTTGTAAGCTTTTTAAAAAACTTGTACCACATAAATAATTGTATTCTCACTTTTAAAATTTGGCAAATACAACATGAAAGATGTCGATGCCGAATTTTGGTGCTCGGTATCAACGGTGAATTTATTTTAGGAAGGGAACGTCGTGCCTGCAAAACAGAAGAGTAAATTGGGCACCGGTGTGGTACAGACCACGTGGACTCCGATGCCTAAGTCAGTACGGTATCTGTCAGGTTCAAAGCTCGAGATCGAAGGTTACTTACCTTTAGTATCGGTTGGGAGTCCTTTTATAGGGTGTGGTTTCCTGTTCTTCTAGCCACGAACGTGATTTTCGGAAGTAGGTGTCGTTGCACGACCAGAACCACTCTTTCACATGCGTCTTTCTCGCCCGTGGGAAGTGGTGGAGTCGACCAAGTCGAAATGGGATTGGGCCTCGAATGACGCTCAAACGAGCCGGACGCACGTTCGTCCGTAGTTACACACACGCACAGGGCCCGGACCGACGTTCAGCCCACACCTGCACACGAGCACGGAGGGTCGGACACGTGTCCGACCCTCCTTTCGAGGGTCCCCACGTGTCCGGTCCTCTTCCCAAGGACCGGACTCGCGGTGCCGAGCCCAATCTGGCCTTTCGGTTTCCTTGTTGGGCCTCATTCTCGGGCTGGCCTTTGGGCCTACATGGACTACATCGTGCAACCGAAAATCCTCCTACAACAGTTGCCCCCACTCTGGTATGCCTCGGTGGGACTTACTGAGATACATTAATGTTACTACACTACTACTTTTATTGACATATAAAATTGAAAGTTAAGGTATTGTTTGATATAGTTTTCCATTTTTTGAAATTAAGCTTTAAATTCTACTTCTATCTAGAACGTGGTATTTTTGCAAAAACTAATACACATTTTTTATTTTAAACAAATATTTTTCATAAACTTTTTTTGTTTTATTTTTTCTTTTTTCCGATTTTGGATAAAAAAAAATTCAAAACAATTTTTAAATGAGGTAAAAACATGATATTTTACATTGGAAAAGTGATGATTGTGGATGTTTGGGTTTGGTCACCTGAATTATTCTTCTTTTGATAATGACTTTTTTAAAAAAAATTGTTTTTTAACTACTTATTATTTGTTTTCAATAACTATTATTTACTCTCATCAATCATTATCCATTTCAAATATAAATAATCATTGATTTAAAAAAAAATACAAATAATCATTATTTTCACTTTAAATACAATCAATTATAATTTTTCCACATATTCATAATTTTCATTTTTTTCATAATCATTTTCATTTTCATTGTCATTATCTTTATATAGTCTAGCTTTCTAAAAATTAAGAAGCAAACTGGGTAGGAAGATTTATTAAATTTTTTAGAACCTTTTAAACCAAAATTTGGTGTTTTTTCAAAAACTCTTTATTATATAACATGGAGATCCATCTAAAAAAAATTGAAGCTAGTAACTCATATATCTTATAAAGATATTGAAAACTTCTCACATTTCGAAAGTGGGACAAACAACACAAAGTGAGTATGATGCCATATATCAAATGATTTCAAATTTGTTAACTAAAATATCAGCTTAAACTTATGCCCACTTTGACGCGATCCAAATCCACTTGTCGAACTTATTACAATTTAGGAAATCAATAATTCATATAAATCTCTTAACTCTCATACCATATTAGATAACATAAGATTCCACTTCAATATATATAAATACAGATCTTAAATACTCCTCACATTTACGCCAAGTGGAATAATATCATAAGAGATTATCTCAAACACTTTTAGGTTGTGTTTGTTTGATGGGTTTGAATTCAGATTTCCTCGAATTCAATACTATAATCAAATTCTTTATAATTCAATTATGGTGTATGATTTGCTGGATTGATATTCGATAATAAAATGTTAATAAAATATTTAAAATAATGTCATATTTTGATTATAGTCTATTTCCATTTTGAATTATAAAAACTTCATTTTTTAAAAAAAAGAAAAGATAATCTCATGTTTTAAAATAATTTTAGATTATTAAAAAAAAAAGATTTTTTTTTAAATAAATGAAAAATTATTTGATGCACTAAGAATGTTGTAGGGTCAAAGAGGATCTTAAAGTGTATAATTCGAAACATTCAATCCATGGTGGTCACCTACTTATCAATTAATTTATTGTGAGTCTCCTTGACATCCAAATACAGTAGGATGAAGCGATATATCCTGTGACATTATTCGAGGTGCGTGTAAGCTGGTCTAAACAATTACAGATATATTAAAAAAAAATATTGAAAACAAAATAAGTATGAAGTAGCATTTTTTATATAAATCTTGGAACATATAAAGGAAAATACATTTAGATCATTTATCATTAATTATTTTCTAACAAGTTCTTTATTCGAATGGTATAAAAAAGTAGGTTTGGAAAAAAATTATGTTCACCTTTTAAAACCAATTTCGTAATTTTATTTAAATTGTAAATAAAACAAATAGATAAATATAATATATATACATATATATATATTTGGAACTAGGGTTTATTTGATCGTTTTATTTTGGAATTTTGATGAAATATACACTTTATTTTTATTTTATAAGAGAGAGGAATTAATACGTGAAAGATAGTTTTCAAACTCATACATTCTAATTCCTAGATATGCATTGTTAAAAATTATGAAATCAAATTTCTTGGATTCAAAACTTCGGATATCAAATTCCACACTTTTTAGATTTACTAAATATTGATTTCCAAACTCCCGAATTTCAGACGCTAAACCAAAGAAGACCTTTAAGGGCCTGTTTGGCCAGTTGGGAAGAGATGGGTCAAGAAGGGTTGTAGGCTCAACCTGGCGTTTGCCCCACGGGGAAGATAACTCGGGCATAACGCGGCGCGTGGATCACACGCTCCAGATTTCCCGGCGCGTGCAGCAAGCATTTCTTCTCTTCTTTTTTTAAAACATTTTAATTTTTTACGTTTTCAGCTTTTGAAACGGTGCAAATTTTCAATGTTTGTTATTTTTAGTTTTGTTTTCAATTTTTGAAGATTTTTTCCTTTCTTGCTTTCTTTCTTTTGTTTTTTTGAGAAAAGATTTCTTCTTTTCTTTTATTATTATTAATTTTTTATCTTCTTGTTTGAAACTTTCCTTAATATTACATTTTTTTTCCTTCTACATTTTCTTTCTTTGTTTTGTTTTTTGGTATTTTATGTTTATACATTTATGTTTTCATTTAGGGCATGTTTGAAGGACTGTGTTGAGTAAGGTAAAGAAGTGTTAAGCTTCTAATATGCATTTGGACAATCGAGAAAAAACAAATGGGATGGGAAGTTTTATGTTGGCGCGTGGGGCATTTTTTGCTTCTTTTTTTTTCCCTTTACGCAAGGTAGCTTCTTTATTTTTCTTTGTTTTATCCTTAATGTTTATTCTTTACGTTTTTCTTTGAATAAGTATATCTATATAATTAAATTAATTCGGTTTTGATTTAATTTTGTTTATATAAAATTTATTTATATTAAATTATTTTGATAATTATTATTTCAAATATGAAGTCTGATTATTTAAATTATTTTAATTTTTATGATCTACTGAATTTTAAATATTAAATTAAATGAATAAATTTTAAAATAATATTTTATCAATAAATATTCATTATGTATTTAATTATTAATATATTAAAAAAATTACTAAATATCTTTTTTATAAATAAATCAAATAAAAAAAATTATATCTCTTTCCTTCCCATTTAATTTCACCAAACACTTATTTATTATTACTCATCTTCTCATCCCTTCCCATCAAACATAAACTTACTCTCACTTCCCTTTCCTTTCTTTCTCATCTCTTCCATTTTCAACTCACTCTACCCAAACATAGGGCCTGTTTGGTGGCCCAACTTAAGCCTGGGAAGGGAAGGGAAGTGTCCCTTCCCAGCATTTGGGCCACCGGGTTAAAAATACCCGGCGCGTGGCCCAGCCCTTCCTAGCGCGTGTGCACAACTTTTTTTTTTTATTTATTTATTTTAAATCTCCATTTCAACCTTGCCCAGTTTTTATTTCAATACAATTTGACTTCTTTTGTTTTTTTATTGTTTTTTTTAAACCACTTTACGGTTTTTTATTTAAATCGTGCTTTCTCCCACTCTTTTTAATTTTTTGTTTCTTTTTTAACAAAACAAATCTTATTAGAGCCTTACTTATTTGATAAATTGATAAAATTAAGGCTCTAACTTGTGATCTTTTGATTAAATATTTAGAGGCATTTATTTATCGAATTTATGCAAGATTTAAAATGAATATTTATTAACTACTCTTTATTTTTATTACAAAAAATAACTCTTCAATTCTAATTATTTATTTATTTATAACTACTCAAAATAATTTCTCATTTGTAATCACTCATTTTTAATTTTTTAAAATAATTTATTTTTAATCATTAATTTTTTAACTACTCATTTTAAATTTACATCCAAACAAGCATTTGACTCTAACTTCTCTAAAAGAACACATTCAAACAATTTTTTTACTATCACTTTCAATTTTTAATTACTCAAGATAATTTCTCAAAATAATTCTACAAACTAGCTCCTCAAACTATTTCTTCATTTGTTTTACATAACTATTTCTTCGTTCAAACTAACTCCTTAACTTGTTTGTTTATATTAATTAATTAATTATATATATATAAATAATGTCTATTTGTTTTTTTTTTTAATATAATATTCATTTGAAATTTGATATATAAAAATTGTATTCATAATATTAATTTCATTATTTGGTAATGTTAAAGATGAAAATGTTAAATTATAAATGTAATTTAAACAATAAATAAAATGATGTAAATTTCAAAATGTTATTTCAATTATCAATATTAATATTATTCTTATTATAAATATATATATTAAAAAAAAAACTTTATATCTCTTCCCATCTTTTCTCACCAAACTCAATTTAATATATCACTTCTTTTTCCTTCTTATCAAATACTAATTTACTTTAATTTCTCTTATCTTTCTTTTCTACCAAACACTAATTTACTCTCACTTTACTTCTCTTTCCTTTCTTTCCCCTTTCACCGTAGCCAAACATGCCCTTTCAAAGTAAAGAAAATAAAGCTGTGAGGTAGGGAATAATAAATGGGATGAGTACGTAGTAGGATAGGAATTAGGGTAGAATACAATGAAGATGAAGTTGGGAAAGAAAGATTGATAATAAATGTAAAAAAGTAAAGACACAAACAACATAGGTTTGCGAGTTTCAAAAGTTGTAAATTCGAGAACTGATGTTTGAGTTTTGATTGATTTGATCAAATATTTTGGAGCACTGTACTGACGCCATCACTCTCCCTCTCAGCCGTCCCAACAGTACACGCTATTTTATTTCCAAACTCCATCAATCTTAAATACAATCAATTATTTTAATTGCCAAATAAAATTAACACGTCCATTTTTATATATATATATACATAAAGAGAGAGGATTAAGGATTGATGATCAAATTCATTGTTTGATTTACTGTTAATCCATTTTTATTCTATGATCATGAGTTTGATTTATAAATTCAGTATTTGTATTTTCTTTCCTCTAATTTGTATTAAAAATAAAAAAATTTGATACAATGAGAATATAAAACTGATTTTAGAGAGAATATGATTAAGAAAGAAAATGATTCTCACTCTTCACCAAAACCATTCTCTCTACCGAGGGTCAGTGACGCAGTTGATTATCTTGTCTGGTGTTAATTTATTTCAATTCCAGTCATGAGTTCGAGCCAATAAAAAAAAAAAACCATTCTCTCTCCATTTCTCTAATTTCATCTCTTTATTATGAACACCTCTTATTGACCAGAATGAAAAATAATCTCTTGTCTTGTCATTTTTTTAATTTTATTTTTAACTATTTTTTGTGTTTTTATAACTACTTTTTATTATTACTTGTTTTATTGACAAAATAATTACTTTTTTGCATCATTTTAATTATTTTAAATTTTTTTATAATTATTATGATTAATTCTAAACATCAAATTTTTTATAATCATTCTCTTTATTTTAAATATATTAATTATTCTTTTTAATATTTAAAATTTTTAGTATTCTGTCTATAATTCTCTTTTTTTTTTGTAATCATTTTAATTTTATTTTTCCAAATGGTTCCTTATAAAGTATTTTTCGTCTTTTTAACTACTTTTACCACAATTTTTAAAAAAATGGTAGTTTTGCATGCAACAATATCTTAGTTATACTCTATTGTTAAAAATGGCATAAAGATTATCACAAAATCTATGAATATATATGACTCTTATAAATATATGATTTTTCCCACTCAATATGTAACCATAAAATGGCTTTAACATTCAGAATTATCAAACTTTATATGGAATTTTCACATCTTTTTTTATTAAATCAAGTACCAATTTAAGTTTAATAAACTATAATATCAACCTTTCTTTATCCTAAAAAAAAAATCTAAAAAAAACTATAATATCAACCCAGATAATATAAAATTTAATTAAAAAGTATGAGTTATATTAGATAACATGAAAATTTTCCCACTCTTCTGTTGTAGACATTCAATAAATATCAACCAAAAAATTTAATAATTTGATATTATTATATAACATTTTGCACCAAACATTCCCCCGTCAAGGTAAGAGAAATGAGGACAAAAAAGAGAAAGAATGTTAAAAATAAATGTCATGGTATTATCTACAATTTATCATATTTAATTTTTAATATTATTATACATTGTCTAAAATTTGTTATAAGATCTTTTGAAATATTCTATTCAATTTATAAAAAAAATTGAAAAATTAAAAAAAAAAAAAAAATTTATAGTAATTTATGATGGTTTCAAAACATAAACCCTGAAAACTTTTGAAAGAAGAGAGGAAATTGAAACTGTTGCGTTGAGTTCGAGTGGGTGAGTAAATGCGTGTGTTTTTACGGCGGTAATTGTGAAAGGTAAATAAAAAAGAGTAAGTAAAGTTGAAAGTCTGAAACTGAAACACCGTTCCGTTTAAAGGCGCCAAATTCAGGCCCAGGGACTTTGCCCTTAAGCAAAAGATTTTCTTCAAATATTTTTCAATTTATTATTTTCTATCTCACTATTTGTTTTAAGAAAAAAAATAAAATAAATAAAACTGAGTGAGATTGAGTGAGAGAAATAACAGAGCATGACGATGTCACCTGAACATGTCCAGTATTCAAACAAACACACTACCTTCCAAATTTATCTCTCCTCCTGCATTTGACCACCTTTTCATTTTCCCATTAAATCAACAGCTCTTTTTTTAGCAATTTTAAAAAAAATGATATATATGGATCATTTTCTGACTATTCTATTCAAATCGAATGAATCCATGATTTAATTGGTTATTTGTCTTGGTGTTAATTTATTTTTATTCTATAATCACGAGTTCTATTTCTGAAATTAGTATTTGTAATCTCTTTTTCAATTTGTACTAAAAAAAAAACTATTATATTCAAAACAATTTATTATTTTTAACTACTTAAAAAAAAATTCTTTTTTGTTTACTCAAATTAATTTATCGTTCCAAATTCACATTCAAACAAGTTATTATCTCTAGCTCTTTTAAAAAAAACTAAATTTAACTTAAACTTTTGTATAAAAATCTGCATCCAAATAAATTATTTCAAATTTTTTAATCTTTACTATTCAAAATAACTTATTAAATTAACTCTCATCCAAAACCTCTCGAAAGAAAAACTTGCCACCTAAAAGAGGTAAACTCTCCTTAATATATATGTAACATAAGTTTGTTTGAACACTAGTAACACAAAAAAAAACTATAAAATATATATGTATATTAAAGAAGGTTTGCGTCTGTATTCATAAAGAAACAAATATTTATCTTATAGTGAATTTAATCAAACTTTTATGTAAAACAAGCTTTTATTTAGACAAATACAATTTTAATATTTTTAAATCCAAAATTCAAAGATTATATATATATTGAGTATAATGTATTTTTTAAACTTAAATTTGGATAAGGTTGGTTTTGGTTAAAGAGCTAGTAAGAGTAAAAGATAAATTATTATAAATGAATGGTTTAGAATGAACCGTTATTTACTAATTATAAATGAATGAATACATAGAAATGAAAATTATTTTAAATAGTAAAAATAAAAAATTATTTTAACTCACATGGATGGAATTTTTAAAAGATAAATTAATAAATCTTCATCTAAATTCTCTTTAAATACGACAAACAAGCACCGACTACTTTTTGAAATTTTTTAAAACTCATAGATGTATCTAATGACAAAAATACCAGGTAGGGCATAAGTTATTTATTTAAATTTAGCTTAAAATTAAAATATAAATAACATGTGTATCTCTAAATTTGAAATAAATGATCCGACACCCCTTACTTTGCAACGTACATTTTGATAGGATGATACGTGACATTTTATGCTGACACTTAATCCATTCATATTTCAATATCAATAAAGGCGAAGCCCACGGATTTGTTACAAATTTAAATAACTTTGAAATAAAAATAATAATAAATTAAGAAAAAAACGAGATTGAATTTTGTCTGAATGGTCTGGATATTAAAAGCTGACAAATAAAAGAGGTAAAAAATGCAAGGAGAGATCGTGTGCACTAAATTTTCAATCATTTAGGCTAAAAAGAAGCCAGACTAAATAAAGGACTCTAAGAGGCCGTTTGTTTGACATATTTAGGGAGGAGTTATAGGATTTATTAATTTCTCTTTAAAAACTACATCCAAACGAGTTTTTATTAATTCCTCCTCATTTTTATTTTTAAAAATAACTCTCATCTCTAACCATTCATTTTTAATCATTCATTTATAACTACTCAATCATTTCTAACAACTTATTTTTAATAATTCATTTCAAATCAATCAAAATAACTCATTTTCAACTATTCATTTTTAATCATTTCTTTTTTAACTATTAAAAATAACTTCTCATTTTTAAATTTACATCCAAACAAGATTTTGACTCTAACTCCTCTATACAAAAATTACATGAAAACAAGTTTTTGACACAATTCTCAATTTTTAACTTTAAATACTTACATTTACTTGAAAAACCATACCAAACCATCAAACAAACCATCAATTCAACCTAAAATCCCATACAGACCACATACTGAACCAACTTCACATATTGGAGAATTATCACATCTAATCGTTAAACAAAAGACAAGTCCCAAAATAACTAGAAAAAAAAACATCATTCCACTAAAATTCTTAACCCTGGATGAGATCCGAGCCTCCATGTGGAAGGACTATATCATTATCATATCTTCTTTTTTAAAGATTTTTCGATAGATTTTATGGCGTAATCTCATTGTTATCCATGACTGAAGTAAAGGATCCGACCAAAGTAAGATGAAGAATAAACTTCCATAATTAAGAATTTATGATTTAGGGTTTGAGAATATCCAACAAAAGAGCCAAATACCGTGACCGTAGAGTTGAAATGGATTAATACCAGACAATATAACCATCTGCGTCACTGACTCTCGACTTGTTCAATTTTATTTACTTTCAATTGTCAAATATTAATCCTTAAACTTTCTAAAACGATTAAAAATAGTAGATAAAATTAAAATAATGTTAAAATTGTGATGTTGTAGAAAAAATATAATAATAAAAAATTATATAAATATAATAAACACTGTTTATCTTCCTCATTTTTTAAATTCATTATTTTGAAGTTATGATTTGCTTTACTTTCATTTGTTATACAAAATCAAAAGAACATAGAAGTAAATTTAAACGATTATCATCCAAACAACCAATTGTCTCTGACTTATTCATAAAAAAATCACATCCAAACAAATTTTTAACTACAACTCTCAATTTTAAATTATTTAAAATAACTTTGGAGAAAACCTCATTCAAACACCCCTCCTTGTTGAGTTTGAAATGAAACCTCAATAACAACTTGAAATTTATGTTAAAAAATTCATAGCATCTAATAATATATATCTAGAATAATTTTACCACTCGGCTGATTGAAAAAAATAAATCTTAGATATAATTTCTCTTTCTTGTTGGTCGGAAATAAGTATATTAGATCTATTTATACTATTCATATAATTTGAACCATATACAATTAGAATCAACCGCACTCAAATTAGAAAGAAAAAAGAAAGAAACTTTTTGATGAATTAAATAAAAAAAATTGACAGCAGGTAATGTGGTCAATTTTGAAGGTAAAATACACTTTTTGTAAAAAGTAAATCTCCAAATATTCTTGAACAAAAAAAAAAAGTGAAAAAATGGTGGTATCTTTCCAAAAAAAGTAGAGGGAATTAAAATGCACACAAGTTAATATGAAGATAAGAGAAAAAGACACAAGGGTTTATTTGAGTGTGATTGACAAAGATAAAGGTCTGTCACTCTAACTTGGAACACCATTAAACCAAAGTAGTCTAATTTCTTTTGGCTAATAATGGATTACAATAATTAATTGCATTATTGTTGATCTAATTTCATTAATTTATAATTAATTTCATAAGCTCCATTTAGCTATAGAGTACTTTTCATGGGACCCATTCTTCATTAATTTATTTATATTTCCAAATTCTGGTTTATGGAGTTTTTCATATTAGTCAAGCTATCACATCATTGTCTTGGAAACTTTCTCCAATTTAATTCCCTCTTCAATGTATATTATTGCGAGGAATGGTTAAGCCTCATAATATATCTACCATGAAAAAGTATGAGATGAATTAAAAATATTTATTTTGAACCGTGATCATTCAAATTTGTCAAAAATATTAAGGTCTAATTTGATAATTATTTTATTTTTATTTTTATTTTTAACTTTTTAAAAACAAATATATTTGAGAACCAATTTTATTTTTATTTTAAATATTGTAAAAACGTTAAAAAATATTAAAGGAATTAAAAAAAAAAAAAAAAAAACTTTTAAGACCCAGATGTGTTTTTTTTCTTCTTCTAAAAGAGAGTAGAAAAGTGATAAAAAAACACTACAAATAAAGCTCGAACCTACAAATTTGAGATTTATTAAACCAATAGTATTAAAATAATTTTATTTTATTAAACATTAAAAAGAATAATTTTGATTTTTTAAAATACCAAAAATACATATCAAACATATGTTAAGCGATTAATTGTTAAAAAATAATTATCATGATTTTTATTTGTTTAAACAAAAAACCAACAATTGAAAATAAAAAATAAATAACAAAATGATTATCAAACATGATCAGAAGAATTACAATGGAGTCTCTCGAAACTCTCTCTCTCTCTCTAAATATGAGCTTAAATAGCTCATCAAATTTCAATGACCTAATCACTTTTTTAACCCAAAGTTAAAACTAACCCAAGATTAAAATATATGAGAAGTCACTAATTACATATTACTCTATTAAGTCACTAATTACATATTACTCTATTGCCAAGCATATTATAAATGAAAAAAAAGGAAATTACATCTCAACATAATTTTAGAATTCCAATCAAAACTGGATTACATTTTTGCTCAAACACAAGCAATTATATTAGTCTTCAATACCTTAGAACTTTAGTAGAACAATGAACTGAATCCACCAATGACAACTTGAACATATCTTGAAAAATATCTCTTAGAACAGTGAAATCATAACAATCACGATTTCAAACTAAACATTTCCAAATAACATTGAATAAAAGAAAATGATGTATCTCCTCTCAAACGACATAAGCAACACAAAACATTGTCAACATATCTATAACAAATTAACTCTTTATAAATAAATGCTTTTAGAACAGAAAATGACCCTATAAGACACCATCTAAAACAAACTTTAATACTTAAAGCAGTGTACCCAATATGTCAAAACAAAATTTTCATGTAACACCTAAACAAACTTACAAATTGTGCTAATTAGAATGATAAGAATTCAAAACAAACGCAGTACTCCAAGAAACACAAACCTCTCCCATCTCAAAACCACTAATCAAGAAATTTTCATACTTCTTAATTTCATCAACACTACTATAAGCCATCAGAAACTTATCCAAACAAACAGAATTAGGACGACATCAACTATTGATGCAAAAATTTGGTTTTCGAGATCAACGGTGAATTTGTATTTCGTTGGAACGAATACCTATAAAACTAATAATAATTAACTGGACATAGGCGTGGTGTGAGTCTCGTCGCCTTCGATACCTAAGTTAGTCTAGGTCAAAAAGTGTAGATGAGTCGTCTTTAGGGTGTAGAATAACTTACCCTTTGTTAGGCCCTCAACTAACCATTTATACGCATGCAAGCCTTTCAATGTAGCCTTATGAATAGGATTTGGACTTACGAATTGGACCGAGCCCGTTTTTTTAGGTATAACCTCTTATAATTGAGCTCGTGAGTTTCATTAGGTTCTGACCATGAATTTCACCCATAACAACAACAAACATTAATAGTCTTTTTGAAAACTAACGACCAAGAAGATTTTTCATAAAAATGCAAGAGTCAAAATGCTCATAAAACTACCACAAAAGTTGACTAATGTAATACGTTGACTAATGTAATAGAAGTCTAAAGATTATATTCCATACAATAACAGAAATGAAAAAAAAAACATTTATCCCCTATTCATATATATAATTGAAAGCAAACAAATCTGCATTAGAATGAGAGCATACAATGCCCTTTAGACATAACATAATCACAATCAACCAATTACAGTCCATGTACAAGTAAATATCAAGTATCACCTCGAACATCCAAAATGAGAAATCAGTCGAATAAACTAATTCCCTATCGAACAACTGAACGTTGCATTATAAATCACAAGTAACATACTTGGGCCCAAAGAGCAATAGACATAGGATCATAACGTGCAATGTTAGTGAGATCTAAATACTAACTTTTATCATCGAACGCGTGACCGTGGTGTTGAACTGAATTATCACCAAACAATAAAACAAACATGTTATCAACCCTTTTGATATTTTCCATTTTTTCTAAAAGTTACTTGTTTGTACAAAAATTACAAATTTCATAATAGGAAGATAGCACATTTTATATATATGTAATGAAAATAAAAATTGAAATAGGGGTGAATTATAGATTTATATACATTTTTTTTAACTAAATTTAAATCTAAATCGAAAGGGTTTGATGACCAATGGTTTTATTGTTTGGTGGAAATCTAATTCAACACCAATATTACGAGTTCAATTTTGAAAATCGATATTTATATCTTTTTGATAAACACTCATAATCATAAATTCGAAACCCTACTTCCCATCATCATTGAACTAAAAAATAATAACATTATTTTGTATTTTATTGTATCAATGTAAACATATTTCAATATAATTCAATGACACAATAACTAATTTCCCTATACATTCTATAGCGGATCGTATGGACAACAAAGTGTTTGGATATGTATTGACAACAAGAGTTGACTATAGGATGAATGTAATGAAAAAACAGTTTAAGAAAAACAAAACGAGTTCAAATAAGTTATATGTTAGGTTCAAATATTATTTTGGTCCTTCAACTATTATAAAAGTTTTATTTTGGTCCCTCAAGTTTTAAAAGTTCAATTTTAGTCCCTCAACTATTATTTTTGTTCCATCTCGGTTCCTCAACTTTCAAATGTCCAAATTTAATTCTTAAACTTTTTAAAAAATTTAAAAATAGTTGTTTAGTTAAAATAAAATTTAACCATGATTAAAAGGGGTGATGTGGCATAAAAAAATAATAAACTTTCTCTTCTGCTTCATCCTCAACCTTTGTGCAACCAATTCCTCGATCCGAAACAAAATCAATGGTAAACTCTCTTTACCATTTTCTCCCACAAACCCAAAACCCTTCCAACATCGTCGAAATCGTCTCTTTGCACCTAAAAACCAGCAATCCGCAGCTTATTCATCTCCAATCCTACATTAATTAGCTTATTCCTCACTTGGGCCATCGTTAAATCTTCAAAATTTTTCTAAGGTGTCAATCTAATTTTTGCTCAGCTCTTACTTTTTTCAATTGGCTCAAATAAGTTATATGTTAGGTTAAAATATTAATTTTTTTTACAAAGTTCAAAGACTAAATTTGGACACTTAAAAGTCGAGGGACTAAGATAGAACAAAAATGATAGTTGATGGACTAAAATGAAATGGTATAATATTTTTATATAAATTTTAAATCAAATGAAATTGCAATACATGTTGGAATGGGTTGATTTGAAACTCCATTTCAAATCCCTACCACAATATAACAAATTTAAATGTTGGTTTGGAATTCATAATGGAGAAGATTCTTTCAAACTACTAAAGAAACAATCATAATAGATAAAATCATCTATTTCTACACATCCAATTTTATTTAAAAAAATATACGTATGCTCTAAATATCATCATCATCATTATTTTTTCACTCTAATGATTATGTTACTCCTTCCACTCTCCACATTACTTTATAAAAAGCTAAAAATTAATTGTTACAGATAAATTTTTGTAACCTTGCTCTTGAATAACTTGTAGCTTGTTTATTATCCTTCACGAAAATATAATAGACTTCCAAAACTCTCTATATAGAGGACTTTTGAAAAAAAAAAAAAAAACTTATCAATCATTAAATACATTAGCTAATAATAGATATTAAAAGAGTTGAAGGTGCAATGTTTTGATTGATTTATTTTAATTAGATACATGAAAATTGAAACTCTCAATTCTAATATTATTGCCGTTGAAATCAAATATTAACTAAAAAATATCCTCATCATAAAATTCTAATAAAAAATACAAAAATTTTGATATAATAATATGTTATTATTGATCTTTAAAAAAATCATTATTCGAAACAATTATTCATTCTTTTATATCTTTTTTCTACAAAAAAAAAGTTAATCAGAATAAATTTATACTAAATTTGAAAGTTTATACAAAGAATTTGATCAAAATTTTATTTTATATATATGCGTGCGTGTTAAAATTAGGAAAAGAGAAATGATTGAAAATACTTTGAAATAGAAAAGAAAAAGAAAGGAACAAAAAAGAAGAAAGAGTGTCCCACAAAACCTCTCGGAGACATCCAACCAAATAATTAAACAGGAAAACCCACAAAAACCCAAAAATAATCATAAAAATAAAAACATACAAAACGACAAATAATAATAAAAAAAAAAAAATCAGAAATCCCTGTCAGAAACCTCTGTCGCGCAGGTTACTTCATTAATTACCGGCTTTAGCCGGTCTCCATCCGGTAGCTCCCCAAACCCTATTCTCCCCTTCCTCAAACTCCAAAAACCAGAAATACAAACCCAACAATTAAAAAATTAAATAACGCTGCACAAAAAAAAGAAAAAAAAAAAATTATAAATCTGTTCCTTCAAATTTCCTCTTCCAAAAATAATTTCCGGTTCAGCCATGGCCGAATCGTTGGACCACGTTCCTCAACAGAGCCGCCGCGACAAGCTCCGTGAACAACCGGACCGGTCCACAAATTTCGTCCCATTTTACGATCCCAGCTCCGATGTGATAAACCCTCTTTTCTCCGGCCACCGGTTCCAGTTCCACCACCCGTTTTTCGACCCGCAAATCCAAGCCGCCCATCTCATACCCGAACCCAACAACAACAACCCGCTTCTCTTCGGCTCCGACCCCATCGCCGCCGCGTTCAAGCCGGAGCCGCTCTCTTTAACCCTGGCCTCCCACCCGTATCTCGCCGTCGGCGGCGGCGGCGGCTCCGGCGTTGCGAAACCGTTGGTGGTTCCCCTGGGCCCGTTTACTGGGTACGCTTCCATTTTGAAGGGGTCGAGGTTTTTGAAGCCGGCTCAGCAGTTGCTGGAGGAGATTTGTGATGTGGTTGGCCTTCAAGGGATTGATTCTGGAATTGTTGATCATTCTGAGAGTTTGAGCGATTCTGGAATTGTGGATCATTCTCATGTTTCTGCCCCTGTTCATAAATCTACCCTTGTTTCTATGCTTGATGAGGTATTTTTCTTTTACATTCAGTGATTTAATCTTATGCCCTGTTTATTGAATCATAATACTTAGCTTTCTTATTTTGGATTTGGGGTTTTGTTTGTTTGTTTAGAAATGGTGATTCATGGCCTTAATGAGTAATATCATGCTTACTTGGTGCATTTCACTTTGTATATGTAATTAATTGAAAGGGGTCTTTTCTATTATTATGATATTAATTAATTAATGATTATCCTTAATGGAGTCTAATGAGCACTTCTTACTTAATTCTGAGAGGCTGCATGTTTCTGGGGATTATAAAAAATTAGGGGAAATGATTCCTTTGTTTTAGGTGATGATACAAGATTAACATGCAAACCTGAGTTTTGTTATTCTTAATATTGTTACATCTTATTCTCAAACTTCTGGTAATGTTATATCCTCTGTTTTATTTTAGTTTCATATGCTTTAGATTCCTGTCTACTAAAAAGTATTGGTATGGCAGCTTGATCTCACATAATTTCTTTTTGGAAAGGTGATTAGAGGGAATATATGCACAAGTGGAATGAGTATTGGCCTTTTAAAGTGTCTGACTATGTACCTAGCATGAGTTCTTCTCTAAGGATAATTATTTTCTTTTTTCATTTTTTTTAAAATCAATTCTGGGCATATTGTGCTTATTCAAAGTGAATAAAGGTGTTATGAGCATAAATGTATTCTTTTTTCTTTTTCTTTTTAATTATGAAATACTATGACTAAAATCAATGTTTGGACACCATTATGTTTTTTTATTTGTTTGGGGAGTGGAGAAATTAGTTTAGATTGTGTGGATTTCTAATTGCATATTTTTGAGTAAATTAGTGAGCATGATATAAGAGGGTTTTTTTTAATAATTTTTTTTATTTTAGTTTTAATTTCATGTTCAGTCTAGCTTGCGACTATCTCAGCTATTGATATTTGACTAAGCACCTAATGTTGTAGATTCTGAGCATAACTTATATGGTTCAAAATATTATAGATTATTATAGTTTCATATTTGTAAAAATGGTTTTAATTTACATAATTTTCCACTTATTCATGAGTCACTCCTTTGTTCTCCTTTTGAGATTATGCCTCACTTTTGCTTTCAGAATGAATATTATTATTTTTATATGGACAAGTCTCTATGATGCAATTATGCACAACTTGATCGCACTTTACTTAGCCCCCTCCCCCCACATCCAAACAAGAGAATATAATTTGTGACATCTACAAATTACTATTGATTATTATGGCTCTACTGTTACCCTTTGTACTTTTTGATCATATGTTGATGAATTACTTATTATACTTCTTACAATTGAAGCAACTTTAATGTGATAGTGATGTTTTTACTAGAAGTTGATTGATGATTTCTCTCTTTTGATCGTAATTTTTTCTCTAGCAGCTGGTTTATCCAGAGTTTAAATTCCTGTTTCATGGTCATTTTCTAGGTTTACAGAAAATATAAGCAATACTATAATCAGATCCAGGAAGTGATGACATCGTTCGAGTACATCTCCGGGCTTGGGAATGCGGCGCCATACGCCAACCAGGCTATAAAAGTCATGTACAAACATTTCCAGTGCTTAAAAAATGCAATTCTAGACCAACTTCAATTCAATAAAAAGACTCATGGGGACTTCTGTCAAAGATCTGATCAGAACACTGGATTTCTCGACCATCAGCCTGTTTGGCGACCCCAACGAGGGCTACCCGAAAGAGCAGTGACGGTTCTCCGTGCTTGGTTGTTCGAACATTTCTTGCATCCGTAAGAACCTGCTTAGCCATACAATCTTAGTATTTCGATCCAAGTATTAGTGTAATGGGTTAAATCTTTTGGTTATTAAGGATTTTGTTTTCTCTTGTTTGTTTTTTGGACAGTTATCCTTCTGATACAGACAAGCTTATGTTGGCTAAGCAGACTGGTCTGTCTCGTAGTCAGGTCTGCATTATTTCTTCAAATTCAAAATCTCTGTCAAGGTTCAAATTATTTATTTGCTTATTTAGTTTTCCTCTAAAAAAGACAATAATTGTACTCTTTGATACAGGTATCAAACTGGTTCATCAATGCAAGAGTGAGGCTTTGGAAGCCAATGGTTGAAGAAATATACATGCTTGAAACAAAGCAAACACAGAAAAAATTGCAAAGAGAGGATCGAAACGGCATCAGGGCAAACAACCACCATCCCTCGAACACACTCGCAATGGATAATCCCTCTGCATCTGCTCAACATATTCAAGACACTCCTTCCAAACGCACCCGAAACGAAGTTCACAACATGGCAATGGGAAATCAAGACGAGTCCTTGACTGCATCTTACAACTTGTCGAGCCATCCCCATGTGGGCGCTAACACAAACATGGCAGGCAACAACAGTGGAGTTTCCTTAACTCTAGGTCTTCACCAAAACAACGGCATCGGTGGCTTTTCGGAACCCTTCCCTGTTGGGCTCCCCGTTGCTGCCACCCAGCGTTTCGGCCTTGGAATCCAAGCAAACAGCGACGGGTACGTAATGGGTGGACATTTTGGTAGAGATGTGCTTGGAGGTCAGCTGCTACATGACTTTGTAGGCTGAAAATTCATTGTGGGTTTTCGAGTTTATCTTATTGTATTTGCTACTAATGTTGTATTATATACCATATAAAATGTGGGGTTTAGATCAGTACTTCTAGAAAAAAAATCAGATGAATGAAGAAACCTGTAAATGGGTAAGAAAAATGAAAGAACTAAAAAAATGTCAAAATTAGCATTTGAGGAGCTAGTTAGGTTGATTTAATGTCATTATTTGTCATTTTGCCATTGTAATGTTCTAACATAAGATTTGTAGAGATTTGGTTGGCATTTGTTCATTGGCTCATATGATTGGATCAAATATTTTTATTTTTATACGAATAATGGCTGTTACAAATTGTATATCAAACCCTAATTTGGAGCATGGATTATGTGCTTTTGTATAATTGGGGAGTTGAAAGTTCGATATCATGATTTCTCGTGCAATTTATTTTAATATTCTTATTCTTTGTCTTATGGTAATCATAGGCAATTGAAATGTTGGCAATAAAGCAACGTTAAAGCATGAGGGAATCCTACTTTTATGACTCCACCCTCTCTGTTTTGTTAAAGTATTTAAGAAAAAAATTGTTTCTATATACTCTAAAATTATGAAGTTTAGCTATAAAATACTCTTGAATTTTGAAAACTTTAAAATATATCATTGAACTTAAGAAAATAAACGCTTTATAAATACGAAACTTGATTAAGTTATGTTTCAAATATATCTCCGAAGTCTAAAAAAGCTTTAAAAAATACGTCAGAAAATGTTTAAATTTTGTTTTAGTAAGATGTGCTTGAACTTTTATATTCATTTAAAAATATTCTCACTAAAAAATTGTTATTATGTTTGATCTGTTTCTATTTTTTCCACCATAGAAATAAATGAAATTAAACATAGCATTAATGTATTTGAAGTTCATACTATCAAATAAACTCCGAAATTTAATTTATTTTTTCATAAGTATTATTTATTTTTCGAAAAGAATGTCTCCAAGGGACAACCCATTCCAAAATATAATGGATGTATTAATGTAGGGATTTTTTTTTTTTTTGAATTTATAGTGGGGGAAGGAAGACCAACAAATCCTACATAGAGGGTATTTTCAGGCTCGAACTTTGACCGTGGAGTTGAAAAAAATTAACACCAAATAAAATAATCAACTACACCGCTAACCCTCAATATGTAGCCATCTTATTTTAAAACGATTGATAACTTGTTTTTTTGATAACTATCATGTTTTGAAAAGCATTTCAAAGAGAGAATTCATCAATTGAAGATACTGCACAATTTGAAATCTCTAAAAAGAAGCATTCCCCGCTTTAGAATTTCCACCCTATATATTTCGATCTTTCATCCCATAAAAATCCCTAAATCCTTTAAACATGTAAATTTCTTTAAAAATGAAAATTCAACATTTTAACCAATGATATTGTTATGGATGAAAAACTTCAAACCCTTAATCTCAAATCATAAACCCTAAACCTTAACTTTGAATCCTACACCCTAAGCATTAAGCAATATTACAATTGACCATTATTAAAAGGGTCATCTACGCATAATTTATCTAAAAATTATTATTGATTTCTTGTACGCATATATAAAAATTATTATAATTTATCTAAAAACTATTATTAGAAACCGGGTAGAATGAGCGGGCCCATTTATTGGGCTCTTAGGCCCACTTCGGTCCTCTCCTAAAAAGGATTTGGGCCTTTTTTTCTACTCTAAAGAAGAGTGTGGGCCTTGCTTTCCAGTTGAAAGATTTTGACAAGTTGAAGCAAAGATATGAGGAATCTGTCTTTATTTACGTGAAATATTAAGAACCGTAACTAAACTTTAATCACCTTTGAAGCCAATCAATTACGTTACTTTTTCTACTAATTTCTACTTTTTGGGGCCTATTAAAGAACAAAGCATATCCGATACAGGAGAAAAGGTGTCATATCATGTTATAAAGTTTTTAAATTATATCTTAATGGTGTTGATTATTAAATAAATTTTTTTATATACAATTAGGGACGATAGATTTGAATCTATAATCTCTTAATAATGGTCAAGTATAATGCCACCCAAGTTTTACTCTTTTAATTGAACAAAAATGTTGGCAATATGAGTGGGCTTATTTTTCTATGATAGAGTGGTCTAGAGTGGGTTTAATTTCAATTTAATAAGCCTTAGGATGTTTTTGAGATGAAAAATGTTGATTCTTTTTCCATTGAGATATAATGAAAGTAAAAAATAGTAAAAAAAAAGAAGAAATTAAATGATTTCTTGTATAATTTAATAACGATAAGGTTATAAGTTCGAATTTTATTTTTTAAATATTTATTTAAAAAATAACAAACAAAAAAGTGAAAAGAAATTGTAGCACAAAAGTTTAAACGAAAGTCCTTTTTGAGGGCATGTGGGAGTTATCATAATGAAAGGTTTTATCCACCCATGAACGATGAAGTGTTGTTCTCCACCCATATTTTAGGAAAAATAAATAAATAAATTAGGTGGTTCATATGTTTTAATTTGGTCTCTACTTCAAATGTCTAGTTTTAATTGATTTTTTTTTTGAAAGAATAATATTCTTGAGTGGCCAAGCTAATTTAGGTACACTTTACTACATTTGTTTGTCAAAGTAAAATGTTAATTGAAATTAGGCTAATAATATTTTTTAATATAATAAGAAACAAAGAACACATTTCTAAAATTTATAAAATATGGCTAATAGAGAATAGTTAATAATCATAAATTTATAATATATCATAGGGATCCATTTTAAACTTTATTAAAAGTACATGCACAAAACTAATGAATTCAAACGATTATTTTAACAAAAATATTAAGAAAAAAAATCATTTGCCACATGGTGATAAAATGAAGTTTCTTCTCAAAATTAATTGATAATGAATATGACAGAGTGAAACACATGTATCTTATAAAAATTAGAAGAGTGGTTTCCTCATCTTATTGATCTTCAACCTATCCTCTCAAAATAGTTTTTCATTGGATTGATACATCTTGTATAAGATCTCAATTTCTTCTTATTAGATCAAACACCCATTCGAATTTAATGGATTTCGATACCATACTAGGTAACACGATCTTTCATTAATTTATAATGAGTAAATAACTCATCTATCTTATAAATATTTAAATACCCTCTCAATTTAATGAGATCCTCTAAATGTTAATAATTAGATAATTGTGTGATAAAAAAACATTAAACTTATTGAAAATACAAACAAAATGTAGTCTTTTATGTTGGGTTTTTATTCACATTGTGAAGGCCCATCAAATAAGGCCCATTAGGGCTAAGTGTTTTAAAGTGCATTTTGTCACTTTGGTAGAGAGAACACACAACAAAGGGAGAGCTGGAAAATCAGCAGACAGAGAGAGAAACAACTTAAAGAGAGAAAGTAAATAGAGAAGAAAAGAGGTTCCTGCCCAGCTTCGGTATTTTGGCGTTTGCGAGCGATTGCACCGTTGGATCGAGATGAAATTCGGACAGCGTGTTCTTGACACGAGGGTCTTCGATCTGAACTGTGGAGATCGTTCGGAGCTTTCTAAGACCAGATTCCAGTGGCGATTCAATTCCACATTTTTGTGAGATCTTTCTATTTATCTCTCTTGATTTGTGTTGTTTGTTGCCAAGATTGTTTATCTTGAGTTTCTATGTGTTGTATACCTCTAGTTGTAACTAGAGAGAACTTGTTGTAGCCCATTATCGATTATAGTGGAGATTTGACTTCGGTCCGTGGTTTTTTACTCATCGCCTTGAGGAGGTTTTTTCACGCTAAAAATCGTTGTGTTGTGCTTGATATTTCTACCATACTATATGCTTGCTGATTTTTCATTAGGAACACAAGAGAGGGAATAATTGATCCATATTAGAATAGTGTTTATTCCCAACAAGTGGTATCAGAGCTCCGTGGTTGAGTTTATTTAGAGGCCTTGTGTTAAATATGGAAAAGAATCATAGCGGTGGTAGAATGGTTCTTTTGAATGGATCAAATTATCAAGTTTGGAAAAGAAAAATGCAAGATATTTTATATGTCAATGATCTATATCTTCCCGTATTTTCACTAGAGAAGCCGGCTGATAAAACATATTTAGAATGGGAAATATGCCATAGGAAAGTATGTGGCATGATTAGACTTTGGGTAGAAGAAAATATTCTAAATCATATTGGTGAAGAAAATCATGCACGGACTATGTGGAACAAGCTTGAGTCTTTGTATGCCCCGAAAACTGGTAATAGTAAATTGTATTTGATTAAGAAAATGATGGCTTTAAAGTATCAAGAAGGAACATCTATGTTAGACCACTTGAATACATTCCAAGGTATTATTAATCAGTTAGCTGGAATGAGTATCAAGTTTGATGAGGAGATACATGGGTTATGGCTTCTTGGTTCGTTACCAGATTCATGGGAGACTTTTAGAACTTCCTTGTCGAACTCAGCCCCAAATGGTGTACTAAGTATGGACTTAGTAAAAAGCAGTGTATGTAACGAAGAGATGAGAAGAAAGTCATAGGGTTCTTCACAGTCTGATGTTCTTATTACTAAAAGAAAGGGGAGGAGTACGAGTAAAGGTCTGAAAAGCAGAGACAGAAGCAAGAGCAAGAGTGTCTGATTTTCTAATGTTGAATGTTTTCATTGTGGCTTGAAAGGTCATATCAAGAAGCATTGCAGAAAACTGAAGAGAGAAAATAAAGTTGATAAAGGTAAAGAAAAGGCGACTGATGACGACGCAGATAGAATTACTGCAGCCACCGAAGAATTCTTTGTTTTATTCGACGGTGATAGTGTTAACCTTGCTACAGAACAAAGCAGTTGGGTGATTGACAGTGGTGCCTCGATTCATGCTACATCCAGAAGAGAATTCTTTGCATCCTACACATCTGGTGATTATGGAAAAGTTAGGATGGGTAATGATGGATTAGCAAAAGCAATTGGCATAGGAGATGTGCATTTGGAGACCAAGAATGGTACAATCTTGATTTTGAAAAATGTGAAACACATCCCTGATATCCGCATGAACTTAATCTCCACAGGTAAGCTAGATGATGAAGGTTTCTGTAATACCTTCTGTAATGGTACATGGAAGCTTACTAAAGGCTCAATGGTGGTAGCAAAGGGGGAGAAGTGTTCTTCATTGTACTTTATGCAGGCAAAGACTGCTGGTTGTGATATAAATGTAGTAGACAGTGAACAGAGTGTTGAGCTTTGGCATAAAAGACTCAGTCATATCAGCGAAAAGGGTTTGATGATTCTAGCAAAAAAAAATCATCTTTCTGGGGTAAAGAATGTGTCCTTGAAGAGATGTGAGCATTGTTTAGCGGGAAAGCAAACGAGAGTTTCTTTTAAAGCATCCCAACCTTCAAGAAGACCAGAAGTACTTGACATAGTATATTCTGATGTGTGTGGTCCGATGAAAACAAAAACACTTGGAGGTGCGTCCTACTTTGTGACGTTTATAGATGATCACTCAAGGAAAATATGGGTTTATACCTTGAAGTTTAAAGATCAAGTGTTGCAAGTGTTTAAACAGTTTCATGCCCTTGTTGAAAGAGAAACTGGTAAAAAGTTGAAGTGTATCAGAACCGATAATGGTGGAGAGTATATTGGACCTTTTGATGAGTATTGCAGAAATCATGATATTCAACATCAAAAGACGCCTCCTAAGACTCCTCAACTAAATGGGTTGGCTGGGAGAATGAATAAGACATTGGTGGAAAGAGTGAGATGTTTGCTTTCACAGTCACAGTTAGCCAAAACGTTTTGGGGTGAAGCATTGAATACAGTTGTACATGTTATGAATCTCACACCATGTGTTCCTTTGGGAAATGAAGTCCCTAATAGAATTTGGTCAAAGAAAGACATATCTTATAGTCATCTTCGTGTCTTTGGTTGTAAAGCTTTCATTCATGTTCCTAAAGATGAGAGATCGAAGCTTGATGCAAAGACAAAACCATGTGTGTTCCTTGACTATGGTCAAGATGAGTTTGGCTACAGGTTGTATGATCCAGTGAAGAAAAAGCTTATTAGAAGTCGAGGTGTTGTGTTTGTTGAAGACCAAACCTTACAAGACATTAATAAAACTGATGAAACAGAGTCAGAGATTAGTGATGATCTGATTGACTTAGATACAGTTCCTTTGGCACAACCTTCTACACAGATTGAGAATGAAATTCAGAATGATCAGTTTGTTAATTAAGATGAGATAGAAGGTGATGAACAGGTTGAGGTAGATGATGATATTGAGAAACAGTTGTCAGAAACTGAAGTTCCTATAGATGTTCCACTCAGAAGGTCTGTCAGAGATCATCGTCCGTCAACAAGATATTCTGCTGATGAATATGTGTTATTGACTGACGAGGGAGAACCTGAGAGTTATGAAGAGGCTATAGAAGATGAGCACAAAAGAGAGCGGATTGATGCAATGAAAGATGAGATGAAATCTTTACATGCGAACCACACTTTTGAGCTTGTTAAATTGCCTAAAGGAAAAACCGCACTGAAAAATAAGTGGGTTTATCGAGTGAAACAAGAAGAAAACACCTCAAAGCCACGTTATAAAGCGAGACTAGTTTTCAATGGGTTCAGCCAGAAGAAGGGTATTGACTTTGATGAGATTTTTGCTCCAGTTGTTAAGATGTCTTCGATTCGTATTGTTATGGATTTGGCTGCTAGCTTTGACTTAGAAGTTGAGCAGATGAATGTTAAGACTGTTTTTCTTCATGGAGACCTAGATAAAGAAATCTATATGGAACAACCTGAGGGTTTTGAAGAGAAAGGCAAAGAGAAACTTGTGTGCAAGTTGAAGAAAAGCCTTTATGGATTGAAACAGGCACCGAGGCAATGGTACAAGAAGTTTGAGTCAGTTATGGGGGAGCAAGGCTACAAAAAGACTACTTCTGACCATTGTGTTTTTGTACAAAAATTTTCTGATGATGATTTTGTGATACTATTTCTTTATGTTGATGACATTTTGATTGTTGGCAGGAATGTTTCTAGAATTGACAGGTTGAAGAAACAGTTGAGCAAATCCTTTGCCATGAAGGATTTGGGGCCAGCGAAGAAGATTCTTGGAATTCGAATAGTTCGAGATAGAGTATCAAAAAAGTTATATATGTCACATGAGCAATACATAGAGAAAGTGCTTGAAAGATTTAACATGGACAAAGCTAAAGTTGTTAGCTCCCCTCTTTCCAGTCATTTCAAACTGAGTAGCAAACAGAGTCCTTCTAATGATAAAGAGAAGGAAGAAATGAGGAAAGTCCCATATGCTTCAGCAGTTGGAAGTTTGATGTATGCCATGGTGAGTACTAGACCTGATATTGCTCATGCTGTTGGAGTTATTAGTCGATTTATGTCCAATCCAGGAAAACAACATTGGGAGGCAGTCAAGTGCATCATGAGATATTTGAGAGACACTTACAGTTTGAAGCTCACATTTGAAAGTGGAAAGCTCTTGCTTACAGGCTATACTGATTCAGATATGGAAGGAAATCTAGATAACCGACGGTCTACTTCAGGTTATTTGATGACGTTTGCAGGTGGTGCAGTGTCTTGGCAGTCAAGACTACAGAAGTGAGTTGCACTTTCTACTACAGAAGCAGAATATATAGCTGCAGCAGAAGCGTGCAAAGAGATGTTGTGGATGAAGCAGTTTATACATGAGCTTGGCTTCAAGCAACAACGGTATGTGATATTCAGTGACAACCACAGTGCTATTCATCTTGGTAAGAACTCTACATTTCATTCCAGAACTAAACATATAGATGTGAGGTATCACTGGATGAGAGATGCATTGAATGATGGCTTGTTTGAGCTTGAGAAGGTACATGTGTATCATAATAGGTCTGATATGCTGACTAAGAATCTACCAAGAGAGAAGCTTCAGTGGCGATTCAATTCCACATTCTTGACACGAGGGTCTTCGATCTGAACGGTGGAGATCGTTCGGAGCTTTCTAAGACCAGATTCCAGTGGCGATTCAATTCCACATTTTTGTGAGATCTTTCTATTTATCCTTCTTGATTTGTGTTGTTTGTTGCCAAGATTGTTTATCTTGAGTTTCTATGTGTTGTATACCTCTAGTTGTAACTAGAGAGAACTTGTTGTAGCCCATCATCGATTATAGTGGAGATTTGACTTCGGTCCATGGTTTTTTACTCCTCGCCTTGATGAGGTTTTTCCACGTTAAAAATCGTTGTGTTGTGCTTGATATTTCTACCATACTATATGCTTGCTGATTTTTCATTAGGAACACAAAAGAGGGAATAATTGATCCATATTAGAATAGTGTTTATTCCCAACATTTTATTGGTTGGATATAAGAGATGCAAATGCAAACATCTATGAGTCTTTTGGATGAAACAACACCATAAAAAAAACTAACGCTTAAAATAGACAATATCATATTAAAATAGAGATTTCTCGAGATGCTCTTTAACATAGCTTGTATAAAAAAATATGATGCATCTGTTTATTACCTTCCCCAACCCAAAAATATTGTTGAGTAAAAAAAAAAAAATTCATAATTGAGATGAATGGTACTGATGTGCATGGGCAGCCAATGGTATGGGGTCTGCCATAATGCAAGTTGGAGAATGTGTGGAGGAAATTAAACCTTGGCCAATCCTCTGTCACTACTGACTGATACTTATCAATTGGGTCTTATTTTCACTCCAATAATCTTTACAGAATTGCTAGGTATCATTGTTGCACCATACCATATATGAGTATATGTACAATTATTCCTAGCCCCACATTTCCTTCAATCATAATTGCAACATCACCATCCTATATGTCTTCCCATAGTCTAAACCCCACTCAACACTACATAATTCCAGTCATTATATGTTGTGTTATAGCCTCAAGGTTTCGAGTTCGAGATTCATTTGTCAGATTACTTCTTCGATGTCTCCAGTATCTAGCCAAGAGACGGACATTGTTACCTTTGTTTAAAAAAAAAGGTACATAATTTCAGTCCTTATATTTTGTGTTATAGCCAGCCACGACATCAATGTTTAATGACTAAGAGGTCATGAGTTTAAATTTTTCAAAAACTTTTATTCAACTTTAGGTTATACATGCTCTCATCTTTGATTCTTGTGTTTACCCAAAAGATTAATACAAGTACCTAATAATTACAACATATATAATCGACTAAATATGTTCACATGTTGAACTTAGAAGAAAAGGAAGATGCTCAATGAAAGGTAGTTTTGTAAATTTGAATAAAATTAATACCAGGTTTAAAAGTTCTAAGGTCCCCACGTTTACAAATAAAGATATTTCATTTTTAATTTTGAACTAAAAATGTCTTTAACTGCTAAAGTATGTTCATATTTATCCCCTACAGTAAGTCAATAAACTTTTTCTTTTCTTTTCTTTTTCATTAAGTAGTTTATTTAGACCGTGTTTGATAACTATTTTGTTTTTCGTTTTTTGTTTATGAAATTTAAGTCTACAATAACTACCTTATTATACTTTTTTTCTTATTTAGATATACATCTTACTTCTATTTTAATAAACAAAATCAAAATTTGAAAAAAAAAAGTAGCTTCCAAAATCTTTTTTTTGTTTTTGAAATTTAGTTAGTATTCACCTACTTTCTTAAGCAAATATGAATGACCTACGTTCTTAAGCAAATATGAATGACCTACTTTCTTAAGCAAATATGAATACATTGTAGGAAAGATGGAGCACATGGTAGGAAATTTGAGTAAAAATAAACTTAAATTTCATAAACCAAAAACAAAAAATGAAATAGTTATTAAACAGCGCTTTAGATAACCTTTCACGGAAAAAGACACTGTATTACATCCAATGCTTTAAGGATTTTGAGGTGCAAAAAGTAATGGATTTAAATTACTTAGAAAATAATTCCTATAAATTTCCTTGAATTCAAACCAAATGTTATAGAGTTGTCGAGTTATATAGTATGCATACAAATCACAATCATATTAAGGATTGTAATCCAATGGGAAGATGCATAAGATAACATCAATTTGAAAATGGGTAAAACAGAGTGAAGAAACATGTAGACCAATCTTTCATTGATAAATAGAACAAGATTTCTGAACCAACAGGAAACTTTTTATTTTGAAAAAAAAAAGTGGTCAAAGAAAGAACAACCACTGTCCCCCCAAAAAAAGGAAAGCTTCTTCCTTCTTGCAATTGGTAAGGGAAGAAGATAACCCAACTCATAATTCCTATTAGAGCACCTTATCATGTGTTTCTCCTTTATGCACCTTTTTTTCCTAATTTTTTTTAAAAAAATTAATTTAAATTTAAATTTTATATGCTTTGGAATATATTTTTGGGCTTCAAAACCCATTATAAATACTGATGAATTTACCATATGAACTTCAGCTCTTTCTAAAACCAAAGCTTCTTCCTCAGTCAAAACTTTCTACTTTCTCTACCTTTTTTAAATTTTTATGATTTTTGTTGGGTAAGGATAGGGTAATCTGCATCCTGAGGTTTAGATCAGAAAAGTAGAAATAAATAAATAAAAAATGTCTTCTTTTCTAGATCTCGGGTTGCAG
Organism: Sicyos edulis; assembly: GCA_036507275.1. NCBI lineage: Eukaryota > Viridiplantae > Streptophyta > Magnoliopsida > Cucurbitales > Cucurbitaceae > Sicyos > Sicyos edulis. The sequence goes on along the minus strand of CM071847.1, from coordinate 45,337,517 downwards.
ATTACCTCTTCCTTACTAACAATGCTGGAATTGACTAGCAGGTTATCAAATGTCCTACAAGGTTTTTTTTTTTTTTTTTTTGTTGATAATATGCAGGATGGGAGATCGAACCTCTAATTCCGAGGTCGTTGTTACGAGATGCCGATTGTGCTGTGCTCATTTTGGCACTCTCCTGCAAGGTTTCTTGCTCTTTTCCTTCTGTTTTTATTTTTATGTTATGTTCTCACAAGGCTTCATGTTTTGAACATGGTGCGGTGATGATTTTTCTGTCACATGCTGCAAGATTAAGACACCAAACACATGTAAGCTTTCTTTGTAAAGTAAGATCTAACAGAACTGATGGAATAAGTGTTTGTATCTAAAGATATTGGATTATCACACACTGTACCATTGTTGTTTTGATTTTGGTTTTCTGTTTTCATATCAACCTCTCATTCGAGCTACGACACGATTGGATATCAATACAGTCTTAGAACATTAAAACAACATAATAGAAATGCTAACACTCACAATCAAATCAAGAAGGCTGTAGTATGTAACCCCATTATACTCGGTCTCTACTTAACTTTCGTGGCGGCGAACTCCAGCACTTTCTTCAACGCTTTTCGAGCAATCTCTTCCATCCTTGAAGACCAGAAACTCCATTGTATCCACATGGAAAGAGATGAAACTACCACATAAATGTGTAATGCAACCTCCAAAGGCTTTGCCCACCACACAATGCCATGATGGGCCATAAACTTCGTCAAACCTCTAATCATCAAAAGCTCAGTCATATTAGTGAGCAGTTAATTACAGATATTAGATTAGTATAAGCGTCAATCTCAAAACCAATCGGTGATGAGAAAAGTAGATGCTATGAGGTCAACATGGCCTGTAAGATGATGCCTCTTTCTTTTTATTGAACCAAATACCCGTTTGAGTTTAATGGATTATATACTATCTGACCATCCATCTCAAAACCAATTGGCGATGAGAAGAGTAACGAACCTATTAGGATCTCAACAGCATACAATATTTTGTAATCTTTCATTAACATGTCACGGGTTGGTCCAAAATGCAATGCTGCTATATAATTTGATATCGAGCAGCTTTTTCTCATGAAGCAGCAAAAAGAAAGAAATGATGAACATGGGAACTTCTGAGTGGTTTCATTCATTTACTCTTCAGACAAGTTGATTCAAACATCAACCACACAAAGTATATTCCAGATTTAGTCTCATCAGATCAGATCAGATCAGATGGTAGATGACGTGAACATAGATCATCTATGTTTGTGTGTGTAGAAATTTATACTTTATAGTATGAAAATGACACACACTCGAATATTTTAACAGGAAAAGGTAACTTTGTCTTTGTTAATTGATGTGGTTACTGCGAATAATGAAGCATATCTTCTTTATATCATTAAAGGGTCTCAACAACTTTTACAGGTTACAAAAATGAATCTTTTCAATCTATTAATGCAACGAAAGGACTTGTCTTCCTTTTTTGAAAGAAAAGGAGAAAAGGGGATATTTTTCATTAAGTAAAATTAAAATTTAGATCATTAAAACCCCGTTTGATAATATTTTTGTTTTTTGAAATTTAAGCCCACAATAACTACTTCACATATGTTTTTCTTACTTACGAATATCTACATCTTACCTATATTTTCAAAAACCAAACCAAACTTTGAAAACAAAAAAAGAAGCCGAAAACTTGTTTTGGTTTTTAAATTTTTTTGTTTGCATTCACATATGGAACGCAACCAAAAACAAAAAGCCAAGACCCCATTTGATAACAAAAAAACTTAAGCGTTTTTTACTCAAATTTTCTACAATGTATACCATATTTCCTATATTGTATCTATATTTTCTAAAGAGAGTATGTGAATGCTAACCAAATTTCAAAAACAAAAATAACTTTTGGTAGCATACTTTTTTTTTTGTTTCCAAATTTTGGATTAGTTTATAAAAATATAGGTAAGATGTAAATATCCAAGTGAGAAAAAATATATAGTAATGTAGTTGTTGTAGGCTTAGATTTCAAAAACTAAAAACTAAAAAGAAAATGGTTATCAAACGGGCGCAAATGATTACCAAACGAGGCGTAGAATCTGAAGGTTTAAGAAAATAAACCTGTTTGATGAAACATGCAATGGATTGACAGTCGGAAACTTCGTGTTGATCAAGTGCTTTATAAGCCAACTGAAGGACATGGCCCTGGATCCCCTCTGGCATGTCTGTTTCGCGGACCACAGCTTTACCCTCCAACATCTTCAAAAACTGATGACCACTTGGCTTTTTTCTCTGTACCAACCAGCCTGCAAAAGCCTGCTGCCACAAACCTCTGCAAATTTATAGCCCAATTGTCAGACAAGTGAAGTGTATTTTTTATGATTAACAAAAAGAAAAGAAAAGAATAATCTGGTGGCTGTGCTTCAAAACCAAACGATGATATTTCAGTGTTTGCCTCTCTCTTTACTCCTACCTTCAAAACAACAAAATTAGCAAACTTTGTTTGCATTAGCAGGAGTTAAATCAACACATTGTGACACAGAAATATCTTCTGAGAAACACATGTTTTTTTTGTGTGGTACACCAATACTAATCTATGATTAATTCAAAGTTGGGATTTTAAGTCTTGGACGTTTTGATTGGTGGCCTCATAAATCATAGAAAGGGATGCTTGTTTTTGCTTGGTTTTGCAGTTGTGTTGGGAGTTGCACCTCACAACTCACAGCTATAAATGAAGACGGGGAAATGCCAAACAACTAAAATAAGATTGTTGAAAATATCTACTTAAGACACATATATGGATAATTAGAAACCATCATAGAGTGACTTAGTGGGCCTTGGGATGCTTAAAAAGTTAATGAGTTCAATCTATAGTGGCCTGACCACCTATCTAGTGAGTTTCATTGACATCTAAATGTTGTAGGGTCAGACGATATGTCTCGTGACATTAGTTGAGATGCGCGTAAATTGGCCTAGACAATCACAAATATAAAAAAAAAAAGGACAATTAGAATCTTACAACTTGGTGGAAATCTGTTAAGACACCGATAATCTTAATCAACACAATAGAACATTTAAGCAACAAGAGAACTATATTGATATATAATAGAGATTACAATATCATACCACTAGCCTTTCAAGAGGGATATGACTTGTCTCTCCCACCAAAGTCTTTGCCAGGACCCTATCATAATATTTTTCTTCCTTTACAAAGACCCTAACTCCTCTATATATTCAAAGACACTAATGACTGATTACTGTTATGCCCTTACATAAATTATATTAATATCCCAAAACTACCACTCCTTGGGGGTCAAAAAATCTCTCGAGCCATTCTTGCAGCATAAGATGCTTTTCAAGGGAGATGTTTTGATGTCAGCAAGTTAATAACAAAGAATGCAATGAACCAAAATACATTGTGGTTCATGAATTTTGCTAACTTTTTATTGCAGCAGAATATTAATTTTACAGCAGTTATGTGAAGACAATACACTACAATTCAAAACATAAGTTACGCTGTGGTGATTAGAGTGTGGCGCCTTTTATTTTCCTACGATTACTTTACTTGACTCCTAGGAATCTTCAGAGACTAAAAAACATCTCAATGTTGTTAAGATGATCTTACTGCACTCCACTCCATCTAGCCCAGTCAATAAATTGGATTCCAGCATACACGGTGTTGCCACATCGTATACCGACCGTGAAAGCCGAAGCAACTTTTGGAATATTCTTTCCTAACGGCGACGATTCAACTGCGCGTTCCAGTCCATTGATGACTTGATAGCGCGTGTTTGAAGATACAGCAAGAAACACGCCTGCAAGTTTAATGCTAAACATATTATAGTGAGATGAAACAAAAAACGAATTTACACATGGAAAAATACCAGAAACGAAAACGCCAAATGAAAAAGAATCTCAAAACTCTAATGGCAATTGCCCTTATCACTATAGGCTACATAAAAACCAAACAGGTCTGCAAAAGATCCTGCAATCGTTTTTTTCCCTTCAAGGTATCACAATACCGAAGTGTAGAGACACTTCTCTGCGTTGGATGTATGTCGAGTGAAACCGGGCAACCACACTTAAGCTTTCACAAGCTCATGAGTCCAACAATTTATCAAACTCATATCTGAACAGAGTAAATAAAATGCTTAGCTTTCTGTGTTAGGAAGTTCAAGAAAAAATTATGCAAAGTAAATCTAGTTAGGATCCCACATCCAAAAGAGTAGAGACCTCACAACAATATATAAGAAAGGTGGACTACTCCTTTCATCACCAATTGATTTTGAGATGTATGTCCACACTATCTAATAAACTCTGATCAAATAGATTGAGCGTGCTCGTGGTAAACTTATTGATTGTGCCATAAAGACCTTATTGTCCATGCCCAAACATATTGACCCAAGCATGCATAGTGCAAAGTAGAATATCAGATAAGTTCCAGTGTCTGGAAAGAAGCAGCAAGCATAAACTTCACAAATATGTGGAATGCAAGAGAAACAAAAAAAAAAAATATAGAGCATAATACGTAAATATTGTAGGCGGCATACAATGGCGCTATTTTATTAGACAGTGTGCATATTCATCTCAAAACCAATTGGTAATGAAAGGAGTAGTCCACATATCTTATAAATTGGTAAAACTCTCCACTTTTTCAATGTGTGTCAATAGTGAGATTCTAACGTATTCAGTAAGGGTAATACGAGAGGCACAGTAGCAACATTCAAACGACCCTAAAAAAATCAATCAAATAGAATGAAAAAAATATAGTGTGAAATACCCCAAAGAGCTGCGCTCTTGATGAGAGGTGGCACTGGTACTTCATCTTCAGATTTCTTTATGTTCCTAATGTATGGAAAAAGAAAACGGTGATCAAGATCACATAAAAAAAAAACTACTCAATGATGCAAAATAAATGTCCCAATGTCCCAGAGTGTAAATGCAGAGAAAATTGAAGAAAGAGTTTCATGATTTTTGAAACAAGGATAACCACACCCGTCCCTAGGACAAGAGTTTCATGATGCTAATAAAGATGAATTAAGTGTATACAATTAGACTTCTAAATTATCGCTTAAGAATATTATCACAAAAGGTCTCATAAATCTAGATAAAAAACCTCTCCAGTATTAGCAATCCAAATATTATATGTCAAGCCTTGCTTGGAAAGGAAAAACATGCATAAATATACATACACACATACATATATACATTTGTGTGTAATATGAAATTCCTTAAGTTATCAATCACCAAGAGATACCAAGAAAAAAAAAAGTATTACCTTTTCAAGGTTATTATTGAATTTGCAATGCCTTGGCCGACTATCCCACATCCAAATCCTACTGCGCCATATACAAGTCCCTAAAAATAAAAGTATATTACAAATTTCCAAGAGATAAAAGTAGATTTGGCATATAGTTATAGATCTGTGTAGCCCTCACCTTATAGAAAAATGTGGCAATTCTTTGTTGTACAGAAAATCTACATCCCGGTCGTCCAGCTTCAAAAACACTACACATGAAGATAATCTCTAAACATATTGATGTGAAATTTGATGATTACAACTTACAAGTAACACAACTCAGTATAGAAGATTTAAAAAATATCAGTTGGTTCAATTTTATATTGTACAAGAAAATTATAACCTGCTAGGCAGTGCTTCGCAAGCATGTTGAATATGTCCGAGGAAACCTTTCGACACAGATGGTTTCCCAAAACGAACATAAGGTGCCAACAAGGCAACCAAAGCATAGTTAACTCCTCCGCCAACCAAAAGATCAGCAAGATAAAGCTCAAATTCTGTCCAGAAATCTTTGCCTCTCTTTTGAACTTCCGCAACCGTAGAACATAAAGAATCAACCACTAACTGCCCATATTAAATCAGTAATTTTAAAAATTCCATACGACATCCCGAATTATGTCTAAACGATGCTATCTAGTCTATCCTCATCGGCATTTATATGCCTTCCCAATGAATTTCCCATTTTAATTCTACTTCCAGATATCAGTGCAAGTAGAGTTTATCTATTAGACTCAACCAAGTTAAACCATAAGCATATCAACTATCTCAGTATACTTTTTTTCTGCTACATCATAATCAGATCTCTGCTAATTTGATTAGATGGAACTTTGCAAGAAACATGGTAATTGATAAGATGATAAAGTTAATAAACCTCCACGCCAACTTTGAAGAGAAATGACGGATCAGCCAGCATCCGATTTCGAATCATAGCACACGATTTCATCAAAAAGCCAAGAGGCCAGCCTAAACCCTAGAATAATCAAACAAGAAAATTGGTAAGCAGACATGTGTTGAATTATGTTAAACTATCGAGCAACCCAAAAGCTTAAGGTGTAAGGTTGGGGTAAATTTAATTATGTCAACCAACAATATGACCAACAGTTTAATGTATTAGTTGATAGAACGATATGCCCCAACATTAAACATGCAAAACAGATTGAAATGTAAAACTAACCTGCATCTCCAAATATCTAAACAGTAGCAATTCGTGAATTCCCTCGCTTTTCGCTGTCTCTAACATATCCAAAGGAAGAGTCACCCCTCGAGATTCCACCTCTTTCATCACCTCCTCAAATTTCATAATTGGGCCAAATTCCTCTTCTTCTCCGTCCCCGTTATGGTCATCCCCGCCGCCACCGCCACTGTCGCAGCCTCTACCCTTATTAAAAGTTCCATCACCACCATCGCTATCAGTTAAAATTCCGTCATAGATATCATTGTGAACTTCCAAAATCTCCAAAGTTCTAAAATCCTTTTCTCTAATGGCATCATCTCCTTCCTTCGAAACAGTAATATCAGCTGCAGGAACTTCCGAATCAAAATGCGACGGCGAACAATTCGCGACCACCAGAAATTCATATCTCCTTTTCACAGCGACAGATCGTCCAATACTTTTTCTAGCCGATACCGGATACAAAACTTCCTTCCCCATACTTTTAAAGCTTCTACAGCTAAAAACCACCCTCTGACTCCACTTCTTCCCCAAAATGACTTCATTCCCGAACTCCATAGAACAAACCGTTCCAGTAACCGCCATATCAGAGAACTTTCAACTCCTAATCGTGGACGAATGTACAACTTCACCAGAGAAAAGCCACAAGCAAACAAAAATTTCAGACTAACAAACGTAATCGCGACTTAACTTCTAATGAGCACAAAACAACATACAAAGTTCCTTAATCATCATGCTGAGTAGCTATAAAGCACGGACACACCATTTTGAATCGAGGATCTGTATCAGATACGATAAGCCTAAGAAATTGTTCGCCGTGTCGTGTCGTATCCATATTTTAGTTTTTAAGAAATTGACGTATCACCGTGTCGTATCCATATCCCGTATTTGTATCTATGTCCGTGCTTCATGGCTGAGCAGTAAGAGTACCAAGTAGGATCAGATATTCAGATTATCATTGTTCTTCCGATTAACACTCGAAAAGAATAGGTGCATGCGGAGTAAAAATGAGTGGAAGTAAGGGAAATGAGAATACCTGTGTTCCGGCGAAGAAACCTAAAAGAAACGGGAGCGATTACGAATTCAATTGAGGAAGTCGCCGCCGTTCAGATGAATCGCGGCGGCGGCGGCGCAAAGCCGCGAAGGTTGTGATGAAATTGTATGAAATGTGATATACGATTTGAGATTCTGGTTTTTCCTGTGCCTCTCCTTTTTAACTTCAGAAATTGGCGCTATAAGTTTGTTGCGTGTCACCGCCAAACAACAAAGGTTCGGCGGGACAATTGTCTCATAGTTTTATTATTTGGCGTAAATTCAGGTTCTCTCCAAATTGTGGTCTCCTCCCTAACTTATACTAAAAACAAATGTTAAAATAATATAAAATAATTTAGTAATTTTATTTGTTTTATAATATAAATTTGGCTAGGGTATCAACAAACAAACCTAACATAAAGATACTTTCTGTGTAACGTTGGTATTGAATTTGTTTACAATCCAACAATAAAATTATTGTGCCATACATAAAGAAACTCTTTAATAATATAAAAGTAAAGTACTTATTTTTTAAATCGTATCTATATATATATAAATACAAGTGACCGTATATTTAATTTTATTTGTGTTACATAGTATATTTGATTTTCTTTAAAACAATCATGTATAATTTATTTATTTTTTTAAAGAAAATTTGTTGTACACCCAATTTTTTAGTTGTCTATTTTAATTATAATATTTTTCTTTTAGAAATATTTCATTCATTATCAAAATTGGAGTTTTTTTTTTTTTGCATATTTCAATTTTATTGTTTATTTTCTCTTTATTGAAGACTATCGATTATAGTATGCTTAAATTTTCTTTTAAAAAAATTATTATTTATAATTTTTTGTTTTCAATTATACATAAAAAAAAACTTTAGAAAAAATGATTTTGATTAAATTTAGAATCGAATCTAAAGTCAATTCAATAATAGGGTATTTTTAGAAATATGTCAAATTGGAAAAATATTTAGCAAAATTTTTTTTTAATAATCATAGTCATACCATATATAAATTACACGATATAGTTAATACATAATATTAGATTGATATACAATATTGAATTAATAACATATAATATTGTATTAATAATACAAAATATTGTATTAATACTCTAAATTTTACCGTATAATGAATATTAGTTATACCGAATATTTGACTATGATGCAAAAAAAAAATTCAAATTTGCTTAGATGATCTCCAATTATTTTGCAAAATTGGAATATGAGCATAATTTCCCTAATCTAAGCTAATTTAATTAGAATAGATGAAGATTATAGTTATACCAGTGAGAATAACTTTATTAGTATAAAATCTTTTATTGAAACAAAATACAAAATTAATAAAGATTTAAGTTTAAAGTTAACTATTTCATACTAAAATTGAGATAATAATAACATAATGATTTTTTTTTTCTTTTTGACTTAATAACATAATGATTTTGATTCACAGGCATAAAATGAGAATCAAGGTAAGAATCTTTTCTCCAAAAAAAAAAAAGAATAAAGTTAAAAATCTAAGTAATAGTTCTTTTTATTCGAAAAGATATATTATTAATTATTTAGTACTAGGATTGAAAACTTAAACATGAGAATATGTCTCGTCTATTACAAAGATACCCTGACTTATCTTTTTCATGTATTTCTTTCTATAGAATATATATTTTATTTAGAAAAATTGTGATAGATAGTCCAATAACAATTTCACAAATAATTCAAAATTGAAATTTTTTTAAAAAATATTTGTATCAATAGTTAAATATATGATATAATTAATATTCATCATACGATATAATTTAGGTATTAATATATTATTATATGTTATTAATACAATAATACAATATATTAATATAGTATTATATATTAATTGTACCATATAACTTATTTATGGTACATCTATGATTTTCTGCTTAATATTATAAATATTTTTTTAATTTGACATACTCCGAACAATACCAAAAAAACATGACAATCCTTTATCTTTTCTATGTAAGACTATGAAAATTTGGACCATTAAAAAGTTTATTTATTAAAATATGGGTTATGCTCACTTCTCTTTTACAAAAATATGAGTTTATTCTTTTTCTTTTTATTTTTTTTATTAGGTTTATAAAACATGTGACCTCTATAAAAATATTTTTTTGTACAAAATTTAGAACAATATCAAACAAACTTAAACCGTAAAAAAACTAAACTTACGCAGGATATAAACTCATCATTTTTTTAAGGCTATAAACTCTTACAATCAATGCATCGAATTTACATTATTATAAGAATAAGAATAAGAATTAACATTATTTCAGGGAAAAAAAAAGAAGAAGAATAAGAATTAACATCTTTCAGAAAAAAAAAAAAAAAAACTAACATCTGACAAGTGTAGAACTAAACACCACAATTTATAATTCCTCACAAAGCAATATTATTATTCTTATACATGCATTTTTATTCTTAAGCATTTTAATATTTAATAATAATAATAATATATTATTATTATTATTGAATTCATGTGGGGATGGAACTCAATCTCTGGGTCCATTTTATCGTAATAATAAAGGTGGTATGTAATATAGAAAAAAGAGAGATAAAATAATATTTCGGTCTCAAAATTTATAATAAGTTCCATTTTGATTTTTTATTCAATTTTTAGTCTTCAAATAGTATGTATGCATCAGATTCATTTGGATGCATTTTGTTGATGAGGAGTTAGAAGAATTATTTTGAGTTAGTTAAAAATTAAGAGATGTAGTAAAAAACTCGTTTGAATGTAATTTTTTTTATCGAAAAATTAGAGACAATTACTTATTTGGATATAAATTTAAATAGAATAATTATTTTTAATAGTTAAAACTGAGTTATTATGAAAAGTTAGAAATGAGTGGTTAGTATTAAAAAGTTATTTTGAATAGTTATAAATAAATGATTAGAAATTAGGAGTTATTTTGAATAGTAAAAATGACGAATTATTTTGAATAATTATAAAAATTCGTTTGAATGTAGATTTTCAAGAAGAAATTAATAAATTCTCGATCAAAATCCTCTTTAAATATGACAAACAAACACCCGTGACTAAGAAAACTTTCAGAACGATGCTCTGATTCCAATTGTTGAAATATAATTGATTGCCAAAGTCATAATCATAGAGTATACAATAATCTATAAGTAGGGGGAGAAAGATTAATTGGAGCACAATATTTGAAGTTTTTTTTTTTTTTTTTTTTTTTTTTGAGTATAAGAGGGAAGAGAGATTACAAATATCGGTTCCAAGAATCGAATCTGAGACTGTAGTATGAAAATAGATCAATACCAAATCAGATAATCAATCACACCACCGACTCGATGAACACAAATTTTTAAGTGGTTCGACAAGTAGCACCTATATCCACGGGAAACGTAGAATTATAGCTTTTATTTATTTTGAAGATCGATTAGAGAATCGAACAAGAAATAGAAATACTACAATTGGAACACCATTCTCTAGCTCCTTAGCGACAGTTAAACTAAAAATTATAAACCTTGGTTTTACGAGTTAAAGAGGGAGATGAACTAACTGTAGTTAGGACTCTAAGTTTAATAACATGCTTAAGATATTTATTCTAAGTCATTTCAACACCCATTTTAAAGTTTTTTAATTCAACCACAAATGAGAAACACCGTTGGTAGGCTAATGTTAGAAAAAGTCTGACATATTTAATTATATAATGATCTCCTATTTAAAAATTAATTTTTTACAAATCTTTTTATATCGCAAAGAATAGTTAAAATGCTCACCGAAATGGTGTGAACATTATCACATGAATTTAAAAAGAAAAATTGAAGTTAAAGATTCAAATCCATAACTTTAAAGTCATGAACACACACTTCATGTTTAGTACTATAATGTTTGGTTTATAGAATGAAACATGTTGGTTTTGAATCTTAATTCTAAACCAATGTTTAATTTCTTGTTTTGTTTTGACAATTTGGAATTATTATGTCAATTGTATCAGTAACCTTTTATATTTTGTAATCATACTTTCATTAAAAAAAAAAAGGAAATTATTAAAATCCAAGTTAATAGAGTAACTTGGTCAACTGTGTTTACGAAAATTAATCTCAAAAAAAAAAAACTGTGTTTACGAAAATTGTCAATACAAGGCCAGTGAAATCCAAAGTCGATGTAGCCAATATTACTTCTAGATACTATAGTGATTTATAAAAATTAAAAAAAAAAAACGAAATGAATTGGTAGTGGATTATTTGGTTTCGTGTTATGTCGGTTAGATATTAGCGCCTATTAGACCTTATTGTTAGGGTTAGTATTAGTAGTCTATATATAAAATATGTTAGGATTTGTATTGAGTATGGCTTATAGCGTCCATGTAAAGACCCGACCCAATCTAGGGTCTAAACCTAAGTCCTTAACTCAATATGCATGAAAATAATATTCGCAATCTCGGGCATGTAAATTTAAAACAAAAACTCCTTTAAAACAACTCGGAAGAACAAGGTTATAAGAGATAAATTCATTAAAACAGTCTTAGGGTACCCTAAAGTCAAAACATAAAAACTCGATAAAACAGGTTCCATTTATCACGCCCTTAAATAGTTCATGCAGAAAGAAGAAATTTAGACGACTCTAAACAGAATAATGCAGCGGGTCCCATGGTCGTCTCCAGCTCGTTCGATCACCCATCTCGATACAATCTCGTAGTACCTGTGGTATTCCACAGTGGAAAGGGTGAGTTTTGCAACTCAGTAAGGATTCCCCACCTCGGGGTAAAGACATGCATCAGGTCAAAAGCATCACGAACATGCAAGATAGCAACATAATCAAGGGGTCCACAAAACCCGAGCTCCTGGGCGAAAAGAGTTAGGAACCATGTCCAAGATCCACGCCACGCAGAGCGGTCTGAGGCCACAAACCAAAGACCTAAAGGCCAATAGAGACCACAAATCTCTAAGGCAATCTGGGATACCTGCTCCAGCCGAGGATCCTGCGAGTAGAGAAGCTCAGTAGCTAAGGGACCACAAATCCCACAGTGTCTCATACTCACGGTGAGGTGGATCCCGCACGCTCACCAAAGGGCCACAAACCCAACCACATACCCGAGAGCACCCTAGGCTACTAGTAAAATGCCGACAGGCCGTGAGAGCCTGGTGGGCCAACCATCCACGGAACCCGACGGCGAGAGACCACAAATCCCCATCGAGAACGAGCGTCACGGCCACAAACCATGCACATCCGCTTACTAGTATCCTCTATCCGGTCTCGTGTCTCGTTTGCGTCCAAACGAAGCACCAAGCCGCATCAAACATCATGCAAGCCCCCAATGGGACATAAGGATCGCCATGCAAGACCGACTCTATCAATCAACATACGATGAGTTCATGCATGTCCATATAATCAACATAATCTACATGCTTGCCTTAACATGATATCAATCATATGTTGCATGCTCTCAATATAATCAATACAAGCACAAACAACACAGATTATGCCACATCAAACACGTAAGTGAATACAGTCAATCCAACACATGTAATAGCCACGGGCCTCGAGAAGGGGGTAACGGGTCCCTTACCTTGGCCAATCCACAAACTACCCTCCATGAATCCATTGGAAGCTCCAACTAGCCAAATAAAACTCTGAGCCCTGAAACGAACAAACAAGGAAGAACCTCGAAAAACGTGTCACGGAGACACCCGGTGGCTACACGTGCCTCACAAACTCGGCTCGACGAACAGAAAATGGTTCGGGTCAAATCTGGTCAATAAAAATCAATGGGCCAAAGCTCATCATTTTACCCAAGCCAAACACACTTTAATTCACAACTTAGATAAATTTACACCTCTAGCCAAACAAGCTTGACCATTAATTAAATAGCCATAACTCCACAAACAAGCATATTAATCCATGACTTAAATGATTTTAAACCATTAGCCAAACAAGAATTAATCCACCTTCAAATGTATTTAAACAGGCAGCCAAACAAGCTTAAAGCTCAACTTAGAATATCTTTAAACTCCAACCAAATAGTCTTTAACCATAACTTGAATACCCATAACCCAAGAAACAAACAGATTTAATTCACCACTTGAATAGCCATAAACCTGCGAACAAACAGCCCCTAAACCATATTTGAATAACCTTAAACCCAACTTAAATTGCCTAATCCTTCATTTAAATATCTCAACATAATAACCAAACAGTCCATATTCCTTATTTAAATGAGTTTAAACCAAAACCCAAACACACCTCTTCTTCAACCTTTAGGTGCCATTAAAGGTAACAAAACAAACAAGTCAAGAGAAGAGTAAACCTTCACCTTGCTCCGACGAGTGAAACCGGGCCGGCGACGACCTCAACGGCTAGAACTCGTGGCAACGCTCTTCTTCAACCCACACGCGGCGATTTAACTCGACGGCGGCTAAAAATGATCCATGGTCGCGAACTCCACCCGACGGCAGCGGTCCTTCGACGACGACATTCGGATGGCAACGACAGCTCACTAAAAAAAACAACGGCGCTCTCGCGACGACTCGAGCCCACGACCCCTAAGCTGCTGCACGACCTGCACCTCGGCGAAGCAGAACCCACGAGCGAAACCCAGCGCTGCGACGAGCTCGTGCCCATGCGACGCATCCCTAGCAAACCCACGTCGAACACGAACCCATGCGGCAACCAGGTGACAACGGCGAAGCTTGCGGCGCTACTCAACCCACGGCGAACACGAATCCACATGGCGGCGTAGCTCGACTCCGACGATGGTGGTGCTTTGCTCGATCGAACCCGTCGACCAAAATAGTGGAAATCCTCAATGGAGAAGACGATGAACAGTACGCATTTTGGGTCTAGGGATTTGAGGTTCTCAAAAGAAGCTTAAATATCTCCTTACAATTGACCAAAATGCCCTTTAACTTTAACTTAACTACAAGTGTGCCATAAGTCTTATTTCAAATACAAAACCTTGGGTTATTACAGTCCACTTCTTCAATAGACAATTTCTCCCAATTCTCTCTATTTATCAATAATTTTTATGTCTTTTTGGTGTATTTCTAAACTATTATACGGTCATAAATTCAATCCTAAAATCGGTATTTGTAATTTTCTTTTTCTAACTTGTACTAAAAGAAATTACTTCTAGATAGAGACAAAGAAGATTCACACTCTAAAATTAATGTATTCTTCATTACGACAGCATATCAAACATAGTGCTAGAGGAGGAATGATAACAGTCTATCATCCCATGTGTAATAATTGAATGAGCCTGAAACCAGCTCATAAAATAATATAATTAAAAATTACATCAAAATAAGTCAAATAATGGATACAACAATAATACATGGGCTAGATTAAAATATATATAACTCATCATCAACCCATAGACAACGAAATTAAATTACATGCTAACGACAGTGGCAAATAGAATATGAAGTAAGAACTAATCTATTTCGATGACGATGATGTTTAATTTAATATTAATAAGAATGTAAGTTTTATCATCCAGAACAATCTATTTTATGACGAATTAAATTAATTCCAAATTTGTAGTACTGTTCAATATTAATTATGTATTTTATCAAAAATATATATATATATTCATTATGTATTATTAATTATTATTAATATAGTATTATGTATTATTAATATTAATGACTAAAATTGCTAACTTTTTAAAGTGACAATATTTGTAATTATTTTATATATTTAATTAGTATCATATATATATATATATATATATATATATATATATATATATCACTTAGAAATTTTGAATTTTTTCATCCTTTCCTATATATAAGATCTTCCAAAATGATTTAAATAAGTTTTTTGAATCCACCTTTGATGACAGCATATTTCTAAAATGAATAATATCATATCAATTGAAGATAGGTGGAGATGTGAGACCACGTTCATTTTGCATTCTCACAAATCTTCGCTTCAAACAAAATACCATAGAGTATCTCTTTTACTCTTTTACTTCTCTTTTTATATTCGACACTAAAAAATTCCATCCACCTCTTTAGCAAAACTCTTTATTATGACTGTCTTTAAACTCTTAACTTTTTTGTTCGACAATCAAACATTTTGACATGAGTTTGAAACCATATCGATGTCAAGAGGAAAGTATTTGTTATGTATTTATTCAAGGAAACCTCTCTCTTAAATAGATTTTAAAGTACATCAATTTTAGAGTAACCATTCAATTACAAGAGTCAAGTGCTTATGATAAAGAGCAACAAAAACTATTCATCTTATGAATGAAGTTACATGAAGTTAGTAACAAGCATTTTATGATCTTCAAATGTGTTTATCAAAATTATCACCTATTGGGCTTGATTCTTGAAAGGAAGTGAGAAGTTCCACAACTTTACTCATTGCAGGCCTCAAATTTCTATCTTCCTTGACACATAATAAACCCACTTTTAACAACATATCAATCTTGCTACCATTGTGGCTCTCTGTCAATCTCGGATCAATCACATCTCCCATCTTGCCTTGTTCTATATTCTCAACCATCCACCTCACTAAATTACTGTATCTATCTTCCCTAGTAGTTGAAAACGATTGAAAATTTGATGCACTTTTTCCACTGACAAGTTCCAAAAGAACAATGCCATAGCTGTAAACATCAGCTTTTGCATCAATCTTGTGGTCCATCATCCATTCTGGTGCTAAGTAACCTCTCGTCCCTCGCACTTTCGAGAAACCGCTTTCATTGATCTCTCGAAAAAGTTTTGACATTCCAAAATCCGCAACTTTGGGCTCTA
Organism: Sicyos edulis; assembly: GCA_036507275.1. Taxonomy (NCBI): domain Eukaryota; kingdom Viridiplantae; phylum Streptophyta; class Magnoliopsida; order Cucurbitales; family Cucurbitaceae; genus Sicyos; species Sicyos edulis. The sequence goes on along the minus strand of CM071847.1, from coordinate 45,321,264 downwards.
AATCCTCATCAAGGAGTATATTTTGAGGCTTGACATCACAATGAAGTACCCATTCTAGACATTCTTCATGTAAATAAGATAAACCCTTTGCGGTCCCAACTGCAATTCCATATCTTTGTTCCAATCCTAATGTTGTTTCAGATGAGTTGGAGAACAGATGTTTATCCAATGACCCGTTTTTTACAAACTCGTAAACTAACATTTTGTGATGTTTGTCAGCACAAAACCCCCATAATTTCACTAAGTTTTTGTGGTTGATCTTTCCAATTATGCTCACCTCTGCCCAAAACTCTGCTTCTCCTTGTAAAACCCCTTCTAATCTCTTCACACCCACAATCCTTCCATCATCCAACTCTCCTTTGTAAACTGTTCCAAACCCTCCTTTTCCTATGACTTGCTTGAAGTTTTTTGTTGCTCTCTTCATTTCTACATGTGTGAATCTTTTGAACCCCATGGCTAAAACAATGTAGCCCATGTTAACCAACTCTTCATTAACTCGCTTTCGAAAAACATTCCACCATCCAAATCCTATAAAGATGAACTCGATGAACCCAATTACAGCAACAAATCCAGTCAACAATCCCATGTACCGAAACTTCGTTTTTGTGGTTTGTTCATGTACTTGTGTGTTTAGAACAAGCTCTGCGGCAGAGCATTTCAATGAATCAGCTCCTAATTCCTTCAAGTTTGTTCTTCGTTTTGGTACCTTGATATGCATTAGAATAATGGTATCTGGTTTAAGATTCCCATTACGAAGAGCTCCTTTAGGAAAGCATTGTCCAACACCTTCCATTGAATATCCAAATCCCAAACATTGACAATTATTGAGACACGAATTCCTACATGTCTCAACAGAAACTTCTTTAGCGTAATCAACCAAATCATAACCGTAATAATCGGTACGAGGAAGTTGAATGAAATCCAAATCCCCCGATTCACATGTCAAATTAAAAGAAGGGTTGCAGCCTTTACTCCAATCCGAAGGATCGGTTCGATTGAAACCCGGGGGACAAACACAAGTAGGCAATGGATTATACTCACAAATCCCAAATTCCCCACACACCCCATGAACCAAACAAGCATCTAATTGACCACTTGGAAGCCATGTGACCTTCCAATTTCCTGTCAATTCATCAAGGCTGTATAACCTCAAAACCCCATCAAAATCCAACGTCAATCTCCTCTTTGGACCAAACCCATAATCCGTAGCATTGAAATTCAAATTATCCGTAGATTCAAACCCCCCAAAATGGTTCAAAATCGCCACTCTTGAGCTGTCGTATCGAGTTCGACCGTTATCGAACACGCTCCTGCCCGGATCAGGCCAGTAGATGCTCGAGAGAGAGGGGCTATTGTAAATGAGATTAAGAACATTGTCGTCATTGAATTTAAAGAAGTAGAATCCCGATAAGTACGTACCTGGACTTCTCATCGAAACCATTGTCGAGTTCTTGAGGAAATGCTGCTGTGGAAGCAGAGTATCCGTTGGGGAATCAAAGCTCTGCCAAATGAACCCGCCAACTCCATCGGTTACAACCAGATTTCCATTCTCGAGAAGTCGAAGCTCGACTCGTTGCGTTGTGAGTGTGTTTGTAGCCCATGTGGTCGAGCCGTCGGCGTCGGCGAGTACGAGGTTACCGTCGGGGTTGAGGCTCAGCTTGGATTGGTGTCCGTTGACAGGGTTGTCTCTGTTTGCCATCCAAACAACGGTTTTGTCAACGCTGTTTGTGAACCAGATTGAATAGGAGAAGGAATTGTTGCCGGTTTTGTAAAACCCGGACGAGAAAGTTCCCTTTGGGGATGTTTGGATGTGGGTGTTGTGGTCCTCAACGGCTATGGATTGCCCCTGAGTTAGTGTTTGGAATTGGAATTGTGGTGGATTTGGTTCCCCTGAGAGTGGTGTAATTAGAAAGAGGTGAATTAGAAACGCCAAAACGAACATTGTGAAGTTGGGAAATTTTGGGTTGCAACAATTTGTGAAAATGGCGGATTTTGAACCAATTTAGAAGGTTTGAAATGTGGAGAAATTGAATTCGTTTTTTTTTTTTTTTTTGGAGTCAATGGCCGTGAAAAAGAATCAAAATTGGAGTTCAGTAGAGAGGATTTGAGTATTATCTCGCATTCACACTTGGCAGTTGACAATTGGCAGGTTGAGCACGGAAGAAAGATATTATTATTTTTTTTTTTATTGAGAAAACGGAAGAAAGATAGTTTGTACATAGATTTATTTAACAAAAAAATTAAAATGATCACAATGCGGAGACTTGGACTTTTTTGTTTTTTTTAAATATATTTTATATTATTATTATTTAAAAAAAAAAAGACAATAAAACTCATAAAATGAAGGGATGTACAGGCAATTGGAACAAACTGGGTTAACCAATAAAAATGGTAAGGTAGAGTTAGTTATAGTTTTCTTTCCGAATTATATTATAATCTTTAAATTGAGTTAATTTATAATTTTTTTTAGATTGAATTGGATTATAATTTTAGTTGGGTTGGATTATAATTTTATATATTTTTTAAAAAAGTTATAAGTTCTTTAGTTGATCTTTTTTTTTCTTTTTCCTTTGACAAAAATTGATGTATTGTATTAAAATCGTGATAAGTTTTTTTTTTTTTTTTTTTGAGATTACAATAATTGAGGGTAGGAAAACTCGAACTCAAGACCTGGTCATTGAGCATAGTGCCGCTGAGCAACATGTTGGCAAAATCGTGATAAGTTTGATTAGATTTCACCTTCAAATAAATTTTTATTGTGAATAATTTTTGTACAAAAGTGTATATTAGATGAAAAAAGACCACTTTTTTACCTTGCGTTTAGCTAATATAAATGGAAAATAAAAACAAAATTTAGAATTTGTAGCAAATTTTAGAATTCATATTTTAATTTTGAACATTTTAAAATGAGAAATGAACAAAGAGATAAGTCTTTCTTTATATTTATGTGATATAAGTTGGTGTCACAATTTTTTAGTATTTAAACAAAAAGTTTAGACATCAAAAAAGGTTTGTCTTTTTATTAATAAAGAAACAAGTATTTCTCTTTTAAAAATATTTCATGCGTAACAAAATATTCCGATTTTTATTGTCTTCAATCATATTGAAACATTCAATGAAACCATGAATTTGTGAGTTAGAATATCAGGAATGCCCTTTTCAATTTCTATTATTATTATTATTACTTTAATTTTCATATGCATTGAATTTCTTTTATCTTTTTATTATTCATGAAAAATTTCCAAACAAAAAATTTGAATACATCGTCAACAAGTATTATAGTTGAGCAGTAATATTTCTCTACATTCAATAATCAGAAAATTATGAGTTTGAATTTCTCCTCCTTCAATTATGTACAACTTAAAAAAAAAAAAAGAAGAAGATAAACTAATATAATAAAAAAAAGTATATAGTTGATCTTTGTCTTTTTTAATAAATATTAACATTTATGTATATATCAACAGGGGGGAATTGAATTTTCTCGAAGAAAAGACACATTGAGGAAAAGAAAGCTACATTGAATGCTTGATTTGAATAGGTGAGAAATAATTGGCAATTTGTTCATTGGGTCAATTCTCCTTCGGTATAACTTTTGAACTTTTTTTTAGCTAACTGTGAGAATTCAACAAAAATAATATATGGCTAACAATTATCTATTTTCGAGACGAAGCTATGAACTAGTTTACAATTAAACAATAAAAATTATTGGATCAATGACCCATACTGATCCATTTGATAACATGACGATGATTTTCTAATGCTATGAACTTTGCTTTGAGGAAAAAATGACTAAATATAAGTCCTAACCCCTTAAAAAAACCACTTTACTATCTCAGGGTATAAGTAAATTTCGGTTGACTTTTAATTTCAATGATCAAATAGTATTGCAATCTCAAGTTGAGAATACAATTATTGGACAATTATTTAAAGACTACTTCATTCTCCAACCAACTAACTTGTTGATTTAATATATATTCTCTTTATTAAAATATTTTCCCCTAGCAAATCATATATTTTCATCGGTTAATTTTAATATATAAGGTGAGAATCTTCTACATTAAATTAATCATAATTATACTCGAATAAATTGCATAACATCGTATTGATATGAAATATATTTTGTATTAATTTGATATATAGATGTTGACTTATTTTAAATAGACAAAGAAGTCTTTTTCTTAAAAAAAAGATAGAAGAAAAAAAAACTTGAATATATAGAGAGGTTTGATTTTTGGTTTTATAAAGAGTTACAAACAAAAATTTATAACATTTCTAAAAACATTGATGTCATGGAATGACTCTTTTTAGTAGTGATCCAAACGATCTATTGTTACCATTTAAAATATTGGCTCTTTTACAACCATTTATTTCTACAACTTTTTTACAATATTTTTCTGCAAAAACTCACATCTAAACGAGCTATTACCTATTAAAAAATACACATTAAAACGAATTATTACCCTGATTTTTAATCACTCAAGATAATTTCTCATGCAACTATTTATCAAGAAAAAAATATAAAATAAAATAAAAAGTTTAATATTCAATTTTAAATCAAATTCCGTTGTAGTCTAGTTGGTTAGGATACTTGGCTCTCACCCGAGAGACCCGGGTTCAAGTCCCGGCAACGGAAATTTTTTATTAATTTCTGAGTTTTTATTTTTTTATTTTTTTTAACTTTATTAATTTTACTATTTTAGTAAACCAATTTAAACCTCTCTCAGCGGCAGAACTGATACAGCGTAGGGTATGGTTCTGAGTGTTCGTTTGCAAGGAGGATTTAGACGGAAGAATTATTCTTCTTCGAAAATTTATATCCAAATGAGTTTGTACTAACTCTTCATCTTTTTTACTTTTAAAAATAACGTTCATTTTTTTTAACAATTCATTTCTAATTATTCACTTATAATTCAATCATTTCTAACCACCCATTTCTAATTATTCATTTCAAATCAATAAAAATAACTTATTTTTAACTACTCATTTTTTAATCATTCATTTTTTAATTACTCAAGATAACTACTCATTTTAAATCTACACCCAACAAAATTTTGACTCTAATTTCTCTACTTAGAAACCTAGTTCAAACGAGTTTTTACTTATAACCCTCAATTTTTAACAGTTTAATATAACTTTTCAAGCTAAATTCTCTTTAAATAGGGTAAATAAACACCCCCTAAATCTTGGAAACGGAAAATTTTGGCATTTTGAATATCATACTACCTTAAAGTGTGGTTTAAAAGGAAAATCATTTTTGGACGATTTTACCCTTAAATCACACCCTAAATTACAAACATGTCATAATCTTCTATTCAAATATAAAAAAAAAATGCAAATATATTTATAATATTATTTAGATATTTAGATTTTCATCATCTAGAAGATAATATATTTTTAGCAAATCTCATAAATTAAGTTAGAAGATAAGAGAATCTGCGTAATATTCTTTATCTTTATATCTTTACTACTTAAAATGTGATTTATTATTATTATTATTAATTATTAAAATTTAGTATCTTCAAACTAAATAAGTATAAAATCAAATGAAGATATTGAGTTTTTTTTTTTCAAATTTAAAGAAGATTTTGGGTTTCAAATTTAAATAAGAGAATCTACGTAATATTTTTTATCTTTATATCTTTACTACTTAAAATGTGATTTATTATTATTATTACTAATAATTCTTTTATGTTGCATAGATGTACAGATTTTGTTCGGGTTGGGAGTCTTAGCATTGGTGCACTGAGTTGTGTTCGTGGGAACGGTTGTCGTCGAAGGTAAAGAACAATTTTTTCAATCTGTATTAATTCGTTGTACATAACATTTTCTTCTTCTTCATTTATTTTTATTTTTATTATGTTTTCTTTGTGTAATTCTATTTATTTTATGCTTCAACTTTAATTTATAATTTTTTAAAAAATTTATGGAGTATTTAAAATTTTTAAGAGGTGTTTATCACATTCTTTCATTAATGAAATGTAATTTTTTTATAATTATTATTTTTTCATATTATTATTATTATTATTATTTGTTATTATAATAAATATAACTTAACATGTAATTTGTTGCTTTTTCTGTGATACATGATGTCATTGAAGTATATTCATATTTTGACATATGAAGCTACTTAAATTTTATCAATTTTACTAATTATATATTTTTAAATTTAAATATAAATCTATACACCATTATTATTATTGTAGAGAAAAATAGATTTAATATAATATTATGTTTTAAATTAATATTTAAAAATTTTATGTTCCATCAAAATTCGGAGAAGAGGTAGATAATAGATTTTATGAGTTTTTTTAATTTTTTTTTCAATATTTTCTTTTTTTATTATTATTTATAAAATATAAGATGAAATAAGAAAGTACAAATATGATTTTTAAGATCTTAGATAGGTGATGGTTTCAAGGTTTTTTTTTTGAAAAAATGGCTCGATGTTTGTAGATTAAACTAAAATAATAAATGAATGAAAAAAATATATTGTGTACAAAGTAGGATTTTAGCATGACGAAAACTTATTTCTTAAAGAAGTTTAATTTATTTCATAATTTTCTTTAAAAATTATGATATGTATATTTTTTTTATTTCACTTTTATCTTGAACTACGTTATATGAGATTATATATATATATATATTTTAATAAATAAAAATATAATTTCAAATGTCAAAAAAAATCTTCCGTGCAAGTCACATTCCAAAGTTCTAATATATTTAAAATGATGCGAATGTACAATTTTCTCTGTGCTTGGTCTTGTGGAAGCGAATATTTATCCACCCGAACTGATATACACACATGGGATTTGTTTTCCTTTTAAAAAAAAAATTGTAATCATTAATTAATAATAATAATAATAATAATGAATCATTTAGACACATTTCTAATCAATTCCAATCAACAGATGCAAGGGATCACAAAGCTCCATCACTATTTTGAGTTCAATCCATCAGTTAGATCAAGATCAACTTAAATCAGAATAGTCATTAACCAAAAAAAAAAAAAAATCAAAAGTGATCAAGAACATCATGCAAACTCACTTTTTTTAGTTTTTAATATGAGAAAATCTGCCCACATATGAATGTGTAGGCAAGTCCAACTTTTTTTTCTATGTATTACTATTTTGAACTACACAAATATTTACTTTTTTCTTTTTTTGTTCATATGAAAAAAAATGTGTAGCTCAACATGATTGACTAATTAGTAAAAGTTGAACTTGCGTAGACAAGTTTTTCTCTTTTTTCATATAGAAAAGAAAGAATCTAACATAAAAGGGTAAACAAATTTCAACACTATAGACATTGAGTTTTGAATATAGATGTCCATTTTCTCTGCGGGCCGAGTCTTCACCCTTAACAGGGCAGGGAATGGGGCTGGGGATTGGGGAAAATTCCCGGTGATTAATTAGGGCCGGCCATAAGATTCCCCGTCCTTGATTCCGTGATCCCCTCTCCGTGTACTTTTTTTTTTAATATTTGTTGATGATATTATCTATGCATGAGAGTATTTTTCTTTCATAATTAACATTATAGTTGAAATTTATAAATATTTTTTAAGAAAAACTCATTGTTTAAAAATTATATATATATATATATATATTTTTTTTTTTTTTTTTTTTTTTTTTTTTTTTTTTTTAATTTGAAAAAATCCTTTCGGGGACATGATCCCCGCCGGTGCCTTGCGGAGGAATCTCCGCCCCGATCCCCGAGAATCTACCAGAGAGTTTATTTTCTCTCTAAATGTAATTGCAGTCATAGATTTTGTTATTCTCACTTTATGGTGCAACAATATTAATATATAAATGACCTTAGTGCAATCTAGTCTTTCATTTACCGAATAAAACATGTTGAGCTTGATATATATTTTATTCGGTTCATGAGCGGTCCGCCATTCATGTTGATGCTCACCTCACGAATGTCTTCAATAAACTTCTTGCACATCTCATCTGAATGAGTATTAACTTCTCTATTAATTATTCATCATAAATACCCATTGGCTTGTGGAATATTAGAAAGTATGTTTTAGTTGAGAGCCTTAATCTCTTGTTATAGGTCTCAGTCTCTTTTCTTGTATTCCAAGCCTTTTAACCAATGTTTATATTAAAAAATCGAAATTAAATTACAATCCAATTTGGGGCAAATTGCCAAAATTCTGACTTTGGAATAGAATTTAGTTTCTATCTTTGAACTAGGAATCTAAATTTAGTTATTCCAAATTTAGTTTGAATTAAAATTTTATCAAGATTTTGGCAAATGAGAATTTAGAAATGAGGTTTTTAAATTTCAGTATAATACTCACTCTGATTTGATTCACCACAAAATGTTATAAAATTTTGTACGGTCCGATAACCTTCACAAGGATGAGGCTTGGTTGTTCACAAGATGGGGAAGCGAACGAGGGTACCACCGTTTCTTCCCCATCTCCTTGAGCTAGACGATCGTTAAGTCACCAAAAAAGGAAGCATCCTCTTGGAAGGGCATGTTGAAGATTTAGCACATGTTTGTTTAAGCGGTGCACCCAATTCCACAATCATAAAATTCAGGCCCCGTTTGATAACCATTATATTTTTCGTTTTTTGTTTATGAAATTTAAGCCTATAACGACTATCATACACTTTTTTCCGTATTTGAATATCCACACCTTAACTATATTTTAATAAACAAAACCAAAATTTGGAAACAAAAAAAGTAGGTTTCAAAAGCTTTTTTTTGTTTTTGAAATTTAGTTAGTATTTACCACTTTCTTAAGGAAATATGGATACATGGTAGGAAAGATGAAGCACATAATAGGAAATTTGAGTAGAAATAGACTTAAATTTCATTAAAAAAAATAATAAATAAAATGGTTATCAAACGGACCCTCAGTTTGTCAATTATTGGAGCTTCGCATTGTCGCCCTAGTCCATTTGTTCGTCATGGGAGTTTTAGTGCATGTCAGAGTTCATTGGCAAAAGTATAAGTTAGAGCCGCAAAATCAACCATTTGTTAATATTTTTAAAATTTGATAATAATTAGGGATAAAAATATTTAAACGTGTAATCTCTAGTTATTAAGGTCATACATAATCTTGCAACCGTTTGTTAATCTATTTGCTAATTAAATTCTAACCATTCAAAAATTTGGAGCAAAACTTGTCTAATTGGTGACAAGTAGACTTAAAAAGAAAAAAAAAAAAAAAAAAAAAGAGTAGAAACTAGTTTGGAACATTGTCTAAATTGTCAAAGAATGTTGTACTAGTTTATATACTATAAAAACGTGTAGAATAAGTTAACATATAGTAAAACATTCAAAAAAAAAATTTAAAAAAATACTAAATAACATTTCTCAATCACAAACATCTCCATGCATGTTTGGTTCTTCATAACATGTAAGTAGTTCTACGATTCTACTCATTGCAGGCCTCATGTTTCGATCTTCCTTTACACATTGAAGAGCCACTTTCAACAATACTTCTATCTTCTCAATTTGTTTGCCTTCAACATTCAATCTTGGATCCAACACTTTCTTAACCTCACCCATTTCAACACACTTCACTAAATCTGTAGATCCACCGTCTTCGACAGCGGCGACCGATCGGAAACTAGACGCATTCACTCCACTGATGAGCTCTAACAAAACAATGCCATAGCTATAAACATCAGCCTTTGCATCGATCTTTTGGTCCATCATCCATTCCGGAGCTAAATAGCCCCTCGTCCCTCGCACTTTCGAGAATCCACTTTCATTGATCTCTCGAAAAAGCTTCGACATTCCAAAATCTGCAACTTTGGCTTCTAAACCTTCGTCTAGAAGAATGTTTTGAGGCTTGATATCGCAGTGAAGTACCCATTCTAGACATTCTTCGTGTAAATAGGATAAACCCTTTGCTGTTCCAACTGCAATTTCATATCTTTGTTCCAAACCCAATGCAGTTTGAGATGAATCTGTGAATAAAAGTTTATCCAATGACCCATTTTGCACGTACTCATAAACTAACATTTTGTGATTTTTATCGGTACAAAATCCCCATAATTTCACTAAGTTTTTGTGATTGATCTTTCCAATTATACTGACCTCTGCCCAAAACTCTGCATCTCCTTGTAAAATCCCTTCTAATCTCTTCACAGCCACGATCCTTCCATCATCTAATTCTCCTTTATAAACAGTTCCAAATCCTCCTTTTCCAATCTCATGTTTAAAGTTTTTAGTTGCTCTCTTCATTTCATCAAATGAGAATCTTTTGAACCCCATAGCTAAAACAATGTAACCCATGTTAACCAACTCTTCACGAACCCGCTTACGAAAGATGAACCACCACCCGAAACCGAGGAAAACAAGCTCGCTCACTCCAACTGCGACCACCACTCCAATCAACAATCCCATGTACCTAAACTTATTACTCGAAACCTCATATTTATGAGTGTTCAAAACAATCTCTGAATTCGAACAATTCAAATCACCAGAATATGACTCAATTTTAAAGCTCTCTACACCCTTTGGGACCTTCATAAACATATGCACGGCAAGGTCGGGCTTTCGATACCCGTTACGAAAAGCACTCTTCGGATAGCATTGCCCCGATCCATCAAGTGCATATCCAAACCCGGTGCACTCGCAGCTGCTAAGGCAAATGTTCCTACACACTTCAATTGACACAAATTGAGCATAACTCCAATCATAACCAAAGTAATCAGTATTATGCAGAGTAATGAAATCAAAATCCACTTCCTTTGTAGAATTAGAATCACATGTCAAATTAAATGGAGGATTACACCCTTTGGACCAATCTGAAGAATCAACTCTTGTAAAACCAGGAGGACAAGTGCAAGTTTGAAATGGATTATACTCACAAATTCCATAATCTCCACATAACCCATGAACCATACAAGCATCAATTCGCCCATCAGTAACCCAAGTGATCTTCCAATTTCCTGTCAATTCATCAAGGCTGTATAATCTCAAAATCCCATCATAATCCATTGTTAATCTCCTTTTTGGACCCACCCCATAATCTGTAGCATTGAATCTGAATCTATCACTCGATTGAAACTCGCCCATCTCGTTTAAAACTGCGATTCTCGAGCTATTGTACGGGGTTCGGCCATTTTCAAAGATGATTACCTATCACGAAAATCAGAAACAACAATTAAGAATTATATTTTTTTTAAAAAAAAATGAAAGACAAAACAGGATAATTTACGTGGTAGTCAAATGTCTGCCGGGTAGGGCAAAGCCCGAGAATGGCTTTATGTCCCCACCCATCTCCGTAAAATTCTTTATTTTTTCATTTTTATAAATAGTTTTAATTATAAAGAAAATACATATTTTAAAAGGTATTGGTTCCAATAAAAAAATATGTATTATTTGAAGATTAAAGGTATCAAAAAGAGAAAAACAATAATAAATTTTTAAAATAAAATATAGATGAGGAAAAATCTAAAAAATGAGAATGAAAAATACACTCTTTATCCCCCAGTTTAACTCACTAAGTCACTCTCACCGATGCAATCTAAACTAATCTGCCCTATTAGAAACGGATCCTTTGGGGGCGAGAGAATGGGCATCCATGACATGGTTGGTGCATTCATTAGGTTGGGAAAGAGAACTCTTTTAGAAGTTTAATTTATAAAAATTTATTAAAACTTACAAATTTTTAAAAAGAGATGTTATTGAGGCGGGAAAAATAGTTTGAAAATCATGCCAACCATTACCATGGTGTAAGGCCAATAGACACTAGAGAGTGAAGGGCCATTAAAGATGAGATTCAACACATTGTCATCATTGAATTTGAAGCGATAAAACCCCGACAGATACGTGCGTTGACTTCTCATCGAAACCAAAGTCGACGTTTTCAAAAACCGTTGCTCCGGAAGCAGAGTATCCGTCGGAAAGTCAAAGCTCTCCCAAATGAGGTGCTCCGATTGGTTCACGACGACCAAATTCCCGGTCTCGAGAAGCCGCAGCTCGGCCCGACCTGTCGAAACCGTGTCGGTGGACCAGACGACGGTGTCGTCGGCGTCGGTTAGCACCAAATTGGAATCGGCGTTGAGGGTCAGTCTAGATTTCTCCCCGTTCACCGGCTTGTCTCTGTTCGCCATCCAAACGATTGTTCTGTCCAAACTGTTTGTGAACCAAATCGAAAAACAATACGAATTGTTGCCGATTTTGTAAAACCCGGACGAGAATGTCCCGTTTGGGGAAATCAGGATTTGATTTGAGTTTTCAACGGCTATGGAGTTTCCTGGATTTAGGCTCTGTAATCCCTTTGTTGGTTGAGCCAGAGCTGCAAGAAGTAGGCAAATGAATATATGAGAAGCTAACATTTTGAGGGGTATTTTTGGAATTGGATTTGTGAAGATGGTTTTTTTTTTTTTGTGGAAAAGATTTGGGTTTATATAATTGTGTCTTAGTAGTGGAAAATTGGGAGTTTTTTTTTTTTTTTTTTTTTTTTTTTTTTTTTTTTTTTTTTTATTGGTCAATGACGGGAAAGTAACGGCAAAAAGGTCAGGTTAAAAATTAAAATAATGTCAAATAAGCGTTAAAATCACTGTCGGAAATGGCCGCCTATCCAGAAAGGTTGTATTTGGAAGGATCTTCAATACTGTGATGCCTATATTTTCCTTTAGAAGGGTTTAGGGTGTGTTTGGAGCACCGGTTTGGTTATAATAGACGGAAGTTTATAATAAACGGTGAGTTATTGTAAATGGCGTTTGAGGGACAAGTTATTATAACAAGGATTATGTTAAACGGTGTTTGAATGGCTGGTTATGTAACAAAAAGTAATATATGTAAGGTGTAAATAAACGGATATGTAGGTTTAGATAAACGAGCACGCAGGTTTAGGTAACCACCATTTATAATAAACGATGTGGCAAACATCGATTTGATTATTATAACCAACTCGGCTATTTACATAAACGGGGCTCAAACACACCCTTAACGTAATTTGCTTTATATTTTCGTATTCAACATTTATATTAAGATTTTTGGAGACTAGACTATATCAACTCTTTTTAAATACTAATTTTGTTTAATTGAGGATTTGTATTTTTATTAAATATAATTATTGTGTTCTCTGTCTTACATTTTTTTTTATTGTTGTTTTGTTTATTCAAATATTCTATGCCATTAACATTAACCATCATGAAGTAAGTGGTCTATAGTATTTTCGAGAATGAAAAGGTGATAAAATGTTAAATCTATAGGAGTCATTTACTTAACAATTAATTTTTTATAAATTTTTGTTTACATCCAAATATTATAAGGTCATACATTATATTATAAGATAATAATCGAGGCATACATAAGATAATTCATTTTCACGAAAATAGAAGAAATCTTGTTACTGATGTTGAGATTTTATTTTTTTTTATTATTATTTTAGTACACAACATTGATGGCGAGGTGATTGATGGTGATTATTAAGTTATGTGTTTTTTTGGGAATATGTTAAATTGGAAGAATATTTTACAATAATAGACAAAAAAAATAACATTTATAGTCATAAATACTCTTAATAATTATACAATATTGTTATAAATATTATTAATAATATTGCTATATTAATAACATATAATATTGCATGTTTTAAAAAAAATTATAATATTGTATTAATAATAAAATAATATTTTATAATGAATATTAATAATATCTTTTTTTTATCTGCGGACGAATAGTTTTTAATTTATCTAAATTTGTAATTATTTTGTAAAGTTGGACTATTTAGAACAATTTTGTCCTTTCTTTTTATAAACATAGAGTTCATTTTTTTAAAGGTTCTCTGACTTTGAATATTCCATGGCATTCCCCTATTAAATACCAACAAAATATAAATTTTATAAAATTTTTGCCTTCTACCTTAACAACGTGGGAGACGGAAAGATTAAAGCATTGTATGGAACCCAACTAAATAGATTTATTGGTTTTTTATACCAAAAAAAAATGGTTTGGTTTGGTTTGAATTTTTAGCGTAATATTGAGTGTATCTATTTTTATTTTTATTTTTTTAAAAAAAAAGTTATTAGTTTGATTAGGTTTTCATTCAAAACACTCAATAAAAATTAATCGAACAGTTGTTACATTTTTTTACTTTAATATTCTTTTTTATTTGTTCTTCTTTTTATTTAATTAGTTTTACTTTTTAGTTGATTATTACTTTAATAACTAACTATTTTTATTTAATTGTTTCAGAAAAGTTAGGAAATTTTGAGGAAAAATATACAAAAAGAGAGATCGAAAGTGAAAGTGAAATAGCAAATTTTAAAAACACAAAAAACTCGAGAACTACGTATAGAAATCAAATTAAGGAAAAATCAAATCAATAGTTTTGTCATTTTTTTCAATATTGGTCGATTGTATCTTCTTGTCGAGATGTGTTTGATTTTTTATTTTGCCTAAAACCGAAGAAAAAAAAACCAATATCACTCATAAATCAAACTAGGTTCAATCCATAGTGGTGGAAGACAAATACCGATTCTCAAGATCGAACCTATAATATTCAAATTAGTTGTAATTATGATTAAGATTACCATCCTTATCAAACTTTAAGATAGGTGATTGATCAAATTCAAAAGTTACAAAGATCATAGGTTATAAGTTGTTTCCTAAACAAATATGTAATTGAAGATGGATATACTTCTTATTCTCAAAAAAAAAAAAAATGGGGATACTTCTTTTAAGTATCAGATAATTCTAATAGTTTGGATCTATTATTATTATTTATTTATTTTTAGATTATCTAGAATCAATTATTATGATTTTCAATTTTAGTTAGGTTTCTAAATTCAAACTTTTTCTATGTATATTGACTTCAATATTGAACCATATAACTCTTCTATGAATATTGACCTTTTTTTTATAGAATATATTGACTTCAATATTGAACCATATTACTATAGTAATTTCAAACCATATTGATTTCAATCTTCAAATCTTCATTTTTCAAACATTGAAATAATATAGTTCAATATTTGAAGATGGGAATGAAGATTTGAATTCTAGAAGAAGAAAAAACTCTATCGATTGGGTTTTTTTTAATTTCATGAAAGGTTTGAATTATGATTCTTAAATTATAAACATATTTATGTGGATGGAACTATGATTCATGTTGGGAATGAAACTTTTTTCCATCATTATAAAATATTCGAAAAGAAGAATTCTTCATGTGTGAATGAGGGGAACTAAAACTTTGATCGTCTTGATTGGTATACTATATGATATTATTATGTTATATACAGATTTTATTAACGAACTTCTTTTTGTTATGTAATTTATTATCTATATTTAAAGTGCGTCAAAGTTTTAGAAACTAATATAATGTTTGAATATTTGATTTATGTAAGATGATATAATAGTATGTAAAATATGTTTTTTTTTTCACAAAAAATGGTAGATCAAATTTTTATTTGACAGGCTTCTGTTTCAAGATTTTCCATAAAATAAAAATTGGTTATAAGAATTTCTTTGGTGCATTTTGTACATTAATAATAGTTTTAAGTCTCTTTTTTTTTTTTTTTTGGGGTAGTACAACAACTTCATTTTAGTCTTGGTTGTTAATTAGTTAAGATATATCGTCAACAAGAGCATAATATTAATGTGACACTTTATGTTAGTAATTAAAATTTTATAAATTTGACTCTTTCTTTTTTTTCTTTTCTTTTTTTTTGATATATAAATTTGACTCTTTCTAATAAAAAATAATAATAAATAATAATGATTAAGCTCTATAATCATTACGAACAGATAAGTGAATTCGGCTAAGTTTAAATATTTTACTGTTTTTCATATTTTAAAATTTTCTATTTTTCATGGTGTTTTTTAAAATAGAATCCTATAACATCCGAATAAAATTTCTTTGACACCAAAGGATTTGATTTCACTTAATTATTCAGGAATCATAACATAAGTGGTATGTTTGAAGTCAAATAGTCAATCAATGATTAAAAATATTAAAAATTAAGATCTATAAAATAGATGTAAGTTTGAAGACTAATAGTCAGACAAAACAAAATAAAATCCAAAAATTTCGTCTACAATGAAATAGAAATGAATATTCAAATTGTTTTTTTTTTAATTATTAAAATTATCGGATCAAAATGTAATAGCGGTCTTATTCATTTCATTATTATTATTTTAATATTTATTTATGGGATTTTTTTAGGAATAGACCAAATTGAAAAAGTATTTATAATAGTAGGTACAAAAATATATATTTAGCAATTATAATCACACTCTGTAAGAATTATACATATAATTAATACATAATATTGTATTAATATATAATATTTAAATTTGCTTAGATTACGATTATTTTATGAAATTGGACTATCTACCACAATTTTCAGTTATTTATTTCGTTAATAAACCACACGAATGTCGTACAAATTATAATAATTAGAGATAGAGGGATTCGAACCCATAACTTCATGATCAATGAGTGTACACTGATGTCATCGTTGTTCTTGTTAGCGTGGGAATAGATTCTTTAATCACCTATTTTGCCTTTCATTTTTAAATATGTCTTTCTTCTTTGCGTAGAAAAGTAATAGCTGACCGAAATTAATATACATCCAAATAATGAATTTTGAAAGTCATATAAAAAACTTAAAAAATTCTATTGTAAGAAATAAATTTTAAGTCTTAATTTTTTACATTTGTTTTATTTTGGCCTATAATTTTTAAAGTGTTGAATTTTAATCTTTCGATTTTAATATTTGTTTCATAATCAAATTTAGTTTTAAACAAATTAAATTTTTTTAAACCTGTTTGGAAAGAAAATTTTTGTTGATTTTTCTTAAAACAAGTATCATCTGCATCAATATATTTTAGAAATATGTTCACATTTTATTTTATAACAAATAAAAATTTAATATTATTTTATCAATTTTAATTAATATAACTTCAAATTTTTAATATTAACTAATAAAATTTAAACCCCGAATAGTTGTAATCTAAAAAAAAACTTCAAATTTAAACTCATTTTAAGTTCTTTTTAATATATAATAAATTAAAATTAGATATCTAAATCAAAATGGAAAGACTTCAAAATCCAAAAATTTAAATTTAAATGCTTATGAACCGAAATAAAACACAGTTAAATGGTTAAGAGATTCTAAAGGTATTTTAACTTAAAATTTAACATTCATACATAAACATTTTTGTCTACCTATTGATCTGATCGATAGCATTAGTGTCCACTTATTCATCAAGAGGTTTGATCACCAAAAGGATAAGTGGTGCGTTCGTTTTATTGTTTGATGATAATCCAACTCAATACGGTTACATGTTCGATCTCAAAAATCGGTATTTGATTTATTTGAGAACAATCGTACCCTCTTACTAAAGTTTGTGCTCAATATAGAAAAGTACTTGTAATATTCTTGACTACCATAGGGGCTATTTGTTTGACATATTTAGATAGTTTTTGAGTTAAAAAATTATATTGAGTAGTTAAAAATTGAGAGTTATGTCAAAAACTTGTTTGGATGTAGTATTTTTATAGAAGAGTTAGAGTCGAAATCTTGTTTAAATATATATTTAAAAATGAATAGTTATTTTTAATAGTTAAAAAAGAAATGATTAAAAGTGAATAGTTAAAAATGAGTTATTTTAATTTATTTAAAAGAAATGATTAAAATAAGTAGTTAGAAATGATTGAATAAATTATAAATGAATGATTAAAAATGAATTGTGAGAAATAAGAATTATTTTTAAAAGTAAAAATGACGAAAAGTTAATAAAAACTCGTATGAATGTAGGTTTTCAACAAAAAGTTAATAAAACCTAAAAAAAACTCCTACCTAAATATGTCAAACAAACAGCCCCATACAAAAGTTAGAAACACGTTTAATTTTGAAATTCCATACCCAAAAAAAATGTTTGCACTATTAGTATAAACAATACCCATTAAATTTCAAGTTTTTCTTTATTATATTTGCCTATATATCGGGAAGGCAAAAACTGAATTTAAAATCGAACAAAACGAGGACAAGCACCACAAAATTCTCGCTACAAGGGGTAGCACAGTAGTTAAAAATTTAGGTTTTGAGAGTATACTTTCCTCAAGCTCCTAAGTTCAAGACTCCCTTGTGATATTCATTCGATGTCTCCAGTACCAGGCCTAGAGACGAGCGTGATTACCCTTGTTTCAAATAAAAAGCACCCCAAAATTCTCCATAAAAAGATTCTAGCTTGACGCCTTAGAAAGAAGGGAGCAAAAACAAAACAAAGAATTCATAACCTAAAATTTGTTGACATTTTCCTTTTATTTTTCCTATTTAGTTCACTTTCAACCTTAGACTCATCTTTATTAACCACTATTTTGATTCGGTACATAACTCTTAAAAATAATTTCCATAAGTTATGACCAAGTAAATAAATTCTCATCATGATCAAGTAATAAATTGACACTCAACAAACTCATGTATTTAAATGGTTGTCATAAGTTTGAAACAAATAAATTTTTCAAAAAAGCAAGAAGATTTTTTTAAGCTAACTTATGCAAACTTGCACTATTTTCATGCAATATACCGTCGGACTCTGAACATTTAGATGTCAACGAAACCATAGAAGTCAATGATGAAGAAAAAAATTAATTTAGAAAAATTACTTTTATAAGGATTTGTATTTTAACACTGTACAAAGAAATGATCTTACATACCGCTCATTGCTGAACAGAGTACAAAAATGCTGGCTTCTTTTTTTAGGGAGGGCTTTGTTGATTCTCGCACTTCAAAAGAGCCAACCGTTGAGATCTCAAGTATCCTTGCCTGTTACTAAGAATATCAACGTAACTTCGCAGCCGGTATCGGTCCGAATTCGTTAGAGAAAATGGTGGATTTAGAATGAGAGATGGTGCTTCCACCAGAAGAAAAACCAGTAATTGTGCAGATTTTGAATACAAACCAGCTGCACTTTCCATTTCACCCATGAGCTCCTCAACCTGTGCAAGTTGTTAAATTACATACAGAAATCAGTCAGTCAACTCATATTTTATCACAAGGAACAAGAGGATGATATCGTATAGGAATGTTTTTTTATATTCTATGGATTAAACTGCACAACTGATGATCCCAAATTCATGCAAATTAGGAATATAATGATGCAAGTACTCACGCCTCCATGCCTCCCGAAAGCTAGGGCGGATTGAAATATTGTCTCGATTGCATCTGGCATTTCGGTTTTACCTGCAACATGCATAATAAAACTGAGTAAACTTGTCTCACTTGATTTGGCTCTTGCATACAATATTAAGACCAATCGAAAAATTGTAGCCGATTGAGGACGAAATGAGTTTGAGGGTACACAACTGTTACATCAGATTGAGGACAAAAAAGAAATGTTACATCAGATATGCCGCAGATTGGTACCATTATATTCTAATTAATACTTTAAGTCCATAATGAACATATTGCTCTTGGCACCTCCACACTGGAAGGCTGCCGCTGGTAAGCATTTTTTACGACCGACTTTTATGGTTGTGATTATTTACGGTCCCGTTTGACAACTGTTTTGTTTTTTGTTTATGGTTTGTGAAAATTAAGCCTATAACTAGTTCAACCTAAGATTTTCCAAACTTCGATGATAACTACGTTTTACTTATGTTTTTAAAAACCAAACCTAAATTTAAAAACTAAAAAATAGCTTCCAAAAATTTGTTTTGATTTTTGGAATTTTGTTAGGATTCCAAAAATTCTTTGAGATAAATGAAACACTTCGTAGAGAATTTAAGTGAAATCAAGCTCAAATTTCAAAAACAAGAAACCAAATTATTATCAACCACCGCATTAGGTTTCTCGGGACTCGGACCTTTTGCAGATCGCTTTTATGGTTGAATTTGGGGTTTCTTGTAGCTTGGTGTGGATATTTTCATGTCTAAATTAGAACAGCTAACTACAAGGGCTGGAAAATGAATTAAATCCTACAGATCCGTTCAGTATCAGTAGAAATTTCACAATAAAAAACTTACCAGGCACAACAACCTTGGCAAGTTCTTCTGCGTATTCAACTTCCCGAAGAAATTCCCTCTCAACCTGAGAAGCAATATCCAATGGCTGTTGTGAGTTAAAATTGAGTTGAGATCCTTTTCCAAGGGAACTTCCTTGCTTCTTTCTGAGGCTTTTCCTACTTTCAGCAGAGCCTTGGCCTGGACTTCCTTCCAAAGCTGAAGCAGCCTGTGTATGGCATATGTCCAGAGCCTTTTTCCAGATTGCAAGAATAACAAGCTGAATTGAGAATGCTTCAAGCTGTCTACCTGCAGTGACCTTTTTAAATAAATATGACACTGTAAGTTTCTTATGCCATGTGTAGTCCTTTTAATTAGATTATAGCATTACATGATCAAGGTAGTCTAGGGCATATAAGGATATCCAACAAAAAAAAACCTTCATTGGAATACTAAATCAAACAGTAATTAAACGTAATGATAAAATTAGTTTTACATAAGAAATAAGGAACAAAAGAATAGATTTCTGTAGACGACGAAACAGAAGCACTTGGTGTAGGAAACAGTAATACATGAGAATACTTGTTGGACAACTGGGAGTTGGAACAATTTTGAACATAGGGTTTCTGCATTCTCCAGTTTTAAGCAGGAGACTGAAAAATAGCGTGGACTAAAGATCTATTGTTCCTCTAACCCAAAGTACCTCGTGATAATGCACGAGTGACAGGTATCCACAAAAAATCAACCTTTTTTTCTAAAGGGTGGATGAAGCAACGACTCTTCAATCATAGAACTACAACGCCTAGGTCAAGCCATGTAAAAACCAAAGGACTGAATAAACAAGTCCTGACTGCAGAAACAAAAGTGGTCGATCCAAGGTGTTTACTTTTCCATGTAGAACCTGTACATTTTTGGAGATTTAACCTTCCATAGCAAATAGAAGATGGGAAACCAAAGGAGGAGGAGACGCTAACCCAACAATAGAAAAAGGAACTTCCGGTGTAACTCTCAGAAGGATTAGGGTTCTAAATGTGAAGATCCCTCCCTCCTTGATATAGTAGAGAAATCCGCCAGTAAAGATAAAATGACCAAAATGTCCAACATTTCCCTATCGGATAATGAACGGCAGAAACCAAGGTCAAAAGATGAAGAGGAGCCCATAAGGAGGAAAATGCAGAAGCCACCAAATGACGTCTCAAGGAGGACAAATGTTATAAACGAGGAAACCAGGAGCAAAGGGGTCTACTATAACACAACCACTTGCCTCCACTCCACTCTGTTTATAATATGGTAAAAAAAAGCAATCAGCTTAAGAAAAGCATTTAGCTGCTACCAGCCAAAAATCAACTTACCTTCTCTTTTACTAATTCTGAAATAGTAGATGCAGACTGCTGCAATGACTTGATTCTTGCCGTGCAATCTGCAGATGGCTGTTCCGATGTATCTTCTGTATCCATTGACCGTGGAGCAGAACTTTGACTTCCCAAGCTTCCCATACGAGAGCTGCTACTGGTAGGTCTGCCAATGATTGGCATCGGTGCAGTGAATGCAGCACCCAAACTTGTGGATGTTTGAGTAGGACTCTGTGATTTGAAAGATGAAGGGATCGGCTTGGAAGCACTTGCTAAGGAAGATGAAGCAGAATCATCCATGGGGGATTCAGATACAAGAACATAATCTTGATCAATCAACTCCAATGAATCCGCAACTATGAATCAGGAAATATAATTAAAGTGGGAAAACACAATATTAAGACATTCTAGGATCAAGACAGCAAAATACCACAAAGAGAATGGAAAACAATATTGGATACTTCTTACCTCTAGTCCGAGTATTCACCGATTGTGAATTTGCAGACCTCAAACTGCTATTGGGACTTCTATCAGAGAGTACATTTCTTCCCTGAACATAAGTATTCAATACCAGAGTAGCACTTTCCCTTTTATCTGGAAGGCTACTGTATCTGGAAGTAGTATCTCTGATTCCTCTATCAACCTTTGTATCAGGGGGAGATCCATAAGTGGACTTCATTGAAGACCTCCTCCTTAAAAAGGATGGACTTCCGTCAGGACCACTGGGATCATCGTCTAGAGAGAAAGGTAGATAATCATCTTGTGAGTTTTCCTCGATATTACTAGCAGGATCAGATTCTGAAAAAGGAAATCCATCCACTAATCTTGATGACCTCTTACTTCTGTGTGCATATGGATTGACATTCTATTATTTTGACAACATAAACATAGATAGAGAAGAACTGAAATTTTTGCTTAATTACCCCAACAATTCATCCGGTTGATTAGCACACAGGAAGGGGTGATTAAAAAATTCTTCAAATGTCAATCGCTCCACTGCATTAAAATAACAATGAACAGAATTGAACAAAAATAAGAAGAAAACCTGCGAAGTTTATAGGAGCTTAGCATAAATATTGGCATGCAATACAAAATGTAAAGATTTAATTTTAAATCAGATTAATGCACAAACAAGCAAAAATTACACTCATACAAAAAACGTTTAAAAAAGATTACGCATTCCCTTTCCATATGACACAAGTCAAGAAATGTTCACTAGGATACTAAATTGTAAAAAAGCTTGACTGGAGAGTATTGCAGCCAATAGAAGAGGGAGAACTCGGGCCAGAAATTTTAGCACATTCAGGGAAAATAAAAAGTAATAGTAACATTCACATCATAATCTAATTTCATTTCTATGGAAAGAAAGATATAGATAATTTTTAATGTCAAACAGCTTTGCCTGCAACCATTTTTACTCGCCAATTAAGACAATCAATTCAACTAAAAAAAAACATATTCAATCAACTAAATTCCACCTCTTACGTACTACTTATACGGACATAAGTTGCTAAAGTAAAAATAGAGGCCTCTGGTATCAAGGTACAATTAGTTCATACTACAGCACTCAAAATTCGTTCTTCAGACAGGAAGAAAAAAAATCAAGATGTGGCAATGTACTAAAAAATGTTCAAGACTTAAGCTTTCAAACCAGTTCTCTACCTGGATTTCGACGTAGTAATTTCCTGCACAAATCCTTGCAGTCAAAACTCAAATCATTAATATCTGAAGGGAAATGTAATTCAGTTGATTTGACAATGTTCTGAAGCAACTGTCGAGTCCATGATAAAAGTATAGTAGGTTAGTGGATGGTGTTTGAATTATAATAAAGCACTCCACGGACGAAGAAAAAAAACATAAAACTAACTGTACCTGTATTTGGTTGTTTCCTGTGAATGGGGTTCTTCCTGTTACAAGCTGGAATAATATAGCACCAACACTCCAGAGATCTGCCTGCGTATTCAGTTCAAGGTTAATAGAATGAAGTTCGATTACATATTACAATTTCAAAAAGTATGCAAATACAGATATTACCTTGGCATCATACTTCTGAAGTTGCATGATCTCTGGAGCCATGTAAAGTGGTGAGCCACACAAGGTTTCTGCAAGACCTCTAGGTTGCAGAGATCTACCAAAAGAAGTTGGAGAACATAAAGCTTATGAAGGGATAATAGAAGAATCGTCTGACACAGAAATAATAAATTTCAATGTGAGAAAACTTTTATTACCAATCGCAAACTTAAACACCAACATTAGTTTAAGCTAGAATCTTTATCTTGATGACTAGTGAAGTACTTCTTCTTTGGTGAGACCGATAACAGATATTTTGTTGCTTTTCTGAATGTAAATATGGGCAGTACAAAAACATGACATGATTCCATTTCACAAAACGAAACAAAGATTAAATATATCTGTAAAGGGTTAATGGGGGGAGGGAGGGATCCATTCTACCTCGCAAATCCAAAATCAGCAATCTTCAGAACTGAATTGTCGTCATTTGCAGAAAGCAGGAGATTCTGCCCAAGAGAAAAATGAGCCTCGTTAAAATGGAACAGCTAACAGCATACTCAGCCCATCAGATATCTACAAACACGCTGAATATTTATTAAGAAACAAACTTTGACACAGAGTTGGACATTTGGCCATAATTAACACCACTAATACTTTATTCAATATCAACAACCATCAAGCATGTTTCACAAGGTTAGCTGGCTGTTGTTATCTTTTTAGCTGATTATATACGCGATCGCTTAAAAATGAAATCTACTCTTTCTTATATTAAAATAATAATAAAAAAAATTACAGAGAAATAACCAAAAGATTGGACTATTAATCCATACCTGTGGTTTAAGATCTCTGTGAATAAGATTGTTGTCACGAAGGATTTTTAAGCCAGCCGCTGCCATTCACAAGAATATTTCTTACTATACTTCAAGAAAAATGATATCCAAATTAAAAAAATCCCAGCAAAATTTTGGTTAAAACATACCAAGCTGCTGCAAGAAGTGCTTAGCAGTTGCTTCTGGGATTCTTCCATGGCGCTGCTGAAGGTAAAAAGAAAGGTCACCACCTCTGCAGTACTCCAGTACCAGATGTATCTTCCCAGGGACCTGGATGGATGTAAATGTCTTAAGAAAAGCAAACATAAACTATAAATTTCACCCAAGCTCTTTTTTTCAACAAATGAAGACTGAAAGGCTAACAAAATCCCAAATTCATACGACTTCCATTCCCAACACCTCCCCCAAATAACAAATAAGAAAAAAAACAATAAAGTTCCAGGTAAGAATGCATGACCTGGTACAATGCCTCCCCCATGGGTGGAAAAATATAATATAAATCTCCTAAAAGGGTGTTTGAGGTAAGAAAATTGAAAATGATTATGAGAAGGATGAGAATTAGGAGAAAAATATGGGAGATAATGATTATCTATTTTTTAGGGGAAGAGAATGAGAATGTGGAGAATTCTTCCTTGTGTTTCGATAATTATGACGAGAAGTGAGTTGGGAAGAATAAAAAGTGGTTATAAGGAGAATGAAAAGTAGTTATTGATATAATAAATGGTGGTTTTTGGGTTCAAAGAATAAATAGTGGTTATTTGGAAAATGAGTTAATGGGCACTTGGGGAGAATGATTTTCGATAATCCAAATGTGGTTAAGACGGGTATTCTCTTCATAATCATTCTCATCATCCTTCCCCACAACACCCCTAAATGATGACGCCCATTTGACCTTGACCTTTTTAACAACTACACTCTTGTTAGGATCTCGCATCGAAAAGAGTGGAGACTTCATAACAATATATAAGAAAGGTGGACTACTACTCTCATCACCAATTGGTTTTGAAATGAATGTCCACACTATCTAATTTGGTATCATAGTCCATTAAGCCCAAAAAGATATTTGGTACGATAAAAATAAAATTGAGTCCGATTCAATATCGGTGAGCTCAAAAGAGACATAGGGCATGTTAGATCCCACATGGGAAAACCTGCAGACCGCATAACAATATATAAGAAATTGCTTTGGATTCCACCTAGTTCATTAAGTTCAAAAAAGAAAACAGTTCCCTCCAACTCCATATCATTTCAGTCAACATGCAAGATATATTGCATATTCCAAAGGTTCATAAAACAGTGTACGCCGGAAACTTCTCAAACTTCTTATCCATCACCTGCATTTTAACATCAGTTGTTGATTCGAACCTTTACTCAGTACAATGTGCTCATAAAATTTAACCTCAAAAAAAAAACCAAGCATAATCTTGAGAAAACTTGTTTCTTATCCACGAAATGTTATCGCACAAATTCAAGAACAAACGCAAAGCAAGACAAACTTGGCAACTCCATCTAAAACTATCTAAGCATATAATAAATTCAAGAACTAAACACTACCTCAACAATATCATGCAACCGGATGATGTTCGGATGATTAATCCTCTTCAAGATAAAGATCTCCGACATGAGACTATCCTGCAATTTCTTACTAAGACGGCTCATAGAAATCTCCTTGATCGCGACCTCGGTTCCATGAACTCGATGCCTGGCATGCCACACCACCGAAAACGAACCGGAGCCAATTTGCCGGCCGACCAGATAATCCGCCACCACTCGAGTTCTCCCCGTCGAATGAGCCATTCAACGAAGCCCTAGCAGAGCTCAAATCGCAGTAAAACCAGCACCAAAAAGCCCTAACAAGCACCGAAGTTGCAGGTTGAAGATGAAATTCGAAGAATCGTACACGGATTTCCAAAATGGACCAAATCAAATCCGTAGAGCTGGAGCAAAAGAGAGAAATGGGGGATTTGAATATGGGAAGAGATTGAGAGTGAATATATTGGTTTTTTTATTTTCAACGCGGGATTTGAAATTTCATTTTAATCGCTCATCATTACTGAAATCGGCGAGTTTTTGGATTTGATGGCGCGTTTCTTAATTTTTCTCCATTTGATTGAAAGACGAGGTTTTGGAGCAACTATGAGGGAAAAAACGGGCAGAATGGTAATTCTAGCCCACGAGCAGATCTATTGTATGATTGGTGTGCTCTACGGATCGAACGGTGTACAGATGCTGATGTTGAAATCGGATGGCTTCTACGTTTTGTGTCTTCGCATATTTCTCCGACGGAATTCTTAAAGAGGAATATTTACATCATGCTCGGGTATAAAATAATGTTTACCCATGTTGCTCAATATGAGACACAATCTATTTGATTTTAAATTTAAAAGATAAAATAAACAAAAATAGATTGTAGTTTATATTAGACCACGTATGTGGGCATTATTTTATACATCATGCCCGGGTATTATGTAAATATTTCTCATTCTTAAAACATTTTAAAAGAGAAAAGTAGGTTGGATGGGAGTTGGTTTTGGTCTAAAAATGTTTTAAGAATTTGTTACTTTTCCGATCCTTATATTTGTGGATTAGGTTAGGTTATCGGATTCATCAATATATTGTAAATATAAACTTTTTTATCAAATTAATCATACATTACACATAAACGAAATACAATCTTCAATATCATGTCTAGTTAATGAAATGAATATAAATATGAAAGATGTAAAAATATTCAATCAAAATAATTCACTAACTATTAATCTTACCATCATGATTCATATAGAAGATATCAACGATATAACATAAAATAAATGACATAATTCGACCTTCATAAAACAAATAGATAATTAAAACTATTGACATGATTTTAATATATATTTTTATTGTGATATGTATATCACCCTGATTTCGAGAGCTCGATGAAAGTTGAAAGACTTAAAAAATATTCAAAATAAAAAATCTAATAATAATAATCAAATAAAATAAATATACATATAATACAAATAATTAAATGATATAATAATTATGTTATAGATAAAATATTTTTTTCTTTAAACTAAAGAGTAAATTCAAGTTAGTTGGGATAGATTGATTTCAAGGCAATCTTGACCCAATCTAATCTATAAAAATTTCATGACTTTTAATCCAACACACCTAAAAAATGTATTTAATTCAATTCAACTCAACCCAACTCATCAAATTGAGTTTGGTTGGTTCGGTTACTCGAGTTCGAATTGTTTGAACACCCCTATAAAAAAGTTTAGGTCGTGTGAAAGTTTAGTTTAGTTTACTTTTCTTTTCTTTTGTTAGATTTAATTTGTGACATATTTTATTTTATCTAAAATTTAAAAAAAAATTAGAGTAGTAAAAAAAAACTAGAAAAATAAATAAAATATGTCTTAAATTGGGATATACAGATCGACGTTACAGTTTATGTCATGCATTGATATGATTTAAATTTTCTCTATTTGAAATAATAAAATAAAATTGGTCTTTATAAATCAAAGTGTAGATATGTTCATGTAGGATTGGATAGCTTCTATGTTTTGTCTGTTTTTGCATGTTTCTCCGACAGAATTCTTATGATATATGTTTGGAATAATCAAAATGAAAACCAAGTCTCAACCCACGATCGTCACACTTGTATTTTAACCTAAAAAGATAATTATTGTGGTTGTCATGACCAATTGTATATTGAAATAAAGAGAATATTACTCCCAACAAGAATATTTGCGCAACAGTGTATTTTGTGATTATATATATATATATATATATGAAAATAATCATGAAAAGTTGAAGTCTACAAAAAGATGGAAGTTCAATGTTCATAAAATGAAAAATTGAAATTTTATGGCTTAACCTAAATCCTTTGAAGAAAACGTAATTAATGGAATGGGTTAATTTTACTACTCATCTAAAATTATTTTTCATTAAAATGTATTGCAAAACTTGTATTTAAAAATTGATCGGTACTCAATAAATTAAGGTGGAAACAAATTATCGAATGATTTCACAAAAAAAAAAAAAACAAATTATCGAATGGAATGGGTGAGAACGTGAATTAAAGAATATGAGATTAAATAATTATCGATGAAAATACTTATATATCTTTAAAAGAAAGAAGATAAATATAGAAAGATCTACTACTTGTGTTTGATATGAATAGAATAATAACAAACAAAATAAAACAGGAATATGGAACAAATGAAGAGTAATGGTAGAAGCAATGAAAAGCAATTAAAAAATTAATTAAATAAGGAAACTAATATATTATCAACTATTTTTTGTAAAAATAATGATTTTCTATTGCTTAAATTGCTTAAACAAACATAAAATAGTAATTTTGTATAATAATTTTCAGTATCTTCCCCTCTAACACCGCCTTAAATATTATTGGAGGCCTTTGGGACAACAAATTGTCAAGTTGTTGGTAAACTGCAATTGTCAATGTTGTTGTTGTTTTTTTTTTTTAAGATGGCATTGTCGATGTTTATGATTCTTGTAATTATTTATATGATTTGTGTTTGTAATTGAAAATTCAAATAATGAATTTGCTAATAATCATTATTAGTACCCAAACAACCACATATCCTCGAGGTTTAAGTTTTCATAGCATGTGTTTTAAGAAGAATTTTGTTCTTACCAACAATATGATTTCATATTAGGGAGATGTTTGTTTTTTGTTTTAAGTAATAGATTAACATCAAACTAGATAATTAATCGTGTCACCTACTCATTACTCATTCAGTTATGGAGATATTTGTTATTTTTAATAATTAATAATTTATTTCTTATTTAATTAATGTGTGATTCTTAATGAACCTACCACTTGCAATTTTTAAGTTTTTTTCTTTCCTACTTTCATTTCATTCCCTTCTTTTTTTTCTTTAGGAATATTTGTTTTTTTTTTTTTAAGATGAGAATATTTGTTTATCTTTCTATAAAGCGCTACACTGGGTTTATTATTTTCTTTTTATTCAAACTAGGTGGTATTTTCTTAGTTGGCGTTTGGATGAAAAGTTACGTAGAGTAGTTAATAAGTTGGAATTGTAACAAAAAAACTACTTTGGATGACAAACAAACACTCCCTTAAGCACTCCATTCAGGTTTCCTGGTTTAAAAAATTTTAAAATATAATTTGACTTTCTTTTTTATGCATTATTTGTTTTTATTTTGGATAAAATATGTGTAGTCCATACAATTCAAAGAAAGACATAGTTTAGTCCTGTGGTTTAAAAAGACTAGAGTTTAATTCTCATTATTAGTCCCTATTATTTTAAATATTTTAAAAACTAGTTTTCAGCCATTATAGTTTGATGAAATCTTTAAAACGACCCTTTCACGGTTTACAAATTTACTTGAAAGTTAGTTATTTATTTGTCAATGATGTAATTATGAGTTAATTGACCAACACGACAAAAAAAAAACATATAATTTATGTATGAATAGCGAGCTTTCGCGAACATAATACGCCATCAATTACGTATAATAAATACTATATTTTAGATTTCATAAAATCATAAAAACTAAATTTTAAAATTTTAAAACATTAATATTAAATTTTATATTTTTTCAAAACATAGAAATTAAATTCTAGTTTTTTAAACTATGAAAACTAAGCTCTCTAGCTTTGTTCAAGTATAGAGACTAAACTTATAATTTAGGTCAATTTGATAACTATTTTGTTTTTGAAATTTAAGCGTGCAACTACTGTCGTATCATAGTTTTTTTCTTATTTGGATATCAACATTTTACCTATAATTTAAGAAACAAAACCAAAATTTAGAGAAAAAAAAGTAGTTTCCAAAAATTTGTTTTTATTTTTGAAATTTGGTTAGTATGCACTTATTTTCTTGAAGAAAGATAGATATATGCTATAAATGATAGAATACATGGTAGAAAATTTGAGTTGAAATATACTTAAATTTTATAAACAAAAAACAAAAAGGTTATCAAACGAGACCTTAAATTGTTGGGTCATGTTTTGATGGGTCTTTGACTCTTGAATCAAATTCAAGGGTGTGAGTTACAGCAGGTATAGTGCGTGTATGAGTGTTGGTTTGAACTTCCAAGATGTGGGTTCCAATCTATTCTTTTTAATGGTTGCAAGATAAAAAAATAATAATGAATCATGATAACAATTAGTAAAAGTTTAAACGCAATTTCCCGTTGTTCTTAAAAAAAAAAGTTTCAACAAAAAAAAAAATCCCAACTTTCAATATAAATTTATGGAATCAAAATGATACAAACTCTCACTTATAGATGTGAGATAAATACTAATTTTTTAAAATTGATCAACGGCTATACAATTATATTATAGATAATCAACTAAGTCAAAATGTTATCGATTATTTTGATTGTATAAATTATGAGGATATTGATTCGATTTTCTTCGATTTCAGGTCTAATAAAAAGGGGAAATCATTAATTTTCTTCATATTTAGGTCAGAATTGATCCAATCCAATTAATTTGACAAAAAAAATAGTTGAATCAATGTCAAAATTATTGGTTCTGTTATCTTCGATTTAGTTTCTCTACGGTTTTATTACATTTTACTATTTACTTTCGAACTCTTATTTGAATATATTTTTCCAACAAAATTCTCAAATTTTATTATTAAATTAAACAAAAATAATTAGAAATTAACTAAATAAAAGTTAAACCACCGATAAAAAAAAGAAAAGAATAAATCAATAGTGGTTCCGTTTTAATTGATTTTTATAAATAGAAACCAAAATAATAACTTTGGATTTTCTCAAAATAAAAATGAATATGACCTATTATGTAAAAAAATTTAAACAATCCAATAAACTGATATTTGTTTGGATTTTATCGATTATTATTATCCCTCTAATCTTTTAGTTTTGGAGTGCGTATAAAAAGTAAATACAAGTCTGGCTCATGGCTTAATTTCTTAACCTGGTGGGTTTGGTTCATGTTAAGATCTGTTGATAAAAAAGAAAACCCAAAGATTTCTCCCCCTCTATTAATTACAGTCCAAATTAAAATTCCCTTCTCAATACTCAGAGCCCACAACTTTCCTCCATTGCAGTTCTTCCTTCTAGGGTTTACCAATTTGCAACCGCGAACCAGATCGTCTTCTCGATTCGATCCAGCCAGCCATGGATTGGGGCAACGTCACTGCAGAGGATCTGATCGACGCGCTCCGGGAGGTGGATTGGTCGTCGCCGCCTCGCCCAATCTCCGAGTTCTTCTACAGGTTCACCGTCCCCCGATCCTCCTCCAAGTGGAACAGCCGCCTCAAATGCAATCTCTATTAGTATGATTACTCTCTCCTTCTATTCGTTTCTGTTACTGCATCTTTAATTTTTAATTTTAGGCTCAATTGCTTGCTGAGAGTCGTAATTGTTTGAGTGAGGTTGATCCAGACTACGTTGTGATTCTGATCGTAACGCTTTGTATATCGGTTTACTTCGTTTTTTACGAATCGAGTTCGTATGGAATATGATTACGCGATTTGCAATTTGTTTAGGGAAATTCGAGTTTGATATTTGTCTGATGTATTAGGCTCGGCTGCTTGAGTTTGTTAAGTTGCTTGTTAGGCAATCGTGCTGAAGTCTAAATTCTGCGATGCTTATTTTATTGGTAAATTGTAATGGATGAGCGCTTTTCCCAAAAGTAATTACAAATGTAAATATAAGCAAATTCTAGAGTATTTGCATCATGATTATTAGTACGTTTTAATAATTTATTATAAATATTCATCAATAATAGAATTATAAGACAGTAGTAACAAAGTCTCCCAGGGTGGCGGAATATCGAACGCTTGGATTTGAAGGTGTGCTTCCCTTAATGTCCCAAGTTCAATATTCACTTGTGACAATAATTTGTAGATATCTCCTGCATCTTCATTCCTTTGATGTTTCTTGATGCCTAGCTTAGGGACGGACGTGGTTACCCCGGCCCGGATATAGTAGAGCGAAGCTCTTATTTCGGTTTCAAAAAAGGAAAAAACACTCATTTGTAACAATGATTCATTTGCTAATTATTATTTTTAGAGTGGCCGTATTTGTAATTATTTGTAAGTTTCCCTATTTTATTTCTTTCAGTTTTTTCTATAAAATCATGTCGTGAGTAATGGGTAACCTAAATAGTTGATCATGGCTTGTTGTATTTTGCTTGTTGGGAAAATATGCTGAAATCCATATCACGTCATTTTATTTGTATACAGGTGGGTATTCTGTGCGTCGTTTCACCCTACTAATTTGGATTCTTAATTTGTTGTGTTTGCAGTTACCGAACCAACTACTTCATTATGATTGTTTTTGTTCTTGGTGAGTCATTAGACTGTCATTTATCTGCATTTATATGCTGCATAGGTACGGTTTTTTCTCAATTGTTGATTGTTGATTGCAGCCCTGGGTTTTATACGAAGGCCACTTGCTATTGTTGCCGCTTTTCTCACAGCACTCAGCATCGCTTTTCTCAATGACAGGTGAGCTGATAGCCTGATATACACACTGCAAACAATAATTCATTAGACTTTCTTCCTATGAGAATGTTGTTTTCATCACGTATAAAGTCACTCTTCGGGTTTTCCTGCTTTTAGCATAAAGTTTTACTCAAATAGTTAAAAAAAAAAGCATTTACCTAATAACATCTCAACCATACTCTTTGTTAATTTGTTAATTATTTTATTTCCACAATTTGTCTGAACATTGAGGCTTCTTTCCATCCCGCCTTGAAGTATCAGGGCAAATGGTTGCTCTTTATACCTTTCCAATTATTTCAAATTGGAGCCAAATGCATCAATTAATTTACGCATTAAAAATCAAGAAAAAGGGATGTAACTTATTAGTAACCTCTATTTATTAATGAACATTTTAAACTTCTTGATTATACAACACTTGTTGTCCAGAGTAGCCGGATTTGTAGGTACACAATTTTTGCTAAATGTATTATTTTGCTCTTTCTTTATTCACATTTTTTTGGCCACAGTTTTGCGGGCACATTCAGTGAGAAAGTAACCAGAACTATTAGACAGTTCTCTCCACATTTGGCTGCAAAGATGAGACCTCCTCATACGTATGTATCTTCCTCAATTTCCATGAATTTAATTAGCAATGACTTTTGATTTCATATTTGTTAAATAATTTTTCAGGCCTGTTATCCGTGGACGCCCATCAGCTAAAAGAGCAATATTCATATGTGGACGTCCTCGATGGGTTTTTGTCTTGATGTTCTCTTCTGGTAAAAATACTTCTTTTTAATCTATTACCGGTGTACTTATGCTTACTTTCATAGAGTATAGAGGACTTCATCAATGTTTAACATTTAAGGAAAATATATTCTCTTGGAGTGGATCTTTTTAACCAGACTTTTTTCTTTTGAATTCATCTGATGCAGTAAGCTTCATACTCTGGTTCATTTCTTGCGGTTTGTTGACTGTACTTTGGTCACTTGCCTTTGGACTTCTCGGTATGTTTGCTGCTTATAAATAATTTTATTGTTTTCTTAGTCTTGTACTTAATGCCTTTATGGTTGGTTTTCTCACCCCTCCCCCCAAACAATTTTTCAGCCACTTTGCTACATGCAAGCTTCAGAACGCCTAACTTGAAAGCACGTCTAAACACATTCCGTGAGGAGTTTCGTGCTGTTTGGCGCAATTATAGTGAGCTGTAGTCACATGGAAAATTGGTAGAATGTGAGTATATTTTGCCTTCATTTTTATACTTCCTGTTTTGGCGTTTGTTGCTTCTAATGCGTCTCCAAGGGTGTATGCTATCAATTTTGTTTTCGGTAATTTCTAAAGGAATAGTTTTCTTTTGGTTTTATCATATTTTAGGGGTCATCGTCAGAATTGGGAAACATTTGGAAGTCTATGGTTCATTTGGTTTATAATCCGAATACTATTGAGAAATTTGAAAAGAAGGATTAAATGAAAACGGAAAAAAGGTTGTATTTTATGTATTCGGAACATGTTTTCTCTCACATATTGAGATAGTGAATTTAAATAAAAAAGTTTGTTAAGCTAAAAAAGAACGTAGTCTTCAATAGTAGGATAGCCTAGGACTATGATAGTCTTAATACTCCAAGGTTTTTTTGAATATTGATGTTAGCAAACATGCCCCTTTTAGTCGAAAAAGCACTTTTCTCCCAAAACGCTTTCTCCCCGTGAACCCTACTTCATGTTTTTGTTTCCTCCCTTTGGCGCCGCTCAATGGTGCTGGGGAGCCACCCTCACGTTCCCCCCTTCATCGATCCCACATCTGACCATCTCCCCCCTGAAGTGCGTCTTTTTTGCGTTTTCCTTCTCTGCCTTCTTCTTCGATAGAGATCAAGCCTTATCTGCGAGCAATATCTCCACCCTTTAAGCATTATTGCCTTTTCTGCAACGCTTCTCCTTTTGAGTCAGGTCCGCGACTTCTCCCTTTATTGACGATCGTGGCAGAGTGTCCTCTCCCTTGGCCGACCTTAGTGCTCCAAGAAATCTTTCTCCCCCTCCATTGTCGACAACAACATCTCATTTGACCTCCATCGGCTATCGAGCAACGACTTCATCTCCATCTAGTGACGAGATCTACTGCTACTCCTTCAACTTGGCTTGCCTCTGTGCACCAAGTCATCATCCACCACAGACGTATAGAGATACAAAACTAGCGTCACGCCTAACTCTTCTTCTTCCTTATTGACCAGATTCGCGGACCTCCATGGCATGAATCCATCTACTCTTGTTGTTCTTGCAGATTTATGACCTCCTTTCATCCTTCTTCCTATCTTGAAGCATTGCCTTACTTTGATCCCTCCAGTTGTCTGTTGCGATTTGACCGGACCCTCCAAGCAAGGCGACGAAGATTCGTTGAAGAGGGGAAACCCTAATTGGATTGCTTTGGTCCAACGTTTATTTCCTTAAATTTCATCCCATGTATTACAATGCCTATCTAGCAGTTGAAGCTCGATTGAGAAGAATATTCCTTAATTGATCGTTGGGCCTTGTAGGAGTTAATAAGTTTTGTCCTACAGCCTCTTATGTTGATTAATCGTTGACCAAATTGACCACTGAACCCACTAAAATAAATTTCCGCAGCCCATTTGGCTGCACTTAAATGGCCCAAAGATTGGTCTGGAAATGTGGGCTAGAAAGAATTTTAGCCAGACCAAAGAACTGAGCCAAAACTGAACCGCTGAGCCAAACCTAAGCTTGAACCAAATCCAGAAACTGAATCTTTGTCTCCTTGTCTAGGTTTTATTGTGGCCTTCTTCCTTAATCGGCTCATCTTCCACATTTTCTTTGGACAAAATATTGTCGCCTTCTTCCTCAATCGGCTCATCTTACGCATTTTCTTTGGACAAAATATCGTCGCCTTCTTGTAAGGTTCTTCACACAAATTATCGTGATCTCCATGCAGTGGTTGGATTCACACACACTGCCTATGAATGATGGCGGCGACTGGGATTTTTGTTGATGGCAAAGGCGGCCTGTGACATTTGATTGTCCAATGGAAATTGCCATGAACGAGATTGCTGGAGGTGAAAAAATTGATTGTGGGCTGGTCTTGTTGCTTGGGTATATGCTGTTAGAAAACTTTTGTCGATATCCAATTTTTGTGCACCCACAAGATTCTGCAATTCAGATTGAAGAATATCATTGGGAAATCCCTTAAAAAATTCTGAACCCGCTGATTGAAAAACTTGATCATAGTGATCGTTAAGATCATTTTTTTTAGGAAATGAAGAAATTTCATTGATCAAATGGAAGTACAGCCGCATCTATCTAGAAATAAAAGGGGGAGAAAGATAAGTTGCGTGGGTCATTCATGGGGCCATAACATAGGGAATCAAAAGAGGCAGACAAAAAAAAACAAACAGATCCCAAGCATCCTAAGAACTTTGAAACCTAACAGGAAGGATTTAAGAAAGAACAAAAATCAATGGTCCATCCCCAAACCTAAAGTAGGGCAAAAAGCCTATGAAGAATCGACAATGGATCTCGAACGAAGCCTGTGGGATGAAAATGCCTTTGTAGGATAATGAACTTCGCAGGAAAGATGAATCAGTTCTCCCGCACCCTTCTTCTTCTCGGTGGCTGCACAGATCTCTTCACAGGGGAATAAGCTAATGAAGAATCTGCAATGGTTCTCGAACCAACCCTCCGGGATGAAGATGCCTTTATGGGATAATGAACATCACAACAAAGATTAATTAGGTTCTCCGACGCCCTTCTTCTTCTTCTTGGCTGCTGCAGATCTCTTCACAGGGGAATATCACTGATGGTGATGAACCCCATTTTGGAGAGCCAATGGTTAAGGATCGGAAGGAGGGTGATGGGATGATTCAGATCAACTTTAAGATCATTTTCTTCCAAACCCAATAACAAAAGATCATCCATGGGAACTGATTGAGATAAGTTAAGTATTAGGGGGTGTACATGGTTTGGGTTGGGTTAGAAGAATTTTCCAATCTTCTGTGTATTAGAGCAACCCAACCCAACTATATTTTCAAGTTGGGTTAAGTTGGTTCTCAGGTTGTGCTAATATTCTTTTCATCTCTAAGACTCAACTCATTGCTCGTAAGTATGTAAAAAAAATTAAGAAAAATGCATGAACCTAAATAACCTATCTAAGGAGCACGGATACGAGATATTGGACACGACATTGGGCAGGCCATTACAAAAGCTCACTATTCTTTAAATGCCTACTAAAAGGTCACAAATACGTTTGGGACACGTTATTTTTTTTTATGACATATTATTAAAAGAGCAAATCCAAAATATTTTAGTTTTTATAAAAAAATAAATAAAGATGAACATGAAAATTCAATTGGCGTTCGAATTTAACCCACATAGTAAGTTATATGAATCTATTTAAATCCAATAAAAAATAAAATCTCACTATTCTTTAAATGCCTACTAAAAGGTCACAAAACAAAATTTATAAGCCTAACCCTTAACAGTCTCAAAATATCTTAATTTTTACCTCTTTTTCCATTCTACTTTCTCTCTTTCTTTCTTTTCTGATGGACGTCATCGTTGATGACCTCCACCAACACTACCCATTGTCGCGTCATTGATCGTTTGAAATAAATAAATCTCAAATGATGTGTTCGTGAAATGTTCGAAACCGGGTTTATTAGGGTTAGTGCGCCTTGGGTTTATTAGGGTTAGTAAAGAAAGAAAGTACCCTATTTTATTTATTAGGGTTTCGGTCCCTTGAGTACTTTCTTTACTAACTTCTGTTTTTGAAATTGTACTCCTTTTTTATGAATCCTTAGTCGACTCTTACCTCTTTGACACAATTTCACCTTTTCCACTAAAATACAAGATTCATGTACCTTTTCCGCCTTCTTCCGCCTTCTTGATCTTTCTTCTCTAGCAAGATGATTTCTTGGGTTGAATTAATTATCTCCTCCCTCTCGAATCAAGGCCACACTAATACACTCCTTGATTTTGGTTGTTGGTTGTTGGTGGTGTTTTAAAAAGTCCAAGGCGCACTAAGGCGCAAAAGGTTTCTAGGGCTTGAGGCGCAAGGCGCACCTAAAGGCGCAGGTTTTTTTTTCACATAAGGCGCACTATATAAAAAATAATTTTATTTTATTTTATATATGTGTGTATACACAATAAAAACATTTCCATAGATATAAATGAAGTTTTAACCAAGAATAATATATAAAAACATACATTACATTAAATTATTAACCATATTTCATGGATAGAAATGAAGTTTAACGAAGAATCTATACAAAACATACATAAGATTCAAATATTAACCTTTCATTTTAAGCGAATGTTGTCTTTGTGACTTGAAGAGTTAAGTTATTGAAGGTTTGAAATGTCTTGAATCAGTTATGTTGCGCTTCGAATGACTAGGGAAACACAAAATTTGAAGCATAAACCCTAAAAATCCCTAAGGAAACACAAAAGCACACAAGGCGCGCGCCTTTTGGGGCCCGGGACTTCATTAAGGTGCCAAAAGCCACGCGCCTAATTAACCGCGCCTCGCCTTTCCCAGGCAAGGCGCTAGGGGTGCACCTGTTGGGCAATTCTATCTCATCCCTCTTTATTTCTTCCATCAATTCTGCCTCTTTGTCTGGTAATGTTTGGTATGCCGAATTCCTTGCCAACTCCAAAATATCATATATCATTTCTGTGGCGGTTTCGTGTTTATGTCATCTTGTGAAGCCTTTGAGGGAGAAATAAAGAATCTTTAGAGGGGTGGAGAGGAATCCAAACCCTCATTCAATTTATGTTTCTCTTTGTGACTAAGTTCTCTCCTTCGCATATTTTTTCTTTGATATGTCTTTTGTTTTTCTGTTCTTTCCTTCTTTTCTCGATTAAAAAAACTTAGGTTTATCATAAAAAAAGATTGATAGTAAGAGTAATCCAAAATTTTCTGCGCAGGCGTGCTCATTTAATTATGTTCATACTGTAAATCTGTGTGCTTCACCGACGGACTGCTTTGCTGCTTTTCTCTAAAGAACAAATTGAGGGTATGGAAAGGCCAAATTTTGCAACTTAACGTAAATTGTGGCTCATGTTTCTGGAGATGTAATTGTTTCATTTCTCATCAATTCTGTATTGTGAAGACTGAGGATAGATACAGTGGAAGGTTTTAAATGAAGCAGACTGAATATTCTTATAGAATACTCCGAATTTCAATGCCTCATTTAGTTATGCTTTTTTTTTTCCTTACTTTAGAAAAAGAACAGACCAGTTCGTGAGCGGATTGTGGTTGAATAACATGTGTGGCTTTTACGTGGTTGATGTTTCAATTTATTAGATACTAAACTCTAAACTATTGTCTCCTAGGGAGTTGGAGTCTTTAAGGTGCATTTTCTTCGAGGCATTAGGTTTGAAATTTACGAGTAAACTTAATTGTAAAATCTTATGTTGTCTTTTGGATCTGGGCTTTGGAACGATTGTTGGGGGTTCCTGTGTACGTAGTCAAGTAAAACTCCGATTTTCTGCTTTTTAGAAAGAAACTCAAAACTATTGATGAGATTTTCTTTTCCATGAGTATTTCTTTTGATCTCATCGTGTGTCTGCCTCTCCACAGTTTCTGTCCATATATTTGTCAGCCATCTTTACCTAAGGCAGTTCAGCTACAATAATCACTTTTTTTTTTTTTTTTAACTCGAACATATTGATCTTATAAATTTTAAATTTTTTATTTTTAGGTAGGTGATGATTATGAATTAAATTTATTACTTCTTAGAGAATCACTTCTTACCTTGATATTTTTTATATGTTACTCTTGAGATGAGACGAGCTGTGTG
Source organism: Sicyos edulis (assembly GCA_036507275.1). Lineage (NCBI taxonomy): Eukaryota > Viridiplantae > Streptophyta > Magnoliopsida > Cucurbitales > Cucurbitaceae > Sicyos > Sicyos edulis. The sequence continues at coordinate 45,281,916 of CM071847.1, read as the reverse complement.
TATTTTATAAAAAGAGCACCTGGTAATTGGTATACAAAACTGCTGTCTTTTGTTCTATTTTGAGTTGATCAATAATGGTGGTGAAGGTATTTGAGGTTATAAATGGATGTACACTTATATCGTTTGAATTATTGCTAAAAATTGTGGCATATGATTAAATTAAATTTTTTAAAACTGGATTTTTAAATGACCGACAAATTAGTATCGACTCACCATCTTAGTGAACTGGGTAATTCTTTTGACGCCTATTTTAGGATAAACTTAGGTATAAAGCTACATATGCATTTATCTTTAAGAATCAATGGGGGAATTTCATTCATGTTGTCGCGAGTGTAAGGTTACGTATAAAGTTCAATACGAGCGTATGTTATAGGATTGGTTTTTGGTTTCCTTCTACGTATAAATTTCAATAGAATCAATAAGAACTTTATGATTTATATATAAAGTATATGATTCATAGAGTTGGTTTTCGGTTTCCTCTTGCGTGACGACATGCCTCATAAACAAAAACAGAACATCAAAAGGTCCACCTTGATGCCCACCTGTATTTATTGATTGGTCAAGATATCTTTGTTGGCTGAGTTGGCATGTTCTTATTTTCTAGACTGGTCAGGAAATTTTTAAGCTTTCTTGGCTCTATACTCAACTTGACCTCCAAAATTTCTCTCTTTAACAATGGGCATTGAAAATTATATAAACATAACTCAGACGAAATATTTTAATATAAATTTTACTAAAAAAAGAAGAAGAAAAAAATACCATATTTTCCCCTTTAAGTTTGGAGTGAAAGAGAGTACTAGAAAATTAGAAATTTAGCTAACTTTTCTATTTTTTCTTGTCTAAATAGGAACACTTTTGTCTGTTTTCCTCTCTTCAAATGTTTTTTTTTTTGCGAAAAGGTTCAAATGTTGCCTTTTTTTCTTTTTATCTTTGGTAACTTATTTTGTGGTTTTCAAATCTTAAATAAGAATCTTAAGGCAAATGATTTGTTTTCTTTTTTAGGCGTGAGGCAAGTACTCCACGAAAGAAGTGAGAATAAGACAAAATCTTTGAAAAATGTATAGTGCGAGTAGGAAGATAAAGACTTTGGGCTTAGAATATTCACATGTTCAAATTTTGTATATGCATAGTAAACATCCTTAAATTTTAGAGTAGATTTTAGTTGCAACTTTAGGGGGTGTTATGTTTGTTGAATTTGTTGGAAAAAAACACCCCTATTACCGCAGGAATAAGCAAGAAAATTAATTAAAAAATTAAAGGAAACAACAAAAGAACAACATATGGATTTACATGGAAAAATTCCCAAATTGGAGAAAAAAATGATAGGCAGAAAAAACTTTTACTATGTGAAAAATTGTTACAATCACAAAGAATTCTCTCCCCGACCCAAATTATAAAAACCACTCTTCAAAGCTTATACTAATCATAACTCTTGCCCCACTTTCGTATGCAAGAGAGTTAGTACACATGCTTAAAGTGATTCTAATTGAGGTGCCTTAAATCCAAGATCATTCACTCTCTTTATAGTGCTTGGAGCACACCACATTCTTGCAAATTTCTCAATATTTTGCTATAACTTTCCATATAGGACAAACTTTGTTAATATTTTGTCAAATTTTCAACCGAATTTATAGAGGATTTAAAAAAGAATATTTTCTAACTACTCTTCAAAAAATTATATTCAAACGAGTTTTTGTAACTACTTAAAACAACTATTCATTTTTACTACTAAAAATAACTCTTCATTTCAAATCATTCATTTCTAAATATTCAAAATAACTCCTCATTTCTAACTCTCCAAAATAACTCATTTTGAACAATTAATTTATAATCATTCTTTTTTTAACTACTCAAAATAATTCTTCATTTTAAATCTATATTCAAACAAGTTATTGTCTCTAACTTCTCTAAAAACACTCAAATGAGTTTTTGGCTCTAACTCCTCAAATTAAAGATGAAAATTGTTTATAAATTACTTGTAATTTTGGTGGTTAACAAAAAGTTGAGAGATACAAAAAATAGTCAAATAAAAGGGAAATGTGTAGACTCTCCCAAGTCCAACCTAATAATGTTTCATGTAGTGATTAAATTGTTTTCATCCAAAAATCCAAATAAGTATAATGAAATGACATATTGAGAATTATTATGGTTGTTTCAAAAAAAAAAAAAAAAGATTTATTATGGTGGCCCATGAAAGACCCAAAAGGAAGGCTCATCAGAACAAAGCAAGGCTCTATGTATGGAGAAATATTACATGAATTGGGCGCAAGCTCTGGCCACGGCTTGCTGTTTCATGATGCTGTTAGGCCTTCTCTGTTGCTGTCTCGCTACCAAGCCCCGACACCACGACGCGGCCGCTACCTCCAATTCGAGCTGCACTTGCGACGGTGGCTATGGAGGTGTTTGATCAAATTCCATTCATTTTAATTTCCATTTTTCTTCTCTTTTGGTGTCATGTTTTTGTTTTGGGGGTTATGTAGCTGCTTATTGTTATTGGTATGTAACATCGGTATAGAATTTCAATTCAATGTTTTTGTAGTTCGGAAATTTATGTTCATTAAAGGATGAAATTATTGGTCTATGACTTTGTTGTAATTTGAGAAAGTAATTGGTGTGGAAAATCTAAACTTTTGGGAGGAAGACAAAGGCAGCTTCGCACTTATAAAGAAGGAAACTCTGTCAAGCAACATTCTTTGCACCTCACCCGAAACTTTTAACACACTTTCTCCCGTCGAGCAATTCCGGATTAGTCGTTCCAAGAGGAAGTCTCCCTTAACTAGGGATCTAACATATTTAGTTCTAATTTAATGTAAGCTAAACTGGTGAAATGCTACCTTCAATACAATTGATTAGGGCAATTCTAACTCATCAAATGCTTATTGATATTTGGCACCAATCGTTTCTATCCACCCAAAACTCAATGACGGCTAAGGGTTTAGTATTCGTTCTAGTTTTGTCCTTTTTAAACATAATTGAAAAAAATTCATAACTTAACTTGAACGGTTGCTTTATAAGTTAAAACTAAAAAAATTTAAGTTCGAAACCAACAAAAAAACACATATAATTAAGTATATAATTTTATTATTTTAAAAAATAGATAATTTTATGGTCGAAATATTATATTTTATTTAATTTTGATGGTATAATTAATTTGAATAAGATTTAGAGTTGGTCTTTAGGATTTCAAGTTTTTTATTCTTTATTAAAAAAAATACCCAAAAGTTGGTGGTATGTTTGTTTTATTATTCAATGATAATTCAATTAAAAATTATATTTCTAAAATTTGCAGAGGAATACTAATAGAACATAATTATTTTAAGATTAACCTAGAGATTAATTTTAAATTTTTATTGAGGTTAGATAATTAAAATTAGTCATTAAGTGTAAAGACAAAAATGAGATTAATTTCAAATCACGGAAATAAAATGATATTTCAACCTAATTTTATAGTATGATCTTCCAAATTTCAAATTTAGTAAATTTGACTCAAATTTCGACCATCTTTTATTTTGCCATTATAATTGAACCCAAAAAAAATATACCAAAATACAAAACAAAACAATTTTTTCTTCCTTTTCCTAGTATGAAATCAATACTTTAAAACTATAATTGGAGGATTCGAATCTACAAAATACATGTCTGTTAGGTTAAAAACACTTCAAATATCCAATTTCGAGACCCACTTAATTTTTTAAAAGGTAAGATATTTATCAATATTTTGTATCTAACCAAGGTTAAATTTTTTTTTTTTTTTTTTTCGGGATATAATTTAAATTTCTTTTGAACTCAGATAAATTCCTTGTGCCTGCGGTACAGCAGGACACTCAGTTTATACACAAAGTCGAGAATCTTTATAAAGAAAGTTAATATAAAATAACAATATTAATGTTCATTGAAAATTCGAAATCCGTTGTAGTCTAGTTGGTTAGGATACTCGGCTCTCACCCGAGAGACCCGGGTTCAAGTCCCGGCAACGGAATTTTAATTATTTTTTTATTTATGGGGAAAAAGAAAAAAAAAATACTCTTCCTTTGACGGCCACGTCATATTCCTGACAATCGAAGAAATTTCAACGGAAAATGGTCAACTAGCGAATCGTTGAAACTCAGCGTCAAACTAATTATATTCAACAAGTTATCCTAACATTTTATATCTCAATTAATATTCGACAAATTTGTGGATTTATATGTATATATAAATGAGGGTTCACATTTCTGGATCTGTAAACATCAACGGTCGTTTTGGGGTTTAATTTAATCAGAATAATGAGTTGCATTTGCTTTGGCGGTGGTCGGAAAAAGAAACAGAAGAGCAATCGAAAAGATGGGAACAACAAATTAAGACCGCCGCGAGGATACGGCGGAAGAACGGCGGCCGGTGGTTCCGGCGCCGGAAATGGTGATTTTTCCGTTCTAACTGATGACGGTGGTGTTGCTTTGGCGGCCGCGGTTGGTTTTGCAGTTGCTGCGGCTGCGGTGGTCGATTGTGGAGAATTTGGAGGAAGCTGTGGCGGTGGAGACTGCGGCGGCGCCGGCTGTGGTGGTGCCTGCGGCGGCGGTTGAGATTGTGTCGGTTCTGCCGCTCCTTCATTTCTGACTCAATAATGCTTTTCATTGTCATTTGTGTGTATATATATATATATATATACATCGTAGAGAAAATGATTATAAATATAATCATGTGATCATTTTTTTAAAAAGAAAATAGTTAATATAGTGATTGTTTGGCTATAAACCAATTCAATATCAGGAATCGATTTTTGCTTCCTCCTCCAATATATACTATATCGATTAGTATTTATACCTATTATTTATTAATAATATATATTATTGTATTAAAAAGTATAATTCCGTATTAAAACGTATTAATAATTTAAAATGTAGATATTCTAAAGTTTAAGTGCATTTGTAATTATGTTAGAAAAAGAGTTCATCAACAATTTCTCATATTTTAAATAAAAATACTTTTAATTTTGACATTCAATAATACTCAATTTTAATTTTTGAGATAACAAAATCGTTTGATACATAATACTAACTAAAATGATGACTAAACTAAATTTAAATATCAATATTATGATAAAATTAATTTAATTTTGACGTGAATCTAACTTTTCAAAGAAAACAAGCATAAAAGTGTGTACTCATCAATTGACCATTATTGAAATTGGGTAATGAGTTCTTATGCATGTCATTTCATTCAGCTTGCGGAGTGGTCTTATTTTAGAAACTGTCCATGCTCCTTGGGTGTCTTACTCATTGTGTTCGAGTCTCGGCTCGATGCTCGAGTTCAGGTAAGGATGAATATCCAATGCTTTCTCTTTTGTGATCGGGCTCGGAACATAAAGAGAAGAAATTTCTGATCTGCTTGAGGTGAGGGGAGAAAAGTTGTTCGTACTGAATTTGCTTATCAGAACAGAACGAATATTTGATGGATTGTTTTATTAACTTGTGGCACAGGTTGATGATGTGAGTAACACAAGCTCAAGAGTCCACAACGATTCCTGTTCTTGGCCATTCTGGTGAGAGATCAAAGTCAGCAATATACCATGTAAGCTTCAAACTTTTTTCTTTTTTTTTTTAAACTTCACTCCACTATTTGGGATAACAATGCTCGTCCCGTAGGCCAAGGGCATCAGAAGACATCGAATGAGTGAAGACACGAGAGGTATCTACAAATTATTATTGCAAATGAGTCTCGAACCTATGACATTGAGAGGGGCACACCCCCTACGAACTCCTAAAACTAATTGATAATAAAAGTAGTCCAACCATCTTATATATTGCTAGAAGATCTTCTCACTTTCCGAATTTCAACATACCCCCTTCCAGATGGTGCAAAAAAATTGGGTTCACAACAAGATGGTAAAATGCTTTCTGAGATTTCTTAAGTTTAATGCCCAATGGATGATGATGTTTTTGTCCTGTAAATGTAGGATTTTAAAGGGAAGTGTTAGCAAGTAGTGACCTACACCCACAAGGATCACAATTTGCAAAATTGATGGGTTCACCATGTCAGAATTCCAGTGAGGATTCACTTATTCTCCAAGCTTGCAATATCTTTTTCCTTTCACCATGTCAGAATATTTGCAAGATAAAATAACAAAATGGAAGTGTCTGAGAAGTAAAGCTTCTTGGGATTGATAGAATCAATTCAAAAACTCAAAAGATCTGAAGTATATGAAAATCTTTAAGAATAACAAACAGAAGTGTTTCCTTTTCTAAACTGTCTTCAATAGGCAAACCTTCCTTCCAAAACATCACAATATAAAGCCTAACTAATGCTGTAATGAAAGAGTTTCATACCCTTCTCTAAGACAATGTGCTGGTTTTAAATTTATTTCTCGACAAAATTCTTCAAGTTCTTCAGCCACATCGAGTATTCTCGGCCGTCTTTGTTGATCATGTACTCGTGTAAGAAATTTGTTGTGCTGGGTTTAATCCCACGAATCTCAAGATATTTGACGAAAGCTTTCTGCAAGTTCTCGTCCAAATCACTGCAAATTAAAGAAGGAAAATTTATTTAGTGAACAAGCTCAAGAACATGAAAAGAACAAAGACCAAGTATACTAACTGAAACTCAGGTCCTTCGTAAACAAGCTGATCTTCAGAACCATCAGGTTTTCTGATTGACAAGTGATCTATGGATATTTCATCCGGGAAAGCAGTAACGCCAAATTCGAGACATTCTCCACTAGCGCCATCCTTGGTTATACTCACGACCAGTGAAATGCTGGATTCTTCACGAGTCTGCTCATCGTTCTCATCAGCTACATCATCATCCCCTTCTTCATCTTCAGCTGCAACATTAGGAATATCAACTTCAACTTTGATAGTTTCATCCTCATATTTCCTAGTGAGTGATATGATTCTTTCTCCAGAATTGTCTTGGATTTCAAAAGGAAACCCTTCTGGGATTTCATCTACCTGTAATACATGAGCATCCAACATTACAAAACTTTCATTGACAATATTCAAAGGAGCAATACTTACCTAAAGGTACGTAAGTATTTAGAAATACTTACCACCATTTAGGACCACAAAATTCTACACTTTAGCATTTCTCTCTCTATCAAATAAAGTCGATTTTAAAAAAAATAAAAGATGTGGTCCAAAATGGTGGTAAGTATTTTCAACATACTTACCCACCCTTAGGTAAGTTTTGCTAAATTAGAGCAATACTTATCTAAGGGTAGGTAAGTATTTGAAAATTCATACCACCATTTTGGACCACAAAATTCTATACTTTCGCATTTCTCTCTCCATCAATCAAAGTCAATTTTTTTAAGAAAATAAAAAGATGTGGTTCAAAATAGTGGTAAGTATTTCAAATATACTTTCTCACCCTTAGGTAAGTTTTTCTCTTATAGTTAAATGTCTAATAAGCTTCCTCACTTATTTACTAAAATTCCCTTAACATAAACCCTATCACAGTATTCATTGGTTCTAAAACAAAAAACTAAGGCTCATTTGATAACCATTTTGTTTTTCGTTTTTTGTTTATGAAATTTAAGCCTACAACAACTCCTCTATCATAGCTTTTTTCTTATTTGGATATCTACATCTTACTTATATTTTAATAAACAAAACTAAAATTTGGAAACAAAAAAAAAAGTAGCTTTCAAAAGCTTGTTTTTGTTTTTGAAATTTGGTTAGTATTCACCTACTTTCTTAAGGAAAGATGGATATATTGTAGGACAGATGGAGCACATAATAGGAAATTTGAGTAGAAATAAGCTTAAATTTCATAAACAAAAAACCAAATAGTTATCAAACGGAGTCTAAAATTACCAATCCAATAGGTCAAGGATGTCTTGGAATTTCAAGGGAGTTTGGACTTAGGTTCATGGACACAAACACATTCTTCATAACTACTTCCGAAATGAAAACTAACGAGTAAATAACAGGCAAATTGCAATATAAAGGCCGTAAGCCAAAGAAGGCCTAACAAATTTCAAGTGACGAACTGCTTTCTCACAGAGCAGAAAAATAATAACAAAACGAAACAAAATTGAAGTAAAATCCGTGAGTATGATGAACCTTGCTAAAAAAATCTATTCAAATATGCATAAAGGAAAAAGAAATGCAATGGTTTCCGATTTGACAAGCACTATTCCTTCTCGGCTTCTCCTAGAAATCCAGAAAGCATAGCTTATTTTAACTGAGAAATCGAACTTCGCTCCATTATAACAAGGGGCACATGTGCCCTTCCCAAGGTCGGACTAAAAAGATAACAAGAAATTTTACAATTTTTTATTAAACAAGGGTGACCTCGCCCGTCCTTAGGTCAGGCAGCCAGAGACAACGAAGTAATAAAGACACGGGAGGTGTATACAAATTAATGTCACATTTGAGTCTCGAAATTGAGACCATGAGGGGAGCACACCTTCAAGACCAAGTCTTCAACCACTGTTCCACCCCTTCCTTGGGGACCATGAGATTTTAAAATTAAGCCCACGCGAAGAGCTCGGACCTGAGATCTCCTACCACCGCGTACTGTTTTGGCGAGGAACTAAGAAATGAGCACAAATAGCATCTAAAACACATGCTATATAAATTACAGAAGACTTCCATGGAATGAATTCAAGCAAACAATCCAACCCTCAACGAGAGATACTAAATTCCAATAAAAATGAAATGAAAAATATATCTATCTCAGGCACAAATAAAAACCACAGCATAAAATTCACATAGGTTCAAAAGCAATAAACAGAAAACTTACGCCGTTCTGATCATCTTCCTCAACGCATTTAAGCTCAGATTCAATAATCCGAAGAAGACTAACGTCGGATTTGTTGTTCGCAGCGGCGGCGGAATAGTGACGGCCGCAACAGTGACGGCCGCAGAGATGGCATGGTGACGGCCGCAGAGATGGGAGAAAGAAATTAGGGTTAAGCTCTTGACTGAGATTGTGCTTCCCAATAGTGACGGCAGCAGCGATGGAATGGTGGAAGCTTCTCGGAGTTGCAACTGACCGGACGGCGAGGGGCAACGCCGACGAGGACGCTCGCCGGAAAATCGAATAAAGAGCCATTTTTGTATTTCGCTTTCACTGAGAAACCGTAGGGTTTTTCGAGCTTCAAAGGGTTTTGGGTGTATAAATATTCCTTTTTTTCTTTTAAAATTGCGTTTTTTTTTTCTTCTTTATGGGCTGAGCCCAAATTACCACGTAATGGTACTTCATCTAGTTGGGCCAACAAAACGAGCTCAATCTTATGGCCCAATTACATTACTCATGTTATCACCAGTGTCCGGGAATTTTGGTTATTGAACTGTGGATTGTTCACTTTTTGAAGTTAATGGTTTTCTGAAGTACCAGTTGACGGAGAGGGACCACACAGGTACTAGTATTTTAAAATAATTGAGAATCAAATATCGATTATCTAGTTCGAATTTGTAAACATAATGTTGAACTTGATTACTATTAAACAATGAAATCATCTGACCACCGTACCTTTCAGTCTTTTTGAAGTTAATGGTAATCTATCATTAATTTATTAATCATTGTATGAACACTAATGTCAGCTTAGGGCTCGTTTGATAACGTTTTTGTTTCCTGTTTTTCGTTTATGTTTCTTATTTTTTAGAAACATACTTGTTTGATAACCGTTCCCGTTTCTTGTTCCCAAAAATAAAAAGAAATGTTTCTAAAATTAAGTAGAAAAATGAGAAACTACTCCAAACTTGTTTCTAGTGTTCCGTTTCTTTTTTTTTTTGAAAGCTGGAGCGTTTTGCTTTATTTAAATACACGTTGCTCAATATTAAATAAAAATTGATTTGGTGGGATGGTCATGTGGCTGACCTATTTTGAAATTTGTCAGTTCAAATCCTAACTTGGGATTTTTTTCTTTGCAATATTTATATTTTTTTAAAATTTTGTATGTTTATTTACTGTTTTGATTTTTAGTTTTTTATTTTTGCAGTTTTTTTATTTATAATCTATGGGTTAATTTTAAAATTTTGTAATATATTTATTTATTCATTATTCCTCTTTCATTTTATTTAGTTCATAAATTCATAAAAGTTTTGGCATGGTAAAAAATTAGTTAAAAAAATATATACATTTGACGTATCTTATATTTTACAACCACAATATTTTTTAAATGTATTAGATTTGTTGTTAATTTCACATTAAGAATCATTTGTTTTAATTCATTTCAACGCCACAGTCACGAGTTCGAGCCTGAAAATCGTATTTGACTCTCATATTATTTGAGAGTAGTTGTACCCTCTATGTAGGGTTTGTTGGTTTTCCTTCCCTCACTTTGTACTAAAAAAAAAGAAACATTTGTTTTTTTTTTTGGTTTTTTATAAAAAATTTATTATATCAGAACATGTAAACTTTTGATAATGACTTTATAATATTTTAATACATGTTATATTTTTTAAGAAACCAAAAATAATTTTTTAAAAAATAATTAACAAAAAATAGTTATTTAACATGTTTGTTTTTGTTTATTGTCTTTTTAAACTTGTTTAGAAATATAACACATTTTTTATAAAATAATTATTAAAGGTAAAAAAAAATTAAAAACAAGAAACAAAAAATAGTTATCAAACAAGATTTGTTTTTGTTTCTTAATTTTCTTAGAAACAAGAAACAAAAATAGTTATCAAACATATTCTCGTTTCTTTTTCTGAAAAATCAAAAAACAAGAAACAAGAATTAAAGAACTGAAAACAAAAAACAATAACGTTTTCAAACAGACCCTTAGTTATTGATCTCGTTGACAAATTCATGTACGATGCTAAACTATAGAAGATATTCTTCAATTATCATATTTGTGTCAAACAAAATACCTATAAATTATGGTATTTTCTATGAAATTTTATTTACAAAAAAAACTATAAATTAAAAATAATAATAAATTAAAGTAAACAAATACTCTTCGTCTTATATGTGTTTTAATAAATAACATCGGCATTTTGTTGGAAGATAACAATGAGTACAAACTTATGGGTAGTTACAAAGTTAGTGCCGAATTGGTCGATATCACGTTGATTATTTTGATTGACATTCATCTGTTTCAATTCAACGATCACAAGTTCGAACCTGAAAATTGATACATCAGTGCCTTCTACAAACAAACAAAAGAAAGTTACATAGTTAATAATTGGTATTTATCATAGGAACTATGTTTATTGGTCAATTTCACAATTTCTTAAAAAAGCTTATTTTGGTTGGTGCTTTATTAAATACTGGATGAGTAGGTACTAGTTGGCACTTATGGACTTAGAGTTAGTGGTATTACTTCTAGAGAAATTGAAAGGTTGCACATTTAGTGGGGTTTTTTTTTTTTTTTTTTTTTTTGTATATAGCACTTAGTGGGTTGTTTAGTATTAGTATTGTCAATATTTTAGATATATGTGTAAAGGTCAGCTTATAAGTTTCCTATATGGAACAAATCCATTATCTCTTTTATTCGATTTAGTAGGATTATTAAATATGGTGGAGTATCGAATAAGTCAGTGACGCAATGGTTTCGGTGTTTGGTTGTAAACCAGTTCAACACCAGCATCACAAGTTTGAGTCTGAGAATCGATATTTGTCCCGCTCCTCCAATATGTACTCAAATATGGCGGAGTTCATCTTAAAATTAATAGACACTAATAGAATTAATGAATGATATTTTGAGTATAGGAGAGTGAAACTCTGAATTTTTTAATTTAAAAATATATATAATATATTGATCAAGACATAATTGCATTTACCAAATGGAGAGAAGTTTAGATTCACGCCGTCTAAACTCGGTTGATTTTTTTAAAAAAAAAAAGAATAGACAATAAACCAAACTAAAATTATACTTTGACTTTAGTCCATAGTAAAAAAATGGAGCAAACTATGGTTCTCGAATAAAGTGAAATATTTTTAAAAAAATTATAGAAAAAAAATATACCTCGGTCTAAATTCAGATTGATTTCTACGCTTAAAAATGAAATACTTTTACTTTTAATATTTTAATAATATTTATTTTTTTACTTTTGAGATAGTAAAATTATTAATTAAATAAAGTAATATCGACTAAAATGATAAATAAGTTTATTTTAAATTTTAACATATTGTTAAAGTAATTATTTCAATTTTTTTTATGTGAACATAATAATTAAAAGAGAGTATTATTGAAATAGAAAAAATATGAGTATTTCTATAAATTTAATTTTCTTTTCGTTTACATAAATAATTTATGTTCCTTACAAGTTATAAACTACAACAGTGAAGTAAAATTGATTTCAACAAAGGAAAAAAAAATACAGTGAAGTAAAATTAGAAGAAAAGGAAAAAGAAAAAAAGAAAGCTTTAGACTAAACAGAAGAAAAAAAAACATCGAATAATTCTTATTTCTTAAAAGATAAATCAGTGATTCTTACGTTAAAAACATCCGCCTTTCAAAAAGCCTTCAAAAGCACTCCACCACAATAAAGAAAAGTGGCCAAAAATCAACCAACCTGGACCGTCCGATCAAACTCCAGTCAACATTCAAATAATAACCGGTCCCAGTGCGTTTTCCTAACCAACCGTGGGGCCCGCACCCGTTTCTTAAGAATCCTAATCAGCCACCCAATTCTTCTCGAGATCTCCTCCCGATCCCCTACGGTCAGCACCACACTAATTTCGATGCGCTCATATTCAAATCCAGCCGCTAATCGAATAAATCACGGCCCTACACGTAAAAAGGTCAAAATTAAATCCAACGGTAGGCCCACGTGCTCACGAGCCAAGATAATTGTGAATTGTGACGACATTGCTTCAATGGTCCATTTCGCATAGCCAGTAGAGTTTGAAAAATTGAAAAAAGAAAACAAGTGACATCGATTTTTTGTTTGACTCTTTTTTTTTTTTTTCCCTTTCATTAATTTAATACATTTAGTTATTTGCGATTGTTGTTAAAAATAATTACCTACATTATTAATTTTCTTTCATGAAAAAAAATACATACATTATTGTCTAAAATTATGCTCATGCTTCTTTGATTCATTAGTTAGTTGTAACTTAATCTTTTTTTTAAAGGAACTTCTTTTTTTTTTTTTCATTAAAACATGCCTACAATTGACATTAGTATTATTATTATTATTGTGGTAGATGAGTTAGAAATGTCGACAATAATAATAATAAACTATTTTGAGTTTTTCTTTTATTTGAAAAGAAATAATAAGATTGTCTTATTACTTTTTTTTTATGTACGATTTTTTTAGTACGACAACAATTTTATAGATTAAAAATATTAAAATTTGCAAAATTTTATAGATTAAAAATATTAAAATTTGCAATTTTAAATTAATAGTGTATGTCAGTTACTTTAGACACCCACTTTAATGCCAGTTTTATTTAATAGTTAAAATATCATTGTATTTTATAGACCTTAAATTTTATTTTATTTTAGTTTGTGTACTTTTGAATTCATTTATTTTACTCGATAAATTTTTAAAATTTTAAGCTTTCATAAATGTTTAAAATTAGTTCCTATAACAAATTTGATGTTAATACTAATAATGAAAAATTGATAGTACTAATAATTTTAATAGAGATAAAAATAAAATGTGGACCTATTTTTAAAATCGTATATTTTAAAAAATAGTAAAAAACAACAATAAGATATTTGTAAGCTTTCTTTCTTAAGTTTATAAACTTAAACTAAAATGGTAGTTCTTAAAGCTAAGCTATTAAAAATGAGTCAATATAATAATAGTTCAAACGGTATAAATGTACACCTAATGATTTAGATCTTTTAGGTTCGAGTCTCCCCCACCCTCCAATTGTTGTAATCTAAAAAAAAATTAAAATTAAAATTAAAATTAAAATTAAACATTTAAAAAATTATGATTAAAATGAAACAAAGTAAGAAAACATAAGGATTTAGATAATAACTCATGTATATTTTGGAATGGATAGATAATTTAGACTAAAACTTCCTTACATAGTTGTATCGGAGAATTCTACATCTTGCTTGTTAGCATAAAAATTATATACTTCTTGATTTTTTATAATATATATTATATATTTTGATATCCAATAATGTCATATAAATAAAATGTAGATATCCCTAAACATTCATATATATGAGAATTTTACTCATAAATTTATCCCTCGTTAATTATTATTGTAGTTTTTCTTTATTTAACTGTTATTATTGTAGCTTTGTGTAAAAGTTAAATACATGTAATAACATCGAATGGGTTAGTGGCGCAATAGTTTCGATATTTGGTTGTAAATCAGTTCAACACCAGCATCACAGATTTGAGTTCGAGAATCGGTATTTGTCCTCCCTCCCCTAATATGTACTAAAAATTAGCCTTTCAATAAAATAGAGTTTTGTATGACATCATAAATTCGAACATTCTACTTATTTATAGCAATATTTTAATCACAAATAATAATAATGAAAAATAAATTTAGCTCCACGATAAAAATTTATATATATATTTTCAAATAAAAAAGTTGTCAGTTGAATTTAATTATAAAATATTTGTTAGAACATTTTACCAAATACATTAATTTAACATCTAGCTACAATCTATATGAGGTAGAAAAATGCCAACAAACTTAGTTTAGGATAAGTTTGGTCAAATAAACTCAAACTTTAAATGGTAAGGTAGGTTGAGTTTGATAAATTATTTAACTTTGATTTTTTTTTAGTTTACAAATGATGGATCCAATCTATAACATGGATTATTCGTTATGTCAACTGAATTATATTATATTGTTTTTCATATTTTAAAAATATTAAAGTACAAAATTAAGTTATGGGCCTTAAGGCCAACTGAACTATTAATGTTGTTGTCAAGAACATATCAATTTATAAATAAAAAATACAACAAAAGGCTAAAGGGTCTATCAAACACATTAAAAAACGTTTGAAAACTTTATTAAATTTCAGTTTTATATTTATTAAAGTTATCTTTTCTTTAAAAAAAAAAAGTTTTATATTTATGAAATATATTTTTGATTAAATGAAATTATCTATCATTCGACAAACAGACTATAAACAACCAATCACAAACACGTAAATTAAAGAAAAAAAAAATTATTAGTTTACAGCAAATTTTACCAGTCCACAACCCTAATTATTTTATTGTTTGGTGATTATTTAATTCACAAATTCAATCACAAAAATTGATATTTAATTAACTTTCTCACTTATATTAAAAAAAAAATTGAAAAACAAAATTTGGATTAAAATTTTAAATATTTACCCTCTCAACTAAATATGTGTCAATTATGGATAAATTAAATTTTAAATAAAATGAATCTCAATTAATAATAATTTATACTCGATAAGACTAGTGATATGTTGAGTTCCCAATTCTAAATAATATTGTTTTAAAAAAAAAAAAACATAAATTTTAGCAGAAACAACGGGCATACTTTGATTATACAATGTTTAAAAAAAAAAAAAACTATTTTACTGTTTTTCTTTTTCGAGAAAACTTTCAGACTACTTATCCCCAATAAACTTTGTACAATCAGAAGAGAAAATTGTGAAAAGATCTCCCATTAAACCTAAACCCACGCATAGTTTTGCCAGCTCAGAAACCTCACGTGGACAGCGCGTTAATCCCACTGCAACGGCCCGCCACGTAAGTCGGGAGCCGAATCGTGTAACACACGCGCCCTGCCACGGCACGTGCGACCAAAACGGCCACTCTGTAAAAAAGGTGTGAAACCGGAGAAGAAAAAAAAAAGGAAAAAAAAAAGAAAGAAAAGCCTGCTTTATCATCGAAAAATAACCGTTGTGGATAACCACGTGTCAGAACGGCAGTCCACTTGTTCCTTTCACACTCTCTTTGGATTCTCCAAAGTATTCCTTGTTTGTATTCCGAAGTTTAGTCCGTTTTTAAGCCAACAAAATTCCATTCTTCTCCCTCTCTCAAATCCCGTGATTTTTTTCTTCATCTTCTTCTTCAAAACTCAACCAAAATCCAGAGATGGGTTTGAAAAACAGCGCTTAAATCTCAATAATGTTGATTTTCTTTCCATTTTCTTCGTCATTTACCTTTGCATTACTTTTGATTTTCTTCTTAACGGCTGCAATTTTCAAATTCGCCGCCGCCGCCGCCGTGACGGAGTTCGACTTCGGCACCGTCGAACTCAGTAGCTTGAAACTTCTCGGCGATGCCCACTTGAACAACGGGAGCGTGAGGCTCACGCGCGACCTCGCCGTTCCCAACTCCGGCGCCGGCAGAGTCCTCTACGCCAAACCCATCAGGTTCCGGCAGCCGGGAAGTAACACACTCGCCAGTTTCTCTACGTTTTTCTCATTTTCCATCACGAATCTCAACCCTTCCTCGATCGGCGGCGGTTTGGCGTTTGTAATCTCGCCGGACGCCGATAGTGTCGGCGGTGCCGGTGGGTTTTTGGGTTTGACCGATAACAGGGGATTCGGATTCGTGGCGGTTGAGTTCGACACGTTGATGGATGTTGAATTTAAGGACATTAATGGGAATCATGTCGGATTGGATCTGAACGACATGGTTTCGTTGCGGGTTAAAGATCTGGACGGGATTGGAATCGATCTCAAAAGCGGCGATACGGTCAATTCTTGGATCGAATACGACGGGTCTGCTCGGATCTTCAAAATCTTCGTTTCTTATTCGAATTTGAAACCGACGGAACCTTTGTTGTCGTTCGATCTCGATCTTGATTCGTATTTGAACGATTTTATGTACGTCGGATTTTCCGGTTCGACTCAGGGGAGTACGGAAGTTCACAGTATCGACTGGTGGAGCTTTACATCGTCGTTCGAGTCTACCGGAGAAAATCCGCCGCCGCCGACGACGACGCTGATGAACCCATCGGCGAATATCGTCCGGCCTCCGCCGCCGTCGCAACCGCCGTCGGGGTCAGATTCCGTTACTCAAAAGGAGACCAAGTCGTCGTCGTCCTGCCACAACGGTCTCTGTAAGCAAGGCGCCGGCGCGGTGGTCGGAGTAGTGACGGCGGGGGCGTTTGTGCTAGCATTATTCGCCGGCGGGTTAATTTGGGTATATTCGAAAAAAATCAAAAGGGTAAAGAAATCAGACTCACTCGCAACGGAATACATCAAAATGCCCAAAGAATTCACTTACAAAGAGCTCAAAATCGCCACCAAATGCTTCAATTCGAACCGAATCATCGGCAATGGCGCTTTTGGGACGGTTTATAAAGGGATTTTACCGGAGACCGGCGACATTGTGGCGGTGAAACGGTGTAGCCATAGCACACAAGGGAAAAACGAATTTCTGTCTGAACTTTCGATCATCGGAACTCTCCGGCACCGGAATTTGGTTCGTCTTCAAGGTTGGTGCCACGAGAAGGACGAGATTTTACTCGTTTACGATTTAATGCCAAATGGGAGTTTGGATAAAGCCCTTTTCGAGGCCAGATCGCCGCTGCCGTGGCCTCACCGGAGAAAAATCCTCCTCGGCGTCGCGTCGGCGTTGGCCTATTTGCATCAGGAATGCGAAAATCAAGTCATTCACAGAGACGTCAAAACCAGTAACATAATGTTGGATGAAGGATTCAATGCCCGATTAGGCGATTTCGGGTTGGCCCGACAAGTGGAGCACGATAAATCCCCGGACGCCACCGTCGCCGCCGGTACAATGGGGTATTTAGCGCCGGAATATCTCCTCACCGGAAGAGCAACGGAAAAAACCGACGTGTTCAGCTACGGCGCCGTCGTTCTTGAAGTCGCCAGCGGTAGGAGACCTATAGAGAAAGAAACGGCCGGCGCCGCCAACGGCGGAAAATTCGGCGGCAGCAGTAATTTGGTGGATTGGGTTTGGAATCTCCACCGTGAAGGGCGGTTGTTGACGGCGGCCGACGGGAGACTCGGCGGCGAGTTCGAAGATTCGGAAATGCGGAAAATTTTATTAGTCGGGTTGGCTTGTTCGCACCCGGATCCGATGACCCGACCCACGATGAGAGGCGTAGAGCAAATGTTAACCGGCGATTCGGAGATTCCGATCGTGCCTCGGTCCAAGCCGTCGACGAGTTTCAGTACCGCTCATTTGCTACTCACTCTACAAGACAGCGTGTCCGATCTGAACGACATGATCGCCATTTCCATTTCCTCGTCCGAGGACAGTTTCAAGGGTGGGGATTTGATCTCGCTTGATGATCGGACGGCGGGCAATCGATGAAAGGCGGTTGAATAGTTATATCCACTCATACGGTACATATATTTCACATAATTAAATTATTGTATTTTTCAATCTTATCCAATATTTTTTTAATTTAATGTATGACACAATAATAACCAAGCATCACCATTCCAACTGAGATGGTGGGCCTTTTTTCCCTTTTTTTTTTAATTGTGGGTGGATGGTTACTTTAAAAAAAAATTACTTTTGAGAAAAATAAATAAATAGGGTTTAGGTTATTTATTATGATTATAATTAGGGTGAAAACTGGTGTTAGGAAGATTATTAGGTTGGGTGGGTTTATTGGATACTATTCTTTCTTTCTTTTTAATAATTAATAATAGTTTTTTTTTTAGAATAATTAATAATAGTTATCACAAGTGATTCTCAATCAATTTTAGTGATTAATTACGTTACTTTATCTCTATATATAATTTTATATTCGTGATGAGTTTATTTTTTTATTAGCAATTGATTTATTTAGTCTTGATATTCCATTAATTTTGTCTTCATAATTGAAACTGACTGCAACTTTTTTGTCATCATTTTCATATCTAACTTTTTTCCCTTTTATTTCTTTTGATATCTTTTGATATAGTACTATAATGACTTTTCTTTAATGTGTTAATATACCAATGAATTATTGAAAAGAGAACAACTTTTTGTAAAAGTAGATGAAAAACATCAAATATGAATCAAGCAATCCATGACAATGCCTGCTTAGTCAGAAGAGGTCTTAATTGAATTTAATAAGTTTTTGCCTTTGTTGTTTTAAATTTAATCAAGTTATTTAATGGATAAATTTGTTAATCTATGAACTCCATTTAAGACTCTCATGTAAGATTTATCGGTATTACGAAAATTAATTATCATATATACAAGAGCGAGATTTGGATTTATAACTTTTTTAGTTTTACAATAAATTTAGGTTAAAGGTTGAAGATGATCGAAAATGTTTTGGCTTATAATTTTCAATTTCTAACTACTCAAATTAATATCTCCACATAAGTCTTTGTCCAAACAAGATTTATTCTTTGTTTAAAATATAAATATATATTTTGTAGTTTTGTTTTGACAAGTTTTGTAATTGATCAAACTTATATGCAAAATGTTTAAATAATATTTCCAAAGTAGGGGTCACGTGGTACTAAAAAAAATCAATATCGCTACTTTTCTTGGAATATATTTATTGTTTTAGTCTGCGTTGGGGCTGCGATTTGTTATTTATTATTTTCTTACAAATGACAACCAAGAGGAGAGGATGTTAATTATTTTACATTTTATCCAAATTATTTATAGGTTTAAATCCACTCACGTTTTACTATTTCAGATTTTAAAATTATATTTTTTAAAAAAGTTAACTATTTTATATTTCGACTTCATTTATATATATACATTTTAATCTTGGTCCATATAGTTTGAAAGCTAAAGTATCAAATATGTCCTTAAACTATTACATTTTTATCAAACTTACTCTTGAACTTTCAAAGGTTTCAAAATTACTCCTAAACTTTACAAAACGTTTCAAAAATATCATTGCCGTTAGTTTTAGATGGAAGCTGTTAAGATTTTGTTTAAAAAATATCCCTAAACTTTAAAAAAAATCAAAAATACTCTTGATCTTAAGAAAAACATAAAATTTAAATAATTTAACTTTCCAAATATTTGACTTTATCGTGTCAAATTTTGGCCGGATGAACAAGAAATTTTTTATGTCTCATAAACGCTTTCGAATTGAAATTTATTATTACAACTAGAATTTATAATTCATTTAAAATCTTATAATTTATTTAAACTTCTTTGTTTTTTTATTATCAATTGAAAATATATATAACATTAAATTTGAAAATTTAAAGCACGTTGCAACAAACAATAAAATATTAATTGGTTTAAGCTAACATTTAATGACTTTTAATAATTTTATACATCTAAAAACAAAGATAAAACTATCAACAATAATGATTAGAGAAATATGTTAAGAAATTAATTTACTACAATCTAATTAATTAAATAACCATTAATATTGATATAAAAATATCAATAAGTTAAAAATACAAAAATAATTAAAAAAAAATCGTTTACAATTAAATAGGTAGTGGTTAGGGGTATACATGATCTAATTGGGTTGGATTTTTTGGAATCAACCACATTTTTTTAGTTGGTCATGCCTACGACCCTTCCAACCCTAACAACTCAACCCAACCTTAATATTTTTGGGTTGAGGTGGGTTTTCAGGTTGTATTAATCTCAGTCATATATAAAAAAAAAAAACTCAATTCATACCTCATAAATATGTAAGCAATATATATGTGTATGATACAATACAAAGTCTAGGTTACAATATATTATTAATTAGCATGTGTTCCATACTAATATGCTTTGAACTCTATTTCAAAAAAAAAAAAAAAAAACTTTGAACTCATCTTATTAATTGCTTCACACACGCATATCTTTATTTGTTTATATATTTATGAGGTATGCATTGAGTTTTTTATATAGGAAATATGAGGTTAACGCAACTCGAGAACCTAACCTAACCTGAAACTATAGGATTGAGTTTGTTTTTTTTTTTTTTTTTTTTAAACATAGGATTGAGTTTGTTAAAGATCTCTTATCAGAAAGAGTAGAAACCTCGTAACAATATAAAATAAATATGAGTTACTCTACTCATGACAAATTGATTTTGAGGTGGAGCTTCATATAATCTAATATAGTATCAAGACTCCATAAATCCAAACGGGTATTCTGTGGGCATGGCTGGAACCTCATATAACCTACAATCTCAATTTGTCAAAGTTTGACATATTAAAATTCAAATATTTAGAAAGCTAAATTATTTAAAATTTATGTTTTTTAAAGACCAAGGGTATTTTGTCCCCAATGGGTGGCACAATGGTTGAAGACTTGGGTTTTGGGGTATGCTCCCCTTAAAATCCCAAGTTCGAGACTCAGTTGTGACATTACTCCTTCGATGTCTCTCGTGTCTGGCCTAGGGACGGGCGTAGTTACCCTTATTTACAAAAAAAAAAAAAAAGACCAAGGGTATTTTTTAATCAGGGGTATTTTTGAAACAAAACTTTAACGGTTTCCATCCAAAATTAACGGTAAGGGTATTCTTGAAACGTTTTGTATAGTTCATGGGTACTTTTGAAACTTTTGAAAGTTCAGGAGTAAATTAAAAAAAAAATGTGATAGTTTAGGAGCGTGTATGATACTTTAGCCTAGTTTAAATATTAATTTTCACCTTCAAATTTGTCGTGTTGTATCATTTTGATCCTAAATTTCTCAACATTAGTTTATAGCTAGGCTCAGTAACATGTTTTGCAATTTCTAATGTCTAATCAATTTCTTCTAATTCAAATCACCAATTTTAATATAAAAATCAAGTACTGTAAGAACTTTGGTTAAGTTACTTATTTCTTATTTCTTTTTTTCTTTTTTTTTTTTGAGGAAAGGTTAAGTCACTTATTTCAATGATATAAGTTTATACAAATTTAAATTTCATAAATAAATCAATTTATAATTTTGTCAAAAGTCACAAATTTTAACAAAATTTTAGTTTTAATGATGATTTTTTTAAATATTATCTATTTTATAACATAAATATATTTTATAATTCACTCATATGAGAATATATTTTTTAATAATATTTTTTTTAAATAAAAATTAATCGGGTAAATTTTGCTTAGTTATTCAAGTTTAAGATTGTTAAAAGATGAAATGAAAATTATTCAAATTCTTAATGCACAATATCAAACAAGTAGATATTATATGAAATATATAAACAATTCTTGAAATTAATCGGGGTAAATTTTGCTTAATTATTTATGGATAGAACTTTAATTATTTATATTTAAGAAGCAAAGTAATGAATTGAAAGTTTATGGTGAAAATTGATGAAGTTGACAAGTTCAAGGGTAAATTTTGATTTTGGTCTTCTTCCTTTGAAAACAATTATTTATATTTTTCATATAATATCTACTCATTTGATATTAAATTAGATTAACAATTGTAACTTTAATTTATATCCACACTTAAAAATTGGATTAATAATATACATTTGAAACGAAGTTAAGGCAACAGAATGACATGCAAACATAATAGAAAATGTTCGGAAAAAATTCTCTTAAATAGAATTTTAATGTATTATGATCATGTCGTTTGTCTTTGTCTTTGTTCTTTGGTGAGGGTGGTTAGCTAAACCTGTTTGTCTGCATATTTATTTAAATCTTACTTATATTACTTTTTGTTATATAATTAGTCCCTCAAACACCAACGTTTGTCATAATTCATGTTATAATAACTTGTCATTCAAACACTATTCATAATGTTTATTATAATCTTCTATCTATTATAACTTAATTGATGCTCCAAACACATCCTAAAAGTTTTGTACTACTTTCTTAAATATAATTTTAAGCCTATTATGGTCATGTGGATTTGTTTTTGTTTTTGTTTTTCTTTTTTGGGAAAAGTCTTGTGAAGCCTACATTTTTTTTTTTTTTTTTTGAGGAATTGTGAAGCCTACTTTTAAAGTTTGGTAACATGGGTCTTTCTTGAAATTTAATTTTTCTTATAGTGACTTGTAGAATATTCAATTGTTTGTCTCATTGCTTTACATTTTCAAACTCATAATGTATTTAATTAATTCATTGATCATACATGTAATAATTGGCAAGTAGTTTATTAGAGCTTCTTGGTGGAGGCTGTTGATGAAAGATATGGGCCACGTGGCAATATGTGATTGAACAAAGCAACAACTTGTTTGCTTGCTTTAAGTGGAAATCTTGTCTCCATTAAAGGGAATTTGAAATTAATCAGCAACTATATAATAAGATAGATAAATAAATATCAATAATAATTCCAGTTGTTGGGGGGTTTTTGATTTATATGAAGTCTATTTCTGAGTTTCTCGCGATCAAAATTTTGCTATGTTCTTTTAAAACTAGAACTTTTGAACATGCGTTCCACGTGAGATTTTTTCACTAAGTGTGTCATGTGACATTATATTTTTATTTAGTAAGTAAAATATTTATTATCTACTTTATTTCAAAATCTCATACGTACTTCAAGCTAGAGTAAAAGAAAAAAAAATATATACATATTTTTCGCCAGACTAAAATCTTACTTTGTACACAATATTTTTTTTTCATTCGTTTGATATTTAGTTTAATCTACAAAGAAATCATTACCTCGATCTTTTTTTAATAGGTGAAATACACATCATTAATTAGCCATAGATGAGTTAAGTGTAACTTGGGTTAATTAGAGGGTTAGATTAGTCTAATCATGAGAGATGTGTAGGAGCACATATATAAGCTCCATTTGGGGTTTTTTTGTTCATTTGAGAGTGAGAACTAAATCCTAGACCTAGAGAGAGCCCTTGTACATTGATTCAATGGCATTATGATGGTGGATCGATCAAGCTCAATCGATCCATAACAGTGGAGTAGGGACGTTCCCGAACCACTATAGATCTGGTGTTGTCTGTTCTCCATCCTTCTCTTTTCTATTTGTTTGAATCTATATTTGTGCATTTGTTTTTGGATTAGCTTAGATTTGGATTTTGCACAACATTTTGGTATCAGAGCAGTAGGCTCTTTGCTTCTGTTGTGATTTCTCTCTACCGATTATGAATCTTGCTCAAAGATTTTTGATAAAATCAATTTCAGTTTCCACTAATTGTTGTTGAAGAGATAAATTGAAGTTTCGTTCTAGTATTTTCTCTTCGTTGGATCTTCGATCAAGGCCATCAGAAACTTCTGCGTTTTGATTGGAAGGTTGCATCAACGATTTTCATTTTGATTAAGTGCCGATCTGAGTTTTATTGTGTTCGGCAGTGATTTCTGATCTGAATCGATTGTCGATTTCGTTTCTTCTCATTGATTCGACAATTGTGACTCCAATTTTGCGTTAACTCCAACAATTCCTTGCCGCTTCACCTGCAATTTGGCTTCTTAACGAATTTTTGTTGAAGCTATTCTGGAAATTGATTATTCTATCATAGGAATTAATTGTGACTGAATCCATGGCGATTTCAACCTTTCATTGACCGATTTGTTCTTCTGGCTGCTTCTGTTGGCATGGCAACTAGATTTGTGATTGATAAGTTTGATGGGAAAAGAGATTTCAGTTTGTGGAAGAGGAAAATGAAAGCCTTACTTGTGCAACAGAAAGTTACAAAAGCCTTGGACAACCCTCCTAAATGGCCAGCTAGCATGACAGAAGAAGAAAAAGTTGAGGCATGCGAGATTGCAAATAGTACCATCATTTTGCATTTGGCCGATAATGTCTTAAAAAGACTTGGCCAGATTGACGATGTGGCTACTTTGTGGGCCAAGTTAGATGAATTCTACATGTAAAAGTCACTGTCTAACAAGATATATCTGAAGGAGTTGTTGTTTGGGTTCAGAATGGATCCATCCAAAGGCTTAGAGGAAAACATAGACAAGTTCAACAAAATTTGTGCAGATTTGGCAAATACAGGGGAGAAGCTTGATTCTGAGAATCAGGCAGTGATTCTTCTCAACTCATTACCTGACAAGTTCAAGGAGCTGAAATCAGTAATAAAGTACAGCAGTGAGAAATTGACCCTTGACAAAGTTCTTGACTCGCTTCGTTCAGGGGATTTAGAGATGAAAATAGAGAATAAGGATTCTGAGGCTCTTTATATGAAGGGCAAGTCAGTCAAACTTGCCAAAGGCCAGAGTAGTAAGTCAGGAAAAACCAGCTCGACATCTGATAAGAAAAAGGAAGAGCCGAACGAGCAGAAAAAGCGCTTTACTCAGTAATTCTTGCAAAGCGAGAGGACACATCAAGTATAGTTGTCCTGTCTTGAAGAGGATGGGAATGCTCCCTGTCAGGAAGCCCAAAGCAGGTGCCCATGTCCTCGATGGTTATGATTCAGCCGAGGTGCTTATGGCTAGAGATTCTGATGACCGCTATGAGAGTCAATGGATTATGGACTCGGGTTGCACCTTCCATATATCCCGTTATAAGCACCATTTTGAAAATCGGCGATGAGATTGAGACAGGCAAATTAACTCGGGAAATAGTCGCGGTCACGAGGTTAAGGGCATCGGTTCGGTATGGATGACGGGTCGATCAAAGTACTTTCGATGTTCGATGCGTACGGTGCTCGAGACGTAACCTCATATCCTTAGCGACTTTTGATGTTGCTGGTTATGAGTACAAATCTCGCCATGGCTTGTTGATAATCTGTAAAAACAACAAAGTCAAATTGACTGGTAAGCTTGTGAAGGGACTGTATGTTCTTCAAGGTCGAGCTATCCAGGGCGAGGTTCATGTTGTCTCAGAGTTCAATTTGAAGGCTTCAAGTTGTGGCATTACTGTAATGGCTCATATCGATCCACAGAGGACTAGATTGCTTATGTAAGCAAGGACTTTTGGTAAAGATGAAGATATCAGCAATAGAAAACTGTGAACATTGCATCCTAGGCAAGTCAACAAGGCTGAGTTTTCGAGCTTCGCAGTATAAATCAGAGGGGATATTAGATTATATCCACTCAGATCTGTGGAGACCAGCTCGGGTCCAGACACATGGTGGAACTCGTTACTTCCTTTCTTTGATTGATGACCACTCAAGAAAGCTGTGGGTTTTCATGTTGAAAACCAAGGATGAAACTTTTCAGAAGTTAAAGGAGTGGAAGATTATGGTTGAAAATCAGTCACGAAAGCAAGTGAAAGCCCTGAGAACAGATAATGGGTTAGAATTCCTTAATCAGAACTTTGATGATTTGTGTAAACAGTCTGGGATTAAAAGATTTCTAACAGTTCTAGGCATTCCTCAGCAGAACGGTCTTGCAGAGAGGTTCAATAGGACCATATTAGAGAAAGTGTGATGTATGTTGTCTTTTGCTGGTTTGCCAAAAGTTTTCTGGGGTGAGGCAGTTAGTACAACTGCTTATATCATCAATAGAAGTCCATCGACTGCTTTGAACTTCAAAACTCCTCAAGAAGTTTGGACAGGTTCTCCACCAAACCTAGATCATCTGAGAGTGTTTGGTTGTGCAGCTTATGCACATACCAAGCAAGACAAGCTGGATTCTCGGGCTAAGAAGTGTATCTTCATTGGGTATCCTTCAGGTGTGAAAGGATACAAACTTTGGTCCCTTGAATCAGGAGATAGAAGATGTTTTGTGAGCAGAGATGTAAAGTTCAATGAAGAGTTGTTCCCATGGAAAGAGACTTCTAGTGGTGAAGTTTCAGACAACTCAGAAATGGCTAAGCATATGACATATGAGATTGAGTTGCTTGGCACTGATTCAAGAACTGATTTGACATCATCTTCTGCTTCCACATCGAGAGATTCTTCTGTGGAGCCATCAATGCATATCGATGATATTGCACATTCTGATCCCATGGTTGTTGCTCTAGAGCCAGATGATGTTCCTTCTAGCTCAGAGAGTACAGTTCAGGAAATTGCCCCGATTGTGAATGCTGACATTCAGTCCTACCAGTTGGCTAGAGATAGACAAAGAATGGTAATTCGGCCTCCATCGAGATTTGATGAAGCGCAGTTTGTAGGTTTTTCCCTTTACTGCTATGATGAAGAGAGCATTTCTGAACCAAACACCTACAAACAGGCTTTGAATTCTAAGCATTCAGTGGAATGGATGGAAGCGATGGACAGGGAAATGGCTTCTTTGATGAAGAATCAGACTTGGGTTTTGGTGGATCGTCCAGAGAACAGTAAGATTATTAACTGCAAATGGTTGTTTAAGGTGAAACCGGGTATTAGAGGATTTTCTCAGCCTCGGTTCAAGGCAAGATTAGTTTTCAAAGGTTACACGCAAGAAGAGGGGATAGATTATACTGAAGTTTTTTCTCCAGTTGTCAGACATTCCTCCATTAGAGCTTTACTTGCTATGGCGGTTCAATTCAACCTTGAATTGGAACAGATGGATGTGATCACGGCGTTCTTGCATGGAACTTTGGATGAAGATATCTATATGAAACAACCACCTGGGTATGAATTAGATGGTCAGTCTGGCAAGGTTTGTCATCTGAAGAGATCCATCTATGGCCTTAAGTAGTCATCAAGGCAGTGGAATAAGTGCTTTGACTCTTTCATATCTGAGAATGGATTTGCTAAGAACTCTTTCGACTCTTGTGTATACAGAAAGTCTGTTAGTGCAAGTTGCTTCATCCTGCTTTTGTTGTATGTGGATGACATTCTGATTACATCTAGCAGTGTTGTAGAGATTAAGAGGGTAAAAAATCTATTGAACAACAAATTCGAGATGAAAGATTTGGGAGATGCTAAGAAGATTTTGGGAATGGAGTTAGTCAGAGACAGAGATAATCAGTGTTTGAGTATCAGTCAACCTGACTATTTGGCTGGCATTCTGAAGCGCTTTCACATGGAGAGTTGCAAGTCGGTGAAGACTCCATTTGCTCAGCATTGCAAATTATCATCTAGTTAGTCTCCATCTTCTGAGGAAGATATTGAAGATATGAAGGTAGTGCCTTATTCTAATCTTGTTGGGAGTATTATGTATGCTATGATTTCGTGCAGGCCAGATTTGGGACACTCGATGAGTGTTGTGAGCAGTACATGAGTAATCCCGTAAGCCCCACCGGGAGCAAAGAAAGTGGATATTGAGGTATATTAAAGGCTCAGTCGCGAAGGGTCTTTTATATACAAAATCTTATTGTTCTGAAGAATCCATATTGACAGGTTATGTTGATTCGGATTATCTTTGCTTGACGCCGACAGCGATCGATCGCTCTGAGTTATGTTTTCATGTTGTTCGGCAATGTGATTAGTTGGAAGTCTAGATTGCAGACAGTTGTAGCATTGTCTTCAACTGAGGCAGAATGTATTGCTTTGATAGATGCTGTCAAGGAGTCGTTTTGGCTCAAAGGTTTGATTTCTGAAATGCTGGATATAGACTGTTTGATTGCTTTGCATTGTGACAGTCAGAATGCATTGGCATTGTCCAAGAATCCTACATTTCACAATCGGACCAAGCATATTGATGTTAGATTCCACTTTGTTCGAGATGCAGTTGTTGAGAACAAGTTGTCGTTGCAGAAGGTGAACACGGTTCACAATCCTGCAGATATTTTGACTAAAGCTTTGTCTTCTGAGAGATTTGAGTATCTCTGTGAGTTGCTCGGTATGGACAATTTCTGAGCCAAGATAGTTTGGCATTCTAAGCCAAGATAGTTTGACATTCTGTTATGTTATGTTCTGAGCTACTTTGCTTTGAGTAGCATTCTGAACCAGGCGAGTCTGGTTATTTTGTTTTGATTATTCAGTTTGAACATGTTTCTGATCCAGGTGTGTCTGGAGTTTCTGATGATCTCGAGATCAATTCTGTTTGCCATGTTTGTTATGATATGTACTTCAAGAGGGTATTTTGTAATAGGTGAAATACACATCATTAATTAGCCCTAGATGAGTTAAGTGTAACTTGGGTTAATTAGAGGGTTAGATTAGTCTAATCATGAGAGATGTGTAGGAGCACATATATAAGCTCCATTTGGGGGGTTTTTGTTCATTTGAGAGTGAGAACTAAACTCTAGACCTAGAGAGAACCCTTGTACATTGATTCAATGACATTATGATGGTGGATCGATCAAGCTCAATCGATCCATAACAGTGGAGTAGGGACGTTCCCGAACCACTATAGATCTGGTGTTGTCTCTTCTCCATCCTTCTCTTTTCTATTTGTTTGAATCTATATTTGTGCATTTGTTCTTGGATTAGCTTAGATCTCGATTTTTCACAACAGTTTTCATTTAGATAGTTAATATGTAAATCATCTTTTCAAATTTCTAACTCTTTTAAAAATTTATAACACCGATTAATTTTTTGGAATATATAATATATCTTTACTATTAATTGTAATATTTGAAAGTTTTGATTTTAATAGGGCAAATTTATTATCTTCTATATTGATTTGTAGTTATCAAACATTTCGTTGGATGTGAAAGTATGCAAAATAAAGTACAATTTCCTTAAAAAAAACACAATCTAAAATCTCAAAAATCTTACTTATGCTTTTTTACTTTACCTTATATTTTATAAGTAATAAAAAATAAACAAAAGATTGAAAAAAAAGAAAAAAATAATAATAAAATCTATTATCGACCTTTCTCTTTCTTTCTATCGTGGCTAATAGAATGAACTTTGATGAAACATCAATTTTTTAAATATTAATTGAAGAATGAGTATATAAAATAATAATATTATATTATTATTTTAAAATTTATTGTTCTCTACGAAAACAATACTGGTGTATAGATTTATATTTAAATTTAAAAAAATATATAATTAATTAGTAAAATTGATAAAATTTAAGTGTCAAAATATGGGTAGTAGTCTAATGGAATCACGTATCACAGAATAATCAATAAATCACATGTTCAAATCATATTTATTATAATAGCAAATAAAAATAACAATAATATGAAAAAATAATAATAATTATAAAAAATTACCATTCACTAATTCGAAGAATGTTATAAACACTTCTAATTCAAAATTTTAAATACTGCATAAATTTAAAAAAATAGATTATAAATTAATGTTGAACAATAAATAGAAATACACAAAGAAAATATAATAAAAATAAAAATAGAAGAAGAGGAGAATGAATTAATTTTAATTATAACATTTTAAAAAAATATTTCTATACAAAGAATTAATTACGAATTGAAAAAAAATGGTTTGTTACCTTCAACGACAACGTCTCCAACAAACACAATTCCATGCACCAATGCTAAGGCTCAGTGCCAACCCGAACAAAATCAACAACACCAATGCCAGAAAAATTATTAGTAATTTGAATTAAAAAAAGATCTTACATTCATAAAGTGGGGAAGAACTATAAGTTTATGTCTACTTTAAATTTGAAAAAAAAAGACTAAAGATATTCATTTGATTTTATATATACTTATTCAGTTTGAAGATAGTATACGATTTTAATGATTAATAATAAGTTTGTGATATTTATAGAAAAAGTTAAATTCAACATCTTCTTAAAATTTGAGATCTTTATTTGATTTAATTTAACGATATTGTACTATTTTAATGACTAATAATTATAATTGTTGATATCACCTGAAAAAAGGATAATATAAGTTTAACACCAAAATCTAGAATTTAATCATAATAATAATTCAAAATTGAATTAGTAACAAATGCCATTTTTTGCCGATTTTTTTGTAGGTAAATTTAAAATAAAATCAATTGAATAAAAGATGGCATGCCATATTTAAAATATTTAAAATTAGGGAGAATGAACAAAATAGTTAAAAAATGATTCTTCTTAATAAGCAACTAGCAAAAATAAACATTTCAAAACAAAAAAAAAAAGCAAAAATAAAAATTAATATTGAAAATTGAAAAAAAAGTAAATGCTGCAAGTGAAAGTTATAAAATTAACTTGAAATTTATTTTTGAATATTTTATTATTACTTTATAAAAACTATCTATTATTTAAAATAAGGAATCTCGATAAAATATTTACCTAGTTTTAGAAATAATATATATATATATATATAAATAATTAGTAGATTTTTTTTGTACGTTTGGTTTTTGTTTTTGTGTTTTTTTTTTAATTTTAAGAAGACAATGGTATATTTGTAGATATGTTATATGACTTAAGGGTAAAATCGTCTAAAATGATTTTTCCCTTAAGCCACACTTTAAAATATTAAGATTTTCGAAAAATTTCATTTAAATCAAGACAAAATTAATATGTCGTCCTAAAAATAAATCCATCCACCTTTTTAATACATTTTTTAAATGTTAGATCCAACTTTTCGCCCGTTTTTAAGGATGTGTTTGTTTGATTTTTTGTTTTGTTTTGTTTTTGTTTTTTTAAATTTTGTAGAAAATAGGGGAGGGGTGGAAGAAAATGAAATGGTTAATAATAATTTGAAGCGGTTAATTATTTGTTTGAGAATTTAGGTTAATAATAGTTGAGTAATCAACTATTTATTTGAGAATTGAAATTAATAGTAGTTGAATGATAAATTTGATGTAAATTTTAATAAAATTTAATATGAAATTGGATATATGAATTAAAGAGTAGTTGCTTACTATAAAAAAAAATAAACAAGAAATTTTTTAGCAATGGTTCTCTATTAAACATTATTTATAAGTGGTCTTCATAGATCGAATTCATCACTTTAAGCATCTTGAGATCTCTTTGATCATTTGACCCCTCCATATAATTATAGATAAGTGTTGATTTATTATTTGTAATACACACAAATTTCAGCAAAGAGTTCTCTATATATAATTCTCTACTTTATTATTATTTTTCTTTATATTCTTATTATTTTTACTTAATCTATAATATGTTATCAACACAAGTCACTATTGTTTCAGTTGTGAGAAACCATTTATGAACTTTTTGGCAACCTTAATTTTTGTTTGTCTCAATTCAAATCTGGTTCATCTAAGGTCAATGAAATTACTTGTTTTGTCTCTTTACATACTCATAGACTTCTAAAAAAAAGTGTGATTTATTGTGTTCATATAATGTTTATACTATTAAATCATAATACCATTTATACATTTCTGTAATGAATTTAGATTTTATTCAAGTTTGTTAGGTTTTGTTAAAAAACAAAACTAAAATTTCCTTTGTCCTTGAATATTGTGGGTTTTGTTTTTTGTTTTAGTTCAAATACATTTAATTCAAATTTATAACTTTTTAGTTGAATAAAAACATTGATTCACTGATATATCGTGATTTTAGTACAAAGTAAGGGAAAGAAACCAACAAACCCTATATAGAGAGTACAATTGCTCTCCAATAATATGAGAGTCAAATACATAAGATAAGATAAGTAACTGCGCCACTGACCTTTAATTACTGCGGTCTTAGCTTTAGTTGTTTAAAAACTAGATATGCCAAGGAATTACGTCCTAATCTAAAAGAGGTTTAGACATTTCCACCAAATTTAATAGGTACAGGTATTTTTAAGTTTTGTTCTTATATTTTAAAATCAAATAATTTACTTCTGACATTTTAACCGTACTCAATTTCAGTCACTAATATTTCGTTCATGTTCAATTTTATTTATTATAATAAAATAATTCAAAATTACTAATATTAATTATAACAATGATTAGACTGACTTTATATTTTAATTATCGATAAAACATTTATTTTAATATTTGTATAAATGAAATTTTAAAAGAAACGTTTTTTGAGATTACAACAATTGGGGGTGGAAGAGATTCAAACTTAAGACCTCAAGGCCTTTAGGTGTACAACAATGTCGCTTGAGCTACTGCTCTATTGGTAAATTTTAAAAGAAACTAAGTATCATAAGTATAGCGAAATAATTAATTTTGTATATTGTTTAATTATTAGGAATAAGTATTTGATCAGATTAAATAAAAACTACCCTCCAAATCTACCGATAGGAAAAACTCTGTCTATCGAATTTGTAATTTAACATTTTAAATAGTTTTTATTCATTTGGTTTTGAACTGAACCCAAATAGATTAAGTCATAAATATTGTTGGGCTTTTCTGTAAGGCCCAAAGGATAGGAAAATTGAGCCTTTGTGTAAGATACCAGTGTTATGCCACACTACAATTCACCATTTTTTAAAGTACAAATTCAAAAAAGAGATCGTACTACTCTCAAATAAATGGAAATTAAATAATTATTTTAGGATTGAATTTATGACCATTATATTAAACTAAATTTTTATCAAATAATTTTTCGATACAATTCATGAATTATAATATACTTCTTTATTTCTTTATTTTTTAATTTAACAAACAAAAAAGTAGCTATATTATTGATCGAAAAAAAGAACGTTAACTACATGCGTGTTGAAATATTAAAATTGTTTGACATTGGAAAAGTTGAAAAGAGCTAGATTCCAATAACATTATGCATGATACGTTTTTTTTTTTATCAACTGCATGATATAATAACTAATTAATTATGAGCTCGCATTTTAAATGTGATTGAATTAAAAAAGAAATTAAATAAAAATGCAATTCCAACTAGTAATAGTTAGATGACATCAACATACAAACCCTAGATACTAAAAGTGGCGATTTGTTTGGCATATTTGCGTAGGATTTAGTTTTATGATTTATTAACACCTCTTCGAAAACCTACATCCAAACGAATTTTTACTAACTCTTTCTCATTTTTACTTTTAAAAATAACTCGTATTTCTAAACACTTATTTTTAATAATTCGTTTATAACTAATCAATCATTTTTAATAATTCTTTTTTTAACTACTAAAAATAATGACTCATTTTAAATCTACATTCAAACAAAATTTTGATTCTAACTCCTCTACATAAAAATTATATTCATACAAATTTTTTATAATAACTCTCAATTTTTAAGTTCTCAATCTAACTCCTTAAACTAAATATGTAAAACAAACACCCCCAAATGTATTATCTCAAGAAAAAAAAAAACTAATAAATGTATTTTCCATGCTTTCAAAAAAAAATATTTTCCAACTAAAAAAGGTAAAATACGTGTGAGAAGAGCGGCCCATAGAGACAGCAGAATTCGGGTGGACCAAATCGCCGATCTGTATGAATCTTCCCCTTTTCTAAGATCTAACTTGACATTTTTCCGTCAACGCTTCACCGCCGATCCGATCCGATCCGTACAATTTCTCAGATTCAGATTCTTATAGCCGGCGGCGGATCTGTCCAGCTCTGAGTCGCAGTCATGGCTTCAGCCAATGGCAAGGTACGATTCTCGAAGAAATCCCCTCAGTTTCTTACTCTGTGTGTTCAATTTCACCAGATCTGTGTCTTTTGGATTCCGTTTTTTGAATTCTGTGTTCCACTGCCGTTTGTTCTTCCATTTTTTGTTTCGCGTTGAGAATTTCTTCTGGTTGGGCGGTGATTTGATTCGCGTGTGCTGGTTCGGATCGGAATTTTTATTTTGTGTATTTTTGGCTTGAATTTTATGGGAGTGAAAATTAGCTTTGGATTGTCATTGTTT
The DNA here is from genome assembly GCA_036507275.1 of Sicyos edulis. NCBI lineage: Eukaryota > Viridiplantae > Streptophyta > Magnoliopsida > Cucurbitales > Cucurbitaceae > Sicyos > Sicyos edulis. The sequence continues at coordinate 45,247,818 of CM071847.1, read as the reverse complement.
CGCCCGCGCATTGTAGGACCTGTAAATCTTGGTTCTGGAGTTAGAAACTTAGAATTTGTCTTTGGAGGAAACTTTTAGAGGAATTTCGACTGGATGTGAATGTGTGATCAGACTGCTCTGTAAAATCTGCACATCTTCATTGAAGTTTGGATGATATTTGAAATTGTTATTTGTTTTTTTGGAGAACTAGTTTAAGAAAGAAAGTGGGCTAGGTTTGAGAAATGTAATGAAGAGAAGCCATTTTTGTTTATGCCCTAGCTTTAAATTGAGATAAATTTGAACAGAACTGCCAGTTTCTCCATTGGATTTTGATTTCCCATAATGAAAAGTGAATCTCCATTTCTGAAAGCTTCTAATTGGTATTTCTTTTATGAGATCTTTGCAGAATTTGTGTTGAGTATGTGGCAAAATATTAGAAGATGTTTGTCTTATATCTTAAAGGTGCAAGGAAGTAGTGTACTTCAAGTACTATAAAAGAAGTATGTGTCTTTGGTTTCTAAGCATCTGAGTTAGAATTAGAAATACTTACGTTTCATGTACTAACTCTACATAAACTCCCTTTTATATTCTCTCGTGGGAGGGTGGGGCAAAGTGTGTGAGTGGTATCAAGCTTTGAAGAGAGTGAGTTTGGTGTGATGGTAACAACTTTCCTTCTTTCTGTTGTGGTTTTCTTTGTAAATTTTTGTGTTCTTATCTTGTTGATTTTTTTATTTTATTTTTTATTTATTTAAATTCTTAGGAGATGTTTGGTATGAGTGGAAGGGTTTAGAGAGGTTTGGAGGAGATAAAACCTTGTTTGGTATGAGGGTTTAGAGGTGTAAAGTGTAAGAAATTCCTTGTTTAGTATGAGAGGAAGGGAATGGTTGGTGTTTGGAAGATCCATTTTCCCCTCCCACTAACGAGAAAAAAATATCCTACCCCTTCCATGATTCCATCTTCCATTCATACTCAATGCTTTTAAAAGCTCAAGGTGCACTAAGGTACAATAGCCTTCTTTGGGCCTTATGCGTTAAGGTTCCAAAAAAGGCGCGTAATTTTGCTGTGAGATGCACATGCACTATATAAGAATATTCATAAAGAAGAAATAGCATACTTTGAGTGGGAATATTTAAAAACTCAACCGGTTAGTAAATGTTCTTTTTTCAGCTAATGAAGAACAAAAAAACTCAGACGCTAGGATATTTGCGTTTAGGGTTAATAAAACTTGTTTTTTTATACAATTGATCACAGGATGGTGCACGCCTTTTTATCTAAAACGCTTAAGGCGCAAGGCCTGCAACTTGAGCCTTGGTGCAAGCCTTTTAAAACACTACTCATACCATGCACCCCCTTAGATACTTTTTGCTAATTCATGTGATAGAAGACCGAGATTTTCCCCATTAAATTAGATCATTCATTACTTGAGAAAAATAAGAAATGGTGGGTTTTGCTCATTGAAAACATGAACTTTGATCTTGTGGCTCATTGTGATGGTGTATTAATTATTGTTCTGCAAGTGAACAGGGAAACGTTATGAATGATGTTGAAGCAAACGGATTGAATCCAGGGCTTATAGTACTTATTGTTGTTGGTGGGTTGCTGCTGACTTTCCTCGTAGGGAACTATGCACTTTACTTGTATGCACAGAAGAGTCTCCCACCCAAGAAGAAAAAGCCAGTATCTAAAAAGAAGATGAGGAAGGAAAGACTGAAACAAGGAGTGTCTGCACCTGGAGAGTAAAAAAAATAAACTTCCTGAGGTTTCCTTCTCTGTAGAACGTTTCGATTTTTGTTTTTTAGAACCTGCATAGAGTGGCTAGAAAATATTACAGTTGTTTCTTTCTTTTTATCTACTGTCTTTAACTCTTTAGGAATCCAACTTGATGGTGAGTTCTTAACTCATATTACATTACATGGGCTCTTTTCTTAAGGTTACATTGCCTCTTTTCTACTTATTCCCCTCCTTTTGGCACTCACCTGAGATTTTTGTTTCTCCACCTTTAAACAGCCTTAACTCGGTCCTTTTAACTATTAGAATCTTTTCCTTTTTTGCCTTGAATCTTTCAATAAATGATGGAGAGAAAGAGAAAGAGAGAGAGAGGGATTGCATGGTTTAGTGACTGAGTTGTTTAACTCTGTTTAGAAGATTACAAAACATCAGCCTTAGAGGGAAGGTGATGGAAGGCTTGGGATCAGGGAAGGTGCCAGCCCGCCCCTCCAATCTTTGTAGGATCGGATGCAGGTATTTGTAATGGTTTTCAAGATTTTAGTGAATTCAAGAACATTATTGGTGATATTAAGGATCTTACTCTTTGTTTCGAGGAATTCTCCTTTTCCCCTTTTAATAAGTCTAGCCTTTTGGAAAATCAGAGGTTTGCTCCACTATAATCGGGGAAACTACATCCGTCTCTAGGCCACGCACTAAGAGACATCAAAGGAATGAAGACATGGAGACATCTACAAATTAATGTAACAAGTGGGTCTCGAATTTGGGACCTTGAGAGTAGCACACTGTAAGGTACCTAACCTAGGGTTATATTAGTAATAAGGGTATTAGTAAGGGTAGAAGTGTAATATGGCAGGGAGTTAGTTAGTGAAGCGTTACAAAGGAGCAGAGGATTGGAGAGAAGGTATCAATGTATTTGGCGAGGCTTGGGCTTGGGTTAAAAACTGAAGAGGGAGGAATTTCTAGGGTTAAACCTTGGTTTCCCTGTAGCTTTCATCTTTTTTATCAATACTATTTTGATTATGTTCTTGTAAGGTTAGAATCCTTGCAAATTCCGTTCTTCTAAACCCAAACTTTCAATCACCGCGTCACCCGTGGGGACTAGGTCTAGGAATTGATATGTAGCTGATTTGATAGCTAAACTCTGAACTGCCACGAGTGACTTTTCTTGGGTGGTTTTGGATCGGTTAGAGGAAATGAACTTCAATTTTTTTGGTGGGGGCATTGCCCCCTCATATTGACCATCTTGGATGAGTGTAATAGGTTGGTATTTTGTGCTTAATGGATGAGGTTTGGTTTCTTTTAGAAGAAAATACACTGAGAAATTGGTCACAAGGAACATGTAGTCCTATCCAAGGAAAAGACATGCTTTTCAATGGACCATTACTTATTGGAATCACGTGCAACATTGGAACCCAGAAAAGCTTACCTTTTACTGAAGCAAGTAAGTCTTGTCTCCTTGTGTGTTATTGTGGGATTCATTGTGCTCATAATAAAACACTCAGCTTTTATTTAGCCTTTTACTATTTTGCTGTGTTGGCTTCTACCTCAGTTTTCTTTCTTTGGTATACTCATGCAAGGCAAGTCAGTCGCTTTTGATATGGGCAAAAGCAGCCAATTTTTGCTTTCATTATTACTTGTGGTAAAGCCACAGTACCTGATCTCTTAAATTTTAGGGTTTCTGTATTTGTTTTTGTTTGAAAATTAGTAGTTGGGCTACTAAATTCTCATTTGTTTTATGCATATTTTGTGATTGTCTTCCTGTCTAAGTCGCATGTCTATTTGCATATAGCTCAACCAATCATCATGGAGTGACCTAGTGGTCAAAGAAGGCTTTGAGATGCTTAAGTTGATGGCTTCAATCTATGATGGTCATCTACCTAAAAATTAATTTCTTATGGATTCCCTTGACCTCCAAATATTATAGGGTCAGACGGTATGTCTGGTGACATTAGTCGAAGTGTCCACAAGCTGATCCGAATAGTGACGGAATTTAAAATAAATAATATATATAAACATATACTTATGTTGTTTAAGTAGATTTAAGAGTTTTTGGTTGAATATACATGTTAAAGCTCACTTTAGTATTTAAGGAGCAACTTAATTATGAGTTAATGGCTTCTTTTTTATGGTTAGTGTATGTATGTACGATCCATTGTTTTATTAGGTTGAATCGAGTGGGTTGGAAACTCAAAGTCCTTCCTTCTAACATTTTATATTCATAGATTTTCCATTTTAAAAATTTAGTGGTAAAATGGAGGAAAAACTTTTAAAGCATAATATTTGTTAAAAAAATGTATTATTATTATTATTATTCAATCTTGATAATAAGTTTCAATTTCATCCCAATTAAACTTTCCAATTAATTCCCTACAATCAATACAAAAGTAAAATGGTGATTTTTGACATGTTTATCCTCAAACTTGAAAACTTGTTTAGTTCATATAATTCACCCAATAATAATCATAAACTTTTTTTTGTTTAAAAAAAAATCATAAACTTTTTTTTTTAAAAAGAAACATATGTTATTACTAAATGAAATTGGTGCCCATAGGGCTACGACCTAATGCTTCAAATTGAAGTCTATCAATAATCTATACAGGAGGATAATCATGCTAAATGAAGGAACAAGAATTAGAAATAGCCCACCCAAGAATTAAAGGAGGACAATCATGCTAAATGCTAAATGAAAGAACAAATGGCCTAATGATGAATAGTATCTTAAGGTGCTAAGCAGTTATGGATCCAATTCACGGTTAATTTCTTGAACCGAATGAATCAATGGCGCAATAATTTTATTATTTTATTGTAAATCAATTTAGCACCAGCGTCACAAAATCAGTATTTGTCCCCCCTAATATGTTACAAAAAAAAAAAATTAGCACAATCAATCTGAACACCTTGAGGGACCATAGAAAGTCTGCATATTTATTGGTCTGACCAGAGTCGTAATCAATCTGAATAATCACTAAACTCAAATTGGAATTTCAACGACATAAATAGCACAATTGATCCGTTATTAACTTTTCCTTTTAAGTTTCATAGTTCAAACCTTTACCCCACATTTGTTATACATCAAGAAAAAAATCCAAGACTTCAGATGAGAAAATGTTGAACTTCCATTTTCTTGAAGTGAAATTACAAAACTGATCAGTGTAAGGGAATTTAAGCCAAAATCAAACTATACAATTGTTGGTATTATTGATGACATTTTTAAAAAAAATCGCGAGTATTTGAGTAAATTATACACATGTCGACTATTTTAACAAGATAAATCATCAGACCTTATGATATTTGATTGTCAAAACAATTAGTAAAAAATTAATGAACTCATTAGCCGTTAGTTTTTCAACATTCTTGTTACCATTATGGCAACTTGTGATAGTTTAGTGAGTACGATTTTGAACAGCTCCATTGTACCTATGGTTAACACACCTATCTTTAGGCCAGACACTAAGAAAATATCACAAATAAATCTTAAACTTGAGATCTCGGGAGAGCACACTTTCAAAATCCAAATCTTCGACTATCAAAATACAAGGAAAGTAAAAGGAGACGGTACATGTGAGGGAAAACAAAGAAAAATGTAACAAAAGGAGAGGTGGGTATTCTGAGTCCTGACCCATTACATAAAATTTCAACTCCATTTTTTTAAAAAGACCAAAAAAAAAAAAAAAACTGAGTCAGAGTATCCAAAGGTGCTTTATTTAAATCCCTCCAGTCCATAACTCCTTGAAGTTTTTTTTTTTTTAAATCATAACTCCTTGAAGTTACAACCAAAATACCCAAAAGCAAAAAAAACATTTAATTCTATTTCCAATCCTATCTTTTTTGACAAAAAAAACCCCAAAAGTTGTTGTCTCTGTCTGAAAAAGTGTACATTAATGCAATGGCTATGCAGACTGAAAGAGCCATTAAATACAAAACTTTAGATTTGGATGGATGAAGATAAATGAAAATTATCTAACTAATTTATAATGCCCTAGCATAGTGGTAAAAGAAGCTTTGAAAAACCAAAATATATTTTTAAGAACAAAAAAGTATAGTTTTAATATACATGTTTTTATCAATTTTCATTTAAATGTTTATAAAGTTACATGAAATTTCTTTTCTTTTTTGAAGTGTAAATTAGTTTAAACATAAAAAATAAGCAAAAATTAAGAAGTTAAGTAAAAGGAAAAAGGAACAAAACCCATTAACAGGTCTAAAATAAACCCATGGACAATTTTTCATAGTATCATCATCAAAACACAATTTTTTTTTTTTTTGGAAATTGTCTACCACCACAGCTTTACACAAACCCCAAAATTCAAAACTTTTTTAGAAAAAAAATCTATAAATGTGAACTAAAAAAAACATGAAACAGTAATGAGATTAAGATTTAAAAGTACTATTTTTATATACATATCATAAATTATTTGGTAAACATGAATCAGAAATCCCCGACCTCCTCTTTTTCCAGAATCCCACTTCTGGGTTCATCTTCTCCGCCGTTCTGGACGGCTCAGATTTGCAACGGGTCAAAATCAACGGCCGAGATGAGCTGCCGATGCCTTCTTCATCCTCTGTTTTTTCTCGCTCGAAATTGGCGGATTTGATGATGAAATTCTCGATGTTCTTCACGAATTCTAAGCCCCCAATTGGATCTTGATCTGAAACTGAGGCTCTTTGGGATGTGGGTTTCTCAATCTCGACTGTTTTTCCGCCATTGTTGGGCTTCGAGCTCTGTTCTTGATTTTCTTCATCGTTTCTCAGAGGAGATCCCCAAAATCTACTCGCTAATGATGTCGATCGATATGGAGCAGATCTGCATCTCGTTAGTAGCAATGCGTTTTTGGGCGGCGAAGAATTGAAAAAATTGAACACTTTTTCAGTTGATTCTTCGTCGTCGCCGCCGTTGACGGCGGCGGAAACTTGGGTTTCTGGGTTTGAAATTCCAACTCCGCCGGGGACGGGCGTTTCACGCGGCGGCGAATTTGTTCCGTTTTGGGGTTTTCCACGGAACCCATTTCGGAAAAACGAGACCCATCTCTGAAAAATCGGTTTGAGTTTTTTTCGAAAACAGGGGCAAAACAGAGGAGCTCGGATCCATCGGAAGCGGCGGCGCGTGGGGGATTTGGGACGTCGGCGGCGGCGCGTGGAGGAGCGGCGAACCCGGACTTGGCCGATGCAAGTGACTTTTGGGGAAGATGGCTCTTGGGTTTCAATGGCGGCAGCGGCGTTGTTCTTCTTTCTCATGAACATCATCGGACTTGAACGCCGTCCTCTGCTTTTGCTTCCCACATTGCTTCTCAAAAACCTCATCAACGGCGGCGGAAATTTCTCTGGCCGGCCTGGACTCGAGATCGGCTTCGCCGGTGGCTTCATTTTCAAGAACTGCCGCCTTTTTCTTCGATCGCCGCCGTGGAGGTTGGCGGTTACCGGCGGAGTTCTTCACTGAGAGAGCTGGAACTTGGAAGGTTGAAATTGATGAGTTTTCATTTATTATTATTATTATTTATTTTTGTGGGAAAATATTTGTTTTGTGTGAATATTTATATGAGTGCGTGCACGGATGGTGAATCGACTGCAGAGATTTCTTTTTCTATATTATAAGGTTGGGAGCTTTTGCCTTTATGGGGTTATTTGGGTAATTTCAAGTGGGTTTAATTTACTTTTTTTCATACTTTTTTATTGAGAAATTACTTTTTTTTATACTTGTGATGGAGGTTTCTGATTAAATGCTTCTTTTTAATAATAAATGAGAGGGTATCTTATTGAATATTGATGTGAATGTAAATAGAGTACCCCATTTCACAAAGAAAAATAGACCTAGCCGTTTTAGACATCGGATACTTTCTTTTGTAAAAATTAATTTTTTAGTTAATGTTATCAAGGGTCAGTGGAACAATTATAGTATTTGTTGATCCCCTTTATCCACATTATACTACAAAAAAATATTATAATTTCAATTTGATGGATATGCCTCAAAATTGAAAATTTTTATTATTATCGTCTCAATGTAACCACTTTTAATTTTATGTATTTTTTTAATTTATGTTTTAAAAAAAAGTACATGAAAATTAAATAATAACTTTTTCAATATATTGAATTTTAAAGGAAAATTTACCTTCAACAACACATTATATCTCTTGTATTATATTTATAACACAATTTTAAAATAATTTATCTATACACTGATTTTCTATGAATAGCTAGTGATAGAATAAGTGTGATAAAACTCAACCAGTTGATAAAACTCTATTAGTGATTGAATTCTATATTTTATAGATGATAGAACTCAATTTAAATTTTATGTTATAGGTAGAAATATTTTGTCATTTTTTATTATAATGCAAAATCCCTAATTCAAATTTAGTTTAATAATCATTTTAATAAATATTATACTATGTGACTAGCAATTTTATCATCTAAAAAACTAAGAGCTAATATTATTAAAATTTCATTATAAACATGTTCGATTTTAAATTTTGGAGACCAAATTGAAACAAAATTTTAAAAATTAAAATTGTTTCTTTTTAAACCAAACATAATTCATTAAAACCCAAATAAGATATTTCAAGAGTATTACCTCTCGAAGGAAACTAGACTAAGGGCAATATATATTGAGTTATACTTGTATTTGGAATATATTTACCAACAAATATAATGATAGTATTGTACCACATAGGTCATTTAAATACCCATGTGACACATATTATCATATTATATGTTGGTAAGTATGTATAATATAAACACTTAAAAATTGATTAAAAAAAAAAATTGATAAGTATTGCTTATATACTTACAGAGTAACACTCTCCTACACAGAGCCCTACAATTTGATGATGTGGCATCATTGGTGTCACAAAAAATTCTAAAAATGTAGGACTCTTCTACACATGAATGTATAGGGGAGTTTTACTCGTACTTCCATCTAAAACCTTGAGCTCAATCCATGAGTGGGTAAGGACCCAACCAAAATTGAAAAGACAAATTAACATATACGGAGAATGAGTAATGGAAAGGACCTTTAAAAAGTACTATATTAAGCTTGGGATAAAACATTTTGATCTCAACTTTGGGTTAATTGTTACTGTTTTATTTTAAAGTAACCTTCGAATATTATAGGTAGTGATTGAGTTTGGATTCTTCAAATATATCTTGGTGCAATCTAGCTGGATAGGTGGTAGTTTCCTCTTAAATGTAGACGTACCATTCATTTTTTTCATTTTTTTTAAATAATAATTTCAAATAATTAAATTTTCTTAAAAAATATCTATCCATTTTCAATTATATCCTTAATTATTAAAGAAAAATATTCATTTCAATAAATAATTTCCACAACATATATATATTTTTTATCTACCAATTAAAACGTAAAATCAGAGGAAAAATATTTACAAAAGAAAAAGAAAAAATTGTGAACGAGGCGGGGATCGGAGAAACAAGGATGAAAATACATTCTCCGTTCCCGATCCCATTTAGCAACGGAAATTTTTTTATCTTTGTTTTCTGCAATAAAATGAACATCTCTGAGTTGGTTTTCAAATCATACATTATGACGGAAACTCCTATGGCAATCCATATTGTTTTTTGTTCTTATATCTCCCAAACCTATCAGCTCAGCAACATTCACCTTTGCAGTTTCTATATCTTAGAACCACGGGGGCTGTTTGTTTGATGTTTTTAGCTAGGAGTTAGGATTAAGATTTATTAATTTCTCCTCGAAAATCTATATCTAAACGAGTTTTTACCAACACCTCCTCAATATTACTTTTGAAAATAACTCTCATTTTTAACCAGTCATTTTTAATAATTTATTTATAATTACTCAATCATTTCTAACCACTCATTTTTAATCGTTCATTTCAAATCAATCAAAATAACTTATTTTTAACCACTCACTTTTAATCATTTCTTTTTTAACTACTAAAAATAATTACTCATTATAAAACTACATCCAAACAAGGTTTTGACTATAACTTTTCTATACAAAAACTACATCCAAATGAGTTTTTGGCACAACTCTCAATTTTTAACTCATCAATATAACTTTTTAACCTAAAACTACCTAAATATGTCAAACAAGTATCCCCACATAGTTTTTACTTTTTTACCTTTCTTTCTCTATTTTAACATTTCTCTCTCCAACAATCAATTTTTTTTTTTTTTAAAGTAAAAACATGTGGACCTAAGATGAGTAAGTATTTCCAAAATACCTCCGACCCTTAGATAAATATTACTCTTCTATATAATTTCCCATGTCTTGAATCCAGTCCCCAATTTCTTGAATTGTCCACTTAACAAGTTTTACCTCACAATTCCATAACATATGAGAGAATGATTCTAATAAGAACAAGATATATTAGTAAATAATTGGTCTTATTTGATAACTATTTGATTTTTTGTTTATGAAATTTAAACCTAATTTTATTCAAATTTCATACGATGTGTTTTACATTTATTTCAATGTATTTATCTTTTCCTTAAGAAAGTATGTGAATATTAAGCAACTTTAAAAAACAAAAAAAACTTTAGAAGCTACTTTTTTTTCTTTTTAATTTCTACGAATATAGGTGTGAGGTAAATATAAATATATAATAAGGTAATTGTTGTCCTCAAGGGATGGCACAGTGGTTGAAGACTTCGAAACTCACCTGTAGCATTACTCCTTCAATGTCTCTGGAGTCTGGCCTAGGGATGGACGTAGAGTAAGCCATATTTATGTGGTGAATCAAGGTTTGTTTGAAGGAGTCTTCTCAAGAAGAAGAAGGATCCAAGTATTGGATTTGGCTTTTATATCTAGCAAGTTTAGATTCAATTGATATATTCCTCATGCCACAATCTAGTGACGGGCTAGTAGTGTATCGAGTATAAGGGAGCGAAGCTCCAATTACCAATTTTTTTTTTTTTTAAAAAAGATTCAGTTGATATTTGGTATTTAGAGTTGTTGGATTCTAACCATGGAGATAGATACAAAAGAGTTGAGGATTGTTATGCTAGAATCATTTCAAGGTACAATGAAAGGGAGTTTAGGAATATAGAGATAGCATGTATGTATTAGGCTACCATGAAAGAGAGTTACAAGGAACAAACAAAGCAAGAAATATATGAGCCAACCAATTAACTTTCACATCAGTTTGGTCTGTAGTTGTATTTGTACCCATTGTATACTAGAATTCTTCTGCCACACTTGTTTGTCTTTAATATTAGCTCAAGTTGTTTTCAGCATAACCCAAACAACTCAACACTAAAGATAAACAAAATTTTCAATAACAAGAAAGAGTCGTCGATGTCCGACATTACAAGTCTTCTATTGGCTTCGAGCAGGGATTTAAAAGGTCTAGACACACGTGCCTAGACTCAAGTCCAGCACTCAAGCACAGGTTTCGCACTTCACCTTGCGCTTTGAGCATCTCGCCTTGAATAGACGAGGCTCGGGAATGATGTTGTGCTCTAGGCGAGCAAAAAATAAGTTTTAACTAATCTTTAATGCAAAAATCATTGCATTCAGGTTTTTCTTTAATTAAAAAAGTAACATTTGCTAACCCATAGTGTGCCTTAGTGCTTTTAAAAACAATAGCTTCCATGCATCGAAGTGTGTATAAAGGTTAAGGTTAAGAGATGATAGCTCAACTAGTTAAGGCAGGTCGAAAACTTGAATCCCCACCCAAATGCTATTGAACTAAAAAATAAAATCTCATATTTCCAACAAAATAGTTGCTAGTTTGCCATGGGTTGCAACAAATTAGCATTCCTCAAAGCTCAACAACTACTAACAAGAAAGAACATTAAAGGGGTACCCTCAAATCCTTGATACAAGAACAAAGATAAAGAGACAACAAGCCAACCAGAGAACTAGAAATCAAAGATGAATTGAGAACTCTAAATTGTCTCTCAGAATTTTATGTGTACAAAAATCAAGAATTAATCTAACCATATTGATTGCATATGAAATCCAGCTTAGATGAATGAATATTAAGTTATATTCTGGCTGCAAAATGGAAAAATGAAATCCAAGAAGTTTGAAAATTGTTGTTCAAAAGCTAACTTTGATACTGTTTGGCAATTTGTTGTACCAGATTCGGTTAAAATGAAAACAATCGCTGTTCGTTTTTTTTTCTTTTGATAGGACAACTGCTGTTCGTTAAATAATCAGATACTTCAAACTGTAAAAGGAAATATATTAAAATCAACACTACATTTTAGATAAGTTTCAGTCATCTTTGAATCACTATAGCGAAACAGGATGCCCAAGACTAGGAGTAAATATTCAAAAACACAATCAAACTCGTAACTTTACTGTTTGTTCATTTTTAACACTTCAACAAGAGCATTAAGAAAAGGGAAAAAAAAAGAAAAAAGAATCCACTTCTGATTCCAGAAACGAAGCAACATTCAGGCTAGCTAAGGTTCACAAAATACTATGTCCACTATAAAGACTACAAATTGCTGCTTATGATAATTGATATCACCTTCGAATATTCTCTAAAAGATTTGCTAGCATAAAACATTCAGTTTCAATTTCTGTCATATTAAAACCAATGAATATCCAGCAACTATAAGATACAATTGTTTCAATTGTCTTTTTTTTTTCTTTTTCTTTTTTTTTGAAACAAGGGTAACCAACAATTGTTTCAATTGTCATTATAAGTGTATTAAAAAAAACTAAAACAATTGTCATTATAAGTTAAATAAGTAAAACAAACCCTGCCCATTTAAGCAAATATCAAATTACATCACACACAACACCCAATTTCTCTCTAAAGATTGAAAGACATACCTTCTCAATATCAGATCCCACTTGATCAATCAGACTTACAATCCATCTTTTCTCTAGCAGCTCTTGCATTATCATACTCAAACTTCAAAACATTGCTGATATGAGAAGTGTCCTTAATGTACAACTTCCTACCAAATTGGCTCTCCTCAATAGCAGGGAAGTAACAGAACAGCACAGAATAAACAACCCAAAACCACAAAGCTCCAAGAAACATACCGAGCGTAGCTCCAGCAAAAACCTGTGCAACAGTATGGTATCCCAAATAAACCCTAGAATGCATGGTCAATAGAGCCAGAGACCAAGCCAAAAGGTTCATAATCCACTTGCTTTCAGTCCCCCATAATCCAATCCCTTTATACGACAAAAGAGTAAAGTATATAGCGAAGAAGAACATGTACTGTGAGTGGCTGGACGGCCAACCATGCGAATCGCACATTTCCAACAACGCACAAGTCTCGGGGCGGGCTTGTTGAACAGAGGTTTTGACCAATTGGTTGATGAATTGAGAAATTAAAAGCCCGAGTGCGAAGAACATACCCTGTAATTCGCGACGGAAGATGAAATGTGAGAGAAATCCGGCGAGGCTGATGAAGACGGGGATCAGAGAGACCCAGGCTAAGAAATGGCCGATCTGATCTCCCCTCTGGTACCGGACGTGCGTTAAGGACACCGCTTTCAGTGGCGCCGCCGCCGCCATGGAAGTGGGAATGTGGAGTTTTGGGGTTGAATTAGGGCTTGATGGATCGGGAATTTTGAGGAGTTTCAATGGATGAAGAAGATGGAGTGATCTGTATGTACAGATCTGAGACGAAACGAATCTTGATGCGTGAGATTGAAGGAAAATCGGAGTGGTTTGGTTCAAAGGAGATGAGAATTCTTGACGAGAGAGAATCGAGGAAGGAATTTTGAAGCCGTTGGTGAAGGAGGAAAATGCTCGTTTGTGATCTTCGGAAGGGTACTGTTTGGATTGGAAAGATAAGAGTGTGTTTGGAAATGGAGTTTTGTAGAGTGAGATCTTACACACATTTTGTCAGGGAAGAGTTTATTGAATAGAGGGTGTTTGTTTATCGTATTCAAAGAAGATTTAAATCGACTATTTATTAACTTTTACTAGAAAAATTATATTTATATGAGTTTTTGTAGTTTATCAACACTTACGAATGACAATCTCCTATAAGAGTAGAGTAATGGTCGAGCTCCTAGGTTTGGAATTATGGTCCCCTTAAGATGTGAGACAATTATAAAGATTAATTCAAAGCAATCTTTAATTTTGCTTGCAGTTCTATAATGTATCTTGATGTCGTAGTGTAGAGAGGAAAACAATATTGATTGTTCATAATGGTTGACGAATTAAATATGAAACTTAGGTATTGTTTGATAACCATTTGATTTTTTATTTTTAATTTATGAAACTTAAGCTTATTTCTACTCAAATTTCTTACCATGTGTTTCATCTTTTCTATAATGTATCTATATTTCATTAAGAAAGTAGGTGAATACTAACAAAATTTAAAAAAATGACAAGTTTTTAGAAGTTTTTTTTTTTCTTTTTTTTAATTTCTAAATTTTAGTTTTATTTATTAAAATATAAGTAAGATGTTGATATCCAAATAACGAAAAATGTATAGTAAAGTGGTTGATGAAACTTAAATTTCATAAACAAAAAATGAAAAACAAAAATAGTTATCAAATGAGACCTTATTTTATGTAGGTTACAATGATGACTATCACACTATTTTCACAAATACATATATATATATATATATATATATATATATATATATATATATATATATATATTAAAAGACTATCTCTCCATACTTACTTCTAAGGTAATAATTATAACCCAAAATCAGGGTAGACCCAAATCATGATATTAAACTCAAATACCTCTACCCTAATCATGATATTAAACTCAAATACCGCTAAATAATGAAACCATCCAAACACACAGATTCATTTCCTTAAAAATGCACACAAATTATGAAGAACCAAATTTGTAATTTACCCACATAAAATACCAAATCTCTGGGGGGATAGTTTAGGCAATTTATATTATAAAAAAAAAAAAAAAAAAGTTTCGGCAATTTAGTGAAGCAAATAAATGGGGGCGGCAATGGGCGGACATTTGGTATTTGGCCGCGAAAATTCCATTCAGATTTCTCATATTGCGTCGCAGTTCGATAAACTTTCAATCCAATTGCTTGTTCTGCTCTGAAAACTCATCCCTTCAATGGCAGACGATAGCTTCGTTTCTGCTAGAAGAGACCCAATCAAGTCTTCCGGTGCGTTTTCTTACTATATTGACTATTTTTTTCAATGATTGGTTGGAATATTTGAATTCAGATTGATTTCTTGCTGCTATGAGTTCGAATTCGAGGATGATTATTGATTCTGTTCGCCGACGGCTGAATTTGGTGCAGTTGTTTTCGATATGTTAGCGTGCTTCTTGGATGCTTGGTCAAGAAAGAGGGGATTATAAGTTAATTTGTATATAATTCATAAATAGTAGTTAAGATCTTGTTGAGATATGACTTGAACTGTTTGATGGCCTTGCGATTGCTTAGTTACGGTCTCGCATGATATAATTTTGTATATGAACTTTTATGTATTAGAGCCTATTTTGTAATAGAGTTTTATGAGAGTTCATGGTATAAATTTTCTTAAAACCTTAGCCCCAATTGATCGACGTTCTCTCTTATGTCCGTGGATGTAGCTAAATATGGTTATTGAATGATGTAAATTTATGTATAACTTAATCCTCTCTTTAATTCTTATACTTTTGAAACACTACTTAATTATTGGTGATCGCTTGACTGATCTCTAATAATTTATATAGTCCTATATTGTAATTTCGTGCATTAATGAAATTGTTTCTTATCCAAAAAAAAAGAATGATGTAAATTTATGTATTTTTGCCTCACGTTTTCTTGACATTTGCTTTTGTTGTTTTTTTATTTCATATCAGTTCATTTGATTGGTATTTTGGAGGGATGGAGTTTATTATCATTTCCAGTAGGAGATGGATTTTGAGTTTCATGAGCTTTGTTCGTAACTAATGCAGACAATGCATTTGTGTTCTGATCTCAGTTGGGAATGTTGCGGCTCATCGAAGACGACAGCATGCGGTTTCTGTGGGAAAGGAAAGAAGAGATTTGGTTGTGCGCGCGAAGCGCTTATGCAGAATTGGGATTGGTGATGTCGTTGCTGTCGATAATGAAATGGCGATGGACGAAGAGCTGCCGATTTTGGAAGTTCAAACTTCTTCAGCAGTGAATGAGCTAAAATCTGCAGTTGCATACCAGTACGTTGGGCATTTCCTTTCTTTTATTCACAGATTGAGGAAAAAACTTCCTTTCACTTTTCATATCTGAAAATCATGCTTTGGTTACTCGCAATTTGCATGCCACAATTACCCTAAGTCTAACTATCCATTGGGAAGTATAGCTGTAGTATAGTATGAATAGTTTGAGAGATATTAGGCGCTATTAAGTTTTTTATTTTTGCATACACACTTGGTGCTGTTGGAATCATGTAATTAACCATCTAGTTTGCGTGCTTACCTTAACTAGTTTATTGCTCTGGAGTTATAATTTTGCACGTCAAGTTCATGCTTTTAAGAAAATCGAGTACAATCACTATGTCGCTTTGTCCAAGGGTTCGTGTTTAAAAGCAAATCTGAAGTATTTATACTTTCCATTGAAGACGATGGATTCGGTTTCATTTCTTAAGACTTGGAGTGGCGTGGCGGAATAGGCTTCAAGATGGAGAATCATTTGTAATGGACCAATGGTCATGGGAAGCACAAATACAGGAAGAAAGAACTGAATCGTCAAATTCACATCAAATATTGTCTTACATTGATATGCTGTTTATCTGTCCCAACAAAGAAGTACATCTATTTGACAATGAGTTTTCTCTGCCAAAATCCTCTTATTTTTGTTGTTATTATTATTATTATTTTAAACTGAGTTTACAAATAGGAGAGCCCACAAAAGGAGGCAGCCCTACAATAACGACATTCAAACAAGCAAAAACATCTAGAGCACAATTATAAAAAGGCTTTGCCATAGATGCCTAGAGAGAAACATAGAATCTAGTAAGGGACCGCACATCATGTGGAAATCTCTACAACCCTCAAAAGATTTTATTATTATCTCTAAGTCTCCACAAAAAAGCATGCACTTCTAGTTGCCACTAGAACTTTCTCTTCTCCCGCAAAGGGGATGAAGGAAACACTCCACAATCAAAATTCTAAACCTCTTATTCTCCCATAATTTTTCAAAGATTTGAATAACCAAAATACTGGTTTTGAAAAATCATTGGTGTGTTCTTCTTCCCGATGGTTTAACCCTCAGGTGAACAACAATGCAGTAAGTGATAAACGTTTGTAACTATATTCGTAGTTATTGAACAAACCATCCTCTACTATTTTTCTATTTATATGATTGGTATTTGGTAAATTAAACAGTTGATTAGCTTTGTTTTAAGCTTATTTTATAAAATGTAGGGGAAAAGGTGCAATGCAAAAGAGAATTCATGCCCTTCGTGAACTAAGACGCTTGTTGTCAAGATCAGAATTCCCTCCAGTTGAAGCTGCTCTTGAAGCAGGAGTTGTATCTCTGTTAGTGCAGTGTCTTTCATTTGGTTCCCCTGATGAACAGGTAAAAAATAGCTTGTGCTTGTCTGAGATTGTGATTTGATGAGTTGTGCGAACTATAGGTCCACCACATTATGCTGGATTTAATTTTCTTGCAAGGTTATGGCCGATCACGTTGAGTTCAAAAAGGAAATGTAATACGCGATTCTTTACTCTATGTATCCTGTAGGTGCTTATTGTTTACGGACGGCTTTCCATAATCTAATTTATGTTGAATAGAGATTTAATTACTGTTGAACTTGTATGAGCAACTACTCAGCATGGATTATCTTTTGTGGGTCTTTTTTTATAGGAAACAAGAAAATTTCATCATGGATTATCTTTTGTGGGTCTTGTAAAGTAGCAGATTGTTTATTGACAATAATTGTTTCTGAAGACTTCACTTCCATTCCTTTACTGCAGTTGCTTGAGGCAGCTTGGTGTCTAACTAACATTGGAGCTGGGAAGCCTGAAGAGACCAAATCTTTGTTGCCAGCATTACCCTTGCTTATTGCTCATCTTGGAGGTTAACATTACCTATTAATTTTTATTTTCCCCTTCTCTTAAAAAGGCTTGGTTCCTGACATATCAAAATTATGGTTTTCAAATTAACCCCTTTATTTGATTCACTGTATTCTTGTTCTTCCAATTACATTCTTCCAGTATGTAGTCATTATTATGTATGACTCTTGGCATTCTTGTGGTATTCATCTGATCATTGGTTGGCCAACTGTAACAGTCAGACTTAGTCTGTGCACGTTTAGTTTAAAATAGTTGAAGCAGTATCTTTAAGTTTGAATATTTACAATGTTTAGAAAAATTTGGCTCATTCTTTTCTTTTTTTGTGTTAGTTTTTATTTCAGATTTTGACTGTATTTTTCTATGCAGAAAAAAGTTCTCTGCTTGTTGCAGAGCAGTGTGCATGGGCATTGGGAAATGTTGCTGGGGAAGAAATGGAGTTGAGGAATATTCTGCTTTCTCAAGGAGCTTTACTGCCGCTTGCAAGAATGCTGCTTCCAAACAAAGGTTCTTCTGTTAAAACAGCTGCTTGGGCACTATCCAACTTAATTAAGGTTTTGAATTTTCTATTACTTGCAATACCAAGCCTTCTCCTATGCACAAGTACATGATGCCATCATGTACATACCTCAAATCACAACATTTGTAAGACTTGCATTTTGTTCACGAAATAATGCACTTATGTTTTCTCATGTAGGGACCAGATTCCAGGGCCGCTACAGAACTCATTAGAATTGATGGGGTGTTGGATGCAATTATTAGACACTTGAGAAAAGCGTAAGTGTAGTTTTCAATTTTTTGGTTCATATATTTTGATTAAAAAAAGGAGTTAATACAGTGATAGATCCGTCTCTCATTTGTATCTCGACTCATAATTCAAGATAAAATATCCTGTCCTCAAGACTTTGCTTCTATAATGATAGTGCTACCTTCTATTTTGAAGTGGAACTTTTGGAAGATTGTATAGATGGATAGGATTTTAATCATATTCAGTATTACGAAATGCAGGGATGATGAGTTGGCAACGGAGGTTGCATGGGTAATTGTGTATCTTTCAGCACTCTCAAATGCTGCTGCCGGTATACTGGGAAAAAGTGACGTTCTTCAACTACTTGTGGAAAGATTATCAACATCAAATAGTTTGCAATTGCTCATTCCGGTAATGTCAAACAATGTCTGCATTCTAAGATTCACTTTTCAGGGTACGGGCTAATGGTTCTTTATTGTTATTATTATTATTTTAGATAAGAAACAATTTCATTGATAAATGAAATAAAGGAGATAACTCTGAGCAACTAAGGCTAAGGTTGTTTACAAGAAGGATCTCCAATTGAAGATGAAAGAGATAATTTTAAAAAATTCAAAAGATAAATATGCTTGCACTGAAAAACATTAGCAATCAAACGATCAAATTTAAATTGTACATTTATAAAAATTCTTCCATTCAACTCCAACTAGTGGTTCCATAAGAAAGCCTGAACAACTGTCAACCAAATAGTTTTTTTGAAACCTTTGAAAGGATTTTCCAACAAAACAGTAGAAAGTAGATATGGGTGATTACAATTACAGTGCATTATCATGAGATAACTAACGTGCTTTGTTGAAGATGTTCTCATTTTCTCTTTCAGTGGCCTGACTTGTGTTGTCCACGAACTCCCCCTTTCAAGCTTTAATAATGGTTGTTTCTTATTAAAATAAATATGCCTGTAGTTGTAGTTGTGAGGGACCTTATCAACGAGTCATACGTTTTGTGTATGTATATATATATATTTAAAATAACAAATTTGCATCTGTTTTCCTTTCCGTTCGGTTCTTCTTGAGCATAGTAACGATGTAGTTAGCTAAGATCAAGTGAATTATCTGACGAGACTTTTTTGGTTCTTTTTTAGCCTAGAAACAACGTAGTTTGCCAAGATCAAGTTAATTTCTTGACGAGAGCTTCATAAATAGTTTCGTATGTTTCATGGTACGGTTACTAGGAGAATGTGTCACGATATCCTTTTCTGAAAATGATTTTGAACATGTAGTTGAATGGCTCATTGTTTTTCAGATCCACTGTAGAGTCTACATTAACATTGTCTGATACTTTGATACCCTATGAATCTCTAGCTGTCAATGTTTATGATCAATTATTTTGTGGCTTTTTGGTTATTTGAAAATTACGTCTTAATAGGTGCTTCGAAGTTTAGGCAACCTTCTGGCGGTGGATTCACATACAATTTGTGACGTTCTCATTCCTGGACGTGAAATTACAGGCTAGTGGCTTTCTTTTTTCTCTTGCTAGGAAGGGATCACAGTACACAGATTTCGATGAACAACAACTGGTGAAATAATTGTAGTGACTAGTGAGATTTTAATAGAATACAAAATTCTTCTGTTTTCAGGTAGTGTTCTAGAAGTCCTGATAAAGTGCTTAAAAAGCGAACACCGAGTTTTGAAGAAGGTACATTTCACTACATTGGTAGAAATAGTTACCATCTTTGCATAGTTTTTGGACTCGGAGTTTATTGTCTTAATCCCTATCACAATGTGTATGTAGGAAGCATCTTGGGTGTTGTCTAACATTGCTGCGGGTTCCATGGACCACAAGCAATTGATATATAGCAGTGATGCGGTGCCCTTGTTGATACGTCTTCTTTCGTCGGCTCCATTTGATGTAAGAAAGGAAGTAGCATATGTACTGGGAAATCTCTGTGCTGCCCCTGATGAAAGTGGAGAAGGAAAACCAAAACTGCTTGTTGAGAACTTGGTTTCACTTGTGGGCAAAGGTTGCCTTCCTGGTTTCATTGACTTGGTAAGATCTGTCGATACCGAGGCTGCAAGACTAGGATTTCAATTCTTGGAGCTGGTGAGTATATCTGACTGTTCATATACAGTGGTTAAATTGGCATTCTTCTCGTTTGTTATTTGTCATGGGGAGCTTTGCTGGGTTAGAAAGAATCTCTTCGTTTTCTCAATTTATTTTTTGAATTCAACAACATTTGGGTGGAAATTTAAACCTATAACCTCTTGGCTACTGGATCGATCATACATCATCACAGTTGAATTACGCTTTTGTTGGCCTCCTCTTCCCCTCTCTTTATTGAATCCTGAGTCACCTTGTTCTCCAAGTCCAAATAGATCTCCTCCTAAAAAGTCTAACTTTGAATCTTGCATCTAGTAGGTACATATTCAAATTTTAAAAATTAGCCAACTTATGAGATATCATTGAATCTTATGTCTAAAACCCTAAACTTTCAATTTTTTTATTAGTAAGTTTGTAAATTTTAAAAAATGTCAAATAAGACTATAACTGAATAGACACAATATGAAAAATTCAGGATCTGTAACACAAAATTGGAAGTTTCAAGGATCGACACTTTTTAAAATTTAGGGACCTATTTTCTGTTAGAGACCTAATTGTTACTTTCAAGGATTTAACTTATAATCTTCTATAATTTGTCTCCCTACAATTTTATACCCGAGGTAAAAAAGGATCACGGAACCACCATGGGTTGGCTTAGTTAGATATAGTGGCCACCTTCCTATGTTTAATATCCTACGAATTAGTTTCACAACCAAATGTTGTAGGATCAAACAGTTCTCCTATGAAACTAGTTGAGATGTACACAAATGCCCGAATATTCACATATATAAAAAAAAAGTATTGGTTCTATCCTTGTCCTTGAAATTACAATTGGCGAAGCGAGGATCATGGTTTTTAATATATTTATATACGTGAGAATATATGTGGTGTATATAACTAATATAATTCTTATTATTCTCTTAAGTTCCAATGAGTTGACGTCCCAAAATAGTTTTTTGTTTCAATAAGACTTCCAGAAAAATCTTTGTTCTTCTTCATACTGATCATGCATTTTCTTGTTGTCTGGCCAAAAGGTGTTAAGAGGCATGCCAAATGGTCAAGGGCCGAAGCTGGTTGAGCGGGAGGACGGCATCGAAGCAATGGAGAGATTTCAGTTTCATGAAAATGAAGACTTGAGAAATATGGCAAACCGACTGGTCGATATGTACTTCGGTGAGGACTATGGTCTTGGTGAGTAGACAGTTCGGCTTTTAAGACTTAGGCTCGCTGTTTTCGTAATCACAATTACACAACTTTGACCATGGCTAGCGCTTTTCATTCGAGTCTATCAGCTGCCTTATGAAATCCATCATCCATGGAGGAAGATGGAATTGAGCTTTCTGTAATATCCTTTTTGATATGCAAGTTTTCTGTTGAGTTTGATCTGAGCTTGTCTTTAGCTGTAAAATTTTAGCACCAAGTCTTTATTATGAGAAAAATGCTTTGCAAAATTATGTAAAGAACTCAAAGTTTGCGGTTTTTCTTGGGATCTTTACAGCTTCAATATCTATTTATCCTTGTATGATTTAAGATATATTATTTTATATGCATTGTGTGAGATATATTAAATTTTAACAATACGCTTTATTAATTTTTTCATTTTTTGAATTTTGAATTTTGAATTTTTAGGAGTCTACGCAATTGGAAAGAATTTGGGGAAGTGACATTACATTTTTGTATTGAAAGACTAATCCATACCTACTAGTGTGTGTGTTTTTTTAAATATGTACTATAAAGTTTAATCCAATCTATAATGATGTATTAGAAAGTATTATTCGATCACTTATTAGGAGAAACAAATATAACCTGCAATAATCATCAGCGTTGATGAAGATGAAGTGACATCTGATGCTAACACAACCATCTTGGTGAACTTGAGATTTGTTAGTAAATTTGAAATTCGTTTGTGGGTGCACAAATTATCTGTACAGATGAATTATTGAAATGCTATAATTTTATACAATGGAAGTAAATTTTAAGTTAAACCCTCATACACATAATATAGTCTAGTTGAAGCCCTAATTTTGAGTTGCGACCAATTTCAAATTCTCAAATAACGAGAGTAGGTTGATTAAATTGGATTTTCACAAACAATTAAATCATCAAGTTACTATCTCTTTCGATATGAAATATTATTTTAGGAAATAAAATTGAATCGATATTAAGGGTATGTTTTTTTTTTTGTAAAAAAAAATGGAGTGAAAGATAATAAAGTGATTAATGGTAGTTTGGAGTGGTTAATTATTCGTTTGGAGATTGAAGTTAATAAAAGTGGTTGAATCAAAATTTGATGTAAAATTTAGTAAAATTTAACTAGAGATTTGATAGAGGGGTTTAACCACTCGTCATATCCAAAAAAACAAACGTGCCCTAAAAGATAAAATAAAATTTGGAAAAAAAAATTGGAAAAAAAGAAAAGAAAAGGAAGGGCTTGAATAGCAGAAAACAAATGTACATTAAAACCCTGTGAGGGTTTTTGGCGCCGACGATCGACCAGCCACGTTTTGGTAGGGTTTTGAAGCCGCCGATCAAACGGAGATAATCTCGACCGGTCGCCGGAGTTAGGTATCCAAGTTTCCGAAAGCTTGAACGATTACGCAACATTCAGCAGAGACGCAGATTTGTTCGTCCATTGCAATGGAGAAAGGGACTTCGTTCTTGTTCGCCGGCATTCATTTCGACAAGAAGAGATTCGCCGCAGATTTTTCTAGGTTTGAGGTAAATTCCTTTAGTTTCGTTGTTCATGTGTTTTTTTTATGAAGTCGATTGCTTCTGTGAGGTAATTCAACCAGTGTATTCTAGCAGGAGAAAAAAGAAAGTGAAGATGTAGTTGAAGGTCTGAGTTCCATCGCTAATGGTGATGTAGAAGTCAATGAGCGCTCAAATCCTTTGGAGAAGAGGAAGAGAAAGAGGAAATCAGCGGCTATAGGTGTGTTGTCGTTTGCTGTTCTTCAGCTGTGTCGCGAATTGCGTAACTGGAAGTCTTCGAGCTTATTTTCAACTTCTTCTTTTTTCCTGTATGTAGAATCGGTTGAGGGATTCAGCGTCTTCAAGGATTCCAAATCAGCAGCAGCTACTTCTGTACATGAGGAAAATCATCCATCTGAAAATGATCCTTCTGAAGAGAAGAAGGAATTTCATAGGAAACTTGAGGTACTAATTGCTTCTCTTGCACTTCATTGTTCCCTTTCATTGATTACTTTGTGAAATAATCCTGGGTTTGTCCCCTAAGGCAACCCGGTGTCGAGCTCTCCTGGGCTTTGGGGGTGTGATTGCTCCCCTTAAGGTCCAAGGTTCGTGGCGGTTGTCGGGATTAATTTCTCAATGACTTCCAATTTTGCTTCCAATCGTACGATGTATCTTGGTGCCACACTTTTAAGGTGCCCCAGGTTTGGAGGAGCAAACCTCCAAGTTACCAAGTCATAGGAAGAAAAAAATAACATAGTGGTCAAGAGAGGCTTAGAAAATCAAAACCCTTTGAATACACAAAGGCTACTTTCCTAATAATTAATTCCTATAAGTTTTCTTGACATCCAAATGATTTAGTATTGGTTTGTTCCATGAGAATAGTCAAGGTATTTATAAGCTTGCCCAAACTCTCAAGGATATCAAATTATAATAATTGTTTCCTTTATGAATTATGGTTCTAACGTCTATACCCTTTGGCTCTGCCCGTTGTTCATTCCGTATTTCTTCTATGAACTTAGAGAGATGCGCTTTTCCGGAAGAAGTACAATATTCATGTATCTGGGAACAATGTCCCATCGCCACTTGAGAATTTTGCAGAGTTGAGCACAAGGTAATTCTTTCTATATTGGCTGGATGGTTTTTCAGCGTCCACATGTCCAATGATGGACTTTTTCTATCATTTGTTAGTTTTTCTCCTTTTAGGTTATGTTTATTTTGACTGAAGAATAATAATTTTATGCTTTGTTTGCAGATATGAGTGCGACTCATACATACTACAGAATCTTGTAGAACTTGGGTTTAAAGAGCCAACACCAATTCAAAGGCAGGCTATCCCAGTCCTCTTATCCGTATGATCTTCCATTACTTTCTTACTGTGTTTAGTAAACTTCATTTTTTTGGAGTTGTGTCCCAGTATATTGAGAAAAGTATAGGTTCTTTAGTTGCAACCTGATAAGAACTTTATTTTTAGGTTGTTTTTGGGTTGACTATTTTGATTTATTAATTGGTTGTAATTGTTTTTACCGATCAATGTTTTTCATAATAGGGCCGTGAATGCTTTGCTTGCGCTCCTACTGGTTCTGGAAAAACCTTGGCTTTTGTGTGCCCTATGCTTATGAAACTCAAGGTATAATCTTTTAAGTGCCATTTTTACATTTCTTGAATGGGGTTTGTGTTCTGATCTCTTATTCTTTTACTAGGATCCATCGAAGGAAGGCATCCGTGCAGTTATAGTTTGTCCAACACGAGAATTGGCATCTCAGACAACAAGGGAGTGCAAAAAATTGGCTAAAGGGAAAAAATTTCGCATCAAGTTGATGACAAAAGAAGTTGTAAGACATGCTGATTTCTCAAAGTTCTCATGTGATGTACTCATATCCACGCCACTTAGGTTAAGGCTTGCTATTCGAAAAAAGAAAATTGATCTCAGTAGGTAGGTGTTGATGAGAGTTATCAGCATTTTGTCAATACATACCAGCCTAAATATAACTCAGCTCTCATACAGGGTTTGGGTTTTTTCGCAGGGTGGAGTACCTTGTTCTGGATGAATCTGATAAGCTATTTGAGCTTGGCCTGTTAAAACAGATTGATACCATCGTAAAAGCATGCTCAAATCCTTCAATAGTTCGCTCATTGTTTAGTGCTACACTGCCTGATTTTGTTGAGGATCTTGCACGCTCGGTAATGCATGATGCTGTTCGGGTCATTGTTGGTAGAAAGTAAGTTCGCATCAATCATGCATGCTCATCCCAATATCACTGATTCACCTGTTATTCTTCCGAGTCCTGAAAAAATAACTTGAGTATTTCTTAAATGTTATCAGGAATACTGCTTCTGAAACTGTCAAGCAAAAGTTGGTTTTTGCCGGAAGTGAGGAAGGGAAACTCCTTGCACTTCGTCAAAATTTTTCAGAGGTTTGTTACATGTAAATAGTTGTAGTATTTTTTTTAGTAGAAACTAGAAGGTAAAGAGCCTATATTTTATTATGAACAAAAATCCTTTGACATTTACTGCATGAAATGTCATCCTGTTTTTCTTTTTTTAATACTTGGATACATGATCGAATTCCCGTATCAAGTAGGATACTTATATGACATCTTATGACGTTATTTTTCATTATGGTTCTTCTATACGATGCATTGACTCTATCGTTTTTGTGCTCAACAGAGTTTGAACCCACCAGTGTTAATCTTTGTGCAAAGCAAGGAGCGGGCAAAAGATCTTTATGGTGAATTAGCATTTGAGAATATTAGAGTCAGCGTCATCCATTCTGACTTGTCAGAGATAGAGGTAATATTTTCAACATCATCTGCTAAAGAGTATACATTTCACTGCAGTCGAAAGTTAAAGTGCCAAGTATAAATTGTGCAATTCTAGATTGGATTAGTCAACAACAATAGTGCCTAACATCTTCCGGTTTAAATAGCCTTTACGTGAAGAAATCCGAACAATGAAGAACACGGTCACCATATTTTGTTTCTGGGTAGAAACAAAGCGTTCTTTCTTCTTTTATTGCTCCGGAGCTAGTTATTTGGATTAAGGGGCGTACAAAAACACAAGCCAACTAAGTTCTCAAATGCTATAAAGTTTCTGTTCTTTCTTCTTTTATTGTTCAGGAGTTTGTTATTTGTTTCGTGAACTAAAAGTTTGGACCTTCTGGTTTTTATTTCACTTATTATAAAGGGATCTATTCCAGGGAACCACCACTATTGGTTATCTAATGATAAGAAAATAAAGATAAGGGAGAATGTGCTCAAGTTATGTTTACGACCATCATAGAGTAGTTTCGTGGTCAAGAGGGGATTTAGGAATTAAGGAGTATGGGGTTCAATATGTGGTAGCCACTTACCTAGAAATTAATTTCTTATAGGTTTTCTTGATATCCAAATGTTGTGGGGTCAGGCGTCGAGGTCTGCGTAAGGTAGTCCAACCAGTCATGGAGTTACTATTGCAACTAAATATAGTAGGCACAAGTAGTTGTTTCTTTTGACAATTGCAAATATATATATTTAAATCTATTCAGAAACTAGTCGAAATATTCTGAATATTTCATACTCTTGTCTAATATTTTTGCTTGAATGCAGCGAGAAAATGTTGTTTACGACTTCAGAGCTGGGAAAACATGGGTTTTAATTGCCACTGATGTCATTGCTCGAGGAATGGATTTCAAAGGGGTTAACTGCGTTATCAATTACGACTTTCCAGATTCTGCAGCTGCATACATTCACCGGATCGGTATGTTCCTTAGCTTGATGCAATGTTCTTCGTTCTCTTACTCGACGACGAGCATTGTATTTAATCCTTAATAATATTGAAAGATTCGTGCTCAATATGACG
This sequence comes from Sicyos edulis, assembly GCA_036507275.1. Lineage (NCBI taxonomy): Eukaryota > Viridiplantae > Streptophyta > Magnoliopsida > Cucurbitales > Cucurbitaceae > Sicyos > Sicyos edulis. Next base: position 45,220,821 of record CM071847.1, on the reverse strand, counting down.
GCTGAGCCCGATTTGCATTTCATATAGGCCGTTCTGGGAGAGCAGGGAGGAGTGGAGAAGCCGTTACATTTTATACAGACGAGGACATTCCATTTCTGAGAAATATAGCCAATGTGATGTCAGCTTCAGGCTGTGAAGTTCCATCTTGGATCACTGAGTTGCAGAAAAAGAAGTGGAAAAAACATAGGCCTAAAAGAGATTCAATCTCAACCAAACCCAAGGATGAAGGTGACGCCGAGCAGCGAAAAAAGAAGTCGAAAAAACACAGGCTTAAAAGAGATTCAATCTTGGCCAAACCGAAGGATGATGGTGATACTGAGCCACAGAGAAAGGAGTCAAATAAACACAGGCCTAAAAGAGATACAATATCAACCAAACGAAAGTATGATGGTGAGGCCGAGCCGCCGAAAAAGAAGTCGAAAAAACACAGGCCTGAAAGAGATTAATCTCAATCAAACCAAAGGATGAAGGTGAAGCCATAATTTAGTTGCAACCTCTAATTTACTTTTTTCTTACCAAAACTTAAAACAAAGTCCTACTTTAGGAAGTTTTGTCCAATGATGTTATAATGTGTTTGATTTATTCAGTTTCTTTGCTGCAACTTGAATGTGATAGGTCATCTTACAATGTATTTGATCATTTGTATTTGTTTCTTATTAAAAAAAAAGAAACTGATCATCTGTACATGGTCAAATGAAATACAACATTGACATTTGAAGTTTTAGGAATTTTGTATATTTGATTGAGCATTTTGTTTGTAAGTTATGGACGTAATTCTCGCACCGACTTGTGGTAGAATGCCTAAAGACTTGTTTGATAGGCAATCAGAAAAAAAAAAAGTAATTTAGTTATAATCCATAGAAATTGTTGTATTATTATAGCTACCCATTGAACATTAGATTGAATAGAAACTATTATTGATTAGTTTATGAACATATTTTCTTTCAAAAACAAAACTATTGGGATAACCCTTGTTTTTCTTTAAAAAAAACTATTAGATAGCACTTACCTAGCAATATTATGAACTAATCTATTAGTTTCAAGGGGTATTGGTGCCCATAAAACTATTTAGGAAATTATTCAAGGACCAAATATAAACAATTTAGGGACATTATTTGACTGAAAAATAAATACCTATTTTTATTGGACACAATTGAACATCTCATAGATTATTTTAGAAAATTGTGGGATGCAATGAGCACCTAAGAATCTACTTCAATAATTTCCATCTGAATTGGTTCACAACTATCATCTAAAATTTGCAACATCAACTCCTCTAGCATTGTGTGTATTCGACCTCTCTCAGGATGCATGCTATCTTCAGCAAGAAACGCGTGAGCTCTATCCTTGATCTCAATCCAGCTCTGCCCTGGAACTTTGCTTACATCCATTTGTCTCATCGAGCTCCTCAATCGAGCAAGCTCGTTCCATTGGCCCGAAAAAGCATTCATATTACAGAGCATTATGAGCGCAGCGGAGTTCGATGGATCGTTTTTCAACACATTCTCTGCAGCTCTTTTGCCAACCTCAAGATTACCATGGACTCTACATGCTGCTAGCACCGTCTTCCAGACCACAATGTCGGGATCGAAAGGCATTTGCTTAATAAACTCCTCTGCTTCAGCCAAGCATCCAGCACGAGCAAGCAAGTCGACCATACACGAACAGTGTTCTCGGGTTGGTGAAATGCCATCTTCCTCTTGCATTGTCATGTATAACTCCAAACCTTCTTCTACCATTCCAGTATGACTACAAGCAGTAAAAATTCCTACAAATGTAACTTCATTTGGCTTTACACCAAGCCCTCTCATGGTTCTGAAAAGTTCGAAAGCGTCTTCGCTGCATCCAGCCTGTGCATACCCAATAATCAAACTACTCCAAGAAATGATATCGGGATTTTCGATTGAATCGAACATCTTTCGAGCACTTCCAAGGGATCCACACTTTGTATACATGTTGATTAAGACATTCGAAACAGAAGTATCAAGATTCAGTCCAGACTTTACGATAAAGCAATGAAACTGACTTCCCATTTCATAAGATGCTATTTGCCCAGATGACACCAACACATTAGTTAAAGTAACATGGTCAGGCTTAATGTGAGAAGCAAGCATTTGCTTTGTTAATCTTAAAACCTCTCCAGCTTGGTTCTGCTGGAGACAAGCAGTAAGCATGGTGTTCCAAGATACTATATCAGCTTTATTTCTTATATCTTCAAATATGTGAAGTGCATCATTCAAATTTGAGCATTTTGAATACATGCTTAGTAAACTGTTGCACACAGGAATTTCTAAGTCAAAGCCCATCTTGATAATGTAGGAGTGAACCTGCATTCCTTGATAGAGCATCACAGGCTCTGAACAAGCACAAAGTAAAGAGAGGACAGTGACATCATTTGGTGCGAGCCCTGTACGCCTCATCCGAGAAAATAATGACATGGATTCCTTTGCATCACTGACACTAGCAAATCCTGCAACGATAGCGTTCCAGGCTACTATATCGGGTTTTTCAATCTGATAAAATACTGTTCTTGCCGATCCTAAAAATCCACACTTAGCATACATGTCACAAAGGGAGCATCCAGCAAAAACATCACTTCCTAACCCAAATTTTATACACAAGCCATGTATCTGGCGTCCATAATTTGGCTCTAAGAGCTTGCTACAAGCACTAAAGGCACTACCAAAGATGAACTCATTTGGCTGATAGATAGGCCGAGAAACCATTTCCCTAAAATGGCATAAAGCTTCAAGCTCATAACCAAGCTGGGAAAACCCTGCAATCATTGAGCCCCAAGAAATTAGATCCTTTGTAATAATATGAGAGAAAACATCTATTGCATCAGCAATTTGACTGTACTTGGTATACATTGAGATTAGAGCATTCTGTGCAATTAGGTGATCACCAAATTCAGACTTCAAAACATGGGCATGTAGTTGCCTTGCTAACATAAAGTCATCAAGTCCTGAGCAAGATTTTACTACACTTCCAAAGGTAAAGTGATCGGGAATACATCCCGACCGTAACATTTCAACATACAAAGCAATGGCATTATCCTCTTGTCCATAACGCGAGTACCCAGATATCATGGAGGTCCAAGATACTGCATTCTTCAGGGGCATTGCATCAAAAACATTTCTTGCTTCCTTCAGAGACCCACACTTCCCATACATATTAAGAATATGGTTCTGAAGTATCAAATCAGGCTGGTAGTTGAACATCAACATATGACAATGAATTCTCCTGCCATGTTCTAGAAATCTTAAAGAGGAGCAAGCATTGATCAAATGGGTATAAGTGATAGACTTCAATGGAGAATTCGAACACTTCTGAAATATGTCAAATGCTCGAAGCGCCTCTCGGTGTAAACTTCTCTTGCAGAGAGAGATGATATGATGATCATCATAAGATTGTTCAGCAACAGGGTAGGAAGAGCGATGAAGCTGGGTATCGGGTCGAATATGAGAGAATGCTAATTGCAGTTGAGGTTTGAACTTCTTTATAGAGGTAGCTGGACTACAACTACAAGGGTTGAAGAAAACAAAAGCTTCTGAAGATAAAGCTACAAAGTATGAAGAATTCAAGGTTCTTATAAATGCCATTCTCTTAATCTATTCTAATACCATTCTTAAACACACACATTGCATAGAACATCACATCACATGAGGTTTACAAATGAATTGGAGTATCTAATTGCATAGGAAACAACCAGAAACAATGGGGTGGAAGAAATTGAACAAATTGAAGCAGTGCCATTCAAATCTATGAAGCTAAACAAACACTTCCATCCGAAAGTTGAAAATACCTTGTGCATCAAATGATTTCAGTACAGTGGCAATGTTCATTTGGAAATGGGGTAGCAGCATCTCTCAGGGGACATTCATCGAACACCTTGCGTGCATCATTTCAACATCCATAAAAACGCACAGACCCATGTTAAATATATACACATTACGATTTTTTTTTGAAGCACAATAGCGAAAAACAATATTCAGATTCCAGAAAAACCAGTTGAAGAAGAAACTTTTGGAGTTTCATAGCCATATCGGGCAACGGTAACTATTAGAGAAGAGTTCAAGCCCCATAACCGAACAAATGTACAAATTCATCGCTGGTGCCCATATCAGAATGCGACAACAAGCTCCAATTAGATGAAATTTAGAAACAGAAAAAGGACAATCCAGAAGAAGAAGAAGAAGAAAGGAGGAAATTGTTTGAGCTTATGAACTGTGGCATAAGCTCAACTGTAATTAAAAAAAAAAAAAAAAAACTTTTACCATAATAATAATTTCAATGGGAATTTAAGCCACATTCTACCTACCTCTATTATATTTACCGTACAATTTTTAAAATAATTTATCAATAGTACATGATTTCTATTAGTGGTAGAATTCAATCACTAATAGTAGAATTGAATCTATTATATTAGTAGTAGAACTAATTTGTGATAAAAAGCTATCACTCATTCATTGAATTCTATAGGAAAAAGAACTTAATTTTAATTTTTGTAGAATTAATTTTAATTTTGTATTATAGATGAAAATATTTTACCCTAATGCAAAATCTCCTAATTCAATTAATATAAATGTGTAGTCATGATAAATATGTTAGGAATTCAAATCTGTCATTTATGATTGCAAATAAATTTATCATTAAATTTAAGGAATAAATTTATACCGAAGAATCTTTAAATATATGCTAACAAGAAAATATGGTATAAAATGTGTGTTTTTTTTTTTTTTTTTTTTTGAGGAATGTATAAAATGTCTGTTTATAACTAAGAGATATAGTGTTTAGATTTGAATCCCATTTGTTGAAGTTTAAAAATATTAATAACCACTAAATTACATTTTGTCGAATTTAAACAAATTAAAACATTAAGAACTAACATAAGCAAAACCTTTGTTTAAAAAAAAAAAAAACATAAGCAAAACCTAATTAGTGCGGAGTACAAGATTTAGGTTTTTAAAAAATGAGTACAAGATTTAAATTTTAAATTTTCTTTTCTTTTTTTTTTTTTTTTTGAAACCAAACAAACATTCTTTCATTAAAATTCAATATAAGTCATACAAGAATTAAATTGAAGAAGCCTAGGTCGAGCAATAGTCTCAATCCACAAGTCGAATTGAAACCAAATAAAAAACAAAGAACTACCAATCTTAGAACTACCGAAAGTGAAGAGGGCAATTTGAATAAGGGTCTTCTTACACAAGGGGTAGCAAAGTCCCAAGGTAACAACCCAACAACCTAAATTCAACACACCAAGTGTTGAGTTTTGAAACACTTTGAGGATTAAACTTGTCTCCATACTACTCACTGACGATCATGAATCCTCCAAAGTAACTGAAGAAAGAAGGAGCTCCGGAACCGTAGAGGGGCGGAGCTCACCTCGAAAAGCAAACCCAAACAACACTAAACTAGTAAAACCTTTGTCAATAAACTCTTCATCATCTAGCTCGAACTCAAAATAAACCTCTTCATAAAAATTCTCTGTAGTCATAAAACCCTACTTACAAAAATCCAAAGACTTACCTTGAGGATTTATTATGCGCACTTCGATACCAAGTGCTTGAAACACTCGAGAGTTCCTCATCCCTCGAGTAATCCAACAAAAGTTACTCATTCCATTCGGCGTGGCTGAAACACAACCGACACCGATATTCCTTTGATTGATTCAAAGCGCAGCTCTCTACTCTTCTTAGAAAACTTTTCATCTAAAATAATAATATTCAAAACCTGTTTTATACCAAATAAAAAAGATTTCTCTATAAGAACAGAGTGCATCTTTCCTATGGTAGATTGTTTCCATTGTTTAAAAAGAAAATCCTCAAAAATGGTAGTTTTCTTCCCGATATCTTCATCAAAGGTCAAGCCCTTAATTAAAGGTCCCACAACAAATTGCTCACCAACCAAAACTATCTCCAAGTTCATGACGTTAGTCAACTTCATGGACTCTACCTTTGTTTATGTGGCATCACTTGGAGCCACAAATTTTATTTACTTTTTCTTTTTAGTTGATTTTTTCTTTAAAAAAAAAATATAAAAAATTGTGGCTTAAGTAATGTCACAAAAGTAACAAGTAGAGTCACTCTACTTGTTGATGCGTTGAGAAGTATTTCTCTTTCTTTTCCTTTAATAAGACTATCCATAATGCAATCAATTCCCATTACTACCCTTTTAATTTCGGCCTTTTCCCCTCCCTCCTCCAACGTTCCTTCCGTTACACATTTTCCAGCCATCTGAGAAACTCCGACCACTCCAATGAATCCAGATCCATCTCCCACCATCAATCCTTCACAATTCTCGCCCATTCTGCTACCAAGGAGCCTAAGGGGAAAAAAATAAAATAAAAATAAAAATAAATTTTCTTTATTGAACTGAAATATTTATAATTAGTATTATTTTTAAAAAAATATATGACAATATTTATTAATATTAATTATTATATTTGTTTATTACATATTTTTAAAAATGATCGTATTTATATCAATGAATGTTAGAGGCTAGCAACTTAACTTATAACGTCTCAAATTCTTACCAAACAAACTCCACGATGTATTTGGATGTAAGAAAATTAATAGTAAATTAATTTTTAGATGTCTACCATAGAATATACTTTTAATTTTTTGGTTCTCCAAAATTTAAATATTTTTTTTAAGATATTGAATCTCTTACCCACCACTAATATGTTTTCTTAAGATAATCAAATGTACGCAAAAAAAACAAAAAGAAAAAGAAAAGTTGCAAATTGCTTAAACAAGGTACTAAAGCTCTACCTACAAGTGGTATGTCGTCTTAGGCTAAGCCCATACTAAGCTTAAAATAGATACAGATGGCTTGAGCGATTATTCGAGTTAACATAATCAATAACTTATGTAAAAATAAACATAATTCAATTGACATAAATTTATTAAAAATCACAAGTTTTATGGTTCAAATCTTTCATTTGTTTTGGTCGGTTTCGATTCGACTTGTGGACTGAAATAAAAATGACAAAAGGGTTTTGCGATCGGTTGCATTTGTTTTTTGTTGATTGAGAATTTGTTTGTATGATTTATTATTATTATTAATAATGAAGCTACAATTCAAAAACCAACAACAAATAAATAATCTCTTAAATTTATAAAAATAGGGCAACCAACACAAATAAAATGGCTTTGATCCTAACCTGAATTAAATTAGTTGATGGGTTCCATCCCCACCCAACAATTTGGTACAAGAAAATTCTTTCCCTTCATTTCTTTTACTTAAAGAAACCGCTAAATCAAACCATTTCTTCTCCTTTTCCATGCAAAAAAACCCCAATCAGAATTCATCTTAAATCCCCTCTCAAATTCCAATTCTCCAAAAAAAAAAAAAAAAAACTGTCAAGAAATGGGTTCTACAGAAAGACCAAAAAAGAGAGCTCAAGTGTGCAAAAAAGCCATAATCCACTTCTCCCTTTGCTTCACCTTCGGCTTCTTCACCGGCTTGGCTCCCACCGGAAAATCCTCCATCTCCGGCGCAACCGAAGCCCATCCTCAGGCGATTTCTTTCAACCTCACCCTCCCGCCGCCGCCGCCGCCGGAGAGGATAAAAGCACCCCGAAGGCAGATCATAATCGTAACTCCGACGAGCAGCTGGGACAGATGGAGAGAAGCAAAGGTGAGGAGACTGGCGAACACGGTCCGGCTGGTTGGATCGCCATTGCTGTGGATCGTGGTGGAGTCGAAGAGCGATTGGAGCAACTTGGCGGGGATCATGAGGAAGACAGGGATCATGTACAGGCATTTGGTGTTGAAGGAGAATTTCACGGATTCGGAGGCGGAGATGAACCATCACAGGAATGCTGCTTTGAAGCACATCGAACATCATCGCCTCACCGGAATTGTTCACTTCGCTGGACTTTCTAATTTTTACGACCTTCGATTCTTCCATGAACTCAGGCAAATTCAGTATGCTCCCTCCCTTTTCTTCTCTCTCAATATGCCCTCTTGTTTCTTTTTTGCATTGTTGTTATTTTAATTAAACAAAAACCTTCCACCTATTTTTATTTTTAAACATTCCCAATTCATAATTACTTTATTTAAATTGAATTAAAACTAATCCATTGACTTTATTTATATATATTTATTGAGGTTATATGAAAAAGTTATTGAAAATATAACCATTTTTCTCACATATATTGTATAATTTTGGTTTGATGAAAACTTAATCTTCAAATGATTACTTTCTTCGTCTACTAGTGCAACCATTCATTTTATATATATATATATATATATATATATATATATATATATATATATATGAGGAAGAGATGAATTTGAATTATCCCTTTTTAGAACTAAAAAATATAACTACTTTCTTAATATTTAACCTTTGGAGTTATTTCTCCATCATAAGCAAATATTGATCACCCGTTAATCTAAAAATCAAATATGAGCCATATCTATATATGAGTGATCAATATTTGCTCATATTCGAATAGTAAATCAATTTTTTCTCTTGGTATATTATTGAAACAAAATTGGTGTGCGACCGTTGTTAAGTAGGGATTGCCTACTCATATATGACTAAGACAAAATTGAACATTATAGAGATACACCAATTTTATTTCATTTTTATGGTAAAAAAATCTGTCATTTTATTTTATTTTTATAGTAGCAACTAAACAATTAAATGAAATGATCATCAAATCTAAAAGATAAACCAAAATTATATTTTGAGCTAAACAGCAAATATTGTTAGGGTGTTTGGAACATGGCCTATGGCAGTGGTAAGAGCAAACAAGAAGAAGGTTGTAATTGAAGGGCCAGTTTGTGATTCATCTCAAGTAATTGGATGGCATTTGAAAAAAATGGGTAACCAAACACAACAGCAACAACAACAGCCTAAACCCCATATCCATATCTCAAGCTTTGCCTTCAATAGTTCCATTCTTTGGGACCCTGAAAGATGGGGTAGAACTTCCTCTGTCCAAGATACTTCTCAGGTATAATATTATTAAACCCCCCCTCTCTTTCTTATTTTTAACCTATTTGATATCAAATTATAATTTATTCAAAGAAGAAAATTATAAGAACTTAATTTGTACTAAAAGTACCAAAAGGATCCGTCATCTGATAGTTTCATTATTTTGTAGAAATCTAGCTTTAGTGATATAAGATTTGTATTCTCCCTCTCCTAATATGTATTAAAAAAAATATATACTAAAAATGTGACTAAACTTAATTATCATCCCAAAAAAACCAACGTAAAAAGGTGGTGATATAAGGCTAACACCAAAAAGAGCAATAGCTTGGTGGTATCAATGTACATCTATCAATCAAAAGGTCATGGGCTAGAATCCTCCCTCAATTGTTGTATTCTCAAAAATATTATAAAAAAAAAACCCTTTTCCCCTATTTTCTATTCGGGTAAAATATCATTTAGATTTTTCAATTTTGATACTAATTCCATTTTGATTTTTTAATTTTTGAACTTCAAGATTTGTTCTAATTTCGTGGTTAAACTTTCAAAAAGTTTAATATTAGTCATTTAAAAAAAATTAAAATTGATTGATAAATATTAATAAAAATTGGTTCGGTCGATATAATACAATCAAAGACAAAATGCGAACAAATTCTTAAAATTGAAGAACTATTATGGAATTTATGAAAATTCATGACTCAAAAAAGAACAAATGTTAACGTTCAAAGACAAAAAATGATATTTTACCCTTTCTAATTACTAAAATATCAATATAAGGTAAAGCTTAGCTCACAATTTAAGTTTGTCTATAATTATTTACATTTATTACTTTTAATAATTACTCCTAATGATTTTAATTAATTTTAATCAGAAGTCAGTGAATTTCGTGAAACAAGTTGTACTTGAAGATGAATCTAAACTTACGGGCATTCCTTCGGGAGATTGTTCCAAAATCATGCTATGGAGCCTTCGTACTACCTCCCCAAACACTCTTCCAGCCAATCAACAGCTGCCACCTGTCCCAGAGGTCACCCAGATTCCGTCACAGCAACGGGATGATAAACAAACCCAAAAATAATCCGACGGCAGAAAACATATTGTGTAAGGGTAGCATTAGCCCATCCAACGGTCTTAAGTTTTCCGATTTTGTATTCATTTTCTTTTCCTGATAAATTTTAATATTATAGAAAGCTGGATTCGGGTTAAGACCCGTTTTCTTGGAGGGGCAGCTGGGCCCATCTAATATGGGCCTATTTAAAGCACAAATAGGTTGTTCTGTTGAAGCCCATTGGGCTGGTGTGTTGACTTGTAACTATGGCACATTGCTTAAAGTTTTGCAAATAAATTGTGAAATATGATTTTAGAATGTTGTGTTGTGCACGACAGTTATGTATAAAATCTTATCTTAAAGAATGGATATTATAAAATCTATAAAAAGTATAAATGTTAGAAGAGATATATTATTGGCTTGGTTAAGGGAACCCACCCAAGTCATAGCGAAAGCGATATCAAATTTATTTACCTGCGTTTCTTGACTTCCGAGGAAGAATCTATTATTGTGGGCATCTGTCTTTCCCTTTTCTAGTGGATGAATCACATTAAGAGTGATTTCGGTTCGATTTTTGTCGGTTTTGTACCAAACCGACAACCGAACCGATACCTTTGGTTTTCCAAGAAATGACTAAAACTGATACCTTTGGTTTTCCAAGAAATGGATCCGAACCGATGTCCAATAAAGATAAAATCAATAGATCGATTTTCAATTGGATCAGGGATTTAGCTACTCGATCGTTAAGGGGAAGGCAAGACGCCCGCCTTACTTTCTTCGAGATCAATTTTTCTCCTTACTGACTGGGTTATGGCTTTCTGACATAATAGATGATCGGGAAGGCACGGAGCTAGCCTACTAGCTAAACACATTACTGAGTGAAAGAAAAGGTGTTCGGCGGCCCCCTTCGTCGCCCCTTGTCACCTTCCTTAACAAGCCCTCAAGCCTCCTTTGCGCCGCCTTCCTCATAGAAGCAGTTCAGATTGTAGGCTGCAACTCGCCTGCATGAAGCCGAAATCGCCCATCCCAAAGGTCTAAAGCCATAATGGGCATGCCTAAAGAGATCCAAGTCTAGAAAAGTTGAAGAAGAATAGTTCATCGGCACGAATGTAATTTAATGGTTAAGAGGTTGTGAGTTTGAATTCCTCATCCACATTGTTGTAACTCAGAAAGAAAGAAAAAAAAAAAGAAAGGGAAAAGTGACCTTTAGACCTCCAAAGAAAACTTACAATCCCTTGAGAAAGTGTAGCCGACGATTTCATATATATCTTTTCTACATAGTAGGCAACTCATACTAGTGTCTATATCATTATGCAAATGTTATTTTTAAATGAATGATATTTTTTCAAATTTTCAAAATCTCATATTAACTTCCGATGGAACCCTTTTACCTCCCAGAGTTTTTTTTAAATAGATGAAAATGTCCGAGGTGAAAGTTTGTTGGTCTATTTAGATTAAACGCTAGGTGATAAACACTTTGAATTGAAAATCTCATAAATAATATCGGTGTGTTCATCATTAATTCAAAAAATTTATTTCACCCAAAGGATTGATGACATGTTGATTTGGTTGATTGATCATATTTTAATTCGACTCCAGTTGTTTAAAAAAAAAATTGAGTCTAGTGCAATCATAAAATTTAGTATTTAGCTACCGAATAAGTCAGTGGCGCAATGATTTCATTGTTTGGTTGTAAGTCAGTTCAACACCAGTGTCATAGGTTCGAACTCGAGAGTCCGTATTTGTCTCCCTTCCCCCAATATATACTCAAAAAAAAAAAAAAAAAAAAAAAAAAAAATATATATATATATATATATATATATATATATATATATATTTAGCTCTCAATTATCTTAGAGTAATAATGGTGTTGTCCTCCTTTTTTTTTTATTTGTACCTAATGAAATCAACTTATTGATTATTTCATTTAATTTTTTTTATTCAAAATATTTATCATAAATGAAAATGTGATAAATATTTAAAAAATTTGAAATAACCGATAACTTTTGGAAAAAAGTTTTGGATTTAAGTTAATTTTGTGACAATGTAATAAGAAATCTTCTAAATAATAATAATAATAATAATAATAAAAACAAGGAAATTGGATGGAATATGTTTTTCTCTCAAAACAATTATAAATTTAGACAAAATTTTAAAATATTGACGTCATCAATATATTTAAATATGTGTTATTAATAATTATGGATCATATTTATACTGCTCCAGAGCAGGAAGGTTTAATAAGAAAACAAGGGTTTTCGGTCTGTAGTGTAATATTCACAATCATCATTCAAGGTATGATCGAATACTCGTGTTCTTAATTCGGTGTTTTTTTCTTCGGATTTGGATGTCTGTTCAAGTTCTATGTATAATGAAAATCCATATACTGATTCAGAGCAGGAAGGTTGAATCGAAACTCCAATGGCGGATTCGGCTTCTCAAAATCTCAGGAAACATGCGTTGGAGGCATTGGAGCGGAGGTGTGTCGCTGCGAAAGCTGAGCTTCTTCAACAACAGAAGAAGATTAGTTCTACGGAGGAATCGAAGAAACGATTCAAGGGAAAATCTGTTTTGAACGATTCCGCTTCTGTTGTTGTTTCGAGAAATCAGTATGGTTCTTCAATTCTTTTGCCTTCTGAAGATAAGTTCACTAATAAAGGTCCCCTCATTGTAGCTACGATTTTGATATTTTTCGATTGGTATGGTAGGGTTTATGTTTTTAGGTTTCTTATGGTTGGTCTGTTTCATGTGTAGATGTGGATGAAAGTGATCCTATATATTTCACACTTTCTGCTGTTGTGAATGAGAATTTGATGGCTACAAATATGGAGGTAATTATGTTGTTCTCACTGAAAACATTTGAAGGCTAGTCTGATAACATTGTCTTTGAAAATTCTGGCCAACTTACGGGCTACTCATCTTTTATCACTGGACAATCGCATGACCTTACAACATTTGAGTACTAAAAAAAACTATAGGAAATTAATTTCCAAGTAGTTGGCCACCATGTATTGAACTCACGACGTTCTCTTGTGCACTATGCAAATCCGTGATGACCCTTAAATTCAGTTTTTTAACACTACTTTCATCCATGTGTTTCTTTGTTGGTTACCTACCTTTTGAAAGCAATTTCAAAATCTAAGCCAAATTTTTAAAAATAAAGAAGTTTTTTGAAAACCATTTTTTTTAATATTTTGTTAAGAATTTGTGTGGAAATTAGTAAGATGAAAACATACAAAAGGAATTTTAGTGTGGAATAAAGTAAGATGAAAAACATACAAAAGGAATAAAAGAAACCGAAAACTAAGAATGGTCCCATTATAAATGGGACTGATGAAGTTGAATTTTGAACACTTATTACATGGAGAGTTTGGCTTTGGATGGATGAACTCTCTAAAAAATAGTTTCATGTATCATTGGCACAATGTTTAATACAAGGTCTTGGTTAGCCAGTTAAGAAAAAAAAGAAGAAAGAAACTCCATGCTCTTTATCTTATTTTTAGTTAAGTTGACCTTCACCACTTCTGTAGGTTTCAAATAATAAAGGAGTGGTTAACAAGATCTGTCGCGAGCTAAGAACCGGTGGTTACCTTAAGCAGTCGAAAGAATTGAAAGTTGATCCTTGGATCCTTCTTGATAACTTCGTTCCAAAACGTGCTGGAATGATTGGCTCTCGTATGAGGGTTTTGCGGAGCAAGTCAAAACGATCCAAAAGGCATATGTCTATGAAGCAACATAAAAAGTGTGGAACATTTGATTTACCTTCTGATTTCCATAAGTGAGTTCCCTTCATCGCTTTGGTTAAGACTCTCATCACCAGCTCCCCTCATTTTTTCTCATATAGGATCAAATAAAAAATGGCGATAAACATATATGTTTCTCTTGAAATCAGAATTAGAATTTAGCTATCTGTATCTATCTTCTTGGATAACGGCCCTTATCCAGTAATAAAGGAATTAGGAAGGTTATTGAGCAAAGACATGCTGCTGCACTCTATGGACTATTATGCTTGTTCTTGCTAATTATCCATTGAAATAGGTTTTCCTTGGCTGCGCTGTCATTTATGTTGGACAATTTTTTTTTTTTTTTTTTTTTTTTTTTTTTTTTTTAATTTTGTGTGTGTGTGTTTGTGTTTCTTTTAATTTCCTGTTTAGGATTGAATGAGAAAATGGTGATGGAGGTGTCTGTTTCTCCTGAAATTAGTTTTAGTATTTGGTTTTGATCTTTATCCATCAAAAGGGTAATCGGGAAGGTTATTGATTGCACTTGGCTTAAGGTTATTGATCAAGTGGGTTTTCTTTGATGTCAATGTCATTTATGTTTAACAATGAAATATTGTGTTTTGTATTTTAGGTTCGAAATCTTTTTGCCAATGCATGATATGTGGAAAAGCTACATGAAACAACGGCATCGCAATGTTGGGTTAGGCATTTACTATAGTTCTCCTATTCTGTAACTTCCTCTAAAATTTCTGTTACTTTTTTACACTTAGTTTGGCCCCCTTTTTTGTTTAATTAATGTTCTTCCTGTGCTATTGTTCTGTATCTGTTTCATTGAGGGTGATCGGAGTTCCAAATCTTGCAGGCCGGATGCATTAGCTCGAAGTCTTTCAATTGCAGATCTTCATGGTGCCATGATCCTAGGTAAAGCCATTGTTTTCTCCCATGGACTTCTTCGCATTATATCATGTTTTATGTAAGCTCATTTTTTATCGAATAAACCAACTTTCATATAATGGAAGAAGTCACGAAAAGAGGTTGCTAAAGTACAAGATCCTACCAACGACAAGGTTCACGGAAAGAAGCAAAGCAAGAACAGTTAGAGAATTTTGTAGACCAGTCGCACCATGACAATTAAAATTAAAGACATTAGTACTGATACACGTATATATATGTCTGTGGACTAGGTGCTGAAGGACTCTTCTGTTTATTAATCTTTTTTCCTCTCCATACTAGCCTGATAGGGGTGGCCGAGCGGCCTTCCCCTTTGGCCAAGGTCCTGCAGTCTCTGTGAAAATGCCTATTCAGAGGTCATGGTTTGACTCTTTAAGTGGGTTGAGCAAGAAAAACACTTAATGTCTCTGGAGTTTAGGCCTTGGGGCAGCCACAAACTAAAACAAATAATAATGATTTCTTATACTTGACTGGTAACACTGAAGAATGTAACTTTCAGTGACTTTGGTCCGCTTTAAGTAGTTAAAGTCATTTTTTCCATATTCAAAACCACTCTAAAACATGACCTTAATCATTCAAAATCATTTTAATGATTGTTTTATATTTTTAAACGTAATGAGTTTTTGTAGTGATTTTGAATATGAGAAAAGAAGCTTTACCTTACTTCAAAATTACTCTGCACATGTTTTTGGTTAAGACAATGAGGTTTTATGCAAGTGTCTCTCACTCTCTCATATTAGCTATTTTACCGTGCAATATCACTGCAGTTGCTGAGTGTAAAGTAGCTGCTTTTACTAGAATAAGTGGTATCATGATTCGAGAAACTACAGAAACATTCGGAATTGTGACGAAAGATGATAAGTTTCGAGGTAACTTCCATTTGAATCCTAGGTCTGTTGTATTTTCTGTGACCTAAACCGAGTTGTTTGAGAATCAATTTTGAGTTCTATGAATTTGGCTCAGTTTTTCCAACAAACGATCATGGATTTCTTTGTTGGGTGGTTTGATTTGCAGTTGTGCCAAAGAAATCTTCTGTGTTTATTTTCCAATGGGACTGCTGGAAAGTTACATTGCTGGGAGATAAACTCAATTCAAGACTTACGAGCTTGCCTGGTTGTAATTGAACCCAGCGAATTATTTACACTAGATTTCCTTCACGGTAACATGTAATGTACCAGTGTTCTCTTTTTAATAGCAATTTTGTTTTTATTTTTATTTAAAATATTTTTAGCCTAGAACATACTTCTTCTTGTTAGTTCTAGAACCACCGGAGATTCTTTTGTAATTAACAACAACGATTTAAATCAGCTTAGTTTTGCCAATCTTGTGCCGTTTCTTATTGGGTCAACTACTTATCTTTTCTTTTTTATCTTTTTTTTAATATGTATAAGAAAATCAATATTTAGGCGAGTTTCAATCTTATGACTTCTCGGTTATCAACTGAACTAAGCTCTGGTTGACCTTATAAGGTTTTTTTTTTAAAGCAAATTCAGGCTTCTGTTAATCAATAGAAGCAAAGCTTGAAGGGGACACAACAGTAACATCTAGAGCAAAGATATCCTCCAGCCAAGGAGGATAGGCCATAGACCAATCCATCAAAAGTCCCCGTTGAAGCCTAATGTGAATATACTCTAACCCCATTTCTTTTCTTTTATTTAAACAAGGGTAATCACACCCGTTCCTTGGCCAGGCACCAGAGACATTGAAGGAGTACAGGGAAAACTCGAACTCGGTACCTTGAGGAGAGCATACCTTCAAAGCTCAAGTCTTCAACCACTGCGCCACCCCTCGGTAACATAATCTAACCTTACCCCATTTCACAAAACAGAACTCTCCAAAGGGGAAAAAAGTCAATCCCCATCCACCCTTTGGATCAAACTCCACCAAACGCCAGACAGAACAGAACTCAGAACCCATGAAGCAAAGCCAATGCTTCTGTTAAGAACGAATTAGCACCCTGGGGGGGAAAGACCGTGATGCCGCACAACATCGCACAAAATGACCTAGACAGCAACAAGGCCAACCTTCCGACGATCTGGAAAGTAGGATGCATCCACACTAAGCTTGAGAAAACCTGACCTCGGCAAAACCCACCGATCAACCCGATCCACAACAACACCAGAATCCAAAGCCACAGGCCGAAAATGCTAGAACTCCAACCGGTAATCCACAACCCAATTAGCACTACTTTGAGTTGATGTGGGAGTCTTTTATGTCATAGACTAGCTTCTGATTTCTCCATTTGTTCATGCAGTAAGTGTTGATTGCACCATATTCAACATTTTAAATTATTAATAGGTCATTCATTTTAACCCCAATTAGCACTTTTCTAAGTCTTTTATCATTTCTAGTGAACCACCAGCTCATTAGGCCTTTCGAGTCCTAGCATTTCCAAAGAAATCGAGTGTCATTTCAACTTAGAAACATGTCTAACATTTTTCAATAGCTTTATATTATCTTGTAGTTTGAGAGAGAGTGAACCTAATCATTGTTTCTTCTTTACATTCGAGCATTTCTCTTGAATGTGCCCTTTCTCATGACAAAATGTGCATTTAGTTTTAGGTTTATATTTTTTTTTTCCTCCTTGCTTTGCCTATTTTCCATGATATTTGCTTCAACCTTCTGCCAAAAGACCTTCTGCTGGTGGCAGCACTTTCTTCACATTCTAAATTCCATCTCTTTTGTTCCAAGAGCTGAAATTATTGCATATGTTGTGATAGATTCTCTTCCATATTTAGAGCATTCTTTACTTCTTTGTAAGAATTTGGGAGTCAATTTAGTAGCACATAAGCCTAATTCTCATCACTTATAGGTTCACCATGGTTCTTGAATTCTCTAGTTATTTTCTTGAATTTATCAAAATTATGTGATATTGACCATTTTGTAAGTAAAGAATCTTTCATTAAGAAACATCTCATTGGAAGATCTTTAGCTACATAAAAACTTTCTAACTTATTCCACATTTTGTATGACGGTTTCTTGGTCTATCACTTCTCTTAACACATTATCACTAAGATTTAGAACTAGAGTGTCATGAGCAATCAACTCGGTCGATTCTTTTTCTTCCCACTCTGGCACCAATTTGTTGGGATTATATAGCCATTTTTTAAAAAATATTTGTGATTGTTTAGATCAGCTTGAGTGCACAGTAGTCAAAATATGGTTTGATCTTAACATCATTTAGATGTCAAGGAAATTCAGGAAATTAATTTTCAGGCAGGAAGTCATTATGAATTGAATCTATCACCTCTTAGTTCCCTAAGACTTCTCTTCCCTAAGACTTCTCTTTAACTCGCAAGCATGATTATTGAATAGTTTTATTAGCAAATGGAAGAGATGTGTAAACAAGAAAGAATCATAATTCTTATTCTCATGAATACATTTCTTTTCTCTACATCATATAACTATTTTTTCTTGTGAATATCCATCGCACAATTCGATCTCACTATAGTTTTTTTTTTTTTTTTTTTTTTATTTATATAATTTGGAATGAAAACTTTATTTATATTCAGAAAAGAGTAAAACTTATCGGGGCACAATTATTTGTCTCACATATATTTAATTTTTTTAAAAAATAAAATTACAAAATTATATTAATAAAATATGAAGAAAACCAAAGGAATGTGAGGTAACTATTTGTGCCACGTGATATTAAATATGCTCATTCTATACATACATGTAGAATTTTAGTCTCCGAGAAAAAAAAAATCATTTTTATAAGAAAATGAAATAAATAGTTTGGATATATACAAAATATGGGTGATATTGGTTCGGTTTTTTTCGATTTTAGGTTTAACCGATAACCGAATCGATCCAATCAATTTGACAAAAAGAGAAATCGAATCAATGTCCAACAAAAGACAAAATCATTGGTTCGGTTTACTTTGATTTTGAGGCCAAACCGATAACCAATCCGATCTAATTGATTTAACAAAAAGAGGAACCAAACCAATATTCGGATAAAATTATTGGCTCGAATTTCTTCGATTTTGTTACCTACGATCTACTTCTTTTTTATTATTTTATTTGCTATTTTACTTTCAATTCATATTTCAATGTTGTTTTCCTACAAAAAAAAATCTCATAATCTATAATTAAATTAAACGAAAATAATTAGTCATCTACCAATAAAAAGTTTAACCAGCACATAAAAAGAAAAAGAAAATCAATATTGGTTCAGTTCAATTTTTATTGATAGAGTCCGATTCAATCCAATAAATTTCAGTTTTCTCTAAATGAAAATCAATATGTCCAATATTATATGAAAAATCTGAACCGATCCAATAAATCGATTTGGTTCGGTTTGATTTTATCGGTTTTCGGTTTTTATTATCACCCCTAACAAAAATGGAGGGAAATGAGATTAGGAGGGTATGGGTTTAAAAGTGAAAATTGAGAGATAAGGGCATAGGGATGGGGAAAGGGTTAGTGGTGGTGGTCCATTTTCCATTGTGCAGGCGCAAGAGGAAAGGGGTTTGTTTGACTTATGTTGATTCATGTACAGACAACACACTAATTGACACCATTTCCTCTAGACCAAAATTTGCCATCTTCGTGGTACTTGTATCTACTCTCCACCATTTATATGGATATTATATTGTGTCACATAAATTATGTTAGCATTGAAGATATATATATATATATATATACAAAAATAATAATTAGACCAATGAGAGAAAATAATAGATTGATGATTTGACACATTATTTTTAACTACCTCTCAAGAGCCGACGAGAGTAATAGCTATATAGAGCTCAATAACAAAAATGTCGTGAGTTCAATTCTTTTAATCTGCAATTGTCGTAAATTAACAATTTTTTTTTAATGTCGACAAGTTTTGCTCTTTTCTATATTACGACAATAAATTGTTTGAGGATATTTTTATTTTATTTTTTAAAAAAGACTAGGAGAAATTAGCTCGATGATAATTAGTATCTTAAATAATTTGCATCTTCAAAATTTCCACCTCAATTTTTTTTATTGATATACGTGATCGTCCTAATTAACATGTACTTTAGTATTATCAAGGAACATACCTCTTTACCTTACAATATTTTGATGTTAGAAAAATATCGAAAAATTAATTCATAAATAGGCAGTCACTTTCGATTGAATTAATTGTCTCTTAATTTTCGAAAGACTTCAAATATTATTATGGAACTCAAAATTGTTTGAAGATAGGAAACTTGTGATATTAATAAGATTGATGTACTATTTCATTCACGAAATTCCATGTAATACCATATAAATAAATAGTTATCGAGTTTTGTTCATCTGGTTTCTTCGTACGCCTTCCATGTTGTCTCTTCCACTGTTCCTCCACATGAACTGTCGCCCCAACCAAAGTAAAGATATTTTTTTTGGGTTTTTCAAAAAAAGAAAAGAAATATTTTTTTTGGTCAAATGGGCTTGGATCTCTCTGATTGTGATTACAGTCACATGACTCAATTTGTTTTGATGAATTCTATGTAGTTTCATTAAAGTAACGTGTGTAATACACAACAATTTTTTTTATTGGACTAACTTACTCGGGGTGTTTGAGATTTGGTGTCGAGGAGAGGAGATTAAGGAGAAGAAATCGAGATTTTCCATTTCCTTATTTTTTTTTTAAGACATCAACCTCCACTCAACTCCTCTTCAACATCTCCTAAAACATAGCATCAAATATTTTATTTAATTTTTTTAAATGTTGCCATGGAGTGAGGAATATCCCGAGTCTCATGTATCAAACATTTTTCTAATTTTCAACCATATAATATAATATAATATATTTTTATATTATATAATCAAATATCACATCAAATATTCTCTAATTTTCAAATAATATGAGATGATTCTTGAATTCAAACTCGTGACTGTAGAGTTGAAATAAATTAATATTAAATAAAATAACAAAATAACTAACTGTGTCGCCGACTCATTCCATAAATATTACTAATGATTCTAACTATTTCTTAAATTTTATAAACTACATTCTAACATTTAAAACCATCAAAACTCACCTCTAATTTTTTCAAACCACATTACTAAATTTTGAATTTGACATTTATTTTTATTATTTTTATTTTAATCACTCTTGCTCCTTATTTTTTAATCTTACAATAATTTGGAGTTTGAAGCATTTGAACGAATAATTTTTTTTTTATGATTATGTAATACATGTCACATGATGTCATCGTAATTATCCTATTTTAGCATCTCTCTTACCCCCTTGGAATATATGGTTTGATTATTTATTGTAAAAAAGAAAAAGAAAAAAACAAACAAAACAAGAAACGGTGAAAAAGGGGAAATGATTTGAATATATGGTTGCTTGCCTTAGAATCAAATTCATGGGTTTGGAAGCAATAATGACCAAATGCTTCAATTATGGTCTCACCCTCATAGATACGGATGTTGCGTTTGGATCATATGGTAGTGAACATATCAATACTTCATTCCTATTGCACAAATGGGAGGTCACAAAAAATAATAATAATAATAATAACAATAATAATCCAACAATGTGAATTATTTAAACTACTGACCCATTGTTTGAGATAATGCTCGAATTAAGGTCTATGTTAGGTTTATCCATCTAAAATAGTAGAGATCTCATAGCAATATATATAAAAAAAGTGAATTACTTTTTTCATCATTAATTAGTTCTAAAATGAATGTCCACATTATTTAATATTATATAGTCCTCGTTTTCATTAATTTATAAATGAATGAATATCAAAATGGTAAAGGTTTTTTTTTTTTCGCCTTCCCCACCTTATCACCCTTTGGAATCCACGAAGGTAGCTCAAAAATATTAAATTGTCAAGTTGTTTAAACATTCTTAAAAAGGAATAATTATTTTATAAATGTTAGAAGATTTATTCACATTTTCCTTGTGGATATCCTCAAAAAATTGTGATGGACTGATGGTGCTTTTCCATGGAATAAGCAGAGTTTGGCAGAGAATATGATATGAAAGAAGAGAAGAGTGAAAGTAAATAATGACGATCATTTTAATGCCACAATTCACTTCATTTATTATTATTATTTTTTTATCTCCACTTCCACCTCGACCTGAAAGAAATGGGGATAAAATAGACGAAATGAAAAAGAAAAATATTTTGACTCCCACAATAATCGGATCCATTATAAAACGTATGTTTGGGACACTGTTCATGATGATAGACGAAAAGTTATAATAAATTAGTGAGTCATTATAAATGGTGTTTGATGAGTTGGCTGGTTATGTAACAAAAAAATAATATATATAACGTTTAAATAAATCCATTTACACACTTGCTCATTCGTGAAGTGAAAATAAATTAATACCGAATCAGATAATCAATCGCACCAGCGACTCATTACTAGTTAAATAAGACTGACTAATTAAAACGTGTATTTAAAAAGAAGAATTAGAAGTTCGGTTCTTCATTGTTACATGTTGATGACAAATAATTGTACAGAAAAAGATGATCGATTATATCAACGTTATTTTAATTCAATCAATTGTAAATTTAAATAGGTTAATTCTTAAACAACAATATAAGAACAAACCAATAAATTATTTTTAACAGTATATTATATGCCTACCCACCACGTGCATTAATTGATCGACCCACTAACCATTTTTCTTTAAATTAATGTGAGTATCGAAGTCAAATAGCATAGAACAAATTGTCATTTTGTTTTAACCCTCGTGAAGTAAAAAAGAAAACGGATTCTTCAACCCCTTTCACGCTCATGTCATGTCGAGGTATTGCAGAAGACTAAATTGCAAAATTCGATCCAATTTATCGTAATCGATTAGTTAACATGTAGGTTAACCGTATTTTGAAACACGAAAAAAAATTATTGGCTTATCAAATTATCTATCGAGCCATGAAAAAGATTCAACAAAGAGTATTTTAAATAGCTGCTATATCATTTTAATCTATAAATCTCTTTTGATAATCATTTGATTTTTTATTTTTTTTAGTTTTTGAAACTTAAGTCTACACAACTATTTTATCATATATTTTTTCTTGTTTGAATATCTATCTTTCACTTGTATTAGTAGAAATCAATCCAAAATTTTAAAAACAAAAAAAATAGTTTCCAAAAATTTGTTTTTATTCTTGAAATTAGTTGGTTAACATTTATATACTTTTCTTTTAAAAAAAAATTAATAAATTATAAGAAATGTGGAACATGTTATATAAAAATAAGTTTAAATTTCAAAAATAAAAAATAAAATAATTATCAAATACGCCTAAACTTTCAATTTATAATTTAATCCTTACATTTCGAAGTCGGTTCAATATTGATTTTTAGATTTTCAAATGTGGAATTTTAATATTTTAACTGGAAAAAGAGTAAGAATCTGGTCTCTTGTTTACGCTCCTGTCGATTTCATTAATATACATATTCCCTTTACCTCCTTTCTTCCAAATCTTCATTTTGTTTCTTTTGTTGATGTATTTTAATTTCTATTATCATCACTACTGAACATCAACTCTATTTTCAATCTTTTTTTTGTTAGAAAAAGATTTAGTTAGGAACAAATAAAAAGGAGAAATAAAAAGAATTAGGAGTCGAAGGGGAAGGGGAGAGAAGTGTTTTATTATTATTGATTTAAAAAGTTAACTTTTTGTAAATAACAAACAAGAAGGTGTTCCAATGAGGCATGAGGGTATGGATGAAAAATTTGTATATTAAATTATTTTAAGTGGTTATAAATTAGAGGTTTTGTAATAATTTATTGAATGCAAGTTTTTATAAAGTTGCACTCAAAAACTTATTTTGATGTAATTATTTTTGTAGAAAAGTTAAAGATAATAATTTGTTTGAATGCGAATTTAAAATGATGGATTTTTTAGTAGTTATTATGAATGATTAAAAATAATGAATTATTTTAAGTAATTAGAAAATATATTTTTTTTAATAGTTACAATAGCTCTTTTATATATGATTTTTTGAGATATAGTTAGTCAATACAAATTTCTAAATTATCCATAAATTCAACAAAACACTCGAAAAAGACGAGTATAGATGACAGAGAAGTTGAAGGAAAAAAGTGTGAGACTTTAACTCATATTTGTTTAGAGTGAAATAAAATAAACGTTCCAAAATCGTGGCTCTTCCTCCGAACCATATTTTATAAGCAAAACTTTTATACAACTTTATCTTCAAATAACTTTTTTTTTTCTCTTACGGTTCTCTAGATTTTCACACTCATTCAAACATTTTTATTAAAAACATATTTTTGTATGCTCCCTCATTCAAATAATCTTATCTAAATATACTTTCGTGCAAAGAATACACTTAAATAATCTCATTCTCCTCATAACATTTGAAACTTTAGAATTAAATTCGAACAAATCAAGTAATAATTTTAGAAAAAAGTTTAGGTTATGCAAAAGAACGACTTGTCTTTTTTCTTTTTCGTTTTTAATATTTACGCGTGACATAATTTAAACCACATTTGTGGTTTTTAACAACAAACAAAAATTAGAATAAAAAATTAAAGAAAAATAAGAAATGACCCAAATTAGGTCGGGACATGAAAAACATAGGTTGTAACATAGCACAAAAATAACTTTTTCTCATAATTTGATATGAGGTGTTAGGATTATGTTTTGGACGAAGAGTTAGTTTAATGAGTTATTTTAATGAGTTATTTTGAGTTGTCATAAATTGAGAGTTGTAATAAAAACTTGTCTGAATGTAATTTTTTTGTAGGTGAATTAGGGACAATAATTTATTTGAATGTGAATTTAATGTGAAAAATGATTTTATATATTAAAAAAAGAATGATCAAGGATGAATGGTTAAAAATGAGCTGTTTTGAAGAGTTAGAAATGAAGAATTATTTTATAATAGTCAAAATAACATATTATTTAGAGTAATTACTAAAACTCATTTGAATATATATTTTTAAGGAGTAATCATCATGGAATAGTTCAAGTGATCAAAGAGAATTTTGAGAGTGCTTAAAGTGACGAACTCAATCCATGTAGCCACTCACATAAGAATTAATTTACTACAAGTTTAACATCCAAAAGTAATGTAGACAATCACAAATATAAATTAAAAAAAAGGGTAATAAATACTTTTTTTAAAAAACTTTTATAAATTTAAAAATCAAATATGGTGTGTTTGGGCTTATTTATGTAAACGGTTGGATTGATTATAATAACTCAACCAATGTTTGTTACACCGTTTATTATAAATGGTAGTTACCTAACCTACGTGCCCATTTATCTAAATTTACGTGCCTGTTTATTAAAATCTTACATATATAACTTTGTTACATAACCAGCTCCTCAAACACCATTTATAATAACCGACCGTTTACGATAACCTAATCGGTGCTCTATACACACCCTTACTTCCATTAGATAAAAGCAGCAGAAAAAATGTGAATGGAGGGGGAGTAGGCGCGTGAAAGATGAAGCGCGTGACAGCAAAAAAGAAAGTAATAAATAAAAGGAATCGTGCTATTGATGCAGCGTTGCTTTTCTTCCACTTACTGACACACATAACAGACTTTTGAAGACCCACAAAATTACAAATACAAATTCAAACAACTCGAGAGCTGAGCTCGCAAAACAAAACCCAGCTCAAAGAACAATCGGTTTATCTAAAAAAAAAACTAGGGTTTATCTCATTTCTCTACCGGATTTGCTCAACAACAACCGGAAATCGGCTTTGCAGTACTCAAACACCTGAAGCAGATTTCCATTTTCGGGTAAGATTTTAAGAACACTTGTTTTTACTCCCACGTTTTGGTTTACCAATGCTGTCGAGGAAGAAGAAGAAGAAGAATGCTGGGTTTTTGCTTTATTACTCTCTTGCTTTGACGGAAGATCTGAGTTCGTGTTGTGATTTTGTGTGTTTATGTTTTTCGTGGAACTGTTGAGGTTTTGCGTGTTTCTTGTGAGTTTTCTTCTTTCTGGAAGTCTCTGTTTCTTCTCTGTTTATATTTGTTTGTGTGTTGAGTGTTTTGTATTTTCAGATCTGTGAGAAGCTTCAGAGCTCAGTTCATTTACTTAACTGGGCCGAGTTTGAAAGCGCCTTTTCACCATTCTCCATTTTCAGGGTTTTGCTTCTTCCTTGGATGTGTGTGTGTGTGTTTTTTTTTTATTCTTGAAATGGCATTGAGTACATAGCTTTAGAGTTTGCTTAACTTGATGTAAAATGACATTTATTAAATGGAAACAAAGAAAAATACTGCTTTTCTCACACTCATGTATTTGTTTGTATATTTTTTTAAAATTCATTTTAGAGTGAATCTGGGAATTACATGCTTGAATTACTGCTAATTTTCATCTGAAGAACTGTGTGAAATACACTTTAAATTTGGGGATTTCTAGTGAATAAATTTCAGGGGCCCATTTGGGCTAAAGTAGTGTGTTTGAAACAGGGGTCACTATAGTGGCCAAAAGGAGGGGCAAAAGGGAAATGGTAAAAAGTCTGGAGTTTGTTTTTTTTTGTATGATGATAAATATAGGCTTTTCTTTCTTTACTGTTCTCCATTTACTTTCTTTTTGTGAAAAATTTGGAAAAAAAGGTTAAATTACAATTATGTTATGATTTGGCTTTGTTGGTTGTAGTGGGGTTAGTTTTTTGGAGTTTCTTTGAAGGGATTGTATTATGTGTTGTCTTTTTTGTTAAGTTTGGTACTGATGTTGATCTATGGTAGTGTGGTTGCTATCCTTTTATGAATGGTTTTTGTACAAACATATATTGGCTTCCCTTTTCTGTTTATTTCTCAATCAAGATTCTCTCTCGCCTGTTTCAGGTACTGTGGGTCAGGTGACTCTAGAACTCTCAATTATTTTACCTGCTTGATTATTTTTCTTAAGGAAACACAAAAGCATGCAGACACCGAAAGCGAAGTAAGAATATCGTTTAGTTTTTGAATTTCGTAGCTGTTTGCTTCCTCTTCCAGCTTAATCAAACGGGTTTCCTTTTGTTGTTTATCTCCTGGCTCATTCTTGTGTTTAGCTTGTTATTTACTGTATGGTAACCATTTTCTGAATTAATATTATATGAGTTACCTTGCCAATCAAATGTAATAGATTTGGGTGGTTATTGAGAATATAGTCGAGGTGAACATAATTTAGCCTAGACACATGCGTATATAAAAAATGTCCAGGAAACAAACACGAAAATCTTAGACTTTGTAGGAGGTGTAGTGTAGTATATGATCTTTTATTAGCCTCTTGGCTCTCCACGTGTATTATTTTTAGCCAATTTTTCCATATACTTGTCTGGTTTATTTGTTGCGTTAGATGGTAATTCTTAGTCTTCATTTCGAGACTCACCTGTGACATTACTCCTTCGATGCCTCCGGTACCTGGTCTTGGGACGAGCGTGGTGATCGTGTTTCAAAAAAAAAAATCTTAGTTTTGATTGAAAAAAAGAGGCAGATGGAAAGAAGAAGATGAACCATTAGCAATTTAGCACATAGCTACATTAATTTAGTATACCAAATATGTCCCAAGGGGTGGCACAATGGTTGAAGACTTAGCCGTTAAGGGTATGCTCCCCTCAAGGTCTTTGGCTGAGTTTTTTGAAAACTTGCGTAAAGAGTAAATAATAAGGTCGTATTTTAGGCTTAATTTTGAAAAACTTAATAGTTATCAACCATTACCTAAACAGTTTAGGTCATATTATGGTCGGATCTTAATAGTTGTTTGAACTGGATTGCAGAGCTAGCTCCTCAGAGGCACTTCAAAGGAAATCCCCCCGAACACCTCGAACTGCTCGTCAGCTTAAAACTCCGGGCTCAGGTCCTGATTCAGTTTCTACTTCTCCACTTGCTGCTTGTAAGACATCTAAAGAGAGAAGTCCTAGGGTAGTTGCTGACCGCAAGTCACCACGAAGTCTGGCCACCGAGGTACTTGTTTTACATTTTATGACCAACTATAGAACATTTTATGACTAACTATTGAGATTCTATATTGGTTGAATTACAAATTTAATCTACGAATTTTGTAAGCTTGTGTTTATAGGTCTCTAAACCTTCAAAAGTGTTAATTAAGGTTCTGAGACTTGTATAGCTCCATCTTACCTATATTTTTAATAACCAATCTTAAATTTGGAAACAAAAAAAAAAGTAGTTTCCAAAAACTTGTTTTTGCTATTGAAATTTGATCAGCATTCGCATACTTTCTAAAGGAAAGATGGAACATAGTGATTTGAGTAAAAATATGCTCAAATTTCAAAAATAAAAAATCAAATGAGCCTAATTTCTGAATTTCCATTGTAAATTTAGGAACGAAATAAACGCAAAGACTAAGCTTGTCATTCAACCTTGGTTAATATGAGAAACTTTTTTTTCTCATTTCAGAGTAAAGGGCCTAGCAAAGTGGCTGAATTGGAATCACAACTATCTCAACTTCAGGAGGAACTCAAGAAAACAAGTGACCAACTCAGCACATCTGAATCACACAAAAAGCAAGTTCAACAGGAGGCAGAAGAAGCAAAGAGACAACTATCAGATATGTCTACAAAGCTTGAAGAATCACAACAGCAGGTGCTTGAGCTGTCTGCCTCAGAGGAAGATCGTGTTCAAGAACTGCAAGATCGCGATCGAGCCTGGCAGTCTGAGCTCGAGGCTGTTCAGAAGCAGCACGCAATGGATGCTGCTGCATTGTCCTCTGCCATGAATGAAGTTCAGAGGCTCAAGGTCCAGTTAGACACGGTGTCTGAAACCGAGGAAACCCGAAGCAAGCTTAACGAGTCTGCACAAGCTGAGATGGATTATTTAAGAACACAGCTTTCTGAGACTCTCTCCCTTGTTGAAAAACTGAAAAATGAGCTTAGTTACTGTAGGGAATCTGAAGCTGAAGCCCTTGAGGTTGCTAGGAAAAACCAAAATCAATTTGAAACAGCCAAGGCAGCTGTGGAAAAGCTCCAATCAGATGGAATCAAAGCCATGGAGGTTTACAACTCTTTGTCATTAGAGTTGGAGCAATCAAAAGCTCAGATTCAATCATTGGAGGGGCAGATCAGCAAGATTCAGAACGGTCTGGTAGAATCTACAGGCAAGGATGAAATTAATGCGATAAAAACCGAGCTTACCACTATGAGATTGGAAGCAGACAAATCAAAATCGGCATTAGATACAGCCGAGACAAGATACGAGGAGGAATCTGTTCGCACAGCATTGCAAATTAGAATTGCTCATGAACTTGTGGAACAAATCAAAGTAGAGTCATGTCAGAAAGAGGAAGAATTGGATGCAGAACTTGATGAGGCTAGAAAAAATATTGAACAGTTGAAAGTAGACCTTAAGGAAAAAGAAACTCAATTGTGTAGCATTGTAGAGGAAAACAAAAGGCTCAACTTGGAGATGAATAAAAGCATATCAGTCAACAGGGAGTCTGAACTATCAATGGAGCTAAAGAAGTTAGAGGCCGGCATGGCCGAGTTGAAGACCAAACTGGTGGATAAGGAGACAGAATTGCAGAGTACATCTGAGGAAAACAAAGCGATTAAAATGGAAATAAAAAAGATGGAAACGGAAAGAAATAAGATCAACGATGAAGCAGTCACTCTGGCAGAAACAACCAAGGCTGCAGAGCAATTGTCACTGATGAAACTTGAGCAGGCATTAGAAGAGGCTGATAAAAGTAGCCAAAGAGCGACACGAGTTTCCGAGCAGCTGGATGCTGCACAGGCTGTGAATTCCGAAATGGAGGCTGAATTAAGGAGGCTAAAGGTCCAGACAGACCAGTGGAGGAAAGCAGCGGAGGCTGCTGCTACGATACTCTCAACTGGGAACAACGGTAAGTTTGTTGATAGACTAGTTTCATTAGAAAACAATTATCCTCTAGGCTCACCATACTCGGAAGATCT
This sequence comes from Sicyos edulis, assembly GCA_036507275.1. Taxonomy (NCBI): domain Eukaryota; kingdom Viridiplantae; phylum Streptophyta; class Magnoliopsida; order Cucurbitales; family Cucurbitaceae; genus Sicyos; species Sicyos edulis. The sequence goes on along the minus strand of CM071847.1, from coordinate 45,191,325 downwards.
CGAGGACGAGTCACCGAAGAAAAAGAATGGAAGTGTGTTGAAGAAGATAGGAGTTTTGTGGAAGAAAAACCAAAAGTAAACTGGATAATGAATGACTACTGAAGATTGTTGCATGAATGTCTGTTTGTAGGATGTTCTATGGTTTCTTTTGTTCTGTTTTTTTATTTTTATTTTTATTTTATCATTGCCTTTTGGTTTGTCTTATGTCTGAAGACTGTTTTGGGCACTCTATATGTATGCAGTGGCTAGAAATGGGCAATGTATAATTTTACTTTGCATCATCTTTTTTCCTTATATCTTTTGCAGTTCATCACAAAAGATTAAGCATTTGCTTCTCCCTACATGTATTTCCTTATTTTGTTGTACAGTTTGTTTTTTTTTTAAAAGAAAACATTTTAAAAAAATTCAAGCTTTATGGTCTGAAGAAGACAGAGGCATCTGTCTCGACTTCGAATGAAGAAGAATAACAATTGTATCTACTTGACAACTCTTATATGGGCTGTTTGTTCCTCCTATTTAAAGATGAAATTAGAGGATTTACCAATTCCTTTTCGAAAACTTACATCCAAACGAGTTTTTATTAACTTTTCATCATTTTTACTTTTAAAAGTAATTATCATGTGTAATAATTTATTTATAACTATTCAATTATTTGTAAATATTTATTTTTAATCATTCATTTTAAATCAATCAAAACAATTCATTTTTAATCATTTATTTTAAATAATTTCTTTTTTAACTACTCAAAATTAGGGGTGATTTCGGTTCGGTTTTTGTCGGTTTTGTACCAAACCGACAACCGAACCAATATCTTCGGTTTTCAAAAAATGGATCCGATCCAATGTCCAATAAAGTATAGAACCATCGGTTCAGTTTTTTAATGTCCAAAAATGGATCCGATCCGATCCAATGTCCAATTTTTTTTAATATATCAAAAATAATATTTCTCAATAAAAACAAAATTCTCGTAAACAACTATTTTTTTAAAAGTTAGAAGTATTTTTAACATATTTAAAATTATTTAAGGATATTTTTTACTTGAAATAGGGGTGAATTAAAGAAATATTAATGGAAAGAAGATTACTATATATGAATTATTTACTATATATATATATATATATATCGGTTTGGATCGGTTTTTAAAAATGAAAACCGAAACCGATCCAATATTTTCGGTTTTTTCAAATTACAAACCGATATGTCCAATTTTGAGGTAAAAAACCGATCCGATCCATTGGTTCGGTTCGGTTCGGTTTTTTGGTTTTTCGGTTTTTTGTTGCACCCATACTCAAAATAATGTCTTTGATGGATAGTGCAATGATTTAAGGCTTGGGCTTTAAGGATGTGCTCCCTTCAAGGTTTTGAGTTTGAAATTCACTTGTGACATACTCCTTTGATGTCTCCAGTACTTGGTCTAAAGATGGGTGCAGTTATCCTTGTTTAAAAAAAAAACTACTCAATAAGTAGGGTCTTGACTCTAATTTCGAATTTTTTTTACTACAACTCTCGATTTTTCATTAAATATGGTAAACAGACACTTCAATTTTAACTTAAATGGGATTTAAACTTTAATTGTGTGTTTTCTAAAAAAAAAAAAACTTTTAATTTTATTAAAAAAACTGATTCATTAAATAGTAATTAAATTGTGCTTTTTTTTATTTATAACCAACGCCTATGTAAGGGTTTAGAGTATAATTTATATCTGGTTCTATGTAACAAAATCAAACACTTTTATAATAAAAAAGGTCGAGTAGTCTGATGAATTCATTATTTAGTGAAAATGTGTTTCAATACTAAGGTCATAGGTTTGATTTTTGGAATCGGTATTTGGCTCTTGTATGAGAGCAGTTGTACCCTCTTCGTAAGGTTTGTGACATTCTTCCTAAAAACACTCTATAGTTAAAACATTTCAATAACATTCAAATGTCAATGTTAAAAGTGTTAAGGGATTCGAACTCATGACCATTTGGTTAATGGGGATAGACTAATGCTTCTCAAGTATTGCTTTTATTGGCTTGTTTGATTTTAAGATACATGGACCCGATTGAATTGATACTACACTTTTGTAAGTATATAAATTGGGAGGGAGGAGCCAACAAACCTTACATATAGGATACTACTACTCCAAAATAATATGAGAGTTGAAATGAACTAACATCAATCAAGATAACTTGGTACTACGCTCTAAACCTAAAAACTAAACAAATAATTGTTCCAAAGTTATAAGTTTTGTTCATTTCGTTAGAAAAAAGCTATAATTTATTTTATATAATTTTAAGAGTTAGAATTTAATCTACTTTTGTTTTTTTTGAGAGGGTTGGAATTTTATATTTATGGTTTCAAAAATTAAGATTTAATCCTTATATTTCGATAAAAATCTAAAAAATAGTCATAATAAGTATATAGAAAATCGTCTGTGTGTAAATGATGCGACTATTTAGTTTAATTAACTTACATTATTGTCATATCGAGGGTTAATGGCGCAGTTGGTTATCTTGTCTGATGTTAATTCATTTCAATTCCACAGTCACGAGTTCGAGTCTAAAAATTGATATTTGGCTCTCATATTATTTGAGAGTAATTGTGCCCTCTTACATTATTGTCATCATTTTGGTTCCTAGACTTTCAAATGTTCAATTTTAGTCTCTTGACTTTGTTGTTTGTCCAATTTTGGTCCCTCGACTTTTAAATGTCCAAATTTAGTCCTTAGACTATCAAAAAAGTTCAAAAATGGTCCTTTCATCAAATAAATTTTTTCTCACTCTTAAATTATTTTCTCTCTCTTCCATCTTTTATCATTTCTCCTCCTAAAAGTTTTACCTCTCTTAAATCCACCTCTCTAATCCTTTTTTTTTTTTTTTTTTAAAAAAAAAAAATCTTTTTCTCTTATTCTCTCTTCAATCCATCTCATCAAATTATTTAAAATGAGATCAATTTTCTAAATAATAATTTTCCTACTTTGATTTATCGCCTTTTGTTTTCCAAAATTCATAGTCTATCATGGAACCAAAAAGAAAAATAAAGAAAATATAGAAGAAAAAAAGAAAAGAAAAGAGGGGAAGTGAGGTGGATTGAAGAGAGGTAAAATTTCTAGAGAGATAAATTATGAAAGATGAAAGAGAGAGAAAATAATTTTGGAGTGATAAAAAATTCATTTGACTAAAAGACAAATTTTTAATTTTTTTTTATAGTCTAAGGACCAAATTTGAAAACATTTGAAAGTTGAGGGACCAAAATTGGACAAATAGCAAAGTTGAGGGACCAAAATTGGACATTTGAAAGTTGAAGGACCAAAATTGAAAACTAAGTTGAGGGACTAAAATTGGGCATTTGAAAGTCGAGGGACTAAAATGGAACCAACCCCAAAGTCAAGGGACCAAAATGATATTTTAACCTTTATTTTTTTAGAAAATGTACACATATTAGTTATTAATGATTATACGGAAACATTAGATTAATATTTTAGATTAAAAAAATTAATATTTAGATTTCACCCAACCACAAAAATAAAATTATAGTTTTTCAAACTCTAGAAACTTAATTTCAAAAGGGACAACCTCGTTGATAGAGACGTGTAGTTTTCTTCTTTGAAGGTTTTGAGTTTAAGTTTTATAAGTGAGTTTAATTGCAATTTTTTTTTTTTTTTTTTTTTTTTTTTTTTTCTTTTGAATATGAGCTTAGGACAAGGCAAGTGCTCTTTGGTAAAGTAGAGCGAAATTTTGAATCTCCAGCTTAAAAAAAAAATCCAATATTATTCAAACGATAGAGACTAAATTATAAATTTTAAAATCATAACAACTATCACAAGACATGGACCAAATTTAGATTTTTCTCACCATTAAAAAAATGAAAAAGAAAAAGTAACTACAAATTCGTAAAAAAGAATTCAATTCGAAATTAATTAGAAGGGCTAAAAATGTTAAATGGGCCGAAACCTCATCTCTCGGCCCGAAACGTCCTCTATATATATCTTCATTTGTAAAATTAGGGTTTTGGTGCAGCTCATCTCAACCTCAGAAATCTTAAGACCCGGTTCCCTCTACAAGCATGGGGTAAGATTGTTCACCATTTTTCTAATTTACCTCTAAGTTAATTGTGTTCTTGGTGTTTTTATTTGCTATGAACAGATTTCTAATACTGATTTTTCTTCCAATGAGTTAGATTTTTTTTTTCTTTATAGATATTTTAACTTATGGTTCTATGATGATTAGGTTTTCTGATCTTAATGTGAATGTAATTATCGGTTTGAGTTTGCAATTAGAGGTAGGTTTTTCTTGTACTGCCTAAGGATTTGGATGAGTGAACATCTTCTAGGAATTACGTACTGATGATGTGGGAAATTTCAAGACTGTGGTTCTGTACCTGGGTTTGATTGATTGATAATATCCTGGTGACATTATTCAACTGAAATACACGCAGATTTTCTCTCTTTAGTTTAAATGGAATTCTTGTTTGAGTTTGCTTATTTGATTTGCAATTATATGTAAGTTTTTCTTGTGATGCCTGATAATTTGGATGTGTGAACAATTGTTAAGTTGGGTGAGTGAAAACCATGTAGGAATTGTGTACTGATGACTTTGTATAACTCAATATCATGTTGCGGTTTTGTACCTGGTTTTGGTTGATTGATTTTTATTCTGGATGACCTTATCCACAGAAAGACACGTGGATTAGGAGCCGGGCGTAAGTTGAAATCCCACCGTAGAAGGCAAAGGTGGGCTGATAAATCCTACAAGAAATCTCACCTTGGCAATGAATGGAAGAAGCCATTTGCTGGGTCTTCTCATGCGAAAGGCATCGTGTTGGAAAAGATGTAAGATATGAATCATAATGTTTTCTCCTTCAGATATTTGCTTTGGGTTTTTCTTTCTTGATAGTTGATAGATATTTTATTTTATGCTATGCTTAGCATTGCTTTTCATTTTATTTCCTATTGTTCTGTCTCATTCGATACATTGGTTTGCAATGGGTGATTTTACTGTAGTTTTTGAGAATCCGAAAAGTGAGGAGTACTTCTAACATTTTTATGATAGATAAATTACTATATTCATCGCCAATTGGTTTTGAAATAAAATTTTATGCTAAGTAATATGGAATCAATCTCATTAGACCTAAGTAATACAACGAGATATGGGATACTAGGTTGGTTTTATTGTTTGGTTTAATTGAATGATTTTAGCTTTGGTAACTTCAGTCTTTATCAAGATGTAGAATGTAGTCACCCAATTGAGAATCCCACCTTGGTAAAGTGAGGAGTACTTCGAACATTTTTATGATAGATAAATTACTATATTCATCGCCAATTGGTTTTGAAATAAAATTGTATGCTATCTAATATGGAATCGATACTCATTAGACCCAACAAATACAACCAGATATGGGATACTAGGTTGGCTTTATTGTTGGGTTTAATCGAATGATTTTAGCTTTGGTAACTTCAGTCTTTATCAAGATGTTGAATGTAGTCACCCAATTGATTATCATCACTTTGAATTGAAGATTAATTTGTTCATATATTTTTTAATTGTTGTGTAAACTTATTGAATTTTGTATATAATCTTGAACTTTGTTTTTCTGTGTTCAAATGGTTGGTATCTAAAGGAGTAATGCTAATTTGATTTCAGAGGTATTGAGGCTAAGCAGCCGAATTCTGCCATTAGGAAATGTGCCAGGGTCCAACTTATCAAAAATGGAAAGAAGATTGCTGCATTTGTACCTAACGATGGGTGCTTAAACTATATCGAGGAAAATGTAAGTCTTATCTCCTGTTGCCCCATCCCAATAATGTAACGACTCAATGAGATACTTAGAGTTTTGATCTGATATGAAAACTGCGAGTGCAGGATGAAGTGTTGATTGCTGGATTCGGTCGTAAAGGGCATGCCGTCGGAGATATTCCCGGTGTTCGATTCAAGGTCGTGAAGGTCTCCGGTGTCTCTCTCCTTGCCCTTTTCAAGGAGAAGAAGGAAAAGCCAAGGTCTTAAGTTTATTTGGCAGAGCTTGTTATCTTATATTTTTTTATCAGATAAAATAGAGTACTTTCAGATCTATTGGTGTTTGGACCATTCTGTAGTTCTTGCCCTCTTTTTGCTGTCTGATTTTTTAGGCTTGACATTTTTTAATCCCAACCATTTTGCCTAAAAACTTTTGCTGTTTCAAGCAGCTTTGCAGGTTCTGATTGAAATCTTTCTGCATTTTCTATTCATGTGTGGTAGCATTATTTTTAGATTAGGGTTGCGTACATGTTACCAAATTCTAAATTCTGAAGGAAAAAAATATACTTTCTTAATATTTAGGTTTTTGAGGTCTAGTTTCAATTATGATCGCTTTTTTGTCTTTGAAACATCAAAATTAATAGTTACATTAAGCAATACTTGACTGAAATGTTATGAGTTTTAAATTTCAATAAAGTGATGGAGTGATTGTTTTTGGTTTTTATGTTAGTTTAATTTTTAAAAGATATATAAGTGAATCTTATTAAAATGTTTCAATGAAATATAAGGGACGAAATCTTGATACTAAAAGGTAATTTTCTTAATTCAAAACTATAGAACAGAATTAATGCTCAATCGCCCATAATCAGTGATATTGAAGAGTTATTTTTGAAAAATTATTACTTGTACGAAGGGGGGATAATAATGCTTAGGAAAAACTGCTTATGTTTGTTTTAGTTAAAATGCTTGGTGTTTGTTTTAAGAGATGAGGTGAGGTGTTGTAGTTCAACACCTTATTTGGCTCAAGGCGTTATTTACCTTTTTTTTTTTTTTTTTTTTTTATTTAACATTTTTTCATCTTTTTATTTTTATATATATATATATATATTTACTTATTTTATATATTTTTTTTATAATAATATTATTATTTTAATATATAAATATTTTATAATAATTATACTATTATTATATAAAATGTTTATTTGAATTTTAAAAATTAAAATAAATATATATATATTATCTCTTAATATATGATGTTAAATTTTTATATTTTTATTCATTTTTTAATCGTTTTTAATAACAAAAAAAAGTTATAGAATTTCAATTTTTTAGAGATAGACTATAAATATAATATTTAAAAATTAATAATTAAAAGTTATATGTTTATTTTTAATATTAACAATAAATATATCAATTTATTACTAAAATAAAAATTAAATTTAAATAATTTATATAAATTGAATTTTTATTCGTCGTTTACAACAGATTTAAAAATATGAATTTATTTTTAATAAATTTAAAAATATTAAACTTATTCTGTTTGTTAAAAAAATGAGATTCAAATTTTATATTTTTGTATAAAAATATCGTTGCACTTTAAAATAATAGTGAGAGTGAATTTTTTTTTAAAGAATAAATTAATTTAAATAATTTTGAGAGTCTTAATGTACAAAAAAAATAACTATTAATTTCAAGACTTGTATGAGGCATAGAGATTGAGATGTATCCTACCTAATAAAAAAAAAAATTCCAAATTTGAGAGATATTTTATGACTTCCATGTAATAATTATTATCAAAATGTGACCGATTTTCTTTTAACTACAAAAAACAATAAATAAAAATTTTAAGGGTGTCTATGGTTTCTTAAATTTTCTTTTAATTACAAATTAATTAGTGTATTTTAAACAATTCTTTGACCTTCTGAATATGAATGTATAAAATGTATAAATAAATATTTTTTTTAATTTTGCTATCAAGATTTTATAATGACTAGTTTAACCAAATGATTTTATTTTAATTCCTTCAACGAGTCTATCATTCATTGGAGACTAAAATAGAACTACTCTTAATAAATTATAAGACAATCAAACACTCAAACATTTTTCATATTCAAAATAAAATCAACTCTGAACATATTCGTTACGATTTAACTATTTTTTTTTATTCTACAAAAAATCAAAACTATAATACCAATCATTATTAAAAAAAAAACAATAATTTTTATATTGATAGTTTTGAGGATCTTATATTGATATTGATTGATTAACTAAATAAGATTGCATAATGAAGAGAGAAATAGTTCAACCGACAAGTAGACAATTTATAATAAATAAAAAAAAAAAAAAAAATCTGAATTCTTGCAAATCTCCTTGTTTTTGTTTTTTTTTTTGTTTTTTTCAATTTGTAAAATTGCCGTGTTTTTTCCCTTTTTAGATTCTAATTTTAAACCGCCAATCGAACAATTTCAAACTAAAAAAAAATCAGAAGCCCTCGTTTTTCCCTCCCCAAAACCTGCCGTCTCTTCCAGATTGTGATCTCGATGGACGCCACAGGTTCATATCACGACCGCCGTTTCAGCCGTCTCAGCCTCATCGATTTCGCTTCCGAGGACGATTTTCTTCTCTATTCTCCTTCCGCCGATCTTCACCCATTCGATTCTTTCGGTTTGTTCCGCCCAATTCTGTTCGTTTTTGTTGTGCATTTTCACTTTTTACTCTCTTTTTTTTTTTCTGTATATCATGCTGCTGTTCTTTGGTTCTTTCTCGGATGTTGATTTTCCTTTTGCCATTGAAAACTTAGCATTGCTTAATAATCAATCACGTTGTTCATCTACCGCAATTTGTCATTGATTCTCTACGCGAAAGAACAAGAATATTGATTACATAGATAATTTTTTTGAAAACCGAAGATTCGGAGCTCTAGGTCAGGCACCAGGAGACATTGAAGGAATAGAGACACATGATGAGTCTCAAATGTGGGACCTTGAGGAGAGTATACCCTCAAAGCCCAAGTTTTCCATTGCGCCATTCCGTGGGGACTGTATTTTTTAAAAATGAAGTTTTGTTTCGATGATTACATTACTAAATAATATGAACGTCAATCTCAAAGCCAATTGGTTATGGGAGGAATAGTACACTTATTTGACTCTTTTGGTTTTTACTGATCTTGAATCGGATCTAAATTTCATTTTATTGGACTGGATATCAGTTTTGCTTAATGAGCTCTAATACCATATCAGATAGTGTAGACATCCTTCTCTAGACAAAATTAATGATTATAGCAATAATCCACCTATCTTATAAATGATTCGAGTACTCTCTACTCCTTCAATGCAAAACAATAATGGGATCCTAACATGGTTCTGCAATTCTATTTTATGTGATTATGTTTAGATTTTGTAAACGAGGATGAGGAACATGAGAGTATCAGAAAATTAGAGACCGTGGATTTTAGCAGAAGAGAGGATAGAACAGATGGGTTCGAGCCGAGAGAGGATGAACCGGAATTACTCCCGTCTTTGGAACAGGACAGGATCAAAAGAAATGAGAAATATAACTTGAGTAAGAGTTTAGCATGGGATTGCGCTTTCTTCAATAGTGCAAGTATCTTTAATTTTCATATGAAATGTGGCTGGCTCTAGTTTTGTTCTAATATTCCTCTTACAGTTCCAACTTCTTGTATTTCAGGGTTTTTGGAGCCTGAGGAGTTAACTAGCATGGTTGCACCAGTAAGCAAGAATGAAAAGCGTGTATTACCTATAATTTCAGAAGATGTTTATAAGTCTTCAGATTCAATTTCAACATTGGAAAGTGAAGTTATGCCACTGGAATGCATTGAGGGCAGTTTATTGGAAGATGTAAGGGCTTCAAATCAGAAATCTAGTAGAATAATTGGGAAGGCTGGCTCAAGGATTCAAGCTGAATCTAGGATGCAGGAACAACGAAAATCGCTATGTAAGTAACATTCTACATAAAATTAGTGTTTTAACGAAAAAAATTGAGAGCCTTGGTATGGCTACAAAAACAATTGTTTGAAAGAAATGTTGTTTGTGCACTTGAGCTCAAAGAATAGGTCTAGCTTCTCGGTTTGCACCTCGTGAAAATGTGTGTACCTTCATGTGATTAATTATAAAAACAAATTACAAAGTTACTTACCCTAAATGCAAAAATCCTTGTGTTTTGGGTTTTTTTTTTGTTATTTATTAATTAAAAAATAACAATTGCTAACCCTACGCCAAGCATGTTTTTTTTATATCCACTTTAACTATGTTTTCTTTAGGAATGTTATTATGTATATATTGTACCGCAAGAAACGTTTTTTATGCCTCGCATATAGGCCCTAGTAGATTATTGCATCTTAATTCGCCTTGAGCTTTTTAAAACATAGGATGGTGGATCACATTAGAGAACAAAAGATAAAAAGTTTTTCTTCTGTATTCTTTACTCTGACTATTTTGCGACAGTTGAGAGAATTTTATCCTTTTCCCCACTCCCATGCACAATTCACCTCTTGTGTGTTTTTCCCTCGTTTGGACCTTTTCTTTTTGTTCCATGCTAATCTGTCTGTTTCAAGTTATGACTAATTATTCTTTAATTCTGCATTAGATATTTCATTGTGGGTTTAGCATGATTTATGAATCTTTTAGAATATATCTTGTATCTGATCAGAACTGAATCTAACATTCCTCATTATTTTCAGCTTCAGGACGGCTTGATCTTACTTCTCAAAATAAGGCAAGTTAAATAAATTTTTGCATCCACTTAGTGTTTCAAAGGTTTAAATTGCCTTTTCATCTTACTTCTCATTAAATTTTTGTCCTGCACTCAACTGCAAATTTTTCCCAGTGATTCTCAGAAATGAAATCATACCTTACATAGATGGTAGCTAAAACACTGTCATGCAAAATTACTCTCAAGAGCATTGAAAATTTCTATGTTTATTGTTTAAGGACCAAAAACGATCTTTGTATTCTGCTTAAGAATCAAAATAGAACACTTGAAAGATCAAAATAAGATTAAATCCTTTGTTTTTTCTATCTTCGAACTTATAATGTTTGTATAACATTTCAGATAAAGAAAAAGTCTGCGTCCAGTAAGCAAACTGATGGGCTGCAAGGACCTGGGAGAACCATTAAGCAGAATTCTTCACAACCACGCAGTGGACAGGTGAAGTATAAGAATAAGTTTTTTTTTTACTGATATATTCAAATATCTCCTGGCTTCTGCGGCTATTGACTGAGAGAATGGATAGTTGCTCAATAGAGACAAGCAATATTACATCTAACTGTTTATTGGATTACATTTTATTCCATTAGTATGAAATTAATATTGAAGTTCATTATGTTAGCTTGTGGTGACTGATGCTCAAGGAAGGCAAGTGTGTGATAAAAACTTAAAATTTCTGACTATAGCAATATTATTGTACCTGTCGAATAGCCAAGCTATTTCTTGATCGACCATTCTCTACTTATTTGTCCGACATTTTCTTGCCGCTTCTGAGAAAAGATGTTCTTACTTTTGAAGCAACTGAAGCCAATTAGCAAGGTTCCATTAATCTCAACATCGACCAAGAGACCTTCCATTGGCGCCACTGTTAATGATAGGATTACTAGCGGTCCAGGACCTGCAGGTTACTAGAGCTTGAATTTAGCTAAATTTATTCTTTGAAATTAATGCTTGTACCAACTATTGCGAATATTTTTTTTCATGCGAATTGCAGATAGGCTGAATTCAGTTAGTCTTAGAGCTACTACTACACACAAGCTTTCCCGACTTTCAACTGCAGGTAAGAGAGAGCCAACGACTTCCTCTGAAGTTTCTGTAAGTTCATCCGAAAAGGTCGGTAAATCTTCCTCCAAAGATGTAAGAAGAAAAACACAATCACCTTCCTCTGGTAGCATCCAGAAAACACAATCACGAGTTGCATCAAAGGTCAAGACTCCCATTGCGAGTTCTCGTCTCTCATCTTACTTGATATCTCAAACTAAGCATTCTTCAGGGATGTCACCTGCTAGCTCTATTAGTGAGTGGTCGACAGAGTCATCATCAAAATCCGGTAACGAACGTCGATCTTGTAGCTCAAAAGCCAGCTTGAGCTCAAGTTCTAGCAAACAAATCTCTATTGATAATGATGCATCTCATGATGGAAGAAACCATGCTGTTGGACCCCATACTCAAACTGCTGGTTTGCTGCCTCAATCGATAAAGAAAACTTCTTCACAATCTTCTGCACTTCCTCCTGCTTCATTGAAGCCATCGGGACTTCGATTGCCATCACCTAAAATCGGATACTTTGATGGGGTAAGTTTTGAGTTTAGTTTTTTTTTATTTGATTCAGTGTCTTTATTTGAAAGGTGACTTTTTTTTCAAGTCATTATACTAAGCAGGGGAGCTAAAATATTTTGTCATCATAAGTCCGTTTCCAACCATCTTGACTTAGTGGTTAAAAGAGGGCTTTGTAAATCAAAGAGGTTCTGGGTTAGTGTAAGTACCTAAGAAATAACTTCTTACGGATTTCTTTGACGTCCAAATGTTGTAAGGTCAATCGGTATATCATGTGAGAATAGTTGAAATGTGTGTAAGCTTTAACGTCCAAATGTTGTAAGGTCAATCGGTATATCTTGTGAGAATAATTGAAATATGTGTAAGTTAGTCCAGATACTCACAGATAAAAAAAATCATAAGCCATTTCCCTGGTGACAGCACAGAGAGTACTCAGTTTTGCCTCATAGGCTCTCCTTTCAAACTCTCACAGCAGTAAAATTGTGCTTCTTTTCCCATTCTTTATACACAATTTCATCTTCCTTATTAAAATATTTGAATCCTTAGGCAAGTTCCGAAAAGAGAGACAGGTTTTTGTAAACTATATCTTTTTCTTCTTCAAAACATGGTTTGGGTTTTTGAAAAGATAGAAAACAAGAAAACTCATAGATGAAAGTAATTTTCAATAATAAAAATTAAATCTGCTATCAAACGGGGCTATTCTTATATTTTTAATTTTAGAACTTACCTTTTTGGACTGTATTTCACAGGGGAAAACATCTACCATGAAATCTAACCCGTCTGTACCTGGTGGCTCGACCAAGATTGGAGCTGGAAATGGCAGCACAATTGGAGGCCAAAATAAGACCAAGCCTTCAAAGCTTCAACCTGCTAGAGTGTTGCCCAAGAGCACAACTCGTGCTAATATTCAGCCTAATATGAATTCGAAATCTCATAAACCAACTGCAACCAAGACGTCCAAAACGAATAAACTCGACCAAGAAGTCGAGGAGCATGGTTGTGAAGGATCAAATACGAATTTGCATGATTCAGACGTATGTGCAAATTCAAGTGTTATGAGGGAGAATACAAGCAAAGAAAATAAAGCTGGCAGTAACGCAAATGAAATGAAAACAACGAACAATGATGGAGAACCCAAAAGGTCGCTGAAGTTCCGGATGTGATGTCGATATGATGCTTCCATCTCAGAGAAGTGACCATTGAATATGGGGAGAGAATTTGTTCAAGAGGGCTCAATGTAGGTACCCAACGGAAAGAATTCATTGTAAAGCCATCTTTATGCTCTTGCAGAAGGCAAGTTTGGAATCATGAATTTGGTTTAAACCGTCGATAACAATTCTCGGCTTTCCGAATTTCTTGACAAAACTCGAAAGCATTCTTTAACTGAGAATCTCTCTGTTGCAGCTGCGGCATCAGACGCGGATCAAGAATGAGCACTCAAAACAAAGACTCAATTCAGTACATAGTAATGCTAGCATCTAATTTAATATGAAGTGCACAATAACAGTTGAAACATGAGTTATGTAACATGGAGTGCCGAGTTTCAAAGATGAGTTAGTATTACTGAAGGTAAGGAGACAACATTTTTTCCATTTAAGCAAACTGTTCTTTTTGAACAACAAGCAATTCTAAATTCTAATGTTGTCGTTTTTTCAGGTGTCTGTCTGGTCCAGTTTTTCATATTGATGTTACCAAGTTGGGTTTGTGATGGAATGTGAATCTCTGTTGTGCTGCAGCATTTGATACCCATTACATGGAAGCATTTCTGAACAGTGATTAGAGTTGGCATTGTCGTGTTCGTCGTGCTTGTGAGCTTTGGGATCACATTTGAGTGATCGAAGAGGTGTTTGGTGACGAAAATGGTTGTCTTAACCTTTTTTGTAAGAATTCAGTAGTAGTAGTGTAGATGTTCCTCTTTTAACCATTGATTAACTGAGCATTTCTGGGTTACACAGAAATAATTGAATGAAAACTAGCTTGGACTGTAGTTTTTATTTGATTTTGTACGTTTTTTAGTACCTAGATTTTAAGCATAACTATTTTTATCCATAACATTCTAATAGTATTCAATTTTGGTGTGCATTGCTCATACTTGTATCATTTTAAAAATTTAATTCACAGTAAAATCAAAATAATCACTCATAGTTATATTGCAATTTAAAATTAGTCTTATCATACACGAGTCAATATTGCATCATGCATAAAGAACTAATTTGAAATATGGATTTAGTAGAAAAAATCCTTACCATGTACAGGCAGTAATTGATAAGTATCCTTGGACAGAAAAAGTTAAAGATTTAATCTCCAATCCCAAATGTTAAACTAAAATTAATGATAAAAAGTATGGTTTTGAAAATTTCGGGGTAAACAGGTTGACTGTAATTGACTAATTAATCAAACTCTATTTTAGTTTAACAGAAATATTTAGATCATGTCTGAACATGACTTGTGAAATAATGTCCAGGGGAGGAGAGACAAATACCGATTCTTGGGCTCGAATCTGTGATGCTGGTGTTGAACTAGTTTACAACCAAACACTGAAATCATTACGTCACTAACCCATTCGGTACCTATGTGACTTAATATAAGACCATATTCAATTTTTCTTTATTTTAAAATTTTATCTTTTGTGTTTAAATTCAAATAAAATAAGTAGACATTATTTTATATGTCTCAACATGACCTAAATATTTTTCATAAAATAATACACATGTAGGTAATAATACACATCAGTAGGTGATTCAGTAGGTGATGTGCGTGCTGCAATTCGAATCAGAAGGTGAGCTACTTTTTTTGTTTTCAGTGCAGCCACTGCCGTAAATGGAGATTTCGACCTCTCAAATAAGTAATAATAGAAATTAACCCCAAACAAAGCCTGATTCGCCTGTAAAATTGGTCAATTTGAGACAGATATTTAGATTACTATCAATATTGTAAAATTAGGTTAAGAAACTACATTCAACAACATTCCAAAATCCACAAGGCAGGTAAATGAGGGCATGATTTCTCACACCAATACACACCCTTTTACAGAAAAAGATAAATAAAATAAACAACAACAGCAACTACCATGTACAAACCAATTCCCAGTATCTCTGCTAAGAAGCTATGAAAAAAGTATCAGCCTTGTCCTATTAGTTCTCAAGTTAAACTCTGCAAAGTTAAATGAACTTTAAAACAAACATCAGTTACATGCTTCTCTTTAAGTTGGAGGGAAGCTGCAATTCAAAACCTGAATCTTTAGGCAGCAAGAAGCATTTTGTTCTTAAGTTTTCGCTTCTTTTCTACATCTCCTTGTCCCACGAGACGACACTTTGGTTGGAGGCAAGAACTTGAGGCGGTAACTAAGAAGTGCAGTTCCGAAAATGCTGTCTTTTCCAGTACTGCTGAAAGCTGATTCGGCATCCAAAGTTCGCTTGAAAACTACTTTCGCTCCTCTACTTCTCTTCATCACTTCAGTCTTTGACTCGTACAAAGGCCCGTATTTTCCAAATATATCATTCAAATTTGTCACAGAAGGGACGGAATCGAAGTCTGTAAATGTTAGAATCAAAGCTGTGGGATATGGGTCCTCCACGCAGTTCTCTGATTGTGGTTCGACTAGTTCATTGGGGATGACTGTTTCACTTGGAGTCTGGATTTGGCCTTCTACATTTTCATTTTGATTCGCAAAAGTTATTTGATCTTCAGGAAGACCCTGGATTAACCTATCAGTCCAATAAGTGTCCTTAATAAATTCAGAATCAGATGTTTCTATTGGAGCTGAGACCTTTCTTCTTTTTCTCGACTTCGGCAACTTATTTTCGGTCTTCATACCAGAAACTAGTTCTGATGTCTCCTGCGCTTTTGGATGTGTTAGGTGGGCAAACAAAGTTTCTAAATTCTGAGACAAAAACTAATAATAGTATTCAAAAAGCCAAATCCTTTCATGGGGTTTCTGGCAGCCAAACAATGCTGCAATAGAACCTCATTAATAAGATTATCTGTACACAAGAGTTGTCTAGTTGGGTACCTTATTGCGTTTTCTCCCTCGTTTTGTCTTCGAGACAGCTGCTTGAGATAATCCATCATCGGGCTTCAATATTGGATTCGACTCATTCAATTTGCAAGCAACCTTTCGAATGCGATCTCCAAAACTTGGTGTAGTCTTCCCAGACTCAACGTGAGTTATTGGAATGTTGATAGCAGTGTTTTTACACACAACCTCGTCTTTTGTACTTGAAATGAGCAAATTCAATTCATTGCCAGCATTCTCTTCAGATTCTTGTTTTTTCTTCCAGCTACGACGGGGCTTCTTGGGCATCGAATTAGACAAATTCTTGCCCTTTCTACTAGAGTCTTTTAGATCCTCAGATTTACGCTTGCGCTTACCACCAGAGGTGTCTTGAGCTTTCAAATGTCCTTTCCCACTTATGGCCGCTTCATCATGTTTGGTGTCTATAGCTATATCCACCATCGATGCACTTTGATCATCATTTTTCACATCCAGAATGTGATCGATGTCGTTGAACACGACAATATGTTTATCATACTTGGGCAGTTCATAATAGCCTTTCCATCGATTGAATGCCAACAACTGTGCACGTGAACGAACCAGTTCTAATTTGTCAGCTTCGCCAGAAGGAGACATGGCTAGTTCCTTGACAACGTTAATAAGCTTCATTGGATCAAAAGATGATGTGGTAAGAGAGCTGTCCCCGCCAACTCTTTTACTCAACTTCTTGCGAATTCCTCCATTGGTGAGTGTTTGAGTTTGAAGCTGGGAATATAATTCTTCTGGCAGACAAGTGCAGGCAAGGCTAAACTCAACTCGTCTGGAGAACTCTTCCAGAGCACAATCAATCGCCCGATGAAAACTTTCCAAATTGTTTTGCTTCTGCAACTCGGAAAAATATTCCTGAAACGGTTTTATCATCATTGCATCTTTCCATGCAAATGTATAATCCCCAAAAAATGCTACCAGATATCTGCCAGTTCTGAAATATTTCATGGCTTTTTTTGATGAAGTTGCTGGATCACATATTTGACCAGGCCACCAGGGATGGCTCGGAACTCTGCTCCAAACTAGATCAGAGACGTTGAACCCCACGACTGAGTCTTCATTGACATCATCAGAGATATGATCTTCATCCATTTTAACATATGGGTCCACTTCAACAACAACATCAAACAAATCTGACTTGTCTAGATCAGTTAAAGCCCCTGTCTTGAGAATATGGCAGCCAGTGGCTGGATTTTCAATTGTTTGTCCACCATCAACATTCCCACTCTGATTTTCTGAGCAGTCTGCGAGTGGTGGAACTCTAATATCCGTGGCTAATACGCGTGGTAATTCATTGCCCACCATCAGATTTTCAGTTTGTTTATTGAGACTGTCTGTTAATTGTATAGTATCTTCAGGATTTCTAGGAGATGTAGTTCCCAATTTATCACGAAGAGAACTCGAATCATCGACATCCTTGTAGTGTAATGAACCAACACGGTTCACGTTTATATGTACATCAACAGAGCTCTCGTGATCAAGTGAACTCCGAGATTCACTGTCCTCCTTCACACCCCGATCAAATTTCACATCAACAGAATCAAAAGCAATTTCTTCAATTCGTGTAACTTTCTCATGCTCATCTTGCATTATTGAATGATCCCCAGTCATATTATCAGCAACTCCACTTTCTTCTGCTTTATTAACAACAATTATCTCATCTTTACACTCAATTATCACTGGACTATGTTTCCTTTCACTAGCTTCCATTTCCACCTCTGACAAATCATTCAATGCCATAGACGATCCTTCGCCCTTTCTCGAAGCAGAGTCGATTTCCATTCCCGTAACATCACCTATAGATCTTCCCTCCAAAAATTCAACATCTCCAGCTTCATTTCCGAGCTCCCTCAAACGAATTTCAACATTGCTTTGCTCCTTTACAGAATCAGTAACGAGATGTGAAAGATTGATCTCATGCGCCTCAAATTCTCGCGCTCGCAGACCAGATTCAGAGTTGAGGTCAATTTGTTCGCCGTTCCCCGCCATCGAAACAGACTCGAAACCCTAGTATTGACAAAACGTTGTTGGATTGAAATCAAACAGCCGAGACAAAAAGAATGAATTTGTACCTCGATTATCTTCGTTGTAGTTCTAGCGGCTTGACTTTCCTTCAACTCGCAGATCGTGTTCGTGATTGAAGCTGGACCATGGCGTGAAATGAAGCATTGTTCTTCTCCATGAAACTGGCGAGCTTAACTCAAACACGAAACCGGAAATCTGGCCTGCTTTAAGGTACAACTCACTAACTGGGCCTTTTTGGGCCTGACCCGAACCAGCGTGAATGGCCCATGATTTTACAGCTAAACTATGATTTATCTAGGTCACGTTGGCAGACCACAAACTCTACTTAACCACCAAATATTGAAACAATATATCGTAAAATGAAAATAAATTAACACCGTAAAATGAAAATAAATTAACACTAAACTAAATAATCAATTGTGCAACTGATCATTTGTTACCTTTATTCATAAGTTTCACTATCAACAATGCTCAATTTTTGTTATTTTTGTATTTATTTTCTTTCAAAATTTTAATTACCGTTAATATTAATATATATATATATATATATATATAATTTAATCGATAAGCATTTTATATTTGAAGTTAAAATTAGTATAAATATCGATGTATTTAATATTACATTATATTGCTAACTAATAATATGGACAAAGATTAAACATAAGAATAAAAGAAAAAGATTAAACATTATTGAAATGTTCAAGATAAATGTGCTTGATTTCAAAACATAGAAACCAACTAATAATTATCATATAAATTTAGGGACTAAAAATGTATTTTTCTCTAAATATAATAATAGGTTGTTTCAACTATCTTAGAATGACCTATGCCTCGTTTGATAACCATTTTGTTTTTTAAATTTAAGCCTACGACAACTATCTTATTATAGTTTTTTTCTAATTTGGATATATACATCTTACCTATATTTTAAGAAACAAAACCAAATTTTGGAAACAATAAAAAGTAACTTTCAAAAACTTGTTTTTGTTTTTTAAATTTGGTTAGTATTCACCTACTTTCTTAAGGAAAGATGGATACATTCTAGAAAAGATGGAACACATGGTAGGGAATTTGAGTAGAAATAGGCTTAAATTTCATAAACAAAAAATAAAAAACCAAGTCCCCATTTGATAACCATTTTGTTTATGAAATTTAAGCCTACAACAATTACCTTACCATAATTTTTTTCCTTATTTGGATATCTACATCTTACCTTTTAAGAAGTAAAACCAAAATTTGGAAAAAAAAAAAAAGTAACTTCCAAAAGCTTGTTTTTTTTTTAATTTAGTTAGTATTCACCTAGAAGATGATACATTGTAAGAAAGATGGAGCACGTGGTAGAAAATTTGAGTAGAAATAAGCTTAAATTTCACAAATATAAAAAATAAAAAACCAAATTATTATCAAACAAGACATTAATTGTCAAGAGAGTTTTGAAAAACTAAGGCTCCGTTTGATAACCATTTGGTTTTTCATTTTTTGTTTATGAAATTTAAGCATATTTCTACACAAATTTCCTATCATGTGCTCCATCTTTCCTACAATGTAACCATATTTATTTAAGAAAGTAGGTGAAGACTAATCAAATTTCAAAAACAAAAACAAGCTTTTGGAAGGTACTTTTTTTGTTTACAAATTTTGGTTTTGTTTATTAAAAGATAGGTAAGATGTATATATCCAAATAAGAAAGAATGTATAGTGAAGTAGTTGTTGTAGGCTTAAATTTCATAAACAAAAAACGAAAAATAAAATGGTTATCAAACGGGGCGTAAGAAATTTCATGAAACACACCTATTTAGGAAATTAATTTCTTCAGAGTCATTTATTTGGTAGACCCCAAAGCCTAACGCATGGCTACGTGAATCTGACGCTTTGGTTTGAACCTAATTAGGACCAAAATCGGTCACGAAAACGATAAAACACATGGACCGTGAAACTGGGATTTTTGCTTGAACATGAACCAACATGAAATTGGGCCTTTTTATTTGGGCTGAAAACCCATATAAAATCCATACGTGGGCCTTTGGCCCAGCCCAGACCACAATAGACTGAACTCTGCTGCGTTCTTGATCTTTTTCCTTCCCGCCAAAATTGGACGAACACTTCGCAATCGCTGAGAAGAAAATGTGCGGAGATGATACAATGAAAAGATAGCGATGGAGCAATTGTTTTCAGATTCCGGCGTAACTTGCGATATCTTGGATTTGTACTTCCCCGGCACCGTCGTCACCGTCGAAAATGGATGGCTGAAGCTCATTTCTCAGCTCATTTTCTTCTTTTCTTCTCCGGCAGGTCGGCTTCTCGCTTCACAGGTAATTCTCTCTCTGTTCGGACTGATTTGTTTACTTTTGGTTGCTTTCGTATGCGATTATTTGACTAAATTCGTTTCCGCGGGGTTTTGAGTGTTCGAGATGTAATCTTGCATCAACAATTGGATGTAGGTAGTTTCTGGTTTGCAATATCGATTTCCTATTGAATTTGATGCCTGTATCATGATCAGTATATGTATCTTATTAGGATTTGTTCTTATTCACTTTGATGGCTGACATTCGATTACGTGTTTGAGACGAAGCGAAGTTTGAAGTTAGGTCTTGAACCGTATAAGTTTAGGAAAATATTGTCAAGTAGATTGAAAGTTGCGTATTATATAGCCATCGTGTTTTCACCATTATTGAGCGAACACGGTTCAATCCGTCGCTTTGCAAAAGTTGCCGACGAAGTCCTCTCCGTGCGCCTCTATCACTTGTTCTTAGCATCACATGGAGGAGGGAACTGATGTTTAATTATTCGACAGGCGATCGATGATGGTCGAGGCAGCTTTATTTTGTCAGTCGATTTTCAACAGTTCCGGAAGATTTGTGATCAACATGAATTTTACCTAATGTTAGAGGAAAATCCTAAAGTTGCACTCCAATGTATGAGTGCTGCACTTCACCAGGTGAAAATTAATTGTATCCAGAATTTCATCTTCTGTTTGTAGACTATAATATAGTTTCAGGTTTCAGCTTAGTTGATTAACTTGTCTTTGAAGCAGATTCTGAGGGCCAAATGCGCGCACAATTTAGAGGATGTTGCAAAAATTCTTATTCGGTTGTACAACTATTCAGAATCTATGCTTGCTTTGAAGAATTTGAAGGCAGCATACATTGGTACTTGGTAGCTTCTAACAAATTTATTATCAAGTCCGAAGTTAACTGTTCTGGGAATGAATCATGATGTAGGCTATATGATTTTGGGATATGACAGACAAGCTTGTATCGGTGCGCGGTACCGTTGTTAAAGTTAGCACTGTCAAGCCTTTGGTGGTGCAAATGAGCTTTGATTGTGCGAAGTGTAAAAGCAATATCACACGAATCTTTCCTGATGGTAAGCTTTCACCTCCATCATTTTGTGAGTTGGATGGGTGTAAAAGCAAAACATTCAATCCCATTCGATCTACAGCTGAAGCAATCGACTTTCAAAAAATACGGTAACTTCTAAATGCTGAATATACCCTCAATTTACTGTTTGTTTTACTGCTTACTCTTTGTAAAAATCGATCTCATTA
This sequence comes from Sicyos edulis, assembly GCA_036507275.1. NCBI lineage: Eukaryota > Viridiplantae > Streptophyta > Magnoliopsida > Cucurbitales > Cucurbitaceae > Sicyos > Sicyos edulis. Next base: position 45,169,715 of record CM071847.1, on the reverse strand, counting down.
ATTAGACATTTTTCAGAAGTCCATTACTTCTGCTACAAAATTTTTATTACCACTGTGAATAAACAGATATTCTTTTAAATCTTTCCAGGTTACAGGAACTCACTAAGGCTGATGACCATGAAGAAGGCAGGGTACCTAGAACTGTAGAATGTGAGCTCACTGAAGATCTTGTTGACGCATGCATCCCTGGAGATGTTGTCACTGTTACTGGGATTGTTAAAGTAATAAATAATTACATGGATATTGGAGGAGGTACCAGATTTCATCTTAGCTGTGTGTAAACTTCAATATTTCCCTTGAGCGTTAAAAGTTGAAATATCACGTGTTTGTTTGTTGTTATTTTCCCATAGTTTGTACCAAAACTTCTCTTGTCTGCATGTACATAAATCAGCATCTTATTCGTTAGGAATTTGTTACTTAAAGTAGAAAATAATTTTGATTAGTCTTTTTTGTTTTGTTCAATAGTTTTGGGCATTTTAAAAAAACAGTTGTGAGACGTTGGCCAATGCTGTTCTTGTCGATCTTTTGTCACTAATGGGGTGACCGTAAATATGTCAAGAATTCCTAATTTTACAGTCATATCACTTCCATTGATTGAAATCACACACTTAAAACTTTATTAAAAATAAAATTGTTCCACCCCCTTGCAAAAGTTCTAAAATAAAAATTTCGCACTACAAGTAGTGTGGTAACTCTTACTGTCCTTTGATGATATCAATTTATGGGGCTATATATAACAATTTTTATAATTTGTTTTATTACACTCTCTTGTTACAGGTGTTTATGTTGTAGATAATTACCATTCTTTAACTTAACAGATTACTGCACCTTTTATATATTTTCAGGAAAGTCGAAGAGCAAAAATCAAGGATTTTACTATTTGTATCTGGAAGCTGTTTCAATAAAAAATTCTAAGTCACAATCTACTCCTGAGGAGTTGCAGGATTCTAACTCAGATCCAAGAGCAACCGAGTTGCTTGATTTATTCTCATTCTCTCAAAGAGATTTGGAATTTGTTGTGAAATTCTCTGGGGAATATGGTTCAGATGTATTCCGTCAAATACTTCAATCTATATGTCCATCCATTTATGGACATGAACTTGTTAAAGGTAGCATTTTATACAAATTCAGAATTGCTGATTGCCTCCATTTTCTTTGGCTAACTATATTTCGTGGATAAATTTAAATCTGTACAGCGGGAATAACTCTAGCACTATTTGGTGGTGTACGAAAGCATTCAAAAGACCAGAATAAAGTTCCTGTTAGAGGGGATATTCATGTCATTGTTGTTGGTATGCTTCCATGTTCATGACCTTTCACTTCTAGTTTTTTATAAGATATTTATTTTGAAAAGAATGATGCGTGATCAATGAACAGACGTTGTTGATAATGTTTCTTTGTCATTTCTTAGGTGATCCTGGACTTGGCAAGAGTCAACTACTGCAAGCGGCTTCATCTATTTCTCCACGTGGAATTTATGTTTGTGGTAATGCAACAACCAAGGCGGGCCTAACTGTAGCTGTTGTGAGGGATTCCATGACAAATGACTATGCTTTTGAGGCTGGTATTTGTCTTTTCTTGAGCAACAACATTTTCTATATTTAAAATAGAGGAGTTACTTATAATGGTCGTTCTGCTTTTATTTCACGGAAAAAAATTATTGTGGGTGTTATGATTATGGAAGCCATTCATCAATTTTCAACAGAGATCCGTATTCTGTCATAGGTTTAACATAGCTCAAATCTTTCAAGGACTTATTGCATATATAGATTTCACAAGTTGATAACAATTGAACGACATTGAATTTGATCTTTCAATGTTCTACAATAATAGAGTTTAGTAGATTGAAGATCGTTCTATATGAATGCTCTTCTGATGCTTAAAATCTCCTCTTAGCTGATACTTCCCAGTTTCATAAAGTAGCAATGAAGGAAATCCTGCTACCTGCTATCCCACCTTTTTCCATGCTTAATTATAAGATAAGAGAAGACCTGATATTCCTATTAAAATTTTAAATGTTTCGAGAATTTGTAGTCTTATTATACTAGCCAAAAGGGGGCAAAAAAAAAATTATAATAATGAGACAAAAACAGTTAACAATTGGTTTGCTTCATGTTCGTTCTAAATATACCTATTACGGTATATTGCTATAATAGATTATCACTACACTGTCTAAGGACATTCTTATAAGTGTGAGATGGTTATTGCGTGGAACTTCGGATTAAGTTTTTGAACTTCTGTGATCGTAATCAGGGTCTAATGGTTTTATATGCTTTCATGCTGCATGCGCATCATAACAAATAGAGTGATGGTATACTTTATTCCGTAGGGGCTATGGTACTTGCGGATGGTGGATTATGCTGTATAGATGAGTTCGATAAAATGTCGGCAGAACATCAGGTTTTTTGAGCTAATATCTAAATTTCACATGATTTCCTACATTTCATTTTTCCATGAGTCGATATTCTTATATTAGATTATTGCAGGCCCTACTTGAAGCCATGGAACAACAATGTGTATCTATTGCAAAAGCTGGACTTGTAGCAAGTCTATCAGCACGCACTTCTGTTTTAGCTGCAGCTAATCCTGTTGGTGGTCATTACAAGTAAATCTAGTTCTTTGTCATTTGCATTCGTGACTGAATGTTTGATTTGTGACTGATAAAAATCTATATGGTTAGGTCTTTCTCATAGTTCTTCCTCCTCAAAATAATAAGTTCAACTTTTTCGTCTCTCCTTTTCAAAGAACCGAGTTTCCATTCTTCTAATCTACTCCAAATGAATGATAATGATACCTATTACGGTTAAAGAAAAAAAGTATCATAATGATGGTGTCTATAAATTGTGACTGTTCTATTATACCGGTGGTATGTATTAATTCGACAAAATAAAACTTGCAGTCGGGCAAAAACTGTGAATGAAAACTTGAAGATGAGTGCTGCTCTTCTCTCAAGATTCGATTTAGTTTTTATATTGCTGGATAAACCTGACGAATTTCTGGATAAAAGAGTCTCAGAGCACATCATGTCGGTAAGTTAATACTTTGGCTGCCTTTTTTAAAATGCCAAGGCAAACCATCCTTGTTACTCTTTTCTTAACTGTTAAATTAACATAATATAATAGTCAGTAAACAATTCGTAATATGCCGGCTCAGATACTAATAATTTATTCTAGCTGAAGGCAATGTGCTTCAAGAAATTATGGAATGAGGATTTCTCATTTTGGCATACATATACACACACACAGTATTTTCTTAGAAACATTGTGGCATCTATATTAAGTGAGTTTTTATTGAAAAAACAACTCATTTTTCGAATTCACTCAATTAGCAATGTGTGATTGTAGGATGTGATGGCATTCTGTATTTCTTGCAGCTTCATGCTGGCTCTGGGGAACGAGCCGCTGCAGCAAAAAGACTACGTAAAGCTTTCTATGTTGTTTCTTATCTACTCCTTACCTTTTTACAAACTCAATTATCAACTGAGAAAGTAATTTCTCCCCAACCAGATATGTCTCCTTTGGCTTTAAAAAATGTGGCAATGGAGAATGATGGAAAAGGAAATTCTTGTTCAAAACGCGAGTCCTTAGTTTCAAGACTGAGATTGGATCGAGCGAAAGATGGGGATTTTGTACCATTGCCTGGCCAACTTCTTCGAAAGTATATAGCCTATGCAAGAACTTTTGTGTTTCCGAGGTAAACCTGCATGCTTTCTCTACCATTTTACTTAATGCTAAAACAACTAGCGGAAACATGCTGATGCATCACAATACTAATTTGATAATGATGATCTGATAGGGAGAGCTCTATTTATAAAGGTAATAGTTAAGTTAACTACACCAAACCATTTAACAAAAGGAACTACAATTTTTTTTTTGTATCCATGAGTGTCTGGTCAGCTTTCATGCACTTCGACTATTTTCAGGAGACTTGCTGTCTTACCCTACTACATTTGGTTTTGATATCAAAAAAATCCGTAGTAAATTATTTCATAGGCAGGTGACCACCATGGATTGAATCCATCACCTTGGTTACTTATTACACTCTTGACCACTAGGCCACTCGATGATAGTTACAAAGTAACAACAATTGGTTATACATTATACACGTAACTGAATGCAACAAACTAATCCTAACGGATATGCAAATTTGTATTTCTGAATCTTGCAAGCCTCTTCTCTCTCTCTTCGTGTTGGAAATAATAGGATGTCAAAGGCCGCAGCAGACATCTTGCAGAAGTTTTACTTACGACTGCGTGACCGGAGTACATCAACGGATGGTACGCCAATTACAGCAAGGCAACTGGAAAGTCTGGTGAGGCTGGCAGAAGCTCGAGCACGGGTAGACCTCAGGGAAGAGATTACAGTGCAAGATGCCATGGTTAGTTGCTATTTTCTTTTTCAAACTCATAATCTTTTGGTTATTAAATATAAATTGATGCTCGAGAGTTATTGCCCTTGTTTGTAAATACCATGGTTAATTATAGAACGATGTAGCCTACTTTTAATTAGGTTAAAATACCATTTTTGTCCATTACTTTTGGTCCATGAACTTTAAAATATTCCATTTTAATTTAGTACTCTAAGAAAAAAAAGGTATCTTTAAATTAGGCTTGATAGTAGGTTTCATGTTAATTTTTTTTAAAAAAAATAAGTTACTCGTTTTTCTTCTCTAAATTTTAGAAATATGTTCCCATTTAATCTTTTCTTGTATTAAAATTATTAATATTATTCAACCAATTTCAATTCAATTAACTTCAAACTTATTATAGGACCACTTTTAAATTTTTTTAAAAGTACTTGAATTAAAAATCAACATTTGAAAGTTTAAAGAACCAAAATGATTTTTTTTTTTTGAAGTTCAAAGATTAAAATAAAAGTTTAACATTGTTTAGTTCAACTATAATTGGGGGAAGAAGAATTCAAATCCATGATGATATCATGGAAATACACCAATGCCGTTGAGCACGAATAGTATTTTAACCCACTTTTATTCTGTTTTTCACCTTTTGAAACATTTTCAGACTCTTTTGTCAAATTTCAAAGACATACATTGAAAAGGAAAAAACTATAGGCTTCGTTCTATAGTTCGAAAGTATGGGTTGATGTAATTAAATTTACCTCAACCCATCAGTCTAGGCTTTTGAATTGATATGTGGTTTAACATAATTTAACATGGTATCAGAGTAGGAGACCATCACAAATGAGGGGGGCTTGGGCTTTTGGTTTTGAGTTGATCGGTGATTTAACATAATTCAATAGAAAGTTTCTAAAACCTGATTCAATTTTCAGTTCTTTTAGAAATTAATTATAAAACAAACATTGGTAAGCTTAATTTCTAATGACCAAATTGTAATCATATCATATGATTTCATGAAAAAGTTAAAATCTTCATTTCTACTAACTCTGCTAATTTCATGTATGGGTCATTTACTTTGCAGGATGTGGTAGAAATAATGAAGGAATCCCTATATGAAAAGTATGTAGATGAACATGGGGTTCTGGATTTCGGTCGAAGTGGAGGAATGAGTCAACAAAAAGAAGCCAAGCGATTTCTGAGTGCCCTCAACAAGCAATCAGAGTTGCAGAAGAAAGATTGTTTCTCCATCTCGGTAAGTGTTAAGCAACCATCGTAAAACAACAATCAAGAATTAAAGAACGCGAGACAAAAATTTTATAGATTTACGTGATTTACTAATGTTATGTTAGCTACTGACATCCACGTACAAAGAAAAGAAACCATTTTATTCAAGAAACTGTAAAGAATACAAAATGTTAAGCAAATGAGATTAAGAGTTTTAACAGAATTTATATCGTACACTCCTCTTAAAATCCTAATATTTCATAAAAGTTTAATACGGAAATATAAGACGCAGTTAACATACTTTCTAAATTTTGTGACTCGCATACTGAAAATTCATAGCACAATATAATTCAAAGGATTTCATAAGTTGTCGTTTTTCATCCGGCAGGAAATATATATCTTGGCAGATAAGATTGGTTTACGAGTACCCGACATTGATACCTTCATAGAAAATCTTAACAGTGTTGGATATTTGCTTAAGAAGGGGCCGAAGACATACCAGGTATAGTGGCAAAAAACCAATTAAACAAACGAAAATGAGTGACATTATGTATGATTTAGTAATAAAAAAGTTACCGTTTAAAAAAAAAAAACCAATTAAACAACAAAACCATACATCAACCAATCATCATCAATCTTTGCACTAATTCATACGTTTCCTAAACAGGTGCTGTCGTCATCTTACACCAGTCAATCAACAAGATCTAGAGGATAAAACTGGGCGATATTGAGAGGTAAGAACTTTTTTCTTTTCAACTTTATTTTTTCTCCTGGAATGTTATTCCACAATGCCAAGCATGTATTATTCCTTGAAGTATTTGATTATTTTATCAACAACTATGTATATATGAAGAGTTACTCCAAATCATGCATTTTTCTCGGTGTATGAAAGTATGATTGTAAGATTATGTTTTTGTTTTAATTGTTGAGATGTTTAGTTTAAATAACCTTCTATGTGTTGTTTTAAAGAATTTGTAGTTCTAAACTTGAGTGAAATTGTTTATTGAATATTTTTGTACTCATTTTAAAAATATTTTTAAATGAAGCAAGGGACAACTTCGACCATGATTGAGATTTAACATTCTGATAGAAATTTTTCTTTAGGTCCTAGAATTTTTAAAATTGAATTTGTTAGGTTTGCCATTTTTTCAGAATTCTGTTTTTCTAGAAGATGATTTAGTTTATTTTAATTTAGTAAAAACATTTAAATTAAATTTCTAAACATATGTTTAATCACTTCTGCATTTATCCTTAAAATAACTATATTAAAAAAATATGGATTGCTACAATATAGTTCAGTAAAAAAACATTATTTAAAACATAGTAAAAAAAATTAAAAATATAACCTCTTTTTTTTAAATAAAAAAGAAAATAAAAAAGAAGGTATTTCAAACAAGCTTAGGGCACGTTTAGTTGCTGTTATAGGTTAGGTCAATAACTCAAACAGGTTTCTTTTTGTTGGTTTTTTTTTTTTTTTTGAAATCTCAAACATGTTTTAAATGGGTACGCAGGTTTCAATTACAAAAATAACAAGGCGATTAATTCATCCATTTCACTACGATTAATTAATCTATTTCCTGACCAAGTGACTTGCATGAAACAAGCGTGTTGATAGAGGAGGATGCAAAAAAAAAAAATTCCTCTTTCATGTGTAATTTAAAATGTTGTATTGCTCTCTCGATTGATGTTGTATTGCTCTCTCGATTGTTCGTCTCCCTTGTAAGAATTAAAATGGTTTCTTTTATACTTAAGTAATTAAGTTTGAATATGTGTAATTTAAAACGTTGTATTGCTCTCTCGATTGTTCGTCTCCCTTGTAAGAATTAAAATGGTTTCTTTTATACTTAAGTAATTAAGTTTGAATAGTCGTGTATTCAAAATTATTATTCAAATTCTATAATGTATATGTTGTGAAGTCGTAACAAGGTAGCCGTACAGGAAGGTGCGGTTGGATCACCTCCTTGGGAGATTTCTTCCTATTTTTAACAAATCAAGTTAATTTAAAAACCTCACATTTATCCCAACAAATTCTATATGCAAGAAGTTACCTCACATTCATCTCTTATAACATGCATAGCTTAGTAAAAAAATAGAATAAATTCAATCCAAAGTCTCATGTGTCAAATGAATAGCTAATTTTAATTTTTAAACTAAATTCTAATTTTTCATAGAATCTACCCTCTTAACATTATTTTTCTTTTTTTTTTAAACTACACTCTTAACGTTATTTAAACCATAAAAAATAGATCATATAAAAGATAACTAACCTTAATACATTTTTTTTAAATGTTGACTTCACAAACTAAGACCTTGTACATATAAACTTGTGTATAATAAATCTTGATCTTGAAAAGCTTATAATGCAACCCTTTACTGGAACTCAGTCGGAATAAATCAAATCAAGAGAATAATTTGGATGCAACCCCTACACCATTTCACTTATGTGGTGCCTTTGGCGCCACACATTTCTTTCTTTTTTTATGTCATTTATAGTATATTTTTAAATTAAAAAAATTTATGAAAAGGATAAAACTTGTGGTGCCCAATGTGCCACATGGATGGATGACATTAACTGCACCCAAATTGTTCTCATAAAACAATCCTCAATTGTCATTGTTGGTAAAGCTAGAGTAAAAATGAAGCAAACTTTTGGTAGGGACACTACTTTTCCATCTGACATTAAAGATCAACACAAGAATACAGAAGTTCACAGTTCATACCATTCATTTCATCTACAGCAAAGAAGGATTAAAGAACTTCTAGAAGCAAATCCAATGACAAACACATTTTATTGTTTTGATCAGGAAGATTATTTTTTTTTAAAATAAAATAAAAAGGAAGAAAAGGTAAATGGGTGCTGCTGCTACTCAGTCTTTTCAAGATCTTCAAGTCCTTGCCAATGCTGTAAGGTTTACAAGTCACAAATAAATGGGATACCCCAGGACTTGGAACCTCTCTTAAATACTACTATGTAGTCTATGTCCAGCTCCAATCCAATACAGAGCCATAATAATATACAAGGTTTCAACTGTTTCTACAAATAGAAGTACCAAGGCCACCCAAACTACAAATAAATAAACTCACATTTTTGCTGTTATGCTGAACAAAGATCTCCATATTCAATAGTTTAAATGGTCGAATTCGAGGCAATTTTAGTCTGTGCCTTGCATAGGAACCATCAGATGCTGGCCTTGTGACTGGAAAAAAATAATAATAATAATGTAAAAATGGTACTAAACCTAAAGGAGAGAGAAGTAAATTTTTCTTTGGAAGTGTTTTAAATAAAAATACTTCTAAAGACACTACTTGAAACTATTGTGAATGGTACAATGAAATTATTTTTTAAAACAAGGGTAACCACGTCCATCCCTAGACTAGATACATGCAAGTCTTGAATCTGGGACCTTGGGGGGAGCATACCCTCAAAGTCCAAGTCTTCAACCACTGTGTCACCCCGTGGTAGAACGAAATTATTAACATCATACTTGTAACTGGTATGTTCCAAATTCTAATTGATGACCCAGAATCGGAGCTTCGCTCCTCCATACCCAAGGGCACTCATGCCCTTCTTAGGTTTATCAATTGTGTTTATAGGACAAAAATTTGAGACTTTTAATATCCGTAAATGTCTATGCAACCTTGAACACACCTCTAACTAATGTCGCACGATAGGGACTACTACAATACCCTAGTACATTTGGTTGCCAATATTAAAGTGGAAAACATGATATGAGAGCTCTAAAATAAACCCCAAATGTACCAAGGAAAGAAAGAGCCTAGAGAATCACGAAGATATGAAGTATGAACTAGAAACAAAACTAGTTTTCAATACAAAGTTAATAAACGGTAAGAAAAAAAACCAAAACCCCTCCATAAATGACCAAACTGCGACTCTTAGAGAAAATTGGAAGTCTACAGGCCTAGTAGATCTAGTATAGAAGAGTGTGGGGCAGCAAGTCCTATAGAATAGCTGTTGGCATACTTTATTCTTGACATGTTTTTCTTCTCTACACACTATAACTATGTTGCTGCTAACCTGCTACAGTATGAACTCCAGCAAATGTTCAGAGTTCTATGGATACAATTGGCAAACAGATCCAATGTGAAGTGTCCTATGGATACAATTCACAAACAGATCCTTATACAATTATATGGACAAGTTCTCAGGCTTCCTCTAGAACGTTTTTAAGTAACTTGAGAATTATTAAAAATAACTTTTGATTGTATATCCAGAATATTCAAGGGATCAAAGTAAGTTTTTGTGGGCGCCGGTCACTAGTCCTTTTCTTGTAGTAATTATGAGTTCGATCTTGTTCTTTTTTGTTGAAGTTCTTTATTGTAGACTTGTAGTTAGGAAAAAAGATTTTTTATTTTCTCAACGAGAACTCATCGTCTTACCCAACAAAAGTATCCCATTAAAGAGGTGTTGGAACACAGAGAATCAAAGGATTGTAGGAGGAACGAGACTGCAAAAAGGAATTGTAACCGGATGAAGGATGATTACCTGTGTTTGTTTGGGTGAAAGGAATGGTTAAAGAGAACCGTTACTTGTGTTTAATTGCAAGAGGGAAAGGACTGTTACCTATCTGGGGTGCCAAGAATGATTATGAGAAACCATATGAATGAATATGTTTATAAGGGAATGCATATTAGTTATGGAAAAAATGAAAAGTGATTAGGGAAAGAATGAATAGTGATGATGAGGGAGATAAGGGCGATAAATAGGATTATGGGAAAAATGATTGCCGATGGCCCAAACATAGGTAAAGGAGATACTTCCAATCTCACCAATTTGATCCTCTTGCCCCCAAACACCCCTGACTAAAACATAACTATCACCATCCAAATGAAGTCATACTAAAGTAACCCTAGTTCACTAGCAGAACTGCTTCTTTGCTTCTTCCATTTCAAAACCCACCAGTAAGGTGAAGAGTAGCTCATATATCTTATATCTTATAAATTTTAGGAGATTTACTCACTATTTTAATGTGGGATCTTATGCCTCCTCAAGATAGTGCCTTTAGAGGTTTACTAATCTTGAATCGGAATTGGGATTCTAATAATTTCATTTTTATTGGCTCCTATAAGAGAATTTTATCAGAAACAAGCGTATTTTTCACTATAATTTCATTTTTATTGGACCGAATACCCACATAGATTTAATGTACCATGATACCAAATTAGATAATATACGAATCCATCTCAAAACCAATGAAGTAGTGAGAGGAATAGCTCAACAATCTTATAAATGCTTAGAGGTCTGCATTTTTCTGATGTGGTATCTTCAACAAAAGTGCATGCATGGGTGTTTTCTTGAGTGTGAGAGAAAAAGAAAGAGCGAGAAAGAGTACTTGAGAATTTCCATAATTAACTCCTTGTGAAAACCCTTGATGAAGAGCAATCTACATAATTAAGAAAGAAAGAAGTTCAGAGGAAAACACCAAAAATCCAGCTCAATGAAGAAGAAAAAAAACCAACTCTTATAATTGACCTGAGCACTAGGGGTTGGAAGAGCTTCTTTCTTAGAAGATGAATCGCCACCTTTAGCAGACCCCTTAGTGTCACCCTGTCACACAACAAAGACAATATATACATATATATCACCTAATTTCATACATGATATTGACAAATCATAGAAACGTAAAGGAAAAAACTCTAATCTTACCTCAGTCTAAAACGTCCCAAAGTCGCAACCAGCAGGTAAAAAAGGCAAAAAACAAAACATCCAACCATCAGTTCATAAGCACAAAGAACAGTATAAGAACTAACAAAACAACAAACAAAGAAATCAAAATTTGAGACATAGATGCAGAGCTCCCTATTTCAAACGAATCATGAACAATATGCAAACTGTAAAATTTCAACAGTTTATCATCAAAATAACAGGAAACATTAGCATTAGCCAATTAAATACCTCTCTGTATTTGGTCAAGTAGGTTTTAAGCGGATCGATATAATCCTCAAATCCAAGAGTCGCCATTGCCCAAAGCAAATCATCTCCATTAATCGTCTTCCGTTTTTCTCTCTGGCATTTGTCACTGGCCCTACATAAATACAAATTCAACCACAAAAAACATCCCCAAATTCAGAAGAAAAATTACTAACAATAAACATTATGTCCCCGTTTGATAACCATTTTGTTTTTTGTTTTTCGTTTATGAAATTTAAGCCTACAACAACTACCTTACTATACTTTTTTCCTTATGTGGACATCTACATCTTAACTATATTTTAATAAACAAAATCAAAATTCGGAAACAAAAAAAAAGTAGCTTCCAAAAGCTTGTTTTTGTTTTTAAAATTTGGTTAGTAGTCACCTACTTTCTTAAGGAAATATAGATACATAGTAGAAAAGATGGAACACATATTAGGAAATTTGAGTAGAAATAAGCTTAAATTTCATAAACCAAAAACAAAATAGTTATCAAACGTAGCATATGTTTTTGGTTTTTAATTTTTGAAATTTAAGCTTATTTATACTGAAATTTCCTTATATGAGTTCCATCTTGAATGCTAATCAAATTTCAAACACTAAAACAAAATTTAGTTTCTCGAAGCTAATTCTTTTTTGTTTCCAAATTAAAAACATCTATAAAAATAAGAAAAAACACATAGTCAAGTAATTGTTCCTGGGCTTAAATTTCAAAAATAAAAAACTTAATACGCCTAAACAAACAACAATTAACAAAACAAAATCAAACACACTGTCGTACTCGCTAGTGACAAAACTGATGAACTCCGACACACATTCCTGTACGGTCTCCTTAGCGTCCTTAGCAATCTTGCCGTTAGCAGGAAGAGCCTTCTTCATGATCCTACTAATGTTCGCAATCGGAAGAAACCTGTCCTGTTCACGAACATTCGACCTCGGACTATGGTCGCCGCTTTCATGGCTTCCACCGCCGGGGCTCGCCGGAGCATCAGCCATCTTCTACTTCTTCTTCGCCAAAACCCTAAAAACGCGACAAAACCCATAAACAGAGAAGAATCCAGAGCCAAAAATGGAAGAATTGGAGCGGAAAAAATGAGGAAATCCATAGAAAAACGAAAAGGGTGTAGTGGGTTTGAAGTGGAATTGAGAGATTTGAAATAGAAATTGAAAAAAAAATGGGATCGAATTTACCTGGTGGGAGAAACTGAAATTAGGGCGTTAGATCTGGTGGAATGGATCGGACGATGGTGAAGATAGGAGAAAGGAGACGACTCAGATGAGAGAATCAAGTTTTATCACCACCGTTCATTTTTTCTTTTTTCTTTTTTCTTTTTTCAGGCAAATCCAGAAAGGGGAGAATTTTTCGTTTTATTTTTTTCTTCCTTTTTATGGAGAGTTTTATTTTTAATTAATACATTAATTTTGAGTTTTTCTTCCTGTTTTTTAGGATTTTGCATGTAAAAAAAAAAGAAAAAAAAAAAATTCCATCTATGATATAAAATTTAAATTTATTTATAATTAAAAATTATAATTAATTTTTATTATTGGTTGAGTTTTATTAGTGATAGAATTCAAGATTCATTCTATTGCTATTTGAATTTTTCATTGGTGATAAAAATTTAAATTAAATTCTATCATTAATTGAGTGATAAAAATAAATAACCGAATGGTCAAGTGACATCAGTGCTTGATTGTAAACCAGTTAAATACCAACGTCAAATATGTTATAAATAAATTATTTTTAAAATTTTCTTGCAAATATAATATAAGAGATAAGATATGTTTGATGGTAAATTCTCTTTTTTTTTCATATTTTTTAGGATTTTTCCGAGGCTTACCGGATTGAGTTTGACGAATTTGATTGAGCCACGTGGCGATGTTTCTCCGCCTTGCGTTTAGCGGTCGATGGATTTACTAAACGGCGTCGTCTTTCTGCCGACTGAAATTGGTTTTTTTTTTTAATAAAAATTCGATATTTGGCTCTCTATAATCTGACTCATTGATAACAAGTGGCGGAGTTACAGAAATTGGACACGTTTTATTCTTAAGTTTGATATAATATTCTATGCTTCAAAAAAAAAAGTTTGACGATTTTTTTTTTAAAGAAAAGTTGGATTATTCTAAATAATACAAGTTTTCTTTTTTAGTACAACGAATATAAATACCTAGTAAATTTCAAATATATAAAATATGAATTTTGGCTATAAATGATACGGATAAATTCAAATTTCAGTGGTTAACTTTAAAAGCACGTTTAGTGTGAGTATTAAATTAATTCGAATTAACTTAATCTCTTTAATTCGTATTTGATGGACGAATTAAGTTAATCCCTCAGATTAAGTTAATATTTCACGAAATCCAACAATAATCTTCATATATTCTTTCTTCATTTTCCGAAATCATATTTAATTCTATTTTTCAAACAATTTATTCCACTTTAAAATTTAAATTTAAAAGTTTATTTGAATTATTTTTTATGTTTGGTAGCTTATTTAATATATAATTGCATGATTTCTAAATTTAATGTTAAATGTTAAATAATTAAAGAAATAAATTATTCACAAGAATAAGAGAAATATATTTGAATTTCAAAAGATAATTATTTGAATATAACAAAAAAAAATTATTGAGATATAGTATGAATCTTTTAAAATTTGGAAGAAATAGATATTAACAATATAATTAACAAATAATTTGAAATAATGGATATTAACAACTGATTTTTTTTAATATTATTAACAACGGAGTTAACAAATCTTAAATTTATATCGAAAATATAAAATGTGTTCTTTTTACGTTTGTAAAATATAAAATACATGCATCTAATAGAATGTCGAGAAATTTGCTTTGTTACTTTTGTATGGTATTTAAAAATTGGTTCGAATTCCCTTATCCTAGTTATTGTAAAAAAAAAACGAAAAACTATACATTTTAAAAAGTATTAAAGAGTTCTATTAAATAAAAAAATCAAATTGAACGTGTTACATGCAAATTTTCATAAAGAATTTGAATCCATTTGGATACTTTAGTTTAATTAATTGAAAAAATACTGTTAAATAGTTTAATTGACTATTTTAAAATTATGTTCAATTGAAATCAATTATTCGTACATAAAATGTCATAAAAATTGCTAAATTTTAAAACTCATTTTTCTACTTAGAATATAATTTGATTTATTATTATATACATAAGAAATTTTACTTGTGTTATTGTGTTATTTGACGGCTTGTTTCTAAGTATCTAAATAGGTTTTTATGTTTCTAAAAAAAAAGAAGTTTTTATCATGTATACTCATATATGAATGTAATTTTGCTATTTCTATATTGACTACAATTTTAATTTGAACGAATATTAACCTATTAAATAGGTAGAATAATTTTAAAATGCATGCAAATTAAGTTTACACTTTTATTATAACTTTCATCAATTTATTTGAAGTTTGAACTACTTTTAAAATATGAATAAAATTGAATTTCAAACTTAATTACCATTCACAAAAATTAGGGTGTACTAAATAAATTAAATTATTTTTTAAAATTTTAAATTTATACCAACTTTCTAATTAAGCAACTAAATTAAAATGATTTTTACATAATTTAAATGTCTTTCTAAATTCTTTTAATGGATAAAAAATTTGTTATATTGTTTTTAATTTAATATAGATATTAAGTTAAAATTGAAATAAATAATAAAATATATATTGGTAAACATATTTTTTAAAATGAATATTATATGGTTACTATTTCAAACGAATGTCATTTTGTCATTTATCTATTATCAAGAGAAAACAAATCAAAGAGTAAACAATTTTAAACAAATGTTAAATAAAAAATCAGTTTAACTTAATTTTTGCACCAAACAACAGTCAGTTTAACTTAATTCAACTTAAGATAACATGTCCACCAAACGCAGATTAACTTAATCCTCAGCTTAACCTAATACTCAGTTTAACTTAATACCGACTAACTTAATCATAATCCCTGCACCAAACACGCCCTAATAGATTAATAATCACAAAAAAAAAAAAAAAATAATAATAATTAAACACTCAAATTTAGCTAATTTTCCTCGGAATATATCATAAATTTCCATCTATTCTTTTATTCTACTCGAAATGATCATTTTAATAATATATTTCATATATTTTATTTAGCTTCAAAACTTAAATATATAAATCTACTTGAGTTTTTTTTTTGTTGAGATTTTATATGTATAATAAAAAAAGACAAATATTTTTACCTATAATACAAAATCAAAACTAATTCAATTTGTAACACAAAATTCAAATTGAGTTCTACCACTCATTGAATTCAATGGGTGATAGAGTTCTATCATTGGTTGAGTTCTGTCATACTCATTCAATTACTAATCATTGATAGAAACTTATGTGTTATAGATGAATTATTTTTAAAAATGTGGTATAAATATAATACAAGAGTCAAAATGTACTAGTGTGAGTAAATTCACTTTAAAAAAAAAAAACAATTCATCCATTAAACAACATTCATTCCAAGTACAATCAATCTCCACCAAAGAGACCACAGAAAACAGAAGGCACTCCCTCCAAAAACCCAAATGCTCCTCCACAGAAGAGGAAAAAACGTTCCAACTAAAAGTATCAACACACACTTGTTTAGCCAACT
Source organism: Sicyos edulis (assembly GCA_036507275.1). Taxonomy (NCBI): domain Eukaryota; kingdom Viridiplantae; phylum Streptophyta; class Magnoliopsida; order Cucurbitales; family Cucurbitaceae; genus Sicyos; species Sicyos edulis. Next base: position 45,153,560 of record CM071847.1, on the reverse strand, counting down.
CATCATCTACCCTATTACAACCTCTACTGCAATGGGAAATACTATAAATTCCAAGCAAACAGCTATACCAACTAATATCAACAAGCACATTATTGAACTCTGAAAAATCTATGGCGTCATCAAAAGTAGACTTAACAACAACTGAAGCATCGGACTCCATAAGAATAGGGGGAAGAAAAGGAATTTTAGACTAAAAAATATGTTTCAGCCCTTCCCTGATAGCCATACCCTCGAAAAACTTAACAGACAAGTTTTTGAAGCCTGATTTCCAACCAGTTAGCTTCGGGATACCCTTCCAATCTCGCACAATCCAACCAATGCCACCCTCTCCTGAATCTTTTTTTAACGACACATCTGCATTCAGCTTCCAGCAACCACGAGGCGGAGCAATCCATCTATCAGCAACCACCGAACTCTTTACAACTTTTAGCTTCGGAGATGTACCTGCAAACGATAAAGCATGAGAATTAATTGCCTTAAAGATAAATTTCGAAGATTGGAGAATTTCATAGGATTATTGTCATTGATTTTCAAATTTCTGAAATTCCACAAACTCAAAATAACAATTATTGCCTTATACCACTCATCCTTGGGCACACGGTTATTAATGCCTTCCCAAAAATCAACCCCAAAATTCACATTTCTAGATAAATAGCTAAAATCTGTGAACCACGGGAATATCTCTTTTCAAGCCCGAATGGACAATTTGCAATAACGTAAAATATGTAAGTTGGACTCTCTTCCAATCCCACATAAAGGGCAGCAAACATCAATATCAATTCCTTTATCATAAATATTACACCTGGTCGGAATGGCGTTGGAAATAACATTCCAAGCTCCAACTTTAACTTTAGGGGAGCCATTAATTTTCCATAATCTATTCCAATTATTAGAGCTATGTTTAGAGTCAGAAGTGGAAGCCAGATGACTGTCCTCACAAGAGGTGGCAAGGTGATACGCGCTTTTAACCGAAAACTTTTCTTTTGGGCAATGATTCCAAATAATATCATCCATCCCTCCAGACTCGCATAGAGGGGTATTAATAATCACATTGGCATCCTCAAGACTAAAAATATCCCTCTCAAGGTTCTCATTCCATCTCTTCCCTTCAATCGTCAAGTCTGCAACTCTTCTTAAAGTCCACTCTCGATTCACTCCCTCGGTTAAAGGGTTACCTTCTCTAGCGATCCAGGGGTCAAGACCGATGCTAATCCTATTACCATTACTCACCTTCCATCTATACCCTTTCTTAAAAAGATTTCTCCCCTATATAATATTTCTCAAAGCCAACGATGGACTACTGCCCACCGAAGCATTAAGAAAGTCTCCATCTTTAAAGTACTTTCCTCTTAAAACTAGACTCAGACGACTATCAGGATGCTTCAAAATTCTCCAACTATGCTTGGCCAATAGAGCCTGATTGAAGAGGTTCAGGTTCCTGAATCCCAACCTACCTTTACCTTTGCTTTTGCTCATATTATTCCAGCTCATCCAATGCATTCTCTTTCTTTTCTCCTTTTCCCCCCACCAAAACCGCGCACAAAGCTTCTCAAGATCTTCATTGAACAACTTGTTCAACCTGAAACAACTCATAATATAGGTAGGAATCGCCTGCCCCACTGCCTTAATTAGCACTTCCTTCCCTCCACGAGAGAGCAACTTACCTTTCCAAGATTGTAAACAGTTTTCCAACCTCCCTTTAATAGATCTAAATAGAGCTTTCTTGTCCTTATTGTTTTGAGAAGGCACACCAAGATGGATCCCAAGGTTGTCATTAATTTTCACTCCTAACAAGTTACTTAATTAAGAACACCTTCTCCCTATTACTACAATTACCACTAAACAAAACAGCCGACTTATCAAAATTAACAGTTTGGCCCGAAGCTTTTTCATAACAAGATAAAATTTCCTTAATTTTTAAACACCTCTCCCTATCAGCCCTGAAAAAAAGTAAACTATCGTCAGCAAAAAATAAATGAGAAATAGGGGGGACAATGATGATTAATTTTGAAACTTTTAAATGAGTTGATAGAATCTTCCCTGTTAAGCAGCGACGATAGACCTTCAGCACAAATAAGAAAAAGGTAAGGTGAAAGAGGGTCCCCTTGGCGTAATCCCCTCTGAGGCATTATATCCCCATAAGGATTGTCATTAATAAGAACTGCATACCTGATAGAGGAAACACATTGCTCCACTTTTTTAATCCATGTTTTTCTAAAACCTAATTTCTCCATCATACCGAACATAAAATCTCAATCCACCCGATCATAAGCTTTGCTCATATCTAGCTTGAGCGCCGCCCACCCTATTTTACATGTTCTTCTTTTATTTATGGTATGTATGCACTCGAAACCAAGAACAACATTATCAATAATTAATCTACCTGGAACAAAAGCGGCTTGGTTCGGGGAGATTATCTTGTCAAGAACAGGCTTCAGCCTATTGGAAAGAGCCTTAGCTATTATTTTATAAACTATATTGCACAAACTAATCGATCTAAACTCCTCCATTTTACCAGGAATAGACACCTTTGGAATTAAAGCAATCAACGTCTTGTTAACCATACCTAACTCCAACCCCTCATTAAGTACCCCCAAATAAAATTTAGCCACGTCATCCCCAACTAAGTCCCAATAATTCTGAAATAATAAGGCATTGGTCCCATCAGGGCCTGGGGCTTTGAACGGGTTCATGCTATTGAGAGCCATCTCAATCTCTTTTCTGGTAAAAGGCTTGTTGAGGATTTCTGAATCAATGTCAGATATTTTTCGCTCAACCCCTTCAAAAATCCTCAATCTAGCCTCTTCATCTCTAGGTTGCAATTTGAATAAGTTGCTAAAGTAATTCTTCGCAACCTTAGTGATCTCTCCCTCCTTACTAACCCAAGTACCTCTATGATCAGAGAGCTTATAAATTTTATTCCTTTTTTTCCTCTGAGAAGCTCTCATATGGAACCACTTTGTATTCCTATCTCCCCATTTCAGCCAATCCTCTCTAGATCTTTGTTCCCAGAATATCTCCTCCTCCTCAATAAGGTTTTCGATATCTTGCTCTAAATTAAGGATTTTCTCATATATAATCTTTCCATCAAGAGCAATTAGACTATTCAACTCATTCTCCTTATTTTCGATAGCCTTTCTAATTAACCCTTTAAGTCTAACTTTGTTCCACTTAGACATTTCAAACAAACACCCTTTAACACAATTGAGAAAGTTGTTTGCAATCCCCCCACTTTTATTCCTAATCCTCCAATTATCCCTAAGCACCGCCTTACAACCCTCAAACTTAATCCAACTATCCTCAAATCTTAAATGTTTAGCAAGAGAGACCACCACATTAGTTTCATCAACCTCCCAAATAAAATCAGCAATAATAGGTCTATGATCTGACGAATGATAATTGCAATGAATTACAGAAACTTTACACGATTTAGAAATAAAGAGAGGGTTAGCAAGATACCTGTCAAGACGCACTCTAGTAGCCGTACTATTTTTCTTATTTTTAATCCAAGTGAAACAATCTCCGAAGAAGCCAGGTCAATGAGTGAGCACTCATTAATGACCCCCCGAAAATCATCCATACCTGTCTTGCTTCTTTCGGACCCGAACTATTGCTCATCATCAACTAAAATTTCATTGAAATCTCCTCAAATGATCCAGGGAAGGTTCAAACCCATACTCAATCTTCTCAACAGCTTCCACGACTCTTTTCGATTATGCTGACATGATTACCGTAGAATCCCGTAAATCTCCACCACTCCATCTGCTCTTTGACTAAGATATCAATGTGCCCGAGAGAAAAGAACTAACCCTTACATTCAAAGAAGAGTTCCAAAAAGCATCAGGCCTCCACTAAGCCCAATGCTCAGCACACAAAAACAACTATCCAACTTCAAATCCAACTTAAGCTTGTCAACCCGTTTACCTTCTGCACTTTGACTCAGAAATAAAAACTAACTGGGGACCCACTTTATGACGAAGAGCTCTCACTGCTTGGGGATTACATAACCCCCGAGCATTCCAATTAAGGATTTTCATTGCATCCGGCGAGACTGTTCAACAGTCTTCGCCGATATCCCATTGAGTCCCTCAATGTTGTCAACTTTCACTTTTTTACCTCCTCCAAACATTTGGGGAAGAGCTGAGACTAAATTCACTTTTTATATATATATATATATATATATATATATATATATATATATTTCGTTATTTGGTCAGTGATTGAACTAGCGAAAAGGAAGCAAATGACTTTAAACATTTGCACAAGTTCAAGGTTTAGTTGTATTAAATAAAAAATGGATACATCCGACCAAATTTAAGGTACAAAGCAATGGCTTTGGAGGTTGAATAGTGATTACAAATAGTAGAGCACATGACAAGAGGACTGCGAAAAAACAAAATACTTTTTTGGGGTAGTGGAAGTCGTTTTGTTAAGCGACATCTCCCCCCACACATTATTATCTCTCCTATTTTATTGATGAATATGATGTGTTTTTCAAAAGAAAAGGCTGTAATAATTCCACTTTCTAAAATGTCTATGAACATGTAACATATGTTCATTCAAATGTGTGGAGTAAAAGAGAAAAAAAAAGAAAGTAGAAAGTGGTGATCACATCTATGATCTATGTCTGCTGTGAAAGGTTTTGGTTGGACCCTCTCTATGAATGATCAAGCTTCTAAGAGGTGTTTCGACGAGGCTTTAGAGTAGGAGTTAGCTTCAAGGAATTATTTTGTATAGTTAAAAATTGGGAGTTATATAGCAAAAAACTCACTTAAATGCGGTTTTTAAAGAGAAGTTAAAAGACAATTATTTGTTTGAACGTAGATTTTAAAATGAGTAATTATTATGAATAATTAAAAAAATGAATGGTTTTTTCAAAAAAAAAATGAAAATTTTAAAAATGAAAATTTTAAAAATTTTAAAATGAATTATTAGAAATAAATTGTTTGTATTGAAGAGTTATTTTGAGTAATTATAAAGAAATTATTTTGATATAGTTTTATTTAAAATTCTTCATAAATATGGCAAACAACACCTCTAGCTTTCACTAAATACCACGTATTTACCAAATGGATCAGTGACTGCAATGGTTTTAATATTTGGTTGTAAACCAGTTCAACACCAGCATCACAAGTTCGAGCCCGAGAATTGATATTTGTCCCCCCTCCCCCAATATGTACTAAAAAAAAACCACCTATTTTTGTGGTACTTAACGAAATACAAGAATCAATAGACAACTATATCGAGAGGTAAAGATCCAATTCTTCGACCTTTAAGGTAAAAAATGTCTCAGAAAGTGAACTATGCTAAGAATCAGCAAGAATGAGATAATATGCTCAGTCCTGACAGTTTTTAACAAAAAAACAAAGGCACTTTATTAGTAGATAATTTAGAAGAATGTTTAGTGACATAATTTAATGTTCGACTCTACCCTCCTAAAATCTCTACCAGAGAAGTACTTTAATGCTTACAGACATTTTTTTCAAAGCACTTTTAAATCAGACGTGGACAACTTTCAATAATGGTAACTTTCAATAATCTAAACTAATCATCATAGGTTATAGGTTGATCTAATGATGAAAAAAAAAAAGTCTTCACAATCAAAAGATTATATCCAAGGTGATTATCTAATTTGGAATTAATTTCTTATAAAAATTTTTGACAGACAAATGTTGCAAAGTTAGACCATCTATCTTGTAATAATAGTGGAAGTGTGCGTAAATTGGATTGAACATTCACGGATATATAAAAATAAAATCACCGTGATAGAATCTAGTGATAACCCTTACAAAAATAAGGTGTTAAACAATATACACCAAGCCATCCCATCTCACCTCTTCTAAACAGATTCGTAATAATAGGGTAATAAAATATGGAACATTGACAAACTTTGACTCAACTGCAAGCAAAAAATGCAGCTTTGTTCCGAACAAATAATGTCTTTGCACAACAACTACCTTGCAGTAGGTCGAGCAACGGATTCGTCAAACGACACGTAGTTTTCGTTTCCACACAAATCAAGAGATCCCATATTCATAGAATGTGCTGAGTTTCTAGAAATTTCGTCAGAGTTACCTTCTCTTGCAAGATGTTCCCTTTCAATCAAGATTGAATCCTGGATCTCCTTGAGCACTTCAGATATGGATGGTCTCATGTGCCCATGTGGCTGGACACACATCAACGCTTTCTCTGCGATTTTCCACATCGATTGAATGTCATAGTCGTCGCGTAGCGAAGGATCGATGATCCCTTGAATGTCCCCGCTCTCGATGTGCACTTTTGCCTGCATTACAACCACAATCTATTTCATGAATATATTTGCACAAATGCTGATGTCAATGCATTAAATATATTTTGCTACATTTTGATTGTGCACCGTATTTCCTTATCATTAATAGAACCTAAAGAGTTAAATCTGACTTATTGGCTGAGTAACATATATGTGATAGTTTGCACTTTTGTTAAAGGAAACCAGACTCACCCACTGGACGATGTTGCGGCAATTGACACCAAAGTTGACATTCGATATAGCTTCTTGACCAGATATCAACTCGAGAAGAATAACGCCAAAGCTATATACATCGCTCTTGTCTGTCAACTGCTGTGAGATATAATACCTGATAAAAAAAATAATGCAATAAGGAAAGCACGTTACAAGGACTTCGGCAAACAAACTTGGAGAAAATATTTATTTAGGTGACAGTGAAAGATAATGAATATGCCGGAACAACAAAATCAGAAACATTTGGTTAAAATGATTCAGGAGTTTGTAATGGTATGTCCACTGTACGCGGAGTAAGCACGCCCATTTCTAGGCGAGGTACTAGGAGACATCGAAGGAATGGAGACACGAGAGGTGTCTACAAATTAATGTCACAAATGAGTCTCGAACCTGAGATCTTAAGGGGAGAACATCTTCAAAGTCCAAGCCTTCAACTACTGTGCCACCTCTTGGGGATTTTTGTAATGGTATGTCGAGACGGCATATTGTAGAATTATGTTGATTATTTCCATATTTTCCCATATCAATTACTTCCATATTCACTAAATCAATTGGGTGTAATTAGAATGATATTATTGTATAGGATTTATTCCATATTTGTTTTTGCCTTATTTGTACATTGAGGTCTCTATTTAAGAAACCTCTCATTTACTCATTAGAATAAAAGAGAAAAAAGAAAGAGCCTTTCTAGTCTCAATATCTACATGGTATCAGAGCTCTTGCCACAATCTCTCTTACCCCTCCGGCGAGCCCTTCAACTTCAACGAGCGCCTCGTCCAGCAACGTTCTCCTTCGACAGCGTGCTTCAATCGGCGACTCTTTCATCAACGCCATCTTCTGCATTGTTTCTCTCTGCGAAGGTCTCCATCTTTAAATTCGTGGCTTCTTCCAGGTTCATCATAAATTTTATTTAGAGAATTATTTTTTTTCCAGATCTTACTCTAAATTTTTTTTTCGTCTGCGTTGTTTCCCAAATCGCACCAATTTTTTTTCTTCCGTGGAATTTTGTCAATCTTTTCCATTGCTAAATCCAACTTTAATACATCCTAAATCCTAAATTTGACCCACCTAGACTAAACCAGCCCATAATCGACCTGCCCAGATCAGATCAGATCCGACCCGACCCGACCCGCCCAGATTCCAAAAAAAAAAAAAAAAAAAACTACAATTTCCTCCATAAATCCAATTTACTCTACTTCAAAGGAGAATGGCAAAACATGGTCTAGGAAGTGTGACTATCGACAATTCCTCTCAATCTCAACCTCAATCTCAATCTCAAATCCAACTTCATGATTCCTCCTCTCATATTGTGACTAATCACAAACTTCAAGGTCACAATTTTCTCCAATGGAATCAATCAGTCTTTATATATATTTGTGGTCGTGGCAAGGATGGTCATTTAACTGACGATACTAATGTCCCTAAAGAGGAAGATCCGAAATATCGATCGTGGAAAATTGATGATCATTTAGTCATGTCTTGGCTCTTAAACTCCATGACTCCCGAGGTTGGCGAGAATTTTCTCCTGTTCAAAAGTGCAAAAGAAATATGGGATGCAGCTCGTGAAACCTATTCCATTCAAAACTCATCCGCTCTCTTGGCAATTGAAACTCGGTTATATAATTTGCGACAAGGAGAATTAAATGTCACCCAATATTACAACCTTCTTGTTCGAAATTTGCAACAGTTAGATATGTATGAAGTTTACACTTGGAAGTGTGGAGACGACATGAAACTTTACAAAGATATTGTTGAGAAAAAGAGAGTTTTGAGATTTCTTTTGGGCCTCAACAAGGACTTAGACGATGTCAGAGGAAGAATTATGGGTACAAAAACTCTTCCTTCTCTCAGAGAAGCCTTTTCTGAAGTCCGAAGGGAGGAGAGCAGAAAAGAGTTAATGATGCCTGCGACAGAGTCATTTGTAGGACCAGAAGCTTCAACCATGGTAACACACAGCACTTCTCAAGAAAACAGATCTAAGAGAGGAAATCGTCCTTGGTGTGATCACTGTAAGAAACCAGGTCATACACACGAAACTTGTTGGAAAATACATGGCAAGCCTGCTAGTTGGAAACCTACTAAGAAAGTGAATGTTGACAATCAAGTTCATGCTCATGTTGTTACTAATCCACATAATTCTTCATATTCCGCTGTGTTCTCAAAGGAGCAACTGGAAGCATTACAGAATATGATCGGTCGCCTCTCTTTCACAAAATTTCTACATCCTCATCCTCAAGGCGGAAAACCATCCAAAGAATCTTGCTTACCAAGGTACGAGTTTTCTTGTCTATCTATGCAAAGATGGCAACCATAAACCCCTGGATCGTGGACTCCGGAGCATCTGACCACATGACCGAGGACATCACCCTTTTTCAGCACTTCAAATCCCATCCTGGATACTCATCAGTTCGTATTGCGGATGGTTCTCTCTCCAAAGTTACAAGAACAGGGTCCATAAAATTGACTGATGACCTCTATCTCTCGAATGTGCTTTATGTTCCTAAATTGAACTTCAATTTGATGTCTGTTAGTAAACTTACAAGTGACTCAAACTGCACATCTAACTTTCATTCAAATATGTGTGAATTTCAGGAGGTGGATTCGGGGAAGGTGATTGGTTGTGCTAGGCAACATGGTGGCCTCTATCTTCTTCAAGACAAATGGCATTCGCGTTCTCCGTCGACCCAAGTCCTAATTTATGTGCTAAGTCCATCGGGCTTTGTTTCCAAATCGTAGTCGTTATCAATTGAAAGTCGAGTTATGTTATGGCATTTTTGCCTAGGTCATCCAAACTTCATGTACCTCGAAAAAATATTTCCTGCTTTATTTATTAATACCAAATCGAACCTTTTTCAGTGTGAAATTTGTCAACTCTCTAAGCATACAAGAAATGTTTATCCGAGTATCCCTTATAAATCCTCTCTACGCTTTTTCTCTAATCCATAGTGACGTATGGGGACCTTCTCGGTGAAGAATATATCGAGAGCACGATGGTTCCTCACCTTTATTGATGACCATACCGAATGACTTGGACCTTCCTCATGAAAGACAAATCAAAACTTCCAATCTCTTTCGCTCCTTTCATGCAATGGTGTCTAATCAATTTGGGAGTAAAATCCAAGTCCTTAGAATGATAACGCTCGAGACTATTTCAATTCCAATCTTGGGCCATACCTCTTATCTCATGGCATTGTTCATACTAGTTCATGTGTGGACACTCCTCAACAGATTGCTGAAAGGAAAAACAGACATCTCCTTGAGGTAGCCCGTTCTCTCATGTTTTCCTCCAATGTCCCGAAGCATTTTTTGGGGGAAGCTATCCTCACTGCCACCTTTCTCATAAATCGCCTGCCTAGTCGTCTCCTCACTTTTAAATCCCCCCGCGATGTTCTAATTCAAATTCATCCACAATTCCAAAACCTCTCTTCAAACTTGCCTCTTCGTGTGTTTGGTTGCTCTTCGTTTGTCCATAACCATTCTCCTCAAAAGTCCAAACTTGATTCAAAAGCAATTAAGTGTATTTTCCTAGGGTATGCATCGCACAACAAGGGGTACAAATGTTTTTCTCCAATCACTAGGAAAATATACACATCCATGGATGTCACTTTCTTTGAAAACCAACATTTCTTCACCAAATCTCAAATTCAGGGGGAGAATACGATGGAATTTGAGCCCTTTGTTGTGGAACCCCCTATTCTCATTATTCCTCAAGTAGAGTCATCTGTTCCTCAACCCAATATTCCCATTATTCTTGAAAACGAGCAACCTGTCTCTCGCCAAGTATCCTCAAGTTCCCGAACCTCGAATGCCTATTGTCTACACTAGAAGAAAAGAGGTTGTCGTGCAAAACCAAGAATGCCAATCATCCGAACCCGGATCCATCGCCAAGAAATTCCACTAATGAGAATACTACTATTATGGCACCTGTTGTTGATGATCTAACATTACCAATTGCTCAGAGAAAAGGTGTTAGGAGTTGTACTAGCCATCCCATCGAAAAGTATGTTGCATATGGAAAATTACTTCCTACTTATAAAGCTTTTGTGACTCAGTTGGACAACACTCACATTCCGTATAACATCCAAGATGCTCTCAAAGATCCAAAATGGAAAGAGGTCATTTATGAAGAAATCGAGCGCTTGAAAAAAATAAGACATGGACGCTCACAAGGCTTCCAAATGGAAAGAGTCCAGTTGGTTGCAAATGGATTTTCACAGTAAAATACAAATCTGATGGGAGTGTGGAACGATTCAAAGCAAGACTGGTTGCAAAAGGGTTCACACAATCCTACGGGATAGATTACGAAGAAACTGATAGAATCTACCACACTTTTCTATTAAAATAAGATAAACCTCTCGAGAGAATCTCTCAAAGAACCGCAATACAATGATGATAATTCGATAGATAAAAGAGTAACCTAGTCCGCCTATTTATAGCATTCCTAGGATTTAACCTAACTTTGTAAATAACTCTATTTAGGCCCATAGGCCCATTACAAACTAAATTCGCATAATAAAATATATTAAAATAGTAAATAACTCATTCTTCACTTCTTGCTCCGCCTCGAATATACTTTTAATGATGCCGGGATCGTATCAATACTTCCCCCCCACAGAGCCACCTTGTCCTCAAAGTGAAAGTCCGAAAATTGCAATTCCAAATCACCATGGATTCCCAAGTCGCATCCTCCTGCAGTGCGGAGCCTTCCCATTGAACCAAAACTTGACGCGATCCGGCCGCGTGTAAATTCTCCTGGACGCCCAACACAGCCTTAGGGCGAACCACCATGCACAGATCATCTCCCACCAAGGACGGTGTAGGCATGACAATAACCGACGAGTCTCCCGCTTTACGCAGAACTGACACGTGAAAAAAACCGGGTGAATCTTAATCGCCGCGGTAGTTCCAAGCGATAAGCAACAGGACCTACTCGAGCCAAATACACGGTAGGGCCCAATAAACCTCGGCGCCCGGCTTTCGGTGTTGAAATTTAGCCAAAGAAGATTGGCGGTATGGTCGAAGCTTGATATACACCGGATCATCAATATTAAATCGTACATCCCTACGTTTTGCGTTTGCGCGATCCGCCATAGATTGCTGCGCTCGCAACAAGCTAGCCTTTAATGTGGTCAAGATCCGATCACGATCCTTCATCATTGAATCCACAGACGCCACCGGGCTAACTCGTGATCATAACCCAACAGGTAGGAGGGGGTCTGCGCCATAAATAATCTCGAAAGGTGTCATACCCGTGGATGAGTGGAAAGAAGTGTTAAAGTTGTACTCGCCCAGACAACCATTGGTACCACGCCTTAGGATGATGCATCACAAAACATCTCAAATAGGATTCCAAACAACGATTCACCACCTCGATGCCCATCGATGCAGTGGATGGTAAGTGGTGCTCCGACACGCTTTAGTGCCCGTAGCCTTGAACATCTCTTCCCAAAGCAAACTTGTAAAGACCTTATCGCGGTCGGATACAATACTTTTCTAATCCCGCAACAGCGAACGATCTCCTTGATAAACACCTTTGACACCGACAAGGAAGAAAACAGTGTCGAAGAGGTATGAAATGAGAATATTTGGACAGACGGTCAACCACCACCATGATTGTGTCATAACCCTCGAATCGCGGTAAACCTTCCACAAAGTCCATCGAAATATCTTCCCGGCACTGCGCGAGGATCGGCAAAGGTTGTAGCAACCCCACAGAGATAAAGATAGGTGTTTAGCTTGAACACGGATAGAGCATTCGCCACAAAGGAACGCACACGAGCCTTCATTCCTTGCCAATACACTTCCTTAGCCAAGCGACCGATAAGTTTTAAGGACTCAAATGTCCCCAATAGCACCACTATGGAATTCAAGCAAAAGTAGAGGAATCGTTGGGGATGTCTGAGGCAAAACAAGCCTACCCCGATAAAGCAACACATCACCAACTCATCGAGTATCCCGAGGGGCCCCTCGCCAATGTCACCGACTTATAAATTTCCATCGACTTATCATCCTCTTTAACTCATTGCTATGTGCGTAATACGGCGGTGTTAATACCCGCCACCACACTCAAGATGCCAAGCTCGCATTTCTCGGGCATTCGTGACAAAGCATCCGCGCTCTATTTTCGAGGCCCTTCTTATATTCGATCTTTGAAATCATATCCCATTAATTTCGCAATCCATCGATGATAGTCGCCATCCACTACACGCTTTGCTCAGAAGAAATTTCGACTCTTCCGTCAAGACGAACAACAAAGTGATGCCCTAACAGATAGGCCCGCCAATGTTGCACCGCAAAACGATTGCCATCGGGCCACGTTCATATACCGATTTCACCCGACGAGTAATTGGCAATGCCTTGCTAAAATATGCTATCGGTTGACCTCGTTGCATCGAATCGCTCCCACCCCGATGCCCGGCATCGGTTTCGACCACAAATACTTGGTCAAAATCGCAATCGTGGGGCCCGGACACTACTCATAGCATGTTTCATCTCTCTCAAAATCGTCTTCTTGCAATCGGTCCCCACTCAAACTTCCCTTTCTTTAATAGTGGGTCAACGGAAAAGCCATGGAACCGTAGTTAGCCACAAATCGCCGATAGTATCCGATTAACCCGTGAATCCTCTGAGGTCCCGAATATTTCGAGGATCGCCACTCTATCATCGCTGTGATCTTTGCCGGTAGGCGAGACGCGCGTTCCACGTATATAAAGTGCCCTAAGTACTCAATACGTTGCAACCCAAATTGGCACTTCTTCGCATTTGCGACGAAAGCATGTGCCTGCAGCACCTCAAAAACACGAGCCAGGTGCTCCCTGTGTTCCTGAATAGTCATGATGTAAATCAAAATGTCATCAAAAAATACCAGCACGAACTTACGCAGATACGACCGCAAAATCTCATTCATCACAGACTGGAACGTAGCCGGAGCATTCCGCAACCCAAAGGGCATGACTACAAACTCGTAATGTCCTTCATGCGTTCGAAAAGTTGTCTTGTATATGTCGGTCGGTTTGACACGAATTTGGTGATATCCAGCCTTTAGATCAATTTTCGAGAAAACAGAAGCGCCATGAAGCTCATCCAACAATTCATCCACCAAATGTGTATCGGGTATTTATCCGATCGTAGCTTGGTTTAAGGCACGATGTCGACACGTAAACGCCAACTTCCATCCTTCTTTTTCACTAACAAAACAGGGCTAGAGAAAGAACTCGTGCTAGGGCGAATTACCCCGGCTAACAACATTTCCTTTACTAGTTTTTCTATCTCGTTTTTTTGATATTGTGGGTACCGGTATGGCCGGACATTCACTGAGTTCGTCCCCGCAATCAATTCAATCGCATGATCACAGTTTCTTTCAGGAGGTAAATCTGCCAAGGATTGAAAAACCGATGAAAAAGATTTAATTAAAGAGTGAAGCTCTTGGGGTACCTGCGATAAATCCGGGAGCATCTTGGTTGGTCCACAATCCTGTGTTGTCACCTCACACATGTTCAACTCAACCAGTAACCCTTGGTCCTCAGGACGTAAGGATTTCATCATGGATTTCAAGGATACTTGAGCCTTGACCAACCGGGGGTCCCTGATATGATCTACCACACTATTTTATTAATCTAAGATAAACCTCTCGAGAAAATCTCTCAAAGAGCAGCAATACAATGATGATAATTCAATGGATGATTAACAAAGACCTATCATCCCCTATTTATAACCCTAAACCCTAATTAAATAAAAGACTAATAATAGGCCAAAGTCCAATACAATTAAAATAGCAATTAACTAATAAATAATAAATACTAATACTAATATTTCCAAAACTCCAAGGTCCGGATCGTATCAATACTTTCCCCCCCAAGAGCCACCTTGTCCTCAAGGTGTTCCATCTCCGATGCCATCTTCTGCAGCTCCGTCTTCTGGCGAAAAGTCTGTCACATCAACATCCTCTATAAATTGTTTTTTTTTGTTTTTTTTTTCGCAGCAGCAGCGACATGTGATGTGGCGTCGGTCTTTGAAGAAACGAAACGGCGTCGGTGGCATCGGGCGGGAAACGATGGCGGTGGTGGTGGCGGCGGCGGTAGCGGTGGTGGCGCAGAGGTGGCGGCAGCGATGTCGGAGGTGGCGGCGGCGATGGTGGTGGCAGAGGTGGTGACGGCGGCGATGACGGCGGAGGTGGCGGCGGCGGCGGTGGCGGTGGTGGCGGCGACGGTGTAAAAACCCTAGCTGCCACACCACCCTCCGAGGCCTCGATCATTAAACCCTTCCCTTTGTAAGCTCTGAATGACTCCATTAATAGTTCTAGCTTCCGTTTATGCTCTCGAACTTCAAATCCTCGCAAATCTATCTTTCTTCCCAATCGCTCCTCCATCAATTCCATCTTTGCGTTCGTCTCCTGAACTTCCTCGCCAAGTCGGTCGTTCTTTCTTCACACTCAAGCATCCTTGTTTCCATCTTAGTAGTAACCATTCCCTGATCGGCAAACGGCTCTGATACCAAAATGATATGATCTACCACACTATTTTATTAATCTAAGATAAACCTCTCGAGAAAATCTCTCAAAGAGCCGCAATACAATGATGATAATTCAATGGATGATTAACAAAGACCTATCATCCCCTATTTATAACCCTAAACCCTAATTAAATAAAAGACTAATAATAGGCCCAAGTCCAATACAATTAAAATAGCAATTAACTAATAAATAATAAATACTAATACTAATATTCCCAAAACTCCAAGGTCCGGATCGTATCAGTCCCCTTGCAATTCTGCCTGCCAGGACCCCAACACAAACCGCATCTTCAGGGAACTGGAATTGAATTCTATCCTTCCCAATGTTTCTAGCCATGCCACCCCCAAAATCACATCTGCACTACCTAAAGGTAAAGGTAGGAATTCATTTACCACTTGCAATTCAGCCAGGTGTAGCACCACATTTTTACAGATTCCCGCCGTTCGCACAGATTCGCCGGTTCCCAACATGATGCCATAATCATTTGAGGGCTCTATCGGTAATTTTAACTTCTCCACAATGACGTCGGAAATAAAGTTATGGGTGGCCCCACAATCTATCAAAACTACCACCTCCAACCCTTGAATAAATCCAGTGACTTTCAAAGTCTTTGGCGAGCTCAGCCCCGCCAAGGAGTTTAAGGACAATGCCGCTAAATCCCTTGTATCGCCCGTATCCACAAAAGTTTCATCCTCCAGTGCCTCATCATTTTCGGACGAATCCTCGTGGTCAAAGGTGTCGCATACTACCAATATCTCCAAAGACTGAAGTTCTTTCTTTTTGCATCGGTGCGGCGACAAATCTCTCGTTACCGCGAAACACAACCCCTTATCCTTCCCGACACGGATTTCACCGTCTCACAAATGCTTATACGGCATAGTGGTTGTTGTACTCGCTTTGTAATCGGTTTTAGACGCTGAGAACGTAGACGCGTCTCATAGTTGCAACACCCGCCCTTCGTACTAACTAGTCCGGATCCCACACTTGTTCTGCTTTCACTAGTCCCGGGCTCACCCCTTTTCCTAGTGCTCGGAAAGCCAGATCATCCTCAATTACTTGTGCCATAAACTTTTTATCTTGTATTCCCACGGGTCGCAATTTTCTCATTTCACTCCTTATTTCTTCTTTTAAACCGCTCTCCCATTTCCCTTCTAACGATGCGGCACTAATATCGCGCATTCCTTTAGCATATTTCTCAAACGATCGCGATATTCTTTAACAAAGGCCCTCTTGTCGCAAACTCATCACCTTAGCGCACTGTTGTCATTTATGCTTTGGGTTGAAATCGGTGTAATGTAAGCTCTCGAAATTCTTCCCAAGAACCGACGGTGATCGATCTTCCTCGTCATCGCACCCATTCCGAGCCTCACCCTCCATACACAATGCCGCGGCGTCGACTGCTCCTCGCCATTTAATCTGTTAACCCAAAAATACCGCTCCACTCGACACAACCAACCTTCCGGATCCTCATCGGTAAGACCTGAAAACCGGCATCTCGAGCTTCCGTAACCTCCTCAAAACATCGACTCGCCGCTCTCCTATGTTCGGTCCTCCTGCTCATATCGGTCCTCCCACTCTCTCCGCCTTCCCGGTCACCCTCTCGATTATAGCCATCCCACCCACGCTCGTTCCAACCGCCGTGGCGCTATTGGTCTGTCATGACCGCGCACCCTCCTCTCTCTCCGGTGACTCGTGGACCCGCCGCCCACCTTTCGCCGCTCTTCCGATCCCCGCCATTACTCCCATCGCCAAAATCCGGGTATCTCTCTCTCGGTCCCGCTCAATTGGCCTGCATCGACCCGACCCAACAACCCGACCCGGCCGGCCCCCCGTGACCACCGCTACCGCTCGCTGTGCCCAACGCTCGACCCGCGACGCCGCGCGACCCCGCTCGCCCCGACACCTCCCGAGCTCCACCCGCCTTACCGCACCACCCACGCCCGCCCGCGCTCGGCCTCGACGCGCCACGACCCCAGCCCTCACGCGCCCGCCGCCGCGCGCTTCCCCCCGCGCGACCCCGCGTCCACTCCGCCCGCGTTCCAGCCCGCGCATCCGCCCACGACGTGGCCGTCAACCTCCGTCTGCGCCCAGCCTCTTCTGCCCGTCGCCACACGCTCCTGCCCCGCCGACCGGTCCCCTTCGGCCCCTGCGACGCCTTCGCGCGCCGACCACCGCCGAGCCACCCACCGCCGAGCCCACTCCCTTCCGCTTTATCCGCACCACTTGCCTCTCGCCGGCGCTCCTGTGTTCGTTCTAGCAACTTTTGTATATTTAGGTTAATTTGACCTATCTCACTATTCATCATTTTGCCAATTGAACCTCGAATTCTGTTGCTTCTTCACCATCTCTGGCACCACTCGATTCGCACTCTTGAACCCTAGTCTCCATCTTGGTAGTTACCATTCCCTGGATCGGTAAATGGCTCACGATCACAAAAATGATAGAATCTACCACACTTTTCTATTAAAATAAGATAAACCTCTCGAGAGAATCTCTCAAAGAACCGCAATACAATGATGATAATTCGATAGATAAAAGAGTAACCTAGTCCGCCTATTTATAGCATTCCTAGGATTTAACCTAACTTTGTAAATAACTCTATTTAGGCCCATAGGCCCATTACAAACTAAATTCGCATAATAAAATATATTAAAATAGTAAATAACTCATTCTTCACTTCTTGCTCCGCCTCGAATATACTTTTAATGATGCCGGGATCGTATCAGAAACGTTTGCCCCTGTTGCAAAATTGAATACTGTGCGTGTTCTGTTGTCACTGGCTGTGAACCTAGATTGGCCGCTTCACCAACTTGACGTGAAAAATGCATTCCTCAATGGTGATCTCGAAGAAGAAGTCTATATGCAAGTTCCTCTTGGAATGGAAGATGATTCCAATAGAAATATGGTGTGTAAACTAAACAAAGCATTGTATGGTTTGAAACAATCTCCTCGTGCATGGTTTGACAGATTCTCTAAAACTCTCATCAAAAGTGGCTATTATCAATGTCAAGCTGACCATACCTTGTTTGTAAAATCTTCAACTAATAAAGTTGCAATCTTAATTGTTTATGTTGATGATATCATCATTATTGGGAATGACAAAGAAGAGATCCACACAATCAAAAAAGGATACTTGCTCACGAGTTTGAAATCAAAGAGTTGGGAAGCTTAAGATATTTTCTAGGTATGGAAGTGGCACGATCCAATGATGGGATTGTAATTTCTCGAGAAAATATATCATGGACTTATTAAAGGAGACGGAAATCTTGGTTGTAGACTGCGCGAGACTCCTATGGACCCAAATCGGGTCTTTCAAAGAAGGGGAAGATGACATTCCAGCTTGAAAAGGCATGTATCAAAGACTGGTTTGGAAAGTTAATCTACTTGTCACATACCGCACTGATATTGCGTACTCTGTTAGTATCATCACCCAATATATGAATAACCCAAATGAACAACATCTCGGTCTTTGAATGCAGAATCATCGAGATATTTGAAACGCACTTCGGTCATGGATTATTATTTAAAAGTCCTCAAACAGATCGGTAGAACTCTACATGATGCTAGTTGGGCGGCGAATTAACTCGATCGAAAGTCCACTACAGGATATATGCTCATATGTTTGGGGTAATCTAGTCACATGGAGAAGTAAGAAACAAACCGCTGTATCAAGAAGTAGTCTTGAAAGTTTGATATAGAGCTCTCGCCTTGGGAATGTGTGAAGGAATATGGATTCAAAACTATTAATCGAATCGCAAGTTGAAACTCAAAACTCAAAGAAAAATGTTTTGTGATAGTCAATCGCCATAAGTATTGCAAAGAATCCTGTTCAAAGATGATAGAACAAAACACATAGAAATAGATCGACATTTCATATTTGAGAAGGTCAACAATAACATTGTGGAATTGAACTATGTTCCATCTCGTCGCCAAGTTGCTGATATACTCACTAAAGCATTACCAAGAGCAATTTTTGAAGAATTCAATTCCAAGCTTGGCTTGTACAGTATTTACAATCCAGCTTGAGGGGGAGTGTAGAATTATGTTGATTATTTCCATATTTTCCCATATCAATTACTTCCATATTCACTAAATCAATTGGGTGTAATTAGAATGATATTATTGTATAGGATTTATTCCATATTTGTTTTTGCCTTATTTGTACATTGAGGTCTCTATTTAAGAAACCTCTCATTTACTCATTAGAATAAAAGAGAAAAAAGAAAGAGTCTTTCTAGTCTCAATATCTACACATATACATAGCCACCTAACTTTACCTCAGACAAAATGTATAAACTCTCAAGAAAGAAGAAAATCTTACTCTGGATCCAAATATCCAACAGTTCCCCGAACTATGCTGGATACGTGGGAGACACCATCCACCGCAAGCTTCGAAAGACCAAAATCTGAAACCTTTGCTCTCATGTGCCTGTCAAGAAGAATATTACTGCTTTTCAAGTCCCTATGAATAATTGCTGGTATACACCCTGTGTGAAGGTATTCAATCCCTGAAAATATATCAAGCAGAATGAGTTAAAGAAAATATCCAAGAGAAATTCCTCAATGCACAAAGCAAAACAATCCAAACCTCTAGCTGCATCTTCGGCAATCTCGAGGCGCTTCATCCAACTGATAGTTTTTTCACGTGTTAGTGGACCTGTACACAAACAAGAAGTTAGCTGGCTATCAAACTTGAAATGTTCCCTGCAGAAATAATGTGGAATTTCTGGCTTACCATAAAGATGTTCCTTGAGAGTTCCATTATGCATGAACTCATAGACAAGCATACTTTTTTCAACTTTTGGATCTTGACAATATCCAAGATATTGTACAAGGTTTCTATGATGGATCCTTGAAAGAAGAGTCACCTTCATAACCAACCAGTCATCCATCAGCCACAAATATCAATTTCTAACATCAGTAGGTTTTAACTAATACCAAACCACTCAATGCAACAAGATAAGAGACACAATTTTGTTCCTTCTTGCATTGATTTATTTGACACTGCACATAGTCCTTTTCCAAAAAAAAAATGGCAACGAGAGAGTGATAAATCAGAAATGATAGCATTTTCTATAATTTCTGTTTTCTTTTATTCCAATGTTAGTACATTGCATTATGATAAGACTCAAGATGAATAATAGCTCTTCCTAATAACAACCAACCCTCCTTTGGCTCCCTCTCTTGTCCCTTATTAGGGGTCGAGGACCCACCAAGTATTCTCCCGAAAGGTTTTACTCGAATGATAAGGTTACCCGCATTTCTACTCTTAACAGGCCACCATTAATTTCTCCTATTGTATGCAAATTAAATACATGGTCTCATGCTTATGCTTCTATCAATAACCTCCAACACAATGAGTTAAGCATTTATCAATCCCTAGTATGTCCTCTCTTAAGATTGATGTTATTGAATTCTCTTCATTTCATTATTCTCTACTGGTAGTTAGCATGTCTCAGTACAGCAAAGATATCGGAATTCGCATTGTCATCAGTCAAACTAATGGACCAAGAATATGGCCCATATTTACTCCTCTTGTTCTAAAACGCGAGACCTGGTCCTAATCTCCACTGACCCTAATGAAAGTCATAACTCCAGCTTAAGCTCATTCACAAGATGGTCCTTGTACCATATAAGGTATATTAGACATTGCTTCAACAGGTTTTTAATACAAACACCAATATTTTCTAACACCCTCATCTTATTTAAGAGCTAAGACCCTTTCATACGACATCCCATTTTGTGACGTTAAGAATCATGTAATGAGTACCCATTAGCATATAGGTGCCATGTTCGAATTAGACACAGACTATTAGCCCTCCGGTACCAAGCTAAAGCATCCCATCAACCTTAGGATCTTCAATTCCATCTTCTCCTTTTCTATCACGTGACTAACCATAAGGAACTGTTCCATCTGATAATTTTAACTCTGTCAGATTAAATAACTCCACCTTCCTCACAATCGAGTTTCCATACTAGCCTCTTTCTTGAATCCGCTCTCACAAACGACTCCCCACACTTTCCTCTGTCTCCATTCAGCTTATTTAATGACCAACTTATCCTCTTTAACCTGATCGACTGATTTACCCTTCCAATGTTTGTCTTTGTCGAGAGGCGTTTAGATTTGTCCGAGTCCTCTTGCTTTTGAAGTAGATGATTCATCCCTTCTCGTAATCCTGATACGATCCGGACCTTGGAGTGTTGGGAATATTAGTATTAGTATTTATTATCTATTAGTTAATTGCTATTTTAATTGTATTGGGCTTGGGCCTATTATTAGTCTTTTAATTAATTAGGGTTTAGGGTTATAAATAGGGGATGATAGGTCTTTGTTAAGCATCCATTGAATTGTCGTATTTTGTACTCTGGCTCTTAGAGAGATCCTCTCGGGAGATTTATCTTATTTTAATAGAAAAGTGTGGTAGATTCTATCATTTTGGTATCAGAGCCGTTTACCGATCCGGGAATGGTTTCGACTAAGATGGAAACAAGGATGCAAGGTTGGGAAGAAAGCTCGGCCGAATTGTCCAAGAAACAACAAGAAACGGAAGCAAGGCTTGACTCATTGGAAGAACGATTAGGGCAAAAGATTGACTCGAAGTTCGAACAACAAGATGCGAAATTTAACTCGCAAATCGAACAAATAAATCGGAATATTCAGATATTGATGGAACGCATCCCGGGGCTGCCGGTTAATGAATTGAACCTAGTGGCCAAGGAAAAAGCAACTGCGAACGAAACCCTAGGGGACAACAACGTCGCTCGGCCTGGTGGCGCGGCAGAGGGGAGACGGCGGTTTGGCGGGCGGGCGACTAGACGCGCGGGTGGCGGGGAAGGTGGGGCGGTGTGAGCGAGAGGGTTGGCCTCTCGTCGGGCGCGCGCCGACGCACGCGGTAGGCTAGGGCGGGCCGCGCGGACGGGGGCGCGATGCGGGTGCGGGCTCAGGCGACGCAGGCTGGGGTCGTGGGGCGTGCTGGGAGGCGGGCTCGAGTGGGGCAGGCTGGAGAGTCAGCGGTTCGGGCGCTAGCGGTACGGAGGTTGTGGGCGCGAGCGCGGGGGCGAGCGGCGTCGGTGGCGAGCGCAGGCGAGGTGTGGTTGTTGGCGGCGCGGATGGCGGGGCTGGGCCGGCGGCGGCGAGTCGAGGCGAAGCGGGCGTGGCGCGGCGTCGGGCGTGGGGCACGGGGGGCCAGGGAGCGGGTGGCACGGCGGCGGTCAAGGGGGACCGGGTCGGGCCAGGTCGATCGGTTCGAGTCGGTCCGGGTTCGTCGGGTTGGACCAGAGAGATGGGTTCCAAGGGACGGGGGACGGGGAAAGGTTTCCGGGGCCGGACATCGATCGAAGAGAAGACCCACGGATTGACGGAAGGGGAAACAGTTTCCCAGAAGATAGGAGGGTGCGCATTGGTTACGACAGACCAATAGCGCATGACGGTTGGAACGATCGAGGCCGAAATTGGGTTGACGATTTACCGGGACCGGAGTTCGGCCAAAGGGGAGATCCAAGGGTCGTGGGGAGAGAAAATAGAGTTCTGGAGGAGAGGAGGTTGCGCATGGGCTATGATAGGCCGTTGGCGCATGACGGTTGGAACGATAAGGGGGGGAGTGACAATGTCCGAAATAGGGGACGAGATTTCGGGTGGGGAGGAGAAGACAGATTTGAACGAGGAAGCCAGAGAGTAGGAGGAAGGGAGGGACCGGGATGTGACAGGAGATTCAGAAAATTGGAGATGCCGGTTTTCAAGGGTCTTGCTGACGAGGATCCGGTGGGATGGTTAAGTCGGGTCGAGCGTTATTTCCTGGTAAACAAGTTGACTGAATATGAGGGGGTTGAGGCAGCAGGGTTATGTTTAGAAGGGGAGGCATTGGAATGGCTTCAGTATGAGGAGGACCGTGCTCCTTTTCGTTCGTGGAACGAATTCAAAGATGGGTTGTTGGAGCGTTTCCAACCGGTGGCCCAGGCCAATAAGTACGCCAACTTCATGAGTTTGAAGCAGATAGGAACGGTGAAGGAATATCGCCGGAGCTTTGAGCGCTTTGCTAAGGGAATGCGCGATATCAGTACGAGCGCATTGGAGGGGAAGTGGGAAAGTGGACTAAAAGAGGAGATACGGAGCGCGATGCGTAAGCTACGACCAGTGGGCATTGAAGAGAAAATGTTTATGGCCCAAGTGATTGAGGATGATTTTGCTTTCCAGGTTGCCCAACACGAGGGAAGTATTTCCGCAACAGTTAAGGCTAAAGCAGGAACGATTGTATCGGGAACGGGAAGCACGTAGATTTTGTCCCATAGGACTACAACCGCTCACCCGATGCCTTATAAAAACTCACACAAAACCGAAATTCGAGCTAGGAAGGACAAAGGGTTATGTTTCATTTGCGATGAACAATTTGTCCCGTGACATCGTTGTAAGAAGAAAGAGCTTGAAATTTGGATGTGTGGGTCGTTCGGGATGCGCACGATTACCAGAATGTTGAGGTGACTGAATTTTTGCCAGAAGATGGAACTGCAGAAGGTGGCATCAGAGATGGAACACCTTGAGGACAAGGTGGCTCTTGGGGGGGAAAGTATTGATACGATCTGGACCTTGGAGTGTTGGGAATATTAGTATTAGTATTTATTATCTATTAGTTAATTGCTATTTTAATTGTATTGGGCTTGGGCCTATTATTAGTCTTTTAATTAATTAGGGTTTAGGGTTATAAATAGGGGATGATAGGTCTTTGTTAAGCATCCATTGAATTGTCGTATTTTGTACTCTGGCTCTTAGAGAGATCCTCTCGGGAGATTTATCTTATTTTAATAGAAAAGTGTGGTAGATTCTATCATAATCCTGAATGCTTTTCTCCAAGTTTATAACTTCTACAATTCCACAATTACCACGTCCAATACCATGTCTACTTCTTCATCTTCTTCCATGATAGAGCTCTAAAGTGATTAGACTTCAAGATAGACAACAACAAAATTTACTTTGATTCACTGAGGGAAGACACAAAATGATAAAAAATTCAGAACTGGTTTCCCCCTGCTTGAAAGTTTCTAGCTTTTCCCAACAACCTACCCTCCCTTGGTTTCTTCTCTCATTCCTTATAGCATTAAGCAGACCCCACCAAAAGTTCTCCCAAATGGTTGGACACAAATACTTAGTCAGCCCAACCTGGTCCCCTCAACGCATATGTTTCCACCAAAATATTCACACGAAAGAAAAGTAAGAAAATTATACAACTACAAGTATTAGGAATCGGCCAACACAACCCATTGAGTGTTGGGAGTGCAAATAAAGTCTTGCATTGATTAAGGAAGAGAGTGATCATCAATATATAATTGGGGACAATTATCTCCACTAGTATAAGGCCTTTTGGGGGAAACCAAAAGCAAATCCATGACGGTTTATGCCTGTTGGAAAGTGAGGGTTAAATTTGTAAATACATTTATTCAATTCATTTGTAGGTGGTTAGGTAGGTGAGAAGTTATAGGAGATAATCTTGCACTTAATTTTCCTTATTATGTATTTATACGTGTGAGATTATAGAATAAAATAAGAAACCAAGAGTTCTTCATGGTATCAAAGCAGTAAAGATCTGAAATCAATTTCTTTTCCCTCCCAATCGAATCGATTTTGCCGATTGATTGTTTCCCAATCGACTTCAATCTCCGTTTCAATCAATCGATTTCTCAAAATCGTTTTTTTTTTCCCTTTCGCCGATCGATTTCGCCAGTAAAGTTCACCAGCCGATCTTCAATCTCCGGCACTTCTGTGCGTCGATCGACTTCTTCAGGCGATTTCCAACCGATTTTCAATCGATTCCTCCCATCGATTTTCATCTGAACGAATATCGATTGGAAATTCTCTCCAATTTTGCTGAATCGATTTTGGCATCTTGATCGGAACTTCGGCGGGTTTCTGTTGGTTTCGGCAGTGTCCCAGCATCGATTAAGCACCGTCACGTCGCCACACTCACTACCGGCATCATCGAAATTTCGGGTTTTCTCATTCTCACTCTCAATTGACTTCGGTCTCTCAGCTTCATTGAGGTAATCTGTGTCATAAATTATTGATCACTGCCGGGTGTTTGTCTACTGCTTGTTTCGATTTGTTGTGATATTACGAATTGGTGAATTTTGAATTGTTATTGAAATTGTTGTGGTCGAATTGTTGATAATCGTCTTACTGCATTATGACGTCCTCGAAATCTGGAGATCACACACTAGGAGGGTATGATTTGTCATCAACTTATATTACTTGTCATAAATTAAATGGCCATAACTATGTTCAATGGTCACAAGTGGTACACATGTTTATCTGTGGAAAGGGTAAAGATGATTATTTATCCAAGGACGAGGATCAACCGAAAATAGGGGACCCAAGATTCAAACAGTGGAAGATAGACAATAACATGGTAATGTCGTGGTTAATTAATTCCATGACTCCTGAAATTGGAGAAAACTTTCTTCTCTCTGACACGGCATATCACATTTGGGAAGCGAAGAAAAGAGACCTACTCGAGTAAAGAGAACACCTCGTAACTATTCCGAATTGAGTCTGCTCTCCATGATCTCCGTCAAGGAGACCACTCGATTCTGCAGTACTATAACAACCTCTCACGTCACCGGGCAAAGAATTAGACCTATTCGAACTTCATACATGGAAGTGTCCTCGACGATAAAAACAATATACAAAGATTACGGAGCGAAGCGAACATTCAAGTTTCTCTTTGGTCCGAATAAGAATCTAGATGAAGTTCGGGGGCGAATCACGAGTCAAACCCTTGGTTTCCCTTCGTGAAGCCTTCTCGGAAGTTCAAGAGAGGAAAGTAGGAAACATATTATGATGGGCAAATAATGAATTAACTCCAAGCTCCGACGCCTCTGCATTTGTGTCTAGAAATGTCAGTTCAATAGGGAATCTTGGAGACAATCGGTCCAGGCAAGGGCGGCCTTGGTGTGACCATTGCAAAAAACCAGGACATGTGAAGGAGACATGTTGGAAGGTCCATGGGAAGCCAGTTGATTGGAAACCTCGAAACCGGAATGATCGTGACAGTAGGGCTTATGTGGCCAATGTCGTATCTGAGAAAAAATGCCTGATGCAGAGAACCTTCTCCATTTAGTAAGGAAATGCAGATTGAGGCACTACAAAAACTCATAGGCAACACAATCCAGGAAAGTGGTCTAGTTGCTCAGAAGATTGCACCAACCGCTCTAACTGCTAATAAGAGAGAAACTCAGCCCTGGATCATAGATACCGGAGCCTCGGATCATATGACAGGAAACAGGTCATTGTTTCAACAATACCAGCCTGATACATCCAATGCCTCCATCAAGATTGCTGATGGGTCGCACTCAAAAATATCAGGGACAGGTTCCATCCGTATCACCCCTGACTTATCTCTAACATCTGTTCTTCATGTGCCTGATTTAGATTGTAATCTCATTTCAATAAGTAAATTGACAAGAGATTTGAACTGTAGCTAAATTCTATTCAAATTCATGTGTTTTTCAGATTTGGAATCGGGCGGATGATTGGCGATCTTGAAGTCTGCTCGGGTCTCTACCACCTCAACCGTAGTCAAAATTTATTGACAATTGGCGACAAGTCTTCATTTCTATCTTTCCATTCAAGCAATAAAGTGTCTAGTAGTTCCAATAACGATAATGGAATCCTATTGTTACATTATCGTCTAGGTCATCCCAATTTTGCATATCTGTCTAAATTATTTCCGAATTTGTTCTATAATAAAAATCCTAATTCTTTTTCATGCGAGATTTGTCAAATTGCAAAGCATACTGCACCCCTATCCAAGTCTAAGTTATAAATCTTCTAGCCCATTCTCGTTAATTCACAAAGTGATGTTTGGGGCCCTCTAAAATAAAAATATCTCTGAGAGCACGTTGGTTCGTGTCATTTATTGATGATCACACACGTATTACGTGGCTCTTTCTTATGCGAGAAAAGTCTGAAGTTTGTTCTCTCTTCAAACAGTTCCATACCATGATCAAAATACAATACCAAACCAATATTCGTGTCCTAAAAACGGATAATGCGAAAGAATTCTTTAGTTCTAGCCTGGGAAACTACTTGTCGACAGAGGGTATCATCCATATCAGCTCATGTGTTGACACTCCCCAACAAAATGGGGTTGCTGAACGGAAAAATCGCCACCTTCTTGACATCACCCGTTGTCTCATGTTCTCGGCTCATGTTCCTAAATTCTATTGGGGTGATGCAATTCTCACGGCTACTTACCTTATCAATCGTATGCCTTCTCGCATTCTTCAGTTTTCTACTCCCCGTCAGGTTTTCCTCGAGTCTTTTCCTCATCTTCGCCTTCCGTCTCGTGACCTGGCTCCGAAAGTTTTTGGGTGTAGTGCCTTTGTCCATATATACTCCCATAATCGTGACAAGCTAGATCCTCGGGCCCACAAATGCATATTTGTGGGGTACTCGCCAACTCAAAAAGGGTACAAGTGTTACTCTCCTGAGACAAAACGAGTCTATGTCACCATGGATGTCACTTTACTGTGAAACATCTTCCGTATTACTCCAAGCCCGATCGCTGGGGAGACGGGAATGCCGATCGATTATGGTCATCGGTTCTTGAAACTACTGAACCTACATCCTTATCACATGACTCTAATATCTCTGCCTTTGATATTCCAAATAATACCATACCTAGCCTCATCAATATCCCAGATAATACCATATCTAGTCCCATCATTCTTGAACCTGCCTTACCCCCAGCATCTCCAATTGTCAATAGTCAACTCCGTACCTATACAAGGAGAAACAAACAACCAGTTGAACAGGCAGATATCCGAATGACTCAAGTCTTGTCTGATCCCGAACCAGTTTCAAATTGTGACCAACCCACATTCGAGCCTAACAATGCAGTAAATGCTGAGGTTGATGATCTTAACCTACCAATTGCAATACGGAAAGGGGTTAGGAGGTGTACCATGCACCCCATTGGGAATCATGTATCATATGACAACTTGTCTGATTCTTACCGTGCCTTTGTGTCTAGACTCGACAACATACAAGTTCCAACTAGTATCGTAGAAGCATCGAAACATCCTGGCTGGAAGAAAGCAGTACAAGAAGAAATTGGGGCACTTGAGGAAAATGGTACGTGGATAATGACAGAATTGCCCAGTGGGAAACGAACTGTGGGTTGCAAATGGATATTCACAATTAAACATAATGCTGATGGAAGTATTGAAAGGTTGAAAGCTAGACTAGTAGCCAGAGGATTTACTCAGTCATATGGAATTGATTATCAGGAAACATTTGCGCCAGTTGCCAAGCTCAACACCATAAGGATTATCTTGTCTCTTGCTGCTAATCTTGAGTGGGGTCTTCAGCAACTAGATATAAAGAATGCATTTCTAAATGGGGATCTGGAAGAAGAAGTTTATATGGAAGTTCCTCCTGGGTACGAAAGAGATACTAGTCCGACAAAGGTATGTCGACTTAAAAGTCACTTTATGGACTAAAACAATCACCTCGTGCATGGTTTGGGAGATTTTCCACCTTTATCCTTAGCCTTGGATATTCACAGTGTCAGTCAGACCACACACTGTTTGTCAAAAGGAAGTCTGAAACATCTCTGGCCCTATTAATAGTATATGTGGATGATATTATTTTGTCTGGAAATGATGAGCCTAATTACAGGAATTGAAGAAAGCTTTGGCTAAAGAGTTCGAAGTCAAAGACCTCGGAAATCTCGAGATATTTCCTAGGTATGGAGGTTGCTCGATCCAAGACAGGCATAATTATGTCTCAAAGGAAGTATGTGTTAGATCTTCTTGTAGAGACCGGCATGTTTGGGGTGTAAACCAAAGAAGATTTCCCCATGGATCCTCAAACAAAGT
Source organism: Sicyos edulis (assembly GCA_036507275.1). Taxonomy (NCBI): domain Eukaryota; kingdom Viridiplantae; phylum Streptophyta; class Magnoliopsida; order Cucurbitales; family Cucurbitaceae; genus Sicyos; species Sicyos edulis. The sequence continues at coordinate 45,124,677 of CM071847.1, read as the reverse complement.
TTGGATACAATCATGAAAGCAATCCTGTGGATAGGGGAGATACCAGAGGTCAGGGGCGTCTTATATATCTCTCTCATACTCGACGGATATTGGATTTGCGGTTAGTGTTGTCAGTCAATTTATGCATAGTCCTAATGACGAACATATGGAAGCCGTATATAGAATACTCGAGATATCTTAAGATGACTCACGGAAGGGGTTACTATTCAAGAGAATCGAGAAGAGGAATATTGAAATATACTCGAGATGCAGATTGGGCGGGGATACTACGGATAGAAGATCAACCTCCGGATATTGTTCATTTGTTTGGGGAACCTTGTTACTTGGAGGAGTAAGAAACAACCAAAGGGTTGCTAGAAGTAGTCAGAGGCGAGAATATCGAGCCCTGTCTCAGGGAATATGTGAAGGCATTTGGATACAAAGGGTCCTTAGTGAGTTAGGACAAGAGTACCCAACATCGATTCAAATGAAGTGTGATAATCAAGCTGCCATAAGCATCGCCAAAAATCCTGTTCATCATGACAGGACGAAGCACGTTGAGATTGACAGACACTTCATCTCTGAAAAGGTTAACAAATGAAGTCGTTCAACTCACTTATGTTCCTACCAAGCAACAAGTGGCAGACATTCTCACTAAACCATTACCAAGGCTCAACTTCGAAGACTTGAATAGCAAGCTAGGTTTGTATAATATATACAATCCAGCTTGAGGGGGAGTGTTGGAAAGTGAGGGTTAAATTTGTAAATACATTTATTCAATTCATTTGTAGGTGGTTAGGTAGGTGAGAAGTTATAGGAGATAATCTTGCACTTAATTTTCCTTATTATGTATTTATACGTGTGAGATTATAGAATAAAATAAGAAACCAAGAGTTCTTCAATGCCCAAAATAGTCATCATACCATTGTAAGCATACTGCCCTTTAAGAATCTAACAAACATCAAACAAGAGAGGCTCCTTTGAACGAAAATAGATAAGGGATCGTTTAAACAAATATTACCTCATTGGTAAATTCTCGCTTTCCCTGAAAGGTATCATTGATTAAGACTTTAACAGCAATTTCTTTTCCATCATTTAATTTCCCGTAGTATACAACACCAAAACCTCCAGAGCCAATTTTTCTTTCCAAACGTCTTGTTGCTTCTTCAATTTCACTAAGACTGAAGCAATGTGCGGTTTCCTTGGGGACATCACCCTTTGAAGGGGCAAATCTTTGGGCATGCATGGATTCTTCAGGTAGATCTGCAAAATTAATCTTTTTAACAATACTTGATCTATAAAATCAACTCATGTTGTTGAAAGGATACACGTTTCTGTATAATGTACCTTGTTCACGACGTTTTTTTCTTCCTTTTTGCAAAAAGTAGCAAGATAACACAATTGCCAATACCAGGACAATAGCCCCGATTACACAACCCACAATGATAAAAACCTGGTTCTTTTTCCCCCCTTCGTGAAGATTAATATTTCCAGAATAGCTGTAAATGAATGAGAGCGCATAGTGAAGGCAAGTATATAAAAAATGAACATGCTAAAAACTAAGATGAGGTGGAGGATATACAAAGGCTAACATTCTAGGATTTTGACAAAACAATTATTTTAAAAATAACAGTCCACTTGGGACAAAAAACCTGCATGCTTGCAACAGTCACCTAAAAATGCAATAATTTAAAGTTCAGGATAAATTAAGACAGGAAGAAATGAGTTTTTCTCTACTGCTATTGGTATTGGCTTCTGGATATGCTTCTGCGTTTACTGATGTGCAGGTAGGCAGAATCTCTTTTCAAGGAAAGCAATGGTTTAAAATGTCTAGCATAATGAAATAAATTTACAGACCAATTGTTGAAAGGAAAGCAATACTCACATTAAAACTAGGTTTTCATTTAAAAGTCCGGGAGGCACTGTTCCAGATAACAGGTTATTCTGCACATACCTACAACCATCAGATGCATTATTAAACACCTCACTTGGAACCTACAAAAGACAATATAAATATAAAGCAAAAGAATCCTTGAAATTTGTATCAATATTCATTCTGGATAACAGAATGAAATACCCATTATCCATGCCCCAAGATACTTACAGCTCCCGTAAACTTGGAAGATTTAATAAAGAGGAAGGCAACTCTCCCGTCAACTGGTTGTTCTCAAGATGGCTGAAAAGACAAAGATCTCAGTTAGCTTAAAAACCGTCAACAGGATACGATAGAAATGAAGCCATTTGATATTACATGATTTTCAAGTTCACACAGCCAGTAAAATCGGGTATAGGACCAACAAATGAATTTCCATCAAGCCACCTGCATGCAGGGCACAAACAGATGATGAGGCCAAAATAGACACCAAGCTTAATGGAAGAACGGAAAAACGACAATTGGACAACCATGGAAAAATTACATGCATAACGGACTTACAATTCAACTAAACCGCTCAGCTTTGCAAGGTCTGTAGGGACGTTCCCCGTCAAATTCTTTTTGGACAATGAACTAACAAGAGCCAAAGGTAGATAGAATAACTAGAATGATCAAACATAGGGTAAACATAAATACTTGAAAATGGCTGAAATAGAAAAAAACTTTTACATTTTAACTATTCTTGGCTGTGGATCAGAGTTACATTGCAACCACGACCAAGGAACTGGCCTGCATGGATCACCCCCTTCATCCCAATCTAATGATGACAATTTTGAAACTACACTAACAATAACTTCACCTGAAGTTCACATGTTCAAAATATCAAACAAAATAGATCAGCAAAGATCTAAACATTGTAGGACATAAATATATAATATTAAAGAATTTAAAATTAATATCAAATTAAATTTAGGATTACCATCCAGAGAACCATCACTTTTTTCTAGATACTTGTTAATCTCCATAGCGTTTAATAGAGGCCCCAACACAGAATCTGAAGTTTTCCCAAACTTAAAAGCTAATACAAAAGGGAAGGTTATGTTGGTAAAACCAGGCTCATAAAGCCGATATTGCCCTTGAGCATTTTCTTCAATGTTGACTACTGCTTTGCTGATTTCGGGCATGCCGGGAAGTACAAGCCTGAATTTTCTCGTATCAGTTGGAGCCAAGTCTTCAATTTCGGCAAAGTAGGTGACTGCCCATCCAAAGCCAGGAAAACCATCCAAATTCAACCGGTATGTTAATGAACCATTTCGACCAACTACAGCTGTCTGCATAACTTTTTGAGGTGGTCTTTCATCTCTACCTACATCGATTGGCATTTTAGTGGAAACTTTTTCAGTACCAGCAGCAACATCAACAAGGTAATTTGCTTTTCTCGCAGAATCAGACTCCCATATCCGGTCAAATGGATCATCAGGAAACCTGCCGTGATGATTTCATATTATTTATATAATTTAATTAAAAAAAATTAAACTAAATATATCAAAAGCATTATCACAATCGATGTCCCTGCAAAAATTGGTAAAACAAGAAGATCTGGTTACTTATTTATTTAGTTATTGTTGGCTGCTCTTAGAACTGTTAGAATTATGTATTTGTATTTGTATTTATGCTTCCATTAGTTTAGGCCCAGCAGGCCCGGTAGGCCTATTAGGGTTACCTTGTACTTTATAAATAGGCATCGCCTCATCTAATAAAGTGTACGATTATTTTTCGGTCCAAACTCTCGAATAACATGGTATCAGAGCGTTAGGAAAATAGTTTAGGATTTTTGTCACTGCCCGCCGCCGCCGGAAAATTCTTTTTCAGCTTTTTTCGGAACAGACGGTGCCGATCTACGCAGTGGTCGAAGAATCGTCGCCATCCGAGCAACCACGTGGGAGAAATTGCCACTGCAAGGTACGCCGCCGCCGGAGCTCCGATCGGGAAATTGGTTTGTGGGTTTTGTTCGCGTCGAGGTATACTTCAAGTCTGTCCAGTTTATTTTCGGTTTTAGGCATCGTAGGGTCTTCGATTTGCCGTTTAAAGCTATTGTGGAATTAGGGTTTTTTTTTTGTTGAACGGGGTTGTTCTTTGTTTTTTCGTGAAATCGAGTTCTTTATAGCACGATTGGACCTAATTGAAGTAGTATGGGTGACAATAACCATACAAGTGTGATTTCTCACTCGATGGAAATTACGAAACGCAAGTTGAATGGTTCAAACTTCCTCGATTGGAATAGAACGATTAGAAACCATTTACTCTACAATGAATTGGAGGCTCATGTGGATGGAAAACCACCAACGGATGAGACAGAAAAAAATAGTTGGGATCGTGATGATGCGCGCCTCTATAATCAAATTACGAACTCCATGAACGACGACATTGTGGACTTGATAAGTCATTGTTCTACTGTGAAGGAGCTTATGAAGTTTGTGGAATTCTTGTATTCTGGGAAGGAACAGGTCACGAAAACTTATGATGTGTGCTCTGCTTACTTCCATGCTGATCGGAATGGGGAATCGCTTTTGAGTTATGACACTAGACATAAGAAAAATGGCGTTGAGTTGAATTCTCTAATGCCTTCTGCTGATATTGCAGTACAACAATCCCAGAGAGAGAAGATGGGAGTTATTAGTTTTCTGAGGGGTCTTGGACCCGAGTTTGATGCTGCTAGAACTCAGGTCCTGTATGGAACTGAACTTCCGAGCTTGGATGAAGTGTATCGGAGGCTTTTACGAACTGAGGAGAGTCTACTGTAGTTTCGTCGAATAGTGCCCTAATTGGCAAGAGAGACATGCGAGGTGGGAGGAGTCAGAATACAACTGGGAGACCTAGTTATGATCGACGTCAAGATTTTGGTAGTGAGAAGCGTCCGGAAGCTAGAAGTGATATGGAATGTTACTATTGCCATAAAATTGGGCACTTTAAGAGAGATTGCAAAAAGTTACAATATCAGAATCGGCGGCTTCAGACAACTCATATTGCTTCCAGTGATAAAACTATGCCAGATGAGTTTGCTAACCTCCGAGTTTCCAATGCTCCATCGTCTTCGTCTTCCGACCACCTTCCTGCTGCCACCTTAGCTGAGTCAGGTAACAATCATTGCCTTCTTTCGTCCTCTACGAAGTGGGTTATAGATTTTGGAGCCACTGCGCATATGACAGGTAACGTTCATTTATTTTCTACTTCACTATCGTCTGTAGGTTTTCCTGTTGTTACGTTAGCAGATGGGTCATTGTCTCCCGTTCAGGGCTCAGGGTCAATTAGACTTACCCCTACTCCATCCTTGTCTATTGTCTTGTGTCTCCCTAAATTCTCGTATAATTTGATCTCTGTGAGCCAATTGTGTCGTGACTTAAATTGCTTTGCTTCGTTTTTTCCTGGCTATTGCTTGTTTCAGGATCATTTGACGAAGAAGACTATTGGTAGGGGGCATGAAGCTGGCGGTCTCTACATCTTGGATCAACAACCAGACCAAGTTGTAGCCTGTGTGAGCACTGCATCTGTGTTTGAAGTTCATTGTCGGTTGGGCCATCCGTCGTTGTCTGTCATGAAAAAATTATTTCCCGTTTTTAGTAAGTTGTCTTCATTGAATTGTGAGTCTTGTGAGTTTGCAAAGTTTCACCGTCTGAGTTCTAGTCCTCGAGTCAATAAACAAGCTACTGCTCCGTTTGAGTTAGTTCATTTCGATGTATGGGGTCCGAGTCCTGTTGTATCTAAAACAGGGTTTCAATATTTTGTTACGTTTGTCGATGAATTTTCTCGACTTACTTGGGTTTATCTAATGAAAAATCGTTCTAAGTTATTTTCGCATTATTGTGCCTTTAATGCTGAAGTACGTACTCAATTTCATGTTCCTATAAAAGTATTGCGTACTGATAATGGGGGGGAATATTTTTCGCGTATTCTTAGTTCTTATCTCCGTGAAAAGGGTATTATTAATCAATCGTCGTGTGCAGACACTCCGTCTCAAAATGGAGTGGCTGAACGTAAGAATTTCCATTTACTTGAAACTGCAAGGGCCTTGTCCTTTCATATGAACGTCCCAAAACATTTTTGGGTCGATGCTGTCACAACGGCGTGCTTTCTAATTAATCGCATGTCATCTTCTGTTCTCGATAATCAAATTCCGTTTCAAGTCTTGTTTCCCTCGAAAGAATTGTTTCACATTCCCCTAAGACCTTTGGGTGTACGTGTTTCGTGCGTGATGTTCGTCCTCAACGGACCAAGTTTGACCCTATGTCTCTAAAGTGTATCTTTCTTGGCTACTCTAGGGTTCAAAAAGGTTATCACTGTTATTGTCCAAGTACTAGTCGATATGTTGTTTCCTCTGATGTCACTTTTTTTTAGGACACACCGTTTAGTCCAGGGTCCAGTCCTCCCCCTGAGGAGGATGACTTGTTAATCTATGAAGTGGTGTCTTCATCCGGGCCTTCCGACCCTCCTTCGTCGCTCCATGTTCCGTCTTCTCCACCTCTTACTCAGGTTTATACTCGGCGTCCTCGCTCGTTAGAGGCAACCGTGTCGCCGTCAGAGGCACCCGTGCCGTCTCCATGCCCCATACTCGTGTCGTCTTCGCCATCTGCTCCGCAACTGAGTGATGATCTTGACTTGCCCATTGCCCTTCGCAAAGGTAAACGTTCTTGTACATATCCTATTTCCTCATTTGTGTCGTATGATCAGATATCCTCACCCTCTTTTTCATTTCTCACTTCGCTTGATTCTGTGTCGGTTCCTACAAATACTAGTGAGGCTTTGTCTCATTCTGGGTGGCACCAGGCAATGGTTGAGGAGGTGGAAGCATTGGATGCAAATGGTACTTGGGAGCTAGTCGCTCGTCCAGAAGGGAAACAGACAATTGGGTGTAAGTGGGTATTTGCTGTCAAGATGAATTCAGATGGTTCTGTTGCTCGTCTCAAAGCACGTTTGATTATAGTGAGACCTTCTCTCCAGTGGCAAAGATGTCATCCATTCGACTGTTTATCTCTCTCGCGGCAACAAATGGTTGGTCGTTATTCAGCTAGATGTTAAGAATGCGTTTTTGCATGGTGATCTCTTGGAGGAGGTATATATGGAGCAACCACCTGGGTTTGTTGCTCAGGGGGCGGATGGTAAAGTTTGTCGCCTTCGAAAATCGTTGTATGGATTTAAACAGAGCCCATGAGCATGGTTTGGAAAATTTAGCCAAGCTCTTGAGAAGTTTGGAATGCAAAAGTGTTCTTCCGATCACTCTATGTTCTATAGCCGGTCGGATGTCGGGATTGTTCTGTTGGTAGTGTATGTTGATGATATTGTAATCACTGGCAGTGATGACACTGGGATAGCTTCACTAAATACTTTCCTTCATAGTCAGTTTAGTACCAAAGATCTTGGGAATCTCAAATACTTTCTAGGTATTGAGGTCATGCGAAGTAAGAAGGGAATCTTTTTATCTCAGCGAAAGTACGCTCTTGATTTATTGACTGAAACAGGAAAGTTGGGAGTGAAACCGTGTAACACTCCAATGGTACCAAATCATCAACTTGTCAAGGAAGGTGAAGCTTTTGATGATCCTGAAAGATACAGGAAGATAGTCGGGAAACTGAATTATTTGACAGTCAAGCGGCCAGACATATCATACTCTGTGAGTGTAGTGAGTTAGTTTATGTCATCTCTCACAGTAGAACATTGGACAGCCGTGAAACAGATTCTGAGTTATTTAAAATCATGCACATTCGAGTATCGAGTGTTATTCGGATGCTGATTGGGCAAGATCTAAGGAAGATAGGAGATCAACCTCAGGGTACTGTGTGTTCATGGGAGGTAATCTAGTGTCATGGAGGAGTAAGAAACAAAATGTGGTGTCACGTTCAAGTGCTGAAGCGAAATACAGGGCTATGTCACAAGTAACATGTGAAATAGTATGGCTTGTTCAGTTACTGAATGAGATTGGAATAAAAACTGCAATACCGGCAAAATTATGGTGTGACAATCAGGCTGCTATCCACATTGCATCAAATCCAGTGTTTCATGAAAGAACAAAACACATTGAGGTTGATTGTCACTTCGTCCGAGAAAAGATTCAACAAGGTTTGATCTCAACAAGTTATGTGAGGACTGGGGAACAGTTGGGTGATATATTCCCCAAAGCACTAAATGGAACTCGCATATATTACCTCTGTAACAAGCTGGGCATGATAGATATATTTGCTCCAGCTTAAGGGGGAGTGTTAGAATTATGTATTTGTATTTGTATTTGTATTTGTATTTATGTTTCCATTAGTTTAGCCCCAGCAGGCCCGGTAGGCCTATTAGGGTTACCTTGTACTTTATAAATAGGCATCGCCTCATCTAATAAAGTGTACGATTATTTTTCGGTCCAAACTCTCGAATAACAAGAACTAACTCCTGTGGTTATATGAGTAAAAAACAATGATACTCTTAGTGCTGACTGACCTTATTGGAGCTTCAGATTCTGCTCCAAAATTGATCCTTGCTGAGACACTTAGGTAAAACCGATCCTCAAATTCAGTATAGTAGCTAGAGCCATTAAATTGTCGAAGCTCAAGCGTCGATATGAATGGCTGCCCAGTCGTAGCATTTGACAAACAAACACTCACAGTAGGAGTTGAAGCCAGAAATATAAGCTCCCGAACCTTTACCGTGTTGGCATCAGATATGACAATTGTTGACCAGTGAGTTGCCCCTAGGGAAATGTCGAATTTTGGATACACATTGTTGTTGTCGAAGTTACCATACAGAAACGTCGCTCGGATAAGATAACGTGTTCTACTGGTGACATTGAGTGAGTAACAGTACTTCCTGGAATCAGCAGGGAAATGTCTTAAAGACATGTATTGCTTCCTTGTTTTATTTGCAACAGAAATGTTAATTGCTTCTCCAAAACGAACTTGAGTATCGGGAACCCACTCCAGACCAATATCATCAGTGAAACTTTCTTGACCTCCACAGTCCAAACTTACAAAACCTAACACACATATACAGAATACTTTAGCTTCATAGTAAATATTCAACATTTGATTCAACTATCTGCATATTTTCACACTGAGAATTAACATTCTAAGAAATGCTACTTGGCAAGCTTCATAAAACGACAACCAAATAGAATACATGAATAAATTCTAAACAATTGTAACACACATGTTCATACGGAATTTAGCCAAGATGCATAAAACGACAACCAAATAAAATTCAAACAGGATGAAGAAATTCTATTATATTGTGAGGAACAATTAAAAATCTCTTCAACATTAAATATTAATGAAGAACAGAATACAAATTATCTAGTTAGTCAACACCAAGTCCAAAACATAACATCACATCACCAACAATATTCACAGACTCGAATGAATATTATGCGTAAACACGATCACAAAATCTTTCCGTAATTAGATGCTTTCTTTCGGATTCTTTCAGTCAAAGTTCATCATCTAAAACCACCGTTTAGGTAAAGATGCCGATAGTGATTGAATCCAAAAGCATCCAGAATCTAACAAAACACTACAGAAGTAAATGAACAAACCAAAAAGAGCAAAAACTGAAGAATCGGAGATAACGCCATGTAAAACTCTACAAAAACACAGAAACGAACAGGTGCAAAGCTCGATAAACCTCAAGACATACAAGTTACAGTCGAAAATGAGTATAAATCGCATCAGAGTACGATTAATCACTGTAGAAACTCGAATAACGGAGATGGAGAAAATACCTGGCATCTGAGCAATGGATACATCCAGAAGAACGAGAAGAAAGAGAAGCAGAAGCTTAGACTCCATTTTCGCCAAGCGCGATGACAAAAATTGAAAAGAAATACTCATAATTCAGCCATTGTTGAAGCCATTTGAGAGCTTGAGAAAGGGAAGAAACGGCAACACAGAGAGTAAAGTAAGCAAGAAAAAACTATCAATTTTTTTTTTTTTTTTAAATAAAAACTATCAATTCTTTTGTTGAATAAGTAAAGGAGAGATTGGACCGAGTCAAATGAATGTTTTCTCCCACTCATTCTGTTATATAATTTCCGTTTTTTTTAATTTTATTTTATAGACATTAATTTATATGTACTTTAATTATTTAAATGAAATAATCTGATCTTATAAAATTAAAATAATTTTAATGATCATTATACTCACTATTTATCTTTTGAATTAAATTTTTTTCCTTAACCACTTATTACTTCTTTATAATCATATTTCTCTCATAACTGTCCGAGCCAGTTATCGTGCACCTCGACTAATGTCACGGGGTATAACTCCTTACCCTACAATATTTGGATGTCAAGGAAACCCGTAGGAAATTAATTCATATGTAGGTAGCCACCATGGATTGAACTCATCACTTTATTCACCCCAAAACCTTTTAAGACCAATTGAGCCACTCCATGATGGTTCAAATATATAATTATTATCATTATTATGTTATTATTTGTCGTGTATTATTACCATTTATAAAAATGAATAATTAATTTAGTCTTAAATTAGGTTTGGTGGGATTAAAAAAAACTGTTTGTGTTATGTTTTGAATGAATTTTAGATATTTGATGTATTGTTATTTATGGTTATGTTTGTTAATATTCACGTAATAACTCTATAAACAACTGTGTGCAATAACTTGTATCTTCTAATTTATGTGATTGTAACCACTTATATTAAATTTTAGATTTGAGTGCTAAAAAATTGCAAATAGGAAATTAATATTTATGTTTTTTTTAATATGATAAAGGTTTAAGATGATGTGTCAAAATTGACTAATTATAGACCAAAATTAATTTTAGAGCCTAACTACTAACAAAACCAAATTAAAATTTATCTTAAAAATAACCAAATTAAAATTAAAAAAATTATATTAGATAGAATATTTATCACAACATAATTGTAGTTATATATAAATTTTAAAATATTTTCATTCATAGTCATTATATATTTTAATATTTTATTATAAGTAATCAATAATGAAGTATTATATATTTAAAATATAGTATTACTATCCATATAAAAGTCTATAGTTGTTAATTTGTTTTAAAAGTCACCATACTTTTCATTGTTTTTTAAATTGGACTAATCTCAAATATTTTACTTAAATTTTGATTATTTTTTTAATTGGAATAATCTCATAAATTTTTCTTAAAATTAAAGAAAAGCAAATTTTGAAAAAATTAAAAAAGCAAAGAAAGGCTGAATTTGTAATTTGATTGATTTAAGCTAAGTATGTACTTAATCTAAAAAATAATTATTTAAAAAAAAAAAAAAACTATTTACTTTGACGTGGATCTGCGTGGGGCCAAACAAAAAGGGGTACACGTGGACGAAGGAGATTCACCGATCGCACGGGACCCACCGCTAGTTGTATCCGCGTTATGCTGCATCTAAATAAAACTGGAAAGTGTAATTAATTAATTAATCAAAATGGAAATAAAAAGATAATTTGGGGTAAATTCAAAAAAAAAAAAAAACATAATTTGGGGTTAAGTTGATGATTACTAATTAATATTTTATTAACCGTCAGAGGAATAAAGATGACAAACGGAACAGCGAATTTTTGCTCACATTAACGAAGAAAGAAAGTGCTGTACACGTGCGGTCGATTTGGGTTTGGGCATTCGGTAAAAATGTACAAAAAGCAGCAGAATCGGCGAACCGGTTGACCTGTTTGTTAAAGGTAAATTATTATTATTTTCTGAAACAATGTTATCTCTCTCATTCGTTCTTAATTTAGGCATTAGAGACATCCAAATAATTATGTCAAATTGAATTTATAATTTAAGACCTTGAGGAGAGCATATTTTCAAAATTTAAATTTTCAATCATTGTACCATCCTTTGAAGACTAAAGGAAAATTATTAAATTAACAATAGAGCATTTATAAAATGATTATGGATTGAAATTTAAAATTTCGCTAATCAAAACATTAGTTTAGCAACATTAATATACCTTCAATGTTTAAAATGTCATGAATTCGAAACACATGCCTACGTTCCAAATATTTGTTGATATGTTTATTGTTGTGTTAGAGAGAAAAAGAACCGGAGGAGTTTATTCTTTAGATTTAGTCAATTGAGTTTGATTAAAGAAAGCAATTGGCCAATGAGTGTTTAATTTACCTCAAAGAAAACAATGTGTTGGATTGTTTATTAAATCAATAAACGTCCAGTAATAAAATGTTGACTATTTAGTACTTGCCCCTTTTATATTGGATTTTTAAGTCAATTACATTTAAATATATATATATATATATATATATAGTTTGAAAAGAATTTTAGATGACTTTAGAAGTTTCTTTATTTATGGTTTTTCTTCTAATATTTTGTTCTACCTTGACTTGTGGGCTAATTTTAAGATTTTTTTTTTTTTTTTTGAAACATCATAATCTTCATTAAACCAGAGGCAACCTTACAATCAAATTTCACAATCAATAGAAGACCAGGAACGGGTAGACTAATCCCCCAATAATGTTACTGATCCCACACCACAAATTGGAGGGTGACCAACCACAAAGAAAAAATCAAAGTTAATTTTAAGATGATCCTTGGGGTTTATTGCTTTGTTATTTTGTTAATTTTTGTTAGGAAGCATTGTTGTATGTTATCTTATCATTTTGAGTATGTTTCGGCCACCAATAATGAGGGAAAGAATGAGAATAGAAATGATTCTCCGTGTTTGAGCCACGGAGAATCATTCCTCCATAATCATATTTTTAAAAAAATCATACATTTTCATTTTCCTCCTAACTATTTTTATTATCCCTTTAAAAACTTTTTATATATTGCATTATTATTTTTCACGTATTCATTATTTTATTTTTTTCATAATTATTTCCTTCACTCAAACACAAATTATCATTCTCGTGTTTTATGCACTTCTAAATCATAAAAACAAAAATGCCTTCTAAATCACTCACACAAAAAAACATACATATAGGTTTAGGATAAGTTTTTTTTCTCTCTCTCTCACTTTTCTTGACCTTATTTCAATCATCAATACTATTTTTTTTCACGTAATTTCTTAATCCCACCCTGAAAATTAGGTAGATTGTAACACTTGAGTGCTTTTTCTTAACCCTTTCCATCCATCTTGATTTTTTTTTTCATATTGGTAGTTTCAACTCTTCAAGCCAATGTGCAAATAAAGTTAACTTTACTAAACAATCAAAGACTTTGTGTTTAAAAAAATGACCTTTTAAAAGCAAATGAAAAGTAACCCTCATTGCAAATTTGTTTTATTATACATATTTTATTAGTGGAGGTTGCATTCCATGACCACTTGCCAAACACAAACCGGTGTTTGATTTTTGTGTTATAAATGAGCATTTAAAATTCTTAAAAAAAAACATATTAAAAAAATTTATTAATCATTTAAAATAACAACTAATTTTAATCACTTAAAATATTTCATAATTTTAAAATCACTTTATATTTAATTAGTTTACAAAATTTACATCAAAATAAATTATTTATTACGGTTCATTTACAAAAATTTATATCTAAATGAATTTTTTAAAAAAATTATATATAAATAAGTTATTAACTACAATTCATCTACATAAATTTAGATTTTAACAAGATATTATTGCAACTTAAATTTTTAATCACTAAAAATAACTTCTTCTTTACTCATCTAAACAATCCAAAAATTTAAATTATAATTAAAAATTATAATTTTTACTAGAAAAAAGGATAAGAAAAAGCAATGGAAAACAACTTTACTTTAAAGCTGGTTAATATCTCTTACTTTTGAATCCTACTTTCCCTTGCTTAGTGGGAATCAAATTGCTAACAAGTAACAACTCATGTATTATTTCATTTTAGCTGGGTTTTTTTGGGAATTGTATATATATATATACATATATTAGTTTTGATTAAAAAAAAAAGTAAAACGACAAAGACAAATGCGTTTCTCTGATCTGTTCAAACTTTTTCTGACATTTGCTTAGTGGGTAAGCTTTGGTTATTTTTTTGTGCTTTGCTAGGCCCTTTGTTTTCTCTTTTTTCCCCTCATTTTAATCAGGAAAAAGTTGTTTTTTTTTTTTTTTAATTATAGGAGTGGAGATATTAAAATTCTAATATATTTGTCGACCATATAAGATGTTATTGCAGTTTTACTATAATTTTATTAAAACACCTAGTTTACTGTCGCATATTTAATTTACAAATAGTTATTATTAATAAGGATGATAATTTAGTATTTGATAACCATTTGATTTGTTTTTTTTTTTTTTTTTGAAATTTTAAATTTTTTTTACTCCGATTTCTTATAATTGTCCTCTATTATTCCTACAATATATCTACATTTTATGAAGAAAATACGTGAATGCTAATTAAATTTTAAAAATAAAAACAAATTTTTTAAGCTATTTTTTTCTAAATTTTTGTTTTGTTTCTACAAAAAAAATATATATATATATATATATATAAGATGTAGATATTCAAGTAAGAAAAAACACATAATTACATGCTTGTTATAGGTTTAAATTTCAAAAATTAAAACTAAAAACAAAATAATTATGGATTTAATCTAATTTGGTTAGAGATTAAATTTTAATTTTTCAAATTACAAAAAAAAATGGTATATATTTGTGAAACAACTAATTTTTTTATTTGTAGATGACATATTTATAATTTAATTACATTTAAAGTAATTATTACGCTTCTTTTTTTGCATAAGTAATTTTCTTTTTAAAATAGGGAGAAAATGGATACAACAAATCTTATAAGAAAGTATTATTTTTTTGATAATATAAGAATTAAATAACGATTTTCAAAATTCTATGATCGTAGAGTTAAAATAAATTATTATCAAATAATATAACCAATATACACATCAACCTATTCGGTCGACGGTTATCTATTACAAACTATAAAATGTCGGAGACAAAAACTATAAAATGGATTTTTTTAGCATAAGCAATCGCTATTCGCTATACTTAGAAGCTATAAAATGACGAAAATAATCCATGACGGCCATACGTTATCTATTTCATTCGTTCAAAGTTTTTATTCTCTTTGGCCCCACCTGTAAATTTAAAGAAATAAAAAAGGTAGATCTTATAGAGACAGAAATTAGTGGCCGTACGTAGGACGACACAAAATGTAAAACTATTCTTTTTCTCAAAAAAAAAAAAAAATCGAGAAGGAGAATAAATATCGATTATCGGAATCGAACAAATGATATTGGTGTTGAACTCATTTATAATTGTCGAAGTTAAAAAATATGTGGGCTTAGAAATTTAAATGTCCTAGCCACATACCTCATAGTTCATGTTCATGATATTTGTTGTGTTGTTAAGACAAAAAAGAAAATTGAGTAAATAAATATTATTTGTGGGAATGGTACTGCAGGGAAAACACATAATTCGATTAAATTCACAATCATGTTGAACTGGCTGAAGTTAAAAATGTGAAAATAAAAAATGTGATAATTAATTATTATGAGTTGATTAATGGTACTTTTTAAAGTACATTTTTAGTTGTCCAAGGGGTGGTGATGAGTTTGTTGAAAACTTGGATTTTGTGGATATACTTCTTTTGAGATTTTAGGTTCAAGATTCATGTGTGACATGATTTTTTTGATGTCTTCGGTGCTTGATTTAAGGACGGGCATGGTTACCTTGTAAAAAAAACATTTTTAATTATGAATATTTGCAAGACTACGGGAGACAATTACAAATGCTGAAAAGGGATGATTTTATGTTTTTTTTTTATAATTTATTTGATACTTTTCTCTCAACTGAAATATTTTTATGCATTTTTTAATTTACTAGAAAAGAATTCAAGCAGTATTGAAGTGGAGGAAGGAGACCACAAAGTTTATAAATAGAGTATAACTATTCTCTAATAAATGATAATCAAATACGAATCAAACTCGTGATTATAATATTCAAGTGGATTTCCACAAAACAATAAAATCATCGAGTACTGACCCTATTAGTGTCATTTAACACATTCTAACATGTCAGTTGAAAGACACTCACTTTGAAATGATTCTACCCATTTTGACTATTATGTATTGTATCTTATTTTGATAATTAGAGGGTAAAATTGAGAAAGATGGAGTTATTAAGAGATGAGATCATCTTGTCGGTCCCAAGTTTTCACTTGGACTTTGGTCTTTGATGTTTTGAAGTATATCATTTTCGCCTTTAAATTTTGAAAAACAGTCTTTTTATTTAACTGTCAAACTCAAATCTACATTTGCTCCATTGAGGTGATTCGAGAATTATAAACCTTTGATTTATCAACTTATTTACTATTTCAGTTAAATCATGCTTGTTTTTACTCTTTTAAAATGTATATTTTTCTGTCTATGAGCATTTATTCTATTTTTATTTACGCCGACTATCTATTTTCATGGATCGATTTGATTTGTATATTCAATTCGGATTTTTTTTTAGATATTCCAAAGTTGTGGACATATAAAGGAAATTTAAAAGAACCAAAAGGTTGCCTAAAAACATTAAACCACTTTTGCAATATAAAAAGCTAATAGACATTAAAAAAATGTTAGTGTTGATGCCAAAATTTGGTCTCTATGATCAATGGTGAATTTGTATTTCGTTGAGACGAATAACTGTAAAACAAACAATAATCAACTAGACATTGGCGTGGGTGAGCCATGTCACCTCCGATGCCTAAGTCAGTCTTGCTAAAAAAGTGTAGAGGTGTTGTTTCTAGGGTTTAGATTTGTTAGAGTCCAAACTGATTATTTATGGACATGCAAGTCTTTCTATACAACCTTAGACATACGATTTGGGCTTGTGAACTGTGTCAAAGCTTTGTTTGGGTCTAACCTTTTATAATTGAGCTAATGAATTTCATGAGCTCTGGATCACGAATTTCACCCACGACAATAGCTATATGAATAAAATTCCCTTTTAAATGTCATGCCAAGCGTCATACTGAACATGGCCAACTCGACTCCAGTGGACCTTAGCCTGAACGGGCTAAAATGAAGAAATAAGGCCCATGAGTTCAATTTCAACTCCCATATGCCTATTAATAACTCGTTACTTTTTGGATTGAAATTAGGGAAATTATACTCACTATTCACTTTTACAAAACCATTTACAAGCGTGTTCAAATATGAAATTATTTGTAAATACATTTTTTTCAATTAAAATTATTTAAAAATTATTTTAAGTACGAATCTACCGTTTCCCGTGGTCATTTTTCTTTTTCCCAAATCATTCATGACATTATTGTCAACCACACTCCACTCATACTTAAATCCTCAATATAATTAAGGGGCTTTTGCATGTATATTACAAAATGAATAAAATATTACATGAACAACACAATAATGAAAATATTTGCACATATAGCAAAAATTGTAAATTGATAGATTTCATATCGATAGATTCTATCGATAAAGGGTGATAGAATCAATTACTAATAAATAAAGTAAATTGATACACTTCCATCAGATTCTATCAAAAGTCTATCAATAAAAACCGATAGAATCAATCACTGATAAAATTGATAGACTTCCATCACTAGAGAATGATAGATTCTATCAAAGTCTTCTATAAAAAAAGTAAATATTTTTTTTTTTAAAATGGCAGAATTTGCTATAAAAGAATTATTTTTAAAAATGTGCTATAATTGTAAACTGTGGTAAAAAAGTTGCTATACAGCGCAAATTCCCTATAATTAATTGAAAAAGAGATTTCTACTGACACCAACTTTTAAAAAATTTAAAACTTCAATTAGCTATTATATTATGTCATATGCAATGTTAATTTTATTGACTAAATATTTAATATTAGTATTTTTATTAATACATATTAATCATGTATTATAAATATTCATTTATACAATATTTTTATTAATACAAAAGGACCATATATGTTATTTTTTCTTAAAATTTACTATAATTACAATTAGTTTCTAGATTCGATTAATTTCGCAAGTTTTTTTTAAAATATTCGGTAGACTTTATATCATTTTTATAAGACAATATTAATGATTAACACTAGTATTATTGAGTATTTATAATACATAATTAATAATTAATATTAGTATTAATAAGTATTTATAATATAGTATTAATGATTAATGCTAGTATTAATGAGTATTTATAATACAGTATTAATGATCAATACTAGTATTAATGAATATTTATAATACAGTAATTAATAAATTTTTTTTGAAATTATACTAATGAGTATCTATAATACAATATTAATAATTAATGACAATGTTAATCAATATTTATAATATATTATCAATGAATATTTTTAATGCAATATTAATGATTAATGCTAGTATTAATGACAATTATATAAAATATGAATGATTAATATTAGTATTAAAGAATATTTATAATACAATATTAATAAGTAATTATAATACTAATATTAATGATGAATACTATATTACTCACAATTATAATACAATATTCTAACGTATTATAGATTATTAATGATTATAAAATTTGTTTCTCAAAAAATGACTTTAATATTTGCGTACATTTATAATTAAATTCATCTAGTAGAATTTCCTTTGAAAAAAAAAACCTCAAAAAGTATATGAAATACTCGGTAAAGAAGAATGACAAAATAAGAAGAAAATTTTAGGAGGAAGTTGAAGTGAAAATAGGATGACGGAAGTTGAAAATGTGATTTTAGAAATTTAAAATTTTTCATTTTATTAAAGGTAATAAATGATTATTTTATCATTTCATATTAAAATAAAATTTCTGATTTTTAGTGCGTTACTTTTGCTAAATTTTTAAAATTCAAACATTTTTGTAAATATTTTTTCTATTTAGCCTAATCACGTAAAAAGCTCTTGAAATTATTATTATTATTATTTTCCCATTATGTAATCAATCAGAATTCTAATATAATTATTTAGTTAGGTTGCCTAGGTTATAAAAATAAAAATAAAATAAAAGAATCTATTGATGTTATTCACTCAAGATAATTATAAATCAAAATAAGAATACAAAAAAGTTTATTGTGTTTGGAGTGAAATTTGAACTTCCTTAAATCCCAAGATCATATCATATTAGTTAGCTTATCTTGTTTTTTGTCCAAGTGGTTGAGCTCATCGGTAGGGGTGGGAATTCCATTTAGATGGAGAATGTTTTTTTTTCCCTTTTTCTTTTATTTGAATGGAGATAAGTAGAGATGTCTATATGACAGTGTCGAGAAATAGTTTTCTAGTCTCCATCTTTACTACTAAATGTAATTGTCATTCCTTCAAAATTCATCAATTTTTTTTGCAGGATGGGAGCGGAATTCCCTACAAGAAATTAGTGGGAATCAAATTCTCGAGGGAAATTTTTTCCGTTTATTTTTTCGTTTGTATTCATCTAAAAATTTATATGTATTTTTAAAATAATATTTTTGAATAATTAATTTTCAATTACCTATTTAAATATTCAAGAAATATAACCATTTAAATAAATATTTATACATGGAAAGTTATATTTAAAAGATCAAATCGAGAAACAAATGATTATTGAAAATAAAATAAAAAATAAATTCTAAATAAATTGAAAATCAAGAAAAAGAAGGGGAGAAATACATTCTTGGTCGTAGTTTTTAGATATTTTTCATCTCACCCACTCCTTATTCTCGACATATATCAGAATCCACCATCGCGTTCAAGATGGGTCCCTCCTAGAAAAATAAACATGCATGAATATAAGAAAATACTCTCCTTTTTTTTTTTTTTAATTAACTAGGATATTTGAATTAGGTGATTTAAATATGTGACCTCTTACCAATAAACATAACATAATTCTTTTTTTAGTACAGATTGGGGAAAGAAGAAAAATATGTTAAACTGGTTTACAATAAATAATCATTGCAACCATAATTCTAATAATTGGATAATATATAAACATAGTAGCCAAAATCATTTAAATCTCGCACCTCTAATGGTTGTACCAAATAAAACATACAACCTCTTTATTTTTTTAATTAAAAAATATTGGGGTGGGGTGATTTAAATTGATTAGGTTTTCAAATGACATAAGAAGTCGATGAAATTTTACTCTTCTCTTTAAATGCATTATAGTAAAGCAAAATTAAGTGTCCATGTGAAATTAATCCTCACACTCGAACTTAAGACTTTCTAAGACATCGAGGAGAGTCAACCACTGCATTACCCCATACGAGATTTCAAACTTTTACTAGTGGATTATCAAGTTTTTGAACCTGAACATGTTGATTATGAAGCTTTTAAAATTGTAACATATTGGTTAAGTTGGTAAACATCATTCAACAAGAAACCACCATTACAGCCACCCTCTGACGTTCGGCAGTTTTGCCAATAACCATAGATTTTCCCTCCAAAATAAAGATATATCCTCATCAATGAATATAGGATCCACCAATCTAAAAATAGTAGAAAAACATTGTTTATACAAACAATGAAAAGAAACTAACGATTCCTAACAACACGAACAAATGTTTAATATATTGTTCAATTTATAAAAATCTCAAGAGTCAGACAAGTTGGTAATTACTTTGAGCTTTATATAAACTACATTTAAATTTAAATTTTATTTTCATTTGTATGGTCCATGGATTGTAACATAAAAAAGAAAAAAAAAACAAATATATATATAGAGTAATAGCCAAATGAATAAATCCTAAGCCCTAAACTCCAATTTATCCGCCTTGCATTCAACAATCTGCTTCTTCAAAACCTCTCGGCTAATCGCCTTGTGATCCACATCGCAAGAATGCGTCTCTGGATACCTATGGCTGCCGCAGAACAAATCTCCACAACGGCAATGGAATCCTAACAATCCGACTTTCTTCTTGCAGATACTACACCGATTCTTCGTTTTAGGCGCCGATTCGGAAGTTTCGGAACTCGATCCTTCCGATCGGCCATTTTCTTCTTCATCCCGAACTCCGCCGATTTCTGTGCCGATTTGCGATCGTACAACGGCGTTGGAGGTAGAATCGTGGACGGATTTCATGAGGAAGGCGGCGTAACAGACGGAACAGAGGTTTCGATTCTTCGGACTGCTGAAGAAGCCGCAGTTGTTGGCGCAGAGTTGTGCGTCGCCGCCATTGCTTGAACTTCCTGAATCAGGCATTGTAGGTTTTGGATCTATTTCTTGTTGAATCTCGATTTGTTGAAACTCCGGCGATCTGTTGAAACTCGAATCGGCGAACGATTCGGATGCATCGGAACTCTCTGACGCCGGAGGAGATCCTTCCGATCGGAGATCTGCTTCTTCGTCGCGAACTCGGGCGATTTCTGTGCCGATTTGCGATTGAACGGCGTCGTTTGAGGTTGAATCCTGGCCGGATTGTTTGAGGAAGGCGGCGTAGCAAACGGAACAGAGGTTTTGATTTTGCTGATTTCCGAAGAAGCCGCAGTCGTTGGCGCAGAGTGGTGCGTTGTTGCTATTGGTTGAACTTCCAGAATCGGCCATTGCAGGTTTTTGGATCTATTTCTTGTTGAAATTCTAATTTGATTTGTGTTTCAGAAATTTCTTTGTGGTTTTGGTGTTTGTGATTGAGTTTGGTGTGGAAGTTTATTTATATACAAATTGATATGAATCAGATTAGGAAATTGTTATTTTATCAAAATAATAATAGTAATAATAATAAATAATAAAGATTAGGAAAAGGTTCTAGAAGTTAAATCGGCAAAGATTTTGGATGAATAATTTTGAGATTTATGGGTTAAGTTTGCCATTTGAATTACAGATTTAGTCCGATAATTTTGATCAATTTTATAAGATAGAGTATAATATATTTATTTTGAGAATAGAGAATAATATATTTTGTTTCTTTAAAAAGGTAAAAAAAAAGTATATTGAAAAAAAGTTGTATATCGTAACTAACCGTTTTCTTTTTTTCTTTAAAAAAACGTTTTTTTTTTTTTTTTGGAGAAATCGTAACAAACCGCTTTAACTTAACCATTTAAAATCTCATTAATTAATCAAAAAAGTGATGTCAACATTTTATAAAGATAATTCAATGACATATTTTATAAAATAGTTCAAAGACATTTAAACTTTAATACCTTTCCTTCAAAAATTGATAAAGGTATTTGCAAGGAGATATTATTAAAAAATAAAATAAATAAAATTTAGAAATATTTTTGAAAAAAATATTCAGGAGTATTTGTTTATATATCCTTAAAAAAATATCAACGAGAAATCACTTTTTAAAAAATTTAACAACAATAATCATTGATATATTAACGAGCATTATCTATATTTTCTTATAATATGATATCAATGAATATTTTCATATTATTTTCTAATCCACATTTTTTTTACTAAAAAAGATTACATGGAATAAAATGGAGGGTATAGGTTTAAATTCTTCCCCATAAATATAGTTGAATATGTATATATTATAGTTGTGGTTTTTTTTACAACTATTGGTGAACTTGACTAATAATTTACAAACATCTAATTGAAATCATAAATGTTTAAAAAAAAAAAATTGAAATCATAAAAGGCCAAATCCAATCAATTGGAGACTTAATAGGGTATTTATTTATTTATTTTTGAAATTACAACAATTGGGGGGAGGGGGATTCGAACCCAAAGCCATTGGTCATTGAGCATACACTAATACCGTTGAACAAGCTCATGTTGGCGAATTAATAGGGTATTAGAAGTAAATGGCTAAGTTTTTCAAACTTATTTATGAAATAGCTACCATTCTTATCCATTTAATTAGATGGCTAATTTGAGATTGAGGATGTGAGAGAAATGTTTTCTTTACAAAAATATCCCTAAATTTTATTTAACTCACAACCTGATGAATTAATTATTAAATTTAGAAAAATCGTTACTTCCTTATATTTCAGGGAGTGAAATACTCAACTGATTTTTTGAAATTCCTAAAATTAATACATGTTTTTTTTTTTTAGATAATATCTCTATTTGTTTTTCTAACAAGTTTAATTTTCTCAATTTTAAATGTAGATAAATTCGTGAAATTAATAAATTTTACCTTAAAACTAAACACCACTATTGAAATTTAGTAGATCAATTCTCTTTTTATATTAAATGTACAAAAAAATATTAGAATTTTCTTTTGGAAATCATACAACCTACCGTGGATTAATCATCGTTCTTTTGCAAAATGAGTGTAAAACATGGGAGAGATCATTAGAGTGAAAGTGATTTATCTATCAATTGAATTTAAAGAATGGTTACTTAGAAAGTTTATATCACTAAACAGTACATGATAATGTATATACTAGTACATAATTAAATATATGTATCTATCTATCAACTAACATTATATATAAGTACATCTACATATATAAATACAAACACATGTACAAACCACTATACATATACAATAAATATCAAAACACATGTATAAATCCAAATTAATAACAAAGCTCTGGTGACATCTTGTATGTACAGCTAATTAAAAGGTTACAGATTCGATCTCCCACCCCATAAATGTCACAAGAAAACATAATTTGTACCACATGTTCCGAGCTCTACATTTTCAAATTTCAAATTGTTATATTATCTTTATATATATTCGTGATTTTCAGGACTAGTTTGCGCGCGTCTCAACTAATGTTATGAGACATACCATTTAACCCTACAACATTTAGATGTTAAGGAAACTAGTACGGAATTAATTCCCATGTAAGTGGTTACCATGTACAAATTGCTATATTGTCATATCATTTTTTTCTAAATTTTTTCATATATAGCAAATTTTTGTGCCATTTTTCTATATTCCAAAATTGTCTAGACGTTTCAATCAATTTATATTTCACTTACTTCTTTATAATAACCTGAAAACAAATGAGTAATTTAATTCAATGTTTTACGTACAACTCAACTTCTGACTTTGTAGCATTGTAAAATTCAAGAGAATTCTAGTGCCTCATCTTTGCTTTTGGACTTTTTTTTTGTTTGTTTAAATTTCACCTTTTATAAACAGTTAAATATTTAATTATGATTGATATAGGAGATGGAATTCAATTTATAGCATACATATTTATACATATGCATGCATCAAATCACGACACTAGCACCTCAACATCTATATATATATATGTACACTTACTCATATCAAGTGGTCATCTCATAATAATTCAACTTATCATAATTAACCTATAATGCGTGAGTAAAATCGGATTAGAGATTTAAATTAATAAAAATACTTAAAAAGGAAAAGAAGATTATAATCCAAAACACAAGAGTTCTATCTAAGAAATAGAATATCTATAAGTATTCTTCAATTTTAGGATTAAAAGCAAAATATTTCTAGGTCTCTACCTAATCGACCATGCTCGAAATCATATTTTCAAACCTCTAGCAACAATATGGCTCAACTTCTTCAAACATAAGATTCCATCTTATTCCCCTTTCTTTCTCTCTAATTCTCTTCATTCCTATTTCCAAATTTTCTTTCTCCTCTTCTCTTATTCTTCTTTTTTTATTTGAAACCATTTGAAGTAAAAATGGAAGACAATTTTTTTTTTCTAAACTTTGCTTTCATTGTTATTCTTCTCAAGGAATTTGTTGTTGTTCTTTTGAGAATGTTCGTGACTTTTGTTTTTGTGCATTTTTTAATGTGGGGTTTGCCTCTTTTGACATGGTTCGTTTCTTTTTAGAAGCTTCTTGATTTTAAGTGCTAAGATTTAGTAATTTTTTTTGTTGTTTGGGCAATGCCTTTCTTCATTATAAAAGAGTTTTTTTATATATCTTATTTTTGCTATGTTAAAGTAAACTTCTTTTTTGTTTTCCTTCTCTCATTTGAATCATGATTCAATTTGTTAATGGCTGATATGAGGCAACTACTAGAATATGGTGATCAATGAGCACAAGAATTTGTTCATGAAGATGAAACGGAAGAAAGGTAAGTTGCATTGATATATTGTGTTTAAAATATATGTGATAGATAATATTCAAGTATTAGGTGTGTGATCTGCAGAGATTTGAAGATTAAAATTTTTAACTTTTATTTTAAATATAGTTACTCGTTCAAAGTTTTATTGAGTGCTTGAAATTTTCAATTTAGTTATGGTTAAATTTAAATAGTAAATCTGATTTTAAAATTTGGTAGGTGGTTACAAGTGAATCTAAAATCAAATTAATTAACTCATAAATAATATATTTAAAAATAAGGGTATAAGAGTCAAATACAATTTAATTAATAATTTATTATTTTTTAGAAATTCAGATTTAGACACAAATTTAAATTCTTTAGTAGAATAGCTATTTATTGAATAAATTTCTTCCTCCAAAAAATGAAAACTAATAACATATGAGGACCCAAATTATAAAGCCCAAATTCAACTAATTTTATTATATTAGAAAAAGAAAAATTTAAAAAAAAAACAAGGAAGAAGCAGAGAAAGGTATTTTGAGAAAGAAGCAGAGCACCAAACCTGGATCCAAAGAACCGAAGCTTCAAATCTGGATCCAATCGTCGATTTCAGTGCTCTGAACTCTGAATCGAGCATTCGAAAGCTTCAAAATCCGAAATGACGGATCATAAATTCTTTGAAGATCGTCGTAAAGACAACAGATGTCGATAATTTCCGCCATTTTTATGGAGAAATTTCAGAAGAACACAGAGGTAGCAGAGCGCTAAATCGTAAAACAAATCGACGAAAAAGAAGAGGACGCTCAGAAATCTGAATCGGAGCGGTAAACTGTTTGAATTTAGGTTTTGCAGAATGAATAGTGGAATCGATACTTACTGTGACTGACATTTGCTGCTGGTTTTTTCTTTTCATGATCTGACTGTTCATCTCCATTTTTTTTTTTTAATCTAACAATTAAAATGTCGGTTTCTTATCGTTTGAGCCTTCCAGATTTCATTATTTGGTGCAATCTAGTTTCGATCTTACAAATATCCATTTGGAATTTACATTTAAAATTAATTACTTTAGTAAATACAATTGGTTTTTTTTTTCCGGACAAGTATGCAATTTAATTTAGTCTATAAAGATTATTAGTTATTAATTAGTATGTTTTTAAGGTCACGATAAGATTATTAGAAAAATTCTCCAATTATGTAATTTTTTCTCTATGTGGCCCATGGTTCGGTTCGGTTTGATTTTTTTATTAAAATAGAGATCGAACCGAATGAACAGTTGGGTTTTTATTTCGACTTTTGATCAATCAAGCTTTTCTTATAAGAGACTCTCTTGTGTGTGTTGCATGCACAAGTCATCCAAACCTGTGTTCCAACTCGAATGTGAGCATGGATAGAGACAAATTCCTTCCGTTGCACGAGAAGTCAAAGAGATGGAGATGGAATTTTAGATTGTTTTCAAGAGGGGCTGAGAATCGACTAAAACATTGTTTGGAGGGCATAAAGGAGATGGTTTTTTAGTTCAATTATAGAGATGCCTATTTTCCCAAAGATGTCGGGAATTCGTAGGACCTCCTTCGTTAGGGGTAGTGAATCTCATTTAGGCGGAGAATGGAAAAGTGAATGGTGACAAAATTTCTTCGTGAATAAATAGAATGGTGACAGAGAATGTATTCTATTTCCATGGCTTCTATTGAGCCGGGTTGGGTTCGAGTTGACTCCATCAATTTGATTGAACCGGTTTTGTCCTTGGACCGAGCCGGTGATTCAACTGAACCGAGCTTATTCATGGTTCTAGTTTCTGTTCGATTTTTCTGCTCATTTTTGTCTATTCTTCCCAATTTGTCACAGCTGCGGATGGTTATGAGTCGTGTTAGCATTTTGAATTTCTACAGTATTTTGTTAGTGTTTGTTTCCTAGTGTGGATGTGTCTTTTTGCAATAGCTTTTGGTTTATTTTAGGTGTAGTTTTTTGTGGTATTTGCTGGCTCGATCCCTTATCGAGTTGATTGACGAAGGCATTTTTAAGCAAGTTTTGAGTCGTTCGGGTCAGGGAAAGGGTAGTTCCCTTAGGGGATCAATCCTCCCCTTTTTAACTTTGGTGGGATCGCATACTTTAGTGGTTCTTATGCTCCAAGGATTATCTCTCAAAAGTTCATCGAAAGTCGACCTTTATGGTTTTGATGATGTTTGTTCGGTCTTCAATGAAATGTGTTCATTCCATAATTATGAAGGTCAAGGTCCGTATAGGCTCAATGCTATTTAATGTTGGTTTCAAAATCAATTCTTGTCTGATCGGTTGGCCACCTTCCAAAATCAATTATCGTATGGAAGGATAGTTTGTTATGTTGTGGTTTAGTAAATGGATTTTATTTTCAAAAAAAAAACATGAAAGTATAAACAATTCCTTTTAAAAAGAATTAATATCTAATTGAAAATTAATAATTAATAATTAAATTAACTATTGTTTTAATAAGGATTAAAATTAACTTTCTGATTATATATATATATATATATATTATGATTGATCAAATTGAGATTTGGAAAAAAAAATAATTAGGAAATAATTTGTGTACTTGATCCCTACAAATTATCTGTGAAAAATCCATGTCCCCATCCATGTGAAATTCAAGAGTTAATTTTGCAGCTATAAGGATTAAAAAGAGTGACGAGATGGAGACGGTAAAGCCATCTTTATTCATCCCCGACCAGTGAGCATCTCTATTTAATTGTAATTATATATATATATATATATATATTTAAATTCATAATCTTTTGAATCATGAATGTTATTAATATTAATATAGAATTAATAACATGCGATGAAAGAGTTGGTGAATGAAGGAAATTGTAAACCAAAGATGAAGTATAGTTTTTGTGAGGATGTATAGTTAGTTACCTTTGGGGTTTGATGCTCCTCCCTTAGAGCCGTTCACTTCATGGTAATCCAGGATTCCCATGGGATGAGAATCTGGATTACCACGTTTATTTAACAGGAATCGAAAATATTCCGGGGCATCCTAGGATGCTCATTTGAGAGGCATTTAAATGCCCTCCTGCAACATGGGTTTTTAGGATTCTCATGTATAGGGCATCCCAAATGACATTTTTACCCTTATTATTTAGTAAAATTATATCTCATCAATTCCTATCAACTTTTTTTCCCCATATTTTATGAGCTAGTTTGTAGCTTAAAATAAAATAATATGTTCTTTTTTAGTATATGATTATTATGCTTGTATAAACAACTAATCATACATAATTAATTTTATTTATATTTTTCAAATATAATTGTCTACTTTTTTTATATTTAGCGAATTTTATTGCTTATTCAACTAATGAATTTATTTTAGTTTTTTTATTAAATAAATTTATTTCATAAAATAATATTTAAATTAATAAAAAAAAAGATATGTTATATAAATTTTAATTATATAAATTAACGTGTAAATTAAGTTAGGAGGGTAATTAAGATAATTTTATAACGGTTTCTCTGATACCCATGAAATTATTCCTACAAAACAAACACGGTTATCTAAAAATGCCGGACATCTATCATTCGGGGTATCTATGATTCCAGATATCCAAAGATTCTGGTTATCCAAATTACCAAAAAGTAAACGGGCCCTTATAGTTTTAGTGTATTTTAGTAGTAGTTTTATGCATGTTTGATAACTTATGAATCTTGGAGTCTTGTTATTCCCTTCGTGTTAAGGTAGGTGTGAGATGCTTGTGTCTTTTTAGAAATATTTTCCCCCAAGACTTTCTCTACTACTTGTACATCAGGATCATCATCATGCCACATTTGAAAGTTCTAAATACCATTGTATTTTTTATTGGGTAATCCTGGTAACTTACACCCCTATAATTGTTGGTTTGCGGCTTACATATTTGTTTTAGGGAATTTTGTATATTTAATTTTTTTTTTTTTTTATCATAGGTTAAATGTTGTTACTTGGAGTAATTTTGTATTTTCGTTTGGGGCTTGTGAGTTAGGAATTTTTGTAACCCAATTTTTAATATCCTATTTAAACATTTCTCTGATTGAGCTTTTCTTTGAGAGAGACATTAGAGAAGTAGAGCATTTGGTGAGATTTGGGATTTGGACACTGTTCTCCTTTCTCCTCCAATTTGCTTATGTCAGTAATGAAAATTGTTCTTGGTTCGATATTGGAATAGGAAATTCCCGAATCACTGTTATATTTAATTTCCTCCTCCATTTACTTAGTTATGTTTTCTCTTGTTTATTGATTTTTTATCAGATATATTTGTTTTGAAATTAAATTATTAACACCTAATATAAAAAGTGGGTTTTGGGAAGAATAAAAAGTAGCTAAAAGTAAATAAAAATAAATGTATCTTGTACCTATATGAGTAAAGCGATTTGTGCCAACTCAACCGAGAATTATTTTCGGTCTCATTCTTTCCATTTATTTTCGATGGTAAAAGACTCCGAATTAAAAAAATAAAAAGAAAAGGAAAAAAACTAATACAATTTTGCGGGTGTAGGATGAAAAATAAGAATGATTGCATCTATATAGTGTTAGGGACTGTCCTATGAAAGGCAATTGGCAATGCAAATTTGTAGGGCACTGGTTTTGTGTTGCCTTGGCTTAGGGACAGTGACAGCTAAGTCTATCATTTATCATTTTCACAACCATCTAATCAAAAATTTAACCCCCTCATACTATTTTCCCATTTTCCCTCTTTTTCTGTCTAAACTTTTTTAAGTTAAACCATCATTTTTGTTGTATAATTTTATTTAATTTTATTTTATTAGGGTTCACTAAAATATATATATATATATATATATATATATTCAAACATGAATACAAAGCAAATTTTAGTCAAATTAAGTAATAATGATAAATTTTTAATGCAAGAGAACGCATATTTACTAATATGATTAATTCTTTTTTAAAAAAGTTAAAATAAACTAGTTATCAGAATTAATTTTAAGTTTTTTTTTAGAAAAGAATTAATTTTAAATTTTATTGAAAATTAGCTATAAATATAGATATCAACAAGAATTTAGAGTAAAATAAAAACTTAATTGGGACCCATAAGATTTTTAACAAACTGTATATTATATTCATTTATTCGTCCACGTGTAGAAAACAAAGTCCTACAAAGTTTGCATTATTAGATATCTATTTATGCTAATATATTTATTTAATAATGGATTTTAATGTGTAATACTGTAAAATTTCAAATCAATCCTCCATTTTTAAAAATATTTTATCCTATTTTTAAAATTAGGTGTAGTTTAAAGAACACTAAAAAATTCAATTTATGCCTATTTGATAATTATTTTGTTTTAAATTTTTGTTTTTGAAATTTTAACCTGTAACAATTATTTTATCACATATATTTTTTGTTGGGATATTTCTCTCATACCTATATTTTTATAAAGCAAACCAAAATTTAATTCAAAAAACATCATAAATATGAATCCTACAAACCTAACACTGTAATCAAATTTTTGAAAATTTGATTATGATACTCAGGCTTAGAAATCCAAATTGTGGAAATCCTGATTCCAGCTGGTGAACCAAGGAAGGTTTTAATGTTTTGGAATAAATCACTTCAATCAAAATGTTGTAGGACTTCATACTATTCATAAGTTAGTTAATTATGAGTGTGGTAAATGAGAATGGTACAACTACAAAATATTGTACTATTTTGAAGAATAAATTGTTTCTTTTATTGATTTATTTGTACTGTCTAAAATGATACTATATCTCCAGTCTCCTTATCCTACCACTTCAAAAAGTATGTGTAGGACAGCCATGTATTATACCTAAAATAAGTCATTCTTAATCATATTATTATTTTTTTTAAATGTGTTTTTTCTTTTTTATTTTTTAAATTCTTAATTTCACTCTTTCTTTTTATTGAAACTATGCTCTCAATTTATTAAAAAACTTCAATTAGATAATTTCATAAAAAATTGTTAAACTTTGATAACACCACATTAGTATGTCAATGAGTTGCGAGATTAATAGCATATTACATGCGATCTACCACTTAGACACATTCACTAAGAAAAAAAATTGAAATTCATTAATTGGTGAGCCATGTTTTTCTATGAATAACTCTTGGCATGTTTATAAGTATACAAATTCCATAAGTCACCTATTTAAGAATTAATTTGTTCCACATTTTCTTGACATCAAAATATTGTAGGATTACATGAATGTTAAATAAAAATAATCATGTGCACTTAAGTTGGTACATACACTTACATATAAAAAAAAATTTAAAAATCTCATATATAAACTTTGGCCCAAATCAAATCTTAAGATAAGAACACAAGAAAATATGACTTGCAAGATTAGGACACAATCCAACCTTAATAAAATGCATAAGTTCACTAATCCCAACATAACAACATTTTCAATGCAGCTATAAGAAAAAAAAGGTTACCAAGTCTCAGTCATTTCAACATGGTAAATCATAATCTTCTCAAAAAAAAAAAAACATGGTAAATCATAAAATCTAAAAGTGGCTTTGAAATAAGCCAGTCAGTTTCAATAGGTTACCTATAATTGAGAGTTCTGTTACTTCTTCAGCTCCACCAAAAGTGCTTTTCTGTTCAACTCTTGTAGTAGAAGTTGGGTAAGTTGCTGCCATGGTGATGAAAAATAGCTGGAAAATGGATTTCACCAACAGCAGATGAAGATGAAGAAGAACTAGAAGGGAATCCTGATGATGCTGCAGCAGAGAAGAGTGGCAAAGAGGTTTCATTTGAGTGGCCATGGATTTGCCAGTCCCAAGATCCAACCCCCATTCTCATCTCTGTTGCTCTTTCCTGCAATTCAAAATACTAACCGTGTTACTATTCGGCAACACCCGTGTCAAACTAAAGCATAACTCAACTTTTTTTATAAATCGATGAATTGGAGCTTCACTCCATTATGCTCAGAGGTACCCGCATCTTTCCTAAGGTCCCAGACGCGGGAGACAATAAGGGATTTCACAATTAAGTTCACTCGTGGAGTTCGAACTTGAGATTTCCAAATAAACATGTCTGAAATAAAAACACCTAGCCTCAACCTACGAGGCTGCCCCCTCGGAGACACCAAACATAACTCAATTGGTATAAAGTAGTTAATCTCGAGCAAGAAAGAGACAGCACGAGTTTATGTACATACTCCATTTGATTTAAATAAATGAACTTGGTGAGCCCCACGTAATAAAATGATGCATCTACTTTCTTATCTACTGAGTAGTTGAGGGCTACTAGACGTAACCAGATGAAATATGTACCTTTCAACTGAAATAAATATGTTTTGTGAACCTCATGTAATAAAACAGTACATTTACAGATTTCGTAGGTAAATGAATATTAATGGATGAAATGTGTACAACAATAGTCCAAACGGACTGAATTTTAACCGTAATTGACATGTATCTTCGACTTAGAGCTCGCATGTTCAAATTGTCTAACGAATATTGTTGTTGTACTTCAAAAAATTAAAATAATATAGAAGTGTAGGTTTTTTTTTTCCAGTACAGTGCAACTGGGTGTGGAAGATTCTGGGTTCAAAACTTCTGAACTCTATCTCTTCACTAGTTAAGTTATGTTTAGATTGACAAAGTTGTTTATATAATAAAATAGCATATCTATGGAATAATACAAATGCAAGATAATATGTAATACAGCAATCATTTTCCCCCAAACAGATCATATGAACTTTGTTTTCAAAATGGTGTATTACCTTGGAGATGGGAAAGAAACTGGAATTTGAAACATTCCAAGAAGAATGGTAATTGGAAGGTACTGCAAAGCCATATGGCTGGGACGAACTAATTGCTGCTGAAACAGAGTTTTCAAGCTGCCAGTGAGAGCTAGATGTTAGGCAAGCATGATAAAGAAAAATGAATTGCAGCTTGCTTAATCAAGAGAAAGAATTCCAGAAATTGGTCTCGAGAATTACCGTCGCCCTTCTATCAACAAGCGCATTGTGTGAGCAGTGTTGAAATTCATTGCCAAACATGCCAATGCTCTCAGTTTGTACATCAGAAAGATTTGGGGGAGCTATGGCCAAGTTCAGGTCAAGCATCTGGTTGTTCTCTGCAAATTAAGACGGTTTTCGATATCGATTGTTGTGTATAACGCGATCAGACAAACAATGTTGTCAAGATCTAGAGTTGCAAAATGACAATGATCAAATAGGCAAGAAAATGTATCAACAGAGAAGAACAAGACCTCCAGTGTCAGTCTCAGAAGCCATCTCTGCCACATAAGAACTTGGTTCAAAGTTAGTAACAGCCTCCTTACCATTGCATCTAAGGGCAGCCTTGTCATAAGCCCTGATTAAACATTAAAATATCAAGTTAACAACAAAGTGTGAAAAGCTATAACAGTTTAAATTGAAAGAATTTAAGAAGACCTTGCAGCTTCAATCTCATTATCAAAGAGGCCAAGATATATGTACCTACAAAGAAGTAAAAGCCACCAAAAACAGCTCAATTCAAGACAAAAATCCCACAAAAACTAGCAAACAAACAAAGAAAACAAACTCCCAAAAATGTTATGTACAAAGAAATTAAGATCAAAGTAATAATTTAAACTCACTTCTTCCCCAAAAACTGGCCCATCCGAGCTTCCCATCGCCCACATTTATGCAGAGTAACCCCTCTGTATTTCGAGCTCCCCCTCGAAAATCCGGTGCTATGGCGACGAAGAATATGAACAAACTCTTCCTTGGTGAAATTACTCATCTGGGTTGTTAATGGTAGAACCAGAGAAAAACTCTTCATCAATGGGGTTAAAAGAGAATTTGGATTTCAAACATTAACAAGCATTATCTTAGACCAACCCACCTGTTTAATATCTTCATCATAATCATTAACATTGAAATTAATATCTGCTTCGATCCCACGAAACTTAATCGCAGCTCGATCATAAGCTCTAAGATACAAAATTCAAATACTAAGAGAAACCCAACAAAGAAATGGCGAAAAAAACAGGGAGAGAAGTGGATTTTTGTTACCTAGCAGCAGCATGAGCAGTATCAAAACCACCTGAAACAGAAGAGAAATAGCTATGAACAAGATTATGAATTATGATCAGAGAAAAATGAACAGAAAAATTAAAGGTTCAATCAGTAATGGCTGTACCCAGATAAACCTGTCTCCCACTGTCCCTGTAAACGAACAACAAATTGAGCTCAAGATCGGCATTAATGGCGGATTCAAATTCAAATCAACCTAAAGAACAAAACCCTTACCAAATATGCGATTCCCATCTCCCTGTTCTTCGATAAAACGTAACCCCACGATACTGCGAGCTTCGAGACCTCGGTCCTCGCCGGTTCTTCCTCTTCGGCGGCTGCACCACTGCCGTCGTTAATCGCCGCTCCGCCGCGCCTCCGTCAAATTCCGGCGGAGAAACCTCCAGCCACCGCTTCTGAGTACACAACCCAGAAGAGAATCCGCCGGTTAACGGGAAGAGCTCCATCGTCTGGTCGTTATGGTCATCGGAAATACAGAGCGATTTCGCCGTTAAGCTTTCATGAACCGCGAAAGTGAACGGAAAAGCCTCGTCGGCGTTGGAAGAGGAGCCCTCGTCGCCGGTGGTGCTGGCGGAAGGATCGCCGTTAACGACGGAGGACGAGTTGAAGCTAACGGCGGTTTCCATTCCGGTGGCTGGAAAGAGCAGAAACTCCTCGGTAACCATTTCAACGGAATCGGAGGAAACAACTTCGAGGTTAAGATCCAGCATTGGGTTTGCGAAAACCATGGAAATCAAGAAGAATTTGGATTACAAAGAATCAGCCCATCACAACCCTTTAGCTGCTACACAATCAGAAACTAAGAGAAATCAATGGAGATATTCAGAATATTGGAAATGGGTCACCAGTAATTAAACTGATAACTGTTTGAAATTTATTATGATGAACAGTAGAGAGAGAGAAACAGAAATGTAGAGAGAGAAAGTGGGAGGTTGATTTCCATGGCAGATGGAAGAAGGAATGTGTGGGGGTCACTAAAAACCTCATTTCATTTCATTTGTATTATTTTGTTTGTTTTGTTTGTTTGAAAGAAAAACATGGAAAGCTGTGTGGAGGTTAAATCAATCAGACCAATAGAGACACCAATTGTGACACATCCCACTCTCTCTACACTATTCTTTATATCCCTTTCTAAAGTTTGAGTTTTAAATACTTTATATTATTCAATATGATGCATTTTTGTTTAGGGTATGATTGCGTTTTTCGAAATTGGGTCGAAATAGAAGAATTGAGTTGTTTGAATGTTTTATTTGGTTGAATTTTTTATTTTTTGCAGAGATCTCGACAAACAATGTTATTTTCATGTGAGATTGTAAAAAAGTATTGTTTGGAGTAGATATTGGAATGAGAAGTTGGAGAGAATGGTTGAAATTTGGGATTGTAGGAAGTTTTTTTTCTAATCTAATCAATATGAGATATATCTTACCACGTGTTCTTTCCTTCAACTTTTTTTTGGTGGAATTGTTTTTTAATATGCATGATTGTTCAATTTAACTAATGCATAACTTGACTACTATCATTGTCAACTAGGGGCGCAACAAAAAACCGAAAAATCAAACCGAACCAATCCAATCCAATTGATCGGATCGGTTTTTTAGCTCAAAGTTGGACATATCGGTTTGTAATTTGAAAAAACCGAAAATATTGGATCGGTTCCAGTTTTCGTTTTAAAAAACCGATCCAAACCGAAATATATATATTGTCAATAATTCGTCATCTTTCTTTCATTCATATTTCTTT
Organism: Sicyos edulis; assembly: GCA_036507275.1. NCBI lineage: Eukaryota > Viridiplantae > Streptophyta > Magnoliopsida > Cucurbitales > Cucurbitaceae > Sicyos > Sicyos edulis. Next base: position 45,089,251 of record CM071847.1, on the reverse strand, counting down.
AATTCACTCCTATTTTAAGTACAAAACATCCTTAGATAATTTTGAATAAGTTAAAAATACTTCTAATCTTTAAAAAAAAAATAGTAGTTTATGAGAATATTATTTTTATATGAGAAATATTATTTTGTATATATTAAAAATAATTGGACATTAGATCGGATCGGATCCATTTTTTGACATTGAAAAACCCAATCAATGGTTTTATATTTTATAGGACATTGGATCAGATCTATTTTTTGAAAATCGAAGATATCGGTTCGGTTGTCGGTTTGGTACAAAACCGACAAAAACCGAACCGAAATCACCCCTATTGTCAACCAATTTTATTGCAAATTAATTGGTAGACAACGGCTACCATAATTTAATCTTTATCATTGTAGTTATCTTACTCTTTTGACCTCTAAATCAATTCATTATTTTATAAATTATAAAAATAAAAATGTTCGTCCGTACATGAGCGATACCATTTGTACAAAGCAAAACCGAAAAATATGAATCAAAGTGTGATAAATTTTATTGGTCAATTGAAATTTATATTTCCCTAATTTTAGTTTAACAAAAATTGGAACCGATAATTCGAACTTATAAATTTTTACTTTATGCAATTAAGTTATAATTTTTAATATAAAAAATCGAGATAAAAGATAAAATAAAAATTTGTTGTTTGAAGGCTACTTAAGATATTGTCAAATGAAATAATCTTCAAATGTATGAATTCTATAATTAGTTACCCAACTACCCAAAATATTTAAACTTCATAGACCAATGTTGATCTCTCTTTTTTCTCTAATGCAAATCCCTATAATAATAATAATAATAATAATAATAATAATAATAATAATAATAATAATAATAATAATTTTTAAAAAAAAAAAAAAAAGGTCCACTTATACATGGAACTTTGGAAATTCTCCTTTGTACACTACATGCACCCTCTCCCAAGGGCAAGAACTCCCTCGCAATATTTTAAATGTATAATTATAGTTGCAATTGGATTTTATTTTATTATTTTTTATAATTGGATTTTATTTTATTTACATATACTTCTATTTAATTTAGAAACAATTATATGATAGTCATACAATAAAATTATATTCATTTTTTCACGATTTATTGGTAAATTATTCTTTCCTTAAAAATACATTCTAATTACACGCCAAAATTACAAAAGAAAAACTAAAAATTATTTTCTTTTCAACTTTTCAAAACGTGATTTCAATCTAAAACTATAGTAAGATGCAATGTTTTTTTTTTTTTTTTTTAATTTTTTATTTGATGTAATGAGATGTTATGTGTAGTTTAATTTAAAACACAAAAATCCAAACAACCTTATTTAAAAAATACAAAAACGATTTGTTTTTTTTTAATATTTGAAGAGAGTTTATATCTCATATCTTAAAGGTAAAAAATGTGAATCTGTACCTAAATTAAAAAAAAAAACAAATAACAACTAAATACTAAATAAATAATTATATAATTACGCTTGATATTATTAATTTGGTATATTTAGATATACATTTGGATGGAGCGACCCAAAAAACCCTTCACAAATATTCGGGTATAATATATATATATATTAACAATTTTGAAAGTAAGAGAATTTATACTTGTAACATTTTAATTAATATGTTATACATAATGTCACTAGAACTCTACTATATAGCTTGACATATAATTTATACTTCATTCTTTATCATTTTTCAATTTAAATTATAAATTATGTTTACTATAACCACTCATATTCTCAACTTAGTCCAAATGATACTTTTTTTCTCACAACAATTCATAACTCTCTTCGAACAAGTATTTATGTCACAACTGCTTATATCACTCAAACTAAATAAAATATTCATAATTTTCTTCAGATAAACAGTTCTCTAACGACTATTTAGGGTGTGTTTGTTTTTTTAGAGGAGATAAGGTGAGATGTTGGATTCAAACACTTTAGTTGGCCTAGGGTGTTATCATCTTCTCTCGACTCTTATTTTTCTCTCTTTCTTTTTCTTAACATTTTTTCATCTTTTTACTTGTTTTTTAATTTTTTTTGTATTTGATATATTTGTGATTATAATTTTATTATTATTTAAATATATTAATATCATAATATATATATATATATATATATAATTATAGTAATTATATCATTATAATACCAAAATTTATTAAAATAAATTTGAATTTTGAAATATATATTATCTCTCCAAGAATTTCAGTACTTTTTATTTATTTTTTTAATAATTTTTATAATAGAAAAGTTCATGAAACTGCAATTGTTGAGAGATAGGTTTAGATATATGATATTTTGTATATTTTCGATTGAAAAATAATAATTATTAAATTATTGATATAAATTCATGTATTTATTTCAAATATTAACATTATGTATATCATTTTATTATTGAAATGAAAATTAAATATAAATAATTAATAATTTTTTATTCATAATTTACAATAAATTTAAAAATATTGAATTTTAAAAATGAGATTAAATTTTTTTACTCTCGTACATAAATAATGTACTCTACTAAACTACACTTTGAGATAGTAAAGAGTGGATCTGGATTTTTCTTTTAAATGAGTAAATTGATTTAAATAATTACAAGAGTTTTGTTCATATATATATGATGAACAACTATAAATTTCAAGATTTGTATTAGACAACATAGTGATTGAAATCTATTTTATATTAAAAAATAGTAATAAATTCCAAAATTTGAGACACACTATCTTACTTTCATATAATAAATTCTATAAATAGTTCACTTCCATGGATAAAAAATTTAAACATTGATGTTTATGATTTCTTACAAGCGTTAATTAGGCTAATAAGATAAATACTTTCAAATTTTAATTTAATATTATGTATTAATTGATATATTTTAAGCTAAAATACTAAAATGGTCATTGAACTATCAAAAGTCCAAATTTAATCTCGAACTATGAGAAAGGGTTAAAATTGGTCCTTGCTGTCAGAAATGTTTAATTCCCGTTAAAAAAACAACGGTGGACCATTCTCTCTCTTCGACTCTTCTCTCTCCACCTCCCTCAATTCTTTCCTATACTTCTCTATGTTCTAAACATTTCTAATGGAGCGATTCAAATGCAAGGTATGGAGCGATTGAAGAAGGAAAAATCAAATTTGGACTAAATTAAACATTTTTAACGGCAATGACTTGAACAACTAACTTGGGTTTCTTGAAAATGGCACACTTCGATCAAAGTCTAACAAATCTTGAAAAAAAACAAAATAAAACATATATCTCATACAAATATTTTATATAAGTCAAACTTTATTTTTGTTATGCAAACGTTTGATTCAAAAGTTGCTTATTTTGAATATGAACATTAATATTACAAAAGATGGTATGATATTGATTTGTATTACTTACAATTTCTTTATCATAGTGGTTAAATTTTTACACTTATGTTAATAACTAAAGATTTGAGGATAATTTTATTATTCAACAAAAAAAAAAATTACAAAACTAACTAAAAAAAATTGTATCAGATATCCTAACATCTCGTTTTATCTCTTGCATCTTAATTTTTTTTTTTTTGCCATATCAACTCAATTTATCTCATTGTACCCCAAATGAGATGTTCTTGTAATCTCATCCCATCTTCAATAACCCACAAAGAAGATTTTCCTATTGTCCACATTTCATGTCAGTAAAGCCAAACATTTTTATATCCTTCGGACTAAATAAGATTTTATATTCCCAACTTTTTGATAATCACTCCTCATTTTCAAAACCATCCATCCAAACACAAGAAAATAAAAGGACATGTTTTTTTTGTTGAAAAATAAAAAAGAACAAAAAACAAAATAAAAGAAAAGAAAAACACAAGTTGTTTATGGTAAAAAATACAGAATCATGTAAGGTACAGTCAATTGGAATTTAATGTCAATAGCTTTTTGGTACAAAAAGTTATAACATTGTCATTGATTTGGACATCAACTTTTTAAGTAGAAATATTATCACCATTGTCATTAAATAAATACTCCTAGATAATGCTACATTAAACTTCGCTTTTTTAGTATTATTGATGACATTTTTGTAAGGAAAAAAGATGGGAGACTCTTGCAATTTTCCTTGGCTTAAAGACAAAGAGACATTATCAATTAAGTTTTCAATTCTCTTTAGAAGAAATAAACAAAATGCTACTTTTTTCTTTTAAGCTCAACAACATTTGAAAGCAGAAGATTGGAACTTGTAGATACATGTCTAATATTGTGGAACTAGGTTTAATTTTGACAAAAAGAAAAAAAAAACAATATACTAGTCAATAGTTTATAAATTATTCTCAAACATAGTTATAATAATTTTGTTATAGCTAGAAAATTCTAACATGCTTATTTTATTTTTCACAACTTTTTAAAATATTTGATGCATAGTAAAATATTTTAATTTTCGTTGTTATTAATAAGTTTCACTTAAATAGTTATCAATGGGATTTGTTCGTTTGAAATCATCTTTATATAGACGATAATGTGAAAAATAAGTGGAATGCTCTTCCTTTTTTTGTATATATATTTTAAGTATTCTTTTTGTTATATATATATATTTCTAGAATTCTGACATTGATAAATTTCTTTCCTTTTTTTGTTATTCATAAAAAATTCTCCTAAATGCATTGGCTTTATTTTTAGTAAATGATATTAATAAAGTTGCTAACTACTTTAAAGCACCAATAAACCAAATCTCAAATTGAAATGAAAGTCACACAATTCCACTTGCAATATCAAATTATATAGATTTGCATATTGCAATAAGTCGCCCACAACAGTTATAATAATTGCACCATTCCACCCAAATTTGCCACAAAATCTTTCTAGAACGCCCAAAAAGGAGACTAATATGCCCAATTGATTTGGAGTTTAAGTTTAAGCATTAGAATATATTTTTTGTTCTCGTCTTCGAGTATAAAAAAATAAAATTAAAAAAACACCCTTGTTTCGTATTGATATTTAGATTTTAAGTTTTGTAAGATAATAATTTCGTTTTTCAGTTTTTGTTTTTAAGTTTTTATCATTATTATTTACTTTTTGATTAAAAATAAATTAAATTGGTTTTATAATATACTACAATTGTAAAACTGAATTTTAGTCTTGTTTTTTTTTTTTCCAATTTTAAATTCATACCGTTAAAACGATATCAATATATTTTTTTAATAAGATTATGCTAACATTTCAAATGTATTTATCTATTTCATAATACCAAATGTCTTAACTAATCATTAAGTCAAGTAAAAATAATGAAAATAAACACATAAAAATACGTGTAATAATTACCATATAAACAATAAAGATGATTGTAATCTATAATCATGAATAAAAATGATTAAATATATATGCACAAAAAATATTTAAGTTTATGTCAAAAACGAAGATATTTAAGATTTTTCTATTAAAAAAAATATTCGAGTTCTTTTAATAAACAAAATATTTCGATTAACAAAATTGTTGATGGTTAATAGTAGTTATGGGTTGAATTTAACAATAAGCTTCATGTTCGATTTCGAGTTGTGATTTGGTTATATATTCTATCAGAATTTAACATTTATATTTATATATAAAAATGAAAAATGTCCAAAATATGTGATGTTGTAATGGGTGTAAGGCTGGTTAATCTCTTATATGGTATGGTGTTTGAGTCCAACCTATGATGCTTGTTTATATTTCACTTAATTTTTCAATGCATTTCTCAAAAAAAAAACATGTCTATGGAAACTTTTGTTAGTGATAAAAAATGGGGAAAATACCTATTTGGTCTCTAGATTTTGGGTTGAGTTTCAATTTAGTTCCTAGGTTTAAAAAATATTCACTTTTACGCTTACATTTGAATAATGCTCAATTCTTTTTTCTTTTTTTTTTTTAGACAGAATAATGCTCAATTCTTATTCTTGAGATAACAAAAATATTAATGAAATAACAAAATGCTAACCTGAATGATAATTAGACTAATTGATTGGTGACGTGATTTATTAGAATTTAATTTTACCCTTACATTTGAATCATGCTCAATTCTAATTCTTGAGATAAAGAGAAGCATTAATTACATTACGAAATGCTAACTAAATAGATAACCAAACTAATTTAATAGATAACCAAACTAATTTTTAAAATTCATAGATTGATGACGAAGTTTATTAGATTTTATTTTTAATGAAAAATACATAATAAAAATAAAAATTTCAAAACACATGAAAAATATTAATAAAATTTTTATTTTTAGATAAAAGGAATTTTAGTTCCTAAAAAAGATATGCAAGTCCATCTTTATTGGATTTGAAAATAGCACAACAACGTCGAGTAGCCACCACCATAGCTCCTCTTTTCATATAGACCTTAATATTAAGTCATGCCCAAACCCCAGACCTGACCTAAAAATTTCTCTTAAACTACTATTTCAGTAAATTGAAATGTAGTCATAAACTTGTTTCAGAAATTTGTATTGCTAAAAATTTACTCTCCAAATTGTACAAACATGGTGCAGACAAGAATAGCATAACTCCAAATAGAAAATTGGTCATTTTTAAAAGCTAGACAAGTCATTTTTTACAAAAAAAGGAGCTGAAGTGAACATTATAGAGGTTATCTCAAATGAACTATTGTGAAGAGTTGAATTGTTTTTTGGGGTCTAAATAAAAACCCAATCTAGTACAGTGTAGTATGAACAAATAGCAAATTACATTAAATCCTCAAAACTTGGTACATCACAACAAATTAGTTTGAATGTAAGTAACCACTCAAAATAACTCTTCAAACTAATGCTTCATCAAAACCTCATCCAAACACTTCCCAAGTTCTCATGATTTTAAAAACTGAAGTTTACACAAATTGAAATTTAATCCTTATGATTCATACAAAGTTAGAATTTAATCTCTCCATATTTTAAAAATTAAAATTAGTCTCCACAGTTACATAGACCTAAAATATAGTTTTTATCTTACATATAAAAGTTCATTATTCATGCATAAATTATGACTTTTTTTGTTACATTAATCACTCAACAAGTACTTAATTTACTAAAACAACAAATACTATTTTTAGGTTTTATAAAACTAAACTACAGTTTTTAAACCATAAGAATTAAATGCTATTTTGTCTAATTTATGAAACTCTTTACAACCTAAGAACTAAACTTAGAGTTTACCCTATTTTATCATGTTCTAATGGTCAAAGGATCTTAAAGATGTCAAAAGTTATTACTTCAATCAGCAGAACCCTCTATCTAAGGGCTTGTTTGGCTAGGACGGAAAAGGAAGGAAAGGGAAGGGAAAGGAAGAGATAGTAAATTAGTGTTTGGTAGGATGAGAAAAGTAGTGAAGTGATGTTTTTTTGTTAAAAAAATAGATATTTAATATTTTTAATATAATGTTTATAATATATCATTTTATATTTATTTTATTTATTATTTAAATAAAATTTAAAAATTTAATAACTTTCATTATCAAAATATATAAATTTCATAATTGTTAAAAAAAAATAGATAAATATAATTTTTTATAATGAAATTAAGTTTAGAAATTCAAATCAAGATAGATGTAATAAAAAGATAACTATTTTAATTATTTTGAGTAATTATTTTAGGATTATTTAAATATATATTTCTATTTATTTTATAAAATGTATAAATTTAAAAAAAAATTGATAAATAATAAAATTAATATATATTTGTATATAAAATTTTTTAAATGCATATATTGTCCATAAAAAGTCAAATATATAAACAATTACAAATATTGTTTAAAGAACTTGATATATCTATAAATAATAATAATAATAATAATTGTTGCATTTTAAAATAAAAAATATATAAATAGCATATAGTATAAATTTAATCAATTAAGTGGTTCTAAAAAAAAATCCATTAACTTAAATGAATGAATTAATAAAAGTTAACAAGCTTATTATTTTATTTAAAATAAAGTTTATGATCAAATCAAATGCATCAAATTATAATTATAAAAACATCAAACTACAAATATGTTTTAAAAAATAGGATGTATTTAGAAGAAAAAAATAGATAAATATTGTATTTTGAAAAAACTTGATACTAATAAATAAATAAAGAAATAAAGGAAAGTTTGTATTTAGAAGAAAAAAGAAAAAATTAAGAAAGAAGGAAAATTTGTTAAAAGAAATAAAGCAAAAAAAACAAGCAGGCCAGCGAAAAAAAAAAAAGGTGAACAGCACGCACCGGGTTGGGTCGGATTACGCGCTGGGTTAACCCGGCCGGGTAAACCCGGCGGCCCAAACGCCGGGCAGGGCCCGCCCCTTCCCTTCCCGGGCTGATATGGGCGGGCCAAACAAGCCCTAAGAATACATCAGAATAGTCAAAGTATGTACATTAGCTAGTACAGACCCTAGACACAGAGAGATAGATAAATATATAAAATAATAGTAATAACAAAAACCAATAAAAAACAGCATATAATAGATTCAAAATCTTAACACAGGTTTAAAGTGTAAACATCAGTGCAAATTACTGATACCAAAAAAACTGACCTTTCTAAGCTCTTCAGATGTTCATTTTCATATTAAAAATAAATACTCTTCCAGCAAGGCAAGAGAAGCAAGGAAGTAGGAGGGGAAGCACAAGATCCCATTCATTATAATTGACCCACCACCTACTTTCCTCTATGACCCAAAACAAAAAAGGCAGCAGCATACAAAATATAATCAACAAACTAAGGTCTATGAAAACTGTCAAAAAGAGTAAACAAAATTACTGAGAGACGCCAAGCCACTTCGAGAAGTTTTCGAACTCGGTGTAATCACTATCTGAAATCATCGTCTGGTACCATGCTTTTCCTGCTGCCCTGACTGCAGTAGCCTCCTCCTGAAGATAATATAAAATGGCCACAATGAACACAACATCAATATCAAGAGTGGCAACTGATTCTAAATTCAACATGAACAAGTATAAGCCACAATTATGTGACAAAATGAAGCTGAAAACGACTGATTCAAAGCAACGGTGAAAATACCAGGTCCCATTCAGCTATAAAAACAAGTGAGTCAACTTAGAAAACTAGCCAATTGGCAATTAGATAGTTCCAAGAAGAGATAGATCACAAATTTATCGACGATTCATCAATGTCAAAGGAAACATTAGCAACGAATAAATCAAGAAGATTCATTTGATAATATAAATGAGTTGATATCTAATAGAAAAGACCACTAAAGCATGCCATCACCTAATTCTCATCTACCAAGTTGCAAGCAAAACTTTGTGTCATTCTATCAACTGTATAATCTTAATTTATAATATCATGCAACAAAACTGAGAATAAAACATTTTGATCGAGTGAGAGTTAAATACATGGATGAATATAGATACGGTTCCCAATTAAACCTATCATCAACTACATCCGAATTGAATCCCATTTCATAATCAACTATGCACTCGCAGTTGACCAACAAAAACCACCTAAAACTTGAAACAAGGCAGAAAGTAATTGAACAGTAATAAATCTATAAAAGCAATAATCAAGAGATACCTTAGGGATAATGTTCCTCTTCTTGTCAAGCTTTTCCTTCTTAGCTTTCACACGCTGTGCCTCAGCCAACAAAGACATTCTCTTTGCAGTTTTAGCATAAGGATTCAGCTTCAACATGGCGTTGAGATTCTTGAGTGGGTTCTTCTTCAAGGAAGGTCTCTTCACAGATTTCTTAATGGGTTTAACGACAGATTGAACCTCATCAGAATTGATGATCCTGGACAAATCAGCATTGACCATCTTGGCCCTTGGAAGAACATAGCCCTTCTTCTTCTCGGCCGACTTCTCGAACGATCCATAAATGGAATCAAGCTTCTCAAAAGCAGATTTAGTCCAGATGACAAATCTCCCAAGATGACCACCAGGAGCAAGCTTCAAAAGACTCAGCCTCTCGACATTCACCAAATCGATACCCGGAATGTTGCGAAAAGCCTTAACAATCTTAGCACCTTCAGTACCATACACAATCAACGGACCTTTTCTCGAAATGTAACGACGGTTCCTCATCTTACCCTTCCCAGCTCGAATCGCATGGCTATCCTTCGCCTTCTCCGCATCAGGAAACGCGCCGATCTGCTTCAAAACCTTGATTGCAGACGAGGTCTTCTCGATTCCCTCGGCTGAATCGCTAATCACGAGAGGAAGCTCCGGAACGGACTCGATCCGGTGGCCGCGAGCCATGACCAAAGAAGGAACCGCAGAAGCAGCAATGGCGGAAACAACAGCGTACCTCTTTTGGTTCACGTTGATCTTGCGATGCCATCGGCGCCAGATCTTTGTCGGAGCAAACATGCGTCCACCGCGACACATGTTGCCGAAAGCTGCTTGACCGGCGCGGTGAGTACCGCCGCCGGGAACACGGGGGATACGAGAAACGGCTCGTCCTGTTCCCCACGACTCGGCGGAGGTTTGATGGCCGGCTTTCTTGCTTACAGCGTAGGGTTGACGGCGGTTCTTGGAGATGTTGGCGTGGACGAAGTTGACTATATCCGGCCGAATGCAAGCTTTCATAACATCCGGCAATGGCACCGACGGAGCAGAATCGGTGACCATATCGCCTTCAAGAGATTGAACGACGACCAGAGGACGAGCGGCTGCGGCGGCCATTTTGGGCGGTTTGAGTGCAAGCCGGAACAAACTAGGGTTTCTGTAAATGATGACGAAAATGGAAGAGCTTTTATAGTGTTGGGGTTCGGTGAAGTTAGGGTTTTTCTCAATGGGTTCGGCCCAGTTATTATGGGCCCATTATTTGCTGATCTAAATTCAGTTGTAATGCAAGCCTTCGAACTTTTAGGTTTAAATCCTACTTTAATTTTTGTTCAAGTTTGTTCTTCTCTCACCATTTGAATTTGGGATTTTTTAAGGGGTATTTTTAAGAGTAGCACAAATTAGAAAAATATTACGATACTAACCAAAAAACGAAATTTAGCAATTATAGTCTTACCGTACATAAATTATATTGTATAATTAATATATAATATTGTATTAATATACAATATTGTACTAATAACATATCATACTGTATTAATAATACATAATAATGTATTAAAAATACAAAATACTATATTAATACTCTAAATAATATTGTATGATGAATATTAATTATCGTGCATTTGAGTGTGGATGTAAAAAAAATTCAAATTTACCTAGATCTACAATTATTTTTGTGAAATTGGGCTATCGAGCACAATTATCCATCTTTTAATTGATATTTGATTTGTGATCTTTGAATGGAGGTTTTTAAAAAAAAGAAAAAAAGAACAGATCTTTAAATGGAGTTGCATACGAATTATTAGGGCGTTAAGTTCATTTTAGCTTAGTGCTCATTAATTTAATTGCTAGTTATTTTAATATGCCTATGATATTTCTCATTTTCAAAATAACCTTAATTTTAGTTCGTTTTTTTAATGGCAATTTCAATACAAATACAACACTCAATATACCTTTGTGTTAATGGTTTTTTTTAATATGAGTACAGTTTGTATTCAGGTTTGCAAATAAATTATCAAAATAGTTCAGGCTGAAAGGTATAGAGACTTATAGGAACTAAAGTGTACATTTTAAAATAGAGGAACTAACATTATCCTATGCTTTTGCACATGAGAATTAACATAAGATTTAAATCGTATGTGCATACACGTGCTTGTTTTCAAAATAGATGAACGAATGTGAACCCTATACTTTTGTACATCAAAATCAACATAGCAATAAAACCATGTGTTTGATCATCAATTTTATTATAGAAATGTCGATATGATTTACACTATATTTTATATTATCTCGATTATTGCGTTTAAATAAGTGGGGTTTAATATTTTTTGCGACATGCATAAACTATTTGTTTGATTATGTGATTATATATAATGTTAAATATGAATTTGGTGAGTATAGGTGAACCTTGGTTTGGTAAGTATAGGTGAACCTTGGTTAGTTGTGAGGTTAGGTTAACTAACCAACTGTAGGTGTCTGATTGTTCCATTATATAAAGCACTATTAGAGGTAGATTAATCCAAACCACCTTATATCGTGTCTTAATTTCTTCTCCAAAAATAAAATTATAATCTTTCTCCAAAAACTAAATGGTTATGGGAGATAAGATTATATTAATTGTTTAAAATAGTTTGATCATCTCAATAAGAGAGGAAGAGAGGTTAAGATGATATCATTTCATCTTGACCTCATTAACTCATATCTCTTTTATATTGATGGTGCTTCTTTTGGGCCCATCAATCTTGAATCGGATCTCAATTTCATTCTTATTTAATCGATAAAACGGGTATCGGGGCTCTGATACCATATTAGAAAATATGGAGTTCCACCTCAAAACCAATTAACAATGAGATGAATAATTCATATCTCTTTTATATTGATGTTAGACTTCCCACTTTTCCAATGTGGGACAATTGAGATCTCAACAAGCCTAAGCATAATTGTTTATTGATCAAAAGATCCTAGATTCCGCTCAAAATATGAAAAATAATAAAAAGAACATCTAAGTAATGCAAAATAATTGTCCAGTAAAATCTAAATTAACTAGAAAATTGGAGGCTCAAGTCCCCACACACCCACATATTGTTAGCTGAAAAAACTAAATTTATACTAAAATGATATAATTAATCCCAATCACTATTTTTATCATAAAATGAAATATCATACAAGTAATGAAAGCCAAATCATTGAACAAACGAGAAAATTAGTGCTGTAAGGGAAGGGAAATTATTCAGTAACACATTACTATTATAATTACAAGCCCATTTTCATCTTTCAGGGTGCTTGGCAAAGAAACAGCCTACAAATAGAGGGGATGAACTTAAATAAGAATAACATCAATTTACACTTACTTCGAACAATTTAAGCACAAGAAAGTCGCCAACCCGAGCGATCCCGAGCCACATTTTGGTGCAACAGCACAATCGATACACACCCTTGCAAGCCGCGAACAGTTGATGCGCTGTATTTTATTAGCAAAAGACAAAATTTATCAAACAGATCTTTTAAAAATATACAGTTGGTCATAGGCCAAACCAGTGAAGTATGAGTCTTGGTAAGGTGCTAAGATGAGGATTCATAGATCCCCAGAAAAATCAGTGGAGACCAATTTTCTCTCCAATCTTTTTTAACAGCCCTGGCTGCGGTTGTTCGGGCTTTCCAACGCTCTGACTTCGACGAGCAATCGGCAGAGTAGATAACAGCTGATAAAAAGGGGTAATGAGCTAGGAAGTAGGTAATTCAACAAGATATATCATCTGCATGCTTCTTTGTTGGCATTCCAGCAGTGATTGCCACTGTCTTTGTATTGACATCATAGGTTGACAACACAGTCCTCTGAAACAAAACAGTTTAGACAACACAAAGACCGTTTAGAACATTTTCAAATGTTTTTTTTTAATACGAAAGAAAACCATTTCATTGATTCAAATGTTAAACCATGTGAGGAGAACAATTTACTATTCGATTAAAAAACGAGTATCAACCAGTCTTTAGAATGTTTTCCTTCAATGTGAGAATTACGCAGCGTTTCTTAGAATCGACTTTTCCATGCAAGTCAACACGCAATAGAGCTTGTACACATTTTCAGAGAGGCAGAATAATGCTGATTAATAGAAAGCTGCTAAAAAATGCATATGTAAATTTTAGAAGACTTTGATCAATTCCCTAAAAAAAACTTTAACAATTCGAAAGTTAACTGGCACCAAATACGGTCGAGGATCCCACATTGAAAAATTGAGGAGTTTCCTAACATTTATAAGATAGATGGACTAATCCACTCATTGTTAATTGGTTTTGACATGGAACCACATGCTATCTAATATGATATTAGAGTTTATTAAGCACAAACGGATATTCGGTCAATAAAAAAAATGAAATATAGATTTGATCTAAGATTGGTGAACTCAAAGAGACAATGTCTTAAGGAGGGATGTTGAGGATCCCATATTAAAAAGGTGAAGAGACCTTCAATCATTTATAAGATAGATGAGTTATTCCATTCATTGTCAATTGATTTTGAGATGGAACCCCAACTACTAAGGCCCCGTTTGATAATCATTTGGTTTTTTGTTTTTTGTTTATGAAATTTAAGCTTATTTCTACTTAAATTTACTACCATGTGCTCCATCTTCCCTAAAATGTATCCATATTTCCTTGAGAAAGTAGGTGAATACTAACCAAATTTCAAAAATAAAAACAAATTTTTGGAAGCTACTTTTTTTTGTTTACAAATTTTGGTTTTGTTTATTAAAATATAGGTAAGATGAAGATATCCAAATAAAGAAGAAGATATAGTAAGGTAGTTGTTATAGGCTTAAATTTCATAAACAAAAAACGAAAAACAAAATGGTTATCAAACGAGGCATAAATAATTACCCATTTACACACTTCACATTCCACTCTATCAATGAAATGAGAATTTATAACTGAAAATCTAACTGCATTTAAAGTACTATGATATATATATACATGCATGGAGAATTGAAATATGCCAGACTTACGAGTGGTTCAAAGTCAGGGCTAGACAAGTTAAAAGTGAGGTTTCTCATCAACAACAAAACCTGCAAGTCACCAATTGAAGTTATGAGCTAATTCTTGAGGTAATTTCCATAAGGATGTTTTTCACGCATTACAGTGGAATCATTAGTAATCAGAGCTGCAACTAAGAAGAAATATATACAAGTACAATATGATATATAATTGTGCATGAGCTTCGGTCCAACCTGAATGATTGAATATACGCATAAAAGTCACCAACTATACTTAGAATGCACAATCAGAGATTCTCAAACTCACTGTTTCGAAGTTGATGGGATCCATCTCATTGAGTTTATTCACATGTTCTTTACTGTCTGGGTCAAAAACACTCCCAATGAAGCCATAGACTTCAGCAAAATCTGGTATGCCTGCTGAATTCCATGTAGATAAAAAGTTAGATCCCCATTTTACTTCTAAACGCCCACCAAGCATATCTAGTTGTTCTTTGAGTTAACATTATATTAAAATCAACCTAGAATGTTACCACAAAGCGCAGGAGCTTGTTTACCCTGCTTTCCCATATGAGGCCTTCCAATGCCATTGAGGCTGCTACTACTGATCAACGATGTCCCTTCTGAAGAAATATCAGCTGAATTGTAACGCCGCGTTAAAAGATAAAGGCTTGAGAGACCAATTTACAATGCCAGTCAACTACATTGGAAATATTGGGGGGAGGAGATAAATAAGTGTACCTTCTGATATGTGAAGATTCATAAATTCATCTTGTGATTGCCCGATTTTGTTTGATGAAGGGCTAACCATCGTCAATGCGTCGTCCCAAGGGGGGTATCCAGGTGCTAGAGTATTAACTGAAGCAGAATAAGTCACTGATGCTTGCAATGGTACCAAGACTGTTTAATAGGAGTTAATTAAGTTACAGATTAGGAACCTTGAAGTATAAGTTTTGCTTATGAAATCAGATTGCCGTACCATTTTTTGATGCCTTTTGTGGATAAGGATGTGAAGCCTTGCGTTTTGGGCGTGGTGGAGGTACATGTGCTATCGCTCCATTTTTTTGGACTTTCATAAAGTATTTTTGGGCGTGACTTCGAATCTGCAGTATCAACTGTAGAGTAAAGAACGTGTTGTGGGAAGAAATCAAAGAGCAAAAGCTCCAACAAACCAAATCGTCCGTCTTTCACCTGAATAACTGTTTTCGAACCTACAAAATCTTCAATTTTCTTCCAGTCACGATCAAACCTGAAATTTTGACATGGGTTCTAATAATTGAAGAATTTGTAAACTTGTCTTTTTTTTTATATATTCGTGAGAGCCGGCCAACTTGCACACATTTCTACTATTCTCTTGAAATATACCGTCTGACCTTACAACATCTTTTTCTTATAAGGGTGAGTGTTCGTATCAGTTTAAGCACACCTCGACTATTCTCATTGACGTATAGCCTGACTTTACAACTAGAAGCAAAGGAAATCTGTAGAAAATTAAATCTTGGTAGTTGACCACCATGACCTCATCATGATCATTACGACCACTAGGCTATTTCGTGATAGTTGACCCTACAACATTTAGATGTTGAGAAAACAAGTATAAAATTAATTCATAGGTAGGTGGTCAAACATGATTGAATTTTCCCAAGGCCCTCTTCACCACTAGGCTATGGTTAACTTATCTCCTTCAAATTTCTTCAGCTACTAGCAAGTGAATTTCTAGAACACAAACTCGCAAATTCCCTCTAAAAACGCCAATTCAAGGTTATAAAAATTCACAACTACAGAGCTTTCAATATTCCGATTCCACACAAATGGACAATAAAACCCCGTTTGATAACCATTTTGTTTTTAGTTTTTTGGTTTTTAAAATTTAAGCATAGAAAAACTATCTTACCATATGGTTTTTCTTATATTTTTAAAAGTGGCTTCCAGGCCCTATTTTTGTTTTAAAAAATTTGATTAATTTTCAATAGGAAATATGAAACACATGGTAGGAAATTTTTGAAAGGCTTGAATTTAAAAAAAAAAAAAAAAAAAAGCAATTGGTTATCAAACGTGGCCTAAACTAACCAAACCTCCCATTAGAAAACAATAAAATCACAGCTCCATAGCGATGAAACGCAAAAAAGTTCAGATGAAACGAAATGACGAAGAGCAGGAACGCTAAAATGAAACGCCACAGTTGATGCGAATCAAAGTTCAAATCCTCAAACCATACAACCTAGACATCATAACCGCATAAAAGCGATTCAAACTCCGAACACAGATCAGCTTCAGAGAAACGCACAAATCGGAGTTATAGACGTAAGTTGCAGAAAAAACATAATCAGCAGACGAAATTGATTGGTTAAAAACGCGGCAAAGAAACTCACAGCTGAAGAGCTTCGAGGAACTTATCGTGCTCTTCTTCAGTCCAGCTCTCTCTGGACTTGGTAATGGTGTAGGGCTTGCGGACCTTCTTGCCGGCGGGATCTGGAGCGGTGGAGGACGCCATGGAAGGTTGAAGATTCGAAGTGTTGGAGTTCATGAGGCGAATCGGAGCATAAAAATGGCTGAATCGGAGCTTGGAAGAAGGAAGGTGGGTAACAATGGCGGGCAAGTGCCCAAACCTGTGGACCGAAATTTTGACGCCCTTTCGTTTGGTTGCCCACTTGCGACCGTTCGTTAAAACTATTTAATCGCCTCATCACTCCTCGTCCTAGACTCTATTTAAATATTGAGAAATTACTTTATATATATATATATTGGTGGATAAATTTTACGCAACCTTTTATGCTTAACATTTCAATAATATTACTAAAGTTTTGATCGGTGATATTCGAGTGGCGCATTGATTACACCATTGTCACATATTTTGTTTTTGAAATTGGTATCTATCTCATTTAGTTGAAAATATATGGAGTTTATGGTCTTTTTCTCTCGATTCGTGGTAAAATAAATAAAAAATAAATCATTTCAATTTCATGATAATCGTTTTGATCGTGGAAATTGGTAATATTTTATGTAGGGTTTATAGTTTTCCTCCCTTATTTATTTAAACGTCTTAATGATGCTCCATTTTATTCCTTGCGTGTGTTTTTTTTAAATTATTTTTATACTCGATCTTATTGTAAAAATATATTTATCCTTAGATAAAAAATATCATTATTCTTTAATAAATGAAAGTTAAATATTTATTTTTAAACTGAGGGTTAGTGACGTAGTTTGTTATCTTATCTGGTGTTAATCCATTTCAACTTTACAGTCACGAGCTCTCATATTATTTGAGAGTAGTTGTGCCTTCTGTGTAGGATTTGTTATCCCCCTTTCCCCACTTTGTGCTTAAAAAAAAAATCTAAACTACATAAATATGTATGGAGTGATATAGTAATCAAATAAGGTCAGGGGTGGTTAAGTTCTACGTGGGTATAAATTGACCCTAATATTCACATATATAATAATAATATAAAAAAAGGTGTAATAACCGAAAACTAATTATAAAATAGAATTGAAATGCAAGGAGACAGGATCGCCGATGTTTTGGGCAAATAAATCGGGAAACAATGTATGAATTGGGGTCCACCAGAGATTTGGGATCGCAACAGGCCATTCATTTTGGACCACTAGTTATCGGCACTGTTGCATTCATTTTAGATGCGTATAATAATTATTTCGTTTTTTTCATAATATTTAAGTTATTTCTACTCAAAATTCTTATGTATGCTCCATCTTTCCTACCATATTTCTTTAAGAAAGTATGTGTATACTAACCAAATATTATGAAAACAAGTTTTTGGAAGATATATATATTTTTTTTACAAATTTTGATTTTGTTTATTAAAATATAGGTAGGATGTAGATATCCAAATGAGAAAAAAAATAACTATGGTAAAATAGTTGTCCTGTGCTTAAATTTAAAAAACAAAAAACAAAATAGTTATCAAATGAGGTCTTAAAGTGTGAGATATAGTTTAAATTTGATTATTATATATCGAATAAGTTAGTGGTGCAATGATTTCATTATTTGGTTGTAAATTGATTAAACAATAGCATCATAATTTCGATCCCGATAATCAGTATTTGTCCCCTCCTCATTGTATACTAAAAAAAATGGTAAAAACATTAATGACATAAATAAATATATAATAAAATAATAATAAGAAATCTAAGCTTCGTTAGTCAGATTTATTAACCTTAACTTATATACATAATATCAAATAAATAAATATGTTATGCGCAATATTATAGAGAAGGTCAATACACAAATTTTAAAATTTAATAAATCATTGAAGTGATTGTTTTAGTTTTCATATAAAATTAATTTTTAAGAGAAAATAAATATAAAAGTAGACTAAAAAAACATATATAGACTACAAATGATTATTTTATGAATGTTAATGATAGAGATGTTTAATTTTGAAACATATTAACTAAGTTATAAATTTGTAGACTAAATAGGTAGTTTTCTCGAAAAATAAAATTAAAAGGAAAAACATATTTTTATTCATGTTGAGTGAAGATTTATTTGGTTCGTATATTTTTAAACTTAAATAATTATTTATATTCAATATATCAACGTTTGAAAAAAATAATATATTAAAATCTAAAATTAATTTCATCATTATTTTATTGGACAGTTATCTTATGTCATTAATAAATTTTGTTACCACTTCTCCAAAAAAAATTGTTACCCCAATTTTTAAAATAGAACAAACTAGAATATTTAAGGTAACGAATTTAATTTACGATGATCACTTAATTAATTTTTGATAGATTTGATTAACATCTAAATGATAATCAATCTATTATTTAAATCCATCGTCCAACCACTTGTTGGATCATAACTAACCTTTTTTTTAAGAAACAATAACTAACCCCGAAAGGGTTGTTTGTTTGACATATTTAAGTAGTTTTTAGATTAAGAGTTATATTGAAAAGTTAAAAATTGAGAGTTGTGTCAAAAACTCGTTTGGATGTAGTTTTTAGTAGTTGAAAAATGAATGATTAAAAATGAAGGGTTAAAAATGAATTATTTTGATTGATTTGTTATGAATTATTAAAAAAGTGCTTAAAAATGATTGAGCAGTTATAAATGAATAGTTAGAAATGAAAATTATTTTTAAAAATATAAATGAGAAAGAGTTAATAAAAATTCATTTGAGTGTATGTTTTGAGAAGGAGTTGATAACTCATAATATCAATTCCTATTTAAATATGTCAAACAAACGGCCCCTAATTTACCCATACCCATTATTTATATATTATTTTTGGAGGGAGTTACACGCTGGATGCAATGGTGACCACGATATCCAATGGCCCAGATTTGTCTACTTGCCCACTTGTATTTCGAGGGACTGGGGGGCCTACTGTACAGGAATCAAGTTACACGTGGCAAGATAACTCCCACATGTGACTAAAATTGTTTTTCTTTTTTTCTCAAACATTAAAACGTGCGGGCCGCGGCATAGACAATTGGAGGCAGCGGGGACGGGCGAGGGTTCGAATCAAAGAAGGCAATTTTCGGACTCGAACTCGTGACCGTGAAGTTAAAATAGATTAATATCGTATAAAATAATCAACTATGTTATAGACCCTAGATATTTTTTGTATTATGTTTGTAGTAAAAATTTTAAAATAATTCATTTGCACATTAATTTATATTACTCAACTAGTGATATAACTCAAATTTTAGATTTCTATCACTTATAGAAAACTCAAGTAGTGATAGAATGAGTCTATCATTAATTGAATTCTATCACTAATAAAACTCAATCAATGATAGAATTCAATTTGAATTTTATGTTACAAATGAATTAATTTTAATTTTGTGACAATATTCTGTCATTTTTTTTATACATGCAAAATCCCCTAAAAAAAGTTGCAAATATAGTTATTAATACCGATAAAATATTGACACCTACGTTCTTAAATATTTTTTTAGAATACTGTATTGGAATATATTAATGATCAATAGAGGTATTATTGAATATTATAATACAATATTAAAATATATTAATAATTATGAATGCAAATATTTTAAAATTTGTTTACCTTTGTAATAACTTTAGAAAAAAAGTCCATTCAATATAATTTATCTTTAATATATCTAAAGAAATTGTATTGGATGCAGTCTTCTGACAAAATAATTATTAATATAGACAAATTATATAAAAAAAATCACATACACAAATTATAAAGTATTTCCTATCCATACTAATTATAAAGTATTTTCTATTCAGACTAATTACCATGTTTTAATAATGTAGTATACATCCTCATTAATACAAATATTATTATAATATCAATCACTAACGTTGTTAATTTTTTTAAATGTGACATATTTTATAAATTCAACTAATATTCTCATATATTTACAATAGTTTGGGCCAGAAGCAAGAGCAGGTGGACGACTCGGCCCAATACATGAATGCTCAGAAACAAAGCCCAAAGCGGTCAGACGTGGGATTCAACGGGCCCTACAAAAGACCGATGATTCGGCTGACGTGGCATATTCCGATGCTCCTAAGTTCGCCGATACGGTGGATGCAAACTAGGGTTCCGAGTTCTTGGTTTCAATCTGCAATTGAAATCGTTGCCGCGATGCTAATCGGAGCCGTAATCGCACCTCGTAGCTTTTTCTCGAGAGACAAACGAAAATCTTCTCCGTCTTCGTCTTCATCGTCGTCGTCGTCGTCGTCTTCTTCTGGCTATAACTGCTCGTCGGCGATTCCTCTGTGTTCGGGAAGAAGCTCTAAAGATCCGTGAAAAGATGATGATAGTGATGATCAGACACGTATTGTATCGTTTTCCTTTTCTCTCTTTTACTGATTTTGAGTTTTATTGTGATTGATTGATTTCTGCTTCCGCGAGGAAATCTCCATAGCTGTATTTGGATTTTAGTTTGATTTGTTAGGGATATAGATAAGAATCAACTGGAAAATCTGTTTGATAAACTACTTGAAATGGTTTAGAGGCTGAAAGTGAATTAGTGTTAAGAAGTCTTTTTCGTCAAATTGCGTCGAATCCGAGGAATTAAGAGTGGATTTACGTATTGGTGCTGAGATCTATAATTCTGTTTCTTTTGAAATTATGTTGAGGATTTGGTTTAATTCGTTTTGAGTATTAGTAAGGATGCATTGCATCGCATTTGCAAGGAAATCTCACTTGGTAAATCAAGACAAAGAGATGGATAGCTTTCCATCTCTGAATTTTCAGATCAAGTAGGTGTTATAATGTTCTTGATCAAAATGCTTTTCAAAGCATTAATGTGCTTTAGCTCGATAATGCTCTTGATGGCTCAGATAAAGGCATATAACTGCTGCTGGCTTACTCTCCTTAATAAGTTTTTTTAATATCCGGTCAACTTGTGCGGACCTCGACTATTGTAATGGGATATACCACCTGACCCTATATGTGGATGTCAAGGAAATCCGTAAGAAATTAATTCCTAGGCAAGTGATCACCATAGATTGAACCGTTCATCTCTTAGCTTGTAGAAGTATTAGATCGTCATGATAAGTCAAAGGATCCATACAACAAATTTAGTCTATATATCTTGTGAATTTGAATCTTCTTTTTTGTTTCTTTGAGGCTTTGCTCAGTTCAAGATCGATTTTGATGACAACGAGAGTTGTAGATGATTTGATTTCAAGACTCAGACGTTTGAACATCACAAGCCCTTTACATTTGGATCTCATTGGAAGCTAAGAAGCGCAAACAATTTAGGTTGACTGGTGTGTTTGACATGGATACGAGTCGGACCCTTGGACACTCTGACACATATTGGACATGCATCAAACACTTAGCAGAGTAGGTATGTATTAGGCACTAGTTGTACTAAGTCAATATAGTCGAGTATTTGCAAAACTTGTTAAGCATACTAAAAACGAGAACAAAAATAGTAAATTAGGAGAGCAAAATACATCAAACTTATTTTTTAAGCTTATAAATGCATAAATTTATTGACTTAGAGTTTTCATTTATAAAGTTGATATTTTAATAATGTCTCCATGTCCTTCCCAAGGAGTGGCGTAGTAGTTGAAAACTTGAGTTTTGAAGGTATGCTCCCTTCAAGGTCCCAAGTTCGAGACTCACTTGTGACATTACTCTTTCGATGTCTTCGGTGTTTGGCCCAGGGACAGGCATGGTTACCCTTGTTTAAAAAAAAATAATGTCTCCATGTCATAGGTTTTTTTAGAAAGGACATATAGCATGTGTCGGATTTGTATCCGTGCTTCTTAGATTGGAGTAATTTGAGTGCATTTGAATTTTTCATGTCAAATGCAGTAGGATCAAGTTTACCTTTAGCATTGATGTTAAAGTTACATAACATAAAAGTTAATGTTTCCCATGTCACTTTACATTAGCCTGGCTCCTTTTGGGGCCAATGAGTCCACTGTTTGCAAAGTTTTCAGCTGGGGAATGATAAGGAAATTGCAAGGCATGAAGCTAAACAACAATTTCTCGAATCATATCAAAGATCTAGTGAACAATTTACATACTGATTACCAATTATGTCAAACAGGTTATAGGCTCTCAACAGACTGGGACAAGGCTTGGTCGAAGTTCAGAAAGCGAGGTAAAAAGACGATCTTCTCCGATTTCTCGCCAGACAAATACGTAAGCTGGAATCCGCGGAGGTCAGATTATCCCTTGTCTGAAGAAGTAGATCCCATTAACAGATCAGAGAGATCAAACCAGTCCAAGATTTACTCTAGCAGGTGCAATTGTAATTGTCACATTCTTGTTGGTCTATACAATTCTTGCAACAATTAATAAGTGATTTTTTCTTCTTCTTCTGGGGTATTGTTTAAGTTCTGGTCTTAACTAGCTTCTTCTTCTGTCCCTAAGGGGTGACATAGTGGTTGAAGACTCGGGCTTTGAGGGTATGCTCTCCTCAAGGTCTCAGGTTCGAGACTCAATTGTGACATTACTCTTTCGATGTCTCCCGGTGCCTGGCCTAGGGACGGGCGTGGTTACCCTTGTTTAAAAAAAAAAACTAGCTTCTTCTTCTAATCATGTTAATGATTGTAAATTGGGAGATTCAGTTTAAGGTCTGTAAATTTGTTTGAGAATTTAATGGAGTTGAAAATAGATCATAGAGTGTGTTTGGGTCCTGTTTATGTAAACGACGGTGTTGGTTATAATAACCCAACCGATGTTTGTCTCATCATTTATTATAAACGGTGGTTACATAAACTTCCGTGCCCGTTTATCTAAATCTTATATATATTACTTTTTGTTGCATAACGAGTCCTTCGAACACCATTTATCATAATCTTATAATAATTTGCTCCCCGAACACCATTTATAATAATACACCATTTATCATAACCCACCGTCTATTATAATCAAATCGGTGTTCCAAACTCACCCAATGCTAGTAATTTTGAACTGAAGTGGTGAAGTGGCGAAACAGTAATTTTGATAATTTTGGAGATCAAAGAGGTTATGGGTGTTATTCAAAGTGGTTACATATTAAAAAATAATTTCTTACCCGTTAAAAAAAATAATAAAATTGAAGTGTATATGTACGAAGGATAAATGACAAAGGTATTTTTTTATTGATGTATACGAGGATGGTTAGGGATGTGTAGAACATCAAAATAATTACTGATAGAGGTAAATGATATGTATTTTTTGGATTCACTATTAAATATAAGAAAATTTGCTGTGTATTGTAAATTTAATCATTGCTGTTTTAATTATACAAACTCTTTAAATTCAATCATTGGTGTATTTGTTTTTCTTTAAAATCCTGACGACTATAATTTTATATATATATATAGAAAAGCTCCATATATATTTATTTATTTATTGGAAATCATTTTAAAACATGGTAGACATGGACAAATGAAAAAAACATCAATTTAGAATTGAAAGATATTGTATATTCTTTCCATAGATTTTTTTTTTCGAGGGGCCTCTCTCTCTTAGTTCTACATATTACTACGTTTCCAAATATGTTGTTTTGTTTTTAGTAGTTCCTTTCTTGCTTTGTTTTTATGTTAGAACAATCTTTTAATGAAATTCATAAGCAAAATCTTAATGAGATGTGGCGTTTTGTCAAGGAGATTTAGGAAATTGCATGTATTTGGATTTTTGCTCTTTTTCCTAGTGTGGGTGTAGGAGATTGAGGAATTGGCTTGCCCATATTGTGGTGAGGATGGCTATCACCATCGACGGCGACGAGTGCTGGATGGAGGAGGTTTTTGTCAACGTGTTGGCAATTTACGAGAAGTAAGGATAAAAAAATTTGTATCATTGGAAATTATGGAGATCCTGAGCGTGATTCTTTAGTCTGTACTAAAAAAAAAGGAAAAGGAACACTATTTTTAAGTTCAAACTATCCAAAAAAATTATTCATACGTAATGGTCAGACACTCTTTTTAAAAAGAAAAAAACATTTTAAAATAGGTCCTACCGGGAGTCGAACCCAAGTCGTTGGATTCAAAGTCCAAAGTGCTAACCACTACACCATAGAACCAATTGTTGTGAAAACATTTCAATAGAGGATTAACAAATAGGCTAGAGTATCAAACATACTCCTAAACTATGGGGTTTTTGTCAACATTACCCTTAAACTTTGAAAAGTTAAAAAAAAAAAAAAACCTATGAATTTACAAAATCTTTAAAAAATACCGTTTGTCGTTAAAGTTGGAAAGAAACCATTAAAAATTTGTTAAAAAAATGTCCATAAACTTAAAGTTTTAAAAAATACCTTGACTATAAAAGGTTTTATAAAACATCTTCACCATTAAGTTTTAAAAGATCGTGATCAACTTAGTTCCATAAATTCAAAATTCATGATTATAATCATTGCTTGATTAATCAAATATGAAAAAAAAAAACTAAATTGTTGCTAGGATGAGTTTTGTGTGTATGCGTTTTTGAAAAAAATAAACTATTGTGAGGATGAGTTTGACAAAAGTTTAATTTGATCTTGAAAGTCGAATGATAAGATATCTTTGTTTTATTTGGTGAAATTCATTTCTAACTTTAATTATTTAAATAATTTAGCTTCTTAAATATTTGAATTTAATGTCAAACTCTAGAGACGAACAATAAAATCTCGATGACTTCATAATTGCTTTTAAATTAAGATTTTTTTGTTTAACATTACATCAAGATTGTCTTTAAGAGCAACCGAGCGGTTGAGGCGCGTGGCATTTGAGACATGCTTTCTCATGTGTCTCGGGTTTGATACTATTAAGAAATGCTTAAAATAAAAAACTTTTAAAGTATTTTAGGTATGAGACTTAGGACATGGTATTAGACCCCAGATGTAGTTGGGCTCATACTACCATAGTACCTCTACTTGGCCGATAGGGTTAGCTTGTTGATTAACCAAAAAAAATATTGGATTAAGATAAAAACTAGAACTTAGAGTTCATCTATAACATTGTAGTTTATTTAAATTTTTGAATAAATCTCTACATGAACCTACTCAATTTAGGTTTCAAGCTCATTCCAACAATAATTTATTTATTTATTATTAAAAAAAAACTCATCACAACGACAATGTAGTTTTTTTGTTTTTTTGTTTTTTTTTTTTTTTTGTATTTGATTAATCAAGAGAGAATTATGATCATGAATTTTGAATTTTTGGAACTTAGTTGATCTCTACAATATTTCAAAACTTAATGGAGAATATGCTTTATAAAAGTTTTTATAGTTAAGGGTAATTTTGAAACTTTTTAAAGTTTAAGAACATTTTTGAAACAAAACTTTAACGATTTCCATTCACCTTTAACGACAAATGGTATTTTTGAAAGATTTTGTAAAGTTTAAGAGCATTTTTTGTACTTTAAGCTAAAAAATAAAGAGAAACTTGTAAGATTAGTCAAATATAGAAAATAATAATAATTATAACCACTTTAAAAAATTAGCAATTATAGTAATTGATATTAATAATAATAACATTAATGACTATATAGGCAAATACTTGATTGAACTCGTGATCGTGGAGTGAAAATGGATTAACACCAACTTAGATAATCAATCGCGTCACCAACCCATTCGATAAACAAAAAATGTTTTCTCATATACTCTTTAATATAAAAACTACAAATAAATTAATATGAGCCATTTAAAAAATTTCACTTTTTAGAATTCAACAACATTTAAGGTTTTTGCCAAGTGAATCGGCAGTACAATTACTTATCTTGATTAGTGTTAATCAATTTCAACTCCACAATCATACATTCGAGCTCAAAAATCGGTATGGGAGTTGAGAACAATAATGCCTAGAGTTTATTCGTCCTTCTCCCTCTAATATATAAACCACCAAAAAATGCTTTTTTTGCTTTTGATTTTTTTTTAAACAGCATTTGTGGTGGATTTTTCAAAAATAAATAAAATATTTGGAGTGGGGAAAGTGTTTCCCCACTTTTAAAATTTGAAATCAAATTCATATTACAATTTACATTTTAATATTCGGATTCATTTACATGTTTTTGTTTATTGTTTACCGTTGTTTAGTCAAATAGAAGACTTTGAATATGATATTTTTTTTCCATTCGTATCCTAATTTATATACATAATACATTATATACGTACTTCAAAAAGAAAAAAACATTATATATATAGAATATAATATATGAATTATATGCCACGTAGGCTGTCGAATGAAGGTTATAAACTACAACTTAATCCGACGTGATCCCAACTATCCACATAAGCTGGAAAAATGGGAAAGATCCATTTTTTTAAAAGCCCAAATTTTTTAATTGTTAAAAGCCCAATTCAAAATAATTCTATTTTGATTAATACGACACGCCTCGACATTTTTTTTTAAAAAATGATAAGAAATGAGACTAATATTTTTAGTTGGTCGAAATTATAATGTTTTTTGTTTTCAAAAAAGAAAAAGAAAAAGAAATTATTGTTATAAAATTAATAACAAAAGCTAACAACAAAAGAAAAAATGTAGAGAGAAATGAGATAAATAACAAATTGTGAGAATTCTTATTGATCCTTGTTGTATCATACAATGAGAAAATAACACTTATTTATAGTATTCATAAGTGTATAAATAGACATTTGAGTGGTCCATCATGGGAGAAATAATAGGAAGTTAGTTGAGGTGTGAGGTGAGTGGAGTGCCTAAAATGTATATCTACATATTAATTCATAACAATTATAATGTTTTTTAAGTTTGTAACACATGGAGATGGAGGCTTAAGCTTTTTTATTTTGGTCGAAGATATAATTGTAAATGTAAAAAAAATCAACCAAATTGTTGAATTTTAGACTTATTTAAATTGAGTTAAGTTCAAATAAAAATTAAAAATAATTTGGATTAATTAAAGAGGTTTTTGCATGTATATTACAAAATAATTAAAATATTACATAAGTAACATAATAATGAAAATATTTGTACACATATCAAAAAATTTAAATCGATATACTTCCATATTGATAGATTCTATCAACAGAAACCAATAAAATTAATTACTAATAAATAAAGTAAATTGATAGACTTCCATTAGATTCTATCAATAAGGGTTGATAGAATCAATTGCTGATAAAATTGACACTTCCATCACTAAAGAAGGATAGATTCTATCAAAAAAGTTTTCGATCAAAAAGGTATATAGAGATTTTTTTTTTAAAAGAAAAAATTTACTATAAACGAATTATTTTTTAAAAATTATTATAATTATAAATTGGGGTGAAAAAGTTCAACACAAATTTCCTTAATTAAAACTACTTCTACTTTAAAATAAATTTATTTTATCCATAAATAAATTTTAGCTATGGTAAATATCAACAGATTCGTGTACGTGGACTCCAAAATAAAAATGAAAATGAAAAAAAATAAAAATGAAAATTCACGTTTCAAAAGGTTGAAAATAGTATACATATGACGTGTGGAATATATGGTTGAAATTGTGGCATGTATAATTTCTAAGAAGAGAGACGTGTTATTTTCAAAAAAAAAAAAAGAAAAAAAAGAAGAGAGACGTGTTTGAGTTTTATCACCAAAAAAAAAAAAAAAAAAAATTTGGATTTACATTTTGACCCATTCATATGCAAAAATCATTTCATACATATATATGGGGAAGGGGCAATAATTATATTACACGAATATAATGTAAAATTTATTATCAAAGGTTAAAAGTTTAATTTAAAACTCTATATAAATAAATATTTAAATTCTTAATCTAGTATTAATATTAGTAAGTTTGTTAACTTTAAATTAAAAAATTCATGCGGTGGTTTTACTATTTGATGATAGTCTATTTTTTAACGTAGAATTTGTCATTTTTTTCTTTCAATTTAATTTTTATAATTCTAATTATTAACACATTAATTTACCAACCTACACTTTTTTTTTTAAATAAAGATTTTATCAAATCATTAGAACCAAATTCCAACATTTTTTTCAATTTCTTCACATCATTGTGGTTAAGTTTATAATTTTCTCTTTTGTTGTTAAATTTATTTTTTTTAAAATTACTTTCTATTACTTTTTTAAAATTATATATGTAATTTTGTTTGTTTATATTTTGTTCATAGATTAAAAAAAAAGATATTTTCGTCCAAAAAGTATGTTGACGAAGAAAGAGAGAAGAGTAAACGGGAAAAGACAAAGTAAACATTTCAAGAACAGCTGAAAGCCATTTCTGATTTCAAGTTCTTCGGATCTTTCAAAACTGGTAGGTTTTTTGGCTTTGGATTTTCAGAAATTTTTTTGATATTTTTGGCAATCCATTTTTTCTCTTTTTTGGTTGGATGCTGCTGTCGAAGTTCATCAAAGATTGCGAAAGGAGATTGAACTAAGCATGATTTGGATTCCTTGTTCCGGAAATTCAAACAGGAAGGTCAAGTCCAAGCAATCGAAGCAGTTGCAATTTCTGAAGAACCGATTTGATCCGAGCAAAGCTGGTTCAGGTACGCGATTCAATCCGTTACTCGTTCGCTTAATCTGTGCAGTGATTATAATTGGAATCTACTTCTTTCTGATTTGTTTCCTTGACTTAGTTTTTGTAGAAATTGATTAACGATTTTGTTAGAGTTCATTGATTTCAAAGAACTGCGTTTCTGTAGAGTATGAAATTAAATTAGGTTCAATGTTTTGTGGAAATCGTTCGGTATCTGATTTTGCTTTGCATAATGGCGATTTCTAGACTAACGGTTTAAATCTAGCGAAATGCTACATCGCATTGATCCAAAGTACTCAATCGTAGCCTGGAATATGAGCTATTTGTGTGTTTATGAACTTGGAGTTCACCATATCTACGAGTTTCCTTGATTTCTGTATATATATATATTGACTATTTATGATTAGGTGTTTAGATAGAATTTTCAGAAGTTTCTTGTCTGATCTGTTTTTCGATTTACAGAGAATTCAAAAACAAGTTCCTCCTTCAGTGAAGCCTTTAAAGGTGAAGGATCTGATCATATAAAGGCACAGATATTTTCATTCCGGGATTTGGCAGCAGCTACCAGGAATTTTAGGGCAGATTGTCTTTTGGGCGAGGGAGGATTTGGTAGAGTTTACAAAGGGAATTTGGAAAACATCAATCAGGTTGGATATGTTTCTTATAAAAGACTGTATAAGGGGATAAAAGAATTAGAATTAGTCGTATAATTATCTTTTTATGAAACAAGGTAACCACGCCCGTCCCTAGGCCAAGCACCGGAGACATCGAAGGAGTAGTGTCACAGGTGAGTCTCGAACGTGGGACCTTGAGGGGAGCATACTGCATACCCTCAAAGCGAAAGTCTTCAACTACTGCTCCACTCCTTGGGGACTCATATAATTTTCAAGTATATGATTCCATTGTTGTGAGTTGTGATATGGATTAAAATTTTCCAGCTTATTATATCTCAGCTCAAAAGCTGTTAATTCTTGGCTACCAAAATATTAGACCCTTTTAGTTTGTGTTTATTATTAGATAACATAGGGCTCTACCTCAAAAATCAACTGGTAGTGAGGGCCGAGGGGAGTAACACATATATCGAAAACTCCTCTTCTTTTCAATGTGGGACAAAGTGAATATCTCCGACAGTTATTTCGAAAGGAAGTTGTATGTTGAACTTAAATTCTCTCTTTGCATTCAATGTAGGTCGTGGCTATCAAACAACTTGATCGCAATGGGTTGCAAGGGAACAGGGAGTTTCTTGTTGAAGTTTTGATGTTAAGCCTACTTCATCACCGGAATCTAGTTAATCTGATTGGTTATTGTGCTGATGGAGATCAAAGGCTTCTGGTATATGAATATATGCCTCTAGGAGCTTTAGATGACCATTTACATGGTATGTAAATTTCTACATGCTCTGTATATTTTTAGTTGCATTGAAAAACTCCCTGCTTACTAACCATAATGGTCAAATAAAGATCTTGAAATTCATCAGTTGATTTCCGGGCTCGAACCCGTGATCGTGGAGTTGAGATGGATTTACACCAGACAAGATAACCAACTGCACCACTGACCCTTAGTGGTGAACATCTACTTAGGAATTAATTTTTTATGAATTATCATAATCAAATGTAGTATATTTAGGAGTTGTCCAAGGAGTATAGTTTAGGTGTGCGTAAACTGATCCAGACACTCACGAATATCAAAAAAGAAATCTTCTACTTACTCTTTGTTATCTTTTACTGCAGACATTTCACCTGGTACAAATGTACTAGATTGGAATACAAGAATGAAAATAGCTGCTGGGGCAGCACGAGGATTGGAACATTTGCATGACAAAGCTAGCCCGCCAGTAATTTATCGAGATCTAAAAAGTTCCAATATTCTGCTTGATAAAGGTTATCATCCCAAGCTTTCTGATTTTGGATTGGCTAAACTCGGGCCTGTTGGGGACAATACACACGTGTCTACCAGGGTTATGGGAACTTATGGGTACTGTGCTCCCGAATATGCGATGACTGGTCAGTTAACTCTCAAGTCAGATGTGTACAGCTTTGGCGTTGTCCTTCTAGAAATCATAACAGGCAGGAAAGCAATTGATAATTCAAAAGCTGCAGGGGAGCAAAATCTGGTTTCATGGGTAAGAGAGTTTATAAACCATATTATTGAAAGTTTGTCTTAATCAATTGAGTTATATTCAAGTTGGCCATATTACATAATTATTTTGGCTTCTAAAGTCCGGTAATTTGGGGTTATTTGTTAAAATGATTCAATGAGGCCACTATAATATGGCTGCCTCTTATTAACCGACGGATATAGATTCGAAGATCTTAATGCCCTCTACTAATCATTGGATAAAAAATTGAACTACTTTAGCAGTTTCTCTCACACATCCAATGATGAAAAATTATCAAACCTACTAACCACATTGTAGTAGACCCCTTGAATAATTTATCGTAGTTCTATTACCTTAGA
The DNA here is from genome assembly GCA_036507275.1 of Sicyos edulis. NCBI lineage: Eukaryota > Viridiplantae > Streptophyta > Magnoliopsida > Cucurbitales > Cucurbitaceae > Sicyos > Sicyos edulis. The sequence continues at coordinate 45,057,444 of CM071847.1, read as the reverse complement.
ACTGTTATTACTTTTTTTTTTGTATAACTTCAAAGGTAACAGTAGTTTAAACTTGAAAAGAAATTATCATCTTTCAGATCTGGAAGGCTTTATTGTTCAAGGTAAAAGGTTTATAAATAGATTGTGTGCTCGATGATATCTTTTATCTCTGAACTTTTATTTATTTCTTGCAATTCACATTTCTATGAATATAGGAATTTGGTCATTTACATTTCTTCAATTCAACAATATTTCATCAACTCAACATCATGTGAGTTGAGCTATGTACTTGTTGACATTTGATCATGTACATTAATTAGAGGGCAATTTGGGTGCAACCATGGCTGCACCCCACCCATAATGTCAACATATGTGGCACCTTTGGTGCCACACGTCTCAGCTCACTTTTTTTTTTTTTTTTTTTAAATTTTATAAAAAAGTATTAAAATGTGTGGCTGCACCCAAATTGCCCTCCATTAATTAGGTAGATAAATAGTAAAAGATAAAGTTGACGTGACACTTTTCTGTGACAATGTTCACATATCTGGAAATTTGAATTGAGGCCTTGTTAGCTTCTATGGTATAGCACTTCAGTGTTCTCTTAAAATAATTTAGCTAGAACATAGTTCTAATTAAAAAAAGTAAATAAGGCTAAAATATAACAAAACAAATTGCACAGACTAGAGGAGCTTTAGGAACTATATATACATCTACAATCTTAAGAGTATGGATTTATTATGCAACTTTAGAAATGTTGTTCACTATGTGAACATTTTTAACTTGTTCTCAAAGCATGTCTTCTAATAGATTAGTACAGAAAACCATAAGATTTGCAAATATTCACATTAATTATATAAATTCTTTTGTTGCAGGCAAGACCACTGTTTAATGACCGTCTGAGATTTGCACAAATGGCAGATCCAATGCTTAGGGGCCAATTCCCTTCTAGGGGCTTGTATCAGGCTCTTGCAATTGCAGCAATGTGCATTCAAGTGCAGCCACATATGCGCCCTGCGATCGCCGATGTCGTTACAGCTTTATCTTATCTTGCTTCCCAAAGATATGACCCCAGTACGAACATACCACATGACTCCCCTGCATCTTCCTGTACTCCTCCAAGAAACATCAGAGACACTGTCAAGAAGCTTAATGGTGGTATACGATACGATAGAAATCACACTCGAAGATTATGATGAGGCTCATCTCGACATTTTCCAGCCTTACCGATCATGTTTGCTAGCCGTATCGTACCATTGGATATACGACGACGACGACGGTTCCAAAGGTGGTTCAAGAGCTTGATTGAATGCACTGGATGGTGCCTTCTCGTTAATATTTACACAAGCATCATCTAATCAGGTGCATTTCCATGCTCCATTTTGCATTTGTTCATAAAATGAATATAGATAAGAGTTATATATATACGTACATTTACACTTGGTTTTTCTAAGAAAATTGTGTAAGCTAAGGTTATTTATTGTTATATATATATATATATATTCTGCCGTTTGATATTAGTATAGTTGAAAATTGGACCGAGATTCTCCGAGTTAACACGATTTGTGATGTGGTTGTTTTTACATTTTCCCCCATTGTAGAGTCCTTTTGTGGATTTCAGGTATGGGAGATTTGTTAAAGTGAAGATTTTATTTTTTAATTGTTAAAATGAAGTGTTAAACTAGGACAAAATTGCCGAGAAAAGCAGTAGTTCAGCCGTATCAAGGTTTGAATTCTCCAATATATTACGACAAAATTGGGTGAATATTTTAATTATTGAACTTGGATCCATAACCTCTTGATTATTATGTCTCAGTAGGAACTTGAATGAAATAGTCGTCTAAAATCTTGTTTAATATTTCTAAAAGAGCAATATTTGCCTCCTTATGACTAAGGAAACAAGCCCTTCTTAAGGGTGATGTGATACCATTTGTTGTTACAAATTTTTTATCTTCTTTTAAAATACATTGTTGAAACAAAAAATATAACATTCTATTTTTTTTATATTAAGTCACATTGTTAGAATCTCATAAATGTCCCAAATTGGAAAGTGGGAGAGTCCAACATCAATATAAAAAAGATATGATTTACTATCCTCATTGTTAATTGGTTTTGAGGTGGAACTTCATATTCTCTAATATGGTATCAGAGCCCATAAATCTCAAACGGATATCGGTCCAATAAAATGAAATTGAGATACAATGGGCATGTTAGGACATGATCTTACAAATGTCCCACATTAGAAAGTGGGTGTGAAATCCTATATTCTCTAATACACATGAGTGAGCATCAATATTTAAATTATGTCTATAAACATGACCTAAATATTTCTTTAACTCAAAATTATTTCTTTGTGGAGCTTCTTTTCTACTCCCGAAACTGTTAATGCCCAATGGAGATCACTTGATGCTGTAAAAGATTTTGTTGGAGAAAATGTTCTTCAGCTTAAAGTAATCAACATTGGAGTTGTTTGCCATTTTGCTGTTAGTGACATTTTTGGTGTCAGTAGTAATAAAATCTTGTGAGAGAAATAGAGTTTTTTTTAAGAAAAAAACATGAAAAAGAGAGGTGAGAGAAAGAAATAGAGGTTGAAGAAGAAGACAAAGTAAGAGGAGGGAGAGAATTTTTTCTAAATGACAACTTTAGTAGTCTTTAAACTTTTTCTATTGGACTTTACCGGTTAATTGCAATGCTTATCAAATTTGAGGGGGAAGTAATTGACCAAATTTAAAATTTAAGAGTGTGATTATTACAACACCATAAGCGGCGATTCGTACAATTTTCAAAAGAAAATAATTTCAGAGGTAACAAAAATTGAAAAATTTATCATCTTTCATATCTTGAAAAGTTGTCCTAACATTATGGCCTTATATACCAAAGCCAGCATATTGAAAATGTTAACAACTACACATCTATGGTTGGATATGTATGAAAAATTGATCCGATACCATGTTACCTTCAATGTTTAAATATAATTTAACCATCACATAACAATCACAAAAGTAACCAAAATTAACAAAACAACCTACATTCATAATATAACATTGATACTAACCTTTTATTCTCTATAAGAATTTTTAAAATTTGTTCTTCTAATATATTAGAGTACAAAAGACATGCAAAATATTACAGATTTATTTAACAAGTGCTTTTGTTGCAGGCAAGACCATTATTTAAAGACCGTACGAGATATGCAGAAATGGCAGATCCAATGCTTAGAGGCCAAAGCCCTTCAAAGGGTTTTTATCAGGCTCTTGCAATTGCAGCCATGTGTCTTCAAGATCAGTCGAATTTGCGCCCTACAATCACCGATGTTGCTGAAGCTTTATCTTATCTTGCTTCCCGAAGCTACGATCCCGGTATGGGCGTACCAGACAGCTTACCATGCACCTATGCCTCTACTTCTCCAAGAAGCATTAGAGATTCCGATATGAAGCTTAATGAGGTAGAGAAGATACAAATACAATGCTTCGACCCTGTTTTATCACATAGCTGAAAATCAATGAACTCTTTTCTATAAATAATCATCTTTTTGGTTGAATATGATAGTTTTTTATAATATCCTTGTGTAGAGATTAGTTTACACGAATCTCGGCACAGTTGTGTACTATATTGTGGAATATCAAAATAACATAATATTTTGAGAGGTAAGGAGCTTCAAAAGATATTTGGGCCCTCAATAGATTTTATGTTTTTATTTGGACTTTAGTTACTAGACTTGTTGTAAGACTCTTTTACGGTATATTTGTGATTGTTCGAGCCAATTTGCACACCTTGGAAATTATCACGGGATATACTGTATGACCCTACAATATTTGGATGTTAAGAAAACTTGTAAAAAAATAATTCCTAGGTAGGTGACTAGTTTGGATTGAACCCACCACTTCTAGTTTTCCAAGAACCTCTTGACCACTGGTCACTGTTTGATAGTTGGGACTGTTTTTTGTATGCCTCTTATATTATTCTTTAATTTATTTCTCAAGTTTTTGATTTATTATATTAAAAAATACTAAACAAAATCCATCATAATAAAAAACAACTACCTGGACGGTCACTGTGTGTTGAACTTCACTCTGAAATCAGCAAGCATTTCCCTTCCTTTAATGTGAAGAAAACTAAAAGAAAGATCATCTAAGCTACGCCACTTGACCCATTTGAGAATAGAAGTCTAAGCTGAAAAATAAACAACCCGAATTTGCTTCAGTTATTTAAAGTTTTTTTTTTTTTTTTTTGATAAGAAACAATAACTTTCATTGATAGATGAAAAGTTACAAGAGGACCGATCAATAGTAAATTACACGAAACTTTCTCAATGGGAAAGCATAGTAGTAAAGCATATGCCCATGTAAGTGCAAGAACCGTGATGGATTTACCATTCGGTATATGCCCATAGTAGTAAAGCTTCAGTTCTTTTAAGTATGCAATTAATAAAATAGTTAGAGCATGTTTAGAATGATTTTTCATGCTATTAAAAACACTTTTTAACAGAGTTTGAAACATTTAAATACTCATTCTAAACTGACCAGGTCAATTTCAAAAGTAAATTTTTAACAACTACAAGTAGGTCTTGAAAAACAAAAAAAATTATGAATTCAATTCATGATAACCATTACTTAAGAATTAAGGTGCGTGTAAACTGGTGCATGGATATAATTTTTTTTAAAGGGCAGGATCTAACTGTGAACCTTCCCCCACTTGCACGGATTTGGCAGTGACACATGTACATAAGGCAAACTTGGAAGTATATGAACATCCACATTCTAAACTTCAGCTTTAAAAGTGTAATAAATCATTGAACATCCACATTTAATTTTTTAATTTTTTTTTTTTTTTTTTTTGTGGTTGATAGATACTTAACGTTTTATAAATTAACAAATAAATTTAAAGAAAAATTATATTACAAATCTGTGATACATAAAATTGAATTTTGAATTACCTAATAGATTCATAAATAATTATAAGTTGTGCATAATTTAAACAAAAATATTTGTTTTTTGTTACTACTAGCAATGAAACTGACCTCTATTAGGGTTTGCTTCCATCGTTCGCCATATTCTGGTCAGAGGATTTTTCCATCGATTTACCCTGCCATGAACAATTTAGTAAATAAACAGATAAAATTATTATAATCAACAAAAAAGAACAAGAGTTGCCATACTATACAGGATTTAAATTTTATGACTACATCAATAAAATATTTAATCAACAGATATTTATATAAATTAAGAAATTTATATCAAGGTCATAGCTTTTTTTTTATGACCATATTCTAAGCGTTTCTTTCGTAAAAAAATGTTGTACAAGGGACATGAGGTTGGCCCTATGATGGTAAGCTGGCCCAAACCCTCACAAATATTTTAAAAAAAAACAAAAAACAAAACTGCAAGTAGGGGAAAAACACAAACAGTGATCATCAGTTAGTTTATTACTTTTGCTTTTTAGTAGATATGGTGACAGGTAATTCTCGACCGGGCCGATTGGCTGTCTCATTGTCTTGCATATTTTGCTACAAAATGGTTAAACTAAGATAATACCTTGTTTCGATCTCGCCAGCCGAGTGCAAATGGCAGCAAACTCTTTCTTTGATGTTCCTGTGCAGATCCTTGATTACGCGACCTACATAAAAGAAAATTACATTAAGGAAAACTGATCAAGATTCTGTAATATTTGCAAGAATTTGAATGCTCTTTCCATCCCTAGTTTCTAGCACAAACAAATACAATATTAAGTGTTTGGAACAATTTTTTAAATGTTTAACAAAAGATTTTGTATCGTATCCAATGCCTTACTAAACCTCTTCGAGCAGAAAAATGTTAGGAATGGCCCTTCGGGGAATTGGGGAATAATAGAGGAGTATATGGGCAGATAGTTGGGGAGTTAGTTAGAGACTTATAGTTATAAATAGAGTGGTTGTGTGAGGGGAAAGGTATCCATATGTTGAGTGATTATATTTTGGGCTCTAGGGAGGTTCCAAGTTCCTATCAAAACTTGATTTATCTCGTAGTTTCTTAGGTATTTGATATCAATATAGATCTTGGTTCTTATCAAAAAGTTGCCAAACAAGGCAGAAACGAATAATAACACTAGAATATGAATAGTTCTTCAAATAACGAGTGACAATATGTATTAATATGAAAATATAAAGAAACAACAATATGGAGTTGAAATAACAAGGAACCATCTAGTACATTTGAGAGTGTCTAAAGGTCTTAAACTTTTACTAAAAAACATGCTTACTTAAACCTCACATTTATACACTTATTTATATCCACACTAAAGTTCTCTCTCCCTTACAAGAATCTAAGGATTTCTCATATTTGCCCCTTCTGGAATATTTAAGATAATTAGGGGCCTCTTACATATTTATTGTTAAAAAAGAGTTTTTAAGCACGTGGAAAAGTCATTGCAAACAAGCCCTACGCATAAATATTAAATATGTTTTATACCGAGGAGATGCGGCTGCTTTAACTTGGCCAGATTCATATTGTAATGTAGCCTCCAACATGGATTCGGCCATCACAACCCTTTTCTCCATCTCAGCAAGTGAAGCCATAGCTTTCTCATACTTATCCTGTATTCCAATTATAGACAACATGATAATCGCTTAAGAAAATATCTCAACATGATTATTGGTGACAACATAAGTATCAAGCCATCATTAAGTTTAGCCTAGTAGTCAAGAGAACCTAGTGAAACTAAGAGGTTATAGGTTGTGGATTCAATCCATGGTAGTTATCTACCTAAGAATTAATTTCCTACAAGTTTCTTTGACAACCAAATGTTGTAAGGTCATAAAAACAAAAAATTGAGGATGGTGGATCTATGCAGTTGAGCTATTGCAATTGTTGGCAGAACTTCGGTTTATACAGGCTAGTATGAGTTTCAATCTTGTAGTATATAAAAATCAGCACAAACCAAAACCAATAGCATGTAGTTCATACTTAAAACGGATTCTTGGGTACAAATTGAAGTTTGCTGTTTGAATGAATATCAGAAGAGTAGAGGGTATTTGAATAGAAAGCAAACCTGCAGCATATGAACAGCATATTTCTGAGCTGCTACATCTTGCTCTGCATTTATTCTAGCTTCCTCGGTTTCCTTTTGCTCTTGTTCAACACGCAGCAATAACTACAGTCAATTATTGGATTAGGATCAGGCTTCCCTTCCCAATCAGAATGTGATATCAGCTAACTTTCACACACACCTGAAGCATTGCAGCTTCTTGTTCTTTCTTCTCTGCTAGACTTTTCCGTAGCTCAGCTACATCTAATTCCAGTTGTTCAACCTGGACAATACAATTGAAAATGCAGTAAATATTGAAGTACATGATCAAGAGAGATGAAACAGGTAAATTATATTCCTGTTGCATCTCTTGATATGCAACATGTAGATTATATAACTTCTATGTAGTATCTGTGATGTCAAATATTTTAGACAGACAATGCCTCAGTTTTTCTTTTTCCTCATAACTTGAATTAGTACATCTTGAATTATAGTTTTAAAAAATTAACCATCATGGGTTGACATAGTGGTCAAGAGGGCCTTGGGGAACTAACCATAGGAAGGACCTTAGGAAACTAAGAAAGAATGAGTTCAATTCATAGTGGTAACCTATTACTGAATTAATTTTCTATAGATTTCCTTGACAACCAAATATTGTAGGGTCAGATGGTTTATTCTGTGAGAATAGTCAAAATGTGTGCAAGACCAGTCACCGATATAAAAATAAATGTAATCATGTAACAACAAGCATTAAAAAAAATTCCTCACAAACAAGAGATTTATACCCTGGCACTTAATAGTCTTCGATTATCTTGTGTGACCATTTCCATCAGTGCTGTTTCTAGCTCCTCCGCTCTACAAAAGATTAGCAAATAAATTATGTGGAATCTTTGATAATCACGAGGAACCAATATAAATTCTCAGAGAAGAAGAAAAGCCATATAGTAATGACCTTAGAACCGCAGATCTTTTCTCCTCCAGCAACCTGGACAATTCAACCTTCAACCATACTACCTGCACAAAAGCCACTTATGATCGAATTTAACTCAAAAAAGAAAACCCCTTAAAATCAGTACCATTTTATGAGCATTTCAATTGGAAATAACACTACGGTGAGATGAGTGTAGATAATTGATCAATAAGCTAAGTAAGGCCATTTTATGAGCGATCACATCACAATTGATGATGATGATGACAATCTTCTTGTTCAATGACTGTATGGAAAAATGCATCTATAATACATAGTGAACGGAAGCATATCAGATGAGATGAGTGAAAATAATTATTCAATGGGCTAATGATCTCTATTTAAAAATAATCTTATATAGAAAGGGGATACTCTAGAGATTAATGGATAATATTTGAACTTGAAAATAAATACCATGGCAATGATAAATGATAAAAATATCTACAAGATCCTACAAATGTTACGGCCCCGTTTGATAACCATTTTGTTTTTAGTTTTTGGTTTTTGCAATTTAAGTCTACAACAACTACCTTACCATATGTTTTTTCTTATTTGGATATCTACATCTTACTTATATTTTTAGAAACCAAACCAAAATTTGAAAACAAAAAAAAGTAGCTTCCAAAAGTTCTTTTTTTTTTTTTTTTTTTTTGAAATGTGGCTGGCATTCACATACTTTCTTAAGGAAAAATGGATACATTGTAGGGAAGATGGAACATATTGGAGGAAATTTGATTAAAAATAAGCTTAAATTTCAAAAACCAAATGGTTATCTAACGGGAACTACATAATCCACATTCTAAAATTGCAAGGATGTGATTCTCCTCAATTGTAACTTGCAAGCCAATGACTAAAGATCAAAACCCTTGCCAAAGCATACTTCCCTCTTGTCATATCATTGACCATTTTAAGAATGAAGGAAACATCAAATAATAATCGACAAACAAGTATTTGTTGAGACCAAATTGCCAATGAAAAGGGATTTACTTGTTCTTCAAGGTTTGGGAGCGACCCAGCATCTGAATCATTGGCCAATCCACTAAGAAAGTCATCCAAATTAGGGATACCAGGTTCAGCATTTCCTACACCTGTCCTTTCCCTCTCTATAGGTGATCCAGGATCATGCTTGAAACTATACAGCTTGGAAGCTAACCTTTTGGAATCCTTCCGAACCCGACCCTTATTTGTTCTTTCTTCAATTACTGTTAACACAGATGGCCGAAGTTTTTCTCTCAGCTCTACTAGTTTTCCTTCAGTTACCGTCAGAAAGCCCATGCAAGCAGTCAACACAAGTTGGCTACTATCGAATGTGGAACCAGTAAGGGATTGTAACAGAGTAATGGCATCTCCCGCATCTTTTGTAGTAACTAGTGCAGGACCTGAAAAGAAATATGATAGAAGTATAATACTACATCCTCTACAAGCATTTGAAAACCGATAAAATTGCAGTTAACATCTTTTTACAATACCAAAGTACCATATAATTCCATCAATGCAAGCGCTGTCCGAAACAGCATGACCCTGTTGCCTTCAAACAAAAGCACATCCCAAACTCGGAGTACTGTCAAGATTCAAACTAATGAAAATAAGTTAATGCAAAACCAAGAAATCGTCTGATCATCTAAGTCCATCCAAATATTAATAGAAAAGAAACAACAATATTGAAGGCGATAATAAAAGAAACCCACCACTCTCCCAGGGAATCATATTTACAAAAATGGAAAGAAACCAAGGTCCTGTGATCCATGCCACTTGCACTCCCAAGTAATCCAAATGCTTAACTGAACTAAAATTATCAACAAATGAGCAAACTGGTCCAATGTCTCACAATAAAAATACATGTCAAAGATTATGATAGATGTGGAAGCAGATAAAATGTATGACCTAATTTAGGGAATCTTTCACTAATCAATTCCTCAAAAACAAGTTGGTCCACCTGAAAGATCAATGTAGAGGAGATTAACTTAAAAAGAAACAAGTACAATTTAAATGAGGAATGAGATATATTTGTTTTCAAATAAGTAGGACAAGTTTTCTACATGTAAAGCACAGACTTTTACATGATATATTACATAAAAAATTTTGAAAAAGTAAAATGCACGTTAGGCATATACATATGTAAATAAGTTAGATGATTTTCCTAATGTATTGGCCGTTAGAGAAACACCGGATATTGTTGCTTTACTTTCTTTATGAGGGGTTTTCACTATGACCCTTCCACACTGGGTGTATAGATGTTCGTGTTGGCCCATTTTGTCTGTCTATTTAATTCTTCTTCTTTTGTAGGGAATTCTGTTTTTGCTTCATTAATAAAGTACAAATTCCAAAGAGTGTTAAGTTTTATACTTGGCATGTTCTCAGGATTAACACTTAAGACAAGGGTTTGAGGAAAGTTCCCTCCTTCATGTGGTCAGTGCATTGCATCATGTGTAAGGAGGCGTTCTGAGATGACCTAAGAGGTGTGGAATTGATTTGTCAGGAGTTTGGCTAGATCAAGAGACTCCGATAAAATGATTGCGGAGTTGCTTACTTTCCCTCCTTTTCGTGAGAAATGGGAGTTTTTGTGCAACCAGGTGTTTGTGCCATTTTGTGGAGATTTTGAGAAGAGAGAAACAATAGAATCTTTGGGGGTAGAGAGGTTGCCAGGTAATGTTCGGGCCCCTTATTAAGTTCTATGTTTCTCTTTGGGGCTCTATTACTAAACTCTTTTGTAATTATTCTTTGAACGATTCTTTAAAGAACCTCTAGAAGTTATTTTACTTGATTGGAGATTGTTTTCGTAGGCTGCCTTCCTTTTGCGACCTTTTCTTTTGTATGCCTCTTGTTTTTGTGTTATTTTGTTATTTTCCCAATGAAAGCTTGGTTTATTTTTTAAAAAAAACACCAAAATATGACATGCCTTATGACATAAGTACATGATTGGAAAATTCGTATTATTATGTACGGAGTAAAAATCTGGATACCATAAGGTTACTATTATTTTTATGATATCTAGAAAAGTTAACTCCCAAATGTTGTTGAGTTTGAACAAAGACTACTATCCATCTTTATAGCATTCTGTACCATGGTAACTTGCGAAATATTTAAAATTCAATAATTCTGACCACCAAAGGGTTTTCAACTCATGACCAGATTTTACCACTGATATATCAATAAAATGCAAACATACAGAAGTAGTTGTAGTTGATAAAGAGACTTTCTACACTAAAGTCACATATTAACCAAAAGTAATGCTAACTCTAATCTAAGACTTAGAAGCAAAGCAATAACCTAAAAACAAAGTAATGAAATAGTTATGTGCTTGAAACATATTAAATCACCAATCAACCTTAAAGTTTAATCTTATGGGTTGGAGTAAATATAACTATATGAATATCAATCAACTCTCCTCCTCGCTTGTGGGCTTGGAATACTATGATACCGATACCATATTGAAACATATTAAATCACCGATCAACCCAACCCAAAAGCTCAAGCACATGGATTGGGGAATTTAATTATATCAACAAACATTATGAGTTCTTAAACAATACCTGTGATTCTATCATTTCCTCGGTGTAATATCCATCAAAATAGTCATCTATTATGCCAACCAAAGTCCTGAAATTTTTTGAAATCAACTCATTCAGTTATCTAATCACAAGCATGTAAGTGAAGAGACGGTCTTAGAGAGACTTAAACATTCAATTGTAGTTTTCTCCTAAAATAAAATCAGATAAAGAACTTGGGTCTTTGGTTAAAACTTCCTCTTGGTGCATTTATTATTTGCAAGTTGTATCATTGTATGCAATAAAAAAAAATGCAATATTGCATTTATGCTTAAAACCAATGCTTTTAAGGGCTATTGATGCTCACGCCTTGAGGCGAGCCTCAAGACAAGGCTCTAACTTTAGCTTTGTGGCTTGCCCCTTCTTTTGAATTATAAGAGACTTAGCTTTTATGAAAATGCACTGAGGCTTAGACTTAGAGTTCTACACCAAATAGTACTGATTTTCTACGTTCTTTAAAATATAAAGGTTTGAATCATAACAATTTCAACTTTATGATTTTTATATAATTATTTATTCTTTTCTTTGGAAACTGGAAAATTGGAGCTTCGCTCCACTATACCTAGGGTAACCACGCCCATTCCTAAGCTAGACACCGAGAGACATCGAAGGAATGAAGATAAGGGAAGCGTCTACAAATTAATGTAACAGGTGAATCTCCTATTTTTATTTTTAAAAATCTATATAATAACTCGAACCTTCTAGTTATAATAGTAGTATTGATGTTAAAAATATCTTTTTAGAAATTTTGTTCAGGTGGAAATTAGTGGGAAGAATTTTTTCATACATTTTATGTAAGAATTATGTTTTGTAATACTTGTTTACAAAAATTTAGAGTTTGTATAATGTATTTAATTGAAATGAGGCTTACCCCTCATAGTGCCTCGAGACTTGCACCTCATCTCTTTAAGAGAAAAAGCCTCAAGGTTGACTCTGGTCTTTTAAAACATTTCTTAAAACAACATCTATTTACATCCGTTGAACAAGAACTATAGTCTAGTTAACAAAAAACAAATAAATACAGGCACGACTAAGAATAAAAATAATTACGCATCTGAAACACCTTAAACAAGTACTCTTAGAAAGGTAAAGAGAATCTTTTAGAGTAGATATATTTTAAATGTAATCTGAAAAAAATGAATTACCAAAAGGCATTCTCCTCGGGCATCAGGAGTAACAACAAGCCCGCAAAGAAATTCATTGCCTGCATCATTTCAAAAAGCATAAAATGTATCAAGTAAAAACAAATTAATCATAACAAATCAAGCTAAATACCATTTCGATTCCTCTACATTGGATTCCTTTCCATTTTGGCCTTTGCACTTTTAAATGTTCAAATTTAGTCCTTTTTTATTGTAATAAATCATAGGGAAAAATACCTTTTAGCCCCTAGGGTTTGGATGAAGTTTTTATTTAGTCTCTATGTTTCAAAATCAAACATTTTTACCATTGACATTTCAATAATATTCAATTTTAGTCCTTGAGATAGCAGAATCGTTAGTGACATAGTGAAATATTGACTATTTGTAGTTATTTTTGGTCTAGCATCCTCCTCCTTTCTCCGAACCTACAAACCTTCCCTCTCAATCCTTTCCTTCTTTCAATGGCTTCCTCAACTCTTGTCCACATTTATTCTCTTTCCTTATGCTCTTCTCCCTCTTATCTCCTTCCAATTCCACCATTGAAGCCTTACCGTCCTAAACTCCGCTCTTGTCCATTGAAATGTCAAGCATAAAAATGTTTAATTTTGAAACATAGGGACCAAATAGAAACTTCACCATATTTCCCCCTAAATCTTAAATTAGTCCCTATCTTAGTTTGAAGTTAATTTTATTGAAATTGGTTAAACAATAATAACAATTTGCATGGAAAAAAAACAGTGTAAACATATTTCATAATTTATAGAAGAAAACTAATAGAGACTAATGGTTTTTTAGAAAAATAATAAACCAACAGTAGAGACCAATTTTAAGCTTTATTGAAAATATGACTAAATTTGGACATTTGAAAAAACAGACACTAAGTTGGAATGAAACCTAATTGAAACAACTTTTAATAGAATATGGCGACGATAAATTCAAGAAATTAAAAAAAAATCACAAATTCTACAACATTAGAAAATAAAATTAGAGCAAACAAATATCTAAAACCCTTTGCAACTAAATATATAGTATGGTCAAGCAGTTGTTTTGTGAGTTAAGTCGAGGAGCGTGCAAACTAATCCCAAGACTCATGTTAAAGAAAACAAACATCTAAAATGCCTAAATTGGTCAAAGAACAAATTACGTCAACAAAATGCAAATTGTTTGACATTTACTGGTGTATTGCTTGACATTTTTCAATCTTGTACAAGCATGCCAATGTGTTATCAAAAGCTCAATGGTAACACTCACAAAGGCTAGTGTTTTCTCGTGAATAACTTCAATTTTAATTCATATATGTACACGGAAACAGATCAATATGTTAAGCTCATCTTGGAATGTCGAGTGGGACTTGTAACACATGAAATACCTGACAGTAGCCAACAGAGGGATTGTGAAGAGCATATGCTAAAAGTAAACGCCTCAAAGACTTCCTACCATTCTCATCCATGGCAGGATGACCAGGAAATGTTCGTGGTATATCCTGTAAAATGAAAGAGAAAGAATTCCAGCATTGTCTTTGCCAACATGTAAAACAAGAAAAAAGTAGCACCTACAAATGAAAAAGATTGAATGATAAAGTTCAAGGCGCATGCATCTAATGACCTTCTCGATCTGTTTTTTCAATTTTATCGGTACGCCAGATGTGATATTGTTCTCATTATCCGCACTACAATTAGTTTCTCGATCCAACAAATCCTGGTAGTATTTCTCAATTCGACGGGTCTTTACACCTACAAAGGCTTGCCACACCTGTAAGATATTATTAGAACCACAAAAATCTTCTTAAGAAATGAGCTTGAGATGAGTCAAATTCTAACTTTACCTCTCCCCTCAGATCTTTCGGCAACCCCCCACGAACAAGGCATTCTAATTCTTCTTTCCAGGGAAAGAGTTGATCTTCTGAAACTCCATTGCCCACAATGTCACCTCTATCGGACGGTCTCACGCAGTCAGAAATGCACTCATCCACCCTACTTTCTGCCCCAGTAGCAGATGTACTACGATTCAGTGCTTCACTAACGCAAGTTTCTTCCTCTTCAGGATTTTCCACGGATGCTCCTAAGGATTTTGCTTCCTCTAGCGGTGGAAAATGATGTCTGCCATTACTTGTCTTTTCAACTTCCATAATCTTTTTCTTCACACGAGAGCTCATCACAAATTCAATGGCAAACAATGATGGCCTAATTTGACGCCAAGTCTGAACAACACATTTTTTTGTTTCTATTGGAGGCTCTAACAGTTTTGTAGGACCACTATCTGTAGTGTCAACAGAATCAGATTTTGAACCAGTCGAGTCAACCCCAGAGCTACACCTCCTTGATTCGGTCTCTTCTTGATGTTCATTAGTTTCAGCATGCAAGGTCTTTGTCTTTACCTCCTCCTCAAGATGGTACTCTTGAAATGATGCAGCTACTTGATCAACAAAGCTTGTCCACTTGTCAGACCTTTCCTCTTCCTCCTCCTGATATCATAAATATGTAAACTACGCAATTAGATAAGAGTATTGGAGAACTTCTCCAGCTTACCTAGCAATATCCAAAACAGGGATTTATCTAGTTGCCTATCATTGCATTACCCAACACAATTTTATACACCAAAACTTCATGCAGAAAATAATCTAGAGCCATAATACCACTTCCATTAGCATCAAAATGTACACGACGCAGACCTCTCTTAACCAAAGATCGAGGGTAAGAGCTAGGTTTTGAAACAATACCTTGTAAATGTTAGCATACTCGCTATATCTATGCGTGTGTTGAGGTCTCAGAGCAAATCCATAGGCATCCCTGCTCCCACATAAAAAAATTATTGAATGACAAGCATAGTGAGCAAATGTAAGGTTGTGTTTGTTCTTGGTAGAAGAAGAGCGAAAGGGGTTGGATTAAATCCAACCCCTTGTTTAGATTTGGCAGCAAACAGCCACCCATCAAAACCATCACTACTAGCGATAACTCAATCACTACAAACACCAAACGAGTAGTTAATTACCCCAACCACTACTAACAACAATAAATACCCGCTAATGCCAATCCCCAAACCAGTAGCATCCTTTAAATCTCAATGAATGTATCATTTAAATTCAAAAAAGAACAGGAAAAACAATTATTGCCAGAATTATGAAGAACGATAAGCAAATTCGGCCCACCTGGAATCTACATCCAATAAGCGCTTGCTCAACAAGGACAACAACATAGTTCAAAAAAACTTGAAGTTCTACAACCCATAGCTATTGAATGCATCACGTCAGATTCAGAATCATTCGGAAAAAGTAACAACCCTCACATAATGATCAATGAATTCCAATAAAAAAAAACACACACACACACACAATCCCTAATCCCTAATCCTAATCGAAAAATAGAATCCAAGACAGTAAGACCTAGAATTCGTCAAAACACTAGATCGAACGAGACTCGAGCAATCGACGACACGTAGAGGAAGAATGAAATTAGAAGCAAATTAAACCATCGCTCCATTTTCTTTTTCTTTTAATTTCGATCATTACCTTCTTGGCTCGAGAATGTGGAGCATCATGCTCCTGATCTCCGCCATTAACGGGTGCGCAAGGTCTGCAAGATTTCGGAATTTTCTCTACGAATATGGAGGAACCCGAAATCGAACTTGTTTTTCGCTCACAGACAAATCAGAAAAAAAAAACAAAAACATGTGGGTGCCACGTGTCAACTTCTGGCGTACATTTTGGACCGAATAATGGAATATATTATATGATTCTAATCATAAAACATTCTTTCCTTTTTTGCTGTCTGTTTTTTTTAATCGAAAATCAATATAATTAAAAAAAAACTAAAAAATCAAATATCAAACATTTAAACTATTTTTATTGGCCCCGTTTAATAAAAATTTAGTTTTTTGTTTTTGTTTTATGAAATTTAATCTTATTTCTATTCAAATTCCTATCATGTGGTTCATCTTTCCCATAATGTATTTCCATTTTTTTAAGAAAGTAAGTGAATACTAACTAAATATAAAAAACAAAACAAGCTTTTGGAAGCTATTTTTTTTCAAATTTTGGTTTTGTTTATTAAAATATGAGTAAGATGTAGATATTCAAATAAGGAAAAATGTGTAGTAAGTTAGTTGTCGTAGACTTAAATTTCATAAACAAAAAACGAAAAACAAAATAGTTATCAAATGGGACCATAACTTTTAGTTTTTTATTTTTAGTTTTTAAAAATTAAACTTCCCATTTTGATACATTTAACTAAGGTTGGTAAAAATTATACTAAAAACTTTTCGATTGTTAGAATTCGGTTAAGATTAAATGTGAATAAAAATAAATTTAAATTTCAAAAATTATAAATAAAATAACGATGAAACGTGACTTTAGTTACCCAGTTTAAACTTGAGTGCAATGGTGAGCATTAATAAGGAACTTTATATCAAAACGAGAACTAGTCTAAAGCTTGTACAAGTTAAAAAAAATATGGCTTTTATTAAAGAAAAGTAAAGTTATTCAAACAATGAATGATGTAATAGTTTCATTATGTATTTGACTCTCATTTAATTGAGAATTGGTATCAAGTTATCGAATGACATCAAAGCTTGATGGCTAAGAGGATGAAATTTCTTCTATTTTATTATTTTGATATTTATGGTTGTGTTAAGTCAGTTTGAACATACTTTAACTATTATCCTCCAATATTTGGATGTAAGGAAAATCATAAGAAATTAATTAATACGTAGATGAATGTTATGGATTGAACTTATCACTTTCAAGTTTTCCTAATGTCTAATACTTTCATTTAAAAAAAAAATGGCCATTGTCAGTACATTTAAATTCAGAATGAGAAGCTCACATAAGAGCTTGTTCTTCTTTCACGAGATAAGAGAAAGGGGAAGGACATTATTTGAAATTTAGTTAGGGCTTGTTTGGCTAGGACGAGAAGGGAAGGGAAGGGAAGGGAAGGGAAGTGAGAGTAAATTGGTGTTTGGTGGGAAGGGAAGATAAAAGAAGTGATACTAAATTGGTGTTTGGTGAGATGAGAAAAGTAGTGAAGTGATGTTTTTTTGTTAAAAAAATAGATATTTAATATTTTTAATATAATGTTTATAATATATCATTTTATATTTATTTTATTTATTATTTAAATAAAATTTAAAAATTTAATAACTTTCATTATCAAAATATATAAATTTCATAATTGTTAAAAAAAATAGATAAATATAATTTTTTATAATGAAATTAAGTTTAAAAATTCAAATCAAGATAGATGTAATAAAAAGATAATTATTTTAATTATTTTGAGTAATTATTTTAGGATTATTTAAATATATATTTCTATTTATTTTATAAAATGTATAAATTTTAAAAAAATTGATAAATAATAAAATTAATATATATTTGTATATAAATTTTTTTAAATGCATACATTATCCATAAAAAGTCAAATATATAAACAATTACAAATATTGTTTAAAGAACTTGATATATCTATAAAAATAATAATAATAATAATTGTTGCATTTTAAAATAAAAAATATATATAAATAGCATATAGTATAAATTTAATCAATTAGGTGGTTCTAAAAAAAAATCCATTAACTTAAATGAATGAATTAGTAAAAGTTAACAAGCTTATTATTTTATTTAAAATAAAGTTTATGATCAAATCAAATGCATCAAATTATAATTATAAAAACATCAAACTACAAATATGTTTTAAAAAATAGGATGTATTTAGAAGAAAAAAATAGATAAATATTGTATTTTGAAAAAAATTGATACTAATAAATAAATAAAGAAATAAAGGAAAGTTTGTATTTAGAAGAAAAAAAAAATTAAGAAAGAAGGAAAGTGAATTTAAAAGAAATAAAGCAAAAAAAAAAAAAAAAAAAAAAAAAAGACGCTACTGGTTTGGGCCGGGTACGCTATTTGGGTTAACTGCGCCGGAGTAAACCCGGCGGCCCAAACGCTGGGCAAGGCCCGCCCCTTCCCTTCCCGGGCTGATATGGGCGGGCCAAACAAGCCCTTAATGTGCATATACTAATTACATTAAAAAAAAAAGAAAAAGAAAAATGTACTAGTCAAATTAAAAAAGTAATTATAAGTATGGTCGCTTTTTAAAATAATTAGCAACTATATTCATAAATATCAATAATAATACTATATTAATAATACATAATTCTCATTAATAGTAAATATTGAAACATATTAATAAACATATATTTTAAAATTTAAGTGCATTTATAATTATTTTAATAGAATAACTCCTCTATTACAATTTCCTAAAGAAGACAAAACAAGAGACTTACAAATTCTAGTTAAATCTTGAAAATAATTACAAAAGTAATCATTTTATTAGTATTGTCACATATTTTTTTATAATATTGATATTCTTGAATATTTATAATAAGGGTGAGCATGGGTTGAGTTAGGTTAGGCTAGAGAAGTTTTCAATCCAACCCAAAATTTCGGGTTGGTCATTTTTCCAACCCAACCCAACCCAATTAAAGAGACAACCCAACCCTTATATTTTCGGGTTTGGTTGGGTTGGTTCATCGGGTTCAATTATAAATTATAATTATAAATATCTTTTATCAAATAAGTCATATATATATATATATATATATATATATATATATATATATATATATATATAACAAAATATAATTTTCAATTAAGGTAATGAAATGAATATAAATATACAATCATGGTTCATATAGAAGATTCAAATTATAAAACATAAAACAAATAGTTAATTAAAACAACAAAAATAGATAACATAATTTGACTTTTAGAAAACAAATATATAATTAAAGCCAACAAAGATGTTTTATATAATTTGACTATATATTTATCATGATATATAAATGATAAAAATTTGAATAAATATTAAAGATTATGAGAAATAAAAAGTTTAATAATAATAATAAAATAATATATATATATGCATATATAATTATGTTATAGTAAAAAAAAAAATATATTTTTAACTAAATAACAATTTCGAGTTGGTCGGGTTGGGTTGGGTTAATTTTAGGTCAACTCTTAACCCAACCCAACCCAAAAATATATTTAACCCAACCCAACTCTCAATTTGAGTTGGGTTGGTTCGGGTTGTTTGAACACCCCTAATTTATAATACATAATTGTGATATTAATGAATATTTATAATACAATATTAAAATATATTAATATTAATGACTATAGATATAAATAATTTAAAATTTGCTTACTTTTATTTTGAATTTCCCAAAAAACCAAATGGATCAAAGTAAGGATATATAAATTTAAGCACCGTAACACACACAACAAGCAATTAACACATGAATTTGAAATTCTTGATCAAGCTACTCATTCAAGATCTGATACTAAAATTGTTGAAAGTTTGATCCCTGTTTTCAACCCTGACAACAAAATAATAGTAATGGTAAATTACGAGGTATAATGCGGTTGAAGTAATGACAAATTATGGCAAGATATTGTGTTATATAAAACATATGGTACCATGTAGCGCTTCTTGTAATGTTCAACAATGACCTTAGGATCATATTTGGTTTCCTTGTAAGCATCAATCTTGTTGAGCTCCTGCAACATAACACTATGTTTGAGTTTTTTTTTTGAAACAAGAGTAACCACATCCGTCCCTAAATCAGGCACCAGAGACATCGAAAGAGTAATGTTACAGGTGAGTCTCAAACTCGAGACCTTGAGGGGAGCCGTGCCTTAAGGACTTTTTATTATTATTATTATTATTATTATTATTATTATCTTCAGAAGTGTTGGGCTATGTATCAAAATCATTGGTTAAATCTAAATTTTGGTCCCAAATATTGACATTTATTGTGCTTTACTTTTTGTATGTAAATATTTTACTTTAATCTTCAAACTTCTATCAATACTCTGTTTGGTGCAAAGATAAAAATAGCTCAATTGACATAGAGCATGCATTCTCGACATATAGGTTAGATTTGAATCTCACACCTCACAAATTGTTGTACCAAAAAAAAAAAAAAAAAAACTTTCCTATTTGAAACCATCAGAACCAAAGAAACGAGTATACAAATTAGAATACCAAAAATTGAATTTAAATGAAAATATTTAAGAACACGTTGAAGTGTTTCGAGACGAAGTACGTAGTTACGAGAAGTGTCTAGTTTAACTAGATTAGGCCTTCCTTATATGAAGATAAAATGATTTAAAAACAATTCTACAAATGTCAAACCATCACTAATCACTTTTGTTTTATTCGTGAGTGTCTGACCCAACTTATGTTTTATTCGTGAGTGTCTGACCCAACTTATGCGCACCTCGACTATTCTCATGAGACAACTTACTTGACCCAACAATATTAGAAGATTGAAAAAATTCGTAGGAAATTAATTTTTAGGTAGGTAGAAATCATAGATCGAACACATAACTTTTTTGTTTCAATCAATTTTGAAGTGTTCTTTAAAAAAGAGTTCATTAGAAGTATCAAAGGTGAGCTACCAATACTATTAGAATGCAAAATGCAGGTACAACGCACCTCAATCCAAGCAGCTAGTTTAGGCCTTCCTTCAGTGATATCAATCTTGAAAAGCTCCGATAAGAAAATTTGGTACCTTTCAATAAATGGAATATATGCTATATCCACCTAAAGAACAGCAAAACACAGTCATAAATTTAAGCATAATTACTTAAAACACAACAAACAGGCCTAGCTTTCCTAAAGTTCCTATGACATCCAATGACTCTATTGATTGGAAATACAAACGAAACAGAACCAGAACCAGAACCAGAACCAGAACCAGAACCAGAACCAGGGCTTATGAAAGTTCAAGTTACCTGACTGATTTCTCCAAGGAAGAATGGGCCATCGAACTTATGCAAAGCATTTTCCAAATAATCGAGCTGAATACCTAACAGAAGTTGTAATATAACACGGCCAATCATTTTTATGGTTGCAATGGAGAGAAAGGAACGACAGAATCTTCAATGACATTTCCCGCTCTTCGCAATACCTTTTAGAACAAATTCTTTCTTCTCTGTATTTCTGGTGCAAGTCAAAGCCTATAATATTTTCTTATAGTCTTTCTTATTTTATTTCCAATTGGAAACTTCTGTTGTAAGGCCATGGGCCATTGGGTTTTTCCCCATTTCATAATTTAAATGAAATGTTTCTCTTCCAAAACAAAAGTAATATAAACAGTCAATGTTCACAACCGAAAAGCTGTATGAAGAGGGCGATCGAGTCGAAAACTTTTACCTGCTTCCTTTGCGGTGTCACCTTTAAACGAAGCGATTATTGCGCCAATACACGTATCGCTGTAGGATAGCAACTCTTCAGCATACTCTCTTTTAGCAGGATCCTACATTTTGATTTGGATAAAAACAATGAACAAAAATCATTCAAGCAGCAAATAAATGCTTAATGTAAACAAAACTTCGTCTACTTACATCTGGGAGTAGTGAAGGTCCTTCAAAGTTGCTATCAACATATTTGACCAGATCAAGACTTTCTCCAATAACTTTCCCATCATGTTCTAGAGCTGGAACCTGCAAACAAGAAGAAACCCAACTTTGATCTTGAATCACCAAGAAGGGAAAATGGAATAAGGAACAGGAATATGATTTCCTTCATCATGGAATTATTACCTTGTTTACAGGGTATACTTTTTCCTTATACCAGTCAGGCCTATTATTAAGGTTGAGAGGAACCAGCTTAATTTTATCTTGTAGCCCCTGCACACAATGAAGAAGCAGCACATGACAATTGGTGGCAACAAATTATGTGAAACACAAAAACAAAAGGCCACTTAAGTACTTCAGAGTGAAATTAAATCCATGGAAAGAGAAGGTAAGCAGAGTTCTATTTTTTTTTTATCCACGAGTATCGAGGACAACTTGAGAGTAGCTTGACTATTCTCATGAGATAACCTACTACATTTGATTGTCAATGTAATTTATAGAAAATTAATTCCTAAATAGGCAGTCATCCGAAAGAACCTATGACCTCTAAGAACTCTATTTTTGCCCACTTTTATATACCCACGACTGTCTGAACCAGCTTACACACCTCAACTATTGTCACGATTCACGCAATATACCGCCAGCCTCTAAAACATTTGGATATAAAAAATATTCGTAAGAAATTAATTTATAGGTAAGTGGTCATCGTGGATTGAACCTATCATCTCTTAGTAACTTAAAACTTTTTTTGACTACCACTTTGACCATTAGGCAAATTCATGATTGATGATGGTTAGAAGGTAAGCAGAAATTGAAATTAAACATTAAAAAGAAAGAAACAATAGTCAACTACAAATAAATTCAATCAACTATCAGGTATGAGTTGCTACATCAACGAAGATTTAATTTTTGGTTAAAATATCATTTAGTGTAATTTGAGTTTTATTCCATTTTGATCCCCTAAGCTTTTAAATGTTCGACTTTCAAAGAAGCTTAAAATTAATTCTCAGGTAGGTTTCTTGTTTTTTATTTTTTTTAAATACTCTTCTTTTTCTCTATGTTCACATTTTGTCATTTCATATATTAATATTATTTTTTGTTTGGAGATGAGACAATTTCATTAAATTATGAAATTACAATATAAAGATATAGATTACAGGAGATCAAACAAGCGATCTCCAGTAATTAAGTAGTGATTCAAAACTATAAGAACAAAATAACGGATTTAGTTTATACCAAGATATAACGTGAAAAGTAATGGTGTCCAAAAAATTCTCGTAAGAAGAACATTTGTCCTTTAAGATCCTTTTGTTTCTCTCCAGCCATATATTCCAACAAAAAGCTCTGATAAAATGTTCCCACAAAAATTTCTTCTCCTTCTTAAAAGGATGACCAATAAGCACAGCAGAAAATAATGAGTATGGATCTGGTTGAAGAGTAATTGGCCAATTGAAAGCATTTATGATAAAGTTCCAAAATCTTGTTGCAAAAGTGCACTAGCTGAATATATTAATATTATTGCATGGACCAAAATGATAATAACCTTAATTTTATTGGCATGAAGTGGAAACTTAGCGGGAAAAAAAAAATTAACCTCATCCTTAAAAATGAAGCTACTGAGTACTTTAGGGGCTGTTTGTTTGACATATTTAGGTAGTTTTTGGGTTAAGGAGTTATATTGAGTAGTTAAAATTTGAGAGTTCACAACTCGTCTGGATGTAGTTTTTGTATAGAGGAGTTAGAGTCAAAACCTTGTTTGGACGTAGATTTAAAAATAAATAGCTATTTTTAGTAGTTAAAAAAGAAGAAACGAATGGTTAAAAATGAGTTATTTTAATTGATTTGAAAGGAATGATTAAAAATAAATGGTTAAAAATGATTGAGTAGTTATAAATGAATGATTAAAAATGAATGCTTAAAAATAAGAGTTATTTTAAAAATAAAAATGAACCGAAGTTAATAAAAACTCATTTGGATGTAAGTTTTCGTGAAAGAGTTGATAAATCCTACTACTACCTCCTTAAATATGTCAAACAAACAGCCCCTCAAAGTTCAAAACTCTGATTAAAGCAGCCATATCGGTTAAGCAAGAAAGTAAAACTTCAGAACCCAAAAAACCAGCAAAACAAACCTTGTAATTCCGGGCGATCCACACACGTTGAGCAAACGGGCATATATAAGCAGTATACAGCCTTCAATTGCACAAGAAAAAGGCCCTCGAAATTAGGGCATGGAATTGAATCAGCGAGAAACGAGCGATTATTTCAAGCGATAAAGATGGGGAAATCAAAGCGAACCAACCTGGTAGTTCCGTCGAAGAGAGGGGGCTGTTCGGCGGAGGCGTCCAATGAAGGAGGTAGCCTGCAACATGAATCAAATTCATCTGCGAAAATCGGTGAAAATCATTTCATGAACTCGAAATACTTACAGGGTAGCCATGGAGATTCTTCGGCAGATGATTCTTGCTCTCGGAATGGCGATGATGCTTCGAGGAAATTCTGTACGAGGCGGGAATGTGTTCAGTTCAGTGGCGCCGAGAGTGAGGATAGGGTGTGTTTTGAGAAGGAGAATGATAATGATTACGAGCTAACGAGAATGGTAATAATTAAGCTAAAATTATGTTTTAGTCCTCAAATTTTGTATTTGCTCCATTTAAGTCCTCAAACTTTGAAAAAAGAATTAGATGGCATGTAGTTCTACTTCAAAATTAATTGACAATTAAAAAAGTAAAGGTGAGTATCTTTAACATGCCCCTTAAGATGGGAGCCACCAAATACATGTCTAAGTTTATGCCCGCTTCATTGGGGTTCACACCTACTTTAGAATTCAAAGCATTTTGGGTGGGAATCAAAATTTGAGAGCTCATTACCCACATTGAGCTCTAATACCATATTAGATGATATAGAGTTCTACGTCAAAATCAATCAGTAAGCAGAGTAACTCATAGGTCTTGTAATAGAGTAGAAGAATCCTCACAGTTCCAATGTGAGACAATAGTCACATTGTGAGTATCTAAACAGAGAGCTATAAAATGGTCCTCGTACTTAGTTAGAGTGGGGTTAAAATGTTCTTTTGATTGAAAAAAAAAAGATTTTCTCTTCTCTGTTCTCTCTTGAATTTTCTCTTCTCCTCTAACTTGTCCCCACCCATTGTTTAATTAAGTTGAAACATGAGTTGGGTTTGTTGAGATTCAGTAGAATCTTTGGAAAGTGGGACTGTAAGAGGTGTTTTCATGGTAATGTGTGAAATTTTTTTAAATTTGTGTTCCTCTATTTTTGTGTATTTCTTCCAATTGGTGTGTTTTTGCACTAATTTAGATTGAGAAAATGGGGTTGAATGTTTGGATATTTGGGATTTGGGTGCTGGGTTTTCTAATCCGGCACTGATCGAATTCGGGGGGATGTAAGATTAGGAGGGGAAATTGTAGTGTAAGATGCAAAAGGGGAGATCAAGATGTGTAGGACATTGAAGAGTTCTATGGTGATGGGGTTGAAGGAATTTGGGGAGAGCAAAGTTGAGAAGGTGAAGAGTTGATGGTGTCGTTGTCGATGTCGTCGCCAAGGTCGAAAATGAAGCAATGGATGATCCGCGCAATGAATTCTGTTTTGCTTTGCTTGTGTTGTGCAGTTAACTGAGAAGAGAAAATTGAAGAGAGAACAAGAAACGAAAATTTTAATCTCACTTTCAAGGACCATTTTGTAGCTTCCTTCGAAGTTGGAGAACTATATTGGAATTGTTCTAAATTTGAGGACCTAAATAGAATAAGTAGTAAAGTTTAAGGACTAAAAAAATATTTTAACCGAATAATTATGAAGGAATGAAAATGAATGAGAGAATTAAAAAGAGAATAATTATTTTTTTTTTTTTTAAAAGAAAGAGAATAATTATTTGTGTTAGGAGGGAAGAGACTTATTATTTGTGTTTAGGGAAAATGAAATAATTATGGAAAAAATAAAATATTGATTGTAAAAAGTTGATTATAAAAGTAGTTAGAAGGAGGATTAAAAAAAAAAGTGATTTTTGGAAAATGTGATTATGAGAAAATGATTCTAATCGCCTAAATACGAGGAATCTTCCTCATTCTCATTTTCCTCTTATTCTTGATGGTCCAAACACTAGAGATGTCCGTTTTCCCGCGGGGACCCGCCCCTAACGGGCCGGGGGGGAAAATTCTGGTTAATCGGGGTCGGGTTCCCCATCCCCGATTCCCCGATCCCCGCCCCGATTACTTTTTTTTTTTTAATATTTTTTTTCTATACTTTACCTCTTTTATTTCAAATAAAAAAATATTTTTTTGATGAAATTATCCATGCATATAAGTATTTTTCTTTAATAATTAACATTATAGTTGAAATTTATAAATATTTTTTAAGAAAATCTAATTATTTAAAAGTATTGTCCAAAAAAATATATAAAAAATGTAAAAAAAAATAATCCAAAAACCCCGCGGGGACCCAATCCCCGCCCGGGAATTTCCGCCCCGATTCCCGAAAAAATAAACCGAGAATTTTTTTGGGGACGGGGATTAAATTAAGTGGCGGGGATGGGGAAGCCATTCCCCGTCCCCGCCCCGTGGACATCTCTACCAAACACATTGATAATGACACGTAAAAAATTTCTATCTCAACCACTCTTTTATTTTATATTTAAATTTAGTCATTTAAACTTTTGAAATTGTTTTTCTAAAATATACTTTCATTTTTATAAAAACACTCAATATATTAGTTGGCGTTTAGACCTGCTTATTTTAGTGTAATTTAAGGTAAGTTAGGTTGCGTCATATATATAAACTAATTTATAATAAGGTTAGATCAGAATTCATCCTTTCAATTTAACCTTTGTTATGATAAAACTCTTTGATGTACTCTAAACATAATAATTCGTGTTAAAATGACATACATTTCAAATGAAGATTATTATAATCTCATAGTTTAATTGTTGCCACAAACAAACCACCTTTAATGTTTTGATCTTTGTGGAATAATTATGACGTTATTACAGTGAGTTGTAAGAACAATTGATATGAAATTAATTCTCAAATATTTAGTCACTAATTCAACAATTATCACATTACTATTCTCGAATAATGTTCAAACTAAATATCAATTTTTAGAATCGAACCAATAATTGTAAAGTTGAATTGGATTATAATCAATCAACCAAACCACCAAGTCACTAACTATTTATGTATAAATATATCTTTTTTTTTATCAAGCTCAGCAATAGAGAAAATAAGACCACCCTTCAACTTTTAAAACAATAGTATGCTTATGCATCAAATACTTGACAAAAGATGAGTACAATTTGTGAAGTATTGAAGTACAAATATCTGTCATGGCCAAATTTATTCTTTATTCCAAACCTAAACATGATGGTCACAAACAAAGACACCAAAGTCCATATAAATTCAAGCAACACACAAAAAAGCAATTAAACGTGTGAATTCAAATTTCTCGAATCGACTTCGTCATGCTAATTATTCGCGATATGATAACGTTGAAACTCCAGTTTTTGTTCTCAAGCCTGACAATAACAAAAATGAAACTTATGAGCATCATAAGGAGGTAGAAGCAATGAGAAATATTATATATATATATATATATATATATATATATATATATATATGTATAAGTAACTGTAGCAAGATATTGTGTTAAAGCATATGGTACCATGAAGCGGTTCTTGTAAGGTTCATCAATGGCCTCAGGATCATATTTTGTTTGCTTGTAAGCATCAATGTTGTTAAACTCCTGCAACAAAATACTAAATAATTGAATAAGGCTGCCAAAGTTTTTTTTTTTTTTTGAAACAAGGGTAACCACGCCCGTCCCTAGGCCAGACACCGGGAAACATCAAAGGAGTAATGTCACAGCTGAGTCTTGAACCTGAGACCTTGAGGGGAGCATACCCTCAAAGCCCAAGTCTTCAACCATTGTACCATCCCTTGGAGACAAGACTGCACAAAGTTTATTAGAGAAATTTTTTTCTTGTCCCAGCATCTTGAGAACCTATGGAAACTCATTGGCTTAAATGTAAATTTGGGTTGAAAACTGTCACATTAGTTTTGTCTTAGTTCTTTTGTTTGTAAATATTAACATTTTGTTTTTTTACATATAAAATCATTTCGATGTTTTTCTTAATAAATTCGAGGGGGACCATAAACACTATATAGATGGCACTATTCTGAAAATAAATGAGAGCCAAATACCGATTTTCACGATCGAACCTATGACTGTAGTATTGAACTGAATTACCACCAAAAATGAAAAACCAACCGGCCACCAACCCCGGTCTCATTTTGGTGTTTGTTGCTTAATTTTTGTTTTATATTTGATTGAAATCACTCGTTAGTTCCTAGTGATTAAAAAAATTAGGGACTGGAAGGAATCAATTCAATCATTGGTGGTCACTTAATTTCTTATAAATTTTCTTACAATCTAATGTTATAGGGTCAAACGATTGTCTCATAATAATAACGGATGAGTAAGCTGCGCCATATTAAAAATAACCGTTGAAAAAAAAAAGATTATAAATAGCAGTTGAAAGTATTAGAATTAAAACGATAAATATATATATACATATATATTTTTTTTTAATTCAATAACATTTAGGATGAGAGTTTTAAACCCAAACCCTTTTGGTCATTAAGTTATGCATGTCATTTGAATTAAGTTCTTTTTGCTGTACAGATTAGGATACTAAGATAGAATTTAACCAAAAAAAAAAAACTAGCAATGTTTTGGGAAGATGTACTTATGCAAGAAAAGAATCTGATTCAACAAAAACGTGATCAGTTTCGTTTATTACCTCAATCCATGCCGCTAGATTAGGCCTTCCTTCTGTGATATCAAACTTGAAAACCTCAGCTCAGAAAACGTGGAACCTTTCAATAAATGTGATGTAAAGCAATGTCCACCTAAAGAACACAAAAACTCAATTATGAAAAGTGTGGTCAGTATCTCATCATAAAGTAGTTAATGAGACACCATTAGGTTTGTTATCACCAATCGCACAGACGTTCAAAATTGTTGAATTATTTTAAATCATCAATCAACCTCAAAAGCCTAAAGCAATGACTCGAACTTAGGACACCTTACTCTGATATCATGCTGAAATATGTTA
Source organism: Sicyos edulis (assembly GCA_036507275.1). NCBI lineage: Eukaryota > Viridiplantae > Streptophyta > Magnoliopsida > Cucurbitales > Cucurbitaceae > Sicyos > Sicyos edulis. The sequence goes on along the minus strand of CM071847.1, from coordinate 45,028,272 downwards.
AATCACCAATTAATTCAAAAGTTTAAGCTGATGGATTAAGGTAAATTTAATTATATCAACTAATAAGAATAGTCAAAGTACGAGCGGTTCAGACACTCACAAATATATATATAGAGAGAGAGAGTAAAAATAAAGTAAAAGTACCTCACTAAGTTGACCAAAAAAGAATGGCGCATCATCATAAAAATAAAGTAAAAGTACTCCATTAAGTTGACCCACAAAGAATGGCCATCATCAAATTTCTTCAGAGCATCTTCCAGGTAATCAAATTGAGGACCTACAGAAAAATATCATTAAAATCAAATTTTATTTCTGACAATAACTAAAGAAAAGACATGAGAGAGATGAGGAGCCTTTGCCTGCTTCCTTGGCTGGGTCACCCTTAAATGAAGGGTATACTACCCCAATAAATGTATCAGTATAAGCTAGCAACTCTTCACCAAATTGTCTTTTAGCAGAATCCTAGATTATTGGATAATTGAGTAAGCCAGATCATTAATTAATGTCAATAATAGAATATTTTTTTTGTAAAGTATAAGAAAGCTATGAATCAACAGAACTTTTGCCTACTCACATCTGGGAAAAGTGAAGGTCCTTCAAAGTTGCTGTCTATGTATTTGATTAAATCAAGGCTTTCTCCAATATTTCCCATTGTGTTCCAAAGCTGGCACCTGAAAGTATGAAAGAATCCCAATCAATCCCACACGGAAACTACATAGTTAGCATGTTTTAGTATTCGTGAATATTGACTAGCTTTTTGGTTTTGAGATGGATACCGATACTATCTAATAATTTGGTATGTTTTGTCCAATAAAAATGAAATTATGATCCGATTCAAAATTGGTGAACCCAAAAGGAGCATGTTGAGGATCTCACGTTGAAAAAATGGAGAGACTCCAAGCATTTGTAAGATAGGTAGGCTACTCCTCGCATCACCAATTGAATTTAAGATGAAAGTTCATACTATCTAATATCTTTAACTCTTGCACGTCTCACTTTGCCACTTCTACTCGCACACATTTGACGTTTGTTTTATAAACATTCATTTTGGTCCTTGTAAATCAAGTTTGTCTTTCAGATCTAATGTAACTATCAAGTCACATTAATTTTAAGCGGAACACGAATTGTAGAGGATCATACATTGGAAAAGTGAGGAGACCTCCTAGCATTTTTTAGATAAGCGGGCTACTCTTCTCATTACCAATTAGTTTTGAGATGAAACCTCACACTAATCTAATATGGTATCAATGCCCATTAAACTCAAACGAGTGTTCGATCCAATAAAAATAAAATTGGGATCTGATCCGAAAATGGTAAGTCCAAAAAAGACATCATCTTGAGTGGGCATATTGAGAATCTCCCAGTGTAAAAATGAGGAGATCTCCTAGCAATTATAAGAGAAGTGGACTATGGTAATGAAATGTATTCTCAACCAAGAGGTGGCAAGTGTTTTATTTTGCCTTTTTACTCACTTAACTTGGTATCAACCTGGTCGCTTTAAAGTTCATACAAACCCTTTCTCGGGAACACTTGCTTTGCACATCTTCCATATAAATGCAATTTGCCTAAAGAATGTATTACTATTATCTATGCACGTCTTGCAACTGTGAAGTCAAATTGAAGGCATTCCTTCTCTATATATGTATATAAATTGAATGATCAAGAGTTTATATGTCGAATGATAAGAGTAATGTGCTGCCATTGATTTGGCTTTCCATGTATTTTGTGTCCTGTGTTATGATTAAAATTTGAGGACACAATATTTTTTTAATATCTGTTGCACACACCTCAATTATTTCCAAACCCTATAATATTTTGATGTAACAAAAATTTATACAAAATTAATTACTAAGTAGATAGTTATTATAGATTGAACTTATTACCTTCTAGTTGAACTATTTTCCTTTTTGCTAATTAGTTGATACAACACGTATTAGAGAATATTAGATTCCACCTCAAAACCAATTGACAATAAAGGGAGTAACCCATATCTTTTTTAAATGCTTGTTGGACTCCCCACTTTTCTAATATGGGATAATTGTGAGATCCTAACATGCCTTCTCAAAATAGTGTCTCTTTTGGGCTATCAATCTAGAATCGGATTCTAATTTTATTTTATTGAACCGAACACCCGTTTGGGCTTTATGAGCTCTGATACCATATTAGATAATATGAGATTCTACCTCAATACTGTTGGATTTTTATTCACATTGTGAAGGCCCATCAAATAGGGCCCATTAGGGCTAAGTGTTTTAAAGTGCATTTTGTCACTTTGGTAGAGGGAACACACAAGAAAAAGGAGAGCTGGAAATCAGCAGCCAGAGAGAGAAACAACCTAGAGAGAGAAAGTAAATAGAGAGGAAAAGAGGTTTCTGCCCAGCTTTGGTATTTTGGCGTTTCCGAGCGATTGCACCGTTGGATCGAGCTGAAATTTGGACAGCGTGTTCTTGACACGAGGGTCTTCAATCTGAACGGTGGAGATCGGGTTTGGAGATTTCTACAGCCAGATTCCAGTGGCGATTCGGTTCCACATTTTTGTGAGATCTTTCTATTTATCTCTCTTGATTTGTGTTGTTTGTTGCCAAGATTAGTTTATCTTGAGTTGTTATGTGTTGTATACCTCTAGTTGTAACTAGAGAGAACTTGTTGTAGCCCATTATCGATTATAGTGGAGATTCGACTTCGGTCCGTGGTTTTTTACTCCTCGCCTTGAGGAGGTTTTTCCACGATAAAATCGTTGTGTTGTGCTTGATATTTCTACCATGCTATATGCTTGCTGATTTTTCATTAGGAACACAAGAGAGGGAATAATTGATCCATATTAGAATAGTGTTTATTCCCAACAAATATCAATTGGCAATAGGGAAGTAACTCATATCTCTTTTAAATGCTTGTTGGACTCCCCACTTTTCCAATGTGGGATAATTGTGAGATCCTAACATGCCCTCTCAAGATGGTGCCTTTTTGGGCTACCAATCTAGAATCAAATCCCAATTTTATTTTATTGGACCAAATACTCATTTGGGTTTTATGAGCTCTGATACCATATTAGATAATATGGGGTTCCACCTCAATACCAATTGGCAAAAAGGGGAGTAACCCACATCTCTTTTAAATGCTTGTTGGACTTCCCATTTTTCCAATGTGGGACAATTGAGATCCTAATATCACGCATGTATATATGTAACATGTTGACAAGAAATGTTATTCAGAGTTTTGTGTACTCATTTTTATCACATCTTGCCAAAGAAAACATACCAAAAATCAAAGAGAGCAACCAAGAAACTCGAACAGAGAGAAACTACATTCTACGTTCAAATACATTTTCAAACAAGAAAGAAAATCAAAATTTCAAGAAATCGCGAGAATCAAAAGAAAAATGAACCCAAGTGGCCATTGCCAGTACAATTAAATTCAAAATGAGAAACCCACATACATAGATCAGAGCTTGTTCTTCTTCCACGAGATGAGAGATAGGGGAAGTTGTTTGATCAGACTCCATCTCTTTTTATCCTAATTTGGACATCATTTGAAATTTAGTTGATACACAAACAAATGGATCAAAGTCGGATATAAATTCAAGCACCGTAACACACACAACAAGCAATTAAACATAAGAATTTGAAATTCTTGATCAAGCCACTCATTCAAGATCTGATATTATGATAGTTGAATCTTTGATCTCTGTTCTCAAACCTGACAACAAAGTAATAGTAATGATAAATTACTGAGGTATAATGCGGTTGAAGTAATGAGAATTATTAAGCAGACAAAATGAAATTATAGCAAGATATTGTGTTAACTTAAAGCATATGGTACCATGTAGCGCTTCTTGAAATGTTCAACAGTGGCCTTACGATCATATTTTGTTTCCTTGTAAGCATCAATCTTGTTGAACTCCTGCAAAAAAACACCAAGTATGTTTGAGTTTTATCTTTCTCTATTTGCCAAGTATCTTGAGAACATTTTAGATTCTCCTTTTAGTGTTGGTATATATCAAAGTCATTGGCATTTGTTGTGTTTTTCTTTTTATTTATAAATATTTTGCTCTGATCTTCATACTTCAATGAACTCTTTTTTTGTGCAAACATAAACATAGTTCAATTGGCATAGAGCATGCATTCTCGACCAGTAAGTTAGATTCAAATCTCACACATTACAAATTGTTGTACTCGACAAAATAAATAAATACTCTTTTCCTACTAGACAATTGTCACTCAACTTTCATTTCACATGTGATTATTATGAATTTGATGTCAAACCCAAACGTGTGGCTTAAACAGACTAGGCCACAAAACAACGGAGGTTTTATTAGATTCAGGGACCAAAAAGAATCTGTAAGAAAATAGATCAAAATATAATATTTGAAACCATCAGAACCCAGGAGATAAGTATACAAATTAGAGTACCAAAATAGAATTTAAATGAAAATATTTAAAAACACGTTGAAGTGTTTCGAGACGAAGTACTTATTTAAGAGAAGTGTCTTGTTTAACTTAGATTAGCCTTATATGAAGATAAAATGATTTTTTTAACAATTCTACAAATGTCAAACCACCGTTAATCAATTTATAATCACTTCTTTTTTTATCCTTAAGTGTCTAAGTCAGTTTTACGTGCACCTCGACTATTTTGACACGTTATCCCACAACATTTGAATGTCACAAAAATCATTAAAAATTAATTCTTAGATAAATGGCCATCATGGATCGAACTCATAACCTTTTAGTTTCTTCACACTCATAGAAGACATACTAATTTAGGTTGAAAGATTGCTCTGAATTCAAGAAGTGACCAAAGAATTAACAACTAGGATGTATGGAATAAATCATTTATCTGCACACCAAAGCTAGTTTAGGCTTTATTAGAACTACCAACGGTTAGCTACCAATACTATTAAAATGCAGGTACAACGCACCTCAATCCATACAGCTAGTTTAGGCCTTCCTTCAGTGATATCAATCTTGAAAAGCTCCGATAAGAAAATTTGGTACCTTTCAATAAATGGAATATATGCTATATCCACCTAAAGAACAGCAAAACACAGTCATAAATTTAAGCATAACTTACTTAAAACACAACAAACAGGCCTAGCTTTCCTAATGTTCCTATGACATCCAATGACTCTATTGATTGGAAATACAAACGAAACAAAAACAGAACCAGGGTTTATGAAAGTTCAAACTACCTTCTTATCCTAAAAAAGGTTCAAGTTACCTGACTGATTTCTCCAAGGAAGAAGGGGCCATCGAATTTATGCAAAGCATTTTCCAAATAATCGAACTGAATACCTAACAGAAGTTGTAACATAAACAGCCAATGTTTAAAACCGAAGAGCTGTATGAAGAGAGTGATAGTGTTGAAATTCTTACTTGCTTCCTTTGCGGTGTCACCTTTGTCACCTTTGTCACCTCTAAACGAAGCGACTATTGCGCCAATACACGCACCAATACACGTAGCGCTGTAGGATAGCAACTCTTCAGCATACTCTCTTTTAGCGGGATCCTACATTTTGTTTTGGATAAAGACAATGAACAAAAACCATTCAAGCAGCAAATAAATGCTCAATGGAAACAAAACTTAGTCTATTTACATCTGGGAGAAGAGAAGGTCCTTCAAAGTTGGTATCAACATATTTGAGCAGATCAAGACTTGCTCCAATAACTCCCATAACTTTCCCATTATGTTCTAGAGCTGGAACCTGCAAACAAGAAGAAACCCAACTTTGATCTTCAATCACCAAGAAGGGAAAATGGAATAAGGAACAGGAATATGATTTCCTTCCTCATGGAATTATTACCTTGTTTGGAGGGTGTACATTCTTATACCAGTCAGGCCTATTATAAAGGTCGAGAGGAACTAGCTTGATTATATCATGTAGCCCCTGCACTCAATGAAGAAGCAGAGCACGTGACAATTGGTGGCAACAAATATTAAATAGTGAGGACATTCATCTCAAAACCAACTGGTGATGAGAGGAGTAGTCCACCTACTACTCCGAATACCTGTATGGGTTTCATGAGCTCTTATATCATATTAGATAGTGTGGACATCCATCTCAAAATTAATTGGAGATGAGAGGAATAGTCCACCTACCTTATAAACACCAGGAGATATCCTCACCGTTAAGGAACGACAAACCTACCCAGATCTACGAAATTGTCCACTTTGGACATAAGCCCTCATGGGTTTGTTTTTTGTTTCACCCAACAGGTCTCATAGCAATAGGGATCTTTGTCTTCCCTTATAAACTCAAGATCTATCCCTTATTTAACAAATGTGGGATTACCACACACTTTGGTTGTATTCCCAACACTCACCCTTATCAATGTGGGATTCTCTACAACAAATTATGCAAAAACAAAAGGCCACTCAAGAACTTTGATTAAAGCAGGCATATGGTTAAGCAAGAAAGCAAAACTTGGGAACCCAAAACAAACCTTGTAATTCCGAGCGATCCACAGACGTTGAGAAAAAGGGCATAAATAAGCCGAATACAGCCTTCAGAACAAATGCCTCGAAATCAGGGCAAAGAATTGAATCAACGAGAAACAAGCGATTAATTCATGCAATAAAGATGGGGAAAACAAAGCGAACAAACCTGGTAGTTCCGTCGAAGAGAGGGGGTTGTTCGGCGGTGGCGTCCAACGAAGGAGGTAGCCTGCAACATGAATCAAATTCCTCAGTAAAAATCGGTGAAAATTCGTTTCATGAACTCCAAATACTCACTGGGTAGCCATGGAGGTTCTTCTCTTCGGCGGATGATTATTGAAAACTATGATGCTTCGAGGAAGTGTTTTGTAACTGGCGGGAATGTGGCCAATTCAGTGGCGCTCAGAGTGACATGTTTAAGAAAGTTTTAGATGGAGACCCATAATCGAAAACCTGCGTCCAAACTGGTAATTGGAGCTTCGTTTTCTATGCCCCGGACATCACTGACCTTCTGACATCAAGATATTCGGAAGAATATTTAGTTTAAGCGTTTTTCAGTTTTAGTGACCTCAAACCACTTATCTCATAAAGTCCTTAGTCTCACGGTTGCCCACCGGAACAAAAAAATAATTCATTTTTAGTTATTTTTTCTAATTATTTATTTTTTAACTACTCATTTTAAAGATTTTAACTCAAATTTATCTACACAAAAACTACATTCAAACTAATTTTTTACTGTTACTGTCAATTTGTAACCACTTACAATAAATTGTCAATATAACTGCTAAGGGCATGTTTGGAGGGCTGTGTTGAGTAGGAAAAGGAAGAGTTAACATTTTAATTTGTGTTTGGGGAACTGGGAAAAAATAAGTGGGATGAGAGATTTTAAATTGGTGCGTGGGGTCCACACGCCAGAAATATCCGAGCGTGCAGCTTTTTTTCTTTTCTTTTTTAATTTTTATTTTTATCGAGCTTCCTGTTCCTTCTTTCTTTTTATTTTTCTTTGTTTTGTCCTTACCATTTATTTTTTCCGTTTTTCTATTTTAATTATGGAGGTTTTTTTTTGTTTTTTCAAATTAAACTCTTTTTTTTTCAGTTATATATATATATACTTTTAGTTTCTAAATAAATGTATTTTTCCTATTACATTTTTTTTATTTGAGTTTTATATACATCTAATTTTAGTTTCTAATTAAATTAATTACATTTTTACTTTTTATTCTATTTTGTTTTGCTTCATTTTTTAAAACTTAATTTAATTTATATACAATCTATATTGATAAAAAATTTTAAAATTATTATTATTTTAAATATTAAATTTAATTACTTGAATTATTATATTTTTATCTAATAATTTTAATAATAAAAATTTATTAAATTTAAAATTTCATTTAAACAATAATTCGAACTAAACAAAATTTTTAAATGATATTTGATTAATAAAAGACAAACTATATAATTATTATATTAAATGTTTTTTTTTTATTAAAAAAAGTATTTCCCTCCCTTTCCCACAAAACACAAATTTATTATTACTTCATTTCATTTCTCAACCCACCAGACACTAATTTACTTTCACTTCACTTCCTTTCCTTTCCCATTCTTTCCTATCCCATCCCTTCCCACCCTAACCAAACATGCCTAAGGGTTGGTTTATTGTGAACCCAAAACCCAAGAACGTGATCAGATGATTGATATCCTAATAGCCTTATCTCTTATTTTGTCGTTTTTTTAAAGAATATATACAGCTTATCTCTCAACCAATCTCTTCTTATCTTATTTTCATATTTAGTCATTTCAACTTGTAAAATTGTTTTTCAAAATTATGTTTACTTTTTCTTTTGAGTACAAATTTGAAGAAGGTTAAAATACCATTTTGGTCCCTCGACTTTGAGGTTTGTTCTATTTTGGTCCCTCGATTTTCGAATATCCAATTTTAGTCCCTCAACTTTGTTGTTTGTCCAATTTTGGTCCCTCAACTTTCAAATGTCCAATTTTAGTCCCTTAACTTTGCTACTTGTCCAATTTTGGTCCCTCAATTTCAAATGTTTTCAAATTTGGTCTTTAAACTATAAAAAAAGTTCAAAAATTATCCTTTGGTCAAATGAATTTTTTATCACTCCTAAGTTATTTTCTCTCTCTTTCATCTTTCATAATTTCTCTCTCTATAAATTTTACCTCTCTTCAATCCACCTCTCTTCCCTTCTTTTCTTTACTTTTTTTCTTCTTTATTTTATTTCTTTTTCTTTTTTGTTCTATGGTAGACTATGAATTTTAGAAAACAAAAGTGACAAATCAAAGTAGGAAAATTATTATTTAAAAAAATTCTCTCATGTTAAATAATTTGATAAGATGGATTGAGGAGAGAATAAGAGAAAAAAAAGAAGAGAAAAGGATTAGAGAGGTGGATTTAAGAGAGATAAAACTTTTAGAAGAAGAAATGATGAAAGATGGAAGAGAGAGAAAATAATTTAGGAGTGATAAAAAAATTTATTTGACGAAAGAACCATTTTTTAACTTTTTTGATAGTCTAGGGACTAAATTTGGACATTGGAAAGTTGAGGGACCAAAATTGGACAAATAGCAAAGTCAAGGGATCAAAATTGAACAAACTACAAAGTCAAGGGACTAAAAATGAACATTTGAAAGTCTAGGGACCAAAATGAAACAAACTCCAAAGTTGAGGGACCAAAATGATATTTTAACCTTTGAAGAATAAGACACATATTGTACATAAATGTATTACTATCTCAAATAAATAATAATTAAATATCTATTTTTATAAGTAAACTTGTGATTTTGAAGTTGAATTGATTATCAATAAAAAATGAGACTAAGACATCACCAACCTTTTCGATAAGATATATTGTAGAACATTTAGATCTACTTATTTTAAAGTAGATACAGTTAGGTTGAATGATATATATTTGTACAACCAATTTACTATAAGGTTAGCTCAAAATTCATCATCCTAATATTTGTTTACTATTGTTATAAAAAAATTCCTTGATAAAATAAAGTGTACTTGAAACAAAGGTTATCATTATTTGTATTATAATAATATGCATTTCAAATGAAGGTTATAATCACACAATTTAATTGTTGCCACAAACATACCCTTATCATAATTTGTGTTATAATAACATACATTTCATTGGACTATCATAATTTATGTTTGAATCTACTTAGGTATATATTGACCATCTTTGTGGAATATTTATATGACCTTATTATATTAAATTGTAAAAAAAATTGGTATAAAGTTAATTCCTAAATAATTCAACCATCATTTATTTCTCTTTCAAAACTATATTTGATTTCAAAATTATAAATTTAATTTAAAAGTGGGTATATAATTATAAAAGTTTAAGATATAATTTAATATTATTATTTTAGATATTTTTTTTAAAAAATAAAACTTCATTAAACCAGCAGCATTACAACCATAAACGGGACTCATCCCCCCAGTTAATCTGGCCCCATTCCACAATATAGAAGGTGGTCACCCAAATTGGAAAAGAAACACAAATAAAAGCTATCTTAAACACCAAGGGAGCAAACCAGACCACTACCTTTGTCCAATTGAAATTCAAAGATTCCAAATCAAAGGATCAGATACCGATCGTCAAGCCATTGAAAGTTGACTTTAGAAATACTTTGGAGAATAATCCTAAATTCGTATTGACAACTGAGGTTCAAGACCCCACCAAAGTTATAAGGTGAAGAGAAAGTCTTGTCAAGAGCTTACCCTTACCCTGAAAAGGTTGAACCAAATACTAAATATTAAACCCTTTATCAACCAATTCCACGAGAGGGCGTACCAGCAAACCTATTTTAGTTTAACAATTCGAACATGAACTTATGAATGGTAAGCTACGCAATTATGAGGGTCATACAACTTTGTCAATATCATTTGACTTTTTAGTTCGTTGAAAAATGATAGAAATATATATTTTAATTAGAGGAATACTTACCTCCTTACGAATCTTATAAATAAGGAGGCAAACCTTAAAAAAAAAAATTGTGCCAACATTATTAAAATGAAAAATGAAAAAAATCTAATGACACCAAATGATGTCATATACATCATTGACGAGAGTTTGTCTTTTTATTCACAAAGAGACATTATTTCTCTTTTAACTTGTCAATCGAGATAAGCTAAAAACTTATTGCTTCCTACTCAAATTAAATAAAGATATCATTTTTATCAAACTCAAATAATTGAGAAAAGAAAAATACTTACCTCTTTATAAATAAAAAGACATGCCCTTCTTAAAGTTTACGTGAAAAGTTCATCTCAACAATATATATAAAAAAAAATTTGGATAAGAAACAATTTCATTAACATATGAAATTAAGTGTTACAAGGATAAGAGGGAATTACAAAAGAGCTCTCCAACTATTAGTAAGACCAGTAAACTATAATCATGAAATAGAGGAGAGAGTTTACACCAAGAAATAACCGTAACAATAAGATTATCAATAAAACGACTATAAGTCATTGTTTTTTCTTGAAATGTGTGAGCATTCCTCTCTTTCCAAAGGTTCCAACAAAATGCCCGAATAAAGTTTTCCCAAAGATGCTTCTTTTCATTTTTGAAGGGATGTCCAGTAAGTGCTATTTCAATAAGAGATTTTGTGTCATTAGGAAGCACCAAATTCCATGAGAAGCAATCTCTAATGAAATCCCAAAAACTTGCAGCAAAGGAGCATGAAATCAACCAATGATGTTGAGTTTCATCACTTTTTCTACACATAACGACCACTGAGGTGAAAGAGTCAAGTGAGGGAGTCTTCGTTGCAGAAGATCGAGAGTACTAATAGCTCTTTTGTGTAGAATATAAAAATAAAAAATAAGAATTTGTGAAATCAAATAATATCACATAAATTTTAAGGAAGGGTTTGCCTCAAATAAGACAAATATTTCTTGGCCACCCTTATATTTTAAAATAATAGTATGTGTTACATACCGATGCTTCACAAAAGATGAATATAATTGGTAAAGTACTAAAGTACAAATACCTTTCACGGTCAATTTATTTTTTTTGTTCCAAACTTAAACATATTGATCACAAACAATTACAGATGGATCAATGTCCATATAAACTCAAGCAACACACAAAAGGCAATTAAACATGTGAATTCAAATTTCTCGAATCGACTCTGTCAAGCTACTTATTCGCGATAGGATAACGTTGAGTCTCAAGTTGTTGTTCTAAGCCTGAAATAACATAAATTAAATATTTTTTTTTTAAAATAACATAAATTAAATTTATGAGCATTATAAAGAGGTAAACGCCAATGAGAATTATTATACATAAAATAATGTAATTATAGCAAAATAATGTGTTAAAAAGCATATGGTACCATGAATCGGTTCTTGTAAAGTTCAACAATGGCCTCACGATCATATTTTGTTTGCTTGTAAGCATCAATCTTGTTCAACTCCTGCAACAAAATACTAAATAATTGAATAAGGCTGCACTAAAGAGCTGTTTGTATGTCATATTTAAGGAGGATCTAGTTCGAGGATTTATAACTCTTCCTTGAAAATCTACATCCAAACAAATTTTTATTAACTCCTTATTTTCACTTTAAAAAAGAACTCTCATTTATAATTTTTCATTTATAACTACTCAATCAATTATATCCTCTCATTTTTAATTGTTCATTTCAAATCAATCAAAATAACTCAATTTTAATCATTACATTTTTAACTACTAAAAAAGAACTACTTATTTTAAATGTAAATTTAAATTTTGACTCTAATTCCTCAATACAAAAACCACATTCAAACTGAGTTTTTTACTACAATTTTTAATTTTTAACTACTCAAAAATAATTTCTCAATATAACTCCTAAAGCTAAACCCCTCACTAAATATGGTAAACAATCACCCCCTAAGTTTGTTAGAGACTTTTTTTTTCCTTTTGTCCCAGCATCTCAAAATTTCCTTTTTAGTATTGGCTATGGATCAAATCGTTGCCTTCAATGTAATTTTTGTCCAAAACTGTCACATTATTTTGTTTTAGTTCATTTGTTTTTAAATATCATTCTCTGGTCATCAGTTTTTTTCTTAGATATGTGAAGAAACTCTGATTTCTTGCTTTATTCCATAATCACGTACGTATAAATACACACCAAAAGAAAATCAAAACAAAAATAACAACTTTCCTATAGACTCTCACTTATCTAACAACCCACAAACCAGAATTAAATAAATATAATTTACAAGATTACAAATCTAACCCTAACTTTCAACAATATGTATATACTCATTTTGGTGCTTGTTGCTTAATTTGTGTATTATATTTGGTTGAAATCACCAGTTAGTTCGAAGTGGAAATTTTAGGGAACCGAGAGGTAATCGGTTCAATCCTGGTGGCCACTTAACACCTATGAATTTCTGTAAAATCAAATATTATAGGATCAAAGATTGTTTCAGAAGATCAATTGATCAATAAGCTAACCGATTGTTAAAAAAACATGTTGAAAAAAAAGGTCATAATAGAACTTGAAAGCATTAAAACTCAAAATAATTAACTTCTTTTAAAAAAAATTCAATAACATTTAGGATGGGAGATTTGAACTTACCCCCTTTGGTCAATGTCATTTTAATTATGTTCTTTTTGTTATACAAATTAAGATACTTAAATAGAATTTAACCCCAAAAAAGTAGCATTAATGTTTTGGGAAGATGTACTTATATAAGAAAAGAATCTGATTCAACAAAAACGTGATCAGTTTCCTTTATTACCTCAATCCATGCCGCAAGATTAGGCCTTCCTTTTGTGATATCAAACTTGAAAACCTCAGCTAAGAAAACGTGGAACCTTTCAATGAATGTGATGTATGCAATGTCCACCTAAAGAAGACAAAAACTCAATTATAAAAAGTGTGACCACATTTCATCATTAAGTAATTGATGAGACACCTTTAGGTTTGTCATCATGAATCTAAATAGTACAGTCACGCAAATGTTATAGTCGAAGCACGAATAAATTGGTCGAGACACTTGCAAATATAAATAAAGTAAAAGTACCCCACTAAATTGTCCCAGAAAGAATGGCCCATCATCAAATTTCTTCAGAGCATTTTCCAGGTAATCAAATTGAGGACCTAACAGAAAAATTCATTAAAATCAGATTTTGTTTCTGACAATAACTAAAGAAAAGACCTGAGAGAGATGAGGGGCCTTTGCCTGCTTCCTTGGCTGGGTCACCCTTAAATGAAGGGTATACTACCCCAATAAATGTATCAGTATAAGCTAGCAACTCTTCACCAAATTGTCTTTTAGCAGAATCCTAGATTATTGGATAATTGAGTAAGCCAGATCATTAATTAATGTCAATAATAGAGTTTTTTTTTGTGTAAAGTATAAGAAAGCTATGAATCAAAAGAACTTTTGCCTACTCACATCTGGGAAAAGTGAAGGTCCTTCAAAGTTGCTGTCTATATATTTGATTAAATCAAGGCTTTCTCCAATAACTTTCCCATTATGTTCCAAAGCTGGCACCTGAAAGTATGAAAGAATCCTCAATCAATACCACAGGGAAACTACATAGTTAGCGTGTTTTAGTATTCGTGAATATTTGACTAGCTTGCATGCATCTCGACTAATTATAAAGAACATCGACCGTCTCTTTGGTTCTTTGATCCTCGCACGTCTTGCTTTGTCACTTCTACTCACGTGTATTTTGTTTTAGTTTTATAAACATTCATTTTGGTCCTTGTCAGTTAAGTTTGTCTTTCAGATCTAATGTTAACTATCAAGTGACATTGATTTCAAGCGGAACAAGATTGTTGATCCTAAGAGACTTCCTAACATTTATAAGATAGGTGAATTATTCCTCTCGTCAACAGTAATTTTGAGCTGGAACCTCACACTAATTTAATATGGTATCAAAACTCATTAAACTCAAATGGGCATTCAGTCTTGAACCCAAATGAGACGTCATCTTGAGGGGCATATTGAGGATATCACATTGAAAAAGTGAGGAGATTTTTCTAACATTTATAAGATAAGTGGGCTAGGTAATAACATGTTATACTCAACCAAGACGTCGCGTGTAACCAAGACGTCGCGTGTTTGAATCATTCCTTAAATATTATATAATGAACTCAAAATAAGGGAGAACATTTGGGTCACAGTTTTAACATGTATGAAGGCCAATTTAAACCTACCTTGTTTGAAGGGTAGACTTTTTCCTTATACCAGGCAGGCCTGTTTTGAAGGTTTAGAGGCACCAGTTTAATTTCATCTTGCAATCCCTGCAACCCCAGAAAAACAAGAAGAAAAATCATGTTCATAGGCAAAAGTAGAAATTAACCAGCAGCTTTAGAGTAGAAATGTCTTGAAATATTATGCTCACAAATTGTTATGGTGCTATACTTTGGTATCTCTAGAAAGAAAGAAATGACAGGATTTTTTTGAATGAAAAGAAATCTCCCACTCAACTATGGGAAGACATTATTGCTAACATGGTTTTCTGGTGTAAAAAATCAAAGCTCTATCAAAACTATGATCAATATGTATTAGCTCTAAATTGGAGATCTTTCATGTAATCTTGTTTATCGATGTATATGTCTTGCATATGTGCTAATGAAGGTATTATTTCTCCAAAAGAAATGTCTTGCAATAATAATCCATCACTGAACAGAAAAGTTACCTTGCAATTTCTTGTGATCCAAGCACGCTGTGCAAAGGGGCAATAGTAAGCCATGTACAACCTTTAGAAACAGAGCCCCAAAATGCAGAATCTTAAGTTAGATCATTAATTTCTCCAGCGACAATGCACATATAAATTATTTCGGTTAAGAAGAAATTTTAGTTTTATATTTTCATCCAAATAACGATGTAGTTCTAACCTTGGTGTGTTTGGGCCCGTTTATGTAAACGGCCGAGTTGGTTATAATAGCCAAACCCATGTTTGCCCCATCGTTATTATAGTCAATGATTACCTAAATCTACGTGTCCGTCGATTTAAACCTTACATACATTATTTTTGTTACAATAACCAGCCTCTCAAACACTATTTATCATAACCCATGTTATAATAACCTGCCCCTCAAACACCGTTTATAATAATCCACAGCTTATCATAACTCACCGTTTATCATAACTCTCCGTCTATCATAACCAAATCAGTGCCCCAAACACACCCTTAATACTTATATTTTTAGTCACTAGAATAGAACACTAGACTTTAATATAAAACAATTAAATTTTTCTAATTTAGAACTTTTAGCGATTTAGTTCATACCGGGTAACATTTTGATCACTTACCACGATTCTATTCATGTATGATCAATAAATTGATGAGAGAGCAAACGTGTTTGTGTAAATTACAAATAAATAAATCGATTCTTCGTCATGAACAATTCACTACATATTAAATTCTCCTACAAACACTGATTTGAAAATTAAGTCTATAAACTACTCCAACCTACAGTCTTTTACTTTCCTATCTATATTTTTAAAAGTTAAACCAAAATTTGAAAACTAAAGAAAAAAAGTAACATTCAAAATCTTAATTTGTTTTTTCGGAATTTGGTTAAACGCTTAATACATATATATATTTTTTATTCAGATGTCAAGAAAACTCTAAGATATTAATCTTCATTGAGGATTCCACCATAGATTGAACCCATCCCTCTTGATTACTTAAGGACACCTTTCACTACTAAATTACTCCATCATGGGTATTTTACTTAATAAAGCATGTAAGTGAAACAAGCTTACATTTAAAAAATAAAAAATCAATTAATTATGAAAAGTGACTTCAATTGTAAATATCGAGATTAAATAGTTCGATACGAAATCCTACTAATAAATAGTTACTTAAGTGAAAGTCGCCCAAAATTAACCTGGTCTAGAAATCCACATTCAATTTATAAGATAATTGGATTAATTCCCTCATCGCTAATTAGTTTTGAGATGGATGTCTATACTATCGGGTGGTTCCTCACAAAAGCCTATAGAGATTAAATAGTTGTTTACTATTCACTATAAATCATTACTCACATGAAAGAAGCAAACTATTTAAAAAAAATAAAAATTCAACAAACAAACAATCTGGTGATTCTGCCAAAAAGAAAAACCTACTAAAAACTAAAAGAGTTGTTTGTTTGACATATTTAGGTAGGATTTAGTTTTAGGATTTATTAACTCTTCTTCGAAAACCTACATCTAAACGAGTTTTTTCTAATTTCTCTTCATTTTTTACTTTTAAAAATAACTCTCATTTATAACTATTCAATTATTTCTAACCACTCATTTTTAATCATTGCTTTCAAATCAATCAAAATAACTCATTTTTAATAATTTCTTTTTTAACTACTAAAAATAACTACTCATTTTAAATCTACGTCCAAACAGGATTTTGACTCTAACTACTCTATACAAAAACTACATCCAAACAAGTTTTTTGCTACAACTCTCAATTTTTAACTCCTCGATATAACCCTCTTGAGCTAAATCCTACCTAAATATGTCAAACAAACAGCCCCAAATAGTTACATACTAAATTCAGCAACTAAATCTAAGCTTAAAGGAAGATAGCAAACAAACAAACAAACAACCTGGTGGTTCCGTCGAAGAGCGGAGGCTGTTCCGCGCCGGCCTCCATTGACGGCGGACGAACTTCCGGCACCACATTTCTAACAAAATCAAACAAAAATCATCAAAAAAAAAGAAAAGAAAAATAAGCCTAAAATCCAGAGATTGAACATGAACAATAAACTCATTTCTTCCATTGTTAATGAAATACTCACAGATTAGCCATCAATTTCTTCGGCGATTTTTTGATCGATGAATTTGAGAGTAGGTTTTTTTTTGGGGACTAATGAGAATGAAGAATGGCGGGTGAGAGCCATTATATAGGCCATTGGCGCACAGTGAAGCGCTCGAATTCGCAAGCAGTGACGTGGCGGTCGAGCTGGCGGCTCCGTGCTGACGTCACTCAGGAAAGTGGATTTGTTTCTTTTTTATTGTTGTTGATTCGATTATATTATGTGTCCATTATTTTTTTAGTTTTTTTTTTTGAGAAACATTATTCTTTTAGTTTATTGATTCCATAATCTGAACTTTGTTTTGTTACGTCCTTCGTGACATAATTGTATAGGATTAATCTATAAAATATGAAGACATTAATGTTTCTGGCTATGTTTTCTTTTAGAGTGTTATGTTAGAAAAGTGATTTTTTTTTCTTTTTTATAATGCATTAATTTTTTTTAATGTACCTATCAAGAGTCAAATTTGGATCTTAAACGTCAAATTGAATTTTAGTTCAACGTCGTAACCATCAACTTTTTAATGAGTTAATTTACTACAAAGGAATCTAATTACAAGTTTATCATCATTATTTTAATTCGATTACAATTTAGGTAAGAGATTAAACCTAGTAACATTTTAGTTGTTTAATTATATATAATATCACTTGAATAAATTGTTATTTTTTTAAGTCAACAACCATTTAAAAACAAAAGACTTGAGTACATAACATATTAATTATAAAAATAAATTACTGTTATTGAACTATTACTTTTGTTGACCTTTGAAATTTATTACTTAAAAGGTTTGGTTTGTGTTATTTGATTTAAACTCTTAAAAATGTTTGTTACATTTTTAAATTATATTTTTAATTTTGTATTTAAAAGTAATTTTTTGATAGCTTTTAATCAAAATTTTAATTATTTGGGAGATAACCTAAACATATTTGATTTTATTATTTTTTATCAACCGGATAATCTTTAATCAATTTGTTGATAGCTTTTAATGAAATTTTCGATAACCTTCAACCAACGAACTTAGGTCATCTTCTATTCGCATCCTGCAGAATAAAAAAAATAATAGTAAATTTATGATTTTTTAAAAATTCCATCTGTCCTAAATACAAACCGCCAAAAAGAAAACGAACCGCCAACAAAAACCGTCAAACCGGTCAAACGTTGAAAATATAAAAATCCAAAAAAAAAAAAAAAACTATTGCATCGAAGAGCTCACCCTCTTTACGTGTCCTTCTTCAATGGCGATCAATTTCACAGCCAAAATAATCGAAATCATTATTCCCTGGATCAAAACCAACCCTACCTGTAGATCGAGTATTTGGTGCAGTAATGGCAATCTCGCATTTCTGCCGCTCTCATCGCTGCAACGGAAGGCATTGAATCTCAACGCGCCGCCGTGAGGAGAATACCGGAGTTTCATGCTTCGGATTTTGGTATCTTCGGAGGCAGAAAACAGATTATATCGAGCTGAGAGGTGATTTTTCGGTTTCGTTGTGTTCATTGATTGCATTTTTCGTACGATTTGGTGCGTGTTTGGGTGATTTTTCGGTTTCGTTGTGTTAATTGATTTCTCCTCGGCTGAATTTGGTGCTGTTTCTTTGATCGATAGTGAATTTATCGACTGATTAATGTATTTATTTTTATGAACAGTGTATTTTGCATTCTAATTTTATCTTAGAGGATGTAGGATATGGTTTTGAGCTTTTTTGTTTTTCAGCCTCTCTTCATTATTTAAAAGCTGCTGTTTCGTTTGTGAACTGGAAATTTTGCAGGAGGATGCAAAACATAAGTCGAATTATTAGAGGATGCAGAAAATAAGTCAAATTATTTATAAGAACTTGAAACCCCTCGTCTCTTTTGAGCCCTTTTGACTTCACTGAATTCAAAGATAGCTTTCGTGGAGCGAAACTTCGATTCCCGGTTTCAAAAAAAAAAAAGAAATTTGAAACTGGGAAATCGGAGTTTCGCTCTACTATACCCGGGGTAACACGCCCGTCCTTAGGCCAGACACTGGGAGACTTCGAAAGTTCGAAGGAATAGAGATATGGGTGGTGTCCACAAATTAATGTCACAGGTTAGTTTTGAACCTGGGACCTTGAGGGAGCACACCTTCAAAGCCCAAGCCTTCAATCACTCGTGCCACTCCTTGGGGACCCAACACCTCTTATATATAACCATAATCCTTTTATTAACTCTTTAAATAATTGTCCATACCTCTATATTATCCCTAACTTCTCTAGGGCCAAACCTATAAGATAATTTCTTCACACTTGCAGTGAAATCCTAGTGCATAAATTACCATTGGCCCCGATCCCTTTTTTTTATAATTCTTTTTTTTTTATCCGTGAGTATTCGATTAGTTTACGTGCACGTCGACTATTTTCACGGGACAAATTGCAGACCGCCTAATCCTACAATATTTGGCTATCAAGAGAACCAGGCAGGAGGTAATCGTGGATTGTATCCGTAACCTCTCTTAGATTTTTAATGTCCTTTTTTACCATTAGGTCATCTCATGATGGTTAGTCTAGGTGCCTGTTTCTTGAGTTGCTGGATGGATAAAATGTGGCTGTATAACGCTATTGATTGAATTCAGTGACTTCCTTAACTCTAAGAGTTCATTTATAAGACCTTTTGGAGTTTTGCTTATTTCCCTAATCCTTAGCATCTGCCCTCATCATTTTGCTGCTCTGATTTTTCTAGTTCAAAAAGTATTTAAATCTTCTTTTCTTAAGTGTATTTTTTCTATTGTATCTAATCTATTGCCTTGTGTAAATCGTACCTTGTTTAGATTAGTTTTTCTCTTCCTATTTAAGAGAGAGATCATTGTAACATTATTTTACATCACTAAAAACTAGAAAAAAGATTTTGCTTTCACTGTATTTCAGTCTTGCTCTTCTTGGGGAACATGAATGCTATTGGACTTCTTGGTGAAGGGTATGATATCGTAGGCCAAGTTCATACAAAAAAGGGAAAAAAGTATCATCATTTGCTTATCTTACAGTGGTAGCATTCATTTTTCTTGCCTGCTAATCTATACACCAGCTCTCAAAACGAGAGAATATTATGTGTTATAGATAAAAAAAAAACTGGACAGTGTTGATATTTATGATTGAAAAACAAGATTTACAAAGATGGACGTTGTTTCATTTTGTTACATCAAGAAACAATTTACGATCTTTGTACATTTATATCCATAATCTTCTATAGATTGATCTTTCTAAGAAGCCTGAATTTTCTAGTTTTGTTTGTCGAGAAATTGAAAAGGGTATAAAAAGATGAGCAAAGTTTACCAGCTAGGAGTTTGTGGATGAAGAGAGACCTCCTCCTCTGATTGACATCGAACAAGGAGAGGGCGTACTGTTGGTCAAATGAGGATCTAAAAACACAACTACAACAGAAATGTCATCGTGGAAATGCCTTCTCACGCCTCTATCTATCTTTTTCAGGTCTGAATATCTCATCTCTCTTTTTTTAGCTGCTTCTCGTAGTGCAGCCTTTACAAGTCTACTTGCTATTCCCTGCAGTTTTCACCAAGTTGAACCATAAAATTCAAGAAAAT
The DNA here is from genome assembly GCA_036507275.1 of Sicyos edulis. Lineage (NCBI taxonomy): Eukaryota > Viridiplantae > Streptophyta > Magnoliopsida > Cucurbitales > Cucurbitaceae > Sicyos > Sicyos edulis. The sequence goes on along the minus strand of CM071847.1, from coordinate 45,007,490 downwards.
TTTGGTAATGGATATGAAAAGTAGATAGTCATCATTGTCATCTATCAACAAGATGGTGGTTTATGTAAACATGAAGATGGATTCTTACATTTCGAGGATAGCTGTTGACGATGTCAACAGCCTTCTGGTTGCTTAGGTGCTCCCACAGGCCATCAGAAGCAAATATGAGATATTGATCATCTGGGCGGAGTCTGTGTACAAGTATTGACGGTTCTGCGCTGAGAATCGGTTTGTAAAAGGGCTCAGGCAGTTGAAATTTAGGCGGTAGAGGAGGTCTGTTGAATTTTGCCTTTTTCAAATATGCGTCACCAATTGATCTTGAAATCTGCAGGGGGGGAGGGGGGTAAGCGTTTGAAGATTTAGAACTCCAGGGGCTTTCTAGATTGTTTCACTTAACAATTAACAGCTACCCTCTTGGATTTCAATTAAGTTTCCAGGAAAATTACCTGTATGATGCCTTTAACACGCCAAACATTGTATTTTAGGATCACAATCTGAGGATCGTCTGGATGAACCATCCGAAGTTCATCTCTCACTGAGTCTATGCTTGCATTGTGCTCTGTAGACAATTGAATGGCAATGATCTCTTTGGTGGCTCGCTCCGTTCTCCCGAGCACTACTCGTGAATCGCCTGCGTTTGCAATATATAGCTGCCCATTGCATATGATCCCCACCAAACAACATGTTCCAGCAGATGCAATCTTTGGTTCATTAAGCCACTGTTTCTGGACAAGAGATAGAAATCCCTCTTCTGTTGCTTCATAAGCCTTCCTGATAACGTTTTCTGATATGTTCTGCTGCAAAGATGCATATCCTGTGCTTCCAAAAACCACAAATACAAATCAAAATAAGCTTGTTGGTTTGCAAAATTCAAGAATCAAAATACCAATAATGTTCGCAATGAAGATGGAAAACCAACTTTTGAGATTGTGGAAGAGATTGTCATTGACGAACCGTGAAGCTTCGGTTCCGCCATGACCGTCGTAAACTCCAACGAAAGTCCCCTGCGGACCTGGATTGGACATACTCAATGCCCCAGATTCAAGCTGGCTTTGATCTTCAACTACAGTATTAGCTTGGATGACTGCCATGGAGAATTGTCCATAAACATGGTGACCCAGATCCTTAGACCACAGCAATCCATCAACTCGCCCGTTTGAATCGTCATCATCATGGGTTTGCCAGCAGGGTTTGACCATTCTTTCTAAAAAGGCCAGACACTGGACACTAAATTACAGGAGTTTCTGTTTCATGTGCATCATCCAAATGAGCTAGCAATCCAAATCTCAACTCCAGGTTTTGTTTATACTCAACACTCACAACCGTTATTCCTGATACTACATTCCCCCCAATATATCCAGGCACCATGAATATGAACAATTTTTTTCTTTTTTTGCAGATAAAAGACTAGACAGGTATGGGCTAAAATAACTGCAAAATCTCCCTTTGAGACGAGAAAGAAACAGTTTTAATACAAGTGAAGAGAATATGGAGGTGGTGCTGGTCCTGTGTACCTTGAATCTGGGATTTATGGGTTTGGACCTTGCTTCTGTGTCATCTTCCAGGAACAGATTGAGCTGTAAAAGCACATAGTGGTTAAAAAAGTGGCAGCTTTTGGTCTGAGATCAAAGTGATCAAAATGGATAGAGAGCCCAGCGGATTGATATCAGTTAAGCATTTTTGGAAGCTTTTCCACTGAGGATCGAACCGGGTTAGTATCTCTTTCTCTGTTCTTGTTTTTTTTGTTATGGGATCTAGTATGGGGATAATAAAAACACACTAAACAAACTACAAATCTGACATTGTTGTCCCTCCCCCAATCCTCATTCCTTGCTCTCCCCTGTATTTTCTATTTGCCTTACATTTTCTGCATTTTGTAGATAAGTGGTGGGCTCTTTATGGGTTTGGGGGCATTTGGCTACTCCATGTCTGCATCAATAAAAACTATCTAGATGTGGATCAAATACCCCTTAAGTTTTACTCACTTGGGTTGAATCCGAATTGGTGGACCAAAACCCACTTGCTAAATAATTTGAATTCTATTTCAAAACCAATTGATAATAGGGAGTAGCCTACATATCTTATAAAGTGTTGAGAACTCCTCACTTTCTCTTATCATCGGCCATAACCCACCATTTATTTAAATATTTGTGAATGTTCAGGTCAGTTTACACGCATCTTAACTATTTTTACCGAATATAACCATTTTTTAGGTATGTAGTCACTATGAATTGAATCCATCACTTCTTTGATCTCCAAAACCCTCTCTTAATGTCATGATGGTTATACCCACCATTTCAAGCAAATTTTCATCAAATAAGAAAAGCCCTTTTCTTATTACCCATTTCTGGTCTACAATGGAGATTTTTCATTTTTCTTTTTGAATTCAACAATATTTGGATGAAGAATTTTGATCCGTAACTTCTTGGTTACTGGGACAGGCTCTCTTTGACTTGGGGATTTTTTATTCCTTGTAAATCCGGCGATCTATTTGCCTTGCCATGTCTTCTCATATATTTTTAGTAGACTTTTTGAATTGGGATTCAGTATTGGTTTCTTTTTTTATCCCCCATCTTTTTTGGATTGGAAGAGAGATTAGGACACTAATGAACTAAGCTAAGACATAAGCCTAAAGCCTTCATAATCAGCTAATTAAAGGAATTAATTGAGTTAGCTTTTTGGCTCATTAAATAAAGATTGAATAAAACTACAAACAAATTTCTAAAACTGTATCTCCATTATAAAGCAACAATAAAGTGGTTGTGAAATTAAGTCTGAAATGGAATTGCATAGCTGTCAGCATGGCCAAGCAATTATGAAAGAGATAGAGAAAGAGAGAGAAAATAAGTTAGAGGGAAAAAGATAAGAGTGGGGAATTAATTCTGTCAATTACAAAGCTCATAATTTGTCAATCAAAAGTCATATTACAGATTCGAGGGTCGTTATCGTACTACTTATAAAATTACACCTTATGAGAATTATAAACTTGCATTAATGACAAGTTTAGCAATTAATTAGGAGAAAGTCTATTCATCATTAACTTTTTTTGATAACCGGAAAATTGAAGTTTTGTTCCACTATACCTGGGGTAATCTACCATCTACATTCGACCAAATATGGGTCTTGGAGTCTAAAATTGCTTTGGCTTAATCTATATACACCCATCTAGAAATTAATTTCTTTTGAAATGATTTTCTTTTTACTAATTATCTTGACAGTTATATGTAATAGAATTGTACAATTATTTCGTGAGAATAATCGAAAGGTATGTTAGTCTGAACATTCACAAATGAATAATTATGAGCAAAATTTACCAAATTTTGGGTACTAATCTTTATAAAGAACTAATCAAAATTTTGTTCATATAAGATGAAATAGTTGTGAAAGAAAAAGAAGAAATATAGGAGGGATAGTATTGGAGTGTTAAAATTTTAGCTTGAGAATATGGTGCTATTTAAGGAAAGTTGCTATCAAAAGCAGGTAGGTAGGTGATTTTGAAGAAATTAAAGTGTGGTTTTAGTTAAATTGATGAAGATCCTGTTTACCAAATAAGATTCTTCCACATACATAAATTTAGAAAATGAATTTGATAGTTAGAGATGAAAGTTTATGATTCTCCTTTGACATATATTTCTATTTTTCATTTTGGTGTCCTATTTCTTCCTCTAATTTTATGTCAATTTGGTGATGAATTTATTATTAACTATGGCTTAACGCTCATCAGCCAATAGGAATATAATTTAATTGATATAAAGTATTGACTTAATTACGGCCCAAAAATCATAGGTTTATATCTCCCAATCCTCAAGTGTTTAACTAAACAAACATTCAGCAACGGAAAGCAAAATTAAAAGAAAATAATAATAACCAACCATTAGAGACCATATAATTACCAGTTTTTAATCTAATGCCAAACCAATACTATGGAATTGTCTAATCAATCAACTAACAAATTTGGCCAAACCCATAAATAAAGGAACTTATATGTTTGACAAATAATAAAATGGGATTTAACTTCCTATCTCTTGGGCTGAAATTTAGAAGAGTAGAGCCCATATAGCTGTTTCAACCAACGGATAGAAAATTACTGGCTCTAAGGATTTTTTTTTTCTTTTCCTTTTTTACCCTCTTTATGTATATGTGTGTATATATATATATATGTATATATATGTATATATAAATACCCTCTTATATATAGAGGATAAAAGAACACCTTCAACTGTCTTTGCATTTATGTTTTCTAAAGCCTTTTCACTTATCATTTACCTGGAAAGTATCTGAAAAAAAAAATCTTTTTCTTTAAATATTTTATACAAAAAGTCTCATTTTATTTTGGAAGTGATGTTAACACTGCACCAACTAAAATGAGTGGTATACAAGACCATGCTTCTTACATCAACTCATAGATGTTACTTAGCAATGTCTGGATTTAATTGATCATATTGTCCTGTTAGACCCTCCCCTTAGGGCTTATTTCGGGTAGGTTTTGGTTAGTTATGTGCCAAATCGACAATCACACCGATATTTGATTTTTCAACAATTAGGTCCTAATTGAGTCTAATAAACGACAAACAATTTTTTTTTGCAATATCCCTTCTCTAAATCACGAATCTCCAAACAAGTACTTCATATATGTAAATCACTTCATTTTCTCTTTCGCTCTCTCATCTCCCCTCCTCTCCCTCTCATAAGCTTCAATCCAATCACCCCTTAGAAGTATAAGAATTAACGCAAAATTTTTGCAACATCTACTCTCCAAAACACTAATCTCCAAACAAGTCCTTCATATCTATAAATCATTTCATTTTCTCTTCCACTCCCTCTCTCATAAACTTCAAAATTCAATCGCCCCTAAGAAGTACAAGGATTAAATTTGGACACTAAAAAGTACAAAGTATGAAGTAGAATGAAATAATATATTTAACCAAAATGATATTTTAATATGCTATTTTACATGCCAACAAGAATCGTAGATCAACAATTTATTCCCAGAACTAAAAGGTCACGTGTTTAAATCCTTACTCTTTAAATTGCAGTTAAACTAAAAAAAAATACTCTTTGTACCATTATAAAATCCAACCTTAGCATTCTCTAGCACGACTCGAAACAAGAATTAATATAGATGATTTGACGAGTCATGATGATTTTGGTTTTCATGTCCAAAGGAAGCAATGTGGGATGTTTTACCATCACTTTTAAAACCTCAAAAATTAAAAACTCCAAGAGCTCTCTCCTCCTATAGTTGTTTGGTGGATGTCTTGCTTTGAGCTCATAAACATTCATGTTAGTACCCTAATATAAAAAAGTAGAAAGAGTTTAAGAGAAAATGAGTTCATTAGATTGGTTAACTCACATTAGAAAAATAGAAACATCCCATGACAATGATAAGATGTACATATTTTGAGATAAACCGAATCTCACGTTTATATATATATATATATATATATATATATATATATATATATATATATATATATATATATAGCGAGAGGATTTGAATCCATGACCTCTTAGTCATTAGATGTATACTAATGTCGTCGAATACTTGTTGGTATTTAGTTAAATTATGGATTTAGTTTGTAAATTAATGAATTAAACATGTTAAACTTTTTAAAATTAGTGAGCGGATCAGTGAAAACTGAATAGATAATAGAAATTTCAATATTTAGTTAAGATTAGGGTTTGATTTTATAAAATAAAAAATTGTACAAAACCCAAATCTAGGGTAAAAATGAAAATTTTGACAAACAAACAAGTAATATCCATTTGTCATTGTTTTGTGGGCTTAAACCTGATGGGCTTTTTATCCAGGCCCATCTCAAACCCAAACACTCTCTCCCTCAGTTCAAACTGGGCTAACTTTCATCAATGTTAAGTTTACAAATTTCCATTGAGCTCTGAATTTTCTCTCTGATCTGCTTCATATCAAATTCAACAATCCTTTCACTGATCACCGGCTTCAACTCGCCGGTTTCTGATTTTTCCGGCGAATTCACGGCAACAATCGTCCATGGAACTGATTTCCCCTCTAGCGATCTTTGCTTTCGAGATTCTGTTTCAGCAAATTTCAGAACCAGAGGAGGAGCTAGGGCTGGTGAAACCTCGAGCATTTGGATTCTCTTCTTTCAAATGAGAAATTTCACCGATCATCTGAGAATTTCTTGGGAGAGACGTAACTGCGATTAAGGTTTTCGGTTCATTCTTCATCGTAAATTGCTGACGAAGTTGAAGTCTCTGAATTCTCCATCGTGGAAGAAAGGTTAAGTGATTCGCGTTTTTTCTTTAGTAATTGAAGCTTCTTTTCTGCTTTTGTTGTTGTTTGAATCTGCTCTGTGATTTGCTTCTCTAATTCTGTTGACTGCAACATGTTCGATAAAATGCTTGAAAGAAACACAATAGGAAAAATGAACCAAATTACGACCTTAAGAGCCAATTAGTGTAACAATGAGGAGAGTTTTGGCATTAGTCGTCCAATACTCTTTTGCCCATGATAAGTGGGCAATTCCCGATAGTTTTGAGATTGATGCTCATATTATGTATATAGTATCAAAGCTGATTGGGTTCAGATTCTAGATTGGTTTTTTTTTTTTGAAATAAGGTAACCACACCCGTCTCTCGTCTCTAGGCCAGACACCGGAGACATCGAAGGAGTAATGTCACTGGTGAGTTTCGAACCTGTGATCTTGAGGGGAGCATACCCTCAAAACTAAGTCTTTAACTACTGTGTCAACTTCTTGGGGACCAGATTCTAGATTTTCGAACCTAAAAACGTACCAATTTACGCTGAGGATCTCACATTAGACCTCTATGGATAAATTACTCTTCTCATCACCAATTTATTTTGAGATAGCCTGCAATAATGCTCGTCTCTCGGCTAGTAATATTTTCTCAGTCACTCCATTGTTTCCAAAAACTTCACATCACAATAGAGGGAGAGAAAGAGCACAAAACCCTTCTCTGCTAGTAAACTATCATTGATCATTAAGTACCCACATCAGGGAGGGGCCCCCATTTGATGTTAATGTAGGTGTTATGTTGCCTTGGACCAACTTGGATTAGATCTTAGATACAAGTAGACTGAAAGTGGAGAGATGAACTCTCTAACAATTTTTTAGATGAAATTTTTTGGAAAAACTGTCTTCTTCTCATGCTGGAGTTCCTGTGCAAAATGACAGCTGATTGGTAATTTTGACTTGATTTATATGGGTTAAATTATGAATTTAGTGGTTATGATGAAAAAAAGGTAGATTTGAATTTCTGTAATTTTAAAGTTTTAATTTATACTTTAAAAAAAAGTTAGAATTTAGTTTTATAGATTTAAAAATTAGATTTTAGTCTTAATATTTGATCAAATCTAAGAAATAACAATTATCATCCATAATCGTTGACGAATTAAATGTGTGGAAGTTAGTTATTTATGTGTCAATAGTGATGATATAAGTTAAATGACTGAATGGACAAAAAAAATGTATCATCTAGTGAATTATTTTTTAGATTTTATCTAATCATTATACTAAATTTTAGTTTTTAAAATCTTAAAGATTAAAGTATAATTTTCTCCAAAGCATGATGAATAAATTTTAGCTAAATTTATCCATTTATATAATCATGTCTAAGCTTCTAATTGTCCACCTTGGTATTATGTGCTATTTTATTGGTGTTTGGACCAACTTGGACTAGGTAGATCTCAAATAGTCAGAAAAAATGGAAAGATAAACTTTATTGAACAATTTTTTTGAAGGAACATTTTTTTTGGGTGAAAATCTATCTTCTTCAGATGCTGGAGATTCTGTGCAAAAATGGCAGCTGTTTGGTAATTCTAATTTGATTTATCTATCTTCTTGTTTAAACCTAGTCATTTATTACATCCATTTATTGCTCTTTTAAATACCAACCCTAACTCAACCAAGAATTTCCAATCATAGACATTCTATTCTTAGTTTCAATATATCCAGCAAAAGGCAAGAATGCATTAAATATAGTTCCTTGGAACTGATTCCTGTTTTTTTCACACAGCTTGGATTGAAAGGGAATTCAAGCTCAAGTTGATCAGAAAAGTATTATAAAATTTGTGACACGTGCATAAATTAATTATTAATAATTTAAATTTAAATGGTCTTAAGTAAGGTGATGAGTGCCATTTATAATGATCATTTACTAAGATTTAATTTTTAAATTTTTTTTTTAATGTCTAAGTATTGTCGAAGAATTTATGAATTTAATATATGATACGCTTACTTAAAAACTAATTTATCACGAATTTTTTTATATCTAAATATAGAGTGGGATATTATGTCTGCATAAACTGACTCCAACGTTTACTAAAAAAAAAAAAAATGATAATAATAAATAAGACTCAATCAACCATTTTTACTTTTGTAAATATATTACTAAGCATATTTTGAACGATTTTATTTCTAAACCAACCAAAAAAAAAAACAATTCTTTCTTTTATTGAATTTGATTCTTTGTGAAAATTTTAGCATAACCATCGAATACTAATTTTGAACGGAATGATTATAAATTTATATTCATTCACACAAATGGCTAGTTTTCTACCTTGGGAATTCGACGTGTCGGAAAGAAGGCTAAGAGAAAAACGACATTAGCTACATGTATTAGTTTTTTTTACAGCCAAGAGGTGGGTCCAAAATGCGTAAGGTTCGACGACACTCCGATCCTGCGGTTCAGTTGTTAATAGGTACCAAGACCACGTGCCAGCACATGTGGTTCTGTCTCGGGGTGTTCATATATTTCTCAAAAATTCAATAATCGACTGAAACCGACTAAATCAAGGGCGTTCGATTGGATTTCAAGTATATTTAAGTCGTTGTTAGTTACAAAAATACTTAATCATTAGAAGTTTGTTGGTTTAGTCGGTCGACTCGATTAGTTTTCATGTATAAACCAGTTTAGTTATTGAATAATTTTCTAGACATAATGTTAATATTTTTTAACTCTAAATTACTTTTTAACTAATACATAATTATATAATTAATTTGGTTTCTTGTTTAGTTATCACAAAATTAATTTAAATTTAAACATGATCCCAAAACTTATTCGGTGGGGTCTGTTTTTAAATTTTCATGTAAAAATTGTATGATGAATATATTTTTTTTAATAATTAATCGACTTAATTAATTGGTCAATACTCAATTTTTTTTCTAGTTTGGGGATAGACATCAATTGAGTCTACATTGATCTACTAAGTTATTGTCCTTGTTGACTATTCAATATTGCTTTAACAAATTTAATCTACTAAGTTATTGTCCTTGTTGACTATTCAATATTGCTTTAACAAATTTAATCGAACTCCCAAATATAATTTTAAAAAAGAATACGAACAACATAGTCACAATCACATGTTCCATCATAGAATTTGATATTTGACACTCATATAATTTGAGACCAATAGTATTCTATATAGGATTTGTTAATATAGAACAGGTTCATTTCATGACTCCCTCTCCAAAATTAATTTGTAACTACTAAATTTAAGGTTTATAATTATTATGCGTAAGACTATTAATAGAGAGAGATCTATTCAAACTTATTTAACTACAAAATAAATATCAGTTAATGACTACAACAAATTTACTAATATCAGTAAATGGTCACAACAAATTTAAATAGTAAATGGTTACAACATGTTTATTTCTTTAACTAATTATTTAGTGATCCCTATAAAAATTGAGAAATCAAAGTACTAACATAAAATTATTCATTTACACAAGCCAACTATACAGTTCTAGTATTCTGTATGGACTAGGTGAATTTGTTTACTCTATGTACACTAGAAAATAAAACACAAAAATACTTATTTTTTAAAAAATCCCTCAAATTCCTAAACCCTAAAAAATCACAAACACAAAGATTCATCAGATGGTTTTCTTCCTATAAACCACACGTGTCATTTTCAAACCCCATCTTCTCCCCTTCCCCATTGTGGCTGTAGTTCATACCTTATTACAGACCTCCAGTTTCCTCCGCACGTGTAAGCTACTCTCACGTGTTGATCTCATCCTGTACATCGGATTCTATGATAACACCATGGAACTGCTCAATCTCGGCCGTCAATCACACATCGTGGAGCCCACTTTAACGAGGATCTCCCAGAGCCGTTGGATCTCGCCGAAGATATCATCCGTGGGAAGCTGAAACCTGCAGCAGGGACACGTGTTCGTCTTCCTCAGCCACGGCAGAATGCACAGCCAATGAAACAAGTGCTCACATGGCAACTGACACGCGTCTCTCCCTTCATACATCTCCTCTTTACAAATCACACATTCCACCGCCGCGCCGCTGCCGCTAACCGCCACCGACGGCAGCTCCACCACCGCCACCGCCGACGCCGCCACCTCCCTCCGGGCCTTCCCACCGCAGCTCCCAACAAACCCCACGAACTTCCAGCACCGCGCCACCGTCTCAACGTAGGGAATCAAGACGCTGGCGGCGGCGCCGCCAGTGGCGACGCCGGAGATCGACAAGAGGGAATCGGAGTAGATTCTACAAAGGGTCGAGCGCCATTGGTTGATCGGAGCTTTGAGGGCGGTGGGGTTGTGCTGCCGGACCTCGCAGAGGAGGAGGAGGAGGACGGCGGCGTCGAGGTCGCGGGGAGAGACGGCGGAGGTGGGCGGCGGCGGAGACGGCGGTTGGAAGGGGCGGGAGAGGCGGCGGAGGGCGGAGAGGAGGAAGCGGGCGATGAGGATGGATTTGTGGGAGAGGGGAAGGGAATTGAGGTGGCGGAGAGTGAGGGAGAAGAGGGTTGGGGAAGAGAGGATGAAGGTCAGGCGGCGGCGCCGGTGGTGGCTGTCGGAGAAGATGGAGTGGGACAGATCGGAGAGATGCGGCGGAGGGAGAGTTGAGAGGGCGGCCATGATGACTGTGGGGGCCTCTAATTCTTCCATTATGGGATTACTCTTTACTGAGAGGGAATGAGCCTTTCTTTTATAAGGATCCTAATTTACTGGTTTAAAAAAAAATGGTTCCTAATTTACCTATTTGGCCTTGGCTTATTATGGGCTAAAAATATTACTATTAAATATTAATGAAAAAATATCTACATCATTTTCTTTTCTTACTGCAATTCTAACCAATTTTAAGATATACCTCATGGCACTTGATAGGACTTTGATGTCTTAATTGGGTGCCTGCCAAAAAAGAGTATAACTCCTACATCATGCACAAAATACAATCTTACCAAGGGTGTGTTTGTTTTTGGTAGAAAAGAATATAGTAAAAAAATAATGAAGGGCATAATAATAATTAGAAGTGATTATCTACTCGTTTGGGGATAGAAGTTAATAATAATGTAGTAATCATCTACTTGTTTGAATATTAAAGTTAATAGTGGTTGAATAATAAATTTGATGTAAAATTTCGTAAAAAATTAATGTGAAATTTAATAAAGGAGTTGAAAAAGGGTTGAAGAGTGGTTAATGGTGGTTGTTTACTACAAAAAAAAAACAAACAGAGAGTTGGTTATTAAACAAACACACCATAAAAAAAATTTAAATCTTCATTCCTCCAAATATTATTGAACAATTTTTTTTTTTTTTGGAAACTTCAAGAAAAGAAGAAAAAACTATGAAATTTCAACTTTTTTCCACTTGCTCAAGTAATCAACAGCACTACAAGACTAATTGGGTTTAGACAGAAGAGAGAAAGATGGTTAAGACTTATGTAAACCTCTATATAATCCCTTAAACTTCCATAATTTCTCTCCTTTTATTTTGTATTTCAAATTGGGTTAGAAATGTCTTTTTACTATTATTCTTTCTAGAACCTACAATATATAGATTTAAAAGGAACAAAAACAATATTTAATTAATCCCAATGTCAGATCAATTATAGAATTTTAAATCAGGCATAGATTTAAAGAGAACGATACAATATTTGATTATATTGATGTGAGATTGAGTTAGAAGATAGAAGACTAGAAGAGTGGTCATTCATTGATTCAACTCTTTCAGAGGTAGAGTAAAAATATGAAGATAAAAGAGACTCTTAGTGACAAGTAGGTATCAATGTAGAGAAATGGTAGAATCATAGTAGGAAATTACAACTAGAAGGTTTCTTTATTGGATCCATACAACATTTATGGGAACATTGAGTCAAAATTAAGCATACTTTAAAGCAAGATAATTCATTAGAGGTTATACAGTATAAGTATAACTAACCTTTTCACAACAAGATGACCCCTCTTCTTTTCCTAAAAAATTCTGCCCTTCCAATTACAATCATCCAATTCTCAATTTGTACCTAACCATCAAAGAAAAAGTGAACAATTTATTTTCCCTCCATTAAAATCATGAACTAACAGTTACAAGAACAATCTAGCTACAATGTACCAACCAAACTCAATAAATTACCATGTAAAAGGAATATATATATATATATATATATAAATAAGGGAGAAAAAGGAAATCATTAACTTCAATAACATATGTGCAGAACCATTATGAGTTGGTTTAGCAGTCGGAATTCATGCCCATCCCAAGGCCAATACTCGAGAAACAACAAGGAATTTTATAATTAAGCTCAACTCGTAGTTCCCGAATTTGAGACCTTCAAAGGAGCATGCCTTGGAAGCCTCCAGTCTCAACAAATGAAACCACCCTTTTGGGGCAATGGTCAAGATAACTTTGGAAGAATAAAAAAGTTATGAATCCAGCTGTCACCTATCTAATAATTAATTTTTTTTGTAAGCTTTCTTTTGTTTTGAAAAATTTCTATAGGCTTTTTTTTTTAAAAAATAATTTCTATAGACTTTCTAAACAATAAAATATTGTAAAGATTGGATTGTTTTTTTATAAGAATAGTCAAGGTGCGTATAGGCAGTCTCGGTCACTCGAGAACATAAATAAAATAAATTATCATATGTGGAATATGTGACACTTATGATTGCTAAAACTATTCATTTAGCCAAACCCATGCAATTATCGACTTCCTTTCTTTTCCATAAGCTGATAGTCATTGCCTTTTTTCTGTGAAACGCATCAAAACAAGAAGAAAAGAGTAAAAGAAAGGGTGGCCCATCCATGGCTTTTCCTTTTGTCCCCTCCAACCTAACACTCTTTCGTCAAAGCCGGTGGAATTCCACGAGACCCAACCACATGTGTAATTTCTCTCTCTTTTTCTCTCTCTACACCAATCGTGGCCCCTTGTCTGCAACCCCTTTTTCCAATTTCCCAGCTTAGCCTTGTGTTATGGGCAAAATAATTATTTTTCAGCAAATTGCTTAGTCCCACATGGTTGAAAAATCATTGCCCTTTTCCATGTGTCCTAAAGTTGAGCTTCATATTACTCAATTATGGTTGGTTCCAATCTTACTACACTACTACTGCCATACGGTGTGAAATCTAGTTTGCTACCTTGAAATGTTGGATCAAACTATGGACCTTATGGATGGTAATCTACATAGACAGTGTGACAAATAAAAACGAAATTAAAAAGTGTGACAAATAAAAACGAAATTAAACACAAATAAGGTAAATAATGGTAGGACAAATTTTTTTGAAATAAGGGTAGCCATACCCATCGCTATGCCAGGCACTAAAATACATCAAAGGAATGGAGACACTAGAAATGTTTATAAATTAATGTTACATGTGAATCTCGAACCTGACACTTTAAGGAGAGCACACCTTTAAAGTTCAAGTTTTCAATTATTGTGCCAACCTTTGGAATAATGGTGTGACAATTAGAAATGAAATTGAACACATATAAGGTACATAATGAGGTAGAAGGCAAGATGTACAGCTGGAAATTGAAGATGATCTAAATTAATTCACACAAGTTCCCAGATATCTTATTCTATGACATGTATCACATCAAAGTATAATATTTCGTGAACAAACTACTTTTTAATAAGGAATATTATTGTCGGTTATACTTAGCTAAATCACTACTTCGTTTATTTTATTTTATTTTGTAGATCTTCGATTCCTTTAAATATTGATAAATATAAGTGGTAGTGGTGCGAAGGATTTTAATAATAGAAAATTTTCCTTACAATACCCGAAAGCTGCAGCTTGAGGGAAGTTGAGTGGTCTCAATTGGGAATGGTCTTCACCAAGTTCATCATCACGGTAAGTGGGTCGGGGTTTTTTCAGCTGAAGACATGATGATTAAGATATCTGAAGCAAGCAACGCAATGGCCAATGGCACGCAATCCAGTTAAAGATCATAAAATAGGTGCCCTGTTAAGATCTCAAACAGTTAGCTGAACTTTCCCAAAAAGAGGAGGAAAGAAAAAGAAACTTTAACAAAAAAAAGTAAAAACAGAGTCCAGTCACCATTCTTACTTTTGAAAGTGAGAAGTGTCACCCACCTCCTTTGAAAGAAATTCTAAAGTGCATTCCAAAATCAGCTTACAATTATACAAAGCATAAATTGTTGCTTTTGTTGGGGATATCGAATATTATATACAATAGCATCCATCTGGGTCCATTTTCAGCATCCTTTGGGAATCCAAAGTTAACGAAGCCATCAATCTGTATGCGCGGTTAAACCAACGACATCTAACCATCTTCATCAGGCTACTATTGTATAAAGTTAACCTCGCCACATACTTTCTCTCATGTCAGAAATACAATCTGGAACTCTCCCATCATACTGTTGGGAACTAAAAAGACCTATGACCCACCAGCAGAGCCAGGGTCGAATTCTAGCAGCCTTCGCCAATATGCTTCTAAACCTGTTGTTCCTACACTTATTCTTGGCTCATAAATAGAGTAGGCATGGATAATTGTCAGCGGAAAGAAACAACGGTAGTCAATGATACACGGTTCTCAACTGGTACGGTGAGATTAAATCAGATATAAGTCGACAATATGTTAAGTAATAACTATCGATACGGACTCTCATGTTAAGAAACAAGATCTATGAATAAACTGGATTATATTTGATTCTTCGAGGAGCATACATTCAAGCATAGGAATGGCGTGCCAGTGAACTTTATAGCGCCCTCTTGTTTAATGATTCATGTTTCCTTATATCCCATGCACTAACCACTGCCACAGTCTTCATCTATCACATGTTGCACATTCCGTCCATCTTCTTTCATCAACCTAAGTAATCCTTCCAACATTCCATAAATCTCTGGTGTCCTGTCATTTGAAGTGTCTCTAGCTACGAAACTCTGCAACCCTCCCCTTCTTTCTATCCAACTATTTCCCGGGATCTTCTTCAGTCCAACCTCCTTCATTAAATCCCTAACCTTGTTGGCTTCTTTCCACCTTCCGAATTGAGAATATAAGTTAGCCATGATGATGTAGTTACCAGTATTTTCAGGCTCAATCTCAAAGAGACGATCGAAAACATACTTTCCAAGCTCAACATCACCAGCAACAGAAGCCCCATTGAGCAAGGCACCCCAAACTTTTGCAGTGGGCTCAATTGGCATTTTAGAAATAAATTCAACAGCATCTGAGAGCTTTCCCGCTCGACTAAGAACTCCTACCAGGCAAGCATAATGCTCGACTAGTGGTTGAATTCCGTACTCTGGTAACAAGACGTTAAATATCTTCCAGGCTTCATCCAACTCTCCTGAATGGGCACAAGCAACCAATACTGATGTAAACGTTACTGGGTCTGGTCGAATCCCATTTGCCAGCATCTTATAAAAAAGAAAGAGAGCCATAGTAGCATCTCCATGTGCAGCATATCCTGAAATTATTGATGTCCAAATGATTAGACTCATCCTACCTTTAAATTGATCAAAAACCTCTCGTGCCCCACAGAGGTAACCGGACTTTGCATAAGAATCAATGATGGCAGTGGCAACATAAACATTCCTATCATAACCATTTCTAACAGCATAAGCATGAATTTCTTTCCCACCTTTTAGGGTTGAAAAATGTGAGAAAATGGGAAGAATGCTCGCAAGTGTCACAGTATTTGGTCTGCAACCATTCAACTGCATTGCTCGAAATATATCTACAACTCCATCTAGTTGGTTGTTCTGAACCAGACCAGAAATCACAGCATTCCATGTGCTCAATGCTGGACTTTTCAGTTCACGAAAAAGATCCATTGCTTGGTTAACAAAACCATGGACCATGTAGCCCGAAATCATCGAGCCATATGTGATCTCATCCTTCACAGGCATTTCATCGAACATCTCCCGAGCATAATCCAAGCTACCACACTTCGCATACAATCCAACAACAGCATTACATAACGAAACATCCATTTCAATCCGACTTTCAACGACGAATCTATGAACTTCCATTCCAAATATAAGATCATTCGACTGCGCACAAGCTTGCAAAACACTAACTGCAGTTAACGCATTAGGCCTCAACTCCACCAAACTCAACATCCCTTTAAACAGTCCCTTACACTCCTCATACATCCCACCCTGAGAGTACCCAGCCACCATCGCATTCCAAGACACTACATCCCTCTCAGACATTCCATCAAACACCTTTCTCGCTAAAACAACCTCATCACACCTCGAGTAAAACGTAATCAAAGCATTAACAACAAACACATCGCACTCAAGCGCTCGCCGCAGAGCGAAACAATGAAACTCCCTAGCCAAGATCGAATCAGAACACAAAGACGCCAACGCTTTCAAAACGCAAGTAACAGTAAACCTATCAGGCTTCAGATCCGAGGAATTCGCATTGTTAACCAAAGACGAAAACAGATTCAGCGTATCGGTGTGCATATTGTGAAGAGTGTAGCTGATAAACAAAGCGTTCCAAGAGAAAATGTTCTTGTTAGAGATGTTACCGAAGACGCTGTAGGCGTCGGCGAGGCTGCCGGATTTTGAGTAGAAGGCGATGAGCTTCGATCCGAGGAAGTTGTCGGGGGCGACGGAGAGGAGGACGAGACGAGCGTGGAGCTGCTTGCCGAGGCGGAGGAAGCGGTGGTCGGTGCAGCGCTGGAGGAGGCGGCCGTAGGCGCCGTAGTTCATCCCGTCGTTGCGGCGGTTTGGTTGCAGAGCCGATGGAAGAACGGCGGGAACTGAGATTTCAAGGCTTGTGGGCTTTTTTTGCATTTCTCATTCTTTTGCTGGCCCGTTTCGGGCTGTTGGGTTTATATATATACATATATATACATATATATACATATACATATACATATATATATATGTGTATATATATATATATTTTTTTTTTTTTTTGGGAAAAACTAGAGAATGTCTACCTTTAAAAAATAAATCAAGCAAATGTCTATTTTTTTTAGGATTAAAGTTTATGTCTATTTTCTATTTTGAGTTAAATTTATTAATTATAGAAAATATATTTTATTATTGTAAGCCTACCCTTATTTCTATTAATTATTAAAATTAATAACAATACTCTAACAACTTATCTAACAAACTTTAAGATTTTGTGACAATTTGAAATTAAAATCTTTTGACAAAAAACTAGAATTGAAATTGTGGTTGAAAGTTATTATTATTATTTTTTGTTGAAAAACAAATGAAAATTTTAATATGAAGTAAACACAATAATTTTGAATTTATCGGTTTTTGAATGAAACCATACACAATCAAATTGTAGTCGTAACTGTACGTTCTAGTACTTAACCTACTTGCATATGAATAGAAAGGCTAAAATTGAAATAATAAGCTAGCACGCACTTTACATGTTTTGGCTTCGTGATCCTTGCAATTAAAATCCCATGATTTTTTTTTGTTTTTTGTGACAAAATAGGTGAATTCACCACGTTTTTTAGAAGTTCGTTCGACTCCCAGCACAAAATAGTCCTAGTGATCCTTTCGACTCTCATACCAATTGCGACTCTCTTCTCCAATCAATGCTGTCGTGACATGCAATCGTTTGCACTCACGTTGTAGACGCCTCACCTTCGAACGTACTATTGTGTACCCGCACATTATAATGAATGCAGTAATATTATATTGTTGCATACCCCATCATAATGATGATTACATTGAAAATCTTGCATACTATAGATTTAATGACGCTGTCTGGTTTTAGGTTATACCCATACCACAAAATAACAATCAAACGTAGGGTAGTGCATCACAAACGACTACACGCCACTATTAGGTATTGTTGAGTACATGTTTTTAAAACATAATATGTGTTTTCTGTTTTAAGCACCTTTTATTCATGATTACGTACAACTATGTACCATTAATAGACTCTGTCACTTTATCCTTTAAATAACTCCAAAATATAAATCAGTAGAGCTTCGGTATTTGACTTTGTAAAATCAGAAGAAAAAAAAAATTGATTGAATTGTCAAAGTTGAACGTGCTTCAATGGCTGCTGTGGAGGTTGTAGAATAGCTGAAGATGGTTGTTCTTGAAGAAGAAGAAAAAATCGTCGTGAAAAGTGTGAATGATGAAATTTTGAAGCCAATCTCCATGGAAAAAGCAACCATCTCTTAGATCTAAAAGAGATTGAAAGAAAAGTTTTGATTGAGCTTAAATCCAAACTCAAAGAAGTCATTCTCGATACAATCTCTTTGAAAAAGACGGACTGAAGAACAAAGAGAAAGAAATAGAACAACTTAGTGAAGAACATTAAAAAAAAAAAAAATCAAATGAGGAGATACACACAAGAATAAAATCCATTAGGAAAGGATGAAAAAAACCACAAAACAAAAGAGGAGAAAAATGGCAATGATGAAACTGATTTAAAAATGAGATTGTCTGTCAAATGAACATATCCTCTTCTCTAAAATCATGGTGTATCCCCTAGGGAGGGATTAATTTTTTTTTTTATTGAAATTGTTAAAAAAAGAAAAGAAAAGAAATTAAGTTAGGGTATAATGGGAACAAATTTAATCTCTCTTCCCTTCAAATATGGAACTCGACATTTAGCTAAAGTAAATAATAGAGTAGATATTTACCTAAATAGTTCACAAAATTTAGACAATTGGTATGATTTTCCTATTTTTTTTTTTAGAATTGTTGGGTTTATATTTGATTTGGGTATTTATATAACCATTTATTTTCTTGGGAAATTGTAACTCTTGTTGTAGTATAATTACAAAAGTAGTTAAATCATATGGGATTTGGCATGTATGATAAAAAATATAGTAAATTATTTTTATCTATACACAAAATCAAAACTAATTCGTTTGTAGTTGAAAATTCAAATTAAGTTATATCACCGATAGAATTTAATTATTGATAGAGTTTATCATTGATTGAATTTTATCATTGATAGACTCATTCTATCACTAGTTGAATTATATCATTCATAAAATTTTATGTGTTATAGATAAATTACTTTACAAACTCGTGACCGTGAAATGAAAATAGATTAACACCAAATCAAATAATCAATCGCGCTATCAACCCATTCGGAATATTTGTTATATTTTTTAAGTGATTGTATTTGTAATTATTTTCATAATTTTTTCATTTTTCTAAAATGAATTTTTTTGTTCTAATTTTCATAATCAAACGTGACCGCGGAACTCGATTAGAATCAAACAATAAAAACCAAACACACCAAAAAGAAAAATAAAAATATCAAATTATTTCCATTTTGTTTTCGAAAAAAATATCAATTTTAGTTCAATCTATATTTCCAAATTGGCGGACAAGATATTCCTTGAAAAAAAATTGAAACAGTAGTTGAAATTGAGTTGAATTTGAATTACCTTCTCACTAAACCAAATCAGTAGAATAATAATATTTAATTTATATCGTTTATAGCAATATGCGTGTTAAAATATCATTTTATTTTCATTAGCTTCCGTCTCGATTCATCCTCGGCCATATTTTTATTCTTTAATAAAATTTAAAATATATATATATATATATATATATATATATATATGTATATATATATATATGTATATATATCTTTTTCGAAGAAGTTCCACTTTAATACCATTTATGCCTCTAGTTCATGATTTGGTTTTTTCTTTTTTCTTTTTTAACGGATTTTTTTCCCTTAAATGTGATTGAATGTTTTACGATTGTTTTCATTTGGATGTGGTGCCTATTTATTCATGTATTATTTATAAATTGATAAATTAAATTATTTAGCCTCAATGATTTGATAAAAGTTACAATTTAGTTCACATGGTTTTAAATTCTAAAATTTAATATATATAATTCGGTAAAAACATAAAAAATAATCAATATCATTCATAATTATTGGCAAATTAAGTACATGTAAGCGATTATTTACATGTAAAATATGCAATTTTATTTGTTCAATTAATCACTTAACTCACATGGTTATTATTGTCATGTGAATAATTAAGTTTCACATATTTAATTTACTAAAAATTACAAGCAACCGTGCCTATTTTTTAGAACTCTAGTTATTAGAATTATAATGATTACATTTTAAAAAAATTATAATGACTAAAATCTAACTTTCTCTCAATTATAGGAACTAAATTCTAAATTTTGAAGTGATAGAGACTAAATTCTAACTTTTATCAAACCAACGAAATCAAATGTATAATTTACCCTTTATAAATCTAAGTTTATAAATCATCATAAACGGGTCCAATGGCCAAAAGAATGTTTAGAGAGTTAAGAGGTAATAGATTTAATCCACGATCGCCACCTACCTAAGAACTAATTTCCTATTACTGTATATCCTTTGATTTTAGTCGAAATGTGCATCAACTGACTTGAACGAACATGGATTTAAAAAAGAAGGATCAAATATACAAATTAGTCACATTCAAGAATTTAACTAAGCCACATAATATATAGTTTTATAATGCAAAAAAAGTGAGAGAAAAGATCGAGTTGTTTGAAAGTAGATCTAAAGTAGAGTACGGTCAATATTTTTGCAACTTGTGTATTTTGTGTATTCTAGTGGGGACGTGCGCAGCTGCAATATCATATGGGGAAGGCTCTTTTCAAAAAGTACGATGAATATTATTTGGATGGTGGAGATATGAATCTATATCGGTAAATAATTACGGAATAAATTAGTGGCGTAAGAGTTTCATTATTTGGTTATAAATCAGTTTAATATCAGTATCAAATATTCTATCTCGAGAATAGGTATTTGTCTGTTCTTCGGCGATATGTACTAAAAAAAAATCTGTCAATAATTATGTTATTGGCAAGTTTTATTTGATTATTTTTATATATGCAAATTGTATGGATAGTCAAATTTCACTAAATAATTGGCACAATTGGATTTTTTTTCATCTATAATGTATAATTAATATTTATTGTATAGTATAATTTAGGATATTAATATAATATTTTATATAATTAATACTATTATGAATACAATATTATATGTAAGTAGTGCAGTATTGTATATTAATACAATATTATGAATTAATTTTATGGTATGATTGCTTTTTTTTTATAGTATTGTAAATATTTTTCCAATTTGACCTACTTTTATATATTGAAAACACGCTTTTTATTAAAAAAAATTGACATTAACGGACTAACATTTTATTCGAAATTTGAAATTATATTAGACAACTTTAAAATTGAAAAGGTAATAATAAAGTTTAAATACAAAAATCACAATTACAAGTTGATAAAAATAGTTTAACAAAAATAAACAATGCACCCGCTTCAACTGCATTCTTAAACCGCCGTACGTACGCCCGCTCGATTTAAATATGATATAATAATAGTGTCAATAAAATATTTAAATGAACTATTATTATATTCTGTCACAATAATGAAAAACGTCATTTTCTAATATATAATGATTTTTCTTTCCAAATTAAAAAATAAAAAAAATACATAATAAAATGTTTCTGGTGGAGGTCAACTTGAAGTACAACGGAATTAACTTGCATGATAACCTTATTAATAATAATAATAAAAGATTATTAGTTTAATCTAAAAAAAAATTGATTAGTCTAGATTTATTTCATAAATATTATTTTTTATTTTTGAAATTTAAACATATTTTTATTCAAACTTCCCACGATGTGTTCCACCTTTCTTATTGTGGAACTTCTTTTTGTTTTCAAATTTGTTATTGTAGGTTTAAATTTTAAAAATGAAAAATAACTAAATAATTATCAAACCAAGTCTTACCTAATGTATAATATTTTTTATTTAGTGTTTTTTCATCCATCAAATATAGAAGTAAGTTCAATTCGAACTGAATTTTAAAAAAAAGTTCAATTCAAACCCAAAAAAAGTATTATTTTGATATTTAACTATTTGATTTTTTTTTAATAAATAAATTTAGTTTCCCTCATATTATATATCCTAAGAAAACATTAAATTTAAGCCAAATCTTAAATATAAAACAACATTTCATGATTATATGTTCAAAACTATCTTGAGGTTATAGGTTCGAATCATCCCATCTCCAAATGTTATATTCTCAAAAAAAATGATTTTTTCTCTCCTCTCCCTGTACTAAAGAAAAACTGATTTTTTTTTTCTTTTATTGAAAGTTAATGTTACAATTATTACTATAAAAAATTTATTTCTTTGTCATCTATTTTTTAATTATGGTAGAGAAAGTATAGAAACAAAAATAAGTTTTATTTTGACTAGATTTTGAGAGAAAAAAAATAGATAAAAGGGGGGTTTCTCATATATAATTTATAAAAAAAATCCAAAAAGCTTCTATTAATAGCAATTTTTTTAGAAAGAATTCATGCATAATAGAAAATTGTGGCAAGCTTATTAAAAAGATAAAATTGATTTGTGTAATGACTTTAATCAGTACAATGGCAAACAATATTAAAAAAATTGTCACTTATTGTCTTAAATCAATACACAATAAATAGTTTCCCATCAAAATCGATGGTAAATGATATAATTGAAATATGTAAAAAAAACATTCAAATTTCTAATATGGACGAAATATTTTATAAAAAGTGATATAATTAAAATAATCAACAAAAAAAACCATGAAAAAATTGTACGCATGATGGTTGTTATAATCTTCTATCAATAACAGAAACAATATTTAATCACTATCACATACTGTCTTAAGCCAATGCAACAAAGAACAAGTGGTTAACAAAACAATATATAAGTAAAATGAAAACGTGTTATCATCAAGATATGTGAGTTGATTGTTAATTTTATTTATATTCACTACACTATTTTTTCAACTTAATTTTCTTGCATTATTTGTCATCTTAAAAAAGGATAATGGATGACTTTTTTTGGTTTTCTTTGTTTAAAATTAATTAATTAATATGTTGGTGATAATAAATTTGATTTTTATTTACTAACAATTTTGAATTTTAAAGTGTATATTATTTGGAACTTGAAGAGACGATTTCAATACATATAAAATCATTCAAATGAGAGTTGAAATAAAGTAAATACATATGTAAATAAAGATTAGAAGAAAATGCCAATAGATAATATATATTTTAATTATTAAAATATAACTTTTAGATCTAAGTTTTATTGTTAGACTACAATCAAAATAAAAGTAGTGATAAATTATTAAGTAAATATAGTAGGTAATAATTTAAATATAAAAAAATAAAAATAAATAGAGGAAGACATTGGTGGTTTAAGGTGGCTCAAAAATTTTCTACTCTATTCTCTAATACTTCTTAAATATTTTACTAAGTGATTTTTTAGCAAGTGAGAACCAACCTTCTTCCAAAGATAAACTTTAATATTTATTTACTAGTTCTAAATTAAACCAATACAATTATATTTCTCTTATACTAAATAGAAGTCAGTCATTTTACTGGTATAGTATTACACCAACAAAAAAAAAATTAGGTCAAAGGGAAACTCAAATATTTTTACTAATTCATAATTAAATTATTTGTATTTTTCTCACAACTCAATGCCAATCTACACCTTAATATAAATCTCAAATAACATAGTACAAATAAAACTTACGGAATATCGTTTGAATGCAAAATGCACAAAGTTTAGTGGTGAAAACTTACTCACAAAAGTTTGCAATAGGTCGATTAAAAAAACATTTGAATGAATTGATCACTTCTTGGAGCTTTTGAGAATAAGAAACTAATTTTAATTGTTAGATTTAAAGAAAAATATGGGTGTATGAATTATTTTTTTTTGTTGAAAATAATGGGTGTATGAAATTTGATGATATATAATAAAAAATGATCATTGAATTTAGAACAAAGTGATTAATGGATAAGATTCAATCGAAATAAAATGGAACAAGTTTTGGTTCAAATTGAAACAAAAATAAAACAATAAGAAAAAAAATCACTTTTTTATGTGTTTTTCTTTCCAACTTCATTTATCTCTATCTTCATCATTTGAACTTCAATTTGAACGATTCATAATCTATTTGAATTGTCCCTCCAAAATTTGTAGAGTAGATACTTTAGAACTCTATAATTATTTAATAAATAAAAATCAAGCTTATTTTTAAATTCTACAATAATTTAGAGGATAAAACGAATTCATAACTTTTGTGGTCATTGTGCACACATTAATGTCAATGAGCCTGTATTGTTCTTGTTACCTAAAAATCGAGTTTGTTGTAATCACAATAACAATGAATTAATTTGATATAAGTAGCCAAAAAGTCAACATTTTCCATCTTTTTTTATGATAACAAACTAAGATATAAGTAAGATGCACAATCTAACATATAAATTAATGGTCACATGTTTTCATTTTGACCTCATTAAAAATTTATGTTGTTGGAAGTCGATAATTAAGTATGTGATAATTAATTATTCATACGAGAATGAGACACTTTCTTATATTTCCTTGACTATGTGGTTAAAAGGCAAATAAGATTAGACAAAAAGTTGGAAATTGACAATGCAGCTTTTGAAGAAGTTGGAAAGTGGATGAAATTGAGGACTTATTTTTTTTTATCCAATTAAATATATCGTACAAAATATGACTTATTATTGGCACATAGACAACTAATTGCTACATAATTTTTTTTCAGAAATATTTACATCATGCCTTGCATGGTGTATAAAATAATGTCCACCCGTGTGATTCAATTTGGGCCACAATCTATTTGATTTTAAATTCAAAAGATAAAAAAAATAAAATAAACAAAAATAGATTGTGGTCTATATTGAGCCACATAGATCGACATTATTTTATACATCATGCCGGACATTATGTAAATATTTCTTTTTTTTTTTATTAGTGACTAATAACACTAGATTTTTTTCCCATTTCTTAGAATCATACACCAGAAATTATTTATTAAGTTTTTTAGTTTTATCTACAAAACTTGTAATTTAACCTAATATTTTATAATTAAGAGGGTTTTTTTCCCTACAATTTATATTAATTATTTTCTCTCTCACCTTCCCATCACTTTCATCTGTTTTATTCTCTCTTCATCTATTTATTTTAGAGAATGTTTGCATGCTGCCTAGGTAACATGCAACTATCATGTGGCAATGTTTGATTCATTAGTTTAGTTTTTAAATTGGAAAATTTTAATTTTAATTTTTAAAAGGAAAAATGAAGGGATCAAGTGATGCCACATCATCAGCTAGCATGCAAACTTTTCTCTTTATTTTATTTTGTATTTAGATTCCACCTGTTAAATCAAATCTTTAGGAAAAAGAATAAAATATCATCCAGATCTAAAAACCATATAAAGACATTTATATTGGTATGTGCTAAAAAAAGAACCACCTAGATTTTCCACCTCAATAAATTTAAATTAGTAATTGACATGAAAAAAACCATATCCATATTACATATGCAATCCACCATTTCGATTTTCTTAATCTTAAGCATCCACTTGCTCTAATTATTATTAAAAAAAAGTTATGATTGCTCTAATTAATAAAATTCAGCCAATCCAACCTGAATTAAAATCCCACATGTAAGAAATAAGAATCATAGTCTCAAATAGCATCGTGTAATAATGCTGATGACAATATCAACAGGTCAACAAAAATTTAGTGCAAGAACTGAAAGCTATAAATTAAACTCTGATTAGTACAAAATTAAAATTAAGCAGACAAAAACTTACGTCAATTGATATATGTAAAAATTATAACTAAGAGTTTATATGTTCAAATCTCTTATCGAAAGGGTTGTTGGTCTAATAATTTCATTGTTTGGTAGTAATTCATTTCAACACCATGATCTCGAGTTCTATTCAATAAATTAGGATTTGAGAGCACATTTACGACAAAAAAAATAAATAATTAAATAAGAAATGTATATGACAATTGTATAAATATCAACTTTTTAAATATTAAATTTAAAAATAATTGAAAGTGTACTTCAACGCCATTCATTAACTAAATTTTAGGGAATTTTTATGCATAATAATATTTAAAAAATAATAATATCAATTTTTTTTAGAAAAAATGCGTGCATCGGAGAAAATTGAGATAGATGTAGCAGACAATTTTCAATCAATAATCAATGTCACAAATAAGTCAATCAATATAACTTTCAATTAATGATATACATAGTATTTAATAAGTGCAAAAAGATCATTTTCAATTTAGAAAAGATGAATGATAAAATTGAAATGCGCAAAAGTATCCAAAATTCTTTGATTGAAAAAGTATTATAATTAAAATATACAAAAAAAAATGAACACCTAAGACAAATTTCATAACTTGAATGAATAAAAAAATGAAGGATTATAATGGGAAAATGGTATTTAAAACATTGATTTAATGAGGAAAAATATATGGAGGCAAATAATAGAAAAGGGGAGTTGATGACCAAGCCCTTCGCATTAGGGGGAGGTAGTACGCAAGCAATCACTTTCCCCACACACACACACACACACATATAGATATCATCACCTTTTTTACAAACAAACAAACAAACGTGATATCAAATCTATCTCTCTCTCTCTAAACTTTTCTTAAACAATGGATGTTCAATGGCTTCTGGATTTCCTTCGAGGAATGACGAAGCCCTTTCTCGCCACCGCCATCGTGGTCGGTGCCGCCGTGCTTTCGTACTTGCAGAAGCTCGGGTTGGAAGGCGAAATGATGTATGCCATTTTCAGAGCCTTTGTCCAGCTCTCTGTTATTGGCTTTGTTCTTCAGTTTATCTTCGACCAACAACATGTCGCCTGGATTCTCCTCGCCTATCTCTTCATGGTAATCTCCTTCCCCTCTTTTCCTTTTCAGGCTTTTCTCAAGTTTTTTTTTATTCGAAGGAAAATTCGAACCTATAACCTTCTTATTAAAGTACACAAAAGTGATAAATAGTTACTTCCTTGTGAATAAGAAGGTAAACTCTTCTTACAATCTAACAAAAAATTTCTTCAAACCATATTAAAATAAATATTTATGACATAAAATGATAGTTATATTTACATTAAAGAAGGAGTAAAACTCCTCTACACATCTCTCTACACATGGATGTGTAGGGGAGCCCTACAATTTGATGATGTGGCACTATTGGATGCCACAAAAAATCATCTTATAAATAAAAAAAGACAAAATATAAAAAAAAAATTGTGGCACCAATGGTGCTACATCATCAAATTGTAGGACTCCCCTACACATCCATGTGTAGGGGAGTTTTACTCTTAAAGAATGACTTCTTTCTTTCCACAAAATAGGATCTACTTTTATTTTACACAAGTTTTTCGCCAGTGGATTGAACATTAATATCCAAGTTTCCCCAATTTTGGCGTTTTTGTTTTTTTATTGAACTAAATTAAGTGTTTTTTTTTAAATCCTAATTTCTCTCCATCTCAATTCTAAGCAAAATTTTAAGACTATTTTTTTAGGCTCTTTCATAATCATTTGATTTTTGAAATTTAAATTTAGTTTTATTCATCTTTCCTGTAATGTGCTTCATTTTTTTTTTATGATGTATCTAATTTTTTTTGAAGAAAGTATGTAAATTTTAATTAAATTTAAAAAAAAAAAACCTTTGAAAGGTACTTTTTTTTTCTTTCTAAATTTTGGTTAAAGTTTTTACAAAAATGTAGGTATCTATGTATATAAAAACATATGATATGATAGTTATTGTAGGCTTAAATTTCAAAAACTAAAAATTAAAAATAAAATGAGTATCAGACGATGTCTTATTTTTTAGGGTTTAAAATTTGGTTTGTTGAAAGTGAGTTACTTGATTCCGAGTGAAATATGTGGGTTTTTTTTTAATAATTGAGTAAAATAAATTTTATTGTTTAAAAAAAATTAAATATTTAAAACTTCAAACTTCAAACTTATTATCTCTAATTTCTAGTTATCGTTTTTATATAATTGATTAAGTTAACTATTATTGGCACAACCAAAAGAGTTGACTTTGGAGAACATTTTTTTCCCTTCCAAAGTAAAGTAGTTATTATTATTATTTTTAGAATATGCCTTTTTTGAAAAACAAAATTAGGATATGACTTTATTTTCCCTTCTTTTTTCCCAAAGATATGAAATTCAAATATTGGGAAAAGGTCGTATGAATTATTTCAGCCACTCCTTTGTTTCGCGTGCTTATCTGGTGTTGTGTGGCTGTCATACACAAGCTCATCCGCTTTTATTTATTTATTATTAATGATTATCGAAAAAATACATTTTTAATCTATAAACCTTAATTTCAATTTAGTATTTATATTTAAAAATGGAACAATTTTATCTATTACATTTTATTAATACTCATTTTTAATAATTGAAATAATAAAATTGTTAGCTGTATAATCTATTATTATTTTTAAAGGAGGATTAGATTAATTTTATATTTTAATATAGAGTAATTGCACTGAATATTCAAATCTAGAAACTTATTACAAAACTATCGAGATTTTAAAATATTTGCAAATTTATTTATATATTTTTTAATTAAAAATTATTCCCAAATATACCCCACGAATTCCATGTTTTATAGTTTCCATTTTTGTAGTTTTTTATTTAAAACTATATTCCTTAATTAATGCCCACGATCTCTTAAAATTGAAACAGACATGTGTAAAATTCTTTATTTATCTCATATTTTTTTTTTTGCATAGACATCAATTTTTATCACTGATATATATTTTTATCAAAATGTATTGCGTTCTCTCTTCGATTTTGTATCGGTTGAACGAAAAACACACAACCATTCACAATTGTATTTTCTTTAAAAAGTCGTTCAGCTTAATTTTCATGCCCTACCAACATTTTTTTTCCCTCAATTTTGCAACAATTAAACGAAGATCGGTTCACATCTGCAATATTATACCTTACCCACATATTAATATGATATTATATAATGCATATTAAATTTTCATCAAGTTTATTTTTCGTTCAAGAAATGTATTATAAAGTATTATATTATATACATTGAGACACACTAAATTAATACCAAGCAATAACATTCAAAAGAATTTCAAATTTTAAAATAATCACATAATTTTACAAACGTATTGGTTAAGTACTACATATAATACTGATCGTACATATCAACGGTATTGTAAAATACTAGTGTATAAAGTTGATATTATATAATACTAGTGTATAAACTTAATAAAACTAAGAAATGCCTACATTTATCAAGTACAATATTACAAATGTATTATATAAGTATAATCATTATATAAATATAATAATATATATTTCACAATATTAATATAGTATAATACGGTTGAATATCACAACATTCAACGTATTAGTGAAATACGGATGAAATATTGGACATGCATTGGTAAAAACAATTAAAAATAAATAAATAATAATAAATATAGATTAAAACTTGTAGGAGATAAAAAGATAAAGAACAAACAATTGGATGAAATAAACTTTAATTTTGGTATGTCAGTCACTACATTTTTGGGTTTGAGAGATTTAGAGATTTTTTATCGTAGATGGAAATTGAGGGAGGAAATCAAGCCAATCAATGCAATTTTCTCCCTACAATTTATTTAATTGGATGACTTTAATGAAGAATTTTTCTCTCTAAATGAATTTAATAAAATATGTTTAATGAATCTAGCATGGATATGGAAGTAATCAACTATTTAATATTTTTTTAATATTTTAAATGGTTGAATATTAATGTCATTTATATGAAACTTGACTATATACTTAATATTTTTGATAATTTTGGCTAAATGTGCAAAATCCTCTTTAATATATTAATAATTTGATTATTTTAATTTTCAACCGAATTTAACTTTGTTTTTTTTTTAAAAATAAGTATAAGAATAAACTTTAAAAATATATAAAAACTAAAAATGAGCACAATTAAAATGTAGGCTTAAAATTGTTCAATTTTAAAATTTAGAGTTCAAATTCAAATTACATAACTCTATTATTAATTAAAAATGTAATTTTTCTGTGGTGGTTTCATTGTTTAGTTGTAAAACAGTTTAACACCAACATTACACTTCGATCCCGACAATCGATATTTGTCTTCCCTCTCCCAATATTTATTTAAAAAGAAAAGGTAATTTTCCTTATTATTATTTTCTTTTTGGCGAAATGGTGAGACTTGAAAATGATTTGACTAAAATGTGAAGCTTTTTTTATTTTTTTATTTTTTATTTTTTTATTTTTATAATTTTCGAAATAAAACACCTCTAAGAATTTGTTTGATTGCTATTGATTTCATTCCGGACAATTCTTTTTCTTTTTTTGTAAGTATTTCTTTTTCGATATTTACTAACAATAACAAACAGCCATGTTTGCATTACTTTATATGGTTATGATTAAAATGTCATTTGCATCCTTAAATTTAAAATTTCAATTTGCTTTTAATTTAGCACATTGACTTTACAAAAAATATTTTACCTAATTGAAAACTATTTAAATTTTAATATTCTAAACTCAGTCTTAAACTTTTAAAATAATTTAACCAATACAATTATTTTAGTACAACAAACGAGTTAAAAAAGATATTTGAACGTGACAATTACCAGCTAGTTATAATCACTTCAAACACACAACATAATTGTTTATATATATATATCATATCATTTTTTAGATTCAACTTCTTGTATATCGGTACCTTTGGTATATTTTTATGAGTGGTATTAAGACTTTTGAAATTTTTAGGATAAAATTAAACATTTAAAAATCATTAAAAAATAGAACAAAAATTATGTCAAGAAGTTACTCTCTATAAGTTTTGGGTCTTGTATTTTAATTATAATTTTTTTATATATAAAAAATATTTGTGTATATCAAATTTAGTTGGTTTTTTTTGTCATCACCTTCTTTGCACGTCATTAGGGGTGTATAAAGAAATTGACAATCTGAATAGTCTGGACTATCCAACTCAATCCATAAGGATTGGATTGAGTTGCAATTTTTTTGAGTTGGATTGGGTTGATCATTGAATTGACTAATTTTTTGCTCGGTCAACCCAACTCAACCCAAACTAAGAATATATATATAAATTATGTATGTGTAAGATAAATTAATAAGATAGGTTCTCAACTTATTTGTTAGCTTTTTAAAATAAATATATGCACTAATAATATAAGTAATAGGTTGAAGAACACTATCATGTTTTTTTTTTACATATTTATGAGTTTATGTATTAAATCTTAAAGAAAAAGAAGAATAGTAATATAACCTGAGAATCCAACCCAAACCAACACAAAAATATAGGGTAGGGTTGGGTTGGGTTGCGCTATTGCATAGGGTGGGTTAGGTTGACGAATTGACCAACCCGAAAAGTTAGATTGATCCAAAAAATTCATCCAACCCTACTCAACCAAGACTATGAACATTCTTACACGTCACTTTTCTCTTCTTTTACATCACCATTTTGACCGTCACGGGCATCATTTGCAGTAATGAAGCCAAACGACAACACCGTTAAAATTCAAGATTTAAATTGTATCGGCTTTAAATCATGAATCCAAATTTCACGATACCTGATTTAGGGATAGATGTGGTTACTCCCGATATATAATAGAGCTAAGTTTTGATTTCCAATTTGAAACAAATAAATAAATAAATCATGAGCCCAAATGGCATTGACGTTATAATAAATCCTCAATCACTAGCAATTTTTCCTTCCCTTTTCTTATGGCATTTTTGTCTTGTAGAGACCGGACGAGGCATAAATTCCACTCTTACATTTGAATCAATTAATCAATAAAATTAAATTAGAAACAATGATCTTGATGTTTGTTATCATACAAATCATATAAACAGATTAAAATAATGTCCAAATTATTAATGTATTACCAAATTTGTAATTGGAATCAACAAGTACTTTTATAGACGTAGTTGTGGTGCAATGATTTCAATGTTTTGATTGTAAACCGGTTCAACAGGTCCAAGTTCGAGAATCCAAATTTATCTCCATCTCCTAATTTATACTCAAAATAATAATAATAATAATAACCGTAGTTGTGGATATTGTATTTGTTGGCGCAGGTGACGGTGGCGGGATACACAGCCGGGCAGCGTGCGAAGCACGTGCCTCGGGGAAAATTGGTCGCCGGAGTTTCGATTTTGGCCGGAACATCGGTGACTATGGCGATGCTGGTGGTGTTGAAAGTGTTCCCGTTGACTCCGAGATATATAATTCCGGTCGCCGGAATGATGGTCGGAAACTCCATGACTGTCACCGGAGTCACCATGAAAAGACTTAGAGACGACATCAGAACTCAATTCACCCTCGTAATTTCTCACTCTCTTAATTATTAATAACTACTTCAATTTTCATTTTGTGAGTTAAATTCTAATCTCCACCTCAATTTAAAAAAAAAAAACAATACAATAAATTTAATTGATGGTTCAATTTTATGTTCAGGATGGCTTTTTAAATGTAAAAGAAGTATAGTACAGTGGAAACTTAATTGATATTTGTGAAAGTTGAAATCTGTTTAACTGATGTCAATAAACATAAAAAGAAATCTGTTTAACCAACAAAAAAAGAAAGAAAGAAATAATATATAGGTTTAAATCCTATATATATTAAGGAAATTGTAAGATCTATATTTGAAAAACAAAAATAATAAACACAATTAAACAATCGCACAAGCTTTTACTTCGCGATTGGAAAGATAGTGCATACAAACTTTTTTTATAACATTTTTCTTTATTTCTCTAAAA
This sequence comes from Sicyos edulis, assembly GCA_036507275.1. NCBI lineage: Eukaryota > Viridiplantae > Streptophyta > Magnoliopsida > Cucurbitales > Cucurbitaceae > Sicyos > Sicyos edulis. The sequence goes on along the minus strand of CM071847.1, from coordinate 44,974,640 downwards.
CTTTCTTTACAATTCTCTCGTTTTCTCTTTGGCACTTTTTTTTTTGTACGATTGTCTCTACAATTCACAATGAAGTAATATTCTATAGCCAATTGCAAACTTGGTCTCCAAATTCTTACCAAAGTTGCTAAACAATAAAATGTACAAATTTCTTAATTAATCTCCTAAATTGGCAATCCATTAATTTCTTAATTTTCTACCTATTAATTCCTAAATTAAATATTCCAAAAATACATTTATTTAAATTTATTCCAACAAAAATATCGTTTGTTAGCTTATTAGTATCCAGCCGATTAAAAATGAATTGTTAGAAATGGAAATTATTTTTAAAGGTAAAACATATGAGAAGTTAATAAAAACTCGTGTGAATGTAGGTTTTTTAGGATGAGTTGATAAATCCTCCCACCAAATCCTAGTTAAAAATGACAAACAAACAGTCCCTCTGAGGTTTATTGGACATTCCAAATTCAAAGTCAAACCATCAGCCTAATAACTTAATCGTAATTTTATATTTATATCCTCAAACACTTCAATAAACACTTCTAGGTAGGAGAGGTGTTGAAGCAACCCGAAACCCGAATCAACCCAAACCCAACCCAAATTGACGGGTTGGGTTGTATTAAATATATTTTTGGGTTGAGTTGGGTTCAAAATCACGAAATATTCATGTGTTGGGTTGGGTTGGGTTAAGAGTTGATAACCCAACCCAACCCGACCAATCCGAAATTATTATTTTGTTTAAATATATATATATATATTTTTACTATGCATATATATTTTTTATTTAATTATTATTGTTAGACTTTTTATTTTTCATAATCTTCAATATATTTTCAAATCTTTATAATTTATATATGATGATAAATATATAGTCAAATTATGTAAAACATCTTCGTTGGTTTTAATTATATATTTGTTTTATAAAAGTCGAATTATGTCATCTATTTTTGTTGTTTTAATTATCTATTTGTTTTAGGTTTTATAATTAGAATCTTCTATATGAACCATGATTGTATATTTATATTCATTTCATTACCTTCATTGAATATTATATTTTGTTTATATATAATGATGACTAATTTGATCAAAGATATTTATAATTATATTTTATTTTTGAACCCGCTGACCCAAAGCAACCCAGCCCGAAAATATAAGGGTTGGGTTGAAAAAATCACAAACCCGAAATTTTGGATTGAGTTGAAAACCTCTCTAACCCAACTCAACCCATATTCACCCCTACTAAGTAGGAAAGTAAACATAACTCAACAAGAATAGTGCATGTTTTATTAAATAATATGAAGTCTCACTTTAAAATCATTTGGTAATGAGGAAAGTAGTCATATATTTTATAAATATGGTGAAAATTTCTATCTTTTCAATGTAAGACTCCAACATGTCAATTAAATTTGAATTTTTAGACCGAATTGTCCACTTAGGATTATCCATTTAGTTTAATGTAAATTTGTGAATGAAATAGGTGCTTAATTAGATTTTACTTCTTGAATTAGATACAAATTTGTAAATTGATCAAATTCTAATATCATATTAGATAATATAAAATTTTCATGTAAAAAATAATTGACTAGGAAAAGAATAACTTGTATTGAAATTCTTACATATCTAATGTAGAACAAGATAATGATTTTCGATATATATCTTAATAAACCTCGAGATCTATGATTTGAATCTTCACACTCAGAGTATACTAAAAGAACACTCTGATTTAGGTGGAGACTGCATTAGCTTTAGGAGCAACGCCGCGACAAGCGACGCACCAGCAAGTGAAGAGGGCGCTGGTGCTGGCATTGTCGCCGGTGGTCGACAACGCGAAGACGGTGGGGCTGATCTCGCTGCCGGGGGCGATGACGGGGCTGATAATGGGCGGGGCGTCGCCGATCGAAGCCATTCAGCTGCAAATTGTGGTGATGAACTTTCTGATCGGAGCTTCGACGGTGAGCAGCATCATGTCCACTTACCTCTGCTGGCCTTCCTTCTTCACCGCCGCCTACCAGTTGGAAACCGCCGTCTTTGCCTCCGCCTGACTAATTCCTTTGCCTTTTTAATTCTCTTTTTTTCTTTTAGCCTTTAAGTGTACAACTTAGTTCACTAGGCCTAGTTTTGGTTTTTGTTTATAAACTTTAGTTTAGTTTAAAATTGGCCTCATGTTTTTTTTTTTTTACTTATTTAATATATATATATATATATATATCAAGATAAAAAAACATACATCACTAAATATATTGAAGTTTAAAATTAGTTATATATTCTATTAATTACTAAGTTTTGTCATCTGAAAGACTAAAATTATATATTATTAAAATGTTAAAATATTTAAAAAGATACTTATTTTAGAACATGGATATTAAATAGAAAATTTACTCAAAACTTACAAATTGAAAAATACATTCGTAAACATAAAAATGTATTTCAAGTTAAATTTAGCATATAAATACATTGTAATAGAGCATAATTACTTAAGAGTAGGTAAGTATTTATCATTTTAAACCATAAAATTTTACATTTTAATATTTTTCTCTTTATCAACTAAAGTCAATTTAAAATATATATATATATATATAGTCCAAAATAGTGATAAGTATTTCTAATATACTTACCCACTCTTTGACAAGTTTTGTTCATGGTAATATTAGGCTATTTTGGTAAAACTCATTCATCTTCAAATTAGACTTGGTCATTAAATATGCTTCTGTCTTCCTAATACTCAGGGACATGAATTTAATTTATCGTCGGTAGCATCTTCAAAGATAGCCTGTGTAGGAGCGATGATCATTTGGTCGACGTTAGTTCATACCATCGATTTCTAAAAGATTGTACTTAAACCGGATTTTCACCAAAAAATGAAATTCATTACTAAGTTGTATCGTTAGAGTTCTGCTAAAAGATGGAAATTTAGGCTGCACAATTTTTAAAATAATTCATTTATAGAAGTCAATCATTGAATGACATTAAATGATGTTAAATAATGATGTTCGTCATACAATATTCTCCGAAAAGCGATCCAATCAAGCAAATAGGCCGAATTAGGGTCAATTAATTTTCAAATATGTGTCGGTCCTGTCGGTTATAAAAATAGTTAACCGATTTTTTATATATATATATAACATAATGATATTTTCAAATAATTAAATATATTTTTATTAAATTATTGCAAAATTAACTTAAATTTAAATATATTTTTGAAAATTATTCTATATGCTCATTTTTTACCGATAATTCTCAACATTTCATTACAAAATTGATGAATATTTTTTTAATAAAAAAAATGATGTTCACGGACTAGCCAGTTTCGATCTTGATTTCATTTTTTAAGAAAACAAATAATTCAGTATCAATTTTCACAAAAAAATAATACCAATCAATAAACACCCTAATGTTAAGTTATCGATCTTGTTGGTATATACTTATACATCCTATTCCTTACAAAATTATTTTGGAATCCAAAAAAAAATTTAAAAATTTATAATAGATAGACTTTTTCCACAAAATAATTAAAATTTTAAAGATTTGCATTCATAATTATTAATGCATTTAAAATTATATTATAAATATTATTAATATCAATATTATAAAAACATAGGTAACCATGATAGGTCAAGTGGTTAAAAAGGTTACATTAGTCAAGGTGCATACGAGCCAGTCGAAAGAATAGTAAAAAAATATATCACAATACTCAATAACGATGTTATTTGTTAATTTTTTTTTTTTTTTGGTAAAACGATTATATTGTTATAATTTTTTTCTAAAACTTTGACTAATCCTTTACATTTCCCAAATAAATCTGGTCTTATGAATTTGAGCATCTGAGCAGAAAATTCCAATATAAATCGAAACAAAAAAACATATATATATAGAGAGAGAGAGAGAGGGAAAAAGAATTCCCAATCTTTCATACCACAAAAATGAAAACAAAAAAAACAAAAATCAAAAGGGGACAAAAAAAGTCCAACAAACAGAATCCCACCACCCAATTAATCGTTCGTCGAACATGCATCCTCCCCCGTCGCCGGAAAACTCAAAAGGGTCTCTCGTTGACGAAATTCCCCGGCGGATCGTACTCGCAAATGACAAGCAACTGGCCGTTGTCGCAAATAATCCTGGCGCAGCCCAACCGGAGCGACTGCCTCCAGATGATCTGGGTGTAGTGGCCGCACTTTTTGCCGGCGGCGCATTGGTTGTTCTCCAGATCGTAAAAGCGGTTCTCGTCGGCCCAAGATCGGACCACCTTGGCCGGCGTCCAGTGGTCGAGTTTCCCCCAGAAGAGATTCTCGCCGTAGGGCCCCTTGGAGTGGATCATTTTGCAGTCCCCGGTTCGCTGGTCGCCCCACCGCCGCGCGAACCGGGTCAGGTTCTGGTCCCAGGTCAAGGGCGGCAGGTTGAACACGGCTCGCTGTTCGTTGTGTTCTTCCAGGAATTCGTCTTTTAAGGTTCGGTACTGTGGGATTTGGGTTTGGGGAATTAAGTGGTTGGCTACGGCGTCGAGTGTGGGTGGGAGTTCGACGGTGAGTGGGAGAGGGAGGGGGAGGCGGATGGCGGCGGCGGCGGAGTGGAGGAGGACGAGGGAGAGGGAGACATAGACGGCGGCGGCCGCGACGGAGGGGAGGGCGTGCGGCGGCGGCGGCGGCGACATTGTGGATGGGGGTGGGATTTTTTGGATGGGTTTGATGGTGATGGGGGGTTAATATTTGGGGGAAATCCGGGAATTTTAGAAATTACGGTTGGACATTTTGCTGTATTTGCTTTTTTTGGAACCCTTTTTTAAGATAATTTTACTCCAACCATTCGGAATCCAAGAATTAAGGAGTGAAAGAATAGAAAAGACAACCAATTCAATCACCACATCTCAACCATTTTGTTACCTAATCACAAACTTTTACAATGTGAACCTCATTAATGTATAGGAAATTAATTAATTAATGTATAACTGTTCCCCATGAATTGAACTTTCACTTTATGAGTGATTGCATTTTGATGTTGAAAAAACGAGCGGAAGATGAAGTAGAATAATTTGGAGTCATCTATCTATTAATTAATTTCTTATGAGTTTCTTTGACATGTAAATGTTGTAGGGTCGGGTCAATATGGCATGTGACAATAGTCGAGGTGCGCACAACTTGACCCTTTTAATGTGATGTTAGAGGAGAAATTGAAGAGAGGTTGACATCTTAAAAACAAACAAGGAGTTGGCCCTAACTCCTTCCTCTCCTCAGCACCCTCTTCAGCATCCAAAAATCCTGACCACCTGCGCCACTCCATGATAGAATAAATTACTTAATGTCAAAACTAATATTGTTGAATAAAACTAATGTTTCAGCTTGATAAAGAGTTTAAGAGTATTAGTCAGGACAATGCGTTCTAAGCCGTGAGTTAGATTTCAATCGTCATAACATTTAGTATTTGAAAGGCCCATTGGGCTATATACAAAAGAGTCCAAAAGGATAGTTTGAAATAACCATTCAGCTATACAAAAAGACTATACTACGAAATTGGAAAACAGTTGTAAAAGTTAAGTTTCATGAAATTTATGGAGAGGGAAAATGTGTATTTTTATGTACAGTTGAGTACTTCTATTTTCTAAACTAATTATTCTCTTTTGTCTCTAGTAGTCGGGTACTAGAAACAAGTTTAATAGCATGTTAAAACATTATAAAATCGAAGAGAAAGAAAATACAATCATAAGTCTACAAATTGAGTTTGCAAACTATAGACATTGAAGTAATTTAGCTGAGAAAAATTGTGTTATATTCATGGTTGAGATATATATATATAAGCAATATTTACCAACTTGTTAATGCGTACATTAATATATTTACTAGCATAATAATGTGTCATATGCAATTATGTAGTGCTATATAATAATAATTATTATTATTATTTGACTCATGATATATTATCTATGTGATCCAATATTATTTTCATATGTATTAGGAAGTATGTTTAAGGTACACACCCGTAAATTGTTAAATATTACCCTATCTCTCTATATAGGTAAAAAACATACATTTTAACTTCAAGAAAAACATATATTTTAAATCATATCTTTTTATTTCAACAACTTTATATTAGATTTTTGGTTTTTGAAATTCAAATTTATTTTCTTTAAACTTTTATATCATAAATTTTATTTCTCTTAAAAGAAGTATTTGAATTCTTAATTAAAATTTAAAATATAGCTAAGTTTTTTTAAAAAATTCTTTTATTAACAATAATGTTAAAATTATGTTTCAAATAATAAATGATAACAACAATAATGTCAAAATTAGACCGTTTATCATACTGACAGAAATAAATAAATAAATTCGTACTACATAAAAATAAAATAAAATTAAATTAAAAAAAGCGCCTCGGATCCATTTTCACCTTAAAATTTCGCGTACATGTAAATTGAGCATTCCCCCAAAATTTTCAACATAAAATGAGCGCCGTCTGTTCATCAAACCGCTGCATAAGCGCCGCCGACGGCGGCCGTCGTCCGCCGCGCGCCGCCTACATCAACCTCTACAACTGGACGGATTCCGACGGCGAGGTCGCGAAATCGGCGATCCGGCGAGTTCCGGTGGCGGATGGAGTGTCGTGCAGGCAAATGTACTTGAGGAGCTATAAATTCTCGACGAAGGAATCGGTGCCGGAGAAAACGAGGAGGTGTTTCGGGAAAGTGAAGAGGAAATTAGGTCAGAGAAATCGGAATCGGAAGTGTTGTTTGATTTGGAGGAAGATGAAGGAATTTTCGTGCGGTTTCGTTCTGTTTGGGAGTTTTCGGAGGATTTTGTCCTGTGCTGCGAGTGTTGATGTTGTGGAACAGAGCAGTGGAAGAACTGGTAATCGATTTTGAATTACGAATTTGCTCTGTTCTTCGATCTTGTTCTTCTTGTGTGATTGAATTTGATCTGGATTTTGGTTGTGTTGAGTTCTTCTTTTTGTTTTTTAGTATGAAACTTGCCTGTTGTTCTTTTTCAGATTGAAATTATTATTCATCAATTCATCCTGATTTCTTTACTTCTCTCTTCAAGTTTCCATGTTTCATCAGTTCTTTGGCATTTTCTTAAGTTCACTCTTTTGGAATTGCTATCTCACATGAAAATTACGCCTGTGGCTAGGTTAGGTACCAAAGACATCGAACCAGGGACCTTTAGGGAGACATATTATAAAAAAATGTGTTCAACCATTGTGCCACCGCTGTGGGATAAAAACCAAATTTTCTTTAGTTCCTTTGCATAAGATCGAACTCATAATTTTTTTATTCATATTCATAGTTATACATGTGGTAGAACTGTTCTTGACACATTTAAACAAAGTTTCGATTTCATTTACGAACAAGAACCAGAAAAGTTTTAAATTTCAAGCCAAGCTAGTTTCTAAAAATTATTCAAACTCTGATTTCAATTTTGATTTTTTTTAAGGAACTGAGCTAGAATTATAGTTTTAATTTATAAAAGAAAGTTATTACCAAATGAAATATTAAGTTTGTAAATACGCGAGCAAGAAAGGAGGCCCCCATAATAAATAGGTCATGATAATCTCAACTCTTAATTGTCCTAGAATTAAAAAAATAAAATATGTAAGATTATGTTTATCAAATCAAATTTCACTTATTTAAGGCAGTGTGGCATAAAAAAAGGGTAGTGTAACAGTTAATTAAAGCTAACCAAAGCAAACCTTCGAAAAAAAAAAAAACCTAATCAAAGCAATAATTCAATTAATTTAAGTGTACGTTAATAATGAAGTGATTGTAAATTTTTATTTCTTCTAATCAAAACAAAAGAAAGAGTTAGATATATTTTTAATAAGAGTTAGAGGTTTGAACCCGTGTAATGGTTTTTCTAACAACTAAATAATGAAATAAATGCAATCATCAAAATTGTAGAACTTAATTTTGAAATCTTAAAAAAAAAAAAAAACTTAATTTTGTACTATTTTTTCCCCTCTCATTTGTTTGTCAAATTATAAAGAAAAGGATTAGTTACCATATTTCCCTCTTTACTAATAAAGAGAGTAAAAAAATAAAATGAAATAACGAGAGTCAAAAAGAAAAAGAAAAAGAATATATATATATATATATATATATAATTTGAATAGATTTTAAGGAATATTACTTAAAGAAAAAGTTAAAAGCAAAAATTGAAGAATATTACTAGGAGAGCAAATATTTATGCTTAGGATTCTTTTTGTTGAGAAAACATTCCCACCCCTTTTGTGGGGCTGGTCTCCATACTTGACAGAAAATTTTCAATATCTTATAATTTATTTTGCCTAATTTATTTTGTACTTACTGAAAAATATAAAATAAATAATAATAATAATTTATGAATATTAATGAACATGATAATTCAATCCAATGATTCAACCAAATAAAATAATTGTTGTAGTTGTTTTGGTCATATTATGCCCACCTTAATAAATTAATAATTAAAATTTTAAAGTCGTTTAGTGTCTAAATGTTATTGAATTTCTAAAAAAAAATGGGAAAACTGAAATAAAAATCAGGTTTAAATGGTCATAGATGATCTTCAGATGGTGATAGGTCAATTTATATTGTATTACTATCAATATTTATGACGGTTGCTATTTCTTTCTTTAAATGATCATATTATATTAATAAATATTTATAATACAATATTTAATAATTGTAAATGTAAATATTTTGACATTTTTCTCTAAAAAAATGTTTTGGAATTTATTTTTAAATTTTTTTTTAAAATTTAATTACCTTTATAATTATTTTGAGAGTTTTTTCATAAAAAATCTAACGACTCAAATTTCTTTCTTTTTTTTAAAAAAATTTGAATTCCTCAAATTTGAGTTTAAGTAGGTACATTCAAAAAAGGAAAATAAAATCAAATATTTATGGAATCTTGTACATCAGGTATGCATGATTTTTTTTTTTTTTAATAAGTGGAAGGGACAAATATCGATTTTCGGGAAACTTGTGATACTCGTGTTGGACTATTTTACGACCAAATACCGATTCTTTAAATGGGGACAAATAGTTCCTTGCTTTAAAGTTGCCAATTCACTTTTAAAGTACTGAAATTGATCAATTAGATATAACATTGTACTAAAAAAATTGCTAATAAATTAATATATGTTGAATTAAATTATCAATTTATTATTAGAAAAATATTTAGATAATGTTCGGGCATGATGTATAAAATAATGTCCACTTATGTGACTCAATATGAGCCACATTCTATTTTTCTTTATTTTATTTTCTTATTTTTTGGATTTAAAATCAAGTAGATTGTGATTCATATTAAACTATATAGGTGGAGATTATTTTATATATCATAATACATGTAACATCCCAATAATACATGCCAACAAGTATAATAACTATGCCACGTCAATATTATACTAAATGATAAATAAATTATGAGTTCGAATACTTTCACCTTCAAGGTGGAATTAAAAAACTTTGAATAATACATGTCATATGAAACTGAATATGACTAGTTCATATCAATAATATTCATTTCCTTTAAGTCTTAAATTGAACTAAAGGATATTATCCCTTCTCAAAATAAAATCATGTTCTTTAAACATGGGATGAGTGGTTTATCTATTCTCCAAACAAAACCATGGTCTTTAAAACCTCTATTTTTAGTCTTAAATTGTCATCTTATGCTTCAACAATACAAAAAAAAATTTGTGAACAATGAAGAATGAGAAATGAAGAATGAGAATTTTAACACCCCGTTTGATAACTATTTGATTTTTTGTTTTTTATTTTTAAAATTTAAACTTATTTTTACTCAATTTTTTTACAATGCATTCCACATTTTCTATAATGTATTCATATTTCCTCAAAGAAAGTATCTGGATGCTAATCAAATTTCAAAAATAAAAACAAACTTTTGGAAGCTACTTTTTTGTTTCCATATTATGGTTTATTTTCTACAAATATAAGTAACAACGGAGGTTATGAAAGGAGCATGACTCTGATACCACTTGTTAGGGACAATGGACAACCACAAACTTCCACATTGATATGATATTGTCCACTTTGGGCCTAGGCCCTCATGACTTTTGATCGTGTTGATGCTGCCTTAATAAATAAGTAATAATCTTGTCGTTTTACACAATAACACACGATGTTGCAAACATTCAACAGATTAATAAGCAAGTATATGCAGTCAATCGTAGTCAAGTGATAAGATAAAAGTCATTCTCCACAGGGACTGGTTTAACTCTAAATAAGTGTTAATAAAAAAGTCAAGTACAGAAAGTAAAGGAAAATGTGGTTGATGATTATACGAACTAATTGACTAAAAACTATATAATTGCAGTAATGAAACAAATGTCGTAAGCATTGGAAAATAAACAGTAACACATGCAATGCTAACAACTTCACAGAACTAGATAGCAAATGCTGAAAACAGAAAAAACAGGGGAAATACTTCAATAAGAGAATAGGTTCAGGTTGAAGGTTTTTCGAGTGTGCTTAACATGCATCAAGGGTAAGACTATGATGAGAAGTGGACTCCGCACGACATGTGATCAAATGCTCTTTCTCAAGATGCATTCATTCTCTTCGAGCTTGAGCTCTCGCATCTAAACTCGAAGCTATAAATGATGAAATGCGCACTAGCGAGGTGACTATCTCTAGCCTCCCTCTTTAACAAGTAGGAGTTCCTAACATTGAAACTAATGGACATGAATAGGTTATGTAGAAAAATAAAAGACATATTGTAGGAAATTTGAGTAAGAATAACTTAAATTTCAAAAATCAAAAACAAAAAAATGATTATCAAACATGATCTAAATATTTAATTTGAATCTTTAATATACAAAATATGACTGTGTACTAAAATGATAATAAATTTAATTTTAAATCCTAATATTAATAAATGGATATTTTATTCCTGATACGAATATCATTTTTTTTTTAAATGAGTATAAAAATATATTCAAAAGACCCATAAAATTAAAATTAAGTATTATTGAAATGATAGATGAAAATGATTGGTTTTAAAATATAGAGATCAAATATAAAAACTTAGTCCCCAAACAAAAGAATTAAAAAGGAAGTTTTTCAAAAAAAAAAGAAAAGAAAAAAAAAAGGAAGCTTTCTCTTAAACTTTTTACTTTTTAAAAATAAAAATTAAACTATTTTTATAAGATAAATTATAAAATTAATCTCCTTGATTTGATGAAAGTTGGAATTAACTTAAATAAAGTTAAAATTTAGCCCAACTAGTTTTTAAAATTGTAATTAGTCCATATGATTTTATAAAAACTTAAAAGTGCATATCATTCTAAATCGTTGGCGCAAAGTAAGTAGGTAGTGGTAACCTCAATGTGTAGATAATGTAATTTTTTGTCTAATCAATCATTTAACTTTGTTATTTTTAGCTCGTAGTGTTATTGTCCCTAATGGGCAACTCAACCGTTGAGGCAAAGGACTTCAAGGCATGTTGCGCTTAAACTAGAATGCCCTTCGAAGTATTCTAGTACCATAGGAGAGCAAAGCTCCAATTTCCTGAGTTCAAAAAAAAAAAAAAAAAGCTCGTAGTGTTTTTATTAGGACATAAATAGAATCTCTCATATTTAATTTGCCAACCACATAAAAGACAACGTCTACTTTTTAGCTTTTTATCAAATCATATGAATTTGTTTAAAAAAACAATATGAATTAAATTTTAGTTTTTGAAATTATATGAATTATATTCTAACTTTTTACTCCACAATTATAAATAATAATAATAATAATAATAATAATAACTTTCTACCCAATATTAAGACTAAATTATTATTTTTAAAATTATAGAGAAATACTTTTGTTTTAAAATTATAGAGACTAAATTATAATTTTATTTAAGTCATAAGGATGAAGTTTATAATCTATCACTTTTTTTAAAATTTTGTCCAGATCTAATTCATTCTAAACTAACAAGCGAACTGGTTTAAAAAAAAAACTAATTAATAAGCAATCTATCACAATTATTCACAAGTCCCATTAGGGGTGATTGGATTTTGGTGTTCAAAAGAGGAGAGGAGAGAAAGTCGAAGAAAAAAAAGAAGTAGAGTGATTTATAGATACGGAGTAGTTGTTTGGAGATTGATGTTTTGGAGAAGAAATGTTCTAAACGTATTTATTTTATATTGATTTTTTATAATCTAATGATTGTAGATTTTGGATTGTTGGTGTAATATTTGATAAAATTATATAAAAGATATATTATATTATATTATATAGTTAAAAATTAAAAAAAAATGTTTGATGTGACATTAAAAAGATTAAATAAAAGATTTGATGTGATTTTTTTTAATGTACCTACTAGGATTCGATCTTGAAACCAAGAACATCAAATCAAACTAAATTTAAATTTAACATGTTGGCCATCAAGCTACAATGCCGTTTGGTAGATTTGATGTGATATTAGAAGAGAGGTTGGTGAGAGGTTGATGTCTTAAAAACAAACAGATGATTAGAATTTCTCATTCCTCTTCTCTCCTCAACACCAAATCCCAAACACCCTCATATGTGATAGTTTAGCTATTAATATAAAAACATGTATTTAATTACTCAATAATAGTATTAATCATACTATAACAAGACAGTGTAAAACACGTGGTGCATTCTTCGAGTGAGGCATCCAAGAAGTCAACAAGCTAAAAGTTGATTATTCAAAGATTAATAAGTCAAAGGTTGATTCATTTATCAATGAAGTCAACTTCGAAAATAAACTACATGACACTCGAGACAAGTCAACCTTGTAAACAAGTTACAAAACCCTTAAAGCAAATTAACATTGAGAATAAGTTTCATACAAAGCTCTCGAAATAAATCAACCTTGGAAACAAGTTGCACATCCATCAACATAAGTCAACATCGAGAATAAACTACAAATCTTCCATGACAAGTCAATTTCAAAAGCAAGCTTTAAAACTTTCGAAATATTTGAATATGAGAGAGAAAGAATCAGATGAACAAATTAGAGATTGTATCACATTTACATAAATTGATAGAATACAAAGTTTATTTACACGTAATTTGGATCTATCTTTTTTTTCAAAATCTCATGTGAATAACAATTTTATTAGGCTCCGTATGATAACCATTTGGTTTTTTGTCTTTGGTTTTTGAAATTTAAGTTGTTGGTATTGCAACCAAATATCCCACATGGGAAAGAAAAGGGAAAGCTCTTGGGTTTAAATGGGATGACCACAACCTCTATGAGGCCTTTCGGGGAAACCCAAAAACAAAGTTGATACTCTCAATTACAGAGTTATTTAGTTCTCTTTTAGGGTGTATTATTGAAGAAATCATGCATTATTATCACACTTTAATGCATAGAACAACCTTAAGATAGAGAATTATACATAAAATACAATGCATGTAGGATAAGAGGCAAGAATTAGAAAGTTAGGATAATTTAGAGTTTTTGTGCTGAAAAGTGAATGCTGGAAGCATTTTCTATAGCATTTCAAGATTCCTTGTTCTCGTTAAGTTGTTTTTATTATTTCAGGATCTAAAAATGCAGAAAGCTTTGGACTTATGCCTTCATTAGTAGAGTCGGATGAAAGAAAAGAAGAGCCATTCGGAAGCAAGCCAATGTCTGCAGCATTCGCGCCGACCAGAAATAACAGTTTCCTACAAAAAGCAGAATTCCTACGCAAATGTCAAATGGAGCAGAGGTTGCAGACTCGTTTGTCCCCTTGGACACATGTCAAAAAAACATAATTTTGATGGGAAAACATGCACTTTTCATCTTTTAATCTTAGCCATTGATTATATTTGACCTAGACCTTTAAATGGGTGATGAAAAACATGAAACCCTAGCCTCTTTGAAGCCTCATTGGAGTCTCAATTCTAAAATTTCTTTTGGCCATATCTTTTCTTTTCTCTTCTCTAGAATTCCAACAACTTTCTTACCCATTTTCTTCTTGTTTTCTTTAGTTTATTCTTAGAGTTAGCTAGTTTTATTGTAATAGAGTAGTGACCTTTCACAAGGAGCTTGGAGGAGCACCATTGGAGACCATTTTAGCATTCTTTGGAGACTTTCCTAAGCTTTCTTCTCCCTTTTTCTCTTTATTTTCATTTGCAATAGCTTTAGTTTTGTAAGACTTGATTTCATTGCTTAATACATACTTTGTTGGTAGTTTTCTTTCATTGTTTATAGCATTCTATTTTGTCTGGTAATCTGCTGTCAAATGTTTTCGGCATTATATTTTGTTTCTGTTCTTTCCACTATGAGCATGAGCTAAACGCATATAGGTGAAGGTTGAGGAAAGAGTGTGTGATGCATGTATCTTGGGTGAGTAGGGGGATGTTAGGTTAAGACATAATAGACGTTTTAACTAAAAGCATGTTTCGATTTATCATCCATTCATGTTTGCTTGTCTTTTCATCTCGAGAGAGAGGGGGATTAGAGATCTTTTTTTAAGAAAGTATGTGAATAATAAACCACTTTAAAAACACAAGAACAAGTTTTTGGAAGTTACTAATTTTTTTTTCTTCCAAATTTTAGTTTGATTTTTACAAATATAGATGAGATGTAGATATCCAAGTAAGAAAAAACATAGGCAGTTCTTGTAGGCTTAAATTTCAAAAATAAAAAAAACCAAATAATTATCAACACATGGCCTAAAATATTTTCATGGTTGATTTTAAAATATAAAAACCAAATTATTAATGATATATTTATTTCATTATTTGGTAATAATACTTTAAAAGCAGTACTCAATAGTACCTTCTACCGAGGGTGGTTTGTGATCATGTTCCTCGGTTTTATACTTTAAAAAAAATCCAAACTTATGAGCTAAGAATTTAATTTCCCCGAATTTAAAAATGAAATGACACGAATTGAATTATTGATTTCCACGAGGTTGTTGTCTGGTTATACAACAGGAAAAAAAGAACATTTATGAAGCCTTTCTCAATCTCCAAAATACCCTTCCTCTTCTTCCCCAAATGCTTCAAATCCCTCGGATTCGATCGCAAATTTCTCTTTCAGCGAGGGCATTTTGGTAATCCCATCACCCATTTATATAGGCAATGCTTATGGTTTATCAATGGAGGAGATTTCTGCTTCTGGTTTTCCATTTTTTTTCTTTCTCGATTTCTTTGTCGTCCAAATGGTTCTTTAATGAAAATTTATGACACCCAATTTCCGACCCACCTTCCAAATCCTTAAAATTTTCAACATTTCCATCAGCAGATTGAAGAATGTATGTTCTTTTAGCTTTTAGCGGTCCAAATGGGCTGCAAATTTCTTATTTCTTTCTTTGTTTTTCATTATAATCATGTGATCAGTAATGGGTTTTGTTTGGATTTTCATTTCATTTGTTAATGCGCTTGTATCTGTTGTTGTTTGCAATCTCTCTTTTGTACTTCTGTGAAATTTCGTATTTCTTAATTCGATGTGTTTTTGTTTAGTATCGATTTTTGTGTTTTATGCTGAATTAGTTTTGAGTTTGGTTTCATTTATGGGGAGTTTTTGTAATAGAATTTGATTTATTCTGCTGTTTATGATTGGATTGGAAATTTTGCTGTTTGTGTTTGGTTCACCTGTTTTATTAGGAAGAATTTGTGTCTTTTTAGGACTTGAAGTTGAATTTACTCCATCTCTGTTGAAGGCAATCTCGTTGGTTGAGGCTTGGGGCATCCAAGATATGCCCATTTGGAGGTCTTTAGTTCGAAACCCACGAGTTGAACTTAATTGTAAAGACCTTCTTGTCTCTTGGGTCCGGGGCTTGGGATGGACGCAAGTGCCCCGACTATATGGGAGCAAATTTCCAATTCCGGGTCATAAAAAAAAAACAATTTACTCTATCTCTGTTTCCTTTATGAAGGTTTTCTTTGTCTTCTTGTTCTTGAACTTATGTTGTAAGTTTTCTTGGTAGATGAGATGGACTGGTGAATGTAGCAAAATATTGAAAAGTACTCAAAGTTGTAAAACTCATTTCACAAGTAGTGGGATATAAATTATGCTACCTTTTTTTTTTATAGGAAACAAAAACATTTTCATTGATAAAGATGAAAGTGTTACAGAGGTTTCGGGCTAGATTATGAACCTTTTGCACAATGAGATAATATGGTAGATACCAATCTAAATTTTTGAGGAAGTTGAACATCCAACTTTAAGTTCGGCTAAAAGTGAAGGCTTGCACATCCGAAGAATTATCTCATGAATCAACTATACATCTGAGATAAGGGACTTGTGTGGCTGGTTAGATAAAAAAGAAACAAACAAAGGAAAGTGAATTTCTTATTGGCGTTTCTCACGAATTGGAGAGGGTGTTAATTGTTGGTTCAAATGAATGTAGTTGGCAAAGTTGGCAGTCTCATTTCTCAAGGAGTTTACTCAGTTGCCACACCATTTCATCCCTTTGGCGGGGCAGTCGATATAATTGTTGTCCAACAACAGGATGGGACTTTCCGCAGCACACCTTGGTATGTTCGCTTTGGTAAATTTCAAGGCGTTCTAAAGGGTGCTGAGAAGATTGTCCGAATATCAGTCAATGGCATTGAATCCAATTTCCACATGTATCTTGATAACTCTGGTGAGGCCTATTTCATAAAAGATTTAGAAACTTGTCAAGGAAGCCAGGCTAATGGAGTTACAGATGATTTAGTTAAGGATGATGTGATATATGGAGACAACAAAGATGAGCACAATAAAAATTTCATAGTAACAGGTAGACTTGAGCATAGTATCTCTGATTCTACTATTGTTCAGCTGCGAGATGATAACGATTCTATGTCAGTTGCCCGCATCGAGAGGTCAGAATCTGATGTTGAGCATAGATTCTATGATTTTCATGATGAGCAGTCTTCTGTGGAGGATTTGGTAGAGTTGTCAGAGAGTGATTCTAATCGTTATGAGAATCTAGAGAATGAGAGTTGTGCCGAGTCACCGGGTACAGATTCAGAGGTTATCCTTGTGAGTGTGGATGGCCACATACTGACTGCTCCAATATTGGCAACTGAACAAAACACAGAAGATGTGCAATTAAGTACACCTCAGTTTCATTTGGGGCCGTGTGAAGGGACGGAATTTTGTGAAGACAATGAGTTTGCTCGTGAAAATGATTGGGCAAATGATTATATCAATCAGCTGAATACATCTATAGAGAACACCGTATCCGATAAAGTTGGTCGTTTGAGCAACGAGTGTAATGGTGGTGTCCGTGAGCTAGTGGTTGCTGAAGCAGAGGTAAAACATGTTTCTCAAGCTGAAGAAATGGCAGGCGGTCAAGTTCATGAAGATGATGTTCTTGTGGAGAGCGATTCAGAAGACATGCGCATTATAATCGAGGAAGAGATTTTTAAGAGCTGTTTGGAGCTATCGGAATTGGCTAAGCGGGTTGGAAACACCGATTCTGATGTCTCTCCATCGAAGGCTCAACAATTAAAAGATCAATTCAACAAGATTGTTCCATCAATATCTGAAACCAATGAAAATGTTGTTGAATCCAAAGATAAAAATGGGATACATTCAAATAGTGATTCAGATAGCTCTGTTGTTGATATGACTTCAGGTCTAGATGTTAAAGTTGAGGGAGCTGGAGAAGATGTGTTTGATGAAGAACCAACCACTTTGGATGACAAATGTGTTGTTTCTATTAATAATAATGATCCTTTGAATGACAAACAGTCTGACACGACCGAGGGAGTTGAAAGGATGGATAGCGGTTCACAAGGACCTATTGTTGACACTGAGTGCAATGAAAGACACTTAGAGGAATCTCCAGTGGATGATTTATGTGGAAGAATTCTACCTTGCTCAACAGGTACATTTTCTTTTAAATTTGATTACCTATTCTTTTATCTTATGTTGACACAGACTATATATTCTCTACTTTAATCCTATGCACATGCAGGGTTTGAGATTTCTCTTTGCGGTAATGAACTTCGTGCGGGTATGGGATTGGATGCAGCAGCAGTAGCCTTTGCCGCACATCGTGTGTCTGTAGAGGAATTTGAAAAGTCATCTTCGATGGTTATTAAAAACGATAATCTAATTATCAGATATAGAGATAGGTACATACCATGGGCAAAGGCCGCTCCTATAGTTTTGGGGACGGTTGCATTTGGAATCGACCTAGAAGTGGATCCCAAAGATGCAATTCCTGTGGAACAGGATGACTCATTGATGCCTAGGGAGGAGGGATCTGCTACCAGTACCACTCCCTCTAGTCGAAGATGGAGGCTCTGGCGTATTCCATTTCGAAGGGTTAAAACGCTTGATCACTGTAACAGTAACTCATCAAATGAGGAGATTTTTGTTGATTCCGAATCTACTTTGCATAACTGGCAAGCAGAACAAAGTCCAAGGTTGCAGAATGGTGGGATTGAGCCTTCTAAGAGGCAGCTTGTGAGGACAAATGTTCCAACAACTGAGCAGATAGCATCTTTGAATCTAATTGAAGGCCAAAACATGATAACTTTCACGTTCTCAACTAGGGTTCTTGGGACACAAAAGGTTTTGGTCTAAACTCCGTATTTTATGTGTACACGATAACCACTTTATAGTATTTTTGCTTGTTGATGCTAAATTTCTTTTAACAGGTGGATGCTCACATTTATTTGTGGATGTGGAATGCAAAAATTGTGATTTCTGATGTTGATGGGACAATTACCAAGTGAGACTTCTTTACTCTTAAATATATGTTAGGCTTCAACATTTAAATTCTTGAAGTCTTAGCTCCATTTTTTTTTCTTTCTCTCGGGGTAACAAGATTGAGGCAAAGAAATAAAAGTATTGCTAGTCAAGGTGCGCGTATTTTGGTCCGGACACTCATAGATATAAAAATGGTTGCCAGTTTCATATCTGAATCATTAGTCATCTGTGTTCTCTAGCAAGCAATAATGATGATATTTACATATACGTTTTTTCAGATCTGATGTACTAGGTCAATTTATGCCTTTAGTTGGGAAGGATTGGACGCAATCTGGCGTGGCTAAACTTTTTACTGCAATAAAGGTACAACTTCTGCATTTGTGTTTCTAAGATGACTCCATTGCTATTATTACACTTTAATTTGTAGCTAATTAGCAGATTTTATGTCCATAAAGTAAAAGAGGAGACTGGAAAGTGATGTAACTATGTTTGAATGTGGCTTGCATCTTTATTTATTGTATAGTATATGTAAAATAAATTGAGCCTGATTTGCTCTGTTTGGTTGGTTTTATTGCTTTCTTTTAAATGATATAGGAGTTTTTATCCTTGAACACCGTTATTATTTTCATCGACTAATGAAACGTTTCGTCTTGTTAAAAAAATAAAAATAAGTTGAGGCTGAATGAGCAACAGAATTAGATTAACATGTCAGTTGGTTGGGATGAACTAGTTTGCTGGAGATGATCCAGGACCTGACCTGTTCTAAATGTGAAATTGTTCATGTTTTTGAGTTAATTAAATGAGTCTTTTCAGCTACATTATTTGACTACAATAATATGGCTTACTTTGCTGAAGCTATTAACTGACGTGGTGTATTCGGCTTTAATAGGAGAATGGCTATCAGCTATTATTTCTCAGTGCACGTGCCATTGTTCAAGCGTATCTTACTCGAAATTTCTTGCTCAACCTCAAACAGGTTTCATTGATATAAATTGCTGGCGGCTGCTTTCTCTTCGTCGAGACATTTCACGAACTCTCTTTCCGCTTGATTATCTGCGCTGATGATTGTTTTTGTTTTCATTGATTTATAGAAAATGTACGAATTTGACATATAGTTTTCCTATGCTGCAGGATGGGAAAGCCTTACCGAATGGACCAATCGTTATCTCACCAGATGGACTATTTCCTTCCTTATTTCGAGAAGGTGAGATCATTTTCATGATTTTTTTTTCTTTCGATAAGATTTGTATGTAAAAGTTGCTTGACCATCAGTTTTATGAAGGTTAGGACTTGAGAAGTTATGGAGCATTAACATTAGATTGAGCACACTATATCACTTATTGGCATTGCGGTATTGACAACTATTAGATAAAATGAGGTTCCACCTCAAAACCAATTACAATGAGGAGAGTAACTCATATCTCTTATAAAGATGGTGAAGAATTCTCACCTTTCCAATGTGAGACAATTGCTACAAGGTATCTCCAACATGCCCCCTCAAGATGGAAGCCATATTGGACAATTGAATTGGATCCAAATTTATGGACCGAAATACCCGCTTTTGCTTACTTTTGCAAGGGTCGGATCCGAATTTTTGGGATCAAATACCGACTAAGCTTGTTGAGATATGTCTTTAACGCATTAATGCCCTACAATTAGTAGCCTGCCCGGTTAGCGAGTGGGGGTGCAGGGGCATCGCTCCCGTTGCGCAAACTCTTTTCGCATTGCAAACCATTGTGATAGGTTTGGGTCCTTAGGGTATTAAGGAATAATTTAGGGGTACGTTAGCAATTATTTGGGGAGTAAGTAGAGACTTGTAGTTATAAAAAAGAGAGGTTGTGTGAAGGGAAATGTATACATATTTTGAGTGATTATCTTGTGGGGTCAAAGAGAGTATTCTCTTGAGAATGGAAGGTTCCAAGTCCTACTAAATTTTGGTTTATCTTGTAGTTCTTTTATCTTTTGATATCAATCTAGATCGTGGATCGTATCAATTGGTATCAAAGCAGTTTCGTTTCTGGTTATGGAGATGACTATGGAAATGGCAGAGGAATTGAGAAGCATTCATGGTGATGTGAAGAAGTTGATAGCATTTGTTAGAGTCTAAATGTGTGATTGTATATAATGTACTGTGTAATAGATCTAGGCCCGTTAGGCCCGCTAGGCCCATTGTAACTCTTATATAAAGAGGTTGCCTCTCAATAATAAGATATACTTTGCTTTTGGATCATATTGTTTTACATGGTATCGAGCGGCCACAGTTAGGTTGAGAATTTTTAGGTTTTTTTCGTTGACGACCACGCGCTGCCGCCGTTGACCGCCGTTGACCGCCGCCGTTGACCGCCACCGCCACCGGGAAATCGCAGCCCAGCCACCGATCTACACATCGTGGAAGTCGCGACTTCGTTCGGTCCAAAACGAAGCCGCGACGCTGTTTGCCGGAACCCTCCGCCACCGAAATCGCCGCCGTCGACGGTCCGATCGAGAATTTTTTCGGTGGGTTTTGCTCGCCCCGAGGAGTAGTTTAAGTCTGTCCGTGTTTCAACTCGATCCAACGGTGGGATTGCTCGAAACCTCTCGGGTTTGTTTTGCTTTACTCGCTTTAAGGAGCCGTTTTTTTAAAATTTCACCGCTTGAAGGGCTGTTTTGAGACTGTTTTTAGGATCGTTTCCAGATTTTATTTCGTTTGATTTGTGAAATAATTGAGTTATCTCGCTGTCCGCTGACACTAATCGGGAAATATGAGTGATACCAAGCATACAAGTGTGATTTCTCATATGATGGAGATCACAAAACGCAAACCGAATGGGACAAATTATCTCGATTGGCATCGAACGATTCAAAACCACCCACGAGTAATGAGCTAGAAGGACACATGGATAGCGATCCGCCTAAAGACGAAGTTGAAAGAAGGAAGTGGGATCGCGTTGATGCTCGCTTGTATAATCAAATTACTAACTCAATGAATGATGATATTGTCGATCCGATTAGTCATTGCACTATGGTGAAAGAACTCATGACGTATGTGGAATTCCTGTACTCGGGAAGGCGCAGTAACAAGGACGTATGATGTTTGCTCGTCCTATTTCCACGCCGGACGAATGGTGAACCATTGTTGACCTATTACACGAGGCACAAGCGTAATAGTGCCGAGTTAAATTCTTTCATGCCGCTCAAAGTGCGATATCGCAGTCCAGCCAGACCCGGAGGGAAAAGATGGGGTTATCGCTTTCTTGCGTGGTGGGGGTTCGAGTATGAGAATGTGAGGTCTCAAATCCTCGTCAGAACCGAACTACCGTCTTTGGATGATGTGTTTCGCGCACCGCGCAACGAATGTAGTTCATTTAATTGAACAATCGAATAGCGCCTTGCTTGGGAGGAGTGTGGTTCGTGGTGGGAGGAACGTTAGTTTTTCTGCATCGAAACTTGGGAATGACCGACGTCAGGATCTTCCTAGTGACAACCGACGTCCGGATACTCGAATGACCTGCCATTACTTGCGAAACCCAGTCATTTAAAAGAGATTGCGAGAAAGTTGCAATATGACAATCGGAGGCTTGATGTGACCCACCTTGTGTCGGTGAGAAAGTACTGCTGACGAGTGTGTTGCGCTCCGAGTTCCCACAGCTCCATCACAGTTATCATCCTCAACACTTCCACCTGCTGCAACCCTGGTTGAAACAGGTAACAACCATTGTCTTCTTTCGTCGTCCACAAAGTGGGTCATTGACTCTGGGGCGACTTCTCATATGACAGGTAACGAACAGTTGTTCTCTACATCATTGTCATCTGCTTCTTTTCCTACTGCTACCTTAGCCGATGGATCCTTGTCTCCGTAAAGGAGCCGGGTCTATTACTCTAACCCCTACCTTGTCGCTATCTTCCGTGTTGTGTCCGCCTCACGTTTTCATATAACCTGATTTCGGTTAGTCAATTGG
Source organism: Sicyos edulis (assembly GCA_036507275.1). Lineage (NCBI taxonomy): Eukaryota > Viridiplantae > Streptophyta > Magnoliopsida > Cucurbitales > Cucurbitaceae > Sicyos > Sicyos edulis. The sequence goes on along the minus strand of CM071847.1, from coordinate 44,952,121 downwards.
CTCGTGACTTACATTGCTTTGTTTCCTTCTTTCCTGACTACTGCTTGTTTCAGGATCATTTGACGAAGAAGATTATTGGTAGGGGCATACAAACAGGTCTCTATATATCTGATCAAGAAATACCCAGTCCGTGTGGTATGTGCGGGTTCTGCGTCTCTTTTTGAAGTCCATTGTCGGATGGGTCATCCTTGTTTGTCTATTTTGAAGAAGTTATTTCCCGAATTCAAGATGCTGTCTTCCTCGATTGCGAGTCATGTCGGTTTGCAAAGTTTCACCGATTGAGTTCTAGTCCTAGGGTTAATAAACGAGCAACCGCTTCTTTTTTTGAATTGGTCCACTCGATGTTTGGGGTCCGAGTCTGTTATGTCTAAAACGGGATTTCGCTATTTTGTCACGTTTGTTGATGACTTTTCCCGATTTACTTGGGTCTATTTAATGAAAAATCGTCTTTGAATTGTTTTCTCACTTTTGTACCTTTAATGCCGAGATTCGTAATCAATTTAAAGCTTCCATTCAAATTTTACGCACCGATAATGGGGCGAATATTTTTCGGCACCCTTCGTTCCTATCTTAGTGAGAAGGGTATTATTCATCAATCGTCGTGTGCGGACACACCATCCCGAACGGTGTGGCCGAAGCGTAAGAACGAGCATTTGCCGAAACACTTCGTGCCTGTCATTTCGTATGAATGTTCCAAAACATTTTTGGGTTGACGCTGTGTCTGTACTGTTTTCTCATTAATCGAATGCCGTCGTCGATTTTGGGTAATCAAATTCCATTCCGTGTTTTGTATCCTCCACGGAGATGTTCCACCTTCCCCGAAGGTTTTTTTCGTACGTCCTTTGTTCGCGATGTTCTTCCTCAAAGGACCAAGTTGGATCCTAAGTCTTTGAAATGTATCTTCCTCTCGTATTCTCGCGTCCCGTAAGGGTTATCGTTGTTTTTGCCCGAGTGCGGTCGTTATGTCGCCTCTTCCGATGTTACCTTTTTGAGGATACTCCGCTTGATCCTGTGTCTAGTCCTCCACCGTGGAGGATGATTTGTTGGTTTATGAGGTTGTGTCCTCGTCCGATGGGTCCGACCCCCTCCTCCTAGTCCATCTCTTACTCGGGTATACACCCGGCGATCACGACCCTCGCGCTGTCCCATGCCTGCATTCTTCGTCATCCGACTTGCAAGCTAGTAATGATCTAGACTTGCCCATTGCTCTTCGCAAAGGTAAACGTTCTTGCACGTATCCTATCTCCACATATGTGTCATACCATCAATTATCCCCTACTTCGCTTTTCCTTTCGACTTCCCTTGATTCTCGTCTCTGTCCTAAAAGTACTCGTGAAGCCTTGTCCCATTCGAGTTGGCACCAGCGATGGTAGAGGAGGTGGCTGCGTTGGATGCGAATGGTACTTGGGAACCGTAGCTCGTCGGAAAGGAAAACAGACGATTGGTTGTAAGTGGGTGTTTCTTTGTCAAAGTGAATTCGACGGGTCCGTTGCTCGCCTCAAAGCACGCTTGGTTGCTAAGGGGTATGCTCGGACATATGGGATTGATTACGGTGAGACCTTCTCTCCGCTGTTGCCAAGATGTCGTCCGTTCGTCTGCTTATTTCTCTTGCGGCAATGAATGATTGGCCTTTATTTCAGATTGGATATTAAGAATGCGTTTTTGCATGGTGATCTTCTTGAGGAGGTCTATATGGAGCAACCACCGGGTTTGTTGCTCGGGGGAAATGCCAAAGTGTGCCGTCTTCGTAAATCTGTATGGCTTGAAACAAAGCCCGCGAGCGTGGTTTGGTAGGTTCACCAAGTTCTTGCGCAATTTGGAATGCGAGAAATGCTCTTCGATCATTCTGTCTTCTTCTTCGCTCGGTCCGACCATGGGATTGTGTTACTTGTGGTATATGTCGATTTATATTGTGATTACTGGAAGTGATAGTTCAGGGATGGCCTCACTAAAGGTTTTCCTTCATAGCCATTTCAAAGACTAAAGATCTTGGAAATTTGAAATATTTCTTGGGTATTGAGGTCATGAGCAAGAAGAAAGGGATCTTTTGTCTCAACGAAAGTATGTTCTCGACCTACTGACTGAAGTAGGAAAGTTAGGTGTAAAACCGTGTAGGGCCCCGATGGTGCCAAACCAACAGTTCGTCAAGGACGGTGAAGCTTTTTCTGATCCAGAAAGGTACAGGAAGCTAGTTGGGAAGTTGAACTACTTGACAGTCACGAGGCCAGATATTTCGTATTCTCGTGAGTATCGTGAGTCGATTTATATGTCATCTCCTACTGATTGAACATTGGAGAGCTGTGGAACAGATCCTGAGTTATCTTAAGTTTGCTCCTGGGAGGGGCGTCTTGTACCGAAACCACGGACATTCCGATATTGAATGTTTTTCAGATGCTGACTGGGCAGGTTCTAAAGAAGACAGGAGATCAACCTCGGGATACTGTGTGTTTATGGGAGGTAATTTGGTTTCATGGAAGAGTAAGAAGCAAAATGTGGTGTCGCGTTTCTAGTCTTTGAGTCGAATACGAGCTATGTCCCAAGGAACGTGTGAGATAGTATGGCTGGTTCAATCTTTGAATGAAGTTGGAATCAAAACGCAACACTGCTAAACTATGGTGTGACAATCAAGCGAGCAATTCATATTGCCTCTAATCCGGTATTCCACGAGAGAACTAAACATATTGAAATAGATTGCCACTTTATCCGAGAGAAGATACAACAAGGGTTGGTTTCGACGAGTTATGTGAAGACTGGAGAACAGTTGGGTGATATCTTCACCACCAAAGCATTGAATGGAGCTCGGATAGACTATCTTTGTAACAAGTCGGGGCATGATAGATATATTTGCTCCAAACTTGAGAAGAGTGTTAGAGTCTAAATGTGTGATTGTATATAATGTATTGTAATAATATCTAGGCCTGTTAGGCCCGCTAGGCCCATTGTAACTCTTATATAAAGAGGTTGCCTCTCAATAATAAGATATACTGTTTTGGATCATATTGTTTTACAGCATTAATGGATTCTTGGAGAGAAGAATCAAAGCAACTTAGAGAAGAGGAAGAACAAAGAAAGGCCAAGTGGAGGGAAAAGGATGAACAAAGAAAAGCAGAGGAAGAGGTTTCTAAATTGAAAAGAGAGAAGGATTTCAGAGAACTAACAAGATGTTTTAGAGAATTGAAGGAGGAGATCATATTGACAGAAAAAGAAGAACAACAAGAGAAGATGAAGCAGATGAAGGCCATTGAAGTTAAAGAGTTGTCGAGAACAGAAAAAAAAAAGCTGTCGCAGATTCCAGCAACTGAGAAGAAGCAACGGGAGATTCTGGAAACTGAGGTGAAGCATAAGCGACGACGGATTCCGGAGACTAAGAGGAAGCGACGTCAAATTCTGGCGGCAACAGTGGAGAAGGAACTAATGTCGGACCGGATGCCAACTCTGGAGAAGAAGACTCAACGAAGGAAAAAGCAGAAATGCTTGAGCCAAAATATGATAAAAAGGAAGAGAAAAAAAAACCCAGAAAAGTGACTGTGGAGAAGAGAAGAGTCGTGAAGAAAAAGAAAGAAAAAAAAAGAGGAAAATATCTGGTGGCTGGGTTTTTTTTTTAATGAGGAATTTGTGATTGGAAAAAAACCAAATTGGGGCATTCTAAGATGTGTTTTGGATAAGAATGAAATTGAGATCCGATTCAAGATTGGTGAGCCCAAAAGAGGCACCATCTTGAGGGGGCATGTTGAGATCTCAATTGTCCCACATTGGAAAAGTGGGGAGTCCAACATCAATATAAATGATACATGGGTTATTCCCCTCATTGTCAATTGGTTTTGAGGTGGAACCCCATATTCTCTAACACATTCCACATGTGTTTAGCGCAATCCGCATTCGCACTGTGCAGCGCTAGCACTTCCGCATTATGTTGTGCGTTCCACGTGTGCTAGCGCATCCGCATTCTGTTTAATGCTTACACATTCTGTAATAGGGTTTAATGAGATTGCATACATAAACTCAAATTAAACCCTAGCCGTATTATGATATTCATTCTATACTCTTTAATTCGTCTCTCCTTAATATAATTGTTCTCCCTCTCTGCCCGTGGACTAGCTAACACAACGTTAGAGAACTACGTAATTCTGTGTATTGTTTCATCTTCTTTCGTGTTTCTTTATTCTTTGATTGGTTGTTGATTTCCGTTTTCATAACAAAGCTTATGCCAACTTGGGTGGGTCCACACTTGCTTTAGAATTCTAAGCATTTTGGGTTTGGATCGGAATTTGGGGGTCATTACCCACATTGTGCTCTGATACCATATTAGGTAATATGGGGTTCCACCTCAAAATCAATTGGCAATAAGGGGATAACCCATATCTCTTATAAAGGTGGTGAAGAATTCTCACATTTCTAATGTGAGACAATTGCCACAAGGTGAGTATCTCCAACAACAACCCAACTATTTAGGCCTTGTGAGTCATCACTGACAACCCATTCCACCTTTTGCCCTTAAGCAGCATCCATAACCCAAGTCGTGTATGAGGGTATAATGAGTTATAGTTGGAAAATGAACAACTTTAGCCATTCTTAGTTTTGATACCAAATCAAAGTATATTTACGGTACAAATTACTAAATGACAGATTATAGACTACAATACTTCAAAATAAGCATAACTTCTTACCGTAGCAAGATAGATCCTCAATATTCAATAAGAACTCCAGTTACAATAACTAGTAAAGAAAGAACAAATAGAAATGGCAGACGAACAATCGGAACAAGGTTACCCGGAGATTCAAGAGCTCCAGTTCTCTCCCAAAAAGTCCTCAAGACTAGACTTCCCAAAGTCCTGACTCCTCTATTCAAGCCTCTCCTTCCATTATTTATATTCATAACCTCTCTCTTCCCCAATAGAAAATAACCACCCCAAGTAATTTCCTGATTTGCCACCTTTTAGAACATCTAGGATAATTAGTATCTTTAGAGACGCATGAAGTGAATAATTTATGTGGGAGCTCTCTTGTAAGCTCAACTGCTAATTATGTTAAATCACCAATCAACTCAAAAGTTTAAGCCAGTGGGTTGGATTAAATTTAATAATATCAACCAAAACTGCCCCTCACTTGTGAATTTGGAAATTGATAATGCCCATTCAAATGGAAATCAATATTAATTGGGGATGAAAATAACTCGGCAAGTACTCGGACTCAGGACCTCCCGTTCTGATACCATGTTGAATTATGTTAACTTATCAATCGACCCGAAAGTTTAAGTTAGTGGGTTGGGGTAAATTTAATTATATCGACCAACATCATTTTATATCTCACAACCACAACCTTCTAAATAATTTCAAAAGAACTGAAAACTTTGTAGCTAACATTTCATTAAGAAGCTTAGCCAATATTGCCTCTCAGTACAGTCAAAGTTTAAGAAATACCGAGCCTCTTGCATATTGAATAGCTCTTCTCTTTGCATCCGCAGTTGCCTTCGTTCATTGTTGAACATGCTATAAATGGCTCTCGAAATAACTTTGGCTTCTCTGTAGATGAAAGTGCTTGGACAATACATGCTATCCATTCTTGTTTCTTCAACCAATCCCTAAGCATCCAGTTGTAAAATTAAGGACTTTAAAGAAATCAAGTACTTCTAAAACAAGGATGCTAACCATGGAATTTTTTTAATTGTTTGAAAGCACTCATATCCTAGAAATATCCTTCTTCAGCAGCCTTTTAGGAATGTAGTTTTATTGCTTGTGTCATGTACGCAGTTCAAGGCCATTAGAGAGACTTTCAACTTTCCAATTCTTTGCACACGTAGGAAAAGTGAATCTAACGAGAGGCCAGTTATGGTTTCTATTACAACCTTGTGCGAGAACAAGCTACCAAATCCATATTGGTGTTTGAATCTTTAGTAATAAACATTGGCAATTGGCATTGGATTTTTACCATTGCTGCTATTTTTGCATTCTAGAAACTTGGAAAATTGTACTTGATGGACTCTTTTCACAAAATAATTACAAATATAGGCTAATTTTTAAATATTTGCATTTATAGTCATTAATACATTTAAATACGGTATTATTAATACTTTAATAGAATCTAGATCTATCTATTAGCAAATCATCACGAGCATACACGATAAACCAAGTAATTTGAGGTACTTGGACCCTCCCTGCCCATACCTTCTATTTATAACTAAATCTCTTACAAACTATGCATGTATTTACTAATATACCCCATAATGGAGTGGTCTGATGGTCAAGAAGCTTAAGTAACTTAAAGGTGACGGGCTCAATCTATGGTGACCACCTACCTAGGAATTAATTTCCTACGGGTTTCCTTGACATCCAAATATTGTAGGGTCAAACGGTATATCCTGTGAGAATAGTCGAGGTGCGTGTAAGCTGGCTTGGACACTGAAAAAAAAAAAACCGCAATGTAAACCCTATCACTTTCGTATGCCCATCTTCTTTCTTAATCTAAATATAATGATCCTTGGATAGGATATAATTTTTTGAGGCTACAATGCTTTCCAGATTACCCAGTAACTCCTCAGTGATAGTAATAGGGACATTTATGTATCGTTTCGTAGTTCAAAGCGTCGATATCATTGATAGAGCTATGTAAGCTTCGATTATATAACTCACTTTAGGTTTTGTTTACCCATGGCAGTTATACGAAGAGCACCACATGAGTTTAAGATTGCATGTTTAGAGGTAAAATAGTAGATTTGTACAGCTTTATCATTATCCTGATGGGAAGTAGGCTTTTCTTATTTTGCTTCTGATGATAAATAAATGCAGGATATTAAGAAGCTTTTCCCTCCCGACCACAATCCGTTTTATGCTGGGTTTGGCAATAGAGACACAGATGAGCTCAGCTATCGAAAAGTTGGGATTCCAAAAGGAAAGATATTTATAATCAACCCCAAGGTACCCAAGTATCCATCTTTTACAAACTTTTGGCGCCTTACATTTATCAAGTAGCAATTTTTGCATTCCATTATAACCGCGAACTTCATGCTGCTTACAGGGGGAAGTTGCCATTAGTCATCGCATCGATGTGAAGTCTTACACATCTTTACACACACTTGTTAACGATATGTTTCCGCCAACCTCACTGGTTGAGCAGGTAATGAAAATAACAACACTTGAAGATATGTCAAAGCAGCATGAGAAAATAAGACTTCAAGATGTAAGAATACTGGCTTTCTAATGCTGTTGTTATCATTTTTATCTTTGCAGGAAGATTATAATGCGTGGAATTTTTGGAAAATGCCATTACCAGATGTTGATTTGTAGTCATTGCACAGAGAAGACTGGTTTATATTGACAAAAAGGATCAAATTCGCCTTTTCTTCCACACGAGATAAAGTACTTGAAACTCTTCACATTTTCTCTGTTTTTTTTCCACAAGTAATTTTGACAGAGGTGGAGCCACAGGAGCAGTGTTTGAAGATGTACCTACTTGGGTGGATCAAGCAAGTTCCTATGGAATAAAGTAAAGTTGTTAGTTGAATTTTTCTCTCAATCTTGTCAACTTCTACTTCCTTTTTTGTTTATGTTTCATTGGGATGCACCAAATTCATTAATTTTCAGTATAATCAACAAACTTTTGTTCTTTCTGATGATGCTTTGAGGTTCTTTGATTAAGTTCCACCCTAGGAGAATGAAGAAAAGAAAAGTTGTACTAAAAAGTCAAATCGTGTAATTTTCTTTTTTCTCAATGATAGTTTGGTTCAATCCTAAAATAAAACAGGGTAAAAAAATAAATTGTGCCATGTCCCTCGTTACAATTTTAGTCCTCCGAACTTTTAAGTTTATGTTTATTTGGTCCTTGAACGAAGTGGCTTATAGGTCCTTAATCTTCAATTTCATGTCCCTTAGGTTCTTGAATTATCAATTTTGTGTGCAATAGGTCTCTTACCTATTGGAATTGTTTCTAAAATGAACAAATCTATTAGACATAAAATTTAGTTTTATATCCATTAGTCTATTAATATTTAAAGAGTTTGTATATATTTAATATTACAACAAAAAATTGTAAGTTCAACAGTCTATTTGGATATTTCTTAAGTAGGAACCTATTAGGCACAAAATTAAATTTTAAGGACCTATTAGATGTTTTCTTAAGGATCATGGGCTTTTAGTAATTAGCACAAACTTGGACGTTGAGGAACTAAAACTTGTAATTTAACACAAAAAAGAAAAAAAGAAAAGGAAAAATAAAGCTTTTTCCTGCTTGCATACAACTTTAATTTTAATGCCTTGTCAATTTACCTCCCAACATATGGACCAGGTTAGAACCACCCCAAATGCCAGCTCTCCTCTCTTTATCTCTCACAATCACATGTGGGACTTAAAGAAACCTCCTTTAGACATATGGGCTTCCTTTTTAGCTGCAGACAAGTCTATGGATGCTTCTACTATTGAGAAAAAGAATAACACTGAATGACAGCTGCTTTTCCTTTGTCCTTTTGGATCTTACCCAAAAGATCATACACTTAACCCAAACTACATAACATCCAAAGCCTTAGATACATCCTTATCCGCTCCGAAACCACTTTCGCCCACCTTTTTCTTTTTAGTTGTGTGGAATACGTTACTTTCAATGGAAACTTCCTGAGAAATTCCACAACATTGTCTAAGTCTTCATCTAGTTGGAGATTATGAAGCTGTATCTTTAACATTTCATTCAGTATCAGCCATTGCATACAATCTTCTTCTTCTTCCAAATAGATTAAAAGCAGCCCTTAGTTTCACTCAAAGTAAATGCTTCATCTTCTTTACATCATTACGATAGAATCTGGATCTATCTATTAGCATACCATTACGAACATAAACAATAAGCCAAGTGATTCGAGGTACTTGGACCTTCCCTGACTCTTGAGATCTCTCAAGGCTTAATTCTCATTCAATTCCTAGATGCCTTACACTACTCATACACCTCCTATTTATAACCACAATCCTCTAACTAACTCTCTAACTAATTGTCTATATGCCCCTATATTATTCCTTAATATTCCTAAAGCCCAAACCTATCACATTACCATCCACCCCTGCCTTAGTATTCTGTTTGAAGTATATACTTCTTTTGTGTGAACTTCCAATTTTTGTCTGTTTTGGCCTCTTCGTTTCATTTAATAATTAGTCTTTATCTTTTAAAATTGTAAGGATTGAGTTCTCAACATAAAAAGTTATTTGTGGAAAAAGGCTTTTTTTTTAAGAAAACAAGAAACAGGGTTTTCATTAAGAAAATGAAAAGAAGCAAGATCTTCAAATACAAACTCCAGAGGAAAGTCAAAAGGATAAACAACTGATAAGATGGAAATTAAAATACGACAGAAGTTGAGCAAGATTAAACAACATGAAGGGATGTGTTGAAAAAGGCTATTGAAATGGGGTTGAAGCTGTTTTTCATAGAATGAGTTTGAGCAGTCCCAAGGAGGCTAAAAAAGGCTAAGCCAAAAGTGGATATTTCAAAAAACTTCAAAGAAGAAGAATCCTGACTTTTAGTAATCAAAAGGGATAGCTAGAAAGTAAATTTTAATTAACAGAATAACGAGAAGCATTAAAATGTTTCAAATTTCAAACAAGGTTTCACGAACTCCCTAGCCTTATGATTGTTCTTCTATTCCTTTCTAACCAAACAAGCCATAATGCAAACTAAAGTCCGCTTACTAGAGAACATAGTATTTTCCTCAAAAAGGAGTGGGACCTAAATAATTATATCTTATTTCTTTCTAGCAAAACAAGCCATAGTACATGATGCAATCGTCCTATCAGAGAACACGGTATTTCCCTTGGACGGAAGGATCTCAAATGATTTCCTCCAATACTTTCTTTTGCATGTGATTCTAACAAGTTGGCTATGGGTGGAGGGTGAAAATGTATTTGATTATCCATATATAAGGATTATAATCTGTTCTAGGCGCTGTGCATTTTCTTACGCCGGGCCTACATGGGACGGTCTTTGATTTTTTCGAAGTTGTGTCCAATGCGTGTCTGAAACTATATATATATACACACGCATAAACTTATATATCACACTAGAAATATGTGATATGTCGGCATGTCGGGCACTGCATAGAATAGAGTGTATGTGCTTCCTAGGTTCTATTCGTTTCAACAATCCTTTCATCATAATCTGTATCTTACAGTTTTTTGCATCACCTTGGTTCACTTATCTACAGGGCAACTAAGAAGAACGTATTTAACACTGATATTTATTTTAATCAAGTTTACTATGTAATTGTCCAATGTTACCTTATAGTTTAAAACTTCTTTAAAAGTCCCCCCACCCGGAAGGTTATCTCTAGATTTAAGACTGGGGCTGCAAGAAATCTCCTTTGGAGCCAAGAGTAGTAGCTCAATGACATCAGTGTACGCCCAATGGTCAAGAGGTCTTGGGTTCAAGTCCCCCCACCTTCAATTGTTGTAATCTCAAAAAAGAAAAATAGAAATCTCCTTTGAAGACATATGGCCCATCAGTTGCAAGTAAGTCCTATGGACATAGCCAGTTATCAGATGTTTGGTAAAACAAGTCCGTAGAATTTGAATGAAATGTATGCCAAAGTCTTCACTTATAAAAATAATGCTTAGAAAAAAGAATATAGTACAGAAGAATAGTCTGAATACCTTAGTCTACTGGAAATCCACATGAAAGTACACTCTTTCCAGCATTGCAGTATATCAAGTCGTTATCGACTTTCTTATTTCTCCTGCACTGTTTTGAAAGCTATTGTGGGCTGTAATTTCTTTTGGAATTTGCTGCAAAAAGCAACAACATTGTCAACATCCTGATGTTGTGGGAGATTTTCATGCAGAGTGTTCTATTATCATTGCAGTAATAGACAAGAGTAGTTGGTTGAATAAGAGAGCTCATTAGTTTGTGTTCCCTTGGATTTTCCCCCCTCTACTTTTTTTCCTCTTTCCAGGGTTTTTGTTGATCGTTTCTTACTTGTCAATCACTAACTTAAAATTTTCCCCTTTCCCGTTTCCCTTTTGAAGAAATATTTTCTGGGAAATGTTTTAACGTTTGCCCTTTTTTCTTTTAAAACTGAGTTGGGACCCTCTTATTTCTCATGATTTATAGATAACCGAACTTGATACCTGTGAGTGTCTAGGTCAGTTTGCGCGTACTTCGACTATTCTCACGGGATATGGTGTCTAACCCTACAACATTTGAACGTTGAGGAAACCAGTAGGAGATTAATTCCTAGGTAGATGACCATCATGGATTGAACCTACAACCTTTTGGTTTCTTAAGGTAATCTTGACCATGGTCGAACATTTACTTTCTCATCCGGTACATTTTCTTTTTTCTGAAACCGATGCTCAATAGTTAAATCTTGTGTCTAACTGAATGAACAAATATTGTAGCTTGACCAAAAAGGATTTCAGATTTACTTCTATGAACAAAAATGACAGGAAATTAATCTCTATGACATAGGATTTTGGAATCTGGTGCAAAAGATTTCACAGCAATCTACGAGCTCTTTCGTCTGCTAGTTAGGTAGACATTTTTTCCATTGTGACTTCTGGATCAAACAGGTTTCTTGGACTATCTTTCAGTTGCTGATCAAGTCTTCCAAAGCTAAGAGTAAAAATAGGAAAGACTTCCATATACCATGGAGTTCTGCAGTTTTTACTACCTGCACTAAATTTTCTCAAATTTTTTTCTTTATAGACTTTATTCAATTATAAATTTGAAGCAACTGGATGACTTTGATGGAAGACCACACTAATGTCAAATGGACCTCTGTTTCTCCCTCCTCCCACATGTTAAATAGTCTCTTACAATTCTCTTCTTGGCAGTATTCAAAATATCTAACGTCTAGTATCTTCACGCGTCGAATGTTGTCACTATAAATTCGGGCCATCTTCATTTGAAAGAGCATCACTTCCTCCACCCTTTTCCTTCATCAAGTTTAAGTGTAGAAGAAAGAAAGCAATGGCAATTGGACAATTCTCTTGTACCTGTACAGAGGATTACATAGAATTGGATATAAGTTCCTCTTCCAACTTCTGTTACTCGCTGAACTCTCCGCCTCAATCGAGAGAGTTTGAGTTCCAAATGAATTCGGTTTCTCTCGAAAGAGAAACGGTCATTTCCCATGCTGATGAGCTTTTTTATAAGGGAAAGCTTCTTCCCCTTCATCTCTCACCTCGCATTCAAATGGTCCAAAAACTTGTCAAAAATTCCATTGCTCACCATGAAACTGAACCTTGCTTTGAAGAAAACTTCCAAATTTCCTTCATCTCCAGCTCCTCTGCTAATGCAGGCATTTACACCCCTCATGATTCCCTCAATTTCTCCCCTGCCGAGTCGTGCAGGTTCAGTTTTGAGCTAAAGCCTATCGAGCATTGGACAAATACTGAAATGGGAGGCCACGACAAGCTGACACCGAATAGGCAGTCCTCTTTGTTTCGAAAACTTAAGGCGTCACGAGCTTACATCAGGTCCCTCTTCAATAAGTCTGCCTGTACAGATGAGTCTTGTGCAAAATTAGCTGAAAATAGGCCAAAAAGAAAAGAACAAGGCTTTAAAAGAGACCATTTTACAGCTACAATAGTTGACAAAGACAGAGTTAGAAACCATAGGAGGGCCTCATTCTCTGAAAAACCTTCCTGTCCGACCTCGACATCTTCCGGTTGCTCCTCATCGTCGTCTTCCGTCTCTTCGAGCTCAAGTGGGATGTGCGATCCACAAGTACTGAGGAGATGCAATAGTGCGAGTTCAGAGATGGCGTGTTCCATCGAAGGAGCTATAGCTCACTGTAAACATTCTCAGTTTCGATAATTTCACTCAACGAGAACTGAAACCTAAGCTTGAGACAAGGCAATTCTTTCTCTGTTCAGCAAGAATCACCAAAGATGCAGATAAGAGAGAAAGATGAATTGAAGGACTAAAAGCATTAAACTATCTAGTTTGTTTTCTGAATGTAATGGTGTTGCTTTTATAGCTAGCAGTTGTAAGTAAAACTCTTTAGTCCTTTCAGCCAGTGCTTAGTACTATTTTGTTCTTACTGTATTCATTGTTCTCCTCTTTGGCTGATGTTGTTTGTCATGGATAAAAATAAATTGAGCTGTTATTCTCTATTTATCATTTGGTTTTTTAGACATTTGTTTTACATATGATGGTGATCAGTATTTGCCTTTACATGTCTTGACTCTTGACATGAAAGCAGACCAATTAGAACCTCCTTGGGTGGGTGGATTGTTCATTCAAACTGATACAGACCCCCTTGATGTTACTTGCTCAATCTACTTTCGACATCTCGCAAACTCGAGAGGAATCTTGTTGAGTTCATTGACAGGATGTCTCGATCGAATGATAAGTTTACTGAAAATCGAAAGTGCCATGAGATTGATGGAAAGAACAGGACACTAGGAACAGAGTAAGAAGGATTTCATGTTGGATGCCAAGAATTCAAACACTTGTGTCAAATGAGAAGCATGATAGGAAAATCTTTAGGGTGTATTTGGAGCACCGGTTTGGTTATGATAGACGGAAGGTTATGATAAACGGTGGGTTATTAGAAATGGTGTTTAAGGAGCAAGTTATTATAACATGGATTATGATAAACGGTGTTTGAGGGCCTGATTACATAACAAAAAGTAATATATATAAGGTTTAGATAAACAAACACGTATGTTTAAGTAATCACCTGTTATAATAAACGGTGGGGCAAACATCGGTTGGATTATTATAATCAATATGGTCGTTTACATAAATGGGGGCCCAAACAACCCCTTAGCCTCTGTCTTTATTTGTTCAACAAGTAACATGAGATTTCAGCATAAAAAAATTCCTATAAGATGGGGAAATGAAGGAGATAGACAACTTTCAATCCGATAGCGTTATTCAAGTATCAAAGAATCGTTTCGTTCACGTCAAATAGTAACGAATTATAACTTGTAGTTTTATCAATATTTTAGCTCAATTTTGCTATTCTTTCACCAACGTGAATATAAATGTAGTAAAATAAGTCGTTGATCTTGATTACTCAAATTTTGAATGTGCAATTTTTGGTTACTATGCCGTACTTAATTCTACTCAAGAATTGCTCTTTTAAGCTAAATTTTATTTTTCTTCTTAATGTAGTAAAGTTATTTAGTAATATATATAGGGGCTTTTGCATGTATATTATAAAATGGATAAAATATTACATGAATAGCACAATAATGAAAATATTTGCCCATATAGCAAAAATTGTAAATTGATAGACTTCATATTGATAGATTATATCGATAAAGGGTGATAGAATCAATTACTAATAAATAAAGTAATTGATAGACTTCCATCAGATTCTATCAAGAGTCTATCAATAAGAACCGATAGAATCACTGATAAAATTGATAGACTTTCATCACTAGAGAATGATAGATTCTATTAAAGTCTTCTATCAAAAAGGCAAAAAAAAAATTTTAAAAAATGGCAGAATTTACTATAAAAAAATTATTTTAAAAATGTGCTATAATTGTAAACTGTGGTAAAAAAGTTGTTATACAGCGCAAATTCCCAAATATATAAACATTAAACAAGAAACATATAAGTGTTAATAAGCAGTACAACCCATTGGAAGATCTCTCTTTCTCACTCTATTAACCCTTTTGGAAGAAATTTGTTGTCCCTTCAACCAATGGGGCCATTTATAGAAATGAAGCATCTGAAATTTGTTCTAATAGTTGGAGGCAAAATTTTATTTTGAGTGAAAAGTTGACAGGTGAGAAGCTTGAAGATTTTTTTTGATTCAATCAAAGGTTATCTGAGTTGTATTCTTATTAATTATTATTTTATTTATTTATTTTTTTGTCTTGGAAGAAAAACCAAAAGGTGAAGCATTGCATATTTTATCCACTTTTTTGGCCACTTTTCATTACACTTTTCCCCACATTTCTGTTGTTTATTGGGTCCCATCATTGGTTCCCCCTTTTTTCTATTTAGCTATATTGAAATTATTATTTTCACATTTTAAAATTAGATTTATTTAAATTTCAATAATAAATGGTATCATAGTAATATGCTACCAAATGAACATAGAACAAATCCAAAACGTGCATGTGCTTGTGTTAGCCCATAAATAAAATATCTTCGATTTTTCCTAAAATACAGTGTGGTATAATTTTTTTTTAAAAAAATAAATTGGCATAATTCAATAGTACAACTTCTCTGCTTATATTTTTCTATAATTCAAAATTGGAAAAAAATAAAATCATATGGTTAACATATAGTTTTGGACCCTAAAGCTCACAAATCCTTTTCTTTTTCTTTTTTTAAATCTAATTTATCTGAGTTTGAGAAATTTTTATTCATTCCCACAAATTTTCAGAAGTGTTGTTTTCCCTTTTTTTGTGTGGAAATAAGATATCTATTTTTCCTTAGTTGATATATGTAATCTTAATTTTTCTTAAAATAAAATGAAATATAAGGAAGGGTTCAAACTTTAACTGAAAAAGGCATATATTTTGATAAGTGGATTTGAATGAACTAAATTGAGCAAAATTTTATTTGGCTCATTTTATTTTAACCAAATTATGCTCTAAGTTTTAATAGGTTTTATTTCATCATTGCAAATTTGAAAATATTGAAGGGTTTTATTAATCATTAATCTATCAGATAAACCCTTAATAAATCATTGCTTAATAATTTGAGAGGAAGGACATTGCTTAATAATTGAAGTGTGAAAGTGTAAGCAAAAAGTTTCAAAATAATACATTATTATGTTTCTAAGATATTTATAAATATCTTCTTTGGGAAGCCCTTTCTTGTCCTTTTCTTCCACTTTATTCCACATTGCATAACCTTTCTTCCAAAGAAACCAAAAATGGAATGTAGTTCTATATTTTTTCCTTTATGCCCTTTTTTAAAATCACTTTTCCAAAATTTTATTGTTATGATAATATATACATTGATGTAAAATATTAGAGCCCATAATGGTTTTGTTTTTAGTTTTTTTTTTTTTTTAATTTATAATTTTAGTTTCTTAATTTTAGAGTTGTGTCGATTTGGTCTCTTAATTTAAAACCTTTTTTTAGGTACTTTAAGTTTTTTTAATTTTTTTAATTTAAGAAATATCTAGTGGATTTTAAAATTTCTAATTTTTTATCTAACAAATTTATGTTTTTTCAATTTTGTATCTTAACCTATTTAAAACCGATTATAAATTCATATAAAGTTCTATTTCATATTAAATAGATTAGTTAATTTTATTTTTAAAAAATAATTTTTAAAAATTTCAAATGTGTCTGTTATCTATTAGACAAAAAAAATTAAAATTAGTTCAAGAATTTAGATATTTTTAAATTCTAAAGATTTATCAAACATGAAGACGGCTTATTACATACTTTTAAAAGTTTTAAAGATAAAAAAAGACACAAACTTAAAAGTTTAAGTGTTGTTTAATAATAATTGGGTTTTCAAAAAAAAAGTCTTCTTTAATAATTATTTAGTCAAAACGTATAACTAGTCTAGACTATAGATATAAAAAAACTTAATTTTTTTTTTCTTAATTATATATAGGGATAAAATTGATCCAAAAGGATAAACTCAACTTGAAAGAAGAATCAAAACCAAAAGGCCCCATGCGTAATTGATTATCTTGTCTGGTATTGATTAATTTGAACTCTACGCTCACTAGTTCGAGAGCAGATGTACCCTCTATGTAGGTTTGTTGATCAATTCCATAGTATTTTTTCTCATAATTTTTTAAAAAGAAAAATTATACTTTTAATCTCTAAGTTTAAGATCTAGTTTCAATTTGATTATTATATTTTGAAGGTTCAACATTTTCATCTTTGACATTTTAATAATATTCTCTTTTTTTTGTATTTTTTTAGTCTACTTTTAGACTTATTTTTTTACAAAAATTAAATTCACGTAAAAATTAAAATAAGTACTTTATCAGTATGCTAAAATTAAAATTAGTCCGATATCATTTTAATCAACGTTTTTTTATGTAACTAACAAAATTAAGAGTGAATATTATTGAAAATTATCAACAAAAACTTAACTTGATTGACATAATGTATAAATAGATGATGAAGAAGTTATGAGTTTAAATTTTACTTTCTTAAATATTATGTTTACATTATAGAAAGTTGTTTAAAAAATAATCGAAAGCTTAATGCTAATACAAAGTTTAAATCGAAAATGTAGTTAATTTATAAATTGTAAAATTACAAGTTTAATTTTAAGGTTCAATTTCATAATTATTTGATTTTTTTTTTTACAAAATAAGTCTATGAATAAATTTTCACTTTTTTTTTTTGAAAAGGAATAAATTTTCACTTTGTTCACACGAAATTTCGCTGCAAAATATGAGAGCAAGACACGTGTAAAATGAATTTGAATTTTTATTGATTTGTGCGTGTGTTACAATCTCTGATGTTTATCTTCTGATTCTTTCTCTCGAGGTATGAACTTTGAAGATGTTTATCTGAGAGCTTGCAAGCTTGTTCTCAGATGGGGGTGATTGAATCTTCAACTTGCAGTCGAAGAGGTGATCAATTTGTAGGAACCTTTGTCCTTGAGTGTTCTTGAATTCTGAAGCTTGATTCTGAATTCTTTGACTCGCTGACGGATCTTGAAGGTGCTGACGAATCTTGAAGGTTTCTAGACTTGAAAGGCAAGATGTTTTGAATTCTCTCTGAAATTTCAGGTTGAATGCCTTGGTCTTCTCTCTTTCGGTCCTTCCTCCTCCCCTGCAAATGAAGAGTAACTCTCTTGGAGCTTTCTCGATCTCATGGGCTTGGGCCTGAGGGACTATTAGGCCAGATCATTGGGCTTTAGTCTCATGGGCCTTTGGATTTGCCTATATTGGGTCTAACCGTTAGGTTTGGGCTTAAATGGTATTTGGGCTTGGTTTAATTTGAACCCGAATTCCAAATAAACCCACTTCTGATCCAATTAATTTTGGGATAATTATGAATTTGTAATTGACCCAAAAATTAATTAAATGTTGTCATTTATTTATAAATGATACGACAATTTCTTATTGGTCGAAATTTCTCAGTCAACACACTTATAAAGGCTCGTCAATAAATTTCTTCTCGAATCTTTTTTGGGTCTTTTAGTGGCCACTATCTACTTTATTTTTTCTATGGATTCTGTATCATGTAGCCCAATGGACAATTATCCATCTTAAATAAAATTGCCTTTTACTCTTAAAAGAAACAAATCAGATCTGTTTTGATTTTTAAAATTTAAGTCTATAATAATTATGTTACTATATATATTTTTTAATTTAG
Organism: Sicyos edulis; assembly: GCA_036507275.1. Classification (NCBI taxonomy): domain Eukaryota; kingdom Viridiplantae; phylum Streptophyta; class Magnoliopsida; order Cucurbitales; family Cucurbitaceae; genus Sicyos; species Sicyos edulis. Next base: position 44,933,888 of record CM071847.1, on the reverse strand, counting down.
ATATCCGTATCTTATCTTTATTTTAAAAATCAATAAATAAAAACAAAAAAAGTAAGTTTCAAAAGTTGATTTTTTGTGTTTTAAAATTTGTTTATCATTTATGTACTTTATTTGAGAAAAGAAAAAAGATGGATACATTATAGAAAAAATAGAAATAAGAAATTCGAGTAAAAATAAACGTAAATTTTAAAAATAAAAAATAAAAAACTACATAGTTATCAAATGAGACTTTAAAAAATTGTTTTTTTAAAAAAATTAACTAGTATTGACATCCTTCCTTAGAAGAGATGCAACTCATCCTAGAGAGTGTCTGTTTGTCAATTTTAAAGAGAATTTACATTAAGCATTTACTAAGTATTCTTAAAAAACTACATCCAAACAAGTTATTGTATTACTCAAAATAACTTCTTATTTCTAACTATTCAAAATAACTTATCATTTTTAACTACTCATTTTTAATCATTTATTTCTAACTATTCAAAATAACTTTTCATTTCTGATAACTTATTTTTAATCATTCATTTTAAACTATCTAAAGCCACACATTTTTAATCACTAATTTTTAATCATTCATTTTTAACTACTCAAAATAACTATTTATTTCAAATTTACATCGAAACAAGTTATTATCTTTCAATCCTCTACAAACAAAAAAAAAACACATCTAAACTAATTTTTTGATATAACTCCTCCATAAAAACATACATTGAATTATTAAAAAAAATCTCAATTTTAACAACATCAAACACCTCCCTAGAGGGTATTTGTTTGACATATTTAGGTAGCTTTTGGGTTAAGGAGTTATATTGAGTAGTTAAAAATTGAGAGTTAGTATCAAAAACTCGTTTGGATGTAATTTTTTGCTGGAGAAGTTAGAGCCAAAATCTTGTTTGGATGTAAATTTAAAAATGAGTAGTTATTTTTAGTAGTTAAAAAATAAATGATTAAAAATGAATTGTGAATTATTTCGATTGATTTGAAAGGAATGATTAAAAATAAGTGGTTATAAATGAATGATTAAAAATAAATGGTTAGAAATTAGAGTTATTTTTAAAAGTAAAAATAAGGAGGAATTAATAAAAACTCGTTTGGATATAGGTTTTGAGGAGGAGTTACTCTTAATATCAACTCCTACCTAAATATGTCAAACAAACCCCCACTTAGGGAGTGTTTTGGGATTTGGTGTTGAAGAGAGGAGAGAAAGGAGAAATTTCAACCCTTTGTTTGTTTTTAGGACATCATCCTCTCCCAAACTTCTCTTCAACCTCTCATCTAATATCACATCAAATCTTTTATTTAATCTTTTAAATGTCACATCAAACATTTTTAAAATTTTTAACCATATAATATAATATAAAATATATTTTATCTAATTTTATCAAATATCACATCAAACTTTCTCTAATTTTCAACCACACAATATAAAATAAAATATATTATATTTATCAATCAATCCAAAATCTACAATCATTTCATTATAAAAAATCAATATAAAATAAATATTTTTACAACATCTCCTCTCTAAAACATCAATTTCCAATTTTTTTTTTTTTTTAGATTACAACAATTGGGAGATGGGAGAGACTTGAACCTAATATTACAACATCTCCTCTCTATAATCATTAAGTGAGCGTTAGTCTTTCAAATTTAAATAAAATAAGTTCCCAATTTAAGCCCAAAAGTTCTCGTCCTTTTAATTTTGTATCTATAAAATTCATGCTCCCAATTTCGTGCAGATAAATTATTGCTCATTTGACACTTTTAAGATATAAAAGCAAATTGCAAGAGATAAGTTTTTTAATAAAATAATTATAAATGTTGATAAATTCTAGAGTATTTATATTAATAATCATTAACCATCTAATTATAAAAGATAAATTCTTCTCACAAAATTAATAATACATTCTAATACTATATTATAAATATTTATTAATATTAATATAATTAAAAAATATGTATTCTTTCATGCGAATGATTACATTTATTTTCTTTTTTAAGCGGTCGTATTTATAATTATTTTTTAGATTTAATTAATGAAATGAATTTTATTTATTTATTATTATTATTTTTTGAATATAAATTGAGAGAAAGAAGATTACAACGTGAAATAAAAATAGATAAACGATCTTCTTGAATAGATTCGTCAAATCCAAAAGGTTGAACACGGATACTGATAAGGGTTTGAAACATGAAAGAATATAAATGTACTAGTATTAATATTAGTTTTTATTATTATTCCTTTTTTTGAAAGGATATTGGATTTGAAATATGAAAGAAAAAAGAAAATGGGATTAATAATGAAGTAGTTATCTTATTAGCTGGAAGGAACTAGGAGGAATAGCATGATGACGTCAATAAAGATTTTGTTTAGGAGGTTTGTCGTATTAGCGAAACGACAGGTGAAAATATACGCTGCCTTTCCGATCTGTCGTTATCAAAAATCTGCATCATTGCCTTGACAATACGGAGCCGTACAGTTTTCAAATATTTTTATTTAATGGTTTAAGCTATTATAGGCTATATTGTCCTTTTCTCAAAAACAAAAAAGGCTATATTTTCCTGACAAAAATATAAAAACTGGATTTTTTTTTTTTGAATTCTTGAGTTTGAGATATAATTTAAATTCGATCCTTAAATTTTAAAGTTGATTTTTTTGGAAAATTCAATAATGGTAACCTTTAGTTTGTTAATTTACTTTAATATATATATTTTTTAAAAGTTGTCTAATTATTATGTTATGTACTAATGTTTTTATTATCTTAAAGATTAAAAGTTAAAATGTGAGGTAAAAATATTTAGTTTTGAAATATCTAAATTAATTGAATTTTTTTTTTTCTTTTTTTAAAAAATCATAATTATTAAACAGCTACAACATTAATTCTAACCTCCCATATGAGGTAAAAACAACTAACGAGATCTCTCCCCCAATATCGGTGTTAGCCTCAAACCACAATTTGGAAGGTGACCAACCAAAAAAAAAGAAAATCGATTATAAAAATAAATGTAACCAACAATGAATCATTACGGATCTTGGCCTTAACAATCATGGAATACAAGAATCCCATCGAAGACCATAAAACCATCATCAAAACCATCAAGGTCGACTTTCGATGAACTTTAGGAAATAATCCTTGGAACATCACTATTACTGAGGTACACGACTCCGCCAAAGTTAGAGAGAGGTGAGTTGATCCCACAAAGGATCCATCTTTTCTTTAGTGATATGAATGTCAAATTATTTCTACAGACAATAGAAAAACTCTAAGATTGGGGCGATGATATGTATTGTTTCTTTTCAATTGAAGTATTATTATTCCATGTTAGTTAAGACTGTGGCACAAATGTATGTTTTTCTCTAGTAAATTTAATCTGCTTGGCGATTCTTTTCTTTTAACTTGTAATAGAAACTAGTGCACGCTCTCTTTGATTGAGAGTTTTGGTTGTACTAGCTTATTCTTGAGTAATGAAGATTGGTTTGTTTTGAAAAAAAGAAAAGTTAAAAATAACCTAATCACAATAATGATTTGTACCCTCATTTTAAAAAAACTCGAACTAAAAAAAGTAATAAATGCTAACAAGAGCAGTAGTTCGATGACATATGTAGGGGTGTACATGGGTTGGGTTGGGTAGGGTTAGGAAGAATTTTAGGACCAACCCAAATTTTTGGGTTGGTTAATCTACTAACCCATCCAACCCTATTTGTGAAAGCAACCCTACCCAACCCAACCCTTATATTTTCGGGTTGGGTTGGGTTGGACCATCGGGTTGGTATGTTTTTAAAATATAGAATAAATATTTACTAATTTAAATGATATTTCATTGAGGAAATAAAGCTTAAATCAACACTATAAAACAACTAATATACATACATCCTTTTCTCAAAAACCTTAATTTAATGTTATAATAACAAAATATAATAATTATGTAAGAGTTTATATGTACAACATCAAAATATATCTTAAAAATTCAAGGAAGCAATAAGAACAAGAAATGCTACAAAAGTACATAAATCCCTCATTCTCTACAAACCGAAAAGGCAACTCGTCAATAATTATCATTTTAACACATGCCATTCTACACCCTTCTTGACTAAATAATATTGTCCGAAAGTTACCAATATTTCCCCCTTTTCCATCATTAGAAGGCACAAGAGTCAAAGTGGTTTGTCCTTTTTCTTTGTTCTCTATATGGATACTTTTTACATTGATTTTTCAAATGCTTCCACAAAGTGCCAGTTCCACAGGTATTAGTATCACAAGCATAATCCTTATCACAATAATTACACTTGCATCTTTCTCCATTATTAGCACTCATTTCGATTTTCGTAAAATGATCCCAAATAGAAGAGATTAATTTACTTGGCCTTTTCTTCCTAGACGGGAGAGGTAAGGGTGGTTTAGGAATTTGGCTAGGATTGGGAGGATGAGGAGTTTCAATATTACATCTTGATTCCGAAGCAGTTGTATTTGCATTTTCACTATTGTTGTCCATCTATAAAATAAAATAAATAAAAACAAACTAGCTATGAATTACAAAATCAAATAATCAAGTTTATATCCATAAAGTCACAAAAGAAATAAACCATAAATATTAATAAGCTGAAAAAAATATTTACAACATGGGTAAAGACCAATAATTAGCACAATAAAGTTAGATATTAGTGATTACTCTTCTGAATTTGACCAGGTGGTGATGACTTTGAAATATGTCAAATATTCTGCCAAAACAAAAAGATCACTCTATGAGATCAAAAGAGTAGAATGAGATTATTAATGGGATTTGAAAATCAACAGAGTCCTGAGAAATAAGTGGACGCCACTAGAGCCAAAAGTTGTAGAGTTGGAAGGAGATTTGCTTTTCTAGAAAGAGAACTATCATTAGTACATTACAATCAATGATCACATCCACATAATATAAACATAAACATTACAAAAATTGGATCTATAAGTAGGAAGAAAACAAACCCAAATATTTGAATTAGGAGAAATTAGATTTTAAGAGATAAATTAGGAGAAAGTGCAATAATTGATGAAGGTTTAGCCACTTAAACTGTACATTTGAGCCAAAAGAGTTGCTGATCAAACAAACTAATAATTAAATAAGGATCTATTTCTTGGTTTATATCTCATAATTTATACTTAATTAATCTTCCAACACATTCTAAACAACAAATGCTAGCAAAGAAAATGCAAGAAAGTGTGGTTGAAGTCAACCAGCAGTGAATTAAACCATTTGACTAACTCTGTAATGTAAAAGATGTTCTGGCTAGAGAGCTTACTTGATCGATGACTTCAAGAACGGATTCGAGGGTTAGGAGAAATTAGGATATATTTTCAACGATAAATAAAATTGTTCTAATAACTGGTTTCACTGATATATTTTCAATCTTTAGTTTTACAATTGCTCATTGTTATACAGATTAATTCCAAAAACAGAAACAAACAAACAAATCATTCCCAAGAACTAGAGCTAGAGAAATTGCCAATTCTAGATACACAAACAAGCAAACGTAACATCCAGTTACACAAACACGACATAGAACAACAAAATCAAGAACAAAAAACCGAAACTAAACAATCAAAAAATTAACCTACCAAAGACGATGTTGGAGAGGATTCATATCAACTTGATTCTTGGCAGCATCATCAATAAGGCGTTGAGTGAAATCAATCGTGAACTTGAAGAGTTTTAAGGAACACAACGCTAGGGTTTCTAAATTATATATATATATATATTTTTTTTTTTAAATCAATAATTTCGGGTCGGGTTCGGGTCAACCCGAACCCAAAATGCTGGAACCCAAGAACCGGCCGAAAAAATCGGGTCTGCTAAAATCTGACCCAATAAAAAATTAAAAAAAACACAACCCAACCCAACCCTTCCGGTTTGGGTTGGGTGGTCCAGGTAGCTCGGGTTATGGGTTTTTTTGTACACCCCTAGACATATGTATACATTCAATGATCAAGAGGTCACGGGTTCGAACCCTCCTCTCCCAATTATTGTAACTAAAAAAGAAGTAACAAATGTTCTTATTCTTTTAATATAAGATGATATTTATTCATCAAATTATCTCTTTTCTATTTCATCTAGGAGTGATAATAAAAATCGACAAAACCAAACAGAACCAAATCAATTAATTGAATCGGTTCGCATTTTTCATATAATATTGGACATATTGGTTTTTATTTAGAAAAAACCAAAATTTATTGGATCAGATTGGATTTTATTTGTAAAAATCAATAAAAATCGAACCGAACCAATATTGATTTATTTACTTTCATTTTTCTTTTTATGTGTTAGTTAAGCTTTTTATTGGTAGATCACTATTATTTTTGTTTAATTTAATTGTAAATTATGAGATATTTTTTAGGAAAACAACATTAAAATATGAATTGGAAGTAAAATAGTAAAAAATAAGTAAATCGTAGGAAACCGAATCGAAGAAAATCGGGTCAATAATTTTATCATTTAACGGACATTGGATTGGTTCCTCTTTTTGTTAAAATCAATTGGATCAGATCGGTTATCGTTTGACCTAAAAATCAAAGAAAACCAAACCAATGGTTTTGTCTTTTGTTGAACATTGGTCTAGTTCCTCTTTTTATCAAATTGATTGGATCGGTTCGATTATCGGTTTGACCTAACACCGAAGAAAATCGAACCAATATCACCCCAAATTTCATTTGATTCACTTTGACTCATATTTCTCTTTGCTTCCATCGACGGTCTATTTTTCTCACATTTTCCCTTTCTTTATCAATACTCACCTAAATCTAATTTTCTATTTTCCAATCTCTAAAACATCCTCATTTCTCTTATTTTTCTTACGACATTAGAGCTTTACACAGAAAGAGCTTTCTCATTTATAAGCATGCTGAGACAACTATTATAAGAAATTTCAACACCCAAATAGTTAAATTCTTTAGAGTTATCTTGAGTTGGCTAACAACTAATTTGAAAACAACCCATAAATAATAACCTCATTTTTTTCATATAAATACTCTCATTTTTTTCTATTCATTCTAATCGTATGAAACCTTCTTAACATCGTAAAGAAGTACTTTAGTGCCATTATATATGTTAATCAATTGATTATTAATGCTCCGTTTGATAACCATTTAGATCCTGTTTAATAACCATTTTGTTTTTTGTTTTTTGTTTTTGAAATTTAAGCCTACAACAACTACTTTACCATAACTTTTTTCTTATTTGGATATATACATCTTACTTATATTTTAAAAACTAAACCAAAATTTGGAAACAAAAAAAGTAGCTTCCAAAAGTTTGTTTTTGTGTTTTAAAATTGGGTTAGTATTCACCTACTTTCTTAAGAAAATATCGATATATTGTAAGAAAGTTGAGCACATGGTAGGAAATTTGAGTAGAAATAGACTTAAATTTCATAAACAGAAAACAAAATGGTTATCAAACAAGACCTTAGTTTTTGTTTTTGGTTTCTAAAATTTAACCCTACAACAACTATTTTACCATAAGTTTTTTCTTACTTAAATGTCTATGTTTCACCTATATTTTTAGAAACCAAACCAAAATTTAGAAAAAAAAGTATTTCAAAAAGTTTATTTTTGTTTTAAAAAGTTGGTTAGTATTCATCTACTTTCTTAAGAAAAATAGATAAATTGTAGGAAGAGTGAAATATATCGTAGGAAATTTGAGTGAAAATAGGTTTAAATTTCAAAATCCAAAAATAAAAAACCAATTATGAAACGGTTACTAATTAATTTATTTCTCATACATTCAACCGTGAAAGGCTATATACATTCAAGGAAAGTGGGGAATGAAACTAATATCCATTAATATCTTATACACGGTGTAAGATCATTCTTCCATACAAAAGTTTATTTCATTTATTTATTATTAATATTATTATTTTCATACAAAACTTGAAAGCATAGAAAACAAAAGTCCAACTGTAACCAATTTATTCAATGTCTAAGATCAAAATGTCCAAACATTTAGGCTATGTTACAGTTTCCAACATGCACATTAAATAAAATTTTTTTAAAAAAAGGTAAAATGTTTAAAATTAAACCAACAAAAAAAACGCTGTAATTCTCAACCAGAGCGCCGATTAACGGGGCCCAGGTTCCCGCCGGTGAGAGGAGGAGGTCGACGACGGCGACGAGGTCGAAACGCTCGCCCAATCGGACGGCTCAAAATAGAGATCAGAAAGACAGTTACCGATATCTTCCGGCGAGAATCTAATGTACCGTTTTTCAGTACCGCCATCAAACGGTTTCTGCGCTCTGTAAAATTCTCCATAAAACAACACGAGTTTTCTTCCGATTGATCGCTTCACTTCGTCTCGAAGCTTCGGATCGGGAATAATGCACGATTTCTGCTTCCGATGCGTTTCTTCAAACGCCATATTGAAGTTCCTGAAGATTTCTTTGGATTCCTCCGGTGAAAATTTCTCCGTCGGATTCTCCGGCAAGGAGTCGAACACTCTGCTCCAAGCCAACGCCTCGTACCTCGCTGTGAATTGCCTTACCTTCGCTTCGTGCTTCGCGATCCAATCGTTGCCGATTAGGTACTGAAGATTCGAGGATCGGACTTTGGAGATGATGTGTTGAAGATTGTTAGCGAGGAATAGGTAAGAATGTGAAATGTCTTTGTAGCGTCTGGCTTTGCTGTCGAGTTTGCAGATCAGGACTAGAATTAGGCATCCGATTCGTAATGAGATCGAAGAATTCGTTGCGGAGTCTTCCGATTCTGAACCGCTGAAGTAAATTTGATTGAGAGAGGATTTCTCCGGCGGAATCCAACCGGCGAAAATGTCCGTCAATGCGTTGGTGTAATCGGCGAGGAATGTGAGGTAATCCATGGAGAGAAGCGTTAAGGAATCGACGCCGCAGCCTGCGACCGGCGATTTGGATGAATGTTTCTGAATCGAAAGCTCCAGATCCAAAACAATGGCGCGGACTAACTCGCTGAGTTTTGCGAGTGAGGTTAGAGCTTGAGATCGAACTTCAGATGTGGAATCAGACGAGAAAATCGCTTCGATTTCCGTCAAATTTTCGTTGATTGATGAGTACATATCAAGAACACGGAACATTTTTTCTGGCGATTTCTTACTTTTCGCAACAAGTTCTGGAAATCCTAACAGAATCAAAGCGCCTTCTCTTGATAGATCTGCAAAACAGGATTCTCGAATCGAATCAGAGGAGGAAAAAACGTGATCGCAGAGAATCCGTTCGCCAATGAACAATGTTCGAATCGCGAGTTTAATCGAATCCAACCAGTTCTTGATTTTGAGATCCAGCACCTCCCAATCCATCTTATTGATTCTCGAAGCGCTCAATTTCTCAAATCCGAGCCGGTAAACACCTTCATCGATGATCGATTTACGAATCTGTTTATACATATTAACACACTCTTTAGCGTAGCCAGAGGAGATCATACACTCAGCTATAACGCGCAAATCCTCCATTACAGTGAAAGAAACCTCCTCAACTTCAGAGATCGAGTCTCCTACAGCTTGGATTTCATCGTCTAGGCCTTTATCTTCCTCGAAATCAACCGAAATGCTCGATCGAGCCGAGCAGCGAGAGGATCGAGTAGAAACAGATTCCGGATCGAGATGAGCACGATTCATCGAGAGAATCTGATAAAACTCCTTCTTGAGCCGTTTCATGGCGATTTCCATCAATCCTTGAGCGTAAACGAGCCTCTCCGAACTAGAATCTTCAGAAACCATGAGATGCATCGCTTTCTGAAGATCATTCACGCGTTTGATGAACTGTTTAGCTTCTCGTTTATCTTCATAGAACATGGAAGTAACTTTGGAGTAAGTTGAAGAATCCAGATTCCATTTCATCACAATCGCCGCCGCGGATTCGACGGTCTGTTCGATCATGGAGTCGTTGAAGCTCCGCCGTGGAGTCAAGGCCGGCGTTCTAGCCGGCGACGAGATCGAATACCTCGAAATGGAATTCGCCGGCGACGAGAATTGGTAGAGGAAACTCCTCATTCCTTTTCTCGGCATTTTGCGATCTCTGAATCTCAAACCCTCACCGGTTTCAGGCTTTGGTTTTTGGTGTAATGGTGAAAATGAAAGCCATGCATCGGTATTTATAGGCGATTAAATACGGCGCCGTTTGGAGGATAAACAACGGCAACGAAAATTATTTGACATTTTTGAAACTTTGAGTTATTTTAAAAAAAGACGCCACGTGTATTGACCCGAAAGTTGCGCGTTTTATTAGCTTTGCCTCGTCGTTTTGGACGGCGACTACTGAGTACTGTTTTGACAGATTATTTCGACTTCTTCATACGACGTCGGATTGGTCTTCTCTTTGCTTTATATTATTTGAATTTCATCTTGAATGGGTCTGTGACATTTTTTTAATTAACAGATCTATTGAAAAAAAAAAAAAAAAGAATTTGAGGTTTGTGAGACTAAATTTTTAATTATATGTCTCCGAAATCTTTGAATTTTGATAAATATTGAATAAATTATTGATATTTTAAAAATACTAGAGGTTTAGAACACCTATTATGCACACAAATTAAATGTTAAAACTATTAGACATTTTTAAAAGATCAATGTTATATGGTATACATTTCAAGATTAAGATAAATGATATATAGTATACATTTCAAAATTTAAAAATCTAATAAATACAATTATATGGGTTATAGTATAATCGAGTGTCAAATGAGAGCAATAGCTCGACATTAGTGTCAATTCAACGATAAATAGTTATGAATTTGAATTTTCACTTTCAAATTTGTAGAACTAAAAAAATAATTAGATTAATTTATTAAAAAATAATTGTATTATATGGTTTTCTCAATATTTTTTTCTAGTTGAATAATTGAGAAATTTTTTGAATCGGGACCTTTTAGTTTATGACTACACACTAACATCTTTTAACTATTGTTTTATTAGCTTTTTGATAAGGTTTAATTGAATAATTAACCTTAAACTCGAACGGAATAAAGATATTCACCCTCTCAAAGTTTTTTCATGCAATATGTATCGATCAAAAGATTCAGCCAAATGGAATTGTTTCCATGTTCTAAAAAAGTTTTGACATTTTTTTAACTGATTATATTTAAAATTAAATATTGTTTTAGGTGATTGGTAAGAGGAAATTATAGAATTTGTTATAAGAAACTTCTAACTGTTATAGTTGTGTTTTTTTTCCTTCCCTTATAGTTAGTTAAATAACGATTTTTGGGTTTTTTTTTCTAAATTTTAAAAAATGTTTTTTAATTCATTTTAAAACGATTTAATAAAATTTTAAAATTTCAAAAATTAATCTTCAATGTCATTTTATTTCTAATAGATTTGATTGGATAAATTATAATAAGGGATGAACTCGAACTCAAGAAAAATTAGGGACAAATTATTAAGCAAACCTTGGTTGACTTACTGACAGATTTTACCCGTTTATTATTTAATAAAGTTCATAAATTTACAAAAACTTATACACACATAAAATTTATTATTATTATTTTTTAAATCACATAAAATTTAATTTATATTTAAGTTTGAGTATGTCAAGATTTAAAAATTCATGGATTACTTAGATGCTATTTTTAAAATTTAAAACCTTTTTAAATACAAAATTTAAAAAGTACTGAACACTTCTTAATAAAAGTTTTTTTACCTTAAAAAAATAAATAAATAAAAATTTAGATATATTTTAGGAGATTTTGGATGTATAATTTTTTTGTAGTAGAAAATTCAAATTGATTTTTATCACCCATAGAATTCAATAATGATAAAATTCTATCACTCAGTTGAATTTTATTACACTTATATTACTGGTTGAGTTCTATTAGTGATAGAAAATAATGTATTATAAATGAATTATTTTAGAAATTGTGTTGCAAATATAATGCAATAGGTAAAATGTGCTATAGAGGGTAAATTCGTTAAAAGAAATTTCAAATTTTAATGTTTTTTCAATTTAATAATATTTAAGACTCAAATTTCTAATTTTTTATGGTTAAATTGTATATAATATGAGTAAAATTATGTTCTTGTTTATCTTAAATTTTAAAGTTAAAACTAAACATGAAATTTTACCTTATTTTGAAATTTTGTGATTATTTAACTTTATGGTGTTAATTAGTCAAATTGAGCATTTGTGATTATATTAATACACGATTTATTTGAGAGAAATATGTTAAAAGAGCAAGTTGGTCTTAGTATGGGGTTTGTTTGTTTGGAAAAATTTGCTCAAATGTAAATAACAATTATTATATGTAAGCATTTATTTCACCAAAGGTTCAAACATTTGGCAAATGAACCAATTGGAAACTTTTTGATACATAGCATTTAGTTTTGGAAATATTTATTAAGACACTTGTTTTGGGACAAGTAGGAAGTTTCACTAGGCAATTTTGTTTGACTAATTTTTAGAAAAGGTTTCTTTTTTCAAATAATAGGCGAGGTCATTAGTACAATATATCGATGTAAATTATATTTTCGAATCAATTTTTAATATATTTATTTGTTTCTGTATTTAATTATAATTATAAAAGACTTATAAAAAGAATTAATTATTGGAAATAATATAAATTTTTGTTTTCTCTAAAATTTAATCTAAAAATGTTGACTAAAATGTCATTTTAGTCTTTAGATATTTCAATACTTTTCACCAAAAAAAACTTTAAAATAGTTTTCTAAATTAGAAAAAAATTGACAACCGTTTTATGAAATGGTTAAACACTTAAACTAATGATCGTAATAAAAAAAAACAATGAAACTAATGACTCGAATTATTTTTTTTTTTTTTTGAGACAAATGACTCGAATTATTTAATTGTGTAAATAATTTTAAAACAATTTCATAGATGAAATAAGTCTTTATTTGAATTCGTTCTCAAGTCTGTCACAAAATCTTTGTGAAAAAAACAAAGTTACAAGCAACTTTAAGACAGTTGAAAATGGAGAGATACAAATGATGGGATTGGATAAGAAATAACAAACTCAATCCAAATATTCATATTGTTATGATATTGTGTTTACAATTTGGCCATAATCCTCATGCATTTGCTTATGTTTTAATCAAGAAAGTTCTATACCAATAAATATATTTGTCATAATTTATTTACATATTTATGATCTAATTTTTCATCCAGGTAATGCAAAATAACTTTCTTTCACTTGTTTCAACAAAAAATTAAGAATATATTATTTGTCTTAGGGAATAATGAATGCATTAATGACTTTTTCATTTAAATGAATCATTAAGAACGAACATTTAAATTAGAGAATGCCAATTTAAAAGTCAAAGGAGAACTTTAATTTCATCAAAGAAATTGATGGATGTTAATAAGGGTGAATTTTTTGTCATACTTGAAATTTAAATTCATAATATTTTACTTATAAGTTTATTCATTAAACTTAATTTTGTTGGTCCAATCCACAAGAACTTTAATTTCATCATAGATATAAAATCTTTTATCTTTTAATTTTGGCTAGCTCCAATATTACTTTTGCACATTTTCAACTCTTTTAAATGGATGGTGAGAGGATTTCAATAATGCATAGTTGTCCTATTTTATGACCATTATTTTTAATTTATTTTTTTTTATAACAAATTTAAATGTATGAATTTGAGCATTTGGACTTTAGAGAATTAAAGAGACGCTTAGTAAATTAATTTTGAAAAAGTTAAAAAATGAAACTAAAACATTTAATTGAAAAAAATTGTTGAACATGTTGGGTTTAGGTTGCAAGTTGATATGGTCAATAATTGATAATTGTTGAAGTTGGACGTAATTTCAAAAGTCAACAACACTTCCGATCTAAATATTCAACCAAATTTATTTCAGGAAAATTTCCAAATAAATTGAAGTTGGACCAAAAATTTCCAAATGTATATTTCAGGAAAAAAAAAACCCCACCAATGTACGGTCATTCAATTATTTTATATTTTTTTGAATTCTGTTCATTCAATTATTTGAATGATGCATATATTTCATATTGAATTATATTATATGTTTTTTAATCTATACACTTTTTAAAAACACAACCATTTTCTAATTATTTTATTACATAAACTATCAATGATGATCTAAACTACGGTCTATGATTGATTGATATATATTATCAATTAAAAAAAATAGAGGTTTGAATTTTGCTGAATTAAAAATCAAAAGCAATTTACATGTTGTTCATTCTTTAACAAATAATGGATCTCGACGGTGTCTAAATGTTAATTTGATATCTAAGGTCTCGTTTGATAACCATTTTATTTTTTATTTTTTTAATGAAATTTAAATCTATTTTTACTCAAATTTCTTACCATGTGCTCCATCTTTCCTACAATGTATCCATATTTCTTTAAGAAAGTAGGTGAAGACTAACCAAATTTTTAAACCAAAAATAAGTTTTTGGAAGTACTTTTTTTTGTTTATAAATTTTGGTTTTGTTTATGAAAATATAGGTAAGATGTAGATATCCAAATAAAGAAAAAGGTATAGTAAGATAGTTATTGTAGGCTTAAATTTCATAAACAAAAATCGAAAAATAAAATAGTTATCAAACCGGGCCTAAATATTTAGGATTTGTTTGATCTTTTTTAATAAAAAACATTCAAAACGTATATTTTAGTTTAAAAATTAAAACGAATAAAACCATTTAAAAAAAAATCAAGCATTTTGTTGTAAGATTGATAATGAGTTCGACTATATATATTAACATGTTAGCATAAATATTTATTGAATATTAAAGAACAAAATGGATTCTAAAAACTATTAATAATAAATAAAAATCAAAATGGTCGTTTTAGAAACTTTAAAAATAAAATAAAAAATTAAAATTTTGATATATTAGTGGAAGAACTCAAATAAGATTTAAAGTTATAGCGATAAGTATTTAATATAATTTACCCGAAAATAGTATAATATTATTTTTATTTTTTATTCAACAATAATTGGGCGAGGTTTTTTTTTTTTAATTTTTTAATCGAGGTCAAGGATAAGGGTTAAAGTCTACATACTCCATGGTTATTGGATTATAAATATTGTAAATAAGGCTAAAGCTATGCTCTTTTTAACTATAATATTATTATTTATTTATATGTTTTTTATGATAGTGATTTTTTTTTTGTGAGTAGAGCTTTGATGTGCTCTTATATAACTTAATAGTCATGAGATTGTGTAGAAATTATAAAAAATATATAATAATAATCTTTTTATTTTTGTGTATTAAGACATATGACTTATTATTATTTATGATTGACTTATTTCAAATTAATATAACATTTGTTCATGCTAACCAGAACAATACTTCTACAAGATTAGTGTATACTTAATAATCAAGTGGTCATCATGAGTTCAAATCCCCTGTCTCCAATGTTATAGTTCTCAAAAAAAATATCACACGTTCGAATCTATAAATGATTACTTTATACAAGGTGCCGTTAGAACTCAACTCTTTTTGACACTATTTATATTAGTGAGATGTATGTATGTTTAAACATTTTGTTTTAGAGAGGAGAGCTTAATTTTATCTATCATATATGTGCTTATAACTTTTTTTTAGTAAGTTAGTATATACTCTTTTTTTTTTAGTAAGTTAGTAAGTTAGTATATACTTATCATTAGAAATAAAAGATCATGAATTCAATTTCTTTTATCTTTCAATTATTATCTAAGTGAACTAAAAAATTATTTTTTGCATTATATATTATTGGCCGATAAATATATTTTATTAATAATTAAGAGATTGCATGTTTGAATCTCTTTTTTAAATGTGTTAAATAATTAAAGAAAAAAAAAATCTTAGATCACTAAACTCAAATAAAAAGAAGAAAGTTTTGTATCACTCATATTCAAAACCAAAAATATGTATAAGGTGTAAAGACTAAGAAAATACCAAAATTATAATTTAAATTTTCTTATAATGAGGTAGGAGTAACAATAAATTTAAACTAATTCATTATACACTTAAAAAAAACATATCATAATTATATGCATCAGGTTTGTCGGTAATTTTGGTCCTAAATTTATATGTTTGTGCGAAACTGTATTTAATTAAGAGTAATTGACATATATCAATCGATGAAAAAGTTGTAAATTAAGCCTTACTCATTTTGTTTTTCTCAAAATATTGTTATTTTATTAAAAAAAAAATTTAATTCTTGCTCTATTTTAATTAGTTCATAAATTTTAAAATATTTTAATTTATTCTTAAATTTAGAAGGTAAGATGGCACAAATTGGTGACATCATTAAAGTTTAAATTTAATACCGCATACCTCTTTTAAGGAGGGCTTGCCTCCTTAGCTAAGGAGACAAGTTTTTCTCATTTATCTATTAATCTTTGTTAAGTGTCGATAACTTTTTTATTGCAAACAATTTTTTTATAATATTTTAAATGTTGCAATTATCTTCTTGAAGTTAAGGAGCAACTCAATACTTAACAAAAATACCATAATTGTGTACTAAAAAAAATACAAGTTTGACCATAAAATAACCACTATGGAGATTGATGACCCATCATTTTATGCACTCCAAAACTCTCTTTGACCAATGGAGTCAATCCATAATGATTAATGTTATGATAATAGTTGATGAATTTGAGTCAAATATATATTTTAAGCTTTATTTTCTCCATTAAGAAAAAATAGAAAGAAAACAAAATGGCACAAATCTTCTCTTTGCTTCCTTCATCTCTCGTTCACACTCAACCATCACAAAAGTCCCCATAATAATCGCTCTCTCTTTATGATAAAGATGTATATAATTTTCGTCGGTCTCATAAGTGGTGTTTTTTTTTGCCATATTTAAAGAAGATTTAAATTGAGGATTTACTAATTCTTCTTCGAAAATTCATCTAAAGATTTAAATTGAGGATTTACTATTCTTCTTCAAAAATTTACCTCCAAACGAGTTTTTATTAGCTCTTATTCTTTTTTACTTTAAAAAATAACTCATAATTTATAATAATTCATTTATAATTACTCAAACATTTCTAATAACATATTTCTAATAATTAATTTCAAATTAATCAAAATAACTCATTTTTAACGTTTAGTTTTAATAATTTCTTTTTTAACTATTCATTTTAAATATACATTAAAACAGGATTTTGACTCTAACTACTATATATAAAAATTAGATTCAAACGAATTTTCGGCTATAATTCTCAAATTTTAACTGTTAAATAACTTATCAATATAACTCTTCACGTTGAATTGTAAACAAACACCACTCTCAAATAATCACTCGATAAAGCCAAAAATTCTTACCATTTTTCTCTCGTACATCCAATGGGCAAACTACTAATCCGATTGTGCTTACATTTAGAGATGTAACAAAAAACAATCAACAACTCGAATAATCTGGACTAGTTGGGTTATAATTGTTTTAATTGAGTTAGGTTATGATTTTTAATATTGGTTGGGTTAAGTCGTTCTCAAATGGACTAATTTTTATTTGGTCTTTCAATCCAACTCAACTCAAATTAAAAAAAAAATGTTATATATGTGTACAAGATTAATTAATAATATATGTTCTTAACAATTAGTTAGAAACATACACTAATCTAAATAACCTACATTTAATTATATTATCATGCATTTATTTATTTAGCATATTTACCCATTATGAATGATGTTTTAGACATAAAAAAAAGTTAACAGAACCTCAAAACTCAATTTAAAAATATATGAATTAAGTTGAATTGGATTATTTTAATACATGGTATTGAATGAGTTAAAAAATTGATCAATCTAAAAATTTAGGTCAATTCAATATGTAATTTCTCTAACCCGACCCAAAATATCTCAATTGAGTCGGGTCCCCACCCTCTCGACCTCCTTGAGTTTGAAGTCGGAGCATGCAATTATGTTCAAATTGGAGAAATGTATTTCAAATTTTTGGACTTTTTTTCAATTGAATGTAGAGTTGTTCAATTAGGTGGTTGAAATTTATTGAAACCACCACCACACATAACATGCAATTTGGTGTGTGCTTGTAGATTAAATATACAAATAATGTATGTAGCTCTTGTCCTTTACCATTCTTGGTAAATTCTCGTGCATTATTAATCTTGGCCAAGAAAAAGATAATTGATCAATTAATTTCACCTAAAGACATTTTGTTCTTTCAATTCCGATCTATTTCAATCTCATAACATTATTATAAATTGGTTAAAGTTGAATAAAAAAATTTAATCAAATATTTATAAGATAAATGGAATATTCCTCCAAATTATGAATTGGTTTGGAGATGAATGTCCACTAAAAACTTATTAAGTCCAAACGGGTATTAGATCCAATGAATGCTCACATCTAGAGATATCCATTTTCTCTATTTTCTATGATACGAACTAAATGGGGACGGGGAATGTAATCCCCACCCCATTTATATAATTTTAACAGGAAGGAAAAAAAATTTCTATCCCCAACCCACCAGTGGACATCTCTACTCACATTATCCAATAATTGTCACATTATATTAAAGAAACTAAACCTTTAAAAAAAACTTGGGAGAATTTTAAAAACTCAAAATTTATTAAATACTTTCGGAATCTTTTAGGTGTTAGAATTATAATTTGGATTAAAAGATTCAAACTCATTCGATTGTGCTTCTTTTACGATAGTTCATGTTTCTTCTTCTTCTTTTTTGAGGATACAACTGATGGTTCAAGTTTTCAAAACATATATACAATGTTTTTTTTTACATATCAAAATATTTATGAAACGTTGACTTTTTTTTTTGAGTTACGATTATTAGGGGGATTCGAACCTATGATCGAGGTCATCAGTCATCATATATACAATAATGTCACTGAGTTAATACTCTTGTTGACTATTGAATGTTGAGTCTAAAGAATTATTTATTTAATTTAATAGTAAATTTAGAGATATATTCAGTACAATTATAAAAATTCCTCAAATTGTTGAACTTAAGAAAGAAATAACAATAATAATCTAAGTTCATTCTGTCTCTACACCTTCTCAAGAGGCATTGTGAAGCTTTCACATTTTTCTTCACATTTTAATTTTTTTGATTATAACGTTATTAATATCGGGTGAAAATTCACATATTTTGACATGCATATGAGTTTCCTAATGTGTCTTAATCATAGGCAATGAACTAAAAAAAATCTCAAAAAAAAAAAACAATGCATTTATGAAATCTTTTATTCTTAATAATAAAAGCACCATTTAGCTTCCCAACTTTAATTTATAACAATTTATTTTTTTGTGTGTTGAAATGGTAGATATCCATAACATCACAATTCCCATGAGTTATCACCCCTCTCATAAATTCTATCAAGTTACATGTTATAAGTTACAACTTTGTATTGTAACATTCACCATTGCAAATCCTATAAATAGGATGGTGTGAAGCATTTAGAAATACAACTCAATAATAGAGAACAACTCACTCTTCTCTCTACTTTGTTCTTGTTGTTCTTGATTATTTTATAACACGTTATCAGCACGAGTCTCTACCACCTCATTCGCTACAGATAAGTTCTTTACTTATTTTTATGATTTTTTTAAAAATGTTCTTTGTGTATAATGTATATGAGTTCAACAACTCGCATATATACATTGAGCAAATTTTGATTGTTGATCATTTTTATTTTGTTGTTAGTTGCTCCTAATTTTATATGATATCATATTTGTTCCATGTTTTTATGTTGCTCTTGATTTTATATGATATGCTTAAAATGTTAACTATTTGGCATAGTTGTAAAATTGAATTCTTTTCGTTGTCTACAACTTATTTCATGCATATATTGAACTTGAAATTATGTAGTTCAAATAATAAATTCGAATGTGTTCATTCTTATTATATGTGATAAGTTTCAATTTTTATGAGCATATAGAGCTTAATGGTTAAATCAATTTTAGAAATTGATATTTTAGTATAACATGGAGGTATTTGATGTTGCAATCTACTTATCTATCTAATTCTTTAAATCATCCATATGTGGATTGTTTTTGCTTAGGATTTTGAATCTTAAGTATCGTGTCAACAAAGCAAAGACATAACTTAATTGATATGAAATATGAGTTTGTGAAGGAAAGGTTATGAGTTTAGATCCCTCTCACCCCCAAATAAATTTGGTTAAATAATAAAAGGCTTATTTATTTTTACTAGTACCCATTGTAGTTTTGATTCTTTATGATATATGCTTTAAATTATTTTATTGCATGAAAAATGTTTGTTTAATTGAAATATTTTCGTATAAGGTTAACACACATGCATTTGAATTATTTATAGCTTTTGTATCCATAAGGTGAAATGGATTAGAATGTTTTCTAATAGTATTAAGATGTCATTGTAATAAGATTAAAGCTAGCAATCTTTAAGTATTCAGATGATATGATGATTTTGACATAATAAGAAAGATTATATCATCAACTCTATTTATGGATGGTTCTATATAGGTTGATGTATTTTAGAAGTTAAAAGTTAAATTTATGTGTTATGTGTTTTGTAATAATTAAATTTCTTGAAAGAAATTATTTAATAACTTTTTGATTTTGCACATAGAGAGCATGTTTATGTATATATATGAATAACATGCATTATAAACACAATACTAAAAGTAGAAAGAATTTTCTACATCAACAAAGTTGAAGTGCATAATGTACGTAAGTGCTCATTTTAATTAAATGCAGTTTAAGTTGCATTATTTCAAATTGAGAATTGCTCATTTTGATTAGATGCACATAGAGTTGTGAAGTTTTTAATCAAGAAATGTCCACTTGATATGTGGATCTATAAGTACACATCATGAATCAATAAGTGATTCTAAAGTACAAATGAGATATATTTTCTTCCTTTCATAGATAAAATACGCTCATCTTTGAGAATATTAAGGAAGAAGATCTAATTATTGTGATGAGAAATCACATCTTCTTAAGATTGAATCAAACAAATGAGAATTGGATAAGACAATCATGAATCTCAACCAACAATTGGCAATGCCAAAGTGAATGTTAATATCCAATAGTTATGGTTGAGGTTGAGGTTGAGGTTGAGATTGTGATCAATAATTGACGAAGAATAAAAATGGGGAATGTTTTGTTTGAATCTCTTGGAGAGATATTTAATTTTTTGAGCCCCTTAAAATATAACATATTTGTATGTTATAAATTTCTTGGAATCTCTTGAAGAGATAATTAAACACTTTGACTCGATCAAACATGACAGATTTGGATGTTGCAAACTTCTTCTTAATCTCAATCAAAGAATAAGAATTATGAACGTTTATGCTTGGCAAAGCAAGAATGCAGCAATATACATGTAGACACTATTTTTCAGGATTGACAATAATTAAGTCAAAAGTCAATATTATATCAAGTTATGAAGACTTGATTGAAATTGCTGGAAAAACAAAACTTATTTGCCTAGGAGAGCAAATTTATATTTTGATCAATCAAAGAGAAGTCTACTAATTTAAAAAATATATATACGTTAGGTAGTTACTAAATGAAAAAACATATATTAGAAAAGCTGCTAGGTTTTTCTTCAAGATTATATTATGCACATAATTGATGTTATTGAAATATATGAAACAATGAACCTGAAGTTCATTTATTCATATATAGTTACTATGTGGCATAATGAGTAATGTAGAGTCAATATGTATGAGATTAATTATTGAGAATACATATGAATATGTGTATTGAAGAACTAAAAGATTCTTCCATCTATTAAACTGTAATGCGATGCTTGCTCTCGCTATCACTAGCTAAAATGAGATTGAGCTTTCCATTATCATATATGTGAACATATTAATCCACCAAAGAAAGCATTTGCAAGATTATGTGCTCAAATGAATAAATTAAAAGCACAAGTTCTTGACGGTGAGATTAAAAAGTATTTATATTGGGAATGCTGATGAATATACATCTCTAATGACTTATTTCCTTGGGATAAATGTGTTGAACCTTTATAGTTTATGTTCAAACACGAAATGGTATAACGAAACCATTTATGAGAGCAAAGATTCTTATATCTATATGGGGTCATGCTATTTTCCATGTAGCATAGCATATGTGGATAAGGCTGGCAACCTATCATATAAAATCCTTCTTACAATTAGCATATGGCCAAAAGCGAAGCATATTCCATTTGTAGATTTTTTTTTATGTGCAGTATAATTTATCATTTCTCCACCACACTGTTTTAATATGAGTTCTCAAATGAGACTAGGAAGATATGTTGAATTTAATTCCCCATCAATGATTAGATATCTAGATCCCTTGACAAGTGATATGTCAACTACACAGATTGCTAATTGCCATTGATGAGACAAATTTTCCAACATTAGGGGGAGAAATTGAGAAATGTTGGAAAATGAAGAAATTGAAAAAAAAATGAGGCCTAAAAATCTCTTATGGTCTCATTTATAAATCCCCATAGAGATTTATGTGAACTGAAAGTTCAAATCTCAATGTGAATTGAAAATTCAAATCTCAATATGAACTAGAAGTTCAAAGAATAATTCAATTGCAAAATATTGCAAATCAAATGTAAATGCATTTACAGATGTTGAGAAAGTGATTAAGTTGTAATTGCACCATCAATTATTTGTATCATGATACAACATATTGTCACAACTAATAAGTTTACACATGTCAGAAGCATGGATAGAACAATGAGTTCCATATATAAAAGATCCTCGTAAACAAAGTATTGAATATTGAAATAGCTCAAGTGAGCAAATGAGTTTCTAGAAAAAATTTCAAATTTGACTAGTCAAAGGAAATAAATGGTAATTGCGCATAATGAAGAGATCTCGATAAGTAATGTCATGACATGAAAAGGATGGAACCAAAAGGGTATAGTTGTTGACGAACATTATTGATGAAAGTGAGATTTGTTGATCTAGATCTGTAAAAGAACGTCGACATGGAAAGGATTGACTAAAGTGGAAAGAAGCAATCCAAGTAGAATTAATTATACCCCATTTCAAAATGTACAGTTTTTGGACTTATAAGTCCATACACCTGAAGGTGTAAAACCAGTTAAATAAAATAAATATTTCTATGTAAAAGAAATGAAGAAAATGAGCTCACAAGATATAAAAGCGAGATTTGTTGCATAAGTATTCTCGCAAAGGTCTGATAATGATTATGACGGTATATATTCTTATATGGTGCATGCAATAACATTGAGAGATATCTAATCAGCATGACTGTATATGAAAAGTTTGTCATGCATCTATTGGATGTAGATAATGAATATTATATGAAAATCCATGAAGGATTAAAAATGTCATAATCATATACGTGAATTTTGGAGAATTCTATTCGATCGATTTACAAAGATCTTTATATGAATAGTCCGGACAAATGTGATATAATCGTTCGAGTGAATTCTTGTTGAAAAAAAAGGTAAAAAAATAACCCTATTGTCCATGTGTTCTTATAAAGAAATCACAGTTGGATTTTGTTATTATTGTTGTGTATGTTGATATAATTGAAACTCCTGAAGAGTTTCAGAATCAATTGAATATCTCAAGAAAGAACTTAAGATCAAAGATCTTGGAAAGACAGTTTTGTCTTGGACTGCAAATGAAACATTTAACTGATGAGATATTTATTTATCAATCAACTAAAAGATTTTGTAAAGGTTTACATGGACACAACATATCCATTGAACATTTCAATGGTAGTGATCACTCGATATGAAATAAGAAATATTCCGTCTTCGAGAAGATAATGAAGAACTAATTGGTCTTGAAGTACCATATCTTAGTGCAATAGGTGCACTTATGTATATAGCTAATAATATATAGCTTGATATTACATTTTCAGTAAATTTACTAACTTGATATAGTTTTTCTTCCACAAAAAGATATTGAGATAGGGTTAAGATATTTATCTAATCCCCACAAAGTTAGATCCTAAACAGATTATGGTGGAACTCCTATATCATGGTGACTTGTAAATCAGGTCATTACAACAACTTCTTCAAATATTGTTGATGTTCTTGCAATTCATGAAGCTAGTCAAGAATGCGTACTGTTGAGATCAATGACTCAATATATTCGTGAAACATGTGGCTCGTCTTGTAGCAAATATCGTCCAATGACATTATACAAGGACAATACAACATATATATCACGTATCAAAGAAGGATATACCAAAGGAGATAGAACGAAATATACCTCACCAACGCTTATCTACAATCATGATCTTGAAGAAAATGGTGATATCACTGTTAAACGAATCTATTCAAAAGATGACTTGACAGAGTTATTCACAAATGCATTACCTACGATAACATTCGAGAAGTTAACACTCAACATTGGAAGGTAACGACCTAGAGATCTCAAATGAGGTTTCCATGAGGGGGAGTAAAACACTGCACTCTTTTTCTCTGGGTTTTCCTAGCAAGGTTTTTAACGAGACAGTTGTTAAAGTAAGTAAATAATGTACTCTTTTCCCTTCATAGGATTTTTCCCATTGGGTTTTTTTCTATGAAGGTTTTAACGAGGCATATTTACATACAATGGATATCTAAGGGGGAGTGTTATGAAATGGTAGATATCCATAACATCACAATTCCCATGAGTTATCACCCCTCTCATAAATTCTATTAAGTTACATGTTATAAGTTACAACTTTGTATTGTAACATTCACCATTGCAAATCCTATAAATAGGATGGTGTGAAGCATTTAGAAATACAACTCAATAATAGAGAACAACTCACTCTTCTCTCTACTTTGTTCTTGTTGTTCTTGGTTATTTTATAGCATTTTGTACTTTTAAATCTGTAACGATTAATATATATTTTTTAGTGTGTAATAAATTAGAGAGAAAAAAATAGTTCGTATAGTTTGGAAATTGCAACAATTTCATTCATATACACCGTTAAAAATCTGACCAATATAAATAGCATTTTTGTATTATGTATCAATTTAGTTTTTGTAGTTTATAAATGCATGTGGTTTTTAAGCAATGCTGGTCCACATAATTACAAGACCTGATAGAGTGTAGATGGAACTAAAAAAAATAAGGTTAAAATACCATTTTGGTCCCTCAACTTCTATTTTGGTCCCTAGACTTTCAAAAGTCCAATTTCAGTCCTTCAACTATTAAGTTTGTTCTATTTTGGTCCCTAAACTTTCAAAAGTCTAATTTTAGTCTTTCAACTCTGCAAAAAGTTAAAAAATAGTCCTTGTAGTTAAGAAAAAATTAACCATAGTTAAAATATGATGAGTTGGCAAGAAAATAATAATAAAAAAAATTATAATAATGTTCATCTTCTTCGTTTCCTCTTCTTAAATGTATTAAAATTAACCATATATAGTTCAACTCATATCTTAAATGTATTAAGAATTATTTCAAATCTCCAATACCTCTAGTATATTAAAATAAGGTTAAATATATTTCTCAAAAGTTTTCAAAGTTTAGAAGTATTAGGGGTTGTTTGTTTGGCATATTTAGGTAGGAGTTAGTTTTAGGATTTATTAATTCCGGCTCGAAAACCTACCTCCGAACGAGTTTTTATTAACTCCCCTCATTTTTACTTTTAAAAACAACTCTCATTTCTAACTATTCACTTTTAATCATTTATTTATAACTACTCAATCATTTCTAACCGCTATTTTTTAATTATTAATTTCAAATCAATCAAAATAACTCATTTTTAACCATTCATTTTTAATCATTTTTTTTAAGTACTAAAAATAACTACTTATTTTAAAGATCTATATCCAAATAAGATTTTTACTTTAACTCATCTAGACAAAAACTATATCCAAACGAATTTTGTACACAACTTTCAATTTTTAACTACTCAATATAACTCTTCAACTCAAATACTACCTAAATATGTCAAGCAAATACCCCCTTATAGAAAGAAAGAATAATTTAAATCACGTGTTATATGATTCGATAACTAAGAACTTACAACATGTTCGAATCTTCCACGTCAAATTTGGTTGAATCCAATAAAATATATATATATATATAATTGGATGGAGTATTTTTTGTAATTTATAAAATAAAAGGAAGGGTAATTTCGTCCGAATGTTGGTTTGGACAAGAATTAGTTAGGGCATTCTGCACAATTACAATTACCCCAACATTTCCATTTCTCGTAATCCGTTTTCGTTGGAATTTTTTGGGCGATCTCTCAGGTACGCAATGGTTGAAATTTGATCTTAACATTCACAAAACTTCATCTTTGAATCCAAATTTTCTGAAATTTTTTTCCAATTCCACTGTTCTTCTTCATCTTCTTGATCTGTAACCGCATTCAGAAACTGCTGTGAATCGATTTCAACAATGCAAAGCATCAAACAGCTTCACAAGCAATCCAGCATCAATCACCGGCGAGATGAAGAGATGCCGCCGGTCCTATCGTCGCCGTATTCGCCAAAAGCTCTCAAACACCCCAGATCTCTGCCCCGATCCATCAATTACCTCTTCCGAGAACAGCGCCTTCTGTTTGTGTTCGTCGGCATCTTGATCGGCTCTACCTTCTTCGTTTTCCAGCCCACTCTGTCCCGTACTGGCCCCTCGGATGCCGGTTCTTCCTTACCCAGATCGTATTCGAGGAGTTTGTCGATCCGGGACGGGGTTTCGGGGTCGGGGATGTTAGGCATTGGTAAAGCTGGGGGAAGAGTTCCAGTTGGTATTGGTCGCCGGAGGTTGAGGATTGTTGTCACTGGTGGAGCTGGATTTGTTGGGAGTCATCTTGTGGATCAGCTAATTGAAAGAGGGGATGATGTGATTGTTATTGATAATTTCTTCACAGGTAGAAAGGAGAATTTGGTTCATCATTTGGGGAATCCTCGATTCGAGCTGATTCGACATGATGTCGTTGAGCCAATTCTTTTGGAGGTGGATCAAATCTATCACTTGGCTTGTCCAGCTTCCCCTGTTCATTACAAGTATAATCCTGTCAAGACTATTATATCCTTTTTCAGCAGTTTCGATTTCGGGTTCTTGCTTGTCTTAGTAGTTAGTATATTGTATGTTAGGAAGAAATTTTGCTGTTAGAATTATTATGTTTTTGTTTTCTTTCTGGATGTCCTTAATTGCTTATCACAAGACAAATGTAATGGGTACCTTGAATATGCTTGGCTTGGCAAAGAGAATTGGGGCTAGATTTCTACTTACTAGTACAAGTGAGGTTTATGGTGATCCACTTGAGCATCCTCAGAAGGAAACGTATTGGGGAAATGTAAATCCCATAGGTAGAGTGCAATTCTGATATATATCGAGAGCATTTTGATTTCGATCTATATTTGCATCAGAGTTGCAATTTTATGATAATAACTTGTTATTCTTAGGCGAAAGGAGCTGCTATGATGAAGGAAAGAGAACAGCAGAAACCTTAACCATGGATTATCATAGAGGTGCTGAAGTTGAGGTAACTATACTCATGTTTAGCTGTATTCGGTGTTCCCTTAGCTGCTGTTATAATGTTTACATTGAACATGAAGAAACAGGATCGGGGTGCTTTTACATGGGATTAATCTCTTGAAGTTTGCTTATTCATTAATGGTGAGATTTTCTCTTTGCAGGTTCGAATTGCTCGTATCTTTAACACATATGGCCCCCGTATGTGTCTAGACGATGGGCGTGTTGTCAGCAACTTTGTTGCACAGGTTAAACATCTCACTTGATTTTTTCCCTTTCCCTATTTTAGTCTTTAGAATTGTTCAGGAGCTGATTGTGACAAAATGCTTTATTTTCTAATACTCTTAGTAATTGTTCAGGCCATCCGAAAACAACCATTGACTGTTTATGGTGATGGAAAGCAAACACGGAGCTTTCAATATGTCTCTGACTTGGTATGGCATACTGACTTTTGTAATTTCTTGACTGAACTTTTGTTTGTGTAGCTTCACTAAGAAATATTATTAATGTTTTTGCATTCTTCTAGTTCTAACTTCATTTGACACTTACCAACTGTAGATTGAATAAACCTTATTTGATGACTCTATATTGCCATTCTTGTTGATATCCTATAATCGAAGTCATGTTGAATGCATTTTTCATCTCCATCTATTTACGTTGATTTCATATTTTAGGTGAAAATGTAAAGGCGTTGGCAGGAAGATTTAAGGCAACTTTTAAATTAGTTTGTAATTTTACAAACGGTTAAACATATTCTAGTTCTTTTCTATCATAGCATCTAATTTCCATGAAGATTAGATGCTTGGGGTTTTTCATTTTTCAATTGTTATTTCTGTGGTTAGTAGATGTGTAAGGGCATCAATTGGAAACTTGACTTCAAAGATCCAAACTAGGAAGCTGTAGTTCTAAAATAAAGAATTATCTTGTAACCTATATTGAGGACCTTGAAAATGATCTCTAATGACAGGTTAATGGATTGGTGGCACTAATGGAAGGTGAACATGTAGGGCCTTTTAACTTGGGTAATCCTGGAGAATTTACTATGCTTGAGCTGGCTGAGGTTTGTCTTCCTAATTGACTCACTGAGTTCCATTTGATAACCAATTTATTTTTGAAAATTAAGCTTTTTTTCCCTCCATTTCTATATAATGATTTTCATCTTTATTAAAGAACCATTTGAATTTGTTGGTAAACCACCATGGGTAGTCTAGTGGTCAAAAGCCTCTTCTTGGTGCTCTTTATCACCTCTCGCTGGTTATTACATCCAAGACATTGTATTAAACTGGGAAGCTTTGATTTAGTGCTGCTGATTGTTTTGATACTAGTGTTTTGTTATTTATGTCTTGCCACCTTGATCGTCAAGGAAGCCTACTGATTTTGTATTAGTTTTGTATTTTCTGATTTTACTTTTCTACCTCCCTCTTTGAGATTTGTATCTCTGAGCTCTTGCTCTTTCATTTCCTTAGAAAGCTGGTCTCTTGTTTCAAAAAAAAATCTAGTGGTGAAAAGGACAATAAAAAAAAGGATATGGGATCAATCCAGGGTGGCCACCTACCAAGAAATTAATTTCCTACCGGTTTCCTTAACATCCAAATGTTGTAGGGTAGTTGAGGTGTGCGTAAACTGGTCCAAACACTCACAAATATTTTTAAAAGACAAATTGTTAGGAACTACTCGTTTTTTAGTTTTCAAAACATGGCTTGATTTTTTAAAACATAGGTAAAAGGTAGATGACAAGACAACGAAATTAATAGGTGAAAATAGTATTTATAGACTTAATTTTGAAAAACCTAAAACAAATGGTTATCAAACAAGCCCAAACTATTTATGGATTTTCAGATCATTTCAAGATTCATATAAAGTGGTTTTACTTTCAGTGATATTATGACCTGACCTTTCTTGTTTTGGGTATTTGCATATGTACTACTACACCATGAGAGATATAGAGAGAGATAGTGATAGATTTCATAGCAATAGTTTCAACATCCTTTTTTGTCCTGGTTGTATATAGGTTGTCAAAGAAACCATAGATCCAAGTGCAACAATAGAGTTCAGAGAAAATACTGCTGATGATCCTCACAAGAGAAAACCAGACATTAGCAAAGCCAAGTCATTACTCAACTGGGAGCCTAAGATCTCCCTAAGAGAAGGACTGCCTCTCATGGTGAGTAACTTCCAGAAGCGCATTTTGAATGAAGATGAAGGCAAAGGTCTCAAATGAAGAAAACTACAAGGAATATTACAAGTATGTATAATGCAAAGCAACTGAATCCTACTGATTCATTCATTCATTCATTGTTCAAATATCTTCTAAATTCAGCTTCATCCCACACTATAGGAACATAAAAGGTTTTTTTGCTTTTCATTACAAGTTTTGAGTGCCATATCCCTATTTATTTGTGTTCTTTTCAATGCATTTTATCCAATAGAGATCTCTGCTGCTGGTGAAAAGGTCATTTTGGCCCTTTTTTTTTTGTTTACTTCACCCAGCATGATTAGGCTACATGAAGTATGGTTGTTTGAAGCAGCCCAATCTGTTTGTATGGGATTTGAGTGTCCACTTTTATCTCTGGGCTGTTCAGTTTCACTTGCCTCATTATACTCTACATATATGTACCCCTTCCAAATAAACTTCACATACATACATACATTGTATTTGTCAATATGAATGATATGATGGTGTGGAACTGTTTCTTTAAGTTTTGATTCTGCTTCACTCAGCCATCTAATTTAAATCTAATCATTCAAATTTGAAGTTTGTTTGTGTGTTTGGTGAATGATTCAACCTTTTTGCTGGTGCTGCATTGTTGTCTTGTGATTAGGTGCTTAATGGGTGGTTGAATTGCAATGAGTGCATTTTTCTTTTCTTTAGTTCAATGATAAATGTGGTAGGAAAAATTTGGATTTCTAATCAATTGCTCAAAGACAATGCTTTCACAGTTATATCTATTTTGACTTGGTCAATTTATGAGTATTTCGACTATTTTCAAGGCAAAAGTTTCTAACCCTATTACATTTGTTTATTATATAATTTGTAGAAAATTAATTTATAGATTGGTAGTACCATAAATTAACACATAATTTCTAAGCATTTTATGAATTGCCCTAGTTTGACCACTACAATTCAGGACGGTTGTGACTCATTCAATTTTATATAATAATGGTTATACTACTTGAAAGTCAACCATATACTCACTTTAAACTATTTTAGTTTTAGTTTTATTTTTTAAATTAAGCATATAGATACTACTTCCCCAATTTATTTGTGATTTAGGCTAGGTTATGGAATTAGATATTTAACTTCACCTTTTAAATTATTGTGGTGGGTTATATTTTACCACCACAAATGGTTCAAACTTTTACCACAGTGAATTGAAGGTGAGGCTAAGGGAATTTATTGTTTGGGACAAATATTTGGATCCCTACTCAATATTATCTTATGTGCTTCTTGTCTTCCTTCCAATGGATAATGAAACACACAATTTTTGATGATTGGACACCTTGGGATCTGATTCCAAAGCATCCTAAAATCTTTGTTTTCATGTATAAGAATCCAATTCTATTGAAAGAGAGAGACCAGATTCCATTCCCCCAAAAAAATGTAGAAAATGAAAATAAATATTTGAAGTGTGAAATTTTGAAATAACAACATTCTTATAATTTTATATAAACCTACCAATCTTTGTATGTGAAAATTCAAATGATGAGCATAACTAATTGTGAAGGCTCTCCATTTATTTTAATTAATTTCTTTTAATGTGTAGTGATAGTTGATCCAAGTGCACAATCGAACATACTAATAAGTGAGATTTGAGTAAACACTCATATAACCACACAACCTAACTAGTTAGGAATATATATACTCTCGATTAAGAGATTAAGAGTATCAATATAGATCCAATAATCAAGAGGTCATTCAAATCTCTCTGTTGTAAACAAAAAAAAAAGAAAGAAAGAAATGATGGGATAGAGTGATGAGGAGTGGTTTTAAGACAAAAAGGAAATGGTAAGAGAATAAAGTGGACCAAAGGGTAGGTTGGCATTGAATGAAATGATGAAGAACATAAGGAATTGATTAGAGGCTTTTAACATTATATGGTGAAAGTGGGTTGGCCAAAATGAGAAAGAAAAAAAAAAGAAGCAAAAGAAAAACAAATGAAAACCAAACACCATCAGCATCTGATTCCCATGAGATATTGAAAGGGGAACTCCATAGCTTCAAATTGAAAAAAAAAAAAAAAAAGTAGCTTTGGGGTTTATACTTTAAAACAAAAGAAAAAAAATGAAGAAAAATGAGCAAATTGCAAATGGGTTAGTTAACAAACTGGCACACAACTTCTTTGGAATGCTTATTCACAAGGGACTATTCCCTGTCTTTTCCACCTTCTTTTTCAACTGTTTAGAACCAATAACCTCCTGATTATAACATATTTAATTTCAGTATAATTTTGTTAACAAGATTTTTATTGAACAATACTTAGGTACTTACTAGTGAATACTTACTACAAACTCATCACTTATTTGTGAAGACTATAATGTGCTACATCTTCAAATATCATTTATCTCGTTAATCAATTCATCATTTTTTTTATATATTCTTCAATGCATTTTTTGTATCTAACAAAAAGTGGTAAATTTTTACTTGGATACTTATATTTCTCATTTTTGTTCATGTTGAGTCATGTTAAATCACTCAATTTAAAAACTTGAGCAATTGGATAAATGTAAAATTAATATTAATTATGGAAAAAACAAATTTATTAGAATTTGAACGCATGACATCTTACTCAGATACCATGTTGAATCATTTCAAATTATCGATCAATTTATAAGATGGAATAAATTTAATTATATTAACCGACAAATAATTGAATTGACCTTCATTTTTCTTTGTGATGAGTATAATGGGAAAGATCCAAGTTCTGTGTGCTTTGGGTTTGATTGATAACCTTCTCATGAGCCAGAGAAAAGTACTGTCTGTAAACGGATTCTTTGAAATCATTGGAGCATCTTAGCACAGTGTAAACGTTATAGCGTTTGTCGCCATCATGTCGATGATCGAAATCTCAGCTTGACTAAGATGTCGAAACCAACATCGAGATGAAATCTATGGCGATACTAAGATACTTAGATGCTGAAAGAAGGTGATATTTACAGACCATGTTGTTTGAAGTGTAGTAGCAAGGAGAAATTTTGTTGTCCTATAGCTGTTGCATGTTTGGTTGCTTTCACTCCACAGAGCATTAAACATTGTAATTGAATTTTCTGTAAATTCCAACAGAAGTTTTCATTGCATAAAGACATGATTTTGTTGGACATATCATATAAATTTTGCAGGGCCAGGCTGATATAAATAATACAGTCCCCAGTTATAATTTTACATGTTTTTCTTTTCATTGGAAGGCTCTGACTGCATTGGTTATTTGGTTCAGACTTATGTACTCATGACGATTTGAATCTTAACGATTATGAAGTGATTTAATAGTCAAGAGTATCATAAAATAACTAAAAAATGATGGGGTCAAAATCCATGATGACCACATATTTAAGAATTAATTTTTTGACAAGTTTTCTTCACATTCAAATTGTTGTAAGGTCAGACAATATATCTTGTAAAAATAGTCAACTTGGACACTTATTGATATAAAAAAATATATATTACCTAATTAAATCTTAGCCCCAAAAATCTCAATACTTTGTTGGGAAAACTCTTTACTTTTAAAAAATGAAACAAAAATCAAACTCTCTCTTAGCTTAAAACCAGAAAAGAACAAACTCCTATCTGTAAAAGCTCTCAACTTTCTCTCTTCACCTATAGGTTCAGATTCTTCCAGCCAACCATCTCTTTCCTCTCTCATAATTCATTGTCAAAAGATATATTCTGTACATCCCAAGCTTCAACAGCCATATGCTCAAACATGGAAATCAAGCAAGCCTCCTCGTCTTCCTCCTCCTCCTCCTTCCCCTCCTCGCCCGCTATTCAGCTCGGTGGCCGTGCTCTTGACCGCCACAATCCCATCATCTGTGATGGAAGAAGAAACAGCACCGCCCCCAACACTCTATTAACGCCTCCTCGTGATTTCACTCGACCTCCTTCCAGTCCTCAGCCTCACCGTCAACTCACAAAGAGCAAGAAAGCCTCTTCAAAAGGCAACAGAAGAGCCAAGACTAAAATCCCATTAGTGAAAGAAGAAAAGGAAGAGAAAGAAAGTTCTCATACTCTTCCATCAACTGATATTTTGAAGAAGAGCTCCTTCATTCCCTCTGATATTGTGACAAGGAGTTTCGCTAAGCTGAACGATTTGATCGCTCCTCCTCCTCCACCACCAGCTGGATCCTCGAGGTACCTACTTGGAAGTGATACACCATCAGAATTCTTCGATGGGTTACCAGAGATCGACCCTGCTTACGATATCGTCTCGGTTGATGATTACAAAGAACTCAAAACTGATGGAAATCAAGATGAGCCTACTTCTTCAACAACTCAAGCAGCATTGCCTCAGCAGCCAAAACCAATTCCTACCAAACAGGTTAGCCACTTTGCCTTTTTTTTTTTTTTGATATCTATGAACATCCTTGTCCACTTATGTGCACCTTGACTATTCTCACGGAAGATACCACTCGACCCTACAACATTTGAATGTCAAAAAAACTCGTAGCAAATTATTTCTAGGCAAGTGGCTCTCACTAACTTATGACACTCTTAAGTCTTAACCACTGTGTCATTCCACGATGGTTACTTTGTCATTTCTTTCGTTGATAAAGAAGTAAAATGACATTAAACAAGCATGATTATGAAGGATAAAGAAACCATGTAACTATTTTTAACATTCTACAAGGAAAGTGGCTGTTTTTTCTTACAGAGAAATGTTTGGTTTTGGTCGCAGGTTGTTGTGTTGATGGTGTCACTACACTGTAAAGGCTGCGAAGCGAAAGTCAGAAAACATCTCTCAAAAATGGAAGGTATGCTAAAGCTTCCCTAAAGAATACTTTTGACAAAATCTTTAGCCCTTTTGATAACACTAATTAAAAATGCCATCTCTTGGAACATGTTCTTGGACATCCATTCCTAATCTGTCTTTTCTTTTCAAAGTTGTTTTTTCATAGTATATAAACTTGTTCCTCTCTAGGATTTGGAGTTTTTACAAGAAAAATGAATTTGTTTCTTGTGCGACATGATTAACTATTGAGAAAGATCTGACTTTTAATTTTGCACGCAGGAGTTACATCCTTCAACATAGACTATGCAGCCAAGAAAGTGACAATAGAAGGAGATATAACGCTAGTGGGCGTTTTGGCAAGTGTATCAAAGCTAAAGCATGCTAAGTTTTGGACTTCTGAATCGCTAACACCGACACCGCCACCACCGTCCCTGCCGTCCTCCACTGTGTTAACTGTGGCTTCAACATCAACCACCACAGAAATGCCAGAAAAACCAGTTTGATTAATCTTATCTTACGACAAAAAGTTTGAGTTACTGTACATCTAGCAAAGAAAATTGGGATTCTAGAGCATGTTGTTGAGAAGTTTCAAGTTAAATTCTCTTTTCCTTTGTAACTTTTGAAGTTTTGAGCTTTCAGAAAGGAAAAGAGTGGCATCTTTCAAGCAATACTATTAGGAAAGAAACCACTAAAGGAAGGGAATTTGATTCCCCATGGTTTTGCTGAATATAATACAGCCATGTCTTTTTTATTCCAAAAGCCTTTATTATCTGATGAGAATTGCCTTCTCCAAAAAAATATATTCTGAAGAATATGGTTTTGGGAAGCCGTTTAAACTCATTGAATCAAAGAGCACAATGGCTCTTGGTAAGGGTAAAGTTTCAGCCAAATAATTGAACCCACATAATTTATAACGAGAAGAAGTTGGAGCTTCGCTATCTTATATTTGGGGTATCCCTATACCTGTTCCAAAGTCTGAACACTCAAAATTTTTTATTTTTAAGGTCATCCAATAACTCGAATTTGATAGGTTGAGACCTATAAATGGTATGATTAAGAGACTCCAAACTCTTACTAATAAAATCTCGAGAACATTAGAACATCCATGAGAAAATCTTGCCAAAAATTTTAGATAGGTGGTCAACTTTCATTTAGTATCGTATTTCCGACTCCTGATACCATGAATATCACTAATAGTATATGACCCCCATAAACAATTCCACTTGTACCATGTTAAAACATATCTTTTAACTAAAAATAAAATTGTGAATTTAGTAAGATTTAATATACTTAAAAATTAATTTCTTATGAATTATTCACATACAAATGTTGTATAGTTGAGAAGCACACAATTTGACCCAAACATTCATATATATCAAAAAAAAAAAAAAGAGTCAACCCAAATGGACACCCTATACTTACAATCACTATCCTAAGGTTCATCTAGATAACAAGTTGACATCATGAAATGGGTGTTTTTTTTTTCTCTTGCATTTGGTTTTAAGGCTTTGATATCTTATTTCAAGATGAGAGATTGTATGAAAGCTACATCATATATCTATAAATACATGGAAACTACCTCATCTATGAGTTCATCTACTACTAGTTTCTCAATTTCCTTGCCTAATACATCAACATCATACCCCAACACTAACCATTGAGTTGTCCTTCCCAGCACCTCCTCTACAATGTCCTCATCTACTTTCTTCACTTGCTTAGCTAATAAAAACTTGCACAAATTATTGCAGAGCCCATCATTATTACTTACTTGAATTGTTGAGGGCCTTATCCATGGATATGGGTTAGTGAATCTTTGGTAAATATCCAAAACTCCTAAATTTATACGGTCGAACAGTAGCTTTCTTTCCGACCTGGGTTCGGAAGACGAATCAGCGTACTTCTTCTCAAGCTCCACGAATGTAGAAGGATCTATGGGGCATTCAAGAGAGTGCCACGTTGCGATGAACATGTCGGGATCGCTATCTTTGAATGCCAAGTTCTGTAAGACATCAGTTAGATATGAAAACTCCCAGCTATCTTCAGCTTTACATGAATATTTCTCCTCTGGAAAACCGATGGATCCTTCCCCTCCTTCATCACTTGAGATGTGCAGGGTTTCTTCAGATTCAGTGAAAGCTTCTGTCTCTAACTTGAGTAACTTGAGTTGCATTCGAAGCCCTGCATTCGAGAGACAGAGGATAACAAATTAAAACTTATTCAGCTTAAAAAGTCAAAGCATAGCAAACCATGAGATGATAGATTTGGGTATTTAGAAGAATTAGTAAATGTACTATGGGCAATTAGTTAGAGAGTTTGTTAGGGAATATGGTTATAAATAGAGGGTTCGGTAGTGTTTTGGCATCCAAATATTGAGTAAAGTCTAGTGGGCTCTTAGAGAGTATTGTCTCGAGAATGGGAGGTTCCAAGTCCTATTAAAATTTGGTTATCTTGAAGTTTTCTTGGTTATTTGAGATTCTAGTCTCTAAAAGCCTGACATGCACTCAACAACCATTGACATAATTGTTCAGATGTCTTGAGTATACAATTGAAAGCAGAATGAAATACAGGAATATGATCCAAAAAGTATTGATATGGAAAGTAAAAGAGATTACAAGATAAACCAAAAGTACTCGGATGCTCCCTATCTTGAGATCACTCAAGATAATCACTCTATCAATGCTGGCTTACTTTCTCCATTCCTTATTCTCTCTTATTTATAACCAAATATTCTAACCAACTGTCTACTATTTACTCAAATGCCCTTATACTACTCCTAGTATCCTTTTAAGGATTCCTATCACGATGGCTTTTCATTTCTCACTTCTTGATCATATCCATCTATTTCTTTTCGTTCATTCTTTCTAGTTTCTTGTCTTTGTTGAATGAAGAGTTGATCATTCCATTAAACAATTTTATTCTTTTCTTCCCATCTTCACAAATTCAGCTAAATCTGGAGAACTAAAACGAAAAGCAAACTGTTGGCAAACTAATACATATGAGATGACTACAGTACCATATAATTGTACCTTTGAATCTTTGATAGCTTTAAAACCAATGCAGGTACAAATTTGAAGCACAGTTCAATATGTTCATGTTTTGAATAACAACATTCTTGAAAAGACAGGAAGCGAATTAAAGTTATTTCAAAATTAGGTTGATTTTATCTGTGATAAATGGCTAAAGGAGGGCATAATTATATGTAATTACCATGGAGGTCAGCACTGAGACTCTCAAAGCAATCAGAGCCAGGGGGTAGATCATCCGCAAAAGAAGGTTCCAGAACTGAAACCGGGCTGGGCTGATCAGCCTCCTTTGAGCTTATGGGAGATTCTACTCCAGAAATGGATTGCAAATGAAACGATGTATCCTCAGATGTCTCGGGTGACAATTCCTGGTCATAAAAAAATCTTTTAGCTGGGAAAAATTTGGCAAGAGTTCATGGTACAAAAATCTTGAAATCTACAGTGAAAACATTTAAAGACAAACCTTAGATATAAAAGAATCTTGGTCACCAGAGCAAGAATTATCTTCAACCACTGAATGAACAGATGCTTCAGGTTGAAGTTCCTCATTAGACAATACAACCACTTCATCAGATTTCACTCTCAAATCCAACCAATTTTCAAAAACTTGAGGCTGGTCCTTCACAGGGAGAAATGTTGATTCTTCAACTACCAGAAGATTTCTTTCGGCTGGATCATGATCATTGTCGTTAACATCACTGTCTTGATTCTGGCTAGTGAAAATCTCCAGTACAGGGTCATTATATTCCCCAAACGAACAGATAGAACTATGAGATTTCTTTCTCCTAGATCTAGAGCTTCTGCAGGCTACACATTCCCTTTGGCACAAATTCTCCCTAATTGCCTCATTTCTTTCCCACTTGAAGGCCTCGTTTGGTATCACAAGTTGCTCCATGCTCAGAGAATCGGAATTTGTTTTAAAATTTTTAAAGGCAGTTGATGAAGCAGGAAGAGATCTTGACTTAGATAATTTATCTAAGCAGATGTCCTTCCAGCCATCCCTACTACTTATACCAAAAGGTTCAAAGCGCTGGTCATTCAGAATTTTACTGCTCGATCCTCCGTATCTTGGTTCCGCATATGCAGGCGTGGTCTCCTTCTCAGGCATGGCAAGCATCTCAGCCAATGTGCGACTCCTAGTCCTACTAACCACACCCATGTCATGGTAGTCACAAGTCGTTTTCCACCTTTCTGACAATCTCTTCTTAGCCTCTGCACTCAAGGATGACTTTTTATAACGAAATGATGAAGATCGACATTGACTATTTAAGCCAATCATATCACTGGAATTGCATTTTCCAGCATCTAAATCATTCCCAATGAAAGGACTTCCAATCCTATCGTTTCTTGTTATTCCACGAGATGAACTCATAGAACTAGAATCAAAATTCTCTCTCACTTGCTTAGTTTTCTTCTTGGAAACTTCTTCAGAATATCCAATCTCGCGACTTGATAACCCTACATTCTCATGGTGATTTTTTTTTCTCAAGGTATCTTTCCCCCTGTTCTCTGTCTTTTCAGATTCTGATGGCTTCCTACAATCAGACTGAAAAGCATAAGAGGATGGCATAACAATGCTGGAAGAGTTCTGTGCTTTCCCAAGATTTGGCTTCAAAACAACAATTCTTTTGGGGAAGATGGTCAATCTTTCATCGTCTTCTAATTTAACTCTTGAACTTCTAACATAATGATTTCCAACATAATTACAATCAGAAGGGCTGATATGACTACTGCAATGTTTGCGAGATTTTGTGTGCTTCTTACGTGGATATCTTCTCGCTGACTTCCTACCAGAGTCATAGCACCCATGATTGTCATCATCTGATGAATTCAGAGCTACCATATGAGTATAATGAGAGTGTGGAAGAACATTATTTATTTCAAGCAGTTGCTTCATGAACAGAGAATCTGGCTGCTGGAAATGTTTCAGTAGAAGTTCCTTGTTTGAACCCAGCATTTCAAGTGCATCATGACATTCTTTGGAACCCTGTAGCTTTTCATCAGTTACAAGACGTTTGGCATCCATCTTTGCTCGAACAGGCTGTAGATTAGCAATCTTTGGTACTGAGAAATTGCTCCTTCCCTTCATTGATGTTTCCTGCACTTCAAACACATCCTTAAACTTTTGCTTCTGCCTTGAACTTCGTGCATACAATTGATACTCATCAGATGTAATTCTCCTTTGAGATTTTTCAGATGATACCATCCTCTGCAAATAGTTCTCATGTGTCTTCTTCTGTTGTTTACAAGACGACTGCCGATGTGGCACTGGCATTGGCATCCCATCCAGACCCATCAATTTCGCAACGGGACTGGGTGACCTCCTCCTGAATTCAGTCTCTCTAGACATTTCTTTGCCGAAAATATTTTTATCAAGTTTCCAAAGCTTGCCTAAGGACACCCAATACTACTTAAGCGTGGACAACAATTTCAATTTACCAAACCACCAGTTCTGTTTTCATTTTTCCTCTGTAGAGTAACAAACAAGGGGAAATCAACAGATGAGACGATTACAATTTATATCTACACAAGATAGCAAAAGATCTCCTAATTCAACTCGATGTAGATAGTGGTATAAACCATATCACAGATGAATCAACATGTAATCTGCTGCTGTTGAGATTTGAAGACCTGCCTCTTTCCTGGGAAATTCAGTAAAGATCTTCAGTTTGAATGCAGCACAAACAGAGAGGGGTAAGAGATCAGATAAATTTAAAAAGAACATAAAAAATAAAAATCCCAAAGTTTGAAAAATGACATTCAAGAGGATTTATCAGGGAACCTAGTATTGCTACCGACAGAATCCAATGTTATAAACTTACAGGAAATAATTAAAAAAGAGGAGCAGGGCAGGGAGGAGAGGGGGGGAAGAGTTCAGAAAAAGAAAAGTGAAATTCAATTTAAAGGTGAACTTGGGAAAGTACCTGAATGGCTATTACTTTTCCAAGCAACTTGTTTTCATGCGCCTCAATTATGTTCAGAAAAATCATTACTTAAAGAAACCATATTATAAAGAAATCCCTGCAAAAAACAAAAAACAAAAGGGGGAAAAAAGTCAAAAGTAGATTCTTGAAAACCCTGCTTTAACAAAGGTGCATTCAAACCCAAGCAATAACTTATAAGTTATAATATAACCTCTGAGGTATGATATTGCAGACAAATTGCAACAAATCAGTAAAAACCAACATACCAATAACAATCCAAAACTCAAATCATTGGCTTTTCAAATCAAAATATGAAAGCAACAAAACAAAAAGCAGCTAATGGGGTCGCAACTTTCTCAGTTTCATTAGCATTTAGCAGCAAAACGTGAAAATCCCTAAATTCTAGCCGAGAAAATTGTAGCGCAATGCAATAAACAAAACAAAAAACCAATAGATCTGAAAACAAAAATACTCGATCAATGATTCATATACCTAATTACACCCAAAATACGTACAAGAACAAACAAACAGATTCATCTCCGTACTCTTTTTCCTTTCCCGAAATTTCCTCAAGAGACCTTCTCGAATAAGTCGCGAATTCATAACAAGTGATTCCCGTGAACTTCTGCCCATTTCATCGAAGCTTCTCCAATTCGCGCATTTAAAGCTCTGTCTCGAGAAATGAACAGCCGGAAAAACGAATGGCAGAATCCTCGAATTCAACCTACGGGGAAGTGAAGGAAACTTCTCAATCTCAGATTCAAAATTCAGTAAAAATCGGAAAACCTGCGGATCGCGAGATTCGAAAGAAAACAGTGAATAAGGAATGTGTGTGGGAAATCGGAACAGGAACCTGAACGTTGCCGAATCGGAAGCAAGAAAGTCGTCTCCGGCGAGTCGGGACGGCGGAAAGCGGCGGCGGAGGAATCAACGAGAGAGAGAGAGAGAAATGTGTTTGTAAAAACATTCAAATCGGCGAAGGGATTGAGAAATATGAGCGGCAAGTGGATGCGACAGAACGCCAATTTGCTAAAAATATGGCGACGTGTCGGAATCTCATGCGGGGTAATTTTGTAAGCTCACAACCAAGTAAATTCTACATTATAAAAGTTTTATTTTTTGGAAAATGGTAGTAGATGAACTAATTCACAAAATATTCTAATATTTATATTAGAGTGATTAATACGCTTTAGTGAATTATAAATAATTATTAATATTCAATGGTTATATTTATTAATATTTTTTAGATTTAACTAATCTTGCAAATTTTTATTTTTTAATTAAATTATTAGAATTCAAATTTATAATCAATTAATTATTATGTTATATATGATATTATTAAAGTACTATTCTTTTTTTTTATATTAAAAAATTTTATTAGTCTAAACTAATAATTCTTTTAGGCCAAATTATAAATTTAAATGTAATTATAATTATCTATTTTAAAAGCTTTTTATGATTCAGAAAAAGTTAAGAATTAATTATTGAAAAGGATGGTGGTACGATTATTTCATTTGTTTGGTGTTAGTCCAATTTTATACCAAAATCACAAATTCATTTCTAAAAGAAAGATTAAATTAATCACATGCAGTAATTTAATCTTAAAAAAAAAGTAGTTTATAATCAATTGAATTATAAATTATGTTTATCAAAATAGCAAGAAGCATCTCGGCTTTTGATAACTATTTTAAAAATATGTAGTATTCTTTTATTTGAGACTTTTCAATTAATATGAATAACAATATTAGTTTTAGTTATATTGTGTATAATCTTACAATTGATCATTTAAATCTCCCATCTTTAAATAATGCTGAACAAAAAATAAATAATGATAAATTATAAATTTGACTCCAATGTTTCAAAAAAATAGTAATAAAATTTAGTGCTTGTAATTTTAAAAATAAATTTTAATTTTTATAATCCAGAGAAAGTTAGTATTTAAATCTTATAATTTGAAAAATCTAAAAAATAATTTCTGAGTTATGTAATGACAAAATTTTATGGGTAAATGATTTGTTTGTTTGTTTTTTCTGTTTTTTTTTTAATTTTTATTTGACGTGTGAAAAGGTGGCAGAATATAGATTTTAGGAAAGGAGTTGGACTGGAATCCAACAATTATACAACTATGGACTGATATTTTATATATACTATAATTTTTTAACGTGCAAAATTATATTTTTATTTATTAAAATACTTATAAATAATAATATATATTTTAATATATATCATAATATTTATGTTAAAATTTTACTTTGCACTCAATTTTTTTATTTTTTCATTCGTTTATCATTTTAATTTAATCTAATCATCATTTCGATATTTTTTCATTTACATAGACGTAAATCATCTTTTCAAATTTTTAACTCTTTTAAAATAATATAACACCGATTAATTAATTGAAATATATCATGTATCTTAACTATTAATTGTAATATTTGAAAAAATCGATTTTAATAGCTCAAATTTATTATTATTATTATTATTATATATATATTTATTTGTTATCAAACATTTCATTGGACGTGAAAGTATGAAAAATAAAATACAACTTTCTTTTAAAAAAAACACACAATCTAAAATTTCAAAAATCATATTTGTTTTATTATTTTCACCTTATATTGTATAAGTAATAAAAAAAAATAAAGAAAATATTGAAAAATAAAAGATAAGATCTATTATCTGTCTCTTCTCGTTTTTTCTATCATTGCTAATAGAACGAATTTTTATGAAATATCAATTTTTTAAATATTAATTTAACACAAATTGAGTAAATAAAATAATAATATTATATTTTTATTTTAAAATCTATTATTCTCTATGAAAACGATATGGTGTATAGATTTATATTTAAAATTAAAATATATATATATATATATATAATTAATTAATTAATTCGTAAAATTGATCAATTTTAAATAGGTACATATGTCAAAATACGAGTACGGCTCTAATGACATCACATATCAAAGAATAACCAACAAATTACATGTTCAAGCCATATTTATTATAATAACAAAAAATAATAATTATAAAAAATTATCTTTCACTAATTTGAAGAACGTTATAAACACTTCTTCAAAATTGTAAATACTGCATAAATTTTTTTAAAAATTATAAATTAATGTTGAACCATAAAATAAATAACAGAAAGAAAATATAATAAAAATAAAAATAAAGGAAGAAGAAGAGAACGAATTAAATACTGATTGAAAAAACTGTTT
This sequence comes from Sicyos edulis, assembly GCA_036507275.1. Taxonomy (NCBI): domain Eukaryota; kingdom Viridiplantae; phylum Streptophyta; class Magnoliopsida; order Cucurbitales; family Cucurbitaceae; genus Sicyos; species Sicyos edulis. The sequence goes on along the minus strand of CM071847.1, from coordinate 44,890,450 downwards.
ATTACCTTCGACGACAACGGCTCCCGCGTGCACCAATGTAAGGACCCGACCCAAATTAGGGTCTAAACCTAAGTCCTTAACTCTAAATGCATGAAAATAATACTCGACGTCCCGGGCATGTAAATTTAAAACAAAACCTCTTTGAAGCAACTCAGAATATCAAGTTTATAAAAACTATAAATTCATTAAAACAGTCATTCGGGTACCCTATAGTCAAAACATGAAATCTCGGTAAAACATCACTTATCATGCCCCTAAATAGTTCATGCAGAAGGAAGAATTTAAAAGACTCTAAACAGAATAATGCAGCGGGTCCCATGGTCATCTCCAGCTCCGTCGATCATCCATCTCGGTATAATCTAGTAGTACCTGTGGGGATTCCACAGTGGAAAGGGTGAATTTTCGCAAACTCAGTAAGGCTTCCCCAGCTTGGAGACAAACATGCACAAGAATACAAACATCAGCGAACAAGTATGATCAGCAACATAATCGAAGGGTGTATAGAACCCAAGCTCCGGGATGCTAGGTCAAGAAACCTCGTCCTTGACGAGCACCTCGCAGAGCCGTCTAAAGGTCGTAGACCCCAAGACCAAAAGCTCACAAGAGTCCTCTGACTCGAGAGCAATCTGGCATCCTACTTCAGAGGGAACTGGTGAGTCGAGCAACCTATTGGCCCTAGGCCTCGTACTCACGGCGAGAGGTGGTGCCACACCAATCACCAAGGAACCATATAAGGCCCATACCACCTACCTGGAGAGAGCCTAGGCTACTAGTAGAAACCATCCAGGGCCGTGAGCCTGGCCGGCCGACCATCCACAGAAGTCCTGCGGAGCGAGAGAATATCACCTCAAGCTAGGGTGTACGCCCGAATCTCTTCGTCCACACCCACCTACTAGTCTCCTCTATCCAATCTTCATGACTCGTTTGGGTTCAAACGAGGCATAAAGTCGTGCATCAAACATCATGCAAGTCCATATCAGGACAATCATGCAACCATGTGCAACTCGACCATATCAGGCATACGTACATGATTCATGCATCACTAGTCATACAAAAGACAAACATGAAATGTATATGCTCTCGATGCAATCAAATGCAACATACAATACACATGGTTATGCTACAATCAGACAAATCAACTAATGCAAGTAAACTGGAACATGTATTAACCACAGGTCCTCGAGAAGGGGTAAAGGGTCTCTTACCTTGGCCAATCCACTATAGCTCTCCAAGAATACACTTAGAAGCTCCAAACAGCCAAGCACAACTCCGAGCCCTCGAAAAACGTGTCCTAGAAACATCCGGTGGCTACACGTGCCCCACAAACTCGGCTCGAAGAACAGAAAATGGTTCAGGTCAAATCTGGTCAATAAAAGTCAATGGGTCAAAACTCACTATTTTACCCAAGTCAAACACCCATAGCCAAACACACCTTAATTCATGACTTAAATAAAATTACACCTCTAGCCAAACAAGCTTGACCATTAATTAAATGTCTATGACTCCATAAACAAACATCTTTAATCTATGACTTAAATGGTTTTAAACCACTAGCCAAACAAGTCTAAACCATCACTTGAATATTTTAAAACTAACAACCAAACACCAACAATTCACTACTTGAATGACATAAACCCTGCAACCAAACATCCATTATTCTTCATTTAAATAACCTCATACTTGCAAACAAACACTCTTTATCCATATTTTAAATAGCCATAACCCAACAAACAAACATGTTTAATCCTTCATTTAAATATCTCAACACTAATAACCAAACAGTCCATATTCCTCATTTAAATGAACTTTAACTTGGAAACAAACACCCTTTATCCACATTAAAATGAACTTTAATCCCAACCAAACAGTCTTCTTCCTCCTTTAGATCTCAACCAAAGAATACAAGCAAAGAACTCACCTAGCAATGGGGACCTCGACCGGCGACGACTATGACCAACCCACGCGGCGTACGCGACCACACGACTCACGATAGCTGCTCCTCACGCTCGCAGTGGTGTTGACGATGCACTCCATTGACCCACGCCTGAGTTGCACGACGATCCCGCGAGGACGGCTGCTCGAAGCCTCACGAACCTGCCGGAATGGAACCACGCGAACCCAGCGGCTGCAGCGGCAACACCCACAAACCCACATCGTCGAACCCCTCCTCAAGCAGAACCTTGAACCTGCAACTCGCCGGCGCTCCTCCTCAATGCAACGTGCAACGGTGACGTAGCCACCGCGACTGTCTGCTTCCGGCGAACCCGCAACGACCACCCACGAGCGTGAAGCTTGTGCTGACAAACTCAGGCGGTGAAATCTCCTTGAGGAAGATGATGATAGTAACCCTACTCCTTATGGTTTAGAAAAGCTATAAATATCAAGCTAAAGTGACCAAAACATCCTTTCTCTTCAACATAACTACAAAAATGCCCTTACTTTAAGCCAAAAGCACATTTTCCTTTTTATTTTTATTTTAATCTTTTAAGTAATGAAACTTGGGATTATTACAGCTAAGACTCGATTCCAACCCGAACAAAATCTCTACAACATCAATGATAAAAGAATTATTAGTAATTTGAATTAAAATAGATCATACATTGAAAAAAAAAAGTAAAGAAGAATTATAAGTTTGTGGTATTTATAGAAAAAGTTAGAACCAAGATCTTCTTTAAATTTGAAAAAAAAAAAACTCAAGATTTTTATTTGATTTTATACTTATTTAATTTGAAGATACTATACGATTTTAATGACTAATAATAAGTTTGTGGTATTTATAAAATAAGCTGTAACCAAGATTTTCTCTAAATTTGAAAAAAAAAACCTCAAGATATTCATTTGATTTTATACTAATTTAGCTTGAAGATACTATAAGATTTTAATGATTTTAATAATTTTAAAAAAATAATGGCATATTTGTAGATATATAATATGGTTTAAGGGCAAAATCGTCCAAAAATAATTTTTTTCTTAAACCACACTTTGAGGTAGTATGATAATTTTGTTTCTTATCTTACAAAAATGTATAATAAGGTCAAATTCTCAAGTGTTTAGAACATTCACTCTCATTTCCCTCCATCCCACCCACACACATTATATATTTTGACCCTCAAACAATATAGAGCATGTTGTGGTGTTCATCTTTGTTCTTCATGATCAAAAAATTTACTTGGACAATCACAATCACAATCACAATCACAATAATGATTATCAAGATTATGGATTTTTCTCATTCAAAAAATGTTTGGGAGCAAAGTAGAATGGAGTGATTACTAAAGGATGAATACGAGTAAGAAAAGAATAAAAATTGATTATAAGAAATTCAAAAAGTGAGTATAAAATGATGTCATGGTGTGTTTGGAGCACCAGTTTGGTTATGATAGACGAAAAGTTATAATAAATGATGAGTTATTATAAATGGTGTTTGAGTAGCAAGTTATTATAACAGGAATTATGATAAACGGTGTTTGAGTGGCTGGTTATGTAACAAAAAGTATTAATATATATAAGGTTTAAATAAATAAGTACGCAGCTTTAGGTAATTACTGTTTATAATAAATGATGGAACAATATCGGTTGAGTTATTATAACCAACTCGACTGTTTACATAAACGAAATCTCAAACACACTCTAAGTGAAAAAATGATTCATCACTTAAACATTCTCATCCTCCTTGTTCCAACCAACCCTTTCAGTATTGTGAGTTTTGATAATGGTTCATCTTAATCATTTTTTTTGGTGTGTACAACTTAGAACTTACAAATTCATTGTCTTCCAAATCTTTCCAATTAATCATTATATTTGTTTGAAATGAATTCAATTATGTGGGAAAAAAAGAGAAGAGAGTAGATTGAAAGGGTGAGAGAGAAAATTTATTGGGTATCATGAAAGTAGTGATTATTTAATATATATATATATAAAAAAAACAAATATTGTGCAAGAAAAAAGATGGGCATGCATTGATGTGATGTGCATGAAATATGGGCAGGGTGATAGGACATATATGACAACTGAAGCTTCTTTTGTTTCCTTCCAATTCATTTACTGTCCATACAGAAAAAAAGAGCAGACAAACACAGAGAGAAACAGAACATAATAACAAGTACCACATACAATAATGCAAATATATTTTCACAAAACAGCATACTTTTTTTTAATGAATAATATTCATTTTAATATGTCTTGCATTAAAATTGAAATCTCTGTACTTAAATTTCTATGATTTAATTAAACTATTGTTGTCTCTCTCCATGTGTTTTTTTTTTTTGACATGAAAAGTGATTCTTCAAAAATCTCTCGTTTGTATTTTGTAGTAAATAACTAATTTTAATCATTCTTCAATCTTCTTCAATATTTTTATCAAATCTTACGTTAAATTTTATTAAATTTTACATCAAATTTATCATTCAACCGCTGTTGATCTCAATCTTCAAATAAATAGTTGATTACTCTACTATTATTAACTTCAATCTCCAAACGAGTAGTTAATCACGTCAAACTACTATTAGCCACTTTATTCTTTTCCTCTCCACTATTTTCTACCAAAAACAAACATATTCTCAAGGTTAACTTTAGATGGGTAAGCTTCCAGAAGAAATTATGGAAGTGGGTAACAAATATAATAATATAATGGAAGTGGGTTATAACTTTAATAACATAACAATTAGTACAGTTAAAAGATAGAAAATATTCTTTAAACAGAAGGTTAAAAGTAGAAAGGCCCCATTTTAAGAAAAAAAAAATGATTTACATTGATACTAAAAAATAAATTGAATACTTTGCCCCTGCCCAGTGTTAAACTATAGAAAACCAAATTCAAATAAAATGCCAAATGTAACCCCAGATTTCAAATCTAGAAGGAACAGAAATTAAATGCAAGAGTTTAGAAAGAAAAGAAAAAAAAGGTTTTTTTTTTTTTGAATGTTTGATTATTCCAAGGAGGAGACAAGTGTGTCTGGTTTTAAACTAAAAAAGGTAAAAAGGTAATTTTGCTCAAGTGGGGCTTCATCTCTAAGGTCAAATCCTAATTACCAACAATGGAACTTTAGATTGGCTTTAGTCACTTTATATGAGTGACAAACAAGCCAATCAACATCTTTCTATGCCAAGCATCCCAATTTTAATGTCCCGTCAGTCTTATAGTTTCTTTGGCAATCGAATGAAATAAGTTCGGTCGATTATTCTATAAATTAGTCAAGGTACATATAAATTGACTTCGATATTTATCGATAAAAAAAGTCACTTGCAAAAAATTTTGAGTTTTACTCCATACTGACTCGAAATATCTCATTCAATATATCTTAAAATTTTAGGCGGTGTTTGTTTGACATATTTAGATAGAATTTAGATTAAAGAGTTATATTGAGTAGTTATAAATTGAGATTTGTGTCAAAAATTTATTTGAATGTAATTTTTATATAGGGGTAGAGTCAAAACTTTGTTTTGATGTAGATTTTAAATGAGTAGTTATTTTTAGTAGTTAAAAAATGATTAAAAATGAGTTATTTTGGTTGATTTGAAAGGAATGATTAAAAATGAGTGGTTAAAAACGATTGAGTAGTTAAAATGAATTATTAAAAACAAATGATATAAATAAAAATTATTTTAAAAAGTAAAAATAGTATAAAATTTTTTTAGGAAGAGTTGATAAATCTTAAAACTAAATCCTACCTAAATATGTCAAACAAACAGCCCTTAGTTTTTTTTGTCGATTCTTTAAAAAAATATTTGAACTTCTTTTGTTAAATTTCAAAAGTAAAAACGAATTTCTAATACTTTTTCAGTTTACCCAACTTGGCTTATATTTTAATAACATAATAAAGCAAAATAAAAACCCTTTGAAGTAAAAGTAATATTTATATACCTCTATTTATTTATTTTTAAGGGTAAAATATTATGGTCCTTCAACTATCATACTTATTCTATTTTAATCGTTCAATTTTTAAAATTTTAATTTTAATCTCATTTTAATTTATAAACTTACAAAATTCTAATTTTAACCCTAATACTTAGAAAGAAAAAAAAAAGAAATAAATTTGGTTCCTATATTAATCTGAAGCTAATATTAATCGAAATTGATTCAACAATATTAATAATTTTAATTCAATCAAAGAAAAAAATTGAGCATATTTTTAAAAGGTATACAGGAAGATGATGGTTTTTTAGGGAAAAAAATAATTAAAAAAATCTGGGGACCACTTTTAAGTTTTTTTTTCCTTCTCTCGTTTAAGTTTAAGAACCGCAATAAAACAAATCTCAAAATTTAAGACTAAACTAAGACTTTTGAAAGATGATATCCTAAAATTGGATTTTTAAAAGTTTATAGACCAAAATAGAACAAATGTCAAATTTCAAATATGAAACTTATGTTTTCCCCTTTTTTTAATATTTGAAAATGTCTAACCAACTTATGTACATTACAATTATTTTTACAAAAACGACCAACAAATCTGATCGTACAACATATAGTTGTCAATAATACTCATAGAAATTAATTACTAAATAATGAATATTATAGTGTAAATTTATCACCTCTTAAATTTTCAAATTCCTCTTTTAACTACCAAGTCAACTCACAATGGTTGATGATAATTATCAATGAAAAATGCATCACAAAAGTTTGGTAAAGAGAATTAATAGAGATGTGGTATATTAAGCAATGAATAGGGCACATGAAACCAGCTGACAATGAGTAAATGTACACAGACCAACCTCTGTGTCGTATCCTGAGGGGAATTCTTGCTCTCCAAGCCTCCACTTGTGCTTTACCTTCTGCAATTGCATGGCCCACATAAGTTTTTTTTTTTTTGAAAATAAAAAAATCGGAGCTTCCCTCCACTTTACTAGGAGTAATCACGGCTATCCTTAGGTCCGACATTTTTTTGAAACAAGGGCAACCTTAAAGGAGCAATGTCACAGTTGAGTCTCGAACCTAAAATCTTGAGGAGAGCATACCATCAAAATCCAAATTTTCAACAACTGTACCACCCCTAGGCCAGACATTGAAAGATATTGAAGGAATAGACACATAAAAGGTGTATATAAATCAATGTCACAGGTGAGACTTGAATCTGAGACATTAAGGAGATCAAACCTTCAAAACTCAAGGCTTAGGCCATACATTTTTTTTGAAACAATGATAACTATGCCCGTCCCTAGACCAAGCATCAAAGACATCAAAGAAGTAATGTCATAGATGAGTCTCGATCTCAGAATCTTGAAGGGAGCATACCATCAAAGCCCAAGTTTTCAACAACTGCATCACCCCTGGGCCAGACATTGAAAGATATTGAAGAAATAAACACATGAAAGGTGTATATAAATCAATATCACAGGTAAATTTCGAATCTGAAATGTTAAGGAGATCAAACCTTCAAAACTCAAGACTTCAACCACCGACCACTCGTTGGGGCAGATAAGTTAATATTGCAAATCAGAGAAACAAAACTCAATCTTCACTTTTCAAACCCAACAAATACAGACAATATCACCTCAGAATCTAAATCTAGCAACAGTACAGTATTTCAGTTCAAAATGTGAAAAAGTAAAATGCAAAAAGAAGCATAAAGTCCTAAGAGGGGAAGCATTGAAAAGGGCAGATGTTACGGGCTGTGTCGTGCAGGGAAGAGACATACATACAACCACAAAAGTTGAAAGCAAGGGGTTACCTAACATATTCTAAAAGCATGTAATCAGTAATGCCCCATTTTCAAATCCAAGGACATTATTTAATAAAGTTAGGCATAATAATAATAATAATAGAAGACTACTTTAAATAACCAGTAATGTTACTGGTGGTGATGCTTTTCAAGGTTCATTTAAGATTTGCAAATTTTCTGGGATGAAAGATAAGAAGAAAGATACATGAGTTTATAAGCGGATAGAGAGCAGCGGAAGCGATCGGACGGGAGGTTTTAAATCATTGTAGCAAATAATTCTCGTTTGGATATAGAAATTATGAGTGGTTGCAGTAGAAAACCTCTATTTGGATTCATAGATTCTGAATGGTTGAAGTAAAAGTGATGTTGTGTCCGAAGAGTTTACGAAGATTATTATGTAAAATTTTATCCAAACGTAGGTTGGACAAACCACCATTTTTTTTGAAACAAGGGTCACCACGCCCTTTCCTAGGCCAGGCACGGACATCGAAGGAGTAATATCACACGTGAATCTCGAACCCAGAACCTTGAGGGGAGCATACCCTCAAAGCTCAAGTTTTCAACTTCTGCGCCACCCCTAAACCCTAAACCACCGTTCGAACATGGGATAAAAAAATCAAGAATATACAACATGCTCAGGTTGGCGATAATTTATAATCTTCAATAGTCACACTTTTGGAAAGATGATACTGTGCTCAAGTCAATATAAATGTTCATCTAGTTAAGATTTAAGATAACCTTAAACTTTCCAACTGTTTGTCAGTTGAGCGAGGAATAGAGGAAGCTAATGTTGCTTTTAAACAACTCAGCGAATTCTCTAACTCAGTCCAAAACAGCCAAATTGTAGGAAATAACTCGTATAGAACATATTTGATAACGCTCTCGTCTCGTTTCATGTTCTTGTTTGACAATTCATCTCTATTTTCCTTTTCTGTTTTTCTTCTTACATGTTTTTAATTCAACAATAATTGGGGGTGGGATCTCGAACCTGTAACCTACCGACTACAATGCCTCTCAAGCTTTGCTCCTGCTATGCCTTCATTCCCCTAAAAAAACAATTTGTTTCTCTGCTTTGTTGGCCAAGGGTGCCTCCCAAACTTACCATTTGAGTTCAAAATATAGTTTCAAATCCTATACAATATTGAAACTAGTTAGAATTTTGTAAAATACAATTGAGCTGAGTTGAATCTCATCTCTGTCAACATCATGTAAAAGATAACATTGCATATCAAATTTATGAAGCATTAGAAGAATAAGAGCCCGCCTTTATGTAGTTTTACTCCAATTCACTAAGGCATCTGCAATGTGAAAAATGGGATCCAAAGAGTGTAATTCCAGTATAAAAACTAAACTAACTACATTCATCAAGCTCCCTAAGATGGCAAATAGAAATAAATAACAACACACACTTGCCTTCCTTAAATATTCAAGACTATTCGGACCAGCTTGTGTGCATCTCGACTAATATCACAAAACATACTAATTGACCCTACAACATTTGGATGTTAAGGAAATCCGTAGGAAATGATAGCCACCGTGGATTGAACTTCATCGCCTCTTAGTTCTCCTAGGGTCCTTAACCACTACGCCACTCCATGATGAGTAACACACACTAACCTTTCATCCCTCATTTCAACCAAATATGAGGAAAGAACCATCCATCATCAGTGTAGACGATCAAAACACCATCATGGGTTGGCCTAGTGAGCGACGAAAGATCAAAACCTCATTCTCTTGGTCACATGTCTTCATCATCACCAAAATATCCTTTGTTGGGAAGCTTAGGAGCAAGCCTCTCAGAAATCTCAAATTGCTTGTCAGCTTCATCATACTTTTCAAGAGCCATATAAAGAATCCCAAAGTGAAAATGTTGAAAGCAATCCATTGGATCCTCCTTCTCAAGTTCAAGGTGATCATTCAGTGCTTCAGAGTAACTTCCTTTAAAACATTTAATACAAGCAATCAACAGCTTGAATCTCCTTATCTCTGACTTGTTGCCTTTCCCTTTATGTTCCTTGACAATTTCCAATGCTCCTTCAACCCTTTTGAGAATGGCCTCCCATGAATCAAAATCTGATTTCATCCTCAACATTACAAGCCCTTGATACGCCCTGAACCGACATGGATCCCGACGCAGAACCGTCTCGAAGTCCTTTCTCGCCGATTCGGAATCGCCCATTTCTTTATAAGCAAAGCCCTTCCACACCAGCCATTTTAACTCATTGGGCTGTAGTTCTATCAAACGCTCCACATTGTTCAAAGCTTCTTGAAACTTTTTAGCATTGAATGTTACCTCCATTAGCGATCGAAGAGCTTCGACGTCGTTGGGATTGTTCTGAACTGCCCTCTCTATCAATTTTGCGCTAGTCGCCGGAGGAATTGGAGCTGCGACGGCGGTTCTGCCGGAAACCCGTATAAAAAACAGAGCGGCGGCGGCTGCCAAAGTGACTCCGGTGGTTTTGAGGATGGATAGGGAAATGGGGTGTAGGATTTGGGGGAACGTGGGTTTAGGCCACCGTCGTGGAGTGCCGGCGAACGACGGCGGCGATATGGGGAGTTGGGATCTGAAGATGAGTGAAGAAGGTGGTTTTGATGGCGATGGAAAGTGGTTGACTGGAAGGTGAAGGGGCTGACGGTAATTTTGCAGTGTAAGAAGAGATTCCATGGCGATTGGGGAATGGAGAAATGGGTTTTTTACAGGGGAAATTGCAAAACCCTAATAATGTTGACCAGGGAAGAAGACGAAGAACAACGACGATTAACATAGCACCAAAGATTTTACGCTTCGAAAACAAATCTTCAGATCTAAAACATATAATAATAATAATAATAATAATAATAATAATAATATAATTATAAGATAGTCAGAGATCGCCTCAGATGGGGCATTGGGTCTGATTGAGCTCTACAACTTAGTGTGTACCGATCCTTGCAAGGATGAAATAATTGTTGTCGCTGGAAAACTGGCTGCACATTATGTGCACATCCATGTCTTCAGCAATTTGAACTAATTTGCGTGTTTCTGAACTATTTTTATAGGGTGAGATGGTCCGAACCTTCACGAATATCAATGGCGGAAGAAACCAAATCGATCAGTATATTAATTGTTGTACGGTGTGCTACTTCAACTGTTGTCGTCTTGTAGTTCTTATAGACATCCATTTCACCTCATACTCTATTAAAGGTGAGGGTAATTGGCGTGACCTCTATGATTGCACAAAACAAAGGAAAATAAGGATTTTAGAACTGAATAATAGGTTTTTGGCTCTGCTGCACATTTAATAGGAAAATAAGGAATCCTAAAATCAAGGTTGGTAGTTGGTTCATTTAAAACCGATATTTAAACTTCTCAAAAAAAAAAAAAAAAAAAAAAAAACCCAATATTTAAAGAGTCACCTAAAATTAGCTTTTGTACCATATATTTTTTTTAATCAAATAGATTTAAATTTATGTGAAATCAGGAGAATGAGGGCATTGTTGAAGGTATCGTGGAGATTGAAAATTTCTAGGCATAGATTTAAATGTAAATAATTTATAGACATTTATAGATATTTAAACCAAAAATGTATGCTATGGTGTTATCAACTTTCTCAAGAATTTTCCATCCTAATATAGTTACCGAAGTTGAACCTAATTAATAAAAATAACTTACCACATTAAATAAATTTCTAGATAACAGGCGACTGTAAAAGAAACTTCGTTTTATTTTATTTTTATAGGAAACATTAACTAGAAAGTTACAAAAATCTGCTTTTCTAATTAGAAAGAAGAGTAACAAAACTATAATGTTTAAAATGTGCTACTGTGTGTGCCAAAAGATATAGCTAAAAAAACCATAGCTTCAATATAATTCCGATATGGTAATGACTTATCCCAGAAAAGGATAACATTTCTAAGTCTCCCCATCTTCCAGCAATGTTCATAAACTAAAATTTTAATCCTGTTTAATAACTATTTGATTTTTTTTTTTTTTAATCTTTAAACTTATTTTTACTCAAGTTTTTTAGCATGTGCTTCATCATTCCTACTATATATCCATCTTTCTTTGAGAAAATAGGTGAATGCTAACCAAATTTTAAAAACAAAAACAAACTTTTTGAAGCATACTTTTTTTGTTCTTAAAGTTTAGTTTGGTTTCTTAAAATATAGGTTAGATGTAGATATCTCAATAAGAAAAAACCTATGGTAAGATGATTGTTTTAGGTTTAAAATTAAAAAATTAAAAACAAAATGGTTATGAAACGAGATCGAACCAAATAATTATCATGTAATGAAAAGCTCATGACAAAACTTGGTAAAGAGAATTCATAATCAAGAGTGAATGTACAGACCAACCTGTGTGATGTCCCGAGGGGAATTCTTAGCCTCCAAGCCTCCACTTCTGCTTTATCTTCTGCAATCGTATGGCCCACGATCAAACAAAACTCACTTTTCACCCCAGCAAATATATACCTTTTTTTTTATATCCATGACTGTTCGAGCCAGTTTGCATGCACTTCGACAAATATTGCAGAATATACTGTCTGACCCTACAACATTTGGATGTCAAAGAAAGCAGTAAGAAATTAATCCCCCTGGGTAGGTAGCTACCTTCACTTTTCACCCCAACAAATATACACACTATTACCTCAGAATCTAAATCTTGCAAGAGTATATCTCACTTCAAAATATAAAAGTAAAATGAAAGTGATGTAAAGTCCTTTGAAGGGAGCACTAAAAAGGCCAGATGTGCAGGGAAGAGACATACAGCCACAAAAGTTGCAAAGCAAGGGGTGACCAGAGATATTCTAATGCATGTAACCAGTAATGGTGCATTTTCGTCCCCAAGGGGTGGCGTAGTGGTTGAAGACTTGGGCTTTGAGGGTATACTCCCCTCAAGGTCCCAGGTTCAAGACTCACCTGTGACATTACTCTTTCGATGTCTCCGGTGCCTGGTCTAAGGACGGGCGTGATTACCCTTGTTTCAAGAAAAAGGTTCAACTATCAGTGCTTGCTTAAGAAACAACTAAGAAAGGAAAATAGCAATTTATAATCTTCAACAGGTCACCCTTTTAGAGAGAAGATACAATGTTCAAGTCAATTTAAATGTTCAGATAGTTAGGTTTTAAGATAAACTTCAAAGTTCAAACTTACAAACTATTTCTCAGTTGAGTGAGAGAGGAAGGAACCTAATGTTGTTTTCTTAACAAGTCAGAAAACTATCTAACTCAGTCCAAGAACACTAGTTTTTTGTCAGCCAAATTGTAGGAAATAACTCGCTTCACATATGTTTGATAACGCTCTTGTTTTATTTTTCACTTCTCATTGTTCAAAAATAGACTTGTTTGCTGATTTATCTCTCTTTTTGGATTCATTTTTGCTTCTTATATATTTTCTTCACTTTGTTGGCGAACGGTGCTTCCCAAACTTAACATTGAGTTCAAAATCAAGATTTCAAATCCTATACAATATTAAAACTAGTTAGAATTTTGATCACTTAAACACAATTGAATTCAATATCAGGTAAAAGAAAAATTAAAAATATGTCTTGAACGTATTAATACCCTGCGATTAGTAGTCACAGGTCTAGCTGTCCGGTCAGTGAGCAGGAATCTCGTATGTTTGTTGCGTGAACGCATTCTTATGCACGAACGCATTCCATCTTTCTGCGTTGCATTCCGCATTATGCTCAGCTAACCACACTCCGCCGAACATTCTGTTTCCGCAGCGCGTCTATGCATCCACATTCTATTTTACGTTTATACCTTCTGTAATAGGATTTAATGAGAGTGCATATATAAACTCGAATTAAACTCTAGTCAAAGTGATGATATTCATTTTGTAACTCTATGATTTGTCTCTCCTTAATAAAATTGTTCTTCCTCTCTGCCCGTGGACTAGCTAACACGACGTTAGTGAACCACGTAAAATTTTTGTGTAACTTCTTCTTTTGCGTTTATTGTTATCTGTTTTCATATCTTCGTATCGATTGTTGATTACCGTTTTCATAACAATAACATTGCATTTCGAATTTGTACAATATTATTCAATGCACTAAGGCATCTGCAATGTGAAAAATAGGATCCGAAGAGTAACTCCAGCTAAGCAACTAACTACACTCATCAAACTCCCTAACAACATACTAAGTACTCACCTTTCATCCCTTAGTATGACAAAAAATGTACTGCAATAAAGCCATATCCGTAGGTATAGAACCAGAAAGTTGTATAGATTTCATTTCTTGGATTCCTTTGAATCTGTTGTATTGTCTTCCATACTAAAATATAATATGTTTACCTCAAGTTTCCCACATATCTCATATTGCTTGTCAGGTCCTTTTTTATTTCCAAGATCCTCAAGAAATGTCCGAGAAGCAAATGCGGCGAAAAATCCTCAGGATCCTCCCCCAAGAGTTTATACAGATCAGTCAGTGCTTCAGAGTAACATCCTTTCATAAATTTAGTTTCAGATATCAACATCATCTTGAATCTCCTTTACATCATTCTTCACTATATGTTCCTTGAAATTTTCGAGTACTCCTTTGATCTTCTTCTGCATGGCTTCCAATGCATAAGTTTCTGATGGTTTGATTGTATATGCAAGCCCTTGATATGCCTTAAACTGACAAGGATCCTTCTCTAAAACCCTCTCGAAATCGTTTCTTGCCGATTCAGAATCGCCCATTTTGCTAAAAAGAAAGCCCCTCCATATGAGCCATTTTAATTCATCGGGCTTGAGTTCAATTAAACGATTGACATTGGTATGAGCTTCAGGCAACTTGGAAGCGTGAAATCTTACCTTCATGAACGCTACAAGAATGTTAACATCGTTGGGATTGTTCGCCTGTTGTTCGTCTAGTTTCCTCGCCTCATCTTCTTGACTGTCCATCCATTCCTTATCAAACTCCACGATGTTCGGCGGATTTGGTTGCAGCTCTGCCGGAAAAGTGCATTAAAAACAGAGCGGCAGTGGCAGTCAAAGTGAAGCAGGTCGTCTTGAGGATTGATGCGAAAATAGGGTCAAGAATTTTGTGGAATGAGTTGGAGGATGATGGCGGAGATGCGACATAGAATCTTATGGATGATGATGATTTGAACGGCACCGATGCTATGCGCAGTCGAGATCTAAACGGCGTCGGTGCTATGGGGAAGCGATGGACGGGAAGGTGAAGGGAACGACAGCAATGTTGCAGTGTAACTAGAGAATCCATGGCGATAGAGAAAGAGAACGGGATTTTTCACGGGGGAGATTGCAAAATACTGCTCACGTTAATTAATATCTATTTATAAAAAGCTTTTACGGTTAATCCGTTTTTTAGTTAGCTGCTGTATAGTTTTTACCGTTTAACTCCATTGTCTTTTCTGTTATTATCCAGTTCTTTAGTCGGTTAATTCAGTTGATGCTGGTGTAATCTAATTACTCTATGTTTAAACAGGTTTTAGTTGAAGTAATAGTACAACCTTTCCTCCAAGTATTGTATTAGCTGCAGTAATTAATAATTACCATCATTTAATCAATTTTTATTTGAAGTACTAATAATATAACTTTTCCTTTCACTATTGTATTATTAATGTTTGTGTTAGCTATATTGCAAACACAATAAAGAAAATATTTTATTTAGAGATAAGAATATAAAAAAATTGATAAACAAGATCAGGATTTTAGGGGAGCTATTTAAGCCCACCGAACCCTTCACTCATGAAACATGACTTCTTGACTGGACAACAAAGCGCGTCTAAATAATCGATGAACAATCAAACTAGAAAACCTCACGTTCGAATTTAACGAATGTTTTCTCAATAGTGCAAGAGAGAACCTAATATTGCTAATGTACTGACTAGGAAGAAAAAAAAACATACAAAATTTTAGTAAGCAAAATGGTAGGAAATAATTTGTATAAGACATGTTTGATAACGTTTTTGTTTCATATTTCCGTTATAATGGCACGAATAAAAAAGTGGAGTACTTTGATAATACATGTGCAACACATCTGCGATGTGAAAGCTGGGATCTAAAGAGTACACCAGTTAACAAATTACATTCATCAAGCAATAACAACAACATACTTACCAATCTACTCAAATATGTTAATAACTGATCGAGTCTATTACTTGTCGGAAACACAAATGATACTCCCTTTCTTCTAGACCACGATCGAGTTTTTTTTTTTTTTTTTTTTTTTTTACAAGTTGGAGGAATAGAGATTACAAATACCAATTCCAGGAATCGAAACCATGAAGTGAAAATGAATTAACTCTAAAGCAGACAAACAATCGCGCAAGCCCGAATGCTTGATTACATGTCCACTCCACCAAGATATGATTGGTCAGAATGGTTATCAATAAGCCTCTTAGAAATCTCAAATTGCTTGTCAGCTTCATCATACTTTCCAAGAGCCATATAAATAACTCCCTTACTCAAATATGGCCTAAAATCCAAAGGATCCTCCCTTTCAAGCTCTTCATAATCTTTCAATGCTTCATAAAAACTCCTTTCCATGAATTTAATCTGAGCTATCAACAGCTTAAATCTCCTAATCTCCAACTCCCCTTTTTTAAATTCCTTGCAATTTTGCAATTCTCTTTCAACCCTTTTCAGCATAGCTTTCAATGAACCAGAACCTGATGATTTGATCACTATTACAAGCCCTTGATAAGCCCTAAATTGAGAAGGATCCTTGGCTAAAACCCTCTCAAATTCTTTTCTAGCTAATTCATAATCACTCATTTCATTATAAGCAAAACCCCTCTATATTGCCCATTTTAAATCCTTGGGATCCAGTTTGATTAAACGATCTAGAATGTTAACAGATTCAGGCAGTTCGTGGGTTTTGAATCGTACCTCCATGAGCGATCGAAGAGCCTCAACGTCATTGGGATTGTTCTTCAGCTGTTCCTCAAGTGCCCTAACTTTATCTTCTTCGCCGCCTCTCGATTTGTTCTCGGACTCCACTGTCGCCGGGGGAATTGGAGCTGCGACGGCGGGTTTTCCGGTAAATCGCAGGAAAAACAGAGCGGCGGCGGCGGTGAGAGTGAGGGAGGCGGTTTTGAGGATTGATGAGGAAATGGGGTGTGAGGTTTGGGGGAGTGGAGTCTGCCGGAACGATACGGCGGAGGACGGCGGCGATGCGGAGGAGGATCTTACGGATGAGGACGATTTGGACGGCGGCGGCGATATGGGCAATCGGGATCTGAAGCGGAGTGGAGAAGGTGGTTTTGACGGCAATGGAAGGTGAAGGATCCGACGGCAGTGTTGCAGTGTAAGAAGAGAATCCATGGCGATTGGGGAATGGAGAAATGGGTTTTTGTTTTGTTTTTTTTTTTACAGAGGAAATTGCAGAACTCTAAAATTGCAGGGGAAGAAGACGATGAACGTACAGGAATTTTGGTATATGCTATTTTCGACGTCGTTTAATGTACTGTTATTTATTTATTTTTTTTAGACAATAATGTATGGTTATTTAATGTATAAATTTGCTTACATAAATTCAAATTTAACTCTAGCTATTTATGATGTTGCTTCTATTTTTGTCTTTTCTTAATAAAATTGTGCTCTATCTCTACCTCGCGAATTAGATAACATTAGTAAACCACGTAAGTTTATGTGTTCTCTCTTTTATGATTGTCTTATTGTTTTCGGTTGATTGGTTGATTATCATTTCATAACAAAAATAAAGACTTGCAACACGAGTGTTGAACTGAATTTTCGATTTTCATTTTAAATTGTATATAAAAATGAAACTAGTATTGATATTATTAAAGTTTTATAATGTTTTTATTTTTGTATAAATAATCTTGTTTTTCTAAAGAAAATCATATACAAACTTGGTCACAATTTCAAAAACAGATCTCAAAATCTATAAGATATAATTTTAAATTGTAATGAAAGTTTCAAAAACGCGTTTATGACTTTTTTTTTTCTTTATGAGTGGAGTAGGGTTTATGGACAAAAGATATATAATATAGTGTACTTTAACTCCACATGATTGTTTGTGGTGTGAATTAGTACATACTTGAGAAATGATATGTTATTATTTAAATTATGCCGTTTGGTGGTGTATTATAAGTAAAAAATGTGCTTGAATACGGACCCATAATGTATGATATCAAAACGAACGCTATGACTCATTTATTGAAAGATGAAGTTGGTAAGCATAAAACTTGTTAAGTTCTTACTAGTTTAGTATAAACAAGTTATTTTGTCTGAGTTCATATTGTAAGATAATTTGTATAAACTTGAAATTAGTATAAGAAGATTAACTTTTAATTGTAGTGATGATATTCAATCAGGAAGGTACAACAATAACAACATTCATACTGTACCTTTCACCATTTATATCAACCAAACATGCAAAAACTAGAGCTGGATTGCAACCACATCAAAGTTGTGTACACATGAAACAAAAACACATTGGATTAAAAAGATTACGAGTTCAATTCACGATATCTACCGCGCGGGTTACCTGCCTTCTCGAAAATATGATTTGTCTGGTTGGTTAGGAAAAAGCCTTTCAAACATCTGAAATGGCTTACCAACTTCATCAAACTTTCCAAGCAAAGCATAAACAATTCCCTGACACAAATATGGCCAAAAATCCTTAGGCTCCACTCTCTCAAGTTCTTTGTAATCATCCAATGCTTCACTGTAATTTCCTAACATAACTCTAATCCAAGCAATCAGCAGCTTAAATCTCCTCACCACCAATTTCCCTTTACATTTCTTGCGATTCTCCAAAGCTTTTTCAGCTCTGTTCAGAATTGACTTCAATGATTCTGTATCTGATGATTCTGTCACCATTAACAGACCTTGAAATGCCCTGAACTCAAAAGGGTCCTCGGCTAGAATCCTTTCGAACTTGATTCTCGCCGATTCGGGATCGCCAACAATGTAGGCCCTGAGTACAGCCGATTTCAATCGATCTGGATCGAGTTCAATGAAACGCTCAAGATTGTTGAGAAATTCAGGGAACTTGGATCTTACCCCCCTGAGCGGTCCGAAAGCTTCGATGTCATTGTCGTCTTCGCCGCATTTTGATTCCTGAATGGATTCGACTGTCGGCGGAGGAATTGGAGCTGCGACGGCGGGTTTGCCGGAAAATCGCATGAGAAACAGAGCTCCGGCGGCTGCGAGAGTGAGGGAGGTGGTTTTGAGAATGGATAGGGAAATGGGGTGAAGGATTTGGGGAAATGAGGGTTTACGCCGCCGTCGTGGAGTTCCGGCGGAGGAGGGCGGCGGCGATATGGGCAGTTGGGATCTGAAGATGAGTGAAGAAGGTGGTTTTGATTGCAATTGAAAGTGGTTGACGGGAAGATGAAGGGGCCAACGGTAATTTTGCAGTGTAAGAAGAGAATCCATGGTGAATGGGGAAGAGAAATGGAGTTTTTCTTTGAAATTGGAAAAACTCTAATCAAATTCACCAAAAACCCAATAAAATAATTTCCTTCATGATCGAACCGTAACCCTGTATGAAACCAATATCCTTTTTTTTTTTAAATTAAAAATATTATTTTTTGGATATGTTCAATTTTAATTAGAACTGTCAAAATATGTTCAATAAAACTTAATAGACTAGATTTTGTATAAGAATACGTTCATACTGTATCGTTTCGTGTATTAAATTGATTGCTTTTTTTTTCCAATAAAAATTAACTTAAACTTAAACTTCGTTGGAAGTAAACGTTCTAAAATACATTTTGATATTTAGCATAAAGTTTATAATTTTTTTTGAAGTAAAAACGAATGGTTTTATATATTAAAAAATATATATTACAACCCACAATTAATGGTTGACGTTATCAGGGAATTTGGGTTTCTTTTTTACATCATAGAAAATCATTAAAAAAAATTCGATGACATTTTTAAAAAGTTGAAACAATATGAAATATTTGAACAAACTTAAAGAGTGGCCTTTTTGGCTTTGTCCAAATAAATGTGATTCCAACACCTCCATCCATTGCCGATCATTTTTTCTCTTTCAATTTTTTTTTTTTTTTTTTTGGCGTACAGATGGTCAAAAACTTTCTACAAATCAATGAATTCTTTACCGTTCCCATATCTCCCAACAAGATTGTTACCTTCGTATATAATATATATTCATATGATCTCAATCATTTCCTGCTTTCCTTTCCTATATAGTGTTCCTGTTATAACCAAAAATGGCGGCACACGATGCTCGTTCACTCTTAGACACGCTGCCCTCCCGGTTCGGCAAGTCTCATTGCTCCAGTTTCCATTCAATGGCAGCTTTTGGTTTGCTATCGACATTCCAACGGTTAGACCTTGTCCATGCACCTGGAAATGATGAGCTGCCCCATAGTACATACAAATACAAACACACAATATCAGTTCATCACTTTCGTAATTTGACACAAACAAAAACTTCCACAACCAAACTGGAAAATCAGAGACCCCTTTATTACTCAGTAGGAAAAATGGGTAACTGGGAGGAACCAAGTGGTTAGATGGGATATTATTCTTGTAGGAGGAGAGAGATATTATGGATCTAAATAAGAGAATAGAGAAGGGGGGCGGGATGCATGTTTTCGGTCGAGGAATCTAGAGAGGAGAGGTCCCTGGCACTCTTAAATGTGCTGAGTACTTGTCGTATTTCTATTTCTATTTCTATTTTCTTGTTGTTCCGATCGTAGTCGAAGAACTAACGATATTATAATGTCATTGTCTATATATTCTGTGTTTGGGGAATTTCTGCTTGCTACATGTTTAGTTAGGTACTTAGATTTGGATACCTAACAAGTACAGATCAGATCATTGTATAATAAGATAGACAGATAACAAAAGGAATCATCTTTTGGATTTTAGGTACACAAGAATTTGACAATACAAAAGGAAAAATTAAAACAGATGATTGAGCTTATTAGTGAAACAAACAGTTCATCACTTAAGAAAAAGAATTCTTTCTCCCTCCATACTGGCTCACTCTTTGATTAAAATGTGAATGACAACTGTAAGGGATAACCACACCTTCTTAGATCTCGCGTGAAGAAAGAATGTCTCAATGCTTCCCTCGCCATGAGCCTCTCTTCGGGATCATAACGTAAGAGGCCTTGAAGGAGATCAATCAAATCCCCAGCCGAGTGATCGACATGTTGCATGATAAGGTTCTGCATAGAACATTTAAAGAAGAACCCTTAATAGATTACATTTTGGGTTACAAAAACACCAATGGTAAGTGAATAAAGGGTGGAAATAATTACCGGAAGCCTAGGTAACTTTGAGACTGCTCTCGTGCTCTCAGAAGACGTTGCACCCTGGGGCCAATCAAGCTGCATGCCCCGCTTGAAGTATTTCTCAGCACGGCGACTGCCAAAGTTTTAAAAAACAAATTAAAACAATAAGAGCTTTGTGAATAACTCAACCCGAAAATAAGTAAGGAGAACAAAGACCATACTCTGCCCGCATAACCATATGTTGAGGCAAGGGGCCCAAAACCTTCTCCATCATGGCAAGATGCTCCAAGTTCTCGTGTGTTTGAAAAAGTGCTTCGCCCTGCTTACCAAGAAATACAAAAATTAAATGAGAAAAAGTCAAAAGATGATACAAAGCCTAGTTGTAAGAATAACCAAAATTAATCAGAAAACAAAAGGAAAAAATTCATAGTTTCCAAACATTTTTAGACCAACACTGTAGTGAGCTATAGGTCCCCTACAAAACGTCTCACCATGGTATTTAATATTAATCAAGACTTTTTTTTGGATAAGAAACAATTTCATGATATAATTTTACCAGGATTCTTATCAAAACAGCACGACAGAAGAGCAATGAAAAGGAAATTTCTAATTGCCAAACATTTTTAATCAGAGACTTACATTGAAACAATGTTCAATTTGTTTGTGGGAAAATGAAATCTAGAAATCTATTAAAAGCAACAAATGGTTTACACTAGTCTATTAGATGATACTTACAGAACAAAGTTCAACAAGTATGCATCCAATGCTCCATAGGTCACACGGATAGTTCCATCCTAGACCTGCAGGCAATACAACAGTGAAATTCAAGGAAGCAAGCATAGTAGCATTGATTTTTTTTACGGCATCAAATCCGCATAGTAACATTGATTGGAACATTGATTGGTAAACAAATAGTACTGCAAGATGAAAATAAGTACCCAGGATAACTTCAGGTGCCCTATAATGACGTGTTGAAACAATATAGCTGTGATCTTGATGTTCAGTTGTGGCACTTCCAAAATCAATGAGCTTGATCGCAGCAGACTTTGGAAGATTCTTGAAATACGACCCATCTTTTGCTGAACGTGATAAAAACTAGAATGCAGGAAAGGGGTCAGTTTATAAAAAGAGCAAAATACATGAATCATGCAAAAACGTTTCCATTCTCATGCGTGACAGGGAAGTGCTATTGAAACCGATCAGTATACCTTATGGTCTGGCACTCTAATGAACTCGGAGGAAACAAGAAGAATATTCTCTGGCTTCAAATCAGTGTGAATTAGCCGCAGCTCGTGCATAACTACATATAATCAGTTTAAAAGTTAACAAGACAGGCATCAATAACATGTGTAACTTATAATATATCATGCTCCAGCAAACAAACTTGGTCATATTTTAGTAGCCATCATATATTTCAATAAGAAATTTTAGGACTCGTGTTACATTAATTCAAGCATCAATTAAATGACAAGAAAATTGCAAGAATTATTCACACACATGCTACAGACTCCAGAAGTTGTCTGGCAAACTCCCGAACAAGATCAATGGGAAATGAACGGTAGCTGTTTTTGCGAAGAAAATCGTATAAGCTTGGTCCAAGCCTCTCAAATACCTGTTAAAATCATTTAAATTCATCCGCAAGTTTTCTTTTAACTCACACAATATCCAGGCATGGAGGAACTAGTTTTGCCCCTCCAAATTAATCAAATCAGGAGACATTAACAATACTTACAATACATATATGATTACGATAGTCAAACCAATTCCGAATTTGCACACAACTGCAAGGAATGAAACCACTTATACTAAAATTTACTTTGAACTTCAACAAAAAGTGAAGTAAGATTGAACAAATCTTACCGGGTGCCTCCAATATCATGTCTGGCCAGCCTTTGAAGTACATCAATTTCAATCATGGCTGCTTCACGGTATTTGCTAATAGAGCGGACAATTTTGATAGCCACAACCTCTTTTCTCTCACTATCCAAGCATTCTAAAACTTGTCCAAATGTTCCTGTAGAGATGGAGGAAATTATTGAACCTCATAAAGAAGAGAAAAAAAAAACAACTAAATAGAAACCCAGAAAATAAACTCAGACAGAGAAAGCAACCGCGATAAAATAGGTATAGAAGAACAGTAAACTAGGATCCTACTTCCTGAAAATGCTATACTAACCTTCACCCATTTTGCTTAGAATTCTGTCTGCAGATGGCATAAACAAGATTTATATCAATATAAAGCACAAAGTATCAAACACTAGGCAGGAAACAAATGATTAAATGTTTCTACCATCTTTTTTTTTACCGAGTTTATATACCATCAATTGATCCATCCAAGATGCTATAATTAATAAGATGATTTCCAAATTGAAATAAATCTCAAGGGTGTGTTTTGAGCATCGGTTTGATTATGATAGACGAAAGTTTATGATAAACGGTGGGTTATATTATAAATGGTGTTTGAGAGGCAAGTTATTACAACAAAGATTGTGATAGATGGTGTTTGAGGGACTGGTTATGTAATAAAAAGTATTATATGTAAGGTTTAGATAAACGGGACGTAGGTTTAGATAAACGGGCATGCAGGTTTAGGTAATAAACGGTGGGGCAAACATCGATTGGGTTATTATAACCAACCCGGTCGTTTACATAAATAGGAGCCCAAACATACCCCAACAGATTTACAAAATATCTACCATCAGAAAACTGGGAAATGCTTACAACGAGGAGTTAAACAGTCTCCAATGGCGAACACATAGTGTCCATCTTTATCATCGGGTCTCCATGGAGGCGACCCATGGCGCGGCGGCCCCCTACCATACATAGATGGATATGCATAATTGGGAACTTCCCCATTCCCAAATTCCTGCCCCACGTACGGTTGTGGAAGAACCTGAATTCATCATAACAAGTCAAAATCTCAAAACTCAAATATAAGTGCAGAATCGTCAAACCACAAAAGTCGATTCCCCATTTCCATGATTTGAAATTCTCAACCACCATATAACTACGTTCTTGTAACAACAGATTAGGTTAAACAAAACTTAATAAAAAATCATGAATCCAAAACGTGCAGTACCTTGGGAGGAGGAACAGGAGGAGGCATGTCCCAGGCTAATCTCTGTCTCTTCCTTGGGCGTTTATCCATATTTCTGTGCGGGAATTCAATCATCCTTTGCGTCTCCATTTTGCCTGGTTTTTCCCCAATTTTATCTTCTTCTCTCGTCGCAGAGAAATCGAAGATCCCAAACAACGCCAAGCTTTCGATCCGAAGATCAATTCCAACTCAAAAACGCTGAGAAATCTGTGGAAATCAACTACAAAAATGACGGAAATTCAACCTTCGAAACCCTAATCGTGTAACAGATCTCGAACAGATCTCCAAAACCAGTTCGGGTGATTAACCCAGGTCGATTCAGCAACCTAACCTAACCAGGAATAACGGTTTATTTCCCTAACTATGGTTAATAACAAGTGGGCCCCTCCTCTTTAAAAGTTTTTTTTTTTTTCATGTAGGCGGGAATCCTTTTTTGGGTGGTGCCTCACGGAAAAGGAAAGCCCACTGGTTTTTTTTTTTCTTTTTCAAAACTTGGGCCTTCCGGCCCATTTATAAAGATAGACATGCCCTTTAGATTTGTTTTTTTTATTTCAACAACATTTTTGGACTAAAAAACTGTAACCTATTTATTTCTGTGATATATGATGCAATGGCGTGACTGTTTATTTTGTTTACGATCACGAGTTTGAGCTTAAAATATTTAGCTTTTTATAAGAGCATTAGTACCCTCTATATTTGGTTTATTCAGGGCCAATTAAAGAATATGAGGTTTTACCTCAAAATTAATTGGCAATAAAGAGAGTAACTCATATCCTTTATAAATGTGTCGAAGACTCCTCACCTTTTCAATGTGGGATAATTGCACCACAAATGATTTCTCAAATTTTAGAAAAGAGTGAGAACACAATCTAGTTTGATAGATCGAGTTAGATTATCAACTTATTTAGGTTAAATGTACTTTTTATGAATTTTGTCTCTATGACAGATAGACATTAACATTAAAAGAATAACGTTACATGTGAATCTCAAACCCGAGACTTTGAAAGTAGAATACTTGTCAAAGTCTTTAACCACTATGCCACCTTTTGGGAGGTTGTTGGGTACCAAGTTGATTCGAGCTAATATAAATTAGGGGAAGGGAAAAATTAATATTTTCTTACCCTTAACATAATTTGTATTTAATTAATATTTTTGTACTTTTTAATATTCTCTCAAATATTTTTTGAGTTGTTAGAAGGTATATATGATATAAATCGAGATTGAATTGTTAAGGAAAGAAGTTATTATTTTGCTTTATATGAAAGTTTAAAGTAAATAATAAATATATATTTGAATTAAAAAAAAAAATCAATCTGGTCCGTCCAACTTGAAAATTTATGAATTGAAATGTTGAATTGCTCAAATATATAAGTTGAATAGATTGATGGATTCACCGACTTGAATTTGTGAGTTAATCTAAACAAATCTCTTTAACCCAATCCAACTTAATTAGGACAAAATTCTATTATAAAATTCAAATCTTGACGTAATTAAAAAGAAAATTAGGGTCTCAAATTTCAATTAGGCTCGACAAAAATGACTAAAGCAATTACGGTAGCATATAACATTTAGACATTTATAAATTTATAAATTCAAATATAATAATTCAGTCATCACTATCGTTAGTTAAACAAATTATAAACGTACAAGTAAATAAGGATATTTGAATTGAAATATTTGTCTATGTCAAATTATATTTACTTATTTAGAAAGAAAAAAAAAACATTGCCACTTGGTTCGTAAAAATATTAAATGCCCCATTTTCAATCATATTGTGACTTGTTGCTCATAATGAGAAAGGCCAATCAAAGATTCGAATTATTGTTATTAAAGAAAATATCAAGGTAATTTGAATATTACTCAATCCATTATAGAGTATAATAATCAATATAATAGTGCAAAATAATAATAATAATAATCATCAATATAATATTATTATTTTTAATTCAACTATATTTGGAAATGAAAATTTTGAGTTTCTAACATTAATTTTTAGACTACTAAATCATGTACATATTTGTTTAGTTCTTTCTTATTGATATCAATAATTTAAGTAACTCAACTTACGTTATATTATTGTCAATATCAAAAGAGAATTTTATTGTTTTGCTGATATAAAGATTCAACCAAAATTTGACTATTTTCATAATATTTTTTTAAAAAAAAATCTGTTAAATGTTTTTTTTTTTTTTGAGAAACTGTTAAATGTTATTCAACTATATTCGAAGCCATAAAAGTTGTTCAAAATGATTTTCATGCTTGTCTTGAAAAACAAATAAACCAAAATTCACCTAACCAATCAAAAAAAGAACCATTGAAAGAATATGTTTCTACTTTACAAGGTTTGGATAAAGAAAAACAAAATAATTTCAAACTTAAACTTCTGGATTAAATTAATCTTCCAAAGTGGGTGGTTGAATTTGAATTGCAAAAAACTATTATAAACCTGAATCATGCTTTAAATAATTATGTTGTTAAACAAGAAATATTAAGCCAATACAATGTACTTATTTGTGAGGAATCAAATCAAAAAAACAAAAACATATAGTTTAAAGACTCTATAATAGTTCCAAAATGCCAAAAACACTGGAGATTCCATGAAAATGTAAAGAAGACAAAGCAAAGTTGGACAGCAATTGATAGAGGATGTAAATTGACTTGAAATGATTAATTAATGTTAATGGAAATATGATTAATTTCAACTTCATCTCCCTACACTCCAATATTTTTCATAATTTAGTAATGTAATTTTTTTTTTTTTTTTTTTCAACAATGGGGGATTTTGTGCTTGAAACTTTGCCCTTTGGGTTGGTTGTGGTGGGTTTGTGCTTTTTGTTGAAAAGCTCTTGATTCACATGTTTTAGGTTAGGTTAGGTTGGTTGAAATAACTGACTTTGATATTATAAGAAAGAAGTTTAAATAAATATATATCTTAACTATTTTATTTGTCATCTTACAATTATATTGGTACAGAATGAAAATTAAACAACTTTATTTTCACTATTTTATTTGTCATCTCATCACTCAAATATATATATATATATATATGTAAGTATAATTCTTTTTTTAATATTTGTGATTGCTGGCACTCGTGCATTTCGACTCTTGTTACACGACATGTCAAGGGGCATAAGGGATGAACTCGTCAAATCTGTATTCATGATGATCCCTCCAAATTTTATATTTTCTGTTTATTTTTTATATAAAAGTCACATTATCACAATAATTTTAATCTCTCCTAAATTAAATAATTTTTAGGTAGATAATCATTAAATATTAAATTGATCGTCTCTTAATTACTCAAGTCGCCTTGGTCATGATTATCTACCTAATGTTGATTAATAAAAAGGGGGAAATTTTAATTAAGCTAAGAGAGAATAAAACTTCTTTTTTTTTACGTAATTAGATAAAAGTGAATAATCTTTTCAAAAAAAAAAGAAAAGATAAAAGTGAATAATTAAAAATATACATGTGACTACCAAACATGATACGTGCGCGTGTGGATTAACTGATGCAACATATAAAAGTTAATTGGTTAACTAAATAATGAACTAATCATAATATTGTCCAAATAAAAACAATAATGCAATAATATTAATGCAGAGCTCAAAGAACACATTAAAGACAACACAACTTAACAACTATAATAGCCTTTTGAGTTAGAGGTTGTTAGGGCATTAAAACTAGTAAGGCATTAGGTTGAATTAGATTTTATTATACGCATATATTCTATGAGCAACCGAAAAATTTGACAATATGTTGATTTGATTGAATGGTTGTAATCTAATCAATTTAATGGGTCACGAGTTCAATTTGAAAAATGATCAGTATTTGACTTGCATCTTATTTAAGATAACTAATTCCTTTATATATTTAGTTCAAACTAAGAAGAGTTTACTACAAACCCTCCCTAAAGAATATTAGGATTTTCAAATAAAATGAGAGTTAAATACCAAATTTCAAGATCAAATTTTGTTCGTGGAATTTTATTGAATTACAATCAATCAAGTCACACGTTACCAACCATTTTAATGAGCATCGAGAGCACTTTGCCTCCACCATCCACTTTCTTCGATAATTCGTTCTATATTTTCTCTCAATCTTTTCAATGACTTCCACCCTCTTGCTACATCTTTAAATCGTTTCGACGGTTAAATTATATATGGTTTGGAATGTGGGGTAGGTTGAATGAAAGGACGATCAAAATAAAGGCAAAAACACATAATTAAAGTTCTTATAATTATGAACTAAAAGGCAATATAAATATAATTAAATTATTAATAATATGTGTGGACCTATAAATATTATATAAAGGAAGGCCAAGGGGCCAATGGCTAAATGAAAAGAAAGCTAATTCCTTTTTCTAAAATTACAAATTCAAACAAGATAGGTAGTTATAAACAATATAATCTTTAATTCTCATATAATTGGGTAAGATCTTATGGGAAATCAGCCAAATAAATTTGGTGTGTATATCATATAGGATGAAGTTTAAGTTAGTGGTTTGGAGACTCATAATAACACATTCTCACTACATTGGCCCATCACAAAGTACTTTACTATAGTACCAAAGTCATTTCAATGATTAGCCTCTCTTCCATAACATGATTATAAATAATTTATATTATGTTAATCCTCTCTTATATCATGAAGAAATGATCAATGCAACTTCTACTTTCACTTTTAAACTATTCAATCAAACTAATCATTCATTTTAAATTTAAGGGTATTTTTAGTAGGCCAAATTAAAAAAATATTAGACAAAAAATATATATATATTTAGTATTCATAGTCGTACACAAATTATAAGGTATAATTAATACATAATATTGTATTAATATACAATAGTGTACTAATAACATATAATATTGTATTAATAATACAAAATATTGTATTGATACCCTAAATTATAGTGTATGATGAATATTAATTATATTGTATACTTGATTATGGATGAAAAAAAAAATCAAATTTGCCTAGATTTGTAATTAATTTAGGAAATTGAACTATCCAGTACAATTTTCCTTTAATTTATATTATTTGCATCTAACAATACTTTAGGTATAAGTGTAGTAAATTTTAAAATATTTGTAGTCATAATCATTCATACATTTTAATATTGTATTATAAATACTCATTAATAACAATATTAAAATAAATGACAAATTATCAATAGTTTTTTTTTTAAACCAAGAAATCGAAGCTTCACTCTCCTATACCCA
This sequence comes from Sicyos edulis, assembly GCA_036507275.1. Lineage (NCBI taxonomy): Eukaryota > Viridiplantae > Streptophyta > Magnoliopsida > Cucurbitales > Cucurbitaceae > Sicyos > Sicyos edulis. The sequence continues at coordinate 44,861,307 of CM071847.1, read as the reverse complement.
TGACATCATTGGCTCGTCCCTAGCTTATGGCACCAGAATACTTCGAAGGGTATTCTAGTTTAAGAATAAACTGCCTTGAAGTCCTTAACGTCAACAGTGGGGCTACTCTTCGGGAACAATAAATTATCAATAATTATATTTTATGAATTAAATTGAAAATAATCATATTTATAATTATTTTATAGATTTAACTAGCCTTTTAACTTCCTTATATTTACTTCATATAAAAAAAATGGAATTAAAATGGTGGTAGTTTTACTGCAATATGTGTGTCACGACTAATTTCATTTTACTGGTTTTAGAAATTTCTAGAATTGTAGATGATATCTGTTTTCTAATTACAAATATTTATGAGTTTAATTATCCTATTATCTCAAAAGTTTTGTTGATTAAACTAAATTGGATATTGAAAAAGAAGAATGTGATGGGAAAAGATTTATCTAATTATTATATATAATAAAGTATGAATTAGATCTGTTTCTTTCATTATGATATATAAGTTGTAACTTTATAATATAATTGAAAAAGGGGAAGAATGAACATGATGAAATGACCCCTCTTCTCATGGGTGAGTAGGAAAATGCTTGCAATCACATGAAAATGGAAAGTCAAATTCTTCTAATAAGTCCCACAAAAAAAGTCTCTTAAATAATATATAGGCGTAGAGAAAACTAATAATGTGAATTTCTATATTTTTTTTTTTCAGTAATATGAAGCTCAATTATTCACACCACGTGATTGCATCAAGTTTGACTTTTTTTAAAAGTTTTTTTTTATTCGACGACTTTATTTTTGTTTTTATACTATGTTTAAGATTTTATTTTTAACATTAAAGACTGGGATGAAAGTATTATTTTAGTGGTTTGTGCTTCTATAATTTCTACTTTAATTCTTAAATTTCTAAATATGTTATATATATATATTACAATAAAATAAATTTATCATAGAAACTAAATAAGAATAAAATTGTCCCCTCGGGGACATCCGAAATAAGAATAAAATTGTTACTCAAGCCTGTATTGTCCTGTTTGATTAGTTATATTTTAATTCAATTCCATAATCACATATTCTTTTTTTTTCTTTTTCTTTTTTTGAGAAAAATTACATATTCAAATCTTTATCGAGATCTCATCTTATATGAAAGTCAACTTTTTACAAATTGATACCTTAAATCTTATATGAAAGTTAACTTCGTACAAATATATATATATATATAGCATATAAAATATCAATCTTAGAAATTATCGAACTCAAAAGAATAAAATTGAAAATTAAAAGGAGCAAAAGTCTATTTTTCTAAAAATAAAATGTTAAATCCATTTTTTATCTTTATATTTCATTTTATTTTAGCCAATTTATTTCAATAAATCTTAAAACCTAATGTCTACCATCAATTTGAAATTAGGGAATTTTGCATGTATAATAAAAAAGAGTAAAGTATTTTTATTTATAGTACAAAATCAAAATTAACTCATTTGTAAGAAGAAATTCAAATTAAATTTTATCACCAATAAAGTTGAATGAGTAGAGTTCTATCAAGTTCTATTACTAATAGAAATCATATGCTATATAGATGAATTATTTTAAAAATTGTGCTATAAATATAATATAAGAGGTAAAATGTGTCATCAGTAAAAAGAAAAAAAGAGTAGAATTTGGTGTTGAGAGTATTGAAATTATTGTTGAATTTAAAGTAGGTTTGAAGGGAGGGTTTAGTTATTATTAATTATTAATTATTATCATAGATAGGGTTTTATTTTTTTTTATTATTTTTTTTTATTTTTATTTTTTTTTACATAGAGGCGTCCTAAATCCAACGTTGGTCTTTTTCTCAAAAAAAAAAAAAAAAAAATCCAACGTTGGTCTGGATTTTCCAAAGCTGCTACACAAGCAAGTTTATGAGCGAGTTTATACATATAATATATATTAGACATATGGGCGAGTATATTTTTTATCTTCTCCCACACCACATTTAAAAGCACTTTATTATAATTAGAATTATGATAACTTTGTATAGATATAAGTTACTCGTGATACAAAATTATTATAACATAAAATTTTATTATAATATGAGTTATTATTTTCTATGCCGCAATGATCAACCACTTGAATCTAGAAAGTGTGCTTCTCCTTTGAAATACTCTAAAGTTTAAGAAGACACTTCATAATTTGAAACTATTTGTTTTTTATTAGTGATAATCATAAATTTTGAATTCACAATTTTTTTAACTCTCGAAGATTCTACTAACTTTTAAATCAACTCCAAAATTGTGTGTGTGTGTTTTTTTTGCGGAAGGTTTTTTAACCGATAAATATAACAATTTTGTATTGTGATGCTACAACCAAAACATTTCAAAACATACTCTAAATTATTATAAGTTTAGCATTTTTTTAGTTGGATCATAACCAAATTGAGTGATTAATGACATAAAATTGGAAGTTTCTATGGATAATGAAAATTATTAACCTTTTTTGACCGACCTTCATATAGCTCCCTATCACCATAACAATGCACAAACAAAAAACCCCATTTTTTGTTATTTCTTAATTCTTGTTTGGCTAATGGGAAAGTCAAAAAGTTTTCCCGGAAAATGGATAGAAAGGGGATAATATCAGTATGTGTCCGTAAAACCCTGATTTAATTATGCGTTTTTAATTTTATAATCTTTTGGTAGATTGATGTTAGATCTTAGAGTCAACAAAAGTAACCCATTTTTATGATTTTAATGATTTTTAATTGGCATGAGATTGGTTTGGCGGGTAAAAAATACCAAATCAAAGCGAAAGAACTTGAACTTTTCCGAAAGGTTTTAGATTCATTTCGATAGAAATCCTACGTTTCGATTTTTTTAATGTTTTATTCACTTGTATGTCTCGTACACGTATACACAATTATGTGGCGGATTAGATATGTTTGGCATGATGAAATTGTAATTATTAAAATGTTGATCTTTCCATAGTTGGTTGGATTATTATTGCTGATGATTTTATATCATACTTCTTTGTTGATAGGTGAATTATACATCATTAATTAGCCCTAAATGAGTTAAATGTAGATTGGGTTAATTAGATGGTTAGATTAGTCTAATCACGAGAGATGTGTAAGAAACTAATATATAAGTTTCATTTAGGGGTTTTCTTCATTTGAGAGTGAGAGTAGAAACCCTAGCCACCAATTTGAGAGCTCTTGTACAATCTTAGCAATGACATTATGATGGTGAATAGAACAAGCTCAATCGATCCATAACAGTGGAGTAGGGACGTTCCCGAACCACTATAAATCCGGTGTGTTTTGTCTCTCTTCTCCATTATCCTTCTTTATTTGGTTTGATTTTCATCTCAATTTAGTTTGATTTGAAGTAGATCTAGAATTTGCACTTTGATTTGATATCGATCTATAATTTTGCTTGTACATTATTATTTCTAAGTTTAATATATATTTGGGTAAGAGATTATTAGTTTTTTCAAATTTGTTCGAAAAAATTCGAACATAAATTAGTTTTATTATATTACTTAATTGAACAATATATATATATATATATATATATATATGTGTGTGTGAAAACCACACATGTATATATAAAGAAGATTAATTCAAATATTCGAACCTATTGACCTATGGTATATATCAAGACCGGTTGAGATATACTAAGATTGATATCTCTAATCCAATTTAAGAATTTTTTTTTATATCTATGATTGTTCGGGCTAGCTTGCGCGTACCTCGACTATTGTCACGGGCTATACCCAAGCCTGACTTTACGATGTTTGGATACGAAGGAAACTCATATGAAATTAATTTTAGGTGGTTATCATGAAGATTGAACCCACTACCTTAGGTACTCAATGATGAATTTTACATATGAGTGGTCATAGGTAGAAGAGAAATAATGATTAGTTTATATCATTGTATAAGATTCTTTACAGTTCACTTGATATCGTTTTGTTCTTGGTAATTTCATGTGTATAGTTGCATATAAAAGCATTTTTCGAGTTCTCTCATTTCTGATAGTTCTGTATGTATAAATCAAACTAAATTTGATCACATATAGCATACTAATGTAACATACTATTCGATTTTATGTAAATGAAGTCTATATATTTTGAAAATTTGTATTAATTGAACTCTTGTCACAAAATAATTATAAATGTACGTAAATTTTAAAGCATTTGCATTTTTAATCTTTAATACATTTATTATAAATATTTGTTAATATCAATATCAACCATTAATACATTTTAATCCTGACCGACTACTTTAATACTTATTAATGCAAATGACTACCTTTTTAAACTTTTTTTAAGTGAGAAACTTTTTTACTTAAAAAAACTATGGGTTTTTTATAAATAATTTAGGCCTCGTTTAATAATCATTTTGCTTTTTGTTTATGAAATTTAAGTCTATTTCTATTCAAATTTTCTACCATTTGCTCCATCTTTCCTACGATGTATCCATCTTTCTTAAGAAAGTAGGAGAATACTAACCAAATTTCAAAAACATAAACAAGTTTTTTAAAGCTATTTTTTTTGTTTACAAATTTTTGTTTTGTTTATTAAAATATATGTAACATGTAGATATTCAAATAAGGAAAAAAGTATAGTAAGGTAGTTGTTGTAGACTTAAATTTCATAAACAAAAAAAAAATAAAATGATTATCAAACGGAAACGGAGCCAGTAAAATGAACAAATTTAATTTTTACGAGGTCAATTGTAGTAAAAAAAATAAAGGTTTAATTATAAATGAATAGGAGTATTCTTTTTTTGAAATCAATTTTTGACGGATTAAGTTTTAAATTATTTCATATTAATTAAAGTTTAAGAGTTTTCTTTTTGGAAAATAAAGTTAAATTGTTAGGAGGAGAGCTAGTTGCGTTAGGTTAATCACACACAAGCAAGATCTTCAGAATCTGGAGGAGCCAGTACAGCCGTCCACGTGGAAGAAGGGATACTTGTCACTCCACCATTGGCTATTTGAAAATGGCAAATGCAAACAAAAAAATAAACCTTAAATTATTATTATATTATTATTTTAATTTCCAGGGTTGTTTTGAGAACGTGATCGGGTGTGGCGCACTCATAGGGTAAAACTATTTGAATATATATTTAATTAATTTCTATAATTGCCTTTGCGTGTTTCTCCTCCAAAATCTTCACCTTTACGCTATCGTGTAAATGTCAATGTCTATACACATAATATTGGGTTAAATATAATTGAATTTGGATTTCTCAAAAAAAATATAATTGAATTTGGGAATTTATTTTACATTTAAAAGCCTAATTTTAGTTGGTTTAATAACCATTTAGATTTGCTTTCAAAAAGAAGATAACCATTTAGATTTACCTAAGCGGTCGGTGGCACGATGGATTATCTAGATTAGAGTTAATTTTTTTCTACTCTACGGTCACGGGTTCAATCCTTGGAAACGGCATTGTAATCCCCTAATTTTTAAAATCTACTATTTTTTGTTTGGTATGCTTAAATTTTAAAAATCCAAAACTAAAAATAATGGTTAGATAATAAAAGGTTTCAACTAAAAAATAGTGAATATTAAAAGGTGTAGCTCATATATATTATTTAAATGTGTCGAAAATTCTTCACATTTTCATTGCGGGACAAACGTCCAAGGTAAGTATCTTCGGCATGCATTCTCAAAATAGTTCCATATTATAAAAACCAATTTAAACTAGATTCGAATTTACTACTGCTTGGGTTTACCATATCAGAACCAAATTCAAATTTAGGGAATCACTACTCACAGAGAGCTTTGTCATCATATTGAATATTATGAGATTCTTCCTCAAAATTAATTGGTAGTTTGAGTTATTGGTCCTCAATTTTCGTTCTGCCCCAAGTGGGTAAAAGCTTAAGAAAGTATTTGATCCCAAAAATTTCAGATCCAACCTAAGCGAGTAACCCAAAGCGGGTATTTCGGTCAAGAAATTCAGATATAATCCAAACTATTCTTCCTAATACGACATCATTTTGAAGAGACATGTTGGAGGTATTCATATTGTCATATATTAGAAAGATGGTAATAAGAGATATGAGCTACTCTCCTCTTTATCAATTGATTTTGAGGTGGAACCTCCTATTATTTAATGGTCCATAAACCTTGTACCTCGTATTATCTAATAGTCTCTAAATTTGGCAAACGCTAGAATATCTTGAGTAAGAATTTTCATGGCTTTAGTGAATGAGTTGGTGCGTGATGGTTTGCTTGATTGATTTTAATTCAATTTAATTCCAAGTTTAGGAGTTCGATCATGAAAATCGGTAATTGTCTCTCATATTATTTTAGAGCAGTTGCACAATCTATGTATGATTTATAGTCCCCTAACCTAATTTTTTTGTTCATTTTATTTTTGTTTGAATAATAATAAAAAGAAAAAGTGAAAAAAAAGAAGATTTATCTCATGAATAAAATAAGTATTTCTCGTATTAAAAATGTTCTCGTATATTAAGCTAAGTTGGATTGACAATAAATTACACGTTTATCTGTTTCAAAAAAATAAAAAATAAAAAATAAATTACACGTTTAACTGATGGATTTTTTTACTCGTAATATTTTAAATGGCGATGATCTGGTATGATTTAATCTTTGAATTTTTTGACATAAGTTCATGTTCCTTACGTTGCTTTTGTTATTCGCAAAAATGTTTTTTTTAGATATATTTACAATATATTGTTTTTCTTTTTTTCTTTTCGAAATCACAATATATTGTTAACGCAATAATAATTAATTATACATTTTGTAATCAATCAATTTTTCTTTCAGGAATGGACCCCACCACAATTTTAACATTATTTTAAGATTAGGGACTATTTTTAAATATTTTATTTTAGACAGTTAAAGAATTAATATTAGACATTTGAAAATTTAAGGACCAAGTTTAAACAAAAATGATAGTCTAGAGACTAAAATTAAACATTTAAAAGTTGAGAGACCAAACTGAAACAAACTTGAAAGTTTGGGAATCAAAATTGTAATTTAACCTCTTTTTTTTAGTGCAAAGTGGGGAAAGGGGGACCAACAAATCCTACATAGAGGACACAAGATACCCAACTGCGTCACTGATCTTCGGTGTATTTTAACTAATTTCTAAATATACATCTATACCTATATAGTATTTGTGAAAAAGAGTCTTACTATATATATATATATATATCAATGTTATTGATTTTAGAAGGTTAGTAATATCGCTATAATAATACTATATAGGTCGGAATCTAATTATATTTAAACTCAGCCTTAATTAAAAGAGACAAACTAGACGATATAGTTAAATCCAAAACAACCTATATGACTCATACAAAAAGATAAGTACTCATGAAGATGTTGCTTCATTTTCATTTTTTCATTGTCTTATCTACAATTTGTTCCACAATTTTGAAGAATAAGAGTTTTCCTTATCATTAATTATGATAATGTCAATATAATATGTGGCTTCCAAAAGGCTATTTTGGATGTTTCTTAGAAATTTTTGGGACTATCTCTCATTTGAAGCAATTCTCAAACTTGTAGGGATGGGTGAGATTTCACCACAAATATCTTGCAATATTATCTGTTTATTTTCTAAATCAACATCAATGACTTTTTAAATTTTCTAATTATTAATCTTTCCTGCTAATTTAATTTGTTAATACATATATTTTCTATATAAAAAAAATCAAATCTCCACCTCACAAAATTTTAAACTTACAAAGAAAATACTTAACACAATTTTATAAAATGTAAAGTTTAAAACAAAGTATTTTTTATATATGAAATTTATGATTCGAATTTAGCTAAAATATGATTAGGACTGTATTTGATATAGTTTATAATGCACCACTAGAGATTAGACTTCGCATGTTTCTCAAAAAAAAAAAAAAAAAAAAAAGATTAGACTTTGCATTAATATTTTAAAAAAAAACTTCAGGCCATTACGTACCCTAAATTGAATCTTTTTTCTTTTCTTTTTTGAAAAATACCCTAAATTGAATCACGTGCTATGCATAGGGGTATAGAACTTGAAGTAAGAGGTGATTTTTTTAATAAATAAAGTCAGCCTTATTTTTTGACTTTTTTTTTTCTAATTGTTTATTTTAATAAAAAATGAACACATATGAACATTTATTTGACGATTAAAAAAAAAACCAAATACATATAATCTTATTTAACCAAATATAATCCCTTGTGCTGTATTATTAATATTATTTGGTTTTTAAACCGTTGTTTCAAATTTGAGTTGAATCAGTAAGATTGAAATTTGATTGATCGTTTTCTTTGAATTTTAGTTCTTATCAAATTTAATATTTATGATCAAACTTCATGAATTTGCAAATTTAGTATGGAAACTTAACTACTCATATGTCAATAAAATTTTATTTTATATCATGTTTAAAATATGAGATATATAGTTGAAGATAAAAATAAGATGGAAATTGTCCTTTAATGTAATTTTTTAAAAGCTTATTACTCAATTTTTAATAAATTAGACTCCGTTTGATAATCATTTTATTTTTTTCGTTTTTTGTTTATGAAATTTAAGTCTACAACAATTACTTTACTATACTTCTTTTCCTTATTTGGATATCTACCTCTTACTTATATTTTAATAAACAAAACCAAAATTTATAAACAAAAAAAGTAGGCCATGTTTGATAATTATTTTGTTTTTTGTTTTTTGTTTATGAAATTTAAGTCTATTTCTATTCAAATTTTCTACCATGTGCTCCATCTTTCCTACGATGTATCTATCTTTGCTTATGAAAATAGAAAAATACTAACCAAATTTCAAAAACATAAACAAGTTTTTGGAAGCTAATTTTTTTTTTTACAAATTTTAGTTTTGTTTATTAAAATATAGGTAAGATGTAGATATCCAAATAAAGAAAAAAGTATAGTAAGATAATTGTTGTAGGCTTAAATTTTATAAACAAAAAACGAAAAACAAAATGGTTAACAAACGGGGTCATAGCTTCCAAAAACTTGTTTATGTTTTTAAAATTTAGTTAGTATTCTCATACTTTCTTAAGGAAAGATTAATATATTATAAGAAAATTGGAGCACATGGTAGAAAATTTGAATAGAAATATACTTAAATTTCATAAACAAAAAATAAAAAATAAAATAGTTATCAAACGGGACGTTAATTAATCATTTCAAGTTGTGGGAAAAATGCAAAATATTATTTCATTCCAACCTAAAATCTTTTAATCATTAAATATAAATTGATGTTACTGAACTCTTAGTTATACTGACAACAAAATATTGTTTCATGTTATATAAATAGTTAACAATTATATAATCATTTGGGATTTTATAATCAATATGCTACCCGTTTAAATCTTTCCATTACAATGGTACAATAATTAAGGGGTTGAGATTTGATGGCATAATTTTTCTAGTCATTTGAATATAACTAATGCGGCTTCTCATCTTATTGGTATTTAAAAATATAATTAAACTAATAATAATAATAACAATAATAATAATAAAACAAATCAATTTATTTTCTACCTGTATTGAAATAGTTTCATAGTAGCTTTCGGCAATATTGTAATATACGCTTAGTTTGAAAGTTATAAAAATAATTAATATCAATAATTAATACGTGACTAATTAAATAAGGCATGGAGTTGAAAGTACAAATTGGGTCACGAATAAAGATGGGAAAGTGCTCCAATCATGATTCTAAATCATATGACACTTTGTTCGGTTAAAAGTAATCAATTTCTCTAAATTTTGTACTATTATATTGCAAAATGTCTTTTTTTCTTAATTAAACATAAAGGTATTTTAATTTTTAATTCGAGAATATTAAATTTATAACTTTGAAGTCATTAATAAAATATGGATTTTTTTTTTAGATTACAACTGAGGGGTGGAGGGCTTCGACCCCAAGACCTTGGTCTTTGGACATACACTAATACCGCTGAACAACTGCTCATTTAGCATAAAATATGGATTTTGAACTACATTCAATTTAACTTATAAAAGAAAATGTTGGTTACGGCTAGAATTGTGCAAAATCTTTATGTATGTCAAGCTTTAAACTATATTCAATTTTACTAAATAACAACTTGTGAATTAGAGGCTGGGTAAAATGATGAAAGAAGAACTAAAATGGTTAATTACACGTTAATGTTGATGGATTGAATACATTTTACTCCATGATTAGGGGTTAATAATTATACTGATTTTAATTTTAATAAAGTAATATCGATATTAAATAAATAAAGGCTAAATTATCTATAAAAAAAAAGCTAAATATGTTTTCCTCTCATAAGTGTTTTCTTTTCATCTCACTCCATATGATTAAAAAGTTTCCATTTAAAAAAAAAATACATAATTGCAATGGCATACATGAATAAAATGGGAAGTTAGTTAAAGAACATGAGTAAAGTTGATCTCATATTTATTTAAGGTATAATTTTTTTTTTTAACAAGGGTAAGGACGCTCGTTCTTAGATCAAGGACTAAAGACAATTACTCCTTCACTCTTTGGGAACGATAGAAAAATAATTCTTAAACTTCTCACTCTAAACTCTCATTTCAATCATTCCTCCAAATAATTTTATTCAAATAAAGTATGTCTCCAACTCTTCTTAAAAGAACAATTTTTTTCGACAACCCTTCACCAAATATCTTTATTAAAACAACTGGTGTGTTTGAGCCCCGTTTATGTAAACAGTCGAGTTGGTTATAATAATCCAATCCATGTTTATTCCACCGTTTACTTAAATCCACAAGCTCGTTTATCTAATTCTTCGTGCCTATTTATCAAAACTCTATTTATATATATAAATTTTTGTTACATAACCAACCTTTTAAATACCGTTTATTATAATATCTGTTATCATAACTTGTTTCTCAAACACCATTTACAATAACAATTTGTCATAATCAAATTGATACCCCAAATACACCCAAAATTTTATTACAAGAGCTTTGACAAACATATTTATTCAAACAATATTTTTGTGACTATTTTTATAAAGAAGATTATTCAAACAAAAAATTTCAATTACCATTCATTCACCATTCAAACTACACAATTCTATTATGAGAACCTACAATCATTTTTTTAAAAAAAAATCAGTAAATTTTTTTTTCTCTTTTCCAAATTTTAAAAACGGCCATCATCTCTTTGCATAAAAGGAACATTCAGTCTCCCACTCCTCCTTCAAACATTCAAACCAACCCAACTACTTCCCCTTTTCAATTCCACAATTACCCAAAATCGCCGCCGCACAACCTCCTCCCTCCGCCGTCGCCGCCGTCGCCGCACAACCCCCTCCTCCTCCTCTTGTAAGTCCACCAATTTTATTTCCATTTTCCTCATAATTCCCTCTATTTCTTTTCAACTAATCCTTAACTTTTACTATTACAATCTCTGATTTTCAATTAATATCTTTCCTTTTTTTGCTTTGCCCTTTTTCAACGGAGGGATTTTCGAGGCAGCTTTTCCCGAGATAATCCCACTTTAAATTATGAAAGAAAAAAAAAAAAGTTCACTTTTTGGGAATTGGGTTCTACTGGGATTTGATCATCTTCTTAACATCTGAAAAGGGTTCCTGAAAATTCATTCCTTTTGTTTTTTTAATTTTATTTATTGCCATTTTTTTTTTCATATTTCATTTACTCTGTTTTTTGTTATTTGCCGGAGGCTGGCTGTCTCCATTTTTTCCTGCAACTGGGTCTTTTATATTAAAACTCTAATTAAAAAAATTAAAACAATAATTAAGGTCTGTTTCAATCCCCTTCTCGTCATTTGATTATTCATAATTTTAAACATTAAACAAAGTAAAAAATATATATATATATATATAACCATTCATTACTGATTTATGATTTAGATATTTTGGGAATTAATTATTGTCCTCCGCCGTTTCAGTCGCCTGTTTTTGGCCGGAAATAAAAGGGTTGCGATTCGCTTCTCGGCCGTGGACGGCGGCGGAGCAATGGGGATGAAAACAGGGAAGATTTTTAAGGTAAGAATTTGTTGTGGGTTTTTTTTTTTTGTTTTAGGATTGAGATTGATATTCCGACATGTCGGTTTTGGGGTTTTGATTATGTTGTTTTGTCGACTTGTTTCTCCGCCGCAGTCGTCGTGGCCGAGAGTTGTTGCAAGGAAGTGGCTGAATTTTCCGGCCGATTTTGTCGCTCAAGGTAAATTATTGTAGCTTTAGATTAAAATAGCATTATTTTTGTTTTTAATTTAAATTGGATATTCGAATTCATGAGGATTATTATTAGTACAAATCGACAGAGTAAAAAAAATTGGTATTTATAATTCTCTTTCTTCAGATTCTACTAAAAAAAATTGAGACAAAAAAATTGAACTCATGATTGGAGTTTTAAATTGAAATATTAGCAAACAATAAAATTAACATGATGCTAATCAACATACAATGGAATTAGCATGACCCTAATCTTTTCGACCAAATTTATTATTATTATTATTATTATTATTATTATTTGAGATTACAATTATTCAAAGATAGAAAAATTGAATCCATAATCTTATTGATCGAATATAAACTAATGTTGTCGAGCCACAAATCTTAGAGTCAAATTTATGATTATAGTCGATTTCAAAAAAAAAGTTGTGATTATAGTCATGAGTTTGAATTTTATACCATTTTTTCAAATGCATGATCTTATATAAGTCTGCATTTTACACCTACTGAACTATATTTTTTATATTTTTTTTGAGAGACTTTGACTTAGGCTAGTTTGAGATTAATATGCATCACTTAAAAGTGGTCATAAGAAATTTTGAACCATTCCAGTGGCTTGGAAAATTTGATTGTAGACTTTTTTTTGTCTGGTCTAAATTAAGGGAAAAAATTGTAAGCTTTAGCAGCTTTCAAATTGTTTTATTTTTATTTTTAAATTTTGGTGACATACTATTCAAAATAACTTCTTAATTTCTTTTTTCATGTTATCCTTCTCAATATAAATTTGAAATTTACCAATCTTATTCGTAGATAGAAGCCTATTTGAAGGAAGCATGGGGCAAAAACAAATTAAAATGTTTATGAAAAAAAATGAGAATACAAAAATTGAAGGATTAACACGTAAAATACTTATATATATTTTTTTTTAAAAAGAGAAAAACTTATATGTATTTAGTATGTTGAAAGTGATTGTGAAAGAATTAACACGTGTGTTTGTAGTGTCTATTGTGATTATGGATAACTATTATTTGTGATTAGATGTAGATAAGGATTATGAAAACAAAATAGTAAAATATGACGAATGAAAATTGTTATAATGTAAATGAAAAGTAAAGTAATTATAAGAAAAATTAAAAGTGATAAAGGAAATTAATAGTAATTTTGAAGACATAAATGTTGGTTATATAGAAAATGATTATTGAACTATTCCTTTTCATCATTTTTGTTATCAAACACCCCTAAATATTGAGGTTTAATCTTGTATACATGTATCCAGAAAAAACAACTTTTTCTTTTATTAAATAAATCAGTGACATAATTGATCATCTTATTTAGTATTAATTCATTTTAAATCTACCGTTATCGTTTATAAAAACTTTTTGTTACACTCTAATAATGAAGTATTTTATGTTTTTGAGTAAATATTGGGGAAGGGGGACACAAATATCGAATATTGGGCTTGAAACTGTGAGGCTAGTATTGAATAGTTTACAACCAAACACTGAATTCATTGCGTCACTAATCTATTTGGTATTATAATTGCAATACTAAACTCATAATCATGTGATTGTAACTCGAGCATACAAAAATAATTTTAATCAATTCAAAATTGAATAGCGATTAAGAATATAATAAGGTGAAACATAAATAAAATTTGAATAAAGACTAATCAGAATTGTCATGTGGTGTTTTATTTAACAGAGAGGAGAAACAGCTGCTCCGATCAGGACAGTTGCGCCGTCGCACCGGAAGTTATTGGAGGTAATTTTTTATCGCGAAAAGATTAAAAAAAAATCACCGTGCAACAACGCGGTAATAATTTTGTACAGATCTCAGGCACTTATGAGCCGTCAGATCAATTTAATTAATAGCCAAACCAAACCCATCATGAAAAGGGGTGGAAAAAATCTATCGTCTTTGGAATCCGTGCCACGTGGACGGTGGATAATGCGAGTGCAATATTTAGTGTAGTGTTCTGACTTTTGCAGAATATAGGTTCTAGGCACATTGTACTTTAATTTTGTTTATTCCACGTGTATGATTCTGATTGGGTTTCTGAATTTCTAGATGAAAGGTGGACAATGGAGAAGACAAGTGGACTTGGAGTTAAACCCAACAGCTTGAGGTAGTTATTTTCAAATTTTCAAATTTTTTGTTAATTTCATTTCTTATTTAAAAATAATTGTCTATTTTCTTGTGTAATTTAAAATTTTCAAACTTTATGGTTGTTAGTGTTGACTTTTATGTTTATTTGTTTTTAAGTACACATTGTTTTAGCATCAACCTTGAATATTCTTAATTTCAAAATTATTAATAGTGATGAGACTCTAATCTTTTGTTAATTACTTAATTATTTGTTTGAATGTTGATTTGTATATGTTATATCTATCAATCAAATTAGATAGAGCAGTCTTAATTTGTTTTTTAGAAAAAACATATAATATAAGTTAAATTATAATTTTGATCTTTAAAGTTTGGAAAAAGTTTTATAATTTGATAAAATAAAATAAAAATTCCATGTCATTAAGTGACAGTTGGCTGTTTCATGTGCAAAAACAGGTGGACTTTTATATTTTGATGATGGTGTGAGGTTAAATAGTTGATTGCATAAAAATTAAGATGTCACTTTACAAAGAAACTTCATTATTGCTAATTTTCGACAATATTTTATACAACGAATAAGTTGGTTAACTCAGAATATCATTAATGACACATGAATAAATAACTATGATGTACTTGATTAGTCTCGGATTATAAACAATAGAATTATTTTTAAGATTAATATGATTATAGTACTAGAAAATTTGTGTCTAATTATTTGTTTTGAATTTGATTGGGTAAATTAGGATGCTTGTGGGGACATGGAATGTGGGAGGAAAAGCACCTAATGAAGGCTTGGATCTGAGGGATTGGCTCAACTTTCCAACCTCAGTTGACATTTATGTTCTTGGGTATGATTTCTCTATTTCTTTCCTTTTAGTTATTTTCAATGATATAAAAAAACATATTTAAAAAATCGGAAGATAGGAATAACAACGAGTTACGAAAATCGACTGAAATAGATATCTACCAGTCAAGACATCAATAATCTATCGTTTTACTACAACAACGTGAAATAAAGATTTGAACTTTCGACATTCGAAAAAGAAGTAGATGTCTGAAATGTCAAATGCATAAATTGGATAGGAAAAAGTCTACCTACCACATTAGTATAGATAGTTGGGTTATTACTCTATGGGTGTGTTTGGAGGATCATTCATGCTAAATCATCGCACGTTTGGTCAACGAGTTATAATAAATTGTGGATTGATCCAACCTCAAACCACCGTTTTACATAATTTATGTCTGTCATTTCACATAACTCTTATTAGAGTTTGAGATTATTCATTTCTTCTTGTTATAATAATTTGCACCTCAAACACGACTAAGAAATGATAGGAATTATTGGTACTTATATTGTACTTATATGTTGAAATATTTCTTTAGTGGAAGTGATTTATGTCAACAATAGGCTCCTAGAATTGACCACTTATCCCTATCTTCTCTTTCTCTCTTTGGCTGCTTTTTCAGTTGTATTTTTGTTGGTCTCTTTCCCTTTCCCAATTCTTTTTTTTAGTTAATTGCAAAAGACCTTTTCTTTTAGTACTAAATGACAAGAATCTTTTGGGGGCTTTTGGTAAATGACAGTGAAGAAAAGTAATAAGTTTGAAAATGAGATAGTTGAATATGGAATCCTTTGATCATAAGAATTGTAGAAGTTAGACCTAGAATTCTTTTTTTTTTTAGTTCAACCCATGACATAACTATGGAGTGGGGAATTTCATTAGACTTAGACTATGTAGTTTAGATTTACAAAATACCATGTTTGACCTTCTACTTAGATTTGTTCTATTTTAATCACTTTATTTTTAAACATCTTCTTTTTTTTTTTTGAAACATTTTAAACATCTAATTTTAGGTCATGACTAATGGAACAAATCCTTATGAAAGTCTCATTTTATGGACAAATTTAAGTTTTATTTGAAATATGAAGACTAAAATTGATAATTTGAAAGCATATAGACAATAATGAAACAAACCCAAAATATATCGAGTAATATGGTTTTTTTTACTTCAAGGCATGCTTCTAGAGATCCCTGATTCGAGGCTGCTAGAAAGCGCTTAAACTAGAATACCCTTCGAAATATCCTGGTGCCATAGTCTAGGGACGAGCCAGTGGTGCCCCGGGTATAGGGGAGCGAAGCTCCGATTTCCCGGTTTTCAAAAAAAAAAAGTTTTTTTTTCCTTGAATTTTTATTTCAAAATTTTAATGAGGAAATAGAATTTGTTGATAATTTAAAAAACAAATATTTAAAGTGAATTGAAATTCTGCTAAAAAAATTGATTTCTTCATGCAGACTTTACTATTGAAAATCAATTCTGTTTTTTCTGTTAATTTATGGACCTTTTTCTTTTTAGAAAATGATTTCCTCATAATAGATTACTTGTTTAATTTCTTAATAGGTTCCAAGAAATTGTCCCTCTAAATGCAGGCAATGTGCTTGGGGCAGAGGACAGTGGCCCTGCTGCCCAATGGCTAGCCCTCATCCAAGAAGCCCTCAACACCGACGACATCGAAACTCCGACGTCAAACAACCAGCAGCAAGCACCCCAAAAGCCAAGGCAAAGTTTCTCCGACTTACTTGCTTTAGAAGACGACAACGGCAATGACGAAACTGGGGTGTTCTTATCGGGTCGCGTAATGCAGCAGCGATACCGCTTAGCAGCAAGCAAGCAGATGGTTGGCATTTTCTTGTGCGTATGGGTTCGAACCGATCTTTACAAACACATCTCGAATCTGAAGGTCTCGAGCGTCGGGAGAGGCGTCATGGGGTTCCTTGGCAACAAGGTGAGCACCATTGCATTAAAAGAGACTCGTGTCATCGAGTTCAAGTCGAACCCGAATGATGTTTTTGTGGTGCATTGACAGGGATCAGTGTCCATCAGCATGACATTGCAGCAAACAAGTTTTTGCTTTGTGGGCACCCATTTGACCTCTGGGGAAAAGGAAGGTGATGAAGTAAAAAGAAACTTAGATGTGAGTGAAATTTTGAAGAAAACAAGGTTTTCACATTCTTGTAGAGCTACTACTGGAGCACAACCACCTCCTCCTGAAACCATATTGGATCACGAGTAAGTTCCGCTTTCCTTTTGTACTAATTAACCGATCGAATTGAACCCCTCACGAAATGTGTAATTCTAACTATGTGCAGCAAGGTTATCTGGCTTGGGGATCTGAATTATCGGCTTTCGACTGGCTGCGGGAAAACATACGAGCTTCTTCGGAATAACGATTGGCAGGCACTTCTAGAGAAAGATCAGGTGAGTTCAACTTTGAATCAACTAGATTTTTGCTTTGATTGAGGATTTAGAAATTTGATTTCTTATTTATTTTTTTTGGCAGCTAAAGTTAGAGCAAAGGGCTGGTAGAGTGTTTAAAGGGTGGGAAGAAGGACAAATACAGTTTGCTCCAACTTACAAATACACCACAAATTCTGACCATTATGTTGCATTGAACTCCAACTCCAAGCCATCTAGAGAAAAAAGGCGAACTCCAGCTTGGTAAGGACTCGTTTGATAAGCATTTGGTTTTTTGTTTTTGAAATTTAGGCCTACAACTAGTATTCCAACGTATAGTTTTCATTACTTTGATATCAGCAAGTATGTTACTTATGTTTTTAAAATCCAAACCAAAATTTAAAAGCTAAAAAAATAGTTTCCAAATACTTGTTTTGGTTATGATTCACATACTTATTTAATGGAAGATGTTGGAGGTACTCCATTTGTCCCACATTGGAAAGGTGGGGAGTCTTCAACATCTTTACAAGATATATGAGGTACTCTCCTCAAAACCAATTGATTTTGAGATGGATGCCCACGTTATCTAATATGTTATAGAATTCCATGTGAATATTTGGTTTCCAAATTCTGATCCAACCTAAGAGTTGATTTGATCTCAAAATTCAGATCCGTTTCAAGCAGGTAATTTAGACCCAACCCAAGATGGTATTTGGTCCACAAATTTGGATTCGACCCAATCAGGTAATCCTAAGTGGGTAGGTAATTAGGTCCACTATTAGGATCTAGTATAGCGACAGATAATCACCTTGTCTCAAATTGGAAAGGCGATAAGTCTTCGACTTCAACGTCTTTGTAAGATATATGTGTTATTCTCCAGGAACCTCATATTATCTAAAAGAACTTTAAACTTCAAAAACCGAAACCGAAAAATCAAATGATTATCAAACGTGGCCTAAGTTTTTCAATTCTGTGGGTTCTGTACCTGCAAAAGAAGTGTAAGTGTTACTGATTGGTTCCTTTCTATCGAACATTTGGCAGGTGCGATCGGATCTTGTGGAGAGGAGTAGGAATGAAGCAGATGTGGTATGTAAGAGGAGAATGCAGATTCTCAGATCACAGACCTGTTTACTCACTGTTTTCAATCCAACTTGACTTAGCAGACAAGACCCTACCAACTACCAACTCAACCATAACTGCCGCAACGAAACCGTCTATCGATGCCGCTTTGTCATCTTTATGTCCAGCCAAAATCCAAGCTGAAGAGCTTTTTTCTCAGGGCAGAGACCAACTGTAACTAGTACTTTCACTGACCCACTTTTAGAATGTAACAAGTGTGTATATTTGATTTCCAAGTTTCCAACAGCTCAAAATTGCCCCATGGATCAAGCAACAGTAGGTGCAACTATTTCATCTCATGTTCTCGAGCCGTGAAGCGCGTAAATCGCGCTTGTCGGTCAACCATACATTCCAGTCTGGTGATTCGTTTATTTGTTGAATGAAAAGGAAACAAATCAAGTACGATTTGGGCGTGAAGCTCAAAATTTTGATTTAGTATTTTTGAGAAATTTGTAAATATAGAACTGTGGAATCTATATGTTAAGGTAAGTTGATTTTGGGTGGAAAGAGTGTATAAGAAAGCAAGAAAGGAATGGGAAATGAGAAAGTTATTGTGGACTTACCTGCTCTTGCATGCTCAGATTTTGTAGCATTCTTCATACAAGTCTTACTGAAATCGCTATCGGTTTGGGTTATAATCGGTTTGGTTTATATTATTGTAGTAGGGATTGTAATAGGATGACTGACCGATTGGCTAACCCTCTTCTTAGCAGTGCTGATTTTTGTTAGATTAATCATTCTGTCTATTCGGATAGAATCTCCACCGATTTTTGGAGGGGGAATCTCCCCCATTGTATTTACTCTACTATTTTAGAGGATGGGGGAATCTCTTCCTTGTATTTACTCAACTATTTCAGAGGATGGTTTGGCTTTGTGTGTTGCACTTTTTGGAATGAATGATTGTTCTTTTTGCAAAAGATTTTTTAGATTCAAATCTCACTCTAAATGTTGTTTACTACAAAAAAATAATTATTGTATAAAAAAAAATTGTAATTGACATGTATTCTTATAGTAAATTCTTCAAAAATCCAATCTAAAATAATGTTGTTATAGTCCAAGTATTTTAAATTAAAATGCCACACGTTTTAAATAACTAACATTAATGATATATTGACAACATGAGCCTAGTTCAACTAATATCTTACATTGTTATCGAATAATTGGTGATGCCTTGGTTGTCTTCTTGGGTGATAATCTATTTTAAGTCTACTAAGCCATGGATACAATTATAAAAATGTGTATTTGACTCTCGTGATCTTTCCCTCCAACTGCAACTATTAAAAAAAAAAAAAAAACTCGGTTATATGTTCTAAGGGGCTGTTTGTTTGGCATATTTAGGTGAGATTTAATTTTATGATTTATTAATTCTTCCTAAAAAACTTATCTCTAAACGAGTTTTTATCTTTAAAAGTAACTTTCATTTCTAACCATTCATTTTTAATCATTTATTTATAACTACTCAAACATTTCTAACAACTCATTTTTAATCATTCATTTCAAATCAATCAAAATAACTGATTTTTAATCATTCTTTTCTAAGTACTAAAAATAACTATTCATTTTAAATTTTACATCTAAACAAATTTTTTGATCGAAAGGATTTTTAGCTACAAACTCTCCATCTTTTAACTCTTCATCGGAACTCATTAAGTTAAATCGTAACTAAATATGTCAAACATCTTCTCGTCCAAAGCACAAAGCCAGTTATGACCTAAAACCCTAAAAAATCCATCTCCACATAAAAAATCAGGAAGAAGAGAAAACCATCCTGCGATTCTCCGATCACATGAACTCCGGCGATTTCAACAATCTTCTTCTTCAAAGACTCATCGGCGACCTCCAAATCCGCCCACCAAATTACAACAACAACAACAACCCTCTTCTCCCCCAATCCTTACAAGACCTTCTCTTCGACGCCGCCAACCTCTCCGACTCCGACTCCGACGACGACGGCGGCGGCGGCGATCACAAAACCCACCTCGCCAAAGAGGAATCCAAGCTCGAGAATCAGATCACCCGCCAGATTCTCGCCGGAAACACCCATTCTCTAAAACCCAATTCCGGCCAGGCCGTCACCATCGGCGAGCATCACATATGCGTGGGGTTTCGCGACGAGACGGGTTCGGATTATCGAGTTTGGGAATGGCATGGGCATATTATGTTGTTTGATGAGGAAAATGGGTACTCGCCGGAGTATATTTACGGGAATTACTTTGAGAGGATTCAGGGGAAGCTCAACCGTGAGCTGTGTCCACGGAAGGAGGAGGATGATGATGATGATGGTGATGAGAAAGAGGAGAAAGTGCGCAAATTGGGTCTTCGGGAGTTGATTGATGGCGGCGATTCGAGTGGCGGCCGGATTCTTCATCGTAATGTCAATGCCAGTTCTCAAAGGTTTTACTCAATTTTACTTCGTGTTTTTTTCTTTCATTTCTTGGACAATTATGTCTTTTGTGAATTTGAAGTGAACAAGAAGTTTAATCATACGAAGCCATTGTTAAAAATAGTTTCCAAAACGAATTCAGAAGGTAGTTTTCTGGGGAAAAAATCCAATTTAGAGGAGTTAGTTAGAAATAATATAGGGTACTTGAGCATTTGGTTAGAGAGTTAGTTAAGTTATTTGGGTTATAAGTCCCCAAGGGGTGGTTGAAGATTTGGGCTTTGAGGGTATGCTCCTCTCAAGGTCCCAGGTTCGAGATTCAGCTGGGACATTACTCCTTCGATGTCTCCAGGTGCTTGGCCTAGGAACGGACGTGGTTACCCTTGTTAAAAAAAAAAGAAGTTATTTGGGCAATAAATAGGAGGGAATGGGTAGTGAATTAGTATCAAAATATTGAGAGAAGTATTAGTGGGGTCAAGAGAGTATTATCTAGAGGGAGAGATTCCGAGTTCCTATTAAAATTTGGCTTATCTGTGTAATTTTGTAATCTTTTGACATCAATTCTTCAATGGGATTTTGAAGTATACACTTAAATTTTTTTTAGAAATTAGTCTTCTATTTGTTTCTTGACAATCAAATATAGTATGATTTTCTCCCATGAAATAGTTGAGGTGTGCATAAACGGGTTCAAACGCTCGGGATATCAAAAAAACAAAAGTAGCTACTTAGTTTTGATTCTCGCTTACCATTGATTTATGGTCTTGCCTGATATATTGGTATGATTTTAGCTTGTATATGTCATAGAGTTAGTTTATGTGTAGACATAGGTTTACTGCCTATCATTAGGGAAAACTCTTTTATTGATTAGATTAGGTAAAGGATTTATGGTTCTTTCCAAAAAAAAAGAGGTAAAGGATTTATGGATGGCAAAGTCTATCCATCCCATAGAGGCTTTAAGGACATTTTGTGGCATAACTGTCGTGTGCAATCAAGAGGTGAGATCCTGCATATGTTTGCGAAATGAAATTTACGGTTATCATTGTCGAAGTACTTCATGTCAATTAGTAGTGTTGAAACCCTTGCAGTAGAAGGAGTTTAGATAAAGCCTTGAATGTTAGGGTTCTATTATTGATGCAGTAGAATAGAAATTACGATGGCAGAAGCTGAGACACGTGAATCTTCCAGTTGTGATTTGTCTGTCCCATTTGATTTGGAATTATCCACCAAAGATAGATCAGTTCCATTTCAACAACCTCTTTTGTAATTGGAAAGTTGGAGCTTTTTGCTCCCCTATAGTAGCGCCCAGCTCAAGGTTCGGATTTGGAAGACATCAAGGATTTTTATTTATTAAGCTCACCCAATGACTCGAACCAAACACTTCTAAGCCAATATGATCAAGATAATCCAAACTCTTTGAAATGAGGCTGCCCCTTGGGGTCATTAGAACAACCATTATTTGGTAAATGAGAAATCTATAGAACCTATGACAAATGGCAAGAGTCTTAGTTGATATTGGAACTTTTCATACTCCTGATACCATCAAGCTAACAGAGTCATAGTTGATATTGGAACTATTATTTACCTCCATACTGCAAGATGATTTTAACAAAGCAACAATGCTAGGAAGCTTTCTACTCTATTTATCAAAATCTTATAGCAGGATTTGGCCAAGGAGGTAGATATTACTATCCTACTTCCTTCAAGCGAAAGTTTAGAACATTCCTTAGTTTTTTTTTCGAAATCTATCGTTACCCTGAATAGAAGGCGAAAGGAAGTCTCTTTGGTGCTGATATAGTTTAGTACTATCTAAAGGTACCTCCCTCAATGACTCTAGTCAAATGAATAATCAAGTTGTATTGAGTAAGGAGAAGGGTACATCTTATATAGCCCGAGAGACTAACTCTCTAACTAATTGCATAAATGCCCCTAATATATTCATAATGGGTAAAGGCCCAAACCTATCAGGTGCACTCCCTCATAGGGTTTACATTTTGAGAGGCCATATGCGAAGGTTGTATTGTTTGTAGCTTGATTGCTTTTGATGAAACTTGGAGGTGTATGCACGCCGTTCCTAGTTCGTTTTTCGGGTTTCCCTCTCTTTTGATTTATATTTGAACTTCGAAAGAACACTCGGATCCTCTCAGGCATGGACTCTGACTCCATGGCCTTTGGTGGTAGATAGTGGACTTTTCATTATTGAATTAGTTCTTGAAATTCTTGAATATTTCAGACTAGATAGAGATTTGCAATTGGGTCGAACTTCTATATGCAAAATTGACGACCCTTGTCTTTCTAATTCAATGTTGAACGCTAGTTTCATTTTGCCTTCGACAGGTTTTAGTCAGTCGAGTCACTGTCTTTCGATCAATACAAGAAGTTCAAATGCAGAAGGACGCTATGGACCATCGTTTTAAAGATTGCACCTGGGTGTTTCTGCAGTTAGGACACTGAACTTCTAGTGTAAGTTGAAGAGTAAATGAAAAGAGATGAAATGGATAGGTTCAATGACTTTGGCTTTGTTTGATCAGTTTCTTCTCCATCCGTTTGAATAATTAATTGCTGTTTGCTCTTTTCTATTCACTTCTACACAGAACTCTCTATAATTTGAATCTACAGTCCATTAAAAGAGGATATAATTTGATGTGTAAGTATTTGATCTCAACTAGAACATATCTATGGATATTCACTAGGCTGAGACAGAAATAGAGGAGAACCTCATTTAACCATTTAATTATGTACTTGCTAAATTTCTCTGTTACATTTTTATTCGAATTGGGTCAGGTTGGTATTTTCTACGGAGAACTCGATCTTCGCCAACCTTATAGTTGTTACCTTTTTTCTTCAAAATTTTTATTGATCATCCAAAGTATTTGACTGAGTTGATTAAAATGAACTTCAAAGAGGGTTCAAATGATTTTAATCATAAAGCTATGTCTTTTTTTTCTTTCCTTTTTTTGTGAATTAGTCTTTCAACCTAATATAGTTTAGCTATTTATTTAATTATGATAACATTATTTGAATGAAATATCAAAATGACTACTTGAATGATTGAAACTACTTTGGGGTTATATCAGGCACCGAGTGAGTAAAAATACTATGTAAAGTTCTACTATGAGTTCCGGCGTTTAGGTGTAAATTTGTTCAGTTTGGTTTTTGGGAGTCTATATTTGAGGTGCAAAGATGTTTAACATGAAAATTTATCATCTTAATTAAATAGTGTAACGGTTTAATGGTCAAGAAGGGTTTAGGAAACACTGAAGGGGTCGATGACACATTTAGTTATCTTATTTAACGTTAATCCATTTCAACTTCACGGTCACGAATTTAATTTTAAAAATTGGTATTTGATTCTCTTATCATTTAAGAGCTGTAATATCCATTTATGTAGGGTCTCTATAAATTTTCTAAACATCTAAATGAATAAAATTTGATTTAATCTCATATTTTAATAAGAGTTAAAGATGTGTTCAGGAAGACAATTGCATTATTATAAATGATTGGTTATTATAACATATGAAATTATAATAATTTACGTACGTTATTATTTTATAATTAAGATGAATGGGCTAACTCAAATATGATGGGGTTACTATAACCTAATGTAATTTCCCTTTGAAGGGGCAATCAAATTTATGAGTTGGGAGAGCAAAGGAGAGAAAGATATTCCTATCCCCCGTTTGTTTTTTTTGTATATTCACATCTTTTAACTCTTCCTCATATTCTAACAAACATATTAATACTATCAAACTTTAAATCAAACATCATTACAACAAAAAAATTAATATAAAATAAAAAATTTCTGACTTAAGCATCAATCTCCGTAAAGTTTTTTAACATTTTCCAAAAACAAATATTTCATAGGTTAAAATACCATTTTGGTCTCTCAACTTTGAGATTTGTTCCATTTTGGTCCCTAGACTTTCAAATGTCCATTTTAGTCCCTTGACTTTGTAGTTTGTTCAATTTTGGTCCCTTGACTTTGCTATTTGTCCAATTTTGGTC
The DNA here is from genome assembly GCA_036507275.1 of Sicyos edulis. Taxonomy (NCBI): domain Eukaryota; kingdom Viridiplantae; phylum Streptophyta; class Magnoliopsida; order Cucurbitales; family Cucurbitaceae; genus Sicyos; species Sicyos edulis. The sequence goes on along the minus strand of CM071847.1, from coordinate 44,836,302 downwards.
CCTCGACTTTCAAATGTCCAAATTTAGTCCCTAGACTATCAAAAAAGTTAAAAAATGGTCCTTTCGTCAAATAATTTTTTTTTCTCACTTCTAAATTATTTTATCTCTCTTCCATCTTTCATCATTTTTCCTTCTAAAAGTTTTATCTCTCTTAAATCCACCTCTCTAATCCTCTTCTCTTCTTTTTTTTCTCTTATTCTCTCCTCAATCCATCTCATCAAATTATTTAACATGAGATAATTTTTCTAAATAATAATTTTCATACTTTGATTTGTCACTTTTTGCTTTCTAAAATTCATAGTCTACCATGGAACAAAAAAGAAAAAGAAAGAAAATAAAAGAAAAGAGGGGAAGAGAGGTAGATTGAAGAGAGGTAAAATTTCTAAAGAGAGAAATTATGAAAGATGAAAGAGAGAGAAAATAATTTAGGAGTGATAAAAAATTCATTTGACCAAAGGACAAATTTTAAACTTTTTTTATAGTCTAAGGACCAAATTTGAAAACATTTGAAAGTTGAGGGACCAAAATTGGACAAACAACAAAGTTGAGGGACTAAAATTGGACATTTGAAAGTCGAGGGACCAAAATGGTATTTTAACCTATTTTATACTTCCAAATCACCCTACTTTCTCTTTTTCTTCCACTTCATCTCCTCTCATAACTCCAAGGCTGTGTTTGGGCTCCGTTTATGTAAACGGTCGAGTTGGTTATAATGACCCAACCGATGTTTGCCCCTCCGTTTATTATAAACAGTGGTTACCTAAACTTGCGTGCCTGTTTATCTAAATCTACGTGCCCGTTTATCTACACCTTACATATATTACTTTTTGTTACATAACCAACCCCTCAAATACCTATTATCATAATCCTTGTTATAATAACTCACCGTTTATCATAACCTTCCTTCTATAATAACTAAACCGGTGCTCCAAACGCACCCCAAAATTCTATCACCCCTAAAAAAAGACCTGAATGTCCTAGTTTTATATATAACTTTTTATTAATTTTCGTGCTATAAAATTTAAAAATACGTGAACTTTCTTGCATTAATTTTAAAAAAAAGTTCTGACACAATGTTTCCAAAGAAGGGTCCATCCATTTTAAGGTTTTTTTTTTTACATTCCTCAATCTTGTAAGTTCTTAGTTATTCTCAATCTTGTAAGTTTTATCATAACGAATAGAATAAAATTAAAAATGTAAACTAACAAAAATAATAGTTTTTTTTTTTTTTTGAGAAGAAACAAAAATAATAGTTAGCGGCATTAATATGTCAAAGAAGATTATGGATTTGAATCCTCAAAAATAAATTATAAATTCATGGAGAAAATGTTATTTAAAATCTATAATTACCAAATTTGAAATAAATTCTAAACTCAGTACACAATCTCAGCCGCAGACGAGTGAAGAAAATCCAACGGCGTTTTACAGTACCACGTAGAGAATCCGCGTAAAAAGCCAATCATCCAATGAAAAAGCGCCTGAATCCCTTATATAAACTCTCCTCCACCATGAAACCACAAGAATCGCTCAAAGCGCAATCCGCCATTTCATCCCAAACTCCCGAAAAGCTTCGTCGATCCAACAATGGCGCCAACAAAGGGCGAAAAGAAACCGGCAGAGAAGAAGCCGGCGGAGAAGTCACCGTCCTCGGCGGAGAAGAAGCCGAAGATCGAGAAGAAGATCGCCAAGGACGGCGGCAGCGGCGCCGGCGACAAGAAGAAGAAGAAGATCAAGAAGAGCACCGAGACTTACAAGATCTACATCTTCAAGGTCCTGAAACAGGTTCATCCGGACATCGGAATCTCCAGCAAGGCCATGGGGATCATGAACAGCTTCATCAACGACATCTTCGAGAAGCTCGCGCAAGAGGCTTCCAAATTGGCGAGGTACAACAAGAAGCCGACGATCACATCGCGGGAGATCCAGACCGCCGTGCGATTGGTGCTGCCAGGTGAATTGGCGAAACACGCCGTCTCGGAAGGAACTAAGGCGGTGACCAAATTTACAAGCTCTTAGGTAATCGGATTTGGTTGATTCTTTTTTTTTGAATTAGGGTTTCGTATTGCAGTTTTGGTGATTTTTTGGTGTGTAGATTCTGGTTTTTATGGATATCTCACAGGTTTCAATCAATAATTTAGTATTTCTTCGATTGATCTCTGTTCTTTTTCGGTTTCTGAACATCTGATCATTCTGAGATTTTGATTTCTCTGATTTTTAATTTATTTTCAATTTCAATCTCCGATTCAATTTTTATGATCAAATTCTGTAATGAATCTTCACGCTCTTCGATTATTGTGATTGCTTGTGGCGGTTTCTTGGGCAGGAAGAAAGAGAATGAAAAACCATGGGGTATTTTTGTTTTTAGGGCATCTTTAATTTACCGAATATTTGTTTGTATTTGAATTTATTACAAGAATATTAATAATTTACGTTAGCAATATAAAATTATTAAGAGTAATTCTACAAAAAAATAAAAAAAATAAGAGTAAAAATATTATTAATTGATGTTCCCAATTTGAGAATTCTCGAATAAAATAATGTTAAACTAAATATGCATTTTTATGAAAATCATGAGTTATATCATGATGTTTAACAATCTATTATTTATTTGAATATATCATTTAATTTTAGCAACATAACAATAATCTAATTTTTACTAGGATGCATTATGGGTTGGAATATGAGAAGTGATTTTATTGTTTTGGTTTAGAATATCAAAAGTGATTTTCTTGTTTTTGTTATATTTATTCGTTTTCAAATTTTTTAATATTCATAGATTTTTTTTTTAAAAAAAATTTATGAAAATTAATTATATCATTTCATATTGTTCTTGGTGTGAATTAGGGTTTACCAAACAAACTTTAAAAAAAAAAAAAAGTAAAAACAAAACAAAAAACTTATATCCAAATAAGTTTTTAAAATTTTTCGTTTTTACTTTTAAAAATAATTCTCATATCTAACAATTCATTTTTAATCAACCATTTATATCTATTCAATTATTTCTAACAATTCATTTTAAATCAATTAAAATAACTCATTTTTAACTTATTTTTACTCAAATTTTTTATAATGTATCTATCTTTTCTTTTATAAAGTAGATGAATACTAACAAAATTACTTTTTTATTTTTACATTTTGGTTCAGTTTATAAAAATATAGATAATACTTAAATATTCAAGTAAGACAAAATATATTTAGGGTGATTGTTGTAAACTTTAAATTTCAAAGACCAAAAATTTAAAATAAAATGGTTACGAAAGAGCCTTATAATTTTTTTTTTTTTTTGAAAATGAGCATAACTTAACAAAATTAAGAAAGGGGATCACCCACGTTATACTGACATCAAATGGAATTTCTTCCATCCATAAATTTTCTTGGTTGTTCATTACCGCCATACGCGCCAATTTGTGGGCAATTGAGTTTGCACCTATACGGCACTAGGAGAATGAGACGAAAGCCAACCTCTTTGTTGCAGTCAGCACCTCTTCCACGATCCTCCCCAATTCCGAACGATTTGGGTTCTGCGTTTGAAGTAGATTAAAAACTCGTAAAGAGCCTTATAATTCAATCTATGGTTAGTACACTTATTTACTAATTTATGAGTTGCATAACCAAGCCATATAATAGAGGTTTGTAACTACGTCTACAACACAACAGTGCATGGACCAACATCCTAAGGCAAAATCATATATTGTTACTTTGACAATTTCTTTTTATGGAGTAAAACTCTCATATGTACGAGTATGAAACTCTATATTTTACATATGTTACATTATCAGGTGTCACAACATTTTATATACTTCTTATTTTTATATGTGTGCGCTTGCTTTTAAATCCTAAAATCTCATTTTTATTGACAGAACTCGGAAATTGAACTGTTTAAATTTGGGGGTCTTGACAGGCTAAACACGTTAGTGTTCAAAAACTAAATCGATATAAATTGATGAAAATAAATGTTCATGCAGTTAACTATGAGCTAACCCAAAATGAGCCAAAGTCTAGTGATATCTCATAGGACGTAGTAACTAAGGCTCCGTTTTATAATCATTTTATTTTTTGTTTATGAAATTTAAGCCTATTTCTAGTTCAATTTCCTACCATATGCTTCATCTTTTCTTATAATATATTCATCATTCCTTAAGAAAGTAGGTGCATACTAACCCAATTTCAAAAACAAAAACAAGCTTTTGGAATTTTTTTTATGTTTATAAATATTAGTTTTGTTTCTTAAAATATAGATAAGATGTAGATATCCAAATAAGAAAAAATTTATGATAAGGTAGTTGTTGTAGGTTTAAATTTCAAAAACAAAAAACGAAAAACAAAATGGTTATCCCTAACAGATTATTTTAATATCAAACCCTAAACTTGTAATTTACGTTTTGTTTGAAAATATAGGACTTGAATTTATGGTTTAAGTTTGAAAACAAAAATTAATTTTTTGAAAATTAATTTTTGTAGTTACCCATAATGTTATCTAACAAAACGATTTAAGGTAAAGTATATTCATAGTTTTAATATAAAATATATATATATATATATATATATATATATATATATTAATACCTAAACTTAGGGTTTAGTTTCTATTTCTGAGGAAACAATGCGATAGATAGGTTATTTTAACAAATATATATATATATATATATATATATATAAATGTTGTTATTTACATTGTAGTCACAAATACGGTCCAATACTGTAAAATAAATCTTCATGGATACAATATTATTTATTATCAATAAATCATTATGTATTAATATAATATTATATATTATTAATACATATGACTATGATGACTAATTTTTGTTTAAGAGTAATCGTGTTTGGTGATTATTTTATAAATTTAATTAATTTTTTAATCACAGTTTAATATGATATAAATATTCATTAATATAATAGTATTTATTATCAATACACTATTATATATTATTAATATAGAAATTATAGTATTATATATTATTGATACTATGATAATTAATTTTTTTTTAAGTGATCAGGTGATTATTTTCTGAATTTAATTAATTTTTTTTGTAAGTTTTTGTTTTGTTTTGCAATTAGATGGGCTTTGAGATAAGGAGGGCCGGCCCAAGAAGGAGATATTTAGAAAAACGACTTAAATCAGCAAATCGTCAAAGTAAGAAACGTGTACACTTCTGATTGGACGGCACAGCAATATCTAAGCGACCGATTCATTTCCCTTGACCCTAAAGATTAGTTCCATAAGATCTCAATTCCGCCATTATTTTCGACCTCATCCTCCCAAAATTATCTGATCCGCCTCCGCCTCCGCCTCCGCCGCCGCCGCCGCCAATCATGTTGCAGATCAGATCATCTCCGCTCTATATCTGACCGATCTCAGGTTTTCATGTTATGAATCTTTTGTTCTTCGCGTTTCGATCTCCCTTTTCTGCTGGCTCGTCGATCTAAGGTTTTGTTAGACCCTACGAAAATTAGGGTTTCGGAGAGCATTCACTATGCCTTCGCTGTCTATTGATCTCTTCCTTCGCCCACTGCTTCCTTCTTTGACTTCGTTTCATGGTGGTTCTTCGACGCATCGTCTGAAACACCTCGAGAAGAGTGATCGGCGTGGTAATCTTAGTTAACATGGAGTTCTTTTAGCGCTTTATTCCTTCTTTTCAGTCTTCTATTTCCTCCTCCTTGCTCTTTGTTCTGTTTGATTGAGAAATTTGAGTTGTAAGGTGTAAGGGTTACTTGGTTTGATCTTGAGGTTTTTTTGGCGGTTGAAGTCTCTGAAATTGAGTTCCTGGAAATTGGCCGCAATACCGGTTATTGTGCAAGGTATTGTGCCGTAATCTTTTGTATTTTTTTATAGATTTTGTAAGGCATAATAGCTTCGTAATTTCTATATGATTATCTGGAGATCAAGCTACTTTTGGATGATGAGTTAGTTTGAAGAGATATTTTGAGTATTAGATAATTGAGGTTTGTTTGGATGTAGATTTATACGTAGGAGTTGCATAAAAGAAACTCTCTTGGATTTGGTTTTTTTTTTCAAATAGAGGATTTAGAGACATGAGTGGCTAAATATAGTCTTCTAATAGAGGATTTGGTTTTTTTATGTAAATCTGAAATGAAGATTTATTTTGATTAGTTAGAAATGTGTGGCTAAATATGAGTTATTTTGAGTAGTTAGAAATGAGACTCGAGAGTTAATTTTGACTAATTAGAAATGAATGGTTAGAAATGAAGAGTTATTTTGAGTAGTTGGTAATGAAGAGTTGTTTTGACTAATAGTTCTTTAAAATTGACAAACAAATGCCTTTCTGGGGTTGTATTACGAGATCTCAGATGTTTGTGAATTGTGCAGGTTCTAGCAGATTTCTTTTGCTCTGTATAAGCCTGAATGGACATTTCTTCCATTCAACCGAAGTTGGCTCTCCTAGATGTAGGCGATTTGGATGATCTGCAATCGTCTTCGAGAGGAATTGATGCTGCATTGTTTAATGATTTTGATGGAAATTTTAAGAAATCTTTGAGTATTGAAGAAACTAAAAGTGCAGAGTGCAATCGTAATGCGAATTGTGATGATAATTCAAATGATAAAAACAACAAACAAAAGGAGCTTGAACTTCCCAACAACTCATCATCTAAGAAGTGTTTAAGCAAATCCAAGTCCTTTCCTTTTCCTGTTGTTACATCCCATCCTAACGATTCTTCAGACAATGATAACAATTTACAAACAGCAATGGGTGATGTGTTTTCTAGTGAATCAATGCATCAAGCCTTTGCACGATCAGTATCTTTACCAGTAAGTTTTCTTGTCGTTGAGACTAATCATGGAAAAATTTGCAGTTGTGCCTTGTGTATGTGTTATGATTCCTTATTTTATTCAGTTAGTAGGTAGTTTTGATATTATTATTGCTTTATTGATTATTCCTTTTTGTTTTTTAAAACTATAAAATATCATAATTACATTAGTTTTGTTTATGGCGATTGGAACCTTAAGCTTGCTTTCTGTAGTCTCTAGAGTTCTTATTTTCTCTTTGAGCGCAAGTTTTCTGTCCTCCACTATGTGTGAGTATGACTATGTTTTCTTATTGGGAATATATTTTTTTAGTCGTTTTAAGTGTATTTTATATTTGATCCTTGCGTTTCAAAATCTCAATTTAGTCTCTGTTTCTTTTGATTTTACTTTTCTGCTTATTTTCTCTTAAAAACTAAACTAATGTTATCAAAATAATCACTTCATCAATATGTAGAATTTAAACATTTTATTGTGGAACTAACTGTTTTGATTTCTCAAGGACTAAAATTGAACATTATTGAAATGTTTGGTTTTGAAATATACGGACCAAATAAAAAATTGAGGGGACCCAAAATGTTTTTTTCCTTCCAGTTTTATGTTCAGAGAATCTGTTCATACCTTCGGCAGAAAGCAAGTGGGTGTAAATTCAGGAAATTAAAATTATGCTTTTGCATGACTGAATTGTTTTAGTTAATTTGTTTCACGGTGCGAGAACTTTTTGTTACAAATTTTGTTTAATCACCCTTGCAGATTTTAGTTTGTTTGTTGATTTTTGGATAATGAGTTAGTGAAAAGTAGACATTAGCAAAGCCATTGCATATTTACATTTTGGCATTTTGTTCTTACCCCTTCTGTTTTCTTTTGTTGACCCTTATCTTCTGTTTGCTTACATAACTTCTAACGTTCAGGCTCCGACGAAACTCATACCTGCGGTGAAAGGCAGCCGAGCTCGATTCTATGGGTCATCTCCTAAGCTTTCTGTGAAATGGGCTCCTGATGTATACGATCCACCCCAGACATCATTGTCCCACAGTGTAAAAAACAACAAGAAACAGCAGAAATCTAAAAACAGGAAGAATGGAAAGAAAGGACAGAAGGGTAGCAACTCTTCGCACGGGAGTGGTGGCGGCAGCAGGGACAAAAGGAAGTCTCGTAAGGCCGGTGGTAGTTCTGATCGGTATCAACGATCATTCGACCCTCAGGAAAGTTTGGTTAATCCTGGCAACCAGTTCGAGGGTTTCGATGAAGGGAGCTCCGACTCTCACTGTGGAAGCATCTTCCTGAAAACATCGGTCACCAAGGTGCACTACTCTGTCACTGAAGCCTTGTGAGCGATGTTTGTCCAAGTTTTTTTTATCTCCTCTCACAGTTTCTGTAAATAAATAAAAATGTTGTTTTGGGTTTTCTTTTTGAGTGATTGTGGATGACCGAAGAGGCTTGGACCGACAAATGGTTACAGTTGGATCGTTTGATGTTATGAGTGATGGCTCAGACGGTTTATGTACGGTTTTATGATGATGTTCAATTTTTGCTTTTTATTAAACAGACTGATATGATATGTTACTATTACTACTATGGTTTTTGAAAATGGCTGTGACTTTTGGAAGTTCTTTCTGTGTATGATGGGATACATTAGCACCTGGTGACTGATCTTTGATGGGAAATCTTAGTTTTAGACAGGTTTGAATAGAGACTTTGATGGATTTGATCAATAATAATTACTTATCTCATGTGTCATGACAATAGTGGAAGGGTAACCACATTGATCCAAATAGAAATGGACATATATAGAAGGCCCCTTCGCTTGGTAGATTCATTTATTTTGCCAATCTTGGATTTTAGAATTTATCAACTCTTATGAGTTAAATAAACTTTTTATTTCTTCTTTTAAAAATAACTCTTATTTCAAATCATTTATTTATATTTAATTATTCTTAACCACTTATTTTTAATAATTTATTTTAAATCAATCAAAATAATTCATTTTTAACTACTCATTTTTAATCATTCTAAAAATAACTATTTATTTTAAATCTACATTCAAACAAGATTTTCATTCTAACTCATCTTTACAAAAATTACATCTAATCAAGTTTTTTACTACAACTCTTTTTTTTTTTTTGAAATCATCAGTAACCATAACATTAACCAAATTTGAGGCATAAGCCTCCCTTACAACCTAACAACAAATTAGAAGGATAATCCTTGATACAAGCCTTGAGCCCCATTTCACAAGTCGAATTGAAGCCCCAAAAAAATGAATAGTACGAATAAAGGGAGATCTAAAAGTACAAAATTGTTCATCCTTTACGACTTTTGAAGACTTGAATTCAAAAGAATTCAATTCAAGAAGCTTTAGTAACCTTGTCAATGCCTTATTGGCTGACTTTTGAGAAGATTTGGGGAGTAAACCGATAACCATGTCGATGACTGAAGTGTAGGACTCCACCAAAACTAACGAGGATAAAGGCGAATCCTGAGCAGACCCTCCAAGGACCAATCTTTCAACCTCTTAAACTTACCTTTGTCAACAAGCTCTTCTTCATCCTAAACAACAGAAAAATAAAACCTCTAGCTCCAAAAAAGTAAATTAAAAACAAACATAGAGACAAAGCACCACCTTCCAGCAAAGAAAAGAGGGGAAAAGTCCATTTTATATCTCTGAATGGTAATGATAAACCCATATCGACGTCTTTTGCAAGAAAAATTTGAGCTCTTGACCTCATTGGATCATTTCCCTTTCTTTCAATGTGGCTTTCCCTGCTTCCACTAAACCCCATTTTACCTCTGTCAAAAGGCGTCGATCTCCAACCACGAGCACGCCTTGCCGGAGACACATCCACAATGATCTTGCACTCAAAAGAGATCAAACAAGAGGAGCATCCTTGGAGGCCTTCCGATGCGCAAGCCGTAGCTCCACAGAAGCGACGGACCACCCACGCCCTACACAACCTCCCATTCTCCAAGCTTCATCGGAAAATCGAAGGAATCCAGCAACCTGCAAGGGTTTTCACCTTACTAAGAGGTCGGTTACCTCTGAAAATTTCGATCAGCCCAAGGATCTGGAGTCTCTCTCTAGGAGTAAAAAACAGAGATAACTTCATTTGGAATGGAAACCCTTACCCAAAGTGACAATCCCGACCTCCCAAACACTCTGAAGACCGGTGACTTCCCAACCTAAAGGAAAACCCTCCCGAACCTGAGGATGAAACCTCCCAATCCTGAGGCGGCGCCTCCCAAAACCAAAGAAGAGAGAAGGCAGAGCCTGTCTCACTAAAAAAAACTCTTTACTCCTGCCATTGAATTTTTTTTTTTAACTACTTAATATTACTCCTTAAGGTAAATCCTACCTAAATATGTCACACAAACACCCCGGGATTCTAACTTCTAAGCTCTTTAGATTTACATTTGTCTCGACTGGTTTGGAGCTAAGTTTTTTTTTTTTTTTTTGAGATAAAAAAAGTAGCGAGAATATACCAAAAAAAAACCAAAAGATACATTGGGGATGTGACCCCCATTTATTGATGGCTTGGAAATGTATATAACTCAATTAGATCTTGCCCCAAACATGATAAGTTAAATAACTAATCAATTAACTCAAGTAGATGTTTTCAATTGATACTCTCCCCAAAGTGCCCAACATACTTGGGTGTACCTAAGACATAAAGGTAATACACATGGTTGCTACCAAGGTATTGTTCTTTTGTAGCTTAGCTGCATTGCCAACCATCTATGTAGTATACTCTGCATTTATTTTGACATAGTCGTAACTCAAGTCGCAGCCCCATGCCCATCCTTCTCCGTGCCCATCACCTGTAGAATTGAAGCAAATAGCTAGCTTAGTTATGAGTCTTTGATCCCATGCCCATCCTTCTCCGTGCCCATCGATCGGTAAGAAAATATTCGATCTGTTATTTGAAGAACTCACCTATGGAAATATAAATTCTGACAGTGTCATGAGTTTCTCCAGCTCTTCTGAGATAGTTGCTAGCTGCAGCCCTAGTACAATTTATGACAGTCAAAAGTGGTTTAAAAACTTTGCATGATGCATATGTGAAACTTTAGATTTAATGATTGAAAGGGAAATCGTCTTTAAACCTGTCGAAAGATTGGGGTTCGCCTCCCTCCATGAGGAGAATGTTTCCTAGAGACACTTTGAGTTTCTTCTGCTCGAACAGTACCCCTGCGTACCCAGCAGCTGCTGCTATACGTCCCCAATTTGGATCTCGACCAAATATAGCCGACTGCAGCATGAAAATATAGTCATGAAACATGATTGCATTTGTATGAGGCAGTGTAGAAGATGATCAAGAATGAAAATCATGCCTTTACAAGCGACGAGCCTGCCACCGAACGGGCGATTTTTGCTGCTTCGGCTTCTGAACTTGCACCATTCACTGCAACCTGTGGCATTTGCAAATGGGGAGTTGAAACAACGATGTTGAATACCTTATATGCTGCTGAACTCGACTTGTTTTCAAATCCTATAGGTAATCCTTTAATGTCATATGCACAGAACAGTTTAGAGATGTCAGGTTTGTATATAGAAATGCAGACCTCAATAAGACAGGTTGCTCCTTCTCCATCCCAGGCTATTGACTTTGCAAGGCCTTGCATCACCTGAAAATAAAAAGGAGTTGCGAACTGAACATCGTTATGCTTTAAAAGGTGTTATAAACAACTACCAACCCGAACATAATTTAACTAATTAAAGTACCATAGTCCATAACCTCGATAAAAAAGTTAGAAGGTTTTCCAAAATTTCTCTACAACATTGGTAACTTTTGTATCCTTCAACCATCTTTTCTCTATAAAACACATTTCACTATCTTTACCATTCACCTTCTCTCTTAACTATCAAGAAATTTATGCAAAACTATCTCTTTCCAATCTTCAAGAGTTTCTATTTCTCACTCAAAAACATATATAGTAAGAAAGAGAAATTTAAGGAAGGCAGGAGAAAGTATGGAAGGAGTGAAGTAATAAACAGTGGTGTGAGAATGTTGGTGAAATGAGGTTGAAGGTAAAGGAAAGAAAGCACTTTCTGATTTAATTGATAGAAAAGACCTAAAGATGAACACAAAAAAAAAACTCCAAAAGGAGAAAAAGATAAAACTAAGAAGAAAAAAAAAAGCCTCTCCTTCCTCCGCGAACAAAGACAAACCAAACCAAAAATCACCGAGCATCATCGGTGCGCATCAATAAATCCTCGACCACCAATTTGTTGTAGTGAGTGTCCGAGTGCAAGTTCTTTAATTCCTCTTTTTTTTCTTTTTTTAATTTCTCTTCACGCCAGTAGGGTAGTTTTCCTTTGATTAAGCAACAGAAGCAATGACTGGCCATAATACAAAGGTCATGTTTTTGTTAGATTTATTGTACTTATGTCAATAAGAGCTGAGCTCAACTCACATAATATACGATCTGATAACCAAGAGATTACAAGTTTGAATCTTCCATACTCCAATGTAGTTGAAGTTTTTTTTAAAAAAGGTCAGGTTTGATTTTGATATTAGCATGATCCTAAAGACTAAGCGGTAGCCTTGAATGTTCATCCTTATGCAACATTTGGACATGGAGATTCAAACATACAACCTCTTAGTCAAGAATATGTGTCGTTTACAACCATCATGGAGTGGCTCAATTGGTCAAAGAGTGCATAAGATGATGGGTTCAATCCATGGTGGTCACCTACCTAGGTATTAATTTCCTACGGATTTCCTTGGCATCTAACTGTTGTAGGGTCAGGCGATATGTCCGGTGACATAAGTCAAGGTGCATGAAAGCTGGTCCGGACAGTCATGCTTAGTGTTTTAAAAGGCGCGCCTAGGCTCAAGTCCCACCTTTTGCGCCTCAATTGTCCCAGGCCAGGCGCGTATAATAAGGCGCGCGCCTTATGGCGCCTTACGTGAAGCCCCAGGTGCCAAAAGGCGCGCGCCTCGTGGACTTTTTAATTTTTCTTTGCATTTTTTGTATTTCAGATCCCCGTATTAGGTCATTCGAAGCGCATGAAGGTTGATAGTTGAATGTTATGTATGTTTTTATATATTATTCTTGGTTAAAACTTCATTTATGTCCATGCAAAGTGTTTTTACTGTGTATACACACATATATATAAATTTTTTGTGTTTTTTTATATAGTGCGCCTTAAGTAAAAAAGCCCTCGCCTTTTGGTGCGCCTTACGCCTCAGGCTCCAGAGGGTCATTGCGCCTTAGTGCGCCTTGCGCTTTTTAAAACACTAGTCATGCATATAAAAAAAAAAGAATAAATGTCATTGACTATGCAAAATAATCCTATTAAAAACACATGAAAAATAGTCCTCTACACCCGCTATTTTGGTAACCCTATATTATTGTTATAATATAGAAAACTGAAAACTAGTATAAATAATATATGAATTATTTTTTTTACATACCACGTCCAAGCATTCTTGAAGCTGGCCTGCCTCTCGAGTTAACAAAGAGGAAATAATATTAGCAGAGGACCCTGACAAGCCACTGCATAAAGCTATAACGGTGTCATTGGTACTCGTATCCCCATCCACCTGCATCATCAAAACCAATTCAACAAATAAAAAATGTAAAATGAACAAGTTTAAGCTAACACCTACACATATATACATATATTTTATTTCCATGATTGTCCGTGCCAGTTTACGCTTTGATTATTGTCATAAAATACCGTCTGACTCTACAATATTTGGATGTCAAGGAAATCATTAAGAAAATAATTTTTAGGTTGGTGGCCACCATAGTTGAATCTATCACCTCTTACTTAAGACTTTTTTGACCACTAGATCATTCCATGATGGTTGAAGAACACATATTAAATAATCATACCGTGATTTGATTGAAGCTTCGATCAACAGAAACTTGCACCATCTTTCTCCAAACATCACTAGCGACCACAGCATCTGTTGTTATAACCTGCCACATTGTAACAAATGAGAATGAATCAAAATAATCCCAGCCATTTAACTCTTGTTGTTCGACTACAAACCGAGAAATTTGAAGATACATACGCCGAGCATAGTAGCCATGTTAGGATGAATCATTCCGGAACCTTTTGCCATTCCTCCAATTCTTATGGTTGAGCCTCCAACCTAGGCAATTAATCAACTGTTACTTAATCCTTTCTGCAGTGAGTTTATACATAACGTCCCAGATGCTTTTAATGTCCATGTTAGATTGATACTATTGTGCAGACCACATCCCGAACGAGAAATTACAAATGTTTTTACGTACTTGGGACTCAATTGCCACGCTTTTACTAACAAGGTCGGTTGTCGTTATCGCCACTGCTGCAGAAGCTGCACTGTAAACAGATCGATAGATGAAGTTATTACGACCAAAAAAGATTAATAAGCATTCAAATGAAACCATAACCAAGGAAAATTCTAGGCGATGTAGAACCCGAACAGAATGTACAAATGAAACCGACTAAAAGATTTAGATTACCCTTCAACTGAAGATGAAAGGGAGCTGACAAGTTTGGGAAGAGAATTCAAAAGTGCATCCTGCATTGAAGTTGGATAACTTTAGAATTCAAAACAACACATCCAGTTGGTATATTCTCAGCTAGTATGCAAGACATAATCAAATCTCCAAACCTTTTTTATTCTATGGCCAATAACCCCAGTAGATTCAACTAGAACTTCCTCTGGCCTTATTTGAAGGATCTGCAATCAAAGTTACTTGCAACTTAAAAGTTGTACTGAAAAAAGATTAACAAATATGTTGTGAACTCTACGGAGGTGCATGCCTTAGCAAGATTGTTCACGCATTCTATCGCATCTTGATAACCAGCATCCCCCTGCAGCAACAAAAAGACTCTTAGCTAAGTAAATATATAAATTTTACAGACACGGCCATAGATCTCTAACATGGATACAACTCGACACATGTACTATGTCATGTCATCATTTAGAATCTAGGACAAGAACACAAGAAAGACAAGTTTATATAAATATATTATTTTTAAATGTATATCATTTTTATACTGAAAAGAAATTCAAAGTTCATTGATCGTGCATTTGCTTTTTTTTTAATAACCCTGACTGTCTGAGCCAACTTACAAGCACCTCGACTATTGTCATGGGGCATATCGTCTAACCTTACAACATTTGGCTATCAAGGAAATAAATCCGTAGGAAACTAATTCTTATGTAGGTGGCTACCATTAATTGAACTTTTCACCTCTTAGTTCCGCATGTCCCTCTTGGTCACTCCATGATGGTTAGTGTGTGCATTTGTATGCTTAAAAATATGAGTGCGATGCATGTTAGCTCTCAAAATTTATTATTATATGTCTATTTAGTATACTTGACAAACATTAGATCTGTATCTAACAAAAATTTGACCAATATTGACTTTATACAACTACTATCCAACACATTTATTGTGCTAACAATACTTCTATAAAAAAAAACATTGTCTGATATGCATCCAACAAGTGTTCAGAGTGTTCAGGTGTTCATGGATACACTAACCAGACTAAAGTGTTTGTGCTTCTTAGTCAGATACAGTATCTGATCATATTCAATAGAAATCAATCAAAATAACTACTTACCGTTGCAGCATTGGCTTGACCAGCATTTATTAACACTGCACGCGCCTAACCAATCGTAGAATCGAACAAATTGTCATTAGTAAATAAACAAGCACATGAAGTTACAATTTGAGTTAGTGAATATAAAGGCACTGTTTGCTGAATATAGTGAGCCAAAATCCGTGATAGCTATACCCTACATGACACTAAGAGCAAATCAGTGAACTTGTTTAGTTTTATCGTTTTACAGCTAGTTACCGTTTCCGAAATGTTCAATGCTTTTTTACAATATAACACTGGTGCAGCGGCAACTACATTCTTTGTAAATGCTCCTGAAAATGAAAACGAACGAACTCCAAGTCAGTGTAAGCTCAGGTACGGGCAACTCAGTCACATGTACTCAAATTGTGATCCATACCAATCAACATGACAAAAACAAAAAGTTAGGAATCAATCAGTTCATTTATTCCCAAGGACAGCCTAACACCGACAAAATCATTCCCATCTCTAGTTTGTCAAATAATCTAGAACTGGAAAACTAAGAGATTATGAGTTCAATAAATTGTGCAATGATCACCTTCTAGAAATAAGTTTTCTACCGGTTTTTTTTTTAAACAAAGAAAACCACGCCCGTCCCTAGGCCAGGTATCGGAGACATCGAAGGAGTAATGTCACAGGAGAGTTTCGAACCCGAAACTTTGAGGGGAGCATACCCTCAAATCCCAAGTCTTCAACCGCTGCGCCACTGCTTGGGGACATTTTCTACCAGTTTTTAACGTTGTAGGGTTAGACAATTTGTCCTGTGTGAATAGTTGAGGACTCGAGAAACCCATAGGTTGACCCGAACACTTACGGATATAAAAGAAACTAACTATTATATAACATAGATAAACTGGACAGTCGAAACGTGAGCTTTTTTACCTGCAGAAATGGCATCAACATCACAAGTAACAAGTGCAAGATCAGGTTTTTCTCCCTTTGCTCGTAACCCACCATATAGCCCTGCAGCTTTGAACCCCTTTGCAGCAGTAACTCCTCCATCAATCTACAACACACAAGTTCAAAATTTTTAATTTGAGCTTACAAAAAGCTAAGAACTTAGAATCCACAATAACAATATCATGTCTAGAACTAGTAACACTCTTTAGTTTGAACTTATAATAAGTTCAAAACTGAGAATGTTATACTTTCTTGTTTATTTTATTTTATTTTTATTCAACAACATCATTTGGATTTGGAGTGGGGGATTCAAACTTGTAGCCTTTTGGTTACTAGATCATCATGTCATTGGAGCAATTTTTTTCAAGTTGTAGTCGGGTTTCAAAAATTATATATATATATATATATATATATATATATACACACACACACACACATCAGACTCCTTAAACTAAATGTTTTACAGATTTGGCACATTAAAAAAGAATAGAAAAAACCTATACTGACTAGAAAACTAAAACAAAAACTTAATTAAAGGCAAGAAAAGAAAAGAGATTGGAGATAAACGCAAGAACAAAAGGGCAACTGTCCCCAAGGGGTGGCACATAGGTTTGAAGACTTGGGTTTTGAGGGTATGCTCCCCTCAAAGTTCCAGGTTCGAGACTGAACTGTGACATTACTCCTTCGATATCTTCCAGTACCTGGTCTAGGGACGGGAGTGGTTATCCTTGTTTCAAAAAAGAAAAGAAAAGGGGGCAAGTGGGAAATCTGCATTTAATTAACAAGCACACAAAATAGAAATCCACAGTCCAAAACCTGCTTCCATGGCCCATCAGGAATCAAAATGGGAGCCTCCGGCAAGTAACTGGCAGCCTCATTTGTAGCCACAGCAAACACTCCAAAGTTTCTCTAACAAAAACAGAAAACAAGCACAACATCACCAAAAAAAATAGAGAAAAATCCAAACAGAAAGCAGAAACAAGAAAAAGGGTTATGAACATTGGTCTTAATCATAGCAAAAATTCGACACAGAAACGGAAACAGAAAGAGAAAGGAAAGAAACCTTGTGGGATTGAAAGGCGGTGAATTTGAGAGACGGGAAGTGGGGAACAGAGAGATACATAGCTTTCTATTGTGAACACTGAAACAAAGGCGATTTGATCAAAAAGGGTATTGAAAATGAAGTTTAAACAACAAAGGCGAACAATTAGGAGATGGGTTTTGGTTCGATCACCAATGGGGAATATATATATATATATATATATATATATTTTGAGCGCGTGAGCTTCACGTGGCCTTAGATCAGGTTTTGCACTGAGGAACACAAGGGTTTCTTCTTCTGTGTGTGCCTAAGGGAATTTAATTTTGTATAATTAAAGGAGGCTTTTTGGAGGTTGAAGGCGACAATTTGGAGATTTTATTTTTATTATTATTATTATTATTTCTTCTTTTCAATTTTGGAGTGTTGTTTTTGTTTCTCTTTGAACTTTGTATCGCACTCTTTTTTCTTTTTTTTGAAAAACATTTATTTAGTTCCATGCAGTTTTTTATTTAGAGATATATTTTAAAAGTGAAAATGTATTTTACTACCCTTCAAACTACTAAAAATGTATTTTTTTCTTTTCTTTTTTCTAAATTATTCAAAACACTCCTAAACTTTGGCCAATTTAGTTAATTCTCAATTAGAGAAATATTCGAACTCGTGATCTATTTATCGCAACCAAATAGTTATGTTCATTGCCCAAAACTTTGTGCAGATTTCAATGAGCATAGATGGATTCAAGGACTTCAAAAGAGTATATAAACTAAGTAGAATGTTGGGTAAAAAATCAAGATGCTAACTGAAAGAAGGATGTGATTGTGACCAAGACTTGTTTGAAATAAGTTCGAAATAACGATATTTACACAGGTTTTCTGACATTTTGAAAATAATAGTTCCCAGACAAAATTCAGTTATATTTTTAGAATTTAGTCTATTATTAATCTAAAAAAAAAGTCTTTTTATTAATTATTACCATTGCAACCTTTTGTTTTGACCTGAAAATTGATTATATATGTTTTAAGCTAGTTAAGTTAAACTCATTCTTGGCAACTTTGGCAATTTTTTTTTAAATTCAATAACATGTTAGATGAAACAAGTTATATGCCACTTGGCAAAACCAGATGCAATAATTCAAAATAATCAACTACCTTTAAATCAAGAGATCATAAATTTGATTCTCCATGCTATCATTAAAATCGAATAAAAAAGGAATTAGCCAAACCCTAACATGAAACCATAGAAGAAATGATTTTTTTTCCTTTAAAACAGAGAACAAAAATCAAATACATTGCTCTTTCTCAAAAAAAAAAAAAAAAAAAAAAATCAAATACATTGCTAAAATTCGGTTGCAGCTCAATAATTGCACCCAAAATTCTTCAACAATTTTTTAATATCAAATCACCCTGTGTTAGTGACAAATCCTTGAAATTAATGTCAAGAGCATAACTCCAAGTAAATCCCACAAGTAATTAAAAAGAAATGAAGAATAATCAGAAAAATCAAATTAAAAAAGTTAAGAAAAAGAAGAGAGATTAGGAAGAGATTGTTGGAACATTGATATACAATGCAGCCTCTTCCAAATTGGCTGCAACAGCAAAGCAACTGGGGCTTGGGCTTTCTTTGTGTATTATTCATTTTTACACTTTTGGGAAGAACTAAATGAAATATCATCAAAAGCAACCAAAAAAGGAGGAGATATCTCCAGCATGCATAAAATAAAAAGATGAGCATGCAAAATATTTTGCTTCTTTTTTTTTTCTTCACTTTGCACCCCCCATTAGTTAGGCTTATCTAATTTCTAGTTTGTACAAACAGAACAACCTTCCTTCCTTCCTTCCTTTCCCAGGAGATGATTGTTGGCTCTGGCTGCCAGTCCAAACCAAAAACTAGCAGTAACTTATACATCATATCTATGGCTATGTAGGAATTAAAATGGGACAAAAGAATGAAATAAAATATAATTTCAACTTTCACCTATAAACTTTCCCTGCTTCCTACTTGAATTATTTCAATAGAGACGTGCCGCACCCGAGATCATAAGGTCGACTGCTGCACCACCTTCTCTAGCATTGATGTTCCGTTGAAGATCGTAAGCTGGACCTCCCGCATGTACTTCGCTAACTGTCCAACCATGGACAATAAGATGAGAGACGTTTTAACAGATAGCGATTCGAATAGGGTTGGTTCGTGTTGAATTTAGAAAACTGACCTTCTGAGTCAACACAAATGTTTTAAGTTGAATTATTTTCTTCCAGTTATTGAAGAATAAACTTTTCAGAGTTAAACCAATTTATTTCAATATCGTTAGTATTTAGGCTAATTACGCACATTTAGATATCAAGGAATTTTGTAGGAAATTAATACCTAAATAGGTGGCAATCATGGATTAAACTTATCACCTCTTAGATTCTTAAGGCCATCTTGACCAATAGGTAACTTCATGATGGTTGAATAGTTACACAATTGAGTGATGGCATCAAGGTCGAAACTCGTGTATCAAACTCAACTGTTAGAAGTGAACTAAAACTAACAGAAATGAACCGATAACCCAACCCATAACTTAGGTCGAATTGATGGTTCAATCCATAGCATAGCATCATGGGGTATTACTCGTTCTTTTTAAGTCGAATTGATCCAAGTCTGTCAATTTTTTTGTACAGCCATAAGAAGCCAACCATAGCATCATGGGATATTACTTACTTGTTCTTCACTCATCTTTCTGAAACCCAATTTCTTAGTCCAAATTGATTCAGCATCCTCGGCTGCAGGGAGTACAACGTTTTGCACATTTAGGGAAGAAAGTAGCCGCTCTATACAGGAAAACAATACTTGGAAGTAACCCTGTCCACCAACAAAAAAAAAAAGAACTGTAGATAAACATAAACCCCATATTCTAACAGCTGAGAACATGCCAGGGCCTTATCAATAAGAACCTGCACAACTTCACTGATCAATTCATTTATTCTCAAGCACGTACCTTGCCCTGATGTTCTCTACTTGTGGCAACAATAGGAAGCTCGGCGACTTCACGACCAAAGATCCGAAGAAGACCAGCCGATACAACTATTGATCTGAAAAGCAGACCCCCAAAAAATGTGAAGAAATCAGCACATAGAACAGAGGAAAGGGAAAAACTACATAGTAGTTAGATCGTTATACCTCACAATTAAAACAACACAATACATTCCTCCGAACTCTTGTCCAGATATATTTCTCCTGCAGTGCAGTCATCATATATGAAATTCTAGAGAATTTAGATACATAAATAGAGTAGACAATCCAGGTTAATGAGCTATGAGAATGAATTCAACTGGACCCTAGAGTCAGTCCTCATCATTTTCAAGAAAACAAACAATATTGCTGAGCAATGAGAAAAATGACCATTTTGACTAGACAGTTCCACCATAATTTATCAAATGAAAAACTAGCTAAGAAGCAATATAACTTTGCAAAAAAAAAGTTTGTAGAGTTAACAGCTCCAAATATTCAACTTCCCAATGGAATGAGAATAGCCACACAATATAACATTTATCTTACCCGTAAACCATAACGGGTATCAGATCACGACCTGATTTTGCAACAATAGGATCAAAACATTCCTGTGAAGAAATAAGAGATTTGATTAGAAAACTAAAGTTAATAACTTCTATCAAAACCGAAAGGTTAAACTAAAAAATGTAAGGAATATTCAAGGGAAGCTCATATCGTGCGTGTTAGATATGTTCCGTGAGAATAGTCAGTGTTGCTTACGTTAGGATTGCAGACAAGAACGGATTTTAAATTTTTTTTGGATTTGTGAATTAAATAGGGGATTAAGAATACTTGGGTAAAAGGTTAAGAAGAATTGTTACCCGAAAAATGGCAGTCGCCCTTGAAAGAAATGGAAGATCTTCTGGGTAACGGCTTTTTCCACTTAAAATTTGCCACCGGACATCATTAAGAGCTTCGTCGACTAATAATCCTTTTCCAACGTGCTTTCTGATTATTAAATCTGACAATGAATTTGGAATAATCTGTGGTCCGTTCAAAACTGTATTCTGAAGGGCAACATGGATGTTACTGCACTCGTCACAGCAGAACCACTTATCCTTGGGGAGTTCCTACAAGGAGATAAGGTTCCCCTAAGTAACTTCGCAACATTATTTGAGATTAAAAAGCCATTAAATTGATTTGAACATACCTTCAGATCACATAACCCACTATCTCGAAGGCAGCCTACATGGAATTCTCTTTCACACTGAACAAGAAGAGAAAATTAGACAGTGCAAAGGCAACACAGAAAACATTCAAATAGAAAATATTCCTTTATATTCATACTTGATCACATAACAGTACAGTTCGGTCATCAAATTTAGCAGCACTGAAATCATGTCGCCTACAAGATTAGGAGAAGTTGTATTAGAGTCAAAGATCATATAAAGCATATACCTAAAAGATAATAAGATAATGAGAAAGCTTAAGATATCATGAAACAGACAATAAGGGTCCACTACACTCTAACCAACTTACCAAGTAAATTTGATTTTAAAAATCTGGAAGAAAATATTCAAAACAACACAAATATGGTCCCTACCTAAAACAGATTCTTTAAAAAATAATAATATTATCCAATTAAAAGTATCAGTCACATTCTCCTAGAAAAACTCAACCAATAATTGCCTAAAAGAGAAGCCGCCGGTGAGAGAAGAATGGGAGAGAAAGTAACTACCTGCAAACAACACAGCCACCAATTTCATACTCAGGTGCTTTAACAACTCGTGTCAACCTGAATACAATTGGTTTTGGAAAAGTCAAAGAACCTCCCGAAGCAGCCTTCAAACTGGAACCCACTTTATCTTTACAGTTTGGGCAACACCAAACTCCTTCAGGAACATTCTGCAGATGCAGGCACCCTGAAAAACCAACCTTTAGGAGTGCAGAACTAGCATCCAATCCAATTGTGAAAATAAGCAATATATAGCTCAAAGAAATTAGCAATGCGTTGTGTTCAACGGCCACAGGCCAGAGTGGGGAAAAAATTAGCTAAGCCACTTCGTGAAGAAATATATACTGCATGCACGTTACATAATTTTACAAGCCGTTTTAAGTTTTTTTTTTTTTGAAAGCTAGGAAATCGGAGCTTTGCTCCACTATACCCGGGGTAACCACGCCCGTCCCTAGGTCAGGGATCAAGAAACATCGAAGTAATGGAGAGTGGAGACACTGGTGGAGTCTACAAATAAATGTGAGTCTTGAACCTAGGACCTTGAGAAGAACACAGCTTCAAAGTTCAAGTCTTCGACCACCACGCCACCCCTCAGGTACACAAGGGGTTTAATATTAAACTAAAACTAATCAACATGAGGAGATCTTCATTTAAGAATGAAAGCACCCCCCTCAAAAAAATAAAAATAAAATATTTACCTGTATGGTAAGCTCGAGGACAGCGATCACAGAAAATCAAATCGCCTCCATTACCACATGCAGCGCACATATCATCGCTGTCTCCCGTTGTAAGCTTTTGCCCACTAGCCAGGGAAATGGCAATATCATGAAGTGTAAGCCCATTTGTAGTATAAATGTGGCGGTAGCTGCATTGCATAGAAAAACATTTATGTTAGTAATGAAAATATAGCAGCACTTGAAGATAATGTAAGTATAACACTATACTCACGGTTGACGTCTAGCAGCCATCCCTGCATGGGCTTCAAACTGGGAAGGACTGATCTGTTTCAAATTTGAGAATGGTTTGAAAATAAATAAATAAAAATTCAGAAAAAAACAATAGATCAATACAGTAGAAAGGGTGTGGTTACTCTAACAATAATAGTTGCAGCACCTAACCTCTCGATTACAGTGACTACAGAGTATACCATTTCCTTGCTTGTAGCCTCCAAGTATTTGCTTTGGATAGTAGAAGATACAGAAACGAAAAAAGGTCAGATCAACCCAAACTTGTTCATCACGTACATACATGATACATCAGCTAAGCTTCTAATTACCTGTCCTTTGACAAAGTAAGCCAGCTCAGCCCCATCTGGAACTCCATTTGGCATGAAAAGTAGCCTGTGAAGATCATTATCCCTGCAAATATAGGGAAAATACTATCACTGATAAATAATGCTATAAACTTTTTCTTTTGAAAAAAAGAGGAAATTGTACTTTGAAACTTATTAATATTTGTTTTACCTTTTAATTTTATAAATAAATAAAAATGTATTTGTATTAAACAATAAGAGGGGGGAAAAAACCTTCTTCTTGTGCCTTTTTCTGCCGTTTTCTTCTGTTGCACGACTGGGTTGGATAAATTAGGGTTTGGTCTGCATACAAATAAAATATTATTACGATAAAAGCACGAAACTATTCCAAAAACCAATATTTATCATGGAAATGCGAACTAAAGAAAAACCTATTGCAGCGCACTGTCACCACCATTTTCAAAATTCTAATGATTATCAGAAATCTAACAATCCCAAGACAATGCTAGGTGATAAGTATAACTTCAAGCTAAATACAGCGTCAATGATCAAATGCATTTGAATCTGAATAGGGGCAGTTTCTCATAGATAAAGGTTCATGCAACTTCTTTCATCTCAAAAAGACTCGAGCCAAAAAGGCCTAATCCATTCAAGAGAATTTACTTGGGTACGGTCAGTAAGGTTGCCAACAAAAACTATCAGGGATTTTCTCAAACCTTGAAATAAAACAGAAACTAAATCTTAGTCAAATTGAGTCTCAAATAAACGAGGCACGGTAAAATATAGGTTTTATCTCACTGGCAATTGAAACATAATAGGCCAATTGTTTGATGTAACAACAGGGTGAAGGGGAACGTACATAAGGCAGCTAGAGATAACATAAAGAAGAATTAAGTTTTTGCAACAAACGTAGACAAGGGTTATCAAGTTATCATTTTATACCTCTCAAAAGGATGCGACAGTTTAGGAAGCTTCACATAACCATTTTCCACTTCAATACTTGTACTGTTCTGGTGAAAGTTTGCTGCAGAACATAAAACTGTTAATAAAAGAAGCGAGCCCAACTCCTTCATTTCCATAGGAAGCAAATTCATTACTTATACAGTACTTCATCTCATAATTGTGAATGCCATAAGAGCAGATGAAGGCAGCTCTAATCCTCAATATTTTCAGGCATTAATGGAGCAAGCTCATTCAGTTAAAAACTTAAAAGACATGTGAATAATTTATTTTTTCTCCAATATTTTATCATATACATAAAAATATATATTAAAAAAAAAAAAAAAAAAACCCCACAAGCATGTCAATTACCTTCCACTTCCAGAAGGGAGAGAGTAAAAAATTATTCATAAAAAAGAAAAACATCAATACCTTTCCAAGCCTCAAATGAATCCATGTTAACAGATGAACCGGCTACTTCCTTTATTACTTCATCTAATATGCTAAGTGGTGCACTCTTAATTTCCTGTATGACACTATAAATTGGCCTCCCATTCTCGAGGTATATATGATTATTTGGATGTCTAGTCTTGAAACCAGCATGCTGCTCAAACTCATAAGCACTGAGGATCTGTCCAAAATTTTCAAATTAATTATATGGTCACTCTAAGAAAGTTATCGGAAATCAGGTAAAAGAATAGCTTATTGCTTACAGTGGTAAAATTGCACATTGAACATCCGCACATATAACCTCCGCCGTTTATAATACCATTTAGGATACCATTGAGGTTTATCTGACAGCAAAATGAAAATAAAATCAAATGAGAAAAAACTGTCTTCGAAGAAAATAGCACTTGGGCACTATTAGGAAGTAAGAAAAACAACAAATACCTCTCTTGTCGAAGATATATACTTGACTCGAGCTCCGTCAAGTATACCAGTCGACAGCAACTTTTTCACATTTGACGGGTAATTGTTTGGCAAAACCTTCTTAGACATTTTCAGTTCCATTTTATTTGGACCTGAAGGAAACCTGCTGCTCTCAGCACATCCTTCCGAGCTATGTGCAGAGGTCTCCATATAAGCATCATCGACCGACGATGGTTCCGGTTTGTAGTCCTTGTCATAGTTTCCATGAGAATGAACTTTGCCAGCCAACAAGGATGTGCCATTGTTGTCCTTCTTTTTGCTAAATTTGAACGTAATTTTCCTAATGCCAGTTGAACTAGCATGCTTGGGAACCTCAATCACAAACCGAGATACCTCATCAACATCACACATATCAGCCTCATTTCGAGACGTGTTGTTCTGGCAACGAACTCCATGGCTGGAGATATCCTCCGAGCTTGAATTTCCTGAATAAGCCAAAGCAAGGTCCCTGCGCTGGACTTGATTAGAATTTTCTAGCTTGTCCGGCTGGCTAGTAATATCTTGAAACTGATTCCCTTTTGGAGAAATCACGGGATTTGAAACTTCTGAACGAATGTCTTCATTCGACACCTCCTTAGCCTGCTTCTTGTTGTGAAAAGGCTCGGGTTCCGTTTCTTCATCAAGACACTGATGGTCCCGCTTCAATTCGGTACTCAAAGCATTCGCATTCCCCAGCTGCTCATTCGTAACTGCAGCCAAGCCAGCTGCTTCTTCTCCCATCCAATATATATTCCTCCGAATCTGCAGAGCCAGTAGCTAACAATACCGCAAATCCAATCGGCAGCATCCAAAACGCCCAAGTAGAGTAAAAAATTAAAATCCAGATTCACGTAATAAAAACTGGCTAAAATTCCTTAAAACCTGAGAATTCGAATGCCAAACTTCAAGAAAACCTAAAATCGACAGAACGAAAAAAAACATCAGAAAACCATTCATCCAACACACACACAGAAACAAACATCATCATATCTCCAGTGACACGATGCAACTCTCCGTCCCCAAACGTTGTGTTGAACAAAAAAAAAAACCGCCAAAAATGCCATAAAATCAAAAACCGATTGTTCAGGCGTAAAATTAAAAGAAATCTAACCTCGACGCCATTGTTGAAACCTGTATAGCAAGAATCCGATCAGAAAAACTCGAAAATCAAAACAGAAAAGCGAGAAAAATCCAAGGCAGGAACAGCAGAGGCTCCGATTGAATCCCCAACAACTACAGATCTGAGATCTGCAAGGGCGGAAACGAATTTCAGAAGAATCAGAATTGGAATTCGAGGAAGAGGAGATTGGTTAGGGCTGGGCTGAGCTAGGGTTTTGTCCGCGAAAACCTGAAAGAGAGAAAACGAGAGAGAAGAAACAGAGCGCCAAAAAACTGAAATGAAATTCAGCTTTTGGTTCGCGGTCAAGATTTTGCTTTGTAAGAGATAGAGATACCAACACAAAACAAAGCTCCGAGAAAATCAATATATTTAACGAATTTTGCCAACTTTATTTTATTTTAGAAATATTTATTCAATACTATTTTTTTTTTCCTTTCATATTTCAATTTGCTCTTTTATCACGGAGGGGTAAGTGGCGCAGTTGGTTATCTTGTCTGATTAATTTATTTCAACTATGTGGTAACGAGTTTTAGCCCGAAAATCGATATTTGGCATTTGATAGTCCTTTATATAGGGTTTGAAATGTATCATGTGTCACTAATTGAAAACTATATTTATGTTAAAGAGTAATACTTCCCTCCGAATAGTTAATGATGCAATAGTTTCATTATTTTGCTATAAATCAGTTAAACACAAATATTAAAGAAGGAAGCTATCCTTATATGCATGGTGCCATACATTTTTTGTTCCAATAATATTAATTAAAAAAAATAAAAATTTGTGGCAACTAAAAATGGCCCATCTACCGAGTTACAAGTACGAAAGTATTTCTCTTTATTACAAAATTGTTATTCACAAGTTTTTTTGACTTTTTTTTAATGTCCACTGAAAAATCCCCTTTAATTAATTTAATTTTATTTATTTGGAAAGAAACAACAAAATTAGTATAGTTCGTCAGGATCCACGATCTTTAGAAGGAAACGAGACGACAGTTGGAAAAGTCCAAAGGTCCACTTTTTATCCAATAAACGATGGCCACGTTTTATTACTGTGCCAGCTAGTGTGCTTACGTGGAGTGTGTTTTGTGGTGATGTGTCACATTTACATGGTCAGGAACCACGTTATGCAGATTTTTTTTCTTTTTATTTTTATTAAAAAATTATGATTTTTCCTAGCCTTTTCCTTCGGGGTAAATTGTTAGATGGGTTCTTTTTTTAAACTTATCATCAAAATGGGTTCCATTTCAAACATTTTGTCAAAATGGGTTCCCTTTCAAATATTTTTGTTGAAATGGGTTCATTTTTTTGTCTTTTGTGGTAGTTGTCTACTTTTTTGAAAACATTCACATAAAAGTTATGCCACTTGGAATTCAACTTTTGATAAATCATAGTCAAACATTAATTTTAACAAAATATTTTCTTTGAATTTTCAAACATTTTTTCTTTTTGTTTTTTTTCCTTCAGGTTATTATATATAATTTTTTTTTAATATAATATCATCTTATATTTATTTAATTTTTTATACAATTTTTTTATATACATTTATAAAATATTTTAAGGGGTTTTTTTAGGAATAGAAAAAATTGGAAAAGTATTTACAATACTGGTAAAAAAAAATCATAATCAAACATACGGTATGACTAATACTCATTAGACGGTATTACTAATACATAATTATATATTAATACACAATATTGTATTTATAACATATAATATTGCATTAATAATACATAATAATACAAAAATATTGTACTAACACCATAAACTATATTGTATAACGAGTATTAACCCTACTGTATTTTTTACAATTGATGCAAATATTTTCAAATTTTCCTAGATCTGCAATTATTTTGTAAAATTAGACTATTCACAATTTCCCAAAAAAATATTGAACTAACCTCTAAATTGATGATTCAAATACTATAATTACTACAATACTATTAATATTAATACTTCGTTGTTTTATTTTACCATTTTGGTTTTATATTTTAGCCCATCACATTTAAGTTGGGTTAAGTTTATTAAAAAATATCACGATAACAAATTATTATTATTATAAATATTATTACCAAGTTGTTTTAAATTATTTTATGTTGTATCGTGTGGTCTGATAGTTTCTTGTTTCGTGATAATTCAATTCAACAACATGATCACAGATTCGAGTCTTAGAGCAATAATGTAAATATGTGATTTCCCTTTCCCAAATTATTTGAATGTGATCTAAAAAAAATATTTTTATTTAATAAATAAAAAGATTATTTTAATGTATTAAATTGAAAACATAGTTTTTTTATAAGATATTAAAAATATTTTTGAATAATTTACCGTTATAGTAATTATTTTCAAATAAAAATGTAACTTTTTTTTTAGGAACATAAAAATATAACTTTTAGTGTTACGTAATTTAAAGTAGTTGATAAATATATATACAAAATTAAATAAATGATGATATTATATAAAACATATATATATATATATATATATATTCTATATAATAATAATAATAATAATCCGTTGTAAGAAGGGAAAAAAAAATAGTTTGAAAAGTAAAAGGAAATATTTTGTTAAAATTAATGTTTGACTAAAATTGATGAAAAGTTGAAATCTAGGTGGCATAACTTTTATATGAGTGTTTTAAAAAAATGATAAAAGGATAAAAAAGTTGACAACTACCACAAAAAGACAAAAAATGAACCCATTTCAATAAAATATTTGAAAATGAACCCATTTTAACAAAATATTAGAAAGGAAACTCATTTTAACAATAAGTTTAAAAAAAGAACCATCTTTACAATTTATCCTTCCCTTCCTTATCATTTGATGACGTGTAATTTGAATATCGTCGCGGTTGTTTTGGACAACAAACTTAATTTCTGTGCCGTTGGATTTTTCCACGTCATTTTGAATTTGAATTTTGGTTCTTTTTTTTAAATCTTTTTGATAAACAGCTTTTTTTTTAATTATTTTTTTTAGAATTTCTAAAAATTATAATTAAATTACAACTCATCAACTTCTTATGAACTAATTAATAATTTATATGTTTTTTTTTAATTACCTTTAATTTCATTATTTGGTGATAATTTAATTTAGTACCAAAATCAATATTTGACTTTAACTTATTTAACAGTATTAATACATCTATGTAGGGTTTGAGGACCTCTCCCCTAATTTGTACTCGGATATATATATGTGTGTATGGTATATCATCATTTAAGTTTTTATTCTTATTTTTAAATAAATAAAAATCAACCTTGAGGTTTTTTTTTTTTTTTTTTTTTTTTTTTTTTTTTTTTTTTTGTGTGAAGGCTGTAAAGTGGAGGTTTAAACTTCATAACAGTATAATTATCATTTCTCACCCTTATACCAATTTAACTAAACTACTTTCATACCAAACATTATATCAAATAAAAGCTCAACATGTAGGATTGTAATTGGAAATTTAAGGTAGTGTTTGAGGCACCAAGTTTTGTGTAGGCTTAGATTTAGGGAAATTGTTGTGATAATTTTATTTATAATTGACGAATAAACATATATGATATATCATATCATCTAGTAAAAACTCATTAGAGACGCTAGTTTTCCTATGGAGTCGCGGCCGGGTGAAGGAACAAAATGAGAAATCTTCATTTATGCAAGAAATGTGGGAGTAAGTGTGGATAAAACTCTCAAATAATACGAGAGCCAAATAACAATTCTCAGGATTGAAGTCATGATTGGTGGTGTTGAACTGAATAAGTTACCAGACAATAAAACCACTAAGTCACTATCAGAATTAACATATATAATTGATATATTTAAGTTTACATAGATGACGTTCCATGAATTCAATTTAACTCCATTTAAATTGAGTTTACTTAGCCAACAAAAGCAATAGTTTAACAAAATGAGTATATATCCAATGACAAAAAAATCATGAGTTTGAATCCTCCTTACGAATTATTATGAATAAGTAAAAATGAATGATTATAAATGAAGAGTTATATTCAATAGTGACCAACCATGAATTATTTTGAATAGTCATAATAATCATTTGAAATTGTTTAAATTTGATAGTAACAATGAGTTATTTTGAGTATTTACAATGACCATTTGAAATTGTTTAAATTGACAAACAACACCCCTAATAATTTTGTCACCTCAAATATTAAAATTGGGCATTATTAAAAAGCACAGATAAATATACCAAATTAAAATTAGCTAGGAATAAAAATATATATATTTCACATAATCATGGGGGCTGTTTGGATGGAGATTTATAAGAGTGATTCAACGAGGATTTATATGAGTGATTAAAAATTGGGATTTGTGCAATAGCTTGTTTGGATAGAGTTTTTTTGTAGAGGAGTTGTAAGAAAAAACTCGTTTTGATGAAGATTTTGGAGGAGGGGTTATATGTTAATTTCTTTTTAATATTTTATTTATATAGACAATTTTTATGATTTGTTTTTCATTTATACAAAATCTCACATTTTTATTAATATTTGTCAATTTGTCTCTTCCAATTATCTTGCTTTGAAAATTATATAAATTTTTAAATCATTCAAATAATATTAAAACAATGTATTTTGCATGTTTAATTATAGGCTAAAGTATAAACATATTCATAAATTATGAAATTTGTATTAAACATACCCCTAAACTTAAAAAATTTTTAAACGTACCCATGAACTTTGAAAAATGTTTAAAAAATACGCTTGTAGTTAATTTTGGATGAAAAAAGCTTTGTTTAAAAAATACTCATCAACTTTTAAAAAGTTTAAAAAATATCTTTAGTTTTCAAAATATCAACAAAAAAATCTTTAATATTTTATTATAAAACAATAATAATAATTATTGGACTTTTTTTTAACATTTTTTTCGGTTAAGAAAGTTTTTGAAACTTTTTTAAAATTGATGATTTAAAAAAAAAATAACAGTAAGACATTGAAACTTTCCACAGTTTTGGGACATGTTTGACACGAATTCCATAATTGAATGGTATGTTTTATAATTTAGCCTTAATTCTAATTAAATTTTATAATAGAAAATTGTTAAATAAAAATAAATAATACTCAATCTTTTTTGAATAATTATATTTTTTATTTTTTAAATAAAATATATAAAATATCAACGAAAATATAATAATTATTTTTAAATTATTATTTTAATTTGAAAACCTAATTTTGAAAGTAATTACAATAGTTCGTTTAGATGTAATTAAAACTTATTTAAACCTCCATCCAAACAGCACTTTGTTTGTTATGCCTTACCCTGTTGAGAAATATTTCCCTGTGAAGTAAAAAATGGCAAAATATAAAAAAGGCAACTGAGATTTTTCAACTTGAAGAACAACACAACAAGAACAAGAAGATTAAGAAATTGAAGAACTGGGCGAGATTTACAGACATGGTTGTCGACGATTTCATGGAGATTAACGTTGTTGTCGCTTTTGGTGGCCCTTCTACTTCTCCATTCCCTGATGCTTCTCCCGAAAGGTATAAACATTTCTTCCATTTTTTTGATTTCTGGGTTTTCTTTGGATTTTCTTCATCATTTCTCGTTTTCTGTTTGTGGGTCGACCGTTGATTTCTGTGTTGGATTTGATTTCGAGCTTTTTCTGGATCTGAAATTGGATTAGGGCATTTTTTTTAGGATGATTTTGGAGATTGAGATGTGGGTGTTTTAATTCAACATTGGTTTCTTCTTGTTCTGGATTGGATTTCTTGATTTGCTTGATCTGTTTTTTTTTTTTGGTGTTGTTGTTGAGATTGTTTGTTCATTTTCTTTGGGTTAAATGACATTTTCTTCCTTGTTAAATTTTGGTACCTGAAATTCCAACTTTAGTACTAGAACATTGATATTTTTTAGGTACTGAACTTTCCAAATCAATTTTAATCTTCAATTTTGAGTTTTTTCCCATTTCAGTCCTTAAATATGTTTTTTAAAAAACTTAAAATTGGTCATTAGAAAAAATATATATTTACTTTTCTTAAAGAATTATCATCTTTTTCTCTAAATTTGTTTACATTTTGTCTTTAATGTATTAAAATCATTAACATGAATCTATTTGGATTAATATTAACTTCAAATTTAAACTATTTTAAAGTTTTTTAGAAAAATATCACTACTGAAATTAAACTTTTGGAAGTTTAGGAACTAAGACGGGGCATTTTGAAAGTTTAGGCACCACAATCGAACAAAATTCAATGTTTATGGACCAAAAATGATATTTTACCCTTTTTTTCTTTCATGGATGAGTTTGTGAGTAATTTGTTTTCTGGTTGAAAATCTAGGGTTTTGATGGAGGGGAGATACACTGGAGATTGACATCATCAGAGAGTGTTTTTACAAGGGTTATTTTCTTCAGTAGGTGTTGTTTTTTTGTTTGTTTTTTTTCCCTTTTGCAATGACAATATGAGTCCTAAGAGATGAGCTGAAATGGGAGATTCTCTCCTCACAGCCCTTTCACTGGAAAATCATCACACATCAACACTTTTATTCATGGATTCGAGTACCTCGTCTCACGAGGAACTGGATTTGGAGACGAATAGACCGATCGTCCTTTCCGGTCCACCTGATATAAATCTACCATTGTTGACTGATTGCAACTACACTCTGCAGCCATGAAATTCTGATCACTATAACCTTTTTGATGTTGGGCTTGCTTCACAAGTATATGAGACTGAAAGTTTTCTTACTGTTCCAAAGGTTGTTCGAAAATGCACCAAGCGAGTTGACAACATTTGGGGTGCTTGGTTCTTCTTTAGTTTCTACTTCAAGCCTATGTTAAATGAGAAATCGAAGGCTAAGATTACCCGTGATAGCAACGGTGTTTCGGGATTTGAGAAGTCGGATATTAAGATTGATGTCTTCATGGTCCAACATGACATGGAGAACATGTACATGTGGGCTTTCAAGGAGAGGCCTGAGAATACATTGGGTAAAATGCAGCTTAGAAGTTACATGAACGGCCATTCTCGCCATGGTGAGCCTCCTTTTCCTTTTGGTGCAGAAAAAGGTTTTGTTCGATCGCATAGAATGCAACGAAAGCATTATCGGGGTCTCTCGAATCCTCAGTGTGTACATGGGATTGAGGTTGTTGCATCTCCCAATTTAATGTCCATTGACAAAGAACTGCAAAAGAAATGGGTAGAACTAACAGGTAGAAACTTTAACTTCACTATCCCACCTGAAGCAAGTGGTTTTAGCTCATGGAGGAACCTTCCATGCCCAGATTTTGAACTCGAGAGGCCCGTTCCTCCAGTCAAAAGTGCGTTAAATCCTCAACAGAAGAAATTGCTCAATTGATCGACGCTAAATTTATCAAACCAGATGTCAAACAACAACAACTATGATATGATTGATTCATCACCTGTTATCAGCAAAAGGAGGAAAAGTTCATCTCCTAATATGAATGACGATGATTGCCTATTGATGGTCAATCCCTCTGAATGGATTTCAAACGATCTGTGGTGGTTGAACGATTTTAGTGGAGTTATGAACAACATTTACGGGCCCGTTACAGCCGCAAAGACAATATATGAAGATCGTGAAGGGTATTTAATAATCATCAGTTTGCCCTTTGTCGATCTACAAAAAGTCAAGGTTTCATGGAGGAATACACTCACACATGGTATTATAAAGGTTTCTTGTGCGAGCACATCTCGCATACCGTTCATCAAGAGGTGCAATAGAACTTTCAAGCTCTTAGATTCATCTACCGAACATTTCCCTCCAGGTGAATTCGTGAGAGAAATTCCTCTTTCGACTCGAATTCCCGAAGACGCCAACATTGAAGCATACTACGATGGACCCGGATCCGTCCTAGAGATTGTGGTTCCGAAACTCCAGGACGGTTCAAAAGAACACGAGGTCCATGTTTGCCTTCGGCCACTCCTCGGAGTCTAATCTAATGTTAAGTTGAGATGGGCACTCCTCAAACAGAATTGAAAGTTGTTGTCTTGTTGCCATGGTTGATGGGTGATGATTGGTTTACTAAGTTATACCACAAGATGAGTTTTTATGAACCTCAATCTGCTTATCACATTTTTCGTTAATTAGTGGTATGCACAATACAGTCTCATTTGATTGAACCTGACGATCATCAAAGTCATGATTTTTGGCAAATGGCTGATCATATGGTAAAACTATCAATACTGAAACTTATTCCTACTTTACTTTTATGTTATTAGATTTGTATTCAGTTAATCACAGGATGTCCAAGGCCAAAATAAGCATAGTTTAGTTGACATATCAATTTATTAACAACTATAAATTTTTTTGTTCGAGTTCCCTTATTCTTAATCGTTGCAATTTGCATCTAAATTGCTATCTGCATTAACATGTATTTTGCTGTTCATTCCTATTTACTCTACGAATTTGTGTCGTTTTCATCATTAAAGGAAAACTATTAAATATACTATACTAATTATGAGTTGCGCCATCTATCTTTGAAAACATTTTTAAGGGAAAACTTTTTTTATGAGGAATTTTTTATTTAAATAATAATGAAAAGAAAAAAGAAAAATATTTGTGGTACCAAATGACATCAAATATACACTAAGGATGACTCACCTCCTTAGTCATAAAGAGGAAAGTATTCCTCTTTATGAAACTACTATGTGTTGGTTAAAGAACCATCCACGACAAAGGAAAAAAGACACGAAGTTTTTATTTGATTATGGTGTTTCATAATCAAATATATTTTTTTCAATAGTTTAATACCATGATGATTAATAACATGATAGAATATTGATAATGAAACCATAGTAACTAGTTTTAAATTTAAAAAAATACATTTAAAATGACATCATATACAACTTAATAATCTGGATAGATTTGGACATAAATGATGCTTGAAATTGCTATTAATATATATATACACACACTCCAGACTAGTGCAAACCAATTTCTCAACATTATCTTTTTTCTCATATTCCAAATCCATATAATTGGTATCTCTGGAAGAGGCCTCTCTGAAAAAGACTCATCACATAAAATATTCGAAGAAAGTTCAAGCAAAAGAAAACAAGAAGAACAAACATCGAAGGAATCTCTCGTCTTTCTCCCACTCTACGACACCATCATCATCGCTCAAGTTTGGAAGCCCCATCACTCCTACGGTAACGACATCGACATGGTATCAAAGTAAGATGTAATAAATTTCATTTGATTGATTTGTCCCGTTCTACGACACCAAAGTCTTAAACGAGCTGGTAAAAAATGGTGTCATTAGGTCTCTGTCTTTGCTTGAAAGTGGCCGCAAGATTGATTTGTCCTCGAGAGATAACAATGTTTTTTTTTAAATGAGAGATAACAATATTGATTGATGTAATTAAATTTATCATAATTTATCGGCGGAAACTTTTGGGTTAATTAGTAATTAAAAACATTTCAATGTAATATGAAAGTACGATGTCATGTATTTAATTTTTTACTAAGTCGTTTCCTCTCCGATTAAAATTGAATTCCACCCACATCAACCAAATCATAATTTAGTTTGTAGTTAGTACAAACAATTCATTAAGAAAACGTTTACAGAAGATCGAGAATTCAACCAAGTCCACAATGAAGATGTTGTGAACAATTTGAGTGATATAACCCAATCACCATTACCTAATCGATCATGAGATAATTCAACCAAGACTTTTTTTATGCCGTCCATGAAAGTGCACACAGTAGGCTCTGTTGTGCTCTCATCGACACAATAATAGGACAATTTTTTATATTTTAATATGTCTGTGTCAACTTGCACACTCCTCCATTAATATCACGGGATTCCTAGGTATCCATCATGGATTAAATTCATCACCTCTTAACTTTCCAAAATTTTCTTGAGTCTTGATCAACTAGGCCCCACACAATCTCCCATCACCAAACAAGAGGACAAATTTCATATTACACAATATGCTAATGAACATTTGACTCAGTGTTCCAAGTTGTACACAAAAGAAAATGGTAACTATCATTTTGTTCTTTTTGTATGTTCGAGTCAACTTACTACACCTCAATTATTTTTACCGGACAACCATCAAACCCTATTACATTTAGTCATTAAGATAATTCAAATAGAATTAATTCTTAATTAAGTGATCATCATAAATAAAACTCACCAACTACCACTTTAATTGAAAGTCAAATTGACTACACAAAACAGAACTAGAACACAGGCTTGCTACTGGCCAAAATCGAAAATTTCTTTCTCATAAAATAGGAAGAATATGGGTAGAAAATAGGAAGGCAAGAGGATCTTCCAAGATATTGAAACTCCCTTTGATCTCTTTTTTAATAGCATTGTTTCATACAGTTATATCTTGGATCAAACGCTATCCATACTTGAAACATTATTCAACTTTTGTAATAGTCCTATCGGACCTCATTTCATTGTCAATGAAATTGTTTCTAGGCAAGATCCACGAATGACTACTAAACATTCATATTACTACATGAGTAAAACAATTTTAGATATCCAGAAATCCTAATGTTCTTGGCAATTTAAACAGATAAACAGCTTGAAATCAAACCAAATTCTTCCAAGTGGCTCAATTGCAATCAAACAAGCATACAAAAGGGATGAATCATGAATGCCATTAACTTCTATTCATTACAAAACAAATATATAGAGAAAAATTCAATTGTGAAGTCACAAATAATGCTGCCAAGCACATAATAAACAGTGTCTTGAATTGGGGGTTTAACACTATTGACGTTTTTTTATGATACAGCACTGCCAAATACAAAAAAAAAAAAAAAGGAGAGAGAGAGAGAAGAAAATGACTGGAAATGAACTGACCTCAACGAAACATGACGACCCATGTAGGATTTGATATCAACTTCCATAAGAATCATATCAGCTCTATTTTATATATGTTCTTGTAGTCATCATCTTTACCTGTGTGTTTGACCAGCCATCCGTATGAGCTACTCCAACTATTCAAATTTTCATCATTTGAGGAACCCAGGAACTAGTTTGTGCTGTATTCAGATGCTACCTAATCATACAACAATCTTTTTATTACTTCAGGAAAACGATGCACGGATAACGGATTCAGGAATACAATCATTTCTTACGTAAGTAAACAAGAAAGCCATCAAACAACTGAACAAGTAATACAGGTTATGAAGCCAAAGAAGTAATGAATTTGATTCTAGCATGTGAATATATATAATGGCTACCATACAGATATTGGAGATCCAAGAAGATCCAGAAAACCATTGAGAATTAGGTTCATTTTTACCAACCTCAGAGAAAGCCTCCCTCTGACCATGTGCCACCACCTGCTTTTCCGTTTTGACCAGCAGTTTTCCGATCAGACGCTTGATAATAGTTATCATATCCATCATCTTTCTGGTCATCCCAGCCAGCCCAGCCATCATTATCGTTGTTGTTCTTGTTCTTGTTGCTGTTGTTATTGTTGTTGTTATTATTGTTGTTGATATGGGATCCACTCCCTTTGATTGTTTCCTCTTTTTTGCTGTCTTTGGCATCCCAATCATCCCAAGAATTTGAGTTGTAAGAATTAGAGTTGTAAGAATTTTGATGCCCATGTCCACTTCCTGATGATTGCCCTGTTCCAGAAGAAGAGTTCCACCCTTTGTTGTCATGCTCAAATTCTTGATAGTATCCATTTTTGTCATTTTCGTTTCGTTGCCAGCCATCATTCTTCCAGTTCATGCCATCTTTGGTGTACTCTTCCACTTTCTGTGTAGCCATTGCCATTACGCCTCTCATAATTCCCCACGTCCTTTGCCCAATTTCTGATGTTTTTGCTGTGACAACATTGACGGTTTCATTTACTTTGTACTCATAGCCACCCTCCCTCACCTGGAAAAATAAAAAAAAAATGTACAATTTGCGAGGATAAGAACTTCCGAACCAGAATAAAGTTAGCTCCCATCGGGCTCATGAACAAAAATTGCCAACGAAAGAATACAAGAAATCCATAATATAAAATAGTGTGAGCATCCATCTCAAAATCAATTGATAATGAGAGGAGTAGCCCACCTAGCCTTCCATCTTTCCAACGTAGGATCCTCAAGATAGTGCCTCTTTTAGGCTCATTAGTCTTGAATTGAATCCTAATTTGACTGAATACCCATTTGGATTTAATGGACTTAGATATCATATTAGATAGTATAGACATGGACATCCATCTCAAATCTATTAGACGAGAAGAGTAACCCACCTATCTTAGCAATGCAAGGTCTCATTTTCTCAACGTGGAATCCTCAACACATACAAACCAGAAGCCAGTAGTCACCAAACTGTTATTACTTATTATCAAGATGCAATTAAAGACTTTTCATGGAAAAGAAACAAGCCAAACTTAGTAAATTCCAAATTAGACAAGGGTAATACCAGTCGTATTCACGCATAACAAGGCTAATCAGTATTTGTAGAGTGAAAACTAACAAATAAACATGGATGAGATATTTTCAAAAGCATAAGAAAACATAAACAAAATGATTCATGATCTTTCATATGAAGTATCAACATTCAACACTACACCTCCAGTAATTTGCAACAATATCCATTCAATGTTCAACACAAGCACTAATTAACTTACAACATGAAAATATCAACACCAAACTGAGATGTAAATACCTTGGTAGTAAGCTCTTTTGTGCCAGCTTGAACAGCATTTGCTGCTGACTGAGCAGCCATAGATAGTTTACCAAACCCCTGCATTGAAATGAGACCTAAAATGATCAAACTTAAACAAAAACACATTACAGAAGCATTAAAAACAAACAGAAAATGTTGATTATACCTGGGAAACAACAGAATAAACATCACTTTGGGGATCATTCCTACGAACAGGCCCAGGATTCGACCCGAATCCAACATACTTTCCTCCTTGTGACGGTGGGATCCCTTCAGGCCGTGAATCATTCTCAGCCAGTTTCCTCGCAAAGAAATTATCCTTATTTGCAGCAGATGCTTCCAATTCAGACCTCGAGTATATATTATCCGTCGATCTCGACCGCGACGGCATCCCTCCGCCGCCCCCGCCTCGAACATCGCCCATCGATTGGTTTCGCCTCATATCACTCGAAGATCTAAAGCTATCCTCGTTATCCCAATCATCCCAACCTCCATTGCTCACCTTACTCCCTCCTCCGCCAGCACTCTGCGCCAACGGAGGCTTAGATTTTCCAGGTCCAACATTCTCCTTCACCGCGGGCGGATCCTTCCACGATCGGCCCTCGGCTAGGGCTTGGATCCGATCCCGATACACACCGGCACCATTGGAATTGTATTTGGCTACAATATCAGTCTCCTTAGGGATTCCATATTGGGCAAGGAAGGCGTTAAGCTGCTCGTTACCTCCAGCCTCCATTTTCTTGATCTGAATCTCGGACCAAGAATCCATGGTGACGGATCTGACGAAGGAGATGTGAACGCCGAGGCCGCGGTGCTTGCCGGAGCATTCCAAGCACATGAAAACGCCGTAGGAAACGGAGGCCCATTGAGGATTCTTCTGGGGACAATCGACACAGGTCTTGTTCCCCGGCCGTGATTGAAGGTCCCGGAGCCGCCGTGTCGCCGCCATGTAGATCGGATCGGAAGATCGGAATCGAAATCGAGAAACAAAATCAAGCAAGAACAAAATCAAGCAAAACGAAATTGAGAAATTAGAAGAAAAAATGTTGAATTCTTATGGATTTCTTCGATTTGTTCTTTCTTTCGGGCAGACACCGACACCCTCACAAAATCGTCAATGGCTCCTCCTTTTTTGCGCTTCGTTAAAAATTTAAAAAAGAGAATAGAAATTATATAATTTTCATTTATTTTGTTTGTTTATTAATTTGGCTTCTTTTTTTTTTTGTTATTCCTCCTAATCTTGAAATTGTTTTCTTTTCACCGTCCCAATATTATTCGTGGACCAACTCGAACTCCACTAGCTCAAACTAATAATAACATTTTATTTATTTATTTTCATTTCTATGTTTTTAAAAGGGCATTTTGTGTGTATATAATAATAATAATAATAATAATAATAAAAATTATGGTATCCATTTTTTAAAAAGAAATTTGTGCATTTGAGAAAATGATAGCGAACTTAATAAAAGAAGAAGCGGTTCAAGTAGTGCTATAAATACTTAATCAATGCTATAAATATTCTTCAATTAATGTAGCATATATTTTTCAATCAATGGACGATGAAAAACCTAATTGAAATAGACAAAAAAATATCTAAATTTTTGTTATGAATGCAATACTTCTAAAACATATAACAAAAAAGTTGGCAAAACTTAGGTAATACTTTTCCAATTGGACTCATCTATGTAAAGAACTCTAATATCCAATAGGCATCATTCATAAAAGGGCAAACTAGGTAAATATCTAAATCTAGCAAATTATTTAAGAAAATGTCTAAATGAGAAATATTTTTAATGCATGTCTAAAATTAGTTTTTTTTTTTTAAAAAATTAATTAATTTTATATTCAATAGTCCAAAATACCCTCATCCTAGTTTGTTCCTATTTTCTATTTACAATTATTTTAAATACACTATGTTTTAACTAACACGAGAGATTTTTTTCTTTAAACGAACAAGTAGATTAAAATAGTAAAGTTGCTCATTTGAAACTTTTAAAATATTTTTTTTAAAACAAACAACTAGATTGCGTTTGATTTTTTTTTAAAAAAAATTAAATTTTGTATTCTTTTTTGCTTTTCAAATGGCTAAAATAGCAGGTACATCTCATGTCCATGTCAGTAGATACGCTCCCTTTCAAAAGGTTGTGAAAAAGACAAATCAATAAAAACATACCCATCGCCGCTGCCTTCATTAATGCTCTTCTCCAACTTTCAGTTTGAGAGCTGAACGGTCTTAAATCCATATGCAAAGGGAAGCTCGAGCTTCAGGTCATTCTAGTTCCATCTTAGCAAAAAACATTTCCCCTACCACCAAGAACAACCCAGATGAGTCCCCGTCAAGCTTAGAATCTTCGCTCCTAGGTTGTTGGGTGTTTTAGATCTCCTTTGTCATCAACCTCACATTAGGCATCGTCTTTCTTCTCTAATGGATTAGCTATGCTAAAAAATAGGGTGATATTTAAAGTTTGAGCTGTGAAAATTGTTTCGGACTAGACTTCACCATCTTGTATTGGAAGCTTCATGCCACGACTATGTTACATAGTAACTTCTTCCATTCATCTTTGTTTAGTAGCATTGCACATCCTCTTAATACAGTGGACGACCCCCTTGTTAAGTCTAGGATGTACATCTAGCTACGTGTTTGAATGATGTCCGCCAAGATATAACACTCACTGTACATACTATGCTATACATCCATTGGACGTCCCTGTCATCCTTTAATATCTTTGACTTTTCTTTGTGTGCCCCGTCCTTATACAACAATATACTAATGACTTTTTCATTTTCGTCTAAGCCCAAATTTCTCTCAATAGACGATATCAGTAGGGATAGAGGGTTAATACATGTGATATTAACCACGAAGGTATTGTAGTTTTTGTAAATATCTCCTTCGTCCCAATTCCCATTATAGGCTATCATAACTGATGTAAACTCCACTTGAAATTAAAACCGGTTGTTCCCTACCCACTAGAAAATGTGATAGAGAAGACGATAATATGAAAATTGGTGTGAGAATAAAAAAGAATACTGTGATTTTAGGAATCGCTACAACCTTAGAAATTTGGTGATGGAAACGTGAAAAAAATGACGAAAAGTGACAAAGAAACTGAAAAAAGAAAAAGGAATCGTTGAGAATCGTTGCAACCTTGGAAATTTTGGTGATGGAAACTTGACAAAATGGTAAAAAGTGACACATAGAATGAAAAAAGAAAAAGAAATCAATGATGGGCATGAGAAAGTGGTTGTGTATTTGTTTGAGACAAAACTCACTCCTAAAATAATGCAGGAAATTAGTTTATTAAATTTGGAAAAGATTCCTGAAATGGTGGAGAATGAAATTTGATATTTAATCTTAAAATGGCGGGGGTGGTTTGTTGATTTTTATTATTAAAATGATTAAATGAAAATGACATAAATGGTATGAATGTTTTATCCCTCCTCCTCCAAATTTGAAAATAGACACTCATTCTAATTTTTTTCCATTTAGACATTTTCTCAAATAATTTGTGGAAAGTAGATAAATACTATGTTTTCCCTTCATAAAAACAGACGGGCTTATCTTTTTAGTGGGCTTTATTCATCATAACTATGTGCTTTAAATGTGTTTATCATTGGAGTTTGGGTTGAAATTTATTCGTAGGCCTCATTCATTTCCGAGCTGGACATGGTCATAATAGCCCATTTCTGCACAAACTAAAAAAAAAAAAATCAGCCATTTCATTATTTGATTATAAACCAGTTTAACATAGTGTTGCAGGTTCGATCCCAAAAATCATTACTTGTCCCCCTCTCTCAATATATATTTTTTTTAAAAAAACCAGCAACTTACTCTTGGGGTTATGTTTTGTTTGTGAATGTACTACCCACTAATCCTTGCACCAACAAAAAGTCATTTAATATCCAAAACAAGAACAATAGAATTTCTAATGGAATAATAATAATAATAATCTAACGAGGGATAAGATAAATCTAAATCTATATGAGAAAGTGTAAGAGGTGCTTGGATGGAGTTTTAAATGAAGAGTTGGTTTGAAAA
Organism: Sicyos edulis; assembly: GCA_036507275.1. Lineage (NCBI taxonomy): Eukaryota > Viridiplantae > Streptophyta > Magnoliopsida > Cucurbitales > Cucurbitaceae > Sicyos > Sicyos edulis. The sequence continues at coordinate 44,793,464 of CM071847.1, read as the reverse complement.
TTTATTTTGAGGAGTTAGAAATTGAGATTTTTGTAAAAACTCATTCGAGTGTAGATTTTTATGGAGGAGTTGCACCAAAAAACTCGTTTGAATGTTTTCTTTTTTTTTTGTTTTATTTATTTATTTTTATATAGGAGGTAGTGACAATAACTTGTTTGGATGTAGATTTAAAATAAAAAGTTATTTTGAATAGTTAAAAATGAATGATTAGAAATGAGTAGTTAAAAATGAGTGATTTTGAGTAGTTAGAAATGAATGATTAAAAATAATTGGTTAGAAATGAAGAATTATTTTGAGTAGTTAGAAATGAATGATTAGAAACACGTAGTTAGTTATAAATAAGAGTTATTTTGAGTTGTTAGAAATAAAGAGTTGTTTTGAGTAATTGTAAAATTCGTTTGGATGTAGATTTTTTAGAAGTGGTTAGTAAATACTCAATTTAAATCATCATTAAATTCGACAAACAAACACCCATTAATGAAGTAGTACTTGGTCCAAGCACTAAATCAACATGTGGTTTTAGATTAAAAATATTCTAATTAGAAACACTTTAAGATTGGTGTTACTAACTCTAATTAGACTTTTTCTCGTGTACTATTCTAAGAGTGGAGCAAAGAATGTGAGTGGTATAATTTTAAAGAGAGCGTTGTCTCCAAGGGGCAGCCTCGAAGTTGGTTGAGACTTGGGATTTTCAAGATATACTTCTATAAAAGTTTTAGATTCGAGTCCCACGAGGGAGTTTTAACTGTAAAATCCTTTATTGTCTCTCAGATATGAGTCTTAGGACAGACGCGGGTGCCTCCGTATATAGTAGAGTAAAGTTCCAATATTCCTAATTGCAAATAAAAATAAAGGTTTAAAGTGAGTGTTTATACAATTTAGGGCCAGGAAGAGAATTATGTATAATTATAACAAATTTCAAGATGTATTGATATTAATCTCGATTACATAAGAGTTTAAAGGGAAGACCAAGTAAAAGGAAAAAGGAATAAAAAAGAACATTATAGTTAAGGATGAACATTTCTCAAAGAATAGAGTTGCCAAGATCGAATATTATTAAGTCTGAGATTAATTTAAAGAAAAACACGTAAAAAATTAGGGGGATTCGAACTTATAATATCAAAGTTACTAGGTCGTACATAATATTATCAGAGCTTTAATCCATTTAACCCAAAAAAAAAAAATAATGTATTAAGACAGAGCAATGTCAATTAAAATATAATTAATTGGAACTTTCTCAATCCAAAATAATATCATCACAAGCTGAGGTCTAACACATGGGCATATTTACTTCCATGTTGTGGATTCACATAACAATAGGGACAATGAAGCATTTACTTTCAATAAAACAAATCACATTAAATTGTGACAAAATGTTTCAACTTTAAAAAAAAAATAAAAAAATAAAAAAAATCAATGTTTCAACCTTGCCCTTACCTTTAAAAGGACACCACTTATGGAGAGCAAAAATTGACTTGTTCACATCATAACTAAATACTGGCATTAATGGCCGAAAACTTCACTTTCAAATCTATTAAAGATAATTCATAGCTAACTTTTTATGTTTTGGGTTTGTCATGAGTTGCTTTTTTTTTTTGAAAAAATAAATACTAAATTTTTAGAACAAGAACATGAATATGCTAAAAGTGTGAACATGAATACATTTTTATTTTTCAACAATATCTAGACCGACGTAATGCCAATGAAATTATGATACAAACTCATGGGAATACTTTTTGATCAATATTATTTGGTTTTTGAAAATTATTCAAGTAATCATAGAGTGATCCAGTAGTCAAAAAGAGTTTTGTGATATTTAAAATTGAAAGATTTAATCCGTAGTAGCTAATTAGTCAATATATCTGATACCGAAAAAAAAACCTATGTTCTAAGTCCTTTGATTGACTGAAGAAAAAGATATCACAATTGTATTAGATTTTGAAAGCTGCAACACTAGCTATGAACACAATAGCTTCTAGGAGAAAACCTCTTTGTATATTCATTGAAGAAAATGCTTTTCAAGAACTCATTCTCTCTGTAATAGAGAATACCTCATACGAAAATAAAAAAAGCTACAAAGAGATAAAAAACTCCTAGAGTAAACATACATGACAAAGTAGAGGATAAAACCCACATATGGGCTTAACAAAATACTCCTATTTCAAAGGATGGTCCATTACGTAAATATGGGCTAAAACTAATACTTCAGTGTGTCCTTCCTAATACGGGGCGCAAGCCAATGGTCACAGGATCTCGAACATTGAGCTTGAACCGAAGAGGAAGAAAGGTTTGCGCAGACAACGGCTCTGTAAATATATCAACAATTTGGGCCGACGCAAGAAGATGACGAACAACAAGTTTCTTGTTATGAACCAAATCTCTAACAAAGTATACATCTAACTCCACATGTATAGTTTTAGAATGCAACATAGGATTCATGCTTAAGTGAACAACACCTAAGTTGTCACACCACAATGTCGGAGGACCAGCATAAGATATTTTCAAGTCAGTAAATAAAGAATTGAGCCATATTAGTTCAGCAGCAGTAGCAAGACACTTGTACTCTGCCTCAGTACTAGAACGAGAAATAATAGTTTGTTTCTTAGATCCCCATGAGATTAAATTACCCCAAAGTAGATACAATGACCTGAGGTGGATTTTCTGTCATCAGGATCCGATGCCCAATCAGAATCAGCATACCCCTGTAAAGTGAGAGACGAAGGTTTAGTCAATAATAAACTAGAGGATCGGGTACCTTGAAAATACCGTAGTATGCGTTTGACTAATTTCCAGTGAGTAGCCTTTGGAGAATGCATGAATTGGCAAGCCTTATTCACACTAAAGGATAGTTCAGGCCTAGTAAGGAGAACATATTGCAATTCGCCTACAACACTTCTATATAAAGTGACATAAAAAAACACTTCCTCGCCAACAGTTGATGGAAGACTACCACTCACCATGGAAATATTAATAGCATGAGCATGAGCCATATTAGTTATGTAAAGTAAATCCAAGACATACGTAGACTGAGACAAGAAAATGCCTCCTAAGGAGGGGTAAGAAACTTCTATTCCAAGGAAATAATGTAAGGGCCCTAGATCCTTCAAAGAGAAAGAAGCATTCAATTTAGAAATCAGATCAGAAACTACAGAAGCATAATTTTCCATCACCAAAATATCACCAACATAAACTAAAACATAGCAGCAAACATTCAACGTATGTTTGAACAAGAGAGATGTATCAGCACGAGAATGTTCAAAACCCAGACTCTTTAAACAAGATGTCAATCTTTCAAACCAGGCTCGTGGAGCCTGTTTCAAACCATACAAAGCTTTATGTAACTTGCATACTTCACCATTTCCATTCGAAGAGATAAACCCGGTCGGTTGATCCATGTAGACTGTTTCAGTGTGTATTCCATGTAGGAATGCATTATTAACATTAATCTGTCTAATAGTCCAGTTGTATGTAATAGCCAAAGTAAGTAAAACCCGAATGGTAATTGGTTTAACAACAGGACTGAAGGTCTAAAAAAAATCCACATCGGGAGTTTGATGAAAGCCTTTTAGCTACAAGTCGGGCCTTGTATCTCGCAATAGTTCCATCTGAGTGTCTCTTAATTTTGAAAACCCACTTACACCCTACAACCTTTTGATTCATAGGTTTAGACGCAAGAGTCCATATTTTATTTGCCAAAAGAGCATCATATTCATCTTGCATTGCCTTTCTCCAATGAGGGTATTTTAGAGCCGCCTTAGCATTCGGTGGCTCAGCTTCATCATAAGTTTTGGATATAAACACATTTGGACGAAAAATACCACTTTTCCCCCTCGTCTACATAGGGTGATTATTAACAGTAGGACATGGGATGATAGAGACATTAGGTATTGGTGCACTTGTACTATTGCCTTGGTCATTTGAAAAGGCAGATCCAATAGGTTGAGAAGGGTGTAATATGGGACTTGGTTCTTGTAAAACAGGCATAGTGTTTAATGACTCATTGGGTGGTTGCAAAACAGGGAGCACTTGGCCAGATGGTAGAAAAGGTTGAGAGATAATGGGAAGTGAAGAATGAACAACAGATTTTTGATTTGGCAATGGTGAATGACCATTTGTGGCCAAAGGAAATGATAGTTCATCAAATAGAACAGTCCTCGACACAAATAGTTTTCCACTTTCATCAGGCATTTATACCATTTATGCATTGAACTATACCCAAGAAATATACAAGGTTTAGAACGAAAATCAAGTTTGTGAGAATTATATGGACGAAGATAGGGAAAACACTTACATCCAAAAATTCGAAGTTGTGAATAATCTGGCACCCGATCAAAGAGTTTTTGCAAGGGACTTATTCCATGAAGAACAGGAGTAGGCAACCTGTTAATCAAATATACAACAGTAGAAAAGGCATCATCCCAAAACTTAAGAGGCATGGAAGCATGAGACAGAAGAGTTAAACCAGTTTCAACAACATGCCTATGTTTGCGTTCAACTGTACCATTTTGTTTTGAAGTATACGGACAAGTCAATCTATGCGTAATGCCACTAGATTGAAAAATAGGAATGATAGGCTTAAATTCAGATCCACCATCAGTTTGTACACGAATGATGGATGTATGCAGCAATTTTTCAACATGTGTTTTAAAACTTTGGAAAATAGACGGAGCTTTAGATTTAGATTGAAGAAAGTAAATCCAGGTAAAGAGAGAGAAAACATCTATAAAACTCATGTAATATTTGAAACCATTCCTAGAAATGGTATGAGCTAGACCCTACAGATCAATAACAACAAGTTGCAAATGACGAGTATAAACAGTCAATGACTTAGTATAAGAAGCAGCATATATTTTTCCTTGAGCACAAGCATTACAAAAAGAACCTGAATTATTTCTAGAAGCAACATCAGGCACACAATGTCTAATAATGTTTTGAACAATAGGAAAAACAGGATGACAAAGTCTTTGATGCCACAGATCAATTTTAGAATGTGAAATAACAGAATTAAAACACATAGGATGAATAGTACTAAAATGAGTTTGAGCTGAATCAGCCGATAAAGACTTTAAAGTAGAAGAAGTCATAGGAAAACGGTAGAGTCCTTCATGGAGAGTCCCTTGGAGCAGAACTCGACCAGTTGTTAGATCCTTCACAAGACAAAAAGTAGGGTGAAATTAAAAAGGACATGATTATCACGAGCAAATTGGCTAACACTATGTAATTTTTTTGGTAATAGTAGGGACATGTAACAAATTATGTAGGTGAAAAGTTTGTTCACTAGACAACAAGTTCAAAGAACCATAACCAGAGTGAGAGATAGGCAGACCTGCACCATTACCAACATGGACTTGGCTAGAGCCACCATATTCTGAGCCCAATGACAAATTTCCAAGATTATTCGTCAAATGATTTGTTGCTCATGAGTCAGGATACCAATTATTATCAGTATTAAATGTGGAAGTGGCTTGCATCCCATAGTAACCAGGATTCTGTGGTGAATGTTGATAGCCAAATTGAGGTACCATTGAATATGGCATTGGTTGTTGATGGAATATAGGTGGGAGCATAGGGCCAATACTCTGGTTTGCAAACATCGGACGAGATTGATGAGGAATTATATCATTCTGATAATAACATCTGCTTGACGTATGCCCATGTTTATTGCATATAGTACAGAAGAACTTACTTCTACCACCAGAGCGACCACCTCCTCTTCCATTTTGTTGCCCACGTCCCCTGCCATTTCCAGAATTGAAATTCTGATAGCGCTGAGGTTTAGATTCAAAGAGAGCTCGATATGAGTTTGATTGCTATTGTGCCACATTCATCGATGGAACACTGCCATAAGTGTTAATGGTTTTCATCTCGAGCCGTGTTTCGTGTGTGAGAAGTAAGGCCATGACATCTTGAACAGTGTTAGAGTGAACTTCAGAAGTTATAACAGAGATCATTGATTCATACTCAGGCCCTAAACCAGCTAGGATATATAGTATGTGGTCTTCGGGTGAAATTGCTTTACCAATAGCAGCTAAAGAGTCAACAACTCATTTAATCTTAGCGAAATAGTCACTGAGTGAAGAGTTGCCTTTCTTCATGTTTTGAAGAGTTAATTTAAGCTTCATGACCTGAGCTAAACTTCGAAAGTTGAAGATCTATAGAAGGCACAACCAAATTTCCTTTGCCGATGTACATGGCAACATTTGTTGGAGTATGTCTTCAGACATGGATCCAAGAAGCCACGAACAAATCAATCTATCCTATTTCTTCCATGCTATAAACAGACCATATCCTTCTAAGGTAAATTCAACCTGGAACTTCCACAGTAGGAAGTTCTCATTAGTTAATCGAACCGTGGAGATTTTGTTTCCCAGATTAACAATCGTCGCTGGTGTAGGTGGGGAGCTATGGAGATCCGAAATCACCTCCGAGCTTTCCATTTGAAAAAAAAATTCGTCATTAGACCTTAGAGCTATGATACCATGAAAGCTGCAACACTAGCTATGAACACAATAGCTTCCAGGAGAAAACCTCTTTGTATATTCATCGAAGAAAATGCTTTTCAAGAACTCATTCTCTCTGTGATAGAGAATCCCTCATACGGAAATAAGAAAAGCTACAAAGAGATAAAAAAAAAAACTCCTAGAGTTAACATACATCACAAAGTAGAGGATAAAACCCACATATGGGCTTAACAAAATACTCCTATTACAAAGGACGGAGCATTACGCAAATATGGACTAAAACTAATACTTGAGTGAGTGTCCTTCCTAATAGATTTAATTTTGGGAAGTAGTAGTGTATAGCTACTTTTTAAAAAATTATAAATCAAATGTCTACGTTTAAATCTATGGCTTTTTTGGAAAATGGGGAGGTAAGAAGAATATTTCATTCCTTAACTACCCTCACGTTTTTATTTTATTTTATTTTGTTTAAAAAAAAAACTGCTTGTTAAACCCACAAAATAAACACAGTTACCTCTCCCGAGCCTGTCATCACAAATTTGATTTTGTTGTTGGGATATTATAGTAAATTAGATAATCTAAACAATATTGATTTCAAAAGAAAGAAAAAAAAAAGATAATCTAAAACAATATTTAAAAGTGAAACGATTATGTATTTTGATATTTTAGATTTTCAAAACTTTTCCCAATAATCATTACAGTATCTTTGTCTTCAACACATGAATCATCCAATACAAATTATTTATTTGGTGTCTGTAAGGGCATACAAATGTATGCAATATTGAACTGCGTTCAATCATATTTTTCAATGCTATGTAAGGGGACGTACCCGACGTTGATTTCAGTTCAATTTCCAAAATTTTGAAGTTCAACTGTTTCTAGTTTTAAAATTCGAAACATCAAATAATTTTGTAACCTAGAGTTTAAAAACAAATGGTTGATTCCTCTTTACATGTTGTTTGAAGAATATAAACTTGACATTTAAGATTTAAGATTTTGTTGTTGATTTTGGTCACTATAATTTTTAAATATAGATTTAGTTGTTAGAATTTGTGTAAGTGGTTGGAAGTGAATCTAAAATTAAACAAACTAAAAAAAAAAAAAAAAAATTGTAAGGGTATAAAAGTCAATTATAATTTAATTAATCCATTAATTAATTTCATAAAATCACTTTTAGACATTAATTTAAAGTCTAAATAAGTGTAGTCATTTATTGAATTAATTTTCTAAATTTAGCTATTTTCTTAATTGACCCTTTAATTTTTTTTAAAATTAAATATTTATCAAATGGGTCTTCTTTTCTTTCTTTCTTAGACTAACTTTTGATCGAGAAAACGTAGGTCAAAGTAGATTAAAAAAAAACTTATAAGTAATCAATTAAATTTAAAAATAAAAATTAAATTATTAGATAACATAAGACTTCATCTTGACAATCAAATGATTTGTCCACCTATTTTATTAAAGGTTAAGATTTCTTTTCATATTTTCAATGTAGAATTCTAACATACTATTTTGAGATAATATATTCTTGAATTCAATAATCTCAGATAATATAGTCTTGAATTCAATAATCTCATATCAGAGTGTGATTTCATTTTTATTTAAAAGAATACTTATATGTATTAAATAAGACTATAATATCATATATTAAATAATATTTGTCATTTTAAATTAAAAAAAAATATTCCACCAAATTAAAATTGATATTTTGGGCTTCCAAATGTGATTGGTTCTTTAGTTGAGGTCGACAAAAGATGAGAACTAGAGATGTAAAGGTAAGGGTTTTCAAAGTAAATTAGATCCAAATAGATAACTTAAAACCTCTGAAAAAAGAAGAATTCCTATGAGAAACTAACAGATTATTGTGTTATGGTTATATGGAATATTTGGACATAACTTGAAAATTTGTATTAAAATTGTTGACAAAGGGAGAAGGGAAAATTCAGTATATTTTTTTAAACATTAATAAATTTATATTATGGTGTGAGTTGAACTATATTCACTTTAGCTTTCATTTAAACACAGTTTAGTTTATGAAACATAGATTTTGACCTTTAAATTAGTGGGTTAAGCTTAAAGATGATTTTAAAATCCACTTTTAATTTTTGAATAAGTCCTCAAAATGTTAAAACTATCCATTTAATCATTTTTTAGTTCTACAACATTTGTGAATTGAGATTTTCGGTTTAAACACTATAGTTGGAAAAATGTATACCAACTTAACTTCATGAATAATCTTTACTGTTCATGAATGCTATAATAAATTAAATACATGATAATTATTATTTTTTGTATAATAATGTGGTGACGATAATATTTTTTGATGAAGTGTGTCTTTAATGATGGCATAAGAAATGAGTTGGTGCCAATCGAGCAGTCGTTCAAGCGGCATCAATGTACGCCTGATGATTTAGAGGTTTTAGGTTCGAGTCGAGTCTTCCCTACCTCCAATTAATCTAAAAAAAAAAGAAAGAAAGAGATGAGTCGGAAATAAGAAATCTTACGTAGCGGATTTATTTTTATCCAATAAATTATTCTATTTAATTTATTAGAAACAAATTAAAAAAAGATTATCATATACACAAATAATTAGCTGTCTTGTAACCAAATAAATTAACTATGTGATAAGATTAAATTCTAACTCTTTTTTTCAAAAAAAAAAAACTTTAATTTTTTTTTGAATGATAAAGACCACATTTATATAAATTATTTGAATTAGATATTAATTTGTTTTAATTATTATTTTTGTTGGTGGTAGGAAGAGGGCGTTAACATAACCGCTAACGCGGTGCATCCAGGCTTGATAATGACCCCTCTTATGAGACATTATATTATTCTCATGAGTACGACATGTCGACTTCTTTTTCCCCTTTTTTATACTTATATCAAGTTACGACTTGTCGTTATTTAATTAACTTTTTTTTCCCCTCTCTCTAGAGCTTTTGCAGGTTTTCACCTTTTTTATTTGGAAGAATGTCCCTCAGGTAAATTAAACCAATTATTATTATTATTTCTTTGTTTCTAATGAAATATTCTCTTAGAACCTCTTTAAATATTTTGTTATTTCTAATGTATTTATTTTATATTATGCATACATAAAAGAAAACAAGAAAGCTCAATATCTATTTTTCCCAAAAATTCATTTAGAGGGGTAATAAACACGCCTTTACTCATGTGTGGTGTAAAAAAAAGTAACCGATCAAATCATTATTCTTCATGCAATAAGTTTAACCAACCGTAATTGACATATATCATTCAACAAAAGATTATATGTTTGAATCTTAATAAATTATGCTTTCATTTTAGGGGGCAGCGACAACGTGCTATGTGGCGCTCCACCCGAGCTTGAAGGGAGTGAGCGGGAAATATTTTTTGGATTGCAACGAAAAGCGACCGAGCTCTTGTGCTAGAGATGAAACACTTGCAAAGAAACTTTGGGAGTTCAGCAAGAACCTGATAAATTCAATCTCCAAAGTATGAAACAAAGTGGCTTTTAGACCCACACTACTAGAGCCTCAAGTCACATGCCAACTGAACTTTATAAAGAACCAAGAGAAATTAAACAATGTGTTCTTAGGAGAAAAAAATATATATTATTTTAAGTCAATAGTTTTTTTAAATAAAGAAAAAAAAAGAAATGTCGTGTTCTGGGCCTATCGGTGCGATTATTTTTAGTTATTCCCATTCATATTTGAATTGGATAGTTATGATATTCAATCGATTAAGCTGTATTAATGATTATAGATAGTATTCATGAATTATTTACATTTATTGGTTTGAGAGACGAATCCATCTAGTACCAATACAGATATTTTGTTTCAGCTCCTAAAGAAAAGCATTCCAATTAATTATTCTTGAAAATTAGATTATATAATCATGAATTAAACCATAAATCTTTGACCAGGAAATTAGAATTTCAAATTCTCCCAAATTCAAATTAAAATAACAACAATAATAAGATGGGGATTTTGCATGTATAACAAAAAAAAGGTAAAATATTTTCATAGCACAAAATCAAAACTAATTCATTTGTAACAAAAAATTCAAATTGAGTTCTATCACTAGTTAAGTTCTATTAATGATAGAATTCAATCAATGATAGACTCAATTTATCACTGCTTATGTTTTCTATCGGTGATAGAAATTTAAATTGAGTTCTATCAAATTTCTATCACTACTTGAGTGATAAAAAATAATGCGCTATAGATGAATTATTTAAAAAATTCTACTACAAATATAATGTAAGAGGTAGAATGTGCTCATGGTAAATTCTCTAATAAGATCCAAGCAAAAAGTGATTGACAGTCGCGAATCGAAGAGAAGAAAGAAAAAAAAAACACTTCGCCTTAAGAAGTTTCCAAGAATTTAATGATAGTGCCATATAAATGATCAATTATTTATACATTAGAAGATATTAATAATTAATAATTGAGCTGAGTAGAATTACAGTGAAATACAAGAAAGAGAGTTACATATCTAACACTTCCAGAAAAGAAGATGCTAATGCATGATCCAAGGATTATGGAGTAGACTACAGGCATGATGAACGAAGATGTAGAGCTCCCAATACCGCGATTATAAATCGAAAAACCAAAGGACAAAAAGAGAGAAAACGGTTAAGATTGAAATATGCTTAATGATGAACACTAGCTAAAAGCACATTCACTTCCCAACTTGTATGGAAGAGGTGCATTTTAGACAATGTTCGTTGGGAAGATAGTGAACAACTTGACACAAATCAACAATGACACGAATCTAGGCACATCACATGTATATATATATATATACACACACTAGAATCTTGAAGAGAATGATTTCTCTACCCAACCGGTCAAAGTGAGAAAAGCAACATATGAGAGGCAGAGAACAGAAAGAATAATCACCAGCATTGCGCGCATCGAAATGTACGGACTGAGAAAGAACACAGCTGCAATAGTCGCGCTCTGCCAGACCTTCAGCTGGGCAAAGGCTCCTTCCTGTGAATCAAAAGATAATGCTTATAATATGAGATCCATTATAGCTACTTGCAGATTCATAGATGTTGAGAAATAGACATTAGACAAAATCTAGCATTAATTGGTATGAAATGATAAAAGTAGTAGCAATGGATGTAACTCGATGATATAAGATTGACATATGAGATTTTGCTACATTCAGAGATTCAGAATCTCAACGGAACATTCCGCCTGACCCTACAATATTTGGATGTCAAAGAAACCTGTAGAAAAATATTTCCTAGATAGGTGGCCATCATGGATTGAATCAATCACCTCTAAGTTACTTATGACGCTCTTAACTATTAGGCCACTTCATGATGGTCGGCCAATTTATTTATATCTTTTTTTTGTTTTCTATTTTTTATGACTTGGGACTTTGCTCCGCTAAATTCAGGGGCCAGTTGGTTAATCCCTAGATTGCAGCACCAAAATACATCGTAGGACCGGATGTGGAAGGGTCCCTTGGTAAATTAATTCCCACACCAATCTCAAAACTGGGATGCCAAGGAAAGCATACCTCCAACACCCAAATGCGCTCAACCGCTCCTAGGGAACCAACTTTTTCAATCTTGATAAAGCAATGTAGGATAAATGAGTACCGTGTCGTGTTTGAAAAGTATTCCGAGAAGAGCATTCAGCTGCGTGTTAAAAATTCCATCCCCAACTCCCAGTAAGGCTGATATAAGAAGCAGGTATACAACTCCAAGTGCTTCACTGGTTTGAAGAGTAAGGACAGGGCATTGCAAGGTATTATAAGTACACTTGCAGTATTTATTATAAAATAATTTTGAAAGTATAAAGTTTCCAATGTCGCTAACCTCTGCCCCAGTAAAAGCCAAACAAAAACAATAGCCTGAATGACAGCTCCACCAGATACTAAGAAAGTGATTGATGGGAGACCAGATGTAAGACGACCAGCCACCAACGAACACTTGAAAGACAACAAAAAATGGCAAGAATGTAAATTAGAAGATGATGGAACTAAGTTATAATATGTTAGGAAAACAGATGTCAAGGAAACTACACCAGAAGATCATTGATCTATTAACATATAAATAAAAACAAATTAACAATCAAAACTCCTCTCTTTCTGCAAGCAATAGCTTTGATGAAAGATAAATAGTTAAGAGAAAAACTTGTATGCTTGTCCATGTGTAGGGTGTAGGTAGTACCTCTATGTGGCACCATTGATGCTACACAAAAATAAATTATATAAACAAAACAATATTAAAAGAATAAAATAAAATAAATTGTGTGGCACCTAGGTACCATATAGATATACACATGGAAAAGTAGGCAAGTTTTTCTTGATAGTTAAAGTGAAAATCTGAATGTAGCAGGACATGTGAGGGCGAAATCTGACCAAAATATATAGAGAAAGGGAGGGCGAAATCGTCAAAGTACTTAAGTAGCTCCCCTCAACTAACTTGAACAAAGTCATTGCATATCATATGGAGATCTTATAGATCCCTTTTACATAAAGTGTAGACAAATGGCATGTAGACCAATCATAAAAAATTTAATACATATTTCCATGCACCAAAAGAAGATTGTTCGCCAGTCGAACGAAAAAACAAGAAGGAAAAAGAACGAGTGTGCACACTTACAATAGCATCAGAAGCCCCATAAACTGCCATTGCACCGCCAACCCCTGACACACCAAGTGATGGCGTGACGACATGTTTTGTGAACTCGGCCCTATGTTTGAAACTCTTCAATGCTTAGTGAGGAAAAAAAAAGGAAGCTGCAACAAAGAGCATGTAATACTTTGTTCCAGTAATTACCAAACAAATGCCTGTTGTAGTCCTGAATATGCGATCAGAGGAATGGCCAAGATCATTCTTAGGTCGGTTAATGGAGCAACTACCGACTTTGGCAGCAACAATATCGAAGCACGTAAGCTGGATGAGGACAACGATGGCTCTTCCTCTTTATAGTCTTCCTTCCTTAAGAAGAACATAAGGGCTATACCTATCGTCACAATGCAAAGGAAGATAATGAACAATACAGTTGTGCCACTAGTTCTTCCACCCTGCGCATTTACGGGAAAGAAATCAGGGAAAGAAATCATGATTCAATCTAGAAATGTTATTAATCTTCCAAAAATAGGTCCGGGTATGAAGAGAAGAAATATGGTAAAGGTCAACCAGCATTGCATAATTCAGCAATTGCCTGTTTCAACTACTTATAGTTGTTTCAAATGAGGTTGAATTGAACTTGCGAACTCTAAAATATAAGGCAATTAAAGGGGAATACAAACTGTTTCATTTTTCAGCACGACAAGAGATATAATATTCCCAATGACCTGCAATATTTAGTTCACATATGAGACCAGACATTTATCTATTTAAAAAGATAAAGACATCACTGTTCAGTATTTGTTTTTTTTAACAACATTGTATTGGTGAACTGAAGTTTATAAACATTCACCTGGTGACTTGCAAAAACTCCCCAAAATTCTCCATTGAAGTTGCCAATGATAGTTCCTTCATGTAAGCCATTACTTCTTGCATGATCACGTGCAGTAGAAGTGAGATATGTACCCTGAGAAATTCATTATATAATAGACATCAAATATGTTTTGCTCTACAATTATTGTAATCATCCATGATAAGGTATAAATCCAAAAATATTTACTACATTGCACCTGCCCAACCCATATTATTGAAGCAGCAAAACCAAGGTAGACAGAAGCTGGAACCATCGTAAACCTGAAAAGTGGTCGGAAAATCATCTCGACTTTTGCAATCACCTAAAAGTTGAGCTAATGAGTATTGAAATTCGACTTTAAGTTCAAGTGAACCATCATATTTAAGATTGATCGTGTTCAATCGTCTGAGAAATTGTAAGCAAGGGAAGTTCATAATAGTATGACACCGATCACATGTTCAAAATAATATAACATTCAGTCCTAAGAATCTTAGAGAAGGCCTTTTTACACCTTACTAGTCTTCACCAATTACATAAAAAGTTAGGTGTTAGGATGTTGAAATATGAAAATAACAAGGTAAACCTAAGTGTAAGGCACTCATAACCTCCCTCTTGAGTACACTAACCCAAGCACTAGAACCACTCAACAATTAGATACCCTTATACCTCTTAGCTCTTACTGCTAATACTAATATACCCTTTAGTTGGTACCTTACATTATGCAAGGTACTCTATTTTTCGTGTGCTTTCCATAGTAATGTTACTTCCCGCCAGTATCATTAAAAATAATGTTCTTCGAGACACAATTATAACTATAACTATAAGATAGTCTTTCAAATAACATACATAACATTGTCACACGACTTCATCACATGGATGACCATCGGACACATCCAGTGGTGTCCAGCCGTAGCTGAAGAACTGACATACAGTCTGTTTTTGTTTAATCATGTCTTCACGATGCCATAATGAGCGCTATAGCATGCTGTCATTATCATGTTATATGTTTATCATCTGTGAATAATTGTATGATCAAACCAGATCATTAAACTCACAATATTAATTGCCTAACAAAAGTAGTAGCTCAAACAACATTAGTGTGTTCTCATGACCAAGAGGTGATGGGGTTCGAATCCCTCTCCCCAATTTAGTTGAACTAAAAACAACTTACAATATAATTGGGGTTTCTCCAATACCTACTGAAAGCTGACCTGATTAGTTAATGTTATAATGGAATGTAGTTTAGGACATGCCTTTTCAAGTGCCAAAAAAACACTTTTTAAGCAATTGCAAAGTCATTGCAAGGAGGTCGTTAATCACTATCTAAGAGCGGTGAGTTTTCTGGTCAGCTTAGTGCTTACGAGTTACACACACCTCAACTATTCTCACAACATTTGGATGTCAAGCTCATCATTTCATAGTCCTCCTAGGAAATTATGGATTAAACTTATTATCTCTTAGTTTTCCACACGATTCTGATACGACCCCAGCCATTAAGTACGTTTATTCTAGGCGTAAGAAAGTGAGAGTGGGGGTGTGAGCACGTGCGTGTGGAGTTGTGAGCTCGTGCGTGTGGAGTGCGAGGGAAGGTTGTTGAGTTGGTTAGTATAAATAGTCGGGTAGGAGTAAGGGAAAGGCATTCAAAATTCATTTGTCTAGGTTATTTCTTTGAGATTGGAGAGTGAGGGGTTCTTGAATCCCCTGTTCTTGTTGTTTTGATAATAAAATTGGTAATTCCTACCAATTTTGGTATCAGAGCGCTTGTCGATCGGAAGATGACTGGGAAATTGGATCAACGTCTGAAATCCGTGGAAGATGTGGCCGAAACCGTGGCGTCGAAGGCAAAGCAAGATCCGAATCGCGAGATCACGACGCGATTCAGCGGCATTGGAGGAGAAGCGGCGCGCCGAGGTACGTAGAGATCTTCAATTCGAATTGCTGAGGGAGGAAATGAGATCTCTGTTTTCGCGACGCGAAACAGAGGAGGTGATCGGCGAGATCTCGGCGACGGGGAAGGGAAAGAATGTCGCGCAGATGGAAGCGCCTCCATTGAAGCCGACGATTGAAGGTTTTCCGTGTGCAAGTGAGCAGAGTTTGAGAGTTTAGCGTGCCGAATTTCCGAGAATTGGCGAGTCGTCGTCGATCGATTAATTTGGAAGTTGCGAAAGTCGGCATTCAAGCACCAACGAGCAAGGAAGTGCCATTGTTCGATATGCGTTTAAGGAAGCTGGAGGTTCCGGTGTTTAAAGGAACAGAGGACGAAGATCCGATAGGGTGGTTGCATCGTGTTGAGAGGTATTTTTCAGTTGTCGACTCTCGAGAGTGATAAATTGGATGCCGCAGATGATGTGCTTAGAAGGAGAAGCATTAGATTGGCATCAATATGAGGAAGATCGCTCTTCTATTCGCTCGTGGAGTGATTTTCGAGTGTTGTTATTGGAACGATTTCAGCCAACTTCACAAGTAAATAGATATGCTCGCTTGATGAGTCTTGACAAGTTGGTACGATCCGCCTACCGTCGATTGTTTGAGAAATATTCGATCGGGTTGAAGGATTTAAGTGAGAAGTTGTTGGAAGGAAAATTCGAAAGTGGACTTAAAGAAGAGGTCCAAAGCGAGATGAGGAAGCTTTGCCCAGTAGGTTTGAAAGCAAAAATGCTTATGGCGCAACTGATCGAAGACGATTTTGCAGTACAAGCGAAGAGGAGACTCGAGTCTACTAGTGTGGGGTCAGGGAAGAGTAGTGTTGCTTCTGGTAGTTCGGGATCATCCAGCTCGGGTGGCTCGAGCAACTCGAATTTGCGCTCGTTCACTTTCTCACCACGCCGTTTGAACAGTAGTTCGTCCACAACAGTGAGTGTTAATACATCGGGTTTGAAGGGTCCTTTTAAGCGATTGACGGATAGCGAAATCCGAGCCAAGAAAGATAAGGGCTTATGCTTTCGTTGTGATGATAAGTTCTTTCCTGGTCACAAGTGCAAGAAAACTGAATTGCAAGCATTACAAGTGTTGGTGGTTCGGGACAAAATTGAGGGTGGAGAAACTGAGGATAGTGATAGATCTCTGGAAGATGTTTCCGAAGGAGTGGATTTGGGTGAAGCTGAAATGGATCATGAGATGGCAACGTTATCATTGAATTCGTTAGCTGGCCTAAGCTCTCCGAAGACTTTGAAGGTGCGTGGAAATATTTTTGGGATGGATGTGGAAGTTCTTGTCGACACAGGGGCGACTCATAATTTCATTTCTGAGGAATTGGTGTCGAGATTGGGACTGTCGGTTGCAGCGTCAAATGATTATGGAATAGTTTTGGGGACTGGAGACTCGGTGAGAGCAGCAGGGGTATGCAAGGACGTGGCGCTACAGCTGGAAGAGCTAAGGGTGGTTCATGATTTTTTGCCCTTGCCCTTGGGCGATCACGGGCGTTATTCTCGGTGTTGCGTGGTTGGAAACATTGGGAAGGTAGAATTTGATTATCGTGTTCTGCGGATGTGTTTTGTGGTGGGTCCATGGAGCGTCTGATTCTGAGGGGAGATCCTAGTTTGGTGAAGGCTCAGGTTTCTCTGAAGTCTATGATGAAATCGTTACGTGTAGAGGATCACGGTCTTTTAATTGAGCTTAATTTGTTGGACATTGCATCCACACCGAAAGTAAGCGAGTTGGTTCATCATTTGGGCGAATCGCCACCGAATTACAACCGTTGTTGTCCCGATCGCAAAAGATCTTTGAGCCGTTGCGAAAGCTACCGCCTCGTGAAGTTGCGACCATGCTATAGAGTTGTATGCGGGTAAGGAATCGATTAACGTCTTGGCCGTATAGATATCCCGATTTCAAAAGAATGAGATAGAACGACCGTAAAGGATATGCTATTAGCGGTATTATACGCCCGAGTACTAGTTCTATTTCGAGCCTTGTTGTTGGTCAAAAAGAAAGATGGAAGTTGGCGGTTACTGTGTGGATTATAGGGCCTTGAATTTGGTTCTTGTGCGGAGATAAGTTTCCTATTCCTTTAGTTGACGAGTTATTAGATGAGTTTGCATGGAGCGGTGGTTTTTCAAGATTGATCTTAAGGCGGGGTATCATCGATTCGAGTTCGACCGGTGACATTCAAAACAGCTTTTCGAACTCATGAGGGGCATTATGAGTTTTTAGTAATGCCTTTCGGGTTGCGAAATGCCCCAGCTACCTTCCAGTCGGTAATGAACGAGATTTTGCGCCCATACTTACGGAAGTTTGTTTTGGTTTTCTTTGATGATATATTGGTTTATAGCGTGTCCGTGGAGGAGCATCTGTCACATTTAACTCAGGTGTTCGAGGTGCTTAAGCATCATCAGTTTGTGGCCAATGCCAAGAAATGCCAGTTTGGGGTGGCGCGTATTGAATATCTGGGTCATTTTATTTCGTCGGAAGGGGTCTCAGCCGATCCTGCGAAGTTGGAGGCTATGGTGAATTGGCCGAGCCCTCTCTCCATCAAGGAGCTGCGGGGGTTTCTGGGATTGACGGGGTATTATAGGCGTTTTGTGGCCAATTATGGTACTATGGCATTTCCGTTAACGCAATTATTGAAGAAAGAGAAATTTTTGTGGAGTGCGAATCTTTGAGGATTCGTTTATTGGTGGTGAAGCATGCTATGGTGAGTGTTCCAGTGCTAAGGTTACCCGATTTCTCTCAACCATTCGTGGTAGAGACGGATGCTTCAGGCATCGGACTTGGGGCCGTTTTGATGCAAGAGAGTCGACCTCTCGCTTATTTTAGTCGTGCTCTACCGATTACACATCGTAGTAAGCCGGTCTATGAACGCGAGTTGATGGCTATAGTGTTTGCGGTTCAACGATGGAGGGCATATTTGCTTGGTCAGCATTTTGTTGTGCGTACGGATCAGAAAAGCCTTAAATTCTTGCTGGAACAACGTGTGATTGATGGTGAGTATCAACGTTGGGTTACTAAATTGTTGGGTTATGATTTTCATATTGAATATAAGAAGGGTTTGGAGAATTACCGCCGATGCTGATGCCGTCGCGTCTTCCTTTGGCCTGCGTGAGTTAGGAATCTTTGAGTTACGTATCGGGCGTTAACACGAGAGTGCTTTTAGAGCGGTAAAGGCGAATCCACACTTGATGACCATTTATACCGCATTGTTAAACGGCGAGGCAAATTTCCAAAAGGTTTTTCTTTACTTCGGGGAGTGTTGTGTTTTAACGATCGTTTGGTTCTGCCGCCGGATTCGCCTACTATTCCCTTACTCTTACAGGAATTTCACTCGGGGCCGATTGGGGGACATCACGGTGCCCTTAAGACGTATCAACGCTTGGCTAAGGAAGTTTATTGGGTGGGTATGAAAGCTCGTGTGCGGTCGTTTGTGGCGGAATGTGCTATTTGTGTTCAAGCTAAGTATCATGACTGCCCCGGTAGTCATCATGAACCATTACCGATTCCTGAGCGAATCTGGGAAGATGTGTCTATGGATTTTGTGGAAGGACTTCCTCGTTCTTAGGGGTTTGATACTGTTTTGGTGGTGGTCGATCGGTTGTCCAAATATGCGCATTTCCTGTTAGTCAAGCACCCTTATACATCGTTGTCCATTGCGTCTCTTTTTATCAGGGAGGTCGTGCCACATGGCATGCCGCGTAGTATTGTTTCTGATCGCGATAAGGTCTTTACGAGTTCGTTTTGGGAAGAGTTGTTTCGTGCCACAGGCACAAAACTCCGTCGTAGTACGACATATCACCCGCAGTCGGATGGGCAAACAGAGGTTGTTAATCGTTGCTTGGAATCGTATCTTCGTTGTTTTGTCATGACTCAACCTAAGCAGTGGTCCAAGTGGATTCCGTGGGCCGAGTATAGTTATAACTGTCTTATCATTCGTCTGCTCGGTTAACTCCGTTTGAGGCGGTTTATGGTCGTGCCCCACCGCCCATTTTGGGGTATGAGATGGGTCAGAGTGCTTTATCGGCGGTGGATTCCTTATTGGTCGATCGTGATAAGATGCTGCTTACACTCAAGGCTTCCCTTGGGCGTGCTCAACAACTTATGTCCAAACAGGCTAATGCTAAACGCCGGGATGTTCAGTTTGCGGTGGGTGATCGGGTGTACTTGAAGTTAAGGCGTGTATCGGCGACTTTCGGCGCAAAGTTTAAACATCCGAAATCGGCGCCTCGTTTTATTGGTCCGCATCGAGTTATAGCTCGGGTTGGCAAGTTAGCATATCGATTGGACTTACGGATTCTCGTGCGCATTCATCCGGTGTTCCATGTTTGATTATTTGCGTAAAGCGGTTGGGACTTCGTTGCCCGTGTTTCCTGTTCCTTCGGGATTGCAGGACGATTTGGGGTTTGTGTTCCGACCGATGGCAGTGTTGGGCATGCGGGAATCCACGTCTGTGGAAGGGGACCGGGAGGTCTTGATTCAGTGGGAAGGTGGCTTGCCTGAGGATGCGACTTGGGAGTGCGCTAGTTTCATTCATGCTCAATACCCTGACTTCCACCTTGAGGACAAGGTGGTTCTTTGGGGGGCGGGTATTGATACGACCCCAACCATTAAGTACGTTTATTCTAGGCGTAAGAAAGTGAGAGTGGGGGTGTGAGCACGTGCGTGTGGAGTTGTGAGCTCGTGCGTGTGGAGTGCGAGGGAAGGTTGTTGAGTTGGTTAGTATAAATAGTCGGGTAGGAGTAAGGGAAAGGCATTCAAAATTCATTTGTCTAGGTTATTTCTTTGAGATTGGAGAGTGATGGGCTCTTGAATCCCTTGTTCTTGTTGTTTTGATAATAAAATTGGTAATTCCTACCAGATTCTTAATCGCTAGAAGTAAATCTCACGATAGCGCACAAAAAAACTTACCAAGTAGGTTTCAAATTTGCAGCTATGAACAACCAATAACCAGTAGTCCCAAGAAGCAAAGCATTCTTAGTCCCAAGTGCTCGAACAACCAAAGAAGCCACAAGAGAGAAAAACGTAAAAGACAAATACAATATCCCAAGCGAGGTAGTCCCCAAATCATCCTCCTGAACAGAAATTTCACAGCCAAACACAACAATTCAGCTCAAATCAAACCAAAAATCAAGAATGTTACTACACAATTAATTGAAAACAAAATGACCAAGTTCAAATATTTCGTATATAGCTGAAAAATTTACCGGTCCCCGTAAAATGACCAAAATGACTTTGCTTAAAATCAAGTAAACTGATTGTATCAATCAATTGAGCCGATTAAAAACAACTATCAGAGAATTGAAACAATTAATTGAAAACAATGAACATTAGATTCATCCCATTGAGCCCGATGCTGCTTTTGTAGACTCCGACAATTCAATCCTTTCACTCAAATCAAACCAAAACTTTCATAACCAAACAAAATAATTCAACTAAAACCAGACCAAAAATCACAAAACCCCATCAAACACAGCATCCAAAACAAAGATCCTCATCCATTTCTTCACCATCCTCAACAAAAACCTAAACAGAGGAAACAAAAACACTCACAGTATTAACCGTACTCTCCAAGTTCTGCGCAGCACCATAAGCAAGAAAAATCAACAGAAAAGCGAAACTCAAAACATGAACATCTCGCCCACGATTCGCCGGAGCTGGAACTAGCAACCGCGCCCCTTCGTCCACCGGATCTTCGCGATTCATGGTATCGGCGTCTGAATCCGATTTCTGGAAGAAACGATTATAAAAACCCCGAAATGGAGTGAGGTCAAACCTGGAGAATTGCCGGCTGGGAGTGAAGACAATCAAAAGGGTTAGGGTTGCGATTAAATTATTGAAGATTGAAATTGAAATGTTGTGTTTGTTTCAATCGAAAATCGAATCGGAGATTAGAAAAATGCTGGCCGATTACCATTGAAGAATTTCTCCGTTTCGCTCGCCGTCCGGCGGTGGGGCGTTCTTGTCCTTGTCTGGAACTTCTTGCTAACTACCACTACCTCATTCTGAATCAATTCTTCATAACAAGATTAAATTAGAAAATTATTACAAATTTGGGAATTTGGTACCAGTAGCATATTTTGACCCTCCCATTACAATTATAGCACAAAACTAAAAGAAATTCATCCATATTACATTTTGAAGATAATTTTACACATTTTCAAATTTACCCTTCTCTTTAACTTCCTCTACAAGCCTCTTTCTTGCCATTGCTCTTGCCATTTCTTTCTTTCGTGCTCTCCCTCTCCACAATTTTTCTTCCGATTTCCATACTATTTCTCTTGAAGTTCCTCTTCAAGCTTTCCTTCTTGCGTGCTCCTTTTTCATTTCTTCTTGCTATTTCTTTATGAAATTCCAGCTATGTCAATCCACTCCACTGATAGAAGTCTATCAGCTCCACTGATAGATATCGATCAGTTCCACTAATAGACATTGATCAGTTCCACTGATGGAAGCACTGATAGACTTCTATCAGTTCCACTTATAGAAGAAGTCTAAACTGCAAGTGACAAGTCTAAATGTGATGTCGGAGTTTGAAGAGACGATCAGAGTGGATTGAGAGTGGATGGTTGTAGATATGCGAGTAGCAGAGAAAAAACCCAAAAATCGTGAGATGTCTATCAGTGTTGTAGTCTAATTTAATCCAAACGAATATTTATCAACTTCTCCTCAATTTTACTTTTGAAAATAACTCTCATTTCTAACCATTCATTTTTAATCATTCAATCTATAACTACTAAATCATTTCTAACAACTCATTTTTAATCATTCTTTTCAAATCAACAAAATAACTTATTTTTAACCACTCATCTTTAATCATTTCTTTTTAACTACTAAACATAACTACTCATTTTAAATCTACATCCAAACAAGATTTTGACTATAACTCCTCTACACAAAAACTACATCCAAACGAGTTTTTGACACAATTCTCAATTTTTAACTACTCGATATAACTCCTTAACCTAAAAACTACCTAAATATGTCAAACAAACACCCCCAAAAAAGATTAGCAATGAAAGAAGATCAACAACTATAATGGTTCCCAAATAGTTTCATTATTTGGTTGTAAATCAGTTCAACACCAGTATTAAAGGCTTGATCATAAGAATTGATATTTGTCACCTCCTCTCGACCCATTTGGTTTTTCTTTGTTCTTTGTACTTACTTAATTATGATTTAATTCTATCGCATAAATTGACTAAGGTAAGTGACAATTTAATATTATTATTTTCATATCATTAAATATTTAAGTTTGTTTTGGGGAATGCGCGGGAGGTTTCAGAAGCTTGATTGAGTGTTTTTCTCTCTTCGATGTGGTGGACCCAGCGGGGTCAGGTGTTTGTTCATTTCGGTGTCGCAGCTAAGCGCGAGTTGGTTCTGTTGTATCAAGTTCCTTGTTAGTGTTAAAATATCGAGACCTGAGTTCTACCAAAAGTTTCTTGGCATTAAAACAATGTTTACACCAACTCTTGAAAGGTTTGGCTTGAACCAAACCAACCAAGGTGTTACAAGGAAAAAAAATGATGTTTTAAAAACAAGAATGATGACATGATGCCTTAACAATTTCAATTGAACAATAGTATTGAATGTTTTAAAACACTGTGGTATTATTAATCTTGAAGATTCAGTTTAATAAATGAGTTTTAAGGTGGTGTAAAGTTCTAATTGGTTGAAATATTTTGAACAACTGAAATTGTAAGTGTCAGGGTTGAAAATTTTTACATGGATGATTCCAATAGTAGAAACAAGCGTTTTAACTTGTGATTCATTGAACAAAAAAAAAAATCATGTGGACCCAAATAACTAGATGAACTTTAAACTATTTCAGTATTTTTGTTGTGGTTGAAAAGGTTTGAGCAACTACATGTTGTTTTATAGAAAGTTTGTGGTGGCACTAGAGGGTTCATTGTGGATCAAAGAGAAAACAATGTGCAATCTCGTTCTCTTGGGTGTTGTGTCTTAAAGTGGCTTTCGGGACGAAAGTCTCTTTAAGAGGGGAATATTGTAACTAGTTAATTCCAAAATCATTTAAGTGTTTTTATTGAATTTATTTTTAAAATATTATAACACTATAGATAATTTTTAAGTATAGTTAGTGTTTTATTGAATAGGCTAATAAATCTCAAACAAATTATATTATTTAATGCTCCATGAGATTTAAGTTATGAGTCACCTTGATAAGTTATTTAGAAAGTTATAGTAATAAAAGCTAAAATGCAAAACTTGTTTTGGGTTATGGAATTTGGAGTTTTAAAGTTAAATTAGGGTTTATGGATTTAAATGGAAGAAAGTTTTATTTATGTATTTTTTATTTGGCCACCTTCTCTCTCTTCTTCATTCAACCCCAACAACCACCACCTAAAATCCACTCCTTCCTTCTTAGTTTCACGAAGTTAGAGAGCTTCGTTTGCGATTTCGAGACCAGATCCGTACTCAGGGAGTCGAGAGCTTCGAAACATGGTAAGATTTGTTGGTTTTTGTGGAGTTTTCCAGCGATAGGGTTTTGAAACCCGTTTCTTCTTTCGTAGTTTCGCGGAGATAGGGAGGTCCGTTTGCGATTCCGAGACCAGATCCGTGCTCAGGGAGTTAAGAGCTTCGAAACATGGTAAGATTTGTTGGTTTTTGTGGAGTTTTCGGGCCAGAGGGTTTCGAAATCCGTTTGTTCTTTTGTAGTTTACGGGAGCTAGAGAAGTCCGTTTGCAAATTCAAGACTTGTTCCAACGAGGTATGACACACCCCGTTCCGTGATGATGCTTCGCCGCTGGCCACTAAGCGTCGCCACTGGCCGCCGCTGTCGTCGTGCTCCGCCGAGGGTTTTCAGACATAAGGTTCCCCTCATTCTTGTGATGTTAACCCCCTTTGTGGCTTATTTAGTTTGTCCCTAACGAACGCTCGACAATTTTTTGTATTTAGGTGCTATTGGGTTTCATCGTTTCGGGTCACCGTTTAGCTCGTGGGTTTCCGTGGTGTTCTGGTCGAGTCGTCGGGAAGGTAAAAAACTTCATTATGATTCGGGTTTGTGGTTTAAAGTATGTGAATAGTGGCATGATAGAATTTATGATAATTGAATGTTGGATGACTTGTCACATGTATGCTTTGGTGTTGTTATTCACTGTGTGGACCTATTACTACTCGTGGTAGCACGAAATCATGTATAGCTTGTAAACTGTTACATTGCTGTTGTTGTATATCTTGTGATCGTATCATCATTTCCCAATTGGCATCTTTGCTTGTATATGTGATGAATTGCTTATTTGTTTAACCTGTTGATTGACTGAATTTCCTTGGGTTTATGCATGTTCCATGTTGTTGACTTCATCCATGTTTGACTGTATACGTGCTACCATGATTATGCTCGGTTTCTTTGTTCGTTACCTACAAGGTCGTTCGTATGTTGTTTTGGCATTAGAATAGCTAGGTCTGGTTACCGTGTTGACCACCTAGAGGAGCAACTAGCTTACACATTTTAAGACTCGTGATTGCATGATCGATATCTTGTTGTTGTAACTCGATAGTTCCCCTTAGGAATCGAGCGAGGATATAGATCATTTTTGCTTCGAGACACGTGGTTGGGTTGCACTAGCCTACTGGTTGACTTTTGCCTCCGACCATGGGGTCGGATCTCATCCACGTGTCACCTTATGTGTGGAACAACAGGTTCCTTGGTTGTTGAGCACACGTTGCGGGTGGCACCAACCTTCGAGTGGGCCGGGTGTAGGCTAGATCTCGTGTGACTCTAGTGCTAGTTATTATCTTTTTGTGTGTACTCGTGGAACCTCATTTGATGTGTGTATGGTTCCACCAGGTTACCTTCCCAGTACGTTGGAGGGGGGGTTGGTCATGCCGTGCTTGTCCCTGAGACTACTGGAAGAGGCCACTGGGACAGATGAAGGTGCAGAGGAATGCCTGTTGGTGAGCCTGCATGCATTAGTGGGGATGTTGTCTGCAGCCAGGTCGGTCCACCCGCATGCGAGGGGTTAGCAGTTGGCACCCCGAGCCCGAGATTTAGGAACCCTACAGTTTTCCTTTACTCGTAGCTCTCCCTGATAGGGTCAGGTGATTTTGACTCGACATTGTGTATGCCCTGGCTGACACGACTCATGTGTCGTTGTACAGACCTGAGGTTTAGGGATGTTGTGTGTTCCCCTCACTCGTGGTCCTCCCCGACAGGGTCGGGTGATTCTCTTGGCATTGTGTATGCCCTTGCTGACACAACTAGTGTGTCGTAGTCTCGACCCGAGGTTTAGGGATGTTGTGTGTTCCCCTCACTCGTGGTCCTCCCCGACAGGGTCGAGTGACTTATTGGTGGGTCCTTGGCGAAGGCCAGGCTACCCCGAGACATTAGAGTATGTCTCCGCTAGCACATCGTTATGGGTCCCTGGCAGAGGTCAGGCTACCCGAGGCATGCCTCCGCTGGTGTACTTTGACGGGTCCCTGATAGAGGTCAGGCTACCCCCGAGATAATTGTGATTTCCCTTAGGACACGATATGAGACGTGTCCGACCCAAGGTTTGGGGAACTTGTGTGTTCTCCTCACTCGGGGTCTTTGTTTTGACCTTGATCAGATGATTGCTCGACATTTAGCCGTAACTTGTTCACGGTTTGCACGTCGTTGTTTGACATTGTTTGCTCGTGATCGGCCTGAGGGCCAGCCACACATGAGCGAGGAATTTAGCTTCAATTGTCATATCTTCTAACTTGTTTTATGTTTACATGCTTAACCCCATGGTGGGGCTCCTTACTGGGTATATTTCGATATACTCACCCCTTACATTTTCAGGTACTGGTCCATTTCTAGGTGCCTAGGCTGGGAGCTGGATCGATCATGGACACGGTGTCGACATTTCTTTTCTGCATCATTTACTTGTGTCAAACCATATGTTTTTACGTTTTAAACTCTTTTGAACCGTATTTGTTTTGAACTATCGGGATCCCGAACTTTGTATGTTTTCGAACTATTAGCACCGTTTTCATGTTTTATGAGATTTGTTGGAAAAACGCATGTGATTAACAAATTGGTTTTGAGATTTTAATATGCATGCACCCGTAACACCCCAATAGAGTATTTTAGGAAGTTGGGTCATTACGAGCTCGTTTGATAACGTTCTCGTTTCCTGTTTCTTGTTCCTGTTTCTTATTTATTTAGAAACAGTCTTGTTTGATAACTGTTCCCGTTTCTTGTTCCCAAAAATACAAGAAACGTTTCTCAAATTATGTGAAAAAATGAGAAACTCTCAAAACTTGTTTCTCTTGTTCCGTTCTTTTTTTTTTTTTCCTGAAGCCCAGTATTGTTTTAGTTTTATATTATGCGTTCCGAAAAATCACAATATGCAACTTGTGGTGTGATGGTTATGTTGTCAACCTTTTTTCCTTAATTTGTCAAGTTCATGGTTCAAATTGTTCACTAAAATATACAACTGACACTACCTTAATATTTTACACTCACAACATTTTTTAAACACGTCATTTGTGACAAATAATTTATGTGAGATATAGCATATTAAATTTATGGTTAGTTCTATATTAAGATTTTTTTTTAATTATAAAAGATTTAATTATACTAGAAAATGTAAACTTTCGATGGCCATATTTTAATGCATGTTATATTTTGTTAGAAGCCTAAATATATACATATACATATATATATATACCGAGGGTGAGTGGCGTAGTTGGTTATCTTGTCTGGTGTTATTCCATTTCAACTCCACGGTCACGAGTTCCCTCTATGATCTAGCGGCATCGATGTATCTAATGATCTTAAGGTCTTAAGTTCGAGTTTTCTCCACCTCCAATTGTTGTAATTTCAATATATATATATATATATATAATATAATTAAATAAAACTAATATATAATATAATTGATTCTTATGATTTATTACTAAAAATAGTAATTTGTATTTTTTAGTTCAATAATAATTAAAAATGGAAAAATTCAAATTTATAATATAAATACAAGCACACAATTATGACTGCTCTTGTTAACCTTAAACTATTTTCATATTGCATTAACTAATACTCATACTAAATTGGCATAAAAATTAGGTTGAGATAGTTTGGTATTAGTCAAACATATTAAATTTAATTGAATAAAACATTTGAAATTGGAAACTGCTAAAACAAAAATAACAAGAAAAAACCCAATAAATTTGCAACTGTTATAGTTAGGACATTACTAAATTTTCTTCTATGAAAGGTATATTAATTCCTTTTCTTAATGACATTGCTTTGAAAATAATAATAATAAAAAAATTTAGGGATTCAAATTTATTATTTTTAAATATAATTAATTTCATACAAGTACTTTTTTTTAGTAATTTTCTCATACAAACTAAATATGGTAGGATTTTATTTAGTTATTAAAATATTGGAAGGGGGTGTAAGTTAATTTCATACTTGCGTATTTCTCAAAAAATTAAAAATTGTTTCATACTTTCTTTTATAACATTAAAAAAAAAAAAAAAAAAATCCTCTTGTGCATGTCTACTTTTTTTTTAGTTTCAATATTTGTGAATCCAGATTTTAAATATGTAACCTCTTCTTTATCAGGTCGACAAAATATATCTAAAAATAATAATAAATAAATCAGGTCGACAAAATATCAAAGTATTTTTCTTTTTTATTCTTGCCTGTCTAGTTAAATTGAGTTTTGTTATTTCTTAATATCTTTTGGATTCTTTGCTAGTTCTAAAACATAAATAAGTTCAATTTTTTTTTAAAATTTTAAAATTTGACTATTTTAAAAATACATGTAAAAAGTTAATCAACATACAAAAGTCATAGTAGTCTTTATAACTTTAAAAAAACTAAAAATTAAATAGCCAGGCTTAAATAATTCAACCAAATGTGTAGGGATGGAGGGAGGAATACATTTGAAACTAAGACTTCAGCTTGTCTACGATTTATTTTATGAAATTTGTCACTGTCTATCAAGTGAATCATTATATATTAGTTTAATTTTTACGTTGACTTGATGGTCTCATTATTTCGTAGTAATCTAATTCAACAAATCATTTTATTTGAGAGTAATATTAGCTACCTTTTTTATAAGGTTTGTGGTCTCTCTCTTTCAACTTGTAAAAAAAAAATAATAACAATAAAATTTTGTATATAACCCGACAATCATCAAGTGTACGAATCTTGATTCTCTTCTTCAAATATTATGAATAAAAAACATTTTTTAATCAATTAACATTGTTATTTACATTTTAACATGTTATTAATAAAACTTGAATTTATAAATACAGTCATCTTTTTTTTTCTTGTTTTGTAATCAACTTTGTAAGCATAATGTCAAAAAATAAATCCATTTTTTGTTCTTACCATAAAAAAATTATAGGTTCATATGGAATTTTTTTAAAAAAAAAGGATGGGGCAATAATTGAATCAATGTCAAACGCAAACACCCGCTTTCTTTGGGTCATAATAAAAAAAAAACGAGAAAATGAAAAGAAAGTAAATAAAAAATAAAAATAAATAAAGAAAAAGGAACTGAGATTCAACTGCAAATTTTTCCACTGTGAGACAAGATTCCATATTACACGAAAACTAAACCAAATCTTGCAGAAAAAAAAAAGTAACAGAACGAAACGACAGATCGGTAAAACCAAACATACATCATATCATCATAATCTTCCAAAACGACAGGTCGAATCCCACCGTTGGGTCGGGTAATTAACTCGCCGGGTTCGGAGCTCCATTAGACGCATTCGGAGCGGGAGGCCTTGCCGTGGCCGGACCGGCGTTGCTGGTCGGGTGCGGCGGCCGCGGAAGGAGACTCGGTTGTGGACCGGCAGATTCAGGCGCCAAGGCCGGCGGTCCGGTGGGCGGAGGTGGGTCGGAGAGGTAATCGGCGGTCGAGAAAATGGCCTGGGAAGGTCTCCTTTGGTGCCTGGTTGGTCGCTTCGACATTTTTCCCGGCGAAGATTCGAGACTTGAGAGTGTAGAGATTTGGGAATGGTGGAAACAGTGAGGGAAGTAGAGATATAAATAGTGAGAATGTTAGACTTAATGGTAGAGTTGACTGCTTTTTTTTGTTAGGGTAAATTATAAGTTTGGTGTTTGAAAAAAGTTAAAATTTAGTTTTAAGACTTCTCAGTCATTACATACATTAATGTCGTTGAATTATTATTTTTGTTGGCAAACACGTAAAACATAGTTATTCATGTGTTAATAATGATAGTATAAGTTAAAGGATTTATTAGACAAAATATTCAGCATAAATAATTAGTTTATCATACATAATTCTCGATGATTATAAGCCACAATAACCAATGTTTAGATTTTATCAAACTATAGGTACTAAATTCTAGTTTTTAAAATCACATGAACTAAATTTTAATTATCTTCAAATTATAAAGACTAAATTCTAATTTTTAAAATCAAACAGACTAAACTTTAGTTTTATTCAAATTATAAAGACCAAATTTATAATTTATCTATTATTTTTTAATATAATAGAGTTCACAAGTTAAATGACATATTTGGTCATTTTTTTT
Organism: Sicyos edulis; assembly: GCA_036507275.1. NCBI lineage: Eukaryota > Viridiplantae > Streptophyta > Magnoliopsida > Cucurbitales > Cucurbitaceae > Sicyos > Sicyos edulis. Next base: position 44,763,154 of record CM071847.1, on the reverse strand, counting down.
AGCTTAAATACTTTTTAATTTGTTTTCGCTTAAATACTTTTTAATTTGTTTTGCCCATTCGAGCATGCATATGCTTGTTAGATAATAAGTAAATTATGGTTTGAAATTTGATGGTTGAAACCGTTCTCAAGTTTGTTCTAATTAAGTTTGTTATCCAACTTTAAACTTATAATTGTTATGAACTGATGAACTCGACCTGACCTAAAAATATATGGTTGAGTTGACCTAAACATCGTGAGATTTAATAACAATTAATCTGTGTCACTAATTGCCTTCAATTACTTAAATGCAATAGGTGACACTGATTGAAGACAATAATTAACTCTAATTAAAATGGAATGAAACCAATCATTTAAATGATTGAAAACCGCATATGTTTCTTTTTCCTCTTCCTAGCCGACAAAAAATGGAGACAAAAATGCAACTATTGAAGAAGAATTCGTATTTGCAGAAGAATGAGGAGGAAGAAGAAAGGGTAGAGTCTAGGAAGTAGGGGATCTATCTTTAGGATGGACAACCACAAACACCTTGAAGCAAGTTGCCGTCAATGACCTACTCTTCTTCCATACGTCGATGGCAGTGTTGAACACGTCGACGATGATGAGAAACACAAGCACTTCAGTGGATCTCATTTGGTGGCCATTGAATTCCACAATAGTGTTTACTAGTATTTTGAAGAGTCGAAGTCGATTCAAGCGAATGAGTCTAGAAAGTTCCACTATCTTAAACTGTTTATTGAAACTATATTTGTAACTTCACTTAATTTGTATAATTTTTATCCTAATGTTTTGTGTTTATTCTAGTTCATGTATTTAAAACAATTTCTAATAAATCTATCTATCTATATATATTTTAATTTATTAAGTTATTGCATTAACTTTACTAACTTAACAAGGACTATATATATATATATAATTGATTAGTGGATCAAAAAGTTTAAAATTTCCGTCAAAGATAAATTCTTTTAAAATTCCTCCAATCTAATTTGCATCTGATCAAGGATTGTAAATATACGACTAATGTCTGGACATCTATCTTTCCTTATATTACTAATTTTATTGCCTATTTCAGAGTTTTAAATTTGGGAGTGAGTTTCTAGGGGGCTTTACTCTAAAATTCCCTAGGGATTAGATCTTTAAAAGCTTTAATTGTGACTTGGCAATTGTGGAATAATTGAAACTTTTTCTTATAACGTAATCTTAAGGCAGATAAAGAGAAGTTATTACTCTAGGTCTCTAATGTTGTTATCTTATTTGGATCTGTGGTGGTTTCAGGGAATGTTGTCTCTTTCTCTCCAAGCCATACCGTGCTAAGAAAGGTTCCAGTTGGTCTCCACCTCAAGCAGGGCATTGGAATGAATGTTGATGGTTTGTGGCAAGCTTGTCAGTGTAGCAGTGGAACGGGTTGGATTGTTCAGGACTGCACAGGTACCCCAAAGTTGATTGGATCGAAGAGTGGTTTTAAAGCATTGACAACTAAGTTGATGGAAGACTTAACTATTAGGGAAAGGCTGAAGCATTTATTGGACAGAGGCCCCAAAGTTCTTCCCATTATCTTAATGAAATATGATTCTAGTATTATTATAAATCTTGTAAATATGGTATTTTCCAAGATGTAACTAACTCAACCATGTTATGGTTGATATTCGGGAGATGGTTCCTCTGTTTACGAATATTTCTTTTGTTTTTAGTAGGTAGGAGTGTGGTCAGGTGACAATTGTGCTTACTAAGCCTTTGTCATCTCTGAGCATTATTTCTTTCTGTTCTTTTGTCTTTCTTGATGTCTAGGATTGTGACTTGTCTGTTTAGTAGGGAGAATCTCCCTTTGAAGTTGACTCTATGGTGATGTTGGAGTGAGTTGGCTCTCGTCCGATTTTCTCTTAATAAAATATTTATTTTTTCAACAAACAAAAAAAAACTCTAAAAATTTACCAACTTATAAATGTATATTATACATATCATACTACTTAAAGTGTGGCTTAAGAGAAAAATCATTTTTGGACGATTTTACCCTTAAACCACACCCTAAATTTATGTCATAATCTTCTATTCAAATACAAAAAAAATGCAAATATATTTATAATATTATTTAGATTATTTAAATATTTAGATTTTCATCATCCAGAAGATAGTATATTTTTAGAAAATCTCATAAATTAAGTTAGAAGATAAGAGAATCCAAACTAAATAAGTATAAAATCAAATGAAGATATTGAGTTTTTTTTTAAATTAAAGAAGATCTTGGGTTCTAACTTTTTCTATAAATACCACAAATTTATTGTTCTTCAAAATTCAAATTACTAATAATTCTTTTGATGTTGCACAAATGTATAGATTTTGTTCGGGTTGGGAGTCTTAGCATTGGTGCACTGAGTTGTGTTCGTGGGAGCAGTTGTCGTCGAAGGTAAAGAAAAATTTTTTCAATCTGTATTTAATTCGTTGTACAAAACATTTTCTTCTTCTTCTTCATTTATTTCTATTTTTATTATGTTTTCTTTGTGTAATTCTATTTATTTTATACTTCAACTTTAATTTTCTTTTAAATTTATGGAGTATTTAAAATTTTGAAGAAGTGTTTATCACATTCTTCCGTTAATGAAAGATAATTTTTTATAATTATTATTTTTTCATATTATTATTATTATAATAAATATGACTTAACATGTAATTTGTTGCTTATTTTGTGATACGTGATGTCATTGAAGTACTACTCATATTTTGACATACAAAACTACTTAAATTTTATCAATTTTACTAATTATATATATTTTTAATTTAAATATAAATCTATACACCATTATTATTATTGTAGAGAACAATAGATTTAATATAATATTATGTTTTAAATTAATATTTAAAAAACTTATGTTTCATCAAAATTTCGTAGAAGAGGTAGGTAATAGATTTTATGAGTTTTTTTAATTTTTTTTTCAATATTTTCTTTATTTTGTATTATTTATAAAATATAAGATGAAATAAGATTTTAGAGAGGTGATGATTTCTAGTTTTTTTTTTGAAAAGATGGCTTCGATGTTAGTAGATTAAACTAAAATAATAAATGAATGAAAAAAAAATATTGTGTACAAAGTAAGATTTTAGCATGACGAAAACTTATTTCTTAAAAAAGTTTAATTTATTTCATAATTTTCTTTAAAAATTATCATATGTATATTTTTTTTATTTCACTTTTATCTTGAACTACGTTGTATGAGATTTTTAAATAAAGTAGATAATAAATATTTTACTTACTCATTTAAAATTTATATATATATATATATATATATATTATTTATAAGTATTTTAATAAATAAAAATATAATCTCACATGTCAGAAAAAATCTTTCGTGCAAGGCACGTTCCAAAGTTCTAGTTTTCTATAAGGTTCGTGTATATTTGGCATCCCTAACCTTCAATAAGATTATCTAATAGATTTATAAACTTTAGATATTTATCATGAAAGTTAAAAATGCCCAACATGTCTTTAAATTCTCAAACTATGCAAATACGTTATTGAATTTGTGATTCCCTATCTAATAAGCTATTGACATAATCATTTTTATTGTTATATATTAAAGGCTAAGGGAGTGTTTGGGATTTGGTGGGAGGAGAGGAGAGGAAGGAGAAATTTCAACCCTATGGAAGTGTTTGTTTTAAGAGGAGGTGCGATGAAGTGAGATGTTGAATCCCAACACTTTGTTTGGCCCAAGGTGTTCTTCACCTCATCTTATCTCATCTTCTCTCTCCTCTTTTTTTTTTAAATTAAATTTTTTTTCATCTTTTTATTTATATATATATATATATATTTACTTATTTACTTATTTTATGTTTGATATTTTTTTTTATAATAATAATATTATTTTAATATATCAATATATACTTATAATAATTATACTATTATTATATCAAATGTTTATTTAAATATATCTGAAATTTAAAAATTAAAATAAATAGATGTATATTATCTCTAAATATATGACGTTAAATTTTCATATTTTTATTCATTTTTTAATCGTCTTTAATAACAAAAGAAAGTTATAGAATTTCAATTGTTTAGAGATAGACTATAAATATCATATTTAAAAATTATGTGTTTATTTTTAATATTAAAAATAAATATATCAATTTATTATTAAATTAAAAATTAAATTTAAATAATTTATACACATTAAATTTTTATTCGTAGTTTACAATAGATTTAAAAGTATAAACTTATTTTCAATAAACTTAAAAATATTAAACTTATTTTGTTTGTTAAAAAAATGAGATTCAAATTTTATACTCTTGTATTCACCGTTGCATTTTGAATTAATAGTAAGAGTGAATATATACAAAAACACAACTATAAATTTCAAGACTTGTATGAGTCATAGGGCTTGAGATATATTCTACCTAATAAAAAAAATAATAAATTCCAAAATTTGAGGGATATTTTATTATTCCATGTAATAATTATTATCAAAATGTGACTAAGTTCTCTTTTAACTACAAAAAAAAAAAATTTAAGGATGTCTATGGTTTCTTAAAAGTATCAATGACTAATAAGATAAATATATTTAATTTATTATTACCTATTAATTAGTGTATTTTATTAACAATTTTTTTTAACCTTCGGTAACTATGAATATGAATATGAATGTATAAAAATATAAGAAAATAATTTTTTTTTTAAAAAAATTGCTATCAAGATTTTATAATGACTAGTTGAACCAAATGATTTTATTTTTATTTTTTAATAAATAGAATCTTGGTATTTTTTAAATTTTTTATTATTTAAGTCTAACAAATCTTTTTAAAAAAAAGTTATTAAAGGTGTACAAATATTTTAGATTAGTCAAACTTTATTTTGGTGGTGTGAAAATTTTTTTTTCTCATAATTTTTTTTAATTAAACAATATTTAAGTATGAAAGATTAGAAACTTTTAACCCCATAGTTATTATGTCATACATAATATCATTGAAACTATGTTTTTTTTAATAAAAACATTAATATGATTAAGGTGCTTAATATTAAATTTATATTACTTACATTTTATTTATGATTGTACTTATATTTACATACTTATTATATTAATAGCTAAATATTTGAGAATAATTATTTTTTAAAAAAAGAAAAAGATCAATTTTATTGTTAAAAAAAATAAGAATAGATTAAAAAAAAAACATATATTAACATCTCATCTCCTATCCCTCCATTCCAAACAAGGTTTTTCTGTCATCTCATTTCATCTCCCTGCACCCCAAACAAAGTTTTTTGCTATCAACATCTCTTCTCATCTCACCTGCAGCCAAACACGTCCTATGTTTATTTTTAGGACATCATTCTCCCTTCAACTTCTCCTTAACCTCTCATTTAATATCATATCAAATCTTTTATTTAATATTTTAAATGTTATATCAAACATTTTTAAAAATTTTAACTATATAATATAATATAAAATATCTTTTAGCTAATCTTATCAAATCTCACATCAAACTTTCTCTAATTTTCAACCACACAATATAAAATAAAATTTATTATATTTATCGATCAATAAAAAATCTACAATTATTACATTATAAAAAATCAATATAAAATAAATATTTTTACAACATCTCCTCTCCAAAACATCAATCTTTAAACAACTACTTCATATATTCATATCATTCTACTCCCTTTTTCTCTTCAACTTTCTCTCCTTTTCTCATTTTAACACCAAAATCCAATCACCCCCTAAATTATAAAAATAGAAATAAGTAATACTTATTTAAGGGCGGGCCGACTCTTAAAATCACATGTTTTTACTTTTTGCATTTCTCTCCATCAATCAAAGCTTTTTTTTTTTTTAAGTAAAAATCTGAAGTATTTTTTCAAGCTTGAATTAAAAAAAAATAAAAAATAAATAAACAAGTGCACTTTGAAAATAATTTTATTGGAAGTATAAAACATGGTGTTACCCTTACATTTGAATGGAAATTGTTAAAGTTTTGTTTAAGAAATATCTTTTCATTTTTAAAAAGTTTTAAAAATATTCTTAAACTTAAAATTAAAAAAGATACTCTTAATATAATATATATATCACTAATTTTTTAAATATCAAAACTTTAATAATATATATATATATACACTCTTTATTATTTTCATATTTTTAACCTATTAATTATTTTTAGGTAAATATTAATAGTTTAATTAATTGAACTATTAGTTCGAGAATCAAAATTAATTTTTTAATATATTTCTCTTATAAGCTTTTTTATTATTTATTTTATATCTTATGATAAAAATTTATGGAATATTAGTTCAACTAACTAATATCTTATGACTGAGTATAATTTTAATCGTAACATTAAAAATTGATGATAAGTTTTTAGAAATTCAAATATATCGTAGAGTTATAAATAAACTCTCAATTTGAATATTAATCTTGATGTAATAATAAATAACAAATTTGATCAAAATTGAATTTATATGTTTACGAGTTTAATTTACTTTTACCGAAAGTTTGACATTAAATTCAAAATATTTGGATAATTAAACTATTTAAATAATTCAAAGTATAAATGATGTGCACCAAACTACTTTAAGTTTATAAATTCTATTACAACAACTCAATCATTTTTTTTTGTCTTTAAAGAATTGCCTGGGATGATTATGCCTATGAAGTTTAAATTTCTAACTTATTTGATCAAATGTTTAGTACGAAAATTGAAAGGTTATTGTCGCGTATAAATTCTTTCCAAATATATATATATATATAATATCACGTATAAATTTCACTAGATTTTTTTTAATCAAATAGGAAGTAATTAATTTAAAATTCTCATGAATTTTGAAAAATAGGATATTTCTTAGGTTAATGATATTTTTTTAAATTTTAAAAAGTTATGAGTATGTTTAAAACAAAACATTAATAATTTCTATACAAAGTTAACTAAATGGTATTTTTTAAACTTTTCAAAATATAAGAGCATGTTTGACATGAATGCCATTATTCAATGTAGGTTTGATAATCTAACCTATATTAAATTTAATTTAATATTAAATAGACTTATTTAAAAAAAAATTATAAATCTGTTACACATAATTAATCTATAACACTAAGATAAATTTTTTATCAACTTCTCAAGGTTGTTTTATTTTACTTAAGGTTGTAGAATCCAAATAAGATATTATAAAAATATAATTAAACAGAAAACCCGAATAAGACACAAACCATAAACTTTGGTTAAACTTGTAACCGACCATTTATATATTAAATTACAAATTACTCTCTTAGTTTTGAAGATTTTGTCCATTCGGTACCCATAAAATTTTAACATTATACATTTACTTTTTAAAGTCTGCTCATTTTTTAAAATTCACAATTCCATTCCATTCACATCAAATTCAAATATATATATCTAATAGATCAAATATTTTAAAATTTGTCTCGAACCTTTTAAATACAAAATACAAATCCAAAGGTTCATAATCTTTAAAATTTCAATTTTCTATTCAACAACATTTGATAGAGAGAAATTACAAAAAAAAATTAAAAAAAGCATTTTGACGTTATTTTTATATATGGAAGGGTATTGATGTGAGCATAACGGAATTCCGACATTTAAGAACATTATTACGGAAGAAAATTGAAAAGGGAAACTTTGAAACGGCCCCTACGGTTTCATGCATGCACCAAAAACAGTGTCATATGGTACCAATGCGTTTTAATGAACGGAACGGAATAAAAGGAAACGGACACAATTGGGTAAGTAAATAACCGCATGCCATCATCTAAAGTAACCTTCATTGCATTCACCCCATACAATTCTAACAAACATATCATGGTCCTATCTATATACAATTCTTTCAATTTTTTTCAATTTTTTTTTTTTTAAGTAGTACTTTCCACTTTATTATATTGGGATAACCAAATCACGATAATCAAACGAAGTGATATGAACTACGTCACTTAAAAGATGTCGATATTCATCACGATCCAAGATTATATCTTTCAAAATAGTAGAGTTGGAAAATAAGTAAAATGTTTTAAATAACTTATAAAAGTCCCGAAATGTTATAAAAAAATAATAATTAAATAATCATCTTCAAACTAACAAATAATTAAAACTTTTATCGAATTAATTTACATTGAGTCAAATATTCTCCCCTTAAGATGAATGATGGATAACCATGACACTTGTCTTAAACATTGATGTGGAAACAAAACATTAGTCGTTAAGAGCTTGTGTAAGGATATACATGGTGTTATTTGAAAAAAAAGAAAAAAAAGAAAGATCTCCAAGGATATACACGGTGTTATTTGAAAAGAAAAAAAGAAAGATCTCCAAGCCGAAGAGAGTGCTATATGGACATAAACTGTAAATCCACTGCTTATACATTGTCACGAACAAAAGGAACAAAATAGCTCGATGTGCATAATGATTGTTGTTGCTGAAAAATAGGACATGAGATTAGAATCTATAGTCACTAAGTAATGTAGCCAAACTATCTTGCAAGAGGTGACGATCATGGCATGGTACTCTGCTTCAGCTGAGGAACGAGAAACAATATGTTGTTTCTTCGATTTCCAAGAAACTATTAGCCTCGCCGAGAAAAATATAGTGACGGATAGATTTTATGGTGTCAAGACATGATGCCTAATCCAAACTAGTGATCGATCAAATCTAGAAAGAATCAGAAGCTTGCTGAAATAGGCCTTGACCAGGAGCTGCTTATAGCTACCGAATCTAATGATGTACAACAGTTAAATGAGACTTAGTTGGTTTGGAAACGAATTGAGGGAGAATCGATACAGTAAGAAAATTATATGCTTGAATTGATGTAAACAAAGAGAAACTAATGTGATGGAAAACTTGGTGAACCATTATCGCGAAACAAGCTTTAACACATAAATAATCAATAAGCTAAATTGGTTCACAAAAGGAAGATTTATATCGACCTCCTCAAACAAGACCATCGTGGAGAAACGGATTGTCGACATCTAATTATAATAAATGACATTTATATTAGACAACAATCATAAGCAATGCGTAAATGGTAACCAACTTATGGGAGAAAAAGGTCTCGAGAAAGTTCAAACATTCAAGTTGACACTACAACAATTTTGACATTTCATGACAGTTTATTTAGCCTAAAAATAAGCAAAAAATTGAAAACTGTCATAAAATCTAAAAACACGCGCTTTTGTGGGGAAAGAAAGATGATTTTTAAGTTATAAACAATTTATGACAATTATTGACATTTTCATAATTGTCATAAAAATTATATATTAAAACTATGACATTTTCATAATTGTCATAAAAAATTTTGTATTCAAATAGTAGTATTTTAAATTTTCACAAGATCATATGAAAATTTAAAAACTATCATAAAAGATAAATATGGGTAAGGTTAAAAAATATATATATATATATATATATATATATATATATATATATATATATATTCTACATAAGGGTGATTTCGGTTCGGTTTTTGTCGGTTTTGTACCAAACCGACAACCGAACCAATATCTTCGGTTTTCAAAAAATGGATCTGATCCAATGTCCAATAAAGTATAGAACCATTGGTTCGGTTTTTCAATGTCCAAAAATGGATCCGATCCGATCCAATGTCCAATTTTTTTTAATATATCAAAAATAATATTTCTCATATAAAAACAACATTCTCGTAAATAACTATTTTTTAAAAGGTTATAAGTATTTTTAACTTATTTAAAATTATTTAAGGATATTTTTTACTTGAAATAGGGGTGAATTAAAGAAATATTAATGGAAAGAAGATTACTCTATATGAATTATTGACTATATATATATATATATCGGTTTGGATCGGTTTTTTAAAATGAAAACCGGAACCGATCCAATATTTTCGGTTTTTTCAAATTACAAACCGATATGTCCAATTTTGAGGTAAAAAACCGATCCGATCCATTGGTTCGGTTCGGTTCGGTTTTTCGGTTTTTTGTTGCACCCCTAATTCTACACCTCCTTTTAATTGGGGATACTAAAACCATGACATTTTAAAAATTGTCATAAAAAATAAATATTTGTAAGTCTTAATTTTTTTTTTTTTTTTGTATCTAGGTTATTGAGTTTTTTATTAAAATAAAATCTAAAATCTAAAAAAAGAAAATAAAAGAAAAGAAAAATGAGTTTTTAAGTTGATAATAATAATAATAATAATAATAATGATAATGATAAGTAAATAAATAAATAAATAGAAATTGTTTTTGATATTATTGATAAAAAAGAGAAAATGGAGATTTTGTTTTATTTAAAAATAAAAGGGAAAAAAAGAAAAGTTAAAAGGGGAAGGTTTTTTCTTTTATTATTACCTTTTCTTTTTCTTTTCTCCTTTTTTCTTCTTCCTCCTTCTTCTCACCCAAACCCTAGCCTCCACTTCTACCTCGTGTTCTTCAGCTTTTTTCGAGTTACTCATCGTTGGTAAGTTCTTTAGAGTTGTTTTCGAACTTCACCTCAGCCTTTAATGGAGTTTTCTGGCGAGTTGACTCAAAACCACCTTAGATCTACTTTCTTTCTTTGTAGTTTTCGGGAGCTAGAGGAGTCCGTTTGCAAATCCGAGACCTGTTCCGTGATCCTGAACTCCAGACCTTTCCAACGAGGTATGGCCCGCCCCGTTTCGAGACGACGTGCCACCGCCAGCCACCACGCGCCACCGCCGTGCTTCGGCGAGGCATTTTCGGGCAGTAGCTTCCCCTCGTTCCCGTGATGTTAACCCCCTTTGTGGCATGTTTAGCTTGTCCCTAACGAACGCTCGGTGTTGTTTTGTGTTCAGGTGCTCTCGAGTTTCATCGTTTCGAGACGTAGAATATTTTAAAAGGTAGGATATTTTACTTATTCATCGATGTAGAATACGCATAATTGTATCATTTGAAAGATTCGGATTTGAATCTTACTCTCATGAGCTTCCTCCTTATGGACTATAAGTTGGTCTCGCCAACTATGTTTCGAGTGTATTTTCTATTTTAACACACTTTTATTCCATGTTTTTTTCTTTTGCCAAATTTAAAAAATGAGAAAAGATAGCAAGATTTTGTCCAAAAAAATAGAGATTTAAAAAACCAAGGAATTATAACTAAATAAAACAATTCATATTACTTGCTTTCCTTGAATTTTTTTATTGTGTTTTATTAGATTAATGATTTTGTTATATGCCTCAATTGTTTGATTGCTATAGGATGAGAAAGTGTTAGTATATGTGTTGCTTTCGTTTGACTTGGTGGTTGAAATGAACTTTGGAAATCGAGAGATCAGAATGAATAAAAATTCTTGATTTGTTTTGTCTATTGGCAGGTTTAAGAGTGAATTTGATCCATTTGTTTATGCACATGCCTACACGAAATGTTTGCTGGACTTGGTAAAGTTGATTGTTGTTTCTTTTATTAGGGGTAGGGGGTTTTCTATGGTTCTTTCTTTATTGAACTTGGCTGCAATAGTACAACCAAAGATCCATTACGAATGAATGGAACATGGGTGGGTTGAATTTTGTTGCACTTTTAATCTCAGTTGTTAGTGGATCATCTCTTTTAAATGAAATTCAACTAGAATGTAGTTTTTTGTTTTGAATTGTAGTTTTGATATATTATGAGACTAATTTCTTGAAATAACTCCTTAAATTTCTAGGGCTCTTAACGACTTTTATGAAATTATTACTATCACTCTTATATGGTACACTTGATGTAGACCAATTTTTTTCTTACTGCCAAGAATGAAAAAAGGTATGAATTATTTAGGTTTTTCTTTGTGTTGTTGGGTGGAATTTGGTATTCTATTGGTTAGACATGTAGTTTGTTTTGATATATCAATTAGATTCAAGTTCGATTGGTTAGGCATGTAGACACTAATTAAGGTATTCAATTTGAATTATGGACTTTAAACCATGTTGTTGTTTAGAAATCTTGGCGAACTTATTAGGAGCATTTTTTAATCCTATTGGTAAGTTAAGTCGAATTTTGCACAAAGAATTTGGCTTTGATTCTATGAAAGCTGCTTCTACTCTTTTTTTTTAATTAAGGATTTTTTTTGTTAATTATTCTGCATTGTTTATTTTTATGCTTATCACTTTTTCTTTCTTAAGTTTTATGATTTTGAGCTTGTTGATGGTTTCCAAAGTTGGGAGGAGGATATCAATCAACATTTCTAACGTACAATCAAATGAATGCTCATCAATCAGGTTCTTATCTAGTAACTTTAACTTTAATTTTATTGACGCAAGTTTATAGCATCTATTTCATTTTTAAGCTTCTAATATGCTTCAACCTCATGTTTTGATATGCTTCAACCTCATTTTTAAGCTTCAAATGGACTTTGTTTAAGTTTAGGCTCTAAGTTTTGATCTCTAGTTATTATATTTATAATCCATTTATCAACATTTTTTAGTCATTATGAGGTTGCTTAATAGATTTTGACAAGGACCCTGTTCATCTAAGGTATGTTATTTCTATTTTCATTTTGTTGTTTAGATATTGATACAATGAACTCATATACCTAAATTGAGTTATTGTTTGTTTTGCCTTTTGAACTATTTTTATCTTGACATGGATAGTTAACACCTGCAACGTTGTATCAAGTAAGTCTAATTTCTTATTTCTAAAATAATGTCTTACTCATACTTTTGATGTGAGTTTATTTTCTCTTGATGCAGGAAACTGAAGCTTGGAAGAAAGGGAAAATAAAAAGGACTAATTGGAAGAGATAAAAAAATATTGAAGGAAAGGAAAAAAATTGTGTGAAGGTAAGCAATTGACTCTTAGATTGCAAACTTTGTCTCCTTCGCTAGAGCTGGAAATTGTGGATTTAACAAAAACTAGAGAAACAATACATTTATACAAGATAAATTAATTCCCTGTTGAGAATAGAATGAAATAGAGTGAAATTGATAGAGTGAGTTTTAATTGTACAGGAGGCTCAGGAGTACTGGAACTAAGGAAAATTCAAGGGGAGGCGCAACATCAGCAGTTGAGATCTCTTAAGGCTCATTATTTCATTTTCGCGTGTGTATTAACTTGATGATAAAATTTCTTATTTAGTTGGGAAAATGGTGTGGAAGTAATGCGATAATGGTAGATATGTGGAAAATTATAGTTTGTAATTTATCTATGCAGCACGTGGGAGTGGAAGAAGCAAGTGTTTTCTGTTATGAGGAGAAAGTATTTCCTTTCATGAATTTTAGGAGTGGTGGGTGTTGAGTTGAATGTTGTATGTTGTATGTTGGTTAGAGATTAAATGTTATGAGAATTTTCTTTATATGGATATGTTACATTTAGTATTGGAGATATTTGAGTTTGTTGGATGTTTTTCTCTATGTTTAACGTTTCGGTGGCCTCAAGAGAGCAACAACGATGAGCTTGGGACTGGTGGGCAGGTAGCAGAGCTAGTATTTTTTTAGGTTGCTAGTTTAGAATGTGTATATAAAAAGAATGTATTTAAGTTTTGCATTCTAGACCTTCTATAGAGCTTTTGTAAAGTTAGTTTGTAGCTGTTTGTAAATATTATAGATTCTCTACTGTTGTATAGACTTTTAGGTTGTATATTTGCTTAAGAATTATCTATAAAGTAGGGTGTTCCACCAATTGTGAAGTTAGAGTTTTAGGTGACATGGAAATCCAGACGAACATGGTGTACAATTTGGTTTTTATGTGGATTGTGATATTATTTTTGAAATGTTCAATTATTGACAGATTTAATTGTAATTAACATGAATTAAATGAATAAATTAATAGAATATATTAAATTCTCAGATTAAAATAAACTGTCATAATATACCTTTTATGACAACTTTTTACTATCATGAAATATAAATCATGAATATTACAATTGTCATGAAATCTAATTTATGACAACTTTAAACTATTATCAAGATTATTACAAGAGTCATGTTACCCATTTTATGACAATTTTAAACTACCAAGAAATAGAAATCATGACAGTTTATAATTTAACTTTATTTTATGACATTTAAAAACTGTCATGGTAACAAAAGTTAAAATTACAAAAATAACTTAATTTATGACAATTATAAAATGTCATAAATAGAGATTATAAAGTATATTTTTCATTTATTCACGACAATTTTTAATCATAGAAAAAAAACATTCATGACAATTTTATAACTGTCATAAATTATATTTTATGACATTGTTATTATATGTCATAAAAGACTTACCATGACACGGGATACCATGACAACGAATTTTTTAGACATAATTGTCATAGTGTAACGGCCCGGAAAATTCATCCCGGCCTTCCCAGGAGGCCCAGGGGCATTTTGGTAATTTTGGGTCGGGCCGGTTTTGAAATTTAAAATTGCCAGAATAATTACGAGTCAATTTGAATGGGATCGGGATTTTTGGTGAAGGCGTTTGGGCTTGGGAAGGAGCAAAAATAAATAGGGAATTAAATAGCGCGTCGAGCGGGAATCGAACCAGGTAGTGTCGCATGCTAGGCAGAGGGCACACCCAGCGAGCCACCGCGCGCGCGTTTGTTAATCTAAACGCGTTCTTTTATTTAAGCCTGCTCATCCCCTGTTTTGCTTTAAAAGGCAAATTTTCGCCCGACTTCGCCCCACCTTTCTTCTTCTTCTTCCTCGCGATCACCCCGACCGATCGGCTTTTCTCGCGAATCCTTCTTCCCCACGCCGACCTCGACTCGCCGGAGCTCCTCGCCGCTCGTCTCCCTCCGGTAAGCTTTCCTTTCTCTTCTCTTCTCTTTTCCTTCTCCTCCGAATCCATTTCTTCTCCCTAGTGACGTTTCCGCTCATCGGCCGAGTTGAGGCGATTTGAAGTATGGGTTCTGTGCAGCTAGTGTGTAGGAAGTTCTTCTTCAAGGAATCGAGCGTCGAATCCCCGTGGATCGCTTGGATTTGTGTCTTTTGTTCGCCCCTGCTCGCGCGCGAAAAAGAGCCCCTGTTCGCCGAGCTCGCCAACGTCTTGCCGTCCGTCGTCGCGCGCGCTCGCCCAGCTCATAGCGCAACGCTGCCGCCCGAGCCCCTCGCCGCGAAGTCGTGCCAGCCATGAGCGCCTCCAGCCGAGCTTCGCTTCGCCCCTGATCTCCGCCAGCGCAGCAGCGCCGTCCGCGCCCGCTTCAGCAGCGCACTCAGCGCGCCCACGCGCCATTTTCGCGCCAGTGCGCCGCTTCCAGCCCGTCGCTGCCCGTTCGTGCAATCGGCCCGCTTCGTGCGCGTTAAATGCGTGCCTCGTGAGTTGCTCCCGAGCTGAGCCTCATTTATTTTATTGTATTTAGGCCTATTGTGTGATTTTTGTGTTGATTGATAGGTTCCCGGTAGCTAGATCGAGATTGTTCGCGACTTAGGATTTCGTGCCAAACCGTCCCCGACCAAGGTAAGGATTTCTTACCGGGGTTGTGTGGACCCTGCGATATTATATGTGATTGTTGATTGATTGCTTGTTTGTGATTATTGACATGTGTAGCTAGGTGCTTCAATCTGAATTCCCGGTTAGCATGATTTCTTGGTTAATTCTCATGTTAATCCATGCTAGATTGTTCCTTTCTGGCATGCTCGTATCTGTTCCTTGCTTCATAGTATCATGCTAGGCTCATTGTATTCTTATTGAGCACGTATTGGATTTTATGGAATTGTTTGCTGTTTGCTAGGGCAGGTTAGAATTGCAGGTAGATAGCATCATCCGGGCCTGATGCATAAAGAACCTTGCATCCATGGCAGGGACGTCGAGCAAGTCATTCCGTCCCTGGACCCCGTGAGGGATTAGCTAACCCGAGCGGTAGGCCCTGCAATCTTGGGTGAGGGTGGCGATCATTAAATGCCCCAACGGTCGGGATGATGACTTGGCATTGCCTCGCCCCGGCAAATGGCATGTCCTCGGCATGTTTGGCGTGCCCCCGATTGCCACTGTTAAGGCAAGGACGGCTTCTGGTGTAAGCCTACCACGACCGTTTCTTGGCCCCCAGTGCGGTGGTTCAGCCGACATAGTTTACGTGTCCAGTCTCACACCCTATGTCGCTGACACCGATCCAAAGATTTAGTTAGGCGTGGTGACTGGATATGGGCAGCTTGCCTTCGCACTCGCAACCCCATAGTTCGCAGAGCACGCGGTGCATGCTTACGCTCATTACAGCCCACCGATCGAGAGCTCCTCGGGATTGTGAGCCGATGTACCTTTCGTCGATAGTAGACAGCCGAGGCCGGGACTTGTTTCTCGTATAGGGCGACTTATGTATTGGATCAGATGATGATTTTATTCCGACCAAGCCACCGAGTTGGCATCCGAGGCCCAAGTGTGGGCTAAGCTATGTGCTCTATTCTGTGTTTATATTCATAGCTTGCATACGCCATCGAGATGACCATGTATATCGTATTGTACCCCGGTTGGGGATTCTTACCGAGCGATTCGTTGCTCACCCTTATTATTGTGGTTTTTCCACAGTAACCGAGTTCTGCGAGACAGATGGTCAAGGAGGAGCCGTGATCATGGGGCCCAGTCTTCCAACTCGATTTTTGTATTATGACTCGTGTGTTTTTGTTTTCCCCGAATGCATGTAGCCAGCACGAAGCCCTAGGATATTTGTAAATATTTGTGGATTCCAAAGATGTTGTATCTGAACAGTGTTTTGAATGGCTTTTAGTAAATCTCGATCGTGAGTAAACTTTGGAAATGTTTTTATCCTGAACAGTGCTTGGAAACAGGGGATGTTTCAGGAAAATGTCTAGTTTTTAAAGGGGTTATTTTGAATGTTTTGTTTTAATTGGAATCCAAATCATGTCTGTTTAAATGTCCTTTACTTTGAATGCATGCATTGGGGTAAGGGCCCATTTAGTGCCCCATTCGGTCGGTCCCTTACAGCTTGGTATCGAGCTTAGAGTCATAAATTCTCGTAGTATGACTCTGTTGTTGTAGGTCGTTTTCCCATGATCACTAGCACTCAGACACGGTCATCAGTGCACGCCTAAGTTTACTATTTGTTGTTTAAAAAGGGTTAAGAATTTACAATACCGTCATCTAGTGTATGCCTTGTGTAGTATTGTGGAGCGGAGACGAGCATGTTCGACTCGTTATTGGTTTGGGTGTAGATCGCCAAAGATGCCGCTTACCCGCCGGAAGAGGACGCCCGAGAAGAGGCCAAGGTGTCGATCGGATCGACACCGCAGGACATCGTCCCAAGTGAGAGACGGATAGCATTCCGCCCGTAGCTCCCGGTTGAGGCCGAGTAGGCATTGAGGCGATCGCGCGCCGTGAGATCGCTTCTCTGGAGCGTAATTTGCTAATTCCATGAGGTCTATGGTGGTTGACTGTTGAGTGGCCAGAGGCGAGACCTGTGCTTTATTGGCGGACACGCGGGGAAGAGTCCCGAGCTCAGATCGAGCAGTTGACTCGTTTGTTTCAACAGGCGCAAAGCAGACTTCCAGCCTCGCAGAGCCAGCAGCCTTTGAGGCGAAGTGGCGAAGGTGCCGGCGAACTTGGTAAATGGTTGAAGGACTTCGTAAAGTGGAACCCTGATAAGTTTGACGCCACAGGTGACGCTTTATCAGCAGCCAGATGGATTTCCCATTTGGAGTACACCTTCCTGATTATGGTGTGCCCCGATGTGCAGAGGCCGAGGTGTGCGTGCGACCGTGCGTTAGGGGCGTAGCTAGATGGTGGTGGAGTCCACCTTGAGTGAGAGACCACTGGTCTCCACCGCCACACAGGGAGTTCTTTAAGTCCGAGTTCGGGTCAAATATATTAGCGATGAGGCTCAAGAGAAGATGGTGGCACTTTTCCAGAATCTGCAGCAGGGTTCTGATTCGATAGAAGAATACGAGAGGAAGTTTTCGGAGTATGGTTATTTTGCTCCGCAGCTAATAGCGACCCCTGAATTGAAAATTCGGAAGTTCATTTCTGGTCTGAGGCAGGGTGTGTCTCAGGATGTCAGAGCCCTGGCCCCTATCACTTATGCTAAAGCGGTTCAGCTGGCCACTATTTATAACGGAAAGTATCCTGTTGAGCGGCCGGGCGCCGCCCGATGCGCGTCTGTCCAAGTCAGAGTGGGGCGAAGAGGAGGTTTGAGTTCGCAGGAGGCGCCAGCGCGCCGCCGCCAAGGGCCGCCGAGCAACCGGGATCGCGTAGGATTCCGGCCCGCCCACCTCACCAGCAGGCGGTCTAGGCGAACTCCTACTTGTGCCACTTGTGGAAGAGCCCACTTCGGAGCTTGTCAGGCCGGGCTCAGGCGGTGTTTCCGATGTAGAAAGGAGGGGCATATGATCCGTTCTTGTGATCACCAAATAAGGCGATTCACCGGTGGCAGCAAAGCAGCAGCGGGCCGTGTGTTCGCTACGAACCGTCGTGGAGGCCGAGCGTGCAGATGCCGCAGCGCGGCGTGTGCGCTTCTTGTTTTGGATCATTGTGCATTTGTCTTGTTTGACTCTGGTTCTACGCACTCATTTGTATCTGCTTTGTTTCTTTGAGAGCATGCTAAGTTGAGATTAGAGCCTCTAGGTTTTGAATTATCTCATTGCTACTCCTTCGGGAGTTAATATGTTAGCTAAAGATAAGATTAAGGATGGCCGGATCGAGATATCCGGAGAGTTCTTTGGTGGCTACGCTCATAGTTCTACCCATGAGTGGTTTCGACGTGATCCTTGGTATGGAATGGTTAGCCGCTAACCACGCATTGATTGACCGCCACCGGAAGGAAGTAGTGTTCAGTGCCGCGGGTCGGCCCGACTTCAAGTTTCGTGGAGCCTGGGTGGAGTTTGCCCGCCGATGGTGTCACCGTGAAAGCCCGTCGTTTGCTAGCTCATGGAGCTTGGGGCTACCTAGCCAAATTGTCCGAGAGAGCCGCCCTCACCGATCGTTGATCAAGTGCCGGTTGTGCGGGAGTTTGCCGACGTGTTCCTCGAGAGGAATTACCGGGGTTGCCCGAAGAGAGAGGTTGACTTCACAATTGAGCTCGAGCCGGGGACCCTCCCTATCTCGAAGGCTCCGTGTCGTATGGCGCCACCGAGCTAAAGGAATCAAGGTTCACCGCAGGAGATGTTAGATCGAGGATTCATCCGTCCGAGTGTGTCCCCGTGGGGAGCGCCAGTGTTGTTTGTGAAGAAAAAGGATGGTTCGATGCGCCTATGCATTGACTATCGTGAGCTTAATAAGGTGACAGTGAAGAATAAGTATCCGTTGCCCCGTATCGATGATTTGTTCGATCAGCTTCAGGGAGCTTCCGTGTTCTCCAAGATAGATTTGAGATCTGGGTATCACCAGTTGCGGATTAGGGACGCCGACATTCCTAAGACAAATGTTCAGTCTAGATATGGGCACTACGAGTTTGGGGTCATGTCGTTTGGATTGACGAATGCACCAGCAGCGTTCATGGACATGATGGATAGGGTGTTCAAAGCATTTTTGGACAGCTTCGTCATTGTGTTCATTGACGATATTCTGATCTATTCAAGGACCAGAAAGGATCATACAGAGCATTTGAGGAAAGTGTTGACAACCTTGAGGGAAAACCAGCTTTATGCGAAATTTTCCAAATGTGAGTTCTGGTTGGAACAAGTGGCCTTCTTAGGTCATATAGTCTCGAGAGATGGTGTAGCTGTGGATCCTGCAAAGATTGAGGCCGTGAGTTCTTGGGCCAGGCCGACTTCGGTTACCGAGATACGCAGCTTCCTAGGTTTGGCAGGTTACTACCGTCGGTTTGTTAAGGATTTTTCCGCCATAGCCTCGCCCCTCACTCGTCTGACGAGGAAGGGTGTCGAGTTTGTTTGGGACGGTAGGTGTGATGAGAGCTTTGCCAGGCTCAAGCGCAGTTTGACTTCACCCGATTTTGGCGATCCGAGGGGACAGTGGTTTCGTGGTTTACAGCCGATGCTTCCAAGTTCGGGTTGGGTTGTGTGTTGATGCAAAGACGGAAGGTCATTGCTTATGCTTCCCGTCAGCTGAAGCCATATGAGCAGAACTATCCGACTCATGATATGGAGTTGGCAGCAGTGGTGTTTGCATTGAAGATTTGGAGGCATTATCTATACGGTGAGCGGATTCAGATGTTTACCGATCACCAGAGCCTCAAGTATCTGCTTACCCGCAAAGAGTTGAACATGAGGCGAGAGGAGATGGTTAGAGCTAGTGAAAGATTATGATTGCGAGATTCTGTACCATCCGGGTAAAGCCAACGTTGTAGCTGATGCCTTAAGTAGAAAGACGTCGCACTCTGTTGTATCGTTGAGTTCCCAAAACCAGATTGCGAGAGAGTTCGAGCGGGCCGAGATTGCGATATTCTTTGGGTGAGGTTACTTGCCAGAGTAGCTCGGTTGGCTGATCCGACCATCGATTAGGCAAATGGATTATTGATAGTCAGCTGAGTGACCCTGCACTTAAGAGGTTGGTTGACAGAGTCAGTGTTGACGGCGACTTTGATTTTGTATATTCACCAGATAAAGGGTCGACGTCATGAGGCCGGATGTGTGTTCCGGATATTTGCCGGCCATGCGAGCGAGTTGCTCTCATAGGCCCACATTCTCCGTTTGCTTGGCACCCCGGGGTACCAAGATGTATCGAGATCTTAAGCACATTCGGTGGATGGGTATGAAAAGAGGTGTTGCGGAGTTTGTCGGTCGATGTCTCACTTGTCGCCAAGTGAAGGCACCCGCGCAGAGACCAAATGATTGTTGCGGCCACCGAGTGTGCCTCAGTGGAAATGGGAAGAAATCTCCATGGACTTCATTTCGGGTTTGCCGAGGACTCCGAGGAAGTTCACTCAGATCTGGGTGATAGTTGACCGTTTGACTAAGAGCGCACACTTCATTCCCGGTAGAGACACTTATACCGTGGAACAATGGCGCACTGCTTTTTAGAGCGAGATCATTCGCTATCACGGTGTGCTGTGAGGATCGTATCCGACCGTGATTCGAGGTTCACTTCGCTTCGGAGAGCGCCCGTATGGGTTTAGGCAATCGAGTGCGCCAAGATGACTTTTCACCTCGCATCGATGGTCGATCGGGAGGGTGAACCAGTTCTCGAAGATATGTTGAGGGCCTGTGTGTTGGATTTCCGGCAGATTGGGACCAGATTCAGATTCGATGGAGTTTGCATATAACAACAGTTATCAGTCGACGATTCAGATGGCTCCATTCGAGGCTTTGTATGGCAAGCGATGCCGATCTCCTGTGTTCTGGGAAGAGGTTGGTGATAGGCAGGTTTTGGGTCCCGAGTTGCTTTGCAATTGACCAATGATGCTTGCGCGTAAGATTAGAGCCCGTATGTTGACACCCCCAGAGCGCATGAAGAGTTATGCCGATGTTCGACGTCGGGATTTGGAGTTTGAGGTTGGTCGGCATGTATTCTCAAGGTCGCACCAATGCGAGGAGTTTTGAGGTTTGGCAAGCGTGGGAAGCCGAGCCCCGTTTTGTTGGTCCGCTCGAAATCCCGGAGAGGATCGGTCAAAGTTGCTTATCGATTAGCCTTGCCTCCGTCATTGTCGCAGTGCGTACGTGTATTTCATGTATCGATGTTGAGGCAAGATGCGTGCGGACCCGTCGCACATTGTGGATTTTGAGCCTTTGCAGCGAATGAGGATTTGAGCTTCGAGGAAAAGCCAGTGGGAATTCTTGCCTTTGAGACAAAGACAACTGCGTAATCGTGAAATCCGGCTCGTAAAGGTTCAAAGTGGAGAGTCGAGTTCGTGAGGAAGCCACTTGGGAGCGGGAGGATGAGATGAGATTGCATTATCCCGAGCTGTTTCAATCTTAAGTGACTTTCGAGGACGAAAGTCTTGTAAGGGGGGAGTATTGTAACGGCCCGGAAAATTCATCCCGGCCTTCCCAGGAGGCCCAGGGGCATTTTGGTAATTTTGGGTCGGGCCGGTTTTGAAATTTAAAATTGCCAGAATAATTACGAGTCAATTTGAATGGGATCGGGATTTTTGGTGAAGGCGTTTGGGCTTGGGAAGGAGCAAAAATAAATAGGGAATTAAATAGCGCGTCGAGCAGGAATCGAACCAGGGCCGTGTCGCATGCTAGGCGGAGGGCACAGCCAGCCGAGCCACCGCGCGCGTTTGTTAATCTAAACGCGCGTTCTTTTATTTAAGCCTGCTCATCCCCTGTTTTGCTTTAAAAGGCAGCTCGCCCGACTTCGCCCCACCTTTCTTCTTCTTCTTCCTCGCGATCACCCCCGACCGACTGGCTTTTCTCGCGAATCCTTCTTCCCCCACGCCGACCTCGACTCGCCGGAGCTCCCTCGCCGCTCGTCTCCCTCCGGTAAGCTTTCCTTTCTCTTCTCTTCTCTTTTCCTTCTCCTCCGAATCCATTTCTTCTCCTAGTGACGTTTCCGTTCATCGGCCGAGTTGAGGCGATTTGAAGTATGGGTTCTGTGTGCGTGAGTGTAGGGAAGTTCTTCTTCAAGGAATCGAGCGTCGAATCCCCGTGGATCGCTTGGATTTGTGTCTTTTGTTCGCCCCTGTTCGCGCGCGAAAACAGAGCCCTGGTCGTCGAGCTCGCCAACGTTGCGCCGTCCGTCCGCGCGCGCGCCTCGCCCAGCTCCGCAACGCGTCGCCCGAGCCCCTCGCCGCCGAAGTCGTGCCAGCCGCGAGCCCAAAAGCTTCTGTTCGCCCTGCATCTCCGCGCGCGCAGCCAGCCCGTCCGCGCCGCCACAGTGCGCACTCAGCGCGCCCACGCGCCCATTCTCGCCCCTGCGCGCTTCTTCGAGCCCCGTTCTTTGCCCGTTCGTGCAATCGGCCCGTTAAATCGCGTTCGCTGCGTGCCTCGTGAGTTGCTCCCAGCCGAGCCTCATTTATTTTATTGTATTTAGGCCTATTGTGTGATTTTTGTGTTGATTGATAGGTTCCTGTAGCTAGATCGAGATTGTTCGCGACTTAGGATTTCGTGCCAAACCGCCCCCGACCAAGGTAAGGATTTCTTACCGGGGTGTGTGGACCTGCGATATTATATGTGATTGTTGATTGATTGCTTGTTTGTGATTATTGACATGTGTAGCTAGGTGCTTCAATCTGAATTCCCGGTTAGCATGATTTCTTGGTTAATTCTCATGTTAATCCATGCTAGATTGTTCCTTTCTGGCATGCTCGTATCTGTTCCTTGCTTCATAGTATCATGCTAGGCTCATTGTATTCTTATTGAGCACGTATTGGATTTTATGGAATTGTTTGTCGCTTGCTAGGCGAGTTAGAATTGCAGTAGATAGCATCATCCGGCCCGATGCATAAAGAACCTTGCATCCATGGCGGGGACGCCGAGCAAGTCATTCCGCCCACTGACCCCGTGAGGATTAGCTAACCCGAGCGGTAGGCCCCGCAATCTTGGGTGAGGGTGGCATATCATTAAATGCCCCAACGGTCGGGATGATGACTTGGCATTGCCTCGCCCCCGGCAAACCGGCATGTCCTCAGCATGTTTGGCAGTAGCCCCTGATTGCCACCTGTTAAGGCAAGGACGGCTTCCTGGTGTAAGCCTACCACGACCGT
Organism: Sicyos edulis; assembly: GCA_036507275.1. Taxonomy (NCBI): domain Eukaryota; kingdom Viridiplantae; phylum Streptophyta; class Magnoliopsida; order Cucurbitales; family Cucurbitaceae; genus Sicyos; species Sicyos edulis. The sequence goes on along the minus strand of CM071847.1, from coordinate 44,739,722 downwards.
TTCTTGGCCCCAGGTGCGGTGGTTCAGGCTGACATAGTTTACGTGTCCAGGTCTCACACCCCTATGTCGCGACACCGATCCAAAGATTTAGTTAGGCGTGGTGATCGGATATGGGCACTTTGCCTTCGCACTCGCAACCCCCATAGTTCTGCAGTAGCACGCGGTGCATGCTTACGCTCATTACAGCGCCGACTGGAGAGCTCCTCGGGATTGTGAGCCAGTGTACCTTTCGTCGACAGTAGACAGGCTGAGGCCGGGACTTGTTTCTCGTATAGGGCGACTTATGTATTGGACTGTATGATGATTTTATTCCGGACCAAGCCACCGAGTTGGCATCCGAGGCCCAAGTGTGGGCTAAGCTATGTGCTCTATTCTGTGTTTATATTCATAGCTTGCATACGCTCATCGAGATGACCATGTATATCGTATTGTACCCCGGTTGGGGATTCTTACTGAGCGATTCGTTGCTCACCCTTATTATTGTGGTTTTTCCACAGTAACCGAGTTGCGAGACAGATGGTCAAAGGAGGAGCTGTGATCATGGGGCCCAGTCTTCCAACTCTGATTTTTGTATTATGACTCTCGTGTGTTTTTGTTTTCCCCTGAATGCATGTAGCCGGGCACGAAGCCCTAGGATGTTTGTAAATATTTGTGGATTCCAACATGTTGTATCTGAACAGGTTTTGAATGGCTTTTAGTAAATCTCTGATCAGAGTAAACTTTGGAAATGTTTTTATCCTGGAACAGGTGCTTGGAAACAGGGGACGTGTTTCAGGGAAAATGTCTAGTTTTTAAAGGGGTTATTTTGAATGTTTTGTTTTAATTGGAATCCGAAATCATGTCTGTTTAAATGTCCTTTACTTTGAATGCATGCATTGGGGTAAGGGCCCATTTAGTGCCCCATTCGGGTCGGTCCCTTACACATAGTAAGTCAATTATGACAATTAAAAATTGTCATAGAAAACTAAAATTGTAGTAGTGTGAGTAACCTATAGCTACTAAACGAGCTTTATAATGTTTAATTGATCCATCAACCTTATACTTCATCTTATATATCCATTTAAAGGAACCACACTTCAGGTGTAGTTCTTGCTTATGTGAATAAGTAATGACTCAGGGCATGTTTGGTGTGGGTGTTAACTTAATCCTAAATCTTTGTTTGGTGGGCGGATTACATAAAGGTGGGATTAGGATTAATTAAACTCGTTCAAATCCGAGTACTTTTTTTAGCATTTTCGTTCTCTCTCTCCTCAATTCCAGAGGGCTTTTTTTCTCCTTTCTCGTTCTCTCTCGTCAATTCCACACGACTTATCCGTCATTTTCAAGCACCATCCAAGTTTCATTCGCCTTGAATGTTTCACTTCCCTCATATCTCTGTTTTCCATCTCAAATGTATTTTAGGTAATTTCCCCCAAATTTCTATCAATCAATTTTTGTCATGAAGATGACATTGAATCCAAACCCATTTCTAAATAAAATACTAACCAGACCAAAATTGACAATTACAGCGAAATAACAAAAGAGAAAATATATATATATATATATATATATATATATATATATATATATATATATATATATATATATATGAAAGTGAGAGCAGAGCAAATAGGTCGAGGAAGGAAGAAGAAAGAACTAAAATGTAAAAATAGAAAGTAATAAAATAAAAATAAAAATGACTTATAAAAGACTTATAAAAGCCATCTAAATGGAATAGTAGACTTAGCTAAAGTTGTTTTTTTTTAAAGTATGAATTTGGAATAAATTATTTAGTAAAATTATGGTAGAAACATGGCTAGATCAAAGCTAAATAGTGACCGTGTTAGAAGATAGTATTTTAGGTTGGACCTTACGTCCAAATTATAATTTAATTACGCAATGAATATTATGTTGTTATTATTTAAAATGAATATATTTTTTATATATTGATAGAGAAATAAGTTGAATAGTCAAAGCATAGTGGAACCATAAAAAAAAGCATGAAAATGGTAAATATAAGTTCAAAAACTCAATTTCACTCAATATTCAAATAAAACACAATTTAACTTAATACTCAGCTTAACTTAATCCATGCACTAAACAATAGTCTGCTTAACTTAATCTCTGCACCAAACACAGATTAACTTAATCATCAGCTTAACTTAATACTCAGAATAACTTAATCCCTCTTAACTTAATCCTAATCCCTGCACCAAACACGCCCTCAATGATAAAATTAAAACTTATAATAAGTAGAGAGATGTTGAGGGAACAAGAGATAAATGAGAATAAGCCAACAAAATGATGCAACGGATAGCATGTAGAAAAAGATGATAAATAAGCATTAACACATAAACCAAACTGATAATTCTCGAATATAAAAATCCAAATGGTTTATGTTGTTTTCTTGCCAACTCATCAAATTTTAAACCATAGTCAATTTTTTTTAGCTCCAAGGATTAATTTTAAGTTGTTTACAAAGTTGAAAAACATGTCCTTAAGGGGTGGTGCGATTGATATAACGCATGAATTTCGATGGTATTCTCTGTTTGGAATTTTTGGATTTGAGATCCGTTTGTGATATTAATTTATAGACACTCAACCTTTAGCATTAATTTGTAGATAATACTAAAATATTATTATTATTATTTTTAAATCCCAAAATGTTATTATTAACCATTTTTTAGCCAATCATTGATTATGTCCTGAAAACTACGCGCAAATATATAGTTTTCTTAAAAGATAATCAAGTTTAAATTGAGGTTAAGAGTCTTAAATCAAAATCAATCAATCGATTGATTAAAATAACATATAAAAATTCAATAAACTAAATTTATATAATAACATATAAAAATTCAATAAACTAAATTTATATAAAAAATTAAAATTATATAAATTAATGTAAAAATATTAGGTTGATGTTAGTCATCTTAAATACGTTTTTGTTAAACAAATAAAATTATCTATACATTATCAAGTATTTATAATAAAATTTATTTATACAAAACAATTCTGGTAATCTAACGATATCAAACATCTTTAATTATGACATGTTAAATTTTATCTATTACAAGATTCCAATTATTCTCGATTCTAAAAACTAAAACACTCATAGAAAATTGTTATAGAAGGAATGAAATCTAAAATCAATATTTCAATTACTTAAGTAAATGTAAATTGAAACATTTGTAGATAAAAGATAAAATTTTCCAATCTCGATATTTTATATGAAAAAAATACAACTAATGAAATGTCTAAAATTGGAAAACATGACAAAAGAACATCGACAATATTTTAGAATGTCTAATTTTAAATTAGAAAATAATTTATTAATCTGTAAAACTAAAATGGAAATTATATCCCAAATTTTATTTTCGTTTTTTTTTTAATGAAGTGAAATAAGATTTATCGTGAAAACTAAGACAAAAGAGATTTCAGAATTTGTTCGTTGTGTATCCATACATTTGTTCTTTGGTCTACTGTTATGTAGAGTTCTTGCACATACATCTGCGCTTAATCGTCAATGCCTTCTGTTTTAAGCAGATTTTGTTTCTGATTACGTCCCAAGCCCTAGAAAATCTCCAAAATACAAATCAATAGCATTTGACTTTGCATGGCTTGGGGATCTAGAACGCAACTACATCAAATCCTTGGACTTCCGGCAATGATCATTTAATGAAAACGTAGTCGGGAATGAAAAAGGAAATCACATTATCGTCGTCAAAATTCTGTTCCATGCATGCAATAGGACAACTTGTCCTTACAAAGAATAGTGAAAAAGAAATTGTATTTAGGAGGGAGATGAAAAGAAATCGTAGAGATGATGAATGGGTGTACAAAAATAAATGAGATTAATTGTTGTACGATCTAAAATATGATAATAAAATTTTAATATTTAGATATTTGAATTAAATATGTGATAAGATCTTTTGAAATATACATCAATAAAAAAAATTAAATAATTGAAATTAATTGGTGGTGATTTATTCCTTAAATTAAGAATTGAATGCCTTTGAATTAAGAATGGGGGTTTGATGAATTTGGTTTTTTTTTAATTTGAAAAACTAAAATAGGGCATTTGAGGATGAAAATATTATCTCACTTCCAAGAATTTTGATTTATAAACAAATATAAAGTAAAAAACATTGTGGAGATACCCTCTATAATTTAGAAAATCTCGACATTTATTAATATTTTCCAAACAAAAAAAATGTAATTATTTAGACCGGGCCAGGCCCAAGTGTCTATTAACTTGGCCCAACTGTACGTTTTGGGCTTGAAACATTGAAGTCACCATCATGGCTTTTGTCCGTTTTGCAGTTTCATTTGTTGTTTTCTGCATATTATAGTTTAAAAAATAAAAATAAAAAGTAAATAAAATAAATTATTATTTTTTTAAGTGCTCCTTCACGCAAGCATCCATATACTCTATCCATAAATTTAAATACCTAAAGTTTTTTTTCTTAAAATTCTCGATTACTTTTTTTTCTTTTTTCTTTTTCTTTTATATATATATATATATATATATATATATATATATATATATATATATCATATCATATCATATCATACTACCTTAAAGTGTGACTTAAGGAAAAAATCATTTTTAGACGATTTTACCCCTTAAGTCATACCCTAAATTACAAAAATGTCATTTATTGGAATACAAAAAAAAATTCAAATACATAGAAGATATTTACAATATCATTTAGATTTTCATCTGTACAAGATAAGATATTTTTATCAAATCTCATAGATTTTATGACTAAGTTAGAAGATAAGAGATTTCAACAATCAAATGAAGATATTTACGATATTATTTAAATTTTCATGTAGAAAATAAGATATTTTTACCAAATCTCATAGATTTTATTTGACATTTTATATTCTAATTAAAATAATAAATTGAATTTTCCACAAAATTCAAATAGATATTTACAATATCATTTAGATTTTCATCCGTAGAAGATAAGATATTTTTATCAAATCTCATAGATCTTATGACTAAATTAGAAGATAAGATATTTCAACAATCAAATGAAGATATTTACAATATCATTTAAATTTTCATGTAGAAAATAAGATATTTTTACCAAATCTCATAGATTTTATTTGACATTTTATATTCTAATTAAAATAATAAATTGAATTTTCAAATCCTATAAATAGGTGTCAACATTTTGTTTACCCGAACACTTTCTGTTTGCTTGGATTTATTTTTCTTTATTTTTTTTGTTTTGTTTTATAATAAGTTATGTTGAATTATTTACCTTAACTTTCATATAATTTTTATTTTGTGCAATAATTTTTGTAGGAATTATAAGATTATCATATGAGATTAGTGCATGAATTCTTCAATTTCAAAAGTTTGGTAACAATGATTTCTTACTATACATATATATAGTTCTCTATATTTTGTTTATAAACACATTTGAAACTTTCTTTTTTGCTTGGGGTTACTTTCTTGGGTTTTTTATTTTTTATTTTTATAAAAATATTTAGTTATCTTATTTTTGTGGATTATTTACCTTAACTTTCATATAACTTTTCTTTTGTTGCAATAATTTTTGTAGGGATCTTTTTGTTGCTTAATTGTTGACTTGGAGATGTGGAAATTTATTTTTTGAAGAACGATAAAATTATCATTTGAAGTTAAAGGTAAGTTTATAGAGGTATACTAATAAATATATTTAGCTTATTTATATTTATAATTATACTAATGATATAAATATTATAAATTTTATAATCCAAGAGTAATTGATCTATTAATAGATAAATTGAGAAAAAAATTAAAGAGCATCAATTTTTAAAAATCAGAGATAAAATTTAATTTTAATTCAATAAATTTTATTAAATTTTTTTTAAGTAATAACACATTTTATTTTTTAAGCTCAAAATAAATAATTAACTCCTTAACATAAATGTGATTTTTAATAAATTTAACTACTGTGAAAAAATGATTATAAAATTCAATATTATATTGAAATTATTATTTTATGTTTTAAATTTAGCCTAAAAATGTAAGAAACAATTTATAATTATATATATAATTCATTATTTAAGAAATTATCATGTGCAACGCCGTGCTAAAATTCTAGTATATGTGTGTGTGTATTTCTCAAATACTCGAACTAAACCAAAGTGGAAAATTGATACTCTTTCTATCATTCTCTTGGTTGCCTACTTACTCTTTCTACTCTAGAAAAATATTATGTATTAGGTTAATTAATTACATTCTTGCAAGTTTTTGTCTCTACCAACTCAATTTTAATTTAAAAAAAATATTGAATCAAATTAAGTTAAATTTTACCTCTAATAAAACCATAAACTTGCAATTCTATAGATTTAAATTCCTTAGGAAAATTTCAAAAATAAGATAAGGTAAGTCATGTGTATTTGGGTACACAGTAACCTAATTTAGGAAAAAAAATCACTGCACATTATTATATTTCAAGATTTTTTCACGTTGAATACACAAGATTAGTCGGTAAGAGTTGAGCTCTATCAATATCTTGTATAACTTTATAACCATAAGATAGTATATTAAAATTAATTTCTATTCTTTCAAATGTTTATCAAAGTTAAATATAAGGGGACCTTAAACTAGTGTCATGCCGATTGCAAAAAAAAAAAAAAAAAAAAAAACTACTGCCATGCCACCTTTAATAATCATTTTTATTAAGAGTGAGGAGACCTCTTAATGTTTATTAGATAAATAAATTATTTTACTATTTGTCAATTAAAAAAATCCAATTAAAAAAAATGGTAAACTTAAAAAAGCACGCTATAGATATTGGAGTGAAATTTGATATAATTTAATATGACTTAATTTTCAAAAAATAAAATAAATAAAACAAAAATAAAACTTAACAATGTATAATATAATAATTATTGTTATTATCATTATCATTATCATTATTTATTATTATTTTTTGCATTTAGGGGATTATAGAACAAAAAAAAAATGAAACTTACTTATTTGGTCATGGAATGGTGATTTAATATAACATATATTAGGCTGTCAAAAAAAAATATATATATAACATATATTAGAGCCAAACATTGATCTAGGTTTTTTTTTTTTTTTGAGATAAGAGGGTGTTTGTTTGTCATATTTAAGTAAAATTTAGATGGAAGATTTACTAATCACTCCTTGAAAACCTACATGAGAATACAACTAGAATTAACACCAGACAAGTTAACAAACTGCATCACTGACCCTCGATAACTATTCATTTTTAATCATTCATTTATAACTACTCATTTTTAATCATTCATTTATAACTACTCATTTATAATAATTTATTTCAAATTAATCAAAATAACTCATTTTTAATCATTTTTTTAACTATTCATTTTAAATCTACGTCCCAAAGGAGGTTTTGACTCTAAACTCCTCTACACAAAATTCATATCCAAGTAAGTTTTTTTTATTGTAACTCTAAATTTTTAACTACTTAAAATCATTTCAGAAGCTAAGTCCTCATGTAGTAATATTTATAATTACATCTTTCTTCTCCCATTAATATTGATAATTACATGTTTGTATTACATATTCCTTTCTCCTAGTAAAAGTCCACATTATTTCCTCCCAGTAATATTGATAATTACATGTTTGCATTCGAAGATGTAACATAAATCTAAATTATATATCATGACAGTTGAGTTCAGTTTTTATTAACAAGTTTCAAACTAACTTTTCAACATAGATAATATTAAAAGTATGTACAACCAATGTGTGGCATAGAATATGATTTAATAACTATACATTGAGAATCGTGTAAGCAAAAATTGTAGTTCCCACTTACTTTATGAATTTATGTCACAACAATGAGGAGAAAGATAGGTCTACTTTTTAAAATTCTAATCTTTGATTTAAAAAGATTGATATAAAAGTGATTTAATTTGAATGAAATAATTCTTGATTGATTCATTGAAAACGAATATAATCCAAAGAGATGAAAAGAAAGAAAGAAAGCTTTTGTTTTTTCATTGGATGCTTGATTTCGTATAGAGATGTGGTCAAAATTAATGGGCGAAGGAAGACCTTACCAACTTGTTAGAAAGATGATTATTTTTTAACAAATGCATTTTAAAATCTACATCAATTCCTTTTTTTTTAATGTTCTTTTATAGTCTTTTTTCTTTTTTAATGTTGAAAAATGAGAACGTTGTTTGAATCTTTAATCTTAAAATTTATGTGAGATCGACCAAAAAAAGGAGTATCAATTAATCAAGAGATTATAAATTTAAATTCTCGTTAATGATTATTGAATTTAAACAAATTAATAAAACATTCAAGAGAGATTAAATATTAAGGAAAATGATTTTGATTCTACTCCCAATTTTACAGCCATTTCTTTTTTCTTTCTTTTTTTTTCACATTTTTAAAACTATCTTTTCGACCTTTTTGAAAATGTATTTTGTTATTTAATCATTCTTTTCTAAAGTTTTAAAAATAAAGTGTAAAAGCTAAAAACAATGTTTTAACGACTCGATTTTATTTTAAAATTTTAGTTTAGGATTCAAATGTACATTCTAAGAATTGTGAAAACTTTTACCGAAAATATTGTGAAAAAAAAAAATATAATTTTTAGAAACGAAAACAATAAATAGAAAAGGTTACTAAATGGGTTCTTTATTTTCAAATTTTAGTTGGAAAGTAAAGATTGATATGCCCCTAAATTTTGATTATCCATATTGTTTTTTTATTTAAATAATTTTATAATGGCCTTATAAACAAAACCAATCATTTTATTATTACATAAGGGAACATAATAAGTAACATTTAAGTGATAGTTTTACTTCACCTATATGATTTATAATGTCAAAAAGTTTATTTATCATCAAACAAGATCTAAATGAAGAGACTAGATCTTTTCAAAAAAAAAAAAAAAAAAAAAAAAAAAAAAAAAAGTAGAGACTGAATGGGGACACTTAATATTTTTTAGGGTTGATAGATCTAGGGTCCACTATTAAGAGGGGCCAAAATGCAAAAATTTGGTGTGTCATATTTAATTGTGAATCTTAACCATCGTAGTACACTACTATAAATATGATTTTCTATGATAGTTAATTAAACACACAAAAAAAAGAAATTAAAAAAAATTTCATAAAAACAAAAAACACGCGTTTTAGCCCAAAGATTAATCATTTTTAACACCTTGAAAACTAAGTCATATTCAATTTATGGTGGTCATCTATTTAAAAATTAATTTCTTACAAATTTTTTTACATCAAAATTTTTTATGGTCAACAAGTATATCCCGTGACAATAATAAAAATGCATGCAAATTGATCCGACCGCTATGAATATAAAAAAAAAAGTTTAATTGGGAATCTTAAAAAAATGTATATGGGCCATGATTGCATGATTGAAATTCATGTGGAAGAACGTGTGAGAACTTGAGCAATAATCCTTCATGGTTCCTCTCTCTCTCATTGGAAGATTTTCTAGAGAGAGAGAATATGTTTAAATATTTCATTAAACAGCTATTACTACTTTCTATACAAAAGTGAAAGCTACGTACTGCATAAAAAACTTTTGTACTTATAAAAAAAACCATACGTCCTAATATACACCCATATACTAGGATGGATATTCGTACTAATTCATATTTACTTAACTTTAAACTTTATGAAAAGCTTATCTTATAATATTGTGTGATCTACTCTTTTAATTCTGCTTTTGCTTGTTTCTCGCTTGCTTTGCTATAATATATTTCGTATCTTCTTTCAAAAACTCTTTTATTTGTTTTAGGCAAAAAAAAAAAGAGAGAGAAAGATATGATGTTGTTCACCTTGTATAGACTTTCATGACTCGACTTTGGTTGTTTATTTCACTAGAAAAAAATATCATACCATTGAATTGAGTATGACTGTATATGTGATACAATTTATTTTATAAGTATATATCAATTAGTTGAAATTTCTTTTTCCTATTCAAAGATCAATCTTTTGTAATATGTGTGCTTTCATTTTGTATAGATGAAGAGAAATCAAAGCAGTTGCTTACTTTCCAAATGAACCTTTCTACATCTCTATATACATGTCGATCCAACCAACAACTAGAGCTTTATCCATTATATGAACAAAAAATAAACGATGGAGATCATTCAATATAACGATATGAACATGTTACGATCCCAATAATTTAATAAATTATTAGGGAATTTGTCCTCCATAATATATTTTTGACTCTTCATTATAATTGTAACACATTTTTTAAAATAATTTCATCCATAGTACATTTTGCCCAAAATTGTTATTCTAACATCATTAGACTTTTATGAGTTTAATTGATAGATTTTAGAGTTCTATAAATTTAACTGATAGGTTTTTTATCAATTCAAGTTTATCAGTTGAATTGATAGACTTCAATTAATTTTGAACGATTGAACAATGCAAATTGATATATTTCAATCATTTTTGTGTCACAAATGAATAAGTTTGGAAATTGTGTTATAGATGAATTATTTTGTTTTTTTTAATATACATACAAAATTCCCAAATTATTATGTATGTAACACTTTTAATTGTGAGCTTGCTTATTTAAGAGGTTAAAAGCATTTCCTCTCTTTCTATTTTCATTTTTCATGTATTTTCTTTCGCACACTCAATATTTTTTTCCCATAACCAAACAGTTCCATTTTCAGATCTCTTATATAAATAATTATAATGTATTTTCTTTACACTATTAATTTTTTTTTTTCCCCTCGACAAATCCGACCAACCACGAGATTTTCTCTTAACACTGTGGGGAAGAAAAATAAATAATAAATAAATAAATAAAAGTTTTTATTTTTGTTTGTGTTCTTTCCAGGGTGTGTGTTGTTGAATGAGGTGCTTTATTCGTTGTTAGTAAGTCCTCGATTCTTGAAAAAGCTAAATCCAAGATTCCTTTCTTTCTAAATGCTCAATCTCTCATTTTCTCTCTTGCCTTTTTTTGTTTTTTTTTCTTTTTTAATTAGTGTATTTATACGATGTATACATAAGTCAATTGAATTGAATTGACTTAGGGAAATTTTTTTGACCAACTAAATTTTTGGGTTGGTCAGTTTGCTAACCCGTTTAACTATAAGAGAAATTTAACTCTGATAAAATCGCATGATATATCAAACTTCAATTTATGTTGCTTATCTTGTTAGTATATATTGTTCCCTACCAACATACTATAAATCTTACTCACATATATAATATTACTTTTAATTCAAATTAGGTTGCGATGAATAATTTTATAATTATTTATATAGGGTGAGAAGAGAGTTTTTAGAGAGGGTGAGAGGAGAGTTTCATAGAAAATTATACTTTAACCCAATTCTAAATATTTGGATTGGATAATCCAAATTAGTCAGAGTTGTTGATTATTTTTGTATCTCTACGACCCATTGAATCTAAGTTTAGACTTGAAATTTTATCATGTTTTTATTTTCTATTAAAATATTGTTTTTTCTATACATTTTAAGCGTTGTTTGTTTCATTTTATGTTTATTTCATTTTAGTTCATGTACTTTCAAAAACTTAAAATTTGTCATTGTGAAAGATTTTTGGTTAATTTTCAAAAGTACTTGATTAGTTTTCTCTCAATAGATTCTCAAAATACACACATTGTATTTTGGTATTAAAATTAATTTTATTATCAAACAAATTTTGATTGTATCCTAAATATGAATTTTAAGCATGATTGTAATTGAACCTTTAAAACTAAAGAACAAAAATAGTATTTTAACATTATTCATTAAAATACATTCAATTCAACTCTGTGTGCGTTGAAATCACCAATCAAATGAAGCCGTTTCAGCTTTTTGCATGGCTACATCTTCGAGTTTCTTGGGTAAGTAAAGCTTTGCATAATCATATATATACATAGCACAATTGGAGAAATGACTCATACATTTTATATTAATCTTTTAATCTTACTTTATGCCAATTAAATCATAATTGATCTGATTATTATATTCTCATATCAATAATTAACTGGTTAAAAATTCAAATCTTCATCTCCATTATATTGTTTTCAAAGTTTTCGTTATGAATTTTCTACTTTTGTTACTCTATTCTAACTCTAAATTTGAGGGAAAAAAAATAATATATTCTGAGAATATTATAAAATGAATTCATTTGTTTTATCTAATACTAATTACATCCACTTTTTAAATTACATTCTCATACTTTAAATTATGATGATGATTTTTTATACGACTAATTGATTGAAATTAGAATATGCTAACAAGACACTTTGTTATATAAAATTTTATCACTCATGGTTGAATGATTACTTTGGTATTACATTCAATCAGGTTTGAATTAGAGTCTATACACATGAATTAGTTGCGGTTATTAAATAAAGCAAAAGCTGATAAATCTTTGATAAGTACTCATTTATTAGAACTTTTAATCATGACAATATCTCACCTCCTGTCACATATTAGTATTATTCAATCAATTTATTAAACTATAGTTTTTTTATCAAGGGTCAGTGGCGCAGTTGGTTATCTTGTCTGGTGTTAATCCATTTCAACTCCACAGTCATGAGTTCGAGCCTGAAAATCGGTATTTGGCTCTCATATTATTTGAGAGTAGTTGATCCTCCTCCCCCACTATGTACTCAAAAAAAAAATTATAGTTTTTTTTTTTTTTTCGAATTCAACTATGATGAATCAAATGATATATCTATCAACGCAAACCCTTAAACAGGTATTAATGAATTTGCATGTCCCAAAAAAGTTTTTTCAAGCTTGAGAGTGCATCACATTTGAAATGAAATTTAAATGATATTTATAGTAGAAGTAATTAAGAGACAATAAGAACTCTAACGACATCTTATACAACCAATATTATTGTATAAAAAAAATGATAAGATAGTAAATGTGAGTATAAATCATTGAATAAGATAGTAATTACAATTCAAAATGAATGGTTCGAGCTCTTGTTGAATTTAAAATTAAAAAAATAATAATAATTGATGAAAATTATCAAAAGTATGTAACAGTAAAAACTAAAAAGAAAATAAAGCAACTTAGATTCAGCTTTAAACTCAATGCTAGCTTTGACTACTATCTTCTTTAAGTAATGCATAAAAATGAATAAAAGGAGTACTATTTAGTCGGACACATTCAGCCATTGGTTTTAAAACAATAATAATATACATTAAAATACGATTTTGATACGTGTATTTTGGGGTTTTTAATTGAGAATTTGCGCTGTATAGCAACTTTTTTACCACAGTTTACAATTATATCACATTTTTAAAAATAATTCTTTTATAGCAAATTCTGTCATTTTAAAAAAAAAAAATTATTTACCTTTTTTATAGAAGACTTTGAAAAAATCTACCATTCTCTAGTGATGAAAGTCTATCAATTTTATCATTGATTGATTCTATCGGTTCTTATTAATAGACTCTTGATAGAATCTGATGGAAGTCTATCAATTTACTTTATTTATTAGTAATTGATTCTATCACCCTTTATTGATAGAATCTATCAATATGAAATCTATAAATTTACAATTTTTGCTATATATGCAAATATTTTCATTATTGTGCTATTCATGTAATATTTTATCAATTTTGTCATATACATGCAAAAGCCCCTTTTTAATTCATAATTTTCAATTAATCTCAATAATAAATATGTCATTATTAAAAATATAATGCAAATGAAAAGAAAAATTAAAGTATAGGTATTAAGATAATATTTTGTTAAAAAACTCATGATATTGTAAGTGTAATTTAAGGAAACTTATATAATAATAGAGGAGTTTAAGGTGTGGAGAAAAATACCGGGGCCGTTTTAGTCGGTTGCGCAATGTGTATTAATTTTTGGAAATTTGTGGTTCCTAGTATATTTTTTGCCTTTTATTATAATTAAAGTACATTTTTTAAAATAATTTTTACATTTTGTCAAAAAAATTTATTTTAACATTATTAAACTTCTATCAATTAAGAATTCTCTCAGTTTAATTAATAGACTTAGACTTGTATTCGTTCAACTGATAGACTTCAATTGATTTTGAGTGATTGAACGGTATATTTTGATAATTTTTATGTCACAAATGAACAAATTTGAAAATTATGTTATATTTAGAACTATTTTGTTATTTTTTAATATACGTCCAAAATCCCCTTAATTTTTATTATATATAAAAAAGAAGATTGGTAATGTGCATTTCCACGCAGTCGAAAAGTGCGTGCAATTCAAACATGGCAGTTCAAGGTGGAGCCTACCACAATACTGACAAAACAGCTTTGTCGTCTTGTGATCCGTGATCTAACCACACCCATCTTGCGCGTTTAGATCAACTAGTAACCACAAAACAGTCCCCTGCCACAAGTTAAAAAATATTAATAATAATGAAAACAAACAAATTTAAAAGTTAAAAAATTAAAAGAGGTTAACTCATTTAGAACTCACCCAATTTAGTATTGATTCAATCAAATTAAAATTTTTAGAATAAAGTTGACCAAACCAAGCTAAACAATAAGTAAAAAAAATTATATCTTTAACTCCATTTTCCAATAAACACAATAATACAGTTTAATAGGTATAAATGCATATTTTGTTAGGTTTGAATTCTTCACCTCAATTTTTTTTAATTAAAAAAACAAACATAATAATATATTAAGAGATATGAGTTTTTTTTTTTTTTTAGTACAGGTTGGGAGAAAGAAATTACAAATACCGATTTCAGGACCAGATAATCAATCGTGTCATTAACCCATTCGGTAGATATGAAAATTATATCTTTTTAGTATATATATTAAGAAGATATAATAAGGTTTTTCTTTTCATATTATTTCTACCAAAGAAGTTCACACTATATTATCTCTAGTATAAATTTAAATTCCCTTTATTATTATATATATATATATTCTTTTATTGGCAAAAGAACTCAAACCTACTCTCATCATTAAAAGAGAGTTTCTAACTATTAGCACAATGATAAATTTGCCCTTATCAATGCAATACCTCCTTTGCACTTCAAAGAATGTGCTCAAACTTGACTTCTTAATCATTGGGTTTGTACTAAACCACCTAATTCACACCATTTCATTGGAATTATTGCTGACCAAATTATTGACACAATGACTACCCAAGTTTGGATATTAATATATATTATATCTATAAACTGTTTTTCATTCATTTAAATATTATAATCTATTTGAATCTCTCTTTCTCTGACTGAGAAGTTAGAAACTTAGAACAATAAGACTTTTCTAAATGCACCAAACCCCAAAATCAGTTTAATGACCTTTTTTTTCTAAGGAAGCGCTGATTTTGCCAAAATCTTTGGCTTTTTGCATATGTGTTGGAGAGTGTTCTCCCTGCATATAGCCCTTTTGTCCCCCTTCCCATTCAAACCTATTGAGCTTTCCAAAATCTTGCTTCTTCACCTAGGAAGGGATAATGATGGCAGGTCTAGTTGAGTTGAATTTTCGGTCAATATCGACATTCTCGAAAACCGATGTTATCGACTTACGTTATACTTTGTTGCATATCAATGTACTTTTCTCTTACTCATCATGTCGTTGAAGATAGTGTCTCTTTTGGACTCACTAATCTTAGATTGAATCTCAATTTTTTTTATTGGACCAAATATGTACTCATTTAGGTTTAATGGACTCTGAAATTATTTTATATAGTATAAGGCTTCATCTCAAACCTAATTAATGATGAAAAAAGTAGTTCGTCTATCTTATAAATGTTAGGAGGTCTTTGTACCTTTTTAATGTAGCCCTCGATTCAATCTGATTGATTTGATTCACTATTTTTACGTACCTTCCATAATTCTATAAAATTTGTATGGAAAATCCAATACCATTATAGTCATACAACACGATTGCTATAGTTGTAATTGTTGTAATTGCTATAGTTCTAAATAATACTTTACTATAGTTCTATAAAATTTATATGCATTAGGGATGTTTTTTTTTTTCAAAGGTTGTTCAATAACTAATATAAGAAAATTTTGCGTAATCCAAAATATAAGACAAATTATTCAATGAACACGATTAACAATTTTGCATTATTGAATGTATATTTTAAATTTTATTTATCACCTAATAACCATGAGATACTAAAGTGAGTTATTTTTACAATTAATCTTTTTATATGGGGCTGTTTTTTTTTAAAAAAAAGATACGATATATGGGGGCTGTTTTTTGGATGGTTTACAAGGAAAGAAACGCTAGAACTTTTGACAGTAAGTATCAAAAGAAGTCTCCATCTCGACTTTGAGAGGATATTCTTATTATTTTTTACTTTTGATGCACTAAATTTACTTTCTTTAAAGATTATGACATTAACTTTAAATTGGAAGGCTCTCTTGTAACTTTCGTTTCTTTTGTATGTTTCAGGCATACAATATACAGCATCCTCATATCTTTTCAAAAAAAAAAATTAATCTTTTATACATCTAACCATGTAGAATTATGTTGTCTTACTGTAACGGCTTCGTTGAATAATTTCTCCAAACATTGAATAATTCATATTTCTTTAATTGATGATATAAAAAAAAGATCTCTTTAATTGATCATTTCTCTACATAATCCAAATAATAATAAAAAAAAAATTGAACAAATTTAGAGTTAATTATAACACCACAACCCAAACATTCTTCATGTTTGTGATTTGATCACTTTAGTGCTTTTGCAGCTTGTCAAATCCAAGATTCTGTTCACCAACTCTTTCAAGCAACAATTTTGCAGAGTTTCTTTCAAGTATTCACTAAAGCAAGCAACATATATCTATGGAAAATTGAAATTAATGCTGATTTTTTTTTAACACAAATCCAAGTGAGTTTGGTGATTTGTTTAACTAAATGCTTTTTTTGAGGGATAACTAATATTCATCTCTCTTTAAGGAATCTTTTTTTTTTTTTTACACATAGAATTTGCAAAAAATGTCTTTCCAATTTACTTATGGAATGTTCTCGATAAAGAAAAAGACAATATGTTATGAAATATAGGGTTTAAATAAAAAGTGCATTGGTATATGGCATTCTTTCTTTCTTTCTTTTCAAATTTTTGAATAAAAAGGAAAAATATAAAAAGTGCCCAAGAAAAAAAGACATCCCTTTGTTTTAATCCAAAACGCTTTGTCTAGAATGAAGATAAATTTTATAGAAAACAAAAACTCACTTTGCAGAATATAACTGCATTTCCCATTATAACTATATAATATATAGCCTTTATGAGAATGTTTTAAACAAGTAAAAGTTTTCTTAGCTTTTACTTCAAATTGGCACATTTTAGATCCATGAGGTTATAAAAGAAACACACATATACAACAAATACATGAAATTTAAATAATCCTACGAAACATAATAGAATATGGGTTGTAATCGGTGTTGTGAGTTATATATTTGACAATATGTTATAATATCATTTATATATATATATATATATATATATATATATGTTAATGAGTGTGGGGATAATTTAGGCACACCTCAACTATTCTCTCAAGATATATTATCAACCCAACAATATTTTAATGTCTAGAAAATTTATAAGAAAGTAATTTATTGGTAAGCAGTTACCGTAGATTGAACCCAATCAACTCTTTGGTATTTAAGAATTTTTTTAATCACTAGATCACTTTATAATAATTTATCATATCAACATTTAATGTTTGTTTGATGATAGATCCAACAAAATCATATATGGGAGTTTGTAAACTATATAAGAAAATGTGACCCATGTTTTAGATTTTTGAGACATTGTTATGCAACAATTGAGAAATTTTTAGAGAGAACATTATGATATATAAGAAACCAAAATCAACATATTTCATAAAGAAAAGAGGAAATGAGATCGAAAGGTGTGTAAACTACTCGATCGTGAGGTATCGTAGGTGCATGCAAAGCCCGCTCGATCGAACAGATGCAAATCATTTAACGCGGATCTAAAACATGCATTTTAAGAAATATTTGATATGATCATTCCAAAGATTAAAAACACAGTCTCTATCTATATGGTAATAAGATGTTCTCACTTTTCTAGTCCCCAACTCCAATCCAAACTACTTAAAACTAAACAAAAAGAGGGGAAAAGCCAAAAAAAACTGCATATTTTTCTAGGGTTTTGGTTTCATGATGAGACATGAAGTTTTTATAATGGATTTCTTGTTGAAGATGAAGAACTGAAACCAGAAAGATCTGACCAAGCCATTGATCCACTGCTCCAATATTGTTCATTGCCAATAAATTGTCTTCCAACATTATTAATAACTTGATCATGATCTGGGGTTTCTTCCATTTTCACTGAATTTGAATTTCCCATCTGGGTCAAATTCCTTGAAGTTGATGGTAATTTTGGCCTCATTTGCCAGCCGAATCCGTCTCCGCCACCGATGCTACTACCGCCATTGAAAGGGTCGAGGCTCGACGAGAAGGGAAATTGGGGAGCTTGTGGCTGGAGGCCGCTCCATTGTTGGTCAAATCCCAAGAGAGAGCCAATGCTTGTTCCTCCAGCTAAATTGGTGCTGCCCAATTGGAAACTCGGGTCGCCCGAGGCTGGAGCTGAGAAGCTACCGCCTCCGTAGTTGTAGCCTCCGATGTCGAAGTCAGACATGAACCGGAGTGGTGGGATCTGTGGGGAAAATCCCCCACTGTTGTTGGAAGCTATAGCACTTGATGAGACCGAATTTCCCGAACAGCTGGTTTGTTGCCGATCCGAGCTGACCGGGGGCGATTTCGAACCCCTCCCTTTGCTTCTTTTGTTCCTTCGGTACCCGCCCCCGACTGGGACACTCCTCAAGGCCCCACCTCGAGTCCAGTACCTTCAGGAGCAGATTCAAAAAATTTCATACATACGTTATACAACAAATTATAGTAAATTAAAAAAAAAATAAAAAAACCTCTAAATATTATACATATTTTTTGAATTTACAACAAGCTAAGTTTTCCAGTCCAACTCTAATATAATTACTAGGAAAAAAGAGTTGGAAATCTTAAATAGTTTGTATAATTTTTATAAATATAAAACAAGCTAAAAAGAATATACCTTCGACAAGCCTTACAAAAGTGGCGAGGCTGAGTGAGGCTATAGTTATTGAAGTAACAAAACTTAGTGTTGGTTGATTCACATCTTGGGCACTTCAATGCAGCCTCAGGCATGGGAACATTAGCCATACGAGCGCGCTCAGTCATCGAGCCGGGTCGGATCGAACCGCTACCTCCGACCCCATGGGGTTGAGGCAGAGGCGGCGGCGGAGGTGGAGGAGGAAGCTGAGAACTAACTCCAGTGCTGCTACTACTAATTCCCACTTGATGGGTGACTTGCTGAGCAAAAAAAAAAAAAAATACAAAGGAATGAAATCAAATATCTCAAGTATATTCAAAAAACAACACAGGGTATATTAGAAAGCAAAATAGGGGAATATTTATCTTTTTCTTATGAGGTTCCAAAAAAAATACCCAAAAAAAAAAAAACTTGCCTGTTGCCAGTTGGAAGGATCAAGATAAGAAGAAATGGAGGAAAAATTCATGGTGGTTTTTTGTGGATTATCTTTCTCTTTTGTAAAGGGTTGATGGGTTTTGAGGGAGAGGGATAAATAGTGGAGAATCACATCAAATAGGAAGAGAGAGAGAAAGAAAGCAAAATTAAAGGAATGAGCTTTATTTTATATGTATTTATATATAAATGTTATAAGAAAAAAATAGTAGTTGTCATTCCCCTACTTTTCTTTTATGTTCTCTCTATTGCTTTTTAGGGCACAAGAGATGCTGTTTTTCTTAGTTCATAAGCTTCTTTTCATCCTTAGCTTTTTTGGTCACTATTTGCTTACTTTTTATATTTGTGAGCGTTCAATTCTATATACCACTACAATAATATTTTATGGTGATTATCATGATTTGAACTTATAATACCTTAATTAATTTATGAAATAGAGTGAATTGTTGACATTTTTTTATCGTATGCTTGTGCTTTCTTATATTGTTGGCGTAGTTACTATACATTAGTGATTGGTATCATTTGTCAGTATACGAGATTAAACATCGACAATTAACAATGTTGTTGGTGTATTAATATATATGTTGACGATCTCTTATATCATAGATGAAAACTGTTTCGATTAGATTAAGAAAATTTTGTATTCGAAACCATTAGAAAATGTTTGTGCGGCTGTTTTTTAAGGTTTGGCACCCGACTGTCTCGAGCATTGGTGATAGGGCTAGTTTTTTTAGTCATTCTTTAAGGTCTTTTTTTAAAGTAAACCTCTTCTTAACCACTAGATCAATTCATAATCGTTATTTATTTAGCTAATTTTTAGAGAATGAAATTAGGGTTTATCATCTTTGCATGCATAACTGACATTCGTTTACATTTTTTATAAGAAAAAACACTTAATTTACATAATTTTGGGGAAACAAAGGGAGAAATATTGGTGACAATATATGTCTCACGAAAGAGTGCTGACCAGCTTAATGTTAGCTTGGAGAAATTTTGGGAAATGAAAATCCCAAATTCTTAAGTAAATTCTTAAGTATTTTAAATAATTTATGAATTATTACAATGAAAAAGAAATCAAAAAATTGTAAAGGATTTTCTTTTATTTGTTTTATTTTTAAGATCATAATTAAAAAAGAAGTTAGATTGGGACTTTTGTGGTGTACGACTGTCTTCTTTTATATTATTTTGCATGGGAATATATGTGGGGTCCCATAAACCGGGAAGAAACTTGTAATATCTTAGATTAGAAATATTCTAATTTCATTTCAATTTTTATATATATATATATTCTAATTAACTCAAGATCAGTTTGAGCTACTTCTGTTGTTGACTTTTTAAATAATTGTTTTCTATCCACTTTCCTTCTATAAATTTCATTAGAAGTATAAAAAAAAATATATATTTTAAAATTATGATAACTATTGAACTTTGATGGAAAAACTATTGCACTAATTTCTAATAAAATTGAACTTCAAGTTATGAAGTCAATTTTAAATTTTATTCTTAAAATTTTATATTAAAATGTACATAAACTAAAATAAAATAAATTTTCATTTTTTTTCGGTACAAATTAAGAGAGGAGAACCATAAATTCTTTTGTAGAGGGTACTATTACTTGCAAATAAATAAGAGTCAAATACTTATTTTCAATATTGTGGTTTTAACAGAAATACTACCAAATAATAAAATCGATATAAATCTTCAAATTTAGTAATTTAAATGATATTTTACCGCTTAATCTATATTAAGAATCAATAGTTAAAAAATAGTGTTCTTTACCTAAGGTTTGCTGTTTTCTTTTCCCATTTTTAAAAATAAATATTAAAAGAAATCAACGGTTAAAAAGTAATAAAATAAAATATTTGGAGCGAATTTTCTCAAGAAAATGGTTTGGTTGTTGAAGGCCATGAAAAATGTGCCCAAGACATTTCACTAGTTATATTTTAATTTGTTCAAAGTGGCCAAAATTTTCAAATGTTACCACTATATGATAAAAGACAGGAAAAAAAAAAGCAAAAGACAAAAGTATGTTTCTACTACAATGGACAAATGTCAAATATAAAAAACAACAAAACATTATTATCAGTCTTATATGTGTTTAAATAATGATTAAATCTAAATAGTTGGAGCAAATAGTTCTTTTATCTAAATTTAAGAAAGAAGCAATTCCAATTAAATTTTCTTATTTCTAAATAGTTGGGTAATATATATATAGTTAAACTGATATGATACATGAAGCTATAGGCTTGAATTTTTAAATTTCTAAATATTGTTAAATTAAAAAGATATTTTTGGTCAAAATATAAATACTCATACGAGAATAAGTTCTCTATTTATAGAGTTTTTCAATGCTCCATAGATTGGGGCTTTAATGGCCTTTGAGCCAACCATTGGTTTCAGATTCATTGGTTTTGGTTTTAATAGTCGAATTTGATTTTTATTTAATTTAACTTAAAATCAATATAATCCAACTTTGACCAATCTATTTTTTAGATAATATTATTTATAATTGGCGTTTTAAAGAAATACAGTTTGAATAACAACGTGTATAAATCAGTAACCATGCCATAAAATTATATTGATTTTGAATCTTCCACTATGAATGTGGTTGAATTTTATTTTTATTTTTTTTATTAAAAAAACCATTATTTAGTGATAATATTTGACAATTTGTCAAAAATTTCAAGTCAACAATAAGCATATATTAAGTTTAAATTTAAGTATGGTGCATATCTTATATTTTGTCTGTGACTCAGTCCTTATAGCATTTTTTTTTAATAAACGTCATTCTATAACTTGCATTTTTGAAGGTTCTAAGCGACTTATATTTTGACCAAACTTTTGTTTAATTTAACCTTTTCAATTAATCTTAAATTAAGTTTTACTGAAACTTAAACCTCTGGTTAGTACTTGATAACATATTTTTGGAAGTGTTAGAGAGTTCTTTCATCTCATCAATTGCTTCCACTCCATTTTAGGAAGAAATTTTGAAATAGTTAAAATTTCGTATTTAAAATCATTATGTACCTTCTTATTTTATGATTCAAATTAATTTTATAGAATACGAATTGTGTTTTAAAGTGTTAATCAACACCACTTTTGTTAATTCGACAGGAAATTTATGTAACGTTTCTTTTTCTTTTTTTATTTTGAAGATACAACATTTAGAGGTGGAGAAATTTAAACTTATGATCGCATTAGTGTATACTATGTGCCAATTAGTGTATACTATGCCACTTGAGCTTACACGTTTCACTCTTTCTACAATTAAATTTTTTTATTTATTATATAATTTATCTTTATTCCATTTTAGTAATTTAATATGCTTTTGAATTTGGGAAACTTATCACGGTGGCATTATAGTAAATATTTGGGTTTGGGACTTTGGCCTATTTGAAAGAACAATTTTGCACTTCCCCTTCACTTCTTCATCATCACCTAAATGCTCTAATGGGGTGTGTTATTGAAACCCCTACACCCTCATCATGCATGCCTCTCCTTCCCCTCATTGCCGTCCATAGCTGCGAACCTGCGTCTTGTCTGCTCCAATGTCCGTTCGCCTTACCCTCGTGCACCATTGGTTCTCACAAGTCATTGCCAAATGTCATCGTTTGCTTGTGTTGATCGAGCTATCGTTTTAGTTCTCGACCCTTGTAGACGAACCGCCTACAAGCAACACCGTACCACATGCGCAGTTGTCACTCCCTCACTATTGTGAGCCTTCACGAGCGCACTTGCAGTCTAGTGCTGTAGTCGTTCGTCGTGGTCTTCGCATACCTTGTTTTCACTAAGGTTCCAATTTTCAATTTATGATACAATCTAATTTGGGACGTCAGCGTTACAAGAAGTCAAGAAGACCAAGGAATGTTGGGTAATCTCATGGCCTTAAAATTATTTTATGGCTGACATTCGGACTAGAGAGTTTAATGAATAATGAGAGATTAGACTTTTAAATTATGCATTTAGCACTTAGTTTAGTTTTAGTAAGTCTTGTTGAACTATTCGTCAAGGTTCAACTTTCCAAATATCATCCCTAAACCTTCGTTTTTGGACATCTTTCTAAAAACTTCGTATCAATGAAGGAGTTGTCTTCTCCTTATATCCACAGGATCTTTCTCTTAGCTTAGCAATGTGAGATAATTTTGTTTGCCCAACGGAGATAACAACCTTTACCAATATATTTGTTGTAAAGTAATAAATTATGCATTCTTTAATATGATATTTTTTAATAAGGATTTCACAATTTAGATGCATGTTATGGTAAACATGTTACTTGAGCTATTTTAGAAAGTTGAGTGGTTTAATTCAAAAAAACAAAAAGAAAAAAGAGTTGTTACAACTTTAACTCAGAATCTCTTGATTTTCAAGTAATATAAATCCATGGTAAACTTTAGGTGATTTAACAAATATCCCACTACTCTTGAGTATTTACTCCATTGCCTCGTGTAATTTGTATTTACTTCATTCACTTAGATCCCATTTGATAATCATTTAGACTCCGTTTGATAATCATTGGTTTTTTTGTTTTTGGTTTATGAAATTTAAGTTTATTTCTACTCAAATTTTTTACCATATGCTCCATCTTTCCTACAATGTATCCATATTTCCTTAAGAAAGTAGATGAAAACTAACCAAATTTCAAAAACAAAAATAGGCTTTTGGAAACTACTTTTTTTTGTTTCCAAATTTTGGTTTTGTTTATTAAAATATAAGTAAGATGTAGATATCCAAATAAGAAAAACTGTATAGAGTAAGGTAGTTGTTGTAGGCTTAAATTTCATAAACAAAAAAACGAAAAACAAAATTGTTATCAAACGGGGTGTTAGTTTTTTGTTTTTTATTTTTGAAATTTAAACTTACAACAACTAATTTACCATATATTTTTCTTACTTGGATATTTACATTTTTCTTATATTCGTAAAAACCAAACTAAAATTTAGAAACAAAAAAAAGTAGCTTCCAAAACCCTGTTTTGTTTTTAAAAGTTTGTTAGCATTCACATACTTCCTTGAGGAAAGATAAATACATTGTAGTAAAGATGGGATACATTGTAGTAAATTTGAGTAAGAATCGGCTAAAATTTAAAAAAAAAACAAAAAACCAAATGGTTATTAGATGGGGTCTTAGCTATCGTTGAAGGGGTGGTTCATAAGAGAAGTCGTTATACTTCAGTTCTCTTGTTCCATCATTCTTTTGTATTGCCTTAAATTTAATAAGTCTTAATGAATCACGTATATTTTGTTAAATTTCTCTATATTTTAATGGATTATTGAGCTTAATTGTGGAAATTGTATTCAATTTGATTTTTGTGCTTGGATATAAAATTTCGGTAATTATCATGTTTAATATATTTTTGCAATAAAAATGACAAAGAAAAAAATAATAATAATTAAAACAATTTTTTATGAAATAAAATGACATCTAAAATCATTGGTAAAAAAAGTAAATCCAATATCAATAAACCATAAATAATTAAATATATATTCTTCAACACACAAAGTCTCATTCTAGTGTAAACCACGACCACATGTTATGCGTAGAATCATTCTTCAAGGCCTATTTTTAGTTTGTTTTCAACTATAAAAAGAGGTCACAATTCTTTTCAAAAATTCATCCTCCATCCTTCAATACCCAATATTCTAAATGCTTTCTAATTCTTATTTTGTTTTAGTTTTATTTCAGTTTACTCTTTTTTTTTACCATGTGTGACTAAATATCAATTTCTTATTCGACTTTCACAGTTGGAGGGTTTATTTCATTTTTAATTGTGATTTACTTAATCAATATTTCAAAAAACCCCTCCTTTATTTTTTACTTAGAAAAAATTAGTTTATTAAGTTTTTTTTTGTTGGGATATGACTTATAAGACAAGGAGGTAGTCCATCGATTCTCAATATGTCCCTTAAGATGTATTTGTCAATCCTATTTTCATTTCTTTGAAACAAATACCCATTTGAATTTGATAAACTTTAACATTAAAATTATGCTCAAGATTTGGAGGACATGTTCTTTTTCATTTTTGTTTTTATACTGTTTTGTTTAGACTTCTTTTATGATTTAACATAATTCTATTTAATATATCTTTAATATATCTTCTAAAATTTTTAAAGTTCAACAATAAGATGGATGAATTTGAATCCATAATCTTTTCGACATAAATACATATTTTATGCTTTATGTCAATTAAGCTAAATCTCGAGGTTAAATTGGTGTCATCTCTTCATTGTCCTTTATGAATCTTCTATGGGCACAAGTTTTTGCAATGTATAATCATTATTCGAAGTAATAGATTCTTTTGTCATTATTTCATAATGAAAAATCAATTGGTTGGTACTTAGAATTCATCAATCTTTCCTATTCAATAGCATTTCATTGTTATTTCATGGAAAGAAACAAACCCATATAATTCGTTCTGAACTTAAAATATGATGTACCAAATGGACGGCTTGAAAAGGAAGAGGAACCAAATGAATATGATGTATCTGGAATAGATGGCTTGAATGTTGAACACAAGTACTACACATAATTCAAGTTCGTATCAGGCTTCAACTTATACACGAAAACAACCTAATTTGCCATGAAAATATACGAATGAATAAGAGATAGTTGGCTATCTTCAAAAAAAAAAATTGAAACTGTATTTTATATTAACCTCGAGATGCGTATAAGGTTACAAACCGTCCTACAATATTTGAATGTCAAAGAATTAGTATGAGATCAATTTATAGATAATGTCGTCCTCAAGGGATGGCACAGTACTTGAAAACTTAAGTTTTGAGGGAATGCTACCCTCAAAGTCTTAGGTTCGAGACTCACCTAGCCTAAGGACTTTCGTAGGTGCAACCATAAAAATTAAAATTGGAAACTTAAAAGCGAAAAAACAAACATCACTATCACAACCAATAAAATTAACACGAGTCATTCGGAAATAAGAAGATACTAAATGTCATTTGTCAATTTGATTTCAAGTCTAAAATTATACAAACAAAAACAAAATTGATATCCTTGTGTTCATAGATCTTCAATATCATACCTCCTAGCCCTCCATCTTCTTGAAAATCAAAGATTTGCCTTATCTAAAACTTCTAGGGAAAACAGAGCATCACAAGGGAATATTGCAAAGAAGATCTGGTAGAATGGAAAGAGCCTTAATGTTGAAACAAAAATTCTACATGAAATGCATAAAAATAAACTTGCAAACTCTAGAAAATTGAAATAGATAGTCATACAATCAGAGTTACCCAAATATAAAGTCAAATCTGATCTTGTATCTTATTCTTCTGCATCTTCTTTATTCTTCTTTTTCTTATTCTTTTTCTTCTCACTCCCATTAATATGACCATCTGCTTCACCATTTTGTGTATCATTTCCAGACTCTTTATCTTTCTTCTTTTTCTTCTCGGACTTCTCTAGCCCGGGTGTTTCTGCTTCCTTCGCATCTTTGTCCTTCTTCTTCTTTTTCTTCTCGGACTTCTCAGTCTCGGGTGTACCTACTTCTTTTGCATCTTTGTCTTTCTTCTTCTTTTTCTTCTCGGATTTTTCAGCATTTTCTTCGTCCGAAGGTTCTGCAGTACCCTTCTCTTTGTCCTTCTTCTTCTTTTTCTTTTCTTTCTTCCCAACTTCTTCAGCTTCTTCAGTCTTTTCAGCTTTCAGTTTCTTAGCAGGAGCTGCTTCTGTTTCTTCATCGTGTTTTCGCTTCCGCCCTCCATCCTCAACAACTGCATCCATCTGCTTTGTAGAGGCAGTATCGGTGGCAAAGACACTTGCAACCATTGAATCCCCACCAGTAGGCAAAACCAAATTCCTCAGCCACTCCTGAGGAGTGTTTTCATTTGGTTTTCCATGCTTATCCAACTTCCCTGCTCCAATAAGCTTCTTCTTCATCGATGCCCTTGGACCCAATCCCCATTTCCTCGGGTATGTATCGCGGTCCATCACAACCCTTTTGATCTTTGCAACAACACCATGATCACAAGTTGCTATCACTGCAGTGGTCATCTCTGCAATACCAAGAGCAATGGCTTCACCCTTGGTGGTCATAAGTACAACTTCTTCCCCAACCTCAATATCATTCTCAAATCTCAACAACCCTGGAATCATTAACTTAGCACCATAACAAATAGCATTAACAGCAGAATCCTTGACAACCAATCTTTTATAGCTTGTCAAAACAACCTCGAGAGGCATAATTACCCTTCTCAAATAACTCTCATCCTTAAAATTATCATAAACCCATTGAGCATCCATCACATCATGCATTGTAACCATGTTATCCTTCTCACCCAAAATCCCAGACCTCACCCTCCTAAGTTCCTGCATATGCCCTCCAACACCAAGAATCAACCCCAAATGCACACACATTGTTCTAACATAAGTTCCAGCTTCACAAGAAATCCAAAACACAACCAAATGTTTATCAGCATCGTACTCTAAAAGCTTACTCTCATAAATAGTCCTAATCCTAAGCTGTCGTTTCACAGCCGAAATCAAAGGCGGCCGCTGAAACACAGCTCCAGTGAGCGTCTCCAGAGCCCGAGCCACTTTCGCAACATCCGGCACAGCCGAATGCAGCCGAGCAATACACACATACTCCTTACCCGCACCTTGTTGCGATTTCACGAGCCGCGTGGCTCGATCAATGCACACAATCAAATTACCAGTAACCTTCGGGTCGAGAGTGCCGCTGTGGCCCGTTTTCTCGACCCGAATGATCCGTTTAATCCAAGCCACCACCTCATGCGAGGAAGGGTTCGCTGGTTTATCAAGGTTGAGAATACCGTACCTGATGTACTCGGCCAGAGGCCGCTTGAGAGGAGAGAAACCGCACGGGAGAGGAGTGTAGTGGCCGGTGCGTACATTGAGCCGGTCGTAGTTTTTCAACAGAATAGGCCATTGAGATGTGTCCACCGGAGGAGTGAAGCTTTGAGGCTTGATCATGAAGTCGGTGACGTCCTTCGGCGGCGGCGGCGGCTCGTCGGAACCGACGGCCGGCGACAGTTGTTCATCCTTGTTTCTATGCTTCTTCTTCTTCTCCGATCGAGAAATCTCAACTTCCGACATGGATGAACTTCGGAAAGCTTGACAGTGAGCTGCGAATCTGGAGAAACCAAGGAAGAGAGGAAATGGTTTAGGGTTTTAGAGGCTGACGACAGTGGCTTAAGGCGCTAATGCTAATATATATGGGCTTGCTTGAAATTTAGCGGTAGTGGGCTCATATGAAAAACAATGAGGCCCAGTGGCCCAAATGGAAACGATGGGAAAGTTCGCAATAATTGAAAATTATATGAAATTGTATTGGCCGTGAAAATAATTATAAATATTAGAAAATTCTAAAATATTTGAATTCGTTAATATGTTATTTTATTATATATATATATTTATAAATTTCAATGTTATAAAAAAAAAAATATGTGACAATACTTATTAATTTTTTTAAAAAGATACGATGATGGTATAAAGAGAGGACGACAGTTATAGATATCAATAATTACACTTGCGGGGATTTATAGTTGTTTTCTAAAATTAACCAGTCTGGCAAGTTAGCAATGACTGAAATAATGAAGAGCCTTACAGCCGTAATCAATTGGTTTTGGAATTTATGCTCCGTTTGATACCATTTTGTTTTTAGTTTTTTATTTTTGAAATTCAAGTATACAAAATTTATCTTACCATATACATGTTTTTTTACTTAGATATCTCATCTTATCTATATTTCTAGAAACCATACAAAAATGAAGAAACAAAAAAGTTGTTTCCAATAAGTTGTTTTTGTTTTGAAACTTGGTTAATATTCACATAATTTTAGCTCGATAGACTGTAAGAAAGATAACAATTGTAGAGCATTTGAGTAAAAATAAATTTAAATTTCAAAAACAAAAACAAAAAATAAAAAATCCAAATGATTACCTAAGAAGTATTTAGTACATATTTCTCATCATTACAGTATTATGTCACATATGCAAGTATATAAAA
Organism: Sicyos edulis; assembly: GCA_036507275.1. Lineage (NCBI taxonomy): Eukaryota > Viridiplantae > Streptophyta > Magnoliopsida > Cucurbitales > Cucurbitaceae > Sicyos > Sicyos edulis. Next base: position 44,710,315 of record CM071847.1, on the reverse strand, counting down.
AAAATGTATTAAAAAATATAAAAAACAGTGATACTTTAACTAATGAGAGAAAAATAATATTGAAAATGTGGCACAAAGAAAAGCTTGTAATAGGTACTTCTTAGAAAGTATCCCAGTATTGCTAAAAAAAGGAAACAATGCCCCTTTAAGGTATCTTCATCCAGGGCACTCATTTCCTTTTCCTGTCATATGACCTGAAATTCGACTGGAGCTCTAAAAATAAGAGCAAAACTTGAGTATTACTTAGGAAGTACTTGGTATATATTTCCCTTCATTTGTGAAGACAATAATGTATCACTTATGCAAGTATATAAAAAAAAACATTAAAAATATTAAAAATAATGATAATTTGACTCATGAAAAAGAAATAATATATTGAAAATGTGGCATATTATTATTGTCATAAATGGTGGAAAATATGTACCAAGTACTTGAGAGTAGTACATAAGTATTGCTCAAAAAAATTATATCACAAAACCAATGGCCGCCGCCGAAACTGGGGAATAATGATAAAGTGACCCAAAGCCAGCATTGAAGAAAGTAACAGTCACTTCCCACCAACAAAAAGATCCTCCTCCAAGTGAGGCAGTGGTACAAATATTATCTTACATTATAATGGCAGTACATAAGAAATGGTGCAACCAACTAAACACTTTCTACACGAAATTTTTAAAAAAAAAAAAAGAAGAAAGTTTTACCAGATATTACAACATTACAAGAAGCGATGGCGTATTTTCCTCCATTACTGTTGTCCTTTGAGATCTCAGATTGGTTACAACTCTTACAATTCAGTGAGATTTTGTGGTTAAGTTTTGTTTGTTCTACATCTAACTCCTTCCAATACAGGTTGTTGTTACATAGATTATGGCTGTTGTATAAATCTGTCAAGACTTTACTTTTGGCCTTGGCATGCGCCAGGTCGATACTCTCCGATGCCAAGCAGGTCCTGAATATGTTTAAACATGAAATTATGTTGGAGATACTCACTTGTGGTGCAATTATCCCACATTGATAAGATGAGGATTCTCAACACATTTATAAGGGATATGAGTTACTCTCCTCATTACCAATTGATTTTGAGGTGGAACCTCATATTCTCTAATATGGTATCAGAGCTCCATGTGGGTCAATGGTCCTCCCAAATTTCGATCCTACCCAAAATGCTTTGAATTTCAAAAAAGCGGGTGTGGAACCCACCCAAGCGGGCATAAGCTTAAGCGGGTATTTGATCCCAAAGTTTGGATCATACCCTAGCAAAAAGTAAGCCAAAACGGGTATTTCGGTCCACAAATTAGGATCCAATTCAAGATGGCATTTCCCAATATATGGCCATCATCTTGAGGGGACATGTTGGAGATACTCACTTGTGGTGCAATTATCCCACATTGATAAGATGAGGATTCTTCAACACATTTATAAGGGATATGAGTTACTCCCCTTATTACCAATTGGTTTTGAGGTGGAACCTCATATTCTCTAATAAATTGCTTGCGGCAGAATCAAACTATTCTATGGATATAACCGATTTAGGAGGGCATGAATTCCATGAGTATGTTATGAAATGACCAAAATCACTTTTATCATGTTCAAAATTACTATTAAGAAAAATGTATAAAATTACTCCAAAACATACTTATAGAAACATCTTACATACATAAAAAATCAAGATCAAAAGAGAGCCTTTGAGATCATCTAAGAAGTTAAAGAATTCAATTCATAGTGGTCACCTACTTAAAAAATAATTTATCACGGATTTCCTTGACATTGATTTTTTTTTTGTTGGTATTTGTGATTGTCACGGCCAGCTTGCGCGAACCTCGACTAATATCACGGAACATACTCTCTGACCCTACGACAATTGGATGTCAAGGAACTTGTAGGAAATTATATCCTAGATAAGTGGTTACCATGGATTGAACCCATCACCTCTTAGTTCTCCTAGGTCATTCTTTGGTGGTTGCCGGTTGGCATTCAAATGTTGTAAGGTCAAGCACTAAATCCCGTGAGAATAGTTGATATGTACGTAAACTGCTCAAGAACACATGATTATGTGAATTTTAAACATTTACAATCCAAAGACGTGAGTTTAAAACTCTTGCCATGTTTTTCATTCTTAATGGATAGTGATAAATCACAAGGAATACTCCAGTAACCAAATTGATATATGAGCCCACATATTAGATAAGTGTTAACTATTGGAAATAAATACAAAAGATTTGGTGTGCATACTCTGACTAGCTTCTGCATTTAGTGACCATTTAACTTTAAAGATTTCTAACATTGATCTATTTCCAACCGAACATCACTAAAATAAATAAATCCGCCACTTGGGAAATCTTAAAACTAAGCAACTACTAAAAATATAAATTCTCTAAGTCGTTAGTGAGAAATAAAAACTTACTTGGCATGCCTTATTCTTGGCCCTGGTTTCTGCTGTGCTAGGAATATCATGATTTGGTTTTATGAATCTCTTCTCACGCCGTTCACACGAGCCCCATCCATCACAAAATCTACCACCTCTAGTATTAAGAAAATGAGTTTCAGACTGTAGTTCAGTTCAAGAATATATCACATGAAAATAGCTTAACTCTGAAAAAATTGATAAACGAATAAGAGTAGAATAATGCACAAGTTATCAAGTTCCATTCAAGAACATACTGCATATATGCTCGAACAACAAACTCAGCACGCTGGACATTGCGATTCTCGTCAAATTCAATTGTCTTGTCCTTGATTTCAAAAGAGAGATTGAAATAAAATGATATCTTCCTCCATCCTGTATAAAGTAACTGTCTCGGTTACAACTATTTCTCCATGCTGTAATGAAAGGACATAGAATACATTGCTCGACCTGATTTTTTTATGAAAGGGTTCCCAGCAATCATTGTAAAGTCTGATTTCTCTAAAATCTGTACATGAGATTGTCAAAGAATATAAAATTACAATAATTTTTAGAGACGTGGAAATAAATCACTTTAAGAGATTTCAGAAAGGCAAGTGCCAATCAAAATATTGATACACATAAAAGACGTGGGACTTGCAGCGTTTGTTAATGTGAGCTGAACTAGGCCATACTTTTTTCTCTTTTTTTTGAAACCGGGAAATAGAAGCTTCTCTCCACCACCCGGGATAACCACACCCATCTCTAGGTCAGGCACCGGGAGACAACAAAGGAATGGAGACTCGGGAGGTGTCTACAAATTAATGTCACGGATGAGTTTCAAACTTGAGACCTTGAGGGGAGCACATCTTTAAAACTCAAGTCTTCAACCACTATGTTACCCCTTTGGAACACTAGGTTATACTTAATCGATATGAACATACAAAATATCAACAAAATTTTAGGTAGTAACATGTCCTGAGAAATCCCATGACCAAGTAAAAGTGAGATTATTAAGAGTTTAAGAGAAAATAAAATTATTCATAGAAGCAAATATGTAGCTGTTAGAGGTTTTTTTTTTTGTTGTTGAAACAAGGTAACCACACCCGTCCCTAGGCCAGGCACCAAAGACATCGAAGGAGTAATGTCACAAGTAAGTTTTGAACCCAAGACCTTGAGGGGAGCATATCCTCAAAGCCCATGTCTCCAACCACTGTGCCACCCCTTAGGGGGTGTAGCTGTTAGAGTATTAGAAAGAAAATATTCGAAATATCATTAGGATATGGTAAATGCATTCCCATGTTGACTTCGCAAATTTAAATTGGATTGTTTGTACCATGATTTAAACAAGTCATACTTTTGTTATCTCACATTTTTCAATCTCCCTCACTAAAATGAGCCATTAATGGCTTCTCATGCACACAATATTACACACCAGCCTGTTCTGCATTGAGACATGGTGTACTTTTGAAAACTTGGCGTCTTTTTAAGACAAGTGGGAGGGCAAAAGTTTTCTACTGTCGTTAAACTAAAACTTCCAGCAATAAAACTATTGTTTAACATTATAAACTAATTAAGACTGCGACCTTCACTTGATATGATTCCCACCTCTTCGGAGCAAAACTCTTGGATCAACTGTCGGGAATTCAACCATTCTCCCACATTGGTTAAATAAAGAGAAATTGAGGCCTTTTGGGTCGAGTGTTCATGACCAGTGCAGACAATATCATACCAATGTGGATATCTATTCAAGATGTTTGTCCCTAACAATGTATATTCTAAAACAAAATGCAGATTCCAAAATGTCATAATAATAAATTCTACAATTTCCTAACTTCAAGTGCTCGGGCTATCCTACTATTCATGTTCACTAAACAGAGACTTGTAAAGTATCACATGAAGATGAAAACTAAAGGCAGAACACGAAATGGATATAGAAAATACCGCCATTGCCGCATTTTGATACTCCTTAAAGAGAGACACAGAAGGGAACTGCCCAGAGAGGCTATGCCTAGCAATTCCACTCCCCTCGTTCAGCCCACTCCCACAACTAGCCGGAGATCCCTCAGAACCCGAACCCATTTGCGGCGACAAAAACGCTTCAGGAGACAAATAAACCGGCCCACGAACCGGAGTCCGTACCGCATTGTTACACACCACTGCAAGAGGACTGCTCTCACTCACTTCCGACGAGCAAGTCCTTGCGATTTTCCGAGGAGGTTGAAACACCCAAGGCTCCTGCACCACTTCGCCCTCGGCCAAAACCCTAGAACTCCTCTGCGCCGGAGTCATAGGGCTTTTCGGGTATTTCGGCGGCGGAGAAGGGTTAGGTTTATTGAGGCAATTCAGAGCTAGAGACTTACGAGTTTTGGAGGATGAAACCGCCGCCGCCGCCGCAGAGTCGATTACAGCCCACAGAGCCGCATCGTCGAAATCTTTGTCGTCGATTGCAGAGTACGAAGCTGGGAACGCCATTGTAGTGAAATTGCGAGCTTCGTAACTGACCGGAGTCAATTGGCTGTAGCCGTCGGAGAAGGCTCGTTCGCCATCTCCGGCTCCGACTGCGAGATCTGAATTGGCCGGAAATGCAACCTAGCGGGAATGGTCTATTCGAATTCAGCAGACATGAAAAAACGGCGTCGTTTGATAGCATGGAGCACTGTGGGCCTGAAAGATAAATGGGCTAAATGTTTATGGTCTGACAGTAAGCCCATTTGCATGATCCATCCATCGAACACAAGACAAAGCAGGAAATCGAACATAAAATATAAAGAAATTGTAATGGATGACTTAAAATAATTATAAATGCAGTTAATTTTAAAAATATTTATATTCAAAGTCATCACTAAGATTTAATATTATATTACATTAATACAATATTATGAATTAATAATACATTTCAAATTGTTTCCTATAAACAAGTTGTAACTGACATGACTAAGGGTGTGTTTGGAGCACCGGTTTAGTTATGATATACATAAGGTGATGATAAACGGTGGATTATTATAAATAGTATTTGAGGGACAAGTTATTATGATAAACGATGTTTGAGAGGCTGGTTATATAACAAAAAGTAATATATGTAAGGTTTAGATAAACGGGGACGTAGGTTTAAATAAACGGGCACGCATGTTTAGATAACTACCGTTTATAATAAACGGTGGGGCAAACATCGGTTGAGTTATTATAACCAACACAACCATTTACATAAACGGGGGCAAACACACCTTAAAAAGTCTCCCACCCTTAAAAAGAATAAAAGAAAATCTAAATTATTTCAAAAGTGATAAAAATTATTCCAAATCTTCTAAAACCAACCAAATATTTTCAAATTAAAAGACCATACTTTCCATATTTAGAATCTAAAAGGAAAAAACTTTTTTTTTAGTACACATATCCGAGGAGATGAACAAATACCGATTATCGAAATCGAACATGTGATGCTGGTATTGAACTTGTTTACAACCAAACAAGTTAAAATTCATCAACCAAGTTTTGTTTGACAATTATTTTTTCTAAAATTTTGATTCGTCCTAGAACTTGACTCTATTATTTAACATATATATGGAATCAACGAAAAAAGAAAATAGATATTGAAATCTCAACCCATTTACAGTTTTTGAAAACGACAGAACTCGACGATTCCTTATAGATAAGAAGTAAAGCCAAAGTTCTAAAAAAGAGCGATAATAATGGAGGAGTGGAAAAAAAATAAAAAAGAAAAATAAAAGTAGATTCCTGAAAAGATCAATCAGAGCCACTTTCGGGCAACGCCTCGGCCCATCCCCCGCAAATGGACAGAATTCGATGTGGGCCCATTGGATTAGGAGCATGATTGACACGTGGGTCCATTTCCATGTTTAGTCTTTCTTGAAAAAAAATATGACTTTTTACTAATCAATTAGAAAAGGTAATTACATTAGTCTCCAACTTTTACCAAAATTGCAAGATTATTCCACTATTTTAATTTCATAATTAAGGTAAATTGTAAAAGACAATCATACTTGAAATGAAAAAGTTTAGTGTTATTTTTCTTTAAATGAAAAGTTAATTCCTCAATATAACTCTTAATCCAAATATTACCTAAATATGTAAAACAAACAGCCCCTCCATTTTCACCACCGGTGGAATAATGATTTTTGGGACAACCACGAAAATTACCATTTTAAATCGGTCCTTTTGAAAATAATGGTTTTTTTTGTTAAATGGATAACGATAAATAACCATTTTTTAAAATTTAGAAAAAATCTAACCTTAATAAATCAAAATGATAGAAGAAATCTGAATATATATATATATATATATATATATATATATATATTATCAAATATATAATTATAAATCGAATGGACTGGTGGTATAATGGTTTTGGTGTTTGATTGTAAACTAATTCAACATCAACATTACAGGTTCGAAATCAAATTTTTAGTCCTTTTTTAAAGTCAATTTTAAGTCAAAGTTGCCATATTAAAAAAAGCTCAAACCTAGGGGTGTACCAGGGGAATTATTTTGGACCAATTCAAAATTTCAGTTTAGGTAATCCACTCATCCATCAAATTATATGCATTAAATTTAACCTAACCCAATTTATAACCTAGGTAAAAAAAGTGAATATGAAAGACATAATATTATACTTAAATATAGGTTATCTATCTTATGAGTGTATGTTTCTTACTAAAAAAATGTATATTTTTAACTAATATATTAAGAAAATATCTTATTCTTAGTTTGTGTTAGGTAGAATTGAGTTGAACAAACCAAATTTTAGTCAATTCAAAAACTAATCCAATCTAAAATAAAAATATAACCCAATCCAACTTTTACTGTTTCAATTGGGTAATTCGGACTGTTTGAGTTTTCGATTTTTTTGTGCACTTGCCTAACTCAAACCTATAATCTAACTTGGAGGAAATTAAAAATTGTAAATGTATCTTAGAAAAAACACATGGCATTAAAACAGTCAACATTTTAATTATATTATTATTATTTTTTTGTACACGCCTGCTCAAACCTGTAATCTAACTCAAGTTATACTATATAGTGAATGTTAAGCCGCATGTCAATTTGAGTTCAATTGATATGATGTCAACAAAAATTTAGCTCAACATACTTGTCGTAAGATTTGATAGTGCACTACTATTCACGAATACCAGTTTTTAGGATCAAATTCATGATCAAATAATTGAATTGAATTACAACCAATCAACCAAAGCAAATCAATATGCAACCAACCTTTTCAACAAGGAAAACACACACACACATATATATATAGTAGAAACAACCATACTTAAGTGGGTTTAAAACTATAATCATTTAGGCCAGTTTGATAACCATTTTGTTTTTTGTTTTTGAAATTTAAACCTACAACAATTACTTCACCATAGGTTTTTTCTTATTTGAATATCCACATCTTACCTTTATTTTAAGAAACAAAACCAAAAATTGGAAACAAAAAAGAGTATTCACCTACTTTCTTAAAGAAAGATTGATACATTTGTAGGAAAGATGAAGTATATTGGAAATTTGAGGAAAAATAAGCTTAAATTTCATAAACAAAAAACAAAAAACCAAATAGTTATCAAACGAGGTTTTAATTATTGGACCCTACATAATTCAGTTGAGCTAATTTTTTGTTGAGACATCATTTATTGTCTGGTATATCAGTCATTTCTATAAATCTAACATATTTATGTTCAAACAAGTTATCGAATAAAACATCTCCTCCATTTGTGCATCAAAGTTTTTTGGGAAAAATGCACAAACCACCCCTAAATTATGGTACCCCTAAAATTTTAATTTGATCAATTACCACCCTTCAAATTTGATAAGTGGTGCAAATTAACCTCCTATGTAAGGATAAAATTGTCATTTTCCTCTTCTACCTTTGTCTTCTTCTTCAATGGCTTAACCTCATTTTTCCGAAATTGAGTAACAACAGAGACAAATGAAACTACAAATTGCATTAGGGTCAATGCTTCTAGACTCGCCGTTTCATTATTTCTTTTAATTTCAGAACAAACAAGAGTCGGGTGATCCTTTCATATTTTACTAAATTTAGACAGGAGTTTAATTGCACCATTTGTCAAACTTGAAGGGTGTTAATTGATCAAATTAAAAAATTTAGGGGTGATTTGTGCATTTTTCCCAATTTTTTCTGTGATTATAGAGTAAAAATGGATTAACACCAAACCAAATAACCAATCGCGTCATTGACTCGATAAAGTTAAAATAGTGTATGCTATAATATATTGGGATGTGATTTTATGTATGACCAATAAAAAAGAAATCATTACAAAAGGATTTTGTGAATCAGTAGTACAATTACTCACATTAGTGGTACTACAAATTACTATGATGCTCAAATGTACTACTACAAATCAAGACACATTTATGCAGTACATTATATATTTTTTAAGCTACTTGAGAAAACAGAATCTAGTTAGACACTTTTATTTTGATTTTGTAGTATCTCCATTGCACCCCCCAATAGAATCTCTATCCTACATGAATAAAAATAAGATTAATAGTTTATCAATATACATTCATTGACAAAAAGGTCAACGGTTCAATTCCTTCATCCCTAAAAAAAATAAATATCTCTCATTTCTTTCTTTAATCATTTAAAATAACAACAAGAGTTTATGGAACTTTAATTGTACAAATATGGTGTTTACAAAATTTCAATTAAAAAAATTATTATCAACTCGTTTATATAAAATTAATTTATGGGTTTATATAATTGAATCAATAACTATTAAGATAAATACTTAAAGTGTTTTTTAAAACTAAATTCTTACCAAGTTTGATGCATATTAATTGGTATATCTCACTACGATGATTTGAATTTCAATCAATATAAATGTGAATGTTTAAAAAAGAGTTTATTTTTTAATAAAATAAAAATTGCTATCAAGATTTAATTATAATACTAATTTAATCAAATAATTTTTTATATTTTAAATATAATCTTGTTATTTATTTATTTATTTTTATTATTCAAGTCTACAAATCTTCAAAAATAAAAATGTTATGTATGACATACAAATATTATACATTAGTTCAAATTCATTTTTATTGGGCGAAGATTTTACTCAATAATATTTAAGTGTAAAATATTTGAAAATTTGATTTCATGATTATTAGGTCATATATGATGTTAACGAAACTAAATTTATTTTGAATCTGAATATTAATATTATCAAATGTGGTATGATATTGATTTTATACTATTTATTTATATATATATATATAATAATAATAATGGTTATATTTTCTTATACTTATGTTAATAGCTAAAATTTTCAAGTTTATATTATTGAACAAAAAAAATATAAGACTAGTTTAACAAAAATTGTATAAAATACTCTAATATCTTATCTCCTTTTGGTGCATTCCAAATAAGAGTTTTTTTTATCATCTCATCTCTTTGCAATTCAAACAAGGTTTTTATATCATGTCATCTCATCCTCTTACACTTTAAATACGATTTTTCTGTTGTCAACAACTTATCTTCCCTGAAGCCAAACACCCTTAATTAAACAATCACTTATTAATTTATAATATTTGATAGTGAATGTAAAGCTATTTTGTTTTTTTTATTTTTACCGCAATTTGATATTGAGTGTAGTATTATGTTATAGTTTTTTTTTTTTTTTGAATTGAAGTATTATGTTATAGTTACGTAGTTCATTTTCTAAATGAAATCTTGAAATTTAACTATTTAAATTCATATATTTTCAAAAATATTATATTATTTCATTTGAATCTTTGATTTTAATATTTAGGGCATGTTTGGGGTGAGTATTAAGTTAATCCGGATTAACTTAATCCTCCAAATTCGTGTTTGGTGGACGGATTAAGTTAATCGCTCAGATTAACTTAATTCTTCACGAAATCCAACAATAATCCTCATATATTCTTTCTCTGCCTCGTTTTTCGAAATCATCTTTAATTCTATTTTTCAAACAATTTATTCAACTTTAAAATTTAAATTTAAAAGTTTATTCAAATTATTTTTTATGTTTAATTTTTTTAGAATAAAATTATTTTTTTATATTTTGTAGTTTATTTAATATATAATTGTATATTCTAAATTTAATGTTAAATGTTAAATAATTAAAGAAATAAATAATTCAAAAGAACAAAGACAACTATATTTGAATTTCAAAAGATAATTATTTGAATGTAACAAAATTTTATTATTAAGATATAGTATGAATCTCTTTAAATTTGGAAGGAATAGATATTAACAATATAATTAACAAATAATTTGAAATAATGGATATTAACAATTGACTCTTTTTATTGGAGAAAACTAAGTTAACCAATCTTCAATTTTTTTTGGAGAAAACTTTCGTAATCGTAAAATATAAAATGCATTCTTTTTACATTTGTAAAATATAAAATGCATACATCTAATAGAATGTCAAGAAATTTGTTTTGCTATTTTTTTATGGTATTTAAAAATGGTTCGAATTCCCTTATCCTAGTTATTGTAAAAATAAATTTAAAACTATATTCATTTTAAAAGGTATTAATGAGTTTTATTAAATAAAAAATCAAATAAAACATGTTACATGTAAATTTTCATAAATAATTTGAATCCATTTGGATACTTTAGTTTAATTAATTGAAAAAACAACATTAAATATTTTAATTGACTATTTTAAAATTATGTTCAATTGAAATCAATGGTTGGTACATAAAATATCACAAAAATTGCTAAATTTTAAAACTCATTTTACTACTTAGAATGTAATTTGATTTATTATTATACACATACGAAATTTTACTTATGTTATTTGATGACTTTTTTCTAAACATCTAAATAGGTTTTTATGTTTCTCAAAAGAAAAAAAAAAACCTTTTTATTATATATACTCATATATGAATGTAATTTTGTTATTTATACATTAACTGCAACTTTAATTTGAATGAGTATTAGGTAAAATAATTTTAAAATGCATGAAAATTAGGTTTACACTTTTATTATAACTTTCATCAACATATTTGAAGTTATAACTACTTTTAAATATGAGTAAAATTGAATTTCAACTTAAGGTGTACTAAATAAATTAAAATTTTTTTAAACAAATTTAAATTTATACCAACCTTATAATTGAGCAATTAAATTAAAATGATTTTTACATAATTTAATGTCTTTCTAAATTTTTTTAATGAATATAAAATTTGTTATATATTTTTTAAATTTAATATAGATATTAAGTTAAAATTGAAATAAATAATAAACATATGTTTTTGAATGAATATTATGTTGTTACTATTTCTAATTAATGTCATTTTGTCATTTATTTATTATAAAAAAAAAACAAATTTTAAAAAATGTTAAATAAAAATTCAGTTTAACTTAATCCTTACACCAAACAACAGTCAGCTTAACTTAATCCAGCTTAACATAACATGTTCACCAAACACAGATTAACTTAATACTCAGCTTAACTTAATACCGACTAACTTAATCTTAATCCCTGCACCAAACACGTCCTTAGTTGCGTAATGAGGTAACCATTTGAGTATATTATTTAGTCCCAAATGTGGATAAATAAAAAAAACAATCTAGTTCTGTTTTTTTTTTTTTTTTCATATTCTTGTAATTTATTTCATTATTGGGTCCCACCATTGATTCATCTTCAAAAGATCAAATATGGACCGTTCATTACCGTTCTCGTCGTCGAATGTGGACCCCACCAAACCGAACTGAAAACCATACGAGTGATGAACACGAGAGGATACGTGGAAGAGAACAGGAGCAGCTTCGAGTATACTCGAAAATTTCCATCCGTTACGATTCCGACACGTGGACGGTGGATATGGCCTTTCTCTCGTTCCCCAGCCTCTATATATGGAACCCATTATTCTCACTTTCAAACTCGTTCAATTGCGAGAAGTTTCAGTTTGATTTCGAAAACTAAATTCCCAATCTCTTTCGTTCTTCGCTGTTCATCGTCGAAAATGTCGTGCTGTTCTGGCAAATGTGGATGCGGCAAGGACTGCCAATGCGGAAGCAGCTGTAACGGGTGAGAAATCGCTAAATTACTCCTCTGTATTTGCTCATCATCTGGATTGATTTTTCGATTTGTTTTCATGGAAAATGATCGCTCGAGAATCTGTTCTTCCAATTTCTTGTATGCTGCTTTCAATTTCTCTTTTCATCGCTGTACCTTTGTTCCTGAACCGATTCCGTTTGGATCATATGCTGATTTCGTTTTTGAAGTCTGATTCTGAGACAAGATCGCCAGATCTGGAGTTATACGCTTCTGATTCATCTAAAAATGACTTCGATCTGAATTTTTTTGATATTTCGCTATGCAGGTGCGGTATGTACCCTGATCTGAGCTTCTCTGAGACCACCGCTACGATCCAGACCTTCGTCGTCGGTTTCGCTCCTCAGAAGATGTACGATTATGAAATTAGACTAATCTATCAAGCGAAATCAGTTCTGATTCATGATTTAAGTTACTAACGGTGCTTGATTTTCCATGAATTTCAGGTCGTTCGAGGTTGCAGAGATGGGAGCCGAGGGCGACGGCTGCAAGTGCGGTGCAGACTGCAAATGCGATCCATGCACCTGTAAGTGAGGCAACGGCTGATCAAATCCTCGCGATCTGAGATGTTCTTCGAGTATGAATAGTATGGGGATCATAATAACAATTATATCGAATCTTAAGTGTTCTTCCTTCTATCGTTGCGTCGTTAAGAGTCGATTAGCGTTCCTAAATTTTAAATAATAGCAGTTGTGGAGTTGTGGAAAAACTTGTATGCTGTTATGGTTCGCGGATCTTGTTATGGCTTAAGATTTATGCGTTTAATCTATATATCTGTTTAATTAGCGTTGATTTTCTGTGGTTGGAAATGGTATGTTGTTGTGCTGATATCTGTGGTTGGAAATGAAGAACATAGATAGGATGTCCCGTAAAATCGGTGATTATCCCTAAGCTGTGTTTGGGCCAATTTATGTAAACGGTCAGAGTTCATTAGAATAATTCAACAGATGTTTGCTCTACGTTTATTATAAATTGTGATTATCTAAACTTGAGTGTCAATTTATCTAAACCTACTTGTCGGTTTATCTATACTTTATATATATTATTTTTTGTTACATAACCAATCCCTCAGATACGGTTTATCATAATCCTTTTTATAATAATTTAGCCCAGTTTATCATAATCCTTTATCATAATCTATAATTCACCGTTTATCATAATTTTTTGTTTATAATAATTAAACCACAGTTTATCATAATCTTCTGTCTATAATTAAATCGGTAATTAAATCGGTGGTCTAGAGGCACCCTAAATATCTATTTCCAATGAATATCCAAGATTTTAGATTAATATTTGATTTAATGAAAAAGCTTATCATAAAATAAAATTCAACAATTTCTTAGTTTAATATTTGATTTAATGAAAAAGCTTATCATAAAATAAAATTATAAACAATTTTGGTGGGGCCGGTGAAATAGGTTTAATTAAATGCATATTTACGTGTTCGAGTTATATGGGAAATAGTTGTGGGAGTAAATAATTTCTGAATTTTAAAAAAAAGAGAGAAGATAATTGATTACTTCTCTATTTTCCTTTTCCATCATTTTTGTCCTCTTTGTTTTGAAGGTTGGTTGGAACATCCTTCTATTTTTGACGATTTAAAGGGTTTTTTTAAGGTAAATTCTGGTTGTTTGAAACCCCTTTTTTTTTTTATTACGTCTTTCAAACTTTTTTTATTTTTCACATCTCAATAATAATCAATTTGACAATGATTAAATATTAGAATTGCACACCTATTGTTGTTGCGGACCCTACTTCTTGCTATAATTCTATCCATACATTGAATTGATATTAATTTTAGGTATTTATAAATACGTATATTAGATAAGAAAAATAAAAGGAAATATTGTACAACTAGTTCGGTTTTATTTTTACAAAAAAAAAATTATTTTATTTTATTTTAAGAAAAAAAAACAGATGTATCAAACATGAAGGTTCTGTTAACTTAAAAATAGCTACAAAATATATGAGTGTTTTTTTTTTAATATAAAAAACAATTCAAAATATATTTTAAGAATATATTTGCCAACATGAGCAATAAGGCTCGATGGAAATCGAAATTCAAAACTAATAGTAGTGTTTCATAACTAATCTTTTGAAATGTAAGGACGAACCAAAATTATTGCACCATGAGATTATCATCATGTTGAAATTTGGACTTATTATTATTATTTTTTTTTTGAAATTTGGACCTAATACTGTAAATATACATTTACACCAGTTGAGTCCTACACTCCCTCTTCTATCACATACTGAATTTATTTCTATTAGAAAATAAAATTTTCTTCAAGAATCTTTAAATATATGGAACATCAGTCTCCCTCCCTCCCTCCACTATGTACTAAAAAAAAATATATATATATATATATATATATATATATATATATATATATTTGGAATAACTCTAGATTATATCTACTATCACAATATTAGAACATAAGTTGTTCTTTTTCGATGATTCATTACTTTGTACATGTTGACGTGGCATATTGGATGATCTTCTGATCGTGTTGTGACTCACGATCACACTTTTTCACTGGCATAAATCTCGAATCTATACATATATACATATACATATATATATATATATATATATATATATATATGTTCTATAGATACATTTATGAAGAAAATGAGAGTTTCCAAAAGTTTTTGACTTTTATCCAGCATATTATTGCTTTTAATCTTGTAACTTGCAATGGCAAGAAGTAAAATTTCTGTAATAAAATCAACAAAATTTAGAAGATAAAAAACTATATGAAAAAAAAAAAAAAAATTTAGTGTTTAGGTTTGATGTCCCGCTAATCCTTTTAAAATCAAATATTTTTATCTCTATATTTCAATGGTACAAAAAGATTAAAAGTGAATATTATAAACATGTCATATATAAAAAATTTCAATTTTAATTTTTAAAAGACCAAAATTTAATTTTCTCACAATAATGAAAAAGAGAGTAAAAATCAAAAGGTATTTTCACCAAAAAAAAAGGACCCACATCCAAAGTTTCAAAGCTTGAAGGTTTGCTATTGGGACCAAGATTAGATTATCTTAGAGACAAAAGTCTTTTTCCTTTATGACTTGCTTGTGGGCGAGAGGATAGATTTGAATTACAGCCTTGAGGGCGACCTACATTAAACATTTAATAGGTTTGGACTTTGGAATAGATCTGTGAAACCAACTATTTAGCCAAATTGTTATATGTGAGTGCCTAAGGTTTGCCAATTATTAAAAAAAAAAAAAAGGTCTTATTCTGAAAAAGAAAGTAAAAAGACAAATGGTCTTTTCACACATCCAAAGTTTATCTACTTTGGGGACTGATGGACCTCAAAAATGGAGGAAAATCCATGTTTAGGGGGGAGAATGAGTGATGGATTTTTTTAAAAAAAATTGTTTAAGCAATCTTTTTTTAATTAAAAAAGGTGAAAAAAAATCATAAACTAGAATATTTTTCTGAACTTGTTGATCATGGAGAATTCCCATATGTTCCTGTGAAATTAAATAGAAAATTTGGAAGAGATTAGGAATAAAATCGGTGTTATTTCAAAAAAAAGAAGAGAAGAACAAAATACTTTTCTATACTTGTTTTTTCACTTGAAGTTTCATACTTCATTTAAATAAAAGTGTACAAATTATTGTAAAAAAAGAAAACGAATGAGTTATTAAAACGGCAATCAACAATCAATAACAAAGATAAAGAAATCGTAAAAAATGAGGAAAAAACAGAAATCACACACAAGGATTTACGTGGTTCACCAATGTTGTGTTGGCTAGTCCACGGACAGAGAGGGAGAACGAGTTTTATTCAGATGGGCGAATTACAGAGATAAATGTCATAAAAAACGGCTAGGGTTTTAATTTGAGCTTATATATGCGCTCTAATTAAACCTTAATTACATAATGCTAATTTACATTTTTGCCACGGGGAGTTGTCCCCGCACCCCCACTTGCTGACCGGACAGCGAGGCTCCCAACTACTAATCGTAGGACATTAGCGCGTTCAAGGCATAATGCAACATAATGTTTTTATAGGTACAACAATAGAGAAGTAGATACTTGAACTTTTTTTTTTGAGTACATATTGGGGAAGGGGGACAAATACCGATTCTCGGGTGGTTTACAACCAAACACTGAAATCATTGCGCCACTGACCCATTCGATTGAACCACGGATTTTTATTAACCTATTTAATATGTCAATTAAACTAGGTCCATTTTAGTAAACTGCAAACAGTAGAGTGTTAACGGTAAATAAATACCATTCATTACAACAGTCTCAAATAAATAAATACGTTTCATATAAACTTCAACTCTAAATCTTACTTAAAAAAAGTATCACTCTAAATCATCACATTTTATATTACATCAGCCACAAGCTCATATTTCAACAAATAAACATCTAGGTTAAGAAAATGATACAGATAGGCTTTAAAAATATCAAGTGAGCCCATTACCCTTACTAGGAAAAATCCTAAATCAGACAGTTGTTTTTCTTTGGTTGTACAACACTTTTAACACATAGCAACTTGGAGGATGTTGCCATGGCACACATTCCAATACATCATTATATCTTATCCCTTACTAATTGGTTGGATAATGAAGTATTTGGACAAGGTACATCAGCCAAATTTTCTAATGTTCTATCAAATATCCCTCTTGCAGCTTTGCTGAATAAGTTATTAATCTGCAAAACAAAATCATATTTTTCTCAGGGGTTTGATTTTCCAAGAGTGAAACAAATGGTATATTTGGTTAAGTTGCTATGTTTACTGAAGCATTTACCTGCTTGGATGAGAGTCCTATCTTCTTCAAGTCAGTGAGCTACATTAACATAGCAAAGAGAAGAAAAGCTCATTATTTTGACACCCAAGGACGACTTGTATATATATATTGGTTGATATAATTAAATCTACTCCGACCCATTAACTTAAGTTTTTGAGTTAATTGGTAATTTAACATGATTCAACATGGTATCAGATCAAGAGGTTATGTATTCGAACATTTGCCAAGTCATTAACTCTTCCATCAAAATTGAATTCCACTTATGGGGCATTTCTTAAATTTGGGTTATGAGTGATATAATTCAACAACTTTTTTTTTTGAACTTAGAAACAAACAGAAGTATATCTGGGATGCAAATGCAAGAGTTAAAAACAGACAAAAAAATTTGGCTTTTGTCTTACAGATTTCAATGGACTTGTTTCTCTGAGTTCCAGAATGTATTCTGCCATTTTCACTCCAATTCCCTGAGGATCAAAGGGTGAAAAGAATCAGGACATGTAAGACAAGATGGTAATTTTTTCTTAAATAAAAAATTCCAGTTGTGGTAAGTCTTTATAATATTACCTTCAATTCAACTAGTTCCTCACTGCAAAACAAAAAGTAAGCCAATAGATTAATTAAACTTCTCATTACTTCAAATTGTTAAAGTTGGGGATGGAACATGAAATTCACATATTCTTGTGGATTTGTGCAGCCAAATATTTTAAATGACTATGGTCTTACCTGCTTGCTGTATTCAAGAAATCCACATATTCTTGTGCAAGGCAGCTCTGATTGAAAAAGATGACACGAAAAAACAGGATTATTGGAATCCAAACATCATGGATAAGTGATATAATTAGATTTAAAATGAGCTTTATGAATACCTTCAGAGTTGATGCATGAGCCCCAAACTTATCTAATGGGGTGCCAAAAGTTTTGAATTCCTCATCTGCAGAGAACAGTGCTTTTGGAGTCCTTGGTTCCAAAGTAGTTGCTGGGAGTTCTTGTGTAGCCTTTTGGATTCCATTTGTGTTGTGGATTGGCGAGAGAGGTTTTCTTGGACTGTTGAATTTCTCCTTACTTACTGCATCTAGAGATG
This sequence comes from Sicyos edulis, assembly GCA_036507275.1. Taxonomy (NCBI): domain Eukaryota; kingdom Viridiplantae; phylum Streptophyta; class Magnoliopsida; order Cucurbitales; family Cucurbitaceae; genus Sicyos; species Sicyos edulis. Next base: position 44,692,012 of record CM071847.1, on the reverse strand, counting down.
AAAATTCAATCATATCCAAACACCATGTGGCAGAACAAACAAAACTTTAGTTGAGTGAAAAAGCAGTTGTGATAGAAAAATACCATGATCTTTAGTTGTGACAGAATTAGCTCCATCTTCATTTTCAATCAAGTTTTTGAAAGTAAAGGCTACAGTCCTGAAGATCATCAATGCAGTATAGTCAAAAGAAATTAGCAGAGGGTATTAAAAGTTAATAAAGAAAGCAAATGTTTGACAGACCTTTCTTTTTCTTGTTTATAAGTACTCAGGTTGGTAGTTGTCTTAACTTTGGCAGAACTGTTGAAGAGAGGTTTCCTCAATTTTGAAGCAGTAGAGCAAGGAGTTTTGCTAGAAAATGGAGAACCAAGCCCTCCAATTCTTAGTGCACTCTTGGTCTTTCCTTTTGATTCGAGCCAAGCTTGCAGCTTCGCTTCCATGTCAACTTTAGCCTGTGGAGTTCCCTGTTTATGGACAGGCAAGACAAAATTTGAAATTTGACGCGATCGAGCTGCCAAACTGACTGTATGTACAGACTCCTGATATGCTCCTGGATTCTGTTATCAAACAAAAGGAGAGCTGAGCAAGTTTAACTTTTAGTTTACAAAAATATGGTTAGTCTGCATCACTTACCAGGCAAGCCACCATTAAAGCACGGCTTGTTCCACCAAGAGAGTCCTGCAATATGCGGGTCAATTTGCTTTCTCTGTAAGGCACTCGGGTAAGATTTTTGTTTAATGCATATATCACATTTGAAAGTGCAAATAAGGATTGGTTGATTTTTGCACTCTCTTGAAGGCGAACCCCTTCATTGCCTGTCCTCCTGTTATCTTCATTACCTGACATGAATGGTTAAGAACAAATATGAACTAAATTAACAATAGAACCAACTATCCATTAAACTTCAAAGTTCATTTGACAATTAAGGCTAGGTTTCCAACTTCAGAAATATACCTGCCAAGTCTATGAGGTTGAGCTTCCCCGTAATAGAAGCCCCAAAATCACCACATGGTGACGAAACTGTAATTACAAGAACCCCATGACTTCTACTTGAAACATCGTTAAGACCCGTATCCGCAACCTTTCGCCTTTGAATTCCCAAAGCCAACGTCTCCCGAAACTCGGTCATGGAACTTACAGCAATCTTAGACAACCCCCTAAGATGAATTTGCCCTTCTTTATCATCCATAATCACAATTTCTTTAGTCTTGGGTTCCAGAAGATCATGACATCTTTCCAAGTAAACTTCATAGTATGACATCTCTGCTCTAGACCCCATTTCTCCACAAATTGACAAAATTCTACTCATGGCTAGAAAAATTAGACCCGGTTCCTCTTCAGTACCCTGCATCCCCAACCAAACTCCACACAATTCAAACTACTTTTCATTTCATATCAATTTCAGGTAAAATTAAGCTCCCATAAACAAAAAAACTAACGAATCGAAAGTTGATTTCAAGCTAATTACAGCTGCATAGAACAAAGCCCCAACTAATCAAACCTAACCTGCATGGTGTAGGTCTTTCCACTACCAGTAGCCCCATAAGCAAACACAGTAGCGTTGCATCCATGGAAGAGTCCCGGAATCAAAGGATCGAGTTCTTTATCGAAAATCCGCCTCACCGTATGGACTTCCTGCCCGAAATACGAGTCCAATTGATAGCATTCGTTCCGACTACACTCAAAAAATCCAGCAACCATAACAGATCGAATCAAAAGATTCTTCTGCAGCAAATAAACAATACTAAAGTGAAATTAAAAGACTAAAAACAAAAAAAGAAACCTGGTTTCTGGATCTTTGAGATGAACGGTGACCTCATCCTGAGAGATGCGATCTTGATCCAGGATGGAAATGCAGGATTCTGGAACCCTAGAACTTTTGGGTGAAACTTCTTGGGCGAGAAATGGACGAACCCTAGCAACCACTCGGACTTTGGAGATTGAAAATGGCGGTTGAAGTTCAAGATTTTGGGCAGCCATTGAAGCGAAGCTGTGGTGAGAGATCGACGCAATGGAAGGGAAGGACGAGGGATGTAATTTTGAAAATTAATACCGTTGATGGCTGTTTCCACTTCTTTATTTGAAATGAAACGTGAACCTTCATTTGAATTCTCCTGGGCTGGAGAGTTGGGCCTATTGGGCTTATCGGCCTCCAAATAAGCAAAGCAAATTTAATACTAGTCTTTTTTTTTTTAATAGAAAGGGATTCGAACATGTAAAGCTCGTGATTACGGATGGTGTTAGAGTTTTACTCTTGTTCGAAAATTTGACAATAGTCGAAAAAACTAGATAGAAGGCAAGAGGCTGTTTGTGTGCCATATTTATGGAGGATTTAAAATGAATAATTTTAATTACTCCTAAAATTATATCGAAATGAATTTTATAATCATTCAAAATAACTTCTTATTTCTAGCCATTTATATATAACTTGTCAATATTAATCACTCATTTCAATTTTTCAAAATAACTTTTTTTTAACCACTTATTTATAATCATGATTTTTTTAACCACTCGAAATAAATACTCATTTTAAATCCATATTCAAATAATCAATTTCTCTAACTCCTCAATTTTTAACTACTCAAAATAAATTCTCATATTAACTCCCCATCTAAACACCTGCTAGATTTTTAAGTCCTAAAATTTGCAGCCATTTTTTTGGATAAATTTTGTTAATGTAGTCATTTCGTTAGTTTAAGAGGTACAATTTCAATTCTCTTATATTTCAAATGTAGATTTTTTTTTTCTTCTTTTTTGAGAATCTATTTATTGATTTTATTCTACCCAAAAAGTATGAGGATAAAAAATGAACGTTAAATAATTAAGGTATTTTTTAAATTTATTAATTCAGATGAGAAATTCAAATACACATACAAATACATTTTTATATTAAATAAGGATACATAAAAAACCAACACGAACACAATTCCAACAATATCAATATACTTTCAAGATCAAAGGCATAAAAGTTCGAGTTTCCCTCCCTTCATTAAAAAAAAATAACATAAAATATAAAGTTTATAAATTAAGTTCCAAAATATCGGACCAAATGGTAAAATTAACTTTTAAGAAACACAAAAGTGGCCCAAAAGCACAACTCAAAATAGAGGGCTTGAAGGACCATTTAGCAACAAAATTTATTGCTTCCCGAAGCTACAAATTCTGGTAATTGCGGCGATACAAATAACCCAACGAGAAGCTAAAACCCTAAACCCCTTTTTGCTTTCGTTGGAATCGAAGATGGACAAGGGCATGCTCGCTGATTTGGAGGGTCTTCCCGAAGAAGACAAGCTCAAAATGGCCTCCATGATCGACCAGCTCCAGATCCGCGACAGGTTCTGTTGTTTACATTTCTTAAATCTTCCAGTTTTGAACAAGATCATCCAATTTATTCATGGTTTTTGCTTAATTTGTTCAATTTCCCTATTCGTTGGGATTTTATCGAGTAATAAGGAAGGCAAGGTTGTAATCACAAAAAGGATGTATACTTCGACACCAAAAGAGAGCAATTATTGTTCACATCACAAAATTGAGCACTAACGATATAGTGTAGATTCAATAAACTTATCAACATTCTGTGCTCGATCCTTGATGATACTGTTGTGTTGTTTCCTCCCGTGTCTCCAAATCTTTGATGTCTCCTGGTGTCTGGCTTAGGAACGGCCGTGATTACCCCGGCATAGTGGAGCGAAGTTCCGGTTTCCCATTTTCAAAAAAGATGATAATGGTGTTTCTCTCCATCCGAACATTCCAATACAAGGCTTGAATAATAGTCTCCCATAAAAGTTTCTTCTCATTTTCATAAGGGTGTCCTGCAATAGATAACTCGCTTTGCAAGGAGTACCGGATGACTATAGTGTATCTGCAATGGCTAAGTAAATGAATTTGTGTTTCAACTTCTTCATGGCGGAGTGGGCAGCAGCTTGGAGTTGTAGATAACCAAGGAGATTTTTTCTGAAAAACATCATCAGTGTTGATGGTTGCGTGGCTAAATTCCTAAATATAGAACTTAATCTTCTATGTTTGAAGAGGGGAAACCCTAAATTCGGTATATGTTCCAAAGTCGGAGCGGCATTGATCGGTTCTTGGCACAAACTTTTCGATTCTTGACCTGGTGCATCATAGCATAGCCATACTTTCTTGTTTGATTGTAATTGAGGATTAGCTTGATTCTTCTCCCTCCCTATCTCCCTTGTTTCTTGGCCTTGGCCTTATTGGCTTTCTTTCCCCCTTTTATAACTCTTTCATATTATCAATGAAATGTTTGTTGTCTCTTCTATATATATATATATAACTTTCTTTGGTTGAGGGCCCCTCCACATACTATAAAAAACATCTCTATTTTTAGCAAAAACAGTAAAGGATTCTTTTCTAGCAAGAGAACCAGCAGAAAAAAAACCCATCTTTCTCTAATTTCCATATCCATTTATCTTTGGTGTTGTTAGTAACAAAAATTGAGATAATGTTGGATAATGATGCCCATTCAGTAATCTCTTCCTCTTGCCAATTGCCTTCTCAGATGCAAGTTCCATGCGGTAGTTTTAGGGGACCAATTTTCAAAGATGATGGCATGTCTTTTCAATGATAAATGATAGAGATGAGGATAATCAATTGTGAGAACATCCCCACCTATATCCGCTATCCAATACTCTTCCTAGAAAATGGTAGCATTGCCTCGGCCAACTTGTATAGATATATTCCTGTAAACAAGGTATTTAACCTTGTCAATCGCTTTCCAGGTTGCTCTTTATGAAGAGAGGTTTACAGAACCACTCTTGTTGAAAGGTGCAAGCGCACCATATTTAGCCGCAATTAACGATCTCCTAAGAGCATATTTTCTTTGTAGAAGTGTTCTGTCAACTTGGCCAAAAGGATTGATTTTTTATGTGTATATCATAGATACCCAATCTACCCTCACTAAGAGGTGCCTTGACTCTGTATCATTTGAGTAGATGGCTGGCATGGGTCCCATGATTCCCTTCCAAAGGAAGTTTCTGTATAGTTTCTCAATGCTTTTGGTGACATCAGTGGGCACTTGGCAAAGGGACAAGTAATAAATAGGAAGATTGGTCAATGTTGCATTCAAGAGGACGTATTTAGGATTGAATATTCTAAAGTTACCAACCAAATGTAGTGAGTCATCAAATGTAGTAGAGTCATCAAGAGGTACACATAGTGGTTTAGATGCTCTTTAAAAAGAAAGACTACTACCCTCGGATATATAGTTGAGCAAAGCTCCGATTTTCGATTGTTAGGGAAAAAAAAGGAACTCCACCTTATAGTTATTATCATTTATTCCTTTCTCGGCCTTTTGGCTAAGATCAAGTGTAGTATCTATTCTTATCAGTTTAATGTCTGATACGTGGGCCATTGACCCACATGATATTAAATTAATTTTTACAGGGAAAGGACCACCATAGTAGTTTGCTATTGGGGCCTTCAAGCGTCGCCCTTGCGTCACTATTGCATGGTCCTGGCACATCCTTGACCCTCCAAAGTTATTATCATTTGTTTTTTAATTTTTAAATGTTTTTTGTTTTCTTAACACTTAGCTGTAATTCCTGGGCCATTAGTTTATTCAGAAGCCATGTACACTGGCCCCTGGACCTCAGAGTTCATAGTTCATACCTACTGGCATCCAAGTCAACCAACAGAGAATCGCCCCTACGGGTCCTTGCCATTTTTTTGGGACACAGTTTCAATGTTCGTAAGTTTCAGTGCCCATCAAAGCAAGATCTTGACGAAACTACTATTTCTCTCTGAATATACCTCCAGAGAAGGGAACTGCTAAAGTTCTTGGGAGTGGTCTAGTTTTGATATGGAACGAATATAACTTTTCAACTTTATATTGTAAAGACTAACTGCATCAGACTACTATACAGTACACACAGCTCTATTACTCCAGTTTAATTTTATGATACGACCCAATGTCTGATTTTACTTTTAACGACTTTATTATAATCTGGTCTCACTCAGTGCTGTAACTTACTGCATATATGGCAGAATAAAGTTGTCATCACAATAATATCAGAACACATTCAGAGTAATAATTGTTTTGCCTTCTAACAAATTGCAGTCTGAGAATGTACAACTCATTGGTCGAGAGATGCTTCACGGATTGCGTAGACAACTTTCAGCGAAAATCCTTAACCAAGCAAGAGGAAACATGTGTACGTAGGTGTGCCGAGAAGTTCCTGAAGCACTCAATGCGCGTCGGTATGAGATTCGCCGAGCTCAATCAAGGAGCTGCCACCTCCGATTAAAGTCGCATCAGAGGATGCTCAGACATATGCTCGAGACTTTCAGTTTCACATCTGGTTTACGTATGTGTCTTCCATATTCTTGAGCAGTTCTTTAATTTTCTGCATTTTATTATGTTTCTTCCCTTTATGTTGCAACTGGATTTAAGTTTGCCTTTCATCTCCATCAGGATGATAACTTTTTCACTCAAGCATGTAAGGCATACAATCGAAGCTGGTTTAACTTAGTTTTTTTTTTCTCTTTTGGTAATAGTGCCTTTTTCTTCATTCTCATAACCAATTTGAAAGAAAATGATTGGAGATCAAATCTTCAACGGTTAGATGAACATAAATTCGTTGGGTTTGTCTGTAGAAGCACTTCCATCTTCAACTTTTTTGTTTTTTGACATAACTTCCATCTTCATCTGATCTAAGTAAGAACAACTCTAGTTTGGCAACTATCCTCGATAGTTCAGTGGTCTAAAGGATTCATGGTGGTCACCTATTTAGAAAATTAATTTTTTACAAGTTTTCTTGTTATCCAAATATTACAAGTTTTCTTGTAAGCTTTGCCCGATCACCGATATATACATATACATATATATATATATAAAAAAAAACTTAGACTTGGCTAAAGTTTTGCTCAAACACTCACAAATATAAAAAAGTTATGAGTTGAATCTATGGTGGTAACCAATCTAAAATTATTATTATTTTTTATATATAAACTTTTTTTTTATATTTAAATGATGTAGGATCAAACAAATATATTATAATAATAAAAATAGTTTGGTTTTATATAAATGAGCTTGGATAGAGTCTAGGAAAAACATTCTTAAAGCCCCGCTAAACTTAGGGGCTGTTTGTTTGGTATATCCAAGTAGTGTTTAGTTTTAGAATTTATCAACTCTTCTTCGAAAACCTAAATTCAAACGAATTTTTACTAACTTTTCATTTTTACTTTTAAAAATAACTTTTATTCATAAACATTCATTTACAATTATTCAATCATTTCGAACTACTCATTTTTAATCATTCATTTCCAATCAATCAAAATAGCTTATTTTAACTATTCATTTTTATCATTTCTTTTTTAACTACTAAAAATGACTATTCATTTTAAATCTATATTCAAACAAGATTTTGATTCTAGTTCCTGTACACCAAAACTATATCCAAACGAATTTTTGGCACAAGTTTCAAATTTTAACTACTCAATATATCGCTTCTAACTTAAATCCTATGTAAATATGTCAAACAAATACCCCCTTACGTTTTGTTTTTACCATTTTTTTTAGATCAATGCACCGCATCACATCACAAATACAGAGTAATGATTCGATTCCAGATGCAATGCGGCAGATTGAACAATCTTACCTTTGCTCAAATATTAGACATTTAATAATAAGATCAATAATGAAATAAACTTCAAAGTAGGTGATATTTTAACTCGTAAAAGAACACTAATAACTTGAAATTTACGTGTGCAAAAATTTAATGCTAGTTGTATTAAGAGAAAAAAATTAACATGAGGCTATAAGTATATTATGATGCTATTACTTCAACAAAATTTAAATAATTTTTTTTCTCTTAAGGATTAGAGACTTGAACTACAAACTTTCAATACTATAGCCACAGGTTCAATCCATGGATTTAGTATTTAGCTCTCAATTATGTGAGAGTTGTTGTATCCTTTTTTTAAAGAATTTGTGGCTCCAACTTGTACTATTTTTTTTTCAAGGGTTTGTAATTTTCATTCCCACAACTTATACTAAAAAAACTTTCAGTAACATAATAATGGATTTCTCTAGTTCGAACATGATTGGAGTTGAGTTTAGGTTTGTACTTATTTCCTTTGATAAATTTATTTTACGTTAATATAAAAAATAAACACTTCATCAATAAATTAAAATCTAACATTAGACTGGTAATTATTGTAATCAAATTTCAAAAGTAAAAATACTTTATTTTGAAACACAAGAATTAAATAAAAACTATACTCTCTCGGGCATTTTTTTAGTTGATTATATGAAAACATCACACACATCTTTTCTCGCATTTTAAATTAACAATTCGTTTCCTCCATCGAATGGGTGAGTGACGCAATGGTTTCAGGTTACACCATCGTCACATGTTCGAGCTCGAAAATCGGTATTTGTCCCCCTCCCCGAATATATACTCAAAAACAAAAAAAAATCAATTTGTTTCCTCGAAATCAACGGGTAAGTAAAAAAAATATTCACGATATATAATTCTCTTATGATACTTAATACTCGTAATGGGTAACATATTAGATCAATTTCAATATTTGATATATTATTAATATTCTTTTGTTTTGAAACCTAATATTTGTAATTTGTTGTATTAATTTAACGCACAATATATCTTCACAAGATTCCGGTCACATCGTGGTCATTTATTTGCAATCGGACGGTCCAGAATAGCCCGCGAATCATCTACCCGCGAATCTAGTCCATAAAAAAAATGTTCTGATATATATTTAACGCTTGAAATCTCAAGTTGCCGTTTGAGGTTTAAACTTCGTTATCCTAACGCCTTCCCTAAATAATTGACCGTTAGCCCATAAGCTTTTCCTTTTCCTTTTATTTTATTTAAAAAAAAATCCGAAACTCAACCGCATTCAATAACGATCATTAACGGAGACGTTTGTGGCGATATATACATATAATATATATATTCGTTACGTGCATATATTGCTAATTTTGTGTTAAATTTTTATTTTTTATAATAATAATTATTTATATATATATATATATATATATTTTTTTTTTTTTACTCTCGTTTCTGTTTCGCCTCTTTGTTTCAACGGGCGACGATTTTCGAAACAAAAAAAGAAACTGTTCGCTTCCTCTTTCTTCCATAGCTTCTTTAAGCTCTACTCTGATTCCCGCCACTTCCTTCCAGGTTTTTTTCTATAATTTCAACATTTTCTTAATTTGTTTTCTAATTCACTTGATTTTCTCTCTATTTTGTGTTGATTTTCTTTACATTTCTTTGATTGGGCCGGATTTTTGTTTCTGTTTCTAAAACCCTACAATTCTGATCCTCCTTGCGCGGTTTGGATCTGATAGCGGATTTTGAGATCTGGGTTTTTGTTTTCGGGTTTCGGTGAACTTGATAGTAGTTGGGTTTTTTTTTAATAATCGGATTGTTGCTTTGGTGATTTGTTGATGTTGGTTTTTTTTTTTTTTTGGTTAGAATTTGAGGTTGAATTATATTGTGTAAATAATAGGATTTTGAATTTTGGAGATGGTTGTAGATGGAAGAGTGTTGTCTTGAAAATAAACAATCTATGGCGGCTACGAGTTCCTCTGTCTCTGAAGGTTGTGGCACTGCAACTGCTAAGTCTCCTGGGGTGTGTAGTCCAGCTTCTACATCTCCTTCTCATCGGTAATGTCCCGAATTTATGTCACTCAGTGTTTTTTTTTATGACCGGGAGTCGGAGCTTTGCTCTCTTATACCCAGAGCACCATTGGTTCGTTCTTAGGTTGTGGGATTGGGATGCATTGGAGGGTATTCTTAGTGTTTGATTTACTAATATGCAGATATGATGTCTACTGATGAAGAGACCTTTTTTTTTGTATCCATTGTTTTCTGGGCATTCTATTAATGAGGCATCTTTTCGTATTTTGTAATAGACCTGACAAAGTAATTGAAAATTGTAATGGTTCTAGACTCATTATTATTTTTTTGAGTTGGATTTTCTATCCTGGGATTTCTTGGTCATGAGTACACACTTATATCGATTGGGCTATTTCTCTTGTTGGCAGCGTAGCGGTTCTATGCTGCTTATGATAAGTTCAAAGAACTCTCTCCGATGCTTATGCTTAATTGTGTAATTTGACTTGGCAGGACTTGTGGACTCATTCGAGTTGGCATGAGGTCTAGTGGACCCATTCGCCGAGCTAAAGGTGGTTGGACTCTGGAAGAGGTAAGCATTGGTTATCCCCTCTTTTAGCTGCTTGTGTTCCATAGTTCCTAGTTATGATGGTTATGACATGTACCAGGTTTTTCAGCTCTGTCAGGGCTAGGAAAAGTAAAAAGCTTAATTACTTTGCATTGGATAAAGAAGATCTGATTTCCTTAAATCTTAACTTTTTGGAACATTCATATAATAGGAAGTGCTTGTGCCAACCGGCATAAGTGTGTACCCATGATCAAGAGGTTGTGGGTTCCAATCCCCCACAGCCAATTGTTGTTGAAATCAAAATAGAGAGTGTTTCTCTTGACTTGTGATGGTGACTTCTTTTTCAGGATGAAACGTTGAGAAATGCTGTTGCAACTTTTAACGGGAAGAACTGGAAGAAAATAGGTTTCTATCTAATCTATTTTTGTTCCTATGAATTTTTTTAAAAATAATAATTTTAGAATGTTAACCTTTGAAGTTGATGTCTATATTTTATTTGATGAATTGGTATGTTTTCTACTGTTAAGGTAGTTTTGAAGTATTTATGCATTCATTTAACTAGTAGGAAAATTTATACCAAACGACAGTTTTTAAATTTGTAGCGCTATAAGGAAGGCATTACTAGCTTTTGTACTTTAGATGTGTGATCTTGTCAGTAGTGGTTTGAAGTTCTATGTTTGCATTGGCGTGATTGAAATTTTAAAAGCTATAAACCATAATTTTTTTTACGAACAAAGCTATAAACCATCATGAGTTGGCCTATCACTCAAGATGATCTTGGAAAATTAAGAGGTTACGGGTTCAATCCATGGTGGTCAGCTATTTAGGAATTTACTTCCTACGGGTTTTCTTGACAATCAAATGTTGTTAGATCAGACGGTTGTCCTATGAGAATAGTCACATAATGCATAAACTGATTTGGACACCCACGGTTATTAAAAAACAAATTTATAAGCTATGGCCGAAAGGTTTTGGAAAACAAAATATATAGATGGTCACTTGTTTCAATTGGACTGATAATGACTTTTTATATATATTGCTTATTCAACTTTAAGAATACTTTTTTAGTATCTTTGTAAATTTTACCTATCAGATGAGTGCGTTGCTTGATTAGTAATTACAATCACTTATTACGACAGACTGACCACGAATCAAGAGTCTAGTGAATCAATTATCAATATGATCATGTTTTGTTATGCTACTTTGTTAGTTTGATTACACTCATCAAATAAAATTTGCGTGCAGCTGAGTACTTCCATGATAGATCGGAAGTTCAGTGTCTGCATAGATGGCAGAAGGTTCTCAATCCAGATCTCGTTAAAGGGCCATGGACTCAGGAGGTTTTTACTTGGTGTCTTTTATCTTGGATGCTTTCTTCTTTTGCATGTATATTATATAGTGAAAAATTATCATTTTGTTTTTCTATTTTTATAGGAAGATTATAAAATAATTGAACTGGTATCCAAGTATGGCCCTACAAAATGGTCTTTGATAGCAAAGTCTTTGCCAGGTCGCATAGGGAAACAATGCCGAGAGAGGTATCCTATTTAACTACTAACCATGACTTGAAGTCTTTTTTTTTAATTGTAAATGAAATTTACAGGTTTTTCGGAAGTCGATCATGCCTTTTTCCCCTTAATTCTTGATAGATTGTCCTACCGAATGATTGTGGTTCCTTGTTTTCTTACCTAAAGGATATCAAGATTTATTCATGGCTTGTGATCTCTGAACTTCTATCATTTTCTGTCTTCATGTTTTGTTCTTTCTGAATATTGACGGGGTGTGGATTTTTGTAATACTCTATTATTCTCAGGTGGCACAATCATTTGAATCCAGACATAAAGAAGGATGCTTGGACAGTGGAAGAGGAATTGGCCCTCATGGGTGCGCATCGGCTACATGGGAACAAATGGGCTGAAATAGCCAGGGTTTTACCTGGAAGGTACTCATTCTTCTTTTTGTAAAATTCAATATCTAAATGAAAATAAGAAAAGAGAAGGGAGTAGGAGTTGCACAAAGATAAAAACACACAAAGAGACGAGAAAAAAGATATTCCCCCGATCACCAAGGTGTATGCTAGGATCCAAAACACCCGAGAGCAATATATTGAAATATAGAAATAGTACAAGATAACCCAAGTTTGAATAGGATTTGGAACCTCCCTTTTTTTCCCTAGAGAATCATCTTTTAGAGCCCAACGTGTAATCACTCAAAATATGCATGCCTTTTCCTCTTACACAACTTCTTTATTCTTAACTAAAAACCCTAACAAACTCTCTAACTATTTTGCTCATTTTCCCCTTTAAACTATTCTTATTTCATCTAAAGACCCAAACCTATCTGTGTACACAAGAAAGAAGAAGAAGTTTTTTGGCCAATTGGTTAGAGAGGCTGTTACTTGCCTCGAGAGTGAACTGGCTAGTTAGTGAGAAGAGAGATTGTGGCCAAGGGCCTTTATAGTTTCATTCCTTTCTAGCATTATTTTCATCTTGATTTTACAACTTGTAATCTAGCACTTCCCTTTTTGGCTTATTTTATAAATAAATTGATCGGATCGTATCAGAAAAATGACCATAGCTCACGTGTTCACAGCTGCCTTTCCAGTCTCATCTAATTAAATTTATAAAGTATCTACTGATATGTTACATTCTTCTCAGTACTCATTTGGAAGCAACCTTTATTTGTTTATATCATCTCTCATTTGAAGAATTTATTATTATGCAGAATGAATGGCAGAAAATTTGAAAGATGTTGTATAAATCATGACATAATATGCAGAAATTGAGTACTATATATCACGCATTGGAGAAATCTTTGCTTTGGAATTTTTTCCAGCTTGACTTGGTTAAAATATGATATGGCGTATTATTTCTATATTCAGGACCGATAATGCAATAAAAAATCATTGGAATAGTTCCTTGAAGAAAAAGCTAGATTTCTATCTTGCGACTGGGAAGCTTCCACCAGCTGCAAAAAGTAGTTACCAGAATGGTGGTAGAGATGCTACAAGGACTCCACCTACTAAAAACTTCCCTCGTTTCGCCAGCAAAGAGTCGGACTCAACGGCTCAAACATCATCAGGTAACACAGAGTTTCACAAATTGGACGAAATCAGCAAGGACCAGATAGAGTCGTCAAAACCTCCTGATGAAGATATGGTTGATTCCACAAGTGGTGTTTTGAATGAGTCTGCTGATTCTAGACATGTCAAATGCTGGCCAGGACCTTCAAATATTAAGAACCAAAGGTGTACGAAATCTGGGTTGGCACGAAATAATGGGACTAAACCTTATGGTGAATCAGACAATGAGATTAGCAAATTAGATGAAGACAAAATTACAAGAACACCTTTGAAATCTGAATCTCCAAAGTATGGTTCATTGTACTATGAGCCACCCCAATTAGAAAATAATATGTCTATTGATTCTGAACTCTTAAGCATGTACATGCATGAGACACTTAATAGATTAATTACCTCACCTATTGGTATCTTCACTCCTCCTTGTGTGAAGACTAGGGACTTAACCATACACAGTCCAGAGTCGATGTTGAGAATTGCGGCTAGAAGTTTCCCCAGCACTCCGTCGATATTACGGAAGAGAAAGACTGAATCTAAAACTTGTCTCCCTGCTAAACAGATTCAGGAAGGGGAGACAGAAATAGTGAAGGATATCTCCCAAGAATCTGGTGGTAGAGAAGAAACACTTAATAATAGTGACAGCATGTTCTGTTCACCAAATGGAAGCTTATGTGACAGTCCTACTCCTAGTAATGACCATAGCCCCATCGGGTCAAAGAGCAAGGCTTTCAATGCATCTCCTCCGTATCGGTTAACATCCAAGCGAACCGCGATCTCAAAATCTGTGGAAAAGCAACTAGAGTTTGCATTTGACAAGGAGAAAAACAATCATACTATCAAGTCAGTAGAATCAAACGGGATCTCCTCCAGATAGAGAATTCTTTAGCAAGCAATTTGATGGAAATATATTAACTGTAAGTTGTTGATACGCTTAGTTCTGTTAGTCATATATTCATTTTCTATGGAAACAAGTTACTCGGATATTAATAATTTACATCCTGTAACTCTCATGAGTAGATCTAGTGATCAAAAGAGAGATTGGAGAATTAAAAGGGGATGAGTTCATCCATGGTAGTCACCTTATTTATTTTTAAAAATTATGATAACCAGTGGCCATCTACATAAGGATAAATTTCTTATGGGGTTTCTTGACAGACAAATGTCGTAGATCATTGTCTAATGAACATTGTAAGCTATCCTGTTACTCACGTATATAAATAAAAAGACAACGTGCATCTTGTTGATTTAATTATGGAGATTTTTTTTTGAAACCAAATTATGGAGATTCTTAAAAAGTCATTAATGCTCTGATTTGTGGATGAGAATTTGTGTTCTCTTTTTGTCAGAATAAGGAAAGATCAGGTGGGCTCTGGATAACTTTGGGATGCTATTATTATAAAGTTCAATGCTTCTCTTTTATGTGCATTATCCAAGTTAATTGACACAACAGTAGTACTATTCTTCCAAATGGTAACTAACAAATACATTGTAAATAGATTGAGGATACTATTAGAGATGCTTTCTGTAAATTTACTGATACAGCTCCTCCATCTTTGGCAGCCTCAGACGATGGAATATCCCACTCCAGCAAGGTTATATCCTGAAAAAGTGCTGCCCATATCTTCAGCTGTTCCTGAAGCAGCAATCTGTGTCGAAAAAACGACAATGTGCTCGGATATCCTTCGTACATATATTTTGTTAACTTACTAATTGCAGATAGGCCTAACGTTTTTCGATTTGTCTCCATGAAAACAGGTTTCATTATACGCTGATGAGATTCGAATGGCTAGATTTTTTATATTTATGAAATAAAATTTGATTGTTCTAAATTGTAAAAATTCACATTGGAATGAAGAACAAATTCTATAATACTGAAAGCTAGTATGTTAGATCTGATCATCCGAGGATATATTTTTCTTTTAATCCATGAAGAAAGTCATTACTAATATTGTTTGTTTATTTGTTTTTTCTATTTATTTTAAATATATGTGTGTATTGCTATTTCTTAAATGACCTAAAGATTGGAGCCGCTCACTTTATCATTTGGTATTATATTTGGCTTCATTTATAAATGTATTTCTATTGCATAGGAATAGCATATATCCTTAATTTAATTAGGAGTATACATGATCCGGCTTAGGTTGGGTTAAAAGGAATTTTTTGGATAAACCTAAAATTTAAAAACATATGCTTCAAATGTTTCTTCTATTTTTTTTTTCTTATTTAGTTCGACACACAGGGTAGAGAGAATCGAAGCTCTAATATCTTAGTCGAAGTTACATGTGTTTTTTTTTAAAAAAATATTTGTTACAGTTAGTAAGTTTTGACATCCATATTTCAATACATAACAAAATGTTTCAATTTTTATTATTTTCAATCAATTTCATTTATTGTATTTTCAATTAGTTCAACTTGATTGACTTGTCAACTTAGTTGAAGTCATTGATTTTATTTGATTGAAGTATTAATTTCACTTGATTGAAATTAATGGTAACAATTTTGTTAGCTTGATTAAAATTAGTAATTTACTTGTTTGAATTAGCTTTTGTCCATAATGTCCCTAGCTTTCAAAATCTACAATATTTTTGCTAATTAGTTTGAAATCAACCAACTATTTTATAGTTAGTTTAGAAAATCTATCATTTGTCCAAGCTAATCTTCAACTAGTAAATAAATATTTTGAGATTGAAAGATTTAACATGCTAATTATTTGTGATCTCTTAGCTAATGATATATGATAATTGAGACCAATGATATATGCTAACTATTGTAAAAGTAAGTCCATAATGGCCCTCAAAATTTTGATATTAACTATTATTTTATTTATTATTTTTGTATAAAAGTAAGTCTTACACATATTTTAAAAATATCTTTTTGTACGTATTTGTGAGGGTGGCCCTCCAAAATTTGAGATTAGTTAAAAAATTTAACATAAAAATGGGTTACACCATTTTTATAATATATTTAGCATATATGCATGTATGATGGTGGCCTTCCAAATTTCTAAAAAAACAATTAAATATATATCTACATATAAATTTTACTCATACTTAAATATTATTCATCCCAGGAGCTTTCTCACCATCTGCAGAAACCGATCACAAACATGGTACAACCGAAGCAGATTTGTATTGCAAAGTATAAAAGTATAACAAAATTTAGATAATATACCGAATTGAGTGACGTAATGATTTCATTATTTGATTATAAATCAATTCATCACCAATGTTACATGTTTGATCCCAAGAATCGGTATTTGTTCTCCTCCACTCGATGTTAACTCAAAAAAAGAAGATAATATCGTCAGTCTATATAGTTCCTCTATATGGTCATTTAAAGATAGTTTTGGTCACAAATATTAGATGCTCACAAACACAAACCATTCAAATGGTTAAAACATATATTTTTGTCCATTTAAAAAATAAAAAGGATAATTCATCGAGAAACTAATATATTTATGGAGAGAAAACAATATCAAAGCAAGTACACTACTCAATCACCAAATAAGTAATTTTTAAAAATAGATTTCTTCACCCAAAAAAATCGTCTGAATGACAAGAAAGTCAAAAATACAAATTGACTAACAGAGTAAAAAATATAAATTAAATTTCAAAAAAATGAAAAATTTGTTTATAAGAATTGAACCCAAAAAAAAATTGAATATATTGATGAAGAAATTAAAAAATTTAACTATTATTTATTACAATTATAATTATAACAAGAATAATAATATCTCAAAAAAAAAAACAAGAATAATAATAAAAATATTTTTTGATTTCTTTAATTATTAATAAATGTAAAGTGTCTATCCCAAAATTATTTATGGAAGTATATTAAAATTCCATTAAAAAATATTTCAGTCAACTTAACACAAATTTCTGATTCCGAAGTAAATTTCAAAAAAGCAATTGTCATATTATAAAATTTCGGGGGAAATTAAATTCAAAGAAATTTTGGATTTCAAAACGGCAAACAACACTTCCCCCAAAACACTAACACCCCAAAATAATGTCAACACTCTCTTCCCTCTGCATTGTTATTCCAAAAAACCCATTTTCCATTTGAAGAGACCTGAAAAAAGGTTAAACATGAAAAGACTAACAATTTAAAAAAAATTGCAAGTACCTTATTACATAATTTTACTTGAATATCTACCTCTAACATATAATTTAGAAACAAAACAACCAACTTCCAATAAATTATTTTTATTTTTATAATTTGGTTACCATTGACTTACTTCTTTAAAGAAAGATTGATACATTGTAAGACCAAACACCTTCGGAGTAAAAATTAGCTTAAATTTCTAAAAAAAAAAAAAGCTCAATGATTATCAATAAGGTTAATATTTTACCATAAAGATTAACAAATAAAAATTATAGTGGACTAGAAATGCACAATAAGTTGCCCTTCTACTTTTCCCCCCATGTACTTTTTGAAGCTTCATTGTGCAGGTTTCAATCTATGGGTTCAAATTTCAATAAATTTTAAACTACAGACAAAACAGTAAAACAGCTGTGTTTTCTCCCTTCAGAAGATCTAACCCCTCCTTTATAATAATTGTTTAATGGAAGTATGACCAACTAGAAAGAGAAAAAAATGAGAATATAAAACCCTTGTCAATGAATCAATGAAATGTTACTGTTTCTTGTCAAAATATAAGAAAACCCTTCCATCATAATTACACAAACAGATTCCAGAATTTGACAATTCCCCATCCCCACCCCAAACAAAAAGAAGCCAATGAGAATATAAAACCCCACTTTGATTCAGAAATTAAGGAACCTCCCAAACAATGCTTCACCACTTACATACATACCAGATGACCTCGGCCTATTTACGAGCGCAATTCAAACACGTGAACTTCGTAGCTAGTTCCGACCCATTGCTCATGGAAAGGTGATGCACCTTTCAAATTTTTTTGCCACTGGCTCCTGGCTCCAACATGTGAAGAAAAGGGTATCATTCTCAACTCTAAAAACACGGGTGGGAGTACAGATTCATGACAAACACAACTTACAGAAACTATAACATGAACACTCATAAAAAAAAATTTTAAAAAAATACTGGTTAAAAAGCAAAAGCAAAATTTATGAAATGAAGAGAAGTCGAATCGGAAGAGAGAGAGCAGCCGGCCGCATGGAGAATGGAAACGTAGCCAACATCAGTAGAACCGTCTGGTAAAACAAATTATTTACTAATCTATCGACCATTGTAAAGCTGATAGGTACCAGCTTTTATATTTTGGTTCCCTAAAAATCTCAAATTTATACTTGGGTCATTTAGTAATAGGATATACCTATTTAAAATTGAAATTCACCAAACACTATTTTGCTTCGTTTCAGTGTCTGCAAGTAAAGTGTTAGATATAAAATCCTAAGAAACCAGTCACGATTGTACCAATAGAAGAAGAGATTTCAATATAACACTAAGTTTAAGAGAATATACCAAAATAGTAGCCTACCTCCAAGCTATTATTCTCTTCCTTATATATAGACTTCCCCTACAACTAACTGATCCCGTCTATTTACATATATGACCTTATATAGAGAAGGTACCTCACATTACCCCATCCTATTAAGACACCTTACCCTCAAGATGTGTACGACAAAAAATACATCACAAAATTAAATTAGTAATTCTCTCTAATTGCTGTTGAATTGCTTCGGTCGATGAGAAATTTTTCATCCGCACATGCATTGATTGATCCATACCAAGAATCATTGTTCTTGTACCAATTTGTTAGGATACCAATCCAAAGAAAACTGTCACGATTATATCCGCGGCCCAAACAGTCACAAGTATTTAAAAAAATAAATAAATCTTATACTAGTCACGATTATATTGATAGAAGAATAGGAGAATTGCGATATAACTTTAAATTAATGTTACTCCCCTATATATACACTTCCCCTGCATCAAATTGATCCCGTCTAATTACCTATACAGAGACGGTATTTAACATAAAGCTACCGTGATCCCAAACAAACCTGTTTTAGAGGTAACAAGAGCGTCACGAAAAAAATAACTATTATTTTCAAAATAAAGATTGAAGTACATATTAGTGATTGGTTACTTCATGCCAGAGAAAAGCTATACAAGATCAACTAAAACTCTATTCAAATAGATATTCATTTTGCATCAGAGGTGTGTATATGGGGGTTTTCCATGTTCATCATACCTGTATCCGACATCCCTATCAATGCCTCTCCCGGCCGACCAATACACTTCTCAGTTAGGCAAACTAGGACAAGGCATTCAGCACGAACTATAACACAGGTAAGTGCAATATCCGAACAGTGTTAGTGGCCAAAGGAATCGCCCCAACATATTACTCCAGATCAAATCGTCAAGAAGGACCCAATTGTAGTTTGGCCTAGAACTTTCGAACTTCGATCAAGGCCATGACAAGCAACCTAGAAAAAAAACAAAAACTTAGCTACCATGGAGAATCAAACAAAAAAGATAAAATAATATTTTATTCAATACTCAACCTTACGGCTTCTATTCTAATTTTTATTAAATACAAATCAAGAGGTTTGTTGTTCTACCTCCCTAAACAGCAGTAAACAATCAATAGTAATGGAAAACCAAGAAACAAAAAAACCGAAAATGCAACCGTCGCAGAACTGGGCATGTTTGGGAGTTAATTTTAGGTCTCTCACATCTAGATAAGTGGCTATGTCGTTAAATGTTAATAGTTGGTCTTGATTCTGAATAAAATGACTCAGAGAAGGAAAAACTTGGTCAGACGAAAAGAGGAAAAGCAAAATCTCTTGCGGGAAAAATATGTAAAGAGTTTGTTTTTTCACCATATATGATACGGCAGCATAACGCTCTTCATTCAAATGCAATGGTTTCCCTCGACGCATATCAATATCCTGCAGCAAGAAAGGAAACTGGAGATTACAGCAGAAGAAGACAACGGAGAAAAATGCTCTTGAATCATAAAGAAATCAAAATCAAAACAAGTAAATAGTAGTAGAAGAGTAATAATAATAACGATAGAACAGTTAATGAAAATGGCAGTTTACCTCTTCACCAAAAGCATCCAAATAAGGAGATGGCCAAGGAGCCTGACGTGCAGATCTCTGCAGTAGAATTGTGGTCCTCTGTTCAAAATAAAGAGGAACCTATTTAGTTTATCCCTTTTTATAAGTCAACGGGGAACCCAATAACCTTTTGGTTACAAGATTATACATCATGCCTTAGAGTTAGTGCTATGCTCTTGTTGGCATTTAGTTGATCCCATTGTCAGGAAAAATATATGTAACACAAAAGGATCCCAAAATAAAATGTTAAAAGGAAATTTTGACGTACCCTAATCAGTAAAAATACACCAGTGCCGGCAGCACAGGTATTTGCATGAGCTTGGCATCCACTTTCCCTTGAGACAAAAGATAATTCTACTTTAAAAACTTCATAGCTAAAAGTAAATCATGCAATAATAAGTTTGATGATATTAGACCACATTCCATCTAAGTTAACGTTCAAAGTACAATTATATTTAGAAGGATAAAAGACCTGCAACATGATTTCCAGCTTGGAGAGCACAATCTACCGCATAGAAGGCATAATGCGGGATCATCAATAACACGTTTGCAGTCAGGGCATTTCTTTTTTATGTATCTGTTGAAGCATAAAGTTCAATTAGACACAGTTCAATATAATTCAAAATAAACAAGAGAAATTAAAGAAATTGAACACACCTCTGCAATACATCGTGGTAAATTTTAGGTAATCGAATTAATTGAAAAGGCACTGCAGGTGTGCAGTGCATTATATTTTTAGATCTCTGAAGTTCAAATTCTTTATTAAAATGAAGAAACCATTTCCAAACAAGTGACCGCGATGCTCCATCCTTAAGAACAACATCCAATGGAGGGATCTCGAACATTTTCTCAATCTTCTCTATTTCATTGAGTTCCAGCGCCATGTTGTCAATCATATAATCACCAACAAGATATGTTTCCAAAGCTGTCTCTCCATAAAAAATTGGCACTCGTGTAGAAGAATTTAGTAGTTTTAAGAGTAGTACACATCTCCGCAGATAAGGGAAAGTCAAGCTACGAATCATATCCTTAACATCACAAGACGGCTCTGTGTAATTTGAAACAAAATACTGTTGTACATATTCAGTTTCTCCAATAATTTTGCAAATATCAGCAATCAAGCAATCACTAGAACCCAACCCATCTACCATGCATTGGTACTTGGTGCAAGATGTGATTATAGCCTGTAATATATATTTAAAAATTACAAATATAAATTTGGAAAACATACTCAACCTTGAAACTTTAAATGACTCAAACATACCTGGGCCACAGTAACCAGGTAGAAGATATGCACAAGGGAAATCAAGGTTTCCTTGCACGATAAGAAGGGGAAAGGAAGGCAAAAGAGTACCCACATCAAAGACGCAAATGAGTCATGAGCAAGAACAGGATCAGATACTCGACTCAAAAACTGGATATCAAACTGTGGCAGTTCGACACGAAGGCTGGTCAAGATGTGCAGGATACCTGCGACAAAAATACAATCAATGAGAAAACGATAAGTTGAACAGTTGAAGATAAATATAGAAAAACTTGGCAATTAATGAAACATCATGTACATGAGTAAAGAGCCACCATATTTGATCTCCTCGAGAATTAATTCATAAAGGACTTGTCCCATACAGAAATCGGATGGGTATTTAGAAAAATTCAACATGATTCTAGGAATACATTCAACCCAGCCTTAAAATGCACACATCTCCAGTGAGCATAGTGAGACAGTGATACAGGTAAAACCAATACTACGCACCAAAAATAACCCAAAAAGATAAACATGCTTCCAAGCACACCAGAGTTGTACCTCGTCCACACGAGTCACTAGCATTTTCAGAGGAAATTCCTGAGCAGATGGAATCTGCAAACCCTTGGATACCACAAAATCTTTGAAGCAAAAGGAGAGAATCCTCACAATTAACGCTTTGCATCACTTTTAGCAATAATGACAATATAAAACCACCCGATGTATTAAGCTCCTTATACAATGTATTAAGGCCAATATTGGGATTCAAATCAGTCTTGCTACGAGCAGCCATTTCGATTGATACAAGGGAATACTTGAGAGTGTCCCACATAAGAATTGAAGGATTAACCCTAGAGGAGCTTATTAACTTATCATGTTTCCCAGAAAAGTACAACTTAGACAGAACAAGGGACACAGCTTCAAGATTGCGATTCACTTTCCTGTGTCTATGTACAGAAATATCTTTAAGAACTTCATTCTTTCCAACAGACTTCGCTGCAGATTGCAGGAGAGCTACTGCTTGCTGAACATAAAGCGAGTTCACTTTTTTACTTGATTTGTCAAGATGGCCTGAAACATGTGATGACAAACTCCCTATTGAACTACTCATTGATGGGTTGCTCCGAATGTTTTGAAACTCTCTAGGAAACGCAGGCAAAGTGGCATTTGCAAGGCGTCTGCACACTGGGCACAGGAATTCTCCCTGTTACATACAACCAATGTTAATTATTATTCTTTTAACCAGGAGGTGTAAAAAAAACTAATATTTTGATGAATGGTCAAGTATAAAGAAATCGTGAACAGAAGTTCGGTTGATTACCACCAGGCTAGTTATCCAAATATCATATGAATTATAACTTAGTCCTGATTGAACTCTATCATCCGGTCAGAAACCAAAGGTTAGAAGTTTCTTAGTGCTTATTAAGTGTCCCATTTTGTCTCTGGAAAGAGAAAGCCTACGACGTTATCCACTAGATGTGTATGCTAATAAAGACTATAGGAAGATCACTATTAGAAGAGAAATATAACTCAAATAATAAGCATCATGTAAATGTCTGCTTTCATGGAGCATCTAGATCTGTCATAAACATATGATCAAAGGAGAGTATTTAGAATGGAGACAAAGACTGGACAAAAGAAAACATTAAATTTCAGGGGGGCACGATTTCTGGCTTTTGATTGAAATGGATACTCTACTTTGATCATGTGATTAAGATAACAAGTTTTGGATTAAGCTGGGGCTTCTGATTAAGATGATGCTATGCAATTATGTAAATTAAATTTTCTGGCTATCTATTCTAAGAAAATGCAAGATGAAATTCTAAATGAGGGATTCCTATACCTGCTCAGGATCAACAATATGCCCTCCTTCAAATACAATTCTTCGAGCAAACCTGGAAGAGTACAATAAAAGAATGTTTGGCATCAACAATGTTTGGCATTACAACATATTGAAACAGAGAGAAGCAAAATGTACCAACAACTGAACAGCAGTCTAAGAAAATAGGTAAATCTTGCGCTGGCACACACAACTTACAATGTCCTAATTCTAATTATAAATCAGAGGAAGGGTATGAGCCTGACAAAGTCCTTGGTAAGGAAAACGTAACAACAATCAAAGGAAAAAAAAAGTAAAGAACGTAAGATAAAACACGATGATTTACGTCGTTTACTAACAACGTGTTAGCTAATTCCACTGACAGAAGGGAGAATTGTTTTATAATTGAAGATACATAATACAAAATGTTAATCAAATGTGGCTAGGATTTTAAGAAAGTTTATACAGTGCTCTCTCATAAAACCTTATTGCAACATATGACCCAAAAGACATAAAAGCTCAATATGAAAACATAAACTCCATTACATATTTCCTCTAGGTTTCAGGCCCATTAGTCCGGTGACTAGCATGTATAAAATTATGGCCAAGCTTTTAGCTAACTAACTTAGAAATGTTCTTCCCTCTAGGATTGTCGACTCCCAAAGTTCCTTCATCGAGGGTAGATAAACTTTTTATCAGGCCTTAATCACAAACAAGGCCATCGAAAATTAACGCTTGCGAAATCTCAAAGGAGTTCTTTTCAAAAACGATATCGAAAAGGCTTTCGATTTTGTGGATTGGGATTTTTTGGACAAGGTTGACGAATAAAGGTTTCGGTTACAAAGAGAGGTCGTGGATTTGGAGTTGCATTTGATCTGTGAGTTACTATTCTCATGAATGTTAAGTCGACCAAAAGAATTCAGGCCTCTAGGGGTCTTTGCCAAGGGGATCCCTTATCCCACTTTCTCTTCCTTCTGGTGGTGGATGTTTTGAATAGGATCACTACTCCGGGTATCAAGAGTGGGACTTCGGATGGATTTTCGGTTGGGTAGGACAATTTTCCCCTCCCTCGTCCCCAATTTGATGAGGACACTTTATTTTTCTGTTAAATAATGAAACCTCTTTCAAAACCCTCAATGATAATGAAGTTCAATTCAATTCTACTCTTTCACAGGACTTCGATCAGGATCAGATCAATACCTCAAAGCTAGAAGCTTCTTTCACTATTTTAATGACTAAACACAATCCTATACATCCTAGGGTGCACCATGGTCTACTTCAGGGATAATTCAGCTCTCAATACATTGGAGAGTCAAATTTAACCATCACTTCCAAGAAGGGAATTAAAAAATTCCCACAAAAATGCTGGGATAAAGTAACTAAAGAATTAAGAAATATAAAATTAAATAGTATTTATGTCAGGTTAGTCACAGACAAATAAATTGATTTTATAAATCCATAAACCGTAATAAAAGATACTCACTCAAACAAAACATCTGTTATAAGCAAAAATGAATTAACATTGAAAGGATACCTTTCCTTCAGTGAAGATAAGTATCGATCAAGACATCCTTGATGCACAGCATGCCCACAAGAAGAAAGATAAATTCCATCACAATCTGTAGGACTAATTTCATTAAATGCGGCAGGCTGCAAAGATTCCTCAGGCATGGGAACGCTATGAGCACTTTCAGAAGTCGAATGATTTTCTGCCAACTCTCTTGATAGAGCAAGAATATATTTTACATGCAGCACAGACTTCGAATCTTCTCCACTTGCAACTTTAGAATTTTTTTCATCCTCATTTGATTCAGAATGTAGAGTATCATGCACATCTTTTTGAACAGATAAATAAATATCTTCTTCCACCGTATCAAAACTGAATATTATCTTTTCTCCTCTAACATTTGATGTACCAGGCGCTTGAATATTTCGTAAAAGAGGAAAATGAGACTTGACAAAATCAAGAAAAGCGCCAACTTCCCCAGGTAGCCCATGATTGGCATATTCTCTTACTGCATTCTGAATGAGCTCTGCTAACTGCAGAGAGGAAATCACTCCTGAACCTGCAAAGGAGATGCTTAATCCTGATTGATCATGGTCCCTCTTTGACATTGTTGAGGCGTGTTCATCTCTCCAGTAAGGTTGATCCCATGATACAGGACCTCGATCAATTAAACTCACAAGCTTCGATTTCTTGTTTAAGAAAGATATAAATTCTAAAATTAGTATCTGAAATTTGTAGTGGATGAATCAAATTATACAGAAGCAACTGAAATGGGGAAATTAAATGAGTAACAGAAATGAAAAACAGTTAATCACGTACCTGCAAAAGAATCAGAAAAGAAATAGGAACACTGGAACTAGAATCATGGCAAAGCGAGCAAACAGTTTCAGACTGTTCTGCACTGTTACTGACATTGGGCTTCTCAAATTTCTGCACAAATTCTGTATCATCATCATCCATAGAATCATCAACACTGGCCAAAAATTTAGATTGCTCAGCTCTCATTTTTTCCTGCAGACAACCACCCAAGTAAGTAATTAAAGCAAAGTTCATTTAATAGCACAAGTGGAATTAACAACATCCCAGTGTGAAAAATGAAGCAGAAGTCAGCAAGGTAGATGAGGCATTTAGACAATAAAAATAAAATGAATCTGTGATATATGAAGGAACTTGAACTTGAACACTTAACCCTTACAAGACCCAAATGATAAGAATGCCTCCCAAATAGAAGAGAATGATCTATCAAATAGAAAGCAATATTTTTCCTTGGAAGAAAATAATAGAAATAAACAACAACAAAAGATTCAAGAAGAAGAAGGCATCTTACCAATACAGCAGCCTGTCTCTCTCGAGCCTTGGCCTTCCGCTTCTCACTGTCAGAAGTTTCACTTGGGCTATTAGTATTACTACTAGGCATAGATTGAGTCAAGTAACCAAGAATTTCTGGCGCAAGTTGCTGGACTTTGCCCATGCAGTGAGAATCAATTTCTGAAAATTTCTTCAACAAGCTTTCAACCAGAGAGGAAAGATTGCAATTTCCAGCCTCTAATAAATTTTCTTGACCTTCCTTCTTGTGCATTTTCATTAATAAAACAAGAAGAGATAACAAGCTTTGTCTGCCAAAGCCATATGCCAAACCCTCATCAACTTCTTCATCCGCAAAAAGAAGCAACGGAATGGAATCTCGAGCATAAAATAACTGATCATTCGATTCCTTTTGTGAAAAGCAAATGTCCAGTGCCAAAGCTAGCAAGTGCAGTGCACTTAACAGGACACTATCCGGGGCACGTGATTTGGATGATTTCTCAGTAAAAACAGAATAAAACAGCACAGCACGAACAATTTGAAGGACTGTTTTACAAGTGGCTATTCTAGTCAATCCTCTAAAAGGAGGATAGATTTTAGTCCATTTAGGTAGCTGTGAGGTCAAGGCAGAGACACCACATGACCTCAAATATCGTTCTTCAGCAATCTGCAGATCCCGTAAACTCCAACGCGGGTGGTACAGGTCCAATTCTTTCCAATATTTCCAATGTAAGGAATACTTCCCCTGAAACAAATATTTATCTTAAGAAATAATAACGAACAAAAATAAGTACATTAACAGAGATCCCAAACTGGTGAAGGGCATAACCTGATTAAATCCAGAGGGATTGGAATACACAGCAATCGTATCTAGAATTTCCTGTAGCTGATGACACTTGGAAAGATCACGAGGAAGTGCTTTCACCAGTTGACTATGAGTAGCATCTCCAATTGCTAACTTGTAAATCAACTCTCTCTTCAAGCTTTCAGCTACAGTAAGTCCGCAAAACCTCCTTTCATGGACTACTTGTACGATTAATGTGAGCATCTCCTGCACTAAAATAGGCTCGTACCTGAAGAACAACCATTTTATATTTTATAGAAAATTTAACAAACAAAACATTAATTTCTGAATGGGATAATTGTAAGTGTATGTAGTTGAACACAATTGCAAGTTCACTCTGAACCGTTACATATATTAATTTCATTATTATGTGATAAATTATTATTCGCATAATATCTATACATGAATAATGTAACAAATAATAAAATTACCCCCCCCCCCCAATCCTTCTTTAAACAATTACATGATGTGGTGTAGTATCTCAAATAACTATCAAGTATACAGAACATACCCCTTTTATTACAATTGCATACAATTAGTAATACAGGAGTGTTCAGCTAACAGTAAATATCGCATGGATTTTTAAAAGTTCTTTATCAGGAGTGGTTTAAATGCATACAGGTTACACTTCAATGAAAAGCAATTCTTGTCAAATGTATTATAACTTTATAAGGAGAATCCTCTTTCTTTTGTTAATACTCAATATAATACACAAGCTCGGAGTACTTGTGCATTAATCAATGAAAAGTTTCTTTTGAAAATAAAACAAAAAAAAGTTTGGACTGGAGTACTTCAAAAGGTGTACCTTCAACACCTATGCAGTAGAAGGAATATATGAACATCAAATCAACTTAATTTGAAAGGAGTGTTAGTGTGGGGGTGCGTGAATATTAAGAAAAGTAGACTTTCTTTTTCTGTATCCTTGAAGATTCTAAGGTTTCTTTTGAATTTGTCTGTGTTACGGTAACTTTTTGCTGATTCAATGGAAATTTTGGTTTCTTTAAAAATGTATTATTATTAAACGTGGTGTATGAGAAACTCACAACTACATTCAACGAGGATTTAAGTTGCACCCTATTTTAGAAGAACAATAACATTCCAAGACAAAGTAATATATGAGTACATACTCACTAGGGCGTTCAAGTTTTAGGGAAAGAAAGTCCGACAGCAGGAAGCGCTCTAAGATTCTACTAACATAAAGATCAGGTGGAGCCATTGCCGCACAGCACTGCAACAGAAAGAGATCAAGCTCCAGACATTGTTCTGACCTGTTACAAAGCCATTAAAATAGCAGCAAGTTCATTAGCTATCCGGCAGAGATAGAACATAAGTCCTTCATTCCCCAAAAGTTAACTTACCAGCGGATTGATCGATATAATTCACACGATAATAGGGCTGCATCTCCATTCCTCCGCCACGCTCCAGCATTAACCTCAGCACAAAAAACTTTAATGCGTAGAGGATGCTCCATAACAAATGAAGAAAAACCATATGGGTGACAGTCTGTAAGAACATTTTTGAAGAAGTCCACAGATTCAGATGACAAATTTGAAGAACTAGAACCTGTTGCACTTGGCACCACAGATTCACTAAAACAGCTTCTCAATGCCTTCTGTAAAAGCAAGGAAAGCAGCCGATGTAATGGGATGTGAATGGATATGTCCTGCGAACTAACATCATAAATTATCTTTCGCCAGGCAGGCAAGCTTAAATAATCTAGTGCATCAATCTTCATGGCACAGTCCTCAACAGTTACTGTATCATTGGTCACATCCAACAGTTGGTCGTCTTCTCCAAGATTTATACCATGCTCATTATCAATACTCATTTGAAGGCCACTATGCATCCGTAAGAAATATTGCCTATTATGGTCTTTGTTTCTTCTAGCAAGCTTCTCAAAAAAAAATTTACCCTTCCCCATCTTAGATGACATTTTCTTTTGCTCCATAGTAGAGGATTTTCTTGATGAATAAAACTTGCAACTAGAGGTCATGCTAATCTCCTCATCAAGCATTTTTGGAATGCCTCCAGATGTATCTTCAGTTCCCAGCCAACTATCAATAATCTTCAAGCACTCATAAGTCAGCCAGATAATAGTTGGTGAAATTTTATCTGAAAATTCATAATCAGGTTTTGATGCCGAAGTGGATATAGTACTCTTTCCCAATACATTACATGCGGCACTTTCCTGTGATAGGCGTCCTACTTTAGCAAGTCTAACACTATCTATATCATCTGGATTCTGTTTGTACATTTGGAAAGACATTGCATCAGCTATATCTTCACTACTACTACTACTACTACTGGCAGCAGAGAATGCTTCATTCACTAATAGAGAGTGAATGTTGGCAACAGAATGATCTAAACCAAATGGCAAATGGACATTTTCATTTTCTTCTTCTATATGGAGGCCTGTTTCTCTCTTCTGAGGATCCATTCCTTGAACAAAAGTCAGCAGTCTCAACCAAGTTCTTAGAATATCTTGCTGCTCATAGATAACATATCTGGGCACTACGGCATGACTCATGACAAATCTAACATCTTCCACCACACGAATGGTGGTTTCGTACAAATTACTCCACTTTATAACCTTTACGGGAAAAGACAAAATATAAGAATGCAAATTAGCAGAACCATACTAAAAAGAGTACTAGTTAAAAGTTATTATTATAATCAACATATGAAGTCTTCAGAGGGATATTTTTCAATAAATTAATCAAAACATCACAAATGTCATGTGAATTAACAAGAAGTGCACATTACACATTGGTCTACTACTTATCTCACATCTTGACTAATCTAATTAAACAACCATCTAAGACTACTACATTTGATTATAAGATAACTCAAAAAATAATAATAATAATAATAATAATAAATTTACAAACTACCTAAAAGATAATGGACCAATTTGTATATTTATCTAAAAACCATAAAACAGTGCATCAAATAGGTATACCAAATTTTAGAATAAGTCATTGGCTCCTTACATCAGAAAGAAAACTACAGTATGTTATTACTCACAACAATTTATTTCATATGTATGAATACTGGGTAGGACAAAATTTAAAGTCTTTTTGTTCTACATAAGCAGTAACATTATTTCATATGTGAGGAATCTCCCCCATTTATACAACAACAGATTACAACATTTGGGTATCAAATGTATTCTCCACGTCCATATCTTTACCGAATGCAATAACATCGCTTTCATGCAAAAATTCTTCAATGACAATTATATGAATGTACAACAAAAAATCAGTAAAAATGTTTTACCTGCAAGCGACCATCCTTACTTACACAAGAAATGAAAATATCTTCTAAACATCCCAAGAGGATGGACAATAAGTTCATTTCCTCCACCAAACGAGGAGTAAGTGTTGGAACAGTGAATATTTGCACTGAGAAAGTTGACAATAGTGCATACTTTTTAAGAACTTGATCAGAGTTGTCTTGTATCGCTTCGCTGATAACAGTAGGGTAGTAATTCAAAAAAACTTTTGCAAATTCATATTTAAAAACAGGTTCTCCTAGCAATTTAAGAAGTAACTCGTGGACTTTCTTCACCACGTTGTCAATTAACAGCCTCTCCAGCCTCACCAAAACATCCAATAAGCCAGTAGAAGAAATCACCCTCTTTGAAACAAAGCTGAGTAAGCTTTCACTGAACTTGCAGAAGTCTAAAAGCATCTCAACCACAGCAAACGTTAACTCATTTGCAACCTTTTTATGCTCTGAAACACGGTTACTCAATTTAGGGTCCTCCACACTAATATCTTCTGCAGATAATAGTTTTATTTTCCAAGAAGTGAAGAGTGCATCAAGTATAGGCCCTACCGAACTAACAAATTCCTCCGGAAGTGGTTGTATCTGTTCTGCACCTTTATGCTTTGAGCAAAACCCCTCCCGCTTCCATGCTGTCACATCGCCACAATCACAACAACCACCACCTGTGTAAATTATGGAGTAATCATGGTCCTTGTGATTCCCATTCTGAAAGCAAGGGACACAAATTGCACAAGTCGGGTCGTGCTCACAAGTTCGGCACCTATAAGCTATATCATTATTTCCCCAAACAGCACCACATACACCACGCTGGCCAATGCTCATATTCGACAGGTTCTTCAGAGCAAAAGCCGGTTCACTTTCGAACATCAACCACTGTAACCACATCATGCTTTCACGGAATTGGTTTTTCATCGTTGGGCCTATCACAGACTTTTTGGACGCTGGTTTAGCTTCTCGTATAGCTTCAACCACTTCAGCATCTGTCGGCAAAATTACAGATACCAGCTCCGGTATTCGAAACACATTCTCCTTGACAAAAGAAATTAAACCAGGTTGAAGTTGATCCAACAGCTCATCAGGAACTCCAATTGAAGCAAGCCGCTGATAAACAAAGAACACAGAATTAGGAACTAGCAGGAATCCAAACCCCATCTCATTTCCAAGTCAAAATTAAACAGAAACTCCAATTTATGATACACGCATTTAAAAACTAAATACAAAAACACTCATTTCAAGAAACAAGAAGACCAACAGAAGTTACTTGCAGGATGGGCAAACGCAAACTCAAAGCACAATGAATTGAAAAAGAACAAAATCCCTATCAAAACGAACACCGAACGCGAAATGCACAAACAGAAAACCGAATCGCATACCCGCACAATTCGATCACGAGGCTTGAGCGGCGCAGATTCAGAAGGGGAACCAATCTCCATATCGTCCATTCTCCGGGGGCGCCAAGACGGCAGAAGCCAGTCAGCGCAACAGAAACAGCGCCGTAGCCGAGAGGTTGCACTCCCCAGGTTTCAGCTTCGGCCAACAACTCCTCGATGAGAAGGATTCCAAAACCCTAAAATTCAATCCTGGAATTCGTTCCGTATCGATCATCCAAGAATCCTCGAACAGTGAATTTCAGCAGTGGAGATTGTTGTTGATCTTCCTTCGCCAAAACTGGTTGGTTCACCAAATTACAGAATCTCGATCGGCGTTGAGAAAATCAAACATCATCCATGTAAAGAAGGGAAGTAATCTGTAGAATAATTGGGACCAAACTCGTTGAAATTGCGGTACAAAATGCAGAAACCCTTCGGAAAAGAAGAGTGGTTGATTCGTATCTTCTTCGGTTGCGTAGCGATGGTGCTTTATTTGTTTGTTTATTTATAATAATAAAGTTCTTATTTTATCTCACGCAATGCTTTGAGTCGGTGAAATGTTTAGAAATGTTTCGTTCGTAACAGCCCAGGCCCATTTCACATGTGCACCTGCCTCGGCCACCCTTTTTTTAAATTTAAATAACCTTTTTCTTTCAAGTTTCGATAATTATTTGAGATTTTTAGAATTATGGATATTCACAAAATAGTAATTTTTTTTTTTGGATTTTAATCATAATTTTCTTTTTTTTTTTAGAAAATGATGTTTAATCATAAATAGAAACGAATGAGTCGTTAGGTTAATGTGTTATATAATAAAGAGGATATATATATGGATGGTGCACATATCTCGATTAGTGTCATTGGATATACCATTTGACCCTTCAACATTTATATATCAATTTTTAGGTCAAATCAATATAGATTACTTTCAAAATAATAATAATCAATATAGATTAAACCAAAAAAGGGACAAATATGAAATTTTTGTTATGATTGTTTACATTGAATAGAGCAGGTCGCAGCTACAATAGATTGAGAATAACAATAATAACGAAAAGAAAGAAGAGAAAGAACGACATATTGATTTTACGTGGAAAACCCCTAAACAAATTAGGGTAAAAACCACGGGCAATGATAGAAAAACTTCATTAAAAATAGGAGTTACAAACTTTCTCTCTTACAAAGTAACAACAAACTCTCTTATAAGGAGAAACTCTCTCTATTTTTATCTCACACCCTCACTTACTTAGATGTGGAATGTCATGGGAGATTTTGGGATGGTTTGCCAACTAATGGCATCACCTATTTATACTACTCATAAACTTGGCCTCCAAGTATGATCCAATGGCCCACATTTTTCCTTGGTGATCAAGTAAATCATTTGGCCATGATTTTGCCACAACTTCACTTTGGATAAGTATGAGTAGATATTTCTTGAAAACATATCTAGATCTTTCTTCAACAATTTTAGACAAAGTGTGTTCTAGATTTCTCTTCATCATTCTTAGACCAATGATGTTCTAGAATTATCTTCACCAATCTTAGTCATTGGTGTTTTAGAATTCTCTCCACAATTCTTAGAACAAATGGTGTTCTAGAATTCTCTCCACCAATCTAGAACATATGTGAATTATCTAGAACCTTCATTAGCCATCTAAGATAAAGTTGAATGGTCTAGCATATTCCAATATTATTCAACATTCTCCCACTTGAAGATTTGATTGAAAATCAATCAATCTCCACACCAATATTTCTTCCTTACCATTTACTTGGTGCTTATGTTCCTACTAGGCCGTTCGAGGATCGACACCAATTGAAAGTCTAATCCTTCACAACACAATGCAACATATATCGATCCTTTAGTGTATCTAAGGATCCTTGCAACAACATTTCAATGCTCCCCCCCAGCATTCGCCATATACCGACTAACTATTCCCACTGCATGTGCAACGTCTGGTCTGGTATAACTCCTGGCGAACATTGAACTTCCCACTACTGATGCATACGGAACTCGAGACATCTCCATCCTTTCCACTTTACTGCTAGGGCACATCTTAGAGGATAACTGAAATTAATAGAAAGAGGGGTGGAAATTGGCTTACAGTTTTCCATGTTGAAGCGTTGCAATACCTTCTTCAAATGAGACAGCCAAGTCTTTCTATTATTTCTGTCTCGGTGAATTTGCATCCCTGGAATCTTGTTTGTTGGTCCCAAGTCCTTCATTTTAAACACCCTAGCCAAATGAGCCTTTAACTCTTCAAGACAATCTTTGTTGGGGCCTACTACCAACATGTCGTCACCATACAACACGAAATCTTTCCACCAAACCTCTTGAAATATACACAAGGGTCTGCATAAAGCTTGTTGTATTCAAGGCTCACGATGAAGGAAAATTTCTTGTAACATCTCAGCGCTTATATGAGACCATACAGAGATTCGTTTAACTTGCAAACCAAGTTTTTTTTTTCCCTGTCTGGTTGGAGCATACACATTTCATCTTCAAGAACCATGCTAATGATAACCTTATGGGTAGTGGGATCCCACAGGATACCCCTTCCACACCATCAGCATACACTTGACCTTTCTGGTTGAAGTTCAACTAGCGCTTTGATAAGTCTTGATTAATTGTATTTATTTTATCTTTTTCCCTTTCATTTTAATTGAATATTAAGTTTAATGATGAAAATTATACTTAATTTCATGTAGATGGTGAAATGTTATATGTTTGGTAAGCTTGGCATAAAAAGCATTAAATGTTTGAATTAATAATATGAAAAAAAAAGAGAGAATAGAATAATTGGAATATATATATATATATAAACAAAATATGGCATGTGGGGACGAAAATTGAAAAGGAATCAAAGTTTTCAATTGGGCCCATTTGAAGCCCAATGCACTTGTACATTAACCTACCTTCTTTTATATATATAGGTGAATGCAAATTGAAAAGGGGGCGCGACAGAGACGAAGCTGAGAGAAACAGAATTTGATCTTTTGAGATTGACGGCCGAAGATAGACAACAATTGAAGTCTCTTTTTCTATTTTCTTTCCAGCCACAACAACGAGAATAAAAATTGGGTTTTGCTTTTCTATTTTGTTAGTTTTATTCATTCAATCTCATGAATATTGTTTTCCATTATGAGTAGCTAAATTCTTACTTCTAGTTCAAGGGTAGTTTTAATTTAATTGTAGTTTTGTGAGGCTTTAAACCAAATAGAATTTTCTTTTAATTCAAAGATTATTTGTTTCTTATTTTAATTATTGATTAATTGTTAGCAAATTGAATTGACGCCTTAATTAATTATCAATTTATCCATGCTATACATGATTTTGTGATAAGTTATTGTTTCGAATGATTGTAAATTGTAGCGAAGGGTTGGCTCATGTGTGTGTGATCGTGGCTTTTCCAAATTACATAGCTTGCATGATAGGCCCTAGGGAAACAAATAAACGAAATTAATTAATTTTGTAGTCGTCTTGGTTAGTTAATTTTGGTTTGGTCGTTCTCATAAATTTTAATGCTATTATTTCAGTTGATATGGAACGTTATCGTGCCCAATTAATTGAGTAGTGAGGTTTGAGTTTGATGCTGGGTCAGAGTCAATTAAGTAGGAGAACAAATATCTATTGTGGCTTTTCCAAGTAGGTAGACTAATTCTTTGAACCTAAGAAAATTAAATATTTTTTGTAGCCTATGATCAAATGTACAGTTGAATTAAACTAAACCCTTGAATTGGAAGTTCTCGTTAAAATTGTTTATTTTATTTTATCCTTTTTATTGCCTTAGTAAGAATTTTATTCAATCGCCAAAACCCCCCATTTTATATTTGTTTTTTATCATTGAGAAATTAATTCATAGCTCTTTTGAGATTCGACCTGGTTCCATTATTTCTACAAGTTAGAGTTAGAGAGTCAGTATTTATTTTGGTAGGGCTTCGACAACCCGACCACGCTTTGATTACTTTGAAGACCGAACACACATCTACCTTATTCTTGATGGGATACACCAAACATCTCTTGGAGTCAACGTTTATAAAGGACACAAAGTGCCTTGCTTCTCCTAAGGATATAACCAGTGCTTTCCGTCCATCAGAATGAACCAATTCTAGAATAACTCCATTTCTAGAATTGGATGTGTTGAACTTTAGTCCCTGTTGCCCACTTGTCGCGCAATGCCCACACAAAGGTAAGCATATCTTAATGAGCCTTAGGAGTAGATTTTGCTCTGCAAGAACTTCAACTCCTTGCTCCGACATGTGCCCAAGTTTCTAATGCACATCTTTTGAAACCTTTCACTTTGACTATTTGAGACAACAAATGCCTCTTCTTTTTCCAAAGTCTCTCCCACCAGCATGTACAAGTTTGTGTCAACTTTTTCTCCCTTCATAAGTATCAACGCTACTCTCAACCACAACTTTGCAATCAAGGTTATGAGAGCAAGTTTTTTCCAGGTCTTCTACGTGTCACACTTGTTGAATTGTACGAAGCTAGAACTTCAATTTGATAGTTCTAATACTGACAATCTTCAAGGCATGATCATAACCGTCTCCTTAGTCTACGAACTATTCATCACCAAACTCTTTCTGCCTTCGATAGTTGTCGTTGCTTCACAACATAAAACACCATCTCCATTAAAGGTGCTTGCTACATTTCCTTGAGGATTGAAATCTTTCTTGTTTAGATTTCAACAATTATTCTTCAGATGTCTTTTCTTATGAGAATGGTAGCATTTCACATCCTTCTTACTTCTTGATATTTCCCTTCCTTGATTTTGGCTCCCACTGAAGCCACGTTCCGTTGATACGCCTCTTATCACCACCAGAGCCTCATTTTTCAGGTTGATGACAAGTTGATCATACGAATCAGGAAAACTTTGAAGTAGAATTTCAGACATCTGGAGAGAATACGATCTCTTCCTTTTTGTTATTATTGCTATTCTCGATCTATTGTAGCTGCGACCCTGCTCTATTTGATGTAAACAATCATAACAAATTTTCCATTTGTTATTATGATTTCGCAATTGTCTCATGTTGAAAATTGGGTGAGATATTTATAAGAGATATGAGTTACTTCTTGTAAAGGCCCTCGGCCCGAATGGGGTTCTAAAGTAGGCCTTTATTTCAATGCATGCAAATGGAAATACATAAAATGACCCAACCAGGGGTCGGATTGAAAAACTATCCAAACATAAGAGTGGAAAACATTAAAACAAACTTAACATTCATTAACAAAACAGTGACTGATCAGTACTTTTCTTAAAACATAAAATAGTACAAAACATAAGTTTTCCCTACAGACCAAAATCCATGTACATGCTGAATTCAAAACAAAACAAAGTAAGACACGACAGAGTGTCAGCAGCATCCATGATCTCCCAGCCACCTCCGCTAGCCGCCTCGTTGCTGTTCCAAGTTACCTGTGGAAAAACCACAAAATAAGGGTGAGTAACGAATTACTCAGTAAGAATCCCCAACCGGGGTACGATACGATGCAATCAATCATCTAGCAACCTAGTACACATGCAACAGTTATCAACACGGATCTTAGCTCAACGAGCT
Organism: Sicyos edulis; assembly: GCA_036507275.1. Classification (NCBI taxonomy): domain Eukaryota; kingdom Viridiplantae; phylum Streptophyta; class Magnoliopsida; order Cucurbitales; family Cucurbitaceae; genus Sicyos; species Sicyos edulis. Next base: position 44,654,785 of record CM071847.1, on the reverse strand, counting down.
TATAAGGCAAATCCGAGTCTTCTAAGTCTCCTACTTCCGCCTAATGATTGGTTCTCATAACCAATCCCGGGACATCACCGAGGTCTCTTTCACTCGGGGCATTGATCAGCTCAAAAACCGATCCCAAGGATGTCCTCAAGGGCCTCTTGCCCTTGCTGCAAATCTAGACTTACGGGAGAGTACCCGAAGTCTGGCTCTAAACTGGAAGGAATGGTGTACTCACGACATTAGCCCGGGGGAGCTCTCCGAACCGGCAACTAACGTGTGTGCGCGCGCACACGCATCTTCTTTGCAACCGGCGTAAATGTGGGGCCTAAGGACAAACTACGCGGGCCAGGTATGCATGCCTAAGACTCGGAAGCGGTGTCACTGATCACAGTAGCGCGAGGCCCTCGGCGCTCATCTGTGCAGCCTGAACCACCGACCTGAAGCTAAGAACCGGCCAAGGTAGGCTTACACCGTTGGCAGGGTTCCGCTCTAGCAGGCTACAAACTAGGCTTATGCCGATGTGGGTAGCTAAATCCACATCGGTGGTCGGGGGGGGGGGGAGCAATGTACGTTATGCTGCGCGCACTTTACTCCCGACCAGGGGGACAATGTACGTTATGTCCACTCTCTGCCTCTGGATGATGACAAACCCTACTTTACTAACTAAGAGTACGGAGTGAAAGATTCCTGGCTAACATACATAATAGACATCAATCATACATATCCTAGCATGGTACTATGAACTTGAAGCAGGAATCTCGAGCATGCTGGAAGAACAAACCTAGCATGGCACTAACATGTACAAACAGCCAAACATGCTAGCAAGAATTCAATTACAAGTTGTCCTATCCACTAACATGCTCATAAAAGTAACAGGCATACAAGTCACAATCACGAAAGCATCGCAGGGTCCACACAACCCCGATAAAGAATCCTTACCTGGAAATAAGCAGAGAATAATAACTATCACGACCAACAAACAACCTTTGAGCCTCAATCAAATCTCGAACAACCTAAGCATTACAATAAAACACCCAATTAAATTACAAATCAGCAGCCAATCAACTCAAGACCCAAAGAAGGAAAAGGCTCGGGAATTACCAATCGAGAAAACACTCGGCTCGGCCAAACCAACTCAGTTGGGCAAGCTATCGGCAGCAAAAAGGAGCTACCGGGCGCTACCGCTCGCAGCGGGGCGAGCTCGCGTTGAAGGCCGGGCGCTGGGGCGTGGAGCCGTCTTGCGCGGCGAGCTCTGGTGCAGGGCGAGCGGGCTCGGCGCTCGCGGCGAGCGACGACGCACTGGCTATAGGGGATGCGCGCGGGGACACGGCAAGCTGCAGGGCTGGTCGGCCTGGCGCGGGGCGAGCTGACGCTGGCGTGGGTCGGCACGGCGCGAGCTGGGGCTGGGCGAGCTGGGGCGGCCTTGGTCGACGCTGGCACGGGGGTGGCTCGGCGTGGTGCGGCTGGCTAGGCGAACTGGGCGAGCAAGGGGGGCTCGGGGCTGGCTAGGGGTCTGGTGAGGGAGAGAGAGAGAGAGAGAGAGAGAGAGAAAATGAAAATTAAACACATGGGGAAATGTGGGGATTTTTCTTTATTTATTTAATATTTCAAACTTATCCCATTAAAATGCCTTAAAATCCAATTAAATAAATCCCTAAAAATCCCATTTTTGGCTTCCTCTTCGAGACCCGGCTGAAGCGATCTTTTCCGATAATGAAACTCACTTAATAAATCACTAAGGCAAAGGTTCAAATCCCAAATCTTGATTGGGGAGCAAAAGACCAAAATACCCCCAAGGGTTAAAATGCTCTAACGGCCCAACCGATTGCCCTAATACTGAACCAAGAGTACCTGGAAGACCGGAATGGAAATATGGGCCGTTACACTTCTCCATTGTTAAATGGTTTTGAGGTGCAAGTTCACATTCTCTAATATGGTATTAGAGTCCATAAAACTCAAACGGGTATCGATTCAATAAAAATGATGAAATTGAGATCCAATTTAAGATTGATGAGCCCAAAATGGGCATCATCGTTACTCCCCTCATATTCCCTAATATTTGTTGATAGTTTATTTTAAAGAAGTTAGGTATGAAAAAAAATGAAAAAAAATTGTTACATAATAAGAGGTCACACTCGAGAGCTTATTATATACATATAAAACAATTGTTGCCTCAACTATTATTTGGAAGACTGCGCAATAAATCGTGTGAACTCTTCTTTCATTCAAGTTAGCTTTTATTAATAGCGTTTTTATTTTCCTTCAAAGTTTTGTCTATAAAATTGTAACCTATTCAAATTTGGATGGCACTTAATTGTTGGAAGAAATCTGTTTCAAAAAAAAAATTTGTTGGAAGACATGAACGCTCTATAATAATTTATCCCATTTAACTTTTTTTTTTAATTCAATAACATGAGATTGATTTCAACATTTATGGTCATAATATAGCTGGTATAGTATCTTATCCATTTGTACTGTACTTAAATTTTATTTTGTTTAACTAAATATAAAATATGACTTTATTATTAATAAATCTACCATATTTGGATTAAACTCACAACTTTTTTATTTGTCATCCTCACCCCAAGCATCATAAGTGGATTTCCCCCATTCTGCAAAATTACAAACTTAATTGTGATATAGCTATTCGAGTGGAATCTCATAAATGTGGCCTTAGTTCCATCGTAAAAAATGAATTATGGGGTTTTATTTACCTTAAAATCGCCAATAAAGTGAGTGATTGTGGTTTCTACGATTGAAGTTTTGGCTATTAGGTTGGGTTTGATATTAAATCAATAATGATGGAAATATTTTGCTTCATTTTTATGTTTGAGGAATATTTATCGAGGAAAACTTCAATCTTAAAATAGAAATATATAACAACCCAAAATAACTTAACTAATGAGCTGAAGTTGTAGTGATCAGAAAATTAAAAAAAATAATTTATACCGAATAGATCAATGACGCAATAGTTTCATTGTTTTGTGGTAAATCAGTTCAACATCAACGTCACACTTATAATCTTGGTATCAAATCAACGAAATTCTCCTCTCTGTTAGATATTAGAGCCCATTGAACCTTATTGTTAGAGTTAGTATTAATAGCCTATATATAGAATATATTAAGATTGTGTTGAGTGTGACTTATAGCCTCCACTTCTTCTTTAATAAACAATTCTCTACGATTCTCTCCAAATTCTCTCTATTCATCAATGACTTCCCTATCTTCTCGCTGCATTTCTAAACTATTAGACTCTCATAGTAATAGAAATGTCTTTTAAGTTAGATTTCTATCGATGCTATGTTGTCAAATATAAAGAATCATGCATCTAAAAATTTATAAAATCCTAATCGTGCAAATTGAACACTAGGAGCCCATTATTGTGGGCCTTACTCCAATATCCATTTAAATTCATGCATCAACTATGGTGGGAATTGAATACTTACAATTCAATAGATCCTCCACTATCTTTTTTCTTTTTCTTTTTTTTTTCTTGTGAAATAGTTGAGTTGAATGGAGTTTTTAAACATCAAATGAAGTCACCTTCCCACAATTCAATAAATTATACATCAACGATGAAATTCTCGCTAAATATTTCAAAAATAGGTAGCCCGATGCTGACAAACCATTTCTAACAAACACGTTTTAATTTGTTTCTTTAAAAGTGTGTTTCTTGATATGAGGGAGTTGGTTACTTACTCGGGGAACATTCAAGTTTTCCATTGCTATAAGTCTTGCAATCATGTTGCTGATCGGTTAGTTCATTGTAAGGATTCTTGGTTATTTTCTTTTGACGCGATTCCACTTGAGATTGAGGGGATAAGTCCGCCTTTTTGGAGGGGTTCTCTCCCCCCTTGTATTGCCTCCTTATTGTGGAGGAGTGGAAGTTTGTTGGTTCTTTGGTTTGTTAATGATATTATGATTTCTTTTCGATAAAAAAGAAAAACAAAAAAAAGTGTGATTGTGTCAGCCGAAACCATGGAGAGAATGAAAATAAAGATTGTTCTCCTAATTTGGGCTACTCAAAATCATTATCCTCTAATTACATTTATTTAAAATCATATTTTTCATTATCCTCCTAATTAATTTTTATTCTAGGCAACAATTTATATCAGATCATCATTTTTCTCTTAATTACTTTTTAAATTCTTAAATGAAATGATCGATGTCAATTAGAGAACTCACTCTCATTATACCCATTAAAAAGTCATTAGTTTGAAGCTTATATTCTTAAACATTGAGATGTCATCAATAGATACAAAATGGAAGCAAAAGTATATAAGAAAAGAAAAAGAGCAATTGAAAAGGAATGAAGAAGTTATGATTGGTCACCTTCCAGTGGAGTCAGCAATTCTAGTTGTGCAAGCCATGTGGTCAAGAAACTTGGTGAGGCTCAAGTGTTTTGCAGCCCATTGGTGAGCCAACTTGTGTTCTTTAGCCTCTGCGTCTTTCCTCAACCCACCCAACTGCTCCTTATACTCAGCTTCCATCCTCTCCAATGCAGCCTTCTGTTCCTCTCTAAGAGCCTTCACCTTCCCTTGAACCTCCTCCATCTTGCGTCGAATTCGAGCCGCCTTTTCCGACTCCAATTGCAGCTCCTGCCTCCTCAACCTCCACATTGCCTCCTTCTTGTGAGCGGCCCACGCCCGGTGCCCCTCCTCGAGCTCCCGACAGCACTCGGCGAGCTCGGAGGCGAAGCGGCTTCCGCCGCAGGGTGGAGGAGCCAAATTGGGCATCACAAGAGGCGTGGTTGCTGGAATTCTGTCTTGCTGCAGCCAGGGGATGGGGGAGGAGAGGGTTAAGGTGACCGAGGGGGACGCCGCCGAGAGCCATGGAGGAAGAGATGCTGGTGGGGTTGACGAGTCTGATGGAAGAAAGGCCCCATTGGAAGTTGCCATCAGAGTGTACACACAGCCACACACCACACACCACACACCACACACCACAATTGGTTTTCATATGTATATATATACATACAACGCCAGATGGGGTGATGGAGACAGAGCCCACAACAGCTGAGGAAAAAGAGAGTGCCTGTTGTGTTTACATTGCTTTAAAACTTGGTTTCACCGCTTACCAATTCCTCTTTTTCATCCTCTAATCTTATTCATGCATATGCTTAAAAATGGAGAGTCCCATGTAATTTTTGTATAGATAAGTTAAAGTTAGGAATATAAATTTAAAATTAGTAGTTATTTTTAATAGTTAAAGAATAAATGATTAAAAATGAATTATTTTATTTGATTTAAAATTAATGATTAAAATTGAGTAGTTATAAATGAATGGTTAGGAATGTAAGTTATTTCTAAAGATAAAAATGAAAGTGTCATTAAAAACTCATTTAGATCTATGTTTTCGAAGAGAAGTTAATAAATCTTAAATATGACAAACAAACAGCCCTTTAAGATCTCGTTTCAAATAACTCTTAGTTGTGTTTGGGTGATAGGAAATAAGGAGAATGGTAATGAAATCGTTCCACGTGTTTTGGTCACTAAGAATCATTCCTCTATAACCATGTTTTTCAAAAATCACATTGTTTTTTTTTTATTTTAAGCTTAACTACTTTTATTCTTTGTCTAACAACTTTAATTTATATACATCATATCACTACTTTCGCTCTCGTTATTTTATTTTCTAACAAATCATTTTCCTTTTAATTCTCGTTCTTTATAATCATTACCACTCCCCTCTTCTAAACACACAGTGAAAAAAATAACGGTGTGTTTGGGTGTAGAAGCAGGCGGTTAGGTGTGAAGGTAAAAGTGAAAATAGGGGATATTTGGAATCGGAATTGTGAGAGCGTGAAAAGAGAAAGGGAAATGGGGATTGTTTGTTTGTTTGTTTAGTCCGGGTTTGGCGGCCCGAGGAGACGGCCTTTGATGGAGACTATACCTATCCCCTCTACAGGTTTTGTCAGTGTCAAGTTACCATCCTTTCCCCATCATTTCTTCTTCCTTTTTTGTCATTTCACCTTTCTCCTCCTCCTCCAATTCTTTTTATTCTCCATTTTAATTATTAAACAAAACTCATTCTCATTTCTTATTCTTGGTTGCCAAACACTCTTAAGGATGTGTTTTGAACAAAGGAATTGATAATAATTAAGTGACGAATGATAATGAGAAAGAGAATGATTATAAAGGTAATGGTTATTTATATTTGGAATAAAGATAAATGATTATGGGAAGAATGATTATTATATTTGAGATAAATGTAATGATTATGAGAAAAATAAAATAATGAATAGAATATGAGTGAAAAATAATGATGTGATGTATGAAAAATTGTCGGAGAAAGAATAAAAAGTAATTATGGGGAGAATGAAAAAAATAATTTTTGAAAAACATGATTATGGAAAAAACGATTCTCAATGACTCAAATAGCCGGGAATCATCCACACTTCTATTCTCTCTCTTATTCTTGGTGGCTTAAACACTCCCTAAAACACACTCATTTCTAAAAGAAAAGGCATTGCAAAGGGTGATTTTATTTATCGTCTTGTCAAAAAAGCTCACATGTCTCGTCATGTTTGTCTGAAACAAAAGCCAAAAACGGGAAAAAAAAAGCAGGCATCATTAACTAAATATGGACGAATTAATGATAGTGAAAATGGAATTGAGATTTAATTTCAATTTTATCTATTTCTTTTCGAATCAAAACACTTTTAATTTTTTATATTTCAATAATATTTATTTTTAATTTTATATTTCAATAATTCTCAATTTTAATTTTTAAGATAAAAACTGTCAATTATATGAGATAAATTTAATTATGATGATAAATATATTAATTTTGTGCGAATGAACATAACTCAACCTATATATTATACTAACAACTTCGAAATTAAAGGTTTGCTGCTCCACCATGCATTGAAAAAAAAGGAATTAGACTCATTTTAAATTTCTATATACTTATAAAATTATTATTTTGATATTGACGTGAATTAATTTTTAAAAGAAAACAAGTATATAATTAAATTCAAAAGATATACAAATACTAAAATTTAATATTTTTCACTATTTTTATTCGTTTAATTTTAATCCACATAATTTCAACAAAAATTAAAATTTAATTCATTTGAAATTATATATATATATATATATATATAAAAGAAAATTAAAGTTGATTGTCCCGAACTTACAACAATATTAACTGTCGTCTACTCTTATAAAAATTAGGTACGAAGAGCCACAAGTGACACGATATACATTTTATAACTTCAAATTTTCCATCCAAATATTATTTAATTAAAAGTAAAATTGAGCATTTAAAAAAATCAATAAAGAAGGTAAAATATAAATTAGTCCCTAATCTTTAAAAAAAAGTTAGAGTTTAATCCTTACAGCTTCATCGAGGGGAGTAATTGATTATCTTGTTTGGTATTAATCTATTTTAACTCTCACGAGTTCGAGCCCGTAAATATGTAACAAAAGAATCCTACAATTTACAAATGAATATTGAGCTTCCATGAATTTAATACGTGAACAATTACATACGATAAAAATCAGTTTTAGGTTTTATAAAAGTATATGGACTAAATTCTATTTTTTTAAACATAGAGATTAAATTCTAAATTTCAGACAAAACCCTAATTTTTAAAATTACAAATATTAAATTTTAACTTTTTTTTTTCAACTATAAAGACTAAATATATATTTTACCCATCACAAAAGAGTTTGTTTCAATAAAAATTGGGGAAATGTAGAAAGTGAAATTAAAAAAAAAAAGGAAAGAAAGTGATGTGTTGAAATTACGAGGTGATTCAGTTTCAGTCTGCAAAAGCCGACTAACACTGAACCATTACCACATTGGAGATTTGCCGCCGGTCACCGGTGAACTAATTGGATCTATTATATATAGATTTTTACTTATGTTTCAAAAGTTATTTAACCTATTAAAAATTGAATTTAATTTTGACTTTGATTGGATGATATGCTTTTAATTTTATATATTTGGTAACTTCATAAATTTTAAAAATATGAGTGAGGATTAGATATCATAGAAGAAACTCCTATGAATTTAGTAGGAATAGGAAGGCAAGAGACGAGGACGAGAAAGCTATTTCTCACCTTTCTTAATTCTGTGAACATCACTAATCATAAAGCATGTGATTTTTGGACATGAGTAATTAAATTAGTATATCTATTCAAGTTTGAGGTGTACATATTGATAAAAATAAAATGTGAATGTTGCCCAACATTATACAATAAACTGACTATTCCACTTACTTCGAAATGAAAATTCATATTATTTTTTATTTTTGAGACAAAAACTTCATATTATTTAATGCATGCATAAACTGAATAAAAAAAAAGGCTTCAATGATAATTTTGCTGAGAGTTTGAAGGAAAAAAAAAATACAAACTATACAAAAAAAAACACAAACTTTGTATTTCTTAAGGCGTCTAGTTTAGTTTAGTTTAGATTTCAATCAATTACAGAGCCCAGAACACAAACTTTGTATTTCAGAATTTGTAGCATTTGGGAGAATATAGATTCCGGATTTACCGTTGCTCGAGCAGGTTAGATTCAACTGGTTCCCAACTTGTTGTGACTGAAAATCAAAGTACAAATTTGGTAAAAATTAGCTAATGACAATGAAAAGAGTTCATTCATCTAATTAATTATTATTGATTAAAATCGTATAGTTTTCCTATTCTTTGACATTTAAATGTTTCGAAATGAAAAAATACAGTGAAAAATAAGTAGATTTACAAAATGCAAGAAAAATGAAACATGAACAGATGGATCTAAGTTTCATCTAGTAGAATGTTGGGGATCAAGTCATGTAAGTGCATTCAATATTTTAATGATGTAATGCATAAGACTAGCGGAGAGATTTATCCTTTGACCTTTTTAATCGATGATAGATGTCAATTATTATTCTCATTTTGATTTTGTTTTTTGTTTTTTGAATTCGCTAAACTCACTTTGTTACATCATAAGCGTATGCTCACTTTTTTTTAAGAACTTATTTATTCCTGGTTTTTGTCACATTTTAAAAAGCCATTTAAATTTCCAACCAAACCTAAACAATCAAAAATACATTTTGAAAACTTTTGTTTTTAGCTCTATTAATACTTGGTTAGAAAATGAAGAATACAGAAGAAAAGGTTACTACCAAGCAGAATGTAGGTTCGGAACTACAACTCCATTTGGAAGTAGGAACGCAAGATAAATAATGACACCAAGAACAATGGCGGTTTGCATCAAATCCTCGAAGAAGTAACACCAAGCAAACTGTGAACCTGAAAAAAATATACCATCTTATATCAGTTTCAAAATTACTTCATTTTGTACTAAAAGATACCTGAATTACTCCCCTCATTCTCATTTAATTTTGAAATGAAACTTTATAGTTTAATATGATATCAAAGTTCATGAAGTACAAATATATATATATATATATTCAGTTATGAAAAAAGACTTGACTAAAAAATAGTGAAATTGAAGGTCTCTACAGACATGTTAAAGATCCCACATCAACAAGATGAAGAGACTCATAATCTTTATAAGATACAAGTTCGAAATGACACAGAACTAATGTTTAACCATCCCCCAATAACACGTGGAAGAAAAGATTCATAACTTTTGACAATTTAGGTAAAGATCTAACTTGTAAGCCTTAACTAATTGAGTTGCACACATCAAAACAAGAGTTTATAAGCATACTCGGACACCAAGTTCGTGAGCTTGACTGTTCGAGCCAGCTTGCACACACTTCGACTAATGTCGTGGGACATACCAACTGATACTACAACATTTCAATGCCAAGGAACTCGTAAGAAATTAATTCCTAATCATAGGTAGGTGACTATAGCGGATTGAATCCATCATCTCGTAATTTCCTAAAAATCCTCTTGACCGTTAAGACAAGTTTGTGGTTTTTCTTGATATCTTGGGTTAAAAGAAATCAAGTACGCCTTGCAACTCTATTTGTAGTTTTGCATACTCTCTCAAAGCAACCAGAAAAAGTTAGTAGAAATATAGAGTGAGTTTGCTTACCCAGCAATCAAAAGCAAAAGGGAAAGGATCCATAATATGCATTGATATATCTTGAATTTATGTTGGATCGACATGGAAGAATTAGTTTGAGAAGCAAATCTTCGGCTAACCCATCCGAACTGCGGTCGAATAAGAAACACAAACCCGAGAAGAAATCCAGAAATAAATCCTCCAATATGAGCAAAATTGTCAACATGGGGAAGAATTCCTACTGCCAAATTGATAGCTATAATGACCAACAGAGTAATAAGAGCTGCTACCTGTCAAGATAAGTTTCAGGATTCATCTTAAAGTTTCAATACAAATGGAGTATTGATTGATATAACTAAATCTGCCCGAATCTGTCAGCTTAAGCTTTTGGTTGATTGGTGATTTAACATAATTCAACACGAAAAATGAAGAGTACCTTATTAGAATATATACTCCAGTTAGTGATGAGTTCAGAGAGCATTCCTCCAAGTAACCCAAACAGGGCACCTGAAGCCCCAACAGAGATGTTTGATTGGATGAATAGACTAGACAATAAGCTCCCACCAAAACCAGATATAACATAGAGCAAGCCAATCCTTACTGTAAAAGACATCATCAAGAGAATTAGTGAAGGGTTGGAAGGCCAATGAATCCAATCTCTATAACATGAAACAAAATGTGTCTAAGAACAAGAAACAACATAACTCTTTCACATCGATGAGTGTCTGGTCAATTTATGCACACATCTTGACCATTCGTATATAGGATAACTGTCTTATTCCACTATGTTTGGTTGTCAAAAAAACTTATAGAAAATTTATTCTAAGTAGATGGCAACCACGTATTAAACTCAAAATTTCTAATTATTTTATGAATGAATCTATAACCTTTAAGTATTTTATGATTGAACTCAAAACCTCTGACTACTTTATAAATAAACTCATAATCTTTTATAATCGATGCAATCTTCAGGTAGTCAAATAAGAGTCAACAGCCTTGAAAACCGTAAAGCGGTTAGAGAGAATGTGTTCCATCTACCGTGGTCACTTGAGAATCAAGTTCCTACACGCTTTTTGACAACCAAATATAGTAGGTTCTTACATTTGTCCTCTATCAATATTTGTACATAAGTTGTAGACATTCACACATAAAAATGGGCTTAAATAATTCTTGTAACACCACCAAAAAAAAAAAAAAAAAAGAATGATCAAAGGTACATACTAAATCCGAATTCCTGCTCAAGACGAATTCCAATAATCAAGAGGCTTAACATATTTGCCAATAAATGAAAAACACCAGCGTGCAACCAATTGCAGGTAACGAGACGCCACAGTTGGCGTCCATCAACCACTTTATGTACTTCTAGTGCACCCACACTCTGTAACCTGAAACATAACATCAAATTGACAATCTGAATTCTCAAAGATAAAAAAAAACTATATTCTACGGTTGGTGGCGCATGCCCGTTCTTAGATGGAGTCGTAATTTGTCTAGTTAATTCCGTTATCAAAGGAAACCTCCTAACTAGCTATACGGAAAAAGCCCTCCGTAGCCAGGCCAAGGAAGTTTGAGGCAATAACATGAATGTGATACGACAACCAACAATCAATCGAAAATATAGAGAAAAAACTTAAAAGAGAAGAACACATAATTTATGTGGTTTACTAAGAGTGTGTTTGCTACTCCACGGGCATAGAGGGAGAACATTCGTCCAAAATACAGAATATCAATCGTGGGAGCTATGGTTTAATTCGAGTTTTTACGGTACACTATCATTAAACGAAAATAAAAGTTAAGTAATCGTAGGGTATTAAACAATTCAAGGTATCATCTCGATAGATATTCTAAACTGTACATACGTTACACTAACATATTCAACGAGTTTATAGCTTTGGCCAACATGCCCGACCAATCTTTAGAATTTCATCGTGATAAGGATAAATCATTGTCATCATCAAGGAGGAATTCATAGTGAACCCGAGCCATCGACTCGCGTTGACTACATCCCTACGGGCAGGACACACAACCCAACAAAGAAAAAAGAGAACTACAAAAAACGAACTTACGCAGAAGAAGAAGGTCCAAGCAGAGGATTCTGTTTAAAGGGCTGGAAAGAGAATCTACCCAAGAAGCGAGCAATACAAGAAACCGAGTTCTTAGGGCAATTATTAACATACATGGTGATCACAAACATCACAACATTGGCTACAACAAACGATGGAATTAACCAAGGAAACCATTTCTTGAATCGCTCGATTTCCCGACCCGCGGTTGAACCCCGCGATTGTATCAATTGGGTATCCATTTCTTCCGAACCGCCACCCCTCGAATCAACCCTGATTTGAATATCTGAAGGATCATGTTTCGCCATTGAAGCTCTTTCTCAAACAACAAAATTAAAAGAAAAAGAATATATTTGGTTTACATTTTGGAAATTATGGACAATGATGGAAGCTTGACCGAGTCAAAGGTCAACTGCCATGGCTGCTTGACGTGGCAACTCCATTGAAGGACACAAATTCAACGATCGGAATCTTTAAATGAATTAGTTGGCCTACTGAATCAAAGTCGATGGTTAACCGTAAAATGAATAAGTCAAATATGGCTGTTTCATAAAGTAATTGCTAATCAAAATGAGGTCATCTAAACTAGTTGAAATGGAAAGGGACTGCATCGGTGATAAAAAAGGAAAAGTATTGCTTCTTTGAAAATTGATTAGTCGTTCCAGTAATTGATAATGATTGAGTTGTAAATTTTATATGAAACTTCAAAAAAAAAAAAGTTTGATATAAGATTTTATAGATGGTTAATTTGATAATATGAGATTCTCCTCAAAATCAATTGACAATGAGAGAAATAATTATGGAGTGTTTGTTTACCGTATTTAAGGAGGATTTAACTTTTGGAGTTAAATTGAAGAGTTATTTTGAGTTTGTTAAAAATTGAGAGTTGTAACAAAAAACTTGTTTGAATGTGGTTTTTGGTATAGCAGTTAGAATCAAAATCTTGTTTGGATGTCGATTTAAAATGAATAGTTAAAAAATTGATGATTAGAAATGAGCAGTTAAAAATTAGTTATTTTGATTTTTTTGAAATTAATTATTAGAAATAATTGATTAATTATAAATCTATGATTAAAAATGAATAGTTAGAACTGATCATTTATTTTTTAGAATTAAAAATGAGGAGGAATTATAAAAATTCGTCTGAATATATGTTACATATGAGAAGTTAATAAATGCTCCTTAAATACGGTAAACGAATGCAACATATCTCTTATAAATGTTTGCTGAATTTTTCACTTTTTTAATATGGGACAATTATAAGATCCTAATAATTATGAATTATACATATATATAGAAGAATTAGAATTGTTGATTCTTCTTCGAAAAGACGACATGGAAATTATATTCATAAATATGAATAAATAGAAAGATCAATCCAAAACGTATTTGAATAAATAAGTCATAATCACCATCTTAAAGAGTTTTCATATGAACAAATAACTCAATTTCTGCTTACAACGACAAAAATGTTATAGGATGCACTTACCTCAATTATAGTTAAATTTTTAAAAAAATAACGATAAATAATATCGAACCTCTACATTAACTAAAAGCTTTTGCATGTATATTAGAAAAAAGTTAAAAATATTCTATGAATAGAGCAATAATAAAAATATATGAACACATAGTAATAAATGTAAATTAATAAATTTCTATATTAATAAATTATATCGATAGAGGTTGATAGAATCAATTACTAATAAATAAAGTAAATTGATAGACTTCCATTAAATTCTATCAATAAACGCCGATAGAATCAATTACTCATAAAATTGATAGACTTCTATACTAGAGAATGATAGATTTTATTAAAGTCTTCGATTTAAAAGGTAAATAAAGAATTTTTTAAAAAGTAAGCAAAATTTGTTATAAACGAATTATTTTTAAAAAGTTATTATAATTGTAAACTCAAGTAAAAAAGTTCTCCGAATTCCATCCTAACTATTGAACTAAAAAAATATAAGAAAAGGGTGAATTATTTCAAAACCATGTTTCACCAAGAAAAAAAAGAAGGAATTATTTCAAAACCATTCATTCAAAAGCTTCAATAACAAAGAAGATGGATCATATTCAAACCCATAGGTGGTTTATATGGCCACATGAAGATGGCCCAAATTACTTTTACAAATAACTGGGATGAAGCATTCAAAACTTATGTCTTATTAATTATTGGATTATTGCTCTTGTTAGCATTGAAAGTTTGTATTTAATACATGATTGAAATAAAAAAAAATCAAAATAAATAGAATTATAATGATATTCTATATGATCGAATAACTAGAAAGTTAAAATAATAATAATAATAATAATAATATCTCAACCTTTGCATTTGCAATCTTTAATATAAAAGCCCAAATGTTCAAACTTGGTTTCTTTCTTTAATGCAGTTGGTAATGGATTCTTCTCTTTCATATAAGCGATATTGGACAAACATTCTTTAATGAAAATTGTATTGAATAAGCTATTTTTAAAGAATAGTAGCAAATGTATGAATATTTTAAAATATTTGTACTTATAATAATACTATCAATATTTATTAATTTCAATACTATATATTATAAATATTTATTTACTATTTTTTAAAAAATAAATATATTTATAATTATTTTTTAAATTTGATTAGTCTTATGACTTGTACTCCTTTAATAATATACTTTTTACCTCTCCTTCTCTGTAACAATTCTAGAAGTTCCTTCATTGAACTTGGATCAAATCTCTAACCATTTCACTCTACAAAACTTTTCATTTTTGGTCACTTTCATCTTTCTATCAATTTGTTTTTGAGTACATATTGGAAAAGAGGTGACAAATACTGGTATTGAACTGGTTTACAGCCAAACAATGAAACCATTGTGTCACTGACCTATTTCATGTAAATCAATTCATTCAAAGAAAAAAATGAATATTTTTGTTCATCCCACTAAACGAATATGCTAAATAAACTATTAAATTGATTTTTAGATGACATTTGAATGTTTATCTAAATAAAGGATGAATTTTAGGCTTATAAATATTATGTGGCATAACAATTTAAGAATCTCTTGTTTTTTTGTTCTTTTTTTATGTATCTTTTATGTGATTATGGTGTGAAGAGAGGATACATCAAGCTGTCATAACAAGATACATGTGAACTACAACCATGCAAAGCATGATGGCAATGAATTTGTATGGATAGAAAATTAGTGGGGCATCAAACTTTGGTGTTTCATTTTCCTAATTTAAGTGGCACCTTTTTCACTGGTTTTTCAATGATATAGTGAAGGTTGAGTTATAAATTTTAGCCCCAAACTTCAAATTTGTGTAAAAAAGATCATGGACATCAACTTTTTTTTAATAGATTATTACATTTTCAATACAATACTTTAATAACTTCTTGAATTCTTCATTTCAATTTTTTTTAAAAGTGAATTGATATATTATATTAAAAACTGAATTTTGTGTGTAGTAAAACAACCATCTCAAATGGATTTTAAGAAAAAAGAATGTTAGACTGGTAAAGAGTCGGTAACGCGTTAGTTATCTTGTTTGGTGTTAATTCATTTCAACTTTATGGTCACCATGAATTCGATCTTGAAAATCACTATTTGACTTTCATACGTAAGATTTTTTGATTTTCTCTCTCAAATTTGTACTAAAAAAGACTAAAACATGAAACAAAATTATAAATTAAGTGATCTATTGACCCTAAAATGAAAAAAAACAAAACATCTATTAAATTCAAGGAATGACAATTGACACAAACTAAAATTTCAAAATATAAATTTGTAATAAATTTGATTGATATTATTATTTAATTAAGTGATGGTAGAAAGACAGATTACACTTATGAACATAACCCTCATAATCAAAATGCTTACTTTACAACACATCTGCCCAGTGAAACTGAGAGTTAAAACATTTTCCCCAAAACAAGTTTTTTTTTTTTTTTTCCTTCTCTTTTTTTAATTTTCTTTTGGGGAAGAATTTGAGGAACATAACATAACTAAGGATGTTATAATTCTAAGCTGTGACTGATGTTTCAACTGCAACTTTTCCAGCATATCCCATTTCTGATTTGACTTCAACATTCCAAAGCTCTGCTATTCCTTCCCTAAGATTGTGGATGCTTTCCAATGCATAATCAGCTCCTTTAACTCTCTGTGAAGTGCCAATCTATAGTGCCACCACACCAAAACAAAGATGAACAATATTAGCCAACAATTTAATCATGTCTCAAATCTTCACCAGAAACTGGCCTTTTGTTTTTCTCTACATGGTTTTGAAATGCCTTACCAGGACTGTGTCGAGCCCGACGCGCTTCCCGGCTTGTATGTTTCGAACACTGTCTTCAAAGAACAGCTGAAAAGACCAAAAGAAACAAGTTAAGACAAAAAAAATGAAGTAAAAATGTATTAAATTATGTTAAACACCAATCAACTCAAAAGTTTAGCTGATGGGTTCAGTTAAATTTAACTATATCAACCATCATTCTCTCTCTCCGGTTCTAATATCATGTTGAATCATGTTTTTTATTTTTAATTCAACAATAACGGAGAGTAGGGAGATTTGAACTAGTAAACTCTTGGTTATCAGATCATATGAAATGCAACTAAAGCTCTACTTCTTTTGGCTTGTTGAATCATGTTAAATCATTAATCAACCTAAGAACTTAAGCCGGTGAGTTTGACGTAAATTTAATTATATCAACAAACAAAATGTTCAAAAGGGGATGTGAATTATGTAAGGTAAGCTCAGATAAAAGTTTGGTTTTCTTACAGTTCTCTGAGGGTTAAGGCCTGCAATTTTGAGAGCCCTTTCAATAGCAGCTTCTGATGGTTTACAAATGATGGGAGTTTTTGGTAATTCCACCTCAGAATTGGGGTGAAGAAAATGACCAATGATGTCAAAGATTTCTAAGCCAGATGGGGTTGGATTGGATCCATCAACTGAAACAAAGTTCTTGTTGGTTGGATTCAAGGTTTCAAAGCAGATAATCCCTTCAAAACAATCTTCCAATCCAAGCCTTTTAAGAACTTTCACTGCATGGACCTTATCAGCATTTGTAAAGATCTATTCACACAAAAAGAAATTTATCAGAAAAAGAGAATATAAACACCAAAAATAAACAACAAAATAACAAACAAATACTTACAACTTTCCTATAAGGCAGGTTCAAGAGAAGACTCCTAAGAACAGGATCAGGTTTAAGGTTGTCATAAGGAAGTCTTCCATGAACAAAACTATGGTACTCATCATAATCAAAATCATAGCCAATTGCCTAAAAAAGAAAAAAAAAACACTTGGTTTCTTTTGCTTTAAGCTTTAAACCATTTTGAAAACTTGGAATCTGTTCAAGAAGCAATACCCTGAGACCAGCCATGGTTGTTCCATAGTTCTTGTACAATAAATTGCAAAGATCAGGGATCTTGTTCTGTTCTATGCCAAGTTTTTCAACCATGTAATCTACAAAAAGGGCAGTATCAACATCAAGAAAATGATTAATGGTCTAAACTCAATGGGAATTTCAGGCCAGAAATTTTGATATCTACCTTTGATATTCTGTAAACATGAAGCTGCAATGCCAGTACTCAAGGGATACAAAGTATCATCCAAATCTACAGTTTCAAACACATTTAAAAAAGAACTATAAATTTCCAAAGCAAAAACCAAGAAAAGAACAAAGAGAATCATATGAAAAGGGAAAGTTCTTACCAAAAAGAAGACAGTCATATTTTGGCCTCTGAGCTTGCCTGAACCGATTCTCATATTCCATTTTGATTAGAAATCCTATCAAGAACAACAAATGAACATTAACAATAATCTCATTAAACTTAAACAACATAATTCTCTTTACTTTTCAAGATTTTAATGGTTTGTTCAAGAATGCTGAAAATGGTGTCTGAAAAAAGTCCAGTCCATAACAATCTCATTCTTTGGTTCAAAGTTCCTTAACAATTTCCAACCCAAAACCACACCATTTTTGTTACTGAAGTTTTATCAGATCATATCAAATTTCAAGTTATAGAACCAATTCACAGGTCATTTATGGGTCAATCAAAAGTTCAAACCCCCATCAAATCAGGCAAAAATTGGAGCAATAGCTAAACAGAAAACTGATCTTTCCGGTCAAGAAACCCCATAACCCCATAAAAACCCAGAAACGAAATCGAAATCAGAGATCAAACAAGGAAGAAAATGGATGAAAAAATGGCAAAATCAGGCAACCCCATGAGAAGGATCAGGACTTACCAAATGGGGTTGGAAGAAGAAGAGAAATAGTGAATAGAAAGAGCTTTGAAAGAGAGAAAACAAAAGCTTGTTTGAGGAATGGAGCGAGTGGGGGAGTAGAACAAGCGCCTGAAAGGGCCTTTATATAGGAAAAGGAATTGAGCTGTGCAACCATTAGAAGAAAGGAATTAGAACCCATCCATTATAAAAATACACCACAAATTTTTTTCAACAATTCCGAGCTCTAAATTTGAACCGATGACCTCATAATCATCCTGTATACATTAATGTCACTAACTTGTAAGTATTATTGTCATGAATTATACAAGACATTGAAACAAGAATAATTATGCTTATGCTTAAATTAGGTACCGAAAACATCGAAATAATAATGTAATAGGCGAGTCTCAAATCCAAAATTTGAAGGGAACATACGCCAAAACCCCAAATTTTTAATCACTCTGCCACCCCTTATAATATCCGTAAAAGATATTTTGTTTTTGTTAACCTCCATTAGTTAGAAATAAATTCAACAATAATTGAAAAAAATAAATAAAAAGAAACACAACTTATGGGTGTTTATTTGTTGGATTTATGGGTGATTTAAAATGACAATGAGTTTTAAAAATTTCTCATTTTTATTATTAAAAATAAATTTTTATTTTTAACCACTCATTTTTAACTTTTCAAAATAATTCATTTTTAACCTTTTTTTAACTATTCAAAATAACTATTAATTTTAAATCTACATTTAAAATAATTATTGTTTTTAACTTCTTTAAAAAAATCACATCGAAACGAATTTTTTGTTACAACTCTCCACTTTTAACTATTCAAAATAACTTTTTAAATTAATTCTTCATCCAAACACCTCCTACATTATTTTATCAAAAATATAAACCTACAAATGTTTGATCACAAAGTTAAGATTTAAAGAAACATTTTTATAATCGATAATCAGTGACGCAATTGGTTATCTTGTCCCCCCACTTAGTACTAAAAAAAGAAACTTTTTTATAGCATGTTCTCATAAAATTTTAATATAACACATGATCTAAAATACATCAAGAAAAAAGAAGTTAAATACCAAACTATAAACTCAATTATATATTACTAAATGGGTCGGTGAAAGTTTTATAATTCAGTCTTAATCTAGTTCAACAACATAGTTATAGGTTCAATTCCAATAATCAATATTAAGAGCAGTAATCCCCTCTTTATGGGGTTTGTGGTCCCCTTCTCCATCTTATACTAAAAAAAAACAAAGGGCACGTTTGGCCTGCCCATATAAGCCAGGGAAGGGAAGGGGAGGGCCCTTCCCGGCGTTTGGGCCGCCGGGTTTACCCGGCCGGGTTAACCCAGTGCGTAACCCGGCGCGTTATGTTCACGTTTTTTTTTTCTTTTTTTTTCCTTTTTTATCTAGCCTGCTTCTTTTCTTTTTCTTTACTTTTTTTTGAGTTATTTCTTTTAACAAACTTTCCTTTTTTTCTTAATTTAAAGTATTATTCTAAAATAAAAATTTATATAAGATTTGAATTTTTCATCTTTTAAAATTATCTTAAATTAAGTAGATATCCTTAACCAACTCTACCACCTTAAAGTTTTTATTTATATTAACTTATTTTATATATATATATATATATTTATTTATTAGTATCAAGTCTTTCAAAATACAATATTTATCTATTTTTTTCTTCTAAATACATCCTATTGTTTAAAACATATTTGTAGTTTGATGTTTTTATAAATATAATTTGATGCATTTGATTTGATCATAAACTTTATTTTAAATAAAAAAAATAAGCTTGTTAACTTTTACTAATTCATTCATTTAAGTTAATGAATTTTTTTTTTGAGAACCACTTAATTGATTAAATTTATACTATATGCTATTTATATATGTTTTTTATTTTAAAATGCAACAACTATTATTTATTTTTTTTTATAGATATATCAAGTTCTTTAAACAATATTTGTAATTGTTTATATATTTGACTTTTTATGGACAATGTATGCATTTAAAATTTTTTATATACAAATATATATTAATTTTATTATTTATCAAAAAATTTTAAATTCATACATTTTATAAAATAAATAGAAATATATATTTAAATAATCCTAAAATAATTACTCAAAATAATTAAAATAGTCATCTTTTTATTACATCTATCTTGATTTGAATTTCTAAACTTAATTTTATTATAAAAAATTATATTTATCTATTTATTTTGATTTATTATTTTTAAATAATTATCATGTTTTATTATTGAAATTTTTTTATTTCATTAATTTAGTAATTTTGATTGACAAAATGTATTAAATTTTTATTTTTTATTTTTTATTTTTTATTTAAGAAATAAATTAAATAAATTTTATATTAAAATACTAGATATGTATTAGTTTAAAAAAATTATCTCATCCCTTTCCAACCCACCAAACACCAATTTACAATCTCATCACTTTCTTTCCCTTCCCACCAAACAATAATTTACTCTCACTTCCCTTCTCTTCCCTTCCTTTCCTTTCCCTTCCCGCCCTAGCCAAACAAGCCCTAAATTATATATTTTAGACTCGATCTCTGGTGGCTGACCCCGAACCCCAAATAAGTAACGGTAGAACAATATAATTTAAAGCACATGAACGCATTGAATGAAGAAAAGAATTGGTTCTTAATCTTGAAGTTAATCACGTTTAATTAGAAGCAAAAAAGAGAAGATTAGAGGAAGAAAAAAGACAATATGGGCAGTCCGATTCTTTGTACTTTTTGGACTTTTGTATGTCCTTTCTAGTCCTTTCCCACCACAGCTGGAGCCTCCAATTATGAGTTCTGGGTTTGTTTTTTCTTGACATTTTAAGGACACGTGGACCAGTTACTTATTTTCCCTTTTAAATGTTCCATGTAAAATGTACCCAAAATATTAATTGTATAAATAATCAAGCATAAGTTTGTTTTTAGGAATTTTCCGGATTAATTACTTCTAGAAGTTTCATGAATGGAAAAGAGCATTTAATAAATTTATTTGTGAATTTTCAATATTATGTTTAACACGTCATTGAATACATATAGAATAATCTGCAAAGAACTTTATATATATACACATATTGTTTTTGATAGCCAAAGAACTTTTTATATTGAAATTGAAAGACTATAATTTGTGATGGTCGGTATATTCAATATGCCAGTAAGTTTTTGTAAGGTTATCAAAACATCCTTCTACCAATAAGACACTAATTAAAGTCTAAAAAGTTTATTAATTAAAGTCAATCAATAATTGAATATTTTGATGGATCTAAAATAAATAATTTTTTAATTATGAATATATAAAAAATTCAAATAGGTTATAGAAAAGAATATAATTATATATGAATGTTAATTTATTATTCACAAAATTTTTATTTTTTTTATTTTTTGAAAACAACTTTTTTAAATTCTAAGTTAAGAATGTTAATTTATAATTTATTTATTTTACTTTGATATGAATTAGTTTGAATGACTATTTTAACTATTTAAAAAAAACTATTTTAATTAATTAAAAAACTATTTCTATTTTTTATTTTAATTGTTAGATTTAATTATTTAAATTATTTTATTTTACTAATTTATATATCATTGAATTTTAAATATCTAAATATATAACTTTATTTAACTTTTTTTTTCTGTATTCAATAATATTCATAAATTAGAGGTTTCAAATTTGTCTATTGAGTATTAAGTGGTATATAATTCTATTAGAATTATCCTTCGTTTGACATTGATTTTTTGTAATTTCTTTAAAAAAAGTAAATAAGATAAAGTAATATTTCATAAATAAAGTAAAAATATTTAAATAAGGATAATATTTTTAAAAAGATTTAAACATTCATAATTTCTTTAAAAAAAATTGCATCAAATATCATATCATATCATATCCAATCTACTCTATTCTTTTCTTAACCCTTTCATTCCAATTACTTATTTATCTTCTCTTCCTTCACTTTAAACTAATTAACTTTTCTTTCCAACTCATCAAATACCAACTTTTTGCATTTTTTCTCCCTTTTCTTCTCTTCCCCTACAACCAACCATCCATTAAGTTTCAATTGACAAAATTCACATGAAAGAAAGCATCACAAAGCTTTTTATAAAGATGGGTTGCTTTAATACACCACTTTCATATATAATGATAATAAAAATAAAAATCACTTTTTCATATATATATATATATATATATATTAAGTTGATGTCTATCCATATCAACCATGTAAGTACTACATTTTGATATAAAAAGACAGCAATAATTGAACATTCATTTATTTTGTTGTCTTAACTTTTCTACCAAATAAAATAATAATAATAAAAATCAATCCCAACAAGCATTTACGAATATTTGTGGAGTCAGAATGAAAGAAGGGGTACAGTGAAAACCAATAATTGGAGCTGAGATTTTTCTTATATAATGTTGTAAGCCACGCAACTACAAAAGTTGGTTTAAATTAGAACATTAAATTTGAAGGATTCCTCGTAATCAAAGTAAATTATTTTTCTTTTGTTTTTTTAGGATAGAGTAAAATAAAATTAGGCATTGAAAGTTTGTTACGTTGTAAACATTGACGTGTGCAACTCAATCATACAGAGATTGAGTCGTACACAGCTCAATCTATTAACAATATAATTCCAATTATTAATTTTAGTTTATTTCGACTAAATTCATCTATTAATTCCCTAATTTTGATGAACAAAAATAATTGTAAAAGAATTTGAAGTTGGTCAATTTATAAAATTGATCGTTGAACACAGGTAGCTTAAAACTCGAAAAAATAGAGATAAAAATTTCTATCAATTTTATACTACACATATGCTATATAGTGCATTAGATAAATTTTTATTAATATTTCTTATTGAAAAATATAAGTTTTTTACTCTGGAGTTATATATTAATCATTGATTTAAATATCACATTTTACCTTGAAGTTGACCATTTTTATCAAATGGTAAGCGAATTTCAATTATTTTAGTTCAATAATATTTTAGGTTAAAATTTTGAATGAATGGTATAAAAAATGAACTATATTTTTGTTGGCAGCCTTTTTCTCATACCATATTATTTAAGGTTGGAGGAATTGAAGCTCCGTTAATCAAGCTGGACTAAGTCCACTTTAGCATGATAAAAATGTTAAACTTTGTCAGAAATTAGCAAGGCTAATTAAATCTAGAAAATAGTTATAAATATCCTCACATAAAAAAAAGGAATTTTTGCATGTATATTAAAAAAAAAAAAAAATTCCATGTGTAGCATAATTCTCAAACTTATTCATTTGTGGCACAAAAATGATTGAAGTCTATCAGTTTGCAAATTGAAGTCTATTGGTTGAATTGATAGAAGTCTAAAGTCTATTAGTTGAACGGATAGAAGCCTATTAGTTGACTGATAGAAGTCTATAAATTAAATTGAACGGATAAAAGTCTAAAGTCTATCAATTGAACTGATAGAAATCTAAAATCTATCAGTTGAATTGATAGAAGTCTAAATAGCTATGAGTTGAATTGATAGAAGTCTAAATAGCTATGAATGAAATTATTTTAAAAAATGGGCTACAATTGTAATGAAGAGCAAAAAATATGCTATGAAGGATAAATTCCCAAAGTATTATTATAAGGGGATTTTGCATGTATATTAAAAAAAAACAAAATAATTCAATGTATAGCACAATTCTCAAACTTATTCATTTGTGGAACAAAAATAATTGAAGTCTATCAATTTGCATTGTTCAATCACTCAAAATCGATTAAAGTCTATCAGTTGAACTTATAGAAGTTTAAAGTCTATTGGTTGAACTGATAGAAGTCTATTAGTTGAAGCGATAGAAGTCTATCAATTGAATTGATAGAAGTCTGATAATGTTAGAATATCAATTTTGGGCAAAATGTGTTATAGATGAAATTATTTTAAAAAATATGCTATAGATAAAATTATTTTTAAAAATGTACTATAATTATAATGAAGAGCAAAAAATATGCTATGGAGGATAAATTTCCTTAAAAAAATAACAAATATAATTATTGCTTTCAATAAGTTCCTTATAGATATCATATGGGCTCTGCTCAGTCGGTGGGTGCATGGATGCTACTCTATTTTGCCAACTGAAGGTTATGATAGCTTGTATCTTTGCTGCTACATGGTGGAACATATGGAAAGAAGGAAATGATAGACTTTTTGACAACAATCACATCAACAAATCTCCGAATATAATTTGGGATTGCATTAATGTTAATTTTGGTGCTTGGTGTTCTAAATCTCATTTGTATAAAGATTATGACATTACTTCCATCGCTCTCAATTGAAATGCCTTTTTGTAATGGATACATGCTCCTTGCATGCTTTTGGAATGAAATGTATCTTTTTCCAAAATCAAAAGAGTATTATTATATACTTTTTTATAATAATAATATTAATAAGTATTTATAATATATGATTAAAACATATGAATACTTTAAATTTATTTACATTTATAAATGGGGCTTTTGCATGTATATTACAAAATGGATAAAATATTACATTAATAGCACAATAATGAAAATATTTGCACATATAGCAAAAAGTTGTAAATTGATAGACTTCATATTGATAGATTCTATCGGTAAAGGGTGATAGAATAAATTACTAATAAATAAAGTAAATTGATAGACTTCTTTCAGATTCTATCAAGAGTCTATCAATAAAAACCGATAGAATCAATCACTGATAAAATTGATAGACTTCCATCACTAGAGAATGATAGATTCTATAAAAAAGGTAAATAATTTTTTTTTAAATGACAGAATTTGCTATAAAAGAATTATTTTTAAAAATGCGCTATAATTATAAATTGTGGTAAAAAAGTTGTTATACAACGCAAATTCCCTTTATAAATACTTTATAAAAAGAGTCCATCATAATTTTTTATAAATGCTGTCAGTTTTACCATTGGATAAGCTTTCTTAATTTATAATATTGCCCATAGAAATATTCTTCAAGTACATTTAATGGATATAAAACATATGTTTACTACAAAGTTATTATAGCTTCATAGATGAATGACACCAAAATCGGATTTATTGATATTCGGGAAAAGATTTACCAAATAATTCATCTTGTGCAATCTGGACTTTTTTTTTTTTTTTTGAAATCATTGTGCAATCTGGACTTGGTATGTTGGATAGGATCTCATTTTCATAAAAATAGTGAATTTTCATAGTTTTTACTTTTTTTTTTATTATTATTATTTTATTTTGTAAAAACTAGCTTATGATTTTAGCGCAAATTAATTCAACTATAAAAACAACCGTAAACTATATGATCTAGGTTACGACTTAATATCTCTTTAAGATCTTGGATTCGAGACACATATATAATATGACATTACTCTTTCGATGTTTTGGTGCCAAGCCTAGGGACGGTCGTAATCATCCTTGTTTCAAAACAAAAAGTTTACGACTTAGTATGATAAATTAAAAATTTTAACGTATAAATTCATATAAATTGAGTTAATCAGAACGGTTATTTAGCTGTATTAGTATTTACCCAATGATTATGAGTTCATAAATCAATAGAAATTGGTAAGTTTAGAGGTAAGAAATTTATCTCTTTCTCAATTTTTTTTTGTTCAATATTCCTTCGATATAAAAAATCAACCAAAAATTAAATCTTACTATTGCTTATTCAAATCGAAGGTAAAAATGTCAACAAGATCATAGCATCGTGGTTTGATGCCATTTTTATACAACTTAATAATCATGACGTTAAAAAGTTGTTGAATAAAAAGGGTTTAAAACAACATTAATTGAAGACCGAACTCGTATTCAACCAAATTGAAATGAATTTGGAAACAAAAATGGATACACCTTGTGAAATTGAAACCTAAAAGAAAAGTGATTTTTTTCCTAAAATGAAGAAGGGAAAGGTTGATTAGGTGGTGGTGGGTGTGAGGAGAAGACTGTATTTTTATGGAAGCTTCTGGATGATCTATCACATGGTACAATCTACAATCCCTAAAGTAAACAAATTAACACAGCTCATATGCCAGCCAGTTCTTCCACACTACCAAGTTTTTAGCCTTTTGGGCTTCCCAAAAATGGGATTTTGGTTTCATTCACATATTTCCTCCAACACTTACTGCCCATTTTGTTGTCTTTTATCTTGTACCAATAATGTTACTGCCCATTCAAATTATGATAATCTATTACATAATGTGAATATCTATCTCAAATTAATTAATAATGAGAGAAGTAAGTTATCTATCTTATGGATAATCGAGAGGTCTCTTCATTTTTTAATGTGAAATATTGGGAACGTCAAATCAAAAGGATGGGCTAACTAGACTGATAACTCAACAACATAGATGTATTTTTATGACTAAGAATTTATGAGTTCAAATCTTTTATCGGCTACTGAGGGCCGGTGGCGTAGTTAGTTATCTTGTCTGGTGTTAATCCATTTCAACTCCACGGTTATGAGTTTGAGCCCAGAAATCGATATTTGAGAGTAATTGTGTCATCTATATATGGTTTGTTGGTCCCTCTTACCCCATTTTATACTAAAAAAAATCTCGGTTCAATAATTTTTGAAAAAAAACCGAAAGGATTAGAGGAAAGTAAGCTTGACTCAACAATAATTTGTATATTTTTTCAAAATAAAAAAAAATTTGTATATATATATGCATGTATTATTTTCTTTTATTAATAATAATAATAAGTTAGTTTTTTTTAAAAAAAATTACAATAATTAAAATAGGAGATTGAAACTCATATTAATATATTAATTAGGTATATGTTGATGTTGTTGTACAACTATCCTTCTTGGCAAAATTACAGATATTTTAAAGCTTTTAATATCTATACAAATAAGTCCCATTAACCAAAGATACAAAATGTGTCCCAGAACGTTCTTGATTGAATGGAGATAGATATCCCACGTCACAAACTCGAAAGGAGGAAAAATAAAAAATAAAAAATAAAAAATAAAATTTTCCTCCAATTATTTAGTGGGGAAAAGAAAACAAATGGAATGCAATAAATAATTAGTTGCATCTTGAAAAATCACACCAAAATGCAAGAAGAATTGGAAAGGTTTGGGCCCTCCTTTTTAAGAAGAAACAGATAGCCAATAATTTAGGCACTTAAATAAACGACAAATGCAATGCAAAAATGATATCATATGGTATAGACATTAATTAGTGGGTAATGGTTTCTTGTTCAACACGCTATGCAAAGATTTTGCAAGCCTAGCAAATCCCGATTGTCCATGCTAATTTCTATTTTAATCCATAATTATTTTTCCTAACGGAAATAATATATTTTTTTAGTATCGATTGAGGGAGAGGGGAAAAATATCAATTTTCGGAATCTAAACTGTGATATAATTAGTATTGAACTGATTAATAATCAAACAATGAGACTTATTGTGCTATTGATGGAGATAATATTGGGTAGTAATCTCTTTTGTTCGTTTAATTGATGATTAAAATATTTATGTGAATGAGTATAAGTATTAGGTTAAATTTTGAATTTGAAATAGTTTGCACGTTTCTTAAATGATGAACCAAAAACTAAAGACAAACACCAACAACGAAAATAAAATATTAAAACATTTTAATTTGAATAAGATTCAATTTTGGTGAAACATCTTCCAGTAACACTCAATAATTTTTATAATTTTGTATACATTTTTTATGTTTGTTCATTACTTTTAAATACATAAAATGTTTCTTAAATATCAATGTTATTCTCTCGTTAAATCAAATATAGTTGAACATTACATGTGAAACTTGAAAGTGCCATATTTATTGTCTCATATGATAAGACCTACCACATTAATTTACTGAAGAATATATACAACCATATAACATATACAAGATGTAACATTAGCGGTCAATAAACACGTTTGCCAAGAGTATAATTTAAGAGAAATTCACAAGATTAGTTAATTTCAAAAAAATATCTTTAAAAAAAAATTATTATTATAAATATGATCACTTTAATTTTTTTTTATAAATATGATGACTTAAAAAAAAAATCATAATTATTGGTATTAATAATAATACTGTATTAGTGAATATTCACAATACACTATTAAAATGTATTAGGGTGTATTTGAGGCATCGAGTTGGTTATGATAGATGAAAGGTTATGATAAAATAATAATAATAATAAAATAAATAATTTTTCATGCTTATACCCACAACACAATTTTTTTATTATTTATATTTACAATGATCGCAGCCTATAATAATTCAATGTCGATCGAATGACTTAGTGGTACAATAATTTAATCCAATATCTATCAAAGAACTATATATATTATCTACATTTATATTATCACTTAGACTCTATTTCAATTATCGATAATTATTTTGTTTTTGGGTCTTAATTTTTTAAATCTAAATTTACAACATCTATTATATAATGTATTTTATTTTTAAATCTAGTTAGCATTCATCTACTTTTAAGAATTATGTTGTTATAAAATTAACATTGATACCGTTTGAGCTACTGCTCTATTGGCAACATAAACCATAAGTTAGTCATACCTTTGTTTCCACATTAATTTTTTTTTTTTTTTAAATTTGTTTGTTATGAGATTTGTTAAATATTATTTGGAAATTGTGGTAGATGGTCCAATTTCATAAAATAATTGCAAATCTAGGAAAATTTGAATTTTTTTTATATCGATAGTCAAATATACGATATAATTAATATTTATTGTACGGTATAATTTAGAGTATTAATATAGTATTTTATATTATTAATACAATATTATGTATTATTAATATAATATTACATATTATTAGTACATTATTATGTGTTGATACAATATTGTATATTAATTATACCATATAATTTTTATACAGTATAACTATGATTACTATTTTTTTTGTCTAGTATTGTAAATACTTTTTCAATACCTATTCTTAAAAAAAATCTCAATATTATTTAGGATTTATTAGGAAATCTTCATATAGGATTTGATATTCATATTTGGATAAAATTAATATATAAAGCAAGGGATTTAGGTTATTATCGAATGGGTTAATGACTCAATTTTATTGTTTAGTTGTAAATTAGTTCAACTCGAGCCAAATAATCGGTATTTGTCCCCTCCCCCAATATATACTAAAAAAGAGGGATTTAGGCTATTTAAGTATTACTTAAAATGTCTCAATCTAAATTTATTAACATTCTGGAAAAATCTATTAGTTTGTAATCATAAAAAAGAGAATATAATTATCCCCAACAACTTGAGCGTCACAATTAGATGTAACTTACGGAGAAAAATATGTTTTTAGTCTCTATATTTAAAATGTAGCATCAATTTGGCTTTTAGGTTTTAAAATTAAACATGATTAATCGTGACATTTTAATACTGCTGTATTTAATTTTAGAGTATATTTTGAGATTAGGATTATACTTATTTCTTTTTATAAATTTATTATAAGTTAATATAAAAATAACAACTTTATTAATATATTAAAATTTAATATTAATCTAATTATTATTGTAACATTATGTCATATAATTAATGAATTTCTTTTTCACGATTAAATTCAAGCATGATTAAAATGTTAGAGACCAAAACTTAAACCGTTCTTTAAATGTCAAGGTAAACCACGAACTAAAAATGTATTTTCCCGAACTTAACCAAATGGGTCAGTGACACAATGATTTCATTGTTTGGTTGTAAACCAGTTCAACACCAGAGTCACAGGTTCGAGCCCGAGAATCGGTATTTGTCTCCCCTCCCCCAATATGTACTAAAAAAAAAAAAGTATTTTCTCGAACTTCTTTCATATAATAAATATATTTATAAAAATCTATCATTCATATACTTAGTCTTGGTGTGACTTTTTAAAATATCATTCATATGCATATATTAAAAAAATAATCATAATGGTTGTATTCACACCACAATGAAAGGTACATAGATTCTTTAGGGATCTCTTTTTTTGGGCCAAGTCAAGAATTTGGTAAGAAAGTTTCAATGTACCAAACAACCATACAAGCAAAGGAAAACAACAAGAAAATAAAGTAGAGAAGGAAAAAGTAACATATTGGGGACATACCATATAATAAGATAGAGACATTGATATATAATATTTTTTCTTAAAAAATTGAAAAAGGGGAAGAAGGGTGATGGATTTACTATGCTGGGTCTTATTAAAGAAGAAATCTCCAACTATTTCTCAATTATATGAACCATTTGGGCTGGCTATGATCATGACTTTTTATATTATAACATTATAACATTATGATTTGCATATTTTATATTAATAAATACACACATAAAAGTATCATTGAGTTTACATTTAATTATTGGTCCATTCATGGTGAGTTTGGTTGACTTGATAGAAAGGTACACCAACGGATGCAATACAATCTAATTTTCTTTCACTTTTTTTTTTTTTTTAGTTCATGGAATCACGTGGTTAATTATTTATATTTGCAATTATTGTGCGAAAAAAAGAGAGACTTAAATTTTATGTTTAAGAAATTTCTTGATTGATTTATTTTCATAAAAATAAAATTAATGAAAACTTGTGAGATTAGTTAAATATAGTAAATAATTATAAATATAGTCACTTAAAAAAATAACAATTATAATTGTTGATAATAATTATAATAATTTATTAATAAATATTCATAATGATGGGAAAAACCTTTTTTAATAACAGAGGAATCAGCACAAAAATATTGAAAATTAAAACGGAAGAATATAATAGAGAGACACAAGAATTTACGTGTCAAACTCGAGAGCAAATCACGAAAAAAAAACTTTTAATGTGTGAAAAATTGTAACAATCACACAAAATTCTTTCCCTAACTCCAATTATATAAATACTCACTTCAAAACTTATAGTGCTCACATCTTTTTCTCCACCCTCCACAAGAAAATACAAAAGAAATTTAACTAGATTCAGTACTGGTTAAAATTCCAATTGAGATGCCTTGAAACCAAAATTTTATGCTCCTTTTATGGTGTTGGAGCACACCATTGTCTTGCATCTTTCTGGTGTGAAACAAATTTACTTCTAATATTTTGATAAAATTCAATATCTAATGCAATATTAATAATTATAAATACAAATATTTTAATAATTATTTACATTTATAATTATTTTACCAGAATAATACATATAATATAATTTCTCTAAATTTGTGGTCACTAACTTTTAGCATGTTTCTAAATTATAAAAGTCAACATCATCTTGTTTAATTTTTTATAAAATATATATTTTGAATTACAAAAATAAAAATTGGAATCCACATCTCACATGTTATTAAGCTAAAAAAGTTTTTATGTTTTCTAATCAAAATGAAATTAATTGTATTTTTTTAGGAAAAAATTAATTGTGTGATTGAACTAATATACTTGTTATAAAGTTATATTTATATCATGTTATTTTCATTCTATTGTTGAGTTTTCAATATACTATGAATTTCAATTCACTAATGTCAAATCGAGGATATGTGAAGATTGTTGATGGAAATGTTGATGTACAAACAAAAAATTTAATAGTATGATTCTTGGCATCTTTTTTATTAGTTGGATAGGTTAGACATTGCAAACATCTACCTAGGTCTAGAGTCCCAATTCAATAAAATTTTAGGAAGGAAACTATACAAAAAAAGAATTAAAAAAGTCAAAAGAATTAAAAAATATTTTTTTAAAAAGTGCAAATGATATATAAAGAAAGAAAGAGAGAGGGAAGGAAGTGAAATAACAATATATATATATATATATAATTATTTAAAGAAAAGGAAAAAGTACTTAAAAAACAAAAAA
The DNA here is from genome assembly GCA_036507275.1 of Sicyos edulis. NCBI lineage: Eukaryota > Viridiplantae > Streptophyta > Magnoliopsida > Cucurbitales > Cucurbitaceae > Sicyos > Sicyos edulis. Next base: position 44,622,753 of record CM071847.1, on the reverse strand, counting down.
AAAAACAAAAACAAAAACAAAGAGAAAGGAAAAGATCAAAGCTGGGAGCCGAATGCAGGCCATTATAGTTTTAGGGGAGGCTAAATCCACTCCTGCAAAAATCAAATTTAATAAAATGTTGTAAATTATATATAAAATAGTAGTAAATTTAAAATTTTTGGGGGATCACGACTTTCCTTGTCCCTTAGACAATCTGTCCTTGGATATTTGACTCTCATTTATTTTAAAGTTATTATACGCTCTATAAAAGGTTAGTTATCTCATTTTCTCGATTTATACTAAAAAAACAATCTATCTATTCCAAAAGAAAAAGTGTACAATTGGTAGAGAATCCTATTTTTAATAACATAGAAATCCCATGCTTGCATCTTATTTTTATTGTAAAAACCAAAATCCCATTAGAGAATCCTAATTTGGACCAAAGAATTCTCATGTCTACCTCTAGAATTATTCATATCGTAGATTCAATGAAAATGCCCGTATTAGTATCATTGCATTATTTTTGCAATATATTGACCATATAAATACTAAACATAGGTTTGATATATATCTACCAAAAATTTCATGTTACGACCAGAAATCATTTTGATTGATGATATGGGAAGATAATTCTCACTTTTAATGAGAATTTTAAATTTTTATTTGTTAAGTAAAAGTGTTTTAAAACTGATTTTTTTTTTTTGAAAAACAAAACTTCCATTTAAGAACAAACCGAACTATTACCATCATTCTCCAAAGCGGAGTCAATGTTAGGGGAGATTCCCCTAAAAAAAAGACTCCTTTTCAAGCATGATAGAAAGGTCCTTCCAACAAAAATCAATACCATAATCCTTATTGGCTAATAAATCAGCGACCATATTACAATAAAATTGAATTTAATTTACCAATATCCTCATCCTTGCATATTAATTTTTTTTTTGTCATTAAGGACAACAATTCAATGACTAAAGTCATGGTTCCAATTTCTCCCCAGTATTATAGTTGAGCTCACAAAAAAAAAATTATTTTTGCATCAACTTGGTGAAGGAATATTATGCAGCCTTAATCAAGAAATTTGGATTTAAAATGGAATAATCTTTTTTTAAAAAAAATATTTATTTCTTTTAAGAGTTCAACATGTAGAAGTAGAATGTTTCGAACATTGATAACTTTTTAGTAGAGGTTGTATAAGATCTTTTTAGTTGGTTTTTTTTTTGAAAATTTTTTTAGTTGGTTTTTAAAATAATTAGTTGAGTTTTTTAGACATATATATTAATTAGATTAAAATCAATTTATCATACTTGCATAGTTGTAATTATTCCATCCCACAAAAACCACTTCTCACTTGCACTTATTTGATTTTTCCTTTTCTATATAGTATTGTATGACATATTTGATGGTGGGAAAGGGTCCTGTGCTTTGACATATGTATTACATATAAAATTATATACATTTTTGGAATCATGTTTTTTTTTTTTTAATAATGGCCTGTTTTATATAAATTAAACACAAATGTTATTAAGTAATATATACCATTAATCAAACATGTCATTTTCACTTTTTCACCATTATTATATGGAGATTTTGCATGTATAACAAAAAAAGATAAAATATTTTCATCTATAGCATAAAATCAAAATTAATTCATTTGTAGCAAAAAATTTAAATTGAATTCTATCACTAGCTGAGTTTTATTAGTGATAGAATTCAATAAATGAAAGACTTCTTCTATCACCGCTTGAATTTTCTATTAGTGATAGAATTTCAAATTGTGTTCTATCACTAGTTGAATTTTATCATCGATAGAAATTAATATGCTATAGATGAAATTATTTTTAAAATTGTGCTACAAATATAATACAAAAGGTAAAATGTGCTGCTGATAAATTCTCTTATTATATGTTGTTCAATTAAAACAAAGACCTATAAGTTCAACATAAAAGCACCACTTCCAAAAAGACAACCCCAACGAACTTTTTGTTTTGAAACACCACAAACTTTTAACCAATAATCAACAAGTCTTTGATTAATAGAAAGCGGTCATTAACCTTAATTAAATTTATTAAGAAACTAGGTCTAAATAGCACTTTCAATATTTATAATTACGACAGATTTACTTTGGATGCTCAAATTCCAAATTTTATTTATATTTTTAGTGAATTAAAACTATAGAGTGATTTTAGTCGTCTATTTATTTATTCATTGTTATTAGAATAAGGTTTTTTTTTTCAACAAAAGCAGTGGCTCGACCAAATTAGTGTATACCCATTGATCAAGAGGTCATGCGTTTGAATCCTCCTCCTATATTATTGTAGTCTAAAAAAAAGAAATAAAGCTTCTATTTGTTTTTCTTTTTTTTTCAAATTAATTTATTCTTTAATCACAATTCAAATTTGGTTGTTTTTTAATTTTTTTTTTAATTCTACGATACTGAGATCATATTGAGATGACAAGACTCGATTAAATATTTATCGATACTGTTAAGTTAATGCTTTAGTTAAGTTTTATATATATATTTTCTCAAAAAAAAAAAAGTTATATATATATATATATATATAATAAAAATTATACATATTAATTGTTTTTGAATTTTTGAATTTTGTATTTCTATTAATAAAATAAAAAACTTAAGGTCCATTCTATAACCATTTGACTTGTGGTTTATAATTTTTCGAAATTTGAAATTAATTATTATTAAATATAATAGAATTTGATTCAATAATGTTAATAATTTGAGTATAAGTAAAAACAAAATGCAAACATATTTTCAAAATCAATTGAAAAAAGAATTATTTTGTAAGAAAAATTACAAAAAAAGAAAAAGAAAAAAACAAAACAAAAAAGAAATAACTTTAAAATACTTGTTTTGATTTTTGATTTATGAAATTTAGTTACAATTCACGTACTTTTATAAGAGAAAATGAAACCATGGTATATATAATTTGAATAAATAAAAATAAAAATAAAAATAAAAATAAAAATAAAATAAAATGACTATAAATTTTTTTCATCCTGTTTGGAAAAATATTCACGAACTACCAAAAAGTTCATAATCTGGGAATTGAACCCCAGTTTCTCGAACATTAATTTCTTGAAATCCATCACGTTATCTACTTTTTGTAGAAAAAGTTGTAAATTCAAATAAATAACATATGATCGAATAAATAACTATATGGTAAACTACTCCTGAAAAAAAAACTATATTGTAAACTAACTTGTTAGAAAAATCTCATTTTTAAATAAATAACTATTTGACCAAATAGAGTTCTAAATTTAATTAAAATAAAGCTTAAAATTTAGTGATAAGTTTATAATTTAACTATTTTTTTTAATTATGGTGGAAAATAATTTTGTTGTATTAAAAAATAAGGCAATATTATACTTTACAAGGATTGATTAAAATATATTATAATCACTGATATATTAAAATATATTAACTATATTATAATCACAAAATATAGTAAACCATTATTCGACTCGATTAGATGGATCAAGAGTATAATCACTGATAGGGAAGAAACTTGGATTAAAATAATATTATAACTAATTTCTAATACCAAGAAACCACTTCATTCCTCAAAGTCTTGAATTTGAAATTTACTCTTGATATTATTTATTCGATATTTCCGGTACTTGACCTAAGAACGAGTGTGATTACACTTATTTTTTTAAAAAAATCACTCCATAAATGCATAATTATATTTTCCTTTAAAAAACAGAATAATATTCAATTGACAAATATTACATGATTAAATACATTTGCAAAATAGAAAATTTTAACATCATTCAAATAAAATAGACATTTAAAAAATCCAAAAAAAAGAAAAAATAACAAATATTAATGAAAATGAGAGATTTTGTACCAACCAAACCCAAATAATCACAACTTATTATTTGTGATTTTTTGTAGAAAAGTTATAGAAATAACTTAGTGTATATACAATAACTAGAGGTCTTGGGATCGAGTCTCCCACTTCCAGTTGTGCTAATTTCAAAAAAAAAAAAAAATAGCTTGTCTAAATGTAGATTTTTGTTCAATTATGTGCATTATTAAATATAATTTGATATTTGATTAATAATTTTATTAAATTTTTAGATAAAATAAAAATTTATATATATAATTTTTTTATCATCTATATATAAGCTATGCAACATTAATGTGTACTTATAATAAAAAAGGTCACGAATTCGATTCTCGATCTTATTGTTGAACTCAAAACAATATATTGTGAACTTTATATTTAATATTTTATTAAGTTATATGATTTTTTTTTAAGTTAGTTCCTTTGGTAAATTGGAAGTATAATGAAATTTGATTCAATAACGTTAATAATTTTAGTATAAGTAAAAACAAAATATAAACATATTTTTAAAATGGGATGAAAAGAAATTAATTTTGTAAGAAAAATGAAAAAACAATAAGAATTGATTTAAAGTTTTCTTTTTAAAAAAAAACTAGGAACTAAAATGGAATTATTAATATTAGATATAATAATTATTTATTTTTTGAAATTGGAAGAGGGGACCACAAACCCTATTTAAATGGTGCCTGAGAGCTGAAGTTTATTTATTTATTTATTTTTATAATATGTGGTGTTTGAGGGGTGTTTGTTTGATGTTTTTAGCTAAGAGTTAGAAGTATGATTTATTACCTCCTCTTTGAAAAACTACATCTAAACAAGTTTTTACCAACTCTTCTTTAATTTTACTTTTGAAAATAACTCTCATTTCTAACAATTCATTTATAACTATTCAATCGTTTCTAACCATTCATTTTTAATCATTTCTTTCAAATCAATCAAAATAACTTATTTTTAACCACTCATTTTTAATCATTTCTTTTTAAACTACTAAAAATAACTACTCATTTTGAAATCAACATCCAAACAAGGTTTTGACTATAACTCCTCTACACAAAAACTATATCCAAACGAGTTTTTGGTACAACTCTCAATTCTTAACTACTAAATATAACTCATCAATATAACTCCTTAACTTAAAAACTACCTAAATATGTCAAACAAACACCTTCGAGAGTTTGTTTGTCTAAAAATTAATATTTTTTTATGAATTTTTTAAAATCAAAGAATATGATCCATGTCAATGGTTAATGTACGTGCAAGCAACAGTTAACAATATTAAAGAAGAAAAAAAAAACAATGCAAATACATCCAGAGCGGGTTGTTCATGCAGATTTGGATGAAATGAGGTTTTTTTTTTTAGTACATAGTGGGGGGAGGAAGACCAACAAACCCTACATAGAGGGCACAACTGCTCTCAAATAATATGAGAGATTAACACCAGACAAATAATCAACTGCGCCACTGACCCTCGGTATATGAAATGGATGAAATGAGGTATAAAGATTCATAAAGGATATTTTTAGATTTTGTTTTGGTTCATTTTAATTTCAAATTTAAATTAAGATTTAAGATATTTTAATTTGTTAGATGTAAATCTAAATTAACATTAATTAAATAGCAATAAGATTGGGTCATAAAAGTACATTACCTTTTATTTACTTATTTTTAAAAAATATTTAGCCCTAAAATTACGTCCAAAAAATTATAGCCATGGGTCTGCTTTCCAACCAAGAGTCCATTAAAATTGGAGAGGAATGTGTCATTTTCTTAGGAACCTTACAAACTATGGAATATTATCTTTCCACGCCATAATATACCAATAAAATGATTAATTTATTTTAATGTCTTCAACTTGTATGACTTGTATTCATACACATACATAATGTCTTACCTTTTTTAACAATTATTTTCTGTTTCTATCTTGACAACATTTAATGAAAGTGTCACTAAGACATCATTTGGGTTTAACAACAATCATGTTTCAATATCTTATACCAAAATAAAACCCCTCCAACTTGGATTAATTTATTACACATATCTAACTTTTATACATAGTTTGATGAATCAAATATGATGTTCACTTTAAAGCTTAGAAGTATTATCTTGCATATTTGTTGCCCTGTCATATCTAAACATATTACTTTTTTATTATATAAATTAATTTAATACATAATTAATAGAATAGGCCAATAAAAAAAGACCGACACGCATAAGGCTAAGATTATTTTCGTGAATAGCAAATTTATATGGATGTAGATTTTTGAGAAAAGTTTTAACCAACATTTCATTTGCATTTTGATTTTGTAGAGGAGTTGAAAAAATGAGTAAGTATTCATTATTTTTAAGTTATTATAATATTTTGTCTGAATATGATTTTTTGACGAGAAGTTGTAAATGTTTATTTGAAATTTCTTCACAAAATCTAAAACCAAACACCCCCTTAGTGAAATGGTGTGCATTTGACCATCATTGGCAAATATCCATCAGGGCGTGTTTGGAGGAAGGAGTTTCTTATTCCGGATTAAATAAATACCCCTAATATGTGTTTGGTGGCCGGATTACCAAAATTGAAAAATCGTATTAAAGAAATACGCATTAGCTACAGTATTTTTTCTTTAATCCGTCCTTTGACTTCCTCCTTTCTCTCTTCTCACGCGTCCTTTCTCTCTTCTCACGCCTCTCTCTTTTCTCTCCCGTTCGACTTTTCTTCTCTACTTCTTCAGGCCAAATCCGTTCGATTCAATCTTCTAAATATCATTTTGTTTTCATTAATATTGTTGCTCTTGAAATTTCGCATCCATTGAACTCCGAAATCCATATTTTTAAGGAGTTTCAATTTTTTCGTCTTCCCCTTCGTCCAGATCTGGGTTCGTTTCATGTCTAAACTTCGATTTCCTTCCCAGATCTGAAGGTCTCGCTGCCGAATCCCCTACAAATCTTGCCGTCGTAGACTTCCTTCGGCCTTGCATGTGTGAAAATCGACCTCTATATGCCTTTATCGAATGGTATATATATTTCTGTTGGGGAGTTCTCTTGACTTGGTAGGATTTGTGGTGTATTAGGCTTGGTGGGATTCCTACACAAAGGTAAGTTTTCTTCAACCCTAACTCCAAACAATGATGATGATGCTTCATTTTTTTCAAATTTTTCATCTCATTCTCCTAAATTCATTCATATTTGTTTTTTGTCTGTTAGTTTTTTTTTAATGAATTGTTCTCTGTTCTATGTGTTAGTTGAGTATCAAATCTACATTTATTTTGGATATTACGAATCTGTTCCTAATTGCATCGATTTGTTTTTTGTTCTCTGTTAGATTTTTTTTTAATGAATTGTTCACTGCTCTTTGTTAGTTGAGTATCAAATCCACATTTATTTTGGATATTATTGATGGTCGACTACTTTCTACTTACTTCTATATGAGCTCTCTGTTCCCTGTTTTCTGCTAGTTGAGTATTAAATCACCATTTAATTTGGATGATTTTGTTTTGTTTTCAAATATTGTGGGTACTATTTTTGTATTTATTGATGGTTAATGATAAGCTCGAAGGTCTTGTTGCTTTCATTTCATCTAGTCATTATGAGATATGAAAATGTGTTGCTGCTTTTAATTGATGGTAAGGGATAATTGAATGCTGATGAACTAACCAACAACTTCCCCTTCCTATATAAGCCTTCTTTAGATTTTATCAGTTGGCATCCATCTTTCTGGCTTCATTTCTAACAATGTGAGTGTTTTTTTTAATCTAAATCATATCCATGTGTTTATTTCATTGTGTCTTTGTGTTGCTAGTAATCTATCTTATATCCATCTAGCCATTGAATTATATGTCTATTTCATATCCATTTCATTTGAACTATCTCTATTACACAAGTAGGAAATCTGTCTAATTCATTGTCTTCTTGCTACTTGTTATCAATCTCATATCTATCTGTCTATTGAATTATATATCTATCTCATATCCTTCTCATCTCATTTGATCTATCTCTATATTATACAAGTAATATGTCTATTTCATTGTTTCTTTGTGTTGTTTGCCATCTATCTAATACCCATATGTCTATTGAATTGTATGTCTATCTCATATGCAGCTCATTTCATTTTATTTATCTCCATTACACAAGTTTATTGTATATTGACTTTGCACTTTTTATCTATTTTCTTATTCATGTATCTATGTCTACCATGTGTTATTCATTTATTAGTCCAAAACTTGTGTTCAATATCTATTATCCATTTGTTTATCTTATGTATCTCATCTCAGTTGATCTATCTCTATTACACAAGTGATCTGTCTATTTCATTGTTTCTTTGTGTTGTTTGCCATCTATCTCACATTCATATGTCTATTGAATTGTATGTCTATCTCTTATCCATCTGCATTTCATTCTATTTTGCTACATTACAGAAGTTTATTTCATCTTGACCTTGCACTTTTTACCTATTTGCTTATCTCATGTATCTATGCCTACCATGTGTTCTTCATTTATTACTTCAAAACCTGTGTTCAATATCTGTTTCTATTGCCCATCTTTCTATTGCTACCTTGTTTTGCATCATTCAAACTTTTCCTTTTTTTAAAAAAAAAAACAATGGATCGCATTTGATCTTAAATGAGAAATGAGTAATGCATCCATTCCCTGAGGCTGGGGTTTATCTTCATTTATCATTATTATAGTTGTTTCACTATTCTTTATTTTGTAAAAGATACTCTTCTTCTAACATTCTCTTTCGATTAAAACTTTCACAAGTTTTTTTTTTTGCTAACAATGTCTCTTTCAATCCCTTTTTTTTTCCAGATTGTAACTCTAGCACAATTGTTTATTTACTTCAAGGTTCGTGTTACAAACTTGTAATATACTACATTTGATTCTCTTAAATTTTTTTGTAATAAACAGTAATATCCTATTACTAGGGACTTTAATCATATGAATATTATTGAGTTAGATTTTATGTATAATTTGTTTTTTTATTATGGTTGATATTTTTTTTATCCATTTTATGTTGCTCTAAATCTATTTGAATTATGTTTGTTGCTCATTTATGTTTGATATTTGTTTCATGTTTTCACTATTGAAATAAACTATATGATCAAATTTTAAGTTTGAAGTTTAGCTTAAAATCTAAAATAAACCTTAAAATTTGATTATGAAATAACTAAATTAAATTATTGAATAATTAAATTATGCTTACATAAATTGATATTTGAAATTTATATAATTTAATATTAAAATCAAATTTATAAAATTGGTTTCAAACGACATTCATGTTTAAGTATTAAAATTAACTTATTTTGAAAAGTTTAATCTCTATCAATATATATATAGATAGATAGATAGATAGGAAAGTGAATACTATTTAAAAAAATGAACTCTTTTTTAAGATAAAATGACTTCAATTTCATGTACACCATTCGTTTGAAGATAAAATGAACTTTTTTGGGGAAAAAACTCGTCTTAATCCCTACTACAATAAAGAAAATAAAATTGCAAATACAATAATGTTTTTTACAATGAATTCAAATTTATTTATAGAATTAGTTTGAATGACATCAAATTTAAGAAAAAATTTTGTATTTAAAGAAAAAAGATGTAATTGAATGACATCAATTTTAACTATTAAAATCAAATACTTTTCTAAGAACAAAAAAACTTAATCTATATTTGAAGAAATAATAAATATAGCAAAATCAATACTATTTTTTAAAATGACTTGATATTTATCTATACAACTAATTTAGGACATCAATTTGAATATTAAAATGAACTTTTTTTTAAGAAAAAAAAAGGCTTAATCAATGAGTTCAAATTAGCAAAAACATTACATTCTTTTAAAAAACAATGACTCCTAATGTATCTATACCACTAGTTTGAAGTTAAATTGAATATTGTTTTTAGACTTAATTTGATTATGACTGATATTTTTCTTCGAACTATTTTTTAGAGAATGGATCCCGATAAAACTATAGCAGTTTTAACAATACTCTACACATGGCAGAACCAGTTTCTTCTTCTTGCAAATCTTATAATGAACTACAACCCTAGGACAAAAAATTATTGCTCTTTCTTTAGACACCATTTTCGCCAAATGACTTTCTTCTCGATGATAAGACAAAGTGATCTAGCTTGTCGTGAGACAACTAGAATGAATCGTAGCTGCTTTGAAACCTTGTGCGACATGCTAAGGACCCACGGTGGTCTTCGAGGTACGGATTACATCGACGTGGAGGAAATGGTAGCCATGTTTCTACATATCATGGCTCATGATGTTAAGAACCGCGTCGTTCGAAGAATATTTACAAGATCCGGCGAGACAGTGTCGCGACACTTTCAATCTGTCCTTACTGTTGTGATTCGTTGTCATGACATTTTGTACAAGAAACCTGAACCTATCCAACCATCATGCACTGATAGTAGATGGAAGTGGTTTGAGGTACCATTACTTTACCTTTACAAAATAGAGTCCTTGTAGGGACCGAATTTCATTTCTTCCTTCGAACTATGCAGAATTGTCTAGGTGCATTGGATGGTACTCATATAGAGATACAAGTCCCAGTTGAAAATCGTGCCTCCTTTAGAAATAGGAAGGGTATTATCACAACAAACGTTCTTGTTGTATGCGCTCCAAGCGGAGAGTTCATATACGTACTAGCTGGGTGGGAGGGATCAGCAGCTGACTCTAGAGTTCTTAGGGATGCTTTATCCCGTAACAATGGATTTCAAGTCCCTCATGGTAATTAAGGACTAAAAGAAAATGCTACTTTCACTTATAGCGAATGTATAATAACCTAGTGCTTATTGATCCAGGATAATATTACCTTTGTGATGCGGGTTATCCAAATGCTGATGGATTCTTAGCTCCCTATAGAGGCGAACGTTATCATCTATCGGATTGGAGGGGTAGCAATCCACCACGGAATCCGAGAGAGTTTTTTAATAAAGCACACTCCTCGGCACGAAATATAATAGAAAGAGCATTCGGTGCATTAAAAAACCGTTGGGCTATTCTGCGGCACAAGTCTTTCTATCCTCCGAAAGTACAAGTGAAGATCATAACAGCTTGTTGTCTCCTACATAATTTAATATGTAGGGAGATGGGCTCTACGATTGGTTTAGAGATATTAGGGGAAAACGATGCCACACTCTACCAAGAGGAAATGGCGGATACCCCGACGATTAATTTCGTCGAGACATCGCCTCTTTGGACCACATTTCGAGATTCCATGGCCCAAAGAATGTTTGACGCATCCCAAAACTAGTAGGAATTAGACTTCTAATCTTTTTTTTTTTTAGTGACTATAACTTTTATGAATCATGAATGACATAACATGACTTTTATGAGAAATGATACTTGTCTTGTATTATTCAATGAACGATACTAAATGAATGATATTCCTTACTCTTTATCTCTTATGTACAACTTCCATGTAGCAACATGGCCGCGACGGTGAGAAACATTCGACACAGTTGGACAGCAATGGAAGATAGTACTTTAGTCCAATCACTAATCGAACTTGTACAAGAAGGGGGGTGGAGATCAGATAATGGTACTTTTAGGAATAAGTACCATAATGAACTACTTCGACTAATGCACCTAAAGCTACCTGGATGCCCAATTACATCTACCACTGTGATTGATACTAGAGTGAAGAGTCCAAACGATGCATCAAGCTATTGCCGAGATGCTGGGAAATACTTGTAGTGGATTCGGTTGGAATGATAAATACAAGTGCATTGAAGTGGAGCCAACTGTTTTTGACAACTGGGTTAAGGTATTAAAGAATAGTTATAATATAAGAAAATAAAATTTCAATTTATTTACTAATCGTATGTTCTTAATTTCATTGTCAGACGCACCCAAATGCAAAGGGTCTCAACAACAAGCCTTTTCCACATTACGATGACTTGGCTTATATTTTCGGAAAGGATAGAGCATGCGGGTCAATATCTCAGTCTGCTAGAGATATTGCAGAAGAAGATTCAAATGCAGAGGTCGGTGAGGGGGGCGGTTCCCAAGAATATTACATACCTGAGATTCTTGTTGCTGAAGAAGAAGACCCAAATACCTCCACAAGTAGAGTAGCTAGACCGTCATCCTCTTTTGTGGGAGAGAAGAGAAAAAGGGTCTCGGAAAAGCAGTAAATGCTTGATGTGTTGCGTGCTGGCATGAACATGCAGTACGAGCAAATTGTGAGGATTGCTGATTGGCCTGTCACAACCATACAAGTGACAAAGGAGGATAATAAATCTACAAGAGCCGAAGTCGCTACAATTCTTCAGAATTTATCACCGCCATTAACCAGTCCACAACGGGTTGTACTGATGAACATCCTTTTAAAGGATCTCAACGAAGCTTCTGCTTTTCTTGGAGTCCCTGAAAATGATCGGGCCAGCTACTGCGATTATCTATTGAACAGACCTAGATGATGACCTTATCTATCTCTTTTTTGACATCGATGGATGCCTAGAAGATGACCCCACTTCTAATTTTAATTAAAGGACGAAAAAGCTTTTTTTTGTTCAACCATCGATTACTCATTGTACGGAGTCGACTTGCTTTATATAACCTTTTTTTATTATGCAATGAACGTTAATGCATATTTCCTATTTTATTATAAATGGAATGTTAATTCCTTTAATTATTGCCTACACTTTAAATTTTAATGAGAAATAAATAAACATAAGCACTTAGATAATATTCTTATGAATGCATGAAAATATAAGTTTGATAAAATAAAAAAGAAGTATTATAATTAATTTTGAAGTTTGATAAAAATAAATTAAATTACTCTTTGTTTAGATTATGTAGCATCGAACGAATTTAATAATATGGAAGATATTGTACACGTGACAAATACAAATGAGGATGATGTTGGAGCCGCTTTCGGACTAGAGCAATAATGGACAAATCTTCAAATCGAATGGTCATACTTTCGAGATTTAATCGCGGAACGAATGTTTACTAAATGAAAAACCTCATTAAATGAGTGAATGAAACAATTTCATAATGTACTACTTGTAAGTGAATGATCTTATTATTATCTCTTATTTGGTTGAACTGATACTTAATGTATTATGTCTAAATTATAATTTGGCTATCGAATGAATATTATGTTGTGACAATTTAAAATGAATTTCATTTTATATATTGCCAAAGAAACAACTAAAATAATATTCAAAGCAAACTCAAATTAACAAAATTAAGTTTAGAAACTCAGATTAACTTAATCTTCGTACCAAACACAACTTAACTTAATACTCAGCTTAACTTAATCCCTGCACCAAACAACAGTCAGCTTAACTTAATCCAGCTTAACTTAATATGTTTACCAAACACAGATTAACTTAATCCCCAGCTTAACTTAATACTCAGCTTAACTTAATACCTCTTAACTTAATCCTAATCCCTGCACCAAACACGCCGTCAAGCATAAACAAACATCCAAATCTAAATTTGGAATGAGATGTCATAAGCTCAAATCAAACTATTAAGAATGATTATTTATACTTCAAGGCTTAAATTTCTAGCTACACCACATATTTTTGCTCGTTTATTAAAAACATTGTTGGTATTTATAAACGTAGGTTTAATTTAAGTAAATTTTAGATCCGTTTGAGTCTAAATAATTTTTTTTTTATGTAATCATAATTATTTGAAGTGGAAGAGTTTAAATTTATAGGCCCATTTGATAACTTTTTTTTTTGTTTTTTTGTTTATGAAATTTAAGTCTAGAATTATCTTAGGGGATTTTGCATGTATAATAAAAAAAGACAAAATATTTTCATCTATAGCATAAAATCAAAACTAATTCATTTGTAGCAAATGTTGGATCGGTATGACAACCCTAGAGGGGGGTGAATAGGGTTTCTTTAAACTTTATGAAACTTTTTCCTAATGTGGGCCCAATTAAACAAATGAATTTACTTTTTACTAAACAATCAATTTAACCAAGAATACCATGTAAATTATATAAGAAATTATCAAAGACCGATTTCAAGCACCCTATTTAATTATAATATAAAGATTGGTAAAGAATATGTCAAGATAAAATTATAACAACCAAACAAAACATATAAGAGCAATTAATATAATATAACAATAAATTAATTGCAAAAATAAAAGAAGTTAAGGATAGAGAAATTGACACCGTGAATTTATAGTGGTTCGGCGCACCTACTCCACTCCCCAAGCTCCTCTTGGGTATTCCACTAAAACAATGAAGACTCTTTCCACGGCTTAGAGTCAAACCGTTACAACGTTCCTTTTGCGGGAGCAAGAACAAACCCGATCTTTTCCACGGCTCAAGATCAAACCGTTACAACCTCTCTTTTTATGGATCAAGAGAAAACCGTAAAATGATTTGGAAATGTAAGATCAAGATGAACAAACTCTCTCCAAGAGTGGATTTACAAATTTAACTCTCACAAATCAAATCCTCACAATACAATAATTTCTCTCTCAAGAATAAGATGAAAATTGAAAGCTTGGAGAGAGCAACAATGAAGACTTCTTTATTTTGGAGGATTGAGAAATATGAAACTTGGTGTCTTCATTTGGTGGAGAAGATGAAGTTTAAATAAACATGAAAGGGCAAAGTTACCGTTAGACACAAAACATAATAAAATTATAATATTCAAAAAGTTACCGTTAGACACAAGACATAATAATATTATAATATTCAAAAAGTTACCGTTAGACACAAGACATAATAATATTATAATATTCAAAAAGTTGCATTTGGACAAACACATAAAAGTAGTATAACAATATATAATTTTCTTTCCCTTTTAAGAAAGTTACCGTTAGACACATCCTCAAATAATAATATAATAATGGATACCTTTGTTTTTCTTTTCTATTTTGCTTTTACCTTGACTTTTTATAACACAAAAAAGAAATCTTAAATGTCAAACATCCAAGGCTTCACATGTCGCTCTTGGATTGGCCAATTTTTGCTACGTCATCACATCGGGATTTACCATTCAAAATCTTTTAGGCCATAACTTTTTCATCTTAACTTTGATTTGAGTAATTCAAAATGCGTTTGAATTATTATTTCAAGTTCTACAAAATGTATACTTCAAAACACTATATTTGTTGGTAAATAAATTTCAAGCTTGTTATCATCAAAACATTAATCAATTAATTAGTTAAAATTAATTAATTTGAGATGGCCAAAAAGCCAACAATCTCCCCATTTTTGATGATGACAAACTATACAAGAAAAATGAATTCAAAGTGGTGTATGATATATGATATTAACTAGATGCACAATAAACACACATACAAAATATCAATATACTTTCATTTTTCTTATCATCTCTCCCCCTTTTGGAATCAATCAAAAAGGAAAAATAAGAAAACTAATATAGAGATGATTTTAAATAAACATTTTCCCATTTTTAAATAATCACTAATTTCTCCCCCTTTTGAAATCAATTTAATACTCCCCCTTGATAAATGACAAAAAGACATTTAAAGAAATTAATCAATAAAATAAATATTTTCATGAAATTACTTCGAAGACAATAACAACTTCCCCTAAAAAGATAACCAATATGCATAAAAAGGGTAATCACCAAAAGAGGACTATAAGGTAAAACAACATCAAAATTATTGTATAAAGTAGTACTCACCCTTAAAACAAATAATAATCTTCTAATTTTAAAAATAAATACCGAGTAGATAAAACTATTTGAGTAAATTCAAGAATAATAATTTACACAATATAAAAGTAAAATTTTGAACTTCAAACTATCACAAAATAAACCATTTATAAATTTTTCATTAAAAATCTCATTCAAGAAAAAATAATTTTTGAATAAAATGCTTACGGGATTCAAGAATATATATCAATTTCATAAAATACTCCCCCTATGAAAAAGAATTATGCTACTCTTTTGAAACATTTTTTTTTAGAACATTTTATTCAAATGAGACAAACAATGTATAAAATTAAACTTTGATTAGTAACATGCTTCATATAATGAGACAAAAGCCAAACAAATATTCAATATTTTCTAAGGCAACAAAAATTTATAGTGAGCAAATATCATCACGACACAAAACATAGCTCATGTTCAAAAAACAACAATAGTATTGAACTATAATTATAATAAAACTATTAGCACTTTCAATCAAAATAATAGCACATTTCAATAACTATCATAATATAATATTTCTCAAGAATTATATGTTCAATCAACCAAAAATCACAATAATACCACAAATAGATATTCAATATTTTTCCATGGTATCAATAATTAAAATAATAAGGTATTAGAAATTTTTAATAAGTTTGGAAATAATTGGCCACAACATTTAAAGAATAAATAACCTAATTTATGGAAAATAAAGCAATAAAAAAAAATATCTTCATTTTACCTAAAGACATAACCCAATAATCAATAAAAATAATGAAATTAATTTCAAACATTTAAATCATTCATGAGATATAGTTTCCATAATAGATACCAACAAGAATACTTATCTCCAAAGTTCAAAAATAAGTTACCAAACTAAGCAAATTTTCTTTTATTGGTTTCAAGCAAGTCAAAATTGTTGCTCCATTTGAATTAACTTCAAATTTGAAGTTCAAGCAACCAATTGCTTCTTGAAAATTACACCTACAAAGAAAGTTCAATCAAAGGATTTTGGTACCCATCTTTTGGGTCCTTCATTGTTAGTAAATATAGATTTTGGAATCCATTTCATTTTAGGTCCAATACATTTAAAATTCAACTTTCGCAAATAACAAGTATTGAATTTATGACCAATTTTTCCACAAGAATAACAAATAACATTTGACATGAATTTCTTTTTAACACAATGATTTTTCACAAAGAAATTCTTTCTTGGAGTATTTTTCAATTTAAAGCAATTTGGTCTAATATGACCTTTAACTCCACAATAATGACATATTGGTATAAATTTAGATTTTGAATGCACATGTCTAGTATTTCTAAGCATACATTTTGATTTTTCATGGGACTCTCTATCTTTTTCAAGCTTATGATTACATTGTTTATTATGAGTACATTTAGATCTAACATGATATTGTTTAGGCACAAAAGTTGAATTCTCATAAATGTTTCTACCTTTTTCATGTTTTGACCTCAAATTAGAATTAACCAAATTTGACACATTGGGTAAACAATGAGTAGTTTTAATCATTCTAGTGTTAAAACTAGATAAACAATTTTCATTTTCATTGCAAAATCCCTTTTTATCAATAAAGTGTTTGTTCATGTCAATAGTCTTATTAGTTTGAGAATTAGTAGCCAATTTCTCAAAAGATGTTTTTGCAATTTCAATCTCTTTAGTAGCAAGCATTTTCTTTTCTTTAAGTATTTGCAAAAGATTATTATTTTCAAGACTATCACATTCAAGAAATTTAATTTTATCATTCAAAGAAAGCTTTTCTTTTTCTAAAGAAGTATTGCTATTTTCCAAAATAATAATTTTATCTTTTAAACTAGCAATTTCAAATTTCAAATCCAACGAAAAAGATTCAATATTTCCATTCTTATTTCTCAATTCATTTAATTCCATTTTCAAATAACAAGATGTAGATTTGAGCTCATCATTTTCTTTCTCAAGAAATTTAATTCTATCGTTCAATATGATTTTCTCATCACAACAACTATCAATATCATTATGCAACAATAAAGTATTAGCATCATTTTTCAAACAAACATTTTCATCTATCAAACATTTATTTTCAAGAGATAAAAATTTATACTTCTTTGATAATTTAGCATATTTAGATGCAAGTTTTTCTAAATCTTGTTGTATGCTTTCAAATGCATCAAATAACTCATCGTAAGAAAGAGGTTCTCGAGTTACCTCATCTTCGTCGCTTTCCTCATCGAAATTGTTAGTTGAATTAGCCATCAAGCATAAAGAAGCTTTATCACATTTATCTTTTTCAATTTCATGAATAATTTCTTGATTTTGAGAATTATAATTCTCCTTCACATCAAATAAATCATTAGAAATAGAAGGAGAATTTTCTACACTATACATGTTTTCAAGAAAACTCCAAACATCATATGCATATTCAAAATGTGAAATTATATCAAATATTTTTCTATTTAATGCACAATATATAATATTTAAAGCTTTAGCATTAAAAGTGAGCGACTCAATATTCAATTCCAATTTGGACAAATCATGCTCACAAACATATAAAATATTAAAATCCATACCAAGCATAAAAGTCTTTATTCTATTTTTCCAAACATTATAATTTAAACCATCAAAGAAAGGACGTCTATCATTAGAATCACTTTCAAAATTTAAAGTTATCATAGCTCTTAGCAATTAAGCTTTTAAAATAATTTCTTCAAAATATTAATAAGATACTAAAAGTATCAAAATAATATTTGAAAAATATTTTTATTCAAAGAGCAACCGCTCTGATACCAATTGTTGGATCGGTATGACAACCCTAGAGGGGGGTGAATAGGGTTTCTTTAAACTTTATGAAACTTTTTCCTAATGTGGGCCCAATTAAACAAATGAATTTACTTTTTACTAAACAATCAATTTAACCAAGAATACCATGTAAATTAAATAAGAAATTATCAAAGACCGATTTCAAGCACCCTATTTAATTATAATATAAAGATTGGTAAAGAATATGTCAAGATAAAATTATAACAACCAAACAAAACATATAAGAGCAATTAATATAATATAACAATAAATTAATTGCAAAAATAAAAGAAGTTAAGGATAGAGAAATTGACACCGTGAATTTATAGTGGTTCGGCGCACCTACTCCACTCCCCAAGCTCCTCTTGGGTATTCCACTAAAACAATGAAGACTCTTTCCACGGCTTAGAGTCAAACCGTTACAACGTTCCTTTTGCGGGAGCAAGAACAAACCCGATCTTTTCCACGGCTCAAGATCAAACCGTTACAACCTCTCTTTTTATGGATCAAGAGAAAACCGTAAAATGATTTGGAAATGTAAGATCAAGATGAACAAACTCTCTCCAAGAGTGGATTTACAAATTTAACTCTCACAAATCAAATCCTCACAATACAATAATTTCTCTCTCAAGAATAAGATGAAAATTGAAAGCTTGGAGAGAGCAACAATGAAGACTTCTTTATTTTGGAGGATTGAGAAATATGAAACTTGGTGTCTTCATTTGGTGGAGAAGATGAAGTTTAAATAAACATGAAAGGGCAAAGTTACCGTTAGACACAAAACATAATAAAATTATAATATTCAAAAAGTTACCGTTAGACACAAGACATAATAATATTATAATATTCAAAAAGTTACCGTTAGACACAAGACATAATAATATTATAATATTCAAAAAGTTGCATTTGGACAAACACATAAAAGTAGTATAACAATATATAATTTTCTTTCCCTTTTAAGAAAGTTACCGTTAGACACATCCTCAAATAATAATATAATAATGGATACCTTTGTTTTTCTTTTCTATTTTGCTTTTACCTTGACTTTTTATAACACAAAAAAGAAATCTTAAATGTCAAACATCCAAGGCTTCACATGTCGCTCTTGGATTGACCAATTTTTGCTACGTCATCACATCGGGATTTACCATTCAAAATCTTTTAGGCCATAACTTTTTCATCTTAACTTTGATTTGAGTAATTCAAAATGCGTTTGAATTATTATTTCAAGTTCTACAAAATGTATACTTCAAAACACTATATTTGTTGGTAAATAAATTTCAAGTTTGTTATCATCAAAACATTAATCAATTAATTAGTTAAAATTAATTAATTTGAGATGGCCAAAAAGCCAACAGCGAAAAATTCAAATTAAATTCTATCACTAGCAGAATTCTATTAGTGATAGAATTCAATCAATGAAAGACTTCTTCTATCACTACTTAAATTTTCTACTAGCTATAAAATTTCAAATTGAGTTCTATCACTAGTTGAGTTTTATCATTGATAGAAATTAATATGACATAGATGAAATTATTTTAGAAATTGTGTTGCAAATGTAATAAAAAGGTAAAATATGCTGCCATGATAAATTCTCATTATCTTACTACATCTTTTTCCTTATTTGACAACTGCATCTTACCTATATTTTAATAAATAAAACCAAAATTTGGAAATAAACAAAAGTAGTTTCCAAAAACTTGTTTTTGTTTTTAAAATTTGATTACTATTCATCTACTTTTTAAAGAAATATGAATACATTATAGGAAAGATAGAACAAGTGGTAGAAAATTTGAGTAGAAATAAGTTTAAATTTCATAAATAAAAAACAAAAAAACATTATCCAACGGGCCATAATGTTTTGATTATTAGATTACACTATTTGCGTCGAAATCTAAATATTAATTTGAGTAAAGAGATTGTTGAGGTTGAAAGCCACCATGAAAGGCTAATGGCCGAGATGCTTTGGATTTTGTGTACCACAAAAATTACAAACTCAATAAAATCTTTATAAAAAATAAATGAAAAAACGAAACGCACCGTTTTAAAGATATGAAACTTTATCTACAGATTGTGGCTTTGAAAAAACGTTCGAAGTTGATTGACGTTGGAGATACTCATTTGTGGTGCAATTATCCCACATTGATAAGGTGATGATTTTTCAACACATTTATAAGAGATATGAGTTACTTTCTTCATTGGCAATTGGTTTTGAGGTGGAACCTCATATTCTCTAATATGGTATCAAAGTTTAATGTTGGTATTAGTCCCCAAATTCCAATCCAACCCAAAAATGTTTTGAATTTAAAAAAGCGGGTGTGGACCCCACCCAAGCGGGCAAAAAGTAAGCCAAAACGGGTATTTCGGCCACAAATTCGGCCCCCATCTTGAGGGGGCATGTTGCAATTATCCCACATTGATAAGGTGAGGATTCTTCAACACATTTATCCCTCTTTGCCAATTAATTTTGAGGTGAAACCTCATATTCTCTAATAATTGATATTTATTATAGTTTAGCCTAATTCAATCTAATAAAAGTACAAAACATTATTATTATTTTTTTGAATTCCACAAATATTTGAGAATTTGAAATTTGAAGTTATACATGATACAACGAAAGCTGAGCTTCTTTTAACCCTAACAAAAAAAAACAATAAAGAAGAAATTTCCAAATAAAAGTGAATTGAAAATGAAAGTCCAACAAATTGTAATACTTTTGGGTGAACTAGAAAATTAGCTATATTAAAGAAATTAATTAAATAAATGACTACCATCCTAGAATGTTTTAACTAATGTCTACTTTTGAATTTCTAAAAATTATTAAATTACAATTTACCCTTTTACCTTTAATATTAATTATATTTTTTGTAAATATATTAATTTGATTTTAGATTCTCCTAAACCAACCGCAAGATCTATATATAAAATTTAATATTTTAAATTTAACATTCAAACAAAATATAAATCTTCAACCACAAAAAAAAAATCTAAATTCTCAACAACCAAACAAATTAGCTAGAGAACGTTCATTTTTTTTCTCTAAATTTTTATGTTTAAAAATAATTTAAAAAATATATATATAGTAGTGTTATGGAATTTTGAAAATTTTAAAAAGTTGTAGTAAATATCATACATCTCTTTACCTATCATGACAAAAGATAATGATTGAATATACATGATATCTCTCACATTTATTGGTGTAAAAATAATTTTGAAATATCAAGGATTGTTTTTAATTTGAAACTTGAAGAAGTTGTAGAAGTCTAATCACCTCTATATGCCATACATCTATCTCCATATCCATACATACCCTCAATTGATGGAATGCTGGATATTATCTTGAAAAAAAAAAGGGTGAAATCATAATATTATCTTGAAAAAAAAAATTATAGGGTAATGATTTAAAGAACTTAAATGCGACGACATCATTAATCTTGTGGTGTATAAGTGTACAACTCTTGACATCTCTGGGTGGGATATCCAAAGTTTTTCTCCAGCTTTTTTGGTTGTACGTCTCAATCTCAGCGTGAATGCGATATCTATTAAAATATAATAGTGTACATACGGCCCAAAACCTATTCTACAACAAGTCTACATCTGGATAAAATTTCGGTCACAATGCAATTGTATGCATGTCACTTGAAAACTCTTTGTACATCTCTATTTTACTTGGGGGTCATAACAACCTTTATAAACGGAGATATCGACTATCTTCAGTATGACCATGTAATTGGGTAGACTTTTATTGGCCCCCACAAACACATTGTATACTAGAACGATGTAACAAAAAAAAAATGTATCATCTTCCACCTCTCTTTTATCAATTTCTTTTGAATTTTCTTTCTCATTCCCCTCCGTTTGTTGTTTTTTTCACTCTTAAAAGTCTTTTACTTCAACAACACATGCCCATAAACACGCTCTTTCAGCTAGATCTTGGGTGCGGAAAAGTAGTTGATGCAGAAGTTGTTGCAATGTCGGATCAAAAAATTGGAGTAGGAAAAATGATAAATTTTTTGAGAAATAGAGGAAAAAAACCTTTCGTACGACAAATTTTTTTTTGAAGGGTGACTTGCAGGATGCAACATTTCTTGATTTATGGTGGAGAGAATCTCAGTTCAACAATTCTTTCTTTATTAATTTATTTTTCAAAATCTAGCTAATATATATTGAGATCAAATCTAGCTAATATCACCATTAGAATTTGATATATATGTATATACTTTAAAAATGATTCTATTGTTTACTATTTTTATAAATTATATAGTTTTGGTGAAAAATCGTTGAATGAGAAAGACTATCTTTTCTTTTTTTTACGAAAAAGAGAGATTAACTCCTTGAATCAAGGGATTAGTGAATTATTATTATTTTAATAAATATGAAAAAGATTTAAAATAAATTAAAGTCTCCCAACCTATAGACATTCTTTTATTTATTTATTATTTTTTTTTTGAAAGAATCTTTTATTTATTTTTAAATAGTAGTCATTTACTACTGATACCCAATACCTTTCCTCACCATATAGACCGGATCAATGATGAATGATGTAGCTGAACTGACCAGATTGTTCTCAAAATGCATGGACCCATGAGTGTTGGGCCTAAAGCCCAACTATCACCTGAGTTTTGGGTCCTTTTAGGGAGCCCTTGTGAGCTTGAGCCCAAACCAAAGATTAGACTATTGGATTTTGGGAAAATGCATGAGTTCGACTTTCTCGCAAAATAATTACAAAGGTAGACAAATTTTAAAATACTACATTTATATTCATTAATATTGTATTATAAAATACTCATTAATATAATATTAAGTATTATTAATACGGTATGGTATTATGTATTATTAATACATTGTTACTATTAATATCAATGATTATAATTGCTATCATTTTTAAAATGTATTCATATTTATAATTATTTTATGAATTTAACTAATTTTATAATTTTGTCATAGACTTTTTTACCTAAACAGATTCTTTCAAATAAACTATTGGCAAATGTGCTTTATTTGATCTAAACGGTAAATATTAGAATTTTCAGATTTTCCCTCATAATATAAAGGGGCTTTTGGATGTATATTACAAAATGGATAAAATATTACATGAATAGCACAATAATGAAAATATTTGCACATATAGCAAAAATTGTAAATTGATAGACTTCATATCGATAGATTCTATCGATAAAGGGTGATAGAATCAATTACTAATAAATAAAGTAAATTGACAGACTTCCATCAGATTCTATCAAGAGTCTATCAATAAGAACCGATAGAATCAATCACCGATAAAATTGACAGACTTCCATCACTAAAGAATGATAGATTCTATCAAAGTCTTCTATAAAAAAAGGTAAATAATTTTTTTTTAAATGGTACAATTTGCTATAAAAGAATTATTTTTAAAAATGTGCTATAATTGTAAACTGTGGTAAAAAATTTGCTATACAGCGCAAATTCCCTAATATAAAACATAATTATTATTTATTTAATTAAACATCTAAAAAAACATAAATTTTTAATATTTATCTAAAACTCCTAGATATTCAATTTTTAAGGGAAATTTGAAGATTTAGTCATATCTAAAAAATAACCCCAAATATATTTACTAAAAAAAATTGATTAATGTAATTATTGATATTGATGAGTATTGTTGACATACAACACCAATAATATGTCGTTAGAGTGTGATACTAGGATACTTCAAAGGTATTTTAGTTTAAATGTTCTTCACTGTAATACCCTAGAAATGCTTTTGTTTTAAAAGATATTAATTGGAAAGTTTTATTGAAAAAAAAGTCTATTTTTAATCTTAAAACATCTCTAATTATTTAGTTTATTCTTAGAGAATGATTTAAATGATTAGAATAAATGATTAAAGTTATTTAAATAAATGAGTTAATTTAGAACTTTATGGTAATTAAAAGCTTAAAACATTTGTAAATGAATATTTATTTTGGGTAAATAATAGAATCACTTTAAAGGGTAGGGTTTTTAATTGCTAAAAATGGAAAGGATTTCTTTTATAGCAAATTGTTTTATTGCACCGCAGCCAACCCTCCTTTTATTGTTTTTAATTGTTTCTTTTTCCCCTCTCTTTTATTGCACAGCAGCCAACAAAACCAAATCCCAGCCCTTCCCTTGCATCCACGTGTCACCTCTTCAGCTGCCCAAGAAGACTCCATCTGAGCCATTCATCCTCAAATTCCATCCGAGTCGTCGATCTGTGGCGATCCAACCCTCCTGCGTCATCCACGTGTCCCCGGCAGCGACCACCTCATCCTCGCGCGTCTCCTTCATCGCAACCCTTCGCCTCCGTCGTTCAACCTTGCTGCCGAGCGGTCCCGCGAGTCAACGCTGCCGTTTTCGTCCAGCCCAACCCCCCCCCCCCGCGGTCCCGCGAGTCAACGCTGCCGTTTTCGTCCAGCCCAACCCCACACCGTGGTTTCGACCGCCACCTCGTCAGCAGCTCGCGAGGAAGCAACCCGACCGTCGTCATCTTCTCCTCCCGGCTCCGCTGCGTCCGCCGCCGGCTTGGGTTCTTGGTGAGTTCAAGCCATCAAGCTTCGTCTTCCTCGTTTCCCTTTCGTGGGTAAGTCTTTTCTTCTCCTAAGACTCTATTTTCAAGTTTGCTCTGAGCCATCAATGGAGTTTTCCGGCGAGTTGGCTTGAAAACCCATTTTAAATCCATTCTTTATTCGTAGTTTTCGGGAGTTAGAGAAGTCTGTTTGCAAATTCGAGACCTGTTCCATGACCCTGAGACCGAGACCTTTCCAACGAGGTATGACCCGCCTCGTTCCGAGATGGCGCGTCATCGCTTGCACCACGCGCCGTTGCCGCCATGCTCCGGGGAGGCATTTCCGGGCAGTAGCTTCCTCTCGTTCCCGTGATGTTAACCCCCTTGGTTGCTCGTTTAGCTTGTTCCTAACGAGCCTGGTGTTGTCTTGTGTTTAAGTGCTCTCGGGTTCATCGTTCGAGTCGTCGTTTAGCTCGTGGGTTCCCGTGGTGTTTCGGTCGAGTCGTTGGGAAGGTAAGGAGTTTCATTATGATTCGGGTTTGTGGCTTAAAACAAGTGAATAGTGGCATGTTAAGTTTTACAAGAATTGAATGTTGAATGGCTCGTTTCATGCATGTGTTGTGTTGTGTTGTGTTTCACTGTGTGAACTTATTATTGCTCATGGTGGCATGGAATCGTGTGTAGCTCGTCAAGTGTTAAGTTCCTGTTTGTGGCGTTCTTGTGATCGTATCCTAGGAAGCACGAACACTTCTATTTTGACAAAGTATCTGTGTCGTACTAGTGTCCGACACCGATACTTCCGGACACTCGTCGGACACGTGTCCGACACTCAAAATTCCGTGTCCTCTTCTATTATTATTATTTTCAATTTCGGACACTTAACGGACACACCATGGACACTTCACGGATACCTCAATTAAGACTTATTTGTTTCCAATGATGGATGACATGACAACGGGAAGTGTTGGTGGAGGCCGTCGATGACGATGTCTATCAAAGATAGATGGACTAAAATGGAAAAAGGAAAGAAAGAGAGAAAATAGAATGTAGGGAAGGAAAATGAGATAAAAACTAAAATATTTAGAAATGATTATGGGTAGGCTTATAACTAACTAAAATATTTGGATTTCATCTTTTAATAGTATATTATAAAAAATAATAATAAATCACGTATCCTCGACGTATCCGTATCCTGCATTTTTAAATAATGGCGTGTCTACGTATTCGTGTCGTGTCGTATCCGTATCTTGTGTCCGTGTCCATGCTTCTTAGATCGTATCATCAATTTTCTCGATTGGTTTTCTTGCTCGTTTATGTGATGAACTACTTATCTGTTTAATCGGTTGATCAGCTGAATTGCCTTGAGTTATACATGATCTATGTTGATTGATTCCATCTATGTTTGACTGCATACGTGCTGCCATGATTATATGCTCGATTTCTCTGTTGTTACCTAAAGGGTTGTCCGTAAATCTTGTGTTTGGCGTTAGAATAGCTAGGCCTGGTTACCGTGTTGACCACCTAGAGGAGCAACTAGCTCGTACTTTTTAGGACTCGTGATTGCATGATCGATATCTTGTTGTTGTTGTTGTGATGCGCTAGGCCCCTTAGAAACCGAGCGAGGATACGAATCCTCTTTGCTTCGAGACACGTGGTTGGGTTGCACTAGCCTACTGGTTGACTTTTGCCTCCAAGCAAGGGGTATGATCTCATCTACGTGTCACCTTGTGTGCGGAATAACGGGTTCCTTGGTTGTTGAGTACACGTTGTGGGTCGCACCAACCCTCGAGTGGGCCAGGTGCACTCGCCTAGGCTAGGCTAGATCTTGTGTGACTCTAATGCTAGTTATTATCTTTGTGTTTGTACTCGTGGAACCTCATATGTTGCGTGCATGGTCCCACCAGTTTACCCGCCTAGTACGTTGGAAGGGGGGCTGGTTATGCCTTGCCTGACTCTGAGACTACTAGAAGAGGCCATTGGGACAGATGAAGGTGCGGAGGAATGCCTGTCGGTGAGCCTGCATGAGCTTAGTGGGGATGTTGTCTGCAGGCAGGTCAGTCCTCCAACATGGTGGGGTTAGCCGTTGGCGCCACGAGTCCGAGGTGTAGGGACCTTGCAGTTTCCCTCACTCGTGACTCTACCTGACAGGGTCAAGAGACTGTTAACGACGTTGTGTTTGACTGTGCTAACACGACTGTGTGTCGTAGTCTTGACCAAAGGTTTAGGGATCCTGTGTGTTTTCGCTCACTCGTGGTCCTCATCGACATGGTCGGGTGACTTTTATTGGCATTTGTGAATTCCCTGCGGATACGTTGATTGAGTTGCGCAACAGAAGCGTGGTGGGTCCCTGAAAGGTCAGGCTACCCTCGGGCATTCGGGTAAGTCTCTGTTGATACGCTAATTGGAGCTACGCAGCGAAAGCGTGGTGGGTCCCTAGCGTAGGCCAGGTTACCCCGAGACACTGGAGTATGTCTCTGCGAGCACAGCGTGGTAGGTCCCTGAAAGGTCAGGCTACCCGAGGCATTCGTGTATGTCTCCGCTGATGCAGTTTGCGGGTCCCTAGCAAAGGTCGGGCTACCCCCGAGATAATGGCAATTTCCCTTAGGACACGGTATGGGATGTGTCCGACCCGAGGTTGGGGAAATTGTGTGTTCTTCTCACTTGGGGTATGTGCTCTGACCTTGGTCAGATGATTGCTCGGCATTTAGCCGTAACTTGCTCACGACTTGCACGCCGTTGTTTGACATTGTTTGCTCGTGACCGGCCTGAGGGTCGGCCACGTATGAGCGAGGCATTTAGCTTCAGTTGTCGTATCTTCTAACTTGTTTCTGTTTACATGCTTAACCCCATGGTTGGGCTCCTTACTAGGTATATTTCGATATACTCACCCCTTACATTTTCAGGTACTGATCCATCCCGAGATGGCTAGGCTGGGAGCTAACAAGATCATGGACACGTTGTCGACATTTCTTTTCCGTATTCTTTACTTGTGTCAAACCTTATGTTTACGTTTTAAACTCTGCTAAACTATCTTTTGTTTGAACTATCGGGATCCCGAACTATGTTTTCTATGTTTTTCGAACGATTAGCACCGTTTTCATGTTTTATGAGGCTTTGTTGGGAAAACAGATGTGATTAGTAAATTGGTTGAGGATTTTAATATGTATGCACCCGTAACACCCCATTAGAGTATTTTATGAAGTCGGGTCGTTACACCAACAACCTAAAATTAAAGATCATTCTCAAGAAAGTATGTCCTAAAATCCATAGCCTTAACAACTAAACTACTCTTTGGGCACCATATTAATGGCGTTGGATGCGAATACTTTAATATTTACCTACATTTATGAAGAGTTATTTTGAATAGTTAAAAAGTGAGAGTTATAATTAAAAACTCTTTTGAAAAGAATGTATATTTTTTTGTAGAGGAGATAAAAAAAAAAATTGTTTGAATGTATATTAAAAATAACTATTTAAATTGTTGAATTTTTTTGAAAAATATATTTTGCATAGTATATTGAGGAATGACGAGCGTACATGGAGGTGAGGGGGGAATGGGTCCCACGATTCGATATGAAAACAAAAGGTGGGATTAGAATATGAAAAAGATACGGGATGGAGTGACAGACGATGACGAAATCATGGAGACGTACGGTCCAAATTAACCTTTTTCCCGCGCATTCCCCCACCCCCAAAACTTTCACCTCACCACCGCCTTATTTACAAAATATTAACAATCTTTTTCCCTTCTTTTATTACTATACTTATTGAATCTAACTTTGTCTCTTTTTTTTCCCTTCAAATATTGCATCTAAATTTAAATTGAGAATTTACTCCTTTTTCATTTGAAAAATATCTTTTCATCAATTTTTCTAACTATTTAAAATAGTTTTTCATTTTTAATATTGAAAATAATTATTCCTTTACAATTAATTTCTCATATTCAAATCACACATTTTCAATCCATTAAAATCATTTATTTTTAATCATTCTTTATTTAACTACTCAAAATATTTTTTCAAAAAAACTACTAAAAATAATAATTCATTTTAAATTTACATTTAAACAACATTTTCATTCTACCTCGTTTTCTAAAAAAAAAAATTACATTTAAACGAGTTTTTCACTATAATTTTTAATTTTTAATTATTCAAAATAACTATTAAAATTAACTTCTCATCCAAACCCCATGGGGTGTTTGTTTGACATATTTAGGTAGGAGTTAGCATTAAGAGTTATCAACTTCTCCACGAAAACCTACATTCAAATGAGTTTTTATTAATTCCTCCTCATTTTTACTTTTAAAAATAACTCTCATTTCTAACGCTCAATCATTTCTAACCATTTATTTTTAATCATTCCTTTCAAATAAATCAAAATAACTCATTTTTAACCATTCATTTATAATCATTTTTTTTAACTACTAAAAATAACTACTCATTTTTAACTCTACATCCAAACAAGATTTTGACTCTAACTCATTTACACAAAAACTACATCAAAACGAGTTTTTGACACAATTTTCAATTTTTAACTACTCAATATAACTCCTTAATCCAAAAACTATCTACATATATCAAACAAACAACCCCTAATATAATTCACCTTCTTTATTTATTGTCTTTTTACAATCGCAACTTTCCATTTCTTTTTCCACTTTTAGGTTCCCATTGAAAATTGTTACTTTTTTTTTTTTGAACGCATTTGTGAGGTAGGGAGATGATATGATGATTGCAATAAATCTCACTTTTAATTTTTAGTAAACCGTTTAATAAGTTCCAACATTTTTTAGGATGTGTTGGAAAGTCTTTGGCACTTATATAATATTCTTTAAAATTTTTAATTTGAAAGTAAAGATTGTATTTAAACATTTATTTTTTAAAAAAAATCTTGTAATTAATGATAGAAAAAGGAAAAAAAAATTCTAATTAAAAATGTTTTTTAAACAAAAATTTAAAAACTAATTATTCAGTAAAATCTTAAAAAAAATCTCTTTTTTTAAGTATAAATTGACCACAAATCTTATATGGAGAGGATTATTGTTCTTGATAAATGATAATCAAATGTCAATTTTCAAAATTAAACTTGTGATCACACTACTAAACTAGATTACCAATAAATAATAAAATTATAGCAATACATTAAAAAATAAAATTAAGAGCCATAAAATATAAATTTGAATGTTTGAGTGTTTTTATTATTACTCTTTTATGCTTTTGAAATTTAAATTTATTGTTTTATAATAAAATTTTTACAAAAAAAATTCCATTTTTATTATTTGAATCCTAACGGAAATTTTAAAATCAAAACAAAATTTTTTAGAAGCTATTTTTTTTCTTTTAAATTTAAGTTGAATTAAAAAAATATAAATAAAATTTAGATATTAAAAATAAATAAAATATAAGTTTTTTTTAGTACATAAAGAAATCATAAGTTGAAATAGTTTTTTGAGACTTAATTTCTTACAAAAAAAACAAACTTTGTTTCAAACTTTTTTTTTTAAATTTAAAAAGTCTTTTAAAGCTTAAAAAATTAATAATTTATATAGTTTAACATATAGAACTTTTCGGAATAAAAAAAAAACTAATAGGACTATGGATTCTAAAAAAAAAAGGAAAATAAAATGAATAGATCTTTTAAATTCAAAAATTCAAAATTTCTCAAAAAAAAAAAAAATTCAAAAATTCAAAAACTCTACATTCCCAAGCTAGGACTAATTAGTAATTTAGGTTTTTGTAAAGACATAAAACCAACTCATTAAGCACATCTAAAAAGTAATGGTTAATTGATTATTTATATAGGTTCTAGACGAGGTGAAAATTCAAAAGAATTAATCTAAAAAAAAAAAAAAGGAAATTCACAATTGACGCGTAGACGTTCTCCCTTAGCTGTCTCCCACATCCCCGCCATCCATATATCTCTCCCTCACTTTCCTCTAATATTTCAAAATTCCTCCGCCGCCGCCGCTCGCCACCGTCCACGGCGGCTCTCCTACCGGAGTTTCAAAATTCCCCCGCCGGTTACGACTCAGAGAGTACTTTCCATGGAGGCAAAACAGGAGAGTTCGAATTACGAGGAGGAGTGTTCGACGCCGACCCGGTGGGAGTGTCGGATCCCAGCGGCGTTGGAGTGTCCGCCGCCGCCACCGCCGAAGAAGAAGAAGAAGGCGGCCGGAAGTATTGGGAAGAAGCGGGACCCGCCGAAGAATGGGTATTTTCAGCCGCCTGATCTTGAGGCT
The DNA here is from genome assembly GCA_036507275.1 of Sicyos edulis. Lineage (NCBI taxonomy): Eukaryota > Viridiplantae > Streptophyta > Magnoliopsida > Cucurbitales > Cucurbitaceae > Sicyos > Sicyos edulis. Next base: position 44,591,731 of record CM071847.1, on the reverse strand, counting down.
CTGTTTTCTGTTCCTCCCAGAAGGGAAGCCTGTGCTAATTAGTAATTACTTTAGTTAAGGCTCTGTTTTAGGCTTCTAAGAGTGGTATTTTTTTTTATTTTTAATATTCTGATTAGATTGTGTGTGTTTAATTGTCTATACAATCTTAGGGGTTGTTGATTTTAGAGTGGGTTATTGAAGCTTTAATGGAATTTAAAACAGAGAGTGGATTTGCAAGTTTTGTTTTTGTTTGTTAGAGTCTGAATTTGAAATGAAAGAATCTTGTGCTCAGTTGTTTCCTTTTTTTTTGCCGTTTCTGTTTTTCTAATGACGTTTGCATTAATTATGATGTTTGATTCAAGGAATACAATTTCTTTTTATGAGTTCAAGGGAATATTGACAAGTTTTCTTTTTTATAAGTTCAACACAATTTGATTCATGTGTTCTTTTTCTTTATATATATAAATCTTTGAATCTGTTACAAGAAAAAAAAAATATATTTTTCAAAAAAAGAGGGAAGATTTGAATCTGTATTAATTTGATCCTGAATACGTCTTATTTGTTTTTTGGACAGTGATCCAGAATGTGTCTTAATCCATGAACACTATTAAATATAGGGAATATGTTGAAAAAAGCAAGAATAGTGCCCATATAACCTTTAATTCATACAATCTTTCAATTATTTTTAATTAATATAGTTTTCAATCATAGATAGGCTTCAATAAATAGAGTTGAAGTTTTTAATCAAAAAAAGATAAAAGAAATTTTATTATTGATGAAATATTTCTAAAATTGAAGGATAAAAAATTTGCAACTTAGAATAGATTCTCTTAAACCAATGCATTTATTTTGCATTGCTTATCAAAATGTTGTAGTTTTAAATAATTGTATGAAGAAACTATATGCGGAAGTCGCTGATAGTGATTTGTAGGGGACGAGTAGCCTTGTTGGGGGGCTAGACCGGACCAATCAAGACTAATTTGACAATTTAACCAATCGATTTGGTTTGCGGTTCACTCCAAATGTCCAACCCGGTTCAATATGGTTCTCAAACCATTTTTATTCAGTTGGATTATTCAACTTTAAACACAACTCTAGGTTCTCGCTTGATTTTCCCATTTCTTGTTCGGGTTTGGATCTTATCCGATTGATTCTTCTTACTTAATTATTTTGATGTTATTAATTATGTTGGGCCTTTTTTATTCGTGTTTAGGAGTCTTTGTGTTTTGTTGGAGAGCTTCAAGACGAAGAGTTGATTCATAAAAGTTTCAACCCTTTTCATAAATAATGGAGCGTTCTCCAAAATATTCCTTTAGTAGAATCTTAGGGGCCGTTTGTTTGACATATTTAGGTAGTTTTTAGATTAAAGAATTATATTGAGTAGTTAAAAATTGAGAATTGTATCAAAAACCCGTTTGGATGTAGTTTTTGTATAGAGGAGTTAGAGTCAAAACCTTGTTTGGATGTAGAGTTAAAAATGAGTAGTTATTTTTAGTAGTTAAAAAAAATGAATAAAATGAATGGTTAAAAATGAGTTATTTTGATTGATTTGAAAGGAATAATTAAAAATAAGTGGTTAAAAATGATTGAGTAGTTATAAATGAATGATTAAAAATGAATGGTTAGAAATTAAAATTATTTTTAAAAGTAAAAATGAGGAGGAGTTAAAAAAAGCTCGTTTAGATATAAGTTTTCGAGGAGAAGTTAATAACTCCTAATACTAATTCCTACCTGAATATGTCAAACAAACACCCCCTTACACTTTAATGTGTAGGATGGATGTTCAGTTAGCCTCAAAGTGTTTCATAAATTAACTTTAAAAATATAGATGGTTGGTTTGATGATGGATGCTTTGGTTTATTTATATTCCAAACATAAGTCAACCCCTTTATTAAGGATATCTAGGCTTGTGTAGCTTCTCCTCATCATTTGTTGGTTGGATTCCATCCTGTTTGTAACTCCCAAATCAAATTGAAAACAGAGAGTAGATTCATTTAACTTTTAATTATTTATATTTATACAGACACTAACTAACCATAATGCACCACACTGGTTAAATATCAATAAAAAAAAAGAGAAAGAACATATTAACATGAGAAAAGAGCCTAAAAATTACCCTAAACGAGGAAAATAGAAGAGCCAATTAGATGAAATCTTTATTGTTGCAAGGGCTCTAACACGTCCATTTCTTGAACTCCCATTTTTATGCTCAAATTTAATCTTCAAACTTAAATTTCACATATTTGATTAAAAAAGTATTAACGGGTCTAAGTAAATGAGGGCCAAATATTAATTTTTATGATTTATCCATGATCATAATATTGAACTGAATTACCTATTTTCATTTAGTAACGAGATCACTAAGTGTACATGGATACCACTTGAGCTATTGCTCGTGTTGACAGAATTGTAAAGTTGAAAGTATACACTTCGTTTGATAAATCATTTGTTTTCAATTAGGTTTTTTTTCTTAAATTAAGCCTATAAGTGATACTACTTGCACATATACAAATGATTTTATTATTTAGTTATAAACTAGTTCAACACCGTCATAGGTTCAATCTCGAGAATGGTATTTGTCCCCCTCCTCCGATATGTATTAAAAAAAAAGTGATACTACTCGCACATATACATTTTATTGTTACTATTTATCTTTTATATCAATGATTTTATCGCTAAAAAACCCATAATTTTAAAGAAGCCATGTTTTAAAAATTATAGTTTTCAATTTGAATAAAAATTCAAATGGTTTTCTAAAAGAAGGAAAAAAAAATTAAGAAAACAAGTTAATTTTCATTTTAAAAATTAAATTGTTATCAAATGGGGATATGATAATTTTTAAAATTAGTTTGCTTTCTTCTAATTTTTCTTCAACAAATTTAATTTTTAAAACAGTTAGTATATATTTATTAGTTCAATTTTTAAAAATCAAATAATTAAGAACAAAATTGTGAAGGTTTACTAAACAATTTTTAAATGCAAAGGTAAAATACACACAAATCTAAATTTAAAAATCAAATAGTATTAATTATGAAATTGTCTCCATAAGAGGGCCTTCTCTAACCAAATGCAAGAGTTTGAAGAGTTTTGGGAATAATATTGATCATTTTTTAGTTTCAAAGCCAGTTGAATAAAAGTAAAGCATGTTATGATTGTTTGCATCGAATAGAGCAGGGTCGCAATTACAATAGATTGAGAATAACAATAATAACGAAGAGGAAGAAGAGAAAGAACGACACAGTGATTTTACGTGGAAAACCCCTAAACAAATTAGGGTAAAAACCACGGACAAGAATAAAAGAACTTTATTATAAAAATAGGAGTTACAAACTTTCTCTCTTACAAAGTAGCAACAACTCTCTTATAAGGAGAAACTCTCTCTATTTTTATCTCACACCCTCACTTACTTAGATATGGGATGTCATGGGAGATTTGGGGATGGTTTGCCAACTAATGGCATCACCTATTTATACTACTCATAAACTTGGCCTCCAAGTATGATCCAATGGTCCACATTTTTCCTTGGTGATCAAGTAAATCATGTGGCCATTATTTTGCCACAACTTCACTTTGAATAAGTATGAGTAGATATTTATTGAAAACATATCTAGATCTTTCTTCAACAATCTTAGCCAAAGTGTGTTCTAGATTTCTCTTCATCATTCTTAGACCAATGATGTTCTAGAATTCTCTTCACCAATCTTAGTCAAATAGTATTCTAGAATTCTCTCCACAATTCTTAGACAAATGGTGTTCTAGAATTCTCTCCACCAATCTAGAACATATGTGAATTATCTGGAACCTTCCTTAACTATCTAAGATAAAGTTGAATGGTCTAGCATATTCCAATATTATTCAACAAAGCATGTGATTGAGACACCAAATTTGGAGGTTGTGGATAATTAAGAATTAAGGGAACTACCACATTAACTATCTTCAAATTATGGGTTTCTAACCTTTCCCTTTATTATTGGTGTATGATTTTTTCCTCACAAATGGAGAACTAGTTTATATAATTTCAAAAACTAAAATTTAGTCTTTATAATTTGATAAAATCTAAAAAATAGTTTTTATATGATAATTAAATGACCGGTTGAAGAAAACTGGCATAATTTACTCATATTTTTTTCCACGTCCATCGTTTTTTTGAAACAAGGTAACCACAACCATCTCTATGCCTTTCCACGTCCATCCTTAGCCAAGGATAGGAAATATCAAAGAAGTAATGTTACACGAACCCATGACTTCGAGAGAACATATCTTTAAAGCCTAAGTCTTCAACCACTGCGCCTATCTTGAGAACATAACCTAATTTACTCATAAATAGTACTTAATTTCTATTTATATAATTCTAAGCAAGGACTAATTTTTTATATATATTTTTAATCGGACTCGTCTTTAAATTTTATTATATTATAAGGACTAAATTGTAAAAACTAAATATTATAATTTTTGAAACCATAATAATTGAACTCTAGATTTCTTCAATATTATTGATGAATTCGTGTTTTGCTTGAAAAAAATGATGTTTTTTTCTTCAAAATTTATGTAAAGCCATGTATTGAACCGATAGGTCTTTTGGGTTTTTCATCTTTTTTTATTTTTTATTTTTTAATTTTTTTTAAACATGCATTGGATCCTTAACATTTATGCCATTTTCTTTATAATGCCTTCATTTATAAAGTTGAACAATATAGACTTAACAATATGATTGATATTCATCGATTGACCTTAAGTTATATGAAATAATTCTATCATTAACTTGACTAAAACTAAAATAAATATCTACCGAATAGGTTACTAGTACAATGTTTTCATTGTTTAGTTGTAAACCCGTTCAATATCAACGTCACAGAATTGATATTTATCCCCCACCTCTTCAGATATGTACTAAAAAAATTAAAATAGATATCTACAAAGGACAAAAAAGGGCGAGAGTGTTGAAAAGAAACGGACAAAGGGATCAGGTCGTTTCGTTGATTGTTGTTCCTTGATTTTAAAGAGTGTTACAAAGGGATTGGGTTGCCGTCGACGAGATCGAGCCGGCGAGGGCGAGAGTGTTACAATTCAGAAAAAAAGTTCCTTGATTTTAAAGAAATATAAAGCATATTTCCTAGCTTAATGATTGTTGTTCAAATTGAAACTATGTGAAATAAAGAGACAAAGGGATCGGGTCGTTTCGTTAATACCTCATATTAGAAACTATAGTTAATTACCCTTAATAAACCCCATTGTAATTAGAGATGTCCACGGGACGGGGCGGGAACGGGATGGTTTTACCGTCTCCATCCCCGCTACTCATTTCAATACCCATCCTTGCGAAATTTACCATAAAATTTTGCGGGGAATGGGGCGGGGATTATTCACCACGGGTAAATTACGGGGATCGGGTTCCCCACGGGGAATTATTCACCATTTAACTTTTTTTCTTTTCTTTTTTTATTTTTAACTTTTTACAAACTTTCCCTATTGTTAACTCAATTCACTAAATCTTAGATATTTTTTTCAATATTAAAAAAATGCTTATTGATTTTTAATTAAATAATTAATTAGGTAAGGAAAATATTAATCCAAATAGTATTTTTACGACTTTTTATATATTAATGTATTTAGAAAAATTAAAAAATGCATATATAAAATATGAATGGGGTGGGGAACGGGGAAACGGGGATGGGGAATACATTCCCCGTCCCCATCCCCATTTAGATTGTGGGGAATTTTTCATCCCCACTCACTTTCCCATTCACCGCCTATTCGGGGATTCACCGCCCCTGTAGAGGAGGTGGACCCCGTGGAAAAAATGGACATCTCTAATTTTAATTACTTAATCAACACTCTAAATTAAACTTGACCAAAAATTTTCAAATTTTTGTTGAACAATGAGAGACTTTAGAGAGAATAATCCCCACCAAATTAATGCTTCCCATCTCTTTGCCACCTAATCCAAAAGAAAAAAAATTGTTTTCTCTATTAATTAAACCCTATTTTTCATCTTCTTATATACCAAAAAATAACTAGGGTTTGTAATTTCGATGGCTGCCTTCTTCTACCTCCCATTTTCTTCATCAATGGCAGCTCTTACTGCTCTTACTGTTTTTCTCTGTGTTTTCATGTCCTGTTTCTTGCCTGAGCTTGCAATATTTGGAAAAACAAGACACTACGGCCCGTTTGATAACCATTTTGTTTTTTTTTTGTTTTTTTGTTTATAATTTTTTATTTTTATTTTAAAAAATAAAAACTGTATATGTTTGATAATTTATTTTAGTTTTATGTTTTTAAAAATGAAAAGCCAAAAAACATGTTTGATAAATGTTTTTTGTTTTCAATTATCCCATTTTGTTTGTATTTTTTTAGATTTTACTATTTATTCTTGCTATTTTCATACTTTTTTAAAAAAATAAATAAAAACTTGTTAAAAGTTTACTTTTTTTAATTTTTAGAATTTCTTTCATATTTTAAAAATATTTTTAAAATTTTAGAAACAAAAACCAAAATTGGTTATCAAATAAACATGTTTTTAAAAAAATAAAAACAAAAAACGAAAAACGAAATAATTATCAAACGGGATCTACACTTTCATGTACTTCATTTTTCTTTTTGCTCTTATCCTAAATGTTTGGTTGTTCTTTCCTTTGTTAAAGATAACATTTTTGTTTCTCGTATCATCTTTCCAATTTCTAAATATTTTAGATGTACAATATTATATATAAAGGTGAAATTTTCTTTGCTCATTGTCATTTATGTTTTATTGTCGTGAGGCTTTGTAGATAGAGGTTTGAGATATCAAAGTTATATTTTGTACGGTGCACATTCGTAAAATCATAATACACATCTAAAATACATAAAAGTCTAATATAAAAATATAAACTCAGTTATTCGACAATTAAGGCCCCTCTTGATAACCATTTTATTTTTCATTTTTTGTTTATTTAAGCCTATAACAACTATCTTACTATACATTTTTTCTTATTTGGATATCTACATCTTACCTATATTTTAATAAACAAAACCAAAATTTGTAAACAAAAAAAAAAGCTTCAAAAAACTTGTTTATGTTTTTGAAATTTGGTTAGTATTCTCCTACTTTCTTAAGGAAATATGGATACATTGTAGGAAAGATGTAGTACATGGTTGAAATTTGAATAGAAATAGGCTTAAATTTCATAAACAAAAAACAAAATGGTTATTAAACGGGGCCTAAGTAACCAAGCAACAAGACCCTCAACTGAGTAATGATAAGAATAGGAGAGTTTAAGACATCTTTAAAAAGAACACGACTCTCATACCATTTAGGATGTGTTTGGGGCAAGGGGAATAATAATGATTAAGGGGGGAATGGTAATGAAGAGGAGAATAGGGAGGAGAATGACTATGAGAATATTGGTTATTTATGCTTGGAGTGAAGGTAATGATTATAAGAAGAATGATTATTTGTGTTTAAAATAAAGATAGTGATTATGGGAAAAATAAAATAATGAAAAAGATGCGAGTGAAAAATAGTGATGTGATGTATAAAGAGTTGTTGGAGAAAGAATAAAAAATAGTTAGGAGAGAATGAAAAAAAGTGATTTTTGAAAAATGTGATTATGGAGGGAATGATTACCGGTGGCCCAAACACGGGAAATCATTCCCATTCTCATTCTTTTCTTGGTGTCCCAAACACCCTCTTATTAGAGATAATAACTTCACCTATCTCTCCATTAATAATAAGAAATGGTCTTTTCTTTAAGTATTGATGCCCGTTGAGTTCCCTTCCTAAATCGAGGTGGGACTTTGATTGCATTGGATTTTCACATGAACTTCAAATTGTTTATATGAAGAGAGATTTTATGTGATTCTAGTGATTTCAAAATTACCCAAAGATAGATTCTAAGGGGCTGTTTGTTTGACATATTTAGGTAAGAGTTAGTTTTAGGTTTTACTAATTCTTCTTCAAAATCTACATCCAAATGAGTTTTTACCAACTACTTCTTAATTTTAGTTTTGAAAATAACTCTCATTTCTAACAATTCATTTTTAATTATTCATTTATAACTACTCAATCATTTCTAACCACTCATTTTTAATCATTCCTTTCAAATCAATCAAAATAACTCATTTTAAACCATTCATTTTTAATAATTTCTTTTTTAACTACTAAAAATAACTACTCATTTTTAAATCTACATCCAAACAAGATTTTGGCTATAACTTCTCTACACAAAAACTATATCCAAATGAATTTTTGACACAATTCTCAATTTTTAACTCCTCAACATAATTCCTTAACCCAAAAATTACCTAAATATGTCAAACAAACACAATCTAAGGTGCCTGTGATTATTGAGAAAAACAATAATTTAACCAATCTAATAAAATTAATTACATTTTGATGAATCATCATAATCTCAGATAAGGTATAAGAACGTGACGAGACTGTGCCACACGGTGAAGGTCCTGACCGTGAACGTCAGCATCAACCACGTGGCGGAGAACGTCAGCATCCACTGGCATGGGGTCCGGCCGCTCCGAACCGGGTGGGCTGATGGACCGGCCTACGTGACCCAATGCCAGACCCAGACCGGGCAGGCTTACACTTACAATTTCACGGTCAGTGAGCAGAGAGGGACTCTGCTTTGGCACGCTCACATCTCGTGGCCATTATCATCCTCCCTCGCCGGAATGAATCCTACCCGTTCGATAAACCCCACCGTGAAAGCCCCAATTATTTTCGGTGAGAACCTTAATTGATTAATACCTAAATTACAAAATTATTATACATATCTTCACTTTTTTTTTTTGAAAAGTACATATCACTTTTATACATATATAATTAAAACTTTCTATAGCTGAAAATTGACGTGGCTTTAATTAGCTATAATTTACTACATTCTTATGCTCACACTTATTAATTTTTTTAAAAGTAAAAAGATGAATATTTTTTTTCTTTTGGGGCAATTAGGCAAATGTCTACGTTTTTTAAAAATAAACATGAAATGTCTACTCATTTAGAGAGATTAAATTTATGTCTAAAACTAATATTTTGGAATTTATTAATTAAATATATATATTGTAAATGACATTTGTATCCTTGTTATGTATTTTTTTTAAAATATTTAATATTCCCATTAAAATATCCCAAAACTAACTCTCTTCAAATCTAAATAAAGAAAATAGAATTAAAAAAATTAATTTAAAATCGAAAAATAGGTTGAGTTTTTTAAATATGAATTTTAAAACAACTTCTTGTCCCCCTTCCAACTGGTTACTTACACATACATATGGTGCTCCAATGGGGTTATTAGGGTCTCGACAAACTTATTCTTTAAGCTTGCCCCATCAACACTTATGGCGAGGAAACAATGTGTCCATCCCTAGATAGATGCTGCGAAACTCATGAAAAGATACTTGAACTGGTCATCGTCGTTCACATGATGTGTTGTATAGCTACCTACATAATATAAATAAGTTCAAGTCTATTATGTGTTGTATGACCTAGGTTACATGAGTATATAAGTATACAACCATTACCTTAAAGGTACAAATAATTATATGTTAGGATCGGTAGAGACTAGTGTGTCATTAGGTTACTTGGATTTTTCTTGATGATGTTGCCAGCAAACCTGGGGAGGGAAGCATATGAGTCTTCCGGCCTACCCCACATTGCTTGAAGCACTAACTCATTTCCCTTCATAACTTTATAGTAACTAATATTTACCCCATAAGTATCTTAACGTACTTTATTAAGTCCCACGGACTACATGTCATCTTTTTAGTGTTGCGAATAAATGAATCTGCATACTCGCTTATTATTAATGGAGTAGCCTGCAAATGATCATTGTGAACAACGTCGATCGGGCAGGTGTGTGGATCATTGAAAGCCCGGATAACCCATATATCACCCCCTGTACGTGGATGTCCAAACCTACCATTCACATGTCTCATGGACGCATTACGCTTTAAATTGCGTCTTGCTAGACTTTGGTGTCTTAAACTAAAAATTCTTGTTGAGTGCTAGTTTGCATATTTCCTTCTTTACATCGTCTTTGTTTGGAAATGTGAGCCTAACTTTAAAGCAATCAAGCCCTCAAGTCTGAGTGAGATGTACAACTCGGTGTGTACTGGTACGGTTTCAACAAGGATGAAACATTTGTGTACATGCCGCTTGAAAACCCGCTGCAAATTACGTGGACGTCCTTGTCCTCAAATAGTTGAATTAATTTGTGTCTTCCGAAACCATATTTAGGAATGAGATGGTGATATGGTGGAGCTCCCGCCAATATCAAAGGCAGATGAAAGTGCATCAATAAGTTGACTAAACGTTGTATCAGAATTTAATTCAATCATCGTTGTCTTATAGTTGGTGTAGACATGATCCCTTTCATCCCATACTCCATCGAAGATGATCGTAATCAGTGTAATCTCTATTGTTGCACAACCAAAAGCCTTACAAATTGAAATTTTATGAGACATGAATTTGAGAATTGGGAAATCGTAGTCGGCCAGGAAAATCGTTCTTGTTGCTACTAAGGTAATCTGGATTAGAGATTTGTAAGGACCCGACCCAAACTAGGGTCTAAACCTAAGTCCTTATCTCAAAATGCATGAAAATAGTATTTGCAATCTCGGGCATGTAAACTTAAAACAAAACTCCTTTAAAACAACTCGAAAGAACAAGGTTATAAGAGTATAAATTCATTAAAACAGTCTTAGGGTACCTTAAAGTCAAAACATAAAAACTCGATAAAGCATGTTCCACTTATCATGCCCTTAAATAGTTCATGCAGAAAGAAAGAATTTAGAAGACTCTAAACAAAATAATGCAGTGGGTCCCATGGTCATCTTCAGCTCGTCCGATCACCCATCTCGATACAATCTCGTAGTACCTGTGGTATTCCACAATGGAAAGGGTGAGTTTTGCAACTCAGTAAGGATTCCCCACCTTGGGGTAAAGACATGCATCAAGTCAAAAGCATCACGAACATGCAAGATAGCAACATAATCAAGGGGTCCACAAAACCCGAGCTCTTGGGCGAAAAAGGGTTAGGAACCATGTCCAAGATCCACGCCACGCAGAGCGGTCTGAGGCCACAAACCAAAGACCTAAAGGCCAATAGAGACCACAAATCTCTAAGGCAATCTGGAATACTAGCTCCAGGCCGAGGGATCCTGCGAGTAGAGAAGCCTGGTAGCTAAGGGACCACAAATCCCACAAGTCTCATACTCACGGTGAGGGTGGATCCAGCAGGCTCACTAAAGGGCCACAAACCCAACTACATACCTGGAGAGCACCCTAGGTTACTAGTAAAATGCCGACAGGGCTGTGAGCATGGTGGGCCAACCATCCACGGGAACCCGACGGCGAGGGACCACAAATCCCCCAACGAGAACGTGCCGGCCACAAACCATATACATCCGCTTACTAGTATCCTCTATCCAGTCTCCGTGTCTCGTTTGCGTCCAAACGAAGCACTAAGTCGTGCATCAAACATCATGTAAGCCCCCAATGGGACATAAGGACTGTCATGCAAGACCAACTCTATCAATCAACATACAGTAGTTCATGCATATCCATATAATCAACATAATCTACATGTTTGCCTTAACATGATGTCAATCATATATTGCATGCTCTCAGTATAATCAATACAAGCACAAACAACACAGATTATGCCACATCAAACACATAAGTGAATACAGTCAATCCAACACATGTAATAGCCACAGGCCTCGAGAAGGGGGTAACGGGTCCCTTACCTTGGCTGAATCTCCCAAATAACGCTTTAGAATATACTAGAAGCCTCCAAATGTCCAAACATAACTCCGAGCCCTGAAACAAGCAAACTGGTCAAAACTAGCACTTTAGACCATCATCGAATTTATCAAACAGGGAAGAACCTCGAAAAACGTGTCACAGAGACACCCAGTGGCTACACGTGCCTAACAAACTCGGCTCGATGAACAGAGAATGGTTCGGGTCAAATCTGGTCAATAAAAGTCAATGGGTCAAAATCCATCATTTTATATAAGCCAAAAACCCATAAACTCGATACCGAACATACATTACACTACTAGCCAAACAGGCTCAACCCATATTTTAAATGACATAATCCAATAAACAAACACCAATTATCTATGATTTAGACAACTTTAAACTTGAAACCAAACATCACTAAATCATAACTTAAATAATCTCAACCTTGCAAACAAACAATCCTTATTCTCAACTTAAATAACTTTATACCAACTTAAAATGGTTTTAAACTCACACCCAAACAGTCTTTAATCCATAAAATAGATGAGTTTGAACTTAAACAAACAATCCATAAACCTTCCTTTAACAGGCTAGAATCCTTGTAGCCAAACAATCCTTGTTCATCATTTAAATAACTCCAACCCATAACAAACAGCCCCTATTCCACCTTAGAATAGGCTTAACCCAACTTATTTAACATAACCCAAAACCAAACACTCCTCTTCTTCTTCATTTTGAACCCCAATTTCAACCTAACTCAACATAAGAGAGAGAAAGGAGAAAGAGAGAGAGAGAGAAAGAGAGACCACCATACCTCCTTAGCTGCGGCTGCTCGCAATGCTGGCGACGGTGGAACCCGTCGGAACTCTACGGTAACTCACAATGCACACATCGGCCAACCCACGCGGACGGGACTCCAGCGACAGCTGCGACGACGCCAGAACCTGCGGCTGCTACGCTAGGACCCACACACATGCACACGTCGGCGAGCTGCGTGCCTGAGCTCGGATCGTGAAGAGGAGACTCGCGAACCGTTTGCGCAAGAACCCTCCCTCGCTGCTGCCGCGGACAAACCTACGCACGCCGAGCCACCCGCGAACCCAAGCTGCGATGGATCCCCCCAACTCGAACGTTGCACCCTCGCAGGCAGTTCGCCAGGACAGCATCTCCGGCAACAAGCTGCTGGTCGGAAAATCGGGGAGAGAGAAAGGGGAGGTGGCGCGGAGCTCGAGGATGAATAGTGAAGTGGCACCCCTAGGGATCTGAAATGTATTTAAATACTAGAGTAGAAAGACCATTTTGCCCCTTTTTATTCTCAAAAACCACCAAAAGACCATTATTTACTTTAAATAAACTCACTAAAGGGGAGGTTATTACAAAGTGGGAGAGATGTAGCTATTTTGATCGGTTAGATATTTTAGAAAATTTGATTTAATAGCAACAAAATATGGCATATTTGCCCGGCTGAAAAATCAAGAAATTCAATTTTTAGAAGCCTCTTACATTTTAGGCTGGTGGTTTATTAAATTAAAATTGATTTTTAAAAATTTCTCCTCAAATTTAGGCTTGTGTGGAGGATTTTTTTTTTCAAACAATATTCATTATTAATTAGATGAACACGTAGTTTATGAGGGGCAATTTGGGGAGTAAAAAAATTGTCTCTCCCAGATAGACACAAATTTAAATGCAAAAAATGGGTAGACATTTCATAGTTTAATTTTTGAAACGTAGATAATCCTTACTATTTCCCTTTTCTTTTTTGGTGATTGAGCAAGCTCTGCATACGGGAGGAGGCCCAAATGTTTCAGATGCTTACTCCATTAATGGACTTCCTGACCCTCTCTACAATTGCTCTTCCAAAGGTATCCTTACTTTTTGTTTATGCTAACAATAATCATTATTATCGAATGGGTTAGTGGCGCGATAATTTCCTTGTTTGGTTGTAAATCAATTCAACACCAGCATTACAGGTTCAATCTCGAGAATTGGTATTTGTCCCCCCTTTCCCAATATGTACTAAAAATAATACTATTGATATCTCAATTAAATACACTTTCACAATTATTGTATTATGATATAAAGCTAGTGACATTGAATAATCATTTAGTTATGAGATCGAATCTCTCTGGATAATATTTAATTAAAAAAAAACTTAAATTATAATTCATTTGAAAAGTAGAAAATCATGAATACCATTTTATATCAAAATATCAATTAAAATACATGGACTATTTTTTGTTTTTTGTTTTGTTTTGTTTTTTAAATTTTTAAATTTTATATTTAGGATGGTTTAAATCAACTTACGTGCACTTGGACTAATATCACTAGGGTGTGTTTGGGCTCCCATTTATGTAAATAGTCGAGTTGGTTATAATAACTCAACCGATGTTTGTCCTACCATTTATTATAAATAGTTACCTCAACCTGCGTGCCCGTTTATCTAAAGCTTACATGTATTATTTTTCGTTACATAACCAACCTCTCAAACACAGTTTATCATAATTTTTGTTATAATAACTTGTCCTTCAAACACCATTTATACTAATCCATTATTTATCATAACCTTCTATCCATCATAATTAAACTGGTACTCCAAACGCACCCTAAAACATATTCATTGTCTCTACCATATTTAGATGTCAAGAAAATTCATAACAAAATAATTTATAAATAGACAATCACTACAAATTAAACTTATCCCTTCTTATATTCTCAATATCCTTTTTAACTAAAAAATTATAATTCATTAAAAAAAATCAAGTTATTACTGAAAATGATGTTGATTTTATGTGGATACATTGAAGGTAAGGGTAAAGGCAGGGAAAACATACCAACTCCGATTAATCAACGAAGAGCTGTTCTTCTCCATAGCCAACCACTCCCTGGCCGGCGTCGTTTTGCTCAGCCCCGGCCAAACCACCAACCTCCACTACGGCCACCATTCCCCTCCCACGATTTCAAAATCTCATCCCAAATTTCCCCATTTGAATTCAAATCCCTAACCGCCGACCAGAAATTCCTCTTCGCCGTCGGATTAGGAACCGTCCCCTGTCCAGAGAACGCCACTTTTCAGGCCCCCCCCCAACGGCTCGAAATTCGAAGCCTCCGTTCACAATGTCTCTTTTGCCCTGCCGTCGACGACGCTTTTGGAAGCGTTTTTCTCCGCCGGGGAAATGGGGTTTACCGGCCTGACTTCCCGGCGGCGCCGTTCAACTACACCCGAGAGTCATCCGCTTCATCTTCATGGGTTTCATTTCTCTGTTGTTGGGCAGGGTTTAGGGAATTCCGACCCTAATAAGGATCCGGATTATTTCAATCGGGTTGACCCGGTTCAGAGAAACACCGCCGGCTTCATCGCTATCCGTTTCTTTGCTGATAACCGAGTATTTATGTTCGGGAGTTATTTTGAGTATTTTAAAAAAAGAAGATTTAAAAATGAGTGAAATGAATAATTAGAAATGATTGAATAGTTATAAATGAATTATTATATATGAAGATTTATTTTTGAAAGTAAAAAAAGAAGAACTGTTAATAAAAATTTGTTTGGACGTAGATTTTCGAAAAGGAATTAGGAAACCTTCCATCTAAACTTCCTTAAATATGACATACAAACACCACCTAATTATAAGTTTGGTGTAATTCAAACTTGGCCAGTTGAAATTACTCTTATGGGCAACATTTTTTTTTTTCTATTTTCAATTGGCAAAGTTGATAACTATTAAAATATCTTACATAAAAAATTTACAATTTTTGTTCAATAAGGAGTGCGTTTGGATTTGGTTGAAAATGGTTCAATGGAATGAAAGGATTAATGGTAGTTAAAGTAGTTAATTATTCATACTTTTAGAAATGTTAATTATTCTGTTAAAGATTAGTCTTATCAACTAGAGTGATAGAGTTTGATGTTGAATTTCATGACTAGTAAAAGATAATTATTTACCATAAAAAATAAACAAAGGAATATTAAAAATGTAATCGTTTACTACTCTTCTACTACTAAAAAGAAACATACTATATGACATGCCGACATTTATTAGAGTTTATAGAATATTTAAATAAACTGAATTTTGTTGCTAATATTACTCAACTTTTCAATTTTATTCTTAATAAAAAAAAATCTTGATTATCCAGACCTTGTTTTATAACTATTTTGTTTATCAAATTTAAGTCTATTTCTACTCAAATTTCCTACGATGTGCTTCATCTTTCCTACAATATATCCATAGATGAAGACTAACCAAATTTAAAAAAAAAAAAAAAAACAAGCTTTGAATTTTTTTTTTTTGTTTCCAAATTTTAGTTTTGTTTATTAAAATATAGGTAACATGTAAATATTCAAATAGGAAAAAAACCATGGTACGATAATCGTTGTATCCTTAAATTTTAAAAACAAAAAATGAAAAACAAAATAGTTATCAAACCGGGCCTAAATCATCTATGGTGTTGGCTATGCTTCTTTCGACAAAAAATTAGAATGTTTGAAGAATAATTAATAGGTGCCAGAAGATGGCTGCGATGGAAAATTTGAACATTTATGTGATGGAGGACGTTCCAGAAGCTCTTCAGAATGGACTTCTTTCAGAAAAATCTCGAGTGTTTGACTCATGCGTGAGTTTAATTGATCCAAGTCATGGTTAATCTTTTTTCTTCTGCATTCTGTTTCAAAAAAAAAAAAGTGCCAAGTAGCTCTTTCCACTGTGTTGTTCCACTTCATCGCCAAATCTAGTTTTTGGTCAACAATTTAACCTATTTCAAAGATAGTTATATATTTTTTAGTTCAACAATTTTCAATCATGACCACACTTCAATTTCTCATTTAAAAGGTTTATGCATTTGTAACAATTTACTTGAAATATATTAATTTCAAAAAGTTTAAGCATGAACATGGTTACTCTTGTTTCAAAAAAAACAAAATTTAAGCATGAAGGGCTTGAATTTAGACTGGCGAGAACATGGGTGTGGTTCATGCACTGCCATTTGGACGTGCATACGAGCTGGGGGCTGAGAATGGCTTGGATTGTACTCGAAGGCTCGAAACCTAACCAGAAGCTGCCGCCGCCGCCCGCCGATCTTCCAACCTGCTGAAGTTCCATTCACCAAATTTTGGTTTCACTCCTTTTCAACTTATTAATAATGCCCACATTCTTTTCTTTTCATCTCCATCCTGTGTGTGTTTTGTTTTAAGGTAATAGAGTTGGTTGTTTCCTTCCTCTATTTATGATAGGTTTGAGCCTTGAGAATATTAAAAAGGGACAACTAGACAAATGTCTAGATTTTGGATAAATAATAAGAGAATGTCTACAATATCGTGGAGTTTAAATAAATGTCTTTTTTTAAATCTGAAAAACCAATTATTAATTTGTAAATAAGAAATGGGCTATTATACCCTTCTACTTAATTTTTGTTTATTTTAAATAAAAATATCATTTGAAATCTTTTTTTCTCTGTAACAACCTTGAAAAAAATCTTAATAGCATTCTTAAACAAATCTTTAACCAAAAGATGAAAATTTTAAATTTATTTTCAAAAGATAAAAAAGAAAGTATATTGTTAATTATTTAAAATTATTTTTCGAAAGATTTGAGTGAACATTTAATCTCCATAACAATATACATGGTCTACCTGAATGAATTCTTTAATATTGAAACAAGTAACAAATGTAAAAATATAAAGTGAATTCACCTGCAAACTATCTCTTGCATACGGAACATCGGAAAATGCATTTTTAGCATAATTCTTTGGTGTTGTAGGTGTATCCTACTACATAGATTTATCTACATATATTCATCCCTATTTTTGCTTCCTGGTTATATACCATGTGTACCAAAACATACTGTCATGATTTCAACCGCTTTTGCATATTTTGTTCCTGGGTATATACCATGTGTACCAAAACATACTTTCATGATTTCAGCGAGAATGCATCCATTTGTCTTTTGTTCCTAGTTATATACCATGTGTACCAAAACATACTGTTATGATTTCAACCGCTTTTACATCTTTTGTTCCTGGTTGTATACCATGTGTACCAAAACATACTGTCATGATTTTAGGCAGAACGCATCAGCTTGTCTTTTGTTCCTGGTTATATACCATGTGTACCAAAACACGTACTGTCATGATTTCAACCTCTTTTGCATCTTTTGTTCCTGGTTATATACCATGTGTACCAAAACATACTGTCATGATTTCAGCCAGACTCCGTTAAAAGCAATTGTATTCGACGTCGCTTTTATTGATGGAGAAATCCATGAAAATCAAACAACAATTTGTGAATACCTCAACTCAATGGAAGTGAGATCCAACAAGACTTATGAAATCTATTAGGTGCGCAATTGTATCCCAAACTCCAAAAATCAAAATCATGAACAAAAAGTGTGAGTGGGAAAGTGAGAATGGGAGTGAGAATGATCGAAAATGAGACAAATGTTGGAAATGAGTTGTAAAATGAATAAAAGGATAATTTGCGTTGCCGATGAGAAGAAGATCAAAGACGATTTGACAATTCATTGATGTGAAACCAAGGGCATTATGGAGATATTTTAATTATCTATCCTCACTGATTTCAAATTTAGACACTCATTTAAAGTCTTAAAAAGTTTAGATATTTTTTTAATTATTTTTTAAAAAGTAGTCATTTACTACTATTTCCCTATTAAAAAAATAGTATAAGGGCCTTTATGCAATTAGTTAGAGTGTTAGTTGTATATGATGGTTATAAATAGGGAGGTTTGCTTAGGGAGGAAGTATCTTGGAATTGTATGAGAATTAGGGCTTGAGAGATCTCAAGAGTCTAGGGAGGGTCCAAGTACCTCGAATCACTTGGCTCTTCGTGTATGTCGTGTGGATTTTCTAATAGATAGATCCAGATTCTATCAATTGGTATCAGAGCGGTTTTGATCTGTTCGAGCCATGGATCGGGAAGATTTCGAACGTATGATGTTCTTGCTGGATTCGTTTCAAGCAGTGATGAAAGAAGGTTTTAAAGAAATGAAATAAATGTACTCAGACATGAAGGAGAAGTTATTAGTGTTTGATCGAAAAGAATCGGAAGAATAAATCAAAGTTATGAAGGAAATTTCAGCGGCTGAGAAGATCGAAGAGGTTAGGGTTTCAGAAGTTACTAAGAAGAAACGTACCAAGAAGATCAAGAGGGAGAGGAAACATCCGAGATCGCGGTCGGAGAAGGATGTTCGCCATGGCCAACAATGGAGGCCGAGGAAGAATGATCGTTGTGATCGATAGAAGAGGAAGAAGTGCCAAGAACTCCAGAAATAGGGGAAGAAGAGCCTCCATGAGCAATGCAGGCGGTGAAGCGTCGCTACCATGTGCAGGGGAGGTAGAAGAAGTTGTATCGCCGTGCAAAAGGGAGATCTGAAAGGAAACAATGGCGTGTGCTATGGAAGATAGAGAAGGGAACCATGCGTTGCCTTCAACAGAGAAAGAAAATCGAGTGTAGATGAGAAGTTGTTCGTGTTAGAAATCGAAGAAGATGGCGACTGGTCTTGGAGAAGAAGTTAGCCGGAGAAGATGACGGCTTGGTTACGTGTGGGACACTGCGTGCGTTTGCGATTAAAAAAAAACAAAAAAAACAGAGGAATCATGATTCTGATTACGTGGGAGGCTGCAATTTTACGTTGAAAAAAAACGTGGGTTTGACAAGAAGAAGGGCGGCGCCTAGGATTTTAAAATGTGGTGTTGAAAACGAAAATGCACTGACGTGTTAAATGGTTGATGGAATTAGAATATGGGCTTGGATTTTATTTGTGATGGGTCCATTTAGATTGAACTTTATTGGGCTTCAATTGGAGGGCTGTGTGAATGGCCATGATACTATTCAAAGGCTAGTTTTTGGTTGTGCTAGAATTTTATTTTATTTTATTTTTTAAAAATTTTGCACTTTATATTTTATTGGTGGTTCATTTTTGTATAACCACCTGGACGACAAAGTGCTTTAAAGGGGAGGATATTGATAGGTTTGGGTCTTGGGAATATTAAAGAATAGTATAAGGGTGTGTTTGGTGTAGGGATTAAGATTAAGTTAGTCTGTATTAAGTTAAGCGGAGTATTAAGTTATGCTGAGGATTAAGTTAATTTGTGTTTGATGGACATGTTATGTTAAGCTTGATTAAGTTAAGCAGACTGTTGTTTGGTGCAGAGATTAAGTTAAACTGAGTTTTTATTTAACATTTTTTATACATTTTTTTAAATGTCTACTCTTTAATATGTTTTCTTCTACAATAGATACATGACAAAATGACATTCCATTTGAAAAAGTAGCAATAATATTAATTTAAATAAAGTATGCTCGATGAATATATATTTTATTATTTATTTCAATTTTAACTTAATATCTATATTTAATTAAAAGCAATAGAAAAAAAAACTTTATATTCATTCAAAAAATTTAGAAAGATATAGCAAATTATATAAAAAAATCATTTTAATTACTTAATTACAAGGTTGATATAAATTTAAAATTAAAAAAATCAATTTAATTTATTTAGTACACCCTAACTTACTTGTGTGAATGATAATTAAGTTTGAAATTCAATTTTACGCATATTTTAAAGTAGTTCAAATATGTTGGACTATACTATCTTGATGAAAGTTATAATGAAAGTATAAACCTAATTTTCATGTATTTTTTAAATCATTCTACCTATTTTATTGGTTAATACTCATTTGAATTAAAATTATAGTCAATATAGCAATAACAAAAGTATATTCAAATATGGGTGTATATAACAACCAATTTAGATGCTTAGAAAACATGTCATAAAATAACACAAGTAAAATTTTGTATGTATATAATATATAATTTAACAATTTCTTTTGCTCCATTGAAATTAATTGTCTCAATAACAAAATTTTGTTCCATTCAAATAATTGTCTCTCGAAATTGAAATATATTTCTTTTATTCTCTTGAACCATTTTTTTTCTTTAACAGTAAATTTAAAAATATTAAATGAACTATAAAACATAAAAAAAAAAATTTGAATAAACTTTTAAATCTAAATTTTAAAGTTGAATAAATAGTTTGAAAAATATAATGAAAGATGATTTTCGGAAAACGAGGTAGAGAGAAAAAAATATGAGGATTATTGTTGGAGTTTGTGAATGATTAACTTAGTCCGAGAGATTAAGTTAATCCGTCCACCAAACACAAATGAAAAGGATTAAGTTAATCCGAATTAACTTAATACTTCCACCAAACACCCCTCAAGTGCCTTTATGCAATTAGTTAGAGTGTTAGTTGTATATGGTGGTTATAAATAGGGAGGTTTGCTTAGGGAAGAAGTATCTTGGAATTGTATGAAAATTAGGGCTTGAGAGATCTCAAGAGTCTAGGGAGGTCCAAGTATCTCGAATCACTTGGCTTATCGTGTATGTTCGTGTGTATTTGCTAATAGATTGATCCAGATTCTATCAGTTTGCTCAAGAACAAACAAGATCTGCTTTTAATTTCAGGGAAAAAAAAACAAGATCTACTTTTTTCATAAGTTCTTAATGAATCTTCTCTCTTTTCATTTTCTAGTTTCTGTTAAGTTTGATTCAGCCCCTGCAAATCTTTATCCTTTTTTGATGACCGGGAAACGGAGCTTCGCTCCTATATACCCAAGGGCATCCACATTAGTCCCAAAGCCGGAATTCCAGAGACAACAAAAAATTTTATAATTAAGCTCAACTCATGGGTTTCAAACCTGAAACTTTTAAGGGAGTCTCGTAGAGGGGTCTCGCCCAGAAACTCTTAATCATGTGTAAAAGAGAAACTTTAGAGTTAAACATGTCAATGTCATTTGATAAAGTTTTTGGAATGTTAGTTCGGTACAAAACGTTAAGAATATCAGTCATCGAATATGCAGAAAGACAAATCTGATATCAATATATCCATGTTATTCATAACAACTCAATGGGTTCGAAATATGTACATTTGGGTTGCTTATTTCAAGCAATTCCGGTTACAGCATCAGCATGGAGAAGTACTGCTCGAATTCTTTATCGATCGTTTGGGTTCTAGCACTTGATTGAGCATCTGCATTAAGAGAATGAATGTGGTTTGGTACATGCAATGAAAAAGATCATGAATGCACATGTAAACCAATTTAGTTCAACTGATATAATACTTACCGGGGTTTACATTCCATCTTCCAGACGAAAGAACATATGCATTCGGGTTCAACCCGTTCGAATGGAGAAGATCCTCGAGTTCCTGATCTGTGAACTGCTCAATGTCATCATTGGCATATTCTGCACATTCATAATCTTCATGGCCCAATTCTAGCAGATGTTCTTGAAGTTCGTGGATTGATTCTATTTTATTCTCCCCACTCGCAAGCAGTACTTCCTGTTTGGTAGAGCTCGATTCCATTGCTGTGGAACTTTCAACAGAAAAAGGGTGCTCTCCGAGCCTGTTCCTCCAAAGCCCATAGATTGGGTGGAAGAACTAGCATATGTGCAAGATACAGCCTGATTTAGTTCAAATTTTCCTCCAGAAAATACCGATGTTGCAGAGTCAGACTCTTCGTTGAAACTATTGCTATCTTTAATCGACTCGGGCATCGATGCCTCGTCAAAACACATTACATTTGTATTACCCTTGATGAATTGTACACTCATGCGCTCGGTTTCGGATAGGCCACCATTTAGAAAGGCAGACTTGGAAGGAAAGGCTTCATTGGTGTGTTTATGTTTAGGAGAAGGCAAGCCCAAATGTTCAGCTGATAGCTTTCTTTTCTTGCACAATTCAAAAGGGTTGGCCTGGAGGTTGGATATCACATAGAAGCTGCAAAGTTTAACCAAAAAACAACATAACTCATCAGACAAAGAAACAGGAATAAAGCTGCAATCTGAAAAACAGAAACAAGAAATGATACAAAATAATACAAGACAGGCAAAATGGGTTGTTCCTCCATAAATAATACAAGACAGGAACAACAAGAGATTATACTTCAAACCTTCACAAAATTACTTCATAAATATAGGCTCAGGGGAATTTCTATAACTGAGGAACAAGTCAAATCCAATGACATAAATATAGGAAAGTGTATTTTGAGTGGACTATAGTGATACACAAAGATCGAACCGTTCCTCGCTCCGATTCGTTTTTATTTCTTATAGAATAAAAAAAAACATCATTGGGGCAGAACAGCTTGATCAACAGAAGAGCTCCATTAACCAAAAACATGAACACAAAGTCTCCATCTTTGTCGAATCGGATTCGTACTTTATCTAATGATTCCCAAGATTTTGCTGAAATGGATGACATTATTATCCAAATCAAGGCTTTGGCAGTTGAAGTGAGTATGATTTTCCTGATGAGAACTATATCTGTTTTTGGTGTGCTTAGAGTAAGGAATGTTTCTTTTTTCAAAATAGCATTTTCACAGAATACATCAGCTTTCAATCTCTTTTCAAAAGGGTCTTTGTAACTCACAGAAATTAAGTAGTATACCTTTTCAATCTCCTAATTTCCCAATTTGTATTCAAGATAACCAAAATCACTAACAAGTTAATCCATATAAGTAAGGAAAAACTACAGACCCCATCAATCTATTCAAACTTGTATAAAAAGGAAAAAAATCAGCCTTCCTAGATAAGATTGTTCTTAATCACCTATTCAAAAAATAGCAATAATTATGCAAAAATAAAAATAAAAATAAAACCATTCTCTATCCACATCCACCATTTCAGTATAGACCAAAACTACTAGAAATCTTCACTCCATCAAACTAAAAGGGAAACAAGGAAAAAAAAAAAGAAAAAAAAACAGATTCCAAAACTAAGAACAAAAATCTTGAAAACCCAGATGCCAAACCTGTTAATCTCAGATGGGTTCTGTTCCTTATGCTCCATCTCAATCGAGAAGACGAGAAAATTGACCAGAAATCCAAACCCCAAAACCCAGAAATGAAACCCAATTTCACAGCGAAAAAAGAAAGGGTAGATTCTGGGTGTTTTACTGGTCTAAATTTGTGGGAGTAGTTGATAATATGGCGCTGAGAAAGCTGAAATCCCCCAAAAAATAGCGATATTTAGAAATCAAAAGCAGAAAAAGGAGAAAATGGAGAAGAAAGTTGGGGAAGATGGGGTGTTCATTAGTACAGAGCAGATTCAGAGGAGATCACGTGGGTGGCACGTGGAAGTTGCTTCCTTCGTACTACCACCTCAATCCCACTCCCCATTCGCTTTATTTTGCTTCTTTTTTTTTTTTTTTGAAAAATTCTTTATTTTGCTTTCTTTCTCTTTGTTCTAAGTATTTTTTTTTATTTAATATTAAAAAAAAAAGTATTTTTTTATTTTTATTTTTAACGAAAAAGAGGATAACAATTGATAGCTACTTTCGGAAATTGTATTTTTCAATTCTTTCTCTTTTTAGAATCTTGGATTGCGGTAACGTAGGGATGTTTTTACTTTTTATTTTTATATATATTTGAGTTTTT
The DNA here is from genome assembly GCA_036507275.1 of Sicyos edulis. NCBI lineage: Eukaryota > Viridiplantae > Streptophyta > Magnoliopsida > Cucurbitales > Cucurbitaceae > Sicyos > Sicyos edulis. The sequence goes on along the minus strand of CM071847.1, from coordinate 44,567,574 downwards.
CAAATATCTTTCTTTCTTTCTTTTTCTTTTTGTTCTAGGAGAGTTAGGATGTAGAGATGTCCATTTTCTCCGCGGGGCCGGGGATGGGAGACAAAAAATCACCGTTGGCTAAACGGTGCCGGGGACGGGGATTGTACTCCCTGTCCCCGATTCCCCGATCCCCGCGCCCGATTATTTTATTTAATATATATTTTTTAATTCTACTCCTTTAATTTTCAAATAAATATATCTTTGATAATATTTTCTATACATATGAATATTTTCTTTGATAATTAACATTATAATTGAAACTTATAGATATATATATATTTTTAAATCTAATTTTTTGAATTTTTTATCCAAAAAAAATTTAAAAAATGAAAAAAAAAAAAAAAAAATTGTAAAAAATCCCCGCGAGGAACTCGATCCCCACGGTGCCCCGCTGGAATCCCGCTCGATCCCCAAAAAAACCGGGGATTTTTTCGGGGACGGGGATTGAATTTTATGGCGGGGACGGGGACGGGGAAGCCATTCCCCGGCCCCGCCCCGCCCCGTGGACATCTCTAGTTGGATGACTTTGAATGTGTTTGAAGTATCGATTTGATTATGATAAATTGAAGGTTATAATAAACGGTGAGTTATTATAAATGGTGTTTAAAGGACAAAATTATTATAATAGAAATTATGATAAACGATGTTTGAAAGACTGGTTATATAACAAAAAAGTAATATATGTAAGGTTCAGATAAACGTGCACGCAGATTTAGGTAACCACTATTTATTATAAATAGTTGAGCAAACATAAGTTGTATTATTATAACTGCTAAGATATAGATTTCCTCCTGTTTAAATGTTGATTTTGTATTAATTAAATGATAATTAACTGGTTCTGTTTAGGGTGTTAGGATTCACCTTCTTGAAGGTTCTAGAGAATTACAGGATTGTTAATATTTTGTATTATTTATATTTCTATTTCCTCCCTATATATAGGGCTTTCATTCTGTACAATATCATCGTGATTGAATATACAGAAAATCCTTTTTTCTATTCTCTGGTTATCTCAACGATAACCAACCTTGCCGTTTTCATAAACGGAGGCCCAAACACACTACTTGTGTTATAAGAAGTGGTTGAATTATTATTCTTCTCATATCTATGAGTGTAATTGTGCTACCAAAAATAAAATGGGAGAATGAGAATAAGAATAATTCTTCGTGTTTGAGCCATTGGTGGCCATTCTCCCACAATTGCATTCTCCAAAAATCACATTTTTATTATCTTCATAACTACTTTTCATTTTCCTCAATTCACTTTTAATATACTTATTATTTTATTTTTTCTAATCTATTTCAAACCTAAATAATTGTTCATTTTATAATAATTTACTTTTCTATTTTCTCCATAATCATTTCATTTACCTTTTTCCTAAACATATCTGATATACCATATGTGGTGTAATTGTATGAATGTATGTAATTTGAACATAACTAAATATAGTTAGTTTAAACATGACACAATTAATTAAGATGCTATGATTTTAGCTAAAAGCTACTTATTTTTAACAACTTTGTTTTAGTGTCTAAACATAAATAGAACTTCTCGATTTGCTTATTTATTTTTCAAAATTGTATTCTCTAATCTAATATCTATTTCAATTATTTAAAGTAAGATAAACCTTTTGACTTACGATATTTCGTTGATTAAAAAATTAATTTCTACCTAAATGTCCATCGAAAATTAAACAGAGTTTCTTAGTTCCAAGATCAATTGTCTATTGTTTTAAAATTAGCACACAGCTGGATTTTTTGGACATTATAATTCAAACCATTTTTTTAGCTTGAAACATTATCATTTTTATTTTAAATAATATGTTTATAAAGTGTGACATGATTTTTATTGATTCATTCTTTTAAAAAATATTATCAATAAAAGTCTCCATCCTCTTACTTTTTTCTTTTTCTTTTTTGGCCAGTTGCTGAACTCATGAGTCATGCCCACTCCTCCTATAAATGTCAAATTAATATATATATCCATATTTCCTTAAGAAAGTAGGTGAATACAAACCAAATTTCAAAAACAAAAACAAACTTTTGAAAGCTACTTTTTTTTTGTTTCCAAATTTTGGTTTTGTTTATTAAAATATAGGTAAGATGTCGATATTTAAATAAGAAAAAAGGTATAGTAAGGTAATTGTTGAGGCTTAAATTTCACAAACAAAAAATGAAAACAAAATGATGATCAAACAGGACCTTTAATTTTGGATGTAAAGATTATTGAAGATGCCGCAAAAAGAGGCTTATGTTGGATACTCACCTTATCCAAGATTGGAAAGGTGAGAAATTTTCATATCAGTTATAAGGTGTATGTGTTATTTTTTTCATCATCAATTGATTTTGAATTGAAACTCTACATTATCTAATATTGTATGGGAGCTGTAAGTGAGTGTCTAATCCATCAATTTGAACCTAACCCAAAGAGGTAAAATATTAATCCATCAATTTGAACCTAACCCAAAGAGGTAAAATATTAGTGGGTAATTGATTCCTGAATTTAGATCCAACCCAAAACTGATAAATTTAAACTGCTATTTCGGTCCACAAATTCATATCTAATCGAAGATGATGTTTGTGTGACACTATCTTGAGAGGGCACATTGTAGATCATAACTATATTCCATATTGAAAAGATAAAAAGTTATGGACTACTCTTTTTATCACCAATTACTTTTAAGATGAAACCTCTAAACAATATACAATACCCACAAATGAAAGATTTCATTTTTATTTTAATTGTAACGACTTACCTACATTTTTATGTTACAAGTTTCCGAAAGAGTTAGTGATCGAGTGGTTTCAGTGTTTGATGGTTATCCAGTTTAACATTGAGATGATTTGAGTAGTAAGAAGGTGGAAGCAATTAAAGAGGATTGAAAGTAAGAGTGTCCAAAGAAATCGGCAATCTGAGCAACCCAGACTACCCAACCCAAATCGTAAGGATTGTTGTTCGTAAGTGAAGTCTAGAGCCTTTGATGAGAAGTTATTTTGACAAGTTAGAAATTGAGAGTTGAAACTAAAAACTCGTTTGAATGTAATTTTTTTTGTAAAAAAGTTAGAGACAATAACTTGTTTGAATAAAAATTGGAATAAGTAGTTAAAAAAGAAATAATAAAAATAAATTGTTAAAAAATAATTATTTCGAGTAGTTAAACTGAAGGTTAAAATACCATTTTAGTCCCTTGACTTAGGGTTTGTTTCATTTTGATCATTCGACTTTTAAATGTCCAATTTTGATCCCTCGACTTTGTTGTTTGTCTAATTTTGGTTCCTCAACTTTCAAATGCCCAATTTTGGTCCCTCGACATTACTGTTTGTCCACTTTGGTCTCTCAACTTTGCTGTTTGTCTAATTTTGGTCCCTAAACTATCAAGAAAGATTAAAAAATTGGTCCTTTGAGTCATTACTCCTAAATTATTTTCTCGCTCTTCCATCTTTCATCATTTCTCTCTCTAAAAGTTTTTATCTCTCTTCAATCCACTTCTCTTTTTTGTTTTTGCTTCTTTCATTCTCTTTCCTTTTCATTTTGGTTCTATGGTAGACTACAAATTTTGAAAACAAAAAAATGACAAATCAAAATAGGAAAATTGTCTCATGTTAAAAAATTTGATGAGATGAATTGAAGAGAGAATAAGAGAAAAGAAAAGAAAAGAAAAGAAAACTAGAGAGGTAAATTTAAGAGAGATAAAACTTTTAAAATGGGAATGATGAAATATGGAAGAGAGAGAAAATAATTCAATAATGAAAAAAAATCGTTTGACTAAAGGACCATTTTTTAAACTTTCTTAATAATCTAGGGACCAAATTTAAACATTTGAAAGGAGACCAAAATTGGACAAACAAAAGAGTGGAGGAACCACAATTGAACATTTGAAAGTCTAGGGACCAAGATGGAACAAATTCTGAAATCAAGGAACCAAAATGATATTTTAACCTAAACTTAATTATAAATGAATGATTAGTAATGAATAATTAAAAATAATAAATTATTTTAAATAGTTAGAACGAGAAAATGTTTCAACTCATTTAATAATTCATCTAAATGTACTTTTTTTAACAAATGAACACTCACTTTATGTCTAAACATAGTGCATACCGAGTTTGGGCCTGGAATCTGACAGTATGAAGATAAGAATCTTGAAAGCAGCTATATTTGTAAAATATTGGGTTAAGAACACCAAAGTACAAACGTTACAACGTGATTGGGTAGCACTAATGTCATGTGTCCATGAATCATGAAGGCTACCTGACAATGAACGAATGCTTTTAGGTTGTCAGTCTTTACTGTCTAATCAATGTCATGATCCAATTCAAAGAAAAAAAAAATCAGCCACCAAAGCTTTTTGAGATTCACTTCCAACATTATTTTGTATATATTTTCGTATATTCATTTCTTCAGTGTCTCTCAAATTTAAAGACTAACGTAGTTACTTTGGATAGAACCAAGATTCGATTTTTCTCTTTCAAAAAAACAAAGTAATTTATTTATTATCTGAAGTTGTGTTGTATCATCAATTCTCTATCATAGATTTTAATAAACAAAATTGTGAAAACTATTTTTTTCAACTACGGAAATAAAAATCAATGACAAAAAAACTAATACATTCGCACAAAGGTGGAAGTCTATTTTATTATTTAAAAAAAAAAAAAAAACATTTGATTGATATATGAAAGTCCGAGTTAAAACTCCAAGGAGTTGTTTGGATGACATTTTTAATGAGTGATTGAATAGAATGATCGTTAATAACTCGTTTTGATATAATTTTTTGAAGAGAAATTTATAGAATAATTATTAATGACTTGTTTGGATATATTTTGTTTATTGAGGAGTTGGAAGAGAGATTTATTATTTTGAATGATGTGATATTTATGATTTTTTTAAAAATGATTTATGAATTTATTTAATCTTTAATGATTTTACTTTATTTATTTATTATTTCAATCTTCATTTTTTTTTTATATATTATGGACTTTGTTTAAAAATGTTATTTTGTTCATTTGTATTTTTAATTTTTTTTGTAAGAATATTTTTTTTTTCTTCGATGATATCACTTCATTTATTTTTCTTTTTAATGTCCCATTTTTCGACAATTTTTTTGTTAATTAGTTAAAAATTAATAATATTAAATGGATAAAAAAATTATGGAATGAATTAATAATTTTTTTAATGTCTCTTTTGACAATTTTCAGTTAATTAATTTAAAATTAATGATACTAAATAGATGAATAAAGTTTTTTTTTTGTTGAGTACATAGTAGGGGAAGGGGACCAACAAAACTTACAGAGAGGAGGGCACAACTACTCTCAAATAATATGAGAGCCAAATATCGATTTCTGGGCCAAACTCGTGACCGTAGAGTTGAAATGGATTAACACCAGATAAGATAATCAACTGCGCCACTAACCCTCCGTAAATAGATGAATAAAGTTGAATACAAGTTTGAAAACAAAAAAGATGATTACGTTGGAAATTATCGATATTAATTCGAATATTGAATATTAGAAGAAAAAAAATATTGAAATTAAAAACACCGCATGAAGATATAAATTAAAAAAAACGAAAGTTTAGGAAAAAAGAGGAAACTGTTCAAAAAAAAAAAGAAAAAAAAAAGAAAAAGTTTAAAATACATGACACGGAAAGAAAAATCTAATAAAGTATTCGCCATGTGGCGTAGCTTAACTGCTCAATATCCGCTCTATACACCGCTTTACCCAAAAAAAAAAAAAATTGAGCTGTTCAACAGCTTTACGCTTCCCCTCTTTAAAATCCTCCACCAAACAGCCCCAAATAATTATGCTAACAAGAGTAGCATTGAAATTTTAAGTTTGAGTCTCTCCATCTCCCAAATTATTGGGATAATAAAAAAAAAACTCCAAATAATTATAACTTATTACAAAAAATATATATTCAAATAGAGATAAAAAAAGATAAATCGTAAACGTCCAAAACATCAGTAAAAACAATTTCTAAGTCGCAAATGTGAAAGAAGAAACATTGAAAATCGTCCTATTTTTTCCAACCAAATATTCCAAAATTTCAAAACTCATATAGTCATCAAACATAAAAGTGTATATATAGGAGGAAATGTATACATTATAATAGAAAGATAATAACGATCCAAGATAACCAAAAAATGTTTGGCCCCAACGATTTCTTGTCTTGTTTGCACATCTCATTCTCTTTCTCAGACTTTACCATTAAGGGTTGTTTAATTTTTGGTAATCCGGATAACGGAAATCCTTGAATATCCGAAATCATAAATACGCGGAATGACAAATGTCCGGCATTTTTAGATAACCATGTTTGTTTCGTAGGAATAATTTCATGGTTATCTGAGAAACCGTTTTTAAAATGTCTTAAATGCTCTCTTAACTTAATTTACACATTAATTTATATAACATATATTTTTTAAAAATTTAAATAGTATATTTTAAAATAAATTTATTTAATAAAAAAACTAAAATAAATTTATTAGCTGAATAAGCAATAAAATTCGCTAAATATAAAAAAGTAGACAATTATATTTGAAAAATATAAATAAAATTAATGATGTATGGTTAGGTTTTAATACATGCATAATAATTATATACTAAAAAAGAACATATTATTTTATTTTAAGCTACAAACTACTCACAAAATATGTGGAAAAAAAGTTGATATGAATTGATAAAATATAATTTTAATAAATAATAAAGTAAAAATGTCATTCGGTATGCCCTATACATGGTAATCTTAAAAATCCATGTTGCAGGAGGGCATCCAAATGTCTTTCAAATGGGCATCCCATGGGAATCTTGGATTACCACGAAGTGAACGATCCCTTAATACTATCTTGTTATTTTTATGTTCAGCCCCAACGATTTCTTGTCTTGGCACTTTTTCCTCTTCCTCCCGCTTAAGATCAGTCTCAATCAAGGATTCTTCCACCTTTATATTTTCTTCTTCGTATTATTGCTGATTTTTTAAATCTTTCTTACTCAAGTAAGTGGATTTTTTTATTCAATTTATTCCCCTCCTCTTTCCCAAGGTTTCCTATCTTCTGTTTTCCGCCAGATATTTATCCCATTATTCCTCCTTATCTTGAAATGGTTGAAAGGCCGAATCCCATGTTGCTTCACTCTCTTTCTTCGTCTCCTCCAAAGATTTCCTATATGCCTCTATTACTTTATTTGTCACTGATTCGATAAAACTTTTGTCAGCTAATTTGTCAATCACTCTATCAAGATTCGTACCATGATCCATGGATCGAAACATGCTCTAATACCAAATTGACAAGAACCCAACATATATTATAATATAAATATAATAAAGATACAAGATAACCCAAATCCTCGAGATACTTGGACTCTCCCTAGAAATCAATCTCAAACTTTAGATACTCACTATCTCACTACTTCTTAATATATTTGTACCTTCCCTATCTCTTATTTAGTCTAATATATTATTATCCTACTCTTAATAAGACTGGACATATATATTCTTTATTCTACTCATAATAGGATATGATTATTCCTTATCCTACTGATGAGTCTTATCGATATATAGGCCTAATTTTCAATAATCATATGCAAAAGTGTATATATAAGCCTAATTTTCAAAACTTTCAATAATCATATGGGAAAGTGTATATATAAGCCTAATTTTCAAAACTCAAATAGTTATGAAACCTCACAAGTACATATTACATTTTACACACTTCATGATATATTCCATCCTTTATCTTAAACCACAGAAATGAATAAATCTTGAGTACTATTTCTTTTTCAAGTTTGAAAACAAACATTTGATAAATGACCCTTCGTCATTTAAAAACAGCAACGGTCTCTCACACACCTAACATTAGAAGGAAAGGAAATGATCAACGGTAAGTACCGTAGTGAGGTTCTCAACGGCACCAAGATCATATGGAATATACTAAAAGCAAACAAAATGCCTTATAAATTAGAAATACACATTCAAATTAAACATAACATTTAGAAACTAACCGCTATGGTAGTTCTGTTGTACAAAATTAGGTAATATAATTTGCCAACCTAAATTAAAACTTGAGGCCATATACTTGGAGTAGCAACAGCCGCGCAACAATCGGTATCAGTGACGATGAGCTTAACGACTAATTCAAACCAAACGCGGAGTAACAGAAAAAATGAGCACGAAGAGTTTCAGAGGGAAAAAGAAACCAAGGATGTATTATGTACTTATATATGCAGTCCTAAGAGATTCATTTAGTTCATCATAATGGGTTAGCTAAATGTCATAGTTGAGTCTCGAACTTGGACACCTTGAGAAGAATACATCTTCACCCAACTTTTTAACCACTGTGCTACCTTTTGGAGACCACTGTGAGGTTGAATTCCTCAAGGCTCCGTTCTATTGCAAACGAAGACATGATCAAAGATTCGATCAAATTTCCTTCATCAATTAGTTCTGTTTACATGAAAATGAATGTCCGAAAAGCGAATCAAGCCCTACGAATTCGTCAGCCTTTATACATTTTGTACATCAAGAGGTTTCATGCTACCACAAATCAAACACATCAAAGATCGTAATCACCAAATTCTAACAGAGGAAAGATAAAATGAGAAAAATTAATTAAAAGGCAATACCGAGCATTGGGTACCTTATGCTAGGATCCCACATTTGAAACAATAGAGCTAGACACACTATCTAATACCTTACACTTGTTTCTCAAAAAAAAAAAAAAAAATACCTTACACTTGAATTTTTTAATAGAGTTTTCAGAATCCTCGAAAATAAGAATATAGGCCGAAGGGATCTGATCGGGATCTAGTAAGCATAAGATTATGATTCGAATCTTCATTCCCTCATATATTGCTGAATCAAAAAAAAAAAAAAAAAACTTGTAGTACATCTTCCATGTACTCCCATAAAAGAAAGTCAAGCCAGGAATAAAAAACACCTCAAATAAGCATTGATCAAAATTTCGAACGAGACCAATTAAAAACGGGAAAACCACCTAAAAGGAAATTATAAACAAATAAAAGGCTCCATGCCCTTAGAATTGGGATGAAAACAACCAAACAATAAACGTCAACCTATAATTACCACAAGAATTTTTAATTTTATAGAATAATTGATGAACATGAACTTTCAAATAATAGATGGGAGCTTCAAGCCCAAAATGGGACAATAACTCCTCCCAACGCTCAACCATTACAAACTCATAATAGATGGGAGTTTTATCTCTCTAAAACTAGAGATTTCAACTACAGTTTTTACTAACTCCTCTTCTTTTGACTTTTAAATATATACACGCGGGTTGTTTGTTTGTTAGATTTAAGGAGGATTTACTAACTTCTTCTCGAAAATCTATATCTAAACAAGTTTTTACTAATTCATCTTCCTTTTAACTTTTAAAAATAACTTCTCATTTCTAACCATTCATTTCTAATAATCATTAACAATTACTCAATCATTTCTAATCATTCATTTCAAATCAATAAAAAATAACTCAGGTTTAATAATTCATTTTATAAGTATTCAAAATAATTATTTGTTTTAAATCTATATCCAAAAAAGGTTTTGATTCTAATTCTTCTACAAAAAAACTACATCCAAATTAATAATTATTTTTACTACAATTCTCAATTTTTAACTATACACAATTACTCTTGATCAAGCTAAGCCCTCCTATGGCAAACAAATTACAGCCCCTGCTAGTATATACATATATATAAGGCTAATAGTGGACTCAAATCTATAACTATACCCATTTGAAAAAATATATTTCCAAGATAGGGTCACTATAGATTGAAACAGATAATCTCTCGGATTCAAAAAATTTCTTTGATCACTGTACCAAATCATAATGGTATATTATATTAGAAAGTAATTCTTTCTAAGAAAATGTTTTTCACGGCATCAAGCGAGGGATGTTGAATAGATTTCGAATTTGTAATTTATTGGTTATTATATTGTACAAGTTGCTACTAGAGATTCTATTTTTTGAGAAGAAGCTGCTACTAGAGTTCTACTTCTTTAATTTCATGTTAATTTTTTGAGAAGTTAATAATCTTACACGAAGATTATAAATTTAAACTTGTAACTTTTTAATCAAAATCATATTTGGATTAAGAAATTTTATTTTAAGATCACATTGGAATTATTTTGAGAGATCTACTTTTATATACAAAATAAAAATAAGCATTCATATTTATTTTTCTCATTATTAGCCTTTTTTTTCTTTCTTTTAACATTGTCAGATAAAGTTTTTTTTTTTTTTTTTTTTTTTAATTCAACAATAATTGAGAGTAAGAGATTCAAATATATGATTTTTTAAATTATGACATTAACTATATCAGTTGATGTCTTACTCTTCTTGACCTTAGTCGAGTGGAGTAAATATGTGATTACATATAACTTTACCAAAATCTTTCTTTTTATGGCATGTTTGGATGAGGGAAGATAAGTGGATAGACGGCATATAATGTTTGGATGTATAGTTTGAAGGAGTAAGTATAGGAAGAACTATAAAAAAATTATGTTTGGATAAAAATTTTCAAATGAATTATTTCACGAAAATCATATGTGCATAAAACTTGTTTTAAAGAAGAATTGTAGTAAAACTTTGTATCGAGATGGAGTTAAAATGAGAAATTAGAATGAAGAGTTTAAATCTGAGGTTGGAAAAAACAAATTTCTATCTTAAACAAGCATGCCCCACATCCCTTTCCCATCGTTCCCGTTATACATGCACCCTTAGTCTCAAGTTTTGTTAGGTATGATTATTGATTTTATATATATGCATTAAATGTCATTGTATATGGTCGCTTGTGTCACACTTCCAATATTTCCTAAAAGATAATATCATAAATGAATAATGTTTCACTTCGTTAAAAAAAAAAAAATCATTTTGCATAATATATGTATATATTTTCATTACATTAAAACTCGTGAAGTATTGTACAAGGTGAGCGGAAAAGAAGAAAATAAAAGAAAAATTATTCTTACTTCGTACACGTGGCGACATCACAGCTCACTCAAACTCACTACACCCGTCGGATCAAACTCACTTTTGTATAAATTTATATTTAAAAATATACAAGATGGTAAGGGACCCACATACGGACGGTATTTAAAACCTGAAGGACCATCATAATGGCATGGACCTCAACTACACAACTAGACCCGTAAGATTTTAAGCAACATCACGTGCTAAGTTAAAAGGCTTCAATCAAATGGGCCCGGGTCACTTCACAGGCCCATTCCCAATTTCTGACCCGCCAAATCGCACCGAATCTTCGCCAACCCGATCCGAGATTTCTTGAGATCGAATTCCATCCACACGTTTTGTTGATGAAGATGGCCGATCACGAACGCTTCAACGCCGAGAAGATCCGAATTTCCGAACGTGAAGCAATGAATCGAATCGCTCCCTCTTGTTTCGCCGGGCACCCGGTACAGAATCCGGTCGCCGGTGACCGTCATCTCGGCGCCGCTAAACACCAGCGTCACCGACGGCAGCGGCGGGAGCCGGGTTTGGGTCATCGGAACCCGGTAGCAAAGGTCCATTGCGCCTTGGAAAACGAAATTCGGATCCTCGAAAACCCGAAGCGAACCGGCGGTTTTGTTCAGGAACTCGTCTCGGAGCGCGGTGTAAGCCGGTCCGAGAAGGAAAGTGAACTGGGTGCCGGAATCGACCATTGTCTGACCGGCGCCTGTGTGATCCGGTTCGAAAACCGATTCCGGTATCGGAATTAGTTTGTGCGAAACTTTGATCCCTTCGAGCTGAACCGTGTAAGCGACTCGATCGAAATACGGCAACGGCGTCGACATTTCGATGAGTGGAGTGTAATTCAACGGAGCTAACCAGGAGAAATTGGCATCTCCGAGAAGTAACAAACCAGAAAAATCATATTCCGATATGCAATATGAGAATTTGGGGAAACCCATTTGAGAAACGAAAGATAAAGATCCACGATTCATACCCATTAATCCGGTGTTCTTGGAATCCTCTTCATTGTTGGAACTGAAAATCGAATCCATACAACCGAAAATCACATTGGGAATTCCGGAATTTCCGAAATAAAACGTATCGGCGGCGAGATTTCCTTCTGAAGAAGAGGCGTCGGCGTAGGAGAGAGTGGCGTGACAGAGCTGATCGGAATCACACGATGCCGGAATCGGAAAATCCCGGGTTTGGTTCGTGCAGGTGGGCGAGGAACATGGGATCGGAGCGTACGAGGTGGACCGGACCGGGTGGAATGTCGAAGAAGAAGCTGAAGAATTTTGTGATCTGTTGCAGCGGAGCCATGAGAGTTCGCTGCCGGTGTCGATGACCATTGTGACATTCTGCGGCGGCGATCCGACCGTCAATGAGACGGTAAGGCTGATGTTGTGCCGGAAAGGGAGCTTGTCCGGAGATCGCCGGAAAGATTCTGGCGGAATTACTTGGGTTTTGAGAGGCAAAAGCAGGGCTGGGTTTAACGAGAAACAGAGTCTTGGGTTTTGAAAGACCAAAATCAGAGAAGTGAAGAAGAAAAGGAAAGAAGATTTGAGAGATTTGTAGTTTGAGGGATTGAAATTTATACAATAATCCCTCATTTTTGTTTTGTTTTGTTTTTGTTTGTTGGAAAATTGGGAGTGGTAAACAGTTGGAGCAGTTGGAAAAACAGAGTGAAGAAATCTTTGGAAGTTTTGAGAACAGAGTGTTCTGATAATCTTTGAAAATATTTTCAGAAACTTCTCTCCTGCGAAGATCCAACAGTATAAATTTCAAATATTAAAAAGAAAAACCAATAAATTACCCCAAAAAAAAAAAAAGAAGAAGAAAACGGAGTTCACAATGAGATGTTTAAACGCGATGTAGACAGTGTTCGCTATTCAGCGTAGAGGCGCGATGTTTAAGCTGGATAAGATTATTAATTTGTTTTTTTTCTTTCTAATTGTTTTTTTTAAAAAATAAGTTTCTATAATATAATATAGGGAATTTGGAGTGAAGTTGCTAATTTTTTTGTCTATTTTAATTATTACATTTTTTTAAAAAATAGTTCATTAAATAATACAATTTTGAACGTTTTTTTTACGCATTTTAATTATGTGATTTGTTTTTTGGCTTTTTTCATAAATAGACCCTATTTGAAAAGTATTTGCAAATATATATATCTACAAAAATATTAGCAAAAGTATATTTTTTTTTAATACATTATAAAATCCGAAAATAATGAATTACAATCATACCCTCATATTGGTTGTTTTTTAATTTTAGAAGAAAAATTTCAAAAAAGGAAAACTATTTCACATTCCAAAACCACAAATCGCAAATTTATGGGCATTAATTATAGAAAAATATATCATTCGAAATCACATTTATTAGAGACGTTTCATCTTCCTTTTTTAATACCTTATAAATTTAAAAAATAACGATCAAATTATTGATTTTTCATTTGGGGAGTAAAATTTTAAAAAAAGAAAATTCGTCTCACATTCCAAACCAGAAATCGCCAATTTATGATGCATTAATTGTAGGACGAGAGTGGCGACAATACATTGTTAGATGTACTGTGTTGTGATTTACATACAGTATAGTTCGTAATGTACATGTTATTTGATTCTAGTAAGTTTATTTATAAATAAACCGTATGAGTGGCTGAACGTTCAATTTCGTTGATTGAAACTAGAACACGTTTGATAACCACACAGTATTGAAACAACTTAGTATATACGGTACAACCATAATATATCATACCGTATTTTTAAAACTTTGTGTTTTTTTTAAAGTGTTTAATTTGCTGATATGGATACTTGTAGTGTGATTTAATATGTTTGCTACAACGAACAAGTAATTTTGAATGTACAATATCGTATAGTAAAACATTGAGAAATAACATATGTAATATTTGTGAATTGATAGAGATTCGTACTGTTGGAACAACTTCACACAAAATTACTATTCAAAGTGAGATCAATAGTAAATAAAAAAGGTCTCATGGGTTACAAAATTGAAATTGAAAGCATTAGACATAAAAAAAAGACTGTAATGTAAAATCATCATTGAGTGAATGCGTTCATCAATATTTATGCGACGCTCTTCAGCTACTTCATGATTATGGTACATCTCATTTTCATCCTACTGACCATTATGTGCAATACAGATTGAAATGCTTGTTGAACCTATAAGGAAAAGTTGTATAGTATTACAAAAATGTCCAAATAATATTGCTCTATATTATAAGTCGTATGCATGTATAAACAATACCGTATTGCGGAATGAAAATTTAATGAATAGTAATATGAGTACGAAAAATGTATTATACATGAATAAAAAAGAATAATAAACCATAAATGTATTGTGTAACTTATACAATATGTACAATGAAATAATGAAACATATAGAGTTTTGTATAGTTTATACAATAATATAACGTCATTTACACATGGAAAACTACAAAGAGATAATACTAAAGTATACAGACTTGAACATTTTAGTATGTAGATAATATTGTTCTACATATGATTTAAATACATTTCTAAACAGAATATTGACATTGTAAATAACACTATGTGCAATTTCAAATGGAATGATTAATGAACCTATAAGGAAAAGATGTACAATATAACTAACCTAAAAATATAGTATGAACATACGGTATATAGTCAATTATACAATTTCTTTAACTATATAGAAATCGAGGACGTGTGAATATACGGTATATACTCAAGTATACAGTTTTGTAGATGTATATACAGATTAATTATACCACAATATGAATTGGAAAGTACGAAGATACTCTTTATTTCTACATATGATTTTACTACATTTTCTAAACATGATTTTTGACATTCTAAAGATTGGAATATAAATGAATTAAATGTACAAAATTGACATAAATAGAAATAAAACATATCATACTAAACAATCTGAGACATATCGAATCACGACTATACTGAGAATGAAACAAACATATGCTAATGGTGATGGATAAGTAACAAAAACGTGATACAAATACTGT
Source organism: Sicyos edulis (assembly GCA_036507275.1). Lineage (NCBI taxonomy): Eukaryota > Viridiplantae > Streptophyta > Magnoliopsida > Cucurbitales > Cucurbitaceae > Sicyos > Sicyos edulis. The sequence continues at coordinate 44,552,569 of CM071847.1, read as the reverse complement.
GAAAAACGGAGATTATTGAGAGAAGATGACTTAACTCGTATGATTATACCATCCGATCGGAGCTTTGTGGTCGAAGAAAATTTACATTTTACATGGTGGGCGGAATGTGAAAGGAGAGAATGAATAGAGCTGAAGAAACGAAAATGGAGGAATGGAGAATGGAGGAAGAAGAGTGAAACAGAAAAGGAAAAGGAAGAAAGATGGAAGATAAATGAGAAAAGGAATTAAAATCTTTTGCATTAAAAGAGTTGACAATTAAATATGGTATGTTTTAAAAGAATGGAAAATATGTTTAAATGGGTGTTCTAATTCAAAAATTTAGTATTAAATGTGATAAAGGGCAAAATGGTATTAATGAAAAATTAATAATTACGAATTTTAATAAAAAAATTAACTTTGCAAAAAAAAACTTAGGCGCCTATATTTGCAAATACTTTTCGGATGTGGTTTAGTTACTATAATTTCCCTTTTTTTTTAGTACTTAATTAATTATGTGATTTGAAGAATGGAAAATTCAACAACCTAAAGTACCCAATCTATGTATATATTTATTTGTTGTCTTTTGGTTTCTATATAGTTTCAAAGTTAATTGGATGTTTTGGTGCAATATTGTATGTAGAAATGTAAAAATATACCATCTTTATACAAATATTTAAGAGATATTTGTGATAAAGAGAGGAAAATGATTAGGAGAAAAATCATTCTTTTTTATTTGCATTTAAACTACTAACTATCATTTTTCATAACCCTTTTTTTATTCTTTTCATACCTTTTTTTTTATATAATTTTCATAACTATTTATTATTTTTACTATAATTATTTTTTATTCTCCAAATATGTTATTTTCTCTAATCTAAATATTAATAATGATTCTCTTTATAATTATTATTTTTATTTTAAAGACAAATAATTATTTTTTTGAATAATTATTATACTCCATAATCTCCCTTTAATTTTTACTCTTCCATAATTATTTTTATTTTCTTTGCCTATAAACACCTTTCTTAAGGCCATAAATTGTTTATATATGAAGAATTGAAATATAATTGCCCTACCCTATTTAAGGAAATTATTGAGAGAAGGACACCTAGGTGTTACACTTCATTGAATAATGAAAAATAATTTTTGTGACAGAGCAACACATGCTGTTTTTCTTAACTCCTATTATTCTAGGACAGGGAAGCAATATTAATTGAATTTGTAACACTTTATTTGTTAGGATAAGATATATTTTGGGTGAAAAAATATTTGAGATGTTTTTTACGAGTAATACACATGATTAGATTATCAATAATTATTCCATTCATAAAAGAGTAAAACTTCTTACTTATTCATGGATAGGTGACACATAATTTACCTACGTGGCACAATAGCTAACACACAAATTTTTTTACCAACAAAATATTATTAAAATGAAAAAAAATAAATAGAGATACTAACTACTTATTAACAAATAGAAAATTCGGACAACTAGTCAAATATCTAGATTTTGGATAAATAATAGAAGAATGTCAACAATATCTTGGAGTTTAAATAAATGTCTTTTTTTTAATCTAAAAAATTAATTATTAATTTATAAATTAGAAATGGACAATTATACCCTTGTACTTAAATTTTGTTTTTTGATAAAAATATCATTTACAATCTCTTTTTTTCTCTAACAACCTTGAGAAAAATCTTAATAACATTCTTAAACAAATCTTTAACAAAAGATGGAAATTTTAAATTTATTTTCAAAAGATAAAAAAAGAAAGTTATTGTTAATTATTTGAAATTATTTTTCAAAAAATTTGAGATGAACATTTAATCTCCATAACAGTATACATGGTCCACGTTGATGAATTCTTTGATATTGAAACAAGTAATAAATATAAAAATATAAAGTGAATTCACCTGCAAACCATCTCTTGCATACGAATGTTTGATGCGGAAAATGCATGCTTAGCATAATTCTTGGGTGTTGTAGGTGTATGCTTACTACAAAGATTTATCTACATATATTCATCCATGCTTTTGCATCTTTTGTTCCTGGTTATATACCATATGTACCAAAACATACTGTCATGATTTTAACTGCTTTTGTATATTTTTTTCCTGGTTATATACGATGTGTACCAAAACATACTATCATGATTTCAGCGAGAATGCATCTGTTTGTCTTTTGTTCCTGGTTATATAGCATGTGTACCAAAACATACTGTCATGATTTCAACCGTTTTTGCATATTTTGTTCCTGGTTATATACCATATGTACCAAAACATACTGTCATGATTTCAGCCAGAATGCATCAGTTTGTTTTTTTTTTTTTCTGGTTATATACCACGTGTACCAAAACACATATTGTCATGATTTTAACCGCTTTTGCATATTTTGTTCTTGGTTATATACCATGTGTACCAAAATATACTGTCATGATTTTAGACAAACTCCGTTAAAAGCAATTGTAATCAACATCGCTTTTATTGATGGAGAAATCCATGAAAATCAAACAAAAACTTGTGAATACCTCCACTCAACTGAAGTGAGATCCAACAAGACTCATGGAATATATTGGGTGCGCAATTCTATCCTCAATCTCCAAAAAACAAAATCATGAACAAAAAGTGTGAGTGGGAAAGAAATCATGAACAAAAAGTGTGAGGGAGAAAGTGAGAGTGGGAGTGAGAACGACCGAAGAATGTGACAAATGTTGGATACAATGAGTTGTAAAATGAATAAAAGGATAATTTGAATTTGGAGGAGAAGATCAAACACGATTTGACAATTCATTGCTATGAAACCAAAGATATCTCTGTTTAAATAAAAATTGGCAAAGATATTAAATAAATTAAATAAAAATTAAAAGATATTAAAAACAAATATGTGAGTTAGTTATATGGAGATATTGTCTCCAAGATTTCAGAGTGTTAATCTATAGAAAAAACGCTTAATTAAGTTTTGTAATTAATAAATATGTTTAAAAAAAATAAAAAATCAAGGACATTATAGAGATATTTCAATTATCTATTCTCACTGATTTTTAATTTAGATATTCTTAAAAAGTTTAGATATTTTTTTAATTATCTTTTAAAAAGTAGTCATTTACTACTATTTCCCAAGAAAATTTTGTCTCAAATTAAAATTCACTCTCTTTCTAATTTCATTCTATTTGTAATTATTATTTTTATTTGTTTTTCGTAACCACTTTTTATTTTTTATTTTTTCTATACTTACAATATTGCTCTCTAGTTAATTGTTTTTCTGGGTATTTTTAATCAGATGTACACGGCAAGACAAAGCAATGAATTAATGCTTAGACAAAATTAGTAAATTTGAAACCAGACAAGGAAAAGAGTCAAAAGATGCTGATGTTGACACGTGCTATAGAAATATCGATGTTGACATTCAAATGTTGTAAGTGTTGAGATGTGCCTTGAACGCATCAATGCCCTCCTAGTATTCGAGGGTCTTGCTGCAATGCGTTTCGCATGCATATGCGCATCCACATTCTGTTTAATGTTTACACATTCTATAATAGGGTTTAATGAGAGTACATATATAAACTCAAAATTAAACCCTAGCTGTATTATGAGGTTCATTTTGTAACTCTGTAATTTGTCTCTCCTTAATAAAATTGTTCTCTTTCTCTACCCGTGCCTAGCTAACACTACGTTAGTGAACCATGTAAATCTTTGTGTTCTTATTTCTTCTTCTTTTGCGTTTATTGTTATCTATTTTCTGTAAAATTAATCAAGATATGTACGAAGTTATTAGAGAATTTGGGTCGTTGGACTTTGGTTAGGTTAGAATCTTAGGTCATATATATAGAATGCAATTAGGTGCATTAGGGTTGTTATTGTGTGTTGGGGCATTTATGCCTCCCTTCTTCTTCCTCAATAATATTTTCTCTCTCAATTTTCATGGATGAATTTCTCTTTGTGCATTTCTAAACCGTTTTATAATAAATTGTGAGAAAGACATAAAACATTCTAATTCTCTATTAAATTTATACAAATATATTTAGTACATGGCATATCAAATCTCAAAAGATTTTTTAACTAATCCTATGAAATATGTAAAAAAAATACTAATAAATCTTAGAGAATATTTTAACGATATTAAAGTTATTGCACGTTGCACACACGTGTGCTCTTTCTATTGTCGATTTCATCGTCGAACATGAATATGCAACTACTAGGATGCATTATTGCATCACATGAATCACGTAGATTTTACGAATCGCCAAAATGTCGTCGATCACGCTGTCGAACAAAATACTTCTACTAGGATGTGTTATTGCACCACACAAATCGCGTGGATTTTACGATTCGTCAAACTGCCGTTGATCACGTCACCTAACAGAATATACCACTAATAGGATGCGTTATTGTATCACACAAATCTCGCGGATTTCACAAATCGTTAAACTTTTCTTCATCACGTCGTTGAATAGAATATAATGCTAATTGGATGCAACCATCTATTCTTTCTTTTGTTTGAATTTTTTTTTGTAACCCTAGTTTAGGGTGGTTCTGATACCGTAATGATGAGAAATGCATAAAAACTTGTAGTTTTCCATTAACTTTTTACAAATATATATAATACATGAAATATCAAATCTCAAAATATCTTCTAGTTAATCCTATCAAATATCTAATAAACATACCAATATTGTTAGAGAATATGTTGAAAGATATTTTATTCATAGTATATTATGGTATCAAAGCTAGAGAAAGACTTCTCATTCTTCCCTCAATCTTGGCAAGTTTTCCCTCCTCACCTTTTTCTTCTTCCTATTGTTTTCTCTTTTTCCTTATAGCACAATTAAAAAACGGTCATCCCAAATTTTGTTCCCCTCAAATTTACTTCTCAAATTCATATATAAAAAAACCTCCACCTCCCCCAAATCTCAGAAAAAAAAAAATCATAAATCCTCAAACCTCTATGGTTCTTCACTCAATCTCAGAAAATCCTCTCTCCAAAATTCCTAAATGAAAATTATATGAAAATTCTTACCTCTATCGACATTCATAACATCTTGCCAAACTATTTTCTTTCTAATCTTTGAAGGGTCATTTACTTTTTGGTAATCTAGATAATTCGAATTTTAAGATATTTGAAATCATAGATACCCATATCCAGAACGAAAAATATTCAATATTCTTAGATAGTCCTCTAAATAATTTTACTTGTAATGGTATAAAAATTGTTTTAAATGCATTCATAAATTAATTACACATTAATATATATAATTAAAATTTATATAACATATTTTTTTCATTAAATATTAAATTTAAAATAAATTTACCTAGTAAAAAAACTAAAATAAATTTATTAGTTGAACAAGTAATCAAAGTTATCATAGTTGCTAAATAAAAAAGTGTAGACAATTATATTTGAAAAATATAGTAAAAATAAAATGCACTTTAAATTATTGTTGAAAATGATTAAAGTATTATTTAATTTAATAAAAATTATTTTAAAATAAAATGTAAAATATAAATATAATTAATTATGTATAGTTAGTTGTTAATGTCATAATCTCAAAAAAAAAGTTAGCTATTAATGTATGCATGATAATTATACATTAAAAATAATATATTATTTTATTTTAAAATACATACTAATAAAAAATATAGAAAAATATGTCGGTGACACTTAGTTATTTTGTTTGATGTTAATCCATTTTAATTCAACGGTCATAAGTTCGAGGAGTTTGTTGGTCCCCCTACAAACTACTAAAAAAATATATAAAAATTGATCAAATCTAAAAAAAATTGTGAGGTAAAAATGTCATTTGAATGCTGGTCTATACAAAACATCCTAAAAATTCAATACCTAGATATTTATCATTAGGTTGGGAATTTGAGACTTTTTAGTGTCTAATATATTGAAAGGTGAGTGGTCTAGTGTTATTTGGATAAGTTTATGGACCTTTAATTAGGAATGGATGTTTTGTATTGTCAAAACACAATCAAGATCTACAATCTTATTACGACAATGTAGATAAAATGATTTACTTACATTCTTTTGAGTTCAAATTGGGGAGAAAATCATAAACCCCAGATAGAAATACTACTATTTTGGAGATGTAATTAAACATTTGAACTTTGGGGATGTGCTTCTTTCAAAGGTTAGATGGGGATGTGGGATTATTTTCTTAAACAACCCTCCAATTTCTCTTCAAGTCTTATGTGTATCCGGGTGTCACAATTTAGAGACAGGCTAATGATGCATTTTTTATTTATAACTAAAAAAGATCAAATAAATTGCATGGAGAGCAAAATTTTGGAAACATTTGAAAAAAGTTTGTTTATAACAAAAAATAGGCAAGTTCGTATAAAATGACTAAATTACCGACCCATAAAATTAAGGGAATTGGTTGTCTTCAATCACTTTAGTTGATTGAAAAAAAGAAGAGTAATTTCAGAATACTTTTAAAAAAAAGCATAGAGATCTGTATAGAGGTTAATGAGACGGAAATGATGAACACAATTTTAGGGGAGGAAACTAGAAAGTTGTTACAAATTTCCTTTTTTTTATTAATAATAAATATCAAATTGTAATAAATCGTACTTAATAATGAGAGTATGGATATAATTGTCTAATAATCCAAATTTAAAAACTCGTCACTAAAAATTACATTTGCTAATTTTTTAGTTGGAACTTAGATATATAGGTTTCTCTATTTTGTCTATTCTTGAAACAAGCTAAAAAAACCCAATACAAATAAAGATAGTATAAAAAATAAAATCATAAAATAAATAAATTAAGAAATTGAAGCCGAAAATGGAAAGTTAAAGAAGTGTATGAAAAAGATCTAAACAATGGGTAGTTTCACATGTGATGCTGAATGGGTTGATAGTGGAAAGGATGGTGATGGTCCTTTAATATTAAGGCCATTGCTGTTATATATATATATATATATATTAAAGCCATTGCACCATTCTTCTGATTTAACTTCTCCATTTAAAGGATTGTCCCTTCCAAGGTCATGTAGGGTAGAACCGGTTGGATCTATGACCCAAATATCAAATTTCTTTAAACTATGAGTTTTGGGTCAATATCACCCTTTAACTTTAAAAAATTTCAAAAATATTATTTTTAAAATTTAAAAAACCTTTCAAAAATATCATTGCAGTTAAAGTTAGATGAAAGGCGCTGAAATTTTATTTAAAAAAAATACTTCTTAAAAAATATGTTTGGCTTAAAAAAACATTACCAAAAATTTGTCTCGTTAATTTTTTTAAAATATTTAAGTTTTGTTTTAAATACCTTAGATATTTAATTGTAAAAGAAATTTTTTATCATTTTATTCTTCACTTATGAATTTTTTTTTTATTTTTTGAGTATAACTTAAAGGAAGAGAATTACAAATACCGATTTCAAGGATCAAACTTGATCGTGGAATGAAAATGAATTAACATCAAACCTGATAACCACTTGCACCACTCATCCATTGTGAATTATTTATTTTGATGTCAATATTAATTGTCTATTAATTAAATTTGTAGTTGAATGATTGAAATTAATTTCTTGATATATCTATCTTTGGATGGTTCTTTATCATTTATTTTATATACGTATCATTTTACTTTTTTTTTATACATAAAAAAGTCACTGAGTGTTAGTTCAAAGTAGTAAGTTTTTTTTTTTGTTAAATGTAAAATTGCTTTAAATTCTCACATTAAATGTTATAAAAACAATTGATAAAAAAATTATAGAGATTAAATTTTAAGTTTCTTCGAATTATAAAGACTCAATTTCAACTTTTTCAAATTATAAATACCAAACTATATATAAAATTTATAGCTTGAGATTGATGAAATCCGAGACTAACTTTCTTATATCTTTCTTTCTTTTAATTATTTTTTAAATTTTTTTAATTTTTTTTTTTATCAAATAAGGATATTTCACAAATTAGAAATGAGCTTGACAACCTAGCCTCCAAAATAAGGAAAAACTACTACTGGGTCACCCTCCATCGGCAAAACTGACTCCGAACCATATATTGAAAGGTGGCCCTCTAAAAAGATAATCGGTAAAAGAAGATAATCAAAACTAGTATTGAGTTAAGTCGAATCTCAAACCTTAATAAATGAAGAATCCGAAAATTCTAAAGAATGTCAATCATCAATATCACAATGATGGACTTTCTAAGCACCTAGGTGATAGATTATCTATGGAATATTGAGGTTCATGATCCCTTCAAAATTAAAAGAGGGAGAGTCAATTCCAAAACAAGCATATGATTACCCCACTTATTTTTTATATCTATATATATGGAAAAGAATATGCAAGTTTCCAATACATGGATGGTTGTTACTTTAATAGAAGAAGAAAAAGAAAAGTTGTTCCAAAAAAAACTATGCACACCATATCATTTAAAAGTAAAAAAATCTATGCACTATTCATATTCCTTCGTACATTATTCAAGTATAGTACATTTGCATATTTCAAAACTTACTTACAATTGCTTTCGTAGTATGTTGGTGCTTGATTTGATTTCCTATTGTTCAACAAATTGAATTTCATTGATTGATAATGGCCACGTACACATTTAATTTCAAGAACAAAATTTATGATTTAAACAATAATATTATAAATAAATATATACAACAGTTTCAGGTTTTGAAGTCAAATATTTTCTTTGTACCTAAAAAATAAGTGTTTTTTTTAGAGTTCAACAATAGAGATATAAAGGACAAAAAGAGCTTAAACATACCATATGTCACTAAAATGATAAATATTTTAGGTGTATACGTGTCTCTTTATATATAGACATAACAGTAAGAAATAAACCAGAGAATAGAGAAGCACAACAGAGAATGTTTTGATGTATTGTTTAGTTAGCTTAAATAAATATACAAATGGGGGCTTCTCCATTATTTATAGGAGAGCCTGAACGAGCCAGCAAGGGGGAGAAGAGAAAACTTGAAAGAGACTTTACAACCTTAGAGAAGACTTTACATACCTACTCACCTTACTTCATAAATACACTTAAATACATAAGAAAGCAATAACAGTAACTAAGTACATGAAATGACAAAGCAGCTGTAAGAGATATGTGATGGAATGAGTCATGCTTTAACTGTCCCCCTCAAACAAGGCGTCGGAAAAGGCGGAAGACCGAGTTTGTTGCTCATAGACAGGAACGGCTGCGGAGACAGAGGTTTGGTGAGGCAGTCAGCAAGTTGGTCAGCTGTTCGAACATATCGTAGATCAATGTTGCGGGAGAGGACCTGATCACGAATAAAATGAGCATCAAATTCGATGTGCTTGGTGCGAGCATGAAACACGGGATTGCGAGCAAGTGTCGTGGCCGATATATTATCACACCAAATGATTGGGGAATCACGTAAGGGAACCCGAAGATCGTGTAACAGAGATCGTAGCCAAACTAATTCACAGGCAGCATGGGAAAGAGCCCGATACTCAGATTCTGTGCTTGATCGAGCAACAACGGCCTGCTTTTTCGAAGTCCATGAGACGAGTGAAGATCCAAGGAAGAAGCAATAGGCACCCACAGATTTTCGATCATCCGGAGAGGATGCCCAGTCAGCGTCTGTAAGCCCTGTGAGGGAGATGTATGGAGCAGGAGATAACACAAGGTTTAAGTGAAGTGTCCCTTGAAGATATCTAAGCACTCGTTTGAGTGCCCGCCAATGTGGCAAATGAGGAAACTGGCTGAATTGGCTTAGCTTGTTGACTGCAAAGGCAATGTCCGGACGAGTGTGCTGAAGATATTGTAGCGAGCCAAGGGTACTCTGAAATAACAGAGGGTCGGGCAGGAGATCACCATCATGGAGAGACAGCTGTGTACTTGATACCATTGGGGAAGATGCAACATTGAGGTGTGTTAAGTTGAGACGAGCAAGAAGATCACGGATGTATTGAGCCTGTGACAGAAACAGTTCCCCATCAACCGAACAAACTTGTATGCCAAGGAAGTAGTGTAATGCTCCAAGATCCTTAACAACAAACCTGGAATGAAGCTTGAAGATTGTAGAAGTAATTAACCTTTCTGAGGACCCGGTGACAATAAGATCATCAACGTATACCAACATAAAAACAGTACCAGCAGTAGAGTGTAACATAAATAAAGAACTATCAGCCCGAGATTGAGTAAAATTCCATGAGAGTAAGGCACAACGCAATTCGTCATACCACGCTCGAGGAGCCTGTTTTAGACCATACAAGGCTTTGTGAAGTTTGCACACATAGGTAGGATGTAAGGGATGTTCAAAACCTGGTGGCTGAGATGTGTAGACGTCCTCCTTCAGACGCCCATGAAGGAAGGCATTGCTAATGTCTAACTGACGAATATTCCATTGCCAAGTAACGACTAAGGTAAGAATCATCCAAATTGTAGCTGGTTTAACAACCGGGCTATAGGTTTCTCCATAATCAATGCCAGCAGCTTGTAAGTAGCCTTTTGCCACTAACCGTGCCTTATAGCGAGAGATTTGACCATGCGAATCCCGTTTAATCTTGTACACCCATTTCGTTCCTACTAAGTGCTAAGAAGGATGTGGTTGAACTAGAGACCAAGTGTGGTTACGTTCTAAAGCTTCTACCTCAGCATCCATTGCCAATTTCCAGACTCGAGAACCGACTGCATTAGAAAACTTGATAGGTTCAATAGAGTTCCACTTGGAGTTTGAGTCCCCCTGTGTGAGACCCCCGAAAATTTGCTTGGGTTTGTAGATACCTGCCTTAACACGTGTGATCATAGGATGGAGATTGGTTGTAGGGGTTAGGGAAGGGGATAAGTTTAGTGGGATAGAAGAAGGGCATGTAGTAGTAGCAGGTTGTTGTGGTAGAGGGGATGAGCTGAGAGAGCTGGTTGTGGAACGCAGTGGGCTATGGTTAATAGGTAAATGAACATGTTGGTCGACATTTGAAGGAAGTGAGGGGCAGGTGCGGTGAAAAGATTTGGCTTGAGCAGAAGTGTAAGTTGGTACGGGTAAGACCAAGGGCAAAGATGGAGACCAAGTAGGGTCAGACTGAGGAGATGAGGTAGCACATGTGTCTAGTGTGACGAAAAGGTTCAGGAAAGGGTATTTGGTTTCATCAAATTCAACATGTCTAGACACATAAATCCTCCCACTTGGACTCAGGCATCTATAACCTTTGTAATGGTCATGATAACCAATAAAGACACAGGTCGTAGTGTGGAAGTCCAGTTTGTGATTTTGATATGGTTTAAGATACGGGTAACATGTGGTGCCAAAGGTTCTCAGGTGAGTGTAATCAGGTGGTTGTCTTTTTAGGATAGTGAAAGGACATTTTTTTTTCAAGGTGGGTGAAGGCATTCTATTGATTAAGTAAACAGTAGTGTGAAATGCTTCCCACCAATAAGTTAACGACATTTTTGCTTGTGTTAGGAGGGCTAGGTCGGTTTCTACAACATGTCGGTGTTTTCGTTCAACTCTCCCATTTTGAGGTGAGGTATAAGGACAAGCAATCTGAGCCATGATGCCTTGTTGTTCAGCGAATGTGAGGATAGGCTTGAACTCTCCCCCTCCATCGCACCTAACGTTCTTAATCTTAGTTCCATATTGATTCTCGGCAAGATTTTTGAAGTTTTGAAAGGCAGTAATTGCTTCACTTTTAAACTTCAAAGGGTATATCCAAGTGTATCTACTAAAATCATCCAAGAAGGCTATGTAATAAGAATATACATCGGTAGATTGAATTGGTGCCGGTCTCCAAAGATCCATGTGAAGAAGTTCTAATTTTTCGGATGCCCGAGTGCTAGACAGAGAGAAAGGTAATTTGTGCACTTTTCCATATTTGCAAGCTTCACAAAAAATAGATTTTTCATTTGCCTTGATAGAAATATTACATGATTGAAGAATTTGAGACAAAATTCTAGAAGAAGGATGGCCTAATCTTTGATGCCACAAATCCTTCATACAAGACAAGAAAATAGATTTTTCTTTAGACAATACAAGCTTGGATTCGGATTCCACAGTGAACTCCCTATGATGGTTCTTCACAAAAACATCCTTGAAACCTTCCTTACTTAGCTGCATACAAAAGAGTGAGGACTTCATAGGAGAATCCTCCAACCTATATAGCCCATCTTCAAGAATTCCTACAAGCATGACCACCTTGGACTTCTTTTCCTTAACAACACAAAATGCATCATGGAATTCAATAACTATACCATTATCTCCAGTTAGCTTGGAAATGATTAACAAATTCTTTTTCATTAGGGGAACATGTAAAACATCTTTTAAGATCAATTTCAATCCAGATATATTCAAGCAGAGTGTTCCAATTCCATGTATAGGCAGTTTAGAACCATTCCCAACCATAATGTTTTTGGAAATAGTAGACTCACCTTTCAAACTGAGGTTTCCAAGGTCAGAAGCGACATGATCGCTAGCTCCACTGTCCAAATACCAAGCTGGGTCTTGTAAGGTTTCTGGGAAAGCCATTAAAGCACTTGATGAGCCTGCTGATTGTTGGTATTGATTTGTGTTAATTTGACTGGTTGCTAAGTGAGCAGCTCCTTGATTTTCATTTGCCTCATCATACCTGTGATAACAGACAGCTGCTACATGTCCTACCTAGCCACAAATATGGCAAGTAGGACGATTAGCTTGAGGGTAAGGTGAGTATCTACCTCTTTTAGTTCTTCCTCCTCGTCCAGGAGGTTGATAGCCTCTTCTGCCAGAGTTTTGATTGTTTCTTTGATATTGTCCTTGCTTTGGTCATTCACTAGATGTGACTAAGGCAGTAGCTTGATTCACCAAAGTGTTTCCCCTCATTGCTTGGAGTTGTTCCAGCCTTTGCTCAAAAGAGAGAAGTTCATACTGAATTTTAAACCAAGAAATATCTTGAGTTCGAAGGATACATACAATTGAAGTATACTCTTCATCTAGGCCTGCCATCACATGAGAGATGAAGCTTCTCATTTCCATGGGATGTTCGGAGAGTTTAAGGTTGTCATGATAACTTTTCATTAGAGAAAGGTATTCGTGCATCTTTAGGCTTCCTTTCCGAGTTTGTTGTAGCATTTGTCTATTATGATCCTCTTGGGATCTAGATTGAATCCCGAAATACTCTTGTATTGCTTCCCATAACGGTTGGGCAGAGTCATGTCCCATAACTTGAGCTGCTACTTCAGTCGTCATGGAGCTATACAACCAGCCCACAAGAAGTTGGTAAAAAAACGTTCCACGCATCTCTTTCTGGATTCGCCGTAACCTTTCCTGCAGTCTCACTATCACTAGGTTCGACGGAGATGAAGGGTGTTGGAGCAGGAGTATTGCCATTCAGATGACCATCCATTTTGTAGCTCTTCAAGATAGGCAAGATAATACTTTTCCAGAGAAGGAAATTGTTCCTCTCAAGTTTCACCGAAGTGACTTGGTTGATTAGGTTAACAAAGGAAGAGTTATGGTTCTTCGAATGAACCTGAGGGGCAGCCTGCTCTCTGATTTCCCTGATTTGGGTCGAGGGAACCGTGGGATTAATGGCAGCATTGATGGTCTGTGACGGAATGATTCCAGATGGGGCATCGACAGCAGCGGATTCAGATTTTGGATCGGAAGTGTTAGCCATTGGTATGCTCTGATACCAAGTAAGAAATAAACCAGAGAATAGATAAGCACAATAGAGAATGTTTTGATGTATTGTTTAGTTAGCTTAAATAAATATACAAATGGGGGCTTCTCAATTATTTATAGGAGAGCCTGAACGAGCCAGCAAGGGGGAGAAGAGAAAACTTGAAAGAGACTTTACAACCTTAGAGAAGACTTTACATACCTACTCACCTTACTTCATAAATACACTTAAATACATAAGAAAACAATAACAGTAACTAAGTACATGAAATGACAAAGCAGCTGTAAGAGATATGTGATGGAATGAGTCATGCTTTAACTATAACATGAAAGATACCTTATTATATTGATTCATGATTCAATAATATTTTATGTGTATTATATCACCAAAGATTTGAAGAAACACTTTTTTCACACTTTTTTAATGACATCGAAATTGCCGTAAAACAAGTTTATTTTAGATTAGAATATCATTTTATTTTTAATGAAACTTGAATATTGTTTTATTTTGATTCAAAAATTTTACAAAAATGATATTCTTTTTAATTAATTTATTTAAAATTAGTTCAATACTGTGAATAGGAAATAATTTTTTCGAGAAGAATTAATAACAAAACTAAACAACCCATTTAAATTTTATTGAAAATTAATAAAATTAACCAAAAAGATAGATGACTATGATTTCATTGTTTCCTGATAATCCAAAATAATAGGAAAGAAGAAGAGTAAAATTTAGATAATGTCGAGGTAGTACTCATTTCTTGGAGCCAATACATACGGCTCAATCACATCCTGCCATGTAATTTTTTAAAAAACTAGATTCATTTTTTAACCTTTTTATTTTTATTATCATTATTTTTTAATTTATAAATTTGTCAACTTTTTCTCTCACTTTTGTTTCTATTTCTTCTACTCTCTCTTCTGGTTATATTTCTTTTTTGGTGTTTTTCACTCGGTTAAATTTAGGTTTCTTCACCATCAAATGTAACTCTCCAAAATTTAACTAGGGTTTAGAAGAGTAGAGAGTGAAAAACTTGATGAGCTATTCCAACAAATGCTTGACGACTAATGAAGTGTTAAAAATGGTGGGGAAAATCTTCCTTAATTATTGTAGGAATAAGTAGAAAATAAATAAGAAATTAAAAGGAAAAAAATATATATATCGCAAGAATTTATGTAGAAAAACTTTCCAATCAGAGAAAAAACCATGGATAAAAAGAACATTCACTATACAATAAATTGTTATAATCACACATAATTCTCTCTTCTGACCAGTATGTTTTGAAACCAAAGTCACTTGCTCCTTTTATAGTGTTTGGAGCACATCACTTCCTTTTAGCTTTTCAATTTCTTGAACCTAGCTATCTGATTCCTTGAACCTTTCCAATGTGGGCAATCTTCTTCCTATATTTTGCAAAAAACCTAACAAATTCCACCTTGGCGAGATATTTGAAGAATTCACATCTTCCATTGCACTATTGCCTTCTATGACAATCATAATCATCAACTCTGAGAAATTATAGCATACTCCACCATAAAAAGTATAACACTTGAAAATATCACATTCCAAGATTTCTCTTCTTCAGCACATGTCAATACACCTTGCTGAAATTTACGGTGTAACTTCCACCTATCTGACTTACTTGGAAGTTCTTCAGCCATCTACCTAATTTTCACCACACACCTTGTATAACTGTCAAGTCAATGCTCGTGGGCAAACTTGGAACCGCTCATATCACATCCTCTACCATGGCAAAGCAGACATACCAAGAGAAGAATTTCTTTCTTTCTATAGAGGAAGTCACTGTCTCTTCTAGCAAGAGAGACCACGTTAGCATAAAAACCCGAGCAGTTTGACAAACTTTCTCTATTAGGATAATTATCCTATTATTCCACATCGAAAAATTTCAAGTAATTAGAAAGGTTCAAGGAATCGGAAAGTTAAAATGAAGTGATGTGCTCTAAGCATTATAAAAGGAGCAAGTGGCTTTAATTTCATGACACCCCAGTTAGAAGCACTTTAAGCTTGATGTATTGATTCTACTTAAATTCCTTTTGTATTCTATTGTGGAGAATGGAGTAAATAGTGTGAGTAGTATATGTATTGACTCTATTTAAATTTCTTTTGTATTCTCTTGTGAAGAGTGCAGTAGTAGAATGTTGGGTATTGATGGCGGGCAAGAGCCCGCCATCAATATTGCTGACATTAAAGACAAACGATGGCGGGCACAAAAGGTGGCGGGCAATGCCCGCCACCAATACATTATTATGACAGACGAAAAATGCCTACCACCAATTCTTTATTATAGCGGGACCTTAATGCCCGCCACCAATACTATTTTATTCTAATTAAAATATTGTTGATCAAAACTCTTGCTTCTTCAACCTCATCAATTCCAAGAAGAAACACAAAGATTTGTGCAGTTTCATAATCTCTACCACCACTTCTTCAGTATTTTACGGAGAAATCGACACCTCCATCTCTCAAATTCAATCAAATCTTCAAAACACCAAAAATTAAACAATCATTCAAAGACTTAAAAAAAACAGAACAACTAAACAAAAAACTTAAATCAACACAAAAACAATAATAAAATCAACAATAGCACAAAAAAGAATAAAAATTCACCAAAGATCAAGAGAAAACATAGAACCCTAAAGTTAAAATCTTCAAAAATTAGAGGAAAAAAAATAGCACATCAGATATGTCAAGTATGGATGAGTACGATAAATAAAGAAAATGAATCTTACAAGTTTGGCTTCTTTATACTCTTGAATTACTTCATCTTCATCAAGGAGCTCCTCTAAGACCAAAACAATCTCCCCTGCAACAAGATGAAAATAAAATCCAAGTTCTCGAACTTCAATTTCCTTCCTATGATACGACTTTTGGAAGAAAGAAAATGAAATTGAAATAAAAATCACAATACACAATCCACACTACAATAATGATGAATGCTTTACAACTACAACAACGAAAACAATAAAAAACGTATGAATGAAGATGAAACGAAAGATCACTCACAAGCGACATTGCGTACAATGGTTATTTTTCGAAGAGAGTTTGTCGAAGAAAGGAGAAGAAGTAAAAAAGAAGCGGGTTCATGTTTAAAGAGAAGAAAGAGAAGCGGGAAGAGGTGAAAGAGAAACGGGAAATTTTGGTTAAAAAAGTCATTAACAAAAGATGGTGGGCATATTACAACCCACCACCAAAAGTAATTGATGGAGGGCATATTTGCCCGCCATCGTTAACAATTAACGGCGCTCATCATTGGTGGCGGGCATTGCCCGCCACCAAAAGTCCGACTTTTTAAAAAAACTCAAACCGCCATCTTTTCATCCGTGTTTTTTTACAATCTTTTTAGTCCGCCATCTATTCTTGTAATTGTAGTAGTGGTTGAGTAAAGAGTGTGAGTAGTATAAGCTCTGAAAATAGTATTTATGTAAGTGGGTTCGAGGAGAGAAATTTGTGTGATTGTAACAATTTATCATATAGTAGAAGTTCTTTGCACGTGGTTTTTTCTTCAATTTGGGAGTTTTTTCGCGTAAATTCATGTCTTATCTTTTATTATTTTTCCTTTTAATTTTTCATTTATTTTCTGTTTATTCTTACGGTAGTGAAGGAATATTTTATCCCCAACAAAATATTTAAATTTTATTTTAGACATTTAAGCTTTCATTTTTATGTCTAATAAGTGTTTGAATTTCAAGTTGTGTGTAGTAAAGTTTTGATGTATCCTCACTACTACAATTTTAGCTTTCTATGACAATTTTTAATTGTCATAATTGACTTATTATGACAATTATGTCAAAAACTTCGTTGTCATGGTATCTCGTGTCATGGTAAATCTTTTATGACATATAATAACAATGTCATAAAATATAATTTATGACAGTTACAAAATTGTCATGAATGTTTTTTCACAACAGTTAAAAATTGTCATGAATAAATGAAAAATATACTTTATAATCTCTATTTATGACATTTTATAATTGTCATAAATTAAGTTATTTTTTTAATTTTAACTTTTGTTACCATGACAGTTTTTAAATGTCATAAAATAGAGTTATTTTTCCAAATAAAGTTAAATTATAAACTGTCATGATTTCTATTTCTTGATAGTTTAAAATTGTCATAAAATGGGTAACATGACTCTTGTAATAATCTTGATAATAGTTTAAAGTTGTCATAAATTAGATTTCATGACAATTGTAATAGTCATGATTTATATTTCATGATAGTTAAAAGTTGTCATAAAAGGTATATTATGACAGTTTTTTTTAATCTGAGAATTTAATATATTCTATTAACTTATTCATTTAATTCATGCTAATTACAATTAAATTTGTCAATAATTGAACATTTCAAAAATAATATCACAATCCACATAAAAACCAAATTGTACACCATGTCCGTTTGGATTTCCATGTCACCTGAAACTCTTACTTCACAATTGATGGAACACCCTACTTTATTGATAATTCTTAAGAAAATATACAACCCAAAAGTCTATACAACAGTAGAGAATCCATAATATTTACAAACAGCTACAAACTAACTTTACAAAAACTTTATAGAAGGTCTAGAATGCAAAACTTAAATAAATTCCTTTTATATACACATTCTAAACCAGCAACCTAAAAAAATACTAGCTCTGCTACCTGCCCACCAGTCCCAAGCTCATTGTCGTTGCTCTCTTAAGGCCACCTAAACGTTAAACATAGAGAAAAACATCCAACAAACTCAAATATCTCCAATACTAAATGTAACATATCCATATAAAGAAAATCCTCATAAGATTTAATCTCTAACCAACATACAACATTCAACTCAACACCCACCACTCCTAAAATTCATGAAAAGAAACATTTTACTCCTCATAACAGAAAACACTTGCTTCTTCCACTCCTACGCGCTGCATAGATAAATTACAAATTCTAATTTTCCATATATCTACACATTATCGCATTACTTCCACACCCTTTTCCAAACTAAATAAGAAATTCTATCATCAAGGTAATACACACGCGAAAATGAAATAATTAGCCTTAAGAGATCTCACCTGCTGATGTTGCGTCTCCCCTTGAATTTGCCTTAGTTCCAGTACTCCGGAGCCTCTTGTACAATTAAAACCCACTCTATCAATTTCACTCTATTTCATTCTATTCTCAACAGAGAATTAAATGGACTTTTTATCTTGTATAAATGTATTGTTTCTCTAGTTTTTGTTAAATCCACAATGTCCAGCCCTAGCGAGGGAGACAAAGTTTGCAATCTAAGAGCCAATTGCTTACCTTCACACAATTTTCCTCCTTTCCTTCAATATTTTTTTATCTCTTCCAATTAGTCCTTTTTATTTTCTCTTTCTTCCAAGCTTCATTTTCTTGCATCAAGAGAAAATAAAACCACATCAAAAGTATGAGTAAGACATTATTTTAGAAATAAGAAATTAGACTTACTTGATACAACGTTACAGGTGTTAACTATCCATGTCAAGATAAAAATAGTTCAAAAGGTAAAACAAACAATAACTCAATTTAGGTATATGAGTTCATTGTATCAATATCTAAACAACAAAATGAAAATAGAAATAACATACCTTAGATGAACATGGTCCTTGTCAAAATCTATTAAGCAACCTCATAATGACTAAAAAGTGTTGATAAATGGATTATAAAGATAATAACTAGAGATCAAAACTTAGAGCCTAAACTTAAACAAAGTCCATTTGAAGCTTAAAAATGAGGTTGAAGCATATTAGAAGCTGAAAAATGAAATAGATGCTATAAACTTGCGTCAATAAAATTAAAGTTAAAGTTACTAGATAAGAACCTGATTGATGAGCATTCATTTGATTGTATGTTAGAAATGTTGATTGATATCCTCCTCCCAACTTTGGAAACCATCAACAAGCTCAAAATCATAAAACTTAAGAAAGAAAAAGTGATAGGCATAAAAATAAACAATGCAGAATAATTAACAAAACAAATCCTTAATTAAAAAAAAAAAGTAGAAACAGCTTTCATATAATTCAAAGCCAAATTCTTTGTGCAAAATTCTTCTTAACTTACCAATAGGATTAAAAAATGCTCCTAATAAGTTCACCAAGATTTCTAAATAACAACATGGTTTAAAGTCCATAATTCAAATTGAATACCTTAATTAATGTCTACATGCCTAACCAATAGAACTTGAACCTAATTGATATATCAAAACAAACTACATGTCTAACCAATAGAATACCAAATTCCACCCAACAACACAAAGAAAAACCTAAATAATTCATACCTTTTTTTCATTCTTGGTAGCAAGAAAAAAATTGGTCTACATTAAGTGTACCATATAAGAGTGATAATAATAATTTCATAAAAGTCGTTAAGTGCCCTAGAAATTTAAGGAGTTATTTCAAGAAATTAGTCTCATAATATATCAAAACTACAATTCAAAACAAAAAATTACATTCTAGTTGAATTTCATTTAAAAGAGATGATCCGATCCACTAACAACTGAGATTAAAAGTGCAACAAAATTCAACTCACCCATGTTCCATTCATTTGTTATGGATCTTTGATTGTACTATTGTAGCCAAGTTCAATAAAGAAAGAACCATAGAAAACCCCCTACCCCCAATAAAAATAAACAACAATCAACTTTACCAAGTCCAGCAAACATTTCGTGTAGGCATGTGCAAAAACAAATGAATCAAATTCACTCTTAGACCTTCCAATAGACAAAACAAATCAAGAATTTTTATTCATTCTAATCTCTCGATTTCCAAAGTTCATTTCAACCACCAAGTCAAACCAAAGCAACACATGTACTAACACTTTCTCATCCTATAGTAATCAAACAATTGAGGCATATAACAAAATCATTAGTCTAATAAAACACAATGAAAAATTCAAGGAAAGCAAGTAATAAAAATTGTTTTATTTAGTTATAATTCCTTGGTTTTTTAAATCTCTATTTGCAAACGGACTCCTCTAGCTCTCAAAAACTACAAAGAAAAAAAGTAGATCTAAGATGGTTTTGAGTCAACTCGCCGGAAAACTCCATTAAAGGCTAAGGTGAAGCTCGAAAACAACTGTAAAGAACTTACCAACGATGAGTAACTCGAAAAAAGCTGAAGAACAAGAGGTAGAAGTGGAGGCTAGGGTTTGGGTGAGAAGAAGGAGGAAGAAGAATGGAGAAAAGAAAAAGAAAAAGTAATAATAAAAGAAAAAACCTTCCACTTTTAACTTTTCCTTTTTTTTTCCTTTTTTTTTTAAATAAAACAAAATCCTCATTTTCTCTTTTTTTTCAATAATACCAAAAACAATTTCTATTTATTTATTTACTTATCATTATTATCATTATTATTATTATTTTCAACTTAAAAACTCATTTTTATTTTCTTTTCTTTTATTTTATATTTTTTAGATTTTAGATTTTATTTTAATAAAAAACTCAATAACCTAGATACAAAAAAAAAAAAAAAAATTAAAACTTACAAATATTTTAATAAAAGGAGGTGTATAACTTTTTTTTTTTTTAAACTTACCCATATTTATCTTTTATGATAGTTTTAAATTGTCATATGATCTTGTGAAAATTTAAAATACTACTATTTGAATACAAAAAATTTTATGACAATTATGAAAATGTCATAGTTTTAATATATAATTTTTATGACAATTATGAAAATGTCAATAATTGTCATAAATTGTTTATAACTTAAAAATCATTTTTCTTTCCCCACAAAAGCGCGTGTTTTTAGATTTTATGACAGTTTTCAATTTTTTTGCTTATTTTTAGACTAAAAAAACTGTCATGAAATATCAAAATTGTTGTAGTGCCTTTTGTTTTAAATTTTATACACCTAAAAGATGTAAAATTATATGTTTAGAGTATGGTTAGACATAAAATTCAACTATATATCTAATAAAGGTTGGAACAAATCAGCTGATTAACACTAAATTGAGGAATCCATTTTAGCATCGAATTTGCACTTTAACAACTAAAAAATTAAAATTTTGAAATAGCTCAGTCAGTTGGGTTAGAATGTGTGAATTTTAATCACAAGATCAAATATTCAAGTCTTCCATTCATGTGATTTTGGAGCATTTATTTTATTTTATAAAATATAAAATCAACTATTTGACTTATATGACTCCCATACATACTCATAATTCTCTTTCCACAATAAATACTATTGAACTACAAAAAAGTATACAGTTTGAACAATAAATTGAGGCATGGATTTGGCGTCGGATTTTAACATTAACAACAAAAAAAAATTAAGAGGTTGGAATAGTTTAGTTTGTTGGAGCGTATGACTGATAACTACAAGGTTAGAGGTTTAATCCTCTTTTTAGCGATTTTGTGTAGCATTAATTATAACCTTTGGCCTCCACAGTTTTATAATATTTATTTGATTTTATACAATCTAAAATCTACTATTTGATTTATATGGCTCTCATACATCATCACAATCTTATGTTTCCACCGTAAATATTGTTGTAATAAAAAAAAAATTTGGACACTGAATTGAGGCATCAATTTAGCATCGTATCTTCACTTTAATAATTAAAATACATAATTGCTGGAATAGCTCAGTTGGTTAGAGCGTGTGGCTGTTAACCACAAGGTCGAAGGTCCAAGCCTTCCTTCTAGCGACTTTAATATGGTTATCATACATTCTACTATAATAACCCCATGTTGAACTAAAAAAAATTACAATTTAAAATCCATCTTGTACTATTTATCGGTTCAAGCATTCTTTGCAGTGATTTTGTAGTATTTATAACCTAAAATTAAGTATTTGACTTTATACTCACAATCCCATGTTTATATGCATTTTAAAAATTAATCATCTAAAATGTTTGATATGTGTTCTTAATCTTAACCAAGATTTAAAATTTAAAAAAAAAAAATCCACCATAAATTTGTAGAACTAAAAAAAATATTTTGAACACTAAATTGAGACTTCCATTTAGTATCGAGTTTTCACTCTAACGATTACAAAGTGAACTAAAAAATCTACTATTTGATTTATATGACTCATGCATACTCACAACCTAAATATTGTTGAGATAAAAAAAAGATTACAATTTAGATACTAAATTGAGGCATCAATTTAGCATTGCATTTGCACTTTAATAACTAAAAAAATTAAAATATTAGAATAGCTCAATTGGTAAAGCACAATCTAAAGTCTACTATTTGAGTTGTATGGTTCTCATACATTCTTCCAACCCCATGTAAATGTTGTTACACTTCAACAATATAAAATCCACCTTGTAGCTGGGTGTGACCATAAAGTTGGATGGTTCAAGTCGTACTTCTAGCAATTTTGTACTATTTATCGGTTCAGCATTCATTGTAGTGATTTTGTAGCATTTATTTAATATTATAACCTAAAATTAAGTATTTGACTCTACTAAATACTCACAATCCCATGTTTATACACATTTTAAAAATTAGTCATCTAAAATGTTTGACATGTGTTCCCAATCTTAACCGAGATTAAAAAAAAATCCACCCTAAATATTGTAGAACTAAAAAAAAACATGCCGAAGACTAAATTGAGGATTTCATTAGCATCGAATTTACACTCTAACGACTACAGAAAGAATTCACCAATTATCCAAGATTTGCCACCCAAAAAGATTTGAAAATAAATTAATCTTTTTTTTTTAATTCTGATTGAGCTATTACTCTCGTTAACATAACATTGATAATATTATTGACCATACAAAACCAACCAACAAAACATCATAAATACCAAAATTGACCTCAAAATGCAGTTCCATTCATAATCACATTCACATAATCAACCTTAAAAAAATAAGTGTCCAAAACTCCCAAACTAAAAAAGCATGGATTTTACAAACCAGTAGATTATGTTTTTCCCAGTAGAAAAGTGCAGAGTCCAGTCTTTTGTCACAGACAAAATCCAAACGGTAGAAGACATGAAAAGCCTTCTTCGTTCATCATACAAAGAACCTCTTCACTTCCAACAACTACCTAGTTCATCTTGATCTGATTATACGTTTTTGTGGTTTACAAAATGATATGAATACAAAAATTCAACAATCATATCATAGAGCTTAGCTTACAACAGTCGTCGCAATTGACACGATTCGACAGGAATCAGCAAAAGGGACACCATTTTCAAAAGGATTCTATTGACATGTGAACTTACTTCACTCATGCCAAACAAAACGAATAAACTTCCATTCATTCTCTCCAACAATCACCATCTGATGTGTGTTGTGGCAGTTCACTTTCAAGACATGAGAAAAGTAGTACAACCTGTTCTACTCACTTTCCTGCCCATATATTTGACAATTCATACAAGAAAGAAAAGCACTTCGGCATCATCTCATTGGTAGCATAAAGGAAACTACACTTGGAATAAAGGTACTTTGATTTTGATTTCAACTTAGAAAGCTGCACTAGTGTCACGTGACATCCTTACATTAAAAAATTATTTTTATGATATCAACCATATGGGTGAACCATCTGGTGGTCAACAACAACCCTGAAAATGATAATGATAAAGGGTCTAGAGATAATAACTTTAGTCACAATTTATCTAGAATTTAATGTCACATACGTTACATCAAAATGTAATGAGGTCAGATAATTATCTCATGAGAATGGTCAGGATTGGCCTGGTGGATAAGAAAACCATATAAATAATAAAAGATTTAGAGAGAATGGATTTGAACTATTGTCACAACTATCTAGAATTTAGTATAATATATAAGTTACCTAACAATTTTCAATTTTCTCCCATGAAAATAGTCAAGATTGAGCAGGTATGGACACAAGTAAAAAGAAAGGAACAGAGAAAAAGATACCAAACATATTGGTGACGAACATACAAATGTGCATAAAGGTATCAAGCCAGTAAGTCAAAGAATACTTGAAACTTTTAGAGCCAAGAGCCTCTTTTAGTACAGCAGCATGAATTTGATAATAATGCATACATCAACTTGTTATAGACAAAGGTCCTGGTCCTGAAACAAAAGTTATTTAATGTAATAAAGCAAAATAGACCTACCCAATCAGTTTTGTCAATCTGCCTTCCTTAAAGAGGGATGGATTCTCCTTCACTACAGACAGAAAAATGGAATTGTGGGTGGGAGTAATTTTGATACTTCGGTGAGCTGAAAACTGTGAGAGAAGCTATGAGCATAGAGTGGAGAAAGTATAATAAATGTAAGCTGAGACTTAAGAGATTGACAGTTCTTTAAGAATAATCGTACAACAGAAACAAGAATGCCATAAAGCAAACTCAGAGAGATGGAATTTAACTTAAAAACTATGAAGTTATGAAGATAAAGACATTAAAAAGGGTACTTTCGTATTTAAAAGATAAGACCTGCTTTGCAGTGAAGTTACAATGTTACATTGCATAAAAGGAAAAAACTGCACCTACTGACATTAACAAGAACTCCTTACCCATCTTTTTCCTTCTAACATCAAACAGCAAAAGACTATCAAATACTTGGAACTGCTGAAAAAACCGATTGCGGCCGATTGTACAGCTCTCTACCTTCGTACACATACTTGTCTCCCACCATGGCAAAATTTTTCCAGTCAACTACATTTAAGTAATTGAATACAGTGTTTCTTTCTGATGTATAGCTATATACACCTAGTAAAACAAAAATTGTACATCTACATCGTCAACCAAAAGGAAAATTGTTGTGGGAATTCAACCTCTGTGCAAGTAAACTAAGAAGTAAATATATCATTTGCCTCGGATGCCGTAGGGTGATTATTCCTCCTTGACCGTCTATTGAATAATGTAGCAGAGAGGCTCCTTCTCACTAAACCAGGCTCTGAATTAGAATGATGGGATGAACTTCTAAACCTCCCCAAAAAGGAGAAGAAACTACGAAAAACACGACGAAAACCACCACTTTCACTTGATCTTCTTCCGCTTGATGCCCATGTAATCCTCCTTGGAACACCACTGGTGGTACTAAAACCACCATCAATTTCAGTGTAAACAACAGGAAGGTCATGTTCAGCAGCTTCCCTACCCCAAGTAAACCTCCCAACCGCAAACCCCCCACCGGGCAGCCTCCAAATCGTTAATCCAACAACTTCTTCAGCAGACGCAGGGGAGCTCCTCCCACCGCTATTATGCACATCAGAAGGCAACTGATGCCGACATACAGGACACGAATTCCGAATAGAAAGCCAAGGAAGTATACAATCCGAATGGTAAATATGCTTACACGGCATCTCTCGAGCCACAGACTCGAGCTCAAACGGCTCCTTACACACCGCACAATGCGATTCCATTGGCACAAGGCTAGCAAGAATCTTAACAACAGGCAAAGACTCAATTGCAGCCTTAGAAGCCGGTGGGTGATCCAACATTGGACCAACCCCATTCACCTCCAGCTGCGCCAATTGATTGAGAAGGCGATCGAACCCGGATCCCATCAAGAACTCAGATATATTAGAAGGCAAGGGGCGCAAACTAGCCCCAGTACCATCATCATAATAAATCTCATAATTCCCCCCAACACCAAAACCATTATTTCTAATAACCCCAACATTAGAGGGATCGCGTAGAACAATGATGCGATTAAAAGGGGAACGATCCTCACCGATCCTTCGGCCACTGCGACGTAATCTCGGGACGAAGGAAGGATCATCCGAAGCTTCATCGTGATACATCGCAGCAGACTGAAACCGATGATCAGCCGAAGATCGAAACCGCCACCGCAATCAGAACAAAAGACCAAATCTAGGGCAAGATCAATACCATCAAATCAATCAATTGATCAATTGATCAAAGCAAAGAATGGCGCTAACTCGTTTACAGAACAAACCCTAGTTATGTAAAGTTTGGTAAAGAGATTGATAAATTACCGATTCGGATTCGATGCTTGCAAATCGACGAACAAATTTCGAGAACCCAAAAATGATTGCGTTCGAATTTGCAGAAAAAGCTTGGGATTGAAGCGGTGTAGTGAAATGGAGAGACAGAGAGATTCGAAGCAGACGAAAATGGAGGTTTAGAACAATGGCGTGGAACTTTAACAGCCAACGCGTGGCGCTTGTCAAGGCGTGGAATTTACGCTTTAACCCTTTAGGGGGTGTTTTGTTTGACATATTTAGGTTGGAGTTAGCATTAGGAGTTACCAACTCCTCATCGAAAATATACATCCAAACGAGTTTTTATCGACTCCTCCTCATTTTTACTTTTAAAAATAATTCTCATTTTTAACCATTCGTTTTTAATCATTCATTTATAACTACTCAATCATTTCTAACCACTTATTTTTAATCATTCTCTTCAAATCAATCAAAATAACTCATTTTTAACCATTCATTTTTAATCATTTATTTTCTAACTACTAAAAATAACTACTCATTTTTAACTCTACACCCAAATAAGATTTTAACTCTAACTTCTCTTTCTAAAAACTACATCCAAACGAATTTTTGACATAATTCTCAATTTTTAACTACTCAATATAACTCCTTAACCCAAAAGCTACCTAAATATGTCAAACAAACCGCCCCTTTAACTACTCTAAGCCAATTTCGTTACACTAGAATTTTAACTATTCTAAACAAAATTTTGACTATAACTCCTCTACACAAAAACTACATCCAAACGAGGTTTTGACACAACTCTCAATTTTTAACTACTCAATATAACTTTTTAACTCAAATACTACCTAAATATGTCAAACAAACACCCACATAGGGTATGTTTGGAGCACCGGTTCGGTTATAATAGACGGAAGATTATGATAAACAGTAAGTTATGATAAATTGTATTTGAAGGTCAAGTTATTATAACATATGAATTATGATAAACAGTATTTGAGGAGCTAGTTAAGCAACAAAAAATAATATATATATATATATAAGGTTTAGATAAACGGGTACACAGGTTTAGGTAATCACCATTTATAATAAACGGTGGGGCAAACATCAGTTAGATTATTATAACCAACCCAGCCGTTTACATAAATAGGGGCTCAAACACACCGATAACGAAATGTATAATTTACTTTAATTATTGTACGTTGGCGCCATGTGCATTTCTCTTCAATTTAATTAAGGGTATTTTTAGAAGTAGGTTAAATTGGAAAAATATTCGCAATATACTAGGCAAAAAAAAAGCAATTATTGTCATAACGTACACAAATTATACGGTATAATTAATACATAATATTGTATTAATATACAAAACTATATTAATAACAAATAATATTGTACCAATAATACATAGTAATTTATTAATAATACAAAATAGTGTATTAATACCCTGAATTATATCATACGAGGAATATTAATTATATTACATAGTTGACTATGAATATAAATATTTTCAAAATTGGCCTATGAAACACAATTACAAATATGTATCCATCAAAACAAATATTCGCAAAAGTAAATTCAAATTACAAATTTAATATTATATAAGATTATTAAAATATTAATTGAATATCATCTAGTTTTTGTTAGAGGAGGTTTTGAAATTTGATATTTCATGGACTATCAAATTATCCATCATATACTTGATAGTATTGAAGAAGGAAATGTAAGGAACATCCATAAGTCTTACTTGAATTTACATTAAGAATTATATGCTAACGTTATGGAGAGAGTTATGATTTTGGAGCTGTTTTGAATTGAAGTCAGCTTCTGCCATTGAGAAACGAAAGATCAGGAGAAGTGGACAAGTGAGCTAAACTCATACCTCTATTTTCAGCCCGTCCAAAAGCCGTAGCACCTGCCTCATGCTTGGCGCCACAGCTGCCAAATCCTTGGAACAGAGCAACCCCAGTTTCAAAATCATCTCATTGAATTCCCCTTTCAATTTTGGATACATTACTTCCAACAATTTCTCTTCTCTGTACTTCTCCCACACCCAATCCACCAGCACCAGCTCTGAGCCGAACGGCCGCCGACCGCAAGCCACTTCGAGCAGAAGTATGCCGAATGCATAGACATCAGAGCTGGTGGTGGGGTTGGGTTCTCTCCATGGTCATAAAGCTTAGCAAGCCCAAAATCGCTGCGTTTTCCATTCATCTCCTCGTCTAGCAGAACATTGCTGGCCTTTATGTCTCTATGTATCACTACCTGTATCATCCATAAAAAGATTAAACTTTATTAGATAATCTAATCAAAACCCATTCACAATTAATTAGGAACATACACTAAAAATTGTCTTTTACACAGTCTTATTACACCAAACCAATTGACAAAAGTTAAAGGTTAACATTTTTTTAATGCTTACAACAATAAGGGTATTTTTAAAACATTTTAAAAGTTGGAAGATATTTTTTGAAACCAAATTTAATGGTTTCCTTCCAAATTTGAAGGTAAGGTACTTTTGAAATTTTTGTTAAAGATTTCATAGGCAATTTTGAAATTTTGGTTAAAGTTCATCGGCTATTTTTTGATTAATCTCCATGTCTTTATAAACTCAACCATTGTTATGTTGATAATAGTATGTTGGCATATTATTTTGAATTCTGTTGGGATGCAAACAAAGTATCACATTGGTTAGATGAAAGAAAGATCACGAGTATATAAGTGATGACAACTATCTCCATTAATATGATCCTTTTGGGAGAAGCCCAAAAACAAAGTCATGAGGGTCTAGGCCCAAAGTGGACAATATTATATCAATGTGGTAGGAATGTTTTCCCATGCTATTTTTCTGCTTATTCTTACTATTATTAGCCAAAGTTTTTATCAACAGATTCTTATCTGTCCTATTATAATTCTTATTTTGCAAAGTGCCTATTATCCTTTGAGAGTTTTTTTTTTTTCTTTTGTTTTTCTTCTCTCTTTTATGTGACTTTTCAATTTTTGTTTGGTCTAAGCTTCCAGCTATGGATTGAGATCAATGTGTGCTAGTTGGGGGTGTTTTCCCCTCATGTGTCTTGTCTTTCTTTCATGGGAGAGTATGCTTTTGCTCAATGTTTTAATGAATAATTTTCTTTAAAAATAAATACTAAGAGAACCAATATACAAGAAAACTTGAATTCTTTTATGTATAAATAAGGGGGAAAAACCCTTTCTAGTCCCTAAGTTTGAGTTTTTGTTTTTATTTGGTTCCTATGTTTCAATAATGTTCAATTCTAATTTATGAGATACAAAATTGTAAATTATATGATATAATGTTAACTAAGATGAGGACAAGACTAATTTTGAATTCCAATACCTCGATGAAGTGATTATTTTCGTTTTGACATTAGTTACTTTTTTTTAAAAAAATAAATATAAAAATAAACTCAAAAGATACACAAGAACTAAAACAAAATGTCAGGTGGCATGATTTCAAGCTCCACATCGAAATGAGTGCTCTGATCAACGCCTTATGTTAGAAATTAAGTCAAACCAAACCAGTCGTATGTTGTCTGACGTTCTAGGCTTGACACCTGCCAATTTCTCGTATGTATGTATATTATATTCTTGATATTGAAGTTAATAGAAGATTGATTTTGTTGGCTTTTAGCAAAATATTAGAAGTGAATTGTCCTACATTGTAAAGATATAAGAAAGTAGTGTGTTCCAAGCACCATAAAAGGAGCAACTGGCTTTAGTTTCAAGATTGATTTTGTTGGCTTTAGTTTCAAGACATCCTAATCAGAAGTACTATAAGGTTGGTGTATTGACTTGGGTTAAATTCTTTTTTTATTCTGTTGTGGAGGGTGGGGGCAAAGTAGTATAATTATTAAAGAGAATGTTTATGTGGATGGGGGGAGAAATTTTTTTGTGTGATTGTAACAATTTTTCATATAATGAAAGTTCTTTCTATTGAAGATTTTTTTTTCTTTAAATTAAAAGTTTTCCCACTTAAATTATTGTGTTATATTTTTTTCATTTTTTATTTCTTAGTTATTTTCTGCTTATTCGTGCAGTACTTAGAGATGGAGCTCGCATGAGTTTAGTGGGAAGCATTCTCATATATTATTGAATATATAAATGGTAGATATTATTTGATTCGATTTTATATAATTATTTAGGGTGTGTTTGGGCCACCGTTTAGGGTTTAGGGTTTAAATAAAAAAAACCCTTTTTTCCTAATCACGCAAATTCAAACGAAAAATCCAATTTAACAGCAAAGAAAGAGAAAAAAAATATATATCAACTAACCATTGATGAATCAATGAGAGAAGAAATTTAAACCTTAATTAATGGTAAACCAAACGAATTACGAGATTGACATGGATACTAATCCATGGCTTTAAACTCATCTAATTAGGATTAAATACAATAGACAATTCTTACTTTAGACCAAATACTAAGCTCCAACACCGAGAACGTGTGACGTAATTGGTTATCTTGTTTGGTGTTAATCCATTTCAACTCTACTGAAAAAAAGTTAGATGACTATTGGAAGTATTTTTGAGTTGTAAAGTTGTGAATTGATACCAGTTGGTAGCCTTGGTGCAAATAGAGAACACCGGAAGCAACGCCCTTTATGATCCCAAACCTATGTTCTCAGAATGACATTGAAGTTGCCAAATATGAAATTATCCAAACTCCCATTAGCCATAAAGTCGATATCGAGCAAGTACTCATTGTATAAGGTGTCGAACTCAACAGCGAACATATGGTTCGAGGGGTTTCCGAGACTGGTCTCGTTGAAAAGGCCTAAATATTGAGCGGGTAAACCATTGTGGTCTTTGGAGGGGTGCAATGGTGAAGGCGAGGCCTTGACCGGCTAAGTTTGGGTACACGGGGACGATGGCGAAGACAAAAGAAGTGGAAAACGAAAAGGCTTTCGTGTCGGATGAGTTTTTGAAGCGAACCGATAGGATTCGTAGAATGCATGGCCCTGGGACATCTCCTTGTCGTCTGTGAGCCTTAAGAGTCCATTCTCTGTGATGCGAAATCCAGGGTAGAACAGCTCCAGAGATGGGGCGGAGAAGAAGAAACAGAGATTCACCATGGAAAACATCTTGCTTTTTTGCGAGCATCTAGTGAATCAATCAAACACACGCAAGCTGTTTCATTCAAACATATTGTTTTATGTTATTTTGAGTAGGAAAGTCCAATTGGATATTCATATAGAACTCTCACCCTTGAACAATTCTTCAGGATTGTTCAAAAATAAGACCAATAATCATTTCGTTTTTTATTTTTTTGTTTATGAGATTTAAGTCAAATATTTTCTATCATGTGCTCCATCTTTCTTATAATATATTCATCAATAGGTAAATACTAATCAAATTTTAAAAACAAAAACAAGCTTTTTGGAAGCTACTTTTTTTGTTTCCAAATTTTGGTTTTGTTTATTAAAATATAGGTAAGATGTAGATATCCAAATAAAGAAAAAAGTATAATAAAGTAGTTGTTGTAGGCTTAAATTTCATAAACAAAAAACGAAAAATAAAATAATTATCAAACGGGACCTAAAATATCTACTTTTCAAATTTCAGTGCTTCCAATTAAATCTTAATGTGTTTTGATAGAGAGTTCAAGAAACCAGAGACAATGGTTATAATGGGTTGTTTAGAATAGGTTTGATAAATAAATAAATTATTATATGAATTGAAAAGTTGAGCAATACTTGTGTTCTTATTAGTAAGGACCCAAAGATTTATGAATTATTAAAATTGTATTGATATTGTATCTCAAAATTTTTAAATCCTTTAACGACGATTAATTGGAGGACAAGTTGAGTCAATTCTAAACAAACCTTTACAAAAAACCTATATTCAACGAGACTTTTAATGAGCAATTAGTTAGGTCTTTTTATTACATTTTTTGGATTTAAAAATAGGACTTTTCTCAATATATGGGCTCAACCAAAATCTTAGAGAAGTAGTTCATATCTTTTATAAAAATGTTAAATTTTTTCATCTTTTTTATATGGGATACTGTGAGTATATCCAACATGCCTCCATGTCATATTGAGAAAACCATTTTAAATTAGATATGAACCATCATAGCATCATAGAGTGATCTAGTGGTCAAAGAGGACTTTAAGGTATTTAAGGTGATAAATTAATCTATAGTGGCCACCTACCTACCTAGGAATTAATTTCCTACACGTTGTTAAAAAAAAATTATTGAATTAGGTCCGAATTTGTTGAACCAAAATATCCGCTTTAATTTATTCACTTAGATCAAATTCAAATTTTTGGGATTAGGTCCGAATTTGTTGAACCAAAATATCCGCTTTAATTTATTCACTTAGATCAAATCTAAATTTTTGGGATCAAATACAAATTTAAGCTTATGCCCAATTGGATAAAGTTCAAATCACCCACTTATGTTTTACCTGTTTGAGTAGGATTGAAATTCATTTAGGAGAGACCTAATATATATCTGCCTGGAAATCTGATACATATTAGATTACATGATTATCTATAGAGGCAGTGATGATTTTGAAATTTGGGTTATCATATCACAACTGGTAAGCAAGATTAGGGTGGGCAAGTTGATTTTCATATGGAATGTTAGGATTGTTTTGTTGGTTGATATAATTAAATTTATTATCAATTTAGATTTTTGGATTGATTGGTGGTTTAACTTAATTTAATATAGTATACGTCTAAGACGAGATTACAAATATTAATACATAAGATTATATTGTAATATCGGCTAGCCAACTCAAGTTAATACACGAGACTATTATATAGTTTTTATATATGGGGAAAAAAAATGAAAGTAAGAACACGTGTACGTACATTTTATATTTATTAAAAAAGTTAATACAATAATTACTCATATTTTTTAAATAACATACAGACAAATCCTAGGTTACGCAAACAAGCATTTAGTATACTCCGGTTGAAATTGATTAGAACTTTTTAAACTTTTGAAATTGTAACAAACTCAAATGAACATTAAGAATAAAATCAACTCAAATGAACATTAGAATCAATCAATAACTACATTAAAATTTATAAAGTTTGAAGTTTTCTTTAATTCACACATATTTTCAAATTTGGTTTTTATTATCATTTTTTTTTTCTTTATAATCAACAATCATTTAAAAATGAACATTAAGAATAAAATCAACTCAAATGAACATTAGAATCAATCAATAACTACATTAAAATTTATAAAATTTGAAGTTTTCTTTAATTCACACATATTTTCAAATTTGGTTTTTATTATCATTTTTTTTTCTTTATAATCAACAATCATTTAAAAATGGAGTAAAACTCCCTAGCACACATAGATGTATAGAGGAGCCCTACAATTTGATGATGGTGCACCATTGGTACCACAAAAATTATTTTATATTTTAATATTATTATTTATAAAATAATTTTTTGTGGCATTAATGGTGTCACATATTCAAAATGTAGGGCTCTCCACACATCCACGTGTACAAGAGTTTTACTCTTAAAAATGGATGACAAAGGAGATTAATTACATGTACTGTTTAGGAGGGCGTCGTGATTTATGAACCTATTTCTTCTTTGATTTTGGTCTTCTATGTTGGCTAAAGTGGTTTTGACTTTTATTGCATTAACAACTCCCCCATAACCATCATGTATTTTTGTGATAAAAGTACTTCATCAATGTAATTAAACTTATAATTTTGTAGACTCCATCACATAAGTAGACAATTTTGAGGAATGTTATTATTTTAATTTTGTTGAGAACAAAAAAAAAATATAATATAAAATATAATAAGAATGAAATACACAAACTTGTGTAACAAAATAAGGTTAAACAAACTTATTACTATTTTTTTTTTTTTTAATTTTGGACATACTTCACGCATCTTAATTATGAAAATTTGTAGTAATTTGTCACCAAGACTCTCTTGGCCTCTAAAATAAGTTAGCCTTAACCCTAAATTTAAACAACCAACCCTCCAAACAAATAGATCTTTAACTAAACTCAGATTAATTATGATTTACACATTACACTTACATATATTTTGATTTAGAGATTAAAAGTGTAAATTGTGTAAACGACACTAAAGTTATAACTTCTTGAGGAGTCATTTGCTTTAAGATGATCACGCCGGTAATAAAATTGTTCCGATATCGAGCATCAAAGTTACATTTATTTTTCAAATATGATTTCATTTTTTATTTCCTATACATGAATGATAAGGTTGAAAATTTTGAAGCCTTTTCTTTTTTCTGAAGTCATACTAACTACTATGATTCAAATCCAAAATTCAGAATGTTCATACTAAAAAGACTATAAGGTTGAATTTTGAGAATAGATGTGTAGAAAGAGCATTAAAATGTGTGCCAAGTTACGTTATACATTAAACTCAGAGATATGACTTATGAAAACTACTACTTTCTTTTATTAAATTCTACATCACAAACTAAGATTCTGGAAAAGCCAAATTTTGACTCCAAGTTTTTCCTTTTCTTACAAAACAAAAAGATGTAAAACTTTACCCTACTTTTGGCTTTTCTCCTGGCTCAAGAACCCTTCTTCTCAGCTACTAATCAAAGGCAATAATCCTTCATCAACTGTAACAATTTCCCCAAAAACAGAGATAAATCTCACTTGATTTTAAATCAAAACCACATCTAACATTCTTACAAATTTGGAGCTTTTTTTCTGTTTACAACTTAGTCTCTGCCATTGATAAGAGAAAGAGGAGAAGTGGAAAATGAAGCAAAACTCATATCCATATCCCTAATTCCAGTCGACGAATTAGTGCTGTACTTATTAAACGATGACGAAGCAAAAGAATTCACAAAGTCATCGAACCCTACCCCGTTCTTCCTCCCTTCCACCACTTTCGGTGCCGATATCTCCTCCGGTACTACGATTTCACCCTCTAAAAACCGCACCACCTGCCTCATACTTGGCCGAGCTGCTGCTGTGTCGTTCGAGCAGAACAACCCCAGCTTCACAATCATCTCGGCCTCAACCACATTCAACTTCCCTTTCAATTTTGGATCCATTACTTCCATTAATTTCCCTCCCTGGTACTTGTCCCACACCCAATCCACCAGCACCAGCTCCTCGGCCGATGCTTTTGGGTCGATCGGCCGCCTCCCGCAGGCTACTTCGAGCAGAAGTGCGCCGAAGGCATATACATCTGAGCTTGTGGTGGCTTTCCCTGTTCTAGGTAGCTCTGGTGCTAGATATCCCAGTGTTCCGACTACTCGAGTCGTGCTAGGGTTTGCTCCATGCTCGTATAGCCGAGCAAGGCCAAAATCGCCAAGCTTCCCGTTCATCTCACTGTCCAGCAGAACATTACTGGCCTTCACATCTCTATGAAGAACAACCTATAACAAAAAGAACATGAACAATCGATTATATTCAGTCAATAAAAGAAGGTCCTTTTGAAATTTCAAAATGTAGATATCAAAATGCCGAAAACAAAATACAAAAAACTAAGGTCCTTTTGAAATTCTAACCAACAACTACTACCTCCAACAGATAGGTTTCATTACTTTCATACCTACATTTTCATACTTGTTTTGGTTTTGATATCTACATTATTCATTACCTAGTTTTGATTTATGAAATTTGTATTGGTTAGGATTCATTACTATGAAAATGAAACCATATGTACACAATTTCACTTATATGAACTTAAATTTTAAAAACTCAAAATGAAAAATCAACGAAAAGGAACCTACATGATTATCAAACGGGACCAACCTGTTCGTAGCCTTCGTGCAAGTAAAGAAGGCCGGAGGCAACACCCTTTATGATCCAAAACCTCTGATCCCAACTCAAGACCACATCCGGCTCATCGAAAATGTAGGAATCCAAGCTTCCGTTCGCCATATAATCATACACAAGAAGCAAATCGCCACGGCGACGACACCATCCCAATAACTGAACTAAGTTCCGGTGACGAAGTCGACCAATGCTAGCAATTTCCGACACAAATTCCCTCAACCCCTGTTTCGATTCATGAGAAATCCTCTTAACAGCCACAAGCGTTTTTGAATTCGGCAAAATCCCTTTATAAACCTTCCCAAATCCACCCCGCCCCAACAGCTCCTTATCCCTAAATCGCTTCGTCGCTTTCTTAAGCTCCTTGTAAGAATACCGATGAGGCCCAATTTCAAGCTCCCAAGCTTCAACAATGTCAGCATTTCTAATCTTCCAAATGATGAACAAAGCAACACAAATCGCAATTACAATGATCAGAACAGTAGAAGCAGAAACCCCAATTATCATACCGGTGTGTTTCTTCTTCGGACCGGGCACGGCGGGCAGAGACGACAGATCCAGAGACTGGGCCGGTCCGTTCATACTGAAACTCCATCCCAACACATAGTGAGAACTCGCAAGAAGCCCAGTCGAGGCCGAGAACCCGACGTACATAAACTCGTGAAAAATTGGGGACAAATCTACACGAAACGAGAGAATTGGGATCTTGGGTTTGGTCGAAAATGGAGAAAGAAAAACAGAGATGGTGGTTACAGAGGAATCGTAATCGATCCAAGCTTGAACGGATTTCCCACCCTTTAGCGTTAGGTTTTGCTTAATGGATTTGTTTTCGTCGACGAAATAGGAAGCTGTTGTTGAAGCATTAGAGACCATATTGTTGAGATTGATTCCGATGTGGTTGTCGTTGATGTCGCCGAACTCGAAATCCTGAACGGTGTCGAACTCGACGGCGAAGATGTGGTTGGAGAAGTTTCCGAGGTCGGAGGCGTTGAGAAGGCCGAGATACTGGCTGGGAAGGCCGTGAAGGGCTTTGGAGGGTGCGATAGTGAAGGCGAGGCCGTGGCCGCCGAGGGTCGGGTACTCCGGCACGACGGCGACGGCGAAGGCGGTGGAGAAGGAGAAGGCTCCGCCGGCGGAGGAGTTTTTGAAGCGAACAGGGGACGTGAAGAAGGCGTGGCCCTGCAATCTGCTGGTGTGGTTTGTGAGCTTTAGGATTCCGTTCGGCTCGATCTTGGCCATGTCGGTGAGGGATATGTTGGCGGCGGCGGCGGGGTTGTTGAATCCGGCGAAGAAGAGCGGCTGAGATGCGGCGGGGCCGGCGAGGAAGAGGAAACAGAGGAAACAGAGGAAATGGAAATGGGCCATGGGGATTGGGATCTAGAAGGTTGTGTTTAGGAATGTTGAAGAAATTTGGTGAAGGTGAGGGATAAGAAGTGGCATTGTGAGCAGATTTTGTTGAAAAGAGTGACAATGAGAATGACAATTTGTGAGTGGAAGAGTGAAGAGGGAAGATAATGGGGCCTCTTCTTTTGAGGAATGCCAACCCTAATTTTCTTTCCTTTGTTTTTTTGAAAATACATTTTTAGAGGTGTTTATTTGTCCATGGTAAAGTATTTAGTAATTATTTCTTGAAAAAACACATTCCAACTAGTTGTTTAATTACTTAGGGTATGTTTGGACCATCGTTTATGTAAACGATCGGATTGGTTATAATAATTCAACTGATCTTTGTCCCACCGTTTATTATAAACCGTGTCTACCTAAATCTGCGTGCACGATTATCTAAACCTACGTGCTCGTATATTTAAACTTTACATATATTACTTTTTATTACATAATCAGCCCCCAAACACCGTTTATCATAATCTATGTTATAATAACCTGCCCTTCAAACACCATTATAATAACTCATCGTTTATCATATCCTACCGTTTATCATAACTTCCCGTCTATTATAACCAAACCGGTGCTCCAAACACACTAGAGTGTGTTTGTTTTTTGTAAAAATGAATAAAGTAGAAGATTATGAAGGGGTTAATAGTAGTTAGAAGTGGTTAACTACTCATTTAGGGATTGAAGTTAATAATAGTGAAGTGATCAACTACTTATTTGGAGATTGAAGTTAATAGTGGTTAAATGATAAATTTGATGTAAAGTTTAGTAAAATTTAATGTGAGATTTGATAATAAAAAATTCGAAGAGTGGTTAAATGCGGCTGTTTACTACAAAAAACAAACGAGGGTTTTTTTAGGAGTGGTGATTAACCACTTCTAGCTATTCATTTTAATCATTTATTTTTAATTACTCAAAATAATACTTGTTTTAAAATAAAGGTAACCATCCCTAAATCAGACACCGAAGACATCAAAGGAATACTGTTGGAAGACTCAAACACCTCTACAAAAAAGTTACATTCAAAGAGTATTTTGATGTAACTCCTTCACAAAATCTATATCTAAACGAGTCATTACAAAACGTCAATTTTCTAATTACTCAAAATAACTCTTCAAATTACTTCAATAAATAAATAAATAACTCATCCAAACACTTTCAAATATATTGTTAGACTATATGTTTAAGATATAGTTTCAATTTGGTTCTTGCATTTCAAAATTGAACACCTTTTCTCTTAATATTTTAAAAATACTTAGTTTTAATTTATGAGATAACAAAATCCATAGTTAATATTGACTAAAACAATGAATAGACTAATTTTAAATTTCAATATATATTAATAAATTTATTATTTTAATTTTCTCGTAAATTTTTTTTTTTTTTTAAATATGTATAAGTAAACTTAAAAACAAAAATATATGGGGATCAAAAGTGAGCATTATTGAAATGTTAAGGATAAAAATGTTCAATTTTGAAATGTATGAACCAAAATTAAAGTTGATTTTAATACTAAAAAGGTAACTTTCTTATTTAATGTAAATCATTTTTATCTATAATATTTGAATGATACTTCATTTTGATATGTGAAATAAAAAAAATGGTTATTATTGTTGATTTTTTTTGACAAAATATAATGTTGATTAAAATGATGCTAAACTAACTTTAAATTTTAATGTTTTAATAAAATGATTATTTTATTTTTTATGTGAATTTAGTTTTTTTTTTTTTAAATAAATATAAAAACAAACTAAAAAATACATAAGTTGAAGTAAAAATATTCAATTTCAAAATATATGACCTCACATTATAAATGTAACTTTCTCTTCTCTTTTATTTTTGAAGTTATATTTCTTGTTTCTTTGTTTTATTGTTATTATCATTTATTTACAAAATGATGATGATGTATTTATAAAGAGAAATATTTACATCATGTTCGGGCATGATGTATAAAATAATGTCTACTTATGTGGTTCAATATGAGCCACAATCTATTTTTGTTTATTATATTTTAATTTTAAAATCACATAACTTGTGGTCCACATTAAACCATACTGGTGGACATTATTTTATATGTCATATCCAGGTATGATGTAAATATTCCTCATTTATAAATATGGTACCTATCTATGTTTAAGTGAAGAGAAGGGTCCTAAAGGGGTAAATAGTTGGTAAAGTAGGGCCAATGGCATTGAGCAAGTTGGCATTAGCAGATATAATAATGAAGGCAATACTTTATTTAAAAAATAATAATAGCCAAGTTTCACTGTCAATTTTTCTTTTGTCTTTTTGGTGTCATATATTCTAAGCTGATTCAACCATCCTAGACTAGGAGTCTTTCCAAGCCCCACCTATTGTATTTTCTTTTGGTGGGAATCTTTCTTTTTTCTACATTTAATTAGTAAACATTAGACTAAAATTGAATGCTTGATTTTAATTTCAAATAATTTATTCAATCTCATGTCAAGATGAGAAAACGAAAATCATCTTCAATTTTAGTAAAAATAACAATTCTACTTTACTACCATCAAACTTAAGGAACTTTATCTTTTAAATATATTCTTGCTCATTGTATTTAATTCGAAACTAGACTCAATCGAAGTAATTTAAAATACATGTTTTTGTGAGACTTTTGTACATATAATTTCAAAATTACTAAGTTAACATAAGTTTGTGTTGTACATATAATTTCAAAATTACTACGTTATATATAGTGTCTTGTTGACATAAGTTTGTGTTGTTCAATGTACTACAACATTAAATAGTTTTTAGAAAAAAGACTACAAAATAAATTAAGTAAAATTATAATATAGTTATGTATAGGTGGAAGAAAGTTGAGTTTAGTTTTTATGATTTTAAAAATAATGACTAAGTTCATATAATTTGGAGAAATTTTAAATTTAGAATTTTTTATAAATATAAAAAGTAAGTTATTGTTATTTATAATCGTTCCACCAATTCAATAGGTGAAAGTCAATTATTCATATTTAAATTTTGTAATTTTTTTGTCCAATTAATTATTTAATTCATTTCATATATAATATATGAATAGATAGTTTTCATATATTTAATTTGCTAACGAGAGTACTATTTTTTAGATTTTATCAAATCATATGAATTAAATTATGGAGACTAAATTTTAATTTAATCTAAATCATAAGGTTAATTTTAGATATTAAAATTATAGGACTAAACTACAAACTGCTTGAACTATTTAGCATAAATTTATGATTTAGCCAAATAAATGTAATGACAAAATTCAAGTTGGTATTTTATAAAAAAAAATTTTGACCAAAATAAGATGTCTAGAAAATTTTAATTGAAAAGTTGATGTGACTTGAGTTTTTATTTTTATTTTTATTGTCAATTTGACATGAGTTGGTTAAATCTTCATTAGTATGAATCGAAATAAAAATTAAATCATAGTCTGGGGATTTAATTTGCTAATTAATTTAATCATGTAGTAAGAACTTGGGTTTGAATGACATGAATTCTTAGTATCAGATCAGGTCAAAGCTGATCAAACTCATCATCCTATGAGTGATGATATTTAATTTAATATCATGTATGATGTTACACATTATTGATATAAATGTATTTACAGGTTTGTAAGAGATTTCTAAAACTTTTAGAGATAAACTTTATGAAAACTCTATCTCTCTCTTGGGGGAGTTTGATGAGTGGATTAGTAAGGAGTTATTTGATAAAGAGTTATATTAGATAATATGAAATTCACCTTAAAATCATTTGGCAATAAAGTGAATATTCCCTATCTCTTACGAACATAGTTGAAACTTCTTGTGATGGTTGGATATACTTTTAAAAATAAGCTTCACCTAGTTTTAAAGCTCCTTTTTTAAGCCTGTTTAAAAGCTCCTTTTTATATGGTTTTTTGGTTAGATTCATATTATTATTTAGCTAGTAATATGAATGTTGGGTTAGTCCAACCATCAAAGTGACTCAATTAGTCGGTGAAATTTTTTTAGTGTTTAAGGTGATGAGTTTAATCTATGGTAGTAATTAAATTGGTCAATAAAAGTTTTGGAACGTTTAAAGTAATAAGTTTAATCTATGATGCCTACCCAAGTATTGGGGTCAGATTTTAGATACACAATTGAAAGTTAATTTTTTATATTTTTTTTTTTTTTTTAAATTGAGAGTTTCAAAGACTTGTTAGACATTTTTTTTTTCTATAGTTAGGAGACTGTTATACACAAAATTTTATAGTGGGCAAGTTGAGAGCAACATAATGATATTTGAAAGCTTGTTTTTTTTTATAAAAGAATTCAAAATAAGTATTTGGGAGCAACGTATTCATATTTGAGTAAACAAAACCAATTTAATTATAGTGGGCAACCAATGGCATACAAAACTGTCGGAAAGATAAGGATTTGGAACATTTTATTTTTTAAAAACCAAGCTTTTGTCTTTTGTTTTTCTTTTTTCTTCATTTAATTGGTCGACATTAAAATAAATGCATGCGCCGTAGTAGGCAGCTAAAGCAATATCGACTCATTATTACACTAGTACCGTTGGTCAATGGGAGGTTTTATGAATCATATTCATCAAAATTAATATACACATTAGATTAAAAAAAAATAAAATTGAACTTAATTCCTAAATATATGGTGGATTTAAATTAGTTTGGTGCAATTTAATTTAACACTATAATCAGACGTTCGATGAATCTATCATAAATGCTAAATTTGGTGATATTTTCATGGAGGAGTAACACTTTCAAATTGAAAGCAGTCTCTAATACGAACTTCCACTGCACCGTTGGGTGTATTTTGATCGTGGACCACATCGCAACATTGTCTTCGTGGTGCCTGTTCATCCATTGATTATATTAAAATCTCTTAATTCATTCTTTAAAATTGAATTTACAAAATGATAATTAACAAAAAAAAAGAAGCTAATCTCCACTAAGAACATTAAAACCATTAACAAAAGTAGAGAGCTCTATTGATATTATATATAATCAATAAAAAAATTTATAGGTTTAGTTCCCCACTTTCTTAATATTGTTGGACTAAGAAAACATTAAAGCCAAGTTGAATTTTTTTTTAAAATGAAACCACGTTGAAATGACAATAAATATAATATTCAAACACATACACCACAATAAATATAACAGAAAATATTATCCATTATTCAATTATTAAAGTCTGGTTGGATTATTTGATTTCCAATTTATTGTTTAGAATGGAAAATGAAGCTTATATATCCTATTTTTATATCTAAATTTCATTGTTTTCATATCAAAAAAGAAGTATTTTTGTTTAGTAAAACTCCTCTGCAAATAAATGGGTAGAGACACTCTATATTTGGCTTATGTGGTATTATTGTGTGCCACAAAAAATTATTTACCTTTTCAATATTTTTTTATAATATAAGTTTTTGTGGTTTTAATAATGCCATATAACCTAAATGTAGAACCGCTCTATACATACATGTGTAGAAAAGTTTTACATATATAAGTTTTTTAGAGTTTATTAAAGTTTTATAGTTATATCCTACATACATGCTTGCTTGAAGTTCAAAATTTTAAAGTTTATTAAAGGCTTTACAATTTTAATGAACTACTTAAACGTAATTTAAAGTTTAGTTAGTTTTAAATCCATGAAAAGAATATATACTCTTATAAAATTGTTTTTAAGAAAAGTTAATTTTTTTTACCTGCCTCCACCGTCGGCGGTCGAACTCCGGCGCCGAAACATAGAAATACCGAACAGCCAATGCAGGAGCGAAATCCGGCCGCTCACACTCCTTCTCGCCCTCCTCCACAAATTTCCGATAACTCGTCGACGTACGCTGTCCCCCTCGGAGACTCTCGGCCGCATCCAAGAAATACAAAGTAGGTCTTTCACACGGGTCCGAACTTACGGGCCGCGTATCGAAAGTAAAGGGCTCATTAGCATATGACTTCCACGTTTGGAACGTAAGAAAAATGGTTTCGAGTTCCTTAGCCATGGCTAGCCTTGGATACAGCTGAACACTGTAGCCCCACGACACGGAAACGGACCAGTTACGAGCCGTGTCGTAGCAGAAGGTGTGCTGAAGGGCTCGAGCCGGGTCCGTTTTGTAGGCGCTGTGGAGCTTCTTGAGCGAGTCGGGTTGGGACATGGCTGGGAATATGGTCTGCACGTAGTCCAAGTGGTGGAGCGACACTAACGGAGCTAGTGGATGCGCAGCTAATAACCCATATGGATTTCCTCTTATATCCACCTGTAATTCAACGCCTATAATTAAATATTATTTCATTGCTTAAAATAATATGAAGCTGTATAAATTTTTTGTTTGACTTCTAATTCTGTTCTTAATTTTAGTTTGCTTTCAAATTTTTAATTTGATCACAGATTCCAAAGAATAATGTTAGCGAACTTTCTAGTTTTTACTTATCATTCATGTTCTTAGTTATAAAAACAAAGTCATTAATGTTTAGAATGATAATAGAAGTCTTATATATTTAACTATATTCGAATTGATATATTTTGTGTGTGTTTTATTTTTTTGAAATTAGTGTATATTATGTTTTTCTATTTTTTTTAGTATATATTTGAGGAGGGGAGACAAATATCGATTCTTAAGTTTATGAATCAATAAAATTAGTATGTAATTAGAATGATTAGATTAATATAATTAATTTTTATCATTTTTAAAAATTAAAAGTATTGGAAATCATAAACATTTGAACTATTACTACCTTTTACTACTTGCATTTTAAAACAATTTTTTAATTATCCAATCCATGATTTTTTTTAAATATATTTGAATAGATATATTATGAGTTTGCCATATTTGTTTACAACAAATTAGGATTTGAATTTTATTATTTTTAATTAAAATTGTAGCTTACAAAATAAATAATATATATATATATATATAATATGGCTTCAAAGCTTACCTATTGCAAGTGAC
The DNA here is from genome assembly GCA_036507275.1 of Sicyos edulis. NCBI lineage: Eukaryota > Viridiplantae > Streptophyta > Magnoliopsida > Cucurbitales > Cucurbitaceae > Sicyos > Sicyos edulis. Next base: position 44,508,096 of record CM071847.1, on the reverse strand, counting down.
ATACTGGTTTGATATATTTCTAAAAAATATCAGTCTACACCTATCATTTTGCTATATGTTTGGAAAAAATTGAATTTGTAAGGTTCAATTCCAAGTAAAAACTAAATGCCTATTAAAAAAAAAAAAAAAACTAAATCCAAAGTTTTAAAAATCATACAACCAAGTTAAAACTTAACCTTAAACCAACTATAGCATAAGAAATTCTAAGTAAAAAAAACTATAACATAAGAAAATTAGAAGTTTGACCTAAATGATAAAATCCTATGAAAAATTCGTAGAACTTTTTGAATTAAGAAGGAATTACCTGGTGAAATCCAAGCTCTTTGGTGAGCGGAATGCCAATCTCAGTGATGCAGGCCTGAACTTTTTGATCGGAGCCGTACATATGAGCGTAACGGTTGATACACGAGTCTAAAATATCAACGAGCACCGCAGCAAGAGGGTAGCTGATGGCGAATCCACCGCCGCCGTAGGCCATGGTGTAAGAATGAACTACATCTTGTTCGACGCTCTCGGAGTTAGCTCCGATATAGTACATTTGATTGTGATCGTATTTACCCAACACCTCCACCAAGTTCTCTGTGAAGAACACTGTATCATCGTCCCCCATCACAAACCACCTCACATTCTCCAACCCTAGTTCAAATGTCTCTTTTATAATCCTAGCCACTCGAATCGCAGACCGAAAACCGTACCTATTTAAGAATATGAATAAATGATCAAAACATGTACTCTATTAAGTAAAGCTTGGGGTAAAAAGATCCCAAATTCATATTAAAATTGGTAATAAAATCGACTAAACTCGAGCTCACATTGAAATTATATATATTACTAAAATAGTGAAAGAATTTATGCATTGTTTAAAAAAAAGTGAAATCTCTTCTACATTCATTTATATTATTATATAATAAAGAAATAATTTTGTGATTATAAATGAATGTAGATGAATGTAGTTAAAACATTATATATGTTGTGAGGATAAATGTTCGAAGTCAACCAGACAAGAGCTCTAAAGACCTTTTATGTAACTTAGTAATAAGTTATACGTTTCTATCCTTTATCTCTCAATTATTATTGAATAAAACAATGTTTAATTTCTTCATGATCTACCCTATTAAGTTAAAAAAAAAAAAACACACCCCAAAAACAAAATCAACTATGTATACAATATCTAGCATTTAAGTTTAATATTGATTTAGCAATACCAGCAAGTGTAGTTGAATTTGGAGGTGTCACCGGAGATCTGGTACGGCGGAGACGATTCCGGCCAAGGAAAATCAGGCTTCTCATCAAGCCAAACAAACCCACGACTAACTTCCTTTTTCCACCAAAGCTCGCAATAATGGCGTCGCTCGTTCCATGTCTTCGCGGATCCACCAATGCCAAACACGACATGGGATATATTTGTCGGTTCTTCTCCAAAATCGAAACCCTTAACTTTTCGGATACTCGAATGCCGGAGCACAGGCCCATGACAGCCAAAACATCGGCGGTTTTCGTCGTAAAAAGTAAGGTAAATGAAGAGAGAAAACGAAGCGACGGCTGAGATGACGAGAAGGGCTCTAATGAAAGGGGCAAAGAATTCAGTTGGCCGCAAGATCAAAACTTTGCAGACTTCTAATGGTTTCCGAATTATCAACATTTTTCAAAATCAAAAGAGATGAGATTTTTGATAATGAGAAGGGAAAGGAAAATAATTTTTTGGGATTGTAACGTGTGAGGGTGTTGTGTGTTCATGTTTGTTGCACATTCATATAGAAAAAGATTTTATTTTTTTAATATGGTATTTTTAAATGTGTTGCCAGAAATGTTTATGGAACAAATAATGTGGATCTATATTTAATTGGGTTGCGAATATTGACCCTAAGATTTATGATTTAAGAGTTTGTGGAATTGTTGATTGTTTTGCTCTTTCTTTAGATGGTAAATATCTTTACAAATATGGGAACTTTATGTTCGTCATATTCTTTTTCCTCAAAGTTATGATTATTTGTTATTAGCTTTCTTTATAATTATAATGACAAAAATGGTTTTATTTCTTAGTTTTAAGTCCCTTTGATTTAATAAACAGTTCTTAGTGATCAAAGTAAGCATTTCACATATATTTATTCATATGTCAATGGCAGATTAAGAAAAAAACAATCACCGAAGATTTTATTCGAAAAGAAAAAAGAAAAGAAAAAAACAATTGTATCAATGATAACAACATGAGCATGACTTAACCTTTGATTCTAGTTTTAGTCTCTTAGGGACTGTTTGTTTGGCATATTTAGGTAATGGTTAAGTTTTAGGATTTATTAACTTCTCTAAAAAGTTTATATCCAAACGAGCTTTTATTAACTCTTCTTTATTTTTATTTTTAAAAATAACTTTTATCTTTAATCATTCATTTTTAATCATTCGTTTATAATTACTCAATCATTTCTAACCACTTATTTTTAATCATTCCTTTCAAATCAATCAAAATAACTCATTTTTATCCATTCATTTTTAATAATTTCTTTTTTAACTACTAAAAATAACTATTCATTTTTAAATTTATATAAAAATAAGGTTTTGACTCTTAACTCCTATACTCAAAGACTACATCCAAACGAGTTTTTGACACAAATTTCAATTTTTAACTTCTCAATATAACTCTTTAACTCAAATACCACTTTCAAACAAGGGGTTGTTTGTTTGGCATATTTAGGTAGGATTTAGTTTTAGGATTTATTAATTTCTCGAAAACCTACATTCAAACGAGTTCTTATTAATTTATCCTCATTCTTACTTTTAAAAATAACTCTCATTTCTAACCATTCATTTATAACTATTCATCCATTTCTAACCACTCATTTTTAATCATTCATTTCAAATAATCAATCGAAATAACTCATTTTAACCCTTCATTTTTAATAATTTATTTTTTAACTATTAAAAATAATTATTCATTTTAAATTTGCATCCAAATAAGGTTTTGACTCTAACTTCTCTACACAAAAACTACATCTAAACGAATCTTTGACATAACTCTCAACTTGTAACTAGTCAATATAACCCCTTAACCTAAATCTTACATAAAGACGTCAAACAAACACCCCTTAACCTTTGTTTTTTTTAATCAATGTGAGCATAACTTAGGTGACATAAAATGTTAAAATTTGTAGTCTTTTATAAATTACTAAATATTTTTTATAAATTATATATAAAAAACATATTGGATCGAGAGAATGTCTGAAAAGTAGCAATAAAAAGTGGAGGATAAAATAGCAATAGAAATATGGAGTGTGATATTATTCTACGGAGGAGTCACGGTCTCAAAAGGATTGCAGGCTCTGATTTGGACATTCACAACACTATCAATTCCACCTCCACCTGTTCTTCTGCCATCCACCACTTCGCAACATTGTCTTCGTGGAGCCTGCCAACACAAACGAATTATTGTAACTATCTAAAATAACTCCTCATTTCTAATTACTCAAAATAATTTTTCTCATTTTTAACTATTCATTCTTAATAATTCATTTCTAACTACTCAAAATAACTCCACATTTTTAACTACTCATCTTTAACAATTCATTTCTAACAAATTAGTTTTAATCGTTCATTTCTAATTATTCAAAATAATTCACCATTTTTAACTTCTCATTTTTAATTATTCATTTCTATCTCCAACACCTTTTTGATAGTCATAAATGTATTTTAACCAATCACTCGTTCTTTCTTGATAAATAGACCAACTTATAATGGTTGTTTAAATATGTAATTGAAAAACAGTTCCATGGTCCATTAATTTTTTAACATAAAGGTTTACAAAAATGATTTAATTAAGAAATGTTTATACAACAAAACAAGAGAAGCGAAGAAAGGTTATATAAGAAGTTCATTGATCTTTGAGTATACATCTCATAATTTTGCTTTTGATTCTATCCGAAAGATCTCATTATCAACGAAAATGGTTATTATCACTTATATATATATATATATAACCTCATCTAACCTATATGAGATACTTTATTTGCATCCAACCATTCAAAAGTTTAAAATTCATACCGAAAATCAACTAAAAATTAGAGATTATTAAATATTAGGTATATTTTTTGCATACGATTGAGCATTTGGATTCTAAAGAAAATTAAGTTTGGGATGGAGAGTTAGTTTGAAAAGTTCTCTTAGAGTAATTATTTTGAATAGTAAAAAATTAAGACTTGTAATCAAAAACTTATTTGAATGTAGTTTTTATGTAGAGAAGTTAAAGACAATAACTTGTTTAGATGTGAATTTAAAATGAGTAATTAAAAAAGAATGATTAGAAATCAATGGTGAAAAATGAATTATTTTGAAAAGTTAAAATTAATTATTTTGAGGAGTTAAAATGAATGATTAAAAATAACTGATTAAAAATGGGGAGTTATTTTAAGTAGTTATAAATGAATGATTAGAAATAAAGAATTATTTTGAATAGTAAAAATGAAAAATTATGTCAAATAATTATAAAAAAATTGTTCAAATGTAATTTTGAAGAAAGACTTAATAAATCCTCGATCTAAAGTCTCCTTAAATACGACAAACAAACACCCCCTCGGACAAGTTGCAAATTTGGGCCAAGTAATTTCACAAAAAAGAAAAGAAAAGAAATGGAGCAATTAGTACTTTTTGGGATGCCTAGCAATTCTGATCTATTTTATACAACTGTGTGGGTTTTATTTTAGTACATATATTCTTTAAATTAGTCTCTATCAATTATTGGGACAAATAATTGGCAGCATTTTATGGTCTCGTCTATATATTAAGAAGACTTTAAAGTCAACTCCAATTAAAGAATTACGAAATATCATCCGTTAAAAAAGATTAATAATAATCATGAAAGGTTCGGGTATTTAGAATTTAATCATCCACATAAGACAGAATTTACTTATTAATATTTTGACAAAGGTTGACGAGACTTATATTTTAAATTTGTCTTGGATTAAAATTTATTAATTTGATACTAACTATTTTCATATTTTTCATTAAAAAAAACTATTTTCATATTTTTCATTAAAAAAAAAAACTATTTTCATATTTTTTTACGGTTTTTTTTGAGAATTTTTTACGGTTAATAGTAGGCCTCTAAACTTTTATATTGAATATATATATATTGAGATAATATTGAATATATTATTGAACTTTGAAAATATTTAATAAATTTTTAATATTCAATTTTGTTTGTATAGATTGTAACATATTCAAAATTTAAATAAAATAATGGATATATTAAATATTAATTAAATTGGTAAAAATATCATTTTGGTCCTTAAATTTTGAGATTTATTCTATTTTAATCATACACTTTCAAAAAATCAATTTTAAGGATTAAATTTTTTTTTTTACTTATGTCCCTAAACTTTTAAGTATTTAATTTCACTTCGACTTTGAAACTAAATTAAATTTGCATTAGAAAGTTTTTATTAATTCATGCTTTAGAAAGTACTCTCTTTTTCATAAATTTATTATATTAAAATCATTAGCCATGCTCAAATAATTTCAAAAAATATTAATTTGATCAATTTTAAACTTTTTTTTTTAATTTTGGAACTAAAATAGAACCAAGATAGAAAGTTAAAAAACTAAAATATTAGACTTTTAAAAAATTAATAACCAAATTAAAATAAATTAAAAAGTCCAAAGATTAAAACTAATTTTTTCAAAATTTAAGAAGTAAAAAGAAACAAAATTAAAAGTGTATGGACCAAAATAATATTTCTAACTCATTAAATATAAATATTCAATCAAAGTATGAATCAAAATATCAATTTTTAAGATGGTATATGATTAAGTAATAATCAGATGACAAACTTCTGGTACGTTGGATCTTGACTTAACAAGTCGTTCTTACCCATTATTTCATTTTCCTAAGTTTTTAAAATTGATCTAAAAATTTCCATACCTTCATCCAATCAGCAGCGGCCAACTGGGCAGAAGTCGCCACGCGGAAACGCTCCACTTTCTCAGCCACTTGGAATTCATCTCCGCTACACCCCTTTTCCCAAACATCCAATTCCCTCTTATAAGAAGTCACCGTCCGGTTCAGGGCTCCAACCGGGTCCAAGAAGAACAGAATCGGCCTCTGGCACGGGTCGGGCTGGACGGGTCGGGTGTCGAAAGTGAACGGGCCGTCGCTCCAACTCTTCCACGTCTGAAACGTCTGAAAGCTCTTCTCCAAATCCTTGGGCGTGAGAACCCATGGGTAGAGCTGGACGCTGTAGCCCCATGAGATGGATACGGACCAGTTCCGGGTCGGGTCGTAGCATAAGGTTTGCTGGAGGGTCCGACCCGGGTCGAGGTCGTGGGCGGATTTTAGAGCGGCTAAGGCGTGGATTTGGGTCATGGTTGGGAAAATGGGTGGAAGGTAGTCCACGTGGTGGAGGGATACTAATGGAGCGATTGGGTGCGCTGCTAACAGCCCGTATTGGCTTCCTCTAATATCCACCTGGAATTAATTGTACCATAAATATTGGATTTTCTTTTTTTTGGGAACAACTAATTAAAATGCATGGAGAAAAAAAAAACTACTAGAAGTAGAAAATTGGAACCATGATATTTTGAAATTTTGAAAAAAACAAATCTTTTGCTTCATTAATCTAACATGTTGAGATTAGAATCACGAATGTGAGGAGTTTAAAAATAAAGGTTAAAAGATGGTTTTGATTTCTGCAAGTTGGATTTAAGTTGTTCTATTTTTGTTCATTTATTTAAATAAATTTAAGTTTACTAATAGATTTTCATTATTTTGATTTTTACATATTTATGTTTTTATAAACCAAACAAAAATTTGAAAGTAATTTTTTTTTTAAATAATTGTTTTGGTTTATGAATTTTGAATAGAATTTACATTTTTTTAAATAACTACCCACTTAAATTTTTTTAAAAAAACAGATAATTAACGAAGAGATTTTAATTTTTACATTTTGAAATTGTAGGATTTTAGGGTTTTTAAAGAAATAAATATAGATGTAAAGGGATTTTTTTTATAGTTTTTACAAAGCTTAAATTTGACTCTTATGATCTTTTCAAAAAATAAAAAATTGACTCATATGATAAATTTAAAATTAATTTTATTCGAAATTGATTCAATAATCATAATAATAGAAAATTGGAAATTTTAAAATTACTGAGATCAAATTATAGCAAAGTTTAAATGACTATAAGTAATTAACTAAAATTTATAAAGAAATAGATACAGAAATAAAAATCTTAAAACTAGCATGACCCAAATTAAGAATTACTAGATGAAACCAAGAAGAGCATAATTTCATAGGCATGAATATAGTCTTTGAAAACAAAAAAAGGCTATATAATTGAAAAATTGAAATCATAAATCTCAATCAAACTCATTTAATTTCCACAACAATTAAAAAAGACGACTTGAAAGTTGGAAAAAGACTCACTTGGTGGAAGCCAGTCTCCTTAGTCAAGGGGACACCAATTTCCGCAACACAAGCCTGAACTTTCTGATCGCCGCCGTATAGACTAGCGTACCGATCAAGACAACCATCCAAAATCCTCACCAGCTCCGCCGCCAACGGATAACTAATCGCATAACCGCCCCCGCCGTACGCGGTCCCATACAAATGAATCACATTTTGCTCCACGCTCTCTGAATTACTCCCAATATAATACATCTGGTTGTGATCATACTTCCCCAAAACCGTCACCAAATTCTCCACGAAGAAAACCGTGTCGTCGTCGCCCATCACGAACCACCGCACGCTGCCCTCGCCCAACTCGAAGCTCTCCTTCACGATCCGCGCCAGCCTTACCGCCGACCTGGACCCGTACCAGCACGTGTAGCCGAATGCCGACGTGTCGGCCGAGACTCGGTACGGTGGGGACGTGGATGGCCACGTGGTGTTCGGGTTCTCGTCGACCCATACGTAGCCCCGGGTTGTGTTTGGCTTCCACCAGAGCTCGATGTAGCTTTGGCGCTTCTTCCATGTCTTGGTGGACCCCGCTATGCCGAATAGGATGTGGGATGTGTTTGTTGGTTGTTGCTGGTCGGCGGTTATTTTCCGGTGCTTTTGGAGGTGCCGGTGGTGGCAGTTGGGGTTTTGGTTTAGGGTTAAGAGGAAAAAAAGAAAGGCTATGGAGGAAAAAGCAAGGAAGAGTTTGGACAGTTTATGAGATTTGAATGGATTTACAATCTTCATTGTGTTTTGTTTGTAGAAAATGAAATCATTTTAAATAATTATATACCGGCTGAGTAAATTGTAAATAGACTTTTGATTTTTTTTTTTTTTTTTTAAATTTTATTAAATTTTTAATATGAAAAAAAAAAAAAAATCCTTTGAGTTGAATTTGATTTGATTTTAATATTTCAAAATCAAATATTTTCATTTATTTTTTATGATCAATAAATATTAAGATACATGGAAAGAGTAGAGTAGAGGTACCTTCTCAAATTAAGAATATCTACAAATTAATTTTACTATCCGGTCTCAAATTTGGGATTTCCAAGGAAAATATCCTCAAATATTTTTACTCCTAAACAATTCAATAATGTTACATTTCAGGTCTTTGAAATAATAAACTGATTAAGGACTTGACAAAATGTTGATTAAATAATGATGAAACTAACTTTAAATTCCAATATATTGATGATATTATTTTAGTTTTGATATGAATTTAATTTTTAAAAAAAAGATAAGTAAAAAAACAAAACTGTTAAGATTTCGAAGTGAAATATTATTAAAATATTTAGGGTAAAATTATAAGAAACTTTGAAAGATTAGTCAAATGTATAAAATAATTATAAATATAGTCATTTTTTAAAAAATTAACAATTATATTCATTGATATTAATAATGCTTTCTACAATACTGCATCAATCGTGTATAATATTGTATTAATCAATATTTATATTATAATATTAATAATTATAGATATAATGAATGAACCGGCGGGAGCTCATATAAGAGTTGGCTCCATGGCACCTTAAGGGGGTGTTTGGTGCAGGGATTAGGATTAAGTTAAGAGGTATTAAGTTAAGCTGAGTATTAAGTTAAGCTGGGGATTAAGTTAATCTGTGTTTGGTAAACATATTAAGTTAAAATTTGGATTAAGTTAAGTCGATCGTTGTTTGGTGCGAGGATTAAGTTAAAAGAGTATTAAGTTAAGCTGAGTATTAAGTTAAGCTGTGTTTGGTACGAAGATTAAGTTTCTAAGTTAATCTGAGTATTCATAAGACTATTATCTAAGTGCTTATGTTTATTTATTTCTCATTAAAATTTAAAGTGCAGGCAATAATTAAAGGAATTAACATTCCATTTATAATAAAATAGGAAATATGCATTAACGTTCATTGCATAATAAAAAAAGGTAATATAAAGCAAGTCGACTCCGTACAATGAGTAATCGATGGTTGAACAAAAAAAAGCTTTTTCGTCCTTTAATTAAAATTAGAAGTGGGGTCATCTTGTACGCATCCATCGATGTCAAAAAAGAGATAGATAAGGTCATCATCTGGGTCTGTTCAATAGATAATCGCAGTAGCTGGCCCGATCATTTTCAGGGACTCCAAGAAAAGCGTAGCTTAGTCGAGATCCTTTAAAAGGATGTTCATCAGTACAACCCGTTGTGGACTGGTTAATGGCGGTGATAATTTCTGAAGAATTGTAGCGACTTCGGCTCTTGTAGATTTATTATCCTCCTTTGTCACTTGTAGGGTTGTGACAGGCCAATCAGCAATCCTCACGATTTGCTCGTACTGCATGTTCATGCCGGCACGCAACACATCAAGCATTTCCTGCTTTTCTGAGACCCTTTTTCTCTTCTCTCCCACAAAAGAGGATGATGGTCTACCTACTCTACTTGTGGGGGTATTTGGGTCTTCTTCTTCAGCAACAGGAATCTCAGGTATGTAATATTCTTGGGAACCGCCTGCCTCACCGACCTCTGTATTCAAATCTTCTTCTGCAATATCTCTAGCAGACTGAGATATTGACCCGCATGCTCTATCCTTTCCGAAAATATAAGCTAAGTCATCGTAATGTGGAAAAGGCTTGTTGTTGAGACCCTTTGCATTTGGGTGTGTCTGACAATGAAATTAAGAACATACGATTCGTAAATAAATTGAAATTTTATTTTGTTATATTATAACAATTATTTAATACCTGAACCCAGTTGTCAAAAACAGTTGGCTCCACTTCAATACACTTGTATTTATCATTCCAACCGAATCCACTACAAGTATTGCCCAAAGATCTCGGCAATAGCTTGGCAATCGCTGTCGTTCGCACTCTTCACTCTAGTATCAATCACAGTGGTAGATGTAATTGGGCATCCAGGTAGCTTTAGGTGCATTAGTCGAAGTAGTTCATTATGGTACTTATTCCTAAAAGTACCATTATCTGATCTCCACCCCCCTTCTTGTACAAGTTCCATTAGTGATTGGACTAAAGTACCATCTTCCATTCTGTCCAACTGTGTCGAATGTTTCTCACCACGCAGACCATGTTGCTACATGGAAGTTGTACATAAGAGATAAAGAGTAAGGAATATCATTCATTTAGTATCGTTCATTGCATAATACAAGACAAGTATCATTTGTCATAAAAGTCATGTTATGCCATTCATGATTCATAAAAGTTATAGTCACTAAAAAAAATAAGAAGATTAGAAGCCTAATTCCTACTAGTTTTGGGCTGCGTCAAACATTCTTCGGGCCATGGAATCTCGAAATGTGGTCCAAAGAGGCGATGTCTCGACGAAATTAATCGTCGGGGTATCCTCCATTTCCTCTTGGTAGAGTGTGGCATCGTTTTCCCCTAATATCTCTAAACCAATCGTAGAGCCCATCTCCCTACATATTAAATTATGTAGGAGACAACAAGCTGTTATGATCTTCACTTGTACTTTCGGAGGATAGAAAGACTTGTGCCGCAGAATAGCCCAGCGGTTTTTTAATGCACCGAATGCTCTTTCTATTATATTTCGTGCCGAAGAGTGTGCTTTATTAAAAAACTCCCTCGGATTTCGTGGTGGATTGCTACCCCTCCAATCCGATAGATGATAACGTTAAGCCTCTATAGGGAGCTAAGAATCCATCAGCATTTGGATAACCCGCATCACAAAGGTAATAGTATCCTGGATCAATAAGCACTAGGTTATTATACATTCACTATAAGTGAAAGTAGCATTTTCTTTTAGTCCTTAATTACCATGAGGGACTTGAAATCCATTGTTACGGGATAAAGCATCCCTAAGAACTCTAGAGTCACCACTTGATCCCTCCCACCCGGCTAATTAGCACGTATATGAACTCTCCGCTTGGAGCGCATACAAAGAAGAACGTTTGTTGTGATAATACCCTTCCTATTTCTAAAGGAGGCACGATTTTCAATCGGGACTTGTATCTCTATATGAGTACCATCCAATGCACCTAGACAATTCTCGCATAGTTCGAAGGAAGAAATGAAATTCGGTCCTTACAAGGACTCTATTTTGTAAAGGTAAAGTAATGGTACCTCAAACCACTTCCATCTACTATCGATTGCATGATGGTTGGATAGGTTCGTGTTTCTTGTACAAAATGTCATGACAACGAATCGAGCGATAAGGACAGATTGAAAGTGTCGCGACACTGTCTCGCCGGATCTTGTAAATATTCTTCGAACGACGCGGTTCTTAACATCATGAGCCATGATATGTAGAAACATGGCTACCATTTCCTCCACGTCGATGTAATCCGTACCTCGAAGACCACCGTGGGTCCTTAGCATGTCGCACAAGGTTTCAAAGCAGCTACGATTCATTCTAGTTGTCTCACGACAAGCTAGATCGCTTTGTCTTATCATCGAGAAGAAAGTCATTTGGCGAAAATGGTGTCTAAAGAAAGAGCAATAATTTTTGGTCCTAGGGTTGTAGTTCATTATAAGATTTGCAAGAAGAAGAAACTGGTTCGCCATGTGTAGAGTATTGTTAAAATCGCTATAGTTTTATCGGGATCCATTCTCTAAAAAATAGTTCAAGAAAAGTATCACTCATAATCAAATTAAGTCTAAAAAAATATTCATTTCAACTTCAAACTAGTGGTATAGATACATTAGGAGTCATTGTTTTTAATTTGAACTCATTAAGTCTAAAAGAATGTAATGTTTCTTCTAATTTGAACTCATTGATTAAACCTTTTTTTTCTTAAAAAAGTTCATTTTAATATTGAAATTGATGTCCTAAATTAGTTGTATAGATAAATATCAAGTCATTTTTAAAAATAGTATTGATTTTGCTATATTTATTATATTATTTCTTCAAATACAGATGAAGTTTTTTGTTCTTAGAAAAGTATTTGATTTTAATAGTTAAAATTGATGTCATTCAATTACATCTTTTTCTTTAAATACAAAATTTTTCTTAAATTTGATGTCATTCAAACTAATTCTATAAATAAATTTGAATTCATTGAAAAAAAATATTGTATTTGCAATTTTATTTTCTTTATTGTAGTAGGGATTAAGACGGGTTTTTTCTCCAAAAAAGTTCATTTTATGTTCAAACGAATGGTGTACATGAAATTGAAGTCATTTTATCTTAAAAAAAAGTTCATTTTCTTAAATAGTATTCACTTTCCTATCTATCTATCTATATATATTGATAGAGATTAAACTTTTCAAAATAAGTTAATTTTAGTACTTAAACATGAATGTCGTTTGAAACCAATTTTATAAATTTGATTTTAATATTAAGTTATATAAATTTAAAATATCAATTTATGTAAGCATAATTTAATTATTCAAGAATTTAATTTAATTATTTCATAATCAAATTTTAAGGTTTATTTTAGATTTTAAGCTAAACTTCAAACTTAAAATTTGATCATATTGTTTATTTCAATAGTGAAAACATGAAACAAATATCAAACATAAATGAGAAACAAACATAATTCAAATAGATTTAGTGCAACATAAAATGGATAAAAAAAATATCAACCATAATAAAAAAACAAATTATACATAAAATCTAACCCAATAATATTCATATGATTAAAGTCCCTAGTAATCGGATATTACTGTTTATTACAAAAAAATTTAAGAGAATCAAATGTAGTATATTACAAGTTTGTAACACGAACCTTGAAGTAAATCAACAACTGTGCTAGAGTTACAATCTGGAAAAAAAAAGGGATTGAAAGAGACATTGTTAGCAAAAAAAAAAAAACTTGGAAAAGTTTTAATCGAAAAAGAATGTTAGAAGAAGAGTACCTTTTACAAAATAAAAATAGTGAAACAACTATAATAATGATAAATGAAAATAAACCCCACCTCGGGGAATGGATGCATTACTCATTTCTCATTCAAGATCAAATGCGATCCATTGTTTTTTTTTTTTTTTTTAAAAAAAGAAAAGTTTGAATGATGCAAAAATAGAAAGACGGACAATACAAACAGATATTGAACACAAGTTTTGGACTAATAAATGAAGAACACATGGTAGGCATAGATACATGAATAAGCAAATAGATAAAAAGTGCAAAGTCAATATACAATAAACTTGTGTAATGGAGATAAATAAAATGAAATGAGCTGCATATGAGATAGACATACAATTCAATAGACATATGGGTATGAGATAGATGGCAAACAACACAAAGAAACAATGAAATAGACATATTAGTTGCATAATATAGAGATAGATCAAATGAGATGAGAAGGATATGAGATAGATATATAATTCAATAGACAGATAGATATGAGATTGATAACAAGTAGCAAGAAGGCAATGAATTAGACAGATTTCCTACTTGTGTAATAGAGATAGTTCAAATGAAATGGATATGAAATAGACATGTAATTCAATGGCTAGATGGATATAAGATACATTACTAGCAACACAAAGACACAATGAAATAAACACATGGATATGATTTAGATTAAAAAAAAACACTCACATTGTTAGAGATGAAGCCAGAAAGATGGATGGCAACTGATAAAATGTAAAGAAGGCTTATATAGGAAGGGGAAGTTGTTGGTTAGTTCATCAAAGATTCAATTATCTCTTACCATCAATTAAAAGCAGCAACACATTTTCATATCTCAGAATGATTAGATGAAATGAAAGCAGCAAGACCTTCGAGCTTATCATTAAGCATCAATAAATACAAAAATAGTACCCACAATATTTGAAAACAAAACAAAATCATCCAAATTAAATGGTGATTTAATACTCAACTACCAGAAACAAGGAACAGAGAGCTCATATAGAAGTAAGTAGAAAGTCGTCGGCCATCAATAATATCCAAAATAAATGTGGATTTGATACTCAACTAACAAAGAACAGAGAACAATTCATTAAAAAAAAATATAACAGAGAACAAAGAACAGATCGATGCAATTAGGAACAGATTCGTAATATCCAAAATAAATGTAGATTTGATACTTAACTAACACAGAGAACAGAGAACAATTCATTAAAAAAAAATCTAACAGAGAACAAAAAACAGATCGATGCAATTAAAAGAGATTCGTAATATCCAAAATAAATGTAGTTTTGATACTCAACTAACACATAGAACAGAGAACAATTGATTAAAAAAAATCAACAGAGAAAAAATAAATATGAATGAATTTAGGAGAATGAGATGAAAAAATTTGAAAAAAAAAATGAAGCATTCATCATTGGCTGGAGTTAGGGTTGAAGAAAACTTACCTTCGTGTACGAATCCCACCAAGCCTAATACACCACAAATCCTACCAAGTCAGTAGAACTCCCCAACAGAAATATATATACCATTCGATAAAGGCATATAGAGGTCGATTTTCACACATGCAAGGCCGAAGGAAGTCTACGACGGCAAGATTTGTAGGGGATTCGGCAGCGAGACCTTCAGATCTGGGAAGGAAACCGAAGTTTAGACATGAAACGAACCCAGATCTGGACGAAGGGGAAGACGAAAAAATTGAAACTCCTTAAAAATATGGATTTCGGAGTTCAATGGATGCGAAATTTCAAGAGCAAGAATATTAATGAAAACAAAATGATATTTAGAAGATTGAATCGAACGGATTTGGCTTCAAGAAGTGGAGAAGAAAAGTCGAACGGGAGAGAAAAGAGAGAGGCGTGAGAAGAGAGAAAGGACGCGTGAGAAGAGAGAAAGGAGGAAGTGAAAGGACGGATTAAAAAAAAACACTGTATTTAATCCGTATTTCTTTAATACGAATTTTCAATTTTGATAATCCGGCCACCAAACACATATTAGGGGTATTTATTTAATCCGGATTAAGAAACTCCTTCCTCCAAACACGCCCTAAATGTATCAAGGCTTACCTACATTTATAATTATTTTAATTGAAGAGTATATCCAATATCGTTTCTCTAAAATGATTTGATTTTTAAACGTAAGAATTGAATAGAAATTTCATTGGGATAACTAGTGAAGTGACGAGAATTTAGAAACTAATTAGGGACGGGACTACAAATCTTTAGACTTTAAATTTATGTTTTTTTTTATTTCTAAATTTTAATTAAATTTTAATATGGAGAGTAGTTTACAATTGTACCCCTCCTGTATTTCATAGAGTTTCTTTTTAATCTATTTTAAATAAATTATTCGTAACTACTTTTTTTTAATCTAGAAAAATCTTAAACAATAGCTAATTCTAAAAACGTTACTCAAATATAATTAAATCAATAATTATAAAATACCATGAAATCAGGGATTTTGAAATTTTTTAAAATTAATACGTAATTTAGAAATTTTGTTCTTAACGTTCACAAATATTATACATCCTCTTCCCATAAATCGTACATTCTTTCATTGGTTAGTGTGATTATTATAAGTTCGGAAAATATAAATTAAAAAATGGTTGGGAATAGTACCTGAGCTTGAGTTTTATGAGCGCTTAAGGTCCCGTTTGATAACTATTTTGTTTTGGTTTTTTATTTTTGTTTTTACTTTTTTAATAACAGGTTTGTTTGATAACCAATTTTGGTTTTCTTTAAAAAAAAATTTAAAAATATTAAAGAAATTTTAAAAACTAAAAAAAGTAGCTTTTAAAAACAAGTTTTTGTTTTTGTTTTAAAAAAAAGTATGAAAAGAGCAACAATAAATAGCAAAACATTTAAAAAAAAATCCAAACAAAATGTGATAATTAAAAAAAAAAAAAGTTATCAAACATGTTTTTTTGTTTTTCATTTTTAAAAACATAAAACTAAAATGAGTTGTCAAACATACAAGGTTTTTATTTTTTAAAACAAAAAATGAAAAACTATAAACAAAAAAACAAAAAACGAAATGGTTGTCAAACAGGGCCTTAAATATCTGTTTTTGAAGAAAATGAAAGGTTCTCATTGAACAACCCCCGCAAAAACTCTCAACATATGTATTTGCGATGATGATAGCCCCGCGTTGAAAAATCCAGCCACAAGAGAAATGCATGTATTTTGTTGGGCTCCGATTCTCGAGACTTCGAACGAGAACAACATTGGAGCCACCTTTATGAAGATATAAACGTTTCTGGTGTACGTTTTTAAATCCTTTTTTGTGCTTCGACATTTTTTCCAGTGTAAGCTTTCAAATCTGTTAAATGACTCTTATTTTTAAAGATATTAACGTCTCAAATCGAATTTCTACTCTATTGAGATTTTGTTTTATTTATTATTATTATTATTATTATTATTATTATTATTATTATTATTATTATTATTATTTGCATATGTTAGACATGGTTGACACGTATTTTATACCTAATAGAATTCCTACTTTGTAGGGATAATATTTTCCTTATTTATTTTTATTTCACATATGTTAGACACTGGTTACACATATTTTGTACATATCCTATGTTAGTTACTATTGACACCTATTCTATACAGAGTATTGATACATATGTTAGTTACGTTAGTGTTGTCACTTATATATATTATGTGAGTAACGTTGCTCCTTTGGTTTTTGTTTTGTTTTGTTTTTTTTTTTTTTTGCATAAGTTAGACATTGTTGGCACATATTCTATATATATCATTTTATAATAAGAGTGCATATGTTGATTATTATTGTCAAATTTATATATTTTGTGAATAACATTCTTTTTTAAAATTTTTTTTACACTGTTGGCACAAGTTTCTCTTCAAAAGGTAAGATAAACATTGAGTTCAAGTGACTCAAAATTAAACATATGTGACGGATCCGAAATTATGCATAACATATGTAGACCCTTCAACTTATTAGTGTGCGCTATGTTTGGACACTGTACATCATGATTTAAGCACATGCGACAAATCAGTCGACGCGCGAAGCATAAAAAACTTTGCCTAATTTTAGACACTGTTGGCACAAGTTTCTCTTCAAAAGGTAAGATCAACATTGAGTTCAAGTGACTCAAAATTAAACACATGCGACGAATCTGAAATTATGCACAGCATATGTAGACCCTCCAACTTATTAGTGTGTGCTATATTTATATACATCGTGATTTACGCATATGCGACTTAATCAGATCCGGGGGTTATATTATTGGGTTTTCTCTGGTGGATTGCCTACATATGTATATGTAAGACTGAAACCTCATTTATGTTGTGTGTTTATCCGTTCTTATTGTGTTATCGTTGCTAATCTTGCTTGGAATATGTATATCAGTATGAATTGATTCATTATAATACATTGTTCGGTTGCCCCCCTGAGTATGTTCATGTGCCTCCTATCACCCTGACACTGCTTATATGTTTTCTGAAATTATGTACCGCATAAGTAGTCCCTATAACTTATCAACATACGCTATGTTTGTACATCCACTGTACATCCTCATCGACAACTTTGATTCTTGATTTTCGTTTCTTTATTTTTTTAGTCAACTTCCTAAATCTTAGGGATTTGTTGACTGTTATTAGTATTTTAAATTTGAAAAATTATCAAATTACTTATACTTAGATTTAGGGAAAATTGGTTTGGCTTAGATTTAGGGACAATTTAGTTTTTTTTTTTTCTCGTGAAACAGTTAAATGAGAAAATAAGTTTAAGAGTATTTTGGAAATTAAAACATTTATCTCTCTTCCCTCATTTTTTTTAGTCATTCAATACAAAGAAGTTCTTGACCTCTATTTTTTCAGCACCATTTCCTACTATTTCCCAATTTCATTTTAAAAAACTGTGGGCCGACCAAAAGAGTGTGGTACAATAATATAGCAGTGTTTCAACCCATTAGTTTGTATCGGACTTTTGAAAACTGAGGTCGAAGGCTTTAAGTTTAGAATACACCATCTCATCACAAATTAATGTCATTTTGAGAAGGGAAATGGTAGAAAATGGCTTAATTTAGTGAAAAAATAGATGTCATAGCTTTTTTGTATTGTCCTTTAAACTTCATGACTAAAAAAAAATCAGAGAGGAGAGATGAATGTTTCATCTCCAAAGTACCCTTGAAGTTATTTTCCCATTTTAGTTTTTTCAGGAGAAGAAAAAAAAACCAAAATTTTTCTAAATTTAAGCATAACCAATTTCCCCCTAAATTTAAGGATAGCTAATTTGATAATATTTAAAATTTAAAATACTAATTAATTGTTAACAAATTTCTATGATTTAGGAAGTGGACTAAAAAAATGAAAACCACAAATCAAACTTGCTGATCACGATGTACAGTGGATGTACAAACATAGCGCATGTTGATAAATTGTAGGGACTACATATGAGGTACATAATTTCAGAAAACATAAGAAGCATCAACGGTGATAGAAGGGCACATGGACATATTGAGGGGGCAAGCGAATAATGTATTATAATAAATTAATTCATACTTATATACACATTTCAAGCAAGATTAACAGATATAACACAACAAGAATGGTTAAACACACATAAGATAAAGGAGGTCCTAGTCTTACATATACAAATGTAGTCAATCCACTAGGTCAAAACCAATGATGTAAACCCCCAAACAAAAATGCACTAAGTAAAGTTACATACACTAAATAGTCACAAAGGATGACTAGATCAAGTCTCTATGCTTCGCATGTTAGATGACCGAATCTGTCGCATGTACTTAAATCACGATGTACCATGGATGTACAAACATAACACATACTAATAAATTGTAGGGTCTACATGTGCATAATTTCAGATCTGTCGCATGTGTTTATTTTTTAGCCACTTGAACTCAATGTAGATCTTACCTTTAAAGAGAAACTCGTGTCAACAATATCTAAAATATGTATAAACCAAAATAAATTTAAAAAAACAACGTTATTTACAAAATATATAAATAGACAATAGTAATCAACTTATGCA
Organism: Sicyos edulis; assembly: GCA_036507275.1. NCBI lineage: Eukaryota > Viridiplantae > Streptophyta > Magnoliopsida > Cucurbitales > Cucurbitaceae > Sicyos > Sicyos edulis. The sequence goes on along the minus strand of CM071847.1, from coordinate 44,488,862 downwards.
CTCTTATAATTATAACATAATATGTGCCAACAGTGTCTAACTTATGCAAAAACAAAAACAAAAACAAAATAAAGAAACAACGTTACTCACATTATATATACGAATGACAACACTAATATAACTAATATATGTGTGTCAATACTCTGTAAAGAATAGGTGTCAATAGTAACCAACATAGGTAGGTACAGAATACGTGCAACCAATGTTTAACATATGCGAAAAAATAAAAATAAAATAAAGGAATATATAATCCCTACAAAGTAAAGATTCTATTAGGTATAAAATATGTGTCAACCACGTCTAACATATGAAAATAATAATAATAATAAAAGTAAAAAAAAAAAAACAAAATTCCAAAAAAGTATGAATTTTTTCTTTTTTTTTGAACAACCAAAAAAAGTAGGAATTTGATTTTAGAAGTTAATATCTTTAAAAACCAGAGCCATTTGAAAGATTTGGAAGCTTACACGGTAAAAAATGTCGGAGCACCAAAAGAGATTTAGAAGTTTACACCAGAAACATTTATATATTCAGAAACGTGGCTCCAATGTCGATCCCTTTCGTAGTCTCGAGAATCGGAGCCCAACAAAATGCATTCATTTATCTTGCGGATGGATTTTTCGGCATCATCAATCGCAAATACATGGGTGGAGGGTTTTTGCGGAGGTTGTTCAAGGAGAAGAAATAATCAAAATGAACTTTTCACCTTCTTTTAAAATTGATATTTAAGGCGCACATAAAACTCAAGCTCAGGTACTATTCCAAACCATTTTTTTATATTTATATTTAACCAAACTTACAAAAATCACATCGATCAATGAGAGTATATACGACTTATGGGAAGAGGATGTATAGTTATATTTGTAAACGTTAAGAACAAAATTTCTATATTATATATAAATTTTTAAAATTTTCAAAGTCCCTTATTTCATGGTATTTTTTAATTATTGATTTAATTTTGTTTGCCTGACATTTTTAAAATTAGTTAAGTTGGTTTAGATTTTTCTAAATTATTAAAGGTAGTTACAAATAATGTATTCAAATAGATTAAAAAGAAATTTTATAAAATATAGGAGGGGTACAATTGTAAATTACTTTACATATTAAAAATTAATTAAAATTCGAAAATAAAAAAAAGACATAAATTTAAAGTTTAAAGATTTTTAACGGTGTCCCTAATTAGTATTAATTCTAGCTATTTCACTAGTCGTCCCTTTTGAGAAATGGTAAAACTTTAAATCAAAATTTTAAACAACTTATATTCTATGTTATGTCATTCTAATTAAAATTTCATGGTAACCATTTAACTTTTCTAATATAAAAAGTAGTTGTCAAAAACTATTTATTTGAAAATTAAAAAGCACTTTCAAAAATTACAAACAATAAATCTAACATCCAAATAGAAAAGGCTGCATCATAAAACTATCATCAAAAGATGTCCACTGGTGGGCATGGGAGATGAACTTTTTTTTGTCCTCGTCCCGTCTCCATTCTCGTCTCCATCCTCGTGAAATTCGTCAATTTTTCGTGAATATTAAAGGTGCGATAACATGTGTAGAGTAGATAAAATTTAGAGTGATTTTCTTTTTCGCTTGGCTAGAGTGATTTAATTTTATTAAAGCTGATCAACAGAATATATACAGCTATGGAAAAATAACTATCACCGAAATTGACTATAAACTTGCCAACAATTATATTTGGAATCTAATTATTTCTAATAATCCCATCAAGGTGAACATCACAAAATTGAGAGTAGAGAGAGACTTGATGAAGACATCTGCAAGATGCAAAGTTGTTCGAACAGGAGACAAACCGATTTTAACGAGTTCTAATCTCTTATCCCAAGTGTTGTTGAATTTAAAAAATAAAACAAAAAACAGGGTGTTGAACAACAAAATAATAAACTTTAAGAGAAAGAGTTGTTGGTTTGTTCATAATTCTCGAGACATTATATATTACTCTAAAGCCTAGCTAATTTATTAAGAAAATTGACTTCAACAAAAAATAGAACCTAAGAATAATATTTGAATAAGTAAAGTACCTCAAAAGACTAGAAATTATAATAATAAAAAACTGATTGGTGAAGACTTAGATCAATTCACTACTACAAAAATGGGGTATGATGATTCTAAAAAAGTGTCACAAACGGCTTAGATGATACTTTTTTACAATCATTGTATCGCACATCATCTATTCTCTTCAGATGATACTTTTTTAGAAGTGTCATTAAAACTTTTTAGTTATACTTTTCTACAATCATTGTATCGCACATCATCTATTCTTTATAAATGACACTTCTTATAAGTATCATTGAAACTTTTTAGATGATATTTTTTTACAATCATCGATTTTTCTTTTATGACATTAATTTGTTGTCACATAAAGAACAATAGATGATATATAAAATTGATCATTAATAATTTATCTATGACACCTAAACTTAATCATTAAAAAATTTAAATTGACATTTTTTTGTAATCATTAAATATGTAAATATGCTCTTTATTTAATCATATATCTTCAATACAAATATTTATTGTCAACTATTTTTCCTATTTATTTCAATAGTAGCACATACAACTATTAAAATTAAATGGTCTCTAAATTTGATCCAATATAAGAACTATTTTCATAACATTCATTTGTATATAAATATCAATCAAGGTAGTACTTTATACATGTATCGTAAATATAGTTAAATGAAAAAAAATATATTGTTCATGACATCAATAAATATAAATTGAAAAATATTCATGGTTACACCAAGACAAGATGTGACATCTTTATTGGATTGATTCACCTCCATGTTGCAAATTTGAATCCAAAAGTTGCTGCAACATATATATCTTCAAAGTATCTCCAACCACATCGACAATATCTGAGATTAAACGAGCATTAATTCAAATATCAAATACCACATATATGTGGATGATAGTCATTGAATATAAATCCTACAGGTTCACATACTATCCTTACATAATTAGTAAATATAGAAAGCAATTATGGTATTACAAACTAACATAACAATAAATAGTCATTGTAGGTCTATTTTGTAGTAGTGAGCAAAGAACAACAAATAGTCATTTGATATGTATATTCAAGCACATAAGTAAATGATTCTTCTGAAGAAAAAGCTATAACAAATAGTCATGTAAGAGAGCAAACTTACTCAAGTTCAACCTTAGAAGATTGCCATGAGTTGGCACCAAAACAATTCCTAAAACACAAAAAGACAAATCAAATAAGAAGCATTTTAAGATAATTCAAAGGTAACTTAGTAAAAATGCAAAGTAAACAAAAAGAAAGTCTTGAAATCGCCACCATTCCAAGAGAAATGAAGAGAAAAATATAAATAATAGTTGAATTGATGAATAAAGATGTCAAAAATCATAATCTTATCTTAGTCGTGTGAGAAAATATGAGAAGAATGAAATTAAAAAAAAAAAAAACACAGCCACAACAACAACAACAAATGAAACCCTCATTAAGATGCGATCTCACCTTACTTTCATGATGTAGAACCAAAACATTGAATATAAAGTTGCAACTTCTCTACCTTTCCAAATATGTAGGTGAAATTGGTACCTAGAAAAAAAAAAATAGTACAAATCAATTATCAACTATCAATCCCAAGTTTACACTCTATCTTCCTAAAAAGAGTCTCGAATTGATAAACATAAAGCAAACAAGACATAAAAATATAATTCAACCAAGAGATACTTGATTGAGGAGGGTGATTAACACCTCAAACCTTCACTTTGCTTGCTACATTACAAGAAGAAACTTGAAGAGAAAAAGAAATAAAAGTAAAATCCAAGAAAGATTTATATGAACTATTTATAGCGTAGAAATCACCTAAAGAAATGAGTTTTGTCGAAGCTTCTTTGAATGAAGAATGTAACTTTGTGTTTGAGAAGAATGTTGGATTGATAGCCACCATCTAAAAAGATGAATTCCTTCGTGTCTACATGGATTTAAAAAAAACTAACATTAGTTATTATTGGAATCCAAATGAGAAAGCTTAAAATTTGTCTCTAAGCATTGAGAAAATTACTAGCTAGTCAGCATAAATTTATTTTTAAATAAAATCTTACACTGACTTGAGTATTACATCCTGAAAAAATAAAGATAGAAGGATGAGAGAATAAAATATACTTTGGTTGTGCTAATGAAACTGAAATATAAATTAACTACCCACCATAAATTCATATTGTCCTAACTCGTGAGACATAAAGAATTAAAAGCTTATAGAAACTACATTATTATATCAAGGAAAGGAAAAGTGTAGTAGAAAACCTGCAACATGAAATCATTTCCTAATCCAAGAAGTGTAGTAGAAAGCTTATGTGCACCTCAACTGTTCTCAAGACAAAACGTTTGATTATAGAACATTTGAATATCAATGAATTTGTCAAAAATGATTTCTTAACTAAATATAATTATTAAGGATGAAACTTACAACCTCTTGCATATCCAAATCTCTCTTTAACCATTAGATATAATGGTTAGTATAGTGAATAAATTGAGAGTTAAAAAAACAAAATCATAATTCAAAGTCATTGACAAAAGATTGCCATGTTGGGATACTTGGTTCATTCCTAAAGAAATCTTTAGGATCAACCCTGGACTTACCATCCACCAATCTCTAAACACCTAAATCACATCATTGGTTTAATTATAAAATTAGCTTCTACGAACTTGATAATTTTCTATTCTAAGTATGAGTAGTAGGCTTAGCACCATGAAGTTTTTTAAACGCCATGCTTGGATGAATGGTCCAATAATCAACTTAATTAACCAAACAAAAATCAAACAACAACCCTAAGATTTGCAGCCAAAGAACAATGAACAATAAAAACATATATCAACTCACCTTTAACTTTTCATTTTTCTGTTAATTTTATCCAGTCTCCACCACCATCTACATTCCCAATCAACTCTCAAATCAGTGTTTTCTTTCTCTTTTACGGTCATCACCTATAAATTTCACTCTAATTTCAAAACCCCACAAGTTGAAAATCCATAAGGTCTTAATTCATCCAAGCAACTAATAATAGCAGGGAGCATTATTCACAATCCAATAGCAACATCTTCCACCCTATAGAAAAGTAAAATCGAAAATTACAACACAAAAGAGATAAATCCCAAGAGAATTGATCAACACAACTCAATAGTTTTTTTTTTAACATTTACAAGTGGGGAACCAAAATGAAGACGTGGCTAGAGATTTATTCGTGTGTTTTTTAGTTTTATTTATATTCCAGTTTATAACAATAATAAAATATATTTAGATAAGGATTAAGATATTGACTCTATATTAATCTAAATTTAGAGCTAATGTTTTGACTTGGAAGTTTCCAAACTAACCCAACCTCTCAACAACGGTGAAGTAGGAAAATAAGACATTTAAGGTTAAAACTACAAAAGTTCATTTTACTACACTTGGAGAGTGGAAAAATCCAACTAGTTCTTAACACCCCAACCTTAGTAAACAAGTCCCCACTTGAAACCAATTCTTATAAAGTCATAATGAAAATAATCAAACCCAAAATTAGATTTAGGCAACCTCATAAATTCCAATTTCGAACTAGGAATGCACAAGAAAAACTTCGAACAACAACCCAAAATTATTATCAGTCGTTTCAACCCTTGGCCAATATCGAATAACCCAATTTTAAGCTTTAGAAACAATATTCCAGCCCTATAATTCAAAATCCAACAACAGAATAGTTCACCAATCCTCAATATTGTTAGTAATTAATCCCAAACACCAAAAAACCCACTTGTTATAAGGAAAAACTGCATGGAAAGAACAAAGAATGAGATAAAAACTCAAAACTCGCTTACCTCAATCTATTGCGTGCGTTGTTGAATATGGAGGGAGGAGAATCAGAGCTTCATCAGCGACGGGCGGTTGAGATTCGCGAAGGGGAGGGGAAAGTCGACCAAAAAATTGCAAGGGGAGAAGTTGTTGTGCGTGACATTTGGAAAATGAGAGGAAGGAAAAATTAGGGCTTATTTATTGGGTAATTGCTAACTAGTCCATCTATTTTCACTAAATTCTATTAGAGATGCCATGTTTTTTAATTGGACATTTTAAACTTTGTAAATTGTATTTTAAACTCTTTGTTCTCATAAATTTTTTTTTTCCAACTTGATTCCTTTAATTTTCTATGCTTCCTTTATTTAATAAAATATATATTTTTTTGTTTAAAGAACCAATTACCTTGTACTAAAAAAACCTTTTAATTTCATTTTAGGAGGTGGCCTTTTACATTTAATGCATTTTTCTTATAAAAAAATAAAATAAATAAAAACCGCTCTTATATTCGAGTCTCAATCAATTTTTTTATTGAAGTTTACTTGACACTTAACAAGTGATAAGTAACTTAGTGATTCACTTGACACTTTGTATACATCAAATATTGTTTATAATTAAAAACACGGAAACCTTCAAATATTGGCCTATATTTTTTTCTTTACTTGACGCTTTTTTTATCTATGACTTGTTTACTTGACGTTTTTACTAAAAAAAACGTCAAGTATTCAAAATGCATACTGTCAAGTAATGTCATTTTTGTAGTAGTGTATTCAGAATGACAAACCTATTGATAAACCAAAGAACCAGATATTCAACTCTAAAGAAAGAAAAGAAAAAAAAATGAAGAATCAATAGTGTACACAAAGTAAACCAATAAGGCATCAATGAAGGAAATTTCTAGTATTATAAAGAAGTTTAACCGAATTCAATAATAAGTAGTCAGCTAAGAACAACATTTTCTTTCTTGTGACCTTTCTTCTCCTTGGAGGTCTTAGAACAACCTTAATGGAAATATAAAATACAACTTTGGCATTCTAAAGAATCAATCATAAGCTCCAATTAAATATCAATGAACTCAAACCTGGAGCCTTATTCATAAGCTTGCACGACTTGTCTGACGACGACGGGGTTGCGAGTGCGTGGGTCAGACGACGACGGGGGATTCTAGGGCTCCAATTTTGATATGTTTTCAAAATGTTCCCTCAATTTTGAAAACAATTCTCTCAAAGACTGTATGCTTCTAAAACAAGAATTGATGATCTATACCTAATTTCCCTTAGAAAAATGCTTAAAATAGTTATCTATATATAAAAACAAAATTAAGACCTTAAGTGTTACAAAAATTATAGTTTAGAAGTAGTTAAAAAGACAAATAAATAAGAAAAATATATAATATTTATAAAAATTATACTTATTTCTCTAAATTTAATATGCCTGAATTTCATAAATTCATGATTCTAAAAAAGTGCCATAAAACGCGCACTTTTTATTTATAACACTTTTTTGTGATGGTAATTTTATTTTAATAGATGATTCTAATAAAGTGTCATAAAACGCGTGTTTTTGTTTATGACACTTTAATTGCTTTCCCTCATAAATTTTATTTGTGACAAGTGTCATCTAAAGTCCTTTTTCTAGTAGTGATTCTTTTAACAACAACTTCTTTAGGGATTTGAACTCTTGACCTCCTAGTTGTCAAATATGCACTGATGTCGTCGAGCTACCACTCTTGTTGACAATAACCATCATATAAACTATTAACTAGATTATAATAAAAAAGTGAACTACAAAAGTCGTTCTCCTTATTGAGTTTCAACTCTTTTTTCTTTTTAAAAAAAAGTACTAGTTCAAAAATAGAACAATCTGAAGAAAGAGAGATGAAATCATCTATTGTATCTATCCATTGAACGATATAAAAATGGTCTGAAACGTCACATGTATAAGAAATGATTACATGTAATAAAAATAATCTGATTCCACGTATAGTAAAATATAGTTTGAAATAAATTAGATATACCATTACAGACAGAGAAGTACAGAGAGATAATTTGGAATGATATGATATTATAACACAAAAGGAGTAAGAAACGACATCAAACGCCCATGTGCGTCACTGCTCTTTAGCTGCTAACCCTAATTCCATCCAATAACTCCACAAACCCTAAAAACCAATCACTTTTAATTTTCTGCACAAAAACAAAAACCACCCATGTTCTCAAGTCAAGGCCTTGCCTTTATTGGAAATTCCATTCTTTCTGTTTGTTAGGATATGTTTTATATGGGGTCTAAATTTCAATTCCTTTTTGGTTTTCAAAGTTTCCTCTGTTTCTCTCTTTTAATGCTTTGTTCCATCGGAGTGTGACTAGTGGTTCAGAGAACTTTGAAAAACTAAGGAATAATAGATTTAACCCACGATGATTGGGCTAGACAGTATATCACGTAACATTAGTCAAAGTACCAAAGTACGAGAAACTTGCATAGACAATCACGGATATAAAAATAAATAAATAAAATAAAAGCTTTGTTCCATCATCTTTTCTCTCCTTTTTATAGAAACCAACAAGTTTTTTTTTTAATTTTCCCCTTTGTGTCCACTACCATTTTCAGCTCTCCATTTCCCACCTCTTCCTACTAGTACACTTTCTTTTATTCCCCACTCTTCATCCTTATTCCTTTGCAAAATCAATGACATAATTAGTACAATGTCAAATTTCGAATATTTCTTTCTTCTTGTAAGTTGAACAACTTATGGGGTTGAAAATTTTAATATCTTAACTAGCTAATTGAGTTTATACTCAAAAGGTTGCTCCTTTTACTAATATTTGAGAGTGTGAATAGTAAATAAAGTACATTTAGCATTTTTCTTTGTCTAATATATAGGTTATAATATCTTTTTTAGTACAACGAATGTGGAGTGTATGAAGATTTGAATTTTGACCTCAACCGAAAATTCTAGGTCAATCATTCCTGAGCTATATTTATGTTCATACGTAAAATAATGATTGGTGTGTTTGGGACCCCATTTATGTAAACAGCCGGATTGGTTATAATAATCCAACCGATGTTTGCCCCACCGTTTATTATAAACGGTGGTTACCTAAATCTGCCTGTCTGTTTATCTAGACCTATGTGTCAATTTATTGAAACCTTACATATATTACTTTTTGTTATATAAGAAGCTCCTTAAGCACCGTTTATCATAATCTCTATTATAATAATTTTCCCCTCAAATATCATTTATAATAGTCTACCATTTATCATAACCTACCTTGTATCATAACCTTCTGTCTATCATAATCAAACGAGTGCTCCAAACACACCCTTAAGTTTATATTTAAGGGAAAAAATAAAAATGATATATATATATATATATATATATATATATAATTTTATAAAGTAACAAATATTTGGTGTTTGAAATTTATGCAATAATGTTAGTTTACATATTCTAAAAAAAAGTGTTAGTTGGATATTTTACTAATGGGAATTTTCGGCCGATTAGAGATAGCTATCTATTGTTTGAGGTATATACCTTCCATTTAAAAATTAAAAAAATAAAAATAAAAATTGTATGAACATATTCTTTTTTCAATTGTGCGAGGTCAAATCATATATTTTATCCTGTGAAATTCTTATTTTAATGCTAAACTCTATTTTTTAATTTACAAAATGGCATTACCATAGTGACAACAAAAGAATCTTCATCTTTTTTATTGGGTCTAAAATGAAAATATTCCAAGTCATCTATGGTTATTTATTTTCCCTAGATTTCACAAAAAAGACACAATTTGATTGAGATTATGCTGGTTGATGATTTGCGAATGCATCTCATCTACGGCTCAAATCTTTTCACTACCATTTGTACAATTGTCAAAAACACACAAGCTTGAAGTAAGAAGATATGTGATGTGTTGTGAAAAGTTGTCATGATGCATGCCATTCTCTTAATGTGAATGCAAAAAAAAAAAAAAAAAAAAAAAAAGTGAAATCCAAACAAAAAAATTAGGTACAAGCAAAGCAGCATAAATAAATTATATATATGGATTTACTTGGCTGCATTGATTGCAGGAATGGGTGGCAAATATTTGGAGTTGTTGAGAAAGATGAAGAACACTGGTGGATGAATTCAGATAATTATATATAAAATACAACATAAAAAAGGGCCTGAATGTTGTGTTGTATCTGACTTTTTCTAGGTTAACTTTGTCTTGTCTCTTTTTATAATGTATTAGATGGCAAAAATGTGCTGATCACAATATTCTAAGCACTTATTTAATTTCATCCCTTGAATTTGGTTTTGCAATCACAGTGACAATCTTTAGGATTTAGTGCCAACAATCTATAATTCATTCATTTTTATAATCATCATACAATTATTATGGTCAGGAATTGAAGCGTTTGACATAAGCCTAATTTTGTAAGTACCAGATTACATATATTATTAATAGAGTGTTTTTGTTCCTTTTTTAGGATTTAATGACCGGCTCCTCTAATATTGAGGAGTATTGTTTAATACGTCTTTAAGACAAAACACCAAGATACATCGGGAGTGGAAATACAATTGAGATATGTCTACAAATTAATGTGGAATCATGAAGTCATCGATTAAGTGTACCACCCTCAGAACTAATAACATGGTTTCTTGAAAATATACTCACAAATAATTCGTAGTTTGAGATTGAAAATAGAGTTCATTTTTTAAAAAGTTCAAATTCTAGAAGTATTTTGATTTCAATGGTATAAGAACTATATTCAAATTTGAAATATATGATTATAGGTGACTTTTGAAAACATTATTAGAAATTATTATACTTCTATTTAACTTGTGAACTTCTCATAAATTCGAGTGAGGTTCAGATGATTCTCTTGAATCTTTCCTTTTATTGACTATTGTTACAATATAATCTGGAAGATTCATTCAAATTTCTAGTTATACAGACTGTAAACCAAGAACTGCTTGAAGCATATATAAAAGTCTAATTTATTCTCTACATCAAAAGTGAAAAAATGGAGAAATTGAAATTAAAAACAAACAGAAAAACATGTAAGATTCATCAAAATTACTAAACCTTTAGAAAGGCCACCAAGCCTGAGTTCAAGATCCAAATCATGCAAGGAGCTAGAGCTAAGTCCAATTGCCTCCGATTGAATACGATGAAGATGACGATGACGACGATGATGATCCTCTACCAAACTACTCGACTTCACATAAAATTGTAACGACGATTCATCTTCTGTTTTCCTCCTCTTGCAACCGCCCTCCGTCGTCAACCCGAAATCCAACCCCTCGTCCAAAATCCCAATTCCAACATGATCTTTCTCTCTAACCCTAGGGCAAGAAACTCCCGATTCCTCATCTCTCCCCGCCTTCAAATCCAATCGACCGCCGCAAGAAACCACACGGGGCGACCGATCGGGTGAAAGGGAATTAGGGTTAGGAATTTCATCAGTGATGTTTGGGGATTGCTTTAATCTAGCCCTATCTCTTCTATGAACATTCATGTGGCCACCCAAGGCTTGGGCTGAACGAAATTGCCTTCCACAAAAAGAGCAACAATAAGATCTTGGCGGCCAAACAGCAGCAGCATCTTCAGCAAAAGCTTGTTCTTCCCATGACAAACATTCATCAAATCGAAAACAGGTTTTGGTCATTTTTGAAGTTTCACAATCCACAGAATCATCAAAATCATGTCTTTTCCTCATCCAATACAATCTGTGGGTTCACAAATCAGAAACCGATTCAGATTTTTGGAATCCAAGAAAAAAGATTGGTTTTTTAGAATAAAAATTGGGTTTTTTTTTTGGAGGAATCTTTCAGATGGAGAGAGAAAGAGATGAGATGGGCTAAACAACAACTACAAAAAGTTCCAGGAAAACACTGGGAACTGATCTCTTTGAGTATGGTAATGATATTAAAGGAAATTTTTTTTTTTTTAAATTTTCTTATTATTTATTTATTTATTATCTATTGGGGGTGAAATTCATATAAAGTTAAATTTAGTTTTTGGGAGATGATGGATACTTGCAGACAAAGTGAAATGATATGACTAAAACGTCCTTGAATGTTTCCCAGCAAAAGAGTTTTGCATGAAGGCAACAGGTTTTTTTAAGCTTTCATATGAATTTTAATTCTTTATCGGTAATTTTATTCGTTTTTTAAAGTCATAAATCCATTAAACTAAAAGGCCAAACGTACGAATACAATTCCGACCACCACTTTGGTGTACATCCCCAACCCAAACTAAGACAAATCCAATCTCAACGAGGTATATATAGATAAAGGATATTCTAACTCTATAAGAAGTATTTTGCAAAAAAACTCTCGTACACATACCGTCTAACCTTTTAATATTTAAATGTCAAGAAAATTATATAAAAAATTAATTCGTAACTAAATAGGTGGCCATCAATAAATTGAATCCATCATCTCTTAGAAATTGTTTGGTTGTCAGGTATGACCCAATATGCCTTAACCTAATGGTTCATACTTGTCTGTAGGGGTGTACATGGTCCGGGTTGGATAGAGTTGAACGAATTTTTTGGACCAACCCAACTTTTTGGGTTGGTCAATTCACCAACCCGTTCAACCCTATGCATAAGTGCAACCCAACCCAACCCAACCCAAAATTTTCGGGTTGAGTTGAGTTGGGTTCTCATTCTCATTTTTCTCTCTAAAGTTTAGTTCATAGGTTCATAAATATGTTAAAAAAGATTGATGATACTATAGTTCAACTTATTACCAATCTTATTAGTGCATAATCTTTTTTTAGAAAGCTTACAAGTATGTTAAAAATCTAACTTATTAATTTATCTTACATACACAATAATATATTTATATAATATGCTAAAAATCTATCATAATATATAGAATATATTCTTAGTTCGGGTTGGGTTGGGTTGAACGAGTTCAACCCAAGAACCAACCCAACCCAACAAAAACTATAAAATCATAACCCAACCCAACCCAACCCTTACGGTTTGGGTTGGGTAGTCCGAGTTGTTCGGGTTATCGGTTTTTTTGTTTCCCCTACTTGCCTGCGCCCGCTTAGAGCTTGCTTCCTCCAACTCGCCCATGCCTGTGCAAGTCCAACCGGCCCAAGAAAGTGCAAGCAAGTATGGTCCGCTGGATTAAGACTACTTTTTATTCTGTTCGTCGACGATTATAAAGACTTTTTGTTTTTATCGAACCATATAAACTAAATTTTAGTTTTTAAAATTATAAGGACTATATACTAATGTTCATCAAATTTTTAGAAAATTAATTTTTCGGTAGTTCGGCAGGTGGTTACAGTAAATCCTGATAAATTGTGAGAAAGGCATAGAATCTTCTGATTTTCCATTAAGTTTTCACAAATTTATAATACATCAAATATCAAATTTCAAAAGATCTTCTAATAAATATTATATTATAATATCTAATAAATATTCTATTAAATCATAAAGAATATATAATAATATTCAAATGCTAAAGCTAATATATTCTAGAGAATATCTTAATGATATTTATTCCTACACTCCCCCTCAAGTTGAAGCATGCCAACTTGAAAATAAAGTCTTCAAAACAAAGTTATTCTATGTTGCACGCGGATGCTTCTTCTACTGTCGATCTCATTGTCAAACAAAATAAACCGCTACTAGGATGCGTTATTGCACCACACGAATCGCGCGGATTTCATGAATCGTCAAAATGTCGTGGATCATGTCGTCGAATAGAATATACCGCTACTATGATGCATCATTGCACCACACGAATCGCGCGGATTTCACAATTCGTCTAACTGTCGTTGATCACCTCACCGAACAGAATATCCACTACAAGGATGCGTTATTGCACCACATGAATCACGTGGATTTCACGATTCATCAAAATTTCATTGATCACGTCGCCGACCATCTCTTTTTTTTAAACTTTTTTTTTTTGCAACCCTAATTTAAGGTGGCTCTGATACCATGATAAATTGTGAGAAAGGCATAGAACCTTTTGATTTTCCATTAACTTTTCACAAATTTATAATACATCAAGTATCAAATCTCAAAAGATCTCCTAATAAATATTATATTATAATATCTAATAAATATTCTATCAAATCATATAGAATATATAATAATATTCAAATGTTAAAGCTAACATATCCTAGAGAATATCTTAATGATATTTATTCCTAACAAATCCATAAGTTTTTAACTCCCCCAAGCCCTCTTGATCACTATCTATTTACATGATGTTTAACTTTCATCGAGAATAAAAAATACTAAATATAAAATTTATCATTTTTTTAATGAACACAGTTTGGAAAATGTATTCTTTTTTGTTTGTGATGCAACCTCTAGTTTGACAATAAATGTATGATTTAATGAGTCAAAGACTCAAAAGTTACAAATTCATCAAGATGACAAATTATTTATAAATAGTTCTTTTGACCGGATTATTTGTAAGTATTTAAAATCAACTCAATGATGTAATATTTTGATTTACTAACATTTAGTAAGCGTTACTAAAATGATATGATCTCACTAACAAGATAATGTAATTGACATAAAGTGTTTATTCATGACGTAAAAATTATGAGTTCGATTTTTTTCGCATTAAAACCCTTTTCGTCTCAATTCTATTGGGCTCTTAAAAAGTAAACTGAATGAAGATAAAAATGGGCTTAAACAATATGGACCAAATTTCTCAAAGCAGTGGTGATAGAAATATGGGCCATTTTCATAGTGACATTAATTCGGGCCACAACCATACATCCTGCACAAATCTTTGTTTAATCCGTATGATTTCAAAAACGGAAATCATACCAATTAAATTTAGTTAAATGTCTACTCTATTCTTTATTTTAGGTAAATGTCTAATTCCATATTTGCACGGGAAAGAGATTAAATTCGTTTCCATTATACCCACCATAATTTTCTTTTGGAGTGACAATCTCATTTTTAAATTAGTTTCATCATTGCCATTTTTCTCCTCATCTGTTTTCTAGTTTTGTTCATTTTTTAATGGATTTTCTTCTTCGGTCATCTCCTCATTTGATTTTTTTTTTGTTCTTCACTAAGTTGCTCTTTTTTTTCTCCTTGTTTTTCGATTCCTTTTTTTCAAAGAGATTGTTACAAAAAATGGCTTTCTTCGTGGATTTAAGCTCAATCAAAGCTTTTCTATCAATCTCCTTTGGATCTAAGAGACGGTTGCTTTCTTCCTTGTAAGAAGAGCTTTTTTCATGGCAATCGGCTTCAAAATTTCATCATTCACATTCTTCATGGTGATTTTTTCTTCTTCTTCTTCAATAACAACCATCTTTAGCTCTTTTGTAACCTCTACAGCCGCCATTGATGCACCTTCAACCTTGAAAATTCAATCAATTTTTTTTATCTTCTAATTTTACAAAGTCAAGTACCGAGGCGCTATTGATTTATCTTTTGGAGTTCTTCAAAGGGTAAAGGGACAGAGTCTGTCAATGATACATAGTGGTACGTAACCATGAATAAAAGGTGCTTAAAACAGAAGACACATATTCTGTTTTAAAGGCATGTACTCAACAACACCTAATAATGGTGTGTAGTCGTTTGTGCACCATGGAATACCTGATGTTTTACTGTTATTTCATGGCATAGGTATGACCCAAAACCAAACAACGTCATAAAATCTAAGCGTACTATGCAGGACTTTCAATGCAATCATCATTATGATGGGGTATGCAACAATATAATATTATTGCATTCATTATAATGATGGGCATACAACAGTACGTTTAGAGGCGAGACGTCTACAACGCGAGTGCAAACGATTGCATGTCACGACAGCGTTGATGGGAGTCGAAAGGACCATTAGGCTATTTTATGATGGGAGTCGAACGAACTTCTGGAAGATGTGGTGTATTCGCCTATTTTGTTACAAAAAAAATAACAAATTCGTGGGATTTTAATTGCAAGGAGCACGTAGCCAAAACATGTAAAGGTGTGTACTAGCTTATTATTTCAAATTTAGCTCTTCTATTCATACTCAAGTAGGTTAAGTACTAGCGAACGTACAGTTATGACTACAATTTGGTTGTGTACGGTTTCATTCAAAAACCATTAAATTCAAAATTATTGTGTTTACTCAATATTAAAATTTTCATTTGTTTTTTAACTAAAAGAATATTAAATTTCAACAACAATTTCAATTCTAGTTTTTTGTCAAAAGATTTTAATTTTGTCACAAAATCTTAGAGTTAGTTAGATAAGTCGTTAGAGTATTATTATTAATTTTAATAATTAATAGAAATAATGGTAGCGTTAGAATGGTAAAATATATTTTCTATAATTAATAAATTTAATTCAAAAATAGAAAATAGACATAAACTTTAATCCTAAAAAAAGTAGACATTTACTTAATTTATTTACCAAATGTAGACATTCCCCTAATTTTCCCTTTAATCTTATAGTTTCAAAAACTAAGTTTAATATCTATGGTTTGAAAGAAGTTAAAATTTAATCTCTACCGTTTGAAAAAAGTTAAAATTTAAGGGATTTTGCATGTATAACAAAAACTGGCAAAATATTTCCATCTATAGCACAAATTCAAAATTAATTTATTTTCAGCAGAAAATTCAAATTGAGTTATATCACTAGTTGAATTCTATTAGTAATAGAATTCAACCAATGATAGACTCATTCTATCAATGCTTGAGTTTTCTATCGGTTATAGAACTCTAAATTGAGTTCTATCACTAGTTTAGAGATAGAAATCAATGTTTTATAGATAAATTATTTTAAAAATTATACTGCAAATATAATGCTAGAGGTAGAATGTGCTGCTAATGATAAATTCTCTAAAATTTAATTCATATAGTTTAAAAAATTAGAATGTAGTCTTTATGATTTTATAAAATATAAAACATAGTCCTTACTTAATCAATAGCATATTAAATACATGAAAACTCATTATTCATGCATAAATTATATGATTTTTTGTTATATCTAACACTTAACTCATAATCTCATCATTGATACGTGAATAAATAACTTTCAAGTAGTTAATTCACTAACGATTAGAAACGAAAAAAATTATTTTTTGGGTTTTATCAAATCATAGGAATTAAAATCTAGTTTTTAAATCATAGAAACTAAATTCTATATTTCTTCAAACCATAGAGACTAAATACTACTTTTTGAAATCATAAAAGCTAAACTTTAACTTTCTCCAAACAAAAGGCTACTAAATTTATATCTTACCCAAACAGATTCTTTATATGTTGAGCGTACAGATCTACCAGGTTTTTAAATTTTTTTGTTTTTTGAGTAATAAGGAAATACCAGTTTGAATAGGGTAAATGGGGTCTAACTACGGGGTTCAATGGAGAAGATGAGGCAAGTGATGGGACAAATGAGTAAATGATAGGGCTCTTTTTAAAAAGGGCTTTGGGCACGTTTAAGCTAAATAAAGAAAATAATTACAAACGTGTATATACATAAAAAATTTAGATGAAAAAGACACGAATATTAACCTTATTAAATCTTGACTTTTCTAACTTCAGCTATAATTTAATAGTTAAAATTATCTCCTTAAAAATCTCCTAAAAATAGTGCGTTTATAGAATTTGTTTGCTTGTTTTTGTTTTTTTAATCATTTTAACGTTTGATCATAATTTTTTTTAATCATGTATTTATAAATAAATTTAAGTTTCAAATAAATGAGAGTTCATGATGTAATGTTATTTTTGTGGTATTAATCATAATACACATATTTATTATAATTTTGTTTACTTGGTAAATACTGAATTAGTATTCTATTTCACAATTACGACATCTATTTTATTTATAAGTATTAATTCCAAACTTTTTTTAGAAATGAAAATTTACGAGACTAGACAAATTTAGAAAATAATTATAAATACAAACATTTAAAAAAATTAACAAAGGTAGTCTTTTGTATTAATCAGTATTGTCACATATTTTCTTATAATATTGGAATTAATAAGTATTTATAATACAATATTAAAACGTATTAATAATTAATACATGTATTAATAAGTATTTATAATATCATATTTAAACGTATTAATGATTAATACTATATTAATAAGTATTTATAATACAATATTAAAACATATTAATGATTAATACATGTATTAATATGCATTTATATTACTATGTTAAAACATATTAATGATTAATACATGTATTAATATGTATTTATAATATTCCGTTAAAATGTATTAATGGTTAATACATGTATTAATAAGTATTATAATAATATATTAAGGCATATTAATGATTAATACATGTACTAATAAGTATTTATAATATAGTGTTAAAACATGTTAATGATTATAGATGTAAATACTTTAAAATTTGCCATACTTTTTATAATTATTTTGTGAGAATTACTCAGTTAGTACAATTCCCTTTTTTTTAAATGAAAAAATATTAATAAAAATGAATTACGATTTAATTATTCAAATACATTGAACTACAGATAAAAAATAAAATTTTTCTTGACTTTAAGAAAAAAAATTGTGTGTGAAAGATATGGTTGGTTTCATAAAATCAATAACGATGTATTAATAAATAAAGACAAGTTTCAAATAAATAAGATTATGAACCATTGTTATTTTTGTATATCTATCATGTTAGACATAAGGACCGTATATTTTCTTTTTTGAAAAAAATGATTTTGTGATAATACAGTATTAGAATAATCATAATTTTAAATTTTATTACATTAATGCTTTATACATAAAAAATAACAATATAATTGATAAATATATATCAATTACAATTCAAAATGTTCACATTAATTATTTCTCCAAAAAAAAGTTCACATTAATTAAATTATTGGGCATGACAACATAATTTTTCAAAATTGGTAACTAATTGGAACGGTGTACCTGATTAGAATTGGGAATCTCAAAAAAAAAAAAAATCTAAGAATTAGGTAAACATGGGTTGGAATTTTTGAGAGATTGATGGTGTCAAATAATAAAATAAAAACCGTTAATCAATTGGGGGTAAGATGGTCATTTTAAAATAGATTATTTATTTAATTTAAAATAGATAAATATGGTTGCAAATACTTTCAAGATTGACTAAACTTGGAAATAATTTTCTAAAAATAGTTAGTTAGTGCAATTTCCCTTTTAAGAATTATTATGTAGTTTTCAAATTAATTAAAGAAATTGGGTTTTTTTGGGTAAAAATACTACTTTAGTCTTTAAATTTTGAACTTTTATTTCATTTTAGTTATTAAAACTTTAGAAAGTGTAATTTTAATCTTACATTAGAAAAAGAATTGATTACACTTATCATGTTAAGAGTGTGCCTTGTAGTGTGGTATGTAGGACTAAATTCTTGAGGCAAATTTTGCTCCATTTAGAAACGAATAAAATTTGATACTTCCTAAGAAGTACATTATTTATTTATTTATTGAGACAATTCCTAAGAAGTACTTGATATGTGCGTGAACATAATATGTCGTAATATAAGTGGACAAAAAATACATTAAAAATATATAAGAAGAAAATGATGATTTGACTAATAAGCAAAGTATCTATTAAAAATGTAAAAACGTATTATATTAATATCTCATAAATTGTGGAAAATATATATTAGGTAGTTCGTACAAAGTTAAAAGTTGACAGTAATGCGCTTTAAAAACTGCATTCATTAAAAGCTTAAAAGCTCCAACTGCATTTTTGGGCCTACTTCCTTCTCTATCTCATAAATAGTGGAAAAGTATGTATTATATAGTTCGTAAAAGTTAAAAGTTGACAGTAATTTTTTTTCCCCGACTAATGTCGAGAGACAGTAGATACCGATTATAAGTTAAACCCACCTTCTTTGACCACTTAACATCCTCCATGATTGTTCCTTCTCTATTCATATCTTTAGTAAATGGACAAAATCAGTGATATGAGGGTGTGAGATCACTCACCTAAACTGCATCACGTGATCTCAACAATTAATTTGTAGATTCTAGAAAAAAAAAAAAAAGGAATTTATCCTACACAGCATATTTTTTGTCCTTCATTATAGTTATAGTACATTTTGTAAAATAATTTCATTCATAGCACATTTTACCCAAAATTGTTATTCTAACATCATCAGACTTCTATCAGTTCAATTGATAGACTTCTATCGCTTCAATTAATAGACTTCTATCAGTTCAACCGATAAACTAAAATCTTCTATCAGTTCAACTGATAGACTTCAATCGATCTTGAGTGATTGAATAATGTAAATTGATAGGCTTCAATCATTTTTGTTCCACAAATGAATAAGTTTGGGAATTGTGCTATACATTGAATTATTTTGTTTTTTTTTAATATACATGCAAATTTCCCTTATAATAATACTTTGAGAATTTATCCTCCATAGCATATTTTTTGCTCTTCATTACAATTGTAGCCCATTTTTTTTAAATAATTTCATTCATAGTACATTTTGCCCAAAATTCCTATTTAGACTTCTATCAATTCAATTGATAGACTTATATCAGTCAACTAATAGGCTTCTATCAGTTCAATTAATAGACTTTAGACTTCTATCAATTCAACTGATAGACTTCAATCGGCAAACTAATAGATTTCAATCATTTTTGTGCCACAAATGAATAAGTTTGAAAATTGTGCTATACATAGATTTTTTTTTTAATATACATGCAAAAACCCCCCAAAAGAATTGTGAGAATAAGGGATAAGATTTCACAAAACGGAATAAAAAATAATAGAATTGATTTTAACTGTTTTCATATATTTTTTTACTATAAGTGGAGGGAGGGGAACCACAAATCCTACAAAAAAGGATACGTACAAGTGTTCTCAAATAAATGAGAGTCAAATCTTGAACTGTATTTTCATCAAATAATGAAATTGTCAGGCCACCGACTCTCTCAGTAACTCTCTTTATATCTTATGAGGTGATAAAAGAATGATTATATATAATTGGATCAAAATAATATTTTAACAAAATATTTACAGTGCGATTTGGTAATATTTTAATAGTTAAAGTCTATATTTTGTTTATGGCATACTACCACACATCTTTTTTATAATTTCTACAACACATCTATTATACCTTTAAATCAACAAAGGTTTTATTTATAGCAATTTTCTATGCCATGTCACAATTAAGTTTTTAATTTTATATTAAATTTCTAACTTTAATTTTATATTGACCAAATATTATTTATAACGATATATTATTAAATTTAGATTCAATTGAAGTTAGTTTCAAATTTATTATAGACATCAATTATTATAATCAAAGACATTTGAAAATATAATAACTAATATGAAATAAAATTGGTCAAAATAATATTATTGCCAACAATACTCTAACAACTCAATAAGTAGATAATGATTATTTCATCGATAAATATTACACAATTAAATATATTTGCAAATTAAAAAAAATTAACATTATTTAAATAAATTGGATATTAAAAAGGAAAACTTCAAAAAACAAGATAATTAGAAGAGAACATTTATTAATGTAAGTGAAAGATTAGCTTACTGAATGGGTCAGTGTCACAATGATTTCAATGTTTGGTGGTAAACCAGTTCAACACCAGCATCACACGTTCATAAATTTATTATAATAATTTTCCATATAAATAAAAATATAAAAAAGTATACATACACCCTTTTCTCCCGAGGTTTCTTTGTAGATTGTGGTTAGGTTGATGTTGGTTAATGCATGTGGCTTTGGTTTAATGTTTAAGAAGAACCCACGTTTTAAACGAGTAGAGCAGTTCTTTTGAACCGGCTCCTATGGCATGACAATAATAGGCATCTTTCAATAAGATGCGTTTTATACAAAAACAAAAATCATTTGAGTTAAAATATGATTAATAAAAACCAAATTGAAAAATGGGTTTTTTTGTAATCCAAAACGATTCTTCCTTATATCTCCAACTTTTCTCATTGTTTCTTTCTTCAAATCCCCATGGCAGAGTTTAAACTCAACTCCCCAATTCAAAGATGGTCTCTCAATGGCTTCACCGCCCTCGTCACCGGCGGAACTCGAGGCATCGGGTTAGTAGTTCCCAACAAAAGCAACCCAAAAATTCATGTGTTCATATCCTTACATTTCCCCCTCTTTTTCTCTCTTTCTTTATCAGATACGCCATTGTTGAAGAGCTCGCTTCACTCGGAGCCACGGTCCACACCTGTTCCCGTAACCGAGCCGAGCTCGACGAAAAGGTGAAAACTTGGGAGAAAAAGGGCTTCAAAGTCAGCGGCTCTGTTTGCGATCTCACTTCGAAATCTCAGCGGGAGGAGCTCATCAACACAGTTTCTTCCATCTTCAATGGAAAGCTCAACATTCTTGTAATTTCTCTCTGTTTTTTTTTGTTAAACCAAAAACTCTATCTTGATAACTATTTCGGTGGCGTTTTATAAACATTTTATTTTTCGTTTTTTATTTATGAAATTTAAATTTACAACAACTAACTTACTATACCTTCTTCTTTATTTAGATATTTATATTTTACCTATATTTTAATAAACAAAGTCAAAATTTTGGAAACAAAAAAAGCTTTTTCTGTTTTTTACATTTGGTTAATATTCACCTACTTTTTTAAAGAAATATGGATACATTGTAAGAAAAATGAAGTACATACTAAAAATTTTGAGTAGAAAGAAGTTTAAATTTCATAAATAAAAAATATAAAATCAAATGGTTATTAAATAAGACCTTCATTTTTTGCTTTTATTTTTGTTTTTAACTTTTTAGAATCATGTTTATTAATAGTCCATTTGTTTTTGTTTTTAAAACTGTAAAAACATTTTTAAAATCTTAAAAAAATTCTAAATACTTAAAAGAGTATGTTTGGCTAGGGTGGAAAAGGAAGGGAAAGGAAAGGAAAGGAAAGGAAAGGAAAGGAAAGGAAGGGAAGGAAAAGGAAGGGAAGTGAAAGTAAATTAGCGTTTGGTAGGATGGGAAGGTAAGAAAGGTAATATCAAATAAGTGTTTGGTAGGATGGGAAGGGAAGTGATGCAATTTTTAATATAATAGTCAAAATTGAAAATATTTTTTATTTATGGATGAGATATTATTTTAAATAAATTTTATATAAACAAAATTAATCCAAAAAAGATTAGAATAAAAATAAATAAAAATTTAACGAATTTAATTATATAGTAATGATATTTATTTCTTTTAAAATACAATAAAAAAACTTAATTAGTTTAGTTATATAAATATACTTAATTAATTAGGAATTATTGTATTTCACCAAAATAAAATACATAAATATGTATTCTTATTAATTAATTAAGAATTATTGTATCTCACCAAAATAAAATATATAAATATATATTTATATTATTTTAAAAATAAATTTTAAAAATGTATGCCATATGAAAGTTCGATGAATAATAAATTAGTATTTATTAATATATATTTTTGTATAAAAAATTTAAAATGTATGCATATAATTAACAAAATTAAAGTAATCAAATAGTTTGATAATTGAAATAAAAAAATAATCAAACAGTTTAAATAAAAATAAAAATAAAAATAAATTAATAATTAGAAATATTGTTTAAAAAATATGATATATTTCAAAAAATACATGATAAGCAATTCGTTTTGAAAGAAAAGAGATACAAATTAATGAATTGGTAAAATACAACCATCCTAATTCTTGATTTAAGAGAAGATTCAATTTTCTTTTGGATAAACACTTTAAAAAGTTGATTTTGAAAATAAAATAAAAACATATAATTAATAGATAAAACAAAAAACATACCATTAATAAAAATCTTAGAAATGGGGGAAAATACATAAAACTAAAATGTTACGTTAACCTGGCACAAGAAATTTGAAGAATTTCAAATAAGAAAGAAAGCATAGCCAGAATTTTTAATTTATAACAAAAAAAAGAAATGAAATTGCCAAAATATTTTCTACCTAGTGGGCCAAACACAGGAAGGGAACTCTTCCCTTTCCTTCTTGGCCCAAGTTGCTTCAACAAACATGCCCAAATAGTTTTTAAAAACCAATTTTTGTTTTTTTTTTTTAATGGAAAAAGGCTAAAGTGATAAAAAAAAACATTACAATTAAAGTTCCAACCTGCAAATTTGAGATTCTTTTTTTAAAAAAAACAAAAAGTCATTATCAAATGTATTTTTAGTTTTTTTAAAGAAATAATTAAAAACAATTATAAAATAAAATAGTTATGACAGTAATTTAAAAAAATGGGTTGTTTTCAGATCAACAACGCAGGGACAGTAACGCTGAAAAGATCAACCGATTACACAATGGAAGATTACTCGAGCATAATGAGCACGAATTTTGAAGCCCCTTATCATCTCTGCCAAATTTCGCACCCGATTTTGAAGGCCTCTGGTTATGGAAGCATTGTGTTTGTGTCGTCTGTTGCAGGGGTTACCTCTTTACCAAGAATTTCAATCTATGCTGCATCTAAAGGTATGTGTATTTACAAAATATAAATAAATATTTAGTCCCAATGTTTTAAGTTTCAATTTCTCCGAGTTCTAAACTAAGATCGGGTTGAGGATTCGAATCCATGACTTCTTTTAACTATGTTGACATTATCCTCGTGCATTTAGTATTGTTGGTGGGTCTAGTTTTTTTTTTGTAATCTATATATTTTCAAATCAAACACTAAATAATTTTCAATTTTAATCTAACATTTCAACTGTACTCAATTTTAATCTTTTAAAAGAAGAAAAAAACTTTAATTGCATGATGACTATGATCATGACTGAATTAGTTTAACATCAATCAAGCACTAAATTTGAATACAACTCAAATTGGTGATTGACTCACATATTCGAATCCGACCTACACAGGTAATTCGACTAAATTCAAACCTAATTTAAGATGACGATGTTTCCAAAGTGTGGCACCGTTTGAAGAGTTATGTTATGAATCCTCACCCTATTCCATGTAGAAAATGTAGGAAGTTTTTAAAATCTTTATAAGATAGGTGAGTTACTTCCTTGCATTTCAATTAATTTTTAAATGAAATCTATACTTATTCGCGTGATGAGGTTTTCTACTTTTCCAATGCAATATGGACCCTCAACATGCAACCAAGATGGTGTTGTTTGTGACTTAACTAAATTTATTTAGAATCTAAATAATATCAATTTACATTAAATAGGCCAATAGGAATAGAACTCTAATGGCATGTTGTACAACTTAATAATTATAAGTTTACAAGTTTGAATACTCCTTTCTCAAATTAATTTTTTTTTTAATGGTGTTGCATTAAATAATATAATCTTAAAATTGATCAGTAATAAATAGAGTAAAAAGTCTTCGTTTTACAAATTGATGTGACTAAGGAAAGGAGTGGAAAATTTGAAACAATTAATTGCATTGAATTTTTTTTGGATGATGAAATTAAATGCATTGAATTGCAGGGGCGATTAACCAAATTACAAAGAACTTGGCGTGTGAATGGGCGAAGGATAATATTCGAACCAACACCGTGGCTCCGTGGGGTGTCAGGACTACCATTTCTCAACCGGTAATGTTGGGTCTTAATTTATAGCAAACGAACTAATAGCCATTAAGTCATGTTTGATAATTATTTAATTTTTAATTTTTTAAAATTTAAAATTATTTTTGTTCAGATTTATTAAGGAAATTTTGCATAGACAATATATTTTCATATAGGGAATTTGTGTTCAGTAGCAAATTTTACCTCTTATATTAATTTTGCAACATAATTTATAAAATAATTGAATGTATAGCACATTAGACATCTATCAATAACTAGTGATAAAACTTAATCAGTGATTGACATCTATCACTAATGAGTGATAGAACTCAATTTGAATTTTTGGCTACAAATGAATTAGTTTTGATTTTGTGTTGTAGCTGCAAATATTTTGCCATTTTTTGCTATACATGCAAAATCCCCTTTCATATATAACACAAAATCAAAACTAATTCATTTATGACAAAAAATCAAAATCAAGTTTTATCAGCGATCAAATTCAACTAATGATAGAATTATTTCGCTAATTGAGTTATGTCACTTATTGAATTCTATCGTTGGTAGATTTATTCTATTACTTATTGAGTTTAGAAAATCATATGTTATAATGAATTATTTTAGAAATTATGTTGCAAATCTAATACAAAAAATATATATAGAATGTGTTAATAAAAATAAATTCCCTTTTTTCATAATGTATTCCATTTTTTTAAGAATGAATGTTAACAAATTTTTAAAATAAAAATAAATTTTTGTAAATTATTTTTCTTTCACTTTTATGACGAATGGGTCAATGACTTGATTTGTTATCTAGTTTAGTGTTAATCTATTTTCACTTCACGCTCACAAATTCGATTCCGATCCATGGAATCGATATTTGTAATCCTCTTCTCCTACTAAAAAAAAGTTTGATTTTTATAAAACATATGAATATAAAACAAGAAAACACATAATATGATTTGTTATATGCTTAAATTTCAAAATATAAAAACAAAATAGTTATGGAAGGAAACTTTGATGAACTAATTTGGGATTTAAAAATCAGGATAAGGCGGTAACGGCGGAATACGGGCCACTGATGGCGCGGACGCCGGCTGGTCGAATTGCAGAGCCGGATGAGATTTCTTCGGTGGTGGCGTTTTTGTGCCTTCCGGCGGCTTCGTACGTCACCGGCCAGATCATTTGTGCTGACGGAGGCTTCACCGCCGGTAACGGCTAACAGGATAGATTGTTCAAAATACACAGTTGTCAGTGTTATTTTGTTTGGATTATTTCAAGTATTGAAAGCCTCTCACTCCTTCCCTTTCTTTTATATGATATTTCCAACAGAAACTGCCATAAATAAATTTTGTTTGTTTCAGTTTTTGTTTGTAATTCAACTGTTATTAAAATACCAAATACAAATTACACGAGTTCTTATGATGAAAAAAGACCACCTAGAATATTTAAAAAACTTGTAATAAATTAATTCTTAAGTAAGTGATCACCATGAATTTGTTGGGAATCAACACTATTGTAATAGAATTAATTATTCCCTCTTGTATTCCTAATGAAAATCAACTAGCATAAATATTGTAGATAAATATCAAGTACAATGCACAAAGATTTTAACGTGGAAAAACCTCCTCAAGGCGAGAAGTAAAAAAACCATGGATCGAAATCAAAATCTCCACTATAATCAATAATGGGTTACAACAAGTTCTTCCTAGTCACTACTAGAGGTATACAATATATAATAACTAAAGATAAATAATCTTGGAAACAAACGACACTAAATTAAAAGAAATAAATAGAAAGGTCTCACAAATTGTGGAACCGAATCGCCTTCTGAAATCTGGCTCTCCAAACTCGATCTCCACCGTTAAGAATGTGTTACCTCGATAACGATTAGTTGGTTTCCTCAGAAACGCTGAAACACCGAAACTGGACAAAACCCTTTTTCTTTCTTATTTTCTTTTTCTTTTCCGCCGCCGATGTGCTCTAGATAAAATGAGAAAGTGAAAAAGTTCAATTTTATTCATTAAACCCTAATGGGCTTTAAATGTGGGTCTTCGCATTTAAGTGAATAAAACCAACATAATTGAACCCATTACATTAAATACCTCAAGATCTTCTTCGACCACTAGACTACCCCATGATGGTTGAAAGAATACCACAACATGAGTAGATACCCTTAAGAACAGATCAAGCTTTACTCCACATATTATAGTAGAGACTCCCAATACCAAAACAACTAGAGTAAGGGAACATTTTAATCAAAACAATAAGAAGAAAACACAATGGCCTTAACAGAATGGAATCATTTACACTCCATTAACAAAGGCAAAGAATCTATCATCAACCTAATCTAGGTTGATTTTTTATTGACTTTGCGGAGTAATCCAACATTGATATTAATTATTGAGATATACGACTCCGTTAAATAAAAATGGGAAAGACAAAAACCGTTAAAAGAATTACACTTCCCTATCATTTGCAAGAAGAGTCATTTGTCCACCAATTCTTGCTTGAAACTATCCAACATTGAGACATTCACCTCACCTAGAGCCAAGACCCACAAAACCCTAAAACAAAAGAAAACCAGCCATAAAACTAGACATCAAGGTAAAAGGAGAACTAAAATATGAACCAAAGTAAAAGCTAAACCACAAATCCAAAAGAAGAAAATCTATCCACCAGAACATCACCACATAAGCATAACAAGAAATGAGGTTGTTGTGTTATGCCTTGAACGCATTAATGTCTTGCGATTAGCAGTCGAGAGTTTGCATTTCGCGTTGCAGCTCACATTTTGCACCCGCTAACCGCAGATCATTCTGTTTATTCTACGCGGCCACGCATCTGCATTCCGTTTAATGTTTACGCATTCTGTAATAGGGTTTAATAAAAATGTCTATATAAACTTGAATTAAACCCTAGCCGTATTATGACATAATCTTTGTATCTGTAAGTTTCCGTCTCTCTCAATAATAATATTCTCCTCCTTTGCCTGTGGACTAGCCAACATAACGTTGGTGAACGACGTAAATTTTTTTGTTTGTTGGGAAAAACCTTCCCTAATAACAGGAGGAATAAAGCAGAAAATAATTGAGAAATTAAAAGAAAATAACAAAATAGAGGACACAAGAATTTACGTGGAAAAACTCCAAACTGGAGAAAAAAAAAACCACAGACGGAAAAAATTTATCTTATGCGAAACAATCACACAAAATTCTCTCTCCCGACCCCAGTTACATAAACACTCTCTTCAAAGCTTATACTACCCACACCCTTTGCCCACTCTTCACAAGAGAAAACAAAAGGAATTTAACTAGAGTCAATATACTAAGCTTAAAGTGTTTTTGGATGGGATGCTTTGAAACCAAAGCCTTATGCTCCTTTTATAGTGCTTGGAGCACACCATTAGCTTGCATCTTTCCGATGTGGGACAAATTCACTTCTAATATTTTTCAAAAAACCCAACAAATTCCACCTTGGCAAGATATTTGAAGAATCTACATCTTCTGCTGCAACTTTGTCTTCTCTGACAATCATAATTCTCAACCCTGAGAATTTTAACATACTCCACCATAAAAAGTATAACACTTGAAATCTCACATTCCAAGATTTTTCTTCTTCGTCACATATCGATAAACCTTGCTAAAAGTTATGGTGCAACTTCCACCTACTTGGCTTACCTGGAAGTTCTTCAGCCATCGACATAACTTCCACCACACACCTTGCATAACCGCCAAGCCAATGCCCTTGTGCAAACTTGTGGAACCGCTGACATCACATCCTCTACCATGGCAAAGCGGACATACCATGATGATGATTTCTTTCTTTCTTCATAGGGCATCACCAGATCCCCGGACGAGAAAGACCACGTCAGCATCCAAACCAGAACCCTTTAACGAACTTTCTCTGTTAGGACAATTGTTCCTCATGTGACCAGGTTATCCACATTCCCATCAACTTCTCTTTTGCACAAAGTTTCTCTTCTTTTTCCAATTGCCAACTACCAGTGCTGAATCCTCTTGTGAAGTACGCTCATCAAGCTTCAGTCTTCTTTCTTCCGATAGAAGTTTACTAGTAGCCTCTGCAAAATTTAAAGACTCTTTTCTGTACATCAAGATTGGCTTCATATGTTTATAAGAAGGGAGAAGTGACAATATAAGCCTTAGTGCCTTATCATTTTCCTCTATCTTCACACCAATTACCTCTAGCTTAGAGACAAACCATTGAGAACACTCAAATGATCTGAGATTTTCGTACCTTCTTCCATTCACAATGTGTAAAATTGCTCCTTCAAGTACAACCGATATGAAATGCTCTTTGTCTGATACATCGTTTCAAGCTTCTCCCAAAGCTCTTTGGCTGTTGATATTCCATGCACATTAGCAAGAACATTTTTAGCCAAATTTAATCTAATGACACTTGCAATTCTCAAATCCATTTCCTCCCATTCGTCATCACTCATGCTGGACTTCTTAGAACCTTTCCTAGAACCACCACTGGACTCTGTTGAACCACCATCACCGCTTGATTTTTCAGAATCACCACCACTTGGTCTTCCCTTCAAAGCCTTGTGTAATCCAGATTGTATCAACACATCTTTGACTTGCACTTGCCACAAGCCAAAATTCATCCTTCCATCAAATTTCTCCACATCAAACTTCACTGAACTCATAAAGCTTGCCATTTTCTACTTCAATCCTAGCAAAACTGCAAATAATGAACCACGCAGTTGTAACTTGTTTCAAGAATTCTTTCCTAATGTGGAAGCTCAGACAAAGCTGCAACCACAGAGCATACTCAGAAATTCAAGAAACTACAAACCTAAAGCTCTGATACCACTTGTTGGGAAAAAACCTTCCCTAATAACAGCAGGAATAAAGCAGAAAATAATTGAGAATTAAAAGGAAATAACAAAATAGAGGACACAAGAATTTACGAGGAAAAACTT
Organism: Sicyos edulis; assembly: GCA_036507275.1. Classification (NCBI taxonomy): domain Eukaryota; kingdom Viridiplantae; phylum Streptophyta; class Magnoliopsida; order Cucurbitales; family Cucurbitaceae; genus Sicyos; species Sicyos edulis. The sequence goes on along the minus strand of CM071847.1, from coordinate 44,458,649 downwards.
CAAACTTGAGAAAAAAAAAACCACAGACGGAAAGATTTTATATTATGTGAAAAATTGTTACAATCACACAAAATTCTCTCTCACGACCCCAATTACATAAACACTCTCTTCAAAGCTTATACTACTCACACCATTTTCCCACTCTTCACAAGAGAATACAAAAGGAATTTAACTAGAGTAAATACACTAAGCTTAAAATGCTTTTGACTGGGATGCTTTGAAACCAAAGCCTTATGCTCCTTTTATAGTGCTTGGAGCACACCACTACCTAGCATCTGGGACAAATTCACTTCTAATATTTTTCCAACCCAATAGTGTTCTCTTCTCTCACGTTTATCGTTATCGATTTTCATATCTTTGTATCGATTGTTGATTGCAGTTTTCATAACAGAGGTGAAGATCGGATGCTACTTCAAGAGTTGATCTTAACTCTTGTCTGGTTTGCTTGGACTGACGTAAATAGGCGGAGAACAAATCGAGCTGAACCGTTTTCTAGTTCAGACCAAAACCAAATCAGTTTAAGGGAGCCACTAGTTTGAAAACTAATTCGTCTTGTGAACCAGTTCGAGCCCAGCATACCCATGGTCCATGACATGTCAACCTTTTAAGTGGCATGCCCTAACATCTACTCGCAGTCTCTTGCTTTCTCTCTATATACGTACCACATCTTGAGGAAGCTCTTAGTTATTCATGTTGTATAGAATGCATTGGACCTTTTTTTTGTAATCCTATTACTTTTGTTGTTATTAGATATTCAGTTATATTAGATTTAGTTGTTATAATATTTTGCTTAGTTAGACTTTCTATTTCGTTCTCACAAAGGAAATAAAATATTGAGTTTTTACTTTTTCCAATTATTGACTTTGTTGAGATATGCCTTGAACGGTTTAATGCCCGACGATTAGATATCGGGGTGCGGGGCAACGTCCCTGTTGCGAAAACGCATTTTTGTTTTATCATTCAAGTACGCATACGCACTCCACATTCGTTTCCATTTTCAGCATCGGTTTCTGCATTCGCCATTCTGATCCTGCATGCGTAATCGCATTTTGCATACATAAATGTTTACCGCATGTGTTTGTGCATCTACATTGTTTTTTACGTTTATCCATTATGTAATAGGATTTAATGAAAATGCATATATAAACTCAAATTAAACTCTTGCTTATTATGATGTTCATTTTGTATTTTGCTCTCCTCAATAAAATTGTGACCTCTCTCTACCCGTGAATTAGCTAACACAACATTAGTGAACTACGTAAATTTCTGTTTTTTTTTCTTTTCTTCTACATTTTTTTTAAACTTTGCGTTGGTTGTTGATTGTCGTTTTCATACTAGATTTTAATATGGTATTTTTAGCGTTTTTGATTCGTTGTTCCGCTGCATGTCAAGTTTCCCAATTGGTGATCCATTTTCTCATGATGTATTTTCTCCATTCCAATTGGGGCTTTCATTTTTCATTTCCCAATTGACATTTCAATAATTCTTACTTCAATTCTCAATTGCGCTCCATTTTCCAATTGGCTCTCATTCACCCTCCCATTTCTCATTTAGGGCTGGTTCATTTCCGAATTGGCGCACCATCATCCTATTATCCCAATTGATTTCTTATTTGTTTACTTATTTATTTATTTTTCTCCTTTCTATATGTTCAATTTGGACTAATTCTAACTTGAACGAGACTATTAGATATTCAGTTATATTGGATTTAGTTATTATAACTTTTAAGTTAGGTTTATTAAATTAAAAATAAAATATTGAGTTTTCAAAGAAGAATAGTTGTAATTAAGAAATTTGCACAAAATTAATTTATCATAGTTTTAAATTACTATTATAATCCACATACTTTGGTATTTGTTACATTTTGGTGAATATACTTTCAATTTGTCTAATTTTCGTGGATCTAACTTTCAAAAAAAATCTTAAAATTTAATCTATATGATAAATATGACAAGTTTGTTTTGTTGTTTATTTTTATTGAATAAGTTTAATCACAATAATAATAAGGTTAAAATAATATTTTGATCCCTCTTTGTCAATTGTTCTATACTAGTTCTCTATATTTTCAAATATCCGATGCTAATCCCTTAATTACTCAAAAAGCTCAAAATTAATCCACACCCTTAAAAATCCATTTTTCTTCTCTCACCTCAATGAATTGGAAAGAAAAAAAAAATCAGCAATTTATTATCCTCGCTGCTCCATTCTTTAAACCCATTCATTCCATCATAAGCTTTGAATGCGTCGAAAAATAAATACTAAATTGCGATAATGAGGTTCTGATTGAATTTCTAATTTCAATTTGATATAATTTTCAGTACACATCGTTGAAGAAATAGGTTGATTTCATATTCTTCATGTACTGATCTCGAGTCAAAATTAAAATGAGGGCCCATAATTTCGCATCTTATAACTTAAAATACCGAAAAAGATTTTATTTGAAACAAGAGGAGTAGAGAAAGCTTGAAAGAGAGCAAATATTTTGAAATATCTCTGTCCCTATCTTTACAATCCCATTATCAATCATTCAAATAGTGAAATCATTGAGGCAATTTTGTCTTCAAGTTCAAAGTTGGTCTTTTGAAATCAACACATGTCAATTCATGTTAATTAATTTAAATTTCAAAGTGTTTTTATTCGATATGTTTAAATATATATATTTGGTTCTTGAATTCAAAGATATCTTAAAATTAGTTGTGTTTTCAACATCGTTAGGTTTTACAGTTTCAATCTAATATATATATATATATATATATATATATATATTGTCAAATAACTAACTTTTTTTTGTTTTTTTTTGAAAACCGGGAAATCGCTCTCCGGGGCACCACTGGTCCATCCCTAGACTGTGGCACCGGGATATTTATTAATTCTCAAGTAAATATTGAATACAATACATGTATTAAAAAACAATATTCATATTTTTTTAGGGGTTTTTGCATGTATATTATAAAAAAAACAAAATAATTCCATGTATAACACAATTTCCAAACTTATTCATTTGTGGCACAAAAGTGATTAAAATCTATCAGTTTGTCAATTGAAGTCTATCAGTTGAATTGATAGAAATCTAAATAGGAATTTTGGGTAAAATGTACTATGAATGAAATTATTTTAAAAAATGGGCTACAATTGTAATAAAGAGTAAAAAATATGCTATGGAAGATAAATTCCCAAAGTATTATTATAAGGGGATTTTGCATGTATATTAAAAAAAACAAAATAATTATCCATGTATAGCACAATTCCCAAACTTATTCATTTATGGCACAAAAATGATTGAAGTCTATCAATTTGCATTATTCAATCACTCAAAATCGATTGAAGTCTATCAGTTGAACTGATAAAAGTCTAAAGTCTATCGATTGAACTGATAGAAGTCTAAAGTCTATCAGTTGAACTGATAGAAGTCTGATGATGTTAGAATAACAATTTTGGGCAAAATGTGCTATGGATGAAATTATTTTTAAAAAATGTGCTATGGATGAAATTATTTTTTAAAATGTGCTATAATTGTAATGAAGAGCAAAAAATATGCTATGAATGATAAATTCCCTATTTTTTTTTTATGTATATATATGTTTTAAAAAATAAAAATATATAAAATATAAATGGGGAAGAAAACAAGGAAACAAAAATAGGAAATACATTCTTCGTCCTCATCTCCATTTATACAGAATTTATTTTGTTCCAATTCCCCAGCTAAACGGGGTTCGCCACTCCCTTAGGGCGGGTTCCCGCGAGACTTGGCACCATGAAAAAATGGACATTTCTAACGTCTAATGAAGAGAGAATGTGATGGAAGGATAATATATATATTTTAAATTCATCTCAGTTTACAAAAAAATGAAACCTTATAGATAAAAATATTGATGTTTTAACCTAATAATCATTCTAATAAAAGAAAGAAAATGTCTTTAAAGAGTGACCTAATTGATTGAGACTCTATAGACTTTGAGCAATGCTCTCTCGAAATAGGGTTATATATCGAAAAATATCACAATTTATGCATGAATTAATGGTACATCGAGTGTACTAAAGAGAAACTCCAATTCTCAACTCTTTATATAAACTAGAATTTTAACACGGCGTTGCACGTGATAATTTTTTAAATAATAAATTATACATATATGTTTAATAAAATATGTCAATTGGGTGCAATAAATAGTATATATATATAAAAATTATTGTTTACTACATTTTTGCATTATAAATCGTTAATTTTATTTTGAGCTTAAAAAATAATAGATGTTATTATTAAAAAAAACTCAATAAAATTTATCGCATTAAAATTAAATTTTATCTCTAATTTTTAAAAATCGATGCTATTTAATTTTTTCAATTTATCTATTAATAGACCAATTACTCTTGAATTATAAAATTTATAAGAATTATATCATTATTATAATTATAAATATAAATAAGCTAAATATATTTATTAGATACATCTATGAACTTACCTTTAACTTCAAATGATAATTTTATCATTCTACAAAAACAAAAAATTCTACATCTCCAAGTCAACAATTAAACAACAAAATATTCCTACAAAAATTATTGCAACAAAAGAAAAGTTAGATGAAAGTTAAGGTAAATAATCCAACAAAAATAAGATAACTAATTTATTTTATTATAAAACAAAAAAACAAAAAGAAACCAAAAAAGGTAACCTCAAATAAAGAGAAAGTTTCAAATGTGTTTGTAAACAAAATATAGAGAACTATATATATAGACTAGGAAATTGTTACAAAACTTTTGAAACTGGAGAATTCATGCACTTTCACCTAATCTTATCATTATTCACACTTTTTTTACAGATCTCCAAGTCAAAGGCAACAATTATGCAAAAAAAAATCCCTACAAAAATGATTGCAACGAAAGAAAAATTAGATGAAAGTTAAGTAAATACTCCAACAAAAATAAGATAACTTATTATTAAAAAAAAGGAAAAAACAAAAAGACAAACAAAAGTAAATTCAAGCAAAGAGAAAGTGTTCTTGTAAACAAAATGTAGAGAACTATTTATAGGATTGGAAAATTCAATTTATTATTTTAATTAGAATATAAAATGTCAAAAAAAATCTATGAGATTTGGTAAAAATATCTTATTTTCTACTTTAGAATATGAAAATTTAAATGATATCGTAAATATCTTCATTTGATTGTTGAAATTTCTTATCTTCTAGCTTAGTCATAAAATCTATGAGATTTGTCTTATCTTCTACGAATGAAAATCTAAATGATATTGTAAATATCTTCTACGTTATTTGTATTTAATTTTTTTTTTATATTTCAATAGATGACATATTTGTAATTTAGAGTATGACTTCAGGAATAAAATCGTCCAAAAATAATTTTCTCGTTAAAGCCACACTTTAAAGTAGTATGATATATATAACAATCTTCATATATTTTAGAAATTCTTCTTAAATATAACAAACAAACACCATTTAACCCCTTGTACTCAAAAAAAAAAAAAAAACACCATTTAACCCCGTGAGTAGTGAAATTGTGCAAACAAACAACGTGATGTAAAAGAACCGATAAAAAAGTAATAGAGCATCTTTTCTAAAAAGAAAAAGAAAAAGTATTCCTCTCCATTTTTGTGGCTCAAAAAAAAAAGAAAAAGAAACAAATAGAGGCAATTTTATTTTTTATTTTTTGTAGAAACTTCAAATGGAGACATCAACAGCAGTCATGCAAGGGAATTGAGTATAAACTCCATCCAAACAAGCTATTGCATAAATTTCAAATTTTAATCTCTCAAAATAATTTCTCATTTTAATCACTCTTACGAATCAAACACTTCCCGAACATCGAGTTTAATGGTAGCTGCCAAAGCATGAATAACGTGGGCTGGTAGGTAGCAAAATTGGGCAAACAAACTCCATATACAAACATGCTAATATATCCTCCTTCATTTTGTGGCCTAGACATCAGAATTAGCAACCATGGCGAGCACCAGCAGAGATCAAAGATGGTCTCTAAAGGGTATGACTGCTCTCGTGACCGGCGGAACTCGCGGAATCGGGTACTCTTAGTATATCCATTTTCAATCCATCTCGCTTTCCTTTTCGTCTGATCGTAACATAGCATCAAATATCTTTCAGTCGAGCCACGGTGGAAGAACTGGCCGTCTTTGGAGCCAGAGTGCACACATGCTCACGAAACCAGCAAGATTTGGACAACTGCTTGGAACAATTGCAACAAATGGGATTGGATGTCAGCGCATCTGTTTGCGATGTGAGCAGCAGAGAACAGAGGAAGAAGTTGATGGAAACAGTCTCTTCTCTTTTCGGTGGCACCCTTAACATTCTGGTAACATGTTCTACCAAAATCAATATCATTTTATTTTGGTGGACAAAAATTCGACTCGAAACTAAATCACGATGAAAAGGGGACCACAAATCCTATAAAGAGATACGACTTATGTAAATGAGAGTTAAATATCTAAGTCTCGAAATAAAAAACAATAAAACTAACACGCCACTAAACTTTTGAGTGAGGGTGGAAGCATATGATTCATTCATGGATTAAAATGATAAATGATACTTGTTTGTAAAAAGAGAGGAAAAAAATAGTTTTCTTTACATTGTGCAAGATTGTCATTGTCAACTGTCGCTAAAATTATAACTAACCAAGGCGACCGAGAAAGGAGGGGAAGTGAGAAAAGTAGATTAAAGTTTTCTTGTCATTTGCTTTCATTGGAGACTCTCTCTTTCACTATTTATGACAATTAAATTTATTTAACGGAAAATATAATTAAGGAAGAGCTTTTTACCAGAATAAGTCATCCCAAAAAAATAATTACAAATCTGTACACAATTAAAAATATTAGCAAAACTAATTAATCATTTAAAATTCTAAAAATTGTTTTATACAAAAAGACGGAAAGACCCTCTCTTACTTCTCACGGTCTTTTTTCTCATTAGTCTGTCTTCTTCCTTTAATTTATGAATTTTTGTTTCAATTTTGAAAGAGAGTTACGAAAAATTTGGAGAAACAAATACAAACCAAACATATTTGAATATTAAATCGTGAGTATTTTATCTTGGAGAAACAAATACAATCGAAACAAATATTTTGACTTTTAATTAGTTCTTTCGTTCCAATTTTTTCATGGATAAAAAAAAATTTAATTATTTTATCTTTTCTGTGTTAAAATTAGAAAATAGAATTGTCTTTTACAATTTTCATAAATATATAGTTAACTGAGATTACTTTGATCTTTTATAAACATATTTTTCGTATGAATAATATTTTCTTACAATATTGTATTAATAATATTTTTTTATAATACGATATTAATAATATAAAATACTATATTAATGAGTATTTATAATAGTATTAATGACTATAATGCAAATACAGTATTAATATAATTCTTGAATACTTGTATATGTTCATCCTTAAATCGATAAATAATGTATTTATTTTAAATAATATTATTATTGATATTGTATTTAGATATGACAATATTCTTAATGTCATTTAATATTAAATAATTAAACTATTTTCACTAATATATTTTAGTTTCTTAATAATAAAAGAAAGAAATGTACCAAATTGGTCAAATTCATAAAATAATTACAAAAATTACAAATTAGCAATCATAGTTATAGGTATTAATAACTTATAATATTATATTAATAATATATAATATTGTATTAATTATATAATACTGAATTAGTAATATATAATACTGTATTAATGAGTATTAATACAATATTAATAATGCATAATATTCTATTATTAATACTTATTAATACAGTATTATGTATTATATTAATACCCTTTTATTATTAATACTTATGACTATGATTGCTACGAATCAAATACCGTTTAATCATTGGGTGTACACTAATACCGCTGAACAACGACTCTTTATTGGCAATTTTCAATACATCTTAATTATAAAATACGGTATTAATAAGATACTTTACATATTCGAGTAAAAAAATATAGTATTAATATATTTAGAATTAGTAATACGTCACACAACTTGCTTCATTTGGTGAATAATAGAAAAATAAGAACTATAAAAAAATTCATATTTATTTATGAATAGAAAATTTTAGATATTTTTTTCAAAATAAAAAACAGCAAAGGAATAGCGTATCTCATATAAAATTGTTTTTATATTTAAAAAGGTTATTTACCGTCTCACTATTAAGAAAAATTTAAAAGAAAACTTATAAGATTAAACTAATTCAGAACCATAATCATAAGTATTAATAATAAAAATAGTGTATTAATGATACTTTATTAATAATATATAATATTGTGACATAAAAAAATAATACATAATCGTGTAATAATGTCAATTAATATTATTATTGATATTGTATTTAGATATGAGAATATTCTTAATGTCATTTAATATTAAATAATTAAACTATTTTCACTAATATATTTTAGTTTCTTAATAATAAAAGAAAGAAATGTACCAAATTGGTCAAATTCATAAAATAATTACAAAAATTACAAATTAGCAATCATAGTTATAGGTATTAATAACTTATAATATTATATTAATAATATATAATATTGTATTAATTATATAATACTGAATTAGTAATATATAATACTGTATTAATGAGTATTAATACAATATTAATAATGCATAATATTCTATTATTAATACTTATTAATACAGTATTATGTATTATATTAATACCCTTTTATTATTAATACTTATGACTATGATTGCTACGAATCAAATACCGCTTAATCATTGGGTGTACACTAATACCGCTGAACAACGACTCTTTATTGGCAATTTTCAATACATCTTAATTATAAAATACGGTATTAATAAGATACTTTACATATTCGAGTAAAAAAATATAGTATTAATATATTTAGAATTAGTAATACGTCACACAACTTGCTTCATTTGGTGAATAATAGAATAATAAGAACTATAAAAAAATTCATATTTATTTATGAATAGAAAATTTTAGATATTTTTTTCAAAATAAAAAACAGCAAAGGAATAGCGTATCTCATATAAAATTGTTTTTATATTTAAAAAGGTTATTTACCGTCTCACTATTAAGAAAAATTTAAAAGAAAACTTATAAGATTAAACTAATTCAGAACCATAATCATAAGTATTAATAATAAAAATAGTGTATTAATGATACTTTATTAATAATATATAATATTGTGACATAAAAAAATAATACATAATCGTGTAATAATGTCAATTAATATTATTATTGATATTGTATTTAGATATGAGAATATTCTTAATCTCATTTAATATTAAATAATTAAACTATTTTCACTAATATATTTTAGTTTCTTAATAATAAAAGAAAGAAATGTACCAAATTGGTCAAATTCATAAAATAATTACAAAAAATACAAATTAGCAATCATAGTTATAGGTATTAATAACTTATAATATTATATTAATAATATATAATATTGTATTAATTATATAATATGAATTAGTAATATATAATCTCAGATTAATGAGTATTAATACAATATTAATGATGCATAATATTCTATTATTAATACTTATTAATACAGTATTATGTATTATATTAATACCCTTTTATTATTAATACTTATGACTATGATTGCTACGAATCAAATACCGCTTAATCATTGGGTGTACACTAATACCGCTGAACAACGACTCTTTATTGGCAATTTTCAATACATCTTAATTATAAAATACGGTATTAATAAGATACTTTACATATTCGAGTAAAAAAATATAGTATTAATATATTTAGAATTAGTAATACGTCACACAACTTGCTTCATTTGGTGAATAATAGAAAAATAAGAACTATAAAAAAATTCATATTTATTTATGAATAGAAAATTTTAGATATTTTTTTCAAAATAAAAATCAGCAAAGGAATAGCGTATCTCATACAAAATTGTTTTTATATTTAAAAAGGTTATTTACCGTCTCACTATTAAGAAAAATTTAAAAGAAAACTTATAAGATTAAACTAATTCAGAACCATAATCATAAGTATTAATAATAAAAATAGTGTATTAATGATACTGTATTAATAATATATAATATTGTGACATAAAAAAATAATACATAATCGTGTAATAATTTATTTTTTTTGATGATCTAAAATAATTTTTATATAAAAAAAGAGTAAATTTAATTTAAAGGATATTATAACCTTTTTTATACTAATACTTTTAGATTTTAATATTCCAATTTTTCTATTTATATATATATATATATATTAATTTTGCTTTTCCACATTTAAAAATAGAAAAGAAGAAATAAATGTATGGGCAGTTAAGAAAAATGAGGCTCATAAACAGTAAATTGGCCACGTGAGGCAGAGGACGTGGAAATAATCACGTGCATCGCGTAGTTTCTGCCCCGAAAACAAGGGCATAATGGTACTAAATGAAAGTAATATTTCATTAATATTAATTAAAAAAATTCTGTTGCAATTATTTTCAGTTATGACTACATTTGTAATTAATTTTCTTAAGTTGGTCTGTAAGGGACCGACCCGAATGGGGCACTAAATGGGCCATTATCCCAATGCATGCATTCAAAGTAAAGGACATTTAAACAGACATGATTTCGGATTCCAATTAAAACAAAAACATTCAAAATAACCCCTTTAAAAACTAGACAATTTCCCTGGAACCTGTCCCTGTTTCCAAGCACCTGTTCCAAGATAAATACATTTCCAAAGTTTACTCTGATAAGAGATTTACAAAAAAAACCATTCAAAACCTGTTCAGATACAAAATGCTGGAATCCACAAATATTTACAAAACATCCTAGGGCTCCGTGCCCGGCTACATGCATTCAGGGGAAAACAAAACTAAAAGAGTCATAATACAAAAATCAGAGTTGGAAGACTGGGCCCCATGATCACAGCTCCTCCTTCGTGCATCCCGTCGCGCACCACGATTACCCGTGGAAAACCACGAGAATAAGGGTGAGTAACGAATTACTCGGTAAGAATCCCCAACCAGTGGTACAATACGATATACATGGTCATCTCGATGAGCGTATGCAAGCTATGAATATAAACACGAATAGAGCACATAGCTTAGCCCACACTTCGGCCTCGGATGCCAATTTAAGGTCTTAGTCCTGAATAATATCACCACACACCACTACACAAATCGCCCTATACGAGAAACAAGTCCCGGCCTCACCGCCTCATCTCGCCGACGAAAGGTACACCGCCCAAGATCCCGATGAGCTCTCCGGTGGCGCCAGAATGAGCGTAAGCATGTACCGCGTGCTCTCGCAGACTATATGGGGTGTCGGGTCCAGAGGCAAGCGCCCATGTCCGATCACCACGCCTAACTAAATCTTTGGATCGGTGTCGGCGACATAGGGGTGTGAGACTGACACATAAACTATGTCAGCCTGTACCACCGCACCTGGGCCCAAGGAAACGGGTCGTGGTAGGCTTACACCAGGAAGCCGTCCTTGCCTTAACAGGTGGCAATCAAGGGCTACTGCCAAACAAGCTGAGGACATGCCGGCTGCCGGGGATGAGGCAATGCCAAGTCATCATCCCGACCGTTGGGGCATTTAATAGACTGCCACCCTCACCCAAGATTGCAGGGCTTACCGGTTAGGGTTAGCTAATCCTCACGGGGTCTAGGGAACGAAATGACTTGCTCGACGCCCGCCATGGATGCAAGGTACTTTATGCATCAGGCCCGGATGATGCTATCTACCTGCAACTCTAACCTGCCCTAGCAATCAGCAAACAAATCCATAAAATCCAATACGTGCTCAATAAGAATACAACGAACCCGAACTAGCTATCGAGAACCTATCAATCACAACACAATTACACACAAAATTCTAAATTAAATTAAATATAATAAAATAAAATAAATAGGCTCGGCTCGGCAGCAGGACACGCGACACGGCGCTGGGGCGCGGCTTGGCGACACGGCTCGGCGACGAGCGCCTGCATGACACGGCGTGCCATTGGTCGCTGGGTGCTGCGCGAAGCGATGCAGAGGCGCGAGGACGCGTGCGCGGTGTGCGGCGAGGCTCGGCAGGCTGGGCTGCGATAGGGCACCGATTTGGCGAACTCGAGCGATGGAGGAAGAACGCGAATTCGGGCGATTGGAGAAAATTCGACGAACGATTTGTTGTTGGTCGAACTCCCCATCAGACCGCACAAAAAACCACCCAAAGAACTCGCTTCAACATGGCCTAAAATCAAGTCGAAAACAGGGATTCAGATTGAAGGAGAGAAGAAGAAGAAGAAAAAACTTACCTTCACCGGAAATGGATCGACTTCGAATCGGGAAGACGAGCTCGGTCGAATCCGAGCTAGAGAGGGGAGAAATCACAGAGGGAATCGCTGTCGGTTGAAGAAGGAATCGCGAAGAGAAGAAGGAGAAATGGGGAAGAAGGCTCGTCGAGCTGGCTTTTATACCAACCGCCTTTGAAAACACGCATAAGTATTAAAACGCGCGTTTAGATTAACAAACGCGCGCGGTGGCTCGGCTGGCAGCACCCCCTGCCTAGCACGCGACACGTCCCTGGCTCGAATCTCACTCGACGTGCTATTTAATTCCTTATTTATTTCCACATTCTTCCAAGCCCAAATGCCTTCACCAAAATTCCCGATCCCATTCAAATCGACTTATAATTTTTCCGGCAATTTAAAATTTCAAAACCGGCCCTGTCGGCCCGACCCAAAATTACCAAAATGCCCCTGTGCCTCCCGGGAAGACCGGGATGAAATTTCCGGGCCGTTACAATATTCCCCCCTTATAAGACTTTCGTCCTCGAAAGTCACTTAAGATTGGAACAGCTCGGGATACTACAATCTCATCTCATCCTCCCGCTCCCAAGTGGCTTCCTCTGAACTCTGACTCCTCCACTGAACCTTTACCAGCCGGATTTCACGATTACGCAGTGTCTTTGTCTCAAAAGCAAGAATCCCCACTGGCTTTTCCTCGAAGCTCAAATCCTCATTCAGCTGCAAAGGCTCAAAATCAACAATGTGCGACGGGTCCGGCACGTACTTCCTCAACATCGAAACATGAAAAACACTATGCACTACCGAAAATGACGGAGGTAAGGCTAATCGATAAGCGACCCTGCCTATCCTCTCCAGAATCTCAAACGGACCAACAAAACGGGGACTCAGCTTCCCACGCTTGCCAAACCTCCAAACACCTCGCATCGGTGCGACCTTTAGGAATACATGTTGGCCAACCTCAAACTCCAAATCTCGTTGCCGAACATCGGCGAAACTCTTCTCTCGCTCGCTCGAGCCGTCAACATACGAGCTCTAATCTTCTCGCACACGGCACCATTGGTCAATCTGCAGCAAACTCGGGACCCAAAACTCGCCTATCACCACCTCTTCCCTGAACACGGGAGATCGGCAACGCTTACCATAAAAAGCCTCGAATGGAGCCATCTCAATCGCCGATCGATAAATCGTTGTTATATGCAAACTCCATCGATATCTGTCTCGGGTCCCAACCGCCGGAAATCAAACACACAAGCCCTCAACATATCTTTGAGAATCTGGTTCACCCTCTCGATCATCCCATCGGTGCGAGGGTGAAAAGTCATCTTTGAAACGCACTCGATGCCTAAACCTTCTCGGAGCGCTCTCCAGAAATGAGAAGTAAACCTCGAATCACGGTCAGATACGATCCTCACAGGCACACCGTGATAACGAATGATCTGCTCCAAAAACAACTGCGCCCACTGTTCCACGGTATAAGTGTCTCTACCGGGAATGAAGTGTGCGCTCTTAGTCAATCGATCGACTATCACCCAAATCTGAGAGAACTTCCTCGGAGTCCTCGGCAAGCCAGAAATAAAGTCCATGGAGATCTCTTCCCACTTCCACTGAGGTACACTCAGCGGCTGCAACAAACCGGCTGGTCTCTGCCTGAGTGCCTTCACTTGCTGACAAGTGAGACATCGACTAACAAACTCCGCCACATCTCTTTTCATACCCATCCACCAGAATGTCTGCTTAAGATCCTGATACATCTTGGTACCCCCTGGGTCCCAAGCAAACGGAGAACTGTGGGCCTCCGAGAGCAACTCTGTTCGCAAACCTGCGACATCCGGAACACACAACCGGCCTCTGTACGTCAGCCCACTGTCTGGTGAATACACAAAATCAAAATCTCCATCAGCCCTAACTCGGTCAAATAATCTTTTAAGTGCGGGGTCACACAGCTGACTATCAATAATCCGCTGTCTAATCGATGGTCGGATCACCAATCGAGTCACTCGGCAAGAACCTCATCGCAATCTCACCATTTCGAATCAGTGAACGCCCGGTTTTGAAATTGTTAATTGCCGAAATAATTATGAGTCGATTTGAATGGGATCGGGAATTTTGTTGAAGACATTTGGGCTTGGGAAAAGGTGAAAATAAATAGGGAATTAAATAGCGCGTCGAGTGAGATTCGAACCAAGGACGTGCTGCAAGCTAGGCAAGGGGCGCTGCCAACAGAGCCACTGAGCGCTCTTGTGCTTTTAAACGCGCCATCTAATATTTATGCCTGTCTTCGTGCGTTTTATTTTAAAAGCCAAAATCGCCCGAATTCCTTCCCCCATTTCTTCTTCTTCTTCTTCGAGATTCTTCCTCCGACCGACAACGATTTCCCTTGCGATTTCTTCCTTCTCCAGCTCCATTTCGACCGAGCTTCTTCTCCAAATTCGAAGTCGATCTCTTCCCGAGCAGCAGGTGAGCGTTTTCTTCTCCTTCTTCTTCTCCTTCCTGCCCTCCCCTGTTTCTGATTTTGAGTTCTGCTGGCCGAGAGAGTGAGGGAATTGCGTGGTTTTCGTGTAGACAGTGTAGGGAATTCCAGCCATCAGCGAATCGGCCGTCGAATCCTCACCAATCGGTCGAATTCGAGCTCGTTCTTCTCCTCTGCCCAGATCGTCCTCTGCCCAGAACGTCTCGCCGGTCGCACGCGCGCAGAAGCTTGCCTCAGCGCCCAGCAACATCGCGTCGCCCGAGCCCCTGCTCGCCGAGTCGAGCCGCATCGCCAACGCTCTGTTCGTCCGCGCGCAGCTTCGCGCTTCGCAATGCCGTCCATCAAGCGCCAATGCGATTATGCGCCATTTTCTGCGCGCCCGATACGCCCGCCAACCCGTTCTTTGCCTGTTCGTGCAATCGGCTCGTTCGTGCGTTCTTCGTGCCTCGTGAGTTGCTCCCGAGCTGAGCCTCATTTATTTTATTATATTTAGGCCTATTGTGTGATTTTTGTTGTGATTGATAGGTTCTCGGTAGCTAGTTCGGGTTCGTTCGCCGCTTAGGATTTCGTGTCAAATTGTCCCCGCCAAGGTAAGGATTTCTTCTGGGAGTTGTGTGGACCTCGCGATATTATATGTGATTCTTGATTGATTGCTTGTTTGTGTTTATTGACATGTATAGCTAGGTATTCTATTCTGAATTCCCGATTAGCATGATTTTCCTGGTTTAATTCTCATGTTAATCCATGCTAGGTTGTTCCTCTCTAGCATGCTCGTATCTGTTCCTTGCTTCGTAGTATCATGCTAGGCTCGTTGTATTCTTATTGAGCACGTATTGGATTTTATGGAATTGTTTGTTTGCTTGCTAGGGCGCGGTTAGAATTGCGGTAGATAGCATCATCCGGCCTCGATGCATAAAGAACCTTGCATCCATGGCGGGGGACGTCGAGCAAGTCATTCCGTCCCTGGACCCGTGAGGAATTAGCTAACCAAGCGGTAGGCCCCGCAATCTTGGGTGAGGGTGGCGATTGTTAATGCCCCAACGGTCGGGATGATGACTTGGCATTGCCTCGCTCGGCGGCAACGCATGTCCTCGGCATGTTTGGCGTGTAGAGCCCCCGATTGCCACTGTTAAGGCAAGGACGGCTTCGGGTGTAAGCCTACCACGACCGTTCCTTAGCCCCAAAAAGCGGTGGTTCAGCCGACATAGTTTACGTGTCCGTGTCTCACACCCCTATGTCGCTGACACCGATCCAAAGATCTAGTTAGGCGTGGTGGATGGATATGGGCGACTTGCCTCTGGACCCGCACTTCCCATAGTCTCGCAGTGAGCACGCGGTGCATGCTTACGCTCATTACAACGCCGATCGAGAGCTCCTCGGGATTGTGAGCGCTGTATCTTTCGTCGATGAGAGACAGTGAGGCCGGGACTTGTTTCTCGTATAGGCGACTTATGTATTGGACAAAGTGGTGATATTATTCCGGACTAAGACCCTAAATTGGCATCCGAGGCCCAAGTGTGGGCTAAGCTATGTGCTCTATTCTCGTGTTTATATTCATAGCTTGCATACGCTCATCGAGATGACCATGTATATCGTATTGTACCCTGGTTGGGGATTCTTACCGAGTAATTCGTTACTCACCCTTCATCGTGGTTTTTCCACATGTAACCAAGTTGCGAGACAGATGGTCAAGGAGGAGCTGTGATCATGGGGCTCAATCATCAAACTCGATTTTGTGTTATGACTCTTTATGTTTTATTTTCCCCAATGCATATAGCGCACTGAGCCCTAGGATGTTTTCTCAATATTTTGTGGATTCCAAAGATTATTGTATCTAGACATGTTTTGAATGATTTTAAGAAATCTCTGATCGGAGTATACTTTGAGAATGTATTTATCTTGGAACAGGTGCTTGGAAACAGGGACAGGTTCCAGGGAAATTGTCTAGTTTTTAAAGGGGTTATTTTGAATGTTTTGTTTTAATTGGAATCCGAAATCATGTCTGTTTAAATGTCCTTTACTTTGAATGCATGCATTGGGGTAAGGGCCCATTTAGTGCCCCATTTGGGTCGGTCTCTTACACGAACTCTCTCCGTAATCTGGGCTGGGAGCTCAACAACACCGCGGAGTGCGACGTCTTCCTACTCAGAGCATCGGCTACAACATTGGCTTTACCTAGATGGTACAGAATCTCGCAGTCATAATCTTTCACTAACTCTAACCATCTCCTCTGTCTCATATTCAACTCCTTCTGAGTAAACAGATACTTGAGGCTCTGGTGATCGGTAAACATCTGGATCCGCTCACCATACAGGTAATGCCTCCAAATCTTCAGTGCAAACACCACTGCTGCCAACTCCATATCATGAGTCGGATAATTCTGCTCATATGGCTTCAGCTGACGGGAAGCATAAGCAATGACCTTCCCGTGCTGCATCAACACACAGCCCAACCCGAACTTGGAAGCATCGCTGTAAACCACGAAACCACCTGTCCCCTCCGGGACTGCCAACACTGGTGCTGAAGTCAAACTGCGCTTGAGCCGGGCAAAGCTCTCATCACACCTACCGTCCCAAACAAACTCGACACCCTTCCTCGTCAGACGAGTGAGGGGCGAGGCTATGGCGGAAAAGTCCTTAACAAACCGACGGTAGTAACCTGCCAGGCCCAGGAAGCTGCGTATCTCGGTAACTGAAGTCGGCCTGGCCCACGAACTCACGGCCTCAATCTTTGCAGGATCCACAGCTATACCATCTCTCGAGACTACGTGACCTAGGAAGGCCACTTGTTCCAACCAGAACTCACATTTGGAAAATTTCGCATAAAGCTGGTTTTCCCTCAAGGCTGCCAACACTTTCCTCAAATGCTCTGCATGATCCTCCCTGGTCCTTGAATAGATCAGAATATCGTCAATGAACACGATGACGAAGCTGTCCAAAAATGCTTTGAACACCCTATCCATCATGTCCATGAACGCTGCTGGTGCATTCGTCAACCCAAACGACATGACCCCAAACTCGTAGTGCCCATATCTAGACCTGAACGCTGTCTTAGGAATGTCGGCGTCCCTAATCCGCAACTGATGATACCCGGATCTCAAATCTATCTTGGAGAACACTTAAGCTCCTGAAGCCGATCGAACAAATCATCGATACGGGCAACGGATACTTATTCTTCATCACACCTTATTAAGCTCACGATTGTCAATGCATAGGCGCATTGAACCATCCTTTTCTTCACAAACAACATCGGCGCTCCCCACGGGGACACACTCGGACGAATGAATCCTCGATCTAACATCTCCTCGCAATCAACCTTGATTCCTTTAGCTCGGTGGCGCCATACGATACGGAGCCTTCGAGATAGGGAGGGTCCCCGCTCGAGCTCAATTGTGAAGTCAACCTCTCTCTTCGGGGCAACCCCTGGTAATTCCTCGAGAAACACATCCGCAAACTCGCACAACCGGCACTTGATCAATAGTCGGTGAGGGACGGCTCTCTCCGGACAATTTGGCTAGGTAGCCCCAAGCTCCATGAGCTAGCAAACGCGAGCTTTCACCGACACCATCGGCGGGCAAACTCCACCCCGAACTCCACGAAACTTGAAGTCGGGCCGACCCGGCTTTGAACACTACTTTCTTCCGGTGGCGGTCAATCAATGCGTGGTTAGCGGCTAACCACTCCATACCGAGAATCACATCGAAACCACTCATGGGTAGAACTATGAGCGTAGCTACCAACAACTCTCCTGATATCTCGATCCGCCATCCTTAATCTTATCTTTTGCTAACATATTAACTCCCGAAGGAGTTGCAACAGATAATTCAAAACCTAGAGGCTCTAATCTCAACCAAGCATGCTCAAGAAACAATACAGAGATACAAACGAGTCGTGAGGCACTGCAGTCAAACAAGACAAATGCACAATGATCCAAAACAAGAAGCGTACACGCCATCATGCGGCATCTGCACGCTCGGCCTCCCGATGGTTCGTGAGCGAACACCCGCCTCTGCTGCTGCTGCAGACAGCCGAATCGCCATAGCCGGGCCGATCACGAAACGGATCACATGCCCCTCTTTTCCACATCGAAAACACCGCCTAGGCCCGGCCGACAAACTCCGGTGGGCTCTTCCACAAGTGGCACGGTGGGAATGCGCCTGGACCACCTGGCTGGCGGCGCTGAATCGGGCCGTATCCTACGCCGTCCCGGTTCTCGAATTTCCCTTGGCGACGCGGCGCCTCTCTCAGTCTCTCAAGCCTCCTCTTCTGTCCCACTACAGTAGGGGACAGACCTGCTGCCGGGCGGCGACAAATCACTCACAGATACTTTCCATTGTAAATAGTGGCCAGCTGAACAGCTCTAGCATAAGTGTCAAGGGCCTGTGCCCTGACATCCTGAGACACACCCTGCCTCAGACCAGAAATGAACTTCCGAATTTTCAACTCACGGGTTGCTATCAGCTGCGGAGAAAAATAACCATACTCCGAAAACTTCCTCTCGTACTTCTCTATAGAATCAGAACCCTGCTGCAGATTCTGGAAAAGAGCTACCATCTTCTCTTGAGCCTCATCACTAATGTACTTGGCTTTAAATTCTGTCTTGAAGAACTCCCGGTAGCAGTGGAGACCCACCGGTCTCTCACTCAAGGTGGACTCCCACCACCATCTAGCTACGCCCCTAACACGTGGGTTCACACCCCGGGCCCTGCACACATCGGGGCACACCATAATCGGGAAGGTGTACTCCAAATGGGCAATCCATCTAATGCTTGCTAAAGCCTCACCGTGGCATCAAACTTGTCAGGGTTCCATTTCACGAAATCCTTCAACCATTTACCAAGCTCATCGGCACACTTTCTCGCCACTTCGCCACAAAAGGCTGGCTGCTCTGCGAGCTGGGGGTGTCTTCTTTGCGCCTCTTTGAATCAAACGAGTCAGCTGCTCGATCTGAGCTCGGGACTCTTCCCGCTGCGCTGCCAACAAAGCCTGGGTCTCTGCCCTCTAGCCATTCAATAGGTCGACCACCATAGACCTCATAAAATTAGCAAATTCTGCTCTAGGAGCAGTCTCACGGCGCACAGTCGCCTCAATGCCTACTCTGGGCTCAACAGGGGGAGCTACAGGCGGAATGCTATCGGGCCTCGGCTTGGGACGATGTCCCTGCGGTGTCAGATCCGATCCTGACACCTCGGCCTCCTCTCGGGCGTCCCCTTCCGGCGCGGGTAACTGGCATGCTGGCGATCTACACCCAAACCAATAACGAGTCAGAACCTGCTCGTCTCCGCTCCACAATACTACACAAGGCATACACTAGATGACAGGTATTGTAAATTCTTAACCCTTTTTTTTTCAACAACAAATAGTAAACTTAGGCGTACCTGATGACTGTCGGAGTGCTGGTGATCATGGGAAAAACGACCTACAACAAAAGGTCAATCTACAGAATCTATGACTCTGAGCTCTGATACCAACTGTAAGGGACCGACCCGAATGGGGCACTAAATGGGCCCTTATCCCAATGCATGCATTCAAAGTAAAGGACATTTAAACAGACATGATTTCGGATTCCAATTAAAACAAAAACATTCAAAATAACCCCTTTAAAAACTAGACAATTTCCTGGAACTCGTCCTCTGTTTCCAAGCACTGCTTCCAAGATAAATACATTTCCAAAGTTTACTCGATCATAGATTTACAAAAAAACCATTCAAAACACCGTTCGGATACAAAATGCTTTGGAATCCACAAATATTTACAAAACATCCTAGGGCTCCGTGCCCACTACATGCATTCAGGGGAAACAAAACTCAAAGAGTCATAATACAAAAATCGAGTTGGAAGATCTGGGCCCCATGATCACAGCTCTCCTCCTTCGAGCATCCCGTCGGGCACCACGATTACACCGTGGAAAACCACGAGAATAAGGGTGAGTAACGAATTACTCAAGAAGAATCCCCAACCGGTACAATACGATATACATGGTCATCTCGATGAGCGTATGCAAGCTATGAATATAAACACAGAATAGAGCACATAGCTTAGCCCACACTTGGGCCTCGGATGCCAATTTAAGGTCTTAGTCCGGAATAATATCACCACACCGTCCACTACACAAATCGCCCTATACGAAAACAAGTCCCGGCCTCCGCTTCTCATCGTCGACGAAAGGTACACCGCCCAAGATCCCGATGAGCTCTCCGGCCGGCGCAGTAATGAGCGTAAGCATGTACCGCGTGCTCTGCGCAGGACTATGGGGGTGCCGGGTCTAGAGGCAAGCCGCCCATGTCCAGTCACCACGCCTAACTAAATCTTTGGATCGGTGTCACTGACATAGGGGTGTGAGACCTGGACACGTAAACTATGTCAGCCTGTACCACCGCACCTAGGGCCAAGGAAACGGGTCGTGGTAGGCTTACACTAGGAAGCCGTCCTTGCCTTAACAGGTGGCAATCAAGGGCTACTGCCAAACATGCTGAGGACATGCCGGTGCAGGGACGAGGCAATGCCAAGTCATCATCCCGACCGTTGGGGCATTTAACAGACTGCCACCTCACCCAAGATTGCAGGGCCTACCGGTAGGGTTAGCTAATCCCTCACTGGGTCCAGGGACGGAATGACTTGCTCGACGTCCCTGCCATGGATGCAAGGTACTTTATGCATCAAGCCCGGATGATGCTATCTACCCGCAACTCTAACTCGCCTCTAGCAATCGACAAACAAATCCATAAAATCCAATACGTGCTCAATAAGAATACAACGAGCCTAGCATGATACTACGAAGCAAGGAACAGATACGAGCATGCTAGAAAGGAACAACCTAGCATGGATTAACATGAGAATTAAATCAGGAAACCATGCTAATCGGGAATTCAGAATAGAATACCAAGCTACACATGTCAATAAACACAAACAAGCAGTCAATCAGCAATCACATATAATATCGTAGGGTCCACACAACTCCGGTAAGAAATCCTTACCTTGGTCGGGGACGATTACACGAAAACCTAGGCTGCGAACGAACCCGAACTAGCTATCGAGAACCTATCAATCACAACACAATTACACACAAAATTCTAAATTAAATTAAATATAATAAAATAAAATAAATAGGCTCGGCTCGGCTCTCACTCGGCTCGGCGCGGCTTGGCTCGGCTCGGCTCAACTCAGCTTGGCAGCTCGGCTCGGCAGCAGGACACGCGACACGGCGCTGGGGCGCGGCTTGGCCACACGGCTCGGCGGCACGGCTCGGCGACAAGCGCACGGACACGGCATTGGCCGCCACTGCGCGCGCGCAGCAGGCGCGAGGGGCGTGTGCGGTGTCTTGGCGAGAGGCTCGGCAGGCTGGGCTGCGACAGGGCACCGATTTGGCGAACTCGAGCGATGGAGGAAGAACGCGAATTCGGGCGATTGGAGAAAATTCGACGAACGATTTGTTGTTGGTCGAACTCCCCTACTGCAGTTGCACAAAAACCACCCAGCAACTCGCTTCAACATGGCTGGAAAATCGAAGTCGAAAACAGGGGATTCGGATGGAAGGAGAGAAGAAGAAGAAGAAGAAGAAAAAACTTACCTTCAGCCCGGAAATGGATCGACTTCGAACTGGGGAAGACGAGCTCGGTCGAATCGGAGCTAGAGAGGGGAGAAATCGCAGAGGGAATCGCTGTCGGTTGAAGAAGGAATCGCGAAGAGAAGAAGGAGAAATGGGGAAGAAGGCTCGGCGAGCTGGCTTTTATACCAACCGCCTTCGAAAACAAGCATAAGTATTAGAACGCGTGTTTAGATTAACAAACGCGCGCGGTGGCTCGGCTCGCAGCGCCCCCTGCCTAGCACGCGACACGTCCCTGGCTTGAATCTCACTCGACGCGCTATTTAATTCCTTATTTATTTCCACATTCTTCCAAGCCCAAATGCCTTCACCAAAATTCCCGATCCCATTCAAATCGACTCATAATTTTTCCGGCAATTTAAAATTTCAAAACCGGCCCTGTCGGCCCGACCCAAAATTACCAAAATGCCCCTGGGCCTCCCGGGAAGACCGGGATGAAATTTCCGGGCCGTTACATGGTCTATTCTATTCTACAATTTCCCATTAAGGAACTCATCTCACACAATAATAGGATAAAGATTCATAAATTATAAAGGATTTGCATCAATGATCAGTAATATATTTTAGGAAATTTGTCCATAGCATATTTAATCGAACCATGACCGTGGAGTGAAAATGGATTAACACCAAACCACAAAACCAATCGCGCCACCGACTCATTTATTTATTTTGCTCAAAATTCCTATTCTAACATCATTAGACTTTTATCACTTCAATAGATAGACTTTAGACTTCTATCAATTCAACTAATAGACTTTTATCAGTTCAATAGATAAACTTTAAATTTCTATCAATTCAACTAATAGACTTCAATCGATTTTAAGTGATTGAACAATGCAAATCGATAAACTTCAATCATTTTTGTGCCACAAATGAATAAGTTTGGAAATTATGTTATACATGGATTTGTTTTTTAATATACATGTAAAATCCCCTATATTTTAATATCGTATTATAAATATTCATAAATGCTAGTAATATTTATTGTAAATACTTAATAATACAATATTTATAAAAATGTATGTCACAATATACACATTATTATCAATAACTATACTTATCAAAAGAAATTTTAAGTGATCGTATTAGTAATTATTTTTTAGATTTTACCACTACAAATAAAAGTCACATATAATAGCTTTCAAAAAAATGCTATCATAAGGTTTTTATAGCATTTTTTGAAACGATGTCATAGCCCATGTTATTGAAAATATTGAGCCTTTTATAGCATTTTTTTTACCGCTATAAAAGATGCTCTAAAAAAGTGCTTTGATAGTGCTATTTTAATGCTGTAAAATTCAATTATAGCATTGAAAAATTGCTATATTTTCTTATTTATAAGAGTGAAATAAAGCTATAAAAAGTATATCATAGCATTTTTTAGCATTTTTTATGATGTTATCATAGTTGTTATTAAAAATCCCTGATTTACCTAACTCTTTTCTAATGCCATAATAAGCTATAGAAACATAATTTTTATTGCACAATCTTAATGTTGTAGAAACATTCATAGTGTACCACCCTCACCCTAGATTCAAAGGAAATAAACAATGACACTCCGCTTTATTGAAGTTACTAAAGGTATTACAATTTATAACTAAAAACAAGCAACATATCATCGGTTCCATTGTATTTACAAGATACAAAAATTATAATACACATAAGTGGCAACCTGTATAAGCCAAAATAAACCCACCCATCAAGCCTAGAACTCAAAAGGAAAAGTTAACTCCCGAACCCACTTAAAAGACCATTGGTTTTGTTGTTGTGATGATCCTAGGCCGTGTGACCCATTTACGTTCACTCCCGAACAACCTACATACAGAAACAAATATTTGAATATTAGTTCACTACAACAACTTACTTGCAGTATTAATTAATATAAAACATCAAAACTTGGGGTTTTTTATAAACCCAAATATTGGATCAAGTTCCACACATCTCATTCCTAGAAACTAATAACAAATTAACTCACATTCTTTTTCACGAGCTGAACTCCTTTTCTTATCCTTTGAGTAACTCTGACATGCCTAAAACTTCAAGTTTCGACTTTGCCAATTGAGACAAGAGGTTAGAGTTCGATTTAGATTCTTCTCATCCTCTATCTTAGTCGATCAACTAAAAAACAAAACATACATGCCTTAAAGAAAATAATGTAAAAAAATGGAAATCCCACAAAAACAATTTCAATAAAAACTTATTTGAGATACCATCACAGAGAGAGAAATAGAATTTAACGCATTGCATGAATGAATATATCTATGTAGAGAGGAGAAGTACTAAAAGAATAATAAGGCTTACTTACCTATGACAAGAATGTGAAAGAAGACTCCTCATCAATTTTTAAGAGTGGCGTCATCGATTTAATATAGCCTAAAAAATGAAAAGATGGGCAATGAGAATACAAGTTCTTGGATTTATTCATATTCTATCAAATGCATGAAAAACTAATAAGTTTTAACTTAACAATGATTTGGGAAAATGTGAACAAAACACAATATATATTTTCTTCTCTTACCTGATAAGTATGTACAACCTATGAGTTCTTGATCTGTTACTGCTGCGAATCATCTGCTGGAAAAATGAGAAGATGCCCTACAAAATAGACAACATTGAATTAAAAGCAATTTACAAAAGATAACTGGACAGCACGTAACTTACGATCCTTTACGTAGATGTTCATTGCTTTTTTATCAAACACACAAGTGCATCCTTTAGTGCTTTACTATAGTTTATAACAAAGCAAGTTTAAGTCAGTAAAGATCACACTATGATCAATATCCAAAATGAAACAACTAGCTAGGAAAGGTAAATAACCCTTGCAACAGATGATATTTTTTTCTCACCAAGTTCAATGCTCAAAATTAAAAGTTAAAGAGACATAGCAATAGAGAATTAATGGCCAACTTTAAATCACTAGCTTAAAAATTAAATAGCCAAAAAAGAAAATAAACACCACTCAAAATAGATCAATAATTTATTGCTCCTCCAAAAAAGAAAATAATCACCACTCAAAATAGATCAATAATTTATTGCTCCTCTCTTGAAAGAAAAAACATTATAAACAGGTTCAATACATGCCATGCACAATCATTTTTGTAGCCCCATCTCATATTTCCTCACATGTGTCCAACAAAGTTCAATCATCGACTGTCATAAGCAAAAAATTCATTTCATAACAAATTGATAAGGCACCAAACAATAAAGTAAAAGAGATCGGCTTGAAAATATGTTTTTGCTAATGAATATTCAATATCCAATTCACAGAGAATAGAATTTTCATCATTGGTCGGAATCAAAGAAGAGTAATTGGAAACTGGCTAGAAGTAAAAAAGAAATAAAAAGAAAATGGAAAACATAGTTAACAAAGATCATGTTCAAAAGGTAAGTAAAAAGAATGACAAATCCAATTAATGTGGAAAATTAAGCCTCTATTTGATAACCATTTTGTTTTTGAAATTTAAGCCTACAACAACTACTTCATTCTATGGTTTTTTCTTACTTACATCGTACCTATGTTTTTTAAAAAACCAAACCAAAATTTGGAAACAAAAAAAGTAGCTTCCAAATACTTGTTTTGGTTTTTAAAATTTTGTTATGATTGACATACTTTTTCAAAGGAACCGAAAGTACTTTGCAAAATATTTGAATGAAAATAAGCATAAAATTTAAAAAGGGAAAACAAAAAACCAAATGGTTATCAATTGGAGTCTAAACAATTAGTAAGTTTTAAAAAAATCTATCTATTTCAATTGCAGTTCCAAAAATATGAAAGCACAATCCTACATAAGCTACTAAGCTAGTACATATATGATATAACTCACAATGAATCAGGTTAATATTAACAGAAAACTTTGTCATCTCATCACATTAATAGATAAAACTCGAGCATTTTAGTTGAGAGAAGTTGGAAATATTGTGTGAATAAGTTGTGGATACCTACAACATACAACTTGCATACCCATGGCTAACTCCAGATGCATCTCCAACCTATGTCAAAGTTGCAAAAATCTTCACAATCATAAATTATAAACCTCCATGAACATAACAAAATTTACAAAACTCATGGACTTATCATAATAAGTAACTTGCTAACTCTAGTGCCTCTTCTTCTTACACTCATAATGATACAACAACTAGTTAAAATCAAGAAGATTATAATTGATATTCCAAATTCTCTTGTTCAAATCCTATCTAGAGCAGAGTAAACATAAATCAACCCTAGTTTTGGAGGATTCCAAAAAAAAACTAAAGACGAATATGTTCGATGACATAAACAAACATACAAGGTAAAAATAAAACAAAATAAATAAATAAAAAGATGAATAACAGACTAACCCGAAAAGAATTGACATTCAACTGCAGCTTCGCTTTTCCCCCTTTAACTTATAGAGAAGGAACATATGCAAAAATAAGAATAAAAAATAGACTAAAGCTCAGTAAAAAACTAATAAAGATTTGAGAAATACCAAACTTCGATGAACGGAAGGAAGTAGATTGTGATTTTGTTGGCGACGATCAACGCTCTTTGGGGTTTTGTGGATAAAACTTCTTTAAATACACTTTTGTGATTGTGGGTGATTTAGAATGTGGAGGGGTTTGAAGAGAGAACAAAAAACTCAAGAGAATATTGAAATTTTTTTTGAGAAGATGGTGAAGTTTTTGGGATAAGGGTTGTGAAATCCACTTTCTCAGGGAATAACCTCAAATTTTGGAAGGGATTAGAAATTGGGTTGAGTGGGCTTTATTTTCACTTTGGCGCTCATTTTTTTTTCTTTTTAAAGTTGGTCCGTCTTTTTTTTTTTCTTTCTTTTTCGTAGCTTTTTAAGTTCAATGCTATAATAAAATGTTATGGAAAGTGGTATTTGTTGCAGTGACACTCGTCTTACAAATTTCCCTTCCCTTCATTTGATAATATATTCAAATTTATTTATAAAGATTCTTATCCAATGAAACAAATTAAGGTTTTTTTTTTGTTAGAAATTAAGATTCTTATCCAAGCAAACAAATTAGGGAAATTTGGCTAGATAGTCCAATTTCACAAAATAATTGTAGATCTAGGTAAGTTTGATTTTTTTTTTTCAAATATACGGTATAATTTAGGATATTAATACAGTATTTTGTATTATTAATACAATATTATATGTTATTAGTTCAGTGTTGTATAATAGTACAATATTATGTATTAATTATTCAATATAATTTATGTACAATATAACTATGATTACTAAATATTTTTTTTACTTAGTATTGTAAAATATTTTTTTCAATTTGGCATACTCCTAAAAATACCCCAACAAATTATATAACTACTAATTTCTAACTATTTAAAATAACTCCTAATTTTTAACCACTCATTTTTAATTACTCAACATAATTCATCATTTTTAAATACACATTTCTAATCATTCATTTGTACCACTCAAAATAACTCATTTTTAACCACTTATTTCTAATAATTCATTTTCAACCGCTCAAAATAATTCATGATTATAAATCCACATTCAAATGAGTTTTTGGTTGCAACTCTTCTATAAAAATTTATATCTAAATGAACTATTACAAAAATCTCAATTTTCTAACTTTTTAAAATAACTCATAAAACTAATTCCTCGTTCAAACAACTCTCGTGCTTCATTTATTTATGACAATTAAATTAATTTTATCAAATTTATTTTAAAAACCGGTACAAAGAAAGAAAGAGGGCAACAGGAAAAGAGAGGAAGAAGGGGAAAACCCCGCTTTTTATCCTCTCATTTCAACCTTTTACTCGGATTCCTCATTCAACTTCTCATTTAATATCTCATCCAACCTCTCATTAAACCCTTCATTTCAACGGACCATTCTTTTAAATAATTTTTTAAAAATCAATATGTGTGATTTTATTATTATTGTTATTGTTATTATTATTTGAGATTATATGATATATTATTATAGTTTCTTATAAAATTAACTAATAAAACTAACTTTTTTTAACCTTTTAAAAAAACATTTATATTTTGAAGAATTAATATTGCCAAGAAAATAAATTTACATTTATATTATATAAAATAATATAAGTTTGCAATTTTTAAAAAGAATGCAAATCAATAAAATAAAAAAGAATTCTATAAAAACATGTTTTAAGGAAACAACCCAACTATATAAGAAGTACATCTCTATTTGCAAACAACCATATTCAAACAAGGGTTTCAACAATTTCTTCTATCAACATTAATATTCAAACAAGTTTTTGTTGCAACCTCTCCTACAAACAACAACATTAAAAAAAGGTATTAATGCCCTGTGAAAACACATTTGCGCGTTTAGCATTCTGTTGCGCGAACGCATCTATGTGCGCAAGCGCATTCCGCATTTTTCACTTGCTAACCACACCCCGCAGAGCATACTGTTTCCGCAGCGCGTCCACGCATCCACATTCTGTTTAATGCTTACGCATTCTATAATAGGGTTTAATGAGAGTGCCTATAAAATCTCGAATTAAACCCTAGCCGAAAATGACATTCATTTTGTAAAGTAATTTCGTTCTCCTTAATAAAACTCTACCCCCTCTCTGCCCGTGGACTAGCCAGTATTGTTACTTCTTCTTCTTCACGTTTATCGTTATCTGTTGTCATATCTTCGTTTATCGATTGTTGATTGTCATTTTCATAACAGTTATATATATTGAAGTTATATTAATTTAATTTTTGAGACTTTACTATTTATATTTAAATTATTTATAAAATTTAAAATTACTATAGTTACATTAAAATTATTAGATTTCAATACGCGTTACGTTTTAGAAGTTGACAATCTTGATTTCAGGTGAATAATGCCGGGGCATCCGTGGCAAAGAGTGTGGTTGATGTTACAGAGGAAGATCTTTCCACTGTTATGAGCACTAATTTTGAGTCGTCCTTTCATCTTTCCCAACTTGCATATCCGTTGCTTAAAGCTTCTGGCAATGGAAGTATTATCTTCTTGTCCTCTATGGCTGGCTTGATGTCCTATCCATATTCTGCTCCATACGGTGCTTCCAAAGGTATCCCCCCACATTTCTTGATTATTACTTTCCAGATTCTAATTTAATAGCTGCTCAAAATGTATTTTGTTATATTTTTAGTAGATAGACTTAGATATAGATGATTCTTTTTGTTGGGATCTCTTGAATGGAAAAAAATGGTTTATATACAAAGTGGAAAATATCATACAAATAGATATGTTATTTTTATCGATTGTTATCAAGAGTTGGTACCCCTAACTTAACTATATCGATAGAATGTCTTGGTATAGGACAAAGAAAATGGTAGCTTTGAGGCATAGTCATGGTGAAAATTTGAATTAGCTTTATTAGACTGACATTGTATTCTCAAGAGAACAGAAATTTAGTCTAGATAGGGGTGTACAAAAAAACTGGTAATCCAAGCTACCTGGACTACGCAACCCAAACAGTAAGGGTTGGGTTGGGTTATATTTTTTAAAATTTGGGTTGGGTTAAATTTTTAGTAAACCCGGATTTTTGGGTCGGTTCGCGGGTTCACGGATTTTGGATTGGGTTCAACCCAGAACCCGAATATAAATATATATTTCTTAACATATCTTTTGTAGTGTAAAGTCGTTGTTAGCCTAGTGGTTGTACATCTTTTCTTACTGTATGTCTTCTTTTTCTTTTTTTGCTTTTTTTTTCCTTCTATGAACAAGTAAACTTCAATCTTTCTCAAACCTTTTTTCCCTCAAGAATTTTTCCAATTTTTTTATAAAAAAATCTCATACTTTTTACAAAATTAGCTTTATATTTAGTCAAATTTCATACTGATATTTGACTTCCAAATATTGAAATAATTAGTATTTTCGACGAATTTGTAATCTCGCCTTCAACTTTTAATCATTTTGAACCGATGAACCCAACCCAACCCAACCCGAAAATATAGGGTTGGGTTGAAACTCTAATTGGGTTGGGTTAGGTTAAAAAGTTGATCAACCCAAATTTTTGGGTTGGTCCAAAAATTACCCTTAACACTACCCAACCCAATCCATGTATACCCCGAAGTCTAGATATGAGTTAGACGAATTGACTAGGGGTCTACCCTCTAGATAGAAGGGTTAGAGGAGTTAGCTCAATAAGTAATCAAATCAGACATTATTCATTCTACAGATTGATGATGTACATTAAGGAGAATAGCAATTGGTCTTAATATTCATTAGATGGATTGACTATTCGAAAAGATGCTCGATGCTTGTTTCAAGAAGATGATTGAATTCTCAAGTGCCGAATATAGAAGATGAGCCTACATAAAACCTTGATGGAACTTTGTTTGTTGGAAGGATTGTTGGGATGCAAATATTTTTGTCCAACATTGGTCAGATGAGGAGAAGATCATGAATATATACGAGTGATAGACAACTATTTTTTTTTATTTGATACCTTTTGGAGGTGTTTCAATATGAAATTATAGAGGGATTATAAATGAGAAGTTACTTCGAGCGATTGAAAGTTGAGTTTTAATAATAGTTCGTTCTGACCATGTAGACCCCTACTTAAAATGTTTTTTTTATTAAAAAAAATTATGATAATAGTTTTGTTGATTGATATTGAAGCTGCCATAAATCAAATCACAAAGAACTTGGCATGCGAATGGGCAAAAGACAACATCCGTGCAAATGCAGTGGCTCCATGGATCATCAATACAGGATGGATTGTATAATCCTCTCTTCAAATTTTTATGATAATGCCTCATTTTAAAGTTCTCCAAATTTATTGTAGAAATATTTTTATTTTCAGGACGATTCGTCAAAATCAACTGAGGTTTTACTATCAATGACACCTCTTAACCGTGCTGGGAAGCTGCATGAAGTTTCGTCGATGATTACGTTTCTATGTCTTCCAACTGCGTCTTATATCACTGGACAAGTTCATTGTGTTGATGGTGGCCACGCTATAAAAGGCTTGCCTACTGATGTTTGAACCTAAGTTAGATACCGGTAGATATCGAAGGAATGGAGATGGAGGTGTATACAAATTAATGTCACATGTCAGTTTAAAACTTCGAACCTTGAGAGAAGTACACCTTCAAAAATCTAAGCCTTCGATCAACAGGTCACCTCTTGGGGACACGTACTCCTTTATTGTAATAGCTTGCTTGTTTAACTTATCTTTTTTTTTTCAGTTGTTCTTCTACCTTTACTTGTTTGTTCTCGTTTTTTAGTCAATCTTCCTCTATATAAAGGAAGCGTGTCGTCTTTTTTTTTCTCTTTTGAAAGCAAGGAAGTATGTATTCTAACTGGCGAGTATTATGAAATATCTTGTGCAATAATAGAGAGACTCTCCTGCTCATTTGATTGTTGAAAGCATGTTATAAACACTCACAAAACAAAGAATCGAACAAGGAATATTCGACAAAATAATTCTCTTGTATCGAAGAACTCTTCTTGAAAAACTACAAACTTGGTTCACACTTTTTTCCATCAAACTTATTTCTCTTTTATTGATGTTTGTTACTTTTTGCTTTATGCTTGATATCTCAACCCTAACAACGCATCCTATTTATAGGATTCCATGGAACAATCTAGATCTATAACTTACATCTAGATCTAATTCACATTTCTACTTTTAACTTACTTCACTTTATTACATGCATAACTCACATTCTAACTTAACAAAAGTAAAATGTAAAACTTGCACTTATTTAATTTCTTTAACTTACCAAATTGAATTTGCAAAACTTCAAACCATGTTTAATTTTCAACATTCCCTCTTAAACATGTTTTTCACAAACTCCAAGCATTGTCCTTAACTTGTTGAACACATCAACTTTAAGTGGCTTTGTGAAGATATCTGCAATTTGATCTTCTAGCTTCACATATTCAACTTGAATCTCCTTTCTTGAAATGCAATCTCTAAAGAAGTTGAATTTGGTATCTATGTGCTTACTACGATCATGGAACACTGGATTCTTGGCTAGAGCAATTGTTGACTTATTATCCAAATGGATAACGGTTGCATCCACTTGCAAAATTACAAATGCATTAAGCAAATTTCTCAACCAAACTGCATGACAAACACATGATGATGCAACGACATATTCTGCCTCACAAGTAGATAATGTCACAATAGGTTGCTTTTTAGAACTACAAGTAAAAGATGTATTACCAACAAAAAATACAAATCCATTCGTACTTTTTTTATCGTTTAGATCTCCAGCCCAATCACTATCAGTATAACGTTCAAGCTTGAATTCTTTAGACGATGTATACAATAATCCATAGTCAAGCGTACCTTTGAGGTAACAAAGGATTCTCTTTGCCACCTTCAAATGAGTAGTTGTAAAGTTTCCATAAACCGACTCACCAATCTAACACTATAGAGAATATCTTACACTTCCAACTAAACTTTTGAAATATGAAGGATGAACAACATCTCCATCTTCATATTTGGCCAGCCTTGTCTCAGTTTCCATTGAAGTTGTTACAAGCATGCAATTAAACATCTTGAATTTTTCAAGGATTTCTTTAGTATAACGCTCTTGAGAAATAAAGATACCATTTTCAGACTACTTCACCTCAATGCCAAGATAATATGACATAAGCCCAATATCTGTCATTTCAAATTTTTTTGTCATTGCTGCTTTGGGATCTTCAAACATCCTTTGACAATTTACTGTAAAGATTAAGTCATCTACATACAGGCAAACCAACAACATATCTCCGTGATTATTAGTTTTAATATAAAGTGAATGTTCATGAGGGCATCTCAAATACCCATTATCAAGGAAGTACTTGTTGATTCTACTATTCCACATTCGTGGCGCCTGTTTCAATTCATATAGTACCTTCTTCAACTTCAAAACTTTATCTTCTTGACCTCTTATAGCATAACCAAGAGGTTGTTCTAAGTAAACTTGTGACGAACCCGACCCAAAACATGGTCCTAAACCGGGGTTCTCACTCAGCATGCAAGTTAAATATGATATCAAGCGGTTTAGTGCTCATATTTAAAAATCATTCAAAACATATGAGAAGGGGGAACCCTTAAAACATAAACCATAGTTTTCATTTAAACCATCCAACGAAGTAAAACCACCTGGCCAGTATTTATAAAATCATACAATACAATTTAAACAACTTTTTAAACAATGTTCCCCTAGGACTCCTGTCCATCTACATGCTGAATAAATAATGCAACAATAAATGACAGAGTGTCGGCGGCTCCCCATGATAAATCAGCTCCCTCCGCTAGTACTCCTGGTGTTGTCCAAAGCTACCTGAAAGATAAATAAGGGTGAGTATAAAGATACTCAGTAAGAATCCCCAACCGGGGTACAATACGATACATCCGTCATCTAGCACCTCAACAAGCAAGCAAACAGCTATCAACACAGATCATAGCTCAACGAGCTCATAAAACAAGATCTGGAGCCATCGGGAGTCTCCTACTTCGCCCTAACTCGGATTGGATACATCGACCAATTCGGACATCACCGAGGTATCTCATCACTCGGGGAATACACTGATCCCTAGAATGTCCTCAAGGGCCTCCTTGCCCTTGCACTAATCTGGACTTACGGGAGAGTACCCGAAGTCAGGCTCTAACGGAAGGAATGGTGTACTCACGACATTAGCCCGGGGGAGCTCTCCGAACCGGCAACTAACGCATGTGCGCGCACACCGCATGCTTCTCTGCAACCGGCGTAAATGCGGGGGCCTAAGGGCAAACTACGCGGGCCAGGTGCACATGCCTATGACTCGGAAGCGGTGTCACTGATCACAGTAGCTCGAGGCCCTCGGCGCTCATCTATGCAGCATGATCCACCGACCTGAAGCTAAGAACCGGCCAGGGCAGGCTTACACCGATGGCAGGGTTCCGCTCTAGCAGGCTACAAACTAGGCTCTGGCCGAAGTGGGTAGCTAAGTCCACAACCGGCGGGTCGGGGGGGTAGCAAGATACGTTATGCTTCGCACACTTTACTCCCGACCTGAGCTACTAGGGACAAAGTACGTTATGTCCGCTCAGCCTCTGGATGATGACAAACCCTACAACTCTATCTAAGAGTACAGAGCAAAATCAATGATTCCTGGCTAGCAAGCAATGACCGACATAAATCACATTACCTAGCATGATACTACAACTTAAGCAGGAATCACAAGCATGCTGGCAGAACAAACCTAGCATGGCACTAACATGTAAAATCAGGCAAACATGCTAGCAAGAATTCAATCAACTGCTCTATCTCTAACATGCTCATAACAATCAGCAAACAAGCAAGGCATATCGAGATATATCGCAGGGTCCACACAACCACGGTAAGAAATCCTTACCTGGAACAAGCAGAAAAACAATAATTATAATAAATCTACGAGCGAATCCTCGAGCCTCTAATCGATCCCGAACAGCCTGAACATCAAACAAAGCACCCAAATCAAATACATAAACAAATTTCCAATAAATCCATAACCAACCACCCAATAAATCCGGGCCCAACGAAGAAAAGACTCGGGAAATACCATCCGAGAAGCCACAAGGCTCGGGCCAACCAAAGACACAACAGTGGCAGCGGTGGGCGCAGGCGCGCGCTGGGCGCTGGGCGCGGCGCAGGCACGGCACGCGCGCGGGCGCGAATCGCGCTACGCGCGAGCTGAGACGAGGCGAGGGCGCGTGGCGCGGCGCGGCTCGACACAGTGGACGGCGCGCGGGCGCGAGCGACACGACGCGAGGGCGCGCGATCTGGCGCTGGGACGCTCGACTCCAGCGCGGACGACACGGCGATCTGACGCGGCATCGTGGCGCGGCGCTCGGCAAGATCTTGGCGCACTGGGCAACACGGACCAGGCAAGGCGAGCTCGGGCTGGCGACGCGACGGCTTCGGGCGAGGGGCGCGAGGGCCTTCCGACGCCGGGCGAAATTGGGTGGCGATGGCACGACTTGGCACTGGGGCTCGGGTGGCGAGGCGACAGCGCCGCGGGGCTAAGTTGCTCGGGCTGGGCTTGGGCGACCAGGGGGGCGAGCTGGGGTGCTCGGGCAGGGAGGAGAGGGCCAAGGTGGGGGGTTCGGGCTGGAGGAGAGAGAAAGGGGAAATTTGGGGAAAAATGGATTTTTCCTTTTTTTTTTCTTTTCTTTTTCTCTTTTATTTAAATTCCAACCTTATCCAAATAAATCCAATTTTATCCATTTTCCAAATTTTCCAAAAATCCTTAAATCTCATTTCCCGGCTTCCTCCTTCGAGACCCGACTGAAGCAACCTTTCCAAACAACAAATCTCACTGAAATCAACCTCCCAAACCAACACTGAAGGCCTGGCTCGAATCCCGAAGGAAACACCCAAACAACCATCATTTTGCCCAAAACCCAAATCACAACCGAACTCCCAAACGAAAAGCCCAAACATCTCGGGACTCGCAGCCCACAACAAACAAGCCTCAACAAAGCGGGAGCCGCCTCTCAAGCCCCGAAAAAAACCACAAATCCCGCCTGAGGAGCAAAAGACCAAAATGCCCCTAAGGGTCCAAACAGCTCTAACGGCCCAACCGAACCACTGAATCTAAACCGGAAGCTCCTCGAGAACCGGGATAGAAAACTGGGCCGTTACAAAACTTCTTCTTCAAGGTATCCATTCAAGAATGCTGATTTGACGTCCATCTGAAAAATCTACCATTTATTCTGAGCAGCTAATGCAATTAGCAATCTAATGGTCTCTAATCGTGCAACAAGAGCAATCACTTCATCATAATCAATGCCTTTCTTTTGAGAATAGCCTTTTGCAACTAAACTCGCTTTATGTCTCTCCATTTCTCCTTTTTCATTTCTCTTTATCTTGAACACCCATTTGACACCTACTGCTTTCTTTCCTCTAGGAAGAGTAGAAAGTTCCCAAGTATCATTCTTCTTTATGGCCTTCATCTCTTGATCCATCGCATGCTTCCATTTTTCATCTTGTGAAGCTTGTTCAAAATTTAAAGGTTCACATCACTAAAAAGACAAAAAAGAGTAAGATCATTAAAGCTTTGACTTAACTCTTATGTTTCGTCATATATGTCTTGCAAGCTTCTCATGCAATGAGACCTTTCACTAGAACTTGTAGATGATGATGGTGTGTCTTGTTGTGGAGAGATTGGTGATGTAGGTGGTGTTGATGGAGAAGCAACGTCGTCACTCAATTTATCATCATCTTCTGGAAACAAAAGAAATTTGTATTCTTTTGGCTCATCATTCCAATTTCACGTTGCTTCCTCATCAAACACAACATCTCTATCTACTATTGTTTTTTTCGTAGCGGGATTATAAAGCTTATAGCCTTTTGAGCTTGCATCATATCCAACAAACACATGCTTCTCACTTTTATCATCAAGCTTACTACGTTTTTTATCTAGTACATGAGCATAAGCTATGCTCCCAAATACTCGCAGATGAGCAATAGATGGTCTTGTTCCTTTCCATGTTTGTTGAGGAGTTTTATTCCACACACTTCTAGTGGGAGAACGATTCGACAAGTAAACAACACATTCAACTACTTGTGCTAAAATTCTTCTAGCATATCTTTACTTTTCAACATGCTTCGAGCCATGTTGAGTATGGTTTTGTTCTTTCTCTCTACAACACCATTTTGTTGAGGAGTGTATGGAATTGTCATAGGTTGACGAATTCCATTTTCTTCACAATATTGTTTGAATTCATTCGAAGTGAAATCAACTCCTTTATCTGATTTTAAAGCTTTTATGTATAGACTAGTTTCTTTTTCAACAAGAGATTTGAATCTCTTAAACATGTTGAAAGCCTCTAACTTCTCATTGACAAAATATACCCAAGTTTTTCGGCTAAATCATCAATAAATAATAAGAAATATTTATTCTTACCGAAAGAACTTGGTTTGATTGGTCCACAAAGATTAGTGTGAACAAGCTCTAGTGTTATTTTTGCTCTTGAAGAAGATTTTTGTGGAAAACTTATTCTTAACTGTTTGCCATAAAGACAACCTTCACAAATTTGATCAAGACGTTTTACATACGTCAAACCTTTCACTATGTCATTCCTTGTTAGCAATCTCAGACCATCAAAGTTCAAATCCCCAAATCTCATGTGCCAAATCCAGGATGGATCTTTCAAACATGACTTTAAACATTTTGCAACATCAGTTTGAATGTTTAACAAAAACATTCTATTCTTCGTCATTTGCACTTGAGCAATCATATTATCATGGTTATCTCTTGTTGAAAGCCTATAATCTTTCATCAAAACATTATAGCCTTTCTCCAAGAGTTGTTTAAGACTTAAAATGTTGTTCTTCATATTTGGCACATAGTAAACATCAGATATAAACTCATGCTTACCATTCTTTAAGTTGATTAGAATATTTCTTTTACCTTTCACAGGTATTTTTATAGCATCACCAAATACGATATTTCCACCAATTGATTCATCAAGC
The DNA here is from genome assembly GCA_036507275.1 of Sicyos edulis. Classification (NCBI taxonomy): domain Eukaryota; kingdom Viridiplantae; phylum Streptophyta; class Magnoliopsida; order Cucurbitales; family Cucurbitaceae; genus Sicyos; species Sicyos edulis. The sequence goes on along the minus strand of CM071847.1, from coordinate 44,420,928 downwards.
TCCACGAACATTGATTTATTGCCACACATATGATTGTTTGCACCATATGGTCTTGAATATTTTTTCTTTAACGACCTCTTGATAAACTAGTACTTGAATTATTCTTATCAAAATTTCTTTTATTGAAATTTCCTCTACCACGTCCTTTACGTCCACGATTATGATCACGTCCTCCTCGACTACTTTTTTCTTGATCATATTCTTTTTCTTTCAACTGCAACTTTGATTGGAAAAGTTGCTCAGTTGTTTGTTTGTTCTTCTTGAAAAGCTGATCTTCATGGGCTTGCAAAGTGTCAACGAGTTGATCAATCGACATCGTACTCAAATCTTTTGATTCTTCTATCGCTACAACGATAAAATTGAATCTTTCCTCCAATGAGTGAAGTTTCTTCTCAACTACTTGCTCATCATTTATTGTCTCACCATATCTCTTCATTTCATTTACTATCGCTAGTAATCTTAAAGTATAATTTGAAATTGATTCAGACTCCTGCATGTGTAGTGATTCTTAATCACCTCTCAATATTTGAAGGTGGACCTTCTTTACACGATCTACTCCTTTGTACGTATTCTCCAAAATTTTCCATGCTTTTGTCGCAGTAGTTGCTCCAGAAATCTTCTCAAAATTTGTATCATCAATTGCTTGATGAATAATGGTGAGCGCCTTTTGATCTTTCTTTCTAGTACTTTGCAAAACTTCTCTTTGAGCATGACTTATGGTGGCGTCATTTTTGGGCTCGTCATAGCCTCTATCAACAATTTCTCAAACATCTTGTGGACCAAGTAGTGCTTTCATTCATATGCACAAGTACTCACTACTAGAAAAATCACCTATTATGACACTTTATATTTCATTTTGCAAAAAGAAGGAGAACAAAGTGTCATAATTGATAAAAATCAGCATTTTTTTTAAAAAGAAGTGGAATTGCTTATTCTTTACAATTTATGATTATATTTTATAATCATAAAAAAATATCAATTACTAGATTTTAAGTTCGAACCGTGAATAATGCTACTTTATTTATACACATCTTAAAATATTTATGAAAAAAGAAAAATCTCCAGCCGTAAAATTTTTTTGCGCTCTTCTCCTTCCGTATGAAGGAGTCGCTGGGAGTCCTTAGATTTATTCTCCACTTCGGCGCAAGGAATATCGTCGAGAAGCCTTTGGACTTATCGCCGCCGCTCGCTAGCCGACTCAACGGCGAGGAACACTTCTCCCTCTCCCCGCTGCTGTTTACCGGCTCGACCCATCAAATTGAGGTCGATAAAAATACTCTTTATATGCTTTCTTCGTCTCTCTTTCTTTTTCACACAAGAATATGCTTACAAATTTCAATCTTTTTGCTTGATTTTGTTAAATTTCTTCACTTTTCTTCAGATTGAACAAGCCCAAGTCAGTTTGCCGTCACAAAATGGGATAGATCTAGTACTTCGAGAAGTATTTTCTATTTTAGGATTCATGATTTTTGTTGCTCTGGCTTTTTTTCATCTCTACAGTTTGGTTTTCATGGTTTTTGTTGATGTGTGTTGTAGACATGTTGTGCTTCAAGAAGGGGCAAAACTTCTCCCTAACAATAATTTACACTTTCGTATGAACATTTGAGTTTTTTTTTAAGAGCCCACAATTATTTGGATTTAAAGTAAAGGTTCTTACCACTGCACAACTACAATGTTTTAAAAAAGATTTTGGTTTTATTTCAATCTTCTCAATAGATACCTAGAAGGAATTGATACTTTGTCTTCTTGACAGTTGTTGAAAGAAAAGGGAAAACTTGTCTTTTGGTTCTAAGGATAAAAAATATTTGAATCAATCATTCTATTAGAAAGTCAACATGCTTAGAACTAAATTTCTTATAATTTTGTTTTTAGTCTATGAGGAGGCCTTTATGTTCAACCCATCATACTTGCAACATGCAAGATTTTTTTTCAAGACATAACAGTGAATGCTAAAGAGTTTATCATTTTAGGAACTTTTTACACTTTTTCAATTCTGTTTGTGTTTGTTTGTTGATCCTAACGATTTTTTTCTATGCAAATCTTCCAAGTCATAGTTTCTTCTTCCTTATGTCATAGTTATTTAGCTCATAACATTTCTACCAATTATAGGGCATAATCATGGTTCAGTTGTTTTTTGAACAAGAAACAAACTTATGATTGAGGTTGTTTGATTAAAGGTAGTTGGTAACCTTACTAGATATTCAATTTATTTTTGTATTAGGAAATTTATCATGCTCCCAAATGCTATATTGTGCTTTAATAACTATTTTAATGTGTATAGGATGTTTTACTTTGATTTTGGCTACAAGAAATCGTTTGTAACTAATTAGGATATCAAGTTATGTTCTATTTTATTATTGTTTTGTTGATAAGAAGATGACGGTTTGATGTTGGAAAAGTTGAAATTTCCAAACAAACTTTTTTAAGTTCATCTAATTTTCCACTAGGCAATTCACCCAACCCGGCCACCTACTTCAGCTTATCCATCTCACAATTCAAACCAATCAACTTTCTTTAGTTTGGAGACTCTTTATTTAGTTTTCCTTTTTTTTTTTCGTGAACATTTTTGTACGTCCTTAAAAAATGTTGAGTCTTTGGTATTGTAACAGCCCAGTTTCTTATTCCAGTTTTCGAGGTGCCTTCGGGTTAAGTTTCGGTTGTTTGGTTGGGTCATTAGAGCGGTTTTGACCCTTGGGGGTATTTTGGTCTTTTGGCTCCCCGGGTAGGATTTGTGGTTTTCAGGGCTTCGAGGTAGCTCCTACCTTTGTCGAGGCTTGTTTGTTGTTGGCTGTGAGTCCCGAGGTGTTTGGGCTAGTCGGTTGGATGCTCGGTTGTGGTTTGGGCTTTGGCAAAGTGATGGTTGGTTGTGTGCTTCCTTTGGGATTCGAGCCCGGGCCCTTAGTGTTGCTTTGGGAGTTGGATTTAAGTTAGTTTTATTTATTGGAAAAGATTGCTTCGGTCGGGTCTCGAAGGAGGAAGCCGGGAAATGGGATTTTAAGGTTTTGATTTGGATAAAAGTGGATAAGGATGGAAAATGGAATTAAAAATCCCATTTTTCCCTTTTTTTCCCATTTTTCCTTTTATTTCCCATTTTCTTTTATTTTTTTCCCAAAATCCATTTTTTTTTTCTCTCTCTCTCTCTCTCCCCAAGCCCCCCCACCTAGCCTAGCCCGAGCCCCTTGCTCGCCCAAGCCCAGCCCAACCCGAGCTAGCCCAGCCAGCCCGAGCCCCTAGCTCAGCCAGCCCGCTTCGCTCGCTAAGCCTCGGCCGCCGTCGCCCTCCTCGCCACCCGAAAGGTCGCGTCGCCGCCTCACTCTCGCTCGTGTCGCTCGAACTCGCTCGCCAGGTCGCGTCGCCAGCCCGAGCTCGCCCGCCAGGTCGCGTCGCCCAGCCCTAGCCCTAGCCCGGTCGCACAGTGTCGCCAGGTCTCGTCCACGCCCGTGTCGCCCAGTGCTGAGCCGTCGCGTCGTGTCGCTCGCGCCCGCCATACTGTCCTCATCATGGAAGCCGCACCGCGCACACAGCCCACACCAAATTTTTAGCCTAAATAGCCGTCACCGGCCGGCTCGTTCACGTGTCAGCCGCGCCTCGTGAGTTGCTCCCGAGTCGAGCCCTGTTTATTTTATTGTATTTAGGGCTATTTTATGATTATTGATGTGTTTGTATGGCTCGTTATAGGTTGCTCGGGTTCGATCGCAGTTAATTTTATTGTGTGTTGTTGCTTTCCGACCAGGTAAGGATTTCTTACCGGAGTTGTGTGGGCCCTGCGATATTTTCATGATATGCCTTGCTTGTTTGCTGACTGTTATGAGCATGTTAGAGATAGAACTGTTTGATTGAATTCTTGCTAGCATGTTTGCCTGATTTTACATGTTAGTGCCATGCTAGGTTTGTTCTGCCAGCATGCTTATGATTCATGCTTAAGCTCGTAGTATCATGCTAGGTAAATGTGATTGATGTCGGTCATTGTTTGCTAGCCAGGAATCATTGATTTTTACTCTGTACTCTTAGATAGAGTTGTAGGGTTTGTCATCATCCAGAGGCTGAGCGAACATAACGTACTTTGTCCCCACTGATCGGGAGTAAAGTGTGCGCAGCATAACGTATCTTGCTTCCCCCCCCCCCCCCGACCCGCCGGTTGTGGAATTAGCTACCCACTTCGGCATAAGCCTAGTTTGTAGCCTGCTAGAGCGGAACCCTGCCATCGGTGTAAGCTCGCCTCGCCGGTTCTTAGCTTCAGTCGGTGGATCATGCTTTGCATGCATGATGAGCGCCGGGGCCTCGCGCTCATCGTGATCAATGACACCGCTTCCGAGTCATAGGCATGCGTGCACGGCCTCGTAGTTTGCCCTTAGGCCCGTATTTACGCCCGGTTGCGAAGATGCGGTGTGCGCGCACACACGCCGTTAGTTGCCGGTTGCCGAGCTCTCTCCCGGGCTAATGTCGTGAGTATACCATTTCTTCCGTTAGAGCCAGACTTCGGGTACTCTCCCGTAAGTCCAGATTAGTAGCAAGGGCAAGGAGGCCCTTAAGGACATTCTTGGGATCAGTGTATTCCCCCCGAGTGAAAGATACCTCGGTGATGTCCCAGGATTGGTCAGTGTATCCAATCCTTAGGTCGGAAGTAGGAGACTTCCGATGATTCCGATCTTTTCTTTGAGCTCGTTGAGCTATGATCCGTGTTGGTAGTTTGTTTGCTTGCATGCTTTGGTACTTGATGACTGATTATATCGTATTGTACCCCGGTTGGGGATTCTTACTGAGTAATTCGTTACTCACCCTTATTTTTGTGGTTTTTCCACAGGTAACCATGGTGCGAGACAGGATGGCTGGAGGAGGAGCTGTGATCATGGAAACCCGTTGTTCAACTCTAAGTCTTATGTTTTATGTTTATGATTTAAATGTTCTCTGAATGCATGTAGTTGGGCACGGAGCCCTAGGGTGTTTTCTGAATGTATTTCCGGATTCTAGCATTGTTGTAACTATTGTAAAGCTTGTATGTTTTAAATAAATCTCTGATCAGAGTAAGTTTTGTAAATGTATTTGTCTTGGAACAGGTGCTTGGAAACAGGGACAGGTTTCAGGAAATTATGTTCACTTTTTAAATAGATGTTTTATGTTTTAGTTTTTACTTAGAATCCGAACACCCTCTTGCGAATTTTCTGTAAATTTGAATGCATGCATTGAGGTAATGGCCTATTTTAGAACCTTTTCGGGTCGGGTCGTTACAGGTATTGGGTGTGTGTTTTATTGAGTTATTAATGTGCAAGTGAGCTTGTAGAACGTTTAGTTTGGTCGAGTTTTTTTGGTCTTTTTGTGGTGGTTGAGGTTTTATTCAGTTTCAACAACTGTGGTAACATGATCCGGTAGAAAACTAATGCCTCGTTTGATAACCATTTAACTTTGGATTTTTAAAATTATCCCTATGCATATTGTTTTTTTATCTATGAGTTTCTTTGTTTTGTTATCTACCTTTAATGTAAAAAGGACTTGTATATCGAAAATTTTGGGGGATTTTGTGGATGTTGATGTTGAGGAGGCACATGGTTTGGACGATATTGAAGAAGATTTATCTACAACCCAACTTTGTTGTTGCCCGACCAATTCCATTGGATGGTTGTATTTGGATTGTGTGTTATGTCAATGCCAATGAGTAATAAGACCTCAATAGTAGCAGTAAAAAAGAAAACCTAATGGGTTTGAAAATTGCATAATCTTTAGTCCTTTAATTCCCTGGTCAATACAACGCAAGATAAGTCTCAAAACAGAAAATTTAGTCGATCTCTAACAAATGATCTATTTATCGTTAGAATAGGTGGGTTCTAGAATGTTGGATGAAATTAGCTCTCATTTACCAGCATTCTATTAGAAAAGAAGCCTCTAGGATTGTAACGCAACACAGGAAAGTAAAGAAAGGTCAAGCTCGTGGATCTACCTACCACCTGCTTTGATTATAACATTGAATTCGACGTCTTTTCAATTCCCGGTTATAAAGAAAAAAGATCAATCTACTGGGAAACTCTCTTCCTTCATTAATCTTTTTTTTTTTTCTATCAGTGATAAGTTTTCTACCCAAATTATTGGTTTAGTCCCTCCTTCACTAAGGCAAGGTTTGAAGTCATGACTCATTATCGACTTTCTTCAACCATCCTCATTTAGACCGAGTGATTTTTCTTAGAAGAATTAGCTTTACACGACTTTTTTTTTTTTTAATTTTGGATAAATGAAATAGTAGTTTGTTTTAGTACTACATCTATTGGATTGCAGGATGGTTCTCGTATGGATCTTTTGATGGCCTTGAGTAATTCTTAAATCTTTTTATGTAGTTTGCATTAAGGTAATTTGTTCTTTTTTATTTATTTTTTCTTTTTTTGGCAGTTTGATCAATCTGAAACAAAGTAGTGATATAGTTGATGACAATTACAACTTCACCCCAGGGTACCTATAGATGTTTCTCGGACAGCTTTAACTGCTTCGCATTTGTGTGATGGTTGGAGTGTGAGTTCTTCTGTCTTTATTTTTTTTATTCTTTTTTAATGTATGGTTTCGTTGATCAATCGAAAATATGTGATGCTTGATATTAGCTTAAGCATGGATTGTATTCAAGTTATACTTGATATTATCTTTCTTTACAAGTTCTACTATTAAACTTTCATCTATGGATGCATAGTAGTAATGAATTTGAAACCCTACAATGTTCTCACGATTGATTGGCATTCTTAGAAGTTGCATATTGAATGTTGTTGTTTAATAAAAACATAGCATCTTTGTTTTTTATCTTCTGCCTAGAGTCTTAGAAAAATCAAGCATTTTTTTTTATGTTCTCAGCCTAGAATTTTAGAAAAATAAAGCAACCAAAGAAATAGAAAGGGTCAAATAATAATAACAAAATGAGTTGTAGCGCATAACTCGAAGAAACATATTGTTCAATTAGTGGTATGTTTATCTTATTGGTTATTCTCATGCTTTGTTCGTAGTTGTTAATAGTTTAAATGAATAGTTTATCTCCATGTGTTTTATGTAAAGAAGTTTTGTAAAGTTTTTTAGTTCGGTTGGTTTATATGTTCATGGTTGATTGATAAGCTTTACTTGTTTATAAATATCTTTAAATAGGCGCTTTCGACTTGTAGGGAAAAGGAAGACGAGATGGATCGAAAGTGGACCGGCTTCACCAAAAACTTCAAGTTTGAGAGGTCGTTCATCTTTTCCTTGAACTTAAACCCCGACTCTTCGTTTTTTTCTTTTCTTTTTCTTTTTTTTTCGTCTTTTCAAAGGGCGACAGTTTAGAGTCTCTTGGTCATGTCGGCTTAGAGGTTTCAAATTCAAACTTTCGAGCAAATTTAAATTTTTTTAAGTCGCGTGAATCTTCATGTATGCAGCAAAACCAATTGTAATACCAAATTGTAAAGTACTTCGATTTATTTGTTATAAGAAGAAGGTTGTGATGAATTCATTGTCGATGATCGTCAATATTTGAGATCATTAAGTAGATATTTTCTTTTGAGCCTCGAATATAGAGGGGCAAAGCTCTTAGCAACTTTTATTTATAAAATCATGATCATAGGTGACCATAGGCAACGAGTCAAAATTGATTGAAACGATAGTGTTTTTTAGGGCTCCACTCAGCATGTTTGTTGGTACTAGAGTGAAGGGACAATGAGGGACAGGAGGGAACTTCACAAACTATATAATTTCATACATTTAAATTTTCTACATATTGTTACAGAACATATTTCAAAGTTTTCTATAAAGAATATGTTTTATTATATTCAAAATTACTTGGCCCCTCCCACATTATTTATCAGCTGCTTTTATGATATCTAGGAGTGAGTCAATATCGCTCCCATCTTTAAACTAAAAAAAATTGCATCACATTTATACTAAAATAATCGAACTAGTTGTCATTTAAAATGTTTTTTTTTTTAAATTTATGAGTATTCTAATTAGATGTTTTTTTATACACAAGCGAGTGTGTGAGTCAGTTCACGTGCAACTTAATTAATGTCACAGGTCATACTGCTCTAAAATATTTGAATGTAAAAAAAACTTGTAAGAAATTAATTGTTAGATAGATAATCACAATGGATTGAATCCATCACCTTAAATACCTCAAGGCCATTCTAGTTAGATGGTTAAGAAAATGATTTTCTTCTTTTTATATAAGAATGACACGAAAGTAAGAATTCAATAACATAAATGTGTATCTCTAAATTAAGAGGTTAAAAATTTGAATCTTCATACTTCAATTATGGTTGAACTTATATAAGATTTTTTTTTTTTTTTTTTTTTGAATTCAATTCTTATGAAATTTGTAGTTTATGTTAAGATCTCAATTGTCTCATATTGAAAAAGTGGGATAATATGGTATCATAGTCCATAAAGCCCAAACGAGTATCGGTCCAATAAGAATGAAAAGAACACCATCTTGAGGGGGCATGTTAAGTTCTCAATTGTCCCAAAATACAAAAATGATCATATAAGTTATTCTCCTCATTACTTAGTTTTGAGGTAAAATCTCATATTCTCTAATAATTTACTATATCATAATTTTTTGTGAATATCTCTATTTCATTTTTATGTTAAAGTTACCGTTCTAATTTTTAAAAATTATTTACGAGCTTAATTTATATTTATTATATTTATTTTCAAATCAATATTCTTTAATTAAATATTCATTCAACAGATCGGGACACGATAGCAACTGGGTACAGATGTAATAATTAACTCCAACTTGATGCCATTTGATTCCATTTTGTGTCATTTTCTTCTTGGATTATTTTTTTATTTTATTTTATTTCAAAAAGATTAAGTTGCATTCAACAATGTCTAATCTTCAAAATTAGAATTTTAAAAAAATCTTTATAATTCTACATCGAATATTAATTATATCTTTTAACTATTCATGGTCAAAACACCTTAAAAAGATTAAAAAGATTACGAGGAGATGAATTTAATCTATAATAACTATATCTTTATTTAAGATTTAATTTCTTCTCGGTTATATAAATAAATCAACCACGTTTAGCAATACATATACGAAGACATAAGTATTTTTCTTATTTTAAAATTAAGTACCGTTGTCGCTTTACCGCTGGCTATCCTATTATACATAATATAAGTAATATATCATATATTATATATCAATTGTTATTATTATTTTTTGAAATAATATATTTATATAAATTGCAACCTAACACGCCTATCTTTTTGGACTTAACAAAGTAATTTATCACGGCCTAATATTATTTTTTGTATAATAATAGGATAGTTTATTAATAATTTGCATGTGGAGGATTCAAATTGGACTTGTTAAAATCTTATATTTATATCGAATGAAAACATATTTTAGTGAAGTCGACAAAAGAACATTCGATGAGCATATAGTTGAAATCAAAGGGACTTTGATTATTTATCATTAATTCATGGCATAAGGAACGTTAAGCCCTATGTTTTTTTTTTCTTGTGGGATTAAACATTACTTTTTTTATTCATTTTTATTTTTATTCACATTCATGCGTAACAAACTAGATATTCCAAATACCTATTTTATAAAAAATTTGGATTACCTTGAAAGCAAACTACTTCTAAAAGATACAATTCATTAGTTGTATGTAAGAAACATATTCAATAGAGAGAGACTACAAAAATGATTTTCAATTTAGAGCAATAATAGCAATGTCATAATATTTAAACAAAGTTGATTTACTTGCTCATGTAGCAGCCGAGTTGATGATTTCCTCCATAAGATATTGTGCTGATTTTTTCTTGTAATCATCATTAAAAATACGAGCATTACGTTCATCCCACAACTACCAACACATAGCTTCGATAATGTTCTGAATAATGATAATTTTTTGGAATTTTTTTGGCAATTTCATAATCAATTTAATGAAGCTGACATATCTGAAATTGTTATCCATCAATGGAAAAAGAAGAGGAATTTGAGCGTTAATCAAGGTTGAGTATTTGCAATCCAAAAATAAATGATCGATGGACTCACTATCACATTGGCAAAGCACACACCAGTAAGGATATCAGTTGTATTAATGCCTCTATAAAAACTTATCCATAGAAACACCTTAATCTTCTTCGGTATATAAGTGCTCCAAAAATGATCCTCGTAAAGAGGTTGTGTCCATTTATCACATCTCCATCTAGAAGGTCTTTAAGAGATTTAACACTCAAACTAGCGGTGTTTGATGCGAGCCAAACCATAGAGTTTTTAGCATTCATATTTGTTGGAGCAGGTCAATTTAAAGAAATATTATTCCACCTTTGAGTTTCTCTGTCCAACAATGGTCTATTAAAATCTACCTTCCAGCAACTTTGAGAAAAACACCAGTTATCTTTCACAGTTGTAGCTTTGTACAGAGCAAGCGCAAAATCTAGGGTTTAATTTGGCATATTTAAGTAAGATTTAGTTTTAGGATTTATTAATTCCTGCTCGAAAACCTACATCCATACAATTTTTTATTAACTCCTCCTTATTTTTTACTTTTAAAAATATCTCTAATTTCTAACAATTTATTTTTAATCATTGGTTTAAACTACTCAATCATTTCTAACACTCATTTTTAATCATTTCTTTTTTAACTACTAAAAATAACTCTTCATTTTAAATCTACATCAAAACAAAGTTTTGACTTTAACTTCTCTATACAAAAATTACATCCAAACAAATTTTTTACTGCAACTCTCAATTTTTAACTATTCAATATAACTACTTAAATTAAATCCTACTTAAATATGTCAAATAAACACCCCAAAGGTATTAATTAAAGGAGATTAGACATCAAAATGATATACATACGGATAACGTAATCTTAGTACTTGAAATTTCGAAAATATGAATTGATGTCTTGTGAGAAAAGATTGGATGTGTCATAGATAATATGTCCCTCATGTGGAGCATATTGTTGTAGAAAAGCATTAATTGTTCATATTCTTATAGTATAATTTTCAATGGTGCTCTTTTTAGTTTATAACTTAGAGATTTTTTGCACTTTTAACCACGTTAAGATTATTAATTTATCTTTATATTATGCCCATAGAAAATGAAAAATAAAAATAAATAAATAATAAAGAAAACTTAAAAATAAGTGAGGAAAACAACTCAACTCATCAACATTATATCTTACAGGTATGGAGTTTGAATACTAATCCTCGATTCCTTTGTGTAACTTTTTTTAGTTCAACAACTCATGACAATAAAAAACTTCAAATTCATAGACTCAAGAATTATAAAATTCATTTGTATGGCTAAATTATTATTTTTAAAAGTAGATTCCTCGTAGAGTTGAACTTAGAAAAAAAATTGAAATTAAGTATACTTTATCCCCACAACATTGATTTACCACAAAAGATAGGGTTTCCGCTAATTCAAATTCAACAATAATACGGTTGTTAACTAAATATCCATAAAAGGAAAAAAAAAATTAGGGTTAGTGACATAATGGTTTTATTGTTCGATTGTAAAGCAATTCAACACCAAGGTCACATGTCATCTTAAGAATCGATATTTGACCCCTCCTTTGATATGTACTAAAAAAAATTAACTAGGGTTAAATTTTAAATAATATTTATTCATTGGGAAAGGAGATTACGTAAACATATTAATGGTCGGTACAATATGAACATTTTGGTAATTATGATTAATTATTACTGTTATGATTTATTAATTATTCAATACATTTTAAAGGAGATGATATCCAAAAGTGCTTTGGAACTTTTGAAATATTCGACAGTCATGAGAGTATTAATAATAATATTAAATCAAATTTTCACTAAATAAATTCTTGAAACCAAGAAGGATTCCAAAGCATATATATCGAAGATTGGTTTCGTTACTTTTAGAATCTCAAAACTTTTCTTCGAAAGTATCATATATTTGGATGCGTTTTTTCTTAATCGCATTATTCATATTAAAAAACTTTTGTTTGGCTAAGCTTTCATTTTTATAATAATATCTAAGTGAAGTTGAACTTTCAATTTTTTTATCAAATAGGTATTTTAACTTTAAAGAACATTTAATGAACTTTTGATTTTGTGTCTTATTCAATGAACTTAAGATGTCTAATAAATCTATAATGAATCCTCCGTTTTGCATCTCTTTAATTGATCATCGAAAGCTATTTTTTCAAAAAAAAAAAAAAAAAAAAAAAAATCAATCTAAAGAACACGAAGTCGCTGTTGTGCATAAAATTTAATTTCAATTATAGATTTAGTATTTAAATATTATTAGATTTTTTAAAAAGATTTATTAAGAGATTTGTTAGATATTTTTAAAATTTTAAAAATATTTTCTAGGATTTGATCCTTCAAGTTTAGGTATTTGGAAATTTATCATGGCATTTCAGTCTTTTTAAATTAGTGTAACACCCTTTGTATAGGTCTAACTATAGTGTGTCCTGTCATTATATATTGTTCAAAGAGTTGTGAAAATCTGCTACGATTCATGTTGTATACTAACATGTGTGATGTTCAACATTGTATTTGCGATATATTCTATTATGCAATGTAATCGACGATAGTTCATGTGTGTTACTTTTGTGTACTAGAGTGTAGTAACGTATGTCTGTTGTTAGTATGATGGTTTATAAATTGTTCGGTGTTGTTCAAGACAATGTTGCATCTATGTGTGGGTCATGCGTGCCAATAACCTTAATTTCAAGTTAATCATTTGCAATTGCTTCAATTTACACGGAAATATTAAGAATTATAGATTTAGTACTTAAATATTATTATATATTATCTCAAATTTATGAGGAGATTTGTTCAATATTTTCTATGATTATTTATGAGGAGATTTGTATGAATTGTTAGAAGATTTTATATATTTGTGTAAAGTTAATTAAAAAAAACAATTAGAAAGCTTAGGTAAAAGTGTACCCAATATTTTTTCAAAAAAAAAAAGTGTACCCAATAAGTTCATTAATAAAAAGATAATTAAACTTATTAAAGAAAAATATAAAATTTAGCAACCATTATAAACAAGGAAAATTTCATCAGGTACCACATACGACAAGTGTCAAATAAATGAAAACTAAATACTGATTATTGAAATTGAACTTATAACCATAAAATTGACTTGCGTGAAAGGTTTGTAGATAGATCACGTTTTTCACATGATTATTTGTGTTTTGGTGAAAGTAATGATTATGAAAAAAATAAATAAAATAATAAACATTATGAGAATGAAAAATAGTGATATGATATATAAAAAATTGTTAGAAAAAAAGAAAAGAAAAAAGTAGTTAGGAGGAGATTGAAAAAAATAATTTTTAAAAATTAAACATAAAAAATATCTTCTTTTCCATTCTCCCCTTATTTTGATGGCTCAAACACATTCTTAATAATTGTTTCTCTCTATATTGAAGAACATATTGGAAATCTCTCATTTTCTATCTATATATTTCTCTCTCTCATGCATGCAACATGTATGTTGGACTGTGTCCTTATCTGGTAGGACATATATATATATATATCTTTAGGGTTCATTCTCTTCCCCCACATAGAAATTAGGGTATTTTTCTTCTTATTATAGAGAGAGGAGAGAGAAAACTGAGACATAGGGTTTTGTGTATTAAATTGTTATATGTGCATGTGTTAGAGAGAGAGAAAATGCATAGGATACCAAAATAGGGATGGAAAAAGCATATGTGGTGTAAAGGAAAATCCAAGGGAAAAAAGACAAAAAGTGGTTGATTTGTCATCAAATTATTGGTATTAGTATATATCCTTTTTAATATATATATATACACACACACATGCATATAATATAAATAGATTGGACATTTTTCCAACTTAAAATTTTAATTAAAAAAAGAAAATAAAAATAGATTGTCTCTTAAAATTGGATTATAACACATCATATTTCTAATATATGGCTTTAGACTGATTTTATGACCCCTTAAATTCACGTATTCAAACATTTTTCTTATATTTCTTTTAATTCAATAAACAAAAATCTTTTTATCACTTTTTTTTGTTATAACTAAGTAATTGTCAAATAAATAAATAAATTAGAGCCCATTTATTTTAAAAATAAATTTGATTCTTTTTTAGAAGGCCCAAATTTGTTGGGTAATAAATATGATTGATTAAAAATAATATATATTTAATAGATAATTGATTCAATAAAAAAAAGTCTCTAAATTAATAATGGATAAAATATTTAAAAATGCTTAAATTTTTCAAACAATCATAATTCATAATAGTCGAAGAAAAAATTCATAACAATTGAACAATCACCATCACTATCAATCAAACACAACACAATTCAAAATCTTCATTAGAAAAATAAAATACCACGCGACAATCAAATCTTTTCGAATCAAACCAATCAATTCAATTCCATCACATTCAACAACACGAACCAAAACATGAACACATGAACCATGCCCCTAGCCATTTCATAATCCATTCAATAGGACCCCAAATATATTCTCTCTTATTTTCAAATAAAAATTTATTCAAAACAAAGGAAATTAAAATTCAGAAAAGAAAAAAGAAAAAGAAAAAGTAGAGAGTTCTGGTTAAAAAATAGATAGGGACAAGCAAAGGGTATCACGGACTGATGTTGGTTGAATTAAACAGAAAATAAATAAATAAAATAAAAAGAACAACAACATTGGAAAACGTAAAATCACTATTTCTCTCTCTCTTATTCTATTGTACGAATACCATATTTAGTTTATTAACCTTTAATTATGACTTAATCATTCTATACCCCATAAAAGCTTACAAACTTTTATCATTATCATTGCATCATTGCCCATTTTCTCCTACTTTTTGAGTCTCATCTCAAATTTACTCTTTTTAACTAATAATTAATAAATATTTTTAATTTATTCTTACTTTCAAGTTGATTTTACTTCAAATTACAATTTTAACTAGTTCCTGTATTTTATGTTTATGTCGATTTGAATATTGTTTTTTAGGATATGATTTTTTTAATTAGTTTAATAGATCTTTAAAATCCCAATAGTATGTTCAATAATTTTCTAAGTTTTCAATTTTATGTTTAATATGATTTTACATATTCAACATTATTTAAAATATATAGATTGGTTATCTAAAAGAAATGCATGGATTATCCTAAGATTATACTGATCACTATTATTAGGCATAATTTTAGTTTTATATGTGGTATTTTAATTAATTTTAAAAAAAATTGTTGTCAAATACAAAATTGAATTGTTTTTTTAGTACAAAATTGAATATCAAAATTATTAGACATTCTCAAAATTTAAATGATCTATGTCAAACAAAACTCAAAGTTCTAAAAATTATTAACTCAACTAAAACATATATCAAATAAACACTAATTTTAAAATTCATGACAAAACTTATAATAAAAGTTATTTTTTATTGAACTAAGTAAAAACAAATTAAACAATTATTTTCAACCAAGAAAATGCATAGTGATTATATTTTTAAATATAATTAAAATTTAATGTTTATTGAACTATATCCATACACACATATATTTAAAGTCAACAATAGATTTATGGAGAGATTATTTTATGTTATGAAAACTAAATTTAGGAATTTGAAACATGGTGATTAAATTTTAACAGTGTCAAGCTACCTAGAGTAAATTATTAATTTTATAATCTTGATTTTTTTTGTTTCTTATACTAATAAGAAGAATATGTCAACTAGCATAAGAGTACATTAAGAAGAGGAAAAATAAAACTTATTTGGACTAAAAAAGCTTTTGTTTTCCTTTTGTAAGATAGAAAAATATAAACTACTTTGTTTGGGGTGAATCAATCAAATCAGATCACCTTTTTACAGTCACTACTCAAATAACTCAGCCTTTTCAAATTATCACCTCACTCTCTTTCTCTTTGTTTATTACTTCTAGGTAGATTAGGTACTTGTTCCTTTTACATTAATACAATGACCCCCTTTCCCCTCCAAACTTTTCAACTTTTTTCTTAAAGTCCAAACTTTTCAACTTTCACTTTTCATTTTGATTTTACAAAATAGTCCACTCTTTTCTTTTTATATTTTCTTTCTTTTTATCTTCTTTTTTTTAATTATTAATATTGACTGGGTTTGATATTTTAGGGAGTGTTTAAATGAATAGTTGCATGAACAATTATTTTGAGTATTAAAAATGTGAAGTTATCTTGAGTGATTCCAAATAAGAGATGTAATAATAGTTCATTTGTATTTTTGTAGAGAAGATGGTGTAGTCAATATCTCATTTTGATGTGAATTTTTTAAAGGAGTTGTAAAAATGAGTGATTAGAAAGAATTGATTTTTAAATGAATAATTATTTTAAAAGAATAAAAATGAATAGTTATATTAAGTCGTCGTGATAGTTTAAATGTAATTCTTTAAAAAAAAAATTGTAAATATTCATTTGTAAGTCGTCCACAAAACGAAAAACACAAACACCCGGTAAGGCTTCTATTGTATTAGATTATTTTGAGGGAGTGCAAAAACTGATTAATGATTTGGGTTTTCTTGAAAGCTAAATTTTGGATTTTGATAGGATTATAATTTAAGTTTTTTTTATAGGTAGAGTTGTACAGGTAGCAATTGTTAATAAAACGAGAGAATAATGTCCTTTCATGTGTTCTATAGAAAAAGACAATCAAATGGTAGTTTATTGATGAATGAGGAACATTTTTTGTTGACGACGAGTTTGACAAAGTATATTTGGGAAGGCGCTATAATGAATTATAACTTAGAATTACAAAATCAAATTTTCGAGAGATTTCTACATTGATGTGATATTGCCACTTTAGGTAGAAGTCTTTGTGGCTTTGTACTTGGGGTGTGCTTGTGAAAAGAGAATGATAATAATTATGGGAAGAACGATTATTTGTGTCTGGGGTGAAGGGAATGAATATGAAGAGAATAATTATTTGTGTTTGAGGTAAAGAGAATGATTGTGGAAAAAAATAAAATAATGAGTATGACAAAAGTAAAAATTAATGATGTGATGTATAAAAAGTTATTGAAGAGAAAATAAAAAAGTAGTTGGGAGGAGAATGATTCCCTATGACTCAAACATGGAGTACTCAATCTCATTCCCATTCTTCCCCTTATTCTTGGTTGACCAAACACGCCCTTAGTTTCACCAAAAAATCTCATACCAATAAAGATATTTATCTGTCTTATAAATTTGATCTATCATTTGTTTAATCAACGTGGGATTACATGTTTGTACTCCCAACACTTACTTTTACATTTATAAACTAATTTAAATAGTTTAATTTATGTACAAAGTTAAACTAGTCCAAACGTATGCTTAGGTCAAAAATTCAAATCTTCAAAGACCTTCGTATATTCATTAAATTTTAAAAGGAAAACACTAAAACTCAAATTTTAGGCCTTGTTTGATAACCATTTTGTTTTTCGTTTTTTGTTTATGAAATTTGAGTTACAACAACTATCTTGCTATACATTTTTCCTTATTTGGATATCTACATCTTACCTATATTTTAATAAACAAAACCAAAATTTGTAAACAAAAAAAGTAGCTTCCAAAAACTTATTTATGTTTTTGAAATTTGGTTAGTTTTCTCCTACTTTCTTAAGGAAAGATGGATACATTGTAGGAAAGATGGAGCACATGGTAAGAAATTTGATTAGAAATAGGCTTAAGTTTCATAAAAAAAAAAAGAAAAAAGAAAATGGTTATCAAACGGGACATTAGGAACATGTTTATTTGGATATTTCAACATACAAGCTACATAAATCCATATACTTTTCAAGCCCTAAACCTATTAACACAATAAGTCAACAACAACCTGTTTTATAGAATTCAAAAGATAAAAAAAAAGGGTTGGTACAAAACATATAGTTTGAGTTTTGTATGGTTACCATGTTTCCATCTTTATAAAAAGTAAAACTGATAGATAATTAAATAATATGATAGATTTGAAAATAACTAAAATAGGAGTAGAGGGTCCTCTCTTTTCCATTGAAAAGTTGAATGAATTTGTTGGAGTTTGAACTCAAAAAGTTGCCAAAAAGATGAAGAAACTCCATACACATTCTCTACTTGCAAGGAGATAGAAAGAGAAAAAGACATAAAATAATTTAATGAGAAACAATTCAATATCAATAGGATAAAATATACTTTCAATTTAAGAGAGAGAAAAAAAGAAGAGTAAAATAAAAGGAAACTAGAGATAGTTTTTTTTTAAGAACAAAACATGTTGGTTTTTGGTGTTTTCTTAAGACCAAACAAAATAGTGAAAATTCAGATCTCCATTAGAAAGACTCTCTCATCTGGAAATCTTTTCTTCTTTCTTCACATATATAATTCATTTTCTCTTCAAGGTCTTTTGTTCAGATTCAAAGTCTCCAACTTTGGTTTTTACTGTCTTTTGGCAGAACCCTAGCTCAAACAAAAGATCATCATATCATCCTCTTGCATAACAAAAAACACCCAAGTTTTTTAGCTGTTTGTCTGCATAAAGAAAAAAAATTAAAAATCCTTGGTCTTTTCTTGTTTGTTCTTGTCTAAACCTTCTTCAATCACCTCCAAAATAAGACCCCCAAAAAATAAAATCATGTCAAGTAATCATTTTTCTCTTCTCTCTTCCACTATCACTGGCTTTGCTCCACACCAAGATGCTAACCCTATCCCTAACCCTAATCCGAAACCCTCCGCTGCCGCGAAGAAGAAGAGAAACCTCCCCGGAAACCCAGGTGAAGCTTATTCTTCTTCTGATTGTTTTCCTTTTTCATCGAATGAGGGTTTTTTTATTCGAAGATTGACTTAATTAAGTTGTGTTTGTTGTTGTTGCAGATCCTGATGCGGATGTTATTGCTTTGTCTCCAAAATCGCTCATGGCGACGAATCGATTCATATGCGAAATTTGCAACAAGGGGTTTCAGAGAGAGCAGAATCTTCAACTTCACCGACGAGGGCATAACCTACCGTGGAAGCTGCGACAACGGACGAACAAGGATGTGATCAAGAAGAAGGTGTATATTTGTCCGGAGAAGACATGCGTCCACCACGATCCGTCACGAGCCCTCGGTGATCTGACCGGAATAAAGAAACATTTTAGCCGAAAACACGGTGAAAAGAAATGGAAATGCGACAAGTGTTCTAAGAAATATGCTGTTCAATCTGATTGGAAAGCTCACTCTAAAACTTGTGGGACTAGAGAATATAAGTGTGATTGTGGAACCCTTTTTTCCAGGTAAAATATATGTATTCATTTTTCCATTTTTCTTAACATCCATAAGATTTGAACTTCTAACTTTTAAGACAGATGCTCCAAAAAAAAAAAAGTTGATACTATAATATCACAAATCAATTAGAACTTGAAATCAAATAAGTTTTCAGAATTGTGGGTTGTTTTTTTTTATCAAAAAAAATTTAAAAATAATCTAAGGTGAAGAGATTCAGACCAGTAACCTCGATTACTAAGCTATACAAGATATACTAAAATACTGTTACTTTTCACAATCATGTGTTTGTTTTTGAATCAAGAAAAATGCAGTCTTTTGGACTTCTCTTCTTTGTTTTTTTTTACTCATGTTTTTAAAGACCAAAGTAATTAATGCCTGACCCAGAAATTGAATTGTAACAAAAATGACAATGATTGGACCATTAAATGTTGGATTTTTTTTTGTTGTTTTTTTTTCTCTACAGGAAAGACAGCTTCATAACTCATAGAGCATTTTGTGATGCCTTAGCTGAAGAAAGTGCAAGAATCACAACAGTTTCAGCAACAAATATTCTCAATAATCTCAGAAATGATTCAATTCTTCTCCATCAACAAAATCCACAACAATCTTTGATTGATCATCAACAAAACAATCTCCAATCTCTTGGAGATGTTTCTGGGCTTTCCCAATTCAACCATTCAGATCATTTTCTGAGAGATTTTGAAGATCAACAACAAAAAAACAGATCTCCATTGTCACTTTGGTTGAACCAAGCCTCTAATGAAAATGCAATAAACAACAACAATAACAGCAATAATTTTTCCAACTTATTTGGAGCTTCCACTTCTTCCAATCTTTACGGATCGATAACCGAAAGTGGGCCGCTTTCTATTTTGCCGATCATTGAGAAGGAAGATGTTGAGAATAAGGGAAGTTTGTCGAAAGCTACGGCAGCGGCACTGCTGTCGGGTCAATCTTCTCAGTCTGTTGTTTCTTCTTCTCCGATGTCGGCCACTGCCCTTCTGCAAAAGGCTGCTCTTATGGGCTCAACTAGAAGCAGCAACAACAACAACTCTTCGCTCTTCGAAGCAGGCGGTTTTGGAGTAATGAGCTCTTCGTCTTTGTCGTCCTCTTCGTCTTCGAATGCAATGAGCTTGAACACTCTTAATACATCTAGAAGCTTGACGATGCCTGATCACTCAGTGCAAATGGTGGGTAGCAGTTCTGACTTGAGCTCGAATTGTCTCAGCCAACTTCTCCTACCACCAAATGGTAAATTTAATCTTTTATTCATGTTCTTAATCTAGAATCGAAAATTAGGTCTAGATCCAATAAATGCTTAATAACATTAATTTAAAAGTAGTTATTTTAATTATTACGTTAATCGATACAAAACAACTTAATAATTTCAGAAGAGTGTAATTTTAGCGACATGGTATGGTATGAAATCTAATAATCAAAGAGGTTACATCAGTTGGAAACTTCATACCAAATGTAACAATGTTTGTAAATTAAAAATAAAATAAAATAATGAGTAATAGTGAGTAAATGATTTAATTAAGTGCTTCTGAATAGGATAGAGCTGGAAATTTTGATAGAATTCTAAGGTAAATAAGATACTTGTTTTGGTTTAGATTTTTCTTTTTAAGTTCAATATAACTAGTTTCTAGTGTGAAATTCAAATCATGCTCTCTTAATGTTAATTTTCAGAAGAAAAAAAAAAGTATAGTTGTTGAAAATTTGAACTTTGAAGGTATGCTTTTTTCAAGATCTCAAATTCGAAACTCACCTATGACATCACTTCTTCGATGTTTCTCAGTAATTGACCTAGGGACAGGCGTGATTACCCTTATTTCAAAAAAAATGATACACAGTTAAAATTATGCTCATGTTGGCAATTAGATAATTGATTTAAATCTTTCATTATTTAAGTCACTTTTCTTAGTCCAATAACATATATAAGTTAAATTATGTTTTCGTTAGCTATACTTTCCCTCACACTTTCTATGTTTTTGTTAGGATCTCACAAATGTCCCACATTGAAAAGTGGGAGAGTCCAACATCAATATAAAAGAGATGTGGGTTACTGCCCTCATTACCAATTAGTTTTGAGGTGGAACCTCATATTCTCTTTGAGATCCTAACAGTTTTATCTCTACCATCAAATTAAAAAATCTAACCTAATAATTTACAAAACAAATTATTTAGATTAAAAAAAAAAACTAATCTTTTATTCATGCTCTTAATCTAGGTAACAATGGAGTAAGAAGCAGCGGTCAAACACGAGACTTTCTCGGCGTCGGAGGAGGTGAAGCACCTCGGCCACCGTTCTTTCCACCGGAGCTAGCGAAATTCACAACCATAAACTCAGCAATGGGACTAAGCCAGTTCGCAGCCAACCACTAAAATCCAATGCTCAACCCATATCAAACTCAATCCAAATTGAAGGTCAGTAAAATAAAATTTAAAAATTTTAAAAAGCCATAATTTACATATTGGAAATTACAGTCCTTTATTTTAACCCGATTGCGTAAAATAATAATAATGACAAGGAAGCTACAATGCAGGGAGGCGGAAACGGTCAGAAGGGACGGACGGCGGGGGCCACCGGTGAACGTTGAAAGTTTGACAGTTTCAGAAAGTGGTAAAAGGGCCATGAATATTTTTTTTTTTTTTTTGTATTTTGTATTTTGTATTTTGTCGTTTGGATGTTTTTTTTCCCCTAATTTCGCTTTCAAATTATTGCATTTGCCAGAGAAAACGCTACTTTTTTTCTTATATATATATATTTGACTATTGGTCAATTTAATCTGGCCGGCAGCCATCGTCAGGTCAACGTCGGTGAGTGTGAGGCAAATAATTCAAAATAGCGATGACGATGAATAATGCAATTTGTTAGCAACTTTTATGCCAACATGCATCTATTTTTATTTTTTTAGTAAAATATTTCATCAAAAATTAGAAAAATGTTAAAATACCATTTTGGTTCCTCAACTTTGGAGTTTGTTCTATTTTGGTCTCTAGACTTTCAAATGTCCATTTTTAGTCCCTTGACTTTGTAGTTTGTTCAATTTTGGTTCCTTGACTTTGTTGTTTATCCAATTTTGGTCCCTCGACTTTTAAATATCCAAATTTAGTCCCTTTTTTTTGGAAAAGATACGTTCATTCCAAAAGGCATGCAAGACGCATGCTAATATAGATTACAAGAAGGCTTTCCAATTAAGAGCAATGGAAGCAATGCCATAATTTTTGAAAAGATGAGATTTTGAACACCAAGAAGCACAATTTAAAATAATAGTCTCCCAAATATCATCAATGGACTTCTCCTCATGTTTAATGTCAAAGATTCTGAGATTTCGTTCCTTCCAGACGTTCCAACAAATAGCAGCCCCCAAACAAGCTTGAAGAATATGGCGTTGAGATGTAAGAGGCAAATCTATCAATTTGCTAATAAAACTAATATTCTGTTGGTTGTTGGGTTGTTGATTTGAAGGAAGGAAACCAGCCCTTTGCCAAAAGTGATTTGAAATATGGCAATCCCAAAATAAGTGCTTCAATTCCTCGCTCCCTTTTTTACACATAAAACACCAACTTGGGCATAGACTATGACCACGTCTCCTTCTTTGCAAAGTATCACCAGATTGAGCCCAGCGTTAAATAGAGTCCAAAGAAATACCTTTACATTTTTTGGAATAATAGATTTCCAAAAATTAGCCGATAGTTTGGCATGGTTGCTTACCAACGGAACATTACACAATATGGTTTTCAATGAGCCAACAGAGAAAATATTATTACCTTCAGGCTTCCATAAGGCTAAGTCATCCATGTTTGAGTTGATTGAAGGAGACGGCCAACGATTTGAAATTTCTTTCCATTGCGCAATCTCACGGTCCAACAAAGTTCTAAAGAACCTCGGTTCCCAACAATTTTCATCCAAATTCCAAGCCTCTTTTACCGTAATATTTTTAGCAAAGACCTTTGCAAAAAAACGCCTTTGAGAGACATGGAGGGGGCCATCCTCACCCAAACATCATACCAAAAAGAGTATTGATGCCATTATTTATCTTCCATGAAATGTTATCAGCCATGATGTCTTTCATTTTAGAGATGTTAAACCAAGGGGATTTAGCACTATTGTGTCGGCATATAAAAGGAGTCTCACTCAGGTGTGTGGCCTTATATTTAGCATGAATCAAAATCCTCCATAAAGATTTGGTCTCGTTGATGAAACGCCAATGCCATTTTCCAAGAAGGGTTGTATTATGGATCTTGGTTTTTTGAATTCCTAAGCCTCCCATCTCTTTAGGAAGAGTAACCACGTCCCATCTCACCAAATTGGATCCCCTTTTTTTTATCAATGCCTTTCCACAGAAAATTTCTGGTCAAACAATCCATTCTATTGCAAACCGACACAGGGGCCTTAAACACAGAGAGAAGGTATGTGGGCATGCTGCTAAGAACTGATTGAGCTAGAGTTAACCTTCCTCCTTTAGATAGGAAAGAGTATTGCCAACAGTCAAACTTCTTATGAATTTTCTCAATAGTTGGCTCCCAAAAATCCATCTTTCTAGGGTTGCCACCTAAAGGCATACCAAGGTATGATATGGGAAGTTGAGCAAAAGGGCAACCCCACATAGCTGTCAAGTCCCTTTGAACACGAGTGTTAAGGTTGACACCCGAGATAGAGGATTTATGGATGTTAAAATTCAGACTGAAGCGGCTTCTGAAAGCCTTAATGATTTGAAGTAAGCTTTCCAAATTTGAGGAATCAACTATAGAGAACAAAAAGGATATCATCAAAGAAAAAAGTAGATGTGTAATGTGGCACTCGATCCAACAAACAACCTTCAATGAGGCCTTTCTATTGAGCGTCATTGAGAAGCCTAGAGAGATAATCCATGGCTATCACAAATAAAAGGGCGATAGAGGATCGCCTTGTCTCGATACCTCTTGTGGCATGTATCTTACCTCTTGGCCTGCCATTAACAATAATAGACAAGCTAATCGTGGAGATGCAAGCATAAATCCAATTAATCCATGTGCTATCAAAACCTTTTAAGTGAAGGATGGCAAGAATGAATTTCCGCTAATCTTATCGAAGGCCTTTTCAACATCCAAATTGATGATCACTGCAGCTTGCTTAGTACAATTCCAAAATCAATAATCTCATTTGCAATTAACACGGCATCGGTGATTTGCCTCCCATGAACAAAGGCACACCGCGGTTGGCGACTATTGTGTCGGGAAGGACCTTTTTAGTCACTCAAAAAAGCACCTTTGATAGAATTTTGTAAACACTTGTCGTTAGACTAATAGGTCTGAATTTCGATACTTTTGATGGTTTCATCACTTTAGGGATCAAAGCAATATACGTTTCATTAGTAGCACGATTCACAATGCTGCTGTTGAAAAAATCTTGGAACAAAAGCGAGAATAGATGGCCCGAAAATGTTCCATAATTTTTTAAAAATTTCTATAGTGAATCCGTTAGGTCCCGGCGCCTTGTTGCTGCCAATGTTGTTTACGCTCTTGTATATTTCATCTTCAGTAAAAGGGAGACATAAAGATGTAGCTTGGTCAGACGATATTGGTTGCCAATCAATATTACAGACAATCCAAATTATCCCCACTACAACCTCTATAGATATCTCTAAAGTATCGATAAACTCGACTCAATGGATGCATCAAGAATACAAATGATCCTGAAGGATCCACAATTTCGAAATGAAATTATATCTTCTTTTAGCAGTACAAGATTTATGAAAGAAAGTAGAATTTTCATCCCCATCGAGAAGCCACGACTTTTTGCTTCTCTGCTTCCAAATTCGAGCTTCATTAATAGTAATAGAACAAAAGTCAGCTTTTAAAGCTAGACGCCTATCAAAATCAGATTGATCCATCAAATTATGTTCCTCTTTGACATCAATGGCAGAAATTTCAGAAAGAATGGCCTCTTTGGCAGCCAGATTGGGAGCAAAATATTTCTTATTCCATTCCTTGCAGTTTCTAGCCACCTGTTTCATTTTGTGCATAAGAGCATAACCAATGTGACCATCCACATTTATATCAGCCCACCATCTCTTAAAAGCTTCACCAAAATTCTTGTTACTAAGCCAAACATTTTCAAAACGAAAGGGGCAAGGTCCCCATTTGAGATTTTGAGATTCCAAAAGAATTGGAAAATGATCTGATGTGACTCGCGTTCTTCTTGTGGTATGATGAAGCTGAAATTTGGCAAGCCATCCTTCAGAAAATAGAAATCTATCAAGACGTGAAAGCGTGGGTATTTTTCTAAGATTTGACCATGTGAAAATACCATTTGCAGTTGGCGGGTCAAGGAGCTCTGCTTTATCAATAAATCTATTGAATCTCTGCATATTAGTATGTGACGGATTACGGGAGGTTGTTTCTGAAGTCCAACGGTAGACATTAAAATCGCCTCCAAGCAACCAAATCGGAGAACATAAACCACATAGGTCATAAAGCTCACGCCAAAAAAATTGACGACGTCTACGCTTAGCGGGTCCGTATATACCAGTAATCCACCAGCGGGAATTGTCGTTCAAGAAAAACTGAACCGAGAGGGAGTAGAAACCTCGCACAACTTCACAAGCGTTGATAGAAAGCTTGTCCCATAAAATTAAGATTCCCCCAGCTAAAGCATTTGCTTCCAGCGTAGTCCAACCGACACTAATAGAACTCCAAATTGTCTTAATAAAAGGCAGATCAGGCTGCTCATTAAGCTTCGTTTCTGTGAGAATGATAACATCTGGATTGATATTTGTAATCTCTTGCTTTATTGTCGCTCTTTTTGAGGTCGAACGCAAACCTCTGGTATTCCACGCTAGAACTTTCATTGAGTACTATTTTGCCCCTGTGAATCCGAGTTTCTGGCAGGAAGAGAAGGGTCAATAGCATTGATGGGTCTGTTAGCTCTCTGCAATATTTCCTCCACGGACATAATCACATATTTGTTAGTTATCACCATCGTTTCTACCTGTTCCTTGAAATTATCTTGTTCTGGCTGCTGCAGATTTTGTACTTCATCATCTTTAGATTCTAACATTACACCAAGACTGTTTGCAATTATTTCTTCTGAAGATTCGTGACTCTCATGTTGACTATTTGGTGTGGACTGACCTGATTGATCAGGGCTAGACATAGTGACATCGTTTTGAAGATGCCATTCACATGGGGTTAACTCTCCCAGATCCACAATAAGCTCAAATTCATTGGATATTGCCTGCATAGTTCCAATAGAAAGAGGAGTACTATGAAGTGTACCTGGAGAAAGAAAATTTGATTGGCCTATGTGCATATCCCCTTTGT
The DNA here is from genome assembly GCA_036507275.1 of Sicyos edulis. Lineage (NCBI taxonomy): Eukaryota > Viridiplantae > Streptophyta > Magnoliopsida > Cucurbitales > Cucurbitaceae > Sicyos > Sicyos edulis. The sequence goes on along the minus strand of CM071847.1, from coordinate 44,394,452 downwards.
TAGCTGGTGCATCATCTCTAAGTTTGTTTGGTTCTGGGGTTGAGAGTTTTGTTTCCTAGTTGAGAGAGTTTCTTCCCACTCTATCCCTCAATTCGCTGACTTTTCTGACGATTTTTCCATCGCCTCCCATTCCAACTTCGATTCCCAGCCCATTATTTTTACATATTAGGGGCACTGTAGCTGTTTGTGGTTCGTTTTTGTGAAGAGTCTGATCAACCGGGGGCCCACTTGGGCTTGTAAGCTCCATCGACGTAATGGGCTTATGCTTTGAAATATTAACTGGCGGCCCATTTGGGCTGAAAACAATTGATTGATTTTTTGAAGATTTAAATGAGACATGTGGGCCCGATTGTCTATATTCTGCCACTGGAAGCTTCCCTTTCTTTTTTGCAGCCTTCACCTCGGAAAAATTATCACTTTTTCTAGCACTTGTGTGTTGTACCTTCTCTGTTCCTAGCTGAACAGACTCTAACTCCTGGATGTCAATAGGGTATGCTATCTGACCTATGAAATTATAGTGCTCAGCCCTATGGTTGTGGATGTCGAAATTCAAGGCTGCCTCACGTGCGAATGTCCCATGGACTTTAGGGTTTCGTCCAGTGATCCATCGGCCGGAGACCGGCGGCACCGTCTGAATAATGAACTGACAGCCAAAATCATCTTGTATTCCGATGTGTTGTGGAACGAAGCCTCTGTAATTGCCACAAACTTTTAAATGCGCTTCAATGAGATTTAATTTCCGTTCCGTTGACCAGCCCACTTCAAGCAAACCACCGCAAATGTCTCCTATTTTCTCAAAAGTTTTGTGATTCCATAGATGCATATGGATTCCTCTGAATCGAAGCCATCCGCCATAATTCGGAATGACGGTAGGGGTGGCATGTATTATTGGGTCCCATTTCTCGAACATTAAATGTATTTCATCTATGGTGACCCATCCCTTATTATAACAAAGGGATCTAGCATGCTCTGTTGTTCTAAGAGCAAGGAGCGCCTTATCTGCGTGAAAAGGATTTATTGATTTTACCTCTTCACTGCAATTGCGAAGGGACTCTAAAATTTTGGGCCAGTCATCGTGAAAAAATCTGCGCGTAACAACTATGGTCTTTTGCCAATCAAAAGATTCATTAGTAGTCTCTTTGAAATCAATGTTGGTTTCCCTGTTTGAGTCTTCTGTTTCAAGGGCATTAGATGCATTTACTTGGTTTAATACTGCTTTTGAATATGTTTGCCAAGGCTCCTTAATAATCTCCCTCCATTCTGAATCTGTGAGGCCAGATTTCCTTTTCCTTCTATCATTGAAGGCTGATTCTTTGTTCTTACTTGTGGTTGCGAGCTTGAAAGTAAGCATCTGAGAGAATGATTTCCAACCCTTGTATTCAAGCCCTTCTGGAACCAAAATACAGCTTTTTCCCCCTTTGTTATCTAGACGATATATTTCCGCTAAAAGACCTCTCTTATTTGAAATCTTTTCAATCCATAAAGTGTATTCAGCTGTTCTTGTTTTTCGAAAATAACGATTGTTTGTCGGCCAGTCTATCAGTTGGTTGATTGATTCACGAATCCATTCAATACAACTAGGGCGTAAGAACAATGAGAAGGATTTCTGGGGTCCCCTTTCAGTGAGAACAAAGAGTCGGTGCTTCGATCTGTTATCTGATTCCAATGTGAAATCTTTTCTTTCCACCGAACATTTCCTTGGCAATAGGTGCAGTAGAGACATATCTGATGAACTCCGACCGCCCCTCTCCTTCTATGTTGACACCCAGAGGAAATCTAACAACCTTTTGATTTCATCTCTTCTGTTGAGAATGGGCCAAAAGCAAGCAAAACTGTCCAAATTTAGTCCCTAGACTATCAAAAAAGTTAAAAAATGGTCCTTTCGTCAAATAAATTTTTTTCTCACTCCTAAATTATTTTCTCTCTCTTCCATCTTTCATCATTTCTTCTTCTAAAAGTTTTATTTCTCTTAAATCCACCGCTCTAATCCTATTCTCTTCTCTTTTTCTCTTATTCTCTCCTCAATCCATCTCATCAAATTATTTAACATGAGATAATTTTCTAAATAATAATTTTCCTACTTTGATTTGTCACTTTTTGTTTTCTAAAATTCATAGTCTACCATGGAACAAAAAAGAAAATAAAGAAGAAAAAAAGAAAAGAAAAGAGGGGAAGAGAGGTGGATTGAAGAGAGGAAAAATTTCTAGAGAGAGAAATTATGAAAGATGAAAGAGAGAGAAAATAATTTAGGAGTGATAAAAAATTCATTTGACCAAAGGACAATTTTTGAACTTTTTTTATAGTCTAAGGACCAAATTTGAAAATATTTCAAAGTTGTGGAACCAAAATTGGACAAATAGCAAAGTTGAGGGACCAAAATTGGACATTTGAAAGTTGAGGGACTAAAATTGGACATTTGAAAGTTTAGGGACCAAAATAGAACAAACCCCAAAGTCGAAGGACCAAAATGGTATTTTAACCTTAGAAAAAACATTAGGAACAAAACTTCTTTACGAGGGAAAACACTTTGCTCTCAACTCACAAGTCGGGACATGAAAAAATTAACGACAAAAAAAAATTGTAAATTAAGGAATACATAAAATGATTTAAGATACCATTTGAACTGAAAATTTCACATAAGGGATTAGTAAATCCAAACATAAAAAGTAAGGGATAAATAGTCAACATTTTGTTGATTGTTAACAAACGACAAAAAGTTGTAAATCAAGGAATATATTCCGGACATGCATGCATTTTTGTTAAGAGTATATATTTGAGGAGCATGAATTCAACTTACTTTACATTATAGATATATGATTAATTATTGTTGGACTCAATTCATTTTGATGCATATATATTTTTCTTATTTTATATATTTTTTAAAATTTTCAAATATATATAGATTAATATGAAAGATAGAATTTTATTTATTTATATAAAAATAAGAATAGTTTGATAAAAATTTAAATTTAGTCTTTTCATTTTTTAAAAATAGGCCTTAATATCAATTTCACTCATGATGATTTTTTTTGTATTTGTTACCTACTTTATATTTATGTTTTAAAATGGGTTTTTGCATGTATATTAAAAAAAACAAAATAATTCTATGTATAGCACAATTTCCAAACTTATTCATTTGTGACACAAAAGTGGTTGAAGTCTATCAGTTTGCTGATTGAAGTCTATCAATTGAATTGATAGAAGTTTAAAGTCTATCAGTTGAACTTATAGAAGTCTATTAGTTGACGGATATAAGTCTATCAATTAAACTAATAGAAATCTAAGGTCTATTAGTTGAACTGATAGAAATCTAAAATCTATCAGTTGAATTGATAGAAGTCTAAATAGGAATTTTGGGCAAAATGTAAATAAAATTATTTTTTTAAATGGGCTACAATTGTAATGAAGAGCCAAAAATATGTTATGGAGGATAAATTCTCAAAGTCAATCACTCAAAATCGATTGAAGTCTATTCAGTTGAACTGATAGATGTTTAAAGTCTATCAATTGAACTGATAGAAGTCTATTAGTTGAAGCGATAGAAGTCTATCAATTAAATTGATAGAAGTCTAAATTCTATCAGTTGAACTAATAGAAGTCTGATGATGTTATAATAGCAATTTTGGGCAAAATGTGCTATGGATGAAATTATTTTAAAAAATGTGCTATGGATGAAATTATTTTTAAAAATGTTCTATAATTGTAATGAAGAGCCAAAAATATCTATGGAGGATAAATTCCCTTTTAAAAATTAAGTCATATAAAGAAGCTTTAAAAAGTAGTTTAAAAAAGGGGTTTTTGCATGTATATTAAAAAAAACAAAATAATTCCATGTATAGCACAATTTCCAAACTTATTCATTTGTGGCACAAAAGTGATTAAAATCTATCAGTTTGTCGATTGAAGTCTATCAGTTGAATTGATAGAAGTCTAAAGTTTATCAGTTGAACTGATAGAAGTCTAAAGTCTATCAGTTAAACTGATAAAAATCTAAAATCTATCAGTTGAATTGATAGAAGTCTAAATAGGAATTTTGGGTAAAATGTACTATGAATGAAATTATTTTAAAAAATGGGCTACAATTGTAATGAAGAGCAAAAAATATGCTATGGAGGATAAATTCTCAAAGTATTATTATAAAGGGATTTTGCATGTATATTAAAAAAAAAAAAATAATTATCCATGTATAGCACAATTCCCAAACTTATTCATTTGTGGCACAAAAATGATTGTAGTCTATCAATTTGCATTGTTCAATCACTCAAAATCGATTGAAGTCTATCAGTTGAACTGATAGAAGTCTGAACTCTATCGATTAAACTGATAAAAGTCTATTAGTTGAAGCGATAGAAGTCTATCAATTGAACTGATAGAAGTCTAAAGTCTATCAGTTGAACTATGTTGGGAAAAATGATTATAAATTTTGGGAACTATTTTGGGAACTGATAGAAATATAAAGTCTATCAGTTGAACTGATAGAAGTCTCATGATGTTAGAATAGCAATTTTGGGAAAAATGTGTTATGGATGAAATTATTTTTAAAAAATGTGCTATGGATGAAATTATTTTTAAAAATGTACTATAATTATAATGAAGAGCAAAAAATATGTTATGGATGATACATTTCCTTTAAAAAATTTAAAATGCTTTATTTTTGTAATAAATTTAAAAATATGCTATGAAATTCAAAATGAAGAGCAATAAATTCCCTTTATTTTTGGAATTTCGCTAAAAATTAAAATGCTTTTTTTAATAGAAAAATTAAAATCTTTAGTTGAGAGAAAGGTAAGAAAAAAAAGCTTAATTTTTAAAAAATAAAAAGGGAAAAACCATAAAAACGGGCCTAAATTAATTGAAAGCTTAATTCTTCATAAATATGCAACCTAACGAATTTAATTGTATGGGATTATTTTATTTTTTTTTGGGTATGTGGATTTTACAAAAATAATTATAAAAAAGCAAAACAATTCTATAAATGTTGAAGTATAAAATAAATTTTAGGAATGACAAAAAAAGAAAAAAGAAAAAAGAGGACCATGGTAAATTCACCAAAAGATTCACACAATTATAACTTCAATCAATAATATTAGATGGTGTGCTCAACAAATTTTATGTCAAAGATAAGAAAAATAATTCACCTATTTTATAAATTTTTAGAAGTCTTTTACTTAGCTTTTTGAGAAATTTTCAACAAATAACACTGATGGAAGTCAATCAATAACACTAATTGAAGTCATTTGATGATACCAATTGAAGTTAGTTGGTGCGTGATCAATTGACTATTCTTATATTTGTTATATTTGCATTTAATGTCATCGATTGAAACCAATAGGTGGCACTAATTGAAATTGATTGGTGTTCACTTTCATATTTTCCATTAGTATTATTGTCTATTTCAAACTACCCAAGCACTCATTTTAAGCCAATGGATGTAGGAAAAGATCCCAAGTACATATCCATATGATTGTGTTCAATTTCAAGCTTAGTAAAAACCCTATTTTTCCTGGTAAAAATAGGTTCATCTTCTATCCATTTGGGGTGGCCAGATATAGCTTGTAAGCTGCCCATTTTGATTTCTCCAACTAATATGGGTTGTGACCAAATCACAAAGATGCATACTTTGCTAACATTTCTGATGTCCATAGGCACATGTGAGTGTCAAAAGAGCACAAAAACCATTTCAATCCCTCACGCGAGATATTATAAATAAGTTATTACAATCGCTCTTCAAAAAAACTTTATTCAAAAGAGCTATTTAATCATTCAAAACGATTCATTCTAACCACTCATTTCTAATCATTTAAAAATAATTCCTTATTTTTAAGCCACATAACATATAATCATTTCTCTAAAATTTCTATCCAAACAAGTGTTTCCTAGTAACAACTCCACTAAAATCCTCATTCAAACGAGTTATTTCCTGCAATTATTCCACAAAAAAATTCATATAAACAAACTATTGCACAAATTCCAATTTTTAGTCCCTCAAAATAACTTTTCATTTTAATCACTCCTACAAATCCACAGCCAAACAGCCCCAAGTGTTTAGGAACAGAAACAAAGTGAGCAACCCTATTCTTTTCGAGATGCCTTTCCATATAAAACTTCTCGTTCGAATACACAAATGAAACCTTAAATATTGTTGTAATTCTTAATAAAATCTGCAGTAATTTAATTATTACATGTGGACTCGCCAAAATAACACATGGTCTTCTTATCATTTTAAAATACAATTCCTTCAAATCAGATAATATAAAATATATATTAAGGTAAGAAATTTTATTTGTTTTAAATGGATGGTTTTCTAAAAAGAAAAGTGGAAATCTTATTTATTAGTTTAATTAGTACTTTTTATGACTTTATAATTTTAGTTAAAATTAATTTTCTACCGATGGAAGTGTGCATATGTTAGAGTATATATATAATTTTACTCATAAAAATATAAAACCTATTATTACATTACAAATAATAACGTTAGAATTTCAACCAAAAACAAAACAAATTAAATATGAAAACATAAATTAAAGTACCTAAGTAAAAAAACTCTTAAAAACTAAGAGTTAATGAATTTGATGAATGATAACTATAACAACTTATGAATTAAATTTTGTTAGCATTTAAATATTGTTTGAAGTTTCCAATGATGTTTATACATTGAGTATCTCAAGACCCCAATTGAAGAGAAACTTGAGAATTTATTTTTAAAAAAAACACAATAATTTGGAACTAATCAAGATGGACAAGAATATTAGGGTCCTAGGTAAGATTGTAGGGCACTTTTGTTCCTAGGGAAGCAGTTTCCTCGGGCAGTCAACCCTACACATTTGACTTTGTCCTAAGTTTTATTTTTTACTTTCCAAGTAAAAAAGAGTGATATGCCTTTCAAAAAAAAAGAAAGAAAAAAGAAAAGTGATATGAAATTGGTCAATGGTCTTACAGGTCAGCCCCTCAATTCAAAAGGGCTTTTTGAGAAGCTCAACTGTTTTTAATTTAATAATATGAGAAAAGACTTTCAAAATGAGGAGATCTATGAAAATGAACAAAAAGAAAAAGAAAAATAAAAGGAAGTAGGCTTCTTTAAAAGAAAGTTAATTTGTAGAAATGATGGTGTAATGATGTCTACCTTTTTGTGTTAAATTACAAAAAGAAAAAAAATGAAGTAGACCTTTTAAAAAGTTGCTATATCAAATCAGAAAAGTTATAGTTCTAGAAAAATCTCATCAAACAAAGCTTGAAAAAAAAAATATTGTACTACATAACATTCCTCAAGATGATTTATATGTTTTGTTTACTTCAAAAAAGGTGACCCTAAGAAATATTGAGCAATGTGTTGTACTTAGAAAATGACAAAATTACATTTATTTGTTGAAATCTCAGTCCAAAAAGCTTAAAATATATTTCTATCTTTAAAATTACATTGTAAAAAGGTTTATTTTAACCAATAAAATTCTAACCTTTTTATATTACCATTTTGATGCAAATGGTAAATGTTCACCAGTAAAGTTGTAGACCCCTGAAAAGAAGAGGTTGTAGACCCTTTCTAGCAAAGCTTAATAATTGATATGTATAAAAATATTTTTTTGTAAGAATATATTATTATTTCGAATAATTTCTTTTAAACCAATTGGGTTTGTTTCGATCGGTATCACTTTAGTCACTAACTTTGAACTTGATTCTAATTTAGTTCCTAAATTTTTAAAAATTCAATTTTAATCATTAAACTTTCAAATTCCTTCGATTTTGGTTTTTAAACTTTCAAGTATTCAAATTTAATCCTTATACTTTAAATGAGTCAAAAATTGCTCCCTATTATAAATTTAAAGTTAATATTAATTTAAATTGGTTCAATAATTTTAATATAAATAAAGAAAACATTTTTCTAAAAATTCTAGAGAAAGATGATACTTTATTTTAAAGGAAAATTAATAATTTTTTATGAATAAAAACATTTTTTTTTAAATCTATGGACTAAAATTGAATATTTGAAAGTTCAATGACCAAAATAAAACTTAGTGACCAAATGGAACAAAAATCAAAGTTTGGTGACCAAAATCTTATTAAAAAGAAACTACACACAATTTATGACAAACTTAATTCATACAAATATATACAAATTACAAGGCAGGGAGTGGGACTTTCTCAGTTGACAGCATTTACAAAACTCATTTGATTCATTTCAAGAAACCAAAACAACATTACAAATTTGATCAGCCTCAAATATAGCAGGTACACAGAAATGTTTTCTAACTTTTTATTATTTTTTTTAACAACGTGGTGGATGGGGGATTGAATCTCTAATCTTGAGATCGTTAAGACAAGATATCAATTGAGCTATGCTCATTTTAGCAACATGTTTTCCTACTTAATTGCTTGTTTTCTTTTTAATAAAAAAGTATCACAAATATGATAAATGCTAAGTTGTTGCTCATTGGCTACACTCGCACATTCCATACCTTCGTACTCAGTTGGATTGGTTAGATTCACATAATAATGCATGACATGATTTGATGCACCACATCGAATCATGTCACGCATTATTACGTGAATCTAACCAAGTTTGTGGTTGGTGTTTCAATAGTGTTGTTGAACATTCTGATTCACATTTTGTGAGGAAGCTTGATTAGAGTTTTGGCCTTGCCCTCTGCCCCACTGAATGGCCTTGCCCTTGAGCCCTCTGCCCATTATTGTTCCTGTTATTGTTAGTATGTGCCATGTTCATAGACATAAAAGTTAATTATATTAACCAATATTGAGGAAATAATTTGGTACAAATTCGAACTCAGAACCTCTAACTCTGACCATACCATGTTTAATTGTTAAGTCACCAATCAACCAAAAACCTTAAACTCATGGGTTGAAGCAAATTTATTTATATCAATCAACATTTTTCATACACGAGAACATTGGTTTGAACGTCAAATCCTGCACGTTCCTGAATCATCGCAACAATTGCATTATGATCTTAATCTAAACCAAATAATACCTGGAAGATTAGTTTTCTCAAGGACCCGAGTTCATGATCCGAAGATAATCAATCATCTTCGAACCGAATTTCCCGATTTGTTGAAAAACTTGTCGTTGGTAGTCTTCCTCTACTCTTTGAATGTGCTCCAAAAAGGTTGTGAATAGCATTTCAAAGTCCTTTTGCATATATAGCAAGAAGTTGTCTAAAAAGGAATGGTACAACAACATAAATTTGTTAAAAGGAGGCTTTTGGTGCTGATGTGGCCTTAGACGTGGCTTTGCTTATTGACATGGCAACTTGGACTTTTCTCCTCAATAATCTATATAATAATATAGGAAGAAATACATAGGTTAGCAAGCAAATACAAGACTTCAACCCTTGTCAATGGCACACTAATATGGTCAGCCTCTGCTGCAAGGCACCTGAAGTTCCCATTTCAATATCTTGATTAGGAGGATCAATTTTTCTTTTTGGCGAGGTTACAGGTAATGTTCGTGGCTGCATTTATTGAATTATGTTAAACCACCGATCAATTCAAAAACCTAAATTGATGGATTGGGGTAAATTTATACCAACACTCCCCCTCACTTGGGAGCTTTTAAATTTGAGAAATGCCCCTACAAGTGAAATTTAATTTTAATTAGGGAGCAAACGACTTGGTAGGGATTCGAACTCATGACCTCTTGTTCTGATATCATATTGAATTATGTTAAACCACCAATCAATCCAAAACCTAAGTTGATGGATTGAGGTAAATTTATACCAACAGCAACGGAACATCATATCCTCATTGAAGAAAAGGAGAATCCGCTTGCATTTGATGCGTTACTGTTAACGATCCATCGGACTGCATTGATGATGGAGTTTGAGTTTGATTAGTTTGTTGATTGAGCCATATGGCCTTGTTTAGAAGGATTTTCTCGAAGATGGTAGTTAGAGTTATTGTAACTCCAAAGCCTGAGAATGTAGCAAGAAGAATCACTTAGAAACAGTATGATCACTTGATTGCTAAACAATGGCTGTATGTTCTTCCTTTTGCATCGAGAGGCTTCCATTTTCGATGATGAATTCTTACCTTTGAGTACATAATCCCATTTTATCAGCCTGCACAGGCACTTATATTAGCAATCCAAACAGCCTAAAAAACAACATTGGCAATACATCGATCCCCACCCATCTATACGATAGGAATCAAATATATATTATAATAGAAAGATAATAGAGATTCAAGATAACTCAAAGGTACGAGGTACTTGGACTCCCTCCTTCTCTTGAAATTACACTCAAGCCTTAGATACTCGCTATCTCAATACTTCTCAATATAGGTCTACCCTTGTTTCATAGTCTAATATATTTATCTCGCTCCACCAGTACTCAATCAACACAAAACTTCATGGAATTTGTCTTGTGATGATTGAGCAAAGAGGCAAAATTTGGCAGACTTGTATATAAAATGTAAATGAATTGGTGCCCTTTTCATGGATGCCTTCACATTCCAGTGGGGAAGAAGTTTTACTTGCCTGTATTTGAATAATGTCAGCTGGAACAATTCTGCTTCCTTGAAAGTTGTAGGTCCGAGTGGCATGCACATTTTTCATGAGCCAGTGCAAGTTCACCCTTGCAGTTACTTACATTCCAACTTCACAGCCTCGAGATCGTTCCCGGGCTCAATCAAACATAATCGACAAACAGCTTCTGTCTGAAATATGTTCACCAGTGTCTATGTTTTTATCTTTGATCTTTGACAATTAAAAGATTAAGAGGAACCCCCAACTAAAATGCCCAACTGAATAGAGTAAATGGACAATTAGAAAGGAAGCAAGAGTAGAGATCATCCATGGCAGTTAAAGAGAATAGAGGAGATATCTTTCTAATGTAACCAAATTGAACGCTAAACGACTACGGTTGTCATATGTAGGTGATGAATATGGTGTCAGAACAATCTTTTTGCCAATATGTGAAGAGGCTGGAATCAAAATAATACTACACACTTCCATCTTCTCTGATCACAAGGACCGATTAAGATCGAAGCATCGAACTTTGAGCCAATTCTTTCTGTAATGGGAGGAATTCTGTATGAATCAAATAGAGAACACAGTCGGAGAAAGAAAAACATAATGATTTAAGGAAAAAATATAACACTTCAACTCAAAATGTGAAATCCTGCCTTTACTATAAATTGTTGTACTGTTTCTGTTTTGGGAAGCATTTCAAATTGGCAAGCTTAATAGAGAGAAATCATAGTAAAGCTCTCCGAATGACTCGAAAAACCATTCTACGAGGTACTTGGACCCCCTCCCTAGTAATGCAGTAGCATATATATACTCAATGATCAGTTTTCAAGCTAAGAAGTGATGATGTATTTCTGAGATGAAATTGGCCTTAAATTCTCTAATTGGGAATTCATATTTGAAGCAAGTCCTTTCGAGTTTTGAGTTACTTTCGGACCGCGAAGGGCGACCCGGGCACACTGCAGCATTGGAAATACTTGGGAAGAAATCAAAGCCCTGCTTTTTGAAGAATGGCATGGAATTTGGGGAAATTGTGATATCCCACAATCTTCCCCAGTGTCCATAGCTGCAAGTGAATGAATCTCCATACAAAGGTTTTCAATTTTTTGAAGCAGAGAATCAATATGAACCAAGAACTTTATTAGCCTGATCTCATTGAAGAAATGCTTTGAACACTTTAATGTCCTACGATTACTTAGTCAGAGATCTCGTAGATCGACATTCTGTATTTCGTTTTCATAACAAGAACTCTAAACAAAGTTCCAACACCCAACCAAAATACAGTAAAAGCTAACTCTAATGAACAAACAAGACCTGCCAAATACCAAAAAACCAAAATCAATAAAAACTTGATTCCAAAGAAAACCCAGATGAATTTTGTACATATAAAACCAAATAATTTGTAAATACCTTCAAATTTTAAGCACCAAATTATCTCCACCACCTTATTCAGCTAGGTTCTACTACCCAGTAGCACTTTTCATGGAAGAAATTAACTCATGCCAATGGCAGCAAATAGACCAAGATTAAAAGCAATATAATAATATTATGGGAACTTACAAAATTAGTCAAATTTGAAAATAAAATTATAAATATAGTTATTTAAAAAAGAATTTAGTAATCATAATCATAGATATTGATAACTATAAATATAAATATTTTAAAGTTACTATACTTATAATTATTTCGTCAGCTTATTCATTATAATTTCTTTAATAATAATAAGGAAATTTTGCATATATAATAAAAAATGTCAAAGTATTTTCATCTATAGCATAAAAAATCAAAATTAATTCATTTGTAGCAGAAAATTCAAATTGAATTCTATTAGCGATAGAATGCAATTAATGATAAATTCATTCTATCACTAATTGAATTTTTTATTAGTGATAAAAATTCAAATTGAGTTCTATCACTAGTTGAGTAGTAAAAATAAATGTGCTATAAATGAATTATTTTAAAAATTCTGCCACAAATATAATACAAGAGATAGAATATGCTGCGGACGACAGTAAATTCTCTAATAATAATAATAGATTTAAGTTTGGTCTAGAACCGAATTTAAGTTTGGTCTAAAACCTCGGACCTGATCACAAAATTAACCCACACAACGGTAAGTTGCGTCCCCAGGAGACGCAACCAGCTTTATCGGAACTACGCACCTGACCAGATTCCTGACCCGGATTTAACCCATCGTTACTTCTGTATTGACCGGCATTATATTCATTTATTTATTAATAATAATTTGTTTTAGAGATTATATATTTATTTTACATTTGGCAGATCTCCTATAAATTTTCCTTCTCATTCCAATCTTTCCACCCTTCTCAACTTACTTCCCTGTAAGTTTTCTTTACATAAATGTATTTTATTTTATTTTATTTTTGTAATATATTTTGTTAGTATAATCTTTTATTTTCTTTTATTTTATTTTTAGAAATGAAAGTAGATAACCACTTTTAAGAAAATAATTACAAGTCATATTATTCTATTTTTTATTTTAAATTTAATTAATAATATTTTTTACTAATACTTATTATACCTTTCATTTCACATATTTTTTCCTTTCCTTTCATCTCTATGGTGGGGCTTCTGTGCCTGACGTTTTCTTTTTCTTTTAAATTGCGTTCATTTGGTTGACTGACTTAGGGTGTTCACGTGCCAAATTTTAAATTTTTTACTTATTTTTATGGTATAAATATAAATTCTATATTTATATTTTTTTAAAAAAAAGATAAATACTATATTTATATTTAAAAAAAAGATAAATACTGTATTTATATTTAAAAAAAGATAAATACAATATTTATATTTTAAAAAGATAAATACGATATTTATATTTAAAAAGGATAAACATTGTATTTATATTTAAAAAAAGAAGGGTATGGATTGTATGTTAATTTTTGTAAAATTTTTTTAACTAAAAAAAATTGTATTTATATTCTGTTTAAAAAATACATTTAAAATTCTGATTTTTTTTAAAATACTAATTTTTTTTTTCTTTAGCGTAGAAAGGTAAGCATGTTTAAATTTTTTATTTAAAATGTTGTACGATGCTTTGCTATGATCTTTTTTTATTGCATGTTATTTAATATTAAATATGTATGTATTCAATCATAACCTTACCCATAAACACAAACCTTTAAAACCCTTTTCCTTTTTTTTTTTTTTTTTTAATATTATCCTTTCGAATATTTAAAAAATGTGGATGAAATTGTGTATATGAATGGAAACATAATATATTGGCCTTCCACGATATACACAAATTAATGTTAGTCGGGACATTGACTTCCACTCATTCATCAATGTAATATGTAAAATGCTTTCAATCGAAAGAATTAGAGAGTTGGAGATTGTTTTTAAACACGGGACTATTAGGATACCCATAAAGTGTGAATGAATTCAATTTCATGATAACCATGGCTAATTCAAAATTTATACACTTGTATGTTTCTCAATCATACATCGAGAGTACACCGAGTATGACAACACATGGAGGAAAAAGAAATAAAGAGATTTGGAGAAGATGACGAGGAAAATTCCACGTACATAGAGATAAATACAATCAATGTTTACGACTCGTGCCCCACAAATGAATTAAATAATCCTACCATAGATGATGACGATGATAGTTCCCTAGTTAAGGACTTTGAGTCATTCCATGATGTAGATGTAGTCCCTCCATTTTACACTACGTTGGATCTGGACGTTATTGATGCTTTACTAAATAAAGACATTGATCTAGAGATTGTTGAACCAAACACATTGAGAATTAGATGATTTTTTTAAAAACAAAAAATGTCGTTTGGAGTTATGTCGTTCTTCACTATTGGCATTTTCAAGGTAGTCCAAGAAGAAGAATGTGAAGTTCAATGTAGTATGTATGAGATTGGATGTAAATGGAGGCTTCGTGCACTTTATCTTAAGCAACACAACAAATTTGAAATAACTCAATTCAATAATGTGTACACATGTGTGTTATGTGAAGTTAAGCCAAGACAACCATTTATTGGATGTCAGTCTAATTTCTTTAGAGGTGCAAACATTATTACGATTGACCCTACTACGAAAATAAGAGTATTATAGCAAGTAATAACAAAAAGAAATATGGATATCAAATATCCTATATAGAAGCATGGAACAGTTGTAGGAAAGAAATTTAGACAATTATTTGAAATTGAGAATAATCATACAAACAACTAGTTGAGGCGAACAAACGTCATGCAAGAAATCCACCCTAGGTCAATAGTTGAATATGAGTGAGAGGAATTTGTTGATATCTATAAAGTTGTCCAATTTTATAGTGTGTTCTAGGCATTTTGCAGACCTCTATTCTAAATAGACAGTACACAATTATAAGACAAATACAAATGTAAATTGTTGATTGTCACAAATGATGATGCTAACGGTCATATATTTTCATTGATATTTGTGATTGTACCTAAAAGAAGTACTGAATCAGGTAGTTGGTTCTTAGAGATATTATGGATAATCGTGCAGAAGAGAAAGGGGATATGGCTTATTTTAGATAGGTAAAAGGGCTTCATAGCTGTCGTTCTGGCTTATAAATGGGAGGATATGCATCATCAATTTTGCATACAACATATTGCATCAAACTTCAACCAAAAGTATAAGAATGAAGAGTTGAAGTGATTAATTTATAATGCAACAATATAGTAAATTCCTAAAAAAACAAGACAGTCACTAGTACAAATTCGAGAAAAGATAGCGGGCATAGCCCGCCATTAATAAAACAATAATGGTGGGCACGTACCCGCCATCAATAGCCCTGCTATTAAAACCTTTTGGTGGCAGGCTAAAAAAGATAGTGGGCATAGCCCGCCACCTTTATTCTAGGTTGAATAATGGAGAGCAAGAAAAGATGGTTGGCGTGCCCGCCACCAATCAATATTAATGGCGGGCATTATGCCCACCACCATTTTTTTTAAACATCCCCACTCGGCCAGAACCTAATTTTTTTTTTAAACAGTTATATTGTGTCCACCATCAAAAGTTGCAATTTGGTAAAAAAATAATAAAATAGGGTTATATATGGAGCATGCCCGCCATTAAAAGACATTACTTTATAACAAAATGACGAATATTGTGACCCGCCATTAAAAGACGTTATCATTTTACTAAAATTGTGCCCGCCATCAAAAGTTTCAACACTTAATATTTAAATAACCTCCTAAACCAATTCCAACTTCCCAAATTCATGTGTGAAAATTCTAACTTCTTAAACTGCACACACACACTAACTCATGTTAAAATCCTTAACTTCTTAATAAACATCCACACCCACTAACTCATGTTAAGATTCTAACTTCTAAACACACAACCACTAAACTCATGTGAAAATTTGAACTTCTAAACACATGCAACGAAAATTTCGGCAGCATAATGGGGCAATAATGCGATTCCCAAAAAATAGTACACCTGTTATAAACAAGATCCCACCTGTATATAATTAACAGAATGAAAAATCTTGATTGCATTCATAAATGAGACTTTGGTCTCTCCAGAATCTAAAGTACATATGCACCATCTAGCTACCTAATAATTAACATTTAAACTACATTTCTATTTCTCCATACCCTAAACACTAATTTTGTATCATATGTCTAGCTATAAAATCTGCACATTCCACTCGTACCTCATCAATATCAGCTTGAGTGAATGTGTTTGGGCCGTTGGCGAGCTACAAGTATTAAACATATAATTAAAAAACATCATTCTTGTATAATATGATTATATTTAACATGAATGTGTAAACAAAACTTACATGTCTCAATATATGCGTGGATGAGTTGTATATCATTTTTCGTATGAAGATTTGGACGTAAAATCCACATAATACTGATCCAGTTTGTTGAGGGCCCTAGTGAAAAAAATAGTTACATACTTAGTACGGATAATTCAAACATCACAAAAAAAAAGAATAAAGAAATTATAATTTAACTTTACCTTCACCCATTTCTACAATAATTGTTTGTTTTTCAATGAGTGTATTGCAAGCCAAGCTCGGTATGCACTATATTAAGCAAGTTAAAACTTTAGGATGATAAAATATAAATTCAATGTCCAAAAGTTTATTTATTCACTTACCCTCTTACATTTTGGTATAAATTATCATCGATAGGATTTTGACCTAATGAGTTGAAGAAGTACACCGTACTCTTCTTAAGAATTATAACGATCAAAATCCAATGGTTCCTATACAATTAATTAATATTGATTATGATTTAAACATTCGTATAAGTATTAAAAATGTAAAATTTGGAACACATACCCAGTATTGAAGGGAAAGAACATTCATTGATCTATATCTTTCAATAGGTTGAACCTTTCAACTAGACGTCTAATTTGATCTTGTTGATTTATTTTTTTCAATACCGAGGCAAAGTCGCTACCATCTATTAGTAGATAATTCTGAAGTATTTGTTGATTGCAATTATCCTATATGTAATTGAAATAGAATAAGGAAACGTTATTAAACAAGACAACCAAGTAAAGTAGTATGAGGATATAGAACCGTTTACTCACCCGATGTATCATAGTATAGGAGTATATCATATTTCTTCCATATTGCAATATTGAAGGATCTCTTCACCGTCAATTTAACAATCGGGAGTAAAACCATCTATGGTAAGCGGTATACTTACTATGCCATCTACACCCAAGTGATCTCGAACATAATTACGTACTAGCTTGATCATTATTGGAATGGTCGTGTTCGATTGATGGGATTACGAATCCGTAATAGCCTTTTTACTACTAGTAACTGATATAGACTTGTTCTTAGTCATTTGTTTAGGATTATGGGCTGTGACAATAAATAAACATGTATTATTAGTAAAAGAAATGTGGTACATGCATGTTAAATTATTATAAATATAGAATGTACAATTATATACCTTATTTGATGCAGTATTTGTCGTTAAAATTAGTGATCTTGGTCATGGAACAAAAGTGTTGCGAGCGTGTCTAAGGTATTGCAGCTCGTCATTTACAGGGATGGGCAGGTCTAAGTCTTCATTTCCTACTAGTATCATGTCGACCGTGACCCGCTCACTGTATTTTTTTAGAGGCATACCATGTAATCTACTGGAAGAGCCGCTCGATTCATACATTGTGCCCATGCCAACAACATCACCTCCTTGTTCAATAGCTAGTTGACATGTCATACCCTTTAAAAAAAATAGAGCATAATTAACATACAAAATGATTCAAATGTATGATTAAGATTAAACAATATGAAACTGACCTCTTGAAGGGTTCTTCAGCGGGTTCTCCAACGGCGCTAAACTCTTGAAGGATTACTTGTCTTTCCCTTATGGCATGATCTCTATTACTCCTTTCGCACGGAGAGTTTAATCTTTGAGAGCAATCGGCTCGATTTGGTTGTTCATCCATCTTAGACTTTGGATGAGCCATCTTAAAGAAAACTGATGGCGATACAAATCGATCTGCTCCCCTAACACGCCCATGATATTCTGGCATTCCTAATGCTTCACCCAAAATATCTTGACCTGGATGATTTTGCCGTTCCAATTCAATCTGTTGCAAAATAGTTTTAGATTCACACTCTAAGAGTTGGACTCAAGCCATACAAGAAATAGAACACGAACTTACAATTTTATCAACCGCTTTAATAGTGTCACCGTCGATGTACTCTTGATTTTTTTTTCCCGTTCGAGCTGCTTTCCATAGTTCAGCACGGGCTGAAGGATCACTTTTAATATCTATATTCTACAATTAAAGTTTTAGTGCACATGACTTAGTAAAATATAAAATACATAATGATCAGAACAAATATTTTTAGGGTTTAGAGAGTTTTTTACTAGTTCATGACCGAGCTGCGCATATCATTTTCCAGCCATGTGATGAGGATACTTTTATAGAGCTTGCAACTCTTTTTTCTTCTGACTTTGTTTCTGTATAACACATCATTATATGAATATAGTAAAGGTCGTAGACATTAAAGGTTGTAGACATTATACTAATAAAATAAAATAGTTAATTACCTTGAAATTTTCAAACAATCTAATGTCCACAAAACAATTCGAGTCATGCTATGTGAACCAAGGGTATTTAGCGGGTGGTGTTCTCAAAATCTCTTATTGATCCAAAGATGGTTGGATGTACTTTTTGTTTAGATTATATCTAAACGTTCTGAAAGTGGTTAACATCGACATCATTACATTATGTTTCAACATAGGATCTAACTTAAACGTCATCTATTAACAAAATAATAAGTTCGATTAAAAATTATGTATGGAATACATAATGAAATTTAGATAATATGTAGCTACCTCTATACAATCTCAAATCGTCTCTTTCATTTGGTCAGGGATAACATACCAATCTTCGTATGTAATAGGTATTTGGTTTCTAACACATAAACCAATATAACTACTTAACTTTGTTGAAGCCTCGCCGACATCATGTCCCATCGAGTTGTATTGAACAGTTCGACGCTCTCCTGAAATTCTGTCTTGGGCGAGCTCGGGCAAGACTGTTGGTCCTCTAGTATTTCGATTTCGAGAAGACCGTCTACCCATGAGAACATCGTCAGCATGATCGCTACGAGACCCAGACATTATGTGAACCTATATATATAAGAAATAATCTATGTTAATAACAAATAGAAAATATTGTACAAAGAATGAGTTAAATATTCACAAAACACTAACACGTTATTAATGATTGTATATAAAAACAATAACACACTAACCTATTTATTAATCCATATACCATCACAAGCACTTCTAATATAGGTGTCTGATTCATCATCGACAATATTAGGTCGGGATTCTATGACTCCGTACCCACAATCTTGGTCAATATCAACTTCATCATGACCGTGTTCTACAACTATCCTTTGTAAGGTGTTAGCACCACTGACCAATGAGGATTAATTGGATCTTTTATGTAGAATTCCTATTTGGCTTGAGTGGCTAAAATGAAGAAGTCAGATTTATGTCCAATGCGATTAAGGTCTATGGTCGTAAATCCCAAGTCGTCTACTTTAATCCCACCATTGTTTTCAACCCAATCAATTTGAATAGGACGACTTTAAAACTATTATAATCGAGCTCCCAATTTTCTTGTAATATGCCATAAAAGGTCATGTCTGACATGATTGGATTTTTGTCCTTCGAATTAGATATTTGCATAGTTTCGGCTGTTATCATAACTCTGTTGTTTTGCACACTTCTAAGATTGTCACGTTTTTTTTATATGATATTGAATACCATTAACCGTGTAACTTTTGTAAGTGGTAACTTCTGAACGAGTTCCATGTGATATCCACCTTAACGTAGATGATATAGAATGTCTTTGAACCCCTAAAACCAACTCAACCCGATCACGCAACCAACTACTAAATTTGCGATTATGTTCATCTTGAAGCCATTTTTTTATTTTTAGACTTAGTAGGATTCACTTTACACAATATTTCCATATATTGATCTACATATGGAAGCACTTCATCTACATTATGAAGTATATATATATATATATATGGAAGCACTTCATCTACATTATGAAGTATATATATATATATGTGTGTGTGTGTGTGTGTGTGTGTGTGTGTGTTTGATCAATCATATCCGTTCTGAATTTTTACAAGGAGTTGAATCGGTAGGGTTGCGATCATCGAGCAAAATGATAGATTCAAATATCAAGAGACCATTATTTGTTGCCAATTATAAATCACCAACTAAAGATATGATTGATCAAACACATGTGTATACACTTCATAACGTAGATAAAGTGCTTCCATATGTAGATCAACACATGGAAATATTGTGTAAAATGAATCCTACTAAGTCTAAAAATAAAAAAGGCTTCAAGATGAACATAATCGCAAATTTAGTAGTTGATTGCGTGATCGGGATGGGTTGGTTGTAGGGTTCCAAGACATTCTATATCATCTACGTTAAAGTGGATATCACATGGACCTCGTTCAGAAGTTACCACTTACGAAAGTTACATGGTTAAGGGTATTCAATATCATACAAAAAAATATGACGATCTTAGAAGTGTGCAAAACAGTGGAGTTATGATAACAACCGATGCTATGCAAATATCTAGTTCGAAAGACAAAAATCAAATCATGTTAGACATGACTTTTTATGGCATAGTACAAGAAATTTGGGAGCTCGATTATAATAGTATTAAAGTCGTTCTATTCAAATGTGATTGGGTTGAAAACAATTGTGGGATTAAAGTAGACGACTTGGGATTTATCACATTGGACATAAATCTGACTCTTTCATTTTAGCCACTCAAACCAAACATGTGTCCTGCATAAAAGATCCAATTAATCCTCGTTGGTCAGTGGTGCTAATGCCTTCACAAAGGATAGTTGTAGAACACGGTCATGATTAAGTTGATATTGACCAAGATAGAATTTCAGGAGAGCGTCGAACTGTTCAATACAACTCGATGGGACATGGTGTCGGCGAGGCTTCAACGAAGTTACGTATTTATATTGGATTATGTGTTAGAAACCAAATACCTACTACATACGAAGATTGGTATGCTATCCCTAACCAACTGAAAGAGACGATTTGGGATTGTATAGAGGTAGCTACATACTATCTAAATTTCATAATGTATTTAATACTTAATTTTTAATCGAACTTATTACTTTGTTAACATATGACGTTTAAGTTAGATCCTATGTCGATAGGGTTGGAAATGTTTTGTGGACATTAGATTGTTTGAAATATTCAAGGTAATTAACTATTTACTTTATTAGTTTAATGTCTACAACTTTTACTATATTCATATAATATATGTTATACAGAAACAAAATCAGAAGAAAAAAGAGTTGCACGATCTACAAAAGTATCCTCATCACATAGCTCGAAAAGGATATACGCAGCTCGGTCATGAACTAGTAAGAAACTCTCTAAACCCTAAAAATATATGTTCTGATCATTATGTATTTTATATTTTACTAAGTTATGTGGCTAAAACTTTAATTGTAGAATATAAATATTAAAACTGATCTTTCAGCCCGTGCTGAACTATAGAAAGCAGCTCGAACGGGAAAAAATCAAGAGTACGTCGATCGTGACACTATTGAAGCGGTGGATAAAATTGCAAGTTCGTGTTCTATTTCTTGTGTGGTTTGAGTCTAACTCTTAGGGTGTGAATCTAAAACTATTTTGCAATAGATTGAATTGGAACGACAAAATCATCCAGGTCAAGATTTTGGGTGAAACATTAGAAACGCCAGAACATCATGGGCGTGTTAGGGGAGTAGGTAGATTTGTATCGCCATCAGTTTTCTTTAAGATGAATCATCCAAAGTCTAAGATAGATGAACAACCAAATCGAGCCGATTGCTCTCAAAGATTCAACTCTCCCTGTGAAGGGAGTAATAAAGATCATGTCATAAGGGAAGAACAAGTAATCCTTCAAGAGGTCAGCGTCGTTGAAGAACCCGCTGAAGAACCCGTTGATTTAGGATAAGTTTCATATTATTTTGTCTTAATCATACATTTGAATAATTTTTTATGTTAATTATGCTCTATATTTTCTTTTTTTAAAGGGTATGACATGTCAACTAGCCGTTGAACACGAAGGTGATGTTGCCATTGGCACAGTGTATGAGTCAAGCGGCTCTTCAGGTAGGTTACATGGTATGCCTCTCGAAAAATTCAATGTGCAGGCCACGATCGACATGATACTAGTGGGCAATGAAGACTTAGACTTGTCTATCCCTATAAACGACGAGCTGCAATATCTTAGACATGCTCGCAACACTTTTGTGTCATGGCCAAGATCACTAATTTTAACGACAAATACTGCATCAAAGAAGGTATATAATTGTACATTATATATTTATAATAATTTAACATGCATGTACCACATTTATTTCACTAATAATACATATCTATTTATTGTCATAACCCTCTAATCCTAAACAAACGACCAAAAACAAGTCTATATCAGTTACTAGTAGTAAGATGGCTGTTTCGGATTCACAATCTCATCAATCAAATAAGACCATTCCAATGATGATCAAACTAGTACGTAATTATGTACGAGATCACTTGGGTGCAGATGACATAGTAAGTATACCGCTTACCATAGATGGTTTTGCTCCCGCTTGTTATATTGATGGTGAAGAGATCCTTCAATATTGCAATATGGAAGAAATAAGATATACTTTTATACTATGCTACATCGGGTAAGTAAATGGTTCTATATCCTCATACTACTTTACTTGGTTTGTCTTGTTTAATAACGTTTCCTCATTCTATTTCAGTTACATATGGGCTAATTGCGATCAACAAATACTTTAGAATTATCTACTAATAGATGGTAGCGACTTTGCCTTGGTATTGAAGAAAACAAATCAACAATATCGAATTAGACGTCTAGTTGAAAGGTTCAACATATTGAAAGATATAGATCAACGAATGTTCTTTCCCTTCAATACTGGGTATGTGTTCCAAATTTTACATTTTTAATACTTATACGAATATTTATATCATAATCAATATTAATTAATTGTATAGGAACCATTGGATTTTGATTGTGATCATTCTTAAGGAGAGTACGGTGTACGTCTTCAACTCATTAGGTCAAAATCCGATCGATGAGAATTTATACCAAATTGTAACAGGGTAAGTGAATAAAAAACCTTTTGGACATTTAATTTATATTTTATCATCCTAATGTTTTAACTTGCTTAATATAGTGCATACCAAGCTTGGCTTGCAATACATTCATTGAAAAACAAACAATTATTGTGGAAATGGGTGAAGGTAAAGTTAAATTATAATTTCTTTATTCTTTTTTTTTTGTGATGTTTGACTATCCGTACTAAGTATGTAACTATTTTTTTCACTTGTGCCCTCGACAAAATGGATCATTATTATATGGACTTTACGTCCAAATCTTCATACGAAAGATGATATACAACTCATCCATGCATATATTGCTACTTGTAAGTTTTGTTTACAGATTCATGTTAAATTTAATCACAGTACACAAAAATGATGTTTTTAATTATATGTTTAATACTTGTAGTTAGCCAACGGCCCAAACACATTCACTCAAGTTGATATTGATGAAGTACGAGTAGAATGGGTAGATTTTATAGCTAGACATACGATACAAAATTAGGTGTTTAGGGTATGGAGAAATACAAATGTAGTTTAAATGTTAATTATTAGGTAACTAGATGGTGCATATGTACTTTAGATTCTAGAGGGACCAAAGTCTCATTTATGAATGCAATCTGGATTTTTCATTCTGTTAATTATATACAGGTGGAGTCTTGTTTATAACATGTGTAATATTTTTTTGGAAATCGCATTATAGCCCCCATTGTGATGCCGAAATTTTCGTAGCATGTGTTTAGAAGTTCAAATTTTCACATGAGTTTAGTGGTTGTGTGTTTAGAAGTTAGAATCTTAACATGAGTTAGTGGATGTGGGTGTTTATTAAGAAGTTAAGGATTTTAACATGAGTTAGTGTGTGTTGCAGTTTAGGAAGTTAGAATTTTCACACATGAATTTGGGAAGCTGGAATTGGTTTAGGAGGTTAATTAAATATTAAGTGTTGAAACTTTTGATGGCGGGCACAATTTTAGTAAAATGATAGTTTTTTTTAATGGCGGGCCACAATATCCGTCATTTTGTTTATAAAGTAATGTCTTTTAATCGCGGCGGGCTCCATATATTGCCCTATTTTATTATTTTTTGACCAAATTGCAACTTTTGATGGCGGACACAATCTTTTTTTTAATCAATATTAGCTATATATAACCATTTTTAAAAAAATTAGGTTTTGGGCGAGCGGGGATGTTTAAAAAAAATGGTGGTGGGCATAATGCCCGTCATTATTGTCTACTGGTGGCGGGCACGCCTGTCATCTTTTCTTGCCCGCCATTATTCAACCCAGAATAAAGGTGGCAGGCTATGCCCGCCACCAAAAGGTTTTAATGGCAATGCTATTGATGGTGAGTACGTGCCCGCCTCTAAATGAAATTCAAAATGTAGGTTGACAGCCTGAAGTGTAATCGTTTACTCCCCATACAACAAAAGGAAATTATGGGGTCACCACTGATCCACTAATGCAGTGACTAGATGCTAGTCCAACTTGATAAATTTTAATCGAAATACTATGTAACACATGAATGCCCTCATATATGGCTCAACCCGTTTGAGTTTGTCATGTCTAGCTTAATAGTTCAACCACTTCGCACATCTTCCTAAAAACGTTGTTGAGAAAGTCGTCTAACGCTATGCACGAGCATATATTTTGAGCCTCGTCAACAGAATGTTGTTCGTTGACAAGTCAAACACTTGGGTTCATCTAATGCATCTTTCGTTTCTTGGTGATTTAAATGTTGTCATAATGTATAGTTGGGGAGTAGGATTTCTTGCATGGTTGTGCATACAACTATGCAAGGCATCCATCATGGATACAAAATATTTAAATGAGGTGCCCCTCTTCAATGACACCGATATGAAAATCAATTGGGAGATAGACTGTTGGGAGCAGGTATAATATTTCAATAAATTTATGTATTTTTATACATATCTATTAATATGTAATCTAATTCTCAATATATTACAAATATTGGTGGAATGATGCATTAATAACAATCAATGCACCGACTTATGTATTGGTTCAATATCGATACATGTTGAACATAATGATTAGAGACATGATATTGTTTAACTCATATACACATTCGTTAAGTATTAGAACTTATGGAAAACTTTTGTAATTAATGTGCATGCAGATAATATGAGAAGCTTATAATCATCTTGTTCATTCGTTGCCAACATATTGCATGAATGGTCATGAAGTATAGACCACTAAAGTGTCACTCATCTATTTTTTCATAGTAGAGTTTATCTACACAAATTGTGTGATGAGACAATTTGGGTGGATTCAAGATGTTCCTCAAAGATGCGATACAAATCTATGATTGTATTCTAACTACTTGCACGGAAGATTCAAACGTGATTGAGTCCAAACTTTTGCTCACCATATTCAAGTTTGGGACCATAGTGAAAACTTTATTATAAGTGGAACCATTATAAGAGAAGGAGATGTTGTGACTCATGCCTACAATGAGTGTTATGATGCAACATTAAGAAAAAATCATTACACAATCTGGCGTAGCGTATAATACCGAATAGGTCGGTGACGCAATTGGTTATCTAATTTGGTGTTAATTCATTTTCACTCTACCATTCACAAGTTCGATAATGTAATTTTAAATTCATAAATAATTGTTGAGGTCAATTTTAATTTAACTTCATAATTTTCTTTCAAGTCAACATACTTAACTTGAATCCATAAAGATGAATTATCAGATGAAGATCATAATAATTAATATATATTTTTAGGATTTCTTAATTTCATATAATTTAATGTACTCAATGAATGTACAAGGCTCATTTTTTCAATTAAAAAAATTGCTTCAACATTTTTTCTAAAATTTAGCTTACTCTTAATAATATAGGGACAACTAGGAAACTATCTACTTTTTAGATAATTATTTAGTATATGTCTATCATTTAAAAAACTTTAAATAATTGTCTAAATCTGATTTTTTATAAATAATTAAATAATTAATTAGATTGAATTTGACTATTATACCCTTATTAATCCTTTTAATTAATGTGAATTATTAAAATAGATTTTAGATTCATTCCTAACCACCAACAAAAAATTAAACATTTAAATAATATAAAATCTAAACTTCTAACCACCCAAAAATAAATTTGATAATTAAAAAAAACTATTGGAACAATTCATTCCATTTTGTTTTTAAAATAAAAAAGTTGTTAAAGTTAATTTATTATGAAATATGGAAAACAAAACAATAACATAAATTTGACGGTACATATGGTACACATCTTTACACACATTGTAATAAATGAATACTAAATTCTAAAACAAAAATTTAGTAAGATCCAACAATACAATAGAATTTTGCTAGAATTCACGATGTATTCATATGTATATCAAGAGATGCATGTTAAACGTACATACAATTATGTGTACTCTCTCCACCTAAAATTATATGAAATCAGAAAGATTGTAGGTTGAAGAAGTACACGATGGTGGGGATACTCTCCTTGTTACATCAAATCATGTGAGACCAGATGATGACCAATCTACAAAAAAAAATCAAATAAAATTTGAAGAATAACTGTGTACACCAAAGTATGCATGTTAAACGTGCTTACACTTGTGCGTATACTTGTGGATAGCGGTTGTTCCAACTGAAACTATATAAAATTAGAAATATTGTAGGCTGGAAGAGTACGTGATAGTGGAGATACTCTCATTCTTACATCAAATTGTGTGTTACCAATGGAATATTGATGTGTCAACCAATTTGGAAAAAAAGGTAAAGATCGAATTGCATAAAAGTTGAACAAAAAAAATGGTGGTATGTGAGAAATGTCGTGCAAGTTCAAATATGAAGAAATTGAAAATAAAAATACGAAGAAACAAAAAAGACCTGCACCCCTTATTGGAAGAGAAAAGGTTGGAGAAAGAAATAAGTTCCAAGAAAGACGAAAATAACTTAACTTTTTTTAGATTGGAAGAATGAAGAACTCTAAGAATAGACTTAAATACAAAGTTCCCTCATTTCAATCTACATTGAATACAATTGTGATTGAAAATAATGAGGAGGATCAAGAGATTGGGAATGAGGAAAATAAATAAGGTAATTGAGATTAGAAAAGGTGCACAGAATTCAGTAGAATGAGATTTGAAAATCTTGAAAATGTTTCCAGCAGCGATCGTGATTTGCAAACACATTCTCTTGTGTAACCTCTAACGATGTTTTTCCCCACCTTTAAAAGTGATTGCTTCTTTTCCAATCGTGATATCACAAACTCCCAATGTATGATTGAACATATTGACTCAATGTTGATCAATACGTTCTTCCCATTTTTGTAGCATTTTAATAGCATACCTAAAATATAGGTTAGAGACAGGTTACAATAAACATCAATCCGTATAATATTAAATTATAAAGGTGATCGAAGACCTTACCATTATAAAGTATCCCTTTTGTAAGGGATGATTCTGAATGGCCACGTTTATTCACAAAGTATTGACAGTTCGGTAGTATGCAACTTGAACTTATGCACATATGGGTAGCTTCCTAGCCTCTTTAAGTTCATCATTAATAGATTCAGCTACATTGATTGTTAACCATCCATATTGATGCCACTGTCGTGTGAAATTTCCCATAAAACGGGGTCTAAGGAATCAAAGTATCTCATGCAGTCACTATCAAACATTTAGATTTGTTGTATACTTGCCTTGTATTTTTTAGGAATTAATTGATGCACCGTAGATAATATTTTCAATTTTTTTCTTCTTATAATTTTGGTTGGAGTTTGATGCAATAAGTCGTATACACACTCGAACGACAGTTTGACGCCCTAATGCTTATCTAAAATTAGGCATATCTCTTTCTTCTTTGGCACGTCTGTATATAATAGTTCTTAAAATCAAATTCATGATTCAGTGCTCTCTTTAGGTACAATCACAAAAGTTAATGGAAATATACGAC
This sequence comes from Sicyos edulis, assembly GCA_036507275.1. Taxonomy (NCBI): domain Eukaryota; kingdom Viridiplantae; phylum Streptophyta; class Magnoliopsida; order Cucurbitales; family Cucurbitaceae; genus Sicyos; species Sicyos edulis. The sequence continues at coordinate 44,366,395 of CM071847.1, read as the reverse complement.
CGCTAGGATCAACATTTGTGGCAACCAATAATTTGCCTTTATATTTTTTGTATAAGTGTGTATCGTCTCTTTGAAGTAAAGGTGTACAATACTTGAACCCTACAACGACATGTGTGAATGCGTAGTACACACTGTAAAATTGGACAACCTTATCATTATCAACAAATTCCTACCAGTTATATTCGACTATTGACCTAGGGCGGGTTTCTTACAGGACATTTGTCCACCTCACTAGATGGTTGTATGATTTTTCCCAATTCTCAAATATTGTCTCAATTGTTTTCCTACGACTGTTTCATGCTTTTGTATAGGATATTTGGTACTCATACTATTTTGTTATTATTTGTTGTAACACCTTTATTTTCATAGTATGGTCCATTAGAATAATATTTTTCACCTTGAAGCAATTAGATTGACAACCAATAAATGGTGATCTTGGCTTAACCTCGCATAAACACATATGTGCACTATATTGAATTCGGTTATTTCAAATGTGTCATGTTTCACTTAAAACAAATTGCATGGAGACTCCATTTACATCCAGTCTCATACATACTAAATTGAATTATTAATTTCTCTTTGACTTCATCACCTTGAAATGTTGATGACAAAGAACGATAAAACTCCTAACAATATTAAATTCATCACTTTTTTCATTGTATTTGGTCTAGCAATCTCTAGATCTATGCCTCTATTTGGTAGAACTTCATCTATAATGTCCATATCCACAGTGTAAAATGGAGGAACTCATCTACATTATGGAATAACTCAGAGTCCTCAATTGGAGGACTCTAGTCTTTGTCATCTGTGGGAGGACTCTCGAATTCATTTGTGGGTGACAGGTCATCAACATTTATTGTATTTATCTCTATGTTGCATTTTTCTCGTCATCTTCCTCAGATACCTCTATTTCTTCTTCCTCCAAGTGTTATCTTCCTTTGTGGTGTGCTCTGGATGTGTTGTTGAAAGACATACAAGTGTACTGATTCTGAAGTAGCCATGGTTAACATGAAATTGAATTAATTCACTCTGTATAAGTATCCCAATAGTGTTGTGGTTAAAAACAATCTCCAACTCTTCTATTCTTTTGATTGAAAGCACTTGACATATTACCATGATGAATGAGTAAAAGTCAATATTTGTGACTAGCATTAATTTATGTATATGATGGAACATCGTACTAGATACCATTTAGTCCATAGACTATGTTTCCATTAATGTACACAATTAAATCAAATAGCATCCATATTTTCAAAATTAAAAATAAAACATAAAAAATATACATGTAATTCATAACCAAGTTAGACACATAGTTACAACTAAGATGTTAAGAGTTTGAATCACTCGTGTAAGAGTTTTTTTTTTTTTTTTTTTTTAAATCAACAATATTTGGAGGCTATAATCTTGATTATTGGATCATATATAATACCGTTAGAGCTCTACTTCTGCTAGTCAATATACAAAAAAGTTAATCATATAAAAATGGTGAGAATTTGTAGGCAAACAAACATGGCTCAGCTCAAGCATATAATAGGAGATAAATTCTATCGACACTTTTGATCGTGAGAATACAAGCACAACTGTTTACAATTTTTTTTTTTCTGTTTCTTTGTTTTTTTTCTTCCTTGGCACAAAGCCTGGTTATAAGCTTAAAGTTTCCCTTCTTGATTATTTAGAACAGCAGGTAGAAAATTCAAGGGGAAGAGAATAAATTCAGATGATGCGAAAAGAGAAGCAATAAACGCAGAGCTGTACAGAGTTCGAGTTTTCTTATGGCTACGGTAGTACCATTCTCTATTCTTCTGACCCTTCTGGCCCATTGCTGACCCTTATCTCTAAGAGCCTATCGACAGGTTGTCTGCAAATCGGGCATCGATTCGTCTGGAACCTCAGCACCTTAGCACAGCCACTACACATGCACTGCCAACAAGAACATATCAAATTAATAGTGCCCAAGAATTCTGTAGTGAGCAAAGATAAGTGCATGAGAGATGAATTTTGTAGGCATAAAAGACACATTGAAAAACACTGAGTGAAACTGACTTGCATATTATCATTCACCACTAGACCTCTAATCCAATCCTCTCCCCCAGACGCAACAAAGAAAAGGTTTTGAAGTTCAGTCAAGGATTTGAACCGGATACTTAACGAGAGGCCATTATCGACATCGAAAATTTTGCTGAGAGGAGGATAGGCGTTATACTTCATTAAAGAAAGTGAATGTTTTTGTTACCATGTGTCGGCAGGGAAGGACAGTCGTATCCCGTGGTTCTGACAAGCAAATGACACATTCCTTTCCAGGGTCATTTTCATCCACATCGCCCTCGGCTGAATTGCCAATTCCATAGATCTCCTGAAGCTCATATCTCATACCATTGACCCACAGGATTTGTTTCAGCACTCTTACCTGATATTCACCTTTATCTTTCTCGAACACGGCCTGGGTTATCTGGGAATTCATGGTCTCAGGTACCATGGTACCATCTGGGCCGGTTTGGCAGTTAGTAGAAGCCTCAGCTTTTACAGCTAACGGGTACACATGGGTGTCATTTACCTTCAGTAATTCTGACTCTTCCAACTTTGAAAAATCTATTCCTGTTCCAGAGGGTTGTCTGAACTTCTGTCCAAGGCCTTGTTCGAAATGGACAGTTACTGGTTGAAAAGTGTCTTCTTTTACAGGTGTCAAGTTGCAATCTTCACCTTCTTTTGCGAAGAAGAAGATGGTGATACTGTTTCAAGAATTCAAATCAGAACTCAAATAGAAGAAACAGAGAAATCTTGATCTATAAACATCATAACAATCACATGAATAAATACCACCACAGTGAAAATCACTAAATAAATAAAATAACTTAATAGTTGACAGAACCACTATTTCGACCATATCTGCGAAATAAAAGATTGACACACAAAAAAAAAATCCCTCTAAAGAATCTTTTCAATGGCTCTCAAGGCTTATGCCCAAAGGCTTGTCATAAGAGACTGCGTTTCTATAATCATGCATTGAATCTTGGAATACTTATGCATTTTTTTAGTCCAATAAATTTGGGGTATGAGGATTTGAACCTCCAGCCTCAAAGGAAGGAGTACATGCCAACAAGCTCACTTTGGAAATGGTTAAAAAAAATTACACCAATTTTTTGCCTTCGCTTCAAAATATAAAAGTCATGTATCTGTCATTCTAATACAACATGGGCTCGAGCAGTTTATAATTTCTTTTACATTTAAGACTCAAAATAGCCCTAGGCGATGAAAGTTAAAGAAAAGTAAAATTACTCGACTTGACCATCAATAACTTTTTTTTGAAACAAGGGTAACCACGCCAGTCCTTAGGCCAATCACTGGGAGATATCGAAGGAGTAAATGTCACAGCCGAGTCTCGAACCTGGGACTTTGAGGGGAGCACCCTCAAAGCCCAAGTCTTCAACCACTGTGCCACCCCTTGGAGACGACTTGAACATCAATAATAATGATATTGATATGGAGAATGAGTTAGAATCTTTACTGAAAAAGTAATGATGAATGCAATATCTTTTAGATGACTATTACATTTAGGGTGTGTTTGGACCCCCGTTATGTAAACGGCCGTGTTGGTTATAATAACTTAACCGATGTTTGCCCCACCGTTTATTATAAACGGTGGTTACCTAAACCTCCGTGCCCGTTTATCTAAACCTACGTATCCGTTTATCTAAACCTTACATATATTACTTTTTGTTGCATAACCAGCTCCTCAAACACCGTTTATCATAATTCCTGTCATAATAATTTGCCTCTCAAACACCATTTATAATAACTCACCGTTTATCATAACCCACCGTTTATTATAAACGGTGGTACCTAAACCTCCTTGCCCGTTTATCTAAACCTACGTACCCGTTTATCTAAACCTTACATATATTACTTTTTGTTGCATAACCAGCCCCTCAAACACCGTTTATCATAATTCCTGTCATAATAATTTGCCTCTCAAACACCATTTATAATAACTCACCGTTTATCATAACCCACCGTTTATTATAACCTTCAGTCTATCATAACCAAACCGGTGTTCCAAACACACCCTTAGTGATACTCAATTTTACATTCTTATGATTTTGTTAATGGATTCCTACGAAAAGAGGCCTTCAGACTACTTCAGCCTTTTTCAAACTTGTCTTCGATTAAAAACTAATAAGCATGAAAATTAAAGAGCTATCAACTCTTTCCTCTTTTGGTTGGACGAGGGGGAAGTAGAAGGGTAATCAATGAGTTATAAAACATCATGAAGTGGTCAAGAGTGTTATAAGTAACTAAGAGTGACGAATTCAATCCACGCTAGCCACCTATCTAAGAAACCATTTTCTACGAATTTTCTTGACATCATGTAGTAAAGTTCTACAGTATATCCCGCAAAAATAGTTGAGGTGCATGTAAGTTAGCTTAGACACTCAGGGATACTAACAAGTAGGATGATAGAATAGATACTACCATCTGAATCTCAACAAATATCTAACACACGGCTTAAACAATCAAGAGATCGTAGGTTCAAACCTCCTTCAGTATGGTCAAGATTATTCGAACAGTTGAGGTCAACAATCCCAACATTCTCTCCTGTAACCATAATGAAAATTCTCCTTGCCACAAGACAAGACTACCTCTCAATGCAACAAATTTAATCACTATGCATCTTCAAAACCATAGCATATGACTTTTTCTAATCATTTTCAACAAAGTATGGAAAGTTCATTAAAATCTACACAAAAGACACTTCCCAATATTTCTTCCACCAAAACAAACTCAGCAAACTGAATCTAACATCATCATGCTCATGAGTATCAGAAAAACAAAACCAAACTGTTGCAGATAACATTCAATCAACCAAGTTACTAACAATCACAGATACAAAAGATTAGAAACCAAACCTCCCAGCAACAGTGGCATCAAAGGTGAAAGAAACAAGGAACTGGCCGGGGTTATCCTCATCAGGCTCAACCCTAAGAGTTTCCTTCTTGAGATTGACATCATTTCGAATGGTAACAGCCTTCTGGTGCTCGACATAGGGCGTTTGGAGCAACATAGGAGGCCCATAAGGATATCTACCGCCGACCCAATGCGCGGCAGGGTCCATGTGGGGGTGGCCGGCGCGGTGGTGGGGGTGGTGGTCGATAGGCGGCGACAAGGGCATCGGCATCGACGGCGGCGGACCAGGCGGCGGCGGCGGGAAGTAACCGGGGTACTGGTAGTACGGCGGCGGCGGCGGCGCCTGATTCGAATGGTTAGGGTATTGTGATGGGTAGGGCGTGGCGGCGGCGAAAACGTAGCGATTGCTTGTGATCTCAGGCTGCGGTGGCGGCGGAGCGGGATGGTTACGGTGGCTGCCGTGTCTTCTCCGATTATTGGAACCGCTACTCCCAATGTTACCCATTGAAATTGGGATTTTGGGGTGAAAAATTTGAAATCGAATGAGCCCAAATCGGGAAAAGAGAAACCCAGATGGATTAAAGCGAAGGGGAAGAAGATTGAGGAGGATTTAAACGAAGGGGTTTTGAAGGGGATGATGAATTTGGAATGACAGAGGAAAACCTAAAATAATTGGGAAAATGGGAAAGAAACAGAAATGAAGAGAGAGAAGGAATGAGAATGGAGGTTGGGTGGCGGGTACTATGGCCTTGCGTAAACCTCCATCCAAGTTATCGATTCGGACTATCCAACTCAAATCATTATCGAACATAATATAGATATGGGTTAGGTAAATTTTGAAATAAGGATAATTACGTTTGTCCCTAATTTAAATATTGTGATAGGTTAATTTTGAATTCGTAAATTCTTTACTCCTTTAACTCAATATAATTGGAATAGTATCATACAATTTTTCTTATTCTATTAATACTCGATTCATAAGTCTAATCTTTAAATATTTGAATGTCAAAAAATATATTATAGGAAATTAATTGATGGGTATTACAAATTCAACTCATCACTTCTTAATTTTACAAAAATTTCTTAATTATTTGATGAGTAGATGATGATTATAACATTTTACTAATATGTTATTGTGTTATTGTTCTTTTCTTCTTTCTTCGGTCTTAATATTCTTATCCTTGTCTCTCACTTTCTTTATCATTTTTGTCTCCTACTTTAAGTTGTTCATTTTATTTTTTTTTAAGGAGAAAACTATTCCTAAATCAAACCAACAAACAAAAGTAATTGGACACAAGGAACCGATGCAAGGGGGAGAAGCCCCTTTGATATCTCATTTCCATTGAGAGAAAAGAGCAATCCAACAAAAATAATTAAGAGTTCTCAGATTATAAAATTATTAGTCAATCTATTACAACTTTTATTACAATAAAAGAAATTATCAAGGCTCGTCATAAAATTCAAATCTTTAATATTAAAAATAATATTGTTGAATTAAAAAACTTTTGAAGAATTCTCGTTAATAGAGATAATAACATCATTAGTGTCAGACTCAACTAGAATGGGAGGAAGCCGAAGAAGCTTGGCATCGAGAATGGACTTAAAGCCCTCTTTAATAGCAATACTCTCCATTCTTTAGATATGCAATCCAACCAAACAAAGCTTCAAACTTCCTTTCCAATTACCAACAACTCATTCAATCCCTCATTCCCTTCAATCTTGTATTTTGCTCTTGTACATCCCCCTAGTCTTTTGCTCTCGCACATTCTTGATATGTATGTTTTTAAGTGTTTTGTTTTTCCTTTTTGACTTTATGTTTTGAGATTATTTGAAAGTGTGAAAAAACAGAATTTTTAGTGATGGTGAATTTGTTTTTTGATGAAATTTTATGTCGAATAACAAAATCTCAAGAACAAGAGAGAGCGTGGTAAAAGAAAGGAAGGAGATGAATGGGAGATAGAAAGAAGTAGCTATCTTATTATAAGAGAGTAATGAAATTGAGATAGTGGTGATAAAGAGAAAAAGGAAATTATGCCTTTTTTAAGTAGACAAATATCGAATTTCGTGATCGAACTGGTGTTGAACTTGTTTACAACCAAATAATAAAATCATTACGACATTGAAATTAAAGAAAAAAAAATGTTATGCCTTACCAACGAGCATACCAATCATTTGAATAATTGTCTCCTTTCACCACACTAACCCCATTTTTCTTATCTTAAAAGAAAAAAAAAATTAATAATAAACAAACAAACAAAAACAAGAAGTTGCATGATTTATTTAAAAAAATATCTCTATTTCTAAAGAAACTTGAAAATTTAGAATTGATTTTTCACACAAATGTTTTAGTCATCATCATTTCACATTATTAATATGTTGAACTTCTGTTAACATTCTAAATCATTTCTTTATTATAAGGATAGTTGAAAAACACTTTTGAAAGTCCAAGTATAACACAACTTTTTTTAGACAAAAAAACTCAACAACTTGTAAAAGGAAATGAATATTTCTTTTATTAAAAAAAATGGTAATGTGTGGGCCTATTTTATATTATTTAACTTCTTTTTTTTAATTTTAAAAAATGCCATTTTGGCATTTTGCTTCTACATAATTCATATATTAAATTTCACCTTTTATACCACCAAATTAAAATTCATATTTTCTTTTTCTATGCCATGAATCTAGACATGTGAAAAAAGTTAAAAAAATGTGAAACAATAAAAGAGAATATATAAAGATACATGGTACCTTTTAGTTGTTTTTTAGAAAACGTTTTTATTTGTTTTTGTTTTGATCAATTTCTCTCTTAAAATGATTTTTCATTAATAAATTGGATTCCGCATGCAGCTGATAATTTTATAATATAGGGAAATTGTAATAACTAGACCTATTTCGAGAAGTATTTGCAAATTTAGGCGCTCAAGTTTTTTTTTTTTTTGCAAAGTTAATTTTTCTTTTAATTTCGAAATTCATTATTTTTTTTAATACCATTTTGCCCCTATACTCATTTAATTCAGAATTTTCGAAATTAATATTCCATTATTAATACTTTCCATCCATTTTAAAACATTCCATTTATAAATGTCAACCCTTTTAATGTAGAGATATTTTAATTATTTTTTTCATTTATCTCTCTTTTTTATTCAAATTTCTTTTATGTGTCAATCATGTTCCCCCTTCTTCATTCCATCATTTATGATTCTTTTTTAGGTTTCATTCTCTCTTTTCACTTTCGGCTACCATAGAAATCTGTCGCTAAGTTGTCTTCGACAGGACGGTATATTCTGTCGAATTCAGTCTTAGTCTAACATTCATCTTTGGTATATTCTGTCGAATTCAGTCTTAGTCTAACATTTAATGCAAGATTTTTGAATTCCAAATCTTATTATTAATACATTCCATCCATTTAAATACTTTCCTTTTGTAAATGTCAACCATTTTAATTATTTGCAATTTTATCTCTCTTCTTTATTGTATTCCTTTTACGTTTTCATGCCTTTTCCTCCTTCCTCCAATCCGCCATTTCTGTTTCTTTTCTACATTTCTTTCTCTCTTTTCTCTTCCTGGCCACCACGATCAATCGTATTCCGCAGGACTGTTTATTCCGTCAATCCATGTTATGGTATGTTCATTTTCCTTCACAGATTGACAGCACTGTCTAATTTTAGATATACACTATCATTTAGTATTTTAGAACCATCGTACTGTATTTTATCTAAGTATGTTAGTTATCTTGTTCATACTATGTAAACCAGCTCATCAATCATTCCAATTCTAAAATGCATCAGTATACCTCATTGTATAATTAACACAACACGATTGTACCACACGGTATATGCTTCGCAAAACACACTATATAGGTTTAAAACTAAAACATTATGCCACACTATATAAGTTTTATAAAACACATCTATACCACAATTTTAACCACACTGTATATGCTTCGCAAAACTCGATATCCTGTACAATAATCGACTATACTGTACTAACTCTACCGTGTTGAGTTGTATTTTATATGTACATTTTTTCCTTTTAGGTTCAACAAGCATTCCAATGATCCTTGTGTTTACCTCGTCACTTGTGTTTTCCATACCCCTATTCTCCACATCTACTTCTGGAACAACATCAGCCCGTATGTGCTTGTCCTCATCACTGGACTCTTGTACAAATTCCTCTACATTCTTTTCAGTTATTCCAGCCTCCAAAGTCTACAGTAAGTAATGTACATACTTAAACTAACAAGCCTCTACAACTACAACAATACAGAACAATATTGTTTATATTACACTGTACATACCTTAAAGTAAAAGTCGAATGATACAATTTCCTTACAGTACATTCTAACTTCTGTATCATTATTTGCCACTACATGTCCAGAAAGTACTATTTTATCTGTACAAACCTCTTCAACCCCTTTTGGTGTGTCCATACCTCCTTCCACTTCACTGCATGTTAACTTATCTTCTTCCCTACTACGATCCTCGGATGAGTTTGTTGTCTACATTTCCAGAGTAGTTCATAGGTTCACAAAACAAATGTAAAACTCCCATATCCCGAACCGTACAAAGTACACCTCCTACCATACATACCTCCGACCATACATGCATCAACCTAATGTGCAGAAACTATGAACAATTGGCTCCTTAATCTACCATGCATCAGTTTTTCCACAATTTTTTCAACCTTATGTGCAGAAACTTTCAACAATCGGCACCCTAATCTTTCGATTTGAGAACCCCCAATTAAACCGACATTATCAAAACGGAACCCTAAATGTTCAATAACACGAAATCGAAAACTTACAGTACACTTCCAAAATTTCACGAATGCACCTCTTCGTCTTCAACCTTCAAATTCTGGTACGCTCGACAGAAAAAATCCATTGTATCTCACTGACGGTGCCTTCGACTATGAATCCCACGGTAGCAGCAGTAGAAGATCGGGAGATCGGGAGAAAATGAGAATCGGAGAAGACAAATAATCTGAAACCTCCCTTTTACGTCTTCGCACTAAACGACTCTCTCAAATAAATTCTCCCTCAATTTTCGGCAAATGGTATGTAATGTGGACAGTTTTTCACTTTCCATATAAATGGAAACTATCCACTAAAGGGCAAATGGGTAAATGTTCTATTTTCAGTATTTTAAATTATTAAAAGAAAATCTACTATTGCAAATACTTTCCTAATTGCCTAATTTTGCAATTAGTTTTCTAATATAGTCTATATATGATAAAAGCTCTACATTGTATCCATAGAACTATTGGAATTAACATATTAAAATGCAATGGCCTAATTGACACTATGGAAAGTGTACATACTGAGTTGATGTTGAAAAATTAAATAAATATCATATAATCATAAATTAAAATACTATAAATAAATAAATAAACTTAGCAGTTTCTTTAGGATCCATTGCCAAAATTATTTATATAGCATACAATTATTTTCTTTCTAAAAAATAGAGAATTTACGTGATCAGCAGCCCACATTCTACCTCTTATATTCAAAAATTTTAAAATAATTCATCTATAGCACATTAATTTCTATCATCAACTAGTGATAGAACTCAATTTGAAATTTTATCACCGATAGAAAGCTTAAACACTGATAGAATAAGTCTATCATTGATTGAATTTTATCACTCATAAAATTTCACCAGTGATAGAATTCAATTTGAAGTTTGTGTTATAAATGAATTTTGATTTGGAAATTTGTGCTCAGCAGCAAATTCTACCTCTTGTATTAGTTTTGAAGCACAATTTATAAAATAATTGAATGTATAGCACATTAGATATCAATCAATAATTAGTGATAGAACTCAATCAGTGATAGACATCTATCACTAATAAGTGATTGACATCTATAACTAATGAGTGATAGAACTCAATTTGAATTTTTTTACTACAAATCAATTAGTTTTGATTTTGTATTATAGGTGCAAATATTTTATCATTTTTTTTGCTAAACATGCAAAATCCCCTTTTGATTTTGTGTGCTATAACTGAAAATATTTTATTATTTTTTGTTATAATGCAAAATCCCCTAAAAAATATATGCTTCGATAACTATTTACTAAAATTTGATCTATCTTTTTCTAAATGATATCTTGTTTCGTTTAACCTATTCTCATACAGAATCTATGAATATTAACTATAGAATGCATAATGATTCGACGGCCAAATATAGATTTGAGCCCTAAAAATAGATATCTTTTAAAAACCCCTAAAATATATTTTTGGTTCTTAATGTTCGTGAGCCTTTTCAATTTAGCCTTGATATTTAAAATTTAAAATTTTTGTTTTTCTGTCCTAATATTTTTCAATTATCCTTTCACATTAAAAAAATTGGTTGATGTGATAAACCTAAAAAGTTGGCAAAATTTTAGAGGAGAAATTAGGTTATTTAAAAGAAAGTATAAATGTTTATCAACTTCAAAGAAAGTGTGAGGACTTTGAAATTTCTCATTTAAATGACTTAATATATTCTCTATAATTCTGTTTTCGTCAACTCACTAATGATTTTAAAGATAAAGTGTTAATATGAGATAATGTGGTGTTTGAATTATCTTTTACTTTTTTTAATTTAGGGATTAACAGGTTAAGATAATACTATTTTTTATATTATACTAGATAATTTGCAATGAATGAAATGTCTTTCTTATCTTATAATTGTTAGAATAATCTTCCATACTTTTGTAGTACCTACAAAATTAATTCATCCTTGATATAGTGCTTGCTACATATATGATTGTCTAGATCATTTTGTGATTGTCTAGATCATTTTGTGATTGTCTCGATCAATTAAATTAAAGAATTTTTGTGATATATTTTTTTTATGTATATTTGTGATTGTCTAGATCAATTTGCACGCATCTTGTTTAATATCTTGAGTCGTATTATTAAACTTTACAACCTTCGAATGTCAAAAAAAACTCATGAAAAATTAATTTCTAAATAGATTACTACCATTTTCTCAAAAAAAAAAATATATATATATTACCACCATAAATTGAAACACATCATATTTTAATTTCGTAGTTGTTATTGTAGCATATACATATACATAGTTTTGCATACTCCGTCATAGAAGGATACAGACTAAATTTAAAAATTTACTTAAAACCACACTAATTCATATCATAATTATAAAATAAAATATATAACTACATAATATTTACAATTAATTTTTTTTGAAACAATAATTCCAATTAATTTAAAGTATATAAATTTTGCTTGCATATGTTAATTATCATGTACCTAATATCATTGCTAATTCGTTAACACGACAAATATAAGAAAATATTTTCAGATTTCAAGGAATATATAGTTGGAATTCGATTTTTTTTTTCTTTTTTTTTTTGAAATGAAGTTAGAATTCAGTTTTGAATAGGAAAAGAGTTAGTTTTGAAAATTAATAAACTAAAGCTCATTTCTGATGAACCACGGGTATATTTTACTCATTATAAAACTATTCATAATGTTTAACAAAATAATGATAAATAAATAAACTTCTTTTTAATGTAAATTGGTGGAGGAAGAATACAGATGGAGTACTATTTCTCTCAAATAAATAAAATTTAATATTAATTTTTAAAATTAAACACAGAATCGTAACGTTGAATTGAAATATCATCGAATAATGAAATCACATATCGTTCATGGTTTTCGAATAAATAAATAAGCTTTAGATATAGTGGGAAATGGAGATGAAATGATGGGGAAGATGTGGGAAATGGGGAATAGATAGAGAGTAGTGTGCCTTTCTTTATTCGGCGAATAAAATGATTTCACTCAACCACCAATAATTTCTCCAATTTGGACGGTTTTAAATCCACTCCTAAATCAATCACTATCTTTCTTTGGACCCACCTTTCTCCTACTCAATCATCCTAAATTACTTTTAACTTTCGAATCCACGTTAAACCATCAACATCACTAATCGATTCTTATCTTAGAAATAAATATTTGACTCTCATATTATTTTAGAGGAGTAGTGTCATCTATATAGAGTTTGTTGATTCTCTCTTCAATTTGTACTAAAAAAATCGAAAATGAATTGTTTTTTTTTAAACACAAATTGAATTGTTGGTAAGTTTAATATATTGAATTTTTTCTAATTCAATACTAATCGAGAATGAGATGTTTTGAATTTGGAATCTCTTTAACTAAGTTCTATTTGATATCAACAAATCTATGCTTTTGTTGATTTCAGTATCATAAGTATAGGTCTTTGATAAATTTGAAGTTTTTAACAAATTATCATTTATTAGCTATAAATTTGAATTCTATATCTTAACCTATAAAATTTCAAAATTTCTGTAAATTTGTGAATTTGATTTTTTTTTTAACACCCAAAGAAAAAATAGTAAATTTGTAATTTTAAAAAGCTCACAACTTTTTTTTTTTTTTTGAGTTCTCCAACAAATGGATCAAACACTCACAAATATTAAAAGTAAAATAAAATAATAATTGGGTCTTCATACTATTCTAATTTTTGTAAAAATGTAATCCCTACAGGGAAAAAAAAAGATAAAATAATATTTATTTTATTTTTGAAACGAAGATGATAATAATAATAATAATAATAATAGTAATAAAGAAATAACATTTTTTAATATGTAACTATTTAGTTACTGTAGTTGAAGTCCCTAAACTATGCATTGATATACATATGTAATAAATTCTGATAAATTTCAATAAGGTTGCACATACAATAAAGATTATATCATTACAAATTGTTGCATATCAAATTTTATTCACTAAACCATTAAAAGTGGATCAAACTAAATCAAGCAAACTGATAAGGAAGAAAATTCGAATTTGATTGACGGACCACTGTTCCATGAAGAATAATAATAATCAAACTCCGTCGGAAAAGAATAAGTTGTAAGAAGGAATAACAATCCTTTTCCAAAACACTAACTTTTTCTTAATTTAATACATAACTGCCAATGTAAGTTAGTTTAATACATAAAATGTATGTGAGTTAACCTGAACATTTATGGATATCAATAAATAAAATTAATAAGAATAATTTAACAATTTTAGATACATATTCTCATAAAAAAAAAGTTCAAAATTTTAAATCTCTCATCTCTCAATGCTAGATAAGTCAAAATTTAAACATCATAGATTACTAGCGATTAAGAAAGTCTTGAAAAATTAAGACGTGATGAGTTTAATCTCTGATAGACATCAATTTAAAATATTAACTTCCTACAAGTTTTCTAATACATTAGATAAAATAGTTACTGATCATCGCTAATATATATATATAATAATAACAACAAAACGAAAATTTTGCAGCAGTCCATAATTTGTTATTAGTTTAAAACAATTTAAACATTTTGGATTGATATAAGTAATGAATTTTGTTACAAAATGTTTCCAACCAATTGTACGTCTAGATATGATAGACAATAGAACATAATATATACTAAAAAGTTAGGATTTCAAATATCAGTCCTTTTTTTTTTTTTTTGGAAACTATAATTCAAAATACAGTTATAATGAAAAGTCTAATGTTAAGCTTTCCTATCAAAGAACTTAAAGGATGTAGATAAAATTAAAACAAAGCTAAATAGTTCTTATTATGCAAAGAGTGTAACATAAACTTCCATTCAAATATTGACCCAAATGAGGTTGGACCTGAAATTTTCATTTCCTGATCTTTATTTTCACGGATGCCTGAAAGAAAATTACCAAGCAAATTAATAAAGAAGACAACATGAATTTATAACTTCCTAAACATTCAACCTGATAAAACATATCAGCAGTGATCATTGAATGAAATCATAAATTATCAAATTATTCAACAGAGTGCAGTCTGCAAAATACTGACTGATCCATACAAAGAAAAGGATTCATCTCCATAATACACATGCAGTTTAAAAGCCGGTTTCCAGGCACCACAAAAAGAATAACATAATTTATAGGATTTTACTGCAAACCTTCATGATCAACAAGCTCAATTTTTCACGGTTGTCACATGCTTCAGGAGCATGTCCACAACGTCGATTGAAATTCGGGCAGAGTCTTCTTTCAGGTGGTGAATCTTTGTATCGGTCTCGGCTTCAAGTCGCTTAACGTTAGCTCCTGAATCTCCGCTACTCTATATGACCAAAAATGAAGATGAGATGAGGGAAGCAAGAAGAGCAGAGTAAGCATTGTTTTATGAGAAATTCTGTTTCCTTTGCAACCTCCGTGCCAAGGGAATTAGCAGATATATTAACCGATATATTCGTTTCCGTTTTATCAGATGTCGCCGAAGGGGCAGGAATTAGCAGATATATTAACATCTTAGGATGTTTTTTTCTACAGAAAGAGAAAATTCATATAGTTCATAATACAAACCTCGGTGAGTTTTCTTTGGAACTCAGCCTCCACTTGGGCACGGTAAGCAGCAATTTCCTTTTCAGCCTCTTCTTTGGCTTGTTTCAGCCTAGCCAATTTTGCTAAAAAAAAAAAGGGAATCCAAGTCATTAAAGCCCCCTTTCATAACCATTTTGTTTTTAGTTTTTAGTTTTTGAAATTTAAGCCTACAAACAATTACCATACCATATATTTTTTCTACATGGATGTCTACATCTTACCTACATTTGTAGAAACCAAACCAAAATTTGGAAAAAAAAAAAAAAAAAAAGCTTCCAAAAGTGTGTTTTTGTTTTTGAAATTTGGTTTGCATTCACCAACTTTCTTTAGAAAAGTTAGATACATCATAGGAAATATAAAACACGTTGTAAGAAATATGAGTAAAAATAAGCTTAAATTTCAAAGAGGAAAACTTGTCTACTTGTCCATGTGTAGGTTGTTCCTACATTTCATCTATGTGGCATCATTAAATACCACGCAAGTTCTTTTTATTATAAATAAAATAAGTTTATAAAAAAAGAAAGAAAAAATTATGTGGCACAAAATTGTGCTATATAAGTAAAAAGTAGGAGCACCCTATACATGGACAAGTAGGTAAGTTTTTCTCAATTTCAAAAACCAAAAACAAAAAACCAAATGGTTATTAGATGGGGCTTGAGTTATACATTATGTTCAACTTCATCAAGTTTATAAGGCAATGAGAAAAGGGTAGATCAATAAGCCAAAAAAGCGGAGAAAATGATCCTTATCGACATTTCACAAACTCATACAAATTGTGAACCGAACCACAAAAGCTAAGGAAATCAACCTATTTGGAGCAAAATACAATTTTTCATGCATATGAATGTTAAAAATATATTACAAAACCACAAAAGCCATACCATTTCTCGCAGCATTGACAATGTGTTGAGCTTCTTGCTCCGCAGAAAGCAATTGTTGGATACCTCCTTGACCTCTGGTTGCCATATCTACCAAAAGAAAATAGTTTTTGTGAAAAAGAGTATCAAGTACAAGAAGAATCTGAAACTCAGAAAAAATACAGCAGAGACTACGTTGCTAAATGCAGTTGCAGATAACATCATGCTCAATTAAATCAAACAAATTTTCAGTGTAAAAAAGGCTCAAAACCTGGCCCAAAACTTTAGTAACACTTTCATCTTTATCGATGAAAATGTTTTCTTTTCTTATAAATTAAATAAAAATAAAAATAAAAATAAATTTAATCAAACAAATTTCCAATCTTAGAAGTAAAAGTAGTAATGGACAAAAGTATTACAAGAACAACCCATCATGTTTTACCATTCAACAATAAGAGGATTTAATACTTTTAGGAATACATGAATGGTACTCTTCCAGCCTCCGTAAAAGCCATGAGGCCTGTGCCTTGGGCTGATGAAACCTTATGGAGGTGTTTGCTTGGAGTATTTAATGAGTTATTACAAATAAGTTTTTACAATCCATCTTCAAAAAATTATAACTAAACGAACTATTGCAACCACTCAAAATAACCGCTCATTTTTAACCACTCAAAAATAACTCCTTATTTTAAAACTACGCATTTCTATAACTCCTCTGCTAAAATCCACATCCAAACAAGTTATTGGATGCAACTCTTCTATAAAAATTCACATCCAGAGGAGCTTATGTCTACCACTTCTCTACAAAAATTCACATCCAAATGAGCTATTACTATAACCTCAATTTCTAATCACTCAAACTAACTACTCATTCTAATCACTCAAAATAATCACTTGTGCAATTAGTCCTCCAAACACCTCCTCCAGCTCTTAGACATCAAATAAGCTATAGATCTGGAGCCTTGAAAGTATGTTTACTTCAAGAGTTGTTCCAAACATCAATTAAGAATCTCCATTGTTTCTGTAGCAAATAAGGATTTGCAGCTGGTTTTGTTTTCATGCATTATTTTGCAATTATTTAAACTATTTTAGTCTCCATCTCATTTTAATGTAATCCAAAACCAATCAATAAAGTTTAATTGTACATTATCTCCTAAACCCTCTAATTTTAGTCGGAAGTCTTAGTCTTTAGTAGTTATATTATATCATTAACTACTTAAGAGGAAAAGTACAAGAAAGTGACGAAATAGAGAAAAAAAAACCTGCATCTCAGATGCTTCTCATAAACTAAAGTAGAACTCAGTTCACAAAAAAACTACTAAGAGCCAATAAATTGCTAATATGCAAACTGTAAATCAGTTGTCTGCATCAAAGAAAAAACTAAGAGCCAATAAATTCCGCCAATCAAGAATTGATACAACTATTAGTTTCTCATATCCAAATCATAGAGCGTCAAAAGTAAGATTGAGACCTAAATTTCTGGCAATGACAAATCAAATCAATCTCATGTTTCAAATTCTGAAATCCAACGCCTAATCACACTATCAAGATGCAGCCTCCTAAGAAAACAAACAGATCACACTAAGAAACCTTTGCTAAACACAGATCTCGTCAATAACCACCGTCTAGGAGCCGCACACCAAAATCGGCGGGACACAGAGTAAGAAAAACACAATCGCGACAAAATTAAGTAGAAGAATCAATCAGAATCAACGAAACAGATCGGAATTACAAAGCAATGAACAAGATCAAGCAATCGCAGATTCAGATTCCAAAACGGCGGATCGTGAGACAAAAGTAGCTAGAAAAAGAGATTAAGCGGATGATCGGTACCTGCAGATTGGAGATTTGTCTGTGCGAAGAAACTGGAAGATTCAGAGGAAATCGGAAGACCGACGTGTTGAAGAAAAACGACGATGCGGCGAGTTCTGTTCTGTGCTTTATCTTCTTCGGTAGATATATTGCGTCAAAAGTTTTAATCCGAAAAGGAAAAGTAAATATATGAGATAAATTATAAATTTAAAGAAATTCTAGGTTTTCTTTTAACAAATATTAATTTTAAAAAGCATATGAATTGAGATAATGTATGAATTAATTATCAAAAAGTGTCCAAAGGAATAATAATGGAGTGACATCTTATATCACATATATTTTCTTTTAATCAACACGTATTAACAAGTTGGTTACGAATTCGATAATTGTCATTTTGAATTGGAAAAGATTAATCATGAAGAAGTTAGTTTTAATAACCATGGAATTTTTCAACTTTCAACTTTAACTTTAATAATATTGAGGATGGTTCTAAAAAAATAATATTAAGGATGACACATAAAAAAAAAAAGTGATTTCACTATCTTTATAACATCGTAAACTATTTTATTTTTCCATAATTAATTTTAACATAAAACAAAACATTCATCCAAGATTGTGAACTCAAAAGCATCATCTTGAGAAACAAGATTGGGCATTATTATGTATGCTCAATTTTTTTATCTTATTGGTACAAAACCTTCTTTTTATCTTTTACTTTTGTGTTTGATAAGTGATTGTCATATTCGACTGATATTAAAATTAATAAATTTATTAGACATAGATCTAATTTTTGTCTTAATATAACATTAAGCTTTCAATTTAGGATCCAATAACTTTGTTATTATTTAAAAATGTAAAGATCAAACATCTATTCAACACAAAACTAAAATAGATTAGGTGATTTCAGTTTGGTTTTTGTTGATTTTGTACCAAACCAACAACTAAATCGATATTTTCTATTTTTTAAAAAATGGACCTGATCCAATATCTAATAGAACCATAGGTTTTCTTTTCAATTGGTTTGGTTTGATTTTGGATCCAATCTAATGTCCAATTTTTTTAGTATATAAAAAATAACATTTCTCATTAAAAAAAATTCTCAAAAACAACAATTTTTTTAAAGGTCAAAAGTATTTTTTAATTTATTGAAAATTATTTAAAGATGTTTTTTACTTAAAATATAAAATATAAGTGACATTAAAATTATTAAGGTACCTTCGTGGAAAATTTATTGACATTTGAAGGATAAAAAAACATTTACACTATAAGAGATTGATCTTCAAGACTTAATGAAATCTTCTAAATAATGGAATGAGGATGACTTTATATGACTTATTGACATTATATTTTTTTAAATGAAAACTAGAACCGATATATTATTTTTTATTTTTTCAAATTACAAACCGACGTATCTAACTTTATGCTAAAAACTCGATCCGGTCCATTCAATTGGATTGGTTCGATTTTTTGATTTTTTTAGTATAGAATTGAATGAGTTATTACTATAACAATTCTTATTTTTTTAGATTAGTTGACATTATATTTTTCGAATTATAACAATTCTATAACTTTATATGATTTATTGACATTATATTTTTCGAATTATAACAATTCTATAATAATTGCACAAACTGTTCATAAATTATAGAATTGTTATAATTATAATAATTATTTTTTTAGTATGATAAATAGATCCGCATTTTGTTTAATGTTGCCATTGCATAGATTAGTTGGTTAAAATTATGAACACCAATGGATAATCCATCCCAAGAATGAGGTCATTATGCTTTATTCACTTTTAGACTTCAAACTAGCATACAAGGCTCATAAACAAGCAATAGCAAGTCAGTCGCAACAAGTTAGAATGACCTGACTAACAGCCAATGGACTACACCGATTCAGCTGGGACAATTGAAATTAACAAAGAAACATAAAGTAGTTGAGTTCATGTTGTAAAAAGGAAAAAACTTGTACATGAATGTAAAGCCTTACCACTCAACTACATAAATCTCTTATGCAATCTCCTCTCTCTTGGAATCTTTATGTTTTATGTTCTATGCGCGTACTATGTTTGTGATTCCTCGCGACATAGAAACTAAATATCAATTAGAGGTGTTAGCTAAAAGGGTATGATCGACTATGTGAGAAAGGAAAAATCAAGAAGAGAAGAAGTCTTGAATACATACGTTGATGGAGATCGATTTGCTCAAAAACTTAGTAGCAGGAATTTGCATCTATAATAGCAGGAACGATAGAAGAATTGAGCAAAGCTCTTGGCAGATTGCCAAAGCTTCCCTATAATAGAGAACTGGACGAACAAGACAGCCCAACAGTTGAGATTAAGGATTTTAAAACATGCTTTCTTAAGAGATCCCTGGTTCAAGACTGATGGAAAACGTTTAAACTAGAATACTATTCGAAGTATCTAGGTGCCACAGTCTAGGGACAAACCAGTGGTGCTCTGGATATAGGAGAACAAAACTTCGATTTCCCGATTTTCAAAAAAAGAAAAGGGAGGGGAACTGAAGCTCTCAACCTCAATTTTGTTCGAACATTTCTGTGGTGGCAAAGCCAAAGCTCACAGCTCGACAGTTTCTCAGTCGCATGTCCTCTAGGCATCTTGGGTCATGCTAATGGGTTTAGGTAAATGTGTTCAATCACTTGAAGTTTTTTGTCATCATATATGTATTTTGTATATGCTAGGGGGCCACACGAATGCGTACTTTATTAAGTCTTTGTAAAGTACCAAAGATGATCACCTTGTTCTATATTGAAAATGTGAGGAATTAATTATCACCGCCAATTCTTTTTTAGATGAAACACATGCTATCTAAATTAGTTTTATAACTTATTAAATTCAAGTGGGTACTTGATCCAACCCAACTGCACATTCGGATCCACAAATTTATATCTAGCTTAAGATTGATGAATTCAAAGAGACACCATATTTATGAGTATATTGAAGATACGTTAAAGTACCAATCAACCCAAAAAGTTATGTTGATAGATCGATGTAAATTTAATTATATTAATCAACCATTCTCATGCCTTGTGAGTTCAAAAATTTGAGAAGCACCTTAGAAGTAGAATTCAAATTTAGATTAGTGAATTCAAAAAGACATCATATTGAAAATATATCAAAGATCGTCATCTTTTCCATGTTAAAAAGATAATGGATCCAAAATTTTAGAATAAAATTATATGAACCAAAATTGATTTTTTTTTTCTTATGCAAAATATAAAAGCTTGCATGTGAATAATGAATAGTAAAACATTAAAATATACATCAAATGTTTGGCAAATGCTTGGGGTGGTAATGTAACCATCCCCTTCAAAATTTGACATTAATCAATTCAAAAGGTCAACTATATGTTTTTTGACTAAATATTCCTCTTCAAAGTCCATAATTACAAAATCATATCTCATATACAAAGAATTTCGCTCACAATTCTTTGGATGAACCAAAAAAATAAAACAAAATGATGTATAGAACATAATAAATAAAAAAAAAAAAAAGGCTCAAGCTTTCCAAGTTATGCTAGGGAGGCTCTATAAATCTCATCTCCACGCTATATATATAATAAATTCATATATTTTCTATGTTACAAAAAGTTATTTATATATATATATATATATATTTGTAGTAATCAAAATTGAGAAGTTGTGGAATTGTAGATGTTGATGGAAGAGGGTAGCTAAGATCTGGGTCTTGTGGAGGCTCTAAAAGATCCGATTGCTTTCACGGCGGAGCCTCGAAGAATATGCTGATAATACACGGCGGCAATGGTGGCTCCGATCAACGGCCCCGCCCAAAATATCCACTGCATGCATGCATTATTGTTATTGCAAATTAAACAAAAACAAAACACTTTTTGTCCCTAACTCTTTATTCTTAAATTTGAATTTAGTTTTTTTTTTTGTAAAATTATATATATTATTTTAGTTCAAGGACATTTAGAACTTGAATCTCTAATCATTAGATTAGCATGTGATATATGATGATAGGACTTGAATATTAATCTTTTTGACGAGGTTTTGTACTTTTATCCCCAACTTGTACTTTTAATTGACATTTTAGTTATTTATGTAAATTTATGTGGATTTTTTTTTCAAAAGAACTCAATCTAGTAGTGATGAAAAATTAGTGAACCAATTAATTTAATTACAATCATTTGAAAAAAAAAACAATATGATTAATAAATGAAATTTTTTATGAATAACAAAAAAAAAGGGAAAAAACAATTATATGTATGTCAAAAATTTATAAATAATTAAATTGATTGAGTTAAATTAATAACTACACAATTAGTGTTTCAATCACATTAAATCATTCCACTGAAATTAATTAAAAAGAATGAATATTGAAATATTTTATTATGTATAAAATATTTTTAAATAGTTAAAATAAAGATGTTAAAACTTACCATCTCTTACAAATTTTCATTCATAAATAACGCAAACGACAAAAAGTTTAACATTAGTAAAAACTCTTAAATAAATGTACTGCAAAATCTTAAAACGTGAGAACTGAAATTCAAAAGTTTCAAAATTTAAAACAAGAAATGCAACCTTTTAAAATTTATGAACCAAATGAAAATTAGGAGTAGAAATGTAAGCTTTTAAAATCTAGGAATCTATGCTCAAAAGTTAAAAAGACTAAAAATGTATTCTTTTTTGCAGAAAACACAAGATAATATATACTTACAAGGTCGTTCCAAACTTTTTTATCGTTAATGATCACAGCAGCGCCAAAGCTCCGAGCCGGGTTGATGCCAGTGCCAGTGACCGGGATGGTAGCAAGGTGAACCACGAAGACAGCGAAGCCAATGGGGAGCGGAGCCAGGACGGGAACATGGGAATCTCGGGCATTGCGTTTAGGATCGGTGGCAGAGAAGACGGTGTAGAGAAGGACGAAGGTGCCGACGATCTCGACAGCGAGGCCGGTGCTTCTGCTGTAGCCGTCAACGAGTCTGTTGGCGGCGCCACCGTAGTGGTTGTAGAGATCTTTGTCGAGTGTCTTGACCAAGGCACAGCCGCAAATCGCCCCTACGCATTGGGCTATAATGTAGAGCAACGCACGCACCAACGTTATCTTTCTTGCCAAAAGCATTCCGAATGTCACTGCTGGATTTATGTGCCCTCCTGCCCCATTTTTTTACCAATAATCAAATTATTTCTATCTTTCAGTTTTTTCACATATTTTGATTTCATCCTATTTAAAATGTTGGCATACTAAATATGTTAATCATCAACAAGTTTAAATTTTTAGCTCTCTCAACTCGTATTGTTCATCTTTCTTAAGAAATTATTTAAATCCATAGTTCAATTCTAAAATCAAATTTTAACTTTTAAAAACTGTTTTTTTTTTTTTTTGTATCTTTCTTGATTTTGAAAATACATGTAAAAGATAAAATAAAAAAGTGATAGATACAATTGAGTGTATATAAATTTTCAAAAACAACGAGGCCTAGTGGTCGTAGATAACCATTATCTTTTTTTTTTCTAATTTTTCGTTTCTAAAACTTGCTTGTGTTTTGTATCATGATTTTTACTTCTTCGTAGAACATTTGAAAAATCTCGATCCAATATTTAAAAAAAAAAAAAAAAAAAAAAGAAAAGACAACAACAACAACAGAAATAGAGTTTTAAAAATTGTTTTGTTTTTTTAATTTTCAAAAAATTTAACTTTTTTTAAGCTTTTCAAAACTTAACTTGGTTGAAGCAACATGGGTGGAAAATAAATACCAAAATTAAAGAGCTTCTATAAGGTTAGTTTTTAAAAAAAAAAAAAAAAAATATCAAATGACTATTTTTTTTTTTTGAACAAGAGTAACCACGCCGGTCTCTAAGCCAAGTACCGGGAGCATACTTTCAAAATCCAAATTTTCAATCATTGTGCCACACCTCGAAGACTCAAATGACTATTAAATTAAAATGAGTCTTACTTTTGTCTTTAATCAAATTAGATTAGATAAATTTTTCTCACAAAAATAACTTTAAATGTAGACAAATTTTAAAGTATTTAGAAATTACGTGACAATACTCATTAATTAATATTTTCTAAATTTGATGAGTCTTAGTTTGGTTATTTTATTATTTCTTTCCCCAAAAAGCCAATTTTGTTGTTTTATTATTTTTTTACTAGAAACCAACCATAAGAGTTAAGACCCAATTTAAAGTTCTTTTTGGAAAATACAAACATTATAGTTAAATTTTATATGTTCAAAGATGTTATTTTAACCAAACGTTATCATTAAAAATACACATCTTAATTTAAAAAAATAATCAGCCATGAGCAGCATTAATTTAACCCCTAAACCAAAAGATAAAGAGAATTTATTCTAACACTACATTTTACCTCTTATATATATTATATTTGCAGCACAATTTTTAAAATAATGTATTTATGCTACATGATTTTCTATTAATGATAAAATGAGTCTATAATTTGATTGAATTCTATATCTTACCGTAAATGAATTAATTTTAATTTTATGATAAAGATGAAAATACTTTCAAAATCTCAAAGATAAAATGGCTTAAACCTCCCATCTACATTATTTTATGAATTAAAGAAAATAATAATAATAAAGCAATAATCTTCCAAAAAGGTGGAGAGAAGAAAATTACCAGAAATACCGGCCGTGCAGTAGACAAGGACGAGGATCATACCGCCGAAAACCCAAGAGATTCCGACAGGGCCAATTCCGCCGCATTTATGGCCGCCGGTGAACGGATCCGTGTTGCTACTATTTCCGATGACCGCCAAAATGGAGACGTACAGAAACAACAGCGTCGCCATAAACTCAGCAATTATAGCTCTGTAAAACGACCATTTCTCGAACTCCTCCGCGTCGAATATCGGGGCCGGCTTCGGCTCGAAATAGTCCTTCGTCGCCCCCGCCTCCGCCTCCGCCCCCCCGATTTCGATGTCATTGTTCGCCATTGTTATTATTCCAAGTTTTCAAAATTGTGGAACTCTGAATTCACATCTCTCTCTCTGTGAACGGGGATTTTAGGTTTGTTCTTTACAGATCATTTTGTAAGTTTCTACCACAAAACGTTTTGGCTCCAAATTTAGTCGTAGGGCTTAGAAGGAGACTCGTTTTCAACCATGCCTAGATCCTCTAATTTTAAACAGGCCAAAATATATAAATCAATAATTAAAAGGGTATCTTTCATGTATATTAATTATAAAAAAATAAATAAAATTTTATGAATAACAACTTTTTTAAAAAAATTGTATATAGCATAAAAATTGGGGTGAATTTAGAAAAACGAAAAAGTTCATGCAGCCGATAGCTTTAAACATTGTATCAGCTAATCTTTAATAAATGTGCAAATGATTTTCAATCAATGTCACAAATAGTCTTCATTAATACAATTGATAGTTTTCAATGAGGATGAGAGACAAAATAAAAATATGCAAAAAAAACGTCCAGGGAAAAATATCTTTTTGGTTCTTAAATTTAGAGTGAAGTTTCAATTTGGTTCATATGTTTTGAAAAATAAACACTTTTATCTCTCACATTTCAATAATACTCTATTTTAGTCCTTTAAATAACACAATACGACAAACAAACGGCCCGAAGTAGGTTAACTACATTCTAATTTAATTTCCACTGTCGAACAAAAAATTATTATAATTTTCCTTATAATACATGTGGACTACTTTTGTCATTATTGATTTTGATAAAAAAAAATCTCACATTATCTATATAAATTTTATGTGATTATGTGGTTACTAAATTCTGATTCAATCCGAATCATTAATAACTTGAATTATTTGGTAAGAATAGTCCATTTATATAAACTAGTTAGGAAGACTAACTAATATCAAAATAAAATAAAATAGTTCACATGAATATACAATCCCACCTCATCAAAATAGCATGCTTTACAATCTGACCAACTCTTTTTTTCATTTCTGAAGCAAACAAACTAAGTTAACTAGACTTCAAGAGATTGTCTGTCAAGCAAAAGAACTTCAAGAGAAAAAGAGAAAGGAAAACAAATATAATATAGGGGATTTTACATGTATAACAAAAAAAGGCAAAATATTTTCATCTATAGCACAAAATTTAAAATAATTTCATTTGTAGCAGAAAATTAAAATTGACTTCTATCACTTGTTGAGTTCTACTAGTGATAGAATTCAATCAATGATAGACTCATTCTATCACTCTTTAAGTTTTCTATCAGTGATAGAAATCTAAATTGAGTTCTATCACTAGGTGAGTGAAAGACTATCACTAGGTGAGTGATAGAAATAAATATGCTATAGATGAATTATTTTTAAAATTATGCTACAAATATAATACAAGAGGTAGAATGTGCTGCTGATGGTAAATTCTCTATAATATAATATTTTTTTTTTGAATAGTGACAATAATATAAAAGTCCCTTTCCGGAAGAATTTTAATTCTATTCCAAACCCATTCCTTGATTTCAAATCATTGTAGTAGATTCAAAGAACCCTAATAAGGGTGATTTTGTCTTTTTAAAGTTTATTGTTTTATAATCAAGATATAATTCAATACTATAATTTTTATATATATAACAATAATTTTCAAAAATTAGGAACGAAGGTTTCACTCATTTGTGACATTCCAGCCTACATAAAAAGAAGTGCTCAAAAAAATTGGTGTCCTATTGATTTTATTGTTTGGTGGTAATCCAATTTAACGCTATGATCTCAAGTTTGATCTTAAAAATTGATTTTTTACTCTCATTTATTTGAGAATATAGTACTATTGCTATCAAATAGATGAGAACTTATTATATTAGATTTTGTATACGTTTATAATTGAGTTAGTATTTTGTTATGTCGTATATTTATTTAGATTCCATAAACTAGGCTCTATATAAATACTTACCCGTATTTGGGAATATATTTTTAAAAAAAAACGTCCCTTCACTCATTTGTAAATTCAATGCAAACACCTAACACGAATAATTAAGTTACTAATCCAAAATCAACAACTTAAATTATTATTGATTAAGATGATAAATCATTTAAGTCAACTCTAAACCTATTGTACTTTAATTTTTGCAGTTTCCAATATCCAAATGGAATCCCCATACTCATTTGATAAATCTTAAAATTAATGTATTCTCCCAATATATAATTTTTTTTGCAACAAATAATTGCATTATAAAATTTAAAATGTCGTGTATCTTTGTTTCATTTAAGATTAAAATTATTATTGGTTTATAAATTTAGGAAAGGTTGAATGAAATTATAAAAACTAAATTCAAATGATAAAAATCTAATTACAGAAATAAAGAATGGTATTTACTTTAATCGATGTACATATAACCAAAAAGATAAAGTCTTGGTTCAGTCAACCGACACATTTAAAAATGAATAAAATCATGGATAACACGTGCAGGATATAAAAATCAAATTAGGTAAGATTAATAATTCAGCCTCTGAACTTAAAAAATAAATAAAAGAACCGGTTGAGTGGAGTGGAACTCACGCCGAATGGATAGTGAGAAGCCACGTCATCGGTATGTTTCTTGAATTAATTTTGTATTAATTAAATATGGATATAAATACTATTGGACACGTAAAGCATACGGTGCCACTCATTTATTGCCACACAACGCCGTAGACAGTATACTTCGACGTACAGTAAGTGGTATTGGCCTAATTTTGGCACGTGTGATTGGCGTTGTCTCATTCCATTTTTTTTTTTTAGTTCATTCCAATTATTCTTATTTATTTTTTTTGAAATAAGGTAACTACGTCCGTCCTTTGGTTAGGCACCGGAGACATCGAAAGAATAATATCACAAAAAAGATTCGAACTTGGGACCTTGAGGGGGTATACCCTCAAAGCAGGTCTTCAACCACTGCACTATCTCTTGGAGACAATTATTCTTATTTATTATATGTGAGGGTCTCAATAAGTTTAGGCAAATGAAAAAAACTAATTCCATGAGGTATGGTGACTGACTCTACTGCTAGGAAATAAGTAAAAGAAAATACATCATGAAAATTTATAGTTAAATAAAAAAATATTATATCACTATGGAAATCGGTAAGATGGGAAAATTTATAAGAAATTATTTTTTGAATTTAGAAGATATCATGGAATGAATATATAATTTTTTTATTTTTTAGATTACTAAGACTTCATTCGATAATGTTTTAGTTTTTTTTTTTTTGTAATTTACGAAAATTAATCTTATTTTTTGTTAGAATTTCTATAATGTGTTCGATCTTTTTTTAAAAAAGTATATGAATATTAATTAAATTTCAAAACTTAAAATAAATTTTTGGAAATCACTTTTTTTTAAAAAAAATTGGTTTGATTTTTAAAAACATAGGTAATATGTCGATCTACAAATAAGAAAAAAAAAATATAGTCAAATAGTAGTCGTAGACTTAAATTTCAACAAATAAAATAATTATCATGCAGGGTCTAATTTAACTTAATATTTAAGATTCGAACATACGAAACTAGCATATAAAAGAACCAATAATCCGATCTATGTAAATTAAGGTTTTATTATATAAAAAGTATGAGATTAGCGAGAATCTAATCCAACCCAAAATATAAAGTTTGATTGTTCTAATATAAAGAGTTAGAGTTAGCTAGACCAACCCAATAAATTGGATTAATCCAAAAAATTTCATGTATCCTAACTAGAACGTCTAACTTTGGTTCATTAATTTCACTAAAATGTGTATATTACTCTCTTTTGCTAATTTAAATTTAAATTTGTTCAATTTAATAAATAACATAGTAATCATCTTTTGGGAAAGATATCTACAAATTAGACCATTGAATTGAAAGGTAAAGCACAAAGATGGATTTCATATACTACAAAAAGTGGGAGGTTTACAACTTTCATTAGATGGATAAATATTGTTTTATCCATCCGTTTTGAGAAAAAATCTCTAAACAATATAATTCAAATGTATATTTGTGCATAGAAAAATGAGATTAAAGTGTTACAACCTTTATCTGATTGGATGAAATACTCTTCACACTTGAAGATTAATTGTTAATTTATTTTGCAATTGATATGAACAAAACTTACCTTTCATTTTCTTAATACTGAAGTTAAATTTTCTAAAACGCTATGTTATATCAAAATAATAACAGCCACAACAACAATATGCCAAACTTGAGTAGTTGTTCAGCCGCATTAGTTATGTCCAATGACGTGGGGGGGTTTTAGGTTAAAGTCTTCCTATTCCAATGCATCAATTGTTGTAATTAAAAAAAAAACTATGTCAATCGGCATAATATCCATGATCTGCGTTCAAATTTCTGAATTATTAAAATTAAAAAATAAAAAACAATAACAAAATAGATTGATCATGATATATGCTCAAATTGAGAGTATTAAACTTGGAATCCAATTCCAAAATTACAGACTAAAATTCCAAATCAAAGAAAAAAGAAAATCAAAATTTACAATGGAGAGCAAATCGGAGTCCATTTCATGGATCCAAACTTGTCGAAGCAGAAGCGGAATCAAAACTGAGAACAGGCAGATGGAAACGATTTGAAGAACAGAGAAAACAGAGAGATCTGAAATAATTACAATACAGAAACCTGATCGCGAACTTGGGAGACCTAACCTAATCGCGATCTTCGGAATCGTCCTCGGCGATGGTCTCTAATCGCGGAGAATGGGAGGTTTTGGTCGGCGAAATCAACGGCGGTGGAGCAACCTCGATCCAGGAGCTGAGATTAGCGAGCGTCGTCTTGGCCATGGAAGCGGCGGCGGCGGCGAGGTTGGGTTCTGCAACTGAGAGAGCGGAAGAAGAGGAAGAAGAGGAAGGGGTTTATGGTGAGTTTTGATTCTGAGAAGAAAGAGAGTATTTATAGAGGGGAAGGGGAAGGGGAAGTGGAAGTGGAAGGGGAAGGGGAAATTGAGAGGAAGGAGCCCATGGAAGCTAAAACCCAAACGCACGAGAGAAATATGAACGCTTCAAATTTTCTCCTTTTTTTTTCTTTTTAAATCATAAATTTGGTTTCTATTTTATTTTGCTTTCAAAGTTTATATGATCAATTTTTTAATTTACAAATTTATTCTATATTATGATAGTCTCTACTAATTGTTAAAGGAAATTTAACTCACTAGATTTCTAAAATAATTCATATATAATTTTCTATCTGCCATAAAAACTCAATGAATAATAGAATAGGTTTACAATGATAAAATTTTACTATTAATTAAGTTGTATCAGTAATAGAACTTAAATTTGAATCTTTGTTACAAATGAATACATGTTATTTACTCATGGTTAATTGTTTCCACATGCCAACAAAAGCAATAGCTTAGCAACAACATTAGTGCATACCCGATGATCAAGAAGTTATGAATTCCAATCAACCCTTGCAATAATTGTAACTCAAAAAAAAAAATTGTTTTCACATGATGAAAAGGTTGGTGACATATTACTTGGTTAATCAGTAATAATTTAATTTAATTGAATAGTCACAAGTTCACATCTTTAAAATTAGTATTTTAGTGTGATCTCCCTTCTCCTATTTAAACTTTAAAAAACAATTCAAATATTTAATCTACTAATGATTATAGACAGGTTCTTATGTTCTATTCAATTATATGAACTATATTAATTTTAAAATTATAGATTAAATATATTTTAAAATCTGAAATTATAGATTAAAGTCTAACTTTTTCAAACTATTAGGACTATATTTGAACTTGTTTAAAAAAAACTATATTTTAACTTTTAAAATGTTAGAGATTACATTTAATTTTGTTTAAATTAAAAAGACTAAAATGGTAGTTTATCCTACTTTTAAATATAAAATATTCGTCCATTTAATTTCCATAAAAAATTTTAAAAAATAAAATAAAAACCGTTCCTTCCTATCTAAATATTTATTTTGTTAAATTTTCTTTATGATTGTTTGTTTGTTTGTTTTTTTTTGGAAATGATTTTGTTAATTTTTCTTGTCAATGTTTATTCATGTATTAAAATGATTGAAATTGTTGAACAAATTTGTAAAATTTATCTCAAACTTAAAGAACAAAAACATAATTGGGAGGAAAACGCGGAGATATCTTTGGGTTGAATAAAGCCAACAACTACTCCTCAATTCCACGAACCTGCCTTCTCTCCTTGGCTTTTTATGTGACATTCATACACCCTCTTTTGGAATTTATCTAAAATCCAACCTTGTCTATTTGACCTTTACAAAAATAAACTTGAGTTTTGGGGCAAGTTGTCCACCTCGATTATCTTATCGTATCTGATAATATTTTGATACCTTTTATAGGAAGTTAATTTCTAAGTAGGTAACTATTTTGAATTGAGTTTATCGCTTCTTATTTCTCTAGAACATTTTTAATTTTTGGATCAATTCATGGTGGGGTTAGCTGCCTAATTTAACCATACCATAACCATAATTCAATAACCTAACCATGTTATCTCATATGTAGAAAATGAAGCCATCCAACAATGCAATGCATGCCTAATTGTCAAGAGATAATTTCAAATAGTAGAAATTGACTATGAAAAAACTTTTAGCCTGATAATCGAACCCAGTACAATCTGTCGTGTGCTCACTTTAGCTCTTACCTGAAAATGGATCATGTATCAACTTTACGTGTCAAATGCTTTCTTATAGAGGAAATTGAAGGAGGATGTCTATGTGACTCAACCAGTGGGGTATGAAAGTGTGAAATTCCTTAACCATGTTTGCAAACTCCACAAAGCGTTGTATAGTTAAGAAAAAGCTCCATGAGCATGATATAAAGAGTTAACCACCTATTTACTATAACTAAAATTCACTCAATTTAATGCAGATCACTCTATCTTCATGTATCACTCGGATCAAGGAACTCTCCTCCTATTTATGTATGTTGATGATCTCATCCTTACTAGTTCCAACTTATCTTTCATCTTGTCTATTAGACAACAAGTACACACTATTTTTACTATTTAAGATCTTAACGGGCTACATTATATCTTTGGAATTCAAGTCATTACTTCTCCTATCACCATCACTTTGCGTTAAGCTCACTATATTTGAGAGTTGTTCTCTCGACTTAAACTTCAGTATATTAAATCTATTTCCAGTCTCATGATCTCAGGTAAGCAATTATTAGCACATGAAGGAGAGTTAATAACCGATCCACAAGTCTATCTAAGCACAATTTGATCATCAAAATACTTACAACACATACGAAAAGACATTGTTTTTAGTGTGAACAAGCTGAGTAAGTTTTTTTAGGCCTCTCCATTCTCGATTGGCAAGCTATCTAGCATTTGCTTCGTAACTTGTAAGGTACAATCCACTCTGGCCTCACTCTCTCTTCAGCCTCTACTTAACCATTACTGGCTTATCCGATGTTGATTGAGCATTTTCCCCTGATGGGCGCAAGTATATTAGTGGATACTGTGTTTTTGTTGAATCTTATCTCATTTCCCATTCTTCAAAGAAGCAGGAAATTGTTGCACGCTCCAACACCGAATTGGAGTATTGCACGTTGTCACATGTTGCTTGTGCTTCGTATGTTGCTTTCTGATCTTCGCAAGACTCTACACTCCAAACCTCCATTGCTTGGTGTGATAATGTATCTACAAGTGCCCTGGCGAGTAACCCGGTGTTTCATGCCCATACATAGCATATCGAGATATATGTCCACTTTATTCGTGACCAGGTCCTCACCAATCAGCTTGAAGTTCAGTTTGTTCGCTCCCATAATCAAATTATTGACTTCCTGACCCAACTGTTATCTCCATAGTCTTTTGTTGAGTTTCAAAACAAACTTGGATTTCATTATGTTTCCGACTCTAATTTGTAAGAGGATGTTATGACATAATATCTTACTTGCCTTCTACTATGTTCTATATATTGTTTCGTGTAGCCTTCTTCTAGTTGGTATGTTTTGCCTCCTCTTCGGTTATCAATGTTGAATGTTTAGTTTGTCGAGCTCCTTCTGTAAAACGAAGTTCTCTCTCTATAATCTAAGTAAGTCAATACAAAGGTTCTGCTATCTTTTAGTTGAGCACTCACTACTTTAACTTATATATCCATAATCTTCTCTTAGATGTAAAGATGGCAATAGTGTCGGCATCCAAATCAATGAAGATCCATGGATGCCTCATGAAAAATAATAGGCTTTATTAGATATACATATAATTCCTTTTTTCGCGAAATGAAGAATAAATTTGTGCTGCCTTCAGGGAGGAAAAGGGACGACAATGATGAAATAATTGAGCTTTTAGTGTTTAACTTTTGAGTTGATTGACACTTTAACATTATTATTTAACATAGCATTAGAGATTTAATAAATCGTCTCATCTCAAATTAATATTAATTCACATTTCATAAATATATTTAATTTTTTAAGTTGACAAATGAAAAAAAATTATTGATTAGTATAATTAAATTTATCTTTAACTTAATAAATGAAGTTTTTGAGATAAATTATAACATGGTTCAATATTGTGTAATGTCTCCAAGGGACAGGCCAACAGTTGAAGTTAAGGACTTCAAGACATACTCCCTTAAAAGATCATTGGTTTGAGACCGTTGAAAAACGCTTAAACTAGAATACCTTTTGAAGTATCTCAATGTCACGTCCTCTAAGGACGAGCCAGTGATACTCCGGGTATAGGGGAGCGAAACTCTGATTTTTTAAAATCTAAAACAACTTCCAAAACCAATTTAAATATATACAAGATACATAAATCTTAATCCCTCACATCCAACACTTCTTTATTCTTACATAAGGTTTGAATAAAGTTAAACTTTTATTATTATGGTTTTAAAAATTAAAATTTAATCTTTATAAATATAATTTAAAAAATATTCCCTAAAATAGTCTATTTGTAACCCTTGATGAATCAAGAATCACATGCAACTTAATATAAGTAGATGATGTGATTTTTTTTTAATCTAATTTGACAGCTAACTCATAGTGTCATCATCGACAACCTTTTCACTTATTTAATTCACCAACGAAATTACAAAAGACGTAAACTATTTTGAGATTTTAAATTACAAAAGATGTAAAATAGTTTTAGATTTTATAACTTGTTTTTTATAGAATTTTTAGGTTTTATCACTAAGGACTTAATTCTAACCATATAGGACTAAATTATATATAAATATATAGACTATTTTCTTATTATAATTGGCCAAGATTTAATAAGGCTGCAAAATATAAACTCATTCTTATTGATCTTGAATCTGCAAGGTATATAACTACTAAAATTGAACAAAATCAATAGAATATGAATTATATCGCAATCTCACAAAGAAACTGCAATACCTAATAGCCAGTAGAGAGATCTAAAATCTCCAAATCAATTCACTAAGCAATGCATAACCAAAAAAATCACTCGTCCTCAACACACCATAATCCTACTGTTTATAACCAAATTCATCTAACTAATTTCCTTAATACACTTCCCTTTCTCCTATATCCAAAGTACTCCTAGAATATGCAACATAGGTTGTTGTCATGGATTAAACGCATTCCCTTATAAAAACATCATATTTTATCAGGCAACTTTTACCAGACCACAACACCACTAGGCCAATCCATAAGTTGGTTATGAAAAAAGCTCTTAATATTACTTTAATCATAATTACATGATTCTTTTTCTTTTTTTATATCCAAGACTATCCACACGAGTTTAAGGTTTCAGGTTTAAATATTCTAAGCGTCAAAACAAAGTTACCTGCCCCTAATGATGATTACATATAAGTAAGATGGAAATGTGTTATTCAGCAAACTACATAACATCCTCGTATTAAGTTATTCGAGTCCCATGTCTTCGGGCAACACATTTCCTCATGAGAATAGCACCACAGCAACCAACACAAGAAAATCTTAATCCTTGACTAAATTGTTCATAAGAGTACAGCTGAATGAATCAATGGTTTGAAACAAAACTATACATTCTCTGCAAACTATGCATACTAAAAAAAAAAAACTATAAATCAGTGGTGCATCATTTGCAAAAATGATAATGAAACTACAATTGTTAATATCTAGGACTTTTTAAGGCCAACCTAAGCTGCTTGCTTACACTTTGCTCTTGAAAGATAGGAAAGAAACGAATAGGAGAACCTTCAAAGATAATGCATCTCTCTATCTTTCTTACTTTGATATTATTCTTTTTTTCATGATCGGGAGTTGCAGCTATGCTCACATGTACATGAGGTCCCACTGACGCATACCCAAACTGTGACGCCAAACATCAGAGGGACAAAGACATAATTGAGTGCCTACAACTGAATTTCACAAGCCAGTTTCTAACCTAAAACCTTAAGGGAAAGGTATCCTTGAAGCCGCCCCTTGGGGATTTCTTAGATATTATTTCTAATAAGGTTGTATCTTGGTTAAACGTTTATCTCAATCATAAAGGTTTTTTGTAAGTTTTCACTTTGGGACCTTCATCTTGCAATTGCAATTGCACTTGGTGGGTAATTCACCGCTCAATGAAATTGTTCCTTCTCTTAAACAAAACGATCAAGATTTAGATGTCCTAAGGGAGGGGAAATTAGGACATTCTAATGGGGCTAGAATAATTTGAAGATACGATCAAACCAAATATCATATACTATAAAACCCCCATTCCTAGATGAAATAATGGAACAAAAGTACATTAAAATTCCTACGATTAGTGGATGTGAATCCACGAATGACCGCAATACAAAATTTAAATGAGTGACGACCTTAACCAACCTAGTTCCCCATTTAGCTATTGAATATGATACAATTTCAAGGCACAGGTAAGTAAGCAACAGAGCTGATACATACAAACTAAAAACAGAGTAAATAACATTGATCAAATACGAAATAATATCCCAAAACAATTCAGTGTTAAATAAAGATAATAATTCTATTCATATCAAGTCAAAGCAATCCTTGCACCAAATAAAGAACATAAATAAACATTTGATATTCATTGCAATAATCCAATTCAATCTCAGTTACCCAACAAAAAAAAACGCAGATAGATAAACAAGAGAAAAGAAAAACCACCCTAAAAACTACGTTAAATAGCAAAACTGATGAAACAAAAAAGCAGTAAATTCAATATCTCTCAATCTAAACAAGCGACCAAAGAAACATTTACCCTCAATCTTGGGGAATTTCGACGTCGCCATCAGCAATCTCCTGTTGAAGATCCTTAGGGTCCTTCCCATCCACAGTACAGCCCACAGAAACGCAGGTTCCAAGAATCTCCTTAACAGAGCCAGACAGATCCTTAGCCATGGATCTCGGCCGCATAATCCTAGCGATCTCGATCACATCGTCAAGAGAAATGTTGCCATTGTGCTTGATGTTCTTCGTCTTCTTCCGGTCACGCTCCGGCTCCTTCAACGACTTGATCACCAACGCCGCCGCCGAGGGAACGACGGAGACCTTCGCCTGGCGATTCTGGACGGTGAGCTTAACCGTAACCCTAAGGCCTTTCCATTCCTTGGCGGTCTCTTTCGCGATGTCTTCTCCGATCTTCTTCGGGGAAAGACCGAGCGGACCGATCTTCGGAGCCAGAGAACTTGCGGCTCCGACCTCGCCGCCGGTGACGCGGACGAACACGTCCACCACTTGACTCGGGTCGAACTTCGGCGGCATGGTTCGGCGGCGAGAGATTCCACACAGAGATTTGACCTAACAGAGCATAAACGAGAAAATGGCGAAGGCTTTTTATGCTAGGGTTTTTTATATCGTTTGCTACTGTGACGATGTGTCGGCCCATTACAACCCCAATTCTTAGGTTTTGGATTCATCCCGATGTGTCGGCCCATTTTGATCGAAAACCCTAGTTCGTTGTATTTGGATTCGTGTTCTTCAAAGCCCAGCTCATTTTCTCTATTTGTCCGGCCCATTATTAAATCTGAAAAAATTAAATGTAAAATAATAACTTTATCAATATATTAAATGTAAAATTAGTCTATTCATCATTTTAATCCACCATACTTTATGTAACTAATAATTATATTGTTTTAATAATTAAAAGGGAGTATAATTGAAAATTTTAAAGTAAGAGTATTTCATTTTAAAATA
Organism: Sicyos edulis; assembly: GCA_036507275.1. Classification (NCBI taxonomy): domain Eukaryota; kingdom Viridiplantae; phylum Streptophyta; class Magnoliopsida; order Cucurbitales; family Cucurbitaceae; genus Sicyos; species Sicyos edulis. Next base: position 44,329,428 of record CM071847.1, on the reverse strand, counting down.
TATGAAGTAAATTAAAATTAGATCTCAAATATAAACATTCAAAAATGATAATTTTTTCTACGTTTTGTTTCATCATTAATGTAAATTTAGGCTTTATAATTTCACATATTTTAAGTTTGTATATAAACTTTTAAAGTAAAATTTAATACATATATTTTAGTAATAACTCAATTATAGTCGTGTATCGAAAAGTAGTCATTATTGTTTAATTATATTGGTTACCTTTTTTTATGCTTAACAGAAAATGGTTCATATCAATAAGAGTAGTAATTGAACAGCACCTTCTTTTCTATATTTGAAATTGACTTTTAATCATTTTTTTTAATCTCAGTCTTAATTAAAAATTGAATATTCAATTTGGCTTTTTTTATTTATCAATTTGCTTATTATTTTTAATGTGAAAAAAATATTAGCCAAGATCATTGTTAGTTGTCCTAATCTTTCTTTTAAAGGGTATTTGTGTGTGTGTGTATATATATATATATATTTGTTTTGAAAAGATATTTGTATAATTTATTGATAAAGAAATTTGGTAAATTAAATTGGCCTCTCATGAAAACTTAGGTAAAATGACAAGAAAAGCAACATCTTTAATTTTCAAACTCCCTCTCTTATCCATTGGTGAAGAGTTGACGTGAGCTAAATAATGCTTGAGAGAAATAGCAAATATGAATGTGACATGAATTTATAAAAATATCCAATCCACAAGTTATTTATAGAAAATAATCTTCTTCTTTTTTTTTTTAAAAGAAATTCATTAATCAACCACCAACCGACAACCTCATACAATCAGAATCCAACATAGCGCCAACAACCGGGGGGAGAATCCCCCTCCAAAAACCACCTCTTTTCTCCACAGAAGAGAAAGAGGAAATCCAACAAAGCGAAATTTTTGGCTAGAGCATCAACCACACTATTACAATCCCTACTACAATGAGAAATGTTCACAATCCCCAGATGAGAAATCAACCCTTTAATATCAATAATAATATTGTTGAATTCAGACAAATCAGTCTCATCACCCTGAATGGCCTTAATAACCTCTAAGGCATCAGACTCCACCAAGATAGGGGGTATCCAAGGGATTTTGGCTTTAGCAATGCACTTAAGCCCTTCCCGAAGAGCTTCCCCTTCCAAAAACTTGACAGACATGTTCTTGAAACCTGTCTTCCAACCTGCCAACAAAGGAAGTCCTTTCCAGTCTCGAACAATCTAGCCAATTCGTCCAGCCTCTAGGAGGAGCCTCCCACTTATCCACTATGATAGCCCTTTGATGCGATCCAACCTTAGAATAATCAACAGAAGACAAGCAATGGGAATTAATAGCCTTGTTAATAATCTGACATAAGGTATTGAAACTTAAAACTACTTTATCATTTAAGCCCAAGTTTCTATAGTTCCATAAACTCCATATGATAATCACAACCTTAAAAAGTTCGTCCTTTGGGATTTTCTGGGAAATACCCTCCCAAAAATCAACGTCATTATCCACATTCCTGAAAAAATATTCAAAGTCAGTAAACCAAGGAAAAATATACTTCCAAGCACGGACAAAAATTTTACAGCTTTTAAGAACATGCAAATTGGATTCTCTATGTTTCCCACACAACACACAGTTCACATTGGTATCAACCCCACGACTATATATATTACACTTAGAGGGGATAGCTTTAACAAGCACCAACCAGCTCCCAACCGCATTTTGTGAGACATATTAATCTTCCTGAAGCTTTTCCAAACTTTCGCACAAGCATTAGAGTCTAAAGAAGACTCCAGATGTGCATTAGCCAAGTTTAAAGCAAGATGATACGCGCTTTTCACAGAAAAAGATCCATTAGGATCACAATTCCAAATGATTTCAACAGGCATATCCACAGCACTCAAATGAGTATTAACAATGATTGCGTCATCTTCAAGGCAAAATAAATTATCAATTAACTCAGTGTTCCAATTTTAGCCATTACACATAAGCTCAGCCACATATTTACCCTTCCAATCTAATCTCACCCAGTGAGCCAAAGGGTTCCCAATTCTATTTAACCAAGAGTCACGACCAATAGAGATTCTTCTGCCACTACCCACCTTCCATCTAAAGTCTTTCATAAAAAGACTTCTTCCCCAAAGAATGCTCCTCCACGCCAAGGACGGGTTGCTTCCAAGATCATCACAGAGAAAATCCTCATTAACAAAATACTTTCCCCTCAAAACCTTACTCAACAGACCATTTGGATTCCGAAGAATTCTCCAACTGTGTTTTGCAAGCAAAGCTTGATTGAAGAGATTAAGATCTCTGAACCTAGGCCCTCTCTATCTTTACTAATCCCCAACTTCTTCCAACTCATCCAATGCATCCTGTTCCTGTTAATAGAATTTTCCCCCACCAGAATCTAGCACAAAGCCTCTCCAAGTCCTCGTTGAAGGATTTCGAAAGTCTGAAACAACTCATTATATAAGTGGGGATGGCCTGCCCAACAACCTTAATTAACACTTCCTTACCTCCTTTCGATAACATCTTCCCTTTCCAAGACAGCAAACACTTTTCCAACCTCTCTTTAATCGACTGGAAAAGCGCTTTCTTGTTTTTACTATTCTGGGAAGGCATACCCAAGTGGACCCCCAGATTATCAGTAACTTTCACACCCAGAATATTGTTCAGCTTATCCTTTAGCCCATAACTAATATTTCCACTAAAAAGAATAGCAGACTTGTTATAATTAACTATTTTCCTAAAGCCTCTTTATAACACGATAATATATCTTTGATTTTTCCACATTCCCCTTCATTAGCCCTGAAAAAAAGTAAACTATCATCAGCGAAAAAAAGATAGAAATCGGGGGGCAATAATTATTCATTTTAAAGCTTTTAGATGGATAGATTTTTTCTTCCCTGGTAAGTAAGGTTGAGAGACCTTCCGCGCAGATGAGAAACAGATAAGGGGACAAGGGATCACCCTGCCTCAGGCCCCTTTCAGGAGTAATATCTCCATAAGGAGTACCATTAACCAGCACCGCATAATTAATCGAGGAAATGCACATTTTCACCCTCTTGATCCAACTATGACTAAACCCAAACTTATCCATCATTCTGAACAGAAATTTCCACTCCACTCTGTCATAAGCTTTCCACTCCACTCCATTCTGAACAGAAAATAATCTAAAATCAATATTAGTCCGCATTTGAATATATTGACAAAAATAGTGTATAGGATTTTTTTTTTTAACAATAGTTGTATATTTAGTAAAGATCAAGAAAAATTTTCTTTAAAAAAAATCAATGCAAAATTGTCTCTTTCAAAACAATTTTAAGCGAAAATTATTATAAAAACAATTTTAAATTGTTTTTTTTTCCAATATTCTTAGACTTGTCTTTAAAGTTCAAATTTTTTTAAATATTCAAATTATGTTCAAATATATATTTTTTATATAGAAGTTAAAACTAATTATCATGATTAGTTTGAAAGTAACACTTTTTTTAATCATGAAACAAGGTAAGTATGTTAATAAATTTTATAGAGAAAACTCGATAGTGATTTTTTTTTTTTTTTAAACATCAACCATTAACATAATAGTAAGAACTAGTATCAAGATTTTCTTTTTAAAAAAAATTCAGTACGACAAAACTTACATAGAGAATACTATGCTACATTCATGTCAAATAAGATGAAAGTCAATACAAAATTTTAGGATCGAAATCTAGACTATAAAGTTGAATTGAGTTACAAGCAATCAACTAATAACAAACCATCAACTCTTTTTGGTAACTATGTTTTTCATTTAAAATCATGTTTTTTTTTAGATTATAAAAATTGAGATGGGGAATTCGAACTCAAAACCTTCGTTGATTGTACACTAATATTGTGAGTATCTGCCCTTATTGGCCTAAAATCATGTATTTAAATGTATATTTATTGTAGATTTGAAATTATTATGACCATTGATCTCAATTTTAGGGAAACTTTTCTTCTTTCAAATTACTTATATTTTAATTTATATATATTAAAAAAACATTACAAACCAAAAATAGAGCTCAATCAAAAAAAAAAAACAACATTAAAAATCCAACAAATTATTCGAACAGACGTGAGTGAAACAGTTATAAATTAGTATATGCTATCAACAGATGTCAGAGAGTTTGGATTTATCTTAGCTTTAAAAAAAAAGTTGAGTCCAATTTTCTTTCAAAATTTTATTGATAAACACTTTTCAAATTCCAGACACATTCCAAAAGAATTATTAACTTTTAAAGTTTAAACTTTTGCTTGATTTTAACTTTGAAGTATATATGTTTTAAAATATGTTTTTTTTTATATGAGGTAGCATCGAACTTCTAACCATAAATTGAGTTAGGCTCATTTTGATTTGAAATATATTTTTATGAGTTAATTAATAATTTTTTTTCAAAAAAATATAATAAAGAGTAATAATAAGTGGGTTGGTAACTAAAAATAATATGAGGGATTTTTTTATTAAAATACTAATAATAAATAAATAATTTGATTGAGGTTAGACTTGAGTAAAAGAAACAAATGCTTCCCTGTTTTTTACATGAACAAATACTTGTCTCTAACCTTTCACACACATATCTTTAGCTAAAATGTGTACTATTAGGAAAAATTATCCAATGAAAAATGTTAAAAGAAAGTCTCACAACCTTTATGCCAATGAGAATATAATTCTATAACATTAACATATTTTCATGTATAAGAGATTATTGATTTGAATTTTTTTCCTCCAATTGTAATTAATTTTAAAAACGAGTGTTACAACTTTTATAAAATCATAGTCTACTTTTCTTATAATAGGTTAATTTTGAGATTGCGTATCGTGTTACCTAATAAAAACTAATACTTTTCGCAAAAAAATTGTCATATTATATCATAAACATGGTGTTCCAATATAATTGCTAGCATCCCAAAATAACAAGCATTTAAAACATGCATAAAGAATCTTGCATAAAATATATTAATTTTGCTTGCATTAAAAGTGGCAGGAGTATCACTCAAGGCTAGTAATTGTGTGCATTCGGTTTTTTGTTTTCCAATTATGTCGAGAAAGGAGTATTTTATTTGTTTTTATTTATTTATTTATTTATTATTATTATGGAAGAGTTTGTGAGGTCTAATTTAAATTATTTTAGATTTACTTATTTTAGCAAATCTAAAATATCATTAGTAAATGTGGTCACCTTTTAAAAAAACAACAAATATATTTATTAATAATCATATATTTTATTTTAATATTGTATTAATAATATATAATATTGGTTTTTTCAAAAAAAAAACATAATATTGATATTAATTAGTATTTATCATACAATATTAAAATTTATTAATGACCATGATCATAAATAGTTTAAAGTGTCGATATTGAAAATTGAGATTTTTTAAAAAAACAAAATATTGAAAAACAAATGCCAACTGGACTAGATATATATCTTTTGAAAAAAAGTCAAATGTTTGAATTTTGATGGTCACGTAGCTTGAACTTTAAAGTAATATTTGTGATCGTTGTAAAGAAGATAGTTTGTTGGTTTAATTTTTATTTTTGTGGGTGAATTTTCAAGTAATGTTTGAGTTAATGTCTGGATTTTTCTTAAATTTTAGAAGAAAAAAACCATAAGGAAGTTCATTGTGCCATAATATTGTCGGATTTTTCAAGAAAAATAGATACCGAACAACAAAATTTTCTCAAACTAAAAAAAAACATATTTCAAAACGAAAATAAATATTTGTAACGAAATAAGTTCTTTTATTTATTTATTAGTTTTTTTCTTCTACTTTTTCATATAAAAAAAGAATTTGTTTTTTTTCTTACCATCTAGATATTTATTATATAAAAAAAATTCAACACCTATTACTAACCATTTCTTGTTTGGTTAAAAGAAACGATGATTCTATTGTTTGGTTGTAAATCAGTTCAATACCAATATCACAAGTTCGAGCTCAAGAATCCATATTTGTTCTCCCTCCTTTGATACGTACTCAAAAGAAAAAAAAAATTCTTGCCTACTATTCCCATTTAAAAAAAAAATTACAACATAATGGGGAGGGACCACAAACTCCCTAAAATAGATATTTTTTAATAAGAAAATGATACCTTATTTAAAAGAATAATACTCACCAATTTGGTGGTGTATACATTAAACACTCTTTTCAACTCATATAAGAATAACATTGTGCCACGTAAATAATGCTGAAGGAAAACTTAGCCTACTAGTATAAGGAGGCAAGTATTTTTAATTCGTATATTTTAATGCTTTTCATATTAATATATGTATCATATTATTATCCTCATATTTTATATGGAAATATATCAAAAGTAACACGAGCAAGATTTCAAAAAAAAAAAAAAAAAAGTAAACACGAGCAAGTTGGTATTATTCTTTTTTAAATCATACTTTTATTTGCTACTGGTGGAAAGAGAAGTGAAGGAGAGTTTAGAGTAGTTTGAAAGAGATAAATATTATTTGGTATAAAGGAGATAAGACATTTGTTTCATATTAGAGATTTTAGAAGAAATAAAATATTGGTATCGTTTGATATAGATTTTTTTTTTTTTTAGTACATATTGGGGAGGGGGGACAAATACCGACTTTCGGGCTTGAACCTCACGGCTGGTGTTGAACTGATTTATAACCAAATAATGAAATCATTGCGCTACTGACCCATTCGATGTTTGATATAAATATTTAAACGTTGTTTGATATAAATAGTACATTTTGTATACGAAATGTCGCATAAATAATTTTTTTTAATATTTGTTTATAAAATAATTTACGTATCAATATACAAAATGTAAGAGGTTTTACCTTTAAGAAACTTCGAGAAAAAAAAAACAAAATTAATGACAAATGGTCCCTAAAGGATCAATTTTTTAATGAAAAAACTTGAACCTTATCCAGTTATCTACAAAATACATGAAAAGTATGCCAAAATTAAAATATACATTTTCTTAAACTAAAATTTACAAACTATGTTAGGCAAATAATAAAATAAAATTGTAATGGAAGAAAAAAAGAAGAAGTAAAAGTTCAGTACTATTCTATTTCTTCACGTATCCTGGACCTCTCCCTTCGTCATCAGCGTCAGATGTTAAAGTTAAAGTCAACTGAAAAACATTTCGACGTACTTTATTTGGACACGTCACAACATCAAACTATAATCCGTACTTGCGGCGCACCAAAACTTTTTCCTTGACGGCTGCGAGTCGACATAAAACGCGATGCTGATGAAATTTTCTACACTACGCGTCGGGCTGTTGACGCTCGATTTATGTCTATTTCCTTATTTTATTCTTATAAAACCATTTTAAATACATTTTTAAACAATTTTTTTAGATTATATCGGTTTTTTTTAGTACATATTGAGAAAGGGAGACAAATACCGATTCTCGGGTTCGAACTTGTAACGTTGATGTTGAACTGATTTACAACCAAACACTGAAAACATTGTAAACCCATTCGGTGATTGGGGTAGGGATTAGACCTTTTAATCCACGGATGTAAATTAATACTATTAACCTATTGCTCTTGTTTGCACTTTTATATGGTTTCGAATTTTAAATTTAATAGGATACATCATGTATATATCTTTCTAGTTTTTTTTCCTTTAAGTTTTATGTAAAATTTGTATTTAGTCTTTATATATCAAAATTAAATATTTTCAAAAATGATGTTTTAGTAACACTCAATTTAGCCAAAAGAAACTGAAATTTTAATTATATTATATACAACCTTGTAACTAAGTGGTTACACGATCGAAACTCCCTTAAAATATTATTGAACTAAAATAAATAACATTTAATAAAATTCTTAATCTAATAAAATGTTTATTAGGTAAAATATGACTAGATGATGAAATAATTAATTTGATCCAAACAAGAAATTTAATTTTTGATATAAAACAGTTAAAAAACACAAATAAAACTCAAATGACATAAAGATTTAAATTGGATGTTAATAAAAATGTTGCTAGTAAAAATATGATTTTGAAATACAAATATCACATGTTTTATATTAACATAGTGGTGCTAATAATATTAACAACTTAATATATGTTAACCAAAAGAGGGTTATACTAATATCTTATATAACTTAGTAACGGTTGAATATGCTAATGACGTAATGGTTTCATTGTTTGGTTATAAATCAGTTTAACACCAGCGTCACATGTTTGAGCTCGAAAATCAATATTTGTCTCCCTCCCTCAATATGCCATAAAAATATATATATATAACTTAATAACGACAATATTCTATATTCAAATTTTCCAACTTTAATATTGTTGAATAATGATGATAGTAATAATAATAATAATAAAAGATGACGTAGGCATATTATCCACTTGTTTATCGAACCACGAATATGCGGGGTACCAAAACAACTACAAATGATATTATAAAAATAAATAACTTAATTAACCACAAATGTGTGAGACCCACCAGATGTGTAGTGGTTGCAGGGGAAAAGAGTGTAGCCAATAATTTCCCTGAAAATTATTTTTTCATTTTATAAGAAAAAGGAATGATTGGTACACGTGTCCATGTTTATTATTTGTGTTTTAAAAATTCGTCGTTATCTTATATTTCAACAATCATGGATGCCGGTGGGGTCTTTTTGTCCTTTTTCTCATCGATGCTGGTGGGGTCGTCGAAATAAATGTATATTTAATTATTTTTTAAAAATAATAAAAAATAAATATATCTTTGTTTAAAAATATAGTTTTCTTATACTCAAAAAAAAAAAAAATATATATTTATATATATATATATATAGTTTTCTTTTCTTTTTCTGAAATTGTCCTTATGGCTTGTAGTTTGGTTTATAACCTTATAAATGTCTAATTTTAATTTTGATTTAAATTATTTAAATAATAATTATACCACTAATATTCACATATTTCTAAAATTTAAGAGAAGTTTACATTGCATAATTTTGGGTAAAAATATATTTTTAGTTGATTGAGTCTAATTTCAATTTCATCTCTATGTTTTGAAATTGGACATTATTGCCCCTAATAATTACTAATACTCACTTCTACTCTATAAGATTGATAAAATTGTTAGTTACATAAAGTAAGGTGGATTAATTGATAATTACACGAATTATAAATTTGAATATATTTATAGAGGGATACTTTTATTTTTTACAAGAATTTAACTTTTAAAAAAATATATATATGTATGAGGGTAAACTATAAAATACACAAAGACTAAAAATGAGCAATTTAAGATAAGAATATTTAATTTTAAAATACAAATACTAGATTGAAACTTGACGCCAACAAAATGAGCAATTTAATGACATAAGTATACATAAAATAACCAAGTAATCATAAGTATAAATCCTCTCACTTTCAATTGTTGTAATCTAAAAAAAAAAAACTCGCATAATATTTTTAGGGTCAAAATATTACAATATTTTGACCCAAATGAAGAAAATATCAAATAAGAGTTGTAGACTAAATAAGTGAGTCTGAGTTTGTATAGTTGGCTTAGTCAATGGTCTGATTAGAGCATTTAGTTCAAACTTGCTCAACTCAACCTTTACCAACCACATGAACAGGATTACTTGCTCGACTTGCATACTAAGTTTGATAAATTAAAACTTGGCTACATGGCATTCACATTATACGCATTTGAACCTTTTCTCTTCAAAATAAATTCATTCCTAGCATTTAAATGTTGTGGTTTTTTTTCTTCCAAGTAAATGATTTTTTTTCCCAAGAAAACATAACCAATTTATACCAAAATCAACCCACAATCACATGTTCGATTTTAAAAATATCTCTAATCTTTAAACATTTAAAAATCTCAATTTCAATAGTAGAAATAAAACAAAGTAAAAAATGACTAAAATGATATTTTATTAAAAAATGTTATTTGGTCCAGGTATATTAGAGTTCATTGTATTTTAATAGAACATGTTAAACGAAATGTTAATTTAGTCCATGTATATTAGAGTTTTTTTGTATTTTGATTTATATACTTTCAAATATTTAATTTTTCTAATAAATTTAAAGTTAATTTTAATATAAATTTAATCAATAAAAAAATAATTGTAATATATTAAAAACGTAATCCGAACATACTTTTTTTGTTAGACTATTACAATTTGAAGTTCAAAGATTTGAATACATTGGTCTTTTGATCATTGAGTGTACATCGGTGTACCTACTTAAACCACAAAAATTCTATTAAAGAGATGAGGCAAACTTATGGTTATTTGTTTAAAAAATTAGCTAACACAGTCTTATAGACATTAATAATACATAATACTGTAATAATACTTTATATTAACAACACATTAATAATAAATAATATTATATTAATAATAATTATTTATATATATATATTTATGAATATAAATACAAATATTTTTAAAATTTGACTATATTTATAATAATATTTTTTTATAATTTCAAAATTAACTAATTTAAAACTTAAAAGGGGTACATTTGAAAAGTAAAGAAATAAGTAAGCGAGGACGCGAAAATCCGACGGCGAGCGCACGGTAAAACCATGAGAGCGGCCGTATGGTAGAGTTGTCCCTCTATTATTTTATTTCAATTTTTTTAATCATAAAAGTTCGTAGGCGGGGCAAAGAAAAAGAAAAGGGGGGGACGAAGCGTGAACTTATCCATTTAAAACTATTATAAAAACTGGTGGGCCAAAAATCATAATTATTACAGACTTTGATTTCCTCACAGCAGTTGCAAAAAATTCAATCACAGACCAAAATAAAAGATCCAAAAAAGAAAAAAAAAAAAAAAAAAATTGATCCATTTTCTATGTCGTCAAGGAGAGGCTTAACCTTCGGATTCGGTTTCCACATCTTCCCGGCGTCGGAGGCCCCCGCCGTTCGCCGCCCGGAATCCTCCGCCGGCGGACTCTTCGAGTTCGACGAGGCCGATATTTGGACGTCCGGCCATACTCCGCCGCTGGAATCGAGGAAGGCCGTTCCGATCTCGAAGAAATTGCCGAAGCGAAGCGGCGGCGCTGCGGCGGAGAAGGCGGTCAAGCCGTCGTCGTCGTTTCCGGTCAATATTCCGGACTGGTCGAAGATTCTGCAGAGCGGTCGGAGCAAGCACGGCCGGCCGGAAGCGGAGGAGGATTTCGACGATAGCGACGGCGACGACGACGATATTCGCCGGGCGCCGCCGCATGAGTACTTGGCGCGGCGGCGCGGCGATTCGTTTTCCGTTCACGAAGGGATCGGAAGGACGCTGAAGGGCAGGGATTTGAGAATGGTGAGAAATGCAATTTGGGAAAAAACTGGGTTCCAAGATTAATTTTTTTTTTTTTTTTTTTTAGCTAGCCACCCTATAATAGAATTGAGTTTTTTTTTTTTTTTTTGGTTATAAATAAATCAGTACTGGAAATTATACTTAGTTAAGTCATTAGAGAATTTTAATGAAGTATATGAATGTATTTTTTTCATCTTTATTTTATTTTATGATTTCTTGCAAAAATGTTGTGTGTGATTATATGTATTGGTAACAGTGTTTAATTTTGATTCCAATTCTCCAACTTTCCATTAAATAATTATCTCTAAGTTATTGGTCATTTGAACTGATAAATTATTGGTCATTTGATCGAACATGTATTGTTGGCAAATTATCTTTAAAGTTTAAATATTTAATGTTTTATTTCTTTTTAATATAAAGAAGGGGAAGGAAGACCAACAAATTCATGATATAAGACATAATATTCTCAAATAACATGAAAGAAGATAATCAACTGCATCATCGACCCTATTTAATTACTTAATGTTGATACTTAACAAATAAGCAACCAATTTGGTATAAAAAACGAAATATAAACATTAGTAATTTGCCTAGCATTTTGTTGGGTCTAATTTAAGAAAAACAGTCATTAGAAGAAAAAAAAAAGGATTAATTGAAGTAGGTGAGATAGCAATATAAAAGCGACAGCCATTCAATTGGTTTTTTTTTTTTGACAGAAAAGCCATTCTATTGGTATAATAATCTTTTATAAATAATAAAAATGATAATGGTTTCTAATACCTTTATAATTGGGTTTCCCATAAATATATGGTTTATTATTTCTATTTTAATATAAGTGAATTATATATCATAAATGTGTCGTAAAACATCATATGAAGCCATTTTGATTAGTGATTATTGGAATGATCGGTGTATTCTGTAAACTATTTTTTTGGATATTGAACCTATAATATAGTAGTTATTTGTTATAATCATAACAAATTGATTTCTGTTTTTTTAAACATAAAGTTTAATTGATAGGGACATGACAATATTTTTCTACACAATGGTTCTCAATAAAAAGTTATTGGTTTGATTGATAGAGATTAGTTTGATTAATTTATATAGAAATCGAGAAATAGGAATTTATATTTCTAAATTCAAAATTACAATTTTAGATCTATGTGTGAGTTGATGATGTCATAAAATACGTTTACAAACAGTGAGTTAGAAATTTTCTAAAATTAGAACTTGGTTGTATTGAAGACATGACTTATAATTTTATGTCTGCTTATTTTATTTATTTTCCTTTTTAAAAAAGTTTATTCTAAAAGAAATGTGATTCATTTAGTTTTAAATTATCCGTAGATAATTCTGATGACCATCGAATTAATATAATAAGGCATTTCAATTATAAGAAACTCACTTGTTAAAAAAAAGAAAAAAAAAAAAAAGAAACTCACTTTCAATTAAATTCAATTAGCCAAGAAAAGTAGCGCCAATAATCAATAACAAAAAAGAAATATCCAACAACATTAATGTATATTTAACAATATAAAGATCATGAATTTAAAGTTTCCACTTCAATTATTGTAAAATTAATTAAAAAAATCAATTTAATGATGTTATTTTAAAAAAAATGAACAACTTCTATAGTTTATGTTAATAGTGTATTAAAATGCTAATAAAATCATTGCGAATCTTTGAGAAAACATTTTTTTTAATTTTGATTTTGATGACATAGTCCAAAAACAATTTATGTAAAAAAGAATGAAACTTCTTCAAAAAATATTTTAGAGTATATATTGTGATTTTATAAGTTGAGTAGACTCGATAAGCTAGAAAATATTTAAAGGAAAAAATTTAGATCATGTTATTTTTTAAAATTTGTTTTAGTACAAATTGAATGAGAGGGACCACAAACCCTACGACACTATTTTTTCAATTAAAAGAAAGTGAAATACCAATTTGTAAAATCGAATATGTGGTCGTGATATTTAACTAAATTATCAAAAAATAATGATATTAATGGGTGACAAACCCTTTTATAACTATGAGAATTAATGATTTAAGGATAATTTTTGTCCACAAGATTATTTGAGGTTAAAATATCATTTTGGTACATCAACTTTCAAAAATAAAATTTTAGTCATCAAATAATCATTTCTAATCGGAGAATAAAATCTCTTTTGAAATCTATGAAATCTCTCTTTTAGTGAAATAGCTAGCGGAAATACGCTTTCAAGGTGAGACGCTTCACTTCGCAAGACATCGAGCATACATTAACATAACCAAGTGACGACCGTGAGCCATAGGTTCCTAATGGAGTTTGAAAATCGATATTGCTTGGCATCGATCGGCTTTGATGACCTCGATTTTGATGTCGTCTCTTTCATTCAAAAGCTTTTCATTTGATTTTGGTTGAAATTGCTTAACTTAAGGATTATTAGAGTCAGATATCGAATTTCACAATCAAACTCGTGACCATTGTGTTAAACTCGATTATCGATTTTTGGTTATATTATATTTAATATCCATATGCTGTTTCTCCCAACTTCCTCTCTACCTTCCAACTAACTCTAATTTGGTAACCGGTAATGTCAAGGTTATTACTATTATTTTCAAGAATAACACTTTCCTACCCATTATTTTTTATTAATATTAATGCTTCGATTTTTTTTTTTTTTTCCAAAAAATAATATTCAAAACTTATCAGATTATAAATAAGTAAATAAAACCACCAGCAATAAATAAATAGATAAGAAACTAATTTTATTTCATAGTCTAGATGTAACTCTTAAAACTTATTAATGTGAATATTTGGTTTATTTAATTGGGTAGGAAAAAAAATTACATACGTCAGTTTTGGCTAAATTTACTTTAAAAAGAAAAGAAAAAAAGAAGACACAAACTATATATATGCAAAATTTAAGAACCAAAAGAAATTTTCGAAATTCGGTAAACAAAAAAGTGGGTAGGTCGAATTTATGCTTTGAAGTTTCTTATTACGTTATTTGCTAAAGTCAGTAGTAATTCAATAAATGGAGAATCAACTTCCGTCTCTTTTTTTTAACCAATCAACTTTCATCTTTAACTAAAAAGAAAAGAGATAAAAAAAGTCGAAAGATAAAAAGTCAAAAGTTTTTTTTTTTTTTTTTTTTTTTTTTTAGTACTAATTGGGATATGAGATCACAAAATTTTCAAAATGGTATAATTACTTTCAAATAATTGAGAATCTAATACTGATTTTAAGACCGTGATCATAATGTTGAATGAATTTTCACCAAATAATAAAATGATTAAACCCCCGACCCTTTCAATAAATTAAAAAGTCATTACCTAGATAATTAAAAAATCGAAACTAATACGTAATTTTGAATATTCTATCATCTTATACCATACAAGGGTCAAATTTGCAATTAACATATAGCTCCAACTTAAAATGAGATAATAGACTTGTATGGATATGTATGTATACATGCATTAAATACAGGAAATAAATCAAAATTTACCATTATTTCTCAAAAAAAAAAAACAAAAACAAAAACAAAAACAAAATTTACCATCGATTTGATATTCGATAATTTTATGGTGAATTTTAAATTATACATATATACCATTAAATTGAACTTAGGTTACAATTTTTGTACTCTCATGAACTTTCTCAAGCTAAAAAATTCATGGATGAAAATGAAAATTTAAATTACATCTTGAAACCTAGTAATTAAGATGTTACACTGTAAAAAAAGAAATAATAATTAAAATTTAAATGTTACATGAATCTTCCCAAAATTCAAAAGGAAAATTTTCATATGCAAGCAATAAAAGAGTACATATATTTAGTACAAAACTTATAAATTTCTTTTTTAATGTAGTATAGAATAGAATTTATGAAATTTTTAAAGAAAAATGATACTAAGCTATCATAAATGGATATAATAGTGAAAAAATATTGAAAATTTGAGAGATTATAAACCCTAACTACTTAGCAATTAACTTTTTATATATGATTTCCTTTATAACAAATATGTAGGGTCAAATCATTTTGTAAGAACATGGATGTGCGTAAGTGGACAAACACCAGTATAATATAAAAGGACTTTTATATTAATAATTAATACTGTTTTAGTGGTTCTCAAAAAAAAAAAATAACTGTTTTAGTGAATATTAATAATATAATTTTTTTTTTTGAAATCATTAATAATATAATATTGAAGTATATTTATAATTATAAATATAAATATTTTTAAATTTGACTGTTGTAATTATTTTGTTAAAATACTTCATATTACAATTTTCCAATTTTAGACAATTTGACCGAAAACAAATTCAGACGACAATTTCAAATGGAATGCACAATTTGTTTGAGAAAGAAGTATTTTCTTATTTTGCAATCGGCATTGGACATTAGGCATCATCGTAGTTTTGCGCTTTTTGTGGGTATTTGGGTCTTCAAGCGTCACATGTTTTTGCTTGTTTCTGTGATTGTGTGATTTCTCAAGATGGAGGAGTTTATTGTATATGCCAATATTTGGAACTTAGAAGCTGCAATTTGTTCTTAATTTTCTTAAAGATTTGAAAATTTCGTTCTTTTGACGGTTTTGGTGTATCTCTCAAATTTAGACGAATTTCAAAATTATTGTAATCTCAATTTGGAAAATTATTGGTTTAAGGAGAGGTTATTTGGTTTCAGCATCGATCCGTCAAAAGTTTGGAAGAGAATATTAAGAAATTTATTAAAATTTGTAGAGATTTGGTTAACTCTGGTGAAAAATTAGATTATAAAAATTAAGCTGTAATTCTTCTTAATTCGTTGCCTGATAAGTTTAGAAGAAGAATTTTGAGTTCATGTTTTCTGAGAGCAATTCTTGTAAGAGTCAATTTTGAAAATTTGAATGCTATGAATTGATATTTGTTGGTCCTTTGACTAATTTTATTCTTATTAATCCCTTAGAAATTTGTCTAGGTTCTCCACCAAATATGAATTTATGGTAGATGTCAAGTCGATGAGTTATGAGTTTGAGTTTCTTGACATAGTTTTTGACACTACTTGTGTTTTCCACATTTAGGGATTTTTCTTGTTCAGAGGGTATTGCTCAGGAACAATAGGACGTTCTTGCTAGTTCAGAGGGTAATGCTCAGTTTTTTAGAAGAAACAACCTTGGATATTTGTGGAGAGATTTTTAAATTTGAAATTGACTGTGTATGGTTGTTTGAGGTTAAGCCTTGTACTTGTACTAGGTATTATGATTATCCTCGTTTTGATGCAAGATTGTTTGCTTGAGGTTACATACAAGAAGATGGGATAAATGCTCTTTGTCCAGTTGTATTCATGCATGGAACTTTATGAGAGGATATGTTTGTTGTTCATAATAGCAATCGAATATAATAACTTTAATGATAAAAGATTAATTGAGATAAAATTAAATCAAACAATACGTAATTAATAAAATAAAATAAATAACGGATAAGAAAGTTGAGGCTTGTAATCATTTTCATTGAAGTTGATTCACCGTCTCCTCCCAACGTGCTTAGAGAATGAATTGATGACAACCTCCTAGGATACAACAACTTCGTCTTTAATCCGTAGCACAAGGATTGAAGACAAGCGAACTCAAAAACCGTAAGAACTCTATCACCAGAGAAGATTTAGAAACAAAAGTTTTGTTTTGTTTTTGTTGTTGTTTTAGAATGAAGAAGATGCAGTGGTTTTATAGCCGAAAAACTCATGGAACGTTACGAAATAATAATGAGAGGAAAGTGTAACGTTTTTCGGTTTCAAAATAGAAACCGTAACGTTTACAATTTCAAAAAAAATTAAAATTTGCATTTTTTCCATCAATGTTTGACTTTTTAAGTAGTTACTGTGAGAGTATTCTGACTCTTTCATATTTGATTGTGGTTTTGCAAAAAATTGTTTGATCCGTCTATCTTCTGAGGAAGAATTTTGAAGATAAGAAAGTGGTTATGAATTCTAATTTTGTTGGGAGTATTTTTTTGGCCTTGTTATTTTGGTTTTGCACACATTATGATTCTGTTCAACAGTAACATGAAAAATTTTGCTTTAACATTTTAGCATGTAGCGTTTTGAGCATTCAGGTTTGTCATAGGTTTTGTCTCTGAAAGCCTTTTTTTGTTTGTTGAATGCATTATTTCTAAAGAAGCAGTTTGTTTTGGATATGTTGACTATGTTTGAGTTGCTTATGTCATTTGGAGGGGATTCCTTTCACGTTGTGATTTCATGTTAATTGGAAATGTTACGTTTTGAAAATTTGTTTGTTAGGATGTTATTGTTTCAGAGATACTATTTGTTTGGATTTTGAGAAATTCGAATAACTTTGTTATTTGCTCTGTATGGACAAATTCTGATCCAGACAAGTCTAGAATTCTGATTCTTTGTTGATGTGATCGAGCGATCCAGTGTGTCTGGAATTCTGAATGAAGTGTTTCCTCATGCCATTAGGATATGTTCTTTAAGATGATAATTTGTAAATTGTGAATCACACATCATATGGACAAATTCCATATGCCATTATGATTTGCTCTGTATGGACAAATTCTGATCCAGACCAGTCTAGAATTCTGATTTTTTGTGGATGTAATCGAGCGATCCAGTGTGTCTGAAATTCTGAATGAAGTGTTTCCTCATGCCATTATGATATGTTCTTTAAGAGGGTAATTTGTAAATTGTGAATCACACATCATATTTACCTGAGGTGAGTTAACTTACTTAAGATAAATATGATGTATGATTCACAATTTACATTTACATTTGAAGCATCAAATCTAGAAAGTTGAAATCCACCAAAAAACATATAGAAAAAAAGAAGGGAATTTTGCATGTATAACAAAAAATGACAAAATATTTCCATCTATAGCACAAAATCCAAAATAATTTCATTTGTAGCAGAAAATTCAAATTCACTTCTATCACTTGTTGAGTTCTATTAGTGATAGAATTCAATCAATGATAGACTCATTCTATCACTGCTTAAATTTTCTATCAATTATAGAAATCTAAATTGAGTTCTATCACTAGGTGAGTGATAGACTATCACTAGGTGAGTGATAGAAATAAATATGCTATAAATGAATTATTTTAAAAATTATGCTGCAAATATAATACAAGAGGTAGAATGTGCTGCGGATGGTAAATTCTAAAAAAAGAATCAAGTAAAAACAAGGATTTGAAAAGAAAAAAAAACAATGAAAATCATGAAATTTTAAAAAAATAAATCAAACGTAATCAATTAATTTATTTTCTTTTTAAAGAAATGGGTGAAAAATATAATAAAAACAAGTTAAAAAAATTTAATAGTTCACCATGTGGCCACTACAAGCGGGTTAATAAAACACGATTTGAAAAAAAAAACTAATTGTGGAGCTAGGGTATAATATGTATTATTGAAAAATATTATTAATTAAATTTAAAATAAAAAAGAAATTTACAAATACTTTCAAATATAACTATATTTGTAATTAATTTCTTAAAAGTGGCTATCGAGCACAATTTCTCAATATAAAATGATATTTGTTTTGTTTGTTTTTTTCGTGACAATTGACATCTATATTCGATCAAAATTTAAGTTTAAATCTTTAGATACTAAAATAACCATAATTCAATCTTCAACCAAATTAGTCGGTCAAAATGACTGGTACCGCATAGGTTAGTGGCGTAATGGTTTCATTGTTTACGGTTGTAAACCAGTTGTGTCACAGGTTCGATTCCTATAATCGGTATTTGTCTCCCTCCTCCATATCATGCATCACATTTTCTTTTTTACCAAAGTTTACAAATCAGCCTCTATTGATAGAATCTATCAATATAGAAGTCAATCAATTTACATTTTTTACTATATGTGCAAATATTTTCATTATTGTGCTATTCATGGAAAATTTTACACCTTTTGTAATATACATGCAAAAGCCCCTATGATCTATTGTCCAATAAAGTATAGAATTATTGGTTCGATTTTCAGTTGGTTCGGTTCAATTTTGAATCTGATCCAATGCCCATTTTTTTAATATATCAAAAACAATATTTCTCGAAACAAAAAAATTCTCATAAAAAATGTTTTTTAAAGGTTGGAAGTGTGACGAACCCGACCCAAAACAAGGTCCTAAACCGGGGTTCTCACTCAGCATGCAAGTTAAATATGATAACAAGCGGTTTAGAACTCATATTTAAAAACCATTCAAAACATATGAGAAGGGGGAACCAAAACATAAACCACGGTTTTCATTTAAACCATCCAACGAAGTAAAACAACCTGGCCAGTGTTTACAAATATATACAATACAATTTAAACAACGTTTTAAACAATGTTCCCCTAGGACTCCTGTCCATCTACATGCTGAATAAACAATGCAACAATAAATGACAGAGTGCCGGCGGCTCCCCATGATCAATCAGCTCCCTTCGCTAGCCCTCCTGGTGTTGTCCCAAGCTACCTGAAAGATAAATAAGGGTGAGTATAAAGATACTCAGTAAGAATCCCCAACCGGGGTACAATACGATACATCTGTCATCTAGCACCTCAACAAGCAAGCAAACAACTATCAACACAGATCATAGCTCAACGAGCTCAATAAAACAAGATCTGGAGCCATCGGAAGTCTCTTACTTCCGGCCTAACTGGGATTGGATACACTGACCAATCCTGGGACATCGCGCGAGGTATTTGTCACTCGGGGGGAATACACTGATCCCTAAAATGTCCTCAAGGGCCTCCTTGCCCTTGCACTAAACTGGACTTACGGGAGAGTACCCGAAGTCAGGCTCTAACGGAAAGAATGGTGTACTCACGACATTAGCCCGGGAGAGCTCTCCGAACCGGCAACTAACGCGTGTGCGCGCACACCGCATTCTCCTCTGCAACCGGCGTAAATGCGGGGGCCTAAGGGCAAACTACGCGGGCCAGGTGCACATGCCTATGACTCGGAAGCGGTGTCACTGATCACAGTAGCGCGAGGCCCTCGGCGCTCATCTGTGCAGCATGATCCACCGACCTGAAGCTAAGAACCGGCCAGGCGGGCTTACACGATGGCGGGGTTCCGCTCTAGCGGAGTTACAAACTAGGCTCTGGCCGAAGTGGGTAGCTAAGTCCACAACCGGCGGGTCGGGGGGTAGCAAGATACGTTATGCTTCGCACACTTTACTCCCGACCTGAGCTACTGGGACAAAGTACGTTATGTCCGCTCAGCCTCTGGATGATGACAAACCCTACAACTCTATCTAAGAGTACAGAGCAAAAATCAATGATTCCTGGCTAGCAAGCAATGACCGACATAAATCACATTACCTAGCATGATACTACAACTTAGCGGAATCATAAGCATCTTTGTGAGAACAAACCTAGCATGGCACTAACATGTAAAATCAGGCAAACATGCTAGCAAGAATTCAATCAACTGCTCTATCTCTAACATGCTCATAACAATCAGCAAACAAGCAAGGCATATCGAGATATATCGCAAGGTCCACACAACCACGGTAAGGAATCCTTACCTGGAACAAGCAGAAAAACAATGATTATAATAAATCTACGAGTGAATCCTCGAGCCTCTAATCGATCTCGAACAACCTGAACATCAATTAAAGCACCTAAATCAAATACATAAACAACCCAATAAATCCAAAACCAGCAGCCAATAAATCCGGGCCCAACGAAGAAAAGACTCGAGAAATACCATCCGAGAAGCCACAAGGCTCGGGCCAACCAAAGACACAACAGAGGCAGGTCGGGCGCAGGGTCAGGCTGGGCGGGCGCAGCAAGGCGGTGCTGGGCGCAGCAGCGAGCGCGCGAGCTGCATGCGGGCGCGGGCTGGGCGAGAGAGAGCCGTGGTGCGGCGCGTGCGGGCGGCTTCGGCACGAACGGCAGCGCGCGCGCGCGCTCGGCAGCAGCACAGGCAGCGCGCGCGCGAGGCGACGAGCTGCTGGTATGGCGAGCGACACGAGCTCTGAGACACTCGGGCCGACACACGGCGCAGCACGGGGATGGGCGACTCGGACCAGGGCGAGCTGGCTCGGGGACGGCCTGGGCGACACTGTGCGGCGCGATCGGGCAGGCTGGGCAAGCTGGGGCGGACCTGGGCGACGCTGGCACGACACTGTGCGGCTGGGCTCGGGCTGGCTCGGGCCTGGGCGAGCTGGGCCGCTAGGGAGGGGCTGCTCGGGTTGGAGGAGAGAGAAAGGGAAAAATGGGGGAAAATGAGATTTTTTTTTTTTTTTTTTTCTCTTTTATCCTTATCCAAACTTAAATCCATCTTTATCCAAATAAAACCCATTTTATCCATTTTCCAAATTTTCCAAAAATCCTTAAAATCCTTAAATCTCATTTCCCGGCTTCCTCCTTCTAGACCCGACCGAAGCAACCTTTCCAAACAACAAAACTCACTGAAATCAACCTCCCAAATCAATACTGAAGGCCTGGCTCGAATCCCGAAGGAAACACCCAAACAACCATCACTTTGCCCAAAACCCAAATCACAACCGGAATCCCAAACGAAAAGCCCAAACATCTCGGGACTCGCAGCCCACAACAAACAAGCCTCAACAAAGGCAGGAGCTGCCTCGAAGCCCTGAAAATCCACAAATCCTGCCCGGGGAGCAAAAAGACCAAAATGCCCCTAAGGGTCAAAACAGCTCTAACGGCCCAACCGAACTACTGAAACTGAACCGGAAGCTCCTCGAGAACCGGGATAGAAAACTGGGCCGTTACAGGAAGTATTTTTGAACTTATTGAAAATTATTTAAAGATTTTTTTTACTTGAAATATGAATGGAATTAAAAGTATTAAGGTACATTGGTTTTAAAAAATATATTGACATTTGAAGGTTAACAAATTATTCACTATAAGATATTGATCTTCAACACTTTAGTAAATCTTTTAAATAATGGAAGGAAGATGACTTTATATGACAATATATATTTCGGTTTGGTTCGGTTTTTATTAGTTTTTTTAAAGAAAAAACCAAAATCGATCCAATATTTTTAGTTTTTACAAATTACAAACCGATAAGTCTAATTTTGTGCTACAAAACTGATCTGATCCATTGGATTGAATTGGTTCTATTTAGTTATTCGATTTTGTGTTGCACTCCTATAGTAACTAGTTGATTACGAATTCAAATTCTAAATGTCGTTAAATTAAAAAGAGCTTTTTACGTAGTTAAACAGAAAAAATATTTACAAAAGTGTCCAGATTTTTAAAATTTAGCAAAAATGTTTTGGCATTCAAAATAAGAAAATTAGTTTGAATGTAAAAGGACAAAACTATCCTTCATCTTAATGGTGGTTTCTACTTTTAATAAAATAAAAAATAAAAATCTCAAAGTCCTAAACTCACGCTTTTTCAATCCGATCTGCACTTCACCTTCCTCCCTAAAATCATGTGCTTGATTATTTTGTGTTTGGTCTATTTTTGGAGGGTTTTCTTTTTTTAGAAAAGAAATTTTATTGAATGAGTTTTTTTTTTCAAGTTTTAATTATAAACGTAGGAAAATTTTTAAATTATTCTTTTAATATTTTATTATAAATATTAATTAGTGTTAATATTAATTATCAATATTTTATTATAAATATTGAATAATATTAATATTAATTATTAATATTATATTATAAATACTCAATAATACTAGTATTAATGATTAATATTATATTATAAATATTCATTAATACTAGTATTAATGATTAATATTGTATTATAAATATTTATTAATGCCAATATTAATCATTAATATTGTATTATAAATAGGATATTGATCACCGAATGGGTCAGTGACGCAATGATTTCATTATTTGGTTGTAAACCAATTCAACACGCGAGACATGTTCGAACTCGAAAATCGGTATTTGTTCCTCCTCCCCCAATATGTACTCAAAATAGGATACTGATCCTATCAAATTTTTTATTACATGTAGTATAATCACTAATATGTGCACGTGTAAGGGAAATTGTAATGAAGGGTCAAATTTGAAAATATTTGTATCCATAGTCATGAGTATACGGTATTTATTATAATTATCAATACAATATTATTTATTATTAATACGCTATTTTGTATTATTAATACTTTCTTATATATTATTAATACAACATTAGATGTTATTAATACAATATTGTATATCATTACAATATCATGTATTATTAATACTGTATTAATATTAATACTTATATAGTTCAATACATTATTTATTGTAATTATTAATACAATATTATTTATTATTAATACATTGTTTTATATTATTAATACAATATTATATGTTATAAACACAGTATGTGTAATATTATAGTGTCATGTATTATTAATACTATATTAATACTCATAACTATGATTGCTAGTTTTTTTAAATAACCATATTTGTAATTATATTATGAATTTGACTTAAGTTTCTTTTTTTCAATTATTCTTTAAAGTGGCATTTGTAATTATTTTCTATGTTATAAATTTTGTTATTATTATTATTTTATTTGGTATAAATATCGTTTTTTTAGTATATGGTATAAATATCGTATTAGTATTGTGTTCAGGTTTGAAATACCTTTTATATTTATCTCACAATATTAACTCATCAAACTTTATATTATTTATCAATTATTAACAATGATTTTGTGAATATACCAATAATCAAGATTCTAATAACAGATTTTATAAACATATTATAAAAATATTATCAATATAATAATTTAAATAACAGATTTTGTTTTCCTAAATTTAATTAGGGAGGATTTTTGCTCACGGCAAGGAAAAAAAATATCAAAATCGAAAAAAGTAATTACTTGCCAATTGAAGGCTATTATTTTCCAATGAAAAGTGCCTGAAATTGTGGCAGAAACCCAATAATTTCATTATTGCTCAAATCAACGGTGATTAAGAAAATATATTAAGAAGGTGAAATGGTACTTAATGAAAGTATTAATTAATTATTAAAAAATAAATAAATACAGATGCAATTATTTTAACTTTTGAATACTTTTATAAATATTTTGTTAAAAGTGACTATTCATTACAATTTCTCAATGAATGAAAAAAAGTAAAATATTTTTCTCAAAAATAGTATCCACAAGTGTAATATCTATATTCTTTTCCGAAATCAACAATTTTTTTTGGATTCAAACTCATAATCAATTGGGTTAGAGTTGTACTAAAAAAAAACGGGATGAGCTGCATTATCATTGTGAAATTTGGCAAAGAAAAAAGAGGGGAAATAAAATAGTCGGTGATTGGTAACAGTAAGAATATTGCTCTTGAAGTGCAATAAGATATTCTTGTCCGGGATAAGAATCTACATGGAGATCTGGAAACATGAAAAAGCATCCAAACACACACTAAAGAAAAGTACAGAAAGAAAAAGAGAGAATAATGAGAAGAATATGGAAATAAAAAAGAAAATTTTATACAATGAATCCACATTACAAAATTCCAATATACACTGCATGTTACATGAATTCAATATCTGCCATCGTTTTCCTCCCCCTTTTTTTCCCCTTTTATTTATCTTGTCAGTGCATCACATTTTGAAAAAAAAAAAAAAAAATTTGAAGTCTCTGATAATTATATGTGATCTTTTTCAGTACAAGATTAAGTAATTTTGGAATCTTGTTTTCCTCCATTGATTTTCATATTTTTTAAATATTTAAAATTTTAGCCAAATTAGAAAAACCATATGAATTTCTTTTTTCTACCAATTGATTTTTATCTTTTTAAATATTTAAATTCTCAAAAAAAAAAAAAATTTAAAAACATAAATAAAAGTTAGTTAACAGACAATAAAATAGTTTTTTGAAATATAAAACTAAAATAATTTCATATAAGGATGATTTTCAAAATTGAGCCTATAATTTTGAAAGTTGAATTGGATTATAACCTAATCCATCAAGTCAATGGCCATTTTCAGGAAAAATTATATTTATAGTTTCTAGATTTTGGATGATTTTACTTATTTATTTATTTATTACTTATTTATTTATTTACAATTTTAAAATTAAATATTTTTAGCTTTATATTTCAATAGTATTCATTTTAGTTATCGAGATTACAAAATTATTAGTTACATGATAAAATGTTGATAAGTATCACGGTATATTGATGAAAAATGTTATTTTATGATGAATTTATGTTTTAAAAGAAAAAAAAAACTTAAAACATACACAAAAACTAAAATTTAGCATGGTTGAAATTAGGAGTATAAGTAGTTCAAGTTGAGTAAGGTTAGGAGAATGTTTTGGACAAATCTAAAATTTTAAGTTGTTCAAACCATCAACCTATCCAAATCTATATAACAGAACAACCAAACTTAACTCAATTTAGATATATATTTTCTCGTTGGATGAGTTGAGTTCTTAGATTGTGTTAATATCTTTTTTCTTCTTTATGAATAACTCAGCCCTTAAATATGTAAAAAAAAAAAAGTTAAAGAAAAGTAATGTATAATACTATAGTTAAACCTAGGATTCTAAAAAAGAAAAAGAAATCTCTAAATTACTTTTTATCAATATGATAAGAACATATCTTATTAATTACTTTTATACACATATAATATTATTCTTATGTTCAGGTTGTTTTGGGCTGAAGAAGTCAAAAATTGGCTAACCCAATAATCAACCCAACCCAACAAAAAATTAGAATCCAATCCAATTTTTACCGTTTGGGTTAGGTCGTATGGGTTGTTCGGGTTGTCAGCTTTTTTTGTACATTCCTAAATGAAATATCATGAGTAAAAATGTTTGACTTTAAAACATAAAAATCAAATAAAAATTACATAAAAAACTAGAGAATCATGTACTTTTCTCTTTTTTAAACACACTGTGACCAAATAATATATGTGAAGAGTAAATTATAAAGTTAGTTTCTAAAGTAAAAATTTATTTGTTATGATTTTAAAAATTAGAATTTTAACTAATATAGTATGAACAAAGTTTAGAATTTAGTCGCCATGATTTTAAAAATTAGAATTTAATTTTCATGGTTTCATAAAACCTAAAAAATAGCACTTCTAATTTGTAATTTACTGGTGAATTAAATATGTGAGAGTGAGTTATTTATGTGTAAGTTATGATGACGGATTAAGTGTTTGATTAGATAAAAAAATTACATCATTTATACATGAATGACTGACTTTTTCATATTGCAATGCGCCAACAATTACGAACGCAATTTTTATTAACTATAGTGACTAAATTCTAGTTTCTAAAATTATTGGAAACCTTCGAATCAGCTAAATATGACTCTATGTTCAAAGGGTGATATGCCTACGGCAACTTCAAATGCCACACCAATGGGATTCTCCCGTCCAAATGATAAAAACCTTGTTTTTTTTTTGTACAAATTGAGGGAGGAAGACCACAAATTCTATACAGAGAATATATAATTATCGAATAAATGAGAGTTAAATATCGATTCTCGAAATCAAACATGTGATCGTAGTGTTGAATTGAATTTCCACCAAACAATGAAACCAACGCGTCCTTTGACCCTTTCAGTAGATAAAGATCTCATTAATTCAACCACGAAAAAAGTCTTTGTTCGTTACCTCAAAGGAAAAATGACACACGATATATCATTTTCTCAACATTTCTTGCAACTTATATGCCTTTTATGATGCAAACTGGAGAAGGTGTTCTTTCAAAAGTTGTAGGGTGTGTTTGTTTTTTTGGACGTGATAAGTGATCTTCAAAAACCTTTCGTTTGTTTGTTTTTTGTAGTAAACAACATTACTTCCAGTATTACTAACCTCAATTCTCAAACGAATAGTTAACCACTCCAAACTACTAATAGTCACTTCATTCTTTTTCACTCTACTCTTTTCTACCAAAAGCAAACACACTCAGAATGTTATAATCTGTCTCATAAACATTTTGAATTTATATATGAACTAAAATTGATTTATTGGTGAACTATAACCAATCACATATGAAGAACAACCTTATACATTTTTACCCTTATGTGGTTGAATAAAAAACCATCGGGACTAGCGAACCATCATCTTTTAGTTATTAAAGATCTTTCACATGACACCGAATGGGTCGATGCCGCTCGTTTGGTGGTAATCTATTTCCCCCAATTTGTACTAAGAAAAACGATCTTTCATATATGACAACCAACCTTTTTATGAATAATAATAAAAAAAACGCATGAAATTGTATGGATGCTAATTAGAAGAAAAATAAAATATTTACTACCCACACGTAAGATGAATGTAGTTTTGTATAATTTGTGTTGATAAAAATGGGAAGAAATGAAGGGAATTTTGGTTTGATTTTTGGAGTTAAATGTAGAAAAGAAGTCGGCATTAGAAGCGCTCCCCAAATTGTACTGACTTTGTTGCTAAAGACTCGCAACTTTGGATCGAAACATTTTGCAGTATCTACGAATTCATAATGTTCACAAATTTCTTACAATCTCAATCTCATTTTTTTTTTATTATTCTTCTTTTCTCTGGTTTTCCAATCACACATGGCGACCATGAAATTGGGGATAAAACCAGAAGCATTTCATCGCCAGGGCCAAACTTGGTAACCCCTTTTCCTTATTCTCATTTTAAATCTCACGATTGGGATTACAAATCCTTCATTCTCTTGGTTATCATTATGTTGTTGCTATAATGGACTTGTTGATTAATTCGCTAACCCGTCAAACTCTATGTCAACAACCCAACTTAATTCCATCCATGTATTTTTAGAGGTTGGATTAAGTTGGGTTGGTCGGGTGTGCTTGTCTTGTTGTTTCTTGTTTAAGGCTCGATCATAGCTCATCAGTTTGTAAAATTAAGTCTACTTTTCATAACTATTTTGTTTTTAATCGCCCTATATTTTTTTTCTTACTTGTTAATCATATTTTTAGGAATCAAATCAAAATTTGGAAACAAAAATAAGTTTGATCAGAAATCAGCATTCACATAAGGAAAGATGAAACACAGTAAAAAAAGTCTAAATAATTATGAATCAGGACTAAATAAGAAGAATTGCATGATATCAAATTTAGATGTTTATACTGTTAGTACATGCCGTGTTAAAAAATTATGAACTGATCTTATATATATTATTCTTAACTCATGTTGGATTATGAATTCATTTCAAAGGAAATTATTAATTTATATTCCTATTCAACTCAACCATACAATTTGAGTTAGGTAGTCTGAGTTGTTTGGATTTCGGCTTTTTTATACAATCCTGTGATGATTTGATTGAAGTTATGACGTTTGGTGTTCGTTAGGCTTTGCTCAAGTGGGTTACCTAGCGATGTTGCGGTTGAAGTTGGAGATACGTATTTTCATCTTCATAAGGTCTGTTTGTTTTGGTTTTGTTTGAATTTTCCCATGTCTATCCCTGGTTTTCAAATGAATCAACAGACTCATATTTCCTTGCAAATTATTTGATTTGTTTTTCAGAAAAATACATTTTTAGTTTGTAGGTTTTGATTGTAGTTTTTATGTGTGCCAAAGTTTCAAAACCAAACACTTCTGCCCCTAACATTTCAACCATTCTTAGTTTTTGTCCTTTATATATATATATATATATATATATATATATATATTAAATTATTGAAAGTGTTGGTGACTGGTTGATTTCTTTGTTTGGTGGTAATCCAGTTCAATAAAATCGTCACAGGTTCGATCTTTGTTTGGTGATTTCTTTGTACTTTAAAAGAATATTAAATTCACGTGAAGACAAAAAATAGTCATTTTATCAATATATTTGAATTTAACATTAGTCTAGTTACAATCCTAGTCAACGTTCAGTTATGTAACTGATGATTTTATTATCTAAAAAATTTAAAAATGAACATTCTTGAAATGTCAGGCGTAAAAGTGTTTGCTTTTGAAACATAGGGACGAAAAAAGTACTTTTCCCTTTGCTTTTTCATGATCTCCATTTTGGTGTGTGTTTACTGCAGTTTCCTTTGCTTTCAAAAAGTGGGTATCTAGAGAAGCTTATAGAACAGCTACCCAGTGAGGAAGGATCTGGTTGTGTCCTAAAACTATATGATATTCCTGGTGGAGCCAAAGCCTTTGAACTTGTTGCAAAATTTTGCTATGATGTTAAAATAGAATTAACTTCTTTGAACATAGTCAGCCTTAGATGTGCAGCAGAGTACCTACAAATGACTGAAGACTATGGAGAAGGGAATTTGATTTCTCAAACAGAGCTTTTCCTCAATGAAGTCTTTGCCAATTGGACAGATACCATTAAAGCCCTTGAAACTTGTGAAGAAGTTGGATCATATGCAGAAGAGGTTCACATTGTGTCAAGATGCATTGATTCCTTGGCTATAAAAGCTTGTGCAGATCCACAATTGTTCAATTGGCCAGTGAAGGCACAGGAGAGCACCCAAATTAGCCCCAACGGGACGGTTTTATGGAACGGGATATCCGCAACTGCAAAGTCACAGCCGACCGGTGAGGATTGGTGGTACGAGGACGTTTCGTTTCTTAGATTTCCCCTGTATAAGATCTTGATTTTGTCGGTTGAAGCGAAGGGGTTGAAGGCTGAGAATATAGCTGCATCATTAGTACATTATGCTAAGAAGAATATCTCCTTGATTAATAATCAATCAAGTTTTAATGATATGAATCATGTTGGGTCATTAACCACAGTTTCCACAAATTCTGAGGCAGATCAAAGGGTTCTGCTTGAGGAGATTGTGGGGTTGTTGCCTAATGTAAAGGGTGTCACATCCACTAATTTTCTCCTTAAGCTTCTAAGAACTGCTATGATTTTGCATGCTAGTCCTTCATGTAGGGAGATTTTGGAGAAAAAAATAGGCATTCAATTGGACCAAGCTTTGCTTGGTGATTTACTCATACCTAACATGGGACATAATGTGGAGACTCTGTATGACATAGATTGCATCCAGAGAATTATGGAACATTTCATGTTTATATACCAAGCTACAACTGCTGCTTCTCCTTGCATAGTTGAAGAGGGACGGGTTGTCAGTGGAACCGATACACTGACCCCGTTGACGATGGTGGCGAACCTGGTGGATGGATATCTTGCAGAGGTAGCTCCAGATGTTAACCTGAAGCTGCCAAAGTTTCAGTCTCTTGCTGCTGTGATCCCTGATTATGCTAGGCCATTGGATGATGGAATTTATCATGCTATTGATGTGTACCTAAAGGTAAGATTCATTTTGCCCACTTGCATCAGGCCTATGATCAATTCCCTTTCATAAAAATTGTGAATGACTGTACCCATTATGGTAGTGGTCAAGAGTGTCATAAATAACTAAAAGATAATTTCCTACGAGTTTCCTTTACATCTACATGTTGTAGGACTAGACGGTAAATTCCGTGAGATTAATCTAGATGCACGTAAGTGTAAGGGTATTGAGTAGAATAATATTAGGGATGGTAAGGTAATTAGTTAGTAGGGCTTTCCCGCTATAAATAGTGAAATGAAAGGAGTGGAAGGTAGGTCTTATTTTGGAGAACAATCGGTAATTGTTTGGTTCACTTACTATTTCATTTGTAATCCCTTTCTAGATCTTGATTTGTTAATGAAGAACAATCGGTCGGTGTTTTGAATGATTTTAGCCTTATTTCATTTGGATTATTAGATTTATTTTGTTTGGTTAATTTTGTCCGTTATCTAGAAGTGGGACTTTTACCATAAGCTGACTCGGACACTTACAGACATAAAAAGAAAATCAATTCCGAGCACTGGAAGTAATCTTCTCTTGCTTGTTAGCTTGTAGAAATTGGTATCTAGTAATGTGCATTACCCTTGTGCAATAATCATTGAGGATATTTGCAAAAGTAAGTTAATATATTGTGGCATGTTTGGTTTTGAAACTTCAATAGCTGATTACCTTTGCAACTTGTTCAAGGCCCATCCCAGGCTTTCAGATTTAGAAAGAGAGCAACTATGTAGATTGATGAATTTTCAAAAGCTCTCTTTAGAAGCCAGTACACACGCCGCACAGAACGAGAGGCTGCCTCTTCGCGTAATCGTCCAAGTTCTTTTCTTCGAGCAGCTTCGACTCCGAACATCAATCTCCGGTTGGTTCTTTGTTTCGGACAACCTCGAGAACTCGCAACACCCAAATGGAAACCTCAAGAAAGATTGTTATAGAGCAATGGAGTGTGGTGCACAAGGTGGGGAGGAGGGTGGTGGTGGAAAGGATGTAAAAGAGAGAGTTTCAGAGCTTGAAAGGGAGTGTTTGGGCATGAAAATGGAGCTTGAGAAGCTGGTTAAGGCAAAGAAAGGTTGGAGCCTTCTTCCAAAAAGGTTGGGATTTAGAAGAAAATCACAGCCATGCATCCCAAAGCCAGGTGATATAAAGGAACAGACACCCAATGTAAGTGCTCGACAAAAGAATGACAATGGAGATGTGGCTCAAGGAGTTGTTGAGTGAGGAGATGAGTGTGTTTATCAAATAGATAAGATTAATCATTCTCCAATTTTTGTAGAACATTGTGAACTTGGATTTTTGCTCTTGTAGATAGATTCAAATTCTTTTAAAACAACTATTTTTTTTAATGCTATTGGGAGTGCCTTTATGGTCAAGAGTCTCAAAAACTAAAAGTTTAGCCCCGTTTGATAACCATTTTGTTTTTCATTTTTTTTTTAAATTTAAGCCTACAACAACTACTTTACCATAACTTTTTTCTTATTTGGATATCTACATCTTACCTATGTTTTAATAAGCAAAATCAAAATTTGTAAACAAAACAAAGTAGCTTCCAAAAGCGTATTTTTGTTTTTTAAATTTGGTTAGTATGCTCCTACTTTCTTAAGGATAGATGAATATATTGTAGGAAAGATGGAGCACATGCTAGGAAATTTGAGTAGAAATAGGCTTAAATTTCACAAACAAAAAATAAAAAACGAAATGGTTATCAAACGAGACATTATAAATTCCAACAACTTGTTATCTACTTGAAAAAAAAATAATCTATTTTCTTAACAATCAAATATTGTATGATAGACCGTTGTCGTGCGAGAATAGTGCGCATAAATGGACTTAAAAACTCATTTTTGCTCTCTTTCTCTGCTACTTCTAAGGTGCCGGAATTGGAGAGTAAGCAAGACCAGGAAGAAGAGGAAAAGAACATATTCAGTTCAAAATTAGTCTAATCATTATATTAATCACCATTCCGTTATGTTACTAATTTTTTATTATTAAAGGACAAAAATTGAGTATTATTCAAATGTGAAAAGTAAAAATATTCATTTTTTAAATGCAAGGATCAAACTGAAATCCAACCTAAAACCTAGAGGCTAAAAAGGTATTTTTCTAAAAAAAGAAAAATAGAAACCTAATTTTAAAAGTAGTCCCCAATTTGAATTTGACATTATCGAACTTACAGTAACATATCGATATCTTGAAAACTAAGGACCTTATATCTTTAAATATTCAGCCAAATAATGTAACTTAGTTTTATCAAACATTCTCTTCTAGTTCCAACTGATGCTTAAAAAAACTTCGGTATAAAAATAATGATATGAAAGTAGCCCCAAAGGGTACAAATTTAATATATAAATAAGTTGTCACTGAAGTTGAAATTTCATGAGAGCTAGTCCTATACTTACTTTTCAAGGATATAAAAAGTTTCAGCAATTAAATTTAGAAGCTTTTTCATACATTGACATTTGAAATGGATTAATTTACAAAAATAAAAACAAACACTTCCTCCTAAAAATAGGAAATAATAAGCTTTGCTTCAAATTAACCTCTTTCCATTTGCAAAAACTCTTCTTCTCACCATGTATTCAATTTAGAAATCACCTGGAGATATCATAATTTTGAGGGCAGCCAAGCTGGTCTACCTCCCAACTAAGCTTTGAAGCAACTCTTTCATGGCAAGGCTCATACTCCTACACACAACAACCAACATATAAAGTGAGCAAATTACAGGGCCGAGTTTGGATTTTGTTCTCCAACTAACAGCTCAATCGTCGAATCGACAAACTCCATTTTTTTTTTTAAATTATTGAGTTCAACACGGAGAAGATTCGACTCTCTATCGTTTTGGTCGAAGATGTATATTTAAATCAGGTGAGTTATGATTAAGTTAGCAGAAGAACGAGATATTTGATATCGTATTTGTTGTGCAAAATTGCTAGAGCTATACTCTAAATCAAACTAAATGATAGATCTAATCCAAATCTCAGATCAAACAAAACTAATAGAGATGAAATCAAACCAAAAGTAAAGAAGGAGGAGAAGAAAACTAGCACAATGTGATGATTTGAGATGCAGCAAGATGATGATGAAAGCCATTAATGGAGCTTGAGAGAAGATATATTATTGAGGAAGAAGACAGGGTGGAAGCTACATTGTGCCCCACACACCTAAACCCTAAACCATAACCACATATATATAGTGAACTACATTCTAACCTAAGGCCCATTTTGGCCTTACATCAATACTAATAATCATAATCAATCCAACACTAATCCTAATCTAATTCTACACACACCGATATAAAGTGGTTCAGACTAGCCTACTATACTGTTCAGAATATGAGACGATGCTCACTCATAATGTCATTGAAATGGTTTTAAGAGCTCTCAAATTTGGTGGCTAGGATTATTTGGTTTCAAGAGCTTTTAAATCCGGTGTGCTTTGTCTCCCTTCTCTATTTGTTTCTTCTTTATTTAATCTGATTTCATCTTTATTTGGTTTGATCTTAAAATAGAATTGCATAGATCTGGATTTTGTTGTTACAATATTTATATTTATAATTATGGTATATAATGTACCTCCAACTTCTTCACTAGGTCCTTCGCGGATGGCGCGGATACGATAATTTGACGTGCACTTGGACTGACGAATCCCTCCTCCACGGCTTCATCAATAAATGATAGCAAAGAATTGTAATATCCATCAACATTCAAGAGCCCCACCTGCAATTTTCAGGGTTCATTTTGTTCATATATATATATATATATTAGGCTAATTAAAGACATGGAATATTTGAAGAAGAAAAAGAAGGAATATAACACAGACTGGCTTGTCATGGATTCCAAGCTGTGCCCAGGTTATGACTTCAAGCAGTTCTTCCAGAGTTCCATAGCCACCTGCATGAGTTCAAAACAAAAAAAATGTCAATACTGCATATGCAAAATGAAGCAGCTGATGGACCATTATTGTTGTTATATTAAGTGGGCCCACCACTCTTAATATACCCTTTTGGGTTAAATTACAAAAAAAAAAATGTGATCGTTAAATTACAAATTTAGATCTTAAACTTTCATGACAATATTTATTTTAACTATTTATTCTTGAACTTTGAGATGGGATTTTGTATAATCTTCTAACATTCAAATTGCTGTGTAGATAATGATGCGACAATGATTATTTAGTCAACTATAATAAGGTTTTTTTGTTCCTCAAAAAAAAAAAAACTATAATAAGGTTTTGAGAATAAGAGGAATTAATTTCTTTGACAGTAAGAAATTTTAGAATTGGACAAACTTGAACAATAGCTCAACCGATATAAATGTGTATTCATGATTAAAAAAATCATGAATTTGAATCAATTGCTTCTAATTATTGTTGGACTAAAAATAATAGTAGTAAGATCAAATAACTTTTCTGTTAAAATGGTTGAGATGCATAATTTGATCCAAACATTCCCAAACAAAAAGAAAAAATGATGGGACAAATCTTTTTTCTAAAAAAAGTTGGCTCATTTGCGTGCAGTGTAACGGCTAGAAAGAAAGAAAATCCTTGGATTAAAATTGTGATTTAACTAAAAGTTTTTCTCAAAACTGAGATTCAGATTTGCACAGTACAGTGTATTAGATAGTATGGACTTGCACCAAGTAAAGAGAATAGTCAATATAACATTTAAAGATATTACAAAATGTGCACATTTATGATAATTGGCGATAATAAGAATAGTTTACTTGGACTTATAAACACTAGTAAATATCCTCATTTTATCAACGTATGATCCTCAACAAAAGATGTTGAAGATTTCTTAACTTTTTTACGTGGCACAAAGTGAGTATGTGAAATATTTTGAAAATACATTGTGTGAACATCTTATTCAACAAGTAGGCTTTAAAGAGAAAAACTTAGATAGTTCTTAGGAAATACCCCGTACATATATTTTTCATTTGTGAGGATAATAATGTGTCACCTAAATAGTATAAGTATATAAAAAATGTATTAAAAATTATAGAAAAAATTATGATTTGATTAATGAGAGAGAACTAAATACTTTTTCACCCAAATTTTGCTCCAGCTTTAATGTTTATAAATCTCCAAAAAGCAATTGGGGGCATAAGTTTTCAAAGAGTAGTATAGTGAGCAAGGACCATTTGATCAAAGTAGTCTTTTTTACCCTATATGGCAGGGGCAGAGCTAGTAAAGAACTAAATTTTGGGGGGGAAAAAAAACACATAGCTGGTCCACATCTGATAAACTCTCTTTTTTCAGCACTGAAATGATGGCTCAATGACTTCACAAATAAAGAAGATGACTTCCCAACAGCTGCTATAAATGCACAACACCATTAATGCCATAAAAGCAGAGAGGGTGAATAAGTTTGTTTAATTAAAGCAGAATAAGGCCGAAATATATGGAATTGAATGGATTGATATCAGTGAACTAAGAAGAATCATATTGGTAATTTATGGAAAGAAGAGAATAAGATGACGATTGCATGTTTTCGTTTTACAGAGGGGAGCAAAAGGAAGATAAAGAAGAAACAGGCTTTTTAGAGCTTTGACTGACTGTCAGATCACAGCATAAACCAATTGGTTTTTCTTTTTGTTCTTTTAGATGTTATGATAGTAACTTAACAGTCAAGTTTTTTTTAAAAAAAGAGGTTTTGAAAGAGAAATAATTCATGATGGAAATGAGTAAAAGTAAAAGGAGCTGCTATAGCCATTGGCTCTTTTTGTCTTGTTTGAGATTATGCTTAAGAATTTGAAGTGAAAAATAGGAAATGTGTGAAATATGTGCAGGGTTTTATTTACTCACCTGGCAAGGCAATAAAAGCATCTGAATGCTTTGCCATTTCTGCCTTCCTTTGATGCATATCTGCCACTGCCTTCACTTCCCCTACAGTTTCACCAGTCAACTGTAAAAGGAAACCATATAGAGGTTTTAGTACCTTCTTTATATGGAGAGATTTTTTTTTTCTTTTGAAAAATGAAGGGTTTGAAATAAAGAATGCAAACCAAATTTTCATCACATTGCAAGGTTTGGTGTATGATTGAAAAAAGATCAGAGACAAATTTCTAACTACAATCCCAAGCATGATAAAAAAGATAGATCTTGAGCCACACATAAGAGTTACGTTTAACTAAAGAAGGAGATGAATATGGAAAAAAATGATTATTTGTGTCTAAGGTGAAAAGAACGATTATGAGAAAAATTGTTACTTATATTTGGAGGTGAAGAGAATAATTACGCAGAGAACAAAATAATGAGTATAGAAAAAATAAAAAGCAGTGAAAGAGAAGAATAAAATATTGCATTGGAAAAATAAAGAAAATATTTTACAAAAATAAATTACATAAAGAATAATTATTTGTAATTCAAATTCTCTCCATTTGACCGAAAAGGCCAAACCAGCCCCTACAAAATGAAGGAAAGAGGAGTAAAGACAGGGAGAAAAGAAGCTGACAGAAAAGCTAATTAAAAAAAGAAAAGCAGAGCCAAGTGGGAAAAGTATCATAAACAAAGAAGAATGAGTACTTGGAATAAATAAAATAAAAACCATAAAATAGAACAGTCCCTTTCAATTTACTAAAATAAGCAGAGAAAGGTTGAAAACTTTATGATTTCGCACATACCTCTCGAGGCATGAGTGTCTTGGGTATAACCCTGCATAAGAACAGTAACATGACAAAATCAGTGCTAAAACTTGTAAACAGTGAAGAAAAAAACAAAACAACCTTAAAGAGACCAATCAAAGTACATAAAAGCAAAATGTGGGCATCATACCCAATGACATGCCGACCGCCATCATGAACAGCTTGTGAGACCAAACCCATCAACCCTATGCTGCCCCCACCATACACCAGATCAATGTTCCTTGAAACCTTAAAACACCAACACACAACCAAAATCATCATCTCAATGACATTATCAATGTTTTACCAAATGGGATTGTTTTTTACACTTGGAATGTATTTATGAGAAGCCCATTTGGATGAATATCTGAACAGATTTTTTTTTTTTTTTTTTGGTAACTGTCCAAACCAACTTACGTACATCTCGACTATTATCACGAAACATACCGCTTGACACTACTTACATTTAGATGTCAAGAAAATTAGAAGGAACTTAATTCCTAAGTATCTCACCATCTCTTATTCTTCAAAGTCTTCTTAACTACTAGATCAATCCATAATAGATTTTGACAACACACAAACATGCTAATTTCTCTTAATGCTTAATTGGGATCATTTTCTTTGTGATTTGTGTTTCTAATGGGAAATGGTAAAGAGAAAGTTCAAAGTTGGAGAAGATTTAAGCCAAAAAAAATAAAGGGTCGTGATCGAGCATAATCACAAACACGTTGTGTGCACAATCAGAAGGCATCCAAACTGAACATCAAAAACCAAAAGATTTGATCATCAAAACAAACAACATACACAGTGAAGTTCATCAAAGCATAACGTTGAACAATGTACAACAACATCAACCCAAATCATCATTTCAAGAGAGAAAAAAAAAAAAAAAAAAAACAGAGACATGGGCAAATTCAGAAATACAACAAAATTAAGTACCAATTCGTTGGCGAGTTCAATGGCGGAATCTTGGTAGCTTCTCTTCTTGCCTTGGCTACTACCACAGAACACACAAATCCTCCTGAACTTGGATTGGTTCATTTCATGATTATCAATCACACCCTCCATTGCAGAAATTAGTTATTATAATTTCTTGTTATTTTCTTGGATTTAGTTAAGAAAAAAAGTTTAGAAGTGGAAGCAAAAAAGCTGTGGTGAAACAGAACATATATTTGTGTTTGTGTATGTGAATACAAAAAGCGTAAAAGGAAAAAAGAAAAAAAGAAAAAGGAAAAGAGAGAACAGAACTGAGAGTCTCTGTTTTTATCTCTCAAAAGTTTGCAGAGTCTGTGAATTTGGCAATGCCTTTTCTTTTCTTTTATAGTAAATCTTTGATACTTCGTCGCACGTGCGTACCTTCTGGCACGCTTAAGTACCGAATGCATATTCTCCTAATAATATATCATTAATCAAATTTATCCTTTTTTTTTATATATATTTTTTTATGTATTTACATTTTCACTTAGGGTAGGAAGTATGTCGTACTATCCAAGTTTTACTCTACTTCTACTTATGTTTTTTTTTAAAAATATTTGTTCGGGAAAATTGCACAAAGCACCTTCAAAATTGAGTAATTCGAAACTCTTAAATTTTTAATTTGACCTCCTTTGAAATTTTATAATTGTTGTCGTGACTTCTTTTATTTTTTTTTTAGTACATATTAAAGGATGGGGGATAAATACCGATTTTCATAATCGAATTTATGACATTGATGTTAAATTAGTTTACAAACCAAACAAAAACATTGCATCATTAATCCATTTAGTATTGATCTCTTTCAATTAAAATTGAGAGATTTGAACATATATGGGAATGACAAATTTGTCTTAAGTTTCTTTTTTCATTTTTAATTAAGAAAAACTATTTTGCTATTTGTCTTTAATGTTGAAATGTTTTGTGTTTTTTTTTCATACACATAGATATACCTTCTTTTACACTTGTGGTTAACAATTAAAATTCTATTCATTAATAAAAACATATACTTATTATTTGGACGGTTTATATACATTGTTACTGTTAATCTTCTTTTTGTTACTCAAAGAAAATTCATACATATCTTATCTTACTCTTCGTTTCTCTCTCAAAAAACATGCAACTCTCTAGAGAGAAATCATCCGAATAATAAGTATGTATTGGTTAATGGATATAATATAATTTTAATTATTGTGTAAATTATTAACAAATTTAATCTTTTCTGGGATAAGCTCTCAATTTTAACTTAGCATTAATCCAATTGAAAGTTCGAAGATTTAAATATTACACAAATCATCATTTTTGTGGAGTAATTTTCAAGATTATTTTAGAGAAATTGTACTAATAAAACTGTTCTTACAAAATAATTACAAAAGTAAATAATTTTAAAGGGTTTATATTCCTAACCACTAATATATGAAATACGACATTACAATTACTTATTAATATAAGTATTATGTAGTACAATTACTCATTAATATAAATATTATAAGAAACTGATAACTCATTCATATCAATAATTACATTTACTAATTTTTTCAAAAGTGACGGTATTTGAAATTATAAAAAAAAATGTTCAATACGCTAGGAACTGTATCTGACATAAAATTAAAAGTTTTAAACTTCTAGTAAATAATCTTATAGTTCAACTACTTTGGAAGTTGCGTTATTTTGAAAAGTTTAAACATTTATAGGACAAATTTTTTTAAAGTTTAAAAACTAAATTTGTTGGAGATACTTACTTGTGGTGTAATTATCCTACATTGATAAGGTGAGGATTCTTCAACACATTTATAAGGGATATGAGTTACTCTCCTCATTGCCAATTAATTTTGAGGTGGAACCTCATATTCTCTAATATGGTATCAGAGCTTAATGTGGGTATTATTAGTCCCCAAATTCCGATCCGACCCAAAAATGCTTTGAATTTAAAAAAGCGAATGTGGACCCCACCCAAGCGGGCAAAAAGTAAGCTAAAGCGGGTATTTCGGCCACAAATTCGGATCCAATTCAAGATGACATTTCCCAATATATGGCCCTCATCTTGAGGGGGCATGTTGGAGATACTCACTTGTGGTGCAATTATCCCATATTGATAAGGTGGAGATTCTTCAACACATTTATAAGGGATATGAATTACTCCCCTCATTGTCAATTGGTTTTTAGGGGGAACCCCATATTCTCTAATAAAACTCATAATTATTTTTGTACTTACCTCACATCCAATATTCACCTCACATGTGGCATGAATACATATCTATATCTACCTCAACACATGTTAATACACATATTTTTGTATCAAATACCAAATTTCATATATTGATCCATCTTTTATATTAATTTATTTTTATTGCTTTCGATTTGTATCCCTCTAGAGTATAGCCTCAAATTAGGGTTTCATTATGTCAGTTCTTATTTTATTTTATCTTTATCCTGTATAGCTGCCACTTTAGGGGTTAGTTGAAAGATAATCTCAGCTATTCAAAAGAAAAGGAAAACGTTGAAAGATAATCTCAGCTATTCAAAAGAAAAGGAACGTCTGAATTATTCTAAATTGAAAGAAACCATATATATATATAATGGGAAGTGAGCAAAACTTTAATTTATTGAAAATTTTGCTTATTATCTTGATTATTGTGAGTTTAAGTTGAAATTGAAATCATTAATTTGTTTTATCAAAAAAAAAAAAAAAGAAATCATTAATTTGTGATGTTTCCAAAGTAATAGAGGATATAAATTGTACAAACTGGCCTGTATGAAATTTGTTTATGTTCACATTATTGAATTTTTAATTTGATCAATTTACTCTCTAACTATATTAAGTATTACCAATCACACACTTTTAAACTTTTGATTTACTGTCATGTATTTTGTTTTTAGAAACACCCTTGTGTACTTTGTTGAGTGTTGTAATCAACATTTGGTGTATAATAAGTGTTGTAATATGCAAATAAGATTATAGCTCAAATAATATAAAAATATTGATTTGAAAATCGATATTTTACTTTTTCTTTTATTTGAGAATAATAATTTTTTGTTATGTAGTGTTTGTGTCCCATTTTCTTAATATATATATATATATATATATATATATATATATATATATTTTTTTTTTTTTTTTTTTTTTTTTGATTAGTCAGTTAAGGGTTATGTGTTCAAATCGTCTACTTCCCAATTTATGATTGAAGTAAAAACAAATGTTACAATTAACCTGGTAAGGCGCTTAAATTCAAGAAGATAGCAACGGTTAATAAACAAGTAGAGCCTAAATTGTTCAAATAAAAAGTTCATACCAAACTTAGAGTTTAGCTAATGCTTTTTTTCAATATAAATTGGGGGAGGTAAGTATCAAATTAGGGTACTACTACTCTCAAATAATATAAGAGTTAAATACTGATTTTCAAGATCAA
This sequence comes from Sicyos edulis, assembly GCA_036507275.1. NCBI lineage: Eukaryota > Viridiplantae > Streptophyta > Magnoliopsida > Cucurbitales > Cucurbitaceae > Sicyos > Sicyos edulis. Next base: position 44,288,068 of record CM071847.1, on the reverse strand, counting down.
ATTCGTGACCATGAAATTGAAATGAATTATACTATCCATCTAAATAACCGACATGTCATCAACCCATTCGGTAACAAACTACATGATGAATTATATGTGTTTTAGTCTTTGTTTATTTTAAAATTATTTGTTTGTTTTTATCTTGATCGATCTAATAGTCAAAGAAGGTTTAAGGAGTTATAGTTTTAATTTAGGGTAATCATCCACCTAAAAAACATTTCATAAAAACTTCACATTCAAGTTGTACATAGTTGAATCGAAAGGGACGATAGTCTGATAGTTTCATTATTTGGTGGTAATTTAGTTCAATCATAGATTCAATTCCAAAAATTGATATTTAGACTCTCATTTATTTGAAAGTGTACTAATACGAATGGTTACCATATATTCATCAAAACTGATCCAAGACATTTATGAATGTATCCTTTTTATAAAAAAATGAAAAGAAACTTCAAGTCCAACCATTTATTTTCTCGAGCATATTAATAAGTCACACATAGCATGGTTGGCAATGGTAATAGCGATCCTTTAAAAAAAAAAAGATATTAGAATATATAGCTGAAATATGCAAGAGGCATATAGATTACAAAAGAGAAAAATAGAACTTTCAAGAATGGAGATTTTTTACATCGAAAAGCAACATTAGTAATAATATCATCCAAAGAGCGTCGACCGAGCCATGAGTGCAATCTTTTTATTATTATTATTTTTATTACTATTATTACTGTTATTATTATTTCCTTTTTTTTCTTTTTTTCTTTTTTGTAAAAATAAGGTAATAGCGATCTTTTGATTGTCTCTATAGAATAAATGCCTCATTTAGTAATCCTTTGTTTTTTTTTTTTTTAACTTTTTGTTCTCTCTTCTAAATTTATTTTAGAAGTATTTGAGATAATGAAAATGAAATTATTATGAGGAGGCTGAATAATTAAGAAGATAATATAAACAAGAGAGTGATTATCTATGTTTAAAGGAAAAAAGATTATGAGTATAACTATTATTTGTGTTTGCCATGAAAAAAATAATTATGAAAATTAAAATAGTGAGTATAAGGGAAAAAAATGATTATAAAAAGAATGAAAAATATTAAAAGTTTATCACTAGCCCAATGGAGTTTAGCCTAATAATTATGAGAGCTTAAATTATCAAAAATAATAATTAGGCCAATTAAAATATAATTCATTATTTAGAAGTTTCTTAACAAAGTATAGAAGTATTTAGAATTTTAGAGTTGTGTGGACATTTAAAGAATGTCCTAAAAAGTGGTAAGTATCTAGATATTTTTAGGAACACTCTAGACAAATGTATGATTCGTCCCCAAGGAGTAGCCCAGTGGTTGGGGCAAAGGACTTCAAGACATGCTTTCTTGAGACATGCTTTCTCGAGACCGTTAAAAATCGCTTAAATTAGAATACTCTTCGAAGTATTCCAGTGCCACAGTCTAGGGGCGGACTAGTGGTGCCCCGAGTATAGGGGAGCAAAGCTTGGTTCACATTGTCTAGCCCATACTATAAATACTCCTCCACCCCCACCATATTTTGTATCCAAGAAAAAGTGATTTTGTAATGTAAGTGTTAGATACTTGTCTTGTAATCTTTCTAAAGTGATCATAATAAAAAGTATTGGTGTTTTCCACAAAATAGTTACGTTCAACAAAAAAAATTTATGGCAAAAATAAGTAGTTATTGAGTATAGAGAATACAAAAGTATTATGGAATAATGAGATTAGGAAGGGAATGATTCTCACCCTCCTAAATGTGTGTAAGAAAATTATTCTTCCTATAACCAATTTTATTCTTTCTCAAATACTTCTTAATAATTTTCTTTAAAAAAGAAGTGTTTGAAAACTTTTCCAAATTACAAAAATGCAAACTCGGTTTTTTAAAAATTAAATTTCAATTTGAGATCATTTTTTACAAATAGTAGTGTTTCAAAACTTAATTTAAAGAACCAACAATAATAATAGTAATAGTAATACTACTACTCCTGCCTAATAATAATAATAAATCCTTCCTACCTCTGACATGGCAGCAGAGTCTTTTCATTATTAATTATATTAAATTGTATCGTCTGTTTCTTGGGTACGTTTAAGAAAAACAATTTTTTTTATGCTTAGATTTGGGTTTAATTTGAGTTTGTTTCATAAATTTCAAAACTAACATTTTTAAAAAGCTTACATTTGGGTTTAATTTGGGTCTATCTAATGATCAATAATATCTTTAACCTTATTATTTTAATTATAATAACTTTAAAAAAAAATTTATACATAATAAAATATGAATTAATTTGGTCAAAGACTATGAATTTCACTCAATTGAAATCTATTATTTTTGTGCCAATCAATTTAATTTGATTAAATTGGTTTTTGGTATATTTGAATTTTTTTTAAAATTTTAGAATTTTTTCTTTTTTCTTTTTAATTCTTTGCCGCTCATAAAAAATCCTCAATTTTCTATTGCTTGATTTTGTTTGAAATCTTATGTTAAAAAATTTATAACTGTTTTCTTTGAAACCTGTCGATGTTTATTTAATCTGAGGCTAAAATATTATATAAAAAATAAGTAGTGTGACCCATAATTAAGAACTTACTTTTATTCACCACACAAAAGAACTTACTTTTATTCTCTTTCATTCCAATTGTTCTTAAGACTTTAAAAAAAATAGTAATAATAAGGCTTAAATATCATATATAACTAATAATTTAGGGTAAACATGAATTAATTTCAAGTTTAAAGTGAAGATAATGAAAAAAATAATTATTTATTTAATTTTTTAATCCAACAATATTGAGAATGAAAGATTTGGACCTATAACTCTATTTTGTTGTACAAGATAATGCTGGAGTTATATTTTTCTTAACTTTATTTAATTTAATATTAAGTCAAGAGGATATTGAAATTGATAATCTTAACAATATATGTATACACTAATGTCGATATTGTTTTTATTAACAAAAGAATCGTCATTATCTAAATTGTCTTTTTTTTTTTAGAATCTATTTAAATTGTCATTTAGTTTTTAAATATTTTTTAAAATAAAATTAACTATATATTCATAAGTCTAACTCAATTCATATTTCGATGTAATAATAATTACGACAGATGGGATTGAAATTGGTCCATCCCTTATTAAACAGAAACTATATGGTATACATCGGTTGTAACTTTGGGAATGTCAAACAGTTTTTTTTTTTTTTTATTTAAATTTTTCTTTAATTTTTCTTTCTTTTTTAAGAATGATTAAATAAAAGGAAGGTTTCAGTGGACATTAGGATATGGGTTTATTATTGATGCTTGCCAGTTAGGCTTTGCTTTGACCAAATGTTTCTGACTTTTTTATTATTATATATTTATAATTGTCTTTTTTCCAGAACAATATATTTATAATTGTCTGAGTGAAGTATGGGTTTATTTTTATTATTAAAAAATAATTAAAAGTCCTCATGCTAAAAACTTTGTATTTTATCCATTAGCGAGCAGACTATTATTTTAACAATTATTATAAAGACATAATTGTCTGATAAAACTATATTATTTTTTATTTAACTTAAGAAACTTACATTTGATATCTGGATAATGATTTAATTAAGAAGTTGCAATTCTCTAATTTGTTAAAAGTATATGACTCTTTTGATTATATTATATAATAAAGATTTTGAAAATTCTTCACCTAGTTATCATGTGAGTATTTCAGAAACCCATATAAAAAAAAAATCTATTAATTATCTATCCTATTGACCATTAGACTAATAAGGATGGGCTCTAGTGCTCATATTGTTACACCTTATAAATGGATTATCTTTCCTAATTAAAAGAATTAGTTGTTAATTAGTGAATTATCTTTTATTTGTACAAGTTTTAAAGTAGAATATAGCAGAAAAAAATATATATATTAGGACTGATATTGAAAGGTTGATTGTTTATAAAATAATAATCTTAAAGTATTTAGTTTAGTTGGTCAAAAAATCAACAACCTTATCTCAAGGTAAAGTTCAAAAAAAATAAAGTGAGTCTAGTCTAGGTTTAATTCTCATTCATGAAAATGTGTATTCATAAGAATCTTTAAATTCTCTTTTATTGTAGTGAAAAAAGAAAATTTAAAATATCTTACCTTAATATGTTAATCTTACATAAAAAGGCAGTAACATAAAAATACATAACTATTTTAAAATAATATGAGAATCAAATACCGATTTTCAAGTTCGAATGGAGTTAAAATGAACTAATATCAAATAATATAACCAACTACGCAACTAACCCATTAGAATATGTTTTAGTATATATATTTTGTTATTCTAATTTATTTATTTTTACTTTAATAATTTTTTAATTGAGATTTATGTTTATTTCAAAAGTTATTTTTGAAATATAATTAGCCAATATGACAAATAAAACATTTTGTTTTTTTTAAAGGAAATTGCATCCATAATCATTAAATTTTAATACAATATTCTATTCTCACAAAATAATTATAATGATAAATAAATTTTTAAATATTTACATTTATAATGATTAATATATTTAGTACTGTGTTGTAAATATTTATTAATGTAATATTATGTATTATTAATATAATATTACCATTAATATTAATAATTATGGTTGCTATTTTTTTTTTAAAAGTAATCATATTTATTATTACTTTCTGAATTTGATTTCAAAAATTATTTTTAGTTTAAATGTTTATTAACATTTAAGAAAACATCAAATGTTCAAGAGGAATTTAAACATGTATAACCTATGATTACTAAGTTATACAAAATTCTATTTGAGCTATATTTTTATTGGCATGGAAAAACATTTCTTTTAAAAAGATACGTCATCAATAAACAAAAAAGTATGTGAAAAACATACGTGAACAACAAAATATATATATATATATATAGAAAGAAAATGAAACTTTCCGTGTATAGATTATAAAAAAGGGAGAGAGAAATCTTTTTAAAAAAATAAGAGAAAAGAAAACTTTCCAATTGAGAGAAATATTAAAAACATCACAATCTATTAGAGATATTCACCATGTGGCAAATGTCTCTAATATGCTCTTTTAAGATGACGTCCATATCAAAAAATGTCATCTTGAATTGCATCTTAATTTGTGGACCGAAATACTTAAGATTTTTTCTTACACAGTTGTGTTAGTCACGATCACAAATAAGTTGACAAACACGTTTTTCTTTTGAGATAAATAAGTTTTTTGAGCTCATTTTGAAATAAATAAGTTGACAAATGCAAACATGTTTTGCATATTATCAAAAACAAAATAAATAACAAACACGTTTTTCAACTTTTACGTAGGTTACAAATTTGGCATAAAATGAGTGATATTAAGTTGACAGTTTTAAATTTCTCCGTTTTCTCAGAAAAAAAAAAAAAAGAGGAAGAAGTTTTAATTTCTCTAATATTTTTATGGTATAATGTAAATATAAACCATTATATTATATTTCTAAAAAACCATTAAATGATTTTTCAAATAATAATAATAGAAAGGATGGGCGACAAATTGGTTTGATTATTTGAGTGTAATTCAATTCAACTATATGATTATGAGTTTTATTTTAATTTATTTTATTTATATATGTTTTGTTTGACCGGATTATGAGTTTTATTTTTTAGCATTCAATAAATTTATTGATAGATTCACTTAATATGTTGATAGAAGGTAATATTTTACACACACATACATACACACATATATATATTACTAGAATAAATTCCCTAAATTTATTTCATTACTCTGTACTTTTTATTTTAGAAAACCACAATATCTATTAATTTGTGAATGAATGTTTAATTATCTATCAACTCAATTTCTTTTTTTATTCATGAGTCTCCAAGCACACCTTTAAAATGGATGGATTACAATAAATTTAACTATTTTTTTTTTGTTTGAAACCAAACTGTAACCTTCATTCACAAACAACCGAATCATGGAGACTACACTCCTCAACCACCATAGAGGCGATCTGCAGGGAGAGATTGATCCCCCGCCTAAAAAATTCATTCGATAGTTAAAGAGCACGATAGTTCGAAAATAAACTAAACATCAAATCCACAGGAGGATAGAGCTTTGCTAACAGATCCGCTACTCTATTACCACTTTCTACTACAAAAAAGAGAAGGAAATACTCCTAAAACGAGGGATAAAATCCCGGATAACAGCAATAATATTGCTGAGTTCTATAACATCATGGGAAACACCATTTTAAGATACAAATGATCGTTCGAGAATCCGATTCCACCATGATCCCCTGGGAATGCTCCAAGCAGCAATTTAGGAGATGTCTAAGACCGTCACGAATAGCCAAACACTCCATCACCTTTGACGACGACCCCACGATACTCCCTCTTGCACCCCCAAGCTTGGGCACATCTCATCTATCACGAGTCAACCACCCCACTCGTCTAGAACTGTTGGCCTCTTTCCACGAACTGTCAACATTTAGTTTCCATAACTTGTTCCTCGACGGTGCCCATTTTCCATTCGAAAGGGACTCCGAGCTCTTCCACTCTAGATCCCGAGATAGAAGAGGCACCGTATAAATTTATAGAATTGGAAATTAAAATAAGCAAAGTCTCTTTGTTAGCCTTTAAATTGCTATGCAACACCGAATCACAAAATTTTCAAATTTGCCACATTATAATTAAAGCTTTAAAATATTCGTTCCTTGGGATTCTTTCACAAATCCCTTGCAAAAAACTTTCCCCAAAATCCGCTGACCTGAAAAAAGAGACAAAGCCATTAAAATAAGGAAACATATATCTCCATGCATGGGTTGCAAGTTTACCGTCTTTGATCAAATGCATATTTGTTTCAGTTTCCTTCCCACACAAAGTAAAACTACCATTTATGTCCACTCCATTAGATTGGATATTCGCTTTTGAAGGGATCAAAATCTTTAACACATTCTAGGCTCCCATTTTAATCTTGAGAGCAGTCTAAACCTTATCATATCTTGACCAACATGTAATTGCACGAGGAGGAAGCCTAGTTCGACTGCGAAATATTCATTTCCAGATGATACACACTTTTAACACTGAAACCCCCCATTTGAACTTTCGTTCCAAATAACCTCGTCTTCCCTTGATGATAATCCCAACGGAATCTTAGAAATGATTTCAGCCTCCTCTTTCGAAAAAATAGAGTCAATCTTTCTTTTATTCCAATCATTATTATTTCCAATGAGATTGGCCAATTTAAACTCTTTCCAAGGATCCTTAACACTTAAGGTTCTAACAACATCACAACTTAACCAAGGATCTCTCCCACTTTAAACTCTTTTCGATCATAGGTCTATTTTTGCCTCTTTTAATTGGTTATCTCATCTACCTTATAAGCATGGTGTTAGAAAAAGAAAATTTATATTGAGATTTGAAAATATCTGGACTAACTATGAGGAGTGCAAGGACATTATTAAGGAAAATTGTGGTCCTCTTCAGGGGACTGAGTCTATGGCGAATCGTTTGAATGATAATGTGAGATGTTGTTTAAGAAAATTGGTTGGCTGGAACAAAAGTAGGCTCACAGGTTCGCTTAAAGAGGCGATTGCTTGAAAAGAAAAAGATTCTTTGCTTAATTGCAATATGAGAGAATTTTCAAACGAAATTAGAGTCATTGAACGTCAAATAGATTCTTCATTTCTTGAAGAAGAGATGTATTGGCATCAAAGATCTCGTAAAGACTGAATTAAATGGGATGATAAAAATACAAAATGGTTTCACTTGAACGTATCCTAGAGAAAGAAAAGGAATAAGATTGAGAGATTGTTTATTAAGGAGGGCATGTGGGCTGAGGATGAGGAGAGTATTAGCAGGGTATCCTTTGACTATTTTGCCATTATCTTCAAAAGGCAGTCTGAGTCGGAAACAAATACTATGAAAATTCTAGAAGGGGTTAATTAGGTGATCTCGATTGAGGATGATTCGTCCCTTGATAGGTTGGTTTCTCAAGAGGAGGTGAAATTGGCATTAAATAGTATGAATCCCTCAAAAGCTTCGGGTCCGGATGGAACAATTTTATCGCCTTAATTCCAAAGACTCACAATTCTTTAAAGATGGGCGAATTTTGACCAATCAGTTTGTGTAGCACCATTTACAAAATTATTTCTAAGATGTTGGCCAATAGATTGAAATTGGTGTTGAAAAAAGTCATCTCGATTAATCAGGCTGCTTTTGTGCTGGGGAGGATGATTTCTGATAACGTTGTTATTGATTTTGAATGCATTCATTCTATTAATAAAAAAAGAAAATGTACGAACAACTTTGTGGCTTTAAAGCTGGATATGAACAAAGCATGTGATAGAGTGATTTGGCAGTTTATTATTCGGATGATGGAGAAGATGGGCTTCAGCGAAAATGGATAAAAAAAATATATTCTTGCATGTCTTCTTTCAATTTTTCAGTGCTCATCAAAGGGGTGCCCAGTGAGGAATTTTCGCCCGGAAGAGGTTTGAGACAAGGGGATCCCCCTTTCCCTTTATTTGTTCCTGATTTGTGTGGAAGGATTGACATGGCTTATGAATATGAGAGAATCTTTAAACCTTTTTAATGGTCTTAAATTAACAATTATTGTCCCTCCATTTCGCATCTATTTTTCGCTATCGAAAGTCTCTTGCTTTTCAGGGCAACTTTAAAGGATTGTTCATATATAAAGGCGATTTTGGAATCTTATGAGAAAGCTTCTAGTCAAACCATTAATCAGGAAGACTCAACGATGATGTTTAGTAAGAATGTTCATTTAGCGGACAACATTGAATTGAGTGGTCTTATTGGGGTTCGAATGGACACAAATCTGAGAATCTATTTAGGGATGCCTTCTCATAACAAAAAAAACAAGAATGATTTGTTTAGCTCTTTGAAGGCGAGGGTAAAAAATTGTCTCTAAAAGTGAAAAGGTAAAATTTTGTCAAAATGGGGAAAAAAAGTGTTGATAAAAGTGGTGGCCTAAGCTATACCTCCTTATATAATGAGCTTTTTTTAACTTTCAAAAGGCATTTGTGAGGAAGTAGATAAAGATTGTGCAAATTTTTGGTGGGGTCATGATAAAGAGCGAAAACGAGCGCATTGAACAAGTTGAGAAAAACTTGGGATGGGCTAGGAAAGGGGTGGTTTGGGGTTTAGAAGCCTAAGTCGCTTTAATCAAGCTATGCCGGCAAAACAGAGCTAGAAAATAATACGCAACCTAGAGAGCCTCAAATACCGTGGTTATTGTAACCACACCTTAATCATTTTCATTCCTTTAGAACTTGAAATCTTAATTACACTCTTAGAGATGCGTTTTTTTTGCTATATAAGAGAATTTAGATCGAAGATTTACTGATTCTACCTTAAAAAACTATATTCAAACGAGTTTTTTTTAACTACTCAAAATAACTTTTTATTTTTACTATTTAAAATAACTCCCTATTTTTAATAAGTTATTTTTCACTACTCAAAATCATTTATTTTTAATCATTCATTTCTAATCATTTTTTAACTATTCATTTCAAATCCACATCCAAACAAATTATTGTCTCTAACTCTTCTACATAAAAACCACATCCAAATGAATATTTTATTACAACTCTTATTTTTAAATATTCAAAATAACTTCTAAAACTAATTCCCAACCAAAATCTTATCAAACACCTTGTTAAATATGTAATTGATAATTTAAATATATAATTGATGTGACTACTTTTGTATAAAGAAAAATAATAATTAAAGAAACAACCCCAGACTCAACAAACATTATTATAACATAATGTCTAAAACTAAATCCACTTTCATAAAGTTCAAGATCACATATTGAATGAAAACTTGGATATTAGAGAATATGGGGTTGTAATCCATATTACTTTTATATTGATGTTACTTTTCCAATGTGAGACAATTGAGATCTCAATATGACCCTTCAAGATGGTGTCTCTTTTGGGCTCACCAATCTTGAATCAGATGTCAATTTCATTTTTATTGGACCGATACCCATTTGGGATTTTATGGGCTCTGATACCATATTAGAGAATATGAGATTCCACCTCAAAACCAATTGATAATGAGGGGAGTAACTCATATCTCTTTTATATTAATGTTGGACTCCCCACTTTTCCAATGTGGGGCAATTGAGATCTCAACATGCCCCCCTCAAGATGGTGCCTCTTTTGGGCTCACCATTCTTGAATCGGATCTCAATTTCATTTTTATTGGACCAATATCAATTTGGACTTTTATGGGCTCTGATACCATATTAAAGAATATGGGGTTCCATCTCAAAACTAATTGATTTTGAGGTAGAACCCCATATTCTCTAGTATTGGAAATCAAAACCTAACTTCATAGATGAATGGAGACATCTATTACCTTTATTAAGATCAAAGCTTCATTGCCGACCCCCATATCATGAAGAGAAATAAAATATAAGGGTAGGCTTGGTAATTAATATTCCATGGACGACTAAATAATGTATGATTTATTTCTGTGAGAAGATTAACTTTTATATTTAATTTCCATCACCCGTTGTTAATAATAATAATTATTATGTACTAAAAAATAATAATTATTATTATATGGAACGAAAAAGAATTAAACAGAATGTCAGAAATATTTCTGAAACCTTTCGATTTGGAAAGGTTACTGAATTCCTGCATGGATCATTGTGAAATAATACACGTTTGCCTTTATTGTAAAGTCTAATGTTCAGATTTAGTAATATAGAAAAAAAAATACTATACAGATTTAGTTTTCTTATGTAGGAAATTTAATAATTGAAAAAGAAGAAAAAGAAAATCAAAGTTGGAGGGGTATTTAATTATATTTATTGATTACTGAATCCAATGAATGTGGATGCAGGAATAGAAATTTATTTAGTATACAGCTGGATTATATTTACATCAAATTTCCCCTCATAACGTTTCTCAAAAAAAAAAAAAAAAATTTCCCCTCATAACTGCTTTCTGTCAAAAAAATAAAAAATCAAATAATCCACTGACCATTTCTGTTATTCAGGTAGAAATTTGAATTTGAATTTGAATTTTTTTTTTTTTTGAGTAGAAATTGAAGGACTATAAATCCTACCTTTTCAGGGTAATATAAGTGATTGTGTGTTAAATTAAATTTCCGACAGATCATAAAATTAACATGCAATTAACATAGGATAGAATAAAGAATTGTGATATTAAATTAAATTACCATCAAATGATGAAACTAACATGCAATTAACATTTTCGATATGTTAGTTGAGTTATTATTCTTACTTTTTTATCTTTTTGACGGAGAGTTATTGCTCATTCTAATTGGTTAGTGTGTATGATTAGTATTTCTAAAAATAAAGTGATTTATTTAATAATCTTCTTTATATAAATCTTTTGGAATTATAAATTTTTACCTCTGTGTGTTTTTTCCTCTGATCAAGAACTATATATTTTTTTAAAAATTTAACATATATTTTTTAAAAATTTTAGCAATGGAATAACAAGATAAGAGATAGAACTCATCTTTTTATTTATAGATATATTAATAACCCATTTATTGCTCTTATTGATAAGATCATTATTGTTATTTAATCAATTTCAATCAAAATTAATTTTAAATTAAAGATTGGATTTTAAATTTATTGAAATTATATAGAAAGTGTCAACAAAAAGTTAATAATTCATCTAATATAGCTATACGTTCGTGATTAAGAAGTTAAAGTTTGAATTCTCCAACTAATATTTAGGAAATTTATCCTTCCTAGCATATTTTTGGCTCTTCATTATAATTATAGCACATTTTTAAAAATAATTTCATCCATAGCACATTCTTTAAAAATAATTTCATCCATAACACATTTTACCCAAAATTGATATTCTAACACCATCAGACTTCTATCAGTTCAACTGATAGACTTTAGACTTCTATCAGTTCAATTGATAGACTTCTATCGCTTCAACCAATAGAGTTCTATCAATTTAACCTATAGACTTTAGACTTCTATCAGTTCAACTGATAGACTTCAATCGATTTTGAGTGATTGAACAATGCAAATTGATAAACTTCAATAATTTTTGTGCCACAAATGAATAAGTTTGGGAATTGTGCTATACATGAAATTATTTTGTTTTTTTAATATACATGCAAAATCCATTTATAATAATACTTTGAGAATTTATCCTCCCTAGCATATTTTTTGCTCTTCATTACAATTGTAGCCCATTTTTTAAAATAATTTCATTAATAGTACATTGTGCCCAAAATTCCTATTTAAACTTCTATTAATTCAACTGATGGATTTTAGATTTCTATCAGTTCAACTGATAGACTTTACACTTCTATCAGTTCAATTAATAGATTTCTATCAGTTCAATTAATAGATTTCTATCAGTCAACTAATAGACTTCTATCAGTTCAACTAATAGACTTTAGACTTCTATCAATTCAATTGATAGACTTTAATCACTTTTGTGCTACAAATGAATAAATTTGGAAATTGTGCTATACATAGAATTATTTTGTTTCATGCAAAAATCCCTAATATTTATTGTTGAACTATAAAAAAAAACTAAATTTAAATGTATGAGATTATAAAAACTGAACTTTTGTAAAAGGAAACCCAAATTTCTATAAATAAATAATATATATATATAAATATAATTATATTTTCATCCTTTCCTTTTTAGGTAGACGACAAATTAAATTCACAAGGATGCAGCGGTGAAGGAAAAGTGGAAAGCTTTGCCTCAAAGTTGCTAGAAGCTTAATACATACATAGTTCGTGTTAGAGTATTTAAAGTTTTGGTGGATGAAGATCGAATTTTAGAAACTTATATGTTAAGTTCTTAGAGATCTACTATTAGGGGTGATCTCACCCATATCGGTGATTAGATTCAATGGTTCCTTCAATTCTAATGGAGTCTGATGGTAAAGAACTTATAAAAGCTATTTCTAATATCTCCCTGAATTTTTCTGAATTCAACATTATTATTATAGATATTAAATGTTTGATTTTTTCATTAGGGATTGTGAATATAGTATTATTGTAATAGAACCTATAATAGGATGGCCGATTATTTAGCCAAACAAAAGGATCCTTACTATTTTAGTAGAATGGACTCTTTCTCCTCTGTTCGAGATCTACTTATAACATTATACTGTAGATATCTCCAATTATGTCTCTACTCCTCCGGTGTATTTGGGTGCTTTCCAAGTTCCCAAGGTTATATATATAAAAAATACAAAAAGCGTAACAGCTTTGTTAAATAAGTGAGTATTATAGCTAAAAAATAATAATTTAGAAAACAATTATAATAAATTAGATAATGTGTAAACAGTGCCCGACAGTTTGAAGACCTAACTTTTTATACATAATTTAAAAATTTTATAGGACCATTCTGTTGTCACCTTTCGTATTTCAAAATTTATGAATCATAAATGTCTTTTTTATCATTTTGAAAAAACATGAAAAAAGAAAACACAAGTTTTTGTCACAGATGCTAAAAAGGTAAGACTAATGAATTACCGAAAAGAGATTCATCTTCATTTGGACTTGAAACATTGTTTTAATTTCCAAAATCAAATCTTGTGACTTTTTTTTAATAGTAAAAATTTAATTACTATTAATATGAAATGAAATGAAAAGGAAAGTTACATTAATTCAACATATCTCAACTTAGTTTTTTTTTTAAATTTTTTGAGACTAACATGTCTCGACTTACTACACCATATTATGACTTACTACACCATATTATATCTCATATGTCATGTTAGGATCTCACAAATGACCCACATTGGAAAATGGGAGAGTCCAACATTAATATAAAAAGAGATATGGGTTACTCCCTTTATTGTCAATTGATTTTGAGGTGGAACCCTATATTCTCTAATATGGTATTAGAGCCCATAAAGCCCAAACGGGTATCGATCCGATGTTTAATTCGAATTTATATATGTACTATCATTAAATCCTATTACAGAGTACATTGTTGCAGTGCGAAAAGCATTTGCACAACGGGGGCAACACCCCAGACTACTAATTCCTTTATTCAAGGAATATCTCAACATACATTAATATGATATTATTTAGTTTGCCATAATTAATTAGCTTGCATGACTTTTTTTTTATTATCACCTAAAAAAGCGTCGTCGTCCCCTCCTTATATATCAAAGATCTTTCCTTTAACTTAACAATGTGGGACGTTCTTAAAAAAAAAACTTAGCAATGTGGGACAAATTTGTTTGCCTAAAAATTCTCTCTCAAACAAAGTATATCGAGTCATAGAGCCCCACTCCTTTATTCTATTTCGAGATACCGCCGTTCAAACAAAGTACATCGAGAGGCATACGAGTCTGAACACTCCTTTGCTCTATATTAAGAGTCTTGATCTCCACATCTCTAAGTCTGGGGCCAAGTTTAGATACCACTCGTTAGGGACAATGAACATCTACTAACATTCATATTGATATGATATTATGTCTACTTTTGCCATAAATTTTCGTGACTTTATTTTTAGTCATTATTCAATATATATATATATATATCCCTTTTAACTTAGCAATTTACGAGAATTTTATTTGCCCTTTGTTTAACTAATGTAATTAATAAATTAATAGTCTAAAAAAAATTTAAAAAATAATTATAGACTCAACTTCTTGTTCTCAAATTATTCCTATAATGCACCTACTACATAGTAAGTTAAATGATTTTTTTTAATACAATAACAATATTTGAATATTGAAAAATTCAAATGTGTAACTTTTAAAGTAAAGGATATAACATTGAGTACGATAACATACATAAATTAATCGTACTCAATGTTCGGTTAAGTTTAAACAAAGCTATGTGCAATGAACAGTGAAAGAAATAGATAATTCAAATCTTTTTTAATAGGGAATAGTGAAAAAGGAAAACAGAAAATGGGCTGCGGGTGTTTTGTTTGGCTTTGTGGAAGAAAATAATAAAGTCTAAGTCTCATTCAAACTTTAATTTTTGTATCAATTTTGAGGCAAAAGTTTAAAATGAATTATCTTATTAATTAATTATAATAAATATTTTGCTTCACCTAAAAAAAGGAAGAAAAAAAATACAGTATCATTAGTTCTGTGGATCTGCAATTACTTAATTTGAACACCATGGCCGGATTTTCCCGGTTCAATTGAAAATGTGACGTGAGAATATATGGAGGTTTTCCTTTTCAACCATTGTTTTGTTAAAGATAGATTTGAATATGTTGATTATTATTATTATTATTATTAAGTTATATACCATATTAGTTGAACTGACTTTTATTAGGTTAATATATGTTGATTAGGAGAAAAGTTCAGTTCAAACTATATATTTCTTAAGCAGTCAACCAAAATTTAACCTAATTATGAAAAGAAGTGACAATGTCTATTGATTAAGAGTTTTGTTAAAAACATTCTCAAAAAAAAAAAAAAAGTTTTGTTAAAAACAAATATAGTTAAGATATTATTTTAGATTTATTATTTGATATTATTGGATATTAAGATTTATTAGATATTATCTAATAAAAAACGACATTATCAAAGTTTTGTTAAGAGATATATTTTAGAGATTTAATATTTGATACTAGTGGAAAATTAATGAAAAATTAGAGTTTAAAATTACTAGACCATCAACTTTTTCGGTGTGTATAATTGAGTTTCAAAACATAACAATAACTCAAAAGATATAAATGTATCCATAAATTTTTTTATTAAAAAAATGGATAGGTTATTTGAATTAAACTAAAAAAAAAGTATATATTTTGTAAGAAAATTATAATTGAATGTGCTCCTCTCACAAAATAATTATAAATGTAGGCAAATTTTAAAATACGGTTAATATTGTATTATAAATACTTACGACTACAATATTAAAATTACAAAGATTTCGATTTGGAAAAAAACACTAAGTTTAAGTGATAGTTTTTTTTTCTTTTATGAAAAAAAGATTGATTAAGTTTTTCAAAATATTTTTTCTTTTTTAAAATATATGGTGTAACTTTACGATATTTGAATGTGAAGGATACTCATAAAAATTAATTCAAGTATATACCGAAATAAATTTTGTTTTGAAGCCAATTATCCATATTTTCATATGTATATAATTTTTTTTTATAGACAACAATATTACAGAGGATTGATCAAACTTGTAACCTCATGATAATAAGGTTGTACAAAATGTCATTAGAAGTTTGTTATCGTTGGTGTGTAACTTTTTTCCTTTAATGTAAGTTGAAGTTTGCCTACTTAAGTTGAAAGTCATTTTTATACAATTATTAATTTAAACTGTTAATTGGTACAATTCAAATTTTAGGTGTCTAAATTAATACATAGGCCATTATTGCTTAAGGACCATAGGATGATGTCAGTTGCTAAGGAGGTGGGGGGCTACCAATTCTGGAGTATATTGCACCTAAGAGTGTAATAACCCAATCTTTTGGTTGTTTTAAAAAGATTAAAAGAGGACTCTTTTCGTATTATTTTTTAAATGATGGCAATCTTGAGGTTATGTCCAAGAAGAGAGGCATTTCAGTCTTTTAAACATAGAGTATTTAAGTTAAATTGTGGATCCCTAGGTCTGGGGTGCACTGTTCATCTTCACCATTGAGCCTCGTTCCCCGTTTTTCCGTCCAGTTGGTCGAGCCGGAGCTGCTCGCGCCGCCTTCAAGCGCAGATCTGCAGTCGTGGAGTTCTATCGTTGTTGTGGGTCGCAGGTTGTGCGGGTCGTGACGCGCGAGCATGGTGGGAGTGGTGTCGTCAGGATACGTGTGATTCTGCAGTCAAGCAAGCTGGTATCGCCGTCGAAGTCGCAGAAGAGGAGACGTTCGCCATAGCAGCTGCGAGCTGTGGGTCGTGTCAGAGTTCGGCGTGGTTCTGCGTTGCGTGCGTAGAGATCTCGTCGCACAAGGGTCGCGGGACTGCGGCGTGGTGGGTCTGTGTTTGGGTTTGTGCAGTTCACGCGGATCATCGAGAGCAGCCGCTGAGGTTCCGCCGTCGCCGTTGCCATCGTGGGGAGTGGTTGCCGTCGACGTCTGGGTTCAGCCGCCTCGAGGACCGCCGTCGGCAGCCACACCGGAGTTTAGGTGAGGTCCTCTTCTTCTTTTTGTTAGTTGTTTTGTGGTTTTAGGTTAAATGACTTCTAATCGAGGAAGAAGATGCTTGTTTGGGATGGGGTTAAAGTCATTTTTAATTGGAATAAAGCTATTTAAATAAAGATTAGGGGTTGTTTGGTTGTTGGTGCTAAGATATTTAAATGGAGAATTGAGGATGTTTGCTTCCTAGTTGATGGTTATTCAAGTGATGGCAAGTGTTGTCTATTTATAGGTTCTAAACTATTCAATTTATGGATAGGTGGTGTTTGGTTGCTGGTTTATGGTTATTTAAATAAGGAACAAGAGTTGTTTGTTTGCAAGTTTAAAGTTATTTAAATCTTGGATAAATAGTGTTTATTTATTGGGTTATGGATACTTAAATGATGGTTAAGCTTGTTTGGCTAGTGGTTTCACTTCTTTTAAAATGTGGTTAGTGGCTGTTTGGTTATGGGCTTAGTGGTTGTTTGGACTAAAAGTTAATGGGTGTTTGGTTTGGGGTTTAAAGGTGTTGAATGAGATTTTATGACACTTTGGCTAGATTTTGATCCATTGACTTTTATTGATCAGATTTGATCCGAACCATTTTCTGTTCTTCGAGCCGAGTTCGTGAGGCATGTGTAGCCGCTGAGTGTCTTCGGGACACGTTTTTTGAGGTTCTTCTCGATTTGATAAATTCAATATTCTGGATCTGATTTTGATGGTCTAAGGTGTTAGTTTTGACCGGTTGGTTTGTTTTAGGGCTCGGAATTGTGATTGGCTAGTTAGAGCTTCTAGTGGATTCATAGAGAGCTGTTAGTGGATTGGCCAAGGTAAGAGACCCTTTACCCCTTTCTCGAGGACCTGTGGTTAATACATGTGCCGGTTTATTTGCATTAGTTGATTTGTGTGGTTGTAGCATGACCACATTGTATGTTGCATTGATTGCATCGAGAGCATATACATCCATGCCTTGTCTCTTGTATGACTAGTGATGCATGATTCATGTATGGTTGCCTGATATGGTCGAGTTGCATGTGGTTGCATAATTGTCCTGATATGGACTTGCATGATGTTTGATGCATGGCTTGATGCCTCGTTTAGACCCAAACGAGTCATGAAGACCGGATAGAGGAGACTAGTAGGTGGGTGTGGACGATGATGTTCGGGCTCACACCCTAGCTTGAGGTGATATCCTCTCGCTCCGCAGGACTTTCGTGGATGGTCGGCCGGCAAGGCTCACGACCCTGGATAGTTTCTACTAGTAGCCTAGGCTCTCTCCAGGTAGGTGGTATGGGCCTAATATGGTTCCTTGGTGATTGGTGTGGCACCACCTTTCGCCGTGAGTACGGGGCCTAGAGCCAATAGGTTGCTCAACTCACAAGTTCCCTCTAGAGTAGGATGCCAGATTGCTCTCGAGTTAGAGGACTCTTGTGAGCTTTTGGTCTTGGGTCTACGATCCTTAGACTGCTCTGTGTGGGTTTTGTATACCCCTTGGTTACGTTGCTGGTCATACTTGTTTGCTCATGTTTGTATTCTTGTGCATGTCTGTCCCCGAGCTGGGGAAGCCTTACTGAGTTTGCTAAAACTCACCATTTCCACTGTGGAATCCCCACAGGTACTAATAGACTGTACCGAGATGGATGATCGACGGAGCTGGAGATGACCATGAGACCTGTTGCATTACTTTGTGTCGAGTCTTTTTAATTTATTCCTTCTGCATGAACTATTTAGGGGCATGATAAATTGTACATATTTACTTGAGCTTTTATGTTTTGACTCTTGGGTACTCAATGACACTTTGATTGAATTTTATGGTTTTTATAAACTTGATTCTTTAATGTATTTCAATAACATTGTTTTACCATATTTAATTATGCATGCCCTAAGTGTCAAACGTTGTTTTCATGCATTTAGAGTTCCGGACTTAGGTTTAGACCTTGATTTGGGTCGGGTCCTTACAAAGAGATTTTTTGTCTCTAAGAGGAAAAGACCCAAGATCTGTCATGAACATTCCAAGTTTTAGCAACAGTTAATTTGTCGTGCACACATAAGGCAAACAATCTTGGAAATTTCTCTCGAAGAAGGCCCTTGCCCATCCAATTATGATGCCAAAATAGACAATCCTTCCCATCATTGATCTTCCATTTAAGTTTCGCACAAAAATCAGTTGCAAATTTGCTAATGTGAATCCAAGGAGCTTTACTATTGACATGCTTGCTTCGGGTAAGGATAAAATCAAAAGTTTGAAAGCTTTATTTTGTAACAATGATTTTTCTCCATAGTCCATCTTTTTCCTTGATAAACCTCCAAATCCATTTGTACAACAAGGATTTATTAATATCAGCCTTACGATGTAATCCAAGACCCCCATTGTCATGAAGACGATTCACAATGTCCCACCGAACCAAGTGGGCACCCCCTTGATTAAAAGCTCATTTCCAAATAAAATTTATCATCGACATCTTAATGCTACTATAAATCCTTGTTGGGGTTTTAAATATGGAGAACATGTATGTAGGAAGATTACTAAAGATAGATTGGGCCAGAGTCAAACGCCCACCCTTAGATAAGAATTTTTATTTCCATTTCTCAAATTTCCTTTGTATGGACTCATAAATGTTGTTCCAAAAAACCAGCGATTTAGGAGATCTACCTAGAGGCATCCCAAGATACATTATAAGAAGGTTTTAACCTCGACAACCCCACTTTTTAGCTAAGTGAATCCTAATTAAGTACGATTTTTATACTAAGTGAATACTTTTACAATTCAAATAACTTTTTTTATGAATGAATTATCACACATCAAGAATTTTATCTTGAAAATCTAAAGAGACTTTCAAGCATTTGTAAAATAGTTGAGTTACTTTTCGCGATTAATTTGTTTTGAAACAAATGTTTACCCTATCTAATATCTTTATCCTCATATTTTGGTCATGTTTCTTAGAAGTTCTCTTGTATTGTTGACATTGGTTGTTTGATGTTATTTAGTTTGGCTTCACAAAAATGTTACGATCATTTTGACTTCCTGTTTGTTCTTGTTATTGTTTTGTTTTTAACCGAGCAATAGACTTATGACATCAATTATTATTCTAAACTTGTGATTTTTTATTCCCATTCCACTATTTTGATTATAAAGAAAAACTTGTGGGTGGTTCAGATAAGTACATATTACAGCAGGGAGTGTTTGTTTGTAGGTAGGATTTAATTTTAGAATTTATTAATTCTTATTCGAAAATCTATATCTAAACAAATGTTTATTAATTTTTTTTTTTTTTTTTTTTTTTAATAACTCTCATTTCTAACCATATATTTTTAATTATTCTATTATAATTACTAAATCATTTCTAACTACTCATTTTTATTCATTCTTTTTAAATCAATCAAAATAATTAATTTTTAACCACTAATTTTTAATCATTTATTTTTTAATTACTAAAAATAACTATTCATTTTAAATCTATATTCAAACAAAGTTTTGACTCTAACTACTCTACATAAAAATTACATCTAAATGAATTTTTAACTACAATTTTTAATTTTTAACTACTCAACATAACTCTTCAATATAATTTTTTAATCGAAATCCTACTTAAATATGTCAAACAAAAACTCTCATAGTTAAGCAGCATTTGGAGTGGTGTCAATTAAATATGTATATTCTTTTTCTTTTCTTTTTTTTGAGTAATTAATTTTTTTTTTTTTAACACAATTAAATATGTATATTTAGTGTGCCCAAAAATTGAGCAAAAAATTTGGCTACTTCTCCGGCATCATCTAGTACATGCTTACTATCATTCAGAAGAAAAATAATAAGTCTCATCATCATTTTTCTCTCATTAATCAAATTATCATCATTTTTATAGAATTTTTATACATTTTTTAAATACTTATTTTTCGAGTGTACTAATTTTATTTATAAATTCCATTAAATCTGAAATATCTATTTGTTCACCAAAGTCACTGACAAATATTTAACCGAAGCTCTCCATTTAAGTTGTCCATCACATCCCAAATTTGTTCAAAATTAAGCTTCAATTTTATTGTTTTCAAAAACTACAATTTCTCGTTTAAAAAAAAAACTACAATTTCGTAACTCCAATGCTACAAATGTACGTTTACAATAATAGCAATTTTAATTGCCATAAATACGCTTAAGGTTTCCAAATTCCACACCCTAATTCCCCATGTATATATACAATCTTGTATTACTCCACAAACCAAACAACTTATCCTCACCAAAATAATCAAATCCCATACTTATATTAATCTTCAAACTCAAATTTCTAGCCGTCCCAATGAAGTTAGCACTAGTATTGTTTCTAGTATGCATGGCTATTTTAGCACCATCCACATCGGCTCGTACAAACGAAGTTGCGGAATCACCCGATCCAATGGTTGTTGAAGATTTTTCGTTGTCGGGATGCACATCATTTCTTTCTAATGCGACAAATTGCATGATTGATGTGTTTAAGAATGCGATTGCTCCTCATCCTACTTGTTGCAAAGCCATTTCTGACCTCAACCATTGTTCGTCTAAGATTCTCAAAGACATTCCATCTAGTGATATGGTTTTGATTAAGAGCATTTGTGCATTATGGGGGGTTTCAATTTCTTAGAGAGAAAATTTCTTCTAGATTAAATGGGATAATTAATAAGAATGTCATGATGTTATTTGTATGCTATATATCTAAATTCTGTTCTTCTTCCATCATTCTATATTTCTTCCTTTGGTTCTTTTCGGTGTTTATCCAATTCTATAAATTATAATTTTGAGCATTATCAAACAGCCATTTTCACTAATTAAAGCGTATGTTTTGTTTATTTATTTTATAGTCTATTATTATTAATTAAGTCTAAATATTAATCAGTTTTATTAGTTAAAATATTATTTTAATTTTTTACTTTTGAATTCATTTCATTTTTAAGTATGTCTATAAATATCCATTTTTATTATGTACTGTCAACGTCTTTTTCGAGTCGTTGACATATGTTTTGTCGTCTTTGATTTGTACAATACGTCGATACTATATTGTGTTGTTGGTGATAAGACATTATTCTCGGTGCTGCATTATTGGTGATGATGAAATTTTTGCCGAGGATTCATTCTTAATGGCTTTTATGCATTAGCCACACAAAGTTGTGGATGCATGTTTCTTATGCTCTCAACCAGTTATCATATACCGACAAACTACTCTTATTAAAAATATAATGTCTCGTGTGGAACAACCTAATTCCCACTAATATTAATGCATGTAGTACTTGAGACATCTCCATACTCAGGATAAATATTAAACTTCCCACTAATAGTTATGCATGTTGTACTTGAGATATCTTCATACTCTCCTTGTTATTGCTAGTTCACATATATGAATATGTCTAGAAATTAATAGAAAAGGGAAAGAAATTGGCTTAAAATCTTTCGCTTGTAAAATCTTTTTTAAATAATTTTTTTTAGATAGTTAAATCTTTCTATTATTTCTATCCCATTGAATTTATATTTCTCAGAATCTTGATTCTTCATTTCAAACTCTTTAGCCAATTAAATATACGATCTTTATCGGAGCATACTACCAAACATGTCGTAAACGATGATAAAATGTTTTTTATAAACCTCTTAAAATATGCCAAAGGTGTTAATAATTGTGAAGCCGAAAACAAAAACAAAACGAAGTGGGCCTATGTAGGCCCATCCTCTCTTCACCATCCAATTTACCTTAGAAGTCACCAGTTTGGTGAATTACAACACGAAAACACAAGTTATTAGCCTTTTTGCAGTAGACGAAAAAAAGAAAAAAGAAAAAAGCCAGCTAGTTTCTTTGTGTTGTTGCAGTAAATTGTGACTCGATATCCTCTGGTGATTTGTTTCGTGGAAGAGTTTGAAAACAATCGTAGAATGATTTGTAAGCATTTAATTTTTAAGAAAAAAGAAAAATCTTCTTGAGTATTGTAAATTTTTTTAATCTTTTGATATTTTGGTAGAACTTGCATGGATTTTAAAGAACAGGATATAGCTCACATTAGGTGATGCAATATAAATAAGATGTCAATCGCTCTTTGTCTACAGAATACTCAGATTTAAATTCTTAGGTAGGTAGATATCATAAATTAAACACATCACCTTAACTATTCCAAAACTCTATTTGATCACTAGGTCAATTTATGATAGTTGATTTAATTTTATGTTAATGTGCCAATTTTGTTGATTGATTTTATTTTATGTTAATGTGCCAAGTTTGTCCAACACAAATGTCATCACGAAGGAATCAAATCTCTTATACCCAAGATTCCTAAAGAGTTTTCACTATATTTATACGATATATGGACTACTTAATTCATTACTAATTAATTTTGAGATGAATCTCACATTATTTAATAACAAATTGCAAAATTCATCCACAAATATGTATTTATTCATAGTAATAGCTAGCAAAAGGATTAACATGGGTTGGTGACGCGATTGGTTATTTGAATTGTCAAAAATGTATTTTTCTTTAATAATAGTAATGGAGGCGAAGACCAAAGTCAACTCGAAGGTAGAGAACTGAAAAACTCCGGCGAGTTTTCCGGCAGTCACTCACGGCTCCGAGAACTAGATTGCAATCTGCAGCAGCGGCGCAATAAGATATTCAAAGATAAAAGTTGTTGATTGGGACAAAAACTTTGAATTAATTTATTTACTTGATAGAAAAGTCGAATTCAAAGTCCATCATTTTGTTGGTAGTCTCTATATTATATTCTGCAATCTTGAAATTTTGGATCCACATGTTACAATTTTATAGTCCCCAAATTTCAACTCTCTGAATTTCTCTCTTATAAATCCCCAGCAACATCAACCATGGCCGGAATCAACCCTTCCGGCACCGTCCAAGACGTAGCTTCTAAAGGCGAACTGCCGGAGAGATACATCCACGAAGAAACCGATCGTGGAGCTCTAGTCGCTCCTTCCATGGCGGCTCCGGCAATTGACATCGCTCTTCTCGAATCTTGTTCCAATTCCGGGCCGGAATTGGAGAAACTCCGGCACGGACTTCAGACTTGGGGCTGCTTTCAGGTTCGATTTCAGATCAATTTGCTTTCTAAAGCCCTGATTATGTTTAGCGTTTTCTTCAAACCCTAGTTTCAGGGGATTCTGGGTCGTGTATACATAGAGATGTCCAAGGGGCAGAGCGAGGCTGGCTTCCCCGTCCCATGGAATTTTTTCAATTTTTTTTTTATAATTTTTTTTTATAATACTTTTAAATAATTAGATTTTCTTATAAAATATTTATAAATTTCAACTATAATATTTATTATTAAAGAAAAATACTCATATTCTTAGATAATTTCATCCACAATTATATTTTTATTTGAAAATAAATAGGTAAAGTATAGAAAAAAAAAAGTAAACGGGACGGGGATCGGGGACGGGGAATGGCCCCACGAGGAAAATGGACATCTCTATGTATACATGGTTCGGGTTGAGTTGGAGAAATTTATTGATTCTGTCCAACTTATGTATTAGAGTAAACCAATCCAACCATATACATGGTTAAGTTTTTATGTTAGCATGAGTTTTCAGTTGTGTTACCCTTCTTTTTCATTTCTAAGATTCAATTCATATCGTCAAAACAAATGTATGATGTATGATGCCACAATAAGACTAGTAACTCAGGAGCATCCGTGCATACCTTCGACCAAGAGGTCTTGGTTCAAGTCCTCCATTTTCAATGGTTATAATTTAAAAAAAAAAACAAAAACAAAAAAATAACAGGTATAAGATATCTATGTTATTAGTGTATATTTGTTACAAGTATTTTTTTTTAGAAGTATTATGAGTATATTAAAACTCTATCTTATTTCATTTATCTTATTTACACATACATAAATATATAACAATATTCGAGCAAAAAAATTAGTCAATCTAAGAATTGACTTAACTCAACAAAAATTACAAAATGGTAATCCAACTTAACCCAACAAAAATTTTAATGGAACTTTTATTGTTTGGGTTGGGTGGTCTGAGTTGCTCGGGTTATAAGTTTTTGTTTACATTCCCAAATACTGCATCTCGAATTCAGTAGTGTGTTTGGAGATCTTAAATTGCTTCAAATCAGACTAAAAAAATGTACGGAGTAGTGTTTGGAATAGATACTTGGAAGATTTGTGGTGTTATTTTTCAGGCGGTAAATCATGGAATGTCCGATGAATTTCTGGAAGAAGTTCGTCAATTAGTGAAACAGTTCTTTGGTCTTTCAATGGAGGAGAAATTGAAATATTTAAGACAAGAAAATGACATTGAAGGATATGGCAACGATATGGTTCTTTCCAATAACCAAATTCTTGATTGGACTGACCGTTTGTACCTTACTGTATTTCCAGAAGAAAGCTGTCGTTTTAAGTACTGGCCAACAAGTCCTCAAACATTCAGGTACTTTTCTTTTTTTTAAGATTCAACAACATTTGCTGAGCAAAAAATTGAATCTATAACTTTATAGTAATTCAATTATATAAGATATAGATAGGGCTATGAAGAGTTCATAGAAGATAACCTCATGTAAGGATCTATAGTGAAATTTGAAACTACTTCATCTTGATGGATGACCCTCTTCCTACATCACTTATGTAACCTGCCCTATTTCATCGGGCTTGGCACGGGATTTCTCTCTCACAACCCATGCAGTTCATAGTCCACATAAGTTGCAAGTCTTTTTCAATCCACCATCTAATGTCGAATGGGATGCGACCGCATCTCCCCCTTCCTTCTGTGCAAGATCCATTGGTTTCTCTATATATGAGTTTTGCCTCTCGGATATGCAACCTTCTTTTTAGGATTTCAAGTTGGATGTATACTTCCTGATTAATGTTATTTCGTATTTACCGTATTATCTCATTGTAAAAGAACGGTTCAAAATCTGGCCCAAAACCTTTTAACATTTTCATCTTTATCATTGAAAATGTTTTCATTTCCTATAAAAAAAAAAAAAAAAAAAAAAAAAACCTCATATTCAGTTACTTTTCTCTAATTTTCACAATTCCCTTAACTCTATATTGAATGTTCTGAGGAGTTTAGTGAAGACTAAAGTTTAATTAGATTGAGGGGTTATAAATGGTTATGGTAGAAATCATCATATGGATAAAAGGATTATGAATGGTTAAAAAATCGAGTTATGAATAGTTGAGCTAGAAATGATACTATTTTTGGAGGTTTCATAAAACCTTTTGTAGATGCAACCTCTAAACAAATCCTCTATTTAAATGTGCAGGGAAGTTCTTCAGAAGTACACTGAAAATGTGAGGCTGCTAAGCCAGAAAATCCTCAAGGCCATGGCAAGGTCATTGGATTTAGACGAGAATAGCTTCCTCAACCAGTATGGGGAGCGAGTTAAACTAGACGCACGGTTCAACTTCTACCCGAAATGTCGAAACCCCGATCTTGTTCTCGGTGTTAAGCCGCACGCAGATGGATCAGCAATCACTCTCTTGCTGCAGGACAAGGAAGTGCAAGGTCTTCAGTTCTTGAAAGGCAGTGAGTGGTTTAATGCCCCAATTGTTCGCGACGGTCTTCTCGTCAATGTCGGGGATCAAGTAGAGGTAAACGCTTATTCCAAAACCAGTTTCGAACGATGTTACATCGGTGCTGACG
The DNA here is from genome assembly GCA_036507275.1 of Sicyos edulis. Classification (NCBI taxonomy): domain Eukaryota; kingdom Viridiplantae; phylum Streptophyta; class Magnoliopsida; order Cucurbitales; family Cucurbitaceae; genus Sicyos; species Sicyos edulis. Next base: position 44,261,420 of record CM071847.1, on the reverse strand, counting down.
AAATCAAACTGTGCAGATCACAAGTAATGGGATATTCAAGAGTCCAGTTCATAGGGTGTTGACAAACTCGGAGAGGGAGAGGATATCTTTGGCAGTGTTTTACCTTCCAGATTCAGAGAAAGAGATTGAACCACTTGAGAAGCTAATCAATGAAACACAGCCAAGGTTGTACAAGACTGTCAAGAATTTTGTTGGACTTTACTTCCAGTACTACCAGCAGGGTCAGAGACCAATGGAGGCAGCAAGAATCTAAATTGTAGATTTTGTTGCAAATGTTTGGAAATAATGGAGTGCTTTGAATTTCATAAGATTCACTGCCATTTACATACAGAACTCTAAACTCTACAAAGTTAATTCTTGTATTCTATTCAGACCATCGTTATAATTTTGTCGATTACTAAGAAGTCATGAGTCCAAATTTCTCCTTTGCTACAGTTGTTGCCAACAATATGATCATTGGTGTTTCCAGTCTTTTTCATCTGGTTAACCTGCAACAAATTCATACTTATAAATGGGGAAACATTTAGACCCCATCTTTTGGGGTTTTTTTTTTCTTGAGTTCCCATTTTTTTGGTAACCCTAGGGATTATGATCAAAAGCTAAAAAATTAATTTTAAAAAACATGCTTTTTGGACTAAAAAACTTGAAAATAATTATAGAAAACGAGCACAATTCCAAAAAACTAATGTCAAGACATTAATCAAGTTCTAAATGGTTTCGTGACATCCCTTGCTAATTTCTGAAGAGGCTTCACTCATCCAAAATTGTTTGAAGCATAACAAATGTCAAATCACAGAATGCACCATAACACAAAAATAAATTTCAAAATGCCATTGATCATAGTGAAAGTACAGCTAAAGCATTTGGCACCAATTAATATAGAAAAATCTTGTTAATATAAGAGCCCAAAACCATTGCTAAAAAAAGCTTCTGATACTCAAAACTGGCGCCTTGGCGGCCTTGCCTCTGCTTGTGTTACTCGGATGGGTCTTCCATTCATGTCCTGCAGCAATGCATACAATTTTACTTAGATATCAAAATATTTGATTCCAAGTCATTTAATTCGAATGAGAACAAAAAATAGACTTCCGCTTTGTAAAACCATTAGAAGTATCCATGAAGGAAACAAGTTAATCCAATGCATATAGACAGTAAAGATGCAGCTACAGATCATGATTTACACATTTAAACAACAGAATTTCATACTCATAACACTTTAGCCCTTTTTTATAAACATTTTGTTTTGAGTTTTGGTTTTTGAAATTTAAGTCTACAACAACTACTTTATACTTGGATATCTTCATCTTACCTAGATTTTTAAAAACTAAACCAAAATTTGAAAACAAAAAAAGTACCTAGTAAAAGCTTGTTTTGGTTAGTATTCACATGCTTTCTTAAGGAAAGATAGAACACAATGTAGTGTTTTGGTTAGTATTCACATGCTTTCTTAAGAAAAGATAGAACACAATGTAGGTAATTAGAGTAAAAATAAGTTTAAGTTTTCAATAACCAAAACCAAATGGTTATCAAATGCGGCCTTAGTTTCTAGTGGCATGATCTCCTAAGTGTAAACAAGTCAGGGCTATATTTTAATTGAACATAAGGAAGCATATCAAGATTCATATGTAAACTTACAGCTCCATCCAAGGACCGAATGGCATTGTTAACTTCCTCCGCTGAATTATACGTTACGAAACCAAAGCCTCTAGATCTTCCGCTATCACGGTCATAAACTACTTTTGCCTCCACAACACTTCCTTGTTCCCTAAACAAGTTCTCAAGTGCAAGGTCATCAACACCCCACGAAAGGTTACTGACATGAATACGGTTGGGGTTATCAAATCTTGAAGTATTTCTGGAACCTCTATCTCTGAAAGAGAAATCATCCCTTTTTGGTGGAGGGGGTCCATAATTTACTTTCAGAGACCTGCCCTCGAGCTCCTGTGAGGAGTTAACCACGAATCATCAATTAGAAGCAAATCCAGTACACCATTGATTGAATATAAATTTATGTAACTAGATCACAAAGGCAAATCTATGAAACTTTTGGCATTCAAATTATGCATCAAGAAAGACTATGGAAGCAAAGCAGATATACTCTACATGCATTTTGCCCCCACAAAAAAAGGCAAATCACTAAGATTGGTACCCTGCAACGACAAAATAAAATTGATTCTCAAACTTTGGACACTTTCATTCTTTATAGTTATAACACCAATTGATTCTCCAAGAAGTGAATGAAGCAGAAACAGAAACAATATTGCATAATGTTGAGACATGCCTTAAATTATGATGACCCACGATTATTTAGTCGGGGTGGTGTCTCACCACCCGGTCAGCGAGCCCCAACACCACCCATACGAACCATGCAATTGGATTTACATTTCGTAATTGGACTTTTATGTATTTTAGGCATATTTTGTAATAGAGTTTCATGAAAGTGACCAATATAAAATCTCTTAAAAAGCTAGGCCCATTTTTGTCTCACCTTATTTATGTTTATCTTTGATTGTTGTTTACATAACTAATAAGTTAGAGTAAAAGGGGGGGGTTTAGCCACGCCACTTACATAGCCATTAAATTGTTGAGCAGCTGCTTCAACCTCATCAACACTCGACATTGTGACAAAACCAAATCCCCTGCTTCGTCCAGTCGTCTTATCATAAATCACCTTTAAAAATAAACCAAAAAAACAGCAGACGCTAAAGAAAGCTAGGGCAGAGAAACTTAACAACACAAACACAAATCCCAACTCAGAACCAAACCTACAAAACAAGAAATGAGAAAAGTACCTCGACCCGCTCGACTTGACCGGCGCTTTCGAACAAGCCGGCGAGTTGAGCGCTGTCGACGTTGAAAGGAAGGTTTCCGACGAAGAGCTTGAGGTCAGGAGCACCGCCGTCGAGCGTTTCTTCGTCCTGGTCGAACTCGGAGGAGACGGCGACATTTCGGACGAAGCGAGAGGGCAATGCCGGAGAAACCTTATCAGAACGGAGAACGAAGGCGGAAACGGAAATGGGATTGGAGAAAAGGCGAATGGAAGAAGGATTGAAATTAGGGTTAGGGTTAGGGTTAGAGAGGGATAGGGTTTTGGGGGTTAGGGATGAGAGCGTTAGGGAAATCGCAGAGGCAGCCATGGCTTCCGAGTTTTTGAGATAAGGTTGTAGAACCCTTAATGCAGGGAACCTACATATTTATAGCAGATTCTTTTTTTTAATTGGGAAGGGGAACAAATACCTATTCTCCGAATGGTATTGAATTGATTTACAATCAAACAATCAATCCGTCCTCCAAACCCATTTGGATTTTATGTTAATTTCTGAAAGTATATATCGTAGATATGATATTATAGTTGCCTAAGATAATTACATTTTTATTCTTACATTTATGATCGTAAAACTAACTATTGATATACATTCTACTCTATTTGGATATTAATAAAATTTACATAAAAATAATTTTATAATCACTATAGATTGAATTTTACTTCTTAATTAGTCAATTTCTTCTTAATCACTAACCACTCTAATATAGTTAAGATCAATGTAAGTGTACAACTCTATTTTACTCTATATTTCTTTTAGAGAATTTACTCTCAACCGTGCATTTTACTTATTGTATAATATTTATAGTATAGTTTATCTTTTTTCTATTTAAATATTTATCTCTTACCTATAATTTTATAAATCAAACCAAATTTGAACAAAAAATAAATAATTAAAAACTTGTTTTTGCTTTTTAAAATTTAATTAACATTTTCACATAGATTCCGAAGGAAAGATAAATATATTGTACTAAAAATGGAATATAGGCTAGGAAATTTGAATAAAAATAAATTTAAACTTTAAAATCAAATAATTATCAAAAGTTTTATTTTTTCTTTCCTTCTTAGTACAAGTTTTACTTTTAAGGATTATTGACAATGATAAGTTTTGAACCCAAAATTCTGAGGGAAACATGCTCTTAAAGTCCAACTTTTCAACCACTACACCACTGCTGGGGACACAATAGTATGAATTGACTTAGTAATAAAAGAAGATTAAATATTAAAATTTATAAAATTAACAGATAATGTTCACATTCTTAAGAATTAATTCTTACCCGACTTCTCGATAATCAAATGTTTAGAATTTAATGATTTTGTTTACAAGTTGATTTTATCCCACACTAATATAGCTAAGAATATACTGGAACGGAATAAAATTGATCACCCATAATTTGTACGCCAAATATCTAAAATATTTCAAACAAACCTTTAACAATTTCATAATTAAAAAAAAAAAATTAAGGCTAAGAGTCGTTTTTATTATATTTATTTTATTTTTAAAAGCATTTAAACTGTTTCAAATTAGTTTTTTTTTAACTCATAATTTAGAAATATTTTGCATAATTTAATCATAAGAGAGAAGAAAAAAAATTAATAATATATAAATAAGTGAATCAATTTTAAAATGTCACCAAATTAATGATGAAGAAGTCTTACAAATGGCCACTTGCTCCGTGCTGAGCAATCACAGCCATCCATTCTTCCAAGAATCAGATATTTGCAGCATCAGATATTTATAACCAAACAATATATCATGGAATTTTTCTGTTCGGCACAAATGAGCCCAGATGACATGAGATACGATGCTAACCACAGGAAAATATTGTTTAAGATGAAGCAAGATAAGAGATTTTACAATTTCTCTTGGATTGGGTCGGATCAGGCCTCCAATCAACAATTTTTTACTCGTTCAATTCAATCAAAACTAAATTTGGATTAATATTATATATATATATATATTTGTATTAACAAGGAACGTGCACTATTGAATAGGTAATTTAACCTAAGTTTAAATATAGTATCATGCATTTTTTTACATATTTATGAGTGGAGTTTTTGAGAAGGAAAAGAAGATTAATGTAAGTCAATAACCCAACTCAAAAAATATATGAGTTTCGTTGAGTTGGTACAATACATATAGGGTTTGGATGGGTTAGCAAATTGACTGATCTAAAAATTTTTATTGATTCAAAAAATTTCTCTAATCGAACCTGAATCAGGTTACAATCATACGAATTAATAAATATTGTTTTGATCACAAATAAAGTCATTCTTTGATTGTCCGACACGCTTGTGTCATGCCCTAGCCAGTAAGCAAAATGACATCGTTTTGAACTTAATTGTTTTAGAAAAAAATGGATTCCACATTATATAAAAGTTTTTTTTTTTATTTTTGAAATATAAGTTTGTTTTCAATCAATTTCTCATCTTTTCAAAGATGTATTTAAATCCAAACGATAAAAAAAAATTGAAGCTATTTTTTTCTTAATTTTTAAATAAATAAATAAATAGTCCCAATCTTTTTTTTAGTACTAGGCATGAGCACGGGATTTCAAATACTTTATTATAAAGAGTGGAAATGAATTAACTTCAAACTCGATAACCAATAGCACCATCGTGAATAGACCCAATCCTAATAAAAATAAAAATAAATTATTGAAAAATTTTATAACAGAATGACTTGGTAATTGATAGTAATCCAATTTAACTCCATCGTAATAAGTTGGATCCTTAATTGGGCATTTGTGAGAAAAGTATGGAAAACTAAAAGTTAGAATAACTATGGTAGCTCTAACCATAGTTACATAAAACAACCCCCTATGAAATTGGAAGCTCTAACCGATTCTTGGAAGAAGGAAAATCAGAAAATAACAGAAAATAACGGTGAAGTTGGAGAATTGTAACTATAAATCCTCCTTCATTTCCCCATCTCTCTCTTCAGATCTGAATCTCCCCTTCTAATTTCTGCAACTCTCTTTTTCTACTTGCTCGGCATCCATGGCGTACGACAAGATCCTCTTGGGAATGGGCAACCCTCTTCTCGACATCTCCGCTGTCGTCGATGATCACTTCTTGAACCGGTATTTAACCTTCTTCCCTTCAATTTTCCCCTCATTTTTATTCATCTTTCCTTGTTGTTTTTCACGGTTCTTTTCATTTCTTAGCTTTCTTGTTTGTATTGGAGACGGGTTCGCATTTATGAGATAGATGAATTACTTTTCTTTTTGGCATTGAGATGGATGCACACACTATCTAATATGTCTCATAGCCCATTAAACCAAAACGACTATTCAATCTAATAAAATGAAGTTAGAATCTGAATCTGAATCCTTGTTACAATGAAATAAATGTCCACATTATCTAATATGTTTCAGTAGTCCATTAAACCAAAAGACTATTCTGTCCAATCACATTAGATCAAAACGGTTATTCAATCTAATAAAATGGAATTGGAATCTGATTCAAGATTGGTGAAACCTAACCGAGGGCATGTTAGGATCCAATTAGTGTCTCAATCCTCCAATCATTTAGTTTTGAGATTAATGTCCGCACTGTCTAATATATTGTGTTTACACTATTAATGTCTTTGTTGTATTTTGATTGTTTAAATTTACTCTGTTTTGTGCAGATTCGACATCAAGCTCAACAATGCTATTCTAGCTGAGGAGAAACATCTTCCAATGTAAGGGATTGCCTTTTCTATTTTTTGACTGCTATTCGTTTGGTGGACCTTTATTCTTTAATTCTCCAGAGAATCATTCATTGTTTTTGACATTAACTTGTGGGGTTGCTTCATAATTAAGTTTATTGTTACATTCCATCTCTATGGATATGGAAATCAAGTTCCTGGTGGAAGTTTGAGAATGACATTAACTAATATTTTGATGTTACTTGCTGTTTTTGTTTTGTTTGAGGCTTTGTTTTTCTAACACAAAAGTACAAGGATTTGCAAGAAGCTGACAATAACTTGGTTAAATAAGTACTTAGTTTGTGATGTATTCATTTAGTTGGAATGAAGTCAGGATGTTATGTAATGGTTTACCTGGGAATATTTAACTTCAAGTGAAAAATGAAAAAAAAAAAAAAAAAAAAAAAAGAATTACCAGTTTGTAGGTCTTGGATTGGTGTATGCATCTAACATATTAGGGAATACAGTAACAATTCTTGTAATTTATTATTTCATTCCTAATCTTGGAGATGCTTTGGATTGTTATGGAAATACTCTGACCTATTAACAGGGACAAGCAAAAGGGAAACATAAACAAAAATCATAGAATTAATATAAATTTAGAGAGTTGTCTATGTCTCCATTACTTCGATGTCTCCTGATGTCTGATCCAGGGACCAGTGCGGTTACCCCAGTTATAGTGGAGTGAAACTCCGATTTTCTGGTTTCCATCAATATATGTATAAAGATATGTGCGATGATTGTCTTTCTTCTTCTATTCTTATCTTTTATTTTTCTTTTTGTGGATCTAATATTTTTGCTTGTGTTGGATTAACATTTATGAACCTTGTTCTTTTTCCTTTTTTTTTTTTTTTTTTTTCTATTCCAATTTCTCTAAGAATTTCTATTGAAGATAATTCTATGATGATGTTGTTGATTTCTATGTGCATATTTTTGTAGATATGAAGAATTGGCAAAGAATCCTAATGTGGAGTACATTGCTGGAGGTGATTACAGATGATTGAACCTATTTGTGTTATTTTAATTTTAGAATATTTATGAATTCATCTACTGTTTTCTAAGTGCAGGTGCTACACAAAACTCAATTAAAGTGGCTCAGGTATACTAATTTGTTCCCTGGTGAATTTAACAAGTAAACCATGTGTTTATTTTCTGGTGTGAGATGAAACTTTCCTTGCCTAATTATTCAGTGGATGCTTCAACATCCTGGTGCAACAAGCTATATGGGTTGCATTGGAAAAGACAAATTTGGGGAGGAGATGAAGAAAAACTCAAAAAGTGCTGGTGTTAATGTAAGTTTCATATTCTATCACTATCTTCCATTTTGATGATAATTTTAAGTTGGGTAAATTATAAGTTTGGTTTTTATGAAGTTAATGTAATTTATAAGAACCAAATTTTAACCTTCTTCAAATTAAGGTACTAAACTCTAGTTTTTGAAACCATGAAAACTAAACTCTTAACTTTCTTCGAACTATAAAAACCAAACTTATAATTTAGGTCTTGTTTGATAACCATTTGGTTTTTTGTTTTTTGTTTTTGAAATTTAAGCCTATTTCTACTCAAACTTCCTACCATGTGCTCCATCTTTCCTACAATATATCCAAATTTTATAAACAAAAACAAGTTTTGGGAAGCTAATTTTTTTTGCTTCCAATTTTTGGTTTTATTTCTTAAAATATAGGTAAGATGGAGATATCCAAATAAGAAAAAAAACTATGATAAGATAGTTGTCGTAGGGTTAAATTTAAAAAACACAAAATGAAAAACAAAATGGTTATCAAACGGTGCCTTATCCTTTTTAAGTTTCAAAATTCACTTATTTAAGATCTTGTTTACTCTTTTGCCCATTGGTATTTGAAAAATTAGGTTCAATATTATGAGGTTGATTCTACACCAACAGGAACCTGTGCTGTTTGTGTGGTGGGTGGTGAAAGGTTAGTAACATAAGCTTTCTGCCCGTACAAAATGGTTATTTCTTAGATTCTTACTTCTACTTCTAAAAATCATTAATTTAAACAGTACCCACATGTGTCATATTATTTGTTAGATGGTCTAATACTAGTTTGTTTTCTGCATACAGGTCACTTGTTGCCAATTTGTCTGCTGCAAATTGCTACAAGGCAGATCACTTGAAAAAACCTGAAAATTGGGCATTAGGTAGACACCAAACACATATTATTGGATTCCAGAGGGCTGTTTGGAATCTATTCTTAAAAAAATATATTTATTTTAGAGTTAGAATTTATTAAACATGCCTGCTAAACTGTTAAATTAGAAGTTCTCTTCAAAATCTTTCCACCTTGCTTCTTCCCTACTTTGTCTCATGGTGGCCTATATTTGTACAATAACCTAAACCGGTGGCCAACGAGAGCACTAGCTTAGCGGCATCTTGATGTAATAGCAGCTACTAGATCTGTGGTTTGAACCCTTAAAAAAACCTGGACTGGTGAATAGTTTTTATGCTGCAACTTTACACATTATCAAGTTTATCTTAGTTCTTGTCAAAAAAACTGTTCTGCTGAATTAGCTGCCAAACAATCTCATAGTTTTTGTTTGAAATATTTTAGGGACCTCTAGATAGGATACATTATGCATTCTTATGAGCTAACTTTGATCATTATTTGCCACATTGCCAGTGGAAAACGCCAAGTATTTCTACATTGCTGGGTTTTTCCTTACCGTATCACCAGACTCTGCTCAGCTTGTAGCTGAACATGCAGCTGCAAACAAAAAGGTAAACAAAAAGGGCAAAATATTTCTATCCACGATACAAAATCAAAACTAATTCATTTGTAGCAGAAAATCCAAATTAAGTTCTATCACTCATATAATTCAATGAGTGATAGAGTTTTATCATTTGTTGAGTTCTATCACTGATAGAAAATTATGTGCTATAGATGAATTGTTTTAGAAATTGTGCTGCAAATATAATACAAGATGTAGAATATGCTGCTGAGAATATATTTCCTAATCATTATAGTTAATAGTTTATGACAAGACTTCAAAACATGTAGCTAATATTGCCAAGCATTTGCAGTATTTCTCGATGAACCTGTCTGCTCCATATATCTGTGAGTTTTTCAAGGATGCACTAGAGAAAGTTTTGCCGTAAGTACTAAGTACCAATGTATGTTATTTGGTGACGGTAGGAATCGTCGACGTGTTGACACGGTACATATCATTTTTCTTTTTGATGTTTCAGGTATATGGACTTCGTTTTTGGTAATGAAACCGAAGCAAAGACGTTCTCGAAAGTTCAGGGGTGGGAGGTAAGGGTTCTCTTGGTCCCATAAAGAACTTGAATAATGGCTTTCATTTTGTGTATAAAAAGAACTTGAACTTTTTATTACCAGACTGAGAATGTTGAGGAGATAGCTCTAAAGATCGCTCAGTGGTCTAAAGCATCAGAAACACACAAGAGGATTGTTGTAATTACTCAAGGACCAGATCCAGTTATAGTAGTTGAGGATGGAAAAGTGAAAAAATTTCCAGTTATTTTGTTGCCAAAAGAGAAACTAGTTGACACAAATGGAGCAGGTATGTTCTGCCTTCCTTGAAACTTAATGTAGTTCAGGGGGGTGCGTTTGGGGCACAGGTTAGATTATTATAAACGAAAGGACACATGAACAAACATCATAAATGTGTTTTAAGAACATATTTTTGTTTTGTCACTCTATATCTTTTTGTAGGAGACGCATTCGTGGGAGGATTTCTATCTCAGTTGGTTCAAGAAAAACCGATCGAAGACTGCGTAAGAGCTGGCATTTATGCATCAAATGTCATCATCCAAAGGTCTGGCTGCACATTCCCTGAGAAGCCTGATTTTAAATGAGCATTTTCCTCTTCTAATATCGACCTCTAGCTTTATTACCAATTGCTTTATATTTATATTGTAAAGCCGAAGTTCTCGTGTTTTCTCGTGCGGATCGTCGCTATTTCATGCGCACATCCCAATGGTTGTTTACCATATCCCTCTTATACCCAATTATTATAGAAATAAAATTTTTGATAAGAGAGCCTTTTACTTCTAAGTATCTTGTCATGAAATTTTATATGGTCCACAACTATTGTATCTAGAGGTGTTGTCTTTGGAACCAATGTTAGTTAGGCCTTTGAAGCAAATCTGTTAATTTTTTTTTACTGAGGTTTCTTGCATTTCCATGGCATCACAAAAAAAAAACCCCAATTAAATTGGCCCACAAGAGAGTAGACCTCCAAAAGCATTAAACACAATAAAATGCAGCCTTATTAGAAACCATATTGCTAAATCTGGTTGCAATTATTAAGGAAGCAGTTAAGGGATACAGTTGCAAATTGTAATCAACTATATAAAGAGCAGCGATGACCAAATAACTATAAGGTTACGAGTTCAAATTCTTCAACTCTCAATTATTTGTTGACTTAAAAAACACTCTTTTAACGAGTAATTAATTAATTGGTGATGTGAAGTTGTGATTCTCCACTGTTTGTTATGGACAGGTGAATGATTTTGGTAACATCAGTGATTATTCTTTTATGTTTAAATTAACATTAATTCAAGAAAATCATTTTCTTTACTTGGATTTTGTTAATCATAAATTCCCTTGTGATATTAGTTTATGTTTATCCAATTCCAGATTCAAGTTTATTCTTAAAACATGGAGGATGAGCAAAATAGTCTGACTTTTAAATTTAGAAACATTTAGTTTATCAATTGTGCACTCAAATGTCTTATGCACTATGCCAAGAACAACATCATCATTTGTATGAGATCTTTTGAGTAAGGATAAAACAAAGTTACGAGAATTTATGTTTAAAATAGAAAATATATTATACAAATGTAACCAATTTGGTCTAGAGTTGTTGTGTATAACAAATGATCAGTTGATAGATATACAATGATAGATATTTCAAAAACAATAAATCTGTGCAACTATTACTTCAAATTGGATGGTGGTACACGATTCTCCTGCACAACCGGTTTCAAATCCATATGAACTAGAAGTTGTCTAATTTCATCCTCAGTAAATGTCATATTTGGGTCGTAATTCTCCATCTCGGCTGGAATGGGGTGATTCTGGTCGTATACTTCCATCGATGTCGTAGGCCGAGAAGAAGCCAATGTTTGTGTTGGTGCTGGAACTGATGTTGTAGGCCGGGAAGAAGCCAATGTTTGTGTTGGTGCTGGAACTGATGCTGTAGGCGGCCAAGAAGCCAATGGTTGTACAAATGTTGGAACTCCTTTCCTCACTGCTTTCACAATTCTTTTTCGAATCTTGCAAAGTACATACGAATCATGTGCTTTCCTTTCGGTACAAAGGCGGATCGAGAGTGTACTCGTACATGGTCCAAGAACAATCCTCGATGCTACCTTTGAGTTTAGGATTCTCGTAATGAAAGCGTTTGACACTACCGATAAAGGCACCGATAGCCTCGGAAAATACTCGGGTTGCTTTGTTTTCACCGCTCCAAGTAGCGCCGTTGGAGGCAACCTTTCGGACGATACGCGATTTCTTCTTGTTGAGTGTGGTGAAACAAAAGAAGTCTTGACCATCAATCCCTCCAAATGGTTGCCATAGGAGAGAAGGTTCTTGGGTGTAGAGGTCAACCATGGGTAGAGTAAATGAACCATTGTAATCCTCAGCAATCTTCGGATAAAGATAGAGCTCGAACAGTTCCTCGTCGGTCGGAGCGAAGACGATGCCGTACTGACGGTACATTATGATTTGATCCATTATCTTAAGTAATGAGTTGAAGCCAATTCAAGGTTGCGAACACAAGTTGGAACCAACAAGTTGAACTAAAAAGAATTCAATGAAAGAATAAAGGTTTTTCCGTAGGACTAGAGAGAACAAGTTGTAAATATTGTGTACTATTTTCCTTCCTTTTATATCAACAAAAAAAAAATCAAATCAAATCAAATCTAATTAAAACTTGCATGCCACACAATTTCTCACGTAATTTTCTCTTTCTTTTTTTTTGTTTTTTCAAATATCACTTTGACTTTTTCTTAACCACATTACTAAATTTGAACAATTTATCCTCTAATTTATATATATCTTCTTACTTTTTTTTTTTTCAAATACCAGTTTGTTATTTCATATGAATCTTGAGCTAACAACTTTCCAAATCCATAAATTGCCTTTCGGACACAATTTCTTTTAATTCAAAAAAAATTAGTTGACATTTCAAAATTGATTTATAGATCTAGAATATATAAAGAAAATCAGTAACTGTTTTTGAAAACATTAGTAAAAAAAAAATTAAATGTTGCTATTTTCATTATTATTCAATTAATTTTTGTGTACATGATAAATCTAGAATGGAAAGTTTTATACAACACCGAGGATATCATATAAATCTTAAGTCTTTGAATCTCGAAAGATTATGATATTTTAGAGATATTCATATAGTTAGTTACTAAAGATAGCTGAATGTTGACATAATAAAGTCATTTATATGAAATATTTTATTAATGTATCTGACAATTTTCTGCGACATTTATATGTACAGAAGTGGACATTAATATATCTCAAAACGTTAGATAAGCTTCACGAATCAACAGCTTGGTGATCAAGTCTAATTTCATGGGTTTTTATTTTTTATTTTTTATTTTACTTAAAGGAACTACAAAGCTAAGAAGGCTAACTAACTGACAGAAAGTCTCAAAGAGTGGCGTAGTAGTTGAAAACTTGGATTTTAAAGGTATACTCCCCTTAAGTCTTAGGTTCGAGACTCAACTGTAGTATTACTCTTTCCCTCCGGTCCCTGACCTAGGGACAAGTGTGGTTATTCTTATTTAAAAAAAAAACTAAATGCGGGAAAACATTCCTATAAATGTTGCTTTTCTTTGTGTTCAAAATCCCTTCTTTATTTAACTTTATAATATACCTTTCATTGCTTTAAATTGGAAATAACCACTCATGTAATTCTTTTTATGCAAGATGCATGCTCCCTTTTGTTTAATATATTCACTATGTATTAAAATATTATAGATAGTTTGGTGCTAAGTGAAAAATTATATAGAGATGGGCTCTTGCACTAGTTTTGTTTATCTTCTAGTTTGCTGCTAAGTGTGGAGATGCCAATGTGCAGGGACACAGGTTTGGTCTTAGAAAGCTAGAGGAAATATTGATTATGGTAGAATAAAATTATGGTTGGAAAGATAAGTTATATGTTTAAATTTAGGGGAAATTATTACTTTTTTACTCTCTAGTGGGGTGTAGTTTCACATTGGCCAGTAAATTTCAAAATTGAATAATTTTATTCCTGACATTTCAATAGTACGCGCAATTCAAGTTCAGCTCGATTAATTTTAACGGGAAATTGATTATACTAACTTAAATTTTTTTAATCTTCCTACTAGCAAAAAAAACAACATTTCCAATAAATAATGTAGCATTATAATGTTGCTTCATATTTCACATATAAATGAGTTCATCATTCAATTAAAAAAAAAAGGATCTATCACCAAATCTTAATACAAATGTAACCAATTTGGTCTAGAGTTGTTGTGTATAACAAATGATCAGTTGATAGATATACAATGATAGATATTTCAAAAACAATAAATCTGTGCAACTATTACTTCAAATTGGATGGTGGTACATGATTCTCCTGCACAACCGGTTTCAAATCCATATGAACTAGAAGTTGTCTAATTTCATCCTCAGTAAATGTCATATTTGGGTCGTAATTCTCCATCTCGGCTGGAATGGGGTGATTCTGTTCGTATACTTCCATCGATGTCGTAGGCCGAGAAGAAGCCAATGTTTGTGTTGGTCTTGGAACCGATGTTGTAGGCCGAGAAGAAGCCAATGTTTGTGTTGGTCTTTGGAACCGATCTTTGTAGGCGGCCAAGAAGCCAATGGTTGTACAAATGTTGGAACTCCTTTCCTCACTGTTTTCACAATTCTTTTTCGAATCTTGCAAAGTACATACGAATCATGTGCTTTCCCTTTCGGTACAAAGGCGGGATCGAGAGTGTACTCGTACATGGTCCAAGAACAATCCTCGATGCTACCTTTGAGTTTAGGATTCTCGTAATGAAAGCGTTTGACACTACCGATAAAGGTACCGATAGCCTCGGAAAATACTCGAGTTGCTTTGTTTTCACCGCTCCAAGTAGCGCCGTTGGAGGCAACCTTTCGGACGATACGCGATTTCTTCTTGTTGAGTGTGGTGAAACAAAAGAAGTCTTGACCATCAATCCCTCCAAATGGTTGCCATAGGAGAGAAGGTTCTTGGGTGTAGAGGTCAACCACGGGTAGAGTAAATGAACCATTGCAATCCTCAGCAATCTTCGGATAAAGATAGAGCTCGAACAGTTCCTCGTCGGTCGGAGCGAAGACGCGATGCCGTCTTCGACGGTACATTATGATTTGATCCATTATCTTAAGTAATGAGTTGAAGCCAATTCAAGGTTGCGAACACAAGTTGGAACCAACAAGTTGAACTAAAAAGAATTCAATGAAAGAATAAAGGTTTTTCCGTAGGACTAGAGAGAACAAGTTGTAAATATTGTGTACTATTTTCCTTCCTTTTATATCAACAAAAAAAAAATCAAATTAAATCAAATCTAATTAAAACTTGCATGCCACACAATTTCTCACGTAATTTTCTCTTTCTTTTTTTTTGTTTTTTCAAATATCACTTTGACTTTTTCTTAACCACATTACTAAATTTGAACAATTTATCCTCTAATTTATATATATCTTCTTACTTTTTTTTTTTTTCAAATACCAGTTTGTTATTTCATATGAATCTTGAGCTAACAACTTTCCAAATCCATAAATTGCCTTTCGGACACAATTTCTTTTAATTCAAAAAAAATTAGTTGACATTTCAAAATTGATTTATAGATCTAGAATATATAAAGAAAATCAGTAACTGTTTTTGAAAACATTAGTAAAAAAAAAATTAAATGTTGCTATTTTCATTATTATTCAATTAATTTTTGTGTACATGATAAATCTAGAATGGAAAGTTTTATACAACACCGAGTATATCATATAAATCTTAAGTCTTTGAATCTCGAAAGATTATGATATTTTAGAGATATTCATATAGTTAGTTACTAAAGATAGCTGAATGTTGACATAATAAAGTCATTTATATGAAATATTTTATTAATGTTTCTGGCAATTTTCTGCGACATTTATATGTACAGAAGTGGACATTAATATATCTCAAAACGTTAGATAAGCTTCACGAATCAACAGCTTGGTGATCAAGTCTAATTTCATGGGTTTTTATTTTTTATTTTTTATTTTTCTTAAAGGAACTACAAAGCTAAGAAGGCTAACTAACTGACAGAAAGTCTCAAAGAGTGGCGTAGTAGTTGAAAACTTGGATTTTAAAGGTATACTCCCCTTAAGTCTTAGGTTCGAGACTCAACTGTAGTATTACTCTTTCCCTCCGAGCCCTGACCTAGGGACAAGTGTGGTTATTCTTATTTAAAAAAAAAACTAAATGCGGGAAAACATTCCTATAAATGTTGCTTTTCTTTGTGTTCAAAATCCCTTCTTTATTTAACTTTATAATATACCTTTCATTGCTTTAAATTGGAAATAACCACTCATGTAATTCTTTTTATGCAAGATGCATGCTCCCTTTTGTTTAATATATTCACTATGTATTAAAATATTATAGATAGTTTGGTGCTAAGTGAAAAATTATATAGAGATGGGCTCTTGCACTAGTTTTGTTTATCTTCTAGTTTGCTGCTAAGTGTGGAGATGCCAATGTGCAGGGACACAGGTTTGGTCTTAGAAAGCTAGAGGAAATATTGATTATGGTAGAATAAAATTATGGTTGGAAAGATAAGTTATATGTTTGAATTTAGGGGAAATTATTACTTTTTTACTCTCTAGTGGGGTGTAGTTTCAATTTGGCGATAAATTTCAAAATTGAATAATTTTATTCTGACATTTCAATAGTATGGGCAATTCAAGTTTAGCTCGATTAATTTTAACGGGAAATTGATTATACTAACTTAAATTTTTTTAATCTTCCTACTAGCAAAAAAACAACATTTCCAATAAATAATGTAGCATTATAATGTTGCTTCATATTTCACATATAAATGAATTCATCATTCAATTTAAAAAAAAAGGATCTATCACCAAATCTTAATACAAATGTAACCAATTTGGTCTAGAGTTGTTGTGTATAACAAATGATCAGTTGATAGATATACAATGATAGATATTTCAAAAACAATAAATTTGTGCAACTATTACTTCAAATTGGATGGTGGTACATGATTCTCCTGCACAACCGGTTTCAAATCCATATGAACTAGAAGTTGTCTAATTTCATCCTCAGTAAATGTCATATTTGGGTCGTAATTCTCCATCTCGACTGGAATGGGGTGATTCTGGTCGTATACTTCCATCGATGTCGTAGGCCGAGAAGAAGCCAATGTTTGTGTTGGTCTTTGGAACCCGATGTTGTAGGCCGAGAAGAAGCCAATGTTTGTGTTGGTGCTGGAACCGATGCCGAGGGCGCCAAGAAGCCAATGGTTGTACAAATGTTGGAACTCCTTTCCTCACTGCTTTTTCACAATTCTTTTTCGAATCTTGCAAAGTACATACGAATCATGTGCTTTCCCTTTCGGTACAAAGGCGGGATCGAGAGTGTACTCGTACATGGTCCAAGAACAATCCTCGATGCTACCTTTGAGTTTAGGATTCTCGTAATGAAAGCGTTTGACACTACCGATAAAGGCACCGATAGCCTCGGAAAATACTCGGGTTGCTTTGTTTTCACCGCTCCAAGTAGCGCCGTTGGAGGCAACCTTTCGGACGATACGCGATTTCTTCTTGTTGAGTGTGGTGAAACAAAAGAAGTCTTGACCATCAATCCTCCAAATGGTTGCCATAGGAGAGAAGGTTCTTGGGTGTAGAGGTCAACCACGGGTAGAGTAAATGAACCATTGCAATCCTCAAAGAATCTTCTGGATAAAGATAGAGCTCGAATAGTTCCTCGTCGGTCGGAGGCGAAGACGATGCCGCATCGACGGTACATTATGATTTGATCCATTATCTTAAGTAATGAGTTGAAGCCAATTCAAGGTTGCGAACACAAGTTGGAACCAACAAGTTGAACTAAAAAGAATTCAATGAAAGAATAAAGGTTTTGCCGTAGGACTAGAGAGAACAAGTTGTAAATATTATGTACTATTTTCCTTCCTTTTATATCAACAAAAAAAAATCAAATCAAATCAAATCTAATTAAAACTTGCATGCCACAATATTTCTCACGTAATTTTCTCTCTTTTTTTTTGTTTTTTCAAATATCACTTTGACTTTTTCTTAACCACATTACTAAATTTGAACAATTTATCCTCTAATTTATATATATATTCTTACTTTTTTTTTCAAATACCAGTTTGTTATTTCATATGAATCTTGAGCTAACAACTTTCCAAATCCATAAATTGCCTTTCGGACACAATTTCTTTTAATTAAAAAAAAATTAGTTGACATTTCAAAATTGATTTCTAGATCTAGAATATATAAAGAAAATCAGTAACTGTTTTCGAAAACATTAGAAAAAAAAAAATTAAATGTTGCTATTTTCATTATTATTCAATTAATTTTTGTGTACATGATAAATCTAGAATGGAAAGTTTTATACAACACCGAGTATATCATATAAATCTTAAGTCTTTGAATCTCGAAAGATTATGATATTTTAGAGATATTCATATAGTTAGTTACTAAAGATAGCTGAATGTTGACATAATAAAGTCATTTATATGAAATATTTTATTAATGTATCTGCAATTTTCTCGCAACATTTATATGTACGTATGGACATTAATATATCTCAAAACGTTAGATAAGCTTCACGAATCAACAGCTTGGTGATCAAGTCTAATTTCATGGATTTTTTTTTTTTTTTTCTTCAAGGAACTACAAAGCTAAGAAGGCTAACTAACTGACAGAAAGTCTCAAAGAGTGGCGTAGTAGTTGAAAACTTGGATTTTAAAGGTATACTCCCCTTAAGTCTTAGGTTCGAGACTCAATCTGTAGTATTACTCTTTCCTCTGGGTCCCCGACCTAGGGACAAGTGTGGTTATTCTTATTTAAAAAAAAAAAAAAAAAATGCGGGAAAACATTCCTATAAATGTTGCTTTTCTTTGTGTTCAAAATCCCTTCTTTATTTAACTTTATAATATACCTTTCATTGCTTTAAATTGGAAATAACCACTCATGTAATTCTTTTTATGCAAGATGCATGCTCCCTTTTGTTTAATATATTCACTATGTATTAAAATATTATAGATAGTTTGGTGCTAAGTGAAAAATTATATAGAGATGGGCTCTTGCACTAGTTTTGTTTATCTTCTAGTTTGCTTTGCTAAGTGTGGAGATGCCAATGTGCAGGGACACAGGTTTGGTCTTAGAAAGCTAGAGGAAATATTGATTATGGTAGAATAAAATTATGGTTGGAAAGATAAGTTATATGTTTGAATTTAGGGGAAATTATTACTTTTTTACTCTCTAGTGGGGTGTAGTTTCAATTTGGCCAGTAAATTTCAAAATTGAATAATTTTATTCCTGACATTTCAATAGTATGCGCAATTCAAGTTTAGCCCGATTAATTTTAACGGGAAATTGATTATACTAACTTAAATTTTTTTAATCTTCCTACTAGCAAAAAAAACAACATTTCCAATAAATAATGTAGCATTATAATGTTGCTTCATATTTCACATATAAATGAGTTCATCATTCAATTTAAAAAAAAAAGGATCTATCACCAAATCTTAATACAAATGTAACCAATTTGGTCTAGAGTTGTTGTGTATAACAAATGATCAGTTGATAGATATACAATGATAGATATTTCAAAAACACTAAATCTGTGCAACTATTACTTCAAATTGGATGGTGGTACATGATTCTCCTGCACAACCGGTTTCAAATCCATATGAACTAGAAGTTGTCTAATTTCATCCTCGATAAATGTCATATTTGGGTCGTAATTCTCCATCTCGGCTGGAATGGGGTGATTCTGTTCGTATACTTCCATCGATGTCGTAGGCCGAGAAGAAGCCAATGTTTGTGTTGGTGCTGGAACTGATGTTGTAGGCCGAGAAGAAGCCAATGTTTGTGTTGGTGCTGGAACGATCTTTGTAGCGGCCAAGAAGCCAATGGTTGTACAAATGTTGGAACTCCTTTCCTCACTGTTTTCACAATTCTTTTTCGAATCTTGCAAAGTACATACGAATCATGTGCTTTCGCTTTCGGTACAAAGGCGGGATCGAGAGTGTACTCGTACATGGTCCAAGAACAATCCTCGATGCTACCTTTGAGCTTAGGATTCTCGTAATGAAAGCGTTTGACACTACCGATAAAGGCACCGATAGCCTCGGAAAATAT
Source organism: Sicyos edulis (assembly GCA_036507275.1). NCBI lineage: Eukaryota > Viridiplantae > Streptophyta > Magnoliopsida > Cucurbitales > Cucurbitaceae > Sicyos > Sicyos edulis. The sequence goes on along the minus strand of CM071847.1, from coordinate 44,241,532 downwards.
TCGGGTTGCTTTGTTTTCACCGCTCCAAGTAGCGCCGTTGGAGGCAACCTTTCGGACGATACGCGATTTCTTCTTGTTGAGTGTGGTGAAACAAAAGAAGTCTTGACCATCAATCCCTCCAAATGGTTGCCATAGGAGAGAAGGTTCTTGGGTGTAGAGGTCAACCACGGGTAGAGTAAATGAACCATTGCAATCCTCAGCAATCTTCGGATAAAGATAGAGCTCGAACAGTTCCTCGTCGGTCGGAGCGAAGACGATGCCGTACTGACGGTACATTATGATTTGATCCATTATCTTAAGTAATGAGTTGAAGCCAATTCAAGGTTGCGAACACAAGTTGGAACCAACAAGTTGAACTAAAAAGAATTCAATGAAAGAATAAAGGTTTTGCCGTAGGACTAGAGAGAACAAGTTGTAAATATTATGTACTATTTTCCTTCCTTTTATATCAACAAAAAAAAAATCAAATCAAATCAAATCTAATTAAAACTTGCATGCCACACTATTTCTCACGTAATTTTCTCTCTTTTTTTTTGTTTTTTCAAATATCACTTTGACTTTTTCTTAACCACATTACTAAATTTGAACAATTTATCCTCTAATTTATATATATCTTCTTACTTTTTTTTCAAATACCAGTTTGTTATTTCATATGAATCTTGAGCTAACAACTTTCCAAATCCATAAATTGCCTTTCGAACACAATTTCTTTTAATTCAAAAAAAATTAGTTGACATTTCAAAATTGATTTATAGATCTAGAATATATAAAGAACATGAGTAACTGTTTTCGAAAACATTAGTAAAAAAAAAATTAAATGTTGCTATTTTCATTATTATTCAATTAATTTTTGTGTACATGATAAATCTAGAATGGAAAGTTTTATACAACACCGAGTATATCATATAAATCTTAAGTCTTTGAATCTCGAAAGATTATGATATTTTAGAGATATTCATATAGTTAGTTACTAAAGATAGTTGAATGTTGACATAATAAAGTCATTTATATGAAATATTTTATTAATGTATCTGGCAATTTTCTGCAACATTTATATGTACAGAAGTGGACATTAATATATCTCAAAACGTTAGATAAGCTTCATGAATCAACAGCTTGGTGATCAAGTCTAATTTCATGGATTTTTTTTTTTTTTTCTTAAAGGAACTACAAAGCTAAGAAGGCTAACTAACTGACAGAAAGTCTCAAAGAGTGGCGTAGTAGTTGAAAACTTGGATTTTAAAGGTATACTCCCCTTAAGTCTTAGGTTCGAGACTCAACTGTAGTATTACTCTTTCCCTCCGGTCCCTGACCTAGGGACAAGTGTGGTTATTCTTATTTAAAAAAAAAACTAAATGCGGGAAAACATTCCTATAAATGTTGCTTTTCTTTGTGTTCAAAATCCCTTCTTTATTTAACTTTATAATATACCTTTCATTGCTTTAAATTGGAAATAACCACTCATGTAATTCTTTTTATGCAAGATGCATGCTCCCTTTTGTTTAATATATTCACTATGTATTAAAATATTATAGATAGTTTGGTGCTAAGTGAAAAATTATATAGAGATGGGCTCTTGCACTAGTTTTGTTTATCTTCTAGTTTGCTGCTAAGTGTGGAGATGCCAATGTGCAGGGACACAGGTTTGGTCTTAGAAAGCTAGAGGAAATATTGATTATGGTAGAATAAAATTATGGTTGGAAAGATAAGTTATATGTTTGAATTTAGGGGAAATTATTACTTTTTTACTCTCTAGTGGGGTGTAGTTTCAATTTGGCCATAAAATTTCAAAATTAAATAATTTTATTCCTGACATTTCAATAGTATGCGCAATTCAAGTTTAGCTCGATTAATTTTAACGGGAAATTGATTATACTAACTTAAATTTTTTTAATCTTCCTACTAGCAAAAAAAACAACATTTCCAATAAATAATGTAGCATTATAATGTTGCTTCATATTTCACATATAAATGAGTTCATCATTCAATTTAAAAAAAAAGGATCTATCACCAAATCTTAATACAAATGTAACCAATTTGGTCTAGAGTTGTTGTGTATAACAAATGATCAGTTGATAGATATACAATGATAGATATTTCAAAAACAATAAATCTGTGCAACTATTACTTCAAATTGGATGGTGGTACATGATTCTCCTGCACAACCGGTTTCAAATCCATATGAACTAGAAGTTGTCTAATTTCATCCTCAGTAAATGTCATATTTGGGTCGTAATTCTCCATCTCGGCTGGAATGGGGTGATTCTGTTCGTATACTTCCATCGATGTCGTAGGCCGAGAAGAAGCCAATGTTTGTGTTGGTGCTGGAACTGATGTTGTAGGCCGAGAAGAAGCCAATGTTTGTGTTGGTGCTGGAACTGATGCTAAACGCGGCCAAGAAGCCAATGGTTGTACAAATGTTGGAACTCCTTTCCTCACTGTTTTCACAATTCTTTTTCGAATCTTGCAAAGTACATACGATTCATGTGCTTTCGCTTTCGGTACAAAGGCGGGATCGAGAGTGTACTCGTACATGGTCCAAGAACAATCCTCGATGCTACCTTTGAGCTTAGGATTCTCGTAATGAAAGCGTTTGACACTACCGATAAAGGCACCGATAGCCTCGGAAAATATTCGGGTTGCTTTGTTTTCACCGCTCCAAGTAGCGCCGTTGGAGGCAACCTTTCGGACGATACGCGATTTCTTCTTGTTGAGTGTGGTGAAACAAAAGAAGTCTTGACCATCAATCCCTCCAAATGGTTGCCATAGGAGAGAAGGTTCTTGGGTGTAGAGGTCAACCACGGGTAGAAATAAATGAACCATTGCAATCCTCGGCAATCTTCGGATAAAGATAGAGCTCGAACAGTTCCTCGTCGGTCGGAGCGAAGACGATGCCGTACTGACGGTACATTATGATTTGATCCATTATCTTAAGTAATGAGTTGAAGCCAATTCAAGGTTGCGAACACAAGTTGGAACCAACAAGTTGAACTAAAAAGAATTCAATGAAAGAATAAAGGTTTTGCCGTAGGACTAGAGAGAACAAGTTGTAAATATTATGTACTATTTTCCTTCCTTTTATATCAACAAAAAAAAATCAAATCAAATCAAATCTAATTAAAACTTGCATGCCACACTATTTCTCACGTAATTTTCTCTCTTTTTTTTGTTTTTTCAAATATCACTTTGACTTTTTCTTAACCACATTACTAAATTTGAACAATTTATCCTCTAATTTATATATATCTTCTTACTTTTTTTTTCAAATACCAGTTTGTTATTTCATATGAATCTTGAGCTAACAACTTTCCAAATCCATAAATTGCCTTTCGGACACAATTTCTTTTAATTCAAAAAAAATTAGTTGACATTTCAAAATTGATTTATAGATCTAGAATATATAAAGAACATGAGTAACTGTTTTCGAAAACATTAGTAAAAAAAAAAATTAAATGTTGCTATTTTCATTATTATTCAATTAATTTTTGTGTACATGATAAATCTAGAATGGAAAGTTTTATACAACACCGAGTATATCATATAAATCTTAAGTCTTTGAATCTCGAAAGATTATGATATTTTAGAGATATTCATATAGTTAGTTACTAAAGATAGTTGAATGTTGACATAATAAAGTCATTTATATGAAATATTTTATTAATGTATCTGCAATTTTCTCGCAACATTTATATGTACGTAAGTGGACATTAATATATCTCAAAACGTTAGATAAGCTTCACGAATCAACAGACTTGGTGATCAAGTCTAATTTCATGGATTTTTTTTTTTTTAAAAGGAACTACAAAGCTAAGAAGGCTAACTAACCGTGAAAAGTCTCAAAGAGTGGCGTAGTAGTTGAAAACTTGGATTTTAAAGGTATACTCCCTTAAGTCTTAGGTTCGAGACTCAATCTGTAGTATTACTCTTTCCCTCTGGTCCCTGACCTAGGGACAAGTGTGGTTATTCTTATTTAAAAAAAAACTAAATGCGGGAAAACATTCCTATAAATGTTGCTTTTCTTTGTGTTCAAAATCCCTTCTTTATTTAACTTTATAATATACCTTTCATTGCTTTAAATTGGAAATAACCACTCATGTAATTCTTTTTATGCAAGATGCATGCTCCCTTTTGTTTAATATATTCACTATGTATTAAAATATTATAGATAGTTTGGTGCTAAGTGAAAAATTATATAGAGATGGGCTCTTGCACTAGTTTTGTTTATCTTCTAGTTTGCTGCTAAGTGTGGAGATGCCAATGTGCAGGGACACAGGTTTGGTCTTAGAAAGCTAGAGGAAATATTGATTATGGTAGAATAAAATTATGGTTGGAAAGATAAGTTATATGTTTGAATTTAGGGGAAATTATTACTTTTTTACTCTCTAGTGGGGTGTAGTTTCAATTTGGCCAGTAAATTTCAAAATTAAATAATTTTATTCCTGACATTTCAATAGTATGAGCAATTCAAGTTTAGCTCGATTAATTTTAACGGGAAATTGATTATACTAACTTAAATTTTTTTAATCTTCCTACTAGCAAAAAAAACAACATTTCCAATAAATAATGTAGCATTATAATGTTGCTTCATATTTCACATATAAATGAGTTCATCATTCAATTTAAAAAAAAAGGATCTATCACCAAATCTTAATACAAATGTAACCAATTTGGTCTAGAGTTGTTGTGTATAACAAATGATCAGTTGATAGATATACAATGATAGATATTTCAAAAACAATAAATCTGTGCAACTATTACTTCAAATTGGATGGTGGTACATGATTCTCCTGCACAACCGGTTTCAAATCCATATGAACTAGAAGTTGTCTAATTTCATCCTCAGTAAATGTCATATTTGGGTCGTAATTCTCCATCTCGGCTGGAATGGGGTGATTCTGTTCGTATACTTCCATCGATGTCGTAGGCCGAGAAGAAGCCAATGTTTGTGTTGGTGCTGGAACTGATGTTGTAGGCCGAGAAGAAGCCAATGTTTGTGTTGGTGCTGGAACTGATGTTGTAGGCCGAGAAGAAGCCAATGTTTGTGTTGGTGCTGGAACTGATGTTGTAGGCGGCCAAGAAGCCAATGGTTGTACAAATGTTGGAACCCCTTTCCTCACTGTTTTCACAATTCTTTTTCGAATCTTGCAAAGTACATACGAATCATGTGCTTTCCCTTTCGGTACAAAGGCGGGATCGAGAGTGTACTCGTACATGGTCCAAGAACAATCCTCGATGCTACCTTTGAGTTTAGGATTCTCGTAATGAAAGCGTTTGACACTACCAATAAAGGCACCGATAGCCTCGGAAAATACTCGGGTTGCTTTGTTTTCACCGCTCCAAGTAGCGCCGTTGGAGGCAACCTTTCGGACGATACGCGATTTCTTCTTGTTGAGTGTGGTGAAACAAAAGAAGTCTTGACCATCAATCCCTCCAAATGGTTGCCATAGGAGAGAAGGTTCTTGGGTGTAGAGGTCAACCACGGGTAGAGTAAATGAACCATTGCAATCCTCAAAGAATCTTCGGATAAAGATAGAGCTCGAACAGTTCCTCGTCGGTCGGAGCGAAGACGATGATGCCGCATCTTGACGGTACATTATGATTTGATCCATTATCTTAAGTAATGAGTTGAAGCCAATTCAAGGTTGCGAACACAAGTTGGAACCAACAAGTTGAACTAAAAAGAATTCAATGAAAGAATAAAGGTTTTGCCGTAGGACTAGAGAGAACAAGTTGTAAATATTATGTACTATTTTCCTTCCTTTTATATCAACAAAAAAATCAAATCAAATCAAATCTAATTAAAACTTGCATGCCACACAATTTCTCACGTAATTTTCTCTCTTTTTTTTTGTTTTATCAAATATCACTTTGACTTTTTCTTAACCACATTACTAAATTTGAACAATTTATCCTCTAATTTATATATATCTTCTTACTTTTTTTCAAATACCAGTTTGTTATTTCATATGAATCTTGAGCTAACAACTTTCCAAATCCATAAATTGCCTTTCGGACACAATTTCTTTTAATTCAAAAAAATTAGTTGACATTTCAAAATTGATTTATAGATCTAGAATATATAAAGAAAATCAGAATCGTTTTCGAAAACATTAGAAAAAAAAATTAAATGTTGCTATTTTCATTATTATTCAATTAATTTTTGTGTACATGATAAATCTAGAATGGAAAGTTTTATACAACACCGAGTATATCATATAAATCTTAAGTCTTAGAATCTCGAAAGATTATGATATTTTAGAGATATTCATATAGTTAGTTACTAAAGATAGTGAATGTTGACATAATAAAGTCATTTATATGAAATATTTTATTAATGTATCTGGCAATTTTCTGCAACATTTATATGTACGAAGTGGACATTAATATATCTCAAAACGTTAGATAAGCTTCACGAATCAACAACTTGGTGATCAAGTCTAATTTCATGGATTTTTTTTTTTTTCTTCAAGGAACTACAAAGCTAAGAAGGCTAACTAACTCGACAGAAAAGTCCCAAAGAGTGGCGTAGTAGTTGAAAACTTGGATTTTAAAGGTATACTCCCTTAAGTCTTAGGTTCGAGACTCAACTGTAGTATTACTCTTTCCCTCCGGTCCCTGACCTAGGGACAAGTGTGGTTATTCTTATTTAAAAAAAAAACTAAATGCGGGAAAACATTCCTATAAATGTTGCTTTTCTTTGTGTTCAAAATCCCTTCTTTATTTAACTTTATAATATACCTTTCATTGCTTTAAATTGGAAATAACCACTCATGTAATTCTTTTTATGCAAGATGCATGCTCCCTTTTGTTTAATATATTCACTATGTATTAAAATATTATAGATAGTTTGGTGCTAAGTGAAAAATTATATAGAGATGGGCTCTTGCACTAGTTTTGTTTATCTTCTAGTTTGCTGCTAAGTGTGGAGATGCCAATGTGCAGGGACACAGGTTTGGTCTTAGAAAGCTAGAGGAAATATTGATTATGGTAGAATAAAATTATGGTTGGAAAGATAAGTTATATGTTTGAATTTAGGGGAAATTATTACTTTTTTACTCTCTAGTGGGGTGTAGTTTCAATTTGGCCAAGAAATTTCAAAATTGAATAATTTTATTCCCGACATTTCAATAGTATGCGCAATTCAAGTTTAGCTCGATTAATTTTAACGGAAATTGATTATACTAACTTAAATTTTTTTAATCTTCCTACTAGCAAAAAAAACAACATTTCCAATAAATAATGTAGCATTATAATGTTGCTTCATATTTCACATATAAATGAGTTCATCATTCAATTTAAAAAAAAAGGATCTATCACCAAATCTTAATACAAATGTAACCAATTTGGTCTAGAGTTGTTGTGTATAACAAATGATCAGTTGATAGATATACAATGATAGATATTTCAAAAACACTAAATCTGTGCCACTATTACTTCAAATTGGATGGTGGTACATGATTCTCCTGCACAACCGGTTTCAAATCCATATGAACTAGAAGTTGTCTAATTTCATCCTCAGTAAATGTCATATTTGGGTCGTAATTCTCCATCTCGGCTGGAATGGGGTGATTCTGTTCGTATACTTCCATCGATGTCGTAGGCCGAGAAGAAGCCAATGTTTGTGTTGGTGCTGGAACTGATGTTGTAGGCCGAGAAGAAGCCAATGTTTGTGTTGGTGCTGGAACTGATGTTGTAGGCCGAGAAGAAGCCAATGTTTGTGTTGGTGCTGGAACTGATGTTGTAGGCGGCCAAGAAGCCAATGGTTGTACAAATGTTGGAACCCCTTTCCTCACTGTTTTCACAATTCTTTTTCGAATCTTGCAAAGTACATACGAATCATGTGCTTTCCCTTTCGGTACAAAGGCGGGATCGAGAGTGTACTCGTACATGGTCCAAGAACAATCCTCGATGCTACCTTTGAGTTTAGGATTCTCGTAATGAAAGAGTTTGACACTACCAATAAAGGCACCGATAGCCTCAGAAAATACTCGGGTTGCTTTGTTTTCACCGCTCCAAGTAGCGCCGTTGGAGGCAACCTTTCGGACGATACGCGATTTCTTCTTGTTGAGTGTGGTGAAACAAAAGAAGTCTTGACCATCAATCCCTCCAAATGGTTGCCATAGGAGAGAAGGTTCTTGGGTGTAGAGGTCAACCACGGGTAGAGTAAATGAACCATTGCAATCCTCAGCAATCTTCGGATAAAGATAGAGCTCGAACAGTTCCTCGTCGGTCGGAGCGAAGACGATGCCGTACTGACGGTACATTATGATTTGATCCATTATCTTAAGTAATGAGTTGAAGCCAATTCAAGGTTGCGAACACAAGTTGGAACCAACAAGTTGAACTAAAAAGAATTCAATGAAAGAATAAAGGTTTTGCCGTAGGACTAGAGAGAACAAGTTGTAAATATTATGTACTATTTTCCTTCCTTTTATATCAACAAAAAAAAATCAAATCAAATCAAATCTAATTAAAACTTGCATGCCACACAATTTCTCACGTAATTTTCTCTTTTTTTTGTTTTTTTTCAATATCACTTTGACTTTTCTTAACCACATTACTAAATTTGAACAATTTATCCTCTAATTTATATATATCTTCTTACTTTTTTTTTCAAATACCAGTTTGTTATTTCATATGAATCTTGAGCTAACAACTTTCCAAATCCATAAATTGCCTTTCGGACACAATTTCTTTTAATTCAAAAAAAATTAGTTGACATTTCAAAATTGATTTATAGATCTAGAATATATAAAGAACATGAGTAACTGTTTTCGAAAACATTAGTAAAAAAAAAATTAAATGTTGCTATTTTCATTATTATTCAATTAATTTTTGTGTACATGATAAATCTAGAATGGAAAGTTTTATACAACACCGAGTATATCATATAAATCTTATGTCTTTGAATCTCGAAAGATTATGATATTTTAGAGATATTCATATAGTTAGTTACTAAAGATAGTTGAATGTTGACATAATAAAGTCATTTATATGAAATATTTTATTAATGTATCTGGCAATTTTCTGCAACATTTATATGTACAGAAGTGGACATTAATATATCTCAAAACGTTAGATAAGCTTCACGAATCAACAGCTTGGTGATCAAGTCTAATTTCATGGATTTTTTTTTTTTCTTAAAGGAACTACAAAGCTAAGAAGGCTAACTAACTGACAGAAAGTCTCAAAGAGTGGCGTAGTAGTTGAAAACTTGGATTTTAAAGGTATACTCCCCTTAAGTCTTAGGTTCGAGACTCAACTGTAGTATTACTCTTTCCCTCCGGTCCCTGACCTAGGGACAAGTGTGGTTATTCTTATTTAAAAAAAAAACTAAATGCGGGAAAACATTCCTATAAATGTTGCTTTTCTTTGTGTTCAAAATCCCTTCTTTATTTAACTTTATAATATACCTTTCATTGCTTTAAATTGGAAATAACCACTCATGTAATTCTTTTTATGCAAGATGCATGCTCCCTTTTGTTTAATATATTCACTATGTATTAAAATATTATAGATAGTTTGGTGCTAAGTGAAAAATTATATAGAGATGGGCTCTTGCACTAGTTTTGTTTATCTTCTAGTTTGCTGCTAAGTGTGGAGATGTCAATGTGCAGGGACACAGGTTTGGTCTTAGAAAGCTAGAGGAAATATTGATTATGGTAGAATAAAATTATGGTTGGAAAGATAAGTTATATGTTTGAATTTAGGGGAAATTATTACTTTTTTACTCTCTAGTGGGGTGTAGTTTCAATTTGGCCAGTAAATTTCAAAATTGAATAATTTTATTCCTGACATTTCAATAGTATGAGCAATTCAAGTTTAGCTCGATTAATTTTAACGGGAAATTGATTATACTAACTTAAATTTTTTTAATCTTCCTACTAGCAAAAAAAACAACATTTCCAATAAATAATGTAGCATTATAATGTTGCTTCATATTTCACATATAAATGAGTTCATCATTCAATTTAAAAAAAAAGGATCTATCACCAAATCTTAATACAAATGTAACCAATTTGGTCTAGAGTTGTTGTGTATAACAAATGATCAGTTGATAGATATACAATGATAGATATTTCAAAAACAATAAATCTGTGCAACTATTACTTCAAATTGGATGGTGGTACATGATTCTCCTGCACAACCGGTTTCAAATCCATATGAACTAGAAGTTGTCTAATTTCATCCTCAGTAAATGTCATATTTGGGTCGTAATTCTCCATCTCGGCTGGAATGGGGTGATTCTGTTCGTATACTTCCATCGATGTCGTAGGCCGAGAAGAAGCCAATGTTTGTGTTGGTGCTGGAACTGATCTTTGTAGGCGGCCAAGAAGCCAATGGTTGTACAAATGTTGGAACTCCTTTCCTCACTGTTTTCACAATTCTTTTTCGAATCTTGCAAAGTACATACGAATCATGTGCTTTCCCTTTTGGTACAAAGGCGGGATCGAGAGTGTACTCGTACATGGTCCAAGAACAATCCTCGATGCTACCTTTGAGTTTAGGATTCTCGTAATGAAAGCGTTTGACACTACTGATAAAGGCACCGATAGCCTCGGAAAATACTCGGGTTGCTTTGTTTTCACCGCTCCAAGTAGCGCCGTTGGAGGCAACCTTTCGGACGATACGCGATTTCTTCTTGTTGAGTGTGGTGAAACAAAAGAAGTCTTGACCATCAATCCCTCCAAATGGTTGCCATAGGAGAGAAGGTTCTTGGGTGTAGAGGTCAACCACGGGTAGAGTAAATGAACCATTGCAATCCTCGTCGGTCGGAGCGAAGACGATGCCGTACTGACGGTACATTATGATTTGATCCATTATCTTAAGTAATGAGTTGAAGCCAATTCAAGGTTGCGAACACAAGTTGGAACCAACAAGTTGAACTAAAAAGAATTCAATGAAAGAATAAAGGTTTTGCCGTAGGACTAGAGAGAACAAGTTGTAAATATTATGTACTATTTTCCTTCCTTTTATATCAACAAAAAAAAATCAAATCAAATCAAATCTAATTAAAACTTGCATGCCACACAATTTCCCACGTAATTTTCTCTCTTTTTTTTTTGTTTTTTCAAATATCAACTTTTTCTTAACCACATTACTAAATTTGAACAATTTATCCTCTAATTTATATATATCTTCTTACTTTTTTTTTCAAATACCAGTTTGTTATTTCATATGAATCTTGAGCTAACAACTTTCCAAATCCATAAATTGCCTTTCGGACACAATTTCTTTTAATTCAAAAAAATTAGTTGACATTTCAAAATTGATTTATAGATCTAGAATATATAAAGAAAATCATGAATCGTTTTGAAAACATTAGAAAAAATTAAATTAAATGTTGCTATTTTCATTATTATTCAATTAATTTTTGTGTACATGATAAATCTAGAATGGAAAGTTTTATACAACACCGAGTATATCATATAAATCTTAAGTCTTTGAATCTCGAAAGATTATGATATTTTAGAGATATTCATATAGTTAGTTACTAAAGATAGCTGAATGTTGACATAATAAAGTCATTTATATGAAATATTTTATTAATGTATCGGCAATTTTCTCGCAACATTTATATGTACAGTGGGACATTAATATATCTCAAAACGTTAGATAAGCTTCACGAATCAACAGCTTGGTGATCAAGTCTACTTTCATGGATTTTTTTTTTTTTTTTTTCTTCAAGGAACTACAAAGCTAAGAAGGCTAACTAACTGACAGAAAGTCTAAAAGAGTGGCGTAGTAGTTGAAAACTTGGATTTTAAAGGTATACTCCCCTTAAGTCTTAGGTTCGAGACTCAACTGTAGTATTACTCTTTCCCTCCGGTCCCTGACCTAGGGACAAGTGTGGTTATTCTTATTTAAAAAAAAAACTAAATGAGGGAAAACATTCCTATAAATGTTGCTTTTCTTTGTGTTCATAATCCCTTCTTTATTTAACTTTATAATATACCTTTCATTGCTTTAAATTGGAAATAACCACTCATGTAATTCTTTTTATGCAAGATGAATGCTCCCTTTTGTTTAATATATTCACTATGTATTAAAATATTATAGATAGTTTGGTGCTAAGTGAAAAATTATATAGAGATGGGCTCTTGCACTAGTTTTGTTTATCTTCTAGTTTGCTGCTAAGTGTGGAGATGCCAATGTGCAGGGACACAGGTTTGGTCTTAGAAAGCTAGAGGAAATATTGATTATGGTAGAATAAAATTATGGTTGGAAAGATAAGTTATATGTTTGAATTTAGGGGAAATTATTACTTTTTTACTCTCTAGTGGGGTGTAGTTTCAATTTGGCCAGTAAATTTCAAAATTGAATAATTTTATTCCTGACATTTCAATAGTATGCGCAATTCAAGTTTAGCTCGATTAATTTTAACGGGAAATTGATTATACTAACTTAAATTTTTTTAATCTTCCTACTAGCAAAAAAAACAACATTTCCAATAAATAATGTAGCATTATAATGTTGCTTCATATTTCACATATAAATGAGTTCATCATTCAATTTAAAAAAAAAGGATCTATCACCAAATCTTAATACAAATGTAACCAATTTGGTCTAGAGTTGTTGTGTATAACAAATGATCAGTTGATAGATATACAATGATAGATATTTCAAAAACAATAAATCTGTGCAACTATTACTTCAAATTGGATGGTGGTACATGATTCTCCTGCACAACCGGTTTCAAATCCATATGAACTAGAAGTTGTCTAATTTCATCCTCAGTAAATGTCATATTTGGGTCGTAATTCTCCATCTCGGCTGGAATGGGGTGATTCTGTTCGTATACTTCCATCGATGTCGTAGGCCGAGAAGAAGCCAATGTTTGTGTTGGTGCTGGAACTGATGCTGTAGGCGGCCAAGAAGCCAATGGTTGTACAAATGTTGGAACTCCTTTCCTCACTGTTTTCACAATTCTTTTTCGAATCTTGCAAAGTACATACGAATCATGTGCTTTCCCTTTTGGTACAAAGGCGGGATCGAGAGTGTACTCGTACATGGTCCAAGAACAATCCTCGATGCTACCTTTGAGTTTAGGATTCTCGTAATGAAAGCGTTTGACACTACTGATAAAGGCACCGATAGCCTCGGAAAATACTCGGGTTGCTTTGTTTTCACCGCTCCAAGTAGCGCCGTTGGAGGCAACCTTTCAGACGATACGCGATTTCTTCTTGTTGAGTGTGGTGAAACAAAAGAAGTCTTGACCATCAATCCCTCCAAATGGTTGCCATAGGAGAGAAGGTTCTTGGGTGTAGAGGTCAACCACGGGTAGAGTAAATGAACCATTGCAATCCTCAGCAATCTTCGGATAAAGATAGAGCTCGAACAGTTCCTCGTCGGTCGGAGCGAAGACGATGCCGTACTGACGGTACATTATGATTTGATCCATTATCTTAAGTAATGAGTTGAAGCCAATTCAAGGTTGCGAACACAAGTTGGAACCAACAAGTTGAACTAAAAAGAATTCAATGAAAGAATAAAGGTTTTGCCGTAGGACTAGAGAGAACAAGTTGTAAATATTATGTACTATTTTCCTTCCTTTTATATCAACAAAAAAAAATCAAATCAAATCAAATCTAATTAAAACTTGCATGCCACACAATTTCCCACGTAATTTTCTCTCTTTTTTTTTGTTTTTTCAAATATCAACTTTTTCTTAACCACATTACTAAATTTGAACAATTTATTCTCTAATTTATATATATCTTCTTACTTTTTTTTTCAAATACCAGTTTGTTATTTCATATGAATCTTGAGCTAACAACTTTCCAAATCCATAAATTGCCTTTCGGACACAATTTCTTTTAATTCAAAAAAAATTAGTTGACATTTCAAAATTGATTTATAGATCTAGAATATATAAAGAAAATCAGAATCTTGTTTTTAAAACATTAGTAAAAAAAAAAAAAAAAATTAAATGTTGCTATTTTCATTATTATTCAATTAATTTTTGTGTACATGATAAATTTAGAATGGAAAGTTTTATACAACACCGAGTATATCATATAAATCTTAAGTCTTTGAATCTCGAAAGATTATGATATTTTAGAGATATTCATATAGTTAGTTACTAAAGATAGCTGAATGTTGACATAATAAAGTCATTTATATGAAATATTTTATTAATGTATCTGGCAATTTTCTGCAACATTTATATGTACAGAAGTGGACATTAATATATCTCAAAACGTTAGATAAGCTTCACGAATCAACAGCTTGGTGATCAAGTCTACTTTGATGGATTTTGTTTTTTTTTTTTCTTCAAGGAACTACAAAGCTAAGAAGGCTAACTAACTGACAGAAAGTCTCAAAGAGTGGCGTAGTAGTTGAAAACTTGGATTTTAAAGGTATACTCCCCTTAAGTCTTAGGTTCGAGACTCAACTGTAGTATTACTCTTTCCCTCCGGTCCCTGACCTAGGGACAAGTGTGGTTATTCTTATTTAAAAAAAAACTAAATGCGGGAAAACATTCCTATAAATGTTGTTTTTCTTTGTGTTCATAATCCCTTCTTTATTTAACTTTATAATATACCTTTCATTGCTTTAAATTGGAAATAACCACTCATGTAATTCTTTTTATGCAAGATGCATGCTCCCTTTTGTTTAATATATTCACTATGTATTAAAATATTATAGATAGTTTGGTGCTAAGTGAAAAATTATATAGAGATGGGCTCTTGCACTAGTTTTGTTTATCTTCTAGTTTGCTGCTAAGTGTGGAGATGCCAATGTGCAGGGACACAGGTTTGGTCTTAGAAAGCTAGAGGAAATATTGATTATGGTAGAATAAAATTATGGTTGGAAAGATAAGTTATATGTTTGAATTTAGGGGAAATTATTACTTTTTTACTCTCTAGTGGGGTGTAGTTTCAATTTGGCCAGTAAATTTCAAAATTGAATAATTTTATTCCTGACATTTCAATAGTATGCGCAATTCAAGTTTAGCTCGATTAATTTTAACGGGAAATTGATTATACTAACTTAAATTTTTTTAATCTTCCGACTAGCAAAAAAAACAACATTTCCAATACATAATGTAGCATTATAATGTTGCTTCATATTTCACATATAAATGAGTTCATCATTCAATTTAAAAAAAAAGGATCTATCACCAAATCTTAATACAAATGTAACCAATTTGGTCTAGAGTGGTTGTGTATAACAAATGATCAGTTGATAGATATACCATGATAGATATTTCAAAAACAATAAATCTGTGCAACTATTACTTCAAATTGGATGGTGGTACATGATTCTCCTGCACAACCGGTTTCAAATCCATATGAACTAGAAGTTGTCTAATTTCATCCTCAGTAAATGTCATATTTGGGTCGTAATTCTCCATCTCGGCTGGAATGGGGTGATTCTCTTCGTATACTTCCATCGATGTCGTAGGCCGAGAAGAAGCCAATGTTTGTGTTGGTGCTGGAACTGATGTTGTAGGCCGAGAAGAAGCCAATGTTTGTGTTGGTGCTGGAACTGATGCTGTAGGCGGCCAAGAAGCCAATGGTTGTACAAATGTTGGAACTCCTTTCCTCACTGTTTTCACAATTCTTTTTCGAATCTTGCAAAGTACATACGAATCATGTGCTTTCCCTTTCGGTACAAAGGCGGGATCGAGAGTGTACTCGTACATGGTCCAAGAACAATCCTCGATGCTACCTTTGAGTTTAGGATTCTCGTAATGAAAGCGTTTGACACTACCGATAAAGGCACCGATAGCCTCGGAAAATACTCGGGTTGCTTTGTTTTCACCGCTCCAAGTAGCGCCGTTGGAGGCAACCTTTCGGACGATACGCGATTTCTTCTTGTTGAGTGTGGTGAAACAAAAGAAGTCTTGACCATCAATCCCTCCAAATGGTTGCCATAGGAGAGAAGGTTCTTGGGTGTAGAGGTCAACCACGGGTAGAGTAAATGAACCATTGCAATCCTCAAAGAATCTTCGGATAAAGATAGAGCTCGAACAGTTCCTCGTCGGTCGGAGCGAAAGACGATGCCGCATCTTGACGGTACATTATGATTTGATCCATTATCTTAAGTAATGAGTTGAAGCCAATTCAAGGTTGCGAACACAAGTTGGAACCAACAAGTTGAACTAAAAAGAATTCAATGAAAGAATAAAGGTTTTGCCGTAGGACTAGAGAGAACAAGTTGTAAATATTATGTACTATTTTCCTTCCTTTTATATCAACAAAAAAAAATCAAATCAAATCAAATCTAATTAAAACTTGCATGCCACACAATTTCTCATGTAATTTTCTCTCTTTTTTTTTGTTTTTTCAAATATCACTTTGACTTTTTCTTAACCACATTACTAAATTTGAACAATTTATCCTCTAATTTATATATATCTTCTTACTTTTTTCAAATACCAGTTTGTTATTTCATATGAATCTTGAGCTAACAACTTTCCAAATCCATAAATTGCCTTTCGGACACAATTTCTTTTAATTCAAAAAAATTAGTTGACATTTCAAAATTGATTTATAGATCTAGAATATATAAAGAAAATCAATGTAATCTGTTTTGAAAACATTAGAAAAAAAAATTAAATGTTGCTATTTTCATTATTATTCAATTAATTTTTGTGTACATGATAAATCTAGAATGGAAAGTTTTATACAACACCGAGTATATCATATAAATCTTAAGTCTTTGAATCTCGAAAGATTATGATATTTTAGAGATATTCATATAGTTAGTTACTAAAGATAGCTGAATGTTGACATAATAAAGTCATTTATATGAAATATTTTATTAATGTATCTCGCAATTTTCTCTAACATTTATATGTACAGAAGTGGACATTAATATATCTCAAAACGTTAGATAAGCTTCACGAATCAACAGCTTGGTGATCAAGTCTAATTTCATGGATTTTTTTTTTTTTTTTCTTCAAGGAACTACAAAGCTAAGAAGGCTAACTAACTGACAGAAAGTCTCAAAGAGTGGCGTAGTAGTTGAAAACTTGGATTTTAAAGGTATACTCCCCTTAAGTCTTAGGTTCGAGACTCAACTGTAGTATTACTCTTTCCCTCTGGTCCCTGACCTAGGGACAAGTGTGGTTATTCTTATTTAAAAAAAAACTAAATGCGGGAAAACATTCCTATAAATGTTGCTTTTCTTTGTGTTCAAAATCCCTTCTTTATTTAACTTTATAATATACCTTTCATTGCTTTAAATTGGAAATACCCACTCATGTAATTCTTTTTATGCAAGATGCATGCTCCCTTTTGTTTAATATATTCACTATGTATTAAAATATTATAGATAGTTTGGTGCTAAGTGAAAAATTATATAGAGATGGGCTCTTGCACTAGTTTTGTTTATCTTCTAGTTTGCTGCTAAGTGTGGAGATGCCAATGTGCAGGGACACAGGTTTGGTCTTAGAAAGCTAGAGGAAATATTGATTATGGTAGAATAAAATTATGGTTGGAAAGATAAGTTATATGTTTGAATTTAGGGGAAATTATTACTTTTTTACTCTCTAGTGGGGTGTAGTTTCAATTTGGCCAGAAATTTCAAAATTGAATAATTTTATTCTGACATTTCAATAGTATGCGCAATTCAAGTTTAGCTCGATTAATTTTAACGGAAATTGATTATACTAACTTGAATTTTTTAATCTTCCTACTAGCAAAAAAACAACATTTCCAATAAATAATGTAGCATTATAATGTTGCTTCATATTTCACATATAAATGAGTTCATCATTCAATTTAAAAAAAAAAGATCTATCACCAAATCTTAATACAAATGTAACCAATTTGGTCTAGAGTTGTTGTGTATAACAAATGATGAGTTGATAGATATACAATGATAGATATTTCAAAAACAATAAATCTGTGCAACTATTACTTCAAATTGGATGGTGGTACATGATTCTCCTGCACAACCGGTTTCAAATCCATATGAACTAGAAGTTGTCTAATTTCATCCTCGATGAAATGTCATATTTGGGTCGTAATTCTCCATCTCGGCTGGAATGGGGTGATTCTCTTCGTATACTTCCATCGATGTCGTAGGCCGAGAAGAAGCCAATGTTTGTGTTGGTGCTGGAACTGATGTTGTAGGCCGAGAAGAAGCCAATGTTTGTGTTGGTGCTGGAACTGATGTTGTAGGCGGCCAAGAAGCCAATGGTTGTACAAATGTTGGAACTCCTTTCCTCACTGTTTTCACAATTCTTTTTCGAATCTTGCAAAGTACATACGAATCATGTGCTTTCCCTTTCGGTACAAAGGCGGGATCGAGAGTGTACTCGTACATGGTCCAAGAACAATCCTCGATGCTACCTTTGAGTTTAGGATTCTCGTAATGAAAGCGTTTGACACTACCGATAAAGGCACCGATAGCCTCGGAAAATGCTCGGGTTGCTTTGTTTTCACCGCTCCAAGTAGCGCCGTTGGAGGCAACCTTTCGGACGATACGCGATTTCTTCTTGTTGAGTGTGGTGAAACAAAAGAAGTCTTGACCATCAATCCCTCCAAATGGTTGCCATAGGAGAGAAGGTTCTTGGGTGTAGAGGTCAACCACGGGTAGAGTAAATGAACCATTGCAATCCTCAGCAATCTTCGGATAAAGATAGAGCTCGAACAGTTCCTCGTCGGTCGGAGCGAAGACGATGCCGTACTGACGGTACATTATGATTTGATCCATTATCTTAAGTAATGAGTTGAAGCCAATTCAAGGTTGCGAACACAAGTTGGAACCAACAAGTTGAACTAAAAAGAATTCAATGAAAGAATAAAGGTTTTGCCGTAGGACTAGAGAGAACAAGTTGTAAATATTATGTACTATTTTCCTTCCTTTTATATCAACAAAAAAAAATCAAATCAAATCAAATCTAATTAAAACTTGCATGCCACACAATTTCTCACGTAATTTTCTCTCTTTTTTTTGTTTTTCAAATATCACTTTGACTTTTTCTTAACCACATTACTAAATTTGAACAATTTATCCTCTAATTTATATATATCTTCTTACTTTTTTTTTTTTTCAAATACCAGTTTGTTATTTCATATGAATCTTGAGCTAACAACTTTCCAAATCCATAAATTGTCTTTCGGAAACAATTTCTTTTAATTCAAAAAAAATTAGTTGACATTTCAAAATTGATTTATAGATCTAGAATATATAAAGAAAATCAGTAACTGTTTTCGAAAACATTAGAAAAAAAAAAATTAAATGTTGCTATTTTCATTATTATTCAATTAATTTTTGTGTACATGATAAATCTAGAATGGAAAGTTTTATACAACACCGAGTATATCATATAAATCTTAAGTCTTTGAATCTCGAAAGATTATGATATTTTAGAGATATTCATATAGTTAGTTACTAAAGATAGCTGAATGTTGACATAATAAAGTCATTTATATGAAATATTTTATTAATGTATCTGGCAATTTTCTGCAACATTTATATGTACAGAAGTGGACATTAATATATCTCAAAACGTTAGATAAGCTTCACGAATCAACAGCTTGGTGATCAAGTCTAATTTCATGGATTTTTTTTTTTTTTTTCAAGGAACTACAAAGCTAAGAAGGCTAACTAACTGACAGAAAGTCTCAAAGAGTGGCGTAGTAGTTGAAAACTTGGATTTTAAAGGTATACTCCCCTTAAGTCTTAGGTTCGAGACTCAACTGTAGTATTACTCTTTCCCTCTGGTCCCTGACCTAGGGACAAGTGTGGTTATTCTTATTTAAAAAAAAACTAAATGCGGGAAAACATTCCTATAAATGTTGCTTTTCTTTGTGTTCATAATCCCTTCTTTATTTAACTTTATAATATACCTTTCATTGCTTTAAATTGGAAATAACCACTCATGTAATTCTTTTTATGCAAGATGCATGCTCCCTTTTGTTTAATATATTCACTATGTATTAAAATATTATAGATAGTTTGGTGCTAAGTGAAAAATTATATAGAGATGGGCTCTTGCACTAGTTTTGTTTATCTTCTAGTTTGCTGCTAAGTGTGGAGATGCCAATGTGCAGGGACACAGGTTTGGTCTTAGAAAGCTAGAGGAAATATTGATTATGGTAGAATAAAATTATGGTTGGAAAGATAAGTTATATGTTTGAATTTAGGGGAAATTATTACTTTTTTACTCTCTAGTGGGGTGTAGTTTCAATTTGGCCAGTAAATTTCAAAATTGAATAATTTTATTCCTGACATTTCAATAGTATGGGCAATTCAAGTTTAGCTCGATTAATTTTACGGGAAATTGATTATACTAACTTAAATTTTTTTAATCTTCCTACTAGCAAAAAAACAACATTTCCAATAAATAATGTAGCATTATAATGTTGCTTCATATTTCACATATAAATGAGTTCATCATTCAATTTTAAAAAAAGGATCTATCATCAAATCTTAATACCATTTTGGTTTTATATTTGGTCATTTCCTAAAAAATCAAATCGAACTAATATATTTCTATTTTCTAAATTATCAAATTAAATGATCCAAAATTATTCTAAAAAACTAAATCAATCCATTAGATTGATTTGAATTCTTTTTTTTTTTCCATCCGTACTTAAATGCCCCCAAACACAATTTATTGTAAGTCATTGGTTATCAACTCTACCACAACACAATTTATTATAAGTTATTGGTTATCAACTCTACCCCCAACACAATTTATCATAACAATTCTTAATATAATCGGTACCTCATTATTTATTATAACTCACCGTTTATAATTATTTCGTTGGTGATCCAAACATGTCTTTAACATCAAAATCAACTTATTTTTTTACCAAGGACTTGGCTTTGCATTTTGCTATAGTTTAATGACTCATCCTCATAGCCCAATTGTCTATATATATATATATATAAAAGTTAGGACATTATATTAAACACATTAAAATGCAACCTAATGAGGAACCATGTTCTCGAGGAAGAAGTCATTGATTCACGTGACGATTAATTAATTATAATGTAAAGTTATAGTGCAATTAAGCTTTGATGTAATTCACCTCTTTGTTTTGGAATGTAATTATTCTTTTATATGTTGGAAACATTAATTTATGGAAAACATTCTATACTTGGAGGATGCTAAGTATCATGAAATGTTTTTTCACTACTAAACTCTTAAAGCATGGATTAACATTATAATATTTTACTTTTAAATTTCAAGTTTAGTTTATCATTTGTACACTAAAAAATAACCATAAGAAATCAAAATTTGAACATAAAAGCGAGGAAAAAACCGCAAATCGAAGGTAAAGTTTCCAAGTAATGGATCATAATGAATTTCTCCTAAACACAATTAGAAATAGACAATGATGGATATCCCAAAATAATAAATCTCCACAACCATTGCTTCCCATTGAAAAATGATACATAATGTCAAGAATGATCATATCTGCAAAATTATAAAATCTTGTAAGTTAAATGAGTATAATGGTGAAAGAAACATAATCATTATGAACCAATTTAGTTTAACAAAGTCTTAAAATTGATCGTTGATGGTCCAGCTTTTCATATTGACATTTTGTATAATAGAATTCGGTTTTGTGTTGTTGAACTGAAAAGATTAAAATGTAAATTAAGATAATCATTTAAACAAATAATCATCAAAAACTGAGAATTAAAAATTGAAAATTCTACCTTGAATTAGTAGGTTGCACAGAGCATGATTTCTCTCATCTATTTAGTTTCCACACAATAATTATCTTTAGAAAAAATAATTGACTAAGAAAATATTAATTTCAAAATAATAACATTAATAATAATAATCCAATAAATATATAATAAAAGGTATTTGCATCATCAATCAAAATTTTAAAATTTACCAGCTCCCCATCATTGAGTTCATAGAAATTGGCTTCAATTGTTTCACTCCAAAATTAAAATGTGAATTAAGATCATTGGTACGTTCGAGTCGTTGGGTTCTTATCATCGAGATCGCAATCCTCAACAATCTTGGGTTAAAGATAGAGCTCAAACAATTCTTCATCTGTGGGAGAGAAGACGATGTTGTACTTAGGAAACTTATTGATTTGATTATACATTATCCTGATGAATGGCTAGAAACTAGTAATTAATTAAAACTCAACTTGTTTGGTTGTAAACTCATCAAGAATCTCTTTTCAAATATAACACTCACTTGTAGCAAACCTCGGTTATGAAAAACGATCCAAAATCCTAAAAGAAAGATTGATAATTAAAATTAGGATAATTGAAGAAATGGCCTAATACACTTTACCTTTTTGAGTTAATTGCAATATGGCCTTGGCGCCAAATTTGTATCATTTGAGAGAGAAAGAAATACACAATTACTATTTTTAGCCCTTTTATTAAAAATAAATCTAGAAATATAAAGAGAAAATCAGTAATGCACAAAACTTATAAAAAAGAGCTGGAATTAAACCAATGGGCTGGAGTGGAAAGCCCAACACTATTTGGGCCTTTCCATGGGCTCAATTGCAAAATCTTGGGTTCAGGTTCTTGGACGCTGGAAGCAAGAAAAGCAATCTAAGCCCAAGTTTTGCCCACTGGGTTTCTGCCACGTGTAATTGCCCAAAACACCCATTTAAAAACAACGATTCTGCTAGTAAATGCACAAGAAGTTACTGATGGAATTTAAATAATAATAATACTATTTTTTTTTAATTCTAACAATATTTGGAATACGAACTCTTACCCATTAATTATTATGTGAAATATAATATTTTGAACACGAACTCTTACCTATAAGTTACTGATGTTACTGCCAATAGAGCAGTAGCTCAAGCAGCATCAATGTACACCTAATGACCTTAGAGGTCTTAGGTTCAAGTCTCCCCCACCCCTCAATTGTTGTAATTTCAAAAAAAATTTACATGTTACTGAAGTTCCTCCGTAGGCCCTGTCACGGCGATGATGGGAACTTTTTTAAAATATATTTTTTTTTTTAACTTTACCCCTCTCATTTTTAAATAAATATATATTTGTTGATGAAATTATTTATGCATATGAGTATTTTTTTTAAATAATTAATATTATAGTTGAAATTTATAATTATTTTCTAAAAAATACACATTATTTAAAAGTATTGTTATAAAAAATGTAAAAAAAATTTGAAAAATTCCCGTGGGAACCCGATCTCCGCCGGGGAATTCCTGCCTCGATTCCCAAGAATAAAAATAAAAATTTTTCACGAGACGAGAATTAAATTAAATTGCAAAAATGAAGATGGAGAAGTCAATCTCCGACTCCGCCCCACCCATCACCATCCCCCTCAACAATTTTTTTGGAAACCGTGTGCCAGTTAGACTGGCCAATTTTCCTATAAGGTTGTATTGAAAACTCAAATTTAGGTTATATATACAAATAAATATATATACACGCACACAATTTCATAATAAAACCTCAATATTATCAAAATATTTTAATTTCTCAAGAAATTAATAGGACTGTCCTCTCCCAATAAAATATGTATATGTGACACTATTTATATATATTATATATATATATAAAATACAATTGGACTGGTCCAATTAAAAGAAGTTGTATGTTGTACTCAATACATCTTTTTGATGTTTGCCATACCAAAAAAAGAAAGAATCTTTGTATTGTATATATTCTTCCACATATAAACCAACATTAAAAATAATAATAATAAAAAAAGGTTAAAAGAAATAAGTTAGCTTCATTTTGGATTCTCTTACTTCATTATGTAAGTGATAATGTGATATTGTCATATAAAAACAATCACCTAATTTTTTTTATTTTTTTGAAATCTCCTAAATAATTTTTTTTAGTATATATTGAAGGAGGAGGACAAATACTGATTCTCGCGGTCGAACCTATGACGCTGGTGTTGAACTAGTTTACAACTAAACAATAAAACTATTACGCTACTAACTCATTCCATCATAAATAAAATATTTGAAATAGAAAAGTAATGGAAAGAAAAATAATTATTCAGCTAGCTTAACAAATTAGATGCTACTCTTAAAATGGTTCCACCCTTCAATTATTCTTAGAAGTTATTTTAAGACTTTTTTTTTTAATTCAAGAATAATTTATGAGGAAAATTTTAAATTCACCCCCTTTTAATGATATTCTAATTGTACCCCCAATTAGATGGGTTGAACTTTTATTTTATTGGATTTAAGAACAAATATATTTAGACTACATGAGGTATTTGGATGAGAAGTTAGTTTAAAGAGTTATTTTAGGAGTTGGATTTTTTTTGTTTTTTGTAAAAATTAGTTTGGATGTAGATTTTTAAAGAGGAATTGCAGGCAGGAATCGTTTGGATATATATATATATATATATATATATATATATATATATTTGTAGAGAATTAATGACAATAGCTTTTTTGGACATAGATTTAAAATGAAATGTTATTTTAAGTAGTTAGAAATGAGTGATTAAAATTTTGAGTGATTAGAAATAAAGAGTTATTTTCAATAGTTAAAAAAGAATATTAAAAAATGAGTAGTTAGAAATGAGAAATTATTTTAAGTAGTTAGAAATAATGAGTTGTTTTGAATGGTTAAAATAACTTGTTTGGATTTATATTTTCGAGAAGTAATTACTAAATACTCAAGGTAAATCCTCTTTAAATTTGACCAAGAAAAAAAAAATTTACCCCCCTTAAATTTCAGAAATAAAAAAGTTATTAATATCTTTAACTATTAAATAAAATTTAAATTGGGACACAATCATCATGAATCGGTCTAGTTCAACCAAAGTGAATATTCAATCTTTAGAAATTACCTACCTTAATTTTTAATTATATATAGGATTTTTTGTTTTTAGATTACAATATTAAGGATGAAAGATTTAAATTCATGACTTATTTAATCATTATTTATATTTTTTGTTTGACGTATTTAAGTAGGATTTAGCTTAAGAAGTTACATTGAAGAGTTATGTTGAGTAGTTAAAAATTAAGAGTTGTGCCAAAAAACTTGTTTTAATGTAGTTTTTTGGTAGAGAATTTAGAGTCAAAATCTTGTTTGCATGTAGATTTAAAATGAGTAGTTATTTTTAATAATTAAAAAAGAAATGATTAAAAACGAGCGGTTAAAAATGAATTATTTTGATTTATTTGAAATGAATGATTAAAAAGAAGTGCTTAAAAATGATTAAGTAATTAAAAATAAATGATTAAAAATAAATGGTTAGAAATGAGAGTTATTAAAAATAAAATGAGTAGGAGTTAATAAAAACTCGTTTGGATGTATGTTTTCTAGAAGAAATTAATAAATCCTAAAACAAAATCCTACCTAAATATGTCAAATAAACAGCCCCTTATTGATTATTATTGGGTATACATTGATGCACATAAATATTTAGGAGTTAAAAAAATCGATTTTTAAGATCTAGAATTAAAATGAGCCACCATACTAAATAAGATAACCATCCATATTTATCTATCTTACTGGAATTTGGTTTTTGGCGTCAGATGTATTTGTAGTGACATTTTCACAGTACATAAATTAAATGCTCTGCAAGTGATTTGAAAAATTAGGACCAACGTTTGATGATTGATGAAGGAAAAATATATAAAGCATTCAATAAGAACCCCCGGAAGAGGCAGTGGGCCCACTGGCAGCTGAGTTTCCAGCTAGAAACTTGTAGAAAGAAATAACAATAATATATTTGTTTTTCTTAAAGAAATTTATACAAAAATTAATTCATAAGGAGTTTCATAAAGTCTTTTTTACCACTGTCAACATAAGCAGTTGCTTAGCGGCATTAGTGTATGTTCGATGATCATAGGTCTTGGCTTCGAGTCTCCCCACCTCCGATTATTGTAATCTCAAGTCTTTTTTACCACTAAATCATTGATGATTTTATATTTTTATTTTTACTTCACTTATAACTATTAGAATGATGTCACTAAATTTATATTCCTCATTTTGAGAATAAAAATGAATGTTAAATTTCATTTTAGTTTTTATATTTTATTTTCTTTCAACTTTCAATATTAATTTTAGTTTTTATATATTTTTTAAATATTGAAATTAGTTTATTGGTAAAATTAAAATTCATATTTAATCAATAATCTTGAGAAAATTTTAAAGAAAAAACTAATTAAAAGTGTTTTTTTTAGATTATAATAATTGAAAATGAAAGTTTCAAATGTATAACCTTACAAGTTATAGATGTACACTAATACTACTCGCTTGTGATTAAAATTGAAAATGGAAGAGCAATGATATTTACACCAAATAAAATTTTGGGCCAGTAGTCCAAAAACATTTGCCTTATTTTTGGCCTTCAATCACCACTTCTCCTCCATGTCCTCTTTTCTATAAATTCCTTCCTTTTAAACCCTTAAACAACACAAACCCTTTATCACAAATCCATCCTCCATCAACTCAAAACGCTGTCGTTTTCATATTCCAAGGCATTTCTTTTATTTTGTTGCCAAATTGGAGGTGACCCAGAAGAAAAAGTTGAAGTCTTTGATGGTTTTTTGGAGAACTAAGACTGCAAAAAGGGGAAGAAGATGAGAGAAAGTAGCAGCTATGGCAGAAGCTTGAGCAGTAATGGAAGAAAGCAAGTGGAAAATGGTGAAAATAATAATAATAACAATGGATTTGAAGGTGGTGGGAGCAAATCTTTTGGTGAAAAGTGTAACAATTTGGTGAAGAAACAGAGAACAAAGTTTTATATTCTTAGAAGGTGTATTGCTATGCTTGTGTGTTGGAAAGATAGAGGGGAGTCTTGAAACTTTGAGTTTTTTTTTCTTTCTTTTTTTGAAAATATTTATTTATTGTTATTATTATAGAGAGAGAGAGAGAGAGAAGATATTTTGTATGGTTGAATTTGTATGATATGTTTTCTTTTATATAATATTATTATTTTTTCATGATTATTATTGATTTATGAGGGTGTGTGTTCTTATATTTGAGTTTGGTTTGGATTTCTCAAGAGGGTTTTTAGGGGTGCCATTTTTTTTGGCTTTCTCAAAAGGGTTAATAAAAATGGCTCCTCTTACTAATTTTTTTATACTTTGTCATTCTTTGTTTTCCTAAAGTTTCATCTGTCTTTCACTTCCATTTCTCATTTCTTCCTTTCAGTTCATATGAACTTTTTCTCTTAGCCTTTCCTCCATTTCTTCCTTTAGTTTCCATCTTTTTCACCATCTTTAGTTTCCTAATGCATTTTCTTTTTAATTTCTTCCCAAATAGTTTCATTTTCCATTCATCTCTCTTCTCTTTCTCATATATATATATATATATATATGTTTTTTTTTTTTTTGAAAACCGGGAAATCGGAACTTCCCTCCCCAACACCCGAAGGCACCACTGGAACGGATCCTTAAAGAAGCATGTCTTGAAGTCTACCGTGCGATGATACCTTTTAGAAGACATTTTTGTGCCGTCAACGATAGTAATGGCATTATTGATGGGCAACATTGGTTGTTAGCGATTGTGGCCGCCGATTCTAATTTAATTTCGTCGCCAAATGGATAGTTCTTGACTCTAATCTCACAAAATTATTTAGAACGAATAAGTCCATCAAAAAATTATTGAAAATTATTGTTGCACCACAATGTAGTCATATACTATTGTATGTATGAAACGATATTTTGTTTTCATTCTCTCTCATGTGCATCTGAAATGACTAAGAAAATGATAAAATAATGGCATTCGTGTGAGCTTCAGTCATACTTTACCAGCTATTTTATCTACAAAAAGATATAGAATATAACTAAAAATAACAAACCATCTTATTTGTTTAAAAACAAACCATCTTATTAATTTTATAATTTTATTATTGAATAATTAAGAAGACTATATAACAATATTTAGAGCACTTTCTAACAATGTAAGTTTGATTGATTTGATTTGAAATGTGTATATAGTGAAAAGTATGATGCCAAACAACTCTTGTTCCCTCAAACCCATCAGCTACCATGTCCCAGCACTTTATGTACTTTTTCTTTTATATAAATTGATTGATTAAGAATAAAATAAAAATTACATATATATAATAAAAAAAATTATGTAAAATTAAATTTAATGTTTCTAAGAATGCCAACATGTTCTACGAATAAGGAAACTCCAAATAAAAACAAGGGCAATATCTTCATTAGTAGGGCTATCATAAGTGAAAAAACACAAATAAATAATATGCTATACTTTCATAAAGACATGAAGTATCTTCCGTATCGAACTTAGCATATAAAAATTATTGAATACCGAACAAAAGTAGAGTGTAGAGATACATAGTACATTGATAAAATAATATATCCACAAGAAGAAAGACTTAGAATGATACCAAATGTATGATTTGGTGACCCGTTGGGTTATCTGAATGAATGGTAATCAAAATTTATATTTGGCTCACATACTATTTGAGAGTAATAATACCATTTAGGTAGGATTTGTTGTCTTCTCTCCTAATTTGTACTAAAAAACATTAAAAAAATTAAGATAATATATTTTTTTAGGGTTAGTAAATGTAAAGGTCACTTTACATGTATCTTGATTAATTAATGTGGGTAGTATAATAGTTAAGATAATTTTAGAGAATTAAGAAGTGATGAGTTCAATCTGTGATAGTCATCTACTTAGCAATTAATTTTGTAAGCGTTTTCTTGACATTTAAATATTATAGGGTCAGGTCATATGTCTAGTGACCAATAGTCGAAGTGTGCGTAAACTGACATGCGATAGTCACGTATGTAAAAAAAAGATGATTATCATGGATTGAACTTATAATCTTTTAGTTTTTGAAAACTCGAGATTCGTAGAGAATATCCGAAATTAGGGTTTTGAGAAGGTCGCCGACAGCGAGAATCGTTTGGGGGAGAAAGAGATGGGAGTAGTGTGTACGTTTAGCTGCAAAGCTTTCTTGTGTTTGGCTGAGCACCACCCTCGTGCGGCCTTCTAAAAAGCACTCCCACCACACAAATTTCTACCTTTTTCTTCTTCTTCTTTTTTTTTTTTTTTTCTTTTTATATTATTCCATATCTTTCTTGAGGGCCCCATTTTCATTACCCCCATTTCTTTCTCCTTAAAACCTCCCTTTCTAGCTAAAAGCTTCTCCTTTTTCTTACCCCCTTTTCCTTTTGTTGTTTCTCTTTTTATATTGTTTTCAAGAACTTCATTTGTTATTTCCCTTTTTTTTTAAACAAGAATTCATTTGTTATTTCCCATTTTTTTTTGTTCAGGGTAAAGTTTCATTTCTACCCTTGTACATATTTAAACTCACTTATGACATCTTGATTATGGACATACATTCATGTTATTTGAACTTTGTTCCTCTACAATTTTCCACCTAATAGTTTACATGACAAAATGTTTAGAAGGTAAAACATTTCTTTTTCTTCGAAAAGAATTATTCAATTTGATTGCGAGAGTTTTTTCTTGCATTCATGATGGTTTTCCCTCTTTGAAATTTAACATTAGTAAATGGGTAGATTTGAACTCGTAACATTATTATAATATATATCTCTTTTGGCGATCACTCTTTTACATTTAATTATATAAAACTGACAACCAAATTGTACCGATCTCTCATGCCAGTTTCTAACTTCTCACCCCTTGTGTTCAGATTTGGAATTTAAAGTTCTTACCTTTGTCAAAGCAAATTTATTTCTGATCCACCCCTCGTGCTTAGATTTCGAATGTAAAAGCTGTCTTTTTTCAGTAGAAATTTCTAGCTCAACCCCTTCTGCTCTAAGGGGCTGTTTTGTTTGACATATTTAAGTAGATTTAACTTAAGAATTTATATTCCGTAGTTAAAAATTGAGAGTTGTAGTTAAAAATTCGTTTGGATGTAGTTTTTTGTGTAGAAGAATTAGAATCAAAACTTTGTTTGGACGTAGATTTAAAATGAGTAGTTTATGTTTAGTAGTTAAAAAAGAAATGATTCAAAATGAGTTATTTTGATTGATTTGAAAGTTATGATTAAAAATGAGTCGTTACAAATAATTAAGTAATTATAAATGAATGATTAAAAATGAATGGTTAAGAATAAAAATTATTTTTAAAAGTAAAAATAAGGAAGAATTAGTAAAAACTCGTTTGGATGTATATTTTTTAGAAAGAATTAATAAATCATAAAACTAAATTCTACCTAAATATGTCAAACAAACAACTCTTAATATATCAAACTTCATACTCAATATGTAAGAATGAAAAAGATAATCAAATCAAATAAGATTCAAACCTCTAATCTCTCCAATAATGAATGATTTTTTTTCATCAAATTTAGTATGCATAATTAAAAGTGGGAAAAACAAATTAGAGAATATGAAAATGAAATTTTGGCTTATCAAAACTCTCTCTATGACGTAACACACAGCCAATGCCAAACCCAAACAGGCTCCTCAAATAAAAAATAATAAATAAAATAAAAAAAAAGTGACAATCTAGTGAATAAAAGAAAGGGCCCATGTGTAAGATGAACACGTGCAATCTGCAAACGTTGAAAAAAGAAATTTAAAAAAAAGAAAAAGAAAAAAAAAAAGAAGACCTAAAAAGATTTTTTTTTTTTTTTATTAATAATTTTAGATAATTGAGGATCAGAGGTAGAACAGGCGAAAATGTTGTTATACGTACGAACCAAGCATGACCTTTCCTAGTGACCATGCACGTGTGGTTTCGCATTAAAAGTCGGACATTTTTTTACTTTTACCTAATTATTATTATTATTATTTCTCCTTCTTTCATTATTGTTTTTCTTATTCATTTTTGTACTTATTTTACGTGCTTCATTTTAATTTATGTGACTTCAAATTTAACCATGTATAAGGATCTCCGGGGATGTTTGGTTAGTAGGATCTACATGTTTGAATTTTGGGTGACTTGTCTTTGAAATCATGTGAATAATGTGAATAATGTTGAGTTTATGATGTGTATTATTTGAGTTTTGGAAAAGTTAAATGGTAATTTGAAAAGTTGTTTTAAGTTTTTTTTTTTTAAGGTTACTATTCATCTAACTTTTGGAGAGAAAAGATTGTCATATTTATTTATTAGGTCGTATTTGATCATATTGGAACGACATTCCTTTTGACTTGTTTTAAAGGTTAAATCATGCTCTTATCTATAAGTTTTCAACTATTATAAATTAAAAAATTACTCTTTTTTAACTTTGTTTGGATTCACGAATAGATGAATTAAGTTTTTTCTTAGTTCTACGATAATTAAGATAGGTAATTTGAACTCATAAAGTCTTGGTCATTAGGTATACCATAATGATACCCTCTCAATTATTAATGCTCCTGTTGGTATTAATCAATTAAGTTTGCATTTCATAATATTGTTTGTTTCTTTGTTGTGTTTATTTTTTCAGCATTCTTCTACAACTTTCTATGATTCACTATTATGTTATTGATTTAGGGAAAATAATTAAATTTTTTAAAACAAAAATCAAGTTCTTAAAAAAAAAAATCATTATTTTTTTTAACGTATATTGTTTAGCTTTTAAAAAATAGATAAAAATGATATCATAAGAAAATCTATATGTGATAATAGCATTTAGAAACTTATTTTTAATTTAAAAAATAAAATAAAATAAGGAAAAAAAACTAAAAAAGTAAAAGCCAAAAGGCGAAATGTTATCACAGGAAACCTTAATAATTCAATCCTCTATGCTCAATTTGAAATAATTATGTTCCCTATATACTCTATTTTCAAATTCGTCGGCTTGACTACCATTCAATTCCCCCAACAAAATTTATATATATATAAAAAAAAAATTTAAAAATCCATCACATTTGAACATTTTATTTATGTATTTCACTTTTTTTAGGGTGCGTTTGGAGCACTGGTTTAATTATGATAGACGAAAGGTTATATATAATAAACGATGAATTATTATAAATTATATTTGAGGGGCAAATTATTATACTAGGAATTATGTAATAAAAAGTAATATATGTAAGCAGGTTTAGGTCTTGTTTGATAACTATTTTGTTTTTCGTTTTTTTATTATAAAATTTAAACCTACAACAACTACCTTACTCTACCTACTTCTTACCTATATTTTAATAAACAAAACCAAAATTTGGAAACAAAAAAACTAGCTTCCAAAAACTTGTTTTTGTTTTTGTAATTTGGTTAATCCTTACTTTCTTAAGGAAATATGGATACATTATAGAAAAGATAGAATACGAAATTTGAATAGAAATAAGGTTAAATTTCATAAACCAAAAACAAAAAACCAAATGGTTATCAAACGAGATCTTAGATAACATCGTTTATAATGGTGGGACAAACATCGATTGAGTTATTATAACCAACCCGGCTGTTTACATAAACGCACCAAAACACATCCAATAATTTCAATGCCACCCCTTTGTGTCTGTCCCCCACCCCATTTATTTTTATTCATAGAGGATATATTATTCTAATAGAGATTATGAAAACAGTACTAGATTGCAAACTATTATTATTATTATTACAATAAAAGTGATCAATTTCAAACAAAGTATGGGGCATGGGTTAGGTACCACAACGGTTTGTAAATTGATGGTCAAATATGGGTTGGACTCTTAACACCCAATCTTCATAAACAATACCCAAACCCAGCCATTTATATTTTTTTTGTATGATAAATCTTAAATTTAAGCTAATATATATATATATATATATATATATATATATATATATATATATATATTTGCAAGGAAATTAAAAGGCAATCACTGTAAATGAAAATGTTTCAATTAGAAATTAATTACTGAAAGAAACTTAGTAAAGATTAAGAAAATAATGAGTCTAATTCTCCCTAAACATCCAGACTAATTCCCTACGCAATTTTCGGAAATTTGGCAGTCCTTCCAATTAATGATTAAAAATAACCATCCAGACTATATTTTTGGTCCAAAAGCTCTAATCAGAGAACCTGTTCATGTGGTATTAAGAATCTGTTCAAGTTTTGAGCAACCCATAAAAAGAAAAAAAATTATAGGATTAACAAAAGCATTTTTTTGACCTTCCTTTCCATCCAACTGTTTGGATTCAGGCTCTGTCCAATAAAAAGAGATCCATATCATGAAGTCTAGACAGAAATAGGGTTGGACCCTAAATGGCATACTAGTTGTAGAGGTCATCCTCATCAGCCCCACCAGCAGAAGTTGCAAATGGGTCGGATGCGGTTGGACCCGAGCTCTGCTCCGAGAACCTGAATTCAGCTCCAAATCCTCTCGACTGCTGAAGTGTTTGCGCGAAGGACTGGTATTTGCGGATGTCTGCATCGCTGACACTCCTTCGTGCATACTTCATGGATTCCTCAAAGTGAGCAGCCCTGATCTCAGCTACTTCGTCGTCAACATCCTCTTCCATGGCCTCGGGGTTCTCGCTTCTCCTCCTCTCTTTCTCAATATCCTGCAAAGAACATTAATAATAATGATTACTGCTGCTTTTTGAGGGATTGCAGGCAAGAAGAATAAAAACTGAAAGTTAAAAAAAAAAAAAAGACCTTCTCGATGTTCTCTCTGATTGCATATTTGCAGGCACGTTGACAGATTTCTGTAATATCAGCACCACTGAAGCCTTGAGTGTACTTGGCAAGGGCTCTGAGTTCTACATCTTTCGCAATTGGAGATTTCCTCAAGCAAGCCTTGAAAATTTGAAGGCGAGATTCTTCGTCAGGAAGAGGAATGTAAATCAACTGATCGAGACGTCCAGGACGTAAAAGTGCAGAATCTATAATGTCTGGTCTGTTGGTGGCACCAATGATGAAAACAGTTTTCTTTGCTGACATTCCATCCATTTCTGTAAGAAGTTGGTTCAGTACACGATCAGCAGCACCTCCAGCATCCCCAACGCTACCACCTCTCTGCAAGAAATCAAAAGAGAAGGGAAAAAAGAGTAAGAATCCACCCAAAGGAAAATAAGCTAATGGCTTCATGTTTATGAAGCCTAATAATAAATCCATGTGACTTCTAGGCTATCCTTCTGAAAGACTGGATAAAAAAACATTATAAAAATTTCATCAATAAACGACATAACGCACTTGGGTAGCAATTGAATCGAGTTCATCAAAGAACAAGACACAAGGAGCAGACTGGCGGGCCTTGTCGAAGATTTCACGAACATTGGCCTCACTCTCTCCAAACCACATGGTGAGCAACTCTGGACCCTTGACACTAATGAAGTTTGCTTGACATTCATTAGCGATTGCCTTTGCCAGAAGAGTCTTTCCACATCCAGGAGGCCCATAGAAAAGAACTCCTTTTGAGGGTGACATCCCGAATTTCTCAAATTTCTCGGGATGCTCAACTGGATATTGAACCGTCTGCATAAAACATCGTAAAATGAACAAAGATCACATCTATGAATATAAGAAAGGTTCATAAGAGTACTGTGCAATACAAAAAAATAAATATATAGATATAGATTTACCTCTTGAAGCTCCCTCTTAACATTCTCAAGGCCTCCAATATCCTCCCATGAAACATTAGGTACTTCAACAACCTGGTCATTGAAACTCAAGGAATTAAGGTACATCCAAAGGAACACAGAAGGCACAAATGAGTACTACTTACTGTTTCGCGAAGAGCTGATGGGTTGCTGGTTCCAAGAGCAGTCTGGAAATGCTCATTTGTAACTGCCATTGAGTTGAGTATCTCCGCATCAATAGAGTCATCCTCCAAATCGATTACATCCATCTTCTCTCGAATGCATTGAAGGGCAGCTTCAGTACAGAGAGCTGCCAGATCAGCACCAACATAACCATGTGTATCTTTTGAAATCCTCTCTAAATCAACCTGAAATATTAATACACGGATTTAAATTAACTCTTAAGTTATCGCCACAAAAAACAAGAAGAAGAAAAAAATATTGGGAACTGACTTCTTCAGCGAGCTTCATGTTTTTAGTATGAATACGTAAAACTTCTAGACGGCCAACTTCATCAGGAACACCAATGTCTATTTCCCGATCAAATCTTCCAAATCTTCTCAGAGCTGGGTCAATGCTGTTGGGTCGATTTGTAGCCCCCATCACAATGACATGTGCACGAGACTTCAATCCATCCATGAGGGTCAGTAGCTGTGAGACAATCCTTCGCTCAACTTCCCCATTGGTCTTCTCTCGCTTGGGAGCAATTGAATCAATTTCATCAATGAAAATAATAGATGGTGCATTTTTCTCTGCTTCCTCGAAAGCTTTTCTGAGGTTACTTTCACTTTCACCAGCCAACTTTGACATGATCTCAGGTCCATTGATACAGAAGAAAAATGCACCAGTTTCGTTGGCAACAGCACGTGCAATCAAAGTCTTCCCAGACCCAGGAGGTCCATACAGCAAAATTCCTTTGGGCGGCTTCACACCAATTGATTTAAATAGCTGTGGATGCCTAAGTGGCAGCTCAACCAATTCACGAATCTGAGCCATTTGTTTCCTAACTCCACCAACATCATCATAACCAACTTCATCTAATCTATCCTCATCCTCCCTTTTCACAGGCTCCCCTTCACAAAAGATTTCAGTGTCTGGGGCTACCACACAGTATTCAGCAGGATCAGTCTCAATAACCTTAAACTCTACACTCCTCATTCCCCCTCTCACAAGGAAAAGGTCACCCTTCCTCAATGGACGATATGCCTCCAAGAAATAGGCTGCAAATAAAAGATAATTGCAGTCATGAAATGATATATTACAATATTGTCAAGTCCAAGACTTAATGCAGGCATGCTATTAGTGGATATCCAAATATGTCTTTTTAGGCGCTTGAAGTATTGATTGAATTCAGTTCTTAAAAAAAAAAGTATGAACTGAATTCAGAAAGCCCAAGATCATTCATGCATATGCCAGACTCCAGTAGGAGACATTATAACAAGACAAATGAAATACTTGAAGCCCACAAGAATATTTGAAAAGAGAGAAAATTAAGATATCAACATGTGAAACCACATTGGTATAATTTATGAAGGAAATTTGAAGATAGAAAACTTACGTTTCAAATATGCGTCAAAAAGATTTCCAGTCACCCCTTCAATAGTATCATCCACAGGAAGAATATGAACACGCTTCCCATATTTAACATCAGCACATTGGTGCACAGAGACAACATCGCCAAGCCTAACCCGAAGATTGCTTCTCACAACTTTGTTCATCCTTATTTTAGGCTCATCGCAAGTATCATCAGCTAAAGCAATGCATATTGTGTCTTTCCTCTTCTTTCCCTGAATCCCAAATACAATAGAGAGTACAGATAAGAAAAACTGGAAATTAATAATTGCAGGTCCAAAGAACCCCAATTAATTTAGAATCTACAATACGTATTCAAATAAACCTAACCCTAAAAGTATATATGTCACTAGCCTACAATACGTAATTAATTTAGAATAAAAAATGAATCAGTGAGTTTGAATAGAAATACAAGAAAC
This sequence comes from Sicyos edulis, assembly GCA_036507275.1. Classification (NCBI taxonomy): domain Eukaryota; kingdom Viridiplantae; phylum Streptophyta; class Magnoliopsida; order Cucurbitales; family Cucurbitaceae; genus Sicyos; species Sicyos edulis. Next base: position 44,205,215 of record CM071847.1, on the reverse strand, counting down.
AAGTTATGTTCACAGAATTCCATAGTACGTTAAGATGACTTAAAAACACTTCTAATTTTTCACCCAACCAACAAAGACATGCAGGACGTGATAAAAAGAAATAATTCTGAGCTTAGACTATGACAATGTACAAAAAAAAAATTTTATAGGAAACAATAACTTTCATTGATCAATGAATGTAATAGAGAAATACACCAATCGAAACCTTACAAATGATTGTGCCATTGGGAAAATAAAAAAGAAAGATCATAGTTACAAAACGGAGATAGTCTATGACTCCAAAAAATTCCTATATGAATAGTGGCTTCCATGAGGGATTCAAGGGAGATGTGTGCATCTTTGAATATCATGTTGTTCCTTTCACAACACCATTGCCAGAAAAAAGTGAATACCATATTTAACCAAAGAGCTTTTGGAGTATGATAAGTGTTTGATAATTAAGAAGAGAGCATAAATCTATAATACAAACAAAACAAATGATAGCTTAATAATGTAGTCGTAATCCTGTATCACAAAAAAATTGGCTTCTGAATGCAATTCTTTTTTCTTTTGATATCCATGACTGTCTGTCCGTAGGTCAGCCTGTTCGCACCTCGACTAATGTCACGAGACATATCACTTGACAAACAATATTTGGATGTCAAGGAAACCTATAGGAAATTAATTCCTAGGTAGGTGACCATCATGGATTGAACCCATCACCTCAAGCACCTCAAGCCCCTCTTTGACCACTAGGCCATTGTATTTGACCACTAGGCCATTGTATGATGGTTCTTCTCATTGCAACTCTAAAAGGCAAGAAATAGTCATTATTGATTTGGGAGAAGAGCTAAAAGTAAAATGCAAATAAATATAACAACAATTGGCCACGTCTTCAACATTGCCCAATTTTTTTAGACCTCAACATTTTTCTTTTCAAAAAAGAACTTACTAAACTTGTACAACATAGACACTTAAACTTCTTTTACTCTTATAAGAAACCTGCAACTTTTAGGAAAATATATTATATTTATGGCCTTACCACCTTAACTTTACTTTAAAACATCCAAATCACATTGTCGTAGAGCTGAAATGTAGACTTGAACATCCTCTTTGAAAATGTATCAGAAGGAGAATCACATATAGAACCCACAAACAATTGATTGAACTGGAATATCCTAATATTAGATCGTACGAGGTTCTATCTCAAAACCAATCAAATTAGTGATGAGTGGTGTAACTCCGACAGTTAACGCTTAACACTTGTATTCCTAACAACTAGAAATCTTAAGAAAAATTGGAATATCAAAACGGAGGAAAATAAAAAAAATAATAAAAAAAGAGTCTTCTGCATACAATAGATTTAACTATCTAGCATGAGTGTCAACATCAGGACTATCAATAACATGTTTACAAGGACAAAAGAATAAACCCAGAATCCTCTTCCCCGTCCATTTAGATTAAAAGCCCTAAATTTTCAAATAGAAACCCACAATGACAAACCATCCAAAACGAAAATGTCATATCCAGATCCTCCGGTACTCTACAACAATCTTAAAACCCCAACCAATCAAACATTCATAAATCCATAAGAGCTATACACAACGGGTAATAGAACAAAAAAATCCCAAAATCAGAATAAAAGGCAGGGAATCCGAAGTAAACAGTTCAGAAAACCGACCTTAATGAGGATGGTATCCCCACGGAAGAGTTGGAGCTTCTCCATGGTATCAGGATGAAGAGCGACGACCGAATTATCATCGTTGATTGCTTCGTCGACGACAAGCCGATTTAGGGCTTTCTTCCGCTCCAAAATGGCGGTGCTAAAGTCCTTCTTCGTACCCTTGCTGGAAAAAACACAAAAATGGAAGAAGATTGTAAGCAAACAAGGATCAAAGAAGTAGCATTTGAAGAAGAACACAAATCCGAGAAGATTTTCAGATCTGGAAATGGAAAAATTAGGGCTTACGAGTCCGAGGATTCAGCTTGATTCGCCATAATCGACAACAATGGAGAGACAGAGAAAGCGAATCTGAAGGAGAAAACCTCAGTTGAAGTTGCGATGATGAGAATTTAGGAGAAATTTATCAGACGATTAGCGATATTTGTACCAAATGCTGAGAGATTTCGCCCATTTCTTGTTCGGAAAGAAATTGTTTTTTTATATATATTTGTAATTTCTTTTTTCTTTTTTTGGTTATTTAGCGAGATTCTTTTCAAACGTTTTATTTATTAGTTGATAATTTTCTTGGGTGATTTAAATCATAAATCATAAATGTCAAAAAAAAAAAAAAAAAAACTATCCATTTTTTTTAACTTATTTCTCAAAAATCCTGTGAGTAGTAAACGAATGGCTAGTTGATTTTATTTTTTTTCAATTCAGTTAGGATATTCTTTAGGATTTTATATATTCTCTAGAATTTATTAAATATTATATACCATTTGTTAAGAGATCTTTTGAGATTTACGTAAGTTTAAAGTCTCTATCCATATATTAGTTATGTGTTCACAAATTTGTTAGAGCTTCCTAAATTAGAAATGGTTATTTGACTATTGGTGAAATCGGACGGATTATGTTGAGTCTCTTATTAGTGGTATAATATGGTTGGCAACATCATGAACGATAGGTTAACGATATGTAAACTACACAATTTATGTGGTGCAATAATGTATCCTATTAACGAGATATTCTATTAAGCAAAGTTGAGTTGTATAATAATTAACTTTGATTTCAAGTTGTTCATGTGTATTTACATGTTTCCAATGTGAAAAAGTCTTAAGAATAGAATATAAGATATTCTCTTGAATTTATTAGATTTCGCCTATATATTCTTTAGGTGATAATAGACACCGAAAATTAACAAAATTAAGCTAAACCAAACTGATTCACGAATTAGTTTAGATTTTTTACATAATATTGGACATATGTTAGGTTTTTTTTTTATCGAGTAACATGTAGTTTTGAATCATGGTTGAAGATCTTACATTCAAAAGTAAGAAATTTCTAGTTCAAAATATCCATGATCTTATTGATAAAGAGTTTGGCCTAAATAATTCAACAAGGGTAGTTACTAAACCATATCACATAGTTCCTACAACAACAAAAGTTGTAAAAAGGCAACAATGATACAACTTGAAAAGACGGTTTCAATATTTTTCATACTTAGTTTTTTGTATAGATGTTGGGGCGGACGGAACACCAAGATTGAATAAGGGTCAATAATACTCCCTTTACTTATTGTAATATGATGACAAACTATTCCACTCTAAACAAAAGGTTCAAACCCTTCAACACCCCATGCAAGATTTATAGTTTGTTCCTCTCGTTAATTATAAGGATTGGATACCTCCTAGTAATTTATAAGATAGGTAGATATTCCTCTCTATCTCGAGTGAACATAGTTTTTTTTCTTTGAAGATATTTCATTTAAAAGGCCAACAAGAGATAGATAAAAGACAACATAAAGGCAGTAAAGAGTAGGAAAGAAAGTGAATTTAAGGCAATAGAACTAGCAAGAATAATTTAATTTTTAAATGCTTTATTTTAATACATAATACACCAGCCACCAGTAACGAAGAAGATTTTGCTCAAATGGTGTCGCACAGACATTAAAGAGGACTTTCTCTTTTTTCATAAAAAGATAAATATTTCTCTTTATCAAATTAAACATAATTTAGCAATAATTGTCATGTGCTCTTAATATAAAGCATGTATAAACGATCTCAGAGACAGATGTTTTTGTATAGTACCCCACATATTGTGGAAAAATAACTATTATATGCATGTTTAGAATAAAATACATTTTATGTTCTATATATATATATATATTATAACTATTTTTGGTTTTTTACTTTTTTAGTTTTTAAATTAAATTTATTTTCTTTCTATTATTTTAATGATTCAATCTCTTTTTAAGAGATCATTTGAATATTTTTCATAATCGGAAAATGAGGACTATCCATCCGTACGAAGTCTTTTGATGTAATAGTTGACTTATTACATATTCAAGGATATCCGCCGTTTCAAGGCCCAAATTTAAAAGACAACAATAAATATTACAATTAAGTGTACTAAAAAATTTGGAATTGAAGCCCTCTAAAAGAATATGTCTTCAAACTCTAACTACTCAAATAATAACTCCTTTCTAACAATTCAAAATGATTGTTCATTTCCAAACTCCCATATAACCTATTTAAAAGAACATATAAACGAGTTATTGGTTATAACTCCTCCGTTTATTCACATCCAAACGAGTTGTTACTATAAACTCAATATCTAATTATTCAAAATAACTTATTATTCTAATATCATGCAATTACTCATCCAAAAATACCCCTAAGATATCCATAAGGTTGGACAAAAAATATTTAGATTTTTAGTTATACTTAGAGAAACAAGTTTCTTGTTCTTATTATTATTATTTGAGGTAAGCCTTGAAGACAAAAAAAAAATTTCAAACCCAAATGTAAAAATAGATTACAAAAAAAAAAAAAAAATTTATAAGTGAAAATAGTCTTTATTAAAAAAGGATCTTGCATGTATAATAAAAAAATGCAAAGTATTTTCATACATAAAATTAAAATTAATTCATTTGTAGTAAAAAATTTAAATTGAGTTCTATCACCATAGAATTCAATTAGTGATAGAGTTTTATTACTGGTTAGTTCTATCATTGATAAAATTCAGTTAGTGATTCATTCTATTTCTACCACAGATAGAAATCATGTTTTATAGATGAATTATTTTAGAAATTGTGCTGCAAATAGAATACAAAATAAAAGGTTTTCAAGCTACTAGATCTAAATTAGTTTAATTGATTTAAAAGTTTGGGAAAAGTACCCTTTTCGTCATTAGAATCTAGGGTTTGATTTCAATTTGGTCGACATTTTAATAATATTTCTTTTTAGTTTCCCAAATAACAAAATTGTTAGTTACATACATTAATGTAGATTAAAAAAAACTCATAATAAACCAAATAGAAGCAAGTTCAAAAGCACAAACAAATTTTAACTTTCTAATTTCTTTCACCTTGTTGATTTGGCCGTTTAAATGATCTGACTATTGGAATAACCTTAATCAACCAAACTCAATTAGACAAGTTAGATTGGATAATCAACTTATTTAGATTGGACTCAATTCATATAAATGAAATTTTCATTAATTGAATTAAACCGAGCTAATCCAAAGTTATGATTAATTTTTTTTTTTTATCTATAACATATATTATATATTTATCTTATTTTATTGATATTTTTGAACTTGTTATTCTTCAATATTCTTTAAAATATTTTTAAGTATCCAGAAGACATATATCACGATATAAATTAAAGTTGAATCGTATATGTCAGTATATAAAATGAAGTTGAATTGTTAACTAAATTTATTAGGTTGATTTCTATCAAAATTAAAAATAAATAATAAATATATATTCAATAAAAAAACTAACCTAACCGCCCAAACCAACCCAAATCGAAAATATACGAATTTAGAGGATTGGATTGTTCAAACACATAGAGTTGGACGGATTAATGGATTCACGAGCCAAAAACTTTGGATTTGGTCCAAAAAATCACTAATCGACTGCTTTAACAGTACATTAGAAGAAAAATGAAAAATCCATAGCAGAAACTTAAGAACAATGATCACAAATTTTGCCAATTGGGTGTGTTGAAGATGTTCTCAGCTTTAGCCGTGTACAATTTACAGGCACTGAACAGACACACAGCCCTCATTAATAATAGTGATGAAAAAAAAACCAGTTAGAAATTAAGTCCATTTTTCTTTTCATGTCTATTTTGTACAAATGGGGGAACCCCCCAAAAAGCAAAGAAATTTATAGATACAAAACCAAATATTTGAGTTTTTTTTCTTTTTCCTTTTAAAAAACAAAGATTATCAAGTACTTACGTGGGCAGCACTGGGCTTTGGCCATCTCTTTTTCTCTCTAAAACAAATCTGATATGGACAGTCTTTCTGGAGCTCAACTGTTGAATGCTGATGATTCCTTCTTTTCGAAACCGAAAAACGAGCAATTTTGAAATGCATCCAAGCTGCTTGCAATCAAACGGTTCAAGCTTCCAAGGCTGTCGTCTAAAATTACGTCTTCGTTATGGTACTTATTGGTTGATGGCAAATCGAAATCCAACGGGCCTAAAGAATCAGGCTGAGACAAAGAAAAAACAAGTTGGCTTTGTTATCTATTCAAGAATCACATGACAGTCACAAATTCAACAAAATTATGTGAATGTTGATGTTGATATGAACGAGCATACCCAATAAATGTCAGCTAACTCATTGAGATCTTCTGACTCTGAGATCTGTGGATCAGACTGACACTCGTCCATCGGATCTTCTCGAATGTGATCTTCTATAGGGCTCTCAGATCTAAGTAACTCCTGTGTAATAAAAATGAATATATTAGAGTTCGGTCCATTTCCATGCAATGGCGATGTTGTTTACACAAGGTATTTGCAAAATACTACCTCGGTTATGCGGCTCGATCCCATGGAGTTGGTTCTAGCAAAAGGTTTGTAATCTTGTAAAGCAGAGAAAGGGGATGAACTAGAGACCTCTTGAAAGATCACCGGATTTGTTTGAAATGAAAAAGCGTCACATGTCTCTTCAGCATCCAATATCGAGGATGCATGGGACGCCAAAGCGGGTTGAGAAACTGTCTTGTCTTGTTGTCGAGATATATGAGCAGCAATCGCAGCATCAAACGAATCACAGCTGAACGGGATCTGCTGAAGACAATGGGTGCCGCCTTCAGCAGGAGGCGTGTCGATGCAGTTGGGATCCACGTCCTGAGAAACTCCTGAAAGTAGGTCTCCAATGCTTATATTTGTAAGGCTGTCAGCCCACTCCCCGGCTGATAAGGAGGCTCCATTGCTTAACTTCAGGTCATCCTAATTATACAAAGGAAGACACAATCTAAGTCAAAAGGAAACTATGAAAATAATTATTCATGAATAAAACAAGAAACAAACAAGAATTATATTGGCATAGTCCAGTTGAGGATTTCTCTAGATTTCTGCTAATGCTGGAACACACACACACACATATACATACATACATACATATATATATATATATATATATATATATATATATATATTAAGAAAATATTTCAGCACGTCCAATTCTAGAACTGCTCGTGCAAGGAAACAACATACTTCACCGTTCACAGCTATGAACAATGAGATGAGAAATTATTTACCTGAAAGTGGAAGTACCCTAGTGCATGAAGAGACAACAATAGATGGAGAGAATGAATGAGAATTCATAAGCTAATGACAGTAAAATTATAAGACGCGAATAAAATATTCATCAGCAGAGCGGAATCCAAGCAAATTTCATTGTCAAACAATTAAGTCAATATAAGACAGCTAATTATTTGAAAAGTCAGTATTATTAGCATCAATGAGATAAGCACAGAACAGGAACCATCTTTAACATTAGATACATAACAGCACAATACTATTTATATAAATGTGTGTGCATATATTTTTTTTGGAAACCAGAAATTCGGAGCTTCGATCCACTATACCCAGGTTAACCACGCAAATGTGTGTATAGATTGTCAATCTAAAATATTTAGAGAGAAAAAAAATACCACATCATTAAATTGTTGACTAGTTCTATCAGCAACATTCTTTTTATCCCATGGCATGTTTAACGCAGGATCAGAGGACCTTGGAAGATCATCATTTGGCACAGTAGGAGTTGACATATTTTTATCCAATGTACCTACTTCAGCATTATGAAGATCCACATGCTGAGCATTGATTGAGGCTAAATCCACATTTCGCCCCTCAATATCCCTGGCATCCATTATATGATCATCTTGAATGCAGTATGCTGGCACAGACGTCTGTAATTCAAAAGACCCATGTTCTGCGTCGGAGCACCAGCCATACCTTCAAGAAAGATGTCTTGTCAGTTATGTCATTTTGTTACTCATCGATCCTTTCAAATAAAACTCCAAGGAAAAAATATTAAACCTTAAACGAAAAACTTGAGGTCTTCCAATTGTTGCATAGACGTCCCCAGCACTCTCAAAGGAGTCTTGTGTCCATCTATGACAATCTATCAGGCTTTTCTTCTGGATACTGTAAGGAAAAAGTATCAGCTCTCCACGAGCAGCACTTGAATTGCCCCATTTGCGACTTAGATGCTCTAAAACTGATGAGATTTTCTTGCGAGTACTAAGAGTGAGCTCCAAATGTGGATTGTGTTTATCCTGAACAAAAGAGGACGCCGACGTTGTTGTAATATCAAAATACTTAACATACAAATCAATTAAGGAAATCTCTATCACTCTCACCAATTCCAAGGCTCTACGAGTACCATCATCAACTGGGAATAGCTGAAGTTTCAGCTTTGTATTAGCAACATCAATCAATGAATTTGGCTGAAGAGGAGGCAATGGCATCAAGGGGTTCCCAGAAGGATCAAAATTAATTTTTCCTGAAAGTTAGAGAGCATCCAAAGTCACAATAGTGAAGAAATTTAATATATTTTCCTTCACCTGTTGGCTTTTAACATAGGGACAGATTTTGCATACTACCTATAATGAAAAGTTTAGAACTTTAAAATAAAATTCAAAGTAAATGGCTTACCTAGAGTATTTTGATCACGTAAAACATCTCTATTTGTAACAGCTCGCTCTAAATGCTCAGCAGCATCAGCAACCAAAGAAACACCTGCTATTGCAGCCTTTTCCCATTTTTTATATGCAGCTGATGATACACCTCCTTCTAAAATTAAAAGATACCCAATGGATAAATATTCTCTTGTTTAACATTGATTGTGCAAACCAAAATACATAGCCAAATTAAAAGCTTATTTTCCTATAAAAATCCCCCCCAAAAAAAGAGCAAAATTTTGGCGCACCTGATTTTTTTCTCTGCCTTGGTGGTTTAAGAACTGTGGGATATCCCCCATTGTTTCCACGGTTAATGCCAACATTCACATTGCGTTTTGATGTGGTTTTCCTAGGGCCCAATTTTGGAATGTTTTGAGTGTCAACTAAAACTAATTTAACTGCACGTACATCATGCCCTAAAGCTCGACTCTGATTAGAGACAGCATTTGGCATAGGTGGAGGGCAGTTTTCTCCCTGCAATGGACGTTTTCTTACATTCTTCTTCCGATCTTTCAAAAGTTGATGCTCCTTCATATTAAAGAGAGTTGGTCAGTCCAGCAGCACAGAAAAAGAGTTTCAAACATAGAAAGGCACCAAGAGAGGGGATGGATTAGATAGTTCTGACTAACCAAGGCTTCAACAAAAATCTTGAAACGTCGAGGTTTCAAGTGAAGCTTTGAAGCTTTGCAACTATATTTTTCCAGTAATGACCACCTGTTGGACATGTCAGATATAGTGAGAGAAAAACCAAAAAATCCACGTTGATATGTTATACTATTTTTTTCAAAATATATAGCTTTTTCAAATTATACACTAAACAGAGAAAAGACAATTAGAACAACGCATTAAACTAATACATAGAGTTCTAACTCTTCTAGATACATAAGGATCAACATTCTCAGCAATGATTCCAAATTGCATTGTAGCAGAATCAGACTTGATTTTCACAATTCTTCACACATTTATCAAGCAATCAATCAAAAGAAAATAATCGCTCGCATTTAGGAAGCATAGATAAGATAGAAAGAAAGGTGACAGTATAATCAGTAGTTATTATTACCATCGGAGCATTGCAGCATTAGTATCCCTAGAGTTTTTTGCGTCCAGACATAACCCAGGAGCCAACAGCTTATTCATACGCCTTACTAAACGGTAATAATAATGTCTGACCTGGTAACAGAAAATTTGAAGAACATATAGGGATTAGAGTACAAGTCCAAAGATTAGCTTTCCAAAAGAAGACCATCTATAACAAGCACCTGGTCCTTGTTTTTGCTTTGGACATGACAAGTGATCTTTTGAAAATTCTGCACAAACAGCACGATAAAGTTAGGAAGGTATTACAAATTTAAAAAATATATGCAAAGTGGACAACTACATACCTTGCCAACTTGCCGTAATGCTGTGAAGAAACTTTCCTCCTCTTCACGCGTCCAAGCAGCCCATTGTCGGGTAGGCCTTTTGGCTGCATAAAACAGCAAAGAACAAATCAGAGGCCGAAATTTTTCATAAAAAGATTGTTAAACCAAATGACAATGAAGTACCCGGCACTGGTTCTATGACATGATCAGGAGTTAAAGCTGCAATGCATTGTTCTCCAACATGAGGAATGATAGTCTCTGAATGAAGATGCGTCTCAGAGTTAAAGGAGACAATTGAATCTGTCTGCATTTTATATTTCTTTAATGAACTATTTCCTCTTTTCCTTCATCGATTTCCAAATGATGCTCCTAGGAACCCGAAACCTACTGCAACAATGAGTGATCATTTCAAATTCAAAGAGAAATCACAGATTTTATTTGTATTGAAAAGACATAAATCATATGATAAAGAGAGTATCACTGAAAAATTATGTGTTTATCCAATCTAATCATGTATAAGCATCAGGAGAAGCTCTAAAAATGTTAAGAAAAGTAGAGCTTCCCACACGACTTCATCACATGCTCTCAATAATTAAGAAGTAGAAGTAGAACATAAAGAGTAGTTTCTTGTGTTCCCACATAACTCATGATTGTTCATATTTAGCATCGAAGCATCCCAATTTTTTTTTATACCCGTGACTCTCCGGGCTAGCTTGCACGCACCTCGACTATTTTCACGGGACATACCCTCTGCCTCTACAACATTTAGATGTCAAGAAACCCGGTAGAAAATTAATTTCTAGGTAGATGGACACCATGGATTGAACCTACAACCTCTTACTTACCCAATTGAAGCATCCCAATCTATCCCTTATCTTGTACCAAAAAAATGCAAACAAAACCTAATTGCAGCAATTGAAATAAACTACTACCAAATGCTAAAATAAATGAAGTAACAAAACTTCGAAATAAAAATTCATCACAAACAGACAGCTAAGAATTGGAACTAATTCGAATCGTTTAACCTGAATTAAATCCGAAGAACGATCACTCACATAATCCTTGCATGAAACAACTAATTTACCAAATTACGTTAAAATTCCTCTAATCCAAGCTCTTAGACGAAGATCTGAAACAAAGATTCTAATCATTTCCACTCCAATTTAGGTCACCAAAGGCGATTTAGGGCTTCGAACTACACCAATGGTCAACTAAAAAATTCTCAAAAAAAAAAAAAAAAAAAATCAAGAACCGATTCGAATACGTACACTACACTGAAAATACCTGAAATAGATTCAAGAAATCGACGAATTTGAAATTCCACAAGTCTCGAATATTAGACGAAAACCATGAAAATCGGAGAGAATTTTCCGACCGCCGTTTACTGTAGATAGATTAGAAAGAACAAGAAAATAAAAAAACAAAAATAAAATTTATTTTTACTTGGTGAAAAGGGAAGAGAGGGAAATACAAATTAAAAAGTTTAATTCCTCAAAATGCTAAAAAGAAAAAAGAAAATTGTGAATTTGGGGAATTCAGGATATGACCTAAAAGCATTTACTCTCCCCTCCTTTATTATTTTTTAAGGGCCTTTATTTTTTTGACACCAAATATAACATTTTTTAGCCATTTGTTAAAAATAATAATACTAATAAACAAATAGTTTATTCTCTGATTTCAAAAAAAAAAAAAAAAAAAAAAAAGGTTTATTCTCTAATGGTATAATCAATAAAAATGTAGCTTAGCATTGCCATGAACATGGTTAAAAAAAAAATTTCTTTTTTTTTTTGAAAAAGATTGACCAATTACTTTTTTTTATTTTTAGTTTTATCAATTGGTCGAATGATATACGGAATGGGTCAGTGGTGCAGTGGTTTCACTGTTTGGTTGTATATCCGTATTTGTCCTCCTCCTCCAATATATACTAAAAAAAAGAAAATTCGTCGAACGATATTAATATTAGATTACTTAAACTAAGATCCTACAAGCATGTTATAATAAAAAAAATAATAATAAATCTCGACAGACATATGCTCAATAAAGAAACGGAATAGGATGGATTAAGAATCTTATTTAATTATTTTTTTCCTTCAAATAAAGGAATCAATATTTTTTATTTGGACAATATTTCTATGTGGGAATATGTGTGTTTTCTGTACATGGAAGAAACCAAGAAAGCAAAAGGGGTTGAGTTTGTGAAGCAAAATAAGGGACTTTTCTTCCTTTAGAAGGGTTTTCTTATTGGGTTGCTGAGAATATGTTAAAGGGCCAAAAATTGGAACAATCCAATAAAGATGGGGCGTTTTAAAATGCTTGGCTTTGTCCTCTTTTTCCCTGCCAAATTATTTAGTGATTGAGAATAAAAACCTATCATATTCTTGTCAAAGCGAACACAACTCGATATAATTAACACGTATTCGTTTCCTTGATGTCGAAGGTTCAAATCTTTACCCATTTATTGTAATAACAAAAAAGGTGGCATGCAAGCCAAAACATGAAGCATAGGCATTGAATTAATAGTACAAAAGTGAATGCTTGAAAACTTACCATTAAGTGAACATTGAATGGAAATGAGAAGAGAATAAATGTTGGAAATGAAGAAAGTGACCATTCATTAAACATTGAAATGGAAATGAGAAGGAATCAAGGTTGAAAATGTTGATTAGTATGGTGGTCTAGATGAGAATAAATGTTGGGCAACCTGGGTTGTTGCACTAGTTTCTTTGATGAATCAGCTTCTGCAATGTAAACTCGACCGGTGATGAATACCTCCATCGATTAGGTAGAATGCGAGGTTGTAAGTTCACGAACTGGAAGACCGAGTTTGGTGTACTTTCATTGATGGATAACAATGTTAAATTTGCTAGTCAATAGCATTGATCCACTGTTGTTGATTTCGAGAGCATTAACTTGAACATAGGATCGTCGCGATCTAATACGTGTCATTCCCAGTCTGGTCTTACTCCAAATGGGTTCTCATTGAGCCATCCTTCCCCATCGGTTCCCACCTAAACTTGGTCTTGCTCAACAACTAGTTTTCCTTTTCCATATAGTAAGAAAGTTTCTATATCAGATTGAATAAATACCAAACAAATCGGAAGCCAGTCACTACATAACTAAAGTAAAGATATATTATTTTGTTATAGTAGAGGTCCAACTTCTAAGATTAAGAAAAAACATTTACTTGAAACAAACAAACAAAAATGCAGATGCACTGAGAAAATGGTAATAGTAGCGCCCTCCTATTAGATGCAAGCAAGTCTGCCATTGCCTCTGTTATGAAAACGACAATCAACAGAAAAAATGTCAAAGAAGAAGACACTGAGTTTTACATGGTTCACCAACGGTGTATTAGCTACATCCACGGGCAGAGGAAAGAGAGATTGTTTTTAAGAGAGTGTGAATACAAAATGTCAATCATATGTGAACTAAGGTTTAATTCGAATTTATATAGTGCACTCTAATTAAACCCTATTACAGATAAGGCCCAAAATATATAAAAGTCCATATACGTAAATAGAAACCTCATTGCATATTTCGTTTAGGTTTTAGGGGTGTTACCACCAAACCCCCACCATGGGCCTCACCCCCTACTTGCGACCAGGCAGCGAGACGATCCACTAAGTAATCATGAGCCTGAGGCATCAAGCAGTTCAAGGCATATCTTAACAAACCTCTATCAATGACTTTTGCAGCATTCTCCATCTGTTTTCGTGTTCATTGAAATCAGGGTTCGGATACTACATTTAAAAAAGTCCTACCGATTTCATCACAAAGTAGTCTTTGGTGCATAGTGTATAGTTAAGATCTACAAATTTAGATGGTGCTTGCAAGTTGTAATCCGAATGAACTGTGCCAAGCAACAAATATTTAGGTATTAGTAATGGCTCCTCAAGGCTTTAACTCATAAGAAAGAAAATGGCTTGTGCTTAAGGTCACAAAATTATGAAGGACAAAGTTGGCAATATTCTGAATCTGAGGTTTCCTCTAAATTCTAAGCAATTAGGACTTGAAGATATTCTCTCCAAAATAATGAGTGCTAAAATATTTGGAAGTAAGAAATACAAACAACATTCTGTAAGTTCTAAGCTTAAATAACATTGCTAGGAAAGGACAAGATCCATAGATTAGAGGCAACAGATGGGGGATTGTACCTGTATAGAGACGAACACTAACTCCCCTGGGTAACTAGTTACAATAGAACGAAACGTCGATGTTGCATTTGCCGCAATAAAGTGCCTGATACCATGAGAATTCGAGATAAGGTTCAGTAGAGAAACAGGAAATTAATGCAAAGGGTTTGTGTTTACTCAGTGTCCACGGACAATGGACAACACTACATGATATGTTTTTTGACTCAGCTACTTATGGCATATGCTTGAGAGTGATTTTGAAAGAACTAAAATCACTTTTGTCGTATGCAAAATTTACTTCAAAACATGTCTAAAATAAACTCAATGTTTGATCTTACACCTTTAAATAGACATGAATGATAGACATTAATTTTGAGTGATTAAAAACATGATTCTGAGTAAGTTTCAATATCCCTTTCAAAATTGCTCTCAAACATGTGAATAGAAAGACCAAGACTCACTTATCATCCACAAAGAGATGTGGCCTAATGCAGTCTGGTGGACTATTATATATTTAAATTTGATCTAATATTTTATCTTGCTGGACATTGTGGAGTATAACCTATGCCAGGAAAAAAAGGCCTTAATTGATAAACAGAATGTAGACAACATTTCACAAGCTGAAAAGATCATTCAAGTGAGAGATACCATACATAACTAAGGTTTATGCACGAGAAATTGTTCATACGCGAGACTCGGTATTTGACTCTCATTTATTTGAGAGCAGTAGTTCCCTCTTTATAGGATTTATGGTCCTCCCCCAACTTGTACTCAAAAAAAAAAAAAAAAAAAAAACCTGAAGCATTCTCAAAGACTGATTCCTGCATCATTGCTTTGCATACTGAGGTTCCAACAGTTACATCACAATCACTTTGAATTAGATCAGGTAGCTGTCTTGCTAATTTAGAAGCTCCCCCTGTACTTTGGCTTGAATCACTGAATTTCACTGAACCAATCCATATCTTCTGCAACTAGTAGGTGCCTCAAGTGTTAAACTGATCCTTGCTTGAGTAAATTACAGAAAACAACTAGTTGGTGTTTCAAAATATTGCAGCTAACACAATGATGTATTAATTCCTTCAACTGCAAGTTCATGACCATAATAGCTGAATCTTAGGATCTGTACTATTCTCTTTCAAGTTTATTATTTGCAGAATCCATCATTCAAACAACTAGACGAGACCTAGTTTGTAGAACCGAGATCAACCGGTAGCCAACCTAGAAGAGGGAGAAGTTAAGATAACGAAGTAAAAAGCTTCCAGTTTTAAGTAAATGAAAGCTTATCATCAGGAATATTATGAGAAGCAAATATTTCCATTTTCTTTGAAGTGTCAACACTCATACCCCAGAAATCCCTTTGGGTACACAGTTTGTACGTTTTTATGAGGTGAAAACTGAATTATATCTGCAGCTTCCTTACATACAACACGTGAGATGTGAAGAAACAGACAGCACCAAAGCATGCATTATCTGAAATGACATCATTCCATCAAAACCAATCTCAGAGCATGTGGAAACTAAAAAGTGCAAGGCAGCCGCTTTGTTAAAAAGGTTGCTTCCTCCAATCTGGATTAAAATATTCATAATACATCATATTGAATCTTTATATGGCTGGTGAAGGAAAATACATTTTATTTTAGTAGAGGACGACATACAATTGCAATGTAAGGTTGCCTTTTGGATTCTGCAGCCTTCTTTAGCTGACATAAATGTTCTTGGAAGTTAAAATCAGGTATGCAAGTACAGCCAAAACGAGTAGCTCCAATGATGGATGCAAGAATTCTATGAGACTGGGAAACACCCCATGTTCTAATGCATGTTCACCCAAAATCACACATTCTATCCCATGTCTGAGGTAGGTCACCGAAACTCATTCAAAAAATGAAATAACAGTGTACTATATTGAAATCAGGAAATGTCCTCAAGTGGTCGAAGCCATTGCCTTTGAAGGTGTGTTCGAGACCCACCAGTGACATTAATCTCCATTCTTTCGATGTAATTGCACTCTTCACCGAGTTGAGTCTATTTCTTCCTGCAACAGTGAAGTTGAATCAAACCTGACCGTGACAACTTTTCCAGCAAGTTCTCTAGGAAACTCTCCAAGAGTTTGTACGTGCGGAATATTCTCCAAATTCCACCAACTAAGAGTATGATCCTACAATAATCCAAGTTTTTTATTAAGACCACAACCAAACTATATTATACATAGAAGTTGTAAATAAGTTAAATCAAGTTTTAAAACTAAGTGATACAAAGTAGAAACGTAAGGCCCCATTTGATAATCATTTTGTTTTTTGTTTATGGTTTTTGACATTTAAACTTATTTTTACTCAAATTTCCTACCATGTGTTCCATCTTTTCTAATATGTATCCATCATTCCTTAATAAGGGTAGGTGAATGCTAACCAAATTTCAAAAACAAAAACAAATTTTGAATGCTACTTTTTTTGTTTCCAAATTTTGGTTTGGTTTCTAAGAATATAGGTAGAATGTAGATATCCAAGTATGAAAATACATATGGTAAGATAGATGTTGTAGGCTTAAATTTCAAAAACAAAAACATAAAAATAAAATAGTTATCAAACGGGACCTAAAAGTTCAAATTATAAACACGCAGAAATCAAATACCAAAGCTCCCTTATCCATCATAAGACAACTTGAGCAGTACAAAAGGGTAATGAACCCTTTGCATACCTCAGAGTTCACCAAGTTCTTCTCACAAGTCACAATAGACAACCAACATCCAGGTGAGATGTAACTTCAAAACAAGACAAACTTGTATAAGAACAGGGCCAAACTCAAAGTCCAATGTATAGTGAAAAACTTATTTTTATACCTTGTGTTGACACTGAGACAGCTTGATATCTGTCATACTCGGCAAAGTGTGGAAACAAATTTTGACAAAGTAACGGGTGGATCTTGAGAAACAGCTTTGCTAAAGAAAATCGATCCTTAAAGTAGATTTACTAGTTGGCCCATCTTTTTTTTTTCCTGATTTGAACGATGAGAATTCTGATCTAGACTCCAATAATAAACCTATCATAAATAACATGTAGTACACAACTCATAAACGGGAAAATTACCCAACCAGTTAAGAACATTAACTTGAAATTGTGTCATCTATCAATGACAAATTAAATGAATTATTTCACATATACTAAATGTTGTAGAGTCACGTGATTATGCTCTAAGAATAGTTAGTTATGCGTAAAGCTGACTTAAACATTCATGAATATAAAAAAAATAATAGTAATTATAAACTATCCTTCAGTCATAATCATGTCATAATCATAACTTAAAAGACAAATGTAATACTAAGCCTCATTTGATAACCATTTGGTTTTTTTAAAAACAATTTAAATTTAAGCTTATTTTTTCACAAACTTCCTAGGGTGTTCCATCTTTCTTTAAGAAAGTAGGTGAATATTAACTAAATTTCAAAAAGAAAAACAAGTTTTTGGAAGCTACTTCTTTTTTTTAAAACATATGGCTAGTTAATTGTTGTTGGCTTAAATTTCAAAACCAAAAACTAAAAACAAATAATCAAGGGGCCTAAATAATCTAGCAGAAATTATTTTTCTTTAGCCATGAATGAGAATCATCAATGGGCTACAAACAAACACTAAAATCACCCAAATGTTTAAATAAATGGTAAGAAATCGTCGTAAAAATTGCTAATATAAAATATCTTATTATCATACGATGGAAGCTTGGGGAAAGCAATTTATTACTACAATCCCGAAGAAAAAATAAAATATCATTGAATCGAAGAATTTGAGGAAAAAAAAAACTTTCTGACTACTTACCAACTGAGCCGACGGTCACTTATGGAGATGAATAAAGCAACCTGCTCTACCGGTGCCTTATCAACGTTGTATCGACAGGTCGATTTGTTTTTTTTTTTTTTTAATTTAATTTAATTTCTATTGGTAAAAACTATTGATAAATTACTCAAACTTCACATATATCACTTAATATTGATGCACCGGAAATAAACTATATTATAATTATGACAATAGTTAAAATAAATAAATGAAATAATGAGAGAAAAGGAATAACACAAAAATCTTACTAAAATCTTACTTGATTCGGACGAAGACGGCAAGAATATTCAAGTAAAGTTCTAAATACGGGATTACAAATTAGTAAACTCAACCACTCACCAAAATACACCCAAATATTTAGACTCACCCAAAATAATTTCTAATTGCAATTATAAATTAATATAAAAGGAATTTAGAAAAGAATTTATATAAATTCTTAATTCTTCCTTATGTGTGTATTTTTAAAATGGAAAGATGTATGTGTATATATACTAAAGTAGGAGGTGGAATTTTCACAAATTCCCGATGTTGGAATTAAGCAACACAACAAATCTCCACCTTGATGCTTAATAATCCAAACACCAAATAAAAACTTCAATCGTTTTAGCTAACTTTAAATTGTTCAGAAATTGCAAACACCAACCAAACTCAAGCAATGCTTGTATTTGTTTAATGAAAGAGATTTAGTCATCATATCATGTAACGAAGGTGTGCAAACTGCTACATCACGCAAAACTGTAAAACCTTGTAATGAATAAAGATTGGCAGAAGCTTTCTGTCATTTCAAAACTGTCAAACTGCCTTTATTGACTTTCAAAACTCCACCTTCACCAGTGAACTTGTACCCTCGTGTCGTAAGAGTACTTAAAGAGATTAAGTTTCTCTTCAAATCAAGAATGTGTCTCACATCAGAAAGTGTTCTGACAATACCATCAAACATCTTGATCCTCATTGTTCCAATACCAAATATCTTACAAGAAGCATTATTTTCCATCAATACGGTGCCTTTTGACGTTGATTCATATGTTGAAAACCAGTCCCTATTGCGACACATATGAAATGAACATCTCGAATCAAGAATCCAATCATCAAACTTTAACCTGTCATCAGAAGCAACTAGGAAATCACCATGACTATCGACATCTTCAACAACACCAGTCTAACTAGAGCTTCCAGGTTGCTTACCCTTTTGAAATGCAGAGATTCTATGATTCTTATTATGTAATTTGTAGCATTCAGAAATAACATGACCTTTCTTCTTGCAATAATTGCAAGTTTTATTTTTAGATTGTGATCGATTTCTTTGATCGTCATCATCTTTCTTCTCGTGTGTTGTCCCCTGAATTACTAGCCCCTTTGCAGAACTCTCAGCTCTCCCAATGATATGTTTAATTTTTTTTCTTTATTAAACAAACTATCATAAATTTCATTCAAAGTGAGAGTATCACGACTATATAAAATCGTATCTCTAAAATTTGCATACGAGGGACGTAGAGAACACAACAAAATCAAGTCCAAATCTTCATCATCATAACTAATGTCCATAGATTCTAAATCAGAGGCAATTTCTTTAAAACCAACTAAATGGTTATTTAAGGATGACCATTCATCCATATGATAAGAAAATAAATGGCCCTTCAAATGCAATTTTGTAGTTAAAGTTTTCGTCATGCAAATCTATTCTAACCTTAACGATAAACCAGCAACACTTTTCTCTTTCAAAACATCTTGCAAAATTTCATAACACAAATGCAAATGTATTAAACTAAGAGTCTTGTGATCTTTGCTTTTCTTTTCTTCTTGAGTAACAAATCAAGTTCTAACAAACCAACCAAAGCTCTGATACCACTTGTTGATAAAATTACTCGATTTTCACATATACCACTTAATATTGATGCAACGGAAATAAACTAGATTCTAATTATGGCAATAGCTAAAATAAATAAATGGGATAAACAGAGAAAAACAATAACACAAAGATCTTACGTGGTTCGGACGAAGCCTACATCCACGGGCGAAGATGACAATAATATTCCACTAGAGTTCCAAAGATGGGATTATAAAATAGCATACTCAACCACTCACCAAAATTCCAATACACCCAAATATTTGAACTCACCATAATTAATTTATAAATGCAATTAGAAATTAATATAAAAGGAATTTAGAAAGGGATTTATATAAATTCTTAATTCTTGCTTGCTGTGTAAATAATAGTGAAACACTATATGTGTATATATAGTGGTGATAGCCGGCAAAACCAAAAACATAAATATATTTCCGTATAAATTGAGGGAAGGAGATCACAAACTCTACCCACACAACATAACTACTATGAACTAAATGAGAGGCAAATTTCAATTAAGAATCAAATCCATCACCATAGTATTAAGCTTAATTTTTACCAAACACTTAAACTCCATCGACTCTTTCAGTACATAAACATATTTTAATTGGCTTACAACTTTAAAAGAATTTTACTAACAAGAATAATAACGCGTGACAATAATACATATTTATAATTTATTTTTGAAACAAGGGTAACCACACTCGTCTTTAAGTCAGACACCAAAGACATCGAAAAAGTAATATTACGTGAATTTCGAACCCGAATGAAATTTTATAATGTGCCTTATATTTTTTTTAGTACAACTAACATAGGAAGATTTGAACCTACCATATGTCAATTATCAACTTATGTTTGCTTGAGCGAATGGGTCGGTGACGTGATTGTTTATCTTATTTGGTTTTAATTCATTTTCACTCCACGATAACGAGTTTGATCCCCAAATTGATATTTGTGAATTGTAATCCCCCAATTCGAAATCCTCTATTTTCAACTTTGAACTAAAAAGGGGAGAGAATTACAAATCTTAGATAAATAATATAATTACTCTCAAATAAAAGAGAGTAGAATATAAATTTTTAAAAATTAATATTAAACTAAAGAACCAACGAGTCACTAACTCTAGTGAGTTGATTTTATTGTATAATATAGACTGACTTTTGTTTTGGAAATTCCAAAAATATAAAACTAAATACAATTAAACTTAAATTAAGCACCAAAATACTATAACTAAAAATAATTTTAAAAAACAAAAAACAAAATACTATTTTATTAATTTATTATTCGTTAATATCAACGAAAGAATTATTTAGAACTCGTGAAAGTGAGGAAGAAGAAGATCTCTGTGGTTGAAATTGTAGATTCCGGCGCCGGTGATTGAGATCCGTCAGTCGAGATGGGAGTGAGCTTCGTGATCGGCGTCATCGGAGTTCTAATTCTGGCTCACGCGACTTATTCAACCATCCAATGTAATAATGCCCTAAACCCTAATCCACCATTGTAATACTCGCCGTTCTTAATCGATCTTGTTTTCATCGCAGATAGGAACTTGTTGAAGATCATGCAGGAAGAGTTTTCCGCACCTCCATTTCATGTATTCGATTCTGTCTTCTCTTTGCTTTCAGTTGGTTTCGATTTGGGGTTGTTTTTTTTTAATTACTTTTTCCCGTAATTTTAGGTGGTAATCGAATTGATTCTAGGGTTTGTATTGTCCATGTGGGCTGCGCTCACCGTGCCTGGGAAGTTCCTCTCCATTAATCCTGAATCCGAGGAGAATCGGTACGTTTTGCATCGCATTTGATTGTGCTAATTGTTTTTAGAATGGAATTATTATGCCTTTTAATTGCAAATTCAGAAAAGCTAGCTCTGGTAGAACCAGATTCAAATATATCTTGAATACAAACCCAATTGAGTGGATTTGTGCCCCCGAGCAGTGGCGCAGATGGTTGAAAGCTTGGGTTTGAGGTTGTTCCCTTTCAGATCTCATGTTTGAGACTCGCTTGTGACATTAATTTGTAAACATCTCTCTATTGTGTCTTCCCTAATGGTCAAAGAGGGCATTGGAGTGCTTAGGGTGATGCATTCAATCCATGGTGGCCACCTACCTAGGAATTAATTTTCTACAATTTTCCTTGACATCCAAATGTTATATGGTCAGGCGGTATGTCCCGTGACATTAGACGATGTGTGCACAAGTTGGCCCGGATAGTCAAAGATATAAAAATAAATAAAATTGTGTCTTCAATCCTCTGATTATCCCTGTGCCACATCCCAAGATTGGGCCAATTGTGCCCCGAGTTTAGAAGAGCGAAGCCCGAAGTCCCCGAGTTATCAAAACAATAAATTATATTAAGTGGATTTGCGTTGTGTCTAACATTCCTGCAGGAAATCTATTTGTGAATTCTGTCTTGCCTTTCGGTTGGAGGATTTGTAATCAAAGAGATGTTGAGTTTAGCCTTTAGCTCCCATCAACTCAAACAAAGATGTCCCATAATAAACAAAAGGGGATAACTATTAGGTGCAACAGAGTAAATTTGCTAACTTGCTGCTGATGTGTGACAATGCTTCGTACTTCGGAACATGATAAAAATAGTATAGGATATTTTTTTAACTAACTCTCAATGAATGGTAAAACATTGGTGGGAGCCCTGATACTGGAGTGAAAAACCTCAATCCAAAGTCAATGTAACTTTTATCACCGTCTCAGTTTGTCCACTTTCTCTCCTGGTGTCTGGCAACTTGCTGCTGTGCTTTCATTTGGTTCATAGTTCAAATAACGTTTTTCTAGTAGTTTGACTCGATGGTTAGGAATAGTTTTGAGCTTATAAAATTTGAGGCTTTTAGGAGGTGTTTGGATGGGGTTTTGGATGAGGAGTTAGTTAGAAGAGTTGTTTTTAGTGGTTAGAAATTGAGGTTTTTGTTATAGCTCGTTTGGATATAGATTTTCATGGAGTTGCAACTAAAAAACTCCTTTGGATGTGGTCTGTTTGTAGAGGAGCTTTTTTGGATGTAGATTTAAATTGAGGAGTTATTTTGACTAGCTAGAAATGATTGATTCAAAATGAATGATTGAAAATAAGTTACTTTGAGTAGTTAGAAATGAACAATTAGATATGAGTGGTTTGAAATGATGAGTTATTTTGAGTGATTAAAAATTGAGTGGTTTGAAATGAGGAGTTATTTTGAGTAGTAAAAATGAGAAGTTTTTTTTTATTAGTTACAATAGATTGTTTGAATGTGTTTTTCGAGGAGTAATTAGTAAATACTCATTTTTAAGTCCTCCAAAAATACAACAAAAAAACACCCCCTTAGCATCTAGTGGTTATGAATAGTTTTATTAGAAGGTTTTATCAAGCATCTGATACACCCCCAATATTGAAGGTCTATTCCAGGAGACGCACGGCCCAAAAGGTGGAAATAATAGGCTGAGTTGGCAAAGGGTTTATTTTGTTGTGGTCCTGCTGTGGGGCCCATTTTGTTGGTTGTTATTTTCTCTTTACAGACTATTTAAGTTCTTTTCCTTTTTGGTTGGGGGGGGTCGAATATTTTGTCAAATTGAGAATTCTCTTGGAGAATTGAGGAGAGACTAGGCCTCTTGAAAGCCCTAGAACTTTGATACATAAATAAAATTGATAGGGTACTATCAATTTTGGTATCAGAGCAAATTCCTGGCTCATGGTGGGAAAAATGGAAGGGAGAGTCGCAATGGTAGAGGAGCGCTTTTGTCGAGTTCTCGCTTGAACAGGAGCCATTGAAGCAAGCATCCAAGCTCAGTTTGATGAAGCTTCAGAGAGGCAGAAATTCGAGTTCGCTTTGATGAGGGATGAAATGAAAGCTCTGTTTGGGGAATCGAAAAATCATCCGGCCGTGAGCTCGTCAGAGAGGACGGAAATCGCGTCTGCTGGGGATCGCGGAACACGATCGGTGGATGAGGAGTCGAAGCGCAAAGGCAAACAAAAGTTGGAGGAGGCGTTGGCGGAACAGATGGTTTCGGAAATAACAGGGGCTGGACAAAAAATGGAATCAACGACGGAGATGGGAGACCCATCGGGTTTGGTTGCTACAAATCGCGAGATTCCCTTGTTTGATATGAGGTTGCGCAAGCTGGAGGTTCCGATATTTAAAGGGGAAGATGGCGAGGACCCAATCGGATGGCTACACAGGGTGGAGAGGTATTTCATCGTGAATAGACTGACGGAACGCGATAAATTGGAGGCCGCAATCCTCTGTTTAGAGGGGGAGGCTCTTGACTGGCAGCAATATGAGGCAGATCGTACGCCGATGACAAGTTGGATGGGGTTTCGGACTCTGTTGCTGGAACGATTTTTGCCGGCGTCAGAAGGGACAAAATATACCCGATTAATGAAGCTGCAGCAAGTCGCAACCGTGAAAGAGTATTGGCGACAATTTGAACGTTGTGCAGGCGGGTTGAAGGATGTGAGCGATGCAGTATTGGAAGGCAAATTTGAAAGCGGGCTCAAGGAAGAAATACAGAGCGAACTGCGGAAATTGCAACCGGTTGGTCTTAAGGCAAAAATGATGATGGCTCAACTTATTGAGGATGATGCCGCGGTTCAGCAAAGGAAGAGAAACAATATGGGAACGATGCGTGCAAATGCAGGATCGTCGTATTCGGGGCCTGGAGGAACAAGGTCTTTTGTTTTCAGTCCGAATCGGGGAAATATAAATCTATCAGCCACGAACATCGGAAACCAGAGTGTGAATTCGAGGTCGACGTCGTCAACTACGATGAATCCTACAACATCGTTTTTAAAAGGGCCATACAAACGCTTGACAGACTCTGAAATTCGGCTTAAAAAAGAGAAGGGTCTTTGTTTCCGCTGTGATGAAAAGTTCGCGCCAGGGCATCAGTGTAAAAAGAAAGAACTCCAAGAGTTAGAGGTCGTGGTTGTCCGGGATAGGGATGAGGAAACGGCACCAACCGTGGAAGAGAATTGTGAACTTAATGGTGATGCGAACCTGGAAGAGGAAGGGAAAAAGGAGGAGACACGGACTTGGCCACACTCTCAAGTTATACCCATGGTTGGGTTTGACTCACCCAAGACAATGAAAATACGAGGAAGTATTGGAGGTCATGTTGTAGTCGTATTGATTGATAGCGGAGCTTCACATAACTTCATTTCGGAGGAGATCGTAAAGAAGCTCGGGATACCGATTGCGCCAGCAACAGGGTGTGGCGTGGTTCTCGGTACGGGAGACTCCGTGAGAGCCACAGGGTTATGTAAAGATATAACGCTTATCCTCTCAGATTTAACTATTATCCATGACTTTTTTTCCACTACCCTTGGGAAGTGCGGATGTAATATTGGGAGTGGCGTGGTTAGAGACTCTGGGACAGATTCAATTCGATTACCGTGCTTTAACTATGGAGTTTCGAGTGGAGGAATGGTTAGTGCAGCTTAAAGGGGACCCAAGCCTCGTGCGATCTCAAATAACATTGAAGTCTATGATGAAGGCGTGGACTGCCGATGATAAGGGTATTCTGATTGAGTTGAACCGTGTCGAGGCTTACCGTGAGAGCATTGGAGAATCGGTTGGCACCGAAAACTATACCGGAACACCACAGGCTGTGCGTGAGGTTTTACAAAAATATCTGAAGTTTTCCAGCCGCATGAGGGACTACCCCCGGAAAGAGACATTGATCATGTAATACAGCTGAATCCAGAGGCAGGGCCTGTAAGTGTGCGACCTTATCGATACCCACAATTTCAGAAAGATGAGATTGAAAGGTTAGTACACGAGATGTTGCTATCAGGAATTATACGACCAAGTACCAGTGCGTTTTGAGTCCAGTGATTTTAGTTAAGAAAAAAGATGGGAGTTGGCGGTTCTGTGTAGATTATCGGGCTCTAAATCAGGCTACGGTACCCGACAAGTTTCCCATACCTATGGTTGATGAATTGTTAGACGAGCTTCACGGGGCAACAATCTTCTCGAAGATCGATCTTAAATCAGGATATCATCAAATTCGCGTCAAGCCAACGGATGTCCATAAAACAGCCTTCCGGACGCATGACGGACACTATGAATTCCTGGTGATGCCATTTGGGTTGCGTAATGCTCCGTCTACATTTCAAGCCAATATGAACCAAATACTGCGACCGTACTTACGGAAGTTTGTGTTAGTATTCTTTGATGACATCCTAGTATACACCGCCGTCCGTGCTATAGAGCATGTAAGCCACCTATCCATAGTACTTCAAATATTGATTGATAATCGGTTTGTAGCTAATGCTAAGAAGTGTCAATTCGGGAATTGCAAATTGAGTACCTAGGGCACTTAATATCTAAAGAGGGAGTGGCGGCGACCACAAGATTGAAGCAATGACCACTTGGCCAAGCCCGACTCATATTCGGGAATTGAGAGGATTCCTTGGACTCACGGGGTACTACCGTAAGTTTGTAGCGAACTATGGGTCGATCGCATTACCCCTCACACAGTTGTTAAAGAAAGGGAGATTTAGTTGGAGTCTCATGGCGTAAGACGATTCCAGCGGTTAAAGAATGCCATGACCAACGTGCCAGTATTACGCCTACCTGATTTCAACCGACCCTTTGTAGTAGAGACCGAAGCGTCGGGCGTAGGAGTAGGTGCTGTTCTTATGCAAGAGGCACGACCCATTGCCTACTATAGCAAGGCACTACCCATCACTCATCGACATAAAGGTCATTTATGAACGTGAGTTGATGGCCATAGTCTTCGCTCTCCAAAAGTGGAGACCATATTTATTGGGACGGCGGTTCATAGTGCGTACAGATCAGAAAAGTTTGAAATTTCTGTTGGAGCAACGCGTTATTGCAGGGGATTATCAGAAATGGGTCGTCAAGTTGTTGGCTTATGATTTCGGCATCGAATATAAACGGGGATTAGAAAATGCTGCGGCTGATGCTTTATCTCGCTACCATCCGCTAGTGAGTTGGGGGCGTTGAGTGTGATAACAGGCCTAGATCCGAACATGTTCATTGCCCAGATTGAAAGTGATGCTCCTTTATCTGAAATTCGGAAAGGAATCGATGCGGGAAAAATAGTGCCAAAAGGGTACACAGTTCAGAACTCCTTGCTTTGCTACAAAGGCCGAGTCGTTCTACCATCTTCATCCCCCACGATTCCGGCTAACATTACACGAGTTCCATAGCACTCCTACGGGAGGACATCACGGCTCCGCCCGAACGTATCAGCGACTTGCCCGAGAGGTCTATTGGCCGGGAATGAAGGCAAGAGTAAGAAAATTTGTAGAAGAATGCAACATCTGTCAGCAGGCGAAACACCTGTGTCCCTCGCACCAGCGGGTTTACTTCAAGCGTTACCCATTCCTGAACAGATTTGGGAAGACATAGCGATGGATTTCATCGAGGGCTTACCTAAATCCGAAGGGTATAATACAATCATGGTCGTGGTGGATCGGTTATCGAAATACAGTCACTTCATCGCGCTTAAACATCCATTTTCGGCGGTATCGGTTGCGTCAACTTTCGTTAAAGAAGTTGTGCGGTTGCACGGGTACCCGAGGAGAATAATATCTGACAGGGATAAAATTTTCACGAGTTTGTTTTGGGAGGAACTGTTTCGGTCTTCAGGCACGAAATTGAAGCGCAGCAGTACTTATCACCCCCAGACCGATGGCCAAGCTGAAGTCACCAATCGAGGGTTGGAGACTTATTTGCGTTGTTTTGCCATGACCACACCGAAGCAATGGGCCAAATGGTTACCGTGGGCCGAGTACAGTTATAATACGACATTCCATTCCGCAGCGCAGAAAACTCCCTTTGAGGTGGTATACGGGCGTGCTCCACCACCCTTATTGTCTTATGAGAAAGGAACCAGTTTAGTATCAGAAGTCGACCGCCAGCTTTATGATCGAGATTTGATGTTAGCCAAATTAAGGAGTGCGCTACAAAAGGCTCAGAACCGTATGACAAAGTCGGCGAACGCTAAACGTCGGGACGTGGAGTTTCAGGAGAATGAGTGGGTTTATATCAAACTCCGTCCATACCGCCAGCTTTCCATATCCAGGTATAAACACCCCAAACTTGCCCCTCGTTACATCGGGCCTTTTCAGATCGCGGCACGAGTGGGGAAGGTGGCCTATCGTTTAAATCTACCTCCGGAGGCCCGTATTCACAATGTTTTTCACGTCTCCGTGCTACGGAAAGCTGTGGGGCACACTTGGGCAACACTACCTATTCCCGCCGCCCTAGCCGAGGACTTGACCATACCGTGCCAACCATCATCCTTGCTTGGCGCACGGACAGCAGCGGGAACGGATAATGACTTAGAAGTTTTGATTCAGTGGGATGGCACCACTGCCGAGAATGCGACATGGGAACAAGCTGCAGTTATTAAAGAAATGTTTCCAGATTTTCACCTTGAGGACAAGGTGGCGCGTTGGGGGGCGGGTATTGATACACCCCCAATATTGAAGGTCTATTCCAGGAGACGCACGACCCAAAAGGTGGAAATAAAAGGCTGAGTTGGCAAAGGGTTTATTTTGTTGTGGTCCTGCTGTGGGGCCCATTTTGTTGGTTGTTATTTTCTCTTTACAGACTATTTAAGTTCTTTTCCTTTTTGGTTGGGGGGGTCGAATATTTTGTCAAATTGAGAATTCTCTTGGAGAATTGAGGAGAGACTAGGCCTCTTGAAAGCCCTAGAACTTTGATACATAAATAAAATTGATAGGGTACTATCAGCATCTTAAATATTCGAGATAGATAGATACCGACACATTAGAAGTTTGAGAGGATTTCTCTTTTTGGGTTGTTCCACTTATATCCGTCTCCAAGGGGTGGCATAGTGGTTGAAGACTTGGGCTTTGAAGGTATGCTTCCTTAAAGGTCCCAGGTTCGAGACTCACCTGTGACATTATTCTTTCGATGTCTCTGGTGCCTGGTCTAGGGACGGGGTGGTTACCTTTAAAAAAAAAACTTAGATTTCATCCCTTCAATCTGAATTTTGTTCAAGTTCAGAATATTTCAAGAATTTGTTGTTAATACTGATTTCATCATTAATAGTACAGAATATGTTGTTTCAAAAGCAAGTTAAATTAGTTTTCACATAGAAGAATACTTTCTCCATTGCAGGATAGTTTTTCTTCCTGACAATTTAGATTTCATGGTCTTCAACCACCGAGGCAAATTATTTCCCCAGCAACAGGACTTGAAGCTGAAACAATGAGATCTCTGTCATGATTAAAGTAGGTCCTGGGGAATTCTAGCTGAAAGCATATATGGACGTTAAAGAGCTTAATGTTGGAGATATTGCTCCATTCCATCAATATGATGTTACTTCTCTTGTTTAACATTTTGGATATTGTAAGGTTTTCTTTTTCCTGTTTATTTTCGCAGTCTCTTCCTCAAAGCAAATTCTTGCCTTCGTTGTTGAATTAGGCCACTTTTGGATCGATATGAAAGATAAATATGCATTTCTGCAGTTTGGTAAAATGAGATTAGTTGGTGTTAATCGTTTTTTCTCTTTATGATCTGTTGCTATGAATTAGGGTTCTTTTGGATGGAAAGAAGTGATATGCTTCATGCTCTACAATGAATTTTGTATTCTGGTGCAAACTTGACAGTCTTTTTTCATACTTGCAAGTACATAATAAAAATCATCCTATTGGCATTTGCTATATGCATTCTAACATTTTGTCTCACCAGCTTGCATAAATGTTGAGCCTGACCCTTTATTAAGTGGCTAAAGTTTCGGATACTAACAAATTAGTTTCAGGTCAAAAGTTATCACCAGCTGAATTATCAAATCTAAAAAAGAAAGAATGAAACAAGACAAGAAGAATGCCTGAGAATGTATTCAACTCTCCTCTTCTTTTCATCTCTTTCATCATTGTCCGTTTGATCTCTTTCTTCATCTTGTTGAACCCAGAATATAGATTCCCTAATTCCTGCCATTTTAGTGTTCAAATTCACAGATCCTCCATGAAAAGTTTTGCTAATTTTTAACTTGAAACGTCTCCAAGGGTGGCGTATGGCATAGTAGTTGAAGACTTGAGTTTTGAAGGTATGCTCCTCTTAAGGTCTCAAGTTCGAGACTCACCTTTGACATTATTCTTTCGATGTCTTCCAGTGTCTGGCCTAGGGACAGGCGTGGTTACCCTTGTTCAAAAAGAAAACTTGAAACGAACAAGAGATCTTGCATGAGGAAGAATCTTTGCCTTGTCGTCCATGGCGCAAACAAATGGCTTATCCTGTCCATGGCAATTGAATTTGTATTACGCAATTCAATCTCACCTTCCTTCTCCTCCAAACAACTATGTTTGGAGGAATGAATTATTCTCACCTCCCGAAAACTCCATGTCGCCCATTGCCACTTCTGTTCAACCATGCCAAACCAATCTCTGCTGCAAAGCCAACGAGGATTTCTCTGGCTTCCTCCGCTGCCTCGCTAGCTCTATTTTCTCAGCACGTGGCTCTCTCGACTTCCTCCACTGCGCTGAATGATTGTAATTGTGATCATCGGGGAAAGTTGGTAACCAAATGAGAATGTGTTTGCTAGGTGGGGTGTTGGTTGATATAATTAAATTTACCCCAATCTATCAGCTTAGGCTTTTGGATTGATTGGTGGTTTAACATAATTCAACATGGTATTAGAGCAGGAGGTCATGAGTTTGAATCCCTGCCAAGTCATTTCATCTCCAATTAAAATTAAAGTCCACTTGCTTCAGGGGGAGAACTCAGGTTTAGAAGATAATTTTTGGCAAGTGGCTGAACCTCTTTCTTGTGTTCCTCATGATTTATCTATCATTAGTTCTTCGATGTCAAATTTAGAAATGTTTCATTCAGGGGGAGAAATACTACAAAACGACTCTACAGGTCAAATTCCTGAGTTACAGGTTTATACTAGAAGAACAGTTGAAAGGAATCAGGACCAAAGAGTTAATTCTACACAAACCCAATCTGAAACTTTGGAGAATGACGTTGATAATACTCATATTGTTTAAAATAATGAAATGTCCATGTCTAATAATCCCTATTGTACCTTGGATTTCCCAATTGCTCCTCTTGACGCCCCTGTTCTCGACGTTGAAATTAGAGATGTCCACGGGGCGGGGCGGGGCCGGGGAATGGCTTCCCCGGCCCCGTCCCCGCCATAAAATTCAATCCCCGTCCCCGGAAAAATCCCCGGTTTTTTTTTTTCGGGATCGAGCGAGATTCTCAGCGGGGCACGGCGGGGATCGGGTTCCATGATTTTTTACAATTTTTTTTTTCATTTTTTAAAATATTTTTTGGATAAAAAATTCAAAAAATTAGATTTAAAAAAATATATATCTATAAGTTTCAATTATAATGTTAATTATCAAAGAAAATATTCATAAGTATAGAAAATATCATCAACAAAGATATATTTATTTGAAAATTAAAGGAGTAGAATTAAAAAATATATATTAAATAAAATAAATAAAATAATCGGGGCGGGGAGTACAATCCCCGTCCCCGGCACCGTTTAGCCAACGGGGATTTTTTCTCCCCCATCCCCGGCCCCGCCTCCCGCCTCAGTAGGGCGGGTCCCCATGAGGACCCGGCCATGGGGACCCGCCCATGGAAAAATGGACATCTCTAGTTGAAATGACTAGTTACTCATCGTCAACCTTTAATTTGTCAAATGATCAAGATACCTTACCTATTATCTCTGATCTTGATCTTCCTATTGCTATTAGGAAAGGTACTCGAGCATGTACTAAATATCCCATTTCAAAGTATATCTCATATGAAAAACTATCCAATAGCCATAGAGCTTTCACCTGTAGGATAGATAATCTATTTGTTCCAAGTAATATACATGAATCCCTAGATGATCCAAATTGGAAAATGGCAGTCTTAGAGGTGAATGCTTTAAAACAGAATGGTACTTGGGAATTGACAAACTTGCCGAGAGATAAGAAGACAGTAGGTTGTAAATGGGTATTCACCGTAAAATGTCATGTTGACGGTTCTATGAAAGGTATAAGGCCAGACTAGTAGCAAAAGGCTTCACTCAAACCCATGGAGTGGATTATCAAGAGACATTTGCTCCAATTGCAAAAATTAATTCTATCAGAATACTTTTGTCTCTTGCAGCCAATTTGGATTGGTCACTTTATCAATTGGATATTAAAAATGCATTTCTCAACGGTGATTTAGAAGAAGAAGTATTTATGAATCCACCACCAGGATTTGAAAGTGAACTTGGAAGTAATAAAGTTTGCAAGTTGAAAAAATCCTTGTACGGTCTCAAGCAGTCTCCGAGAGCTTGGTTTGAACGTTTTGAAAAAGCAGTCACTAGCTATAACTATCTTCAAAGTCAAGCTGATCATACCATTTTTTATAAACACAAATGGTAAAATTGTTATTCTAATTGTTTATGTTGATGACATCATTCTCATAGGTAATGATGAAGAAGGCTTGATAGATCTTAAAAACAAGCTTGCGAGTGAGTTCCAAATCAAAGACTTGGGGTCCTTAAAGTATTTTTTAGGAATGGAGTTTGGAAGATCTAAGAAAGGCATTTTTGTTAACCAGAGGAAATATATTATTGACTTGCTTCGAGAGATAGGTTTGCTTGGTTGTCGAATAGCAGAAACTCCTATCGAGCCAAATGTAAAGTTACAAGCTGCAAAAAATGAAGAAGTGAAGGATAGAGAAAGATACCAAAGACTGGTGGGTAGACTGATTTATCTATCTCATACACGTCCAGACATATCATTCGCAGTCAGTATGGTGAGTTAGTTCATGCACTCGCCTGGTTCGACTCATTTTGAAGTTGTGTATAGAATTTTGAGGTATTTGAAAGGCACTCCAGGAAAAAGGTATATTGTTTAAACGACATGGTCATCTGAATGTTGAAGTTTACACTGATGCAGATTGGGCAGGTAGTGTCACAGATAGAAGATCCACTTCTGGATATTGTACTTTTGTTGGAGGAAACTTAGTTACATGGCGAAGCAAAAAACTGAGTGTGGTAGCTAGAAGTAGTGCTGAAGCAGAGTTCAGAGCGTTAGCTCATTGCATTTGCGAAGGTATATGGATAAAGAGACTGTTAGAAAAGTTAAAGTTCCTTCAGGTGACACCCATTCGAGTTTATTGTGATAATAAAGCAGCAATATCCATTGCTCATAATCCAGTTCTCCATGATAGAACGAAACATATTGAGGTAGATAAACACTTCATAAAGGAAAATGTCGAGGCAGGAACCGTATGCATTCCTTATCTCCCAACCTCAGAACAAGCAGCTGATATCTTCACAAAAGGTCTTTCGAAGCTCCAGTTTGACAGAATGATAGACAAAAGCTGGCTATGGAAGACATCTTTAAGCCAGCTTGAGGGGGAGTGTTGGTTATTTCCTAAAATATCTCAATGTAGTTTAAATTTCATATTTGTAGGGAGATCTCATTCATTAGTTGTTAGGGTTTCCTCTATATAAGAAACACTCCTCTCTCAATTGTATGACACAAAAGTATAATAAAAATACTATGTTCTCCTCCCTGAAATTCAAGTCTGTTGGTTATTTCATAAAATATCTCAATGTAGTTTAAATTCCATATTTGTAGGGAGATCTCATTCATTAGTTGTTAGGGTTTCCTCTATATAAGAAACTCTCCTCTCTCAATTGTATGACACAAAAGTATAATAAAAATACTATGTTCTCCTCCTTGAAATTCAAATTGGTATCAGAGCCAAATAAATAAAAAGAACCCTAACCATTCTATCCTGAGCCGTCGTCGTCATCATCATTCGCCAACCAAACACCATCATTTGACAAGTCATTCAAAGTCGAAGACACGTTCGACAAATTCAAAAAAAAGAAAAAAAGAAAAAAAAAAGTGAACAGTGCCGATGAACAGTCGCGTGAACTGTATCGGTGAACCGTTTTTTTTTTGGGCTTTCAATATATTACTACATTTGTTTTTTCCTACCACTCATCTAAATTGATTGTTGAAATGACTCACACACAGAAAAAGAGTGAGAACAAGTTTGGTAAAGATGTCCACTCAAGTCCATTTGTTGAAGAGCAAAGCAATAATCTCTCAAGTCCACTACAATCTGATTTATCATCTAGTAATTTATGTGTTTCCTTGGCACAAAAAAGTATTTTTCCTCAAGCCTTTTTGTGTACCAATTCATCTCCATGGATCCTTGATTCTTCTGGAGCCTCCGATCACATGACCAGTTCATCTCATTTATTTGATTCATATTCTCTCTCCTATGCAACTGAAAAAAATTAGAATTGCAGATGAGAGTTTTTCTTCTATTGTAGGAAAAGGAACGATCAAATTGACTGAAAAAATATCTCTACAGTCAATTCTTCATGTTCCTA
Source organism: Sicyos edulis (assembly GCA_036507275.1). NCBI lineage: Eukaryota > Viridiplantae > Streptophyta > Magnoliopsida > Cucurbitales > Cucurbitaceae > Sicyos > Sicyos edulis. The sequence continues at coordinate 44,171,104 of CM071847.1, read as the reverse complement.
AATTAACCTGTAACCTTTTATCTGTTAGTAAACTGTGTAGAGATTCTAATTGTCGTATTACTTTCTTTGAATCTCATTTCATTTTTCAGCATCAAGACTCAGGGAAGTAGATTGGGAGTGCAAAAATGCTTGATGGTCTTTATTACTTTGATCAAGGTATTTCTAGTAGTAAAATAATTCAGGGTCTTAGTAGTATTAGTTCTCTCTCTAATCATGAACAAATCATGTTTTGGCATCGAAGGTTAGGGCATCCAAATTTCTTCTATCTCAAACGCTTATTTCCAAATTTATTTGAAAATGTTGATTGTTCTTCCTTTCATTGTGAAAGTTGCATTTTTGTAAAAACTCATCGGTCTACGTATTTGCAAAAACCTTACAAATCCTCCAAACCATTCTACTTAATCCATAATGATGTTTGGGGTCCTTCAAAGGTTGTCACTCGTAGTGGTAAAAAATGGTTTGTTACTTTTATTGATGATCATACCCGTCTATCTTGGGTTTTTCTAATGGGAAAAAAAACTGAAGTAAAATATATTTTCATACATTTTTATCATATGATTGAAACTCAATTTCAAACTAAAATTAGCATTTTACATTCTGACAATGGAACTGAATATTTCAATGAACACTTAAATGTTTTTTTAAATAATAAAAGTATTTTGCATCAGTCCACTTGTCGAGACACCCCTCAACAAAATGGAATTGCAGAACGAAAAAATAAACACCTACTCGAGGTTGCACGGGCCATTATGTTTACTATGCATGTTCCTCAATATTTATGGGGGGAAGCTGTACTTACAGCTACCTATCTCATAAATAGGATGCCTAGTAAAGTTTTAAATTTTAGAACTCCTCTTGCGTGTCTTACAACTATTTTTCCAACTAATCGCATAAGCTCTGAGTTACCCATAAAAATATTTGGTTGCATTGCATATGTTAACGTACCAAGTTTTTCTTGTTCCAAACTTGATCATAGAGCAGTGAAATGTGTATTTTTGGGTTACGCACCAAACCAAAAAGGATATAAATGTGTTGATCCCCAGACAAAAAAAGTTTTTGTGAGTATGAATGTCTCTTTTCTAGAAAAACAATTGAATTTTACCCCAAATTCTCGGTTTCACCAATCTGAACAAAGCTTGGAATTGCTTTTATGTTTCTAATCACTAGAAAATGTGGTAATGACTAAGCAAAAGGGATCTCTTCAGCCGAATGTTCCCAAGCACCAACCCCTGTCATGATTCCAACTCTTCAAGCCCTCTTGTTATGTCGAGCACATTGCACTCAATTCTACCAGTCAAATTAGCGTAGAATGCCGCTAGCTTACCCAAATGGCTAAGGTATTTGATGGCGATGTCGATGTTGGCCAACACATCGAGAGCAAACTCCTATTTCACATCTGCGCCACAACAATCCTCAACTCCTCTCGCCCGAACTCATTGGTTCTCGAATTCTTCGAATCAAAGCCTTCATGTTCTTTTCACTCCATGTTCTTCCCAGTCTCATCATTCGATGGCTCCATATTTCAATCTTCTTCGAATTCTCCTAATTTTTCCTCGTTCAATCAATCAAAATCCAGTTACTCGTCGAAAACGGATTGAATTCCTTTTGAATTTTGAATGTGATATTCCAACTAGTTTGAATTGAAAAAAGAAAAAAGAACAATTCAAGAAATAAAAATCAAGAACGAGAACATTAGCATTAGAAGCGAAAAATTTGAAGAGCCTTTGGAAAGTCAGGGAAGAGACTAATTGGAAAAGCTAAAATAAAGCTCATAAGAGTTGAATGTTTACGAGCGAGGTGAAGGAACAGTAAAGACTGGTATGATTCAATTCAACGAAGTTGTCGATGGATACATCGCGAGTCTCTTCCCTTCGGAAGCACAGTACGAAAAACAAAATCAACTTGTTCATTTATGTTACCTAACTTTTTGACGTATCTTATGATCGGAAGTGTTTTAATGGTGAGAAATCCTAGAAGACTTAAAAACGCAAGAGCTTGTGAAATGGAAGAAAAAGAGAAAGATAGGACAAAAAGATGAAGGATATTTGATATCTGACTGAAATGGAGCATGACCTCAAATGAGATGTTCATTCTTAACCATGGGTGAAGAGAGTTTTGAAGAATTAAGAAGTTATGATGATCACAAAGAATTAATTTCTTACGAATTTTTTTGACTCCAAATGTTATAAAGTAAGAAGATTGTCTTATAAGAATAATCGAATGCACGTAAGTTACTTATAATATTAACTTACAATTTTTTTTGTTGGTTGGATTACAAATATAAAGTTTGTGTATATTTGGTCCTTATATTTGAGGAGGTTTGTTAAATGATAGATACTAATATTTAAACATTCAATTTTATGTCTTATAAATCTTTAGACTTGTAATTAACATAAATTTGAAAGTTAAAAAACTTAAACTTTTTCTTACAAAATAATAATAATCATTCGAATGATGATATTCCACATACATTGATTGGCTATGATCTAGGCACATTTTCTCCGCTTTGTTCCATAGATTTGAGATCTTAATATCCCTTTGCTTAATCTCTTACCATATAGTTTTTCATATAAATCCGGGATTATTCTAAAAATTTTAAATCTATCGAAATCAGTGATATGAAATACGAATATGATAACTACATTAACTAGTGGGTAATTTTGATTGAGCAAAACTTACCAACATCTAGGAAGTCTCTAATACATACTTCTCATTCATTTATAGAAATAATTTTTTTTTTCTCATAGTAGAAAGTATATACGAAGTACATTTCAATAATTTCAATAATATTTTTTTTAAAGTCATGTATGATAAATATATATATAATGTAGACCTATTTATATGTCCAAAGAACATCATTTCCAAAATTTTGGAGTGTTCAATGGCCCATGCATAAACCCAATTTCATTATGGATTTCTTAGCGCACAGCTTTTGAACCATTGGTATTTGGGCCTGGATTTTGGTTGGCCCAAGGCCCAGAATGCAATAAAGATGTATTTATTGGCATGTTTTAAAGAACTGTATCTTCATATGTTTGATTTATTATTATTATTATTTTTATTTGAAGTGTTAACTGTATCTTCATTTGTTGCTATGTGTTGTATCTTCTTTTGAGGCACATTCATGATTCTGCTTTACAATTACTATGCATAAAGCAAAAGAAAATAAAGGTCAATTTTCCAAAGTAAAGCTAAAGCATATCTTCAGTTCCAAAAGATACCAACTTGTACCAATTTATCACATTTGACAAGCAATTTCCCACCCAACCAAAGGAAGAACTGTTCAATGAAAAGATGGAATAAAAAGTAAGAAACCAATGGAGGAGAATTTCAAGATAAGACTTTTTTTTTTCTCTCCCATTATCTAATCTAAATATAAAAGTCACAATTCAAAATGATTATGGTTATTAACTTCATACCTCATTATGATGATGATTTTCACCAAGATATTGTTCATTTTTCCTATGCTTAAAAATGGGTTAGTTTCCTCTCTCTTTTATTATTTTTATTTTTATTTTTTACCTCATTGTACCTGCATTAGCTCAAAAAGCCTAATTTGGTTGATCATTAGCTGTACAAACAAGTTTTCCAAGTTTTCTTTTTCTTTTTTAAAGATTTGTAATTGAGTTATCATGTACTCAAGTAATAATTTTAAAATAAGAAAAGAAATAATAAAAAATATCTTTAAAATTTATAGAGGAAAACAACATATGAAAATTATTTTTTTAAAAGAGAAGTTGGCATGATACTTCTTGTTAGTATTAATTTTTAAGCTTTAGTGAGGTTAAAATTAGACATTTAAATTATTCAAATAAAATTTTAAAATTTAAGAATAATTTAAGGATAGGATTAATGATATTTTGACGATATCATTTGTATAGGGAGATAAATATTTATGAAGTTGAAGATTTTGGAATCTAATTGCATGAATTTCAAAGTTTGAAATATAAGACTCTTTTAAATAATAGAGATCTCCAAGGGATGGTGGAATGTTTTGGAGACTGGAAATTTAAGGGTTGGTTCCCTCAAGGTCCCAAATTCAAGACTTACTTGTGATACTATTATGTCAATATCTTCCGTATGTGAGGGCGTGGGTATCTTGTTTAAAAAAATAATACTAAAAGCCAAATAATTAGTGGGTTTTTTGGAAAACAAAAGTTGAATAATTAGTGGGTTTTTTAAAATCAATAATAAGTGGTTTCTAGTGATCGACTCCCATCCGTTTCTCTTGATTTAGTGCGTCACACGTGTTTGGTTTTTATTTCTCGGTTATTTTGATCATAATTAGTTTTTTTTTTTTTCCATTTTGAGTTAAAATTTCAAGAGAAAAGGACCAAAGGAAATGATTGGAAAAGTAAAAACTCAAATATATATATTTTATGAGAATGAATATTTAAACCATGAAATTTAAATTTGGAAAACTCAAATAACTTAAATACTAGAATAACTAAATATAATAAATCTAACAAAATCAATAATGGAATATCTAATAGAAGGTATCAATTATGGTTTAAATTTTAGTTTCATTGTAATCCAGTTTAACACTTTTATATCTCATATTTTAATAATACTATTTTTTTTTTCTGGTATATTTTTCAATTTACTTTTATATTTATTTTCTTTTAATAATTAAATTCACAACGAAACTAAATTAATCACTGCATCAATATATTGAATTTAAAATGAGTCTAATCATTATTTTAGTTAATTTTATATCATAATTCTAACTATTTTATTATCTCAATAATTAAAAATGATCATAATTGAAATGTCAAATGCAAATATTTAATTTTGAAATATAGAGACGAAATTAAACCTCGACTCTAAACTTAAAGATTAAAAAAGTATTTCTTTTTTCAATCTCTTATTAACCCAAAGCTTGAAAAGACAGACAAAATAGTATAAGATCCAAAGTACATGAAACAAAAATGTGCAAAGAACTTATATCTAAAGTAAACTGTTTTCCTACTAATTTTTTTGACATTTAATATATTCTCTTTTGTTAAGGACATTGGAAGCACCTATTTAATGGTATATTATCTACTTTTGACATTTAATATAAAATTTTTATACGCAAGCAAAGATTATCTTCTTCTTATATAGACAATATGAAATTACAGTCGAGTTGCTTTCGATCCATGTACACAGACAAAGACATGTTTTAATAGAGTTTAAAATTTTTGTCCATACTTATTTGGAGAATTAGTGAAGATTCTCCTTTTACGTAATCATTCTTGTCCTTTGTATGAAGAGGAAATTTTCATGATCACCAAGTAACAAGAAAATACCTTACACAATATATATTGCCATTGCCAACTTGTAAACAATTGCATCACCAATTATGTTTAAAAAGATGTACAAATCTCTAGATGAAATAATAAATCCAATTGTGACGTGAGTGAATGTAAAATTTTGCAATGTTTTCTTGTGTGTGGCATATATAAACCCTCGTCAAAAAAGTATATTTAATTATTATGAAGTCACGTAATGATTAAAAGACTGAGGTTATTTATTAAATTTATGTTCATCGCTTATTTAAAAATTAATTATTTACAAATTTTTAAATGTTATAGAATTCAAAAGTATAACTTTTTGATAATAATTGAGATAAACGTAAACTAGTTCATAAATTCACATACGGACATCGCCTTTTTTTTTCAAGCCATGTGATACCAAACTAAAGTATTTTATCCTGCCAATTGTTTTGAAGTCATTTATTCTATTATTAAAACCGACATAAAGGACAATTTTTTTTTAAAAAATATTTTCACCAAAGTGATGACAACTATATATATATCAAAAGAGTTGTGGTGTGTTGTCTTAATTGATTAGTTATAAGTGAAAGAATTTGTGATTTAATAAGTTTATTGTTTGGTAGTAATTTAATTCAACATTGGATCACATATTTAATTTTGAAAATCAATATTTGATTTTCATATTATTTGTGAGCATAATACTATTCAATTTAAACTAAAAAAAGTTAAATAATTATAATTTAATTCAGTTTTTTTTTTAAGAAACATGATTCAATTCTTAAAATTAATATTGGACTATCATCCATCACTTTTTAACACTTCTTTATGATGGTGAGAACTATTTAATTGATAAAAAAAAAAAAGCCTTTCGATATTAAGTTTATGAATATTATTTCTCCTAATTTTTCTAGTTTGTAACTTACGTTTAGTTTTTAAAATTAAACTAAATAAGCCTTTAAATATTATAAGTGTATGAATATTATTTCCTCCAATAATTTTGTAGTTTTTAACAACTTAATATTTACACATCTTTCACACATCTTTCACACATCTTTCATGTAAATATTAAGTGATAGAGGATTAAAAATTGTAAAATCAGTATTTGAATTTTGAATTTAGCGTAAAAAATTCAAACATCCCACGTGTCACTGACGTGGGTGGGTCCCAGCGGTTCCCTTTGCTTGTCTGGCGGCTCGGTTGGTTCACGGTCTGGTTTTTAAATTAATATTCCTTTGGTTTCCACCAACACCTGCACGTGCCATTCCCAACTCAGACTTTTCTTTCATTTCACTTTTTATACCTTTTATGGAATTTTTTAAAAATTTACTTTTTAATTTCAGACACAATACACTTTTTTAAATAAATAAATATTCTTTTTAATTCTTTTCACGTTGAATTCTTTATAGTTTTTTTTTTTGAAAGTGAAACAATGTTTAAAGTGGTGTTGAATTTGTGAAAATGTAATTTGTAATTGTCAGAGTGCTTTAATAAAAGGGTATTTCTTATATTAGAAAAGAAATAATAATAAATTAAAAGGGTACTCTTTGAAGGAAAAAGTTAATTTTATTATCCTTATGGGTATTTTCTATTTGGTCCGTGATTCAATGGAACTTTTCAATTAAAAGTCTAGGGTGAAATTACCATTTTTATTTTGGGTAAGATATGTTTTTAAAATTTTGTTTGAATACAAGTTGTCTCAAAAATTCAAAATTTGTTTCTTTTTAAGGGTTGAATTTTGAAAATTGTTTATAAGTCATTTTTTAAAAAATTCAACTTGAAGTTAGGAGATTTAATCTTCTTGCTACTGGACCAGTTAACTTTACTTCCTTTGATATAAGTCATTCAACTTTAAAAAAATAAATTGTTTCATAAAATCGTATACTTTTAATTTTGAGTACAATAGATTATAGAAATTATCTAATATATTAGATAGAGAATTAAATTTTGTGTTTAATTTATGTTTTTCAAAAAAATAAAAAATTAGGAGTATGAATTTTTTACAATATGGAGTATGGATTCAATGTCCGATCATTTGCTTGATAGTATATATTTTATATAAGTTTAGAATTAGGTTGATATTATCGAGTTATAGTTATAGTAGACAATCTATCTAATACATTTAAAATTCTGAAATATTTTTGAAGTTTTGCATATAAGCTTTATCAAAATAGTATACATTTTTTTTAAAATTTTTAAAAAATAGAATACATTATTTAAAAATTGTTATCTAGGATGAGGTAAATTATCTCACGAGACGTTCTTTCAAATTAGAAAAAAAAAGAAAAAAAAGAAAAAAGAACTAGAGATATCCACACGGACTAGGAATGCCTTCTATGTCCCCATTTCCACCACCAAAACTATTTTTCCTTCGTGTAAAATTGATCATTTTCTTTTGCAAGAATCAATGCAAAGATTCTTCGTGCGGGAATCGACAGAGATCGAATTACATGGAGATAATTTTTTCAATTCAATTTTTTTTCATTACTATATTTTGTTTTGGATAATAATTCCAAAATAATTAAATTTTCTTTGAAAATATCTATAAAATTTCAATTATATGGTTAATTATTAAAAGAAAAATATTTATTTAAATAAATACTTTCCCATTAAATATTGTTAATTTCAAGATTAAAAGGATATAAAGGGCTAACTTTGAAAAATGAGATGGAAAATACATTTTCGACTATGGCTGATTATCTTGAAAAATGGGATGGAAAATACCTTTCCCCTAATATTGTTTTTAAGTTTTGATGAATTTCAAACATTGAGTTAATAATTTTTTTCCCCAGTACATATCGGGGGAAAGGGACAAGTACCAATTCTTGGGATCGAACCTATAACGCTAGTGTTGAACTGGTTTACAACCAAACAATAAAACTATTGCGCCACTAATTCGGTGAGTCAACAATATTTTTAGTTTGATGAGTTTCAAACACACAATTTACTATATCATTACCAATTTAGGTTTGTTTGACATATTTAGGTAGCTTTTAGGTTAAGGAGTTATATTGATTAGTTAAAAATTGAGAGTTGTACTAAAAACTCGTTGTGATGTAGTTATTGTGTAGATGAGTTAGAGTTAAAACCTTGTTTGGATGTAGATTTAAAAATGAGTAGTTACTTATAGTAGTTAAAAATGAGATGGTTAAAAATGAGTTATTTTGATTGATTTGAAAGGAATAGTTAAAAATAAGTTGTTAGAAATGATTCAGTAGTTATAAATGAATGATTAAAGATGAATGGTTAGAAATGAGAGCTATTTTTAAAAGTAAAAATGAGAAGGAGTTAATAAAAAACTCGTTTGGATATAGGTTTTCGAGGAGGAGTTAATCAATCCTATAAATAACTCCTACCTAAACATGCTAAACAAACAACCCCATAGGGAGGGAGGGTACACAATTTTTCTCATAAAATAAGATAAAAGTTAAATACTAATTTTTAAGATTGAACGTGTGACCATAAACATTAAGGGGTTGGGCCCCCGTTTATATAAACGGCTGGGTTGGTTATAATAGCTCAACCGATATTTGTCCCACAATTTATTATAAACGGTGGTTACTTAAACCTCCGTGCCTATTCATCTAAACATATGTGCCCGTTTATCTAAACCTTACATATATTACTTTTTTTACATAATCAGCCCATCAAATACTGTTTATCATAATCTCTATTATGATAACTTGTCCCTCAAACACCATTTAATAATAATCCACTGTTTATCATAACTTATCGTTTATCACGTCTATCATAACCAACCGGTGCTCCAAACGCCATCATAATTGGAGGACAACCAATTAACTAAGTCAATACACTACCAACATTTTTTATAAAAAAAATTAATGTCATATTCTACGATAACATTACTATTCTATGGACGATGTTATCACTATTTCACAGTGATTGGAAAAAAAATTGAATACACATTAGTTTCAATGACATCATCTATCTCATTATAATCATGAAGTTACATATTAGATTCTCTCAATCCAAATTTTTTTTTGAATTAACAAAAAAAAAAAGGGATTTGTTTTAAAATGAAAAGGAAAAAAAAACATCATTTATTTTCTTCTTCTCCTTCATCAAAACCCATGTCACCCTCACCTTCGCCCTTTGTCGCCGCCAACCTGCTTCTGCCGTCGTCGATTTGGTGCCCTCGCCATCACAAATGGCTTACGCCGACCCCACATTTGTAGCAGACGAAACCCGTGAGTGTGTGCACCTCGCATGAGTCCTCTACTCTGTGACTCGACCCATGCCTGTCTCAGGCACGCCCTGCCTGTTCGCAGCCAGCAGTCGCGGTTCAGCGTTCTAGTCGTCGCCAACGCCAAGCTTCAGTGCCCGTGTCTGTGTGAGTGAACTTGTGACCCGAGTGACGATCAGTTGCTGCGTTTCAGCCCTCCTTGACTTGTGTTGATCCACCTATAAGGTAGTTTGGACTGTTATTGATTTTGGGGCTTGTTTTTCTTAGTTGTAATAGTGAATGGTTGGCTTCACTAAGTTCTAGTTGGGTTTGTTGGTGTTGTTTTAATATGGATGCCATATTTATTAATATATGGATTGTTGTATGAAACTATTTTGCAGGTTGTTGGGCTATTTGTACTGAGGATTATTTAGAAATATCTTGTTAAAAAAAGGTTGTTTTAGAAGGGATGGTGTGTAGTCTAATTGATGAAGATTCTTTAAAAGCTTATGGTAGAATAAATATTTGGGAATCAGTTTTAACACTAGAAATTATTGTGAACATGTATAGCTTGACTCCTAGAGCTTGTTCAGGAGCTTGACGCGTGTTTTAAGTGAGTTGTTGTTCTGTAAATTTCTTCAGGTAAGAACCATCTCTACCCAGGTTGTGTGGACTATGCACAAGGCGAAATTGATTATGTTATTGATACTTATTAATGCTTGACTCTATTGTATGCTTGTTGACTTTGTTGTGTGCTTAGCATTTCAGGATTATGGGGTCTCAGGGTCCCATCTTTGTTATATATATATATATGGTCTAGTTACTTGCTTGTTATGTGTGCTTTGTGCTTCAGGATTATGGGGTCATGATGTGTAAATTCTTATTATGCATGTTCATTGTCCTTGTTAGGTGTTGTTGTGATGACAAGTTTTTGGTTAATAGCTAGTCACGATCTTGTATGTTAGTATCATGTTAGGATGCAAGTCGAGTTGTTGAGCATGTTTGGTGATTTGGTAAGACTAGGCTATTAAACACTCTTGATATAGCTCTATTTAGTTGTGATCATCTAGAGGTTATAGAGAACACAACGTTCTTTGTTCTCATGGGTCGGTATCGTTAAGTATTTATTCATATGTCCGATAGTCGATGATGTGATGTAACATGCCGACCACGACGATGCCTAGTTTGTAGCTTTTTTAGGCGGGCCTTGATCATAGCGTAAGCCTGCTATGGGAGGGTATTAACTTAGGGCGATAAGTGTGAACGCGCTAACTCAATGCACTAGTGAAGGTCTCTAGAACTGTGACTCAGTGGACACCTCTTTCCTTGTCGAGATAGGCATGTGAACCTAACCAGGTCAGCTTGTGTAGGCCTACACATGACTAGTTTTCAGCAGCATGGGTGTATGTCTACACGCATCGGGCATTAAGTAGATGGCTCACTTAGACCGGTGTCGTCAATAGACTAATAGTAATTTAGTTGACTGAGCTAAAGAATAGTTTAGAAAACTTCATGACCTGTCGTATTCCAACGTTTAGTGAGTGTCTAAGGGCCTCACAAGAGAGTCATGTAACGAACTTCATAACCTGTCGTATTGTTATATTTAGGTGAGTATCTTTAGGGCCTCACAAGAAAGATTCATGTAACGAATCCCATGATCAAGTCAAATTCTAAGTTAAGTTGAGAAAAAATATGTATTGCTAGCATGTTAAGTTCTACTTTGTGCATTTACCACTGTTGGGGAGTCCTTACTGAATATTCTTTAATACTCACATATTTTGTGGTTTTCCACGAGGTAAGAAGGGACATCATCGACACGGTTAGCTGAGAGATGCTGAAATGATTATGGGCAAAGCTTGTTGCGACCTTCAGATTAGTTGATAGGATGGAATCTCATCTCATCTGTTTATTCGGCATGCTAGGATAGAGCTCATGTTATTTTATGTTAAATGTTTATACGGTTGGGCATGGATGCCTCCTTACATTATTTCGTTAATTTATTTGTATTCGAAACTACCTTGGCCAATGACTTTTATTTTTGTCAATTAAAATAAAATGCAACATGAGTAGTTATTTTAAATTTGCATTTTTTATTTGAATTTGGGTCATCATGTTCTCAGAATCGTATTTAGAAATTACGGGTTCTTGCAAAATCAAAACGAAAAAACAACTAAGCTAAGCTACGAACTAATGCTAACGAAATTTGGCAAAGATGAATGGTTTCTATTTATATTGCTTGCTCTAGCAACAAGACTCTGACACTCTTTACTTCATGATCTGCCTTGTCCCCTCCGGACCACGAGATGAAGCGACGACTGAGATTGAAAGAATTTTCTCAGATCTTTGACATGCGTCCTTCATTTGAGATATTTTTCAAGCATCCAACTTTGTTGGATTCCATTTCGCCTAAGCGAAATCTTTTAGCAAATTCCCATTTTTCTCTAGCAAAGCTTTTAGCAACTCTGCATTTCACTCCCTAGGTATGATGAAGCAAAATCGACATATCAAGTTTAGAGTGTTCATACTTGAAATTCACACATTCATGCACTTTTGCTACAACAAACCTTTAAACATTATTCTAAATAGAAAACAATAAGATTTTGCATTTCACTCAAATAATTATGCTAAAGCGATCTTGTAACAGCCCAGTTTCATATTCCAGTTTTCGAGGTGCCTTCGGGTCAAGATTCAGTTGTTTGGTTAGGTTTTAGAGCCGTTTGGCCCTTTGGGGGTATTTTGGTCTTTTGGCTCTCCGGGCAGGATTTGTGGTTTTCAGGGCTTCGAGGTAGCTCTTGCCCTTGTCGAGGCTTGTTTGTTGGTGGCTGCGAGTCCCGTGGTGTTTGGGCTAGTCGGTTGGATGCTCGGTTGTGGTTTGGGCTTTGGCAAAGTGTTGGTTGGTTGTGTGTTTCCTTTGGGATTCGAGCTCGAGCCCTTGGTGTTGCTTTGGGAGTTGGATTTAAGTGAGTTTGATTTATTGGAAAAGATTGCTTCGGTCGGGTCTCGAAGGAGGAAGCCGGGAAATGGGATTTTAAGGTTTTGATTTGGATAAAAGTGGATAAGGATGGATTTTTGGATAAAATCCCATTTTTCCCTTTTTTTCCCATTTTCCTTTTTATTTCCCATTTTTCTTTTCTTTTTCCCCAAAATTCATTTTTTCTCTTTTCTCTCTCTCTCTCTCCCCGACCTAGCCCTCACCCCAGCCTGAGCAGCCCCTTGGCTCGCCCAAGCCCAGCCAGCCCGAGCCCCTGCTCGCCCGAGCTAGCCCATCCCAGCTCATCCGCGCGCACCCTCGCCAGCCCGAGCTCGCCCAGCGCCCGCGCGCCCCGCTTGCCCAAATTTCCGAGCCCCTCGCTCGCACATGTCGCGCGAGCTCGCCCGCGATCAAGGTCAGAGCCTGCTCCCCTCGTCCGTGTCGCCCGTGCCGTCGCGTCGCCACCGTCGCAGCGCGTCCAGCGCCCAGATCGCGCGCCAAGCGTCGTGTCGCGCCGCGCGCCACGCGCGCCGCCTCTTGCCGAGCCGCGCGCCATACGCAGCCACTGAGAGCAAGCGCCCGCGCGCCTAGAGTCGCCCCAGCGCCTGTCCCCGCGCAGCCTAGCGCCCAGCGCCCGTGCCAGCCACGCCAAATTTCGGCCACCAGTGTTGCCTAGCCCGTCTGCAAAAATGCTTGTTCACAGTGTCACCGCGCCTCGTGAGTTGCTCCCGAGCTGAGCCCTGTTTATTTTAGAGTATTTAGGGCTATTTTATGATTATTGATGTTTTTGCTTGGCTCGTTATAGGTTGCTCGGGTTCGATCGCAGTTATTTTATTGTGTGTTGTTGCCTTCCGACCAGGTAAGGATTTCTTACCGGAGTTGTGTGGGCCCTGCGATATATTCATGATTTGCCTTGCTTGTTTGCTGACTGTTATGAGCATGATAATAATAGAGCAGCTTTGATTGATTTTCTGCTAGCATGTTTGCTTGATATTACATGTTAGTGTCATGCTAGGTTTGTTCTGCCAGCATGTTTGTGATTCCTGCTTAAGCTCGTAGTATCATGCTAGGTAGTGTGATTGATGTCGGTCTTTGCTTGCTAGCCAGGAATCATTGCTTTTTCTCTATACTCTTAGATAGAGTTGTAGGGTTTTTCATCATCCAGAGGCTGAGCGGACATAACGTACTTTGTCCCCACTGATCGGGAGTAGTGTGCGAAGCATAACGTATCTTGCTTCCCCCCCGGTCGCTAAGGTGGATTTAGCTCAGGTCGGGAGTAAAGTGTGCGGCATAACGTATCTTGCTACCCCCCCTGACCCGCCGGTTGTGGACTTAGCTACCCACTTCGGCCAGAGCCTAGTTTGTAGCCTGCTAGAGCGGAACCCTGCCAACGGTGTAAGCCTACCTTGGCCGGTTCTTAGCTTCAGGTCGGTGGATCAGGCTGCACAGATGAGCGCCGAGGGCCTCGCGCTACTGTGATCAGTGACACCGCTTCCGAGTCATAGACATGTGCACCTGGCCCGCGTAGTTTGCCCTTAGGCCCCCGCATTTACGCCGGTTGCAGAGGAGCATGCGGTGTGCGCGCACACGCGTTAGTTGCCGGTTCGGATAGCTCCCCCAGGCTAATTTCGTGAGTACACCATTCCTTCCGTTAGAGCCTGACTTCGGGTACTCTCCCGTAAGTCCAGATTAGTGGCAAGGGCAAGGAGGCCCTTGAGGACATTCTAGGGATCAGTGTATTCCCCCCGAGTGACAGATACCTCGGTGATGTCCAGGATTGGTCAGTGTATCCAATCCCAGTTAGGCCGGAAGAAAGAGACTTCCGATGGCTCCAAATCTTGTTTTATGAGCTCGTTGAGCCATGATCTGTGTTGGTAGCTGTTTGCTTGCATGCTTTGGTACTAGATGACTGATTATATCGTATTGTACCCCGGTTGGGGATTCTTACTGAGTAATTCGTTACTCACCCTTATTTCTGTGGTTTTTCCACAGGTATCCATGGTGCGAGACAAGATGGCTGGAGGAGGAGCTATGATCATGGAAACCCGTTGTTCAACTCTGAGATTTATGTTTATGATTTAAATGTTCTCTGAATGCATGTAGTTGGGCACGGAGCCCTAGGGTGTTTTCTGAATGTATTTCCGGATTCTAGCATTGTTGTAAAGATTGTATGTTTTAAATAAATCTCTGATCAGAGTAGGTTTTGTAAATGTATTTGTCTTGGAACAGGTGCTTGGAAACAGGGACAGGTTTCAGGAAATTAAATGGATGTTTTATGTTTTGGTTTTTACTTAGAATCCGAACACCATCTTGCAAATTTTATGTAGATTTGTATGCATGCATTGAGGTAACGGCCTATTTAGAACCCCATTCGGGTCGGGTCGTTACAGATCTAAATTAACAAATTCTTCTTGTGATGTAGCAAAAGTTTTAGCGAAATACTACTATACTTAGCCAATAACTCGCAATTCTTGAGAGTTAACATGTTCCAACTTTTTTTAAACAGGTAAATCACACCCGCAATTTTTTTGCGTAAAGATGTACATTCAGAATACACCACCATTCTGTCTGGGAAATTCTCAGGCGATTCATTGACTATGGTTACTTCATACAGACAATTAGCTTTGCATGGGGCGTGCACACGCCAGTGCAATATGCTATCATACTCTAGGCTGAAGAGCTTCCTAACGGATACACTAATTGATATGAATTCAACTACCAACTTATTGTATTCACATGAAGGAGCAATTACAAGAAGAAGGGAAAAAAGATTCCAAGAGGATTATAAAAATTACATGGCAGAATTTTAAATAAAGAAATTTCTAGATTTTTTATTTTGGGACTTTTTGATTTCAATGCTTGCCAACCATGCTCATATTGCAAGTGACCTTTTAGGAGAGTTGGTTGAGTCTATTTAAAGCATATATACCATTTTGTCTTGTATTAAGTCATGCAATTGTGTTTTGGTTTTTTAGGCCTTATTTCTACAAAATGCATTTAATAGCTTTTTAAGTCATTTTTGTATTCCAAGGCATGCACGAATTTTTTGCCTTTAAAATGGCTTGTAATACAACATTTTGGACAGATTGATGATTGAAAAACTTGTGTTTTTTAGACCCCATTTGGTGTTGTCTTTTTTTCAAATCTTGATTTTGGTTTGAAGTTAAATCAATTCATTGGATTAGTCTTGATCAAACTAATTCTGGAGTGAGTTGTCTTGGGATCTAAGAGTGACCATTTTAGATTTTGAGTATGATCTAAGTTAGCTATGATTGTGAGTTTTTAAAAGGATCCTAGAAGGACCTCCAGCTTTGTAAAATTCAAGCAACGTTTGACACTTATCATTTGGTATCAGAGCATTTGATCGAAATTCTTTGGCCGACTCTAGATTTCGTTTCAACATGGGACATAATGAAGAAAAATCAACACATGTACTATGTTTTAGTACCGTTCTTGAAGTTCTTAAAGATATGTTGGAAATGATGAGAGAAGATATGGAAGAAACAAGAGCACATCGCAAAAGGATGTCTTCAAGGTACACTAATCATAAACCAATTTCAAATATTCAAATTTCTATGGAAAATAATAGTTTATGTGTTGAAGTTTAGCCTATGGTTGTAGAAAGTTGTATCAATGAAAATGAAATGCTCAGTGGTTTAGTTTCAACAAATGCATGTGAGTTTAGCGAAAAATTAGATTGCATGGACTTGTTTGCTTGGAATCCCTCTACTATCGTAACACCTACTATTAATGATGTACATGTTGATATGTGTGAGTTAGAGAAAAAGGCACAAATGGCCAAAACAAAAGCATATGATTTTAGAGAAAAAGAATTTCGTGGGAAAATGAGTGTGAGAGATAAGCATGAGATTAGTTTATGGCCTATAGAGAAAAATGAGAGAAAAGCCAATGTTTTGAGCTTAAGTGAAAGAGCCAATGAGGTTAAATCTATTTTGTTTTCAAAGCAAAATATTTGTAGACTTTTATATAAAGGAACTTGCTACCTAACGGGCGAGCTCAAACCATGTTTGTCTAGTGTGTCGTTTGAGTTCTTATAGGAAGCAAAAGATCTTATACAACATCTCGAAGCGAAGACTCCTTCTAAAGTAAAGAATGACCACAAACACAATGCCAACTTGTTTATTATGATGAAATACTCCAAATTTTCTTCTAATTTCATCCATGGCAGCAAGCATAAAATGTTCAAAAGAAGACATAAAGATTTTGATTTGAGGACAAATCCTTTTAAAGAAAGGGAGGATGATATGAATTCAACTACCAACTTATTATATTCACGTGAAGGAGCAATTACAAGAAGAAGAAAAAGAAGATTCCAAGAGGATTATAAAAATTACATGGCAGAATTTTAAATAAAGAAATTTCTAGAATTCTTATTTTGGAACTTTTTGATTTCAATACTTGCCAAACATGCTCATATTTGCAAGAGACATTCTAGAAGAGTTGGTTGAGTTTATTTAAAGCATATATACCCTTTTGTCTTGTATTAAGTCATGGAATTGTGTTTTGGTTTTCTAGGACTTATTTCTACAAAATGCATTTAATAGCTTGTTAAGTTCTTTTTGTATTCCAAGGCATGCACGAATTTTTGGCCTTTAAAATGGCTAGTAATACATCATTTTGGACAGATTGATGATCGAAAAGCTTGTGTTTTCTTAGACCCCATTTGGTGTTGTCTTTTTTTCAAATCTTGATTTAGGTTTGAAGTTAAATCAATTCATTGGATTAATCTTATCAAACTAATTCTGGAGTGAATTGTTTTGGGATCTAAGAGTGACCATTTTAGATTTTGAGTATGATCTAAGTTAGCTATCATTGTGAGTTTTTACAAGGATCCTAGAATGTAACGGCCCAATTTTCTATCCTGGTTCTCGAGGAGCTTCCGGTTCAGATTCAGTGGTTCGGTTGGGCCGTTAGAGCTGTTTTGACCCTTAGGGGTATTTTGGTCTTTTTGCTCCCCGGGCAGGATTTGTGGTTTTTCGGGCTTCGAGGCAGCTCCTGCCTTTGTTGAGGCTTGTTTGTTGGTGGCTGCGAGTCCCGAGATGTTTGGGCTTTTCGTTTGGGAGTTCGGTTGTGATTTGGGTTTTGGGCAAAGTTATGGTTGTTTGGGTGTTTCCTTTGGGATTCGAGCCCGGGCCCTCAGTGTTGATTTGAGAGGTTGATTTAAGTGAGATTTGTTGTTTGGAAAAGGTTGCTTCAGTCTGGTCTCGAAGGAGGAAGCCGGGAAATGAGATTTAAGGATTTTAAGGATTTTTGGAAAATTGGAAAAAAAATGGATAAGTTTGGATAAAATTTGGATAAGGATAAAAAGAGAGAAAAAAAAAAAAGAAATAAAATCTCATTTTTCTTTTTCCCCCATTTTTTCCCTTTCTCTCTCCTCCAGCCCGACCCCAGCCCCTGCCCACTCCCGAGCCAGCCCCTGGTCGCCCATCCCTGGCCGCCCAGCTCTCCCACGCCCGGGCCCAGCCGCACAGTGTCGTGCCAGCGTCGTCTAGATCGAGCGCCCCTATAGCCCGTCGCGTCGCGTCGCCCGCGCGCGTCCTGTAGCTTGTGTCGCTCGCGTAGCGCGCGCTGTCCCCTGTGCCGACCCGCGCCGCGCGTCGTCTCCCAGTCGAGCTCGAGCCTGCGCCCGCGCGCAGCCTCCGCGCCCAGCGCCCATGTGCCTGCGCCTGCGCCCCTGCGCCCAGCCCAGCCCCCAGCAGCCTGCCTGATGTGTGTTGGCTTGGCCCGAGCCTTGTGGCTTCTCGAATGGTATTTCCCGAGTCTTTTCTTCGTTGGGCCCGGATTTGTTGGCTGCTGGTTATTGATTTAATTGGGCTGTTTTATGTATTTGATTTGGGTGTTTTGTTTGATGTTCAGGCTGTTCGGGATCGATTAGAGGCTCGAGGATCGCTCGTTGATTTATTGTGATTATTATTATTGTTTTCTGCTTGTTCCAGGTAACGATTTCTTACCGTGGTTGTGTGGACCCTGCGATATATCATGATTGTGCCTTGTATGCTTGTTTGCTATTATGAACATGATATTGATAGGGCAGCTTTGATTGACCTCTTGCTAGCATGTTTGCCTGATTTTACATGTTAGTGCCATGCTAGGTTTGTTCTTCCAGCATGCTTGTGATTCCTGCTTAAGTTGTAGTATCATGCTAGGTAAATATGATTGATGTCGGTCATTGCTTGCTAGCCAGGAATCATTTATTTGCTCTGTACTCTTAGATAGAGTTGTAGGGTTTGTCATCATCCAGAGGCTGAGCGGACATAACGTACTTTTTCCCCACTGATCGGGAGTAAAGTGTGCGCAGCATAACGTATCTTGCTTCCCCCCCCGGTCTCTAAGGTGGATTTAGCTCAGGTCGGGAGTAAAGTGTGCGCAGCATAACGTATCTTGCTTCCCCCCCCCCCGACCCGCCGGTTGTGGATTTAGCTACCCACTTCGGCATAAGCCTAGTTTATAGCCTGCTAGAGCGGAACCCTGCCATCGGTGTAAGCCTGCCCTGGCCGGTTCTTAGCTTCAAGTCGGTGGATCATGCTGCACAGATGAGCGCCGAGGGCCTCGCGCTACTGTGATCAGTGACACCGCTTCCGAGTCATAGGCATGCGTACCTGGCCCGCGTAATTTGCCCTTAGGCCCCCTCATTTACGCCGGTTGCAGCAGCATGCGGTGTGCGCGCACACGCGTTAGTTGCCGGTTCGGAGAGCTCCCCCGGGCTAATTTCGTGAGTACACCATTCTTTCTGTTAGAGCCTGACTTCGGGTACTCTCCCGTAAGTCCAGTTTAGTGCAAGGGCAAGGAGGCCCTTGAGGACATTCTAGGGATCAGTGTATTCCCCCCGAGTGAAAGATACCTCGGTGATGTCCAGGATTGGTCAGTGTATCCAATCCATTAGGCCGGAAGTAGAAGACTTCCGATGGCTCCAGATCTTGTATTATGAGCTCGTTGAGCTATGATCTGTGTTGATAGCTGTTTGCTTGCATGTTGAGGTGTTAGATGACTGATGTATCGTATTGTACCCCAGTTGGGGATTCTTACTGAGTATGTTTATACTCACCCTTATTTATCTTTCAGGTAACTTGGGACAACACCAGGAGGGCTAGCGGAGGGAGCTGATTGATCATGGGGAGCCGCCGGCACTCTGTCATTTATTATTTCATTGTTTATTCAGCATGTAGATGGACATGAGTCCTAGTGGAACATTGTTTAAAACGTTGTTTAAATTGTATTGTATATTTTTATAAATACTGGCCAGGTTGTTTTACTTCGTTGGATTGTTTAAATGAAAACTGTTGGTTATGTTTTAAGGGTTCCCCCTTCTCATATGTTTTGAATGGTTTTTAAATATGAGTACTAAACCGCTTGTTATCATATTTAACTCGCATGCTGAGTGAGAACCCCAGTTTAGGGCCATGTTTTGGGTCGGGTTCGTCACATAGAAGGACCTCTAGCTTTGTAAAATTCAAGCAACATTTGACGCTTATCATTAATCCAACGTTACAAGTATGTACAAATTTATTAGGTTGTAGAGTCCATGGATATATCAGTAATAATAATGTGTTTTGTAATAGGTTGTAAGAGTTGTTGATACTAACAAGTCTGATCACGTAGATACCCTAGATAAAATTAGGAGTTATTGATACTAGCAGTCTAACCACCCAATGTAAGACTGCAGGTAGGAAGACCTCGCAAGAAGAGAATCCGATTTTACAACGAAGTAGTAGCCAAGGTGACTTGGAGTAGGTGTGATAGATCAGGAAAGAAGAAAAGAACTTGCAAGAATCCGATATAGAGTTTATGAGCTTTTTTCTGATCATACAACACAACGTTTAGTTATCTACGTATGACAATATTTTTGCTTTAGTTTGTGATTTTCGTTTTTTAGAAACATATGTTTATTTATAGATGCCATACTATTTTTCGCTGATTTCGGAACCAAGGTTTTGTGTTTTATCCGCTTCTGTATTTACTAGTATACACAACACCCGAACACTAGTTGATAGTATATATGAGTGTATACATAGGTATGATAAAAGAGATAATGGAATTTCATCTATGATATGTCTCCAACGACGATACTTTTATCGTTGTTAGGGTTTAGGTTTGGAACACAAAGATGCCTTAGAGAGTTTGATATCCGCAGGAGAGGATGATGCATTGGTTGATTGTTTTTGTTAAAATTATTTTTAATCAAATTTAAATATTGTTTTTTTAACCAATTAAATAAAAAATATCTTTAATATCCTTTTCTTTTATTTTTATCAAATATGGGAGAATTTTTTGAAAAAAATATATAATAAAATATCGAAGATATTAAAATAAAACCGAATAATATAGAAGGCCTTGGGTCATTTGGTTTTAAGTATTTATTTAATTATTTTATGATTTAGACATTTATTTTAACTATTTAAAACATTAGACATTTGTTAAATATATATTTGGAAAAAGTTTGACATTTACCTAGTTAACCTTATATTTATTTGGTTCTTCTACTTTCAAATTTAAAATTTGATTTTATTTGACCTTTTAAGTTTTATAATATTTAACATTAATCTGATATTAGATTTAAATATGAGTTAATTATAAAAGAAAAGATATTATCTTATTATAATAGGAAAACATGAACTAATCTTAAAAATAAAAGTTAATACATATTTATAAAAAGAAAAAAAAAATTAACCCGTCCTAGAAAAAACATAATTTAAAAGATATAAATAATATTTTACTAAAATTTAAAATAAACGAACACATAACTTCACAAACTTTCAAATTGTTTGGTCATTAATCCTATGACAAATTTGAATATTTTAACTATAGAACAATCTATGGGATTTAAATATGAATTTTGTAACAAATAGATTTCTAAATTTTATAGTTTTGTATCTAATATCACTATAAATCTTTTTAATTTTTATGTTTGATGGATTCGTCAATTTTAAAATAATTTCTAAAGTTTAGGTATTAATTGACACAACCTCCAAAATTTAAGGTTTAAGTTTTAAATTTTTATTTTAAATTTAAGTTTTCATTAACAATAAACAATTATTTTTCATATTTGTTTTAGTACCACAAGGAATTAAAGATGAGGTATTTTTAGAGATAGGCTAAATTGGAAAAATATTTACAATACTAAGCAAATATATATATATATACCAATCATAGTCGTACTGTATACAAATTATACGATATAATTAATATATAATACTGTATTAAAATATAATATTGTACTAATAACATATAATATTCCATTAATAATCCAAAATATTGTTTTAATATCCTAAATTATACTGGTGAATATTAATTATACACTATATTTGATTATGGTTGCAAAATTTATTTAATTTATTCCAAAAAAAAAAAAAATATATATATATATATATATATATATATTTAATTTATCTAGATTTATACTTATTTTGTAAAATTAGACTATCAACACAATTTCCCATTAAAGATTTAACCTATAAGTTTCAAGTTTCATATCATTTATCATTTCAGTTAACATGTTTTAGGTAGATTTTCTTCAAATTTGATCGAACATTTTATGATGGCAATATTTGGTTTTAATGAAGTATTTCTTCTGAAAAGGAAATAAGTATTGTCAAATTTTTTTTTACCAAGTTATAGTTTTAAAAGGAAATTATGATTTTTTTAATATGGAAATTTAAAAATAATAATAATAAAAGAGATAATACAAAAAATTGAAAATACTATTATTTTGTGTTCCCAAATTAGGAGGAATCTGAAATAAATTGTGTTCTTTTATAGTCGGACCTAAGGCTATGTTATTTTGTGTTCCCTAAACAATCACTCTTGAATCCTTTTTAACCACTTTTCAACCTCTCTATCAAATATTTATTTTTATTTTTAAAAACAATTTTATTAAATCTAACTTTAAATTTCATCAAATTTATCTTTTAATCTCGGCTAACATCAATATTTAAGTATTTCTTTCTAAAAATAATTTTAATTCTATCAAAAAAGTCAATAGCGTATTGACTTGATAGATTGGTTGTAGTCCAATTCAATTCTACTTTCGAAAATTCGATCCTAAAATGAATTATTTCATTAAAAAATTATCAATGAATAATAATTTTAATTCATAAAAAAACCTCTCTTTTTTTAATAAAACATTTGATGTAACCATATTTCTAAAATTTTGAAAAAATAATAAGAAAAAATTTATAAATGAAATATTGTAATAAATTAATAACAAATACTAAATTTTAGCTTTATTATCGTTATAATAATTAAAATTTGACATTTAAAAGTAAAAGAATCAAAATAGAATTAGAAGTACGTAGACTAAAGGGAAATTGTGCTCCATAGTTCAATTTCACAAAATATCTAAGCAAATTTGAAAATATTTGCATCCATAATAAAAAATGTTGTATGGTTAATATTCATTGTACAATATAATTTGTGATATTATTAATAATACAATATTATATGTTATTAGTACAATATTGTATATTAAATAATATTATGTAAAAACAATACCGTATAATGAGTATTAATTATACCGTAAATTTGACTATGATTACTATTTTTTTTTAAACAAGAAGACCATAATATCCTAATACTTTCTATTTCTTTATTTTTTAGAATAATGTATTTTTACAAGTTTCACGTAAATATATTTTTACTATTTCTTTAATAATTCACATTTTAACGGTCTATTAAATTGTAAATTTAGCTTAAATTTTTAAAATTTATTATTGTTTACTTTATTCATGTTGCTCATATGTTTAGTAACAAAATATAAAATTGATTTTTTTAAAAACAAATATGATCAACTATAAAAATGTGTTACCGAATGGGTCAGTGGTGCAATTGTTTCATTGTTTGGTTGTAAACCAGTTCAATACTAGCGTCACAGGTTCAAGCTCGAGAGTCGGTATTTGTCCCCCCTCTCCCAATATGTACTATCAACAATTGAGGTGGATAATTGTTAATATATATATATATATCAACTACTATTAACTTCAATCTCGAAACAAGTAGTTCATTATTCACCACTATTAACCACTTATTTCCACTCTATACTAAACTCCTCCGGGGCAAAAACAATCTTTTTCAATTCAAAACTTTACATCATCATGTTGTTGTTTAGCGATACTATTGTATATTCAAATCTTGTGTTTTAGTCCTCCTACTCTCAATTATTATAATCTCAAAAAAAAAAAAAAATTTACATCATCATCATGGCACACCCATACATGCCCATAGATTTGACAATCTGACAACGACACATATATTCATCATTCATCACATACATACATTATCATTACCAACATCACATATGTACATGATCTTGAAGTTGCTTCCATTGTCAGAGTCTTACTCATCCATGAGTCAGAAACTGGGCCCCACGTAATGATATGACTCGCCATCCTCTTTCATGATGTTTAGAAATTTGTCAATACATTTAATATAAACAGCTTATATTATTAATGCCAGTTTTTATATCATTATAGTCATATTATTGCTAAATTAGGTTGTCCCTTTTCATTCCTAATTCTTAAAATTTAATTTTCTTCTTTCCTTTTGTACGACAGCAAAAGATTTAGTGTTATTAAAAAAATATTTAGATCATATACGAGAATCATGTCGACTTGCGTAACTCAATATAAATCATATTTTTATCTTATTTTAAATTTAAGAGATAAAAAAATAATAATAAAATAAAAAAGAATTGAATGTGATTTATATTAAACCAAATAAGCTAGATTAATATTTAGGTAATGCCTAAACATGATTTAAAATATTTTTATAGTAATTATATTTATAATTTATAGTCTTTTCTCCTTATTTTTATTTTTATTTTTTTTGAGAAAGTTTTCTCCTTAGTACTAATTTTTAGGTAAATTTTTAATGAAATTTAAATTTGAGTATTTTTAAATCTACCGGATAAAAATTTTAGATCTTATTTCTGGGTTTTTTTACGTTACGTCTCAGAGTTTAAATACCAACCAAATTCTACTTTCTTTAGTTTATTGTTTTCATTTTTTAATAAAACAATTATAATTATTATTTTAAAATATAAATTAGAGGGGGTTGACCAAAAAACTTTACATATAACGTTGTTGTTCACAGTTAAAAATGGAACATCACTAAGATAACCAACAGGTACCAACACCTTTAATTGTTGTTTGTAATGGGATATTAATGTATGTTTGTTTAAAAAAAAATCAAAACTTATGTAGTTTCATTATTAAAAAAAAAAGAATATATATAAAAATAATTGTGTTTCAAAAAATAAATTAAAACTAAAAAAATGTTAGTTCGGATATATACATATATTAACGTTTTGACATTAAAAAAATTAACTTTAGAATCTTTAATTGTATTCTCTGGTTGTACTTTAATAAAGATAATTTTTTATCTAAAGTAATTTATTAAAAAGTATCACTAATTTATATTTGATTAAATTAGTATTTTTACAACTTGAAGAAGATTAATGAAATTGTTGAAATGCATTCAACAAATTGGATTATGTTATCAGTTCAATGTCACGTTGTGCAATTTTGTATTCTTTATAATTTTTCTAAATAAAATGATAACTAACCATATGCTAGTAATTACGTACAATTTGATTTCAAAAAAAAAAAAAAAATTACGTACAATTTATGTATTTTTGTCTATAATATTTAATTCTTGATTTTGTATACGATCACTCCTTAATAATCACATCAAAAACTCTTTTCTTGATAAATTTAGGACCTCTCAGGCAAATCTTTTTAGTATACCGTCCATTTTGAAGATAAAATTTCGTAAATTTATTTGTATTTCTCCTAAAAAATTATATATTAATAAAAAGGTATTAACATTTTTTTTTTTCACAACAGGTATTAACATTAAATTACAATAAAAATGAAAATAAATAAATAAGAACTGTCTGCCATTATCAGGGTCAGTGAGTCGGTGACAAGCTCAACACATTATACACGCGGACTTAATTTTATTATTATTTGTTTTTTGAGGATCAATTTTAAATCTTAATTAAATTCCATGTGAACAAACAGTTATTATTAAATATAATTTGAAGGGTTTTTTTATTTTAGCCTGGGAAATTTTGAATAATTATTGATACCATTCATGAATGCACTTAGAAACGCCGGAAAATTAATTAATATTAATTGACAAGTTAAAAAAAAATTGACGACTTGAATATAGTTCGATTAATTTAAAGATATTCTTTTAATGAAGAGTTGAAAGTTCTATTTATTATTAACAACAAAAGTAATAATTATTATTAATAATTAAGTAGAAGATTTGAATCTAATTTTTTTTTAGAAACTATAATAACTCGACCACATTCGGAAAAATATTTGCAAATATAGATTCCCAAGTTTTTTTTGCAAAATTAATTTTTTTTATAAAAAAATGTAATTCTTAATTTTTCTTTAATACCATTTTTCCATTCCTCACATTTAATATTAAATTTTCGAATTAAATGCCCCATTTTGCATACTTCCTATCCTTTTAAAACATACTATATATAATTGTCAACTCTTTTAATGCAATGAGATTTAATTCATTTTCTTATTTATCCCTTAGGGGGTGTTTGGTGCAGGGATTAGGATTAAGTTAAGAGGTATTAAGTTAAGCTGAGTATTAAGTTAAGCTGGGGATTAAGTTAATCTGTGTTTGGTAAACATATTAAGTTAAAATTGGATTAAGTTAAGTCGATCGTTGTTTGGTGCAGGGATTAAGTTAAGCTGAGTATTAAGTTAAGCTGAGTATTAAGTTAAGCTGTGTTTGGTACGAAGATTAAGTTTCTAAGTTAATCTGAGTATTCATAAGACTATTATCTAAGTGCTTATGTTTATTTATTTCTCATTAAAATTTAAAGTGCAGGCAATAATTAAAGGAATTAACATTCCATTTATAATAAAATAGGAAATATGCATTAACGTTCATTGCATAATAAAAAAAGGTAATATAAAGCAAGTCGACTCGCATAAATGAGTAATCGATGGTTGAACAAAAAAAAGCTTTTTCGTCCTTTAATTAAAATTAGAAGTGGGGTCATCTTGTACGCATCCATCGATGTCAAAAAAGAGATAGATAAGGTCATCATCTGGGTCTGTTCAATAGATAATCGCAGTAGCTGGCCCGATCATTTTCAGGGACTCCAAGAAAAGCAGAAGCTTCGTCGAGATCCTTTAAAAGGATGTTCATCAGTACAACCCGTTGTGGACTGGTTAATGGCGGTGATAATTTCTGAAGAATTGTAGCGACTTCGGCTCTTGTAGATTTATTATCCTCCTTTGTCACTTGTAGGGTTGTGACAGGCCAATCAGCAATCCTCACGATTTGCTCGTACTGCATGTTCATGCCAAGACGCAAACACATCAAGCATTTCTGCTTTTACGAGACCCTTTTTCTCTTCTCTCCCACAAAAGAGGATGATGGTCTACCTACTCTACTTGTGGGGGTATTTGGGTCTTCTTCTTCAGCAACAGGAATCTCAGGTATGTAATATTCTTGGGAACCGCCTGCCTCACCGACCTCTGTATTCAAATCTTCTTCTGCAATATCTCTAGCAGACTGAGATATTGACCCGCATGCTCTATCCTTTCCGAAAATATAAGCTAAGTCATCGTAATGTGGAAAAGGCTTGTTGTTGAGACCCTTTGCATTTGGGTGTGTCTGACAATGAAATTAAGAACATACGATTCGTAAATAAATTGAAATTTTATTTTGTTATATTATAACAATTATTTAATACCTGAACCCAGTTGTCAAAAACAGTTGGCTCCACTTCAATACACTTGTATTTATCATTCCAACCGAATCCACTACAAGTATTGCCCAGCATCTCGGCAATAGCTTGGTACTGTCGTTTCAGACTCTTCACTCTAGTATCAATCACAGTGGTAGATGTAATTGGGCATCCAGGTAGCTTTAGGTGCATTAGTCGAAGTAGTTCATTATGGTACTTATTCCTAAAAGTACCATTATCTGATCTCCACCCCCCTTCTTGTACAAGTTCCATTAGTGATTGGACTAAAGTACCATCTTCCATTGCTGTCCAACTGTGTCGAATGTTTCTCACCGTCGCAGCCATGTTGCTACATGGAAGTTGTACATAAGAGATAAAGAGTAAGGAATATCATTCATTTAGTATCGTTCATTGCATAATACAAGACAAGTATCATTTGTCATAAAAGTCATGTTATGCCATTCATGATTCATAAAAGTTATAGTCACTAAAAAAAATAAGAAGATTAGAAGCCTAATTCCTACTAGTTTTGGGCTGCGTCAAACATTCTTCGGGCCATGGAATCTCGAAATGTGGTCCAAAGAGGCGATGTCTCGACGAAATTAATCGTCGGGGTATCCTCCATTTCCTCTTGGTAGAGTGTGGCATCGTTTTCCCTAATATCTCTAAACCAATCGTAGAGCCCATCTCCTACATATTAAATTATGTAGGAGACAACAAAGTCATTATGATCTTCACTTGTACTTTCGGAGGATAGAAAGACTTGTGCCGCAGAATAGCCCAGCGGTTTTTTAATGCACCGAATGCTCTTTCTATTATATTTCGTGCCGAAGAGTGTGCTTTATTAAAAAACTCCCTCGGATTTCGTGGTGGATTGCTACCCCTCCAATCCGATAGATGATAACGTTAGCCTCTATAGGGAGCTAAGAATCCATCAGCATTTGGATAACCCGCATCACAAAGGTAATAGTATCCTGGATCAATAAGCACTAGGTTATTATACATTCACTATAAGTGAAAGTAGCATTTTCTTTTAGTCCTTAATTACCATGAGGGACTTGAAATCCATTGTTACGGGATAAAGCATCCCTAAGAACTCTAGAGTCACCGCCGATCCTCCCACCCACCCACTAGTACGTATATGAACTCTCCGCTTGGAGCGCATACAGCAAGAACGTTTGTTGTGATAATACCCTTCCTATTTCTAAAGGAGGCACGATTTTCAACTGGGACTTGTATCTCTATATGAGTACCATCCAATGCACCTAGACAATTCTGCATAGTTCGAAGGAAGAAATGAAATTCGGTCCTTACAAGGACTCTATTTTGTAAAGGTAAAGTAATGGTACCTCAAACCACTTCCATCTACTATCGATTGCATGATGGTTGGATAGGTTCGTGTTTCTTGTACAAAATGTCATGACAACGAATCGGAAGCGATGGGGACAGATTGAAAGTGTCGCGACACTGTCTCGCCCGGATCTTGTAAATATTCTTCGAACGACGCGTTCTTAACATCATGAGCCATGATATGTAGAAACATGGCTACCATTTCCTCCACGTCGATGTAATCCGTACCTCGAAGACCACCGTGGGTCCTTAGCATGTCGCACAAGGTTTCAAAGCAGCTACGATTCATTCTAGTTGTCTCACGACAAGCTAGATCGCTTTGTCTTATCATCGAGAAGAAAGTCATTTGGCGAAAATGGTGTCTAAAGAAAGAGCAATAATTTTTGGTCCTAGGGTTGTAGTTCATTATAAGATTTGCAAGAAGAAGAAACTGGTTCTGCCATGTGTAGAGTATTGTTAAAACTGCTATAGTTTTATCGGGATCCATTCTCTAAAAAATAGTTCGAAGAAAAGTATCAGTCATAATCAAATTAAGTCTAAAAAAAATATTCATTTCAACTTCAAACTAGTGGTATAGATACATTAGGAGTCATTGTTTTTTAATTTGAACTCATTAAGTCTAAAAGAATGTAATGTTTCTTCTAATTTGAACTCATTGATTAAACCTTTTTTTTTCTTAAAAAAAAGTTCATTTTAATATTGAAATTGATGTCCTAAATTAGTTGTATAGATAAATATCAAGTCATTTTTAAAAATAGTATTGATTTTGCTATATTTATTATATTATTTCTTCAAATACAGATGAAGTTTTTTTGTTCTTAGAAAAGTATTTGATTTTAATAGTTAAAATTGATGTCATTCAATTACATCTTTTTTCTTTAAATACAAAATTTTTTCTTAAATTTGATGTCATTCAAACTAATTCTATAAATAAATTTGAATTCATTGAAAAAAAAAATATTGTATTTGCAATTTTATTTTCTTTATTGTAGTAGGGATTAAGACGGGTTTTTTCTCCAAAAAAGTTCATTTTATGTTCAAACGAATGGTGTACATGAAATTGAAGTCATTTTATCTTAAAAAAAAGTTCATTTTCTTGAATAGTATTCACTTTCCTATCTATCTATCTATATATATTGATAGAGATTAAACTTTTCAAAATAAGTTAATTTTAGTACTTAAACATGAATGTCGTTTGAAACCAATTTTATAAATTTGATTTTAATATTAAGTTATATAAATTTAAAATATCAATTTATGTAAGCATAATTTAATTATTCAGTAATTTAATTTAATTATTTCATAATCAAATTTTAAGGTTTATTTTAGATTTTAAGCTAAACTTCAAACTTAAAATTTGATCATATTGTTTATTTCAATAGTGAAAACATGAAACAAATATCAAACATAAATGAGAAACAAACATAATTCAAATAGATTTAGTGCAACATAAAATGGATAAAAAAAATATCAACCATAATAAAAAAACAAATTATACATAAAATCTAACCCAATAATATTCATATGATTAAAGTCCCTAGTAATCGGATATTACTGTTTATTACAAAAAAATTTAAGAGAATCAAATGTAGTATATTACAAGTTTGTAACACGAACCTTGAAGTAAATCAACAACTGTGCTAGAGTTACAATCTGGAAAAAAAAAGGGATTGAAAGAGACATTGTTAGCAAAAAAAAAAACTTGGAAAAGTTTTAATCGAAAAAGAATGTTAGAAGAAGAGTACCTTTTACAAAATAAAAATAGTGAAACAACTATAATAATGATAAATGAAAATAAACCTCAAAATTTCGGGGAATGGATGCATTACTCATTTCTCATTCAAGATCAAATGCGATCCATTGTTTTTTTTTTTTAAAAAAAGAAAAGTTTGAATGATGCAAAAATAGAAAGACGGACAATACAAACAGATATTGAACACAAGTTTTGGACTAATAAATGAAGAACACATGGTAGGCATAGATACATGAATAAGCAAATAGATAAAAAGTGCAAAGTCAATATACAATAAACTTGTGTAATGGAGATAAATAAAATGAAATGAGCTGCATATGAGATAGACATACAATTCAATAGACATATGGGTATGAGATAGATGGCAAACAACACAAAGAAACAATGAAATAGACATATTAGTTGCATAATATAGAGATAGATCAAATGAGATGAGAAGGATATGAGATAGATATATAATTCAATAGACAGATAGATATGAGATTGATAACAAGTAGCAAGAAGGCAATGAATTAGATGATTTCCTACTTGTGTAATAGAGATAGTTCAAATGAAATGGATATGAAATAGACATGTAATTCAATGGCTAGATGGATATAAGATACATTACTAGCAACACAAAGACACAATGAAATAAACACATGGATATGATTTAGATTAAAAAAACACTCACATTGTTAGAGATGAAGCCGTAAAGATGGATGGCAAATCGATAAAATGTAAAGAAGGCTTATATAGGAAGGGGAAGTTGTTGGTTAGTTCATCAAAGATTCAATTATCTCTTACCATCAATTAAAAGCAAAGAACACATTTTCATATCTCGTAATGATTAGATGAAATGAAAGCAGCAAGACCTTCGAGCTTATCATTAAGCATCAATAAATACAAAAATAGTACCCACAATATTTGAAAACAAAACAAAATCATCCAAATTAAATGGTGATTTAATACTCAACTACCAGAAACAAGGAACAGAGAGCTCATATAGAAGTAAGTAGAAAGTCGTCGGCCATCAATAATATCCAAAATAAATGTGGATTTGATACTCAACTAACAAAGAACAGAGAACAATTCATTAAAAAAAAATATAACAGAGAACAAAGAACAGATCGATGCAATTAGGAACAGATTCGTAATATCCAAAATAAATGTAGATTTGATACTTAACTAACACAGAACAGAGAACAATTCATTAAAAAAATCTAACAGAGAGAACAAAAAGCAGATCGATGCAATTAAAAGAGATTCGTAATATCCAAAATAAATGTAGTTTTGATACTCAACTAACACATAGAACAGAGAACAATTGATTAAAAAAAATCAACAGAGAAAAAATAAATATGAATGAATTTAGGAGAATGAGATGAAAAAATTTGAAAAAAAAAATGAAGCATTCATCATTGGCTGGAGTTAGGGTTGAAGAAAACTTACCTTCGTGTACGAATCCCACCAAGCCTAATACACCACAAATCCTACCAAGTCAGTAGAACTCCCCAACAGAAATATATATACCATTCGATAAAGGCATATAGAGGTCGATTTTCACACATGCAAGGTCAAGGAAGTCTACGACGGCAAGATTTGTAGGGGATTCGGCATGAGACCTTCAGATCTGGGGGAAGGAAACCGAAGTTTAGACATGAAACGAACCCGGATCCGGGCGAAGGGAAGATTTAAAAATTGAAACTCCTTAAAAATATGGATTTCGGAGTTCAATGGATGCGAAATTTCAAGAGCAAGAATATTAATGAAAACAAAATGATATTTAGAAGATTGAATCGAACGGATTTGGCTTCAAGAAGTGGAGAAGAAAAGTCGAACGGGAGAGAAAAGAGAGAGGCGTGAGAAGAGAGAAAGGACGCGTGAGAAGAGAGAAAGGAGGAAGTGAAAGGACGGATTAAAAAAAAACACTGTATTTAATCCGTATTTCTTTAATACGAATTTTCAATTTTGATAATCCGGCCACCAAACACATATTAGGGGTATTTATTTAATCCGGATTAAGAAACTCCTTCCTCCAAACACGCCCTTATCTTTCTTCCTATTCTATTTTCGTTTCACTTTTCTTCCTCCATTTTTGTTTCCAAGCTCCATTCAATCTTTCTTTTCACATTTCGGCCACCACGTAAATTTTCGTCGACCACAAAGCTCCGATCGGACGGTATAATCATACGTCTTTAGTCATCTATTCTCAATAATCTTCATTTTTCACAGTATTTGTATTACTTTTTTGTTCCTTATTCATCACCATTAGCAGGTTGTTGTTCGTTCCACTATAATCGTGATCCGATATGTCTCAGATGGTTTAGTATGGTATGTTTTACTCCTATTCTATCATTTCTGTACATTTAACTCATTTAAATTCCAGTATTTAGAATGTAAAAATCAAGTTTAGAAATGCAGTAAAATCATATGTAGAACAGTTGTTTTTTCGTACTTTGATTTTCATATTCTGGTATAATTGACTGTATACAAATCTACAAAAACTGTACAATTGAGTATATACCGTATGTTCATACAGTGTTTTTAGGTTAGTTATATTGTACATCTTCTCCTTATAGGTTCATCAATTATTTCATTTGTATAATACCATTAATACTATTGTTTACCATGTAGAGTATGATATGTTTTACTCCTACTCTGTCATTTCTCTACATTTAATTTATTTATATTTCAGTTTTTAGAATGTCAAAAATCATGTTTTGAAATGTAGTAAAATCATATGTAGAATAGTTTTTTTTT
Source organism: Sicyos edulis (assembly GCA_036507275.1). NCBI lineage: Eukaryota > Viridiplantae > Streptophyta > Magnoliopsida > Cucurbitales > Cucurbitaceae > Sicyos > Sicyos edulis. The sequence goes on along the minus strand of CM071847.1, from coordinate 44,138,116 downwards.
CGTACTTTGATTTTCATATTCTGGTATAATTGACTGTATACAAATCTATAAAACTGTACAATTGAGTATAGACCGTATGTTCATACGGTGTTTTTAGGTTAGTTATATTGTACATATTCTTCTTATATGTTCATCAATCATTACATTGGTATAATACCATTACTACTGTAGTTTGTCATATACTGTTATATTATTGTATAACCTATACAAAACTCTATATATTTCATTATTTTATTATACATTCTATATACCTTATACGTACATTTATGGTTTATTATTCATTCTATTCATGCCTAATACACAGTTTTCGTACTCATATTACTATCCATTATATTTCTATTCCGCAATACGGTATTGTTTATATACATGTATATTATATGACTTATAATATAAGACAATACTGTTTGAACATTTTTGTAATACTATACAACTTTTTCTTATAGGTTCAACAAGAATCTCAATCCCTATTGCACGTGGTGGTTAGTGGGATGAAAATGAAGATGTACCATAATCATGAAGTAGTTGAAGAGCATTGCGTAAATATTGAGGAATGCATTCACCAAATGATGATTTTACATTATAGTCTTTTTTTATGCCGAACACTTTCAATTTCAATTTTCTAACCAATGAGACATTTTTTATTTATTACTGATCTCACTTTAAATAGTAATTTTATGTGAAGTTGCTCCAAGAGTATGAGTCTCTATCAATTTACAAATATTACGTATGTTATTTCCAAACGTTTTACTATACGGTATTGTACATTAAAAAATTTATACATTTAAAATTACTTGTTTGTTGTCGCACTACAAGTATCCATATCAGCAAATTAAACATTTTTAAAAAAACATAAAGTTTTAAAATACAATATGAGACATGATATATTATGGGTGTACAATATATACCAAGTTATTTCAGTACTGTGTGGTTATCAAACGGGTTCTGATTTCAATCACCAAAATTGAATGTTCAACCACTTATACGGTCTATTTATGAACAAAATTACCAGAATAAAATAAAATGTAAATTACTAACTATATTGTACATGTCACCACTAACCATATTGTATATAAATGACAACTCTACCTCTAAGAATATACTGTCGCCACTTTCGTTCAACAATTAATGCACCATAAATTAGCGATTTCTGGTTTTTCATAATTAATGCACCTAAATTGGCGGTTTCTAGTTTTCTACAATTAATGCACCATAAATTGACAGTTTCTTATTTGAAAAGTGAGATGTATTTCCTTTTTAAAAATCTCCCTTCCCAAATGAAAAACCAATAAATTAAGGGTATTGTTGTAATTCGTTATTTTCGGAATTTATAAGATATTAAAATAAATTCTAATTTTGCTAATATTTTTGGAGATGCCTATATTTGCAAATACATTTTAAAAAGGGTTTATTTATGAAAAAAGCCCATTTTTTCTCAATTTAATTTAATTATTTTTTTTAAGTATAAAAATAATATTGGTAGAGTTTGTTGGTCCCCCTCCCCCACTTTGTACTAAAAAAAACCTAAAAAAAATGGTTAAGATAAATGAACTTATTAGAGAATATAGGATTACACCTCAAAACAAATTGACAATGAGGGGAGTAACTCATAACTCTTATAAATGTATTGTAGAATCCTCACTTTTTCAATATAGATAATTTCCACATAGTGAGCATGGTGAGTATCTCCAACTGAACTTGAACTTAAAATATCTGATCAATTATGCTAAACTGATATGCTATGATAATCAAGTAAATTACGGATTTAAATTCTCTATTTGCATTAAAAAGAACACTTGTACTATTAGTGTAATTATTATCCACTTTTAAGTTTAGGAGGTGAAACATTCTCCAAATTTACTTTTCAATTGGAATTGCGTGCAACTAATTGGTCAATTAATGTTAATGAATACCCTAATTAAATTTGGTTCCGATGGTCCACCTAATCCCATTTTTCGACACCACAAAACCCACCGAGGAGAAAAAAAAAGTTGTCTTTAACGTATATGGTAGAGTGATGTCATTCCAAATTAACTAACTATTAAATTAAAAAAAATAGAATACAAAATGTTGAAAATTATTCATGTTGTCACATGTTGTCACGCGTTAGTCTTTTAACATATTTATAAGAGATATGCACTATTTTATTATTATCAAATATATTATTAAATTATGATAAACTATCAATCAATTCAAAAGTTTAAACACATGAATTGCGATAAATTTAATATATCAACCAACACAAATAAATATTAATCAAATTTAAGTGGGTGATTCAAATTTCACCAAAGTATTTGATTCCAAAAATTAAATTCAAATCCAAATAGGTAAACTAAAGGAGATATTTCAGTCCACAAATTCAAATATAATCTAAGGTTGAAAAAGTTTGAAATTTTAATATTTTTGTAAGATACATGAACTAACTCCCTTCCCTACGATTTTGAGGTGGTGTTATTTAATATAAAAGTTAGTAATGTTTTTTTAAAAAAGGCATGATATTTACATTTAACAAACTTTAAGAAAAAAATGTTTTGTTGAATTTAGAGGCACTATCAATCATGCCTTATTTAAGGCCAAGCATGATATTGAACGAAATGTTTTGTTCCCTTTCTATATCGCATAATAGTCGATAAGGTTATATTAAATAATTGCCTCCACTAGTTTGTTGTGACAAAAAAGATTCGACTCTACCGAACAATTTAGGTCAGATTTTAGAATTTATAAGAGTTAAATCAGAGAAACGAGTTTTCCCTAAGAAAACATTTTAATTAATTATGTGGTTATTGACCTTTTGAGTGAAAAATGTAAATAAATAAATAAAAGAAAGATGACCCAATAAGAACAGTAGCATAAATCTCAAAAAAAAAAAAAAACAGTAGCATACTAATGTATACCTCCAATCACCAAGATAAAGATTTAATATCTAGCTCTCTAAATTAATAACTATTTTATTTTTTATTTTTTAAATTTAAGTCTGCAACAACTATTTTATCATATATTTTTTTTATTTGAATATCTATCTTTCATCTATATTTATAGAAACCAAATCAAAATTTAGAAACAAAAAAAATAACTTTCAAAAATTGGTTTTTGTTTTTAAAAGTTGTTAACATTCACCCGTTGAAATGTATTAACACCATAATAAAATAACCAACTCGGTTATTCATTTTCGGTGATTTTATAAATTAATCTAACATATACATAAAATATTTTATTTTTTTATTACTACAATGCGCAAAGGGCGGAGGTGTTGCCCCTGGGCCCTCACTCGCTGATCGGGCAGCATTATCTCCCACTACTTTTTAGATCAACTCATTACTTTGGGGTAAAATGGCTATTCTTAAAAAACGTTGTTTGCAATTTGAAGTTGAAGAGAATAATATAATTTAATTTAATTATAATGACTCCTCTTTCTCCCTTCTCTTAATTCTAAAATCCAATCACATATATAATCTTTATTAATTTGAATTAAGGCCTTCGTCATTTCGAAGGAAATCGACCTACTCAATTTTTTTTTATAATTTTCGAAATAAGGTTCAATATTTTGTACCCACGATATGATTTGAAAAGAAAAAAACAAAAAAAATGATTATCATTTTGAGTTCGTAATGGCTTTAAGCTATTTAAAACTGCCATCGGATTTGATTTTTTTTTTTTTTTTTTTTTGATAAAACATCAGGTTTGAATTATTAATATGAATATTGAGAAAGCTTAATAAGGTATACAGTGACGTGGCTTAAATTGTTTAGTTGTGTTATGGTGGACACCTTTGCAATTACCATTCTTTTGGGGCTCTTTTTCAAGAATATTTAATTCGGTCAGTTTTTTTTTTTTGTTTTTGGATTTGGTTTTGAGAGAGAGAGTTTCCAAAAAAAAAAAAAAAAAAAAAAATCTTTTATTTGTTTCGGCAGAATCACAAAAAAAATCATAAATTTCAATTTGTATGAAGTGTTAGTTCGGTTTGGTGTATTGAAAAAAAAAAAAAAAATAAAAAATAATAATAAATGTCATTTTTTAGCACTTAAAATGGGTTTCTCATGCAAGTTTCATCTCCATTATTGTATCGATTGAATAAAAAATATATGTGAAAATATAAGATTGAGAGTTGAATTCCATTAATATAATGTACGATTTAATAATTAAAAATTTATAAGTTTGATTTTCTTAATCAAATTAAATTAAAAAAATAATAATAATAAAGCAAACTTAATTTTACTCAGGTATAAGTAAAGATATCTTTATTAGTAATAAGAGCTTATCTTTTCATAAATTCAAAATATAAAATCTTAGCTATATCATACCATATTTATTACTTGTTCTTTTATTCAACATTTAAAGAGGAAAAACAAATTTATAATCTTGATTACTAGAATGCAATTAAAGTTATGCTTGTTGTTTGTTTGTTTTTTTTTTTTTTTGAAAAGAAATTAAAATTAGGTTTGTTTTGATATAATCTTGTTTAAAACAGGCAAAGTAAATTTAATTAGTTTTCTAAAAAAAAAACTAAATTTAATTAGTGTCAATTATTTTAGTCCATAAATTCTACCGTGATTAACAATGAAAAGAAAAGCATATTATAAGATCTATTCAAAGTTTTAAAAATAATATGTTATTCATCAAAACATTTAAAAAAATATACTTCATATAAATATTTTTAAGTTTTGGACCAACCTACATGCACCTCAATACTATCACGAAAAGACCATCATTTTCACTAGAAATCTCTCGGAAAAAAATCGTTATCTAAGTTGTAAAGAAAGCAGCAAAACTCATTATTCCTCGGCTTTTTTTATTGGCCTCAATTTTCTATCAAATCACTTTCAATTTTAACCTTTTATAATTATGTATGTTCCCTTAATTTCTTTAACTCTTTTGTGAATAGAATTCTCCTACCATCCTTTTCTTTCAACTATCAAATTACCTATGAATATCCTATTCATCAAATGATTAAAAAAAAAGAAGAATTGGCACTAGGTGACAAATTTTTAATGCCTATTTTAATTATAATACTTTACCCTTAACTGTCTCTTGATTGGAGACTATGTATAGTATTGATTGAATACTATTTATGACATCGATTGAAAATTGTATTGAAGGCTATTTGTGGAATTGATTATAAATTATTTATGACATTAATTGAAAAATATGTGTATTTATTGAAAACTATCTATTGCACTGATTTATCTGTCATTCAAAACATTTTAATTTTAGTTTGGGAAACTATTTTCTAAAATAAGTATTATTATCTTTATTATTTATTTATCACCAAATATATACTTGCTCACTCAATATAGGCCTCAATGCAGTTTCAATACATATCCCATGCAAACTGTAATAAAATAAATTAAAAGAAATACATATCCCCGGTCAATATTTATTTTTATAATATTTGAACGCAGTTCATATATAGAAATATACTATTTTTAAATTAAAATTTTCGATTTGTATGATTTGAAATATGTCAATTTAATTGTCATAATTTTTTTTTTTTTAAGTTAAAATTCATCTTTTTTTTTTTTTGAAAGATAAAATTCATCTATTTAATTTGATAAAAATTCACATAAATAGTCTTATTATATGATTTGTTTATGAATGTTTTATTAAACTATAAAAGCTATTCATGAAGTTTAATGAAATTAACTTTTAAAGCTACAAACATAAAATTTTAACTTAATGGACCCAAAAATTTCCTTAAAACAATTTATTATTTAATTTACAAGAAAAAGTAGTGCTCTAAATTGTTATTTTTAGGTGAAGAAAAAGCGAAGTGCGTTTTATTTATTTATTTAAAAAGATTTTTATTAAAAGGTGAAAAGGAGAATGGTTTAAATATGGTGCCTTTTGGACACGAGGATTGGTGTATTCCCATCAAGAATAAACAACGCCTATTTTGTGCACGAATATGAGTTGGTATTTATAAAATATTTGCCTACACATTCATTAGTCCATAATACACTATTTATCGCCTAAATATATTGATTAATGTTTCAGCTAATCAGTAATCGTACACATATTATTTATCCGAGTCATGAACTACTCATCATAATTTTATGTATGTCGTTGAATTATACTTTTCATTAATTTTGGTTCAAACACACTTAAACTTACGTAATTCCAATACCTATTCAATTTTGGCACATTACTGTACGTATATATATTTGAAATAGATTTTTTTTTTGTTGAAGTATATTTGAAATAGATCTAAAGTTGAAAGCTAATTGAGACATTTGAAAATTTATAGATGAAAACAAAATTATATTATAAAAATTAAATTTAAATTTGAAAAAAAAATAGTAACTTCTAACAACTTATTTTGTTCTTAAAAAACTCCAGTGATATCAAATACTATATTTTTACATAAACATTAAATTTCAAAAATTAAGATCTCATTTCATAACTGTTTGGTTTTTAAAATTTAACCTTATTTCTAATCAAATTTCCTACAATATATTCTATCATTTCTACGATATATTTATATATTTTTTCTTAAGAACCAAACATCACCAAACCCAGCCAGAGAAGAACAAGAAAAATCTCAAACTTCTCCACATCTGGATATCTTCTCTATGTTTGGGTGATTGTATGGTGGGTGCCCGATCATCTTGTCCTTGAGGTGGGCTCTTGTAATGCGTAACCGAATTACGTGGGAATGGAGCTCAAGATGGACGGACAAATGTATAAGAAAAGAGATAGAATAAATTATTTATAAAAAAGGAATTTTTTTACATATAAGAAAAGAGAGACATATGTGGCGCATTATAGGACAATATATTTGGGTTCACATCATACAACATTATATTTGACCCATATATTTATAAGCTTAGTGACAACATTAAATTTAGTTGTGGGAAGAATTCTCTTCACCAATACTCAACAGCAATAAGTTTACAAAAAGCACCAAAATAATTGGGAAATTGGGAGATTGTGCCCTCTAATATTTCAAAATTTCAACTAACTTATCATTGAAAAAGTTCCATTTTCAGCAAATCAATGAATCTTCATCAGAAAATTTTGCTATTTCTAATTTCCTCCGCTTAATTTCAATGAATTGTACATTGGCCCCAACCCGATCGTGCGATATGAAAACGAGCATTTTCCTTCAACCATTGTCGTGGGAAATCTCGAGGCTCAGATTTTAAGTGAGCTTTCGAGGTGACGTCGGCTACCAACTTATTTATTTTTTTAAAATTATATTATAAAATTAAATTTAAATTTGAAAAAAAAATAGTAACTTCTAACAACTTATTTTGTTCTTAAAAAACTCCAGTGATATCAAATACTATATTTTTACATAAACATTAAATTTCAAAAATTAAGATCTCATTTCATAACTGTTTGGTTTTTAAAATTTAACCTTATTTCTAATCAAATTTCCTACAATATATTCTATCATTTCTACGATATATTTATATATTTTTTCTTAAGAACGTACCTGAATGCTAACAAAATTTCAAAAATAAAAATAAATTTTTTAAAATTATTTTTTTTCTTCAAAATTTTGGAGTGGTTTCTTAAAATATAGGTAAAATGTAGATATCCAAGTAAAAAAAAATTTATATGATAAAATGGTTGTTTTAGACTTAAATTTCCAAAACAAAAGTCTCATTTGATAACCTTTCGTTTATGTTTTTAACTTTTTGGAAAACAAATTTATTTCATAACCAATTTTAATTTTGGGAATTTGCTACCAGTAGCATTTTTTGGCCCACCTATTTTAATTATAGCACAAATTGTAAAAAATTTCAGGCATAGCAGATTTTTTACATTCTTTTTCAATTTCCAAATATACCTTTTTTTCACTGATAGACTTCTATCAGTGGAACTGATAGGCGACAAGTACGGCGGAGAAGAAGAATAGAAAGTCAGAGAGGTGCCGAGCCACCGCGTCGGGTACCAGAGCTGCCTCGGTTCTCTGACGCGCCGTTGCCGCCGCTACAATTTCTGTGACTGACGGTCATAATCGATGACATTCCGGTCGGATTGTTGCTCGGATTGATTCGATGAAGCTGAATGGAGGAAGACATTTTTACTCTGTTTTCTTCTTTCTCTCTCTAAAACCAGAGATTTTTGCTTTTGCAAAGAGAGAAAGTTAGAAGACGAATAGATGATCGCAAAATTTGGCGAAGAACATGGTTCCGGCGAAGGTGATGGCGATGATTGGAAAGAAATCGTGTTGGGAGGGGGTTTTTTTTTTTTTGACAAAGAGAGGTGTGTACAGTGTTTGTGTGCGAAAAAATTTTGTGGTGAGAATTTTAAGCAGGGGTCTTTTGGTAATTTTACAAACTTAGGATATTTTTTTGCTATAGATTAATAATTTTAAGAAATGTGTTGTGGAGAGAATTATTTATTTATTTTTGAATATCCATGAAAAAGCCCCTTTAATTTTTGTTTTTAAAACTTTAAAAATATTAAAGGAATATTAAACATGTTTTAAAAAAATATGAAAATAATAACAATAAATCGTAAAAAACTAAAAAAATCAAAATTTTTGAAATTTTTTTTTTATAAAACATGTTTTTTTGTTTTTAATTTTTAGAAATATAAACTAAAATGAGTTATTAAACCTATACCGTTTTTATTTTTTAAATAAAAAAACCAAAAATAAAAAATAAAAAACTAGAAACGAAAAATAAAAGACAAAATAATTATCAAATGGAGTCAAAATAATTATCAAATAAGACCTAAATGATTTTGAAATGAAATTAAAATAATGTATAATCACCGATTAAAATAAACGTATCTTTTTTGTTACCCACTTAAAAGGTGAGCTCTATGATTGTTTTAGGTGAAGCAAAAGCAAAGTAGGCTTTACTAAAAACAAACGAGATGGAATCCATGATTGAAAAAGAGAGTTGAATTTAATATTTATGATTGGATTTTCTAACACAAGATTAGTGTATACACATTAAGAACAAAAACATAAATGTTGTGCTTGAGCACGCATTTGATATAAAAGATACTCGTCTACACATGATCTATCATAATTCGTACGGATCAACTTTCTAATTTAATTACTTTACTAAAGTTATTATTATTATTTGTTGGAGATACTCACTTGTGGTGCAATTATCTCACATCGATAAGGTGAGGATTCTCCAACACATTTATAAGTGATATGAATTACTCCTCACATTCCCAATTGGTTTTGAGGTGGAACCTCATATTCTCTAATATGGTATAGAGCTTCATGTGGGTTATGAACCTCATATTCTCTAATATGGTATAGAGCTCCATGTGGGTTATTTTGATTCCTCCACTTTGAAATGTCTAATTTTGGTCGCTCGTTTTGCTCTCGACTTTATTGTTTGTCCATTTTTTATTCCTCAACTTTGTTGTTTGTTCAATTTTAGTCCTCTAAACCATCAAGAAAGTTTTTAAAAAATGGTCTTTTTAGTCAAATAAAAAATTTCTCACCCTTAAATTATTTTCTCTCTCTTCCATCTTTCATAATTTCTCTTTCTAAATATTTTATCTCTCTTCAATCAATTTATCTTTTTTACCTTTTCTTTTCTTCTTTCATTCTCTTTCATTTTCTTCTTGGGTTCCATGATAGACTACAAATTTTAAAAACAAAAAGTGACAAATTTGATGAGATGAATTGAAGAGAGAATAAGAGAAAAAAAAAAGGAAAAAAGAATAGATATGTGAATTTAAGAGAGATAAACTTTTTTAAAAAGAAATGATGAAATATGGAAGAGAGATAAAATAATTCAAGAATGAAAAAGATCATTTGATTAAAAGACCTTTTTTTAACTTTCTTAATAGTTTATGGACAAAATTTGGACATTTAAAAATCGAGAGACCAAAATTGGACAAACAACAAAGTCGAGAGATAAAAATTGAAAATTTGAAAATATAGGGACCAAAATAGAATAAACCCCAAATCGAAGGACCTAATGGTATTTTAACCTTATTATTATTATTTTTTTTTGAATTTATGAGTTGAGTAGGGGAGAGATTCAAACATAATCTCCTGATTACTAGATCATACATCATACCGTTAAAACTATACTCTTTTGAACACCTTTAAAATAATTATTGATTTAATTTAGCTTACTTTTAAAAGTATAATACATAATAAGATAGAAGGATCCAAAATAAATATTTTTTTTTATATTAAACAATTAATTGCTTTTTTTGATATTACGAGAGGTTTTCACTATAATAGATTTTGTAAAAAACCATTTATTTGTTAAGTAAGTTTATTTTTGTTTGAAGCCTTGTTTTGGAGAATGAGTCTTTATTTTGGAGATAATTCTCCTCTCTAACATTTATACAACTTTAAAGAATGATTGTATTGGTTTGGTTAGTTGTTGATTTTAACAAAAATAATAATAGTAAATAAATAAATAATTCAAAATAAATACTTTATAGTCCAGAATATTTTTTTAATTAATTGTAGATTTTAGTTAACTGTAGAAATAGACAATTAAGAACAAGTCATATTTTTTATTAAAAAAAAAAAAGAACAAGTCATATTAGAAATGATTTATCTCTACAAAAAATTGAGCATTATATCCTAAATATTGTTATTAAACAAAATAAAGAGTAAATATTAATCGATATTCGTGTATTTTCTAAAGATTAAAATTGAAACGTATCGATATTAATGGATAAAGATTCACAAAAGTATCTTTAAAAAAAAAAAAATCACACAAGTATGACGTCTGAGACTCTTTAATTGTCAGCCGCCAATATCATTTAAACCCAAACATTATATTATATATCTCTCATTATCATTATATAACAAATAACCGAAGTAAAAGGCATCCTAATAATAATATATATATATATAGAGTTAAATATAGTTTTTATGATAAAACACGTGATTATGAAATTGAATTAGAATACAAATTAACAGGCCATTAACTTTTTGTAAATATTCTCATATATATTGATTTTTTTTTTTCTTTTCATAATATTATATAAGAGAATATTCTATTTTTATCTATTAAGATTACAAAAATGTATTATCTGGTTGTCAACCCAACTTTACATTTTTTTTTCCTGTTCCATTTTCATTTGGTTATCAATTTTTATTTTAGTTCTTTTGTTTGTTTGTTTTTTAAAAAACCCATCCAGTTGTTGATAAACGGTGCCAATGATGATTTGTTTATATTTAATTTCCAAGTTTATCCATTATATTTAAGCCTATATGACCTAAAATATAAAAGCGTGTTTGATTATTTATTATTATTATTATTATTATTTAGATTAAAGCGTGTTCGATTATTGGTGTAACTAAATTAGGAATTTATGATATTTTTTCTCACAAATTCTTTACAATCAGATAATATATTTTATTGGTGTAACTAAATTAGGAATTTGAAATAAAATTTCGAGGCATAAAGAATGACTGTCTGCCTTTTTAATATATAAAATGATATTTTTTCTCACAAATTCTTTACAATCAACTTCATTTTTCATCATATATTTAAATTCCTAACTAAATTCCTAAATCAAAATAACATTTTCTTAAAAACAAATTCCATCATTAGTTATCTAATTTGATTTTAATCGATTTTCTTTCCATGGTCGTGAGTTTGATCAATAGAACCGATATTTATAACCTTTTTTTCTTTCAGATGTACCTAAAAAGAAAAGTGGAAATGGACCAGTAAGTAAAATAAACATAGTTGAAAAAAATAGTAATATTGAAAACATGTCAATGTCATTGTCCAGATGATAATAGCTTTACTTATCAAAAGAGGTTTGTTCAGTTGTCGCCTTCGAAAATGGAGAATTTAAAACGAATATTTCACGGTCCAGAATCGTACGTCAGTTTTTCAACTCTATAACAAATAATCTTTTTATTTTTTATAAAATAATAAAATTTATTTTAGTTATATTAAATTTTATTACGAATTTTAGGTATGGGAGGGTGGGACAAAAACAAAATAGAAAAAAGATAAGGTGCTACTAAAACGTAAGGCAGTGGAAAATACGTAAGATATCAAATTCCAATATATATTATTTTACTATTTTAGGTCTCCATGCATGCATCAAAGGGTGGAGTCACTATTAAAATCACCTCCTTATATCCCATATTTTCATTTCTATACATATAAAATAAAATCCCAATTTTTAATTTTCTTATGAAAATGACAAAAGTTTTATCTGTTCATAAAGTTATTTGAAAGTATACTGAAATTTGAATTATAAATCTAGAAACAACTTGATATTTAGTGGTTTTGATATATGACTTCCTATTCTTTAATAGGAGTAGGGTAAGATAGGAGTAGAATAGGAGATGAGTGGTTGCTATAGAACTTATAAGATTCTAGAGAGATTTAGGACCTTACTTTGGTAGACATAATCATATCTAGGACATGAAGAATCCATCAAATGAATGAAAAGAAAGTTTGGTTAAAATTATTATCCTAGGTACATAAAATTCATATTAAAAGTGTTATAAAATCGGAACAACAATCATGATAAAATAGTAAAGTAAATGTGAGAAAATACATGACGATTTACGTAATTTTGTAACCGTGGGCTAGTATCGTCCACGAGATATATAGAAGAGAAAATGGTTTTATTAATCTTGTAGATATAAAATACATAATGTCGATTACATGAGACTAGGGTTTTAAAAGAGATTATATATTGCACTCTTATAAAATTTATTGAAATATAACTAAATTACATAAAAGTCTAAGTACGAAAACAAAAATTCAATAACATATTTCGTCTAGGTTTCTAGACATTGGTCCTGAAGCCACACCAAGCCATCTCTTTTTTTGATTTATTCTATAAATTTGAATCTTATTGTTGAGATATGCCTTGAACTAAAATGCCCCACGATTGCTTAGTTGGGAATCTCACAGGCCGATTAGGCCGATTAGTGAATGAGAATCTTTTTCATAAAACATGTTTGGTTTCAAACTAGAGAATAAATCTTGATCATTCATTCTATGTCAATGAGAAGAAAAAAGAGGATCTTTATCAATCTGTTCGAGGATTCGAGACAGAAATATCAAGACTACATATTAGTTTTTAAATGCTAAGCATTCCAAGTGTGAGAGGTAAAAAATTAAACCAAGGGAGGAATTGACGAACTTTTTTTGCTAAAAAATTCAAGATCAATTGGAATAAAACTATTATATTGATATAGATAAAATATGAATAAATTAAGGAAATCAAACAATAATAAAAAAATTTATTTTATATTCTATATAGAATAAGAAAAGAAAGCAACTAAACCTATATTTTCCCTAGTTCTCTATTCTATATATTACTCGGGCGAAAAAAGTTTAGGTTGATAAATTGTATAATATATTTATCAACTTAACCAACCTCAACTAATTAAAAATATTATATATTCAATTATGCATTAAATAAATGGCAATATATATTTAGTGCTTATTTATGTGTTTCTATTTTACCTTAGGTTCAAATTTTATGACAGCCACATGCTTAGAATAAGAAAGAATTCTAATATTTCTAAAAATCAAGAGTTGAATGGCCATGCTTCCCTTGAAAAGAATGAGCATTTTTGTAAGGCAGTTTAGATGGTTTTTTTAGTACAAAAAATATATTGTATAAATGAGATCACATACTTAGTTAGACAATATTTTTTTTCTTTGTGATCGTATAGTTTTACACCATTGTACCGAATTTAATTAATACACCATTTGTACAAACATTTGATTGAGGAGTCCGTAAAATTATTGTTAGGATGGAAACAAAGTATCTCATATTAGTTAGATGAGAGAAAGATAGTGGATAGTGGGTATATATAAGTAATGACAATTATTTTTACTGGTGTAAGACCTTTTGGGATAAAACCAAAAGTAAAGCATGAGGATTTATGTTTAAAGTGGACAATATCACACCAATGTCGAGATTCAGGTAGGGTTGTCATCCTTATCAATTATTCTATTTTTCTTTTACTTGTCAACTCAATAAAATATTACAATGAGAGGTTTTAACTTCAAATCCTTGTAACCAAATTGTTTTATCTCCCATGATAATGATTTTCATGTGATGAACATTTTCAAAAAAATTCAAGTACATAAGTAAAGAAGATCATTGTTTAATATAATTAAATTTACTCTTATCTATTAATTACACATTTTTTTATTGATTGATAATTTAATTTTTTTTTTGTTCTAAAATAAACTACTTTTTTTAGAGAATAATTTAATTCTACTTAATACAATATTTATGAATAAAAAATTCGAATACCTAACCATTAAGTCGAATGTACATGTCAATAAACTTTGGGCTAAGCTCACATTTGGAATTAATTTAATGCTAACAATGCTTAGAAAAATAATTTTGAATACTTTTGGTATATTATCTAGTTCAACCACGTGAGGAGGTGGATGAATTATTTTTATGTATCTTAAGAAATGGGATGATTGATTTTTCAGTATTGAAAACTTGATGTAGGAATAAAGTAATTGTGATAAGAAAGTACATATAATAAAAATATTTAAAATATTGTACGGTTTTACATATTATAATTTGGGGAAGTTTTAATAATTATCTGAGTTAATATTATATATTATATATTATATATTATATATAACTAGATAATTTTAAACACCTAGGTTGGATAAAATTTTGAAACTCTCATGTAAGGTTAAAGATTAAAGTTAGGTATTGTTTCGAGGCTGAGTTTACTTTCAATTATCGCAACTCTTTGATAACGTTGGAGTTCGAGTTTTCCAAGCACATGCATCTTCATATTCTTTTTCCTTTTAAATAATCAAACATATATGATTTATTTTACAATTTCATTCTCAAACTAATTTGAGGAATTCATTTTTCGTTCAACTAAAAAAGAAATTATCTCTAAATGGTTGATTGTATTCAAAGTTGACAAGAACAACCATATTTACTACATACGTTTTGGCTTCGTACACAATTTTTATCATCACAATTTTATTTCTTGATAAGAAGAAAAGGTTGAAGCTTTTTCTAATTTTAAGTTTATTTTTGTCTCACAAAGAATATGTGAGTGGGAAAATCAAATTTGTATTCGATTTAGCATCAATGATTGATTAAAACAATATTTCTTCCTTTGAAGGGATTCAAATGGTCAAAAACTATTAAAGAATATGGAGTTCCACTAATATTAACATGGACTCTGATACTAGAATATGAGTTTCACCTTAAAATCAATTAGCAATGAGGAAAATATCTCATATCTCATATCTCTTAATTTATATTGATGTTGGATTCTCCCACTTTTCAATGTGAGACATTTTTTATATATTAACATTAAAATATTGGGTTCAATTTATTGTAGTTCACCTACTTGAAAATTAATTTTCTACGAATTTCTTTGACATCCAAACATTATAGAGGTAGTATTATCTCATAACAATAGTTGAAGTAAACGCAAGTTGGTTAAGACAATCATATATATATATATATAAAAGTTCTTCGCTATTTTGAGAAATTTTATTCCATGAAATTACACTATATATTTACTTTTGGTAACAATCGAATATAGATATAAATTTGTGTGCTTTTTAATAATCACTAGTAAAAATTTGATTTACTTTTATAGTTTCCCTAATATACATTTAAGGTTTAAAAAAAAAAAGAAGAAGAATTTTTTTGAAGGTTGGTAGTTTGATATTTCTTTGACTTTACATGTTATTAAACTTTTTTTTTTTTGTTAATAAGAGTAATAGTTCATAATAAAAAAAAGTTAGGAGTTGGAAAATTTGCCTCTAATTATTCTGAACTTGCTAGAGTTAATTAGTTTACTAATTTTTAACTATTCTTTTAATTTTAGTTTAAAAGTGAATTAATATTATGAATTCAAAAAAATAATAATATTAAACTCAATTACATATCTTATTAATAAATAGGGTAATGATTTCAATTCCCTTCCATTTAAATACGGTGTAAATAAAAAAAAATTGATTTTTTTTGGTAATAAAAAGTGATAAATATAAAATATAAGTTTTTTTTAATGTACATATTGAGATTTGAACTAGAGACTAAAAGTTAAAACTAAATTTCAGTTTATCCTCACACAGCTATCAGCTGCAATACCATAAGGTAAATATAAAATATAAGTAAGTGCGAATATGTTGTCCATAATAGCAATCGAATATAATAACTTTAATGATAAAATTTTAATTGAGAAAAAATTAAATCAAATAATACGTAATAAACAAAATAAAATGAATAACCGATAAGAAAGCAACAACAATTGAATATAATAATTTTAATGATAAAAGATTAATTGAGATAAAATTAAATCAAACAATACGTAATTAATATAATAAAATAAATGACCGATAAGAAAGTTGAGGCTTGTAATCAGTTTCCTTGAAGTTGATTCACCTTCTCCTCCCAATGTGCTTAGAGAATGAATTGATGACAACCTCTCAGGATACAACAACTTCGTCTGTAATCCATAGCACAGGGATTGAAGACAAGCGAACTAAAAAACCGTAAGAACTCTATCACCAAAGAAGATTTAGACACAAAAGTTTTGTTTTGTTTTTGTTGTGTTTTAGAATGAAGAATATGTTGGGTTTTTATAGCCGAAAAAACCATGAAACGTTTCGAAATAATAATGGGAGGAAAGTGTAATGTTTTTCGGTTTCAAAATAATAATGGGAGGAAGGTTTCACAATATTGATGGGTGGAAAGTGTAACGTTTACAGTTTCAAAAGAGAAAATGTAACGTTTACAGTTTCAAAAGAAATTTAAGTTTACATTTTTCCAACAATCCCCCACATGAATGAAAATTTAAATTTCAACACTGACTTGAAATGGTTATAGAATCTTCGTTAGATATCTGCATAGGATAGGTGGACTATGAACCTTGAACATTCTCTTGTGAAAGTATATTTACTTTACTAACTGAACAGTAGACGCGATGTCCTTGAATTGTTCTGCCGTTTGTATAAACGATGATATACCCCACACAAATATCGCACTAACACGGTTTGTTTGGTTCTTATGGTTATGTCCATTCTGGTCATGAACATCTCCTCGTTTTGCGAGATTTTTAAACAACTATGTCCCAATAGTTTCCTTCGAAGAGACCCCACTTCTCTATCACATAGGTGATTTATGTTGTTCAGTTCACTGTTACACACATACAATCATTAAAAGCGTATCTAGATTAATGTGGTTTATCCTTACACACATGTGATCTTTGTAGCTTAACCTTATTCCCGTTTTTATCACTGTTTACATCATAGGAATGGACTGGGAGTAAACCCCCACAGTGACAACGAAAAGGTTCATGTAAATAGGTTGTCTCATTGAACCTAGATCTTGGGATCTCCAGTCAACTAGGTTAGGTTTTCCTTTACATAACGTCTTTTAATCTCATGGGCTTTAGTCTCATTCCTTTTGATGTTTTATCAACTTGATCTCGATTTAAAGCTTTAGTAAGCGGATCCGCAATGTTATCTTTTGATCTCACAAAATCAGTAGAGATAACTCTAGATGAGATCAAATTTCTAATAGTATTGTGTCGACGACGCATGTGTCTCGACTTGCCATTATACATCATGTTTCGTGCTCTTCCAATCTTTGCTTGATTATCACAATATATACATATTGTGGGCACAGGTTTAGGCCATTCTGGAATATCCTCTAAAAAATTTCGAAGCCATTCAGCTTCCTCTCCAGCTTTATCCAAAGCTACAAACTCAGATTCCATGGTCGATCTGGTTATGATTGTTTTTCTCGAGGATTTCTAAGACACAACTCCACCTCTTAAGGTGAACACATATCCATTTGTGCCTTTGGAATCTTGGATGTCAGAAATCCAACTAGCATATGAGAATCCTTCTAAAACAACAGGATCTCTAGAATATTGCAGTTCATAATCCCGAGTATATCGCAGATATCTTAGTACCCTTATGATCGCTTTCCAGTGATCATTTCCAAGATTACTAGTAAATCTGCTTAAACTACTCACAGTGAAAGAAATATCAGGACGTGTGCAACTCATAAGGTACAATAGACTTCCCATGACTCTTGCAAATTCAACTTGTTCAACACCTTCACCTTTGTTTTTACTCAGGTGTTGACTCGGATAAATTGGAGTTCCGGCCTCACTGGAATCATATTTGTTGAATTTCTCAAGAATCTTATCAACATAATGTGGTTGTGTTAATATAAGACCATCAGATAAACATTTGATTTGGATACCCAAAATCACATATGCTCGTCCCATATCTTTCATGTTAAATCTTGAGTTTAACATATCTTTGGTACATTTTACCATTTCGTCGGTACCACTAACTATGAGTATGTCTTCAACATATAAACACATGATTACATAACCATTGTTTGTATTCTTTACATATACACATTTGTCACATTCGTTGATATTAAAACCATTTGTCAACATGACATTGTCAAACTTTTCGTGCCACTGTTTAGGTGCTTTCTTAAGTCCATACAAGGACTTCACCAATTTACAGACTTTCTTTTCTTGTCCTGGAGCTACAAAACCATCAGGTTGTTCCATGTATATTTCCTCATCCAGTTCTCCACTAAGAAAAGCTGTCTTAACATCCATTTGATGTACTTCTAGATTTCGCATAGCGGCAATAACAAGTATCATTCTTATGGACGTTATTCTACTTACGAAGAAAACGTGTCAAAATAATCAAAGCCTTCCTTTTGTTTATAACCTTTTATAACCAATCTAGCTTTGTACTTATCAATTGTTCCCTCGGTTTTCATTTTTCGTTTGAAAATCCATTTAGAATTTAGTGGTTTAATTCCTGGAGAAAGATCTATTAATTCCTACGTATGGTTTTGCATGATGAAATCAATTTCACTTTTAATGGAATTTTTCCACAAAGAGTGTTCCGTTGAGCGTATAGCTTCACTATAAGTTTGAGGTTCAGACTCTAGCATGTAGGTTAGAAAATCAGAACCAAAAGATTTTTCTACCCTTGCCTGTTTGCTCCGTCTAGGCTCTTCCTCATCTTCAACCTCAAGCTCATCGTCTTGACTATTTTCTGCAATAGTCTCTTATTCCTTGTTCGATGAACTCGGCCTAGTTTCCCTTGTATTGAAAGAGAACATTGCTTCAAAGAATGTAGCATTCTTTGACTCTATTATCGTATTCTTGTGTATATCCGGAATTTTTGAATGATGCACAAGGAATCAATATGCATTACTATTCTTAGCATAACTAATAAAAAATACAGTCCACTGTTTTAGCACCTATTTTTACCTGGTTTGGTAAATGAGTTTTTACCTTTGCGAGACACCCTCATACTTTGAGGTAATTGTAAGAAGGTTTTCTTCCCTTCCAAAACTCATACGATGTTTTTTCATCATCCTTGCGGGGAACTTTATTTAAAAGGTAATTGGCT
The DNA here is from genome assembly GCA_036507275.1 of Sicyos edulis. Classification (NCBI taxonomy): domain Eukaryota; kingdom Viridiplantae; phylum Streptophyta; class Magnoliopsida; order Cucurbitales; family Cucurbitaceae; genus Sicyos; species Sicyos edulis. The sequence continues at coordinate 44,118,800 of CM071847.1, read as the reverse complement.
GATAGAACAGCTTCCCCCCACATGTTCTGTGATAACCCAGAGCTTACAAGCATTGCATTCATCATCTCTTTTACAGTTCGATTTTTACATTCTGCTACTCCATTCTATTGGGGAGAGTATGGTGGTGTCACTTCATGGACAATTCCATGTTGTGCACAGAATTCACCAAATGGTTCGACATATTCACCACCACGATCACTTCTAACCGTCTTAATCTTTTTATTAAGTTGGTTTTCAGCTTCCTGCTTAAAGAGAGTAAATTTCTATATAGCTTCGTTTTTTCCTTTAAGAAAATATACATAGCAATATTTTGTACTATCGTTTATAAAGGTAATAAAATATTTATTTCCCCCTCTAGTTTGTACAAATTTTTAATCACATACATCACTATGTATTAGATCAAGTGGTTTTGTATTTCGTTGAAGTGTTTGGAATGAACATCTTGTTTGTTTTGCCTCAACACATATTTCACATTTATGTTTATGATCAATGCGAAATGCAGGAATGTGATCTAAGTTAATTAATCTACGCAATGTATTATAATTAACATGTCCAAGCCTACCATGCCATAAGTTAAAAGACTCAAGCATATAAACAGAAGTAGAAGCTTTCTCATTAATAAATAAAGCTTTGGCTTTGGATTTTATAGAGATAGTATTGAGTTTCCACATGCCATTCAATACATATACCCTTCCCACAAACATTCCCCCTTTAGACAAAACAACGTTCTAAGCCTCAAAGACCAATCTAAAACCATGCATGCTCATAAGTGTTCCAGAGACAAGGTTCTTCCGTATGTCAGGTACATACAATACATTCTGAATAGAGATGTCCACGGGGCGGGGCGGGAACGGGGATGGCTTTACCGTCCCCATCCCCACTACTCATTTCAATCCCCATCCCCGCGAAATTCACCGTAAAATTTTGCGGGAACGGGGCGGGGATTTACCGCGGGTAAATCATGGGGTTCGGGTTCCCCACGTGGAATTATTCCCCATTTAACTCTTCTTTTTTTCTTTTTTTATTCTCCAACTTTTTGCGAACTTTCTCTATTGTTAACTTAATTCACTAAATCTTAGATAACTTTTTCAATATTAAAAAAATGTTTATTGATTTTTAATTAAATAATTAATTTAGTAAGAAAAATATTAATCCAAATAAATATTTTTACTACTTTATGTTTATTAATGTATTTAGAAAAATTAAAGATATAAATACATACAATATGGACAAGGCGGGGAACGAGGAAACGGGGATGGGGAATACATTCCCCGTCCCCATCCCCATTTAGCTTGTAGGGAATTTTTCATCCCCACTCACTTCCCCATTCACCGCCCCCATAGGGGCGTGTCCCCACGGGGCCCCGGCCCCATGGAGAAAATGGACATCTTTAATTCTAAAGCTTCAATTCCTTTCCAGAAGTTATCTTCAGAATCACAGTTCTAGATCCCTTGATCTTTGAAGTTGCAGAATTGCCCATATAGATTCTCTCCATTTTCACAAGGACTTAAATCAACAAAATAGTCCTTGTTGCAACAGACATGTCTTGTGACACCAGTATCTAGCCACCATTCCCTTGGATTTGAGTCAATCATGTTGACTTCAGAAATCACAGCAACGAGGTCCATATCAGATGCTTCGTCCACAACATTAGCCTCATTTTTCTTGACTTTCTTCGGAAGTCTACAGTCAGAAGATTTGTGCCCCATCCAGTTGCAATTGAAACACTTTCCTTGAAACTTCTGTTTCTTGAAAACACCGCCTTTTGGTCCCATCGTCGACCCAGTATGAGGTTGTTTTCCTTTGGAGTTCCTCTTTGTCTCCACCACGTTTGCCTTGGCAACATAAGCATCTTTGTTGAGCTTTTTCGAATTACCTCGATTATCTTCTTCAATTCGAAGTCTAACAATTAGATCTTCCACTATCATTTCCTTCTTCTTATGCTTAAGGTAGTTTTTAAAGTCATTCCAGTCAGGGGGTAGCTTTTCAATAATAGCAGCCACCTGAAAAGATTCACTTATAGCCATTCCTTCCACAAGAATGCCATGAATGATCAATTGAAAATCTTGCACTTGATTCACAATAAGTTTGGAATCAACCATAGCATAATTCAAGAATTAGGCAACTAAGAATTTCTTAGTTCCAGCATCTTCTGTTTTATACTTGTGGTCCAGAGATTCCCACAATTCTTTAGCCGTCTTCTTGACACAATACACTTCATAAAGTGCATCAGTCAAACCATTCAAAATCAGGTTCCGGCAAAGAAACTCAGAGTGACTCCAAGCATCAACAATAGTTTGTTGCCACGTTTTGAAATTATGTCCCGTGAATTTTGCTGGTTTTTTGTGTTAGCTTACAGAGGAAGTCACTGGTACAGTTAGACCCGTAACCTGTCAAGTGACAACAACATCGAAATCGGACGGGTTAGCACCACTGCTAGTCAATTTCTTTTCCCGTCTGTAATCAGAATAAAGAAACGTAATAAAAAAGAGGACTGTGAAAACTGTGAAACAGAATTACAACCTTATCATTTCGTAATTGATAATTTGTTAAACATCTGGAATTTAGTCGCAATTAAATCCAGAAACAGATATCAAACACTATTCTGTTAAACGTCAGGAATTTTAGCAAAGCTAAAAATCAGAACAGAATATCAAATATATATATATATATATATATATATATATATATATCAATCTATTTATTTGCTAAAATAAACGTCAGCTAAAATCAATTGATTAAAAATTTCATGCACATAATATCAATTTATTTGCTAAATTGATATTTAAACGATTTATAAATAAACTTTAACACAATTTTGTAAAATTAATTTTAAATTAAATTTTATCTGTTTACGTACAAGTTTTATTTTAGAAATTAACAACAAATATGATTTGAAATTTAAATCAATTAACCTTTAATCAAAACGAATGCTAAAAACAAAGTCAACTTCAAGATTGTTGTCCATAATAGCAATCGAATATAATAACTTTAATGATAAAAGTTTAATTGAGATAAAATTAAATCAAATAATACGTAATTAACGAAATAAAATGAATAACCGATAAGAAAGCAACAACAATTGAATATAATAATTTTAATGATAAAAGATTAATTGAGATAAAATTAAATCAAACAATACGTAATTAATAAAATAAAATAAATAACCGATAAGAAAGTTGAGGCCTGTAATACGTTTCCTTGAAGTCGATTCACCGTCTCCTCCAAACGTGCTTAGAGAATGAATTGATGACAACCTCCCAAGATACAACAACTTCGTCTTTAATCCGTAACACAAGGATTGAAGGCAAGCGAACTCAAAAACCTTAAGAACTCTATCACCAGAGAAGATTTAGAAACAAAAGTTTTGTTTTGTTTTTGTTGTGTTTTAGAATGAAGAGGATGCAGAGTTTTTATAGCTGAAAAAACCATGAAACGTTTCGAAATAATAATGGGATAAAAGTGTAACGTTTTTCGATTTCAAAATAATAATGGGAGAAAGGTTTCACAATATTGATGGGTGGAAACTGTAACTTTTACAGTTTCAAAAGAAATTTAAATTTACATTTTTCCAACTGAACACACCTGAAGCAATATTCAAATAAATTTTTAGAAATTTATTTTATAAATAAAAGTAAAGCAATATAGATAAGTTCCTATGAAAGCTAGGTTCAAGCCTAAACTTAATTAACTAGTCAGTAGGAAGACCACTAGTCTAATGTTTGAATTAAACCAAGATAACAAGAAGTCAAACCATCCCTAAACTACTTTCACACTTCCCAAAACAAGCTTCAGGATTCTCCACAATGATTTTGTTTCATTTGTTTCCATTCACTCATTTCACTTTCACCCATTCATAAAATATTCACTTCTTTTTCAAAAGAAATACACCATTTATTAAAGAGAAATTCTGTTTTACAGTTCAATTTTTTTTCATCCATAATAAAATATATTATATAATTTAATATTTATGTACAATATAGTTTAGTATATTAATATAGTATTTTGCATTTTTATTAGTATAATATTGTATATTAATATAGTATTATATATTAATTTTTAAATGATATAATTATGATTGCTAATTAAACTAAGAGGCCATATACAATATGATAGTTTCCCTCTCTTTTTTTTTTCCTAGTAAATGATAATTTCTTTCTTAACCTTGTCTACACGATTTAATAATTATATTTACTTTCAGAAAAAGAAATTAAAGGGTCTTTTAAAAGGAGAATTCAAAGCCTTTTTCACAAGTAATGATGGAAATAAAAGGCTTCAAGAGTATCATCATTTCGATAAACAGCTTTAATCATATATCCCTTTAATAATTTAAATCAAGTAAAAATTATTATAGCTTTGACAGTTTTTATTTCAGATTACTACGCTTCTTATTGAATATTTTATCTATACAGATTTTTGTATTTTCTTTTATATTCTATAATTATTAATGTTTACCGAATTTACATATTTTCCATTTAGAAGACAGGTCTTCTTAATCTCCATTAAATATTTAAGGTGCGTTTAAGTCCCGCATGTAAACGGCGAGGTTGGTTAGAATAACTCAACTGATGTTTGTCTCATCATTTATTATCAATAATGATTATCTAAACTTGCGTGTCCGTTTATTTAAACCTACGTGTCAATTCATCTTAACTTTAGATATGTTATTTTTTGTTATATAACAGAACCTCTCAAACACCGTTTATCATAATATTCTAAAAAATCATTTATATTAACTCACCGTTTATCACAACTTTCCACCTACCATGACTAAACCAGTGCCTCAAACACACCCTTAATTTTTAACATAGCTGGCAGTCTTTCTATAAAAATGAACTTTTTTTCAAAATTATATTATTCATGGGATTATATTTTTGATCATTTTATTATACATGAAAAATATCTTTAAATCATAACTATTCAAGCAAAATAATGGCCTATTATTGTTAATATTTCATTAAATCCATAAATTACAACCAAAAATTGCAGAGGTTGAAACAAAGCAAAGAAAAAGACCGAGCACCAACCAACCAACCCCACCCAACCAAACACCACAAACAAAAACCGATTCACCATCTGAACCGGTCCGGTTCACCTCCAATATCCAAATTTACTCATAAAGCTCATTTTAATTTTACATATATGAGTTTTCAAAATATATACAAATAAAGGATTTTTTTAAGAGATGAAATCTCAGCCGTTGATCGGAATCTCACATTACGGAACAGGCGTTGGGATTCTCATCGCTGAACATCTGCGGCTGACCCTGCTGCATGTGGTCCATCGAAACGTCGTCGTATCGATTGTCGACATAACCATGGTTAGCGTAACCATAGTTAGGGTTAAAGTAACTCGGGTTAGCTTCCATTGAGTAACTATGGTACTGCATCGGCGCCTCGTAGTATAGTGGAGTGTACGGATTACCGCGGTAATGTTCAAATTTGTTTACAACCTCCACCGCCTTTGCGCCGCCGCCCTCGGCGGCGTCCACGGCGGCGGGCGGTGGCGCCGCTTTCACTTCCCCTTCTCCACCTTCCTTCTCTTTCTTCTCGCCCCCTCCAGCTTCTTTCTTCTTTTCGCCGCCACCCGGCGCGGCGGCGGCGGCGGCCATGGGAGGATCTTCTTTTTTCTTTTGGGCGGCGGGTTCTTCCTTCTTGGGTGGGATAATTTCGACGTTTCTTTTGAGCCTGTGTTTGAGATATGGCTCGAGTTGCTTTACATCCATGAATCCTTTAATTGTGACCAAATCTTTGGCGCCGTCAAAATTTACCGATTGGATTCCTGTTTAATTATGAACATAAATGAGAAATTAAGATGAACCCAATTGGGAGATTTGAAATTAAATGTTTGTAATTAGATTTCTAACCGCTGATTTTCATGATGATTCTGCGGATTTTATGAATGCATCCTTCGCAATGTAGCCGGATCTTTAAAAGGACAGTGCTCTGTTTCCGATTAATACAAAACAGAGCATACCCAAGAATTAATTAAACTTATTATCAATTGCTTTAAATATACATCTAAATTTTATTAAGATTAGAGAGATTGATTAGGCAAAAATACTAAATCTTAACCTCTTTGGGTTTTTCTTCCGGTGCTTTTTTCCCTTCCGGCTTCTTTTCCTCGGCCTTTTTCTCTCCGGCGGCGGCGCCGCCCTCCTTTTTGGGCTGAGGAGAAAGAAGCTCAACTTTCTTCTTGGTTTTGAGCTCCAATTTTTCCTTAATTGCAAAAACGTCCATTTTCCCAATAACAGTCAACTTATTGGCTCCACAATCAGTCTTCACACTTTCCACATCTGCAATAAAAATCAAGCAAAACCCATTTAGGAATATTCAAATCAATAACGGAATTTCAAGATTGAGATTCGATTATGAAATTCCGAATTTACCTTTGACATGTCGGACGGCTCGTTTGATCTTCTTAGCACACCCTTCGCAATGCATGACGATTTTATATACAGCGGTGATTGCGCCGCCGTCTTCTTTTTTCTCGCCGCCGTCCACGGCTGCCGGCACCGCCGCCGGCGCCGGCGCTGGAGCCGGAGCTGCTGCAGCTGCCGGCTTCTTCTCGCCTTCAGCCTTAACAGGTGCTTCTGCTGCTGCATCCACCTTTTGCTGCAGAACCCATCAAAAAAATTGTTAGAAAAAACAAACTTTCAATCCCAATTTTTTTTTTAATTCTAAAATTGGCTAAGAAATCTACCTCTCCCATTTTCTTTTCTTTTTTTTTTTAGTTCTTCTTTTGAAGTTTAGGAATTGGGAGTAGTTTGGAGGGAGGATTTAGAATTATATAGAATGGTAGAGGGGAATTTGAATGGGGATGTATGGATGTATGATGTGATGATGATGATGATGCGGTTAATGTCTGAAATGGGGTTTCCTTTTATCAATCATATCTCCTTCTTATATGTATTCTGTACGCAATCATCTGATTTTAAACGGGGTTTGACTGTAGATGAGATGAGATGAAATGAGAAGTTGATAGCAGAAAACTTTGTTTGGGGCGGGATGAGATGACAAAAAAACCTTGTTTTGGGTGCAGGGAGATGAGATGACAGAAAAACCTTGTTTTGGTAGAAAGGAGAGGAGATGAGATGTTAAGATTTTTTTTTTTTTAATCTGTTTTTTTTAACAATAAAATTGTTCTTTTTCTTTTTTTAAAAAATAATTATTCTAAAATATTTAACTATTAATATAATAAGTATGTCAATATAACTACTATCATAAATAAAATGTAAGTAATATAAATTTAATATTAAGCACCCTTAATTATATTAATGTTTTTATTAAAAAAACATAATTTCAATGATATTATGTACGACATAATAACCATGAGGTTAAAAGTTTCTAATATTTCATACTTAAATATTGTTTAATTAAAAAAACATTATGAGAGAAAAAAAATTTCACACCACCAAAATAAAGTTTGACTAATTTAAAATAGGGCGGTTGGCAGAAGTAAGCTAAATATAAAAAATATTTACAACAATAGTCATATTAATAAACTTTAGCAAAAGTAATCACCGGCTTTTAAATAAAAATTTTCATTTATGGGAAAAAGACGCAAATACCCCGCTTTAAATTAACATTTTAAAATAAATTTGGATTTTTTCAACTACCTATGAAGATATCTCCGCCCATAACAAATCTCCCCAAAATCGTGGGGCTTTAAAGAGTTTTTTATTTCTTTTTAAATTTCATACAGGTTTTTATTTATTTATTTGTAGGTAGTTGTTTTGATTTTATCAATATACTTAAAAATTTCATGTATTAATAAATAAATACGAGTTTCTAATTTTCAAATAACTAAATAGGTTTTTTTAGGAACATGAAAAATAGGAAAAATATTTACAATTCTAGGTAAAAATAAATAAATAACAATCATAGTCAATAATATCAATAATTGTTAAGAATAGATTATATATTACAATTTCCCATAAATAAATAAGAATTTCAAACAAATAAGGATTTATGCATTCTTGTTATTTTTGTGTTATTTATCTTGTTTTGCATAAATACTATATTTTGTTACGTGAGGATAAATAGCAAATTAGTACTATACTTTACAATTAAGATGTATTTATCTCATATATGAGAATTAATTCATCAAATTTTATATTTATTTATATTATTTAACAATAATTTTGTGAGTATTATAATACACTATTAAAATAATTATAAATACGAATCATTTTTAAAAAATAAAAAATATATTAATTTATACTAACGAATATTATCAAATATTTTCGTGTAACATAGTATTAATGAGTATTATAATACACTATTAAAACATATTAATGATTAATACATGTATTAATAAATATTTATAATACAGTATTAATGATTAATACGAACATTAATACGTATTTATAATATAGTATTAATTATTAATACTGACATTAATAAATATTTATAATATAGTATTAGTCATTAATATTAGTATTAATATGGATATTAATAAGTATTTATAATACACTATTAATAATTAATACAGATAGTAACAAGTATCTATAAATACAGTATTTGTGATTAATACGAATATTAATAAGTATGTATAATGTAGCATTAATGATTAATAAGGATATTAATAAGTAAATATAAATCCTTTAAAATTTACCTACATTTTTAATTAGAATTCATTCATTACAATTTAATTTTTTAAAACTAAAAAAAATTGATGAAAATGAATTCAAATACATTGAAGTGCAAAATATTAATATTCATATATTAATAAATAAATACGAGTTTTAAATAAATAATATTTATGGATTATTGCTCTTTTTGTGGTATCTATCATGTTAGGGTATCTAAATAATATTGTATTTATAAGTATTAATATGGGTGTATTGAAAGAATGAAATAAATGTAATTAATTGCTGGAAAAAAATAATAAAAAGTTGAAAAAATGCTGAAAAAATAATAAAAAAATGTTAAGGATTTAGCAATTTGCTATGTGGTCACTATAACCGTCCATCAAAATGCAAAGGCCATTTGCAAAAAAAGAAATTTTTTTGTAACACACGCAATTGACCGCAACAGGTGGCGAAAGAAAAAAAGAAAGAAAACCGGGAAAGTAAGGGTATAATAGGTATTTATGAAAAAATTTATTAATTAAATTTAAAACAAAAAAATAGATTTGCAAATACTTCCAAAGATAACTAGATTTATAATTATTTTCCTAAAAATAGCCATTTACTACAATTTCCCTTTAAAATATTGGTTATCGTTTATAACTTTTTTTAAAAGATTTGTTAGACTTAAATAATAATAAAAAAATTAAAAAATACCAAGATTCTATTTATTAAAAAATAAAAATAAAATCATTTGGTTAAACTAGTCATTATAAAATCTTGATATCAATTTTTATTTTATTTTAAAAAAATTATTTTCTTATACCTTTTATACATTTATATTCATATTCATAGTTAGCGAATGTCAAAGAATTGTTAATAAAATACACTAATTAATAGGTAATAATAAATTAAATATATTTATCTTATTAGTCATTGATACTTCTAGGGAACCATAGACATCCCTAAAAGTTTTTATTTATTGTTTTTTTTTTTATTGTAGTTAAAAGAGAACTCGGTCACATTTTGATAATAATTATTACATGGAAATAATAAAATATCCTTCAAATTTTGGAATTTATTATTTTTTTATTAGGTAGAATAGATCTCAATCCATGTGACTCGTACAAGTCTTGAAATTTATAGTTGTTTTTTGTATATACAATCAAGACTCTCAAAATTATTTAAATTAATTTATCCTTTCAAAAAAAAAATATATCCACTCTTACTATTATTTCAAAGTGCAACGTTGAATATAAGAGTATAAAATTGGAATCTCATTTTTTTAACAAACAAAATAAGTTTAATATTTTTAAGTTTATTGAAAATAAGTTCATACTTTTAAATCTATTGTAAACTACGAATAAAAATTCAATGTGTATAAATTATTTAAATTTATTTTTTATTTTAATAATAAATTGATATATTTATTGTTAATATAAAAAGAACACATAACTTTTAATTATTTATTTTTAATTATGGTATTTATAGTCCATCTAAACAATTGAAATTCTATAACTTTTTTTTTGTTATTAAAGACGATTAAAAAATGATTAAAAAAATGAAAATTTGACGTTACAATAGATATATATAAATAAAAAGATGAAACAATTTTTTTAAAAAAATTTTAAAAAGGAGAGAGAAGATGAGATAAGATGAGATGAGGTGAAGAACACCTTGGGCCAAACAAGGTGTTGAGCTTCAACACCTCACCTCATCTCACCTCCTCTTAAAACAAACACCAATGACATGGGTACATAAAATGTCTAAAATAACCCTCTTACAAGCTCTTAACTCATTTATTTGTTGATTTAATTGAGTTCACTTTAAGGGTGTGTTTGGACCCCCGTTTATGTAAACGGCCGAGTTGGTTATTATAATCCAATCGATGTTTGTCCCACCGTTTATTATAAACGGTGGTTACCTAAACCTGTGTGCCCATTTATCTAAACCTACGTGCCCGTATATCTACAACTTACATATATTACTTTTTGTTACATGACCAGTCCTCAAATACCGTTTATTATAATCCATGTTATAGTAACTTGCCTCTCAAACACCATTTATAATAATCTACCGTTTATTATAACCCACCGTTTATCATAACCTTCCGTCTATAATAACCAAACAGGTGCTCCAAACACACCCTAAGATATGTGGATTGTAATTATGGGAAGGAGATTAGAATAATATGAGATCATGAAGATTATTGATCCAGTATTAGTTGATCCTTGTAAATGTAGATCCCAATATAAGGGTTTATATTTATAATGGAAGCTTGTTGGCTCTTATGGGGATGAATGCCTCATTTAGTTAAAAATAGATGCTTATTAAGGTTAATGTGATTACTTGTTGCAATTGCTTGGTGTTCAAAAATTATGAATGATTGCTGCTATGATGTTTCTAATAATGTTGTTACTTATTGGTTGATCTCTGTGTAGCATTTGGTACTAGAGTTTCTTTACTAAGTTTCTCGAAACTCACTTTTTATATTTAACATTTTTAAAAAAATTCAAAACATGTCACGGTGGTTGTCTAAGAGGAGTTGAGAATATCATAGACATCATTGAGACTCTTATATAATGCGTTAATTTTAGATTCATGTAATTTTATTATTTGTGCATTGTTTTTAGTATAATCTATAACTTTGTTTTAAGGAAACTTACTCAAAGTAACGACCTTTTGGTTATTTATTTTAATTATACCAATTTTAGAAGCATTTCATCCACAGAAGATTTTTTAATTTTTTTAATTTTAATTTTGCTCTTCACTGTCTCTTGATTGAACACTATTTGTTGCACTAATTGAAGACTATTTGTAGCACTGATTAAAAAATATACTGATTCACAATTGTCAGTGACATTGATTGAAGATTTTTGTAACATTAATTGAAGATCATATGTACACTAGTTGAAGACTATCTATTGCACCGATTAAAGTTGTGAAACTTAAATTTTTTTCATCTTCTTTTTTGGAAGGCCTAATTTTTTTTATATATATGCATGAATTCTTTTAAAAAGGGGTATTTATAAAATTTTGTTAACTTTTTTTTATTATACATACAAATTCTTCTTGTTTTAATTCGATAAATTACTTAACCCACGTTATCAATACTATACAAATTAATACATTGTTGACACATATATATACCTAATTTTTATATTTTTAATTTGACAATAATTGTGATCTCAAAGTACTATGTATGAATTTTATCAAATTATAGCAATAAAAATTGTATAAGAGACTTTATTCTAGCCATTTCTTTTTCTTTTTTTTTTTGATAAATTAGTCTAACCATTTCTAAACCATAGAGAGTAAATTTATATAAAAATATCAATGTCTTTACAATAATTTATTTTCTCAACTTGTCAAAAAAGGTGAGGATATTATTTTATTTTTAATCTAGTAGTTAAAAAGTTACAAATTCAAATGCTCGATTCGTTCAAATTGTTATTGAATTGAAAAAGGAGAGCAAATTTTCTTTTATTATTAAAAAAAAAAAGCACATGATTAAGCTAAGCGATATATGTGTGTATATATTTTAGGGAGGCAAATGTCTTCATAATTGACAAATGCCTTGTATACTAATAATTGTTGTCTTCCATTGGTTGGTTATTTATTATATTAATTTTTGGATTAATACTATATAATTTGTTTTATTGGAGAAACATTTTAGCCGGTTTATAGATGTTCGTTAATGATTGGATCGTTGTCAAAAGTTAGCAAACTTTATTTTAAACAAACTAGGTATGTATCATATTAACGAAAATGTCTAAAGAAAAAAAAAATCTACAAACTAGGTATGTATCATAGAAAGTTACTTCCACTTATTTAATTTATCCACGATTACAAATAATATATACGATATTTAGATTTTTTAATCATTTGAATTAAATTTTAAATTAAAATCATAAAACTAAATTTTAAATTTCCACCGACAATAAAAACCAAAATTTATAATTTATTATCTGTATATAAAAAAAATTATAATCTATTATCTTCATACGAAAATAGACAAAATAAACATCATGGAAATCTAAACCATGGAATCGTAAGAGTTTTAGTTTTTGCAATAATGATGATCATTACAAGCAAACACATAAGATTGAAGAATTAAAAATGAGAAAAATTTAGTCCAACTTATATATATATATGTGGCAAATTTACGGACACACAAAAATTTCTTTCGAACAAAAAAGATAAAAAAATTCATTGGGAAATAGTAGTAAATGACTACTTTTTAAAAAATAATTAAAAAAATATCTAATTTTTTTAAGACTTTAAATGAGTATCTAAATTAGAAAGTAGTGAGGATAGATAATTAAAATATCTCCATACTGCCCTTGATTTTATTTTATTTTTAAACATATTTATTAATTACAAAACTTAATTAAACGTTCTTTTTATCACGACTAAAACCCTGAAATTTAGGAGAGAATATCTCCATACAACTAACTCAAATATTTTTTTTTAATATCTTTCAATTTTTTATTTAATTTATTTAATATCTTTGTCAAATCTTTTTTTTATTTAAACAAATGATATCTTTGGTTTCACAGCAATGAATTGTCAAATCGTCTTTCATCTTCTTCTCCAAACTCAAATTATTCTTTTATTCATTTTACAACTCATTCTATACAACATTTGTCACATTCTTCGATCGTTCTCACTCCCATTCTCACTTTCCTACTCACACTTTTCGTTCATGATTTCTTTCCCACTCACACTTTTTTGCTCATGATTTTGATTTTTTGAGATTGGGGACCAATATATTTTATGAGTCTTGTTGGAGCTCACTTTCGTTGAGTGGAGGTATTCACAAGTTTTTATTTGATTTTCATGGATTTCTCCATCACTAGCGATGTCGATTACAATTGCTTTTAACGAAGTCTGTTGAAATCATGACAATATATTTTGGTACACGTGGTATATAACCAGGAACAAAATATGCAAAAGCGGTTGAGATCATGACAATATGTGTTTTGGTACACATGCTATATAACTAGAAATAAAAGACAAACTGATGCAATTTGGTTGAAATCATGACAGTATGTTTTGGTACACATGGTATATAACCAGGAATAAAAGATGCAAAAACGGTTGAAATTATGAAAATATGTTTTGGTACACATGGTATATAACCAGGAACAAAAGACAAACAGATGCATTCTCGCTAAAATCATGATGGTATGTTTTGGTACACATGGTATATAATTAGGAAGCAGTTGAAATCATGACAGTATGTTTTGGTACACATGGTATATAACCAGGAAAAAAAGATGCAAAAGCATGGATGAATATATGTAGATAAATCTATGTAGTAGCATACACAACATCAAAGAATTATGCTAAGCATGCATTTTTAGCATCGAACATCTGTATGCAAGAGATGGTTTGAGATGAATTCACTTTATATTTTTATATTTGTTACGTGTTTCAATATTAAAGAATTCATTCACGTGGACCATGTATATTGTTATGAAGATTAAATGTCCATCTCAAATCTTTCGAAAATAATGTCAAATAATTAACAATATCCTTTCTTTTTTATCTTTTGAAAATAAATTTAAAATTTCCATCTTTTGGTTAAAGATTTGTTTAAGAATGCTATTAAAAAATTTCTCAAGGTTAGTTACAGAAAAAAAAAAGAGATTTCAAATGATATTTTTATCAAAAAAACAAAAATTAAGTAGAAGGGTATAATTCTCCTTTTCTTATTTACAAATTAATAATTAATTTTTCATATTTTAAAAAAGATATTTATTTAAATTCTAAGATAGTGTAGACGTTCTCTTATTATTTATCCAAAATTTATACATTTGCCTAGTTATCCCAAATTCATTTGTGTGGCAACAATTGTGCCCCATATATAATAAATTGGGCTTACCTACACATTCATTTGTAGGTAAGTTTTTCTCTTAAAAAAAAAACAAATCTCAAACTCTTAACCTTTATAACAAGTGTGAAAGCAAAAAAGAAGTTCCAAAATGTTTTGATAATGCTGAAAATCGAAACTTAAATGACAAAATTGAATTCCTGCTCATTTTTGTCAATGTATGTTGTAGGAGAAACGTCTTGTTTTTGCTCTCTTTATTTTTTATTTTCTCGGCTAACTGGTTTTATCATGTCAACCTTGCTTTTTTTATTGCTCTTTTTCCTTTCTAATGTCTCATAAGATATGCTTTACGAGGTGTTTGGATGAAGTTTTGGATGAAAAATTAGCTTGAATAATTAAAAAATTGAAGTTTTTGTAATAGCTCATTCTGATGTAGATTTTTGGGAGAGTTAGAGCAAAAAATTCGTTTGAATGTAGTTTTTTTTATAGCGAAATTAAAGACAATAAGTTGTTTGAATGTAGAGTAAAAAGATGAATATTTAGGTCATGTGTGGATATGACCTAAATAATAATGTCTATCTACATTGCTTTATATAGACCACGTTTTAGTTTATTTTAAACTTAAAAGATAAAAAAATGAAATTAAAAATAAATGTGGCTTATATGCGACCACATAGGTGGATATTATTTTTTAAGTCATGTCAAGACATGACCTAAATATTTCTTGAATTAAAATGATGAATTGAACTACATATTAGTAATATAGTTGAGTTAAGTTTATTTATATTTATTTTTATTCCTTTTTTAAAAAGTAAATAATAAATAGAGTTGGGTCACTTAGATCTATAACCAATTAGTTACAATGCATTATAGAATATCATTTGAACATTGTGCATTTTTGCTTTATTCTTACTCTATAAAGTCTTGTTAGTAAAAGAAATCATCATTTTTGCTCATTTAATTGGAAATGTACCCACGTCATTCAACAAAATAATCCAAATGAAGATTAGTACAAGAGTTAACCAAATTAAAAAGAACCAAATTTGGACCTTTAAAATTATGTGTAAACGAAACTTATAGATCTATAATGAAATAAAACTAAAACTAAGTCACAACCACAAGGGTCAAATGGAAAAAATTAGTAGTAAAAATATCATTTGAAAAATAAGTTGTTAGTCGTTGAATTCTAATAAATAATATATTCTATTTTTGTCTTAGAGTTTTGAAAGGGTTTGTTTTAATGTTGAATTCTCAGATTTTCCATTTTAGTTTTTTTACTTCTTTTCAAAATATCAAATTCAGTATTTAACACTCGGTTCCATAACTATTTTATTTTTTATTTTTGAAATTCAAGCATACAACATCTTTACTATAAAAAATTTTCTTATTTGGATAGATACATCTTACATATATTTTAAAAAGCAAAACTAAAATTTAAGGAAAAAAGAAGAAGAAGAGCAGATTCCAATTTTCTTTTTTGTTTTTTAAATTTAGTTCGCTTCAACCTACTTTCTTAAAGAAAGATAAATAAATTGTAGAAAGATAGAGTATGTAGAAAATTTGTGTAAAATAAATCTTAAATTTCAATAACCAAAAAATAAAATGATTATAAAACGAAACCTAAAATTTTCAAAAAACACATCTAGCAATAATTCAACTAATTGGTAGTTCAAATTTCTACATCTTTGATTTTTTTTTTTTAAATCAAAATGAAAAAAAAAAATTATTAGATAGACTCTCCTTCTAAAAAGTCATTTGCCAAATACTCATTTCCACTCATCAATTGTAGTTTAAAACAAAAATTCAAAATGTAACAATTTTAGTTATTAGTTATTGATATAGAATTCTCCCACTTAATAGTGATTTCTCCAATACTCATTACGATAATATTTGATTGAGTTACTTATATTAATAAGTCAATATAGATTTTGTTTCATAAAATACAGTTTTTTTTAAGAGTTAAGTTTATAAATATTACTTACAACTATATACTTACCTTTTATTTATATTTTCAAAAAATAAAATCATCAAGTCATGTTTAATTTTCTTTTTAATTTGTTTTTATTTTAAAATTTTACCTAGGTTTAACTTTCAAAAATCGAAAATTATAAAAAAGAAAAAACCAAATAGTATAGCTATACATATTCGAAATAAAGGAATATTTATATCATGCCCGGATATGATGTATAAAATAATATCCATCGTGTGGTTTAATGTGGGCCACAATTTATTTGATTTTAAAGTCAAAAGATAAAAGAAATAGAATGAACAAAAATAGATTATGACTCATATTAAACACATAGATGGACATTATTTTATACATCATATCCGGCCCGATGTTAATATTTCTCTTGAAAATATGTAATCAATCTTAGTTAAAAAAGGAGTAATGACCAAAATGATTATCTTTCTAAAATTCAAAAGTAAAAAAATAATAATAATAACAAACGATAGATTCATTGGCGGCGAGCCGCCGCCGTCTATGTAAATAAACGGCGGCGGCGGAGGAAAGGATCCTGGCCGGTCAACGTCAAAAAAGGAATGTATTTGACATTTTCCCGGTAGTGGGAGATGACCGGTGGTTCATTATTGAAAGGTGAATGGGATAACGTGTCAACATCTGAATGAGCTGTGACGAAATTTAGCCCACTAGCAGGGTGAGCTTGACACCCATTCTTCTTTTTTTCTATTTTTGTCCTGTTTTCCGGGTCGGGTGTGGGGACCGGGTTCATTATTGGCGCCCAAAAGGCTATAATCCCATTCCATGGTTGGACCATTTTTAATATTCTTTTTTAAATTTATTTTTCTTTTTTTGTTGTTTTCTTTTTCCTATAGAAACTTTCAGTATGTTACAATTTTTTTCAAAAACTTTTGGCCAAAAAAGATAAAGACATCATTGATTTTTAATGATAAATAATTGAATAGGCTTTAGAGCTGTGTGTTGAATAATTTTGGATCATGAACTTAAACCAAGTGTTTACTACATAAATTGCACATTGGAAACCTATTTTTACATAATTAACTTAATATTTTACTTATAAATCTACTTTGGTATTTTTCAAGTCATATATGCCAAGGCTATAATTAAAATGACAGACTTTTTTTAGACATTAAGAACATAATCATGTTAACTTATAATTTATAGAAATTAATAAATCAATGAAAGAAAAATAATGGAGGATATTTTTGAGGAGGATTAATTTTATTTTTCCTTCAAACAACTAATCGATTCATCTTTTCATCATCACGCTTCAAAACATAGTTCGAGCAACCTGATGTTTAAATCAATAATCCAAATACTATAATCTTAAATTTTTTATAGTCAAAATATTGTTGAATTAAAAAACAAAACTTCCAACATTAGGCTGAAAACCCAATATTAATAACTAACCACAAAATTTAAAAATGAAATAAAAATCAATGAACAAATTTAATAATTTATCAAGTAGCTCACGTTGAAACAAATAAAATTGAATAAAACAGTGTATTGAAAAATAAAGTATAGTGCAAAAAGAACAAAAATACGGACATTATTCATATTCGTAAAATATAATTAGAGCGGTCCCCGGAGACTGGTAACTCATCATTAGGCGAAATGTAAAGTGGAGATAAAACATTTCTCACCAACTAAATCGAGATAGAGAAAAAAGAAGTATTTTTCATGACCATCTCATTGTTTTATGTCTCATTTATATATTACTAGAATTTTAAGACCGTTTTCCATGTGATAATTTTTTAAATAATAAAATTCACATTTATATTAGAAAATAGTTAATATTTTATTTGAGTTTAAAAAATAATAGATGTTATTCTTTAAAAAAAACTTAATAAACTTTATCGCATTAAAATTAAATTTTATCTTTGATTTTTAAAAATCGATAATTTTTACTTTTTTCTCAAGTTATCTATTAATAGACCAATTACTCTTGAATTATAAAATTTATAATAGTTATATTATTATTATAATTATAAATATTAATAAGTTAAATATATTTATTAGTATACATCTTGAACTTACCTTTAACCTCAAATGATAATTTTATCATTCTTCAAAAAACAATTTCCACATCACCAAGTCAATTAAGCAACAAAATATCCCTACAAATTATTACAACAAATAAAGATAAGGTAAATAATCCAATAAAAATAAGATAATTTATTATAAAACAAAAAAAAAGTAAATCAGCAAAGAAAGTGTTCTGATAAATAAAATATAGATAACTATTTATAGGATGAGAAAATTCAATTTATTATTTTAATTAGAATATAAAATGTCAAATAAAATCTATGAGATTTGGTAAAAATATCTTATTTTCTTTCGGAATGAAAATCTCAATGATATTGTAAATATCTTCTACAGTATTTGCAATTTTTTTTTATATATTTCAATAGATGACATGTTTGTAATTTAGGATATGACTTAAGAGGTAAAATCGTCTAAAAGGATTTCTCCTTAAGCCACACCTTAAGGTAGTTGATATGATATGATATTATTTAGTACATTTACGTACAAATCTTAGAAATATATTCAATCAACGATAGAATTCAATTAATGATAAAACTCAAAAAATGATAGAATTCTATTACTCATTAAATTCTATTGGATTTCTTTTTATAAATGAATTAGTTTTGATTTTGTGTTATAGATAAAAATGCTTACACTTTTTAATATACATGCAAAATCTCAAAATACAACAAAATGGCATTGTAGCTTGATGTTGTTGGTCTCAAAATCGAATCATAATAGGTACATTAAAAAAAATCTCAAATTACACATTTGCTCATTTTTTTCAAACGAGATTGAATTAATCCATCTACCAAACATGCATTATGATTTCTTGTTATCCATAAAATTATTTACTTAGAGGGAGAAATTTCATTAGCCAAATAATTCATCACTATAACAACATTATAATTTAGCTAATGATAAAATAATTACAAATATAACCAACTATGATATTTTGTTTTTTTTTTTTTTGCTTTTTTTTTTTTTTTTTTTTTTTTTTTTTTTTTTTTTAATTATGACTTGAATTTACTTTCATTGATGTGAGCATGAGCTGATCTTTTAAAGGGTTAGGGGTTAAATTTTCAAAATTTTGAAATTTGTGTATTTTACGTAAGAGTGAACATGGGTTGGGTTGGGTTGGGTTGAGTTGAGTTGGGTTAGAGAGGTTTTTAACCCAACCCAAAATTTCGGGTTGGTCATTTTTCCAACCCAACCCAACCCAATTAAAGAGATAGCCCAGCCCAACCCAACCCTTATATTTTCGGGTTGGATTGGGTTGGGTCATCGGGTTCAATAATAAATTATAATCATAAATATTTTTTATCAAATTAATCATACATTATATATGAACAAAATCTAATATTCAATCAAGGTAATGAAATGAATATAAATATACAATCATGGTTGATATAGAAAATTTCAATTATAAAACATAAAACAAATGGATAAGTAAAACAACAAAAATAGATGACATAATTCGACTTCTTTAAAAATAAATATATAATTAAAACCAACAAAGATGTTTTACATAATTTGACTATATATTTATCATGATATATAAATTATAAAGATTTGAAAAAATATTAAAGATTATGGGAAATAAAAAGTCTAACAATATTAATTAAATAAAAAAATATATACACATATATAATTATGTTATGTAAAAATATATATTTTTAAGGGGCTTTTGCATGTATATTACAAAATGGATAAAATATTACATGAATAGCACAATAATGAAAATATTTGCACATATAGCAAAAATAATAAATTGATAGACTTCATATTGATAGATTCTATCGATAAAGGGTGATAGAATCAATTACTAATAAATAAAGTAAATTGATAGACTTCCATCAGATTCTATCAAGAGTCTATCAATAAGAACCGATAGAATCAATCACCGATAAAATTGATAGACTTTCATCACTAGAGAATGATAGATTCTATCAAAGTCTTCTATGAAAAAAGTAAATAATTTTTTTATAAAAAAAATGGCAGAATTTGCTATAAAAGAATTATTTTTAAAAATGTGCTATAATTATAAACTGTGGTAAAAAAGTTGTTATACAACTCAAATTCCCTATTTTTAAACTAATTAATAATTTCGAGTTGGTCGGGTTGAATTGGATTAATTTTAGGTCAACCATTAACCCAACTTAACCCATTAATATTTCATGATTTTGAACCCAACCCAATCCAAAAATATATTTAACCCAACCCAACCCGTTAATTTGGGTTGGGTTGGTTCGGGTTGTTCGGATTTCGGGTTGTTTGAACACTCCTAATTTTACATGTATACATAGACTTATATTATATTTAAATATGAATATATATTTTTTTTCATATATTTGATAGTATGACCTCCCAATTTGTTTTAATATTTTTTTAAAAAAAACTTTTATTGTCCAATATTTAGTCCCTCAATAAATATTGTCTAGATCTGCTCATATATTAATTCAAATAAATGTTGGAACTTGCTTCATAAATAAATAGTACACTTGGAGTAATTCATTTAAATGTGTTTTTAATTTTTCATGATTGTTGCATGCACATTCAAAGCAAAAGTATCTAAAACTTATTTTTAAAGGGTCTAATTAAATTGTCTTTTTCTGCTCAGAACTAGTAATATTTCAAAAGTATTTTTATTTAAAGTTTAACTTTTCTTAGGCAGCCATAATTATTTGTCTCATATTATTTTTCTTAGGTAACAAGATATGATGGCTAGGATTGGAGGCTATAGAAACACAAAGTTGATGGGTGGACAAAGTCCAAATAAGTAATTATCAAAGGAAGAAAAAGTAAAAATGACCAATAATAAAGACCATATTAAAATAATCTAAAAAAAAGAGCATATTAAAATAAGATCATTTATAAACATATAGTTAAATTTTATTTTTCATCTCTGCCTTTTCACTTTCTTGCCAAACTTATTTAATGAATGATATACTTATAATGTCAATTTATATAAATTACTTCATACTTTTCATACCATGAGAGATGATGCTTCAAGCAATAACAACTTTTTTTAATCATAAAATCACAGTTATGTTTGATAGAAAAATTGTTGATTTATTTGGCAATTTTTGCCCATTTTGTATTTATGGGTTAAAATTTCACAATCAATAATGGTAGGAGCAGTCAAATCCCAACAAACTCATCTTCAAAGTTCAATTAGGTTAATTGAAGTGGATTCTTTCTATTCACCCACCAATCCATTTAGAAATTAATCAAATGATTCCTTTCCCCTTTACTTTCTTCGTTTTATTGTACCATGATTTAGAACAAATTAAAAAACAAACCCACAATTTAATATTATATAGAGTATAAAAGAAATATATTTTCCATACATAATCGATCAAAATTATTATCCCCTACCCCAATATGTATTCAAAAACAAAAATCAAAATTATTGATTAAGAAAGAAAAAAAAAGACCGATCATTAAAAGAATTTTACATTGATTTTGTTTACTGATACAAAGAATAATATAGCTGGCAGGCAACATTGTAACATTCTCCAATCAACAACATTTATGATTTATTAAAAAATTAGTGGCATTATTTGATAATAATTCAGTTTTATACTACAGTAGTATTAAACTGAATAAAATTTGTAGGTCTCTTCTCTCAATTTATACTAAAAAAAATATCCATAATCCTTTAACCTCATTGAGGAGGGTCGTTATCATTTTTGTATTTAACTCTTCTTAAGTTGAACAACAATTTTGATAAAAGATTTTAACTCAAAAATAAAGAATTGTTTGATCTATTAATTTTGGTGGCCTCATTTTTACCACTAAGTCAAATAGAATTCATTAAACTTAGTCTAAATTACAATGGAGAGAAAACCCAATTAAAAATTGAAAAACTAAAATTTCGTTTGATAATGTGCTTCATATTTCCTATAAATGTATCTAACTTTTCTTAAGAAAATATGTGAATGGTAACCAAATTTTAAAAACAAAAATAAATTTTTAGAAGCTATTTTGATTTAATTTCTACTGTAAATGTAGATATCCATGTAGAAAAAAAATATATATGATATGACAGTTGTTGTAAGTTTAAATTTTAAAAACTAAAAACAAATTAATTATCAAACGAGGTCTAATTGATTCACAACAATGAAATGATGGAGACCCATTCAAAGACGATCCGATTAAGTTCAAAACAAATCCTAGCCAATGCAATGATTCGATGATAATGATTCAAATCTTTAATCTTGCAAACTAATAAAAGTAATAGTTCAATAACATGGTAATGGATAAGTAGGTATGAAATCAATGGTTCATATAAATTGTGTTAAAAAATGAATGAAAATCTAATTTGTGTAAAAGTGATCCCTATTATTATTATTAATTTGAAAGATATCCCTATTGAGAATTGAATTGAGTTGAAATGATGGGTTCATTTATGATTAAGGTATTTGGTCAAAATGATTAAGGTATTTGGCCGCAATCATGTTAGATATTGAATACATTTTTTTTTTGAACAGGATATTGAGTACATTTTAATTTCACTTTTTGGCTAAAGCTTATGAATTAAACATTATATTAATTGTAATTTCATTTTCAACATGGTTTTTGATGTTTACGCTCACGACAAATTTTGTGCCACGTTTGGTTACGTTATCAAAACCGGCTTCAATGGCGGATTTTGCCCGTCTTTTGACCGTAAGTTCCCCAATGTCTCGTCACCCTACGTCTTTAATATAATCATTTCTCTTATATTTAATTTTTATGCTTCAAATTATAACGTACTTAAATCATATTCTTAATATCAATGTAACATAAAAAATATGATATTAATTGGACGACACATAATTGAAAAATGAAAAGGTACAATCACATAAATGAACAAACAAATAACAAATTATGTGAAGATAAATGAAAGAGTTCATTTTGGATGAAATAATTATCTACTCATTTGAAAATTGATGATGATTGTTGTTGTTGATCATGTTAGTAAAGGTGGAGTTAATTAACCACTAATTTAAGGATCAATATTAATAGTATTTGAGTGATAAGTTTGATGTGTATTTTGATAGAACGTTTGATGTGAAAATTAATGGATGACTTCTAACTTTAATTTCTCATATCAAACACAATTTTCTTACTGCTTTCGCTACTATCAATCCTAACTTTTCATACTAAATAATGGTTCTATTATTCTATTCCCAACTTATACTAAACAAAATTTTACGTAATCACTTCTAACTCTTCCTACAAACAAGATTTCATCTCTTTTGAAAATCATTTAATATATTTTCAAAGGAAAGAAAAGTAATATTTGGTTAACCAAATATAAATAGTAAAGTTAAGAACATGTCAAAACCCAAGCCACACAAGATGCTAAGAGATTTCTTCAGTCTTTCCATAGCTAGGCCATCAAGAAGTTGAGTGCAACAATCCAACTCTTCTTTATAAAGGTTGGAGAGTTTAGGTAAAGAACATGGCAATTTTAATTTTCCATCTATCTTCTTGGCTTAGAAGATGAAAGATCCTCAAGGAATTCCTCCCTACCTATATTTGGTTTAATGCAAAAGTTTGAGCTAGATTCATACTCTTAGCTCATAAAAATAATTATGGATTAGCTCAAGCATGTGATAATTCAAAGAAATTAGAAGTTCATGGAAGAACTTTCTAAATGATTTTAAAAATTTATTTTCAAACCTACCCTTATTTCCAAATATATAATTTAGAAAACAAATCACACAAATTTCTAGAAATAACTATTTTTATTCGCGAATGGTTAGTTTATAAAATTTTAAAAATAAATTAAGGTTTAGTTGAGTTGAAAAAGTGTGATGTAATATGGTAACTAAAAAATTAGAGATTCAAATTTTCAAACATGCTCAAAACAACCTTATCTACTTGTTTCCAAGTTCATTAACTAAAACAAATACTTTGAAAGATAGTTTAAAATGATTAAACATTGAGAACTTAGGTTTAAATTTAAAATTTTGAGGATGATTTATAAATTTAATGCCCGATCCAATTAGTCAAATGGTTAGGATACATCGCTACTTACGCAACGTGGGCTTACTAAAAAACCAAGGCCCACTAGCTTGTCATACAAATAAATGCGCAGGCCCAGACCCAAACCAACAAAAGCTCAGAGCAGATTTTGAAAGTCGGAAGCTGCAATTGCCGGCCGACGGCGATGAACGATGCCAAAAACTTGCGCCGCCGTTCGCCGACGACGACAAGGACTTGGTTTCAGTTCTGTTACAAACGTGATCGGGGTTTCATCGGAACAATCTCTCATGAATTTGTCCCGTTTAATAACTATTTAGGCTCTGTTTGATAACCATTTGATTTTTTGTTTTTAGTTTATGAAATTTTAGCTTATTTCTAATTAAATTTATTGCCATGCTTCATCTTTCTTATAATGTATCAATCTTTTCTTAAGAAAGTAGGTGAATACTAACTAAATTTCAAAAATAAAAATAAACTTTTGAAAATTACTTTTTTTTTGTTTCTAAATTTTTGTTTTGTTTCTTAAAATATAGGTAAGATGTAAATATCCAAATAAGAAAAAGTTATGGTAAGGTAGTTATTGTAAGCTTAAATTTCAAAAATAAAAAACAAAAAACAAAATGGTCATCAAGACCTTATATTTTTGTGTTTTATTTTTGAAATTTAAGTTTATTTTTACTCAGATTTCCTATTATGTATTTATTTTCCTTAAGATGAATTCATCTTTCCTAAACTATGTGAATGTTAACTCAATTTCAAAATACAAGTAAACTTCAAATTTTTTTTTTCCAAATTTTTTTGTTAGGTTTATACGGTAACAACACATAATTATTAGAGTAAGAAAAAACACAGTAAATTAATTATTTTAAAGTTAAATTTCAAAAATAAAAAATAAGATAATTATCAAACCAGCTCCCATATTTTTCATTTATGTTTAGATTGTATGTAAATAGATTAACGAAATAAGGGGAAATTATCTAAATTAAAAAAACTCCTAAACTTTGCCAAACATTTTGGAAATAAAATTGGGATGAAATCGGTAAAATTTGGTTTCAAAAAGACCCTCAACTTTTAAAAGGTTAAAATAATATCTTTGGGTTTAAAAAAAAAAATTATATATCTTTGTCATTAATTTTTTTTTTGATGAAATATGTTAAAATTTTGTTCAAGTATCTTAGACATTTAATCAGCAAGCAAAATGAGAGAAAATAATAAAAAATGGGATGATACATGATTTCATTGAAGTACTGGCCATTTTGACAAATAATCCTATACATGATTAGACATTATAGTTAATCGATGGAAAGTATTACTAGATTATATCTACTAGAGCCATCCTCTTATACCGCGAGCACTGTTTTTTTAAAGAAAATAAATCATAAAAATTCATTTTGGAAATGCAAATGAAAGAGGAAGCAAAATAGGTAGATTTTTGGGGACAAATGTAATACAAGATGGAGGGTTGGGTTTTGTTTCCATCTTGATAATTATGTGTATTTTAGTTTTGAAATTTAAAGTCCATTTTTATAACTATTTTGTTTTTTATTTTTGAAATGTAAATTTACTTATACTCAAATTCCATTTTTCGTATGGTGTATCCATTTTTTTTTATTTTAAGAAACTATATGAATGTTTACTAAATTTCAAAAATAAAAATAAAATTATAGAATCTATTTTTTTTGTTTTAGAATTTTGGTTTAATTTCTAAAAATATAGTTAATATGTAAATATTCAAGTAAGAAAAATAAAATATGATAAGATAATTTTTGTACACTTAAATTTTAAAAACAAAAAACTAAAAATAAAATGAAATTTAACTTTAACGGTTGTATTTTTCAAATTTTCATTCTAGGCTCATTTAATTCAAAAACAAATATTTGAACTAGTGATTTTATTATAGCTTTGTTTTCCATCTTTTTTCCCTTTTAAACTTTGACTTTTATTCTTGAGAATATGTGTCAAAGGTAACTACTAAAGTAATGACATGAATCGGCACGAATAAAAGGCTCGTTTGGTGACGTTTTTGCTATTATTATTATTTTTATTTTTTTAAATATGTTTGTTTGATAATTGTTCCCATTTTTTGTTTCTAAAAATTTGAGAAACGTTTCTAAGTTATTGTCAAATTTTGAAAAACTCTAAAAAAAAAAGAAAGTAGTTTTGTTGTTTTGTTTTGTTTTTATTTTATTTTTGTTTTTAATTATAAGCACTCGTTCTCAATATATTATAAAATACAAGGATTAAATTAGATTTTAAAGTAAAGAAATTAAATAGAATAAACTCATTCGATAAACAACTTAGATAGTTTTCATATGTGTATCGATGCCAATTAAAACAAAGGATAAATAGGTGTGGAGTCAACATGGAAGACACCATAACATTGTGACTCTTCCCCTTCTGACTTTTCATTCTCATTGTAAAGACTTTGAATGGATCCTTCAATATACGCATTCGGCTTCCTTGGTGTCCCATTGCCCCAAGAAATATGATTCTTAAAATTCTTCTTGTACGTCGCTGCGAGCGACGCTCCCGTTTCCCCTATAACGATAGCGACATCTCCAACCTCTACCTTATCCATTGCAGCATAAAATGCATCCACCATTTCATCCAAACAAGTTGTTGTAACTCAATGCATCCACCATTCGACGTAGGTGTTCAACCACTCCCTCCATGGGAGAGTAATCAGTGGCCATGTTTGTTAACATGGAGTTGGACACGCCAAAAGCGAGGTCGATTCCAAAGCCACGAAATGCATCCATTACATCGTGGTTCGGTTCGGATAATCGAACACGACTAATATTGTATTTTCGACAAAGTGCCACCACCTCCCACGGTGCTGGAAAGTCGTTACCAACAAGGCCGTAGTAGGCACCGAGAAGAACGCCGTAAGCACCTACGACGGATGCCATTGCAGCCATGAAGAAGACAATCAGGTAGGCAGGCTTTCCCATTTTTTCTTATGTGATTGATTAAAATCCAGTTAAAGTTGGTGTACACATGTTGATAATTATTTAGGTCCCAGGTGCATAACTATTTAATTTTTGGGAATTAAACCCAATTTCTAAAATAATTCATTTATAACACCCGATTTGAATTTTAAGAAAACTAGTAGGAAATTAATTTCTAGCACGGGGCGATAAGGCTTTTTCTGGGTTTCTGTCTTTTCGTCTTTCTTTTCCATTCCATTCATCGATCCAATTATTCAATTATTCTGTTTCCCACGTGAATTCGTATTTATGAAGATTTCGACGATTGTTGGGCTGAAATTGTTTTCGTCTTTTTTATTGCATAGGAGGTGTTTGTTAAAATGCTTCAATGAGTTTGGTTCACCTTTGTCTGAAAAGATTTTGAGTTTTTATGCGCTTAGGTTTTGAGGGAAGGACTATTATAAGAAAGGGGCAAAAATTAAGGTAATACATTTGATATACTTACTGGATAGGAAATGCCAAACAAAACCCAAAAGAATTTATAAAAGGGTATAAGGGATTTTGTTTTCTTTTTTCTTTCTTTCTTTCTTTTTCAACTACTAAGTAAGGCTCCCATTTCCTAGCTATCTTTGTCCTCATCTCTTGTTCTTGCTGATGAAGTTGAACCTGAAGTCATTCCAATGACTTGGCTGTGTGTGAATCTTTGTAATTGTATCATCCGGGAGTAACAACCATCAGGATAATTCTTCAACAAATGCGAGTGTGATCCCTGTTCGGCAACTTTACCGTCGTCGATTACTGCAATGACATGAGCATTCCTGATGGTTGATAGCCGATGAGCAACTACGATTGTTGTTTTTCCTGAACAAGCTCGGTCGAGAGCCTCCTGGACAGATCGCTCTGACTCTGCATCGAGTGCACTTGTTGCCTCATCTAGCAGCATAAGCTCTGCCTTCCTGATAAGAGCACGTGCAATTGCAATTCTTTGTTTTTGTCCACCTGATAGTTGAACTCCTCTCTCCCCAACAGAAGTTTTATACCCTTCTGGCAAGCCAGATATGAACTTATGGGCATTTGCCAAAGTCGCAGCTTCGATGATCTCGGTTTCGGTGGCTGATTCATGGCCATAAGCGATATTATCATATATGGAAGCGGCGAATAAGCATGGCTCCTGCGGGACCATTGCTATGTGCTTTCTCAGGGACTTGAGATTGAACTTACGAATATCCTTTCCATCAATCATGACCCGTCCTGATGATGGCTCATAGAATCTTTGGACTAGTGCAATGACAGAGCTCTTGCCACACCCACTAGGGCCAACAAGAGC
Source organism: Sicyos edulis (assembly GCA_036507275.1). Classification (NCBI taxonomy): domain Eukaryota; kingdom Viridiplantae; phylum Streptophyta; class Magnoliopsida; order Cucurbitales; family Cucurbitaceae; genus Sicyos; species Sicyos edulis. The sequence continues at coordinate 44,090,159 of CM071847.1, read as the reverse complement.
AAGAGTCTTACCTGCTCGAGCACGCAAACTAAGGTCCCTGAAGACAGGGATATCAGGACGAGTAGGGTAGGAAAAGTCAACATGTTTAAATTCAACTTCCCCACGAAGTTTATCCGGGACCGGGGTGGCATCTGGATCATCAGGTTCAATTTCAGTTTTGCGGTCAAGAAGGGAAAAGACGGAACGCATAGCTCGCCCACCCTTAATAAAGTCAGGAGCAAGAGTGAGTGTTTCAGCTGCACCATTTGCAGAAACCATAAGGACCATGAAAACACGAATCGCCTTCGAAAAATCGGAGAGCCCGTGCTTCACGAGCCATGAGGCATACCAAAGGCCTAGAGCATAGGAAGCATATAGAGAGAACTGAGCAATGCCAAATCCACTACCCGCAATCTGCCCCTTCCAAAAGCAGCGCCGTAGTGGGATCTCAAGGTTGGTAGAGAAAAGTCTGACAATCTTTTCCTCTGAGTTGAATGCAGCAACTGTCCTTACATTGGCTATGGCCTCCCCGGCTAATTGTGTGGCCTTGGCATGGTTGGCCTCAAGGTCTCCTGAAAAACCAGTCATGAACATTTTCTGTAGAACAGTGGCAGCCACAACCACAGGGAAGACAGCTACAAGGACAAGAGAAAGGCGCCACTGCAAAACGAATCCGGCGGTGCATGCAACTAGCATAAGTGATGAGTTCTGTACAATCACAGAAATCCTGTCTCCAATAGCTGATCTGACATTATTAGCATCCAGGGCCAGCCTTGCAGCAATCTTGGCACTCTCATTTTCTTCCTGGTCAAACCATGCCATTTCATTTTTCAGAACTGATGTCAACATCTTCTCTCTCACACGTTTGGTGAGGTTCTCTCCCACAATATCCCAGAAGAAATGTTGTATTGTATTGAAGAGAAGAGCAGCTGATGAAAGTCCAATTAGTAAGTAGCAGTATTTAATAATTTCTCTGCTCATGAAAGCATGGTCTGGGTTGTAGTAGACACTGAGAACAGCACTTAGAACATATGCGAAGAAGGCGCTTAAAAACCCGCAAACAACAGAGCCAATAGAGCCAAGTAATGCATAGAGCCATTCGGGTGAATTCATTTTCACAAGACGCCAAAAGGAACCAGCTTGCTCTTTAAAGGCAAGTTTTTCAAGCCTATAATTGGGAAGTGTAGCATCCAGAGATAGACTAAAATCAGATGTGGAAAAGTCAGATAACCGACGTGAATATGGCGATCGTCCATAGGATGAATTCCGTGCAATTATAGGAGAGCTCACTGAGTTCCTGGCACTTGAAGGCCTGAATTAAAGATCATCATAGTCCATGTTAGTTAGAGTTAGAGCAAGAAAATTCAAAAAGAAGAAATACAACACACTTTTTAGCTACCTTGCACTACTCTTTCTGGCATTACTGAGAGCAGTTTCATGTGCCATCTCCTGCATTCGGATGAGTTTGGCATATACACCATTCTCTCCTTTCGCAAAGAGCTCGTCATGTGTTCCTATTTCAGAGACACTTCCTTGTTGGAGTACAGCCACTAGGTCAGCCTTGCGAATGGTAGAGAGGCGATGGGCAATAACAAGAGTAGTCCGCCCGATCATGAAACGATCAAGAGCCTCCTGTACAAGCTTTTCTGACTCCGAGTCCAAAGCACTAGTCGCCTCATCTAAGAGTAGAATTGCAGGGTTTTTTAGCATTGCCCTTGCTATTGCAATCCTCTGCTTCTGTCCCCCAGAAAGCTGCAGTCCTCTTTCCCCTACCTGCCAAATGCAAACTTTCTACTTAAAACCTCCGGATTCAGATTCATAATTGTATTCTTCTATCCAAACTAGATTAGGAGTTCAAAATTCTGGTATCTTAGATGAGTAAGGTTGTTTCTAATTGTATCATTTTCCTCTTCGGGAATAAGAATAAATGTTAATTTGTTAGTATCTTTGATAAAGTGGTAAATATTCACCATAGAAATATATAATTGTGTCAAGAACTGAATTGTGCTAGTAGCAGATAACAAATAATCTAAGAGTTCAAAATTGATGAAGATGTTCTCTCTGATATCTCGAAGTTCTATATTTTATTAAGAATATTTTTTATTTTTTCAGAGATCTATTATAATACTCAATGGTCAAGTTTTATGGCTGAAGAAATTATTAACCCATCTGCTTCCTATTCTTTCAATATCTCCAAAACCCGTCATCTTCATGTCATCATTATTTCTTTTACAGCATGCTATGTCAATAGCACCTTTTTCCTGTTAATGTGGAAGATTAATAATAGAAAACTATATATGAATGTGTAAATAGTTATATATTTTTCTACTTGGATGCCAGAATTGACTATTTTCCATTCAATATCCATACCCATATGCTTGACATGTCCTTTCTTTAGTTTATATGGTTCTGATTTGTCAGTGCAGACAAGTTAAAAATCTATTAATTTATGCACATGCATTGTTGACCAAGGCATGTTATCTTGTTTCTATTGTTTGTAGGACCAAAACATTTCTTATCACTTTCACCGAAAATATGAAAAAAAAAGTCGGTTTAACCTTGTTGCACGAAATAAAATTTTCTTTTTTGCTATTCGTGAGTGACACACCTCGACTATTTTACTGGACAAATTGTTTGACACTATAACATTTTGTTCTTAAAGAAAACTCTACGAATAGGTGACCACTAAATATCATACTTAAGACCTCACATCTAAATCTTAGTTATAGAACGATGTCAAACAAACCCTCTACCCTTGAGAAAAATCAAAACATGGTTACTTTACATTAGGCATTAAAACATTGTCCAAGAACACATTCTTTATTAACTTTGGGCTTTTGATTCTTGAGCCAATAAAGGGTGTTACTTCTTAACAAAGTTTTGAGATGATAACTAACCTGGGTGTCATAGCCTTCAGGAAGCTTGATAATGAATGAATGAGCATTGGCTACTCGAGCAGCTTCCTCCACTTCAACTTGGTCTGCATCAGGTCTGCCCAAGAGAATGTTTTCCTTGATGGTGGTGGCAAAAAGAGCAGGTTCTTGGCTCACCAGCCCTATCTGCTGCCTTAACCATCTTAGCTTCAAAGTTTTGATGTCACGCCCGTCGAGTAGAACTTTGCCTGCACATTAAGTCGAGGAGCTTTTCTTGTAAACACAGAAACTAAGTCCAGAAACTTAAATCTCAACAACAAGACTGAAAAAAACCAAAACCAAAACCAAAACCAAAACCAAAAGCAATGTATTCAGCATTTACCTGAAATGGGGTCATAGAATCTTTCAATTAAGGACACGACCGTGCTCTTTCCGGAGCCACTGCTACCGACCAGAGCTATCGTTTTACCGGCTGGGACAGTTAGGGAGAAATTGTTGAGGATTCTTACATCCGGCCTTGATGGGTATGAGAAATCTACATTCTTCAGCTCAACCAGTCCTGAAACTGACTCCAATTCCAATCCAGATTCATTGTTGCGGTTTAAAGTAGGCTTGTGGTCGATTATACGGTAGATTTTGGCAGCTGCAACTTTAGCCTTGGCGAATGAACTCATACTCGGAGCAGATTGCCCCAATGCCCTGTACAATCAAAGCCATCCATCAGCCAAAAAGTTGATGATGCCAAGACGAAACTCTAAGATGGTGTCTACTTACAGTCCGCCAATCATCACTGCAAACATGGTGGCAATGGCAAGACCGCCATTGGTAGCGTGGTGTCTAACAAGATAACCTCCATACCAGAGCAGAAGAGCATAACAGCAGAAAACAACAAAGTAAGTGGCACCCAATCCCATACCTTTAGAGAAACCACTTTTGTAACCTATCTTTTGAGCAATCTTCAATGCAGAGGAGTACCTCTGCAAGGCCCTCGATTCCCCAACAAAGGCAAGAACAACTCGGATTTGAACTATTGTCTGCATATTACAACAAGAATTAAAGATACGCAGATGAGAAAAAAAAAACTCCAAAAATCCTTTTCATTAAAACAACCCCTTACCTGTTCAACTGTATTCCCAGCATCTGAAAGAGCTTCTTGAGTCTTGGCCGTGAGCTTAGCTATGGTGGTGGCATAGATGCCACCAATTACTGCAATGAGAGGAACCACAGCAAGAGTTACCAACGCCAATTGCCACACAGCCGTGAATCCCACAACGAATCCAGAAACAAAAGTTGCCATGTAGTGAATGAAGTTGCCCAGCTGCAAAGTTCATTCATTTACATCCAATCAGTGCAATAAAAAAGGGGGGGGGGGGGGTTTTTTGAATTGGGTTTCTGCTTCTCACCTTCTCACTAATGGCGTCTTGGACCATCACTGCGTCCGTGTTGATGGCGAAAACGACATCCGAGGTTCGCACCTCGGTGTCGAAATACTGAATGTCCTGGTCCAGTGCTGCTTCTAGGTACTTGATCCTCATCTTGGTGGACTGCCGCTCGCCGGTCCACATCCAACATGAAATCTCTGCCCAGGATGATGCCCAAATCGCAGCTCCAACCACCAGAAAGTAGAATGCGTACTGAAATGAAAGCAAAAGAATGTCAGTTTCTTAATTTGATTGTGTTTTGAGTTAAAGTTGTGATCTTAACTTTACCTTTAAAACCTCCTGCATCATTTTATCCACATCGTTGGCATTAGACCCGAAAGAGTTAACAAGATCAGCAAAGAATCGAAGAAACAGAGGCAGAGAACAGCCGTGGACCAAGGCTCCCACCGACCCAATTGCCATCAGAACACAATCCAACCCATCGGCGAATCGGAAGAGCTCGCCAAATCCAACGGCGGCGATGTCCTTCGTGGAACCACTTGCAGGCTCCATTTCTCCCCTTGTGGGCCGCCCAGTTCCTTGTTCAGGGTCTGTGGGTTTGGCGGTTGGGGCTGGTGGATCCGAAGAGGCGAGCTCAAGGCCTTGCATTTCCGACCATTTCCATTGCTCGCTTCTGTTTATCTCCTCAGATTCTGGTGACATTGGCGAAGCTGCTAGCTTTATGAACAAAAAATTTCCCTTTCTTTACTTTGATTGTGTGAGTTTTTCGGCTTGTTATTGAATGCAAGTGTCGAAGAGACACACACAAATGCTTGTGTCTGGTTCGTTCGTTTTTACAGTCTCGAGTTGCTTTTCAAATTGTTCCCACTTTGCTTCTTCTGTAAAAAACACAGAAAGTGACATAGCGAATGGGAAAAGGAAGGATTTTCCACCCGACAAAGGACACTGTTCCAAAACTTGGAGATTGGATTTTTTAATATATAATTAACAGAATATATTCAAAGTGGGAAAATTGGAAAAATGCCTTCTTTCCCATTGCTCTTCACCTCACACACACACACACAAAAAAAAATCTCCTCTTTAATCCCAATAATGGCTCTTATTTTGTAATTTACTATGTTTCTGGCTGATTTTGATATCAGATCTATCGTTTTTGTTAGACTATAGATATTTATAAAATTGTACAAAATAATTGAATTTAACTCTAAAGACTTTTGATTACTAAATCAATTTATGGTATTTTTATCAAATAAAATTATGGGTTTTAGCTGTTAATTTTAAAATGATTGATTTGAAAGTGTGCTTGTGAAAAAGAACGTATTTTTTTTAATTCTTGTATTTGAAAGTTAGGAATTTCGAATTTGAATGTGTAATTTCTTCGTTACTAAAACCTCGTTTAATAATCATTTAATTTTTTGTTATTGGTTTTTGAAATTTAAGACTACAACAACTATTTTACCGTATGATTTTTCTTACTTGATATCTACTTCTCACCTATATTTATAGAAATCAAACAAAAATTTAGAAAATAATAATTTCCAAAAACTTGTTTTTGTTTTTAAAAGTTGGTTAGTATTCCCTTACTTTCTTATAGAAAGATGAATACATTATAAAAAATTTAGAACACATGGTAAACAAAATTTGATTAAGAATAAATTTAAATTTCAAAAACTAAAACCAAATGGTTATTAAATGAGAATTAAGTCGCACATAATAGGAGTTTGGTTTCTTTTGGTCATAATTTCTAGTGCACGGCCCTGATTTGCTACTGAAAAAGTATCAAGGGTTGAATATTATATTTTAGTTATAGGTTTGAAATTCATTTATTTTGTGAGTGAATATCTTCTTGGGCAAGTGTTTAACTTTAGATCCACATGGATTATGTGAGTTCTGCGATAAATTCAATCATTTGTTCAAGTATTAATTAAAAATAAGCGACTAATTGAGGAACGGTCTAATTTAGTTTCTAACTCAATGACCAAAATTATCGTTATTTTCACATAGAGAGAAAAAGAATTGTAACTGAAATAAAACAGTTCGAAAAATATTGGGAGCAATATAAATATTAAACCAAATGGGGTTTTTGTACCACATTTAAAAATTAAGGAATTTCTTCTCAAAAAAAAAAAAAAAAAAAAATTAAGGAATCAAGTAAAAAAATATTTAATCAAAATTTTAAATTTAGAACTGTTTGGATAAAAGAAGGTGGAGGGGAAAGGATTTGAATTTTGAAAAAAGTTGAGAATTTACATTACCTTTCCCTGGTTATCTCCTTCAAATAAGGCAACATTTGCTACACAATTTAGAAATGGATATTTTGTTTAGGCCAAAATATCATATTGGTATGTTTCTTTTTGTTTTTTGTTTTTCATTTTTGTTGTGCTTTCAAAGCTCCACATTTTCAATAAAAATTAAAATTAGTTCTTGTTATAAGTTTCTTGATATTTTTTCTTAAAAAGTCTACTAATTTATTCATTGAGTATTAAAATTGTTATCATTATTACATCATAATTTAGAGGATTTTGCGTGTATAACAAAAAAATGACAAAGTATTTTCAAGTATAACAAAAAATTAAAATTAATTCATTTATAACACAAAAATTAAATTGAGTTCTATCACTAGTTGAGTTTTATTAGTGATAGAATTCAATCAATGATAAATTTTTATCAGTGATAAAAATTCAAATTGAGTTATATGATTAGTTGAGTGATATAAATAAATATGCTGAATTATTTTAAAAATTATACTACAAATATAATATTAATTCAAAAATTATACTATAAATATAATACATAGCTGGAATATGCTGCTGATTGTAAATGTTATTTAATTTATTGTCTAAATCAATTTTAAGATAAATAAAAATAATAAAATTGAACATTTGAAAAACTCACATCAAAATAGTATTTTTAACAATTTGTTTTGAGTTACCTTTTTTCCCTCATCCTCCACCAATTAAATAATTGAAAGTCATCCCAACAGGCCTCCACAAAATATGGTAAAGATTAAAATACTAATAATACCAATTTAATAAACACAAGCCTATTTGAATATTTATTTTTGCTGCAGGTTTGAAGGTTGACTGAAGAAAAAAAAAACCAAACCATAGTTGAAAATCTGATTGCGTATACACATTGACTCTGCAAATTTTGTCAGAAAAACAAGAGAAAAAAGGTTTCCTTCTTACCCACTTTGCCTTCTTTGGATGCCTAATTATTGAAGTAAAGTCTTAGGAGCAAATTTAATTTCCCAATTGAAATTGCTAGCTTGTGCACTCTACACACATTATTATTAGCATTTATTCAAGAATAAATATTGCATTTTCTTAGTTAACAATAGTACATTATATGGGAGGTTGGGCATCCAGGATGAAAATTTAACCTTATAATCTCTTAATCATAGACATACACGTTTATGTCAGTTGAATTATTATTCTTATTGACTACAAAATGTTAACTCGAACATAACTCAATTGATTAAGATGTTATAATTTAAACTAAAAAGTCAAAAGTTTAAAAATGAGAAAAATAAGTAGAAGATCAAATTCCAAAGTCAACCAAATAAATAAATCTTAGTTCAGCCAATTTAAATATATATACAACCAAGCTGACAATCAGATAGAGATTCACCTCTGTCTCAAACAAACTGTGTATTATTACAAGACTTTTTGAGTTGAAACTAATTGGGGAAACTTGGGTTGAAGGTGAACAATACCAAGTTACCCAAGTGTGTACAAGAAGACTTTTTTTCTTTTTTTCTTTTTTTTTTTTACAGGAAGACTTTGCTAGAGACAAAAGGAGGTGCTTGCTGCTTGAATGAGGAGTTAGTTTGAGTAGTCAGAAATTAAGAAGTTACAACTAAAAACTTGTTTGAATATGTTTTTGTTACAGAGAAATTTGAAACAATAATTTATTTGAGCGTGAATTTAAAATGAATAGTTAAAAATAAACGATTAAAAATAAGTGGAATAACTTGTTTGGATCTAGTTTTTTTGTAGAGTAAAAACATGAAAAATTTACTGATTACTGTGAGTGAATGAGTAATAAATGCTGGGGTGTCTTGTTGGAGTGGTCCTAAAGTAGCATGGTATAAAGTATGAAGATAAGGGTTATTAATGTAAACTAGTGCATCTGACATGACAACATATTGATAATAAGAATCTGTTAAATAAGGTTATATTAAATTCTGAAATCTGGGGTGTTGAGGCTAATGAAAGTGGGTGGAAAGCAAAACCCACCAAAGAAACACATGAGGGTTATATGGGAAGATTTTTAAAATTAATATAAGTGATGGAAATTAAAGAAAAAGTTAAAGGGGGAAAGTGTCATAAAATCTGCCAAATATAAGAACTTTAAAGTATAGTGACAGCCAATTGTTGGATTTGTTTTAGGAACTCAAACAAGGCAAGCAACCATCTTAACATACTCTCTTCTGAAAATGTCGTAAGAAAGAGATTGAGAATGAAATTATGGTACTACAGACTCTGCTCTTTAATTTCTTACGGATTTACTTGACATCCAAATGTTGTAGGATTAGATGATATATCTTGTAACATTAGTTGAGATACAAGCAAGCTGGTCCAGATAGTCACAGATATAAAAAAAAAAAAAATAGTTCATGTATCTTATAAATGTTAGGAGACATTTTTACTTTCTTGGTGCGGATCCTCAACACCCTAACCCATAAGATTTAGACTTAAATTTGGAATTTTACACCTAATATTCTTGACATTCCTTTATATTCTAGAAGCGGATTCTTTTTAACATGTTAAGTTCTTTTTTTTAGTTTGAATTGAGGAAGGGGATTATAAAAATACACTAATACCGCTGAGCAACTGCTCATGTTGGCAATGTGGAGTTTCCGTTAAAGCAGCTTGAGTTAGTAGTTATTAATTAATTTATAAGAATTTTTTAACTATGACTTCCATATTCTTAAAATCTATGTCAATTGAATATGATCATAGTCAGTCACCACAGAGTGGTACAGTGGTTGAAGACTTAGAGTTTTAAGGTATACTTCATTCAATGTACTCTTTCGATGTCTGCCGGTGCTTGGCATAGGGACGAGCGTACGTAGTTACCCTTGTTTAAAAACAAAAGAATGTGATCATAGTCTATTCATATACCTCTTGCGGTCGATGTGTGCGTAAGCTAGCTCGGACCGTCACTAATATATATATATATATATATATATATATATATATATATATATATATATATATTCAACTTAAGACATTGCAATAATTTAGGAAGCATATACCTTCAACTTAAGATTTATTTGTTTCAAGTGGTTCATAACACGACAATGAAATATTATTGGTGGAGGTAGTCGATGACATTTCCATCAAAGATCGATGGACTAAATGAAAGAGGGGAAAAAAGAGAGAAAATATAGTGAAAATGAAGGAAATAAGTTAAAAACTAAAATATTTTAACATTGTTCACGGTTAAGCTTATAGACTCATACAACTAACTATTAAGATAAAATTCAAACACTAATTAAATTTTGAGGTTTATCTTTAGTTTAATTATATATCAAGTTAATAAAAAAAAACCAAAATATTTTAAAGTTTATCAGCTAATAGTGTATCATACAAAATAATAATAAACATCATGTTTACAACGCATTTATGTCATGCATTTTGAAATAATGACATATTTTAATATAAATTGAGGGACCAACAAACGCTATATAAATGATGGAACCAAATATCAAATTCCAAATTCGAACCAATAACCGTAGTGTTAAATTGAATTACCACCAAATAATGAAACTATGAGTCTACTAACCCTTTTGTTAGTGTCCGTGCTTCTTAGACAAGAACGTATAAAGCGCAACAAAATTTAAGAATAATTAAGGAGGGAATATGCAGGTGAAAATTGCTGGGCATTATTGTATAATTAATAGGCAGGGGAAAAGTAAAGCAAGGAGAATGTTGAAAAGTGGAGTTAATTTCGCAGTAAATTTATGGGCTGCGCCGAACTTCAAATTTACTCTTGGCGTGTGGCAGTAACTTTTTAATCACATGGCCTGCAGACGTTCACGCTTCACTTCTGAAATTGGTAAATAAAAAGTTACTTCTGAATTTCCCTTATTTATCCTTTGTCATTTTTCTTAAAATAAAACATAGTCAAATAAAAGTTCAATATCTTCAATTATTTGGTTTGGATTTGGATGTCTATATTTTATTTTCTTTCCCTATTAAATAAAAGAGGCCAACACTTGGATCCAATTTTTTTTTTTTTGAAAGAGAAATTCATTAAGAACTAGCCAAACACCTCCTACAATCCAACTCCAGAGCGAAGCCAACAACTGGAGGGAGAAGTCCCCTCCAAAAACTGCAGAATCTTCCACAGAGAAGGAAGCAGGATACGAACTAAAAAGCAAAAAGTGAGAGTGTTTGGCTAAAACATCAACCACACAATTACAAGACCTGCTACAATGGGCAATATTCACAATCCCAAGAAAAGAGATCAACTCTCTAATATCAACTACAATGTTGTTAAACTCAGAAAAATCTTGAGAATCACCACTTATGGCATTTAAAACCTCTAAAGCATCCGACTCAATCACAATAGGCGGGAGCCAACGAATATCAAGCTCTCGAATGTGCTTTAGACCTTCCCTCAAAGCCAACCCTTCCAAAACCTTGACCGAAAGATTCTTGAATCCCGATTTCGAACCCATCAGCAAAGGCCTTCCCATCCAGTCTCGAACAATTCACCCCACACCACCAACCTTATGGGAAAGAGAAGCATCCACATTTAGCTTCCAGCAACCTTGAGGAGGAGCTTTCCAATAATTGACATCCCTTCCTCTAGCAACCTTTTTATCAATTGGAGAACCTGCAACCATAATCAAATGAGAGTTAATCGCTTTAGAAATCAAATCGCAGAGATTTTGGAACTCCAACTTGGTTTTATCATGTATAACTAAATTTCTGAAGAACCATAACCCCCAAATGATAATAATAACTTTATAAAGATCTTCCTTAGGGATTATAAGAGTAATGCCATCCCAGAAATCAATCCCCTTCTCCACATTCCTGAAAAAATAATCAAAGTAAAAAAACCCAGGAAAAAATAACTTCCAAACCCGAATAGCCATTTTGCAACTTTTAAGCAGATGAATGTTGGTCTCTCCATGACGCCCACACAAAGGGCAATTCACATCAATATTAACACCTTTGCCACTAATATTAGCCTTGGAAGGGATAGCATTAGCAATAACCGACCAGGCTCCCATCCTAATTTTGGGGGACATATTGAATTTCCAAAAGTAATCCCACCCCTTGGAGCCCGCCCTGAAGTTAGAAGAAGACTCCTTCTCAGCACTGGCAAGATTCATCGCAAGATGATAAGCACTTTTCACTGAAAAGAGCCCTCTAGAATTATGGTTCCAAATGATCTCGTCAGACGTACCAGACCGACTCAAAGGGGTATTGATAATAATCTCAGCATCAGCAGGACAACAGATTTCATTAATCAACTCAAAATTCCAGATATTTCCCTCTAGGATCAAATCCTTAACATTACAATCCTGCCACTCAGGTCTCACCCCATGGACGAACGGATTTCCTTCTCTATTCAACCAAGGATCCTTTCCGATAGATATTCTACTTCCACTCCCAACTTTCCATCTATACCCTTTCTTGAAAAGATCTATGCCCCATAAAATACTTCTCCAAGCCAACGACGGGTTGCTACCTAAATTCACGTTTAAGAAATTACTTCTCACAAAATACTTACCCCTTGGATCCAATTGTTTATTGGTGTAGGATATCATGTAATGAAGGAAAATGTTAACTTTTGCTTTGAAATTTGACCGCCCCATTTCTGTTTTTTCTTCCTAATTGAACTTAACACAATTATTATGCTTTTTATTGAAGTTCAATTTGTACTTGTGAAAATCTTATTTAGTTATTTAGATACCAGAGTCTAAAAAACACGAACACGACAAGACACAGAGACACGTTAATTTTAAAAAAATCAGGACATAGATTTGTTTGAGATAGGTTGATTATATATATATATAAAATTAGAATAAATTAATAACGAAGGATATACTTGATGTCGTTTAAGTAAGGATTAACAAAGAGTTGAAGAAGATGAAGAGCATAGAATTCTTGGAGGTGGCCACAAATAACAACATAGAGTTTTGGAGAAATTTTTTCTTTGTTCAATGTAATATTAGGTTTAACTTCTTTTGTATTATTTCAATATGGAAAATGTGGATTTAATAAGCGAGTTTAATATAATAAATAAAATTGGCCTTACATTTGACTTAAAAAATTATTTTTTATAAAAAAATATTCAGTCAACGTGTCTTTCTTGTGCCTTCGCCATGTCCATCATTAAAAAAAATTAATAAATTGGACACTTCAATTCGCGTGTCCAACATGTGTTCAAGCACGTGTATGGGCATGTCTGTGTTTGACACATGTTCGACACCAACACCCCATCCCAAATGAAGTGTTCGTGTTAAGGTTTTGGAAACTAAAATTGGTGCTTGCTTCATTAGATTTTTTTTATTTTTAAATTCAATAATATTTGATACTTGAATTCATAACCAACTGGTTACTATTTTTTTTTTTTAAGAATCCAAACTAATTACTATTTAATACATGATATTGTTGCAATATTACTCTTTTTGGTATTTGTTTCATTAGGTTTGAAACTTGTGGGTCATAAAAAATTATTCCTAAATTGAACCCTGGGAATTTATTCTCATTATGGGATTAAAAAAATATATTATATTTCACAAAAGAAGTATTCTTTTGAAAATAAAATTTTTTTAAACCAATTTTTTACAACTAAAGTCCGGTTTGATAACCATTTTGATTTTCGTTTATTGTTTATGAAATTTAAGCCTACAACAACAACCTTACTATATATTTTTCTTTATTTGAATATCTACATCTTACCTATATTTTAATAAACAAAACCAAAATTTGTAAACAAAAAAAAAGTAGCTTCCAAAAACTTGTTTATGTTTTTTTAATTTGATTAATATTCTCATACTTTCTTAAGGAAGGATGGATACAATGTAGGAAAGATGGAGCACATGGTAAGAAATTTGAATAGACATAGGCTTAAATTTTATAAGAAAAAAAAAATCAAACGAGACCTAAATTAAAACTTATATTTTCTCTCCAGTTCTAAGTAATACAAGATTTTGCTAATAACATAACCAAAACTTTGAGAAAAATGCATACGAAAAAAGGGTTTGATAATATAATGTAATGGTATGAAGGTACATTGGTGCCAACATTTGAATTCGAAATTATTGAGAAATAGAACCTAAAAAATTGTTTTAAAAAGAAAACCAGTAAAGAATCCAACCAAAAAATGGTTAAACGATTGGATGTAACGTAAAAGGGATTTGGTGAGCAAACTTCCATAAATAAGGAAGTTGGAATGACTTTTTGGCAAAAACATATATATATAAAAAAAAATTAATTAAAAAAAATCAGTCAAAATTTTAGAGAGAGAGAAAGAAGTCAAAAGGATGTGTGTGATTGAGAGGATATAATTGATTGCTATTGTAAAAAAAAAAAAATAATAATAATAATAATAAAAAGATAAAATAAAAAACAGGGTTTTCATTGAGTGCCCACTCAAATAGTTCCATTAGCATGTGACAAGCCCTAATCATACTCTTCCATTGTCTTTCCTAGCTGCCTCTAGTTTACTTCTTTATCATCTTATTCTTTGATGGTTTATTATAATACCCTTTGATTAAACTATAGGTGCAAAATAATTGATATGTATAAATTCATTTTTCTATGTCCATTGTTGAAATCTCATATCTCCATTTGTTGTATTAAATATTATACTAATGTTAAATTACAAATTTAGGCCATGAATTTTCAAGTTCTTGACTACTTAGAAAAAAAAAACTTTAAAACCCTATGTTGTTTAGAGTTGATTCAAATGTAAACTTTAAAAAGTGTAACAAATTTTAACATTTAATTTTGTGATCAATAATTAAGTCTCTATGTATCTACATTTTCTTTCTTAACTTGGGTGTCTTTTATAAGTACAAAGTAAGAGCTAATAAAAAGTACAAAGGTAAAATCCTAAGGTCAAACATAGAATTTGATATTATACATTTAATAGATCTATTAACTTTTAAGCATTTTAATAGGTTAATGCATGACATTCGATATATATTGAAAGTTCAAAGTCTAAAAATGTATCAAGTACAATTTTTAAGGTACGTATTATATATTCTTTAAACTTCATAAAGCATAAACCTTAGAGTCATGTTTGGTGGCATCGGTTGAATTATTATAAACAATGGACCATTATCAACGATATTTAAAGTACAAAACATGAATGATAATAAATGGAATATTTAAAGTTATGTGGGAAAAAATGGGTTTGGGTTTGAGCCGAACTCCAATCATGGCCCAGAGGTTTAGATATTTACTTTAAAATTAACCCACTAGTTAAGATTAACATTTCTTTAATCTCTGCCCCAAAAGTTAGAGCCCAATATGCCCTAGAAATTTTCAACCCAATGAACCTAGCTCTTATCTTTCTCTCTCCAAAATGATAAAAAAAAATGTCAATGTTCTTGAGCAATGTAATTTGTAGGGCAGTTTTGTAAGGCATGTGACAATAAAGAGAAACAAATTTTGCAATACATCTAATTTCCCCCCATCTTTTGTTATAGAGTATAGATGAGGTTTTTGTGTGGACTCCATCAAAAAGGAGATTGTATGAACATCAAGTTTTTAGGGTCCACCAACCACAACCAAAACCCAGTGCCCTTATATCTCCTTCACAAGAAAAAAGATGTCAATGAATAATAGGCATGTTTATCCTTTGGTTGGCTAGCTCTGTTTGAACTCTTAAGTTCCCTTTGTTTTTAGGGCTCTTTCTCTCTCTCATTGGCATGTGCTTGTGCACTACAAATTGGAGTAATTTTAAAGAATCTTAATCATTCACATCAAGTCTCATTTAAGGTTACAAGCTAACATTATTGAAACAAATAATCATCATTTTCTATAATGTGTATATTTGAAGTGTTCTTCAAGTTATTGACTAATTAGAGTATTACTTTTAAATGTTTGAATGTTCAAAAGCCATAAACAATTTTTTTGGTAGAAAAGAGTAGGGTGGGGAGGAAGGTAAAAGTTAATGGTAGTTCGAGTAATTAATAACTTGTTGGAGTAATTAACTGCTAGTTTGAAGATTAATGTTAGTGATTAGGTAATTAATACTCATTTGAAGATTGATGTTAGTTGAGTGATTAACTTGATATGAAGTTTGATAGAGGATGTGATGAGTGAATAAGAGCGTTTGTTTACTACCAAATACAAATAAGGTTTTCTTGAGAAATAGTGGTCAATCGATCCTATTCTACAAAAAAACAAACATGCTCTACTTACACTATACACACATATATATATATATATATATATATATATATATATATATATATATATATAGAACTTATAAATGATCGTAAATATCAATTTTATGATCAAATTCATGATCTTAGAGTAAATTAGGTTACAACCAAACAAAATAACCAACGTGTCACCAATTCATTTGATAATATTTTGTAACTTTGACAAAAAGTGTATTTTAACTAAATGATGAATAATTTTATCATTTAGCAAAAAATCAAACAAAGTTTAGGCAAAAAAAAATAATAAATAAAAAATAAATCTACAACAACTTACTATTTTTAAGTAATTACCAAATGGTAGAGAGCGTGACATTAGAATTATGTGTGATTAAAAGTAATAAACTAAGGTATATATTAATATATGCCAAAAAAATAAATTAATATATTATGAGAAGTTGATAAATATTTTTTTAAAAAGAGTGAACATGCGTGTGTGTTTTTCTTATAAATAATTAATACTAAAAATTCTCTTGCTTAGTTTCTGAATATTGGATGTTCGGCTGTCCAATCACTGCCTGCTGAAGACAGTAAAATCCAAAAATAAATTAAATTTAACAAACTAATTACTTTATTAATGATCAATTAAAAAATAAAAAGCACTTTCACCGTCATAACACTATTTAAAACCATCATTAAAATTTGTAAAAAAAAAAGTGTTTTTGGCCACTTCCAAACATAATCTCTCCTATTCAGTAACTTAGATTACACTCTGTTCTCCTAATTACAGACAAGCTTTATAATTATGAATGAGAAATTATAGACAACTTTTTTAGGGGTTAATGATTCATTTGAAACCCTAATTAATTTTTTCAAATTTTAATATAATATTGAACTTTGGAGAAATAAAAAAAAATTGTGGAATAGTAATTATAACCAAGATCTTAATAGTTGAAAGTGGAAAATCTTATCACTGATATTGCTCAAAAGAACAGATTTTGACAACCCAATTGAATTTGAATGGACTTGGGCTAAAGAGAACATCATAACAGGTGGTGATTAAATTAAATGAGAAAGAGAAAAAAAAAGGGTGTAATTAATTATTGAAAAAAGAAATTTGAATTTCTATCTTGTCATGAATAGAAACCCTAAAATTAGAGTCCACAAATGGAAATGTTGAACTGTTTATTGATGTGTTTGTAAAGTATGTGGTTTGGAACTCATGCATTTATCTTGTCACAATCTTTTTTTTTTGTTGACAGTTTATTGAAAAGAATTGTGAGATAAAGGTTATGGTGGAACTATTTATTTGATTTACATGAGTTAGGTTGGAAGATTTTTTTGGATCACTTTTAGAGTTTAGGGTTAGTGCTTTAGTAATTTATCCAATCATATTATAGAGCAATCCCACCCAACTTCCTATATAAACCAATTCAAAGTTGCACAATGAGTCAAATATTGGGTAATAAATAATTTCTAATGGTTAATTCTAAATGCGTGATATAAGTGATGCAATATTTCACATATTCAAATTGCATTTACACAAGTATTCGTTGTCGAGTATGCATCAAGTGATAAGTATTTATATTTTATCAATCTTTACAAGGAATTGTGTTTTCAACTAATAATATCAAGCTAAGAGTAAAGGAATTAGAATGTAGTGTAGGTTTGTCGAGTATGCATCAAATGATAAGTATTTATATTTTATCGATCTTCACAAGTTAGTGATACATGCAAGAGTTGTTCTTATATTAACCTAATGACTACGACTAGTGGATCTCTCATCGCTTCCTCTTTCGAGGCAAACTTTAAGTAAACATTAGGTGGGTTGTCAATCGACCCACGCTACTTTTTGGCAATTGTCGTAAACAATGTTCCATCTTTCTTCACCCTTAAGTAATACTACACACATCCCATTTTTACCCTTTTCCTAAGATGCATCTATATCATGATTAATTACAGATTGAATAATTTATGCAAAGTGTCAGATATTGAATGAATGAAAATAAAAGAGGCATATGCGTAGAAGTACGAGTTGTAGGTTATTGCGTTACAAACTACTCCTACTAAATTGAAAATTGCAACTACTGAAGTAAACCTAAACTAGAAAAGAAATATAAATCGACAATTTGGCACTACTAAAGAACATGGTCTACTGTCACTTGCGTTATCGAACTTCCTTCAGAACACTACCCTCGCACAAGGGAAAGACTCCAAAACATGCACCTGGAACCAGACGAACTGGAATTTCCCCAACCTATCAGACGCCTTTTCTTATCAATCTTCTCCTTCATTTATATGCTTTTAGGATGCTTGCGGCGAGGGATTCATTTTAGGAAAGATCTTATTCATATGTTATATTCTACTACAAAAATATCTTTTGAGTTATTTCCCTTTATTTCTGCGATTCTATTGCAGGAGATTTTTGTGATTATGCAACTTCTGGTAGAGTCAAACAGTGCTTTCTCACCTAGGTCTTCTGCTTCTCCATTGAATGTGAAGCGTGTAGCGCTCCCAATTTCTACATATATGACAAAGTTTCAACGATACTTGGAATCTTGACATATTAACGCTCAAAGCGTCCACGTTAACATTCACAATTTACTCTAAAAGATGTTAGTTTTTCCTTAGCTTTTCATCATAAGCTCTTTGACATTCATATGCATGATTGTTTTTTTTTATAAATCTTCTTTTTCAATATCGTTCTAACTCTAAGAATCATCCAATTAATGTACAAATCATTTAGAATACACTAAAATATAGTCTAAATAACTCTTTGATTGGGAGTTATAAACTACCAAATTGATCCGTCTTGAAGCTCGAGAAAAATAGATAATGATCAGAATTGGTCTCTAATAACACCCATTGCTTCATATAAGAAAGCATGTACTAAAGAATCAGAATACCTCTTGAATAGTTCCTGGCCTCATTAGAGGTCTAGGCAATGCTAACTAAGATTTGTAAGACATTTATAGCTTCAACAATGATGGAGCATTTTTATCCCAAAAAAAAAAAAAAAAAGATGGAGCATTTAGCATTGTTTCTAGAAAGATAACTAAATTCGGGTGAATTTCGCAAATTTCTTATTTTAGGACTAAATTTTTTTTAGGGGTAGCCCAACCTCCAAATATTCCAAAACTAGAACTTTCATGAGAAATAATAGTACTACAATGACATCATGTATCAAATAATAACTAATTAGTTACGAGTTGGAATCTCAAATATTGTTGAATTAAAATAAAAAACTTTCGTTAACGATTCAACATCAATTTATATCATGATATATACGTTCTAAACACTTAAAAATATATATAAATAATGGTGAACGTGCGAGCCTATTATTTATACACACAATTTATTTTATTTAACTGTTTTTGTATGAAGGGCCATATGATTTAGGATGTGTTTGAAGGGAAGTTTTGTGAGGGTTTGTTTAGGACTTGGCTCAATCATATGTTTGGATAAATCCGCTCCAAAAAACTTCAAATGATCCATATAAAACATTTTTTACTAATATTTTATCTTCACCAAATTACTCAAAACCCATCCTAATTTATATTCCTTTTGTCTAAAACATTCAATCCAAACACACTCTTAATTTTTTGATTTTTTTTTTACCACTTTTGAAAATAATTGAAAAAAATGAAAAGGAAAAAAAAATTCTTGAAAAACAGTTTTTGAGAATAATTTGTAACCAAACTCATAATTAAGTTTCTTTAGTTATGTTTGTATAGTTCAATCCTTTTATTCTATTTACTGAATTATTTAGAAAGTTGAACATATGTTTGGTAAGAGACTTTTCATATGTTCATTCCGATTATATACATATATATATATTCTGATGTACATGAAAATTTTCCATTATTTATTATTAATGAAACAAGATGATTGATTGAACACTACTACAATTTCAACTTTCTATGACAATTTTTAATTGTCATAATAAACTTATTATGACAATTATCTCTAAAATCTGCTATGTCATGATATCCCCTATCATGGTAAGTCTTTTATGACAAATAATAACAATGTCATAAAATATAATTTATGACAATTATAAAACTGTCATAAATATTTTTTTATGACAATTATCATGAACCAATGAGAAATAGGGTTTAAGATCTTTTTTTATGACATTTAATAATTGTCATAAATTCTGTTATTTTTGTAATTTTAACTTTTGTTACCATGACAGTTTTAGAATGTCATAAAGTAGAGTTATTTTTCCAAATAAAATTACATTGTAAACTGTCATGAATTCACATTTCATGACAATTGTAATAGTCATGGTTTCTATTTCTTGATAGTTTAAAATTGTCATAGAAAAGATAACATGACATTTTTTAAATTATAAAATTGAATATATTTTATTTATTTATTCATAAATTTATTTTATATTAATTACATTTAAGTCTATCAATTAAAAATTGACAATATTTAAATTTGTAAATAATCATGCATTTGTAAGATAATTCACAATCCACATAGATGTCAAGCTAACTTCATTGATCATCGTTCAAATAAAGTCTTATACACAATATATAAATTTTGTAAATTACAATTAATCATTCATAAACGAAAGAAAAAAACAATATTTTGAAACCTTGTAGATAAGTGTAGACACACACGATCACCTCGAACAAAATACCTACAAAATGTAATAGTAAAACTTTGAATTAGAAATCATAGTTGTACATCCAATATGTTTTCTAATCATATTGACAACACTCGTTATAGTTTCCAATCAAAACAACTTAGTTAACAGAAAATTGGTATGCTAAATATAATTGGAGCATTAGTCAAGTATTGAGCATTAGTTTAGCGACCTTGTTCTGCATACCGAAGGACTCCAAAGCTAGCTAAAGCAAGAAAGAAAGAAAGAAATAGTAATACGAGTCTTGCCATTTTTGGTGTCTTAACAAAATTTTAAAATGTAAACAACATAGAAAAATCTTTAAGAAACAAACTCTAATTGGTCGCTAATGTGTACCTGGAACAAAGGTTCTTGCAACCTCCCTCAAGGAACCTATATAAGTTAGGACTTTCACCTATTTTTTTTTGTAAGTAATAATGGAATTTTCTAAAAAGGTTGTCCATAAAAACATTAACAAAAACTAAGTAGGCATGTCTATACGCCTTGAACAAGTACCTACAAAATATAATAGTAAAACTTTGAATTAGAGATCACAATTGTTTACCAATGTGTTCATCTACTATATTGGCAACACCCATTATAGTTTCCGATCAAAACACCCAGTTTCCACATCTTTATCTTGCGGCTGCTCTTACCAAAACACCCATTCTAGCAATCAATTTTTAGAGAAAAACAGAGCAAAAATAAGTAGTCAAACTAACACACCTCCCATTATACTCCACATCTTTATCCTGCGGCTGCTCTTACCACTACGGGCAAAGCCATAAGAAAAACAATTAGATACATATCATCAAACATCTTACGTGCAGAAAACAAATACCCACCAATACAACACCCCTCTCCATCATGCTAAACTTCCACCTTTCTCAAAGCAGCAGCAGAAATTCATTAAACCCCATAAATCAATAATGTATAACAATTACAAAGATAAAAAGAAGCTTGAAAAAAAAAAACAATGGGCAGAGACAAAAAAGTTTTGAAGCATGTCCAGACCACCTTGCACCATCCAAACAGGAAAAGCCTGCCAAGAACGATCATATACATTTTCACCATCATTCTCAATAACTCAAAAAGGTTATGAGTTCCATTTATCGTGACCACAAATTTTCTTCACATCTTAATGTTGTTTGGTCACTACGATTGTCAAGTGATCAAAGTTTAGGTGGGTCTAAACTGAACACTCAAAATATATATATATATATATATATATATATATATATATATATATATATAATGTATAGTTTGACTTATTAATATGAAACAAAATAATTCAAGAGATTTAAAATCAAATATCATCCCGTGATCATAAATTACGAGGGTGATTAAAATCTTTCCTGAGAAAAAATCTAAAACTATACCAAAATAAAGATTAACAAAGAACCAAAGCGATAACAGTATAACACTAAAAAATGGTGGGATTGGAGAAGAGACCTTAGGGTTCCTTTCTTTTAGATTTGTAGGAACCTTGAAGTTGCTTTGTTGCAGATAGTTTCATCAACATGAAAACCTTAAACAAGAAATAGACATCAAAGAGGACGAGAAGGGATAGTTATTGTTCGAAGCCATCTGCAACTCTGCATCCGCTTAAAACCTGCTGACTCGACCATCGATTGCTGGGTGCTTGGCCAAAATGTAATCTTTCTTGGGAAAAAAATAAACCCTCTGCAATGACAACAGCGAACAAGTAAAGTCGTTGAACCTAATTTTTTTAATAAAAAAAACCTAATTAAAGAGCGGTTGAGTTAAATTATACCTTGAAAGAGGTACTTGGAAATCTCCCTACGATTCTTCTCTGAAATAATCTGAAGAAAATACTCAAATGAAGATGAGAGATGAAACAAGAGGAAAATATGTCCGTGAACAAAAAAAAAAACAATTCAAACTCCACAAACCGATTCGTTAAGAAATACCCTACGATTATAGGAAGGATAAACAAAGAACTTAAGAAGAGAGTTGAAATACCATGGTTAAAGTTGTCCAAGAGCAGTAGACAACAGCGGTAGATGCAGTGAAAAGAGGGAGTGGAGAAGCAGTAAAATTTTTCCTAGGTGCATTTTGATTGAAAATACCGAACAGATTGAATGTTTAATTATAAGGTTACCTGAAAGAAAGTGGCGGTGGCGGCACAATGGAGGAAAGTGGCAACGACGGAGTATTGGAACAGTCGAAGTCGACGGGGCGGGGCGGTGATTCAGAGCGTGAAGATTCCTGGCGAGAGGCGAAATATATAACCAGACCAATGGTTTGTCGGAGCTATTGACGGTAAAGATAAAAAATTTTGGGAGAGTGAAGAGGAGGCAACGCTTCTATCACGAGAAAAAGGGGAGGAAAAGTTAGGGTTTACTTTTTTACTTTCATTTATTTTCTAAACTAAGTTTCTTTCCTTCCTTTTTAACAAAAACTAAATATATAATCTTTTTTTCTTTTTTAAACTTTACAATTTTTTGTTTAAATTCTGTTTTATAATTGATTTCTTTATTATGACAATTGCTAAAATGTCATAATTTTGATGTTTATGTTACTATAAAAAATTTAAAAAAATTTAAAAGATTATGATAGTTTTTTTTTTTAGAATCAGATTATGATTAGTTAATAAAATGTCATAATTGCATTGTGAAATTTATTTAAAATATAATAAATTTCACCAATTTTATGACATTAAATAACTGTCATAAATTTTAAATAATTAAAATGCAGCTATCTTTCTTACTTAAAATGCGTGTTTTAAGATACTATGACAGTTTTTTGAATTTTTTCTTAATTTCAAAATTGATTAACTGTCATGGAATGTCATATTTGTAGTAGTGGAAAGATAATTAATAGCTACAAATTCATTCGATATATAAAAATTAATCAGTTAAGTCAGTTATCATAAATTTAATTACCAAGCATTTGCTAGCTCATGCTTTATCAATATCTAATGTCTTATGATAATAACTGAAAGATTAAACTTTAAAAAATAATTAAAAAATTAAGAAAAATAGAGAAGGTCGTAAAGATTTTAAAAATGTTCCATCTACACCCATGAATAATACCAATTTAACATTTTGAGGATTTTGCTCAGTACTTCCTTCTACATATATAAAAAGAGTAAAGGATATAGAAAGGGAATAAAACAAAATTACAAAAGCAACAATAAAATTCTCAACAAGACATTTTTTATTGGTTAAAATACCATTTTGGTCCCTCAACTTTGAGATTTGTTCTATTTTGGTCCTTAGACTTTCAAATGTTCAATTTTAGTCTCTTGACTTTGTTGTTTGTCCAATTTTGGTCCCTTGACTTTCAAATGTCCAAATTTAGTCCTTAAACTATTAAAAAAGTTCAAAAATGGTCTTTTTATCAAATTAATTTTTTCTCACTCTTAAATTATTTTCTCTCTCTTCCATCTTTTGTTATTTCTCATTCTAAAAGTTTTATCTCCTTAAATCCACCTCTCTAATCCTCTTTTCTTCTCTTTTTCTCTTATCCTCTCTTCAATCCATCTCATCAAATTATTTAAAATGAGATTATTTTTCTTAATAATAATTTTCCTTCTTTGATTTATCACTTTTTGTTTTCCAAAATTCATAGTCTATCATGGAACCAAAAAGAAAAAGAAAGAAAATATAGAAGAAAAAAATAAAAGAAAAGAGGAGAAGTGAGGTGGATTGAAGAGAGGTAAAATTTTTAGAGAGAGAAATTATGAAAGATGAAAGAGAGAGAAAATAATTTAGGAGTGATAAAAAATTGATTTGATTAAAAGACAATTTTTTAACTTTTTTTTATAGTCTAAGGACCAAATTTGAAACATTTGAAAGTTGAGGAACTAAAATTGGACAAATAGCAAAGTTGAGGGACCAAAATTGGACATTTGAAAGTTGGGGACCAAAATTGAACAATCAACAAAGTTGAGGGACTAAAATTGGACATTTAAAAGTCGAATGACCAAAATAGAACAAACCCCAAAGTCAAGGGACCAAAATGGTATTTTAACATTTTTTATTTAAATTCAACAATAAGTGAATATGAAAGATTCAAATTCACCACCAAAGATCATCAACATACACTTATATTTGTTAGTTATTGCTCTCACAATTGATTAGGTTGAGCAATTAATTACAGAATTTTGTTAATACTTTGTATATAAATGAAAGTAAGCAGAAGGATAGAATATTCCCTAATTGAGACCATGCTTACTGCTTAGCTTGAATCTCATTTTAAAAGCTAAAGAAATAAATAAATAAAAACTTTGCTTTTGCCACATTTTCAATATAATACAAAGTCATGTGAGATGGCATATGCCCCCAAGCATAACCCACATTATTACCAACTCATTATGATCAATTTGTCAGCACTCAGAATTTTTTTTTATCAAAACATAATATCTTTTCAGACTCATTTTTTCCCCTCAATAATAATTTGTTGGGCTTGTCCTTTTTTTTTTTTTTGGTTAAAAAACACACCTAAAATTCCTTAGAATTCCTTCATAATTCCTTAGAGTTTTCTTTTAATCTTATTATATTGAAATATCATACCAGTTATCATAGATTTGGTAGTTAAAGTCAGATGTTAAAAAAATAAAAAAGTTATAAGTTCAATATTATCGATTTAAGAACTAATTTAAGTTTAAAGTTCCTAATCTTAGTTGTTTCCCACAAATCTTCTTTTTTTTTGGATACTTTTTTAAACAAAAAATTAGTTAAAAATCACATTATTAAGAAGCATGTACAGTGTGTAAGGCCACATGCATTAAGCATCTTAGTTTATCTTTTCAAATCTTTATTTATGAATCAAAGTGGATGTCATTTTAAGCTTGCACTTCAAAAAAGGCATATTTAAATATGACACTCAAACCATATATTGTACCTTTTTTTATTTTTGAAATCCTATATTGTACATTTTCTATTGAGGTAGGTTTAATTCAAAATAAAAGCCATAATGTTTCCACATTCTTCAAAATTTAGATTTGGGTAATGTGTGTTTGGAATGTATAAAATTGTAAATATCACTACATCTTTATTTCTTTTCTTTTCTTTTTTGAAAAGACTACATCTTTATTTCTAGGTCTCATATTTTATTTAAAAGAAATTCTTTAAAGTCTTGTTTGATCGTTAGTATTTTAGTTTTTTTATTATTTGTTTTCTCTTTTTTTTTAAGAAACATTCAAGTTATTTTTGGTTTAATTTCACAAAAAAATATTTTTTTTTCCGCAGTTGATAATCAAACAAAGAGATTCATTAGTAAAAAGAGTTGGTTCATAATCTAAATATAAAATAGTTATTTAACATGGCTAAATAGTTTTAGACATAAATTTTTACAAGACAGATTTGTTATTTAAGAACCAATTAAAGAGATCCACACATTGTTTCTCAAAAAAAAAAAAAAAAAAGAGATCCACACATTGGAAGATGGACCACAATACCTTATCCGAAAAAGGTGAAATAATTAACCCTAAAAATCAAACTAGTATATTAGTAAGAATTGGAAGTAAGAAACAAAATAATGAAAAACATGACCCAAGATGATCCAAGAGTGAAGTGGAGATATGAATAAATTTTTGTTTTTGTTTTTGTTTTTTCTTTTTTTGGGAATAATGAATATATTTTCTTCTAGTATTAGAATTATCGTTTTGGAATCCTAAACTGTAATCAAATTTCTTAGAATTTTTTATATATAGTGTTTGATTTTCTGCAATCCTACTTCCAAATTAGAAATGTGTGTTTGGGTTTGCTCAATCCTATTCCAAAATGAAATTCTAATGTAATAGTAAAAATAATGTTTTAAGAAAAAGTAAATGGAATATAATGTTCTTATAAGGGTATTATAGTGAGTTGATGGGAAAGTTGACATTTCTAGTGGAAAATGACAAAAAGATTGTTGTAAATGAGTTGGGTGTGGGTTATTTTTAAAATGATGGAAAATTATTTGTTCCTTAGTGGAAATTGTTTTTGGGTTCCATGTGTGTGCATGCTAAGTGATCATATATGCATGTCTTCCAATTATCTTCTCTAGTTCCCTTGCCTCTTTTCGTAATTTTCACAATTCCCATCTATTTTATTTTAGTATTTTAATAACTTTTGTTGATAGTCCACAAACATCAACTTTATGAAAAAATTGTGAAAGTACAAGATTGCCCTTCCTAATACATTTATGTGTTAGATTATATTCATTTCTTGGAGTTTGTTGAATGGAATATATATTTGAGTGAGATTGATAAGACTAAGTTTGGTATTCTATGAAACTATTCTCGAACAAAACATAAAGAATCTTAAGCACAACTAACAATGATCGAAGTTCAAAGAATCAAACAAGAAGTCAAGTCCTCTCCTTTATCATATTGTCTTACTTTATAATTAATTTATCTGTTGAGGGACTACCGATCTATTCGAGATCTCTACATTTATATGATATAGTTTACTTTAAACATAAATTTTTATGACTTTATTTTTCGTTTCACCCAAATTTTTTTATATTAATAGATATATTTGTCCCCTTTTATAAATTTATAATTTATCCCTTATTTAACCAATTAGGAATATCCATTTTGTTTGAATTTCCAACCATATCAATTTAAATTCTCTTTTAAGCTATACTTACAAACACTTTTTTTTTACTATTATCTACATTTTCTACATTAAAATCACGATTTTCATTTCCATTAAGGTTTCTTAATGAAATTTAATGAGACACGTGTCTTTTTGTTTACCCAAAAAGAATATGTTCAAAGTCATGTACATAAGTATTTTTAAATGGAGAATTTTCAAATGCATTAGAATTTTGTTTAAATTAGGGAAATTATGATGGATGACATATTCCACGGAAATAATTATAAATATAATCAAATTTAGAAATATTTACATTCATAATCATAAATATGGTTCGATATTATATTATTAATACTTATTATTATGTATTATTTATACATTATTATTATGTGTTATTAATACATTATTATTATTAATACATATGATTATTATTGCTAAATATTTTTTAAAAGTGACTCTATTTAAAATTATTTTTTTGAATTTGACTATTTTAGTACGTTTCTCTTTTGTTGGAGATATTCATTGTGGTGCAATTATCCCACATTGATAAGGTGAGGATTCTTAAACACATTTATAAAAGATATGAGTTACTCCCCTCATCACCAATTGGTTTAGAGGTGGAACCTCATATTCTCTAATATGGTATCAGAGTCCATGTGGGTTATTGGTCCTCCCAAATTCTGATCCGACCCAAAAATGCTTTGAATTCAAAAAAGTGGGTGTGGACCCCACCCAAGCAGGCAAAGAGTAAGCCAAAGCTCAATTCAAGATGACATTTCCCCAATATATGGCACACATTTATCTCCCCTCATCGCCAATTGATTTTGAGGTGGAACTTCATATTTTCTAATAATTATCATTACGAAATTAATAACAACGTTTAAATATGAGAAGAGACAACATTTGGAAGTGCAAGAACAAAACAAACTACAACATATAGCGAAAAATTACAAGAACATACATATGTACTCAGCTATTGTTTGTGTTATACCTTCTCATACATGATGTGAAAAGCTTGTTTTTTCAGAGAGAGAGAAAGAAGACTCATCATGTGCCTTTCTTTTCAAGTAAAAACAACAAAAATTGGTTCTGGTTTTCTGAGAATATGTTTCACAACAAATTATAAGTATCCTACAATGTTTTGTTTTTTGTTTCTCTTTTCTTTGTTCACCTAATGTGTTTCTATTTTTTTTTTTTTTTTTTGGCCATTTTATAATTTTAGAGCTCCAATCATTCCTTTTTCTTCTCTTCTGTTTTTTCTTCCAGTTTTTTGTTTGTTTTGGGTAAATTTGGTGTAGAAAGTTCAAGTACTTGCTTTTACACAAGAAACTATCAATACCCACTAGTAAAAACTGAAATATTTTTTTTTAACTATTTGTGAAAAAAATGTCTTGGTCAATATTTCAAGAATTCCAAAATGCTTTTGAAATGGCATATAAACCCATAGGGGCCATTTGTTTGACATATTTAGGTAGTTTTTTTGTTAAGGAGTTATATTGTGTAGTTAGAAATTGAGAGTTGTGTCAAAAACTCGTTTGGATGTAGTTTTTATGTAGAGGAGTTAGAGTCAAAATCTTATTTGGATGTAGATTTAAAAATGAGTAGTTATTTTTAGTAGTTAAAAAAAATGATTAAAACTAAATGGTTAAAAATGAGTTATTTTGATTGATTTGAAAGTAATGATTAAAAATAAATGGTTAGAAATGATTGAGTAGTTAAAAATGAATGATTAGAAATGAGAATTATTTTTAAAAATAAAAATGAGAAAAAATTAATAAAAACTGGTTTGGATGTAGGTTTTCGACGAGAAATTAATAACTCACAAAAATAACTCCTACCTAAATATGTCAAACAAACAGCCTCATATAGTACTATATATGAAAAAAGAAATTGATTCTCAAATAAATAATAAATGAACCAAAAGAAAAAGAAGGAAACTTTTGAAGATTGAAAATATGGTGAAATGAAAGAAGCTTATAAATGTAGCAAAAGGAAAGGAAGGACTTTACCCTTTCAATTTTGGAGTGCTAGGCCATTATTTTGTCATCAAAATATACCACAGTTCATGTACAATAACCATATAAAAAAAAGAAGAAGAAAAGAATAGGAAAGAAAGAGTCTAAATTAATATACCCAAATAGATCTTTCAAAATATATATATATATATATATATATATATATACTCAAATAGCTTTTTATGATGATTGACAGTACCTCACAAAGAATCATCTAACATGTTATCTTAAAGCTCTAAATTTGGGGTCCCAATTAAAAGAGAGAGAGAGAGAGAGAGAGATAAAAGTGAGGGAGACTTAAAACTAAACTTTGTTTTCCATATGAAGATCATTAAAGCCTAGTACACATAGGTTGGATTAACCTAGAATTCTTTTGTTATTAGTCAAAAGAAATTGACATTTATATTTTAAGCATATGATTAGAATGAAGATGGTGATTTTTTTATTGAGATTGATGTTTGGCTCCTTAACTTCACCTGTTTATTTATTTATTATTATTTATTTTTTATCAATATGTAAATTGCATTGCTATTTATTGATATATCCACCACCCACTTAGCAACCTTCGTTACTTCAAACTATTATTTGATCTTCTAAAAAAACATCATATCAATTTCAAAATATTTTCCAACATATGGTCACCGTCAAGTAATAATGTATGATAATACTAATACACATTCGATGATTTATTCATGTTTTTTTTTAGAAATTAAGGTTAGAATATCGTGTGCCATGACATTGAGAAAACTTTGAGAAAAATAATTAAGCATAATTCAATAGGCAAACCGTCTTATGGCCCCGTTTGAAATTTGGTTATGTTTCCAAAAACTTAAATAATCAAGAATAACAAAAAACAATAAGTAGTTTAAAAAAAATTGTTTATATTTTTTTAAATTTGGTTAGTATTTTCTATTTTCTTAATGAAAGATGGATACATTGTAGGAAAGATGGATCATAGGTAGAAAATTTGAATAGAAATAGACTTAAATTTCATAAACAAAAAACGAAAAATGGTTATCTAATGGGGCCATAATAATTAAATTTTATTTGATAAATTTTATTTTTTTACTTTCGGGAATAAAACTTTTTTCATTTTTTCCACCATATTTTTTGTTTGTATATGGACATTTGAGTTCTTACGCAAATTTGTATATGGACTATATATATATATATAAATTAAACTTATAACAACTATTACAATTAATAGTTTTTTTTAGGGAATTTGGAGACTATAACAACTTTTTTGCTACCGTTTACAATTATAGCACATTTTTAAAAATAATTCTTTTATAGCAAGTTATGCCATTTTTTTAAAAAAATTTATTTACCTTTTTTATAAAAGACTTTGATAGAATGTATCCTCCTCTAGTAATGGAAGTCTATCAATTTGATTAGTAATTGATTCTATCAGTCCTTATGGATAGAATATAATAGAATTTTATCAATTTACTTTATTTATTAGTAATTGATTCTATCAATTTCTATTGATAGAATCTATCGATATGGAAGCCTATTAATTTACATTTTTTGCTATATGTGTAAATATTTTTATTATTGTGTCATTCATGAAATATTTTAACCATTTTATGATACTAGAATTTTAGCACGTGCAACGCCGTGATAATTTTAATATAATATTAAATTTTATAACCATTTTTTCACGTTAGTTAAAATTTTTAAAATTCACATTTATGTAAAAAAGTAGTTAATTATTTATTTTGAGCTTAAAAAATAATAGGTGCTATTATTTTTTAAAAACTTAATAAATTTTATTGAATTAAAATTAAATTTTATCTCTGATTTTTAAAAATCGATACTCTTTAATTTTTTTTGTCAATTTATCTATTAATAGACCAATTATTATAAAATTTATAAGAGTTATATCATAATTATAATTATAAATATAAATAAGCTAAATATATTTATTAGTATACATCTATGAACTTATCTTTAATCTCAAATGATAATTTTATCGTTCTTCAAAAAAAAAAATCTCACATCTCCAAGTCAACAATTAAGCAACAAAAGATTCCTACAAAAATTATTGCAACAAAAGAAAAGTTAGATAAAAGTTAAGGTAAATAATCCAACAAAAATAAGATAACTAAATTTTTTATTGTAAAAAAAAAACCAAGAAAGTAACCCCAAGCAAAAAGAAAGTTTCAAATGTTTTTGTAAACAAAATATAGATAAATATATATAGTAGGAAATCATTGTTACCAAACTTTTGAAATTGAAGAATTCATTGTAAGGACCCGACCCGAGAAACGGTCTCTAACCTAGATCCTTACTTAGCATGCATGATTAAGAATGTAAAACATCATTCAGAGTACCAAATTTAAATCTTTGCAATTGACACATTTTAAACAAAAACCGTAAATCCAATAAATAAAATCCACAAGTAAGTGACTGATCAGTACTTTTTTAAAACAAGTCAAAGGGAACGGTTCGAGAAACATAAAATAGTTTTTGAGCGCTTTCCTAGGGACTCAAGTCCCACTACATGCTAAATCATAAAAACAATAAAAGAAACGTGCAACTCAGAGTCAACTATCCATGATCATCCAGCAGCCTCCTCCTAGCCATCCACCCTCTGTCCCAAGTTACCTGGTAGAAAACCATAGAAAATAAGGGTGAGCAACGAGTTACTCAGTAAGAATCCCCAACCGGGGTACAATACGAAAACATCTCATTTAGCACACGGGCATGCAACCAAACAATGACTTAGAGCAAACAGTTGGGTTAATCCATACGCCCCTCCTGGAGCTTGCCTATTCGAAGGCTTACAACTATAAACTACCCTAGGTTCTACACCTGGTTGCCCTTCGGGCCTTACACAACCTAGGACTCAGTGATGCCCATCGGGGACTTACACACCTAGGATGCCCATCGGGGTCTTACACCTCCAACTCAGTGATGCCCATCGGGGACTTACACACCTAGGATGCCCATCGGGGTCTTACACCTCCAACTCAGTGATGCCCATCGGGGACTTACACACCTAGGATGCCCATCGGGTCTTACACCTCCAACTCAGTGATGCTCATCGGGGACTTACACACCTAGGATGCCCATCGGGGTCTTACACCTCCGGATGTCCATCGGGGTCTTACCCGAGCGGGACCTAGACTAGTTACCCCTACAATCTTCTTCACCGTACATCACCTGTCTAACCTTAACATGGATCTAACAGCATACAACGGAAAACATGGATATGCCAGGAGGGAAGAACCTAGCTTGGAACTAATAGAATACAACATGAAGCATGGATATGTCAGGATAGAAAAACCCTAGCATGGAACTAACGGAACGCAAACATCACACGAACACGAGATCGAAAGTAAGCATGAATCATGTCCACTAGAAACTCATACAGTCATAATAATCAACATGCTATCAAGTATTCGCAGGGTCCACACAACCCCGGGTAAGAAATCCTTACCTGGAAACAAGTGGACAATAACTATCACGAATCAATTAACAACCCTCGAGCTTTAAAGCGAACCCGAGCAACCTAGGCATACAATAAAACATCCTAAATAAATAAACAGCAGCCAGCACCTTAAAATCTAAAAGGAAAAGGCTCGGGAATTACCAACCGAGAAGACACGGGGTCTCGCGATGAGGGGCGAGAATGGGCGCTTCTGCGAGTGCGGCGGGCGGCTGGCTCGGGCGCGTGGCAAGACTAGCGACGCCATTATTGGGGCGGCGCGCGCGACAAAGCGTCGGGGCGGCGGAGGACAGCGTCTGGCGGCGACGACTGGCTGCGCGGAGGCAGCGAAAGGCGTCCGGCTCTGCTAGGGTGTCGCGCAGCAGCGACGGGTCCGGTAAGGCGTCGTCGGCGGTGAGGCGTCTGGGGTGGTGGTGGCTCGGTGCGGTCTTTGGTGCTAAGCGGCGATGGGAGATCACGAGGCGTGCGACTGGTCTGCGGGCGGCTGGGTTGGGCGACTGACAATGCAGCGGTGAGGTTGAGGCTGGTGCTGACAGCGGGTGGGTGGGGTGGGTGAGGGTTTGCAAGAGGGGAGTGTTTTTTTTTCTTCTTTTTTTTTTTCTATTTCCTTTTTCCTTAAAATAAATAGGCTTGGTGGTCCAAACCCCTTCCCAAGGCTTTCCTCCTTCAAATCCTAGCCAACGCATTTATTTTTCCTTAATTAATTCCAAACTCCCACCCCTCTTTGAGGCTAAGGGTTCGAGCCCTCCAATTCACTTTTTTTCCCTTTTTTTTTAAACTAATTTTCATTTAACTGAAATCCGGGGTGTTACATTCATGCACTAACCTCAGACAATAATCTTATAATTCTTCAAACTTTTTTTCCAGATCTTTAAGTATTTTTTTTTAAAGACAACAATTATGCAAAAAAAAAATCCCTACAAAATTATTGCACAAAAGAAAAATTAGTTGAAAGTTAAAGTAAATAATCCAACATAACTTATCATAAAACAAAAAAAATAAAAATAAAAATAAAAATAAATCAAAGCAAACAGAAAGTGTTCTTGTAAATAAAATATAGACAACTATTTATAGGATTGGAAAATTCAATTTATTATTTTAATTAGAATATAAAATGTCAAATAAAATTTATGAGATTTGGTAAAAATATCTTATTTTCAAAATTTAAATGACATTGTAAATATCTTCATTTGATTGTTGAAATCTCTTATCTTCTAACTTGGTCATAAAATTTATGAGATTTGATAAAAATATCTTATTTTCTACGGATAAAAATCTAAATGATATTTAAATATCTTCTACGTTATTTGAATTTTTTTTATATTCCAATAAATGACATTTTTGTAATTTAGGGTATGACTTAAGGGGTAAAATCGTCTAAAAATGATTTCTCCCTTAAGCCAGACTTTAAGTAGTATGATATGATACATGTAAAAGCCCCCTTTTTTTACTTGGGTATCTATATTTTACTTATGAATTAAATTAAAATTTGAAAACTAAAAAGCGTAACTTTTGAAAATTTTGTTTTGATTTTTTGGAATTTGGTAAGTATTTTGATACTTATCAAAAGAAGATAAAACTATTTCCAAAGAAGTTAACCTGAAAATAAGCTTTTATTTCAAAAGCCAAAAATAAAAATTAAATTATACTACCTTAAAGTGTGGTTTAAGGGAAAATTATTTTTGGACGATTTTATCCCTTAAGTTATATTCTAAATTACAAACATGTATTGGAATATTAAAAAAAAAAAAAATTAAATGCAAATAATGTAGAAAATATTTACAATATCATTTAGATTTTCATCCGTAGAAGATAAAATATTTTTATCAAATCTCACAGATTTTATGACTAAGTTAAAATATAAGTTATTCCAACAATCAAATGAAAATATTTGCAATATCATTGAAATTTTCATCATCTTTATAACCTAGAAAATAAGATATCTTTACCAAATCTCATAGATTTTTTAACATTTTATATTATAATTAAAACAATAAATTGAATTTTCCAATCTTATAAATAGTTCTCTACATTTGGTTTACAATAACATTTTCTGTTTGCTTGAATTTACTTTTCTTTGTTTTTTTTGTTTTATAATAATTTATCTTATTTTTGTTGGATTATTTACCTTAACTTTCATCTATTTTTTTTTTGTTGCAATAATTTTTGTGGGATATTTTTTTGCATAATTGTTGCATTTCAAAAAAAGACTTGAAGATCTTGAAAAAAATGTTTGAAGACTGAGGCTACACTGCATGAATTCTTCGGTTTCAAAAATTTGGTAACAATGATTTCCTACTATTACTAACTTTCTCTTTGCTTGGTGTTATCTTTTTTGGTTTCTTTTTGTTTTATAATAAAAAATTTAGTTATCTTATTTTTTTTGGATTATTTACCTTAATTTTCATATAACTTTTCTTTTGTTGCAATAATTTTTGTATGGATCTTTTGTTGATGTGAATTTTTTTTTTAAAGAATGATAAAATTATCATAAACTAATAAATATATTTAGGTTATTTATAATTATAATTATGATATAACTCTTATAAATTTTATAATTCAATCTAATTGGTCTATTAATAGATAAATTGAGAAAAAAACTAAAGAGTATCAATTTTTAAAAATTAGAGATAAAATTTAATTTTAATGTAATAAATTTTATTAAGTTTTTTTTAAATAATAATACCTATTATTTTTTATGCTCAAAATAAAATATTAATCGTTAACATAAATGTGAATTTTAATAAATTTAATTAATGTGAAAAAATAGTCATAAAATTTAATATTATATTGAAATTATTATTTGATGATTTAAATTTAGTGCAAAAGTGTAGGAAACAATTTATAATTATATATATATACACTTTATTAAATATATAAAAAATTATCACGTGGAACGCTGTTAAAATTCTAGTAATTATTAAATGGGCCTTCTCAAACTAAGAATTGATTTTTAAAAGTATGCGTACTGAATAGATAGGCACAGAAAAAAAAAATCTATATTTTTTATTTTATTTTATTTTTTTTTTGAGAAAAAAAAAATCTATATTTTAAAGTTGAATTCATTTACTTGATTTTTTTTTTTGGAAATCGAGAAATTGAACATTTGATCCAATATATCTGAGATAATCATTCCATATTTAAGTCAAGCATTGGAAGATATTGAAGGAATGAAGATACAATAGTCGAACTAGGAACTTGAAGATAACATATTTTCAAAGTCTAAGTCTTCAACCACTACATCGCGACTTTAAAACTTATAAATTTAATTTTTAAAAAATAAAAAAATAAAATGGTATAATTCCAAAACGGTTAGTAGTGAAAGATGTCTATATAGTTACAAATAGGTATAGGACTCCGATAATCAGACAATGTAGGTCCCGATAATTATTTGCTTTTTTGTTTTTGGTTTATGAAATTTAAACTTATTTTTATTCAAATTTCCTACATGTGCTTCATCTTTCCTACAATATATCCATATTTTTCTTAAGAAAGTAGGTGAATACTAACCAAATTTAAAAAAAAAAAAAGTTTTTGGAAGCTATTTTTTTTTCCAAATTTTAATTTTATTTATTAAAATATAAATAAGATAAAGATATCCAAATAAGGAAAAATGAATAGTAAAGTAATTGTTGTAAGCATAAATTTCATAAACAAAATGGTTATCAAACGGGATTATAAATAGTGGTTTTTCTTTCAATGAACCTCTTGGTGTAAAAATTAAATAGACTACGCCAATAGAGTAGTAGCTCAAGCGACATTGTTGTACACCTAATGACGTTGAGGTCTTAGGTTTGAATATTCTCCACCCCCAATTGTTGTAATCTCAAAAAAAAAAAAAAAAAAAAACTAAACAGAGTACAAAACTCAAAAAAAGCAAAAGGTACAATGGGCCCATTAGAGTAACATAAGTCAAAATAAAGGATAACAAAATGGGCTCAACAAAGTTGCTCCAAATTTATGAATAACAAATGTGGGCCCAATTATATTATTATAAGTTATAAATAGATAACTGAAAAGATTAGACCAGAGAGAGAGAGTGCATGTGCAAAGGCTAAATAATTGAAGTTAACAGAGTATGATGGCACATAGCATCTTTTGTCAAAAGTGAAAGGGGGAGAAATAGTGTGTTACCACACCAAATTTTAGAATTATGGGACCCCTTTTCCTTACCCACTTTGGAATCTAACTCTTTGCCTATCATTTTCACTTTCAACTATTGACCCTTTTTTTTATTTTTTATGAAAGTCCAGACCAACCGACACGCACCTCTACTATTTTCTAACTCTACAATATTTATATGTCAAGAAAACACATATCATATTAATTTATAATTATAGGCCGGTGGTGATCATAGATAAAATTAATACTCTTTTAATTTTGTAAAGTTATTTTAACTACTAGGTCAAATCAACATAGTTTAAACTCTTTTTAACTTCATAAATCTTCAGCCCAACTGCTCTTTTAATAAAAGAAACTAAACTATTCACCAACAAAAAAACATCTAATTATATGGGTTTTAGAAGTTGTAATTTCTTTTTCTATCTTTCGTATGGTTTTCAAAAAAAAAAAAAAACTTTAGTATAGTTTAACTAGTTAAGAGATATCCATTCATGGGTCAAATGTTTGGGCTGACAAGATGGGGGTCCAGCCCACAATCATGGTAGGATCAGTTGGCTCAATATGAAAACACACCTACATAAAGCTTGGTAATGTGAGCAAAATGAAGTTTATCAACAAAAAACAAACTTTTTGAAATATGAAACAGAGGGGTATAACTGAAGATGTCTACCACTCATTACTATACGAGTACAAAATCATTGTCTCCTACTAAATGGGTCGGTGGCAAGATTGGTTATCTGGTTATCGGTCACGAGTTCGATCCTTGAAATTGGTACCTTCCCCCAACTTGTACTAAAAAAAAATGTTTTCAAAATATACTCGTGCAAAACTATTACTTACATTGTTTTAGTTTCCTCCCCTATGGTAGAAAAAGGGAAATGAAAAAAGAATAGCACCTTTTTTTGGTATGTAAAAGTAATGGAGAAAGTGGTATGTAAAATGGCTGAGTGACATTGTAAATTAGTAATGTTTGTGAAAGTAGAAACATTCCCCAAAGTTAATACTCAGAGTTGGGTATCATCTACTTCATCCCCTTGTGCATCTCCACTCACTTTCTTCACACCAATTATTTTTATCTTCACACTCCATTGTAAATCTTACCTTTTATGTTTCCTTTTTATTTAGGTGGAAAATTTGATTGCTTTTGAAATGATTCTCTTCTTTCATCTTCTTGCTGTTATTTATTATATGGTCCATGAAAATTGGTGTAGCTTTGTTCATGTGTTCATCAAATCTTTTATTCGAGATAGATTCGACGATGTCCTACCGGTCAAAATCTTTCCAAGAAGTCGACTTACGAGCGATACTTTTCATATTTGTCTCAAAAAGAAAGAAACAGAAAGTTGATAAGTAAACAAAGATTGTTCCTAAAATCTTATCAGCATAACAATGCAGGTTGTTTTAAGATTTTCAACATTTTCTAGTTTCCTTTTGCTTGTAGCTGTACAATACATTTGTTTAAGATTGTTCCTAAAATCTTATCAATGTTGTTTTAAGATTTCCAACACTCCCAGTTTCCTGTTTCTTGTAACTTAGACTAATTTGTTTGATAAATGTTTGGTATGGTATAACTTATTCACCTTCTCTTCAGAGTTTTGTCATCTACATCTTAGCGCGGACTTGCACTATAAGCTCCCTTCTCTGAAGTCGACTTCGGAACACTACTCGTGAAGGTTACTCTTTTTAGTCTCTTGTATGGTGCAACCTGCAAAGAGAAAGAGGATGATCATTTCAAGCTTTCCATTATCAGAAGTATGGTTCCCACTTTTATGCAGAAAGTAGTGAATCAATGAAATCTACAAAGATTATGTTTTACACCAAGTGCAGATAGAGTATTATCTTCCAAATCCAAAGTTTTCATTTTCCTCATCACCTTCGATGGCTTAGAAGAGTCATATTTAGCCCTTTTGGGTATATGCACCACACAAAAGGATCTTAGTCATGGCCCAAGACTAACAAGCACGGACATGTAGACACACCATTATTGAAAAAATGCAGGACACAGAATGTCGATGACACGCTATTTATTATTATTTTTTATAATAAACTATTAAAAGATCAAATCCAAAATATTTTAGTTTTTCTTTACTAACTCTAAAAAAAGGATGAACATGAAGATTGAATTAGTAAATGAGTCCATTTAAATCCAATAAAAAACAAAATCTCACCGTTCTTTCAATGTCTACCCTTAACAAACTCGAAATATTTTAGTTTTTAATTCCTTTTCTTTTTTTTCATTTTATTTTCTCTTTTTCTTTCATTCTTTTCATTTTAGTCCATCTGTCTTTGATGGATGTCATCGTCGATCGCCTTCACCAACACTATCCGTTGTCGTATCATCGACAATTTGGAACAAATAAGTCTTAAATGGAGTGTCCATGAAGTATCCCTGGTGTGCCTGTAAAGTGTCCAAAATTTAAAATAATAATAATAAAGGAGGACATGGAATTTCGAGTGTCGGACACGTGTTTGAAGAGTGTCCGAAAGTATCAGTGTTGGACACGAGTACGACACGGATACGTTGTCAAAATAGAAGTGTCCGTGCTTCTTAGGCCCAAGATGTGGCCCTATTGGTAAAAGACGCACGATAACCCCTATCGTTGCGTGTTCAAAGTAGCTGCTTCATGCTGGTGCAACCTAATATGCAGAGAAGAAAGGTATAAGAATTTGCTCACATTCAACAAAAATGTAGCTAGAGTTCATACTTTCAAGAAGAGGAGACAAGGCATATATAACATTAAGCATATTTGTCGAAGAAAAATTGGTAGTCTGATAAAGCATTAACAAATTTATATAATGCTTTGAGCTAATAAAATGTGCCCAATAAAGGACCTAAGGACTCCCAAATGAAAAGTTCATATTTGATTATGAAAAACAGAACCTGAAAACCACAACACTTGATGAGTTCTTTGATTCTGTCCACAACAAATAATTCTCCTTCTTCACTGCAATATCTGATATCTCCGGTGCGTACCCATCCTCGATCATCTATGGCTTCGCTGGTAGCTTTCTTATTGTTGAAATATCCTGCAATGCTCATGGGAACATCTTGCCAGTCAGACAAGTAAATGAGAAAGAAAAAGGAAAAACAAAGGTGCTAACTTGAATAATCTAACAGCAATAAAGCATGGAGAAATGATATGGGCATCTTTAAAACAGAAAGCAATTTCATTTTTTTTAACAGGTCCAGTTAAGCAAGTTTAGGAAAGTAACATAATAGAATAAATCGAAGAGATAAGCACGAAAAATAAACAATAAGCTTCAAATGAGAAGATTGTTCAAGATATAATTTTGAGTTGGTTGATTAGATTCTTTAGTTTGGTTCATTTTCTTGTATGGTGTCTTTTTATGCCCTTGTACTTTTTTTTTTCATTATTCCTCAATAAAGGGTATGCTCCTGAATGAAATAATGATTTTAATGTGTTTAAGAAAGTTAATAGGTTCAGATATGCCTTGAACGCATTAATGTCCTACGATTAGTAGTCGAGGGTCTCGTTGCCTGATCAGCGAGTGGGGTTGCGGGGGCAACACCCCCGTTGCACAAACGCTGTTCGCGCAACCCGCATTCGCACTCTGCAGAGTAAGCGCTTTCGGATTCTATTGCACGTTTTGCATGTGCTTACGCATTCACATTCTATTTTTAATGCTTACGCATTTTGTAATAGGGTTTAATGAGATTGTATATATAAACTCGAATTAAACTTTAGCCGTATTATGACATTTACTCTGTAATTTTGCAGTGTTCATTTTTCCTTAATAAAACTCTGCCACCTCTCTGCTGGTGGACTAGTTAACACAATGTTAGTGAACCACGTAAATTCTATGTGTTTGTTCTTCGTCTTTTACGTTTCTTTATTTTCACATCGGTTGTTGATTGCCATTTTTATATAACATAATATTTACAAGCTATTTCTAAGAGAGAGAGACATCCAAGGTTAGATGCACCTTTCATCATATTTGGTCCTGGACACATATTTCCCCTATTGTGTTCATTTGGTGAAAGATGTTTCTGAGTTTCTGTACTCAAAATTTGGGATTCAATTCCTGAACACAAGGATTCCAGCAAACCCAATTCAAGATCAAGACAACCGAAGTGTTTCCCTTAAGGGTGTGTTTGGATATGATAGAAAACAGTGAAGTGGAGTGGAAGGGTTAACGGTAGGATTGGTGTTGGTAGTGATTGAGTTAATTAAGTATTTATATGGATTAACTGTAGGAAAATTAATTTAACAGAAGAAGGAAATTGTATTTGGAAACAGAAAAAACAAAATACAGAGCAGAATTTGCTGAACACAATCTTCACATTATGGATTTTCCATTTAACAATATATAGGCAAAATAAAAATCCTAAAAATAAATTGCACATTAATTCCCACTTCCTAAAATCTAAGATCCACTCTGTCACTATTGTACGATCTCATTAAGGCCTAAAAACTAGAAACACCTTAATATTAAAATAATACGTTTAAAACCGAGCAGATTTCTTAATTTGATGAAAACATCAATCTTCATTGGCCAATCTTCCATGGAATTTTCCATTGCTTTTGTGTAGTTTCCATTCTGGCTACAGAACTTTCTTTATAATCAAAGCCTTCTCTTTGCTTAAATCCTTTCGCCACCAACATTGCTTTATGTTGGTCAATTTCACTATTTGATTTCACTTTGATTTTATCCATACACTTCACATCAATTGCTTGGTGTCTTTTTGAACATTTTGGAAAATCAGTCAACTGCCATGTATTGTTTTTTTTCATTGACATCAATTCTTTGTTCATAGTCTTTTGCCATTTTGGATTTTTGATGACATCTTCATTGAGTTCCGAATCTGCAAAAAAAGCAAAATGGACTAATTCTCCATCATTATCAACATCATCATCAACATTAACCTCGTAATCTTGAAGATGTGGAGGTACCGCTCCCTTCTTTGCCTTTCCATAGTAGTTGCAATTGAAGTTGCAACTTCTGGTTGAACTGTAGTTGTTTCTTCATTGACTCTATCTTCTACATCTACATCCTCATTCAAAACATAAATGTAATGTTTTGTTGAGTCTATGTCACCTGTTGTATTCCAATCCCATACCTCGTCTTCTGCAAATGTAACATCACTACTTACTATCACCTTTTTTGTCATTGGATTGTACAATTTGTACCCTCCTTGCTTATATCCAATGAAAATGGTCTTCACTGCCCTATCATCCAACTTGGATCTTGTTGCCTTAGGGACATGAGCATAAGCAACTGATCCAAATATCTTCAAGTGTTGGACATTGAGTTTGAATCCACTCCATGCCTCAGTAGAAGTTGTGTTAGGAAGACTTCTAGTAGGTGATCTATTCAACAAATAAACTGCACATGATACAACTTTAGCCTAAAAATAATTTGGCATACTTTTGCTTTAAGCATGCTCCTAGCCATATCCATAATTGATCTATTCTTTCTCTCAGCGACTCCGTAGTGTTCGGGAGTGTAGGGAACAGTAATGTTATGTTGCAATCCAAGCTTTTCACAATGACTTTTGAAATCAATGGAGTTGTACTCACCTCCTCCATCACTACGCATCATCTTGATTAATTTGCCACTCTGTCTTTCCACAAATGCTTTAAATATTTTTAAGCAGTAAAATACCTCATCTTTGCTCTTCAAAAAATAAATCCAAGTTTTCCTTGAAAAATCATTGATAAATGTCAGAAAATACTTTTTCTCTCCAATTGATGATATGTTCATTGAGCCACGAACATCTGTATGAACCAACTCCAAAGGAAATTTCGCACTCCGAGGCTGTTTAACAAAAGTTGTCCTGTGATTCTTTGGAAAAATACAAGCTTCACACAATTGATCAGGGTGATGAATATTGGGTAGACCTTTCACTAAATTATGTTTGGAAAGATTTTCCAAACTTTGAAAATTTAAATGTCCAAAACGTAAATGCCATAACCATGATTCATTCTTCACCATAGCATTCAAGCAATTGAAATTACCCATATTAAAATCTACTGGAAACATATGATTTTTTGATAAAAAAGTTTCAAGAATCATATTACCTTCTTTATCAAAAATTGAGAATTTATTCCAGAGCGTGCATCACATATCCTTTTTCGGCCAACTGTCCCATACTCAACAAATTACTTTTCATATTAGGTACGTAGAAAACATTTGAAATGTACCTTTGATCACCATTCTTCAATGTTATAAGAATTCGCCCTTTTTCCAGTCACCGGAACTAATCTTCCATCACCAAATTTCACTTATGTGCGAAACGATTCATCAAAATCTGCAAACAGTTCTTTATGACCACTCATGTGATTTGTGCAACCAGTTTCCAAATACCAAGTCTGGTAGTTTGGAGTTTCATTTGATGTGGCTACCATTAATAATACATGATCCTCTTCGTCATAATCATCTTCTTGTGCACAAGGCAATTTGATTATCACCTTTTGATATGCACTCATTTGCATAATGGCCAAGCTTGTGACAATTATAACATTCTACATTTGATTTATTATATTTACCTCTATATCCACTGCGACCACGTCCTCTTTGCCAATAGGAATTTGAATTTGGATTGTTGTTGGAACCCGTATTATTTTGGTCACCATCTCCATGATTTGGCCACCACGACCTTTGTTGAAATAGCTACGACCACGTCCACGACCTCTACCTTGTGAACTTGAGCTATTAATTGAGGCTTGTGCTTGTAAAACCTGTTCAATTGGTTTTTCAATTTTACTGTCATTCACCCGCTGCTCATGCGCCTTTAGGAAACCAGACAATAACCTTACTGTCATTTTTTACAGGTCATTGGCCTCTTCAATTGCAGCAACAACATGTTCAAATATGGGAGTTAAAGATCTCAAAATCTTCTCCACCTTTGTCTGCTCTGAATGTGTTTCACCATTGGTCTTCATTTGGTTTGCCAGGGCAAGAATCCTATTAATATACGCATCAACAGTTTCTGTAGTCTCCATCTGCAGCAACTCATATTGGCGTCTTAGAGTTTGAAGACGCACCCTCTTGATTTTGTCATCACCTTTATAAGAGGTTGACAAAATGGTCCAGGCCTCACTTGAGGTCATTGCTCCTTCGATCTACTCAAATGTCTCATCATTCATCTCTTGGTGGATGAAATACAACGCCTTTTTGTCCTTTTTCTTCTGTTCGCGATGCGCTACTCGTTGCACACCAGTTGCATTTTCAACTAATGCAGAAACTCTATTTTCCACGACATCCCATAACTCATGGTAATCGAACAGAACTTTCATCTGTACAAACCACCGATTAAAATTCTTCCCATCAAGAATAGAGACTGACAATTAGGTAGAATTGTTCATGATAACAGAAAAACTTAGTTATGATACCAGTTGTGGGAAAATTAATTTAACAGAAGAAGGAAAATTGTATTTGAAAACAGAGAAAACAAAATACAGAGCAGAATTTGCTAAACACAATCTTCACATTATGGATTTTCCATTTAACAATATATAGGCAAAATAAAATCCTAAAAATAAATTGCACATTCTCAGTTCCTAAAATCTAGGATCCACTCTGTCACTATTGCACGATCTCATTAAGGCCTAAAAACTAGAAACACCTTAATATTAAAATAATATGTTTAAATCAGAATTAATAAATAAAGAAAATAATAAATAATAATCAATATCCTCCCTTAATTCTGATTTGGAATGATTTGAAAA
Organism: Sicyos edulis; assembly: GCA_036507275.1. Taxonomy (NCBI): domain Eukaryota; kingdom Viridiplantae; phylum Streptophyta; class Magnoliopsida; order Cucurbitales; family Cucurbitaceae; genus Sicyos; species Sicyos edulis. The sequence goes on along the minus strand of CM071847.1, from coordinate 44,046,109 downwards.
CCGAGCAGATTTCTTAATTTGATGAAAACATCAAATCTTCATTGGCTTAAAAATATCTGCAATCTTCCATGGAATTTTCCATTGCTTTTGTGTAGTTTCCATTATGTAGCAACTCATATTGGCGTCTTAGAGTTTGAAGACGCATCCTTTTGATTTTGTCATCACCTTTATAAAAGGTTGACAAAATGGTCCAGGCCTCACTTGAGTCATTGCTCATTCGATCTGCTCAAATGTCTCATCATTCATCCTTAGTGGATGAAATACAACGTCTTTTTGTCCTTTTTCTTCTGTTCGCGATGCGCTACTCGTTGCACATCAGTTGCATTTTCAGCTAATGCAGAAACTCCATTTTCCACGATATCTCATAACTCATGGCACCGATTATAATCACTAGTTTCAAGATCTCCCTAACAATAAGGCGTAACGTAATTATAGAATCCAACTTTTGCATTATGTATTTTGCTCTCCTTAATAAAATTCTGCTACTTTTCTACTCGTGGATTAGCTAACACAATATTAGTGAACCACGTAAATCTCCGTATTGTTGGCCAATTCTATCTTCAACTGGTCGAACTAGATCCCTAACTCCAACTGGTCATATGTCCTTGAGTATTTGTTATCTCCTCAATTTTTGTCCATTCCCAAGAAGGTGAAGATTTTCTTGTGGTGCCCTTTTTAGAGGTGCATTAGTACTTCTGACATTCTCCAACGTTGTCTTAAAGCTCACTTGTTTAACCCTAACGGGTGTGTTTTATGCAAATCTCATAGATGGGATTTTAGATCACACATCCATGCACGGTAGATATGAATTTTGTTTGGGATAGAGCTCCCTTTTTGCTTGCTTATTTGGACTCTTACTCTATGTGCAAAGTTTCATCTCCAATATTGTCAGAACTACGATGTCGTTATTCAATTTAATTTTGATAGAGACATTTGCGTTTGTAAGGAGAGAAATGCCACATTTTTTTATGACAAGTACAAGGAGAAGCCTCCTCTAGACTTTGTGAAGATATTTTTACTAGTTTTGTTTCTTGGTGATATCTTATCTCTTTAAGAACTATGACATTGTCACTATTGTTTTAAATTTACAAGTTTTTTTTTAAATAATATTTTGTATGCTTCTTGCGTACGTATTTATACCATTATCTATCTTTTCTAAAAAAAAAAAAAAATTCTTCCAAATGAATAAAGTATTTTTTTTACAACCTTTCCTCCAAACATCATTATCCAAATAAAATTTTTCTAATACTTCCTTGAATCAACATTTTTTATACACTTCTCCTTCAAACAACCCAATCCAAACAAAAAAATTTCTATCCTATCTCCTATAAATAATCTTATTAAGACAAGATTTTTCTTAGTCTTTCCTATAAACAACTTTATTTAAATAACATTCTTTTACAATTATACTTTCAAACACTAAGGGGTTGTTTGTTCGGCATATTTAACTAATATTTAGTTTTATAATTTATTAACTCCCTCTAAAAAACTTACATTCAAGCGAGTTTTTACTAATTTCTCCTCATTTTTACTTTTAAAAATATAATTCTAATTTTTAATCATTCATTTCTAACCACTCATTTTTAATCATTCATTTCAAATCAATCAAAATAATTCATTTTTAATCGTTTCTTTTTAACTACTCATTTTAAATATACATCCAAACAAAATTTTGACTATAATTTCTGTACATAAAAACTACATCAAAAGAAATTTTTAATTAAAACTCTCAATTTTTAATTCTCAATATAACTACTTAAGCTAGACTTAGATGCTATTGACCGAGAAATTTCATTTACTTCGAAAAATGAAAAAACAAAATGGAAAAAAGATTCCATGGAGGAGAAGAAGAGCGACCCCATTTGGCGAAGTTTGACGATACACCACGTTTTGCTTTCCTTCTCCTTTGGGTCGGTGCCCATTTTCTATCCTCAGATTCTTCCATCCCAATCTCCATTCTCTGTTCTACACGAGATTCCAATCCATGGCGGAAGCTTCTGTTTCCCTGTGTTTCTCTTACCCTTTCTACATTTCCCGCTCCCATGACCTTTCCCCACCTCTCCCTTTTGCTTCTGCCCTTCGATTCTCCCATCGCCCATCTCGCCTTCTTCCTTTCTCCCCCAAATCCTCCCCCTCCGGAAGCTTCATGGCCGACGACGATCCTTTCGGTTTGTTTCCCTGGTCCGATCTCCATTCCGGTACGTTTTGCTTCTCATTTTCATATGGGGTTTTCCCCCTTTCATTCATTTTATTAGGTTTCGTTCATTTTCGCCGGATTTTGGAATTAATTCAACGGTTTCAGATGGGTTTTGGGTGCTGAGGTTGTTCCGTACATCAAAATGATATTTGGGTTCTGTTTGTTTTGTGATTGTGCGCAGAAATTCATTGGGTTCCTGAGGAGAGAGTCACATTGTTCACTCCTGATGGGCTTGTTCAGATTGGTGGCTCCATTGTTCCTAGACGCCTCTCTTCGTCACATGTATGCCCTTTTCAATTCTCATCCTAACTTTGGTTAGAAATAGGTTTAGTGTACTAAAAAAAAAATCCGGCAACTCGAGAACGTGGACTGCCCAACCCCAACAGGAACAGTTGTGTTGGGTTGAATGTTGATCTTTAATTTTTGTTGGGTTGGATCGATTCTGATGGCCAATTTCTAACTCAACGTGAACTATGACTAATATTATGTATATGTGCAAGATTAATGTTGAGGATCCCACATCGAAAAGAGTGAAGACCTCCTAGCAATATATAATATAGGTGGATTACTCCTCTCATCTCCAATTGATTTTGAGATGAAAGCACACACTATCTAATAGTTAATTAATAAGATAGGTTTTTATCATATTGATAAGAAACACAGTTATAAGTTAGATAACCTAGTATCATTCATTTTTCACGTTTTTATGAGCTATGAGTTGGTCTTATCGAGAAGAAATATTAACAAGACCCGAGAATATAAGGCTGGGTTGGGGTGCTCTAATACATAGAATTGAACGGGTTAGCAGATTGACCCACCCAAAAATTTAGGTTGGTCCAAAAACTTCTCCTAACTCAACCCAACTCGAACCATATACACCCTTAGTTGCAATGTTTCACATGTGATATTTGGTTTGTATTTGGATTAAAATGGTGTTATATTGACAGAAAAAACAAGGGAAATCAAAGGCTTCCCAACGATTTCAAAGGTTTCAAGAGAGTGATTACATGGATCCAAAACAGAGTATATGTCTTGGTGCATTGTTTGATATTGCAGCTACCAATGTGAGCCTGCTTGGCAGTGTTGTATTTATAGTTTTTTTTTCTTTTTGAGTACATGTTGTATTTATAGTTAAAGCCTTATAATTTCTTACTCTAGCCTTTGTCTTATGCTTTCCTCATTCTACTTAGGGACTTGACATGGGAAGAAGACTTTGTATCTTTGGTTTTTGCCGTTCCATCGAGATGCTTAGTGATGTTGTGGAAGACATTGTTCTGGAGCAAGGTGGAGAGGTTTGTTATAAATCCATATGCACCACATTGACCCTCGCCGGACACTCCCTTTGTTTCGGTGATCGGAATGTATTCGTTTGTATTTCATTTCTCGATGTTTTGATGTTCAGGTTGTAGCAACAGAGAAGGCAAGTAAAGGGGGTTTGCAGGAGAAGCTAACCATGTCAGTTGCTGTGCCACTTCTCTGGGGTGTTCCTCCTGCTTCTGAAACTCTTCACTTAGCTGTTCAGAGTGGTGGAGGAATTGTGGAGAAAGTCTATTGGCAATGGGATTTTTTGTAAATATGGTATCCTTCCAGCCTTTTAACCATCTCTTGTGTATTCTGTACATAAAATTCATGCAAGTATATGTACAAAACTCAATAGGCAATTGTCAAATGTTATTCACTCCATTGAAAATGTGATATAGATGATTTTAGCTCATCAGCTAATACAATACGATATATGAATATTCTACATGTTGGGTCTCCTGATTTTTGGCTCTTGTCATTTGGAAGAGAAGAGAATTATCAATTCTCTTTTCCCCTACTAACTGCTTACAATTTGGTTTTCTTTCCAATGTTCTTGTATCTGACCTCACTATTGTGGTCTCCTTTCCTTCACAAATCTTTGATAGCTCAATTTGGACCCTAGATATTCGATTCGTGAGTGTGTTGGCCAGCTTATGTACATCTTTACTATTTTTACATGACATATCGTCTAACTATAAGATTTGAATGTCAAAAAAATCTGTAGTAAAATAACTTTTTGATAAATGAGCACTATGAATTGAATCTATTATCTCTTAGTTCTTTAGGACTCTCTTAACCACTGGATCACTTCATAATGGTTGATGTTTAGTTGGTTTTCATAGAGATCAACTATAGAGTATATTATAAAGAAAGTTAGGTTTGTATTCTCTCGTATTGGGAAGTTCCAACTGTTAAGATCTCTCAAATGACCCACATTAAAAAGTGAGAGAGTCCAACATCAATATAAAAGAGATAGGGAAAACATAGTATTTGTCTTTTTGACAAATTATTGAAAAAAATGTCTAAAAATGAAAGAAATAGAATCGATGTCTAATTTTGATTAGAGGGAAGAGAGATAGACCATTCATACCATCTATACTCTTATCACTTTATCAATATTTTAAGAATTAAAAAAAATAAACAAGATCACTCTACCATTTTAGCATTGAGAATTGAATTCCCTCACTAGTTTAGTAATCTTTTTTAAATTTAATAATATAATATTCTCCTACCATTTTAGGGATTAAGTTGTTTTCTCCAATTGCACAACAGACATTCTTCATTTCTCTGTTCCACTTCATTTCATAGTAACCTGGATCATCATTTCCATCACCATTCCTATATTTCTTTTCATTAACAATGTGTAATTTTTACACACTTTTTTCATGTGTTTCATCCCCAATCCCCAAGTCTGCAACAATCCCATAAATCACGATAGTGTTTCTGATTCTCACCATCAATTCTCATATTATGGTTGTTTCTGTCTTTTGTGAAGGTGTTGGAAGCAACCGTTAAAATTGTCAATGAAGGTCACATTTGTTACGATCGTTTTTAATGGCAATTGGGATGAAGAAGATATTTACTCGAACTATAAAATCGTCGTGGTTGATATCACACACAACATCCCCTATCCCTATTGATATCATCTATCGAGGGGAATCTAGGGTTGGACGAAAATGAGAAAGTCATAAGCATATCACTATATAAAATGAGGTACACAAAGAAAAGTCGAGGATATTGAAGGATGATCTAGACGTCTAATGGATGTACATCGAGTTCGTTGGTGGTATGTACAACGACGGTTGTATCTTAGCGGACATCATCCAAACACGTACCGAGATGTACATCCAGAATTTAGTAGAGGGTCCATTGTGTTAAGAGCAGGTGCATTGTTACCAAACAAAAATGAATTGAAAAAGGTCTTATGCAACATAGCAGTTGCACGAAGCTTCCAATACAAGACGGTGAAGCAGGAAGTACACATTATGTACATTATGTACATCATGTATCATGTACATATGTACAATATAGGGTTAGACAACACATAAACTTCAAGTGCAGCACATATACATTTTATGTGTGTGAATAATGACATATACAACAGATATAAAGGTGTACCGTATGCAGCTCCTCCTCTAGGATCGGTCACGGTTTTCATACATCAGCATTTGCTTTCCCTTTTCCTTTCGCATTCCACTTTTCATATAGAATGAACAATATCATAAGATAATCAACCAATATCAGAATGAATAAGATCAAGTTGCCCTACGAGCAAAAATGGAGGTGGAATGCACTTTGGGGCCAACTGGGAGGGATAAAGGAAATGAAAACCTTTTTTGATCGCTCAACTGTCAAATAAATTTGAGGTGGAGTGCATTAATGGTAGCAACCGGTTGCAGGTAATTTTTCCTTACTAATTTCAATTATTAATGGGAATGTACCCACGAAGTACAGGCGATGTACAATATATTATATTCGTTTTAAAAAAAAATAAAATAAAGCATTAAATATGGTTTAAATATGGATTTTCTGTTTTGATTCTCAAATTTTCAAATTAGTAGTATTATCAATTTTGATTATTTTTTTCAGTTTGAATTAACTACGATCTCTCTCATGTTAGTTAAGAAAAAAAATCTTAATATAAATATTTTTAAATTAAAAGAAAAATCAAGATAGGGGTATTTTGGACTAATTCGCATAAAAATAATTAAATTAGAATTTAATAAATGAAATTTTAGACATGGATTTTAAATTTTACTCATTTAGACATTTTCCTAATTAATTTCCTAGAATTAGACATTTGCCTAGTTTGCCCAAAGAGATATAAGTTACAGCCCTCATTACCAATTGTTTTTTAGGTGGAACTCCATATTCTCTAATATGGTTTCAGAGCCCATAAGGTCGAGGATATTGGAAATTGATGAGGAGGCATGTTAGGATCTCACAAATGTTCCATATTAGAAAGTGGGAGAGTTCAACATCAATATAAAAAAAATATGAGTTACTCCTCTCATTACCAATTACTTTTGAAGTGGAATCCATATTCTAATACCAACTTACTAGACCGGTCTTTATAGATTCCATGTCTATTGGGTTAGTGACTTTATTTTGGCCAACCATGTGTGTCATGAGGTGGGTAGCATTTTTTGCTGGTCAGTCTCCCTTGGAGAACAGAAAAAGGAAGAAAAAAGTAAAAAGGGGCGAAGGTTACTTGTCAAGAAAGCTAGCTCTTTGGGTGGCTTAGGTGAATGAGCATCGAAAATTTCTGGGACAGTATAAGTTCCATGCTTGGTCACGTAAAGATTTTATCTGTTCTAATGCGGGCAAACCTCATTATTAAGAGATTTGAACATGTACCTTAGGTTTTTAGGTCAATTGATTCATATTGGCAACTTCATGCATAAGCAATGGAAGGAGTATCTATCGTACCTGAAATGTTTCCAATTCATCTTGGTATTAATCTCCTTCCAAGTGTTCAATGCCTTATGAGTGTTCTATGAATGCAAATTCGAAGTAATTTTACAGGCTTTCTTCCATACTAGGGGTGTAAACGGTTCGATTCGGCTCGGTTTATGAGTTGATCGGAACCGAACCGCTCAATTTTAACAGGTAATTGCTAACCCGAAACCGAGCTGCTATGTATAATTAACCGAGCCGATACTCAATCCTGAGACATCAACTAGAATGCAAGATTGAGTGCCCAGTTCCACCACAATGAGATGAAAATAAAACAGCATGGGAAAGTTTCGAACCCAATTGTTCTATGGAAATAAGTGTAAGCTCGCCAACTATGCCACTGCTCAACTTTAATCATTAATTCTTCTTAATTATATATATTATTGATCAGATCGGTTAAATCTGACACCAATTCCTCGAAAATCGAAACCGACCGAATTTATTCGATTTTTGTGATTTTAAAATCGAACCCTCCCAAAAAAAATCGGTTTCGGCTTGAATCCATGTCAGTTTCGATCGGTTTTGTCGGTTTGGGCGGTTTTTGGATTTGAACTTGCACCCCTATTCCATACATTCGTCGGTGAGAGAAGGATGACAATTTCTTTTAATATTTGTGAGTGTTTGGATATGTTTACATATACTTCGACTATTTATATAAAATATATCATTTGAATCTATGGAAAAATTCTTGAATACGTGGATTGAACCCATGAATAACATTTTTTTTTTAGGATACATATTAGTAGTAATGTTGGGAATAATATGGAATGTTAGGATGTATCTTTGGGTATTAGTAGTGATGTTGGGAATGCTATGGTTGTTTGGGCCGATTCTACCAATGATTTGCTAGTGGGCTTAGCCCAAATGGATCATCACATTAGTAGAAAGGTTGCTCCATAGAAAAGTAATTATATGACAAGAGTAAAACATAAATTAGTTAGTGATTATTATAACTAATCTATCCCAATCAACATTATCAAACATATATATATATATATATACCAAACTACAAGTATTTTTAAAATGAAGCTATTAGCTCACGTTTATTTTATCGTACTACCTTAAAGTGAGGCTTAAGGAGAAATCATTTTTAGATGATTTTACCCCTTAAGTCCTACTTTAAATTACAAACATGCAATTTATTGGAATATAAAAAAATAATTAAGTACTAGAAGATATTTACAATATCATTTAGATTTTCATCCATCGATAAGATAATTTTATCAAATCTCATAGATTTTATGACTAAGTTAGAAGATAAGAGATTTCAACAATCAAATGAAAATATTTACAGTATCATTTAAATTTTCATCATCTTTATAATGTAGAAAATAAGATATTTTTACCAAATCTCATAGATTTTATTTGACATTTTATATTATAATTAAAATAATTAAAATAATAAATTGAATTTTCCAATCCTATAAATAGTTCTTTACGTTTTGTTTACGAGAACACTTTCTGTTGCTTGTATTTAATTTTCTAATAAGTTATTTTATTTTTGTTTGATTATTTACCTTAATTTTCATCTAATTTTTCTTTTGTTGCAATAAATTTTGTAGGAATCTTTTTGCATAATTGTTGCCTTTCAAACAAAGGAGATCTGAAAAAAAAAAGTTTGAAAAATGATAAGATTATCATCTGATTAAAGTGTATCAGTTTCAAAAATTTGGTAACAATGATTTCCTACTATATATATACATATACATATACATATATATATATATATATATATATATATATGTAGTTTTCTATATTTTGGTTACAAACACATTTGAAACTTTCTCTTTGCTTGGGTTACCTTTCTTGGTTTCTTTTTGTTTTTTTGTTTTATAATAAAAAAATTAGTTATCTTATTTTTGTTGAATTATGTACCTTAACTTTCATCTAAATTTTTTTTTTGTTGCAATAATTTTTGTAGGGATCTTTTGTTGCTTAATTGTTGACTAGGAGGTGTGGAATGATAAAATTATCATTTTGAGGTTAAAGGTAAGTTCATAAATGTTATTTATATTTATAATTATAATAATGATATAACTTTTATAATTCAAAAGTAATTGATCTATTAATAGATAAATTAAGAAAAAACTAAAGAGTATCGATTTTTAAAAATCAGAAATAAAATTTAATTTTAATGCTTTAAATTTTATTAAGTTTTTTTAAAATAATAACATCTATTATTTTTTTAGGTTTAAATAAAATATTAACTGTTATTTAACATAACTGTGAATTTTAATAAATTTAACCAACGTGAAAAAATTGTTATAAAATTCAATATTAAATTGAAATTATTATTTCATGATAATTTAGTGCAAAAATATAGGAAACAATTTATAATTATATATATATATATAACTATAACTATTTATTGCACTCAATTAACATATTTTATTAAACACATATATATAATTTATTATTTAAATAATTATCACGTGCAACGCCTTCTTAAAATTCTAGTTTCTTCTTTCTCAAAAAAAAATAAAAAATAAAAAAAATAAACTCTAGTTTCTTAAAAAGATTCAACAAAATGGGCTTTTATGTTTGGACCTTGGATCATGAGTTTCTGATTGTCAAACCTTAGTTTATTTCCATGTTGTATGTGTAACTTGATACAACTTCAACAACATTCTATTTGTCAAAATCATTTGAATTACAAATCAGTAGAGTATATCATTTTTAATATCTATGGTTTCATGACAACTCTAAATTTATTGAACTCATGAAAAAAAAAAAATCAATTGGTAAAAATTAATTGGTTAAAGAATCGGACAAACAAACCTCTAATCTCAAATTCGATAGTACAAATTTTATCTCAATAAAATAAGAGTCATTTTAGTCTCTCAAGTTCTTTTAATAAAAAAAAGTACAAAGAAAATATGGATGGACTTTTATAAAACAAGTATACTGACTGGAAGACAACTTAAAAGAACATTACATTTTTATTTTCTAAGAGCAAGTGCATCTGAAAAATATAAAAATAAAAAAGAGTTGGATGGATGCAGAACAAAGAAAACATAAATATTGCAACTTGGATTGAAAAACTAACTATAAAAATTGTACATTAAATATAATATTGTTGATTAAATACATTTTAGAAATTATTATGAATTACAGTCAACTTGGATCTAGATTGGTTTGTGATCTTTGTAACAAAAGTCAATCAATATATACAAATCAATCCTTTATTAGTACTCCAAAAATTAAAACAGAGACTTCGCTATACTATATATTTAATGTACATTTAGAAGGGTAAATAATAAATAATTTAGGCTCCATTTAGACATTTGGTTGTTTGTTTTTAGTTTTTGAAATTGAACTTTATTTTTACAAGTTTTCTATAATGCGTTATCTTTCTTATTTTGCATCTATAACAAAGTAGGTGAATGCTAACTTAATTTCAAAAACATTAACAAATTTTTGAAAATTATTTTTTTTATTCCTAAATTTTTGTTTAGTTTCTTAAAATACAAGTAATATATATATATATATATATATATATATATATATATATATATACAAGTATATCATATCATAAATTCAACTTCTCATCTTCCTGCTTCTAACAACATCTTTTTTTATGACTTGTTAACATCAAATGTACCAAGTATTAAAACATAGACTTCACTAGTATAAAAATAAAATATATTTTATAAAGTATGTTGTATTTCATTCGAATACAACCTGAGTCTTGATTGTGCCACTTCTATATTAAAAACAATTAAATTAAAATTTTAGATTTCTCGTTAAAATTTAAAATATAATTTATATTATGCTATTCAGGTAAATACCTCAAATAAAAAACCTAGTAATTAGGTTAGAATAAAAATATATCTGCATACTTCAAATTTGTGGACCGAAATACCTACTTCAACTTATGCCCACTAAGGTGGGATCTACACCCACTTTGATTATAGTTAACTAACTTATATCTCTTATAAAGATGTTGAAAATTTTTCATCTTTCGGGACAATTTCTATAAGGAGCGAGTATCTCCAACAGTTTGAGGATCAAAACTTTCCACTTCTTGGTCAAAAGATACAACTACCCTTGATATATAAGGCTGCACTTAATTAAAGACTATTTCTTTGTCATAAACTTATATTATTTGTTAGGTCTGTGAGCTTTCAATTTTGTTTGGTATATTTTGACATGTTTCCGAACTTTGAAAGGAAGAGGTCGAACTTGACACTTCTCAAGGAATAACACTAATATATTTAGGGCTGAAAGTAAACTTATATACATTTAATTTCAAAATAAATGGTTAACATAGGTTTCATTCCTCTTAAATTTTTAAAACCTTTTTCTTTACCATTAAATCAACTTAGGATGGCTATATTAAACACACAACTTCTCTCCAAAAAAAAAGAAAAAAAAAACTGTCTCAACTAAATGCTTAAAGATATATTAGACATTTTTAAGTTTAAAAACAAAATAGATACATAAATATTAAAATTTAATAGATCGATTAACAACTTTTTAAAGTTCAAGGATTGAACAGATATAAACATAAAATTTAAATTTGAATTTAACTTGTTTTTTCTTCTTTTTACTAAAAAGATGGAAGATGGAAAGAAACTATTGATAACCATTTTATTTTTTATTTTTCGTTTTTAATTTTAAAATATAACAATCATATATATTTGATAATTGATTTTTTTTTCAAAAATTAAAAACTAAAATTACTTTATTTTGGTTTTTTATAAAATCAAAATTTATTATTTTTATCATTTGTTTTTTCGATTAACAATCATATAACATTGTTTTTTAGATTATTATTGATTTAATAAACTTCAAATTTGCAGTTTTGAACTTTATTTATCGTGTATTTTATCATTACCTTGACATTTTTTCAGAAAAAAAAAACTGATTTTTAAAAGCTATTTTTATCAGTTTTTAAAATTATTTTTAAAAATTTTCAAAATCAAAATTAATAATTAAAAATAAAATGGTTATGAAGGGAAAATTTAGGAAGGAATTTGTTGGAAACTGTCCTTGGAACAGCCTTAGACATAGACAGTTGGGGAGAGGTTTTTTATTAACTGACTTTGGCTTAACATAAAACCCCCACAAGTCCTATTTTTCTTCTTCTTTTTTAATGGATAAACAAACAAATCTTTGAATTGGTCTATGAGATTATCTTGTTCATTATATTGTTTTTCTTCTTTATATATTTCTTCTTTATTTGAACCCCACTTTATTTATTTAATTTAATTTGTCCATTCAATAATACAAAAAAAAAAAAAAAAAAAAACCATGCTCTTTCATCTTCTTCCATTTGGCTCTCCTTCCCCTTTAAGATTCTCTTTTCTTGTGCCCATTTTAATAAAATTTAAAAAAAAAAATCAAAGGGAGATGTTTAGATTATAATTTTAGTTCTGACTTCAAAAAATGTTTGATAGACCAAATTTTAAATTTTGCATTTAATAAAGTTTCTAAAATTTTAATTTTATGCCTAATAGATCTATGAATTAATTTTTTTTTTTTTTTAAAAAAAAATACATGTCCTTTAATTATTTTAATAAATCTAAATTTGTTAAGTTTGGTGTTGAAAATTTATGAATAATATTATGGGTTAAATTGTTGGAATCAATAAGTTATCCGACTGTAATTTGTGTAACTTCTTGTGTTTGTTTAGTTTTTTTTTTTCCAAATAAAAAGAAAACTTTTCTTTAGTTTATATATTTATGTTGTAGAACTGTTTATAGCAAAATTTATACATATACTTATTTGATGTAACTATTTGATTTTTTTTTTTAATTATAATGATTTTCCCACAAGTTTGACCATACTTTTCGTCCTTTCTAAATTTTGTTTTTAAATTTTTTACCAAATTTTAAAAACAAAAATAAATTAACATCTTTTAATTTAAAAAAGTTAATTTATGTTTAAAAATGTAAGTAGAAAGTTATTTCTTTTTTTTATCAAACAAAATTATCATTAATCAAGATTAAAGCCAACCCAATTCTCGAAAATAATCGAGGAAACATAAGGGGAGGTTTCCCCACCTAAATGAGTCCAAACAAGCTGAGCTATTAGGAGACTCTACACAAAAGCTAATACCATAAAATTGGTAAGAATGTCACCAACCGAATTACAAACAACGGGCCAAATCAAGAATATCGTCAACAATACACTTTAGAAATGTACTATTTTAACCTTAATTTTCAAAAATAAAAAATTAAGGGACATCATACCATTTGATTTTAAAAATTAAAGCTATAATACCATTCACATTTACAGATTTTCTTGCCTTTTATCTATTTTTTACCTATATTATCTAAATTCAAGCTAAATTATGCAGGAAAAGAAAAGTTAGCAAAAACAGTACTTTTGGTATTAAAATTTAGTAAGATTTCATAGGTTTCTTTAAAAATAAATTTATGGTAGAAAAACAATGAATTTTTTTTTTTCAAATTTCAAAAATAAATTCCAACCAATGAAACGAACACACCAACAATGATTTTATAAAGAGATTCATATATTAATCACTCACACATTACTTTTAAGTTATAATAGACCTAGCCAACTTAAGAGTCAATTGTGTTCTTAGGATTTATCTTTCTTAATTAATAAGTTTAGGAATCTCTTGCATCATTAGGATAATATTATCCAAGTCCATATTGCAATTTAATTATTTTTAAATGATAAAAAGTCTTTCATTTCTGACAATGGCTGCTGTCCTTCCCACTTTACATCTCCCCCTTCTATAATTTAAGTTATGGATTAAGCCAACACATATTTCAAATTAATTAAATAATTAATTGGCAAATTTTGTGCAAGTGTTTCCTAATTTCCTCCTATTGTCTGCCTTAATCATATAACCCCGGCCCACATGTGATTGAGGGATGTGATTTAGATTATCAATTAGCTTTTAGGTTTTTTTTGCTCACAATTCTTTACTTAAAAGGGTATTATATTTAATTTTATATATCTAGTATTTATCTATTTGCATTCTCTTATCTTTTCCATAATCCATGTATTAATTTAGTCTAATTCTAGATTACCTATCTCCGAATTGATTTATTAAAGAAATAATTAGTTATCTAATGTCTATGACAAAAGATATAGACATGAAGGAAAGAAATCTAAATTCTAATCGGAACTTAAAATTGAATATGATTTGAATATTTATCTTTCCATCTGCAATCAACGTTAATGATATTATTTAAAAAGAAGAGTTTAAGTCATGTTAAGGTATGAATTATCTTTTTGTATCTAAATATGTTGCTATATTTTGTTCTTTTTTAACAAAAAAATAAATAAAATGTAGCCCGGAATGAATCACATATCTTGACATGAAAAGATAGATCTATATCTTGACATAACCTTAACTTTTCTCCGTTAACTTCGTCATTTGGTTCTTGATCATGATTTTTTTTTATTTAAAATAAAGAAGCTTTTTTTACTTGCTTTTAGTTTTTTTTTATTCGTCAATAATTTTAGTTGTAAGAAATGAAAAACAATCGATAAAGCTCAAAAACTTAAAATCCGAAAATCAATAAACTATAACACTAGCAAGCAAAAAACAGACATGAAAATCAACTGTTGATCATGATATATATATATATATATTATTAACAAAATGAGCTGTACTTCCAACATATAAGCCACTTCCTAAAAGATAATTAATTATAACAAAAAAAAAAAAAAAGAAGAAGAAAAACACCAAAAGTTTCTACACAAAATATTTTCAACTCATCAACTCTCTCAATGTGTTGCATCATCAAAAAACACATTGCTGCAGCTACTAGAACTAATCAGCTTCTTAATTTCTTCAAGCCCATAATCCATCAATGGAGTTGTTTCCATCCACATCCCATCATCTACACTCCTCATTCTGACTCCGACTCCGACCCTGCCACCGTACTCGGCGTCGAAGGAGCTGCAACTAGCTTGATCCCCTCCAAGCACAAGGAGGCCATGGTCACCTTTGACATGATAATTATTTTGAGCTCCAATGATAAAGCTTTGATCTTGAGAGAGTTGGTGAAATGGAGTGGCATTAATATTATTGTTGGAGGAGATTAAATTTGTGGGGTTTAGAAGATGGGTTGAGAATGAGATGGGCTCAAATATAGTGGGGTAGGGCCCATTGGGGTTTGAGAAGCTTGTGAAGTTGCTATGATCTGAGTATGAAGATGGGGAAGAAGAAGATGATGATGAATTTGTTGAGGAAGGTTGAATAAAAGAAGAAATTAGCATTCCATGAGGGAGTGTCTTTTGAGAGGTTGAGAAGTTATTGTTTAGGCTCATGAGTTTCTTCTTCAACTTCGTGTTCCAGTAGTTTTTTATGTCGTTGTCTGTTCGTCCGGCTAGTTGTGCAGCAATCACGGACCATCTATATAATAAAAAAAAGTGTTAAGTAATTGCAATTTAATTTAGAGAATTTAGCATCAGCAGTACATTTTACCTTTTGTATTACATTTGCAGCGCAATTTCTAAAATAATTTCATCTAAAGCATATTAATTTCTACCAGTGATAAAATTCAACTAGTGATAGAACTCAATTTGAAATTCTATCACTAGTAAAAAATTCAAGCGGTGATAAAAGAATCTTTCATTGATTGAATTCTATCACTAATAGAACTCAGTCAGTGATAGAATTCAATTTGAATTTTTTGCTACAAATGATTACTTTTGATTTTATGCTATATATGAAAATATTTTATCTTTTTTTCTTTTGTTATACATGCAAAATTTCATTTAATTGAGAAGAATCTATTGTATTAATGGCAGAGTAGCTAACTATCTTAGACTTAACTGCCAAGGTATTACATTTATGGAAACTAGAGTGAGATTGTCAAAATAATGATATGACTACTAGTGGTTTAGAATGACTTTTTACCAAGGTGAATTTTAGGTGACATATTTATTCTACAATAATGAGTAGTATTTCAGAAAAGTCTTCTCAATCAATTTTCTTTTACTTACATAGCCAAATAATGATTTTTTAGGAGTGCTTTTAATGGGATAGAATTGATATCAACTCAAACATTTAGAAACTTTAGCAAGTTGATTTAAAAATTTAAAAAAAAAAAAAAAAATCGTGGAGAAGTAATTTTATTTTATTCAACAATGGAGGAAAGAAAATTGAATTTGTAGCTTCACTATTTCAAAGTTATAACGGATGTCACTAGAACTTTAAAAGGAAAATTACATTTATTCTCTGTTAATTTAAAATTTAAATAAATTATCAATAATCATCTTAAAGATCCTTGGTTCAATCCTCTTATGCTGGAATTAAGATAATAATAATAATAAGAATAAAAAAAAAAAACTTTAGCAGGTATAGGGTATATATAATAAAGTGCAATTATTTTCTACAAAGTGGCAGCTTTTTCTTAAAAAATTCATAGTTTAGAATAGATTAAGTGGTTCCTTCTCTATCATTTCTAGAATTATTTTGTTCATATCAATATTTAGTTCTTATCTTTTACCAACAAGAATCATTACAAGGGTTTCAAGACCAAAACAAGATTTACTAGATAATTTCTCATTTCATAAAAATGATTTCATCAAAACATTTTGCCACAAAAACAAATTTGTAGACACAAAGATAACTATGACTATATTATTATGAATTGAAATCTCTCTATTTAAATTATTACTAAACTTAAAATAACTATCAATTCATGAGAAGAAAAATTAATAAAAAGGAGAGGATGAGAGAGAGAGCTTTTTTTTAAAACAAACAAATAAATAAAACTAAAACCTGCTTCCAATGGTAGTAAAGAGACTGCAAATGATTCTATCTTCTTCCTCAGAAAAATCTCCATGCTTAATATCAGGTCTCAAATAATTCAACCACCTCAATCTGCAACTTTTCCCACATCTCTTCAAACCTATATATGCACAAACATGAACATATTTCTAGTAACAGAGTCGAAAGTTCGAATCTTCGTCGTTCTCTATCGACATAAGTACACGAACTTTTTTCGAAACGCACACGGAGAAAAAGAGAGATGAAAAATACCAGCTTTTTGTGGGAGAGAGATCCAATTGGCACCAGTTCCATGTTTGTGAATATAATCTTTGAGCTTTGCATCTTCATCAGGGGACCATGGTCCTTTCTTCACATTAGCTTTGTCACAACATGGAGTCCTACCCATTTCTCCAAATTTAGAACCCAAAAGGGACAAGCAAAAAAAAAAAATGGACCTCAAAAACAAAGAAAACTTTAGCTTATAAAAAAGAGAGATTTAATTTTACTAATTATGTTTCAAACAGACAAGTCTCTTCCCTTCTCTTATTGAGAAATAAACAAGCACATAAGTCAACAAAAAAATATATATATTTCAATTATTTAACTTTCTTTCTTTCTCTCTCTCTCTCTCTCTCTCTCCCTCTCACATAACTCCTTTTCATCAACATTAAAAATATTTAACCCAACACTAAAATAATAAAGAGATAATCAAAGTTGTTTTTTTTGTTTTTGTTTTTTTGAGCAGCCTCTTAATCTACAAGGAATCCAAAGTCTTAAAGCTCCACAAAAAACAATACAATACAATACAAATACATACACACATGCACGTTGAAAATGATGGAATGTTTTTTTTAAAATTTTGGATTCATGAATGGGAATTTTCATTATTCCTAAATTTATTGTAGAAAAATTATTTTATAAAATAGCTTTTTTTAATGTAAATTAATGGTGTGATTATATTACTAATTACAATCTTATTCAATTAACATGACTATATAATTTAGGATTAAGAAGTCATGAATTCGAATCTCTTCAACAATATTAAGAAATGTTTGAATTTATAATCTTTAAAATTATCATGTCATACATCTGTCATGGAAGTTATGCTTTTATTGTCATATTTATCTGTTAATTTGTTCCAATAACTCGTAAGTATTTTCATAAAATTGAGACATTAACGTTGTTATCAATATCAACATTCTTGGTCGAATACCAATATTTATTAAACCATATTGGGACTGAAATTGTGGAAGAGTGTTGATTGTTTTAATTATTTTATTTTTTGTGGTCCAATTATTTGCTATTTGTCGCTTTGTAACATCTATATTATATATATATATATATATATATATATATATATATATATATATATATATATATATTCCCTAGCTAGCTAAAAAGCTTGATGTATATTTATTAGTTTAGCAAGAATTATACTCTCGTATATAATTGTGTAGGGAATCGTTATAATTAATTATTGTTCATGCAATGTATGTATTGCTTAATTATTTTGTATCATATATTATTGAGGATAGATATGTCATAAAGTGACACAGAGATGGCCATTTTTCCCTCTCTTTTTTTTCCCCTCTTTTTTTATATTGCAAGATATTTTTACAAAGTCCAAAATGTGACATTATACACAAAATAAACCAAAAAAGTGCATGCATAAAAAAAAAATTCAAACATACTTTTAACTTATTTTCTAGAGTTTGCCTTCCAAATATGCATATGATTTTGATAAAATAGCTTATATAATCTTCCTTATTATAATGTGAGAATTTAGAGTCACACACGTGTATTGAACCTAGTGTTTTAAAGATAAATAGAATATTTTTCCAAAATTCAAGTCTTCGACCAATTCCACCCCTATTTGAAGATTTAAAACTCATTTTTAATGCTATTCACGGTTGTTTTATCCCCGTTATTATTCCACCCTTCTCCAATTTAGCAAGTATTTTTCTTTAGGAAATCCAAATATGTTGGTCACATTTAAAAATTATTATTATTATTTCCAATGCTGTAAACCTTTCTATTTTTCTTGTATAAGACTTCTAATTTTAACTCTATAATATCTTAACAAACATTGTAATGATTTAATTAGCTATATGTTTTTTAAAAATATGATATAACTTTAATTTATTTAGTTGGATATTTCCCGTGCATAATAGATTTGAAATTTAAAAAAAAAACACTGAATAAAAATTTGATGTAAACCTTCCTAGTTCCTAGTCATGACACGTAAACAAAAAAAAATAAAGAAAATCTAATTTTTGTGTTTAGCCTAAAAAACCAAGTATATATACACATTTACGTATAACTCAAATTGATGATGAATTATATTTTTATTTTTTATTTTTAATTCAATATGGAAAATTTGAACCCATTATTTATTGGGCACTATGATTATAGAATTTTTTTTTGAAACAACTATGATTATAGTAGATAAGGGAAAGGTTCAATTTCTGTAAAAGACAAACAAGAGGTGATCTTATTTTAAATTGATCATTTTGAGGTGGGGCTTTGCTATCTATCTATCTATATCTATATATATATATATAGTGGGGGGTTTTGGCCAAATTGTTCAAATACCTATTTTAAGCTATTGATAAGTCCCAAGTACTAAAAGAAGTATTATTAATTAAAAAGATTGAATTTTTAAATTTTATTCAAATTATTGGTGTCAAAATTCTTACTTTTAATTTTCAAACAGCTGCATTGATTTCAAAATGGAAGACGCCAAAAGGGACTATTTACCAAGAATATTCACTTTTCACCTAAGCATTCACACTACAAATTTAAACTTTATTTTCAAAAATCAAGGGGTAAAAGTTATTAGATTCTTTTATGGGTAATAAATTTTAATGTTCTTTCTTGTTCTTTAATCAACTTCTGATCTATTCAAGCATATATCTTCTAGATGCATATTTTTTAAGAGATTTGAAAATTCAAAATTTGTGTAATTGAGGTTATTGCATGTGACCTATGTAGACGTTGTTGATGATGCAAGTAAATAATAATTAAAAAAAGATGAAAGTGGTGTATGAATCAAATAGAAAGTTCTAAAAGTATAAGAGAAAGATTTAAACATAAACAATATTATATCTTATATTTATATAATAATGAATTTTTTTTTTATTAAACAATATACTATTTCACCTCTTGGAATTAAATCTTATATAAAGATTGTGAGATCTCTTTATAAATGTTCTTTTAAGAAGACACCTCTTTGAACTCATCAATTTACGATCATATTCTAATTTTACTTTTATTGAATCAAATATTAATTTGTGATTATGAGACTTTGATACTATATTAAATAGTATAAAATTTTAGAGAAGAATTTGGGTGCACCCCGGGTAGCACCCCCACCATGACATCACTTATGTGGCATCCTTGGTGCCACACATTTTATCTCACTTTTTTTACTTTATATTTATTATAAAAAAAAATTAAAAGAAAAAAGAAGATGTGTGACTTCAAATGAATGATATCATGGTGGAGGTGCTACCCGGGGTGCACCTAAATTCTCCTCAAAATTTTATATTAAAATTAATTGACAATGAGTGAAGTATGAGACTTCTCTTTCTTCCAACGTAGGTTCCTAATTTTTTTTTTTTTTTTTGTGTCAAACTATTTAATGTGCTAAGATTAAGAGATCTATAATTCTAACTCCAACTCTTATTGGGCTTGTTTGGCTAGGACGGGAAGGGAAGGGAAGGGAAGGGAAGGGAGGGAAAGGAAGGGAAAGGAAGGGAAATGAGAGTAAATTGGTGTTTGGTGGGAAGGGAAGATAAAAGAAGTGATAGTAAATTGGTGTTTGGTGGGATGAGAAAAGTAGTGAAGTGATGTTTTTGTTTAAAAATAGATATTTAATATTTTTAATATAATGTTTATAATATATCATTTTATATTTATTTTATTTATTATTTAAATAAAATTTAAAAATTTAATAACTTTCATTATCAAAATATATAAATTTCATAATTGTTAAAAAAATAGATAAATATAATTTTTTATAATGAAATTAAGTTTAGAAATTCAAATCAAGATAGATGTAATAAAAAGATAACTATTTTAATTATTTTGAGTAATTATTTTAGGATTATTTAAATATATATTTCTATTTATTTTATAAAATGTATAAATTTTAAAAAATTGATAAATAATAAAATTAATATATATTTGTATATAAATTTTTTAAATGCATACATTGTCCATAAAAGTCAAATATATAAACAATTACAAATATTGTTTAAAGAACTTGATATATCTATAAAAATAATAATAATAATAATTGTTGCATTTTAAAATAAAAAAATATATAAATAGCATATAGTATAAATTTAATCAATTAAGTGGTTCTAAAAAAAAATCCATTAACTTAAATGAATGAATTAGTAAAAGTTAACAAGCTTATTATTTTATTTAAAATAAAGTTTATGATCAAATCAAATGCATCAAATTATAATTATAAAAACATCAAACTACAAATATGTTTTAAAAAATAGGATGTATTTAGAAGAAAAAAATAGATAAATATTGTATTTTGAAAAAACTTGATACTAATAAATAAATAAAGAAATAAAAGAAAGTTTGTATTTAGAAGAAAAAAAAAATTAAGAAAGAAGGAAAGTTTGTTAAAAGAAATAAAGCAAAAAAAATAAAGAAAAAAAACAAGCAGGCCAGCGAAAAAGAAAAAAAAAAAAAAAAAAAAAAAAAAGTGAACAACACTCGCCGGGTTGGGCCGGGTTACGCGCTGGGTTAACCCGGCGGCCCAAACGCCGGGCAAGGCCCGCCCCTTCCCTTCCCGGGCTGATATGGGCGGGCCAAACAAGCCCATTGTGAATAAAAAATGTGTCTCATCCATTGGTATGCAACTTTATTTCTACTCAACTTGACATTTTATCTCAATCTAAGCATGCACTAACTAAAACATCAAAGATTGTAGGGCACCCCACATTTGGGAGTTATTTTCAAGTTTTCTCTTCTATTCAAGGTCCCATTTTGATATCCAAGTTAGTGGAGGCTATGCACAAAAAATCTTACATCAATATATAGATGTGATCTATGTTAGCTAATAGTATACTATTGTACATTGTACTATATGATTTTTTTTTCTTTTTTCCTTGGTTCCACTTTTTTCAACTAGGCCATGTTGACCCATTGAATCCCACATGCTAAATAATTTCTATAAAGAAACGTGTTTTGGTCAACTTCTTCATTGTCAAATATTTATGTCCATAAAATTAGAATATCACTTTCTCCCTTGCCTAACTAGTTGATTATAAATCGAATCGTTAATGGTCTGTTGATTTGCTTGATTAGTGATAAATCAATTCAACTTTATAATTATGGGATCATCTTAAAAATTAGTATTTAACGCTCACATTATGAGAGAGTAGTAATATTGGTAGGATATGTGGTTCCTCTCCTCTAATTTCGAAAATAAATAAATAATTTATTATAAAAAAAAATATATCTAGAGATATTTCAACACGAGATCAAGTTATATTTTAGCCACTTACTTCCAACTTTTTGTTTCAATTTGATTTAACTTTAATTCTATAACAAGCTTCATTAACCTAAATTGTACTTGAATATCATACATATACATCATAAAAATATTTATTACATCGAAAAATCATTTTTTAAAAGAAAACTGAAAAGATTACTCAAATATAGAAAATAATTATAAATATGATTACTTTTGAAAAATTTAACAACTATAATCATCGGTATTAATAGCAATATTGCACTATAATACCTAGTGTTTTATTCATGAGTATTTATAATAAGTATTAAAACATATTAATGACTATGGAGGTAAATATTTTAAAATTTGACTATTTGTAATTATTTTGTGAGAAAAATCCATTCGGTACAATTTCTCTTTTTTAAAAAAACATGGATAGGAAAGTAGAACAAATCAATCTAAGTGTTTGAATTAGGTAGATTTTTTTTTATTAAACTTATCTTAAGATATAATTGTCACCACACCAAACAATTACAAATGTAGTTAGCTAATAAGAGTAGTAGTTTGGTTGTATTAATGTCCATTCACTAAAAATGTTATAGATTTGAATCACTCACCAACCATCTTCTTTTACATTTCATTTGTATATCGGACGAGCGTGTCACAATAATGAGTATCTTATTTATCGAGCTCTGTTTTAAATGGATGGTAATAATTTCTTATTTGCTATTGACTTATTAATCAGAAAAAAAAAATGTTTAAAATGATTTTTTAAAAACAAAAATGAAAAAACGTTATGTTGTTTCTTCTTTTTTTTTTGGAAAAATAAACTTTGTTTCCTTTTGATTATTCATGCATATTGGATCAAGAGGCATAGAGTTTTTGATCAAGTGTATAAAAAAACCAAACTTTGTAGCTTCCTTTTCCCTCTCTTGGTATGAAAAAAATTGATTTATTTATTTTTACTACACAAATTCTAACATTATATTTGTAAGAAAAACAAGAAAGAGATTCAGGCTACCTTAACCATGTTTCTTTTATTTTAATTTTTGAGAAAAAATAAAATTTAACAAAAAAGTTCTGTTCATTTATTGTGTTCATTCAATGTGTACTTTTTTTTATTAAAAAAACAACAATGACGATGTATATTTATGGTTCATTTCTATCCATTTTTTTTTTTTTTGAAAGCCATTTCTATCCATATTTAGTCTTCTATTTACAACCATATTTTCGAGTATGAAATTAAAATTCTTAAATTTTTAACCAATAATATATGTCTAAATTAGTTGAGCTGAATTGATATGTTGGTTTTGAAGATATAGCTAATGTCATTCATGAAATTTAGGAGATTATGAATATGGACAACCAATTATTTTCAAAGTAGGTGCAAGTGAGTACACAAATTAAATTTTCAGTGTAAAAAGATGGTGACAATTGAATTCATTATCATTGAAATTCACGATAAACTACGATAAAAGTTAGAACGAACTATTAATAGAAAGGACGAGTTCATTATTTAGTGGCAACTCAGTTCAACACAACAATCCCATGGGTACAATCTTGGAGATTGATCTTTCACTCTCATATTATTTGAGATCAGTGTAACAATTGTTGGAACCCTCCCCCAAATTGAATTTGGATTTTTTGTATGTACAATGGAAAAAGAAAGTACATGAAGGAAATTCGTGACATAAATAGATATTTTAAGTAGATTTGATGTATCACAATTTTCTGCCTCATATGTTTTTTTACTATACATGAATGAAATTGCAATTTGATTGATGAATTAAAAATGACTAGGTGGCCTACAAGTCATTATTAAATAAAGCATAGTGACAAAAATATAAAAGTCTTTTTCAAGAAAACAAAGCATTATAAACATGATTTTCTCTCTCTTTCTCCCAAATTTCAAGTCTTTTTCTAGAAAACAAAGCATAAAACAAAGACAATAATGTATTGTGTTTTGTGATAGAAGAATTGACCCGCCAAATCTCTTAGTTCACATGCATTAATTTTCTTAAATTTAATTAGAATAACAATTTAATTTCTTAAACTATACCAATTTGAAAATGACCCCTCTTGGTAATTCAAAACTTGTCTAGTTTTTCATTCTTTTAAAAAAATTATTTTCATGTTTTTTATATTATATACTTTTAAACGTTTGCAATTCTTCAACTATTTTGTTTTGTATTTGAAAACTTCATCCACAACGGTTAGATGTAGATAAAGATGCATAACTCTAAAATATTTTTTATGATCAAAAGAATTTTAATATGAAGTATGAAACTATTAAGTTTTTTATCAAATTCCAATGAATGTTATTTTAGAACTCTCCAATACATTTTAATACAAAATAAATAAACAAATCTTTTTTCTTTAAATCTATTATCTCCTTCACTTCAGCTCAATAAAAGAATTTAAACCACATATCCTAACCTCATGGGAAAAATCACAGCCTTTTTTTTCACTGTCATTGACTTTGGATATACAATCATTTGTTATAGCAACGATAATTTCTTCAAAACTTGCAAGTTAGATGTTGATTACCTAATCTTTCAATTATTTAAAATTTGTATTTTGGCTCTAAAGTTCTAGGTAGGTTGGGCCACCTAAATTTTGTCCCAGCTGATGTCCAATTTTCAAGGAATTTGAAAATCAATCCTTTTGAACACATATTTTTTAACTAAAAAATAAATTAGATAAGGTAATTTAACATGACAACATAAACATAACTTAACTGACATGAAATATGTGCTTATGATCAAACGATCATGGGACTAGCACTTTATCAAATCCATCGATCTTTGAATTGGTTGCTTATGAAAGACCTACTCTTATGACTTACTTAACTCTTCACCCTTACAATCAATGTTAAACATCAAAATTGACCGTTGGCTCTACTTTAGACTTTTTGGAGACCTCTAAAAGATCCGAATTAATATGAATTATAGGAGGAATTTTTGTTTGAAACAAGGGTAACCACGCCCGTCCCTAAACCAGGCATCAGAAGACATCGAAAGAGTAATGTCACAGGTGAGTTTTGAACCAGAGACCTTGAAGAAAGCATACCTTCAAAACCCAAATTTTCAACCACTGTGCCACCCCTTGGGAACATGAATTATAAGAGGATTGAAACAAAAAGAAAGAAGTTTCCAAAGTGAGGCTCACCTGCCTTTGTTGTTCCCACTAGAGGGTGAAGAGTTCTAAATCTTGACCTACTTTACAAGAATAACAGGGAAGATTGGGGACCAAAACATAAAGATGGGTTGTCAAAGTGATTCACATTTTTCATTCTCAAATATTGTTTGAACTTAAAAAGAAATGTACATAGATTCATAATCTACATATGAAAAACAATGTCCTTGTATGTTTCAAGAAATGTCACACATTGTTATTTCCGTAAATTGTAACTTTCCTTCGAAACCCATGTTTTTACTTTAGGACATCAATATTAATGAAACTTGAAATCTTTCCGTATTGTAAAACTATTTACAATTAGGTAGAGATGAACATTTATCCCATAAAGTCTCATCTCTAGTCAAATGGGAAACAGAGGTACCACTCTTATCCCACATATTGTAAAATAATAATAATAATAATAAAACACTAAATTCGAATCTCTCTTAAATAATGAGAAATATTTGTTTAGCTCTAAAACAGAGTCAAACAAATTATGGCAGCCAAAGAAAAATATTGGGAACTACAAAATATTGTTTTGCATATTCAACATATGATTTTTGTTTTTTTTAATCAATGACTGGTTTGTCAACGCAGGGTAAGAATACTTTGCTCATAGATTTTTAATTCAATTCGGCTTTCAAACTCTGAAATTAGTGAATTGATAAATGCAAGTACCTGCAATTTTATTGCATATCAGGAGTAATTTTCAATCACAAAATTCACCCATATTAGAAAATCTAATTATCAAAATAATTAACAATTACATGTAACATCAAAATTAGAATTAACATTGAGCCAGGTTAAATCCAAATAAGCAGATGGACCCAAAAACAATCACAATTTCACTTTGTTAATTAAGAGTCATCAAATCAATATTGAGTACAAGAGAACCATCAATTCAGATCATCAATTATGTTCATTAGTAATAGCAGAAATGAATAGTAACCTTTAAAATACAATTCTGATAGATTGTATGAGAGTGTCTAATCATAAAGACCCTCTAACAACCAGAAATCAACCAAGAAATACACCAATTCCTGCAGAATCCAAACCAGATAAGTTTTATAAAGTAATCAGAAGAAATGTATGAGGATGTAAAAAGAAACCTTACAGCTAAAGGAATAGGCTGCTGAAAGGGCTCTGTAGTTAAAAAAAGATCGTCATAAGCTGTTGTCCAGCTGCAACATGGAACGCGTTACACGTCGTCAATGGCTAACCACGACGAAGCCTCTAGTGAAAATAATCGTCTTGTAGCTGAAGCCTTCTTCAACAAACAAGAGCAGGGAAATCAAGAATGGTTTGAAACTGATGCTTGAAGCTAAATGAATACCTCAAGATTGGTTCAGTTGGTGTTCGCCCCACGTTTTTGGACTGGTTGCCAACCCATTCCTTTCTTCTTTCATGCCAAGCTATCTCAGCTGTTCAGAAAAGGACAACACAACTTTTACAATGGAGATGGTCACCCAAGCATGACATTATTCAGTTCAATAAGTGAATGCTATGAAAACGGAATAACAATGAAAGATAAAAACAGAAAACGTGAGACAAGAATAAAGAGATTTACATGGTTCACTATCGATGTGTTAGCTACATCTATGGACAGAGGAGATAGCGGTTCTATTAAGAAGAATACGAAAAACAGAATGGTGATCAAGTGGGGTTAGGGTTTTAAGAGAGTTTATGAAATGCACTCTCATAAAACCCTATACAAAAAAAAACATATACAAATATGGTCAAAACATAAACTTAATTATATATTTTTTCTAGGTTTCGGAGGCATTGCTCCCGAGCCCCCACCAGGGACCTCGCCCTGAATCCTGACTCGTTAACTGGGCAGCGAGACTCACGACTAAGTAATTATAGGGCATCACACAGCTAAAGGCATATCTTAACCATGAAAATGGGAAATTTGAGCCATTGACATCTTAGTTGATATGATAACATATGTCTTGACTGGTACCAAAGAGTACAATATACAAAACTCGCACGATCATGATTTTAACAATGAATGGTTTGAGCAAGGGAGATCTACCGTGGTTGACGAATGTGATCGTATCGTTAGATTTTCCATTAATGGAAACCTTTGAATCACCTGAAGAATGGTTTCCGTTTCCATTCAAATTAGGATTTCTATCATTGATTTCTATTTTCTCCATAATGAACAACCAACCATCGCCTTAAAAGACTGTGATCTGTACGTGAAAAAAAGGTAGAGGGATGCAATTAAAGTTAGAGAAAATTAGAGAAATTTGAGAATTGATAGAAGTTTGAGTACGGCTGATGTAATCCCATTCAAGTATCTATACTATACTGTATTACAATATTCATATCTCTTTTAACAATGTCCCCTCCATTGTTCCAATGAAGAGCAACCATAGATGAATTATACTAATTTCTCGTATCATACGCCTTAACAGTTTGGAAATTTCCACCAAATTGAAGACAAATATTATCGACACTTCCACTCTTGCTCATATACTACACAAAATCACAAGAACCTATACTTCAGCATAAAAAAATGAGCAGCCAGTCCATATATTATAAGAGCTATCTTAAAACCATTGCAACAAAAATCCAAAAGCTTGATCTTTAAAATAATAATAGTTCTAGCATATGCGTCAACTATATTCAACTTATCAAATCAGATGCCTCTAAGATGGGGCTTATGAGCAAACCAGAAAGTAAGGTGTGAGCTTTTTTTTTTTTGAGATTACAACAATTGGGAGATGGGAGAGACTCGAACGTAAGACCTCTAAGCCATTAAGTGTATATTGATGCTGCTTGAGCTACTACTCTTGTTAGGAATGGTAACTACCGTAGCCTTTCAAATATTCTAAAACCAATATTAATAGGGAAGAGTTGTATGAATGTATGCAGTTTAGACCAATATAATTAGGGATGGTAACTATCATAGCCTTTCAAATATTCTAAAACCATAAATTTTATTATTTGCAAAGTTCCTAAAACAGTAAATACAACTTTTATATAAAACATGTGAAAAATGCTCAAACAGAAGAAAAGGCTTAAAATACAACATTCATGTGTACGAAAATGAAGATAAAAGGCATTTGAGTCGATTGTTAACAAAGGCTGATAGAACCAAATGAAAATATATTGGTAATGAAGAAAATATAGATAACCATAGTAATTTGAGGTATGATCCGCCCTCTCTTGAGCACTCTTACTCAAGTCTAAGCCAACTAGTAAACCAATGCAAATCACTATGACTTCCCTAACTGATTACTAACATATCCTTGATACCTTTTTAATATTCTGAATAGGATTCCTATCAGAACCGTGGCGTATCTAAGACTCTGTGTCTGGAACTAATTTTGCAGGCTTCAAAAGTGAATACTAGGAAATTTTATTTATTTTGGTGTAAAGAAAATCCCCTTATGACTGCATTGGTTTGTAAACCCTGAATGACCATAGCTTTTGAGATTGACTTTTAAAACCAACTCTTTAAAATTCTTCTTTTACCCCTATTTTTAATTTTACATGTTTAAGTTTGAAATTAATCAAACAGTTATTTACTTCATATTCTAGCTGATTCTTCGAAGCACATTTGATAGCAATCATTTTAAAAGTTCTGGAAATCACGCTAAGCCTAGAGTGTCTGTGATAGCGTTTGGAGAAGTGTGTTTTAGTAAAGTAGTATTTGAACAGAGAATTTAAACACTAATTAAATGTTTACTCCCAAAGAAGTTTAGTGCTTCTTAAGACATATCTACCTAGATGTCACGAGAAATCTAAAAAGTGTTCTAATGATTTAAAGACACTATGAATGTATTGAGAAACTATACTAAACATAACGAACTTGAGTGGCATTGACTTGCTGGACACCAAATAAAGCACCAAATGTGTGCTGCCTTTGCACATCCCTTAACTCTTCTTAAAGAAGAGATAGAAGCTATTAAAGTTAATATTGCATTAAAATCTACAGAAAAAAACAATTTTTCCCTCTAACTTTTGTGCAGCCATCTTCTTTCGGTCGCAAAGCTAAATGCAATAGAGAAGAAACGAAACCTTTCTTTGCTCTGTCTAGATTCATGACATACCAGCTTCTATAACTCTACCCACTGACTTAAAAGATTCACCCGAGCACACACTTAGGTGCACCTAGGCTCAAGGCATGAGTCCAATGCCTTGCCTTGAATTAGTGAGGCTCAAGTAAGAATCTGCACTCAAGGCAGGTGCCTTTCTATGAAGCGTAACCGTAAAGCATTGAGCTTGTGCCTTAAGGCTTCTTAGTTAATTATAAATTTTAAAAATAAAAATAATGACAAACCATAAACGCAAAACATCATGTGTTTAAGGTTTATTGTTTAATATTCCTACCTCAACTATACTGTCTCTTCTTTGTGAATGTTCTTATATATAGTGCACCTCACAAACAAAAAACAACTCGCATTATTTCTTGTGCCTAGCGCTTAAGCCCCAAGAGGCGCTATTACGCCTTGAGCATTAAAAAACACTGGCTCTACTCTACCTATTCCTGAGAGATCCGAAAGTAATAGAAACAATAAATTGTTTGCATCTTACTGGATTCATTCCAATTCTTAGGCACAGGATTGTTCATTCAAACATACCATTTCCCCAAGTTATTTGAAGTCTCGATTGGTTAGATTGAAGCTCCTTTTCATTTTAGCTTGGCTCCTTTTATTTCCTTACATCGTTCATTCTTTCTCAATGGAAGCATTCATTCAGGCCGAAACTATATTATTTTCAAGAAGGTAACCATCTTCGATCCCCAAGATTTAGAACTAAATAACTTATAAACCACATACAAAAACATTACACAGAACATAGAGCACTCTCTGCAGCTCTACTTGCTAAACACTTTCTTCAATACCCAAAAAACACTCAAACCATTAGAAAAAATCCACATTTCTCAATTAAAAAAAATACCCAACAACAGAAAGTTAAGCTAAACTCAACTGTTCATCTTTCTCAACAAATTCACAAAACCCCAAATCCACTACTTCTCAACCACATTCCAAACACCCAGTTCAGATCAACACATGACGAAGAAAACCCACATCCAGTTTCGAAAGAAAACACAAAAAATCAAACATGGGGAAAGAAATTGAACAAGTAGGGCAGATGGGCAGTACCTTTTACTCCTCAAAAACACAGTAAACGGTGAATCCTGTAGCAAAGCGATGAGAATGGGGTTGATCCAGAGAGGAATTACCGAAGAAGAAACGGACCCTGTTTCCAGAATCGGCTACAGATTAAACCCAAGAGAAAGTGCGGTAAAGGGGGGTTTGATCGAAGGGCCGAAATTGGTCGAAGAATTGAGGTAGAAGGTTGTTGTCAAAAGCCCATAAGAAGAATGGGACCGGAAGGAAGATGCGGAAGAACAGATTGTGGGCTTTGGTGGAGGATTTGGGGAATCCTGGGTTTTAATGGGGCAGTTTCAGTTTTGTAATTTTGTGGGGATATGAACTTACAATGTAAAGCTATCATCTTCTGTGAAACCTTGGCCCATTGATTTCAATAATGATGATATCTAATTTATCAAGTTTGGTAATGTTGCTCGGGAATGCTACAATTGTACGATCTTCATTTATTATACATAGATTTTGTTTTATTTGTCACAATCAAAGCCATTTTTTACTTGGAGTTTTTTTTTTGACATATGTATTTGCTCACATGAACTTGGGTAGACTTTCGTCCTGATCATAAAATATATTGTCTAACTCTATCATATTTATGAAAAGATGTATAAAAAATTAATTGACTTCATTTTTTATATATTTAACATTTTAGGCTAGGGAGATTAGAAAACCAACTTTTGGTTTTAACCAATTTGAATGTATTGAGGATACAAAATGTTGAATTAAATTATAATATCATTTTAGTCTATATTTGAATTTTAGTTCACGGGATTTCTTATTCAATTTCAATTCAAATATATCGAAGTTCAGTGGCGCAGTTGGTTATCTTGGTTGATGTTAATTCATTTCAACTCCATGGTCACGAGTTCGAGCCCGAAAATCGATTTGTTGTCCTCCTTCCCCCACCTTGTACTAAAAAAAAATCAATTTAGATATTTTCCTAAATTATTTTTATTTGGTTAAGTATTCAAATTCAAACCAATTTAAATGTATCTTGGAAATTTTAACGAAAAAAATATAATTTTATAATATTTCGAAAATTTGTAAAAAATTAATTTATAAATTTTTTATTTATAGTTTTTCAAAATTCTCTTCAATTAAGTCAATATCTTGTTTTTTTTTTTCAATATACTCAAATTAGTTGAAAACAAAAGTTTAGTTTATTAATTTTTGTTCCAAATTTGTATAATTAACTAATCTTTTTGTATATAAAATTAACTTTCTTTTATTTGGTAGTTATATGATTGTTTTTTTTTTTTTAGTTTGTTCTCGTAATCATTGGTAAATTAAGCCAACAGTCCAATTTTAAATGATTTTAAAATTTTGCCCTTTTTTTAGATTGCAACCATTAGAGATGGAGGACTTGAAGAACTATAGGTTATTATGTTAATTGATAGAATTAAATTTACTTTAATTCACAAGTTTAAGTTTTTGGGTTGATCGGTAGTTTAACATAACTCAACACATCATATATACATTCATGTTGTTGACCTACTGAACTTACTAAAATTTTCCATTACCAAACTAGTTATTGTAAAATATATTTGTTTTTAAAAAAAAACCAAATTAGTCACTTCACATATTCAGAATCATTTTCATTAATGTTTTCATAATTTGAATGAAATCTACCAAAGTTACTTTGCTTTTGTCATATGGATTCACTTTATAGTACTTCGAGTGTCCTATTGAATAAATGAGTAGCCTTCCTATTTCCAAACAAAGAAATGCATTGAAAATGCAACTCAATGTAATAATTGAACAAATACAGTGGAGAGCAATAATGTTTTTTTTTTTTTTTTTTTGAGTGCATAGTGGGGGAAGGGGACCAACAAATCCTACATAGAGGACACAACTACTCTCAAATAATATGAGAGCCAAATACCGAGATAATCAAGATAACCAACTGCGCCACTGACCCTCGGTAGAGTAATAATGTTTTAGTCCGATGAGAAATTTTTAATGTTTCATAGGAACAATATTAATATATTTATTGAATATATAATTGCAAATAAATAATAATAATAATAACAATAAATGGTCAAACAATTGCGATTTTCTTATTTAAAATTATAAATCATTGTGCAAACTGTAATGGGCCCGGCCTGCAACCACGTCAAGCCCATTCAGAACGATGGATCAAAACCAAAAAGAATTAAGGGTCAAAATAATTTTCGATATACGTAAAAGAAAGTTTGGGTAAAAGAAAATAAAATTGATTATGAGAATCATGAGAATTATGAAAGAATATACAAAAAAAAAATTGACTATCCGCAATTTATCTGAAGATAATAATGATGGAAAGAAAATTATTTGTGTTTCGGAGAAAGAAAAATACTATGAGAAGAATAATGAGTATAATAGAGTGAAAAGTAATTATTAGACAAATTAAAAATAGTTATGAGGAGCATAAAAATAGTTATGCTAAGAATAAATATGATTATAAAAAAAATGATTATGGAGTCAACAAGAGAAATAGTTGAATAGTGTACACCTATGAACCAAAAAGTTATAGGATCAATTCACCATCCTGTGTTGAAAAAAAAGGTAATTATAGAAGAATTATTTTTTGTGTCCCAAACAAGGGAAAGAGAATGATTCCCATAACTCATTCTTATCCTCTTTGCTTCAAACATACTCGAAGTGAGAAATGGTTATGGGTTAAATTTAATCCACCTTTGAACTGAGCAACTCTGAAAAAAACTTTTATTAAACCCTTTATACAACTTTCATAAATTCTAACTTCTACTTTAACTACTCATCACCCCTTCAATTAAAGGTGTTTTGCTACGACCATTCATAACATCTCTTTTCAAACGAAAGTTTCTATCACAAACATTATCATCATTCAACCAAATAAAATTTTATCTTTATCCAACTATTCATAACTTTTCTCAACCTTTTATAACTACCATCCTCCATTTTTAAAACCATCTTTTTAAACACCATGTCATTACTATATTAAAAAAATAATAATAGAATGCCTAAAAATCATTTTATTATACCAAAATGGTTCGTAGTACATTTATTTCATTGTTTAATTGTAATTTATTTTGATATCACAATCACAAGTTCAATCCTAAAAATAAACGTGCTAGAACTTTTTAACTACCACAAATTCCATTAAAAATAACTAACATTTCAACAAATTGGGAAACTAGTCAAAACTTAAAGATATTTTCACTAGAATTTTTTAACTACAACAAATTCCATTAAAAATAACTAACATTTCAACAAATTGGGAAACTAGTCAAAACTTAAAGATATTTTCACTTGTTTATGACATCAACGAAAAATATCGAGATTGTTATTATACTATAAAATATTGGTAGAACATTTGAAAAAAACAGTAATAGAATTAAATTAACTTGAATATAATATTAATAATAAATATTCGAATCCAACTAAAAAATATGAAATATCTATTTATTTAAATATTTTATTTTTCCAAGGTTCTTTTTTATTGTGTATTTATAATGTTCATAGATATTTCCATTAACGTTTAAAAAAAAAAAAAAGAATTAACACCTTGAGTTTTTGCAATATTATTTAGTATAGCTACAATATTGGAGAATAATGTTGGGAAAACTCACCCCTATTACCGAGGAATAAGCAGAAAATTAATTAAGAAATTAAAAGAAAAAACCACCCATAAAAATAACTTTCAATATTTGAAAAATTATTATAATCACAAAGAATTCTTTCTTGAACCCCAATTACAAATATCATTCTTCAAAGTTTATACTAATCACAACTACAACTTATGTTCAATTTTCGTATACAAAAGAGTTAGTACACATGTTTAGAGTGATTCTAATTAAGATGTCTAAAAACCAAACTCATTTATATAGTAAGTGAAGCACATCACATTCTTGCATTTTTTCAATGTGGGACAATGTTTTCAATATTTTATTAAAACTTTGCATGTGAGACAAATTTTGCTAATATTTTATCAAATTCTCAACAAATTAAAGAGTTGAAATATGCAACTTATAAACTAAACATACATATTAATTACCCGTAGTTTCGGCCCATTTTTAGTTGTGAATTGAACATAAACTGTTTTATAGTAAATTTAATGGCAAACAAAAATGTATATATATATATATATATATATATGTATGTAATGTATGTATGTATGTATGTAATGTATGTATGTATGTATGTATGTATGTATGTATGTATGTATGTATATATATTGAAGACAAGAAAGTCGTATGAAATTTCATCAGGGTAAAATACAACGTTGTTGACAGCCACGAGAAAGTGTCGGTAAGGCTTGATTTTTTTCCCTTTAATTATTACTGTTACATATACATATAGTTTTTTTGTTATAAATAATTTTATATGTCTTGCATTAATAATTCACCATGTACGAATGATCGATTACGTTTCAAGGGATTTCGTGATCCAAATTAATTTATGCTATCCCTAATATTTAAATATTTTATTTCTTTTCATTGTCGGATCTTTATATTGACACATATATATAGTATACAAAAATAATTTCATTGCATCATAATTCAAATTGAAATTAATGGAGAAAATGAGATGAAGAAAATTAATTATATTTTTTTTAATGATTTTGTTGTTTTATTTTGGTATTATTATTTATTATTATTATTATTATCACTGTTATTATTATTGTCTATTACGTAATGGAATCTTTTTTAAGACCTTTTGAATTTTCTGTGTGCTTTTTTATTATGTCGGCTAGAAATGGTTCGCATTTTCAATATTGGATTTTCTAACCTTTTAAATTATTCAATATTCTTGTTATTTAAAATATGGTTAGAATATGACGATGGAAGTCTTCAAGGGATGAC
The DNA here is from genome assembly GCA_036507275.1 of Sicyos edulis. Classification (NCBI taxonomy): domain Eukaryota; kingdom Viridiplantae; phylum Streptophyta; class Magnoliopsida; order Cucurbitales; family Cucurbitaceae; genus Sicyos; species Sicyos edulis. The sequence continues at coordinate 44,010,852 of CM071847.1, read as the reverse complement.
GCAGTGATTGAAGACTTGGGCATTGAGGATATGCTCTCTTCAAGATTTCAAGTTCGAGTCTTTCCTGTGACAGAACTGCTTCGATAGCGTGGTTACATTAGCCCAGGAATTGGTATTTGTTTCCCTCCCTCAATATGTATTAAAAAAAAAAAATCTTTTGATTTTTAACCTAACAAGTTCCATTTTGTAACTTATGTGAAGAACTATTATTTTTTGTTTATATTTTGGATATTGTCTTAATTCATTGAAAGATATGCACTTCTTTGTGAGAAAGTACATGTGGTAAAATATTTGATTTCACATTGGAATCTTTAAGGTTGATGTGGCTTAAATAAATTATTTTGTGTTGTCACGGTGTTCATTAAGAACCGATATGAATATATTTCAAAAAAAAAAAGAACCGATGTGAATAAAAAAAAATGAATGAAAATTTAGAAATAATGAATATAAACCATGATATAACATATTTGAGATATAATATTCTACTAGGATTTAGGCTTTTCGGTAATTCCAAATAATCCATAGCTCAAGGAATAAAGTACCAATGATTTCATTAAAAAATAATAATAATAAGGAAAATTGCATGGGATGAATTCTACTTCCAAAATAATTACAAATATAGCTAAATTTTAAAGTATTTGCATTTTTAAATACTCATTAATATTGCTTTAAAAAAAGTACTCATTAGGAATCGAAAACCCATCAAACCGATTTATTAATATGGTTTTTTTGTTTTAAGGGGACCAACAAACTCTAAATAAAAGGTACAACTACTCACAAATAATATGAATAAAATAACCAACTGTGACACCGATCCTCGGTTATTAGTACGATTATTTAACAAAGTATTAGATCGACAAAAAATCGAAATGAACCGAATATATAAATGCTAAACATTAAATAAAACTCTTAGGCCCCGTTTGATAACCATTTTGTTTTTTGTTTTTTGTTTATGAAATTTAAGTCTATTTCTATTCAAATTTCCTACCATGTGCTCCATCTTTCCTACAATGTATCCATCTTTTCTTAATAAAGTAGAAAAATACTAACCAAATTTCAAAAACATAAACAAGTTTTTGGAAACTACTTTTTTTTTTTTTATAAATTTTAGTTTTGTTTATTAAATATAGTAAGATGTAGATATCCAAATAAGGAAAAGAATATAGTAAGGTAGTTGTTGTAGACTTAAATTTCATAAACAAAAAACGAAAAACAAAATAGTAAGGTAGTTGTTGTAGACTTAAATTTCATAAACAACAAACGAAAAACAAAATGAATATCAAACGGGGTCTTAAATAATTCATTCATAATTATTTCTCTCGTGGTTTTCCTCCATAAGAGTTCATTGAAAAAACTGTAATCCAAAGTTCAAAGCTTTCGTCGTCTAATGTGCTCACCAATTGGTTTTTCATCATTTTGGATTATTGGTTTTTCATCAGCGTATTTACTTTCTTTCTTTTTTTTTTTTGAGCCGTTTACTTTTTGATAATCCAAATAACTAGAATTTTTAGATATTTGAAATTATAAATATCTAAAAAGATAGATGTTAAGACATTTCTTAAATAGTCATTTTGCTTTGTAAGAATAATTTTACATTAAAAATATTTAAATAATTGTATGAAAATTTCTTAAATGTCTTCGTGACTTAATGTACACATTAATTTATATAATTAACATTTATATAACGTATATTTTTTTATTAAATTTATCAAGTAAAAAAACTAAAATAAATTCATTAGTTGAACTAGGTGGTAAAATTTGTTAAATATAAAAAAAAGTAGACAATTATATTTGACAAATAATATAAAAAACAACGCACTTTAAATAACGGAAGAAAATCAAAATATTATTGAATTTAATCAAAATTATTTTTTAAACAAAAGGTAAAATATAAATACAATTGATTAGGTATGTAGGTTAGTTGTTTTTTTTACGAATTATGTAGGGTAGGTTGTTAATGCATGCGTAATAATCATATACTAAAAAAAGAATATTTTATTTTATTTTAAGCTGTAAACTATTCACAAATGTAGAATTTTTTTTATAAAATATAAAAAAAAATGTGAGAGTAAAAATGTCATTCAATGATGTCTTATACATTGGCATCCTAAAAACTCATATTATCCAAATGACTTTTAAAATGGATATTTATCATTATCGCGAAATGGACGTGATAATCCATATGTCTCTCCCATACAAATATTGGATTACTATGAAAGGTGCTTTTGGTTTGGATTAAATATAAAGAAGAAATTAATCTTAAAAAATAGTAAAGAGAGAATTGAAAATTTCTTGTGTTTTTTACCTTTTTTTCCTATTAAAACATGTTTGTGGCATTTATTGAAAAAAATTATGAAATGATTATACTTAAAAAATTAAATTGAAATTGAAACAAAAACTAGCAGCTACCCAAGGAAAAAATTAAAAATTTAATCCAAATTACATCGAAATCGAAAAATTAAAAAACTAATCAATGTTTTTTTTATTGGACATTGGTTCGGTTACATATATTAAAAAAATTGAGGATAATAGTTTGTTCATCAATTTGACTCAAACCTGACAAAAATTGAACAAATATCACCCATAAATTCTAATATTGTAAGAAAGTATGTGGGAATACTCTCATTAATATCCATTACTAAATTTACAATTTTTTTGAACGGGATCATATTTATAATTATTTTTAAAATTTAACTAATTTTATAAATTTTCAAAAACATAATAATAAAGTACCAATTTTGCAACTCATAATTAATAAATGGTTTGGTCCTAAACTTCGTAAATGATGAACAAAGGTAAAACTTTTTTTTTGGTGGTGACTTTTTTTTTTTGACAAATTTTTGGTGGTAACTAATCGGTAAAACTTATAATTAAGAAAAATAAAGGTTAAAGACTTTCTACTTTTATCTTTTGGAAATAGTTCTTTTTTTAGTGTGCTTCCCGTAAGAAAAATGAGAATAATTATAAGGAAGAGGCCGGGTTATGATAAGAAAGACAATAATCATTTATATTTGAAGGCAAGAAAATAATTATAATGAACCATTATTTATGTTTGAGGTGAATTAAAAGAATAAAATAATAGATATGAAAGAGAATAAAAAACGGTTATAAGCATAAAAAAAATTAATATGAAGAAGAATAAATAATAGTATAAATAGAATAAAAAAAATAATTGAAAAATGTGGTTATAAAGAAATATGATTACGTGGGAGAATGATTGTTAGTAGTCCAAACACAAAAAAATCATCTTTTTTTCCATTCTTTCCTTTGTTCTATTTGCCTTCAAAACAGTTATAGATAAAAGAAAAGAAAAGAGTCCCCTTTAGAGTGGGGTTGGTGTTTTCTTGTAGTCAAGGCATCGTCGAGATCTCACAATACAATAACAATAACCCGACATTGATTGAAGTCAATTAGCTCAAAGGATTACTCAATTTCTAAAATGATTATTGTTAAAATCTAACTAAATTTGGTATACTTCCATAACCAAGTACAATGAACAAAACCTTCGATGATATATATTTTTGATAAACTTCTATCAATGTTTTCAATCAATAATACTGATCTAGTTCTATCAGATACATTGTTAATAGGCTTTTATCCGTGACTTCAATCAATTAACAAGTGATACTTGGTGAAGTCACGTTGGGATGCAAGCAAAGTTTCCCATATTAGTTAGATGGGAGAAAATCTTCCATTAACATGAACCCTTCGGTGAAACCAAAAACAAAAGCATAAGAGTGCATGTTCAAAGTTGACAATATCATATCAATTACAATGTAAAATATTCGAGTAAGGTTGTCATCATTATCCAACAAACTTTAAATAATTAAGGCCCGTTTGATAATCAATTGGTTTTTTGTTTTTTGTTCATGAAATTTAAGCCTATTTCTAGCCAAATTTCCAACCATGTGCTCCACCTTTCCTACGATGTATCCATATTTCCTTAAGAAAGTAGGTAAATACTAAACAAATTTCAAAAACAAAAACAAGCTTTTGGAAGTTACTTTTTTTTTTTTCCAAATTTTGGTTTTGTTTATTAAAATATAGATAAGATGTAGATATTCAAATAAGTAAAAATGTATAGTGAGATAGTTGTTGTAGGCTTAAATTTCATAAACAAAATGATTATCAAAGGGGGTCTAAGATGCAAAATTTTACTCTTTAAAAACATTTTATTGATTTTTTATTGTTATTTAAAATATTAACAAAATTATTTATTTTTTGAGAATAAGTTTACAAACCTTTTAGAATATTGACAAAATTACTATATCATTACAACTTTCCTTAACTAAAACATGTTTTGAATCAAATGACAACTTGATTCTAAAAAAAAACTACAACCTGTTTTCCTAAATATGCTATTCTCTAATATACAAACTTGTGAAAGCATGGAATTCAAAAAAAAAAAAAAAAACCTTGGAAAATTCATGCACCCTTCCGAAATCCAACCTGTCAAATTATGACTGGCCGACAATATTTTGTGGTAACTGTCAACGTTCATATTTGTCAACTCACGGTCTGATGGAAGTTTTTTTTTTTTTTGAGTACGTAGTAGGAGAATGAGGACTAACAAACCCCACATAGAGAGCACAATTACTCTCACATAATATGAGAGTCAAATATCGATTTTCGGACTCGAACTCGTGACCGTAAAGTTGAAATAGATTAATACCAGATAAGATAACCAACTGCGTCACTAACCTTCAGTCGTTTGATGGAAGTTTTAAATGGAAGAATCCAGTGTTATTGAGCATACGGTAATTAAAATAGTGAAATCACGGCCGTCAACGAGGGATCAAAAGTTTCACGAGAAATATATCTCCGACCAAATTATTGTTTATTTATTTACAATTTTCCATAAAATACGTACAACATAATGTCCCACCACATCAGATTCTTATAACAATATTTTGATAGTCATTTATGGAGTATGGTTCCCTTTCGTATTTATTCCACACTTCAAAAAAATAAAATAAAATAAAATATTTCACGAGTGAAGAATAGAACTTACATATTTAATGTTCATATCCAAGTATCAAAATGAAAATAATTTGAGCATAATTAATATGTGTACTTATTTCATTTTGATTGAAGTGCTTAATCACCGTACTGAATATTTGTTGTAAGATAAAACAAATTACTCCATGAACGATAATAAGTTTATATTATATCTATTAACAAGAAGACAAAAACCCTAAATAATATTCATTTAGAACCTCTGACTTTTAATTTCAATTTTATCAACTTAAATAAATGCACACACTTCAAATCTTATGAATATAATTCAAATTTACATAATTAAACTCGTTCGATAATCATTTTATTTTTTATTTTTTATTTTTGAAATTCAAACCTACAATAATTATCATATCATATGTTTTTTTCTACATAGATATCTCCATCTTATCCATATTTATTGAAACCAAATCAAAATTTAGAAACAAAAGAAAAAAGCAATTTTCCAAGAGTTTGTTTTTGTTTTTAAAATATGGTTAAGATTCACATACTTTCTTAAGAAAATTTAGATATATCATACTACCTTAAAGTGTGGCTTAAGAGGAAAATCATTTTTGGACTATTTTATCCCTTAAGTCATACTCCAAATTACATGTCATCTATTGGAATATAAAAAATAATACTACCGTAAAGTGTGGCTTAAGAGAAAAATCATTTTTGGACGATTTTATCCCTTAAGTCATACTTCAAATTACATGTCATCTATTGGAATATAAAAAAAAATTAAATGCAAATAAAGTAGAAGATATTTATAATTTCATTTTGATTTTCATCAGTAGAAGATAAGATATTTTTATCAAATCTCATAAATTTTATTACTAAATTAGAAAATATGATATTTTTATCCAATATCATAGATTTTATTTGACATTTTATATTCTAATTAAAATAATAAATTGAATTTTGTTTACAAGAACACTTTCTTTTTGTTTGGATTTATTTATTTATTTTTGTTTTATAATAAGTTATCTTATTTTGTTGGAACCTTAACTTTCATCTAATTTTTCCGCAATAATTGTAGGGATCTTTTTTGCATAGATTATCATCGGAGTTAAAGTGGATGCATTCTTCAGTTTCAAAAGTTTGGTAACAATATTTCATACTATTTTTATATTTTGTTTACAAACACATTTGAAACTTTCTCTTTGCTTGAGGTTACCTTTCTTGGTTTCTTTTTGTTTTTTTTTTGTTTTATAATAAAAAATTTAGTTATCTTATTTTTGTTGAATTATTTACCTTAACTTTCATCTAACTTTTCTTTTGTTGCAATAATTTTTGTAGGAATATTTTTTTGCTTAATTGTTGACTTGGAGATGTAGAATTATTTTTTGAAGAATAATAAAATTATCAATTGAGGTTAAAGGTAAGTTCTAAATATATTTAGCTTATTTATAATTATAATTATGATATAACTATTATTAATTTTATAATTCAAGAGTAATTGATCTATTAATAGATAAATTGAGAAAAAAACTAAAGAGTATTGATTTTTAAAAATAAGAGATAAAATTTAATTTTAATGCGATAAATTTTATTAAGTTTTTTTTTTAAATAATAACACCTACTATTTTTTAAGCTTAAAATAAAATATTAATTGTTTTTAACATAAATGAGAATTTTAATAAATTTAACTAACGTGAAAAAATGGTTATAAAATTCAATATTAGATTGAAATTATAATTTGATGATTTAAATTTAATGCAAAAATATAGGAAATAATTTATAATTATAAATAAATAAATAAATATATATAATTTATTATTTAAAAAATTATCACATGCAACGCCGTGTTAAAATTCTAATTATAGGAAAGGTGAGATATAAAGTAAGAAATATGGATAAAAATAAACTTAAATTTCAAAAACCAAAAAAAAAAAACAAATGATTATCAAATGGGCGTTAGTATTTATATTCAACTATGAAAATGAACAAAATTCAACAATAATTGATCTATAATTATAAATATTATTATTTGAAACGATGTGATTTTTTGTTGAATAAATCAAACTCACAATATTATCCTATAAATAGTTAACTTTTATACGTGAAGTTACCATGATAATAGTTTTTAAGTTTTATTCAATTATATAAATTAGTTTTAATTATTATTATTTTTTTAAAATTTATCCTACAAAAAAGAGTCAAATTTTTAATTGGGCTTTTTTCATAAATAGACCCTATTTGAAAAGTATTTGCAAATATATGCATCTCCAAAAATATTAGCAAAATTAGAATTTATTTTAATATCTTATAAATTTTGAAAATAACTAATTACAATAATATCCTTAATTTATTGGTTTTTCATTTGAGAAGGAAAATTTTAAAAAAGGAAATTCATCTCACATTCCAAACTAGAAAGTGTCAATTTAGGGTGCATTAATTGTGGAAAACTAGAAACTGCCAATTTAGGGTGCATTAATAATGGAAAACCAGAAATCGTTAATTTATGGTGCATTAATTACTGAACGAAAGTGGCGATAGTATATTCTTAGAGGTAGAGTTGTCATTTACATACAGTATGGTTAGTAATGTACACGTACAATATAGTTAGTAATTTACATGTTATTTGATTATGATAATTTTGTTCATAAATAGACCGTATGAGTTATTGAACATTCAATTTTGATGATTGAAATCAGAACCCGTTTGATAACCACCCAGTACTGAAATAACTTGGTATATAAGGTACACTCATAATATATCATGTACCATGCTGTATTTTAAAACTTTATGTTTTTTTAAATATTTTAATTTGCTGATATGGATACTTGTAGTGTGATTTAATATGTTTGGGACAACGAACAAGTAATTTTAAATTATAAATTTTTGAATGTACAATAGCATATAGTAAACGTTTGAAAATAACATACGTAATATTTGTGAATTGATAAAGACTCATACTGTTGGAGTAACTTCACATAAAATTACTATTTAAAGTAAGATCATTAGTAAATAAAAAAGGTCTCATGGGTTACAAAATTAAAACTGAAAGTGTTCGACATAAAAAAAGACTGTAATGTAAAATCATCATTGGGTGAATGCATTCCTCAATATTTATGCAACGCTCTTCAGCTACTTCATGATTATGGTACATCTTCATTTTCATCCCACCGACCACTACGTGCAATAGGGATTGAGATGCTTGTTGAACCTTATAAGGAAAAGTTGTATAGTATTACAAAAATGTTCAAACAGTATTGTCTTATATACTATACATGTATATAAATACCGTATTGCGGATTAGAAATGTAATGGATAGTAATATGAGTACGAAAAATGTATTAGACATGAATAGAATGAATAATAAACCATAAATGTACCGTGTAAGTTATACAGTATGTATAATAAAATAATGAAATATATAGAGTTTTGTATAATTTATACAGTAATACAACAATACATGAAAAACTATAATATTAATCGTATTATACAAATGGAATGATTAATGAACATATAAGGAGAAGATGTACAGTATAACTAACCTAAAAACACAGTATGAACATACGATATATACTCAATTATACAGCTTTACATATATGTATATAGTAAATTATACCAGAATATGAGAATCAAAGTACGAAAAAACTACTGTTCTACATATGATTCTACTGCATTTCTAAACATAATTTTTGACATTCTAAAAGCTGAAATATAAATAAATTAAATGTAGAGAAATGACAGAGTAGGAGTAAAACATATCATACTCTACCTGACAAACAACGATATTAATGATATTATACAAATGAAATGATTGATGAACCTATAAAGAGAAGATGTACAATATAACTAACCTAAAAACACTGCATGAACATACGGTATATACTCAATTGTATAGTTTTGTAGATGTGTATACAGTCAATTATACCAAAATATGGAAATCAAAGTACGAAAAAACTACTGTTTTATATATGATTTTACTATATTTCTAAACATGATTTTCTACATTCTAAATATTGGAATTTAAATGAGTTAAATGTACATAAATGATAGAATAGGAATAAAACATATCATACATTATATAGTATATTATATATTACACAGTATTGTATATGTGTGTCTGGTATGGATTATACTATGCTACATATGATTTCTTTCCATTTCAAAACAGGAGTATTCAAATACTAAAGACTGCTATGTGCAGTTAAAATTGAATGATTGATGAACTAATAAGGAGAAGATGTACTCTATAACTAACATTAAAACGAAGTGTGGGCAGTACGGTATTGAGGAATCTTAATACGACATGATAGTATATTTAATAATTAGACAGTATTATAGATGTGTACACATATTGTTGTAAAGATGATTTGAATACATTTCTAAACATGATTTGTGACATTCCGAAGACTGAATATAAATTGAGTAAATGAAAAAAAATGACATAACAAGAATAAACATACCATAGTCAACAATTTGAGACATATCGGATAACGATTATACTGTATTGAACAAGAACGTGCTAATGATGATGAATAAGGAAGAAAAACGTAATCCAAAAATTGTGTAAAATGGAGATTAGTGAACGGACATGAATTAACTCGTTGGATTATACCGTCCGGTCGGACCTGAGTTGCCGACAACAATTTACGCGTTTGTTGGAAAGTGAAAAGAGAGAAAGAAAAAACACATAATAATTGAAAATGGAGGATTGAGAATAATGGAATGGAGAACGTATGATGCAAAAATGAAATGAAAAAGGAATGTGAATAATAATGAGAGATAAATGTAAAAAGGAATAAAAATCTCTTTACATTTAATGAGTTGACAATTAAATATGGTATTTCTTACGTGATGGAAAGTTTAAAAAATGGAGGTTTAAATTCGAAAATTCTTTATTAAATGTGAATAAGGGCAAAACGGTAATAAAAAATAAATATAAATTTCCAAATTTAAAATAAAAATTAACTTTGCAAAAAAAAACTTGGACGCCTAAATTTGCAAATACTTTTCTAATATGATCTAGTTACTACATTTCCCTTTTTAATTTACCAAAAAAAAAAATCAAAATCAGAAGTGGGGCCAATCAAGATACCCTGAGGTGGGGCCCACTATATTGATGAAAAGAAGCATACAGGTTTATGATCGTACAACTGGGTTGCATTTTTCATCGGTGGAAAAAGCCTTCGGTGGGCCCACCTCATTTATATTTCTCCCTTTCTCATTCTCGGGATATTATTTTTCTTTAATTTTACTATAATTGCATATTTCAAAATATATCAACTAAAATTCATATATGTACACATACTTGTGTTTATATGTCGATAATTTGTGTACGTTTAGAGAGTCTATTTTGTTAATGTTTGTTTTGAAAATAAGATTTTTTATCTTGTTATGGATTAGAGGGAATCTAATGGTGTTTTGTCAAACTCTCTCACGTTTTATAAAGTAAATTATTTTAGTCTTAGACACAACTTCTATTTTTTAATAAAAGTTAAGGAAAAATGTAAAATTAAATTTTCTTTTGAAATTGCAAACGTTACGGTTTACTCTCATTAATATTTTGAAATAAAAAAAAATTACACTTTCCTTCTATTATTATTTCGAAACGTTCCATGAGTTTTTCGACTATAAAAACACTGCATATTCTTCATTCTGCAAAAGAAAACAAAAACAAAACATTTGCTTCCAAATCTTCTCTGGTGATAGAGTTCTTCACAGTTTTTGAGTTCGCCTGTCTTCAATCCTTGTGCTACGGATTAAAGACGAAATTGTTGTATCCTGGGAGATTGTCATCAATTCATTCTCTAAGCACGCTGGGAGGAGACGATGAATCAACCTCGAGGGAACTGACTATAAGTCTCAGTTTTTTTATCGATTATTTATTTTATTTTATTAATTACCATTCAGTTTGATTTAATTTTATATCGATTTAATCTTTTATCATTAAAGTTATTATATTCGCTTGTTATTACTAACAACAGTTACTTTTAATTTTTTTTTTTTTTTTTAAAAATTCTAATGGATTTTTTTTTGTTATTTATTAGGATAATTCATACACGATTTTCTTTAATCGACTTCATCCATATCATAGAGTATTGCTCAAAGATAAGAATTAGTAATTTCATGATTTGAGATGTTAAGTGTAATTATTCAGACAAAAATTAGAAATTTCCTTTAAGAATGCAATTACAACTAAGTCACTCAATGGTATGAGTTCAACGACTAACTCTCTTCCATAAACTTTGTCTTACCTTTAAGAAATAATGGTTGCTAAATTCAATCATAACTTTAGAGACAATGAAATCAATACGAATGTATGATATTACTTAAGTTCAACATTATGCTTAAATTGTATTAAAAAATAGATTAAAATAAATAAATTAAAGAGACTTTTTTTTTTTGAAGTATAGATACCTTCCTAAAGTCTAAAAGTTAGAATAAAAAAAAAAATTACATCAATCAAACAAGCATTTATAAATCAAAATATTCTTTTTAAAAGTAAAAGGGGTGCATAGTTCAACTAAAATAAAATGCATGTCCATTTCAAAAAAAAAAAAACACCAAATACATGTGATTCAAATTTTCTTTCCTACCTAATGCTTAAAGAAAAACAGTTTGCTTAAACACATTTGTTTTCTTTTTTAAAGTCTATCTATAATTGGGGAATCTATAACTTTTGGTTAATTACTCTTTTTGGCACTTAAAATATTAGTTTGTTTATTTATTTTTTTAATAGATTAAAAATATTTGCTTTATAAGTGATCATGAATTCCAATTTTATATTTTAAATATTGTTATAAAAGAAAAAAAAAAAGGAGAGCTAGTTATCCCGTGTTACCATAATACAGCAATTGAAGCTCATTTCCCCACCGATCAAAATCATTTACTGTATATACTCCAAACAAAAATTTATCATATTAAAAAAAATCACTTGTTTGGAGCACTAGTTTGGTTATGATAGACTGAAAGTTATGATAAACGGTGAGTTATTATGAATAGTGTTTGAGGGGCAAGTTATTATAACATATATTATGATAAATGGTGTTTAAGGAGCTGGTTATATAACAAAAAGTAACATACGTAAGGTTTAGATAAACGAACGTAAGTTTAGATAAATGGGCACACAAGTTTAAGTAAGCACCGCTTATAATAAACGATGCAGTAAACATTGGTTGGGTTATTATAACCAATTCGACAGTTTACATAAACGGGGACCAAACACACCCTTAATCATTTTTTACTTTAGATGTCTATGGAAAACCCAAATCATTCATTTTAAAGTTTATATAAGCAAATTAAAATAATTTTTTGAATTCAACAACACTAGAGGGTTGGAAGATAGAATTCATAGCGTCTTAATTATTAAGTCATACAAAATGTTACTAGAACTCTACTCAATTTAACTTTTAATTTGTGTCTAATAAAATATTGAATTCTAAAAAAAATGTAAATAAATGAATCTTGAACTTCCAATTTTGTAACAAATATATGATTGAACTAAAATAATAATCATAGTAACAACAATTTAAAGATCTAAAATACACAAAAATGGAAATCTATGGCAATATATAAGATAGGTGGGTTATTATTCTTATTACTAATTGATTTTGAAACAGATACCTATACTATCTAATAAATATTCATTAGATAGGAAATTGAAAGCTTAGAAAACTATTCATTGTTTCCAAGTTTATAAATTCATAAAACACTATCTTAAGAGTGATGAGAATACTAAATTGAGTTGAGATCAGTTGAGAGTCTAACTAAAATTTAAATCTAACATATTTTGTAATTAATATATATAAAAAAAAATTCATGGTCTATTTTTACAAGATTATTAATTATGAGGATGAAACCATGTTATTAACATATATTGAAAAAGTGAGAATGAGTATTACAAAAGTGAGAATGGTCAAGTAGTTATCAAGGGGGAAGAATGAGTACGAGAGGTTTAGAAATTGAAAGAATAAGAAACAAAGAGATTGGTGAAGTCAGAGAGGGAGAGGGAAAAAGAAAATAACATTAAAGACAAAGCCCATCTCCACTCTCTTTCAAACTGTTTTTGTCATTTAATTTTGTTTTGCCCAAACAGAGTTGCATGTTTTTTTTCATTAAAGTTTGGGGGAAATGGTGGTTGAGATGTGGAAGGAGAATAGATCCTCTTCCATTCTTTGTCACCTGCCATTGCTTAGATTTTAAAGTACCTCCTCATATACATTTTAATTTTGGTTTAACCCAAGTACTTTGAATGTGTGTTTTTTAGTCTCTGTTTATAACTATTTTATTTTTAGTTTTTGTATTTTGAAATTTAAGCTTACTATACTACATTATCATATGTTTTATCTTATCTGAATGTCTACTTCTAACCTATATTTTTTTAAACAAAACCAAAATTTGGAAACAAATAAAAGTATACTTCCAAAAGTTTTTTTAAAAAAAAAAAAAAAATTAGTTGGTATTCATCTACTTTCTTAAAAAAAGATTATATAGAAGAATGATTGAAAAAATTGTAGGAAGTTTAGGTTAAAATAAGCTTAAATTTTGAAAATTGATTTTTTTTTTAGTTAAATAACTATCCGATTCAAACTTATAATCCGTGGATCATAAGATTCAATACTCAATTACTATTTTTGTTGGTTGAAAACGTGAGAGTAAACCATCATGTTGTTGTTCAATTGGTCAAAAAGGTCGTGGAGTGTATAAAGGAGATGGGTTCAATCCGCCACCTACTTCACAGATAAGTTAAATTAAGATATAATAACACAACTTCTATTTAGAGCCCTGATTATAAATACTAATTGGTTAGCTCGTAATCATATTTGATTGTAATATGATTATGTTATAATAAAACCCTTTGTTATAAAACTCTCTTATTACTAAGAATATGCATTATAAATATACGTTATTATATTTTTTCACCTTAAACCCGTGTTATTTACCTTCCATTTCCTATAACTCACGATTGCCCCAAACACATTATGATTGAAACCTATTTTATAAGTTAAAAAAGTTTATAATTACATTATTTTATGTCACAGATCTATACCTTCCAATGTCTCCATAATCCTTTTACTTGATCGAAAAATGACCTCCTTAATCATTCAACATTATACACATCAATGAACTAAATAGGTTCTAATTTCTTGAACATTTTGATTTTGTTCTCAATCTTTTAAATTCCTCAATTTGATCAAAGATGGCAATTAATTTTTCAATTAGTCCATTCAATTAAAAATCATCAATTGCCTAAACAAAATTAAAAAAAAGAAAAGAAAAAAAACTCAACAAAATATGTGAAAAGGCTATATCATTATTATTTTATTAGTATATCTATACACAAATATTTGCTACTCAAATGCTACTTGACACATGAACTCAAGGGTATGGTATTCTCATAATACAAAAATAAACATCATCGTTTTTATCCGGTTAGTTGACATTAAAACATATATATCGACAAAAAGACAAAAACTTTTAGCCTCACAACTTAAATATTTTCTTTAAAAAAAGAGCCTTATAAAAAATTAACATTTTTTTCCATATATAAATTATCTAGGTTAGTGGCCCTTCCATATATTCTCCTTTAGAGAAAAATGCTCATCATGGTAGTCATTCAACTCATGAAAAAAAAAAAAAAAAAAAAAAAAAAAAAAAAAAACTTATGATCAATTTTGTTTAAAAAAATGAAATAAAAGCATATGATCAAATTCTTTTTTCTTTTTTCTAAATTAAGGAATCTCTCTCTCACATGTAATTAGGAGATCTCTTTTGACTCTGTTACAAAGTGACTGATTCTTCATAACCATCTAATACAAGTTCAAAATGGAACAAAAAAAATAATAATTCAAAAAATATTTATTGCCTCTCCAAAGATGAGCATCAACTTTATATAAGTTGAATTGTGCTTATTTTGAATTAGTTGACTTAATAATCCAATAAAACTTTGAAGATTGTTATAGAAGTGTTCGAGGAAGGAGACTGGGAATGGTTATACAAAAATAATTTTATTTTTCCATATTAAATTGAAGAATCATTTTTTCATAATTTCTATCTTCTTATAATTACTTTTAAAAATGGTTTATTAGTCGAACTTGTTAGTGCCTACAACCCACTTTTCTTTCTCAGAATAACTAATTTATTATCTTTATATTTTATATTTTTTTTTTTTATAATTATTTTTTCACCTCACATACAAATAATGGTTCTCGTCATAATTATTCTTTTTCACTCATAATTTTTCAATGGCTATTCTCCTCATAATTATCATTTTTCATTCTGAATGAATGAGTGGTGCAATGGTTTCATTATTTGGTTGTAAATCAGTTCAACACCAGTGTTAGGTTCGATGGTGAGAATCGGTATTTGTGCCCCTCCCCCAATATATACTCAAAAAAAAAAAACAAATCATCCCCATAATTATTTTTATTCTTTTACTCAAGTTAGCCTAAATACCCTACCATACCAAAAATTGAAACCCTCATTTGTTGAAATAAAAAAATGAAAAAACTTATTTTGGCCAAAACATAAATTACGATCAAATTATTATTATAGATTTCATAATGTAAAGTGTGACACTCTCCCACAATAATTTCTAGACATTTTCACTTAAATATTCAAATCCCCATTAAATGCACTTCAATAAAGAAATTCCAATTTTTATTTTCCACTAAAAATTTAATGTTTGTTTGTTTCATTTTTCAATTCCCATTTACCAAAATAACCTTCCCAAAAAAAGGGGTCCCACCCTGAAGCAAAATAGCCTATATTTATTAATCCCATTCTCTATTCCATTTCCCCCACAAGACACTGTCAGCCCCTTCTTCCACTCCCAATCCCATGGCCGGCATCTTCTTCTTCTTCCTCCTCCTCCTCCTCCTCACCGCCGCCGCATCGCCGCCGAACCCAGGGTTCCGGCCAAGCAGCCGCTTCCGCACATTCGAGTTCTCCAAAGGATTCCGCAACCTGTGGGGCCCCCAACACCAAAGCTTCTCCGGCGACACCCTCTCCCTGTGGCTGGACCGGTCCACCGGCAGCGGCTTCAAGTCCCTCCGCCCCTTCCGGTCGGGCTACTTCGGCGCCTCCATCAAGCTCCACCCGGGGTACACCGCCGGCGTCATCACCGCCTTCTACGTAACTCCCCATTCCCCTGTTTTTCTCATAACATTTCGTCTCTCTGCTTTTTGAAAACCCATTTCTGTGATTATAAATGCAGCTTTCAAACAACGAAGCCCACCCTGGATTCCACGACGAGGTCGACATCGAATTCCTTGGAACCACGTTTGGAAAGCCCTATACCTTGCAGACCAATGTCTACATCAGAGGAAGCGGCGACGGCCGGATCGTCGGCCGAGAAATGAAGTTCCATCTCTGGTTTGATCCCACCATGGATTTTCACCATTACGCCATTTTATGGCACCCAAATGAAATCATGTACCTTCCATTTATTCATTTACTCCATCTTTTTATTTCCCTATTAATTCATCCACAATATCAGATTACACAAGAAGCGGATCTATATAACAACTAACTATCAGAGTTCAAATTTTTATATTTAAAAAAACTTGGGCCATATATGACAAAAATATATATTTAAATGTTAATATATTCTCATTTATATTTGTAAATTATATTATTTTCAAAGTTT
This sequence comes from Sicyos edulis, assembly GCA_036507275.1. NCBI lineage: Eukaryota > Viridiplantae > Streptophyta > Magnoliopsida > Cucurbitales > Cucurbitaceae > Sicyos > Sicyos edulis. Next base: position 43,994,252 of record CM071847.1, on the reverse strand, counting down.
TGGGAACCCGGGGTCGTTTGTTTGACATATTTATGTAGGATTTACTTTGACGAAAATTTACCTCCATCTAAACGGGCTTTTATTAATTTTTCATTATTTTTAGTTTTAAAAATGAGTCATTCATTTTTAATCCTTTATTAATTACTACTCAATCATTTCTAACCACTCAGTTTTAATCATTCATTTCAAATCAATCAAAATAACTCATTTTTAATCATCCATTTTTAATCATTTCTTGTTTAGCTATTAAAAATAACTACTCATCTTTAAATCTACATCAAAACAAGATTTTGACTCTAACTCCTCTACACAAAAACTACATCCAAACTATTTTTTGACACAATTCTCAATTTTTAACTACTTAATATAACTCATGCTACCTAAATATGTCAAACAAACAGTCCATAGTCTTTTAATAAATCGGCCACTGGTTGCACCTCAAAACTAATTTGTAATTATAAAAATGTTTATTCTTCAATTTCTATATTACAAAGATCATCTTGAATTGGATCTGAGCTTATGAACCAAAATATCCATTCTCACTTATTTACTTGGGTCGGATCCTAATTTTTTATATCAAATAAGTGCTTAAATTTTATGTTTGTTTGTATGGGGTTCAAATCACTATCTAGATTTTTAAGTATTTGTATTGATCGAAATTTAGAGACAAATAACCGAGAATGAATTAGTTTTACATTATTACGGAGATATATAAACAAGTACAAACATTCTAGAGAGAATGACTGTTTTTTTTTTAATAAACAGATTTCTTGTTGACGACATACCCATAAGGAGATATCCAAGGAAGAGCGCTGCGACGTTTCCACTGCGCCCAATGTGGCTTTACGGTTCGATATGGGACGCATCGTCATGGGCGACCGAGGATGGGAAATACAGAGCCGATTACAATTACCAGCCATTTGTGGCCAAGTACACAAACTTTAAAGCCGGGGGTTGTTCGGCGTACTCGCCACCGAGATGCCAGCCGGTGTCGGCATCGCCGTTCCGGTCCGGAGGGCTGACCAGGCAGCAGAGAAATGCAATGAAATGGGTGCAGAGGAATCAGTTGGTTTATAACTATTGTTGGGATAACAAGAGAGACCATTCTTTAACACCAGAGTGTTCACTTTAGAAAAATTTGGGTTTTACTGTTTATTTCCCTATGCACTTAACAAAAAAATAGCTGCATTAAATTCTTGGTTTTTTTTTCTTCTTAATAATAATTTTAGTTTTATTGGTTTGGAAATTTTAGTCTGAAAAAAGAAGGGTGTTGTTTAGAAATGGGAAAAAAAGAACAGATAGGAGAATTGTTGACCTTATAGTGTCCGAATCTCCGACAGATTAGAAATGGCAAAAAAGATTATGGTGTGTTTTTATTTTTATTTTATGGAGTGTTTATTTATAATGGAATATATATTATGAGGTTTAGGTTATTTTGTTGTCGTTTCATTAAGTGAAAATAATGTTTTTATTATTGATTTTTTGGATGAGTTCGTTTTGGTAGCATGACTTTAAAGAATTATGAGATTATGAATTCCAATCCTCGATGTTCTTTTACTTAATTTTGTTTCTAACTTCAAACCTTCCAAAAATTTAATATTATTTTATTTATTAAAATAAGTAACTTTCATTGATAAAATTAAAGTTAATATTAATCAAAATTGGTTCAATAATAATAATAATACTTTTATACCTATAGAGGTAAGTGTCAATTTATTTCTAAAATTTCAAAAAGTATAAAATATTGTTTATATATATATATATATATATTTTTTTTTTTTTTTGAAGAAGAAGAAAGTAGGTTATGATATCTCTTTGCATTTATAAAAGAGGTGGAGTACTCATTTCTTTATTATATTTTATGGAATGAATGTTCATATTATCTAATATCATACTAGAGTCCATTAACTTCTAAAAAAAATATTTAGTTAAATTTAAAAAAATTAAAATTAAATTCAAAATTGATGAACCCAAAAAAACCACTATCATGAGAGGATATGTTGAAGATCTCACATGATAAGTTTTTTTTATAAAAAAAAAAGATAATGTAACAAAAAACTTAACACAAAATTTAGATTATAGATTAATTTTTTAATCTAGATTAAACATTTAAAAGTTTAAACCGTTATAAACCAAACTCAAATTATAGATACCAAAATGAAATCTCAACCCATTTGTCTTTAGCTCATGAAGATACTTTACAAGATTTTTGAATTAAGGATGTTAGTATATGACACAATCTGTCCAAGTGTATACATTGATTTGGTCGATTTATTTATTTTCGAAACAAGATTTTGGTTTAATGAAGTCACTTAATTGATTGAAAATAAAAGTTTATTAGATCATATGGTTTCACTTAAAAATTAATGGATAGCAAAGGTAGTAATCTATATCTATCTACTACTACTATTATTATTTGATAAATAATCCATATCAATTATAAATATATTAAAAATTCTTCACATTTTTAATGTGGATCAAAGATTATAAGATGAGAATTTTCAACAAAATTATGACTCAAATTTCACAAACAGCTAGAAGATTAGTAAAAGAAAAAAAAACATTGTATGAGATAAAAATAAATACATCCATTATTTAATATAGGAAATTGATTATATAAAAAAAAAATCGATATAGGTTATAGGAAATTGTAATATTGTATGAGATAAAAATAATGCATACATTATTGATTGGTAGGGTAACGTAAAGCCTATGATTGAGATGAATAAAGCATTGAGGATTTGACTTTATTATTTTGGTAACTTTTATATTCATATATATATATATATATATATATATATATATATATATATATATATATATAATCGGTGAAAAATGACCGAGTGTGTCATTATTAAATCAGGAGTGTATACGAATTACAAAATATATATATATATATATAAATAAACTTTTTTTTCTCTAAATAAAAACATAAATAAACTAGTATCCACAATTTATTAAACTCTTACTATTTTTCTTTTACCCTATGACGGGATTCGAAATTCAAATATATAAAGAGACAAATAAATTCGGTTCAACTATTTCAAATTTACTCTAGTTTCTCTTAAATAAAAAAAAAAAGTTTAAACTCTCGTTCAGTAATTGAGTGTCGAAATTTTGAATCTTATGTAATTAAATGTTTTTTTTTTGTGATAGTAACTAAATGTATTTCTAAATTTAAAAAAATGTTACAATGTTTTTACTATTTTTAGTTAATAAGATTTGATGTAGATAATTAAAATAAACTTCTTAATAAGTATACCCATAAATTGTCACTGTATATGATGTGTCTTCTTAATCAAGTATATCTTACATTAGTCGAGGTGTATACAAACTAATTTGAATAATTACATATGTTAAAAATAAAAAATATATGCTCGTTTTTTTTTTCAACTTTTCTTACCTATTTCATTTTCAAAAGATTATTTGTAGAGCAGAACAAGTTTAGTTGGAAACTTGGAATATGTCGTCTTTTCTATAGAATAAAATCATTACACAAAAGTCGTTTCAATTTATCAAGTTTTGTCATAAAGCCAAGATACATGGAAAAGTATTAGCAAAATATTTTATTTATTAATATATGAATTGAGTGTGATAAAAAGTTATCAATATAATCTCTATTATAAACACTATAGGTACTATTATTTACCTAGCTCTATAGATGGGCATTATGAGTTAATTATTTCAGATATAAAATATGTCCATCTTATCATTTTTTATCATTCTACTAGCTAGCCTATAGGATATCAATCATTCTTCACATTTTTTTTAATAGAGAGAGTTTAGTGAACAAAAAAAAAACACCACCTTGAACATGCGTGTGTGTTGGAGATCGCACTACGGAAAAATGAAACGCCCCCACAATGTTATATGAATTACCTATGATTTTGAGATGTAACTATGTTTATGTTAATACCTTTGTCACATGTATTATTATAAAAAATACCAGTTTAGTACTAGTCACAGGTTCGAGCTCGAGAATTGGTGTTTGTCTCTTCCTTCCAATATGTGCTAAAAAAAACCCTTATCACAAGATTTGTGAATTTGGAGCACGAAAATTAGATTTATAGGAGAATTATATTACAAAAAATAAGTAGAAGACTTGACTCATGTATTTATGATTATATATAACATTGTTGGAGACTTCAACATATTTATAAAAGATATGAACTAATATCTTATAGTATCTAATACTCATATTGAGAATGAGAAGTCACATTAGCCTTGAAATAGAAAGTTTCATGATTTGTATAAGAGTAAATAACACCATTCTTTTTGTGGAAGAATACAAACACCAATATATTACATATCCTCTTTTGAGAAAACAAATAATGCAACACAAAATAAAAGAACATGCAAGAACGCAAAAACCCAACAAATGGGAGAGAGGCCTTCACTTTGTTAGAAATGATATGGTGCATAAAATATGGGTCTAAAACTAAAAGTAGATATTATTGTATTGATTTTGGAGTGAGAGAGAGATTAGTCCAAATGTTCCCAAACAAAGATAGATATGATGAGATGACACTACAAAAAAAAATAGCTTTTAGCGACGAAACTTTTGGCGACAGTGCTAAGTTCCGTCGCGAAAAGTGGTCTATGTCGACGGAAAGATCTTGCGTCGGCCTTGCGTTAATTTCCCCGACGGAACGCCATTTTGCGTCGGCTAAATGCAAGCTACGCCGACGGACCTTGTTCCGTCGCGGTAAGGTGCCTTGCGCGACGGAATACCGTCGCAGATAGCTACATGCACGACAGAACTTCATTGGGGTAGACTATATTCTGCGACGGAGTTCCATTGCAATAGGCTAGCGTCTGCGACGGAGTTCCGTCGCGGTAGGCGGAATTTTTTTTAAAAATTAATTACCTATATGTCGATCAAGCTTCTTTCTGTCGGCTTTGCCTCTTTAAAAAATAGCTCTGATTTTTATATTTGGAAAACGCCCTAAATCCCAACCTCGCCACCACCGTGCCACGCCCTAAATCCCAAACTCGCCACCACCGTGCCTCTTTTCGTACTATGTGTTAGACTCCCTGCAATACGCAGCTTCATCACAATCCTAAAGAATAACCTAATAAATATTCTCTCTAATTTTAATACTTACTAACAAATTAAATATATGCTCTTTGTCACAAAAAAAAGTATAAGATTATAAACTATATTCATTGAAACAATTTATTTTTTTTAAATCACCTATTCATTTATAATTAATATAATCTATTAGTCTTTTGTGTTTTTGTTAATAATGCAAGATATTGAACAAAATTTGAATTATTAAATTTTAAAAATTACATTAAATATTAACCCATACCTAAACAATCAATTATCTAATTCACATTTTAAGTTTATTAAAAAAAAACTTAAAATTGGTCCTTTAAGTTTTTTTAGTTTTATTTTTTTTAATTATCATTTTTCTCATTAAATTTTAAACATATGTTCATTTTTTTTTTTAACTTTATTAAAACTTTTTATATTACTAAACCAATTTGATTAATATCGATTTTAAATTAAGTTGTTTTTTAAAATATAAAAATTGAAATTGAACTTTTGAATATTGAGAGACCAAAATTAAATAAACCTTCAAATTAAAGGATTAAAATTGAATTTTTAAAAGTCAATCGAAATATTATTTGACACTTAGTTTATTTGTATTTTATAGGAAAAGAAGGACCAAAATGATTAGCTAAATTAAAATTAAAAAAACCCCAAAATTATATTGTAATGTGTAATTGTACTTAAAAAAAACCCAATATTTAAAAAACCCCAATATTGTACTTAAAAAAACCCCAAATAACAATAATTAATTGTATTTTATAGGAAACAAACGTGTTTCCAGTAACAATCCCTAAATCGCAAAAAAGAAAAAACCCTCTTCTCCCCTTCAATTTTCAAACGTGTTTCCTCCCGTCGTCGCCTCCAAAGTCGCCGATCATCATCCTAAGTAAGTTTCATTCAGTCGTTTGAGGTTTCTTGTTCATTCATTGATTGATTGAGTTGATTTTTTATGTGTACTTAGCGGAGATGAGCATGGTCTGGCGAAGCTGGCGGCTGGGGTTTTGAAGATCGGTTCACGACGCTTCCGCCGCGAAGACCGCGACCGAGGTGTAAAGCTCTGTCCAACGGAGCCGTGAGGCCTAACTTAGAGCTACTAACTTTCAAGAACTCATTGCTGCTTCTTCGCTCTCACTCTCGTTTCATCGTTGAGCCGATAAGCTTACTGTTTGTTCCATTTTCACTCTACATTTTCAGGTTAGTTTAGGGTTCCAAAATCAAATCTATAGCTTATTTTTTGTAGCCATTTGAATGTTAATTTGGTTAATTAATGATAATAAAAAAACACAATCCCCACCCTAACTGCAAATTCAAAAAACAAACACAATCAAATAATAAGATTGCGACTTCACTAGTTTGAAAAAAAATGTGCACAGAATTTTACAGCCTTACTCTAGGTGAAAACTTATTTTTAAAACATTTACTATGTAGCTCTGTGATTGGATTTGGTACTTGAAAGTTGTGTTGTATGTTGTGGGTCTATCAATGTTTGGCTATACATGGCGATGATGAAAAAAAAAATACTCTATCAAACAAGGCTTTTCTAGAAACAGATAATTTGTTATTGAAATCACATAAAATTTGTAACTTTTATGCTCACTATTGTGCTCTAAAAATAAGAAAGAAGGACGCAATTACAATTATATATATATATATATATATATATATATATATATATATATATATATATATATACTTACTTGGTCTTTGTGGATAGATATATATATTTTTTTGAGATTATAATAATTGAGTGTGGGAGGATTCGAATCTCAAACCATTTAATCATTAGGATTAGGTGTACATTGATGTTGTTGAGTTAATATGCTTGTAAGCTTGGATAGATATCTTCTTAATATACACTACCATTAAAAAAAATTCACAACTAATATAAAAAGAAAAAGAAAAAGAAAAATCACAAGTAAGAGAAAGGTGTTAATATGAAAATTATTACTGACCAACGATGATGTGAGTGGGGGAAGGAGAGTTTGAAGTGCAACGGAATCTGCCGAGCTTTCCATCTCCATGGGCTTCAGGATAGTAACAAACATAGCTTCCACTTGTGTCCTTACAGTGGTTTATGTCAACATAATCATGCTTTCTCTTGCATTCAAAATATGAAATTGACCATCTCTATCTTTTTCATGCAAAATGTTGAAACTTCCAATTCATGTATATATGTGTTAATCTTCTTTATCAGTTAGTTTTTTCTATTTCTTTTCACTTGTTTTTATTTGACGTTCAAAATGCACTATCAAGATTTCTCAACTTCTTGCAAGGGATTGGAAGACTCTTATTATTTGAAAATTGCAATAGAGTACTACTCAAAATAATTCTTCATTTTGCTATTCAAAATAACTTCTCATTTTTAATCATTAATTTATAACTATTCAAAATAACTAGTTGTGGCTGTGTGGCTATCCTGCAGCAAAGATAGCCACAATTTATGTTTCATATGTATTATATAACTAGTTTTATTTTTTTGGGATAATACAAAATATGTAGGATTGTGTTGCTAAACAACGAAGGACTTTGTTTAATTCAGGAGGGTAAAAAATGAATAAAGATTGGCTAACGAATAGAGACAAATTGTCTCATGAATATGCTGTTGGCGTCAAGGAGATTTTAGAAATGGCGAATAGACACGTGGACCATCTAGGTCAAGCTAGATGTCCTTGTAAGAAATGCATGAATGGTTCGTGGAAAACTATAGAAGGGATAAGTCGTCATTTGTTCATATATGGAATGTCAGCATCATACAGTCATTGGGTGTATCATGGTGAATCGGTTGATTTGTCTAGGTTAGAACGACAAAGATTAAGATTGATGGACATAAGACCAATTCAAGTTGATAGGATGAATAATTTTGATGAATCCACTAATCACAACAATGAAAACGAGATGATGGAAATGTTGAATGACATCAACCGTGCCACTATCGAATCGAATGTAGATGTAGAACCTGACCAGACTTTTGGATTTGATACTGCATCTAGAGTTGAATAGAGTTAGGGTTCAACATTATTTGATGATTTATTGAATGAAGCATGCAATCAATTGGCGTAATAGTGCGCGAGTCTTTTCCAGTACGTATATCGGACTAGAGTGAGGTTTCCGTTGAGCTGATAGAACTCGTCAAGCAGAAACTAATCCTAACCACTATAAATATAAAAATATATTATTATATAAACTTACTTTAAATTATGCAGGTTCATTTCCAGTTTGACTTGGATAATCCACTAGTGAATAAACGTATTGAGAACATTATGCAAAATGTTCTTAGAGGCCATAGATACTATATGTCCAAACTATATGTCCAAACACTACAAGTAAGTGATACAAAGTTCATTTATTTTGGGAAAAAAATCGTTAGTGTAAATTTTAAGTTTTTTTACTAACTTGTTTGTATTGTTTTAGGAGTTTTCCTGTAGAGAAACGACGTTTGATACCTCATAAATGAGTCAAAGACATTAAGGATTGGGAATTTATGTGTGATAAGTGGGAAACCCCTAAATGGAAAAACAATTCCGAAAGAGGTTAGGATGCGCGGGCTGCACTACCATACAACCATCGGGGAGGCAACAAGTCATTTTCATCAATCATTGATGATGTATATTTTATAACTTATGTTTGTGTTTAACGTCTATTGTGAATATTTGAACACTAATTCGTTATGTTTTATAATATAGAAAAAGGAAAAAGAAGATGTTGAAATGGGTCCAATCGATATGTTCAAAGAATCCCGCTGTAAGGATGGCATATGGATAAATGACGCTGCGAGAGAAGCTCACATAAGTTTAATACCTGATGTGACTAAACGTTCATACAAGTGTGATAACTAACAATTTAATACATGTAGGTGAAGATGGTAGAGATGTTGCATGCACCAACTCCTGAAGGAGGTATACCTCTAACACAGACTGAGATTTGTGCAATTGTGTTAGGGCGACACACAGATGGGATTCGAGGCACATGTTATATGCCAGCTAGTAAACGAGGAAAAGGTTCATCGTCCTCAAATTCTAGTAGAGTACTGCGTGGGGAGTTGCAATCTAAGATTCAAGCTGACTTAGAAGCTCAAATGAACAAAATAGCGGACATGCAAGCAGACATGGAAGCTAAAAAATATATGATGCAAGCTGACTTGGATGCCAAAAAATCTGAGATGCAAGCTGACTTTGCTGCTAAAAAATCTAAGATGCAAGCTGATTTGGATGCTCAAAAAGCTGAGATGGATGCTCAAAAAGCTAGGATGGAAGCTCACGAAGCTAAGATGGAAGCGCAGATGGCCGAGTTTTTTAAGAAGATGAATGCCGACAGTAACACATCAAAGTAGGTACACTTGAAAACTTTTTTATAGGGTCAATCTTCTTTAAGCTTAATTACAATGTTTCAACATATGTTCGTAAAACAGCGTAATTGTAACGGCCCGAAAAATTTCATCTCGGTCTTCCCGGGAGGCCCAGGGGCATTTTGGTAATTTTGGGTCGGGCCGACAGGGCCGGTTTTGAAATTAAATTTTTCGGAATAATTATGAGTCAATTTGAAAAGAATTGGGATTTTTGGTGAAGGCGTTTGGGCTTGGGAAGGAGCAAAATAAATAGGGAATTAAATAAGCGCGTCGAGCAGAATCGAACCAGTAGGCCGTGTCGCATGCTAGGCGGAGAGCACACCAGCCCGAGCCCCCGCCGCCGAAGTCGTGCCATGCGCGAGCGCCCCTAACCGAGCTTCTGCTTCGCCCCTGCATCTCCGCAGCAAGCGCCAGCCGCCGTCCCACATGGCGTCCGCGCCTGACTTGACTAGCGCGCCCTTCGAGCCCCGCTGCTTTGCCTGCTCGCGCGTTAAATGCGTGCCTCGTGAGTTGCTCCCGAGCCGAGCCTTGTTTGTTTTATTATATTTAGGCCTATTGTGTGATTTTTGTGTTGATTGATAGGTTCCCTGTAGCTAGATCGAGATTGTTCGCGACTTAGGATTTCGTACAAACCGTCCCCGACCAAGGTAAGGATTTCTTACCGGGGTTGTGTGGACCTGCGATATTATATGTGATTGTTGATTGATTGCTTGTTTGTGATTATTGACATGTGTAGCTAGGTGCTTCAATCTGAATTCCCTGTTAGCATGATTTCTTGGTTAATTCTCATGTTAATCCATGCTAGGTTGTTCCTTTCTCGCATGCTCGTATCTGCTCCTTGCTTCAGAGTAGCATGCTAGGCTCGTTGTATTCTTATTGAGCACGTATTGGATTTTATGGAATTGTTTGCTTTGCTTTGCTAGGGCGGGGTTAGAATTGCGGTAGATAGCATCATCCGGGCCGATGCATAAAGAACCTTGCATCCATGGCGGGGACGCCGAGCAAGTCATTCCGCCCCGACCCCGTGAGGGATTTGCTAACCCGAGCGGTAGGCCCCGCAATCTTGGGTGAGGGTGGCGATCGTTAAATGCCCCAACGGTCGGGATGATGACTTGGCATTGCCTCGTCCCCGCGCAAAGGCATGTCCTCGGCATGTTTGGCGGTAGCCCCGATTGTCACCGTTAAGGCAAGGACGACTTCTGGTGTAAGCCTACCACGACCGCTTTCTTGGCCCAAAGTGCGGTGGTTCAGCCGACATAGTTTACGTGTCCGTGTCTCACACCCCTATGTCGGTGACACCGATCCAAAGATTTAGTTAGGCGTGGTGGATCGGATATGGGCAGCTTGCCTTCGCACTCGCAACCCCATAGTTCGCAATAGCACGCGGTGCATGCTTACGCCATTACAAATACCGATCGAGAGCTCCTCGGGATTGTGAGCCGCTGTACCTTTCGCCGACGATGAGAGACAGCCGAGGCCGGGACTTGTTTCTCATATAGGCGACTTATGTATTGGATCGTGATGATTTTATTCCGGACTAAGCCACCGAGTTGGCATCCGAGGCCCAAGTGTGGGCTAGGCTATGTGCTCTATTCGTGTTATATTCATAGCTTGCATACGCTCATCGAGATGACCATGTATATCGTATTGTACCCCGTTGGGGATTCTTACCGAGTAATTCGTTACTCACCCTTATTCTGTGGTTTTCCACAGTAATCGTGGTGCGCGACCGGATGCTCAAGGAGGAGCCGTGATCATGGGGCCCAGTCTTCCAACTCGATTTTTGTATTATGACTCTCGTGTGTTTTTGTTTTCCCCAATGCATGTAGCCGCACGAAGCCCTAGGATGTTTGTAAATATTTGTGGATTCCAAATGTGTTGTATCTAAACAGTTTTTGAATGGCTTTTAGTAAATCTCTCGATCGAGTAAACTTTGGAAATGTATTTATCCCGGAATGTGTGCTTGGAAACAGGGGCAGAGTTTCAGGGAAAATGTCTAGTTTTTAAAGGGGTTATTTTGAATGTTTTGTTTTAATTGGAATCCGAAATCATGTCTGTTTAAATGTCCTTTACTTTGAATACATGCATTGGGATAAGGGCCCATTTAGTGCCCCATTCGGGTCGGTCCCTTACAGTTGGTATCAGAGCTTAGAGTCATAAATTCCGTAGTATGACCTGTTGTTGTAGGTCATTTTCCCATGATCACTAGCACTCAAGCTACCATCATCAGTGCGCCTAAGTTTACTATTTGTTGTTTAAAAAGGGTTAAGAATTTACAATACCTGTAATCTAGTGTATGCCTTGTGTAGTGTTGTGGAGCGGAGACGAGCATGTTCTGACTCGTTATTGGTTTGGGTGTAGATCGCCAAAGATGCCGCTTACTACGCGCGCGAGAGGACGCCCGAGAAGAGGCCGAGGTGTCGGATCGGATCTCGACACCGCAGGACATCGCCCCAAGCCGAGACCGATAGCATTCCGCCTGTAGCTCCCCATGTTGAGCCCAGTATGCATTGAGGCGATCAGGCGCCGTGGAGATCGCTCTCCCGGCGCAGTAATTTGCTAATTCTATGAGGTCTATGGTGGTCGACCTGTTGAGTGGCCAAAGGGCAGAGACCCAGGCTTTATTGGCAGCACAGCGGGAAGAGTCCCGAGCTCAGATCGAGCTGCTGACTCGTTTGTTTCAAAGAGGCGCAAAGAAGACTTCACCCGCAGAGCCACAGCTTTGAGGCGTAAGGCGTAAGGTGCCGATGAACTTGGTAAATGGTTGAAGGACTTCGTAAAGTGGAACCCGATAAGTTTGACGCCACAGTGGCGCTTTATCGCACTTGATGGATTGCCCATTTGGAGTACACCTTCCGATTATGGTGTGCCCCGATGTGCAGAGGCCGAGGTGTGCAAATCCCATGCGTTAGGGGCGTAGCTAGATGGTGGTGGGAGTCCACCTTGAGTGAGAGACCACCTGGTCTCCACCGCCACCGCGAGTTCTTTAAGTCTGAGTTCAGAGTCAAATATATTAGCGATGAGGCTCAAGAGAAGATGGTGGCACTTTTCCAGAATCTGCAGCAGGGTTCTGATTCGATAGAAGAATACGAAAGGAAGTTTTCGGAGTATGGCTATTTTGCTCCGCAGCTGATAGCGACCCCTGAGTTGAAAATTCGGAAGTTCATTTCTGGTCTGAGGCAGGGTGTGTCTCAGATGTCGAGCCCGGCCCCTATCACTTATGCTAAAGCGGTTCACCGCCACTATTTATAACGGAAAGTATCCCGTTGAGCGGGCCGGCGCCGCTCCGGTGCAACGTCTGTCCAAGCCGTAGTGGGACGTAAGAGGAGGTTTGAGTTCGAGGAGGCGCGGCCGCCGCCAAGGGCGTTCTGCAACCGGGATCGGCGTAGGATTCCGCCCCGCCCACCTCGCCAGCAGGGCGGTCCTAGGCAGACTCCTACTTGTGCCACTTGTGGAAGAGCCCACTTCGGAGCTTGTCAGACCGGGCTCAGGCGGTGTTTCCGATGTGGAAAGGAGGGGCATATGATCCGTTCTTGTGATCACCCATATGGCGATTCGGCCGGTGGCAAGCAGCAGGCGGGCGGTGTTTCGCTACGAACCGTCAAAAGGCCGAGCGCGCAGATGCCGCAGATGGCGTGCACGCTTCTTGTTTTGGATCATTGTGCATTTGTCTTGTTTGACTCGTTCCACGCACTCGCTTGTATCTCGCTTTGTTTGGTGAGCATGCTAAGTTGAGATTAGAGCCTCTAGGTTTTGAATTATCTGTTGCTACTCCTTCGGAGTTAATATGTTAGCTAAAGATAAGATTAAGGATGGCCGGATCGAGATATCCGGAGAGTTGCTGGTAGCTACGCTCATAGTTCTACCCATGAGTGGTTTCGACGTGATTCTTGGTATGGAATGGTTAGCCGCTAACCACGCATTGATTGACTGCCACCGGAAGGAAGTAGTGTTTCGTGCCGCCGGGTCGGCCCGACTTTCAAGTTTCGTGGAGCCCGTGGTGGAGTTTGCCCGCCGATGGTGTCACCGTGAAAGCCCGTCGCTTGCTAGCTCATGGAGCTTGGGGTTACCTAGCCAAATTGTCCGGAGAGAGCCGTCCCTCACTGACTGTTGATCAAGTGCCGGTTGTGCGAGAGTTTGCTGACGTGTTCCCTGAGGAATTATCGGGGTTGCCCCCGAAGAGAGAGGTTGACTTCATAATTGAGCTCGAGCCAGGGACCCTCCCTATCTCGAAGGCTCCGTATCGTATGGCGCCAGCCGAGCTAAAGGAATCAAGGTTCACCGCAGGAGATGTTAGATCGAGGATTCATCCGTCCGAGTGTGTCGCCGTGGGGAGCGCCGGTGTTGTTTGTGAAGAAAAAGGACGGTTCGATGCGCCTATGCATTGACTATCGTGAGCTTAATAAGGTGACAGTGAAGAATAAGTATCTGTTGCCCCGTATCGATGATTTGTTCGATCAGCTTCAGGGAGCTTCCGTGTTCTCCAAGATAGATTTGAGATCTAGGTATCACCAGGCTATGGATTAGGGACGCCGACATTCCTAAGACAAATGTTCGTGTCTAGATATGGGCACTACGAGTTTGGGGTCATGTCGTTTGGATTGACGAATGCACCAAAGAAGCGCTCATGGACATGATGGATAGGGTGTTCAAAGCATTTTTGGGCAAATTTCGTCGTCATTGTGTTCATTGACGATATTCGATCTATTCAAGGACCGTAAAGGATCATGCAGAGCATTTGAGGAAAGTGTTAATGACCTTGAGGAAAACCACTTTTATGCGAAATTTTCCAAATGTGAGTTCTGGTTGGAACAAGTGGCCTTCTTAGGTCATATAGTCTCGAGAGATGGTATAGCCGTGGATCCTGCAAAGATTGAGGCCGTGAGTTCGTGGGCCAAGCCGACTTGCCACCGAGATACGCAGCTTCCTAGGTTTGGCGGTTACTACCGTCGGTTTATTAAGGATTTTTCCGCCATAGCCTCGCCTCACTCGTCCGACGAGGAAGGGTGTCGAGTTTGTTTGGGACGGTAGGTGTGATGAGAGCTTTGCCGTGCTCAAGCGCGCTTTGACTTCACCCCGGTGTTGGCGATCCGGAAGGGACAGTGGTTTCGTGGTTTACAAACGATGCTTCCAAGTTCGGGTTGGGTTGTGTGTTGATGCAAAGACGGGAAGGTCATTGCTTATGCTTCTCGTCACCAAGCCATATGAGCAGTAACTATCCGACTCATGATATGGAGTTGGCGCAGTGGTGTTTGCAATCAGATTTGGAGGCATTATCTATACGGTGAGCGATTCAGATGTTTACCGATCACCGAGCCTCAAGTATCTGCTTACCCGAAAAGAGTTGAACATGAGGCGAGGAGATGGTTAGAGCTAGTGAAAGATTATGATTGCGAGATTCGGTACCATCCGGTAAAGCCAACGTTGTAGCTGATGCATTAAGTAAAAAGACGTCGCACTCTGCTGTATCGCTGAGTTCCCAGCCCAGATTGCAGAGAGAGTTCGAGCGGGCTGAGATTGCAGTATTGCTGGGTGAGGTTACTGCCAGAGTAGCTCAGTTGACAGTCCAGCCATCGATTAGGCAGCGGATTATTGATAGTCAGCTGAGTGACCCTGCACTTAAGAGGTTGGTTGACAGAGTCAGTGTTGACGGCGACTTTGATTTTGTATATTCACCGCATGGTGGGCCGACGTCTGAGGCCGGATGTGTGTTCGGATGTTGCCGGTTTGCGGCGAGTTGCTCTCGTGAGGCCCACGTTCTCCGTTTGCTTGGCACCCCGGGGGTACCAAGATGTATCAGGATCTTAAGCAGACATTCTGGTGGATGGGTATGAAAAGAGGTGTTGCGGAGTTTGTCAGTCGATGTCTCACTTGTCAGCAAGTGAAGGCACCCAGGCAGAGACCAGTTGGATTGTTGCAGCCGCTGAGTGTGCCTTAGTGGAAATGGGAAGAAATCTCCATGGACTTCATTTCGGGTTTGCCGAGGACTCCGAGGAAGTTCACTCAGATCTGGGTGATAGTTGACCGTTTGACTAAGAGCGCACACTTCATTCCCGGTAGAGACACTTATACCGTGGAACAGCGATGGCGCACTGCTTCTTAGAGCGAGATCATTCGCTATCACGGTGTGCTGTGAGGATCGTGATCGACCGTGATTCGAGGTTCACTTCTCGTTTCGAGAGCGCTCGAGAAGGGTTTAGGCACCGAGTGCGCCAAAGATAACTTTTCACCCTCGCATCGATGGTCGATCGAGAGGTGAACCAGATTCTCGAAGATATGTTGAGGGCTTGTGTGTTGGATTTCCCGGGCAGTTGGGACCAGTATCTGTATCTGATGGAGTTTGCATATAACAACAGTTATCAGTCGACGATTCAGATGGCTCCATTCGAGGCTTTGTATGGCAAGCGTTGCCGATCTCCTGTGTTCTGGGAAGAGGTTGGTGATAGGCAGGTTTTGGGTCCCGAGTTGCTGCAATTGACCAATGATGCTGTGCAGAAGATTAGAGCCCGTATGTTGACAAAGGCGAGAGCGCATGTAAGAGTTATGCCGATGTTCGACGTCGGGATTTGGAGTTTGAGGTTGGTCAGCATGTATTCTCCCAGAAGAAGGTCGCACCAATGCGAGGAGTTTTGAGGTTTGGCAAGCGTGGGAAGCTGAGTCCCCATTTTGTTGGTCCGCTTGAAATCCCGGAGAGGATCGGCCAAAGTTGCTTATCGATTAGCCTTGCCTCCGTCATTGTCGCAAGAATGGTACACGCAGTATTTCATGTATCGATGTTGAGGCAAGACGTGTTTGGACCGTCGCACATTGTGGATTTTGAGCCTTTGCACCGAATGAGGATTTGAGCTTCGAGGAAAAGCCGTGGGAATTCTTGCCTTTGAGACAAAGACAACTGCGTGTCGTGAAATCCACCGTAAAGGTTCAGTGGAGGAGTCAGAGTTTAGAGGAAGACACTTGGGAACGGGAGGATGAGATGAGATTGCAGTATCCCGAGCTGTTCCAATCTTAAGTGACTTTCGAGGACGAAAGTCTTGTAAGGGGGGAGTATTGTAACGGCCCGGAAAATTTCATCTCGGTCTTCCCGGGAGGCCCAGGGGCATTTTGGTAATTTTGGGTCGGGCCGACAGGGCCGGTTTTGAAATTAAATTTGTCGAAATAATTATGAGTCAATTTGAAAAGAATTGGGATTTTTGGTGAAGGCGTTTGGGATTGGGAAGGAGCAAAAATAAATAGGGAATTAAATAGCGCGTCGAGCAGGAATTGAACCAGGGCCGTGTCACATGCTAGGCGGAGGGCACAGCCAGCCGAGCCACCGCGCTCGTTTGTTAACTTAATCGCGCGATCTTGTCCTTATGCTTGTCTCTCCCCTGTTTTGCTTTAAAAGGCAGCTCGCCCGAGCTTTGCCCCACTTTTCTTCTTCTTCTTCCTCGCGATCACCCCCGACCGACTGGCTTTTCTCGCGAATTCTCCTTCCCCCACGCCGACCTCGACTTGCCGGAGCTCCTTCGCCGCTCGTCTCCCTCCGGTAAGCTTTCCTTTCTCTTCTCTTCTCTTTTCCTTCTCCTCCGAATCCATTTCTTCTCCCTAGTTTCGTTTCCGTTCATCGGCCGAGTTGAGGCGATTTGAAGTATGGGTATTGTGCAGCTAGTGTAGGGGAGTTCTTCTTCAAGGAATCGAGCGTCGAATCCCCGTGGATCGCTTGGATTTGTGTCTTTTGTTCGCCCCTATTCGCGCGCCAAAACAGAGCCCCCTGCTCGTCGAGCTCGCCAACCAGTGTCCGTCCGTCGCGCGCAGCTTCGCCCAGCCTCCGCAACGCTGCGCCCGAGCCCCCTTTCGCCGAAGTTGTGCCAAAGCCACGCGAGCGCCCAGTGAAGCTTCTCGCTTCGCCCTGCATCTCCAAGCGCAGCAGCGCTTCGTCGCCCGGCGCGCGTCCGCTCCCCAAAGATGCGCACCCAACGCGCCACGCGCCCATTTCTGCGCCCAGCGCGCCCTTCGAGCCACGCTTGCTTTGCCCGTTCGTGCAATCGGCTCGTTCGTGCGCTCGTCGTGTGCCTCGTGAGTTGCTCCCGAGCCGAGCCTTGTTTGTTTTATTATATTTAGGCCTATTGTGTGATTTTTGTGTTGATTGATAGGTTCCCGTAGCTAGATCGAGATTGTTCGCGACTTAGGATTTCGTGCCAAACCGTCCCCACCCAAGGTAAGGATTTCTTACCGGTTGTGTGGACCTCGCGATATTATATGTGATTGTTGATTGATTGCTTGTTTGTGATTATTGACATGTGTAGCTAGGTGCTTCAATCTGAATTCCCGCTTAGCATGATTTCTTGGTTAATTCTCATGTTAATCCATGCTAGGTTGTTCCTTTACGGCATGCTCGTATCTGCTTCCTTGCTTCGTAGTAGCATGCTAGGCTCGTTGTATTCTTATTGAGCACGTATTGGATTTTATGGAATTGTTTGTCGCTTTGCTAGGCGAGTTAGAATTGCGGTAGATAGCATCATCCGGGCCGATGCATAAAGAACCTTGCATCCATGGCGGGGGCGTCGAGCAAGTCATTCCGCCCCCGACCCCGTGAGGGATTTGCTAACCCGAGCGGTAGGCCCCGCAATCTTGGGTGAGGGTGGCGGTCGTTAAATGCCCCAACGGTCGGGATGATGACTTGGCATTGCCTCGCCCCCGGCAGCCGGCATGTCCTCGGCATGTTTGGCAAGAGCCCACGATTGCCACTGTTAAGGCAAGGACGGCTTCTCGGTGTAAGCCTACCACGACCGTTTCTTGGCCCCAGTGCGGTGGTTCAGCCGACATAGTTTACGTGTCCGTGTCTCACACCCCTATGTCGCTGACACCGATCCAAAGATTTAGTTAGGCGTGGTGATCGGATATGGGCGCCTTGCCTTCGCACTCGCAACCCCATAGTCTCGCAGTGAGCACGCGGCATGCTTACGCCATTACAAATACGATCGAGAGCTCCTCGGGATTGTGAGCCGCTGTACCTTTCGTCGACAAAGAGATGACAGCCGAGGCCGGGACTTGTTTCTCATATAGGGCGACTTATGTATTGGACTGTGTGATGATTTTATTCCGGACTAAGCCACCGAGTTGGCATCCGAGGCCCAAGTGTGGGCTAGGCTATGTGCTCTATTCTGTGTTATATTCATAGCTTGCATACGCTCATCGAGATGACCATGTATATCGTATTGTACCCCGGTTGGGGATTCTTACTGAGTAATTCGTTACTCACCCTTATTCTGTGGTTTTCCACAGGTAATCGTGGTGCGCGACCGGATGCCTGAAGGAGGAGCTGTGATCATGGGGCCCAGTCTTCCAACTCTGATTTTTGTATTATGACTCTCGTGTGTTTTTGTTTTCCCCTGAATGCATGTAGTCGGGCACGAAGCCCTAGGATGTTTGTAAATATTTGTGGATTCCAAAGATGTTGTATCCGAACAGTTTTGAATGGCTTTTAGTAAATCTCTGATCGAGTAAACTTTGGAAATGTATTTATCCCGAACAGTGCTTGGAAACAGGGACGGAGTTTCAGGGAAAATGTCTAGTTTTTAAAGGGGTTATTTTGAATGTTTTGTTTTAATTGGAATCCGAAATCATGTCTGTTTAAATGTCCTTTACTTTGAATACATGCATTGGGATAAGGGCCCATTTAGTGCCCCATTCGGGTCGGTCCCTTACAGTAATTTATTTGGTTGTGGTTATCCTGCAGTAAATATAGCTATAATTCATGTTTAATTTGTATTATAACAGGTTTAATTATTTGGGAATAATTTAAAATACGCCGTTATGCTGTTGAAATGTATATAGAATTTCAATATTCCAAATTTTTAAATTTTGCCATCTAAATTTGTAACTTCTAAATTAAAATACTTATAGTTGTTTTGTGTTATTCAGGTAGTTATCTACAATCATGATCATGAAAGGCGGTCCAGTTGTTTTGTTCAATCATGAAAGGCGGTCCAGTACATTCACATTTAGTTATTTTCTTTCTATGGATATTTGAACTTTATGTTCAATTATGTTTTAAATAACATTTGTACACACTTTTATGTTGAATTTTTTTCTATTGAATTAGTAACATTTGGCATTTAATTTTTTGTGTTGATGTCTAATGTTATTAAATTTATTTCGTATTGAAGTATTTTGGTAAAGAATGAATATCTACATAAAATAAAAATTAGAAAAAAATATTTAAAAAAATATTCGGAAGCACTAAGGCGACGGAACTCCGTCGCTGTAAAGACCTATCGCGACGGAACCAATGTTTGTCGCGGTAGCTACTTACCGCAACAGAATATATGTCTGTCGCGGTAGGTACCTATCGTGACGGAACACATTCCGTCGCCGTAGGAACCTACCACGACGAACAAAGATTGCGTCGCGATAGGTTTCAACGGCGACGGAACGTTTTCTCGACAGAATTGGGAACTTTGGCCGACGGAGAACATTTTTCCGTCGCGATAGGCTACCGCGACGCGTTTTACCCGACGGAAGTGGCGACATAAGTTTTTCCGTCGCGGTAGCCTTTCGCGACGGAAATCAGCACCTATCGCGACGGAAATTTCCGTCGCGGAAAGCCTCGATTCTTGTAGTGTGAGACATTGTCCCAAATCTTCCTTTTTCTCTTTATTCTTTTGATTTTTCCATTTTATAACTGTTCAATATTTTTTATTTTGGTTCCCACAAGGGCCAACCGAATAGTTGAGGCTAAAGATTTCAAGACATACTTTCTTGAGAGATCACTAATTCGAAGAGGTTGAAAAATGCTTAAACTAGAATAACCTTCAAAAAAGAAAAAAGTTTTGGGATAATTATAATGACAAAGTGACTGCCTGGGCACCAACTATCTTTTTGCTGTTCCAACTACTTTTTTTTTCTTGTTTATTTTATGAAATTTTTATTTTTCTGTGCTTTCTTTTTTGAGATAAATTTACTTTGCTTTTTATTTACAAAAATTAATTTACATTCTTTTGGGAATAAATTTTAAACTTTGTTTATATATATATATATATATATATACATACAAAGTTCAAAATTTATTGGCAACAGAATTGAAATTAAATAATAACTTTACAACATTTAAATTTTAAAAAAAATTAGTATAAAATTATTTTCTAAATAGGTTACTACCATAAGTTGAACTAATCTCTATTTAATAAAAAATTCATTGATTGAAAATAATTTATTTCTTTTTTATGGAAATTGATTGAAAATATTTGATAGAATAAAAAAAATCCATTCATCAATAAAAAGAAGTCACATTTAATTATGAGAACCAAATAGTGATTATACTATGTAAAATGAAATAAAAGTGCAAGTTAAGGCCAATTCATCTAATTTGACAAGAAAAATTGAACTTAAAAAACTATAATAAATTCAAATTCAAGAAAAGAAAGTGAATTTTTATAAATAATGAACTAAATGAATCCATCTTCCTAAAAGAGAAAGGACAGAATAATAATTAAGAGGTTTATTTTTTCGTACGTCCTGATAATTAAGAGTTTAAATATGAAAAATAAACAGAGAGCCCATTTTTATGTATTTTTTCCCTATTTAATCAATAAAATTTTATTAAATAGAGTTTAGTTCAAGTTATGGTAGAACCTATTTAGAAAATAATTTCATACTAGTAAGATAAAAATTCAAATGTTGTAGTGTTAGATAAATTAATTGAATTTATGCATCTATTACTAAGAGTATTTGTTATTTTTAGGTTTTTAAAATACTTTTCACAAATAGATTTATGGAATATAAGTAGATTTTGAATTTCAATTACTTTTAGCGATATTTTAAATATTTTTTAAGTTAAATAACTATTCAAAAAATAGAAATGAACTGATGACATTTTGATTCATGAGTACACTTGTTTGTTTTGTTGAACTATTGATTTTGTTGCCATTTTGTTGATTGAAATTAGTATCATAAATGCATACAATTTTTAAAATTAAATTAAAAATAAATATTAATGTCAGTAATTATATTTTGTTCAAATGAAACAAAAATACAGATTAAGACATATTTATCTAACACAATGATAAAAATATAAATTTTATATACATGTATATAATTTTTATATAAAGAGCAAAATGAATTTATCTCCAAAAAGAAAACATAGAAAGATAGAAATTTCATAAAATAAACAAAGAAAAAAAATGTGGCATCGACAGCAAAAGATGATTGCTGCCCAGGCAGCTCAGTAAATATTACTCATACATAAAATAATGAGAGGCTTCCTATCGAAGATTAGTGGCGCAGTTAATTATCTTGTCTGGTGTTAGTCTATTTCAATTTCACGATCACGAGTCCAAGCTTTCAATTTTAAAAATAAAACAAATTTGGAAACTAATATTTTTGTTTCCAAATTTTTGTTTGATTTCTATAAATATAAGTTAGATGCAGGATATCTTAATAAGAAAAAGTGCATAGATGATAAAAAAAAAACAATTATATAGATGATAAAAAAAACATCTACGCAATTAATCATATAAAATGCACTTATAAAACATCGTGACATGAATGTAAGGTGACACATAAAATAATAAAAGCATTTTTTCTATTAGCACTTTTACAAGAATTGATTCTTTTTTTAAAGTATTTTTAGGGGTGATTTTTTTAGTAATTTTTTAATCATATTCAAAATCACTTTTTATTATCTGACCGAATACAATTCTACGAACATTTTGAAAAAAAAATGTTTAAAACGAGTTAAATTAAGCAGCCAAAAGTACGATCAATAAGAAAGAAAATGATACGACCATATTATAGTTTAAGTTTAGGATTTATTTCTATATCATAATAAAACTACCACTAAAGTGAAAATATCTAGTCAATAAGTTATATTATTTTTAATCATTTCATGCAGATACCATTCAAACATACTTGAAACAAAAATGTCTTTGTAATAAGCAAAAAAAAAAAAAAATCTTTTTAGATTTGAGTTACCAACAAATTGGCTAGGAAATGGAAGTTATGTTGGTTCGAAGTATGGGATTAAAGTTTTTAATGATCAACAATAACTTATTAAAAAAAAAGAGAGAGAATTTGTTCAGGTTACAATTTTGTTGTTGTTGTTGTGTATTTTAGTTATAATATTCTTTTAGAAATATTTCATTTATACCTGATTTTGGAGTTTTATTATTATTATTATTATTATTATTTGTATATTAAAATTCTACCATGTACCATCTTTTAATTGAAGAATATTAACTGAATTGATTTAAAATTATTTGTGATATTGATTGAAAACTTTTTGTTGCATTGATTTAAGTTATCATAAACATGATTTTTTTTGTCATTTTATAAGATCTGCTCTAATTTTTTGGTATGCACGATTTATTTTCTAAAATGTTATTATTTGTAGAATATTTTTGGATTTAAAATATATATATATCTGAAAAATCTCCTATTAAAAAGAGGTTTTTTTTATAAATATACCAAATAAAAAAAATATTTACAAATGTATGCTCCTAAAAAAATATTAGCAAAAATAAATTTCATTAATGATATTATTAATTACCTTAATTACTCATTTACTACAATACCCTCCAATTTCTAATTTTAGAATTTCGAATTATTAATAAAATAGGGAAAAAATGTCCAACTTCCATAACCACTATCCCTAAAATCGTGTCACCATTATTGCGATTTGATTCAAAATAAAAACCACCACAGTTTCTCTCCCCATTTCCAACTTTTCTTCTTTTCATCGTCTTCCTCATTTCTCTGTAAAAAAAAGTCTGGTTCAATAGCAACAATCAAAATACTTAGAACCTATGAAGTAAATAAATACACTATTATATAAATAAATACAATATGAGGTAAATAAATACAGTATTATATAAATAAATACAGTATGAGGTAAATAAATACAGTATTATATAAATAAATAAATACAGTATTATATAAATAAATACAGTATGAGGTAAATAAATACAGTATTATATAAATAAATACAGTATTATATAAATAAATAAATACAGTATGAGGTAAATAAATTCAGTATTATACATAGGTGGTATAAATACATAACCTATGAGCAATAATGCGAATGAGGATACTTGCAGAGCCTATGGGATAAATAAATACAGTATTATACATTAAGTATACATAATATAGTATAGAACTACATTTTAATATTTTGGAAGATGGATTTTCAATGAATAGAGTATAAATACGGTATAAACACAATAAACAACCAATACGGTATCGTGAAACGAAAAAAATCGTGAGTAAATAATGCTACAATTTTCTCGTATTCATGTTATAGTGGAATGCCGTAATTAATTAAATGTATAATATACATGGTACATAACATACATCAGTAACAAGAAGTTTGGAAAATATAATCTGACATACAATATATATGGTTGGTTTAGAATTTATAGCATGAGAAACAAGGCATGAGTAGTGTTATCAGTAATAAGGTATTGCAGTGTTGTCATGGATCAAATATTGTTTTGTTTGGTAGATTTACAAGAGAATAAGCACGTACCAAACTATATCACTACGTTGGTAGGAAATAAAAGCACTACGTTGGCAAAAAGGTGGACAGAACACGTCGAAAAATAGAGATGAGTGTGTTTTGGTTGGAAATGACGTTAAAAAACAAGTGAGTGGAAATTTTGTTGATCAAATTTTACGGATGAGAAGACGATGGAGAATAGGAGGGAGACAAAATAGATCTAGAAAATAAAGGGGAGGGAAGAATGTCAAATGTTAGTTAAGGAATCTATTTTTAGTTGGAAAATGCTATTTAAGAAAATATAATCAACAAATCTTTGCATTAAATATAATTAGAGAAAATCAAAGTAAGGACAAAATTGGATTATTCAAAATTGATTTAGCTGGATTTTTAAATGGAAAATCAGTTTTACAAAACGAAATGGTGAAGGAATAGATTTGTAATTATTTATTAAAACAGTATTATTCAATATAATTTCCCTATTAGAAAAGCAATTATTACCATTTTAAATAATGGGAGCAATATAATATCATAAGTAGTGATGACATGGAAAGGATGACAACAATTGAAATAATTTGGGAAGAAAGAAATGGCCCATAGCCATGGAAAAGGGTTTTTGGCACAAAATCTTTCTTGGGAAATTGTAGATAATGTCTACATTTCCTATATTTATTAAAAGAATGTTTTTTTAAAAAAAGTTTAAATTAATGTCTAAATAAAAGTTGAGGGAAGTAAGATAAATAAATCATTTCCATACTACCTTTATTCTATATTTGCGGATTATTTAAGAAAAAAAAATCTGACAAACTTTTTCAACCTGCCGCATAAATCAAGGAATAACAAACTAACAAGATGTTATATTTTATTATTTTTTTAAAAAATCGGGATATATATTTCAAAATAGCTTCCATTTAAATAGTTTAAACTTATTATCACCCCTTACATCTACCAAAAAAGTATCTTAACCACTCATTTTTTGTATTTTTCAATTTTTTCTATTTAAAGTTTACATTCATCTCTATCACAGATCACTTTTCCAATGTAGTTGAAAATGGAAATGGCGCCCCCACTACAAGGCACTCTCATATCAGTTTTTTCGATTTTTGGTTTGCAAATGATCATCATTAATTAGAAGTTTGGCAACTCAACGGGACAAAGAGAGTATCTCGCACATACTCCTCCAACATTTTTTTTACACAATATCCAACACAGATCCAACTATAAGGGACCGACCCGAATGGGGCACTAAATGGGCCCTTACCCCAATGCATGCATTCAAAGTAAAGGACATTTAAACAGACATGATTTCGGATTCCAATTAAGACAAAACATTCAAAATAACCCCTTTAAAAACTAAACAATTTCCATGGAACCTGTCCCTGTTTCCAAGCACCTGTTCCAAGATAAATACATTTCCAAAGTTTACTCTGATCAGAGATTCACTAAAAACCATTCAAAACCTGTTTAGATACAAAATGCTGGAATCCACAAATATTTACAAAACATCCTAGGGCTCCGTGCCCGGCTACATGCATTCAGGGGAAAACAAAACATAAAGAGTCATAATACAAAAATCAGAGTTGGAAGACTGGGCCCCCTGATCACAGCTCCTCCTTCAGCCATCCTGTCTCGCAACTTGGTTACCTGTGGAAAACCACAATAATAAGGGTGAGCAACGAATTGCTCAGTAAGAATCCCCAACCGGGGTACAATACGATATACATGGTCATCTCGATGAGCGTATGCAAGCTATGAATATAAACACAGAATAGAGCACATAGCTTAGCCCACACTTGGGCCTCGGATGCCAGCTTAGGGTCTTAGTCCGGAATAATATCACCACACAAGTCGCCCTATACGAGAAACAAGTCCCGACCTCAGCTTGTCTACTGTCGACGAAAGGTACACTGGCTCACAATCCCGAGGAGCTCTCCATTCGGCGCTGTAATGAGCGTAAGCATGCACCGCGTGCTACTGCAGAACTATGGGGTTGCTGCGGAGGCGGCAAGCGCCCATGTCCATCACCACGCCTAACTAAATCTTTGGATCGGTGTCACCGACATAGGGTATGAGACTCGACACGTAAACTATGTCGGCTGAACCACCGCACCGGGGCCAAGGAACGGTCGTGGTAGGCTTACACCGTGAAGCCGTCCTTGCCTTAACAGTGGCAATCGGGGCTACGGCCGAACACGCCGAGGACGTGCTTGCCATCGCCGGGGCGAGGCAATGCCAAGTCATCATCCCGACCGTTGGGGCATTAACAATCGCCACCCTCACCCAAGATTGCGGGGCCTCTTCGCTTGGGTTAGCTAATCCTCACGGGGTCCAGGGACGGAATGACTTGCTCGGCGTCCCCGCCATGGATGCAAGGTACTTTATGCATCGGGCCCTGATGATGCTATCTACCCGCAATTCTAACTCGCCTCTAGCAAACGACAAACAATTCCATAAAATCCAATACGTGCTCAATAAGAATACAACGAGCCTAGCATGATACTACGAAGCAAGGAACAGATACGAGCATGCTAGAAAGAAACAACCTAGCATGGATTAACATGAGAATTAAATCAGGAAAATCATGCTAATCGGGAATTCAGAATCGAGAACCTAGCTACACATGTCAATAAAAACAAACAAGCAATCAATCAACAATCGCATAATATATCGCAGGGTCCACACAACTCCGGTAAGAAATCCTTACCTTGGTCGTTGACGATTTGACACGAAAACCTAAACGGCGAACGAACCCGAACTAGCTACCGAGAACCTATCAATCACAACAAAAATCACACAATAGGCCTAAATATAATAAAATAAACGAGGCTCATCTCGGGAGCAACTCACGAGGCGCGACGAACGCCCGAACGAGCCGATTACACGAACGGGGCAGCAACGAGGCTGGCTGGGCGCGCTGGGGCGCAGGAGTGGGCGCATGGGCGTGCTGGGTGCGCGCGTTGGGGCGCGGACGAGCGATGGGGCGCGGACGCGGGCGCGCGAGCGATGCAGAGGCGCGAGGGCGCGCGCGCAGCGCGTGACACGGAGGCCGGGCGAGCGTGCGCGCGCGAGGCGAGGCGTCTGCGGCGCGCGCGGCGGCGAGGGCTCTGTTTACTGCGAGCGAACAGGGCGGCGAAGGAGAAACCCAAAATCGAGCGATCCACGGGGATTCGACGAGCGATTCTTGGATGGCGAACTCCCCTACACTAGCTGCACAAAACCCATACCTCAAATCGCCTCGACTCGGCCGAAAAACGAAATCGAAACCAGGGAGAAAGAAATCGGATTTTTGAAGGAAAGGAGGAAGAAGAAGCTTACCTGCTGCTTGGGGATGGAAAACGACTTCGAATTGGAGACGAAGCTTGGTCGAACAGAGCTGGAGAAGGAAGAAATCGCAAGGAAATCGTCTGTCGGTCAAAGGGAATCCGCGAAGAAGAAGAAGAGGAAATGGGGAAGGAGCTTCGGCCGACTCTGTTTTAAACCAAAACTCAGCACAAACTGGCTTATATATATAATCGTGCGTTTAGATTAACAAATGTGCCCAGTGGCTAGGCTGGCAGCGCCCCCTGCTTAGCACGCGATACGACCTTAGCTCGAATCTCACTCGACGCGCTATTTAATTCCCTATTTATTTTTACCTTTTCCCAAGCCCAAATGTCTTCTCCAAAATTCCCGATCCCATTCAAATCGACTCATAATTTTTCCGGCAATTAACAATTACATAACCGACCCTGTCGGCCCGACCCGAAATTACCAAAATGCCCCTGGGCCTCCCGGGAAGACCAGGATGAAATTTTCGGGCCGTTACACCAACCCTGTCGAAGCGCCGCCCAAACATGGATAGTATCCCCACGTGTACTCCTCTAGCCATTGTACAGTTCTACGTGTACTCCTCTAGCCATTATATAGTTCTTGCAACATAGATTTTATCTTTAGCAGCCTTGATCGGCGTGAGATAGTCATCATGTAGGTGTCATCAGTCTCCAAAGATTGAGACGACCACGACAATATATGTGATTCAGTATGCATGGTAATCATAGTATACACGAGTACACACACCGAGTGCAAGACAATGTACATGCATTACCAATGATACGTATTGGTGCATGTGCATAAGTAGAACAGAAGATGCAAATAATAAGATATGCATGGAAAGTTATCATACTCTTGGGATAAACTAGACAACAAGGGTATATACAGTGTGTACATCTTATACAAAGATGGAGATCCCACGAGAAGCTATCATACATTTGGGATAGTCTAAACATCAAAGATATATGCTTCCTATGGAACGAAGACGAAGATCCCGTGCGAGTCACAAATATATACGGGCAACAAGTGAGTTCTTTTTATTTTTTTAAATATATGTTTGAGCTTGATTTCATTTTATTTGTTCTTTTTTTAATTAATTAGTTTCAACCTCAAAATATTCATGAAAAAGCTAATTACGTAGGTAATAAACATTCATATCTTTCTAAGAAAAACACATTCAATTCATATTTTTTCTTTTAAAAAAATTAATATAAACAACTTTTTTTTATTAGGTTCATCAAAGAATCGTTTGAGAATTTTGCAAAATCCAAATAACAACATATTTTGTTTAGGTTGTTACAAAAAGTTAAATTTTAAATAAAAATAATTTTTAAAAAGGATTTTAAATCTTGAGGTATCATTGTCCAATTTTATATTTAGAATTAATAATTTATTTTTCAAATTTAAAAATATACATTAATTTAAAATCTAAAATACTATAGATATTCTCTTAATATAGTTTCTAATTTCAGACATTTCCCTAATTCTCCCATTTTTCTTTCTAAATTTTATGCTGAAGAAATACATGAAGAGCCATGTGCCCAAAAGTGAGAAATCTTTCTATGAATGATCGAAGAAAAATTCCCCTTTGATTAAAAGAAAAAAAAACCCCCAAAATGAGAATGACCCATAGAATTTGAAAGCTTAGGGCTTTTGTAAGTAGTGGGCTTTGGAGCCCATTATCTTAACTTATACATGCATGACCAGACTTATCAAAGGTTTGAGTTTGAGTTTGAGTTTGAGTTGTTGCATCTTAACTAAAACACAACAACACATATGATACAAGAACTTCATATATCTTTTGCCATTTTATTATAATTCAACTCTATCATGTTTTGTGTTGTGGATGAATTAACAATTCCTTGTGTATGATCCAATATATCAATCACAACGTTCAATGATTTATTTATTTATTTTATGAGGATAAGTATTTTCAAGAAAAAAAATCATTTTTAAATCAAGAAACAATAATTTATACGAGAAGCTTGATTGAAAATTGAAACTTTAGCCATTTATGAGCTCATTGAAGTTACGATGTCTAGGGACATGTGAAGTTAGAGAAAGAATATCATGAATTAAACTCCTGAATTTAGTTTGAAACAACAATAACTTGATTGATAGATAATTTGATGATAGCCGTTATATTTCAACTCTCTTGTTTAGAGTATTTATCTTATTAAATTAGATTAATGTTAACCACTTTTATATTCTTATTATATTATTTAAGGTTTTTTAAACTCATTAGGTTTACATAACATAATGTTGTCTATTGTTCTTTATATATAGATGAAAATCACGTTTAGAAGTTTAAAACTAAACATTCAGTTGACTTTCAAGAGGTATTTCAATATCGAAATTTGAAAATAAAAGATAGTGGTTATGACTATGAAGGAGTTTGAGTGTTATGAAGGGGTTTTTTTAGATCGAGGGATTATTAATTGTTGTGTTAAAAACACCCATTTGAATCGAAGAGATTAGTTGTGGGTGGAAATTCTCATTTGAATTGAGAGGTTATGAATGATTGAAGTTAAAATAATATTGCATCGTATGAGAAATTTATAAGAAAATTGTTAAAGATTTTATAGGGGCTTTTTAAAAAAATTTGGAGCAGTTGTATCCAAATGTAGGGTTGTGCCAACCCTTAAACAAATTCTCTTATCTTTTTTTGAAAGCCAACAAATTATCTATCTAAACACACCAAATATAAAGTATGTTTTAATTCATTCAAAATATGATAAAATTTATTTAACAATTTCGAAATCACTTTCCCATGCTCTTGGAATGTATCAATTAATAGCTATGCCAGGAATGTACATAATATATATCTTAGAATTTGTTAGGGATACTTATAAATGTCAATATATAAAAAGAAAATCTATTAAACAAAATGGCCTCTTAGCTCAGTTGGTTAGATCGTCGTGCTAATAACGCGAAGGTCGCAGGTTCGAAACCTGCATGGGCCACCATTTTTTTTGTATTTTTTCCATTCGTAAACCAGCGGTTTCCATTTTGATAACTTTCGACTCGGATTAATTCAGCGATTCATCAATGGTTCCGCCGGTTCGTCACAGCTGCGATTGTCTTCTTCAATCCGTTTCGCAAATCGATTCAAAATGGTAAAACCCTAAATTTCTCGCAATTGGTAGCTTCAATTTTTGTTTTTGATTTTATTAGGTTTGCTTGGCGTGTTTATTGCCTCTGTTTCTCATTCCAATCGTTGCCCGTTCTATTCGATTTGATTATGGTATGCCAATACCATTAATTTCTCTTCATCAAATTATCTTAGAGATTTTAGGTTTGAGATCTGTTTGAATTTGGTTTCCCTTGAATTTTGTTTTAGGGCAAAATTTATGGAATGTTTGGGTGGGAGTATAGAAAGCCGCAGAGGGTACCGCCGTCTTGCCCCTATCGCCCTGCTGCCAAACAGAATAGCAATGTGAGTGTTCTGCTATCGATTTTGTACTTTATTTTTGTTTTGTATTCGATTGAATAATGCTACTAGCTGCGACGATGGAGTGTATCTTCTATCCAATTGTGGTTTTGAGCAATGGGTAAAAGTGGATACATTTGGGAGAAAAACCAACTTTCTGTTCATCAGTGTTTTAAAAGGTGAGTGAGTAGGCGTGCCTGGGCTCAAGTCCTGCCTTTTGCGCCTTGCTTGCCCCAGACGACGCGCCTTTAATAAGGTGTACGCCTAATGGGATTTTTTTTTTTCTTTGTGTTTTAGATCTCCGTACTAGGTCATTCGAAGTGTGTGAAGGTGGATAGTTGAATATTATGTATGTTTTTTTATATTATTCTTGGTTAAAACTTTATTTATGCTCACGAAAAGTGTTTTTATTGTGTATACACACATATATATCATTTTTTTGTGTTTTTTTTATATAGTGCGCCTTAAGTAAAAAAACCCTCGTCTTTTGGTGCACCTTCCAGGCGGCTCCAAAGAACCATTGCGCCTTTGTGTGCCTTACGCTATTTAAAACACTGTCGGTCATTACATTAGCATTTCAATAATTATAAATTTGGTTTGATGAAAGTTAGAATTTGGTGGAGAAAGTTAGAGTTTAGTTCCTATGGTTTTAAAAGCTAGAATTTAGTTCTTATAGTTTGATGATGTCTAAAAAATAGTCATTGTCGTTCATAATTGTTGACAAATTAAATATGTGGAAGTTAGTTATTCATGTGTTAATAATGAAGGTATGAGTTTTAATATTGAAGTTATGAGTTAAGTGATGGATTAAACTTAAAAAAATAACATCTTTTACGTGTACATTAGTTGTTAAAATCATAGGGACTAAATATTTATTTTCTCCTAACCATGAGAACTAAATTCGAGATTTTAAAACCATATGGACTAAATTCTAACTTTCATTTCATTGAAGTATAGGGACTAATTGTATAATTTACTCTAATTTTGAAATCATGATGTTGGTTAGGTACTTGTAGACATTGTGTTGCCGTGGTAGGATAGTTTTCAAAGAGTTCTAAGGCAGATTTTCGAAAAGAGTACACCATAGTGTTTAAAAGGCTCATTGTGAGTCGCGGAAAAGGACTAAGGCTCTACGTTTAGACGTCGTCTAGTGATTAGAATAATAATGTCAATTTGGTCAATTCTGTAAAAAATATATATAAATGTCTCTTATGCTAATTATGAGTCGTGGGAAATTCAACCTATTGATAATTTGACTATCCAGGCACTAAACAAATTTATTGAATTAGTCTATCCTACACATGATAATAGCAGTGAAGTTAAGAAGCTAAGACCTTCAACATTGGCTTTAGCCTTTTAAAATATTGGCACAGGGTTTTAGGACATTTTGGAATCGCTTTTTCTTAATTCTGGATTGAGTAAATAATAGACAGTTTCTTTTAAATTTGATGACATTCATAGATTTTCCCCCCATAAATTTTCCCTACCAAAAACTGAAAACTTGAAAAGGATATCATTATCCGAAATCATAACGCATTATGCGTTTTCATTTGTATATGTTTGTATTTTGGTGTTTTCTTATGTCAGACTTTTTAACAGTTGATATGTGGGTGTTCAACACTACACCCTATTGTCTGGTGGTTTTTTTTTTTTAATTTTTAGAATTTGCTTCTCTGGCTGCTTGTTTCAAGCTTTATCTTGATCTCAACAGGAGTTAGAACCTCTAGCTGATCAGCAACATCCACCACCTCCAAAAGCCATGGAAGCCGTTGATGCGAAGCAAGACTGAATCTGGAAATTTCTGTTGTACGTACGTATCAGCTAGATCGACTACTCTTTGTGGCCCTGAAAGCAGTCGATGCAGTCGATTTTCGGACGCTTTGGTTTCCAATCGGTCAGAAGAAGCAATATAGACATTGTATGTATTCTTTCTGAATGATTTAGCTGGATGCTTTCTCCTAACTAATACCTTCAATACAGCTCATTTTGTCAATTTATGCTTTCTGAATAACTTAGCTGGATGGCTTCAATATGTTTCCTTATTTGTAATTAATCAATACTCGTGAAATCTCCAGGAAGAAAAAGATGAAATTGGCCTAAGAAAATGGTTTCATTCTCTGATTTATTCTTTGAACTGCCTTGTCGCTTTATGTTAACGTTTCATGTGAAAATGATTACCATAAATTGAACTTGTCACTTCAAGACTTTCCTACCAAACTACTTTTTAATAATACACATTTCCAAGTGATATATCTTGGGAGAAGAGTTGATGTGCACCGAAGTTGGCTTGAATATTTATAGGCATAAAAAAAAAAAAAAAACTCCCACTTGTTTTAACTAAGACTCAGGAATATTTGAATCTATTTCGGTATGTCAGATTTTTCAAAATTTGTGAAATACAGAGAAATAACCTTTTTTTTTTTTCGATACATACAGTAATAACTTATCCAGCGAGATTACCTACTTTTTGCTATGGACATGAACACACGAGTTTTAATTAGACGATACCATCACAAATAGAATTTTTAATAGTATTGAAATCAAATCAAGAGGTTACGGGGTGTTCTTTTGTTCAATTGAGTTTTAATTAGATGTTCGTTTGTTGTATTTATAGAGGATTTAGAAATCAATATTTACTAATTATTTCTAAAAAATCATATTCAAACGAGTTATTGTAATTACTTAGAATAACTTCTCATTTTTAATTATTCATTTTTAATTGCTCAAAATAATTCCTCATTTTAAGTAATAATTCATTTTTAACTATTCAAAATAATTCATTTTTAATCACTTATTACTAATTATTAATTTTTAACTACTCAAAATAATTCTTTCACATTTAAATAAACTATTGTCTCTAATTCAACAAAATAAAAAATCTCATCCAAACAAGTTTTTTGCTGCAACTCCTTCATAAAATTTACATCCGAATATTCTAACTTCTCCAACTAACTCCTCATCCATACACCTCCTACCTGTTCAAATCTTCATTTCTATATGTGGTTAATTTAAAAAGAATCAAATTGACATAAAGGTAAGGTGAAACAATAGTAAGGATTAAAAGGAAAAAAAGTATTATTATTGAAGCTCTAAATGTGGGATGTAAAGATTTAGAAAGAGACTATTGCCAGCTTCCAAGTAATACAATGTTTTTTTTTTCAAAAATATTATTATTGAAATCAAGTAGGAGAATGAATTGTGGTGGGTGACAAAATGGAAAGGCAACTTTATGTGATGAAGACAAATATCAACATCTTGGTTGGGTTCAAACTCATTCCAACCCTTCTTTTTGCAATCTTTAAATTCACTTTTATAAAATTGACATCAACCACCCATTAAGAAGACCCTCCATTTTCAGCTTCTTTTCAGACATAGAAAGATCCCATCATTTCCAATTATATCCCATTATGAACAGATTTCAATTTTTCTAAACTCTATCAAACTACTATAAGAAATGTGAAAATCTCGCATTTAATTTTTTGAAATCAAATTCACTTTTTTCAGTATATATTGGGGGAGGGGGACCAAATGCCAATTCTCATAATCGAACTTATGATGTTGGTATTGAATTAGTTTGCAATCAAACAATGAAACCATTGTGTTACTAACTCATTTGGTAAATTAAATTCACTTTTTAAACCTGTCTTCATGGTCTTTGAGGTTAAAATATCATTTTTGATAGACGTACTTTTTTTTAAGTACATATTAAGGAGGAGTACAAATACTGATTCTCGAGATCGAATCTGTGATGTTGGTGTTGAATTAGTTTACACTCAAACAATAAAACTATTGTGCGGCGATAACTTTTGAAGTTTATTCTATTTTGATTTCTAAAATTTTACACGTCCATTTTTATTCTATGTATTTTCAAAAAAGCTTATTGTTTATTGTTAATTTTTTTTAAACAATCACTATCTATTAACTTTTTATAAATCTTAGAATTATTTTCACATTTTGTCCTTTTTTTGTATTAAAATTTGTATGGTTATTGAAGTAAGTTAATTAAAATTAACTTTAAACTTTTTATTGAAATCATTTTAATCTTTTTTTAAACTACCCAAACTAAAATTAAATATTTAAAAGTTTGGAGAATAAAATAAAATAGATTTTGAAGTACATAGACCAAAATGTAATTTTAACATGTATTTGGTCCTCTTTTGATGTCAATAAATATTATGAATGTCGAGGGTTAGAAATTTTGATAAATTTTCTGTTTTAGTGATATTAAAAATATATGTTTTGATTAATAAAATTTTTAGTTCTCAACCAAGTAACTCATTACTTTGGGTTTCTATAGAAAGAGCTTGACAATACACCAAAATGCTGTTTTTCAAAAAAATTTCTTTTTTTTAGTATAAATTGGGAAGAGAAGACCAAAAAATCCTACATAAAAGACATAACAAATACTGATTTCCATTTCCACGCTCGAAGACATTGTGGAGTTGAAATGCTGTTGAGATATCACATTTTGCCTATTTTTTCCTTGTACAAAATGAGTAAATGTGATTTATAGTCCTATGGTTAATCTAATTATTCTACCAATACAAATATATTAGCTTCATAAATAATGTTTGTGAAAAGTTAATTTGTTGTTATCCAATCATCCACAAGTTGTACTTTTCTTTGAATGGAAGATGATTTTGTCCAAATAATTTGATGAATTGAATTATTATGAAATTCTAGAGACCTTTATTTATTTATTTATTGATAAATATTGGTAGTTACAAGTATTTTTGAATAGACATAGGAGCTATGGCTCATGGTTTGTATTGAATGAGATTTTAAAGTTTGTGTATCTTTAAGTGAAGAAATGAGCAAGGTAAAAACGAGTTTGTAACTTTAGGACAACCTACAATTATGTTTATGTCATTACTAATTAGTAGTTTGAGATAAGTAAACTCAAATATTAAATATCGAATGAGGCAGTGGTATATTGGTTATCTTAATTATTTGATGGTAAAACCATTTTAACTCTAAAAACAAAAATTCAATCTTGCAAATCGGTATTTAATTGAAGAGGGAGATCAACAAACTCTACATAAAAAATATAATGTCGATTTTTAAGATCGAACTTGTGATCACATTGTGTCGTAAAAAAAAATCATTATTAAAATTATATGGATGAAGATGAGGCTAAATTACAACTTTAATCCCTAAAGCTAAGTTGTTTTGTTTGTTTGTTTCCTTTTTTTCCCCATTATTTCTCTTCACAATAGATTTCATGTTTGTTGATAAAATATTGTATTTGTAGTCTTTTTTTTTTAACAAGTTTTAATTTCTTTTAAACTAAGGCTTTTTTTTAAAAAATAAAAAAATAAAACAGATGTACAAAATATCCAACAAAATAATGGTTTAATTGGTTGTTGTAAATCAGTTCACACCAATGTCAGAGATTCGAGCCCGTCGGTATTTATCCCCTACCCAATATGCATTAAAAAAAAAAAATAAAAAATAATAGTAAATGCAAATAGTATTAATAGACTTATTTTTTGAAAATTAAAATAAAATGGCTAAGCCTAAGTTTTAGGTTTTTTTTTTTTTTTTTTTTTTTTTTTTTTTTTTTTTTTTTTAATTTAAGGACAAATAATTCAAATCTATGATCTTTTAGTAATTGAATGTACACGGAAATCATTAAATTATTGTTCTTGTCGCGTCTAACTTTTAAATATTTGTCAAAGAAATTCATAAACTTTCAAAATTGTCTATTAAGTCTCTGAAATTTTTATTTTTTGTCTATAAAAATTGTGAACTTCATATTTGGATATAATAAGTCCTTCATCTATTCATGTTAAAAGTTTCCGAATCTCTCGATGAGGGAATTTAAAGTTTTCTTAATTTTATAAAGTGTTGAAAATGTAGTTTAGGGAGTCATTGGACACAGAGTTGAAGGTTCCCAAGTTTATTTAACATTTTGAAAATGTAAAAATTTATTAAACACAAAATTGAAATTGGATAGATTTATTATATAACTTTATAAAATTAAAGAATCTATTAAACATTGCCAACCAAAATAATAGCTTAAGCTTATTTTTTATTGATCACCTTTTTGGGTTGGCAGCTTGCCAATTGGTGGTGATGAAAGCAATATTTTTTATTCAAATTACAGCCATAAGATCATCATTTGTTGGTCTATCTCTATTTTCCAAGTGGCAACCTCTACTATAACTTTTTTTTTTTTTATAAATCAATATTGAGTAAAGGGAGATTCTAACTTCATTGTTACTAGGTTGCACATAACATCATTAGAGTTCTGTTCTTATTGACACATGTATCATAATTCTAAATACAAAACATACATAAATATAATTTATAAATTCCAAGATCTACACTTTGTAAAATGTGGTGGAAGACATGTGAACTTATCACAAGTATAATTAATATATTAGATATCTAATTTGAAATTTAAAAAATGGTAAAGATGTTGAAAGGTAAATCCATTAGATAGTTCATTTGAAATGAAAACTGTTGAATAGTAAAACTTCTAAATAAGTGTTCAACACATTTAACTTAATTAGTAGAGTACATATATTTGAATAAAAAAAAATAGATATTCTATATTTGAAATTTAGTCACTTTAACATTAAAGTTGTATCTACAATAGTAATATGAAACTTTGTCATTTTTTTTTCTGATATAATCAAGAGAATGAGATTAGATAAAAGAAAGAAATTTGACTTTTGAGTTTAAGAAGGAGCATCTCCTATCTAAACTTCCACGTGAACGAAAAGTATGGACAAAAAAGTCAAAAAAAATCATTGATCAACTCATTAATATGGGTTTCAAGGAGTGACACAATGATTAAAAACTTGAGTTTTGAGGGTATGTTTTCTTCAAGGTCTCAAGTTCGAGATTCAACTGTAACGTTACTCATTCAATGTCTTTTGATACTTGACTTAGGGACAGACGTGGTTACCTTTTAAAAAAAACTCATTTATATGGGTCTACATCTCTTCAACTCTCTAATTATATCCACAATAAGGTGAATCTCATATGTGTGACTCTTCTTCTTCCAATGGATTTTAAACAACTTTGGAATCAGTAAGCAATATTAGGTTAACTAGTTGGGTCTATGATTGAAGCATTTGTGTTGAGTGACATTATTTTGGTGTGGCTATCAAATTGATTCAATATATTTTGCTATCAATTGATTGATAGTGACACGTTGTAATTATGGTGAGAATGAAAAATGTTAAATTATATGCTAGAAAAAATTTGAACTAAAAGAAAAATGTTAGAAAAATTTATGTATGAAGGGTCAAAGGCCATAGCCAACCTAGCAAGAAATTAATTTTGTCCATTACCATAATGCCAAACAGAGTGTTTTAGCTAATTTCACATAATGCTATAATTTTTTTTTTTTTTTTGTGAGCCAATCAAATGCCAAACAGAATTCAACAATATCATTCTTATATTAAACATTTAATTGTTTCTCTTGGCATTGTGAGAATTTTTCATTGTAATAGACTTGGTAACAAGGTGGCTGATATGTTAGCCAAACATGTTTCTTTGGATTATTTTTATTGGTTAACTCATGTGCTCTCCATTGAAGATGAGTGTCTTTTTTGAAGGGGGAATCTCCCCCTGACATTGGTGCTGTCTTGGAGAAAGATTGTATTGGTTTGCTTCTTGGTTAATGAAAGTTTTTTTCAAAAAATAAAATCAAATGCTTTACTTTAGAGGGTGTGAGTGGAAGGAATATCAGTGGAATCCAACCATGATCAAATTGGTGAGAAGATTCTTATCTCAATTTCAATGGGATATGATTTTTTTTTTGTGTCATGCACACAAATTCATTATTTTTCAGAATTTGGCTAATTAATGAATAATAGACTTTATTAGTATTTAACAATTGAATTATTGAGTTTACACCAACATTTACAAACTTTATCTTTTGCATAAAATTGATATACAAACTTTAAGGGAATCCAATTGTGCAAGGTGAAAACAAAATGTTTTGCCTTTGATTTAAACAAATATGTTTTATTTTATAAAAGGTAATTGAAGTAATGCTAAACTAAACACTTTATCTTTTAAACAAATGATCTATTTAGATTTGAAATCAACATGCCATTTATTGTCTACCAAAAAACACTTTATAAAAAATGTTATTCAGACAATTTATTTAATGTTTGGACCTTATTCAAGTAAAATATGTTTTTGATCAAGTATATTATTGTCAAAATTATATTCTTTGTAGGTTGGTTGTTTTAATTTTCCGAGTAGCTAAATATCATTCTTTAATAGAGAAAATATGTGTGGTGTTTATTTTCATTATCAATTTCCCTATTTTTTATTTTAAGATGTAAATTTGTGTCTCATTATACTTTCGCTTCTAATGTCATGTTAATTTATGTAAACATGATCTATATGATATTTAATATCAGATCTTACAATTCAAGATACTTTATAGAATATTTCATACTCTATAAATATTGGCCTTGTTCCTTCTTTTAGTCCAAAATAATGCATATTCCTTATTTGTTTTTGTTGACTAAGAATCTCTTATTCCAACCATATATCCTTTCACAAATAAAAGAAAATAAAGAAGAAGGGATAATTAAAAATCACCAAACAGATTCATTTTGAAAAAATAGAATATAAGGATCCGTTTCATAATCATTTTGTTTTTCGTTTTTTTTGTTTATGAAATTTAAGGTTACAACAACTACCTTAATATACATTTTTCCTTAATTAGATATCTACATCTTACCTATATTTTAATAAACAAAACCAAAATTTATAAAAAAAAAAGTAGCTTCCAAAAACTTGTTTATGTTTTTGAAATTTGGTTAGTATTTTCCTATTTTCTTAATGAAAGATGGATACATTGTAGGAAAGATGGAGCACAATGTAGGAAATTTGAATAGAAATAGACTTAAATTTCATAAACAAAAAATAAAATAGTTATCAAACGGAGCATAAAAAATGAAATTTGAAAAATACAAATACAAGACAAAATGATTCCATCAACAAATGAAATTGGTTTACTGGTGAATAATGAAACCAACTTGGACATACTTAAATTGATTAAAAGTTGAACTATACAAAACATTAGAGATTGAATCTGCACCCTACATATTTGATCTCATAAAAAGGAAAGAAAAATGATTATACTTTTAAAGTTTAAAACTCATTTATTAAAAAGTTTTTTTTTAAATAACATTTTTTTAAATATTATATACAGCAGACCTAAAAAATATCCTTAAAAAAAATCCCATTTGCTCATCTGTTCTGCCTTTGTCACCTTCTTTACTTTTCTCTGTTCATCGCAAATTATTTTCCTCAATATTTTTATTTTCTTTTATTACTAAAATGCACCCCTCGTCTGAGATTTTAAAAATATCTTCTTAAAAAAAATTTCCTTTGAAATATAAGGTTTTGTTTAAAAAAAAAAATTCTTAGAAAATTAGAATCAATAACTTCTTAATCATATATTATATATTTCTGAACTATATTTTATTTTGCCTAAAACTAATTATTTTTAAGTAAGTTAAACTTTAATTCTTAAAATTCTATTATTATCTCATAAATAATTAAAGTTACACATAGATTAAGTGGGACGTAGTTATTTGTGTGTGTGTTTTTGAGAAATCAATTGCATTAAATTATGGATGTTGTGATCTTTTTATTTTTTGAATATTAATGGAGGATGGGGATGGTAAACCCTACATAAAGAGATTAAGAAATATAATCAATCAACCAAATCAATATATCACCAATTATTTTAATCGTTTGAATAATACTTTTTGATCTGCACAAAAAAATTCAAGATTATTCTTACTTAAAAATGTTTTATGATTCTTCTTCCGTGAAAAAATTAATAAGAATAGTGGATTATAATCATTTGAAATTTTTAGCAATAATTTGACCAAAATTAACATAAAAATCTAAAATTTATAACTATATCTTTCCCTCAAAGTGTTCTCACAATATTTTTTTTCTTCACGTTTTTAGAAATTAAAAGTTTTTTTTTTATAATAAGTGTAATGGTATGCTTCAAACAAAGCTCATACATTTATTACCAATAAATAAATATATATATATACGCGTAACATGTTTGAATGTGGAATTGTATAATAAACTTTGTTTTGAATGATTAGAATTTTAAGTTTTAATAATAACTCGTTTGAAAGTAATTACTTATAAAGAAATTGTAATTGATAGTTCGTTAATGATTTTCGTAAATAGATTGTAAATAATAAATATAGTTAAAAATTAATGATAATTTTGTAGAGTTAAAAAAGAACGATTTAGAAATCAAGGATTATTTTAACTAGTTAAAAATTAATAATTAAAAATGAAGATTAAAATGAGTGATTATTTCGAGAGATTGCACTGATCCGAGAT
This sequence comes from Sicyos edulis, assembly GCA_036507275.1. Lineage (NCBI taxonomy): Eukaryota > Viridiplantae > Streptophyta > Magnoliopsida > Cucurbitales > Cucurbitaceae > Sicyos > Sicyos edulis. The sequence goes on along the minus strand of CM071847.1, from coordinate 43,953,295 downwards.
TATTTGGAAGAGTAAGGAAAAACATAAATAATTTTGAAATTTGCAAGGGCATATTTGTCAAGAAACTCAAAAACGAAAAAAAAGGGAAAAAAAAAAACTGGATTAGTTCATAATGTGCATTTGTCTGGTAGAGAAACCCATCGGAAAAACTCTGAATCTCAGAAACAGAGCCGACGAGTGGACGAAGAATCGAAGATATGGGTCTTTTGCACGACGACGTTGTGCTTATACGGCCGTCGGAAAAAGACGGCGAGCCCAACGTCATCACCGTCAATTGCCCAGACAAAACCGGCTTGGGCTGCGATTTGTGCCGCATAATCCTCTTCTTCGGTCTAAGCATTGTCAAAGGAGGTACCTGAATCAACCTTAGATTTCTTTCAATTTGTAATGTTATGGTTCTGCTGATCTTGTGAATTTGTGGGTTCCATGTTTTGAAGATGTTACTACCGACGGCAAATGGTGCTACATAGTGTTTTGGGTGACTGGAAACTCGTCGGCGACGAAGTGGGGGTTGTTGAAACAGAGGATGATGGAGGTTTGCCCTTCGTGTTCTTCGGCGTCGACGCTTTCGTATTTCCGGCCTGAGCCGCAGTCCTCTAAGCCCCCGGATATGTTTCTTTTGAAGTTTTGTTGCCTTGATAGACGAGGGCTTTTACACGGTTTGTGATTTTATGATCCCTTTGGATGATTTGTGCTATTCATGTTTGTTTGTAATCTGGATAGAGTTGTTGTTTGTTTGCAGATGTAACGAGGGTTCTTTGTGAGCTTGAGCTTCTTATTGAGAAAGTTAAAGTTTCGACCACCCCAGATGGAAAAGTGATGGATCTGTTTTTCATCATTGACCCCAGGTTCAACTTTGAGCTTTGTTTATCTGCAATGTGTGATTTGTGTATTTCTCAATGAATTAATTCAGTTTGATTTGTATGGGATGGATTCATTGTTTCATGAGGGCTAGAGTAGTATAACTTGCATATATTGTTCAAGTAGTTTGGCTTGTTTAATAGGCTATTGCAAGGAAAAAGTCCTAGTAGTATGGATGAGCAGTGGTGTTTGCAGGGTGTTCTTTTCTTTCTTCGTAGGATGTGTTTGGATTTGGTTGAAAATAGCAGAGTGGAGGGGAAAAGTTAATGGTAATTGGGTAATTAACTACTCGTTTGAAGATTAGTGTTAGCTGTAGTTGAAGTAGTTAACTACTCGTTTGGAGATTGGTGTTTGTAGTGGTTGGGGTAATTAGCTATTTGTTTGAGAATTGGAGTTAGTAGTGGTTGAGGGATATGTTTGAATTTACCACCGAATCCAAAGAAGGGGTTCTAAAAGGCCAGTTGTTTACCCCTCTTCTTCTACCAAAAACAAACACACTCTTAGGGTCAACTACTCTTGAATGAGCTTTCCTTTTTACCTTGTTGTCGTCTCCAATTTCTTTTTATTCACGCGCGAGTATTTTGGTGGAAAGCTTTGGGCTTTGAAGTTCTTGAGTTGGTGGCAACATTACCTATAAAGCTTGTATGTACAATTTGAAGACTCTGGAGAGATAAACCCCAACTCGTGTTAAACATGAATATATACATATAGAATTTCTACAAACTAATGTCTGGTTTTCCTTTTTCCTTGTTTCAGAAAACGTATTTTCATTTTTGTGTTTCCATTAGGGAGCTTATGCACACAACAATGAGACAGCAGGACACATGCGACCACTTGAAACATGTCTTAGGGGATGCAATGATAAGTTGCGAAATAGAGATGGTCGGCACTGAAGTTATGTTATGCTCACAGGCATCCTCTCTTCCATCTGAAATAGCAGAAGAATCATGTAGCTTGGAGCTGAATCAAAATTCGCCAGGCCGATCATTAGCTTCTAAAGATGTCTCTGTCACATTAGACAATTCGCTCAGTCCGGCTCATACACTAGTCCAAATTGTCTGTGAAGATCACAAAGGTCTTATTTACGACATTATGAGAACTCTCAAGGATTACAACATTAAGGTATACAAACATTCAGTTTAGTTGCTAAGTAATATTTGTTTCAAAAGATATCATTGAATGGCCAAAGTAATTGGAAATATGGGCACACAGTATTGGGTCTGATTCTTTCCTCTTTTCTGCTTTTGTGATGAGAATTGATTTAAAAGTTATTATTGCACTGCATATCAGTTCATGTTCTGTTATCAATGTTTAAACTCAATTGTGTCGCCAGATCTCATATGGACGCTTTAATAAGAAACAGAGAAGAAGCTGCGAGATTGACTTATTCATCATGCAAACTGATGGAAAGAAAATTTTAGACCCAAGCAAGCAGAATGCATTATCGACTCGCTTGCGGATGGAACTGATTCCTCCCCTCAGAGTAGCTGTTTTGAGCAGAGGTCCGGACACGGAACTCTTGGTGGCAAACCCCACAGAGTTATCGGGCAAGGGTCGACCTCTTGTGTTCTACGACATCACCCTTGCTCTCAAGTTGCTCGACATTGGTATTTTTTTGGTACTTCCCAAACTTTGTGCAATGATTTGTCGAACTTTTAGCTATCATCATCGTTGCAATCTTTCGTTCCTTTTTTATCCGAAATGCATCTTTTTGGTATTTCTGCATCTGTTGATTAAATCCAATTTGAATGTTGAGTATTTGCTTTCTGATGTACTTTAACTCTCTGATTTGAGATTTAGCTTTTCAAATTTAATAAAAAAATTTGGTGATTCATTTAGATTACAAAATAATAATGTTTCCCGCATGAGCAAATTTTTTCTTTTGGTATATATGGTGGCAAAGCTTAACAAAAATGATATTGGACTTCTAGGCAGAAATCAGACGCCATTTGATCGGAGACCGAGAATGGGAAGTATACAGAGTCATGCTTGATGAAGGAGATGGGACTTCAGTTCCCAGGAAAAAGATCGAAGATGAAGTTCGAAAGATGTTGATGGGATGGGTGTAATGTGGAAAATCTAAAGTCGAAATTACTTTAGTCAGCCTATATAATTTAGCTAGCTCTTCCAGGTTAAATTGGGCTACCCCTCCTTGTCTTATTCATCCTTGTAACATGTTATCTCTGTCTTCTTAAGGGACAGAATCATATGAATCATGATGTAAAGGTTGATATTCAAGTCTCTAGATAAACAACTTTCCTTAAGAGTTCTGTTGGTCTCAATTTTATACAGAGCACATGTACCATTGTGGAAAGAAATATGCTTGAAACATGATAGGAATTAAGTTGCCAAAATCTGTTAATTGTGTAATACATAGATTCCATTGATTTTTTAATTTATCAATGCATTAATCTTGTTCTATTGCATGTAGAAATGTTATACAGGGACTCAAAGAGAAGATTTGAAACAACAACCAGAAAGTGAAAGAAAATTCAGAACAGAAATTTGGTGCCTTTACAGTTTCCAGTACACTCCCAGCTTGTGTAAAATCCCTGCTACTATTGCCCAGAATACTATTTCCGCAAATATCACATATAGCAAAGTTCCCAGTTTTCTTGAATGCCAAACATTGATGAACACATGCTTTTGAATCCAATGGACCTGTTTACACATTATTGATCATCTATTATTTCTTGACAAAAATCTCAGGACATGTAGATTGGTTTTGCAGCTATGGAGCGTCGAGAGAAAACGATACTTACCAGGGTGTTTTCGGGAGATCTATAGTACCATCCATTGATGAAAGCTGCAAAGATTCCTTGAGCTGCCAATACAAACACCAGCATTGCATTCATTCCAATCCATTCCAGAAATAAGAATGGCTTTCGGAACCCCCAAACATCGATCTGTGTCGGTGAAGGAAGAGACAACAATGAAGCGGACTAAACGTTAGACCGAAATGCTAGAGATTCAGAGGCGAATAATGGGTTTGAAAGATTTGGATTCCATTTTTACCAGAATGTAGAAACCTGAGAAAATTATCCCTGCTGCTCCTGCTGTGAAGCAGACATAGCTAAGACTGTAGAGTTGTTTGTTTATAGGAATAGCTGCAAATTCAGTACAATACTCCCTTAGAACCAGTTGGGTTTTGAATTTTTTTTTGTAAAATGTTTTAAACTATGTAAGATCATGGAATCAAACCATTTGTAAAATGAAGGATGATGCCAATAACAAAGAAACCAAACCCCATTGCCACCCATTGCTTGAGCCTTTGAGAGTGAGACTGCAAAAAACTTACAAAACCATCAATTTCCTTTCCACTTTCAAGACTGAATCCAAATCCATATATTGAACTCTGTACCTTGAAATGTACAAGAACATGGCCATAATGGATGCCAATGGTGCCAGAAAGAATGGCTGAAACTGAACTGAAAACCAACACAAGTAAACAAAATCAATCCAACTTTTCCACGTCCCCCGTCCCCCTCTTGTTTTCATGTTCAAGAAAAGTGTCAAACCTCAAAAAGCCCTCGGGCTCAAACGCAGCCAGACACCAGCCCGGAGCATCATCCCGAAGAGGGCCGTCGTCCGGCGAGCTAAACGTGCAATCCTAAATCATTATATACAAATTCAACAACCCTTGGAAGGAAAATTTTATCCATCCCTACATTAAACGCTTACTCAAAATCTAAGAAGCATTGACACAGACACAAAATACGGATACAACATAGATACGGAGACACATTATTTCAAAATGCAGGACATAGATATGTCGATGACACAATTATTTATCATTATTTTTTTTAATGATATCCTATTAAAAGATCAAATCCAAAATATTTTAGTTTATACCTCAATTTCCTTCTCTCCATTTAATTTTCTCTCATTCTTTCATTTTTTTTCCATTTTAGTCAATCTATCTTCTATGGACGTTGTCGTTGACGACCTCCACCAACACTATCCGTTGTTGTGTTGTCGTGTCATCAACCATTTGAAACAAATAAGTCTTAAATGAGAGCTGAAAAGTGTCGAGCACGTGTCTGAAAAGGGTCCGAACGTAAAATAAAAATGTCCATGCTTCCTAGCTCAAAACACAATGGGATAGCTTTACAATTTTGAAACAAAAACCACAACTGTTATGAACGATGAACATCAAAGAAGAGGTATATAAAACCTTGTGGCGGCGCCAAACAGGGTAGGCGTAGAGATGGTTAATGCCCCAAACTTGGCGATCAACATAGCCAACAGCATTGCAGGCAGGTCCCAACTGGCCTCTAACCCCACAAACCACCTGAAAATGAACTCAAACTTCAACCCACAACCAACCCACAAGACAAAACAAAGTGAAACTCAAAATTTGGTTAAATTAGTTCAAAATTAAAGCTTACTGTGTAGTGCTGCTGCTGCTTGTTATCATCAAGCACTGAGAAGCTCCAATCTGGAACATAGAGGGCATAAGTTGTAATTATGTATACAACAAGAGCTGCAAATCCTCCAATCCTGAAGAACACAAAAAATGTATGGATGAAAAGATGTAGAGAAAAACAGAGATTGAAAGAGCTGAAACTGAAACTGAAACTGAAAGCCACCATTGCCAAGGATAAGCAGTGAAGATGGAGAAATGGCTATGGTCCAACATGATCCTTGGTCTTCCAATGGTGGTGAAAGCTTCAATCATGGCTACCACAAAGTAAACCAACGCTATCCTCTGCAAACCCATCATCCAAAAATCATATCTTTTGTTGAATCATGTTAAATCTCCAATCAAATTAAAAGCTTAGAGAAAGGATTCTAGTAAATTTAATTATATCCAATCGAGGAAAATAGCTCAATCACGACCCACAATACTATTGCTCTAAATAGTACGTTGAATCTTGGTAAATCATCAATCAACACAAAAAATAAAAAAAGTCGAGAAATACCCAACAAAGGAAAGTTAATATTAATTAGAGAGAAAAGACTTCTCATGGATTTGAACTCAAGATGTGTCAAATTGTGTTAATGAGTTGGAGCAAAAACTAATTAGGTAGAAACTCGAACTCCTTATCTTTTTCTCTAATATCACATTGAATCATCAATCAACTAAAAAATTTGTAAAAAATTGAGAAATACCCAATAAATAAAAGTTAATATTAATTAGACAGAAAACGACTTTCATACAAGCTCAACTACAAGCTATTAAATTATGTTAAATCACTAATCAGTTGTAGGTAGGTACATACTTGAAGAATGCCACACCAACGAATGCGCTTCATATCGACACCATATTCAAGATCATCAGGAGCATGGGAGTATCCACCCTGCAAAATGAGGCCCCAAAACAGAAGCTTTAAAGTTCTCACAGCTATCTTCCTCGCTGCTACTTTTATGCTGGAGATTTTCTGCAAAACCCATTTGAAATTAAGCATTCATTCATTAGTATCCATGATCATATGATGATCATTCATGTTAATGGGGGAATTTTGGAAAATACAAAACCTTGAGGGCAAGGGCAATGGCGACTCCGATGATGAAGAGGAAAAATGGCATTACGAAGTCGGCTAAGGTACATCCATTCCATGGCGAGTGGTCTATTCTTGAATACGCTCCGCCCGCATCGTCTACTAGTATCATCAACTTGCACAAATACAATGTTCAGAGTGTTTATATTACTGTTCTCAAATAAGATGAGAGTAAATATCAATTTTTAGAATACCAATCAATACATCATTAGTGTTAATAAGTTTGTAAGGTATATAAGCTTTATTTGATAACCATTTTGTTTTTAATTAAGCCCGTAACAACTATTTTACCGTATGATTTTTCTTACTTTGATAGTTTTATTCTACCTATATTTTTTGTTTTAGTTTTTGAAATTTATTTAGTATTCACATTCTTAAAATTAATATTTGAACAAAAATAAGTTTGAATTTCAAAAACTAAATAGAGACTTAATAAATTAGATTTATTGAGTCAAATAAGGAGTGAACTTAATCACTCTGCTGTACTAAAACCACACACCCTATATCCCAAAAAAAAAAAAAAAAAAAAAAAAAAAGGCATCACCCCAAACACGGCTTTAACTAGATTTTATTCTTTTTAAAAAAAAAACTAGATTTTATTCTAGAGAATATACTTTTCAACTATTTTTCAAAAAATAAACGTTTTTTTAATCATGTTTATTTTCTTTCTAGTTTCCCTCCAAAATTGGTATATATTTTTAGAGTATCTTTAAGTTCCAAAATTGAAAGTTCATTATATTATATATCAAAAAAGGTTGGAGTACAAAAGTTTGCTCCTTTTACTCTTTAGCTTCACTCCTACACTTCTAAACTTATCATTAGTCACATCTTTAAACATTCACAATAAAATATAATTAAAAACATGAACTCAAAGGAGAGATTCAATCAAATATTTCTTAACAATAAATCTAATCATAGTAAATAGTTTAAGATACAAAATTTCAATCACAAAGTTAGAAGTTTGAATTTTCACTCTGAGACAAACTCAAAAGTTACAAAAATGATGAGAATATATGTAGTATTTGATCGAGTTGCTAACCACAATAGTAAGACCTCTGAAAGCATCTAAGGTGGCGACCCTCTTGGTCTTCGGTGTCGCTGCTACCGTCACCGTGTCTCCGATCGCCACAACTTCCTCTTTAGTACAATCAATTATAACATCTTTTTCATTTTCCTTCACAAATAATTCTCTGTCACTCAACCTTCCTTCCATTGATAACCCTTAGACCAAAACTAATCTCACAATATCACATAATTTTCACACACACACACACACACATATATATATATATATAATATGATAATAGCAATAAGAAATTCAGAGAAAGACAGGCCAATAGGACAAGGCCGGCCAGAGAATCATGTATTATATAGTTTTAATATATGTTTATGTAGTTAAATACAATTGATATTCAAACTGACCCATGAATATCCAACCATATATTAAGATTTTAAGGGACAAACAAAGACAAATGGCCTACGTTATACGTGTGTTTTGTCGTGTTTTTCTCTTGGTCTTTTGCTATTTTTTCGTCCATTGACTATGTTGTATGAATATGGTTTCTTTTTTCTTTGATGTATTGTTTTGTTGTTATACTCATTCACTTCCAAGAGTATGGTTAATCTGTTTTTTTTTTAGTCTAAATGCTTCCTCTCTCTCTACAGAAAGAGTTTGTGGATTGATTTTATTTTTTTGAGATAATCCAATTCAACACTAGAGTCATGAATTCGATTTTGAAAATCGATATTGGTTCTAATTTAATTGAGAATAGTAACATCTTTATATAGGATTTGTGGTGCCCTCCTCCAATTTATACTAAAAGAATGCTCCAAATCTCTTTCCCAATTTTCTTTTTTAATTTGTGATTTTTTCAAGTTAATTATTTTTTTGGATGCATGCTAACAAAAGTATACTTTTGGGTTTTTGCTATACTATGTTATATATACAAGTAGGAGCTGTTAGAGTCTAAATGTGTGATTGTATATAATGTACTGTGTAATAGATCTAGGCCCGTTAGGCCCGCTAGGCCCATTGTAACTCTTATATAAAGAGGTTGCCTCTCAATAATAAGATATACTGTTTTGGATCATATTGTTTGACATGGTATCGAGCGGCCTGATTAGGTTGAGAATTTTTAGGTTTTTTTTCGGTTGACCGCCGCGCCGCCGCCGGACCGCCATCGCCACCGGAAATCGCGCACCCGACCACCGATCTACGATCGTGGAAGTCGCGACTTCGTTCGGTCCAAAACGAAGCGCACGCGCCCGCGGAACCCTCCGCCACCGAAAATCGCCATTCCGCCGCCGCCGGGCCGTCGACGGTCCGATCGAGAATTTTTTCGGTGGGTTTTGCTCGCCCCGAGGAGTAGTTTAAGTCTGTCCGTGTTTCAACTCGATCCAACGGTGGGATTGCTCGGAAACCTCTCGGGTTTGTTTTGCTTTCTTGTTTTAAGGAGCTATTTTTTTAAATTTCACCGCTTGAAGAAATTTGTTTTGAGACTGCTTTTTAGGATTGTTTTCAGATTTTATTTCGTTTGATTTGTGAAATAATTGAGTTATCTGCTGTCCGTTGACACTAATCGGGAAATATGAGTGATACCAAGCATACAAGTGTGATTTCTCATATGATGGAGATCACAAATAAGCCCGAATGGGACAAATTATCTCGATTGGCATCGAACGATTCGAAACCACCTGCTGAGTAATGAGCTAGAAGGACACATGGATAGCGATCCGCCTAAAGACGAAGTTGAAAGAAGGAAGTGGGATCGCGTTGATGCTCGCTTGTATAATCAAATTACTAACTCAATGAATGATGATATTGTCGATCTGATTAGTCATTGCACTACGTGAAAGAACTCATGACGTATGTGGAATTCTGTGCTGCACTTCGGGAAGGAGCGGTAACAAGGACGTATGATGTTTGCTCGTCCTATTTCCACGCCCGACTGAATGGTGAACCATTGTTGACCTATTACACGAGGCACAAGCGTAATAGTGCCGAGTTAAATTCTCTCATGCCGTTCAGTGCAGATATTGCAGTCCAGCAGACCCAGAGGGAAAAGATGGGGGTTATCAGTTTCTTGCGTGGGTTTGGGTTCGAGTATGAGAATGTGAGGTCTCAAATCCGCCGGGAATCGAACTACCGTCTTTGGATGATGTGTTTACGCCGCTTTGCGAAGCAATGTAGTTCATTTAATTGAACAATCGAATAGCGCCTTGCTTGGGAGGAGTGTGGTTCGTGGTGGGAGGAACGTTAGTTTTTCTGCATCGAAACCTGGGAATGACCGACGTCAGGATCTTCCTAGTGACAACCGACGTCCGGATACTCGAATGACCTGCCATTACTGCCAGAAACCCGGTCATTTAAAGAGAGATTGCAGAAAGTTGCAATATGATAATCGGAGGCTTGAAGGCCCACCTTGTGTCCAAAGTGACAAAGTACACGTTGGCGAGTGTGTTTGCGCTCCGAGTTCCCACACTCCATCACGGCTTGTCCTCGGCACTTCCTTCTTTGCGCAACCACGTGAAACAGTAACAACCATTGTCTTCTTTCGCCGCGTCCACAAAGTGGGTCATTGACTCACGGGCGATCGCTCATATGACGAGTAACGAACAATTGTTCTCTACATCATTGTCATCTGCTTTCTTTTCCTACTGATTACCTTAGCCGATGGATCCTTGTCTTCGAAAGGGAGGAGCCGGGTCTATTACTCTAACCCCTACCTTGTCGCTATCTTCCGTGTTGTGTGCGCCTCGTTTTCATATAACCTGATTTCGGTTAGTCAATTGGCTCGTGACTTATATTGCTTTGTTTCCTTCTTTCCTGACTACTGCTTGTTTCAGGATCATTTGACGAAGAAGATTATTGGTAGGGGGCATGCAGCTGTGGGTCTCTATATCCTAGATCAGCAGCCAGTCCAGGCTGTGGCATGTGCGGGTTCTGCGTCTCTTTTTGAAGTCCATTGTCGGATGGGTCATCCTTGTTTGTCTATTTTGAAGAAGTTATTTCCGAATTCGATGCTGTTGTCTTCCTCGATTGAGACATGTCAGTTTGCAAAGTTTCACCGATTGAGTTCTAGTCCTAGGGTTAATAAACGAGCAACTGCTCCTTTTGAATTGGTCCACTCTGATGTTTGGGGTCTGAGTCCTGTTATGTCTAAAACGGGATTTCGCTATTTTGTCACGTTTGTTGATGACTTTTCCCGATTTACTTGGGTCTATTTAATGAAAAATCGTGCTGGATTGTTTTCTCACTTTTGTACCTTTAATGCTGAGATTCGTAATCAATTTAAAGCTTCCATTCAAATTTTACGACCGATAATGGGGCGAATATTTTTCGGGCACCCTTCGTTCCTATCTTAGTGAGAAGGGTATTATTCATCAATCGTCGTGTGCGGACACACCATCCCAGAACGGTGTGGCCGAGCGTAAGAACATGCATTTGCTGGAAATAGCTCGTGCCCTGTCATTTCAGATGAATGTTCCAAAACATTTTTGGGTTGACGCCGTGTCTCACAACCTGCTTTTCTCATTAATCGAATGCCGTAAATCGATTTTGGGTAATCAAATTCCATTCCGTGTTTTGTATCCTCCACGGAGATGTTCCACCTTCCCCGAAGGTTTTCGTGTGTCACGTCCTTTGTTCGCGATGTTCGTCCTCAAAGGACCAAGTTGGATCCTAAGTCTTTGAAATGTATCTTCCTCGGGTATTCTAGCGTCCAGAAGGGTTATCGTTGTTTTTGCCCGAGTACGGGTCGTTATGTCGTCTCTTCTGATGTTACCTTTTTTGAGGATACTCCGTTTGATCTTGTGTCTAGTCCCCCAGCTGTGGAGGATGATTTGTTGGTTTATGAGGTTGTGTCCTCGTCCGATGGGTCCGACCCCCCTCCTCCTAGTCCATCTCTTACTCAGGTATACACCCGGCGACCGCGACCCTCGGCAGCCTGTCCCATGCCGGCAGATTCTTCGTCATCTGACTTGCAAGCTAGTAATGATCTAGACTTGCCCATTGCTCTTCGCAAAGGTAAACGTTCTTGCACGTATCCTATCTTCACATATGTGTCATACCATCAATTATCCCCTACTTCGTTTTCCTTTCTGACTTCCCTTGATTCTGTCTCTGTCCCTAAAAGTACTCGTGAAGCCTTGTCCCATTCAGGTTGGCACCAGGCGATGGTAGATGAGGTGGCTGCGTTGGATGCAAATGGTACTTGGGAACTGGTAGCTCGTCCAGAAGGAAAACAGACGATTGGTTGTAAGTGGGTGTTTGCTGTCAAAGTGAATTCTGACGGGTTCGTTGCTCGCCTCAAAGCACGCTTGGTTGCTAAGGGGTATGCTCAGACATATGAGATTGATTACAGTGAGACCTTCTCTCCTGTTGCCAAGATGTCGTCCGTTCGTCTGTTTATTTCTCTTGCGGCAATGAATGATTGGCCTTTATTTCAGTTGGATATTAAGAATGCGTTTTTGCATGGTGATCTTCTTGAGGAGGTCTATATGGAGCAACCACCTGGGTTTGTTGCTCGGGGAGAATGCCAAAGTGTGCCGTCTTCAGAAATCTCTGTATGGCTTGAAACAAAGCCCGCGAGCGTGGTTTGGTAGGTTCAACCAAGTTCTTGCTGCGCTTTTGGAATGCGAAAATGCTCTTGAGATCATTCTGTCTTTTTCCGTCGGTCCCGACCATGGGATTGTGTTACTTGTGGTATATGTCGACGATATTGTGATTACTGGAAGTGATAGTTCAGGATGGCCTCACTAAAGGTTTTCCTTCATAGCCATTTCAAAGACTAAAGATCTTGGAAATTTGAAATATTTCTTGGGTATTGAGGTCATGAGAAGTAAGAAAGGGATCTTTTTGTCTCAACGAAAGTATGTTCTCGACCTACTGACTGAAGTAGGAAAGTTAGGTGTAAAACCGTGTAGGGCCCCGATGGTGCCAAACCAACAATTCGTCAAGGACGGTGAAGCTTTTTCTGATCCAGAAAGGTACAAGAAGCTAGTTGGGAAGTTGAACTACTTGACAGTCACGAGGCCAGATATTTCGTATTCTGTGAGTATCGTGAGTCATTTTATGTCATCTCCTACAGTTGAACATTGGAGAGCTGTGGAACAGATCCTGAGTTATCTTAAGTTTGCTCCTGGGAGAGGCGTATTGTACCGAAACCACGGACATTCCGATATTGAATGTTTTTCAGATGCTGACTGGGCAGGTTCTAAAGAAGACAGGAGATCAACCTCGGGATACTGTGTGTTTATGGGAGGTAATTTGGTTTCATGGAAGAGTAAGAAGCAAAATGTGGTGTCGCGTTCTAGTCTTTGAGTCGAATACTGAGCTATGTCCCAAGGAACGTGTGAGATAGTATGGCTGGTTCAACTGCTGAATGAAGTTGGAATCAAAACTGCAACACCTGCTAAACTATGGTGTGACAATCAAGCAACAATTCATATTGCCTTTAATTCGGTATTCCACGAGAGAACTAAACATATTGAAATAGATTGCCACTTTATCCGAGAGAAGATACAACAAGGGTTGGTTTCGACGAGTTATGTGAAGACTGGAGAACAGTTGGGTGATATCTTCACCAAAGCATTGAATGGAGCTCGGATAGACTATCTTTGTAACAAGCTGGGCATGATAGATATATTTGCTCCACTTGAGGGGGGAGTGTTAGTTAGTCTAAATGTGTGATTGTATATAATGTACTGTGTAATAGATCTAGGCCCGTTAGGCCCGCTAGGCCCATTGTAACTCTTATATAAAGAGGTTGCCTGTCAATAATAAGATATACTGTTTTGGATCATATTGTTTGACAGGAGCCATGTCATATCAATTACTACATTCAAAAGTTATGTTTTTGTTTGTCATGTTATGCTTGCTAGATTAATGGATATGTCATTTCAAAATTTCAATAACAGTGTATAAATAATATGAACTAAATACAAGTTTACACTACTAGAAAAAGCATATTCCATGACTATAATTTATAGTCATGAACACCTTCTATGACTAAAATCAAGAGTCATTGTAACCGCTGGCACGGAAGATTCAACCATGACACTATAGTAAAAATGTCATGGTAGAATCAATTATGACACTATATTATAGTCATAGATAAACCATTAATGACACATATATGGAGTCATTAATAAAGTAATAACGACAATTTACAAGTGTCATCATAAAACCAGTTATGATATTTTATTATAGTCACAATTGATCCATTAATGACACATATACATAATCATTGTTGAGTTATTTATGACATTTTATTTTAGTTATGGTTGAACCATTAATGACACACATATATAGTCATTGAAGAAATATTAACGACACATTAATATTGTCATTATAGCTTATATATTGACATTTTTTTATAGTCATCAATTTCTTTAATATGACTATTTATTTTTGTCATTAGTTTTCATGACAATTTTTTATGCTATTTACAACCTGTTTTGTTTGTCTTTACCTGTCAAGAAAGATTTATAATATTGGAGCGCACAAATCTTATTCAACAAATATTATTTCATATGTGACTAAATAATTTGTACATTACTCTTGAACAAAAAAAAACAATATCAATAAATTTATAATTCTTAAAATGTCTACAAATGGGTTGAAAAATAGAAAGTTTACAATACAACAAAGAAAGATGGTATGCAATCCCTTGTGCAAAGTATATGTGGATTGAAAAGTTGCTAGATAACTGTAGATGTAAGCGATTCTCACCTTGAACAAAGTACCTGCACAATGTAGTAATAAAGTTTTGAATTAGAAGTTGGAATAGAGAATATAAAGTAACTTACATACATCTAAACATGGTCAAATACTTTACACTCACAGACTTTAATTGAATGTCAGATACTTAACACTCATAAAAGTAACTCACATATATCTAATAAATCAAAACGCCAGTGGATGAGACACATAAGGTATAAAACAATTAACAAGTTCATAAGGAATTTTTGCCTTTTGGGGCTGAAATAGTACAAGGAATAATGAAGTCAACTTTAATTTCAAACGGAGAATTTGAATGGTTGAAGTAAATAGCAAGATTATGTTGGACCATGGGGTTCGAAAGTATTAAAATAAACTAATTAGCGACTAAAAACTATATAAAATATTTAAAGTACCATAATCTATATAAAAAAATGAAATTTTTACACTAGTATGAGACATTATTATCTTCCCTTAAAGCTTGAAGGATTTGGCACTATCTTTAAAGAACCTTCTCACTTAACTCCAATCAAGTAGCACGCTTCTAACAAACAATAGTGACCGAGTCACTACCCTGAAGTAAGGAAATCAATATTAAAAAATAAACTGCAAACTAAGTTTAGATGCACCAAGTTTGTATCAACAATTATAAGAAATCAAATTCTCCCTCAAAACCTTCTCAATAGCCAAATAGAAAATAGACAAAAAATAAATGAACCGAGCTGAAGTAAAAAAGAAAAGATAAATATCGAAGCACATACCTAAGCAACAAATATAATTTCCTAAGTAGACAACTAACTTGTATAAGCATTCAAATTACGAAATATCTTTGTAGTGTCATCTTTCCCTGTGTGTCTGGCTCACAAAGTTTACCCTGCAAGTCAAACAGTATCTAGATTATTAACCACCATATGTTTTTACTATACTCGGCACAAAAAAAAGATGGGTAGTTGTAACTCCTGCAAGTACGGGTAATCATAGGATCCCCTTGTAGAATATTTCTAGATGCAAGAGCTTAACTTTACCCTAGGAAGTTCTATTATTAATACAGAAAATTTAGCATAATACAAACAATTCACACTTGAGATCTCCACCTCTCATATGGTATAGAACTTCATTTGCATAGAACCAATGCATTTGCATTTGCAAGTACGGGTTATAACCAATGCATTTGCATAGAACTTCATCCGAACTTCTGGAATCCTCTTAACCAAAGTCATACTTGTTCTTGTAAAGAATATCCAATATATATTTCTTTTTATTGAAGAGATATTGGCTACCAAACTTACATACAAGAGATTCTTGTTTTCATTCACTAACTTTCTTTAATAAAAAGAGTATAGAAATCAAAATTTCAAGATTCTACTAAATTGATGAGTTGATGTAAGTGATAAGTATATGGTATCAATAATAGCTTGAGTGAAGTCCACTAATCAATAAGACATAACAGAAGTAGAGGATTTCATCTTTACTTAGATCAGTCGTTTACTCATACAGAGAAAAAGGGTTACCTGTAAGAGAAAAAGGTATCAATATTATATGTTTCTTCCTTGTCAAGTGAAAATAAAGAAATACATTCATAATGCACATGTTGATCAGATTTTGGTAAATAAATTTCTATGGCAAGAAAAGTTTCCATTAGCCTTTGCAGGTTTGCGAATTCTTTCCACTTTTCCTCAAGTGAACTTTCATATGCATTTTGGAGTCTGAACATGGTTGCACTATGAAACTTAAATTTCTTCAAGACTCCACTTGAAAACCATAAAGTTATATTTTGTGCAAAATAAAAAATGCATAACTCAAGAAAGTGATGCAGATAAAAAGAATTTCTGGAAACAAGACCAATCCTCTAAGAAACTCTATAAATCTAAGATTTGATGGAGAGTAATATAAAGGACAAAGAAGAAATGCAAGAAAAATTGCAAATTCAGAAGAGTTGACCAAATTATCTAATTAATAAAATATATCGACCATAATTATCATTCTTAAAATTAGTTGTTAATGAACTCAAAACATACTTGGGGTCTTAGTGTTCAGAGTTAAATAGGATGGGGTGGTAAAAGCATGAGGAAACCAACATTGAGACATGGTGTAGTATGTTTTTATAGCAAAATCAATATCATTTTGTGGCAAACAAGAGAAATAGCTCAATGACATTAGTGTACACCCAATGAACAAGAGGTCATGGATTCAAATCTCTCACCCCCAATTATTGTAGATCTAAAAAAAAATATAATCTTTGTGAATACCACATCAACCCACATTAACATTTGTTGTGGCCTTCCACAACTTTAATTTTCCTTCAACCTTCAAGATCTATGACTATTCCAGAGTTTTGAAACCAAAGAAATTATAATCAAAGTCACGATCATATGTGATCTCACTATCCAAACGAGTAGCATACTTGAAATAAGAACAACAAAATGAAGAGAATGACATTAAATGAGCAGTAGGTTACACATTAAACACTTGTCTATTGAATTTCTAAAGCATTAAAATAAACTAATTAGAGACTAAAAACTTGATCAACAAAAATACACCAGCATCATCCAAGGCAATGTATAAACTTGAATATGAGGGCTTCCAGCTATTCAAGAAATCCCTACTAGTATTTTCTTAAATTTTTCAAAAGCTATACAATTTAAAGGTCATGATCCATCAACAAATCCGCATATGAATTTCATTGTGAAGATATTGATGATCTGAGATTCTAAGGCACATAATATTCAAGAAAAAAAATAAAACACACCTTCATGATTACTTCATATACATCATCAGCTATGAGAGAAGCCTTATGTTTTGATGTATCACTGAAATATTTAGAATTAGTTATGCTCAATTTGATAACTAAATTTTTTTAAAATTAAGTCTATAATCATTATTTGTACCTATGAGTTTTGTTTTGTTATCTGCTACTAATTGATATTTAAAAAAAACAACACGTGTTAACTAAAAGCAAGCAAGGACTTTGCATTTTCCATCACTTAAATTCAAAATGCAACCAAATTCCTTTGTCACACATCCCTACACATTTCATTAGTAGCAAATCTTAGCTTAGTATGTAGTAGTTTAGCAGACATGAATAAACAAAAAAATTCAACTTAAGAATACGAATGAGCATGACCAATGAAAACCATTTCATTGATTAAATGAAAGAGTTACAAAAGAGAGAGGTTGTCAATTGAGCCAATTACAAAGTTATTGATTAATTTGTCATAAATGAAAATACACAATGTTCAAGAGTCAACATATCAATTGATCACAAACCTTTGCTTCACTCGTGTGAAGGGTTGATTGGAAGTGTAATAATCATTGGTATATTTATAGTTTGAATCATCTACTGAACATCAAAAGTTTCTTAAATAATGCTTACACATATTAAGCTAAGGGTTGAACTTTTAATAAAAAACACCATGAGCAATATCAATTTTTCTATGTTTGTCAAACCCATGGATACCATTCCAACTTTAACATGAGCATGACCAACAGAAAGTGTGCATAATACCATTGTGTACCCAATTCACAATCACAACTGATTAACCTTCAATTAAGTATTCAAAGAAGAAATCAATGCTCGTACCTAGACCTGCCACTTGTGAGATAAGTAATGAAGAGTAAGTTTCTTAGGATACCAATTTTTATCCGATAACAAACAGTACACCAAAAATGCGAATAAAATACTTTTTTTTGGATAGGAAACAATTTCATTATACATATGAAATTAGTGGCAAATTCCGGTTACAAAAGGGATCTTCGATTGTTCAATAGAGAATTAGAATAAAATACTTGCCCTATAAATACCAATGAGACTTGAATAAAAAAAATATGAACCTAAACCTGAATCATTCCATCACCATGAATTACCTTTCCCATTCACAATGGAATAAATGACTAATATTTTGTTTTGGGTTTCTTGCCTCTAATTGCAAAATCCTCACGAGGACAGTAGCCTCCAACCTCTAATTGCAAAATTCACATAACAAAAGAAAATCAAGATTAAACACTGCCATATATTGTTTAAAGACAAAGAAGAAGAAGTGCCCAATCTCTAATTAACTCAGAAGTATTTTCCACCATGACCCACAATAACTATTCTCTCAAAATTCAAAAGAAGCAAGATAAATCAAATCAGAAGGATACTAAAAAAGAATTCAAGCGTACATTCTAAAAAATGTGAAGCAATAAAAGGCAAGTATTGAAATCACCACCATTGAGCGAGGATAAATTATCAAGAAAACAGAAAGAGAAGAAGTGTTAGTTGAATTGATGAACAAATATTTCAGGAATCGTAATCTTATCTCAGTGGCGTGAGAAAATACGAGAGGAATCGACAAACCCTAAGAGAAACCTTTTCACAATCGACAGGTTGGAAACGAGGGCGAGGATGCGGCAGCGGAGGTTTGGCCAGAGGAAGCAGAGGTTTGGCCCTTGCGGAAGGTGATAAAACCTAAGGTGAAATCACAAGAAATTTCTTATGACTCTAAAATATAGTCGCAAGTGTTAAAAAATAAAGACATTTCCGTATTTTTCTTTAACACGCTTTTTTCTTCTTTAATGACACTTGTTTTCATTTCCTTTTAAAAAATCATTTATTAGAAGTGTCATGGTAGCCCTCTTTTTTAGTAGTGTTAGTATGAAGTTGTAGGATATATCCTAATATTTTTTTTAAAAGGCTAGTAAAATATATAGGGATTTATAGACTAAATTTATAATTAAATACACTACAAGAAAATAGTCATTCCATTCCATGATGAAGGCATCACCGACAGTAGAAAAGTGGTCGATGAAGATTATAATCTTCAATGGCATATGAGGTTCTCGATGTTAGTAAGACAATCATTAACAATTGTCTTCCTATCACCAACGACTTCATATGATGTCGACAAATCCCAAGAGAGCATCGATGACTATGGTACATAACTAAAATACTTCCTTCAAAAATATCCCTCATGACATATATATCGTTAGCATTCCCTCATTATCGAAGACTACATTTGTTGTCAGGGAAGCTATATTAATTGGTGTTGGCTACATTTGCTGTGGAGAAATCACGACTAGTAATCAACACGATTACAAATAGTCATCAACAACTATAAAAAAATCCTACAAAATGAAAATTAATTTCATAGTTTTTCAAATCTTATTGGGGATGGTTGAATCCAACAATGTATTTGATTACTAGAGAGAGATTCCCTTATGGAAAAATTATGCCATGAGTATATGTGTAAGAACGGTATGTAGCCATCATGAGTAGAATTCATAACTTTCTAATTCTTAAAATCTTCTTAATTACTGGACTATCAATGATGGAAGTGGCTTAATTTTTAAAAACAAAAAATAAATCAATTTCTTAAACAAATCAAATCATTTCACAAAAATTTGAAATTTCCTCCACATTCAAATCAATTTCAACCACTTTCACAAACATCCATATAGCTTTAGAACTTCAAAATCTTTATCTTTGCCTTTTTTATCATCCATTGCCCAACAGAAACCATGTGGGTATAATTAGCCCTCAACTCATTGAATAAATAGTGAAAGTATGATCATCAAAGACAATAATAACAACAAAAAAAAAAGACACTTTTGTTTAATGCATGTTTGAAGGCTTGTCAACTTCAAGCTTTGGCAAAACACACACTTTTGCCCCAACTCAATCCCACGTGCTCTCTCTTTCTAGCAATTAAGGATCCCCCAAAATTAGCATATTGCATGTAAGGCTTTCTATTTTCCTTTTGCCACTTCTTCTATTCTTTTATTCTTTGTACATGTTATTACTAATTGGAAAGTTTTTTTGAAACACATGCCAAGGAATCACATGTGTGTTTGTAGTTATCCTAACATTATGCTTGAAATAGTGTTTGAGAACAACAAAAAATGGCTCAAGTGGTCAAAGAGGACTTTAGAGTGTTTAGGTCCATTCTAAAATGACTCAAGTGGTAAAAAAGAACCTTAGAATATTTGAGGTGATGAATTCAATCCATAGTCACCACTTACCTTGAAATTAGTTTTCTATGATAATTGTTTGAAGTAAAAAATTATTTAGTTCGAGTTCTCAAGCCTACGTTTGAGGTGCATTCACTTTATGAAATTTGAGTTGATTTAAGCTATTTTTGAACATAATTAAAATTTTAAATTTCCATTATGGAAAGATTTGTTCTCGTGGACTCTAAAATTGATTTTCCTTTTTTTAGAGAAATTACACAAATTACCCTTTAAACTATAATGTTGGTAATAATTACATACCTAAGCTTTTAATTTAATCGGTTTTTCATGAAATTTCATAAAAATTACCACTAGTCCTTTAACTGATAAAGATGAAAAACGAAATTGTGATCATTAAAAAAAGTTGTCTTTCTACTTTGGTCTTCTTCAATCTCTTCAATTGTTTGTGCTCGTATAGATTCGATGAAATGCATTTATGTTTCTTATGGATACAATCATGAAATATCAGATGCAGCACCACATTATAATTTTCAGCAATGATTTTCTTTTTTTGAAAAATAACAATCCATTTCTAAATTATGAAGTCAACATTTATATCTTCAACTTTTTTTTTGACAATTACATATTAACTTTTAATCTTATCAATTAATTCCAAAATTTTATTAACTTTGTAACTAACGTTAAACTCAGTGATGTAAGGGAAGAATAAAATTTTCATTAGAAAATGGCTTTCTTAAGTTTAATAATTTTTAAAAAAAATCATTTTCAATATTTTTTTGAGTTCTGCAAGAAGAATAATTTGAGCATTGGTTATGAAAATGCACCGACATACACTAGTGTCGCTGAGCAACTATTCATTTTGGCAAATTTAACCATTTTTTATAGAGCTTTCTTGCTCCTAATTACATGAAAATACAATAGCCAAATTTTTTTCTATAAAAAAAATGTAGGTGGAGAGACTCAATGAAAGCTCTAACAAATGGAATTGCCTATGTTGCGCTATTAAAGGAATAGATCTTTCTTTCCGGACTCCAGAAAAGATAAATGCATTATGTACTGAAATACATTTTGATTAATGACAATCCGAATCTCTATTAAAAATGATATATAAAAAAATGAGCTGAGATGTGTGGCACCAAAGATGCCACATATGTTGACATTATGGGTGGGGTGCAGCCATGACTGCACTCAAATTGCCCTCTATAAAGAAAATGGACTCTTCCAACCTAAATCCCAAAATTTAAAATTCATAGATTTATTGTGTTTCAAATAAGTATCTAGATGCTTCTAACCATCATGGATTCATGAGTTGATAGTCAAGATGATCTATTTTATCGAAAATGGTTATATATTTAATTATAACCACTTATCCATGATTAATTTCCTACTCATGTTTGACAATAAAATATTCGATGACAATTTTATAAATATAGATAAAATGCATTTAAACCGTCGTGATCTAAATGCCTACAAATATTGAAAAAAGAATACATATAAAATGATGTTAAACCAAAACTTCAAACTTTAAAAAATTAAAAAAAAAATGATGAAAATGCTTATCAACACACACACACACAAAAAAAAAAACTTTTTTCAAGATTGGGGACCCAAAGAACCGGGGGCTATAGCACAAAACTAGCGGTTAGTACTATCAACCCATTCAGTAAGTTGAACTCGAACTAATACCAATTTTTTAGGCTTGAATTTGTGACCGTAAAGTTGAAATAGATTAATATCAAACAAGATAAACAAATTCGCTACCGACTCATTTAATAAGTTTGATATTGAATTTGAATGGCATTTGACGGATGATTAAGGATGATTTTTTTATAAGTAAAACTCTCCTACACACATGTATAGGGAAGCCCTACATTTTGGGGATGAAGCACTCTTGAATGCCACAAAAAATATTTTATAATGAAATTATTTTTTAAAGTGTGTAATTTTTGTGGCAGTTAATGGTGTCACATCTTTAAAATGTAGGGCTTGGAGCTCCATTTTACGGTGGGGGGAGTTTTACTCTTTTTTTACCGCAAGCAAAATGGTTTTTTTACAGCTGTTTTTGAGACCACACTTCAAATATTCACTACTTGTGGACTGATAAGACAAAAACTGAAAATTCTTAAACCAAATATGAAATGGTAACATTTTATTCATTTAGGTCCATTGCACTCTCATTTATAGCGGTCCCTTTCTTCTCACCCAACCACCCAACCTCAAATAAGTGGCAAAGAAAGCACAAGAATTTAAACCCAAAACCAAAACCAAAACCAATACAAAAACACAAATAAATATCCATTCCTCAATTCAATTCCAACCTTCCATAAAACCTCACCAACACTAAACCTTCACCCCCACACTCGCCGGAAAAAATGGCCGCCACCAATCCCTCCACCCCCTTCTGGTACCAGTTCTTCCTCGGGCGGTGGTTCTCCGTCTTCGCCTCCATTCTCATCATGTCGGTCTCCGGCGCCACCTACATGTTCGGACTCTACTCCTCCGACATCAAAACCTCCCTCGGCTACGACCAAACCACCCTCAATTTGCTCAGCTTCTTCAAGGACTTAGGCGGCAACTTCGGCGTCATCTCCGGCTTGATCAACGAGATCGCCCCCCCGTGGCTCGTCCTCCTTATCGGCGCCATCATGAACCTCTTCGGCTACACCATGATCTGGCTCGCCGTCACCAGCCGGATCCCAACGCCCCAAATCTGGCACATGTGCATCTACATTTGCGTCGGAGCAAATTCTCAGTCGTTTGCAAATACAGGGGCGCTCGTCACCTCCGTCAAGAACTTCCCCGAGAGCCGCGGCAGCGTTCTCGGCCTTTTGAAGGGCTTCGTCGGGTTGAGCGGCGCCATTTTCACGCAGCTTTACCATGCTTTTTACGGCAATACTTCTAAATCGCTGATTCTGTTAATCGCTTGGCTTCCGGCCGCCGTCTCTGTTCTTTTTCTCCGGTTTGTTCGTATAATTAAGGATCTCCGGCAGCCTAATGAGCTCAAAGTCTTCTTCCATATCCTCTATATTTCCCTTGCCCTTGCTGGGTCGTTGATGGTTTTGATTATTCTGCAAAATCTGTTCAAATTTCAAAACAGAGCATTCGCCGGAAGTGCCGTCGTCGTCATTGCTCTGCTTTTTCTTCCTCTGGTTATCGTTTACAGAGAAGAATTGAGCGTTTGGAAGAGAAAACTCGTCAACCCAATTCCACAAATGGTGTTACCATCACAACCACCGCCGCCGCCACTGGTCTCTGCGGTGTCACCGCCGCCGACCTCTCCGACAAGTTCCTGCTTTATAAACACATTCAAACCCCCAAACAGAGGAGAGGATTACACAATTCCGCAAGCGATTTTCAGCATCGATATGATAATTCTGTTCATCGCCACAATCTGCGGCGTCGGCGGAACATTGACGGCGATTGACAATCTGGGTCAAATCGGAGAATCGTTATCATACCCATCTCACAGTACTACAACGTTCATCTCCCTCGTTAGCATATGGAATTACCTCGGCCGTGTAGTCGCCGGATTCTCGTCGGAATATCTCTGGAAAAAGTACAAACTCCCACGTCCTCTGATTCTGTTCCTGACCATGAACTTATCCTGCATCGGCCATCTCCTAATCGCGTTCGGAGTTCCGAATTCGCTGTACTTCTCTTCGATCATCATCGGATTCTGCTTCGGAGCGCAGTGGCCGTTGATCTTCGCGATCATATCGGAGATCTTCGGGTTGAAATACTACGCGACTCTGTACAATTTAGGGGGAGTGGCGAGTCCGATCGGGGCGTATCTTCTGAACGTGAGGGTGGCGGGCCATTTGTACGACGGCGAGGCGCAGCGGCAGATGGCGGCGGCGGGGCGGCGGAGGAAAACAGGGGAGGATCTGAAGTGCTTGGGAGTGGAGTGTTACAGAAAGGCGTTTCTTATAATCACGGCGGCGACGGTGTTTGGGGCGTTTGTTTCGCTGTTCTTGGTGATTCGGACATGGAAGTTTTACAAAGGCGACATTTACAGGAGGTTCAGGGAGGAAGAAGGTGAGGCTCCGGCGAAAATTGAATCCGTTTAGTATTGTTTTTGTCGTTTTCTTTCACTAACCTGGATTTGTGATGATGTAATATTTTACGGTCATTTAATTTTTCTTTTTCTTTACATTTAAATGTGTGGAAATTGTTAAGGGTAGTATCGATATTTTGGGCGACACTAGATTTATGAAGGTCCATTAAAGTTGTTGAAACTGAATTTTCTTAATTTAATTTGGAGTTAGATGTCATATATGTGTGTGTATGTATATATATTTGAGGAAAAATGTCATAAATTTCGAGCTTGATTAGTTAGATATCATTTGATTGCTATAAGTTGAAAAATAGATAGCTAACAAGAGTTTTTTTTTTGAAATCAAACAAAAGATTAAGTTTAGTGACATATGTATTATTTAATAAGTAAAATGTTATAGATTTAAATCTTTTATCTTTAATTATAGTTGAATTAAAAAATTAGAAAAAAATATAGTTAAATGATGTGAAAGTATTTGATCTATTATGTTGCACTAATATTTAGGTAGTTGAAGGCTATTAAGTCAATACAAGCATAATTTAAATGATTTAGTATATTGATCGATGTTAAAAATGTGATGATTTCAATCTTTTCATTGCTCTTTAAAAAAAAAAAGAAAGGTTTGAATGAGTACTCTTTTTAGACCATACATCAGGTCATTAGAGGGAAGTTGGAGAAATTTGACCCATGCATTTTTAGGTAAAAATACTTTTCACCCCCTTTATTTTAACCTCTCATCCAAATAATAATTTTCCAAATGAAGTTTTCTTCCTAACTTTTCTCAAAACATTAAATGAGGAAACTGATATAATATCTAAATTGATTTTATTTTTCTTTTCTTTACATTAAGTGTGTGGAAATGGTTAGTTTCTCTATTGACGCTTTTTAATGCATACTAGATTTAAAAAGGTCCCTTAAAAGTGGTTGGATTTTTTTTTAATACAATTATGAGTTAGGGAGATTCAAAATTAAGACCTTATATCTTAATTTTGAGCTCGATTAGATAGATTTGATTTGATTGTTATAAATGATATGATTCACTAAGAAGAGGCTAGGAATTTTGAGTTTTCCTTTTTAACTATTGTTGAATTAAAAAAAAAAGTTAGAAAAATATGGAGATAAATGATGCTAAAGTATTTTCTTTTTTATGTTGAACTAATATCTAAGTAAAGTAAGTGAACTTTGTCAAGTCAATTTAAGAATAATTTATATAACTTAATGCATGGACGGATAAAAAAAAATCATAATTCAAATCTTTTTAATCTTTTTTATAAAAAATCAACAAGTGAGAATTTGAATGCTCAACCTAACCTTTTATAAGCCATACGTCATGTCATGAGGGGGAAGTTGGAGAAGATTTACCCATGTTAAGGTAAAAAGAAAACTTCCCACAACTTTCCATTTCCACTTCTCATCCAAACAACAATTTTTTTCAAAAAGTTCTTTTATAATTCTTTTTAAAACAACTTTTTTTTATTGTATCTCCTTCAAATAATTTATTCACGCGCAACCATTTATTCAAACCATTTTATACTTTACCATTCGACATGTTCAGCAAGAGGTATACTTTTCTTACCGACCCCAAAATACAGTTGAAATCGAAACAAAAAATTATTGAGACCTCGTTTCATAATTATTTGATTTTTTGTTTTCATTCTTAACTTTTTGAAAATAAATTTGTTTATAACCAATTTTGATTTTTGTTTTTAAAATATTAAAAAAAATTTAAAACTAAAAAGTAGTTTTTAAAAATAAGTTTTTGTTTTCAAAATATTAAAGAAATTTTAAAACTAAAAAACATAGTTTTTAAAAACAAGTTTTTGTTTTCGTTTTTAAAAACTATAATAAAGAGTAAAAAACTAAAAAAAAATCAAAACAACAGTTATCGAACATATTTTTTAGTTTTTAACTTTTAGAAATAGAAAACTATTATCGAACATATTTTATAGTTTTTAACTTTTAGAAATAGAAAACTAAAATCAATGATCAAACTTATACTATTTTTATTTTTTAAAATAAAAAACAAAAAATGAAAAATGAAAAATTAGAAACAAAAAGCAAAAAAAGGGGTGGTCACCTACATTTGCGTACCCATTTATCTAAATCTTATGTATATTGTTTTTTGTTATATAACCCGTCTCTCAAACATCGTTTATTATAATTCATGTTACAAAAACTTGCCCTTCAAACACCATTTATAATAACCTACCGTCTATCATAATCAAATTGATGCCACAAACACACCCGAAATGATTATCAAACGGACATCAACATTTACTTTAATTAAAATAAAAAGTTCAAAGAAGTATAACTGAAACTATTTTAATTCTTCTTTCCATTTTGATTAGTGTGGTCCAATCCAAAAAGTTTTTAAGGTAAAAAGTTAAATATTATTGATATTATAGTTGGTTGAAATTAAATTGAAAAAAACATCACTTCTCACTTTAAAACGCATGCACCTTAGAAATTGACACTTGTGTTCAATTAGCCAACTTTTTTGACAGTTTTGTTTGGATAGAAAGAAAAAGATGGGAGAGTTGAAAAAAATAACAGTAAGTTCCTTTTGGAACTAAACTTCTTCTCTTGACCACATTTTTCAACAAGGCCAATAATAGAGAGTGTGAGGCCAAAGAAGCCTCTCTTGTCACTTTGGATGATTTTCCACTAAAGCACTGTTCATTCATCATTTGGGACAATCATTCAATGAACATTATACTATTAAGCATGTGTGACGTCTCAAATCTTTTATAAACAAACAAAATCATACTGCAAATTCATAATTTTGTAATAGTTCGTTTTCTTTTTTTGTTGTCCAAATATATTGGTTATGTTAGGATTCAAACAAAATTATGATTAAATGAATAGAAGATCATGAATATATAAATGATGATAACTATATATATATATATATATTAGTATGTGATATTTTAGGTGAAATTAAAAGCAAAGTTTGCAATTGAATTCTACTCTCTATAGAATTAAAAGTTAATTATTTGACTATTTATTAAAAAGAAAAATAAATAAACAATAAAATTTATAGTTTGTGATAATATCATGATCATATAGTTGATATTTTCCAAAAATACTTAAATTAGATATTCATGAAAAGTTTCACACTCAAGTTTCATATTTTGTGATAATTCATTTTTTAAGTCAAATAATCATGTAACAAAAAGAGTTGATGAAAACCAAACATAATAGATCTTTCATTTTGAAATTAATTCCACCATCTTATTAAATCTGACATTTTGAAATAAAGTACTCCATTGTTTTTTTTTAAACAAACTCCATTGTCTTTTTAAAATGTATATTGCACTATATTCTTCTAGTAAAATGGTTATGATAATCTCAATAACTATCTTAAATTATTGACAAACTTTAAATAATTTTTTATAATTAAATTATAATCTTATAACAACTTTTCGATAGCTATTTTGTAGGGAAATAACCTATATCTCTTAAAAATGTTGGTAGGATTCCCAACTTTTTCAATGTCAGACAATTGTAAAATCCTAACAATCTCAACTTTCTATTATCAACCATGGATATATTTTCAATAGATTTAAAAAAAAAAAAATTATAATACAACAAATATGAATCTCAAATTATCATAAATTATTAACATACTTTCAATAGTTTAAAAAAATTATATTACAATTTCAATAACTATAATAAATTAAAATTATCATATAACAAAATATTAATTCATAGCATCAATCCTTAATATTGATTTCTTTACTTTAAGGTAATTTTGAATTAATTTTTACATTACAGTAAATAGTAGTCTAGTAGTATCCATGTAAACGTTTCGTAGCTTGTTGGCTGGATGGTGCAATTGAGATTCAATTCATACCTCATGGCACAGGTTCGTTCCGTTTTGGGTACCCAGGAGTTGTACTATATCCATGTATAATTTACTAACCACTTGATTACAAGTTTGAATCCCACATATTATTGAAGTAAAAAAAATAAAAAGAAGAAGAAATGAACTCAAATTACACAAACTTGCATGCATATGAATGCTTCATTCAATTTCTGGCACTTTTTTGGTGGAAGGTTACGAGCTTCTGCAGAGTTTTAGGATGTGGAATTTTTCTTATGCTTTATAAAATTCTCTTTAATAAAAAAAAAAAACAAACGAACGAACATATATGCATACCAAATACAGATGAATTAACACCCATTTTAATTAATATTCAACTTAACATAATTTGTCCACCAAACAACATTCACTTGTTTTCATCTTTCTCCAATTACTCGATAGTAGAGATAGACAACTTCAACCTTTTAGGAAAAATTATGTTAAGTTGAATAAATGTGGTGTTTGAATAAATGCTTGAAGGAAAATCTTGTTTGAATAAAGTTGTTGATGTAAACCAAGGATCATCTATTGTCATGCCTCAAAGTCTAATCTAGGCCAAAAGCTAAGAAGCTACAACAAGCTTTAATCAATCATGTTCAAGCTAGGATGAGCTCGACAAAGGAAGTTTTAGAAGATATTGCACCGATTTTCTACATGTGTTTTAAGGTCATGGTTCAAGATGAAGTTGCATTGAATGCGTCAAGTTTCATTAATGAAGACTAAAGTTCAATTCAACCGGGAGTAAAGTTGCAATAAATGAATTCAAGTGTATCCAAAGGTTCATTTAATGCAGGTCAAACAACAGCTAATGGGAATATGCATCAACCTATTTCAAATAAAGTTTAATTTACTTTAGAATGGTTACAAATACCAAGGAGAATGAATGCTAACATTCAAATTCAAATTTATGGTCATAAGTTATGTAATTTTCAATTTTTAGTCATTTATTGGGTTTTTTTTAGGTTACTTTTGTGTAACACCCTAGTTAATTCTAAAATCATTTAAGTGTTTTTAATGAATTTATTTTTATAATATTATAACACTCTAGATAATTTTTAAGTATAGTTAGTGTTTTATTGAATATACTAATAAATCTCAAACTAATTATATTATTTAATGCTCCATGAGATTTAAGCTATAAGTCACCTTGATAAGTTATTTAGAAATTTATAGTAATGAAAGCTAAAATGCAAAAGTTATTTTGGGTTATGGAATTTGGAGTTTAAAAGTTAAATTAGGGTTTATGGATTAAATGGAAGCAATGTTTTATTTATGTATTTTTTTATTTGGCCACATTTTCTCTCTATTTTTCATCCAACCCCAATAACCACCACCACCACCTAAAACCCACTCCTTCCTTCTCAGTTTCATGGAGTTAGAGAGTTTCGTTTGCGATTCCGAGACCAGATCCGTGCTCAGGGAATCGAGTAAGATTTGTTGGTTTTCATGGAGTTTTCCGCGCGATAGGGTTTTGAAACCCGTTTCTTCTTTCGTAGTTTCCCGGAGTTAGAGAGCTCCGTTTGCGATTCCGAGACCAAATCCGTGCTCAGGGAGTCGAGAGCTTCGAAACAAGGTAAGATTTGTTGGTTTTCATGGAGTTCTCCGGCGAGAGGTTTTGAAACCCGTTTCTTCTTTCGTAGTTTCCAGAAGTTAGAGAGCTCCGTTTGCTATTCCGAGACCAGATCCATGCTCAGGGAGTCAAGAGCTTCGAAACAAGGTAAGATTTGTTGGTTTTCATGGAGTTTTCCGGCGAGAGGATTTTGAAACCCGTTTCTTCTTTTGTAGTTTTCGGGAGCTAGAGAAGTCCGTTTGCAAATCCGAGACCCGTTCCTTGATCCTGAGCTTGAGACCTTCGAAACGAGGTATGGCTTGCCCCGTTCCGTGATGGCGTGCGCCCGCCACCACCACGCGCTTCTTTGCCCTTCTGCGCGGCTCGGCGAGGCGTTTTGAGCGTGCTTCCCCTCGTTCTCGTGATGTTAACCTCCTTTGTGGCTCGTTTAGATTGTCCATAATGAACGCTCGGCGTTGTTTTGTGTTTAGGTGCTCTCGAGTTTCATCGTTTCAGGTCGCCGTTTAGCTCGTGGGTTCCCGTGGTGTTTCGGTCGAGTCGTCGGAAAGGTAAGGAGCTTCATTATGATTCGGGTTTGTGGTTTAAAGCATGTGAATAGTGGCATGATAGAATTTACGGGAATTGAAGGTTGGATGACTTGTCGCATGTATGCTTTGGTGTTGTGATTCACTGCTTGATCTTATTCCACTCTTGATTCCATATAGTTGTTTTGTGTAGCTCGTAAACTGTTAAATCTTTATTAATGTGTATCTTGTGATCATATCATCATTTGCCCAATGTGTATCTCTGCTCGTATATGCGATGAACTGTTTATCTGTTTAACTTGTTGATTGACTGAATCGTCTTGGGTTTATGCACGCTTTATGTTGTTGACTCCATCCATGTTTAACTGTACATGTGCTGCCATGATTATGCTCGGTTTCTCTGCGTTACCTAAAGGGTTGTCCGTATGTTGTTTTGGCGTAGAATAGCTAGGACTCGTTACCGTGTTGACCACGTAGAGGAGCAACTAGCTCACACATTTTAGGGTTTGAGATTGCATGATTGATATCTTGTTGTTGTTATGACTCGCTAGTGCCCCTTAGGAACCGAGTGAGGAAATAAATCCTCTTTGCTTCGAGACACGTGGTTGGGTTGCTTAAACCTACGGGTTAACATTTACATCCGACCAAGGGGTCGGATCTCATCCACGTGTCACCTTATGTGCGGAACACGGGTTCCTTGGTTGTTGAGCACACGTTGCGGGTCGCACCAACCCTCGGGTGGGACCGGGTGCACTCGCCTAGGCTAAGCTAGATCTCGTGTGACTCTTGTGCTAGTTATTATCTCTCTTTGTGTACTCGTGGAACCTCATATGCTATGTGCATGGTTCCACCAAGTTACCTTCCCAATACGTTGGAGGGGGGGGGGGGTCGGTCATGCAGTGCCTGACCCTGAGACTACTGGAAGAGGCCACTGGGACAGATGAAGGCGCGGAGGAATGCCTGTCGGTGAGCCTGCATGCATTAGTGGGGATGTTGATTGCAGGCAGGTCGGTCCTCCCGCATGCTAGGGGTTATCAGTTGGCGCCCCGAGCCCAAGATTTAAGAACCCTGCAGGTTTCCTTTACTCGTGGCTCTCCCTGACAGGGTCAGGTGATTTACTTGGCACTGTGTATGCCCTTGCTGACACGACTCGTGTGTCGTTGTCCTGACCCGAGGTTTAAGGATGTTGTGTGTTCCCCTCACTCGTGATCCTCCCCGACAAGGTCAGGTGACCTATTCTTGCTGACACGACTCGTGTGTCGTTGTCCCGACCCGAGGTTTAGGGATGTTGTGTGTTCCCTTCACTCGTGGTCCTCCTCAACAGGGTTGGGTGACTTATTGATGGGTCCCTGGCGAGGGCCAGGCTACCCTGAGACATTAGAGTATGTCTCCGCGAGCACATCGTTATGGGTCCCTAGCAGAGGTCAGGCTACCCCCGAGATAATGGTGATTGCCCCTTAGGACACGGTATGGGACGTGTCTGACCCGAGGTTTGAGGAACTTGTGTGTTCTCTTCCCTCGGGGTCTTTGCTCTGACCTTGGTCAGATGATTGCTCGGTATTTAGCCGTAACTTGCTCACGGTTTGCAGGCCGCTGTTTGACATTGTTTGCTCGTGATCGGCCCGAGGGTCGGCCACACATGAGCGAGGCATTTAGCTTCAGTTGTCGTATCTTCTAACTTGTTTTCTGTTTACATGCTTAACCCCATGGTGAGGCTCCTTACTGGGTATATTTCGATATACTCACCCCTTACATTTTCAGGTACTGGTCCATTCCGAGGTAGGCTAGGCTGGGAGCTGGATCGATCATGGACACGATGTCGGCATTTCTTTTCTACATCGTTTACTTGTTTCAAACCATATGTTTTTACATTTTAAACTCTTTTGAACCGTATTTGCTTTGAACTATCGGGATCCCGAACTTTTTATGTTTTCGAACTATTAGCACTATTTTCATGTTTTATGAGATTTTTTGGAAAAACGCATGTGATTAACAAATTGTTTTTTAGGATTTTAATATGGATGCACTCGTAACACCCAATAGAGTATTTTAGGAAGTTGGGTCGTTACATTTTGTTAGTGGGTCAAAATGACATTTATGTTTGGGAGTTTACACATTTTAATAAGCTTTATTTGTTGGATTTAGGTTATACTTTGAAGGCTACAAAAAGACATCGAGAGATCAAATCAAAATTGGAGTTAAAAAATGAGGATAGACCTCTCTCTAACTTTTAGAGAGAGAAGGATTACCTTTTTGGGCCCCAAGAGAGCTTCGATGAGAGCTTACTTGTGGGCATTTGGGGGCACCACGGGGTGCGTTACTGGGTTCCAACAGATTTTCTTGGAAGATCTGAATGCGAGCGTTCTGGGGGCTTCAAAGGGAGCGGGGTGAATGGAGCTCGAAAAGAGCTAACCAGGCTTCATCGGAAGCTTCGATGGTTCCTTATTGTCAGAAAAGATATAGTCAAAGGAAAGATCGGCTTTAAACTTCGTTGGAAGGTCAAACAAAACTCTTCCGATCTTAAGAGCGAGATCAAGAAGAAGCTTGTCTTGGAAGTTTTGAAGGAGAAAATCAGAAGGACTCTCCAGACAAAGGGTTTCAAAGGTAAGGGAAGAAAGATGATGTTTCGTTTGATCGAGGTAAGACTTCTCCTGAGGAGAGGATGCTGATTCAAGGGAGGAAGGTCGTCGGAATGGGGTCGGGGAAAAGAGACGAATTCGAAGTTAGTCCCATGTTGTTGGTGAAGAAGAAGGTCGTTTGGGATGCTGAGACGATTTTTTAGCCGTCGTCCATGGTGGTGTCGAGCTTCTCTGGGGAGGGTCGTGAAAGATCATTTCAAGTTATTTAGATGACAGAGGAGAGTAGAGTGAGATCGCGACAACTATGAGGTCATTTCAAGTTGTTCAGGTGACAACTGTCGCAGAATGGTACACTTGTAGAGATGGGTAGGTGGAGTTTTGGGCTGAGCTGGTTCAAGAAGTCAGCTGGTTCGAGAGCACTAGGCCAGAGGTTGGTTCGAACTACCGGTTCTTTAAGATTGGGTCTGGTTTTTTCTCAGACCGGTGATCCTGTCGACTTGGAAGCTCCTGTGGAACATTTTTCATCTTATTTCGATCAGTTTTCTCTAGCTCTCTTACTAGGTGTCTTTATTTTGGTGTTGGTTTGGTTAGTTTTTTTGCAAGCTTTCAAACGTCTTTCTCTATTGTTCTTTAAAATTAATTTGGCTTTTATTATCTTTTTGTTGGCTGGTTATGGTTTAATGGGGTTTGTGTTGCTGCGATTTTGCAATGAACTGGTTGATAAAGGTTCTAGTGCATATAAGGATTTGGTTCTTTCTTGGCAAAAGAGGGGTTGGGTCTTGATAAATGTCAATCCGATCACTTTTTCTTTGGTGGAGTCCTTTGCTTCAGTCAGGGATATGGATATGCGATTACTCCCCAAATATTGTCGTAAAAACCCCAAACTAGGGGCGATGAATGGTGTTCGATCTTTTCATTTGAAGCCTTGTAGCTTTATGTCGATTAAAACCATAGCTAGGAAGGCTATTTTTCCTGGTAAATTAGTCTTTGTTCTCGGCTTTTCCAATTGTGTGGTCATGCTCCGATCTGTGGAGTCGGACCAGTTCGAGGACTTATGTTTTAGGAGATTAGGCTGTTCTTAGTTTTCTGCTTAATGAAGTTACAATTTTTTTTTTTAAAAAAAAATCTACAAAAAGACATCTCGAAAGTAAACCAAAAGACACTTTGTTTTTCTTTTTAATTTTTTTTTTTAATGAAATAACATATTTTGCTTTAAGCCATGAGTGTTTTTTCTTTGCAATTCTTGTGATTAGATTGCATGCTAGGATCATTCAAGTAGTGTAGATCAAACTGCTTGTGAAGTGATTCGAATCACGAGTTTAGAAACAAGTTTTCTTTACCTCTTGATCTTGATCATCAAGGTAATTCGTTCCAATACTTTCCCTTGTGTTGATTGACATAGTTATTTGGGTTTTCAGGTTTGAATATTGTAAAGGTCTTGTTCTTCAACAAGGTTTTTAAATCCAATTCCTGGAAGTTTTTATATCAGTTGTTCTCGTAAGAAATTGAAAAAACTTGTCGGGAGAAAAGGTTAAAATGAAAGGTTGGAGTGAGGAGTTAAAGTTAAAAGTTGAAATGAAAAATTAAATAAAGTTTTTTTCTATCTTAAACAAACATGGGATAAATTTTACCCATGTTTCTTCTCCAACTTTCTCCTTATCCATTCATGCTCTTAAGGAAGTTAAAAATATTTTATTGATAATTTGAATTAAAATAAAATAAAATAAAATAAAAATCACGTGTTATCATATATGTGTAAGTTCTCTTTATATTTGCCGACGAAAGCTCATTGACATCGAAGTAGCAAATGATTAAAATGTCATGTTTCGAATTCCCAACTTAATTATTCTAGAATTCAAAACGGGTTTTCCTTATGTTTTACTATTTTATTTTTATTTAAAAATAAATATTAATAAATACTTGTAACATGTGGCAACAAGAAAAAAGTAGTAGCTCAAGCGGCATCAATAAGTACGAAAATTGATAAAAAAAAATGATGAATAAAAATGTTTAGTTTTAAATAAAAGCAGGAAATAGAACCTACATTCTCCAAGGAAAAAAGGAATCTAAATCCAAAACTCATGTATGGAAAAAAGTAAATTTTCAATTATCATTATTAGTGCCAACATGGAATTAAAAAAAAAAAAAAGAAAACTGAAAACAAAAAAGGCCAATTTGCAAAATGCACCTTCATTTTCTCTAATATTAAATTTTGATCCCATTGGTTTTCTCGATCTTCAGATGATCTTTGGCGGCGACCTTTGTGGTCTGTGAATATATATCTATCCATCCATCCAAGACATGGGGTTTAACGTTTAAGGCTAAAAAACGCCGCTTATTTCTTCTCTAACCAGAAATTTCAGTTCAAGAACAGACCCACCGGCGCCGGCGACGGAGCTATGTCGAAGAAAGGAGTCGCCGGCGGAGGCGCGCTTTCGAAGGACGTGCCATGGCGGGCTTCCGGCAAGCCCATTCCCAGAATCCACCACGCCCCTGTTCTTCGCATTACCCAATCCCCCTTTTCCGATTACGCCATCTCTGTAATGAAGGCCAGTTCTCTCTTTCATCTTTTCTGTTTTTTGTTTCTGGGTTTGGGTTTTGTTTGATTTTTTTGTTGATTTTTGGGGGTTCTGTTTTGTGTTTTTTGCAGCATTCTGATCCGATTGGAAGTGGGTTGGCTATGGATGCTATCTTGGAAGCGGCTGGGCCTGATTGTATTGTGCCTGGACAATCTGCCCCTCTCAAATTACTCGGTCTCAAGGTATGTTTGTTGGTTTGATTTGTTTGGATTTTACTTGAGTTTAGTGTGTTTGCATTTGGTTTACTGGCTTTGCTAATTGCGTCTACATTGTTTGTTTTCATGGTTTCGTATTACAGTTTATGGATTATGTATTGTTTCTTTTCTATGACTTGACTGAGGATTTTTCTTGTATACGTATTCAAATGAGTATAGAACTAGTTTGACACAGAATTGATGACTGAACTATAATTCTTTATTTCGTGTCTTCTGGGCACTTTACAAGCAAAAAGTGCAAGCACAATTCTAATGCAAACAACTTATTAATCTAACTTAACCAAATTAGGTATAGAATTGTGAGTTTTGAACCAACTTGCTACTTCAGCAGCAAAGTGATGGTGTGTTTTGACTTTTTGAGAGTGTTGAACTATTTTTTCCATTACCATTTAAGGTTTGTTTAGGGCACCGAAGATCAGGATAGACGGAGGGTTATGATAACGGTTGATTATTATAAATAGTGTTTGAGGGGTAGGTTATTATAACAGAGGTTATGATAAACGGTGTTTGAGGGACTGGTTATTGTAACAAAAACAATATATGTAAGGTTTATATAAACGGGCATGAAGATTTAGATAAACGGGCATGCAGATTTAGGTAACCACCGACTATAATAAATGGTGGGCAAACATGGGTTAGGTTATTATAACCAACTCGGCTGTTTACATAAATGGGGGTCCAAACACACCCTTAATGGTTTCTTCCCACAATATTTTTTAGCGGTTTCAAAATTTAGATTAGCTTTCTTGATCATGGAACCAAAGGATGAGAAAAATTATTAATTTATGGTTCGAGAAGTCATTCTAAACATACTCTTAATCTTCTACACTTGCCTTTTTCTTCAGTTTCCCAGAGTTTATCTTGCTCTGCCTCAGCTTGTTGGTATCTCTTACATCAAAATATTATCAGAATCTTAGCAATGTTACCTGTCTTTTCTTCGTCATGTGATCATGTGTCATTATTTTACCAAATTTAACTTTACAGCCATGTTGAATCTTGATGATGGTTACTGTTCAATGTTAGAAGGTCGTAGGAGGGTAAGGTGGTTGAGAAGGCAATATTTTGTAGTGTGGTGAAATAAGTATTGATGTAAATACAAGAAAGAATGCTTCATTTTCTCAGTGAAAATGTAAACTATATAGCTTAGTCGAGCACGTACCGATAAATCTTAGTTATTGGTCTGGAAATCCCTAGCTGTCTCTTAGATAAGAGATTGAAAATGATAGACCCTCCAATACATCACATTTATAATAGTTTTAAGAATAGCCAAGAGTAGGCATATCGAGGGATGGGTAGTTGTTGTAATTTAGGAGTTTGTATGGTGTAATCTCTAATTAGTAGCAACTTTTTGGGTTGTTAGACGAGAGAGATAGTTAGCTTTCATCATCCTTAGGGGGGAGTTAGCTATAGGCTGTATTTAGTAACCGAGTAAAAGATGTGGAAGGATCTTGGAGTTATATTGGGAGTTCTGAGAGATTTTCATGACCTCTTACCAATGCAGTTTACTATCACCTATCGTTGTATATGCTATCGTAAGATAAGAATGTTTAGATGCTATGGCTTTAATTTTAGGGTCGATGCCGTGTATGCTTTATCATTGCTAAGTTGAATCAAGATTTTAAGTTTCTAAAAACTGCTTTTACTGTATAATTTGTTCTGAACTTCTTAGCATGCCACTTATGGACAGGTATGGCCCATTGATGTTGATCTCAAATTTTTAGAGCCTGTTGGCCGAGAGCTTAAATTACTTGGAAAGGTAAACTTCATAAAAAAAAATCCTCTCTATTTACGTTTCTTACTGCTTGGAAGCATGTAGATTGATTTTACTTTAAAAAACATTATTGTCTCTGACCTTAAACTTGTAGCTAACGGGCAAAACCTCCCTTAGTAAGACTTGTAGGAGTGAATCATGACCCCCAGTTATATAATACAAACAACGAAGGTAATTGGTCTATATTGGAATTTGTGATGTATTCTTTTGTTGTTGTTTTATTGTAAACTGCATCATTGCACATAGTAGAAGCTTGAATCAGGACAATATTCATACCAGATTTTGGATGGAGTAGGATGTAGATCTCCTATTCTTACTGTCCTTTTATCTGCATAACGTGTTTTCGGCGTGCAAAAACAGTGACACAAATTTAAAGGCATCTAGGAATCCGACCTACATTTTTGTGCTGCTTGTTTTTCCTACATTCTAAACTTTGAATTTATCACCATTCTCATTCTTCTGTTTTTTTTTTCTATGAAGTTTATGGATGATGCTGTGAACCTCATGAACAAGTCATTCATAGATCGCTAGGCGTCACAGTTTTAATCGATGAAGAGGAGTTGCATGAAGCAGCAGCTTTAGCTGGCTCTGTGAGCGGCAACTTATCCAACTGAGTTGCCTCTAGATAATTTCCTTCCCCATCTTACTGAATTCTCTCATGTAAAAACAGCATCTGGCCTCCAAAAGTGGTTTTGTTACTCGTTTCTGTGGCTTTTCATTTTGGCTCTTAAGTAGTAAGTGAAGTGCCTTGTAAGGTTTTTGCAAGTTGAAGAAGGATATAATGTAAAATAAACATTAGTTAATGGTTCATATCTCTTTTCACCCTCTTTAATGTCTGCCATCACCCTGTTAATTTTTGTTAGTAGGTAGACCATAGTTTTTAGTAGAGTTTTGGATGCTGACTGCACACCTTCACAGGCCAGGGTGAAAAGGGCAAATCCATACGATAACAGAGCGGTCTGCAAGTAGCAGTCTAGAGGCTTGAGGTTGAGGTTTTCAATGTATGTTTTTTTTGGAGGTCTGTATGAATTCCACTTCATTGTAAGTTTATTAGTTTCTGGATTCATGTTTTAGAATGGGTGTGGGTGCCTCTGAGTATGTAGTGGAGCAGCGGGCACAACCTTTTTAAAAAAAAAGATAATGGAGTCAGAAAATTAATTCAGGATTATTAAAATGAATATTATTGCTCATGAAGTCAATGATGTATGAATTAGTGAGATGTATGAATTAGTGAGATGAGCCATGTTGTGCTAAAGAATTTTGATACTGACGATGTTCTATTTTCAAAGGAAAAGTCTAATAAGAAGTATATGTATGAGAACAAGAACAAAAAAAAAGGTGATTCCAATGCAGAAAAAGGTGGCAATTCACAGAGCAAAAATTCTAACAAATGTTTTAGATGTGGGAAGATTGGCCATATCAAGAAAAATTGTAGGGTGAAGCTTGCCAAAGCAAATGTTGCTTGCTCAAATGAAGATGACGATCATCTCAAATGGGAACATTATTTTTCTGTTGAGGCTGTTGAGCAAAAGTCAACTCAAATCTTTGCCAATTATGCTGACAACAAGAAGGCAGAATGGATTATAGACTCTGGTTGTTCTCACCATGTGACTGGGAATAATACATTATTCTCAGACATTCATGAACATCGTGAAAATCGAGTTATAATTACTGTTGATAACTCTACTTATCCAGTTACAAGTGAAGGTGTTGTTATGATAGATGTTGGTGATGATCCAATTACAAAATAGGTAAAATTGGATAATGTCTATCATGTTCCAGGTTTGGCAAAAAATTTAGTTTCAGTTCTCCAAATTACTAATACTGGAATATGTCTCGTTTGGTCCAAAAGATGTCAAAATTCTTGAAAAATTGAATCAAATATCTGCTGATGTTATTTTTACTTGAGAAAAGAAAGGATCTTTATTTGTTTTGTCAGCTGGAGAAGCATACGTGAAGAAAACAAGTCAAACTGACAATGCTTCAATTTGGCATGCTCGCTTCAGTCATGTAGGCTACCAATTGTTGCAACAGATTTCCTCCAAAAAACTTGTAGATGGAATGCCGACTTTGAAGAATGTGCATGAAGATGTG
Source organism: Sicyos edulis (assembly GCA_036507275.1). Classification (NCBI taxonomy): domain Eukaryota; kingdom Viridiplantae; phylum Streptophyta; class Magnoliopsida; order Cucurbitales; family Cucurbitaceae; genus Sicyos; species Sicyos edulis. The sequence continues at coordinate 43,914,019 of CM071847.1, read as the reverse complement.
ATTTGTCAAGGCTGCCAATATGGCAAATCTCATCTCCTCCCTTTCAAAAGATCGTCAAATAAAAAATCTACATTATTTGAATTGGTCCATACAGATTTGATGGGACCAATGAGAACATCGAGTTATAGCAGTCATCGTTATGTTATGGTGTTGGTGGATGATCACTCAAGATTTACTTGGGTGAAATTTTTGAAAGAGAAAAGTGAAGCGTTATCCAAATTTGTGGAGTTCAAAGAAGTTGTTGAAAAAGAATTTGGGAAGAAAATAAAATGTCTTCGGAGTGACAATGGTAGGGAGTACATGTCAGATGACTTCTTCCAATATTGTCATAGCAATAGTATTCTCCGTTAAATGACTTGTCCTGACACTCCTCAACAAAATGGAGTTGCAGAAAGGAAACTTGGATATCTTGCTTCAATTTGTCTTTCATGGTTGCATGATAAGAATCTTCCTCAGAAGCTTTGGACAGAAGCCATTCAATGTGCATGTCATGTAATCAACAGGCTACCTCCTTGGCCAGGTACACAACAATCTCCATTTGAGATTTTATATGGTGAGAAGCCAAATGTTAATTATTTTTGGGTATTTGGTTCTATTTGATTTTATATGGTGAGAAGTATCATCTCTATTTTCTACTAAAATGATTGTTGTTCTTGATGATGATCAAGTTAATTTGGAGCTTTTATTTCCTGATGAAAAGGTGCAAGCACCTTTTAATGAAGAAACAGAAATTGAACCTCTAGCTCAAAATGTTGCAAGCGAAGAAAATAGTACGCAACAAGCTATGAGAAGATCAACAAGGGAGAAAAGACAGTCGGACTATCTCAAAGATTATGAGATAGAACTTAACAATTGTTCAGTTACTGCTTGTTTCTTTACATGAGCATTAACTACAGAAGAACCAACAAGTTATGAAGAACCAAAGGGCTGTCTAAATTGGGAAAGAGCAATGAAGGAGGAAGTTGAAGCTTTAGACAATAATGGGACATGGGAATCGGTCCCCAAACCAGAAAAGTGTGAGCTTGTCACTTGTAAATGGGTTTTTCGCTTGAAGAAAAAAGCTGATGGCACAATTGACAAGTTTAAAGCTCGTCTAGTTGCTTGTGGGTTTTCACAAAATTATGGATTGGACTATGAAGAGACATTTAGCCCAGTAGCAAAGATGGTGACAGTGAGGTCACTAATCTCACTTGCTGCTTTCAAGGATTGGAAATTATGGCAGCTTGATGTGAAGAACGCATTTCTTTTTGGGAGTTAGATCGTGAAGTATTTATGGAACAACCCATTGGCTTTGTCTCTAAGCAATTTCCAGATCATGTATGTCGATTGAAGAAAGCACTTTATGGTCTAAAGCATGCTCCACGAGCCTGGTATAGTAAAGTTGCTCAATACCTCATTTTTTGTGGTTTTAAGGTTTCCGATTCAGATTCTAGTTTATTTGTCAAATTAGAATCAAATGTCCATATTCTAGTATTATTATATGTCGATGATATGATATAAGTGGAGACAACGAGTCTGAAATTTCTAACTTGACAAATAACTGGTCTGTTCGTTTTGAGATGAAAAATCTTGGAGAAATTGGATGTTTTCTTGGATTAGAAGTGGAAAAATCAAACCAAGGTTACTTTGTTTCTAAAAAAGGCTATGCAAGGAGTCTCTTGGAGCGTTTTGGTATGGGGGAGTCAAAAGAAAAGGCTACTCCAATGGAGCCAAATGTCAAGTTGAAGAAAGATGAAGGGAAACCATTGACAGATGCAAAGAAATATCGGCAACTCGTTGGCAGTTTAATTTATTTGACCATCACAAGGCCAGAGATTTCATACTCAGTTTCTGTTGTCTCTCAGTTTATGCAGAATCCAATGACTTCTCACTTAGATGCTGCAAAAAGGATATTGCATTACGTGAAAGAATTTATTAGTCATGGGTTGTGGTACAAGAAATGTGATTTCTTGTTAAAAGGATTTACTGATGTAGATTGGGCAGGAGACACAAATGATCGTCATTCAACTTCAGGTTATTTTTTTAACACTGGTTCAGCAGTGATTTCATGGAGCAGCAAGAAGCAGGACGTTGTGGCTCTATCCAGCACTGAAGTAGAGTATGTGGCAGCAACCATGGCTGCACAAAAGTGTGTTTGGTTAAAAAGATTGATTGGTGACATGCTACATGAAGTTAACTATGTTGTGGAAATCAATTGTGATAATGAAAGTGCTGTCAAACTTGCATCAAATCCGGTGTTCCATGCACGGACAAAACATATTGAAGCCGACATCATTTTATTCGAGAAAAAGTCTTGAATGGAGAGATTCAACTAACTGGTGTTCGTACCACTGATCAGGTCGCTGATATATTCACTAAGGCTTTAGTGAAGCCTAAATTTTTATGCTTTCGAGATGCCTTGGGAGTTGTTGACCGTAAGCTTGCACTAAAGGGAAGTATGAAAAATTAGTGCAACTTAGTTAAATGAGTTTATTTTTCTTTTATTGAGTTTATTTTTCTTTTATTTAGATATTTAATATGTTAGACTTAATCAAGTCAAAATGCCTTAGTTGTTTCTATTTTATGCTTAGTGGGTTAAGTAGTTATTTTCTTATTTTAGTAAAATGTGAGTTAAGAAGTTGAGAACTTTGTGGAAAAGTTGTTTAATCCTATATTGTAAATAAGCCTCGTAATTGACAATTCCAAGCATCACATTCTTGGAAAATCCAGCTAATACAAGTTGTATTTGATTCCAAATTGTTTTGTATTCTTTTCATCTTAAAGTTTTTCTAGTTTTTGTTTGACTGTTTTCACAAAATAATAATATATGTAAAAGTACATTTTAAAATATTTGCATTCATAATTATTAATATATTTTAATATACTATTATAAATACTCAATAATACATATTTTGTATTATAATTACTCATTAATACATTATTTTTATTAATATCCAATCACAATATTTGTAAAATTAATCATATTTATAATATTTTCTAGATTTGATTAATCTCCAAAGTTTTTCATATTTATAATATTTTCTAGATTTGATTAATCTCCAAAGTTTTTCTTTTGCTATATTTGTTTTATTTAGTTATAGATTTTGTTCTACCTACAAATGAGTTATATTTGCAAATCAACGACAGAACTCATTTTTCATTATGCTATCAGTAGTTTGTCTTATATTTGATTAACTATTGTTTCTATCATCTTTTTTTATTATAGGAAAGTGTACTTAAATTGAAACAAACTTTATTTATATATATATATATAGAAAAACAAACTTCATACAATTTAATCATCAAAATAACACTACATTTTAACTCTAAACTATTTTTTTTTGTAATCCACGCATACTAGGGTATAATCTCATAAAAGGGCATTTTTTGAACGAGAAAACTAGATACGTTAAAAATAGGCATTAGTTTTAATTAATGTTAAATTAAAAATAATAAATTTGGGATCAATTATAAATAGGGAAATGGTAGGGATAAATCCTCGTTTGAGATCCATTTTATTTTTTGTTTTTTATTTTTGAAATTTAAATTTATTTTTACTAAAATTTCATACAATGTGTTCTACATTTTCTATCATGTATCCATCTTTTCTTCAGAATGCTAATTAAATTTTAAAAACAAAAATAAACTTTTGGAAGATATTTTTTTTGTTTTCAAATTAAATATTTAAATAAGAAAAAAAGATACAGTAATGGAGTTGTTGTAGGCTTAAATTTTCAAAAAAAAAACTAAAAACAAAATGGTTATCCAATGAGACCTAAGTTTTAGGAAATAATGGAGAAAATGACTATTTGTAGGAGCATTTAAATGCATGGGTAAAAGGGATATTTAGAGAATTGTTGTCTCTCCAAATTACCCAAGTTGATCTAAATATAAATAAATAACAACTACATAAACCGTTTTCCTAAATTTAATGTAGGGAAATTGCACTAACTAACTACTTTTAGAAAACTATTTGCAAGTCTATTCAATCTTGAAAGTATTTGCAACAGTATCTATCTATTTTAAATTAAATAAATAATCTATTTTAAAATGACTATTTTACCCATGGATTAACGATTTTTATTTTATAACAGTTATTTGACTCCATCAATCTCTCAACAATTCCAACCAATGTTTACCTAATTCATAGATTTTTTTTTGAGATTCCAAATTCTAATCATGTACACCCATTTACCAATTTTGAAAAATTATGTTCGTCATGCCCAATAATTCAATTAATATGAACTTTTTTTTTGGAGAAATAATTAATGTGAACATTTTGAATTGTAATTCATATATATTTATCAATTATACTGTTTTTTTTATGTATAAAGCATTAATGTATTAAAATTTAAAATTATGATTATTCTAATATTGTATTATCATAAAATAATTTTTTTCAAAAAATAAAATATACAGTACTTATGTCTAACATGATAGATACACAAAAATAACAATAGTTCATAACCTTATTTATTTATTTTTATCAAAAAAAATTAATAACCTTATTTATTTGAAACTTGTATTTATTTATTAATACATTATTATTGATTTTATGAAACCAACCGTATCTTTCTCACACAATTTTTTTCTTAAAGTCAAGAAAAATTTTATTTTTTATTTGCACTTCAATGTATTTGAATAATTAAATCGTAATTCATTTTCATTAATGTTTTTTCGTTTAAAAAAAAGGAATACTCACAAAATAATTATAAAAAGTAGGCAAATTTTAAAGTATTTACATCTATAATCATTAACATGTTTTAACACTATATTATAAATACTTATTAGTACATGTATTAATCATTAATACAGTTTAATATATTATTATAAATACTTATTAATACATGTATTAATCATTAATACGTTTTAACAGAATATTATAAATACATATTAATACATGTATTAATCATTAATACGTTTTAGCACAGTGATATAAATACATATTAATACATGTATTAATCATTAATACATTTTAATATAGTATTAATCATTAATATGTTTAAATATGATATTATAAATACTTATTAATACATGTATTAGTTATTAATACGTTTTAATATTGTATTATAAATACTCATTAATTCCAATATTATAAGAAACTATGTGACATTACTTATTAATATATAAAAGACTACATTTGTTAATTTTTTTAAAATGTTTGTATTTATAATTATTTTCTAAATTTGTCTAGTCTCGTAAATTTTCATTTGTTTTAAAAAAGTTTGGAATTAATACTTATAAATAAAATAGATGCGTAGTTGTGAAATAGAGTACAAAATTATAATAAATATGCGTATTATGATTAATACCACAAAAATGACATTAAATCATGAACTCTCATTTATTTGAAACTCAAATTTATTTATAAATACATGATTAAAAAAATTATGATCAAACGTTAAAATGAAAAGAAAAAAAAAACAAACAAACAAAATCTATAAATGCACAAGGAAATAATTTTAATTAGTAAATTATAGGGGAAGTTAGAAAAGTCAAGATTCAATAATGTGGGTATTTGTGTCTTTTTCATGTAAAAAAGATTTTCTATTTCAATCCCGTTAACTAATTTTGCTAAAATTTATAAGTATGTACACTTTTGCAATTTTTTAATGTATTAACTTTCTATTCAGTAATATTTTATCAAGAAAAAGAAAACTCCCCTTAAGATATTTGGAAGTTTTCTATAGATCAATTAAAAAAGAAAAGTTGATAGCAAGAGACATCTCTCTGATTTGTGCAAGAAAAGAAAACCCGATCTTGAGACTATCTACAAAAATCTTTAAAAAAAAATAATGATTGTTATTGTCATCCACATTCATTCGACCAGCTAGAAAAATCGTTTCTGAATTTTTTTTTATAATATTTTTTTCGCCATCCTCATTCGTCCGACAAGCTAAAAAATTATTCTTAAAAAAAACTCGATCGCCATAGCCATCCTCGTATACAAAAACTAAAAAAAAAATGAAGAAAACATTATTCACACAACATAGGAGTGTTCAAACAATCTGACAACTCTAATAATCCGACCTAACCAACCCAAAACTATGAATTTTTAACCCAACCCGAAACCCAAATTTATTATTTATTTAAGTTTTTTTTTTACCTATAACATAATTATTATGTTAATTATTTAGATTCTATGTATATTTATTTAATTTAATTATTATTGTTAAATTTTTTATTTTCCAATATTTTTTAAGTTTTTATAATTTATATATCAAGATAAAAATATATATTAAAATTATATCATATATTTTTGTTGTTTTTAATTATTTATTTGTTTTGAGGAAGTAGAATTATATGATCTATTTTTGTTATTTTAATGATTTATTTGTTTTATGTTATATAGTTGAGATCTTCTATATGAATCAGTATGGTAGGATTAAAGTGAATGACTTTTAATTGAATATTTTATATATTTAATATTTATATTCATTTCATTAACTTATATGATAATGATTAGAGATGGTATTTTGTTTATGTATAGGGTATGACTAATTTGATAAAGACATATATATTTGCAATTTCTTGATGAATTGGTAACCCAACCCAACCCAAAAATATACAGTTGGGTTGGTTTGGGCTATCTTTTTAATTGGGTTGGGTTGGAAAAGTGACCAACCCGAAAATTTGGGTTGGGTTGAAGAAGTGTACATATATACAAGAAGCAACAGTAATCAACATATATGCGCTTACTTTAATATGATATGTACATAATAGGTGTCAATAGTAATAAGTCTATCATATGATATGAATGGAATATGTGCAAAAAATGTCTAACATAGGCAAAAACTAAAAAAAAAAGTCAAGGAAAAAAATATAGGCATTTAATTACGTATAGAATGTGTCAATAGTGTCTTACATATACAAAAAAAACACTATAAAAAAAATCAAAGAAACAATATTATTCACAAAATATATACAAGGGCTACAATAATCTACATATGTGCTCTTACTCTAATATGATATGTACATAATAGGTGTCAACGGTAACTAAAATATGATATGCATAGAGTGTGAACAATATCAAACATATACAAAAAGTATAAAGTAAAGAAAAACAATTCTAGAAAACAAAATCCCTACAAATTAGGGATTTGTTATGTATAAAAATATATGTCGACACTATCTAACATATGCAAAATCCTTAACCAGTATGGATTCGATAGTGCCATTGAAGGGACTCGAAAAATGTTGGAGTATCCAAAGGGATTTGAAAGCTTACATCGGAAACGCTTGTATCTTCAAGTTTGTGGCTCTGCTTTCTCCCGAGGCTCTGAAGTAGGACGAGATCAGAGGGTTTTCTTTGGCTGCCAGATTTTTAATGGGAGTGTTGGGTCTCGTTGTCAATCGCTTGGGTCTAAATTCAAGGTGACATGTTTGTGGTTTGTTTCATGGGAAGTAATAAGCCAAAAAACTATTCATCTTCTTCAAAAACGTGCATTAAAGGTCTCACAAAACCCAAGTTCAATAATGACTCATCTTACACTCATAAGCTATTATTCACAACCATCTTTTAATTTAAATTTAAGCAAATTACAATAATTGATGAGGTAATGTACAATTAATGGGAAGAAGATGCATAGTCCATCTCAGAAAACATTAAGAACAAAATTTTCGAATCGTAGAGAAATTGTAAGATTTCAAAATCTCTTCTTTCACGGTTTTGTTTACTTAATTTTATCATTATTTAATTACCAAATTTAATTATGTTTGACTAACGTATTTTATAATTATTTAATTTGTTTTAGAATTTTTCTACAAGGTAGTTACAAAAAATTGATTTTAAAATTGATTTTCAAAAGAACTCAAATAAATTATAGAAGCCATACGTCCTCAAGGGATAGCGCAGTGGTCGAAGACTTGGGTTTTAAGGATAGGCTCCCTACTTGTGAACTAGGAGATTTTGCATGTATATCACAAAATCAAAACTAATTCATTTGTAACAAAAAATTTAAATTGAGTTCTATCACTAATTATTGATAGATGTCTAATGTGTTATACAATCACGATATTAATTCTAAAAAAATGATAATATTGTATTAATAATAATAATATTGCATTAATAATAATAATATTGCATTAATAATAAATAATACTTATTAATAAATATTTTATAATAAAAAATAAAAAATTATTGATGAAAATATTTCGAAATTTGTTTACATCTATAATTATTTTATGAGAATAGTCGGTAATTTTTCTAAAATTAATTTGTTGGTAGTATGAAAATTTGGATAAAAGTTAACAAAACTCGATCCAAATTGTTAGGGCCGAAAACTAATATAGTTAGTTTAAGCCCAATATTAATTGGGCTCAAGAGACACTAAGGCTGAAGTTTATTGGTTAGGCTCAAAAGCTTATGAAAGCTCTATAAATAAAGTTCTTAGGAGGAAAAAAAAGGAGCTTTTTACATAGTTAAGCTAAATAGAAAAAATATTTACAAAAGCGTTCAGATTTTTAAAATTTAGCAAAAGTGGTTTGACATTCAAAATAAGGAAATTCGTTTTAATGTAAAAAGACAAAACTAGTATTAATCATTAATATTGCATTATAAATATTTATTAATACTAATATTAAACGTTAATATTGTATTATAAATAGGATATTAATCCTACCAAATTTTTATTACATGTATTAATAATTTCTTTAAAAATAAAATAAAATAAATGCTTTTGGTACAAAAAATACAAAAAGTATGATTACTAATGTGTGCATTTTTTAAGGGAAATTGTAGTAGATGATCTATTCTTACTAAATAAGTACAAATGTAGTCAAATTTGAAAATATTTGCCTCCATAATCATAAGTATACGATATTTATTGTAATTATTAATACAGTATTATTTATTATTAATACAGTATTATTTATTATTAACACATTATTTTGTATTATTAATACATTCTTATGTATTATTAATAAGGTATTATATGTTCTTAATACAGTATTGTGTATCATTACAATGTCATGTATTATTAATACTGTATTAATATTAATAATTATATAGTTAAATATGGTATTTATTGTAATTATGAATACGATATTATTTATTATTAATACAATGCTTTGTATTATTAATACATTCTTATGTATTATTAATACGGTATTATATGTTCTTAATACAATATTGTGTATCATTAAAATGTCATGTATTATCAATACTGTATTAATATTAATACTTATATAGTTAAATACGATATTTATTGTAATTATTAATATGATATTATTTATTATTAATACAATGTTTTGTATTATTAATACAGTATTATATGTTATTAATACAATATGTGTATTATTATAGTGTAATGTATTATTAATACTGTATTAATATTAATACTCATGACTATGATTACTATTTTTTTTTAAATGACCATATTTGTAATTATATTTTGAATTTGATTTAAGTTTCATTTTTTTTCAATTATTTTTTAAAGCGGCCTTTGTAATTATTTTCTAAATTTGACTTAATGCCATACATTTCTTATTATTTTTCTTGGTATAAGTATCGTATTTTTCTTATATACCTTTTATATTTATCTCACAATATTAACTTATCAAAAATTATATTATTTATTAATTATTAACAATAATTTTGTGAATATACCAATGATCAAGATTCCAATAACAGATTTTATTAAAATAGAGTATTAAAATATTATCAATATAATCATTTAAATAACAGGTTTTGTTCTTAAAAAAAAAACAGATTTTGTTTTCCTAAATTTAATTGGGTAGATCTTTGCTGACACCAAAGAAAACAATATCAGAATCGAAAAAAGTAATTACTTGCCAATTGAACGCTATTATTTTCTAATGAAAAGTGCCTGAAACTGTGGCAGAAACCCAGTAATTTTATTATTGCTCAAATGAATGGTGATTAAGAAAATATATTAAGAGGGGTAAAATGGTACTTAATGAAACTATTAATTAATTATTAAAAAATAAATAAATACAGACGCAATTATTTTAACTTTTGAATACTTTTGTAAATATTTTGTTAAAAGTGACTATTCATTACAATTTTTCAAAAAATAAAAGAAAAAACTTTCGAAAGTTGTTTTCCTGATCAAACAACCCTCTTGAAGATAAAAATGCTTAGAGATCAAATCATTTAAAAACCAATAAATATATATATATATATATATGTGTGTGTGGATATATATTTATTAAGAACAAGTGATGCAATTTTAAAGATCAACAAGACAAAAGTTGATTATCTAAGAAAATCAACAAAGGCAAAAGCTCATAATCTAAATATTAATAAAGCTCAAGAATCGGTTCAAATGCAAAAGCTCATAATCTAAATATTAATAAAGCTCAAGAATCGGTTAAAATGATTAATAGTCAATCTCAACAATAAGTTATCTAGTTTTTGAGATAAGTTAATCATAAGAACATTTTTCAAAGCTCTCAAGTTAGGTTGCACATTCACGTACAAATTGTAAAATGATGGTAGATTTATTGTAAAATAATCGAGAAAAATCTACGATCAAGAACAAAGTGCAAAACTCGTAAAATATTTATATATATGAGAGAAATGATAAACATTAAATATCATAAAACTTATTCTTAAAAGAGATGTTTGTTGGTAGAGGCTTAATACCATTAAGACAAAGTCTCTTTAGAAGTTTCAGATTCGAAAAGTATAAATGAACTTTTTTGTAAAATTCTATTTTTGTCTATTTTGGATTCTCACCTTAAGTATAAATGTGAAGACCTTGAATATGTAGTGGGCAAAAAGCTAACCTCTAATTTGAAAAGTATAAATGAACTTTATTATAAAATTCTCTTTTTGTCTATTTTAGATTCTCATCTTAAGAATAAATGTGAATGCCCCGAATATGTAGGGACAAAAAGTTAATTTAAATGATGGTCTAAAATGAGCTCTAATTTTTGGCTATTGAAAAAAGATATTGTACCACTTTTGTTACCCAAATTAACCAAATACAAAATTAATTTATACTTAGTAAAATCACGTGCGAACCAATTGCATTCTTTGTAGAATGCCCAACATCCCCTCCCTCCCATTTTTACCCTTTCTAAAAACTTATGTCTTTCTTTGGATTTTTTTTCCTTTTCTTAATTTTAACAAATCATCATTCACTATTCAATACAAAATTCCTTTTTAAATTAATTTAATTTACTTTCAAATCATCGTCCACACAAATCTATACCTTTTTTTGTAATTAACTTACAAATATCATTCACCTTTCAATACCAATATTTTAATTGATTCATAAACACTCATTCAAAGTCAATACTAGTACATTATAATTAAGTCACAAATCATCATCAACCAATCATATTTTTATTATTGTTCTTTTAACTATTTTCACCAATCATTTTGATTAACTTTTAAAATATTTTGAATCAAGTCAATTTTATAGTATACAATATACAATCTAATACAAAAGAAAACATATACTAGTTAGACTTTCCTTCAAAAAATAAAATGCAGTCCAGGGATAAATAGTATAATAGGCTTACATTAATCTAACTCCAATTTAAGATTTTTTTTAATTAATCTATGAATAATAAATAATAAATTTACAGGTCCTAGTAGAGATATAAAAATTTGAATAAATAAGTTATAGTATTTCATTTCTGTTTACTAACTCATCATCTTGTCAACATAAGGAGTAGATCAATGATATCAATATATATTTAATAATTAAGAGATTATGAGTTCGAATCTCTCACTCCTAATTGTTATAGAACATTAAAAAAATCATCAATCTTAAACAAAAAAAAGAGAAGAAGATAGTTAGTCGATACTTGCTTTTTTTGAGCTCAGAGAGGCGTATAAAACAATATATTCAAAATCCAGCTAAACAAATACAATCAACCTCGAGAAAAGAGCCAACAATAAAAAAAGATTTTCCCTCCAAAAATCATTACAAAGTGGTCAAAATATTATAAAGTTGATTTTTATATAATAAAATCGAATTAACAAATTCATATTGCAAACAAGAAAAGTATGTTGTAGCCGGATGGGCATTTCTATTCTTTAGTGCTATCTAGTGTTTTGTTCTTTATAAAAACAAGAAAAGTATGTCATTTTGAAATGTGCACTTTTAAAATATTATTTTTTTTAATGATAAGGTTAAAAATGGAAATATAAACATGAAAAACAAAAAAACTAAGAGAAAAAGTAAAATCAATAAATAAATATGGCATGTGGTGCAATAAGGGTGACACGAACTTATTAGGAGTATTAAGAGATTTAAACCATTGTAATTATTAATATATTTAATATGTCAGTCGAACTATGCTATATTGACATAGATAAATTTAGATGCACCATAATATTATTCTTACTTTTCTTTTTTACTTCAGTAATCTTTTGAATGTAGATTCAAACTTGTTAAAATTGTTTACACGAATAGAGCAGGGTCGCAGCTAAAGAGAGATTGAAAATTACAATGGTAATGAAGAGGAAGAAGAGGAAGAACGACACAATGATTTTACGTGGAAAACCCCTAAACAAATTAGGGTAAAAACCACGGGCAAGGATAGAAGAGCTTTATTACAAAAATAGGAGTTACAACCTTCTCTCTACAAAGAAACAACAAGCTTTCTTACAAGGAGAAAACACTCTCTATTTTTATCTCACAACCTCACTTTAGATGTGGGAAGTCTTGGGATGATTTGGGATGGTTTGCCAACAAATGACATAACCTATTTATAGCCTCCATAAACTTGGGCTCCAAGTATGATCCAATGGTCCACATTTTGCCTTGGTAATCAAGTCAAATAAATGGCTAGGATTTTGCCACAACTTGGATTTGGATAAGGATGTCTAGATATTTCTTTGCAAGTTGAAGTTCTAGATTTTTCTTTGACCATCTAGGATAAATGATAAAATCTAGAGTTTTCTTTTGGCTATAACTTCTAGATTTTTCTTTGGACCTAAATTCTCTTTTGTTGGGCCATAATATTTAACAATCTTCACTTGGAGATTTGATTGATCCATCAATAAATCTCCACACCGCTTTTTCTTCCTTGCCATCTCCATGTTGCTTATGTTTCGCTAGGCCATTCGCGGATCGACACCAATCAAACTTGTCACCATTGATCGCCTTGGTCGATAATCTGCCAGTTTTCTTTTGTATGAATTTTCTGCATATCCATCGTTCCTTCTTCCACTTTCTCACGAACAAAGTGGTACTGCACTCGAATATGTTTTGACTTGGAATGGAAAGTCGATTCCTTGCAAGGTACAAGGCACTCTGACCGGTATCACAAAACAGAAAATATTCTTCTGCTCGTGCCCGAGTTCATCCATTAACATTTTTAACCATACTGCCTCTTTACTAGCTTGTGTAGCCGCAACATACTCTGCTTCTGTTGTCGAGGTAGCCACAACTGACTGCAGTTTTGAAACCCAGCTTACAGCTCCGCTAGCAAGAGTGAACACATATCCAGTGGTGGATTTGCTTTTATCAAAATCACCTGCATAATCTGAGTCAACATATCCTCTGACAATAAAGTCTGATCCTCCATAACATAATGCAACATCTATCGATCCTTTAATGTATCTAAGGATCCTTTTACAAACATTCCAATGCTCTCGACCGAGGATTCGCCATGTACCGACTAACTACTCCCACTTTGCATGTGCAATGTCCGTGCAGTACAAATCATGGCAAACATTAAACTTCCCACTGCTGATGCATACGGTACTCGAGACATCTCCATCCTCTCCGCTTCACTGCTAGGGCACATACTAGAGGATAATTTGAAATTAACAGAAAGAGGGGTAGAAATTGGCTTACAGTCTTCCATGTTGAAGCGTCGTAAGACTTTCCTTAAATAGTTTCTCTGAGATAGCCAAATCTTTCTATTATTTCTGTCTCGGTGAATTTGCATCCCCAGAATCTTGTTTGCTAGCCCCAAGTCCTTCATTTCAAACTCCCTAGCCAACTGAGCCTTCAATTCTTTAATACGATCTTTGTTGGGGCCTGCTACCAACATGTCGTCAACATACAACAGCAAGATAATGAAATCTTTTTCACTAAACCTCTTGAAATATGCACAAGGGTCTGCATTAAGTCTGTTGTATTCAAGGCTCATGATGAAGGAATCAAATCTCTTGTACCAACATCTCGGCGCCTGTTTGAGACCATACAGATTTGTTCAACCTGCAAACCAAGTTCTCTTTTCCTTGTTCTTCAAAACCTTCAGGTTGGAGCATATAGATTTCTTCTTCAAGATCACCATGGAGAAATGCGCTTTTACATCTAATCGCTCCAGATGTAAATCAAATGTAGCACACATTGCTAAGACTATTCTAACAAAGAGTAAGTCGAACTACTGGAGAAAAGATTTCATTGAAGTCGATACCTTCTTTCTGAGCATATCCTTTTACCACCAATCTTGCACGATACCGCTCCACTTGATCATCATTGTTGCGCTTGATCTTATATACCCATTTGTTACCAATGGGCTTTCTTCCCCGTGGTAGCGTTACAAGTTCCCAAGTCTTGTTCTTATGAAGAGCTTCCATTTCTTCATGCATAGTCGTCATCCATCGAAAGCGAATCTCTGAACTAGTCATTGCCTCTTGGAATGTTAATGGCTCTCCATCCTCAGTTAGAAGACAATATGCAATGTTACTCTCCATAATATAATCAGACTGCCAACTGGGTGGTTTTGTCGTTCGGATAGAACGGCGAGTCTCTTTGGACTCAACCGGATCTTGTATCTCGTGTGTTGGTTCACTTCAGAGAGTGGTCATCTTCATATTCTTTCTCCACATGTACCGTTGTAGTCTCTGAGCTTTCATTGACAAGCTATCATTTGCTATCTGCTTCTTATCTTCCATGAAGATCACATCCTCGCTGATGATAACCTTGTGGGAAGTGGGATCCCACAGCGATACCCTTCACACCATCGTACCCTAAGAATAAACATTTTCTGGATTTTGGATCCAGTTTTGTAGTTTCTTGGGTATTGTACATCACGTACACTGGACTTCCAAATATATGGAGGTTTGAATAATCAACAGGCTTACCAGTCCATCTCTGCATTGGCGTCTTCAACTCAATTGCGATTGATGGAGCACACGATTCACTACATAACAGCGGTATTGGATCGCTTCGCCTGAAATGATTTGTCCAAGCTGCAGCTCCTAACATTGCTCTTGTTCTCTCTAACAAGGTTCTATTCATCCGCTCTGCCACTCCATTTTGCCGAGGAGTGTAGGCGATGAGTGAACTGTCTTTTAATGCCTTGTTGATTACTGACTCGCAAACTCATTGCTTGTATATTCTCCTCCATTATCCATCCGCAAGCACTTGATCTTCTTTTATCGATCGTAGTTCAACTTGCGCTTTGAATACTTTGAAGACCAACACACACATCGCCTTCTTCTTGATTGGATACACCCAACACCTTCTGGAGTAGTCGTCGATAAAGGACACAAAGTACCTTGCTCCTCCCAAGGATGTAACGGTGCTTGCCATACATCGAATGAACCAATTCTAGAATATTTTTGCTTCTAGAATTTGATGTGTTTGAACTTTAATCTGTGTTGCTTACTTGTAACGCAATGCTCACACAAAGGTAGAGACACCTTAGAGAGCCCAGAGAGATTTTTGCTCTGCAAGAACTTTAATTCCTTGCTCGACATGTGTCCAAGTCTCTGATGCCACATCATTGAAAGTTGTTCACTTGAACTACTTGAGGCAACCGACGCCTCTCCTCTTGCAAAGTCTCCCCATCAGCATGTACAAGTTGTTGTCAACTTTTTCTCCCTTCATAAGTACCAGCGCTCCTCGAATCACTTTCATGACTCCTTTCTCCACCACGACTTTGCAATCAAGGTCATCAAGTGACCTAATGAAAGCAAGTTCTTTTTAGGCCTTCTACATGTCGCACATGTTGAATTGTGCGAACAGATATTATCATGGAACTTCAACTTGATAGTTCCAATACCGACAATCTTCAAGGCATGATCATTGCGGTGAGCACGGACCCTCCCGAGATAGGTTCATAATGATGAAACCATTCTCGGCGTGAGGTCATGTGATAAGTCGCTCCCGAGTCGATGAACCATACATCGCCCAAACTCTTTCCGCCTTTGATAGTTGTCGCTTTTCACAAGATAAAACATCACCTTCATTTGAGGTGCTTGCTACATTTCCTTGAGGATTGGAATCCTTTTTGTTTAGATTCCAACAATCCTTCTTCATATGTCCTTTCTTGCCACAATGGTAGCACTTCATGCTCTTCTTACTTCTTGATTTTGACCTTCCTTGATTTTGGCTCCCACCGAAGCCACGTTCCATTGATCTCCCTCTTGTCACCACCAGAGCCTCTATTTGTTGTGAGTGGCCAACTTGTCTTCTCTGTTCTTGCGCCGATTTTCTTCTTCAAGGACAAAGGCTCCAATATCATCAAAGTTTAGACAATCGATCGAATATTATTTGTCGTGTTGATGACAAGTTGATCATATGAATCGGAAGACTTTGAAGTAGAATTTCAAAGACGTTCATTTGAATCTATTTTATAACCCAACGATGTGAGTTGAAAAAATAGAGTATTCAACGTGCTCATGTGCTCCGTCATTGAAGTAGATTCGACATTCAAGAGTATACGCTTTCCTCTTAAGGAAAATCTTGGTGTGAAGTGACTTGGCCTCAAATACGGCTTGGTGAGATGTTCCCAAATCTCCATCGCTTTTCTTCTCCTCTATGCTTGACAAAACTGCATCTGCTAATGTAGATGTAAATTTGCAATAGCATTCCCGTCCATCTCATTCCACTTATTATCATCTGTGATGTCCGTCGGCCTCTTACTGATGGCTGCAAGACAATTATCTTTTCTCAAGATAGCCTTCATCTTCATCTTCCACAACGAGAAATTGGTCCCGTTGAACTTCTCAATCTCGAACCTTGCCGCCATTGCTTCTACCACGAACAGTAAACAATCCACAACCCACGTACCTGTCAACAAAGGTGAAAGTATCTAACTTATTTTCTGATGTGGAGGATCCACTTTTAGTGGCAACCACAGAGCATACGATAAGTAGATAGTTACACCAAGAAACTAGGCTCTGATACCACTTGTTAAAATTGTTTACACGAATAGAGCAGGGTCGCAGCTAAAGAGAGATTGAAAATTACAATGGTAATGAAGAGGAAGAAGAGGAAGAAACGACACAATGATTTTACGTGGAAAACCCTAAACAAATTAGGTAAAAACCACGGGCAAGGATAGAAGAGCTTTATTACAAAAATAGGAGTTACAACCTTCTCTCTACAAAGAAACAACAAGCTTTCTTACAAGGAGAAAACACTCTCTATTTTTATCTCACAACCTCACTTTAGATGTGGGAAGTCTTGGGATGATTTGGGATGGTTTGCCAACAAATGACATAACCTATTTATAGCCTCCATAAACTTGGGCTCCAAGTATGATCCAATGGTCCACATTTTGCCTTGGTAATCAAGTCAAATAAATGGCTAGGATTTTGCCACAACTTGGATTTGGATAAGGATGTCTAGATATTTCTTTGCAAGTTGAAGTTCTAGATTTTTCTTTGACCATCTAGGATAAATGATAAAATCTAGAGTTTTCTTTTGGCTATAACTTCTAGATTTTTCTTTGGACCTAAATTCTCTTTTGTTGGGCCATAATATTTAACAAAACTAATCTATTGATCCTATTTAAAACTATAGATTTTTTTTTGAGAGTCTATTTAAAACTATAGATCATACCTTGTGTTTTATGTTGTTATTAGTTATTGTGTTGCTTTTTTTTTTATATATATATAAAAGAGAATCTTTCTCTAACACACAATTTTCTAATATGATATTTTAATTTTAAAAACAAAAAGACACACCCATTAAAAACTTTAAAAATAAAAAGATTTAGAAGTAAATCTACCTAATATCTTGGAAATCTTATCTAACCTTTTGTGGAATTCAAAAGCAAACCTACCTTGAATTCTACACAAAAAATGTGAGGTCATGTATGATGAGTAACAAAAGTAGATTATATATATATATATATATATATATATATATATATATATATATATATATTCAAAAATGGTGAATTCAGGTCTCAAAAATGAAATAAATTGGGATATAAAATAGGAGCTCAAACCCAATGTTGGAGTCTATTAGATTCCTAACTCCGAGCTTCCACCCAAAACTCACCTGTTGAAGTCGCCTAAACCCTCTTGAAAATCTCACATAAAATAAATGTTTAAAGTTGAAATTCGAACAATGATCTATTATTTCAGAGACAATATCTTATGACATGTGCATATCTTAGTTTAAATTTTGGATATGGTTATATGATTTTTGGTGGATTGCTATTTTTTATAGTACGACCTTTAGAATGTTGCCTCTATGGTGATAGAATAGTGTGTAATGCTTAATTGTTGGCATACTCTTGATTGTATGTACATTGATGTACAAGAAACAATACTTTTTAGGGTTTCTAAAGCATTCTTTTCATTATTTGGAAGATTATGCTAGGTCAAATACCGATTCTTGGATCGAACTTGTAACTTGGTGTAAAACTGAATTTCCACCCAACAATGAAACCATCAAATCACCAACCCTTTTAATTTTCTTATTAGATATTTACCACTACTTTAATTTTTTAATGAAAATATTTGAAATCTTAGCCAAATAAAAAATCTTAAAAATTATTATTTCTTAGTTTTGAACATGTGACCCCTAGATTTTGAAGAAAAAAAAATGTATCAAACAAACTTGAAACCTGGTTTATAATTTGTATCTAAAAAATATTGATTTTTTTAAAAATCGAAGTATCACTTTATTATATTTGGAATAACCATGTTTATTTTTAAGTGAGATAGGGATGAATGAATGAAGATACAAGTGGTGTCTATCAAAGCTTTAGAAAAAGGGGGAAAAAAACCAAAGGTTTTTTAGATAAATTATTAAACAAAGGTTAAGAATTGTTGAAGTTGGTTCACCTGCCTGTTCTTTTTTACTTTATGAACTTACATTTTCTTTTCTAAAGTTGACTCCTTTGCTTTATCCTCTAAGCAGGTGGGTTTGTACTTTTTAGGAAAAATATATTCTTGGACACGTTTATATTAGGCTAATTTATATTACTGACATTTGGATCAAAAATCAAAATGTTGAATTTTTCTTTGAATAATATATTACTGACATTTTGAAAGCATTTAAAAAGATCCATTCTCGAGAATAAATTTTCTTCTTTCTCTCTTTGTATATATATATTTTTACATGAAAGTTTATGAGAATAAATATATATACTAACATTTGACATGTCATAGTAATAATCTGATCTAAATTCCATAAATTCAAAATTCATACCCATAACTATCTTTTAAAACTCTTCAAAAAAAATAAAAAATTGTTGTTGGGATGGGTTAGCAAACTTATATAGGTAGGTTTTGATGAGATTTGTTCACTTGTTTTTAAGTAGAATGATAATATATCTTTTTTTTATTATTATTTTGTTAGATCCACTTTTAAATTGATTTAATTAAATAATTTAACCACTGAAACATTTCAATTTAATGTCAAATTCTCAAAAGAAAAATAAATACTACGATCCATATCACAACTAACCGTACAACTAGCTTAAAAATACTAGAAAGTTTAAGCTATCAATCAATAAATTTCTGTTAAGGGAATTTAAATAACTCACAATATAATCCCAACCCAATTTGACAGGTTGGGTGGAGTTGAGTTATCAAATTATTTAAGTTTGACTTAGGATTCAAGAAAAAAAAGTTTTATGGGTTGAGTTGATTCTTACCTAATTCATTTAAAAAACAAATAATATTTTGATAAAATAAATTAAATTTAATGGATTAAAATAAAAAGTATTCTCACCATTGAATTTTGGATCACAAATCAAAATGTTGAATTTTTCTTTGAATAATATGTTATTGACATTTTGAAAATATTTAAGAAGATCCATTCTCGAAAATGATTTTTCTTCGTTCTTTCTTTGTATATATTTTTTCTACATAAAAATTTACTAACATTTGAGAGGTCATAGTAACAATCAGATCTAAATTTCATAAATTCAAAATTCGTAACTATAATTATCTTTTGTAACTCAAGACGAAAGAAAATAATATGCAATTTCCACATCTAACATCTAATCGAAAAATGAATACATAATAAAGATGAATCAAAACAAACAAATAGGGAATGATCAAGGAGAAGAGACAAAGCACACTAGATTTAGGTGGTTCGGACAATGTCTACTCCACTGTCAAAAGAATTGATCGAGCTTGATCGGATTAGCTCATAATGTCATTGCAAATGTACAAAGGGCTCTCAATGATGGTTAAGATTCTAAACTCTATCTCAAAGATGAAGAAACTCCTAAATAAGTTTTATATATGAGCTCCAAATACACATATTATGATTAGTAAACGAACTCTTGATTAACCCAAGTTAAACATTAACTCACCAGTTAGGCTAATGGATGATGTGTAATTCACCTAATAACAGAAAAGATTAAATAGTTGTTGGGATGAGTTAGCAAATTTATAATATGGATAGGTTTTAATGAGATTTGTTTTCTTCTTTTAAAGTATAGCGATAATTTATCACTTTTAAAAGTTTTTTTGTTAAATCAATTTCTAGATTGATTTAATAAGTAATTTAGTTTGAACTTAATGTCAAACTCTCGAGAAGAAAAATAAATACTCGATGATCCATATCACACCTAATTGTACAACTAACCCAAAAATACTAGAAAGTTTAAACTAACATTTAATAAATTTTTATTAGAGGTGTTTAAATAACTCGACAACTCAAATTAACTCAATCCAATTTGATTGAGTTATCAAATTATTTGAATTAATTTAAATTTAAATAAATGAAATTTTTATGGGTTGGATTAGTTCGAAGATTTCAAATTCATTTCAAAGACAAAGAATATTGATAAAATAAATTTAATTTAATGGATTCAAATAAAAAAAGTATTCGCACCATTTTTATTATTATTTTTTTAAAACAAAAGTATTCTCACCATTGAATCTTGGATAAAAAATTAAAATGTTGAATTTTTCTTGACATTTCGAAAACATTTAAAACGATCCATTCTTAAGAATTATTTTTCATCTTTCTCTCTTTGTTTAATTTTTTTTTTACATGAAAGTGTATGAGAATAAACATGTATACTAACATTTGAGAGGTCACAGTAACAATCAGATCTAAATTTCATAAATCCAAAATTTATAACCATACTATCTTTTATAACTCTTAAAAGATGAAAAAAAAAGGATTAAATCAGTTAAGAAAACTATATGAGTAGGTTTTGATGAGATTTGTTCACTTCTTTAAATTAAAATTATAATTTATCCTTTTTTTATTTTGTGAGATCATTTTTTAGATTGATTTAATCAAATTTTATTAGGAATATGTCAAATTTGAAAAGTATTTAGCAAAAAAAAAAAACATATATATATATATATATATATTATTAATACATAATACCAAATCAATACACAATACTCTACTAATAATATATATAATATCGTATTAATAATACATAATACTATATTAATACCCTAAATAAACTTAGATCTGCAATTATTTTGTGAAATTGAACTATCCAATGCAATTTTCTTTAATCAAATACTTTAGGCCATATTTGATAACCATTTTTTTTTGTTTATGAAATTTAAGCCTACAACAACTACCTTACGATACATTTTTCCTAATTTGGATATCTACATCTTACCTATATTTTAATAAACAAACAAAAATTTGTAAACAAAAAAAAAGTAGCTTCCAAAAACTTGTTTATGTATTCTCCTACTTTCTTAAGGAAAGATGGATACATGGTAGGAAAGATGGAGCACATGGTAGGAAATTTGAATAGAAATAGACTTAAATTTCATAAACAAAAAATAAAATGGTTATCAAACGGGACATTAACTACTAAAATATTTGAATTTAATGTCATTAGAACTAACAGTAAAGTCAATAAAAAATACTTGTCAGCTTAGCTAACATTTCAATGAATTTCTATGCATAAAAAAAACAAGCATAAGGCATTAATTCCTATCATCAAAATAACAATTCAAATAGTTAAACAACTAATATTATCATAGAAGTAATTATAAGCTAAAATTACAAGGATAGAATTTTTTCTTTTATAATTAAATGTAATAATCTGTCCCCAATGCGTGGCGTAGTGGTTAAAAATTTAAGCTTTGAAGGTATACTCGCTTCAAGATTACAAAAGTTTGAAACTTTTAAAAGTTTTGTCAACTAAATGTCTAAACTTAGGAAGTATCTTTAGGGAATGTTTATACTTTTTTGTGTTTAAATTGATATCTAAACTCAAATTCATTGAAGTGAGATAAGTTATTCCTCCCCATAATACTCTTATTACCTATTTTTTGTACTAATGTAAAAAATTTAAAAAAAAATAAATTAAAAAATGAAACTACATTTGTTTGACCCATCCTCCCACGAATCAAGGTGAAAATAATTTCCACTTGTTTTTAAAACAATTTTTTTAAAAAAAATAAATAAGTAAGTTGGTTTAACAAAGTATGTCATGGATAATCAACCACCATAATTAAAAACCATTAGATTTCATCACATTTGATCACAGCCATTCAATATTTGGGTTTTTTTTTGCTCGCACGCCACCCTTCACACACGACCACTTTATTTTTTGGATCTCATGTTACACCTCACACACGGTCAGTTTGATTTCTTCTCTATTTGTTCACAGTTCGGAAGTGAGCACTTCTTCTTCATTTCATTTTTTTTTCTTTTCTGAATTTAACATGATCCAAAGCTCGTTGTTAATGGAACGACTTCTATTACCATTGCATTCAATGGACATTGGGACACAGAGAATGTGTACTCAAATTACAGCACTGTGTGTATTGATATGGTCGATGGGTGTGCACAATATCTCAACTTTTTTCATCCATCGTTGCTCGACTCGAACTCAACAAGAGTTCAAAAATTTCAAGTCTATGCGTTTACAAAATTGGGGCTGTCAGAAGCAAGGTCATAGATATAATCGAAGATAGAGATGTTCGGTGGATACTCAATGGCTTTGGCAATGAGTTGTTAATCTGAATTGAAATTGCCTAAATTAATTACTAATAATCTGATTAGTTTACGCAATAAACACTCAATGCTATAACATTCAACAGACTATATGCAAGTATACGCAGTCAATCACAGTCAAATGATAAGTTTACAAATCATTCTCCACAGGGATTGGCTTTAATCTTTAGATAAGTACTAACTGAAAAGTCACAACAGAAAAGTAAAGGATATTTTTTAGGATAACTAATTATACTACGGTTAAACTTCTAAACATAAAACATGCGACAGAAATGCTTCGAACATTAACAACAGGAACAAAACACAACAAGCCAACAAGCCAATACAGAATGTTAACAACGTTTACTGAGAAATGCTAAAACGAAGATGTTGGAAACACAAGGAAGTATCCAAATGAGATGATACGTTCGGGTCAAGGGACTTTTAAGTGTGATTAACATGCAACACGAGTAAGTTTATGGTGAGAAGAGAACTCCGCATAACACACGTGGTCTAATGCTCTCTTTCGAGATGCAAATCATTCTCTTCGAGCTTGAGCTTTCGCACCTAAATTTGAAGCTAAGAACAATGAAATGCACACTAGCGAGGCGTCTATTTCTAGCCTCCCTCTTAACATGCAAGAGATCTTAACATGAAACTAATGGACACAAATAGTATTTATCTAATCCTTTTCTCTTTCGAGATAAAGCGAAAAACAAACATGAATTGATGATCAGTCAAAACATGTTATCACGTAAAATGCCTAATGTGTCTTAGTCCAACATCCCCCTCATACCTAAGATACATGCATCACACACTCTACCTTCAACCCTCACCAAAATGCATTTAACTCATAATCTCAAGGCAAAAACTCAAAGCAGAAGATGCGAATGCTGATGACATTGTATAACATAAACTTTTAACATAAATAATAACAATCAACAGTAGTAACACAATGAAACAGAAATGCTCAATTGGAAACACAACAAGATAACAAGAGAAACTTCGGGAATGCAATGATAAGCTAAGAGAAGCTATGAATAAGCTCTCTTAGCAACTCCACAA
This sequence comes from Sicyos edulis, assembly GCA_036507275.1. Classification (NCBI taxonomy): domain Eukaryota; kingdom Viridiplantae; phylum Streptophyta; class Magnoliopsida; order Cucurbitales; family Cucurbitaceae; genus Sicyos; species Sicyos edulis. The sequence continues at coordinate 43,889,927 of CM071847.1, read as the reverse complement.
CGTCCCAAACGGAAGATTACAACGCATGAACAAAACTATAAAAGAATACCAAAACATGAAAATGAAAAGTTCTAATAAACAGGTAGAAAGAAAATGTGGAAATAAATGCTGCAAACATTGATTCTTCACGTCAATTCTGGAAGCTCTCAAATCCCCAAAAATTTCAGAAACGTTGCACACAATTTCAACCACAAAAATGGCCTTATATACCCCAATTTTCATCTAAAATCAACGGTTGAGATTCTAGAGCAAAAGATGTCTTGCTTTCCACTCCAGCCGACCAGATCTGAGACACTCAGCTACACAGTCGCGCACACAGAAATTACAACTTTTGCAGATAACTGCTTTTTCTTCGGACCGAATGCTACATCATCAGCTTGCTTTCAAATGGATCATCAATTCCTTCTTCAAGTTCTCCTGAATGATGCATAATTCCAATGCTTCCAGCATTTCCATCATTGCAATGATAAAGCAAATACTTTAGTGCAAAAGATAATTCTTAGAATGCTACCGGGAATGCTTCACGCATCGGTCTTTTTGGCCTAAAATTCTAGCTTTTTCCTACTTTCTAATCCTTGCCCCAAATCTAGCATGCATTGTAGTTTTTAATATAATTCTTTGCATTAAGGTGCTTCTACGCATGAAAATGTGATACTAATGCTTGATTCCTTAGATAAACACACCCTAAAAGAAGACTAAATAACTCTCTAATTGAGAGTTATCAGTTGTATGCTAATTGTTGCGTCATAGTTGAAATCACAACGACGCGTACAAATATGTACAACGGAAACACATTATTAGGGCCAGGTGCGACAAAGTAGTAGGTTCAATGTTTCTAAACAAAGACGACTTAAAGGAAACACTTTGTAATTTAGCACTGAGTAGAAGCTTCCAGTTTAGAACAATAGAGTCTAGTAAGCCACAATTTAGTGCAGTATAATGTCCGCTCAATTTATGTTATTCAATTATTATGTTGTGTACGGGTACAAACAGTCATATATAAACACAGGTGCAATCTTTGATTCACTTTTGCCATAGATATTATTCTGTGTAATCATATGGACAGTTACACGTGGACTATACATGAGTTCACATTACATCTATATATTAATTTCGTAGTACACATTGTATTTAATATGATCACCCATTTGCATTTTGACATGTAGCTACATTGCACATGACATTGATGATGATGGTCGTTTTATATACTTTTTCATGAGCATGGCACCATCCATAAAAGGGTGGGATCATTGTCTCCCTGTAATAACCCAATGTTTTGTTATGCTTAAAAGAGAGAATAAGTTTTAGTTGTGTTTAAAAGAGGCCATTTTAGTGGATAAGTTCAAAATAAGGGGGCAAATTGGTCATTAAACCATTATATTTATTTCAATTTATGCAACCCTAGGTGAGGTTTTACTGTTCATCGTCACCCTTGGAGACCGTGCCTATCTGCTTCTTTTTCGAATGTTGCCGATGTTGCATTCTTCGTCTTCGGCAAGCTGTTTGGTTTCCGGCGTGGTTCAACAGTGTCATGTGGTTTCACTGTCGCCAGAATTTGAGGGTAAGGTCATTTTCTCTCTTTTCCACTCTCTTATTTGAGTTTAGGTTGAAAATGGTGGCTAAATGAAAGAGAATATGGGTGTTTGGTAAATGGGTTTGCTATTTAAGTTGGGTTTAAGGCTATTCTAATGAGGGATATGGGCTGTTTGGTTCAAGTTCAAGCTTATTTAAATGAAGTTTTAGGCTTGTTTGGTTATGAGGTTTAGATTAATAAAGTTTTAGGCTTAAGGATATTTAATTAAAGAGTAAAGACTGTTTGGTTGTTGGTTTATAGGCATTCAAGTTATGGATATGTAATATTTGTTTACAAGGTTAAAGCTATTTAAATCAAGATTAAGGGTTGTTAAAATTGGATTAAAGTCAATTTATTGATTTATTAAGCTTGTTTGGCTATGAGGTTTAGATTAATCAATTTGTGGATTAAGAGTGTTTGCTTGTTGGTTTAAGAATATTCAAGTGGTGGTTTATTGTTGTTTGTTTGCAAGGTTGAGATCATTTAAAGTATGGTTTATGGATGTTTGTCTCAAGGTTTAAAATCATTTAAGTCATGGATTAAAGATGTTTGTTTATGGAGTTATGGTTATTTAGTTAATGGTCAAGCTTGTTTGGCTAGAAGAGTAAGTGCATTTAAGTTGTGAATTTAGGTGTCTTTGGCTTGGGTAAAATGATGAGTTTTGACCAATTGAGTTTTCTATTGACCAGATTTGACCCGAACCATTTTTTTTTCTTCGAGCCGAGTTTGTGAGGCATGTGTAGCTGTCGGATGTCTCTGGGACACGTTTTTTGAGGTTCTTCCCAATTTGATAAATTCGATATTCTGAATCTGATTTTGATGGTCTGAGGTGCTAGTTTTGACTAGTTTGTTCGTTTCAGGGATCGGAGTTGAGTTTGACTATTTGGAGCTTCTAGTGGATTCATGGAGAGCTGTTAGTAGATTGGCCAAGGTAAGGGACCCTTTACCCCTTCTCGAGGACCTGTGGTTAATACATGTGCCGGTTTACTTGCATTAGTTGATTTGTCTGATTGTAGCATAACCATGTGCATTATATGTTGCATTTGATTGCATCGAGAGCATATACATTTCATGCTTGTCTCTTGTATGATTAATGATGCATGAATTATGTATGTCTGCCTGATATGGTCGAGTTGCATGTGGTTGCATGATTGTCCTGATATGGACTTGCACATCTGTCATGATACAGACATGCGTGATGTTTGATGCACAGCTTGATACCTCGTTTGGACCCAAACGAGTCATGGAGACCAGATAGATAAGACTAGTAGGTGGGTGTGAATGATGATATTCGGGCGCACACCCTAGCTTGAGGTGATATTCTCTCGCTCCGCAAGACTTCCGTGGATGGTCGGCCAGCCAGGCTCACGGTCCTGAATGGTTTCTACTAGTAGCCTAGGCTCTCTCCAGGTAGGTGGTATGGGCCTGATATGGTTCCTCGGTGATTGGTGTGGCACCACCTCTCGCCGTGAGTACGGGGCCTGGGGCCAACAGGTTGCTCGACTCACCAGTTCCCTCTAGAGTAGGATGCCAGATTTGCTCTCGAGTCCGAGGACTCTTGTGAGCTTTTGGTCTTGGGTCTACGATCCTTAGACTGCTCTGCGTGGTGCTCGTCAAGGACGAGGTTTCTTGGCTTAACACCCAAGAGCTTGGGTTTTGTACACCCTTCGGTTGTGTTGCTGATCATACTTGTTAGCTAATGTTTGTATTCTTGCGCATGTATGTCCCCGAACTGGGGAAGCCTTACTGAGTTTGCGAAAACTCACCCTTTCCAATGTGGAATCCCTACAGGTACTACTAGATTGTACCGAGATGGATGATCGACGAAGCTTGAGATGACCATGGGACCTGCTGCATTACTTTGTGTAGAGTCTTTCTAATTTATTCCTTCTGCATGAACTATTTAGGGGCATGATACGTTGTACATATTTACTCGAGTTTTTATGTTTTGACTCTTGGGTACCCAATGACACTTTAATCGAATTTTCATGGTTTTCTGGTTCTTTAATGGATTTCAATAACATTGTTTTACCAGATTTAATTATACATGCCCTAAGTATCGAACGTTGTTTTCATTCATTTGGAGTTAAAGACTTAGGTTTAGACCCTAATTCGGGTCGGGTCCTTATACTCCCAGTCATTAGCGTTGACAGTGTAGCTTAAGAGAATGCCTACTCGTTTTTTTTTTACCTTTGATTTTTCCTGAATTTAACACAAACTTCAACACACTATCATCAACACCATTACATGTATCTACGTCGGGTGAGTCTTTTTTTTCTTCTTCTTTTTAAATACATGCAGCGGTCAAAGGATTTTCAGGGTTTTTTTTTCATATGTAGCATTATGTATGTTTACATACAGTAAACAATTTTTAATGTTGGTTAAAAAATCAAATTAAACTGATATGTTTCATACGTTTTTTAAATATTTTGTTTAAACCAATTTTTGGATTTTCGATCAGATTTGGTGAAAATCTATTGAGGAATATTTCATAATTAAATATAAGTATTTTTTGAATGATTGTTTCAAAAAGTCAATATTTTGAATAATACCCGAAAAAGAAATTGACTTGAATTTCGTGGGTATTACGGTATATTTTACATTTAGTTATTTAAAATTTATTTTTTAAATTACAAAGTAGACATTTATTTAAAGTCTAAAAAAGTGTAGACATTCGCTTAGGATAGTTTTTAATTTTAGACATTTACCTAGTTTTGCCTAAAAATTTAAAGGTATGTTTGATACCATTCAACAATATATTATTATTATTATTATTATTTAACGAGCTTATAAATATTAGGAAATGTCATTTTATAAGATCTTCCACATATATTTATACATATAAAGTCTTTATTGTCACATTTTTTTTACTCATTAAAAATATTTTCTTAAAAAAATAATAATAAAGCATATACAAAAGAGAATAATCCCACTCCACTATGCGTTAAAACAATAGAATTTTGTTGATCTCAAAAAATATATTTTAAATAAAAAATTATGATTTTTTTTTGTTTGAGAAATAATTTTGAGGCAGTAGGGTGCGTAAACAAATAACCCACTTGCTTAAAAATGTTAAACGTGATTATAAAGTACTTTAGGCCCTGTTTAATAATCATTTTGTTTTTTGTTTATGAAATTTAAGCCTACAACAACTATCTTATTATAACATTTTTCTTTATTTGGATATCTACAGCTTACCTATATTTTAATAAACAAAACCAAAATTTGTAAACAAAAAAAAGTAGCTTCCAAAAACTTGTTTATGTTTTTAAAATTTAGTTAGTATTCTCCTACTTTCTTAAGAAAAGATGGATACATGGTAGGAAAGATGGAGTACATGGTAAGAAATTTGAATAGAAATAGACGTAAATTTCATAAACAAAAACAAAAAACAAAAAACAAAATAGTTATCAGCCTAACAACTCATTTACTTTTTTCATTTTTTTCTTCTTTGAAATCACAACTCATTCAGGGGTTTTTATGTACCACAAAATAGTTATCAGCCTAACAACTCATTTACTTTTTTCATTTTTTTCTTCTTTGAAATCACAACTCATTCAGGGGTTTTTATGTACCATATTTAAGGATGATTATTTCAATCGAGGATGTACTCACTCATCTTTTAAAAAACTATATCCAAATAAATTTTAAAACTATTCAAAATAAATTCCCTCTTTTTTTTTTTTTTTGAAATAACAAATCCTCATTTTTAACCATTCATTTCTAATTAATTATTCAAAATAATTCATTTTTAATCATTAATATCTAATCATTACTTTCTTAATTACTCAAATAATTATTCATTTTAAATCTACATCCAAAATAAGGTCTTGATTCTAATTATTTTACAAAAAAAAATTACATCCAAACAAATTTTTTTGCATAACTCTCCATTTTTGAAAGGAACTCCTTTATCAAAACTTATCTAAACACCATCTAAATTGAGAACGTAGAATATTATTTAATCTCAACCACCACCACTTTCAATTTAAAAATATTATATCATGATAAAGGTGAAATAATATGGTGGAATATTTGCTTTTATTTTCCTCACATAATTAATTCCATGCCCAAGATAAAGTAGCACACTATAAAAAGGGTGCATTAGGTGCCTTATTTTCCCAACCTCAAAACCAAAAGCAAATGGAAAGCCTAACAAAGCAAACCCATGTTCTCAATTTTGCTATGATCTCATGGTTTGTTTGGTTATGTTTGGTGTCAAGAATAGTGAAGGGTGCCGAAGAAGGGTTCGATTACGATCCGTGTAGCCCGAGAGGGCCTAAGCATTGGGGGGAATTGAAGGAAGAATGGGCAAAGTGTAAGAATGGAAAGATTCAATCTCCAATTTCTTTGTCCAAATGGACTTCTGATTATTATCCAGGATTGAGTGATCTTTGGAGAAATCATAGACCGGCTAATGCTTATCTTAGGAATGAAGGCCATGCAGTCGCTGTAAGAGCATTATATTATTATAATATAATTTCACAAATTTTATTTTTCACTTTAATCAATTTAGTTATTTTTTCTTAGAATAATAATGGTTATGAATAGCATTTTTTCTTCTCAAGTTGAGAAAAACCTTCATTTTCTTTGTCATTATTATAAAATAGTTAATCATGTCCCACCTAACATATGCCATATAACTTTTTGGAAAACATTTTTTCTTAACATATTCTATAGCTTTTTGAAAAACATTTCTTTCTTTTTATGATCGTTATAACCATTATGAGAATAAGATATTAATTTTGAGTTGATTCAACGGTCTCCTAAAAGTTAATAAGGATATTTAAAAAAAAGTTAATAAAGATATTAAAAAATTCCTAAAACCCGAAGAAAGCAATCAATCCAACATAATGAGTTGAGTTGAGGCTATCATCATATTTAAGTTGAGTATAATTTAGATAAATGATTTTTTTATGATTAGGATTAGTTAATGAATTAACTAAAATTAATTCGAGTTGAGGGAGCTAACTTAATTTATTATTAATTAAAAAAATTAGACCTCAAGCTTATATTTATTTTAATTTAATTTTTTATTTTTTGGACTTTTTACCCTTTATTTTAATTTTTTTTAATCTTTAAACTAATAAAATATTTTTAATTCTTTAGAATATTATAAATTAAGATTGAATTACTAACTAAAGTTAATATTTTGCTTTATATAAAAATTAAAAATAAGTAATAAATATATATTAGAAGAGAAGAATTTGGGTGCAGCTCAGACTGCACCCCACCGTAATATCATTTATGTGTAGCTACACATATTCTTTTTTCGTTAAATATTTATTATAATAAATATAAAATAAAATAAAATAAAAAAAGAAATGAGATGAAATAACTAACATCATAGTGGGGTGGAGTTTCGACTACATCCAAAATTTTCTCATATTAGAAGTCTCAAAAGAATATCTAAAAGTTGTAGGGTGAGTAGTTTTTTTTTTAATACATACTACAAGGGAGGAGAACAAATACTCATTTTCAAAATCAAACTTTTGACGTTGGTGTTGAACTGATTTACAACTAAATAATGAAATCATTACGCCACTGACTCATTTGATATAAAATAAAATAGTTTATCATAAAAAAATAGTCGAAATGAATATAAGGTGTAGTACAAACATTTACCCACGAAAAGGTCAAAATCTAACAAATATTAGAATTAACAAAAGAATGCACGTGCTTGTAAGATTTCAAGGCTTCTATAATTAATTAATTTACTTAGATTGAAATTATGACCGATAATGACGAAAATTGCAGGTAGATTGGATAGGAAATGCTGGATCAATCAAGATCAACAACATTGATTTTCGTCTTGATAATTATCATTGGCACCATCCTTCAGAGCATACACAAGATGGCAAAACGTATGCTCTATTTCTACTATATTTTTCTTTCTCTCAATTTCTATAATATAATTTCTACAATATAGTGTATTAATCATATTCATAATGCTAATTATGTTATTAGGTTTCCTTTGGAGCTTCACATGGTTCATATCAGCAATAACCCATATGTAACTCAAAATATATCTGTTGTTGCCGTCTTGTTTGAGTATGGTCCCTCATATGATCCATTCATCTTTCAGGTAATTAAATGAATTCTACTCAATTCTAAACTGTCTAACATTCAAAAAGTGAAAAGTTCTTTTAATATTTATAAGATAAATTAAAGTATTTCTTTTATTATTTATTGGTTATGAAATGAAATCTCATACTATCTCTTATCTTATTAAGCTCAAACAAGTATTCTGTTTAATACAAAAGTTGAAAGAAAAACTTACAAGATTAATTAGATTCAAAAAATAATTATAAATATGGTCATTTTTAAAAAAAATTAGCAATATTAATAATAATACATAATATATATATTAATAACAAATAATATTATATAAATGAGTATTAATAATATAATATTGACTTGGAAAAAGAACGTATTAATAACTATGGATACAAATATTTTAAAAATTGATTAATTTTGTTAAAATAGTTCATTCATTACAATTTTTCAAATTGAAATTGAGATTCGGCCTAGATTGGTGAGTCCAAAATATCATCACCATACTGAGACCTCACATTATTACAAGTTGTAAATGTGAAATCTTTATTAGAAAATATAAAGGAAAATCTTTATTAGAGTTTACTCTTCCCTCAACCATATGAAACTTTTTTTAAAATATTTTTTATAGATCAGATTTTTGTTCTTTTTTCATATTTTAAAATTGTCCTATTTTTAATCAATTTTATTTACTTGTTTTGAATTAGATGAATGGGGAGGATTTTTTTTAATCAATTCACTTGATTTTAAGTATATATATATTTGAAAATTTACCCTCAACAGCACATTCTAGTTTTTGTATTATATTTGCATTTTCTAAAATAATTCATTCATAACGCATGAATTTGTTTTATCAATAATAGAACTGAATCAATGACAGAACGAGTAAGTTGGGTGTTCTCAAATATATGTGTTTGGTTGGATGGTTTCAGATAGAAAGTGAGATAAAAAACTTAAACATTGAAGGAGGTGAGATATTTCTTGGATTAGAGGATCCAAGAGTAGCAAAGCTTGATGGCAAGAAATATTTCAGATATATTGGATCACTCACTACTCCTCCTTGTACCGAAGGTGTCATTTGGACCGTAATGGATAAGGTTCTTATCAATTCAATTCAATTCAATTATATTATATGCTCAAATATACTTCATTTAATTTAATTCACCCTCAATTTCCCGCATATTATATATATATATATATGATGGTTTTTATGTTATCAATTCTTTTTTAGGTACAAAGCGTTGCACCCTATCAAGTCGAGCTTCTCAAACAGGCAGTTGTAGGGGTAAGTTTAATTTTTTGAAAAAATATTTTTTTACTCCTTAAGTTTAGTTTTAGTTTCAATTTGGTCTTTATAATTAAAATTGTGCATTTTTATCCATGATATTTGAATAATGTTTACTTTCATAAGTTGTATGATATAATGATGATTAAAATAATGATGACACTCATTTTAAAATTGAATATATATTGATGTAAATTTAATTTTTAAAAGAAAATAAATTAGAAATACACACAAAGAGGTAAAAAATGCTCAATTATAAAATTTATGAACCAAATTGAAACTACATCCAAACCTATCGATTAAATAGACAATTCTTTCTAATTTATATATCTTAGGATTTGAAGAAACTTAAAATTTATTTTTTTATGATTTTATAAATTAAAATTTAATTAATGTAGTTTCAAAAAAATTAAAATTTAATTTTTATGATCTAAAAATTAGTACCGAATCTCTATAATCTCATAAAATTTAAGAAGTTGTTGTCTTTTGTAATTATGGTGAATTTAAAATTGTAAAATCGAAATTCTTTATATAACATTTTCATTTGGTCTTACATCTATTTATTTTTCCCAATTGGATATGAATTTTTTGCAGGAGACGAATGCAAGACCATTGCAAAATATTAATGATAGAAATGTTTTCTACTATGATCCATACTTCAAGGGTAGTGCAGCTGAGTAGATGCTCATATCCAATCACAATGTGCCACGTGTTACTAAGTTTATATGTTAAATAAAAAGCCAAGGCTGTGGCTGTTTTGTTGTTTTAATGTTTCCAAACTCTTGTTTTAGTAGAGATTTAGTCCAATCTTAGGGTTTAATTACTTTGTTTAATGTATTGTTTTAAAATATTTACAATGAATCGTGAGTCACGTGTCTCAAATATTCCCAAAAAGCAAATGTGTTCTATTTTATTTGAATGGTTTTAGTCTTTGTCATTTTCTTATAGATTTATATGAAAATCTTGAAGACAATCGAGTTTTATTAGTGAATTATAATCGACCAACTAAATCAACCTATCATCAACTTTTTCGATTGAGTTTAGACAATCAAGTTTTTAAAATTTCTTTGTTCGTTGATATGGTGAGCATTAATCAGTACTCTCACTCTAATTGAGGTCTTTGTTCTTTCTCAATTTTTTTTTCGTTCTTCTTCTGTTTTTCAATGGAATCGTCCATGAAGAGAGTTTCGTCAAATCTAGTCAATGTAAATCGATTCATAAGCTTGTGAATTTCAACAAAAAAAATCACGACGGTATAAACTACTTTGTCCAAAGGATGATAAGATCCACAATTCTTGGAAGAAAAAAAAATTGAGGAACCTTAAGAAATTTAGAACATATAATTTATTTATTATTATTTTTTTCTAGTTCTACAACAATTGGTAAAATTCAAACTTTTTACTCTTTGATCAATAATGCATACCAATCGCCGATAAACTATTTTACTTTTGTTAGCAAATCAAACAAATTTTTATTTCATATTAGTAACCTAATATCATTTTAAAGCTCAAAGTTCTCTTAGATTATTGAAACGTTGAAATAAAATTACCAAAGCAATACTATATAAAAATTTTATTTTTGAAATAGATAAACACATGTGATGATATTGAAGATTATTTTTATTTCAATAAAAATTAATGATTGATGGATTTGAACATATGAATCTTACCCTTTTTTTTGTTGACATATTGAAAATTCCTTTAAATAAAAGGACCTATGTAATAAAATTTGTAACAAGACAACGGATTGGGGAGAAGCCCAGTTTGTGTTAAATCCACCTCAATCTCCTGAACCGAAATATGGGCCTAAAGGCCCAAATAAATTATGGTACCTTTTGATAATAACATATGTTTTTTTAGTTCAATTATTAATATAATGTTATCACTAGTATTTTTTTTATTATTTTTTTATATCGGTGTGTGTCTATTAATTGATCCTATATTTGTGGGAAGATATTTTTTAGATAAGCAACTATCATGCATGGAGTTCATACAAATATCATCCTTCAATATATAAACTTATAATTCAATCCAACTTATTTAAAAGAAAAAAATAATAATAAAAATAATATATCCATTATCATTTGTCTTTGTCTATCAACATTTCTATAAAATTAGATACCAATGTGTATATGATCTCAACAAAAAAAAAAAAAAACCAATGAACGTCAACAGTTTTACCATTTTTTTTTATTTGAGTACATATTGGGGGAGGGGACAAATACCGATTTCCGGGCTCGAACCTATGAGGCTGGTGTTGAACTGGTTTACAATCAAACAATGAAACTATTGCGTCATTAACCCATTCGGTTCAACAGTTTTACCATTGTTTATAACTTATTCATCATATTAAAATAATAATAATAAAAAAAAGATAAATATTAAAACTAACCACAAATGTGCAACTATCCATAGATCATATATATATAAGGCAATATATTAGGTCTGGATAATATTTTGTTTTTTGTTTTTTGTTTTTCATTATTGGTTTTTTATTTTTTGTTTTAAAAAATAAAAATCGTATGTTTCTAAAAATTAAAAATAAAAAAACATATTTGATAACTGCTTTTTATTTTCAAATTTCACATTTTATTTGGATTTCTTTTAATTTTTTATTCTTAATTTTTGATTTTTTCATGTTTTTTTTTTAATTCTAAAAACAAATTTGTTTTTAAAAGTTACTTTTTTTAGTTTTTAAATATCTTTTAATATTTTTAAAATTTAAAACACAAAATCTAAAATTGGTTATCAAACAAATATGTTTTTAAAAAGTTCAAAACAAAAACAGAAAATCAAAAATAAAATGATTATTAAAGGGACCTTAGCTTTTAATTTTTTTTTTCTTATAAATAAATCAATTTAAAAACAATATGAAACAATGACCTTTACGAGTTCTTAACGTACAGTTTGGGACAAAGGAATTTGAAAATTGTTTGCATTACGAAGCCTCGTCATTTTGACGAGATTAAGAAGAGTTGTGTGTGTGTGTGAACAATTTTAATTAGTCTTCTTTTTAAAAAAATTAATAATTAGTCAACTAATTAGTTAATTGATTGAGAGTTTTAGCCAGGTTGGATTATTAAGACTAATAAAACCAACTATAATTTAATACTTGCTTACTCACACCTACTTGAGTCACTAAAGATTAGGGGTAGATATTGCTTTTATATATGTATTAAAAACACATACATTTTATGAATATTAAAAAATTAATTCACTGAAAATACACATAAGCATATATTTCATCGTCATACCTTACCTATGCTTTTGGAACTATTCACACTTTTGTCTCAATACTTGGAGCCATAAGATAATGTGACACATTACATCTTTTTTTAAGGTGAGAGATTGCAATTAAATTCACTCGTAAGTTTTTCGAATTTGAGACTTCTAATGAACCATATCTAAAATGTCTAATTGCTCTATATACCAACCAGATCATCTCTTTGAGATAAACACAAATAATTTATTGTAACTGCATTTTCTAATTTCCTAAACCTTGAAGATATTATTGAAACTCGGCTTATTTTGCTCAAAATAAAATTGTTCTTGAGTAAAAGTAATATTAATCAGGCTAAATTTTAAAAAAAAATCAAAACAAATACTTACTCAATATGACCTAAGTATTTTAGTTTTCATTGTTTCTATTTGCTTAATAGATAGATTAGACCAATATAGTTGTAGTTAGTGGTTCGAGTCCTCTAATCTTATACTATATGTTTTGAAAAAAGAAACATCGAGTATGTAAGGAACATACTGAGGGACATGAGAAGAGACAAAAGCTGTCCAATTCAGAGAAATAACAGAAATATCATAATCATAAAATAAAGATGATTTTTTGCACCACATGGCCACATTGGGGATAATATCTTCCCAAAGATTCTCCATAGACTTTTGAACGTTGTTGAAAATTCTAGTGTTCGGTTCATTCCATATGTACCAGAAAACCGCACCAAAGATGTTTGTGCCCATGACCTTTGCAAGGGATGATGGGTCTATGGAAACACCTTTGTTGATAAGATCTTTCGTGGAGATGTGAGTATAAGGATCAATATTCAAGCATCTAAGAGGGAGAAAATATGTTGTTGAGATTTAGAGTTTGAATTGCAGAGAACGCACATAGATGGGAGAAGGCTGCGATGTGGGTTCCTCGTTTGAGTTATATCGATCGTATTAATTCCGTCGTAGAAAAGGCACCAAAGAAGAACTTTGCATTTTTTGGAGATGAATAAATTCCAGATAGTTGGCGCAATACTACCTCCCAAAATTGGTTGTCGAGTCTCAAGATGGCGTCTTAAGGATTTTACGCTGAAAGCTCCAAAATTCTCAAGGTCCCACAAAAATATTATCTAAGCGATCTGAAGTAACTCTGTTGAGACGAGGGATATGGTGATCTTGAAATTTTTCCATCCAATCTCGAGAATATAGGAATCTATCTACGCATATTAGACCATTTGCAATCATGGTGAGGGTCAAGTTCCGCCATCATTTTTTTTTTTTTTTGTCGTACCTTTTGTAACAGCGTCCTTGAAAGAAATGTCGAGCCCCTTGTTGAAGGTGATTGGTATAAAGGTCTTGGCTATAACATCACCTTTAGCTTTAAAGACAAACAAATCTTTAAAGTTTTTTCAACCCATAAAACATAATCAACGGTTCTTTGTTGTCTGAAGAACTTTTGTTTTTTTGGGGCAATTGATGAGAAGACAGAGAAATGAGAGATGAAAAGTGAATGCTTAAGTTAGCCACATATCCCCTATGGTTGTTGAAGTAGTGTTATTGTTGAGTCTCATAGCATGTTGAGTTGTGTTAAACAACCTATCAACCTAAAAGTTTAAGTTAGTGAGTTGGAGTAAATTTAATTATATCAACTAACATAACCAGGTGTTTGTTTGACGTAACTAACGAGTTGTTACAACTTATCTTCAAATAATTACATTCAAACGAGTTATTGTAATCATTTCAGATAATCACTTATTTTTAACCACTCATTTCTAACCACATCAAAATGAGTTATTGTCTATAACCTTTTTACAAAAACAATCATCCAAACACGTTATTACTTGAAACCCCTCTACAAATAGCTACATCCTGTAAAATACCCAAATGATGAAGAATAGCCTAGAAGGGGTATTTTTGGAAAAGCACTATGTAGGAGGTTAGTTTGTCAGAGAGAGTGCTACTGTGTGGGTATAAATAAGGTAGTGCAGGGAGCGTGAGAGGTAGGTTTTATTTTGGAAGAAGGTCTGAGGACTTCTTAGGAGAGATACCGGAGCTCTCGAACTCTCCGGGTAACGTCGTTTGGTTTATTTTCTATCCTTGTAATTCTGTTGATATTTCTATTAATGAAATCTGCTGGTGTTTGAAGTTTCATCTCTGTTTTTTGTGATTATTTCCATTTTACTTTGTGTTTGGCATTTTATTGAGAATTGTTGAAGAAGTAAGGTATTGGATACCTTACAAATTGGTATCAGAGCATTAAGATGCTGGGAAAGAAAATGTCTCCGTCTCACATGGAAGAACGAATGGAGAAGCTCGAGCGACATACTGACGATCTACAAGCATCGGTGAACGTAATCCGAGTAAACTTGAAAATGGAAATGATGATCATGGTAATTACCAATCTAAGGGCAAAAGAGGATGGAGAGGTTGAAGCAAAATGGCCAGAGTTGAAGAAAAACAAGAGGTCGAACCAATATTGATGATTCAGTGAAGAAGATTATACAAAAGTAGAAGAGAATGTCATAATACAATTGAGTGAGAACCAGAGATCAAAATCAGTAATGAACAAAAAGTAGAAGAAGATGTGGAGGTTTATGAAGTCGAGATTGAAGATAAAAATTCGAGAAAAATCAAGCAAATGAAATTGATGGTTCATTTAGAGAAGGATATGGAATCCGGACTCACCGAGAGAAAATTATGTCGAAATGGAGGTGAAGTTCTTTGTGGAACGCGACAAGGGGACTAAAATCCCACATCGGAAAAAATCGAGCCCACCAAAAAGAGACGAAGAAAATAGAAGGATCAAAACAGAGAGAATCATCGATCAACTATCCTTTTTGAAAATAAAGATGTTGAGGAAGAGATGGGAAATAGACAAAGATGAACACACCCGTGGAAGAAGAAAAAACGGCAGCGGCAGGATAGGGAGTGGTCGGAGAAAGAAAGAAATCCATGTAAGAAATTTCAATCCAACAATGCTTTGGTCGAAGAAAAGGAAAATTCGAAGAGGGAGAGTACACAAGCCGCGGCGCAAATCTGTATGGTCGGGAAGGAAGCATCTCAAATGGCAAGAGAATGTGCCGTCGAAGAAGAAATTAAAGCACAAACGGAATCTGGGCAAACTCGAATTGCCGGAAAAAGAAGCTCGAAACTGGCAAGGAGAAACGGCGACGAAGAGCGGCTATTGGCGTATTGATGCATTAGGTCGGAAGTGGAGAAGAAGCACGTGTATGAAAAACCCTAATAGGATGCACGTGTGGTCTAAAATGAAGCACAAACAAAGAGGCGTCGATGAATTTGATTATGGGATAAATTGGAAAGCTATATTGGGCCTAGATTTCAGTTGCAATAGGCTTATTTTGATAAATATTGTGTGGATTAGAGTTGGGAAGTCAAGAAGACAAAGAAGAAGACTTGTTGGGCTTAAGTAACATTTGGTTTGGGCCTAGTGAACCAACACCAAATTTGTATCAAATGGACCTTGTGAGGCCATATCTTCGTGGGTTAATTGGTTCAAAAATGAACACAACGGTGACTAAACTGAATCTAATTTGAAGGTAAAAGTTTTGTTACCCTTATTTTTGGAAACCTTTTCAAATCACAATACATGATTTTACATCCTCACGAGGGAATTGTTCCCGTCCAAGGACAGGTTGGTCATTTTATTCATGGAATTTATGTCATCCCATTTGAAGGAGTGTTTATCAAACCCAAAAATAAACAGAAAAACAGGGTATTTGTCTCTCATTTTCTGGACCTAAAAATTATGGAAGGATTTACATCTCTTGAATGGTCAAAAGTTAAGCCTTGTATCATGGGCATCCCGCATCTTGACACCTTTAAAGAAGTTTGGCATGATTTTGTTGGAAAAAATTCTGAATTTATTGAAAGAAAACATAGGTGTCCTACCTTCACCGGGACTTCACCGATGATAGCAAAGGTTGATGCCACCCCATACATATTGGGCCCGAGATTCCAACTAAAGAGGACTCATCAATGCATCGTTCTTGCCACTGATTGGAGAACTAAGGGGGTCATCAACATCTAGTCATTTATGTTGTCACTACATAAGTTAACTACCACACACCAAGAAGTGAAAGCAATGTCATACTTACAGGTCACCATTGGAATTGGGAGATGCCCTTAGAAGGATATATCCATAGAATTACCGGTTTTAATTTACACCTTGAAAGTGAATCGGATACCTCAAGAACTGGTTTTGTCATTGGGATAACACATAATCGCACTCAATTCTGCCATGTAGTAATCCCTTATGTACTACGGATCATGACAAGTCGAGCATCAAAATGAGATTCAAATTGTGGTGGTTGAGGCGTAACATTTAAAAAGAATAGTGGGTAAGCAATATGCCTTGACTAGAAGTCGACTTGAGATGATTCCATTACTAATGTTAGGCACTTTCACATTGGTAAAATCGGTAAAGTACTATGGAAGTGTGACACCAAATTTGAAGACAACCGAATAGTTTGGGTTTATCGATTGAAAGGGAATAGGGAACCAAAGAATCATTATTATACACCAGTTTACATAGCAGCTAGAAAACAAGAAGTCACTCTAATGCAAAGGTTGAAGGATGGTTGGAAAAATAAATTCAACATAGAGGAAGGACTGACTAAGTGGAATGGTCGAAGTCCAAAAGGCAACAAAGAAGATGTGTATGGACATGAGAAAGTTCATACCTCAATTATGCAACATGATGCAAAGACGACTCCGAGCAAGTAGCGCCACCTTGAGGACAAGGTGTGTCTCGAAACGGGCGGTATTGTAAGATACCCAAATGATGAAGAATAGCCTAGAAGGGGTATTTTTGGAAAAGCATTATGTAGGAGGTTAGTTTATTAGAGAGAGTGCTACTGTGTGGGTATAAATAAGGTAGTGCAGGGAGCGTGAGAGGTAGGTTTTATTTTGGAAGAAGGTCTGAGGACTTCTTAGGAGAGATACATGAGCTCTCGAACTCTCCGGGTAACGTCGTTTGGTTTATTTTCTATCCTTGTAATTCTGTTGATATTTCTATTAATGAAATCTGCTGGTGTTTGAAGTTTCATCTCTGTTTTTTGTGATTATTTCCATTTTACTTTGTGTTTGGCATTTTATTGAGAATTGTTGAAGAAGTAAGGTATTGGATACCTTACACATCCAAACGGGTTATTACTAAAATTCAAATTTTTAATCAATCAAAATAACTTCTGATTTATAATCACTTTACAATTCTGTATCCAAGCACCAAATCTTTGGATCAAGGGACATAAACCATTTTTTTATCGACTCAATGATTTTATTGAATTGAATCTGCCCCATGATCCCCATTCGGTTGTCCCCTATTTTTTGTTTTTCTTGGACTAATCTTGTTAATGGCTATCATTTCATTTTTCTTCTCATTGGATTTGGCTTGGTCGAATGGATCTTTGGAAGTTGGTTGATGTGTTTTTCTCTTATTAATCTTTGGTGGGTTCACATACGTTAGTGAGTAGGATTTTCGGTTTAACCCATTTAGAAATCCAAGTTTAACACTGAAGACGTTGTTTGATAACCATTTTATTTTTGAAATTTAAGCTTACAACAATTACCTTACCATAGCTTTTTTCTTATTTAGATATCTACACCTTATCTATATTTTAAGAAACAAAACTAAAATTTGGAAACAAAAAAAAGTAACTTCCAAAAGCTTGTTTTTGTTTTTAAAATTTGGTTAGTATTCAACTACTTTCTTAAGGAAAGATGGATATATTGTAGAAAGGATGGAGCACATGATAGGATATATATATTTGAGTATAAATAAACTTAAATTTCATAAATAAAAAACAAAAAACCAAATAGTTATCCAACGGACACTAAAGTGTCAACCGTTGCATCTTGACTTACTCTTGAATAAAGCTTTGAATTTCAAAAAAAGAAAAACCTCATATCATCTAGAAATCACTTTGGTTTAACCCCTTTAGAAATCACTCATTTTTCTCTAGTAATATTGTCTTACATTGTCGAAGAATCTTCACCATTTTAATGTGGACAATTGCCACATAAAAAGTATCTTCAACATGCCCTTTCAAAGATGGCGGCCGTATTGAAAAGATCATCTTTAATTAGATCCGAATTTTAAATTGAGATACTTAACTCGTAACAATTGTCCCACATTAAGAGATAAATTATTTCTTTCATTATCAATTGATTTTGAAGTAAACTTTATATCATCTAAACAAGGTGAGTATCTGTAACAGCCCAGTTTCCTATTCCAATTTTCGAGGTGCCTTCGGGTCAAGATTCGGTTGTTTGGTTGGGTTTTAGAGCTGTTTGGCCCCTTGGGGGTATTTTGGTCTTTTGGCTCTCCGGGCAGGATTTGTGGTTTTCTGGGCTTCGAGGTAGCTCCTGCCTTTGTCGAGACTTGTTTGTTGGTGGCTGCGAGTCCCGTGGTGTTTGGGCTAGTCGGTTGGATGCTCGGTTGTGGTTTGGGCTTTGGCAAAGTGTTGGTTGTTGTGTGTTTCCTTTGGGATTCGAGCCCGAGCCCTTAGTGTTGCTTTGGGAGTTGGATTTAAGTGAGTTTGATTTATTGGAAAAGATTGCTTCGGTCGGGTCTCGAAGGAGGAAGCCGGAAAATGGGATTTTTGAGGTTGTTAAGTGGATAAGGATGGAAATGGAATTAAAATCCCATTTTTTCCCTTTTTCCCATTTTTCCTTTTTATTTCCCTTTTTCTTTTATTTTTTCCCCAAATTCATTTTTTTTTTCTCTCTCTCTCTCTCTCCCCGAGCCCCCCACCTAGCCCGACCCAGCCCCTTGGCTCGCCCAGCCCCAGCCCGCGCGCGCCCTCGCCAGCCCGAGCTCGCCCAGCGCCCTCGTCAGCCCGAGCCCCTGCCTCGCTCAATGTCGCCCAGCTTCGCCCGAGCGTCGCCCAGCCCTCGCGCGCCCTCGTCCCTGTAGCTCGTCGTGCCCGCGCGTGTGTCCTGTAGCCATCGAGCCGCGTCGCCCTGTGCCGAGCCCAGCTCGATCGCGCGTCCCCGCGCCCGTGTCGCACGCCCCCGCGTCGTGTCGCTCGCGCCCACGCGCCTTCCCCTGTTCCGAGCCGCGCGCAGCCATGCCGCCGCCAATGAGCAAGCGCCCGCGCCAGCGTCGCCCAGCTCTGTCGCGCGGCTGAGCCCAGCGCCCAGCAGCGCGCCAGCCCGACCCCTTTGGGCTGCGCTAGCCCGTGGCAAATGGCTCGTTCGCGTGTCAGCCGCGCCTCGTTGCTCGGGTTCGATCGCAGTTATTTTTATTGTGTGTTGTTGCCTTCCGACCAGGTAAGGATTTCTTACTGGAGTTGTGTGGGCCCTGCGATATTTTCATGATTATGCCTTGCTTGTTTGCTTGATCACATGAGCATGATAATAATAGAGCGAAATTTGATTGATTTCTGCTAGCATGTTTGCTTGATATTACATGTTAGTGCCATGCTAGGTTTGTTCTGCCAGCATGCTTGTGATTCCTGCTTAAGCTCGTAGTATCATGCTAGGTAATGTGCTTGATGTCGGTCTTTGCTTGCTAGCCAGGAATCATTGTTTTTTCTCTGTACTCTTAGATAGAGTTGTAGGGTTTGTCATCATCTAGAGGCTGAGCGGACATAACGTACTTTGTCCCAGTAGCTCAGGTCGGGAGTAAAGTGTGCGAAGCATAACGTATCTTGCTACCCCCCCCCCCCCGACCAGCCGGTTGTGGAATTAGCTACCCACTTCGTCATAGCCTAGTTTGTAGCTCCGCTAGAGCGGAACCACCGCCATCGGTGTAAGCTCGCCTGGCCGGGTTCTTAGCTTCAGTCGGTGGATCATGCTTTGCACACATGAGCGCCGAGGGCCTCGTGCTACTGTGATCAGTGACACCGCTTTCGAGTCATAGGCATGTGCACCTGGCCCGCGTAGTTTGCCCTTAGGCCCCCGCATTTACGCCGGTTGCAGAGGAGCATGCGGTATGTGCGCACACGCGTTAGTTGCTTGGTTCGAGAGCTCCCCGGCTAATGTCGTGAGTACACCATTCCTTCCAGTTAGAGCTCGACTTCGTACTCTCGTAAGTCCAGATTTAGTGCAAGGGCAAGGAGGCCCTTGAGGACATTATTGGGATCGGTGTATTCCCCGAGTGACAGATACCTCGGTGATGTCCGTGATTGGTCGATGTATCCAATCCCAAATAGGCCTAAGAAAGAGACTTCCGATGACTCCAGATCTTGTTTTATGAGCTCGTTGAGCTATGATCTGTGTTGGTAGTTGTTTGCTTGCATGCTTTGGTACTAGATGACTGATTATATCGTATTGTACCCCGGTTGGGGATTCTTACTGAGTAATTCGTTACTCACCCTTATTTCTGTGGTTTTTCCACAGGTAATCATGGTGCGAGACAGGATGGCTGGAGGAGGAGCTGTGATCATGGAAACCCGTTGTTCAACTCTGAGTCTTATGTTTATGTTATGATTTAAATGTTCTCTGAATGCATGTAGTTGGGCATGGAGCCCTAGGGTGTTTTCTGAATGTATTTCCGGATTCTAGCATTGTTGTAAAGTTTGTATGATTTAAATAAATCACTGATCAGAGTAAGCTTTGTAAATGTATTTGTCTTGGAACAGGTGCTTGGAAACAGGGGCAGGTTTCAGGAAATTATGTTGATTTTAAATGGATGTTTTATGTTTTAGTTTTTACTTAGAATCCGAACACCATCTTGCAAATTTTCTGTAGATTTGTAATGCATGCATTGAGGTAACGGCCTATTTAGAACCTCATTCGGGTCGGGTCGTTACAGTATCTCAAAAGACTAAAATAAAACGTTCTAAATGTTTAGAGATTAAGATGAAATAAAACTAAGATTTAAGATTGTTGGGTGCCAAGAATGATATAAACTTGAAAATTGTAGCACCATAATGTGATATCACTAAATATATATTATTTACAGTGATATGGTCTTAATTACATTTAACATACGTCGGTGGGTTGATTTGTTTTTTATGTTATTTATTTATTTTTTTCAACTCTTTTGTAGGAGAGTTTTCCATGGTCTATCAAAGTACCCTTTGATTAGGGGAATAACAACTGGAATTTTGACACTTATCAAGGTCGTGTTCAACATTTTACAAATAACAAGTCCAGATGGTGTACTAAAATAAAATAAAATAAAAAGTCTACATGCTAGTTGTTAGAAATACCAAAAAATTAAATTATGAAAAAAGGTTGACAGAAATTAGAAACAAAATTACGGAGACCAACAAAATTTCTTGAAATTTTTAAATTTAATTAATTAATTGAATTTTATAATAATTTGAAAGTTTTAAAAAAAATTAAAGTTATAAATTTAAGGTCTAAATATCATCTTAATCCTAATTTTTTTTTTAAACCATCATTTTAGTTCATTTACTTTTATTCTAATTTCTAATTGTGCCTAAATTTATTTAATATATTTTTAAAAAGCTTAAAAAAAAATTATAAGTTCTTTTTGTTTTTAATGAAACTTTTTTTCTTTTTTAGTATAAGTTGGATAACGGGTACTACAAACCCTACAAAGAGGATATTAGTTGTCTAAAATAAATTAGAGCCAAATATCGATGACTATGATATTGTATTGGATTACCATAAAAAAAATATAATCATCCGACCATCGATCTTTTCGATCAAAACTTTTTTCTTCATAAACTTTTATCCTTATTTGTATTTAAATTAACCATATTATTGAACCAATTTTTATTAGTATTTTAAACTTTGTTTCTTCAAAACATTCAATTGAAGTTCAAGTTTCACAATAGAATCAAAACTAAAGTACAAGCTGTTGGGAATCTAATATCGAAAAGGTGAAGAGACCTTAGCATTTATAAGATGGACAAACTATTTTTCTCATCATTAATTAATTTTGAAATGAAACTTCTTACTCTTTAATATAGTATTAAAACTTACATAATTCAAATAGATATTCCATCTGATTTAGAATTGGTGAACTTCAAAGAGATGGCCTAATTTATAAATTATTGTGGCCTCACTACTCTTCTCATCACGATTTCTTTCTTTTTTTAGTATGAAATTGCATTACCAAATAATTTTGAAATGAAACAAGTGCTAATATTATTTATTGACTTTGTTAACCTATATTGTTTTAAGGGGATTTTGCGTGTATAACAAAAAAATGAATTTTTTTTTTATAATACAAAATCAAAATTAATTTATTTGTAGTAGAAAATTCAAATTAAATTCTATTACTGATTGAGTTCTACCGGTAATAGAATTCAATCAATAATAAATTTATTTTATTTTAAATTTTTTATAGTTTTATCATTGATAAAAATTAATGTACTATTGATAAATTATTTTAAAAATTATGTTACAAATATAAGATAGAATATGCTGTTAGATGGTAAATTCTCTAATTTTATTAAAATAGTTTCCTATTATATATATTTATTCAATCTATTTTTAAAGCCGAGGTATCCTCGTAAAAGGGGAATAATATAGCTTTTCATGATTTTTTTCAGCTAATTACATCATGCTTATGTAACATCTAGAGTTGTATAACATATGCTTAATAATCGTGAATTCATGATCTTAGAATGCAATTTTATTACTCCAAAGCTACTTAAATCTAGACTCACAAAAGTCCACTTCGTAAAGCTACAAATCAAACATAAATTTACACACGCAAAATCCTATATTAAAATTCTCGTAGCTATTTTCATAATAATAATAATAATAATCAAATCCTTTACTTCACTTAAAATATATTTCCATAAATTCTATATATATATATATGATATTATTATTCACAAATAATATAAAAGTCAAATACCAATTTTTAAAATTAAATTCGTAATTGAATTAGATTGCAGTAAACATGTCACCAACTTTTTCCATGAGCTAAAATATACTTAGTCCACTCTACATTCGAATTAATGCTTACAATCCAATAATTTAATACATCTTGAAAATATATGAATTGAATAATTCTAATAAATAAAAGTGAATAGTTAATTGACTAATCCAAAAATTTGAATTTATAAAAAAAAAAAAAAAATCCTTAGTACAACCTAATTCGCACACTCCAACCCAAAAGGAAAAAATATAGATTAGAAATGGAAAAAAACAAGAAGTTGAGCTAATCCATAACTAACCAATCATTATCATTTGATACTTAAAGATATGGACAGTCCGAAAATGAAATTGATAGCTCTGAATTTTAATAATACAAACTTTTGTCCAAATTCACACATCAACCAAACCCCATATTAAATAATTTAATCAAATGCACAATTTCTTTTTTGGAAGTATTTGCAGTGAAGAGAGAAAAAGGTGGTGGAGAAGTAGTAGTAGACAGCAAAGTCATTAAAATAACACCACTACAAATACCTTATAAAACCCATATAAAATAAAGTTCAAAATACCATGAACTAATTTATATTGTATCACTTCAGATCTCAAACTAATAATTATATCCATTAAATCTATAATAATAATAATAATAATAATGATTTTTTTTAAGGATGATAATTAATTAATTTAGACTCGTTAAACTTTTGTTTTAATACCACTAATTCATAATTTTCGACTTGTAAAAAGGCTTCTTAAATTGCATGAATTAACATAAGTTACAGATAAATACTATAACCTAATAAATAATAATGGCTTTTCTAATTAATATGAATAGTTTTATTGTCTTCATCTATTTTTCTCTGCTTAATTAGATAAAGAATCATGTGATAATGTTTCTTGCTACTGTTATAAGACTATAGAAGATTTTTAGGTGATTTTGACTCTATTTTAAATGAAAACAAATGGACTTTTTTTAAAAAGTAAAATCAATTGAAATCATTATAGATCACTAGCAAATGTCTAAATCCACAAATTATTAAAGTTTAGGTTAAGTTGATGGATTGTTGTCAATTTATAAACTATGTCAAAGATTTTAACGTACGCCTCTCGATGTTACACTTAAAAATTTGAAAATAACCGACAAATACAAATCAATATTAATAGACAAGTTCATATCCGAGGAGGGGGATAATTATACGATTCTCGATATCAAATCTATGACGCTGGTATTGAATTAATTTACAACAATAAACCAAACAATGAAACCATTATATCATTGACTCATTCAGTAACGAATTCATATGTGTTAACAATAGATAAATTTATCGAAAGAGTCGAGTGATCTAATGGTTTCATTGTGTGGTTGAAATCTATTTGATTTTAAAATAGTTGGTTTGTGGTTCTCCCTCCCCACTTATACTAAGAAAAAAAAAACATATAACTTCAAACATTTTATGCCACTTATGTTAGACTTCCAAAATTGAAAATAATGAATAAATACAAATCAATATTTATAGACAAGTTCCTAAAATTTGTTTCTAGAAAAAAATTATAAAATTTGAACCTATGACAATTTTAAAGAGTAATTTGAACCCAAGACTTCTTGCTTAAATAAGATTTGTTAAATTGTTCATCAAAAGATACATTTATTTTTATATATGTGATTGTCTAAGTCATTTACACGCACTTCAATTAATATCATGGAGCATACAATCTAACTCTATACCACATTTAAATGTCAAAGAAATCTGTATAAAATTAATATTTAGGTAGATAATCATCATGGATTGAATTCATTACCGCTTACCTCTTCAAGGCTCTCTTTATCACTAGAGAAGATTAATTTAGACTCTGTTTGATAACCATTTGGTTTTTCGTTTTTTGTTTATGAAATTTAAGCATATTTCTACTCAAATTTCCTACCATGTGCTCCATCTTTCCTACAATATATCCATATTTCTTTAAGAAAGTAGGTGAAGACTAACCAAATTTCAAAAAAAAAAAGCAAACTTTTGGAAGCTACTTTTTTTGTTTACAAATTTTGATTTTGTTTATTAAAAGATAAGTAAGATGTAGATATCCAAATAAGAAAAAAAATGTATAATGAAATAGTTGTTATAGACTTAAATTTCATAAACAAAAATGAAAAGCAAAATGGTTATCAAACGGGGTCTTAACTATACTAACACTTTTTTTAGCCCTATAATATAACTGTATACATCGATCCTGCTGAGTTATTTTACGTATTCGTTAACTATATCAACACTTAACTATTATGAATACATATTGATCTTTTTTTCTCTCTCTCAAAATTTTATAAAAAAAAAAAAGAAAAAAAATGGGATGATGCTTTACTTAGTGATGCTGGTGCTGCACACACCCTTACTTGGCATAGCCACCAGGCCACCGCCCGCAAGGCCCACACGCCAAGTATAATCCTCTCATCTCTCGCCACTCCTTCTCCTTTTCTCCACTTTTTGTTCTAAAAAAAGACAAACTTTTCCAACCTTTTTAAAAAAAATAACCACAACCCATTTCTTAAAGTAGGGTAAATTTGGTAAGATGGGTGTCTTTTTGAGGAATTGTGAACTGGGGTTGACGAAATAATTAAATGAAATTAAAATCACCGAACCCACGTTTGAGTGTTGTAGTCCAATGATTGGGTGGACCATGTAAAGATGCGGTGTTGGCATATGCTTATCACCTAATAATTGGGTTTCCAATTGCATTTTTTGATTATGTATAGTAGCCGGCGAGATTAAAGTGGGTGGGGTCTTTTTTTTCTTTTCTTTTTTTCTTTTTTTTTATATTTTGGGTTTAGTCAACCCCCATCTAATTTCATAGGGTTGATTTCATCCTCATCTATGAATCAAAGTTTATCCCAACTATTTAAGATGTGAAGTTAGAAAGTTGTTTTATGAATCAAAGTTCATACATATTTAGTTTTATAGCTTAGGTTATCACTACGATTGACTTAAATTACTAAGTCATGTTTGAGAACGATTATAACCATTTTAAAAACTACTCTTCAACATAGAGTTATATTGGCACAACAAAAGGTGAGTTTTGTCACTACCCTAGAATTATATTTTAGAATAAAAAAAATTATGGAAATAAAAATGACCTAATCTATTAATTTTGTCGGGTCGTTTGAAGAAAATTAAAACATAAGAAAATTAAAATTTAGTTTATATAATTTGATAAAATCCTAAAAAATAGTTCATATGATTCATAATCTCTAGTGAATTAAATATGAGATACTTAGCTATTTATGTGCTAATAATAATTATGTAAATTAAATAAATTATTAGATAAAAAATGAGCTAAAAATTAGGGGTTTAATTTAACTTTCTTATAAATTTAAAACTAAAATGTTATCTAGTCAACAATTTAACTCATACAAACAGCAAAATGCAAAAGAAGGTCTCGATTTCATATCCTAGAATATATCAATTCCATGGTGAATAATTGAGATAATTAACTATTACTATTCATTTGAGAAGTTATGTTATTCAATAAAAGATTTAAGGTAAGGTAGCAGAGTTTGATGGAGGGTTGTTAAAAGGATTTGCTTACTACCAAATATAATTTTTTTAAAAGAAAAATTCAAGTACAAATTGAGAGAGGTATGACAAACCTTACATAAAAAGTCTAAACTCAAATAAATTAAAGTCAAATATAGATTTTTATAATCGAACTCGTACCACTAAACAATGAAAACAAACCGACACCAACCCTTTGGACAAAAACAAACAGACTATAAAGAGGTAATGAAAGGGTAAGTTACAATTAGACCAAAAAAGAGTTAAAAAAATAAATGAGAGTAGTTAAAGTGATGGAGGAGGTTTCATGTTTTGGTGTTGAAGGGGGGGAGAAATAGCGCAAATTCTGTGGTTCCAGGCTTGCAAACTAATCCTCTACAGAAAGGAATCGTGGGCCAAAAGTAATGTTATAATGTGGGGTTTGCTTCAAAGCCAACCGAATCACAATCCCACTCCTTAGCAATCTCTATATAAACAACTTCAAATCCTTCAACCCTTTTCATAATCATAATCAATCATCATCATCGTCAAAAATGGCTCAAACCCCACATGAAATCCAAGCCCAAATCCTCAAAAAAGGCAAGCGAACCAAGCGCGTAAGGCCCTCCTCTGCTTCTTCCTCCTCCACCGCCGATTGCTCCAGCTCCACCGCCGGATTCACAGAAGAAGAAGAAGAAGATCACGATTTGGCCAATTGTTTGATTCTCTTGGCTCAGGGCAAAACAGGGGATTTTTCCTCTGTTTTGGTTAACTCCGATGACCCGTCTTCGATTTTGTATCAGTGTAAGACTTGTGATCGTTGTTTTCCTTCTTTTCAAGCTTTGGGTGGACATCGTGCCAGCCATAAAAAACCCAAAATTTTAACCACTGTTTCCGATTCTGTTCATCTCTCGTTGCAATTGTCCACCGGGTCGCCTGCGCCGGCCAGTTTTCCGGCTGGTGACGCCGTGAAATCGAAGGTTCATGAGTGTTCGATTTGTGGGGCGGAGTTTTCTTCTGGGCAGGCGCTGGGTGGCCATATGAGAAGACACAGAGCCTTGACGACGGCGACGGCGGCGGCGGTGGGGAGTAGTGGTGCTGTTGCCCCGCCGCGGTTGCCGGAGTTGGTGATTAAGAAACAGAGGAATGTGTTGGAGTTGGATCTTAATCTTCCGGCGCCGGAGGAGGACCGCCACCGGCCGGCGGTGGCGGTGGGTGGGTTCTCCGCCGCGTCGGCGTTGGTGGATTGTCATTACTGATTTTTCTAAATTTTTTTTTTAGTGTTGTTGTAATTGTTGCACCCAATTGAACCCCCCACAATTTGGGGTTTGGATTTGATTATTCATTTTATAGCTACTCCAACAAAACGATTCAATTTAATGTCTCCTTGATTAATTTGTCTAACTTCATTCAATTCAAATTAACTTAAAGTTACCATTTTTTTTTTACCCTTGTTCTTCTTTCTTTAATTTTCAATATTATTATGTTTTAGGAAGAGCTAATTGTTAAGTTATTTCAAAAAAGAAAAAAAAACCCAATGTAATGTTATCATTTCGCATATAGGTAAGATTCACTAATATAAATAGATTGATAGCTATCACAATCATATATGATAGTTATTTATTCATTTAGAATTTAAATTGTTAAAAACACCGTAGCTTAAGTTGTATCATATAAAATTAAATTCAAGAAAATCTTAAGAAATTAAAGTAAATGAGTTTAATTCATAGTAATTATTTAATTAGAATTAGTTTTCTACTAATTTTCTTGGTATGTTAATGATGTAGGATCAATCGATATACTTGGTAATAATGGTTAATATGAATACAAACTGATCTCGATAATCATATATATAAAGAAATGTTTAAAATTCAAAAAATATATAATAGACCATAATTTTATGAACATCACGTAACTTCATTATAATGTATTGCATAAATTAATCATAATTAATAGTACTTGAGATAATAGACCAAAATAATACCCAGTTTAATAATCATGGGATATAAAATCAAACGATGGATCACGTTTAAGGTGATAATTAATATCTTACAGATTAAGTTATATCTAATAAAAATTATGAAAATATTTTGGGTGTTAACTTTGAGCTATTATGCTTTCATTTGTGGGTCACTTTTTGTTTGAGGAGAAAAAGGAAAATGTGGGGGAGCATCAGTTGGTATTTTGTTGTTAGTATGTTGGTTAATGATTTAGGGATGAACAAAAAAAAGGCCATTTTTGTGTTATGGAACTGTTAGAAGCATGTGTGAGAGAGAGAGAGAGGAAGGAAGATAGAAGGCATGAGTTGGGAGTTACCAAAACTTGAACCTAAAGTAGTGGATTAGGTTCTCTTGTTTCTTTTCTCACAACTTAGCTTAACTATGTACTCTTCCTATATATAAATTTAGTTCGATAATAATTGATACGTGTTCTTGAATGAGTGATTCTTACTCGAATTTACCTTTCTCAAATATTAAACTTAATTTTTTTTTCTATTTTAACATTCTTTGTACCTTATCTTTAAGGTACAACATAGTTGGTCGAAAAGTAGAGTTTTCAGGGGACCAACAAATGCTACTTAGAGTACACAACTACTCTTAAAAAATATGAGAGCCAAATATCAATTTTTGAGTTCAAACTCGTGATCGTAGAGTTGAAATGGATTAACACCAGATAAGATAATCAACTGCGTCATTGACCCTCGGTCACTTTCACGCTTAGTTATATCTTCATTCTTTACATGTATTTTCGCTTAGAGATGGATCAGTAATATTTCGAATATATATGAATGGTCAAACTTTCTTTTCTTTTTACTCCATTTATATTTAAGGAGAGAGAAAAAGAAAAAGAAAAAGGAGTGATGGATTTGATTATTTTACAAAGGAAAAAAGCAAAACGGCTGGCAAATGGAGCAGTGGACTAACTAACTGCCCTTTTTTTATGGATCTAACTTTTAATACACAACACTACAAATTCAATGAATGCCCATCAATTTCAACATACTCAGTTCCTTTTGCTAAACAAAAACAAATATAAGTAACTGCATACAATTAAAAGAAAATATTAAAAGTTAATTTTGGTTTTTTTTTTAAAAAAAAAAAATCAATTTTGGTTTCTATTAGAAGTAACAATTCAGTTTCCAACATAAGAATTAATGAATTTTTTTTTATTACATTTCTTATATAAGCACAAATTTTCATTATCAAGAAATAGAACTAACTGACATAGGTGAATTCTAGTTGTTTTTAATCTACAAAATCATCAACATTAATTAAAATATATATATTTGATTTTAATGAAATAATTTATGTGAATACTAAATTATTACAATTCTTTTTTTTTTTTTTGAGAAAAAATTATTACAATTCTAAGTTTTTAAATTTTCATGAATATAAAATTACGAGGACAAATTGTTATATACTAAAACTAAATTGTTAATGTACCAAAATCTATATGGACTAAATTCTTACAAATTTAAATACATAAAACCTAAATTGTTACAGAATAGATAAATCGTAAGAAAACATAAGAGATTAGTCCAATTTAAAAATTAATTATAAATATAGTCACTTTAAAAAAAAATAGTAATCATAATTATTGGTATCAATAATATCTGTATTAATAATACATAATACATAATACTTTATTAATGAGTATTTATAATAAAACACTAAAACATATTAATAATTATAAATGCAATATTTTAAAATTTATCAATGCTTATAAATTACAATTTTACTAAATTTTATTGGTAGATTGTCATTTTAATGAAAGTTTAAGCATCAAATTGAAGACGAAAATATTACATCCATAACAATAATCATTCATTCATACTCACTCTTCCAGAAATACAGTAATTTGTTATAGGCTAATATCGATGCGAAAATATTTCTCAAATAATTAAGCAAAAAAATAATGGAGAAATTAAAAAGAAAAAAAATAAAAGAGAATATAAGAATTTATAAAAAAATAAAAAATAAAAAAACTTCAAAATGAGAGAAAAAACTAGGGATGGAAAGAAATGTGAAAAGTTGCTACAATCATAAAATGTTTTTAATTGAGATACTTTGAATTTAAACCAAAATCACATATTTCGTTTACGAGCATACCTCTTTCTTCTATCTTTTTAATGTGAAACAATATTTTAATATTTTGCAAAATCCGAATAAAAATATCGTTATGATCACTAGACTTTAAAATTTTTCTAATTTAATACACTAACTTTAATTTTAGTTTATGAATTTTGACGTTTGTTCAACTATATTCTATATTTTCAAATGTTCAATTTTAATATCTATTTTTATATTAAAAAATGGCATTTTAATGAAAGTTCTAATGCTAGATTGACATTTTAATGAAAGTTTAAGCAGAAACATATCAATTGTTATGAATGTATATTGAAGTATTACAATAGTTTAAAATACTATTTTAGTAATTAAATTTTATAATTTTAAATGTTTAATTTTAATCTATAAATCTGACAATCCCATGACTTCCAAATTTCAAATTTTAGTTTCTAAACTAAAAAAAATTAATAGTGTACATAGAAATTTACTTTTCTAATCCATTTTGAACTTTTTACGGTGGACTAAATTTGAAAATTTCAAACTTTATTAATCAAAATAAAATAAATATTAAAATTTAAACATTAAAATCGAAACATTTTATAGAGACTAAAATGGAATAGATTTATTTTTAAAACACGCCAACATCATAAGTAATAAGTAGAAAATTTTCCCATTTTCACACTGTCTGTTTCTAAAATTTTTGTAAAAAAATATGTTACACACTGCCAACATCATAATAATAATAATAATTATTATTATTATTTGTATGCACAAACTTAAACTTCAGCGTCTGAGTGAACATGCAGGAGAATTTTCGTAACTTCCACACGGTTTTCCCCAAATAATCCTTCTGGGGATTTGTTCTTTAACAATATTATTAAATGTTATGTAACGTTACATGTGACGTGACTCTCAGACCATACTCACCTTCCAATAAACATGATTTCAGTTTGGCTTTAAACTTTTTGTTTATTTATTATTTATTATTAAAAAGTAGAAACCGAGAGTCAGTGACGCAGTTAGTTATCTTGTTTGGTGTTAATCCATTTTAACTCCACGGTCACGAGTTCGAGCCCGAAAATCGGTATTTAGCTTTCATATTATTTAAGAGCAGTTGTGCCCTCTATATATGGTTTGTTGATCTATCTCCCCCACTATATTACTCAAAAAAAAATAATTTTAAAGTAGAGAAAGGGATTGAAATTCCTTTTACTTGAATTTGGTGATAAATAACCTCTTAGTCAAACTCCCCATCATACCACCTTTCAAGTGAATGTTTTACTAAACTTTCAAAAGGGTGTTTACCAACCGATCAAATGAGACGTTGGTAATAGAAAAATCTCATTTGAAGTTCAAAAAGATAAAATGAAATGACAGAAAAATTTTATTTGTGATACCAAGAGATGAAATTAAATGACATGAAAATCTTGTTTGGGCATAAGAGAGGAGATGAGATGTTATAATATTTATATATTTTTTATCAATTAATCTTATGTTTTTTTTTTGTTGAATCATAAAATTATCTTCAAATTTTTAGCTATTTACATTAGTATGGAAGCATAACTACCTATCATAAAAAAATGTAAGTAATATAAAATCAATATAATATCAGACTTGATAATATTAATGTTCGTATTCAAAAGAATCATAGCTTCATTGACATCACGTACAACCTTATAATCATGAGATTAAAATTTTGAATGTCTCACATTTAAATAATGTTTAATTAAAAAAAATAATGTGTAAAAATTTCATACAACAAAAATGAAATTGGACTAATCTAAAATATTTGTAGGTCATACACAACTTTTATTATTTTTTTCAAGATTTGTTAGACTTAAATAATTAAAAAAAATTAAAAAAAATTCCAAGATTCTATATAAAATAACGAATTAAAAAATATATAAAAAAATTATTTGGTTGAACGGGTCATTATAGTTAAATCTTCATAGCAATTTTTTATTTTATTTTTATTATAGTAAAAAAATACTTTATATTAAAAAATAAGTTAAATACTTTTAAATTTATTTTATATTACGAAAAAATTCAATATAACTTAATAATTATTATCATTATTTAAAGTGAAAACTTATAAATTTGATAGTTGTAATCTATCTCTAAACAATTGAAATTTTATAAAAAAAATTGTTATCTAAAATAATTAAACAAAGAAATGAAAATTGTTTAATTTTTTTTTATAAATAAAAAGTATTAAAATTGATTATCATATATCAAGAGATAATATATATTTATTTATTTTAATTTTCAAAATTTAAATTTATTTGAATAAATATTTGATATAATAATAGTATAATTACTCTAATTATATACATGTATATTAATATATTTAAATAATCATAGTATTTTAACCACAAATATATAGGTAAAAAATACAAATAAAAAAGAGAATTTACCATCAGCAGCACATTCTACTTCTTGTATTATATTTGTAGCATAATTTTTAAAATAATTCATCTATAGTATATTTATTTCTATCACTCACCTAGTGATAGTCTATCACTCACCTAGTGATAGAACTCAATTTAGATTTCTATCACTGATAAAAAACTTAAGGAGTGATAGAATGAGTCTATCATTGATTGAATTCTATCACTAATAGAACTCAACAAGTGATAGAAGTCAATTTGGATTTTCTGCTACAAATGAAATTATTTTAGATTTTGTGCCATAAATAGAAATATTTTGCCTTTTTTGTTATACATGCAAAATTCCCAATAAAAAAGGAAAATATTAACAAAAATAGAAAAAAGATGAAAATACCTTACACCAAACAAGGTTTAAACCTAAGAACTTATCTCCTCCCATCCCCTCCCAAAAACAAATACACCTTGAGAATTATTCACAATTTTACATTCTTTTTTAATGATATCATGTACTTTTTTATATTTTAATTTACTGTTTTTTCCTTTTACTTTTAACTTTAGCTTTATTCCATTAACATAGGTTCCTTTCAACTTTAATCTCTCAAATTCTTTTATTTATTTATTTATTAAAAAATGTGGCTTTGATTTTATGATGTTCATCTACTGTTTACAGATTTAGAAATAATAAATTTAATAACATAGCAAATAATTTAATTTTATGATTTTCGCTAAGTTAAATAATATTTATAATTTTTAAATGTAAATAATTTGAAGTTATAATATCTATACTCAACGAATCCCAAACCAAAAAGTTAATCATTCAAATGACTCTAAATATCAATCAAGAAGTTAATTACCTAAACCATCATTAATATCAATCCCGAAGGGAATATTAATGGCTCTAACCACTACTAACCAAAATCTCTTAATTATATTGAAAATGTTTGTAACTATATCATTTCTTACCTAGCCTCAATAAAAAGTTGGATAACTTAATTACGATGTCCACTCAAACTTACTAAATAAAAATAGAATCAATCAAAATTTATAAACTCATTTCATAAAATGGTAATATAAGTTAACAAGTCTATTGCCAATCTAGCACCCTAAAAATAAACCAAACTCAGACAAGGTAAGCTTAGCCTCCAAGTAACACTCAGCCTCAAGAAAATGCTGATATGATATTACTTTTTATATATTGATATGATATTGTCCACTTTAAAAATACATATCTTCATGATTTTTTTTTTTTCGATTTCACTCAAAATGTCAAATTTCATGTATGGAGATAACTGTCTTCACTTATATATACATAATATTCTAATAAATATGGGACAACTTTGTTTCCATCAAAATAAAAATTAAACTAATCAAAATAATGATCAAGGAAAATATCATGTTCCCACATACAACCAAGCATGTGTATTCAATGGCTCAATGAAAGAACTGGAAAAATACTATTATATCAACTCAACAACGTGTATTCAAAAAAAAAAAAAAAAAAACTCAACAACGTTGACCTGCATTTAGTAAGCACAAGCTGGACTATTTCAAGTTGACTGTAAAATTTGTTGGATGATCAAATTTTGTCTATATGAGCTTTTAGGAGGTATTTGTGGATGAAGTTTTGGATAAAGAGTCATTTTGAGTAATTAAAAAAATAATATTTTTGTAATACTATATTTCGATGTACATACTTATGGAAGAGTTGTAACCAAAAATTCATTTGTGTGCGTAGTTTTTTTGTGGAGAAGTTAGAGACAATAATTTGTCTGAATGTGAATTTAATGTAAAAAATTATTTTGAGTCATTAAAAATTAATGATGAGTAATGATCGATAAAAAATAAGTTATTTTGAATAGTTAGAAATAAATGATTAAAAATAAGTGATTAGAAATGATAAGTTATTTTGAATAGTTAGAAATAAATAGTTAAAAATAAAAATTTAAAAATGAAGAGTTTTTTTGAGTAATTACAATAACTCATTTACATTTGATTTTTTGAGGAGTAATTAATAAATGATCGTTCTAAATTTTGTTTAAAATTGATAAACCCCCTTAACGCTTTTTAACACTTACAATATGGTAACTCAATTCTACAATTTCTACTCTTAATTCGCTTTGATCCAAAATTCCACTATAATAAGTACTTTTTCCATCATGAAACTCAAAATTTTCCTTTGATTTAAAGTAAAAACATTATCTCCTTAGACCCATTTTGTTGACCAATGCAACCAAACTTCTTTCTAGCACTAAATGCCTATCTTTTTCTCTAATCTACAGATCAATATATATATATATCTAAATCTAATGAAGAAGTCGTTGGAGAAATCATTCTTTAATTATGCATTCACTCATCACATTGCTTTATAAATGAACTCATAAAAGTCAAGTCTAGTCTCTTTTTTTTAATCCAAAATGTCATTCTTATAACAAAAAGGCTACATTTCTTAAGCTAACAACCATATATAACAATTCCATTCAAGATAGCAACTCTCCCCTCAAGAATGAATTCATGTAATGTTATTGAGCTAATCATTAAAAAAAAAATATATATATATGTGTGGTTCCACATGGGTGACATCATGGTGGATGAGGTGCAGTCCCGCACCCAAATTCTTATCCTTCAGAAAAATATAACTTTCAAGAGATAAATGAAAATTTTAATATTCAGCCTTTAAAAGGAATATCATATGGCTTCAGTTTTTAGTCTTTAACAAGATGTGATAGATTTAATCTTGTGCATTCCATAACTTGTGGTAGTTTCAATCTTTCAAGAAGTTTTGGTAACTTCAGTCTTGTGAGTTATGGAAGTTATGGTAGCCTTTCAATTTTCAAGAGAATATGACTTCAGTTAAGACTTGCAAGTTCTTAATCAATAATATCTCATTTGTTTTATTTTCTTTTTTCATTACTTATTTCTCTTCCTTATCCAACCCTTCTATGTCACTTAATATAAATTTTATATATATAAACAAATGTTTGTTTTATAACAACGTAAATAGAAAACTAATATCCCCATCCTAATTCTATAGTAAAATGTGTTTGTTTAAAAATAATAAATTAGATATTATTTTACGAGTAGAATTTGAGTGCAGGTTTAGTTGCACCCCACCATGATATCATCCATGCGAGCTACACATATCCTTTTTTATTTAAATTTTTTTATAATAAATATAAAGTAAAAAAAGAAAAAGAAATATGTGACAGGCGATATCAAGGAGAGGGTGGAGCATTTTTCTATCTTTGCGTTCTAAACTTTTTTTAAAAATTTTACAACAATGAAAGGGATACTTCGATTCCACGATCATTAGGTATATACTGATCATTGAGTTACTATTCTTGTTACACATCCACATTTATATGTAACAAAAAAAAATGACTTTTAACTCGGAGATAAAAAATGGTGAAAGAAACTCCATTAGTTTGGTCGAAGGTGATGAAGACGCTACAATTTTTATTTTATTTTTTCTGAAATTCCATATCATTAAAATTTTACAATGGTAACTAATTGAACATTTTAAAAGATAAACTGATGATTTACCTAAGAAAAAGCTCATTGATTTATCTAGAAGATTTCATTG
This sequence comes from Sicyos edulis, assembly GCA_036507275.1. Classification (NCBI taxonomy): domain Eukaryota; kingdom Viridiplantae; phylum Streptophyta; class Magnoliopsida; order Cucurbitales; family Cucurbitaceae; genus Sicyos; species Sicyos edulis. The sequence continues at coordinate 43,853,421 of CM071847.1, read as the reverse complement.
AATGCCATATTTTACTTCAAGTTCAACATCAATTCACTTGATACCAAATGGTTGTTGATTTATGAAGATTGTAGATCAACTTAATATTATAGCAAACATATATAAAAGGATTCTCCTTGAAATATTATGTCCACCACAGTAAATTACCAAATTTATGTATTTCAAACTATATTTGAATTCCTCAAATCTTAAACAAACCCGAAGAAACTATGATATTTATTATGTATGACAAATATAAATAACATGAATTAAAATGTCACATGAATCAAAATGGAACTATCAAAATATGTAGCTTTCATTAAAAAAATAAATAAATAAAAATATGTTAAAATAGGTATACCCCGTTAACAATTGACATGTTTTTTAAATTTAGAAGTTGGCATTCAATCTCTAACACTCAAAAGTGTTATACTAAAGAAAAATCAAAATAATTATTAAAAATGAATAACATTTCAACCTAAAATATATAAGGAAAAAAATGGTCTTTTATGTAGGTCCACATCTATCTTTGTTACAATTTTAGAAAATGGTTTAAAATGATTCTTAAACTAGCAAGTATGATGGTGAATATTACTAAGATTATGTCCTTTTAGAACAAACAGGAATTAAATGAGCAGCATTATAAATTCAACAATAATTCAAATTTATCGCATAATGTCAAATAACAGATCATTGCTGGTTGGTACTGAAACTGATAAGAAGACAGTAGATGCCTAACCATTCACTTCTTTATGAAGCAAAATTGTGGTTGGGGGAGGAGTTTACATTTTGAATTTGGTGGATTTTGTTTGCTTGTACATTTTGGTAATTTCATCCCACTTTGCCTACAATCACTTTCACCAACTCTATTTATGATTTCAAAAACAGAAACTTTAAAAAAGAAGAATTGTAAAAGACAAAAAAACAAGTTCTAAGTGGGTTTTGGTTATCTTTTCCAAAATTGTTAAGAGTTTTTCCTGAACTCTAACTTCCCAGTTTGAGATCGAATCAATTTGTTGATTAATGGGGGAACTTGAGCGAGAATATCAAGATATCGAGTAATGTGTGTCGATCGATATGAGACAAGGCCGAATTTTGTTAGTATAGATAGGTACAATACAATGTCAACAATCCCAAAGATAGGAAGAAAAAAACAAAGATTACACAAGTGGATTGGTGTATTTGATTCTCTCTCTTTTCTCTACAACTCCCAATTACGGTCATTTAAGCAAGCAAACAAATCAATGACAAGGAGGAACAAGAGAAGACATGTACAAGAAGTGCCAACAAGGAGAATCGTGCTACGTGTCGATGTTTCGTACTAGAGTATTCAGAGGCAGCAACTTGAAGTTGATGCAGCCTGGAATTCTTGCTGTTTCAGAATGTTTCTTTTTACAACAGTGGAACCTTCTTCAATCAAACTAGGAGCCTCCATTATCTGCAACACGAATGAAAACGTTTTTACGAACGAACCAGGCAGTTCGGTTTCTCGAGGGATACTACTTGGAATTTGTTTGACAGAAAATCTACCTTCAGTGCCAAATCTTCAAAGCATTTCTCCACATTCTCTCTTGTTTTAGCACTGCATTCTAGAAAAAAGGATCCAAGCTCATTTGATAGAGCAATCCCCTCCTCTCTGCTCACAGCCCTTTCAGATTCCTATGTTTTATACACTTATCAAGTTCAATCATAGATCTAAGAAACTTCCCCTAAATTGTTATCGCTTTACGCTACGATGAAGGATCGAAAACGACAGAGTAAATGTTTAATTTTGGGACTGTTGTAAGGAAAGAAAGAAACTTACTCTGTCAACCTTATTACCAATGAGCATCTTGACACAATCCTTATTTGTTGAGTAGAGTTCCACTTCTTTAGACCATACGTCGGATAAGTTATCGAACGTTTCTCTCCGTGTGACATCGTAAACTAAATCAGGATAATATAAACATAACACGGTAAACCAAACACATTGACAAGAGAAACAAACAAAATCTTGATCATCAAAACCAATTGTAACTGCTGTTGTAGGTAATTTGTAGCAGAATTCTATAAAGAACCAAATGTATATTCTCCCCCATTTTGATTCAAGTTAAACGAACAGCGAAATACCCGATGAAATCTTAGCTTGAAAGACAACAAAATGCCACATTCCTCAGTATGGGGTTCGGAAAGATGAGATCAAAGTATCTAAGAGTTGATAGGTTCAATCCAAGATGAACACTTGCATAAGAATTAATTTCTTACCGGTTTCTTTATCATCAAATATTTTAGGGTCAAGTGCTATATGTTGTTAGAATAGTCGAGATGCGTGCAAGTTGGTCCAGACACTCACCATTACCAAATTAAAAAATGATGAGATCAAAGTTTAAAGCATACCAAGAATGATCCCTTGTGCACCTCTATAATAGGAACTTGTCAAGGTTCTGAATCTCTCTTGTCCAGCTGCAAGAGACCAAGGCTTAAACAAGTTCAAAAGCAATCAGCAAAGAAATTGATATTGGAAACAGTAAAATAATTGAGATTCCATTGACTTTGTGCAAAGCTTTTCTTCTTCCCACATTTTTTTTTTTTAAAAAGGGTACAAAACTCAAATAGAAACAGTTAGAGCAGAACCAAAATTGTTCATAAAATCCAAACATGACTTCTTAATAGTTCAGATACAAAATGAAGTGAAAAGCCCCAAATTTTGGACCAAAAAAGGCAAATAAAAGAGCTGAGCTCAACTGGTATTAAGTACGATTTGATAACTAAGAGGTTACGGCTTCGAGTCTCCATCCTCTGTTCAAATTCAAAATAAAAAAAGCAGATAAAAGAAACCCTTTAAATCTTATTCATTACCAGTGTCCCAGATTGTCAGCTTCAATCTCTTACCCCCAACCTGAAGCAGCTTGATCTTAAAATCCACACCTAAAAAGAAACAAACTTTCATTAAAACAAAACAGATCCAAACACATAACACTACAAGAATGATACGAATCCCGGCCCAGGAACCGCGGACGGCTAATAAATAAGCCATCAGCAAAAGAATCACCGACGACAAAGTCTCACAGTCAAAGATTTTATAGAAATGGCTGATTGTGAAAGCCTCACTGTCAGCCATTCACGACGACAGTGAGGCTTCACCATCAGCCATTTTGTCTTCAACAATCGCCGAGGGCACCACTTGTTTGTCGTCTATTAGAAAATATGAGGTTTCACCTTAAAATCAATCGGTAATGAAGAGAATAACTCATATCTCTTATTTATTGATATGAGCTCTCCTCTCTTTCCGAGGTGGAACCTTAACATCGTCGGCGATTCATCTTTCTTCCTTCCATTTGCTCCACAACCAAACATACTATGAACAGAAAAACACTTCCTCATACAGATTAAGAACAGAAAAACACAAACTTTATTCAAAATAAAAACCGGGGTTTTGGTTTATATGGCAAAACAAAAACATACCAATAGTAGGGGCAAGATTTTGAGCATTAGCAGAGATGAAGCTGAGAAGAAGACTACTTTTGCCGACACCTGAATCGCCGATCAACAAAACCTTAAACGACAGATCGTAAGTGCTACTTTGGCCTGAAGAAGATCCCATTTCAATGATCTTCTTCACAAATCAAATACAATCAATAACAAAAAAAAGGAACAAAATTAGAATCAGAAGAAAGTAATACACAAAATTTCTAATACAACCCCATGTTTTTATTGGGGTAAGAAAAGAGAAGAATAAGTTGCAAGAAAACAGCTAAGTGAGCACCAACAGAGACAACAACGTATTTGTTCTTTGCCCTTTCTCCTTCTAATTTCTTTTCTTAGATGTTATGTTTTGTGGATTTCCATTGTTTTGTCCCAACTCTCTACTGGGTGGGAATGGGATTGCTGTTTCAGCAAAGGGGTTTCTTGTAAACAAAGCTTTTTCTTGGAATCAAGTTTTGAGACCTACCCTTCTGTTTTTGTTAGAATCAAAATGGGGTTTTCTTTTTTGATGATAAGATATTATTCTTTGCTAAAAAGTTTTTGAATTTTGAAATAAAGGTGACATTTTTTTTTTCTTTCTGTTTTTGGAGTAACTGTTTGTATGCAATGATTGTTGATATTTTCTATTTAAAATTGTTTTTTCTTTCCTTCTTGGTTAAATTTATATTGTCCTCTTTTTCAAAAAAAAAATCCCAAAAGTTAAAAAGGCTTAAGCCAAATTGCTGTTTGAATTTTGAACGGTGACTCTAGTTCTTCTTTCTTCTTTTTTTTTTTTTAGAATAAATTGAAGCAGGAGACCAGTAAATCCTATATAAAGCCACGATTGCATTCAAATAATATAAAAACTAAATATCGATTTTTAAGATGACGTTGAACTGAATATAATCTTTTAGGTTGATTCTATTTTTCATTAGTGGAAGAACAAAGTAAACAATTAGACATTATTTTTGTTATGCGTCTTTTTTTTTAATCCATATCATGTAACTAGAATGGCTGTGTTGTTATTTTGAAAAAAAAAAATGGCTTTGTTGTTAGCCTACTTTTATTATGTATATGTTCACACGTGATTCTTACAAATATATAGAAAATAAACTTCATCCTCTACTAATTTGATTTGTTCATATATTGTATTATTTAAAATTTGTCTTCTAGTTTTTGTTTTTGTTTTTGTTTTTTTAGATGTAGACTTTGAAAACTTTGATATGATAGGTTATGATTTTGTTTTCGAACCGCGAAAGATTGAATCTCCCATTTGTAAGTGAAAGGGACAATCAACTTCTTGAAACTTTTGACACGAAAAGATATATCGAAGATTTCTAGTAAATAAAAGATATATTAGAGCTTTCTAGTAAAAAAAAAATAATATATATATATATATATATATATTAAAGATTTAAAATCCACATCTTACTTAAACTTGGTAGACCAAAACAAAATGAAATAGATGGTTTCTAATAGCAACAAAGAATTCTTAAAAAGTGAAAAACATTATGAATGTGTTGTCAATGTCCCAAAACAAACTTGAGAAATACAACCATAATTGAGATTACATTATGTTCCATGTTTAGCCAAAAAAAACAAAATAAATAAAATCATGTGTGTGTTTTATGGTCAGAGTGGACCATTTTAGACACCTAAAATCAAAGGAAGCCAAGTCTCATCTATTATTTTCAAAAAAAAAAAAAAAAGTCTCATCTGTTAATTTATTTAGGTCTAGTGGGAATCAATTCATCATTAAGTGAGATCTTGATGGATGGCCTTGCCTTTTGCATCATTTTGATATAACATTATTCACACACACTTAACTAGGTGATTGTTACTGTTACCGAATGGATTAGTGGTACAATAATTTCATTATTTGGTTGTAAACTAGTTCAACATCAACGTCACAGTTTCGATTCTGATAATCAGTATTTGTCTCCTCTCTTTCGATATGGACTAAAAAAAAAGTGTTTGGTACTGTTTTTTTTTAAAAAAAAAGAACTGGGGCATGCCTATGTTCTTAATTGTTATTATTTTATTTATTCTTTTTTTAAATATTTTTTTTTTGTTTTAGTATAAATTGGGAGAGAATATTATAAACCTTACATAGAAGGTGTTACTATTCTCAAATAAATACGAGTCAAATAATAATTTTCAAGATCAAACTTGTGACTATGATATTAAATTAAATTATCGTTTCTTTAATTCAACATGCACATAGAAGTAGTTCGTAATGGATAAACCTCTCAAAGTTTGTCGATGATATAATGTCTAATTATTATTAATAACTTATGTTAACGGTTTTTTTGTTCCTCTGAAGTATAATTTTATTTAGTTCAACATAATATTGATGGAGATATTTGAATCCATAATCTTTCATTGGTGGGTATATACTTATACCATTTAAGTACATTTAAATAATTAAGCACAGACATTCAAAAGTTATTAAATATACAAATCAGATCATTATAGATTATAAAAAAATAATGTCCTATCACTTGCTTTCTTATATTAAATAATTATATAGAATATAAAGAATCAAACGGCTAAAATCAAAAGAGCGAATATATACCGAGTTATTTATTTATTTATTTGAGAATATATACCGAGTTAAACATATAGTAATAATAAACATACAATACAATAGTCAGATTTGCAGTGTAATGCCATCCATTTTATGAAGTGATATGAGGGGTAGGGACAAATATTTATATAGCAGATATGAAGGAAAAGTAAATTAATTATGTTCTCAATTGTTTTAGGAATAATTATGTGTGGTTTAAATCTTAAAATGTGAGCGAAAAGACAAGTCCGCATGAAAATTAATAATCGAGCTCGGCAGAGACAAATTCTGGCAATTCTCATGTAACCACGTGGCATAGAACTTAGTAAAATTATTATTCTCCAAATATGTGTTTATCAATAAAAATAAATATTTAATGGGCAAATAAATTTTTTTAAAGATGACATCAATAACTTTTTGTGTGAGATAGGAACGAGCAATGTTTTACATGAAAGAATACGAGATCTTACCTCAAAATAAAAAACTTACCATTTTTTTAATGTGAGGCAATCGTAAAATTCTAACATGTCTTTACAAGAGTCAAGATAATGTCTTTTTTTGGCTCAACCATCTTAAATGAAATATTAATTTCATTTTATATTGGACTGACTTTATGAACTCTTATGTCATATTAGAGAATATGTTGTTTCACCTTAAAATTAATTGACAATGAAAATAGTAACTTATATTTCTTATAAAAATGTGTTGAAGAATCCTCAATTTTCTAATGTGAGACAATTACGACAAGATAAGTATTTCTAACATAAAAATAAAATTAAAGTAGGAGGGCGGCCGGGAGATATTCATATAAAAAAAATTAAAAAAAATAAAAAGCTAATGGGATAGTTTATTATTGGGCCAATCATGCAAAAATGAATATGGGCCCAAGCTGTGAGTGGTCATTCAGATTTAGAGATGTTCATAGGGTGGGGCGGGAGAATGACTTTCCCGTCCCCGTCCCCGCCCCCGCCACTTAATTTAATCTTTGTCTCTGAAAAAATCTTCATTTTTTTCTTGGGGATTTCCTGGCGGGGTATCGATGGAAAACAGGTCTCCGCAAAGATTCAATTTTTTTTTTACATTTTTTATATTTGTTTTGAACGATACTTTTAAATAATAAGATTTTCTTAAAAAATATTTATAAATTTTAATTATTAAAGAAAAATGTTATACATATATAATTTTGGCAACAAATATATTCTGATTTGAAAATGAAACAAGAAAATATTAAAAAAAAAGTAAGGTGAGTGAGGATCAGGAAATCGGGGTTAGAGAATACATTCTCCGCCCCCAGCTCCGAATTTTTTTTGGGTGCAGGAAAATGGACATCTCTATTGGATGTCAGACCGTACAAAATTTTCATTTCGTGGATTGGATAAACAGAGGGTTTGTAGGTCGCCGGAAGCAACGCCGGAGTTTGACGCCGATGGACAGAATGAAGCAATTGATCGGAGAGAGCGTCTTCGACGGCTTGCTCTCGGGAGCATCGATCTCGCCAAGGATCCCTAATTCATGTGAAATCATCTTGGAAGGTCCTTTCTTCTCAATTTCTCATTCTAATTCTATCAGTTATTTCAACAATTTTCAGTTGATGTTGTTTTTTGTTGTTGTTGTAGTTATGAGTGTAAACTTTGCTTGACTCTTCACAACAATGAGGGAAATTAGTTGGCTCACACGCAGGGGAAGCGGCATCAGCCTCAACCCCACAAGAGGAAGGTTTCTGTTCTCAAAACTGGTAAGCTTTTTCCACATTATCTTTGAATATGAAGTTCAACCATGATTTTGTTGTTGCTTGTTTCTAATCTTTCTGAGGGTAATTGACAAAGCTACATGATAGTGAGGAATGGGGATTGATATGATTAGGAAAATAATTTTGTATTTTTCACCCTTTACAACTGGATTGATCATGCTCTTCATTTGACCATTTATTCTGCTACTTAGAACTATAATGACATAATGATCCTGTTTGTTCATTTTTAACTTAAGCGTGATTGCTTGCTTTTTTTTTTTTTTTTTTTGAATTCAACAATTAGGGGAAGAGGGATTCCATCCCTGACCTTTTAGTTCATGGGTACACACTAATGCTGCGGAACGATTGCTCTTATCAGCGCGTGATAGCTTGCTAGGACACTTGGAACAGTGAAATTATGATACATGCTTTTAATTCGAACAAGAATGTGTAGTTGGAATGTCCCTGAAATGTAGCTAATTGATTGAGGCTACGGACTTCAAGAATGGAATGTCCCCGAGGGGTAGCTAGCTAGTTGAGACTACGAACTTCAAGGTATACTCTCTTGGACGTCCCCAGTTCAAGACCGCCAGGAAATGTTTAATCTAAAAAACCATTGATGTATCCTTGGTCTGGGCCTCGGGAAGTAGTATAGGATCGGGTATATGAGAGTGAAGCTTCAATTTCTCGTTTAAAAAAAAAAAAGAATCTGTAGTTGGAATGACCAGTGTTTGAAAGTAGTTTTGAAATTTTGAAGTGTTGGTTGCGGTCTTACTTGGTGATGTGTTGACTGTAATCATAATTGGATGTGTTTCTTGTTAACCGCCGCCACCACCTTCATAGGGCTTCCCAGACCTAGGTCTTTGTTAACCGCTGCTGCCACCACCACTACCACTCAATATGGGATACAATTTGGTACTGGACGTGCAGTTGGACTTATAGTTGGCCTCATCAGTGAAGTTTGAAGCAGTTTTGTCGTTGTATGATCAAATTTTGGCATGTAGAATATTTTCAGGCAAAGTAAAAGAATTTTGTTAATTGTCTTTACTTCCATGGTAACAAAAGTGTTCGTTGCTCCAACAACGCTTGAACTTTTAATAATTCTCGTTAACTATCAAGATTGCATATTCCAGTTGATCGATACACTGCATAGAATAAATAATATTGAAAATAACATTTTAAACGCTTCCAAGATTACTAACAAAGCTCAACTGATATGGGTGTATGACTTCATAAATAAGAGGTTAGTTTGGATCTCTAGCACTAAATATTGTTGAATTAGAAAAATGCTTTGAATAATTTTACTATTTAAAAGGTTTCTAGAAAAATGACCAAAATGAACTTACTAGGCAACTAAACTCAGGAGTAAATTGTCATTACCAAAATAATCATCAAATTATGAATTTAAAATTAGTCCAATTATCATTTTTATCAACATCTTTTTATGTCACAAACAACGTTTTAATCTCAAGCATCAAAATTGAGTATTATTGAAATGTAAAATGCAAAAGTATTTGATTGAGATAAATATAAGCTTAACCCAAAATTAGAATCTAAACAAATATTTTCCTTTTTTTTGTAAACTATAAGGGCCATTTCCCTTGTTTCCTTTTCAGTTAGGGCTTTCTTTCTCGTGAAGCAGAAGAATAAAGAGAGAAACAAGACAAGGTCACAAAGCTCAACATAAATGTAAGTATATAAATTAAAAATGTAAAAAAGAAACTGCAAAAGTTGATGTTAGGACGTGGAAAACAGTACTAAAATAATCTACAAGCAAACGCAAACGCCTGAGAATGGCAAACAATTTCTCCACAAATTCTAAACTGAAGTCTCTCTCTGATCTTCAATCCCTGCATAATATGCATCTGTCAACCTGAATTGAAATAATTTTTGCATATTATGGCGCCACATTTGTCAACCTGCTAGAGCATTTTGAGGGAACACCCTCTGGAAAATGAACTCGAGAAACCGTTGCGAATAGAATGTAGGATCAACAGCAGAGATGGACAAGGAATCAAATTGAATAGATTTGTATGCGTGTTCGATCTTCTTGCTCATGTTGTACTCTTGTAGAATGTCGATAATACCCAGATATAGAACCACGTCGTACGCCTCATGAAACATTTGCTTTTCTTCTTTTCCTGGAATCTGCTCTGCTCTTGCTGGCATGTTCACTCCCAGTTGGATTTGGAGTCTGCATAACGGAATGTGAAAACGGTTTTCTCAGTAGGAACTATTTTGTGTAAAATGTAAGTTTGGTGCCAACGGTTTGAAAGAAGTTATAGTTTAATTTTCATGATTTAAAAAATTAGAGTTTAGTCCCTATGCTTTGAAGAAATATAGAATTTAGTTTTTATGATTTTAAAAACTAGAATTTAGTCTCTATGATTTGATAAAACTTACAAAATAGTCCAATCATCAGTGAATTAAGTACTTGAAAGTTGGATGTTCATGTGTCAATAATGAAATATTGTGAGTTAAGTGACTGATTTAACAAAAAAAATCGCATCATTGATGCAAGAATAGTGAGCTTCCATGTATTTAATATATCAGCAATTACTACGATAAGGACTATATTTTAGGTTTTATAAAACCATAGAGATTAAATTCTAACTTTCTTCAAACCATAGGAACTAAACTCTAGTTTTTGAAACCACGAGAACTATTCTTTAAACTATTTGGACTAAATTTATATTTTACCCGATTTTTCTGCCATAAATACTGTTTAATACCAGTAATTGCAAGAAGAGTAGTGAATAAAGATTAATAAACCAGAACCTTCTTTTGAACATGATTATACAGATTGATTCTTGAGAGAATCAAAGTCGGCTGTCTTGCTCTTACGATGTATATTCAAGATTACACATGTACAGTTAAAGAGAATGAGAACTTTGAAGGGGTTGAAAAAGAAAATACCTTGCAGTACCAGGTAACAGAAGATCCACTTCTCCATTCCCAGCAGCAGATGATGCTCGCAAACGGCTGCCTCGGATATGGGGGCCGACAACAACACTATTATTGTCTATGCGAGGTACTAAAACAAGGCCTTGTGGGTAGGTTGATATATCCTCCTCGAAAGGATCTGCCATAAATTAGCGACTAAATGTGTCAAAGTAATTCAAGTCAAATCAAATAAAAATCAACTGGCCGCTGCTGGCACACAAAATTATACTAGAATGAATGTGTTAGAACCCAAATACTCCTATATGTTCTAGAAGGGGTAATTTAGGTGTTTTGAGGAGCAATCCGGGTAATGTCCTTGTGAACTGTTTCTTGGGGAGGAAGGTCCTTCTGGGTATAAATAATGTAAGGGAGGTTGGAGGGAGGCAGCTTGCCTTTTGGTAAAGATTTAGAGACAGAGGAGTGGGAGAGAATCGGTGCTCCCGAATATACCGGATTTGTCTAATCGTTTGATTATCTTGTTACCGTTGTTAGTATTTCCTTTTATGCTAATACTATATCATCACTGATCATCATTTGACAATCAACATATCGATGTTATTATCTATTATTGTGCTTGTTTGAGATAACCTGCATATAACAAGCCTTGTAAGGTTGGTAGATTCTTCCTGTCTTAAGCTGGGTCCGAAGAGAAAAAGAGAATAGGATCTTAGGCTGAATCACCAGCAAGTTACTGTAATTGAAAGACAGTCTGCCGTCAATATGTAAGAGTCCTATTACGGGCTGTATGAGGATTATTAGGTTATATAAGGGGTAATTTGGATATTAGTTAGATGAGTACTGTAGTGGGATAAGAGGTTGTAGAAATTCGGTCTTATTTTGAAGGCTAGGTCTGAAAACTTGGAGGAGAGGTGACCGGTACTCTGAATTAATAAGATTAGCTTGTCGTTATCCTTTATCATTCTCATTTTGTTGTTTCTATTAGGTTTGTAGTGAAGTGAATGTTCGATTCCAAATGTTATATCAAATACATTGAAGTTTCTACTGCTACTTCTATGTCATTTGTGCTAGGAGTTGTTCTGTGATATTCTCGAAAAGTGGTAAGGTATCAATACCTTACACAATATCAAACTCATGTTCAAGTCAAAGTCATAGCATAACAATAGCCAACTAGTGGATATAAGAATGGTAAACGTTATGCTGGATATGAAAAATAATGAAGATAATTTTCTAGTTAGGTCCATAAGAACAGCAAAATCGAATTCCTTTAATATTCGTAACTTCATGTGAAAATTAAAAGTTCGAACTTTGAAAATTATCTCAATCCATCAACCTTGCTTACTCAACATTATACTGGAAAACAAAATGTTAAAATTCTAAGATGTAGAGCTTGATATTCATAACTAATATATACCTAATATCAAAATTTTTACCATATAGCTATTTAGCCTAGCCTATTCTGTATGAAATATATCCTTTTTTTAAATTTGAAGCCTGATTGATTATTGTCGATAACTAGAGCTATCGAAAGATAAAAGATGTTCTCATGTGATACTCACCATCTTCAGCAAGAATTCCTAATCCATCAGTCCTCATGCTCCTACTGATATGGGATTGCAGCTGCTGAGGGGCACGATAATGCACACCCAACAAAAGGCTATAGTCCATGATATTCTGCACTTCTAGGAATTTACTGTCAATCTCGATTTGCCTGTATTGAAGAAATATCTGATGTATGAATACGACGTGTATATGTATGTCTTTCAATGTTGAAAAATGCTTGTTTAGCAGTGGCTGTTCAGTGGCTATTGCTAATTCAATCCAGGTACAATAAAAGGCAATTTCTATGACATACTAAAGTTGCGCCAAGTTTTTATTTTTATTAATTTTTTTTTGAAACCACAAAATTAGAGCTTTGTTCTACTATACCCAAGGTAACGACGCCCGTCCTAGGTCAGACACCGAGAGACATCGAAGGAATGAAGACACGGGAGGTGTTTACAAATTAATATTACAAGTGAGTTTCGAACCAGAGACCTTGAGGGAAGCACCTCTTTAAAATCCAAGCCTTCAACCACTTGTGCCATCCGTTGGGGACAATGTTGGGCCTAGTATGTTTACACAGATTTGAATAGAGAGAGAATAATTTACGAACAACTTACTTCAATAAAGCTTCTCGCCAAGTAGGCTCCAAATAAAAGGAGTAGCTTAAATCTAAATCCTTGAGTATAGTGTTTTCATCTATTTCAACTTTATCTGCTGAACGTCCAAGGGACGAACCCTTCAAATCAAATCTCCGATGAATTCTTAACTCTGTGCAGAACATATTTCCCATTACAACAAACCGAAACTGCACAAAAGTAAAGTGTTAGATGATGAACATTAGTTGTTTGAAGTTGTTACTTAACAGCTTGAGTTACAAAGAAAGTTTGAAGAATAATATTAAAAATCACACGGTCACTATATGGTAAGAAATCGCATATGGTACGCCAATATTATAATCTTCTAACAGTATTTTAGGGCATGTACTGTGGACAGCTAGAACACCTCATATGTGGAAGAACAAAAGAAAGCCAAGGCAAGGACAAAAGCTCCAAGTTTCGGTGCTTAATACCTTTTGACCGCTGGATGGTTTGATTCTATGAAGACCAAAAAACTTTGTTATAAGTGTATTGTCATATGACTTCACATGATGATGATAATCTGGAAGCATCCGCAGAAGAACCTACAGCAGAACATGCATAGGTGTGTTATTTGCATATAGAAGAATAAAAACACAGAAAATACATGTTTAGTTGTATCCGTCGGACTTTGTTAATAAAAGCTAGAGACTAGAAGGACTATTCAGCATAATAGTTTTTCTCTTTCCCTTTCGAAAAGCACGTGATGAAGTTGTGGTAGTTTCGTGAACTCAAAGCTCAAGTAGTATATTTCATTCAACACTGATGGACTCCTTGATCCGCATCTTATAAATGCATCTCAATCGAAGGAAATTTGCATGCATGAATAAACACACATACATAACTAAGAGTATCATCCAACAGAAAAATGAGACACCTACATTGTTGATGTTAAAATACAGTGCTACATTTTCTAAACCCAATAAATGCTTCTCATAGTCCAAATTAAGTCTCAATTTTTTTTCCTTTCAAAAACATGCAGAAAGGGAAAAAAAAAGTACAAACAAGACTTTAATTCTCGTATTCCAACTCGCAAGTTATGAGACAGTTGTGATTATTGTACATATTAATTAGCAGTAACGAAGATTCGTTAATAACAAACCACTTCGACATTAAAGTTAAGCTATTAGCAAGTACGTATTAATCATCTTGCAAATGTTCATATCACCGGACGCTTTTTTAAGGGGGAAAAAGCTTCTATTAGGGTAAGGGTAAAACCCCCTATGTTGCTAAGCTATTTCCATCCATTGCTCAAATTTGAAAGCTTTAAAAGCCATACAAGAAATAAGAGTTTTGATATGCCTATGACAAAATCCAGTCAAGAACGGAAATATATGGGTGGCCGGGTTATAGGGGTTTTTTTCCTGCCATGCCATGCCCAACACAAAGAATGACATCACGAGCAACAAAAAGAAAAATATCAAACTAAAAACGTTCCAAGGCCAGAATGAGGTAAACAATAATCCCTTGAGTCCAGGATAATAAATTGATCAATTCTGCAACCTCATGTGGTTAATTCAAGTATTCATTTGAGCAGAGAGCCAGGATTGTCAGAAGATTAAAATAATGTTCGTGAAGTTAGCCGGTGCATAATTTCCCGGCGAAGGTATTGATTTTGAAAGAGTTTGAAAAAAAAAACCAATGTCTATGTGCCATGCAGAAAATTTACAATTTCTATGGAAATTTAATTATTGCATGTAGGGTGGAGTAGAGATGAACACACCTTAACTTCTGATTTTCGGAGTGTTTTAATCATGAAACGATCATCTTGCGACAGAAAGAAGACACTACCACTCTTCCCAGGTGAAGATAGCTCTCTAAGAGCGTCATTTCCGCAGATGGACATCATGTAGTCAGCAGCATCAATCTTAAACATCTCCCTCAGGTTCCTAAACCGAATTTTTATAAGGACAAGAATCAAGAGGATGCAGACGAAGAATGTATTCCAATTTTATTGTGAACGTCTCTTCCTTTAGAGAACTGCAATTTTTCTTTCTAGCAACCGTAGTAAATACAAGTCAGGGTGCACAACGAAACTAAGGGACTAATCAAATACATTCTCCTATCCCAGAACTAGACAGAATTTTACAAAACATTGATCATCCGCATAAAGAAAACAAACAGCATTAACAAGGATGTAAGAAAATTATATTGACAGACAGAACTAAATAGAAGAGCATCTTTCATAAATAATTTCCATACAAATGAATATTTAAAATATAGATCCTCCCGTTCATAATCAAAAGAAAAGAGATTAAAAAGTTTAATTTGAAACAATGGCAAACTAAACATTCTAGAAGAACTATTCTGAAAGAATCTTTTCATATGAATAACATTTCATCCACGACTTAGCACATTCATCAACGAATGAAGGTATCTAGAAAAATGCTTTGCACTATGGCTCTGAACAAATAAATGAATCAATGTATGAATGGACATTGTGCTAACAACCCTAAATGTTGTAAAGACCAGTATCTAACCTGAAGACCATTGGACAATAATCTTTCCATTTAAAATCTTCTGATTGATGCGGTGGAGTCAACTGGGAACCTTCTTTAGGGAAATTCATCCAAAAGCTTGCTCGAGGACCAAAATCTGAATTCCTGACTTCTCGCCTTTGTACGGGTGTAATTTTTCCTACAGTATATCTGACCACATTCTAATGTATGTTCACATTAACTTCTCAATAATTGTTGAAGGGATAAAGAGCATACATTGTCTATTTTTTAGCTATGATAAATAGAAAGAATAATCTTAACGGTCATGAATAAGACAGTAGAAACTTGCAAGCACACCAGGACTACGAGTTCAAGAACAAAAGTACACTAGAAAGTATCACCCCCTTCATCCTATAAGTGGCTGGTTTAGAATTTAAGTTTGTTATTATTTAGACCCCTTTCTTGATTCATACGTTTTCCCTCATAATATTATTCCTAAGGCGGTCTATCTAAATCTAAACAATACTCATGATTATTAATTCCATAAGAGGAAATAGGTTAACATAATATAATTATAAAAATCCATGCACACGAAATAAACATAGAAAAAAATGGATAATTTAAAAGAAACACAATGTCAGATTTTTGCTTTAATGTAGCTAAAAGCGCATACCTGATTCCAAGTTGTAAGCTGAGCATCAAATCGTAACTTCTATGACCTTTAATGATCATTTCACCTGGTTTATTAGCCTCTTTGACCAGCTTTTTATGTCTTCTTCTCGCTCTTCTTGATGATGGCGAGGAAAAACTAGTATCTATAACAAGTTCACTAATAAGTACACCTTGCATATACTCGCGTTCCAAAATTGGGACTTTTGTATCTACTTCATTCCCACCCATTTCATATTCCGATAGCCCTGAAGAAGAATCATGTCCAAGTACTTTTTCAATTGATACCTCAAGACTCCAACGCCTTTCTATGGAAACATTTTTAGTGCGGTACTGTTCCAGATTTAACAAACTACCCTTTGAGAGATTATCAGATGAAACACTAGAGGATTGCTGACTCTCACCAACCTTAAAATTTCCCATGTCCCCTGATCTAGCATTATGAATATGTGCTTGATTCTGCTTTCTTAAATCAGGTAACAAACCCCGTTTTCGCAAAGCCTTCAAGTAAATTTCTTGAACGGCGGGAAGGCGACTTCCTTTTGGATACAATGACCCTTTACCATCCTTCAAGCCCCTAGTCCATGTCCCCACATAGAAACCTCCATCACTCCACATATATACCCCGTAGCCATGCATCAAGCCATTCAACCAGTTACCTTCAAATGAGTCGCCATTTATCCAAGTAAGGGTTCCTTTCCCTGACATCGCCCCTGCCTTCATGTTCCCCAAATAAACATTCCCATTAGCCCACGTATACTTACCGGGCCCTTCAGGTGTTCCCTGGATCCAAGAGCCTTCAAAAATATCTCCATTCGGATAGACTTGATAGCCTAAACCATGTTTTAAATTTAATTTCCATCGTCCCTTAAAAGTCAAATTATCAGGACCGATGTATGTTCCTGTTCCATGCATATAACCACCTGAAAATTCACCTTCATAAGCTGCTCCAGAAGGAAAACGAATTTTCCCATTCCCTTGCCTCATCCCCCTTCTCCACTCACCCTCATATATACACCCATCTGACCAAACATATTTGCCTGTGCCCTCAGGGATGTTACCAAGAAGAGACCCAGAATACAATTCCCTATTGACAAGCAATAGCTCCCCAACTCTGAAGCGAGCGGACTCAGAGGTATGATCATTTTCACCATTTTTTATCGCAGATGCCAAGTCTGTGCTAGAAATGGCTTCAAGAGATTTTGTTCTCTCGGCAGAAGAAAGTGCCCCTTCCACGCTTTCAGCAATGGCCTCAGGGCCAGACATGCATAATGCCCAAAGGAGTCTGTTTCTTACTACAATATATTAAGTATCAACGCACTTCATCCGCAAGAAATGCAGGATATCGTGAAAGAACGTTTACAATAGGAAGAAAACTAGTGCCTGCAACTTTCGTTCTTTGGTCTATTAACAGCAGAAATAAGAGACTTATCAGCACAATTAGCACAAATCCGAAACAAAGTTGACCAATAAGATGATTTTAGAGAGCATGATGAAATCAAATAACTATTCCATATCGACAAAATCAAAATAAGAACAGAAACAAGTACACGAGAGCAGTATTCTATATATTCGCTAGTTTTCATTACAGACAAGAGAATAATACGATTCATAGTTAGTAAAAAAGCAAAGAACAAAAAAAAAAAGTTAGTCTAAAAAGGCGAACAGTGTAAACCAAAAGGCGAGAATCAAAAGAGAACGCGTTGAACAGGACATAACATGGGATCTAGCACCATCTTCAAAGCAAAAATTTCATAAACAAATGTAGAAAACACACACAATCATCAAGCTCGTTCTCTTTACACAGGTTTGATAATCCAACGAGAAAACAAAATCCTAGTTACAGATTGGTCCGTTTCGTTGAACGCTTAGAATCCACAAGCACAAGGCTAAATCTAAACTCGGAAATCAATAAACTCTCATCAAGTTCACCATAACATTACACGGTTGACTTTCCAGACATTTCCGAAGGCAGAACACTTGAAGCAAGTACAGATTACGATTCATCGGCATAAAAACACAAGCATATAATCACTAATCGGAATCAAATTCATGGAGAAATTAAGAACATAGAGAGAAATAAGAGTGGTTACTTCCGGCGGCGACGAGAATCAAAGAAGGAAGTTGCAGAAAAGTGAAAGAGAAGAGGATTGGTGCCGGTGGGGCTTGAAATGGAAACAACAGATTCGCTTTCGGATCAATCTTTTTCAGTTGGATCAAAATCTAGCGATCTCCTTCATCTTTAGCCAGACGTTGCTTCCACCAAAACCAACTTTATTCAAACAAAACCCAAATTCCTCCTAATTTCACCAAATGACGATTTTGCCCTCACCTATGTATATCAATTACTATAATGTTTCGAAAGATTATGGATTCGAATTCATCCATCTAACCTCGTAATTATTAGTAGGTAAGAATGTCACTTATATTATCTCTTTCCTCACATTTCCAAATTTTAAGCACTTTTTAAGAGTGAAGATCTGACAGGTCCTCTTTCATTAAAGGATTTGTATTGGTTTACGGGGACAATCTTCAACGTGGTTGGGATGTAGAGGATGCATGAGAATGTCATTTTTCATAGGGCCAAGTCCGAATTTCAAATCGTAGTTTCAATTTTAGGTTGGGGTGTTACAAATGATATCAGAGTGAAACCTCTTTTAGTAAGATGTGGTTCAAGACGAATAAAAAAGGAAGTTGATGGGCATGTGAGGCCCAAATTCAAGAGAGGTACATGAATAGAATGAGTTCACTTATGAATGAGAGGATCATTAGGATATAAAGGTTATGGTTAAGAAATCTTTAAAAGAATTGATTTATACTACCTTTACCAGTAAGGTACACCTTCCTTTTATGTGCCACAATCATAGGACTTAACTTGGAGTAGTCCTAGGCTGGGTGATCTCTTGAGAATTTTCTTAGAAAGTATGTGTGTGAGGACAAACATGTTGAAAAGATCTGTGTTGGTCTGTGGAGACAGTATTTAAGCTTAGAAGCATTTAAAGGCTAATAGGTAATGTGGTCAGATCATAAGTGGTGCATGAAAATGTTGATGCCCATAAGAGGGTTAAGTTCATATTCTAAATCTTAATCCGAATCCTTGGGTTGGCGTGTTGCATAAATGTTGATGGATTTTTCAAAGGAAGATGAGATTAGTTGGAATGTCCATGATTGGAGAAAGCATTCCAAAGCTAGCTTTGTGGAGGTTAGGTATCAAGAATTTGTATATAAAGTATTTGGAGGGGATTCCAATTAGTAAAGGTTCCAAGAATATTTTTAGGCTTAGATTCTGATGCTCTCCCGATTTTTGTGGAGCCTGAGGCTTCATAAGCTATTCGATCTATTTCAAATAATTCTCTAAACAGTTATGAATTCAACAATGTAGTTATTGATATTAACGGATTTTTTTACAAAACTAGGGATTTTTAAAATTCCAAACTCAATTTTATGAACTCTTTTTGTTGGTTGGTTTTTTCCTCTTATCGGGAGGAAAGCGTTGATTTTTGGAGGAAGACTCTTTCTTTATTATAGATTATGGGGGGATAATGATTGTATTGAATTATATGAAAGTGTGAGATTTGTTTGTTCAAAAAAAAAAATGTACACGACATTTCTAAGAAATACATATTTTACAGAAAGGTGGAATGCAACAAGGACCAGCAACATTTACATATATACACATGTTTTTCTTTATATTTATGGTACACCGACAATATTTTTTTAAAACAAATGTACACCAACAATATATAATGGTGAATGTGGTTAGTCTTTGATTACCAAGAGGTTTTCATATTTAATAATGATTAATATGGTGAAAAAGCATCCAATAAAAGGATTACTTAAAAAATGTTGAGTATGCAACCAAAAAGGTCTCTATCATTTTCTATTCATCAATGCAATATTATTATTATATTCAGTTTATTTAATTAATCGATTTGAAGTTATCAATTGTTCGGGGGTGTGTGTGTGTGTGTTTTTTTGTAACCTGATAATTTAGTTTGTGAAGCTTTTCTTTCTTTTAAAATTTATAATGAAGAGCCCATCCAATGTAGTCTCGTAATAAGTGGAATCCCTTATTTTTAATTATTTTAAAATTAAAAAATAATTCTAAATTATAAATTTAATTTCTAATTTTTATTAAAAATTATAGTTTATCCGACATAACTTGATAATAGGTTAGTGATACGTTGATTATCTTGATTGATGGTATGTTAGTTATCTTGATTAGTGACAATTTATCTCAACTCTACGATCACAAATTTATTAATTTTCTAAGGAAAAATTTATACCCTCAGTCTTTTAGTTATAACAACACTTACGTTTATTAATACTCTAGTTGACAATAAATAGGAATTTCTAATAAGTCATGTTTACGTATGTTGTAGTGAGCTGAATTACATTGACATTGGATATAGTTTGGTCGGATTTATTTGAATTTCGTGTTTTATGGAGAAATGGTTTCTGTAAATTTTGAACGTTGTATCGAATTACATTTTTGATGCAGTAGTCTATCATGCTTAATTTTGTTTAATAGAAGTTTAAGTCATAAAAAAACCTTCAATAATGTAAGTTGGGTATTCGAATCTATATTCTCTAGGTCGGAAATACATGTTAAATACCATGGAACTGAACTTGTTTTAGCATTAAAAAAATGTTCATATATTAAATTACACACTACCATGACAATTTTTCTAAAACTTAGCATAACACTTTACCAAATTGGGTATCTATTCATATTCATGAAGAGGCGTTTGGGTGTACCTAATTATAATATAGTTCGTTGATGAAGTTTCTTTTTCAAATAAAGAACTTACAAGCATTGAAAGTTTTGACCCTTAATTTCACATATTTATTAACAAAATACAATATCTTGAATACTTTGGGTAAAAAATTAAAGTAGAAGAAATATGTGATATCATTTACGATAAGTACCATTTAGACCCAATTACGGTAGTAGTATTAGCTGTGTAAATTTTGAATACGTAAAAGATTTTGACAATATTTTTAGATGAAAAAAAATTATAACTATTTTTTTGGATTAATTGTAACACCGATCTGAATCTTTAGATCAATATAAATATGTTTTCTGATTTGTACGCATCAATTTTTGCAAACGAAGTCATACTTTTGATGACCATTTAATTCTTTATTTTTAAGAATTAAATTTGTTTTCTTTCAATTTTTCTACCTTATTTTTGTCTCTTGCAGAACCTTAATTAAAATTCAAGAAACAAAAATAAATTTGTATTTTACATCTATACTTTTCAAAAGTTAAAAAAAAAAAAAAAAAAAATTAATTCAACCACATCGATCCCAAACCGCCTCTCTACTGAATGATACATGATGCTACTCAACCACTTTTATTTTGACCAACAGAAAAAAAAAATCAAAATAGTTAACGAAGGGCAAACCTCATTCATTTATTTGTAAATGACAATATATAATTTATTTCAGAAAATTGTAGATAATGTCTATATTTCGTATACTTATTAATTTTTTTTTAATTTTTCACTTTAAATCAATATCTAATTTAAAATTTTGCGATAGAGAGATAATTATACTATCTCCAAAATGTCATTGATTTAATTGGATTATTTAACCTATTAAATAATTTAAAAAAACATAATTAAATCTCCATTAAAATACGTCAAATTCAACGCCGGTGAAATAGGGATAAAATAACTCATTTTAATTAAGAATATATTTTATCAAACGAGATCTCATTTGTATATAAAATATCGAACATTTGTTATAAAATATTTTACCAAATCATTCACAAAATCACCTTAGCCAAAATTTTCAAAATCTTCAAATCTCATTCTATTGATTGAGTTCTCACCTTCTCCATTCTTAATTACCTTCTTTCTTTTCCTCATTCATCCCTTGATCCGAGAAAACTTTATATGTAAATTACAGGATTAGCCATCGGTTCTGGAGCTTCTTCACTCTCTCAACCTAAGAAAATTTAAGTTATTTTCGTCTTTCTTGAAACTTCTTTCTTCCTCCAACCTTTTATCTTCCAAATAAGGGTGTAAGTCTTCTTTTTTTTCATATTTTTATTTTCGATTTCTTTGTAATCCAACTCACACTTCATCTCCCAGATACGACTATTTTTTTCAACTTCTATGCGATTCGATCTTTACCACACTACACTTTCAGGTAAGTATTAACGTTTTTTGTTTTTCAGATTGGTCGACATCAGCGTTCTAGTGGACACACACGATTTTAGTAACAATGAGAGTATCCATACTGTTGTGTACTTCCAACCTACAATATTTCTGATTTTATATAGTTTTAGATGTTGTCCACGAGTACGCACACAAGTGTAAGCTCGTTTAACATGCATCCTTTGATGTGTACATATGAGTACATAGTGTATTCCAGTAAAATTTGATTTTTGTTTTGCAGATTGGTCGTCATTAATATTCTAGTGGCCACACATGATTTAATGTAACAAGAAGAGTATCCCCACTTTCGTGTACTTCTCTAGCTTAAAATCTCTCTGATTTTATACAGTTTTAGGTGGAGCAACCGCTATCCACAAGTATACACACAAGTGTACGCAAGTTTAACATGCATCTCTTGGGGTACATATAAGTACATAGTTAATTCCAGTAAAATTTGATTTTTTTTTTGCAGATTGGTCATCATCAACATTCCAGTGGTCACACATGATTTAATGTAACAAGAAGAGTATCTCCACTGACTTGTACTTCTTCAACCTACAATCTTTTTGATTTCATACAGTTTCAGGTGGAGAGAGTATGCACACAACTATAAACACGTTTAACATACATCTCTTGGTATACATACACGTACGCAGTGAATTCTAGCGACAATTCTAGCTACCGTGTGTCAGGTACTATATTATTTTTTATTGCTTACTAAATTTCCGTTTAAGAATTTAGTATTTATTTAGTACAATGTGTGTAAAGATGTTTACCAATATGTAGAGTCAAATGTATGTTGTTTTTTTTTCCATATTTCATAATAAACTAATCTTAACAACTTTTTTATTTTAAAACAAAACGAAATGAAAGGTTCTAATATTTTTTAATTATCAAATTTATTTTTGGGTGGTTAGAAATTTAGATTTTATAATATTTAAATATTTAATTTTTTATTGGTGGTTAGGAATGAATGTGAGATCTATTTTAATAATTCACATCAATTAAAAGTATTAATAAAGACATAGTAATCAATTGCAATCTAATTAATTATTTAATCATTTATGGAAAATCAAATTTAAACGTTCATTTGAAGTTTTTTGAATTGCATAACATTTACTAAATAATTATCTAAAAAGTAAACATTTTCCTTTTTTCAGTTTGAAAATGGTAGGATGAAGAGTCGTATATTAGATAAATAACTAAGATTAGCTTTATAATCAGCTATTTATTAAACCATAACTTTTTAGATGACAATTGATCTCTTACCCACTTAATTAAGCTCGAATTAATTTGTGTTGATTTCATTAATGAGAGTTGAATTAATAAAATCTACTAATTGTAGGTTGAAATCATAAGCATCCAAGTGAATGACTTTTGGGAGATTAGATTGGGAATAAGGGTGGTGGAAACGACAAGTCGGAAATGACCAAAACCTCTCCATCGACAAAGAATATTCAAAGAGAGATGTCGGCTCATTATTTTATGGCCACAACCTCAACTTAAGAACATTCAAACATTTTTCAACCCTACATTTTTTATTAATCATTTTTATTTATAACTAATTACTAATTAAATTACCCTAACCTAATTATAAATTGTATTGAGTAGGTTTATAAACAGTGTAATATACTTTTAAACCTTTTATTTTGTGTAAAATAAATAATTTAGTATATCTTAAACCATTAAATATTTCTTTTTAAAAAACTATTCAACTTATTAAATACACATTAGAAAGAGTAGTGTCTCGGTAAATACAAACTTCAATGTTTTTTTTATTCAACAGATGAGAAAATTGGAAAATGTATAGTAAAACATTATGGCCCCATTTGATAAGATCTCGTTTGATAATCATTTGGTTTTTTGTTTTTGGTTTATGAAATTTAACCTTATTTTTACTTAAGTTTCTTTTTGAAACATTATTTTTACTTAAGTTTCATGACAGTTTGTGATTTAATTTAATTTTGAAAAATAACTCTATTTTATGATATTTTAAAACTGTCGTGGTAATTAAAGATGAAATTGTAAAAATAACTTAATTTATGAAAATTATAAAATGTCATAAATAAAGTTCATAAACCCTATTTTCACCGATTTATGACAGTTTTTAATTGTTGTGAATTTTTTTTCACGACAATTATAAAATGACATAATAGATATTTTATGACATTGCTATTATGTATCATAAAAGACATACCATGATTGGAGATACCATGATGGAATAGAAATTTAGATATAATTGTCATAATAAGTCAATTATGACAATTAAAAATTGTCATAGAAAATTGAAATTGTAGTAGTGACATTTCTAAAAAAAGTGTAGATTTTAGCCAATCATACTTGCTTTTTGTTTGATAAAAGAAGTTTTGATGTTAAATATGTTGCGTTAACTTGTTTAGGATAATTGTCAAAATGAGTAAAGTTCCTACAACTTAGGATCATTGTCAAGAGTTTACTTGTTCCAAATTTCATTTTTAACTTGCTAAATTAAATTAAACAAAGGTTGAATTATAGTTAAAAGTTTCACCTCAAAATCAATCGGAGAAGTAGCCTGTATGCATCTGTTATAAAAACGTTGAAGACTTCTCATTTTTCCTATGTAGGACAAAGACTACAAGATGATAGTATCTCCAACTATTTATCTCTTTTCGCCACAAAGGATTTTCCCGCAAAGATGACCAGCATTATATAACATTTTTATTCTTGATATTTTAATAATGATTACTTATAATTCTTATTAGAGTATAAATATATTAAATGTATAGTTTATTATGTAATTAGCATGAGGCCCATTAGGTCCATTGTAAATTCTACATAAAAGCATTGCCTATCGATAAATAAAGTAGACTGTTTAGTCCAAGTTCTCCTGTTTACATGAACGTGGTGTCTCGTTCGAGTGCTGAATCAGAATATAGAGCTATGTCATAGGTGACATGTGAGATAGTATGGCTGATCCAACTTCTTAACGAAATTGGAATGAAAGTCGCGACACCTGTTAAACTATGGTGTATTGCCTCTAATCCAGTATTTCACGAGAAAACTAAGCATATTGAAGTGGATTGCCATTTTATTCGAGAAAAGATACAATAAGGATTGATTTCAACAGGTTATGTGAAGACAGGAGAACAGCTGGGTGACATCTTCACCAAAGCATTAAATGGAGTTCGGATAAATTATCTCTGTAACAAGCTGGACATGATAGATATATTCGCTCCAGCTTGAGAGGAGTATTAGAGTATAAATGTATTAAATGCATAGTTTATTATGTAATTAGCATGAGGCCCGTTAGATCCATTGTAAATTCTATATAAAGGCATTTCCTATCGATAAATAAAGCAGGTTGTTTAGTCCAAGTTCTCTCGTCTACAATTCTCGTGTATTTTTTTAGTTTACTATACTTATTTCCTTTAAATTCCCATACAATTAACATAATTATTTTATCAATATATTAAAATTTAAAGTTGCTTTAATCATCATTTTAGTAAATAAATTTTGTTATTTCTGAATTAACGTGATTCACTGCTTACAAATGTTAACTTTTAAAACTAAAACTAAATTGAAACTAGATTTCGAGTTAAGGATTAAAAATGCATTTTTTTCAATAATAGTGCAAATATATATATAATCTTTGTCGCTTATTAACTATGGACTTGCGGTGGAGCCTTCATTTTGACCAATGAGACTCCATTATTCTGTTTGCTAATTGATTGATTAACTAATGCATGATTCAACTCTACCACTCATTTTCTCTCCATTAATACACATTTCAATACACCTCTATCTTATTTCCTTATTTAGAACTTTTAGCAATAATATTTGGGGGTGAGAAGTTTTAAATTTGGCATCTCTTACATCTCTTAGATTAAGTTTACTTTAATATTATTTAAAACTGCACGATTGAATTGTATTATAATTGAAATTTATCTTTTATTAAAAAAAGTTTAGAAGTTCGAATCTCTCTCAATTCCATCATTTAAATACACGAACAAGTAAAGTATCTTAATAGACGTCTAAAACGTCCTCCTCTCCCAATATGTATTCACAAAAAAAAAATGTCTAAAACGATTTTCGTGAATTAAAGATATAAATTTACTTTCATAATTGTCCATAATTTATAATTATATTTTTTGACTAAATAATTCAACATTTTTTTAACCTAATATACATGATCTCCAAGATTCACGGGATTCTTCCTCCATTTTAAGTTGCATGAAAATAAAAAGATATATAAATGAAAGCTTATATAACTTGTATTTGGTTTTTTTTTTTAACTCAGTACTGTGCAAAATAATTAAAACTACAAAGCATGACATGAATTTAATGAACATGAGGTTGTATAATTTTTTACATATAAATGTATTATTACTATCAAATAATGAAAGTCAAATACCAATTTTTAGCATCAAATAGTAATCGTGGAGTTGAAATGAATTTCAATCAATCAACTAAATTCACATGCTATCAACAGCGTATAAATTCTAAGTATATTGGAATTTGATTCTTTAATTTGACTTTTGATTGAAGGCAGTTAACCCTATGCTTACTCTTTATTTTTATTTTTTTTGAAATATTGAAATGCGTGATTGTTGTAGTGCATTTCAAATATTATTTATCCATACAAGTACTATACACAAGCCCACAATTTTTAGCGAAAGAATTGGAATTACTTAAACTCTCTATTTATTTTTTATTTGAATTCTACCATAATTAATGGTGGAAGATTTGAACCCAAAATTTCTTGATTGCTGAATATACACTCATGCCACCGAGATACTATTCTTATCGACACTTAAGCTTTCTATTAAATAAAAGCTTGAGAGGACATACATAATGAAGATAAATCCGAAACTTGTATCGGTGTTGAAGTGTTTTGAGCTAGCGTCTCGACTTAAAGTAAACATTAAAAAATCTTCGATTACAAGATATTAATCGGGATGATGCTTTGCAATCTACTCTTGTTTGAGATACTTTGCGAGATGTTTCTTGGAGACAATCCTTCATCAGTCGTCACTTTTCAGGATAACACAATTAAAAAAATCCAAAATAGATTACATATATCATGGGCAATATAGCTATTTATCGAAAGGTTGTCGACTTACGCTAGTCCAATCAATACTAGAACATATTCCCACCTACATGTTATCGGTATTTCAGGCCACAATATCGGTGAGAAGTTGTTGATAAAATTTCTTTAGAAAGGTGTCGACAACAATTTTGGAGCTCATTTGGTCTTATGAGACATTGTTACTATCACAAAGAACCAAGGAGAAAGTTATTTTCTCAGCTCGAGAATGGAGTACAAGATCAAATTTATTTAGAAACTGTAATGTAAACAATATATAGTTTACATAATGTAAACAATATTACTCGATTTGGTTATGCTTCTTGTAATTCTCACCTAGTTATTTCTGGTAAGTCTTTTCAATATATTGCGACCCTTTTTTCCAAACATATTGAAAATGAGGATGTGCTTAATTAATTTATCTTTTTCCAAGTTTCTTTTTAAAAACTGTAATTACTTAAACTCTAATAAATGGTTACGAGGAGAATGATCTATTTACCTATGTTTGCTTTAATCGAGAATTATTTCTTCCATAATCTCATTTTTTTCATACTAGCTTTTTATTTTCTCCGTAATTTGTTCCCTTCGAATCAACTTTTTATTTTTTTTGTAATTATTTTTTATTTTTCCAATATTTATTATTTCTATTCACTTTCTCTTCACACAAAAAAAAGTGGTTCTCTCCGTAATAACTTATTTATTGTTTAATAAGAGAGCCAAATACCGAATTTTAAAATCAAACTCGTGACCGTAGTATTCAATTGAATTGCTACCAAACAATGAAATCACTAGGTTATTAACTCTCTTCACCTTTTATATATATATATATATATGTATATATATATATGTATATATATTTCTAATTCTTAACCTTCTCATAATTATTTTCGAATCTTGTTGTTCCCCAAACGTTGTAATATTCTTCTTACACCTATCATAAACTCTCCAGTTGTAAGCATTTATGTGTATGATAAGCATTCCCACCTGTGCTAATTTCTTGTAACGATCGGGATTTTCATTACAACTCTCCAAGTATGTTTCTAGATGTTATCTAAGTTTGTTGGGCGTTAATTATAGTTTTACCCTTCGAGGTAATTTGTGGTTTCAAGGCAAAGGAGGCTAGTTTTGTAATTTTAGATTAAATGCCAAGTGGCTAATAAGGGTTGTATCTCACTGATAGATTCTTCTAAGTTGTCTTTGTTCATCGATTCATTCAGAGGAAAATTCAGAGTGAACTTTCATCGATCCTTTTCTCCATCGATCCCTTATTCCGATCACTGTCTTCAACTCGCAATGCCCTTCTCCGATCAGCCCCCGCGCAGCTCCATCACACGTATACCATACCCTCGCACTACCTAGTCACAGTTGCACACACACCAGCCGTGCGCCCTGTCGATTGTAGCTCACGGTTGCCTCTATGCCGCCTAGTGCCGAATGCCCAACCCGTCTGTCCATGCAACCCCATTTCGATGTCAGTCGAGCGACAATTGACTCGCGCGCTAGCCTCCATGCGTGTCTTGCTCAGCACCACTCTACCCCACACGGAGTCGTGCGCCTACGCCTCGCTGAGCAGCAAAGTCCTCGCGCATAGCGTGCCACTTGCCCACAGCAGCACCTGTGTTCCCTCACCATTTGCGCTCCCTTCGTCTCATTCCTTACTTAAGATTTTGGTAATTCCTATTCCCTGAGTTCCTGTTGGCTGGTTGATTAGACATTTATTGACTATTTAGCCTTATTTACTTTAGGTTGTGAGTTCGTGCTATTGTTGGTTATCTACACCTCAAGGAACAATTATTATGTGTTACTTCATGTAAGCATTTCTTATCTGGGTTGTGTGGACCCTGTGTTTTTCTATCATCGATAAATATCTGATGTCATATATGTTTTATTGTCGTGAGCATGTGTAGGTAGCTAGTCTTGTAAGTTGTGTTGATTTGACTATATTGCTAGCATGTTATCAGCTCCATGTTTCTACTTATTAGTATCCTATTCGGGATGGTTGTTTATCTCATAAGCATGTTGTTTGTGATTTTTTAGGGAACTAATCATATACACACACAGTTAGGTTGTCATCATTTATAGGCTTTAAGAGAATGTGATGTAGCATGTCGCCCTCTCATACTCGTTCTAACATGCCACCCCTAGTATAGCCTAGTTTCAGGGCTGCTAGAGCGTGGTCCTGATCATGGTGCAAACTTGCCATGAGGGATCCTTAACTTCAAGTGATGGGTGTGAACATGCAGCCATAGTTGGGTGTCAAGGGCGTCTCACCAATTGTCAGTAGACACCATTCTGAGTCTTATTAGATATGTGGACCTAGACAAAGGTAGTCTGCATAAGCTTGCATTTATCTGGTTTGCATCAACATGTCGTGTGCGTACATGCTCTAGATGCCGAAAGGAAGGCTCCCTCAGGCTAGTGTCATTAGTACACCATTCCCAGTTTTTCTAGAGTCGAAAACTTATGGCGTACCCTAAGTTTTCAGATTAGTGCGACAAACGATCGTTAGTACTGTTTGTATTGCATGTATTGCTAGGATTTTAGATGATGTGATGATATGCGTACTATACCACAGTTGGGGATTCTTACTGAATACCTTAGTACTCACTTTTATTATGTGGTTTTCCATCAGTTAACTTGGGACACACCAGGATGGCTAAAGGAGGAGTTGATGGATCATGTGAGTCTATTTTGTCAGACTTTTATTTATGCACTTACATTATTTAGCATGTTAGGGGTGTTTCTCGTGAACATTCTTTATCTTTTTTATTTTAAAGTATTCTTTAATAAATCTCTAACTAAAGGCTCAACTGTTATTTGACTTTGCTATGATTTGAATTGTTTACCATTTGATAAAGTAATTTTAGAATTCAATTCTATTGGTTTTAACTATTTTTGGATTATGCATGCTGAGTAAGAACCGAGTCTAAGACTGTTTTAGAAGTCGGGTTCTTACCATTTCTTAATTTTGAAGTAATTTCTGTTATTATTGCTAACTGTAATTAGCTTACACCAACAATAGACTTGCAGTCAATCAATAATTTCTCAACTATTGTAGTGTGGAGTTATTTGAATTGGTCTTTTATGTTGGGTTCTTCCCATCTAATATATATGATTACCAACTTAATAAGGTTATGTTGATGGTTTTGAAATTTTTTTCATCTTTGGCTCGTCTATTAATAGTCAATTTCAGTTGGAGTTGTGAAACCAAATCAAATTAATTAAGGCCTCATTTAATAACAATTTCATTTTTTTGTTTTGTTGTTTCTAGTTTTTGATTTTGGGTTTTTAGTTTTTTGTTTAAAAAATAAAAACTGCATACGTTTGTTAGCTAATTTTAGTTTTATGTTTTTAAAAACTAAAAACCAAAAAAACATGTTTGATAACTATTTTTGTTTTCAAACATCACATTTTGATATTTTTAGTTTTTTACCATTTATTCTTGATTTTTTCATGTATTTTAAAAACGAAAACAAAACTTGCTTTTAAAAGTACTTTTTTTAGTTTTTAGAACTCCTTTAATATCTTTAAAACGTTTTTAAGATTTTAAAAACAAAAAACAAAATTGGTTATCAAACAAACCTATTTTTAAAATATTAAAAACAAAAATAGAAAACATTGTTCATTATCAACGCTCTCTCCATCTTCAAACTCGAAAATTTGGCTCCCCCTTGTATGTGGATGCACGAACATACCATTCACATGTGATGTGGATGAATAGTGCTTTGAATTGCTTCTTACTTGACTTTGACATCTTGAATTGAAAACTCCTGCGAATGCTAGTTTGCAGAGTACCTTCTTTAGCTCATTCTTGTTTGACAGTGTGTGCCCAACTTTCAAAGTAGTCGGGGAATCGGGGCTGATTGAGTTGTACAACTCAGTGTGTACGCGTACGATTTTTGCAAGGATGAAGCAATCGTTGTACATGCCGCTAGAGAACCCGCCGCACATTATGTGCACGTCCCTGTCCTTGACCATTTGAACTAACTTGCATCTTTTCGAACCATCTTTATAGTGTGGGATGGTTAATATGGTCGAACTTCCGCGAATATAAAGAGTGGAAGAAACCAAATCGATAAGTTGATTAATTGTTGTACCATATTCTACTAATTCAATCGTCGTTGTCTTGTAGTTCTTGTTTAAATCTCTTTCATCTCATACTTCATTAAAGATGATGGTAATCGGTGTGACCTCCATGGTTGCACAAAACAAACGCCCAACGATAGAAAATTAGGGATTTTAGAACTCAATAATAGGTTTTTTGGCTATGCTACCCAGTTAATTTGGATGAGCACCACAATAAGAGAGATGCAGTTCTTTTCCTCTTTTAGATATTTTATATTTTGATTTACTCCATATTAGCAACAAAATAAGACACTCGCAGTTATTCTGGACTATCTAAATTTGAATTTTAGGAATCCTAAATTAAAGATCGGTGTAACCGTTCATCTAAAACCAATTTTTAAGAGTTACCTAAAATGTAGCTTTTGTACAATATTTTTTAAAATAAAATATTTATTTAAATTTATGTGAAATTACGAGACATGAGGACACTGTGGGAATTGAAAATCTATTTTTTAAGTAGACATGAATTTAAATGTAAATAATGGGTGTATGATAGTTTATTTTCCAAAGACCAGACAATTCTTATTATTTTCCAAAAAAATAAATTGCCAGTAATTGGGTGGGTGCATAAAGCAACCGTGATGGGTGCCAAAAAAGGGAAATGATAGGAAATGGCTAGATTTTAGGAAATAATTAGGGTCATGGCTATTTTGTGTGTGACTTTATATCCATGGCTAACAAAAAAATCTTGGTGGAGAGAGAAATATTTTTTTTTCCAAATTAACCAAACCTTTTAAACTATTAAAAAAAATTATAAGACAATCGATTAAAAAAAAATCCTCCACCATATCTTTAGCTACATTGAAGGTAAAACAACCTAAAATAAAAAATAAAAAGTCAAAGGAAAATAAAATCCCTAGTTTGTAGGGATTCTATTTGGAAGTGTTTTAAATCTAACTTTTGAGACTTTTTGTGTAGTTTACGATTCTCTTCAACTTGTTTTATTTCATTTTCACTATTTCCATAAGAATTTGTTGTCTCCACTTATCTCAATCACTACTACAAAATTAGGATATAATGATTAGAGAAAAGTGTCACAAACATTTTAGATGATACTTTTCTACAATCATTGTATCGCACATCATCTATTCTTTTTACATGACACTTATTAAAAAGTGTCATTAAAATGTTTTAGATGATACTTTTCTGCAATCATTAATCTTTGTTTGATGACACCTAAACAATATCAATAAATATTATTTATTGACACTTATTTTTAATCACCAAATAATCAAACATGACTCTTTATTTTAATCATATATCTTTAATTATTGACAAATATTTTATTATCAATTTATATTATTTCATGACGTTTGTTGTGTCTATTTGCAACCTTTTTTTTGCTCTTAACTATTATCATACATACATAATATTCTTCAAGAAAAATAACTTCACCAATAAAAGACTTGTCGACAAATAAAATTTCATTATGATTTAGAATATTTGTATTGAACAAAATAACAAAAGGACAATAATATTACACTTGTGATAAATGTTCACACAGTTTTTTACAACAAAAATAACTAGTAAAAGATGAGTGCATTTCTTCACCGCTTCATCCTTTGAGTGTGTTCATGCAAAACCTAAGAAAAATTGAGTTTCAAACAACCTTCACATATTACATATTACTTAACATTAACATATGAGCTTTCTTACCAATAAGAAAAGAGCTTCAAGCAAGAAAAGAAAATTTAAGTAATTCTAACGAGTATGCATGAATAAATCTTTCAGAACCTTAAGCAAGAAAAGAAAATGAAGAAAAGAATGAAGCTTACATCAAAATTTGAACGCATGGAGGCTTCAATACATGTCTTTTCCCTAGCCTTTTTATTTTCATGTCCATATTCCCTATAAGCATCAAACCAATATATGTTTCAGCTTCAATCTAAACCTAAATATTTAAACGGATGTGTCTATATGTTAAAAACTAAAATAACCTTAAGGAATTAGAGTAGATAAAGTTTACTTCTTTAACTTGCAAAGCATTCACTAAAGAAAATAAAGAAATTCTCCAATATATTAGCTTCAACAATATAGAAACGAGACATCAACAAATTGATCAATAAAAAAAAACTAGAAGAATAAGTCATTAACTAGTTGTGCTATTGAAACTTAATCACACAAACCAGAAGAAAAATGTATGGTTGGACATTGTAATTATACCCATAGTTCAGAGTTATACCTCCACTCAAGATGGATCTAAGTCAAATTCGGCTCCAACATTTAACCTAGATAAGAACAATTAAAACAACAAAAATAATTGTAAAGGTCAAACATATAAAGTTCTAAAATAAGCACATGCATGTAAATATTGCATAGAAAGTAATAACATATTACTTAACAATAACATGTGAGATTTGGAAAAAAGAAAAAAATAATAACATATGAGCTTTCTTATTGATAAGAAAAAAACCTCTCATTTTTCTACTTGACAAACTCAACAACTTCCTGCAAGATTGCTTAGAAGTATCCACAACATTATAATGAAAGCATGCAAATAAATTAGAAATTTTAATACATACATCGATTATGAGAATGTATTGGTACCTAAGACAAACCAACAATTATTCCAAACTCCAACACATTTTCACCCATTTGATTGAACAAAAACATTAATATATATATATATATACACACACACACATAGAAGACATACCCATCTCAACTAGCTTCTATATCATCTTTGTGGTTTGCCTATTCGGAGTTCTTGCAGCTAGAAAATCCAACAAAACTCATAGAAAACACATCAAATTCAAGGACTAGAAGAATTGGGAAATCGACAAATAATAGAGTGAAATCAAAAGTATCTACAACATTATAATGGAAGCATGTAAATAAAATAGAAAAGTTAATTCAAAATTTCAAAGACATAACGACACCCCTATGACTAACCAAAAAAATAATTACACCTGCTTTAACAATGAAAATCATATATAATCTACCATGTGGCTACCTTTGCTGCAGGGTAGCCACAATTCACATAAAATATGCATAATTGTAGAGTTTTAATTACTTACCTAAGTGTAACGTCAGGTCCTTTATCTCTTGAACTCCTCATTTGAAACTAAATTCTGCCACTCAAGGTCATGCCCTGCCAAATTAATCACCAACCCCTACATATTAACTTAATTTAAACATTCTATTATACATAAACATCAACATTCAGATCAAACCACCATGGTATCCATGGTATCCCAATTACTCATCACCTACTATATTGACTAGGAACCAATGGCCCAATTACACATCGCAGCACACCGATAAGCTCCTACAATGAACGACTAACAATACAATACCTACAGCCATATAATACACTCAAAGACATTTTGTGGCAAGCTCCCATATTAGTCAAATATGTCACAACCTTAAGCACTATTATGCACAAATGATCATAAGAGTGAACAAGTTGTCAACCACATACACAATCTCATTTAAATTAGACATAGCCATCTATAACATGTGATACACAACTGATAAACACTTCACATGATTTTACAACATACTACAATTCATGACAACTCATTAAAACATCAAACTTGTAGTAAATTATGAAGCAACGACTTCATACCACCAAAACACAGCACACTACAAATAAACCAAGTTGGTCTTGTGAATCCCATTATATTCCTAAGCACCTAGTATACAACAAATGATATTCATACTTACCAATTTAGCTACTTACCCGGGTTTTAACCTGGAGCAATGCCAACCAAGAACTTGATCCTAAAATATTGAAATTCACCTTGTTCCTTCACCTTGTTTAGGAACCTCATTAGCAACCCTGCTTCAGACCAAAACACTTTCTTGGAGATTAAACAAAACCAAGAAATGATTGCTAAACTGAAAAAGAAACTTGGGATAAACCCACCTTCCTAATTCGTAATAAATCACCCTTACACTTCCAAAACTTACCACAAATAAATCCATCATGATTTGATGGCAATTTTGCTGTTGATTAGAAGAAACCAGACTAATACAGTCGAAAATGGCTTAGCCCAAAGCTTGCAAAGTCGTCACTATAATCTCAGTGAAACAGAGGCTAAAACTTCCCTTTTTCAAGGCTCATAATATATCAAAAGAAAGAGGAGAAGAACACGAATCTAACGCAACAAGAATCATGTCATTCCGAGATCACACGAAAAAGTTATGACCTGCCGAAGTTTTCTGTCGAAAATTGCAGGAAAATTAATTTTTAACCCATACCCATTTAAGCTTGAGAAGAAACTTACCTCCAATACCCAACAATCGAACCCGACAACAAGCTGGAGCGGACATGAGTAGTAGGGAGCATGGACTGAGGTCAGATGGAAGTGACGTGGCTTGTTGGTCGGCGGCGCGTGCGCAAGGATGCACATCTGAAGCTCGCGACGGTGGGGTTGTGTGCGTGCAAGGATGACCGCTGTGGTTGGGGGAGAAGGGTTGTCGGCGGTGGAGAGGGATGAATGGCGGCGGTGTCGGCGTCGAGCAACAGGCGGCGGCGGATTGAGGTGGGGCTAGGGTTTGGGGTGAGAGAAGGAGAAAGAAGGAGAAGAAGAGAAAGAAAAGAAAAAGTGAAAAAGGAAAAAAAAGAAAGAAAGAAGTTTGTTTTCTTTTTCCTTTTGTTTTAAGAAACTAAAATCTTCCCCATTTTTCCATTTTATTTAAACCAATATCCAAATGGGCCTTTTTTTGTTTTTCAAAATGAACCATAAATCCATTTTTTCTTCATCTTCATTTTATTTTTACACAACTCTAAATTCTCCTTTTTAATCTTTTTTTTTTAAAGAATTTTTTTTCATTAATTTTTATCTATTTTTAAGATAGTTATTAAAATTTTATTATTTCTAATATTTAACCAATTTTAAACCAAAGACACCCCATATCCTATATTATTTTAATGCATTTAAATATAGGTAATTCTAAAATAAAATTTCAAAGAATAAATCTAAATTTAAATTGGTACCTTAAAGTGTTGGGTGCTACATAAAAATGATGGTTAAATTTCTCTTCATTATAAATCAATCTATTTTATCAAATCAATACTTAAATTTATCGATTTAAAGCACATGTTGACTCAAATGCTCAAAGAGAGTCTTAAAATACATAAGGTGATGAGTTCAATACATGATAATCACATACTTAAGATTTAAAAATTTAAAAATTAAAAAAAAAATTAAAATGTGATCTCTTAATTGAGTTTTAAAATTTAGGTGATGTTAAAGTATTGTAAAAAAAAAAAAACCAAATCGATGGATAATTTATAATAATACAAAAAAGAATTAAATATTTTAAAATTTTCATATTTTTGAAATACAAAATCAAAAATGGTTATTTTAACTTCAGTTTTAAATTCCTAATTTTTATATTTTAAGTATTTAAATCAAACACTAATTTATAAATTCTTCTTAAATTTTTTAAAAATCTCAAAATTAATATTACTATACGAAAATTATTATAAACTAAAATTAATATAAGAAAATGTTGAGAAATTTACTCATTAATTGATGATTCTAAAAAAGTGTCATAATACGTGCATTAATTGATGATTGTAATAAAGTGTCATATAATGCGAGTTAATCGATGATTCTAATAAAGTGTCATAAAACGCGTGTTTTCATTTATGACACTTTAATGATTTCTCTCTCTTTAATTTGGTTTTGTATAAGTGTCATTGAAGGCCTTTTTTGTAGTAGTGAATCTTGTTAGGGTTTCCATAAATGATTTGAAACTCATTGCCGGTAATGAGATTTTTATGATCATTATCTCAATATGTTGCTTTAAATCAAACCCATCGATCGAGTTTAACAACCTCTGCAAGAAGGAAGTTATGAATGGAACTCTCCATTAAAACATTTGGGGATCTTTGTAGGAGCTTTCAAATCGGTCTCATGTTTGTCAAATTTTTCAATGAAACTTCGTGCGGTTTATGGCAGTCAGTTGTGTCAATCTTCGGTGTGTAAATAGAGGTGGATGAACTATGTTTTCTTCAAGCAAATAAAAGTATTTATGGCGGAACTCTGGTATCGGCGTCAATCGTTGGTGTATATGAGGGTCAATCATTGGTGTATAAATGGAGTAGATAGATTATGTTTTCTTCGAGCAAATAAACTTGTTTCTAGCAGCGGATTTTTCAGTGGAACTCTGGTATCGACGTCAATCATTAGTGTATAAATGGGGTAGATAGCTTATATTTTCTTCGAGCAAATAAACTTGTTTCTGGCCATCAGATTTTTCAGCTAAAGCTCTGGTATCCGCGTCAATCCTTGGTGTATAAATGAGGGTAGATGGGATATGTACCGTTTATGGCCGCCAGATTTTTCACATAGAACTTTGGTATTGGCATCAATCTTTATTGTGTAAACGGGGTAGATACGCTATTTTTTTAGTTATTTGAGCAAATAAAAGAGCATTGAAGCCACAATTTTATCCAACAACCCATTAGGTGACTAGTCCTTCCCTATTTAAATTTCACATTAACTCACATGGATATGTAAGGGTTATGTAGGAAATCTTTTTTTTTTTTTTTGAGATTGCAACAATTGGGAGTGGGAGATATATCTTTAGTAGTCAAGAACACTAAAATAAACCATATAAAGTTTGAATTAAAAAAAAAAACTTATTCTAGCTTTATTTTCATGATTTCTATAACGATTAATTAAAAGATTTAATTATAAATGACACCGTATTTTATCATTACTTAATTTTGTTTGAATTCCAATAGATTTTAAAGATAGTTACAAAGAATCTATTATTAAAATAGGTGAAATAGAAAGGGGCACAATTATCAATTTATTGTCATTAAAAATATATAAATAAAATTTGTAAATAAAAAGAGACATAAATTTAAACTCTAAAATTTGTTAGCCATGATCCTAATTAATTTCTAAATTGGTTAAAATACCATTTTAGTCCCTCAACTATCCTCTTGATTCCATTTTGGTTCTTAGACTTTCAAAAGTAAAGTTTTTGGTCCTTGGGTAAAAAAAAAAAAGTAAACTACGGTTAAAATTTTGATAAGCGGTCAAGAAAATAATAATAAAAAATCCAAAGTTCATCTTTTCCATTTCATATTCTTCCTCTCTCCTTACTCAAGGACTATTCTTAAGCTTTTGGAATTTGGATTTTTTTTTATTATTATTTTCTTGACAGCTCATCAAAATTTTAAATATAGTTTACTTTTTTACACTCAAGAAATATTCTTTTGGCAAAATTGAAGAACTAAAATTAGACTTTTGAAAGTCTCGAGACCAAAATGAAACTAGGAAAATAGTTGAGAAACGAAAATAATATTTTAACCTTCTAAAGTTTAGCAAATAGCCAAGTTGACCCAAAAGGTTGTGGAACTTCTTATCTAACGGCCCATTAAAGGCCCATTAATACTTGCAAAGACTTGATCAACACACGTGTGGTAATAGTGAGAAATGACTGAATACTCCTTGAAATTATTAAGAAAATATATTAAGTAAATAGCTTACTAATTTTAGACAATGGCTGAAATTTAGTCAAAAAATTAATAATATTAATAATAATGACTAAATTAAATTTCATAAAAGAGTAGATAATTTCACTTTACAAATGTTTTTTTTTTGAGATAAATTGAGAGAGAACAAAAGTTGGTTTTCAAAAATCAAAAACTCCCTTGAATAAGTATTTGATTTTTTCATTTTTAGTTCTTGAAAATTAAATTTATAATAACTAAAAGAGTTTTAAAAATAAATCAGACCTACAATTTTTCTTACTTTCATATCTGTATTTTATTTACAAAATTTAAAAACTAAAAATTAAACTTAAAAAAAAAACTTGTTTTAATTTTTAAAATTTGGTTAGGATGAAGTCAAATTTAAATTTTAAAAACCAAAATCAAACTTATGCATAGAGATTTTTCATGTATAATAATAATAATAATAAAATATATATATATATATATATATATATATATATATATATAATTATATGAATAGCAATTGTTAGAAGAAATTCGTGCATACCATAAGATTGGTACAGACTTAATAAAATTAAAAAGCTCATACGCCTACTAACTTTAGTTAATGCACATATAGTCTTTAATCAATACTATAAGCTTTCAATTAGTGCCACAAACAATCTTTAATAAGTATAATTTTTTATCAGTGACATAAATAGTTTTTAATCAATAGACGATGAAAGACATAATTGAAATATATATTTTTAAAAAAACGACCAAAATTATTTTATCTATAAAATATTTCTAAAATTTGTAAACCCTAAAATTTTGTGCAACCTATGAAAGAACAAAAATTACGATAACCAAAAAGAAGGCATTTTCTGGTTTAGCTTCATGTAAAAACTTACCACTACTTACACCATGCATTAGCTATATGAACAAGGTTTTGACCACCCATACGTAGGGTCATCCCTCAAATATATATATAATTTGTGTAGAATTCCCAAAATTTAGGCTAGATTTGATAACCATTTCATTTTTCATTTTTTGTTTTTGTTTTTACTTTTTTAAAAATAGGTTTGTTTGATAGTCAAATTTGGTTTTTGTTTTTACCATTTTAAAAACAAGTTTGTTTGATAGTCAATTTTAATTTTAGTTTTTAAAATTTTAAAAATATTTTTAAAATATTAAAAGAATTCTAAAAATTAATGTTCCATTTGATAACCATTTTATTTTTTATTTCTAGTTTTTCATTTTTTATTTTTAGTTTTTATTTTAAAAAATAAAAACCATTTATGTTTGATAACTGATTTTAGTTTTATGTTTTTAAAAATAAAAAACTAAAAAACATGTTTGATAACTGTTTTTTGTTTTCAAATATCACTGTTTGTTTTGATTTTTTTTAGTTTTTTCTCTTTATTTTTTATATTTTCATGTTTATTAAAAAACCAAAACAAAAACTTGTTTTTAAAAGGTTTTTAAATTTTTTTTTTAATATTTTAAAAACGTTTTCAAAATTTCACAAACAAATACCAAAATCGGTTATTAAACAAGTCTGTTTTTAAAAAATTAAAAATAAAAACAATAAACCGAAAACAAAATAGTTATAAAATGAGACTTTAAAAAAAGCAAATGTTAAAAACAAGTTTTTGTTTTTGTTTTAAAAAAAGTATGAAAAGAACAATAATAAATAGTAAAAAATTCAAAAATTCAAAACAAAATGTAATATTTGAAAATAAAAAAAGTTATCAAATATATACGATTTTTATTTTTTAAAACAAAAAACTCAAAATAAAAAATGAAAAACTAGAAACAAAAAACAAAAAACGAAATAATTATCAAACGAGGTCTTAACAACCCTATCCGAATCACACTTTCAAAACAACATTTATATTAGCCAAGGTTGACATTCCATAAAATGACATTTACACAACATTACAATCAACCTTACCATGAAATTAGAAATGTGCTCCAATTACCGAATGGGTCAGTAGCACAATTGGTTATCTAGTTTGATGTTAATCCATTTTCACTCCACAGTCAAACTTATACTAAGATCAAGGAGATCATCGTGGTCGCTCACCGTTAAGAACCTACATGAGTACAACCACCATCTAAAGAACAAAAAGAAACGTTAAAAATTAATTTTATTCTGTATGTATCAAAACAAAGACTTACGAACATCTAAGATGTTAAGTTAGGTCTCGTTTGATAACCATTTCGTTTTTTGTTTTTTGTTTATGAAATTTAAGGCTATTTTTACTCAAATTTTCTACCATGTACTCCATCTCCTACCATAAAATCCATCTTTCCTTAAGAAAGTAGGTGTATACTAACCAAATTTCAAAAACAAAAACAAACTTTTGGAAGCTACTTTTTTTTTTTTTTACAAATTTTTTTTTTGTTTATTAAAATATAGGTAAAATGTAGATATCCAAATAAGAAAAAAAAACTATGGTAGGAGAGTTGTTGTAGACTTAAATTTCAAAAACAAAAAACGAAAAACAAAATGATTATCAAACGGGGCCTTAGAAATCACATGAGCATAGTTCAAATGATATGTTTATGTATTAATAACCCGAAGACTTATGATTTGAGTCTCAATCTTCTATTTTATTAAAAAAAAAAGTAGGTTAGGGACACAAATTATATAAAATTGATGACTACATCATAATAACCTATTGTATATTATAAGGATTTGTTTGCATAATTTTAAATTGAAAAATACATAACTATTTAAAAATATAAGGAACATGAGTAGTTCCTTTTTATTTTATTTTTTTAATTCAAACTATTTAAGACTCATAACGAAATGATTATCATGTGATAAATAATTTTATTAGAGTATTAATCTTTTTGGCAAAACATAAATAGTTGCTTAACGGTATTAATATACACTAGGCCAAGAGATCACAGATTCGAATCTTCCACCTCTAAATATAATCTCAAAAAAAGAAATTACTAAACAAACTTTTATTTTGATTTTGAAAATGAAGGAACAAAAAAAAAAATGATATCCATTAGCTTTCAAAAACATAACTTTAATTTCAGAAAACATACCTACAAATTAGGAGTGTTAAAAAATCGAGCCGAACTGATGAACCGAACCAAACCGAACCGAATTTGATGGTTCGGTTATAAAAAATAATTTGATCTATCGGTTCAATATTTTAGAAACCCGAGTATTTTGGTTCGGTTCTCGGTTCATGTACTTAAAAAATTAAGAGAATCGAACCGATTATGTTCTAAAATTATGTCCACATCCAAAGCCCACCAATCATCTATGCTGTTCTAAAAAGCCCATATTTTCAAAACACTACTATGCCCACGCTCACTGGCCAAGCACATGCCCATCACCGCCGCTCAACCTCTCTTTCGCTTCTCTCTCCTTTTAATTTTTTTCCTTTTTCTCTGTTTCCTACTTCTTGCCGTTTAGGGTTATTTTTTTAAAACAATTTCTTTGTTTGTTTATGTTGCTCGTTTTGGCTGATCTGAAGGAAGATAAGTAATTTCTTTTCATTTTCTTTTTCTTTGAAACAAATTCTAATCTTTAATTTTTTTTATTATTATTTTTCTCTTCGATTTATCCAGTACTTAAATTCATCTTCACCTGATTTTAATTTCTTACTCATGGTGGTGTAAACTTCTTTTTTTTTTTTTACAAAATGCATCAAATAATCTGGAAAAAAAACTATCAGTTATAACCGAACCAAACCAGTCCAAACTGAATGACCATGGTTCGGTTCGAAAATCCAAACCGACGATGTTCGATTTCATTCGGTTCAGCATCTTACAAAACTGACATGTCCGGTTCGATCCCTGGTTTCGTCCAAAACCGAACCGAATCGTGAACACCCCTACTACAAACTATATAGCAAAACAACGAAATTTACCGCATGAATAAATTCAATTTAAAAAAGCTAAAAACCAAAAAACAAAATAGAGACTAAAGAAATGAATTAAATTATTAAACCACAATTTCTGATAATGGCGGCTCAAACGGAAATCCTTTTACCTGCGGGGAACGGAAATTCTTTTTTTTTTTAAATATTTTTTTCTATACTTTACTCTCTTTATTTTCAAATAAAAATATATTTGTTGATGAAATTATTTATACATATGAGTATTTTTATTTAATAATTAATATTATAGTTAAAATTTATAAATACTTTTTAAGAAAATCTAATTATTTAAAATTATTATCTAAAAAATATTGAAAAAAATGTATTTTTTTTTGAAAAAGTCCCGTGGGGATCCAATCCCCGCCCTGATGGATTTTTTTGGAGATGAGAATTAAATTAAGTGGTGGGAACGGAGACGGAGACCAAAAGACCATTCTCCATCCCTGTGAACATCTTTAAGAAGAAGTAATCATGTTAGAAAGAGTGTTTTAGACGCTTAATTTTTTATTGATCAAATGAGATTTTGTTTGAAATT
The DNA here is from genome assembly GCA_036507275.1 of Sicyos edulis. Taxonomy (NCBI): domain Eukaryota; kingdom Viridiplantae; phylum Streptophyta; class Magnoliopsida; order Cucurbitales; family Cucurbitaceae; genus Sicyos; species Sicyos edulis. The sequence goes on along the minus strand of CM071847.1, from coordinate 43,810,325 downwards.
TCAACCATTTTTTTACTCATAATTATTTTTGTTGATCGTAGCCCAACATATTAAATTTGTTTCAGTCATATTTTCAATATCACCTTTAATCTTTCTTTTCTTTTTTCCTTTTTTCCTTTTTTCTTTTTAATTCAATCATTTCAAAGTTAGAAGACTCAACGATCTAAATTTGAAATTGATAATATATATCATTCATAAAATTATAAAAAATAGAAATTAAGATCAGATTTCCTCATTTGTTTTCTCCTTGCTGAAAACACAACCTAAAATTATGTTCTTAAAAAAATTATTCTCAAAAGCTGATTTAAATTGCTTCATGATAAAAAGTACTTTACCTAAAAACACTCACATTTAACTTATATATATTAAGAAACTCCTTACATTGGTACACAAAAAAAAAAAAAAAAAAAAAAACTCCTTACGTTTAACTTATAAAAGTTTAGTTGAAATATTAAGATTGTATTTATTTGATAACTATTTTATTTTTGGTTTTCTATTTTTGTTTTCAACTTTTTCAAAACAGATTTATTTGATAACAAATCTTTGTTTTCGTTTTTAAAATTTTAAAACACTCACATTTAACTTATATATATATATATATATATATATATATATATATATATATATATATATATATATATAGAAACTCCTTACGGGATGTTTGGCTGCAGATGAGATGTTGATAGCTGAAAACCTTGTTTGGGGTGAGATGACAGAAAAACCTTGTTTCTTGTTTGGGGTGAGATGAGATGTTAAGATATATATTTAAATTTGTTCTTATTTTTTTTTAACAATAAAGCTGTTCTTTTTCTTTTTTTTTTTTTTAAAATAATTATTCTCAAATATTTAGCTATTAATATAATAAGTATGTAAATATAACTACTATCATAAATAAAATGTAAGTAATATAAATTTAATATTAAGCACCCTTAGCATATTAATGTTTTTATTAAAAAAAAAACATAGTTTCAATGATATTATGTACAACATAATAACGTTAAAAGTTTCTAATCTTTCATACTTAAATATTGTTTAATTAAAAAAAATTATGAGAAAAAAAAAATTTTACGCCAGCAAAATAAAGTTTGACTAATCTAAAATATTTGTACGTTAATAACTTTTTAAAAAAGATTTGTTAGACTTAAATAATAAAAAAAATTAAAAAATACCAAGATTCTATTTATTAAAAAATAAAAATAAAACCATTTGGTTAAACAAGCCATTATAAAATCTTGATAGCAATTTTTATTTTATTTTAAAAAAATTATTTTCTTATACCTTTTATACATTCATATTCATATTCATAGTTACCGAAGGTAAAAGAATTGTTAATAAAATACACTAATTAATAGGTAATAATAAATTAAATATATTTATCCTATTAATATTGATACTTTTAAGAATCCATAGACACCCCTAAAAAATTTTATTTATTGTTTTTTTGTAGTTAAAATAGAACTCGATCACATTTTGATAATAATTATTACATGGAAGTAACAAAATATCCCTCAAATTTTGGATTTTTTTTTTATTAGGTAAAATAGATCTCAATCCATATGACTCATCCGATTCTTGAAATTTATAGTTATTTTTTTGTATATACAATCAAGACTCTCAAAATTATTTAAATTAATTTATCCTTTCAAAAAAAAATATATCCACTCTTACTATTATTTCAAAGTGCAACGCTGAATACAAGAGTATAAAATTTGAATCTCATTTTTTTAACAAACAAAATAAGTTTAATATTTTTAAGTTCATTGAAAATAAGTTCATGCTTTTAAATCTATTGTAAACTACGAATAAAAATTCAATGGGTATAAGTTATTTAAATTTAATTTTTATTTTAATAATAAATTGATATATTTATTTTTAATATTAAAAATAAACACATAACTTTTAATTATTAATTTTTAAATATGATATTTATAGTCTATCTCTCAACAATTGAAATTCTAAATTTTTTTTTATTATTAAAGATGATTAAAAAATGAATAAAAATATGAAAATTTAACGTCATATATTAAGAGATAATATATATATATTTATTTTAATTTTTAAAATTAAAATATATTTAAATAAACATTTGATATAATAATAGTATAATTATTATAATTATATATTGATATATTAAACTAATAATATTATTATAAAAAAATATATCAAACATAAAATAAGTAAATAAGTAAATATATATAAATAAAAAGATGAAAAAATTTTAATTTAAAAAAAAAAAAGAAAAAAGAAGAAGATGAGATGAGGTGAAGAACACCTTGGGTCAAACAAGGTGTTGGGCTTCAACACCTCACATCATCTCACCTCCTCTTAAAACAAACACCCCCCTACATTGGTACTAAAAAAAAAGTTTGATTACTATTTTATTTTTTATTTTCTATTTTTGTTTTCAACTTTTGAAAACAGATTTATTTGATAATCAATTTTGATTTTTGTTTTTAAAAATTTAAAAATATTTTTAAAATATTAAAGAAATTTTAAAAACTAAAAAAAAAGATTTTAAAAACAAATTTTTTTTTTCATTTTTAAAAAGCATGAAAATATCAAGAATAAAGAGTAAAAGTTGAAAAAATCAAAACAAAATGTAATATTTGAAAACAAAAAATAGTTAACAAAACATGTTTTTAGTTTTAAATTTTAAAAAAATGAAAACTAAAATCAGTTATCAAATATATATCGTGTTTATTTTTAAAAATAAAAAACTAAAAACCAAAAATTAAAAATTAAAAACAAAAAACTGCAAACAACAAACAACAAACGAAATAGTTATCAAACACGTCCTAATCTATTCCAATTTCTAACTTATATTGCTCATAAAATTACAATTATCTAAGACAATTATTTGAAGAAAAAAAAAATGATGTACCAAGTCTTTATGACTTAACGTAGTAGACATAAAAGAAGTAAATTATTTGAATATTCAAATTGATCTAAGCCAGTGTGAATAACTATTGGTTGTGTTTAATACCATTGAATCCTTAATTAATCCAACTTACGTACAATGTTCACAAATCAATATTTAACACCAAATTAATAATTATTTGGTTTTTGGTTTTCTATTTTTATTTTTATCTTTCTGAAAACAAGTTTATTTGATAATCAATTTTAGTTTTTTATTTTTAAAATTTTAAAACGTTTTAAAAATATTAAAGAAATTTTAAAAACTAAAAAAAGTAGTTTTTAAAATAAAAATTTTGTTTTTGTTTTTGTTTTTAAAAAAGTATGAAAAAATAAAGAATAAATAGTAAAAAAAAATCAAAAGAAAATATGATATTTAAAAACAAAAAACAGTAATCAAACATGTTTTTTGGTTTTTAATTTTTAAAAATATAAAACTAAAATCAGTTATAAGACGCATACTGTTTTTATTTTATAAATCAAAAAATAAAAAACTAAAAATGAAAAACTAGAAAGAAAAAAAAAACAAAAATGAAATGGTTATCAAACGGTAGCGTAATTAATATGGACAGACTTAACTTTTTTATTATTATTATTTCTTTTAATTCATCAATAATTAAGAGTAAGAAAATTGGAATTGATAACCTATTAAAATGAGAATTAAATATCAATTTTCATGATTAAATCTGTAATCGTCGAATATTATAATCAATCAACAAAGTCAACACACCACCAAAATCCTTTTAATTTAACAAGTCTTTATTTAACAACTATATATAATAGAAAACAATTATGGTGATTAGCTGGAATATTCAAATTGATCATCAAAATTAATCGTTCATATATTTTCAAAATATCTTAAACTTAAGTTTGGTTTCATTGTTTGGTTGTCAACCACGCAAACTAATACCACAAGTTTGATATCGAGAATCGATATTAGTCCCTTTCTCCCAATATGTATTCAAAAAAAAAAACAAAAACTTAAGTCTCTATCTCCATTATTTTTTTTCTCTATGAAATTGAGAGCATATATCCATATGGTGTCTTTTGTAAGAATGAAAATTATTCTAATTTTTAGGAAAGAAAATTATAATTGTATTAGTTTGCTAAGTCTTATTAAAAGTTTTAACTTCAAACAAATAACAAGGACTTGTTCATTTAATATTTAATCATGTGTACATGAACTAAATTTGTGTACATGCTAAAATGAAATCAATTCTAAATTTTAATGAATAAAATAAATATTTTTAAAAAAATATTAGTCAGTTAAACTAAGAAGATCTCCTCAGTTTATCAATGTGAGATTCTCAACATGTCTCTCAATTTTATTTTGTTGGACCAAATGCCCGGTTGAACTTTATGAACCCTGATATCATATTAAATAAGATGACATCCATCTCAAAACTAATAGATAATGAGAGAAGTAGTTCACCTATATTATAAATATTAGGAGATATCGTTACCTTATCAATGTAGGTTTCTCACCAGAATTAACCATGTAATTAAGAATTTGCAATTGGTTTTTTTGTTTTCAATTTCTCCTTTATGGTTTCAACTTTAGTTTAAATAAAGTTGCCTCCCTTTTGAAATATAGATTAAAAACAATAGATGATAAACTAAAAAAAAAAGTAGAACATTTTCAAAAAAAAAAAGAAAAAAAGTAGAAGCAATATTTCATCGAATTAGTTTTTAAAAATGAAAACAAACAACAAAATGTTATCAAATTAGCATAATTGTTTGAATTATGTTGTTTCCCTAAAAATGATTAGAATAATAGGTCCCAAATTCAATTTTATTTTATACAAAAGAAAATGATCACCACCATATTTTTTCTATTTTTGATAAATTAACTCTCAAATTTGATATCATATAATTTTTTTTATAGAAAACATAAAAAATAGTTTTATTCTTTGGGTGTAAACCAGTTCAACACCAACATCACATGTTTCATCTGACAATTGGTATTTATTCATCTCTTCCGATATATACTAAAAAAATGTAAAAAATTGATTAGTATACTAAATAAAATCGCGTTTCCCCCCCTTTTTGAATGATTATTATTTTATTGCATTCTTTTTTTTTTTTTTTTTTTCTAGAATCATTCCTAATTTTTCGGTTGTAAATCAAGTAAAGCCAAATTTGGCATTTTATTTCCTCTTCTTTAATTACTAATTTTTTTTTTTTTTGAGATTCTTTAATTACTAATATTTAACTATATCCCCAATTATATTTTATTTTATTGACTCTAGAAAAGAAGAATAGTCAATCTTATACACAAGCTATGAGAAGAGATAATGTTACTTTATCTTCTTGAAGTGTTTTTTTTTACAGATCTTCTTAAGCTATGTTCATATTCAATAAAGCTTGGTCACAATAATAACATACATAACACACAAGATATGAACATATTTATGAAAATAATTTTAGCAAAATGGAACATAAAGAACAATTTCAATACTAAAAATAACCCCAACAAAAACTGAGCTCAACGGTTAAAATGTACAGAATTCAGTAATCCAAATATTATAAATTCGAATTTCTCATTCTTAATTAGTGTTTGAACTAAAAAAAACCATGTTTTATGACGGGAACATTTATAGTATATATAGAGATTTTGTTCTTAAAAATTTTACCATTTTTCTATTTTTTTCCTATAAGAATTGTAATTTTAAAATTTCCGAAGATACAAATAAAAATAAAATCTAGTTTATAAAAATAATTAAAAAAATATATATAGAGTCTATTATTTATATATATATATATAATTTGGTTAGATCGAAACCTACCCAATTTATGAGTCAACCCAAAATTGATTTGGGTTAGATCGAAACCCACCCAATTTTATTGTTAATTTTGATAAGTATTTTTGTACTTTTTTTTTCGAAATCAGGGTATTTTTGTACTTACGATAAAATATTTATGGATGGATATTTATATAGTTTAGAAACTAATTCAATAATACGATTGATGGTGCAGTTGGTTATCTTGTCTGGTGTTAATTCATTTCAATCTCATATTAAGCATATTTAATTAATGCCGTTATGTTAAACTATATATATAATACTCGTGAGGGAAGTAGAAAAGTCGAAATTCCATTTTCTCGAGACTTGACTTTAAAGCTCCTTCAAAAAAGAAAAAAAAAAAAAACTTAGACTTTAATACATGATGGCGAAATAAGAGGCGGCAATTCTCCACACTACATCAGTCGTACATTCATTTAAGATTGCTATAGTTTATTGAAAAAATTAACACACCGATGTAAAGTAATTCGGACTAGTTTATCCCACTATTCAAAATATGAAATGATTAATAATGATCACTCACTCATAATTGTCATCGATAAATATTAAAAACTCTCAAATTGGTGACTAGAGTTTCTGTCAAAGGATAAAGGCAACCCAAAGTGCTTTATATATAGCACAACTTACACACCTTCATGGTTAGTTAACCTAACCCTAAAATTAATCTAAGTTCATTAAACTCATCAAATAGGTTAATATAATTTGATGTGCAATTCATAATTAAGGATAGAAATGAAGTCAAAGGTGTGCATGGGTGCTAGAACACCAACATTTTGATACTGAAGTTAGTTTATCATAGAAATAAGAGTACAAACAAGTATTTTGATAATTTTTCAAATTGTTATGAATTTCTTACATTCTTCTTAGTTTTTTTTAATTATATTTATTATAAATAACATCTTTCAAACAACGTAGCCGTCGTTGCATCCGATTGATAGTGTATTTAATGTGTACGTTTTCGATAACATACACTACTACAATTTCACCTTTCTATGACAATTTTTAATTGTCATAATTAACTTATTATGACAATTATCTCCAAAATATGCTATGTCATGGTACCCTCTATCATGGTAAGTCTTTTATGACATATAATAACAATGTCATAAAATATAACTTATGACAATTATAAAGCTGTCATAAATATTTTTTGTATGACAACTAAAAATTGTCATGAACTAATAAAAATTAGGGTTTAAGATCTCTTTTTATGACATTTAATAATTATCATAAATTATGTTATTTTTGTAATTTTAACTTTTATTACTATGACAGTTTTAGAATGTCATAAAGTAGAGTTATTTTTCCAAATAAAATTAAATCATAAACTGTCATAAATTCACATTTCATGACAATTATAGTAGTCATGGTTTCTATTTCTTAATAGTTTAAAATTGTCATAGAAAAGATAACATGACATTTTTCAAATTATAAAATTGAATATAATCTATTTATTTATTCATAAATTTATTTTATATTAATTACATGTAAGCCTATCAATTAAAAAATGAAAATATTTAAATTTGTAAATAATCATATGCATTTGTAAGATAATATCACAATCCACATAAATGCCAAGCTTACTTCATTGATCACCGTTCAAATAAAGTCATATACAAAGCAACTAATATATAAATTTTGTAAATTACAATTAATAATTCATAAACGAAAGAAAAAAAACAATACTTTGACAACTTGTAGATAAGTGTGTAGACACAAACGATCATCTCGAGCAAAATACCAACAAAATGTAATAGTAAAACTTTGAATTAGAAATCATAGTTGTTCATCCAATATGTTTTCGAATTATATTGAAAACACCTGTCATAGTTTCCAATCAAAACAACTTAGTCAAAATTTGAATCATAAACGCACCAAAACAACATCATCATTATTAAATCTTTGAATTATAAGTTGCGATGGAGAATAAAAGTATTTCTATAACAATAACTCCTTGTTTATTTCCAAAAATTAAACTTCTACAAGGTCCTTTAATCTCTAACAAGTAGATGAAACATAAATAGGTGCAAGAAAAATTACTTGAGTTAAATTTCTCAATAGCTGTTTGAGCTCCATCTAATCAAAGCCAACAAAAATCATAATCCCAAAAAGAATGGGCTAAAAAGGATGAATTAATCATTTGTACCTATACAGAAACTGAAACTTGGCCAAATGTCTATACTATTTGTTCCTCTTCCTCTTTACTTCCTTCTTATTCGAATGATTCTTCTAACCCTAGAGATGAGAACTGAAGAATGAAATGTCATTAGTGTTGCCTTTGAAAAAATAAAGACAAAAATGCATATACAAAAATGAAATTATTGTCTTCATTTCACCAGAAATTATTGTCTGCACATAATAATAGAGAGATGAGAAAGTTTGATATCCGTGAGATTTATTACAAGTTCCCAAAATATCCATTGGTTTATTGAAACACAATTCTCCTGATGTCAATAAGAGACTTTCACAAAAAAAAAAAAAACTTCATTCTACTTCCGATATATGGCCAAACTCCATCAATGCAATCTTTCACTGGAACACCAATAGACTGAGACAAAAAAGTTTCAAATGTTTAAACAAACAAGCAACCTCATGCTACTAACTAGATAAAATCTATGTTCAAAAGGCACACAAATTTCTATGCACAAAGAAGTTCCAACTGTTAGCAAATAAGTTCAATCAAGGAGAGAATGAGCATGTTGCATGACTTCCAACTTCTATTCTAAGAATTACCAACTGTTAGCAAAGAAATTCTAGGTAAGTACCAGACAATGGATATAGTTGCACATTTCAATAAGGCTAAAAGAGAAGTTGTGAAAGCAACAAAAGTACTAAACAGTTAAAAACCACAATAAAAAATCTTATTAAGCAAAATCTGTAAAAGAAACAAATTTTGCTCACCTACGACGTCCACGGAAGAAATATGAAGTCGTCCTCCATGCTAATGTTGTGCAAGATTTAACAAAGGAATGATTGTAAATTGTTTATAGTTTGGAGGGTAGTGAAACAATATTTATGCAACCTATACATGAATACGATCAACTAAACTATAAAAATGATAAACATTCCAATAAAGAGTAGTAGAAAGGGTTGTAAAACAAGTATCTCTATATCACAATCCTATTAAACCGACAAGAAAATCTATGTCAACAAAGAACAATGACTCATTTGTTTAAAAAACTAAACATCTATAAATAGATCCTCATTATATATATATATATATATAGGATAAGTATAGAAGTTTATTCTCTCTTATTCATGATCTCCAAATAATTACACATAAATATTGTCTAACTTTCAACAACACATTATAGTTCATATTAACATATTACCTTTTCTGCTTCCATAATGTGGTGTAATATTCCAAAATTCATCATGCATCTACAAAAGATCAGTCTTTCTTATAGGTTGGGGATGATCCAAAGGTTTAGGCTTCCAAATATTTTTTGCAGGCAAAGTGACTAAAAGGATGCCATAAGTTCCTTATAAGTATTGACATCTAAAAATGATCTAAAACTATCAACAGAATACTTCTACTAAACAGAACTTAGTAGGCAAAATAAATCGTTGACAGCAACGTTATCAATAACTTACTCATTTCCCTTGATATCCCCTAAAAGTAGATAAAAAAAACACTCAAATGTTTGGTGACTATACAAATAATACAAGAAAAACAAAAAAATATAAAAGAATCGGATCCATATCACCATTTAATGAAATTTTTTGCAACTAAGAATAGAACATTTAATACTAAATAAATAATAGGGAAGTATGAAAAATACAGAACTAAATGTGGTTGAATACAAGTAAAACAACCTGAAGGTTAAGCAAAAGAATCTCAATTGTTCGAAAATTAGGAAGGTTACATCAATCAAGTTAAATACAAGAAAAGAGTGAGGACGATGTGTGCATTTCGTCACAGTTGCATCGCTAAAGTGGGTTCTAAGACACCAAAAAATAGAACAATTACAAAATATGAATGTTGTGGTAACTGAACTTACTTGAAAGTTTCACTTGGATGCCATTAAGTTTTGATAATCACTGCAATAGAAAGCTACACAATCATTTTAATTTTTTATCTCATGAGATTAAACATAAAAGGAAACGAAATATATATTAAACCTAGAGGAAAATTCACCATCCAAGGTAAAAAGGGTCACTTTGTCTTAATCTAGACACATGAAAAGTTTATATTTGGACATATACCAAAACAACTAAGAATTAACTTAACAAAATTACCAAAATAAAATCGCTAACCACATACTCATTGCTTGCAATTTATAACCAAGCAACAAAACAATAGGTCAACAACCAAACTTAAGAAAAATACAAGGCAAAAAATAGTAGAGGAAGAGAGATTCTACCATGTTTTTGCATTCTGGTCGAAGCTCAGCTATCTATCTATAGTGCTCCATTGCCAAAAAGAATGGCACACCTCCCGCCAAACTTGGCTTCAATACTCTTAAGTGAGTGTGGAAGAAAGTTGAGACCATGATTATAAAGAAGCCAACTAATGGAAACTTGACATAAAAAAAAAATCTTTCTACTAACAAAGCATTTCATACAAACATAAACCATATAGAAATTAGAACCATTTAGCAAAACAATACCAATCATACTTGGAAGTAAAATTCTTAACCATCCATTCATGTGGAATAAATGTGCTGATGATTCTTATAATCATTGAGAGTTCATCACCAACATTTTCTCTCAAATCGCAAAAGCAAGTCATTGCATTCAAACATAAACACTAGTATTAAAGAGAAAAATCTAAGAACTAATAGAACACGAAGTTAACTTTATATATATATATATATATATGTATATGTATGTATATATGTATATGTATGTATATATGTATATATGTATATATGTATATATGTATATATGTATATATGTATATATGTATATATGTATATATGTGTATACATATATGTATATGTGTGTGTGTATATATATATATATCATAGATGTGTCATAAAGTAGAATTGAACAAATAGAACCCAATACCAAGTCTCATAGTCCTCTAACACATTGCTTCATTTCTCATAGAAGTGCCATAAAGAAGGAATCAGATTGAACTTGAATTGAAAATCATCAAAAGCAAACAAAAATTAGTACCAGAATCAAGCACATTAATATGTAGTCAGTATAATATTTTTTGCTTAGAACATTCAAGTACTTCATCGCTAAAACTGAAAAAAAAAGTACTCCTATTTATATTATTAGAATTTTGATAAGAATCCAGATGTTTCTCTATTAAAATGAAAGCAAAGAGATTATGATCATAGAACACTCAAACGATCACAATTAACCTATCAATTTTATCTCTAATTACTACAACACTCAAATAACCATTTGTTAACCACGAGAACAATTTCAAACACTTACCCAAATTGAAACCCACACGGCTGTCCAATGCTCAGTGGAACATAAAACCAAGTCGAATTACGACACACACCCTCCTCAAGACTTGATTAAGAATGATTCTTCACAAAACAACTCCAAACAATAATATTAGCAATACAACTCATCCCAAAATAACAAGTTATACAAAACAACGCCGGATTATAGATTCTTACCAAAATCGCCAACCAAAGGACTCCAACACGGCTGAAACATTGAGATATAGAGCCTGTGGTTACTGGTTGCGCGTGCGGCAGCGCTGACTGCCGGAGACGCACGCGGCTGCTTTTATCGGGACCTACGCGAAATGGTCGAAGCTGCACGGAGGGGGCAATGATAACTGTGGCTAAGCAGGGGCGATGTGTGCGCAGTGGGTCCCTGTGCATGCGCGCGGACGCGGGGAGAGATGCGAGCGGGGCAAGGGGGCTGCGTTGCGGGTGAAGAGCTTTGCGGCGGGTTCTGTGAGTTCGACGGCAGCAGCGGCAATGGGGTTGAGCTGCGGCGGCCAGGTGAGGTGGGGGCTAGGGTTTGGGTGAAGGAGAAGAAGAAGAAGACAGAAAGAGGGAAAAAAACAAGATTGCTTTTTTCTTTGTTCTTTTTAAACTTTTAATGAGAAAAAAAAAATCCAGCCCATTCCTTCCCTTTAAATTACATTTTGAGGCATATATCTAACATATTTTTTATGACAATTATAAAATTGTCATAATCTAAAGTAAAATAACAACACAAAAAAATTGTATTTTCTATGACAATTATTAATTGTCATGAATTTTTTATAACTTAAATGTTATCAATCTTCAAGCTAAAAATGCGTGTTTTAGGTTTTTATGACAATTTTTTGAATTTCTAATTTTTTTTTATGTTTAATTAACTGTCATAGAAAGTCATATTTGTAGTAGTGATATTTAAGGCAAGATTTACATTTCGTTTGAGAGCAACTCCGGTAGGTCTAGTCATTCAATCACAAATTGGGAAGTCTTTATCTTGACGAGTTGTGCTTTGGTCCGGATGACATCACATTTAGTGCAGATCACTTCCCTCTATAGGTTTTCTTGATTGACTTTTATCTAATCAGATGGGGATTGAGCAAAATTATAGTCGAAGAAATCGTGTTACTCGAAGTATCATATGACTTGATTGGTTGAACCCAACTTGGAGGGCTCATATAGAAGTCTTCCTGGCCCGTTGGAGGGGTTGATATCCAATCTTATTAGGATCGGAGGCGCCACCCCAACATGTATAGGGGTAAGGGGCTCATTTTTTATTAAATTAATGGCTCACAACCTTTACTTGTGTTACGGTAGAGGCCCAGTCCCCATTAGACATGGACTCTATCCAACCTGTGGATGGTTAGGGTTTGATCCCCATAAGATCGAGAGCTCTTTCTGACCCGTAATGGGTCGAACCTCTTCTGGCTCATCTCTTTTTTTATTAGACTTTCTTTTCTTTGACTATTATTGTCATTTTCGGGTCATAATTTATAAATAAATTATTGAGAAATCAAGGAAATTTTGAAATTAAAAAAAAAAAATTAATTCAACAATAATTAGAATGCACAAGAAATTCAAACATAAAATTTATATATATATCATACTACCTTAAAGTGTGGCTTAAGAGGAAAATCATTTTTAGACGATTTTGTCCCTTAAGTCATATCCTAAATTACAAAAATGTCATTGATTGGAATATAAAATAAAATAATTCAAATAACGTAGAAGATATTTATAGTATTATTTAGATTTTTATATGTAGAAGATAAAATATTTTTATCAAATCTCATAAATTTTATGACAAAGTTAGAAGATAAGAGATTTCAACAATCAAATGAACATATTTACAGTATCATTTAAATTTTCAGATAGAAAATAAGATATTTTTACCAAATTTCATAGATTTTATTTGACATTTTATATTCTAATTAAAATAATAAATTGAACTTTTCAATCCTATAAATAGTTGTCTACATTTTGTTTACAAGAACACCCTCTGTTTGCTTGGATTTATTTTTCTTTATTTTTTCTGTTTTGTTTTCTTTTTTATAATAAATTATGTTGGATTATTTACTTATCTTTCATCTAATTTTTCTTTTGTGCAATAATTTTTGTTGGGATTTGTTTTGCATGTTGCCTTTCAAAAAGATACTTGGAGATCTGGAAAAAAAAAGTTTGAAAAATTATAAAATTATCATCTGAGGTTAGTGCACGAATTCTTTAATTTCAAATATTTAGTAACAATGATTTTATACTATATATATATAGTTCTCTATATTTTGTTTTTTTTATAATAAAAAATTTAGTTATCTTATTTTTGTTGCATTATTTACCTTAACTTTCATCAAACTTTTCTTTTATTCCAATAATTTTTGTAGGGATTTTAATTGTTGACTTCGAGATGTGGGAATTTTTTTTTGAAGAACGACAAAATTATCATTTGAGGTAAGTTCATGATGTATACTAATAAATATATTTAGCTTATTTATATTTATAATTATAATAATGATATAACTCTTATAAATTTTATAATTCACGAGTAATTGGTCTATTAAAAGATAAATTAAGAAAAAATTAAAGAGCATCGATTTTTAAAAATCAGAGATAAAATTAAATTTTAATTCAATAAATTTTATCAAATTTTGTTTAAATAATAACACCTATTATTTTTTAAGCTCAAAATAAATAATTAATTGTTTTTTAACATAAATGTGAATTTTAATAAATTTAACTAACATTAAAAAATGGTTATAAAATTCAATATTATATTAAAATTATTATTAAGAAACAATTTATAACTATATATAATTTATTATTTAAGAAATTATTACGTGTAACGCCGTGCTAAACTTCTAGTATATATAAAAAGAATTTATCATCAACAACACATTTTACCTTTTGTATTACATTTGCAGCATATTTTCTAAAATAATTTCATCTATGTCATATTAATTTCTATCATTGATAAAACTCAACTAGTGATAGAACTCAATTTGAAATTCTATCGCTAGTAGAAAATTCAAACAGTGATAGAAGAAGTCTTTCATTGATTTAATTCTATTGCTAATAGAATTCTCCTAGCGATAGAATTCAATTTGAATTTTTTGCTACAAATGAATTAGTTTTGATTTTATGCTATAGATAAAAATATTTTGTCTTTTTTTGTTATACATGCAAAATCCCCATATATATAAATGTGTTTCTAAGAGAGATGAAATACTTATAAAAAATAGTACGTTTTTGCTATATTTGAATTTTAAACTTGAATAATAACACTTCGTTAACAAACTCTTTTACTAGCAGATTTCGATGCCCTTCTCGGTAAAATAATTCTTTAACAAATTCTTATCATGTACTTATAATTATTATATATATGTTTTTTTTAAGTGATAAATGTATATTTTACCTTTGTTCCAAAAAAAGAAAGAAAGTATGTATATCTTTTTTATTTTCTTACTTTTCGGAATTTGAAAGTGCATGGTCATAGACCTATGATATTTAATATTCTTGGCCAAACTAAAACTTTTTTATTTTTTTATTTTTTTTATTTTTTTTTAGAGATATCGTTACAATCCTTTGTTTCAAAATAAGAATATATATATATATATATATGTAAATTTACAGTAAATAAAAAATGAAAAAAAAGAAAAGAAAAACCGAACTTCATCCCCACACCTTTCACTTGGTGTTGAATTAGAAAATAATAGTAAAGAAATACTTTTCATCTGTGATTTTTTTTATATGAAAGTACCAGTGTAGTCTTTGAACATGAATTTGTCGTGGTTAAGTGTCTTTATATCTTTTTTTAAAAAAAAAGTCTTTATATCTTTGTAATAATTAGAACAATTTAGTATTTGCTTTTAAACTTTATAGCAATTTAGTCTCTATTGCTCAAATATAATTCTAGAACAATAAATTGTATTAATCTATTTATAAATTGTCACTTGACATAGTTTCCAACTCTATATCCGAATGCCATGAAGGATAACTAATGATTTTATAACTAAGTTCACTAGTTGGTTTCAAACTCAAGACATAGATTATTACTAAAAAGACTATTAATATGGAGTAAATAAATATATAGTGAGATTTTTTTATATGCAGTTTTTTAGTTTACTTAGATATATGTAGATTGATAAATAAATATATATATATATATACACGAAATTTATTTTTTTGTTTTGTTGAAAAACAATTGAAAATTTTAATATGGAGTAAACACAATAATTTTGAATTTATTGTTTTTTTAATGAAACCATACACAACCAAATTGTAGTCGTAACTGTATGTTCTAGTACTTAACCTACTTGCATATGAATAGAAAGGCTAAAATTGAAATAATAAGCTAGTACACACCTTTACATGGGTTGGCTTCGTGATCCTTGCAATTAAAATCCCACGAATTTATAGTTTTTTGTAACAAAATAGGCAAATTCACCACATTTTCCAGAAGTTCGTTCGACTCCCAACACAAAATAGTCCTAGTGGTCCTTTCGACTCCCATACTAATTGCGACTCTCTTCTCCAATCAAATGCTTTCGTGACATGCGATCGTTTGCACTCACGTTATAGATGCCTCACCTTCGAATGTACTATTGTATACCCGCCATTATAATGAATGCAATAATATTATATTGTTGTGTACCCCATCATAATGATGATTGCATTGAAATTGTGGTTGAAATTTATTTTTTTTCTTTTGTTGAAAAACAAATGAAAATTTTAAAATGGAGTAAGCACAATAATTTTGAATTATTGGTTTTTGAATGAAACCATACACAACCAACTTGTAGTCGTAACTATACTTCTAGTACTTAACCTACTTGCATATGAATAAAAATGCTAAAATTGAAATAATAAGCTAGTACACACCTTTACATGCTTTGGCTTCGTGATCCTTGCAATTAAAATCCCACGAATTTTTAGTTTTTTGTAACAAAATAGGCGAATTCACCACATTTTTCAGATGTTCGTTCGACTCCCAGCACAAAATAGTCCTAGTGGTCCTTTCGACTCTCATACCAATTGCGATTCTCTTCTCCTATCAATGTTGTCGTGACATGCAATCGTTTGCACTCACGTTGTAGACGCCTCACCTTCAACGTACTATTGTGTACCTGCCATTATAATGAATGCAATAGTATTATATTGTTGCGTACCCCATCATAATGATGATTGCATTGAAAAATCTTGCATAGTATAGATTTAATGACGCTGCCTGGTTTTGGGTTATACCTATACCACAAAATAACATAAAACGTAAGGTACTGCATGGTGCACAAACGACTACACAACACTATTAGGTACTGTTGAGTACATGCCTTTAAAACAGAATATGTGTCTTCTATTTTAAGCACCTTTTATTCATGATTACATACCACTATGTACCATTGACAGAGTCCCTTTACCCTTTAAAGAACTCCAAGATATAAATTAGTAGCGCCTCGGTACTTGACTTTGTAAAATCAGAAGAAAAAAAAATTGATTGAATTGTCAAGGTTGAAGGTGCTTCAATGGCGGCTGTGGAGGTTGCAGAAGAGCTGAAGATGGCTGTTGTTGAAGAAAAGAAAAAATCGTCGTGAAAAGTGTGAAGGATGAAATTTCAAGCCAATCTCCATGGAAAAAGCAACCACCTCTTAGATCTAAATGTGCGATTGAAAGAAAAGCTTTGATTGAGCTTAAATCTAAACTCGAAGAAGCCATTCTCGGTAACAATCTCTTTGAAAAAGACAAACCGAAGAACAAGGAAAAAGAAATAGAGCAACTTAGTGAAGAACAGAAAAAAAAAAAAAAAATGAGAAGATAATAGAAGAAGAAAATCCATTAGAGAAAGTTGAAAAAAAAGAAAAGAAAACAAAAGAGGAGAAAAGGGCAATGATGAAACTGATTTAAAAATGAGATTGTCATCAAATGAGCATATTCTGTTCCCTAAAATCATAGTGTATCCCTTTAATGAGGGAGAAATTAATTTTTTTCATTGAAATTGTTAAAAAAAGAAAACGAAAAAGAAAATTATGGTAGGGTATAATGGGAACAAATTTAATCTCTCTTCCCTCTAAATATGGAATTAGACATTTAGTGTTAGAATGAGTTTATCGGTAATAGAAATCAATCAGTAATAAAACTAAACCAATGATAAAATTCAATCACTCAAGTTGAATTTTCTACCATAAATAAATTAATTTTGATTAAAATATTTTGTCATTTTTATTATACATGCAAAATGCTCATGTATATATTTTTGTAAAATAGTATTAAGATGTTAGCAAATAAAATTGGCTCATAAAATTTTGAGTATAGAGCTAACTCTTTTTTATATATTATAAAAAAAATAGAAGACATCATTCAAAGACTATTACTAAAAAGACTACTGATATTTAGTGAGATTATAAATATATATATTTGTAAACTATGAACATTAAGATGTTAGCTAATAAAATTGGCACCTATTTTTATGAAAATTTTCAGTATAGCATCTAGTTTTTGTTTATATAATATTAATTTTTTAAAAAAAATTTGAAACAAGGTTAACTAACTATTAAAAAAATAATTATAAAATTTATAGTAAAGAACTAAAATTATTATTATTATTATTTTATGATCAAAAGTTAAAAGCTTCACTATCTTATATTCAAACATCATTGCCCGTCGATATGACATTATGATATATTATAGGAGAATAAACATTATGTTTATAAATTAATGTCACATTTCAAACTCATGATTTAAAAAAATATATATTCTCGAATCTCAAATCTTCGACTGACTGCGATGACAGCACTGCCCCTCAAACTCATAGAAATCAAATTATTACATATTAAAGTTGAGAAAAGTAATCGTACATCGCAAACTAAAGTGATAAATTTCACGTACATGAACAATTAGGCACGAAAATTATTTTTGACAAAGGAAAAAAAATTTGTTCTCTCTTATATAAGCCTGTTTAATACATAGCAGAATTATATTAATCAATTATAGATAAACTCTCTAATTTTTTTATCAAAAAAAAAAAAAACTCTCTAATTTTTATATAAATCAATTGAACCAATCAATACCACATTAAATATTATTATTTAAATTTTTTTACACGCATGCCTTGATTTTATGGAGATATATAATTTTATAGTTTGATTAGTCTTTGTTTTCCCATGAATCAAATTGGCCATTTTTCTTCCCAAATTATGACGTGTCAGTTGATTAGTGGTCTGTGAAATTAGTTCCCAACACGGCAGGTTAACTTAAAATCTAAATGAGCTCCAAACATTTTACTATAAATAGCATATGCTAAGATATATATTTCATTCATTACTCATTAAGTTTTCAAAGCTTAAGCAAATTGAATTTGGTGTAAAAAATGGCGAACCAAGCAGCCCTTGTTGCATCATTCCTCTTCTTCCTCTTAGGTACATTCATTGTTTCTCATTTCGAGTTTTATATGTGTTTCTTATAATATTAAATCACTGTTGAGTCAAAAAGTTTAAACGAGTGTGATAACTATTTTATTTTTAGTTTTTTGTTTTTGAAATTTAAGCATATAATAATTATTTCACCATATATTTTTTTATTTGAATATCTCCATTTTACTATGCTTTTAAAAACCAAATTAAAATTTGAAAAAAAAGAAAAAGTAGATTCTAAAAATTTGTTTTTGTTTTTAAAATTAAGTTAGTATTTGCCAACTTTCTTAAAGAAAGATTAAACACATGACATTTGAATAAAACTAAGATTAAATTTTAAAAATAAAAAACAAAAAATAAGATGGTTATCAAATAAATGACGTCTCCAAAGGGTGGCGCAGTTGGTTGAAAACTTGGATTTTTAAGGTATGCTCTTCTCAAAGTCTCAGTTCAAGACTCACCTATGGCATTAATTTGTAGATACTTTTCATGTCTCCATTCCTTCGATGTCTCCGGATGCTGGCGTGGTTAACCTTATTTCAAAAAAATAAAAAAAAAAGTTTAAGTATCTTATTTGATAACAATTTTGTTTTTTGAAATGGTACATCTTTCTTACCAATTATCTACCATTAATTTTAATCTTCTCTACCATAATTTTCATTTTGAAAAAGTATTTTAATTTGTATCCAACTTTTTTTTAAAAAAACAAGTTTTTGAATTTTTCTTAGTTTTTATTAAGTAGTTCTAAAAATGATGTGTGTGAAAATGCAAAACATGTAATACAACCCGCCTTAATATCTTTTAATTCAAGAATCGAGATTTGAATTCAACGGTTTTGATTTTTTTAAAACAAAAAAGAAAAATCCAAAAATTCAATTTTTAGTTTTTAGGTATTGAAAATTATGCTTATTTTAATTTCTCATCATTTCCGCCGATTACTATGGTTTTAGCCAACTTCAACATTTTTTTAATAAATCATTATAATTTTTAATCAATTATAATAATACAATCACTCAAAACTTGAAACTTTGCTCCTCTAAATTAAGAATTGAATAAAATCCATCCTAAATTTGTTATCAAGATAGATTGTAAGACGGGAAGTGAAATTGAGTCGTCTGAAAAATTAATCCGACAGTCATTTAGAATTTGAAACTTTGAGAAGAGTTAGAAGATGCTCAAATCGTGGGCCGCTCTTAGGAAAGAAAGAAAATATATTGAATTTTTAAATTTTGACATAGTATTCTAAAAAAAAGAAAAATATATATAAACTTTATTAACATCATTGCACTATTTCATTTCTCCAGGAACAGAAGCTGCGACATTTACAGTAAGAAACAATTGTGGATCAACCATATGGCCAGCAACGTTAACAAGCGGTCCAGGTCAACCCCAACTATCAACAACCGGGTTCGAGTTAGCTCCCGGAGCATCAAGGTCATTCAACGTCCCAGCGCCATGGACCGGGCGAGTGTGGGCACGAACCCGATGCTCCAACAACGGAGGACGGTTCACCTGCCTGACCGGAGACTGCGGTCGCGGACTCTCCTGCAGCGGTGCAGGAGGAGTTCCACCTGTAACCCTAGCCGAATTCACCATCGCCTCCAACGGCGGCCAAGATTTCTACGACGTGAGCCTCGTGGATGGCTTCAACATCCCAGCCACCATCACGACACAAGGCGGGTCAGGGCCATGCAGATCCTCAAACTGTCGAGCCAACGTGAACCGGGTTTGTCCAGCAGAGCTGCAGGTGAAGGCAGGCAACGAGGTGATCGCGTGCAAGAGCGCTTGCCTTGCATTCAACCAGCCTCAATACTGCTGCACCGGAGAGTTTAACGACCCTAACAAGTGCAGGCCAACGAACTATTCGATGATTTTCGAGAACCAGTGCCCGGATGCTTACAGCTATGCATATGATGATAAGAACAGTACTTTTACTTGCAACAATAGGCCTAATTATGTGATCACATTCTGTGGTTGAAGATCGGAAGAAGAGAATTTAAGAATAAATACAACGCGTAGTGGGGCGTTGAGGTAATGAGACAATAGACCATATTATGTAATAATTTGACACTCTTATGTCAAAGTCAATATGGTGCATTAATAGTAAGAAGAAATAAAAAATCAAACTTTTAATTAATTACAACCCTCTCTCTTAACTATTATGTGAACTAAGAAAGTTGAAGTAATGATTATTAAAACAACAAAATTTCCGATTTAAGTTTCACAATATTTTTAAATTTTCTTTTTTTCATGTTCATAGAAACTTCTCAAAGTTTAAAAGTATTTTTGACAAGTGATTCACAATTTATGACATTTTCTATACATTAGTCTAAAATTTTCACAAACAACAGATTAGATGAGGAGAATATCATAGATATATAAGTCACGATAACTATCATTATGAATATAAAATTTTTAAATGAAACACAAAACAAATTAACGATGAGGATATATGTTCAAAAATTAAATAATTTCACACCAATATCGAAATCTAAATAGGGTTTTCATCGTTACAATGAGTTGATAGAATAATTGAGCTTGCGTAATCATATTTTTGGATTTTTTTTAAACTTTGTTTTTAGAACAAGTTGCTTCTTTAATGCCAATGTAATTATAACATATACTTGAAGCCAAAACAAGGCTAGAAAGAGAACTCTCTTGGGCACGGTTAAGGGTTTCTTGAAGATTTGTTTAGTTGCTAATTTTTACTTCATTGGTTTTTATCTCGTGGACTTGTAATTTTTATTTTGTTGGCTGTTTGAATTTTTCAGATTTTCATGGGTTTTTTAGGTTGGGGGGTTTTATGGTCGAAAATTAATGAATGAGATCTAATTGATAAAGGAATTTTCTGTTGAGTTTGTCGAGTACATCTGGGTTATCTCTGTCCCTTTACGGGGTTGGAGTTCTCCTATTATTCAACTACTTTGGTGGATTCATATTCTTTGGTGAATAATATAGATGATGGATTAATTTTCAAAAGGGCTTCAAACCTCAACACTTTGTGAGTTAACATTTGGCTGTAAGATCTTTTAATGCTCTTGTTTTAAGTAGGGGCATACATGGTCTGAGATTGATGGGGTTAGGGGTCAATCCTCCTTGGATGAGTTAGGAGGATTGTGTTGAGTTCTCGGGTTGTATTAATTTCATTTTTCTTCTATAAATAAAATAGTTCTATTCACACTCCCACAAATATATATCAAATGAATAAAGATGAATGGTACTATACTTGAACTTAGTTCCCTATTTTATTAGAACATGTTATTAATCAATATTCTAATTAAAAACCTATCTTATTAATTAATTTCTCTTCTCTCACACACACACACACATATATATATATTATTCCTTAATTCGAGTTGAGTTGAACGGGTAAAAAATTGGTCAACTCTAGAACCAACCCAATCCAACGAAAATAAAAAGTCATACCCAAATGTCATGGGACTTATCACCAAACTCTATAATACTTGGATGTTAAAAAAATTCATAGGAAATTAATTATAACATGAATTGAACTTTTTTTTGGAAAAAAAACGATATATTGATATGTCATGTTAGACATGTAAAAAGAGTTTACAAGAAAGTATGTCAATTTTTTACAATAGAATCTATATTATAGTTAACAAAGTGTGATTGGATATAATATACCAAGAAACCGCCATAAGAATAATGCTTTCCCAAATAAGGCTCGGCGATCTTGGTTTAATTTTTACTCCTCTTTAAAAATCATCCCATTTCTTTCCCTCCATAGCCACCTAAAAATCACCTTCAAGAGCTCCACCATTTTAGCAGGATTTAGAAAAATTTCCCCCATAAAAAAAAGTGTTTGATTGATTGGAAATTTTTAATATTATCAATATAACCGCTTGGGAAAAATTCCACATTTGCCTCGTATATGAGTAGCTAACAACTAGATGATTGTTGTTTTCTCCATTCTCATAATAATAGAGATTGCACATGGATGGACTAAGGCATTTCAATAATTGCCTCCTCCATACTGTCAGCTGTATACAACCTTTGTAAAATAATGTCCATATAAAAATGTTTATTTTTTTGACAATAGATATCTTCCAAAAAGTAGCCGTAGATTAATGAATAAGGGAATTATTGTCGCACTATAGATTAAATTCATGATCTATTAATTTTTCAAGCCCCCTCTTAACCACTAAATCACTTCATGTTAGCCTACACGAGTAATAGCTCAAGTGACATCGAAGTACATTTAGTGACCTTAAGGTCATAGGTCCAAATTCCCCCACCCCCAAATGTTGTATACTCAAAAAAAAAAAAAAAAATCACTTCATGATCTATTAATTTTTCAAGCCCTCTCTTAACCATTAAATCACTTCATGATGATTCATGTTTAGAACATAATATCTTACCATTCCTCTCCAACCAAAACAAGTAAAAGTGTGGAGATACTCACCTTATAATCATTTATCCCATAAAAAAAGTGCAAAGAGTCTTCAACATTCTTGTAATAGATATGTGCTACTCCTCTCACTATAATTCGAGATCATTAAAATATTTAATGAATTTAATTTGGGAAATTGTAGTAACTAGATCACATTGGAAAAATATTTGCAAATATAGACGTCCAAGTTTTTTTTTTTTGCAAAGTTAACTTTTTTTATTAAAAATCGAAATTATTAATTTTTCCTTGATACCATTTTGCCCTTCCTCATATTTAATATTAAATTTTCGAATTAAATGTCTCATTTTGCATACTTCTCATCCTTTTAAAACATACCATATATAATTGTCAACTCTTTTAATGCAATGAGATTTAATTTCTTTTCTCATTTATCTCATCTTTCTTCCTATTTTATTTTCGTTTCACTTTTCTTCCTCCATTCTCCATTCCTCCATTTTTCGTTTCTTCAGCTCCATTCAATCTTTCTTTTCACATTTCGGCCACCACGTAAATTGTCGTCGACCCAAAGTTCCGATCGGACGGTATAATCATACGTCTTCAGTCATCTCTTATCAATAATCTTCGTTTTTCACAGTATTTGTATTACTTTTTTGTTCTTTATTCATCACCATTAGCAGGTTGTTGTTCGTTCCAGTATAATCGTGATTCGATATGTCCCAAATGGTTTAGTATGGTATGTCCTTTTATTCATATTCTATCATTTCTGTACATTTAACTCATTTAAATTCCAGTATTTAGAATGTCAAAATTTATGCTTAGAAATGCAGTAAAATCATATGTAGAACAATAGTTTTTTCGTACTTTGATTTCCGTATTCTGGTATAATTGACTGTATATACATCTACAAAATTGTACAATTGAGTATATACTGTATGTTCATACGGTGTTTTTAGGTTAGTTATACTGTACATCTTCTCCTTATAGATTCATCAATCATTTTATTTGTATAATACCATTAATACTTATAGTTTGTCATATACTGTTTTATTACTATATAAACTATACAAAACTCTATATATTTCATTATTTTATTATACATATTGTAAAACTTACACGGTACATTTATGGTTTATTATTCATTCTATTCATGTCTAATACATTTTTCGTACTCATATTACTATCCATTACATTTCTATTCCGCAATACGGTATTGTTTTTATACATGTATATTATACGACTTATAATATAAGACAATACTGTTTGAACATTTTTGTAATACTATACAACTTTTCCTTATAGGTTCAACAAGCATCTCAATCCCTATTGCACGTAGTGGTCAGTAGGATGAAAATGAAGATGTATCATAATCATGAAGTAGTTGAAGAGCGTTGCATAAATATTGAGGAATGCATTCACCCAATGATGATTTTACATTACAGTATTTTTTTATGCCGAACACTTTCAGTTTCAATTTTGTAACCTATGAGACCTTTTTTATTTACTAATGATCTCACTTTAAATAGTAATTTTGTGTGAAGTTGCTCCAACAGTATGAGTCTCTATCAATTCACAAATATTATGTATGTTATTTCAAAACGTTTTACTATACGGTATTGTACACCAAAAAATGTCTACATTTAAAATTACTTGTTCGTTGTCGCAAATATATTAAATCACACTACAAGTATCCATATCAGCAAATTAAACATTTTAAAAAAAACATAAAGTTTTAAAATATAGTATGATACATGATATATTATGGGTGTACCGTATATACAAAGTTATTTCAATACTGTGTGGTTATCAAACGGGTGCTGATTTCAATCAAGAAAATTGAACGTTCAACAATTCATACGGTCTATTTATGAACAAAATTACCATAATCAAATAACATGTCAATTACTAACTATATTGTACATGTACATTACTAACCATACTATATGTAAATGACAACTCTACCTCTAAGAATATACTTTCGCCACTTTTGTTCAACAATTAATGCACCATAAATTGACGATTTCTAGTTTTCCATGATTAATGCACCCTAAATTGTCGGTTTCTAGTATTCCACAATTAATGCACTATAAATTGGCAATTTCTGGTTTGGAATGTGAGATGAATTTTATTTTTTAAAATTTCCCTTCCCAAATGAAAAAACAATAAATTAAGGGTATTGTTGTAGTTAGTTATTTCGGAATTTATAAAATATTAAAATAAATTCTAATTTTACTAATATTTTTGCCGATATTTGCAAATATTTTTCATATAGGTCTATTTATGAAAAAAAACCCATTTAATTTTCACACAAACCCTACAAAAAAGACATTACTCCAATTTTTATGATCGAACTCGTGGCCGTAGTGTTAGAACTAAATTATTGCCAAATAATGAAATCACTAAACTACTAGTCCTTTCCGTGGACATGAGTGACTTTCAGAAGAATGACCCATTCCTATAGAAATCAGGAATTCATCGCTTCCCTATTGAATCCTCAAATTCGAATGATTTACTTTACTCTATTGCCACTAACTTGTACAAAGAAAAAAGAGAACACCAAACAAATCTAGGTACGAGCTGTCTATAGTTTGTTTTTTTTTTTTTTTTTTTTTTTTTGAAGCAAGGGTAGTTTGTTTCTTTATCAATGGGGTTAGGTTAAATGCAATTTAAATAAAAATCAAATTAAGATTTTAATTTATAATAAATATGCATATACAAAATTTTAAAAATAGTTAAATCCATAGACATAAATATACATACTAAACATTCTAAAATTCTATATATCTATAGTAAAATTAACAAATAAAATGAAATAGTTGTATATAAATACTATTTGTATACTAATTATTAATTAAGATAGTTTATAAATATAAAATTAGTAATGACAGGTTTCTAATTGAAAAATAAGAAATAAAAAATAAAACTTGTTTGAAAACCATTTTTTTAGAGTTTAAGATGAATTAAGTCAACTAGTATAAAACTATATAAGATGGAGTTAAACATTATAAAATATATTGTAAATAAATATAAATAACTCTCGAAGTTAAATCAATAACAAATTTGATTCCTTATAACTGACTGTCATTTTTTTAAGAATAACGGTGCATAACAGGTTCGAGTCTGAGAATTGATATTTGTCCCCCTCCTTTAATATGCAATAAAAAAAATAATGATATCGATCTAAATCAAACATATATATATTTATGAGGGAGATCCACAAACTCTAAATAGAGAACATTTTTCAAGCTCGAACCTATAATTGTGAAGTTAAACTGGATTAACACAAATAAAATAATCAATGCGCTACCGACCCATTCAATTCAAACTAAAATATATTGATTTGCATGAAGTAAGGTAAAATATTTAAGATTTTTTTTTTTAAAAAAAAAGTTCTCAAGGGACAGTCCAACAGTTGAGACTAAAGACTTCAAGGTATACTAATTACTTGAAAGATTCATTCGAAGTATCTCGGTGCCACAGTCTATGGACAGACCAGTGGTGTCCCGGATATAGGAAATCGAAACTCCAATTTTCCGGTTTTCAAAAAATAAAAATTAATTAAAAAAAAGAAAAGAAAAAGTAAAATATTTATGGGAGAATAAATATGTATTTTAGTAAAAAAAAAAAGCATGATTATTACTAACATAATACTTTAGGGATAATTTGTGTATGTGCAATTTTCCCTAATTTTTTTTTTTTTAAATGTTCAATTACATGTTATGCATTTTTATATGAAAAATACTTGCCTCCTTGTTACCAAGGAGGCAAACCCACCTTAAAGTTGACGTGGTACCATTTGGTATCACAAATATTTTGTTTCAACCCTGCATTTTTAAAAAAAATAAAAAAATTTGTGGTACAAATGGTGTCACATCACCCTTAAGGAGGGCTTGTCTTCTTAATCATAAGAAGGCAAATATTGCTCTTTTTATATTGTATGACATAATTCATTTTAACTTATTAAAAAAAAAAATAAGTATCAAATAAGTCTTATTTAAACTGATGGTCACTGACACATTTAGTTATCTTGTCGGTATTTGACTTTCATGTTATTTGAGTCTTGGTCACCCCTTCCCCCCACTTTGTACTAAAAAAAATAAGCCTTATTTAAAATCGTCGGCTCTTATTTATTTGTCCTACACAATGCTCAGCCATTCAATGTCTCTGTTTTATTTTTTAGTTTTTCATTTTTTATTTTAATTTTTTGTTTTAAAAAATAAAAACCATATGTATTTGATAATTTATTTTAGTTTTGTGTTTTAAAAACTAAAAACCAAAAAATAATATGTTCGATAACTGTTTCTTGTTTTTAAATATCAGATTTTGTTTATATTTCTTTTAGTTTTTAAATATTTATTTTTTATTTTTTCATGCTTTTTAAAAACAAAAACAAAAATATATTTTTGAAAACTATTTTTTTAGTTTTTAGATTTTTTTTTAATATTTCAAAAACAAAAACTAAAATTGATTATCAAAGGTTTTTAAAAGTATTAAAAACAAAAACAAAAAAATAAGGACTTAAGAATTGAAAATATATTGATGTCACTAACTTAAAATCTTTTTTAATATATATATATATATATAATTATAATAATAATAATAATGTTCGAAGTTGTGAGAGGCATTAGAAAAGTCGAAATTCCATTTTCGTGTGGGACAAAGACTTTGAACAATTATTTTAAGAAATAAGAGGCGGCTTCTCCAACGCACCTCATAAGTCACACATTCATTTAAGACTCCTCTAATTTTATTCAATCTATAAACGAAATATGCGCCCTAAATTCCAAAATTCCACCATTCTTTTATTTTTAATATTTGCTCTTTTTTTTCACTAAATTCTTTAAAATATTGTTGATATTGAATTTATATTTATATTTATCAAGGACAAAGTCAAAGATGTGCGTGGTGTTAAAACACCAACCCTTTCATATTTTAGTTAGTTTCTTAAACAAGTAGTTTTATAATTTTTCAAATTGTTCTCAATTGCTTACATTCCTTTTAGATTCGTTGATTATAAATAACATCTTTCAAATGTAACCATCGTCGCGTAGAGTAAGATTAATGATGTGTTTAATGTGTCACGTTTTCGATAACATATTCAAGCCAAGAATTAGATTTCTTTTGAGAGCAACTCCAATGAGTTTGGTCTACTCAATTACAAGTAGAGTCTTCGTCTTGACGAGTTGTGATAGGATCTAGATGACCTCTTGTTAGGTACAAAGCTTCTAAATAAATCTCCCTAATTAATTTTTACCTAATTAGACGGGGATTGAGCAGAATCCAAGTAGGGTCCGATATTTTCTTGCTCATATCTTTTTTGGCTGTCGTCAAACATTTTAACTCGAATTTTTTCCATAACTATTATAAAGAGTTTTCATCATTTCTCATAAAGATATAAATTGTAGTCAAATTAAAAACAAACGCTATTACAATTGAAATTTAGAAGAAAACAAATCTTGCTTTTCTGAAACCTTTAAGAAAATCAAAGAAATTTTAAAATTTGAAAAAAAAAAGTTTTTAAATATTTTTTTTTAGAGTTTAACAATAATTAAAATTGACAGAAAATTGGAACGCACAAAATAAATAAATCAATTATATATGTATATATATAATTTAATTTAGTTTTAAATTGTGTTCTAAGAGTGATTAAATATTTACCGAAAAGAATAGTAAGAAACAAGCATATATAGTTTTTAAACATAAAAAAAAACAAAGCTTACAAAGATCCATTGATTTTCTTCTTTTTATTATTATTTTTTTTTTTGAGATGGAAGGCCCCTTGTTTTGAAACATAAATTTTAAGCTTGAATAATAACAGATGGTTAACAAATTCTTATCATGTTATAATTGTATTGTATATACGTTTTTTTACCTGAGAAATGTATATATACCTTTTTTATTTTCTTACTTTTTTCGGAATTTGAGAGTGCATGGTGAAGCAGTTTATACATGAGCTTGGCTTCAAGCAACAACGGTATGTGATATTCTGTGACAATCAGAGTGCTATTCATCTTGGTAAGAACTCTACATTTCATTCCAGAACTAAACATATATATGTGAGGTATCACTGGATGAGAGATGCATTGAATGATGACTTGTTTGAGCTTGAGAAGGTACATACGGATCATAATGGGTCTGATATGCTGACTAAGAATCTAGCAAGAGAGAAACTTTAGTTTTGTCGTTCCGCTGTGGGAATGGCAAGTTCCTCCACACAGTGAATAGGGGGAGATTTGTTGGGTTTTTATTCACATTGTGAAGGCCCATCAAATAAGGCCCATTAGGGCTAAGTGTTTTAAAGTGCATTTCGTCACTTTGGTAGAGAGAACACACAAGAAAAAGGAGAGCTGGAAATCAGCAGTCAGAGAGAGAAACAACTTAGAGAGAGAAAGTAAATAGAGAGGAAAAGAAGTTTCTGCCCAGCTTCGGTATTTTGGCGTTTTCGAGCGATTGCACCGTTGGATCGAGCTGAAATTTGGACAGCACGTTCTTGACACGAGGGTCTTCAATCTGAACGGTGGAGATTCGGTTCCACATTTTTGTGAGATCTTTCTATTTATCTCTCTTGATTTGTGTTGTTTGTTATCGAGATTAGTTTATCTTGAGTTGTTATGTGTTGTATACCTCTAGTTGTAACTAGAGAGAACTTGTTGTAGCTCATTATCGATTATAGTGGAGATTTGACTTCGGTCCATGATTTTTTACTCCTCGCCTTGAGGAGGTTTTTCCATGTTAAAATTGTTGTGTTGTGCTTGATATTTCTACCACATACTTTATGCTTGCTGTTTTTCATTAGGAACACAAGAGGGGAATAGTTGATCCATATTAGAATTGTGTTTATTCCCAACACATGGTCATAGCTTATGATATAATTAATTTCGTATTGATGTTGACTTAACTAAAGTTACTTCTCCTCATTTTTTTGTAAGGTTATCGTTCTAAAAATATATATACATTACCAACATAAGTGTATATATACTCATAATTAGAGATCGTTTGTTTATTATTATTGAAATTAAAAAATTTAACAATTTTTTTTCATAATAAGAATATATAAGAAATAGAAACGAAAAATAGGAATGATAACGTTCCCGTTTCGTGTTTCTTGTTTCTTAATTCTTGTTTCTTGTTTTTTGTTTCTTGACTTTTTAAAATAAGAAATAAAAATGTGTTTGATATCTATTTCTGTTTCTTATTTCTTAAAAAAAAAAGTAAGAAACAAAAACAAACTTGTTTGATTTTTTTTTTTTTAAAAGGATACTTTCATTAAGGTATGCTAGGAGCATACAAAGAGCCACAAAACCAAGGAAAGAGTTATAAAAACGCTTTCCGATTGAGAGCTAGTGGCTATGTCATAGTCTTTAAATACACACGATTTATAACACCAAGAAGTGAATAAAATTACAATATCCTCCCAAATAGTGTCCGGCCTTCTAGCCTTATAGCCGTCTTAAAAAATACGTGAGTTTCGTTCCTTTCAAATACACCACATGACAGCTCCAACAATGTTGAGCTTTGGTGGAAGATGATAAGTGGAAAAAAGAAACCAGAAAATCTGCCATTGTGGAATGGTTACCTGTTTCCAATAGAGGAAAATGAAGAGCATCCCACAAGCTTTTAGCATATGAACAATGCTCTCAGAGTTAGAACAACAGAGATAGCCCAAACAACAGAGATTGCACCATTGAGGGCTATGGCATGCGTTTTTCATCCTTTTTTGAACCATGTCGCAAGTATTGAGGCCAATATGAAATATGGACCATATGAAAAATTTAATCTTCTTGGGAAGAGTAGTACTCTAAAATTTTTAATAAGAAGAACCATTATTCATCAGCAGCTTGAGAGATTTAACTGTAAAACTAGCAGAGATATTAGGCTTCCAAAAAATAACATCCTCTCTATTTGATGAAGGATGAGGCCAAGAAGATGAGAGAGCATTCCATCTGTTTATCTCACTATATAAAAAAGGGCGAGAAGGAAATATATTCAAACTCAACGAATTATAGCACCAAGCATCATGAACCGAAATAGTCTTGCAGGAAGATAAAGCATAAAACCGAGGTGCACAATCCTGTCCAATTGTCATACCAAAAAGTAGTAGTATGACCATTATTAATGCGCCAAAAAATATGGGGAAGAACCGAATCCCTTAAATTAGCAATTACTTTCCAAGGAGATCTATAGCTGCTCAATCTGTTGTGAATGGGAAGATCACCCATGTAAGAAGAGAGATATTTATGATCAATAAGGCGTTTCCACAACGCTGCTTTCTCATTAAAAAAAACTCCAAATCCACTTTCCAAGCAGAGCCTGATTCATGGTATTAATCTTTGAGATACCGAGGCCACCAAATTCTTTGGGTTTGGTCACCATATCCCACCTCACTAAAAAACTACCACCTTTGCTATCCGCACCTTTCCAAAGAAATTTTTTAAACAACTTTTCTATTCCTTTACAAATAGACGCAGGTGCATGGAAAATCGAAAGCATATAAGTGGGGAGGTTGCTGAGAACTGATTGGATGAGAGTGAGGCGCCCACCTTTAGATAGATAAAAGTATAAGTGGAGAGGTTGCTGAAAACAAACTTGTTTGATAACCATTTCTTATTTCTAGTTTTTTTTATTATTATTATTGTTGTTGTTGTTGTTGTTGTTGTTGTTGGCTTTTTGGTCATCTCAAATTAATTAATTTTAACTAATTAATTCATTAATGTTTTGATGATAACAAACTTGAAATTTATTTACCAAAAAATATAGTGTTTTGGAGTATACATTTTGTAGAGCTTGAAATAATAATTCAAACACATTTTGAATTAATCAAATCAAAGTTAAAATGAAAAAGTTATGACCTAAAAAATTTTGAATGGTAAATCCCAACGTGATGATGTAGCAAAAATTGGCCAATCCAAGAGCTACATGACATGTGGAGCCTTGGATGTTTGACATTTGTATTTCTTTTTGTGTTATAAAAAGTCAAGGTAAAAGCAAAATAGAAAAGGAAAACAAAGGTATCTATTATTATATTATTATTTGAGGATGTGTCTAACGGTAACTTTCTTAAAAGGGAAAGAAAGTTATATATTGTTATACTACTTTTATGTGTTTGTCCAAATGTAACTTTTTGAATATTATAATATTATTATGTCTTGTGTCTAACGGTAACATTTTTAATATTATAATATTAATGTGTTTTGTATCTAACGGTAACTTTGCATCTTCATGTCTATTTAAGTTTCATCTTCTCCACCAAATGAATACACCAAGTTTCATATTTCTCAATTCTCCAAAAATAAAAGAAGTCTTTACTGTTGCTCTCTTCAAGCTTTCAATTTTTATCTTATTCTTGAGAGAGAAATTATTGTATTGTGAGGATTTGATTTGTGAGAGTTAAATTTGTAAATCCACTCTTGGAGAGAGTTTGTTCATCTTGATCTTACATTTCCAAATCATTGTACGGTTTTCTCTTGATCCATAAAAAGAGAGGTTGTAATGGTTTGATCTTGAGCCGTGGAAAAGATCGGGTTTGTTCTTGCTCCCGCAAAAGGAACGTTGTAACGGTTTGACTCTAAGCCGTGGAAAGAGTCTTCATTGTTTTAGTGGAATACCCAAGAGAAGCTTGGGGAGTGGAGTAGGTGCGCCGAACCACTATAAATTCACGGTGTCAATTTCTCTATCCTTAACTTCTTTTATTTTTTCAACTAATTTATTGTTGTGTTATATTAATTATTCTTATATGTTAATTTGTTGGTATAATTTATCTTGACATATTAGAATTAAATAGGGTGCTTGAAATCGGTCTTTGATAATTTTTTATTTAATTTACATGGTATTCTTGGTTAAATTGATTGTTTAGTAAAAAGTAAATTCATTTGTTTAATTGGGCCCACATTAGGAAAAAGTTTCATAAAGTTTAAAGAAACTCTATTCACCCCTCTCTAGGGTTGTCATACCGATCCTACAATAATAATAATAATAATTATTATTATTATTTAATCTTTAAAAAATGTAGCATGCTTTAAAAATTATATATATAAATCATTATCAAAATTTTGCATGTTATACCATAAATAATTTTTTAGAAGAAAAAAAACAAATGAATCTTGATGTAAAATTAAGGATATATTTGTAATAAATACATATATTACAAGTTTTTTAAATCAAATTATAAATTAATTAATTAAAATAAGATATAAATACGCAATATACTAACCATTAAAAAAAATGATTCTATATATCTATAATAAAATTATAAAATAAAATAAAACAATTAGGTATAAATACTATATTTATACTAATTAAAATAGTTTTTTTATAGTCTAATTAAAATAGTTTATGAATATAAAATTGGGATTTGTTTTGGACAACAAATCGTAGCA
This sequence comes from Sicyos edulis, assembly GCA_036507275.1. Taxonomy (NCBI): domain Eukaryota; kingdom Viridiplantae; phylum Streptophyta; class Magnoliopsida; order Cucurbitales; family Cucurbitaceae; genus Sicyos; species Sicyos edulis. The sequence continues at coordinate 43,777,073 of CM071847.1, read as the reverse complement.
TAATATTTAAGAAATCTATCAATTTTGTAGCAATCAATTTAATGTGATTGAATTGATTTTTTCTATAGATTTTGTTTTCTAAAGTTTTAATATTTGTAGAATTTGTTTTTCAATTTTTATTACTCATGAAAAATCATCTATAAAATTAATATATATTTAAATTAATAATATTGAAATATAAATATTATTATTTATAAAATTAAATTTAAAAATGAGTATATATTAAAATTAAAATAATAAATCATTTATATAAAAAAGAAGTTATTATATATTGAGATTAAAATAAAATAAGAATAAAAGAATTAGAATAATTATTATATATTGAAATTCAAATAAAATAAGAATATTAATATTGTGGTTTTAGGAATTAAAATAATATATTAATATATAAATTAAGAATGAAATGTTGATTTAGAAAAAAAAAAATTAAAATTGGTTTCAAAAAGTTAAAACTAAAAAGAAAAAAATAAAGAGGACGAATGTTTGATGTGGGAGCATTCCAAAAAATCATCCATAATCTTTTCCACCATGCCACAGTTTTGAATTGTGAATAAAATGGACACGGTTTTATAAAAATAAAAGCGAAACTTCAGAAACACATTAAAAACAGAAACGGAACACGAAAAACTCCATTCGAGAGTTTCTCATTTTGGAGTCAAATATTAGAAAAGTTTCTGTAAATTTTGGAAACGAGAAACAGAAACAACTACCAAATAAATCTGTTTCTAAAAAATTGAGAAACAGAAACAAAAAACAAGAAACGGGAATGTTACCAAATGGGCCCTAAGTATATGTAAGAAAATTTTTGTCAAAGGAAAAAAAAAAGCAAATAATGTGTTCAATACGATCTAATACAAAATAAGTTGTTCGCTCTTAAATATAAGTTGTGTTTAATACTCATTCTAATAATCTTTTTTATATAATTCAAATTTTTTTGAAAAATGATACAATTTCATTAAGTATAGGTAAGAAACATATAAAAAAAAAAGACTACAAAAATGATTTCTAATTTAGTGCAATAATAACAATATCATAATGCTTAAATAAAGTTGATTTATTAGTGCATGTAGCAGTCGAGTTGATGATAAACTGTTACATTGTAGCAGCCCATGTAGCATCCTAATAATCTTATAATTCGAATTATATTAATCAATTATAGATAAACTTTCTCATTTTTATAAAGTCAATTGAACCAATCAACATCAGCATAAATATCATTATCTAAATTTTAATGCACACATGTCTTGATTTTATGGAGATATAATTTATAGTTTGATTAGTCTTTTATTTTATTTATTTATTTATGAAAGCAGTTTGATTAGTCTTCGTTTTCCTATGAACCAAAATGGGTAATTTTTCTTCCCAAATTATGCGTACGTGTCAGTTGATTAGTGGTCTGTGCAATTAGTTCCCAACACGGCAGGCTAATTAAAATCTAAATGAGTTCCAAACATTTTGCTATAAATAGCATATGCTTAGATATATATTTTCATTCATTACTCATTAAGTTTTCAAAGCTTAAGCAAATTGAATTTGGTGTAAAAAATGGCGAACCAAGCAGCCCTTGTTGCATCATTCCTCTTCTTCCTCTTAGGTACATTCATTGTTTCTCATTTCGAGTTGAATGTTTCTTTTATAATATTAAATCGCTGTTAAATATTTTTTTTTTTTTACTTCGCTTTTGATAATTTTATTTTTTAAAATGGTGCATTTTTCTTAACATTTCTCTACTATTAGTTTTAATCTTCTCTACCATAAGTTTTTATCTTTTGAAAAAGTATTTGAATTTGTATCCAAATTCTAAAAACAAAAACCAATTAATTTTTTTTTTTTTTAAATGAACTTGATTCTAAAAAATATATTTGAAAATGTTTTTTTTTTTTAAAACAGTCATTTTTTTAGTTTTTAGATATTGAAAATTATGCTTATTATAATTTCTCATCATTTCCGCCAATTACTATGGTTTTAGCCAATTATAAAATTTTTAAATAAATCATTATAACTTTTTAGCTAATTATAATACCTATGATGATTGGGAAATTTGGAGATTTACTCTTATAAATCTAAGAATGGGCACAATGACCCATTCCTAAACTTGTAATCAAGATATATTGTAAGATAGAAACTGAAATAAAGTCGTTTGGAAATTTTATGAAGGGAGTATACTCTCAAAATTGAGATGCATAAACATTACACGACTTTAAGAGACAATGAAAATAAGTATTAGTAACTGGTTAGGATCTCGGAATCTTACTAATACTGAAATGAAATTTAAAAGATTTTGATATCATGCTATTCTTCTTTTTCTTTCTTTTTTTCAAAGTAAAATGCTATTAAAAAGCTTAATTTCATAGATTATAGTGTATTTAATAGGTATTTGTTGTCAATAAATATATCTTTTAACGACATGATGCATAATTTAACAAGTAAGGCAATAAAGTTTTTTTTAAAACAAACTAACTTTCAAATATAGTTGGTTCCAATCCTAGGTATATTTAAAAAATAAAAAATAAAAAGTTTCAATTTTTTTTTTAAAAGCTATTATCTTTATTAACATCATTGCACTATTTCATTACTCCAGGGGCAGAAGCTGCAACATTTACAGTAAGAAACAATTGTGGATCAACCATATGGCCAGCAACGTTAACAAGCGGTCCAGGTCAACCCCAACTATCAACAACCGGGTTCGAGTTAGCTCCCGGAGCATCAAGGTCATTCAACGTCCCAGCGCCATGGACCGGGCGAGTGTGGGCACGAACCCGATGCTCCAACAACGGAGGACGGTTCACCTGCCTGACCGGAGACTGCGGTCGCGGACTCTCCTGCAGCGGTGCAGGAGGAGTTCCACCCACAACCCTAGCCGAATTCACCCTCGCCCCCAATGGTGGCCAAGATTTCTACGACGTGAGCCTTGTGGACGGCTTTGACATCCCAGCCTCCATCACAACCCAAGGTGGCACGGGGCCATGCAGATCCTCGAACTGCCGGGCCAACGTGAATCGGGTTTGCCCGGCAGAGCTGCAGGTGAAGGCGGGCAACGAGGTGATCGCGTGCAAGAGCGCTTGCCTTGCATTCAACCAGCCTCAATACTGCTGCACCGGAGAGTTTAACGACCCTAACAAGTGCAGGCCGACGAAATATTCGATGATTTTCGAGAACCAGTGCCCGGATGCTTACAGCTATGCGTATGATGATAAGAACAGTACTTTTACTTGCAACAATAGCCCAAACTATGTGATCACATTCTGCGGTTGAAGATGGGAAAAGTATTTAAGAATAAAGACAACGCCTTCATGGGCGTTGAGGGAATGGGATTATAGACAATATTGTGTAATAATTTGACACTCTCATGTCAAACTCAATATCGTGTATTAATAGTAAGAAGAAATAAAAATTAAACTTCTATTTAGTTACATCTCTCTTTTAAGAACATTTTTACATTTGTTTATCTAAAGTTAAAGGCAATGATGTATTTTAGTAAAACTTAAAAAAAAAAAAAACATTTTAGTTCTTTGTTTTGGAATTTAGTTAAAATTTGGTGTATTTGGTTTAAAATTGAACATTTTTGTTGAGATAACAAAATTATTAATTATATAAACTAATCTTAAAAAAACAAAGATCAGATTAATTTTAAATTTTGATATATTTATAAAGTGATTAGTTTTTTTTAATAGTTTAACATTTTTAAAGACCAAAGATATGTTTTATTTTTATTTTTTTAATGTTTTAAGAGTAAACTAATAATTCCATTCCAAACTTAAGAATAGGAATATGTTATAAATAAAACAACAATCAAGTAACATAAAAGAGACGTGAGATAAAACGAGAACATTCACGTGATACACTAATGATAAGTTAGCTACGTCCACATATTGAAGAGAGAACGGTTTATTAAGAAGATAAGGATATATACAAATGTAATTTAGTCAAAATGGGCTAGGATTTTAAAAGAGTTTTTATAATGCACACAAATAAGAACTTGGAAAATTGCAATTGATGGCGTATATTTAAATAAAATAATTGCAACTATAGTCAAATTTTGGAGGGACAATTAGAGAAATGTCTAATTTTGGGAAAATTATTAAATAAATGTCTATAGTTTTATGGAGTTTAAATTTATGTCTAATTCTCAATTTTCAAAAATTAATAAATAATTAAATAAATTATAATTTACCCTTATACCCCTATTATTAATAATATTATTTGTAAGTTAATTAATTAGATTTTAAATTCAAAATGTAACCACTGCCAAATCTAAAAACTAGATTTAATGTTAAATTTAACAATCAACCAAATCGGTAACTACAAGTAAAAAATCTTTGAATAACTATATTTCAACATAAAATTTTATAAATCAATGAAAAATTAAAATATTTAACCTTTAAATCCTGGATCCTAAACAATAAAGTTACATATGCTCTTTTTTTTTATCAATTTAAAAATTATTGTAATCTCTAATCTGCTTCAACAATCTAATTAATGACCACAAAACTAAAAAAAGAGTCTGAAAATACATCCAAGATTAATTCGTAAAACAAAATAAGATAGATTTGAGGGTACACAAATGTACATACAATAAAATGAATATTAAATTTGAAAATTTAATAAGTAACAAAAAAAATAACTTAATATGTGACACATGATGACTAGAATTATAATTTTTGTTCGAATTCATGTATAATAGGGATGCATGTTAAACATGTTTATGTTTTGGTGTGTATTCGTGGTCTCTACCTAAAACTAAATAAAATTAGAAATAATATAAATTGGTGGAGTACACAACAACGGTCGATACTCACTTTTTATGTCAAATCGTATGACTTTCGATAATGGCTACTGAAAAATGAAAAATCTGTAAAACAAAAATTGTGAATACCGTGTAAAACACGATTGTGATATATGTGTATCATTCATCAACAATTGTCAAAACCCAAATTTTAAGCCCCACAAAAGGTAATGAGTAGATTAACCGCATAACACTACAACTGAAACTCAAAAACTTCTTAACACTACCTGAACTATTGAGAAGATTAAGCAGTGTTCTCCTTCTCCACAAAATTCTTTCAATCGACATTTTGTCGAAATTTGCAGCATATCTGTAGCTTTTCCCTTTTTAAATAAAAAATTCATCAACTCATGGGAATGTGGAAATTGCAAACGAGATTTAAATTGTGGTATTTATGATAAAATATATCAATTTTTTTATATTAAATTAAATGAACCAAAGATCTAATGACTTGTGTACAATAAAAAAAGGTAATATAAAGTACTTAAGAAAATACATAAGGTGTGATCTAATAACTTATTATTATTTTTATTGGATCAAATAAGTCCTCAACATTTGACAATATAAATCAACTTAAATCTAAATGTTTAAAAGATCTTTTTAATTTTTAAAATTTTTATATATAAATCTATGTAGGTTGTTAGAGGAATTATTTACTCCTTATTTAGTGGGTGGTGATGTTTTTTTATAAAAAAATTAATATGTAACATAAATAAATAGAGTGGGGTATTATAGGGTTATTTTTTTTATCTCTCATCTCAGGATTAAAAAATAGACACTCATTTTAAGTCTAAATATTTTTAGACAATTTTTTATTATGTTTATTAAAAATAGTCATTTACTACATTTCTCAATTTTGAAAATATTTGCATTAATGTTGACGCATATGATCCAATATAAAAGCCCAACATAAAATCATAAACCCAATTACATGTTAATATTATGGGATAATATAGTCCAAATACATCTCAATTGATATTTTTAAAACTTTTTTTTTTTTTTACTTTATAGGTATTTTTGAAAATTTTTAAAGTTTAAGTGTATTTTCGGTAGGGAATCTATATTTATAATTATTTTTTGGATTGATTTTGTAGTTAAGTCGATAAATCAACTCAACCTGTCGTACTTATATAAAAAAGAAAAAAAAATCTAAATCCTTATTTTAGAACAAGATGCTTCAATTAATGCCAAAGTATGTAATTTTAACATACAAGACTAAACGTCAATGCTAGAAAGATGACACTCCCTTTAAGTTCTTGAAAGAGAGATCAGGCTCTAAGCTCCTATGGTTTTTGCTTGGAAGAGATGGTGGTGGCGTTCGTGGTCTCTGGTTGTTTGGCAATTGCTTACGGTAGTCGTTGGTGGTGAAGATCGAGCCTGCATGAATGTCTTTGTTCCGGGCTGCTCGAGATGGCTAAGAGGTGAAGGGTCCATTCTCAATAGAGTTAGTGAAATATACCTCAATAGAGTCACCCATTCTCGTTGAGTGAACAAAAAAAATCTAAATTTTTCGTGAGACATACAAATGTAAATTCATCTAAGAAATAGTACGAGTCATTAAAAATATAACGAATTTAAATCTCACATCCTTCAATGATATCCATTTTCACTAAGACCCGTCCCTAACGAAATGGTGATCAATTAGATAGAAAATGAGAAAATGATCAGCTAGGGAGAAAAGTTAAATGCAAATGCTCATTCTAGTAAAAAAACAAGGAATTTGGTGAGGATAAAGATTGTATCCCGTGGAACGAACGGGAACACAAAAAAGTCATTCCTCAACTCCAGCACGTGAACATCAATCCTCAATTGTCATTAAATTAAAAATGAAATTACAAAAAAAGGTGGCATGATAAGTATTATGAATTCATGGGGAAATTCATTGAAGATTGGAGGTGTACATATATAATTGAGTCAGGTGTTGGAAAAAGAAATAAAAAAAACAGTTATTTTCGTTAATATTGGAGTACCCACCATGTAGCAATGATTTACAGAGAATTGGGAAAATATAAAAATGGCCCATTGCTATACAAATTGGGAATTCAATTCTCTCATTCGGATCCACTCCAAAACACCCCTTTTCTTCTTCTTCTTCTTCATCTTCTTTCTAGGGTTTGTTCCAATTCAATTTTGCAGCGATTTCTCAAATTCCTTGGCAATGGCGAAGAAGAGGAAACAATGCATCATCGATAACATACCCAAGTATTCTCAACAGCGCCGAACCTCACCGCCTCCCAAACGTCGCATTGATTTCTCATCTCTCTTTTGCTATTCCTCTTCAATTCCATATCCAGGTTTCTTTACCTGATTTTGCGATTATTTTTGAGAATTTGAGTCTAGGGTTTGTGGTTCTTAGTGTCATTGTGTTCTCTCTATGATTCATGTTTGTTACTTGTTTTCTGTTTAATTTCATGACCCTGTTATTTAATCTAGTTCTTGGAGAGAAAGGTCTCAGCTTTTTTAGTGATCCATGTAATGGTGCCTCTTTTCAGTTCTAATACTCACCATTTTGTCCCCGAGCGGCAGTCTCGCTGGTTGAGGCTTGGAGCTTTCACGATATACTTTTTGAAGGTCTTAGATTCGAGCACCAGTGACCTTAATTGTAAAATCCCTTGTTGTCTCTTGGATCCAAGCCTTGGAACACTGGTATAGCCGAGCGAAGTTCCAATTTCCCAGTTTCAGGAAAAAAAAAAAAGACTCACCATTGTGTGTTAACTATTTCTTTTCATTCACACTTGGTAAATCCTCTGAGTAAGAATTCATACACAGTAGTTCTGGCAGGAGTGGAGTTCTTTGTGGTTGTAATGTTCAATGTTGTGTATCCTGAGGAGTTGGAACCTCAATATAAAGTTTTAAGTCAGTTAGTTCTGTTCCGAATTCTATTTGTTTGCACTTAGAAACTGTTTTTGAGGAGCTAAAGGAAGAATTTGTCCGAGGAGGTGCTCGCGTCTGATTAGCAAGTTGGTGATCTATTGACCATTTACTGTCAAATAACCCTTACACCTGCTGTTCGCTTCCCGTGACTACGAGTAGATGATGGTTTCCCTTTTTTGTGGTGGTCTCTCTGTTCTGGATATTCTTAGTGTTGTTGGCATTAGTTGAAACCCGTAGCTCCTATTGAGTGGAATTTGTGATTGAAGGATATTAATACGCTTTATGTTTGTTTATCGATAGAAATGATTGTGATACATTAGCCAGATGAATCTATGTCTATCATCCCAATATAAGAAACAAGATATTATTAGCTACTCCTTGTTTATTTGTTGAATGGATATTTATTAGTGCACAAATATCTGGATCGATAAATCCTGTATAGCAATTAACAACTTAACAAGTTTCTTAAGGGGCGCCCCATTGGCAAAGACTTCGGATCTCCAAGGTATACTCCCTTGGACTTCTCAGGTCCAAAAATTGGGAGTGAGCTTAATTGAAAAATACCTTGTTGTCTCCAGCGTCCGGGTCGCACGGGTGCCCTCGAGTATATGGTGGCGTGAAGCTCTAATTTTCGGTTATCAATTTTTTGTTTTAGCAATTCCACAAGTTGATTTTTCATCACATTTTGTTAACCTTTCCTGTTGAAGTGCACTGTGGACATTTTCAGTTGGTTTCTTTTCCCTATAGTATACTGAAAGTTGAAAAATCTCAATGTTAGATTTGAATTACACATTAAATGATTGAAATTGAGCCGGGTATCTTTGGAACATGTTAGGCACAGCTGCCTTGCCAAGATTGCCCTTGAATGAACTTGGATCGTCAAAATCGAGAATGAACCACTTGGATAATTCAAATGAAGAACTCTCATCAAGCTCTCTAGTGAAATGCAGCAACTCCTTCGGGGAAGAACTTAGCCAATGCTCAAGTCCTGATGAATCGAAATCAGATGAACGTCCTCTCAGAAATAGGTTTGCCTTTTTAGTTAATCTGCAGATTAGTATCCATTATCAATCCTCTTTTCTCTAATCATATTAATAACTGTTTTGTTATCCTCTACCAGTTCATGCATGGCTGTATACAAGAGAAGAGGTACTTCTAAAATCTCCTACCCTGTTAGTAATAAATTACCAGATTCAGAAAGCAACAGTCTTTCCACAACTCCAGAGAATGTACAGTTGTGGTCTATTGAAGTAAGTAATGTGTTCTTTGTCAATAATTTTGACCAATTCTTTGAATGTATATTATGATTTTCATTTAGCAATATCCAGCCTTTCTATTTTTCCTTTTGATGTCTATGCTCAAAATTGTGTATGCCATTTACCTTCAGTGTTTCGAAGAGAGGAGTTCAACAACGGTAGAGTTCGAAGATCAATCCTATGGTATGCGCTTGATTTTCGATATCAATATCTTTTGTTTTGTTTTGAAGTTATCTTGGAGATACTATTCCTGTCAACAATACTATGTTCTATGAAATCCAAAGAAAATTAGTATTGATCATGAAGAACAAAAGCATGTGCAACATGGAATTTAATGTTTTATCGACGCATTTTTGAATGATCACGTGTTCCGGCTTCCATTTACTCTATTTGTTTCATGAAGATAGACACCTCATACCAATTACCATGAAAATTTGTTCTATGTTAGAACTAATTACACATTCAAAGATTGTGCGATAACTTTTATACTTGATATTCAACATTTAAAAGTTACATAAACTAGGCCAAATAAGGACCTTGGTAATCATAATATGCTTTGAAGGAATGAGTTCAATCTATGATGGTCGCCTATTTAAAAATTAATTTCCTATGAGTTACTTGTAGTAGGGTCAGGTGGTAATACCGTAAGAAAAGTAGAGGTGTGCATTAGCTGATCTGGACACTCAACAAATATAAAAAAGAATATTTAATTCATTAGCATAACTTTCTCAACTCTTAGTCATGTAAACCTGTATTAACTCCTTTCATTCATACCTTACCATTTTGGACTCTTCTTAAGCAGATAAAGGATCATCATCAAACTCGAGCAGGATTGACGACAACGACCAACATCTCGACAGAGGAAGAGGCAAAAGAGAAAGAAAGCCAAGAGTTCCCTTCGATGTAAGTTGCTGTATCAAGTTGTTTGTCAATCCATGGAATACACTAAAAAGATCAGAGAGTACATGTTATGTTGAAACAATTTTTTTTCTTCTGCAGGAAGAGACGACTATATCTCTAAAATCAACGCGAAAATTTCGTCAAATGAGGATAATGCGGTACCTCGGGCTTGCAGCTCCAGTCGGCTCTCCTTTTTCACCAATTGCCTGAGCCTTCATACAACTGCCTAGTAAACTCTACAATCTACGGCCTCGTTTGATAACCATTTTGTTTTTCGTTTTTTGTTTATGAAATTTAAGCCTACAACAACTACCTTATTATACCTTTTTCCTTATTTGGATATCTACATCTTACCTATATTTTAATAAATAAACCCAAAATTTGAAAACAAAAAAAAGTAGCTTCCAAAAGCTTGTTTTTGTTTTTGAAATTTGATTAGTGTTCACTACTTTCTTAAGGAAATATGGATACATTGTAGGAAAGATGGAGCACATGGTAGGAAATTTGAGTAGAAATAAGCTTAAATTTCATAAACAAAAAACAAAAAACCAAATAGTTATCAAACGAGACCTACAATATTCAATTATCCTTTTAATTAATTTTGCATTATTGAGAAGTTCCTTATTTGTGTCCTCATATTTGTTTTGATGTATGGTTTAATCATTTGTTAGACTGAACCTGTGGAAGGACATCCATTTAAAGTTCGATTGGGACATCTTGTTCTTGAATGTATGCAGCAAGTTTCCCATGCAGCATTGAGGTATTTGCCTATTGGCTTGATAAATTGTACTTTATTTTATTCAACAACATGTGGGGAAGGGATTCAAACACGGAACTTCATGATTTTTAGCTCGTACATGATACCACAGAAACTATGCTCCTTTTTACTTTAAATTATGATACTTTGGTTGTCAATATTTTGGTTCGGTCTGTTTAATAATTTTTTCCTAACAAGGTTGGCTGTCTTCAAAATTTAAATCTTATAAATAATGCTATTAAGATATGCCTTGAACGCTCATTGCCCTGCGATTAGTAATCGGGGTCTCGCTGCCTGGTCACCAAGTGATGGTGCGGGGGCAGCGCTCCCGTTGTGCAAATGCTTTTTGCATTACATACAATTGCTTCGCGTATTGGAGCAATGCACTCCACAAGCATTTAGTGCAACCAACATTCACACTCCACAGCGTAAGCGTTTTTGCATTCTGTTTTCAATGCTTACGCATTCTATAATGGGATTTAATGAGAGTGCATATATAAACTCAAATTAAACTCTAGCCGTATTATGACATTCTGTATGTTTATTAAGTAATTTCTAACATAAAGGAAAATGGGAAAGTGAGCTTAGTTGAAAGATAATGGGAAATAAAGATTTGAAATTTCTAACAAATATTATTAAACATAAAAGGGAAAAAGTCGAGATTATGGTAAATTTCTTGCAAAATCATCCACCTTAACTTAATCCCACGTTTCTTTAAAGTTTTTTTTTTTTAATTTTTTTAATTTTTAATTTTTATTTTTTAATTCAACAGCATTTTAGGTGTGGATGAAGGGTTTCGAACATGATACTAAGTGGTACAAGATTTCATTGAAGCTTTGCTCCTTTTTGATTTTCTAAAGATTAATTCCACGTTTATTTCTAAAAAGGATTTACACTGTATACATTTATTTTTTCACTACCTTCTATTTAACTTAAAAAGGATTGATGGTGAATTTATAACTTTATTGAGAACGAAGTGTCTGCAAAACAAAGAGAAACTTAGACAACAATGTGTTGAGAGCCATTTGGCCTCCGATATTTAAGTCAGATTCGAAAGAAAAAGGAGTTAGGAGAGTAATGTAATAGGCGAATTACACATTATTAATTAGGCCTAGATGAGTTAAATGTAATTTGAGTTAATTAGAGGGTTAGATTGTTTAATCATGAGAGATGTGTAGGAATACATATATAAGCTCCATTTGGGGGTTTTTGTTCATTTGAGAGTGAAAACTAAATCCTAGACCTAGAGAGATCCTTGTACACTTCAAACAATGACATTATGATGGTGGATCGAATAAGCTCAATCGATCCATAACAGTAGAGTAGGGACGTTCCCGAACCACTATAGATCTGGTATTGTCTCTTCTCCGTCCTTCTCTTTTCTATTTGTTTGAATCTCTATATTGTGCATTTGTTCTTGGATTAACATAGATCTGGATTTTGCACAACATTTTGGTATTAGAGCACCTTTGGATTAAGATTTTGATTTGTATCTTTGATATTATGTTTGTTCTTGCTGCCGATTTTGTTCGATTGAGCCTTCTTCCTCTCTCTATCGACGGTGATTTTAAAGCTGGTGAGTCCGATTTTGTCCATTTTGTTGCGCATCGATTCTTCAATCGGCGATTATGTGGTGCTTGACGAGTTATCTGGGGTATCAACAACGTTTTGTAAAAGAGGAGTACGATTTCATTGTTTAGCGTCTGAAATTTCTGCAATCGGTGCATCGATTTGGTTTAGTCTCCTCAGATCTGCTCAAATATTTCCGTGTTTTGGTTCTATCATTAATTTGAGTGGGAATTGTTGTTTTGGTACATTACAAGAACAGAGATCGTTTATGTGTTTGATTTCGTCAAGATTAGCAAACCTACAGTGTTGATTCCAAGTCGGTGGTTCAACAGCTTAGTTTAGTGATTTTGGTCGTCAATTAACGGCGATTTGGTTACTCCGATTTTGCTAAATGGCCTATTATCGGGGTTATTAGTTTGTTCTTCAGTTATTGTTCTGATTTGATTGGCCAATTTGATCGGTGGATAATTGGAATTTGTGGCGGTGATTTTGGTTGTATTTCGGCATTATTGATTGAAATGATTCAATATCGGTGGTCAATTTGCAAGAAATTTGAGAAATCAATTTCAAATTGAATTCTCTTTTGAGTTTTAAGCAGCCATTGTAGAATTGTTATGAATTCTTTTATATGCAGCTGGTGAAATCAAGTAAGCATCATATATTTTGGTCATTTTATCAAATATCAGCTTGTGATTAAATGATTTAAGACAAATTGGTATTCTTTCTTTCAAATTGTGATTCTAATTTTATAATGATTTTGCACTTTGGCTGAATTTGAGTTGACTGCTGCATTTGTTAGTTTGAAACTTAATTGTGAATCCTTAAGAATTGCAAATTGAGATATTGTGGGCTGCCAATTAAAGTGATTTTTGAGCTGAAATATTTGAATTAAATTGCCGATTTGAGATATTGATTTGGAATTTGAATTTTTGAGAACTGATTTTAGATAAGCTACTTGAGATACTTGACAGGGTAATTTTGACTTGTTGAACCTCTCGGTATTTGTGAGGCTCGCATCCTCTGAATAAACTACTTTCCCAAGTTATGTTCATTTTGCAGGCATGGCAATTAGATTTGTGATTGACAAGTTTGTGGAAGAGGAAAATGAAAGCCTTACTTGTGCAACAAAAGGTTGCAAAAGCCTTGGACAACCCTCCTAAATGGCCAGCTAGCATGACAGAAGAAGAAAAAGCTGAGGCATGCGAGATTGCAAATAGTACCATCATTTTGCATTTGCCCGATAATGTCTTAAGAAGACTTGGCAAGATTGACGATGTGGCTACTTTGTGGGCCAAGTTAGATGAATTCTACATATCAAAGTCATTGTCTAACAAGATATATCTGAAGTAGTTGTTGTTTGGGTTCAGAATGGATCCATCCAAGGGTTTAGAGGAAAACATAGACAAGTTCAACAAAATTTGTGCAGATTTGGCAAATACCGAGGAGAAGCTTGATTCTGAGAATCATGTAGTGATTCTTCTCAACTCATTACCTGACAAGTTCAAGGAGCTGAAATTAGTGATAAAGTACGGCAGTGAGAAATTGACCCTTGACAAAGTTCTTGACTCGCTTCATTTAAGGGATTTAGAGATGAAAATAGAGAAGAAGGAATTTGAGGCTCTTTATATGAAGGGAAAGTCGGTCAAACTTGCCAAAGGCCAGAGTAGTAAGTCAGGCAAAATCAGCTCAAAATCTGATAAGAAAATGAAAGAGCCGAACGAGCAAAAAAAGCGTTTACCTGTAATTACTGCAAGGCAGAAGGACACATCAAGTATAGTTGTCCAGTTCTGAAGAGGATGGGAATGCTCCCTGTTAGGAAGCCCAAAGCAGATGCCCATGTCCTCGATGGTTATGATTCAGCCGAGGTGCTTATGGCTGGAGATTCTGATGACCGCTATGAGAGTCAATAGATTATGGATTCGGGTTGTACCTTCCATATATCCCCTTATAAGCACCATTTTGAGAATTTGACAGAAATTGAGACAGGCAAAGTAACTCTGGGAAATAGTCAGTAGTGCGAGGTTAAGGGCATCGGTTCAGTACGGTTCAGTATGGATGACGGGTCGGTCAAAGTACTATCTGATGTACGGTACATGCTAGGCCTGAGACGTAACCTCATCTCCTTAGGGACTTTTGATGTTGTTGGTTATGAGTACAAATCTCACCATGGCTTGTTGATGATCTGTAAAAATAACAAAGTCAAATTGACTGGTAAGCTTGTGAAGGGACTGTATGTTCTTCAAGGTCGAGCTATCTAGGGCGAGGTCCATGTTGTCTCAAAGTTCATTTTGAAGCCTTCGAAGTTGTGGCATTACAGAATGGCTCATATCAGTCACGAAAGACTAGATTGCTTGTGTAAGCAAGGACTTTTGGGAAAGATGAAGACATCAACAATAGAGAACTGTGAACATTGCATTCTAGGCAAGTACACAAGGTTGAGTTTTCGAGCTTCGCAGTACAAATCAGAGGGGATATTAGATTATATCCACTTAGATCTGTGGGGACCAGCTCGTGTCTAGACACATGGTGGAGCTCGGTACTTCCTTTCTTTGATTGATGGCCACTCAAGAAAGCTGTGGGTCTTTATGTTGAAGACCAAGGATGAAACTTTTCAGAAGTTCAAGGAGTGGAAGATTATGGTTGAAAATCAGTCAGGAAAGCAAGTGAAAGCCCTGAGAACAGATAATGGGTTAGAATTTCTCAATCAGAACTTTGATGATTTGTGTAAACAGTCTGGATTAAGAGATTTCTAACAGTTCCGGGCACTCTTCAGCAAAACGGTCTTGCAGAACCGTTCAACATGACCATTTTAGAGAAAGTGCGATGTATGTTGTCTTTTGCTGGTTTGCCAAAAGTTTTCTAGGGTGAGGAAGTTAGTACAGCTGCTTATATCATCAACAGAAGTCCGTCAACTGCTTTGAACTTCAAAACTCCTCAAGAAGTTTGGACAGGTTCTCCACCAAACCTAGATCATCTGAGAGTGTTTGGTTGTGCAGCTTATGCACATACCAAGCAAGACAAGCTGGATTCTCGGGCTAAGAAGTGTATCTTCATTGGGCATCCTTCGGGTGTGAAAGGATACAAACTTTGGTCCCTTGAATTAGGTGATAGAAGATGTTTTGTGAGTAGAAATGTAAAGTTCAATGAAGAGTTATTCCTTTGGAAGGAGACTTCTAGTGGTGAAGTTTCAAATAACTCAGAAGTTGACAAACAAATGACATATGAGATTGAGTTACTTTGCAGTTATTCGAAAGTTGATTTGACATCGTCTTCTGCTTCTACATCGAGAGATTCTTCTGTAGAGCCATCAGTGCATATCGATGATATTGCACATTCTGATCCCTTGGTTGTTGCTCCTGAGCCGGAGGATGTTCCTACTAGTTCAGAGAGTACAGTTTAGGAAATTGCCCCGATTGTGAATGCTGACATTCAGTCCTACCAGTTGACTAGAGATAGAGAAAGAAGGGTAATTCGGCCTCCATCAAGATTTGATGAAGCTCAGTTTGTAAGTTTTTCTCTCTAGTGCTATGATGAAGAGAGCATTTCTGAACCGAACACCTACAAACAAGCTTTGAATTCCAAGCATTCCGTGTAATGGATGGATAGGGAAATGGCTTCTTTGATGAAGAATCAGACTTGGGTTTTGGTGGATCGTCTAGAGAACAACAAGATCATTGACTGGAAATGGTTGTTTAAGGTGAAATCGGGTATTAAAGGTTTTGCTCAGCCTCGATTCAAGGCAAGATTAGTTGCCAAAGGTTACACGCAGGAAGAGGGGATAGATTATACTGTAGTTTTTTTTCCCAGTAGTCAGACATTCCTCCATTAGAGCTTTGTTAGCTATGGCGGTTCAATTCAATCTTGAATTGGAACAGATGGATGTGACCAAGGCATTCTTGCATGGAACTTTGGATGAGGACATTTTTATGAAGCAGCCTCTTGGGTATGAATTAGATGGTCAGTCTGGCAAGAGATCCATCTATGGCCTTAAGCAGTCATCAAGGCAGTGGAATAAGTGTTTTGACTCGTTCATATCTGAGAATGGATTTGCTAAGAATTCTTTCGACTCTTGTGTATACAGAAAGTCTGTCAGTGCAAGTTGCTTCATCCTGCTTCTGTTGTATGTGGATGACATTCTGATTGCATCTAGCAGTGTTGTAGAGATTAAGAGGGTAAATAATCTATTGAACAACAAATTCGAGATGAAAGATTTAGGTGTTGCTAAGAAGATTTTGGGAATGGAGTTGGTCAGAGACAGAGATAATCATTGCTTGAGTATCAGTCAACCTGACTATTTGGCTGGCATTCTGAAGCGCTTTTACATGGAGAGTTGCAAGTCATTGAAGACTCTATTTGCTCAGCATTGCAAATTATCATCTAGTCAGTCTCCATCTTCTGAGGAAGATATTGAAGATATGAAGGGAGTGCCTTATTCTAATTTTTTTGGGAGTATTATGTACGCCATGATTTCGTGTAGGCCAGATTTAGGACACTCGATGAGTGTCGTGAGCAGGTACATGAGTAATCCTGGTAAGCCCCACTGGAAAGCAGCTAAGTGGATATTGAGGTATATTAAAGGCTCAGTCGCGAAGGTTCTTTTGTATACAAAATTTAATTGTTCTGAAGAATCCATATTGACAGATTATGTTGATTTAGATTATGCTGCTGACGCCGACAAGCGTAGATCGCTAACAGGTTATGTCTTTATGTTATTCGGCAATGTGATTAGTTGGAAGTCTAGCTTGCAGACAGTTGTTGCGTTGTCTTCAACTGCATCATAATATATTACTTTGATAAATGCGGTCAAGGAGTCGTTTTGGCTCAAAGGTTTGATTTCTGAAATGCTGGATATAGACTGTTTGATTGCTTTGCATTGTGACAGTCAGAGTGCATTGGCGTTGTCCAAGAATCCTACATTTCACAATCGGACCAAGCATATTGATGATTCCACTTTGTTCGAGATGTTGTTGTCGAGAACAAGTTGTCGTTGCTAAAGGTGAACACGGTTCACAATCCTGCAGATATTTTGACTAAGGCCTTGTCTTCTGAGAGATTTGAGTATCTTTGTGAGTTGCTCGGTATAGGCAATTTCTGAACCAAGATAGTTTGGCATTCTGAGCCAAGAGAGTTTGGCATTCTAAGCCAAGAAAGTTTGGCTTTCTGTTCTGTTATGTTCTGAGCTGCTTTGCTTTGAGTAGCATTCTGAACCAGGTGAGTCTGGCTATTCTGTTTTGATTGTTCAGTTTTGAACATGTTTCTGATCCAGGTGTGTTTGGAACTTCTAATGATCTCGAGATCAATTGTGTTCGCCATGTTTGTTTATGATATGTACTTCAAGTGGGTATTTTGTAATAGGTGAATTACACATCATTAATTAGCCTTAGATGAGTTAAATGTAACTTGGGTTAATTAGAGGTTAGATTAGTCTAATCATGAGAGATGTGTAGGAGCACATATATAAGCTCCATTTGGGGGTTTTTGTTCATTTGAGAGTGAGAACTAAACCCTAGACCTAGAGCGATCTCTTGTACACTTCAAGCAATGGCATTATGATGGTGGATCAAATAAGCTCAATCGATCCATAACAGTGGAGTAGGGACGTTCCCGAACCACTATAGATCTAGTGTTGTCTCTTCTCCATCCTTTTCTTTTCTATTTGTTTGAATCTCTATATTGTGCATTTGTTCTTGGATTAGCAAAGATCTGGATTTTTCATAACAAGTAATATAGTATTGGGAATTCAGAACGCCTTTTCTCTCTCTCCTTTGGCTTTTATTTGGAGGCCTCCCATGACTACTTCCCCATTCTTCTATGTTTTGATGGGTTCCTAGTGTGGACATGGTTATCATCCCACCTTTTCGAGAAGGGTGTGGGAGTTGTCTGCGTACGAATAGTGTGTGGATCGAGGGGTTTATCAAGTCGAGAAAATATTGAATGTAAAAGAAAAGTTGTTGAGTATGGAGATAGAAGCGAATAGAGACAACAAAGGTAAAAGAAAGGTTGTTGAGAATTGTGAGGCCAATTTGGATATTTTTCATGGTGAGAAGAAAAATAAAGATAAAGAACCTGAGGAGGATATGGAATGTGCTCCTTGTTCACTATCCCTTTACCTTGATTTTTAGGGTTGTCGATCACCACGAAAATCTTAATTTGAAAGGTTTGAGGGTTACGCAACCACTCTCTATTTAGGATTTGTGCCCCCCCTTCCCAAAGCGAACTAAAAAAGCAAGGTTGGCAACTTTTGAACACTCTGAAATATCAAGGAAGTGGTGATACTTTCTACGTCTAATTTCATAATTCTATTTATTTTTGCCGAAGACTCTAGTGTTGGGAATGCTTCTTGAGAGGTCATGGTTTTTAGTGGCTTAGTATTGTAGTTAGAAGAAGAAGTGATTGATAAAAGACATTCTAACTTAGTTATGGAATGTGTGTTACCTTCGATGAGTCTTTGTTCCTATATGATTTTGAAAATCAGTACTTCTATTTTGGTGGATTTTATTTTTAGTGGCCATCATGCTAATAGGATTAATCTCTAAAACTATTTTTAACGCCAACCATGGTAGTGTTGACTAATTACTACTAACGTTTTATATTGGGTTCTATCATTTATGTATATTAAAAAAAAAGTCGGCTCGAAAGGTTTTTCAAATCATTTTACAAAGTTCTTGATTTACAATTTTTCATCTCTTAATTGGTCTCGAGTTGTGGGTCAAAATCAAGATATTTTTTATGATTTTTATTCTATTTTAGAGTTCCTCCTATGAGAGGTTTGTTGTAACTTTATTTTATCAATATTTAATGAAGTTTCTTTTATTTAAAAAATTAAAAAAAAAATTTAGGAGGCGGTGGGCGATTTTAATAAGGGAATTTGCATGTATAGCAATTTTTTACCACAGTTTACAATTATAGCACATTTTTAAAAATAATTCATTTATAGCAAATTCTGCCATTTAAAAAAAAATTTATTTACCTTTTTTATAGAAGACTTTGATAGAATCTATCATTCTCTAGTGATGGAAGTCTATCAATTTTACCAATAATTGATTATATCGGTCCTTATTGATAGAATTTGATGGAAGTCTAACAATTAATTGATTCTATCAGCATATGGAAGCCTATCAATTTACATTTTTTGGTATATGTGCAAATTTTTTTATTATTGTTCTATTCATGAAATATTTTAACCATTTTGTAATATACATTGCAAAAACCCTTTTTAATAATAATATTTTCACTAAAATAAGTTAAATGAGTAACTTTGAAATGACACCGAACAATTGTTACAAACAAATACTTAAAAGAAAAAAATTGGCATGTAGTTAAAAAAATGATAGGAATTGTAGGTTGATAGTTTTATTATAATATTTCCACTAAAATAAAAGGAAACGAATAAAATGGGGTGCTTTGAAATGACGCCAAAACAGTCTTATAAACAAATACTAAAAGATTCCTAAATAAAATACTAAAATAAAAATAAATTCAGCATAATTAAAGAAAACGGCAGGAAGCCTATTATCACGATATAATTGAACTAAAGTCTCGTTTGATAATGATCGTTTTTTGTTTTTGATTTATGAAATTTAAGCATATTTCTTCAAATTTTCTACAATGTGATCCATATTTTCTATTCTGTATCCATCTTTCCTATCATGTATCCATCTTTCTTTAAGAAAGTAGGTGAATATTAATCAAATTTCAAAAACAAAAACAAGTTTTTGGAAATTACTTTTTTTTGTTTCTAAATTTTGATTTTGTTTCTTAAAATATAGGTAAGATGTATATATCCAAATAAGAAAAAATTTATCAAAATGATTATCAAACTAGTCTTAAATTAGTTGAATTATTATTTTTTTTTGTTCGTTCTTTATTTTAACGTTCGTACATGCCAAAAAAAGAGGGAATTCCTCCTGATTATTTAAATTTCTAATATTTGGCAAATTAGATAAATAGAAACATTTACTGAATGATGGTGTAGTTGGTTATCTTGATTAAAGGTTGATGGTTAAAATTTTGCAGTCACAGATTTGAATCTAGAAATCGATATTTTGACTCTTATATTATTAGAAAACAATTTTATGTAAGATTTGTTGGACTATCTCTAGTGATATATATTCTCAAGAAAAAAAAAAGATAAATCGATTGGACACTGAGAGAAGAGAATAAAAATGTATTTAAAAATAAAGGAAAAAGCAAAGAGAGAGAAAAAAGAAGAAGAAAAAAAAGTTATGTATTGAAGCAGAATGGAAGAAGAGACATGGACAACAAAGGTAATGTGGTGTAAATAAGCGGTGTTTGTCAATATATATACTAATGGTAAGACCATTTTAACTTTTGGATATTAATTATATATATTTAAAAATTCGATTTTTTTTTGTTGTTTTTTTGTTGTATTTTGTGTATATGTATATATTTTAACGAGTTAACTTTCAAATTAATTCTTTTCTAATTTAAGATAAAAATTACTTGTTTTGGGGTTAATTTCTTATATCAAGAAATGGGGGACCTCTTCTGATTATTTAAAGTTTTAATATTTGAAAAAAAATTGAAGAAGAGAATAATAAACTCCTGAAAAAGATAAGAAAAAAAAAAGTGAAAAAAAAGGAAATAATTTTAGATATGATTTTAACCTTTCTTCAACCATATTTTCAAAAAAGAAAAAGAAAAAGAAAAGAAATGAAATGTTAGATATGATTGTAAATGGTGTACAGTCAGATAATGACAGAAGTTGACAAAGATCTAGGGATATCAAAAAATATTTCTACCTTTCTTTATTTCAAATATTTAAATTACCCTTTATTCATTTCCTTTTTATATAGATACATCTTCTAATATATATTTATTAATTAAGGACTTAAATTAGTTCTCTTCTAAGTTGACATCTTCTAATAATTATAACTTTTTAACCCACCTTACTTGAGAGAAAGAAAAAAAAACTTCTTAACACACCAATAGGCCATAAGACCATACCCACCCCACCTTTATTTTCATAAATTTTAAGTTACAAGTATTAAATTGGCTCCTAAAACAAAAAAAACAAGTACAAGATGTAGAGTAATGGTTTTAAATAATTCATATTTTTTAGTACAAGTTGGAAGAAGGGGGATCAAACGGTGACGTAGAATGAAAATGAATTAACATCGTACGATATAATCAATCACGTCACTGATTCATTCGTTAAATAATCCATTGAAATAAATTCGTAATAGTAATAAAGTTTGAATATAAAAAGCTTGTAGTAAAAAACTATAGAAGATTTTTGTTTTGATTTTTTTTTTAATAATTATAAAGTTTATGTTTTTATCTTAAATTATAACTACTAATAATAACTTGTAAAAAAAAAAAAAAAGAAAAAAAAACATGATAATGAAGTGCTAAAAGTTTTGAAATAATTTCGCTTATTTTTTTGAAAAAACTCATTATAAAGTTTGTTTTTATCTAAGTTATAAATAATAGGTTAAAATATTATTTTAGTTCCTCCACTTTGGAGTTTGTTCCATTTTGATTCCTAAACTTTCAAATGTCCAATTTTAGTCCATCGACTTTGCTATTTGTCCAACTTTAATCTCTCCATTTTCAAATGTCCAAATTTAGTCCTAGACTATTAAAAAAGTTAAAAAAATGATCCTTTAGTCAAATGAATTTTTTCTCATTCTTAAATTATTTTCTCTCTCTTCCATCTTCCATCATTTATCTTTCTAAAAATTTTATCTCTCTTAAATCTATCTATCTAATCTTCTTTTCTTCTTTTTTTTTCTCTTATTCTCTCTTTAATCCATTTCATCAAAAATTTTAACGTGATATAATTTTTCTAAATAATCATTTTTCTACTTTGGTTTGTCACTTTTTAATTTCAAAATTGCTAGTCTACCATGGAACCTAGAAGAAAAAGAAAGAGAATAAAAGAAGAAGAAAAAAAGCAAAGAGGGAAGAGAGGTGGATGAAGAGAGAGGTAAAATTTCTAGAAAGAGAAATTATGAAAGATGGAAGAAAGAGAATAATTTAGGAGTGAGAAAAAAATTTATTCGACTAAAGGACCATTTTTGAACTTTTTTATTATAATCTAAGGACCAAATTTGCGAAAGCTTTTGAAATTTGAGGAACTAAAATTGGACAAATAACAAAGTCGATCGACCAAAATTGGACATTTGAAAGTTAAAGGACCAAAATTGGATAAATAACAAAGTCAAGAGACTAAAATTGGATATTTAAAAGTTTAGGGACCAAAATGAAACGAACTCCAAAATCGAGGGACCAAAATGGTATTTTAACCTAATTAATAATACTGACTTTTAAGAGAAAAAAAAACCTAAAAATAATGAAACGCCAAAAGTTCTGAAACTTTATAAAGTGGAGCAACCATATTCCAAGAGCTATCCTCCTCAATCGTTTTCTTATATATAAATTTTATTTCCTAGCAAGGTAGTGGCAATTATCAAACATTTTTTATTTTAAGAAATATTTATTAGTTGGTTGTTACTTATATTGTCATTGAACAGATATCAGTTTGATATCAAGTACCAACAACAAATATAATAATTCTATAACATTGTGTTTATTGAATAATGTAAGAATTATAAATTGGAATCTTCAAATTTTGTAGAACGTAGATGAGAAGGCACTGTAAATATTCTAGTATTAGAGCTCTTGGAGATGATTGAATGAGGTTTTAGACGAGAAATTAGTTTGAAGAGTTAAAAAATTGAAGTTTTTATAATAACTTACATTTAAATGTAAATTTTTATGGAGGAATTGTAGCAAAAAACTCATTTAAACATAGTTTTTAAATTTAGAGGAGTTAGAGATAATAGTTTATTTGAATGACATTTTAAATGATAAGTTATTTTGAGTGATTAAAAATGAGTTATTTTAAATAGTTGGAAATGTGATTCAAATTAAGTAATTAAAAATGAAGAACTATTTTGAATAATTAGAAATGATAACTTAAAAATGAGGATTTATTTTGAATAATTAAAAATGATGGAGTTAATTTTAATAGATACAAGAACTGTAATTTTTGAATGATTGTTTGATAATATAAATTTAGATAGAAACTTCTTTCAAAATATAGGGATTAAAAATTTAATTTTTCAAAAAAATCATCTAAATGGCAGCCTATTATTCCAATAAAACAAAAAGTGGCTGCTGTAGGCTTACTAATCAGTTCAACTTTGTTCTCCATAAAATGAAGCTCTGTTCTTCTTGAGCTCCACATGATCCCAATGATCGACCTCGCCAAACTCCTCGCCCACCACGGCGCCATAGTCACCATCTTCACCACCCCGAACAACTCCGCTCGCTACCACTCCGTTCTCGCTCGTGCCATTGAATCCGGTCTACAAATACACCTCCTTCACTTCCAATTCCCATCCAAACAAGTCGGCCTCCCTGAAAAATGCGACAATTTCGACCTTCTCCCTTCCCATCATCCTTCTTTGACCACCGCGCTCCATCGCGCTACAAAACTCCTTTACGAGCCGTCGGAAAAACTCTTCCAACAACTCAGCCCACCTCCGAGCTGCATAATCTCCGACATGCTCCTCCCTTGGACGTTAAACCTCGCTAGAAAACACAACATACCAAGAATCGTTTTCTATAGCTGTCCCAATTAAGATACTGATGCTCTCACATAGGAGAGAATTTTTCTCCCACATAAGGAAAGCGTTGAAATCTCTTGTAATTAGTATGAGAGGAGTCATCTCCACCACTTTTGAATTTGTAGGTTTGGCATTCTAACTTATGTTGTCGTTGAATTAATATTAACTTAGATATGGTTGATGATACAAATAAAGTGGTGTAATCTCACATAACTTAAATAAGAGGTAAATATTGTGTTTATAAGAGAAAACTACTTTTTGAGAAGTCCAAAAATAAAGCCATGAAAGTCTATGTCCAAAATGAACAATATTATATAAATATGAAGATTCGAGTAAGTATATCATCCCTTAACCGATATTAAACACCGTCAACAAATGCAATAACTATTTAAGTAAAAATATA
Source organism: Sicyos edulis (assembly GCA_036507275.1). Lineage (NCBI taxonomy): Eukaryota > Viridiplantae > Streptophyta > Magnoliopsida > Cucurbitales > Cucurbitaceae > Sicyos > Sicyos edulis. Next base: position 43,752,934 of record CM071847.1, on the reverse strand, counting down.
GTTTACTTTAAAAGCTCCTTGTTTTGCAAATTTTTATCTAATTTTATTTTATCCTAGTCTGACTTTTACGGTTAGACATAATTTATAGCATTAATCAAACCTGAGCTTACATTCCGAAACAACAAACACGATGGAGGAAACTTGCTTCAACTAAGGGTTACGATTTTATTTATTTATTCCTTTTTTTTAATGTAGAGAGACTCTAATAACATGTTAAAATTCAGTGATGGGCAAAACTTCATACCTTTTCATTCATTTCACAAATGTATAGTATCAAAAATCAAATCAATAAAAAATCTTTACGATATTCAATAATTTAAATTACATAATCTAGGATATATACCTATGATTCTTAACACCCACCCCACCATTATTTTCATAATTTTAAGTTACCAGAATTAAATTGGCTCCTAAAGAAAAAAAGTATCAGACTGTAGCGTGATGGCAACATGCTCCTTACATGTTTTTGGAATAAAATTATATCTTTTTAAACAAAAAACAATATTGTATCTTTTCAAATAATCCATTCAAATAAAGTTGTTATAGTAATAAAGTTTGAATTAAAAAAAGGCTTGTAGTAAAAAAAAATATAGAAGATTTTTTTTTCAAAAACATTTTAAGCCCCCGATAACTATTTGGTTTTTGAAAATTTAAACTTATTTTTATTCATATTTTCTACAATTTTTTTCTATCTTTTCTATAATGTATCTAGAAAGTATGAGAATGTTGACAAAATTTCAAAAACAAAAATAAAATTTTGGGAGCTATTTTTTTGTTTTTAAATTTTGATTTACTTTCTACAAATATAAGTCAGATGTAAATATTCGTAAAAAACTAATTATGATATAATAATTGTTATAGGCATAAATTTCAAAAAATAAAAATTTAAAAAAAATTTATCAAAGTCTAAATATAAAGTTTTTTTTTATAATCTTAAATTATTCAAAAAATCTCAAATTATAACTAAAATAATGAAACGCCAAAAGTTGAGCATCATATTCCAAAGAGCTATCTTCCTCAATTGTTTTTTTTAAAAAAACATATCTTCCTCAATCGTTTTCTTCCATATATAATATATACATTTTTTATTTCCCACTTGTTTTAATTTGTAAAGTAGGTAGCAATTATATAACATTTTTTTAATATTAAAACTATGTATTAGTTGGTTCTAACTTAAGTTGTCTTTAAACTAATTAATTAATGTTCATCAAATAATTAAAATATCGTAAGTTTAATCTATCTATCCATAATTATTGTAATTTTTTTTAAAATACATCAATAACAAATGCAATACTTTATTAATATTAGTAAATATTCATTAATCTAGAATCATAAATTCGAATCTCACCCTTCAAATTTGGTAAAACTTGTAAAAAGTACCGTTAACACTAAATTTCTTCCAAAATGTAGGAATTAAAAAGTTGTTTTTCCCCAAAAAAAAAAAAACGTTTTAATGGCAATCCATTCCTATAAAACAAAAAGTGGCTGATATAGACTTAACAATCAGTGAAACTTTCTTCTTCATAAAATAAAGCTCTGTTCTTCTTCTTCTTGAACTCTCCCATGGCTTCCCCCCACTTCATCCTCTTCCCTTTCATGGCACAAGGCCACATGATCCCCATGATCGACCTCGCCAAGCTCCTCGCCCACCACGGCGCCATAGTCACCATCTTCACCACCCCGAGCAACTCGGCTCGCTACCACTCCGTTCTCGCTCGCGCCATTGATTCCGGCTTACAAATTCGCATCCTTCTCTTCCAATTCCCATCCAAACAAGTCGGCCTCCCAGAAGAATGCGACAGTTTCGACCTTCTCCCTTCCCATGATCCTTCTTTCGCTGCCGCGTTCCACCGCGCCGCGGAACTCCTTTACGAGCCATCGGAACAACTCTTCCAACAACTCAGCCCACCCCCGAGCTGCATAATCTCCGACATGTTCCTCCCTTGGACCTTAAACCTCGCTAGAAAACACAACATCCCAAGAATCGTTTTCTACAGCTGGAGCTGTTTCTTTCTTCGTTGTATGAAAAGTTTACTCAACCAACCCAGTTCCTCCCATGCATCAGAGACATACATAGATCTCTCCGACTTACCTGGCTCCATCGAGCTTCGCAAGTCTCAGCTGCCGAAATCTGGCTCGGATGAAATCGATAAGCTTGGTTACGAAATGTGGGAGGCGGATCGGGACTCATACGGGGTTATTTTCAATGGATTTGAAGAGATGGAAACCGAGTACGTAGCGGAGTACAGAAAGGACAGAAACTCGCCCCAAAAAGTATGGTGTGTCGGGCCGGTTTCGCTTCACAACGATGAAGAACTCGACAAGGCCGAAAGGGGAGGGAAATCATCAATCGATGAACACAAATGCATCAAGTGGCTCGACGAACAGACCCCATCTTCGGTTGTGTACGTATCAATGGGAAGCCAAAGCAATTTACCGGCGAAAAAGCTAATAGAGCTAGGATTGGGAATAGAGGCTTCTCAGAAGCCATTCATTTGGGTTATACGACAACGGAACCTCACAGAAGAGTTAAACAAGTGGCTCGAGGAATACGAATACGAAAAAAGGATAAAAAACAAAGGACTGGTGATTCGTGGATGGGCGCCGCAGATTTTGATACTGTCGCATTGTGCAATCGGGAGTTTCATGATGCATTGCGGATGGAACTCGACGATGGAAGGGGTTAGCGTGGGGGTGTCGATGATTACATGGCCGTTGAGGGCAGATCAGGTGTTTAATGAGAAGCTGATTGTGGAGATATTGGGAATTGGGGTCAGTGCTGGGGAAGAAGTGGCTTTGAATTATGGAGATGAAGAGATGGTGGTGGAGAGAGAGAAAGTGAGAGAAGCCATAGAAATGGTTATGGATGGAGAAGGGAGAGATGAGATGAGAGAGAGATGTAGAAAGCTTGCGGAAATGGCGAACCGAGCTGTGCGAGAAGGGGGTTCGTCTCATCGGAATATCAAGCTCTTGATTCATGAAATTGTTGCCAATGGAGGAGTATGTGACTATGGAAGCTGCATCAGGCCAACACCACATTGCACTGTTTCTTAATTAGGGATAAGCCCTAAATGAATCATTTGGTTTCGTTGGAATAAAGTTAAACTCAGTCTGTACTACGCTTTCAAAATCTAGAATTTAGTTTTGTAACCAAGAAAAAAAGTTAAAAAATAATAAAAACGCCATTAAGATGAAACTTCAAGTCCCCACATTCAATTGTTGTAATCTCAAAAGAAAAATATATATATATATATATATAAAATAATAATAACAAATTTAAAATGTGACACATTATTAATTTTACAAATAGGTGGAAAGTATGAGCAAATATCTCTCGTAAAGTTGATAAATTTTGCTAAAAAATAATTATTAAATAGGTGGAAGTTAATTATTCATAAGTAAATGCAGCATTTTTTTTGTCTTATTAGTCATTTAATTGGTGGTGGGCACATTACTAATGATTCATTGGCTCTCAACATTCATGTGTCAATGTTCGACCGACCATTATGGCCAAAAAAACAAAGAAAGAGCCTGATGTGTTTTGTAATGATGTGGATTTTGAACTCACTTCTGTTCTGAATTCGAGCTTAGAGCATTCAAACAAAAAATGGATTGATATTTTAAGTATGTAAGGAAAATTTTATCACCGAGAAAAAAATAAAAAGATGGTGATTTGAGTATGCAAAATGCTCTATGAATTCAAAGATAGTTTCGTAAAGAAATCAAATTTGAGGAAGAGCTTCTTGAATGAGATAGAAAGTGATTCATGTTCTTAAGTTGAGATCTCTAGACGACAAACATCATGATTATCTTAAACTGGGATGTTTGAGAGATGGACAACTCTTGAGCATTTCATAAAGACCTCTATAAAAATTTTCTATTTTCATCTTCTTAATTTTAAATTTATTTATGTTTTTATTTGTTTTCTTGAGAAAGTCGGCGTTTGTTAGAAAATTGTGATGCATTCAGAGGAGGAGTTGGTAGATAAAAGATATGCTTACAAAGTTTTTTACAAGTGGTTCTTGTGGAAAATGTCTAGTATTTTTATGAGATTGATTTTTTTTTTCAGCAACTTTGGAGGAGTCATATACCTCACGGAACTTATAAAGTATGGATTACCTCACAAGACTTGTCAAAATTCAACATTTATTATTCTTGAAGTTTTTTGTTACTTCTTGTTTGGTTAGATCATTGTATAACGAACTTTTTTTTCTGTTAGAATTTTTCATACCCTTGACTCTTTCTTTTTTGTTTGATGCAGACTTGAATTATGGGTAACAAAAGGAAAAGTTAAAGTGACTGTACAACTAAGGGGTACAATCGACTTTTTTACTATTTTTCAAAAATATATATAATTTTACTCTAACTGTGCTAAAAAAAGAATGAGGAAAACTTGCCTACTTGTCCATGTGTGGAGTGTCCTACATTTCATCTATGTGACATCATTGAATACCACACAAGTTCTTTTTATTATAAATAAAATAAATTTATAAAAAAACAAATAAAAAATTATGTGGCACAAAATAGTGCCACATAAATAAAATGTAAGAACACCCTACACATGGATAAGTGGATAAGTTTTTCTCAAAAAGAATATAACTCATTTCACATTTTTTACTAACCACTTTAAAATTAGAGATTTAATAAAATCAATTATGGCACCGACATCCACCCATAACAAAAAAAGTATTATTTAGCATATGAATAATACTTAGCCAACTTCTTAGGGGACTAACTAAAACATAATTCAATATATCATTTTCTTTTATTAATAAAATCATCATTTTGTTATATATACTTTAGTACATTTTTATATATTTACATTACTCTTGTGGAATAGTATTATTTTCGTCTCCAAGGGGCAGTCCAGCGGTTGAGACTAAGGACTTCAAGGTCTAGGGACGGACCAGGGACCAATGGTGCCCCGAGTATAGGGGAGCAAAGCTCCAATTTTCCGGTTTTCAAAAAAAAAATAGTATTATTTTCATAAACGGTGAAAAGTATTAGTACTAGATACTTCCTTAGAAGTTGGCAAAATTTTCTTTTTAGGAGATTCCAACCAATAAATTGGAAACATTAATTTTGGAACACAATGTGCCATAAGCTAATCAAGCTTTGGAAATTAAACCTTCCAAATCAAAGTATCTCAATTTACCATGAGGTGAAGTTTCTAAAATATTAAATTTAGTCACATTATTTTAAAAATTAAAGTTTGATCTCTATGATTTGGAGAAGTTAGAATTGAGTTAATATGATTTAAAAAATTAGAATTTAATCTTTTAAGTTTTAGAAAAATTAAAATTTAGTTCATATAATTTAAAATGTTAGAATGTAGCTAATTCTTATGGTTTAATTAAAATCTAACAAATAATCTACGTCATTCGTAATCATTGTTTAATTGAATACAATGGAAGTTAGATATTCACCTATTCATTATGAGATTGTATAAGTAATTATAGAATTATTATTTATTTCTTGTGTATTTATTCCTTATGATGTAATTCCCTAATGTACATTGCCTCTTTAAAAAATAAGAGTTTACTATTTAAAAAGATCATTTTAATGATTCAATTATCGATTAATGAAATAAAATATATTTCTAATTATCTCATCAAATTCAACTAAACATGGAGGGGCTAAGTAGTCCAAGACTATTTTTGTTAGGAAAGTCAATTAACAAACATGTACATGTACTATTTTTTAGACCTTTATCAAATTAAAAAACAGAGATTGAATTCTTAACTTTTAAAAAACTATAAAAACTAAATTCTAATTTTTTTTTCAAATATTTAATTTGGTCATTAAATTAAATGGTAGAGAAAGTGGGTTGTTGATAGATGAGCCATTGATTTCCATCAACATAAGAAACATCCAAGTAAGGTTGAGCTTCTACTTGATTGAGTTGCTTTGCATAGGGCACTCTCAACCTATGACTTGCTCCATCTCCAAAGCATTCATATTCCCCAAACAACACACTCCTAATCATATCACCAAACAAAAACACACACATGGGCTTAGAGAAAAATACACAAGAGAAGACTAGACAACAATAATGGTTCAAATTAATGCTAATTAAGAAAATTACTGGTCTCTTGAAGGGTCTCTCCAGTCGTTCCATCCGTCCCCAGCAACGACGTCGGTCATGTAAGTGTAGGAGAAGATGACAGAGGCAGAGGCGCCCCATGCGCGGCCGAGCCACACCTTCCCCGAGCCATCGATGGTGCAGTTGACGAAAGCAAAACCAGTTTGCTCGCTGCTTGATTGCCTTCCTTGAGCTGTGATGGATCCACTTACCCCACCAGTGCCCCACACTTCCTTTGCTATTGACTTGATGCTACAACCCTGCCATTGCCAAACCAAATAAGTAAATTCTCTCAATTAAGTTTCTTTTTCTTTTTTTTTGTATTTTTGTGTGTTGAGAATGTACTGGATGTCATTCTAAGTTTTTGTGTGAATTCATGAGTTATGCTAGAATAGGAAGTGATTTCGGTTCGGTTTTGTGTCAAACCGACAACCGAACTGATATATTTGGTGTCTCAACAATTAGGCCTGAACTAATGTCTATAAAACATAAAATCATTGGATCGATTTTCGATTGGTTCGTTTTTTGTTTTAGCATTATATTAAAAAAATAAAAATAAAATCAATTTCCATTTTCATTTACTTTTTTTATTTTTTCAAATTAATAAATTGGAGAAAAAAATGAATCTCTCACTTTCATATTTTGTTAATTCAGTAATCTAATTCAAAAGCCTTACTTGATATGGGTTATAGTAAATTTAAGATTAAGCTGCAAGTAGTGTTCATGAACTTTAGCCTTGTTATAAATATGTAAAAGCTTCAAACGTTTAATTAACTTCTGCACAATAAATTCGTAAACTTTTTAAGGTTTCTAATAGTATCTACTAAATCTTGGGTCATTTGATATTTTTTCAAACACATGGAACTTATTAAACACAAAATTGAAAGTTTTTTATTTTTGAGTTTCAACAAATAAAGTGGGAATTTGAACCCATTATCTTTTATTTATTAGGCCTACACCAATGTCACTAAGCTATTATTATTATTGGCCACAAAATTGAACGTTTAATGTATTATTAGACAATATAAAATTTATGGTGATCAGTAGACACGCTACTCTTAGGAAGTAGTGTTGGAGCATCTCGGTTCAAGTTCGGGTGGCAGTATGCCATTTTTTTTTTTAACGTTAAATATATTTGGATGCAAAATGAAAACTTCAAGAATCTATTTGACATTTTGAAAGTTTAGGGATCTATTAAAAACAAAACTGACAGTTTTTTTTATTTTGGGTTTTTGAAATTAAACAAGAATGACCGTTTAAAAGGAACTAAACTTATAATTTAACGTTGTACCTCATATAGCGATCGAGCGTTGCCAAAGATGAAATCAATGGATCCTTGAATGAAACATTGTTTGAAGTAATGTCTTCCTTTGTCATCATAGAGTGTGTCTTGAGCTCCATAAAATCCGCATCCATAGAAAGCAGCTTCATCTCCTGCTATTCTAACTGCCACTGCTTGTCCTCCAACTGTCCCTGGATCTGCCCCAGGAGCTGTGTTCTTTTCCAACAACAACAAAAACAATCACCAAATATTAAAGATCAAAACAAAAATTTGACCAAAAAAAAACCAAGATGATGTTTTTACTTTGAAGCTGATGTTGAAGGCAGTGAAGTTTGAGGCAAAGATGGTGACAGAAGAGCTATAAGTGGTGCCACCAGTGGAATTGGCAGTGTCATTCCATTCTATTGCTGTGTTGAGGTAACCCTGTCCTTCGATTATCATGTTTGTTTTGTTCGCGTTTATCACTACCTTCTCCCTGTCTAACAATTTTCTTTTAGTTCAACTATATTTAAATAGTATAGAGTTTCAATTCAAAATCAATTGGTAATAATATTAGAAGGATCTTTTCACATTTTCACCAAAGCATCATCAACGTGACCTTTTAAGATAGTGTCTTTTTTAGTTCACTATTTTTGGATCATATCTCAACCATGTGCATAAGTTATTTATTTGGGTTTTTTTATTTAAGTTTAACACACTTAACTTTGTGTGCGTGTTATTTATTTGAATCTTTCAACATTTATATACTTTTTCTTTTCATCCCATCAACTTTTAAATATGATCAAATATGATAGATTATAAATCAGTGGTACTATATTACTTATTATTGTTATAATGATAGCTAACCTAAGTATATATAGTTCAACTAACATTGGTTCTCTCAATCAAAAGATCAAAGGCAAGGTGTGCCTTGCACCTTTCGGAAATGACATCTCCATTAATATTAATTTGGAACACCCACTTAAAACCAACTTGTTAAGATATGTCTTGAATTGTTTAATGTCCTATGATTACTTAGTTGGGAATCTCGCTACTCGGTCTACGAGTCTAGGTCTCAGGGGCGAGACCCATGGTGAGGGTTCAAGGGAAACGCTTCCGAAACTTAAATGAAATATGTAATCCTGTTTCTATTTCATACATGGACTTTTATGTATTTTGGTCTTATCTATAATAGGATTTAATAAGAATGCACTATATAAACTCAAATTAAACACTAGCCCCCACGATGTTTATTTTGTATTTTCGACTTTTCTTTAATAAAATCGATCCCCATCTGCCCTTGGAGTAGCTAACACCCCTTTAGTGAACCACGTAAATTATGTATTCTTCTCTTTTATGCTTTTTCTCTATTTTTCGATTGTTTGATGATTGCCGTTTCATAACACAACCAATACCATGTGCCTAAGTTATTTATTTGGGGTTTCTTAACTTTAACACAAAATATGTGTGGCTGAAAGAGTTACCATTTAGTTGAGATATATATATTGTCTAAACCGTAAAGTAGTGCTCGTGTTATTTATTTGAATCTTTCAACATTTATCTACTTTTTATTTTCATCAATCGTCTTTTAAATAGGATCAAATATGATAGATTATAAATTAATGAGACTATATTACTTTATGTTATATATATATATAATGAATGCTAATCTAAGTAAATATATATAGTTCAAATAACATTGGTCCTCTCAATCAAAAGATTGTTAGAATAACTATGATGATTAAGAACTAACCTGGAAGTTTGTAATTAAAGTGATAAGAAGACTTGAAAAATTAAAGGACTAAAAAAGAAATTCTTAAAGGTTAAAAAGAGTGTGAAACCACATTAAGACTTGGGTAAAATACTTTTTTGGTCGTTCACCTTTGTTGAATTTTAGTCTTTGAACTTTAAAGTCTAATATTAATCCTTAAATATTATGTGTGTCATTTTTGTCCTTAAATTTTTTAATGTCAACCAATTTTAATTCTTAAACTTTGAGATTTATTCTATTTCGATCCTAAACTTGGAAAGAAAAAAAAAACTAAAAATCGATCTTTAAAAAAAATTATCATTTTTCTTATAAATTTTAGAAATATGTTCGCATTTTTTTCTTTGATTGTATTAAAATTATTAAACAGATTTTGATTAATATTAACATGAATTTTGCTATATATATATTTTTTTTTTTTTCTTTTTTTAGACCAACTTTAAGTTTTATTGAAATTACAAATACTAAAATTAAATATTTGAAAGTTTAAGAATTAAAACAAGTTTAGGATTAAAAATAAACTTATAAAAGTTTAAGGACTAAAATGTAGAATAAATCTCAAAGTTTAGGAGCCAAAATGATATTTTGCCCATACAACTAAAAGCTTATGTTCAAAGGTAAAAAAAATTAATAGCCCTCTAGCCAAAAATGAGTGGAGTTGAAAGAATTGAAAATGATTTGGAAGATAATGACCTGTAAATTCCAGAGTCAATAATGATAAGAGTTCTTGAAGAGGCAAAATCAGGAACAGCATCCACTGCCTTTTGCACACTGCTAAAATTTGCACATCCCTTCAAATCAACACTCAAAATAAGTGAAACATTGTACATTGATATCAACTCTGAGTTCCATTTCTTCTCATCACAACTTCTTTGTTTCCATCCATGATATTGGTGTTTGAACACAATTTGAATTACAAGAGACAAGAGATCATCCAAGCCACTCTCTTTCACTAGACTGCGGAAAATGCCAAGCTTGAAAGCACCGTCTCGAGGACCGATAGCGGTCGAGAAATGGGGGAATGAGCGGGAAGCAATGGTGAAGGAAAGAGCTACAATGACAAAGGTATAGAGCCAAAAGAAGAAGTTAGTTTTGATCCTCATGAGTTTAGGAGGAGCTGTTTTGTGGATTTATATCACTTTGAAAAAGTGGGGTTGATGGTAGAGATGTTTTTATATTTGAATTTTGATGGAAATGGCAATGGGAGTTAGTGGGGGATTGGCTTGGCAGGTAAGAAAACATGAGGATTTCATGGATTGGTTTGGTTTCTCATTATGATGTTAATGTCAACTTCTAGTTTCTTAAAAGGGAAAGGCTTAAAAATGTTAATGACCAAAAACCTAAAGACATTTAAATTACAAGTTTTGTTCTTGAACCTTTATATTTTATCTCTCAACTTTAAAATTGTCTAATAAATTTTTGAACTTTTAATTTTATGTCTAATAGATCTTTAAATTTTAAAAAGTATATAACAAATCTTTAAACTATTTTTGTGATCATCGACATATTCTACCTTCGATTCTTACCATTTTTACAAACTTGTTAACATAAAATAAAATTTAAAAAAATGTTAAATACAATACGTCCAAACATAAAATTGAAAATTTAGAGATTTCATTATAAATTATAAAATTCATGAATTTATTAGACACAAAATTGAAGGTTCAACAAACTAGTAGACATTTTTAAAATTCAATAGTTGAAGCTTATAACTTACACAAAGATATGTTTGGATGCGATCATATCAATACTAATACAGTAGATCTCATCAGAACACTACAATTAAGTAAGCTTTGAAGAAGAATGGTATAAAGTTGAGTGACTACTTGCAAAGCTCTCTTGTTGCACCCTTCTAGTGTTTTAGAAAAAACAAAGATATGATTTTTAAAAAGAACTTGGAAATCTCAATTTTATTTTATCTCCTTTTCAATAACTTAGATTTAATAAATAAAATCTTGGAAACAATTCACAATTCAAAAGAACTTTCTTACAAGTTTAATCACACAAGGTAAGTTTTGAGCAAGATTACACTTATGTCTCAATCTCTAATGTCAATAATGCTTCAAGGAAACATTTGGGGGCGGTTGAAATGTATCTATTTATGAATCCTATCTTACTTGAAGCAAAATAGTGTATTTTTTATTGTTTTTAGTGGAGTTTTGGAGTTTTCTTCATGTTTTAGATTGCTAGAGGTGGGTCCATTTTAGACTTGAGTAACAAATAAGCATATCATATGTAATCTTAATAGTTTTATACAAGAAGATAAATATAAGTTTCAAAAAACGAAAAGTTGGGCAATATTCTTCTTCTTTATTTTACATAGAAAATAAAGTTAAATAAAACAATATTAAAGATTTAAAATCATTCTAAAGTGATCTTAGTGATAATGATCTAGTGATAATGAGAGTTTTTACAGTAGTAGCCACCTATCTACTTCCTATTTTCATCTTTCAAAATATCTTGCTCTAAACTTAGATATTATTATCATGATCTAGTTATTATTGTTTTGAATATAGAAGTACATATTTCACTCATGGTCTCTACACATATTGATAGAAAAAAATTTGCCTACTTATTTATATGTAGATTGTTCATACATTTTACCTATGTGGCATCATTGATCCCACATAATTTTTTTTTGTTATAACAAAATAATATTATAAATAAGAAAAAAAATGTGTGACACCATATATTCATTAAGTTTGTATGAAATTACAGTTCATTATAACTTTAGTTACAACCTCTCCTAAAATGAATATATGCATTTGAGTCAACTAGATTTGAATCACTCCTTTCAAAAAAAGATATATATATATAGATGAGCAATATATTTTTTTTTTTTTAAATGATTTTGATTGAGGGAGAGAGAAATGCTAAAGTGGAGAGAGAAATGCAAAAAAGTAAAAATATGTGGTTGTAAGGGTGGGTAAAATATTTACCTACTCTTACCTAAATATTGCTTTAGATAGATTTGATTCGCCACTTCAGATGTTACTGATTTTTTTTCTTTTTTTACACACTTTAGTATAGATTTTTTATTGACGACCTTCATGATATTTTCGGTTATTCATTATATATTAGGTAGATACATGCTCATCACACGTTTTTCCCTCATTCAAATGTTTTTTTAGAAAATTTATAAGACACATTTAACCAAAGTTAAGCATGCTTGACTTTGAAATTCATAAAATTAAATCATTGAAATGTGTACTTAGTTGATATAGGTAGTAATTCATCAGTTTTTCATACCCATACTTTCATATCTTTAGGATCCTTTCCATTTCATTCATGTACCACTTCTAAACTCACACATTACAAGTCCACCGGTTTCAACCTTAATTCATATGCAAACTTTATCTTAATGGGAAGGCTCCACTTTGATCCTATTTGTAAACATTTCATACTCAAAATTCGAACCAAGATTTGAAACATGGATTCGACCTCTCTAAGCCTCGACATTCTCTTACAACCTGAGTTTGTGTTACCTACTTGTCTTGACTAATTCTAATAGTGAAGATTGTCCCAACAAACTAACCCATGTTCTTTTACCATGATTTATTCTCACTCTTTTTTTGGAGAAATAATACCTTCATTAGCATGTATGTAAGACACATACGGCGATAAATAAGATTATATGAAAGATCTCTAATTTAGAACTAATAGATATTGATTATAATCTTGATAGAGCTTTGATTTTTTACACCAGAAAACCATGTTGGCAATAATGTTTTCCCATAGTTGAGAGGGAGATTTCTTTGCATTCAAAAAAAATTCAGTCATTTTTGTCTTTCTAGAGATACCAAAGTATAGCACCAAAAATGAGTATATACTCTTTGAACAAGTGACCTTGGATTTCAATATGATCTCGATAATCCCTTGGGTAGTAAAATTTCAGAATAGGGCTTGATTAATCGATTGGATGGCAAGCAAAATTACAATAGAAGAAGAGATGAGATGCTCTCCATTGCACATTTGCACATAGGACTCCATGAAGGGTTAAGGGCCAAATGAGGATTTCTTCTTTGCAACATGTATTGAGACCATTTTTGAAACATAGAAGCAACCGAGAACATACCCTTGGGATTAGGGGTCCAAGTAGGACAGTCATCACGAAGAGATGTGATGGTCGACCATGAAGATGAAATTTGCTGCCAAGCAATTTTCTCTCTGTCAAATAGAGGGCAACCGAGGGTACAAAAGCATAATTTGTCCTCACTCACATGCTTTTTAGGAAAATTTATAATAGATAACCAATCCAAAATTGCTTAACTTTAGAGTTCCTATGATTAAGCTATCGAAAAGAAGAGTGTGCATTATTTGTAAAGGTAACTATTAAATATTCATTAAAAAAAATTTCTTAACCATGCATCACAATATCGTCAAGATCTCTCGCCTTCAGATCATGTAGCCACAGCTTATTAATGTACTCATTCTGAACTCTCTATCTTAACTAAAATAAGCAAAAATAATGTAAATTTAAAATATAAGAACATATACTTTTGGTCATTCGTCTCTACCCCTCCCCTTTATTTAATTTAATTTCTATTTAGGCATTGGACTTTTAAAACTGACATATTTGATATTGAATTTAAATGATAATTAGTCCTAAGTTTAAAAATAATTTCTAAAAGGAACCAAGTAAAGTTAGATACAGTCAGTCGTCAAAAGCACCTTAAGAAATTAAAATATTATGATTCGATTCATGATAGTCACTTACTTATAAATTAATTTTTAATAAATTTTATAACATCTAAATATTGTAAAGTCAACCAACCAAGATGTCTCATAAGAATTGTCAAGATGCGGGTAAATTAAATTGATAATCACGAATACCACAAAAAAAAAAAAAAAAAAAAAAACCATTGTATAATAAAGCCATTCATATCATAATTCCAACAGCCCAAAGAAAGAGAGTGAAAGAAAAGTACAATGCATTGATAAACTCAGGTAGGCATATAGCATATATAGCCATATATATATTTCTACATCATTAATAAACTACAACCAACCAGAAATCACAGCATGAAAAGCAAAGAGAAAAACAATACTGCATAAACCGAGCCACTGAATCAAAAAAGTTCTGAACTTTCTCAATACCAACATCAGAAGAAGCGAAGAACAGTTGCCAAAGGATAGGAGTTGCCCTTACTTTCAAATCACCCCTTCTCTACCAACATAACATGAAATCAATTAAGAACATGGAGGAAAAAAAATACACCAAACTTCACACCATCTCCACCTAAAATGGAGGCTCCACCGCTGCCAGCCACCGCTCGGGTGACCGGCGGGATGGGCATGGAAGAAAGTGGTGGTGGGGTTGGGTGAGGTTGTTAAAAGAGGGTTCCATAAAGAAGCTTTGCATTGGTTGTTATAGAAGATTTGCAGGGCAGAGAAGAAAGGGAAATCAAGAGACTGACGTGACACCAAGAGTTGTGTGCGGCCACTTTTTTGTCAAAAAGGAAATGAGAACCGAAAGCATGAAAAAAATAGAGTGAAAAATGGAGGCAACATAAACAAATTCAGCATCTTCCAGGGGATATGCTCTTACCACCTTCTCAATTTGTTCCTGAGTGTGACAACACTACCTTGTTTGTTCCTTTTCTGAATTGCATTTGCCTTTCAACAACCTACATTAGGCTTTTGCTCCTACCAACTGAGGTATATGGTATTCCTACAAACCTGTCAAATGTCAAATTCTTTTCAGCAAAATGATCTGCACCACATATTATACAGTAACTATTTTTTTAACCATGGGAAATTTCAATAGTTGATAAAAATATAATCAGTAAGTGGCTTGTGTCACATCAAAAGTTTACTATTTAGGGGCAAGGAGAATGAGAATGATTATAGGGAAGATGAGAATATGGGAGAGAATGAGTATCTATGTTTAGGAGTGAAAGGAACGATTATGAAAGAATGTTTATGTTGGTTAATATAATTAAATTTACTTCAATCCACCAGCTTAGGTTTTTGGATTGATTGGTGGTTTAACATAATTCAACATGGTATCAGAGTAGGAGGTCGTGAGTTCGAGTTCCTGCCAAGTTGCATTTCTCAAATGGTTAATATAATTAAATTTACCCCAATCCATCAGCTTAGGCTTTTGGATTGATTGGTGGTTTAATATAATTCAACAGTTTACCTATATTTGAAGTGCAGAAAATGATTATAAATGAACGATTATATGTGTGTTTAGGGTACATATAATGATTATGGAGAACAAAATAGTGAGCATGGAGAGCATGAAAAGTGGTTATGGGGAAATGAAAGTATGATGGAATGATTGCGGTACAAATGTGGGCAAGTGAATTATTTTCTCCATAATCATTTTTATTCTTCTTGCCACAAACACCACCTTAATACTTATCAACGGTGGAGAAGCATGGCTCCTTAAAAGATATAAGTAGTAAGAGAAATTGAACCTGAATTTACTGAATATTTCAGCCATATCTGCAAGAAGTGATCTGTTTAGAGAACTAAACAGCCCTTAGTTCTTTCTGCCTTGTATGGAGTAATGCCTGGAACTTGGAGAAGGCTTCGGTCATCATTAGTTAGTCGGTACAATGAAGATAAGAGGCAAAACATTCAAGTGCTGAGGTTAGCAAGACAAATGGATACCTGATGAAGCAACAGAAGAATATTATTTGATACCAAAACCTGAAGTGTGCTCATCTTCTTTACATATTATTTTTCTCTCCAAATTGTGACATCAATCACGCCATCACCATTCACCACTACGTAGACTATTATATGAAGGAAAAATCTAGAAAGATTAACGACTCGAAGCATAGTGTATTCCAATATGGCTCTTTGATAAAGATAGGGACATGGTAGTTGGAAATCTTTTCAGCACTCTGCTAGTAAAAAATAGAATGAGAGGTTTGCATGTTTCACATTATTGGCTTACTTTACACAAAATAACTTGTTTGAAACAATGGAAACTGCAGAGCCATCTGATTTCTTCAACTTCAGGTTAGTCATCAATCTCACTCTCTATCTCCCCTCTCAAACAACCATGCACTCTTCCATGTTAGTAATCTCTTGCCGTTAGCCTAGCGGTATTCCAGCACGATTCAATCACAAGTCTCGATTGAAATGACTACAGAGAAGCCTCCCTGAGTCTTGTGTGTATGAACAAAGTACAAAAGAGAACACGCACTTTTTGGACTTTCACGAGAACCATCTCCTTCCGCCATTCTTGGCTGCTCTCAGTGTCATAACAAGTTCCTCTCGCTGATGCTCGACTTCGGCATACTTGAGGCTCATGTGGAAATACCGCTCACGAATATCTCTTAACTCTTCCTCAAGAGCCAAGTTAATGCTTTCATATCTTTCTTTCGCCACTACATCATCTTCAACTGTTGATATAGGGGCATTTTCTTTGTTGTGTTGTTTGTCTGAAACAAGCCTGAATGTTGCGAAGAGAGGTGAAAACAATCAGGTTTGAAAGAAATCATACAGCAATGAAGATTAAGGTATTTCTATACTGATTAGTGTGTATGGCACTTGACAGTGAAAAGAAGCAACTTTGTTTCCATTTTCCTCTGGGCTTATATGAAATTTCAGTCAAAAGTGGAAGCTCTATAGGACAGTAATAAATTTCTAATTTGGTAGATTTCACTCGCTTAGATATAATAGTTTATGTCCTAATGTAACAAAAATAAACCTACTTGCTCAGCTGATCTTCATATTTCTTGTTTGCTTCCAAAGCCTCAGCAAGTTGTGTTTTGAGCAACTGAATTCTTGAAATAGTTTCAGCTTCAGAAACATGAGGATCATCATCATGAATATCACATCCACTATCATCCTGTAGAGACAAGAAATTAAGAAGTTACAAACGCATCCTTGCGACTATAATCGGCAGATTAAAAAGCAGCATTTTTCTACGTAAGCACTAATAAAAAGCAGGATTGCCTTACCTTCACTACTGACTCGCCCCCTTTTCTCAGAAGCTTTTCTCTTAAGGCTACTCTGCTCTGTTTGCTGTCCTCTAATTCAGTAACAGGCTTCTGAAGATGAGCCATTTTTTGCAACTGAACCTTTAAGTTAATTAATTCTTCCTCGTGCTGCTTTCGTTCTTTTTCAGAAACAGAAAGCTTTGTTTCAAGATCAATGACAGAGTTTTTAAGTTTGACTTCAAGTAATTCATAATTTTCCAACTGCTTCAATAACTTTTCATGGTTGGCTGCCGGTGTCTCTTGGTTTCGTTTTGACAAGCCACTGATCAGAGCCTTTAACTTTTCATCAGATTCCGTTTGCATGATGTTGAGATCATTCTTTGTTGCTGCAAGTTGCATGGTCAGGTGCAAAACTGCTTCTTCAAGTTCTTGAGCTTCAGTTGCCTTCTCCAAATATGTCTCATTATACAAGCTTTCAAACATGGAAAGTTTCTCTTTGTATTTTATGTTCTCTTCAACGATTGAATCTAATTCCAAAGATAGGAATCTTTCTTTCGAGGCAAAATCCTCCAACCCAAGAGAGAGAGAATCCTCAAAATCGTCAACTCTTTTGAAATAATGAGCAGACCTTTCCAGCGACTCTTTCAATTTTGATTCCAAGCGCAAATAAGACTCTTGAAACTCGAAATTCTTTTTCTTCAGCTCAGCATTTGATTTCTGAAGCAAATTTTGTTCTTCAATGAGATTCTCGGCTGCAGCTTCCAACTTTGTGTTTTCTCTTTGCAGGTACTCACATTGATCTTGAGCCTCTGCACACTGGTTTTGCACATCATTCGACATCTGTTTCAAATCAGCACTTCCTGTCTCTATCTCGAGTTTCAATCTATCAATTTCATCTTGGAGTCCCACAGCATGAGATTCCAAAATAGATATGCGTTCCGACAACTGTATGCGTTCTAGTTCCATCTGTGATACATGGAGTTCAAGTTCTTGTTTTTCACATTCAAGCTCTGAAGATTTACTTTCAAGAATTTTGTTTGCAGAGGCGTGCAAATCCACACTGTTGCTAAGCATCTTTACTTCATTTCGCAAATCATTTATGCATTTAGAGTTGATATCACTTTCTCCATCTATGACTCCCATCTGATCCTCGATTTGATTTTTTTCTTTCTCAAGATCTGAATACTTAGCTTGGAGTTTGTTATGCAAATCTCCGAGGTTCTTTACCTCATCTTCTTTGGACAAAATGCAGGACTCAAGTTTTTCAATATCCATCTTTTTCTCAGACAATTCCCTACTGAGCTCTTCAACTTTGACTTCCAGTTCAAATTTCATACTCTCTAGTTTTTTATTGAAAGAACCATCGTTATTCTCAATCACATTAGGACGTTCCTCTAGATTTTGTGCTGAATGTTTGTGTTTTTTTGTGTCAAATCCAAAATTAACAAAAGAATTAGATAAAGGCTCACCACCTGTCGAATCCACAGGGTCGTTATTCGCTTGCTTAAGCTTGTACAAGAGATCTATGTTCTCTTCTGTCAACTCATTACAATCCTTTTCTAGCTCCTGCACTTTTTCTTTCAACATTTCAATTTGTTTCACTAGATTCATATCTTCCTCAGAATGCAGTTTACTATCGTTTTCCCCGTTGGTATCCTGAGGGAATCTTTGGTTTGAGACCTCGCATTTCTGTAATTCATGGTTTGTTTCCTCCAAGCCTCTCTCCAGTAGCTCTACCTGCAATTGAAGATTCTTCTCTGATTCCTTCAAATGCTCCAACTGAAGCATCAAGTTCTTGTTTTCTTGAATAGTACTTTCGATATCGTCATCTGTTCTCTGCCGTGCCAATAGCTCCTCTATCTCAAATTTCTGTTTTTCAGTAATTTCTTCTAGCTCCTGAAGGACGGCGACAAGCTCAATATTTGATTCTTGACTTCTATTTAGCTGCTGAGCTAAATTAGCATTGGATTCTTTCTGGAACTTCAGTTCATCTTTCAATCCATTAACGATGTGTGATTCACCATCTTGAAATGATAAATCCTCAATGGTTGTGTGTTTCTGTGATGATTTCTCAGTTAACAGTTTCAGTTGCCCAAGTTCTTTTCTCAAACTATCACGTTCTGCAGTTGCGGCCGAAAGTGCAGTATTTAAACTTTCCTGGTTTTGGGATTGATCTGAAAACTCTTTCTTCAACTGATCAAGATCAGCCATCACTTTGTGGGCATTTTTCTCCCACATCCTAGCTTCAGCACGTAGTTCCTCAATAGTAGTTGTTGCTTCTGCTGCTTCCAAAAAGATTTTACATGAAAGATGAGACATTCTTGAGGATGTTATTGCAAGATCTTGAAATCGAATTTGAGAATGATTATTACCTGAACAAGTTATTACAGAATTAGGTGATAAACAAGGAGCACTATTCTGTGAGCTCACCGAGTCTTGTCTTTGCATATCACTATAATTGTTTTTTGCTGCATTGTTCTCTATGGATTCGTAAACGTCAGATGAATCATTGCTGAGCTGTGAATAGGAAGCAGAGAAACTTGGTTCCTACAAACATACAAAATCATGTCCCTATGTCAGTTATATAATATTGTATTAATAAAGATTAGCGGGGTGTATTTTGTGCATTTAGCAAAGTATGCTGATCAATTAATGAATCTGCATAGTAGATGAGGAACAGGATCCTGCATGAATAAATTATCTTAAACACCAAATATGTCACGCCTCATTAAATCAACATTTTGAGGATGCAAATGGTAATCTAAAATCATGGTCGAAGCCAAGTATAACGACAGAAACTCGATTACACAACGGAATATTGTAGGGGCACCAAACATGAAGCTACCCCATTTGGAAAGAATAACCACCCCTCAATTCTTTTCTTTTTTTGATGACCGGGAATCGAAGCTTCACTACCAATATACTCCGGGCACCTGCACCCGTCCCAAGGTCTGGACCCAAGAGATAATAAGGTATTTTACAATTAAACTCAACGCATAAGTATCAAACTTGAGACCCTTAAAATCATGATGGCAAATACGATATTACCCTGCTGCTAGCCTCTCCCGAGTGTAAGCTAGAGTATAAATCTGCACCAGAGGAAGATCCAATACTTCTCGACAATTGGCTATCTGTTATATCTGAGCAGCTATCTGAGTCATGCCCTTCTTTCTTCGAGTCTTCTTTTGAAGAATTTTTGTGTGCAAGTTCACCATTCCTGAAAGTCGTTCACTAATCTTAAAGCCCAAACTTATAATTAAATGTTTACAATAATGACAAAGCCATCCCATCATACAGACCTTACTTTTGTTATTGGAGTTAGGCACTGGATTTTTACCTGCAAACAAGTCAGTAAACTTTTTTCAAGCCTGGAATCCTCAATAGAATTTATGATTATTAGCTTCATATATTAGTTATAAACCAAAGAATGAAATTGTACAACTTGATTCCAAGTATTGATTTCAGAAATAAAACAGAAAGTATCTAAGCCCCATCCTATATGAATGTTAAAATTGTAGAGCTTACTTGTAAAACTGTCCCATGATTGCACTTTTTCAATAGAAGTGAGACTGCAGAAGAAGATTTAGAATCTATGTAATTTGTCATGTTAACCATAGCCTCTCCAAGAATATTAGATCTTCCAGATCCCTGTTATTGGAGATTCAATTGAAATTAGACCCAATCTTATTCAGTTCTTCATTTTTTAAATAAATCAATGTCAGAGAAAAAAAAAATCCAAATTACAGTACCATGGCCACAACAAGCTTGAAATTGCAATCTTCGAACTCCATGGAACTATCATCTTGTGATATCGAAACGGATTCTGATACAGACTCGGTCCATTGGCAACTTCCATTACGAACTGATGCTTTGCTTGACCTGACAATTGTTTTGCCAGTTTCCTCTGAGACCACAGTTACAAATACCTTGTCCCAACCTTTAGGTACCTATAATCATATAACAAGCAGCAAAAAAAACTCCATAAGTAATACCAAATTGACAAACAAAAATCTCAATACATATCAAGAAAAGGAGTGGGGACAGGATTTCAATATAGCATTAAACAACAGTTAGCAGTGACTGATAACTCCCTGACCAAATCAACTCATCAGTTATTAGCAAAATAATAACTCAAGGGCTAAGTTCCAAGACAACAATAAAGAAAATTAAATAGCATTGAATAAATAACGCCCAGTTTGATAACCATTTTATTTTTAGTTTTTTATTTTTAAAATTTAAGTTTACAACAATTACTTTACCATATGTTGTTTCTTACCTTGATATCTCCATCTTACCTATATTTTTAGTAACCAAACCAAAATTTATAAATAAAAAAGTAGCTTCCAAAAGCTTATTTTTATTTTAAAAATTTGATTAGCTTCATATACTTTCTCAAGAAAAATATGGTAGATAGTAGGAGAGATGAAACACATAATAGAAAATTTGAGTAAAAATAAGCATAAATTTCAAAAATCAAAAACGAAAATCCAAATATTTATCAAACTGGCCCTAAGTAACTTCCATTTTTGTTCATCCAAACGCCAACCAAATTATGACATTAATCACAGAACAGTATAGATTCAGTAAATACAGCCAAAAGTAAAATATAAATTCCTTAGCCCAGAACCCTTTAGCAGAATCCTCATTTAATTCAATTCCAACAACATCCTTCTAAGATCAGAACACAAAATGCTTGATCAAACGACGCTAGGGTTTTAAGATCCCCACTCGCTAACCGGGCAACAAGAGCTCAAATCCATCCCAACAAATCATAACTATTCCATCTAATTTAATTCCGATCTCCACCACCCGCAACTAGAAGAAACCCAAATCTCACACTCGACCAAATTCCCAATCCAAACACAAACCCTTCACTAAATGGAATCAGACTAACAAAACCCACATTCCATAAACACTAAAGAACAGAAAAAAACCACAAAAAAGTACCTGAAGTGCCTTGAAGTTAGAGAACTTGAAATCAAATTTCTCCCCAGATTTCGCCTGTCGATTCCTATGCAGCCTAAACATTTTCCCCCTCAATCTCTCACACAAACACTCAATCAAAAATCAAACGCAGAAACCCTTCCAATCCCTTCCGCATTTTCATCGCCATTGCCAAGAACAGAGAGAAATCAAAACCATGACTAGAAGACAACAGACGAAAGCGAAAACGTTCGCTAGCGGGTCATTATAGCGAAGGGTGTTACATTATTTTCCTCCATTGTTAAGCGTTTTCACGAGCAAAATTCTTAAACCTAGAGAGAGAAAATTGAAATTGGAATTGGAATTGGATTTTTTTTTTCTAGTTGGTGAAGACGATACAGTGAAGCATCGTTTTTTTCTTTTTTCATTTCTTTTTCGTTTATATACTTCCAAAAAATTGGATGCCGTTTGCGAATATCTAACTTCTGTACTCGCTTTTATCACTTGACACGTGGCGTGTTTGCCACTGGTTCGTGCACGTGGCGCTGAGTCATTCGTGGGTAATATTGGAAATTTGTGTCCTCGAATTTCCCGTAATTGTAACGAATGTGGGTGAAAAAGCCATTGGCGTTTTTCTGGGTGCACCGAAATGAAACCGACTGTTCTTTTTTTTATTATTATTATTTTAAAATTTAAGAGAATATGATCGATAGTCTAATTTCACAAAATAATGGTATTTTTAGTATCCATATTTTTTTTTAGTACATATTGGAGGAGAGAACAAATACCGATTCTTGGACTCGAATTGTGATGTTGGTATTGAACTACAACCAAATAATGAAACTATTGCGCCACTAACCCATTCTATTTTAGTATCTTTATGTAATATCAATCATATGGTATAATTTATGGTATTATTACAATATTATATATTATTAATACATTATTATGTATTATTAATACAATATTATATGTTATTAGTACAATATTGTATATTAATATAATTATGCATTAATTATATTGTATGATTTGTATATAGTATGACTATGATTGCTATTTTTTTTTTTTTGTTAGTATTGTAAATATTTTTCTAATCTGACCCTACTCCTAAATGTATCCCTAAAATTTAATCAAAAGTCTAATAAATGAATGGAAATCACGTGAATATGTTGAAATTGAAAACAAAATGTCAACTAAAAATTGAAAAGAAGGCAACACAGAGGTTATAGATTTAAAATTTTAATAATTAAATTAAAAAGTTTTTAAAAAAAAACAAAAGGAAAACGGTTTAATTTAGACGTTGAACTATCACTATCACCATTTCACAAACTTCTACCTTTCAAATATCAAACGAAAAGATCAACTAAAAACTTTATGATCGTAGCCAACAACAATTATAACTTAGCCGGATCATGCGTTTTCATAATTAAAAGATTGTGAATTTGAATCTCTGTCATTCTATTGTGCTATGCCTTAAACGCATTAATATCTTGTGCGTTTAGTATTCTGTTGTGCGAACGCATCTATGTGTGTAAGCACATTCTGCACCCGCTAATCGCATTCCGCCGAGCATTCTATTTCCACAGCGCGTCCATGCATCCGCATTCCATTTAATGCTTACGCATTCTGTAATAAGGTTTAATTAGAGTGTCTATATAAACTTGAATTAAAACTCTAACCGTATAATGACATAATCTCTGTAGCTGTAAATTTCCGTCTCTCTCAATAATATCGTTCTCCTCTTCTATCCGTGGCCAACACCACGTTGGTGAACCACGTAAATTCTGTGTATTGTTTTCTTTTCTCTCTCACGTATACCATTATCTGTTTTTCATATCTTCGTTTTACGATTATTGATTGTCGTTTTCATAACACATCCAACTGTAATTGTTTTGTCAATTTTGTACAAGAATGTTTCACAACTTCTTACGAGAATTGTTCGAAAGCTTAAGACAACCAGTTTTTCCATGAGACGCAGAAGAAAAAAAAGAAGAAGCAAATAGTTTTGAATTTAAATTTGCAAGGGGTTTGAGAGAAATTGAAATTGGATGGTTTTCTAGAACGTATTTTGCTTTAGTCATTAGGTTACGCCGTGTAAGAGTCTCATGGCTTCATGATTTTTCTCCCTTTTCCCATGTGTGCGACAATTGGCTCTATTATCGGTATCCTTCCCTCGACCAAAGTATCACGACTCTCTCTTTTAGGGTAGGCATTTAATTGAATTATATTTGAGTAGAGTACTTTCGTCTTTACGACCCAATCACAGATTTAACTTATGACTGGGCTCACTTTTCTAATTTTCGTTTTTTGTCATCTCTCAAAACACTTCATTACCAATGGTGGTGGTCATCCTCCAGTTTCATTTAATCCATTATTTTCCTCCTCTTTTTTATGTGGGATAATTTGTTGCATTACCAACGAGTCTAATTTTTTAGAAGGTGTTTGTATGTAAAATTGTGGAGTGATTATGAATGAGAAGTTATTTTGAGTGATTAGAGATTTAAGTATTAATAATAACTCGTTTGGATGTGATTATATAGAGTGGTCACAATTAATACTTTATTTGGATCATGGTTTTTTATAAAGGGGTTATAGACAATAACTCGTTTGGTTGTTGTTAGAAATAAATGATTATTTTGAAGGGTTAAAATGAATGAATATAAATGAACGATTACACGTGAATGATTAAAAATGAGTGATAAGAAATAAATGATTATTTTGAGTGACAAATAGAAATAAGTGATTAAAAAATTGTGATTATTTTGAGTAATTACAATAGTTCATTTAGTTGTGATCATTTAAAGAGTAGTTGTAAAAGTTCATTCTTAATACGCTCTGTTATTCCTTCAAAATAAACACCCCCAAGAATTTATGAAAGTCATAGAAAAACATTATTTGGAAAGGACCAAAAAAAAAGAAGGTTAAGGGTGAAAACAATGAAACGAGGGAGGAAGAAAGGAAAGGTCGATTTTGGTTAAACACATACGATTTTTATTTTTTAAAATTAAAAAAGATAAAAACAAAAATAAAAAACCAAAAACAAAATAGTTATCGTTAAACATCGGATATTTATATGTTATTTTTTAATGGGATAGTGAATAATTGTGGAGGAAGGGAAAGCCCACAATGTGCTACCGACGCATATTGGGAAGAAGACAAAGACTGACAGAGAATAATAGAGTGTAGCACACTCACACCCAACTAATCTTCCACTACACCATCAAATTTTTCAATCTCCAAAAATTATTCATGTTATTAAACAATATCTTAATTCGGTTCATGATATATATTTATTACTAAATATGTCATAGTTTTTAAAATATGTGATCTTCAGACATTACCAAAAAAAATAATAGCTATATAGCACATTCCAAAATTGTATTTTGTTTTTCTTTTTACTTTTTTTTAGAGGATATATACACATTTCGGATTAGTTTCTTACTTAACTTTAAGTTGGTGTAATTTTATGTTGAAAAATATTGAAATGCAGAGGCCCAATTAAATTTTATTTTTTAGAATAAAAAATAATGATAAAACAAAATAAGATTTCTACAGTAAATAGAGTAGTTTAAACCCTTTTTAGTTTTTTACTTTTTAAAAATAAATTTATAAATACTACTTCCCTTTATAAATTCACTTGTGAGTTCTCGTCAAAGTTAAGAGAATTCTTGCAAATCTACATACAAAAAAAGCTGGGTGGAATGGATTAGAATAGAAAATAAAACATTATTTTTATAAAAATAAATAAATGTGACAACCCGAAGACTGAAACCTATTACGGCCCTTCTCAAAAAAAAAAAAAAAAAACCTATTATGGCCCATTAATAGCTAAGCACCACAACCAGCATGCTAATAAACATTTTTAATATTAAATAGATCAGCGTGATTGGTTATCTGATTTGATGTTAATCTATTTTCACTCCTCGACCACAAGTTTGATTTCTGAAAATAATATTTGTAATCTCACTTTCTCCAATTTTTACTAAAAAATCTTTTCTATTTGTTTTTTTTTCTTTTTACTTTCAGGTGGATCAAGTTGATTCTTCGTCATTGCTAGAAGAAATGGTTTTGGCTGTTATTGGGTTTTTTTTAAAAAAAAAATGAATTACATAAATGTGGGGTTAAACATGCTAAAGATGGGATTTTTTTTTTTTTTTTGAAGGTTGAATTTGATTTCTCTCTTCCTAAAATTTGGAATTAGACATTTAGTTAAACTTAAGAATATAGTAGACATTCTAAATAGTTTCCAAATTTTAGACAACTAATATGATTTCCCAAAAAATTCTCCCCCTAAGCCCAAATCCCAAAATATAGTAAAAGGCCCATATCAATAACTATATAAGGTTCATAAAGATTGGCCCATATTATAATGACCAATCTTTTCATCCGGATTTTTGTTGCAAAATTTACTAAATTAGTCAAATTTAAAAAATCATTATACATATAATTATTTTAAAAAAAAATTCAACGACCATAACCATAAGTATTAATAATAATATCATATAAATAATAAATAATATTAATAATACAATATTGAAATGTATTAATGATTATAGATACAAATGTTTTAAAATTTTACTATATTTATAATTATTTTGTTAGATAGGTGTTTGGATGAGATTTTGGGTGAAGAATTATTTTTTAGTAGTTAAAATTGTGAAGTTTGTGTGATAGCTTGTTTGAATGTAAACTATTACGGAGGAGTACGACCAAAAACTCATTTGGATTTAGTTTTTTTTAATAGAGAAATTGGAGATAATAGTTTGTTTGGATATAGATTTAAAATGATGAGTTATTTTAAGTAGTTAAAAATGAATGATTAGAAATCAGTAGTTAAAATTGAGTTATTTTGAGTAGCTAAAAATGAATTATTAAAAATGAGTGGTTAGAAATAAAATATTATTTTGAGTAGTAAATGAGGAATTCTTTTTGAGTAGTTACAATAGCTGGTTTGGAAGTGATTTTTTTAGCCGTAAATAAATACTTATTTTAAATCCTTCATAAATTCAACAAACATATACCCCAAAGGGGTGCAGCAAAAAACTCGGCAAACCTAATTCTATGGGTCGTTTTGAACGCCACACACATTATTAACAGTATATCTCGTCAGGTCTATAAGATAATCATCTCTAATTTAGAGAGACTCTAATATTATAATAATTTTAGAGAAGCCACAACAATAAAAGAAATCATGGCTTGAAATAGTTTTTTTTTTTTTTAAGTACATATTGGGGAGGGGGAACAAATACCTATTCTCGAGCTCGAGCATGTGACGCTGGTGTTAAACTAGTTTATAACCAGACACTGAAACCATTGCACCACTTACCCATTCGGCATGGCTTGAAATAGCTTTAACATTCTACCTTCTAGTTTTTCTATTAACTTTCCATATATAAATATATTAAATATTAAATTTCAAAAGATCTTTCTACCAAATATTTAATAAATATCATAATAAATTCTAGACTAACACAAAAATTGCAAGAACAACCCTACACGAAGTCACTGACAAATTCATTTGCAGAAGTCATATAACTCACAAGTCACTGATAAAATATTGAAAATGTCCAAAATATCAAATCTTAGAGAATGTCCTAAAATAACCCTAAGAAATATCTACACTATTCAAAATAGATTACTCTACAAAGAAAAATTAGTGATTATTAAAAAAAAATGATAATTAGTAATTATATTTCTAATTCCTTATACAATTCTAACGTAAAAGAAACTTTTATGTATATAGATAAAATATTTTATCTCAAATGATTACCCTTGTCAATTTTAATTAGGTTTGAAGTTGACTCATTAATGTCAAAAAAAAAAATGTGAGTAGTAATTCCAAGACATTTATATTATCCAATGACTATAAAGTTTTGAATTTAAATCTCTAATTAAATATTTCAATTTTAAAAATAAATAAATAAATTCATTGCAGCAACTTTTTCTTTATTTTGGAAATCATGACAACTTTCTTTTAATGATAAATAAATAAAATACTTTTATTAATGCAATAAAGAAAATACTTTGTTGAAGTCGCTTCACGATGTTTCATAATTTCAAACTTTTCATTCCAATCTTTGACTACGTCTTTTTTTTTTAAACCACCTTTCACTACGTCTCTTGTGGAGTGTTTTTTAAAAATTATTTGACTTATTTTCAAATATATACACTAGTAGAAATTCTCCTATAGATGGCGGGCCAATGTCTCTGTCATCATAATTGTTCGATGGCGGGCAGGGAAAAGATGGCGGACACGCCCGCCACTAATATTCACGCTTACAAAGGCGGGCACAGCCCGCCATTAATAAACTTCAAAGGTGGGCATTTTTGCCCGCCATTAATGTTGTTTTATGGTGGGATTTTATGTCCGCCACCTTTAATATTTTTTTTTTTTAAAAAAAACCCCAACGAAAGTGGTCTCAGGTTGTTATTAAAAAATGGTCAATTATCGGGATTTTGATGGTCAATCATCGGTTGTGCCCGCCATTAAAAGACATTATATTTATAAAAAAAAAATCAGAAATACAGAGCCCGCCATTAAATGACACTATAGCTATAATTTATTAAAAATGACATATATTGTGCCCGCCATTAAAAGTTATTATACTGTATAAAAAAGAAAAGGAATATAGAGGTAGTCAATTCTGAACTTTCTAATAACTATCCAATCCCCTATTAAACTCTAGTTTTTAACGAAATCAATCACCCACACACACTAACTTATATGGAATTCTAACTTCTAAACATATATGCATGTGTTCTTAACACAATAATAGATATGCACATAAAATTTCGGCAGCATGACGGGGCAATAATGCAATCTCAAAAAAATTTCACTTGTTATATAACAAAACTCCCCACACTACAAGAAAAAGGGTCTTTGCCGACGGCAAATAACGTCGCCTAAGACCAAAAAACCGTCGCATAAGGCTTATGCGACGGTAAACAAATCGTCGCCCAAAACGTCGCAAAAAGCTGCGTCGGAAGAGCCTTAGCCGAAGCGTTTTTGCGACACCGTCGTCAATTCGGACTTTGTACGACTGTGTTCTAAAACGTCGGTCATTATATTCTTTGGCGACGGTCTAAAAAACGTCGGCTAAGGTATTTTGACCGACGTTTTTTATACTGTCGCCTAAGAATATAATGACCGACGTTTTATTAAAACTTCGGATAAGGGTATATTTTGGTTTTTTTTTTATATCATTTTATTTGTCTTTTTTTGTGTGCGCATATGATATTACTGTTGAACCAGAAAACAAGTTAAAGGTAAACTAAATCACATCTAATAGAAATTGCGAAATTTATAATACAACCTCTTATAACAAAATACAAAGTAGCACAATACAAAGTTTTTTAAAAAGTAGCCAATACAAAGTTCTTAAAAAAGTAGCACAATACAAAAAGTTCTTAAGAAAAGGTTCAATCCAGACACTGTGTCTCATTTTCCTAAACCAAAGTCTGTACGTCATCTGAAAAAATGAAATGAACCATGAGTTAGCTAATAAAAATTAAAGGAAATTATACTCATATAAAAGAAAATTTGAATTTTAAAAAGATAACAAAGACCCCTATGACTAACAAAAATAAATTACACTGTTTTAACCATGAAAATCATATAGTCTACATTATTATGGCTACCTTTGCTGCAAGGTAGCCATAGTTGACATAAAATATGCATAAATGTAGAGATTTAATTAATTACCTAAGTGTAACGTCACGTTCTTGCTTTCTTGAATGACTCCATCATCTCTCAAAGCTGGTTCATGCCTTCGCGAGTTTCTTCTTGGGACTTCATTAGTTCCTCGCGAGTCAAGGCGAGCTCTTTTTCTAATTTTGCCCTCTGCTCTCTTTCAAAATCCAACTGTTCTTGAAATTGTAACTCACGCTGAGAAGGCATGGATTCACTAGCACTAGAACTTGATGAGGACGCCCTCTTTCCTCTCGCATGATGACCCAGAACCTCATAAGAAACCCGACCTAGGCCCTTTATGCTATCTCCCCTAATACCTAAAACTCTGCCAGTGATCTCTAACTCGTCGTATGAGAGTTCAGCGGCAATCGCCGTCGTTCTAATCTCTATCATTTGTTCCTATACAAAAATTAAACATACATTAGTATCAAGATAAAATTTGAATGAATAAAGCAAAATCAACACACTTACATAAGCTTCCTCAGAGTTCTTGTCGACCCATCCAGTCTGTTTCTTGAAGTGTGTTTCTTTGAATAAGTCGATGTACCCCATGAGCTGACCATCCCTCTTTCTCTAGAAACATAAAATAAAGTCGTTAGTATATTGTACGAATCGTTCGCAATAAAGTATTACACAATAAAGTATTACCTGTTCCCGTATAGTAAAAAAAGAATTACTCCCAGCCACGTGATGGTATTGAACATGAGATCTACTCTCCTCAGCCTTCGTTGACTTTGATTTGAAATTTGGGTCCTCCCATTTATTGCACAAATATTCCCAATCAGCTGGATCCGTTATGGAAGTATGTGGGTTCGATCGTCAAACCGCAGGATCCAAACTCCTGAAAAAAGGATAATGTATGATTAGTTTGATGCATTAGAAATGGAACAACATAAGTATAAGTTAATATATTACTTACTTGTAATGTTTGTGCAACGTGCATCTATACTCCTTCATCGTGGTTTGCATCACGTCCTCTATATGCTTGTTGACCCTAGGATTACTGAGGTCCAGGTTGAAGTGTGACTGTGTAATACGAATGTATAGATTAATACAACAAAATAGTGCCTAAAATAAGAACTATGTGTTTTTAAACATACCAGGAGTCTCTGTTTCACTAGGTTCTTCAATTCTGGAGTGACCTCTTTCCATTTATTAAGAGTCAAAGGAAACGACCCTCTGACAAGCACCCCGATTTGCTTACTCAAGCTGTTTGCATTTCGTCCAACAACTTTTCCATACTCCTGATTAAATTCAACGTTCAAAAGGCCGTGATTATTCACATTTCTCTCCAACTCGAGCCCCTGTTGAAAAACCCGACCCCCTCGAGGTCTAGATGTACCACCTGCACGTGGTTGAATGTTAGAAACCAATAAAAAAATGTGAATGAACAAAACAAATGAAATCATACCTGATGGTTGGGTCTCCTCGTATAGGCAAAGTGGCGGGAACAATATCCCGATCATCGATGCTCTCATCAAAGAATGTGCTAGACATCCCGACAAATTAGCGGTGCATGACTACACTACGTAAAAATAGATAATCATTATCATATGAAATCGTGGATGCGAGGTCATCAAGTCCATAAGTAATTAAGTATACTAATCAGTCAGAATAACAATCATCCAACGAGAGGCTCTCAGAAGACGTTTCTTGGTCATCTTGGATCTCATGGTCGTCAATGAAATCATCTAAATTATTTGACGATTGTATCCTATTCCGTGTTAAATCGACTATGACAGGTTCGACATCAATCCTATGTAATATACTTTCTTCTATACACTCATCGACAGTCGTTCGACCTTCTAGTTGTATTTCATCAAGTTCTTCATCTTCTTGCTCTTCCACTTCAGGCACATCCCATACTTTTTTATTAGGTACTAATTGCACTACCTTCCAATTGCGACCATACTTTGGATCGCTTATATAAAACACTTGTTCTGCTTGTGTGGCAAGGATAAATGGCTCATCTTTGTACCAAAATTGAGACGTGTTAATTGAACGCAAACCTAGCTCGAAATGAGATCTACCTGGTTTTTTGTCAGTGTTGTACCAATCACATTTGAAAATCATAACTCGTCTCCTATTAACGTACACAAGATCAAACACTTCCTTTAGTACCCCGTAATAGTACAAGGGGTCATCTTTGGTTCCCCTTCGCTCGACACCCCTAACACCACTATTTTGTGTTGTTCGACGCTCTTGAACCTTAATATTGTGAAACCTTACACCATTAACTATGCATTTTTCGAATGATCGAACCAAATTACTAGGTCCCATTGCCATTGCATACAAATCATCACAATTATGTCCATTTTCTCTCATTTTGAGAACTTCTTTTTTAAACCAACTTGGAAATTGTTGCTCGTGTTTTGTATATAAGTCGGCAGCGGTTAACACACCTGGACGAAGTAGTGCTAAATGTTGAATAAGATAACTATTTATCTCATCACAATTATGGAGAATGTACCAATGTAATCTTCGCATGTCAATATCAGATAAAGTTTTTGGTGTCATTTCTCCCATTGGGCGTGCATTCTGTTTGAATACTTCATATTCTCCAAGCCGTTCGTTATTAGTGTTGTGGTCATCATTGCGGTCTGCCCTATTGAACCTTGTTTCAATACCAGTGAGATATAATGAACAAAATTTCAAGCATTCTTTGTTCACATACCTTTCAACAATCGACCCTTCTGGACGTGCTTTATTCATAACGAATAGTTTGAATATTCTTAAACTTCTCTCGAAAGGATACATCCATCTATAGTTTACAGGTCCAACCAACTTACATTCGTACGACAAATGGATAGTCAAATGAATCATTACATCAAAGAACGCAGGTGGGAAGATCTTCTCCATTTTACAAAGGATTATAATAATGTTCTTTTGCAACTGATCCAAATCAGACACACGTAATGTTTTAGAACACAAAGAACTAAAGAATTGACAAAATTCAACAATCGTAGTACACACTTCCTTAGGTAAAAATGCTCAAACACCAATAGGGATTAGTCTTTGAAGCAAAACATGGCAGTCGTGTGTCTTCAACCCTGTTAACTTTGAATCATTAACGCACCGTCCTATGTTAGAAACAAAACCATCAGGATACTTGACTGTTTTTAAAAAGTTACAGAATTCAACTCTTTCGTCTTTACTGAGCGCATATGTTGCACGCGGCTTAAGCTCTTTATCTCCTAATTTTTGTACGTGCAATTCCCTTCGTATTCCCATATCTTCGAGGTCTTGTCTAGCGTTCATTGTATCTTTTGTCTTCCCTTCAATATTAAGTATAGTTCCTAGCAAATTCTCACACACATTTTTTTCAATGTGCATTATGTCTAACTTATGTCTTAACAGAAGTTTAGACCAATATGGGAGCTCGAAGAAAATGCTCTTTTTTCTCCAATTATTTTCGGATTGTTTCCTCTTCTTATCTTGTTTAGAAGAATGTTTGCTAAACACAGGAAAACGCATATGACTAACTTGGTGCAAGATCTTCTCTCCATCCCATATCATTGGAGGTTCACGAAATTCATTCTTCCCATCAAATAATTTACTTCTACGCCAAGTATGATTATTAGGTAGATATAGTCGATGTCCGATGTAACCTCTCTTCCCTCTCAGAGCAACGGATGGAGTTTCTTCTTTACAAATAGGACAAGCTTTGTAACCTTTCGTACTCCAACCTGACAAGTCGCCATATGCTGGGAAATCATTTATGGTCCACATCAAACAAGCACGAAGTTGAAAGTACTCATTCTTGAATGAGTCATATGTGCGAACACCAGCATTCCACAACTCCTTCAACTCGTCAATTAGTGGTTGCAAGTACACATCAATCTCCCATCCCGATGATTTTGGACCAGGAATTAATAAGGATAATATTATATTTGTATCTTTCATGCATTTCCAAGGTGGTAGATTGTACGCCACTAATTGTACCGGCCACATACTGTACGTGGTACTCATATGACCGTAAGGGTTGAATCCATCTGAAGACAATCCAAATCGTACATTTCGAGAATCCAATGCAAATTCAGGAAATTAAAGGTCCAAATGTTTCCAGGCTGCACCGTCTGATGGATGTCGCAAAACTCCTGGTTCCTCAACACGTTTTTCCTTGTGCCATCTCATATCGGAAGCATAATGCTTAGAAGAGAATAATCTCTTTAGTCGAGGTATTATCGGGAAATGTCGCAAAACTTTGTGGGGCAGTTTCTTAGAATTATCCTTATTCATCATATATCGAGACTCTCCACATGTAGGGCATTGTTCGACATCTTTGTATTCGTTCCTATACAACATGCAATCGTACTTGCATGCGTGAATTGATTCGTAAGTCAACCCCAATTCTCGAAACTTTTTATTAGCCTCATAGAATGAACCAGGTATGCAAGCACCGTCAGGATGCGATTTTTTTAACAGTTTCAACAACAAATCGAATGAGGTATTGGTCCAGTTATTCATAGCCTTCAGATGCATCAATTTGACGAGAAAATGGAAAGCAGAGAATCTAGTACATCCTGGATATAACTGAATAGATGCTTCCTTCATCAAATCATCAAACGATGTTGATCGATCATCTTGTCTACTATTGTTGGGTGCAACATTTTCATAAGTATAATTATCTTCTTCTTCAACTAAAATTGATTCCAAAGTACGACGGTTCATGTCATTCAACATTGTCATTATTTCATTCTCGTCATTATGCCCACTTTGCTCAGTTAAATTGACCCTTTCGACATGTACTGACCTAACTCTTTGACTTTCATATGTAGGTAAGTTCACAGGTTCTCCATGGTATATCCAGTCACTATAAGATTCGACAATTCCATATATGAACAAATGAGTTTCTACTCCTTCAATACTTTGCCACAACACATTCATACATTTTTTGCATGGACACCTCATTTTTCCAACACTATTCACATGAGACTTTGCCATTTCGAAAAATTGTTTGACGCCTTCAGCATATTCAACGAACAACCTATTTTTATTTTTTATCCAATCTTTGTTCATCTTCAATCTCTTTCAATAACCACTCTCAGATTCTAATGTCGAACTATCCTACAGGATTTAGACGAATTATAAAATAAAATAATAAATAATATTCAATATTATAAAATAAAATAATAAGATTTTCATTAATATTCAATATTATAAAATAAAATAATAAATAATAAAAAAATAAAAAAAAGCGTATGTATATTATGTCCAATTATAAAATCTTAACTACATCTTTCTTCTAACTATAAGAGTATAAAGGAAAATGTTGAATTTAATATTTAAAGTACAAAGGAGGAGGAAGGGAAAACCAACTACAAATTGACAACACAAAAGGGAAGTGGAAAATAACTCCCCTCCCAATTATCAAATTATGAAAATTTCACTAAAAGGAATATTAGTGAAAGACACAATTTTTCCAATAGAAAATACATACAATAGAGATTCTTAAGTTGTACATATTTTCCAATAGAAATCAAAGTATTTAGATGCCCTTTACTCACATCCACCATCTCTCTTCTCGACCCCCTTCTATTATTTTTCCTTTCCAAAAATCATGACCACCAATTACCTATGTTTTGATATTGACAAAGAACCAAACATGAGAAATTCAATAAAGGTTTTTCCATTTTCTTTTTACCCAAATGCAATGTAACATATGGAACTTTAAGCAATACTCTCATCTTTGCATTACTCTCTAAGTAACAAACTTTAAGCAATACTCTCATCTCAACAGCTTTCAAATCGAACAATTATTCGAAACTTGGATATAAAAAACAGAATTAGAACTTTAATTTGAAGAAAAATGCTCTAAAACCAACACCTCAACGTCTCTAAAACAGAGCAATAATCCCATCTTCAAATGAACAAGAACAAGAAAAAATCAATTAAATTGCTTACTTTTATAGTTTAATCAAACTTCACATACATAAAGAACAAGAAATAGTTTAATCAAAGAAAGATTCAATAAATTTAGGGATTTGAAGATTTACCTAGAGTTAGGGATTTGGAAGTGAGCGAGAGAGAAGACGAACGGCGGCGGCGGATGAATGGAGGCGGCGGACCCCCTGGCGACAGTGGAGAAACGGCGGAGGAGATGGAGAAACGCGGACGGGAGGCAAGGCGTGATTGAGAAAAGAGGGAGAGAGTGAAAGAAAAAAGGAAAAGAAAAGAGGAGAAGAAGAAAAGAAAAGAGGAACTCGAATTTTACTCAGAACCTTAGGCGACGTTTTTAAAACGTCGGTTAAGATTATTTTATACGACGTTTTTTAAAAACGTCGGCTATTATTGTAAGGGACCGACCCGAATGGGGCACTAAATGGGCCCTTATCCCAATGCATGCATTCAAAGTAAAGGACATTTTAACAGACATGATTTTGGATTCCAATTAAAACAAAAACATTCAAAATAACCCCTTTAAAAACTAGACAATTTCCCTAGAACCTGTCCCTGTTTCCAAGCACCTGTTCCAAGATAAATACATTTCCAAAGTTTACTCTGATCAGAGATTTACTAAAAACCATTCAAAACCTGTTTAGATACAAAATGCTGGAATCCACAAATATTTACGAAACATCCTTGGGCTCCGTGCCCGGCTACATGCATTCAGGGGAAAACAAAACATAAAGATTCATAATACAAAAATCAGAGTTGGAAGACTGTGCCCCATGATCACAGCTCCTCCTTCAGGCATCCTGTCGCGCACCACGATTACCTGTGGAAAACCACAGAATAAGGGTGAGTAAAGAATTTCTCAGTAAGAATCCCCAACCGGGGTACAATACGACATACATGGTCATCTCGATGAGCGTATGCAAGCTATGAATATAAACACAGAATAGAGCACATAGCTTAGCCCACACTTGGGCCTCGGATGCCAATTTGGGGTCTTAGTCCGTAATAATATCACCACACGATCCAATACATAAGTCGCCTATACGAAAACAAGTCCCCGCCTCACCGCTCTCATCGTCGACGAAAGGTACACCGGCTCACAATCCCGAGGAGCTCTCCATCGGGCGTGTAGAATGAGCGTAAGCAAGCACCGCGTGCTACTGCAGACTATGGGGGGTTGCCGGGTCTGAAGGCAAGCTGCCCATATCCAGTCACCACGCCTAACTAAATCTTTGGATCGGTGTCACTGACATAGGGGTGTGAGACCTGGACACGTAAACTATGTCACCAACCACCGCACTGGGGCAAGGAACGGTCGTGGTAGGCTTACACCAGAAGCCGTCCTTGCCTTAACATGTGGCAATCGGGGGCTCTTGCCAAACATGCCGAGGACATGCCACCGCCGGGGGCGAGGCAATGCCAAGTCATCATCCCGACCGTTGGGGCATTAACAACTGCCACCCTCACCCAAGATTGCGGGGCCTACCGCTTGGTTAGCTAATCCTCACGGGGTCCAGGGATCGGAATGACTTGCTCGACGTCCCCGCCATGGATGCAAGGTACTTTATGCATCGGGCCCGATGATGCTATCTACCGCAATTCTAACTTTGCCTTACTAGCAAACGAAAGAAACAATTCCATAAAATCCAATACGTGCTCAATAAGAATACAACGAGCCTAGCATGATACTACGAAGCAAGGAATGATACGAGCATGCTAGAAGGGAACAACCTAGCATGGATTAACATGAGAATTAATCAGAACATCATGCTAATCGGGAATTCGAATTGAGTACCTAGCTATACATGTCAATAAACACAAACAAGCAATCAATCGGCAATCGCATAATATATCGCAGGTCCACACAACTCCGGTAAGAAATCCTTACCTTGGTGGGGACAATTTGACACGAACTCCTAAGCGCGAACGAACCCGAACTAGCTACGAGAACCTATCAATCACAACAAAAAAATCACACAATAGGCCTAAATATAATAAAATAAACGAGGCTCACTCGGGAGCAACTCACGAGGCGCGACGAACGCATTTAACGAGCCGATCGCGACGAACGGGCAAAGCAACGGGCTGGCGGGCGAGCCGGGCGCAGAATGGGCGTCTTTGGGCGCGACGCGCCTTGGACGGATCTGGGCGATGCGAGGGCGCGCGCGTGACACACGGGGCTGGCGCGAGGACGCGCGCGCGCGAGCACGCGTTGATGCGCGTGGCGTGGCTCGGCCGATCTCACGCGGCGGCGACAGAGCACGCGACCGCGATGGAAAGGAAGCTCGAATTTGGCCGATAGGGAGGATTCGACGAGCGATTTATGGTTGGTCGAACTCCTCTACTCCAGCTGCACAAAACCCACCCAACAAATCACTTCAACACGACCGGGAAATGGAATTCGAAAAACAGGGGAATGGGTCGACGGAAATGCGAAGGAGAAGAAGAGAAGAAGAAACTCACCAGCTGCTCGAGACTTGGCTTCGGATTTGAGGAAGGAACTCGGTTTAATTGGAGCTGGAGGGGGAGAAAACGCGAAGGAGAATCGCTGTCAGTCGGAGGAATTTCGCGAAGAAGAAAGGAGAAAATGGGGAAGCTTCGGGCGAGCTCTGCCTTTATACCACCACTCAGCACAAACCGGCTTATATACAAGATCGCGCGTTTAGAAGCACAAGAGCGCTCAGTGGCTCGATTGGCAGCGCCTTTTGCCTAGCATGCGACACGTCCTTAGCTCGAATCTCACTCGACGCGCTATTTAATTCCCTATTTATTTTTACCTTTTCCCAAGCCCAAATGTCTTCACCAAAATTCCCGATCCCATTCAAATCGACTCATAATTATTCCGGCAATTAACAATTACATAACCGGCCCTGTCGGCCCTACCCAAAATTACCAAAATGCCCCTGGGCCTCCCGGGAAGACCGGGATGAAATTTCCGGGCCGTTACAATTATTTTAAAATAAAAGCGGAAAAATGAATTTTAGGAGGGAAAATAAAAACTTAGCCGACGTTTCCATAAAACGTCGGCTAAGATTATGTTTAGCCGACGTTTTTTTAAAACCGTCGCTTAAAATAAAGTTTAACCGACGTTTATAAAGCCGTCGGTTAAACCACTATTAACCGACGTTTCTTAGGCGACGATAAAAAAACGTCGGCTAACCCCTTTTTTCTTGTAGTGCCACCTGTATATGAACATAATGAAAAATCCAGTACACACAAAATGAGACTTTTGTCCCTCCAGAATCTATTAACATGCATCTAGCTATTCAATGAACATTTAAAATACAAATAATTCATTCCTCCATACATAAACACTAATTTTGTATCATATGTCTACCTATGTACTCTGCCCATTCTACTCGTACCTCATCGATATCTGCTTGAGTGAATGTGTTTGGGCCAGTCTTGAACTACAAAGTATTAAGACATAAATAAAAACACCAAATTAGTATATGTTCTTTATGATGATATTTAACATGTAAATAAAACTTACAAGTCTCAATACATGCGTGGATGTGTTGTATATCATCTTCCATATGAACATTTGGACGTAGAATCCACATACTATTGATCCAATTTGTGAGGGCATTAGGGGAAAAAATAGTTACATATACTTAGTAAACGATAATTGATCAACATCACAAAAAAAAAAGACTATAAACAAACGAATTTGATTTAACTTTACCTTCACCCATTTCCAATATAATTGTTTGGACCTCAAATTGTGTCTTAAATGCCAAACTCGGTAAGCACTATATTAATGATTTTAAACATTAGGATGATTAAATATAAATTCAAAGTCCAAAAGTTTTCTATTTAGAAACTTACGAAGTTATGATTTGGTATAATCTCATGGACTGGATTTTCGCCCAACGAGTTGATACACCGTATGTTCCGCAAGAATGATGACGACCAAAATCCAATGGTGTCTATAGAAATTAATTAACCAATATTGAGTTTGATATAAACATAATCATAAGTATTAAAAATCCAAAATGTAGAACACATACCCAGTATTGAAGGGAAAGAATATTCGCTGATTCATATCAATCAACGTGTTAAACTTATCAACTACACGTTCAACTCGTTCTTCTAGATTTTGTTTCGCCGAAACCATTTCTAAATCGCAACCGTCTACTAGTATGTAGTTAGCCAGTATCTCTTTATCGCAAATTTCCCATATGTAACTGAAATAGAATATGGAAATGTTATTAGAGCAGTATGAGAATATAATATTTGAGGAAGAAAACAGTTTACTTACCCGATGTAACAAAGTATGGAAGTATATCCAATTTCTTCCATTGAATCTCGTCTTGTGCAATATAACAATCAGGAAGAAAACCGGTTATGGTAAGTGGGATATGTACTGGTCCACCAACACCAAGTTGATCTCTAGCGTAGTTACGTACTAGCTTGATCATAATTGGAACGGTCGTGTTTGATTGATGGGATTGCGAATCTGAAACTGTCTTCTTACTAGTAGCTGATATAGACTTCTTACTAGTCGTTTTTTTGGGTTTAGATGGCTGACAATAAATATTTTCGATTATTAGTAAAATATATGTGTTACATATTAAATTATTATAAATGTATAATGTATGATTATATATTTTAAAATATCTTGACCTTTATTTGTACGTTCCAAGTCATCCTGTTGAAAAAATAGTTTAGATTCACATTCAAAGAGTTGAAAGCAAACAATATACAAAAGAAATGAAACAACAACTTACAATTTTTTTTACCGTTTCAATTGTGTCTTTGTCGACGTACTCTTTATTCTTTCCCTTTCGAGCTGCTTTCCATAATTCAGCACGACCTGAGGGATTACTTTTGATATCTATATGCTACA
The DNA here is from genome assembly GCA_036507275.1 of Sicyos edulis. Classification (NCBI taxonomy): domain Eukaryota; kingdom Viridiplantae; phylum Streptophyta; class Magnoliopsida; order Cucurbitales; family Cucurbitaceae; genus Sicyos; species Sicyos edulis. Next base: position 43,712,565 of record CM071847.1, on the reverse strand, counting down.
ATTAAAATTAACAGCTCATGAGATTTAGTAAATTAGAAAATACATGATGAGAAACATAAATTCTTAGGGAAGATAGTTTCTTACTAGTTCATGACCGAGTTGAGCATATCTTTTTTCGAGCCGTACAATGATGATACTTTTGTTTAGCTTGCAATGCTTTTTTCTCATCACTTTCTTTCTGTATAACATATAATTATATGAATATATTGAAGGTTATAGACATTACACTTATAAAAAAAAATAGTTACCTTGAAGTTTTTTGACAATTAGATGTTTACAAACTGATCTCATTGCTTTTGTGTGATCGCAGTGTATTTAACAGGTGGTGTTCTTAATCTCTCAGGTTGGTCTAGAAATGGTTGGACGTACTTCTTGTTTAGATTGTATCAAAACGTTCGAAACGTCGTCGACATACACATCATGACATTATGTTTGGACATAGGATCAACTTGAAACGTCATCTGCTAACAATAGAATAAGTTAGATTAATAATTTAGTATTGAAATACATAATGAAATTTAGATGATATGTAGTTACCTCTATAGAATCCCAGATCAACTCTTTTAGTGTATCAAGAATAGCATACCAATCTTCGTATGTGATAGGTATTTGGGCCCTAACACACATACCAATATAACTACGCAACTTGGATGAAGACTCACCGATATCTTTCCCCATTGAGTTATATTGTACAGTGCGACGCTCTCCAGCCATCCGGTCTTGAGCAAGCTAGCGTAATACTGTAACTCCTCTGGTATTTCGATTTCGAGAAGTCCGTCTGGCATTGGAAACATCATCGGCATGATCGCTATCCGACTGAGACATAATGTAAACCTGCATAAGAAAGAATTTATGTTAATTACAAATAGAAAAGATTGTATAAAGAATATGAGTTAAATAATCACAAAAATAATAGCACAAACCTATTTATTAATCCATATACCATCACTTTATCACTTCTAATATAGGTGTCTGAGTCATCATCAACAATATTAGGTAGGGATTCTATGATTCCATACCCACAATCTTGGCCAATATCAACTTCATCATGACTGTGTTCTACAATTATTCTCTGTGAAGGCAATAGCACCACCGACCAACGAGGATTAATTGGATCTTTTATGTAGAATACCTGTTTGGCTTGAGTGGCTAAAATGAAGGAGTCGGATTTATGTCCAATGCGATTAAGGTCTATGGTCGTAAATCCTATGTCGTCTACTTTAATTCCACCATTGTTTTCAACCTAATCACATTTGAATAAGACTACTTGAAAACTATTGTAATCAAGCTCCCAAATTTCTTGTACTATGCCATAAAAGGTCATGTTTGACATGATTGGATTTTTGTCTTTCGAACTAGAAATTTGCATAGTTTGAGCTGTTATCATAACTCAACTATTTTGCACACTTCTAAGATCATTGCATTTTTTTGTGTGATATTGAATACCATTAACCATATAACTTTCATAAGTGGTAATTTCTGAACGAGGTCCATGTGATATCCACCTTAATGTAGATGATATGAAATGTATTCAAACTCCAATAGCCAACCCAACACGTTCACGCAACCAACTGCTAAATGTACGATTATGTTCGTCTTGAAGTCATTTTTTATTTTTATACTTAGTAGGATTCACTTTAGACAACATTTCCATGTGTTTGATCTATATATGGAAGCACTTCATCTACATTATGAAGTATATACATATGTGCTTGATCAATCATATCTTTAGTTGGTGTTTTATAATTGGAGGTAGATAATGGTCGATCGATATTTGAATCTATCATTTTGCTCGATGATTGCAACCCTACTGATTCAACTCCTTGTAAGAATTCAGAACAAAACTCTATCGACTCTTCCAATGTATAATTTTCTCTAATGCATCCCTCCGGACGATTTCTATTTCGAACATAACCTTTCAAAACTTTCATATACCTTTCAAATCGATACATCCATCTCAAATAAAGTGGTCCACAAAATTCAATCTCTCTTACAAGATGCACCACAAGGTGAACCATGATTGTGAAAAAGGCTGGTAGAAAGTACTTTTCTAAAAGGCATAAAGTGTCACTACATCATCCTGCAATCCCTTCAACTTAGATGAATTGATCGACTTACTACATATAGCTTTGAAAAAGAAACATAGCCGAATAATCGCATATCTAACTTGTTTAGGCAAAACACCCCAAATTGCTACAAGTAGCAATTGTTGCATCAAAATGTAATGGTCATGCGATTTAAGCCCGTAAAGTTTCAAATCAGTAAGCGAAACTAATTTACTTATGTTGGATGAATAACCTTCAGGCACTTTAAGTTCAAATAAGCTTTTACACACACTCATCTTCTCTTTTCTCGATAGTGTGTAACATGCTGGAGGTAGGAATGTTTTTTTTATCTCCATTCTTAATTGGGGCTAACTCAGGTCTTAATTTAGCCAAGTCTTCGCGAGTTTTTATTCCATCTTTTGTTTATCCAGGAATATCAAGTAGAGTTCCGATAATATTCGAACACACGTTTTTATTAATGTGCATGACATATAAACAATGTTGCACGTGAAAATGCTTCCAATACTCCAATTCGAAAAAAATCGATTTCTTTTTCCAATAAGATTATGTATGTTGTTGTCCTTTGCCATACGTAAATTGAAGACTATTCAATTGTGCAAGAATCTCTTCACCACTTAGAGGTTCAGAGGGTATTCCATATTCTTGTTCTCCATTAAATGCTTTTTTCTGTCTTCTAAATGAGTGCTCGATTAGTAAATATTTTCAATGTCCGAGATACATTTTTTTTTTTCGCTAGGTAAATAAATTGATAATGTTTTGTCTCCACAAATAGGACATGCTTTATAACCTTTTGTAGTACCCCCACACAGGTTACCATATGGTGGAAAATCATTAATGGTCCACAACAAAATAGCTTTGAGGGTGAAGTGTTCTTGCCGATGGGCATCAAAACATTGAATGCCCGTGTTCCATAACATCATCAGATCATCGACTAATGGAGCTAAATAAACATTTATGTCATTTCCAGGTTGTTTGAGTCCTGAGATTAATGAATTTAACATTAAGAATTTACGCTTCATGCACAACCATGGAGGTTGATTGTAAGTAACCAACATAACTAGCTAACAGCTATATCTAGTACTTTGGTCACCATGTGGATTGACTCCATCAGTTGATAGGGCTAGGCAAAAGTTTCTCGTTTCTCCACTAAAATCAGACCACCTTTCATCTATTTCTTTCCATGAAATTGTGTCGGCTGGATGTCGTATACACGTATCTCGCTGCCGGTCTGTAGCATGCCACGTCAACAATCTCGCAGTTTTTTTACTTCGAAACATTCGTTGAAATCTTGGAATAGGAGAGAAATACCACATGACTTTTGCTGGAATATTTTTCACTCCTTCTTTCTTATTCTTCTTTACCTTTCATCTCGATGTTCCACAGGTAGGACATAGTTCTGCATCTTCAAATTCTTTTCTATACAAACAACAATCATTGATGCATGTGTGGATCTTTTCATACTTCATCCCTACGGTACTTAATATCTTTTTAGCATAATAGGCAGATATCGAAATTTCATTAGGACTAGGCAACAAAATACTCAATAATTCTAACAGCACTGAGAAACTTTTATCGCTCCACCCATACTTTGCTTTCAAATTATAAAGCTTAATCAGTGTTGATATCTTGGCAAAATCTTTACAATTTGGGTACAATGATTTCTTGGCATCCTCTAATGCTTCCTCAAATAAAGTGAATTTGTCGTTAAAATAATTTTGTGCAGCCTCAAACATCTCTATTGGGTCATTCGGGTCATCCACATTCTCATCTATAACTTGATATATTGAAACACTTTTACTATTTCTTTTTCTTGAAACTGATTCTCCATGCCAAAATCTATGTGTTATAACTTTGATCAATACCATTACAAAATAAATGGTCTTTTATTACATTCACATTTTGGTACTTGACATTCACACATTTCAAACATGGACAACAAATGACATTCAATTCTTTCGAATGTCGTATGAAATTGTTTATAAATATCTCAACACCCAATCCGTATTTCGGTGACATTCGATCCTTAAACATCCACGACTTATCCATAGCCATTTTAGTAATTCTAGTCAACTAGAGAAACTTAACCTACAATTTTTTTTAAGAAAGGTAAAGTTGAGTCACACATCTCACTCGTATGACATTGTTTATAAATATCTCAACACCCAACACATGCATGGAAAGAGTTTTTAAATGCATTAATAATACAGAACTAAACAAATACAAAAAGGCACAATGAAAATTTAAGTTTCTTAAACTAACTTTGGAAACAAAAGTTTCTTAAGTTATATAAAAAATTTAAGTTTCTTAAACTAACTTTGGAAACAAAAGTTTCTTAAATTATATAAAAAATGTCCATATATGAAACAAACAAACACTTAAAGCCATCTTGAGACATAGATGAGATTTGAAGCACATAATCACAAATTTGAGATATATATGAGATTTGAAGCACAAATGAACAAATTTGAAACATATATGGAAAGATTACAAAAATGCATTCATGAAAAATTTCCTTAAAAAAAACTCTTTTTCTTTAGAAAAAATTAAAATGGACTAGAAATTACCTAGTTTTTTTAGAAGGAAGCACACAAATTTGAGAAGGGGAAACAAAGTGGCGGCAGCGGCGGCGTTGATGGTCGGAAAAAGGGCGGGAAATGACCGGAGAAGTGGCGACGGCGGCGTGAGGGTAGGGTTTGGTTGAAGAGAAGAGAGAAAAGGGGAAAAATGGCTCGGGTAGAGAGAGAAAAGGAAAGAAAGGAAAAGAAAAAGGTGGCGGGCGGGCATTGCCTGCCACCAAAGCATTTCTGAGGCAGGCTAGGCCCGCCACCAAAGAAGGCCCAGGCCTGCCTACAAACAAAAAAGGTGGCGGGCCTGCTCGCCCGCCACCAAAGGCTTTCTGAGGTGGGCCCATGCCCACCACCAAAACATAAAGGTAGCGGGCCCAATTCTTCATGCCACCGATAAAATTGCCCGCCATCGTTCATTCGTGTTTTTTAAACTCCTCCTTTTTAGCCCGCCATCTATAGGGGAATTTCTACTAGTGATATATATATATATATATATATATATATATATATTTCCTTTTTTTTAAACATATATATATATGTATATTTTTTGCCTTCTCTCTTAATAATTAGTATTTTGGGAACACATTTTTTTTTTTAATTTTCTCTTTTTTGTTGTTGAGGGAGTGTTTGAGATTTTGTGTTGAGGAGAGAAAGAGGATGGAGAAGGAGTTGAGATTTCCTGATTTCATGTTTATTTTTTGGACATCAATCTCTCATTAACTTTTTCTCAACCTCTCCTCCAACATTAAATTAGATCTTTTATTTGATATTTTAAATATCACATCAAATTTTATTTATAATTTTCAACTATATAATATAATATATCTTTTATCTAATTTGATCGGATATCACATGAAATTTTCTTTAATTTTCAACCACACAATATAAAATAAAATATATTAAATTTATCAATTAGTCCAAAATATACAATCATTACATTATTAAAAATTAATGTAAAATAAATATTTTTACATCTCCTCTCTAAAATACCAATCTCTCCAAATAACTGTTTCATATGTCTAGATCACTTACTTTTTTTCTCTTTCACTTTCTCTCCTCTACTCTTTTCAACACCAAAATCCAATCATCTCTGAAGGAAATCCAACAAACAATTTTATTTTGTATTTTGATTTAACGAAGTTTGAATTAAACATCCTTATTTTTTTTTACCAATTTGGTATTGAAAATATTAAAAATCAAATTTAATTAAAAATAATAGATTGATAAATAGAAAATGTTATTTGCGCTAAAAAAAAAAGATAAATAGAAAATGTTATCCAAGCCCAACTACCTTTCTTAGTTGTTTCCAAATAAATAAATAAATAAACCTTTTTTTAGTACAAGCTCCAAACTGAACTACTTCAACAAACAATAAATACTATCTAAAGTTAGCCATATGCACATGGAGGGTAAATGGTAAAAATGAGTCCTTTTTACAAACCAGTTGTCAAAATGGGGTTTTTTTAGAATGATTTATCAAAATGGGTTGTGGCGTCTCTTATAGAGACGCAACATACGTTGAAAATGATCAAACTTCTTTGTCCTATTAGGTGGCATCTCTCCAAGAGACGCCACACATGGAATTGGTCAAATTAATGTAAAAATAGGGAAATATTTAAATGCCTTAAACTTTCTTTTTCTTTCTTTTTTGTTTTTTTTTTTAAATTGGCCTTAGGCCTTACAAATATAAATGAATTAATCCCGCAAATTTTAATTTTGTTTTACCAAATCAGTAAATTCCCTTATTTTAGGTACGTGTTGGTTAATATTTTATTTAATTGTTATTGTTTTATTTTATTTGTTATTGTACCAATGTAAGCCTGTTAAATTGTTTTTAATAAGACTAATTTACAAGTTTAATATTTTCTTATTAATGGTTATATTATGATATATGAACGATAAAATGTATATTTAAAATATATAGTGTATTATCTAAATAATAGAAATATTTAGATCATATATGCACATAACCTAAGTATTAATGTCTTCATAAGGTCGAGTATAAATCACATTCTAACTTTTTCTCTAACTAAGGCCTCGTATTTTATTTTTTGTTTTTAAATTTTAAGTCTACTACAATTGCTTTATCCTATGTTTTTTCATACTTAAAATATTTATATTTTACCTATATTTTTATTTAAAAACAAAAAATAGCTTTCATAAAAGTTTATTTTTTTACCAGTATTCCTACACTTTTTTAAGGAAAGATAAAATACATGATAGGGAAGATGAAATATTCGGTAAAAAATTTAAATAAAAATAAATTTAAATTCTAAAAATAAAAATAAAAATTAAATGGCTACCAAACTTACCTAAATAATATTATTATTTTAGGTTCCAATCTCAATGCAATATGTTATTAACTGCATTGATGTTAAATAGTTATAAAAAATACTTAAATACTTGCCTCTATATATATATATTTTGAGTAGAAATATATTTTTATATATAATACTTTATTGTGAAGAAGATTTAGAAAAATCTCTAAAAAAATGAAATAAAGTAAAAGAGATTACATAAATAATAACTAATTCCCCTAAAATAAAAGAAGTGAATCGGTTATGGAAATTACAAATTTGAAAAACAAATGCAATTAATTCATTCCTATTGGGAGAATCTAAGACCATTAATTATACAAATGCAATTAATTCATTTATATTGGGAAAATCTAAGACCGTTAATTATTTTCCTCTTTTCGAGTTAATTTGACTAATTTCATGTGTGACGCCACCTAATACGCCAAATATATTTGACCATTTTCAACGTATGTGCCGTCTCTACAAGAGACGCCACAACCCATTTTAATAAAACCACTACTAGAAAAAGGATTTTAGATGACACTTGTGACAAATAAAATTTATGATGGAAAACAATAAAAGTGTCATGAACAAAAAAAAGCATTTTATGACATTTTATTAGAAATCTCTAGTAATCAGTAATTAAAATAAAATTACCATCACAACAAAGTGTCATAAATAAAAAAAATGCGTGTTTTATGACACTTTTTTAAAATCATAAATTTATGAAATTCAGTCCTATTAAATTTAGAAAAATAAGTATAATTTTGATATTTTTAAATGATTAAAAGAGTTAAAATTTTGTTTTGCTAAATAAAGAAAAAAAAATTATAAATGGTTTTTTGTTTAAAGAATTTGAAGGGGAAAACAACCCATTTAAATTAAATGAAAAAGAAAACCATTTAGGGAAGTTTAATTAAAAAAAAAAAAACCCTCAAATGTTATAATTATCTTTTGTAGAATCATAAATTTTTTAAACTAACTTAGAAAAATAAGTATAATTTTGATATTTTTGTTACAATTATCTTTTCAACCACTTCTAGATTATAATTTTTATAATAGTTAACTCCCTAATTTTGTTATATATATATATATTATGAAATTGATTTTGTGGTCTCCTGCCCTTATTAAAAAAAAATGATTTTGTGATAAAATTTAGTCTATGGCAATTGTCATAGAAAATTTAATTTAAAAAAATATTTTATATTAAATTATGACAATTTTACAATTTTCATAAAAAGATTATGTAATGCCCAAAGTTTTTGTAGAAAAAAAAGGAGGATTTACTCTTATTTAAGTTTAAGAGAAAAATAAACAATTGGGGTTTTATGAATTATTTGAAAAGCCCATGAAATATTAAAAAGTAATAAAAAAAATGGGACTTTAGTTTTAAAGGAAAGAAAAAGAAAAAAATCAATTAAACCCATTTTTTCTTTTTCTTTCATTTTCTTCTTTCTTCTTATTCTTTCTTCTCCTTCCCTCAACACAAACCCTAGCCCCCTTCACTCTCAAGCAGCTGCCGCCACCATTGACGACTACGACCAACCGACGATACGCACCCCTGCACAGATCAAGCCCACGCCGCCATCCCACCTCCCCGATACCGCCGCAACACATCTTCTCCCATCCTCGCTAGCAGCCACCAAAAACCCACTTTCGCTCACCAACAGTTGCGCGTCAACGTCGTGCTCATGGTTTAGCTGTCTCGCACATCCGTTGCACCTTGTTCGTGTCGTGTTGTCGTGATCTATCACTTGGGTAAGTTCGCAACCTCGATCTCATGTCTAATTGAAGGTTGTTTCAGGTTTGGTTGTTGTTTGGGTATTGTTATTATGCTAATTTTGAAGTGTTCTTCGTGGTAGGGCTGGATTTTGTTTTGATTTCAAGCCTCGCTTTGCTGGACAGTCGTGTTCGAGTTTGGGTTTGGGTAAGTCGGTGGCTATTTTAATGAAATTAAAGTTTTCTTGATGTTTTTGGTTTTTGGGCATGTTCGAGACTGATTCGTTTAGGTGTTTTGTTTTATATTTTTGGCCATGTCGAGCATGATTCTCCATATCAATATATGCTGCCTCCATGTCTTCTTCATCTCTTTGTGTTTAATTGATTTTTTGGTTTCTTCTACCTTGTGATCAACTTTCTTTGTCCATCATTAAAGTGGGGGCTATTTCTGTGTGTTTAAAAAATAAAAAAGGAAGAAAAATAAATTTTATGAAAAGGAAGAAGAAACCTTGGCTAGGAAAGAAAAATCATGGAATTAGTTTGTCGCTTGCAATGCCACTGGGTTTGGAAGTTTTGATTAGTTTTATTCAAACATTTACTGTTCTTAAATTTTATTTTCCTTTTATTGTATTTTTAAAAGACAACTACATTTTCAATTATCTAGCATAGAGGAACAAGTTATTAGTTGTGCTCATTTGATAGGTGCTACTCATCATATTCATGATGACACATTAGTAATGCATTAAACAATTGTGGTTTCGATAGCTTTTAGTTTTTTTTTCTCTATTATTCTCAATATGTTTTTCTATCTTCATTTTGAATGAATTTCACCAGAAAGAAGTTTAAAGGAAATGTTCGTGTAACGGCCCGGAAAATTCATCCCGGCCTTCCCGGGAGACCCAGGGGCATTTTGGTAATTTTTGGGTCGGGCCGGTTTTGAAATTGGAAATTGCCGGAATAATTATGAGTCAATTTGAAAAGGATCGGGATTTTTGGTGAAGGCATTTGGGCTTGGGAGAGAGTAAAAATAAATAGGGATTTAAATAGCGCGTCGAGTGAGATTCGAACCAGGGACGTGTCGTGTGCTAGGCAGGGGTCGCTGCCAATTGAGCCACTGAGCGCTCTTGTGCTTCTAAACGCGCCATCTTCTATGTATGCTTGTCTGTCCCCTGTTTTGGTTTAAAAGGCAGCTCGCCCGAGCCTTCTCCCTCATTTCCTTTCTTCTTCTCCTTCGCGATTCTCCTCACCGACCGGCCTCCCCCTCGCCGACCAGCAGCTCGCCGGCTCTCCCTCGACCGATCGATCCCCTCCGGTGAGTTCTCCCTCCCTTTCTCCTCTCTTCTTCTTCTTCTCCTCTGATTTCTCCATTTCTTTCCCTGCTTTTTGATTTCCATTTTCCTACCGTGTCGAGGTGAAACGTTGGGTGGTTTTAGTGCACCGAGTAGGGGAGTTCATCCATCAATAAATCGGCCGTCGAATCTTCTCCAATCGCCGGAATCGAGCTCGTCTTCTTAATGCCCTAATCGCCTCGCTCGCGCCGCCGACGCGCTGCGCGCAGGCTCGCCCGCCCGCCTTCGTCGCGCGCAGCAGCGCCCAGACGCTTGTCGCGTGCCCGCCGCCGCCGAGCCACGCCGCGCTCTCACACGGCCGTGTGTCGCCGTCCCTCGTGCCGAGCCGTGTCGCCGCGCCCTGCTCGCCCCCTGCACTCCTCCGCAGCGCAGGCAGCCTGCCTCAGCAGCAGCGCCCGCGCGCCCGCGCCACCCACCTCGACCTCAACCCAGCGCCAAATGAGCCTATTTGCTGCCCCTGTTAAATGCGTTCGTCGTGCCTCGTGAGTTGCTCCCGAGCTGAGCCTTGTTTGTTTTACTATATTTAGGCCTATTGTGTGATTTTTGTGTTGATTGATAGGTTCCCGGTAGCTAGATCGAGATTGTTCGCGACTTAGGATTTCGTGCCAAACCGTCCCCGACCAAGGTAAGGATTTCTTACCGGGGTTGTGTGGACCCTGCGATATTATATGTGATTGCTGATTGATTGCTTGTTTGTGATTATTGACATGTGTAGCTAGGTGCTTCAATCTGAATTCCCCGTTAGCATGATTTCTTGGTTAATTCTCATGTTAATCCATGCTAGGTTGTTCCTTTCTGGCATGCTCGTATCTGTTCCTTGCTTCGTAGTATCATGCTAGGCTCGTTGTATTCTTATTGAATTGTTTGCTGTTTGCTAGGGCAGGTTAGAATTGCAGGTAGATAGCATCATCCGGGCCTGATGCATAAAGAACCTTGCATCCATGGTAGGGACGTCGAGCAAGTCAATCCGTCCCTGGACCCCGTGAGGGATTTGCTAACCCGAGCGGTAGGCCCTGCAATCTTGGGTGAGGGTGGCAGACTGTTAAATGCCCCAACCGTCGGGATGATGACTTGGCATTGCCTTGTCCCCGATAGTCGGCACGTCCTCGGCGTGTTCGGCGTAGCCCCGATTGCCACTGTTAAGGTAAGGGCGGCTTCCTGGTGTAAGCCTACCACGACCCGTTCCCTTAGCCTCAAGTGCGGTGGTTCAGCCGACATAGTTTAAGTGTCCGTGTCTCACACCCCTATGTCGGTGACACCGATCCAAAGATTTAGTTAGGCGTGGTGGATCGGACATGGGCGGCTTGCCTCTGACCCGCACTTCCATGGTCTCGCAGTAGCACGCGGTGCATGTTTACGCTCATTACTGGCCGACCGAGAGCTCCTCGGGATCTTGAGCGATGTACCTTTCGTCGACAGTAGACAGGCTGAGGCCGGGACTTGTTTCTCGTATAGGGCGACTTATGTATTGGACTGTGTGATGATTTTATTCCCGGACTAAGCCACCGAGTTGGCATCCGAGGCCCAAGTGTGGGCTAAGCTATGTGCTCTATTCTGTGTTATATTCATAGCTTGCATACGCCATCGAGATGACCATGTATATCGTATTGTACCCCGGTTGGGGATTCTTGCTGAGCGATTCGTTGCTCACCCTTATTATTGTGGTTTTTCCACAGGTAACCGAGTTGCGAGACAGGATGGCTGAAGGAGGGCTGTGATCATGGGGCCCAGCTCTTCCAACTCTGTCTTTTTGTATTATGCACTCTCGTGTGTTTTGTTTTCCCCGAATGCATGTGGCGCACGAGCCCTAGGATGTTTGTAAATATTTGTGGATTCCAAAGATGTTGTATCCGAATGTGTTTTGGATGGCTTTTAGTAAATCTCCGATCGAGTAAACTTTGGAAATGTATTTATCTTGGAACAGTGTGCTTGAAACAGGGACGAGTTTCAGGGGAAAAGTCTAGTTTTTAAAGGGATTATTTTGAATGTTTTGTTTTAATTGGAATCCAAATCATGTCTGCTTTTAAATATCCTTTACTTTGAATGCATGCATTGGGGTAAGAGCCCATTTAGTGCCCCATTCGGTCGGTCCCCTTACAGTTGGTATCGAGCTAGAGTCATAAATTCGTAGTATGACTCGTTGTTGTAGGTCGTTTTCCCCATGATCACTAGCACTCAGACGGTCATCAGTACGCCTAAGTTTACTATTTGTTTTAGAAAAAGGGTTAAGAATTTACAATACACTGTCATCTAGTGTATGCCTTGTGTAGTGTTGTGGAGCGGAGGTGAGCAGGTTCTGACTCGTTATTGGTTTGGGTTTAGAGCACCATCATGCCAACTTCCCGCAGTGTGTGTGATGTATGTTGTGGCTTGTTGTGGTATCCAGTAGATCGGATGCCCCGGGACATCATTCCGAGGGGAGGTAGAGATTGGACTCCCATAGGCCAACTGTGGCCCAATTGATGGTTTTCCCCTAGTGAGAGGGTGGAGGTGCTTTGCCTAGGAATGCCACTCCAAGAGAGAAGGTAGCTGTGGTAGTGCTGATGTGGATGTTGGTGGAGCAGGTCCCCGTGTGGACTAGCCTGGGTAGCTCAAGTGCTGATCTTGAGCCTTGTTAGATTTTTGGTTGCCCAGAGAATGGTTGCAAAGCTGGTAGCCTTCGAGGAGGTTGATGAGGTATCTTTGTGTTTCTGCGAAGTGTGGTTGTTGTAGCCGAGTGGCGGAACCACAGTAGTTAAGGGTGCAGGCAAGTAGTGTTCCTTACTGACCGGATCCGTTGGTGGTTTCCTCGGTGGTGTGATAGAATTGAACACTCTTCTTTTTGTAAGCCCTTGAGTAGGGCTAGTTCTTTGCATGTTGATAGAGCCGGCAGAGTTTGTTGAGCATCATGTGGAGATGCAAGAGTAGGTCGTGAGCCTTCACTTTGATGAGATGCCTTAGGCATGGTTGTTGGAGTTGAGCCCTTGTATGCCGAGCCAGAGTTCGTGTCACTTGAGGTTGTGACCTTGTTGGCCCCGTTGTAGTAAGATGTGGATTTTGTAGTAGTGGCACTTGAGGTGCATTGGTTGGTGTGCCACTTTGGCATTAAATCTGTTTCAGCTCGAGTTTGGCATGGGCATAGCAGATGGTTCTATGCCGCTCGGAGTTTAGCGTACTCCTTTAGCCTTGGATCCATTTATGGTAGTTGCACCTGTAGGTCGTGCAAAAAGGGCTAGTTCAAAGGTAATCGAAAGACTTCAAGCGAAAGGATGTTCGAGAGGAGCCGTGAGCCTTTTCCCGGTGTTACTAGAGGTTGAGTAAGTCGAGCGGTGGGCGGTTGGTAAGTGTTAGTGCGCGTGCATCTCACGCTAGTGTTAAGGCCAAGAGATCCTTGTGGTTGGTAGTGCGGTCAACTACCTTCGAGTGCCTAAACCTCTGGAGAGTTGAACATCATAGAAGCAAGTTGGGTCCAGTTGAGGACCATGAGTTGGATGTCTATGAGGTAAGTAAGATGCCTTGTGAGAGGAGTTGGATGCCTTATGGGTAAGCACCCTTGGTAGAGGCTTGGTATAAAGTAAGTTTGGTTTGACGTGGTTATGCTTTGGTGGAGCAAGGTTGCCACAGACTTCGAGCATCGTGTGGAGATGGAACTTTGGGTGTTCCGTTGGTCGTCAGTATCTCTCCGCCAGAGCTAGTGTGGCTTTTGGGAAAAGCATTTGTTAGACTTGGATCGCTAAATGAAGGTTGGGAGTTGTGCACACAAGTGTGTTTTGTTTGGTTCGTTACGTGCGAGAGAGTCGATCCATGTAGGGTTTGCTTTGGGGATCCGTGCTCGGTTTTTGGAAAAGTTGGACTCAAGTGGATGTTGTAAGGCTTAGTGAGGTGGTAAGGATACCATGCTCGTGGTAGCGAGTTGTTGCTTAAGTGAGATTGTTAAATGGACCTAAGCTAGGTTGGCGGATCTTCTTGGCCGATCGTCATGACCGAGAGAGTTGTTCGGATCCTTACTTGGGTAGGAGTTATGTTGTGGTTGATGTTTGAGTAGGAGGATGACGCGTTCGGTAGCGTTTGGTGCTCTTGGTTTCCAAGGAGTTGGAGTTGGCCAAAGATGGATGTGTTGCTAGAAAATGGAGTTTTTGTTTGTTCAGCAATTGGTTGTAGGCCGTTAGACGCAAGGTGTGTGTCGAGGGTTGTCGAAGAACCCTAGTTGTGGAGAGCCTCACCAGAGCTCACTGGACCAGTAGTAAGTTTAGTTAGCAAGCCGCAGTCGAGTAGTTTGTAGCCTCGGGTGAGTTCTTTGGCGATTTTGGTGGGCTAGCAAGCGAGTTTGTTTGGAGTAAAGTCCGGATTTGGTTCCCGTGTGGTGGCAAGTTGGTGTTTGATGTTGGCCAAGGTGTGGTTTTCGAGTTGCCAAGGAGTTAGCCTTGTTCGTGGGTAAGTGGTTTGCCACAGTAGGATGTCTCTCATGTTCCCAGAGTTTGAGAGTGCCCTCATTTGGTGTTGGAGGGCTAGTCTTTGCTTGTTCGTGGTCGGCCGTCCATCTGTGGTGGACCCCTCGTTGTTGCCTCGAAGAGAGAATTGGATGTTGTGCTTAGTGAGCAAGTTAGCGAGCATTTGTGGAGCTCCCCGCTCTTCGGATGTCTACTTGTAAGGATCTGCTTTTTTTGGAATTGTCGGATTATCCCTTGGTCTTGGACTTGGCGGTAGCAAATGCTAGTAGGTGGAAAGTCTGCTGGCCACCGAAGAAGCGCTTGTTTGTCCAGCTAAGCGGACTCTTGAGTGGTGTTCGGAAGTTGCAATAAGAGTTGTTCTGCCTCCTATGAGTGTTTGGCCTAGTTGGTTAAGGTTTTGTGTGTTGGCATGGAAGTTGTTGCACCTTTGTAGTTGAAGAACCCCTTGTATCGATTGTGGATGAGGTTGCACCATTGTGGTTGGACTAGGGTCTTGGCATTTTGAGGATCCTTGCTGGTTAGTGTTGCTTGTGCTCTGCGGCCATTATTGGTATTCGGTTCTTGGTAGTTGGTATTAACTGTAGTGGAGTTTCGTTCATGGAGTTTCGGTGGGAAGGTGCATTGAGCCTAAGCTAGAGGGTTAGGCTGTATGTATGTGCTATCATTTGGACTTGTGAGATGTGTTTCATATTTGAGGCAAGCTTCGTTCCGTTGTTTGCATGGAGGTAAGTTTGGTGGAGGAGCCCTCTGGGGCCAGGTTGTTGGCGGTGACTTGTCCAAACCAAGTGATTTGAGTCAAGCTAGAGTTGTGTGGATTGGCATAGCTATGCGATTTGTGTGGTTGTTTGAGCGTCCGAGGCCGTAGCACTCAAGTTGTTGGATTGTAAGTTTTCCGGTGGAAGTCATCGATTAGTTGAGGTTGTTGTGTGAGATTAGATTCTTGGAGGATTGGTTTCAGTGAGGAGAGCTCGCACCTCGCCTCGTAAGGTACTGATTGCCATTTCTATGGAGTAGAGTCATGTCGATTTTCAGTGGAGTTGTTGTCACCAGTGTGGGGCAACAAAGGTTTGTTCTAGGCGGAGCGTGGTTAAGGGGCTTATGAGCCGAGTGCGCTTCAGAGTGCTTTCACCCTCGACCGATGGTATTTTGGAGGATTGAGCCAGATCCGTTGGAGCTTGTTGTGAGTTGGGGTTTCCGTGGTTAGCGGCGGAAACCAGTGTTGGATTTTGCGAGGTCGCCTCGGATAGCGCTTCCATTGCTAGTTCTTTTTTGTTCTGTTGAAGCATGGTAAGGTAAATGTTGCGTCTCTAGTCTTTGTGAGAAAAGGTTGGTGGTCGCCGCTTTGTTTTTGGGTCCCGAGTTTCTGCAGCTTGACCAATGGTGCCGTCGCGAAGATTAGAGCTCGTATGTTGACAAATTTCAGAGCGCATGTAAGAGTTATCTGCGATGTTCGACGCCGGGATTTGGAGTTTGAGGTTGGTCAAAGCATGTATTCCTAAAGGTCGCTCGCTATGGAGGTGTTTTGAGGTTTGGCAAGCGTGGAAAGCCGAGTCCCCGCTTTTGTTGGTCCGCTTTGAGATTCTCGAAAGGATCGGCAAGGTTGCTTATCGATTAGCCTTGCCTCCGTCATTGTCAGCAGTGCACGGTGTATTTCATGTATCGATGTTGAGGCAGTACGTGCCGGACCCGTCGCACATTGTGGATTTTGAGCCTTTGCAGCTGAATGAGGATTTGAGCTTCGAGGAAAAGCCAGTGGGAATTCTTGCCTTTGAGACAAAGCCACTGCGTAATCGTGAAATCCGGCTGGTAAAGGTTCAGTGGAGGAGTCAGAGTTTAGAGGAAGCCATTTGGGAACGGGAGGATGAGATGAGATTGCAGTATCCTGAGCTGTTCCAATCTTAAGTGACTTTCGAGGACGAAAGTCTTGTAAGGGGGGAGTATTGTAACGGCCCGGAAAATTCATCCCGCCTTCGGGAGGCCCAGGCATTTTGGTAATTTTTGGGTCGGGCCGGTTTTGAAATTGGAAATTGCCGGAATAATTATAAGTCAATTTGAAAAGGATCGGGATTTTTGGTGAAGGCATTTGGGCTTGGGAGAGAGTAAAAATAAATAGGGATTTAAATAGCGCATCGAGTGAGATTCGAACCAGGGACGTGTCGCGTGCTAGGCAAGGGTCGCTGCCAATCGAGCCACTGAGCACTCTTGTGCTTCTAAACGCGCCATCTTCTATGTATGCTTGTCATGCCCCTCGCTTTGGTTTAAAAGGCACTCGCCCAGCCTTCTCCTCATTTCCTTTCTTCTTCTCCTTCGCGATTCTCCTCACCGACCGGCCTCCCCTCGCCACCAGCCACTCGTCGGCTCTCCTCGACCGATCGATCCCCTCCGGTGAGTTCTCCCTCCCTTTCTCCTCTCTTCTTCTTCTTCTCCTCCGATTTCTCCATTTCTTTCCCCTGTTTTTGATTTCCATTTTCCGGCCGTGTCGAGGTGAAACGTTGGGTGGTTTTAGTGCGGAGGAGTAGGAGTTCATCCATCAATAAATCGGCCGTCGAATCTTCTCCAATCGCGGAATCGAGCTCGTCTTCTTCATGCCCCGTTCGCCTGTGCTCGCCGCACGCGCGCTGCTGAGCTTCGCCCGGCTTCGCCTTCGCCGAGCGCAGAGCGCCCCAGACGCTTGTCGCGTGCCCTGCCGTCGAGCCACGCCGCGCTCTCACCAGCCCCGTGTCGCCGTCCCTGTGCCGAGCCGTGTCGCCGCTCCTGTTCGCCCGCACCTCCGCCGCACACAGCGCCCTCACCAGCGCCTCGCCTTGCCCACGCGCCACGCCTCACGCCAATCGCGCCCAAAGAAGCCCCTATTGCTGCGCCCGTTCGTCAATCGGCTCGTTCGTGCGTTCGCTGTGCCTCGTGAGTTGCTCCCAGCCGAGCCTTGTTTGTTTTACTATATTTAGGCCTATTGTGTGATTTTTTTGTGTTGATTGATAGGTTCCCGTAGCTAGATCGAGATTGTTCGCGACTTAGGATTTTGTGCCAAACCGTCCCCCTACCAAGGTAAGGATTTCTTACCGGGGTTGTGTGGACCTGCGATATTATATGTGATTGTTGATTGATTGCTTGTTTGTGATTATTGACATGTGTAGCTAGGTGCTTCAATCAAATTCCTGCTAGCATGATTTCTTGGTTAATTCTCATGTTAATCCATGCTAGGTTGTTCCTTTCTCGCATGCTCGAATCTGCTCTTTGCTTCGTAGTATCATGCTAGGCTCGTTGTATTCTTATTGAGCACGTATTGGATTTTATGGAATTGTTTGTCGCTTTGCTAGGGCGAGTTAGAATTGCGGTAGATAGCATCATCCGGCCCGATGCATAAAGAACCTTGCATCCATGGCGGGGACGCCGAGCAAGTCATTCCGCCCCGACCCCGTGAGGGATTTGCTAACCCGAGCGGTAGGCCCCGCAATCTTGGGTGAGGGTGGCGGTCGTTAAATGCCCCAACCGTCGGGATGATGACTTGGCATTGCCTTGTCCTCGAGATAGTCGGCACGCCCTCGCCAGAAACGCCAGTAGCCCCGATTGCCACTGTTAAGGTAAGGGCGCTTCTCGGTGTAAGCCTACCACGACCCGCTCCCTTAGCCTCAAAGCGGTGGTTCAGCCGACATAGTTTAAGTGTCCGTGTCTCACACCCCTATGTCGGTGACACCGATCCAAAGATTTAGTTAGGCGTGGTGATCGGACATGGGCGCGCTTTGCCTCTGGACCCGGCACTTCATGGTTCGCAGCAGAGCACGCACGCGGTGCATGTTTACGCTCATTACAAATACGACCGAGAGCTCCTCGGGATCTTGAGCCAGTGTACCTTTCTGTCGACGATGAGAGACAGCCGAGGCCGAGACTTGTTTCTCGTATAGGGCGACTTATGTATTGGATCGTGTGATGATTTTATTCCGACTAAGCCACCGAGTTGGCATCCGAGGCCCAAGTGTGGGCTAAGCTATGTGCTCTATTCTCGTGTTATATTCATAGCTTGCATACGCTCATCGAGATGACCATGTATATCGTGATTGTACCCGGTTGGGGATTCTTACTGAGCGATTCGTTGCTCACCCTTATTATTGTGGTTTTTCCACAGTAAATCGAGTTGCGAGACAGGATGGTCAAGGAGGGTCGTGATCATGGGGCCCAGTCTTCCAACTCTGTCTTTTTGTATTATGACTCTCGTGTGTTTTTGTTTTCCCCTGAATGCATGTAGCCGGGCACGGAGCCCTAGGATGTTTGTAAATATTTGTGGATTCCAGCATGTTGTATCTGAACAGGTTTTTGGATGGCTTTTAGTAAATCTCTGATCAGAGTAAACTTTGGAAATGTATTTATCTTGGAACAGGTGCTTGGAAACAGGGACAGGTTTCAGGGAAAAAGTCTAGTTTTTAAAGGGATTATTTTGAATGTTTTGTTTTAATTGGAATCCGAAATCATGTCTGTTTTAAATATCCTTTACTTTGAATGCATGCATTGGGGTAAGGGCCCATTTAGTGCCCCATTCGGGTCGGTCCCTTACAGTTCGATACTCATGCATTAAGTGTTTTTCATTTTCATTTTTATGTCGTTTCTTCTTGTTAATTCATAGTTGTTGCACTTGTGGTCTTTAAGTGAATAAGACAATGTTTGTGCTCCCCCTTATTGTAGTTGCTATGTATAAATTCTACCTTTCTTTTTGGCTTTGTAACTCTTGAAAACTCAAGTTCTTTTGCTAGTTTGTCAAGGTAATTAAGTAAAATATCATTGTACATTTAAGTTTACATGCACGTCTCAATGTTTCTAGAAAATTATAGTTTCTTCCATAGTTTGATCTCCTCTACTTCTTTCTTGTATAGAATGCATACTTTGCCATATATTTTGGTAAGTTTGAGTGATATTTGGACTTGGCGTTCAATGTAAAACTTGCATATCGACCGAGAAAATTTCAAGGTACATAATTATGTAGTCTTTTGCTAACTCTTCTTATATATTCTTTCTAAGAATTGTGTTTATGCTTATATAAATATGCTTTTGTTATTTAAATCTTTTTATTAACTACATTTTCTCTAACTTTGTGTATGTACTTTTTAAATTTAGTTCGAATGGTCTTTTGCTTATCTTTTTTATTAACTATATTTTTTTATGCTTAATTTTGAAGTCTCTGTTCAATGTGTGTACAGACTTTGATGGCAATGCTAACTACTCATTTCAACCCCTCTTTTTAAATTTAGAAAGAATGGTATGTCTATGTGTTTACTTTTGTGTAGTTCATCAATACTTCTCCTAATTATTTCTTGAGAAACACTTACCTAAGGGTGGATAAGTATATTGGAAATACTTACCACCACATGTTAAAAAATGTGACTTTTTGTAGGGGGACAAGTCAAAGTGGAGAGGTTCGAAGTGATTTTCGTTTTTTAAGCTTAATTGTATGACACAAGACTTGGCTTCTTATTCCAATACATTCCAACTATGCAATGTTGTGTTATTCCAAGTTATGTGCGCTGCATATTAATATATGGATTTTAACTTGATGGATGTTACATTTTCTTTCCATTTTGTGGAGTTTTTTTCTTCATTCATCTCTGATTACTCTTAACTCTTAAGTGCGGTGATATTATTTTTCTCTTACAGTTTTTATTTATTTATTTAAAGTCTCATTAATGTTTTTCTTTGCATATCTATGTGTTTTGTTTTGTTAAACTTTTACTAATTATATGTTTCCCTTGTATACTTGTAGATTGAAAGTACTATCCTCTTTTGATTCTTCTTTATTATGAAGGTTCTCTTTTTCCATACATTTTTTAAATTTTAACCTTTTTTTTATAAATATTATTTTCTTATTGATTCTAACTAGCCTTAAGTAGGTTGTAGAGCTTAAGTTGCAAAAGAGGTAAATTTTAAACTAGTGTTCTTCGAATTTTCGAATTGGTATTACTTCTATTAAGGAATTTATTCTGATTTTTTTTCAAAGTTCAAACTTCTATTCTTCCAATAAATTGCATACTTTACATTTGTGGGATTGCTTGTTTTGGGTGTACAATTTTCTCATGTCCTATCATTGGTTTGGAATAATTGTTGGTTTGTCTCAGGTACCAATACATTCTCATAATCAATGTATGTATTAAAATTTCTAATTTATTTGCATGCTTTCATTATAATGTTGTGGATACTTCTAAACAATCTTGCAAGAAGTTGTCGAGTTTGTCAAGTAGAAAAATGAGAGGTTTAGTCTTCATTTTCAGTAACTTACTTTCTATGCAATATTTACATGTTTCTTATGCTTTTAAAAAAAAATTCTTTGGTTTATATACAATGTAGATGGTTGAAGTTCTTTTCTTATCAATAAGAAAACTGATATGTTATTATTTTTTTTTCTTTTTACCAAATCTCACATGTTATTGTTCAGTAATATGTTATTACTTTCTATGCAATATTTACATGCATGTGCTTATTTTAGAACTTTATATGTTTGACCTTTACAATTATTTTTGTTGTTTTAATTGTTCTTATCTAGGTTAAATGCTGGAGCCGAATTTGACTTAGATCCATCATGAGTGGGGGTATAACTTTGAACTATGGGTATAATAATAATGTTCAACCATACATTTTTCTTCTGGTTTGTGTGATTAAGTTTTAATGGCACAACTAGTTAATGACTTATTCTTCTAGTTTATTTATTTATTTATTTTATTGATCAACTTGTTGATGTCTCGTTTCTATATTGTTGAAGCTAATATATTGAAGAATTTGTTTATTTTCTTCTAGTGAATGTTTTGCAAGTTAAAGGGATAAACTTTATCTACTCTAATTCCTTACAAAATGTTTGTGTTTACATATTTCTTTGTTTCGATAAATATACTATCAACCTTTTGAATAAGGTCGTTTAAATATGGAAAACATAGCTAGAGTCAAAATTACCTTTATTCTTAGTGTAGTTCGATAGATGTATAATCAATTTTCTTCAATTTCTTTGACATTAAAATGGTGTAGGGACAGGTGATATGTATCGTGATAATAGTCGAGCTGTCGAGGTATGTGCATGTTGATTCGCATAGTCACAGGTATAAAAATAAATGTGGAATTTAGTTATCGTATAATTACTCAAACTTTTGACTACAATTTTTTATTCCTTCATCTTTCATTTTTTTATTTGCTAGAGACAAATCAATTAATCTCAAAGAACTTAACTATAATTTCTATTATCATATTTTGTGGAGTACATGAGCACTTTACTTTTTATTTATGTTATAACATGCTTGTAATTTTTATTAATCATTTATCTCATTTAGCTACTTAGTCACTGCTAGTGTTTTTTTTAAAGTATCTCATCTGCTTTCATTGTTAGTTTATCCTTTCATTAGTTTATATTGAATTATTTATGTGGTATCTGATATTTGAATGCTTATTTAATCTCGAATATTGCCAATGTGATTGGAGATAGATAGATATGTTGCGAAAACTTTTGGATTCTTATTTGCAATACAAAGGTGGATCAATCCAATAAAGAAGTCACATCTTGTCCTAGTGTAACGATGAATATTTTTCAATGTAAATTTATTGATCTCATGTGAACAATATATATTTTTTCATTTAATATTTATGATACATGTATAAAGTACTACCTTAATTGATATTTATATACAAATGAATATTATGAAAATAGTTTTTATATTTGATCAGATTTTAATAGTTATATGTGCAATTATAGGAACAAATAGGAATAATAGTTTATTATAAATATTTGTCAACGACTGAAGATATATGATTAAATGAAAAGTCATATATACATATTTAGTGATTACAAAAAAATATTAGTTTAAATTCTTTAATGATAAAGTTTATATATCATCTATTGTTCTTATGTGACAATAAATTATTGTCATCAAAGAAGAATCGATGATTGTAGAAAAATGTCATCTAAAGAGTTTCAATGATACTTATTAAGAAGTATCATCTATATAGAATAGATGATGTGGGATATAATGATTGTGGAAAAGTATCATCTAAAAGATTTAGAAGTATTATCTAAAGAGAATAGATGATGTGTGATACAATGATTGCAAAAAAGTATCATCTAAGACGTTTGTGATACTTTTTTAGAATCGTCAGATCCCAATTTTGTAGTCGTGAACGTTTTTAAGCAGACCCATTTTGACAAATGGTTTAAAAAAAGACCCCTTCCCATAATTTACCCGCACATTGAGCTTGGGATAGTAACTGGTCAAATGCTTTAATAATATATTTCATAGATCTAAAATTTGAACACTAGCAACAACACTCTATGATTATATTAAAAGGAAACACAAGATACACTAGACTTTTCTTTTGGAATTCAAAATGCTCTATATGATTAATTATATCCCTTTACTTTTATGAATACATAAATTTTTTTTTTGTTACGTACTTTATTAATTTTTCAAGATTAAATATGTTTTAGGTATATGAGTTTGGTACTTAAAAAGGTATATGAGTATGCATTCTTATTTTGTTATAACTTCAAATTTAAAATGTTTTCGTTTTAGCTTCTCAATATTTAAATATGATTGAATTTAGCGCTTAAAATTTGAATAATAAAATATATTAGGCTCGTGTCATTATTTTTTATTTGATTAATCATATTCAAATTTTTTTTTAAATACATATTGGGAGAGGGGGATAAATACTGATTCTCGAAATCGAACCTGTCACGTTAGTGTTGAACTGGTTTACAACAAATAATGAAATAATTGCGTCGCTGACCCATTCGGTAATCATATTCAAAGAAATTAGTCTCACTTAGATGAGAAAAATGTAAGGTTGTCTATGTTTCTTATGTACAAAAAAATTAACCATAATTATATAATGAATTTGTATTTACAATTCAAAAATAAATTATTAATCATTTGAAATTGAACCAAAAAACGACAATCAATATTATTGAGAATTTACCCACAACGACACATTCTATGTTGAACACAACTCTTACGTGGGAAACACCAACACTTTATATTATGACTACTTTAGAAGAGATTACAAGACAAGTGTTTAGGACACACACTACAAAATCACACTAGAACTCTTACAAGATACTTTGTAATACTTTACAACACTTGCTTTTTCTTGAATACAAAATATGGTGAGGTGGAGGCCTATTTATAACATAGGCTAGTACACATTTTTCTAGAGTGTTCTTTAAAAATATCTAGATATTTTCTCCCACCTTTGTCTAGAGACTTCCTAAGAATATCTAGATACTTACCACTTTCTAGAACATTCTTTCAATGTCCACGACACTCTAAAATTCTAAATACTTCTACACTTTGCTAAGAAACTTCTAGATTATGGACTTCTACTCTAAGCGGGCTAATTAATATTTTTTTATAATTTGGGCTCTCATAATTATTAGGTTAAACTTCATTAGGCTAGTGATAAACTCTTAACACTCTCCCTCAGCACTAGCCTCCATTCGTCATACCATGTTGAAAGAACCTTCGAGCTAGGAGGCGATCTCCTTCGATTGATCCATCCAAGCGACACTCTATTTTGTAATCCTTCTTGCAAGAAATGCGTTTGATATCTCTTGGTCTTAATACAAATTCCCAATTTTGACTTTGCCCCAAACCTGTCAATTCTTTCTTCATTGCCTTCTGCCAAGCCGAGTTTTCTGATACTTCTTCATACGTTTCCAGCTGTTTAACACTATCCTCAATTGTATTAGCATTCTCCAGATTTGACTTTCGTATTCCTTCTGGCTTTCTAAGGTGTGGAGGTGGCGTTTCATTTTCATTGACTTCAATTGATTGAATTACTTCTCGATCACCAACATTAGTGTCGTTTGGTTCTTCAGACTCATCATCACTTTACCATATGTGTGTATTTTGCTCTCCCGTCTCCTCTTGTAAAATTTCTTCAATGTTGCTTGAATTTAGTAAGACTTTCTTCTCCGAGGACCACCATAAAGATGTT
The DNA here is from genome assembly GCA_036507275.1 of Sicyos edulis. Classification (NCBI taxonomy): domain Eukaryota; kingdom Viridiplantae; phylum Streptophyta; class Magnoliopsida; order Cucurbitales; family Cucurbitaceae; genus Sicyos; species Sicyos edulis. The sequence goes on along the minus strand of CM071847.1, from coordinate 43,688,180 downwards.
TATTCAAACATTACATCTCTCGAGGTTCAACAACTCCCACTTGTTGGATTTTCCAATATTTTAACGTCTTCATAGACCTTCATATCATGCACAATCGTCATGTTGTTGATTGTACGTACTAAGTGACTCTCATGGTAGTCTTTCTTGTCCTGGAGTTTCCTTTGATCGTCGCTCGTGTGGTTTGAGCATCCCGAATTGATGATCCAGTCATTATCGTAATCTACATGCTCTCCCACCATTGCCATTAGTGCTTGCTCGTCTTCTTCGAAGGAATGTAGTATTTCAGCATCCCATTCATCTTCCGTCTCATTTTTTGAAGTTGCCATTGTTTTCAACATGTTTTTTCTTCGACCAACAGTCCTAGGACATGTGGCCCTTTTTGCCACAGTTGTAGCAATTTTTCCTTCGAACCTTTTTCCTTGAAAACTCTTATTTTCGTTCTTATGAGTTCTCCAAGGTTGTGTGGTTCCTTGATGACTTTTTTCTATATCATCATTTCCACCTTTGGACGGTAGCTTAAATTTTCTCCGGCTTTTACTTGTGTAGAGTGCTTCTTCTTCACTCTTTAGCGTGATGCCTCTCATTTGAAGAGCCATGGCTTCTTGACTGGCTAGCAAATTTTCGAACTCTACAAGTGATGGTTAGGTAGGCCATCCTTATACAACAATGATGAAGTTTCTATACTCCGGTCGCAATCCGTGGATGATGATTCTCTTCATCCAAGCTTCTCCGATGACAGACTTTGGATTTAGTTTAGTAATCTCCCGACAGATTGACTTGACCTTGTGGAAGTACTGAGCGATCGTCATGTTGCGTTGTGAGATTGATAATAGCTCACCCTCCAGAAGTTGTAGCCTCGTATCATTCTTCTTTGAGAAGAGCATCACAAACGTGTCCCATGCTTCTTTCAGTGTTTTGTTGTCCCGAATATGCTCCATCATCTCTTCTTTGACAATGGTCTTCAAGGCAAACATTGCTTTGCCTGCTTTGATTTTCCATTTCTGCAAAGCGCCATTAGCATCCTCCTCTGGCGACGTAATTTCGCTCCCGCCAACGACCTCCCATAGGTCTTGTCCTTGCAAGTAGGACATCATGCATGTTGCCCACGTGTTGTAGTTGTTGTTGTTGAGCTTTTTGATTCCTCCGACGACTTGAAGATCACCCATCGTGTTGGCAGTACCTCAGTAATACCAAACAAGTATGTTTTCGACACAGAACTTGCAGAGTCACGGACTACTCACGACACGAAGAAACTCACCACTAACAATCTCAAGAAATCGTTTCTGATGTGTAAGATTAGTCAGAGCTGCAACCACAGAGCATACTAAGAATTTCAAGAGATTCGACAACCTATCACAATTTGGCTCTGATACCAGATTGTTGAACACAACTCTTACGTGGGAAACACCAACACTTTATATTATGACCACTTTAGAAGAGATTACAAGACAAGTGTTTAGAACACACATTACAAAATCACACTAGAACTCTTACAAGACACTTTGTAGTACTTTACAACATTTGCTTTTTCTTGGATACAAAATATGGTGGGGTGGATGCCTATTTATAATATAGACTAGACAATACACATTTTTCTAGAGTAGTCTTTAAAAATATCTAGATATTTTCTCCCACCTTGTCTAGAGAATTCCTAAGAATATCTAGATACTTACCACTTTCTAGAACATTCTTTCAATGTCCACAACACTCTAAAATTCTAAATACTTCTACACTTTGCTAAGAAACTTCTAGATTATGGACTTCTACTCTAAGTGAGCTAATTAATATTTTTTATAATTTGGGCTCTCATAATTATTGGGTTAAACTTCATTAGGCTAGTGATGAACTTTTAACATTCTACCTCGATGATAGAACCCAACCAATAATAAAATGAGTGTATAGCTGATTGAATTCTATAAATTTGAAGTGATAGAACTTGAGCAATGGTAGAACTCAATTTGAATTTTCAACTACAAATAAATTAGTTTTGATTTTGTACTATATATGAAAATATTTTTATCATTTTTCATTATACATACAAAATTCTCATATGTATTTTATTTTTTAATTAGGGTTTTAAAGAAAAACGATTTCAATTAAGGATTAAAAGAAATTTAAACGCAATTTTTAATCTTTTGTGTGTGTTTCAAAAAAAAAAACAAGAACAAATAAAAGTGAAATAAAATCTCTCGTATAACTAAACGTATATAGTTTGAAAATTTGCTCAACTGAAAACTTGAAAACATTCGAAGCTTTTTAGTTTTAGATTGAACAATTTTTCAAACTAAAATAGTTGAAAATTAAACGTATATAGTTTATTCTCAAAAAAAAAAAATGTATATAGTTTGAAATTTTGTTCAAGTGAAAATTTGAACATTCGTTGTTATTTTAGTTTGAAAAATTGAGATGTTTCTTTTTGAGATTAAATCATTTGGGAGTGAGGGGACTTGAACCCATGATCTTTGATCAATAAGCATATACTAGTGTCACTGAACAACTGTTCATGTTGGTTAAAAAATTGAGATGTTATTTTATTGTTTTGACTATGTATAAATTTTATTTTTAAAGAATCTTTCATTCTATTTTTAAATTTCAATTAGAATTTTTTTTTTAGTACATAAATTTCAATTAGAATTGAACATGCAAATTATAAATTAAATATTTACATAACAAAACAATTAGAAAAGAAAAATTGACAAATATTAACGAGGATGAAAGATGTACAAATGAAATACAAATTTTATTATAATAATGGTATATGTAAATGAAATTAAAAAAAAAAGTCACTCTTACAAAATTCACAATATCCAAATAAGTTATTGCTCTAATGCACTTACAAAAGAAAAAAAAAAGCATCTAAACGAACTTTTGACTACAACTCTCTACAAAAATATTCATTCAAATGTCTTATTACAAAAACCTCAATCACTAACTTTTCAAAATAATTGTCAACAAGAATAGAGCTATACCGACATCTTATAAGACCTAGCAACCATGAGATTATAGATTTGATCAATTTCCCTTCCCCTAATATTGTTATATTAAAAAAAAAAAACTTTTCAAAATATTTCATAAAACTAATTCTCATCCAAATCCATATTCAAACTCATAAATAAATTGCCAACAAAAGTAGTAGTTATCGATACAAGTGATACTGACCAAAAGATCATGGATTTGAATCTCCTTCCACTCATTATTGTAAATATCAAAAAAAAAAAAAATCCAGGTCAATGACATAAAAATTGGAACACTTATTTTTCTTTAGGGATATGAGTTTACTTTGACAAATCAATTCACTTATAATTTATATCCTAAATTTCGCATGGTATGCATCAGGGCAATATTTAGGGGATTTTGCATGTATAACAAAAAAAGACAAAATATTTTCATCTATAACATAAAATAAAAAATAATTCATTTGTAGCAAAAAATTCAAATTGAATTCTATCACTAGCAGAATTCTATTAGAATAAAAGAAGAAATTAATGAGATTTTTTTTTTTAATTCAACAACATTTGGTTAGATTTATTATATTTGGGTAGATTTTTCAGATTCAAATTTTTATTGTATAAATATTTTCAATTTTAGTTAGAAAATAAATTGTCTTGTTTTTACTCTTTAAATTCTAAATCAATATGGTCTCGGAGCATATTTATGCTTTTGTGTCGGCTGATGCATTTTCTCATCTCTCATGCCGCATCATCCATCATTCCATGGCGTATCATCCATGAAGCATCATCTCATAGCATTTCACGCTTCTCAATCGGCGCTTCTTGGCATATTCATTCCATCATCATTCCAATCACCAAAGGGGTGTTTGTTTGACAAATTTAGGTAGTTTTTTAGGTTAAGGAGTTATATTGAGTAGTTAAAAATTTAGAGTTGTGTCATAAACTTGTTTGGATTTAGTTTTTGTGTAGAGGAGTTCAAAACCTTATTTTGATGTAGATTTAAAATGAGTAGTTATTTTTAGTAGTTAAAAAAGAAATGATTAAAAATGAGTGGTTAAAAATGATTGAGTAGTTATAAATTAATTATTAAAAATAAATGGTTTGAAATGAGAATTATTTTCAAAAGTAAAATTGAGGAAGAGTCGGTAAAAACTCGTTTAGATGTAAATTTTCGAGAAGTTAATAAATTCTAAACCTAACTCCTAGGTAAAAACGTTAAACAAACAGCCTCAAGAGTTCAATTTCATGCTATCGGTGTCTTATTTATTACTTTCTTTTTTTTTTCTTTTTTTTAAATCTCTTTCTCCTCCTTATCTTCGAGTTGGCCTTTTGGTCTATGTCATTCAACTTTGGACTATTAGATTTATTAGATTTAGTTAGTTTTTTTTTTTTTGAAAAGGAATTATATTTAGTTGTTATAGTCTTTAGTTTAGTTAAGTTTTTAAAATTATCTCACTATATAAATATTCATTTCCAATTAATGATGGAATTTTTACTCTCCCAATTCCAAATCAATTTTTAATGTCGAAGGCAAAAAAGTCCTCTTACCTGTTGCCTTGCTACTTTGAGTGTGTTTTGAGCATCGATTTGGTTATGATAGACGAGGGTTATGATAAACGGTGAATTATTATAAACAATGTTTGAGAGGTAGGTTATTGTAACAACAGTTATGATCAACGGTGTTTGAGTGGCTGGTTATGTAACAAAAAGTAATATATGTAAGGTTTAATAAACGGCCACGCAGGTTTAGGAAACAACCATTTATAATAAATGGTGGGACAAACATGGATTGAGTTATTATAAAAGTCGGGCCCCAAACACACCCTTTGTGTTATTGTTCGTCTTTGTTTAGCCTAGGTTTTAGACTTAGTCTAAGGTTGATATTTAGATATTTTTACCCACTGGTCAAAGATTTATAATTTTAAAATCTTAGGCACCGTTTAATAATAATTTTATCTTTTTATTTTTGGTTTTTAATTTTTAGTTTTTGATTTTTTGTTTTGAACAATAAAAATCATACATAGATGTTTGGTAACTATTTTTTGTTTTTTATTTTTTAAAAACTAAAATTAAACTTTAGACAATTAAACTTTATTATTTTTAATATTAATAAAATAAAATTATTTTAGAATACTATTGTTCTAGATTCGAATTTTATTTGTAGTATGTTTTATCACTTTTCTAGCATTTTTCTATAAAAAAAAACACAAAAACTAATTTTTAAAAATTATTTTTTTAGTTTTTAGAATTCGTTTAATATTTTAGAAATGTTTTTAAAATTTTAAAATTAAAAACCAAAATTACTTATCAAATAAATCTATTTTTAAAAATTTAAAAAAAAATAAAAAAAATAAAAAACCAAATAGTTATTAATTATGGCCAGTTTTTTGTTTATGAAATTTAAGTCTATTTCTACCCAAATTTCATGTCATGTGTTCAATCTTTCCTACAATATATTCATCTTTTCTTAAGAAAGTAGATGAATACTAATCAAATTTGAAAAACAAAAATAAGTTTTTGGAAATTACTTTTTTTTTTCTTTCTAAATTTTGGTTTTGTTTCTTAAAATATAGGTAAGATGTAGATATCCAAATAAGAAAAAAGTTATGGTAAGATAGTTGTTATAAACTTAAATTTCAAAAACGAAAAACAAAATGATTATCAAACCGGACCTAAAGTCTTAACTAATTATTTCCGGAACGTTTAAAAATTCTTGGTACTTTTATGATAGTCATAGATGATAGTATGAAAGTAAGGTCAACTTAAACATCATTTAGGTGACACATGAAATCATACATTCTCGATCAAAATTTCAAAAGTTTGAAAATTTTCACTTATAAACAAAAGTAAAAATTTGACATTTAATTTGATCGATGTTCCCATTTAAAAGCCCGTGAACTATTTGATGCAATTTTCTGAATTAAAAACAAGAAAATAATAACAAGAATACATGAATGGTCGTTTTTTTAGAAGGGGTACTGATATTATTAGAAAAGAGCAGAATACATGAATTGTCGTTGGGACCTATATAATAGCATTTAGATTAAAACATTGGAACTGACTAAAGAATACGAAGATTAATAGGGGTTCGGGGACAAAGACTTAAAAATGTCAAAGTCAACAATAAATCTCTTCTTTTTTTATGAAAATGTCAATAAAAACGTCTTGGTCCAGGAAAGAAAACTAAATATTTATAAAAATAATAATCATTTTGTAAGAAATAAACAATCGATTTTTTTTGGCTAACAATTCAATCCTTTCTAAATAAGTTATAATTTTTTTTTTAATAAACATAGATTGAGATTCATATTAGATAATAGTTTCCATTAATTTGTTTTGATGTGGGACTGATTTTAATATGGGATTTTTAACATGCTCCGTTTCTTTTAAGCTTATTAATCTTGAATCGGATTTCAATCTATTTAGATTTATGGGCTCTAATGTCATATTAAATAGTATAGGATTCCACTCAAAACTATTTGACAATAAGGAGAATAACTCATATACCTTATATATGGTGATAAGGTCTCCACTCTTTTCGATGAGGGATCCTTAATAATTCAAACTCGAGATTTGGTGTTGATTAATAACACAAAATGTCAGTTGAGTTAAATTCAATTTCACATAACTTACAAAATATTGTTCACATTTTTTTGTTAACCTCTTCTCCGGTTCATTCGATACTTCCCTTTTATTCGTGATTTATATATTCTAAACTTTGGTGGTATTAATTCTCTTATTCTTCCTCCATAGTAGTTAGTAAACCTCTTCGATTATGCCCGAAAAGAGGAACCCTAAAATTCGAGGAGGAAGGAATGAACAAAACAAAAAAAATTGTATTTCATTGTCTTTAATCATTGAATTGATATGCTTCAATCGATTTTACTATATTTTCAATCCGTTTAACTTATTCACTTTGATCTCCGTAAAAATAATGTTTAAGAAATAAAAGTGAAAGCAGAGGGAGAAAAAATCAAGCGGAAAAGAAGAACATATCGTCTAAAAATTATGTTTGAGAAATAAAAGTGAAAGTATAGTTAAAAATTGGATTGTGATTGAAAACTATAATCATAAATTTATGATTCTCTAAAGTGCATAAAACACCTTTTTTTTATGACACTTTTTTATGTTAAAGAAATTTAGTAAGAAATTATTCTAATAGGGTGTATTTTTTCAAAAAGAAAAAAAAAGCTTAAATAAGTTAATGATCTACTTTAAAACAACAATATGGTACAATTTTAATGCACAATTTAAAGCTCAAGATAATATTATTTAGGGAATTTGTGTGAAGAAAATAATTGCAAAGTTATTATTTGAAAGGATTAGCAAATCTATTTTTAAATTCTAATTTAATTAATAATTTATTTTTATTATACCTATCTTACCCTTCTTCTTTCTCACGCTTAGTTTTTGTTTCTTCAGGCAAAGCCAACCTTCATTCTCATCTCTGCCATCATCACACCGACTGCCCATCTATCATCAACCATCAAGAAGTTCAGGCAACTCCATCTCGAGCACCATAATTGTTGTTCTCCCCCTCAATTTATATCTTTTTTGTCGAAATCGATTTGAACTTTTGCATTGGATAATAGTTTTTTTGAAAACTGGGAAATCGGAGCTTCGCTCCCCTAAACCCGGGACACCACTGGCTCGTCCCTAGACTTTGGCACTATGATACTTCGAAGGGTATTTTAAGCGCTTTCCAACGGCCTCGGACCAGGGATCTTTAGCAAGCCTGCCTTAAAGTCCTTTGTCTCAACCGCTGGGCTGCCCCTTGGGGACCATTGCACTGGATAATCGTTGGAGACGGTCGGCTAACGGCATCTGAGATGTCAAGTAATCATCACGGGAAGGGTGTTTCTAAAGATGGCGAGTGTGAATTATCAAGGATACACACTCCGCTGTAATAAGATCATTATACACTCAATTAGAACCATAATTAGATAGTTAGCATTTTGTTAGATAGTTAGCATTTTGTTTCATCGCTGTTATTTTTGTTAATCAGTTCAACTTCATCTTTGTACTTGAAACTCTACTTAAGGAACCTCAGATGAATAAACAAACTACGATTTCCTCTCTAAAATCTTGAAATGGTATCAGAGCATACATAAATGAATTCTGCTTCAAGATTCAGACGTTGTGTTCATCTTGCCCTAGCAATGGCAGACGAAGAGTCACCCATTAGCGATGATACTCTGAATCTCGATTCCGCTTGAAATCCCTATTACCTGCATTCATCCCTTGGCACAACATCGGTTCTCGTCACTCAACCATTAGAAGGAGCAAGAAATTACAACTCATGGAGAAAAGAGATTTTGATCGCTCTATCCGGGAAAAACAAAGAAGAATTCCTTAATGGAAAGATCAAGAAACCTGATGATCCCAAGCTAGTTACAGCGTGGAAATGCAACAACGACATGATAACATCATGGATCATCAACTCAGTCTCGAAGAACATCGCTGCTAGCATTGTTTATTTGAACTCGGGCAAGACAATTTGGGATGAACTTGCCGAATTGCTCCAAGAAAATAATGGGCCTCGAATTTATCAATTGCGAAAAGAGTTGATTGCCACGGTGCAAGGAAGTATGTCAATTGAATCGTATTTCACCAAGATGAAGACTGTACGGCAAGATTTGTGCAAATTTAGACCCACAAAATAATGTACCTGTGGAGCTCAAAAAGTGATTCATTCCCATCTTCAATCTGAATACACCATGATGTTTCTCATGAGTTTAAATGAATCCTATGGAAATATTCGAACGCAAATACTGATGATGGATCCACTGCCTTCGATAAACAAAGTTTTTGCTCTCTCGATACAAGAAGAAAGGTAACGATCACTAGGTTAGTCTGGTAGTTCCGTTGATCCAATAGTGCTAATTTCATCCTCTGATCAAAGCAAGAAGACAAGTAACGTTACCAACGTAGAAAATACCGTCCATTCTGCACGCACTGTAACAGAATTGGATATACCATTGACAAATGTTACAAGATCCATGGATATCCTTCTGGTTTCAAAACACGAAGTCAAGGTGAAAAGCTTTCAGAATCTGCTAATATTAATACTGTGCAAACAACTATTCCTGATTTCCTGACTAATTTGAATGTATCTCAATGCTCACAACTCATGGAGTTTTTTAATACCCAAATCCATTCAATCAAGTAAGAGACAATTGGTGCAGTCACTTGTATGCCAGGTATTTGCTCCACTTTTTCTTCTCATGAAAATACATCAACCAAATGGGTAATAGATTCGGGAGCATCTAGACATGTTTGTTGTACACGACATATGTTCTGGAATTTGCATAGAGTTGAAGGAATATCAGTAACTTTACCCAATTCTACCATAAGTACAAGTTGAATACATAGGCAATGTGAAGGTTAACGACAACCTAATATTATTGGATGTTTTGTTCATTCCATGTTTCTCCTTTAATCTCATATCAGTCAGTTGCTTATTAGATTCTGGAAATTTATCTTTGCAATTCACTGGGAGTTCTTGTTTACTTCAGGACAAGCAGAATTTGAAGATGATTGGCAGGTTTAGTATGCATAATGGCTTGATTCTTCTTCGACATGAGTTTACTATAGTTTCATTGTAACGACCCAACTTCCTAAAATACTCTAATGGGGTGTTACGTGTGCATGCATTCAAAATTCACAAAATCCATTTAATAACCACATGCATTCTTCCAATAAAATATCATGAAATATGAAAAACAGTACTGATAGTTCGAAATAATAAAACATAGTTCGGGATCTCGATAGTTCAAAATAAAGCATAGTTTAACAGAGTTTAAAACGTAAAACGTAAGGTTTGACATAAGAAACAATGCGGAAAGGAAATGTCGACACCGTGTCCATGATCGATCCAGCTCCCAACCTAGCCACCTCGGAATGGACCAGTACCTGAAAATGTAAGGAGTGAGTATATCGAAATATACCCAGTAAGGAGCCTCACCATGGGGTTAAGCATGTAAATAGAAACAAATTAGAAGATACAACAACTGACGCTAAATGCCTCGTTCATACGTGGCCAGCCCTCAGGCCAGTCATGAGCAAACAATGTCAAATAACGGCGTGCAAGTCGTGAGCAAGTTACGGCTAAATGCCGAGCAATCATCTGACCAAGGTCAGGCAAAGACCCCGAGTGAGGAGAACATACAAGTTCCCCAACCTCGGGTGGGATAAGTCCTATACCGTGTCCTAAGGGAAATCACCATTATCTCGGGGCTAGCCTGACCTTTGCCAGGGACCCGCCAACTGCATCAGCGGAAACATACACGAATGCCTCGGGTAGCCTGACCTTTCAGGGACCCACCACGTTGTGCTCGTAGAGACATACTCTAGTGTCTCGGGTAACCTGACCTACGCTAGGGACCCACCACGCTTCCGCTGCGCAGCTCCAATTAGCGTATCAATAGAGACATACTTGAATGCCCGAGGGTAGCCTGACCTTTCAGGGACCCACCACGCTTCCGCTGCGTAACTCAATCAGCGTATCCGCACGGCATTCACGAGTTTGGGAAAACACCAGGATCCCTAAACCTCGGGTCAAGACTACGACACAAAGTCGTGTCAGCACGGCCAAACACAGCGCCGTTAACAATCTCCTGACCATGTCAGGTAGAGTCACGAGTCAGGGAAACTGCATGGTCCCTACACCTCGAACTCGGGACGCCAATGACTAACCCCAGCATGTTGAAGGACCGACCTGCCTGCAGACAACATCCCTTCTAAGCGCATGCAGGCACACCGACAAGCATTCCTCCGCGCCTGCATCTGTCTTAGTGGCCTCTTCTAGTAGTCTTAGAGTCAGGCTAGGTATAACCAGCCCCCCTTCCAACGTACTAGGCTGGTAAACTGGTGGGACCATGCACACAGCATATGAGGTTCCACGAGTACAAACACAGAGATAATAACTAGCACTAGAGTCACACGAGGTCTAGCCTAGCCTAGGCGAGTGCACCTGGCTCACCCGAGGGTTGGTGCCACCCGCAACGTGTGCTCAACAACCAATGAACCCGTTGTTCCGCACACAAGGTGACACGTGGATGAGATCCAACCTCTTGGTCGAATGCAAAAGTCAACATGTAGGTTAGTGCAACCCAACCACGTGTCTAAAAGCAAAGAGGATCCATATCCTCGCTCTGTTCCTAAGGGCACTAGCGAGTCATAATAGCAAGAAGATATCGATCATGTAATCACGAGCCCTACAATGTGTGAGCTAGCTGCTCCTCTAGGTGGTCAACACGGTAACCAGGCCTAGCTAATCTAACGCCAAAACAACAAACGGACAACCCTTTAGGTAACGAACAGAGAAATCGAGCATAATCATGACATCACGTATACAGTCAAACATGGATTGAGCCAACAACATAGAACATGCATAAACCAAAGGCGATTCAGTCCATCGACAAGTTAAACAGATAAACAGTTCATCGCATATACGAGCAGAGATGCACATCGGGTAAATGATGATATGATCACAAGGTACACATTAATGGAGACTTAACAGTTTATGAGCTACACACGAGTGGAAATAAGTTCAAACAGTGAATCACAACACCAAAGCATACATGCGACAAGTAATCCAACCTTTAATTCCCGTAAATCCTATCATGCCACTATTCACATGCTTTAAACCACAAACCCGAATCATAATGAAGCTCCTTACCTTCCCGACGACTCGACCGAAACACCACAGGAACCCACGAGCTAAACGGCGACTTGAACGATGAACCCGAGAACAACTAAACACAAGACAACACTGAGCGCTCGTTAGAAACAATCTAAACGAGCCACCAAGGGGGTTAACATCACGGGAACGAGGGGAAGCTACAGCCCAGAAACTCCTCGCCGGAGCACGGCGGCAGCCAGCGGAGAAGCGTGGTGGTCGGCGGTGGCGCTCCGTCACGGAACGGAGCGGGTCATACCTCGTTGGAAAGGTCTCGGTCTCAGGATCATGGAACAGGTCTCAGATTTTCAAACAAACTTTTCTAGCTCCCGAAAACTACGAAGAAAGAGTAGATTTAAAAAAGGGTTTTCAAGCTTCTCGCCGAAAAACTCCATTGACGGCTGGAAGCAAAGCTTGAAAGCAACTTTAAGAGGGGAAAGGTGACTAACCCAAGACAAACCCACACTCAAGCGAGCTTCCTACTTACTGTCGGAGAGTAAAACGGCACTGATGAGCTTGCTCGGTACACCCACACAAGAGGAGGGAGTTGGGGGAGACGAAGACGGCAGTGCTGCTACACAACCTTGGAGGAACGACGGCTTGAGAATGATGCAGTCGGAGGCACGACTACGGATGGAACGACGCTGATGATGGGGAGCTTGCCGGCGGCGCTGCTGGTCGGAACAAGCTAGAACGGCCGGAAGAGCTGGGTAAAACACGTGAGGAGCTAGAAGCTGACACGTGGCATGATCCTGCGCCAGGATGAGGAGGATTTAACGGCTACTATGTTGACACGTGGGCGCTGGGATTGGGTTAAAGTAAAACAGAGGTGGGAGAGGGAGACTGACGCATATGTGAGAGAGGTTTTTGTCTGGTTTTATTTTTTTGTGGGCTGCTGTGTAAATGAAAATTAAAATAAACAAACATATTCTATTTCTAACCAAACACATTTCCATTTTAAAAATCCATAAACCGTAAACCTCAAAAGCAAAATCACTTTTACCCCAAAATAACTAAATTGCACTTAATTTTAATTTGATGTTTTAAATAGAGTTAAATCCTTAAATAACAACATTGGTAACAATAATAAACATACATATATTTGACGAACTAGGGTGTTACAGTATTCCCCTCTTAAAGGGACTTTCGTCCCGAAAGCCACTTTAAGACACAATACCCTAAGGAACAAGATTGCACCTCGTCCCTCTTCGATCCACAAGTGGTCTAATGTACCCTTTGGTGCCACCACCTACTTTCTTTAAACCGACCCCTAGTTGCTCAAACCTTTTTAACCAAAGAAAATACTGAAATATTTTAAAACTCGCATACTTATTTGGGTTCACAAATTATTAAACACCGGTTATAGGTTAAAACGTGTAAGGGACCGACCCGAATGGGGCACTAAATGGGCCCTTACCCCAATGCATGCATTCAAAGTAAAGGACATTAAACAGACATGATTTCGGATTCCAATTAAAACAAAACATTCAAAATAACCCCTTTAAAAACTAGACAATTTCCATGGAACCTGTCCCTGTTTCCAAGCACCTGTTCCAAGATAAATTCATTTCCAAAGTATACTCCGATCAGAGATTTTTAAAATCATTCAAAACACGTCTAAATACAATAATGGTGGAATCCGCAAAATATTCAGAAAACATCCTAGGGCTCCGTGCCCGACTACATGCATTCAGGGGAAAATAAAACATAAAGAGTCATAACACAAAATCAGAGTTTGATGACTGAGCCCCATGATCACAGCTCCTCCTTCAGCCATCCTGTCTCGCAACTTGGTTACCGTGGAAAAACCACACAATAATAAGGGTGAGTAACGAATTACTCAAGAATAATCCCCAACCGGGTACAATACGATATACATGGTCATCTTGATGAGCGTATGCAAGCTATGAATATAAACACAGAATAGAGCACATAGCTTAGCCCACACTTGGGCCTCGGATGCCAATTTAGGGTCTTAGTCCGGAATAATATCACCACACAAGTCGCCCTATACGAGAAACATGTCCCGCCTCGGCTGCTCTCATCGTCGACGAAAGGTACACTCGCTCACAATCCCGAGGAGCTCTCCAATCGGCGCCAGAATGAGCGTAAGCATGCACCGCGTGCTCTGCGCAGACTATGGGGGTGCCGGTCCAAGGCAGTCGCCCATGTCCAAATCCACGCCCTAACTAAATCTTTGGATCGGTGTCACCGACATAGGGATGTGAGACTGACACGTAAACTATGTCGGCCAACCACCGCACTTTGAGGCTAAGGAAACGGGTCGTGGTAGGCTTACACCGTGAAGCCGCCTACCTTAATAGGTGGCAATCGTGGGCTACTTGCCAAACATGCCGAGGACATGCCGGCCGCCGGGACGAGGCAATGCCAAGTCATCATCCCGACCGCTGGGGCATTTAATATCGCCACCCTCACCCAAGATTGCGGGGCCTACCGCTTGGGTTAGCTAATCCGTCACGGGGTCCGGGGACGAGCACTGCCTCGATGTCCCCGCCATGGATGCAAGGTACTTTATGCATCGTGCCCGGATGATGCTATCTACGCAACTCTAACTCCGCCTAGCAAATCGCAAACAATTCCATAAAATCCAATACGTGCGCAATAAGAATACAACGAGCCTAGCATGATACTACGAAGCAAGGAACAGATACAAGCATGCCAGAAAGGAACAACCTAGCATGGATTAACATGAGAATTAATCAGGAAAATCATGCTAACCGGGAATTCAGAAACGAGCACCTATTACTAAATATGTCAATAAACACAAACAAGCAATCAATCAAAGAATCACATATAATATCGCAGTGGTCCACACAACTCCGGTAAGAAATCCTTACCTTGGTCGGGGACGATTTGACACGAAAACCTAAGTGGCGAACGAACCCGAACTAGCTATCGAGAACCTATCAATAACAACAAAAATCACACAATAGGCCTAAATATAATAAAATAAACAAGGCTCAGCTCGGGAGCAACTCACGAGGAGCGACGAACGCACGAACGCGCGCGATTGCACTGAACGGCAAAGAATGGGGTTACTGGCGCGCGCGGGCGCAGGAATGGGCGCGTGGGCGCGCGTGAGGGCGCTGGTTGCGCGCGGACGGGCGCTGGGGCGCGAGCTGCGCGCGGACGAACAGGGCGTTGGCGATGCGGCTCGGCTGGGCGCTGGCGAGGACGCGCGCGCGCGGACGCGAGTGGCACTGGGCGATGCGGCACGACTCGGCGAGCAGGGGCTCGGGCGACGCGATGCGGTTGGCGCGCGAGGCGAGCCTCATACAGCGTCGGCCGGCGAACAGGCGAACAGAGCATTGGAGAAAACGAGCTCGATTCGGGCGATTGGAGAGGATTCGACGGCCGATTTGTTGTTGGACGAACTCCCCTACTCTAGCTGCACAAAAACCATACCTCAAATCACCTCGACTCGGCCAGAAATGGCGAAGCCCGAAACAGGGGAGAAAGGGGAAAGAATTGGGGGAGAAGAAGAAGAAGAAGAAGAAGAGAAGAGAAGGAGGAGAAGAACTTACCGGGACGGAGGTCGATGATGGAGAAACGACGAGGGAAAGCTCGGTCGGTCGGGGAGAATTGGAGAAGGAAAATCGCGAGGAAGAAGAAGAAGGAAGAAGCTTCGGCGAAAATTCGCTTTTTAAAATCTCCATCACAAGACGGCATATATACAAGATCGCGGGCATAGATTAACAAACACGCCAAGTGGCTCGATTGGCAGCGACCCTTGCCTAGCTTCCAATGCGACCTTGGCTCGAATCTCACTCGACTCGTTATTTAATTCCCTATTTATTTTTACATTCTTCCAAGCCCAAATGTCTTTACCAAAATTCCTAATCCCAATCAAATCGACTCATAACTTTTCCGGCAATTAACAAATACCTAACCGGCCCTGTCGGCCCAACCAAATTACCAAAATGCCCTTGGGCCTCCCGGGAAGACCGAGATGAAATTTCCGGGTCGTTACAATATTCCCCCCTTAGAAGACTTTGGTCCTCGAAAGTCCCTTAAGACTGGAACAGCTCGGGATACTGCAATCTCATCTCATCCTCCCGCTCCCAAGTGGCTTCCTCTGAACTCTGACTCCTCCACTGAGCTTTTACCAACCGGATTTCACGATTACGCAGTGACTTTGTCTCAAAAGCAAGAATCCCCACTGGCTTCTCCTCGAAGCTCAAATCCTCATTCAACTGCAAAGGCTCAAAGTCAACAATGTGCGACGGATCCGGCACGTTCTGTCTCAACATCGAAACATGAAAAACACGGTGCACTGCTGACAATGACGGAGGCAGGGCTAACCGATAAGCAACCTTGCCAATCCTCTCCAGAACCTCAAACGGACCAACAAAACGGGGACTCAGCTTTCCACGCTTGCCAAACCTCAAAACACCTCGCATCGGTGCAACCTTTAGGAATACATGCTGACCAACCTCAAACTCCAAATCCCGATGCCGAACATCGGCGTAACTCTTCTGTCTGCTCTAAGCTGTCAACATACGAGCTCTAACCTTCTGCACGGCACCATTAGTCAACTGCAGCAACTCGGGACCCAAAACCTGTCTATCATCAACCTCTTCCCAGAACACAGGAGATCGGCAACGCTTACCATACAAAGCCTCGAATAGAGCCATCTGAATCATCGACTGATAACTGTTGTTATATGCAAACTCCATCAGATATAGATACTGGTCCCAACTGCCCGGGAAATCCAACACACAAGCCCTCAACATATCCTCGAGAATCGATTCACCCTCTCGATCGCCCATCGGTTTGAGGTGAAAAGTCATCTTTAAATCGCACTCGGTGCCTAAACCCTTCGGGCGCTCTCAGAAACGAAAAGTGAACCTCGAATCACGGTCGATACGATCCTCACAGCACACCGTGATAACGAATGATCTCGCTCCAAAAACAATCACGCCCACTCGCTCCACGGTATAAGTGTCTCTACCGGGAATGAAGTGTGCGCTCTTAGTCAATCGGTCGACTATCACCCAAATCGAGAGAGAACTTCCTCGAGTCCTCGGCAAACCCGAAATAAAGTCCATGGAGATCTCTTCCCATTTCCACCGAGGTACACTCACATTTGCAACAAACCGGTGGTCTCTCACTGGGTGCCTTCATTTGTCGACAAGTGAGACATCGATGCACAAACTCCGCAACATCTCTCTTCATACCCATCCACCGAATGTCTGCTTAAGATCTCGATACATCTTGGTACCCCGGGGTGCCAAGCAAACGGAGAATCAGGGGCCTCGAGAGCAACTCTGCTCGCAATCCTCGCAACATCCGGAACACACAACCGGCCTCAGTCGTCATTGCACCGTGCGTGAATATACAAAGTCAAAATCTCCATCACCCCTAACTCACTCACCCAATCTCTTAAGTGCGGGGTCACTCGGTGACTATCAATAATTCATTGTCTAATCGATCGATGGTCGGATCATCAAGCCGAGCTAATCTGGCAAAGAACCTCACCCAACAACATCGCAACCTCGGCCGCTCGAACTCTCACGCAAATCGGGCTGGGAACTCAACAACATCTGCGAGTGCGACGCCTTTCCTAGTCAAAGCATCACCACAACATTGACTTTACCCGGATGGTACAAAATCTCGCAGATCATAATCTTTTACCAACTCTAACCATCTCCTCTCGCCTCATATTCACTCCTTCGAGTAAACAGATACTTGAGGCTCGTGATCGATAAACATCCGAATCTGCTTCACCATACAGTAATGCCTCCAAATCTTCAATCACGAACACCACTCACGCTAACTCCATATCATGAGTCGGGTAGTTCAGCTCATATGGCTTCAGCTGGCGGGAAGCATAAACAATGACCTTCCCGTGCTGCATCAACACACAACCCAACCCGAATTTGGAAGCATCACTGTTGACCACGAAACCACTTGTCCCCTCTGGGACTGCCAACACTGGTGCTGAAGTCGAACTGCGCTTGAGCCTGGCAAAGCTCTCATCACACTTACCGTCCCAAATAAACTCGACACCCTTCCTCGTCAGACGAGTGAGGGGCGAGGCTATGGCGGAAAATCCTTAACAAACCGACGGTAGCAAACTGCCAAACCCAGAAAGAAACGGCTTCTACGAGCAGACAACCGAAGGACAGACAACTCCACTTACACTCACTGTCTTGCTCCACTAAAGCAACAAGATCAAAATCTCACGGGGTAGCAACAGGGGTCCACCACGAACTGGACCTCCAAATACCAACTGGGCAACTCTCAATTTTCCTGGAAACAGGAAGACAACCAACAGGGCACGAACCATTCGCCCCACGAGCAAAAATGACTCCCAGCAATTCCAATCCACACCTTGGTCAACACCAAGCATCAACTTGTCACCATACCGGAACCAATCCGGACTCTACTCCAACAAAAACTAACTTGCTAGGCTACCAAGACTGCCAACAACTCACCCGAGGCTACAAACTACACGGCTCCAGCTTGCCAACTAAAACTCACTACCTGGGCCTGACTGAGCTCTAGAGAGGCTCTCCACGACCTAGGGTTCTCCGACAACCCTCGACACCCACTGCCAACTAACGGACAAACAACCAACTGCCTGAACAAACAACAACTCTATTTTCCAGCATCATAACTGTGCTGGCCAACTCCAACTCCTTGGGAACCAAGAGGACCCGAAACGCTACCTAATGCGTCATCCTCCTACTCAGATATCAACCACAACCTAACTCCTACCCAAGGAAGGATCCGAACAACTTTCTCAGTCGTGACGATCAACAAAAAGATCCGCCAACCAAGCTTAGGTCCACTTAACAAATCTTACCTAAGCAACAACCTGATACCACGAGCATGGTACCCTTACCACCTCACTAAAGCCTTACCACATCCACCTGAAGTCCAATTTTTCCAAGAACTGAGCACCAGATCCCCAAAGCAAACCCTACATGGATCTGAAACTCCTGCCACAGAACGAACCACACAAAACACACTTGTGTGCACAACTCCCAACCTTCATTTAGCGATCCAAGACTAACAAATGTTTTTTTTTCCAAAAGCAACACTAGCTCCTGGCAGAGATACAATCAATCAACAGAACACCCAAAGTTCCATCTCCACACGATGCTCGAAGCTGTGGCAACCTTGCTCTACTAAAGCATAACAATGCCAAACTGAACTTACTTTATACCATGCCTCTACCAAGGGTGCTTACCCATAAGGCATCCAACTCCTCTCACAAGGCATCTTACTCACCTCATAGGCATCCAACTCATGGTCCCTCAGCTGGAACCCAAACTTGCTTCTACGATGCTCAACTCTCCTGAGATTTAGGCACTCGAAGGTAGTTGACCGCACTACCAACCACAAGGATCTCTTGGCCTTAACGCTAGCGTGAGATGCACGCGCACTAACACTTACCAACCGACAACCTGTTTGACTTACTCAACCTCCAGTAACACTGGGAAAAGGCTCCGGCTCCACTCGAACATCCTTACGCTTGAAGTCCTTCGATTACCACTGAACTAGCCCTTTTGCACGACCTACACAGGTGCAACTACCATAAACGGATCCAAGGCTAAAGGAGTGCGCTAAACTCCGAACGACATAGAACCATCCGCTATGCCCATGCCAAACTCAGGCCTGAACCAGACTTAGTGCCAAAGCGGCACACCAACCAATGCACCTCAAGTGCCACTACTACCAAATCCACATCTTATCACAAACGGAGCCAACAAGGTCACAACCTCAAGTGACACGAACTCTGGCTCGGCTTACAAGGGCACATCTTCAACAACCATGCCTAAGGCATCTCATCAAGCTGAAGGCTCACAACCTACTCTTGCATCTCCACATGATGCTCAACAAACTCTGGCCGGCTCTCTCAACATGCAGCAGCTAGCCCTAGTCTAGGGGCTCACCAAAAGAAGAGTGTTCAATTCTACCAAACAACTGAGGAAACCACCAACGGATCCAGTCCGAAGGGAACACTGCTTGCTGCACCCTTAACCACAAGGTTCCGGCTTACTGGCTGCAAACAACAACACTTTACAGAAGCACAAAGATGCCTCATCAACCTCCTCGAAGGCTACCAACTTTGCAACCACTCTCTGGGCAACCAAATAATCTAACAAGGCTCAAGATCAACACTTGACCTACCCAGGCTAGTCCACACGGGGACCTGCTCCACAAACATCCACATCAGCACAACCACAGCTAACTTCTCTCTTGGAGTGGCATTCCAAGGCAAAGCACCTCCACCCTCTCACTAGGGGAAAACCATCAACTGGGCCACGGTTGGCCTATGGGAGTCCAATCTCTACCTCCCTCTAGAACGATGTCTCAGGACATCCGAATCTATCTGGATACCACAACAAGCCACAACATACATCACACACTGCGGGAAGTTGGCATGATGACGCTCTAAACCCAAACCAATAACGAGTCAGAACCTGCTCGTCTCCGCTCCACAACACTACACAAGGCATACACTAGATGACAGGTATTGTAAATTCTTAACCCTTTTTCCAACAAATAGTAAACTTAGGCGTACCTGATGACTGTCGGAGTGCTAGTGATCATGGAAAAACGACCTACAACAAAAGGTCAATCTACAGAATTTATGACTCTGAGCTCTGATACCAACTGTAAGGGACCGACCCGAATGGGGCACTAAATGGGCCCTTACCCCAATGCATGCATTCAAAGTAAAGGACATTAAATGACATGATTTCATTCCAATTAAAACAAAACATTCAAAATAACCCCTTTAAAAACTAGACAATTTCCACTGAACTCATCCCCTGTTTCCAAGCACCTGTTACAAGATAAAGACATTTCCAAAGTATACTCCAATCAGAGATTTCTTAAAATCATTCAAAACACGTCTAAATACAATAATGGTGGAATCCGCAAAATATTCAGAAAACATCCTAGGGCTCCGTGCTCGGCTACATGCATTCAGGGGAAAATAAAACATAAAGTGTCATAACACAAAATCAGAGTTTGATGACTGAGCCCCATGATCACAGCTCCTCCTTCAGCCATCCTGTCTCGCAACTTGGTTACCTGTGGAAAAACCACAATAATAAGGGTGAGTAACGAATTACTCAAGAAGAATCCCCAACCGGGTACAATACGATATACATGGTCATCTCGATGAGCGTATGCAAGCTATGAATATAAACACAGAATAGAGCACATAGCTTAGCCCACACTTGGGCCTCGGATGCCAATTTAGGGTCTTAGTCCGGAATAATATCACCACACAAGTCGCCCTATACGAGAAACATGTCCCGGCCTCAGCCTGTCTACTGTCGACGAAAGGTACACTGGCTCACAATCCCGAGGAGCTCTCCACGGCGTACCAGTAATGAGCGTAAGCATGCACCGCGTGCTCACCGCAGAACTATGGGGTGTCGGTCCGAAGGCAAGCTGTCCATGTTCAGTCACCACGCCTAACTAAATCTTTGGATCGGTGTCACTGACATAGGGGTGTGAGACCTGGACACGTAAACTATGTCAGCCTGAACCACCGCACCTGAGGCTAAGGAAACGGGTCGTGGTAGGCTTACACTAGGAAGCCGCCCTTACCTTAACAGGTGGCAATCAGGGGCTACTGCCAAACATGCTGAGGACATGCCGGCTGCCGGGGACGAGGCAATGCCAAGTCATCATCCCGACCGTTGGGGCATTTAATAGTCTGCCACCCTCACCCAAGATTGCAGGGCCTACCGCTTGGGTTAGCTAATCCCTCACGGGGTCCAGGGACGGAGCACTGTCTCGACGTCCCTGCCATGGATGCAAGGTACTTTATGCATCGGGCCCTGATGATGCTATCTACCGCAAATCTAACTCGCCCTAGCAATCGCCAAACAATTCCATAAAATCCAATACGTGCTCAATAAGAATACAACGAGCCTAGCATGATACTACGAAGCAAGGAACAGATACGAGCATGCGAGAAAGAACAACCTAGCATGGATTAACATGAGAATTAATCGGAAAATCATGCTAACCGAATTCGAAACGAGCACCTATTACTAAATATGTCAATAAACACAAACAAGCAATCAATCAAATCATCACATATAATATCGCAGGGTCCACACAACTCCGTAAGAAATCCTTACCTTGGTCGGGGACGATTTGACACGAAAACCTAAGTGGCGAACGAACCCGAACTAGCTATCGAGAACCTATCAATCACAACAAAAATCACACAATAGGCCTAAATATAATAAAATAAACAAGGCTCACTTCGGAGAGCAACTCACGAGGCGCGATTTAACGCATTTAACGAGCCGATTGCACGAACGGGGCAGCAATGGGGCTGGCTGGGCGCGCTGGGGCGCAGGATTGGGCGCGTGGGCGCGCGCGAGGGCGCTGGGGCGCGAGCTGCGCGCGGACAAACAGGGCGTTGGCGATGCGACTCGACTAGGCGCTGGCGAGAACGCGCGCGCGCGGACGCGAGTGGCAATGGGCGATGCGGCACGACTCGGCGAGCAAGGGCTCGGGCGACGCGATGCGGCTGGGCGCTGAGGCGAGCTTCTGCGCGTGTGCGACCGGGCGAACAGGGGCGAACAGAGCATTGGAGAAAACGAGCTCGATTCGGGCGATTGGAGAGGATTCGACGGCCGATTTGTTGTTGGACGAACTCCCCTACTCCAGCTGCACAAAAACCATACCTCAAATCACCTCGACTCGGCCGGAAATGGCGAAGCCCGAAACAGGGGAGAAAGGGGAAAGAATTGGGGGAGAAGAAGAAGAAGAAGAAGAAGAGAAGAGAAGGAGGAGAAGAACTTACCGGGACGGAGGTCGGCGAGGGAGAAACGACGAGGGAAAGCTCGGTCGATCGGGGAGAAATGGAGAAGGAAAATCGCGAGGAAGAAGAAGAAGGAAGAAGCTTCGCGAAAAAAATTCGCTTTATAAAATCTCCATCACAAGACGGCATATATACAAGATCGCGCGCATAGATTAACCAACACGCCCAGTGGCTCAATTGGCAGCGTCCCTTGCCTAGCTTCTAATGCGACTTTGGCTCGAATCTCACTCGACGCGCTATTTAATTCCTTATTTATTTTTACATTCTTCCAAGCCCAAATGTCTTTACCAAAATTCCCGATCCCAATCAAATCGACTCATAATTTTTCCGGCAATTAACAAATACCTAATCGGCCTTGTCGACCCGACCAAATTACCAAAATGCCCCTGGGCCTCCCGGGAAGACCGGGATGAAATTTCCGGGCCGTTACAAAACGTTTGTTCTTATTGTTGAAATCATTCAGGTCAAACCTTTCAACCAAAACATTTACAATTTTAGTTGCTCAAAATATTTTAACAAATTAGAACCTTACCCCACCTTAAACTCAATTATTATACTGGATCTTTAGGGTTAAAACCACTATGGTTTCAAACACTAAATCCTAATTATTGAATGTTAAAGTTACATGGTTCAATTTGAATTATTAAAACACTGTGGTCATCACTCTTGGTTTTCAAAAATAGTGATTTCTCATAATACTTTGGTTGGTTAGGTTTAAAACAATCACTTTTAGGAGTTGGGGTAAACAAAGCTTTAAAGCCAAGGAACTTTTGGGCAAACTCAGGTCTGGGTGCTTTAGCACCAACAAAGAACTTGAAACAACACAACCAACTCCCACTTGGCTACGACACCAAAATGGGCCAAAAGCCAGACTGACCCCGCTTGATCCACCACACTAAAAAGAGAACGACACTTACTCGAGCTCCCGAAACCTCCCCGCATTCCCCAAAATAAACTTACTACTTTGTAGCTTTTCCTCGGAATGTGCAACCACAACTTCGCCTCGTGGGCCCACTTTTAAACTCCACTCCAGCCAAACAACACAAAGTAACCTGACGGAGCAAGACCCCACACCTTGTAGAGACAACCAAACACTTGCTCGCAAAACAACTTGGGACAATTTTCTAACCGACACTCTTTAAACTCTAGCTCGACAAAGAAGAAGGGCTGGGATTTCCCTCATTCGAAAGGCAGTCATCGACTGCGTGGTTATCAACAAACCACGCCATGCCACACATGGCACGAAACTCGAACAGGGACAAAGCTCAATCGAGCAAAATGTTGGTAGCTGGTCGGATACACGTGTCTGACCAACTCCAACTCTCCAAGACAACAAACAACAATACAACTAATATGGAACCAAGAGTACAATGCAATCACAATAACTAATAAATTAGTACAATCATAATTAACATGCAGGATAACACAATCTTTATAAAATACCAGGGCCATAAAATCATCATGCATAATAGAACCATGACAACGCAAGAAGGGCGAGCACAAAAATTTAAGCAAGAAGAGGAGACATAGTGGTATAGTCACCGCGAAACACGAATATTGTAATACGATCATGATAACAGACAGCACAGCGGCTATGATGAATGAAAAGAGCACAAAAATCGTAATAAAACAAATAAGCAATACAACCATGACGAGAACAACTACAACTATACGAACTTGGTGAATAGGCCACACAATGTGATCATGGAAACCAAACATAGCAACACAGTCATGATGAGTATATGCGGAGAATACTAATAGGACAAGAATGAGTACAATAATACAAACATGATAACCTCAAAGAGTCGTGCGACCACAACGAAAAGATAGGGTCATACAATCATGGTGAGAACAGTTACCACAATACGATCATGATGAACAAGAAAAACAAGATTAAATACAACAATACAAACAATGTTGAGCTCAAGGAGATATAATCATGATGGAAAGAATACGATAATACAATCATGATGAACACATAGAGCAGTAAAAATCTCGAAGAAGTAATAAGAATGGTAGGACCATAACAAACAGAATGAGCGATACCATCGTGAAAATACCAGTAGAGCAATTAGTCATGGTAACAAATCGTGCAATACAGTCATGATGCGGATGAATACCACGATACCACCATAACGAGCACACCAGACAGAGTGATACGATCATGCATAACAGATAGAGTCATACGATCATGATGAAACAAAAGGGCGAAAAACAATCATCATGCAATATATAAAGCAACTACGATTTCGAAGAAACAGATAAAACATTACAATCATTTACCAAGTATAAGGATATAAGGATTTGAGATAATTTAAACAACCAACCCATCAAACATCATGGATAGCGAATCGACGACCAACATATGAATGCATACAACAAAAGGACAAAACACATACACATTCAATAACATGGATTAGAGATCAAGGGCATACATAACAAAGCAAGGAACACAAGATCGAACCAAAGAAGGATTTAGAGGTACGAGGGGAGCAAGGAACCTGTGATCATGACAACAGACCCATCGGTCTGAGGGGAAGGCTCCACTAGAGTGACCGGTGCAACCGACGATGTGCGCGCAGGCTCCCCGTGGAATACGACATTTGACAACGAACTGCAAAGTGGCCCGCCTGGCCACACCGATAGCACACCTTCACCTTGGGCGGACAAGGCCCCTGGTGAACTCTCGAGCACCTACGACACTTCGGCACCTTCTCCGAAGAACCCTGGTGACGGCCTCGACAAGACCTCTACCTCTCGTGCTGCCTAGAACCTACTCTCCTAGAACGTCTCCTCGACTGGCCAGGATCCCTCTAGAGAAACTGGTTCCTTGCACGGGGAACCTTGGGGTGTGACTCAAACTCCTGCCTGCCCCCGGCTGCACTGCCTGAACTCCCGAAGGCCACGAACTCATTGGCGGCCTGCGTGGTCACCTGATGCGAAAACTAGACAGTAGAAGTGCGAGCCATGTGTAGCTGAGAGTACACTTCATGCAGACCCCCTACTAAGCTCGGATCGGATGCAGAAGAAGGCTGGCCTATGATCTTGTGCATGCAAGTGGTGATGGTGTGAACCTCATGCCTCTGGGCAACGAAGGGAAGCCCTGTCTCTGACACGGCAGCTGAGGCGAAATGGGCCTCTGCAAACTCTCTCCTGAACTGGTCCCTCTGGACCGAGGAACCCCCGCTGGGTAACTCTCCCTCAGAAGTCATAAGGAAATGGAGATCACGAAGCTGAAATCGAACACAAAAGGATCCTAATCAGGACCCACAATCAAGCCATACAAAAGACACCCCAAAAACACTTTCACAACTAAAACATGCTTCTTACTTTACCCTACTTCACATACCTGGTGGTTGCTGGTCTGTTGATGATCATGGACACATGGTTTACCTCGTAAACCAGTCTACAGAATCTATGACTCTGACCTCTGGTACCAACTTGTAACGACCCAACTTCCTAAAATACTCTAATGGGATGTTACGTGTGCATGCATTCAAAATCCACAAAATCCATTTAATAACCACATGCAGTCTTCCAATAAAACATCATTAAATATGAAAAACAGTACTGATAGTTCGAAATAATAAAACATAGTTCGGGATCCCGATAGTTCAAAACAAAACATAGTGTAGCAGAGTTTAAAACGTAAAACGTAAGGTTTGACATAAGTAACAATGCGGAAAGGAAATGTCGACATTGTGTCCATGATCGATCCATCTCTCAGCCTAGCCACCTCGAAATGGACCAGTACCTGAAAATGTAAGGGGTGAGTATATCGAAATATACCCAGTAAGAAGCCCCACCATGGGGTTAAGCATGTAAACAGAAATAAGTTAGAAGATACGACAACTGAAGCTAAATGTCTCGCTCATACGTGGCCAGCCCTCAAGCCGATCATGAGCAAACAATGTCAAACAACGGCGTGCAAGCTGTGAGCAAGTTACAGCTAAATGCCAAGCAATAATCTGACCAGGGTCAGAGCAAAGACCCCGAGTGAAGAGAACACACAAGTTCCCCAACCTCGGGTCGGACACGTCCCATACCGTGTTCTAAGGGAAATCACCATTATCTCGGGGGTAGCCTGACCTTTGCCAAGGACCCGCCAACTACATCAGCAGAGACACACACGAATGCCTCGGGTAGCCTGACCTTTTAGGGACCCACCAGGCTGTGCTCGCGGAGACATACTCCAGTGTCTCGGGTAACCTGGCCTACGCTAGGGACCAACCACGCTTCCACTGCGCAGCTCCAATTAGCATATCAACAGAGACATACCACGATGCCCGAGGGTAGCCTGACCTTTCAGGGACCCACCATGCTTCAGCTGCGCTACTCAATCTGCGTATCCGCATTCACAAATGCCAATAAAAGTCACCCGACCATGTCGGGGAGGACCACGAGTGAGGAAAAACACACAGGATCCCTAAACCTCAGGTCAAGACTACGACACACGATGCGTGTCGGCCAAGACGCCAAACACACGTACAAGTTAAATATCTTCTCGACCACAGTCAGTAGAGTCACAAAGAGGAGAAACTGCAGGGTCCCTACACCTCTGACCCGGGGCGCCAACGGCTAACCCCAGCATACTGGAGGACCGACCTACCTGCAGACAACATCCCCACTAAGCGCATGCAGGCTCACCAACAGGCATTCCTCCGCGCCTTCATCTGTCCCAGTGGCCTCTTCTAGTAGTCTCAAAGTCACGGAAAGCATAACCAGCCCCACTTCTAACGTACTAGGCGGGTAAACTAGTGGGACCATGCACACAGCATATGAGGTTCCACTAGTACAAACGCAGAGATAATAACTAGCATTATAGTCACACTAGATCTAGCCTAGCAGAGGTGAGTGCACCTGGCCCACCCGAGGGTTGGTGCGACCAGCAACGTGTGCTCAACAACCAAGGAACCCGTTGTTCCGTACACAAGGTGACACATGGATGAGATCCGACCCCTTGGTCGGATGCAAAAGTCAACATGTAGGCTAGTGCAACCCAACCACGTGTCTCGAAGCAAAGAGGATCCATATCATCGCTCGGTTCCTAAAAGCACTAGCGAGTCATAACAGTAAGAAGATATCGATCATGCAATCACGAGCCCTACAATGTGTGAGCTAGCTGCTCCTCTAGGTGATCAACACGGTAACCAGACCTAGCTAATCTAATGCCAAAATAACACATGGACAACCCTTTAGGTAACGAATAGAGAAACCGAGCATAATCATGACATCACGTATACAGTCAAACATGATTGGAGCCAACAACATAGAACATGCATAAACCCAAGGCGATTCAGTCCATCGACAAGTTAAATAGATAAACAGTTCATCGCATATACGAGCAGAGATGCACATCGGGTAAATGATGATATGATAACATGGTACACATTAATGGAGACTTAATATTTTACGAGCTACACACGAGTGGAAATAAGTTCAAACAGTGAATCACAACACCAAAGCATACATGCGACAAGTAATCCAACCTTCAATTCCCGTAAATCCTATCATGCCACTATTCACATGCTTTAAACCACAAAACCGAATCATAATGAAGCTCCTTACCTTCCCGACGACTCGACCGAAACACCACAGGAACCCACGAGCTAAACGGCGACCCGAACGATGAACCCGAGAGCACCTAAACACAAGACAACACCGAGCGCTCGTTAGGAACAATCTAAATGAGCCACCAAGGGGGTTAACATCACGAGAACGAGGGAAAGATACTGCCCAGAAACGCCTCGCTGGAGCACGGCGGCGGTGCTTGGTGGCCGGTGGCGAAGCTCTGTCACGGAATGGAGCGAGTCATACCTCGTTCGAAAGGTCTCGGTCTCAGGATCACGGAACAGGTCTCAGATTTTCAAACGGACTTCTCTAGCTCCCGAAAACTACGAAGAAATAGTAGATTTAAAAATGGGTTTTCAAGCTTCTCGCTGGAAAACTCCATTGACGGCTGGAAGCAATGCTTGAAAACAACTTTAAGAGGGGAAAGGTGACTTACCCAAGATGAACCCACACTCAAGCGAGCTTCCTACTTGCTGTCGGAGAGTAAAACGGCACTAATGAGCTTGCTCGGTACACCCACACGCGAGAAGGGAGTTGGAGGACACGTAGACGGCAGCGCTGCTACACGACCTTGGAGGAACGACGGCTTTAGAACGACGCAGTCGGAGGCACGGCTGCTGATGGAATGACGCTAACGATGGGAAGCTTGGCGACGGCGCTGCTGGTCGAAACAAGCTGGAACGGCCGAAAGAGCTGGGTAAAACACATGAGGAGCTAGAAGCTGACACGTGGAGCGATCCTGCGCGAGGATGAGGAGGATCTAACGGCTGCTATGTTGACACGTGGGCGCTGGGATTGGGTTGAAGTAAAACAGAGGTGGGAGAGGGAGACTGACGCGTGTGTGAGAGGGGTTTTTGTTTGGTTTTATTTTTTGTGGGCTGCTGTGTAAATGAAAATTAAAATAAACAAACATATTCTATTTATAACCAAACACATTTCCATTTTTAAAATCCATAAACCTTAAACCTCAAAAGCAAAATCACTTTTACCCCAAAATAACTAAATTGCACTTAATTTTAATTGGATGTTTTAAATAGAGTTAAATCCTTAAATAACAACATTAGTAACAATAATAAACATACATATATTTGACGAACTAGGGTGTTACATTCATGTACTGTATCAACCTCAATTTTGCATAATAGGTTAGGACATCTATCTTCTAAACGTCTTGATACGATGAAAAATGTATTAGATTTTTCTGACTCACATGAAGATCATTGTCATGTATGCCCTTTGGCTAAGCAAAGAAGAATAAGATTTCCTTTCAATAATAAAGTTTCAGGTAATGTTTTTTACTTGATTCATTTTGACATATGGGGACCCTTCAAAGCTCAAACCTATAATGGTTTTCGTTTCTTTTGCACAATTGTTTATGACTACTCTAGATACACTTGGGTATATCTTTTAAGATCCAAATCTGATGTTATGACTGTTGTTCCGAGGTTTTTTAAACTTGTTCAAACACATTTTTCTAAAAACATCAAGGTTTTTCGCTCAGATAATGCACCAGAGTTAAAATTTACTAATTTTTTCTCTTCGAATGAGACTCAACATCAGTTTTCATGTGTTGAACGTCCACAACAAAACTCTGTTGTAGAACGCAAGCATCAACACTTACTTAATATTGCAAGAGCCTTGTATTTTCAATCTAAGATTCCCATTAGATTTTGGGGAGAATGTGTTCTCACAGCTGCTTATTTGGTGAATAGAGTTCTCATGCCTCTCTTATCTAACCAGACTCCTTATTCAATACTACATAATCAATCCCGTGATTATCATAGTCTCCGGACGTTTGGATGTCTGTGTTACGTTTCTACTCTCCAAGCAAACAGGTCTAAATTTGACCCGAGAGCTTCTGCTTGTGTATCTCTTGGATATCTAGCTGGATACAAAGGATATAAGGTCTATGATATACATCGAAGACAGATGATTATTTCAAAGGATGTTAAGTTTGTTGAAAGCTTATTCCCTTTTCATAAGGAAAATTTACACACTGAGACCACAATTGACATCTTCCCTGATCTAGTTTTGCCAAAAGCCATCCATCATGATATACTTCATGAAGGCCACATTGTAGCCCCTTCACAATTGGAACCCAATATACCATCTTTGAATGGAGAATCTGCTACAACCAGTCCATTGATGATGGATAATGAATGGATGACTGACTTAAATCCTAATATTATCAATGACCATAATCTCTCTAACAATGTTGAAGATGTTGTTCCCATTCAACCTGATGAATCCGAGAATGTTGTTCCAACACCTCCAACAGAATCTGTATCCCCATTAAACATGCCTTTGTCCACTAACGAGGATGTTAACATTCATAACCAATATGTTGCTTCTTCAGAGGATACCTTCAATCGATCTATTGCATAGGGTTTTCCTTTGAGAAGATCAACTAGGATTCACAATCGTCCATCTTTTCTACAAGATTATCACTATCATATGATACAAAATATGACAAATGTATCCCACTGTATGCCTGCTCATCCTATACAAGAATACCTGTCTTACAATCCTCTGTCCACTAATTGTCAGCTATAT
Source organism: Sicyos edulis (assembly GCA_036507275.1). Taxonomy (NCBI): domain Eukaryota; kingdom Viridiplantae; phylum Streptophyta; class Magnoliopsida; order Cucurbitales; family Cucurbitaceae; genus Sicyos; species Sicyos edulis. The sequence continues at coordinate 43,657,600 of CM071847.1, read as the reverse complement.
ACATTCAATATCTCAAGCACTCTCGAACCTGCCTTTTATCATCAAGAAATCAAACATCACCATTGGTGCCAAGCTATGGATAAATAGATTTCTTTTATGGAAAGGACCAATACATGGTCTCTTGTGCCGTTGCTTACAAGTTTTCGTGCTATAGGATGTAAATGGGTATATAGAGTTAAGTACAAAGCTGATGGAACTGTTGATAGCTACAAAGCATGATTAGTTGCAAAGGGTTATAACCAACATGAGGGAATTGATTATATGGATACTTTCTCACCTGTTGCAAAAGTAGTCACTGTCAAATTACTGTTTGCCTTGACTTCGTCATACGGATGGCATCTTACTCAAATGGATGTAAATAATGCTTTCCTCAACGGTGATCTCTTTGAAGAAGTATACATGTCACCCCCAACAGGCTATTATACTGATTTAAAAAACGCCAGCTTTATACCTTTAGTCTGCAAGTTAAATAAATCAATCTATGGCCTTAAATAGGCTTCAAGACAATGGTTCTCGAAATTCTCTAGTGTGCTTCTAACCAATGGATTCCATCTGTCCAAAACTAACTACTCTCTGTTTACTAAAGGGAAAGGTGATTCTTTCATTGCCCTTTTGGTTTATGTCGATGACATCTTAATAGCTGGCCCATCATCTCTTGAAATTGATCATGTAAAAAAAGTCCTAAGGTCAGCTTCTATGTTGAAAGACCTAGGATCTGCCAAGTATTTTCTCAGGCTCGAGTTACTTCGCTAAAAGAGAGGTATATTAATTTCTCGACGAAAGTATTGCCTACAAATACTTGAAGATCAAGGTGTATTAGCAGCTAAATCAGTATCACAGTTCGTGCAGCCCAACATTCACCTATCTGCTACCTCTGGTTGCCTTTTATCAGACAATGAAGCTCAAGCATACAGACGTCTAATAGGCAGACTTATATATTTACAGATATCTATACCTAATATTTGCTATGGAGTACACAAACTTAGCCAGTTTGTTGCTGCCCCACGTACAAATCATAAAAAAGCAGCACTTTACCTCCTTCGATACCTCAAAGGTAGTCCTGGCCAAGGTATCCTTATGCGTGTTGCCATGCCTATCCAACTCAAAGCGTTCGTTGACTCCGATTGGGGCTCATGTCCGGATACTCGCAAGTCATAACAGGATTTTGTATCTTCTTGGGAGATACCTTATTATCATGGAAATCCAAGAAACAAGCTACCATCTCTCGTTCATCAGCAGAGGCTGAATACCGCACACTTGTAGTAGTTACTAGTGAACTCACATGGCTGTCATATCTACTAGAAGATTTGCACAACCCATTATCCTCGCTTGCACATGTCTACTGCGACAATCTAGCAGCAATCTCTATAGCTTCAAACCCAACCTTCCACGAGTGCACGAAGTATATTGAAATCGACTGTTACTTAGTTCGTGAGAAGATTGAACAAGGATTGTTGAAGCTCTTTCCTATTCGCACCACTGCTCAACTAGCGGACATGTTCACAAAAGCATTACCAGCAGCTGCTATTCGAGACATCATGTTCAAAATGGGTGTTCTTGATGCTTTCAGACCACCATCTTGAGGGGGGGGTATCAAGGATACACACACCGTTGTAATAAGATCATTACACTCAATTAGAACCATAATTCGATAGTTAGCATTCTGTTAGAAAGTTAGCATTTTGTTTCATCGCTGTTATTTTTGTTAATCAGTTCAACTTCATCTTTGTACTTGAAACTCTACTTAAGGAACCTCAGATGAATAAAAAAACTACGATTTCCTCTCTAAAATCTTGATATGAATCGATGAAGATTCGACAATTTTTTGCACTATTTTTTTTCTCTAAAAATGTAATATTTGAAGACGAAGACAAACTAAAACCCTAATTTTCGTCATAAATAAATATTTTATTTCTAAATAAATATTGTATTTGATAAGATGCATGACTGTATTAATATAATACGCAATATATAGTTTTGAGAGTTTTAATAATTAACACACTATTAATGATAAATACAATATTAATGATTAATACAATGTTAATTAATAAATAGATATGAGTTTTTTTTTGTAAATAATTTCATCTTTATTTTAGGGCTCGAGTTGTAATTCATGAAGCTATAATTGCAAACTTGTCGTTCATTTGTCGGCGGCTGGAAGAGCATTGATCGTTGCCGGAAAAAATGATGGTTACTATCAACAGCGTATTCGAGGAGGCTCAAGAAGATTTGTTGTTGGTTTCATATGAGAAACGAAGCATCCTGGTCGACTTCCATGGTGCTTACAATTTCTAATCATCACGCCGACAAGATTTTGGTTCCAACTCTGATCCTCCAATTAACGGCGAAGTCTAATTCTTATGCCGCTAAAACTACCCAGTCTTTTCCACTTTACGGGAGGGATGAAAATGGCTAGTAGGAATTACGCATGAAAATGGGGGACGATTTTATTTTAGGTTTTATGTTTTTTTTATTTTTAATTCCTTAAAATACATTAATTCATGTAGAAGGGTATTTTTGTCCTTTACTATTAAAACAAATTTCTTTAATTAAAAACAGAAAATATTGCAAATCTTTTTTGTTTTGCCTCGATTATTTTCTAAATTTGGCTTAGTTCTAAACAAATCACTATTATAAACGTTATACAAATTTAATGATTAAATACCAGCTTTAAAAAGTTTGTAGAATTATATCATTTTCATCTTTGACGTAAAGAAATTGAATCTTAACCTTAACCTTAAAGAAGTTGGGGTAAATACAAATATATATATATAGAGAGAGTACTGCACACTTTTTTTTTTAGTTTCAACGTTTGAGATGAGAATATTTAAATCTATGATCTTTTTGTCATTTAATGTACATTGATGTTGTTGTATTCTTGTTGGTAGTTATGGACACAGATTAAATATAAGGAAGAACATAACATCAATGATGATAATCATCTCTAATAGTACGAGACATTTAACATAAAAGAATTTTTTTTTAAAAAAAAAAAATCATTTGAAATAATAGACACAATATGAAAGTTATGACTTTTTGGTCCATAAATTGAATATTCATAACTCACAATCGATGTCCATAAGGCAAGACAAAAGTATAAGAGTCTCAGGGGTGGGCCTACCCTAGTTTTGGCTTGTGCCCTAAAATGTCAACCACGTTATTCCATTGATGGAAGCTGTTCTAAAATTCATCAAAATAAAATGACAGAATTAGCTTCTGACTTGATTTTCGTCAACGGTTTTTAGAATCAATTCCCCGTTTCCAAGAACTTCCCCTTTTCTATTTTAGGAAGTATAGTCTTATGTAAATTTTGTAGGTAAGATGTGTCTCGAGCACCAATTTGATTATAATAAATTAAAAGTTATGATAAACTTACTATAAATGGTATTTGAAGAACGAGTTATTATAAGAAGAACTATGATAAATGGTATTTGAGAGATTGATTATGTAATAAAAAGAAATATATGTAAAGTTTAGATAAATTGGCACGTAGGTTTAGATAAACAACTACGCAGGTTTAGGTAACCACCGTTTATTAAACGGTGGAGCAAACATTGGTTGAGTTATTATAACCAACCCGATCGTTTACATAAACGAGGGCCCAAACACACCCCTATTTTATGAAATCAAATATTTTTATCTTTAACATTTTAATAATTTTTCATTTTAGTTTTTGACATATAAAAAATCAATAGTTATAAAAGAGAGAATAACTAAGGTTTCGTTTGATAATTATTTAAGTATTGTTTAATTACTATTTTGTTTTTAGTTTTTGGCTTTTTAAATTTAAACCCACAATAATTACTTTTTTATATGTTTGTCTTACGTGCGTACCTACTTCTTACTTATATTTTTTTTAGAAACAAACTAAAATTGAAAACAAAAAAAAATAGTAACTTTTATAAGTTTATTTTTGTTTTTAAATTTGATTAGCATTCACCTACTTTCTTAAAGAAAAATGGATACATTCTAGGAAAGATTGATCACAATATAGGAAATTTGAGTAAAAATAAACTTAAATTAAAAAAAAAAAAAAACCAAATGGTTATCAAACGGAGTCTTAGGCCCTGTTTGATAACCATTTTGTTTTTCTTTTTTTGTTTATGAAATTTAAGCCTACAACAACTACCTTACTATATATTTTTCCTTATTTGGAAATCTACATCTTACCTATATTTTAATAAACAAAACCAAAATTTGGAAACAAAAAAAAAAGTACTTCTAAAAGCTTGTTTTTGTTTTTAAAATTAGGTTAGTATTCACCTACTTTCTTAAGAAAATATTAATACATTGTAGGAAGATGAAGCACATGTTAGGAAATTTGAGTAGAAATACGCTTAAATTTCATAAAATCAAAAACAAAAATGCAAATCGTTATCAAAAGGAGCCTTAGTTTTTTGTTTTTTGTTTTTGAAATTTAAGCTTAGTTTTACTCAAATTTTCTATTATGTATTCCATCTTTCCTTAAGAAAGTAGTTAAATAACTAAATTTCAAAAATCAAAACAAACTTGTAGAAACTACTTTTTTTTTTTTTCCAAATTTTAATTTGGTTTTTAAAAGTATAATTAAGATGTAGAAATCCAAGTAAGAAAAAACATATGATGAAACAATTATAGTAGGCTTTAATGTCAAAAATAAAAAATAAAATGTCTATCAAATAGGCTTAAAATGATTTATTTAATTTAAAATTCTAATATATAATAGAAATAATTAATTTTTTGATTGAATTTAATTTTTTTTTAATTAAATATAAAAGTAAATTTAAAATAGATACAATATTCAAATTGAGCAAGATTGAAATGTCAAATAGTTGCTAATTTTGAAAACCAAGTAAGGATAAAAAGGTCATTTTTCCTTTTTATTTTTTCCTTCCCTTTTCTCTATATATATCTCAAATCTTTTGCATCCATTTCTTCACTAACACACTCAACAATTCCCTTTGAGCAAACCCCTTTTTCAATTTCTCAGGTGACTGCATGTTCCTTTTTTCTTTTTCTGTTTCACATGGATTGAGATTATTTGTTAATGTGTTGTTATTTGTTCATAGTTTCTTAGTTTTGAATTTCATGGCTCCGGCAATGAGGGCGGAGACGGAGAATGCCATTGTTGTATCAGAAACTCAATTGTACCAAAAGGGTGTGAAGAATCTGTTTGATGAGGGCTTGAATAAGCTCCCTTTCAAATACGTCCTGCCGAATTCAGAGCGCCCCGGATCTTGTGAACCCGACCACGCCAATGTCGTTGGCGCTGTCGAACTTCCTGTCATTGACTTCGCCCAACTCTTTGGTCCTAACCGCCGCTACGCCCTTCGTTCTCTCGCTAAAGCATGTGAAGAATATGGCTTTTTTCAGGTAGTTAGATTTTTTAGTTACTGTAAATTTAATCTTTTTTTTATATGAGATTACAATTCATCTTATCTTTCTTCCTTGTCAAAAATTTAGTAGCATAGATTTCATCTTAAAACGAATTAATAATGATAATAATATTAAATAAATAACACATAATATTTTATGATAATAATATTAAATAAATAACACATAATATTTTATGAATGTTGTGAGATCTCTCAACTTTTTTAATGAAGAATTTATCATCCTTCAAAATGTTGAATTTTCAAGTTCATCATTCTTGAATAATTTTTTTTTGTGTGAATCGAATACTCGTTTAAGTTTAAATGGTTATGATATGAATCGATTCAAAAATTTAAATTGATAGGGTATGATAATCTCTCTTATTTGTGGGCTTGAAAGTTTAAAAAAGACTATTAAATTTAAATGGAGAAGAAAAAGACTCAATTAAATTTAAACATGTGATTTCTTACTTTGATATACCATATTAAATAACATGAAATTTCATCTCAAAGTTAATTAACAATAAAAGAATATATATCATTCATATATCTAATAAATATTTTATTGATAGATTAGTTAATGATATTGGACAAATTTGATTTCAAATGCAGTTGATAAACCATGGAATTGCAAACGAAGTGATATCAAACATGAGAGAAGTTTGCTCAAAATTCTTCAACCTTCCATACAATGAAAGAGCAAAATACATGTCATCCAACATGCATGCAAAAGTGCGTTATGGGACAAGTTTCAACCAAAACAAAGACGATGTTTTCTGTTGGAGGGATTTCTTGAAGCTGACTTGCAACCCTAATTTGCAGCAGCTTCTCCCCGGCTGGCCGTCGTCTCCAGCCTCGTTCAAAGACTCGGCATCGACGTACGCCGAGGAAACCCGAGGCCTGTTTTTAGATTTGGTGGAAGCCATTCTTGAAAGCTTGGGAGCAATGGAGAAAGAAGAGGATGAGATGTTGAAAGAGTTTGGAGATGGAAGTCAGTTAATGGTGGTTAATTGTTATCCACAATGTCCTGAGCCTGAGCTAACCCTAGGAATGCCACCTCACTCTGATTATGGTTTCCTTACACTTCTTCTTCAAGACCAAGTTGAAGGGCTTCAAATTCATCACCAACAAAAATGGTTCAATGTTAAACCTTTGCCCAATTGCTTTGTTGTCAACATTGGTGATCATCTTGAGGTGGGTTTTTTTTTACAATTCCTTTGTCAATTGCATTTCTATTGATGCTTTTTTTCATTAGGTAACATTTTTTGGCATAAAAAATTTCTCTATTGCTTACTTGGTTTACATTATAGTAATTATATGCTTAATGATTGGTTTAGATTAAACCAATCTTTCATTTACTAATGGTTTCTATCATATTTTGCATTTTTTTTTAATTTCTTGCATTATTATCATGTCTTCAATGTATTTTAAGCCTTATTTTGACAAATATTTGCCATAATTTGATGGAACGATCAACTAAATTGGGTTTGTGGTAAAAAAAGAATCTTAAAGATCCAAAAATTTATAAATTTAATCCATAGTGATTACATATTTAAGAAATAGTTTACTATGAATCTTTTTTATATTTAATTGTTATATAAGCTTAGGCTGTATATCCTCGAAAATAATTGAAATGTACTCTCTCTATGCAAATATATAGAGAGAGAATAATCTAGATTAAATTATCGTTTCTTTCCTATTATTTTGGACTTTGTTTCGTATCGAAACCTAAACTTTTAAATACTTAGTTTTAGTTCATGTACTTTAAGAAAAGCTTGAAATTGGTCCCTCTATGAAAAGTTTATGTTAATATTTCTTTAAACAAACTTTCTTTCTCTATAAATTTTAAAATTGTGGTCACATTTTATCATTGTTCATATATATCCTATTTATATGCACACAAATTTAGAAGTCACATTTATATGCTTTAATTAAATTTAGGGAAAGGTGACATTTATTTTGTTTTTTGGTGATACAAACATGGCAGATATTCAGCAATGGAAGGTACAAAAGTGTTTTACACAGAGTGGTGGTGAATGCAAAGAAGCCAAGAATGTCAGTGGCAACATTACATGGCCTTCCATTTGACTCAACAATCAAGCCATGGCCAAAGCTTGTGAATGAGGAAAATCCAAGGCGCTATAAAGACACTGATTTTGATACTTTCCTTCAATACATAACCTCTTGTGAGCCTAAGAAGAAGAACTTCTTAGAGTCTAGGAAAATTATTTATTGATGGATTAGTACAATGTCACAAAAAAATAAATACAAATAATAAGGAGTTGATGTACTATTTCATGTGGGTTAGGTTGAGAAGATGGGATTTATTAAGTTTGTAATTAGTTTGGATGGTTGACATAGTAAGATCTCGAAAATTATATACATATATATTATGAGTTTTATATATTGTGGTTACCTGTTAAAAAACTAATTTCTTATGGATTTATTTGGCATCTAAATACTGTAGTCAATAGAGTTTTTTTTTTTTTTTAAGTATATATTGGGGGAGGGGGGACAAATACCGATCTCAAGGTGTGATGCTAGTGTTGAACTGATTTACAACCAAACAATGAAATCATTGCGTCATTGACCCATTCGGTTGAAGTCGATAGAATTAAATGTTTTATCCCAGAAAAGTAGTCTAAGTACTATAGGTTGACACAAATATTCACGAATATTTTATAAATTAAAAAAGAACAAAAAAATATATATTGTAGGCCTCAAAGGAAAATTTTGAAAAAATGAAAAAACCCAAGGAAACCCTAGTTTTCATGATCCCTACCAGGAGATACTCCTTTTTGAGACTTTGTCCTACGTTAAAAAGATATTTTTCAACATTTTATAAAATATATGAACTATTTCACTTATTATTGATTAATTTGGAGATAGATGTTTATATTGTCTAATTGACTCGTTAAAAAGAAGACTTTGAGGCAACAAAATTTGGGGGAAAATCAAATTTGAACCTAAATTTATTGAGTTGTATTAATGTTGACTCAACTTTCGATTTCAGACTAGGTCTTTTCTTCTTCTTCTTTTTTAATTTTTAATTTTTTAATTTTTGCAAAGGATTTAGACTCTAAACTTCAAATACGTTAAAACCTTTACAGTTATTTTATTTAAGATAATTTTCCCACCAATTTTAATAAAATAAATGATAATTGTTTGGAAAAATAATTTTGATCAAGAATACATGAATTACGCATTGAAATAATTTTGGAAAAATTCATATTGTCAATTTTATTTTTCTAAAATATATGTTTTTACCACATATTTGGAGTTAAAACTTCATTAGGCACAAAGTTGCAACACTTTTAAAGTTTGAAGTTAGTGTGAAAATATTTATCTAAATATTGTTGAGAATCTCACCTTAATAAGATAAAGATATCGCTAATTGATTTTGAGATGAATGTCAATACTATCTAATAAATTTCAGGTGCATTTTGATGAAAGTAAAATTTTAACTAATACAAATGAATAAGTTTAAGTAAAAGAAGTAGAGTTTTAATGACATCTTATATAAATCGATTACTAAAAGATTTTCGTACACCTATGGATGTATATGTAATTGTGAAGGAAAAAAATCAATCTACCTATACATAGTTCAATAGATTAAAATATTATAATTTAATTTAAAAAATGAATTTTTCATTAATAGAAAAACAAAATCTAAAAATGTAAAACTTTTTAGTAAAAAGTCAAATATATAAAATAAATAAATAAAAAGTTAAGAGGTTAGATATAATTAAAATTGAATGTTATAATGTGATATTTATAATTGGGTTGGGTTTAGTTGGGTTGAGGAAGGTTTTAAACCCAACCCAAAGTTTTAGGTTAGTCATTTTTCTAAACCAACTCCAATAAAAAGACAACCCAACCCAATCTTTATAATTTTTTTTTTGGTTGGTTTGAGTCATCGACAATAAATTATAAATATTAGTATTTTCCATCAAATTTATCGTACATTATACATAAACAAAATATAATCTTCAATCTTTGTCATATCATGTTAATGAAATGAATTATCAAAAAAAAAAGGTTAATGAATTGAATATAAATATTAAACATGCAAAATATTCAATCAAAAGCTACTCACATAAAACAAATAGATAATTATAACAATAAAAATAAATGATATAATTTGACTTTCATAAAATAAATAGATAATTAAAACCAACAAAAATAGATGTCATAATTTTAATATATATTTTTATCATGATATATAAATTATAAAGACTTGAAAAAATATTGAAAAATAAAAGTCTAACAATAACCAATTGTGAGTGTACAGTGAAAATGAATTAACATCAAATTTGATAACCAATTGCGTCAACAATCCATTCGATGAAAATTTTAAAACTTAGAATTCTACTCAATTGAATCTAAAAATGTATTTAATTCAACTCCATCATTTAAATTAGATTGTTTTGGTTAAGGTTACTCGTTATTTGAACACCCCTTATAAATTTCTTTAAAAAAAAAATTAAAATGCTTAGATCTCAGTAGGAGAATTTTGGAACTTTTCAACATTATTATTTCTCCCAATAGATGAAATATAGTCGGCATTAATGACCACTATTTGCTATGTATATATATATTTGAGAATGGTATAGAAAGAATCTTTAGGAAAACAAAAATGTTGGAAGAAAATGTTGTAATCTCTGTCGGGTCAAGTCGGGTTGTTTCATTCTTATTCGGAGATGGTTGACCCGTGTGGCATCATGCTGTTGACTTTGACTCCATCTTCGTTGACTCTCTATACTTTCCATCCCTTCGTTGACCTCTCGCCATTTCATACTCCCTAAGTCCCTATTATTTTCTTTTTCAAAAAAAAAAAAAGTCCCTATTATTATTTTTGTATTATTCGTAAGCCAACGATGTCGTTTTTACCTTCCACGTCAAATGTAGGCGCCCATAATATTATGGGGGCTCTGCACCAATAATAAAAACAAAAAAAAGTCAAAATTTTTAAAAATTCGTAGAAATTCCCCAAGAGACGGTCGTGGAAAAATCACAAAAAAGATTGTGTTTAATAGTTGATTGGCAATAATGATTGCTCAATTAACAATATTTACTAGGGATGAAAAATAAAACCGATTGAACCGAACCGAACCGATCCAATGGTTCGGTTCGGTTTTTATGAAATATATTAGACCTGCTGGTTTTAAAATAAAGAAAACCGAGTATTGATTGGTTCGGTTCGGTTTAATATAGAAAAACCAATAAAAAACCAAACCGAACCCACATTAAAAATTACAAATTAAAAAAGCTTTTATTTTATACTATGAGCGGATTCATTTGATTAAAAAGCTCTAATTTTCAATGGATTCCATCTGATAAGTTTAATGTCCATCATCTATTCATGTGATCTTCATCTTAACTCCGGTGTCTTTCGAGCTCCTGCCAATGGCGGAAGAGTTCGCGCTTGTCTTGGCATCGATGTACAGGTGCCCGGTTTGACGAAGCTTCGAAAGGGGGAAATTAGTTGCTCCAGCCATGAGGTGATTGATTGGGAACAGGTAAAGGATGTCTAGTGTTTAATTTGGAAGAGAAATAGTATTTAGATATGGCGATGGGGATAGCCGTCAATGCCCTCGGTCATTGTGATCCTGATTGGCTGCCAGCCTTGAATGAGCAGGCCAATACTGTTTCTCAAGTTAGCAACCTCTTTCATTCAATCCCTTAGGTGAAATAGACTTTTAAATTGATTTTCATTCTTTTTCCTTATAAATACTTTTGTTGTTTAATTTCATTGTTGAGTTGCCTTTATTTGCATTCTTGATGTTGAAGAGCTGTTCTTTTCACCATTTATATCCCAACTTTAATCGGGAATTTAACTAAAAACATGTGTTGTTTATGGAGTTGGTTTCATTATAATTTTGAGTGTTTTTTTGACAAAAGAATTATGTTTTGAGCAGATTAAGATTAAATTATGTTGGGAAGACCATTCTAATGTTTTTATTTGAAAACCAGAATCATATATGAGAGTTCTTAAAAGTTAAAAAGTATGACATTTCTGAGATATGGTTGAATATTAACTGATGATCATATTAAAGTTGTTTTTGTAGGATGTGCATTGTTCCGGAACCTAAAGGAATTACTCGAACTATAACATTTGAAGCCGAAAAGTTAAAGTTAGTATCACAAGGGGGTGTGATTCGAAATCAGTAAGTATCTTCAAAGCTTTGTTTAACTTGTCCAAAGTATGTATGTCTAAGAAAGTAACTAATTCCTACTTTTCTTTTTCTTGTTCTCTTTGTTAGTTTTCTGATCTGTTTTGTTTTTTAGTTTTGATTTTGTATTCTACATTTTGCTTGTGTTTGGGTGGAATTGAGTTTTCCATTTCTTCAATCTATTTGCTTCAAAACTATGAAGAAGTTTTCACATTTATTCTTCTTTGGTAGAAGCAAATTAGCCAAATCTTTTGTGTGGCCACCATTTTAAAACACATGTTGGAGATCGAAAAAAAATTGTGTTCAATATTCATTCTGCTTATTGGATTATTGGAATTTTGTTTTCGATGTACTAAAAAAAATTGGACGTTGGATTGGATCTAAAACCGAACCGAACCAATTGAAAACCGAACCAATGGATCTATACTTTGTTGGACATTGGATCGGATCTATTTTTTGAAAATCGAAGATATCGGTTCGGTTGTCGGTTTGGTACAAAACCGACAAAAAGCAAACCGAAATCACCCCTAATATTTACTCAGATTATTGGATGATACTCATTAAAGTTAATCAGTGACACTAATTAAAGTTAGTCGATGAAACTCAATTGATAAATTAATTTAAGTCAATGGTAGATGAAAATAATTTAAGCTAATTAAAGATGACATTGATTGAAGTCAATTGGGAATGACAACGATTGGAATATGATTGAAATTTGGTCGTTTTATCCTCAACCTTGTTTCTCTGGAAATCGCTAGAGGTTAGCAACTTTTTTGGTGAAATTTCGACGGGATATGACTTTTGATTCAAACTATGTTCGATGGGATTTTTGTTGAGTTTGATTGTTTTTTTCTTCCTCTTTCTTTGATATCTTACCCTTATCAAATTTTGGTTTTTGTTTTCTACTACTTGAGGGGGCACTAAAATGAGTACTAAGTTTTGGAAGAACTTTATGACATGTTTTTTTATGATTTTTCAAAATTTTAGCTTTTGTTTATATGAATTTGAGTTGTGGATTATACAGCTCATTTCCCACTCCTTCAACAAATGTAACTCATCTTTCGTTGTACCTGTCGTTTGAAAGATCGATGACTTAGATTTTTATTTATCAATTTTCCAAATCTCTATGAAGCATGGGCGAACGAACGTCGATGCATGGACGGTGATGTTTTGAATTGAATTATACTCGTCCTGATCCTGATCATCAACGATGAATGAAGCATCATTGTATTTAAACATAAATAAAATTCTAGGTCTAAAATGCTAAATTACAAGAATTCCCTAACAATTGATAAATGAATAATATCCTATATTTAGTTAGTATAGGTATTTTGAATATGAGTTTAACACATACAAAAATATTAACACATACCATATTTAATTTTTTTAAAAAAATACTTTCATCTTCGACTAATAATAGTTACAGTGCATTAAAGAAATACGATGTTTTTATCGTTAATATATTTACTAATAATAATTATAAGATGTCATGTATACGAGGGTATTTATTTAATTTTTTTTAGTACAAATTGGGGAAAGGGGGAATTACAATTCCATTCCAGAGATCGAACCTGTGACCGTAGGGTAGAAATGGATTAACTCCAAATCAAATAATCAATCATAAATTATATAAATGAAATATGAATAATTCAGAAAAAATAAAAATAAAAAGGTGAAACATGTATACAATATTTATTATAATTTTAGTATTATTGAATTTTGATATACATTGTATATATTTTTTATACGATATCTACTAATTTCTCCTAAATAAATTGTTTTACAAGTTAATGGTGGCATTAGTTATATGGGTCCAACATATACTATATTTTTCATATAAATGAATTTACATATTTATTGTTATATAAGAACTCAAAGAAAATATGGTTAAAAAAAAGAACTTAAACAAAATACAGGCTTGGCATTATTTAAATATACCATATTTATTTGATAGGCATTACATATATTGATGTAAGCATACTTATGTATTGTATACAGAGGAAATGAGCACTCAGGACGTGTTTGGTGCAGGGATTAGGACTAAGTTAGTCGGTATTAAGTTAAGTTGGGTATTAAGTTAAGCTAAGGGATTAAGTTAATCTGTGTTTGATGAACAGATTAAATTAAACTGAATTAAGTTAAGCTGAATGTTGTTTGGTGCAAAGATTAACTTAAGCTGGATTTTTATTTATAATTTTTCATACATTTTTTAATGTCTACTTTTCAATTTATTTTTCTTTAAAAATAGATAAATCACAAAATTACATTTAACATCATGATATCATTCATTTTGTAAATATGTTTGATCAATATATATTTTATTATTTCTTTCAATTTTAACTCAACATCAATATTTAAATTTAAAAATAATATAACAAATTTTATATCATTCAAACAAATTTAGTAAGACATCCAAATTATATCAAAATCATTTTAATTTTATGACTTAATTACAAAGTTGGTATAAACTTAAAATTATATGGCAAAGACAAAACAAGGAATATCTAATATATGTTGCTTTTTTAACACCTATTTAGTACAGTTGCTAAATATTAAAAAACTATGATATTTTATTAACAAAATAACAAAATATGTTAACTTAATTTTAAAACTTAAAAGATGTTCACATTTGCCAATTGATTTTAAAGAAATAAATAACTTAGAGTTGTTGATATTCTTCTTGTTTTAAATAGGTTGTTAATACTATAGCATCCATCGCAATTTGTTTTATTACATAATTCATACAATTTGAGTTTGAAATTGTTTTATTTATAGAATTGAAATGATAAATTTGATCAATTACTTCTAAATTTATTCTACGTTTCCTTTCAAATCTTCAGTATCACTTTATGCATATGTATAGATTAAAATAAATGGTACAAAACTAGACAAAATCCACTACAACATCAAGTCATCAAATTTGATTAAAACTTCAAATAATACAACATAAAAATTCGTAATAAATCATTTCTAATTAAAAGTATCCTAACAAATTGATAAACAATCTACAAATTTATAACAAACTCATATAAAATCCAAATTTGTCCAACCACTTGACGACACAAATCTTGGAATTGATCAACATCTGGAAAATATCAACAAAAAAAATATTGTTAACCCAAAATTCAAAAGAAAATGATTTTATTGAAATAATAGTGTTTGAAGAGTACAAGGAACCCAATAAATTTACCAATAATAAACTTAACCAAAAAAGCTTAGCATCAGGCCATGTTGTATTTTATGTATAAAAAAATAAAAATAAAAAACTTTTAATCCAGCAAGAGAGAGTAACAGAGGAAAAAAAAAGTGGTGCAGGATAAAACAGAGTTAATACAAATATAAAACAGAGAAACAAAAGAAAAATGAGTAATTAAGCTAGATGAAAAGGCTGAAACAACATACAATGGTGGATTTGTTTTTTACAAAAAATTGATTCTAGGGAAGAAATAGCTAAACAATGAGGCAAGAAAATGAAAAAAAAGAAAAAGAACAAATTATGTACAGTGCCATTTTTTTTAATCCGAATTATTTTAATTCGGATTAGCCAAGTGGCTAACATGCAAAACAAACAGGTGTTAGGGGATTAACTTAATCCAGATTAACTTAATCCAGATTAAGTTAATTCCCAAACGAAACACGCCCTTAAGGATTATTATTATTATTAATGGTTTAAAAATAGAATTATTATTAACATGATATTAACCGTATAAAAATAGAATTATTATTAACATGGTACAAGCCCCTGGACTCTAAATTGGAGTTCAGCAAGGGCTGCAATTTAAAAACAATGGGCTATTATTTTTCTGAGCCCACGTTTAAATGAAGCATAGTTATTGGGCTTTGGCCCATCTCTAACCACTATAAATTTCACATAAAACGCAAAAGGAAAGATCGTGCCTAAGGCTTCTTACAACAATACACCAAATGAAAAAAAAACTTACTGCGTGTTCAAAAAAACAACAAATTGCAAAAGTAATCTATTATAGTGAAATTACATAAATATCCTCTACTATAAATCAACATTTATTAAAATAGAAAAGCACTATATTTTGGGAAAAAAAAATCTCTCAAATTGAGGACACTTTTCAACTTCTATTTTCAACGCAAAATTATTTACTTACAAATGTCCAATAGTAGAATTTTATGTGAGATACACTATTTCTTTATTAATGATAATTGTTTTTTATTCTTTCAAAAAAAATCTAAAATCTTTTATTAATAAATAAATATGCGAACAATTGGAGTAAGTTACGTAATGTATTAGCAATTCTAAAATATATTTATATTATTATTATTATTACTTAGGTAAATATAAGTACCTTATTAATATCATTTTTTTGAGAAATTATTAATACCGTAATTATAATTAAATTATCTTAAATATTTATGTGTATTTATTTCACAGATAAGTATTAATTCATCATATTATAAATTTATTTGTATTGTGTGTTGATTATTTGACAATGATTTTACTATAAATACAAGTATATATAATTTATATAGCTTAGAAATTAAAGAAACTAAACAACTCGAACGACTCTAGAAAAGAAAAGCAAAGTAGAGATGGTATGGTATTAAAGAAATGTTCAAGATTCCATTATTTAATAGTGCATTAATGATATGTCGGTAGTGTATCTCAATATGTAATGGACTTTATTCAAATGACTTTTTTCATTAAAAAACATTGAAAAATACTCTCAATGCCTTAAAAATATATTAATAGTTGTATTCTTTATAATAAATACAATCGATTTAATAAGTAACCATTAACCAAGCATAATAAATACAATATTTATCGATTGAACATATACAAGTATTCCACATGTATGTTGTTACAATATTTATAATAGTTGCACCATAGTCATTAATACTTTTTTTAGATACTCATTAATATAGTGTTATGTATTAATACGACAATTAATGTTGTATTAATAAAACAGTATTATGTATAATTAATACAGTATTATGTATTAATATGATAATACAATATTATGCACTATTAATACAGTACAAAACATATTAATACGTTTTACAACTCCATTATAAATATTTTTTAATACAGTACTGTGTGTCATTAATACAATATTATGTGTATCATTGATACAGTATTGTGTGTCATTAATACAATATTACAATTAATAACATGACAAAGGTTGCTATTTTTTTAAAAAGTGACTATATTTATAATTTTTTATAAATTTTACTAATCTTGTAAGTTTTTTAATTCATAAATCGTTGTTATTAATACTAAATGTATTTCATTATTAATACGTATTATTAGTAAATATTTTATTTTCGCATAATATAATACTATATTAATAATACAATATTATGCATTATTAATATTTATAATACATAATACTGTATTAATTAGTATTAATACAATATTAATAATGCATAATATTGTATTATTAATACAGTATTATGTATTATAAATATTAATACTGTATTATAAATATTCATTAATACATTATGTATTATTAATTCAGTATTATATCATTAATACAATATTATAAATTATTAATACTTATAACTATGATTGCTAATTTTTTTAAAAAGCGATAATTTTTGTAATTATTTAATGAATTTGACTAATCTGGTATATATTTCTTTTATTAAGAAACTATAATATATTAGTGAAAATATTTTAATAATTTAATATTAAATGACATGGAAGAATACTCTCATATCTAAATACATTATTAATAATAACATTATTTAAAATAAATACAGTATTTATCAATTTAAGGTTGAACATATACAAAGATTCAAGAATTATGTTAATATTGTATTTGCATTTATAATCATTAGTACTATTATAAATACTCATTAATACAATATTTTATATTATCAATACCGTATTATAAGAACGTATTATTAATACAGTATTGTAAGAAAATATTATTCATACCAAAATATACTTTATAAAAGATAAAATTAAGTTCAGCTAACTATATAATTGTGAAAATTGTAAAAATAATAATTTTCTATTTTTTCATGGATAAAAAAACTGGAATGAAAGGACTAATTAGAAGTCAAAGTATTGTAAAAACAAAAAATAGTGTTATTAGTTGCAATCAAACCTATTTAAAAAAAATTGTAAAAAAAGCCTATTTAAAAAAAGAAGAAATTTGCAAATAAATGGTTTTGATTCAAAAAATGAAAAATAAAAATTTGAGGTATAGCAAAAAGCAGAGCTTTTCCTTCCAGTTTTTGTTTGGTCCTCCGCCAGGAGTGAAATAGGAATAAAATAATTTGTATTTTAATTAATTATAAATAGAAAAATAAGATTGCAATTCATATAGAATTTGCCTAGATTTGTAAATATTTTATAAAAGTAGACTATCTACCACAATTTCCCTCGTGCCTACTCAACTCAGGCCCTTGCTGCATTTGCATTCAAAGAAATTAAAATAGATAAAGGAATTTACAAAAAAATTTAAATTTAGAAAATAATTATAGATATGATTACTTTTTAAAAATTTAATAATTATAATAATTGGTATCGATGAGTATTGTCACATACTTTTATAATATTGTATTAATAACACATAATAGTTTATTAATGAGTATTTATAATATAATGTTAAGACGTATTAATGACTATGAAATATAGATACAAATATTTTAAAATTCGTCTACCTTTATAATTATTTTGCAAGGATAACCTATAAATGTGATTCCCCTTAAATAAAAGGGAAAAATATCTCTTTTAGGCCTTAGATTTGAGGTTTAGTTTCATTTGATAAATATGATTCAAAATTGAACAAAAGTGAGTATTATTGAAATATTATCTCTAAAAGAGCTTTTTTAAAAAAAAATAAAAATTGGGGAAGTGGGGACCAACAAATCTAATATGAGAGTCAAATACCGATATCTTGAATTTCTATAAATTATTATAACTTGGGGGACAAATATCTATTCTCGTGATCAAACCTGTGACGCTGGTGTTGAACTGATTTACAAACAATGAACCGAATGGGTCGATGGGCGCAATAGTTTCATTATTTGGTTGTAAATGAGTTCAACCCTAGCGTCGTAGGTTTGATCCCAAGAATCGGTATTTGTCCTTCCTCTCCTAATATAAAGGCATTTTTTTCATTGGTAAAAACTATAAAGCCTTTTCCATGGAACCAAAATAGAGTCCCAATATTTTATACATAAAATAAACAAATATCATACTATTATGGAGAAATATCAATGGTTCGTTTACTTCAATGGGTGGAGATCACTTTGTACAACCGAGGGTCGGTGACACAGTTGGTTATCTTGTCTGGTGTTAATCTATTTCAACTCCACGGTCACGAATTTGAGCCTAAAAATCGGTATTTGACACTCATATTATTTTAGGGTAAATGTGCACAGAGTTTATTGGTCTCCCTTTTCCTTTACTAAAAAAAAAATCACTTTGGACATATATATATATATATACAAACTATTTGCGAAGATACCGTCTGAGCGGACTCGGCTTTCTCCCTCGTTTTGTCACATTGATATATACCGAATCTGAATCTGATCTAAAAATTATCAAGAAAATATATTAAAAACCCAAAAAGGCAATTAGAATCCTTGAGTTTTTAAATTAAAATAAAAAAGAAAGAATCTATCAATATTCGTGCTTACCAATTGCTGGCTGCCAGCTCAGATATTTAAGCCCACTTGAAAAAATGGATTTTTTTTAAATGGCAATTTTGAACCCGAGGTTTTTGTAATATTTGAAAATAACCGTAGGATTCAAATCTCCTAACTCGACGCTGATGATATATGTTTGGAGATTTTGCATGTATAACAAAAAAACATAAAATATTTTCATCTATAGCACAAAATCTAAAATAATTTTATTTGTAGTAGAAAATCCAAATTGACTTTTATCATTTATTGAGTTCTATTAGTGATAGAATTCAATCAATGATAGACTCATTCTATCACTCTTTAAGTTTTCTATCAGTGATAGAAATCTAAATTGAGTTTTATCACTAGGTGAGTGATAGACTATCAGTAGGTAGTGATAGAAATAAATATGTTATAGATGAATTATTTTAAAAATTATGCTACAAATATAATACAAGAGGTAGAATGTGCTACTGATGGTAAATTCTCTATATGTTTTTTGCTTAAGCAATGTTCGTTCTCTTGTTTCTTCAGTTTTTTCTTTTTCAAAAAATATTGACAAAATTACTTTTTTATTCTCAAATGGACATATTTAAGGGAATTTGTGTTAGGTTGAACTTTTTTGTTGTCTACTTAATTGTTGCATTTTTTAGAAATATTTCATTCATGGTATAATTTTGAATTTTTTTTTCTTATTTTAAATTTTTTTGTCTCTTAATTGAAACTATCTAGGTTAGTGATTAAAAACTATATTAATTAAAAACGGTCACAAACACTTATTGAAGTCTCTATTTTATGTCATTGATTGAAAATTATATATACACGAAAAATTGCACTCATTAAGCCTTCCCAATTTTCAATATGTATGAATTTCTTTTAAAAAAATTTAGGGAAAACTACGAAACTGACTACTTTTTAGATAATTATTTAGTATATGTCTACCACTTAATAAACTTTAAATGATTGTCTAAATCTGATTTTCTATAAATAATTAAATAATTAATTAAATTTCATTTGACTATTATACCTTTATTAATCATTTTAATTAATGTGAATTATTAAAATAGATTTTAGATTCATTCCTAACCACCAACAAAAAAATTAAACATTTAAATAATATAAAATCTAAACTTCTAACCACCCAAAAATAAATTTGATAATTAAAAAAATTATTTGAACCCTTCATTCCGTTTTGTTTTTAAAATAGAAAAGTTGTTAAAATTAGTTTATTATGAAATATGGAAAACAAAACAACAACATAAATTTGACGGTACATATGGTACACATCTTTACACACATTGTAAAAATGAATACTAAATTTTAAAACGAAAATTTAGTAAGATTCAACAATACAATAGCTAGAATTGTAAATTTTGCTAGAATTCACTATGTATTCAAATGTATACCAAGGGATGCATGTTAAACGTTATTACAATTATGTGTACTCTCTCCACCTAAAATTATATGAAATAAAGCAGATTGTATGTTGAAGAAGTACACGACGGTGGGGATACTCTCCTTGTTACATCAAATCATGTGAGACCACTGGAACGTTGATGATGACCAATCTACAAAAAAAAATCAAATTTGAAGAATAACTGTGTACACCAAAGTATGCATGTTAAACGTGCTTACACTTGTGTGTATACTTGTGGATAGCGGTTGTTCCACCTGAAACTAGACTGTAGAAGTACACGAAAATAGAGATAGCCTCCTTGATACATCAAATCAAGTGTGGCCACTAACACGTTGATGACAACCAATCTGCAGAACAAAAAAATCAAATTTTACTGAAATTCATTGTGTACTCATATGTACACCAAGAGATGCATGTTAAACGTACTTACATTTGCGTGCATACTTGTGGACAACCACTAGTAGAAATTCCACTATAGATGGCGGGCAAAAGCCCGCCATCAATGCCCCTGTCATCGTAACATTTCGGTGGCGGGCAAGGAAAAGATGGTAGGCACGCCCGCCACCAATATGGGACAATACAAAGGTGGGCCTTGCCCGCCATTAAAACTTTTCAAAGGCGGGCATTCTTGCCCGACATTAATACTGTTTTATGGCGGGATTTTATGCCCGCCACGTTTAATTTTTTTTTCTTTTATTAAAGAAACCCCAACAAAAGGGGTCTCGGGTTGTTTTTAAAAAAATGGTCAATTATCGAGAATTTGATGGTCAATCATCGGGTGCCCGCCATTAAAAGACATTATATTTATAAAAAAAACAAAAAGATCAGAAAAATGCAGAGCCCGCCATTAAAAGACACTATAGCTATAATTTATTAAAAATGATATATATTGCGTCCGCCATTAAAAGTTTTTATACTTTATAAAAAAAAAAGGAATATGGAGGCAGTCAATTATAAACTTTCTAATAACTATCCAATCCCCTATTAAACTCTAGTTTTTAACGAAATCAATCACCCACCCACTAACTTATATGGAATTCTAACTTCTAAGCATATATGCATGTGTTCTTAACACAATAATAGATATGCACACGAAATTTGGCAGCATGACGGGGCAATAATGCGATCCCAAAAAATTTCACCTATTATATAACAAAACTCTCCACCTGTATATAAACATACTGAAAAATCCAGTACATACCAAATGAGACTTTTGTCCTTCCAGAATCTATTAACATGCATCTAGCTATTCAATTAACATTTAAACTACAACTAATTCATTCCTCCATACATAAACACTAATTTTGTATCATATGTCTACCTATGTACTCTGCCCATTCAACTCGTACTTCATCAATATCCGCTTGAGTGAATGTATTTGGGCCAGTCTTGAACTACAAAGTATTAAGACATAAATAAAAACACCAAATTAGTATATGTTCTATATGATGCTATTTAACATGTAAATAAAACTTACAAGTCTCAATACGTGCGTGGATGTGTTGTTTATCATCTTCTGTATGAATATTTGGACGTAGAATCCACATACTATTGATCCAATTTGTTGAGGGTACTAGGGGAAAAAATAGTTACATATACTTAGTAAACGATAATTGATCAGCATCACAAAAAAAAAGACTAAACAAACGAATTTGATTTAACTTTACCTTCACCCATTTCCAATATAATTGTTCCGGCCTCAAATTGTGTCTTAAATGCCAAACTCGGTAAGCACTATATTAATAATTCTAAACATTAGGATGATTAAATATAAATTCAAAGTCCAAAAGTTTTCTATTTAGAAACTTTCAAAGTTATGATTTGGTATAAACTCTCATGGACCGGATTTTTGCCCAACGAGTTTAAAATGTACACCGTATGTTCCGCAAGAATGATGACGACCAAAATCCAATGGTGTCTATAGAAATTAATTAACCAATATTAAGTTTGATATAAACATAATCATAAGTATTAAAAATCCAAAATGTAGAACACATACCCAGTATTGAAGGGAAAAAATATTCGCTGATTCATATCAACCAACGTGTTAAACTTATCAACTACACGTTCAATTCGTTCTTCTAGATTTTTTTTCGCCGAAACCATTGCAAAATCACCACCGCCTACTAGTATGTAGTTAGCCAGTATCTCTTTATCGCAAATTTTCCATATGTAACTGAAATAAAATATGGAAACGTTATTAAAGTGGTATGCGAATATAATATTTGAGGAAGAAAACAATTTACTTACCCGATGTAACAAAGTATGAAAGTATATCTAATTTTTTCCATATTACAATATTTCAAAATCTCGTCTTGTGCAATATAACAATCGGGAAGAAAACCGGTTATGGTAAGTGGGATATGTACTAGTCCACCAACACCCAGTTGATCTCTAGCGTAGTTACGTACTAGCTTGATCATAATTGGAAAGGTCGTGTTTGATTGATGGGATTGCGAATCTGAAACTGTTTTCTTACTAGTAGCTGATATAGACTTCTTAGTAGTCATTTTTTTGGGTTTAAATGGCTGACAATAAACATTTTCGATTATTAGTAAAATAAATGTGCTACATATTAAATTATTATAATGTATGATTATATATACCTCCGTTGTTGCAGTATGTGCTTAATTAATGATTTTGGCTATGGCACGAAAGTGTTCCAAGCTTGTCTGAGGTATTGCATCTCCTCGTTTAAAGGGATGGGCAAGTATAGGTTCTCGTTGCCTTCAAGTATCAAATCGATCGTGACACGCACATTGAATTTCCCCAAAGGCATACCATGTATCCTATCAGATAAGTCGCTCGATTCATACAATGTACCAATGGCAACAATGTCACCTCCATGTTCAACGACTAGTTTACATGTCGTACCCTTTAAAAAAAGAAAACAAAATCATAAATAACATACAATGATTCAACTATATTATTAAAGTTCAATAATACAATACTTACTCCTCCGAAATCAACTGGGACATCATTAGGATGATCAATTTATCCTTCAACGATGTCGACCCCTTGAAGAATTTGATTTTCTTCCCTTATGTCATCTCTATTGCTTCGCTCACACGGAGAGTTAAATCGTTGAGAGAAATCTACTTGAGGGTCTGGTTGAGTTGTTTGTTCACCCATCTTCGACTTCAGATGAGATATCTTAAAGAAAACTAATGGAGTTACAAATCGACCAGCTCCCCTTACACGCCCACGATGTTCCGACGTTCCCAATGCTTCAGCCAAAATATCTTGACCTTCATTTGTACGTTCCAAGTTATCCTGTTGAAAAACTATTTTAGATTCACATTCAAAGAGTTGAACCCAAACAATATACAAAAGAAATGAAACAACAACTTACAATTTTTTCGACCGTTTCAATTGTGTCTTCGTCAACGTACTCTTTATTCTTTCCCTTTCGAGCTTCTTTCCATAATTCAGCACTGCCTGAGGGATTACTTTTGATATCTATATGCTACAATTAAAATTAACAGCACATGAGATTTAGTAAAGTAGAAAATACATGATAAGAAACATAAATTCTTAGGGTAGATAGTTTCTTACTAGTTCATAACCGAGTTGAGCATATCCCTTTCAAGTCATACGATAATGATACTTTTGTTTAGCTTACAATTCTTTTTTCTGGTCACTTTCTTTCTGTATAACATATAATTATATGAATATATTGAAGGTTATAGACATTACACTCATAAAAAAATAGTTACCTTGAAGTTTTCTAACAATCTGATGTCTACAAACTGATCCCATTGCTTTTGTCTGACCGCAGTGTATTTAACAGGTGGTGTTCTTAATCTCTCGGGTTTGTCTAGAAATGGTTGGACGTACTTCTTGTTTAGATTGTATCTAAACGTTCGGAACGCTGTCGACATACACATCATGACATTATGTTTGGACATAGGATCAACTTGAAACGTCATCTGCTAACAATAGAATAAGTTAGATTAATAATTTAGTATTGAAATACATAATGAAATTTAGATGATATGTAGTTACCTCTATAGAATCTTGGATCAACTCTTTTAGTGCATCAGGAACAACATACCAATCTTCGTATGTGATAGGTATTTGGGCCCTAACACACATACCAATATAACTACGCAACTTGGTTGAAGACTCACCGATATCTTGGCCCATTGAGTTGTAATATATAGTGTGACGCTCTCCTGCCATCCGGTCTTGAGCAAGCTCGCATAATACTGTAACTCCTCTGGTATTTCGGTTTCGAGAAGTCCGTCTGGCATTGGGAACATCATCGGCATGATCGCTATCCGACTGAGACATAATGTAAACCTGCATAAGAAAGAATTTATGTTAATTACAAAAAGAAAAGATTGTATACAAAATATGAGTTAAATAATCACAAAAATAATAGCACAAAACCTATTTATTAATCCATATACCATCACAATCAGTTCTAATAGAGGTGGCTGAGTCATCATCAACAATATTAGGTAGGGTGTAACAGCCCAGTTTCCTATTCCAGTTTTCGAGGTGCCTTCGGGTCAAGATTCGGTTGTTTGGTTGGGTTTCAGAGCCGTTTGGCCCCTTGGGGGTATTTTGGTCTTTTGGCTCTCCGGGCAGGATTTGTGGTTTTCAGAGCTTCGAGGTAGCTCCTGCCTTTGTCGAGGCTTGTTTGTTGGTGGCTGCGAGTCCCGTGGTGTTTGGGCTAGTCGGTTGGATGCTCGGTTGTGGTTTGGGCTTTGGCAAAGTGTTGGTTGTTATGTGTTTCCTTTGGGATTCGAGCCCGGGCCCTTAGTGTTTCTTTGGGAGTTGGATTTAAGTGAGTTTGATTGATTGGAAAAGATTGCTTCGGTCGGGTCTCGAAGGAGGAAGCCGGGAAATGGGATTTTGAGTTTTTAAGTGGATAAGGATGGAAAATGGAATTAAAATCCCATTTTTCCCTTTTTTTCCCATTTTTCCTTTTTATTTCCCTTTTTTCTTTTATTTTTCCCCAAAATCAATTTTCTCTCTCTCTCTCTCTCTCTCTCTCTCTCCCCGACCTAGCCCCTAGCCCACCCCGGCCTGGCGACCCAGCGCCCGGCCAGAGCTAGCGGCCCCGGCCGCATGCGCCGCACTCGCCCAGTCGCCCGGCCGAACCTCTCGCGCGCGCCTAGTCCGTGTCACCCAGTGCGCCTTTGTGCCTAGCGCGCCTGATGCGCGTCGCATCGCCGTGTCGTCCGCGCTCGAGTCGCGCATCCCAACGCCAGATCACGCGCCCCCGCATCGTGTCGCTCGCGCCCGCGCGCCGTCCCCTATCTTGCGAAAGCGCGCGCGCGCGCCGTCCCTATGCCGAAACGCGCGCCGCGTCGTCGCCCAACCAAGTAGCGCCCGCGCGCCATGCGCCAGTCGTCGCCAGCGCCGCTGTCCACGCGCGCTTCGCGCCAGCGCCCATACGGCCCCAACCAGCTCCTTTGGCTGCCTAGCCCGTGCAGCCGGCTCGTTCGCGTGTCAGCCGCGCCTCGTGAGTTGCTCCCGAGCCGTGCCCTATTTATTTTAGTGTATTTAGGGCTATTTATGATTATTGATGTTTTTGCTTGGCTCGTTATAGGTTGCTCGGGTTCGATCGCATTTATTTTTATTGTGTGTTGTTGCCTTCCGACCAGGTAAGGATTTCTTACCTGAGTTGTGTGGGCCCTGCGATATTTTCATGATTATGCCTTGCTTGTTTGCAGACTCTTATGAGCATGATAATAATAGAGCAGCTTTGATTGATTTCTGCTAGCATGTTTGCTTGATATTACATGTTAGTGCCATGCTAGGTTTGTTCGCGCGATGCTTGTGATTCTGCTTAAGCTCGTAGTATCATGCTAGGTAGTGTGATTGATGTCGGTCTTTGCTTGCTAGCCAGGAATCATTGCTTTTTCTCTGTACTCTTAGATAGAGTTGTAGGGTTTGTCATCATCTAGAGGCTGAGCGGACATAACGTACTTTGTCCCAGTAGCTCAGGTCGGGAGTAAAGTGTGCGAAGCATAACGTATCTTGCTACCCCACCAGCCGGTTGTGGAATTAGCTACCCACTTCGGCATAGCCTAGTTTGTAGCTTTGCTAGAGCGGAACCACGCCATCGGTGTAAGCCTCCTCTGGCGGTTCTTAGCTTCGTGTCCGTGGATCATCTTTGCCGCAGATGGCGTCGAGGGCCTCGCACTCTCGTGATCGGTGACACCGCTTCGAGTCATAGGCATGTGCACACGGCCCGCGTAGTTTGCCTTTAGGCCCCGCATTTACGCCCGGTTGCAGAGAAGCATGCGGTGTGCGCGCACGCTGCGTTAGTTGCTTGGTCCGGAGAGCTCCCGGGCTAATGTCGTGAGTACACCATTCCTTCCGTTAGAGCGACTTTGGGTACTCTCCGTAAGTCCAGATTAGTGCAAGGGTAAGGAGGCCCTTGAGGACATTCTTGGGATCGATGTATTCCCCCAGAGTGACGGATACCTCGGTGATGTCGAGATTGGTCGATGTATCCAATCCCAGCTAGGCGGAAGTAGGAGACTTCCGATGACTCGAGATCTTGTTTTATGAGCTCGTTGAGCCATGATGCATGTTGGTAGTTTGTTTGCTTGCATGCTTTGGTACTAGATGACCGATTATATCGTATTGTACCCGGTTGGGGATTCTTCTTGAGTAATTCGTTACTCACCCTTATTTCGTGGTTTTTCCACGGTATCCATGGTGCGAGAGCAGGATGGGTGGAGGAGGAGCTGTGATCATGGAAAACCCGTTGTTCAACTCGAGTTTTATGTTTATGATTTAAATGTTCTCTGAATGCATGTAGTTGGGCACGGAGCCTAGGGTGTTTTCTGATGTATTTCCGGATTCTAGCATTGTTGTAAAGATTGTATGTTTTAAATAAATCTCGATCGAGTAGGTTTTTGTAAATGTATTTGTCTTGGAGCAGTGCTTGGAAACAGGGGACGAGTTTCAGAAATTAAATGGATGTTTTATGTTTTAGTTTTTACTTAGAATCCAACACCATCTTGCAAATTTTACAGAGATTTGTATGCATGCATTGAGGTAACGGCCTATTTAGAACCCCATTCGGGTCGGGTCGTTCTGATTGGTATCGAGCTCGAGTCATAGATTTGTAGAGACCGACCTTTGTTGTAGGTCTTTTTCCATGATCATCGGCACTCGGCGGTCATCAGTGCGCCTAAGTTTCTTTATTTTAAGAAAGGGGTAAGAATTTACAATACTTTTCATCTAGTGTATGCCTTGTGTAGAGTTGTGGAGCGGAGACGAGCGAGTTCGACTCGTTGTTGGTTTGGGCTTAGAGAGCCATCATGCCAACTTTCCATGATCTTGAGCATGTTTTAGCAAACTGTTGAGGTATCCAGATAGATTCGGATGCCTTGGGGCGTCGTCCCCGAGGAGGTAGAGCTTAGACTCTCATTGGCCATTTGTGGCCCGATTCTTTATTTTTCCCTAGTGAGAGGGTGGAGGTGTTTTGTGCGAGATCACCGGTATGTTGATCCCATCCGAGGAGCGGGGCGCTTGACATGTCCGACCGAGGAGTTGGGCGATCTTGATGATGTTGAGGCCGCGTCCAGGGTTGTTAGGCCCGTAGGCGGTGATTTGCCCAGCAGCTAAGTTGCCTAGAGGAGGGGGTAGAGGCTAGCGCGCGCCTTAGAGTGAGACTCCTTGAGCGCGTGTGTGCTCCACCCATGAGAGATTGGATGGCGGGTCTTTAGCTATCGAGAGCGGAGACCCGAGCGCGATTTGTAGCGCGTAGTGAGGAGTCCGAGGCACGATAGCCCGGCTAGCGAGTTTGTTTCAGCATTTCCCCCGGTAGCTCTTGTAGCCCCGGAGGTTCCCGGAGGGCATGATCAGCGAGTTTATGCCGATGAGGATGCTTGTGGAGCAGTCCCCATGTGGACTAGCACTGGTAGCCCAAGTGTTGATCTTGAGCCTTAGCAGTTGTTGATTGCCCGGTGAGTAGGCTGCGAGTTGGCGACCTTTGAGGAGATTGTTGAGGCATCTTTGTGCTCCCATAAAGTGTTGTTTGTTTTTGTAAGTCCTGCTGCTAGTAGTAAAGCAGTTGGTCAGGTTTGAGTTTAGCATCCGTGTGTGGGATGCCCTGCTGTTCAGAGGCCGAGGTGTGTCGTTCTGTCTTTGTTTGAGTACAGCGATTGGTGGTGGAAGTCCCTTGTGAGAGGTGGACTAGCGAGTCTCCACCATCGTCCGATTGATTGGCAAGTTGCCGTGTTAGTGGCTTGAGGCGGATGTAGAGACATATTTGCCCCTTGCAAGCTCCTCGCTTTGTTGTTTAATGACCCGCTTCCTCGGATGTTTGGTAGAGTTGAGCACTCTTCCTTGGTGAGCTCCTAGAGTGGAGCTAATCTGCTGCTTGTTGAGAGATCCCGGCCAGTTTTTGTTGAGCATCATGTGGAGATGCTAGTGTAGGCCGTGAGCCTTTGGTTTGATGAGATGCCATAGGCATGGCTGTTTGAGTTGAGCCCTCGTATGCCTAGCCAGAGTTGTTGTCACTTGAGGTAGTGACCTTGTTGGCCTCATCTGTAGTATGATGTGGATTGGGTAGTAGTAGCACTTGAGGTGCATTGGTTGGTGTGCCACTTTGGCACTAAGTCTGGTTCAGGCTTGAGTTTGGCTTGGCCATAGCAGATGGTTTTATGCCGTTCGGAGTTCAGCGCACTCCTTTAGCCTTGGATTCGTTTATGGCAGTTGCACCTGTTTAGGTCATGCCAGAGGGCTAGTTTAGTGGTAGTCGATGGACTACAAGTGAAAGGATGCTCGAGAGGAGCCGGAGCCTCTTCCCAGTGTTTCTGGAGGTTGAGTTAGTCAGCAGGTTGCCGGTTGGCAAGTGTTGGTGCGCGTGAGTCTCGCGCTAGTGTTAAGGCCAAGAGTTTCCTTGTGGTTGGTTGTGCGGTCAACTACCTTCGAGGGCCTTATCTGAGGAGAGTTGAGCATCGTAGATGTGAGTTTGGTCCAGCAGAGGGACCCTGAGTTGGATGCTCATGAGATGAGCTGGATGCCTATGAGGCGAGTTGGATGCCATGAGGCGAGTTGGATGCTTTTGAGGCGAGATGAGCTGATGCCTTGCGAGAGGATTTGGATGCCTTATGGGTAAGCACCCTTGGTAGAGGCTTGGTATAAAGTGAGTTCGGTTTGGCATGGTTATGCCTTGGTAGAGCAAGGTTGCCTCAGTTTTGAGCATCGTGTGGAGTTGGAACTTTTGGTGTTCCTTAGGTTGGAGTTCAGTTGGAAACTGAACAAGTGCGGTGGTAGCAAAGCCGCGCAGTTTCTGTTCGCCTTGGCTAAGAGAGTTGTTTGGATCCTTTCCTTGGGTAGTCGCCTTGTTGAGGATGATGTTTGAGTAGGAGGACGACGCATTCGGTAGCGTTTCGGGTCCTCTTGGTTCCCAAGGAGTTGGAGTTGGCCAGCATGGTTGAGATGCTGGGGAGAGTTGTGCTGTTCGAGCGGTTGGGCGTTAGCTCGTTTGTCGGCCGTGTGTGTCGAGGGTGATCGGAGGATCCCTAGGTTGAGAGAGCCTTTCCAGCTCGGTCGAGGCCCGGCTAGTGAGTTTCAGTTGGCTAGCTGGAGGCGTGTAGTTTGTAGCCTCGGTTGAGTTGCTAGCAGTCTTGGTAGACTAGCAAGCCAGTGGTTGTTTGGAGTAGAGTCCGGATTGGTTCCGGTGGGGTGGCTAGTTGATGCTTGGTGTTGGCCAAGGTGTGGTTTGAAGCTGCTAGAGATTAGCTTTGCTCGTGGGACGAATGGTTCGTGCCCTGTTGGTGGCTTTCCTGTTTCCAGGATGTTGAGTTGTCCCGTTTGGCATTTGGAGGTTCAGTTTGAGATGGACCCCTGTTGTTGCCCCGTGAGATTAGATCTTGTTGCTCTAGTGGAGCAAGACAGTGAGCGTATGTGGAGCTCTCTGTCCTTCGGTTGTCTGCTTGTAAGAGCCGTTTCCTTCTGGGAGTTGTCAGATTCCTCTTGTAGCCTTGAGTTGATGGTAGAGGTGCTAGCTAGAAGGAAACGTTTGTTGGCTACTTGGAAGCAGTTGTTTGTCCAGTTAGGGGGACTCTTGGATGGTGTTCTAGAGGCTGTAGTAAGGGTTGTTTTGCCTCTTGTGAGTGTTGGGCCAAGGTTTGGTCCTCTTGTTGTTTCGAGAGCTAGTTCGGTTCTAGGCGGAGGGCGTTATACGAGGTCTTGTTCCTAGTCGGGAAGTTTTGGGAGTTGACCCTCCCTCGGCGATTGAGCAAGTCTTTGTTAGTTTCGGATTGGTGATCCGATTGGTTGAGCTTTCCCTTGGTTGTTGCTTCCAAGAGTGTTGGTTGCTGTCGCCTTGGGTTTGAGCTAGTCAGCGAGCGTGTGTGAGTTCGTTCCCTTCGAGTTTGCTTCTTTGGGAAAGTCGTTTCCCGTTTGGCGAGAGTCGACAGCTCCCGAGTTGTGTAGTTAGTCGAGTAGCGCGTGATGATGGCCACCAATGAGGGTCCTGCTTTGTGTTGTTAGCAAGCAAGAGTTGTTTGTCCCGCAAGAGCGGTGGCCACCATGAAGAGTTGTTTCTGGCAAGTTGTTGGTTCTTTGGGGATTGAAGATTTCCCTTCCCCCTAGTCTCAGTGGTGGTTGAGTTGCTCCATGGATGTCAGCCTCGAGTGTTAGCTTGCGAGGTAGTCTTGTGGATTCGTGTGGCTCAGGATCCGTAAGCTTTGAGGTTGTTGATATCCGTTTTCCTTGCGAGGTTTCGGGAGTGGAGCTTCTGGTTGGGAGTTGAGTAGTAGCTTCGAGGCGAGCGTTGCTCGTTATAGCTTGGTTTGAGTTCTGCTGAGCAAGCCCTTCTCGGGCTTTGCTCCTTGTTGTGCGCTCGCAGTTGGCGTAGCAGAGCCGTTTGAGTGAGTCGGCACGGAGGTGCCGTGGCTTTGGTGGGTAAAGTCGTTGAGCTGTTTTCCTCAAGGTGTTGTGCCGCAGAGAGCTGCGTGATGGTTTAGTTTTTGCAGCCCGAGTTTTCCTTGAGAGGAATTTTGGTGGTTTCCTGGCCTGGCAGTATTTTCTTTGGCCGAGTTGAGCCTGTGCCTGGCCCTTGTCTTTTAGAGGTGGCCGTAGCTAAAGTTTCAGCTGGTTTGAGTGTTGCAGGCCGTTTGCTTTTCTGGAACCTGGAAGGTTCAGTTGTTTGGCCAGCTTGTGTAGGGTTGAGGCTGCTTGTTAGCAGCTGTGAGCTTTTAGAGGAGTTCGCCAGTGCGTGGCGTTGAGTTTCAGAGCTTGTGGCCCGTCCTCGAGTTTGCTGGGAGTAGCACCCTTTAAGAGTTGGTGCAAGTTGAGGAAGTGGTTTGTCGTCTGTTCCTATGGAGTTCAGTGTATGCCCAGTATGGATGGCATTGTGGCCTTGAGTTTTTTAGAACCCAAGAGGGTTTGGTTCTCGTAGAAGGCTAGTGTTGTTGGCCGAGAAGTTCGGTTAGGTTTGGATCTGTGGAGTTTTCTGGAGTGTTTTCGTCTTAGGACTTTCGAGGACGAAAGTCTTAAAAGGAGGAGTATTATAATGACCCCGTTTCCTATTCCGATTTTCGAGGTGCCTTCGGGTCAAGATTCGGTTGTTTGGTTGGGCATTAGAGCCGTTTGGCCCCTTGGGGGTATTTTGGTCTTTTGGCTCTCCGGGCAGGATTTGTGGTTTTCAGAGCTTCGAGGTAGCTCCTGCCTTTGTCGAGCCTTGTTTGTTGGTGGCTGCGAGTCCCGTGGTGTTTGGGCTAGTCGGTTGGATGCTCGGTTGTGGTTTGGGCTTTGGCAAAGTGTTGGTTGTTGTGTGTTTCCTTTGGGATTCGAGCTCGTGCCCTTAGTGTTGCTTTGGGAGTTGGATTTAAGTGAGTTTGATTGATTGGAAAAGATTGCTTCGGTCGGGTCTCGAAGGAGGAAGCCGGGAAATGGGATTTTGAGGTTTTAAGTGGATAAGGATGGAAAATGGAATTAAAATCCCATTTTTCCCTTTTTTCCCATTTTTCCTTTTTATTTCCCTTTTTTCTTTTATTTTTACCCAAAATCAATTTTCTCTCTCTCTCTCTCTCCCCGACCTAGCCCCTAGCCCAGCCCTTGGCTCGCCTAAGCCCAGCCAGCCCGAGCCCAGCGCCCAGCTAGAGCTAGCCCGGCCCCAGCCCACACGCGCCCTCGCCAGCCCGAGCGTCGCGCGTCCTCGCCCTCGCCCGGCCCGGCGTCGCGCGCCCGCCTGGTCAGTCCGTGTCGCCACCTGCGCCTTTGTGCCGAGCTGCGCCACGATGCCGCGCGTCGCGTCGCCGTGTCGTCCGCGCTCGAAGTCGCGCGTCCAGCGCCCGAATCGCGCCGCCGCGTCGTCGTGTCGCTCGCGCGCGCCCGCCTCGTCCCTGATCGCGCGCGCGCGCCGTCGCCCAGCCGAGCAAGCGCCCGCGCCCAGTGTCGCCCCTGTGCCTGTCCTCGCGTAGCTCGCGCCCAGCGCCCGCGCCCCAGCGCCCCCTGCGGCCCCAGCGCCCAGCCAGCCCCTTTGGCTGCCTAGCCCGTGAAGCCGGCTCGTTCGCGTGTCGTGCGCGCCTCGTGAGTTGCTCCCGAGCCGTGCCTATTTATTTTAGTGTATTTAGGGCTATTTATGATTATTGATGTTTTGCTTGGCTCGTTATAGGTTGCTCGGGTTCGATCGCGATTATTTTTATTGTGTGTTGTTGCCTTCCAACGGTAAGGATTTCTTCACCGGAGTTGTGTGGGCCTGCGATATTTTCATGATTATGCCTTGCTTGTTTCTTTGTTGTTATGAGCATGATAATAATAGAGCGGCTTTGATTGATTTCTGCTAGCATGTTTGCTTGATATTACATGTTAGTGCCATGCTAGGTTTGTTACGCGACATGCTTGTGATTCTGCTTAGCTCGTAGTATCATGCTAGGTAGTGTGATTGATGTCGGTCTTTGCTTGCTGGCCGGAAATCATTGCTTTTCTCTCTGTACTCTTAGATAGAGTTGTAGGGTTTGTCATCATCCGGTGGCCGAGCGGACATAACGTGCTTTTTGTCTCGATGGCTCGGTCGGGAGTAAAGTGTGCGAAGCATAACGTATCTTGCTACCCCCGACCAGCCGGTTGTGGAATTAGCTACCCACTTCGGCATAGCCTAGTTTGTAGCCTGCTAGAGCGGAACCCTGCCATCGGTGTAAGCCTCCTCTGGCCGGTTCTTAGCTTCAGTGTCATGGATCATCTTTGCACGATGATGAGCGCCGGGCCTCGCGCTCTTGTGATTAGTGACACCGCTTCCGAGTCATAGGCATGTGCACTTGGCCCGCGTGGTTTGCCCTTAGGCCCCGCATTTACGCCGGTTGCGCGAGGAGCATGCGGTGTGCGCGCGCACGCGCGTTAGTTGCCGGCCGGAGAGCTCCCGGGCTAATGTCGTGAGTACACCATTCCTTCCGTTAGAGCGACTTTGGGTACTCTCCCGTAAGTCCAGATTAGTGCAAGGGTAAGGAGGCCCTTGAGGACATTCTTGGGATCAGTGTATTCCCCACCGAGTGACAGATACCTCGGTGATGTCGGGGATTGGTCGATGTATCCAATCCCGGCTAGGCCGGAAGTAGGAGACTTCCGATGACTCGAGATCTTGTTTTATGAGCTCGTTGAGCCATGATCATGTTGTTGGTAGCCGTTTGCTTGCATGCTTTGGTACTAGATGACCCGATTATATCGTATTGTACCCCGGTTGGGGATTCTTCTTGAGTAATTCGTTACTCACCCTTATTTCTGTGGTTTTTCCACGGTATCCATGGTGCGCGAGACAGGATGGCCGGAGGAGGAGGCGTGATCATGGAAAACCCGTTGTTCAACTCTGAGTTTTATGTTTATGATTTAAATGTTCTCTGAATGCATGTAGTTGGGCACGGAGCCCTAGGGTGTTTTCTGAATGTATTTCCGGATTCTAGCATTGTTGTAAAGATTGTATGTTTTAAATAAATCTCTGATCAGAGTAGGTTTTGTAAATGTATTTGTCTTGGAACAGGTGCTTGGAAACAGGGACAGGTTTCAGGAAATTAAATGGATGTTTTATGTTTTAGTTTTTACTTAGAATCTGAACACCATCTTGCAAATTTTCTGTAGATTTGTATGCATGCATTGAGGTAACGGCCTATTTAGAACCCCATTCGGGTTGGGTCGTTACATAGGGATTCTATGATTCCATACCCACAATCTTGGCCAATATGAACTTCATCATGACCGTGTTCTACAACTATTCTCTGTGAAGGCATTAGCACCACTGACCAACGAGAGTTAATTGGATCTTTTATGTAGAATACTTGTTTGGCTTGAGTGGCTAAAATGAAGGAGTAGGATTTATGTCCAATGCGATTAAGGTCTATGGTCGTAAATCCCATGTCGTCTACTTTAATTCCACTATTGTTTTCAACTCAATCACATTTGAATAAGACGACTTGAAAACTATTGTAATCAAGCTCCCAAATTTCTTATACTATGCCATAAAAGGTCATGTCTGACATGATTGGATTTTTGTCTTTCGAACTATAAATTTGCATAGTTTGAGGTGTTATCATAACTCCACTGTTTTGCACACTTCTAAGATCATCGTGTTTTTTTGTGTGATATTGAATACCATTAACCATATAACTTTCATAAGTGGTAACTTCTGAATGACGTCCATGTGATATCCACCTTAATGTAGATGATATAGAATGTATTCGAACTCCTATAGCCAACCCAACACGTTCACGCAACCAACTGCTAAATGTACGATTATGTTCATCTTGAAGCCATTTTTTATTTTTAGACTTAGTAGGATTCACTTTAGACAACATTTCCATGTGTTGATCTATATATGGAAGCATTTCATCTACATTATGAAGTATATACATATGTGCTTGATCAATCATATCTTTAGTTGGTGTTTTATAATTGGAGGCAGATAATGGTCGATCGATATTTGAATCTATCATTTTGTTCGATGTTCGCAACCCTACTGATTCAACTCCTTGTTAGAATTCAGAACAAAACTCTATCGACTCTTCCAATATATAATTTTCTCCAATGCATCCCTCTGGACGATTTCTATTTCGAACATAACCTTTCAAAACTTTCATATACCTTTCAAATGGATACATCCACCTCAAATAAACTGGTCCACAAAATTCAATCTCTCTTACAAGATGCACCACAAGGTGAACCATGATTGTGAAAAATGCTGGTGGAAAGTACTTTTCTAATAGGCATAAAGTGATCACTACATCATCCTGCAATTCCTTCAACTTAGATGAATCGATCGACTTACTACATATAGCTTTGAAAAAGAAACATAGCCGAATGATCGCATATCTAACGTGGTTAGGCAAAACACCCCGAATTGCTACAGGTAGCAATTGTTGCATCAAAACGAGATGGTCATGCGATTTAAGCCCGTAAAGTTTCAAATCAGTATGCGAAACTAATTTACTTATGTTGGATGAATAACCTTCAGGCACTTTAAGTTCATACAAGCTTTTACACACACTCATCTTCTCTTTTCTCGATAGTGTGTAGCATGCTGGAGGTAGGAATGTCTTTTTATCACCATTCTTAATTGGAGCTAACTCAGGTCTTAATTTAGCCAAGTCTTCGCGAGTTTTTATTCCATCTTTTGTTTTTCCAGGAATATCAAGTAGAGTTCCGATAATATTCGAACAAACGTTTTTCTCAATGTGCATGACATCTAAACAATGTCGCACGTGAAAATGCTTCCAATACTCCAATTCGAAAAAGATCGATTTCTTCTTCCAATAAGATTCTGTAGGTTGTTGTCCTTTGCCATACGTAAATTGAAGACTATTCAATTGTGCAAGAATCTCTTCACCACTTAGAGGTTCAGGGGGTATTCCATATTCTTGTTCTCCACTAAATGTTTTTTTCTGTCTTCTAAATGAGTGCTCGATTGGTAAATATTTTCGATGTCCGAGATAAACATTCTTTTTTCCGCTAGGTAAATAAATTGATGATGTTTTGTCTACACAAATAGGACATGCTTTATAACCTTTTGTAGTACACCCACACAGGTTACCATATGCTGGAAAATCATTAATGGTCCACAACAAAATAACTTTGAGAGTGAAGTGTTCTTGCCGATGGGCATCAAAACATTGAATGCCCGTGTTCCATAACATCTTCAGATCGTCGACTAACGGAGCTAAATAAACATCTATGTCATTTCCAGGTTGTTTGGGTCCTGAAATTAATGAATTTAACATTAAGAATTTACGCTTCATGTACAACCATGAGGGTAGATTGTAAGTAACCAACATAATTGGCCAACAGCTATATCTAGTACTTTGGTCACCATGTGGATTGACTCCATCTGTTGATAGGGCTAGGCGAAGGTTTCTCGTTTCTCCACTAAAATCAGACCACCTTTCATTTACTTCTTTTCATGAAATTGTGTCGGCTGGATGTCGTATGCATCCATCTCGCTGCCGGTCCGTAGCATGCCACGTCAACAATCTCGCAGTTTCTTTACTTCGAAACATTCGTTGAAATCTTGGAATAGGAGAGAAATACCACATGACTTTTGCTGGAATATTTTTCACTCCTTCTTTCTTATTCTTCTTAACCTTCCATCTCGATATTCCACAAGTAGGACACAGTTCTGCATCGATAAGTTATTTTCGATACAAACAACAATCATTGATGCATGTGTGGATATTTTCATACTTTATCCCTAAGGTACTTAAAATCTTTTTAGCATAATAGGCGGATATCGGAATTTCATTAGGACTAGGCAACAACATACTCAATAATTCTAACAGCTCTGAGAAACTTTTATTGTTCCACCCATACTTTGCTTTCAAATTATAAAGCTTAATCAGTGTTGATATCTTGGTAAAATCTTTACAATTTGGGTACAATGGTTTCTTGGCATCCTCTAATGCTTCCTCAAATAAAAAAGATATGTCGTTAAAATAATTTTGTGCAGCCTCAAACATCCCTATTGGGTCATCCGGGTCATCCACATTCTCATCTACAACTTGATCTATTGGAACACTTTCACTATTTCTTTTTCTTGAAACTGATTCTCCATGCCAAATTCATGTGTTATAACTTTGATCGATACCATTACAAAATAAATGGTCTTTTATTACATTCACATTTTGGTACTTGGCATTCACACATTTCAAACATGGACAACAAACGACATTCAATCCTTTCGAATGTCGTATGGCATTGTTTATAAATATCTCAACACCCAATCCGTATTCCGGTGACATTCGATCCTTAAACATCCACGACTTATCCATAGCCATTTTAGTAATTCTAGTCAATTAAAGAAACTTAACCTACAATTTTTTTCCAAAAAGGTAAAGTTGAGTCACACATCTCACTCGTATATTGCATTGTTTATAAATATCTCAACACCTAACACATGCATGGAAAGATTTTTCATAATGCATTAATAATACAAAACTAAACTAATACAAAAGGCACAATGAAAATTTAAGTTTCTTAAACTAACTTTGGAAACAAAAGTTTCTTAACTATATAAAAAATTTAAGTTTCTTAAACTAACTTTGGAAACAAAAGTTTCTTAAATTATATAAAAAATGTTCATATATGAAACAAACAAATTTGAAGCACATCTTGAGACATAGATGAGATTTGAAGCACATTATCACAAATTTGAGACATATATGAGATTTGAAGCACAAATGAACAAATTTGAAACATATATGGAAAGATTACAAAAATGCATCCATGAAAAATTTCCTTAAAAAAAAGCTCTTTTTCTTTAGAAAATGAAAATGGACTAGAAATTACCTAGTTTTTGGGAAGGAAATACACAAATTTGAGAAAGGAAAACCAAGCGGCGGCGTTGATGGTCGGAAAATGGCCGAGAAATGACCGGAGAAGTGGCGGCGGCGTGAGGGTAGGGTTTGGTTGAAGAGAAGAGAAGAGAGAAAAGGGAAAAAATGGCTCGGGTAGAGAGAGAAAAGGAAAGAAAGGAAAAGAAAAAGGAGGGAAAGAAAAAGGTGGTGGGTGGCCCATGCCCGCCACCAAAGCCCTTCTGAGGCAGGCTTGGGCCCTCCACCAAAAGCTAAAGGAGGCGGGCCTAAAAGGCCCAGGCCCGCCTCCAAACAGAAAAGGTGGCGGGCGGGCCTTGTCCGCCACCAAAAAATAAAGGAGGCAGGCCTAATTTCGCCCGCCACCAATGCCTAGGCCCGCCATCTTTCATCCGTGTTTTTTAAACCTCTCCTTTTTAGCCCGCCATCTATAGGGGAATTTCTACTAGTGAACATTTGTTCCACCTGAAACTGTATAAAATCAGAAATATTGTAGGCTGGAGGAGTACACAATAGTGGGGATACTCTCATTCTTACATCAAATTGTGTGTTACCAATGGAACATTGATGTAGATCAATCTAGAAAAAAAACATTAATACTTATTTGGAAGTGTAGTGTGGTAAAGATCAAATTGCATATAAGTTGAACAAAAAAAATGGTTGCATGTGAGAGATGACGTGTAAGTTGGAATACGAAGAAATTGAAAATAAAAATACGAAGAAACAAAAAAGACCTACACCCTTTATTTTGAAGAGAAAATGTTGGAGAGAGAAAGAAGCTAAAAAAAACGAAAAATAACTCAACTTTTCTTAGATTGGAAGAGTGAAGAACTCTAAAATCGAATGATCAATCTTGTAACTTCAATACAAAGTTCCCTCATTTCAATCTCCATTGAATGCAATTGTAATTGAAAATAATGAGGAGGATCAAGAGATTGGAAATGAGGAAAATAAATAAAGTAATTAAGATTAGAAAATGAGCACAAAACTTAGTAGAATGAGATTTGAAGATCTTGAAAATGTTGCCAACAACAATGGTGATTTGTGAAAGATAAAATATTTTATAATAAATGTTAGATATTTTATACACAAATGAGATCTTATTTGATCAAATATATTTTTAGTTTAAATGAGTTATTTCATCCTTATTTTATGGGTGTTGAATTTGACTTATTTTAATGAAGATTTAATTATGTTTTTTAGTTGTCACTAAAATTCCCCTCCCTTTAATTTTAATTAAATTTTTATGTGATTTAAAAATCAATGGTTTTTGTTGTATTATTTAGAAAAATAAATAAGAATGGAGTTAAGAGTTAACTTTTGGAAGGGTCTCTATTTAAAGTGGTTCATAAAGGTCGACAGATTATAAGCCTCTCATAATTTTTTAGTTGATTGAATTTCAAAATTTTGATAGTAATGACAACAGTTTTGTCGAAAATCATAACGTCCAAATGATGTTTTTTAAGTGTGTTCACTTTCATTATTAGATAATATTGGGTTTCATCCGAAATTAATTGATAATAATTGAAGTAACTCATATCTTTTTTTTAATATATTCGTTTAAGATTGTGTTTTTTTTTTCTCACTATTTTTGAATTGAATCTCAATTTCATTTTTATTGGAATAATATTCGTTTGAGCTTTATGAGTTTTGATAGCATGTTAGATAATTTAGAGTTCCATTTCAAAATCAATTGATAATGAGAAGAGGAATAATTTATATCCATTTTCTAACATATATCAAAAGGGTTGGTGACGTGTTGATTTTGTTGTTTGATAGCAATCTATTTCAATACTATGGTCATATGTTTACTCATTAAAATCGGTATTTAACTCTCATTTATTTGATAATAGTGATATTTTTTACGTAGGGTGTGATTTTCGTCCTCCAATTTGTACTAAAAAAAAGGTTGGTGGTGGCTTATACTTAATATTTAATTGAAATTAAGATCACTATAAATATTTTTAGGCACATGATTATCAAAGCACACAACTAGAACTTTAATTTGGACCATGTGTTCTAAAAACTAAAATTTATTATCATTATTAATTATAACCCTCTTTATTAATTATAACCTTATTGAATGCAATTCATTGAAAATGAATTCTCTCGGTCCTAGCAAAAAAAAAACTCTTCCATTTATATATTATGGTAGACCAATGTGCAAATCATCGGTTACTTAAACTTGTGGGCAATATTTGACCATATAATAATAACGATGGTAATTAATGTTTAAATTCATGGTTAAAATTTATTTGACAGCTAAACTTCTTTTGCTATTGAATTTACAAATTTAATAGTTTGAATTAAAGTTATTTTTAGCTCAGATGTGTATAACACATATTGGTCAGTTCGTGAGCATATTTCTAATTTGATTGTCAAAGTGTGCATAGCTTGACTAACTTTTCTTAATGTATTAGAAATCACAAGATTTATTGTTGAAAACTCATAACCACTTAATTTACTAAAAAAAATGTATTAATTTGATTTTGATAGAGTATTAATGTCATAAATTATTCAAATTCAATTAAAATTGAAAATTTTGTTGGGAAAAACCAATAACAAGAGGAATAAGCAAGAAAATAATTGAGAAATTAAAAGAAAAAAAAATAATAAAAGATAACTACAGATAGAATGAACTTCCATTATATGATAATTTATTACAATCACGCATAGTTCTTCCCGATCACACTCACATAAACACTCTCTTTAAAGTTTATACTAGTACACTAAAGTTTAATGTGTTTCTAACTACGATACTTTGAAATCAAAGTCTCATGCTTCTTTTTATAGTGCTTGGACTGCACACGAATATCTTGCATCTTTCCGAGTGACAAATTCACTTATACCATTTTGCCAAAATCCAACAAATTTCATATCGGCAAGATATTTAAAGAATCCACATCTTCTGCTGCAACATTGACTTCTCTGATAGCTATAATTCTAAACTTTGAGAATTATAAATTACACCACCATAGAAAGTATAACACTTGAAATCTCACATTCCAAGATTTTTTTTCGTCACATGTCGAAACACCTTGCTAAAATTTATGGTGCAACTTCCACCTACTTGGCTTACTTGGAAGTTCTTCAGGCAACCGACATGACTTCCACCACACACCTTGCATAACCGTCAAGTCAACGCCCCTATGCAAACTTGTAAAACTATTGACCTCACATCCTCTATAATGGCAAAGCGAACATACCATAAGGATTATTCTTTCTTTCTTCAAAGGAAGACACTATCACCTCTTACAAGAGAGACTACGTCAACATCGGAACCTGAGCCCTTAGACGAACTTGCTCTATTATGATAATTCCCTTTCATGTGACCAGTCTATCCGCAATCT
Source organism: Sicyos edulis (assembly GCA_036507275.1). Taxonomy (NCBI): domain Eukaryota; kingdom Viridiplantae; phylum Streptophyta; class Magnoliopsida; order Cucurbitales; family Cucurbitaceae; genus Sicyos; species Sicyos edulis. The sequence continues at coordinate 43,615,927 of CM071847.1, read as the reverse complement.
CAACAACTTTTCTTCTACATGAAGTTTTTCTTCTTCCCTTGATTATTTGACTTCTTAGAACCTGTACTATAACCACCACTAGACTCCACTGGATCATCATCATCGCTTAATTTTTTTTATTTCAAAAGCACCACATCTTGGTCTTCTCTTCAAATCCTTATGTAATTGATATTGTATTAGTATATCTCGAACATGTACTTGCCACAAGTCAATGATCATCCTTTCATCAAATTTTTCCACTTCCATCTTCACCACACTTGTAAAGTTTTGACATCTCTGCTTCACTTTTAGCAAATCAGGAAATAGCGAACAACACCCAGCTCTAACTTGTTTTAAGAATTATTTGCTGATGTGGAAGCTCAAACAAAGCTACAACCACATAGCATACTCAGAAATTTAAAAAAATTAAAACCGATTACCTAAATCTCTGATACCACTTGTTGGGAAAAGAAAAACTTCCCCTAATAAGAACAGGAATACGCAAAAAATAATTTAGAAATTAAAAGGAAAAACAATAAAAGATAACACAACAATTTACGTGGAAAAACTTTCAAATTTAAGAAACCCCCGAACAAAAAACTTCCACCATATGATAATTTATTACAATCACACATAATTTTCCCCGATCATACTCACATAAACACTCTTTTCAAAACTTATACTATCACACCCTTTGCCACAAAAGAAACTTAATAGAGTCAGTACATCAAATCTTAAAATGCTTCTAACTAGGATGTGTTGAAACCAAAGTCTCATTTTACTTTTATAGTGTTTGAAGCACATCATTATCTTGCATCTTTCCGATATTGGACAAATTCATTTCTAATATTTTTCCAAAACCTATCAACAAACACCCAACAAATTTAAGATTGAAGTTGATGGGTTACTAATTCAAATTCAAGGATATTTAAGAAAAGACTAAATTCAAAGGTAAAAATGGCCAAAGTTATCCCCTCTATATGATTCTCTTGCTTTTAAAAAACTACATTACGAAGAAACATCTCTTTAATTAAGAAATCATTTAAAAGAAATCGGAACCAAAAAACCAAAAATAAAATCTAAAAGAAACACAAAACTATATTAAAAAGATAAAGATAAAGGGTCACAATTTACATAAATGAGTATACCTTGGCCAAATTTTTTAAGATGTGTTTAGTCTAAGAACCTATATATCCATCAACCCTACCAACTTGTTTCCCTCCAAATACACCCCTCTCAACTCACATTGTTAGTTTACACCTATTTTTAATTTTTATTTATAAGTATATATTTATGTTAATTACTTATAACTTGTCAACGAGAGGAATAGAAACGAGACATATATTTGGACTTGTCAATACAAGTAAGAGTAATAGAATCAAGACACATATTCATAATTTAGGAGAGTATAAATTTGAATTTTTCTTTTTTATTGAACTAAAAAAACATTATTTATATCCCATTTAATAATTATTTTATTTTTAATATTTTTGAAATGGTATTTGTTTATGGATGGTTTTCTCTTTAAAATTTAAAAAAAACAAAAAGTAGCTTTTTGTGAACCACTTTTTGAAAGGAAATAAAAAGGAAATTGAAAACAATTTTCGAAAAAGTTATTAAAAAAGGCAAGTATACAAATAAGTTTATTTTTATTTTTTTTTTTGTTTTCGAGGAAAATACAAATTATAAGTTTATTTGAATAACAATAGCATTATATGATTTTAGTAAAATCATTTTCTCTTCCTCTCTCTTTTAATTATTATTCCCTATATTTTGATCTTCTTTTCTTGCAATGTGGTGGAGAAATAAACACGATAACTTATACAAAAGTAAAAGCTACCAAAAAATAATCAAGGTTGAGTGTTTATTTATTTTTTAATTCAAGAAAAATTTAGAGTGTAAAATTCAACATTGATTTGTTATACATAACTACAAACTAAATAAGTAGATGAACTTATTATTACAATTATTATTTAAACTTGGTTGAAAATACATATTTAAAGCTAACTAACATTGATTATTTAATGTACTAAAAAAAAAACATTGATTATTTAATTTGATTGTTTTGTTTCAATATAATTAGCATATAGCTATAACTTTTCAATCTTTTGTTTTTTGTCACCGTGTAAAGAAAATAGATTAACACCAAATCAAATAATCATCACGACATCAATCCATTCTATAATTTCACACTCATTATTAAATATTAAGCCAATCATTTAAAAAAATCCATATGACAATAAATTCACATAAAGAAGGAGACAGAAGGTTCGATTAATGCAAAACTAAAACTAGATTAATTATTTTTCAAAAAAAAAACTAGATTAATTAATTACAAAAGGAAAAAAACAGATGACATAATTAAATAAAGATGAATATGGTTGTTTAACCATAAAAAAAATATAATAAAATACAATTAAAGTATTTATTTATATAAACGGCCCATGTGGTCGGTGGGCCCCAGAAAACTATGAAACGGACTCCACAAGACATGTTCTTCTCCTTTTTTCTTTTTCATTTTTTTTGAAATTTAATTTCTCAATAAACAAATATACACCTCGCAATTATCAACATAACAATTCCTCCATTATTGCTTCTTCACATCCTCAAGATAGAATTTGTTGTATATGGGACCCAAGCTTAGAAAGAGAAAACCTTCTTTCCCTATACCCCTGTAAAAAAAAAAAATTTGAAAATTTTTATTTTTAGGGACACCCCCACCTTTAGTGCCCTATAATTTTATGGACAAATACCCCAAATTATGGTGTGTAGAATGATCAAAGCCTTCAAAGAATTGGTTTTAAAGGCAATAATTAGGACCCAAAAGGTGCCCTATGAGGAATGCCTTTTCTTCTCCTTGATGAAATTCCTTCTCTTCTTTCCATTACCAATGCTTCTTTCTTCATCTCCAAGCTAAAGTTTGCATCCCCATTTCTCTTCACCCCTACAAGCTATATAAATCAACAAAATTTAAATAAAATTTTATACCCAAAATTCACCATTTGAGGTTGAAATGTGGATGTCATTAAATTTACTCAAATTGAATTTGAAGTGTCGATATTAAAATATAAGTTTATGTATTCAAATTCTTAGTAAATGGCTGTTGATAATTTTTTAAGATTTAACTTATAAAAGGCACAGGTAACTATCATACATTGGTCTAAGGGTAAAAACTAACCGATTTATGAAATTATTAGTTTAATTTAACAATCTTGGGACTCGAACTCGTAACCATTTATTTACTAAGTGATACCTAATGACATTGGAATTCTACCTCTTTTCCATGATAATTACCAATCTGATAAATAATTTCCTATAAATTTCTTTAACAACCAAATATTATAAGATCCGACAATTGATATGCATAAACATAAACGTGAAGAAAAAAAAATGGAAGTGTTAAAATATTGATCTAGCTAAATTCAACCTCTCAATAAAAACATGACTCAAATGTAAGCATTGAATTCAAATCATCTCCCAAATATTGATCCAAAATATTGGCCAAGGGTTCAAATAGCCTCCTCCAATCTTTTGATTAAAAAAAGTTGTCCCCTTAAAGTTTTGCAATCTTTTGATCTCATTTTTGTTCTGAAAACCCCTTCAAATTTTGATGGCAATGCAAAGTGATGATGAAAGGGAGAGTGGAAAAGAAAAAGTGGGTGATGATGTGTGAGTGATGGGCAATTTAAGTCATCGTGAATTATGAATGGTGAAAACTAAAAAAAAAAAAAAAAAAAGTGGTAATTACTAATTACTAACCTTACATCCAAGTGAACAGAAACGAAAAGGATCCAACAAGCTTCTGGCACAAATCTCACAAATATGAACTCCACTTTTTCCAGCCTTAGGCTGAGGCCTCTCATTCAAGAACACAACTCTGGCACTATTAATCACATAAGTTTGCACTCCACTGATATCCAAAGCATCTTCAATCTCTGCAACTCTCACCACATCATGATACGAAGATCTCCGAATCTAAATCCAATTTCGCAATTCCAAAACCAACCCATTTCATCTTAGTCAATGCTTGACAAAACCCATATCCCAAATTTCCAAATTTCAAAAAAAAAAAAAAATCAAAATTTTTTTGAAACCTGAATCACTTGATGCTCCTTGTGGTGAGCCGACCGGCAATAGAAGCAAAATGCTTCGCAGTGGCAATCCAGGCAGTACATGTTCCGCTCGCTCCGCGCCGCGTCGCCGTGCGTGTGGCAGATGGAGAAGAACGCCGTCGTCAATAGTGGCTCCAGCCACGGCGGCGCCGCCGCCGACATTACTGATTTTTGCTTCATCTACCAAAATTTAGTCAATTATACAAATGGGAGAAAAACAGAGGAGAAAAAGTACAAGAATGTGAAATTATTTTGTTTGGCTTACCATAATATATATATATAAAAATTCAAATGGAAATGGTAATGGAAAAAAATGTGAAATTTTGCATAATTATCATAACTCTCTGTTTTTTTTTTTTTTTGGGATTTCACGAGAGATGGCAATTTGTGAGAGATGAAACGAAAATTTGCAAAAGGGAGAAGGTTAATGTGTTGGTGCGGGGGGAGGGATGGACGGTGGAGATTGATTTGGTGGATGCGGAATGACGGGAGCCGTTGGATGGAATTTGACAGAGATGGAATTTGGATCTTCCTTGCGTCTCTACGTTGGCACGAGGTCGGCCTTTCCTCTACGCTTTGAGCTTATTCTCTCTTCGGAATCTACGGCTGTGATTTTGCCACGTGGCTTCATGACTGCCACGTGTTGCGTTCTTGTGGCTTGATGCACACATGGAATCGTCGGCTTCGAAATTCGGTTTGCTTCTCCCATGAGGTTCTCGCTTTGGTGATGTCAACTTTTAGAAATAAAATAAATAGCTTTTTTATTATTGTTATTTTAGAACAATGAAAAATGAAGAATTTGAGCTTTTTTTTTTATTCTACAAATCTCTTAACAGTTAAAATTTTTAAATATTCAAACTATCGTATTTTTATATTTTGGTGAAAAAAATGTTTGATCTTTTCCTCTATACTTGTTTTTAGTAAAACAAATATTGAGGGGGATATAGGTTTTTTTTTAGTTACAAAGGTGAATATAATTTATATATGTAAATTGTGAGCCTATCTTTTTAAATATGGTGAAATAGTTTTATCATAGTTAGTTTGTTGGATTAAGTCAAATTAGGAGTGTTTAGTTCTTTTAGAGAGCTGACACCAATTTGACGATTCTAAACATAATTACAAAACAAAACATTTGAACTCCCTTTTGAGACTGTGTTCTTCAATTTATTATAAGGCATTTTGATCATGAAGATTATCTCATGTAATTGAAATGTACGGTTTAATCTCAAACTGTTCTAAATTTGGTGTGTTATTTTCCATCCATTTTTCGATTTATTTTTACTGTTCATCTCTATTTGCTATTCTAATTCGAATTGCAATTAGGAAGAAATCTGAAGAAATTGCTTTACAAAAAATATATAAATTTATGCGTAAAGCTAATGCATATTCATATTAATATGTTAGTCTTCATACTCCCTCAAATGAATTCGCTAAAAATAGGTGTTCATATTCGTTACTTAGAGTTACTGAGATGAGATATCTATTGCTTTGAAATAATGTTTAAACATTTTAATGAGGAAAATTACAACCAAAACCAAAAATCGAACCTTTTGAAAAAAAATTCCTTTAAAAAAAACCTTTTGAAAATTTATTCACTAAAATGAAATGTTACCTAAAAGTTTGTGTTTAATTAAATCTTTTGAAAAATTATACACTAATAAATAGAATAGGTAAAAAAAAATTAGGAGTGAAATAAACTTATTTTTCACTAAGCAAACTTTTTCTTTAAATTCAGGACCAAACTGAGCTAGATGTTAGAAATAAAATGAGATCTAAATTCTAAGCTAAATAAATTCTAAAAAAGTTTTTTTTTTTAATTTGTTTTTTTTCCTTCTCGCAGATACTTGTCCGCGCTGACGGCCGACTATTAAATGCAATTTTATTTAAACATTTTTTTTACAAACAATTATTAAATGTCAATATCATTAAAAACAACATTTTTTTAAAAAATTATGCTTTGTTTTGTTTTTGTTTTTATTTTTATAATATGTTAAAATATGAATATTGATCAAAATATTGAAATCTCAATTTTATAGAAATGTCGATGCTCATGAATAATTTTAGAAATACTAAATATAAAATTTTTAAAAATATTTTAATTTAAAGAATTTATTGTTAATAGTAATTCTAGCATCTCTATTTTAATTTTTACATTTTATAAAAATATTTTTATTTTTATTATCTTCAATCAATTTTATTTGGTTGAAGTTATTAGTTTCACTTTGTAGAAACCTATCAATTTGTAGATCATAATGTTAGTGAGTAGAATGCTCTTCTTAATTTTTACTATATTTTGAATATTTTTTTCTAAAATGTTGGCATGAAATACCCTTAATAGACATCAGAAATATTTGTTTAATAATACGTTCAGGTTAAATAATATATATATTTTTTAAATACCTCATCGATTTTATTTGTTTATTTATTTTTATATTTTTTATGTGCTCATCAATTTTATTGGTATAATTTTTTTCTTTTTTTTTTGAAATTAAAAAATGAGAAGTTTGCTTCACTATACCCGAGTAACCACATTTGTCTCTAAATTTTATTCGTATAATAAAAATGTCGATTCATTCATGATATTGTTGTTGAATGGAGGGACATAGGAAAATATCCATGGCTGATAATATCTAAAGAAAATTACTTTATAACTCTATTTTCACTTTGATATATATATATATATATATATATATTAATAGAATATTTCATTTAGGTAATATCCACTCTTAGTTATTGTATATTTTTTTAGTTTACTTTGATATTTATTGTTTAAAAAAATTAATTTACTTGACAACTAAAATAATTGTACCATCAATGAATGATTCAGTAACAAGATTAGTTATTTGGTTTGATGTTAATTCATTAGTAGTAGTAAATGACTACTTTTTAAAAAATAATTAAAAAGATATCTAAACTTTTTAAGACTTTAAATGAGTATCTAAATTAAAAATGAGTAAGATAGATAATTAAAATATCTCCATAATACCCTTTTATTTTTTTTTAAACATATTTATTAATTACAAAACCTAATTAAACGTTCTTTTTATCAACACTAATACTCAAATCTAGGAGAGAATATCTACATACAACTAAGTCATATATTTGTTTTTAATATCTTTTAATTTTTTGTTTAATTTATTTAATATCTTTGTCAAATCTTTTTTTATTTAACAGGAATTGCCAAATCGTCTTTAATTGTCTTCTCCATGGCAATGGAAATTATCATTTTATTCATTTTACAACTCATTGCATCCAACATTTGCAACATTCTTCGATCGTTCTCACTCCCACTCACACTTTTTATTCATGATTTCTTTCACACTCACACTTTTTGTTCATGATTTTGATTTTTGGAGATTGGGGATACAATTGCGATCCAAGATATTCCATGAGTCTTGTTGGATCTCACTTCCGTTGAGGGGAGGTATTCACAAGTTTTTGTTTGATTTTCATGGATTTCTCCATCAATAAAAGTGACGTCGATTACAATTGCTTTTAATAGAGTTTGGACGACGCGAATGTATATTCAAAATTACACCACAAAATGTGTTGACATCGGATCCCCAATATCCCAATTTTTATCCACTTTCACCCCAGGTCTCAAGCTGGATACAAGCCTGAATGTCTAGCCTTTCTCTTTACAAATATAAGGTTGACGGTAACAGAGATAGAGAAGTGCGGGGTTAGTAAATGGTGCGTACACAAACTGATGCGTTCTGGCTGAAATCATGACAATATGTTTTGGTACACATGGTTTATAGCCAGGAACAAAAGATGCAAAGCGGTTGAAATCATGACAGTATGTTTTGGTACACATGGTATATAACCAGGAACAAAAGACAAACTGGTGCGTTCTGGCAGTATGTTTTGGTACACATGGTATATAACTAGGACTGGCTGAAATCATGTCAGTATGTTTCGATACACATGGTATATAACTAGGAACAAAAGATGCAAAAGCGGTTGAAATCATGATAGTATGTTTTGGTACATATGGTATATAACCAGGAACAAAAGACACCTACAACACCAAATAATTATGCTAATCATGCATTTTTCGCATCCAACGTCCGTATTCAAGAGATGATTTGAGGTGAATTCACTTTACATTTTTATATTTGTTACTTCTTTCAATATTAAAGAATTCACTCACGTGGACCATGCATACTGTTATGATTAAATGAGTCATCTCAAATCTTTCGAAAAATAATTTCAAATAATTAACAATATACTTTCTTTTTTATCTTTTGAAATAAATTTAAAATTTTCATCTTTTGCTTAAAGACTTGTTAAGAATGTTGTTAAGATTTTTCTCAAGGTTGTTATAGAGAAAAAATGATTTCAAATGATATTTTTATTAAAAAAAAATAAAAATTAAGTAGAAGGGTATAATTGTCCATTTTTTATTTAAATTAATAATTAATTTTTCAGATTTAAAAAAAAAAGACATTTATTTAAATTCCAAGATATGGTAGACATTCTCTTAATATTTATCCAAAATCTAGACATTTGCCTAGTTGTCCCTTCATTTTACCGTCACGGGTTCGATCCACCATCATTTAGTCAAAATAGTTAAGTAGATAAGTTCACAAATATTTATATGCATAATCAATAATATATTTTAAAATTGAATTATAAATACTCATAGTATTTGTGATGATTTTTTAAGGTTATAACAAATGGTAGTAAATGGATTCAAACTCATAATGTTTAAATTAATGGATGTATATTACTTTTGTTAGCTATTTGAGGTAAAGTTTGTGCATTGGCTTGGCAGCAATAGACGATTAAAGTTTGGCCTTGTTTATTTCAAAAAAAAAAAAAAAAGTTTGGCCATTGTTTGGTTTTGATTGGTTCCTTTAGCAAGGAAAAAAACAAAATCTCCACTTTTTCATTAATATATCATTTATTTTATTTTTATTTTTTTGACATTCATTAATATATCATTTATAAAGTTCAATTAAAATATACTTAAATTAGATTTGAATTCAACAATAATTAATAATAAATATTTGTTCTTAATTACGTCGGTTGAGCTATGAGCTTATCATCTCAAACTTAGTGACTATTATTTTTCTTTTATGGCAGACCCAAATTTCATTCTTGAGCATTAAACAAATATTTTGCAAATTAAAGAAAACTTTAGTAATGTTTGAATATTCATTATTTTTTTCTTATTTCTTCCTACCATCCCATTCGAAGATGACGTCGTACATACCATTAAAGACTAATAATAAATCCATGCAACTCTTCAAAAAAATAAAAAGTAAAAAAAATATCCATGCAAGACGCTCAAAAACTTAAAATAATGATATTAATAAGAAGAAGTTATTGAGTGACTTATCATCCTAACAAAAGATATGTATGAATGTGTATATGTTAATATATTTAAGGTATAGAAGATCAAAACATTAATATGTAGAAATAGGATAGAATATATTTTCTCAAAAGGAATGCATTTTATAAGCAATATCCAAATTAAGTTTCCAAATATCTTAAAAATAAAACCAGGAGTTTAATTTAAACAAAACCACTAACTATTCAATTATGTTATTTTGTTTAAGACTATTCAATTATGTTAATAATCACGCCAACTGAGCAGTTGCTCAGCAGTATTAGTGTATGTCCAATGATTAAAGGTCTTGGTTCCACTCCCTCCACCCCCAATTGGTTTAATCTCAAAAAAAAAAAATTATGTTAATAATCACTTGATAATTACTTAAAGAAATGTCCTGAAAGAATATTTAAAATTGAAGAATCAACCCAATCACGCAATCGATTGACAAAAGCAAACATATTATTGAAGATATAACATAATCAATCTACAATAATTTTCTTCTCGTTCATTATTGACGAAAGCAAACCAAAATTATACTTGTGGATTTTTTTAATAGAAAATTTCAGTTGTAATCTGATATACTAATAGTTAATATATATATATATATATATATTAATTTATAACAATAGAGAGGTGAGATTTTTGAACTCTTAATTTCTTAAGCTTTTGATTAATGCTATTATCATTGAGTTATTACTTTTGTTCAATTAAATAATTTGCGATTCCCTTCATTTTTTTTTATATTTGCATGTTAATAAACTAAATAGAATCGATAGCGAAGTAGTGTTGTACTTTGTTGGTCCAGGTGTATAGATGTTTTTATCCACATATCTATATCTATAGTCTATTAATTAATAAATTATGCAAATTTCAACCAACACAGTACTCAAACCTAACTTGTAAGGTATCTTAACCTAACTATAACATCATTATTTTAAAATAATTTCTTTCATCTCTTATAAAAAAAACATATAAAGATTTAGCCAGAATAAATAACAAATTAAAGCTCATAAATAAAAGCATAGTGTTTTATAAGCTTTATTTCAAAAACTCAAATATTGAGAGGCCTAATTGTTATGATTGTTATCGTTTCACATTGGAAATTAGAGTTGGGATCTCATAACAATATATAATAAAAATAGACTATTTTTCTCATCATCAATTAATTTTAAGATGGATATCCACACTATCTAATATGATATCATAAAATCATTAAACTCAAACAAGTAGTATACAGTCCAATAAAATGAAATTGAGATCCAATCCAACATTGGTGAACCGAAAAAGAAACCATCTTGAAGAAACATGCACTATATAAGGTAAGTACATTACTCTTCTCGTCACCAATTGATTTTGAAATGCTCACACTAATAGCTAGCATTTTCTCTAATCTTTTATAAAATCTAAAGGAAATAACCCAATACAATTCTACTCCTTTTTATCAAGTAACCATTCCAAAACTTAATTATTGTGCAGTTGTTAAAGACTATGCCTTAAACATTATGCTTTTTCAAAAAACAAAAATATATTTATAAATATTATGCACTCCTTAACCTATCCATTATTTATTATTAATATTATTTTAAAGTTTAGGTCAATTGGGCATATATACCATTTAATCAAAATGTACAATATGCCTTCTAAAGTCAAAGGTTCAATCTAGTTCTACATCTCACATTTGTTGAACTCAATATAGAACAAATCTATAAAGAATCATAGCTATATCATTTTACTTATTGAGTCTTATGCTGATTTCGAAGTCCATAATTAATAATTGGGTTAAAAAAGATTCTCGAACCTAACCAAACCAAACCCGAGAACAACTCCAAATATTTCCTCTACAATGCAACATATGAAGAAAAAAAATAACAAAACAAAATTTTGAAATATCCCATTGAATTAAAGTGAGGTTTTTTCTTATTGGATGAAAAAAAAATATTCCACATTGGTTGGATGAGGAGAAAATTATGAATATATGAGTGATGATAATTATCTCTATTGGTATTAGGTCTTTTGGTAAAACAAAAAATAAGGTCATGAAAGTGTGTGGCCAAAATAGATAATATCATATCAACGTAAAGATTCGAATAGGATTGTAATTCTTATTAATTGGTATTGGTATCAGAGTCAAGTTGATTAGTGGAATGCTATGGTTAGATGAAAAGAAAATATATCATTTTTTTATTTAATAATGTTTGAGAAAAAAATTCAAAAAATATAACTTTAATTTCCAAGTTTAGAGTTGAAAAATATAATATATATATATATATATATATATATATATATATATATATATATATATTATAATGAAGTAAAGTGTGCCTAATCTTTTGGTACTTAACCTAGAAGAAAGAAAGTCTTTTTCATTGCATGTATTGCGCCGACGGGAATGGATATGGCAAAGCATCGACAGAAAGAAAGCCGTCTTTTCCCATTTCCTTTTTTCTTAGTTAAAAAAACAAAGAAAATTGTTATTTAATTATTATATTTATGGGAATAATAAAAAGAAAAAGTTGCAAAATAAAATGTGTTTATACGCATGCTTTTCGTGAAAGGCAAATGTTTGTTCCTGAAAAATAAAAAAGAAAAAGGTGAAAAAAAAGGAAATTTTGATTAGTGGATTATGAATCATATGAAGTGGAATGAGATTATTCGAATCTTTAATGTAAAGTTTGGATCTCTCTTTATATAACAAAAAAAGAAAAAACATTTGGAATGATAACACTAGTTATGTTCCATGAATTTCCTTTTCTCGTTAGAATTATTCTTTATTTCCTTTTGGCTGTTTTTTTTTTATTTGTATTATTCAATCATTTATTCTTCAAACATTTGGATGATAGCACTGTAATGCTCCATGAATTTCTTTTTTTAAAAGAATTTAAGACTTGCCTTCTTAAGCTACATTTAAGGTGTTAAAATAAATATGGAAAAAAAAGTGTTAAGATTAAAATTAAGATGATAGGATAAGAAGTACACTTTAAGTGAGGATATAAAGATGTTGTGGTTTAAGGAGAGGAAAGTAAATATATATACTCATGTACTATAAACAGAATTTTAAAAGATTTCAAAAAAATAAATAAATAAACAAATTTTTTTAAAGGATATTGTATAGAAAATTTCACGACATTACTATTATTTGTAAAATAAACATTAAACACATTACTCTATGTGAAATAAAATTATGAGTTTAACTTAAAGTTTATTTGCAGTTTATTTTAAATGTCAATTATATATTATCCTCCATCTTCTTTTTACAATCGTTTTTGAAGTCTTGTCTTAAACTGTAAATGAGATGAATATTGCAAAGAAAAAATGTGTTAGGTTAAGTAATCCAAGAAAATAATTCAAAAAAAAGTAATTCAAAAATAACTAGAAGCAAAATAAAACTAAACATAAGATAATAAAATTCAAATTATATAATAAAAGAAAGAATAATGTTAAAGAGGACCCAACCTATAGTTGTAGGATATGAAATATTTATTACTAAACTTCATAAAAAAAAAAGTGGAATTATAAGTTTGTAAACCGAATTTAAGATGTTGATTTGACTCGTACATCTTATAATAATGTTTGAATGTAACAGTAACATCTTGAAATACGTTTGAAATGAAGAACAATAAAATTGTGTTATGAAAAAACGAGGTAGACAACTTTTTGAAGAAATGGAAAAAAAGAAAACTTCATTTTTATAGTAAATGTGAGAGATAGCAAAACCAATTAAATATCAAAACTTATAAATTATAATTATAATTAAAGAAAAGAAAACAATTGTTTGAGATTATATTTAGAGTGGGGCTCGAATTCATGACCTTTTGATTAAGAAATATATTGATGTTGTTGAGCATGTTGTTGAGCTACTATTCTTATTGGCTAAAGAAAACTTTTTAAAATTCGTAGTTGTATAGTGAAAATGAATTAATACTAAACCAGATAATCAATCGTACCACCAACTCAATCGGTAAATAGATTAGATTCACTAGTAATATATTATATATAATAGGCGACAATGGACTGTATAGCACTACATTTGAGTGGTGTGCGCAATAAAGTGCTTCTTCCATTCTTCCTCTATCCTCTTATATATTTGGCAAGGACACGTGTAGTTGTCTCGGGTTCTCTCTCACATTTCATACACCAAAGCTCAACCTCTAGCTTCCTCGATGAAAAAGTCTCTACATAAAGATCTTGATTTTATTCGGGATATAGAGGTTCCATAAACTCTTCTACTAAGTATTTGTCGCACTTTCTCTGCAGTCTAAAATCTCTCCACGTCCCAGGTGTCGTTTTTTGTCATCAACTCACATACCCTTCAGCTTACGGTCTAGTAAGAGTAGTGAAGGTTTTCTCCCTAGTCAACCTAAGGGAGTCAAATACCATGATATCATTTTCGAAGCCGCCCATGCATCTGATCCATTTTTGTAATAAATCGTGCCTTCACAAAATGTTCCACCATGGGAAGAAATGATTGGTCCTAAGGGCCAACATTCAAGAAACGGGTTTTTGAGAAATATTTACCTCCCAACAAATCTCCATATTAAGGCAGGCTGAAATCTCCATTCTAATACAACACCAAACATTAGGGCTAAAAAATCAAAAAAATCACTAATTTTGCATTGTTAACCTTTCTCATCAACTTTGATTATTTCAAGAATCACAAAAATAAGCAAATATGAAATCACAATATAAATTTTTTGTGACCCCAATGTTCGCACATCTCAAATTGTAGGGTGCCCTACACATTCAAATGGAAGGGAGTTTTACTCAAAATAATGACCTAAACAAATAAAGGACGAGCATTGGATATATATATATATTGAGGTTGAGAATATAAAAGATATGTATCTGGTAAAATGACCAAGATGGGTAGTAGAAGTACAATGTGTCAGTGAAGAATGTTTTTAAGAGAAGATTTAATTTTAAAGTATGGGGAAAGAGGCGTGTGAGTGAGTGGGACACACAAAGCTGAGCCCAAGAAACTTGAAAGCTGTACAGTTGGAGCCATTATGAGCCCATATGCTTCACAGTTGGATTTTTATGTATCTCTCCTCTATTATTTTCATTATTATTAAACTACATTTTACAAAAAATAACAAAATAGAAAAATCATGAATGAAAGTAATATTTTATAATCTTAAAGTCTTGGTACAATCAATAAATTCAACCATACGCATTTTGGTATACCCTACTAAAATATAGCTTTTGGTGCATACAATTCATCATTCTTAAACATTGCAACGTTTTAAAATTGTATCTTAGTCTGTGACATTTTTATACAATCTAAAAAATTAGAGAAAAAAATCGAAAACAAATTAGAGAAATATTTTTCTTATAGTGAAGGAGGTAAGTCCTCTTAAGTGCTACAATTTTTTTTATTTTCCTATTTAATATTATTCATACAAAAATTTTGTAACACTAAATACAGTCATATATATATATATATATAAAATTGTCTCTTTAATCATGACGAGTCAAAGAGTATTTTTCTATTTAAAAATAATGAAAGAGAAAAAGAATGGTGCAACCTAATAGTAGGCACAATCAATGTGAAAGGACTTGAGTGAATACAATGTTTATTTTATCTTTATGAACATCTCCTTTTTAAATTCTATGAACATCACTTTAATTTAAACATTGGGTTTTGATATGTCCATTCATGATGGAATGTAGACCAATTTAGGTCTAATGTTATATTCTTTTTCTTTTTGCACCGACATTTTTAATACCAACAAAACTAGAAATAATTTGAATATATATATTTCAGTACAAAGAAATTGAATAATATATAAACTTTATGTATATGTGATAAATGTAATTATTAGACATGATTAAATTTTTTTGTTTTATTGAAACTTACAAAAAAAAAACATAAATTATTTAAGTTTGAAGACCACACGATTACCAAGTGTCAAATTATCTAAAAGAAAAAAAGAGAGAGAGAGATTACAATGTGTCAATGGATTAGGGATGCTCCCCTTATTTTCGTCCACATTTTCATCATTTTAACGGAAATTTACCAAATTTATGGAATGTATCAAATAATTATAAATAGGGTTATTAAAAAAAAAAGTTAACAATTCTTTAAAAAAAAAATTGACAAATGAGTATTTATAATATGGTTTTTTTATAATGCTGATAATAATGAGGATTTATCCTACATGATACTTGTATTAATGGATATTTAAAATTGTATTAAATGTATTAATGATCATTGATGTAAATACTTTAAAATTTAATTATCTTTATAATTATTTATGTAAAATTAGAGCGTTCGAAACAATTTCCCCATTTTAATTATTCCCCAATTTCTATTTAATACATTTAGATTAGATTAAGAATTCTGAATATCGATTAAAAAAAAATCTCAATAAAGATGGTGTGTAAAAAGTTCTCAAAATATTAAGTTCATTTTAAACGACTAAAGATATGCTTTAGAATAATTCATAATCACTCACAAATATACTTGAAATTAGAAAAAATAAAAACATTATTCAAAAAATTGCCTTTTTATTTCCGAGATTTGGGTTGTACTTTTAATTTGGTTTATTCAAACTTCGAACATTTTTTCATCTAATATTTTAATAATACACGCGTTTAATTTTTGTGTTTTTTTAATTTATTTTTATATCTATTTTATTTTAAAAATTAAATTCAACTGAAAACTAAAATAATCATTTTTTTTAATAAGAACTAAAATAATCAATTTATTAACATATTAAAAGTTAAAATTAGTCTAATTATCATTTTAATCAACATTTCATAATATAAATAATGATTTTATTTTTTATTTTTAGAATTCTATGGATACTTGTCCCTATTTTGACTAGTATTAGGATTAGATTTTAGGTCAAACCGATAACCGAATCGATCCAATCAATTTGACAAAAAAATGAACCAAACCTATGACCAATAAAAGACAAAACCATTGGTTCGGTTTCTTTAATTTTTAGGCCGAACCGATAACTAATTCGATCCAATTGATTTTAAAAAAGAGGAAGCAAACCAATGTCTATTAAATGATAAAATTATTAGCTTGATTTTCTTTGATTTGATACCGTACGATTTAATTCTTTTTTACTATTTTACTTTCAATTCATATTTTAATCTTATTTTCCTAAATAAAATCTCATAATTTATAATTAAATTAAACAAAAAGAATCTAACAAAAATGAAAGTAAATAAATCAATATTGATTTGATCCGATTCAATAAATTTCAATTTTGTGTAAATAAAAATCAATATATCCAATATTATATGAAAAATGTGAATCGATCCAATAAATCAGTTTGGTTCAGTTTGATTTTGTCAATTTTCGATTTTCATCATCACCCCTACCTAATATATTGTAGATCAGTGAATATTTTTGAAATGTTAAAGTTTAAAATGATAAATTTTGAATTATAGAGACTGAATTACAGTATCACAAACTGAGACTAAAAATGTTTTTTCCTCGATATTATTTTATGGTTTTATACTTTTATAATTATTATTTTGGATTAAGGAGATTAGAAAAGAGGGTATAACAGCTAAGTATAGGGTGGGGTAATGAGGGAAAGAGTACTAAAGTTTAGGGTAATTACAAAAGGTTAAACAACCAACATAATTAGCTAGCTTGTCTTCAATCTATCATTTAATATTTGCAACTTTATGATTGAACCACATTTATTAAATCTCCATAAGATCTTATGAGATCTCTCATCACAAATTAAAGCCTTTTATCTTATCTCACCTCATTATTTTAATGATCCCTAATTGTTTGTTAAAATGCGCATTTGACCTTGCCCGCCGCCCAACACGCCCCTCCCTCATGCGCTGCCTCATTTGCACACACTGCTATAATTTTTGTTTTTTTGAAAAATACATTTTTACTCTTAAAATTTGATATTTAGTTTCAATTTGATTCATAGATTTTGAATTAAATATTTTTACATGATATTTTAATAATACTTGCTTTTCAAGATGTTCACACGACGGAGCGGAGATAAAAATGACTTTACCATCTCTATCTTTGTCGTTGATTTTAACCACCATCTCCACTAAATTCACCATTATTTTAGTGGGAATGGGGGCTAGGTTCCCCACCAGAAGATTACTAAGTTCGGGTTCTCCATGAGGATTATTCTCCATTTAATTTTATTTTATTTTTTCAAAACTCAATTCAGTCCATTTAGTTTTGTTCCTCATTTAGTTTTGCAGAGATCGGGGTTCCCACAGGAATTATTCTCCACGGGAAAATTGTGGAGATCGAGTTCCCCATGACTCTATGCACTTTTAGTCTTGAGATGACAAGATCGATAGCTACATTGTTAAGGATCTCCCAATGATAAGGTGAAGATATCTTTTAGCATGTATAAGATAAATAGACTACTTCTCTCATCACTAATTGATTTTGAAATGAATATTTATACTATTTAATATAGTTAACGTAATATTAACTAAAATGATAATTAGATTAATTTAAAATTTTAATATCGATAAAATGATTATTTTAGTTGTCACCTGATCAATTTAATTTAAAAAATTAGAGAATGAGTGTAATAGTCAACTAGAAAAAACCAAATTGAAACTCAAACCTAAGAATTAAAAAAAAAAAATTAATATAATAATTAAAAATAAGGAGATTTGAAAGTGTAATTCTATGATCGTGAATATGTATCAATTATCTGTGATATGTATCAATTGTCTCTAAATTAAATGCATTTTGGTTAGAATCTCTTATCAGAGAATAGGACCACTTTTTTCTTTTGTAATTATTTGTTGTTATACTATGCCACAACTTTTGCACATATTGTTGTTATTTTGACTTGGAATTAAGTTCGATTAAGGGCATGTTGGAGCACACAGGTGATGTAAGAGTTATTATTTTTTTAAATTGTAAATTTATGAGATTTGGGGTTGGAATGAAAGAATGATGTTTTTTTCGGTATAAGTTGGGAAGGGGTCCAACAAATCTTATAAAGTCAAATGTCGATTTTCCGGTTTGAATTCGTGATCATAAAGTTAAAATGAATTAAGATCAAATAAGATAATTAACTATGTCTTTGACCAATTCAATAACTAATCAAATAGAATTTGTAACTAATCAAATAGAATTTGAGACTATGAGAAACTAACCAAATAAAACCGTATTGGATAACTATTTATTTTTTAAAGAAAATTAATTTCATTTTATTTTCTTAATGATTTCCATCCCTCTTTTAGGAAAGCATTTCATTTTATAGTCAAATTTCAAACGCCAAACAAATTTTTGAAAAATGTTTTTTGAAATTTTATTTTAGATTTCTAATAAATAAATTCAATATATAAATAAAAAGTAGATAACAAAAAAAAGTTGCAAGTATTTTTTTTAGAACAACAACATTTGAAGTGGAGGTTTCGAATAAATATTTTCTTAAGCTCCGTTTGATAACTATTTCGTTTTTTATTTTTTGTTTTTGTTTTTACTTTTTTAAAAACATGTTTGTTTGATAACTAATTTTAATTTTTGTTTTTAAAATTTTAAAATATTAAAGAAATTCTAAAAACTAAAAAAGTAGTTTTTAAAAACAAGTTTTTGTTTTTAAAAAAGTATGAAAAGAACAAGAATTAAAAAACTAAAAAAATCCAAACAAAATGTGATAATTGAAAACAAAAAATAGTTATCGAACATGTTTTTTTATTTTTCATTTTTAAAAACATAAAACCAAAATGAGTTATCAAACATACACGATTTTTATTTTTTAAAATAAAAAACTAAAAAAAATGAAAAATTATAAACAAAAAACAAAAAATGAAATAATTATCAAACGAGACCTTAATTATTTGGTTGTACATGATATTACTAAAACACGGCTTCTTTTAGCATTGAAAGTAGTAGTTGAGAGTTTTGATTTTCGAAACCCAAAAGATTATTTTGTTTAATAATCATTTGATTTTTTAAATTTTAAATTTTAAATTTATTTAAGCCTACAACTACTACTCTAACATGTGGTTTTCATTACTTTAATAAGTATTTTGCTTTTATATATATATTTAAAGCAAACTAAAATTTGAAAGTAAGGTCTGACCAGTTTGATAACCATTTGACTATTTTATTTTTTTGTTTTTGAAATTTAAACTTGTATTTATTCAAATTCTCTTCATCTTTTTTTTTCTTCGAAAGTATATAAAATTATAACTAAATTTCATAAATCAAAATAAATATTTAGAAACTATTTTTTAACTTTCGAATTTTAGTTTGGTTTTGTACAACATTAGAAAAATGTAGATATAAAAATTATGAAAACCATATGTTAAAACAGTAGTTGTAAACTTAAATTTAAACACAAAATACTCAAATGGTTATTCAAATGGGCCTAAATAATATAGGCGTAAATAGTCTGAGTTGAGTTGGGCTAAGGAAATTTTTTCGACTAACACAAATGTTAGGGTTGATCTATTCGTTAATCTATCCAACCCTATGTATTAGAGCAACCAAACCAACCCTATATTTTCGTAGATTGGATTCTCGGGTTGTATTGGTCTTCTCTTTCCTCTAAAAAAAACTCAACTCTCATAGCCCGTAAATATATATAAAAAAATATGTATGATCTTTTATTTTATATATCCATATTTTTAGATAAACTATACTTGAATCTAAGTTGTCTATTTTATTAGTGTACGTTCCTTATCAATATGTTAAAAATCCTTTTTTTTACTTATTTCCACACACACGCATGCATATATATATATATATATATATACATATATATATATATACGTATTCATAGTTGGGGTGGGGGTTGGGTTAGGTAGCCAAAAGTCGGTCAACCTAAAATCAATCTGGGTTGTCTAAATATTTTTTTATGATCGGGAAATTGAAATTGCCCACATATGTAAACAATTATTTTGCTTGATAATTTGACTCTACTACATATTCGAGGCATTCATGCCCATTCCTTTTTTAAGGGTGTCAAACGTCTTAACTTTCAAGAAAATATAGTTTGAAGACCACAAACTTTTGTCAAACAGATCACACCCTGGAGATATAAAAATCAAATTGGGGTTAAATTTCTTTGTTTTAGAATTGTTGGAAAAACCTTCCCTAATAACAGCATGAATAAATAGAAAATAATTGAGAAATTAAAAGGAAATAACAAAATAGAGGATACAAGAATTTACGTGGAAAAACTCCAAGCCGGAGAAAAAACCACGAACGAAAAGAATTTCTACTATGTGAAAAATTGCTACAATCACACAAAATTCTCTCTCCCGACCCCAATTACATAAACACTCCCTTCAAAGTTTATACTACTCACACCCTTTGCCCACTCCCCACAAGAGAATACAAAAGAAATTTAACTAGAGTCAATACACCGAGCTTAAAGAATTTTTTACTGGGATGCTTTGAAACCAAAGCTTTATGCTCCTTTTATAGTGCTTGAAGCACACTACTACCTTGCATCTTTTCGATGTGGGACAAATTCACTTATAATATTTTGCCAAAAATCCAACAAAAATTAGCACACGATTTTATTCTATTAATCAAACATACCACCGAGGAGATTAGTTGTACATTGTTTGGTAGTTGTACTTAAATGTCTTTTTGTTTTTGTCTTTTAAGAACAATCTTTTGAGTGACTTGTAAAGGTAAAGATTATGATGTGTTTGTAACTATTCTTAATGATCTCATTATTTTAGAAGGTGAAACACCATAATTAATTATTCTAAATAATCCCATGTGGAAAAGAAAACTTAGAATATTATTTGTAAGAAGGATGACTTTCTAAATGTGTTGATACTATGTAGATGAAGTGTTTGAAGAAAGGATTACTCTTTAAATGATTACTCTTAGTTTCCAAACTTTGAATATTATTTCACTTTTGTGATAAACTCTTAAATGTCTGATTTAAATTCTTAAGCTTAAAACAATGTTTAAAATTAGTTTCTAAATATTAACTCAATTAAAAAAAACAATATACTCAACTTTTTTCTTTCAATCTTTTAACTCTTTTACCAAAGAAAGGGGTAGTTCGATTTATGATAAGCAGTTTTGATTTCGAAATCCTTATTTCTCATTATTGTAAAACTCAAAATAAAATAAAATAAAAAAGCTTCCAACTCTTTTTCTCTCTATTTAATTCTTCTCTCACACTCTTCAACCCTTTTCTCTCCATCTTTTATTATTTTCCTTCCATTTTCTATTCCTAAATAAATATTTCGCTTCAAAATAATAATAATAAATAAATAGAAGGTCAACAAGCTAATAAATAGAGATCCTGGCAGTTGGTGAAAATTTTAGAAATTAAAATACAAGTGTCCCCTTAAGACTGTGAGAGCTCTCGGAGGCTGTTTGTTTGACATATTTAGGTAGATTTTGGAGTGAGGAGTTATATTGAGGAGTTATGTTGAGGAGTTAAAAATTGAGAGTTGTGTCAAAAACTTGTTTGAGTGTAGTTTTTGTATAGAGGAGTTAGAGTCAAAACCTTGTTTGAATGTAGATTTAAAAATGAGTAGTTATTTTTAGTAGTTAAAAAAGATATGATTAAAAATGAATAGTTGAAAATGAGTTATTTTTATTGATTTGAAAGGAATGATTAAAAATAAGTGGTTAGAAATGATTGAATAATTATAAATGATTGATTAAAATGAATGGTTAGAAATGAGAGTTATTTTTAAAAGTAAAAATGAGGAAGAATTAATAAAAACTCGTTTGGATGTAGGTTTTTAAGGAGGAATTAATAAATCCTAGAACTAACTCCTACTTAAATATGTCAAACAAACAGCCCCTCGGGCTTTAAGGGTACATGCTTTTCTCGAGATTTTCAATATAAGGTGGTTGTAGAAATTAATTTCTTAAGATTATGTTTGGTTCATTGGTTGGATTTAAGTTCCAGATTTACCGTATTTAAATATGGTTTATCCATTTTACAATGTCATTCTAATCTTTCATCTTGTTTTGGTATGAGTTTCAAAATATAATAAATTTTTGTTATGTTCCTTTATTTTTGTCATTATTATTTTTTCTCAACATTTTTTCATGTTCTTTCACTTCAAATATGGATTTTTGTTCATTTTAACATCAACGATTTTACCTTTCAAGTAATTATGTGTTCTTTTTTCAAAACAAAATCTACATTGTTTATTCTTGTTTAATTTATGACTTTTTTTGTTAATATAGTTTTTTATAACTTGTTTATTTTAACTATATTATTATAGGTCGTTTTACAATGTTTAGAAAATTGTTTAATTAAGAAGTCTTCAACTACAATTGTTGTCATTTATATTACTCGTCTTGAAGAAGATTATTTAGGCTTCGTTTGATAACAAGTTGGTTTTTGTTTTTTGTTTTTAAAATTTTAGGCAACAATTACTTTACCATATGTTTTTTTCTTAGTTGGATATCTATCTCTCACCTATATTTGTAGAAGCCAAACCAAAATTTGGAAATTAAAAAAAAAATGTTGCTTCCAAAAACTTATTTGTGTTTTTGAAAGTTGGTTAGCATTCACATACTTTTTTGAAGAAAGATGGATACATTGTAGGTAAATGTGGAACATATTATAATAAATTTGAGTAAGAATATACTAAAATTTCAAAAAGCAAAAACAAAAAGCCAAATGTGGTTATCAAACTGGGCTTGTCATTCTATCTTGTTATCACATATTTACTTTTAAAAATAATTTTGGTATACATCATTTGTAATATGGTAATAAAAATATTTTTTTAAATAACATCAAAGATTACGAAAAAATTAAATGGTAGTGAAAGAAGATGACTAATATTTCTAATTAGTTATTTAATTATTTACAAATATGTTTATTCAAATGTAAATTGTTATTAACTAACTAATAATAATAACTATTATAATAATCATAATTATAAACTTAAAAATAATATTTGTTAGTGTTATTATAAACTTTAAAAAAAAATATTCATTGTTATTGTTACTATTATTATCAATATTATTGATTTCTTTATGCATGCTATATGTTGGGTTAAGAACTAAAGTTTAGACCATAATTTTGGATCGGGTCTTTACATTTTGTAGGCTTGTAATTATATCAATATTAAAAATTTATAATAATAATAACGATGATGATAATAATGAACAAAAGAATTTCATATAATTTTATGTTATTATAATTTATAATAATTTATTAGGATTCTATTTCGAAGGAAGAACACAGCGAACAAAACATAATATTTCGGAGTATGAATCCAATGAACCAAAAGCCATAATACATAATTCCAAAGAATTCTATTATGATACTGCATTCTGAGAAAAATAGATTTTGAGAAATTAGATTCCAATCAACGAACCAAACATGACCTAAGTGGCTTCAATTTTACTTTGGGTCCGAAGGTGTATCTTAGTGTCACGGTCTAAAGAAGGACAAGTGGTACCCTTAAATTTAGAGAGCAAGGCTCCAATTTTAAGTCAAAAAAATACAAGCACGTCAATTTTAGTAAGAACCAAGGTTGGACGTAAAAGAGGGAGTTATTTATTTATTTATTTATTTATTTATTTAAGAACTAAAATAGGATATTTACATATTTATGAACCAAAATGAATTAAATCTCAAAACCTAGAAATTACTAAAATAAAATATTTGGAAGATTTAGGGTCAATAAAAAATAAAAAATAATTGTATTTTGTTTTGAATTTCACTATCATTGGAGAATCAAATGCATAATCTCTTGATTATGGATTACAAATACTGATTCTAATTTGTAATATGAAGTGAAAATAAATTAACACTAAACCAATAATCAATCGTGTCACCGATCCATTCGATGATTCTTGGGTGTTAACAAAATTAGATGCTTTTATTTTGATTCTACAATGCCCTTCTAAATTAAGAATAAAAAATAGTGTTATCTTTCACTCTCAATTTGTCCTTTCTTTTCTACCTTTTCCACTAAGAAAAGTAAAGTCTATATTCTTATTTATGTTGCTCTTTTATATATCTGTCCTTCATAATTTGTCTCACACACTATAATTAAAGAGAAAAAAATAAGTGTAATAAAGTATCATTTTGGTCCATCAACTATGATTCTCATTTCGATCTCTACAAAAATGATCAAATTTTCAATTTTAATTCTGAAACTTTATAAAAAAAAAACTTTAAAAGAGTGATTAAAAAACTTGATGAGGTAGCAAGTAAAAAACAATAAAAAAAAAAATTTCAAATAATCTATGGACTTTCATCCTATTCCTCTTTCTTAATTTTTATCCCTCTTTGAATCCAAAGAAGTGGCAAATGGCTGAACTTTTATGGCCATCTTCATAAACTCCAATAGTTCCTTCTAATTCGAATTGAATGACATGTTTCAATCAATCCAATTGAATTGGGCTTCAAATTTAATACGTTTATTTTTTTTAGGGAAATTGTAATAGATAGTAACTTTTAGAAAAAAATTACAAATATAGACAAATTTTATAATAATTGCAATCTTATTTTTCTATTTATAATTAATTAAAATATAAATGATGTTATCTCCACTTTACCCCTACCAATTTGACCGGCTCTTGCCTTTACTTATACCTCAAAGTTTATTATTGATTTTTTATTTTTTATTTTTCTGAATAAAAAATTATAGTAACTTTTTATTTTGAAATATGTTTTTTTAACAATTTTTTGAAATAGGTTTGATGGCAATTAATGATTTTTTTTTTCAATACTTTGACTTCTAATTAGTCTTTTCGTTTCAACTTTTTTTTTTCATCGATGAAAAAGAGAAATTTAATTATTTTATCTTTTCTATATTTGAAATTAGAAAGTAGAATTATTTTTTACAATTTTCACAATTATATAGTTAGATAAGCTTACTTTTATCTTTTATAATCGTATTTGTTAGTATTAATAATATTTTCTTATAATACTTATTAATAATATAAAATATTGTATAAATAAGTATTTATAATAGTATTAATAATTATAAATACAAATACAGTATTAATATAATACTTGAATACTTGTATTTGTTTAACCTTAAATTTATAAATACTATATTTATTTTAATTAATACCATTATTAATATGTATTTAGATATGAGATTAATAATCAATGTCGTTTAATATTAAATTATTAAACTATTTTCACAAATATATTTTAGTTTTTTAATTAAAAAAATGAAACTTACAAGAGTATTACACAGTACTGTATTAATAATATAATACTATATTAATAAAAAATAATAATGTATTAATTACAAGATTACTCAAATTCAAAAAATAATTACAAAAATTGTCACTTAAAATATAGCAGAGGTATTAATAATAATATAATTTTAATAATACATAATAATATAATAATACACAATATTGTATTAATAACAAATAATACTGTATTAATAACCTATAATACTATATTAATAATAAATAATAATGTATTAATAAGTATTATAATATAGTATTTAACTGTATTTATGATTGTGGTTGTAAATATTTTCAAATTTATTATAAGTGTAAGTTTCCTGTTTTTATCATCTTTGAAGGGTGTGTTTAGATATGTTCAATCTTAAATCGATAAATAATGTATTTATTTATTTAATATAAATACTGTATTTATATTTTTAAAAATAAAAATTATATTTATATTTAAAAAATAAATAAATACCATAAACATTAGTCATGAGATAAATAATGTGTATATATATATATTTTAAAAAGATAAATGCTATATATATTAACCTTTGGCATTCTATTAAAAAAATCATTATTAAATAATTAATAAATAATACAAACAAATATAAAGTTAGATGAATTAATACTTATATGTGAGATAAATGCATAAAAATACAATATATATATATATATATATATATATATATATATATATATACTAGTCGTGAAATATGGTACTAATTCAGTATTTAACCTAAGTAAATAAAATGTTACCGTACACGTGTACATAACATAATCAATAGCACAAAAACAACAATAATCAATAAATCATTTTTTTATTTGAAACTCGTATTTGTATATTAATACATAATTATAATTAAAGATTTTAGGTATTTTGAAAAAAATAAAAATAACAACCTAACAAAAT
Source organism: Sicyos edulis (assembly GCA_036507275.1). Taxonomy (NCBI): domain Eukaryota; kingdom Viridiplantae; phylum Streptophyta; class Magnoliopsida; order Cucurbitales; family Cucurbitaceae; genus Sicyos; species Sicyos edulis. Next base: position 43,589,486 of record CM071847.1, on the reverse strand, counting down.
AAAAAAAATTGAGGAAATAAAAATTGGACATTTTAAAGAAAACCATTTGTCATCTGAAAAATTTTAGGCGGAAGAGAAAAAAGTCTACAATTTGATTAATTTAATGGGGAGGGTATTTATGTCTTTTCATTATAAAAGGAAAATTTTATTAAAAGTCATAGATCCATTCTTGCTAAATTTTATAAATGTGAATACATTTGTAAATTCTTTCTTCAATCTGCCTACACCTGCTAAAAGCCCTTTTTTTTATTGTTTTCTTTTTCTAATTAATTTATCAAATTCTAAATCATGATTAACATTTTTTATAAAAAAAAAATTGGCAAAATTTAAGGACAAAAATTGGACTTTTAATAGTCTAGTGACCAAAATTAACAAAGTTAATAGTTTAATAACCAAAACGATATTTAACCCTCTTAATTTGTTTAGACTTTTATGGGTTTTTCTTCTCCTTTTTAGATTTTAAGATTTATGCTTGATTTTGTTTGTTTTTTTTTTTTACATTTGAAAATATTAAACAAATATTACAAACAAAAACTTTCTTTTGTTTTTTGTTTTCTTTCCAAAACCTACTTGGATTTTTTTGGAAAAATAAGTATATAGTAGATCAGACAAGAAGGAAACCCGTAGTTGGGATGACATATTTACACTTAGTTTTAAAAAATATGTTGATAATTTTTTAAAATGTGTGTGATGATTTTGTTTCTCCTCGATTTTCAAATAATTTTATTCATTAAAAATCATCTATTAGATTTATGTATACATTCTAAACGTTGCCTTTGTAAAAAAATTATTTTTTAAATTATTAAATTTCAATGTGTTTTTGCATGGTTTGTTTATTTTTTTTCATTATCTTTACGGAAGTAGATAAAAGAATAGTATTCTTATTTTCTGAATTTTGATAATGTATAAAATGTAAGAAAATATCACAATTACTTGCAGGTTACTTCTTTATCATTAAGCCACCATACTCATTTTAGCTTTTTGTTTGAAGTGTTTGATGTCACTTAAACAACATTTGCTATCTTATTATTATTTAAATCTGTATAAATATTTTTGTATTTCAAAAGTAAATGGGCCCAGAAACAAAACGATGGCGGCCCAATTATGATTCATAAGCCCATTTCTTCGCGATATGGGGGCTTTTGCGATGGTTCTAGAAACGCAATTTGTTGCGTGTGTTTTTTTATTTAGCTGAAGTCGGGGCATGACTTAAAAAGTAATATTCACTTACTTGACCTAATATGAATTATATCTTAAATTCAAAAGGTAAAAAAATGAAATAAAGAAAAATAGAATGTGACTCATATTAAACCATATAAGTGGGTAATTTTTTTAATTCATGCTCAGACATGACTTAAATATTCATTTTTAAAAAATATGTTTTTTTAGTACATATGCGAGGAGGGGGGACAAATATCAATTTTAAAGATCTGTGCGATGCTGGTGTTGGTTTACAACTAAATAATGAAACCAATAATCCATTTGTTTTTTTTTTTGTTAATTTGTGAACGTACTCTAAAAATATATATCTTTCTTTATTTTAATATTAAAAAAATTGATCCTTTTAATATCAAAAGATATTTTTTCAATACATTGAATATTTACTTCAAAAGTGATAATTTTTTAAATAATAAATTTTATATATATTTAATAAAATATGTTGAGTGCAATAAATAGTAAGTATATCATGTTTCCTACATTTTAGCAGTAAATTTAAATCATAAAAAAATAATTTCAATATAATATTGAATTTTATAACTATTTTTTTACGTTAGTTAAATTTATTAAAATTCTTAATATTTTATTTTGAGCTAAAAAATAATATATGTTATTATTTAAAAAAAACTTAATAAAATTTATCGTATTAAAATTAAATTTTATCTATGATTTTTAAAAATAGATATTCTTTAGTTTTTTCAATTTTTTTATTAATAGACCAATTACTATTGAATTATAAAATTTATAAGAGTTATATCATTATTATAATTATAAATATAAATAAACTAAATATATTTATTAGTATATATGTATGAACTTACTTTTAACCTCAAATGATAATTTTATCATTCTTCAAAAAAAAAAGTTACATCTCCAAGTCTGAACAATTAAGCAAGATCCCTACAAAAATTATTACAACAAAAGAAAAGTTGGATGAAAGTTAAGATAAATAGTCCAACAAAAATAAGATAACTAATTTCTTTATTATAAAACAAAAAAAAAGAAACCAATAAGGGTAACCCCAAACAAAGACAACGTTTGAGAATTATATATATATATATATTAATAGTAGAAAATCATTGTTACCAAACTTTTGAAACTGAAAAATTTATACACTTTAGCTTCAGTATTCAAACATTTTTTTCAAAATCTCCAAGTCTTTTTTTTAAAGGTAACAATTATGCAAAAATTGTTGCAACAAATGAAAAATTAGATGAAAGTTAAAGGTAAATAATTCAATAAAACTAAAATAACTTATTATAAAGAAAAATAAAGAAAAGTAAATTCAAGCAAATAGAAACTGTTATTGTCAATAAAATGTAGAGAACTATTTATAGCATTGAAAAATTCAATTAATTATTTTAATTAGAATATAAAATGTCAAATAAAATTTATGAGATTTGATAAAAATATCTTATTTTCTAGATTATAAAGATGATGAAAATTTAAATGATATTGAATATATTTTCATTTGATTGTTGAAATCTCTTATTTTCTAACTTAATCATAAAATCTATGAGATTTGATAAAAATATTTTATCTTCTACGGATGAAAATCTAAATGATATGGTAAATATCTTCTACATTGTTTACATTTTATTTTTTATATATATTTCAAAGATGGCAGGTTTGTAATGTAGAATATGACTTAAAGGTAAAATTGTTCAAAAATGATTTTCCACTTAAGTCGTACAGCTAGTATGATAAGCCACACTTTAAGATAGTATGATATGATTTTATGTTTGTGTGGAAAAAAATAATTTAGGCCAACAATGTATCAATTTTAACTTCAAATTTTCAATTGCATGAATTTAACCTAAAATTTGGTAGATTGTTTCCATTTCAACCACATGTTTCAATTTCATCGATTTAAAGATCAATCTAGAATAAATATATCAATTTATACCATTGACTAAGTTCCATTTAAATTGTCACTAAAAATTTTCACACAAGGAGCCTCCAAAATATATACAATTTTTTCAAAAAAAAGTATATATTTTTTTAAGAACTTGTTTATTTACTTTTTTGAAAACAGAACTTATTTAGATTTAGTTTAGTCGTAAATTTTTTTTGTTTGTTTATTACATTTAAATTTGATGATGAACAATCAAATGAGTTGGAAATGTAATTGATTATTTTGTTTAATATTAATTCTAATTTCAATCTCAAAATTGATACTTGACTTTTTTGTAAACGTAGAGCAAATATCTTTATAAGAGCGAAATTGGGATTCCTAAATATAAAAGTCCACATGTTATTTTATTTTATTGGTTATTTTTATTTAAATGTATATAAAAAGAAACAAAAGCCTCGCAGAAACGCAGGAAGATTGAAGAACTCGGAATAATCACAAAGTTCAAAGAAAACAAAATCGGATTTTGATTGTTGGTTAAGGAAGCGAAAACGCGTACAAACACGAATCGGAGGTCTGATTGTTCGCCGGATTCTTGCTTTTTCCGGTCGGAGGATTCGTAATCTTAGGGTTTTGCTCTCTTTTTTCCCTTTTTAATCCCGGAATCGATTACCCTTCCGACCGATGTTCAAGTTTTGGTATATTATCTTTCTCTTTTTCATGTTTTTGGATTGGAATTTCTTCTTTAATTCGTTTTCGGTTCTGATTTTTCGATTTTTTGGCGTACTGTGTATCATTTTCTCGATTAAGCTGCCTTTTTATTCAACTTGGTGAGTTGATTGGAAAAATAGTTTAGGGTTCCTTTTTGGCTGTGAATTGAGCTTTAATCGCTTGTAGTTGCGTCGCTTCTGGCTGTTTGAATTTCCTTTGTTCAAGCATCTGCTTGCGGTATCTGCTTTTATGCTCAATTTGTAAAAAGTTATTGTTTCAAAGGCAAGCAGATTGATGTTTTATATCTTTGAGATGAAGGTTTGTCCCTTTTGGGGGTGCTTAAGGGGCAGATTTACTCAGCATAGACTTTTTCTGGACTGCATTCAAGCATTTCAAACCCAATTTCTTGAACCTTCAACCCCATTCCCATCTAGGTTATTCTAAAAGATGTCTTCATAGTGTATTTGAGAAGTGACGGACTAAATGCACGTAAAAGAAACATTATTCGGGATGTGCGGGATGTGCTCTCCTCAGGGTCTACTTGTGACATTTATTTGTATCCATTCCTTCGATATCTTTGGTTGCCTGGTTTAGGAACAGAAGCGAAGCTCCGATTTCCCGATTTCAAAAGAAAAAAAAGAAAGAAAGATTATTCGGAGTGCTTCGTTGCCCCTGCCCTGCCATCTTTCTGAAGCAACAATTGGAAAGTTTGTACTTTCTTAAAGCAACCACATATATGATATAGCATGCAGGAGAGTATTTTCACTGTTGTGGTGTGGAGAATTTGTTCGTCTGGGAAAAAGGACTTGGACTAGTATACCTTCATCTGGATTCAACATCACTTATTTTTGTCTTTTTTTGATTACCGAGCAGTGTATTCCATCTTACTTAGCTCTGGATTTTCCTTACGTTCACATTCAGTTGGTTGAAAAAGTTGTGTTCTTAGTTTCTAACCTGCAACATTTTTTCTTGATTGGTGCTTTGGTCTATTTCACTTGAACTGTTGGTTTTGTTATGTGATTTGTTTCGCCATAGACACATTTGAGCGTTTTTGTATCCACTTTTAGGGGATCTCAAGACGAACAGGTACGTCCTTCACAAGATGTTTCCACACAATCATGGTATCCGCCATCTGTTAGCTCCTCTCGCCCTGCAACCCCTGGTAGAGCCTCCTCCAACCATTCCAGTTCACAAAGGCTTTCTGATAGGCCACAATCTCCCTCACACGTTTCGCCTGCTGAAGCTGCCGGAATTATTTCTGCTTTGAAGGACAAAAGGTAAAGCTCTAGTTTCCATGACCATGACTACCATAAATGATGCTTGTGCCACTACTTTCTTTGATTTTCAGTGACTACAGTCATATTTAAAAAAATTGTTGGTTTTTGGATTATTATTTTCAGTTATTTTGACCTTTATTTGCATGTTTATGGGTGATGTTGGTTGTACAAGTTTTTTTAGTATTAGTTTTGTGGCTTTTGATTTCCAATTTTGTCATGAACTACCTGAACCAGATTGCAACCTTCTTGCTTTCATCTTTTGAGGATATTGATCAGTCTTTTTTTTTTCTCCCTTCTAAATTTGGTCAGTGTTGATGACTTTCGAAAGCTTTTGTCGGACAAGGATGCATATAATCAATTTTTTCATTCACTTGACCAGGTCAAAATTCAGAACAATGTAAGTTACAACTTCCCTTCTTGGTTCTTAAACTGAGAAATTTAAGCTTAAATGTTAATTTGGTTGTTTCGGACAGAGGATAACTAATATCCTCATCTGATGTTTTCAATGGAGCGGATTGTTTATTTATTTTTTCATGCGTCTTTATTATTTCTGATTCCGTACTAGCAAATTGCATTGCAGTTTTCTTGATTTTTCCTTACAGACTAGTAACTTTTAGGCACAGTATGTTTTCTACTATTTCCTTTCGATATTTCAACGAAGAGTTGATTTCATGTTCGGAGAACATAGCATTTGATCTCGGAGAAATTTCAGTTTGGAGAGGATTGTTATATTATATATTGATCTTGATCTCCATAGTCTATACATCCTGAACTTTGTGTCGACAGAGTGAGTTATAACCATCATGGACTGGGTCTGTTGTAGTGTAGTGCCTACTTTGATTCCAAGGTCTGATCGGAAATCCTTATTGGTTGGCACAAGTAAGCCAATCAAAACTGATAGTAAGGTCTACAGCAAACTGCTCCATGTAAAACGATCAGCAAAATCTGACTACCAATTTTCAATCGATATTATGACTGACCGGATTTTTTTTCCCCTTTACTATCGGCTTTGAATTCAATAAGTTTGGAATTCTTTTTAGTTTAAGGTGGGAACTGGCAACATCTCAATGATTAGCTTCATAGGAAGAATAACATTTTAATTTATATACATAAATTAAATTTCCTTGGTGGAAGGTTTTGGCTTGGATCAATTCTTCCAAGGATCTTTCACGTGTGCTTTTACCATGTTCTGATGCTGTCTGTATTCTTTTTTCTGTACGCATCCATTTCATTTCCAGGGAAGGAGTTTGACGTGCTTGAACCCTAACTATCCAAAAAATAACCTCTAACTTCCTAGACCTCCGCTATGCGGGGCCACCCACTCACTCTTAAGTGTCAAATTCAAGTCCGTTGTCCACATGACTTGTTATGGGACGAAAACCCTCGAGGAATCTCCACATTGGTGTGATATTGTCCACTTTGGGCATAAACCTTCATGAGTCTTTTTTATTTCACCTGAAAGGCCTCGTATCAATGGAGATGTTTGTCCTCCCTTATAAACCTATGATCTATCCCTTATTTAATCAATGTGGGATTACAGTTTGTCTGTATTCTCGACATGACTAACACGTGCATAGTAGTTACTTTTTCAAGTAGCACACGCCTAATAATACATGAAAATTGTAGAGCGGTTACCATACCTTCTGCAACCATATCAGTTAGGTCTATGCGTCAAAATCAATTATTTTAGTAGCCGTTTGCTTTATGACCTCTTATATTTTTCATGTGATTTTTGTAATTAATCCAAATTATTGAAGCTTCTGAATTATAATATGATATGGCTTTTTAATATTCTTCTTTCTAATTTTAAACTTTTCCTGATGGGGTTTTTTCTGTTTTCATTTTTTAATAATTTTCACCAGCTAAGAGATGAGCTGCGTAAGGAAACCCTTCAGCTTGCTAGTAAGTAACATACATTTTTATAAAGACACTTATGCTTACTTTTCCTTATACTTCCGTATTTCTTTACGCGACAAGTGTCAATCATGATTTTAACTTGAAAGGTGAGAACTTGGAAAAGGAACCACGCATCATGGAACTTAGAAACCAGGTATGTGGTTATTAGAAGATAGTTAATTATTTTCCATGTTGAATGATTCGCTCGCCCCCCATGCTGAGCTCTTCCCATCGGTTCATTTTCTCACAGTGCAGAATAATCCGGACTACTGAACTGGCTGCTGCTGAGGAGAAGCTGAACGAGCTTGACCAAAAGAAAGAGGAGATTTTGAACCTCTGTTCTCGTGCTTCGCTTCTCCAAAGGCTACAAGGTATGTTTATTATAATTTTTTTTTTTTTTTTTTGTATTCTTGAGTGTCTGGACCAGCTTACATACACTTCGACTATTCTAACGGAACATACTGCTCCGCCTAACCCTACAATATTTTGATGTGAAGAAAGTCCATGGATATTGTTTTCTGTTATCATTGGTAATTGTCAAGAAGGCTTGAACACTTCTTTGATAAAATACAAATTACTTCATTGAAAAGAAGAGGGAGCAATTAAAGGCAAGGGAGATTGGGCATATCTTGCCAAGGAAAACTGGGCCTACAAGAAACATCCCTTATTTGTTTTAATGAGTAGAGTAGAGTAATTGAGGGGAACCCCTTGTAATGCTCCAACTAGAGGCAAGTAAAAGACATTTATAGATAATGAGAGAAGGTCATGAGTTTGGAACTTCTTTGGGATTCTCTCTTTGAGATTGTTTTGGTTAAATTACAAGTTTAAAGTTCAAACCCCCTGGTTTCAGGTTTGTGTCTACTTAGCCTCTAAAGTTTTGAAAGTGTCTAATAAATCTCTCAACTTTCGACGGCTTTAAAACGCAGAACTTGTGTGTTTGCAGAGAGAATGAAGGAGACAGAAGAGGAATCAGAGAATCTGCACAGGCAGCTCCTTGACAGAGAGATAGATTTGGGTTCTTACACTCACAAATACAAGAAGCTGCGTTCGAACTACCACCGCCGAGCCCTCATTCAACTTGCTGCCTCAACCACATGAACTGAAATGCAGCAGGCTACTGATAGTTGCAGCAATCATGTAAATTCTTACCCATAAAATTTACTCCTTTACTGCATATGCAACACTGCTACAAGCTCTCTTTTTCAGGAGTAGAGCTTGAAATTTGAATCATTTCAACCCAAGATGATTTTTCTACCTGTCGCTATGAATCTGTTCGTTTTTACTGATAATGATAAGTTGATTTTTTGTTTGGATTTTGATGATCCTTTCTCTTTTCTTTTGTAATTGTTGTAAAAATGATATATGTCCTTTTTTGCTTTACATTATTTTTCTACTTATACTTCACAATTTGCTAGCTAGCACCCCTTTCATTCATACTTCTATGTAGTTATACTTTATAAGTTAAAAACTATTTTATTTTGGTTTATATATTGTTTGATGGTTCTAATTTTGGTTCAGGTTTCTTAAATCAATTCATATTTGGTTACTACATAAGAGAGTTTATTTTTTCTCTCATTGAGCTCTATGTCCACTTTCTCCTTGATGGACAATGACAGTTAATTATCTGATCTGCATTGTTATATGTTTGATTAATTTGTCCAGTGATAATTTGATGGCTTAAAAGGTGTTGATAAACGTTTTAGCTCGTTGCTAATTTAAATAGAGCTCAATTAGTTAAGGTAAATCAATTTTTTAATCAAAATTCCTTTTCTGTTGTCAGACAAAAACTTTTATATTTGCCTCTACTCCTTGTCATGAATCAATAGTTTGGAAATTTTTGTTTAGAAATTGATCATAGAAAGAGAAATGGTTGGAAAACATTTGTTTAGGATAATTGGTAGAAAAATCTTTTTTGCAGATTGATGATGTCAGGAAGGGAAGATGTAGGAAATCTTGTTTGAGGTTAGGGATTGAGAGATGTATAAAAACTTTATTTGTTAGGGATGGAGGGAAGATGTAGAAAACTTTATTTGAGGGGGATGAAGGAGCTAAATTTTTTCAATTCATCTTCTGAATAAAAATATTTATATTATTATCCAAAATTTAAATGTATTTTTTAAATTTTCTTTTAAATTCTTTTAGAAATATAAATCTTTTAATTCCTTCAAATTATTATTAATTATTAAATTAATTTCAATTTTTAAAAGTAAGAACCAAAACCAAAATGGATTAAATTCTAGCATCTTAAATTATAAAAAAATATATTCTAATTTCTTAAAATCATAAATTCATAATAATGAATTGATGAGTATCAAAAACTTCCATTAGTTAAAAGATGGTAACATTTGTTATCCTTACAAAGGATCTTGAGTTTGCCTCAAAGTTAAAAAGAAAATGACAAAATAGGAGAAAAGAGACAGTTCAAAGTTAAAAATAATCGTTAAAAAATAATAATAAATAAATAAATAATAACTTTTGAGTTTATTATTTGGAGCGAGCAGTTTTAGGAAATCTTTTCTACCACCAAACCCAAACAGCCTACCTCCTGCCTTCCCAACCCCTAAACACGCCCATAGTATCGTGTCATGAGAGTGTGTATATATATATTTTTTATTTGTTATTTTTTATTTTTAATTGAAAATTCAAAACTTTAGTTGACTATATCCAAAGTAAACATACCCGTCGCTAGAGCTGACATCAGAAAATATCGAAGGAATTGAGATATGAAATATATCTACAGATTAATGAAAGTTCAAGCTCGCGACCAGACTTATGTGATGAGAATATTGATGGCTCAGAGTCGTCAAAAGTTCGTACATTGAACACTCCACAAACACAGCCATTGTCTTTATTGTTCTTCCAACCTAACTAAAAATTAAAAAATAGGTAAAACCATTCTAAAATGAAGAATAAATTAAAAAATAGGTAAAACCATTCTAAAATGAAGAATGTGAAAAAACTCAAAACCCCACACAATTACATCGAAACATACCTTTGCTTTTCATGTACACACACTACAAAAAGGATTGCATATACTAATACAACTTTCAGCTCTTATAATAAAAGCATGCAAAGATGAAAGGACAGTCATTTTATATATATATATATGTGTGTGTGTGTGTGCCAAGGAGTTTTGTTTGTTTCTTTTGCTATGGGTTGAACAACTTTTCTATCTGAAGAGATATGAATTATGGTTATGGCTTACATTGCTTTGACCGGCGCAAGTGTGCTAAGGGGGAGAAACAGATTGCTTGCTTCATTCAACAAGACGATCCAGCTCTTTCTCCCATTTTAGTCCAATCATTTGACGCCCAAAAGGAACTATTAAGTTGTACCGAAAAACCTGCAAATGGAAACTACATTTAATACCCCCTTTGCACAATAGTTGTGGAATATAATACTAAAATCAGACCACAAACTAGCTAAAGGGGCAGGGAAAGAAAAGAGCATCCATTGAGACATGGCTCTCTCTCTAACTTTTTCTCTCCCACATCTCTCTTCCAAAAAAACCATCGCCGTCTTCTTTTGTTTTTTCTGATGAAACACCAGAACACCGGTCAGTTAAAAATATGGATCCGCCAAAGCACCCGCGCTCTACGAATGTGGAAAGGAAGACATACACCATTGATATTGATTCTCGATACAGGGGAAGTCGTGTTAAAATATCTGAGACCTCGAGAGACCGTGCCTTCTTCATCTCGCTTCACTGGTCGTCCCTAGAATGGCTGAAGAAAACCTTCCAAACTCTTCTTAATACCCCTCTAAACCACAAGTTCTTTAAAGAGTCGAAGTTGGATGACTACACCCTTTGGGTGGAAAAATCTAGTAACAAAAGGGGTTATTATGCAGAGATTATCAGGAACGATTCAAATGGAGGTAACACTAAGATTGTCATCCCTTGTGGGGAGCAGAGATGGGGCTGGAAGACTTTTTATATGTTACTGGTGGGGAAGAAGTCCTTGGCACAAATTAATTGCGAAAAGGAGAAGTTTAATGCAACAGAACCTCCACCCACCTTCCCAGAGACTTCATTAAAGTCATCTTTAAATCCCCACTCTTCTTATAGTCAGATTGTACAAAAGGGCTCTCACGCATCACATACCATCACCAAAGGAAAGTTAATAGCTAAATCAACCAAGGCTGTTTACAGACCCAAGCTGACTCAACCATTTTATGAATCCAACGATTCTAGCGTCCTTCAGAATTGGGAAGAAAAGACAAAGGGTGGTGCAGTTATTGTTTATCGAAGGCATTTTCATGACGAATGGAATCTGATTGAAAAAGAGTTAACGACAGTACTCGAGATGTCCTGTGTTCTTCAGCCCCTTTCTACAGATAGAGTATTGCTCTCTGTCTCCTTTAGAGATCTGTCACAACTCCCCCTGCGGTACAAGGAATGGACAGTAATAGGCTCTGTTTCGATTAAATGTAAATTGTGGAGCTCTGAAAACCAACTGGTTGACTTAAAAATCCCATCCTACGGGGGTTGGATCAGGATCCATCATCTTCCTCTTGATAGATGGAATTTGGAATCGTTCCATTTCATTGGAGAAGCTTGTGGTGGTCTTGTGGAGGTTGGGCAAAAATCGATTCACCTTAGAGATTTATCAGAGGCCAGCATTCAGGTCAAGGAGAACTCATGCGGGTTCATTCCGAAAGTCGTTTGCCTTCCTTCTTCATCATCAACTCCTATCAAGGTGCTCATTTCGCTTTTTTCCGTGCTGCAAACCATTTCGGGTTTGACTTGGGAGGCAATTCTTCACCGGAAATCTCCTTGCCGGTTAGGTCCCTTCCGTCTGAATCTGTGCAAGCTGGAAAAGGTATTCTTGGGCCTTTCCCCGGAGCTGCCTCGCGTCAGGCCAAAGTCTCCATTATACCCTCTGACGCGCCGAAAGTCGATATCTGTCCTGGGGAGATTGATGGTTCTCTCTCTTGCTCTGTCGATGATGGGGTCAACTCTACTCTTTCCGGTACGGCATTGATCTCTACCGTGCATCCTCTCTTTCCTCTCCCCTTATCCGACCCGATTATCCATCCTCCTACTTTTTCTGACCCTATTATCCTTTCTTTTTCTGACCATCCCCTGCCCTGTCTTTCGAGAATCGGCCCCACTGAGCTCGACCTTTCAACCAACCCCATTCTTCCTGAACCAATCCCTTTGGCAATTTGCCATCCGGATTCCCCACGCTCTCTCTTGCCTATACCTGTTCTCTTAAACCTTTCCTCAAAACTGCCTGTCACTATCAATGACCAACCCACCTATCTTTTTCCGGGAACAAAACACCACACAAAGCCTTTCGATAGTGATCATGATGATCTGTCCAGCCCTTACCCATCATCCAACCCTTCTTCACCCAAAACCCCTCTTTCATCGACTCTTCCCTTACAACCTTCTCTGCCTCAACACCTTTTGACTCTCCAAAATCCTCCGTACCCTCTAGACCCATCCATCCATGCCTCTTCATACCTTAAGCCAGGTTTAGATTGGCTTAACCCTCTTGGGCCTGGCGTTCTCCCTCTTGCCACAAAGCTTCCTAAAATTGTTAAGGAGGAGAGGAGAAAGAGTAGGGTGATGAGAGAGATCATCAATCTTCAATCCAGTGTTAACTATGAAAAATCTATCTCTAGACACAACAAGGGTGGGGAATCACTCTCTACATGAATATTATCTCTTAGGAATGTCAAGGGCATTGGTTTGGCTGATAAAAGGGCGGTTGTCAAATCGTTTATTATGAAGTATAACCCTTCTATCATTATTTTACAAGAAACAAAGCTTGCAAAGATTGACAATTGGACCATCAAGTCTCTTTGGAGTTCCCGGGATGTGGGCTGGTTTTCTCTTGATGCTATTGGCTCTTCGGGAGGGATTCTTATTATGTGGAATGATTCCTCCTACTCTGTATCTACCCCCATTAAAGGTACTTTCTCCCTGTCCTTATATTTTTCTATTGCTGACGGTTCTTCCTTTTGGGTTTTGGGTATTTATGGCCCCCTTCTAGGATCGAGGACAGACCGATGTTTTGGCCGGAGCTAGAGGAACTCGCTCGAAAGTGTAGAGGTGCATGGGTCCTTGGGGGAGATTTTAACATCATTCGGTGACCTAGTGAGAAATCTGTGTGGAGAAAGCCTACTGCTGATATGCATCTATTCAACAATTTCATTGAAACCCATGACCTTATTGATCCTAATCAATCTAATGGCCAATTCACTTGGTTAGATTTCAGAGAAAGTCCCACTCTTTGCAGACTGGACAGATTCCTTGTCACGGAAGATTTCTTGGCTATTTTTCCCCATCTGATGAATAAAAGACTTGAGAGGAATACATCCGATCATTATCCTATTCAACTTGCACTGGAAAAACAGAATTGGGGTCCCACCCCCTTTAGATTCCAAAACATGTGACTGTTGCATAAAGATTTCTATCCAAAGCTTGAATACTGGTGGTTGAACACACCTTTGAGGGGCAGACCGGGTCACGGTTTTATACAGAAATTGAAGGCCTACAAGCTTGTGTTGAAAGAATGGAACCGTTCTACTTTCGGTTGTATCAAGACACAAAAGGAAGATCTTTCGGCTGAACTTGCTATTCTCGATGACTTGGAGGAAGGGGGTTCTATCCTTCCGGTTCAAATTGTTCAAAGATCATCCATAAAAGCCAACCTTATGGAGCTAGCTTTAAAAGAGGAGACTTTATGGAGGCAAGCTTGCAAAAACAAATGGTTGGATGAGGGAGACAAGAATTCTCACTATTTTCATCGCATTGTTGCAAGTAGAAGAAGGAAAAATACTATTATCGAGATCATGGGTAGTGATGGAAATGGAAGACTCCGAGATTGAATTGGAATTTCCCAATTTCTTTAGCAGCCTCTATCAAAAAAAGGAGGGGCATCGTTTTATCCCTACTAACGTGGATTGGGATTCGGTTAATGAGCAACAAGCATCCTACCTTGAACGACCCTTTACTGAAATGCAAATTCATAGAGCAGTTATGGACCTTGGTTCAAATTAATCTCCTGGCCCAGATGGTTACACAGCTGAATTCTTTAAAAAATCTTGGAACATCCTTAAACATGATATGAAGAGGGTGTTCCAGGAGTTTTTTAAGAATGGTATTATCAATGCCAGTGTTAATGAGACCTATGTCTGCCTCATTCCTAAAGTAGCTGATGCAAGGAAAGTCGGTGATTTTCGGCCTATTAGCCTAACCACAGGCATGCACAAGATCATTGCTAGAGTCTTGTCTGAAAGATTAAAGAGTGTTCTCCCTTTCATTATCACCGAGAATCAGTCTGCATTTGTTGCGCATAGACAGATTCTGGACCCCATACTGATCGCTAATGAAATGATTGAGGAATGGTATAGGAAAAAAAGGAGAGGTTTCATTGTAAAGCTTGATATTGAGAAAGCATTTGACAAGGTGGATTGGGATTTCTTAGAAGCTTTGTTGCTTGCAAAAGGCTTTGGGAAAAAATGGAGGTCATGGATCAGAGGCTATGTTTCCTCTGCAAATTTCTCTATCATTATCAATGGTCGTCCTAGAGGAAAGATCATTGCATCTAGAGGACTTCGCCAGGGTGATCCCCTTTCTCCTTTTCTTTTTATCATCGTTATGGATTGCTTCAGTCGTATAATGAATAGAGCTACTGAACGAGATTTCTTTAAGGGTTTCTCGGTGGGGGTTAACCCTCTCCATATACATCATCTTCAGTTTGTTGATGATACCCTTCTTCTATCGAAATTTGATTTGAATTCTATGGATAATATGATGGGTATAGTCCATTTCTTTGAATTGATGTCTGGATTAAACATCAATATGCATAAATCTGAGATCTTGGGTTTAAATCTCGAGGAAGAGACGATTCTTGCATATGCTGACAAATATGGTTTCAAGAAGGTATCGTGGCCTACTCTTTACTTGGGTCTTCCTCTAAATGGAAAACCTAGGTCCTCGAGTTTCTGGTTGCCTATGGTTGCCTCACTCTAATTCAAGCCACTCTTGCAAACTTGCCCACATATTACATGTCTCTATACCAAATGCCATGCAAGATGATCACCATCCTCGAGAAGCTGATTCGAAAATTCCTCTGGAGAGGAAGGAATGAAACAAAGGGGATGAACCTTGTGAAATGGGATAAGCTCCCCATGAACATTGAAGAGGGGGGTCTTGGCATCCACGGTATAAAGCTCAAGAATTCTGCTCTCCTTGCAAAATGGGCATGGAGATTCACAAAAGAACATACTGCTTTTTGGAGGCGTGTGATTGCCGCAAAATATGGATACTCTCACACAATGGACTTAGCAAACAGTAGGCTTGGGCGATACGCAAGAGGTCCATGGAAAGAGATTTCGCAACATAGCCATTTGATTCTTAACAATATGGCCAGCAAAGTTGAGAATGGTAGACACACGAATTTTTGGAAAGAACATTGGACTTCTACTGCCCCCCTTATTGTTCTTTTCCCTAGACTTTATGATTTATCTTGTAAAAAAGATGTTACTGTTTTTGAGATGTGGAATGTTGTGGATAATTTTTGGAGTATGGGTTTTAGGAGGAACTTAAAGGATGAGGAAGTGATCGATTTCGGTTCCCTTATACAAATCCTGGATAGTATTCATCTCACACATGTAGAAGACATACCTTTATGGAAGCTTGATCCCTCAGGATCCTTCTCTACAAATTCTTTAATGTGCAATTTGGAATCTAGAACTCCGAAGGCTCCTTCTCCCATTTTTCATGCCATTTGGGAAGGACCCTCTCCTCGGAAGATAAAATTTTTACTATGGGAAATCGCTCACAAGGCTATCAACACCAACGAGAAACTCCAAAGAAGACTACCTCACGGGTGCATCTCCCCCAATTGGTGTTCGCTATGCAAATAGGATGGAGAATCCCTTGAGCATATTCTATCAACCTGCACATATGCAAGGTTTTTTTGGATCTGGATTCATGAAGCTTTTAATTGGCATGGCCCTCTCCCTACCGACCCGATGATGCTTTTAAGCAATTGTCTGGTGGGTCATCCTTTCAAGGAAAAGGCCAAGTTATTATGGGAATCCTTTATTAGGGCTTTCTTCTGGAGCATTTGGTGTGAAAGGAACAATAGAATTTTCCAAGACATAGAAACTCCTTTTCATCGCTTCTTTGATGGCATTGTTTAGACAGTTGTAACTTGGATCAAGCACCATCGTTACTTTATTGATTACTCCTTCCTTTCCCTCCTTTCTAGTTGGAAAAGTATTTTGTAACTCTGTAATAGTCCTTATGGACCCCATTTCATCAGTAATGAAATTGTTTCTTCATCAAAAAAACAAAAAAAAAATTAGCTAAAAACATACACGTTAGAGGTTTGAATCTTGCTACTCCACATCTTAACTAAAAAAAATACTATAGATTGAGGATTAACTAATTTCTCTTTGAAAAACTACATCCAAATAATTTTTTTATAACTACTCAAAATAACTCCTCATTTCTGACCACTAATTTCTAATCATTCATTTTTTAACTACTCAAAATAACTCTTCATTCTTAATTACTCATTTCTAATCCCTCATTTCTCACTTAAAATAATTCATTTTTTAACTACTCATTTCTAATCGTTCTTCTTTTAACTACTCATTTTAAATTCACATTTAAATAAGTTATTGTCTCTAACTTCTCTACTTAAAAATACTACATCCAAACGAATTTTTTACTACAGCTCTCAATTTCTAACTACTCTAAATAACTTGTCAAAATAACTCCTCAAACTAACTGCTCATCCAAATCCAAAGATTCCAAACACCTCTGAAATTTAGAGGTGTAAGCTACAATCTTTTGTACGTATTTATAAAAAAATGCACTCTCAAACCTTGCCAGCAACCCCATTTTGCACAAGCAGCTTACTTGCTTCCTGCCCTCTCTGTTGGATTGAGGTTTAAGGAATGGCCGAATTTACCATAAAAATTAAATTAAATCTAAAAGTACCACTTTCACATGTGTAGTTTTACATATGTTTTGAACAATTTAGCCAAATTTTAAAAACTACATAAAAACTAGTTTTCAAAAAAGGAGTTTTTGTTTTTGAAATTTAGATAACAAATCAAATGTTTTATTAAACTAGACTAAACTTCATCATGGACAAATGATGAGATCTATGAGAAAACAAACCCAACTTTCAAACACGAAAATAAAAAACTAAAAGTTTAGGGGATAGAACAATGCTTAAATATAATTTAGAACCCAACTTTCCATGATCAAACTGATAACTAACCTTGTCATTGATGCGTTGCAATTGCACTTTCAGAGCCTCTGAACTCTCAGTCCACTTTAAATGATCATCATTGCCTTTACTTTCAAATGCACTCTTCAACGATGAGCGCCACACAGAGATACTGTTCCTAATCTCTTTGTTGAGTTCAACCCACTCGGGTGCGCATTGATTCCTCGACAAGATCCGATACAACGTGTCTTCTGCTGGATCAGCATGGGGATTAGTAGAGAGGTTAAGAGGTTTCCCTTTTCCAGGTAAGTTCTCGAACTGCCCTTCTTCCATGGAATTCCAAATCCTCCTCTCAACAACATTTATCAGATCAGTTTCTGACCTAACCAAAATATTCAAAGTTAGTACATGTACAATAGTAGGTGAAAAGCAGAGGTATTTAATAAATTGCAAGAACATAACATTAAATCTAAATAGAATGTTTACGAAAGTGAAGAACTACAAATTTACATAGAAATGCTAATGTATAGACATAGACTCACGCATTTATACTCAAAATGAAAATCGGTATTTGGCTCTCATTTATTTGAGAGCAATAGTACTCTCTTAACAGGTTTGTGGGCCTCCTCTCCCAATTTGTACTTAAAAAAAAGGACTCATGTTATGATAGGATTAGTTCTGTAATTTTTTGTTACACTGTTAGCAGAAGAATGAACACCTATAACCTTTAAACTTGAGGGGTGTTTGGGCCGAGGGTATCAAACCGAGGATGAGGAATTCTTTTATCCATGTTTGAACCACCGACATTCTCTCATAATCACTATGCATCTCTCCCATAATTACCATTCATTCCATCTATAGTCACAATCCCTCCAAAACTAATATTCATTCCCTCATGATCAACATTTTTTTCTCCTAGCTTATCTCAAAAGCATACAATGGTCCCTCATAATCATTTTTTGTCCCCTAAAAACATATATCAGTTCTCCATAATCGTTCTCTTCCCCCAAACACACAGTTAAATCATATGTTTCTTCTTCCCAAGAGCCCTCTAATGAACCTTTTTCCTCCTCTTTTTGAGAGAGATGGGAGCAATAATTTTCATTTTTTTTTATTTGAAACAATCAAGAAATTCAAACATATAACCTTATGATTACTAGATAAGTGATGTCACTTGAGCTATGACACTTTTGGCAAGTTTCAGGCATTGAAATAACAGTGACTAACAATGAAATACCACATGAAGGGGAATAAAAATCTCCAGAAAGCGTTCAGATTCTCTAGCAATAATAACTCTCCCACAAAACACAGAACAATGAATCAATAAAAACAGGAGCAATTTGTAATTCAACAGAAACTCTGTTTCAAAAATGAGCTAATTCTCAACAACAACAAAAAAGCATTAAAATTAGGTCACAAAGGTCGATTAAGAAGAATATGTCAGATGATATGAAATGGAGTAAAGAGAGGGAGGACCTGACAGAGTTACGCTGGCCTCGAAGCTCCGGCGGGAGTTTCCGGTCATTGACGGCGTCTATCGCCGATGAAAGACGGTCTACGAAGTTGTTCTCCGTTTTCTCAGATTTCAAAGGCGGGGAAGACGACGGCGACGACATTCTTCGCGTGGATCCGATAAGGACGGCGATCGGCGACATGTCGTCGGCCGATGAAGAAATAAGAAACCAGAATTGCTTCGTCTTTGGAAGGCGGGTCGCCATGGCGGAGAATCCAAGCAGGGGCTCGTCGGAGAACTTTCCCCAGTTGGGAATTTCACGACATTTCCCCCAAAAGTCGCTTTACCATTTTCTCAAAGGGTACGTGTCGACAACTTATTGGCTTATAAATATATATATATATATATATATATATGTGTGTATGTATATGTATGTATATGTATATGTATGTATATGTATGTATATGTATGTATATGTATATGTATGTATATGTATATGTATGTATATGTATGTGTATATGTATATGTATATGTATGTGTATGTATATGTATGTGTATGTATATGTATATGTATGTGTATGTATATGTATGTATACTATATTTTTCAATGAAAGCAATTTGGGTGCAGCCATGGCTGCATGTCACACACACATTTTAATACTTTTTTATATATAAAGAAAAAAGAAAAAAAAGTTAATTTTTCCATGAATTTTAATATTATGGGTGGGGTGGAGCTCTTTTTCAATTTTTCCTTTTTCTTTAATTTTAAATTTTGGAAACATCACTTTTATTAGGGGTGATATTGATTCAATTTTCTTTGGTTTTAGATCAAACTAATAACCAAAATAATCTAATCAATTTGACAAAAGAGGAGTCGAACTAATGTCCAACAAAAGACAAAACGTTCAATTTTCTTTGATTTTTAGGCCAAACCGATCCGATCCAATTGATTTAACAAAAACAGGAATCAAACCAATGTTAGTTAATGGATAAAATTATTGGCTCGATTTTCTTAGTTTTCTTTGATTTACTTCTTTTTTTTCTATTTTACTTGTTACTTTACTTTCGATTCATATTTTAATGTTGTTTTCCTAAAAAAATCACATAATTTATAATTAAATTAAACAAAAATAATTAATCATCTACCAATAAAACGTTTAACTAACCCATAAAAGTAAAAAAAAAAAGTAAATAAATCAACAATGATTCGGTTTGGTTTTTATTGGTTTTTACAAATAGAATCTGATCCGATCCAATAAATTTTGATTTTCTCTAAATAAAAATCAATATATCAAATATTATATGAAAAATCCGAACTGATCCAATAAATTGGTATGATTCAGGTTTTCAATTTTCATTATCACCCCTAGCTCCTATTGTGTTTTTTGTATGAGTTCAATTATGTTCGCATTAAATGGGTTAATGGATATTAGAAGATGAGAGATCTCATCAATTATGTTCAATTATGTAGAATGAGTCACCTTAGTCCTAGATTTACTAAGAGTTTGAATTACTCCGGAATTTATTGATTGGTAAAGCATAGTCTCTAACTTCATTTGTAAGAGGTTTCCCATACTTTATTGATACTTGTTCGAATCATTTCAATTAATGTGTTTCTATTCTTCTTGCTTTTAGGCAGGTGCCTAGCCTGAGTTCATGTCAAATAGTTATCGAATCCTCCATAAAAAGTAAAAAATGCAGACTTTGACTAATTCAAAGTGGAAAATGCATATTCTTAACCCTATTATTAACTTTATTAACCTCTTCATCAAACTTGACCTTCAAGACTACATACGTTAGATTTTTCAAATTAAGCTAAATTATATACTACTCTACAAAAAAAAACTAAATAATATAACCTTTGACCCAACATGAATATTTTCAAAATCTCTTAAAATTTAAATTTTAAAAAAAATTGAATTTTTCATCAAGTACTTTAAAGTTCAAAATCACCTAGTTTTGAAAGGTTATTTATTATTGATTGGATTCAGCTAACTTTTCGCCTCTTTCTTATTCTTAAGCTATTGAAAAGGTAAGATATTTCATAAACGAACAAAGCAAATACTCAAAAAAAAAAAAAAAAATGGTAAGATATTTGGTAATTGGTCCTCTTGAACTGCCGTTGACGTTTCTACAAAAGAATAGTAATTAGAAAAACAAACGATGTATAATAAATTAAATTAATTCATAAATTCAAAAAAAAGGTAGTCCATAAACTCAAATCTCTTCTAATTAAAATTTTAAAAAATAAATTAATAAATTATAAATTTGGTCACACTGGTTTGAAAAATAGAAAGTTAAGAGTTTGATTGCATAGTTTTAAAAAACTAGAATTTAATATCTAAGGTTCGAAAAAAAATTAAATTTTAGTTTTTTAACACAAATTGAGAAACGAGGACCACAAATCCTACATAGAGAATACTACTATTCTCAAATAAGTGAGAACTAAATATCGATTCTTAAGATCAAACTTATAACTATTGTATTGAACTAGATTACCACCAAAGAATGAAACTATCAGGTCACCAATATTTTCTGTAGTTTTTATCTAATCATTAATGAATTGAGTAAATAAAATTAAGATATTAGTTTCAAATTATATGAACTAAATTCTAAGTTTAACTCGATAGACCAAATTTATAATTTAACCAACACAAAAATAGTAATTGAAAAAGGTTTAGGGGACATTCATTCATTCATTCATGAGTAATCTGTTTCAATTACAAATTCAAACCACAGTTCAAAGATCAGCAACATCATAAAATAAAGAACTAACTCCAAGAAATTTCAGTAACTTTTGGCATCACCATCATCAGAACCATCAGAATCAGGTTGCTCACATATAGGCGAAGTAAAGTAAAACGGAGCAAGAACATACTTGACGAAATCACCATGCACCACGAACGGTTCCAGGAGTTGAACGCCGGATCGCCCGCCGTTCAGATCAGTTATCACGTTGCAAGTCAGATCCGGCGAGGAAACGAGCCGCACCGAGCATTTCTTCGGATTCAATTTCTTGCCGTTGATGGATTTGTCGATCGTGATATCAAAATGCCCTAGTTCGTCACTCAGATCGCTCGTGTAATGCATCACTCTGCTTCTCTCGTCCAAACACGTTACCGAAACCTCACAATCTGCAATCGAAATTGTCGATTACGTAATCGAAGAGGCGATTGCGATTAAGAGATCGCGAAATCGTCGATTAGCATAATCGGAACAGCAATTGCGATTAAGATATCGCGAAATCGTCGATTAACATAATTGGAACAGTAATTGCGATTAAGAAATTGAATCGTCGATTAACTTAATCGGAATAGCGATTGTCATTAGAGATATCTATGGGGTGGGGACGGGGCATCTCTGCTACTCATTTCAATCCTCATCTTCGTGAAATTTACCATGAAATTTTGCACGGAGAGGGGCGGGGACTCACCCTGTGAAAATTACTACAATATGGTTTCCTCGTACCTTATTTCATAACCATTTTGTTTTTTGTTTTTTGTTTTTTAAATTTAAGCCTACAAAAATTACCTTACTTTTTTCTTATTTGGATATCTACCTCTTACCTATATTTTAATAAACAAAACCAAAATTTGGAAACAAAGTAGCTTACAAAACTTGTTTTTGTTTTTAAAATTTGGTTAGTATTCACCTACTTTCTTTAGGAGAGATGAATATATTGTAGGAAAGATGAAACACATAGTATAAAATTTGAGTAGAAATAGGCTTAAATTTCATAAACAAAAAGCAAATGAGGCCTCGAGTATTTATTCCCTATTTAACTTTATTCTTTTGGTTTCAAAAAGAAAAAAAGGAAGAAAAAAAAAACTTTCTTCTTTAATTTTGTTCTCAAATTTTTACAAACTTTCTTAATCTTAATTCAATTGATAATTTTTTTCATGGTTAAAATATCATTTTGGTCCCTCAACTATTATGAAAGTTCCATTTTGGTCATTCAATTTTCAAAAGTCCAATTTTAATCCTTCAACTATCATTTTTATTCCATCTTGGTCTCTCAACTGTCAAATGTCCAAATTTAGTCTTTGAACTTTCTAAAAAGTTTAAAAATAGTTGTTTAGTTGAAAATAAAATTTAACTATAGTTAAATGGAATGATGTGGCATAAAAAATAAAAATAAAAAATTCTTATCATCTACTACACCTTCTCATTCTCTTGAAATTCATCTTTAATTTCATTTGTCCTTTGGCAATCTCTTTCGAGAGAAGATTGTCAAGATCAAGTCAATATATGAACAATAATACAATAGTTTTGAGCTAAGACCCATATTAGATTTGACCCAATTGAAAAAAGTAAGAGCAGAGAAGAAATTAGATTGGCACCTTAGCAAAATCTTTAACAATGGCCCAAGTGAGGAATAAGATGTTTAATGTCGGATGGGAGATGAATAAGCTGCGGATTGCTGGTTCTGAGGTGCAAAGAGACGATTTCGAGGATGTTGGAAGGGTTTTGGTTTTGTGGGAGAAAATGGTAAAAAGGGTTTACCGTTGATTTTGTTTCGGATTGAGGAATTGGTTGCAGAAAGGTTGAAGATGAAGCATAAGAGAAAGTTAATTTGGGGATTGAATTGAAGAAGAAGAGTGTGGCGAATGCGATTAATTTTCTCCAATAATTTGAAGAGAATGAGAAGGTGAAATAGAGAGAAAATGCATTAAATCAGGGTAATTTTATGTTTTTTTTTTAAGTGCAGCTGCTTGAAAGGGGTGGGTTGTGAAGGAGAAGATGATGAGAATTTTTTATTATTATTTTTTAAGCCACATCATCCCTTTTAACTAAAGGACTATTTTTAAACTTTTTAAAAAGTTTAAGGACTAAATTTAGACATTTAAAAGTTGAGGGATCAATATAGAACAACAATCATAGTTGAAGAACTAAAATTAGACTTTTGAAAGTTAAGGGACCAAAATGAAACTTTCATAATAGTTGAATGACCAAAATGGTATTTTAATATTTTTTCATTATTAAAAGAAATGTTTATAGGTTTATAATTAAATAAATAATTAGATAAGAATAAGAGGATTTTGCATGTATAACAAAAAATGGCAAAATATTTCCATCTATAGCACAAAATCCAAAATAATTTCATTTGTAGCAGAAAATCCAAATTGACTTCTATCACTTGTTGAGTTCTATTAGTGATAGAATTCAATCAATGATAGACTCATTCTATCATTGCTTAAGTTTTCTATCAGAAATCTAAATTGAGTTCTATCACTAGGTGAATGATAGAAATAAATATGCTATAGATGAATTATTTTAAAAATTATGCTGCAAATATAATACAAGAGCTAGAATGTGCTACTGATCATAAATTCTCTAATAATAATATTCATCCAAATAAGTTTTCTACCATGTATATAAATTTATTTTAAAAAGTAATAAAAATGTATATAAAATGTGGGACGGGAATGGAGAATGGGGAATGATTTCGCCATCTCATCTAGCTTAGAGAGAATTTTTCAACTCCACCCACTCTACCATTCGCCCTTTAATCGGGGAAGCGGGGTGGCTCCCCGCAGGCCCCAGCCTCATAGGAAAATGGACATCACTAATTGCGATCAGATCGCGAAATCATTCCTAGCTAAATTTGCATTTACCTTTGAGCGGTTTGCCGTTGATCCAGCCGTTTGAGCCATGGGTGCAGTCCTGGCAGAGCACTTTTCCGCCGATGTGAACGACGTGGGGTTCTTCGTTTACGGTGGCGACGATGTTGAAGCAGCCGATTAGTAGTGTAGCCGCCATTGTCAACCGGAATAGAGGTCCCATCTTGGTGAGTTTTTGTGTGGATCTGGGTAGGGTTTCTCGAAGTTCTTATAAGTGAAAGGTCTTTCCACCATTGAATATTTGGATCCTCCCTGGCTACAAGTCAAAGCCTGGGAGGTTGCTCCTTCCATTGCCTCTATTGATTCAAAATGAAAAAACAAAATTAAAAAAAAAAAAAAAAAATATATATATATATATATATATATATATAGTTTAATTATATATTTAGTGCTTAAAATCTAGAATTTAGATTCGGTGAAAGTTAGAATTCTTACTTATGATTTTAAAAATTAAAATTTAGTTATTATGCTTCATAGTTATTGAACATGTAGGTGATTACTTACGTATAAAAAGATATTACCTTTTATTTATAAAATGAATGGGTCTCTGGTGTGATTGATTATCTGCTTTGATATTAATCTATTTTCACTCCATAGTCACAGTTCGATTCCTAGAATTGGTATTTGTAATCCACATTCCCCTAACTTGGACTAAAAAAACTCTTACTATTAGTATTCATAAATAACTAATCTTCACATATTTAATTTTCCAACAATTTTTTTTTGAGTTACAATAATTGAGAGAGGAGAATTTGAACTCATGATCTCTTGGCCATCAAATGTACATAGATGCCGTTGAGGTAATGCTATTATTGCCCCCAATAATATATCTATCTTAAAAGCTTTTTTAGCAAAGGAAGGCATTTCATTAAGCATAACACAATGTCCACATGGCTACATGTGACAAAATCTTGCCTCCCACAACCAACTAGGAGGTTGATTAGCCATTTTTGGGCAACTTTTTCAAACCTAAATGGCACAATTTTGTTTTTTTTTTTTTTTGAAGAAAACTTACTTTTATTTTTAATTTTTTTTTGTATAAATTGGGGAACCAACAAACCCTACATAGAAAACACGACTGCTCTAAAAAAATATGAGAGTCAAATACCGATTTTCGGACTCGAACTTCATGATTGTAGAGTTAAAATGAATTAACACCAAACTAGATAACTAACTGCACCATTGATCCTCAATTTCTTGGTGGTGTCACCCGGAGGCTGAAAGCTTACTCACATCCCGTAGATCCATATATTTTGCACAATCATTTTTCTTTAAATATTGTTATTTATAAAATAAATTTATGTGATATCAAAATTGTGCTCATATACAAAATGTTAGATAACAAGTTTTTCTCTTTTTTATTTGAAAAAATAAACGTTTTTTTAATAGTCAGATGAACAAAAAATTAGTTCATATAGTCTAAATGGAAAGTACTATTTAATCCATTTCTTCTAAATGAAATTTTTTATTTAATTCATATATTTTAAATCTAAACATTTTATCGAGACATTTCATTATAATACTTGAAAATATTTACTTGCATTGCACGTATAAAGGTAAAAAAAACTAACTACACTAAAAACAAAGGAAAAGTTTTTTGTAAGTGAATAAGTTTTATTGTCCGTTAAAAACAATACTAAACAAAATTAATAATAAATTTCTACATAGTGAATAAGTTCTTTCTATGCAAAAAGTAGTAGTTTCATTGTTTGGTAATAATTTAGTTCAATAGTCCGTGCACGTATCCGAAAAAAAGTTTTCCTTATTTATTTATTTTTATCTTTTTAAAAATAAGTTTTTCTTATAATTTATTTAGGGTGTAGTGGAAACCGAAATTCATGAACATTTTCTTTATGAGAATATGGTGAACGTGGGCATGGTTTTATTATTAAATCAGTTTTCTTGATTAATAAATACTCAATCAATTTTAAAACTAGTTTTTCAACTCATTAAAATCAAGATTAATTAATTAAACAAAACAGAAAATGTGGTGCACATGAGAATACGGTGAACGTGGTCAGGGTGAACATGAACATGATGATGATGAAGATGAAGATTATGAGAAAGTGTCTAAATAGACCTAAGGATATGATTGGAATTTTTAAGAAAATATGGGAATAAAATTGTCTAAAATTAATTTAGATCTTAAGTCACACTTTAAGATGGTAAGGTAATAACTCTAAAAAAGATTGTACGGTAATATGATAGGAAGTATGATATCATATCATATGATTTTATTTAATATTGACTTAATTAATAACTAGATTGATTTTAAACTTCATATATAAGGGATGTACACAAATTTGACTATTCAACAAGCCACACCATCCAACCCAAACCATAAGGGTTGGGTGTAGTTGGCTTAGAATTCTCTTCGGATTGGGTGTGCTATGATTTTGTAATTTCGGTTGCATGTGATTTTTTTTGTACATTAGTATTGAGGATAAGAGGATTCGAACCTGTAACTTCATGGTTATACAAGTATGTGTGATTAATTAATAAAATAAGTTTTTAATATATTAATAAATAGACAACATAGGTTCAATTTCTAAGTATAGTATCATGCTTTTTTTTTTTTTTTGCATATTTATTGACTATGAAGGTTGAATTTTCAAGAAGAAATGGAAGATTACTAAAACTCGAGAATTCAACTCAATCCAACCCAACCTAAATCATGTACATCTCTAATATTGATATGTTGTTATTTTGGTTTTTATATGAATTGAATTTTTAAAAGTAAATAAGTGAAATGGAAAATCTTATGGAGTGTTTCTTTGCCATAATTATGGAAAATTTAAAATAAGTATTTACTAACTGCTCCTAATAACTTCTCATAATTACTACTCAAAATTACTCTTCATTTTTAGCCACTCATTTCTAATCATTCATTTATAACTACTCAAAATAATTTTTAAATATTAACTACTCATTTTTAATCATTCATTTCTAACTCTTCAAAATAATTCATTTTTAATCACTCATTCTATTAATTTTTTTAACTATTCATTTTAAATCTACATTTAAACAAGTTATTCTCTTTAACTTTTCTACATAAGAACCACATTCAAACGAATATTTTACTACGACTTTTAATTTCTAACTACTTTAAATAATTCATCAAACTAATTTCCTATCCAAAACTTGATCCAAACACTTCCTAAAAAGACAACAAAAACTTAACAAAAATTAAAAAGTTTAGTTTCGAAAATAAGTTACTATTGTATTTTTTATATTATAGTATGTTCACATTAAAATAGTTAATGGATATTAAAAATGAGAAATTTGATCATCTATTCAATTAATTGAGTTATGTTTGAAATCGAATGGGTTACGCGATTAATTATCTCATTTGGTATTTATCGATTTTCACTCCACGATCACGGATTCAATCCCTAGAATCGGTGTTTGTAATCATCCTTCCCCCAATTTATACTAAAAACAAATTGAGTTATGTTTAAATAAACCATCATTATAAATTAAACTAAACCATTGCGCTCCTAACTCATTCGATGACTACACCAACATTCAATTCCTATTTGTGACAACAGTTGAGTGGATGCATAATCATATATATATATATATATATATATATATATATAATAAATAAAAACGTATGGTTGAAGTTTTTCTAAATTCATACAAAACAATAGTAATTGAAAAAAAAAAGTTTAATGGAGATTCATTGATTCATTCAGGAGTAATCATCTGTTCCAATTACAAGTTCATAACCACACTCAATTTCACACAGATTCAAACGATCACCAAACATCATGAAATGAAGAACAATTCTGAAAACTTTCAATAACTTCTCCCATTACCATCATCGGAATCAGGGTCCTCACACATAGGCGAAGTGAAGTAAAAGGGACCAAGAACATACTCCACGAAATCGCGATACACCGAGCACGGCCGCTCCAGTTGAACGCCCGATCGCCCGCCGGCGAAATCGGTCATCACGTTGCAGGTCGGATCCGGCGACGAAACCAGCCGCACCGAGCATTTCTTCGGATTCAATTTCTTGCCGTGAATGGATTTTCCGATCTTCATCTCAAAATGCCCCGATTCGTCCGTCAGATCGCTCCCGTAGTGCATCACTCTGCTTCTCTCGTCCAAACACGTTACCGAAACAATACAATCTGCAATCGAGATCCTCGATTAACATAATCGGAACAGCAATTGCAAGTAAAAGATCGCGAAATCAACATAATCCAAACAGCAATTGCGATTAAGAGACCGCGAATTCGTCGATTAACATATTACGGACGATTTCTCGATCTCTTAATCGCAATCGCTTTTCCGATTAACATAATCAGAAAAGCGATTGCGATTAAGAGATCGCGAAACCGTCGATTGACGTAGTCGGAAGAGCAATTGATATTAAGAGATCGCGAAATCGCCAAATCGGAACAGCGATTGTGAAATCGTCGATTGACATTATCGGAACAGCGATTGCGACTAAGAGATCGAGAAATCGTCGATTAACACAATCTGAAAATCGATCGCGATTAAGAGATCGCGAAATCGAAATCGTTCTTCACTAAATTTTGTGCTTACCTTTGAGCGGTTTGCCGTTGATCCAGTCGTTCCAGCCGTGGGTGCAGTCCTGGCAGAGCACTTTGCCGGCGATGTGAATGACGTCGGCTTCTTCAGTTGCGGCGGCGTTGATGCAGGCGATGAGAAGTGAGGCCGCCATGGTTAGCCGGAGAAGAGGTCCCATCGTGGCGGAAAAGGGCTGTGTGTGGATGGAGGAGGGTTGTGGAAGTTCATATAGGGAAGTGAAGAAGGAAGTGGAGAGGCACTACTTGGCGACGTGCTTTCCACCATTGGAGCGTCAAATGGAAGCTCCATTGCCTCCAATTCAATATTCAAAAAGAAAAAATATATGGCCAAGTGTAGCCTAAATTGCTTAAATATTTTATTTTATTGGGAAATTATTATCAATGACTAACCCAATAATTATGAAAATGTTTTTTTTTAATACTTCTTATGATTATGATTTTTTTTTTCAAAATAAGTGTATTTATAATTATTTTTTGAATTAAATTAATCCTGTAAATTTCTCTATTTTACAAGTTGATTTAATTTATTTATTTCAAAATCAATTCTTTTGTTTGTATATTTTATGAATAAAACGAGACTAGACTAATTTTAAAATATTAATCATGTTATTAACGTCGTCTTTGTATGAATTTAATTTAATTTCTTTTAAAAAAATAAGTAGAATCTAAAAGAGCACAAAAGTTTAAAATGAGTTAAATTAAATGAAAAGTTCACTTATCAATAAGAGCAAAATTTTGCACATATTTTATACAGCCCAGTAACTAATAAGTTATAAATATTAATCATGTTACTAACGTCGTCTTTATTGTAATAATAAATTACACAAATCATCCCTAAACTACAAAGGCAAAATAATTCTTACCTTAAACTAATATAGCCCCATTTTATCCATGCACTTTTTTAAATGACAATTTGACTTTTCTCCCATATCACTCAAAATTAACATAAGAAGTGAATTCCAACGTTTGCCAATTTTAGATACACGATAGATCCAATTAAAAGATTAGGGTAATTGATACAGATATCAGTCAAGGTGCCGAAATAGTTGGTGCAAGTTTCCTAAAAAGTATTTTTGAAGTCTACCTTTGTGTTTAAAAGTAACTATTTGGAGAAAATATGGTGATTTTAAACCATTTCATATTAGATTTTACATTTTAAGGGACAATTTTCGTGGTTAAGAATATATTTTGAATTAATTTTGAATGCAAACAAAGTTTTTCTACTCCACTTTTCCAACCTTCATTCCATTACCATATTTCAACCATTTATTTCAATCCCTCTTCAATAACTTTATCCAAACTTAATCCAAATAACCATAATGGAGTGGCATAGTGGTCAAAGAGAACCTTGAGGTAATTAAGATGATAAGTTTAATCCATGATAACCACCTACCTAAAAATTAATTTACTATGAGTTTCCTTGACATCCAAATATTATAAAGTCGATATGTCCCATAACATTTGTTGAGGTGCACACAAGTTGGTCCAGACAATCACGAATATAAAAATATAAAATAAAATCATCCATACAACGTTTTGCTATCACCACTTTTCAAAACAACTTTTTTTTCCTCCAACCCCTCCTTCTCTAAACAACCTTATTCAAACAAGGTTTTCTTACCATCCTTCCTTCAACACTTCATTCAAACAAGAGTTTTTTAATAACTAGTTATACAAACAACTTTATTCAAACAAGATTTTCTCGTCATTCCTACAAACACCCTTATTCAAATAAGTGTCATTCCTACAAGCAACCTTATTCAAATAAGTTTTATTATAACTACTCATTCAAATAAGTTTTATTATAACTACTCATTCAAATAAGTTTTATTATAACTACTCATTCAAATACCACATTCAAACTACTTCGACTCAACTTCTCCAAAATCAAACATGCCTTAAATATAAACATAATAACCTCACAATATACAACATTCACTCTTCCTGTGACAACTTTTCATTCTTCTCAAAATGATTATGCGGCCAGAATCATTCCCCCTAATTACATTTGTTGAATTATGTTAAACCACCAATCAATCCAAAAGCCTAAACTTATAAATTGAAATAAATTTAATTATATCAATCAATACTCTCCTTCACTTGTGAGCTTGAAATTTGAGAAATGTCCTTCAAGTGAAATTTAATTTTAATTAAGAAGAAAAGGATTTGAACATGTTGAATTAAGTTAAACATTCAATCAATCCAAAAGCCTAAACTTATAGATTGGAGTAAATTTAATTATATCAACCAACAACATTCCTCCGTGACAACCTATCATTCATCTCATAACCACTTTTCATTCATCTCCTACCTACTATTTTTTTTTCTTCCCACCATTATTTTTCACCCCCAAACACAAGTAACTTTCCATAATCATTCACACCCCTAATCATTCTCATTTTCTGCCACTAATTCTAATTTTTCCACCTCCTGCACTCGAAGAATGTACAAATATCTATTTCGTATCATCCACTCTGAAGTAGTCTCCAAGTGCAAACATGAAAATATACTTCAATCACACTATAACTTGAACATTGCTTTAATATCATCTTCATATAAAACTCTATGGATTTACCTTATTTAACCATTTCCACGATCCTTGATTTCTTTGTAATACATCAAAATAGCAGATTTCTGTTTCATTAAATAGGTAACAGACATTTGCTTTATAATGTCAATTCATTTTAATGGGTTCCATCAACCAAGAGACTTCAGTCAAATATAAACATAATAACCTCACAGTATACAACATTCTAACCATATGCCGGAAATTGACAACTCAAACACACAATACAACTCATAACCAAATATAAATAATTTCCTTAAAAGCAAAAATAAACCTGTGATTCATCGCTCCCCAATCCACGTTTCTATTTTGGAATGTTCGAGGTTAATCGCCTCTGGTGCGTATTTGCTTTCATTGGCAATCGACTACAGTAAACTCGCTCTCTATACATCAAAGCAAACCAGCAGATTTTAAGGCTGCTTTAAAGTCCTCGTCAGAGTCTCGAATCTGAAATTCAAATTTTCGAAGAGATACAAAATTTTCAACATCCAATACAGATCAGGAAACGAGGGGAATTTAAATGCTGTCAACTTCAGAAGGAATCTTACCTCTATTATTTCAGAGTCAAAGTGGTTCTGAATTTTCCCCATTCGCAAGTGTTCCATGTCATCGCAGACCAAGTTAAACACAGCTCCTGTAGAGATCACACAACAGCCAAGGACTTTCGGTTAAACGTAAAATCAAGAAAATGTGTACTCTATGATACTACATTGCAATTAATAGTGCAAAAATGTTTAGAGATCACCGCATAGTCAGATGGATCACAACTCAACTCCCCTCTCTTATTCGAAAAAAGAATCAGAACTATTTTGAAAAGGTTCTAACATCCTTGATATACTTTGTCTTTTATTGTCACATGACATACCGCCTATCTCTGCAACATTTGGATGACAAAAAAATTCATAAAAAATTAATTCTTAAGTAAGTGGCTACCATGGATCGAACCCATCACATTTCAGTTCCACAAGACTCTCTTGACCATTAGGTAACTCCATGATGGTTGATGCCCTTCATATATTATGGAACTAATCTGAAAGATTGATTCTATTTTTAGCCACTAGAAAGTTGCTTAGCTACAAGTCTTCAACAATCAATACAGGTACAGAGCATGGAGACATGCCCAGTGTAAGGGCCAGCAGATTAAGAAAATCCAGAAACGTAGATAAATAGATAAAATAGAAACGGAAGCTTACCCTTGCGCCCAAAACGACCTGCCCGACCAATCCTGTGAAGGTACACCTCATAGTCAGGCTCGGCTGGTGAAGATCTGAATCTATTTGCTTCTGAAGATTCGTGTTTCAGAGGAAGATCATAATTGATAACCAGATTGATCTAGTGGAAAGGAACATATTTTAGGAGCCAAGAGAGATATCCAAGTCACGCATGGGCATATACCATTAACAAAGAAAAGGGAGGATGGGGAACAAATAGATATTTGTACCTGTTGCTGGTCAAAGCCTCGAGCTAGGAGGTCAGTCGAAATAAGAACTTTAGTCAAACCATCCTTGAACTCTTTGATGATTTTGTCTCTATCGTCCACTGTCATTGCCCCTTGAATGGTAGTCACATCATAACCATAATCAACCAGCGCCTTATGTAACATGCTAGCACTGTTTCTTGTTCTCACAAATATAATCGTCTGACCCACATTCTCTCCTAATTCCAAAATTCTATCTTTTATGACCCGAACTTTTGATAATTCGTCTGGACATATAACCTTGTATTGCTTCACACCATCAAGAGATAGTTCTTCTTTCTTTACAAAAAGTTGGTTGTAGTGGTCTTTAACAACCCTAGAAACGAAGTTTTTAACAGTCTCGTTGAATGTAGCAGAGAACAGAAGCACCTGAAACAAAACATGAATATTTGAATGAACGAATAGAATCATCACAGTCAAACGATGGCACATACGGTTATTTAATAAGATAGACAGACCTGGCAATGAGGGGTACTTTTCTCAATGTCCTTCATGATTCTCAATGAATCATCCTTAAATCCATCCTGTAATTAAAAGAATATAAATCAATTACAATATCCGTCCTATTCCTCATAATTACTCTTTAAACAATCATTCATGTCACACAAGTATACTATGATAAAACAATGTTTATGAATAAAAAATCGAGAAGAGATCAATACTTCCATGGCCACATATGTTATAATAAGCTAAGTTTATGCATAACAATTTACCTCAGCAAGCATATGATCGGCCTCATCAAAAACAAGAATCTTTATGCAACTTGCTCCCAGCTTCCTCGCCGACATCCATTTCTTTATAGTGCCAGGAGTTCCAATCACAACTTGTGCAGTTACTGGTGCTCGCTTAGAAATAGGTGCATAGTTAGCACTGCTTAAAGGAACCGCACACTCTGAGGTTATCCCGGTGTATTTTCCCATTTTATTAAGAACCTCAATATTCTGCAAGAAAGAAAGAAAAAACATTATTAAAACCAAGATCCAATATAAATGAGTTTCAAAGTCATTCAATTAAATGTAACAAAAGGGATAGCATTTACCTGAATGGCTAACTCCCTCGTATGACATATGCAAAGAGCCTGAGGAGCCTTCAATTTCGGATCAACACGACTCAACATCCCAAGTACAAAACAGGTAGTCTTGCCAGAACCATTGTGTGCTTGAGCAATTAAATCTCTGTAGGGAGGAGTCAAAATCATAGGCAAACTTATAGCTTGAATTTTACTTGGCTTCTGGAATTGCATCTCTACATACAAACCCTTCAACAACTCGGGTGACAGATTCAGCTCCTCAAAAGTTCTAGCTGATGTATAAGGAGTACCATCGATTGTCACCTACACCAAATGAAAAATGAATCAACCGAATACCATGACTACAATCTAGCACAAAAACTAAAACTTGTAAACAACTTCATGGGTTGTCAAAAATCTAGAAACAGCTTCTACTTATGAAGATCGGGAATTACAACCGTGTTACTTCGATGCACAAAGACCAAATCCAGGACTATTTAAAACATCTAGTTTTCTTTCTGTAGATCGGGAATTTCAATTGTGTTACTTCGATGCACGAAGAACCAAATCCTGGCCTGATGTATACAAATTCTCACTTAAACCCTAATGATTTCATCAACTAAAAACGGAAAAGAGAATTTCGGATCAAACTCATCTTTTTCGCTCCTTTTCTATTTCCGCAATTACAAGAAGCCATCTCAACCTACACTTCAATAGACAGTACAGGACTTACCGCTGTGATGTTAGAGTCTTCAGGTTCTTCGAGATTTGATTCATCCTTGATTTTGAGGGATTCCATGAACTCGGTAGGCGCAGAGGATGAATCTCCAGGAGCATCCACATCGTCGTCTTCTTCATCGGCCCAAGCACGTTTGGGCGGCGGTGAAACTACGGGTGGGGCAGGACTCGTCCCTGCGGTGTCGACGCTGGTGGTCGGGGCGGCGTCGGACGATGCGTTGCCGGTGGCGGAGTCTGGGGCTGCGGAATCTGCCATCGTGGTTTTGCTAAAACTGAGAACAGAAGCTTTGCTTTAGATTGCCGCTAGCTGCCTTTAAATACTACACCTCTCTGAGAAAAATCGGTCAATGGGAGTCGGATCCGGCCCAATCGTTTGAAGCCCGGCCCATAAACATATATATATATATATATATATATATATATATATATACTTAAAACCGGCATCGAGATTGGATTTTGGAGTTGAAAAGATATGAGGAGAGAAAAAGGAAGAGGAAAAAGAAGTAAAGTGATTTAGTGATATAAAACAGTTGTTTGGAGATTGACGTTTTGGAGAGAAGATGTTGTAAAAGTATTTATTTTATATATATATTTTTTTTAATATAATCCTTGCATATTCATATTAATTAATTAATTTTATTTTATTTTATATTATGTGGTTGAAAATTAGAAAAAGTTTGATGTGATATTTGATAAGATTAAATAAAATATATATTATATTATATGATTACAAATTAGAAAAAAAGTTTGATGTGATATTTAAAAGATTAAATAAAATATTTGATGTGATGTTGGAGGAGAGGTTGATGTCCTAAAAATAAACATGAAATTGGACCTTGTCCTTCCTCTCCTCTCTTCAACACCAAATCCCAAACACCCCCAAGTGTGTTTGAGTTCATCTAAGTGTGTTTGAAGGTTGTGTTTTGCTTAATGACACTAACTTTCATGGCTAATTAGAGAAAGTTGAACAAGTGTGTTTGAGGACACTTACAATCTTAAAATCAACTTTCAGAAAAATTGGTGATTACAAGAACTAATATGGACAACAATAACAGACATTTGATTTTAAAGGCTTGGGGTTGCAATTATCGTGAGCTTCCAATTTCTTATCTTGGGCTTCCTTAAAGTGGTAATCAAATAAAACAAGTTTTTTGGGACCCGATTATGGAGAAGGTCCACGCTAAATTCAACCGATGGCAATACAAGTATCTTTCAAAAGGGGTCGATTTTGAGCCATTTTCCTATATATTACATGTTTGTTTTGAAAGCACCCATGAGCTTTCATAAAACCTTGGACCATTTGATGCGTACATTTATGTAGAAATACATCAACTTAACTGGTGGATCAAACTTTGTTTAGTGGGACATTGTTTCCTTGCCTAAGCAAAAATGTGGCTTTGGAATTGGAAAGGCTTAATATCAGAACGAGGCCCTTCTCAACAAATGGATTTGGAGATACCATAATGAAGAACATACGCTTTGGAAGATGCTTATTAATGTTAAATATAAAGTTTAACCTATCTCATTTATTCCATCTAAATCCAACCGATCCTACTTAAAATCTCCTTCGACGAATATTGCAAGAATGCAAAACATTATGTAGTGCAACATGAAGAAAATCATTTTAATGGTAAGGATACTAGTTTATGGTTCAATAGGTGAAATGACGATCACCCTTTATATAACAGTATTCCAAGATTTTTTGCTCTTGTAATTGATAAGCATCATGTTTTGGTCGATTCTTGGTACCAGGACGAGTCCTCTTGGAAATTTTACTCTTCTCATACTTTTTTAAAATTTTTTTTTTTATGGAGAAGTGTTTTGATGGAAAGAGCTCTTTACAAATTGGCCTCAACCCACCCTATTGATATCAATATCGATGAGAATGATAAGTGGTTATAGTTGGCCGAAAGTTCTAAAACATTTATTGTCAAATAAATGAAAAACTTAGTCAACGAATAAGCTATTAGTTGATTTTAAGCTCACATAGGAAGTTCATTTTGAAGTACTTATATTCTGAAGAAGATTAATATTGCTCTTAACAGAAACAACTTTTTATAAGAACTTTATGTAATTCCTCTCTCTCCTTTGGGTATATTGCTTACATGTTCCTTTAGTATTTTCTTCCAAAATAAAAGACACCATGTACAAAATAAGGAAGGAATGAAAATATATGAAAAAGAAAGAGAATAAGGCTGTCAAAAAAAAAAACAGAGAGACTAAGAAATTACAAATGTGTTGGTAATTTGTAAATACATAAATAAATAAAATATAATAGATATAAAATAAAGAAAAATCAAAATCGAGAACAAAACGAATCACAAATCTTTATAAAAAGAAAATAAAGAATGGAATAATGCAGTATATTTAAGGCAATAAAACCACTGCTTTGGAGAATAGTAAGCCATTAGAAATACAATTATGTACATTCTAATTAGGGGTACAACAAAAAATTGAAAGATCGAAAAATCGAACCGAACCAATCCAATCCAATGGATCGGATCGAGTTTTTAGCTCAAAGTTGGATATATTGGTTTGTAATTTGAAAAAATCGAAAATATTGAATCGGTTCCGGTTTTCGTTTTAAAAAACCAATCAAAACTGATCCAATATAAAGTCATCTTCCTTTCATTAATATTTCTTTAACTCACTCCTATTTCAAGTAAAAAACATCCTTATATATTTTTGAATAGGTTAAAAATACTTATAACCTTTAAAAAATTAGTTGTTTATGAAAATATTGTTTTTATATGAGAAATATTATTTTTGATATATTAAAAAAAATTGGATATTGGATCGGATCGGATCCATTTTTGAAAATTGAAAAACCGAACCAATGATTCTATACTTTATTGGACATTGGATCAGATCCATTTTTTGAAAACCGAAGATATCGGTTCGGTTGTCAGTTTGGTACAAAACTGAACCGAAATCACCCCTAATTCTAATTAGTAAATATAAAGGGATATTGCTATATAACAAAAAAGGACGATATATTTTCATCGATACACAAGATTAAAATTAATTTATTTATAGCAGAAAATTCAAATTGAATTTCATTGATTAAATTTTATAAATGATAGAATTCAATAAATGATACATTTATTCTATCATTATTTCAATTTTCTATAAAAATTTAAATTAAGTTTTTGTTTTTGAAATCATTTAAATTAAGTTTTATCACAGTAATAGAAACTAATATGTTAGTGAATGAATTATTTTAAAAATTTTACTCCAAATATAATAGTCGGTGATTGTAAATTATGTAAATATAATGATTTTTTAAATAAAAAATCCGGATTTTCAAAAAGGGAAAAAAAAACCCGTAAATATACGGAACAAATTGGAATGGTACCCTAACTCCGACACCAAGTCTCCGATCAAATTTCTTCTGGTCGGATCCTCATCCAGTGAACTCGATAAAACCTCTGCTCCGCCGTCAACCGGCCGGCGCGGCGGTGCCACAGTTGAGATTCTCCTCCAAGTATGGGTTCCCATGGAAGAAGCAGCGATAGAAAGAGAGAGAAGTCATCTTCTTCAAGGAGACGTAGCAGAAGAAGGTCGGACGACTCCGAATCTGATTCCGAAAACTCAGACAGCCGCGATTCGTCTCCTTTGCCGAGCTCCCGGAAGCGCAGGGAAAGAGGCAGTGGTAGCCACCGGAGTAGTAGGCGAAGAAGCTCCTCGCGTCGGCGGGATTCGGGAGATAATAGTTCGAGTGATAGTTACGACAGCAATGATGGAGCGAGGAAAGTTACCGAAGAGGAAATTAGCGAATACTTGGCCAAGAAAGCGCAGAAAAAGGTTCAGTGTTACGTTTTGTTTTAATTTGGTTAGTTTTGATTCATTTTTAGGGTTTCAAGACTACTTTTATGGCGTTTCCGTTGTGTTTTTTCATCTTCTATACTTGATTGTGTTGTACAGGCCTTGCGAGTTGCTAAGAAATTGAAGTCGCAGACTGTTTCTGGTTATTCCAACGATTCGAATCCATTCGGCGATTCTAATCTGAATGAAAAGTGAGTGATTTTTCTGTTTTGCTTTTGCTTAAATCGTCTAATCTCATTGCTTGGATTTTTCTGTTTTACTTAGCATGGCTGCTGCTATACGGCATTTTCGGTTTGATTATAGTTTGTGTTTGAATGTGCGTATTGTATTCACTGGAGTAATTTGCGTCCGTTAGATTGATGGGTTATGAGTATGACACAAATGTTTTACCAAATTTGTCATGCCCCTCTTATTGTAAAAAAAAAAACTATATAGTTTGGTGAAGAAGCATTTGATCAGGCTTTCTTTTTTGTGTCTACCAGATAAGAAACAATTGCATTGATGTATGCAATTACAAAAGAAAGGCGATTAACCCCAAGAGGGAAGATTACAATAGAACTTGCCAATTTGATCGTTTGATTGAAGAATGGAGTAACGTTAACGAATTCATGATAGAAAAGGGGGTTTGCTTACATCAAGTCATAGCCATAATAATGATATTCTAAAAAAAATGATGACAGGATGCTTCTTTGTCTTGAAAAAGACTCCATATCGCCAAATCCATTTGGCTAGGAGAGATGCATTTATGTCTTTCAAACTGTACAAACCAAGGCCCCCATAATCAATGGTAAGATGAAGAGTATCCCACTTGATTAGGTGCATGCCTTTTTTTCTGTGCCTTTTCACTTGATTAGGTGCAAACCCTTATTTTCATGTAGTTTTAGCTGTAATTTCTGGTATTTGCAAGAGGTTTGTGTTGTGCAAGCCCTTATTTTCATATAGTTTTATCCTCTCTAATGTTGTGCATAAAGTTGGGAATGGTGAGAAGTGAAAACACTAGGTTCTGGTCTGGGAAGACAAATGGCTTGAATCCGAAATCCCTATGGATACATATCCTCTTCGACACCATCTATCATTAAAGAAAGGGCAACCAATTGTCAATTTTTGGGATCCAACTGCTAATGACTGGAATTTATTTCTCAGAAGAAGCCTCATAGAACCTCAGATTGCAGAATGGGCTACTAGTTTATCAGCCAAGCTGCCTGGGATCATCCTTAATGAATCATTGGATGATTGGAATTCGGCGCATGAAAAATCTGGGGGTTTCCCCTCAAGCTCACTGTTGAAATCTCTATCGGTCAACATTGACCCTCTTTTACATGCTCAAGATAGTTTTTACAAGACATTATGGAAGGGGGTATCAACCAAAGAAAGTCAAGTTCCTCATTTGGGAACTGAGCCACAGGGCTGTTAACACTCACGATATTCTACAAAAAAATTCATGGATTGTCCATTTCCCCTAGCTGCTGCATCCTTTGCTCCAATGGAGAAGAATCCCAAGACCACATTTTTAATTTATGCTGTTGGGCTGATACTTTTTGGATCCATCTGTTGGTGTTTTTGAGTGGTCTTTTGTAGCCCTAAAAATTTATCTTCTTTGCTTTGCTGCATCATCGAAGGGCACCCATTTACAAATGAGAAAGAAACTCTCTGGCTAAATATCTTATATGCTTTTTCTTGGACTTGCTGGAACGTAAGAAATAGCAGGATTTTTAAAGATAAATACTTAGCCCTTGCCTCTATTATTGAAGCTACATTGGATCTTTTGGAGTCATAGACTCCCTCCTCTTTGTAACTATGACGTCTCTTTCTTGTTTTCTCACTGGTATCACTTACCCTAATTGCATTGATAGGACCATGCAATCTTATCATTTATCAATGACAGTTATCGCTTCTTATAAAAAAAATCTAGTGAATTTATTTTAGGGAAATTGTATTAGATAAGCTCTTTTCACCAAGTAATTACAGAGCCAGACAAATTCTAAAGTATTTGCATCCATAATCATTGATACATTTTAATATTGTATTATAAATACTAATTAATACCCACGTTTTAAAAGGCTATTGAGGCTTACGCCTTGAGGCTCACCTCAAGGTGAGCCTCTAACTTTTAGCCTCGAGTCTTACGCCTCTATGAGGTGAGCCTCTAACTTTTAGCCTCGAGTCTTACGCCTCTATTGGATCATAAGAGGCTTATGCCTCACATAGGAGAGACTTACGCCTCGATGATAACACACTGAGGCTTAAAATCCCTACGCCTCGTATAATAACTAGAAGAATAGTACTAATACTTTTCATTTTTATAATATAAGGGCTTACACCATAACAATATAGATTTTCTCTTATGGATTCTTTTGTTAGAAAGATACAATCATTTCATAATCGTCAATTTAATTTTGATCATTTGTTGGCTTAATTTCCTCCAGCATCTCCTTTTGGAGTTCTTGTATTCACTATAGGTGCTTGGAAAATTCACTTTTGTTTCATTCATCAATGAAATTGTTTCTTATTCCAAAAAACTCAATCCTATTAGTATTTGTGCATATGTTTTATTTATTTTTACGTAAGTATTATGTTTTACCATACATGTTTACACAAATTTAGATTTTTTATAATATTTTGTTATTAAAATTGAGGCTTACGCCTCATACCGCCTCAAGGCTTACGCCTTGCCTCGTCAAGAGAAAAAGCCTCGAGGCTGCCTTTAGCCTTTTAAAACATGATTAAGACCACTATTATTAGAAAGTATGTACAATGCTCGTTAATAAAAAACGCCTTCCTATTCTCTCTATTTCTATTAGGTTTACATTTCTCTCCTCTCTTCAATGGCCGATTCCGCCACCGCTGAATTTCCTACTACCGGCGAACCCGTCGGAAAAGCCAAGAAACCTAGAAACAGCCGGAAGGCTCTCAAGGACAAAAACTCGTCTACGGAGGAGCCTCCACAACCTCAATCCACGGTTACGGATGAGGAGATCCTTTCACAGAATCAATCTTCCGCGAAGAAACCGAAGTCGAAAGTCTGCGGCGAAGAAGCGGCCGAACAAAGCAATTGTTCGATAAGGATTTGCAGGAGATGCAGGAGATGCTTCAGCAGTTGAGGCTCGATAAAGAGAAGACTGAGGAGCTACTTAAAGCCAAAGACGAGATGCTTAAGCAGAAGGATGAAAAGCTTAAGACGAGGGACAAAGAACAGGAGAAACTCCAGGTTGAATTGAAGAAGTTGCAGAAATTGAAGGAGTTCAAACCTAACATGAACTTTCCTATGATTCAAATATTGAAAGACAAGGAGCAAGATAAGAAAGAGAAGAAGAAGTGTGGGGAAAAGAAGAGGCCATCTCCGCCTTACATTTTGTGGTGCAAAGATCAGTGGAACCAGATCAAGAAGGAGAATCCAGAAGCGGAGTTCAAAGAAATCTCAAACATATTGGGTGCAAAATGGAAGAGTGTTACCGCAGAGGAGAAGAAGCCATATGAGGAGAGGTATCAGGCTGAAAAAGAAGCTTATTTGCAGATAACTTCGAAGGAGAAGCGTGAGAGTGAGGCGATGAAGCTGTTAGAAGAGGAGCAGAAGCAGAAGACAGCCATGGATCTGCTTAATCAATACCTTCAATTCAAAGGAGAAGCTGAGAAGGAGAACAAGAAGAAGAAGAAGGAGAAAGATCCATTGAAGCCCAAGCAACCCATGTCGTCGTTTTTCCTTTTCTCGAACGAGAGGCGTGCATCCTTATTGGCTGAGAACAAGAATGTGCTAGAGGTAGCAAAGATAACAGGAGAGGAGTGGAAGAACATGACAGAGGAGCAGAAGGGTCCTTATGAAGAGATGGCAAAGAAGAACAAGGACACATACATGCAAGAGATGGAAATTTACAAGCAGAAAAAGGAGGAGGAGGCATCAATCCTCAAGAAGGAAGAGGATGAGCAAATGAAGGTTCAGAAACATGAAGCTTTGCAATTGCTAAAGAAGAAAGAGAAAACTGAGACTATCATTAAGAAAACAAAGGAGGAGCGCCAAAAGAAGAAGAAGGAAGGGAAGAAGAATGTTGATCCTAACAAGCCAAAGAAGCCTGCATCCTCTTACATCC
Source organism: Sicyos edulis (assembly GCA_036507275.1). NCBI lineage: Eukaryota > Viridiplantae > Streptophyta > Magnoliopsida > Cucurbitales > Cucurbitaceae > Sicyos > Sicyos edulis. The sequence continues at coordinate 43,547,000 of CM071847.1, read as the reverse complement.
TGTTCAGCAAAGAAGCTAGGAAGAGTGTAATGGAGGAGAAGCCTGGAGTCAACAATTCCACAGTGAATGCTCTAATTTCAGTGAAATGAAGGAACTTAGTGAAGAAGAAAGAAAAATCTGGAATGAGAAAGCTGCAGAAGCAATGGAAGGTTACAAAAAGGAAGTGGAAGAATACAACAAAACTGTTGCTGAAAAGAAGGGTGAGGAGAAAGCTTGAGAATTGAATTAGGACTGGTTATTGATTAGTTTGCTGCTAATCTTGTTTTGAGAATCTATAATAGTCCCTAACAATGTAATGTGACTGGTTTTGATTAGTTGCTGCTAATCTTGTTTTGAGAATCTATAATAGTCCCTAACAATGTGACTGGTTTTGATTAGTTACTGCTAATCTTGTTTACATTTATCTTTTCTAGCTGCGTGTTTAGATTGTGTTGGTTTTCATTTTATTTTTCAGAAGTGTTTTTTTAGGTTCTTGATTGTTGTTGATTTCTGGTGCTAGTATATTGATGAAATTGGAAATTTTGCTGTTTCTGGAAAAAAAAAAATGCTCGTTAATAAAAATGATTATATTTGCTAATTTGTTGGAAAGTGATTGTATTAGTAATTATTTTATAGATTTGACTAGTTTTGTAAGTATCTCTTTACTTTATTTCTGCCTTTGTTTGTAAACCAGTGATTGATAACTCAGAATTTCGAAGCAAAATACTATAATTATAAGTTGATTTTGTTGCTGAGTCCATGACAATCTGATATGCAGATTTGTGTGGCGAAAGAAAATTGAGCGTGATGTTACTCATGGTGTGTCGCTTGATGCATTTTCAATGAAGTCCGAGAAAAAAAGACAGAGAGAAAGAATGGTGCGTTCTTCTACTCCCAATGTTAATAATTTTCGTTTCTTCGTTGAGAAACTGAACACTAGTAGGCAAGATAACAAGAAATCCTGCAGTAAAAGGGAAAAAAAATACCAAACAAAATTGCTGAAGTAAACAAAGGAAAAATACACTCTTGGTCCAAAATTAGTGTCTATTTGGTCCCCAAGGTTTCAAAACGTTATTCTTTTGGTCTGGTACAGAAATGTTGAAGTTTATGAACTGATGTTTCATTTTGTGATTCTGCATTACTTTATTCTTTGCATGTTTGTCTTTACGATGTAGGCAGAGATTGAAAAGGTGAAGAAAAGGAGAGAGGAAAGGGCTCTTGAAAAAGCACAACATGAGGAAGAAATGGTAATCAAATCATGGCATTGAGAGATATTTTATTTTATCTTAACTTTTAGATTGGCAGTTTTTGTCAGTTCATAACATCTGTAGTATGGTTTGTTCCTTTCATGGGTGAACTCATGCTGAATTGTTGTTATAGGCATTGCTAGCCAGAGAACGTGCTCGTGCTGAATTTCAGGATTGGGAGAAAAAGGAAGAAGAGGTAGTATCTCCCTTGTAAACATTCTGTGTATTCTTGAATGTATCATATTGCATGGGGTTTTCCATTATCCCCTTGTGCCTATATTGTACATGCATGACCCCTTGGACAATTACTAAGCGTGAAACTTTTGGCCTACAGTTCCATTTTGATCAAAGCAAAGTCAGATCAGAGATAAGAGTTCGTGATGGGCGTTCTAAGCCTATAGATGTTCTATCCAAGCAACTGAATGGATCAGATGATTTTGATATAGTAATAAATGAGCCATACACTGTATTCAAGGTAAATAATACTCTGGTTATAATGCTTATGATTGTTTTTTATGACTTTTGTTTCATGTCTAGTGTGCCACTCAAGGTTTTTCTTTTAATGAATTAATTGTGTTCATTTCGAAAGGGGGTACGCACACCCTCATCCTAGCCACATTGGCCAACCTTCCCACATATTATATGTCTATCTAGAAGATGCCCTCCAATAGAGCAAAACTTACCAACTTGTTGATAAGTATAGTGTGTATACTTACCACCACATGAGCCACATCTTTATATGACTTTTTTTAAAAAAATTATATAATATGAGGTTAAATCAATCCTTCCATTTTTCTCTTTTTTTAGTCGATAAAATATGTGGCTCATATGGTGGTAATTATACACACCATACTTACCAACAAGTTGGTAAGTTTTGCTCCCTCCAATATTTGTAACAACCTTGAGCGAAGTATTAGAAACTTAATCTCAAAAAAAAAAAGTATTAGAAACTTCCTTTGGCAAGGGAACAAGGACAGTAGAGGCATTCATTCTCTTCCCCTGGCCCATGGTGGTCTTAGCATTCATAAATATGGAACTAAGAAACGAAGCTCTTCTATCTAAGTGGATTTGGAGATATGGGATAGTTAAGGAGCATTGTGGAGGAAAGTAATTGATGCTAAATATGGTAAATCCTTCTTTGGAAACGAATTGGGTACATCCACCTTATACTTGGCGAAGGGGCCTTGGAAAAACATTCTTACCTTTGCTCCGTTGATCCACGACAGAATTTTTTACAAAGTCAAAAAGGGCAATTCAACATCATTTTGTAAGGACAATTGGCTGAACGACAGCCCTTTGTGGGATTCCTTTTCCTTTTCACCCTGCCCCTAGTTTGTTCCCCTGTTCTGTTTCAAAATATACTTAGTTTGTTTCTTTATCAGTTTTTTTTTCAAGTGAAACCCATGTGTTATTTTTTGGATAAGAAACATATATTGACATAAGAAAGCGGGATAATTTCAAAAGAACACTCCAATTAGATAGGAGGGTAGAGAAGCTATAGTGATGAAATAGCGGAAATAAAAAAAAAGGAAAGAAATAGTGGAGAATGTTTGCACCTAGTAATAGCCAAAGACATTTTGTTCCCGTGCCCCTATTTTTTTCAAAAAGTTATTTTGTTCTTATACTTTCGAAACACTATTTAATTACTGGAGACCGCTTGTTTGATCTCCTGTAATCTATATCTCTATATTGCATTTCATAATATAATGAAATTGTTTCTTCTCCACAAAAATATCTTGAAAAAGATGCCTATTCCTCTTTCCTCTTGTTCCATATGCTCTACCAAAAAACCTGAATGTTGTTCTCCTAAAGAAGCTTATTTTCTTTTTTGAAAGGATGGCCAATGAGGGTAAGTTGATAGTAGATCCTTGATGTTCCTTGGCAAAGTGCATGGCCAGCCAAATACGTCTTGAATGTAGTCCCAATTCCTAAAAAAGAAAATGAATATTTATGGATTGAATTTGTTCTCTATTTTCATACTTTGTAGTTTATTTGTATTTTGTATTTTGTATTTTTTTTATTATTATTATTTGTATTGTAGATTCTAATTAGTTTTTTTTTCTAAACATTGTTGATTCTAATTGGTGTTTTCATTGACTAAGGCACATGTGAATTGCGGTATATAGTCAATGGTTTCCTCTTATTGATACTGACATGTTTGATACAGGGCTTGACTGTGAAAGAAATGGAAGAGCTTCGCGATGACATCAAAATGCATCTTGATTTGGACAGGGCAACACCTACACATATCGAGTATTGGGAGGTGAAAACATTTATCAATTTTCCTATTTACATTTTGTAAGGCTCTTATGCTGAACTACACGCCACAATGAACTGTTAACAACTAGTTTCACTTCTTAATCCTTTGACATTGTCTTACACTTCTATTCTATATTAGTGATATTGATATAGATTCAGTTTTACCTTTTTTTTCCTATTAAAAAAGTTTTACCTTTTTTAAGCCGTTCCCTTGAAAGATTACATAGCAAGGGTATTTAGTTTTGTTTTTAGCTATTTTACAATAAATTATAATTTTGTAGACCCTAGCTTGATACCAATTAGGCTATGATTTTAAAGTTTGTTAATGTGCTGTTTTTAAGTAACTCAAGGTTGAATGTTTGTTATGCTTAAAGGAAGATTTAAACACGTTAATACTTTTTTTCTTTTTTATACTTAACTGTTGTCACGGGAGGGCCTCTTTTTCTTTGCAGGCTTTTATTTTGGTATGCATCTGAAAGGCTTTTATTTTTGTTTGCCCTCTAAAACGCTTTTATATTTGTAATGCCCTCATTTTTGTTATGAAAGCGTTTAGATCAGAGTAAGGTACATCGTCTTTCTGCTAAGCTAAGCAATATCATGTTGTGTGCAATTTAACAGGCACTTCTCGTGGTCTGTGATTGGGAACTAGCTGAAGCTCGAAAAAAGGATGCCCTGGATAGAGCCCGAGTTCGTGGCGAGGAGCCTCCTGCTGAGTTGCTTGCAGAAGAAAGGGGTCTGCATTCTAGCATTGAAACGGATGTCAAAAATCTTCTGGAAGGAAAGACTTATGGCGAATTGGAGGCATTACAATCTCAGATTGAGTCACAGATGCGATCTGGAACTGCAAAGGCTGTTGAGTACTGGGAGGCTGTCCTAAAGCGCATTCATATATACAAGGCCAAGGTATTTACTGTTAGATGTTTTTTTTTGTATGTCTTGTCTTCTACTCTACTTTTAAAGCTAATGAATTATGCTCACTATTGTTTTTCATTTGCAGGCTTGCTTAAAGGAAATTCATATGAAAAAACTGCATGAGCATCTTGTACGTCTCGAGCAGCCTTTCGACGAGGATGAAAACAATGAAGAAAAGACAGAACAGGACGTCAAGATGGAAACTGATCATTCTGTACAAGTGGAAGATGCTGCTGATGAGCTTGATGTTAAAGGTATGGTCTAGAGTCTTTATCTTGCAACCTTGAATTTTATGTCTAAAGTCTAATATATATTTTTAATATTTTCTACTTTCTAGGAGCCGATACATATTCGCCTGATCTCCTCGATGAAGATGAGAATGAAGAGGCGGGATCATTTTCGCCAGAACTTATTTACGGTGATGAAGATGAAGAGGCAGTTGATCCTGAGGAGGATAGAGCCATACTGGTATCTCTGCAGATATTAGATTCACGACCTCTAAATTGTGTCGAGCGTCGAAAGTTAGATTGTTATAACTTGGTAGATTCTGCAGGAACGCAAACGTATTGCTGTCTTAGAAGAACAGCAGAGACGTATACAAGAAGCAATGGCCACGAAACCTGCTCCTCCACCAGACGACAATTTTGAGCTGAAAGCTTCAAAAGCCATGGGAGTTATGGAGGAAGGCGATGCAGTTTTTGGATCTGGTGCTGAAGTGAACCTGGATTCTCAGGTGCCCTGTGATTTTCATTATCTGTCTTCTTTGTACCTGGATCGTTTATGTTCCTACATTTTCATCGTGTTCACGCCTCCGAAAAACATGCAGGTTTACTGGTGGCATGATAAATATCGTCCAAGAAAACCGAAATACTTCAATCGGGTTCACACAGGATATGAGTGGAACAAGTACAACCAGACTCACTATGATCATGACAATCCACCTCCAAAGATTGTGCAAGGATATAAATTTAACATATTCTATCCAGACCTTGTTGACAAGATAAAAGCTCCAACTTACACCATTGAAAAGGATGGAAACAGCAGTGAGACTTGTATCATAAGGTTTCATGCAGGGCCACCATATGAGGATATTGTAAGCCTTCTTTTGATCTGCAAGTGATTTTTTTTTACATTCAGTTGTCTTATTTATTTGTTCTTACTCACATTTTCTTTAATCTTATTGCAGGCATTCCGAATTGTAAACAAAGAATGGGAGTACTCCCATAAGAAGGGGTTTAAGTGCACATTTGAGCGTGGAATTTTGCACGTGTACTTCAACTTTAAACGATATCGTTATCGCAGGTAAACACAAGGTTGGTCATGGTCGTAGCTTGCGATGTGCACGTTGCTCTGTTACGATCTCTTTCGAGCACTCAGTTGTAACTTCACCCACTAAACTAAAAGCAACCATTGCAAAGTTTTGCTTGTAAGTTCAATGATATGACTAATAATAGATATTCCAACTTCCCCACCTTGATTCTTTTTTTAAAATTTATTTTAATATATAAATTGCAAGTGTTTGGACCAGTTTTTTTTTTTTTGCACTATTCGACTATTCTTATAAGACATATCATCTTATCTTTTAAATTTGAATATCAAGGAAAACTGGAATCATTTTTCCAAATTCTAAGCTGTAAATACACAATGCATGGGCCTTGAAATTTTGAATCTCGAGCATTTTTCCTCTCTAGCTGCCAGATTTGATGCTCCCCCATATCTCTCTCTACTGCTGGGGGTATTTGGGTAACTGCACGATTACTCTACGTTCGGTTGGTCTTTATGAGCAAATAATAAAGAACTTAAAGAGAAGGTGTTCTAAGTTGTGGTGGTCACCTACTTATGATTAGTATGTACTATTCTAGTATTTACTGTCATAATCGAATAGAATAGGGTGTTATAAAATGTAAAAGGATGTAGTATTATTTTGTGAAAACAGTTTGAGTGTATTTAAGTGGGATTAAAAAGTAGCTAGATTATTTTTATAATTCTGAATTTCCACTCAGTAAGTATAAGATATTAGTTAATTAGCTAATGTTGGAGCTATCCAAACCTTGGTTATCATGATGCTTTTAACTAATTCCATTCTCAAATTGTGCCTTGTTTTATCTTTATTCATTTGGCCAACATCTCGAACCTTATTGTTTTTTTTCCCTCCCTTTTCCAAAACAGTAGGTTTCTTCACGCAGCTCAAAATCTAATTTTATATATATATATATATATATATATATATATATATATATATATATATATATATATATAAAGAGTTCATGGAGGTGAATCTTTTGTTTCCTCTTTTGTCCTTGCATTTTTACTAAATTTTTATTCTCCCCTTTGCTGATTGGACATGAGTTTTGAAGTGTTGAAAAGAAATAGGGGGTGTTTCTTTACCCAATTTAAGGAGGATTTAGATTCTTTTGTTTCCTCTTTCGTCCTTGCATTTTTATTAAATTCTTGTTTTGCCCTTTGTTGGTGGAACATGAGTTTTCGGTGTCGAAAATAAATAAGGGGGGTTGTTTGTAGTATTCAAGGAAGATTTGGATGGGACACGAGTTTTCAGTGTTGAAAAGAAATAAGAGATGTCTCTAAGGGAGAGTCCAGTGATTGAGGTTAAGAGCTTCGATACATGACATCTTAAGAGATTTTTGGTTAGGGGTTGCTGGAAAGCACTTAAACTAGAATATCTTTCGAAGTATTCTGGTGCTATAGTCTAGGCACGGATTAGTGATTTCTCGAGTATAGGAGAGCAAAACTCCGATTTCCCGGTTAAAAAGAAAAGAAAAGAAATAAGGGATGGTTGTTCGTAGTATTTGAGGATGATTTAGATTGAAGATTTATTAATTCATTTTAGAAAAATTACATTCAAATGAATTTTTGCCATTATTCAAAATAACTCATCATTTTTATACTACTTAAAATGATTTATCATTTCTAATTATTTATTTATAACTGTTCATTTTTTACCACTAATTTTTAATCATTTATTTCTAACTCCTCAAAATAATTCATTTTTAATTAATCATTTATAATAGTTCTTTTTTAACTACTCAAAATAACTATTCATTTTAAATTCAAATTCAAACAAGTTATTGGATTTAACTCCTCTACATAAAAACCACATCGAAGTAATTTTTTTAACTACAACTTTTAGTTTCTAACTATTTAAGTTAACTCCTCAAACTAACTTCTCATCCAAAACTTCATCCGAATAAAGGGTTCATAGAATTTTTGTTATTTGTTAAGTCGATATAGATGCAAGTAATCTTGAGCGATGCAACCGTTCAGGTAGAGATATTTACCCAAAAACTTGTGTATCCCCGATTATGAAGTCATATTTTTCTATTAATTCATTGAAATAATATTTATATTTCACATTAAGAGTTAGTCTTTTCATATTTTTCTGTAAACGATGTTTTTTTTAAATCCCTGTCAAAGATTTAACCTGCATAATCTAGTAAATTAACTTGTTGAAAATTAAACATGTTTCTAAAGAATAACTTATGCAAATCCCATGAAATTTTCTTTTAGTTAATTAAGAAAGTTGTTATAAGTTTATGAGAATTAAAATTGTATTTAAGTATGAGAGTTTTACATTCATGAAATTAAGTTAGGATGCAAATTAGATCTAGATGTAAGTTATAAATTTAGATGGTCCCATGGAATCCTATAAATAGAATGTACCGTAAAGGTTGAAATATCAAGCAAAAAGCATCGAACATTAAATAAAAGTGAAGTAAGTTTGAGAGAAAAAGTGTGAATCAAGTTTGTAACTTTTCAAAAAAAGTTCTCAAATACAATGAATTATTTTGTTCAATATTCTTTGTTTGGTTCTTTGTTTCGTGAGCGTAGTTTTAACTTTATTTCTTTGGAAACACAACTGAATGTAACTTTTCACCCCTTAGTTTAGGTTATTTTTTTCGCCCTCTTTATATTCAAATCCATATTTTGGAGTATCTAAGAAATTGGTTTGGTATCTTGAAATGGTGTTGTGATTTGTAGAATCCATTTAACATAATATCTCCATAAATTCTAAAATAGAGGCAACAGTTCTCTTCGTTGTCTAAATTTTTACAACTTAATACTAAGGTTTAAGGTTTATGGCCTGATAAATATTAAAATTAGAGAAAAAAAAGAAGTTATCTTTAAGAACAAACATGCTCAAAAGGTGCCCCAAGTTTTTATAAATTTGAAAAAACCTATGATTACTACAATCACAATTTAACAGGACTAATAACTGAGTATTTATGATAAAGTCGATGTCATTAAAGAAAAATAGGACGTTTTCATCGGTGTACCTCCCACGATTGCTTAATTATGAGATTAGAAGTTCGAATCCACTTAAATATTTTCTTTCAAAGGTTCAAACAAAAAGGAAATATTTTATGGTATCAGTGAATATTAGAGTCTATTCAAAGTGGGAAGGGTCATTCATTTAAGCTTATGAGAAAAGGAAAGAAAATGTAAATGGAACAATTCTGATGTTGATTTCCAAGAAAATACCCATCAAACAGCCAAAGTTTTTCCTTGGTTTCACAATCACTCATTCCCCAAAAAAGAAGGTTCCTAAATGAGTTTGTCTTTAGCTATCCATTTGTAAATCCTCGTAGATTCCTCATCAACAAATTCTCTGCTTCATTTTTAATTCTATCTCCACAAACTAAGAATCTGATTCCAATGGTTTATTTTCTTTTTCTAAAACATTTTCGTAAGTGTTACGAAGAGATCTATCGAAATATCGATAATGACAATCGATGAACAAAAAAAAACTAACGCAAAAATGGTTAATTACAAGCTTGATAGTGTGGTTAAAAGAAACAAGAGAGAGGAAGAACTTGTATGTCGAAATCGACGTAGCCAAGATTTGTTGTTGCTTTCTGTTCGCAAACCGAAAAAATGTAGCTCGTGTGCCGAAATATGATTCTATCGGATATGGCTAGAGGAAGGAGAAAAGTCGAGATCAAGAGAAGGAAGAAGAAAGGGTCTTCTTTAATCATTTTCTTTTCTTTTATACCATCCTAGAATCCATCATGACAAATTACATTCCACAGAGCTTCATGGAATCATTCACATCTTCTTCCTGACTCTTCTTTAATATGAACATTCAAAGATTACAAAAAAGTTTAATACCAAATCTAGTAGTCTTAAACTTCTAAGCTTCTTGAGATATACCTTCTTCAACAACTGTTTCTGGATTGTCCAATATCTGAGTTATGTAATCGAGTTCTTGGAGTACATCCTTCATGCAAGGCCTTTCCGCTTTCTTCTCCCTCAAACAGGCGAGCGCGAGCTCCAAGAAGTGCTTCACACTTACCAGTATATTGCTGGATTGATCGCCTCCGAGGAGGCATTTATCGATGGCGTCGATGAATGCACCATTGTTCACTTGTTGGATCACATAAATTGCTAGATTGACACCATCTTCATCTCTCGTGAAATCTATGGCCTTCTGGGAGGTTAAAAGTTCGAGCAGGACAACTCCGAAACTATACACGTCGCTTTTATCTGTTAGTTGGTAGTTTCGATAGTATTCCGGGTCTAGGTAACCTAATGTACCTTGAGCACAAGTGGAAACATGGCTTATTCCTGGCAAAGCCAATCTAGAAAGTCCAAAATCTGCAACTTTGGCATTGAAGTTATCATCTAAGAGTATGTTTGTTGACTTGACATCTCTATGATAGATGGGAGGGTATGCAGCTGAATGCAAGTAAGCTAATGCTTCAGCAGTTTGTGAAGCAACTTTTAGTCTTTTTCTCCAATCCAAGAAAGTGGAAAACTTGCCATGTAAATGGTCATGGAGGGTACCATTGGAAATGTATTCATATATCATCAATGGTTGCTCAGTTTCTACACAACAACCTATAAGTTTCACAAGGTTCTTGTGATTTACTTGAGATAGTATTCCAACTTCATTGAGTATTTGCTCTGTGCTCTTTAGATTGCCCACTTTAGCCGATTTCACGGCTACGACGGTCCCGTCTTGAAGTTCGCCTTTGTAAACCTCTCCAAAGCCGCCGCTTCCGAGGACCCTGTCTTTTGAAAATTCATTGGTTGCTTTCTTCATCTCTTTCAGATGAAACATCCTGGCTGGTCTGCCACCATTGTTGAAATTCAACATATCTTCTCTTTCTTTACAAAGCTTTTCTTTGTTACTGAAAGTTCTGAACTTCCTAAATGTAATTAGAGCTACAATTGCAGCTAAAATGAAAAAGGAAACCAGACATACTGAGAGCTTTATAGTGAGCCCAACCATGCTCTTTCTATTTGTTCTACGACATGTTCCGAGAATATGATCCCAATAGTATCTCCTTCTGCATAGGCAACGAGAATGGCTGTTCGAACCACCAGTAGGACGACAATCCGACTCTCCACTGCAATCAGATTGAGTTCTACAGACTGGTTCAGGGGGAGCAGCCCATTGAATTTCCAAACCTTCCTCCCACTGATTTGCAGGCTTTCCTATATCTAGATGAAGGATGCTCCTGAATGCTCTACAGCCTGAGTTATGAAGCCTTATCTTATACGCCGAGGGGGTCCCGCCCGAGATGAAGGTACAACAAGGATCAAGAACACTTGCACATTGAAATGCTCTTTTTCCATCAACATGTCCTGAACTTGCCAAGTATTGGTGACAAAGACTCGAAGAAGTGCAATTGAGTGGCGAGACGAGTAAGCGAGGCGAACAGTTGAAGAGGAAGATAGTATTTGATGAAGTGATGTTAAAAGGGAGTGATTGGTTTAACCACAGGCCTTCACTCACCAACATGTCTTGAGTAACACAGGAGCCAGGAACCCATGGAGATGTTTGGATCACCATACATCGACTCGACGCGTTGATTTTGAGGACGGGATACGAACTTCCATTGAGTGAATGAAAGTAGAGTCTCTGTGAATGAGAATCACAGTGGAGAGTATAGTCTAAGTCACCACAGTTGGGATTGGTACTCAAAGGATATGGAACTTCAATGGAGCCACAGCTTGGGCAGGTTTTTTGAGAATTGCAGCAAGGACTAAAAAACAGAAGAAAGAAAAGGTAGCTTCTAAACAAACATGGTGTTGGGATCTTCATAGTTACCATGTACCAAAGGGCCTATGAGGATGATGAGCTGATTTATGGAACGGTCGAGTCGAGGACGGCATAAATATACGACGGGTCTAGAGAATAAAGTAGGAAGACATGAACATGGAAAGGTGGAAAGAATCTGTATAAGATGGTTTGGCTTTATGGATTCCTCTTGAATGGTCACAATAAAGGAGGTTTTTTCTAGATGCATTGTCCCCATAAGCCAAGCTACTTCCAGAAATGGCTTCAAATTCCTTCACACTTTTCATCTCTTCTTCCTTTTTTTTAATTATAATTGAGCAACAAATCATGACAAACAAGAAAACAAAGAAAACCAGACAACTTATAATATTAAACAAGATATGCCATTTTCTAATGGAGCCTGCACTACCAACTCTCAGTTGCTTTGCCTAAGTACAAGTCATAACCATAAAATAGGAGAGTAGATTTATTATTTCATCAAAAATTAAATATCCTGCAAAATGGCAATGGGAATATCTATCTGGATAAAGAAGACTCAAACCGAGTAAGCTTTTCTCTTCTGCGCCAATTTTCGCAGTTCGCACTAGCAATCGTTGATGTTCGAGCCAGAATAGTTCTGTCGATTAGCCTTCGACTATTTTTACTGGAGTTCTACACTCACAAAAGGGGTAAAAGTAATCATAATAGAAAAGAAAATCTACTAAAAGAGTGAAGAAGATCAAGCACCACTACTTACCCAAATGCACTTTGTTTGATGGATAGCAATTCCACATCCAACCACAGATCAGCAGCAAATACATACAGTTGATGAACAGTAAACAAGAAGGTAATAGATGTTCTTGTTGTTCATTTTCCACTTTTTCTTAGGTTGAAGTTCTAATAATGATTTCTTCTACCATCGAAACAAGAATGAACAAACCTGCCTTTTATAGACTTGCTACTGATGATCAAATACATCATTAGAAAAGTTAAAAGAGAGTGTTGGTTGATATAATTAAATTTGCCTCAATCTACTTGTGATTTAACACAATCCAACATGATATTAGAGCAGAAGGGTGCGAGTTTGAGTCCATGCCAAGTCATTTCCTCCCCATTTAAAATTAAATTCCACTTGTAGGGTATCTCTCAAAATTTCTAAGCCCACAAGCGAGGGGAGTGTTGGTTGATGTACTTAAATTTACCTCAACCCACCAGCTCAAACTTTTGGTTAATTGGTAATTTAACATAATTCAACAAAGAGGTTACCTCTATTGTTTCATTTGGATGAATTTCTTGAACCCTTTGCTTCCATAAGCTAACTCAGGAGGAACCCTATAAGCAACCTCTGTGAAAAACAAATGAAAAGCAATAGGCTTTTGTAATAAATGACCTCCAACCCTCATGCCTTGAACACCTAGATCCAATCCCTTAGGGGCGATTTTTGGTTTTCTCGAGGAGTTACGAATGCACATTTATAACTCTTCAAAAAATCACATCCAAACGAGCTATTGCAACCACCAATCAAAATAACTTCTCATTTTGAAACCACTAATTTCTAACCACTTATTTCTCCAACCCCTCTACAAAATCCGCATCCAAACAAGCTGTTGTCTACAACTCTTATACAAAAATCTACATCCAAACGAGTTAATACTTAACCCCAATTTCTAATTACTCATTTTAGTCGCTCAAATAACTCATCATGCAACTACTCATCTAGACACCCCTTGAGGACTGTTCCTTTTTTCTGATTGGCCTACATCAAATCCATAAGGCTGCAGCAATTCAAGGGTTCTTAGTTAAGGAAGAATTATAATTTGCTAAGTGTTGAGTGCTCTTACTGATTAAAAGGGTGAACTTAAAAAAATACTAAGTTGGTTTGGTCCATTTTTCCGTTCCTCCACCAACACCAAGCCCTTGTTTACTTGTCATGAATGTGATCCCTCTCCATTTAGCCACATAGTAAACCTACAAAATGGCACATTATATTTCTAGTTATGCATAGAACTAAGTTGGTTTTTGAGAGTCCCTCCCTTTGATCGAACCCGGCGAAGTTGGACCTTGGTTGATCTTAGAACACATACTCAACTTTGGATCAAATAGGATATAGTTTGAGTATGGACCAGTAAATTACTGGGTGAAGAATAGAAGCAAGCTTGAGATATATGATACGGTTCATTAGTTAGGGGTTAGTCTGGGTAGATAATTCGTTAGCTCTTAGAGGGCGATATAAATGTAATACTACCCATCAAATCAATGGACTTGAATATTCATTTGACTAAAGTCATTGAGGGGGCCTTATGATAAATGATTGATTATCATTCATACTTTTTTCATAGAACTTTCTCAAGAATTTCAGGGTCAAAAAACTCTTTTAATCTTTTCTGTTGCCATGGTTGTCAAGGACTTTAGGACCAAGTAAGTTTTTATCTAATTTAGGTTGAGGCAGCTTCTTGAAGGGAGTGCTATGTCCACAGTTACTGCCTTATTGGAAGCTATCCTTTTGCTTAGATTAATTTTGTTAGAGTGAAGAGGTGATGAGTTCAATCTACTGCGGCCACGTACCTATAAATTAATTTATTAAGAGTTTTCTCGACATCTAAGTAATGTAAGGTCAGGCAATATATCCCGTGGTTTAGTTGAGGTGTACCCGGACAGTCACGAATATCAAAAAAATTGTTGGAGTGGCAATTTTGTTTTTTGGTAATCCTTCATATTGTTGATTGTTTAGTCAGGTTTTGTTGATATGTTTCTGTAGTTTCTGGTTTGTAACTTTTAAAATATCAATGAAATCTATGAATAAGATTTTTTTTTTTTTTTGATAAAGCAAATAGAGAAGTAAAAATTTAATGGGGGAAGTGAGGGCATATTGAAGCAGAGAGTAATTTTTCTGAGGACCAGAATTGGATTCCATCAGCTCACTAAGATTTGAGAAGAGAATAAAGAAACATCCCAGAATGACTAGGAAGTTGTATTCTCCTAAAAGGTGGCATCTTAGAAGTATCAATCAAAGAACAAAGATATGTGCATTTTCTGTATAATAGTTTCCCAAGTGTTCAAAGATGAGTGGTTGTAATTACACAGTCAGGGTCTGTTTGTTTGGCAATATTTAGATAGGATTTATTAATTCCTTCTAAAAAAACCTACATCCAAACGAGTTTTTACTAACTCCTCGTTTTTATTTTTAAAAATAACTCTCATCTCTAACAATTCATTTTTAATCAATCATTTATAACTACTCAATCATTTTTAACCACTCACTTTTTAATCGTTCATTTCAAATCAATCAAAATAACTTATTTTTAATTATTAAAAACAACTACTTATTTTAAATTTACATCCAGACAAGATTTTGAATCTCACTCCTTCATATAAAAACTAAATTTTTTGCTACAACTCTCAATTTTTAACTACTCATATAACTCCTCAATATATCACATTAAGCTAAATCCTACGTAAATATGTTAAACAAACACCCCTTAATGTATTGTTTCTATTAAAGAAAAGGGTATGCTTTTTTTTTTTTTTGCAAATCCAGAAATCAAAAGTACGCTCCATGGACAAGTAACCACGTCCATCCCTAGAAAAAGGTATAAAATATTTTTCTTCGGTTGAATATAAAAATACAGCTAACTCCTTCTCCAATCTTCAAGTCATAGTACCTGAAGGATACATTTATTTTCTGTGTTTCAGCATATGCGGACGGACGAATAACAAGTCCACAACCAATCCCATCTTGGAGTTGACAAGGTTACGAGTTAAGAATATCCGATCATCGGTTGAATTATGTTAAATCACGAATGAAGCCAAAAGTTCATACTCATGGATCGGAGTAACTTTATTTATATTAACTAACACTTTTAGTTATTTGTGGACTTGGAAATTTGAGAAATACCAAATAAGAAGAAATTAATGTAAATTGAGGAGGAAACGACTTCACAAGAGTTCGAACCCAAGACCTTTTACTTTAATACCATGTTGAATTATGTTAAATCGTTAATCAGCCTAAAAGCTTAAGTTGATAGGATTGAAGAAAATAGAATAGTGTAGATTGTTAATGATAACAATTAATCTCACTCTGAATTTCGAATTGTTGTAAGATATATTTGGGAGGAGTTGTTATCTATAATTGGACATTGTTGATTCTAAAATTTGGTAAAAAAATGTATGTAGGAATGTCTCTAGGGTTTAGAATAGCTTACTATTTGTTAGACTCTCTGTTGACTATTTATAGACATGTAGGTCTTTTCATGTAGCCCTAGAAATAAAATTTCGGCTTGTGAACTGGGTCGAACTCATTTTTTAGTCTAATCTCTTGTAATTGAGCTCGTGAGTTTCGTTAGGTGTTAACCACAAATTTCACCCATAACAACCATTATGGTACATACAGCCCCAGACCTCAAAGGCCATAGCTTACCATGTGGTGTGGATGTCAATGAAGCCTCTCATTCCTCTTATCTCAATCAGAAACAATTACCCAAACTCAATACATTCCAATTAGAAGAGGACATTTAAAAGTTAGTTTGACTCCAAATTTCAACACTGTTTCCATTACAATGGTGTCATATATGGTGCCCAATTCATATTAAATCAATAATGATAGAAATATTAGGCTTGATTTTTATCTCGGGAATTATATTTATACACGAAATCCTCAAAAGATACAAGTATAACAACCTCTAACCAGATGTAACAAGTCCTAGGGGCTGTTTGTTTGACATATTTAAGTAGTTTTTGGGTTAAGGGGTTATATTGAGTAATTAAAAATTGAGAGTTGTGCCCAAAACTCGTTCGGATGTTGTTTTTGTATAGGGGAGTTAGAGTCAAAACCTTGTTTGGATGTAAATTTAAAAATGAGTAGTTATTTTTAGTGGTTAGAAAAGAAATGATTAAAAATGAATGTTTAAAAATGAGTTATTTTGATTGATTGAAAGTAATGATTAAAAATAGGTGGCTAGAAATGATTGAGTAGTTATAAATGAATTATTAAAAATGAAACGTTAGAGATGAGAGTTATTTTTAAAAATAAAAATGAGGAGGAGTTAATAAAAACTCGTTTGGATGTAGGTTTTCGAGCAAGAATTGATAAATCAGATAGGAGTTAGTATTAGGATTTAGATCTAAATATGACAAACAAACAGCCCCTAACAATCCTAAAGATCTAACGACAATAATAATGTCCAAATTTCAATCCATTAGACCCGTTTGATATCATTTGGTTTTTGGTTTTTGGTTTTTGAAATTTAAACCTATTTTCACTCAAATTTCCTACTATGTGTTCCACCCTTACTACAATTTATCTATCTTTCCTTAAAAAAATAGATGAATACTAACCAACTTTTAAAAACAAAAACAAACTTTTAGAAGCTACTTTCTTTTGTTTCCAAATTTTGGTTTGCTTTCTACAAATATAGGTGAGATGTAGATATCTAAGTAAAAAAAAGCTATGGTAAAATAGTTGTTATAGTCTTAAATTTTAAAAACCGAAAACAAAAAACTAAGGTCTCGTTTGATAACCATTTGGTTTTTTATTTTTTGTTTATGAAATTTAAGCCTATTTCTACTCAAATTTCCTACCATGTGCTCCATCTTTCCTATAATATATCAATGCTTCTTTAAGAAAGTAGATGAAGACTACCAAATTTCAAAAACAAAAACAAACTTTTGGAAGTTACTTTTTTTTTTTACAAATTTTGCTTTTGTTTATAGGTAAGATGTAGATATTCAAATAAGGAAAAATGTGTAGTGAGGTAGTTATTGTAGGTTTAAATTTCATACATAAAAAAGCAAAAACAAAATGGTTATCAAACGAGGTCTAAATGATTATCAAACAGGAGCTAAACTTTTAAGTTTGTTATATTTTTATCATGGGAGTTACTAAGTTCTATTTTGGTTAATGTACTTTAGAATGTTTAATTTTACACTTCCAACCTTAAAAAAAAATTAATTGAACTTTATTAAGAAACTTTTGTTAGTTTTTCTTTACAAAAATAATCGTCTCTCTATGAGTTTTTAGAAATATGTTGACAATTTATCTTTTATTTATATTAAAATTATTAACATTATTGAATCAATTTTCATTAATATTACTTCGAAAAATTCTAAACTTTTTTAAAAATTCAAGAATTAAAATTTTGTTCATCAACTAAATTGAAAAAAACTTGAAAATTTATGGATTAAAATTAAACATTTAAAAGTTTAAGGATCAAAATTAGACAAAGTTCAAAATAAGAGATCAAAATTATATTTTAACCATTTTTAGAATTAGAACTTTTTTTACAACATGTAGGATATGGGTGAATTCAAACTTCTAACATCGAGGTCATTAATTAGTACAAGACTTTGATTGAGCTATCCATATTCATTTTGGCCTTAAAACTAGAACTCGGTACCTATGATTTGATAAAGCCTAAAAAAACATTTATTATCGTTCGTAGGTAAATTAAATATTTTAAGTGAGATATTCATGTATCTTGATGATATTGATTAAACAATTGATGGGACAAAAAAAATCAAATCTTTTGAAGTAAATATGTGAAGTGAGATATTCATTACACATACTTAAAAAACAAAAAAAAAATCAACTTTTAATTAGTAGAATTACAATGAAGTCATTTCTTCATCCAAGGAACACAAGTAGGGTGGTACAATGGAAATGATAGCCAATTTTGAGAATATCATAATTTAGAATTTTTTACCCAAATACAAATAACAAACTATAAAAGATGAGAATTTGCACAATTGAGGGGTTCTTATTCTGGTCTAATTTTTCTTTTCATCTTTTGATTCTTTTCATTACTCCCAACACAGCTTATCCTTTGAAGAAGCTTTGGCATTGTGCTTTTAGTTTGATCACATAATGAGGATTCATTTTGATCCAAAGCTTTGTTCTTTCTTTCTGCTTCCTCATCATTTTCTTTCTGGCCTTGCTGTTTTTGTTCTTGGTTTTTTAAAACCTCAAATTCTTCTTTCAATTGATTGAATTCGTTCGAAAGCTTGTTGAAATCCTCCATTCTTACTTGTTTTTCTTCTTCGATCTGCAAAACAAGAAACCTCGAGATTTATCTAAATGCCCGGTTAATGCATTATCAAAAGCATTAACCAAAAGTGTTGAGGATCCCACATTGATAAAGTGAAGATATCTCGAAGCATTTATGCAATAGGTAGACTCCTCCATTACTGATTACCTTGATTGGTTTAAGGGCAAGAAAATACGTAGGAAATTAATTCATATGTGATTACCGTGATTTGAACTCATAATCTCTTACACTATAAGACTTTCTTTCACCACTATACATGATGATTGCTTTCTGAATCTTTCCTAAATTTGGGGTATGGGTTTTTTTTTATTCCAAATCAAAAGTTCGAGATATTTTTAAAGGAAAATACACTTAGACTAAAGACAAATGGAATCTTAAACTTTCATATTTGTGTTTAATAAGTTCTTTAACTTTAAAATATATCGGTTGATAAGAGCAATAGTCCAAGGAACATAAATGAACGTTTGAATTTCCAATTTCCATTCATTGTTGAACTAAAAAAAACTTAAAAAGTATTAAATAAATCATTCAACTTTTAAATTTGCTTAATGAATCTCTCAACATAAATTTGTTTTTAATAAATTTCTAAAATTTTAAATTTGTAACAAGTTTATGATATATTCTATAGTTTTTTTTTTCTTAAAAAAAACAAATTGTTGAATATATGTCAAGGATTTGATAAAATCTATTTGGCATTTTAAAGTTGAGGAATTTTAACACACAAAAAATAGAAGTTAAAATTGAGTGCAAAAAACAAGAAAGATGAAACCTTGAATGAGGATGAAGCTCTCTTCTCCTCCTCCTCTTGCAATTGATCCATTTGCATTTTGAGCTCTCTTACTTCATTCCCCAACTTCTCTATCATCTTTTTCTTTGTATCCATTTCTCCATTATTTCTCCAAAGCTCTGTTTTACTTTCTTCAATCTTCAAGTTCTTCTCTCTTATAATCTTTGATTGTTCCTTCAATCTCTTCTTAAGTCTCTTTACTTCTCTTTCAAGCAACTTGTTTTCTGTTTTATGCCCTTCAAGCTGCTCTGAAACTCCCAAATATTCTGTTACCAAACTCTCAAACCTCTTGCTTTCTTCTTCCATTAACAATATCTCCTTTTCCAAGAAACTTATATGAGCCATATCCAAAACCAATGTGTTCTTCAACTCCATTAGCAAAGTTTCTCTCTCTTTCAAATTTTGGTACCAAACAAATTGCTTCTCTATCTCCATTTCTTTTCTTTCAAGATCTTCAACTCTGGTTCTTAAGCTTGAAAGAACTTCATCAACCTCCAAAGAAAGTGGAGTTGAGTGATTTTGGCTGTCAAAGTTGTCATTTTTAATGGGTTTTGATTTGGGTTTGAAAGGGTTTAAGGAGGCTGGAAATGAACCTGTTGCCATCGTTATGGCACATACTCCACCAGCTGCTGATAGAGCTAGAGGAATGCCTATTTTCAAGAGCATTGGCTCCAAATTCCCTGTTCTTGAAGTTGTGTCCATCGAAAAACCGGTGAAGTTTGATTCGTTGCCTTGGATTTTCGTAAGGTTACGAAGGTGCAAAGCTACTCAACCGAAGGGAGAAGGAATCAGCCAATAGGAAGAGTTGTGAGAGGTTAAGAAAGAAAGGTTTGAAGCCTCTACCAATCAAGTCTATGTCCTTCCCTTGTTAGCCGATTGCGAGTTGGGGATTCGAACTTTTGGCACGGTAGCTTGTGGGCGTGCTCCAATTATTCCTAGACCGCGCCTTGTTTCACTTGACTTGTTGCTTGAAAATGGATTAAGAATATTGAGGCAATTTTGAACTTTTCTTGATCAAAACGGTGTAGAAGATTCTTTACCAATCTGTTGAATGCTTCCAAGCTTTCTTCCAAGGCTTTGGGGATTTCTTTGAGTTGAATCAATCAACTTTGGTTTAAGGGATGAAACAAATTTGCTGTTATTCTATTCTTAAAATTTAAACTTAGCATAACTTGGCATAATGAGATTTTTTTTTATTGAAGTAAACTCATTATGCTAAGTTTTGCATCGGTGTCTATTCATAAAAAAATCTCATTATAAAAAAAAAATCATATATATATATAATAATTAAACATATATTCACAACCTAAAATTTTTGCATCTATGCCACATGTTCAACTGAATTTTTTTTTTTTTTAAATCACCTGAAGTTTGTGATGGATGAATCTGATCTTACACTGTTCTTTTACAAAACCTGCCAAGAATACCTCAAATGGAAACTGATATTCTAATAAGTAATATATTTCAGACAAAACAAAAACAACACCAAACCAGACCACAAGTCAACCATTTAGAAACTGACAAGTCAACCATTTAGAAACTGACAGTTCCATAGAAATTATTATCTAATTCTATGAACCAATTCCTTGCAACAGGGTGAAAATGGGGCGTGGACTGAGATTGGATGAGATCTAAGAACATGCCAGCCTCCTTGATGTGCTAAACTTTCAAATAAGAACCATTATCACTCACATTGTGCACTGACTAATAATTAGATGTAGCTTTGGAGCAAGCAGCTGCCGGCCTGCGCAGAGTGAGGTATGGTAATAACGCATTTTCGAATTCATGATATCTTAATTATAGATACACGATACCAATTGTGCTATTGCTCTAGATAGCAAGACAATGCCACATAATTAATGATTTATGTTCCAAAAGTAAGATTCTTTGAAAAATTAGGGGACGTGTTTATAATCACATTGATAGGATACATATTAAATTATTGGTTGATATAATTAAATTTATCCCAACTCACCTGCTTACGTTTTTGGGTTGATTAGTAATTTAACATAATTCAATATGGTATTAAAGCAGGAGGTCCTGAGTTCAAGCCCCTGCCAAGTCTAATAACTCATGGTATTAGGGCATTCCTCAAATTTCAAAGCCCACAAGTGAGGAAGAGTGTTGGTTGATATAATTAAGTTTACCTCAACCCACTAGCTTAAACTTTTGAGTTGATTGGTGGTTTAACGTAATTCAATATGAATATTAATATTTGTCGGGAAAAGTTTTTTGCTCAGTCACATTCATACATGAGCATTTGGGTAAATTATAAAATTGGTCTTTAAGGTTGGAACAAAGTTAGATTTCAGTCTTTATGGTTTCAAAAACTAAAATTTAGTCTTTATAATTTTTAAAATGAGGATTTAGTCAATATGATTTGATAAAACCTAAAAAATAGTTTGTGTCATTTATAATCATTAACGAATTAAATATGTAGAGATAACTATCTATCTCTAGATTATGTGATCTTTTTGTCCAATTAGTCACCAAACTCACATTGTCATTATTGACACATGAATGACTAATTTTCACGTATTTAATTCGTCAACATTACAAAAAACATAGATTATGTTTTTAGGTTTTATTAAACTATAGAGACTAAATTCAAATTTTAATACAATATAGATTATATTCTAACTTTATACAAATCATAGGGACTAAATTTTAGTTTTTGATACCATATGAGCTAAAATCTAACTTACTCCAAACCATACAAACCAAATTTATATTTTACCATTAAATGTTTCTGAATCTTTACCAAAAAAAAGTCCTCAATAAAGTACTAAAAGGCAGAATTTGTTATTTGGTACATAAGTTGCTAAGAAGATTGTAGCAAAAAGGAGGTTCCAATTTCAGTTAGAAAGAATAATATCACATACCTGATGTCAGATACTTCAAGAAAGTTCAAATCCTGAGTTGGAATTGATCGCATAGAGAAGTTTTGATCTCAAAGTGTTCGAACGTTTATATGTAGGGAGCTACACACAACAAATATCGAAACAAAAGGTGCAGATTATTAGCAGTTAGAAACAGATGATTTTTTTCTGGTAAGGGCATAGTGGTAATTCGCTATTAATATTTTGCTTAAATAGGAGAGTTGGTTCTTAGAACAGTATGCATTTTGGTATTGATGTCTTGATCAAGACGAGACTAGCCCTCTCAAATGGCTATGGTGTGTAACCTCTATCTATTATTATCTTAATATACTGCTCTTGTGTTTACCATTTTTTATGTTAGTTATCTTGTGTATTTGTTAAGATTATTAGCGTCTTAAAATATTACAATATTTTGGTCTCGATAGGAAACTTATAAAAAAAATTGAAACAAGAGTAACCACGTCAGTCTTTAGGCCAGACACCAGAGACATCGAAGGAATAACGTAGGAAACATATGAAATTAGGATATTATCAAAGGCTAATCTACATTTGAACAACTATTGGCTATTTTGACTTGTCAGTAATGAGATTATTATTATTATTTTTTTTTTTTTTTATGAAAATGATACAAACTTCAGTTATTAAAAATCATTTGCTTCATTTGTTTGTACCTTGAGAGTATTATAGCAAGTGGAAGCTGTTGGAAGCCGCTCGACATCCTGTCCTCCTATTGAAGCCCATATAGGTACATCACATGAGACCTGCATGCGATAAATTTCCATCTAAGATTTTACGATAAATGCCATTTTCTATGCACTACTCGCAGCTCATTTGAAGTTAAACAAGGTGTTACACAATCATTATGAACTATTCTTACCAGAAGGACCCTTGACTCTGGGATTTGTTTTTTGAAATAAGGGTAACCACGCCCGTCTCTAGGCTAGGCACTGAGAGACATCGAAGACGTAATGCCACAGCTGAGTCTCGAACCTGGGACCTTGAGGGGAGTATACCCTTAAACCCCAAATCGTCAACCACTGTGCCACCCCTTGAGGACACTCTGGGATTTAAAAGGGTGAATAAAAGGCCTCTAATGTATGAACTAAAGAAATGTAATTAGAAGGTTAAGATTGAATTGAATGCACACCTTATGAATGGTAAAAGCTGGTTGCAGGTATTTGAATCCAAGTAATGGGGCTCGAGAACAACTGGTCACAAATTTTAGAAGCAAACAACGATCTATTGGTTCAAATCCTTTAACAACCTGTACCATTCCCCCAACCCCCGCCCCCAGAACAATTAACAAAATAATAATAATAATAATAATAATAATAATAATAATAAAAATAATAATAATAATAAAGTACAAATAATAGGGAGTGGAGCAATACAATGGGGAAAAAGGACTGGGGAATTGCAACAGAATACATAATGGGCTCAAGCGTAATTCATATAAATTGCCCAATAACATGAGTTTGAAAAGAGAATAGAAATCCTTGTGTAAAATTTAAGGAAACAGGGTGGTGCAATTGCAATTTTGAAGCATTTAGTAGCTTTCTTCTCCTCTGATATATTTTAAGCATCAACAAGCAGCTACAGAATATCTTGATTGACAATTTAATAAGGATCGCCTAATCAACTTTATATTTTTTAAAACCTTTTCAACTTTATTCTACCATCAGATCATAGAACTATCTATATTGTACACAATTGCGACCCTCCCCTGCCAAAAAAATATAAGCATGTGTTTTGTCTGCATGTTTGAAAACCACAGAAAGATTGAATTGCCTGTGAATAATAAACTCAGAAAGATCAAGCTATAATTGTTCGTGTCGAAATGGAAAGACGTGTAGATTGGTTTTTTCTTGTTATGAAAATGGCAATAAAGAAATATAAAATAAGAAGAAAAAAACACAGAGATTTACGTGGTTCACTAACGTTGAATTACCTAGTCTATAGGCAGAGAGAACGCAGTTTTGTTAAGGAGAAACGAATTACATAATATACATCATAATCGGCTAGGGTTTAATTTGAGTTTATATATGCACTCTAATTAAATCCTATTACAGAATGCGTAAACAAGAAAAAGAGTTGTGCAACAGAATGTGGAAATGCAAGATGCGTAACGTTGTGGAGTGCAAATACGGGATGCGCTAAATGAATGCGGATTGCATTGCTGCAATGCGAAAAGCATTTACACAACGGGGGCGTTGCCTCCGTACCCCTGCTCGCTAATCAAGCAGCAAAACCCCCGACTAACTAATCGCAATGCATCCAGCGTTCAAGGCATATCTTAACATTTCTCTTCGAAACCCATGAACTGATTGTATCATTTCTTTCATGGAAGGATGATAAGGTTAGGCCTAGGGTTCGTTTGAGAGGAAAGGTTTTGATACGATCCCGAGATCGCTGAAGGTCTACTCAAGGCGGAGCAAGTGACGGATTTATTTTATTATTTATTTATTACTATTCTTTATTATAATTCTGTTTTGGGTTATTCAAGTTGTATTGAGCTTTTGGGCCTTAATAGAGTTATTACTATATTAGGTTATTTCCTAGGCTTACTATAAATAAGATATGATAGGTCACTATTGATTATTCATTCAGTTGTTGTCTTTGTACTCTGGCTCTTTGAGAGATCCTCTCTTGAGAATTATCGTAGTTTAATAAAAACTGTGGTAGATTCTATCATTTTGGTATTAGAGTCATTTGCTGATCCGGGAATGGTGAGCACTAAGATGGAGACAAGGATGCAGGATTGCGAGGAAAGTAGGGCCGGGATGTTGAAGAAACAGAAGGAATTTGAGGCTCAGTTGATGGCGATGGGAATTCGATTGGACCAAGAGTTGGGACAAATGAATCTAAATATCTAGAAGCTGTTAGAGTGAACACCGGAAAAATCGAAACCCGACACGATCAGCTTAGACAAGGGGAAGGGAGTGTCAGCTGAGTCGGAAGAGGAGAGCGGGGCTAAGGGGGTGACGACGGCGTCGACGGAGGACGCGAGCGGCGTAGGCGTCGGGCCGACGGGCTGGTGGTCGGCGCGGGAGGCTCGAGCAACGTGGGCGTCGGGCAGGCAGGGCTGGCAGTCGGCGCGGGGGAACGAGCGGGCTGGGGTTTGGGCTTGGGGGGTGTTGGGTCGGGCGGAGTGGGTCGGTGCGAACGTTTGGGGGCGTGCGGGGAGTTCCGGGGTGGCGCCGATGGGCGATGCGGCTGAAGCGGACCGAGCGTGGGCGTGGGCGAGTGGGAGTGGGGCGGTGCAGGGGGTCGGGCCTGTTGGGGGGGTCCGGGCGTGGCTGTGGACGTGAGTAGAGGTGTTCATCGGTCGGTCGATGTCGGTTTTTAGCTAAAACCGACACCGAACACCGATATGTTGGGTTTTGACCATCAGTTTCGATCTATTTTATAAAGATTGGAGACGCCGATCGAATTATTATTCGGTCGGTCGGTCGGTTTTGTCGGTTTTCATACTTATGAAATAAAAAGAAAGAAAACGTGTAGTTGAGCAGCGTGTAAAGAAAGAAAAGTAAAGAAAAAATGGCGAAAGAAGAAAGAGATGGAGCACCAAGCGACAACAAGATCAAGAGAAATGGAAAATAAGAAAGAAGAAAGAATGCAAAATAAAAGAAAACGAAGAAGAAGAAGAAAAAAAATAGAAGTAGAAAAGTAGAAAAGGAAATTTAAAAATTAATATAAGACGTATTAATGATTTTGAAAATGAAAATGGCAGCAGTGCCAGTGTGTTGGAAATTGGTGCAGTGTGTTGGAGAAAAGCATTGTGCAGTGTGTTGACAGCTGCATAATTAATAAATATATATTTTTTATATATAAATAGAAGCATATCGGTCGGTCGGTTAAAACTATCGTTTTGGCCATTTCGACCGACCGAACAGTCGGTTTAATAATAAAAAACCAACTCCGACTGATTTTTTACAAAAACCGACCGACCGTTGTCGGTTTGGTCGGTCGTGTCGGTTTTCGATTTTTTGTTGAACACCCCTAGGCGTGAGCGAGCGCGAGTAAGGCGCGGGACCGGGCGGCAAGGGTCGGGGAGCGGGAAAGCCGGGCCTGGGTGGGTCGACCGGATCGAGTCGATTTGGGCTGACCGGGTTGGACTGAAGGGAGAGTTTTCAGGGGTTGCCCGATGGGGATAATTGCGTGGGTTTGGATTTCGATCGGCGGGGGAATTCTCGGTTCGATGGAAGGGGAAACGGATTTTCGGAGGAGAGGAGGGTGATAGCGCATGACGGTTGGAATGAACGGGGTTGGGACGGTTGTAATCGAGACAGAGAGCGGGAGGATTGGAGAGATAGACAGGATCGTTTTGAGCAAGGGGGACCGGGAGCAGGCGGTCGAGATGGACCAATGATAGATAGGAGGTTACGAAAGTTAGAGATGCCTGTGTTCAAAGGACTAGCGGATGAGGACCCAGACGAGTGGCTATGCCGAGTTGAGAGGTACTTCAGGGTTAATCGTTTGACGGGACACGAAAGGATTGACGCAGCAACCTTGTGTATGGAAGGGGAGGCATTAAAGTGGTCGCACTATGAAGAGGACCGAGCTCCGATTGCTTCGTGGTAAGAATTCCGAGAATTGTTGTTGCATCGTTTCCAACCAACGATCAATGACAATAAATATCCCAATTTGATGAGTCTGCAGCAAGTGGGGACCGTAAAAGAGTATCGTCGGCTGTTTGAAAAGTATGCAAAGGGTATGCGCGACATTAGTGCGAGTGCCTTAGAGGGGAAATGGGAGAGCGGTCTGAAGGCAGAGATACGGAGTGAGATGAGGAAATTGAGGCCCGTGGGAATTCAGGACAAGAAGTTTATGGCATAGGTAATTGAGGTTGACCTGGCTTTTCGAAATCAAGCAAAAGGAGTGGGCACGTCGACAGTAGTTAAACCGAGTATGGGATCAGGGGCTGTAAATGCGAGAGTGGCTGGAGGTTCGAACCTAAGAACTCTCGCTCTCACTCCCAACCGATCAGTACCATCGAACACCCTCATCCCCACCATCCCTTATAAGCGCTTAACAGATAGTGAGATCCGCATACGTAAAGATTAGGGGTTGTGTTTTAGGTGTGACGAGAAGTTCGTTCCGGGTCACCGGTGTAAAAAGAAGGAACTGCAGGCTTTGGAGATACTTGTAGTATGGGATGCGATAGAAAATCTGGAAAACGAAGAAACCGACGACCCACAAGATTATGAGCTTGAAGATGAGCTTGTTGATGATACGGTGGATACACCAACATGGCAGCGCTATCCTTGCATTCAATGGCAGGGCTGAGTTCCCTAAAAACATTAAAGGTCACCGGTTCGATACAGGGTCGAGAAGTAGTAGTTTTGATCGACAGTGGGGCCACGCATAACTTCATATCAGATGACATTGTTGCTAAGTTGAAATTACCAATGGAGCCTTCAGATGATTATGGTATTATGTTGGGGACTGGTGATTCTATGAGAACTACTGGTATCTGTAAGAATGTAGAACTTCAGTTGGCAGAATTGAGAATAGTGAACGATTTCTTACCTTTACCACTGGGAAGCGCAGATGTGATATTGGAGGTCGTTTGGTTGGCGACCTTGGGAAAAATTGAATTCGATTATCGCGCACTGAAAATGCAATTCAAGCTGGGTTCGGGAAAGGTTGAGTTGCAAGGAGAGCCACGACTGGTCAAGGCTCAGGTCTCATTAAAATCCATGATGAAGTTGTTACGACCAGAGGATCAAGGGCTCCTGGTCGAGTTAAACATGATTGAGACATCGATACCGACTCGAGTACAGACCGGCGTTTTACCAGATCTGTCTCAGGTACCCATAGAACTACACTTTGTACTTCACATTTACTCACCCGTTTTTGAATCATTGACAGGTCTACCCCCGCAACGTAATTGTGACCATGATATTGAATTATTTGCCTGGAAGGAATCAGTGAATGTGCGACCGTACCGGTACCCGCAGTACCAAAAGAATGAAATTGAAAAACTGGTAGGGGAAATGATGTTGGCAGGAATAATTCGTCCTAGCACGAGTCCGTTTTCGAGCCCGGTATTGTTGGTTAAAACAAAGATGGGAGTTGGCGTTTTTGTGTCGACTACCGCGCTTTGAATCAAGCAGCAGTGCCTGATAAATATCCGATACCACTGGTTGATGAGCTGTTGGATGAACTTCACGGGGCGACAGTGTTTTCAAAAATTGATCTTAAGGCGGGTTACCATCAGATCCGCGTTAAGCCAGCCGATGTACATAAAACATCTTTTAGAACTCATGAGGGCCATTATGAATTTGAAGTCATGCCTTTCGGATTACGAAATGCTCCTGCAACGTTTCAGTCAGTTATGAATGAGATCTTGCGACCGTTTCTACGCCAGTTTGTGCTCGTATTCTTTGATGATATTCTTATCTACAGTCTATCCATCCAAGAACACAAGGAGCATCTGATTCGAGTTTTTGAAGTCTTACAAACCCATGCCTTTGTAGCTAATGCCAAGAAATGTCAGTTTGGGCTGCACCGTATTGAATATTTTGGGGCATTTTATATCTGCTGAAGGTGTGGCAGCTGATTCGGAGAAAATTGCGACAATGGTTCGTTGGCCAAGCCCTAAGAATATTAAAGACCTACGGGGTTTCCTCGGGCTGACGGGTTACTACCGTCGTTTTGTGGCAAATTACGGTTCGATGGCCTTTCCACTAACTCAGCTACTAAAAAAAGGGAAGTTTGAATGGGGACCGGCAGTGGAAGATTGTTTTCGAGACTTAAGCATGCGATGAGCAGTGTGCCAGTCCTAAGGTTGCCAGATTTCGATCAGTTGTTTGTTGTGGAAACTGATGCTTCGGGTATTGGTGTGGGCGCAGTCTTGATGCAATAGGGGTAGCCATTGGCTTATTTTAGTAAAGCCTTACCTATAACCCACCGTATGAAGTCTGTTTATGAGCGCGAGTTGATGGCCATCGTGTTTGCAGTACAACGTTGGCGAGCTTACTTATTGGGACACCATTTTGTTGTACGTACTGACCAGAAGAGCCTTAAGTTTCTGCTAGAACAGCGTGCTGTTGACGGTGAGTATCAGCGGTGGATCGCTAAGCTTATGAGTTATGATTTTCATATTGAGTATAAGAAGGGCCTAGAAAACAGAGCGGCTGATGCTCTCTCTCGTATGCCGACGACGGGTGAATTGAGCGTGTTGAGTTGTGTGGCTGGAGTTAACACAGCGGTGTTCACTCAACAAGTGCGGAAGGACAAAAAATTGTTTGCTATCTATACTGCGGTGATTGCAGGTGCGGCAAGCCCGCCAGGTTATTCCGTCATGGGCGATGTGCTATTATACCAGGGTCGACTGGTGCTACCTCCGGCATCCCCTACGATCCCACTGTTATTGATGGAGTTCCACGGGGGCGCCATCAAAGGGCATTTTGGGGTCCTCAAGACGTATCAACGTCTGGCTAAAGAAGTGTATTGGCCGGGAATGAAGGCCCGTGTACGCGCGTTTGTGGCCGAGTGTTCAATTTGCGTGCAAGCAAAACATTTATCGTTGTCCCCAGCTGGTTTATTACAACCGTTACCGATTCCGAAAAGAATTTGGGAAGACATTTCGATCGATTTTGTGGAAGGACTTCCTCGTTCAGAGGGTTATGACACTATTTTTGTGGTGGTCGATCGGTTTTCTAAGTATGCCCATTTCATACCCCTTCGACACCCATTTAAGTCTCTCACGGTGTCACAGGTTTTTATTAGAGAGGTGGTCCGTTTGCATGGGATTCCTAAGAATATCGTGTCAGATCGCGACAAGATTTTTACTAGCCTGCACTGGGAGGAAATCTTCAAGGCTTCTGGGACGCAGCTACGTCGCAGCACCACTTATCATCCACAGACTGACGGTCAAACCGAAGTCGTGAACCGCTGTTTAGAATCATACTTACATTGCTTTGTGTTGACACAACCGAAGGCATGGTACCAGTGGCTTGCTTGGGTTGACTTCAGTTTTAATACGTCGTATCATTCATCCACGGGTATGACACCTTTTGAGATTGTTTATGGGCGCTCTCCACCGATGATTTTGGATTATGATTATGAGGCTAGCCCGGATGCGACCGTGGACTCATTGATGCTGGATCGCGATAGAATGTTGGAGAAGCTTAAGAAAAAATTTGTTGCGTGAACAGCAGTTGATGTCGGATCGTGCTAATGCCAAACGTCGGGATGTTCAGCTTGATGTGGACGATTTGGTGTACATTAAGCTCCGACCTTACCGCCAGTCTTCCTTGGCGAAATTTAAACACCCCAAGTTAGCACCACGATTTATTGGACCATACCGTGTGTTAGCTCGAGTGGGGCCAGTTGCATATCGGTTGGAGTTACCTCAGACTGTGAGGATTCACCCGATTTTTCATGTGTCCGTGTTGCGCAAGGCAGTTGGTTCATCGGCTCTAGTCTTCCCTACACCGTCTATGGTGGGAGATGATTTAGGCGTGCTGGTTTGTCCCAAGGCTGTTTTGGGCATACGGGAGACCCCACAAGATGGAGGGTCGCGTCAGATCTTGGTATAGTGGGAGGGGTCCACTCCTGACGATGCTATTTGGGAGTCCGCTGCCGATCTAGAGATACAATTCCCGGACTTTCACCTTGAGGACAAGGTGGCTCTTTGGGGGGGGAGTATTGATACGATCTCGAGATCGCTGAAGGTCTACTCAAGGCGGAGCAAGAAGTGACGGATTTATTTTATTATTTATTTATTACTATTCTTTATTATAATTCTGTTTTGGGTTATTCAAGTTGTATTGGGCTTTTGGGCCTTAATAGAGTTATTACTAAATTAGGTTATTTCTTAGGCTTACTATAAATAGGATATGATAGGTCACTATTGATTATTCATTTAGTTGTTGTCTTTGTACTCTGGCTCTTTGAGAGATCCTCTCGAGAGAATTATCGTAGTTTAACAAAGTGTGGTAGATTCTATCCGGTTCCAAGACCTATCAAAACTTGACTTGTATTCTTTTACTTTTGATATAATCTAGATCCTAGATCATATCAAAGGAATAAGAGTTGTTTTTTGGCTCAAGAAAAGGAATAGTAGTTCTTTTTCCTTTCAACACATAATGCCTAGATTTACAATTTTGTTGACAATAATATAAACTCAAGGAAAATAATAATAATATAATAAAATAAGTGATTTCTAGGATGGAGAAGCGGAGCTAAAAGTTCACTTCTATATCCAATGGGGATGTTGGGCCAAGGAGCGCCCCTGAAACAAAGATTTTTTTTTTTTGAGAAACCCTAAAACTAAGGGGCTGTTTGTTTGACATATTTAGGTAGTTTTTGGGTTAAGAAGTTATATTGAGGAGTTGTATTGAGTAGTTAAAAATTGAGAGTTGTGTCAAAAACTCGTTTGGATGTAGTTTTTGTGTAGAGGAGTTAGAGTCAAAATCTTATTTGGATGTAGATTTAAAAATGAGTAGTTATTTTTAGTAGTTAAAAAGGAAATGATTAAAAATGAATGGTTAAAAATGAGTTATTTTGATTGATTTGGATGTAGTTTTTGTGTAGAGGAGTTAGAATCAAAATCTTGTTTGGATGTAGATTTAAAAATGAGTAGTTATTTTTAGTAGCTAAAAAAGAAACGATTAAAAATGAATGGTTAAAAATGAGTTATTTTGATTGATTTGATAGGAATGATTAAAAATAAGTGGTTAAAAATGAGAGTTATTTTTAAAAGTATAAATGAGGAGGAGTTAATAAAAACTCGTTTCCTACCTAAATATGCCAAACAAACGGCTTGAGAGAAGAAATGATAATTAGTTAATATGCCCATGTAAGCATTTTTTTTTTTTAATTCTAAAATAAAGCCGCGTCAACAAACCAGAACAGAGCCACACAAGCACAAGCAAATATATCGCAACTTCTCTAATTTTAAGATTTTTTTTTTTTTCCCTCAAAAGAAACCAAATCAGTTGGAACTAATTTGATAAGTTAAGTATCAGACTGATACCAAAGCAATGCACGTTAATCAATCAGCAAGTTTTTACCTCCCAGAAAATACTAATCGTTCGACTTCCCTCTGTGTAACCGCCTGTATATCGTGTATTATTCCTCAAATCATCAACGTCAATGTCATGGTTTCCACCTGAAAGCAACTGAAGAATGGCATTTATATCAGAAAAAAAAACACAAATGAATATGAGAAAAAAGAATGCATTTAACAAAAGTAATAAAGGTCAGAATCTGAAACACACGAAGTCAAACCATAAAAAATTTATATAGTTTTGTTGCTCGTTCTACCCGAATGAAATCCTCCAAGGTATTCTAAGAACCAGCATGTTGTAAAGAACTGGTTAGCTTTTTCAGTCGCCTTATCCAATTATTATTATTTATTAGCAACAATTTTATTGATGAATTAAAAAAGAACGAAACTTTCTTGTGCCTAAAGAACTCACAAAATTTGTTAGAAGGGTCACATAACTGTAAGACTAATCGAAAACAGAAGATTTACACTAAGAAATAGTGTGATAAATAACAGAGTCCAAAAAAAATCGTTCCTTTCGTTTCAAAGATTTCAAATGGAAGCCTAAAATATAAGAGAAGTTCATAGCAAAGCTTTAGCATCCTTGAAAGGGTGACCAATAAGACCGTAGAAAGAAGAGTCTTGTTGTCTCAAGGAAGATCCAAAATCCAACCAAAAGTGTTGCACATTCTGTACCAAAAATTTCTAGCAAACGGGCAATAATGAACAAATTGCTCTTGTGACTCATCACTGCTTTTGCATAAGGATCACCAACTGAGAGAGAGACCCATATAGCGCATGGGAAGAACCAATTATAAATACATTATTTTTGCTATCTTGTGTAATAACCAATTTGGTTGTTTATTCATCATACATCTTATTGTCCATTATTTACTCGATCCACCTCAATGGATTTTTCTGAAGTATGTGAAGAACCAGCATGTGGAAAGAACTAGTTCATAAACTAATTTGTAGCACTATTGATCATTTATCTAAGCAATAAGGTACACTTCTTTCTTCGTCGATGAAATATGATTTAAGGAGATGCTAGTTGACCAATGATAGACCCGGAGATAGGAGATAGGGTTATGCAGGCCTTGATTCATTTTCCACCAGAGCCTTTTCTTTCTCCCATACCCCTTCTAAGAGTTGTCGATTAACCAAAGTCATGGGCACTTTCACACTCTAAGCACTCGACCTTGCTTCTATTTATTTTGCCACTCATGTACAGCTTCATTTGCAATGAGGAAGGCGTCACGGATTTACTGGTTATGAACTGTAGTCATGGGCAGGATAATTCCAGCCTTCAGCCTTCCTGTCAAGCTTTTGCAATAACTACAATTTGTTCCACTCAGTTATGGAGAAGGATATAATATTCTCGGGACCCAAGCAACGGTTAAATTTCTTTAGGCATTTGTCAGCGGCATTACTGCTAAAATCAAACCTTGAAACATCACAAAGATGTCATTACTTGACGGTTTCCTACTAAGGACCTCCCAAAACTTTTGACAGCCCCAAAGATCTCAACATCCATAATAGATCTTCACACCATTCCTTGGAGGCCCCTCACATATAAATTTGACCATCTCATGATTCTTAAGCAATTAGTACAAGCTATAGGTTAGCTAACAATCCAGGAAAAAGAGAATAAATAATGAATATTGATTTTTTTTATAGGAAACAGAAAACTTTCATTGATAAAATGAAAAGTACAGATAACGTCAATTCTCAATAATAAGTACAAAAACCCATTCCAATGAAATAGAAGGGAATTAAAACTATTGATTAACAAGAGCAATGATATATACCTGATTGAATTCACTTGCATTAAATAACTTCAACCAAGACGGTGATACAAGATCAGTCAAACCCCTATAGAACGCATTCGAAAAAGGAAGTATCTGCAATATAACAAGGAATGAACATAAATTTGAATCGTTACCTTTAGACATGAAATGTGGCAAAAAAGGAAAAGAGGACATGATGAACAACCAATAACCTGTCGATTAAGTTTATAATCAGCAATGGCGTGAACATACTGCATTTTATTCTCATTTGTAACAGAAACATCCTTGCCACCATGTTTAAGCTCAATAACATGTCGTTTGCCAAATGCTTCTTCAGTAACAGTGAAATCAAGTGAGAGTTCTTTGACATCGCCCTCGTAAGACTGCCATAACAAGAGTCATAACAAGTAAAGTTCTTAAAACAATTATCACAATGATAAATATGCAACCTTGCGTAGATCATCAATCACCTTAAACAAAAAAAGGGCCTAGAGCATCAAAGTAATTAAAAATAGCCTGCACCAAAGTCTTAAAAACCAATCAAGAACCGACATTATCTCAGTTATAGCACATCAATTTTCCCCAGAAAAATCGACATCGTCCATTGTAGTCACCTACATGCTCGTCTCCCCTCATATTCTACTGGACAGATTAACCAACTTTAAACTAATGACCTCTTGGTTGATCTTTTTCTCCTTATTTCTCCTCCCACTGCCATGCCCAACTCTTGGACATTAAATGAAAGTACAGTTCAAGTAGCTTCTCATCATATGGAACCATCTGCCAGTCCTTTAAGTGAGCAACTTGATGACCTGTGCCTCAATCAGTTGGCATAAAACTGCATGTTTGTCACTTAACCCTAACCTAACCGAGGGACTAGATAATCTATTAGAGAATATGGGGTTCCACCTCAAAACCAATTGGTAATGAGGGGAGTAACCCATATTCCTTATAAATGTGTTGAAGACTCCTCACCTTTCCAATGTGGGACAATTGCCACATGGTGAGCATAGTGAGTATCTCCAACATGCCCCCTCAAGATGGCGGTCATATCGGAAATGCCATCTTGAAATGGATCCTAATTTGTGGACCGAAATACCCATTTTGGCTTACTCGCATAGGTCGGATCCAAACTTTGGGATCAAATACCCGGTTAAACTTATGCCCGCTTGGGTGGGGTCCACACCCGCTTTTTTGAATTCAAAGCATTTTGGGTAGGATCGGACTTTGGGGGGGACCATTAACCCACATGGAACTCTGATACCATATTAGAGAATATGGGATTCCACCTCAAAACCAATTGGTAATGAGGGGAGTAACCCATATTCCTTATAAATGTGTTGAAGACTCCTCACCTTTCCAATGTGGGACAATTGCCACATGGTGAGCATAGTGAGTATCTCCAACATAATCATATCTGATAAACTCAAGTAAGAAGAAAATTTTGAAGAATGTCTTTGAAGCTGTCCTTAGTCCTTACATCATCATAAAATTTAATGCTCCACTCAAAATATTCTCACAATCAGTAAATTCCAGCCAGAGTAAACCATCGCACCACATTTTTAACTCCCTATTCATCCAAGATCTACCTCAAAACACCTATCAAACCCGTCTACTCATATCCTATTTTCTTATTAACTCAAACTAGAATTATTTCTTTGCGAAAGTATATGCCTTTCAAGTATCTTTCCATTCGAATCGTGTGGAAAATATTCAGACATTTAACCTTAGAAAAATAAATAAATATTTATTGAGAGTACAAGAGGACAAAGAAAGCCAGTAACACTACTAGGTAGTCATTAGGAAGAATCAAATCATCCATTGTAGTTTTGGCTCGTCTTTGTGAGTATGAGTAATTTACCTTGACATACATGAGATTCCGATAAAGCTCTGAATCAAGTGTTGATAGCTCATCAAGAAAGCTATACCGACCTAACAACTTGTGGATAAAAACATGCGAAAATGAGTAATCAAGCAATATTTCTTCATAGAGAGCCTTCCCAACAACTCTACCAAGAAACTCGATCATCTGGATACCATTGTCGAGATATCTTGCTGATGCATTAGGGATAAGAAGCCTATCTTGAGTAGACGTTTGACAGAACAGTCCATAACTAAAAGGAAAGGTAACAAAATGACTAATTATTGGAGGCCGAGAAAGAAAGGCCACAATGATTCTATGCAGTTAGTGTAACTTACTCCGGTGAAAATGCTGCTTTAGCTATATCAGTTAAGAACTCTTTAGATAATCCACCACAATCTTGGCCAGCCTCAGGAAGGCCACATTCACTAATGAATGAAACATGGATAGCTGATTTCAGTCTTGACCCAAGGGAATTTAACTGTCTGAACCCATCTTCAACAACATGGCTACGACGAACTACAACTTCAAATGATCGTGACCCAGGTCCACCGACTTCACCTGCCATTTTTCGGGAGACTTTGTCCATCTTGACAAACTCTCTGAACATTTCAACTCTGCCAGAAATAATAAGAATCGAACATGAAAAGCCTTTGATATGGAAAGACAAAATTTAAGGCTTCTTTTTTAATGTATAGGTGCTTGGAAGTTCCAATGAGAGCATCAAACGCAGGAGCACATCCGTTTTAGTATAAGATCTGAAGAGAATTTTGTAGCATACAATGGCTTTTGGAGAGAGGGAAAGACAGTTTTTAAGACAATTTTTTTCTTGAAAAAGAAAAGGAAGAACATTAAATATTTCAGAGGAAAATAATAACAAGAAATATAACACCAAACAAGAAAAATGTAAAATGTAAATGATGAGTAGAACTTATACAATCAACTAGATAACTTTTACTTAGCATGTAATTGGTTACAGATTTATTGGAATAGAATTCAAATTTTTATGAAGGGTTGTAAAAGCTGAGAATGGTAAAACAAAAGAATAAATAAGGTAAAAATGATAGGCAGTGAAAACAAAAGGAAGGTTTTGAAGATCACGAGAATAAAGTAACCACGTCAAACAAGTTAGGATTTTTCTTATAAGAAATAATACAATAAATATTAATTAAGCTGAGGTGGAGGCAAATCCAATTCGATGAGAATAGCAAAGCTACATGGAGAAAGAAATAATCATTTTAGTTAGCGGTCTGAGCTCACCTTTCCTCAAATGGGAACACGTGTGGTATGGTAGTTATAATAGAACCAACAGTTGGAACTGTTAAAGTATCATCTGCCCGTAAGTTAGCTGATAAAGCTTCGTGAGTTCTTGCAGCAATTGCAACAGGTGGTCTACTTGTTCTAGCAGGTGAAAGCCATAGCATAGGAGGACAAAACTGGTGTCTGCAATCTCTCTCATACATCAGATGCAAGCACCTGATTGAAGATTCCATAAGGGATGTGTTCTGATGACCAGTACCTTGGGACAAGCCATTATACACAAGTGTATTAAGCATTGATGCAAGTTTCCTTTGCTGCTCCAGCCTGAATGGAACCTAGTCCACATAATGAAGTTCACAAATAAAGCATCACACTTGAAAAAAAATCAAACATGGGAGGGGAGAGACAAAATATCTTGCCTGTCTTTCATAGAACTCTATGTCATCTAGAACTAAGAGCAGATGAGCATAAGTGGCACTGAAAAGATAGAGCAGACATGACAAATCTTTTGAAATACCTTGTGGACCACAACTCAGAGATTTTATGTCCCATAAATCACATACGTCGTCATCCGGATCTCCATGTCTTGAACTAGATTGAACCTCGCCTGTGTCCATATGATCACTACCTGGTTGTGACTTGCTCGTGAACTTGTGAAAAACAGTTACCCACTTACTATTTCCATCCTTATTGACTTGCTTTTGCTTTTTGCCAAAACCTTCTTTCTTTTTACTTGATATTTTACTTGAACCAGGAAAGGGACCTTCAGCTTCATTAGTATCACTTTGGAAAAGGGAACTTTCTAACACTCCCCACAAATCAACAAGAAATCCAGGAGTAAAAGATAACATGTTAAGAACGGGTAAGGATCCAACTGACGAATTCAATAGTGAGAATATTCTGAGCATGTACATGTAAAAGTATGATAAATCGAGTAATTTCAAGCTTTTCGTACAATCCATATTATTTGATTCTGCAGATCTATTTTCAGAATGTACATCTGTATTTACTATTGTCAAAAGATCTGTGAGATGCCTCTGTTCACAAATAGGCCTAAACATATCAATGAACAATGTGCTTAAGGACATAGATGCCATTTCGTTCTTGAGAACAGCTACATCAGAGGATTCATAAGAAGTTGCAGTTTCACTTTGAATATCTTGGTTCACTTTTCTACCACACCCAACATCCCCAATCAAAGCCAAAAAGCTTTCAGCCAAAGTGTTAACCACACGAACATATAACACGTAGTCTAAACTCTGCTTAAACCAAACAGAATCCCCTGCCTTAGTTTCACTCCCTGCTACTAGACATAAAATGTTTGCAAGGGCCCAACCAACTGCCGGAACAAC
The DNA here is from genome assembly GCA_036507275.1 of Sicyos edulis. Taxonomy (NCBI): domain Eukaryota; kingdom Viridiplantae; phylum Streptophyta; class Magnoliopsida; order Cucurbitales; family Cucurbitaceae; genus Sicyos; species Sicyos edulis. The sequence goes on along the minus strand of CM071847.1, from coordinate 43,508,622 downwards.
CTTAGAGCTACAATCAACTGATAACCAATTCAGGTCAGACATTCCCAATAAAATTGTCTCTTTCTTGGCCTGCCATCAACTGCCACAATTCAATCAGTGCCATATCAAGATATTATAGGAAACGTAAATCTCTTTGATACTAAGATGTAACGGCTAACAGAGCACTATACCAAAAATAATTTTTTTTTAAAAATGAAATTCTGTTAAAACTGTTTAGCTAGGTACTTGATACTCAAGGAAACAAACCCACCTACATTTACACAAATTCAGAAAGAAGTAACTCAATTTTTCTTCACTCCTAAGCTTGAGCAAGCAAAGAGATCAAATAATAACAGATACATAATACATGGGCCCCCCCCTTATCATCAGGCAACAAGAAAGCTATTCAGTTTTGGTGATAGAACTTAAATGAAAACCAAAATGATCTGTTCAACCTCAGTGGCCCTTACCAATAGAGTCCAGAAGCATGGTAGCAAGATAGATCGATGCTTTATAGCTGGCACGAGAACTTGAGGCAGATTTTGAACGAGTTCGGGAATTGTCAGTAGAAACAAACAGAACTGTTCAGCAACATGATGCCCTTCCCAAGAAGTGCCAACTGTATCAAAATCAATTAAATGAAATGGTCGCAAAGCTAAAGTGATTGCACTCACAGTAATAACAAATAAATCATTTGTCTGGATGGAACTTGTGGTCCGTGAAGATTGGAGAACACTCAATTTATACATGTATTTTCTGACTGATAGGTAAAGACCGCTTTTAGAAGTTCCCAGATAATGAACTAAATCCTTCAACGCTACATCAGCATCGAGGCGGCTATTCTCATTTACACACTTCCACCCGTTATGATCCGTTAGGACGACTATCAGGCGCATGGCTAAAGAGGTTGTAATAATAATTTCTTGCTCCTTTGCTTGCAACTTGTCAAAATGCACAAGAATAAATAAGCATACAGAAACAAGTTTCCTTGATTGGTAAGTCCATATTCTTCTTTCTTCGGATGTACCAGTGGCCAAGGAGCAAAAGTTGTTCTTTGATTCTAGACACAAAAATTGGTTATAGCAAGTAAGTCCAAAATAAATGTATAAATTATAAACTGATAATAAATAAATCAAAGAGGTAAATGACTGTAGAAATGAGCCCGGACAATAGAGATTTCATCTAGAATAGTTCCGAATTAACTAATTCTCTCTTTCTCTCACATTTTTCCAACTCCCCTCCCCACACACAAATCAAGTATAGCAAATCATATCTTCAGTTATATTTATATTGCATGGATGGACGATTAAGCACACAAATCATATCTTTCAACTTTAAAGTTAATATATATCTAGAAGATAGACATCCCCAAACACCCACATGCAGGGTCAATCTGCGACTCAATTAACCAAATAACTCAAAATATTCTGCTGTTTTTGACATGATAACTAGATTTATCAATTGGATCTTAAAAGGTGAGGAAAAAAACCAAACAAACTTGTTGGAAGTCAAAAATGACATATTAAAAGATAACAGAGTATAAAGAGTATTGGTAAAGAATTGAATACCGGTAGAATTGATGCTTTCAAACAAGATTTTAAAGCAATTCTTCATACAATCTATATCTCTGGTCTGGATGTGTTGAGGTCGTTTCAAAAAAGACGCAATAAAAAAGAGAAATGGTCTCAAAATATTGTAGGAAATGAATGTCCCAGCCAGAGCACCAGAATGATTATTCACCAACACTTCCCATCTTTCTTGAAGCTGCAAAGCAGCTATCTTATTCACTCTGTAGCGCCTCCAAACTCTCTGCATCAATTAACAAACGAAATTGTCATTTCAAATTTTGAGAACTTAGTTTTGTTTCCAGGAGAAAAACTCAAGGTCTCTAGGGAAAGAGAAATAATAGAATCTTTAGAGGAAATAAGCGATCTTCTAATGATGTTTGGGTCCTCATTACATTCAATGCTTCTCTTTGAACATCGGTAACCAAAGCATTTTATAATTATTTGTTAGATCAGATCTTGATGGATTGGAAGCCCTTTTTGTAGGCTCCAACTCCTAGTCTTTTTTGTAGGCTCTTCTTTTAGAATGCCAGTATATTCTTTCATTTTTATCTCGACGAAAGCTCAGCATTTTATATAAAAAAGAAATGATCAAACCCACAAACCATTCTCCATTGTCTCTACATCTTAATTATCAGTTGCAATCATGTAGAAGATAAACTAAGAATAGCCTTAGTAGGGGGCTAGAAGTAAATGTAATACACCTGAATAAATATAGCCGCAGCTGCCGCTTTTCGCGCATATTGTCGTAGCTCTCTCTCATGGATAACCTTCTGAACAAGATCATCCCTCGTAATTTCTTTCGCACTCGCTCCCCTCAGTGATACCTGAGATTAGAATGTCACATTATGAATATACAGATCTTGGAAGTCATAGAACACTAACTCTTTAGCCCCAAACAATAAAAACCATAGCAAGCTAACCAAACCAGTCACCAAGTTCCATACGCTAATTGCTCGCAAATCAGAGTACGAAAAGAAAGATGCATCTAATCCAAACAAAATGCCCGACTCTAATTAGGTATATTATTATGTATAATAATGAACGAATCACGACCTATCAATGAAACAATCAAAGTAAAAGACGAAACTCATGAAACAGATGAATTTGCATAAACATTCTGGTAGCTGCGTTTAAAGGGAGGGTGATAGAGAGATCGAACCTGATGCTTGGAAGCTTTGTCCATGGATGACTAACGATTGTTGGAGCAGATCTTCATCCTCATTCGCTTCTCGTCCAAATCCAAACCATCAGCTGGAATCGGAATCTTCAGAGATCGCAAAACGCGATGGATCGGCAAATATCGACGAGAAAAAACTCTTAAGTTACCGCTACAAAGATTTCTGAACTGATGTAGATGATGAGAAATCTGTCGCGAGCTTGTTTCATCGATTTTTCACCGATGCGAGCAAGGCTGTTGACGTTTCGCCGACGGGAAACGACACACTCCGGCGATATCTCCGGCGCCGGTTGTCCAGTAGTTGAGCAAATTTGGGCTTAATCAGAAAATAACAAATTCTTTTAAAATAGCTTATCAACTTTGCTTGCGTATTAGAATGACGTGGCGCTCTACGGTCAATCTGGAAAAATATTTTAGTTTTAGTTTTTATTTAGTTCAATTTTTTTTTTAATCAATTTTATTTAGTTCAATTACTAAATAAGTTAAGTTTTCTTTAAGATTTCAGGTTCGAGACTCATTGTAACATTAATGTATAAATACTATATATATTCTAAATGAAAAAGCTTCATAAACACTCTATAGTTCGTAATGGCTATCAAATTTTATATATATAAAAATGATAAACATAAATACTATGAGAAATATATTAAAAAATTAATTTCAATATCCGACTAATGATTCAAAATTGGACTTTTGAAAATTTCATGACCAAAATAGAACTTTCATCATCATTTAGGAACCAAAATGACATTTAATCTACTATTTATATTTTTATATATGTATGTGAATGTTGGGTTGGATTAGCTATGATGTTACAGAACTTTTGCTCATTTTCCTGTAAACATTAATTTATAGAGCATAAGTTTTTACATCGACAAACAACCGCTTGAGCCTCTAAAGCTAAACTAAATTTAAACTCAGTAATTGAGTTAAGTCACTAAGACTCAAGTCCATTCTTTATAAGAGTTTCATAAATAGAGGAGTTTTTCTACATTTAAAGTGTTTGGAAATTTGAAATATTCTAAAAAATTTCAAAGGAAATTCACAAAAGCAAAAATCTCTCAAAACTCTTGAAAGTCGAACACTTTTTTAAAAGTCGAGCAACTTAAAAACCTAGTAACTCAAACACGAAAAACATAAATTATGATTTTTAAAGTGAAGCATCTAAGAAAATCAATAAGTTAGAGGTGAATCATAAGAAAAAACAAATGAATCTAATTAAATGTGAATACACTGATCAATAAAGTCAACCTAAAAAATAAATTGTAAACCCCTTGAAATAATTAGTCAAACTTGAGAACAAGCCATGAAAGAGCTCAAGATTGTTGGTTTGTGATTCACATATTTGTTTTAGGGAATTTTTTATATTTAACCTTTTTACCATAGGTTAAATGTTGTTACCTTGGAGTAATTTTGTATTCCCATATTAGGAGTTAGGGTTTTTTTTTATGACCCAATTTGTAACACCCTATTTAAACATCATTATGAGTGAGATGAGAACGTAAGAGATGAAAAAGGAAGGGAAGAATGAAGAGAAGAGTGTAGAAATCGGGTGTTTGGTGTGGAGGGATAGAAAAAAAAAATGATAGTAACTTTTTGTTTGGTATAATGGAAAGAAAAAAGAAGTGATAGTTGTGCTTTGGTGGAAAGAGATTACTTTTGGCCTCTTCTATTTTTTTTTCAAAAAAATACTAATTATTTGTTAATGGCGATTTGTTCTAGACGTTTATTCATTTGAAATCTTTGTAATTCCACTTTGGTAATGATTTTGATTTTCCAAAAATTATTATTAATTATTTTTTTTTTGTTTATGTTCTTATCTACTTTTTTTTTCAAAAGAAACTAAACTTGATTTACTTGTTTCAAAAGTGAAACAATCCCTATAAAGTTCCCTTTTATTTCTTTATTAAAAAAATGTAATTGAAATTGAGATAAGTGTTAAATTAAACAAAAAGAACAATTTAGAAAGATAAATTGCCATTAACACTATTTTAATTCGGTTAAAATATCATTTTGGATTATCAACTATCGTTTTCTTTTTATTTTTATCCTTAAATTTTCAAAAATTCAAGTTTAGTCAACACATTTTGCAAAAAGCTTAAAAATAATTTTTGAGTTAAAAAAAAACCATAATTTAAATATTGATGAGTTGACAAGAAAATAATAATAAAAAATTCAAATGTGTTTCATCTTGTTCTTCAACTTTGCAACTTTAATCAAAATTATTACAAACATTATAAATAAATAAAATGCAATATTTGGAAAAAAAATTTATTTCTTTAAAAAAATAATAAGTAAATTTAAAAAAAAAAACAAAAGAAAGGCAGAGAGGAAACGACACTGTGGAGGGGAAAAGGAAGAAAGCCAAATAGGGCATATGGGATTCGACGTGCAAGTTGAAGAAGAAAGAGAACGACGTGTTATGTATTTTGTAGTTTAGAGAGATGGATAGTAAACTGTACCTTAAATGATCGTGTGATCGTGTATTTTAAGGTGATGGGTTCAATTTATGGTGACTCAGAAATTAATTTCTTACGAGTTTTCTTGACATCTAAATATTATAGGATTAGATGTTATGTCCCGCGACATTAGTCGAGGTGCGTGAAAGCTGGCCTGAAAAATTTTAAAAAAAAAGAAATGATTGTGTATGCTTAGTGTCACGGCCACGCTTGTCCAGTGCGTGTTGCACATGGCCACATGCCCGTTAGGCCCCCTTTTTATCATGTTTTCATAGTATAGGATTTACTTCCATTGTCGTTGTCATTTTCCTTATAGGTTTGTTAGCGTATGTCTCATCGCCATTTTGACGTACAAGCGTGCCACGTCAAAAATGGCCCATAATGTACTATAGGGGGTATGACTTCTTGAAGCTTCCTTCCTACCAATTTATATGAGGGATGCAATATAGTTGATGTGGTCCTTATTGCATTGTCATATAACTTTTCAAAGACAAAAGCATTTCTCAAACATACTTTCTCCCTTTTTCGAAAACTTTTTCTCAAGACTCGAGACGGAGGTTTGGCCAGTTGTGCCACCAGCTTTGCGTTTTTATTTGGCTGACTTGCTCGTCGGATTAGAGCTCGAGCCACACGACTGCTTCGCTAAGGCCAACGAAGTTAGATCATGAAAAGTGGTATCAAAGCCGAGTTAGGCTCCTTGGAAATCAGACAGTGTAATCATGTCGGGGACAAAGACGTTAGGCAAGTCACATGTCGACTGACTAGTTGAAATTGAGGAACAATTGCTTCTCTTAAGGGAGACACCAGACACGGTGCGCTTCCTTGAAGATCGATTGGGACTGTTCGCTAAAAGGATAGATGAAATTGGGGCATTGAATGCTCGAGTGGACGCAATTCTGATCCAAGAATTACTCATGAGGATCGAGACCCTAGAAGATAAAACCTCACGACTCGGGCTGTTTGAGCGTGAGGATGACTCGTCAGGCTTTGTCGCGAGCATGAAGGAGCCCTTCGTGAGCATTGAGACTGCGCAAAGGTCAATGACTCAGCTAGTCACAGACCTGTCCGAGGACGTTAAAGCTGCGATGGAAGCCTTTAAGACAAAGTTAGGCAAGTTAAACACTCGTGTGAATCTCACCATGCAAGCGGTGGGAAACTAGGGCCCAACTGGGGGCGTGGTCCAAGTGAACAAGGTCAAAGTACCTGAACCAAAACCCTTCTGTGGTGTTCAGGATGCGAAAGCTTTGGAGAATTTCCTATTTGACATGGAGCAATACTTCAAGGCTACGAATACGGTCATTGAGGATTCGAAGGTCACTTTAGCGACGATGCATTTGGGCAACGCCGCCAAGTTGTGGTGGCGCTCGCGTTACATGGACATCCAAGAAGGGAGATGTACCATCGACACATGGGAAAAGCTGAAGCAATAGTTGCGTTCTCAGTTCTTCCCCGAGAATGTCGAGATCTTGGTAAGACGCAAGCTGTGTGAGTTAAGGCATACTAGAACAATTCGAGACTATGTCAAACAGTTTGCGGGGTTGATGTTGGACATCTGAGACATGTCAGAGAAAGACAAAATCTTCTGTTTTGTTGAAGGAATGAAATCGTGGGCGAGGACAAAGCTCTACGAGCAACAAGTGCATACTTTGACAGAGGCCTATACCGTAGCCGAGCGGTTATTCGATCTTCTGGACGAGGACGAGGGGGAGAAGCCTCAAGAAGTGAGGCGAGATAGAACCTCTCCGCGCATAGACAACAGTTACAGCCGCCTCAACTCTCCCAATAGTGGGGGAGGAGCTCGGTTAGGACGAAACAAAGACCAAGGTACACCGTTTGGCCTCAGTCGAAGACCCTTGACTTGTTTTCTATGCAAAGGGCCCCATAAAGAGGTTGATTGTCCAAATCGACCGGCCCTACTGGTTCTACAAGCATCGTTTTAAGAAAAGGCAAGGACTCAAGCTGAAGAAGAAAATGAATTGGCTCAGTTGGTTGCTCTTGAAGAAGAGGAAAAGGAAAAAACTCGTATAGGCGCAATGAAGTACCTATCGGCCCTACAGAAGAATGTAGGGAAGACAAAGGATGCATCGAGCAAAGACCTCATGTATGTTGATGCATGGGTGAACCATAAGGCAGCAAAGAGCACGATGGTCGACTCTAGAGCCACCCACAATTTCATGTCAGAGACAGAAGCAAGACGTCTGAACTAAAACTGGCGTAAAGATGAAGGACGGATGAAAGCCGTCAATTCAGTAGCTCTCTCAGTGGCAAGAGTCGCAAAGAGCGCGAATGCAAGTTGGGAGATTGGAATGGGCCGGTTGACTTTGTGATAGTCAGAATGGACGACTTTGATGTGGTATTAGGGATGGAGTTCCTGTTGGAACACAAGGTCATCCCAATACCCCTTGCGGAAAGCTTAGTCATAACCGGACCCAACCCTACCATCATGAAGACAACGATGAAGCACCCGCGTGGTGTGCGTCAGTTATCGGCCCTACATTTGAATAGGGGCCCAAGTGACAGCCGAGACAGCTGGTCTCGAGTGGAGAAGTCTCCTAGAAGAGAGAGGAGACACCAGCCTAACATAGGTCAGAAGTACCCTAATGAGGCGCCGATGTGCGTAAACAAGAGGGTCAGTCGAGAGAGATGCCCTACTAAGAAGTCGAAACTGTTGATTCCCCTACGGAACACCTTTGAAATCTTAGCTGAAGAAACATACCAAGCTGGCATAGAGAGTTCAAGCTTGCAGAAGTTCCTTGCAGATTGATGGAAAGTTGCGGACACTGAGGTTCGTTGGGATCGCACAGACATGATTGTAAGTTCCTCGAACAATCACTCAGTTCGGGTAGAGCTAGTTGACAGAGGCGTCAACCGGTTAGGTGGGGAAGTGTGTCATGGTCATGCTTGTCCAGTGCGTGTTGCACGTGGTCGCATGCCCACTAGACCCCAAAGCGTAAGTTCCTCGAACGATCATTGAGTTCGAGGGAAGTTGGTTGACGGGGACGTCAACTGTTTAAGTGGGGGAGAATGTCACGGTCACGCTTGTCCAGTGCGTGTTGCACATGGCCGCATGCCCGTTAAGCCCCCTTTTTATCATGCTTTCATAGTATAGGATTTGCTTTCGTTGTCATTGTCATTTTCCTTATAGGTTTGTTAGCTTATGTCTCATTGCCATTTTGATGTGCAAACGTGCCACAAAAAAAATGGCCCATAAAGTACTATAGGGGGGTATGACTTCTTGAAGCTTCCTTCCTACCAATTTATATGAGGGATGCAATATAGTTGATGTGGTCCTTATTGCATTGTCATATAACTTTTCAAAGACAAAAGCATTTCTCAAACCTTCTTTCTCCCTTTTTCGAAAAACCTTTTCTCAAGACTCGAGACGGAGGTTTGGCCAATTGTGCCACCCGCTTTGTGTTTTTGTTTGGCTGACTTGCTCGTCGGATTAGAGCTCGTGCCACACGACCGCTTCGCTAAGGCCAACGAAGTTAGATCGTGGCACTTAGCTTGTTGTTGCTGGTAGTTAATGTTGATATGTGTTATGTATTTTGCTTGTTGCTGGGTTAGTTGAGTGTATGTTGCAAGACTGGGGAACTTGTGTTTCTAATTGTATATGTTAAAAGGATAAGTCTATGAATATGTGAAATGATCGAAACTCATTTTAACATTACTTATTCGATGTCTGTAGTGCCTGACTTAGGGATGGAAGTGATTACCTTTGTTTTAAGAAAACAAAAACAAGAAAAAACAAGGAGCATGGGGAATGGTTGCTTAGGTTTGATAACTTGGGCCCCGTTTGATAACCTTTTTTTTTGTTTATGAAATTTAAGTCTATTTCTATTCAAATTTCTTACCATGTGCTCCATCTTTCCTACAATGTATCCATCTTTCCTTAAGAAAGTAGGAGAATACTAACCAAATTTCAAAAACATAAACAAGTTTTTGGAAGCTATTTTTTTGTTTACAAATTTTGGTTTTGTTTATTAAAATATAGGTAAGATGTAGATATCCAAATAAGGAAAAATGTATAGTAAAGTAGTTATTGTAGGCTTAAATTTCATAAACAAAAAACGAAAAACAAAATGGTTATCAAACGGGGCTTTAGTATTTTAGTTTATTCGTAATTTATTTGTTAAAAGGTTGGGAAACGTTGTGTAACAAACATTTTATACTCTTGCTTGGGCACTTTTAGTGCGCATCCTATAGGGATAATTATATATGTTAGGAATTTAATCGAAGCAGGTCATGATGGATTGAGTGTTACAAAAACAATAAACACGTAAGAATAATGCATGACGATGTGAAATTTTGTAGTTTTTGGTTAATTCCATAATGTAACCAACTATTGGTATAATAGTTTTATAATTTGATTGTAATCCAGTTCAACAATAACATCAAATATTTGAGAATTGATACTTATCTCCCTCTTGAATATGTACTAAAAAAAGAAAGTGAAACATCTAAATAAAAAAAAACAAAATCTCATTAACTTGGAACATTTAAGAAAATTTTCAAAATATAACAAATTTTGGATACGAATATTATACTCACTTTGACATTTCAGTTCACCTAATTAATAATTTTATTTAAATAAAGTTCATTGAAAATAATTTAATAAATTGATTGAAAATAATTAAAATAAAAATAATTAATTATAGATGAAATACTTTAAAAAGGTTATGCAGAACAGATCGAGAGCAAATGGACAAAAACACTCTAAATGGTAAGAAACAAAATGCAAAAAAAGAGAGAAGAAGAAAGTGAATTTTACGTGGTTCAACCTTTTGGCTTACATCCACGGTACAGAGAGAGCAGAAGATTTTATTGAACCAATTTTGTGAGCAATATTGTACAACCGGCAAGTAAAGAAGAAAGGGGGTATTTAAAGCTAACCCAAAGACCCCAACTAAATTACAAAAATACCCAGCTTTGATTTTGATGAGGTGGAGCTTAAAAAAATGGGCCTGAAAGGAAAAACTTAACAATTCACCCTCCTAATCAAGGTTGCAAAACATGATTAAACAAATATAGATTTAATGCTCTTCTGTACAAAAACACCCTCCTAAGAGGTATCAGCCACATCCAACTTTGATGAGCTCACAAAGGTACAAGAGTCTTTCAACAACAATGGCCTTTGTCGTGGCATCAGCAGGATTATTTGCGAAATTAATTTTAACCAACTTCAGATCTTCTTTTAAAGCAGCTTCACGAATATAAAGGTATCGTACATCGATATGTTTCGATCTACCATGACAAGTTGGATTCTTAGATAACGCTAACGCACTTTGACTATCGCAATGTATTTTAACATACAGCTTAATGGACAACATTTCAGAAGTTAAGCCACATAGCCAAGTAGATTCTCTTACAGATTCAGCCAGTGCGATGTATTCCGCTTCTGTCGAAGATAGAGCCACCACATTTTGGAGTGTTGATTTCCAGCTAACTGTGTTTCCAAATATGGTGAAAACATAACCTGTCAAAGATCGTCGTTTATCAAGATCAGCAGCGTAATCCGAATCTACAAATCCAACAACAATATCTTCCATTTCAGTTGCTTGTGAGTAGATCAGCCCCACATCGGTCATACCTTTCAAATAACGAAGAACCCATCTGGCAGCTTCCCAATGAACTTTGCCCGGATTACTCATAAATATGCTTAACATGCTTAACGAATATGACAAGTCAGGACGACAAGCAACCATACTATACATGAGGCTGCCTACTAAGTTTGAATAGGGAACTCCTTGCATATTTTCAATTTCTTCAACAGTGGTAGGTGATTGATTCATTGACAGCTTGAAATGTTGTGCAAAGGGGATCTGCACTTGTTTACAATCATTCATATGAAAACGTTTTAAAACCTTTTTCAGGTATTCAGGTTGCGATACAATAATTGTTTTTAGATTCACATCTTTGCATATATTCATACCAAGGATTCTTTTAGCACAACCTAAATCTTTCATCTCAAATCTCATGTGTAGCTGTTTTTTTACTTTGTCAATTTCAATAGATTTTGCTGAGGCAATGAGAATGTCGTCGACATAAAGCAGCAGCAATACAGATTCTTGAATGTCATAGCCTTTCTTATATACGCATGGATCATAGGAGTTCTTGAAAAAACCAAGAAAAGTGATATAACCATCGAAGCATTTATTCCATTGTCTTGAAGACTGTTTTAGTCCATATATCGATTTGAGCAACTTACAAGCCAAATCTTCCTTGCCAATTTGGACATATCCTGGTGGCTGTTTCATGTATATGATCTCATCAAGTGTGCCATGGAGAAAGGAAGTCGTTACGTCCATCTGTTCAAGGTGTAGATTATATTGAACCACAATAGAAAGAAGCACTCTAATAGAGGTATGATGGACAACAGGTGAAAAAATTTCACCATAATCTACCTCCTCCTCTTGTGTGAAACCTTTGGCCCCAAAGGTGCTTTGAAACGTGGATCAATAGTGCCTTTTACCCCTGGTTTAATCTTGAAAATCCAATGACAGTCCACCATTTTCTTACCTTTTGGCTTTTGCACAAGAGTCCAAGTGTTGTTCTTAGTTAAAGACTCCATTTCGGAGTCCATAGCTTTAATCCATTCATCACTTTTGGATGATCTCATTGCTTCTTTATAATTGTTTGGTTCCATATTGCCCATTTCATCATCCACATCGTCACAATTTAGAGCATAACAAACATGTTCAGCTTCCTCAATATACCTTAATGGAGCTGATATAACTCTTCGAGTTCTATCTCTTGCCAGTTGATATGAACTAAGTGTGGGATCATATTGTCTCTCTTCATCAATCTGATCAGAATGTTGTCGAGACTCGGTTTGAACTTGTTCATCTTGAGTTGGTTGAGATATACTCTCTTCCTCATTGTTAAGATGTACGGAGTTATTGACTTTAAGTTCAATTTCATAAGATTTAGCCTCTGTGGTTTCTGATGCTTGGTCCAAAGAATCCATGGCAGTACTCTTAAATGGCATTTGATCTTCTTTAAAAATCACATTACGGCTTATAAAACATTTTGAACTCCCAGGTTCTAACGACCATAAACGATATCCTTTGACACCGTTGGGATATCCAATGGATACACATTTTGTAGCCCGAGTTTCTAACTTGTCTTGCTTTGAATGTGCAAAGGTTGCACATCCAAAAACACGTATGTGCTTCAAGTTTGGAGGTCTAGATGTTCACATTTCTTATGGAGTTTTGTACTCAAGTACTGAACTAGGAGATCTATTTATGAGATAAACTGCAGTGTTCACTGCATCACCCTAGAAACACTTGGGCATTCCTGAATTTGATAAAAGACATCTAACCTTTTCAAGTATAGTACAGTTGTATCGCTCTGCAATGCCATTTTGTTGTGGTGTACCAGGCACTGTAAAATTCCTGTTAATGCCATTGTCTTTGCATAGCTGTATGAATTGATTGTTAAGGAACTCAAGACCATTGTCAGTGCGCATCGTTTTAACGGTCTTCCCTATTTTATTTTGAACTAATTTGAGCCATTCTTCAAATTTTACAAACACCTCATCCTTGCCTTTAAATAGAAAAATCCATATTTTCCTGGAAAAATCATCAATCAAACTTAAAAAATATTTGGCACCTCCATTTGTTGTCACTTTTGAAGGTCCCCATAAGTCGGAGTGAACATACTCCAATATTCCTTGAGTTTTGTAATCAGCTTTGGTGAAAGATTGTCTAGTAGTTTTTCCCATGATGCAATGCTCATATAAATCCATACTTGTGATTTTCTTATTACCAATGAGACCCTGCTTGAACAAATTGTCAAGGCCTTTATTGCCAATGTGTCCCATTCGTTGATGCCACAACTCTGTTTCTTTTGAAACCAACGTAAAGGCAGTGTTATTCTCCCCTACAACTGTTGTGCCATTAAGGACATATAATCCCTTGACCAAGTTAGCAGTTAATCTTATAGTGTTTTCTTTGCAAACCTTCAAGATTCCATCCCTTGATTCATAAGTGTATCCAGCTTTGTCAAGTGTTCCTAAAGATATCAAATTTCTCTTCAATCCAGGCACATACCTCACTTGTTGCAGAATCTTTGTAGAACCATCATTCAATCTCAATTTAATATTTCTGATTCCACAAATGGTGCATTGTTCATTGTTTCCCATTACAACCTTACCACCTTCAAATTCATTCAAATCAATAAAAGATTCTTTTATAGGTGACATATGATAAGTACATCCGGAGTCCAGGATCCATTCTCCAAGTTCATCTACTTCACTGTGAACAACAAGTAGCTCTACTGATTCATAACCATCTAAGAAGTTTGCAGCTTCTTTATTGTCCTTTCTAATAGGCAAACACCCTTTTCTTTTAAGTGTAGGACATTCAAATTTAGTGTGTCCTTCTTCTTTGCAATAATTGCAGACAATCTTTTTCTTTTGAGTTGGAGTATTATGCTTCTTAGACTGCTTGTTATTTGGTTTACGATTCTTGAAACCTTGACTCCTTTTCCCTTTCTCATCTATGAACATGACTTCAGAATACTTGTGCTCATTCTTAAGTTCAAGTTCTTTAGATCTAAGAGCGTGTAGAATTATATCAACAGTTATAGAATCTCGCCCATACTTTAAGGCATTTTTAATCTCTTTGTGCTTGTCTGGAAGAGAGTTTAAAAGGATGAAACTCTGACTATCTTGGTCAATCTTTTCACCAGAATTAATTAGATATGTACAAATTCTTGAAAATTCATCCACATTTGCTTCCAGATCTTTTGTTGGATCCATTCTATAGCCGAAATAACGTTCCTTGAGAAAAATCTTGCTGGTCAGAGACTTCGAAACATACATTTCTTCCAATTTTTTCCATAGATCTACCTCATTATCAATTTCGCTTGTGCGTCTCAACACACTATCGGATAGATACAAGATAATTGTGCTATATGCTATTTCTTGCATTTCTAACATTTTAGAATCAGACGAGGATTCAGCAGACTTACCTAGATCATCTTCCTCTTTTACTGGAGTGTCTTTCACACTATCTTGCAAATCGAGCGCCCTAGCGACCTTCATCTGAACAAGAAGAGCCTTCATCTTCCGCTTCCATAACGCAAAGTCTCCTCTGCCATCAAATTTTTCAATCTCGAAGCGAGCTGCTATAGCCAAGACTCTTTTTTGTGTTGAAGTCGACCGATTCTTGATGGTGCGCTCTTCAAATTTTCTCACCGATATTCAATCAAGAATTGTCCCCAAAATTACACGTTGCTCTGATACCAAATGGCAGAACAGATCGAGAAAAAATGGACAAAAACACTCTAAATGGTAAGAAACAAAATGCAAAAAAAGAGAGAATAAGAAAGCGGATTTTACGTGGTTCAGCCTTTTAGCTTACATCCACGGTACAAAGAGAATAGAAGATTTTATTGAACCAATTTTGTGAGCAATATTGTACAACCGGCAAGTAAAGGAGAAAGGGGGTATTTAAAGCTAACCCAAAGACTCCAACTAAATTACAAAAATACCCAGCTTTAATTTTGATGAGTTGGAGCTTAAAAAAAGGGCCTGAAAGGAAAAACTTAACAGGGTAAAATTTAAATATAGATATTAGAATTTACTACTTACCATAAATCTCTAAACCAAAATTAAAAATACTCAAGATGTAAGACATGTTTAAGAATAGTTTTAACTTTTCAAAGCCAAAAGATTAAAACATCATAGGTAAGTTTGAGTATTCATTTTTTAGTTGTAATTAAACTAAAAAAAAAGACTTTTAAACGGGAAAAGAATCTTTAAATCTATAATAATTAATATGCATTTTCTCGAATTTTCAATTAAATATCTTTTACTAAAAAAATGGTTTTAAAATGATTAAAATTGAAGTTGATGTTTTTTTTTAAAAAAATTCAATAGCAATTTGAGATTTCAGCCATTTGAAATTCACTTCTAAATATATTCTAATTTTTTTCCTCAAAAAAAAGAAATATATTCTAATTTTTCTAAATCTAACCATTTTTGTGATATAAAATTTCGTTTGAACACGTATAACCAATTGGTTTTTAACAACTAGATATATTTAAAAATGATTTTGAATGATTTTAATATATACAAAATTATCCACAACGACTGATTTTTCATAAACAATCAGTTTTTTTTGTTCAGTTCATTAAATATATAGACCAACTTGGTATATACACATCCAACACCGATAAAAAAAATTATATAAAAAAACTCTTGTTACTTGCTAGAGTGCTCTAAAATGCCTCAGCTTGACACGTGGGTGCACACGTGGAAGTCAATCACCATAAAAGCATCAAAGCACGGAAAATGGGAGGCAGCAGCGGCCACGTGGACATAAGCACCTTGACTACGTGTCGCTTGATCTACGAAGGGGGCTTCACGAAACGACGTGTGGGCTTGGCAGTGCTGGCACTAAAAAATACTCAAATCGGTCCAATTCAATTGCCAAAACAGCAACTTCAGAAAAATTCCCACAAAAATTGTGAAAGAACCCAATAGGAATCAAATCATCCCATTTGGTTGAACAAAATTTCAATGGCTTCTTCGAAAGATATGAAGAAGGAGGGAGCAGAGGAGGCGGCAAGGCTTGCGGCGTCCGATTTGAGAGACGTTAACAAAGATTACACCGCGGAGAGGGCTAAGGAAATGAAGGATGAGGCAGCGAGCAAAGCTGGGGAATACAAAGACTACACGGCCAAGAAGACTTCGGAGTCAACCGAAGCTACTAAAGGAAAAGCCGGGGAATACAAAGACTACGCGGCCGAGAGAGCGAAGGAGACAGCGGATTACACGAAGGAGAAGGCGATAGAAGGAAAAGATACGACAGTGAGTAAACTCGGGGAATTGAAAGATTCCGCGGCGGATGCTGCAAAGAGGGCCGTGGGATACTTGTCTGGAAAGAAAGAGGAAGCCAAGGAGAAGAAATCTGAGGCAAAAGAAGCTACCAAGGTAATCAAAATTTGTTTCAATACAATGTTTTGTTTTTTGTTTTTTAAAATTTAGCAAACTACTACCACCTTTGTTCCAATCCATGATCCATGATTCTTGGTACTTTTTGATACCTACATTTTGAAAATATCCATTTCATTCTATTACCATTTTGTTTTTTGTTTTTTAAAATTTGAAACTTATAACTACTATTCCAACTCATAGTTTGACATCTACCTTTGGTACTTTTTAAAATCAAACCAAAATTTGAAATTAAAAAAAAAAAAAAAAAAACTTTTAAATACTGATTTTGGTGTATGAAATCAAAATGATTAAAAAAAAATTGTTTTGATTCACATGCAATGAGTACACAAATTAGAGGTTGTTGAATGAGGATTAAGTTTGCATTATTGAAACCAAAAATAAAAAATTAAACATTATATTAATTAAATGGGGGCATAAATTAAAGACTTGTGGGGTTTAATGTTAGGAAAAAATGGGGGAGGCAGAGGAAGAGACAAGGAGGAAGATGGAGGAGGGTAAAGGAAGGGGAGAGACAGAGGAAGCGAAAGTGACACTCGAACGTGAAAGAGGCCCCGGTGGAGTGGAAGCCGTGGTGGTAGGCATGGAGGAGTCGTGGCCGGAGGCGCTGGCTTCAACGTTGAAGGAGGCGGACGATATGGCGGGACAGACGTTCAACGATGTCGGTCGAATGGACGACGATGGGGCTGTGCACTTTTCAAAGGATCATCAGGGCAAGATGTGAAGTCTGAGACTGGGGCATTGTGTGTATCATAGTCCATTTTCTGCTGCACTTTATTTTGTTCCATTTTGTTTTCCAATAATGATGTGATTTTCATATTTAGAAATGTACATTTTGTGTAATTTTGGTTCTTAAACTTGCAACTAAAAATCTTCAACAGCAGCACCAGTGGTCTAGTGGTAGAATAGTACCCTGCCACGGTACAGACCTGGGTTCGATTCCCGGCTAGTGCAAAATTGAACTTGATTCTTTTTTAAAATTTTGTTAATTTTTTACTATACACAAGATAATACGCTTTCTAGCTTTTGTTCAATTTTTAGTAGTCTTCGAAAAATGAATTCCTAGGTTCTTTTTTTGGTATTTTAGAATGTCTTCAAATCTACGAACTTTGAACCTAAGTTTACTTATGTTGAATGGTATTTTAACTTCAATTTAAATTTGAGATTATACTTCCAACTTATGTTGAATGGTATTTTAACTTGAAAGATTATTAAAAAAGAGGAGATACCAATATATCTGAAACATAGTTCAGAGATGGAACTTCTTTATGTATAACACGGTCACTGTGCATTCTAATTAATATAAGTCTCAAAATTAAAAATTAATTAAAGTTCCTGGTGGTGCGGTGGTTGAAGATTTTGTTCTTGAGGGTTTTTCTCAAGTCTTGAGTTTGAGTCTTTTCTTGTGACTTTCAAGGTCTTGAGTTCGAGTCTTTTTCTGTGACAGTATTCTTTCGATGTTTTTTGTGTCCGACTTCGAAACAGACATGATTACCTTGTTTTAAATATATATATATTAATTGTCCGTAAAATCTTATAGAGGTTTGGTAGAATTTTTAAAGTGGGACAATTATCATATTTCGACAACTAAAATTTCAAATAGCTGAAAAAAAAAAGAATTAAAATTACAATTACAATTAACCTATTGCTGTTGGATCTTATCAATATCGTGACTACTTGCAAAATTTCAAAAGTGTTAAGCCAACGATTTGCATATCCAAAATTGGTATTTGTCCAATTGACTTGGCAATTGGGAGTCCTTTATTGAAATTTGTGACTTGAACTATTGGTGAAATATGGTCTTGGTCTATAAGGTAATAGATTCAATTTATGATTTTATGAATTTTTTTGATAGTATATTTCGTGACATAAATCGGAATGCGCAAAAGTTGATCCGGTCACAAAAAAAACTTTGAACTGCATAAAAGTGGGGGTGTATTTGTGTGCTTGGATTGAAATAAGTATGGTTCTTTTAGCAGGCTGCTAATTTTTTTTGTATTTTGTCTTTATTTAGTTACAATTATGGAGGGCGAGGGATTCGAATCCCTCAAAGTTGTACAGTTACTACTCCACGAATCGAAGAAACTCCATTTCAAAATTAGGAACACAAGAATCAGTATGTATTGTTAAATAAATGAGTTACAAACTTAATTACAATTGTTTTTTTTAATTACAATTAACTTAATTAAAATTGTTTTTATTTTTTAATTACAATAATGCAACATGAATATTTCATTCGAGGCATTTGAGAAAAAAATGAATTAATTTTCAAAATTAACTTGTTTAGTCATATATCTTGAGATATATAATACCATGGAAGAGTAGTTTAGAAACTTTTGATAGAATTAATGTTATACGCTTAATTTAACTATCAGGTGATAGGTTCAATTCATGATAATCAATATCATCCCTCTCAAAATAAAAAAGGATCTCGGGTTATCTATATAATACTTAAGCCCAGCCCAATCCCAAAGTCAGAGTCCGGCCCAGAAGATGGTCCAGCAAAACCATAGCAATATAAGCAAGCGACCGAGTCGTTCTGTGGGGTTTTAACGGTATTAGGGTTTCATCAACATTTGGGCAGGAGGCTTAGCATCGCAGCGGACATGGTTCTCAAGTTCGTCAAATCCTTCGTCTCTGTTTTCATATCTTCCTACATCTGCTCTTCATTGTTATCTTTTTTCGCCTCTTTTCGTTATATGTTAACATGTTTTTTTTTTTGTTCCGTTTTTGTGAGAATTCTAGGGGATTCCGCGTTCTTGAATCTTAGAAATAGGGTTTTTCTGGTTTTCCGTCTGGGAAACTCTTAATCGATAACGAACTTCAGTGTGTGCTCGTTTGATTTTAGTGAAATTGTTAATTACTTCATTTATGAAGCAAATCACGGTTGATTTCTGCAATGTGTCTGCGTTTGAGTGTTAACGTGGTAAAACAAGTAAACTTTGGGATCAGAATCTGCTGGTTGAAAGGAAGTATTTACGATGGAAATGTAGTAGTTTTGATTGAAGGAGACGATTTAGATGAGGGGTTGTTTGTTTATCGGGCCCATTATTATTTTTCCATGGTCCTCCAAATTCAGGGCACCACTGCCCGTCCCTAGACTATGGCACCGGGAGTTTATTGGGTACATTATTGCAATCTGTTGTTTGAATACAAGTGTTGAATAATTGTTTTAGCTTCATTTTCGAAACGAAGTTCGAGAGCTTTGATTTTCAAGTGCTTAATCTAGTTCAAGGACTCTATTTGTGGGAAAAGAGAAGTACATGACATCTCATATGGTGGCATTAGCTTTTAATGAGAGATCCGTGAGTCCTGCCCTTATAGTTTGATACCGGCTTTTCAGGACTGAGCTTTGTCGATTCAGTGGTGCCAAGATATACCCAGGGAGAGGCATCAGATTCATCCGGTCTGATTCTCAGGTGATTTTCATTACCATAATTTAGATATACTGAGAGATAAACTTACGAATTTCTTATCTTAATGATTTTAGAAAACTTTGTAGACACTCTTTCTTCTCTAATTGACTCCAACCTTACAATGGGGTTTGTATGTAGGCTCATTACTTCATTCATTGCTTTTTCCCTTGTGTTTTTTACTATTTCTCTGTCCATCTGTTAGGTGTTCCTCTTTGCCAACTCCAAATGCAAGAGGTACTTCCACAATCGGCTGAAGCCATCAAAGCTTACCTGGACAGCCATGTACAGGAAGCAGCACAAGAAGGTAATATAAAGGTTTTCTATGGTCATTACGTCTATATTTTTATTTTTTGTTCGTTGTGTTCAACTTAAAAGTAAGGACGAACATTGGTTGAATAGGGCCTTGGGATTTATGGAGCTTATGGATCCCATCTATAGTAGCCACTTTAGCAATGAATTTCATTTTTAGAAGGATATTACCTCAGACTGCCAGGGCCCAGAGAATGCTATGTGTTCTCCACTCTCGGACCTTGGAAAGAGAGAACCGAGGAACAAAGCAGTAGATAAGATATTAAGATCAGAGAAGGGGCCAGGCTCCCGGTGGAGCAGAGGAGACGGTTAGGATGACGAACATGGTCATCTTCGATTTTGTATAAGTTTTTTTTTTATCTGACCTGACATTTTTTAAAGAGGTCCTATTTCAGAAGATCTAGCCCATTCTTTCACTGCTTGGCAATCGTCAATAAGCCTAGGCCTCAGTCAGGTAGCTTATTTTAGAGTGAGTAAGAAGCCAGCTGAAGGTTGCCCTGAGACCGGTTCGCTGTTATGACTTCTTTACATACCACTGACAGATTTCTTTGACAACTAAATGTTGTAGAATATACTAGGTGCGGGCAGATTGGTCTTAATCACGGATATAAAAAAATTGACTTTGAAGTACCAAATATGATATGACCCCATCCTGTGGATATTCCTTCCCATATGATCTTGACCCCAATGGAAAATAGTTAATCTCCAAACGATCTCACAATGGACAACTAGTCAGGTTTCTAATTCTACCGATGGGGTGTGGTGGATTTCAGTTCCACCTAGGATTAGTTTTTACATTGAAAGTCAAGCTACTCAATATTCTCCGTGTTACAATTAACTGAGATGGCTAAATTCAGATTTAGAGTTCATAATACTTGAGTCAAGTGATAATTTGACAGTCATGTCTGGTGAAGATTTGGACACATGCTTTAACTTTCTAATCAAAACGATTTAAGTCCACCATTTGCAATAAGTGTCGAAAGTAATAATTGACAGTCATGTTCTCTCGAGTGTTGTATTCAAGGGATTGCTGTGGGCAGTTGAGATCTTTAACCATCTGATTTTGATGATTTCGTAGGATATTGCTCAAGAGGCTGTAAAGAAGCGCAGACGTGCCACCAAGAAGCCTTATTCCAGGTCCATCGTTGGTGCGACTTTGGAAGTAATCCAGAAAAAGAGAGCCGAAAAGCCAGAAGTGCGTGATGCAGCTAGAGAAGCTGCTCTGCGGTGTGTTCTCTTCGAATAGAAATGTTGTAATTCAAGCATAGCATATGAAATTGTACTGAATGTATGGATTTTGATTGAATTGCAGTGAAATCAAGGAACGGATTAAGAAGACCAAGGATGAGAAAAAGGCCAAGAAAGCAGAAGTGTTGTCCAAAACACAGAGGGTGTCAGGTAAGGGTAATGCTCCAAAGGGGGCAGCCCCGAAGGGCCCAAAGCTCGGCGGTGGCGGTGGGAAGCGTTAATCTTTTTAACTAGTTTTGTTTGCCATTTAAATTGCCAGATTTGGTAGATAGGACTTCTGATAATTTTCAGTTTGTATTACAAGAAGTGGCCTGTATTCATTTGTTAAACATATTTGTGCACTTGGCTGAATTTGGAAAAGCTCCTACAATCAAGTTCTATGCAGCTTTTTATTTTTGATTTCCATTCTTATCTTCCCACTTTTATGCCCCTTTATGTACTTGTGATGACTTTTTAAGTGATGGAAAAGAGTGCAAGTCTTACCTATTATGCTCGAACATTTCTATTTGAACCAAAACCTTGTTGGGGCACTAGTTTGGTTATAAGAGAGGGTTGATTATGATAAACGGTGTTATTATAAATAGTGTTTGAGGAGCAAGTTATTATAATATAGATTATGATAAATGATGTTTCAGGGACTGATTATGTTACAAAAATATTATATATGTAAGGTTTAGATAAGTAGGTATGGAGGTTTAGATAAATAAGCACGCAGGTCTAGGTAATTACTGTTTATAATAATTAGTGAGGCAAACATGTGTTGAGTTATTATAACCAACTTGACATTTTACATAAATGGGGTTCAAACACACCCCAATTGTTTTTCTTATCTTTAGAGGTTGATTTCCGTTACTTAGAAATAACATTTCCAACTTGACTTTTTTTTTCTTGGAGGTTACTTACTATGTAGTGGTCGAAGTTTCAATATTTTTTGGTTGTAATAAAAAACACGACCATTTCAGCTTTAAATTATGCTTTCTGCACAATTTAGCCGTTAGGCATTGGCCCAACACGATTAGATCTCCACTTTAACTCTCTCCCTCTCCTTCATTGCATCTTAAACAAGATTAAGAAAATTAGGCTCGTTTGTTAACTTTTTTATTTTTGATTTTTTGCGTTTGAAATTAAAGTCTTCAACAACTATGTTATGATATGTTCTTTGTTACTTGAATATCTACATTCTACATTTAAACCAAAATTTGAAAAAAAAAGTAGCTTCAAAAAATTCTTTTTATTTTTTAAAAATTGATCAGCATCCATCCATTATAGAAATTTTGATAAAAAATAAGTTTAAATTTTAAAAATAAAAAACAACAAACCAAAAATGTGTGTAAAAATAATCTTTTACTTTAAAAAAAAAAACAACAAATCAAATAGTTATCAAGGTTATAATCATTTAGAAGAATGTTCTCAATTTCCTATTCAATAATTTCTTTTTAATAATAAAATTATAGTTGTCGAATCATTGGTTTTATAATATAATTACCATTAAATTAGTATTCCCCCAATCTCAGCTCTCCGGCAATAACTTGGTACCTAAGTCCAGGTTCGAATCCAGGATTTATAATAATGTTTAATTTTTTTTGTTTCTTTCTTTACAACATTGCTTCTTATTTTTGAAATGCTTAAGAAATGTCTGGTTCCGATCTCATTATCAACTTCTTTTTGTTTATATATTTAGTATTTCATTCATTCTATTATTTGGTTTATATTTATATATTTTTTTAATATTTTTTATAAATATATTATTTACACCTTTTTCCTTGCTTTTTATTTAAACATTTTTTTTGTTGACAGCATTATCACATGAGTTGAAATCTTCTTTTCTCCAAATTGATATAAAAGATAAACCACATTTTCTTTATAAAATTATTTACTTAACATATTATAATTTATAAATATTTTAAATGTTATCAAATTAATAATACTTCAATGGATACTTCAATTCGTCGATGATCAAGTTTCGTAACGGGTTAGGTTAACCCACATTTAGCATATGGATTATAATAATTGGCGTGTTGTCTCAAACTCAAGTCGGTTTTTTCACAAAATCTTCACTGTCGCTGTTTCACATAATCCAAGTTCTCGTTTGAGATTAGTCATTTACTCTTTATTATAATAATATGCACTTCAAACGTCTCTCTCTTTTTATATATATATATATATATATATATATATATATATATATAATTGTAACCTAATTATCAAGATTAAAATCTTTCCTATAATATATCCATATTTTCTAAGAAAGTATATGAATGCAACTAAATTTTAAAAACAAAAACAAGTTTTTAAAAGCTATTTTTTTGTTTCCAAATTTTGGTTTGATTTCTAAAAATATAAATAAGATGTTGGTATCTAATAAAAAAAAAATAGTAAGATAGTTATTGTAGATTTAAATTTCAAAAATAAAAAATAAAAAGTAAAATGATTATTAAGCGAGACCTAAACTGTTATCAATTATGATTGGAATCAAATATGAGCATATATATCGATAGATCATCTCACACAAGCTGATCCAAACCCTAATTGTAGAACATATATGAACACAAAAGAGAAGCCCAATTTTATTAAACTGGGATCTTATTAGATCAGCCAAGAAAGTTCAGATCATATAACCTCAACTCTTTCTCATAATTTTTTTTTTCTTAACAAACTTCTCCATTTATATATAGAATAGAAATTCAGATTTGAGGTGGTATGATCTGAACTGTCCATAAACAGATCCCAAGACCCCAGAAAAGACTGAGATGATATTGGAAAATGTCAAATTTCAAGAGTATTCTCTAAAACCCTAATTTAACCTCTTACTTCACAATCTTACCTTTTTTCTTAAAAATAAAAAAGAAAACAAAAGGGCAAAGTTGGAAAACATAAAAAAATGATAAAAATAGAAGAGCAAGAACCAAAGCAAACAAGTCTACTGGGGATGATAAGATGGTGGGAGAGAGCCCCAGAAAGTTGGAGACATGGGGTTGTAATCCTCAGTGTTGAAGACATAGTTGCACTGCTCGGGTGGCGTCGGGTAGTGGTTTTCTGCTGCTGTCGCCACGGCTGCCACCGCTCTCGGCTTGCTCGAGCAGCCAGCTCCGACCGAGGTGCTTTCCACAGTTTCCTCGCCCGATAAGTCGGTGTACACTGTCGACACTTGATTCCTTGCAGCTTGAAGCTCTCTCAGCATGCTCTTCAGCTTCATTACCTGCTAGTGCGTGTGTATTTGTAATCAAGAGCTGAAATTTGACTTGTTTCAACAAAACAGTCAAATGGGGTTTATTTTTAGTTCATGTATTTTCCCTTTATTCTATATTTTCACCATCAAGATTTTTTATTTTTCAATATCATAAAAGATGTGACACCCTAATTTCATGTAAGGTAGATTGTTTGAAAATAGTTACAAAAAGGCGATCTTTCGTTTTCATAATTATTATAAGAATTCGTGACAAGTTGACATATATAAATACAGATTATGATGAGTTTGGAATTATTATTCTTTAAAAAAAAAAAGAGTTTGGAATTATTATTCACAATTTTATAAAGAGGGATTGTTATGCGTTTGAAATCACTATTTATATTCGTTATGATTTGAACAAGAAAGGCACAATTTTTAAAAGGAGATTTGTCCTAAAAAAACAACTTGAAGATCGGTTATTCTATTTTCCAATATGTTTTTTTTAATGATTTTTTACTTATAAAAAGTAAAATACTATTTCCAAACACTTTAAAATCCCCAACCCTTTCTAAGTCAAATGCCAACAAGTTTATATATTCAAGTGGATAATGCTCGATTAAAGTTAAAGCTCATACCTGAATAATCAATGATTAAATAGCAAGTAGTTTAAACTATTAAATAAACCTAATATGATAATAAATTTTTTTGAAATGAATAAAATTAATAGATTGTCTTTAACGATTTAAGATACTAATTGAAGTTGAGAAATCAAACGAGTGATAGATAAACCCTCAGTCAACAATAATTTAAGGGGGAAAAGATGAAGTACTTTTTTTTTCAAAGATGAAGTACTTTTGAGAAAAGTGGTTACATAATTGGATAATAGTAATGAAAAGAAAGATATTAGTAAGGATAAATTGCATAGTCGTGATCTTGTATATTAATTTCATAATTCAGTTTTTTTTTATAAAAAATATCAATTTCATAATTTACTATTCCATAGTAACTTTTATATCAAATGAAATCTTTGAGATCAATTTTCATTAAAAATAATTAACAAAAATAAAATAAAATAAATATGTCAATTTTCATTAAAAACAATTACTCCAAATAGACTAAAAATATTATACAAAGAGCATTGTAAACTACTTTCCTAAACAAAAAAAAAGAGCATTGAAAACTACTTTCCTATACGTTTCTAAGAGACCCCATTATTTTCTAAAAATAAAAAACCTAGTTCACTAAT
Organism: Sicyos edulis; assembly: GCA_036507275.1. Lineage (NCBI taxonomy): Eukaryota > Viridiplantae > Streptophyta > Magnoliopsida > Cucurbitales > Cucurbitaceae > Sicyos > Sicyos edulis. The sequence continues at coordinate 43,483,088 of CM071847.1, read as the reverse complement.
GAAAGCTTTAATTAGAGATCTTCAAGAAAGATTTGTAAAAATTAAAAAATTCAGAAAAAAAATCTCTTAAAAAATCATTGGATTTCTATAAAATAAACAACTTAACCCTCAAATTATCAACCCTAATGTAAACATCTCAGAAATTTTATTCATATATCAAGAAAGAAGAATTCCTCAACAAAACCCTAGTCAGCTAATGAAAGCCTTAAGTTGAGATCCTAACAAGATTTGAAAAAAAAAAAGAAGTTTTTTGTGTCTAAAAAAGTTCAACTAAACCTCACAACACCAACCCTAACATAAACATCTCAAACACTTCATAGATCAAGAGAAAGAAAAAAAAAACTTCTTGAGTCATTAATGAAAAAAAAAACTTTACCTCCTCTTGAAGCTTGTGTTTCTCTCTAGAAATGGCATCAAACTCCTGTTTGAGAGTGTCGTAGAGACTCTCGAGCTGCTTCGCCTTCCACCTCGCACGACGGTTCTGGAACCAAACAGCAATCTGGCGTGGCTGCAGACCGAGATCCTTTGACAGCTTCTGCTTTCGGTCAGGATCGAGCTTGATCTCCTCTTGGAAGCTTCGTTCGAGCGACTCGAGCTGCTCGCTGCTCAGCCGCTTCTTCTTCTCCAAATTGCCATAGCTGTTCATGTCCATCCCTGGAACTAGCCCTTGCATCATCGTCTCAGACGCCCCCGCCATCGCCGAATGCTTCACATCTATGCCTGCTCATGGAATCAAAACACAACCAAAAAATTATAAAGAGGAAAAACAATAAATTTCCATACTGAACTCCAAAAATTTACATTATAACATGCAAATTTCTTTTCTTTTCTTTTTTTTTTTTCTAAGAATTTAAGAATATGTATTATAAAGAAAACACAATCTTTCAACCAATCATAGACAATGGATCTTAAGAATTAATTGATCTCATTCTTCTTTCTTTTCTCTATCCTCCATGGATCTGCAAGAGAATCATGTTCAAAAACATGAAACAGTTAAAAAAAAACCACCTTTGTTTCAGATCTTCGATAGTCCGAATGTTTAATAAAATTGAAAAAAAAAAAACAAACAAAAACACATAAAAGACAACAAATTTCTCGTCGAACAACAAACCCCACTAAGAAAAAGTGCCAAAAAACCCTAAATAAGTGGAAAGAAAAGATTTTTCTGATCTGGGTATCACTATTTTTTAGTTCATAACCACAAGTTAAAAAAAAAAAAGAAAAATCATTAAAAATAAAAAACCTCAAGAACCCTAAAAAGATGTGAGAATATTACCCTGATAGGGTTCAAGATTATAGTTATAGAGGAAGCCAAAGGAAGATTCCGATGCTCTAGAAACAAAAGGCCTGAAACTTCCGGTGGCCCACTCCATATTTTCCGGTCACCGGCGACTTTTCCCGATCAGATAAAAAAAAAAGAGATAAGCTTTAGTGAAGAAGAATGTGGAAGATGGAAATGAGGGTTGTGAGTTGGAAAATGAAACTACAAATAAAGAGAGAGAGAGAGAGAGAGAGAAAAAAGGGCAGTTGAAAATTAGGGCTACAATTGAGGATGAGAGTCAGCAAAGTTGAAAATTGCTTTTTGTTTTTGTTTTTGTGTTTTGTTAGTGTTTTTTTGGAGAGAGAGACAAAAGTAGAATGGAAATTATATAGTATGTAGAAACATAAATGTTACTACTTGTCATGAAGCTGGCACAAAATTTTATACGCAAACGTGTCCTCTCTTCTCCACCTACTTGGAGACATAAAGGAAGAGAGAGAAACTATTCGATATGAAGTACGACATGTCGGTAACAATGTATGTACTCTTCGAGTTCATCATAAATATATAAATGAGTTGTGATTACATCTAAATAACAAAGGTTTAGAAAATATATAGATTATGGCTAACAAACGATTAAGACATAGTGATCTATGAGGGGTTAAGTTTGGATTTCAAATTCTTGCATAAATTCTAAGCCTGGGGCATTTAGAATGTAACTCATTAATATAATTCCTTAACCTAAAACCTATCTAAATATATCAAACAAACACTCCCTTAGTAACTGTATTTTGTAATGAATTATCTAACCGTGGATAGAAACAAAGAAAGTAAAGCATTACAAATAAGATAGTATTTGGAACATTTTCAAAGAATATTGTTTGACTTTGAATGTTAGTATAATGTATATGCTACTTGACTGTAAAGATTGAAATATTAAATAAGGTGTAATGACCTTAAAGTCTTAGGTTCGAGTCTTACCCACCCCTAATTGTTTGTAATCTCAAAAAAAAAAGAAAAGGTGTAGAAGGTATGAAGTTACTCGATATTAAAATAATATGAAAATTTTATATAAAGGTGTGAATGGAAGAACAATTCTTTCCAAAAAAAGGTTAAAAAAGGGATAGGTTTGAAGAAAGAAGACTGTAAGAACAATCATATTTAAATTTAAAGTTTTATTTATTTATTATTATTATTCTTTTTTTGCAAAAATAAGATAAATGAGAGTGGAGATTTCTTGGTTATTTTAGAATTTATTTTTAGTTCAACAAATTTATTTTTGATTGTAAGTGCAGGTCAATTATTGCCAAGTCAATATTTATTTTGACCGCATACAAGTTTTGAAGCGGCAACAATGTATTGTATCGTCTTCTAACAATTGTTTGAGAGTATTGAGATGTATTATGTCTCATGTACTTAATTGGGATGAATTATGTAAATATTACTTAAGTAATTAAGAGTGTATTTTTTATTTTAAAAAAAAGTAATAATTAAGAGTGTATTGCTTGTATAGTTTAAAGCTTTATCTTAGTGCTGTAAAAAGAGAGAAGCTACATCTTAGTGACATAATTGAATTAATTATACCAAGTATTCTCTATTATACATTCTGACATGAGCTTTAATTAAGACATGAGTTTTAATTAAGCTAATTAATTATCTTCAATTTTTTTTTACCTTAATATTAATGTCGACTTTAAGAGTTATGTTACCCTTTATCCAAAAGTAAAACGTGGCGTTTATGTGACATATAATTATTTGATTAACTTTAAAAAAAAAAAGTCAAAGTGAGAATGACTCTTCTGGCATCCAAGGTGAAGTTTTGTAGTTTAAACCTTCTAATTTTTTTTTTTTAATATACTAAAAAAATTGAAATAAAAGAATTTTTAAATTAAATCATATTTTGTATACGCAATAACGCACCTGAATAAAGTACGTTTTAGTGATTTTTAAAATCCTTTCGGCGGGTTTTTCTAGTGATTTTTCAAAAAGTTTCTTTTTAATTAATAAATTAAAACTACTTAAAAAATGGACTAATTATTTATTTATTTATTATTTGTAATGAAACACTGCAATGAATTTATCTAATAGATATGAAGTTAATAAAAAGAAAGTTATAAGATGATTTATCAAAAATACTCCTCAATAGGGGATTGTATAAACATATCTTTAAATTTTAAAAAGTTTCAAAATTAACTTTGAATTTAAATAAAATTTTCAAAAATACCCTTACCATTAATAAGTATGAATGAAAACTATTAAAATTTTGTTTAATAAATATCCCTAAACTATAAAAGTGTTTCAAAAATACTTTAACCTAAAAAAATATTATTTATATATAGTTGTTAAATTATGATGATTTTAGAATTTTGTTTGAAAACGCTTGACACTTAATTGTTAAAGAAAAACTGTGCTATGTCAATATAATTGTTTAATTAATTTATTTATGATTTAATGATTGAAATTAATTTCTTAATTTTTTTTTATTATTATGAAAATATTAGTTTTTTGATTAATTGTTTTCATGTCTGGAAAGTGATTGAAAATTAACTTCACCTAGTTAATTTTTTTTTTGTTGATTGTAATTTAGCCGTAAGAGCTTTAAATTTTAAATTTTATTGTTATATTAACCATCGATAAAAAGAAACTTGAAAGTTAAATTAGAATATAGAATTACACATGAAATTTAAATTCTAATGTTATTTTTTATGTCATGATAAATAATATTTGAATTTGAGAAAACACTATGTGGATCATCCAAAATTTATTTTTCATTCATAGAGTTGACATTAAATTTAAATATTTAGATCATTAAATATTTAAATAAAACAAGTTATAAATCAATTTAGCATGTACCTACCTATTTAGGTTTTTATGTTCATCTCAATAACAATTTAACTTTTTTTTTCATCTTTGAAGAGTTGTGAAAGGATGGTTATGGTTCTCAATAATTTTCATTGAGGCAAAAATATGTGAAGATTAGAAAGAAGAATAACTATTTTCGAATTGGAATATAGAAAGGTAAAAAGAAATCAAATAAAGTTTTTAACAATTATATATATATATGTATATATATATATGTGTATATATATAATGAGGATATTTTTTTTAACATTTTCTAAAATTATGGGTATTTTAAAACTTTTATAAAGTCCAGAGGTATTTCTCAAATAAAAATTTTACGCTTTTTATCCCTACTTAATGATAAGGTTATTTTTGAAACTTTTGTTTAAATTTAAAGATAATTTTGAAACTTTTCAAAATTCAGAGGTATATTTAAATACAATTTCCATAATTCAAAAGTATGTTTGGACACAATCTCGACACAATCTACATGTTAAACATTCTTCCATAAGTTGTTTGCTTGTTTTTGTTTTTGTTTTGTTTTTTTATTTTTTAGTTATATATGATATAAAGGTGGAAAGTTGGAACTCATTATTGCTTTAAATTGGAAGATATTTTTTGTAATTCGTTTACCTCCTTGCAAGCTCTATTCTTAGGGAATTTGGACCGTTTGACAACTTTTTTATCCCAATTTATAATTATAGTAATTTTTTAAAAATAATTCGTTTATAGCAAATTCTACCTATTTTTTTAAAAAATTTCTATTTACCTTTTTTTATTGAAGACTTTGATAAAATCTATCATTGTCGAGTGATGGAAGTCTATAATTGATTCTATCAACTCTTGTTAATAAAATTTAATGGAATTAAGTCTATCAATTTACTTTATTATTAGTAATTGATTCTATCAGTCTCTATTGATAGAATCTATCAATAAGGAAATTTATCAATTTACATTTTTGCTATGTGTGCAAATATTTTTATTATTGTGCTATTCATATAATATTTTAACCATTTTGTAATATACATGCAAAAGCCCTCTATTCTTAATATACGATACGTAAAAAAAAAGGTAAAAATTTAAATCATAATTTCTTCATTATATAGCAATGTTACATGGACCATTGCTCTAGTTTTGTTCAATAAATTGTTTGTACTCATTGCATTGTTACACACAAATGATAATAAACTAGCATAAATTCTAATTGTATACGTATACATGTGTAATTTATACAAAAAGAAAAATAGAAAAATATTTTGATTATTACTGGCCATCATGAAAAATGAACCTATAACTTGCACAATAAGAATGGATTCTTCGATAAATGTGGCCGATAAATAAACAAATAACATCGAACGAATATTTTATCTCGAATATTATTCATTTACATTCAATTTCTAAAAAAAAGTTAAAAGAATTGATGAATTTGTGCATTTCTAATGCAACCAGTCTTGGGGCTGTTTGTTTGACATATTTAGGTAGAAGTTGGTATAAACTTACCAACTTCTCCTCAAAACCTACACCAAAACGAGTTTTTATTAACTTCTTCTCATTTATATTTTTAAAAATAACTCTCATTTCTAACAATTCATTTTTAATCATTCATTTATAATTACTCAATCATTTCTAACCACTTATTTTTAATCATTTCTATCAAATCAATCAAAATAACTCATTTTAAACCATTCATTTTTAATCATTTCTTTTTTAACTACTAAAAATAACTACTAATTTTTAAATCTACATCCAAACAAGATTTTGACTCTAACTCCTCTACACAAAAGCTACATTTAAACGAGTTTTTGATACAACTCTCAATTTTTAACTATTCAATACAACTCCTCAGTATAACTCCTTAACCCAAAAACTACATAAATATGTCAAACAAACAGCCTCTTGGGGCCCACAAAATAAAAGGCTAGAAGAATCGATGATTATGGGTAAGAGCCAAACACGTATGATGCTACTTTTTTTTAATAAAAAAATATATATGTCCAATTTGTTTTAATATTTGATTTATTGGTTATAATTCAATTTAATTTTAAGGTTTATTTTATAAATTGATATTTAACTTTTGTCTTATTTAAAAATAGTTATACTTTTTAGATATAGTTTTAGTCCTCTCTCCAATTTAAATTTAAAAAAAGACGAACAAACAAACAACCTCACCAGTTTTAATTTCTCATATATGATAAGTTTAGCTAATTAATCATATTTTCATTTCAAGTTATAAAGCTCAATTTATTGTGTATTGGTTTAGTGATACAATGATTTTATTGTTTAATTGAAAATTAGTTTAACATCATAATTACATATTTTAATAAAATAATCAGTATTTGGTTCTCATTTATTTGAGAGCAATACCCTCTCTATTGAATTTATGTAATAAAAAAAAGCTCAGTTGATTGATTTTTGTAGATTTTGTTTCAAATAAAAATGATTAATTAGTTTACTTCTTTGATAATATTACTATAATTAAGTGGACCCAAAATAGCAAATCTCTTTGACTTTTATTTTTCTCCCCATCTCTTAGCTTTGTTTTTCTTACCCTAGACTTGACTTGAAAATCTTTAACCTATTTTATACTTAATCACCTCTTTTAGATTAGAGTCAAATTGATTTGGTAACTTGATTAGTTTGTAATAATAGAGGATAATCTAAATTCCTTTCAAGGTTGGTCCATATTTTTTTTTAATTAGTCAATTATTAATTGGTAACTTCTTATTTCTGGTTTTTAATTTTTATTTATTTATTACCTATATATATCATGAAAGGGCTTGAATCTCAACATTATTCTCAAAAACAAAAAAAATCTCAACATTTTGTAGAATAACTATTGCCTAAATTTATAATTATTTTATTATGTTATTTTCATACATTAAAAATTAAAATAATAGGCATCAATGTGATAGAACCGCAATTTTGTTTAAAAAAATGAGTAGATTAAAATTGTAACATAAATGGGAGACAAATAAATTTCTAATCCAAACATGAATATAATATGAGTAGCTTTTTTTTTTTTTTTGAGACAAATATGAGTAGCTATTTGATTTAATACTTCTTATTGAAAAATTTTGTTAGGAGTTTGAAGCCTTCCACTTTATTTGGGGATTGAACCCAATAACATGACTAGTATTTTTAGTCTTCATTTGATAACTATTTTTTTTTCTTTTTTTTTTTAATGAAATTTAAGCCTATAACAACTATACTTTTTTTCTTATTTGGATATCTACATCTTACCTATATTTTAATAAATAAAATCAAAATTTGGAAAAAAAAAGTAGCTTCCAAAATACTTGTTTTTATTTTTGAAATTTGGTTAGTATTCACCTACTTTCTTAAGGAAATATGGATACTAGGAAATTTGAGTAGAAATAAGTTTAAATTTAATAAACTAAAAACAAAAAACCAAATAGTTATAAGTCTTAGATATTAGATTTAATACTTCTTGATGAAAAATCGTATATATATAAATTGAGTTTGGTTTCAAATAATGTTTGATTTGGTTTTGTGAACAAATAGTAATTTCCTAAATGATTTTATACGACACATTGTTTTGTTTTATTAAGCTCTAAAAAAACAATATTTTCAATTAAATCAAAGATTCGAATGGGCTCATTTCAAATGTCATTTTGAACTAAAAGAAAAAAGAAAGAAAGTAAATTAAGCTTTTTTTTAGTACATAAAAGTAAATTAAGCTTTGGTTGTTATTGATTGTTGAGAAAAATATAATTCAGAGTTAAAAGAAAAAAGGTTGAGAAAATTTATTTATTTATTATTTTTAGCTCGAGCAAACTTTATTTAAAGTTTTATCTACAAAATTTAATTGGAATTGATTTTTAAAATAATAATAATAATTGGAATTCAATGAACACGCTCTCATAAGTTATAACTACTCTACAAAGAAAAGGTTATAACTACTCGTCATGGGAGAACAATTGCATTTAAAATCAAGCCGCGGATGATTTTTTTAAACTTATTTTTATCATTATTTTATTTTTATTTTTTTAGATTATAACCATTTGAAAAGAGAAGATTCAAGCATTTCACACTAAATCATAAGTATTAATAATACATAATATGATATTAAAATGTATGATATAGTAAAATTTGACTATATTTTTATAATTATTTTATTATAATAATCCATTCATTGCCATTTTTCGAATTTAATTCAACAACAATTTCAGCCTCAATTCGAACTTATGACTATTTTTAAAATTTTATACATAGTCAAATTAGGCGTGACAATAAATATACATTGTCAATCGGATCAAGACAATAAAATTTTGGCGGCCAAATATTAATTATATAGTGAATATATTTCTTCTTCTCTTCGGAGGGTTTTTCTTTAAAAAAAAAAAAAAAAAAAAAAAAAAAAAAAATAAATATATATATATATATATATATATATATATATGTTTCTGCCATATTTTTAAGACACGTATTGTTTTTTTCAGAAAAATAAGGTTTTTTTTTTTTTTTTTTGAGAATGAAAAATAAGGTATATAATGATTCAATAGTGTATCATTAATTTTTTATAGATTCTCAAACAGGTTAAGAATTTAATATAAATGTGAATAACATAAATGTAATATCTATGATTAAAAGATCATGCATTTGAATTTTAAAAATTTATTGAATTAAAAAAAATGAAATTTATGATTTGAGAATTTAAAACAAAATTTTATAAATATTTCATGATTATAATTTATAACTACAAAATAATTAAAGCAAAAAATTAAGGTCGCCTTTGATAATCTTTGACTTTTGAAATTTAAGCCTACAAGTATCTTATCATATATTTTTCCTTACTTTAATATATGTATCTCATCTATATTTCTAGAAACCAAATCAAAATTTAGAAGAAAAAAAAAACTTTCAGAAGTTTATTTTTGTTTTTGAAAGTTAGTTAGCATTCACATACATTAAATAAAGACAATACATTATAAGAATAAGAAGTGTGAAATATAAATTTGAGTAAAAATATGTTTAAGTTTTTTATAAAAAAAACGCGGCCTAAAATATTTTAATAACACTAAAATTTTACTTTATTCAATTATTTTAAGTCGTCATTAAAATTGGATATTAAAAAATACTATTGGTATTACATAAGAAAATTATAATTAAAAGAAAAATATCCTACTAAGATTACTAACACATGAAACAAAATATTTCATTTTTGTAAGAAGCATAAGTAATACTTGAAACTAATATATATATGTCAATTTAAAAATTATAGAGAGTAGATTACAATAGTTTGAAATCCTCCTCTCAATCAAATGCAATAGTTGATGATTCTTCGCTCAATTTTCTATTCGTATAATTTATTTATATTAAATTAGTGGTTAAATAGTGAATCAAATTTACTCCAAAAAATGTGATGGCCTGCAATTTTGTTTCTATAGATTCGAATGTTCGTAGTTTTAGTGTCCATGAAAATAAATCAATTATTAACGATTATTCTTATTTCAACCATTAAGTTTAATTATTTGAACTATTTTATTACATTTATGTGATAATTTTCATCAAAACATACTAAAATTAAAATTTTATTTAAATAATAAATAAATAAATAAAATTTAAATGACTTTTCATGGCCAACTAAAGCGTAATTTGTGGCATAGTTTCAGTATTTGGTTGTAAAACAGTTCAATACATGCATCACAGGTTCGAGCCCGAGAATCAGTATTTGCCCCCCTCTCCCAATATGTACTAAAAAAAAGCTTAATTTGTGGCATTATGTAAAACCTAGTCATAATAAAATTATAAATTTAACTCTATAAATTTTTAATTCAACAATAGTGAGTATATGTATATTATAAACAACATATATGAGAGAAAATAATATCAAAAAATGAAGTGTGTACAATTAAGGGACCAACAAGATTATCGAATGGGTTAGTGGCACAATGGTTTTAATATTTGGTTGTAAATGAGTTACTCAAAAAAAAAAGACCAACAAGATTTGAAGATTTTATCTCATAAAAAGATCATTATAATAATAATAATTAAGAAAAAAGAAACAACAAAGATTTGAAGCTTATAATTTTCAATGTTATAATTGTTTTTTATTCAACCTTTTGCTTCCCCAAGAAAAAAAAACCATAAATATTTTTTTGGAAAATGATATTTGTATAAAAGCCATGTTAGGGACAATACCAAAACAAAGGGTCGTCCAGAAATTCAAGAGTAGAAAATTGCAAAAAAAATTAAACCAGTTTAAAGAGATATTTAAATACATTATAATTTTGTATTAAAAAAAAAACATTATAATTTTTGTACATTTTAGATTTAGAACAAGAAGCAGGATAAATAGAAACATAATAAATTAAATTTTAGTTTTTTTTTCCTTTAGGAACCTTGAATTTTAGTTTTACTTCATTTACGAAGCATTTTACTTATCAAATCTTCAAACTTTTATTAAAACCTTTTGAATAATAATTAATATGTAATTCTACTCTTTTCAAAAAAAAAAAATGTAATTCTACTAAACCCTGTTATCAAAGTTATTGTATAAACAACTGAATAATAATTAATATATTTCAATTAATAGCAAAAGTATCATTCGATTCAAATAAATGTGTTTATGATTAATTGTATTCAACTCAAAGATTGTTACATTAATAATTTTATTTTTTTTAAGAGAAAAATATTTGATTAAAGGATGCAAGAACGAAAGATCTTTTCAAAAAAAAAGAAAAAAAAGAATGAAAGATGATAAACACATCATTGAAAATACATCAATTGTATTTATGACTTATAAATGATGAGTCAAGTGTCAATTCACACACATATTATTTAGATTCAAATTCTCATATCTAATTTTATTGTATTAAAAATTGGTTAAATAACTTTAAAATAAACATAACTATAAATGATGAGTCAAATGTGAATAGGTTGTTTAGCTTGTTAATTATCTTATTAGGTGGTAATTCATTTTAACTCTATAATTACGAGTTTAATCATAAAAAATGATATTTAACTCTTATTTAATTTAAGAGCAATAATATCTCTATGTAAAATTTGTGGTTCTTTTATATATATATATACGCGCAATAATATCTCTATATAGTATGCATTTAAGCAGTATATTCAGCGTATTGTTTCTTTAAAAAAAGTACACCATATTTCTATCTCTAAAAAAAAGTACAATTAGTGGTGCAATGATTTTATTATTTGGTTTTAAACCAATTCAACACTAGATTTATAGATTCGATTTCGAGAATCGGCATCTATCCCCCTCCTCAATATGTACTTAAAAAAAAGTACAGTGTATTTGTATCTTTTAAAAAAGTACAGTTTCTATAATTAAATAAGGCTTATTTTACGTAAAAAATAAAAGGCTCATAATTAAATTTACAGTGGAAATAAAATATTGAACAGCAAATTGACAAAAGAGACAAGACATTGCAGCTACCCAACCATACAACTCGATGCCGAGGATTCAGAGCAGCAATTTCAATCAGTACGCTCTTATCAGTTATCACAAAATAAATAAAAAAAACATTCACAGTTTATTTTTCTTTTCATTCGCCCTTGAAATATTCTCAAAATCTTTTCATAAAATTTTGGCTAAATATATGTTTCTTTTACCACAATAATGTTTGAGGTTTGAGAATTCTAAAGTTGCAAACTATACTAAAGTCTATGTTTGTACTTTGTATGTTTTTTTTTTTCTATTTCTTTCTATTTAAAAAAATTCATTATGTATGGCTGTTTTAATACGTTTGGTTTTTAGGAAAATATTAAAAGTGAATTATCTTACATCGGAAAGATACAAGACAATTATATGGTCCAAATACTTTAAAAGAATCATGTTGTTTTGGTTTCAAAGCATCACAGTTGTGTAAGCACGTTAAGTCTAGTGTACTGACTCTAATTAAATTCCTTTTATATTTTCTTATAGAGAGGGGTAAAATGTGTGATTGTAACAATTTTTCACATGGTGGAAATTTTTTGTATCGGTAGTTTTTTGTCCGAAATTTTTCTATGTAAATTATTGTATTCTCTATTTCATTATTTTTTTTAAAAAAATTCTAAGTATATTTGTGCTTATTCCTCTTATTGTTAGGAAAAGTTTCTCCCTAACATATGCTCATTGATAATATGATTCTTTTTTACATAATGATACTAAGTATGATTCAAGGTTTTTTGTTTTTTTGTTTTTTTTTGAAATCAAGTATGATTCATGGTTTGATTGCATTTACCAAATGTTTAAATTTAGTTGAGAAATTTAGTCATTTTAATTTCTCCCTTATTTATGAACAATATACAAAAATATGGTGAGAGATCAGACGACTTTTAAAGTTTGAATGGTAGAAAATCTAATTGGCATTCTTACTGAATTAGTGACACTCCCAGATTTTAACCAAAATTACTTTTAATGATTTAATCAAAGTTTTTTAGATCAACAACGTTGGGTTAACTCATGTACGAAAGTGATCTAAAAAAAACTCATGTATGAAAATAAAGTATAATTATTTTTTAACTCAAATTAATTAAAGAGAGATATTTGCATGTTTCGTAGGCAGCATGCAATCATCCATATGATATAATTTGATTCATTGATTTTATATTTTTTTTAAAAAAATAAATTTCTCTATATTAAAAATAAAATTAATGGGTAGAATTTTTACACATGGTGGCTGAGCATGCAGGCAAACATTTTTCTTAATTAATATATATTTTGACCTAGCTTGAATTGATAGGTTCAAATTTTCAACTTTCAAAACAAACTTTCAAATATGGTTATTCAACTATTTTCTTTTTTATATAAATTAGGGGAAAGGGACCAAAAAATCATACATAAAAAGTACAATAAGATAATTAACTGTGTCATTGACCCCATAAGATGTTATCTTTTTCCATATTTAAGCTCCTCTATTTTTTAAAATTAAAAAGTTGAATTAAAATTTTTGTTTTAGAAGTTACATACATTAAGAACAATACATTATAAAAGAGTTTGTACTAAAAAAAATTTAGAAGTTTCAATTACCGTTCCTTATTTTTAGAAAAAAATTCAAATCTTTCCTTTTTTTTTAAACAAACAAACACTTCGGAATACCCAGTTTTTTTAGTTAACTTTAATAGAAAGTGAGTGATTTGAAATTTTAATTTTTTTTTATCATAAAAAGTTTATATTATTTAAGTTATGTTATTATGAGTTAGGAACACTCGAAGTAAAAACAACTAAATTGTCATATTTCAAGTTAACAATTAAATTAATATAAATGAGTAACAATAACATAAAAAATCGTTTAAGTTCAGTTCAACCACTTAACATTGAAGTTTCTATCTAAAGTTCTCTTCAAAAAAAATGTTTATACCTTTTTTTTTCTTTAAATAGTTATGCATATAAAATTGAACTTTAGTGTTTCTGAAAATAATTAAATTGAATTATATATATATTTGTATATATATGTATATATTTGTATATATGTATATATATATTTAGAAAAATTGAATTTTATATTTAGTAGATCAACTCCAAACTTTTTATTGTGTGTATCAATCTAGTAAGTCTCTGAATTCTAAAAGAACATCATAGGAAATCCATCTTTTTTTTCTTAAAAGAAAGAAACGATATAGATTCAATCATTGTAACCACTTACTTGAGCCCGTTTGATAATCATTTTGTTTTTCATTTTTTGTTTATGAAATTTAAGCCTACGGCAACTAACTTACTATACTTATTTCCTTATTGGATATGTTTTACCTGTATTTTAATAAACAAAACCAAAATTTGAAAACAAAAAATAGTAGTTTTCAAAAATTTGTTTTTGTTTTTGAAATTTGGTTATTATTCACCTACTTTCTTAAGAAAATATGGATATATTGTAGCAAAGATGGAGCACATAGTAGAAAATTTGAGTAGAAATAAGCTTAAATTTCATAAACAAAAAAAAAAAAAAAACCAAATAGTTATTAAACGGGGCCTTAAGAATTAGTTTGCTACGAATTTACTTGATATTTAAATGTTGTAGAATTAGACAAAGTGTTTCGTAACATTAGTGACGATGCACGTAAGCTCGATTATGAAATGCAACGATTAAATTCGACAGATTAGAAACATGTATATTACAAACCAACCACCCAATACAAAATAAAGGGGTTGGAGATATAATATACAAAATTTAGAGAGAGGCTACAGACATAGCCGTGCCTAATGCCTACAAACTTTAAAACCATATATTAAAAGCTAAAGATTCACATTGCAATTTCAATACATAAATTATATTGGCTGGTCCAGCAATCGGGTTGGTGAAATTTATTTTCTCAACCCCCTATAATTTACATTTACACGCAACCCCCTCTTAAATTAAGCATTTTCTTTTTTCATCCCCGCGCGTTAACAACGACGAGTCCTTCCTTTCTACTTTCGTGATCGTTTTGTCTATTTTGAGTTTACGTTCAAACGAGAATTTTCGCCTCTACTTTTGAATTTTACTAAGATTGTCTTTGTTATCAATGGAGATGTTGTCTTTTTCGCGAATAGAACGAGAAGTTTTCTTTGTTTTAAATGGTGTGTAGATGACTATGATTATGGTGAGTAAATTCTAGTTTATATTGGGTTATGTATCCTTGATTTTAGTGATGTAATTCAAAATTGGCTGTTTGAGAATAACAAGTTAATGAAAAAAAAAAAAAAAAAAAAAACTTTTCTACAACAACAACCACTATTTGGGTATGTTGAGTTCTTATTATAATATTTATGTAAAGAAGTAAATGTTTCCATCGTTAAGGCATGCCATATTTATAGGTAAGTTAAAACAAATTAAATAAGCTGTTCTTTTATTTATTTATTTTAGTTTCATGTTTCAACATATCCAACTCATTAAACTATGAACTAAAAAATATAATAGAAAAACCTCAATAAACTCTTTTTCTTTTTTTTTTTGAAAAAAGAATTTATTCATCAATTACGAAACAAACTAAACATTCACATTTGTACACCGCGTAACCAACGACCACGGAAAAAAAAGTCGATTTTAATAAAATCAAAATTTCACATATTATTTTAAACCAACTATAATTAGCATTACACAATAAATATTTAACACTAATTTCTGACATCTAGCATAAATTAGATATTTGAATTTCGTCCCCACTTGTATAACATTACATTTTGATATTCGGTTAGCATTTACTTATTTTCTTAAGAAAAGAGGGATACGTTATAGGAAAGATGGAACTCATTGTATGAAATTTGAATAAAAATAGCTTTAATTAATTTCAAAAACCCAAAAACAAAAATCCAAATGTTATCAAACGGGACCTTAGTTATCATGAACTTCAATAATATTTTAGTTTATCAAAATCTTCTTATCCACATTACAAGCAAGGTTTTAACTGACAACTAATATAATTTTTGAAAAATATAAAAATCGTTGGCAATGATAATGTAAATTGAAAATAACCGTCAGCCTTTACCAATGTCGTTACTTATGTCGACGAGATATCACAAGTCATAGATAAAAGTGGGATCGACACCAACGATATCACGTCGTTGGCATTGAGAAAATTTCTTTGATGCTATATGCCGACAGTTTAAGTGTGTCATTAGTATAGCATATTTCTATGATAACGACCTACTTAAGTTTGCAATCAACATAGCATGTCCCTAGGTCGACGACCTAAGTTTTTCGTTAGCGTAGTATATCACGTTGCTAACGATGCCCTAAGTTTGTTGTCGCTTTAAAGAAGTTTTGTCAACAGGTTATTCTTATATTGTCATTAAGCCAATCTACAATGATTTAAGTGTCATTAACCAACACTTTTAAAGTATTAAATACTAAATTAAAAAAGAAACTTAAAAAATACTGAATCGTAAAAATGTCACAAAGTTTTGCCCTATTATTTCAGAAAAAAGAAAAAAGAAAAAAAGAAAAAAAAGACAGTTGTTGGGTTTGATTGGAAGGTTGTATCCATGAATTTGTTTATGTGTCTGAAAACGCTGCAAAAAATAAAAGACAAAGCAGTAACTTCAAGACTGCGCCGTATTTGAAATTAACTACTTCGCTTTATTTCCTATCTTTCATGTGCAATATTTTTGCTTAATTTTAAAGTATTTTATCATTTTTGTAAAGGTATTTATTAATGGGGGCGGTTTGGTTCGACATATTTAGAGCTTAAACCGGTCGATTTGAATTTACGAATTCAAATTGTTTGTTGTTGGAATACAATCCAATAATGAGAGTGTGTTGTGTTGTTGAGATGGTTTGCTTGTATGGATGTTTGAGTGATTTATACATTTTCTTTTATTTTTCCTTTCAACTATCTCTCAACCTCTCATTACTCTTATGGCACTACGTTTATAGAATCATACACGTCACGTCATGTGAAGCTACGCTATATCTCTATCAAGGTATTGAAGAGTGTTTTTCTCAATCTAAAGAAAACGAGAAGAGATATACTTAAGTCAACAAGAGTATAACTTAATTGATATAATATACGACTTATAATTAAAATGTCATGGATTTGAATTTTTTTACTGTCAAAAGTTATTGAATTAAAAAAGAAAATAATCTACTAATTTGAAGAGAAATAGAAATGAAGAACTTATCAATTGGACCTCATTTACTTGACATGAATCAAAATGAAAAAGTACATCTAAACAGTGTATTAAGGACCTCCAATTGCAAAGGCCTTCAAACTAGACAAGCCTACAGGTATATGTAAATGGAAAGTGAAGAAAGAAATTAAATTTGTGACATTCCAAACACAAGCTAGCACTCTTCAATTAGCCTAGCTATTTTTTTTCCAAAAAGAAAATTCCAAAAAAAATAAATAAAAGATCAATAATATATTTGTTAACATGTATATTTACTATAAATTGAACTCACAATCTTTTACCGAAAGAATTGACTGTCAGTTTCATTGTTTGGTGGTAATCCAATCTAACAATTAGTATTTGACTCTCATTTACTTGAAAGCAGCAGTATCTTCTATATAGGGTTTGTAGTCATCCCTTCCCCAATTTCTACTAAAAAATTCACAACCTTTAATCCTACAACATTTAAATATAAACAAAAACGATAAAAAATTATTTTATAAGTAGTCACTATAAATTGAAATGATCTTTTTTAAATCTTCTAGACTCTATTTTAATTAATTAGTAAACTAATCGTGATGATTAATTATTATTATTGAGATGAATGCATTAAACTGATAGGTAATGCAAACCGCCCCACATGATTAGTATACAAATATTGAAGGAATTTTAAGATGCTTTGGAAGTTATTTTTAAAATAATAATAATTTTGATGGTAAATTGTCCTTAACTTTTCCATAGCTTTTAATAGTAATATCCTTTGAGTTGAGAATTTGTTTAAAGATCTAGAGTCATATTGAGTGATAGATTTAATCATTAATTTCATTCAAATGTCCCCCTCTTAAGTTTGAAAAAGGAACTATAAGCTTCATTTGAGCAAACATATTTGTAAATGAACCAAACTTTAAATTAATTCAACTACAGATCGATCAAAAGCGATTAATGCTTCATTCGTTCGATGACAACGAATCGAAAGACAACATAATAATACCTCCTCCCCCTCCATGACCAAACTAGTCCATCATTAAAACTACTTTTGAAGTTACTAAAGAGAAGAACCTGTTTCTTTCTTTTGCTATCAAGCCTCCTTAAAAGCAATCTAGTCATGGTGGTTTGGTTTGTCTTGTAATCCAAAAAGCTCAAGAAGTTGAAAAGTTAGATTTCTTTCTTTTTATTCTCAAGAATTCTATCACTTCAACAAGACTTTCGGAAGGTATTCGGTTGAATGTGAGCATAGTAACAGTTTCGGTTTCGAACTCTTTCAAAAGGACACATTTCAATCATCAGGCATCTAAGTGTAAGGAGATGTTTTGTAGAACTTCTAAATCAGAAGTGACAGATAACAAAGCATCAGGTCCAAGTTTCTAACCAATCATATTCGATAAACCGAACAGGACGTAGAGATAAACCTGTTCAAAGAAGTAACAAAATCAATCAAATCCTCCTAAAGTTTGACTGCCTCAAGTTTGTACAGAATGTAACAAAACTGATCGGTTTGTATGACAACAAAATGTACATAACACCAATAACGAAAGAACGCATACCTATCGGGGACGACAAGACGACAACCTCTGAAACGTAAAAAGCCTAAAAATGGAATAGCCTGTAAATTTCCATGTTATAATCTTTTGGGGTAACTAAGAAGAATTACATAAATATCTTCCGTTAACTATTCTTTGGGATTTCCTTATTTTTTACGGTCTTTCAAGATACTGGGAAAGATAAACACAGAATCTACACAAAGCCCACCTTTAAAATGCGTGCAGTCAATCTGTTTCATCGAAAACCTAACTTCCGTGGCTGATCCCGATTTGTCAACCAAAAACTCGCCTACCTCGTATTCTATCCAACACCCACGCTTACGGTGACCACTTACATCCAGAAATCCATGCTCATCTAAACAGAATTCATGTGTCGCTTGCTGTCCATCAGAAGTTGACATTTCAAACCGTACTGGCTTTACATCCCAACCATGAGTATGCTCGAAGCTACTTGCACGTCGGCCAAGACGTTTATAGAACCTTCCAAGGTGAAGCCTGAAGGTCAGTGTATAGATATCAGCAGGAAATGGGAATTTTACCATCCCATCTACTTCAAACCACCAAATTTGCTGCAGATATGCCACGACATTGAACCTGAAAAGATCGAGCAACATAAGACGTGTGCTATTATTTCGTAGAATTGTAACGCTAGGCTAAATAACTAACGAACAAACATGAACTCCAGCAACCCTGCTTAATGGAAATCATATTGCTCTGGTGCACAAACCTCACTCATTAAAAATGTAATCAAGTCTATTTTGTTTCCTCGTTAGTTTCCACACAATCAAAAGACCTCTCTTGGTTTCTGATTAAATTCATTCCCATATAAATGTACAAGGTAATCATGAACTATCTGTCAGCCGTCAGGTAGCCCCGCCCGTACCCGACACCTAACTAACCTATAACAAGCAGAATAATCCCAAAGACCACAATGTAATGACACTATAATCGCGATGGTTCTATAATATAGTGGTGATATATCATACAGATGAATAAAGAAAAGAACATGATACGATCCGGCCTTAGCATCTTAGGAATATTAGTATTTATTAATTATTAGTTAATTGTTATTTTAAATATATTGGGCTTAGGCCTATTATTAGTCTTTTATTAATTATGTCAAATTAGGGTTTAGGGTTATAAATAGAAGTTGTTAGGTCATTGTCAATCACTCAATTCACTTATCATCTTTGTACTCTAGCTCTTTGAGAGATCCTCTCGAGAGATTTATCGTAGTTAATAAAATAGTGTGGTAGATTCTATCATTTTGGTATCAGAACCATTTACCGATCCGGGAATGGTTACTACTAAGATTGAATCCAGGATGCAAGACTGTGAAGAAGGAATGGCCGACTTGGCAAGAAAGTTACAAGAAACTAATGCGAAGATGGAAGCGATGGAAGAACGATTGGGAAAAAGGTTGGATTCACAAGATTTGAAAATCGAGAGCATCAACCGGAATCTAGAGTTGTTGATGGAGTCGTTCCGAGCAGCAAAGGGAAGGGTTTATTAATCGACACTTCAGCAGAAGGGTCGGAAGGCAGGGCGGCAGCGGTTGGCGCTGGTTTGGCGGAGGTAGCGGCGCCGCAAGGAGCGACGACAGTCTCGCCTGGGGAGGGGAGAGGGGGCGAGGCGAGCGGGAACGGGCGCGAGCGCGCGGGGAGGCGGACGAGTGCGGACAGGCGGATGGGCGCGAGGGCGTGGAGCTCCGAGGGTGCGCGCTCACGGGGCATTGGCTGGGGCGCGGAACGGGGACTAGGTGCCGGGCTGGGCTGGGGCGTAGAGCATGGGCCGGGCGGTGTCGGGGTGAGCTGGAGCGAGCCAGGAGCGGGCGGCGTGGGTGGTCCGGGCCGAGGATGGGTTAAGTCTGGCTCGAGTGGGCCGAGTCGGGGTGGGCTGGTCGGACCGGGTCGGGTTGGGCCAGTCGGGTTGGACCGGAGGGTGGAATTTCAAGGGAATTTTGACGGGGACACTTGCACGGGGCTGGATTTTGGTCGACGAGAAGAACCTAGGAACGACCGGGGGGGAAACGGGTTTCCGGAGGAGAGGAGAGTGCGCGTTGGTTTCGACAGACCGATAGCGCATGACGGTTGGAACAATCAGGGCCGAAATTGGGTTGACGATTTACAGGGACCGGAGTTCGGCAAAAGGGGGGATCCAAGGGTCGTGGAGAGAAAAAACAGGGTTCTGGAGGAGAGAAGGTTGCGCATGGGCTTTGATAGGTCGTTGGTGCATGACAATTGGAATGATCGTGGGTGGAGTGACAATGTCCGAAGTAGGGAACGAGATTTCGGGTCAGGAGGAGAAGAAAGATTTGAACGGGGAGGTCAGAGAGTAGGAGGAAGGGAGGGACCGGGATGTGACAGGAGATTTAGAAAATTGGAGATGTCGGTTTTCAAGGGTCTTGCTGATGAGGATCCGGTGGCATGGTTAAGCCAGATCGAGCGTTATTTCCTGGTAAACAGGCTGACTGAATATGAAGGGGTTGAGGCAACAGGGTTATGTTTAGAAGGGGAAGCATTGGAGTGGCTTCAGTATGAGGAGGATCGTGCTCCTTTTCGTTCGTGGAATGAATTCAAAGATGGTTTGTTGGAGCATTTCCAACCGGTGGCCCAGGCCAATAAGTATGTCAACTTCATGAGTTTGAAACAAATAGGAACGGTGAAGGAATATCGCCGGAGCTTTGAGCGCTTTGCTAAGGGAATGCGCGATATCAGTATGAGTGCATTGGAGGGGAAGTGGGAAAGTGGACTGAAAGAGGAGATACGGAGCGCGATGCGTAAACTACGACCAGTGGGCATTGAAGAGAAAATGATTTTGCTTTTCAGGCTGCCCAAAACGAGGGAAGTACTTCTGCAACAATCAAGGCTAAAGCAGGAACGAGTGTATCGGGAACTGGAAGCACAGAGATTTTGTCCCACAGGACTACAACCGTTCACCCGACGTTTTGTAAAAAACTCACTGAAGCCGAAATTCGAGCTAGGAAGGACAAAGGGTTATGCTTCCGCTGCGATGAACAATTTGTCCCGGGACATCGTTGTCAGAAGAAGGAGCTCCAGAACTTGGATGTGTGGGTCGTTCGGGAAGCGCACGAGTGCCAGGGTGCTGATGTGACAGACTTTTTGCCAAAAGACGGGGTTGTAAAAGATGGCATCGGAGATGGAACACCTTGAGGACAAGGTGGCTCTTGGGGGGGAAAGTATTGATACGATCCAGCCTTGGCATTTTAGGAATATTAGTATTTATTAATTATTAGTTAATTGCTATTTTAAATGTATTGGGCTTGGGCCTATTATTATTCTTTTATTAATTAGGTCAAATTAGGGTTTAGGGTTATAAATAGGAGTTGTTCGGTCATTGTCAATCATTCAATTCAGTTATCATCTTTGTACTCTAGCTCTTTGAGAGATCCTCTCGAGAGATTTATCGTAGTTAATAAAATAGTGTGGTAGATTCTATCAGAACACTAAAGTAATAACAAGATAACAATAGAACGACAAACCCGGTGTGTTCGAGAGCACCGATGATCGCTCCCTCCAACTAAGGTCTCTAAACCTCACCAAAAACAAGCAGACTCTCATTCCTACAAAATATCGACTTGCCACTAACCGTTTATCCCCTCCACAATACCTATTTTACCCCTCCTAGAATATACATGAATAATTAGGGGCCTAACACTACCTCAAGCACTTCATTCACCTTAAAATATAATGAGAAAGAACTGTACATATAAACATCCATAAATTACCAGAACAAGAACCATACATCCAGAAGGAAAAAAAAATCCTATACAGGGAAAACTTATGCAAAATCTGCTAAGGTTTAGTTTGGGTTCTTTCAGATTAAAGCAAGAGATCCCCTTTATAAGAGAGAAAGCCTTAGTTTCTTGGAATTTCTACATTTGTGTAATCACATGACCCCAAAGCTGAAAAAGAAGGCAATATTCACACATAGAAAGATGTATAATTCCACAGAAGACTTGAAAGTCATAGCAGCACCTCAAAGCAACACATAGTTCAGAATCTTGTTCAAAAGATATCTTAAACCGAACAAAACATGACTGGATTACTATACCCCGAACCATTAACACTGAGGGAGAAATTTTTTTTTAAAAAAAAATGATTATCACCAATTTTATCCAAGACAAACAATATGTTAAGAAAAAAATAATGCCCTGTCATCATCAAAGTACAAATGAGAAGGGAAGGAATTAGCAGCCTCCCAAAGCAGTCTAAAAGACAAAATATCAATGCCAGAAGACTCAGAACTAGACATTTGTTATAATATGGTGAGTGCCAGGGGCAACTTACGGGCACCTTAACTAATCTCACGGGATAACCGACTTTGTTTTTTGAGAAATAGGACAACCGACTAAGACTACTACGTATGGTTATCAAGACAACTCATAAGAAATTAATTCCTAAATAAGTGGCAGATTGAACCCACAACCTTTAAGCATTTTATGAATCTGATTTACAATGCCCTTATTTGTACATCATAGCCAACATCTCAATTCTTCATGTCCTTCATAGCCAAAGCAGATATGATCATTCTTCAAAATATCTCCTTATTGACCAAAAATGATATCAAATGCCTCCATCAACTGCCAGTTTGCTTACATATTTAATCTTTTTATTTTTAAGAAACGAGCTTTCATCGAGAAATGTGGAAGAAAACACATGAAAAAATACAGGCATATGCATACAAAAACAAACCCAATGGCACATATTAAGACGAAGAACTCACAAAAAGATATTGCGACAAATCGCACGATTCTGCAATCACATATGAGAGAGCAAATTTTCCTTCTATCCTAACAACTGCCTCCACAAAGAAACAAAGTAATCATAAGAAACAAAGGGAGTCAAATGCATTCAAAATTCAGTGGCATATATAAGCCTCAAGGACCTATCCATCGTTGAATCTTCCATCAAAATGCAAACAACCTCTTTTGCAAACAAGCAAACCATTACTAAAAACTCCCATCACTTCAATGAATTGCCTAATTTAAACTCAGTTCAAGAACAAAAAAGCCAAGAAATACCAACTACAAAGGTAAGTAATTTTGTTTCATCAAACATTTATTGACCTCAGAGTGACAAACTATAATGAAAGACTAACCGAGACTCTTCAGTAGGAATCCAATTCCAATATCTTCTATCATCAATTCCAGTTATAGCCATGGCCTTCGCTGATATCGACATGCAAATTCTTCCAGTGATTCTGTCTAGCCACACCTCCTGAAAGAAAAGAATGGTTCAAGACTCCATTAACAAAATTTTTTTATATCCATGACTGTTCGGACCAATTTACAAGCCTAGACGGTTATTCTGAGACATACTACAATATTTCGATATCAAAGAAACTAGCAAGATTCTTAGGTACATGATCATTATGTATTGAACTTATCCCCCTTCCAAAGACTCCATAAACAAATTAGAATTCCCAAATCCACAAAAGAACCAAACATCCAACTCAAAATTAAATTCCAACCCAGATAAGTAGTTCATAAAAAGAAACGAAATGCTGTAATGGGAAAGGCGAGGAAGCACCTTATTTCCACCGTCGAATGGAACCGGACGAGAAAGCAGAGCATATATATCCTTTTTAGACATATTTTGGCACCGTTCAGGGGGCAACAAATCAAGAAGATCCTGATAATTTGAGGGCAATTTAGATTCCCAAAGGGAATCCGACGAGGCGGCGCCGCGAAACGACCGGTTAAGCCGGGCGAGGTTACAAATCTCCGGCGGAGTAAGGTAAAGAAAAACACAGGCCACGCAACTCTCCGGTATGTCGCCGAGGCCAGGCCCAACGGCGGCGCCATTGTTACCCACTTCACTCAAGTTCGAAAGCGAGGCCCCCATTCCCAAATCAAAAACCTCAAAATCCCCCACAAATTTCTTCACCTCATCGTCGAATCAAGAAACCCACAGAGATTTCGATGAAAACCCACAAAAATGTATGCAAAGTTCGAAAGGATCGACGGAATGGAAGGATTTTAGAGGTGTTTCAATGGCTGGCGCAGATGGGTTTGGTGCGACATGTGGGCACGGATGTGAATTGGGGTTTTGTTTAATTTGTTAGTTTTTGAATTCGGCCATTGCAGAACTTTCGAAGCCCCACTGTGAGACACACTATTATGGATCGTTGATGAAGAACAAGTGGAGGGGTTTGATTGCGATCGTCTCGTTCGTTGATGGGTTTACGATGTTAAGTAAAAGTTTTTTTTTAGTCAATTTTGAGTATGTTATGATTTTGTGATATGAGTCTAAATCAAGTATTGCTACCTGATGATGGTTGCTTTGCTTTTGTGCAGTTTATAAAGTTAAATTTAACATGGGACTAACAGATTCCAATTTATTACATTTTAATTATGATTTATGTACTAAAATTTTAATTTAGTGTGGATTAAATCTTTATTATTAGTGTCAATGCCCACCAAAATGATTGAATCTCTAACTAAAATTTGATATGTCTATACTATAAGATGTTTTTTTTAAAAAGTGTAGTACGTTCGTAATGAAGCATAAGATTTTAAATCGAATGAGTTCGTAGCATGATTGATTATTTGATTTGGTATTAATTCATTTTCACTCTCATCACGTGTTTAATCTTTGAAATCGATATTTGTAATCTTCCTTCTCCAACTTATACTTATAAAAAAACATAAGATTTCAAGAAGAAAAACGAAGCAACCACACTCATATATGATGGTAAATTTATATGGATTATTGACATAAGTTTTTTGAGAGAAATTTCATAGGAAATTAATTCATAACTAGATAGGTCATCATAGATTGAATTACTCTTTAAAAAATTATATATTATCCATGAAAATTTACCACTCATATGTCATAGTGCAACGGTTCTAGGTTCTTTGACGGGTCACCATCTAATATGGGCCCAAAGTCATTTCTTGAGGGGATGTCCCCTTAGGGGTTTATTTCCCAACAGATGTGGTATTATAATGCGGTTATGGTGTGTTTGATGAAATATATATATTTTTTTAAGTATTCTATTTGAGCATTACTAAGTAAATTATGCATTAGTTTCTCAAAAAAACAAAAAAAAAGTAAATTATGCATTCAAATAGTGACTATATACATTTTGATTATTGGTCTAGTCCTAAATATTGTTGAATGAAAACACACTATTTAATTAATAAAGGTCGTTGAATTTATATTTTTAGAAGTTAATTAATTAATTAAAAATGTAACGTTAAAGGTATAGGTGAAGATTCAAACGTTAACGAGCTACTTAAATTTATATTTTTAAAAGTTAATTAATTAATTAGAAATCATTAATAATGTGTTAAGTTGAATTATGTTTTGGTTGTTTAAATAAGCATTAAATTGTGAGTTGAAAAAAAAAGGATTTTTTTATATAGTTTAACAATATTTGGAGGTTGGAAAGAAAAAAAAAACTTCTCTTACCATATACAGAAAAAAAAAATAGCCACTGTTTTTATTGCCAAAATTAAGTTCAAAATTTGACAAGTAAATTATCCGCAACATATTTCATTTTGAACTTTTGACCTAACTTAAGCATTTACCAACATAATATATTCTATTTCACGAATATGTTTATAAAAAGTATAGAAATATAATTTTAAGATTGAAATATGCTCTAAAGATGTATTCCCTCGTGTTCCCTCAAAGTTTCAAGTTTGAGATTAATCCGTGATATTAATTTGTAGATATAAGATTCTAATATGTCCCTTCAAGATGTTTTCGTTTTTATTGGATCGATACTCGTTTGAATTTAATAAACTTTGATATCATATTAGACAAGATCCACCTCAAAATCAATTGACAATAAACATAGTAACTCATATCTCTTTTATATTGATGTAGGACTCTCCTACTTTCTAATGCGGGACATTTGTGAAATCCTAACACTATGTATCCCGATACTATCATCTAAAGACATGTCGATGATACTTTCATGTTTAATGTAGCATTAGCTTCGAATTTTCGGATCATAAAAAAAGAAAAATCATACATTTTACATATGGAATTGTGAAATTTGTTGTAGGAAAATAATGGTATATTCTCTTTTTTTTCGTTATTATTATTATTATTTAAACAGGTGTAATATTTTGATCAAATGATACCAATCTTATCAAAATGAATTAAAGTAGGGTAACATGTCGAGTTGGTTCGTTGAATATATATATATATATATATATATATATATATATAACCACAACCATTGTCAAATGTGAATCACATGTGATTTATTTATTTATTATTATTTTTTTTTTAGTACAAAGTTGGGAGAAGAATTCGTAACCGTGGAGTTGAAATGGATTACCATCATACAAAATAATTAACTGCGCCACTGATCTCGGTGTCAATCACATGTGATATTGTTTCATTGAAAAAATATCATTTTCTAAAAATCATAGGAAATATATTCAAAGAGATAAAGTTATTTGTTGCGGAAAGCTATTCACTATCAATGATGTGGAGAATTTGAATTTATCGAAACCGTTAGGATGCATTTTGTTTGTTTGTTTTTAATTATTTAGAAGAAAAATGGTAAACAATACCACTCTTCTAAAACTCCATTTAAGTTTTTCTTTTTTTCGTTTTTGAGCCAAGCTTTATTATTTTATTATTATTGAATAATCGCTTAATTCTTTTAAAATAAATAGGATAAAGTCAAAGACAGGTTAAATCTAATGGGATCATAGAATTGTGTATCCAAACCAAGGTTGTACTAAAAACATTGACATTCTAATTTCTTTTTAGAACAAACTACCGTAAAATGATCGTAATTCTTAAATAAGGAGAAAGATAAATATTAATTTGCATGATCAAATTCATGATTATATATATATATATATATATATATATAATTTTCTCATTCATTCAGTGGGGTTTTTGTGAAAAATAGATGTTTACTACCATTTTTGTTATAGTCAAATTGAACCTAACTCATATAGCATAAAATATATGTCTTGAATGAAGAGGTCATCAAATATTGAGACTCTTATCTCCATTTGTTGATGTAAAAACAACTTACTATAAAATTATGTGTCATTGTACTGGATATTTTTTGAGAATATAAGTTGCTAATTCACTGTATTGGATATAAATTATAAACATTCATTCTAAAATTCCAAATTTGAGTACAAATTATTATAAAATTTGAAAAGTAATATGTTTCAAACTAACTTTGTTAAAATATTGTTTAAATGGAAATAATCTAAATTGTTCCTTGTTTGTTTTTTTTTTTTTTTTGAGTACATATCGAGGAAGGAGGACAAATACCGATTCTAGAAATCAAACCTGTGACGTTGATGTTAAATCGATTTACAACCAAACAATTAAACCATTACACCACAAATCCATTCGTTAACCTAAATTATTGTTCCTTTTTTGTTGAGATAACCTAGATGGTCATTCTTTCTTTTAGTACATCTAATTTGTTGTTAAAGAAAGTAAGGGGTTGTTTATTTGACATATTTAGGTAGGAGTTAGTCTTAGGATTTACTAACTTCTCCTCGAAAACCTACATCTAGACGAATTTTTATTTACTCCTCCTCGAAAACCTACATCCAGACGAGTTTTTATTTACTTCTCCTCATTTTTACTTTTAAAAATAACTCTCATTTCTAACCATTCATTTTTTAATCATTCATTTATAACTATTCAATTATTTCTAACCACTCATTTTTAATCATTCTTTTAAATCAATCAAAATAACTCACTCTTAACCATTCATTTTTAATTATTTCTTTTTCAACTACTAAAAATAACTACTCATTTTTAAATCTACATTCAAACAAGATTTTGACTCTAATTTCTCTACAAAAAAATTACATCCAAACGAGTTTTTGACACAATTCTCAATTTAAAGTACTCAATATAACTCTTTAATTCAAATACTACCTAAATATATCAAACAAACATCTCCTAAATAAGATATATAAACAAATTTTTATATTTGATTTTGGGTTATGGGCCATGTTAACGTTGGTTCCAATCTGAGCTGTCCAAAATCAATGCGGATTATCTCAAGCGGTCCGAGAACCTTTTTTAAAAGAAAATGTTAAATCATGCTTGTTTTATTGTTACATGCATCACTAAAAACAAAAGCAAGGAATGAAAAAGGTCACTAGTGCCATGATTTTATTATTTGGTTATAAATTAGTTTAACACTAACGTCTCAAATTTGAGCTCGAGATTAATTGTAGCCATTTTCATAGTTGTCCCTTTATTGTTTTATCATGTTCCTTAAATTTTTAAACATCTAGTTTTAGACTTTCTGTTTCTTGTCAAAAAAAAAAAAAAACTTTCTATCTCTAATCAATTTTAATTCTTAAATTTTCATTGTTTAGTGCAAATGGGGGAATGATATCACAAACCCTATAAAAGAGGATACTACTACTTTGATATAAATGAGAGCTATATACTGATTATCGGAATCGAACCTATGACCATGATATTGAATTGGATTACTCAAACAATGAATCTATCACGTCACTAACCCTTTCAATCATTTTTCTTTTTAAATTCGAGTTGTTGCACTTTTGAACGTTGAATTTTTAACTAGAGAGTGTTTAAAAAAATTTAAAAATATTCATCTCCATATACTTTTAAAAATATAATAATAATAAAATAAACTTCATCTCCATATAGTTTAATTTTGTGCTCTATTTTTTATTTTTTGTTTTGACAGCCATGACCTCTCCTGTCTCTACAATGTACGATGGAAGCGCACAACACTCGAACAACCCGTTCATGCAATTTAGGGAATGTAACACCTATTTGTTTTTAAAAAAAATTGTAACCCTTCATTAAACAAATAACATAATTCATTAACAGCCTAGATTTTCAAGCCACGAGACTTCAATTAGGTCTATCTCCACAAGTTAGAACGTGACCACTTATTAAAGAAAAATCAACCACTAGGCCTAATCTTCTAGGCAATACAAACTTTTGAGCCATTGCCATAACCGAAATGGAGAAACAAAACTCCAAAAAAGACTTAATACCTATTATGACCCTTGCATCGGAGTTTTTATAATAAACTTTGGAGAGTAACCGACATCCATCTCTCCGATTGAAGCATATGACCAACCAAAGAGATAGAGAAATAGACTGATTCCCATAGCAGACCAACCCTAATCCCACCATGAAACATCTAATTCCCAAGAAAAATTAAGACATTTATCGATCAATTCTCACTAGCTTGTAACCACAATAACCAATTGTAAAACGATCTACTAATCATAGACTCAAACTGAACTACCTTATACCTTAACAACACAAAAAAAAACACCCATAAGAAAGCTTAAATTCTACCATAAACCGATACTTCAAGAAAAACTTGAACCATACAAGAAAAGAATCCAATAGAAGAAACTGGTAGCTATTCAATCTACTGAGAAACCAGCCAATATGACCATCCAATTTAGGAAGACCTAAAAAATGGTTCAACTGTTGAACAAATTGATTTAATCAGTGGGTTGACTCGTTAATCGATCGAACTAGAGATATCCATTTTCACCATGGAGTCGAGGCCTCGCGGAGACCTGCGCTTATCGAGGCAAAGGAAAAAAATGGGAATGAAGGTGGGAAATGATTTCTTTATTCCCGTTCCGAGTTTCCTGCCCCATTTATATATATTTTATTTTATGTTTTAATACACACACACATATATATATATATATTCAATATCTACATGAAATTTAATAAATATTTATTAGTAAAAGTTAACTATTAATTTAAAGGTTAAAAGTTAACTATATAACAAATTATCAAAAAATATTAAATTGAATTGAAATTTGAAAAAAAGGGAAAAAATAAATGAGGAATAATTCTCTGTGGAGAACCGGATTCCCAAGAATTCCACACGGGAATCCTCGCCCCCCATCCTCGTGAAATTTAATGGAAAATTTTACAGGAATGAAGATTAAATAGATATAACCCGGTTGGATCGAGAGTTTGGTTCACCCAAATCGACCTAGCTTAACCAAAAGCCCAATTCATCGAGATAAGGCCTTTAAGGCGTGCAAGATATAAGTTTTCCTCTTGAGCTTCATATGTGATAGAGTTTTGTCGGCCATCATTTGATACCTTGCTCTCACCTCTGCTCCCCACGTTACTGCCATAACAACTACTTCTACTTTTACATGTTTTTACTCTAGCGAGCCTCACGCCACCCTTTACGGTGGCGAGGGCTCTGAAACGACTCCTCAATCTTCGGCATTCACTTTCTTCCTCTTCCTCTAAAACAAAAAAACACATCGTGCATACCTGATTTCCTTTCTTGGAGAGCTTTCTTCCTTCGATTAGAGACATCACCACTTCCTAGTCATTTGATGTGCATCGATCCCCCCATCTTCCTCATCCATCTTTACCCCCACTAACCTCCAAACATTGTCTCTTCTCATTCTCCCTTTCATAGCCCCGATACCTTTCATCGAGACTCCGAAACAAACCTATCTTCCAAGTTTTTCTAAGCCTCACTCGCCTCTTAGAAAGAGTCGGCTAAAAACTACTTCGCACTATATACGGGCTCTCTCAAAATCACTTACCTCCAAACCCCCCACACCATTCATATCTTGGTCTTTGAAAAAAAATCAACGAGGCCACAAAACGCACACCATGATGCCCACAACACAAGGTGGTTTCCCACAAAACTCCCATGAAGCTCAAAGAGGGACATTCTTTACATGAAGCATGGATATAGATAGAACATTTTTTTCCTCTAAGTAAATGGTTTGGGTATGTTATAACTATTGTTTCTATACGAACACATGCACTTCGAAACTCTAATTTGCCAGTAAAAATATTTAATGCATGTCATACATGTACAAAAAAAAAAAAAAAAAAAAAATAGCCACAAAAGCTCATCCGTATACGTGTTAATGATTTCAAAAGGTCATTTATTTAATTATAATAGTGTACAATACTTTGAGTTAAGGAATTTTTTTTAAATCAATCCAAAATTTTGGATTTGTCAAACTGTCATACCATTTAATCCTATGTATTATAGCAATTCAACCTATATATTTTGGGTTGGATTGAATTCTAAGATTGTATTAATTTTTTCTTTCATCTCTCAAACTTAACACATCATATTTTATTAGTACATACATCTTCTTAATTAATTTTGCACAAATATACATAATAAAGCCATCCCTACCACCTTTGAACCTAAAAATGTGTAGCCATAAAGGTATATATATATATATATATATTTAATCTCTTCACATGTGGACATTAATTCCAATTCTCACGTTATTGTTTTAAAGACCAACTTAATTGGACCCGTTTTAAGGTGGGGATGGAAGGAAAAATATACTCGAACTTTCAATGTCAAATTTAAAGACAAATCTTCCGCTTAGTTTTGAGAAATACTTTTTTTGTAATCTTTTTACATATCTTTTATGAGCTTTTTTCATAAATAGACTATATTTGAAAAATATTTGTAAATATAGACATTTGTAAAAATATTAGCAAAATTAGAATTTCGTTTGCTAGCATATAAATTCCGAAAATATTGAATTACAACAATACCCTTAATTTATTGGTTTTTCATTTGGGAATGGAAATTTTAAAAAATGAAATTCATCTCACATTCTAAATTAGAAACTTTCAATTTATGGTGCATTAATTGTGGAAAACTATAAAGTGCCAATTTAGAGTGCATTAATTATGGAGAACTAGAAATCGCAAATTTATTGTGCATTAATTGCTGAAGTGGCGACAGTACATTGTTAGAAATAGAGTTTCATTTACATACAGTATGGTTAGTAATGTACATGTACAATATAGTTAGTAATGTACATGTGTATTTGATTTCTGGTAATTTTGTTCATAAATAGACCGTATGAATTGTTGAACGTTCAATTTCGTTGATTGAAAATCAGAACCCGTTTAATAACCACACAGTATTGAAATAACTTGGTATATACGGTACACCCATAATATATCATGTACCATACTGTATTTTAAAACCTTATGTTTTTTTTTAAAGTGTTTAATTTGCTGATATAGATACTTGTAGTGTGATTTAATATGTTTGTGACAACGAACAAGTAATTCTAAATGTACAATACCATATAGTAAGACATTTGGAATTAACATACGTAATTGTGAATTGATAGAGACTCATACTGTTGGAACAACTTCACACAAAATTTCTATTCACAATGAGATCAGTAGTAAATAAAAAAGGTCTCACGGGTTACAAAATTGAAACTGAAAGTGTTCGACATAAAAAAACTGTAATGTAAAATCATCATTGGGTGAATGCGTTCCTCAATATTTATGCAACGCTCTTCAGCTACTTCATGATTATAGTACGTCTTCATTTTTATCTCACTGACCACTATGTGCAATACAAATTGGGATGCTTGTTGAACCTATAAGAAAAAGTTGTATAGTATTACAAAAATGTCCAAACAATACTGTCCTATATTATAAGTCGCATAATATGCATGTATAAACAATCAGATTAGTGAATAGAAATGCAATAGATATAATATGAGTACGAAAAATGTATTAGACATGAATAGAATGAATAATATACCATAAATGTACCGTGTAAGTTATATAGTATGTAGAATGAAATAATTAACATATAGAGTTTTGTGTAGTTTATACAGTAATATAATAGTACATCAAACTACAGTATTATACAAATGAAATGATTGATGAACCTATAAGGAGAAGATGTAGAGTATAATTAACATAAAAACACAGTATGAACATACGATATATACTCTATTATACAACTTTGCAATATAGTCTATCCAATACGGTACTGTATATTGAATAAGTGGCCGTATAGTATATTATATATTACACAGTAACTTTCCATTTCAAAACAGGAGTATTCAAATACTAAAGACTACTATGTGGAATTAAAATTGAATGATTGAAGAACTAATAAGGAGAAGATGTACTATATAACTAACATTAAAACGAAGTGTGGGCAGTACGGTATTGAGAAATCTTAATACGACATGATAGTGTATTTAATAATTAGACAGTATTATAGATGTGTATACACATTGTTGTAAAGATGATTTGAATACATTTCTAAACATGATTTATACACATTGTTGTAAAGCTGATTTGAATACATTTCTAAACATGATTTGTGACGTTCTGAAAACTGAATATAAATGAATTAAATGAAAAAAAAATGACATAACATGAATAAACATACCATAGTCAACGATTTGAGACATATCGAATAACGATTATACTGGATTGAACATGAACGTGCTAATGGTGATGAATGAGGAAGAAAAACGTAATCCAAAAATTGTGTAAAATGGAGATTAGTGAACGGAGGTGAATTAAATCGTCGGATTATACCGTCCGGTCGGACCTGAGTTGCCAACAACAATTTACGCGTTTGCAGGAAAGTGAAAAGAAAGAAGGAAAAAACACAGAAGAAATGAAAATGGAGGACTGAGAATAATGGAATGGAGATTGCACAATGTAAAAATGGAACGAAAAAGTAATGTGAATAATAATGAGAGATAAATGTAAAAGGAATAAAAATCTTTTTACATTTAATGAGTTGACAATTAAATATGATATTTTTTAAGTGATGGAAAGTTTTAAAAATGGAGGTTTAAATTCGAAAATTCTTTATTAAATGTGAATAAGGGCAAAACAGTAATAAAAAATAAATATAAATTTCGAAATTTAAAATAAAAATTAACTTTGCAAAAAAAAAACTTGGACACCTAAATTTGCAAATATTTTTCTAATATGGTCTACTTACTACAATTTCCCATCTTTTATACCATTATCGTATTTTTTCTTTAAAAAAAAATCATAATATTATTTATGACTAGAGTTGAGTTGGATTAAACTAGTCAAAAAATAGTTATCTCACACTAATCAAACCAAAAGAAAATCGGTATTTGGCTCTCATATTATTTGAGAGCAGTTGTGCCCTTTATGTAGGGTTTGTTGGTCACCCTTCTCCCACCATGTACTTAAAAAAAAAAAACCAAAAGAAAATTACAAAATTATAATTCAATTTAATTTAAAGAAATTTACAATCCAACCCAACCTTCAAAATATAAGGCCGATAGTTGGATGGTTTGATTTGTTGATTTTTTGTTTTGTTAAGTTTTGTTTTTTTTTTAAAGCATGTATACTTCTATTACTATTAGGGTGTGTTTGGGGTATCTATATGGTTATGATAGACGGAGAGTTATGATAAACGGTGAGATATGATAAACGATATTTGATGGGCAGGTTATTATAACAGGAGTTATGATAAACGGTGTTTGATGGACGGTTTATGTAACAAAAAATAATATATGTAAGATTTAGATATACAAAGCACGTAGGTTTAGATAAACAGATATGCAAGTTTAAGTAACTACCGTTTATAATAAACGTTGATGCAAACATGAATTGGTTATTATAACTAAGTAGACCGTTTACCGGCCCAAACACACCCTTAAAATAAAATAAAAAACTTATGCCATGCTGGCCATCAACGACGCGACAGATTTGATAACTAGGGTCAGCATCGGTAATAACCAAAGATAAAGAGGATATTTACGTAAACAAAAAAAAGAACGGTAACGATCGTCACGGACCCCAAACCAGAAGGGCCCCACCATGTGGGGAAAGGCAATATAAATTCCAGAGTAGTTAACGGAGCCGTGAGAGGCCGTGACGACGCGCTCTTGAAAACTTCACGGCCGGGCCAGTTCCGTCAAATCCCTTCGGTGAGAATTAGAAAACGCCCTCAACGACGTTTCGCTCTCCTTCCGTAACGCCGTCGTTGTCGCTGAAGGCTGTGAACTCGTAACCCTAACGTCCTCTAATGGCTTCCTGCGACGACGACTTCTCTCTCCTCTCCGACGACCACCACCACCACCACCCCGCCGCCACCGCCAACCACCACCACGTTCCTACTCCTCACCACATCCATCACTCCTACGCTCCTCCTCACCGATTCACGCCTCGGCCGTCTTCTGTCCACGCGCCGCCGCCGCCGCCGCCTCAACCTGCCAGTCCGAACAAGATCGGCGGTTCGGTAGACGAGGAGGAGGAGGAGGAGGACGGCGACAGAGAGGATTACAGCGATGCTGCTTTCTGCTCGAGTTCGTTTGATAATGGAGATCCGAATCGGCTTGGTGTTGATGTGCGGGTTGAGAAGAGGAAGGATCAGTCGGACGAGGTTGGGGAGGAAGGAGGTTCGTATAGTTACAAAAGAGCGAAGCCTTCGTCCAGCGGCGGAGAATACAGGAAGGATCGGGAGGAGTGGAGCGATGCGGCTATATCGTGTCTTCTCGATGCGTATACGGAGAAGTTTACGCTGCTGAATAGGGGGAATTTGCGGGGGAGAGATTGGGAGGAAGTGGCTGCGACTGTGAGTGAACGGTGCGAGAAGCAGAGCAAGAGCGTAGAGCAGTGTAAGAATAAGGTGGACAATTTGAAGAAGAGGTACAAGTTAGAGAAGCATAGGATGAGTAACGGCGGCATTTCTATCAGCCACTGGCCTTGGTTTAAGCAGATGGAGCAAATTGTTGGAAATTCTTTGACAATGAAGGTTGCATCTGACGAAGATCGGAGTGTCGGCTCGTCCGGGAATACGCCGAGGATATCGAAGAGGTTCTTCTCCTTCCTCTTATCTTGCATTCTAAAACTGTTATTGGGAGAACAAAACATGTCTGTGATAAATAGGTGTTCTTTCAGATCTATGCTGTGTTTGTGTGTTTTGATTGTCTGTCTGCTTACTACTTACATGCCTGGTGACTGTTAGTTCTTGATTGCATACTCAGTCTATTCATGTTTTTGCTGATGGAGTTGTAATTGGCAATATATCTGAGATTCTTTCATCCTCAGGTTAGAATTTTGTATTTACTGGTCAATGTCATGACTCTGAAGTGAAAGGAGCAGTTTGAAATTCTTAGTGCATATATTTTGTAAATTATAACAGTGCTCAGATCGTACCGGTTCGATATCGTACAATGATTGAAGTGAATGTTTAGAATTTTTAATTTGTCCTAAAACAGTCCTAGCAGCAATGGCATTTTCAGAAGTCCTATGATTGCTGTGTTTGGAGAAATCTTTAGTTTATCACTAGAACTTGTGTCTGGTGTTTCCTCACTTTGTCAATACCAATTGTGTAGTTTGGTCATTTGTTTTGCAGTTTGCATGTGTGTTAATGCACTCATAATTTGTTGATATGGCTACTATGATTAAGGTTTTTGATGTGAAATTGAAACTGGTTATGATTGGGTTCAATCGCTGTTGCTTGTGGAAGCGGATTTCAATTTTCGTTTTCATGGAATATATTACCAATATGGTGTATTTTTTGTGTACCGACGGCTAAGTAGTTTGGAATTTGGAGTTTCATGTTTATATGAATATTCTATATAGGTCAATAAAGGACATGACTGATTTGCTTACATCTGTTAAATGGTAAACATGTATATGTATTTTTTTATATCTATGACTGTCTGGGCCAGCTTGCGTGCACCTCGACTATTTTCACAATTCCATGGGACATACCGCATGGCCCTACAACATTTGGATGTCCAAGAAACCCGTAGGAAATTAATTCCTTGGTAGGTGGACACCATCGATTGAACTCATCACCTCCTAGTTCCCCGTGCCCCTCTTGACCACTAGGCTACTCCATGATGGTTGTTAAATGGTAAACATATTGCTAATGACAAGTTGGGTTTTCATTTTTTTTTCTTGAGTTTGATTTTATAGTTCCGTCATCCATGTTTCGAGTTTCCTCTGTGCAAATCCATTTTGTGGTATCTATCTTCACAAAGTAACAACTAGTTATTGCTTATTCAATCTATCTAGCAGGTATGTTCTTCCCGTACCCAATACTGCTGGTCACATGAATAACGCAAAACCCAAAGCAATTTCCAGTCCAAGATGGCGAAGAGTTGTATTTAAAATTAGTGGTACAGCTCTTGCAGGGACCGGTCCTAACAACATCGACTCAAAGGTTAATGGAATTCTCTTGTGACCTTCTCAATGAGTTTGTAACGTTATATCATTAAGATAATTGGATGGTTTACAGCATCAAATTTGTTTCTCTGATGATTAGGTTGCAATGACAATCGCCAGGGAAGTTGTAGTGGCTTGCCGCATGGGTGTAGAGGTATTAATTACTGCATTTAACAACTTTTTGTTGCTTCACCATTTATTCACGTTGGCTGTATTTTGGGTTATAAATTACAGGTAGCAATTGTTGTTGGAGGTCGTAACTTTTTCTGTGGAGATTCTTGGGTGACTACAACAGGTCTAGATAGATGTACAGCATACCAGATTGGGTACGTTTTTATGCACCACATTGGCAATACTATATCCTCTTTTTCATTATCTAGTTGGTTGTTTTTATGTTTTACATTGATTTGATCATACTTACTCTTTTAGAAAAGATTACACAGAGACAGAGCTCCTGGAATTAAAACCAGTTTTCTAGCGACATTCTGTTCTGGTGATGTTAAAGAAATTTTAAATGCTTGTCATCTAGATTCTAGAATATGAGCAAGAGGCTTTCCCCTAATGCTAGAAATATGGTAAAAATCATGAAAATGCCAAGATAATGTCTAAATCTCAAGAAATTGTTGGCACATAGATAATCTATCAAACAAAAACAGAAGCTGTATTAGACTGACTTTATCTTCACTGGCGTTGACACTCTTTGCTATTAATTCTTTCTTATCCAAAAAAGACATACTCTTTGGTATTTTTCTTTTCTTATCATCACATTCCTATATTTCTGATATTGAACTCTAGGAAAGGGATCTTGTATATTTAAGAAATAAGTAATTTTGTATTTTACAAAGCAAATGAAAGGGTCGAGAAGCTTACCTAACCTTCTAGTATCTAAGGTTAAAAAATGACCTTACGTCCTTACCTGTATTATCCGCTGTATTCTTCAGTTCTAAAGTATCTAAGCTTGAAAATTGTCACACTCGGCCTGTTGATGTCCCGTTGAGGCCTTGAGTGCATCTGAGGTTCAGTATGGATGGATCAATAGAGGATCAATAGAGGATTAGGAAATGTGTTACTTAAGAAAGATAGGTTTATCATGTATATGCCGACGTCAATTTGATTGTAAAACCTACATGGTAAATATCATTTGTACTACTATATGCATTACTAATGTTGACACGGTGAATAACATATCTACAGCATGATGGCTACTGTGATGAATTCAGTACTTCTCCAGTCAGCAATAGAGAAGATGGGAGTTCAAACTCGTGTCCAATCTGCATTTATGCTTCAGGAGATTGCTGAACCATACAATAGGCAACGTGCTATAAGGCATCTTGAGAAAGGCAGAGTAGTAATATTTGGTGGCATTGGTGCTGGCTCTGGAAATCCCCTATTTACCACCGATTCAGCTGCGGCTCTTCGAGCTTCTGAGAGTATGACCCTGCCTACCCTTTTAGCCTCGTTGTTGTATGGTTTGCTTCTATTTCATTTTTCTATATTCTATGCACTGGTATGTAATGTAACATATGCATATGCTAATCTTTCGGATTTGAATGCTTACATGGTTGTACATGCCTTTCTCTCTTAGTTCATGCCGAGGCAGTTCTTAAGGGTACCAATGTTGATGGGGTGTATGACTGCAATTCGCAAGACAACAATTTTACATTCAAGCACATCTCTTTCAGAGAGTTGGTATCAAGAGGTGCCATTAGTATGGACATGACGGCATTAACTTTCTGCGAAGATAACAACATTCCAGGTACCTTTTCTTGTTATATATTGTTAATATAATATTCAAGGTTGATCTTTAAAGATCTCTCAACATCAATTCATACAGTAGTAGGGACTCTAAGGGGTGGCACAGTGGTTGAAGACTTGGATTTTGAAGGTGTGCTCCCCCTCAAGGTCCGAGATTCGAAACTCACCTGTGACACCTCCCGTGTCTTAACGATACACACCAATCTTTGGATAGCCTTATTGAATCAACAATCCACATGGGTTTATATTGGTGTCATCATACTCCTCCTTTTTGTAACTATGACCTCACTACTTTATTTAACCATTAGCAACACATGATGTAATAGTCTAGATCTTTTCTATACTTTTTCATACATCAATGAAAGTTTCTGTTTCTTATAAAAAAAAAAAACACTTCTCATGTTTCCATTCCTTCGATATCTCCCAATGCTTGGCCTAGAGTAGAGACAGTCGGGTATAGTGGAGTGAAACTCAGATTTTTCGGTTTCAAAAAAAAAAGAAAAAGAAAATTCATACAGCAGTGGCCAGAAAATCTGGCTTAATATCATAGCAATAAATATAAGTTTTGATGTGTTTTTTCATTTATGAGGGTAGAGCGGGTGCCTTGTAAGTTGTTACATTGCTTGGTATTTCAGTTTTTTCCCCTTAATTGTACAGTTTTTTCCAACCCGATTTTATTTTTACAGTTGTCGTGTTTAATCTTCTTGAGCCTGAAAATATTTCAAAAGCATTATGCGGAGAACAAGTGGGTACTCTGATTGATCAAAATGGAAGAATTAGCTAGTGTTCGGGATACGTAAAATATTTAGTATTAGGTATGGTCGTGTTGAGTCGAGTCGGTAGGATGTCCAGTGGGCTCTTTCAGCTTCTGGGTTCTTTCCGGGTGAGGATTGTTAGCGTTTGCCATGTTACTTGCTTAGTAACTCAGTGTGAAAGTAGAATTGGTTCTGATTACTGATATGAAGATCTGATTCTTGGTGTGGTGCCAAAAATTTTCTGTATTTGTATTTGTCTTTGTATCTGTAATGTGTATTTTTATGTATATTATTATTGATCCATTGAAAGGTTATGTTAAGAAAATGGATGAAGATGAGAGATTTGAAGTATATTGGTGGTCTGGTCATGTTACCTTATTAAAATAAATGTATAATTGTCATGTAATGTATTTGAAGTGTTTGTAAGTGAATGTCAATCTGGCTCATTGCCACCATTTTAAAATTCATGATTCAACACAACCTCTTGCTGCTTTTCATAATGTTAAGATAAAAGTGTGCTGATGCAAAGAAACTTTATTTTACTTGTGAATGGCTTTTTTTTTTGTAACTTGTGGGTTTTTTTTAATCGACCCTTTAGAGTGGAGGATTCGAACTTGTAAGCTCATGATTATCAAGTTATACAAAATGCCATTTGTTGTATAGCTTCCTGAGATTGTTAGCAGTGGTATAGAGTATTTGGTTGCAGGGTTAGGATTTTGTATACCTTTGTATTCTTTAGTTTTTCTTTCGTTAAAGTTTTGGGACTTCACAAAAGAGAAAAAGATCGGATTTTACTTTGGAAAGTTCAACCCTCGATAGTGAGACTAGGAGCAGAGGATTTAATATCAAAGAGAATTTCAATGTTGCATCCTTTGTGAATTAGGATAAAGTTTATAAGTTGAATAAGAGGGGGCGGGTTTAATCTTCAAAAGGTGTTGTGGTGGTTGAAAACTTGGGGTTTGAAGATATATTCTCCTCAAGTTTGAAACTCATATATGACATTAATTTGTAGACATTTTATGTCTTCATTTCTTCGATGTCTCCTTGTGCATGACCTATGGACGGGCGTGGTTACTATGGATATAGTGAAGCGAAACTTCTACCGATTTCATTGACATCCAAATGTTTAGGGTAGTGTGGTGGTCGAAAACTTGGGCTTTGACAATATCTTTCCCTCAAGGTCTTACGTTCGAGACTCATGCGACATTAATTTGTACATTTCCAGTGTTTCTATTCCTTCGATGTCTCTTTGTGTCTGACCTATGAATGGACATGTTATCTTGGATATAGTGGAGCGAAATTCTTATTGATTTAATTGACATCCAAATATTGTAGATTCAGACATTATGTTTCATGATATTAGTTAAGGGGTGCACAAGCTTATCTGACCCGTCATAAATTTCCAAAAAAAAGACAAGGAGACAAGGAGAAGTTGAAACTTGAAGTTGAAATTTCCAAAAAAAGACAAATTGAAATCTCTTTGTGGGTGAATGAATTCAGTGGTTAATTAAAGAGACATAAATAGTCCATTGGAGTATTTTCGAAGTTGTCGAACCAAAATTATTATATAACTAAGGTAAAATATTTAACAATTGAACCAAATAATTTATCTTTAAAGTCAGTTTGGTAGGAAGGAAACAAAAACAGTAATGAAAAAGACATCACCCTCAATCTTCCATAATTTGGCTTCTTCTGCATTGCAACTTATTCATTTTTGGATTTTAATCCCATTTTCATATAAATTCAAATATTTTAACTTAAAAAAAAGGCAATTCGTGTCTTAATAGTAAGCAGGTTGAACTAATGTAGCGTAAGATTTTTATTCTATGTCATAAAATTTGTAAACTAGTTGTTTAGCGGCATTAGTGAATGTCTAATGACGAGAGGTCTTGGATTCGAGTTCCTCTACTCCCAATTGTTGTAATCTCAAAAAAAAAAAAAAACTCATAATATATATTAGAGCTTTTTACGTGGTTAGGCCAAATGGAAAAGTTATTTACAAGAGTGTCGAGCTTTTAAAAATTTAGCAAAAATATTCTAGCATTAAAATTAAAAAAATTCGTTTAATGTAAAAGGACAAGTATATCCTTCATTTTTTAACGGTGATTTCTACTTTTATTAAAACAAAATTTCTAAAATCTAAAATTCCCTAAAATCATGCCTTTTTTCACTTAAGGTTTCCTTGCTAAAATCGTCTTATTTTTTCTGTGTATTTTCTTTGATGATTTTCTTAAAAGAAAATATTTTTTATGGGAGGTTTGATAATAAATGTAAGCAAATTTTTTTAATATATGAATATTAACTTATCAAAATTTTATGACTAGAAAATTCAAAAATCATTAATACATTTTGATATTGTATATTATTATTTTGAATCAATTTTAATATTTTATTATAAATACTCATTAATGCTTGTATTAATTATTAATATTGTATTATAATATTCATTAATACTAATATTAATTATTAATGATGTATTATAATATTCATTAATACTATTATTAATTATTAATATTGTATTATAAATATTCATTAATACTAGTATTAATTAGTAATATTGCATTATAAATTTTCATTAATACTAGTATTAATTATTAATCTTATATTATAAATAAATACAAGTTTGAAATAAAGTGATTAATTGTTTTTTAGATTTAATTAGTTTTATAAATTTTTTTATTGTTTTACTTTGTATAAATATCGAATCAGTACTATATTCACGACTAATATATTTTTTGTATTTATATATATTTATTCAACATTTGAAAATCAACTCATCAAAATTTATATTTATTTATATTATTTATTAATTATTTACCAATAATTACGTGATTATACCAGATTATAATTTCAATAACAGATTTTATTAAAATACACTATTAAAATCTTAACAACCCTATCAACATAATAATTTCAATAAAAGATTTTGCTTCCCTAAATTTTTGATGAGATACTGGATGAGTGGTGATTTTTTGCTTGTCACCTCAACAAGAAAAAATATATCAGAAGTAAAAAAGGAAATTTCCGGCTAACTGAATGGTAACGAAGCTGAGGGTAAAATGGTACCAATTGAAAGAATTAATTAATTAATAAAAAAAAAATATAGATGCAATTCTTTTAAATTTTGAACAAAATTGTAAATATTTCATTTAAAGGGACTATTGAATGCAATTTCCCTATATATTATGGATTAGCTTATTCATGGAAGAAAACGATAAAGATTTTAGAAGTTATGAATTCAAATTATAGTGATCGTCTAATTTACTTAATAACGAAATATTGTATACTGCTAGTTTGTGAAGATAAATGATACATGCTTAAGTTATTGTGGATGATAAAAAAAATTTAAAATTTTTTTAATGAGAAAATACAGTTCAAATTATTATTATTTTTTTGAAATCGTCAGAATTAAATGTTAAAATTTATTGTTTTAAGATTATTTTGTCATTCTCAAAAAAATAAAGAAAAAGAAAGATATATTTTGTCGATTACTAAAATTGAACAGTTTAAAATAGCTTCATAATAATTTTATCTTACATTTCCTTAAATCTCGAAAATAAGCTTCTAGTATATTATTTAAGAATTACATATGACAAATTATAATAAGTGATTCAATTATCGTATCATAATTTTACTTCTCTTGATTTAATTTTTTTTCAACTTATGCTTTAGTGAAGTAATCAAAGTTTGGTTAAAGTTAGTAAACCCAACCATAAATGATATGTATTTTAATATAAATGTTATTAGTTCAAATCTTTCCACCTTTAATTCTCAAAAAAATAAAATAAAATCTTTCCACCTTTAAAAATCCAAATATTATTAGTTGTACTAATAAAGTACCAAGTTCTCAAAAAAAATAAAATAAGTAAATAACTAAAAAAACACACAAAGTTCCAATTATCTATTTTTTCCTCTAAATATTTTTTCCTCTAAATATTTTTTCAAGAGCCTCAAGATTCAGGAACTAAATTACATACTCCAACCTTCAATTACATGATAGAAAACTACACTAATTAGCTTAATAACAGATTATGGGAAGATCAAGGAATCTTTCCCACTGCAACAAGAAGCAAACATGAATACAAATTTTACAATAAAAAACCAAAGATACATTCAAATAAATACCACAAATTTGCACGGCAAATGCAGAGAAGAGATTAAATTTAAACTAATCATTCATCTTAATGAACAATCCACCTGAAAGTTTTAGCTACACCATACCATCTTCTGTGGTGGCAAGGGAAGGCGAAAGCGAATTACGCGATTCGTCGTAATCTTCTCCGAGTGGGGACTGCTCGACCCTGATATCTTCGATCATCTTCGCCACTTCTGCCATCGTTGGTCTCTTCTCAGGTAGAGGAAGAACACAAGACAGCCCAACATGAAGCATGGACACAAGCTCCTCCTCAATGTTCTTGTACCTCAAGAGCTCAGGGTCAAACACCTCAGCTGTCCACTCTTCCTTCACCACGGATCGGACCCATTTCGGGAGGTCCACCGCGTGCTCTTCCTCGTCCTTACGCGGGTTCGAAGGTGACGGGTAGAGCGACGGTGCACGCCCGGTCAAGACTTCAAGCA
This sequence comes from Sicyos edulis, assembly GCA_036507275.1. NCBI lineage: Eukaryota > Viridiplantae > Streptophyta > Magnoliopsida > Cucurbitales > Cucurbitaceae > Sicyos > Sicyos edulis. The sequence goes on along the minus strand of CM071847.1, from coordinate 43,438,833 downwards.
ACAAGACTCCAAAGCTATAAACATCCGCCTTTTGAGAGAGCCGTTTCGTCTCGTCTTGTTCGGGGGCCTTGTACCCTCCCAACCTAGCAATGGCATGGGCAGGGTTGAGAAGTAAAGACAACCCAAAATCAGAAATGCAAGCTACTCCATTTTTGTCGAGAAGAACATTAGAAGACTTGATGTTTCCATGGGGAATCTTTGAAGCACTGTATTCTCCATGGATTCTTGCTAAACCACGAGCAGCTCCTAAAACCAAGCTGATCCTTGTCGTCCAATCCAATGGAATTCTTCCTGGGCCACGATTACCTGATTCAATCAACAAAAAAACCAGAAAAATCAGCCAAATTCTTCATTGGGGAATTTCATCAAACAGTTTGTAAGCTTTCAAGAACCAACCATGGAGGAGAGAATGCAAGCTTCCATTAGGAAGATAATCATAAACCAGAAGCTTTTCTTCTTTAGCATAGTAAAAAGCTCTCAATCTAACAACATTTGGATGCTTCAACTTCCCAATCACATCCATATACTGTTCAAAATCCTTCCTCGGACATGGATTTGCATCCTTCAGCCTCTTCACAGCCACAGTACAGCCGTCGTCGAGCACCGCCCTGTACACCGTCCCCAAGCTTCCTTTTCCGAGCATCTCCGCCGACGCTCGGAGCAAATCCTCGAGCTCGAATTGCTTCTTCCAATCGAAGAACACCAGTTTGCTCCGATCCGTAGCGTTCGTTCCGTCGCTGTCGCCGTCGCCGCTGCCGCCATTAGCGTAAACCTTCTTCTCGCTCCCATAGCTGCTTCCGCTCCTTCTCCTCTTGTCGCTTCCGGCCATGGAGCTCGAACTCCGATCACGAGCGCAGTAATACGCGACGATGAAGGAGATGATCACAAGCAACGCAACGCAATTCGCGATCACAATCGCGACAATTGCGCCAGGACTGAGTCCTTTTCGCGATTCTTTAACATTCGCACTGATGTTAGGGTTTTGCGGCAATGAGCTTGGATTCGAAGGTACGGTTCTACCGGAATCCGACGCCGGCGATGAACCGGTAACCGAGCAGATCGGTAACGGACTCGATCCACACACTCCTTCGTTACCGGCGAAACTCTTCTCTCCGAATCTCTTCACCATCCCGTCCGGTAACCGGCCGTAGAGTTCATTGTTCGTTAAATCAACGTCGGTGAGATTCACAAGCGAAACAGAGAGATCTGGAACCGTACCGGAGAGGACATTGTTCTGCAGACGAAGCGTGAGAAGCCGAGACAATTTCGCCACATCCTCCGGAATCCCGCCGCGGATGTTGTTATCGGACAAATCCAACCGTAGAAGTCGCCGGAGGGACGAAATCTCCGGCGGAATCTCGCCGGAGAAGTCGTTGGCGGAGAGATACAGCAGCTTGAGATTCGTACAGTTCAGAACCGGCGAGATGGTGCCGTTTAAGCGATTGTCGTGAAGGTCGAGAAGGCGGAGCTGGTCCAGCGGCGCAAGGGACTCAATCGAACCTCGCAAGTTCATGGAAGGAAGCGAAAGAGCAACCACGCGGCCATTAACGGAGCAGTGAACTCCACGCCAGGAAGAGCCACAAGCGTCTGAACCGGTCCAGTTTGCGAGAAGGCCGCCATGGGAGTCGGCTTGAAGACGGAAGCGAGTCAGAGCAGAAGAATCATCAAAACCCAGAGAAGAAGAAGAAGAAGCTAGAAGAAGAAAAGCTATGGCGGAACTGAAAACCTTGAAACCCATCTCCATGAACACCATGAATTGGAAGATTCTGTGGATTTGTGAGGAAGAAGAAGAAGAAGAAGAAACAGAATCTGTTTGAAAGGGGAATTTGAATGAATGATGAAAGAGTGTGTGTGAGAAAGAATTAATTAAGTAAAGAAAAGAGATTATGTTATGATTAATATTAACAATAAATTAAGGGGCTGATTGAAACTTAGAGAGGGAATGATTTTAAAGTTTTAAATTTCTTCCTATGGGGAAGGAGGAAGAAAGGGTTGTTTGAATCATTGCTGTCTTCCACTCTATTGAATGAAATGAGTGAGGAATATGGAACTTGTTTCTTTTTTACTTTTTTATTTTTCTTTAAAAATTTGATTTATGCTATTTATTTTTTTATGAGAAATATTTAGGTTATGTTCGGGCATAACGTGCAAAATAATGTTCATCTATGTGGCTCACATTTTTTTTTTATTTCATTTTTATATCTTTTGAGTTTAAAATCAAATAAAGTGTGATCTATATTGGACCACATGAACATTATTTTACACATCATGTCTAACCATCATCTAAATATTTTTTTTTTAGTTATAAACTTGTTTGAATGTGATTTTTATTTAAAAAGTCATAGATAATAACTTGTTTGCATATAGATTTAAAATAAATAGCTATTTTGAGCGGTTAAAAATTGATAATTTAAAATGAGTCTTTAAAAAAAGTTAAAAATGAATGGTTAGCATTGAAAAATTATTTTAAGTTATTATAAATGAATGATTAAAATGAGGAATGATTTTGAATGGTTACAAAAACTTATTTAGATATAACTTTTAAAGACTAATGAGGGCAATTTGGGTGCAACCATGGCTGCACCCCACTCATGATGTCACATACACATTTTAATATTTTTTTATAAAAAAGAAAAAGTGAGCTAAGATGTGTGGTACCAAAAGTGCCACATATGTTGATATTATGGGTGGGGTGCAATCATGGATGCACCCAAATTGCCCTTAAGACTAATTAATTTATCATCATTTTAAATCTTCCATAAATATGGCAAACAAACACTTCTATGAGTATTATTTCTTTTAGCAATTTATAGATATATTCTTTTTCAACTTCGATAATCTTGGCGTCTTGTGTATTAACTGTTATCGAATGAAAATATGATCATTGTTAATCTTGAATAACTTCTTTTTTAATCAAATCTTATTCATTAACTATCCAACATATGTTCTTTCAGGAAAAAAAAAAACTATCCAACATATGTTATAATAGAGGCAGAATAAGCGAGAGATTTCTCCTAAAAAAAAAGAATTGATCAACAAAAATCACTTTATATAACCCAACGTTTGCAAACTTATCATTCACAATATTACAAATTCTACTATAATAAGAAAAGGAAATTTTCTCCTAACAAAGAAATCCAACTCTAAAATATCAACTATAATATAGATGAATTCAATGCCAATTTGAAAGCCTTCCTAATATCTTTTAGAACATAAGCCCCATTGAGTCCACCAAGATCTAGGGAATGTCTTTAGTCGAGAACTTTAATACTTGTTTGATACCTTTTTAAATAACTAAGACCTTGTTTGATAATTATTTGATTTTTTGTTTTTATTTTTGAAATTTAAGTTTACGACAACAACTACTTTACCATATTTGTTTTTTAATTGCATATCTATTTTTCACCTATATTTGTAGAAACCAAATCAAAATTTGGGAACAAAAATAAAGTACTTCAAAAAATTTGTTTTTGTTTTTTAAAGTTGATTAGTATTCACATATTTTCTCAAGGAAATATTGATATATTGTAGAAAATGTGAAACACATTGTAGAAAATTTAAGTAAGAATAGAATTAAATTTCAAAAACCAGTTCTCAAGGGGTGGTGCAGTGGTTGAAGACTTGAGCTTTGAGGGTATACTCTCCTCAAAGTCCCGAGTTCGAGTCATCCGTGTGACAGTACTCCTTCGTTATCTCTGATACCCTGTCAAATCTCGAACCATCTATCCAACACCACACCCCCCTTGAAGACTCAAGACAAGTGTAATAACTTTTACTTGTCAAGTTCAAAATTTTAGTATTAATTTCTTCTCTCTTTTTTGTGGTATTTATAATGGTTTCTAAGAAAATATTGAATTGTTAGAAATTTAAAATATTTAAAGTGTTTCTTAGAGGGAGAGTTTTTCTTGAGTAATTAAAAATGTCCGTTTGTGAGCAAAATTTAATTTCTTTTGTCGATACATAGTGGGGATAGGTACAAGGCCATAAATCGCAAATAATCCTTTTTGAAAACATATATTTTTTTAAAAAAGAGATTTGAATAGGAGGAAAAGAGGAAGGGTAGAGAATAGAGTGCCTAACTAATATAGCTTGTTTAGATATCATTTATTTAAAAAAAATGTTATAAATAATAACTCGTTTTGATATAGTTGTCCGTGGATGTATTTCAGACCAATAACTTATTTAAACGTAGTTGTTTGCAAAAAGGTTGTATAACTCATTTTGATGTGAATTTTTGCAAACGGGTGGTATGTAATGTGTTTTTTTTTCAGACATAATTGATTTTTCATTTGTATATAATATCCTATTTTCATTAATATTTATCATCTTCTATCTTATAATTATATTTTTGGAATTTCCTTAATATATATTTTATTTAAATAATACTAAAACTTTCTAATTTGCAAACATATTCTATTATGTAATATTAATAAATTGAATAATCATTATCTATTTATTAGATTATTTTTTAAAGTTAGATTATCATTACTTAAAATATTATTTTGATCTAAATTTTTTCCTAATAATTATTGTACTTTCGAACGTCTTAGTACACGTAGGGGCTATTTGTTTGACATATTTAGGTAGGAGTTAGTAGGAGGAGTTATTAACTCCTCCTAAAAAATCTATATCCAAACGAGTTTTTATTAACTCCTCCTCATTTTTACTTTTAAAAATAACTCTCATTTCTAACTATTCATTTTTAATCATTCATTTATAACTACTCAATCATTTCTAACCACTTATTTTTAATCATTCCTTTCAAATCAATCAAAATAACTCATTTTTAACTATTCATTTTTAATAATTTCTTTTTTAACTACTAAAAATAACTACTCATTTTTAAATCTTCATCCAAATAAGATTTTGACTTTTAACTCATCTATACAAAAATTACATCCAAACGAGTTTTTGACACAATTCTCAATTTTTAACTCCTCAACATAACTTCTCAATATAACTCCTTAACTTAAAAACTACCTAAATATGTCAATCAAACAGCCCCGTACATTCATATCTATGATAAGTTTGAATTTTTTTTTATAAAATATATCTATGATAAGTTTGAAGCTATCTTTAATTGAAAAATAATTAAATAATAGATGGTCATAAATAAAAACTTAGTTAATTTAGAGTCAAAGATTTAACATAAAATAAAAAATTTAAATGTGATATCAAATAAAAATTGTTATAAATAAAAACTTTGTCAATTTTAGTTTATAATAGAATTGCAGTATGAATTAAAAAAAAGTGTCATACTCAATATATTAAACTAGAATTTTACTACAACTATTAATTTATTTAATATCAAATTACTGTCATTCATATTCTATTATGTAATATTAATAAATCTACTTCCTAACAAACTCTTAACTCTGTACTCAAAAAAAAAAAAAAAAACAAACTCTTAACTCTAATCCCTTCAAAAAAAAAAAAAAATTAAACCAGAATTTTTCTACAACTCTTATTTTTTAATTATTCGAAATAATTCAAACTAACTTATCATCAAACCCTCCTCAAAACACCTCCTGTAGGTTTAAAATCTCTCACCCCAATATATGGTTAAATTATATATATATAATAGGTATTCTTAAAATCACTATATATTAACATTATTTTAAGCATCACCGAATATGCAGTGGTGCAATGATTTTATTGTTGGGTTATAAATCAGTTCAACACTAACGTCATAGGTTCGATTATGAGAATCGGTATCTGTCCCCCCTCTCTCAATATGTACTCAATTTTTTTTTCCTTTTTAAAACATAGTTCTTTATAAGATAATATTGTTTTTCTAACTTGCCTTAATATAAAATACAATTATGATTAAAACCTAGGATATTAGGTAGAAAATAGGAGTTTTTGCATGTATATTACAAAATGGATAAAATATTACATGAATAGCACAATAATGAAAATATTTGCATATATAGCAAAAATTGTAAATTGATAGACTTCATATTGATAGATTCTATCGATAAAGGGTGATAGAATCATTTACTAATAAATAAAGTAAATTGATAAACTTTCATCAGATTCTATCAAGAGTCTATCAATAAGAACCGATAGAATCAATCACTGATAAAATTGATAGACTTCCATCACTAGAAAATGATAGATTCTATCAAAGTCTTCTATAAAAAAAGTAAATGATTTTTTTTTTAAAAAAGGCAGAATTTGCTATAAAAGAATTATTTTAAAAAATGTGCTATAATTGTAAACTGTGGTAAAAAAGTTGTTATACAGTGCAAATTCCCTAGAAAATATGATTAAAACCTAGGATATTAGGTAGAAAATGGACGCATAATTTGAATTTGAAGCATTAAATGTGTATGAGGGCAAAATGATATTATTAAAAAAAACTTAATTTTTAAAATTTTAAACAAAAATTAAATTTGCAAAAAAAAAACAAGACTATCACCTCTATTTACAAATGAAAATGGTCTAGTTATTACTGGTTTCTTTTGAATAAGTCCTTATATATATTGGCTACTTTATTGTTCAATATAAATTCCAATCCTTTATACTTTTTGGCAAATTACCATACTCCCTTTAAAAAGAACAAAGAGTGCCTTATTCTATCACAAAATTGACACAATAGTTATTACTTTTTTTACCAAATGTTTTGATAATGTCCTTTTTTTTTTTCTTTATATATAGTCCTTGACCTTCTTTAGTGGGGTGAAGAATGATCCATAGAGATGGAGGAGGGTTTGATTTCCTCTTGCTTCATTTTTTTTCTTTGAAAACAAATAAAGAAAAGAATTATGTTCTTTGAAAACAAATAAAGAAAAGAATTATGGCATCACTACTCTTAGCTAAAGTAGTGTCTTTATTGCCGTATGTGGACCCTATATTCTATTCAAGATTTTAATTTCAACAACAAATTTTTATTTTTGCTTAAATCATAGAAAATGCTTTCTCAAAAAAAAAATCATAGAAAATGCATCTAAAGATTGGATAAAAAATGCTTCCAAATTTTAAAAAGTTTCAAAAATACTTTTAAATTTTAATAAAAAATTTAAATATACCCTTGTCCTTAGGTTTAAAAGGCAGAATATCAGATCCTTTGAATAAGGATAAAATCCTTATTTTATTTTATGGAAATTCAAAAAACTTTTATCTTTAAACAAAATTCATAAAATTTAAAACCATAAAACTAATTAAAACAAAAATAGTTGTTTAAAATTTTTCTAAAACTAATAATTAAATACATTAAAATCTATTAATAAAAACTTAATCCTAAATTTACGAACACAATTAAATATACTGACAAATAAAAAAAATATAATTAAATATCTATAATATTATTAAAACAAAACTTTAATACTTTCATAATTTTTTAATGTTTTTTTAAGGATATGGATATTTTTGAAACATTAACAAAAATTTAGGGATATCTTTGAAACTAAACTTTAATGGTTTCCATCAAACTTAAATAGTGGGAGCATTTTTGAAACTTTTATTAAACTTTGGAGGTAATTAAGAAACTTTTTAAAGATTAAGGGTATTTTTGACACAACCTACAAATTATAGGGGCATTTGTATAATTTAGCCTTTATTTATTATTATTATTATTATTATTATTATTTTGATATTTTAGCCTTTATTTTTTAAGCTCTTTTGGTTTTTGAAAATTTTTGACAGGATTTCACCCATCAACTGAAAAGCTGAAAACCAACAAAATACCAAATCGATCTATTGGATTAGTTCAAATTTTTTACATAATATTGAATATAATGATTTATATTTGGAGAAAATAAAAAATTATTACATTCATTCAGTTTGTATTTGTAAAATTCAATATAAAATGGAACCGAACGAATATTTATTTATTTACTTTCATTTTTTAATATGATAGTCTTAGTTTAATTATAAATTTTGAGATCTTTTTAAGGAAAAAAACATTTAAATAAGGGTTGGAAGTAAAATAGCAAGTAAAATAGTAAAAAAGAATTAAATCGTAAGAGAATTGAAGGAAATCGAGTCAATGATTTTGTCTTTTATTAAACATCAGTTTGCTCCCTCTTTTCTCAAATCAATTGGATTAGATGGGTTCTTTATTTTCAACCTAAAATTGAGGAAAATCGAACTAATCAAATTTTACATTTTATTGGATCAATTCAATTTTTTATTTGACTTAAAATCAAAGAAAACCGAACTAATATCATCTCTCACCATCATCAATTTGAATGTCAAGACAACCAAACTATTTTGCATATATACTATCTTTTGATGGTCAACAATAAGAAAATACATCGCTGGCTAAAACATTTTTAACTTGTAACGATTAAAATATTTTTAATCGATATTTACCTCTCATTTATATGAGAGCAATAATATATCTCTATAAAGTTTGTAATCCTCCTAAATTTTGGTTAAGTACTTGTTATATATGTTCTTGTTACTCAATTTTAAAAATGAAGATGAATTTGATTATTAAATATTAAATCAATGACTTTAAAAAAAAAAAAAATTAAATCAATAAATATTATTTTATCTTTATAATTCATTATTTTGTTATCTATTTTTATTTCTATTTTAAAAAAAATTATGCCATATTTTGAAAATTAAAAAAAAAAAAAAATTTATTTTTTATATGTGATTTTTTCATATATAGACCATATTTAAAAAATATTTGCAAATATAGGTATTCGGAAAAATATTAGCAAAAATATAATTTCTTTTATTACATTATAAATTATGTAAATAACGAATTACAAAAATACTCTTTGGTTTTTCATTTGGGAAGAAAAATAAAAAAAAGAAACTCGTTTGACATTCCAAATCATGAAGCACGATTTTATGGGGCATTAATTGGCCTACATTCTAAATCATGAAGCTTCATTTTAGGAGGCATTAATTGACCTAAATTGTCTCCTCCGAAATTAGATTTTATGGGGCATTTCAATATAACTTTTCATCTTCTTTATTTTTTGCTAATCGAGAATTTATGATTTCTTTCTCCTCTCTAGACATGCTCATTTTGCACACCGTGGGTTTCGTTCTTGATCGTACTGTTTTTTCAATACATTCTGATCATGGACTACCGAAATCCGTAACTTGCCATAGAGGAAGTGAAAGAACTTGTACAGTACATTTAAAGTTACTGTTTAGATTTAAGATTTTCTTAGAACCGTTTTCTGGTGTTCGATAATGGGGTTTTTATGAATCTGAACTTTAAGTGGTCGATTATTGTTGGGTTTTCGGAAGAGAATCATATGGTCTGTTCAATACTTTTCTATTACTGACGTTCTAAATACAAAACTTGTGCACATACGAAGTGAAAACACTCATACGGTAAGTTTAAAGTTTAGTTTTAGGGTTTTCTAAAAACGGTGATTTTAGTGTTCGACAATATGGAGGTTCAAGAGATATGGTGATTTATTATTGTGATTTCGAAAGAATGGGAAAGAACATACAAGATAATTTACATTTGGTGTTAAACGTTAAGAACCTACGGTTCGATGGTTGGAGGAGGAGGATGTGTTCGACAATATGGAGATTCAAGAGATATGGCGATTTATTATTGTGATTTCGAAAGAATGGGAAAAAACATACGAGATAATTTACGTTTGGTGTTAAACGTTAAGAACCTACGGTTCGATGGTTGGAGGAAGAGGATATGTTAGGATATATTTTAAAAGATATGTAGTTTTTTGAATTTAAGTAAAAGATGGATGGTTTTGTTATTTACGTACATATACTGTTTTACATACAATTTCATTTAATGGAATTTGAACACTGTTGATAATCATACAGTACTGAAATGACATGTCCTAGATGGTATAGTCTGAATCATTCCTCCAACATTTTCCCTCTCTCTATAAGGTGGTTAATTACTAAACAAACAAGTACAGAACAAAACTCATAACAACATATGCAAAATAATATTGTCATATAAGATGTTTGTTGCAAGCATGATTGTAACAGCCCAGTTTTCTATCCCGGTTCTCGAGGAGCTTCCGGTTCAGATTCAGTGGTTCGGTTGGGCCGTTAGAGCTGTTTGGACCCTTGGGGGTATTTTGATCTTTTGGCTCTTTGGGCAGGATTTGTGGTTTTCAGGGCTTCGAGGTAGCTTCTGCCTTGGCCGTGGCTTGTTTGGGTTGGACTGCGAGTCCCGAGATGTTTGGGCTAGTTGTTTGGAAGTTCGGTTGTGATTTGGGATTTTTGCAAAGTGATGGTTGGTTGTGTGTTTCCTTTGGGATTCGAGCCCGGGCCCTTGGTGTTGATTTTGGGAGTTGGTTTTAGCGAGTTTTATTGATTGGAATAGATTTCTTCTTCGGGTCTCGAAAGAGGAAGCCGAAATGGGATTTTGAGGTTTTAAGTGGATAAGGATGGAAAATGGAATTTAAATCCCATTTTTCCTTTTATTTTCCCATTTTCCTTTTTATTTTCTTTTTCTTTATTTTTCCCCAAATCCATTTTTTTTTCTCTCTCTCTCTCTCTCTTCCCCGACCTAGCCTCACCACCACCCGACTGGCCGGCCAAATCCGCCCTAGCCGCGCACTGCAGCCGTCGCCGCCGCGCTGGCCGGCCCGCCTAGCCTAGCCCACACAAGGCTTCGTCCTCGCCCAGCCAGTGTCGCTCACCGAGCGTCGCGCGCCACCGCCACCGAGCCTGAGCCTCGTCTACGCTCGCGCCGAGTCGCCAGTCCGAGTCGCGCGTCGTCCCAGCGCCGCCGCCCAGCCAGATCGCGCGCTGCGTCGCGCCCGCGCGCCCGCCTCGTAGCTCGCCGCCGCGCGAGGCGCGCGCCGCCCTTGTGCCGAAGCTCGCGCCACGCGCTCTCGCCGCGTGATCGCGTCCGCGCCCCGAGCGCCTGCTTTCGCCTAACGTGCCCCAGCGCCCCAAAGACTGCAAAGCGCTGCCAGCCGCAAAGAAACGCCAGCCTGCAAACCGCCATCCCGAGTGTCACCGTGCCTCGTGAGTTGCTCCCCCGAGCCGAGCCTTGTTTGTTTTATTAAATTTGGGCCTTTTGATTGTAATTATTGTTGTTTTTGTTAGGTTCTCGCTAGCTAGCTCTGGTTCGATCGCAGCTTAGGTTTCTTGTGTTTAGAGGTCTTCCGCTGTAAGGATTTCTTACCGAGTTGTGTGGACCTCGCGATATATTATGCGATTGCCGATTGTATGCTTGTTTGTGTTTATTGACATGTTTGGTGATAAGTGCTCTAATCAATTCCCGATTAGCATGACTTTCCCGGTTAATTCTCATGTTAATCCATGCTAGGTTGTTCCTTTCTCGCATGCTCGTGATTCTGCTTCTTTGCTTCGTAGTATCATGCTAGGCTCGTTGTATTCTTATTGAGCACGTTTTGGATTTTATGGAATTGTTTGTCGCTTGCTAGGGAAGGTTAGAAGTGCGGTGTAGATAGCATCATCCGGCCCGATGCATAAAGTACCTTGCATCCATGGCGGGGACGCCGAGCAAGTCATTCCGCCCCGACCCGCGTGAGGGATTAGCTAACCCAAGCGGTAGGCCCCGCAATCTTGGGTGAGGGTGGCGATCGTTAAATGCCCCAACCGTCGGGATGATGACTTGGCATTGCCTCGCCCTCGATAGTCGGCACGCCCTCGCGTGTTGGTCGTAGCCCCCGATTGCCACTGTTAAGGTAAGGGCGGCTTCGGTGTAAGCCTACCACGACCCGCTTCTTAGCCTCAAAGTGCGGTGGTTCAGCCGACATAGTTTACGTGTCCAGTCTCACACCCCTATGTCGCTGACACCGATCCAAAGATTTAGTTAGGCGTGGTGATCGGACATGGGCAACTTGCCTCTAGACCCTGCAGACTTCCCATGGTTCTGCAGAGAGCAGCGCGCATGCTTACGCTCATTACAACGCCGACCAAGAGCTCCTCGGGATCTTGAGCTAGTGTACCTTTCGTCGACGAGAGAGATGCGCCGAGGCCGGACTTGTTTCTAGTATAGGGCGACTTGTGTGATGTGTTGTGTGGTGATTTTTCCGGACTAAGACCCTGAGTTGGCATCCGAGGCCCAAGTGTGGGCTAAGCTATGTGCTCTATCTGTGTTTATATTCATAGCTTGCATATCTTTCTGCTAGATGACCATGTATATCGTATTGTACCCCGGTTGGGGATTCTTACTGAGTAATTCGTTACTCACCCTTACTTATCTTTCAGAAACCATGGCGCGAGGCGTGATGGTATTGAGGAGGAGCTGTGATCATGGAACCCGTTGTTCAACTCTGAGATTTATGTTTATGATTTAAATGTCCTCTGAATGCATGTAGTTGGGCACGAAGCCCTAGGGTGTTTTCTGAATGTATTTCCGAATTCTAGCATTGTTGTAAAGTTGTATGTTTTAAATAAATCTCTGATCAGAGTATGTTTGGAAATGTATTTGTCTTGGAACAGGTGCTTGGAAACAGGGACAGGTTTCAGGAATTTATGTTGATTTTTAAATTGATGTTTTCATGTTTTAGTTTTTACTTAGAATCCAAACACCATCTTGCAAATTTTCTGTAGATTTGAATGCATGCATTGAGGTGACGGCCTATTTAGAACCCCATTCGGGTCGGGTCGTTACAATGATATTATTGGATATCGTACATAAAAAGTACATAACAAAAAACCATAACAACATATGTAAAAGGAAATTGTTTGTGTAGTAAGATGGCAAAAACATGAGCACACGATATTCCTATTAAGTCGTATTCTTTACAGTTACAACTTCTGTCTTGAACGTTAACATGTTGTACCTGTCATAAGTTAAAACTATATAAGCAATTAGAAATGATACAATAAATTTAAGACAGTACCGTATAATAAAGAGAGTAAATACCAAATCTACATGAAAATTTCCTTCATCTAATGATGTCTTCAACCCATTGGCCACTATTTGCAATACATATTGGAATGCTTGAAGAATCTATACGGTGAAGTTGTACAATATCACTAACACGTCCACACACTATTGTAATATATTATAGTTCGTATGCTATAAATGTGTAAACAATACAGTAATTTACTATAATATATCATTGTGTGCAATTCAAATAGGAATGCTAGTTGAACCTATAAGGGACAATTTTACAGAATAACTAACATTGCAACATAGTATGTACCGTCGAGTATCGTCGATTTAAAAATCAGCGATATAATATAATATAATATAAATTATACAGTGTTGTAGATGTTTGTACAATATATATTATAATGTTGTACATATGATTTTATTTCATTTATAAACATGAATATTGACATTCTAAATATCACTGTGTGCAACTAAATTTGGAATGATTGATGAAATAATAAGGAGAAGATGTATTGTATAACTAACATTCAAACGAAGTATGGGCACTACGGTATTGCAGATTCTTAATATGACATGATAGTGTATTTAAAAATTGTACAGAATTGTAGATGTGTATACACTAAATTGTACTAGAATATGGAAAACAGAGTATGAAGAAAATACAATTGTATAGATGATTCAACTACATTTCTAAACATGATTTGTGACACTCTAAAAACGGCAATATAAATGGATTAAATGAAAAAAAAAATGACAGAATATGAATAAAACATATCATGCTCAATCATTTGAGACATATCAGATAACGATTATACTTGAATGAACAATAACGTGCTGATGATGATGAATCGGAAAGAAAAACGTAATCCAAATATCGTGTAAAATAGAGATTAGTGAACAGAGATGAATGAAGTCATAGGATTATATCGTCTGGTCAGCACTGAATTGTCGAAGAAAATTTATGAGTTTACTGGAAAGTGAAAAGAGATAAGGAAAAAACAGAAAACGAAAATGGAGAAATAGAGGATGCAGGAAGAGAAGTGAAACAAAAAAAGAATGGAAGAAGACAATCTCAAAAGGAATGAGAATAAAGATGAGCCATAAATGTAAAAAGAAATTAAAATCTTTTTACATTTAAAAACATTGACAATTAAATATGGTATCTTTTAAATTGATGAAAAATATTCAAAATGAGAGTTTGATTTCGAAAATTAATAATTAAATGGAAATAATGACAAAACGGTATTAAAAATATATATATAAATTTCAAATTTTAAAATAAAAATTAACTTTGCAAAAAAAAAAACTTGAATGCATATATTTGCAAATATTTATCGAATCTAATCTAGTTACTACAATTTGTCTTTTTATATTTAATAAAAATATTTAGATTACTTCAAGAAAATAGGCGAATTTTAATTTTAAGAAATTAAAAAATTATAACGGGTTTGAGCGTAAAATTTGTTTTGTTTTGAGTGTCAAAAGTAAAATTTGTTTTTTAAAAAAGTGGAAGTAAGATTTATGCACTTAATTTTCAAAACAAAAAATCAAAACGCAAATAATTATCAAACACCATCTGAATAATTATCCATGAAGCATAATAAAGTGTTTTTTTATACACGTTTTGTTTTTTAAATTTTGCTAAGAAATATCTTTTTCTTTTAATATAATTTTTTTTGTAGCACTATTTTAATATAATTTGGCTAAGAAGTCAAATCATCATTATAAATATGAAAATTGAGCCATAATTATTAGAATTTAATCACCAAAAGAATTTAATGAGATTTTTTTTCAAAAAAATTATCTGCGTTGATAAATAAACTGATTAAAGAACAAATATATTTACAAATTAATTATAAAGATTGAGTTGTCACATAATAAAAATAATTTATACTAAATTTTGATACAATTTTCGATGATATATGATGACAAGTTATTACAATTTTTCAAAAAGACCAAGACTAAGTGATTTATTATAAATCTGAATTTAAAAATTAAATTGTTACTTTCATCGTTATCATAATTATTATGGAGTAACTTAAGGTTCTGTTTGATAACTATTTTGTATTTTGTTTATGAAATTTAAGCTTCTTTCTACTCAAATTTCCTAAATTGGGACTTAATAATGTATTTATTATCGATTCTCGAGCTCGAACCTATGAGGCTGGTATTCAACTGGTTTACAACCAAATACTGAAACCATTGGGCTACTGACTCATTCGGTATCTTTATATCTGTTAAATAAAGAAGAAAAAAAAGTTTGAGAAAATGATAATTTCATAATATATGGTAAAAAGACTAAATCTTAACCACAAAATTAATAATTAAGTATTGATATAATTAGTGGATGTTATTATTTATTTATTAGGTGATTTATTTATTTATTTATCTATTATATGGTATGGAAAAATAAAAATGAAAAAGGTCACAACTTTAAGTCAGAGGAAAGCAAGCTTCCCCTTAACCAACTTGTAATGATTAATAGAGATGTCAACATGCTCAATAAACTTCTTAAAATTTACTCACTTTTTATTTATTATTATTTCTTTAAATCTCCATTTTCTTGTCTTTAATTTTCTCTTTGTTCTTAAAGTTGTGAAAATATAGTTATACAATACTTAATACCTTTTTATTTAATTATGATTCAACAAATTAATTTTATAAAAGAAAATTATAGGTAGAATAATCTCATGAGATAAATTATAAATTTAATAGATTAAAATACATGTATAAGAAAGAATAATCTGATGAAAGAAATTATCAATTTAATAGATTATAATACATGTATATGAAAATGAACTTAATTTAATGATGATGGACATATATTATTGATTAAAAGTCAAAATTTTATATGTCCACTTTTTCTAATACAAATTTTGGGTGTAGGAACTCTATATAAATATGAGTAATAAAATAACTCTGGACTTAAGACGCCGCAACAAAAAAAAAACATATATTTAGAAATGAAATGAAGTGTAAAATTATTGAGATGAGAATAAGAGAAACCTAAAAAATTATTATAATGCAAATATGTGCTTCAAATTTAATAATGAGAAAACATGTATCTGTCAAAAATAAATTAGATACCAATCATAAAAATAACTTGAACTTTAAATAAAATCATGCTCTTTACATATGCTCAAATAAATGGGTTTGGATAATTATGGTCAAATTTCAACATCTAATTTGGTGAGCTAATGATTTTTAACCTTTTTTTTTTTTACTTTCTTGTTTACAAAAGTCTCATAAAGTGACACAATTAGGTTGGTAAGATGAGATGGTCCATTTTTTTTTATAGTATCTAACACTCAGCTTCTAATGGAGTGGTGAATCTGTGATTAAATTTTTAACTTTTAAAAGTTCGAACACATTTATAATTGGATTATAAAAAATTTCAACAATTTGCAAAATAGAGAAATATAGGCACATGGGCATGTGGGGTAATTTTATTTAATTTTTTTAACTGTTTTCATCTTTGCATTAAAAAAAATTATTAAAAAGAAGGGTTGAATATATTTCACGAGCACAGTGATGTTGTCGACTAAAGTAAAGTAATTGATTCAGCTTTTTTCCACTGCCATTCCCACTTTTTTTTCTTTTTTTTCTTTTTTTCTTTTTCCTTTTCCTTTTCCTTTTCCTTTTCTCTCTCTTTTCTTTTAACCTACAAAACAACTATCCAATCTTCAATTTGAGAGCAAAAAACTGAAAAGAAAAAAAAAAGAGTAAATTTAAAGAGCAATTGAAGGCGGAATTGGCGTTTGCGAATTCCCAAGTTTCTTTGTCAATCAAAAATCCAAATCCATTGCTTCACTTTGCATTCTCATTCCAATATTTTGTTTTTCTCTTTTTTTAATTTGCCACATCCCATATTTCTTCTTCCAACATTTATTTATTTATTTATTAAATTTCTAAGTTAGAACTTTTGAATAAATTATCAAATATTACTCCTAAATTTTGAGAAGTTGAAAAATACTCCTAACATTACAAAATGTTTTAGAAATGTCATTGTCGTTCAATTTGGATGAAAACTATTAAAGTTATGTTTAAAAAATGTCCTTAAAACTTTAAACCAGTTTAGAAATACCATTGGTTATATAAACTATTAAAAAAATCATATTCACCATTAAATTTTCAATAAAAATTGAATAGATATGTCATTGACTGTTCATAAATATTAAAAACAAAATACTCCAAAATTATTATTCTTCTTTCTCATTATATATATTTTTTTCCATTATCGAAATCAATGATACATTTGAAAGATCGTACACTATTTGATCGAGTACTCAAGAAACACTAAATTCACAAGTATAATCATCTCTTGATTAATCAAGACAAAATTATTCTTGAAATAAGTTATTATTATTATTAATTGAACTATTATTGGGATGAGTTTGAAAATACAAATTGGATAGGTTCAAGGTAGAGATTTATTGGTTTCTTTAAAGTTGAATGATAACTTATCATTTTTTTTATTTAGTAAAACCAATATCTAACTTAAATTATTCAAATAATTAGGTTTTTCAATATTGGAATTTAATATCAAATTTTAGAAACGAACAGTAAAATTTGGATCATTTCATCATTGCTTTCAGATATATATATATATATATATATATATATATATATATATATATATATAGCATCAAAATTGTCTTCAATGGTCAGCCGAATGGTTGAGGTGTAGGGCGTTTGAGGCATGCTTCCTAAGCGTCTCGAATTTGAAACTGTTGGAAAGTACTTAAAATAGAAAACTTTTAAAAGTATCTGAGTCTGGGTCTTAAACGTGGTATCACACCATGAATGTAGTAAAACTCATATGTAGCCCAAGTAGCCCTAGGTTGGTACATTTGCTTGGCCTAAGAGGGCTAGCTTCAATTGACCAATTAACCAAAAAACATATTGCATCAAAATTAAAACTAGAATTTATAGTTCATTTGTAGGCTTGTGATTTACGTAAAGTTTTAAATTTATTCATATCAAATATTAATATAACATTAAACTTGAAATTTTAAAACATATTACAACTAATTGTACAGCTATTTGAAAAATATTAGTTAATTTAAGCCAACATTCAATAACTTTTTATTAGAAGTGTTCAAATAATTCGACAACTTGAATTAATTCAACTAAATTTAATACTCAAATATACACGGTTGGACGGGTGGATAGATTCACCAACCCAAAATTTTAGATTGGTCCAAAAACTCTACTTAACTCAATCCAATGTACATCCCTATTTCTATGTATCGAAAATTAAAGGTAAAATGATAAATACATAAAATAAATGATAAACAACAATCATAAGGAAAATATATTAAGAAATTAATTTGTACATCAGACTAATTGTTCAATTAATTAAACAACTAATATTGACACATAAAGTCATTTATAAGTTAAAAGTACAAAGCTAAAAAAAAAATCTTTTACAATTAAATATATAAGGTATTTGAAACAAAATTTTAGACATTTTTTAATTAAAAAAAAAAAAGAAAATTAAGGATGGAAATATTTTATGAAGTTTTTAGAGCCGAGGATACTTTTAAAACTTTTTAAAATTGAGGGATATTTTGAAACAAAATTTTAATTGTTTTCGTCCAATTTTAACGACAAAAGTATTTGTGAAACACTTTATAAAGTTTAAAGGTATTTTTGAAACTTTTAAAAATTTAAAGGTAACTTTGACAAAAACCTCATAATTTAGAGGTATGTTTGATAATTCAACATTTATAACAAGTCAATGAAATTAAAGTTGTAAGCTTCCAATTTTTTATCTAACGAATATTTTTTTTATTGGGTCAATATGTATTTGAATTTATTGATATTTTATGTATGTATAAAAATTGATGAACCTATCGAACAAAAAAAAAAATTAAATGTGATGTTTTAATAGGTAAATTTAAAAATTTACGTAAATTTTTTTATTTTATGTCTAATAAGATTGGTTAGTTATGGTCGTACTCACTTGACTGTGTGTGACTTTATGATCTTTGTCCTATCATGACCAATCTTAAGAAAAATTGAGCCTCAATTCGCTTTTCTTCATTTATTGTGGTTTTTTTCGAAACCTTAAACAAGGTTATTTCCTTCAATCAAAGTTCTTTTATTGTATTGCAAAAGTCTACTGGGTCATACATGTGATCCATATGCATATTTTCTTTGAACGACTCCATCCAATTTATTTCTCTGTAATAGGCTAAGTTTCAAAGTTTGAACATTTTCATAACACATTGATCTCACGATATGAGACATATAGGTGGTGAATGATTGACATTCATGCCCCTTATTGTGAGGCTTTTTTTTTTTTGTCTTTCATCCATGTACGTTGATTTGATGAGAAGTTGTACACTCTAGCGTGGAGCGTCACTCTAATATACAATTAACATCAGAATTAGTGACATCTTTCACTTTTACGTATTAAAATCTAGTGTTGCTTGTCAAAACTTATATCGAAATCTTGACTTTTGAGACTATGGCTAATGACCCATTTGACCCTCATTAAGCTTGTGATTAACACTACAACGATTTTGATATTTTAATTTTCTTTGCACCTAAAATTGACAATTTGACGACTCTTATTGGTGAGTTTAGATGAGGTACCGTCCTTCTCGATCACATTGTTGTATCTCTTTGTTCTCGACCCTCATGTGGATCAATGGGAGTCGTTAATGTGTCTCTTTCTTCTATTTAGTGCTTGTTAGAGTCACTATTTATTTTCTTCTAATATGTATGGCATATTTAAAATAAATTAAACATAGAATTAGAAAGTTTTTTTTTAGAAACATAGAATTAAAAGTTTATAATTTTTTTAACATTTTTAAAATTAATAAATAGTTTAAACACATAATTAAAAGTTTAATAAATTATTAGATACAAATAAAAAGTTACTAAAAAGTACAATATACCATTTTTAAAGTTGGTTATTATTATTTATAACATAAACAACTTTTTTTCTTAAAAATTGATTGGCTTAATTTTTTTAGTTTTTATTTTAAAATGGGATATATATATATATATATATGAAATATGAACTGAAAATTTTCTACCCATTACCCAAAACATTTATTTATTATTATTTTAAAGTCAATTAGTTATTAGAAGAATCTTCTTTTTCTTCTTTTACTTTTTAGGCTTCTCCAACAGACAAATTCCTGGTTATGTGGCGGCAGATAATCTCTTACACATTTTTTTAATTAAAAAAAATTGTTTTTGGAGTACCTAGATAAAACTTTTTTTTTTTCAATAACTAGATAAAATTAGATTTCCTGCCTTATTTTTTGTTTTTTGTTTTTGTTTTTTTTTTTACCACTAAATTGTGGGAAATGTTTTTTAATATTGTATTTTTGAAGAAACGACACATTTCAAGCAAAATCATTTTCTAACCAGATTTGAAATTAATAGTTCAAAACAGGATTAGTATAACCTTGTGAATTATTTTAGATTACCAAAAATTAAGTTTATAAACTAAAAATGAGAAATTAAAAGATTAAAGTTAAATCGTTACAAATTAAAATGGGAAACATACGCCATTAATTAAATTTAGAAAATAATTTAAAATATTATTATTTAAAAAAATAGAAATTATAGTGATCGATATTAACAATAATATTATATTAATAATACATGATATTGTATTAATGAATATTTATAATAGAGTATTAAAATGTACTAGTGACTACGAATATAAATATTTTAAAATTTACTTACATTTATAATTATTTTGTGATAATAATCTATGCAGTAGAATTTCCCAATTAAAATTATTGATTAAATCGTTACTTTCTAGAAATTTTAAGAAAAAAAATTCACGAAGATTTTGATTTTTACATGCATCTTTCACAAATACTTGCTTTGAACTTACATATTTGGGCTTCGTTTATGGGCTTAATGACAAGCCCATTTTACGAGTTTTTTTCTCTCAATCAGGACCAGGACAATAATGTCAAAATTCATTTTAAGATGTTGAACAACAAAAAGGGAAAATTGTTGTCTGTTTTGGTTAGATAAAAGAAAGATTATGAGTATATAAGTGATGAAAATCATTTGTATAGATATATGACTTTTTTGGTAAAATAAAAAAATAAAGTCATAAAAATTATGGTGAATAATATTGAATTGAGTTATTATCCTTGTTAACTAGTCAACTATTGTGATACATACATTGAGAAAGAAGAAAGACAATTTTCAATGAGGCAAAAATTTATTTTTGAATTTGACAACAATTAAAAATGAGAATTCGAACTTGATTCTTTGGTCATAAACACACAGCTATATTGGTTAAGCTATTGTTTATAATATTCTTTAAGGTAGGAATGTGAGGTGCCAGATTGCGTGCATCTCGACTAATGTCACGGATATACGTCAAGCTCGTAAGAAATTAATTTTTAGATAGGTGACTATTATAGATTGAACTCATCACCTTATATATTCTAAAACCCTCTTTGATCAGTACATACTCTTTTAAAAAATGAGTTTCTAAATTCTCACGTATTGGGCATCCCTTAAATAAATTACTTCCGGTCACAAAAATTTTATTATTAGACATGCATTTTGTCAATAATATATGTCTACTCAGGCTTGCTTAAACCTAACAACCAGATAAAAACATTGAATATGTCACTAAAATTAGAGTTAAATATATAATTTTTTTAAAAGAAAACATTTCTATATAGATTGAAGTTAAGAATCTTGAATAAATATGAATAAATTGATTAAATAAAATAACTTACCTAAGAATTTAAAAAACTGTTTTGTTTATAAAAGAACAAGAAACTAAAATTATTTAAATACATAATAATTAAATTGTATATTACATAAATTAAAATTATATTAAATTCATGTAAAATTCATGTAAATGTATTATTGAAGTAAATTTACATCAACTCAAATAAAATTTCTCCAAAAGAAATACATAGCTAACGAATTATTACTAAGTATTTGTAAAAATATTCATACATAATTATATAAAAAGGCATCACTACACTCACTCAAATAATATGAAAACCAAATATTTAAGATCCAACCATAACATAAAATTAAAATAACAACCCCACCTAATAGGTCATTCTAACTAAAATAATCATATTTTTCACTAGATGAGATTGATATATGTGGAGCCACATCGTTAAGAGATCAATTCTTATGATTAAATAGAAAATATAACAAAAAATCAAAATGGGACAATGAAAATTAAAAATTGTTGACAAAAATATAAAATACGAAATGGTCCAAAAATATAAAATAGGAAATGGTCCAAAATATAAAATAGAAAATTATGCAAACCCCAACCATCAAACACATACATAAATCTATGTCATACATTTGTTACTTTAGTAAAACACAAAATTGCTGATATAATATTCTAAAAAAAAAAAAGAATGCTCATATAATTAAAATGAACATTATTCCATTTTATTATGGAATAAGTATTCACGTAATTTTTTGTTAATTTTTACAGAGACTTAGTTCTCCTTTTAACGACTTCAAAAAAAAAAATTATCCTTTTAACTTCTACCTAATGCATTTATGATCCCATTTCATTTACACTTTTTATGGATTTAAGAAAATTTGTGATTATATATATATATATAAAAGGTAAGGAGGGTTAGATCCAAATAAGAACCGAAAATTTAAATACATTCAGTCAAAGAGAAGATCTAGCATTATTTAACGATACAAAAGATGTATTCTCACAAAAAAAAAAAAAAAACAAAACAAAACAAAAGATGTAGGGAATTTGGGCTGTATAACAACTTTTTTACCACAGTTTACAATTATAGCACATTTTTAAAAATAATTCTTTTATAGCAAATTCTGCCATTTTTTAAAAAAAAAATTATTTACCTTTTTGATAAAAGACTTTGATAGAATCTATCATTCTCTAGTGATGGAAGTCTATCAATTTTATCAGTGATTGATTCTATCGACTCTTATTAATAGACTCTTGATAGAATCTGATGGAAGTCTATCAATTTACTTTATTTATTAGTAATTGATTCTATCACCCTTTATCGATAGAATCTATCAATATGAAGTCTATCAATTTACAATTTTTGCTATATGTGCAAATATTTTCATTATTGTGCTATTCATGTAATATTTTATCCATTTTGTAATATACATGCAAAAGCCCCAAAGATGTAGATATATTTAAATTTTATTATTTCATTTCATTTTCTATTTATTATAACTCTTTTTATTAAATTTGTACTGTGTATAATTACTTTTATGTTAGATTTAAAAATATCGGATTTCCACATCATCATGGAACTCTCTTTCTAAACTTGATTGTTTATTTATATTTGAATAAATTCAAAATGTAAACAATTTCTTGATTGGATTTGAATTTGCCTTAGTTTCGATTTCTTTTGATTGGCTAAGTATATCCAAGCAAATCATCACGCTACAGACTTTTTCAATACTTAGATTATAATAACTTGAGCTGTATTTAGGTTACTAGTTATAATAACAAATGAGTTATTCATACCTCATTTTAATTATAATAAATAAAATTGTATTGGATGTGGACTTTTCGGAAGATAATTACAAATTAGTTAAATTTTAAAATGTTTATATTTATAGTGTATTATTAATATGGATGACTATAATTTACTAATTTTTTTAAAAAAATGATCGTATTTATAACTATTTTATCCATTTGATTAATCTTATAAATTTTTCTTATAATAATTCCTCAACCATGTTATACTAAAACTTTAAGTTAGAATAGTGTTTGTTTACCAAATCAATTGGTGGCTATTGGTTAATAATAATATGAAAGTCAAATAGTGATTTTATGAATGGAACCTGTAACTATAAAATTAAAATAGTTTAACACCAAAGAAAGATAACCAATACGCCAGTAATCCCGTCATAGTTTGTTATGAAACTTGTTTTAGCATTCAAATTTACATAAAGTATCGAGAATATATAATACAATGACACACTTAATATATTGCTTACCGATTATAGCATTAGAACAATTTCATCCATCATTAATTAAAAATAAATACATTTATATCATTTAAATACCAAACTTTTAAATCAAACAAGAATTTTAATACGGTCTAATAAAAAAGGGAAATTGTAGTAACTAGACCACATTCGAAAATTATTTGCAAATATAGGCATCCAAGTTTTTTTTTTGCAAAGTTAATTTTTTTATTAAAATTCGTAATTATTAATTTTTCATTAATACCATTTTGCCCTTTATCACATTTAATACTTAATTTTTGAATTAAAACACTCATTTAAGACATACTTCTCATATTTTAAAACATACCATATTTAATTGTCAACCTTTTTAATGCAAACGATTTTAATTCATTTTCTCATTTATTTCCATCTTTCTTCCTTTTCCTTTTCTTTTTTTGCTTCACTTTTCTTCTTCCATTCTCCATTTCTGTTTTTTTAGCTCCATTCATTCTCTCTTTCACATTCCGGCCACCACATAAAACGTAAATTTTCGTCAACACAAAGCTTTGATCGAACGGTATAATCATACGAGTTCAATCATTTTCTCTCAATAATCTCCGTTTTTCACAGTATTTATATCACGTTTTTGTTTCTTAATCATACTATTCATTTTCATTATAGTCGTGATCCAATATGTCTCATATTGTTTAGTGTGGTATGTTTTATTCTTATATATGTCATTTTTGTACATTTAATTCATTTATATTCCAGTCTTTAGAATGTCAAAAATCATGTTTAGAAAATGCAATAAAATCACATGTAGAACAATAGTATCTTCGTACTTTCCAACCCATATTATGGTATAATTGACTGTATAATTGAGTATATACCGTATGTTCACACTATGTTTTTAGGCTAGTTATATTGTACATCTTTTCCTTATAGGTTCATTAATCATTCCATTTGAAACTGCACACTGTTCTTTACAATGTCAATATTTCTGTTTAGAAATGTATTTAAATCATATGTAAAATTGTATTATCTATGTACTAAAATGTCCAAGTATTAGTATACTTGAGTATTATTTACTGTAATTTTCCATTTACCGTTATATTACTATATAAAACTCTATAGGTTTCATTATTTCATTCTACATATTGTATAACTTACACGATGCATTTATGGTTTAGTAGTCATTCTATTCATATCTAATACATTTTTCGTACTCATATTACTATTCATTACATTTCTATTCCGCAATATGATATTGTTTATACATGTATATCATATGACTTATAATATAGAACAATATTGTTTGGATATTTTTGCAATACTACACAACTTTTTCTTATAGGTTCAACAAGCATCCCAATCCGTATTGCACATAATGATCAGTATGATGAAAATGAGATGCACCATAATCATGAAGTAGTTGAAGAGCGTCACATAAATATTGAGAAATGCATCCACTCAATGATGATTTTACATTACAATCTTTTTTTATGTCGAACGTTTCCAATTTCAATTTTGTAACCCATGAGACCTTTTTTAGATATTATTGATCTCACTTTAAATAGTATTTTTGTGTGAAGTTGTTCCAACAGTACGAGTCTCTATCAATTCACAAATATTACATATGTTATTTCTCAATGTTTTACTATATGGTATTGTACATTCAAAATTACTTGTTCACTATCGCAAACATATTAAATTACACTACAAGTATCCATATCAACAAATTAAACACTTAAAAAAAATAAAGTTTTAAAATACGATATGGTACATGATATATTATAGTTGTACCGTATATTTCAAATTATTTCAATACTGTGTGGTTATCAAATGTGTTATGGTTTTAATCAATGAAATTGAACCGCTCATACGATTTATTTATAAATAAAACTACTAGAATCAAATAGCATATCCATTACTAACTATATTATATGTAAATCACAACGGTACATCTAATAATGTATTTTCGCCACTTTCGTTCTGCAATTAATGCACCATAAAATAACGGTTTCTGGTTAGGAATGTGAGACAAATTTCCTTTTTAAAAATTTTCCTTTTCAAATTAAAAACCAATAATTTGATCGTTATTTTTGAAATTTATAAGGTATTTAAATAGAAAGATGAAACGTCTCTAATAATTGTGATTTCGGAGGATATGTTTTTCCACAATTAATCCCCTAAATTTGTGATTTGTGATTTTGAATGTTGGATGTTTTTCCTTTTTTTAAATTTTCCTTCCAAAATTAAAAAACCACCAATATAAGGGTATGATTGTAATTCGTTATTTTCAGATTTTATAATGTATTAAAAAAAAATCTACTTTTGCTAATATTTTTGTAGATACATATATTTGCAAATACTTTTCAAATTGAGTCTATTTATGGAAAAAAAAACCCTAAAAAAAAATAAGAATTTTAATATACGGGGTGTTTGTTTGTTGAATCTCTAGAGATTTAAAATAAGTATTTATTAACTATCTTTAGGGGTGTTTGGGATTTGGTGTTGAGGAGAGGAGAGGGAGGAGAAATTTCAACTCTATGTTTATTTTTAGGACATCATCTTCTCCTCAACTTCTCCTTAAACTCTCCTCTAATAACATCAAATATTTTATTTAATCTTTTAAATGTCACATCAAACATTGTTTTTTAATTTTTAACAATATAATATAAAATATATTTTATCTAATCTTATCAAATATCACATCAAACTTTATTTAATTTTCAACTACACAATATAAAATAAAATATATTATATTTATCAATCAATCCAAAGTCTACAATCATTACATTATAAAAAATCAATATAAAATAAATACTTTTACAACATTCCTCTCTAAAACATCAATCTCTAAACAATTACTTCATGTCTCTAAATCACTCTACTTCCTTTTTCTCTTTAACCTTCTCTCCTCTCCTCTTTTCAACACCAAAATTCAATCACCCCCTTAAAAAATACTGGTCAAAATAAATCTTCATTTTTATTATTAAAATATTTCTTTATTTCTAATCATTCGTTTTTAATTGCTTTAAATAACTTTTCATTTAATCTATAAACAAATCATTTTCAATAACTCACTTTTAATCATTTATTTATGATTATTTACAATAACTTATTTTTAACCCTTAATTTTTAAGGATTCTTTTTTAAATTCGCATCCAAACAAATTATTATCTCTAACTCATCCGAAAAAAAAAAACTAAATCTAAACGAATTTTTTTACTACAATTCTCAATTTCTAAATACTCCAAATAACTTTTCAAAGCAACTTCTCATGAAAGGTTTCTCCAAATGCTTGATGGTTAAAGTTTTTTTTTTTTTTGAAGAATTCTATGGTTAAAATTGTTTCTAAAAAAATTACCAATGAAAGATTAGACCCATAATCTTCGGTAAGTCATCGTGGTACCATCGAATTCTTGTTTTGGCCCTCGGAAAAGTTGTTAAAAACTACGGTTTTTTTTTATTGGAGGAAATTCGATTGAAAAAAAAAAATTAAATGTAATTCAAAAATTATTTTTTTGGACATAAATGTAATTCGAAATTTCAAACAGATATTTTTAAATCTTTACTGAATTAATTTTGAGAATGTTTGCCATTTGATTTATTTAATTTTAAAAAGCCTTTTCTTCTTCATTTTTGAAATAAAAACTTGGATAACATATAAAAACTAAAAAAGGACACTAAATAAACAAACATTTTCAAAACTAATTTTAAAGGTAGAGTATTTTGATCATTTTAGAGAGACTTGCCCATTTTTCTGTTGTAAATAAAAAATTTCAAATTTATGCTATATATAATTTCTTTGACTTTCTTTTTATTATACCTGAAACAATTCCTTCAAAAAATGTGAAAAGGCGACAAAAGTAAAGAAGGAAAAAAAACTAATCAACGTCAATTCAAATATAAAAACTTAAAAAGGACTCGTTTTTTTTTTTTTTTTTTGGAGTGGATATCATTTTATAACTTTACAATTAAGCCCTTCTATTTATTGGGTTTTTTTTTTGAAAAAATCTATTTTATTGGTTTACATCAACATTGGCGGATTAAAATTTTACAAATGTTATATTTTTGTAGAAGGTACAAATAATCTTAAAAGTAATATTACAATATTATTCTAACATCTTTAAATTGTCCGGATTATTCATTAGGATATGAAATTCTAGGACCACAATTCTAAATTTAAAATATTTCATTCAACAAAAAATAAAAATAATAAAAATATTTAAAACATAATAGTAAATAAAATATTTGCATGAGATTCGTGGTCCAATTTTGTCATTTTTTTGTTTTGAGAAGAAGTCCAATTTTGTCATTGATATATTATATATATATAGTCAAACCAGAAAAAAAGAAACACTAAATTAAAAAAAAAAAAAAAAAAAAAAAAAAAAAAAACGGACCAGGCAGATCCAGTCTAACTTCTCAGGCCTTGTGGCCCATATAAGGACCAGTCCCCGTCTTGAGATGGGGCCCAGTTTTCAAATCCTCCAAAAATTATCGTTTGAAATTTATAGGTATTTAGTTTAGTGTCTAAAATTAGGAAATATATTTAAATAATGGCTACCATACTTTAAATTTTAAATAAATATCTAATTTAAAAAATAAATTATTAATCTATAACATTAAAATAGACATTTATACTCCAATTTATTCCCAATTTTTTAGCTATATAAAATACGATTATTTTTATAACAATATATGAAGAAAAACAAAAAATCCTCATATCTAAAATTAGGAAAAAAATCTTAGAAAATCTTTGACTTAACTAATAAAAAATTCAAATATACTTAAAAATAACAAACAAAAAGTGGTAAAAAATAATCATAGGAGATCTTTGACTTAAAAATTGGAAATGAAAAATATAACCCTAGAATAAACTGCACAACTGTACACTATTCTACCTTAACTGTAAAATAAATTGTGCTGTCGAACCTCATTATTGGGAGAGGGGAGGGGGTCAAATATCGGGTTCAACCTGTGATGCTGGTGTTGAACTAATTTACAACCAAACAATAAAACTATTACGCCACTAACCCATTCCATGAAAACATTTGAAAATCTAGAATAAGGACACTTTGGAAATAAATTTATCATCTCCCATACATGATTATTTATTTAGACATTCATTTAAAGTAAAAAATAAAGTAGACAATATCTAAAAAAATATGTGAGAAATAGACAATTACTACTATTTCCCTTTAGTTTAATTTATATTTTAAAAATTATAAACAAAAATATATTTTAAGTCATTTAAGTTTTTGACCTAGTTTCAATTTGATTTTTATGTTTTAAAATTGAACACTTTTATCTTTGATATTTTCAATAATATTCCCTTTTAGTCATTAAAATAACAAAATCATTAGTAGAAGTAATGTTGACAAAAATGATGATTAAATTAATCTTAAATTTTAATATATCGATGAACGAATTATTTTAGTTTTCATGTAGATTTAATTTTTAAAAGAAAATAAGTATAAAAATAAACTAAGAAAATGACTAAAAATGAAATGTCATAAGTAAAAATGTTCTATTTTAAAATATATGATGAAATTGAAATTAGATCCCAAATTTAGAGACTAAAAAAGTATTTTCTCAATAAAACATGAAAATTTATATATATTTTTGAAAAAAACAAAAATTTATAAAAAGTTACTTGGGATGATAATGAAAATTGAAAACCGACAAAATCGAACCGAACCGATTTATTAGATCGGTTCGAACTTTTCATATAATATTGGACATATTGGTTTTTATTTAGAGAAACCAAAATTTATTGGATCGGATCGGATTCTATTTGTAAAACCAATAAAAACCGAATCAAACCAATATTGATTTATTTACTTTCATTTTTATTTTTTTGTGTTAGATAAACTTTTTATTGTTAGATGACTAATTATTTTTGTTTAATTTAATTATAAATTATGGGATTCTTTTTAGGAAAACACCATTAAAATATGAATTGGGAGTAAAATACTAAAAAATAAGTAAATCCTAGGGAACTAAATCGAGAAAATCGAGCCAATAATTTTATCATTTAATACATTGATTTATTTCATCTTTTTGTTAAATCAATTGAATCGGATCGGATCGATTATCAATTTGGCCTGAAATTCAAAGAAAACCGAACTAATGATTTTGTCTTTTGTAGGATATTGGTTCGGTTGCTCTTTTTGTCAAAATGATTGGATCGATTCGGATATTGATTTGACCTAAAATTGAAGAAAATCAAACCAATATCACCCTTAATAGTTACTAACAAACCTTATATATGGGAGCTTTAAAAAAAAAAAAGGCACAAACCCATTCGATGATATGACCAAAGTATTGAATTAATATCCCATCGCCAACGTAGAGTGTAACACCCTAGTTAATTCCAAAATTATTTAAGTGTTTTTATAATATTATAACACTATAGATAATTTTTAAGTATATTTAGTATTTTATTGAATAGACTAATAAATCTGAAACTAATTATATTATTTAATGCTCCATGAGATTTAAGCTATGAGTCACCTTGATAAGTTATTGAGAAATTTATAGTAATAAAAGCTAAAATGCAAAAGTTATTTTGGGTTATGAAATTTGGAGTTTTAAAGTTAAATTAGGGTCTATGGATTTAAATGGAAAGAAGGTGTTATTTATGTATTTTTTTTATTTGGCCACCTTTCTCTCTCTTCTTCATTCAGCCCCTAACAACCACCACCACCTAAAACTCACTCATTTCTTCTTAGTTTCACAGAGTTAGAGAGCTTCATTTGCGATTCCGAGACCAAATCCGTGCTCATGGAGTCGAGAGCTTCGAAACATGGTAAGATTTGTTGGTTTTCATGGACCAGATCTGTGTCTGGCCGTGCTGACATGACTGTGTGTTGTAGTCTTGACCCGGGGTTTAGGGATTCTGTGTGTTTTCCCTCACTCGTGGTCCTCCGCGACAGGGTCGGGTGACTTTTATTGGCATTTGTGAATGCCCTGCGGATACGCTGATTGAGTTGTGTAGCGGAAGCGTGGTGGGTCCCTAAAAAATCAGGCTAACCTCGGGCATTCAGGTATGTCTCTGTTGATACTCTAATTGGAGTTGCGCAGCGGAAGCGTGGTAGGTCCCTGGCGTAGGCCAGGTTACCCCGAGACACTAGATTATGTCTCCACGAGCACATCGTAGTGGGTCCCTGAAAAGGTTAGGCTACTCGAGGAATTCGTGTATGTCTCCGCTGATGCAGTTTGGTGGGTCTCTAGCAAAGATCAGGCTACCCGGAGGTAATTGTGATTGTCCCTTAGGAAACGGTATGGGACGTGTCCGACCCGAGGTTTGGAGAACTTGTGTGTTCTCCTCACTCGGGGTCTTTGCTCTGACCTTGGTCAGATGATTGCTAGGCATTTAGCCGTATCTTGCTCACGGCCTGCACGCCGTTGTTTGACATTGTTTGCTCGTGACCGGCCTGAGGGCCAACCACGATGAACGAGGCATTTAGCTTTAGTTGTCGTAACTTCTAACTTGTTTCTGTTTACATGCTTAACCTCATGGTGGAGCTCCTTACTGGGTATATTTCGATATACTCACCCCTTACATTTTCAGGTACTGGTCCATTCCGAGGTGGCTAGGCTGGGAGCTGGATCGATCATGGACACGGTGTCGACATTTCCTTTCCGCATTGTTTACTACTGTTGAACCATATGTTTTAACGTTTTAAACTCTTTTGAACCGTATTTTTTTTTAACTATCGGGATCCCTAACTCTATTTGTATGTTTTCGAACTATTAGCACCATTTTCATGTTTTATGAGGCTTTGTTGGAAAAAAAGATGTGATTAGTAAATTGGTTTTGAGGATTTTAATATGCATGCATCTGTAACACCCCATTAGAGTATTTGAGGAAGTTGGGTCGTTACAAGTTGGTGTCAGAGCTCAAAGTCATAGATTATGTAGACTGGTTTACGAGGTAAACGGTGTGTCCATGATCATTAGCAGACCAGCAGCCACCAGGTATGTGAAGTAGGGTAAAGTAAGAAGCATGGTTTAGTTGTGAAAGTGTTTTTGGATTGTCTTTTGTATTGCTTGATTGTTGGTCTTGATTAGAATACTTTTCGTGTTCGATTCTAGCTTCGTGATCTCTTTTTGTTATGTTTTCCTAGGGAGAGTTACCCAGAGGGGGTACCTCGGTCTGGTGGGACCAAGTCAGGAGAAAATTTGCAGAGGCTCGCTTCGCCTCTTCAGCTGCTGCGCCGAAGACAGGGTCTCCCTTCGTCGCTCAGAGGCGAGAGTTCAAACCATCACCATTTACACGTAAGAGGTCATAGGCCAGCCTTGTTTTGCATCCGACCTGAGTTTAGCAGGGGGTCGCCATGGAGTTTACGCTCAACCGCACATGACTCGCACCTTTGCTGTCCAGTATTCGCATCAGGTGACCAGTAGACCGTCAGTGAGTTCGTGGTCTTTTGGGAGTTCAGGCAGTGCTGTCGGGCACAGGCAGGAGCCCGATTCATACCCCGAGGTTCCTCGTGCAAGAGACCACTTTGGTCAGGGGAATCCCGGTCGTGCAAGAAACCAGTCCCGCAAGAGAAATCCTGGAAAGTCGAGGAGGCATTCTAGAAGAGTAGGTCATGGGCAGCACCAGAGCTAGAGGTCTCGTCGAGGCCATCATCAGAGTTCATCGGAGGAGGTAGCGGAGTCCCGTAGGTGCTCGAGAGTTCATCAGGGACCATGTCTTCCCAAGGTAAATGTGTGTTGCTGGTGTGGTGAGGAGGGCCACTTTGCATTGCGCTGTCAGTTGTCGTTTTCCACTGAGGAGTTGGTTGTCGTGTTTACAGGTTCCTTGCTCTCTTCGTGTCGTGAATTCGTCTTTTGTTCGACTTTGCATTTTTTACCTTGTTATGCGTGCTATTGATCTCTGATCCATGGTAAATAATGTGTTTGTGATTGAGTCTTTTTGTTGTATGCATATATATGTTTGCGTTGATCCATTAACCATGTCGTTTGATGAGTCTCTTGATTGAATGGTTTTATTTCCTTATGCTTGGTAAACGGTTGTAATGTTTTATTTGTTTCTTCAGAATCGTATTACTCGAATTGTTGCATGGGATTACTACACCTTTTCATTTCATAACAACTGTATCACTCCGTATTGTTGTTCACCATGATCGTATGATCCTGTTCATTATGCATGTTCATATCCCTCTGTCTTGTTTGTTCATCACAATCATATGATCATGTTCATTCTGCATTATTGTATCTGTGACGGCCCGGAAAATTCATCCCGGCCTTCCCGTGATGCCCAGGGGCATTTTGGTAATTTTTGGGTCGGGCCGGTTTTAAAATTGGAAATTGCTGGAATAATTATGAGTCAATTTGAAAAGGATCGGGATTTTTGGTGAAGGCATTTGGGCTTGGGAAAGAGTAAAAATAAATAGGGATTTAAATAGCGCGTCGAGTGAAATTCGAACTAGAGACGTGTCGCGTGCTAGGCAGGGGTCGCTGCCAATCGAGCCACTGAGCGCTCTTGTGCTTCTAAACGCGCCATCTTCTATGTATGCTTGTCTGTCCCCTGTTTTTGGTTTAAAAGGCAGCTCGCCCGAGCCTTCTCCCTCTTTTCCTTTCTTCTTCTCCTTCGCGATTCTCCTCACCGACCGGCCTCCCCCTCGCCGACCAGCAGCTCACCGGCTCTCCCTCGGCCGATCGATCCCCTCCGGTGAGTTCTCCCTCCCTTTCTCCTCTCTTCTTCTTCTTCTCCTCCGATTTCTCCATTTCTTTCCCCTGTTTTTTATTTCCATTTTCCGGTCGTGTCGAGGTGAAACGTTGGGTGGTTTTAGTGCAGCTAGAGTAGGGGAGTTCATCCATCAATAAATCGGCCGTCGAATCTTCTCCAATCGCCGGAATCGAGCTCGTCTTCTTCATGCCATGTTCGCCCCTGTTCGCCGTCGCACGCGCGCGCAGAAGCTTCGCCCACCGCTTCGTCGCGCGCAGCAGCGCCCCAGACGCTTGTCGGGTGCCCTGCTGCCGAGCCACGCCACGCGCTCGCCAGCCCGTGTCGCCGTCCTCGTGCCGAGTCGTGTCGCCAGCGCCCACCTTCGCCCTGCACCGCCTTGCCAGCGCAGCCAGCGCCCTCGCGCCCCAGCGTGCCCAGCAAGCCCTATTGCTGCCCCGTTCGTGCAATCGGCTCGTTCGTGCGTTCGTCGTGCCTCGTGAGTTGCTCTCGAGCTGAGCCTTGTTTGTTTTACTATATTTAGGCCTATTGTGTGATTTTTGTGTTGATTGATAGGTTCCGGTAGCTAGATCGAGATTGTTCGCGACTTAGGATTTCGTGCCAAACCGTCCCCGACCAAGGTAAGGATTTCTTACCGGGGGTTGTGTGGACCTGCGATATTATATGTGATTGTTGATTGATTGCTTGTTTGTGATTATTGACATGTGTAGCTAGGTGCTTCAATCTGAATTCCCGGTAGCATGATTTCTTGGTTAATTCTCATGTTAATCCATGCTAGGTTGTTCCTTTCTCGCATGCTCGTATCTGCTCCTTGCTTCGTAGTATCATGCTAGGCTCGTTGTATTCTTATTGAGCACGTATTGGATTTTATGGAATTGTTTGTTTGCTTGCTAAGGGCGGGGTTAGAGTTGCGGTAGATAGCATCATCCGGGCCGATGCATAAAGTACCTTGCATCCATGGCGGGGACGTCGAGCAAGTCATTCCGCCCCGACCCCCGTGAGGGGATTTGCTAACCCGAGCGGTAGGCCCCGCAATCTTGGGTGAGGTGGCGATCGTTAAATGCCCCAACCGTCGGGATGATGACTTGGCATTGCCTTGTCCTCGATAGTCGGCACGCCCTCGGCGTGTTCGGTAGTAGCCCCCGATTGCCACTGTTAAGGTAAGGGCGGCTTCTGTGTAAGCCTACCACGACCCGCCTCCTTAGCCTCGGTGCGGTGGTTCAGCCGACATAGTTTAAGTGTCCGTGTCTCACACCCTATGTCGGTGACACCGATCCAAAGATTTAGTTAGGCGTGGTGGATGGACATGGGCGGCTTGCCTCTGGACCCGGCACCCCATGGTTCGCAGTGAGCACGCGGTGCATGTTTACGCTCATTACAGCGCCGACCGGAGAGCTCCTCGGGATCTTGAGCCAGTGTACCTTTCGTCGACAGTAGACAGGCTGAGGCCGGGACTTGTTTCTCGTATAGGGCGACTTATGTATTGGACTGTGTGATGATTTTATTCCGGACTAAGCCACCGAGTTGGCATCCGAGGCCCAAGTGTGGGCTAAGCTATGTGCTCTATTCTGTGTTATATTCATAGCTTGCATACGCTCATCGAGATGACCATGTATATCGTATTGTACCCCGGTTGGGGATTCTTACTGAGTAATTCGTTACTCACCCTTATTCTGTGGTTTTTCACAGGTAATCGTGGTGCGCGACCGGATGCTCAAGGAGGAGCTGTGATCATGGGGCCCATCTTTTCCAACTCGATTTTTGTATTATGACTCTCGTGTGTTTTTGTTTTCCCCTGAATGCATGTAGCCGGGCACGGAGCCCTAGGATGTTGTAAATATTTGTGGATTCCAGCATGTTGTATCTGAACAGGTTTTGAATGGCTTTTAGTAAATCTCTGATCAGAGTAAACTTTGGAAATGTATTTATCTTGGAACAGGTGCTTGGAAACAGGGACAGGTTTCAGGGAAAATGTCTAGTTTTTAAAGGGATTATTTTGAATGTTTTGTTTTAATTGGAATCCGAAATCATGTCTGTTTTAAATATCCTTTACTTTGAATGCATGCATTGGGGTAAGGGCCCATTTAGTGCCCCATTCGGGTCGGTCCCTTACAGTTGGTATCACAGCTCAGAGTCATAAATTCTGTAGTATGACCTGTTGTTGTAGGTCATTTTCCCATGATCACTAGCACTCAAGACGATACCATCAGTGCGCGCCTAAGTTTACTATTTGTTGTTTAAAAAGGGTTAAGAATTTACAATACCTGTCATCTAGTGTATGCCTTGTGTAGTATTGTGGAGCGGAGACGAGCATGTTCTGACTCGTTATTGGTTTGGGTTTAGAGCACCATCATGCCAACTTCCCGCAGTGTGTGATGTATGTTGTGGCTTGTTGTGGTATCCAGGTAGATTCGGATGCCCTGGGACATCGTTCGGAAGGAGGTAGAGATTGGACTCCCATAGGCCAACTGTGGCTCAATTGATGGTTTTCCCCTAGTGAGAGGGTGGAGGTGCTTTGCCTTGGAATGCCACTCCAAGAGAGAAGGTAGCTGTGGTTGTGCTGATGTGGATGTTGGTGGAGCAGGTCCCCGTGTGGACTAGCCTGGGTAGCTCAAGTGCTTTCAGATCTTGAGCCTTGTTAGATTTTTGGTTGCCCAGAGAATGGTTGCAAAGCTGGTAGCCTTCGAGGAGGTTGATGAGGTATCTTTGTGTTTCTGCGAAGTGTGGTTGTTGTAGCCAGTAAGCCGGAACCCTGTAGTTAAGGGTGCAACAAGTAGTGTTCCTTACGGACTGGATCCGTTGGTGGTTTCCTCAGTGGTGTGATAGAAGTGAACACTCTTCTTTTGGTAAGCCCTAGAGTAGGGCTAGTTGCTGCATGTTGATAGAGCTGGCCAGAGTTTGTGAGCATCATGTGGAGATGCAAGAGTAGGCTGTGAGCCTTCAGCTTGATGAGATGCCTTAGGCATGGTTGTTGGAGTTGAGCCCTTGTATGCCGAGCCAGAGTTCGTGTCACTTGAGGTTGTAACCTTGTTGGCCCCGTTGTAGTAAGATGTGGATTTGGTAGTAGTGGCACTTGAGGTGCATTGGTTGGTGTGCCACTTTGGCATTAAATCTGGTTCGAACTGAGTTTAGCATGGGCATAGCAGATGGTTCTATGCCGTTCGGAGTTTAGCGTACTCCTTTAGCCTTGGATCCATTTATGGTAGTTGCACCTGTGTAGGTCGTGCAAAAAGGGCTAGTTCAGTGGTAATCGAAAGACTTCAAGCGAAAGGATGTTCGAGAGGAGCCGGAGCCTTTTCCCAAAGTTACTAGAGGTTGAGTAAGTCAAGCGGTTGTTGGCGGTTGGTAAGTGTTAGTGCGCGTGCATCTCACGCTAGTGTTAAGGCCAAGAGATCCTTGTGGTTGGTAGTGCGGTCAACTACCTTCGAGTGCCTAAACCTCTGGAGAGTTGAACATCATAGAAGCAAGTTGGGTCCAGTTGAGGGACCATGAGTTGGATGTCTATGAGGTAAGTAAGATGCCTTGTGAGAGAAGTTGGATGCCTTATGGGTAAGCACCCTTGGTAGAGGCTTGGTATAAAGTAAGTTTGGTTTGACGTGGTTATGCTTTAGTGGAGCAAGGTTGCCACGACTTGAGCATCGTGTGGAGATGGAACTTTGGGTGTTCCGTTGGTGGTGTATCTCTCGCCAGAGCTAGTGTGGCTTTTGGGAAAAGCATTTGTTAGACTTGGATCGCTAAATGAAGGTTGGGAGTTGTGCACACAAGTGTATTTTGTGTGGTTCGTTTCACGTGCGAGAGAGTCGATCCATGTAGGGTTTGCTTTGGGGATCCGGTGCTCGCTTTTGGAAAAGTTGGACTCAAGTGGATGTTGTAAGGCTTAGTGAGGTGGTAAGGATACCATGCTCGTGGTAGCGAGTTGTTGCTTAAGTGAGATTGTTAAATGGACCTAAGCTAGGTTGACGGATCTTCTTCTTTGATCGTCATGGTGAGAGAGTTGTTCGGATCCTTACTTGGGTAGGAGTTATGTTGTGGTTGATGTTTGAGTAGGAGGATGACGCGTTCGGTAGCGTTTGGGTCCTCTTGGTTTCCAAGGAGTTGGAGTTGGCCAAGCATGGATGTGTTGCTAGAAAATGGAGTTTTTGTTTGTTCAGCAATTGGTTGTAGGCCGTTAGACGACAAGGTGTGTGTCGAGGGTTGTCGAAGAACCCTAGTTGTGGAGAGCCTCACCAGAGCTCACTCGGACCAGGTAAGTTTAGTTAGCAAGCCGCAGTCGAGTAGTTTGTAGCCTCGGGTGAGTTCTTTGGCGATTTTGGTAGGCTAGCAAGCGAGTTTGTTTGGAGTAAAGTCCGGATTTGGTTCCCGTGTGGTGGCAAGTTGGTGTTTGATGTTGGCCAAGGTGTGGTTTTCGAGTTGCCAAGGAGTTAGCCTTGTTCGTGGGTAAGTGGTTTGCCCCAGTAGGATGTCTCTCATGTTCCCGAGTTTGAGAGTGCCCTCATTTGGTGTTGGAGGGCGAGTCTTTGCTTGTTCGTGGTCGGCGGTCCAGTCTGTGGTGGACCCCTCTGTTGTTGCCTCGGTGAGAGAATTGGATGTTGTGCTTAGTGAGCAAGTTAGCGAGCATTTGTGGATCTCCTGTTCTTCGGATGTCTACTTGTAAGGATCTGCTTTCTTTTTGGAATTGTCGGATTATCCCTTGGTCTTGGACTTGGCGGTACCAGTGCTAGTAGGTGGAAAGTCTGTTGGCCACACAGGCGCTTGTTTGTCCAGATTAAGCGGACTCTTGAGTGGTGTTCGGAAGTTGCAATAAGAGTTGTTCTCGCCTCCTATGAGTGTTTGGCCTAGTTGGTTAAGGTTTTGTGTGTTGGCATGGAAGTTGTTGCACCTTTGTAGTTGAAGAACCCCTTGTATCGCTTGTGGATGAGGTTGCACCATTGTGGTTGGACTAGGGTCTTGGCATTTTGAGGATCCTTGCTTGGTTAGTGTAGCTTGTGCTCTGCCGGCCATTATTGGTATTCGGTTCTTGGTAGTTGGTATTAACCGGTAGTGGAGTTTCGTTCATGAAGTTTCGGTGGGAAGGTGCATTGAGCCTAAGCTAGAGGGTTAGGCCTGTATGTGCTATCATTTGGACTTGTGAGATGTGTTTCATATTTGAGGCAAGCTTCGTTCCGTTGCTTGCATGGAGGTAAGTTTGGTGGAGGGAGCCCTCTGGGGCCTCATGTTGTTGTTGCAGGTGACTTGTCCAAACAGTGATTTGAGTCAAGCTAGAGTTGTGTGGATTGGCATAGCTATGCGCTTTGTGGTTGTTTGAGCGTCCGAGGCCGTAGCACTCAAGTTGTTGGATTATAAGTTTTTCGGGTGGGAGCCGTCGATTAGTTGAGGTTGTTGTGTGAGATTAGATTCTTGGAGGATTGGTTTGATGGTGAGAGCTCGCACCTCGTCTCGTCGTGTCTGATTGCCATTTCTATGGAGTAGAGTCATGTCGATTTAAGGTGGAGTTGTTGTCACCAGGTGGGGCAACAAAGGTTTGTTCTAGGCGAGCGTGGTTAAGAGGCTTATGAGCCGAGTGCGATTCTGTAGTGCTTTCACCCTCGACCGATGGTATTTTGGAGGATTGAGCCGGATCCGTTGGAGCTTGTTGTGAGTTGGGGTTTCCGTGGTTAGCGGCGGAAACCGGTGTTGGATTTTATGAGGTCGCCTCGGATAGCGCCTCCCTACCGCTAGTTCTTTTAGTTCTGTTGAAGCATGGTAAGGTAAATGCTGCGCAGTCTCTAGTGCTATGAGAAAAGGTTGGTGGTCGTCGGTTTTGTTTTGGGTCCCGAGTTGCTGCGCATTGACCAATGGTGCCGTCTGAGAAGATTGGAGCTCGTATGTTGACAACTTCGAGCGCATGAAAGAGTTATGCCGATGTTCGACGTCGGGATTTGGAGTTTGAGGTTGGTCGATGCAGCACGGTGTATTTCATGTATCGATGTTGAGGCGATGCGTGCTTGGACCGTCGCACATTGTGGATTTTGAGCCTTTGCGGTGAATGAGGATTTGAGCTTGAGAAAAAGCCGGTGGGAATTCTTGCCTTTGAGACAAAGACAACTGCGTAATCGTGAAATCCGGTGGTAAAGGTTCGATGGAGGAGTCGAGTTTAGAGGAAGCCGCTTGGGAACGGGAGGATGAGATGAGATTGCGATATCCCGAGTGTTCCAATCTTAAGTGACTTTCGAGGACGAAAGTCTTGTAAGGGGGAGTATTGTGACGGCCCGAAAAATTCATCCCGGCCTTCAGGAGGCCCAGGCATTTTGGTAATTTTTGGTCGGGCGGTTTTAAAATTGGAAATTGCCGGAATAATTATGAGTCAATTTGAAAAGGATCGGGATTTTTGGTGAAGGCATTTGGGCTTGGGAAAGAGTAAAAATAAATAGGGATTTAAATAGCGCGTCGAGTGAGATTCGAACCGAGACGTGTCGCGTGCTAGGCGGGGGTTTGTCAATCGAGCCACCGGCGCTCTTGTGCTTCTAAACGCGCCATCTTCTATGTATGCTTGTCTCCCCCTGTTTTGGTTTAAAAGCCACCTCGCCCAGAGCCTTTTCCTCTTTTCCTTTCTTCTTCTCCTTCGCGATTCTCCTCACCGACCGGCCTCCCCCTCGCCAGGCCAGCACTCCGCGGCTCTCCCTCGGCCGATCGATCCTCTCGGTGAGTTCTCCTCCCTTTCTCCTCTCTTCTTCTTCTTCTCCTCCGATTTCTCCATTTCTTTCCCTGCTTTTTGATTTCCATTTTCCGTACGTGTCGAGGTGAAACGTTGGGTGGTTTTAGTGCGGTGGAGTAGGGAGTTCATCCATCAATAAATCGGCCGTCGAATCTTCTCCAATCGCGGAATCGAGCTCGTCTTCTTCATGCCCTGTTAGCGCCTGTTCGCTTGGCCGCGCGCGCGCGCTATGAGCTCGCCAGCTCGCCGCCGCCGTCGCGCGCGAGCGCCCCAGACGCTTGTCGCGTGCCTGCCGTCGAGCCACGCCGTGCTCTCGCCAGACCCGTGTCGCCGTCCTCGTGCCGAGTCATGTCGCCAGCGCCCTATTCGCCCTGCACGCGCGCGCACACACGCGCGCGCCATGCGCCCGACCGCCGCGCGCCCCAAGCGCCCAAAGAAGCCCTATTGCTGCCCGTTCGTCTGTCGGCTCGTTCGTGCGTTAAATGCGTGCCTCGTGAGTTGCTCCTAGTGAGCCTTGTTTGTTTTACTATATTTAGGCCTATTGTGTGATTTTTGTGTTGATTGATAGGTTCCTGTAGCTAGATCGAGATTGTTCGCGACTTAGGATTTCGTGCCAAACCGTCCCGACCAAGGTAAGGATTTCTTCAGGGGTTGTGTGGACCTGCGATATTATATGTGATTGTTGATTGATTGCTTGTTTGTGATTATTGACATGTGTAGCTAGGTGCTTCAATCTGAATTCCTGTTAGCATGATTTCTTGGTTAATTCTCATGTTAATCCATGCTAGGTTGTTCCTTTCGCATGCTCGTATCTGCCTCCTTGCTTCGTAGTATCATGCTAGGCTCGTTGTATTCTTATTGAGCACGTATTGGATTTTATGGAATTGTTTGCTTTGTTTGCTAAGGCGGGGTTAGAGTTGCGGTAGATAGCATCATCCGGGGCACGATGCATAAAGTACCTTGCATCCATGGCGGGGGCGTCGAGCAAGTCATTCCGTCCTGGACCCCGTGAGGGATTTGCTAACCCGAGCGGTAGGCCTCGCAATCTTGGGTGAGGGTGGCGGTGTTAAATGCCCCAACCGTCGGGATGATGACTTGGCATTGCCTTGTCCTCGATAGTCGGCACGTCCTCGGCGTGTTCGTAGTAGCCCCGATTGCCACTGTTAAGGTAAGGGCGGCTTCTGGTGTAAGCCTACCACGACCCGTTCCCTTAGCCTCAGTGCGGTGGTTCAGGTGACATAGTTTAAGTGTCCGTCTCTCACACCCCTATGTCGGTGACACCGATCCAAAGATTTAGTTAGGCGTGGTGGCTGGACATGGGCACTTGCCTCTGGACCCGGCACCCCCATGGTGCGCGATAGCACGCGGTGCATGTTTACGCTCATTACTGGCGCCACGATTGAGAGCTCCTCGGGATCTTGAGCGGTGTACCTTTCGTCGACGATGAGACAGGTGGAGGCCGGACTTGTTTCTCGTATAGGGCGACTTATGTATTGGATCGTGTGATGATTTTATTCCGACTAAGCCACCGAGTTGGCATCCGAGGCCCAAGTGTGGGCTAAGCTATGTGCTCTATACGTGTTATATTCATAGCTTGCATACGCTCATCGAGATGACCATGTATATCGTATTGTACCCCGGTTGGGGATTCTTCTTGAGTAATTCGTTACTCACCCTTATTCTGTGGTTTTCCACGGTAATCGTGGTGGCTTGCGACCGGATGCTGAAGGAGGAGGCTGTGATCATGGGGCCCAGCTTTCCAACTCGATTTTTGTATTATGACTCTCGTGTGTTTTGTTTTCCCCAGATGCATGTGGCCAAGACACGAGCCCTAGGATGTTGTAAATATTTGTGGATTCCAGCATGTTGTATCTGAACAGGTTTTGAATGGCTTTTAGTAAATCTCTGATCAGAGTAAACTTTGGAAATGTATTTATCTTGGAACAGGTGCTTGGAAACAGGGACAGGTTTCAGGGAAAATGTCTAGTTTTTAAAGGGATTATTTTGAATGTTTTGTTTTAATTGGAATCCGAAATCATGTCTGTTTTAAATATCCTTTACTTTGAATGCATGCATTGGGGTAAGGGCCCATTTAGTGCCCCATTCGGGTCGGTCCCTTACAGTATCACTCGGTCTTGTTTGTTTATCATAATCATATGATCATGTTCATTCTGCATTATTGTATCACTCGGCCTTGTTTGTTTATCATAATCATATGATCATGTTCATTCTGCATGATTGTATCACTCGGTCTTGTTTGTTTATCATAATCATATGATCATGTATGTTCATTTTGCATGATTGTATCACTTTGTCTTGGTTTTTTATCATAATCTTGTGACCGTGTTCATTCTACATGATCGTGTCACTCCAACTGGTATGTTGATTATGGTTATGTTGTGGTATTCACTCTCATCATGGCTTTAATGCTCTACTGTGTCTTCATGATGGTATTGTTTCTTTAGCTCGTTATGACCATACCACTCTATTGCTTCATAAGGTTTTACTACTCTGTCTATTCATCGTGATTGTAGTGTGGTATTTCTTTCCATAATGATTCTATCTTTTGAGTTTTATCATGTTTGTGTTGATGTATTCATTCTTGTCTTGTTAGTATTTGTTCCATATGCTCATCTTGGTTGTGTTCCTCTGTTTGGTTTTCATGATCGAATTACTTGGCATGTTCACCATGTTCTTATCATCGTAGTCATTCTTATTATGATCATACTACTTTATGTGTTCTACCATAATTGTGCGGTCTGTTAGTTCTCATGGCCACATGATTCCTTCTGTTTTGCATGATCAAATTACTACAACCGCATTTCACCGTGACTATACCATTTTTCTTGTTCTTTATGTTTACATTGTTTGCATTCATCCTCATCCTTATTGCATTGTTGTAATTGTTGCATCATGATTTTATTCCTTTAATTGTTCACCATGGGTGTCTGGGCTCTCGTATTGTATTAGGATTGTGTTGTCTTGCACGTTCCTTATGATTGTACTGCTCTATTAGTTACTGTGATTGCATTCCACTATTGATTCCATATAGTTGTTTTGTTGCTCGTTGTTTTGCGAGTTGGAGTTTATCGGATACGTGTATCAAACCA
The DNA here is from genome assembly GCA_036507275.1 of Sicyos edulis. Taxonomy (NCBI): domain Eukaryota; kingdom Viridiplantae; phylum Streptophyta; class Magnoliopsida; order Cucurbitales; family Cucurbitaceae; genus Sicyos; species Sicyos edulis. The sequence continues at coordinate 43,395,640 of CM071847.1, read as the reverse complement.
GCTACCAGAGTTTGCTCGATTAGTTTTACCATGTTCGAGTTTCGTGCCATGTGTGGCATAGAGTGGTTTGTTGATAACCTCGCAATCGATGACTGCCTTTCGAAGAAGGTCAATCTCATTCCTTCTTCTTTACCGAGCTTCGAGTTTAGAGAGTGCAGGTTAGAGGACCGCCCCCGTTGTGTTGCGAGCAATTTAGTTTGTCTATTTCCCCAAGGTGTGGAGTTTTGCTCGTCAGGTTGCTTTGTATTGTTTGAACAAGGTGGAGTTTGTTGTTGCACATTCTAAGGAAAGTTTCTGAGTGGTAAATTTGTTTTAGGGAATGCGCGGGAGGTTTCAGGGAGCTTGATTAAGTTTTTTTTCTTTCTTCGATGTGGTGGACCCAACGGGGTCAGGTGTTTGTTCATTTCGGTGTCGCAGCTAAGTGCGAGTTGGTTCTGTTGTATCAAGTTCCTTGTTAGTGTTCAAGTATCGAGACCTGAGTTCTACCAAGATTTTCTTGTCATTAAAACCCTGTTTACCCCAACTCTTGAGAGTTTTGGCTTGAACCAAACCAACCAAGGTGTTATGAGAAAAAACAAATGAGGTTTTGCAAACAAGAATGACGACATAATGCCTTAACAATTTCAATTGAACAATAGTATTGAATGTTTTAAAACACAGTGGTATTATTAATCCTGAAGATCCAGTTTAATAAATGAGTTTTAAGGTGGTGTAAAGTTCTAATTTGTTGAAATATTTTGAACAACTGAAATTGTAAGTGCTAGGGTTGAAAATTTTTACATGGATGATTCTAATAGTAGAAACAAACGTTTTAACTTGTGATTCATTGAAAAAAAAAAAAATCATGTGGACCCAAATAACTAGATGAGCTTTAAAATATTTTAGTATTTTTGTTTTGGTTGAAAAGGTTTGAGCAACTACGGGTTGTTTTATAGAAAGTTTGTGGTCGCACTAGAAGGTGCATTGTGGATCAAAGAGAAAACGATGTTCAATCTCGTTCTCTTGGGTGTTGTATCTTAAAGTGGCTTTCGGGACGAAAGTCTCTTTAAGAGGGGAATGTAACACCCTAGTTAATTCGAAAATCATTTAAGTGTTTTTATTGAATTTGTTTTTATAATATTATAACATTATAGATCATTTTTAAGTATAGTTAGTGTTTTATTGAATAGGCTAATAAATCTCAAACTAATTATATTATTTAATGCTCCATGAGATTTAATCTATGAGTCACCTTGATAAGTTATTTAGAAATTTTTAGTAATAAAAGCTAAAATGCAAAAGTTATTTCGGGTTATGAAATTTGGAGTTTTAAAGTTAAATTAGGGTTTATGAATTTAAATGGAAAGAAAGTGTTATTTATGTACTTTTTTATTTGACCACTTTTTCTCTCTCTTCTTCATTCAACCCTAACAACTACCATCACCTAAAACCCACTCCTTCCTTCTTAGTATCACGGAGTTAGAGAGCTTCATTTGCGATTCTGAGACCAGATCCGTGCTCAGGGAGTCGAGAGCTTCGAAACATGGTAAGATTTGTTGATTTTTGTGGATTTTTTCGGCGAGAGGGTTTTGATACCCGCTTCTTCTTTTGTAGTTTCTGGGAGCTAGAGAAGTCCGTTTGAAAATCTGAGACTTGTTCCGTAATCCTGAGCTCGAGGCCTTTCCAACAAGGTATGACCTGCCCTGTTCTGTGACGACGCGCCGCCTCCGGCCACCAAGTGCCACCGCCTTGCTCCGGCGAAGTTTTTTTGGACAGAATGTTCCCCTCGTTCTCGTGATATTAACCCCATTTATGGCTTGTTTAGTTTGTCCCTAACGAACGCTCGCCGCTGTTTTGTGTTTAGGTGCTCTAGGGTTTCATCATTTTGGGTCGTCGTTTAGCTCGTGGGTTCCCGTGGTATTTCGGTCGAGTCGTCGGGATGGTAAAAAGCTTCATTATGATTCTAATTTGTGGTTTAAAGCATGTGAATAGTGACATGATAGGATTTACGGGAATTGAAGGTTGGATGACTTGTCGCATGTTTGCTTTGGTGTTGTGATTCACTGTTTGAATTTATTTCTACTCATGTGTAGCTCGTAAACTGTTAAGTCTCCATTAATGTGTACCTTGTGATCGTATCATCATTTACCCGATGTGCATCTCTGCTCATATATGCAATGAACAGTTTATATGTTTAACTTGTCGATGGACTGAATCGCCTTCGGTTTATGCATGTTCTATGTTGTTGACTCCATCCATGTTTGACTGTATACGTGTTGTCATGATTATGCTCAGTTTCTCTGTTCGTTACCTAAAGGGTTGTCCGTGTGTTGTTTTGGCGTTAGATTAGCTAGGCCTGGTCACAGTGTTGACCACCTTGACGAGCAACTAGCGGATACATTGTAGGGCTCGTGATTGCATGATCGATATCTTCTTGTTGTTATGACTCGCTAGTGCTCTTAGGAACCGAGCGGGGATATGGATCCTCTTTGCTTCGAGACACGTGGTTGGGTTGTATTAGTCTATAAGTTGACTTTTGCATCAGACCAAGGGGTCGGATCTCACCTACGTGTCACATTGTGTGCGGAACAACAGGTTCCTTGGTTGTTGATCACACGTTGCGTGGCGCTAACCCTCGGGTAGGCCAGGTGCACACGCCTAGGCTAGGCTAGATCTCGTGTGACTCTAATGCTAGTTATCTCTGTGTGTGTACTCGTGGAACCTTATATGTTGTGTGCATGGTCCCACAAGTTTACCCGCCTAGTACGTTGGAAGGGGGGCCAGTTATGCCTTGCCTGACTCTGAGACTACTAGAAGAGGCCACTGTGACAGATGAAGGCGCGGAGGAATGCCCGTCGGTGAGCCTGCATGCATTTAGTGGAGTTGTTGTGTGTAAGCAGGTCGGTTATCCCGCATGCTGGGGTTAGTAGTTAGCGCCTCGAGTCCGAGGTGTAGGGACCCTACAGTTTTACTCACTCGTGACTCTACCTGATAGGGTCTGGTGATTGTTAACAGTGTTGTGTTTGGTCGTGCTGACACGACTGTGAGTCGCAGTCTTGACCCGAGGTTTAGGGATCCTGTGTGTTTTCCCTCACTCGTGGTCCTCCGCGACAGGGTCGGGTGACTTTTATTGGCATTTGTGAATGCCCTGCAGATACGCTGATTGAGTTGCGCAGCGGAAGCGTGGTGGTCTCTGAAAGGTCAAGCTACCCTCGGGCATTCGGGTATGTCTCTGTTGATACGCTAATTAGAGTTGCGCAACGGATGCGTGGTGGGTCCCTGGCGTAAGCCAGGTTACCCCGAGACACTGAAGTATGTCTCCTCGAGCACAACGTGGTGGGTCTCTGAAAGTTCAGGCTACCCGAGGCATTCGTGTATGTCTCCGCTGATGCAGTTTGGTGGGTCCCTAGCAAAGGTTAGGCTACCTCGAGGTAATTTTGATTGCCCTTTAAGACACGGTATGGGACGTGTCCGACCCGAGGTTTGGGGAACTTGTGTGTTCTCCTCACTCGGGGTCTTTGCTCTGACCTTGGTCAGATGATTGCTTGACATTTAGCCGTATCTTGCTCACGACCTGCACGTTGTTGTTTGACATTATTTGCTCGTGACCGACCGAAAGGCAGGCCACACATGAGCGAGGCATTTAGCTTCAGTTGTCGTATCTTCTAACTTGTTTCTGTTTACATGCTTAACCCCATGGTGGGGCTCCTTACTGGGTATATTTCGATATACTCAACCCTTACATTTTCAGGTACTGGTCCATTTCGAGGTGGCTAGGCTGGGAGCTGGATCGATCATGGACACGATGTCGACATTTCCTTTCCGCATTGTTTACTACTGTTTAACCATATGTTTTTACGTTTTAAACTCTTTTGAACCGTATTTGTTTTGAACTATCGGGATCCCGAACTCTGTTTTCGAACTATTAGCACCGTTTTCATGTTTTATGAGGCTTTGTTGGAAAAACAGATGTGATTAGTAAATTGGTTTTGAGGATTTTAATATGCATACACCTGTAACACCTCATTAGAGTATTTGAGGAAGTCAGGTTGTTACATAGAGCAACATTAACATTATTATTATTATTTGGGACAAAATTGACATTAATATACTTTACATTTACTAAGGAAATATTATAATTAATTACTTTATATATAACTAATTACTTACCATTATTAACTATTGATATAATATACCTTTTACCGAATGGGTTGGTGACGCAATTAGTTATATAGTCTGATGTTAATCGGTGACTTGACTGGTTATATAATTTGATGTTAATCCATTTCCACACTGTATTAATATACTTCAAAAAAGAAAAAAAAATATTTATATAATATACCATAATTTTCCGCTCCTTTTATTTCGTTTGAAAATTCCATCAAGTTATAAATGATCCCAAAATACTAAAAACCTAGCGAAAATAATTGTTTGTTTTAAAATGTTAAACTATGGTTGTGTTTTTTAAATCTCTATTCTTAATTTAATAATTTCATAATTTTAAAACAAGAGAGCACTTTAAATATTCTACAATACGTGGATCGTGTCACTACAACAAATGATGGGCAAAGACTGATAAAACAACGATTTTGTGTCGGGCAGATAGTTTGATATCAAAGATCGACTTGACATAAAAGAACTTTAATATCAAACACCCTTTAATGACTGACAATGCCCATCAACGAAGGTGTGACAAAAAAAGTGGTCATCATCAAATGCGTCTATTATCAATGTAATAAATATTTAATAATAAAAAAAAGCTAAAACCATCCATTGAAAGTCAACATTCTGAGCATGGCTATAGCCAACCTCCTACAAGAAAAATTATTCATAAAAGGAAAACTACATTTATAACACAATCACATCTCAAAGATCAACATGCAACATACAAAATACATGAAACAAAACGCATAATCTTATGAATGCAAACTGAAACGAAAAAAAAAGAACTCAAACATGAGGGAGAGATAGAAGATCAGGATGATAAAGATATTTTTGCTTAAGCAAACCTTGTTACATCAAAGCTTGTTGTTGTTGCTTCAATATCTGAAGTTGCATTCTTATTAAATGAATATTGCATTTACAATTAAAGAGACAACAAAAAATTAAAGAACAAAAAAGTCTTAAATCTAGATTTGTTATGTTAAAGTTTCGTTATAAATCCATCACATAATCATTATTGTCAGTGGAAAAAAATTATACGAAGTCAGAAACTACAATACCCTAAGTTCGACAACTATTTGAAGTCGATCGATCTGGTGGTTCTTCTTTAACTCAAAAACTACGATTCTGATGACGGCAACATACTCATCATCTTCTTCTTCTAATTTCAATTGAATCAGACCTAGAGAAAATACCCTAGCAACACAAAAAGGACGAGTGTGGAGGGAGATGATTCAAAAAATTGTCAAAGTGGAAAGGAAAATGTTGAAGGGAAACTTAGTCGGAAGGTTGAAAACGCATGAAGGGGTGAGGAATTTTCAACTTTAACAAGGCGAAAAAGTAGAGAGAAATGAAAATTTCGCACATTAGACTACAGATGGTGGACACTTTTAATGACGATGATTTTTTATAATTGCCCGTCACCTTTTGATACTTTTCATTAAAAGTGCTCGACATTAAAAGTGTCTCACATTATGGGCTTGTTTGATAATGTTCTTGTTTCTCGTTTCTTGTTTCCTATTTCTTGTTCTTTGTTTCTTGTTTCCTATTTTTTAAAAGAAGAAACAAGAATGTGTATGATAACCATTTTTGTTCCTTGTTTCCTTAAGAAATAAAAAACAAGAACAAAATTTGTTTGATAACTGTTTCTAGTTTCTTGTTTTTTTTTTTGTTTTATATTTTTTTTAAAAATAAATTATATAATATTTAAAATATATACTATGCATATGTAAAACAAATCATGCATTAAAATAATTATAAAAAAATTACACAATATGATATAAATAAATCTTATATATATATAAAGCTAATGAACCTCAATAAGAAATTAACAACAAACTATAAATGTTATCTCTAATTTTAATATCCATCTGAAATGATATGGTTCAACGATGTTGTGCTTGTAAAATATTAAAATTATATAAATTATATACTTTATCGGGCCCATTTTTTACATTGCAAAATTTTATTTGATATATAAATATGGAGCTTTTGCATGTATATTACAAAATGGATAAAATATTACATGAATAGCACAATAATGAAAATATTTGCACATATAGCAAAAATTGTAAATTGATAGACTTCATATTGATAGATTCTATCGATAAAGGGTGATAGAATCAATTACTAATAAATAAAGTAAATTGATAGACTTTCATCAGATTCTATCAAGAGTCTATCAATAAGAACTGATAGAATCAATCACTCATAAAATTGATAGACTTCCATCACTAGAGAATGATAGATTCTATCAAAGTCTTCTATAAAAAAGGTAAATAATTTTTTTTTTAAAATGGCAGACTTTGCTATAAAAGAATTATTTTAAAAAATGTGCTATAATTGTAAACTGTGGTAAAAAAGTTGCTATACAGCGCAAATTCTCTATAAATATACATATTAAAAAAAATTGTTGTTGATATGTTTATCGTAAAATTAAGAAAATAACACTAAAAAATGCTAAAGCAATCTAAACCAAATGATATTGGCCTTAGTGATTACAAATTTGAATTCATATTCTTCAAATCATTGTTGTAAAAAATATTAAAATAATATATAACTACAATTTTATCGGATGTCCCCGAGGGGACTAATATATAACTAAAATTAATATTATATATTAAAACTAAAATAATATATAAATATAAATATTATTTGATATAGTAATTAAAATAATCTTCGAGAATATCAACCAAAAAGATCTATGATTATAAAAAATTATTGTATATTAAAATTAAAACAGTATATAAATCTTTATGATCAAATTTAATGGAAAAGAAAAAAAATATATCCTCCAGTCAAAAATTTAGACGTGAAGTCTATTTCAAAAAAATTTAGACGTGAAGTCCACTTGCCAACGTTATAAAATAAAAGAGTGAATTTCAAAGAGTGGGGTCTATTTATAAAAAAAGAGAAACGGGAACTAGAGAAACTACTTTGTGTAGTTTCTCATTTTTTAGTCTAAATTCAGAAATGTTTCCTTAAATTTGAGAAACAAGAAACGAAAACAATTATCAAACAAGCATATTTTTTAAAAATAAGAAACAGGAACAAGAAACAGGAAACAGTAACGTTATCAAACGAGCCCTATATGTCCGCATTTTTTAAAAACATGGATGTTAGATGGTAGACATACATTTTTTAACATCCATGTTTTTTAAATTTATTTTGTTTTGTTTTTTTAGTATAAGTTGGAGGAGATGGATCACAAATTCTACAAAGAGGGTACCACCACTCTCAAGTAAATGAAAGCCTAAATTTCATTTATCAAGATCGAACCTGTGATTATGGTGTTAAACTAGATTACCACTAAAAAATGTCCTTAATTATTGTAGTGTATTTATTATAAGAAACATAATTTTATTGATGGAAAGGGCTAATTTTATAAATGATATATATTGTATTTAAATATATGAATCTATATAAACAAAGCATCATTTGGGCCAGGGTAGTACTTCAATAAGAAAATATATTAAAGTAAAAAAAATAGACGTATCATTTGAAAGTCAGAAAATACTTATAAAAAATCAAGGTTAAAATACCATTTTGGTCCCTCAACTTTGAAGTTTGTTCTATTTTGGTCTCTAGACTATAAAAAAAGTTCAAAAATGGTCCTTTCGTCAAATAAATATTTTCTCACTCCTAAATTATATTCTCTCTCTTCCATCTTTCATCATTTCTCCTTCTAAAAGTTTTATCTCTCTTAAATCCACCTCTCTAATCCTCTTCTCTTCTTCTTTTTTCTCTTATTCTCTCCTCGATCCATCTCATCAAATTATTTAGCATGAGATAATTTTTCTAAATAATATTTTCCTACTTTGATTTATCACTTTTTGTTTTCTAAAATTCATAGTCTACCATGGAACAAGAAAGAAAAAGAAAGAAAATAAAGAAGAAAAAAAGAAAAGAAAAGAGGGGAAGAGAGGTGGATTGAAGAGAGGTAAAATTTCTAGAGAGAGAAATTATGAAAGATGAAAGAGAGAGAAAATAATTTAGGAGTGATAAAAAATTCATTTGACCAAAAGACAATTTTGAACTTTTTTATAGTCTAAGGACCAAATTTGAAAACATTTGAAAGTTGAGAGACCAAAATTGGACAAATAGCAAAGTTAAGGGACTAAAATTGAACATTTGAAAGTTGAGGGACCAAAATTGGACAAACAACAAAGTTGATGGACTAAAATTGGACATTTGAAAGTCGATTGACCAAAATAGAACAAACCCCAAAGTTGAGGGATCAAAATGGTATTTTAACCAAAAATCAATTATTCTTAAGTACGTGATTAAGTCCATCAACATCAACCCTCTCTATTTCTTGAAGGGGCTATTGGTTTGGCATATTTAGGTAGGATTTATTAACTCTTACTCGAAAATCTACATTCAAACGAGTTTTTACTAATTTTTGCTCATTTTTACTTTTAAAAACAACTCTCATTTCTAACCATTCATTTTTAATCATTCATTTATAACTACTCAATCATTTCTTTTTTAATTACTAAAATTAACTACTAATTTAAAATCTACATGCAAATAAGGTTTTAATTCTAACTCATCTATATAAAAACTACATCCAAATGAGCTTTTGACTGCAACTTTTAATTTTTAACTACTCAACATAACTTTTTTTTTTTAAACAAAAACCATTCCATTAAATAAAAGTCACCTATCACCAAGGACTTGGGAACCACATATGATGCAGACTCCCAACCTAACATAGATCTCGCTCCATATACAAGTCGGGCTAAGATCACCTAACATAAGAAGAGCTAAATGAAAAGTTTGATTGATTAAAGATTTAATGTACTCACACCAGGGCCTTACTATAACTACTCAACATAACTTCTCAATATAATTCATAAATCTAAATCCTACTTAAATATGTCAAACAAATCGTCAAACTCTGTTGACCATGAAATCCCTCCGTGTTAATTGAACCAATTTTTAAATTAAACCAAAACTATTAAACTAACCAACTATTAAGCCACATGCTAGTTGTCAAGTGTGTACTTTAAAAAAAAGTCATTAAGTCAGACAAATTGCAATTTATAAATATGGTGGGAAAATAGAGATTAAAATACCACATGCCATGCAAATTGGAAGCTATACACATGGCATTGATAAATTAAATCAAAATAAAATTCTATTTATAGAATCTAAATTAAGACCGATGATAATAAAATTGAAGTGTATTGGAAGATTCATTTAAAACTTAACTATAGTGTGTGTTGATTTCTTAACTACCTCCATGCTTGAGGTTGGAGTTCTTTCATGATTCCAAATGCAAACAACATCATATTCTCATATACTAAATTTATGGGGTACAATATTACATTGGTTAGAATAGGAACAAAATTGTTTTATATAGGTCAAAAAAAAGAAAAGATAAATGATGACTATCATTATTGTAAATTATTTTTTTGGATGAAACAAAAAATAAAATTATGAAAATTATATTTAATTTTAAAAATAAAATAAATAATTAAAAATGTCTTGGGACCAAATATAACATCTACACACGAAAACATTAAATTAAAAATTTCAAGGAGGTAGTATACACTTTTAAAATTTAGAAATTTATATTCTCCACAAATTAAAAATTTTGTAATTTAACGTATTATTTACTAATAGGTTTGTTTATATAAATCAACAAAAGGAATAACTTAAGGAAATTAATGTGTGTTCGTAAACGATCATAGATTCATTCCATTTTGTTGAATTAAAAAAATATTGTAAGACTTTTAATTTTATTTGGGTTATTCTTTATTTATAAATTTTGTAAAAATGATGAGGGATTTAGAACTTGTGCACATCATGTTAGGGGCTGTTTGTTTGACATATTTAGGTGATATTTGAGTTAAGGAGTTATATTGATGAATTATATTGAATAGTTAAAAATTGAGAGTTGTGTCAAAAACTCGTTTGGATGTTGTTTTTGTGTAGAAGAATTAAAGTTAAAACTTTGTTTGGATGTAAATTAAAAAATAGTTATTTTTAGTAGTTAAAAAAGAAATGATTAAAAATGAATGGTTAAAAATGAGTTATTTTGATTGATTTGAAAGGAATGATTAAAAATGAGTGGTTATAAATAATTGAATAGTTATGTAAAGACCCGACTCGAAAAACGGTTCTAAACCTAGGTCTTTACTCAGCATGCAAGTGAAAAGCATAAATGACACAAACCAAACGTCGAATTTAAAACTTTTCAAAACATAAAGAGTGGAAAACATTAAAACAAAGTCAGATAATCATTAAGCAAAACCATCCAATTTAAAACAGTGACTGATCAGTACTTTTTCCTTAAAACATAAACGATAGTTAAACAACAATAAATAAGTTTTCCCTACGGACTCATGTCCAACTACATGCTGAATTCAAAATGTAAATAAAGACACGGCCAGTGTCGTCAAGAGCATCCATGATCTCGGCTCTCCTCTCGCTAGCCGCCCGTCTTTGTCCCAAGTTACCCGTGGAAAACCACAGTAAGGGTGAGTATAAACATACTCAGTAAGAATCCCCGACCGGGGTACGATACGATGCAATCGATCATCTAGCAACCTAGTACACATGTAAACAGATATCAACACAGATCTTAGCTCAACGAGCTGACAAGGTAAAATCCGGAGTCCTCGGAAGTCTCCTACTTCCGGCCTAATGATTGGTTCTCATAACCAATCCCGGGACATCTCCGAGGGTCTTTCTCCCTCGGCCAATTGACCAGCTCAAAAACCGATCCCAAAAGATGTCTGACACCCTCGAGGGTCTTTCTCCCTCGACCATATGATCAGCTCAAAAACCAATCTCAATGGGTGTCCTCAAGGGCCTCTTACCCTCGCTAACAATCTAGACTATCGGGAGAGTACCCGAAGTCTGGCTCTAAACTGGAAGGAACTGGTGTACTCACGAACATTAGCCTAGGGGAGCTCTCCGTACTGGCGACTAACGTGTGTGCGCGCACACTGCATGCTACTGCAACCGGCGTAAATGTGGGGCCTAGGGACAAACTACGCGGGCCAGGTACGCATGCCTAAAGACTCGGAAGCGGTGCCACTGTACACAGTAGTGCAAGGCCCTAGGCACTCATCTGTAACAGCCTGTACCACCAACCTGAAGCTAAGAACAGGCCAAGGTAGGCTTGCACCGTTGGCAAGGTTCTGCTCTAACAGGCTACAAACTAGGCTTATGCCGATGTGGTAGCTAAATCCACATCGGCTGCCGGGGGGAAGCAATGTACGTTATGCTTCGCTCTAACTCCCGACCCGTGGGGACAACGTACGTTATGTCCACTTTCAGTCTCTAGATGATGACAAACCCTACTGTTCTAACTACGAGTACAGAATAATTGATACCTGGCTAAACATACATATACAACATCAATCACACATAACGTAGCATGATACTACGAACTTAAAGCATGAATCATAAACATGCTAGAAGAACAAACCTAGCATGGCACTAACATGTACAAAAGGCAAACATGCTAGCAGGAAATCAACCACAAGTTGTCCTATCCACTAACATGCTCATAAAAGTAAACAGGCATACAAGGCACAATCAAGAAAACATCGCAGGGTCCACACAACCCTGGTAAGGAATCCTTACCTGGAAACAAGCATAAAATAATTATAATGCTCTTTGAGCTGCAGAAACACACAACCTAGAAAAACAACCAATAATACATTAACACCTAAACTAGCTAACCCTAGGTACAAACCAAGAGAAACAAGAGCCGGGAAACTACCTAGCTAGTCCCACAAGCTCTCGGCCAAGCTTGGCTTTTGGCCTTCACAAACAACAACTTCCCGGAACTTGCTCGGCTTCACCTTAACAGGAAAGAACACAAGTTAACTAACCGGAAAAACAAACAACACACCCCTAAACATACCCTCAAGCTCTCGGCTAGGATGGGGATTTTACCTCGGGGTTGAGTTTTGCTTGGCTATTGCTCTCGGCTTCAAGGGTTAGATGAGGGAACTCTTCCGGCTTCGATCGGAGCTTGCAAAACAAAGGAGAAAGACTTAGAACTCAACCAACCAGCAAGGGCATGCTCTCGGCCAAGGAAGGAAGAACTCACCTCAATCAAGATTCGGCTCCAAGAAAAGCTTGAGAGAGAGAGATGCGGCTACTAGGCTTCACTTGGTTGGAGCTTTCGGCAAGCAACACTCCCAACTAGGCTTGCGGGAACACTTTTCGGGCAATCTTCTTGGATCAAACTTGCGGCTACTCAAGGGGAAGGAGCCAAGGAAGGTCTCGGCTGCAAGGGAGAGATGATCCCATCGGTTAGGGTTTGCACAATAACAAAATGTGGGGTGTCGGCAAGGAGAGAAAGAAAGAAGAAACGACTCACCTCTCGGTTATTGAGTTGGTTGCGGCTACACCAAGAGAGATGAAGAAGAAGAGGTTCGGCACACTCCAAGAAAGATCAAGAAGAGCCTCGTCTACCATGCAACAAACAATTTTCGATTAGGGTTTGGCCAAACTCCAATGGAAATCACAATCGGCTATGAAGGGAAGAAGGAGAAGAGAGAACTTACATGAATCTTTGAGCTTGGTTCTTGTTCTTGGAGGATTCGGCAAGGGAAGAGGGGGAGAGAGTGTGAATTCGGCAAGGGTGGGAGAGGGGGAGAGTGTGTGCGGCATAAGCAAGGGAGAAAATAAGGGTTTCCTTGATTTCTTTTCCTTTTCCTAATTTATTTAGGCTTTGGCGACCTAAAGCCCCTTCCCAAGGCTTTTCTCCTTCGAGTCCCAGCTGACGCGTCTTGTTTTCATAATTAAATTCAAGCTTTCAAACCCCCTTAAAGATTGGGGCTCGAATCCTCCCGGAAACACTTTAAAAACCTTATTTTACAATTAACCAGAAGCTTCCAGACGCTCCAAACAATTTCAACAACTCTTGGCAACCTGCACCTACAACCTAACCAACTTAGCAAAGCCAGGAATAATCTCGGATTCCCTAAAATCCCACGAGGCCATCCCTGAGAGCATAATGACCAAAATGCCCTTCAGGGTTAAAAAGCCCTAAAGGCCCAACTAATCAACCAAATACTGAACTGAACATACCTGGGGAACCGGAACGAAAGTCTGGGCCGTTACAAGTTATAAATATAAAATGTTAAAAATGAATGGTTAAAAATGAGAGTTATTTTTAAAAGTAAAAATGGAGAAGAATTAATAAAAACTCGCTTGGATGTAAATTTTCGAGGAGGAGTTAATAAATCTTAAAACTAACTCCTACTTAAATATGTCAAACAAACTGCCCCTTTAAGGGCATAACTTTCAGAATAAATTATTTTAAAACATTTCTTAAAATTAGGATAAAGGGGTTATTACGTTATTAGTTATTTCGAGAAAAGTCATTCATATAAATGTAAAAAATGACAATTAGTGGTATTATGGTTGGATAGAAATCCAGTTTAACACTATAATTACATATTTGATCCCAAAAATTAATATTTAACTCTCATATATTTGAGAATAGTAATACCTCTTTATATAAGGTTTGTGGTCCCCTATTTTTACTTGTACTCGATAAAATAAAACACAATATCACTTTAATAAAAATAAGCTTTAAAAGGAAAGAAACTTATGACCACCCAAAAGGAAAGATAACTTAAATTCGTATGATAATCATTTGATTTTTTGTTTTTTATTTATGAAATTTAAGTATATTTCTACTCAAATTTCTTATTATGTGTTCCATCTTTCCTACAATATATTCATTTTTTGTTACGAAAGTAGTGAATACTAACCAAATTTCAAAAACAAAAATAAACTTTTTGAAGCTACTTTTTTTTGTTTTCAAATTTTAGTTTTGTTTATTAAAATATAGGTAAAATGTAAATATCTAAATAAGAACAAAAAATATTGTAAGATAGTTGTTGTAGACTTAAATTTCAAAAACAAAAAACGAAAAACAAAATGATTATAAAACGAGGTCTTAATTAATTATTTTTTTAAATAGAAATAATCAACTTGTAAGAATAAACTTTTAAATTGAAAGATAACAAGTATTTGTTTATTTTTGTTTCTCAAAAAGAAAAAGTATTTATTTATTTTAGGAAATAGGTATTTCATAAAATAAAAATAAGGGAGTTTTTTTTTTTAAGAATGGACTACATTAGAAAAATATTTACAATATTGGTTAAAAAAAATTAATAATTAGCAATCTCATAGTCATACTGTATAAAATTATACAATATAATTAATACACAATATAATATTAATAATATATAATATTATATTAATAATACAAAATGCTATATTAATAATTACACTTTTGTCTATAGATGCAAAAAAATTTAAATTTGTCTCTTTTGTAAAATTGGATTACAATTTTCCTAAAAATAATAACAACTTTAAAAATAATGAAACTTTTTTTTTTTTGAGAAATAAAAACAATGAAACTATCTCCATGTAATACATGCCAAACACGTTTTTTGTCTTTCTGAGATATGCAAAACACGTTTTCATATATCTAATATTCGGTATCTGTTAAAAAAAAGAAAATCATTGGTTTCTTCTCTTTGGAAAAAAAAAGAAAAAAGAAAAATAACCACGTTTTCATATATATTTTGACATAGCAAATCAAGTTTAGGGTAAAAGGCAATTTCTCTTTTGAGCAAAGCTTGACCACTGGTAATCTAAAAAAACAAAACGTGACAATTGGTCCACTTTTTATCTAATTGTGCTAGTAATAATGTGACACATATAATTTATCACTTCTTATTAATTAAAGCAATTTCCTTTAATTACACAAAAATTTTCTTTTTTCTTTTTAAATATGGTTTAAACAACAATCTTAAAAAAATTTGTGCATAATATCACAATATAGATTAAGAAGGGCTTGTCTCATTATTCATAAAGAGACAAATATGTTTACAATATAACTTTTAAAATTTTGTTCGTTATTTAAAAAAAAATGAAAAACAAGGGCAAAATTCCTGTAAAAAAATGAAGTGTCTCTACACACGACCGCGGGTAAAACAATAGATTGCAGATTCACAAGCAACGACCATTGACCTAACGGAGTGTTATTCACATAATATATACATGTGACACAATAATTAACATATGCATCATTACTATAATATAATAGATACAAAATAAGTGTTAACATAACTAAGATATAATATGTACAAAATATGTGCCAACATGTGCAAAAACTTTTTTAAAAAATCTCATTTACTCGGAATCTTATAGTCATGAGTGGATCCAGGTTTGAGGGTTTGGGGGTGATTTTTATTTATTACATTTTAAATTAATGAATCACCAAACTTTGAACGTAGTAACTAAAAAATATCTTTCACTTTAAAAAAATCAAATAAATTAAAAAATAATATTATAAATTTTTTATTAGAATTAAGTATAAAAAAAATTCAACAAAATATTGAATAATAATTTTTTACAAAAAATAATTTAATTGATTATTGAAATTACATAATATTTCAAATTGAGATAAAATTATGAAAAAATCTCTTTAGTTAAAGATGAGAGAAACATAACGGTAGAAAAAAAAAGTGTTTTATCCAATATGCATGCATACTTGTATATTGTAAATTATTTCATAAAAATAGTCGTAGTGGAAAATGTTACATATTAAAACAAACAGAAGAGTTGTATGGTATTAATTGATGTGTCAAACAGAAGAGTTGTATGGTATTAATTGATGTGTCTTATAGAATACTAAACGTGTGTATTGAAAGTTTGATGAACTGAATATTAGTGTAGCATGGTATTTAACATATTTAACACTTCATAACATAAAAATATAGAACGTACTACAATAAGTCGATTAAAGGGAAAAAATGAGACGATTGAGAATGTTGAAGGTGGTTTTGCTATTCCAATTTTAGAAATAAAGTTTTTAAAGAATTAATGAAATTGTAATAAATGGGGAAGAGGTGTAGAATGATATTACAATCGATAAAAAAAAAATAATAAATTATTTAAATGGTTAGCTCAATACCAATTTTAAGGATCGAATTTATAACCGTAGAGTAGAAATTAATTAATTTTAAACCAAATAAACAATCGTGTCACCAACCCATTTGATAGTTTTTTTTTTAAGAAACATATGATTAGTTGTTAATACATGTATAATAATCATATACTAAAAAATGATTTTTTTTTTTTGAGATTATAACAATCAGGGATGGGAGACTCAAGCCCAAGACGTCTAGTCATTGGGCATACACTAGTACCGCTGACCAAGTGCTCATGTTGGTCAAGCACATCACTCATCTTTTTGAAAAAAATGATAAAATATATATATGAAAAAATTATAAGGTTAAAAATGTCATTTAAGGATACTCTATTCATGGGTATCCTGAAAACTATGTTATCAAATAACTCTTAAATAAGCATCTTAGGGTACCGAGTATTTCAAGATGTATGAGATATTTGTCATTACCACAAAATAAACGTGGTAATTCAAGATGTTCATCTTGAATTACCACGAACCGAACAACCAGTTGTAAAAATTATATAAAAATTTAATTCTTAAATAAATGGTAATTTGAGAAGGGAGGATATCAACGGATAGTTTTTTTAATTTATTTTTCTTCACTAATCAAAACCGTGCATTATTCTTAAATATAGTTTATTTGACTCCAATCTCAATGGTAATGTTGTTATAGTGCGATACTGACTTAATTAAACTCGACTAGTTTTTATTTTACGTAAGAAAATTAGCACCCCGGTTTACCGATTACCGGCTCTGACTAATTTACTAATTTACCACACATGCATTTGTGTTTTAAATTACAAAAACCAAAGAGATGAGAGATTTATATAAACCCTCAATTCAATGAGGATAGTAAACGAAAGCTATGGAGTTTGAAATTGCAGCTTTCATTCTAGTTTCCTTCCTCTGGGGCTTGTGGGTGTGGCGCCGCCGTGGTTCGGCGGCGTCGGGGCGGCTTCCGCCAGGGCCACGGCGGTGGCCTGTGGTCGGAAACCTGCTCCAACTCGACTCCTCCGCGCACACATCCTTCACAAAACTGGCCGCCCAACACGGCCCGATCATGACCGTCCACCTCGGGTCCATGACGACGGTGGTGGTGTCGACGAGCACGGCGGCGCGGGAGATGTTCAAGACCAACGACGCGCCGCTGTCGGGGCGCATGATATACGAGGCGATGAAAGGGAACCGCGGCATGGAAGGCTCCCTCATCGCCTCCCAGTACGGGCCCCACTGGCGGATGCTGCGGCGGCTGGCGACGACCGAGCTCTTCGTCGGCAGCCGCCTCGACGCCATGGGGCACGTGAGGAGGCGGTGCGTGGACGCCATGGTGCGGTTCGTGGCGGAGGAGGCAACCAAACGCGGTGGCGCGTGCGAACACCCGCCGACGATCGACTTGGGGCGGTTTTTCTTCCTGATGGGGTTTAATTTAATCGGGAATCTGATATTTTCGAAGGATCTTTTGGACCCGAACTCGAAACGGGGGAATGGGTTTTACTTCCACGCCCGGAAGGTGATGGAGCTGGCCGGAAAGCCGAACGTGGCGGACTTTCTGCCGGGGCTCCGGTGGGTCGACCCGCAGGGGATAAGGAGGAAAACCCAGTTCCATGTGGACAGAGCGTTTGAAATTGCTGGGGAGTTTATAAAGGAGAGATTAAAGGAGAAAGAAATGGAAGACAAAAAAGATGGGAAAAAGGATTATTTGGATGTTCTTTTGGAGTTCCGTGGCGATGGCGTCAACGAATCTTCTCGATTCTCTTCTTGGATTATCAACGTTATCGTCCTCGTAAGCTTTATTACTATCTAATTATTTGTTTTTTTAATTGGTCATAGAAATCGCAAATAATAATGCAGCAACCCAAAAATAAAAGACAAGCTAAATTAACTATAAATTTCATTCATTATTGTGTTTACCTAACTGATTTTTTGGTTTATTTGAACTCATTTGAGTGAGAGTACTCACCTGATTTTTGTAAAAAAATGTTTTATACCTACTATCTAATTTTATATATTTATATTGATTTGTTTGATTACATGAATTTTTTTAAAGAAAATCTTCAAAATATTTTTATGATTTTGAAAGTAGATTTCTTTATATAAATAAAAATAGAGTTGTTTATCTTAATTCAATATTTGAAAATAGTTTGTTGCAAAATAAATAAAAAAACGTTTGCAAATAATTATGTAGAACAAAAAAAAATGGAATGTTTCAGCCTAACCTAAATATTTCATAGTTGAGTTTATTATTTGATAAGAACTGTTTGAGTTAAAGAAATTTATATTTCAAATGATTGGATTGGGTTTAGAAGTGTTCTAACCTAACTCGTCTTACTTCATGAACACCCTGCTAAATTCAATGAAAATTTTGCTGTGATTTATTGTTAAATTTAGGAAACTTACAGAATAACTCAAATTTAGAAAATAATTATAAATAGGACTATTTAAAAACAAAATTAGGAAACTTTCTAAAGCATGACACAGTAGTTGCAGATGTGCACTTTGAGAATATGCTACACATTCACCTGTGACATTATTTCGTCTCTAGTATCTGGACCAGAGACGAGCAAAAATTTAGTAATAGACTCTAAATTTTATATTAATAATACAAAATAATAAATATTATTGTATTACGTATTGAATTATATTTATGACTATGGACGTAAATTTTTTAAAATTTGACTATATTTATTATTATTTTGCTAGAATATGTTTTTTATTATAATTTCCTTTAAATTTAATGTAATTATTAGTACCTATCTTTCAGTTATATACTTAATGGGTCATTTTTTATGTTTACCTAGTCTACAAAAACTGTGTACCTGGTTATCATATATTAAATTGGACATTTAAAATCTTATTATTATGCATGATTCAATTTTATATTTAATAGAAAAATTTTGTATAAAAAAATAATATGTTAGAAATATATTCGGCATAAGTAGATTTTAATGTATTTTTTAAAAGAAAAGTAGACTTTATTATTATTAGTTTTTTAAAATAAGTAGACTTTATTGTTACCGGTAAGTAAGGAGAGTTCATAATTTATTTATTAATTTTTTTGGCAGAAATGATGGTTCATAATAAGTCATATAAAATTTGCATAATAATTTCCAACCATGGTAAATGGCGTATCTAACGCTAGGTTTAAGCTAACTCAAAAAAAAAAAAAAAACGCTAGGTTTAAGCAAATATATATATATAGCATATAAAAAAAGCAAAAATATAGATTATCGTATGTGTTTATTGTTTTTTTTTTTTTTTGAGAATTAAATGATTAATTTATTGTATTACTAATCTAAAACAAAAAGTTATTATATTATTGTAACATGAGAGGTTATTTGAGAAAAAAGTAAACGGATGAAGATTTTTATTTTTTAAAAAAAATTGAAGTAGGTGGATGAAGATTGGAGAATCGGATTTGATTTGTTTGTTCGTATTTTTTTTTCAAAACTCTTCTTTATAAATAATGTATTATAGATTTTGGGGTATGACTATTTTATAAAATCATACTTTGTATTTTATTAATTTAGAATATTATTGTTATTAGTAATGTTATACTTTTATATTAATTTTTTTTAGTAAGTAACTAAGACTTAATTTGGTCAAATAAAAATCGAGGATCAGTGGCTCAGTTGGTTACCTTGTTTGGTGTTAATCCATTTCAACTCCACCATCATGAGTTCAAATCGGTATTTGCGTGATTTTGTTTGAGTTTATTATATAATGTAAACTAAAATTATAACTAAATTAATTTTAAATTTTATTATATCAAATAAAAAAATAAAGTAATTATTTTAATATTGACATTAATTTAATTTATAAGAAAAATATAAAGATTAAAATTTCATATTATTGAAATGTTAGAATAAAAATATTCAATTTAAAAATATCTAATTATTGATGAATTTTAAAAAAATATTAAAAATATTATTTTAGTCCCTAAAACTTATTTTTATTTCATTTTAATCTATATATTTTTAAAGGTTCAATTTCTATCTCTTTCTTAAATTTGTTCTATTTTGATCTATGAATTTTAAAATTTTATTAAATTTCTTTTTAAAATAACTATCTTTGTCTATTAAATTTATAAATATATTTAAGTTTTATCTTTATTTATATTAACATTACTATTCAAATTCTTCTTTTTTTTAAGTTAGAAACTAAAATTAAGCATATAAAAATTCAATCAAATGAGTTACCAATGGATTTATTGTTTGTCAGTTTACACCGATATCGTCACAGGTTCAGTAGAGGGAGTCATATTTATTCTCCCTCTTCCAATATATATTAAAAAAAAAGACATTTAAGAACTCAAAATGGAATAAACTTATGATTCAAAACTAAACCTTTAAAAATAAAAAATCGATAATTTAACCCAAAAATAATAATAAACGAGACAAAACAGTACTACTCTATTCTAAAAAAAAAAAACATTAGTATCTTTTAAAAAAAATGATTAAATTTCTTTCAAATTTCTTCAGGAGATGTTCACGGCGGGGACGGACACAACCACCAGCACACTAGAATGGGCAATGGCGGAGCTCCTCCACAACCCGGTGGCGCTACACAAACTTCAGGCGGAGCTCCGATCAAAAATCCCACCCGACGGCAACTTAGAAGAGTGCCATCTCCAAAGCCTCCCATACCTGGACGCCGTCGTGAAAGAAACCCTCCGCCTCCACCCGCCGCTGCCGTTCCTGTTCCCGAGGATGGCGATGAAGCCCTGCACCGTCCTCGGCTATGGCATCCCGGCAGAAACCCAAGTCCTCGTCAACGTTTGGGCCATCGGCCGGGACCCCGACAACTGGAAAAACGCTTCTGCTTTCTCGCCGGAGAGATTCTTGGGCGGCGGCGGAATGGACTTCAAAGGTCAACACTTTGACTTCATTCCGTTCGGGTCCGGGCGCCGCATGTGCCCCGCGGTGCCGCTGGCTTCGAGGGTTCTTCCAATGGCGTTGGGGTCGTTGGTTCTGCTGTTTGATTGGAGTCTGCCGGACGGAATGTCGCCGGAGGAGATGGACATGTCGGAGCAAATGGGGATTACTCTTAGGAAGAAAATTCCTTTGATGGCCATTCCTACTCTTCATAATCGTGGTTGAATCTGATGGATTTTTATTTGCTGTGATTTAGGGCTCATAATATAAATAAATAGCCTTTCTCTATTTCAATAAAATTAGGAATGAACTCATCCACATTTGTGTTGGTAATAATATATATTTGATCAATTAGGAAGAAATGATAAATTGATGATGTGACATACTATTAGCACTAATGGATGAAAATAAGAAATAGTTGTCTTTTTATAAAATAAAGAGCAAAAATGTTTTTTTTAATACAAGTCGGGGACCATAAACCCTATAATTTTTTAGATGGAAATTATGATATTATTGAATTAAATTATTACCCAACAATGAAATCATTCAGTCATGGTTAAAGATGTTCACGGAGAATTGGTGGGGATCAAGGCCAGCATTCCTAGTGAAGAATTGGTGGGGATCGAGTTACCCATTTTTGCAATTTTTTTTCTTTTTTCATTTTTTATATATTTTAAGTAATAATCTCAAATAATTGATTTTTTTTAAAAAAATATCTATCAACTTTCAATTATATCCTTAATTATTAAGGAAAAATATTTATTTGAAAAAATAATTTTACCCACAAAAATTTTTTATCTAAAAATTAAAGAGTAAAATGGAAGAAAAAATAAATTTAATTGTAAAAGGATGGGATCGAGAAAACGAGGATGATAATACATTTCTTGTTCCTGACCCCGTTTAGTAGGGGTATACATGATTCGGTTGGGTAGGGTTGAATTAGGGGTGTTCATCGGTCGGTCGGTCAATGTCGATTTTCGGTTAAAATTGACACCGAATCGACCTATCTATTTCTTAGTAAAATGAAACTAACACCGACCAGTAGGTTAAGTTGGTCGGTTCAGTTGGTAAAGTCGATTAAAATCGGTTAATTAATATTAACTTTTCTCTTTTTTTTATTAAAAAATATATTCATCATAAAATTTTATAATGAAAATTTGAGAATTAATTTTTAAAAATGAGCATATAGAATAATTTTTCGGAAACACAATTAAATTTAAGTTAATTTTGCAATAATTTAATAAGGAATATATGAAAATATTAATATTTTATAAAGAAAATTTTAGGTTAACCAACTGAACCGACCAATTAAAACGAATGACTTAACTGAAATTTTTTCGGCTAACCATTTTTGTAACCGACACAAGCTTGAAAACCGACCGACTAATCCTAATTCGGTCGGTTCGGTTTTCGGGGAATGTATGAACACCCCTAGGTTGAATGATTTTTTTTGGACCAACCCAACTTTTCAGGTTCGTCAATTCGTCAACCCGTCAACCCTATGCACAAGCATAACCCAACCCTAGATCTTTCGGTTGGGTTGGGTTGGGTTCTCAGGTTATGTTACTTTCTTTTTTCTATCTAAGATTCAACTCATAAACTCGCAAATATGTTTTACAAAAAATGTATGATACTATATTTCGATCAATCCAACAAAAACCATAAAATCACAACTCAAAAAATTATAACTCAACCCAACCCTAACAGTTTGGGTTGGGTAGTCCTGGTTGCTCGGGTTGCCGATTTTTTTGTACACCCCTACCGATTAGCCTAAGATGATTTTTTTGTCTCCATCTCTGAACCTCATTTCTCGTTGAGACTTGACCTTACAGACAAAATGAACAATCTTTAGTTACCACATATAAATGAAGGAGGGTTTTGTCTTCCTATTTAGAACGAGACAAGTATTAGAAGACATGACTGCGACAGAAACTTAAAATTCACATTTTCTTCTTGATACATGATTTCCAATGTGATTTGGGGCATTCCAGTGTACGGTTTTCAATACCAAAAAGTAGATACTTTAATCTTTAAGTAAGGATTGACAATCTGGAGGCTCGGGGCACAAAGATTGAGAGAATAATGAAGAAGAATGATTTGGATTTTAGAGATTTGAGAGAATATGAGAGAAAAAAAGAGAAATTATGGATTGTGAAGCAGCTAGAGTTGCAGTTGAGAACAAAAATGGTTTAAATAGGGTCAAAATCCAACAACCGTTAAATTATGAAATTGCCCCTAAAATTTAATTTGCTCAATTAATCCAATTAAAACCCAAATGTCGACCTTGCCCTTCACGGAATAAGATCTCTAGAGCTCTTTTAAGGCCAATTAAATTAATTAAACCCCTTCAAGACTCTAGGGAACCAAAATTTACCTTATTTACAAGGGCGAGAAGAGTCGGGCTTTTACAATTTGGTTTGGCTTCTTTATTATGATACTTATGTTTACCTTTGAGAATAATCCTTCAACTTGATGAGGACTCCTTTTTGACATTCATAAAAACTCATCAAGATTTTGTGATAGAGTTTTTTAACTATCCATCTTATAAGAGAAGAATTTTTCCCTTAAGAACAGCTTATTTGGGAGTGTTTTAGGTCACATAAAGACTTTCAAGTTTCCACATGTCATAGGCAGTCTTTAAGTCTACAACTTCCCTTAGAACATTGTCACTTAGGTTTAAGACTAATCATTGTTTCTTTTTCTTCATTTGTGAGAGTTCTAGGTAGATCTTTTGGATTTCCAATGACTTTGTGAGTCTTTTGTTGGCCAAGAATGGCTTTGATATCTGCCTTCCATAATCCAAAATCTTCGGTTCCATGTAATTTGTCTATCGAATATTTGGTGGTCATCATTTCTTCTGTTTCTTGAAATTCAAGAAGATTGGTGTTTTGTTTTACTTATCCTGAATTCAACGAAGAACGAGAATGAGTTTGCTCTAGTCGATTACACAAAATCGCCGATTAAAGAAGACATCCAAAGAGAGGACAAAACTAGTGAGCTAGAAGATTGAAAGGGGTTCGTTACAATCAAAATGATAGAGAAGAAGAAGAAGAAGAATCACACCAACATGTAAGTGGTTCGACCACTCCACAAAGACTTTTATTTCAATGAAAGAGTTGAGAGAGGAACTTTAATAGTTTATTACAAGCTAAGTTCCATTCTTAATCTATTTCTACTTTTATAGATCACACGTAATGATAAAACCTAAAATTAAGCTCAATTGTTTGATTTTGAATATGTTCAGCTGAAGGACAGTTCTATTATAGAACTTAACTTATTCAATAATAATACTAATAATAAATATTATGATCCGTGAACTTCTAATAAAATTATCGATAATAACTGTGGTGGTGAGAAAGAATTTTATTTTTTTTTTTTTTTTTTTTTTGAATCGTAGAATTTTATTTTCTTAACTAAATATCTTTTAACACTATTTTATTATTAATATATAATTAATTTAATTTAATTTTACTACTTCCACATGCATTTTGATCTATTATATTTAATATACCTGTTGGACGTTGATATAGTTTTATTATATTTAATACAGTATGTTGCACGTTGATATACTTTTTTTCAATTACGAATCTTCTAAATAAAGAAAAATAAATTTGTAAACTATACATTGTTCCATACCGTTTATTTTTGCTACTTTCAAGGTGATGTTCAAGTCTTGCATCAGGTTCTATGTTTTCAAACTCAAATTTTTATATCCCACATGGAAAATTTTCATTTTGTTTTTTTTTAAAAAATCTTCTTTGAAATAAATTACAACCAAGTTTGATTAGCATTCGGTGGTTTGCATGTAGTTTACTCGACTGTTATTTTGTGAGGCGGATTTTTTTTTTTTTTTTTTTTAATACAAAGTGGGAAAAGGGTAATAAATCCTACATAAAGGGTATAATTACTCAAATACCGATTTTCGAGCTCGAATTGGTGACCGTAGAGTTGAAATAGATTAATACCATACAAGATAACCAACTGCATTACTAACCCTCAGTAACGAAGCGGATTCTAACCCTAAAAAGAATTGTTTTTAGTACAATAAATTTGAGCCAAATGGACCTTTATACAATACTAATGACAATAACATAACTAACATTAATACTACTAATGTTATATTAGTACTAATCTAACTATTATATTAATACTATATTAATATGGAGATCTAAACCTCAACTAACTATTATATTAATACTATAATAATATGGAGATCTAAACCTCAAGTTTCAAGAAAATAAGTCAATAAATATGTGATACAAAGATTTCAAGTTTTAATGAATATGTCAATTGCAGGCTTGATTCATAAAAAAATTAAAAAAAAAATTAAAAAGTCAAATTATTTGCTGATTTTGACAATTAAGAATAAAAAAAACATTATTTCAAATGTGCATAATTCGAAATCAATATTATAAAAATAAATAATACAATTATTTAAAATGCATTTATTTGGGGGTGTCAAATTCGTATATTCCAAAATCAAGTTACGGTAGGTTCAGATTTATTGATTTAAGACTTCCATCGTGGATATATATGTAAATTTCTATCTTTTCAATTTTTTATTGGATGTGAAGCTTGTGTCTTGGGGCAACCTCATTCACTCTTGCTTTTGTCTTTGGCACAATTAGGAAAATGACTAAGATTAGAAACTAATCATGGACCTAACTAAAAAAATTTAGACTTTAAATTTGAGATTTTTTATTGAATGGGTGCAATGATTTCAATGTCCCATCTCATCCCTAAGCTATGGCACCGGAATACTTCGAAGGGTATTTTAGTTTAAGCGCTTTACCGTAGCAGCGAATTAGGGATCTCTCAAGAAAGGAAGTCTTCAAGTTCTTAGCCTCAACCGCTGGACTGCCCCTTGGGAACATTGCTTATGGATATATTCAGTGAATAACGTTGTTTTCTTAATTTTTTTTAGTTTGTGCATATTTTAGACATTGTTGGCACATATTCTATACATAATCGAGCCGCTAGGGTTTCCTTGATTTTTTTTTATGGGGATGGGTACGACGATCCTTTTTTTTTTTTAACGATCTTCTAGCTATTGGCACATATTTTGTACATATTATGTTATAATAAGGGGCATATGTGGGTTGAGGCTTTTCTAGAATAAAAAAATTATTTAATTTTTGCATAAGTTAGACAGTTTTTGCACATATTATGTACCTATCATATTGTAATAAGAGTGCATATTCTGTACCTATCATATTATAATAAGAGTGCAAATTGAAAAGATCAAAATTTTTACTTGAAAGGGGTGGAGGCTTTTTGAAAAAATTGGTTTGCCAGCACATGTAAGCAAAAGTAATTTCCATTTTTAATTTTATTATGCGAACCGTTTAGCCATCTCACCATAATCTTAGGATTTCTTACTAATTAACTATTATTAATATTTTATTTTTGCAATATTATAAAATACAAAATTGGTAAGTTAGGCTTAAATTTTGGGAATTTGATGATTTTTACATTATTTTTTTCGTTAAACAATTAATTCAAAAATCACTATAGGTTGGTTTGAGTAGAAACATTTATCTCTCCCCTCGATCTTTTTAGCCATGAATTTAAACTCTATACAGAGTAGACACACTCATCATTATTTCTCAAAATCTAGTCATTTCCTAACATTGCCCTTCATCTTTTTGGACTTTAAGAAAGTGGGCCAAAGCCCATCTGTGGATTCTCTATTTTAGACTACATTATGGCTCAATAATATATAGACTTTTTACCATATTAAGCAATATAAATAAGGGAAAACTAGGTAAATATCTAAAATTAGAAACTATCTCAACGAAATGTCTACATCTTTTTAGACTTTAAATAAATGTCTACTCTTTAATTTAAAAAATAAAATTTAAATAACTAAATTTAAAATGGACATTTATATCCCCGAAATTTAAATCCATTTCTTTTTTACGTATTATTCCACTTTTTGTAACAACCATTCAAACAAAATTTCACCAAATCTAAACAAAAATCCTCAACACAATTTCACCAAATTTAAACAAAAATCCAAAATTTTATTTAAACAAAAAAATTGAAAATAAGGATGAAATATACCAGTTTAAATTTGATTTTTTAACCAACATTAAATTTTTTTTACTGTATATAAACATACATAACACTACATACAAAACCCCCATCGAAAATCTATTGGTCGCTGCATGTATTAAAAAGAGAAAAACTCACCTGAGGCAACTGCATCATTTGGCAGTGTGTAACTGTCCTACAACAAATTGGGATAAGAGACTGCACTTGGATTTATATATGACTATCCGTACATGTACTCAATCACATCAGCCGATGTGCATTTACCTTGTTGTTAGCCCGAAATGCAGATTCCACATATCCACACACTATTATGAGAGTGGCCTGCTTATGGTCATCTTGAACAACATCAATGGGGGCATGTGTGGGAGTCTGTGAACTTCCTGACCACCCAAAAGTTGCTACCCCTATAGACAGACGCATGAACGTACCCGTTACAAGTCTTGTGGATGCATATTGTAGTAAATTGTGTCTTATTAGACTTTATGGTTCTAAACTGGAAGCTTATGCTCAATGCTAACTTACAAAAAGTGCTTCATTTAAGCTGTCTTTGTTCAGAAACATTGAACCTACTTTCGTCACACCTGGCCCTAACAATGTGTCGGCGTTGTACATATTTGTACGCATCGTTGTGATTTCAGCTATGATGCAACCGCCAGTATACATCCCTTTGCCAACGCCATTGAGCATTTACCGAACATCCCCATCTTCGATTATATCAATGACATAATCCTTCCCCATTTTGTAAAAGCATAAGCTGGAAATTTCGGAATTCTCGTTGAGTTCGAGTCAAGCACCGATGGATGAAAAAAGTTGAGATATTGTGCACCTTTAATTTGAGTACACATTCCAAATGTCCCATTGCCCATCAAATGCAATGGTAATATGAGTTTTTTCCACTGACATCGAGTTTTGGATCATATAAAATTGAGAAGCAGAGAAGAAAATAAAACTGAGCATGTGTGAGAACCATTGGTTGAACCAATTTACTAATTTTTTTTTAAGTTATTTTAAAAACACGTAAAAGTTGTTTCCCCCTTGATTCATGGGGACATAGTGTATTTTCCTTTTTTAATTGGTTTTTTTTTAAAAAAAATCACATTTGTACGGAAAAATAGGTAATAAGGATATTATGAGAAGAATATAATTTATCTCACTCCCGTGAATTTGAGTTTAGACATCAATTTAAACACAAAAAATGTGTAGACATCACCTTAAGATATTTCCTAATTTTAGACATTTAGTACCATTTCCCTATAAATAAAATATTTACAAATGTGTGCGTTTGTTAAATTGACTAAAACAGCTTGAAGAAACAACTTGTAATGAGTGTTTAATAATACATTTATGTATTGGTTTATAAAGGTAGTTTTTGAATAGATGAAAATCGTTTGTCCTATGAAAATCATATTTAACTATTGGAAAACTTACAACACTAATCAAATTCAAAAAAAAAATTATAAATATGGTCATTAAAAAAAATTAGCAACCATAGTTATTAATAATAATATTGTTTCAATAATACATAATACTATATTAATAATAGTAATATTGTATTAATGATAAATAATATTGTATTAATAATACATAACATTGTATTAATAATAATATTTTATATTAATGATAATAATATTGTATGATACATAATAATGTAGTGATAATAATAATACAATTAATTATATCGATAATATCGATTTAAGAAGTATACAAATGTAATAAACAAAGTATTTATCAATTGAACACATACAAATATTTAAGAAGTATGTTGTTATTAATAAAATTAAGTACGTTAATACTTGTAGACTTGTAATTTCAATATAAAAAAGATAAAATAATTTATTTTCTATTTTTTTATCGATGAAAATAAAAAAGTGAAATAGAAAAGTAATTAAAAGTCAAACAAATTGCAAGTAATAGTTACAATTAGACCATTAATATAGGCTTTCCTAAAATAAGGAAGTTTGTTTTGTCGGCCACCCAATTGCAAGGGTAAAACGGAGATGAGAAGAATTGTATTTTAATTAATAATAAATAAATAAGATTGCAATTATTATAAAATTTGCCTACATTTATAAATACTTTCTTATAATAGACTGCCTACCACAATTTTACTGTCACGACTCGAAGTAAATGCATGCATGGCGGATTGGGGAGGTTGGAATGTGTTGAGATCATTTTCTTTTTATATAAGTGGGGAGAATGATACCGTACAAATAGAGTACTACTATTTTTAAATAAATGAAAATTAAATATCGATTATTAGAATCGAACTCCTGATGTTAAAGTAATTTTTACTAAAAGATGAAATTATTGGGTCACCTCATAATTTATTTTTAAGGAAAGATAGATACATTCTCAAATGGTTACATTCCAACTGGGTTAAATTCTTCGACAATTATATTATAAATTTGCCAATGAATTCTATATTGCAGAAACATAAAATCCGAGCAGTAAAAAAAGATGAAACAATCTTAATTACTGGCTTATTATTATGCTATATACTTTTTTTTTTTTTAACGTATATTGGGGGAGGGTGATAAATACTGATTCTCAGACTCGAACCTATGACATTGATGTTGAACTGGTTTACAACCAAACACTGAAATCATTGCGTAACTAACTCATTCGGTATTATTATCCTATATAGTAACTCTTACAAATCCCAAATAATTTTCTAATCCTCTAAAGTTCATAAATCAAAATTACAAACTGCAAACATCAAAATAAGAAAACTCATCATTCATACAGGAACAACTTCTATGAACTTCAACTCCCAATGGTTTTGACAATCTCTTCTCATAAGCTTCACTTGAATTGCAAATATTGCTCAAAGCTACAAGCAACTCAACAATGGCGGCCTCCGTCTTCTTCCTATCTGCATAATGGAGAGTCTGCAGCAACAACACATGCGAGCTCGAACCGCCATGGCCGGGACCGGGAGCGGTAGGCTGCTTCTCGATGCTCTGTTCTGAATGCCACGCCTCCATATCATGAGCCATTGGAGCTAACCACTGCAGTATTTTCGCCATCGCCGACTTCCACTCCGCCGCCATTACCGGGTGGTACAGAGACGGCTGCCGGACTTTCGCCGGCGATTTTAGCCGTGATTTCAGAGCCGATCTGATGCTCGCCGGTAACATGTTGAAGAGTTTGTCACGATCCTCGGTTTCGATCAAGTGAGGAGCTGATGCGAATTTCTCGATCAAAATTACAATTTTTCCGTAATGAATTGCTAAGGCTGCCGCGCTGAGGGAATTCGGAAATGGGTTTGGTAGATTTTCTTTGATGAAGAATGATGAGATTGAATAATGGCCGCCATTGATTCGTCTGGGTGACCTCAATGCTCTGTTTTCAACTCTGTTTTTTAGATTCAACGACGACGTTTTTTGCATCGCCGTCGACGGATTCCTGAGATCAATTCCGCTGTATTTACAGTCATGAAATGATGGAAAACGGGAAAATTGAGAAATTGTTTTACTTTCACCAGAAATCTTCATCAATGGCTGACTCTGTTTTTTCCCCTGTTCTTCAAATTCCGATCTCCGGCAATTCGCGGCCGGAAAATATAGCTCTGGCCGCCGAAGTTCATTAACCCCAAAAACAATTTTGATTCGCTCTATAATCGTAATAATCGATCTCATAAAAAGTCTAACAATGTAATCAAACGTTCTGTTCCACGGCGAAATCAATTTCAAGCTCTGAACTTGCCGGCGATGCCACGAAATTTTCTTCCGGTGCTTAAACGACTTTCCCGTAAAGAAACTCGCCGTCGTCCGCCTCAAATTCCGTTCAACCGCCGCGAGAATCTCCATCTCCGTCGCCAGCTCCTCCGTGAGCGCCACAAATCTCTGCATTTTCTTAACCCTTCTGTCCATTTTCTTCCATTTGTACTGCCAACCAAACCACTGGAATTCGTTCTTCAATGGGTTCTTAACGAACTTTTCAAATTCATGGATGACAGGATCCGTACATTTGGACCCGAATCTTGTGATTGATTTTGCGATGTATTGAAGTTCTTGGACGATTTCTTTCATGAAAAGTTCCGTTAGGAATTGTTCGTCGTTTGAAATTAGTTTCTTGATTCCGGTTAAATTCGAGAGGTTTTGCATTGCTGTTGTGAATTCGCTGTCTTGTAATTGATTCCATAGCTGAACGAGTTTTGACATTAGAGCTGTGATTTCGAACGATAAGAAACCGATCGCCGCCGTGTCTGGCTCCGGCGGCGGCGCTACTTTGGAGGAAACCCACCGGAAAGTTGAACTTTTTGTGATTCGCCGCTCTTTTGCCATTTTTTCCGGCGAGGGGTTTTGAATTATTTGTTCAAGTCTATGCTCTGAGAGTGAGAAGAAGGGATCAAGAACATAAGTTTCATCGAAATTAAAAACTTAAAACGTAAAAACAAAAACTGTTATTGCTTTTTTTTTTCCACATAAAATTATTTGCTTTTTCACTACCATAATAATAGTAAATGAGAAGGAAATAAAAAACTATTAGAGAATATGAGATTTCACCTCAAAATCAATTGGTAATGAGAGAAATAACTCATATCTCTTTTATATTGATGTTGGACTCCCCACTTTTCCAATGTGGGACAATTGAGATCTCAACATACCCCCTCAAAATAGTGCCTCTTTTGGGCTCACCATTCTTGAATCGGATCTCAATTTCATTCTTATTGGACCTATACCCGTTTGGGTTTTATGGGCTCTGATACCATATTAGAGAATATGGGGTCCCACCTCAAAACCAATTAGTTTTGAGATGGATGTCCACACTGTTTTACATGGTATCAGAGCCCATTAAGCCCAAACGGGTATTCGGTCCAACAAAAATGAAATTGAAATCTGATTCAAGATTGGTGAGCCCAAAAGAGGCACCATCTTCAGGGGGCATGTTGAGAATCTCACATTGATAAGAAGAGGATATCTCTAAATGTTTAAAAGGCAGGTGGACTACTCCTCTCATTACCAATTGGTTTTGAGATGGATGTCCACACTGTTTCACAAAAACGTAACTAGATTTTTTGTCAACCCTTTTAATAATGAATTGATTTTTTCGGCTCTTTGGATCAGAATTTGATTTTTTTTTTTTAATTAACTATTTTTTTTAAATCTCTATATCATTATTTTCGTCATTTAATTAATTTAATTTCTTCCCAAATTTCAAAAAGGAAAACAAGTTCTAATTTTTAGAAATTGACTTATTTTTTAAAAATAAAAAAGGGGTTTGTTTTTTTTTATTTAAAAAATTAGGTTTGTATTCTCACAATTTATGTACTTTAGTGGTGGTCTCTCGTATATAATTATTTGAATTTTAATCCAAATTTCTATTTAAAATAGGGATTGATTTTCGAAAATATAGATTCAAAACTTGATAACAAATACAAAGAAATCTATAAGTTTACTCTTGAAAAAAAAATTATAAAATAAAAAAATTAAGATCCAATTTTGATAATCATTTTATCTTTTTGTTTTTGTTTTTTTTTTTAGTACTTATCTTTTTGTTTTAAATGTTTGAAAATAAGCTGCTTTTAATTTATGAATTTCCTTATCTTGATAAATAAATTATTCTTCCAATATAAAAAAGAACATACATATAAATTACTCATAAAGAATTTAAATGAAAATAATTTTAAAACAAAAAATCAAATAATTACATTAAAATTATTCTGAAGCAATGTCATAAATTTTCACATGGTAATCACATTTTAAAAAATTGCTGGACAAAAAAAATTATGCAGTTATTTTTGCTTCTATAAAGCAATGGTCTAAGTGTGTCATGTCTAGAAATAAAAGCAAGAAACTATAAACAAAACCCCCCTTTTTCTTTTTCTTTGTTAAGAAAGGAAAACAAAACTGAGTTTAGTAAAATAGAAACGTTACTCAAAATAGAAACCTGTAATTATATAGTAAAAATAAATAAGTTATAAGAAAAGATATTATAAAAGTCATAAATTAAACAAAAATAAATAATTTAGTTAAAAAAAAGGATAAAAAAGAAGAACACATGCTTACTTGGGAGGTAAAATAGTTTACGTTAAAATGAATAAAAATCTATATTTGGAGTGAAATGATATGAAAAAAAAGGTTGAGAGAAAAATAATAATGACAAAAATAAAGGGAGATAACAACAATTTATTATATTTTGAAACTCACACCAAGGGAAGAATTAGAATGACATCGAAAAATAGATGATTCTGAAATCAATTCCAAAACCATGTTTAAATATAGTGAACCAAGGTTCGGATTTGGATTCCAAACCAACCTCAAACTAACCCGTGAACCAAACATCGCCTAAGTGTTCTTTTTTTTTTTTTTGCAGGAAAGATCTAAATGCAATATCTGATACCTGTTTGGCTGGCGAGAAAGCTGAAAGAAAAAGAAGAAGAAGAAGCGGGTGTTTGTGAAAAATGAGAATAATGAGAAAATGGAAGAAAAGTAGAGTTTAAATATAAATATATATAAAAGAGAGAGAGAGATAATATAATTGACCTCAAAATGAACGCGACGACTCGAATTTGAAGAAAATGTGTGAAAGTAAAACTGTAAATTACGACAACGTAATTTAAGTTTGGTTTTATTAAGAACTTAGCGGCTTCGGAATTTCCATCGCCATTAAATTATTTTTATTGGAACATTTTATTTGCTAAAACCAAAGTTTTATTGAGGAGCATATTCTTCTCTTATGAAACCATGCTCTGCCTTGTACCCTTCGCTCTTCCCAATCTATATAGTTTTTCATATCCAAAGTCTTATCTTTTTACCTAATTTAAATATACACTTTTTTTCAATGCATCATGAGCTACCGACTCAAACTTCACATGTCTTAGATCAATATCTCTATCAATAAAGATATATTTGATGGGGGTTTATTGGAGAAACTTATAAGATTATTCAAATTCATAAAATAATTACAAGTTTGATAAATAATATAGAACAGAGACCTAAGTAAATCAATACAATTGTAATCCAAACCTCCGAACCTTAATAACTTCGTTGCTATAACTAATTATTACGTTTGTAATTTTTTTATGATAGTTTAATTATAGCAACATTTTAAAAACAATTCGATTACAACAAATTATGTATGCGATGAAAGTCTATCATTTTTTATCGAAAATTTGATAGAATTTATCATTCTCTATGTGATGAAAGTCTATCAATTTTATCGGTAGTTGATTCTCCTTTATTGATAGAATCTAATGGAAGTTTATCAATTTATTTTATTTACTAGTAATTGATTCTATAAATCTATCAATATGAAAGTCAATCAATTTACATTTTTTTGCTATATGTGCAAATATTTTCATTATTGTGTTATTCATGGAATATTTTAGTCTTGAAAATTTTGCATGTATATTAAAAAAAAGTAAAATAATTCCATGTATAGCACAATTTCCAAACTTATTTATTTGTGGCAGAAAAATGATTGAAATGTATTTATTTGCATTGTTCAATCACTCAAAATCAATTGAAGTCTATTAGTTGAACTGATAAAAATCTAAAGTCTATAAGTTGAACTGATAAAAGTCTATTAATTGAACTTGATAGAACTCTAAAGTCTATCAGTTCAAATGATAAAAGTTTAAAATCTATCGGTTCAATTGATAAAAGTCTAATAACGTTATAATAGAAATTTTGAGCAAAATATATTAAGGATGAAATTATTTTTAAAAATTGATTATAATTGTAATGAATAGCAAAAGAATATGAAAACAAATTCTCCATATATAAAGTAAAAAATTAAAATTGATTGTGCATGCAACAGAAATCCGTTGCAACACACATGTCAGAAAGTAGTAGCAGCCACAGGTGCACCGCCTGCTCACACCTGTTCTCCAGCACCTTCCAATCGCTTCATTAAAATCCCCTAAATCTCAAATCCCACTTTTAAAAACCAGGAATCCGATGGACGAGGAGAAGGGGAAAGTGACGATCCGAGCGGTGAGCCGCGACGAGGAAGGCAAGAAGCAGTGTAGTTTCAGTAATTTGCAGGTTTTTATGGGGTTTGTTTTTGCTTTCAACTTAGTTGTGGGAAATCGCAAATAAGAAAATGAACAACTCTTCTTTTTCGTTTCCTTTTGGAAAATTCCTTTTTAATCCCTAGATTTAGTTTTATACTTCTTTCAAAAATAAAATAAACCTAAAATATAGGTTTTTTATTTCGGGAGGGGGACAAATACTAATTCTCGAGTTCGAACCTATGAAGCTGCTGTTGAATTGATTTACAACCAAATAATGAAATTATTGTGTCACTCACTCATTCGATACCTAAAATATAGGTTTAGTTTTTGGATTAGTTCTCAAGTTAGAGTAATTTATTTCATTTGAAATAAATCCTTGTTTTTAATCTTTGTTGTTTTAAATCTTTCACAAATTAAGTATGTGAAAGTTTGTTATTCACCATAAAATTTATAAATCTATATATGTTAAGTGAGTTATTTATGATTATAAAAATTATAAGTATACATATATGGTCGATTGGTGAATTTTTATGCATAATATGTCATCTGATCATAAACAAATGCGTGGCGCGATTCGTTATATTTTAGTACGAATTCTTTTTTTCTTTATTATTCAAACATTAGAGGAAGGGGGATCAATATAATCTCATGGTTGCGATGTCACTGGAATATGTTTATATGGGCTTTTTTAGTACGTACTAATCCGTAATAATAGAAGGATTATGGTTCTTTCTATTTTGAATGAATTTCAAATATTTCGTCCCTATCATCTTGAAATCTTAATGCAACATAGAATAAAATACAATACAGTGAAGAAAATATTAATAATTTTAATGCAACATAGAATAAAATACAACATAGGTGAAGAAAATAACGTAACACTCTATAACCTTTGAGTGTTGAATATACAATAAACTTTACGGGTAAATTGTGAGAAGGGAACCTTTTTACAAATCATTTATCAAAATGGGTTTGTTTCAAAATCTTTTATCAAAAGGGGTTGTGGCGACCTACCGAAAAAAGAGGAAAACAATCAACTGATTTGCTTATGTTTTTTAAATATGAATGAATTAATTTCCAAAATTTTGTTTTTGAAATCGGAACTTCCATAACCGATCCACTATTCTCAATTTAAGGGGGTTAGTTATTATTTACGTAATTATCTTTATTTTTCACTTTTTTTAGAGATTTTTCTTAATTTTCTTCCCAATAAAGTATTATATATATGGGCTTTTTCATGTATAGCAAAATAGGGTAAAATAATTCCATGTATAGCATGTAGCAAATTCTACAAACTGACAAAAAAGCCCACACTGAATATGTCAAGTATTATATATATATATATATATATATATATATATATATATAATAATTTTCACAGCTTCGCGCCCATCCAATTTTGTATGAAAGTATTGATTATAAAAAAAATGTTTGCAAGAATTGAAGCATTTTTATAATATTGTATAAATATCGAACATTTTCTTCTTAATAATAATAGTAGAACATCAATACAGTAAGTAACACAATGTAATGAAATTTAGACATTATTTAATTGAGAAATATTTAGACATGCGAGTAAATATTAATATATGTGTCCAATATAAATCACATTCTATTTTTTAAATTTAAAATAAAATAGAAGGTGATTTATATTTTTTTTTTTAAATCAGAAGGTGATTTATATTGAGTATATATGAACATTAATATTTAAGTTATGGACATATGTGATCTAAATATTTCTCTTATTTAGATAATATTTTATATATTTAAATGTAGTTTTCTTTTTGGATTTAATTTAAATGTACATTTTATTGTTCATATCATTAATAATAAAATATTAAACATGTAAATTAGTTTTTTTTTTTAAAAAAAAAAAACTTAACATCTTAGTTCAATAACAAAAAAATTAAATGAAAAAACTAATTATATAAAATAATAGCTGACATGTAGCTAAAACGAGGGATGTGAATTGATAATGGACTTACAGATTTGAGAAATTAATAATGCAGATTTGGAAAATTAATTTAATTATTTCCTTTTTTTCAGTTAGTTTGACCAAGTTAAATCGTTTTCATTTTTAACGTATGTGGCCTCTCTTATAGAGAGGCCACAACCCAGCTTTTGATGAAAGGTTTTGAAATAAATCCATTTTAACAAATGGTTTGCAAAAAATACCCATTTTCATAATTTATCCGAACTTTACTACTAAACAGCACACTGACTTTTTCGGAATTACTTATTTCAATTAAAACATCCTCAATATTCTTATTTATTTGGTATGACTTTAAAGTTATTTGTATCTATAATAATATAAATACTCATTAATAAAATATACATAATATATTCTTGATTGTTGGAGTCAAATTGTGCTCACTTCAACTATTGTTATGGGCCTTATGCACTCCAAAAGTGATTTGGTAATTATTTTCTAGATTTGACATTATTTTATATCTTCAAACCAAATTAGATAACTAATCGCGTCACCGACCCATTCGGTATGTTTGATTATTATTAGTTGACAAATTTTACAAAATTTGTAAATCATAGTCAGTTCAATCATCATTGAAGCATTCATATAGCTCAAAGTTTATGATATACCATAATTCAATGGTTGGACATATTCATAGATTCAAATTCTCTCGTCCCCCCATTTAATTAAAGGGCTATAACCCACCATTCCATTAATAGCCAATTCTAAGTCCCTCACAACCACACTGTTTTTTTAGCAACAAAGAAACAACCACTTGTCCTCAAAAGAGAACTTTTAGAACTACCCACCATCCAAAACTTTTTCCTATAAATTCCCATCTTCTTCATTCTCATCCCTCACCTTCACCAAAACCATCATATTCCTCCATTGCTTTTTTTCTCTGCTTCTGCAACAATTCTGCAGAAGCAGATTTTAATAAACAAAACCAAAACAAAACAAATAAATCATTTTTCAAAAAAAAAAAGAAAAAAAAACCAACCCTTTTTCCTTTTTCCTAAATAAATAAATAAATAATCTTCCTTTTGAGACACAGAAATGGAGCAGCTTTCAGCAGCGGCATTTCTCCCCGGAGCATTTTGGGCGGTGGGCGACGGCATCCCGGCCCAGCTCCTTTTTGTTTGGAACATGATCAGAGAGCCGGTGGTTGCTCCTCTGCTTCAATTCGTGATGGCGATCTGCTCTGCATTGTCTGTCATGCAGTTCGTCGAGAGGATTTATATGGCCGTTGTTATCGTTGCGGTGAAGCTGCTCGGTCGAACGCCGGAGAAAATGTATAAATGGGAAGCCATTAAAGATGATGACGAGCTTGGAACCTCTGTGTTTCCTATGGTTCTTGTTCAGATTCCCATGTTCAATGAAAGAGAGGTGCTCTCTTGTTTTCTCTATTTTTTCCTTTCACTCAATAATTATAATTATAATTATAATTATATATATATATAAATTTATATTATTATTAAAAAAACATTTCGGTGTTAGAGATATTATTCATCAACGCTAACTTAGTAGCATTATAGGCAACATAAGCAGTTAGTATTAGTGTACGTCCAATGATTAGAGGTTTTGGGTTCGATTTTCCACTCCCAATTATTATAATCTCAAAGAAAGAAAGAAAAACTTAGTGACATTATGAATATAATCAACATCTCGTGCATTTGAACCCTAAAAAACATATTTATTAGGGGTGTTCATTGGTCGATGTGAGTTTTTGGTGAAAATTGATAGGTGGATAAATCTATTAGGCCGGTAGGTTATTTTATTTATTTTTTAATTAAAAAAACATATTTATCATATAATTCTTTTAATATAAATTTAAGAATTAATTTTAGAATCATTTTTAGAAACACCTTGTTAATTTTACAATAATTTAATGATAATTCTAATTAATTATACGAAAAATATTAATATTTTATAAAATATGTTAATCGAATTGATCGACTTAGACTTGAAAATCGACCAATTGCTCTTTTTTACGTCGGGGTTTCTGTAGGTTGAATCGGTTTTTGGAGAATGCATGAACACTCCTAATAATTATAAGGTTTTGGAGCTATAACCTTAAGAAAAATGTTAGAAATTGACATGAACATCTTCATTTCACCATAGGTTTATCAATGGTCGATCAGAGCTGCTTGTGGGCTATCATGGCCTTCTGATCGACTGATGATACAAGTTTTGGATGATTCAACAATCCCGGCCATCAAGGTACATATCAATGACATTCCATCTCAAAATTAAAGTATTTTTTTATTCTCACAATAAACGAAACAAAAATGACTGAATTGAGCAGGAAATGGTGGAGCTTGAGTGCAAAAAATGGGCAAACAAAGGTATAAACATTAAGTATGAAGTCAGAGAAAATCGTACTGGATACAAAGCTGGTGCATTGAAAGAAGGCATGAACCGTAGCTATGCAAAGCAATGTGATTATCTTGTCATCTTCGACGCTGATTTTCAACCCGAATCCGATTTTCTTCAACGATCTATTCCTTATCTTGTCCATAATCCTAAACTCGCCCTCATTCAAGCTCGATGGATATTCGGTAACACACTACTTTGAATATTATTTTTTGTTTCAACCATGGCTAGATAAAAGTAATGAATGAAGCAATATAATTAGTGGCTTATCTATAAAACTATGTTATTGCAGTGAACTCAGCTGAAAATATGATGACAAGACTGCAAGAGATGTCATTGGACTACCATTTCACGGTCGAACAGGAAGTCGGCTCCGCTACCCATGCCTTCTTCGGTTTCAATGGTACAAACTCAAACTCTTCTTTCTACCTTCTCACTAGCTCAAAGTTTCTCATCCTAAAGTCATTGCTCGACATTCGATCCAGGCACGGCAGGGGTATGGAGAATAGCTGCAATCGAAGAGGCCGGAGGGTGGAAGGATCGAACCACGGTGGAGGACATGGATTTGGCCGTGCGAGCTAGTCTCAAGGGCTGGAAATTCTTGTACCTCGGCGACCTTCAAGTAACTTTTTAAGTTCTAAAGATATTCAAAATCCAATATGATGTCAGTTATTCTCATGTTTGATGAAACTATTCCATGTCAATAGGTTAAAAATGAATTGCCAAGTACTTTCAAGGCCTTTCGTTTTCAGCAGCATAGATGGTCTTGTGGCCCTGCAAACCTTTTCAGGAAAGTGGTCTTAGAAATAGCAACAAACAAGGTAACGACTCAACTTCGGTGGATAAAGGTTTTAAGTTTCTAGGCAACATGATAAGATCTGGGAATTTCTTAATGCAGCAAGTGACACTGTGGAAGAAGGTGTATGTGATCTATAGCTTCTTCTTCGTTCGGAAGATCATAGCCCACATCAACACCTTTCTTTTCTTCTGTATTGTTCTTCCAGCAACTGTTTTCGTGCCTGAGGTTATAATTCCAAGATGGGGAGCCGTGTATATCCC
Source organism: Sicyos edulis (assembly GCA_036507275.1). Lineage (NCBI taxonomy): Eukaryota > Viridiplantae > Streptophyta > Magnoliopsida > Cucurbitales > Cucurbitaceae > Sicyos > Sicyos edulis. The sequence continues at coordinate 43,355,255 of CM071847.1, read as the reverse complement.
TACAGCAACGACCATTCTTAATGCGGTCGGGACTCCGAAGTATGTTTCTTCTCATGCTTCTACTGTTAGAAGAACAATGAACCTCCATGTTGAGTTAGAAATGATTTGCAATCTTGTTCCAAATTCTAAAAGCTTATTGGGTTGTTTCAGGTCAGTACACTTGACGGTTTTCTGGATCATGTTCGAAAATGTAATGTCGCTACACAGAGCCAAGGCCACCCTTATCGGCTTATTAGAGTGTAGTCGGGCAAATGAATGGGTTGTCACTGAGAAGTTAGGAGATATTCTCAAGGCAAAAACAACCTTAAAAGCAAACAAGAAGAAACCAGCGTTCATAATTGGAGATAGGTACTTCCCACTTCTTCCCTAACAACTACGAAATTATACGCTAAACATTTCCTCCAACTCTCCTTTTTAACCAATGACCATCGCAGTCTCCAAGGAATGGCATAGTAGTCAAAGACTTGAGCTTTGAGAGTATGCTCCCCTCAAAGTCCTGGATTCGAAACTCAGTTGTGACATTACTCCTTCGATGTCTCTAGTGTCAGGCCTTGGGACGGGCGTGATCACCTTGTTTAAAAAAAAAAAAGGAAGTGATTATGTTATCATCTCTAACTTGAGTTCTGATTTTGTATATTGACAGAGTTCATATCACGGAGCTTGCGATCGGAGTCTACCTCTTATTTTGTGGATGCTATGATTTGCAATTTGGAGAAAACAACTTCTTCGTTTTCCTTTTTGTTCAATCACTTTCGTTTTTCATTGTGGGATTCGGGCATGTTGGCACCATTGTTCCCAGCTCTTAGGTGCTCTCACCAGGATGTAGATCCTAGTGCTTGCTTTAGCTAAGTCTTACCAAGTCTTTGTCTATTTGAAAAAAATGGAAGCAAAAAGGCTGAAAGGAAGCTAGCTTGTATATATAGAAGAAAAAAAAAAGAATGGAGATCACAAAAGAGCGAAGATGTTGTAGGATTAGACGATGAGTTCTGGTGTAACCTTTAAGTTTTTTTTATGATTATTGTATAACAATGAACTGTTCATCTCTTCATTGTCCAATGTTTGCTTAGCTGCAAATATACTAATTACTACAAGCCTAAATACCTTATTGCTAACTTAACCCAATATGACATAATAAAAGGATAAAATATGAACAACTTAAATAGCATTCAGAAATGGTATAATTGAAATATTCTAAAGTTTGCATATTCAATTAAGTGATGATAGTGATATATTTAGTGAAATGCAAGAAAATCCATCCTCAACAGAGAAACGACTTCGTTGAGGCATTTCGTCGAACAGTTTACAGGCATGCCAAATTAATCACACACTATTTCTCATCATAGAACATGAAGCATAAAATGCAAGTGAAATCACCAAGAACCTAGCACATGAACTCAGAAATTTATTCTAACAAATGCATTTCTCATCCCATTTATTCGCAAAAATTGAAATAAAGGAAACTTAGGGCCTATTTGATAACGTTCCCGTTTTTTGTTTCTTAGTTCTTGTTCCTTGTTTTTGTGGAAAATTAATTTAACAGAAGAAGCAAAATTGTATTTGGAAACAGAGAAAACAAAATACAGAGCAGAATTTGTTGAACACAATCTTCACATCATGGATTTTCCATTTCACAATATATAGGCAAAATAAAATCCTAAAAATAAATTGCACATTCCCACTTCCTAAAATCTAGTATCCATTTTGTCACTATTGCACGATCGCATTAAGGCCTAAAAACTAGAAACACGTTAATATTATTATTAAAATAATACATTTAAATCATAATTAATAAATAAAGAAAATAATAAATAATAATTAACATCCTCCCTTAATTCTGATTTGGAATGATTTTAAAACTGAGCAGATTTCTTAATTTGATGAAAACATCAATCTTCATTGGCTTAAAAATATCTGCAATCTTCCATGGGATTTTCCATTGCTTTTGTGTAGTTTCCATTCTAGCTACAGAACTTTCTTCATAATCAAAGCCTTCTCTTTGCTTAAATCCCTTCGCCACTAACATTGCTTTATGTTTGCCAATTTCACTATTTGATTTCACTTTGATTTTATCCATACACTTCACATCAATTGCTTTGTGTCTTTTTGGACTTTTTGGAAAATCAGTCTGCCATGTATTGTTTTTTTCCATTGCCATCAATTCTTTGTTCATAGTCTTTTGCCATTTTGGATTTTTGATGACATCTTCATTGAGTTCTGAATCTGAAAAAAAAAAAGTAAAATGGACTAATTCTCCATCATTATCAACTTCATCATCAACATTAACCTCGTAATCTTGAAGATGTGGAGGTTGTCGTCGCTCCCTTCTTTGCCTTTCCATAGTAGTTGCAATTGGAGTTGCAACTTCTGGTTGAATTATAGTTGTTTCTTCATTGACTCTATCTTCTACATCCTGCATCCTCATTCAAAATATAAATGTAACATTTTGTTGAGTCTATGTCACCTTTTGTATTCCAATCCCATACCTCGTCTTCTGCAAATGTAACATCACGACTTACTATTACCTTGTTTGTCATTGGATTGTACAATTTGTACCCTCCTTGCTTATATCCAATGAAAATGGTCTTCACTGCCCTATCATCCAACTTAGATCTTGTTGCCTTAGGGACATGGGCATAAGCAACTGATCCAAATATCTTCAAGTGTAACATTGGGTTTGAATCCACTCCATGTCTCAGTAGGAGTTGTGTTGGGAAGACTTCTGGTAGGTGATCTATTCAACAAATAAACTGCACATGATACAGCTTCAGCCCAAAAATAATTTGGCATACCTTTTGCTTTAAGCATGCTCCTAGCCATATCCATAATTGATCTATTCTTTCTCTCAGCCACTTCGTAATGTTCGGGAGTGTAGGGAACAGTAATGTTATGTTGCAATCCAAGCTTTTCACAATGACTTTTGAAATTAATGGAGTTGTACTCACCTCCTCCATCACTACGCATCATCTTGATTAATTTACCACTCTATCTTTCCACAAATGCTTTAAATATTTTTAAGCAGTAAAATACCTCATCTTTGCTCTTCAACAAATAAATCCAAGTTTTCCTTGAAAAATCATCGATAAATGTCAGAAAATACTTGTTCCCTCCAATTGATGATATGTTCATTGGGCCACAAACATCTGTATGAACCAACTCCAAAAGAAATTTCGCATGCCAAGGCTGCTTAACAAAAGTTGTCATGTGATTCTTTCCAAAAATACAAGCTTCACATAATTGATCAAGGTGATGATTGGGTAAACCTTTCACTAAATTATGTTTGGAAAGATTTTCCAAACTTCGAAAATTTAAATGTCCAAAACGTAAATGCCATAACCATGATTCATTCTTCACCATAGCATTCAAGCACTTGAAATCACCCATATTAAAATCTACTGGAAACATACAATTTTTTTATAAAAAGGTTTCAAGAATCATATTACCTTCTTTATAAAAAATTGAGAATTTATTTCCAGAGACGTGCATCACATATCCTTTTTCGGCCAACTGTCCCATACTCAACAAATTATTTTTCATATTAGGTACGTAGAAAACATTTGAAATGTATCTTTGACACAATTCTTCAATGTTATAAGAATTCACCCTTTTCTAGTCACCGGAACTAATCTTTCATCACCAAATTTCACTTACGTGCGAAACGATTCATCAAAATCTGCAAACAGTTCTTTATGGCCACTCATGTGATTTGTGCAACCAGTATCCAAATACCAAGTCTGGTAGTTTGGAGTTTCATTTGATGTGGCTATCATTAATAATGCATGATCCTCTTCGTCATAATCCTCTTCTTGTGCACAATTGGCAATTTGATTATCACCTTTTGATCTGCACTCATTTGCATAATGGCCAAGCTTGTGGCAATTATAACATTATATATTTGATTTATTGTATTTACCTCTATATCCACTGCGACCACGTCCTTTTTGCCAATAGGAATTTGAATTTGGATTGTCGTTGGAACCCGTATTATTTTGGTCACCATCCCCATGATTCTGGCCACCACGACCTTTGTTAGAATAGCTACGACCACATCCACGACCTCTACCTGGTGAACTTGAGCTATTAATTGAGGCTTGTGCTTGTAAAACCTGTTCAATTGGTTTTTCAATTTTACTGTCATTCATCCGCTGCTCATGCGCCTTTAGGGAACCAGACAATAACCTTACTGTCATTTTTTACAGGTCATTGGCCTCTTCAAATGCAGCAACAACATGTTCAAATCTGGGAGTTAAAGATCTTAAAATCTTCTCCACCTTTATCTGCTCTGAATGTGTTTCATCATTGATCTTCATTTGGTTTGCCAGGGCAAAAATCCTATTAATACTCATCAACAGTTTCTGTAGTCTCCATCTGCAGCAACTCATATTGGCGTCTTAGAGTTTGAAGACGCACCCTCTTGATTTTGTCATCACATTTATAAAAGGTTGACAAAATGGTACATGCCTCATTTGAGGTTATTGCTCATTCGATCTGCTCAAATGTCTCATCATTCATCCCTTGGTGGATGAAATACAACGCATTTTTGTCCTTTTTCTTTTGTTCGCGATGCCCTACTCGTTGCATATCAGTTGCCTTTTCAGCTAATGCAGAAACTCCATTTTCCACGATATCCCATAACTCATGGTAATCGAACAAAACTTTCATTTGTACAGACCACCGATTATAATTCTTCCCATGAAGAATAGAGACTGACAATTGAGTAGAATTGTTCATGATAACAGAAAAACTTAGCTCTGATACCAGTTGTAGGAAAATTAATTTAACAGAAGAAGGAAAATTGTATTTGGAAACAGAGAAAACAAAATACAGAGCAGAATTTGCTGAACACAATCTTCACATTATGAAATTTCCATTTAACAATATATAGGCAAAATAAAATCCTAAAAATAAATTGTACATTCCCACTTCCTAAAATCTAGGATCCACTCTGTCACTATTGCACGATCGCATTAAGGCCTAAAAACTAGAAACACGTTAATATTAAAATAATACGTTTAAATCAGAATTAATAAATAATAATCAACAGTTTCTTGTTTCTTGTTTCTAAATTTTTCAGAATAAGAATCAAGAATGTGTTTGATAACTATTTCTATTTCTTGTTTCTAAGAAAACCAAGAAACACAAACAAATCTTGTTTGATAAATATTTCTTGTTTCTCATCATTATTATTATTTTTTATAAGTATTTTATTAAAAAAAATGTGTTATAATATAGGGAATTCATCCTCCATAGCATATTTTTTTGCTCTTCATTATAATTATAGCACATTTTTTTTAAATAATTTCATCCATGGCACATTTTGCCCAAAATTGTTATTCTAACATCATCCTTATATCAGTTCAACTGATAGACTTTACATTTCTATCAGTTCAATTGATAGAATTCTATCGCTTCAACTAATAGACTTCTATCAGTTTAACCGATAGACTTTAGACTTCCATCAGTTCAACTGATAGACTTCAATCGATTTTAAGTGATTGAACAATGCAAATTGATAGACTTCAATCATTTTTGTGCCACAAATGAATAAGTTTGGGAATTGTGCTATATATGGAATTATTTTGTTTTTTTTTTAATATACATGCAAAATCCCCTTATAATAATACTTTGTAAATTTATCCTCCATAGCATACTTTTGACTCTTCATTACAATTGTAGCCCATTTTTTAAAATCATTTCATTCATAGTACATTTTTTCCAAAATTCCTATTTAGACTTCTATCAATTCAACTGTTGGATTTTAGATTTCTATCGATTCTACTGATAGACTTTAAACTTCTATCCGTTCAATTGATAGACTTCTATCAGTCAACTAATAAGCTTCTATTAGTTCAACTGATAGACTTCAATTACTTTTGTGCCACAAATTAATAAGTTTGGGAATTGTGCTATACATAGAATTATTTTGTTTTTTTTTAATATACATGCAAAAACCCCTATAGTGTATATATATATATATATAAATAATTTCAGAACTTAAAGTTCGAAAAAATAGAAAAAAACAAGTTCGATAACTATTTTTGTTTTTTTAAAAAAAAATATATAACATATGTTAAAATATTTAAAAATCATTATCACATTTTTACATGTTCTAATATAAAATAAACATTTATGAGAAAAAAAAACGAATGAATTTTAATGCGAAATTAACAACAAATTTAATATTTTATGTTTCACACAATTGTAAAATATTAGGGTAGTATTAAATAAATATCTTAAGAAACAAAATTTTCATAATAACAAAATTTTCCGGGTTCAAATGTATTAGAAACTAGAATAATAATAAAATAGACATATTACAAAATTTTAAAATTAACCTTTTTTTAATCAATGAAATCACCTATAATTTTAAATTGTCTTACATAGTAGAAAATTTAAAATTTATTCAATAAAAAACTGCAAAATTAAAAAAATAAAAATATAAGCAGTTAATAAACATACAAAAATAAAATAATTCAAAATTAAAACATATAAATATTGCAAAAAAGAAAGCCCAAAATAAGGTTTGAACTTGGGCAAAGTCTTTAAAATTTGCCTAACACCACCTAACCCTCAGCCACAACCATATTTTGTTAACTCAAGAATAGTTTGCCAACACCACCACCTAACCACATAAAATAATAGCTTTCAGAAAGAAAAAAAAAAGTATGGAACTCAAGAAACTTGTTTTTGGCAGTTTTTACTTTTTCTACCAAATATGAGAAACATTTTTTTTTTAATTTTTTAGAACAAGAAATGGAAACAATTATCAAACAAGTCTGTTTATCAAAAAATCAGAAACAGAAACGAGCAACAGGAAACAAGAACGTTATGAAACGGACCCTTATCTACTATCATTCAGAGAAGTTTGAGAATGTCATGAGCGCTGATGGGTTGAAGTAAAATTAATTATATTAATTAACACTTCAGGACATGTTGCTCTATATAATATTGATCATCGATCAACTAAAAAGCTTAAATTGATGAGTTGAGATAATTTATCAACTATTCTTACGGACATTTATGAATAAACTAGCTAAGAGATATTTATGGTTGCTATCTTGATCTCTCAAATCCAACAATATATTTATCACTAGTGACAGACAATTGCGATTGAATGTAGAAAGTTTAATAACATCAAGTAATTATAACAACTTAAATTACGTTTTTTTACACTACAAATTAAAAGAACTTCTACCCGCGATATGACTTGTAGAATTTTAGTAACTAGCCAAAATAATAGAGCCGACTAAAATGACTGTAAACACTCGAATAAATCAACCATTATGACAACGCTGAACGAATCCTATCTCGTTAAACATAACCCATATAAATAAACAATGCACTTCAAATCATCATAGTCTGGTCGAATGGTCAAGAGCGTCTTGAAAAATTAAGATGTTATGAATTCAATCTAATGATCACGTACGTAATGTACTATGGATTTACTTGATATTTAAATTTTGAATTTTGTAGTGAGACATAAGTTGCTCACTTGGACTAAAATTGTAAATTACTAGCTTTCTTTTTGTATAAAAATGAGTAACGTTTGGATAATAGCTAATTAAAGCATAACTCAACAACATGATTGTATATGTAATAATCAAGAGATTTGTTGTGGGTTATATAAACAATATGATAAATTATAAATTTGGCCCATGTAGTTAACTTGGGATAGATAGGATAATTTGAAATTGTAATAAAAATATTTACATTTATAGTATATTATTAATATTCATTATATAGTATTATTTTGTATTATTAATATTATATGCTATTATATTATTAATATTATATGCTATTAGTATAGTATTGTGTATTAATATAATATTATCATTAATAATACCGTATAATTGTTAATATTTACAATTATAATTGTTACTTTTTTTTGTTTGTAAATTATTTTTCAATCTGACGTATTCCTAAAAAAAATCCTTACGATTATTTGTGGTTTAAATTTTGGTATATATTGAAATGGACAAAAATAATATTATAATGCCTACTAAATTTAGTAAACTTTTTAAAGAAAATAATTTCCTTTTTTAAAACAAAAACAATTTCCTTTTATGCAGTCAATGATTATTAGATTTTATGACTTAAAATTATCATTTGGTTTTATTCCATCAATTAGCCGTAATTACTAAGTGTTAGTGGCGCAGTTGATTATGTTTGTAGTAATTCATTTTAACTCCACGGTCATGAGTTTGAGCTCGAAAATTCGTATTCCATTCTCATATTATTTGAAAGCATTTATGTCATGTATATAGAGTTTGTTGGTTCAATTTCCCTAATTTATGCTAAAAAAATTTCTTTTAAATGAAACATAAAATGCTTGCCATTCATCTTTCAAAATTTAAATCCAAACGACTTATTTATATAGATACATCGGAACTCCTTATAAAAAAAATATAATAATAATAATAAAACAAATAATGGGAAAAGCAAGCCCGCCGTCGGGCAGTAACGAGCCAGTAGTTCAACCAGCGGCCGTGGATTTAGGGGAGCAATAGTTGAAATTACACAATCCCGAGAAGACATTTGTTCCATTTTTGCACCAAATCATCATTTCCCCAAAGGGAAAACAAGTGGGTCGAGCTAGAAAATCAAATCAAGTTAACCCAGAATCGATTTCTTGAGAAAAAATGGATCTGGGTGTTCTTCTCAAAGCTTCAATCCCCTCTTGGGAAGCTGTAAGTGTTAATTCTATTGCTCCGAATAATCTGTATTTGTTATGGCTAAGTTTGATTTCTAATTCAACATGTTCGCTGTTCTTCAATCAGGTTGCTATCCTTCTCATCTTCTTCTTTTACTTGGCAATTGCTGGATCTGTTCTGCCTGGAAGAATCATCCCTGGAGTGATTTTGTCTGACCGCACTAGGCTTCATTATCGCTGCAATGGTTTTGTTATCTCATACGTAAATGCAGTTTATTAAGTTTGGTATCGATGATGTTGAGATATACCTTGAACTATGATACCCGACGATTAGTTAGTTGATGTTTTCGTATTTGAACTTTTATGCATTTTGATCGTATTTTGTTGAGACTGCACTGTATAAACTCTCTTAACACTCTAAGCCCTTTTGATCGTATTTTGTATCTCCTTAATAAAACCATTTTCTTCTCTGTTCGTGGATGTAGCTAATTAGTGAACATAACTGCAATTATAATTTCTTGGCAAATGAGTTCTGAATTTTGGGGGTTTTGTTTTTCTTCTGCTATAGGTCTACTTTCTCTTTTGGTGCTTGTGGGGCTCCTTGGGTCTGGTGTTAAGATGAATTATATTTCACCCACTGTAAGTGTTCATTGACTTTTAAATTATATTTGGATCATTCTGCATATTTGGCTCTGTAGACAATTTATTTCATGGGAAAGTTGAAATCATTTTTCTTCCTTGCTGTTGGTTGTTGTTCTTATTAGAAGCTTATACTACAACTCATATGTAGGCAATATCTGATAGAGGGCTGGAGCTGTTGTCAGCAACCTTCTGGTTTAGTGTCCTGGTATGTGAATCTTCAAGTTGAACATCTGAGCTATTTGCTATAGAGCTGACCGTTATATTCCCTTGGCATTGTATTAAATTGTGTTGGTTTATATAATTAAATTTACCTCAACCCATCAGCTTAAGTTATTGGTTCGATTGGCGATTTAACATAATTCAATGAATTGCTTACTGACATCTTTCTGCAAATGGACTTTTGCGTATTGACATCCCTGTTGACCTTTTGTTTTGACCTCCTGCCTTTTGAGATTTGAATGTTGGTGATTGGAAATCTATTGATAACAAAGAGGTGTAAGCCTAGGGAGATTCCAAAAGTTCATGTCTCTTCTAAGCCAAAAGCATATTAAACCATAAAGATACCCATCGAAGCCAAACCTGTGCATTTATGATTTATGATTTAAATACTTCCTCAATCCTCACACGTCTACGGTCTACTCAAGCATACATCATAGCCAGCCATGATTGTAGAAATCGAATAATCCTCAATCCTACAACCACTCTCACCTACACTTCTTTTTAATCATTTCCCGCTCCTTGCATTCTATTTCTATGATCAACATTAATTATCGGGGCTTACGGACACAAAAGAATTATTTCTGTTCCCCAACACAAAACTTCTTGTCACTCAGTAATAAAATAGTCGGTTAGAGTTAGAGTACACTTGTTTGTTTTTTAAGGTATCCCATTTTAATTCTGAGAGGGCTATATTTAAAGAGGACTTTGAGTTGACTTGTAAATTTCTAGGCACGTTCTTGGGAAGATTTCCTACAATGGCCAATAATAAGCTTGTTTCTTTGGCCCCCAAATCGTAAACCATTATGCATGAATTTGATGATTATTTGATTTCTATCATTAAAACACAATACTGGTACCATGATTCTTGTACTAAGACTTAAGAGGTTGTTGTTAGTAAAAAAAAATATATAATTTTTTCTGTTCATTAAATGTGGCCTCTAACTTCTGGTCTTCAATTATAAATTACTTCTCTAAATAGTAAAAAGTTAAAATTTTTTTTTATAAATTACTTCTCTTTTTCGAACTCCCCTTTTTAACATTCTCCTTATTATCCACTTTCAGGCTACATTTTTACTCTGCGTTGCTGGTTACAGTTCAAGTAGTCAAAGTTCTTCCCTAAAGCCTCATATCACAGGAAATATTATTCACGATTGGTACTTGATCAATTTTGGTTCCTTTTTCCATATATGTATAAGTGGTTCTCATTTTGTAGCATGTTTGTTTGGCCGAGATGTTTAAATCAAGTTAAGGAATTGGGTGCATAATGTTAAGAAATCTCTCCATATAAATGGCTTAACTTTTCTTCTCATTAACATTGTCAATTTTTCATATCTCATTACAGATGTAAACTAGATTGGCTATGAGATCTTCATCATATATTACCCTTTGAGAAAGAGATGAAGATAAATGTGTGAATTTTTATAGCTACGGTACATATTGTCATAACATATACTAACGCCAATAACATTTATTAACACCAAATTTTGTTTATATGTTCTATTGAGGAATCAGTTAAATGTAATGGCTAGAATTAAATTACTGAGGCTTATTGTGTATGACTTTAGGACTTTCAGCTTGTTTCATAGCTGAATGCCTGTTTGTGTTACATGATCATTTATATCTCAGAGCTTTCTAGCTTTATCGTTTGTTGTAAAACATTATTTGAGTGTCCGAAAAGGTTGCTAGTTATTGGCAGATAACAACTAGAAAATATAAGTACCTTGAGGGATTTGTGAGGAAGGACGATCGTTCATATTTATATTCAGTCCCTCCCCATCCAGCCCCTCGTGATTTTATTTTATTTTGTTAAAATCAGTATGGATTAATTTGGATATCTTTTTAAAATTTCTTGTTATGTTCTAAAATTAAAATCAAAAGTTAAAGCCATGTTTGATAATCATTTGAATTTTGGTTTTTAGTTCTTGAAAATTTAAAAAGAACCACAATATTTTTGCTTGCTAAATTCTTGAAGTTTGATTCGACCACTTATCTAAGTATCAGTCTTTATGCTGCTTAACAGGTGGTTTGGTATACAGTTGAATCCTCACTTTTTGGGCATTGATCTCAAGTATGTTACTTATTTTGAACTTCATCTGTGCCATTCAGGCATAATGTTATTATTTTAATCGCCACTTCTCATGTGATGATGCACATGTCTGCTTATGTTTACTGATTTCCAATATGCTTATTATCTTTACTAATATATGATCATTTGCACGTCGTTTTGACTAATGCAAGTTCTGGTGTTGATTTACTTTTTATTGCATTATTGGCATTATTATATATATCGACAAGGATGTTTAAATTCTTCATGTAGATTTTTCTTTGTGAGAGCTGGAATGATGGGCTGGCTACTTATTAACCTATCAGTTCTTGCAAGAAGTGTTTTGGACGCCACTTTGAGCCAATCAATGATCCTCTACCAGACATTTTGTGCGGTAAGTTTCACCAATCAATGGGCTGGCTACTTATTCCTTCATTTTTCTTTGATTTTGGTTGAATCTTATAGTTGGGTGTTTGGTCTAATATGTTGATTCAGTTATATGTCCTGGATTACTTCGTTCACGAGGAATACATGACCTCCACGTAAGTGCATTTTCGGATCATTCTTTCCTATTGTTTGGCAAACTTTAAAATGCTTGCGACTCAGTGTCTTTGCAATGTAAAAGGTCGTAGAGCTTATATTGGTGAAATTTCATGTCTGACTGTCACATATTGTGTTCTCTTGAATGTATAAAAGTCAATGATCTTTAACTTCAATAAGTCTTAGACACATACCATTTCCTCTAGCACTGGGGAAGCAAAAATGTGAATGGCATCCATTTAAATGTTCCAACTGTCTAGACTCTTGAGCTGAAGCTAATATGTTACTACTGTAGGATATCGGGCTTTTTTTTATATCTGTGAGTGTCCCGACGAGCTTACTTGCACCTTGACTATTCTTATAGGGCATCTTGTTTGATCCTACAATATTTGGATGTCAAAAGTACTCGTAGGAAATTATTTTCTAAGTAGGTGGCCACCATGGATTGACGTTGAACTCATTACCTCTTAGTTACTTCTAACACTTTTGACCACTAGGCTACTCTATGATGGTTTAGGATATTGGTTCTTGTTGACTCCTGGTTGTGTTTATTCGTACTACAATTTACAATAATTCTCAATCTGAGGTGGTTAGAAACTTTATCTTATTCGTATTAGGTTGCTTCTGAAACTTTATTTAGCCTAATTGGTTACTTGGAGACACTCGTGAACTCAGTTTTCCCCTTCACCAACTCTCTAATCAACAACCTAATTGGTTACTTTGTGTTATTCAGTGAATAATAGCTCTGATTGCATGTTATAAAAGTTTCCATCATGAGTTCTTAATTTCCAATTTCTCTTGAACTGTGTTCATTATACATTTTAAGCTTGGAGCACTAACTTCACTACACTTGCCATGCGAACTTGTGCAATCAAACTAAATATTGGCATGATTTATGTTTTGTAGATGGGACATAATTGCTGAAAGATTAGGCTTCATGTTGGTATTTGGCGATCTTGTTTGGATTCCTTTTACATTTAGCATTCAGGTAAATAATGAAATAGTTCACCAGTTCTCTACTGCCACTTAAGCATTCACATTCCCTCGCTCTTCGCTAAAATAATGAGAAGTTGCAAGTGCAGAACTTCCTTTAGGAGAACTACAGATATCATTCCGTACATCAAGAAAACAGAAAACTATAACACCGCTTGGTAGAATACAAGAAAACATCCCCACTAGAAAAAGAACTTGTAAATTATTCTTCTTCCACAACTTTTTAAAGAAACCTTCTTGAGATTTAAAATCTCATGAAAGCACAACTAAAAAGAATATTCGAGAGGTTAGAAGTTTGAATCCTCGCCTCTGCACGTCGAACTCAAAAAAAAGAGACACAAGGCTTTCCACAAAGACCTTTATCTTGTGTGCTGGGAAACGATGCTATTTCACAGACTTTCATCTCGTTATTAAAAGCCAGGATCATTGTCCCACTTTCTCTGACATTATTTTGTATTTTGTGTCAAAATGGATTCTCAATTCCACAATTTCAAATTTGAGACTCACCCATATGAGTTCAGATTGTCTTGCGCATCTGAATCATCGTCTTCATCCCTTAATTAATCTCATGGTGCTCTTAACATGGGCTCTATTTCTTGTTATATATATTGTTTCTTTTCTCTATTCATGTTAAACTATCTGTATATTTTAAGGATCATAAAGGATGGTAAGTTTATCTTGGGAAAAGTAACTTTTTCGTTCCTAGGTTTTGGGTGAAGTTTCTATTCAACACCTATGTTTCAAAATTAAACACTGTTACTCCTTGACATTTCAATTGTGCTCAATTTTGGTCCACATGTGTTTATTGAATTTTATTCTTTACTTAATTTCTCTTAACAATATAATTTATGGCAAGATCAAAATAATCACATAATCAATCTATTGGAATTTAAAGTTAGTCTAGTCATTATCTCAGTCAATATTTTGTTTTTTCACTAATGGTTTTGATATCTCTAGGATTAAAATTGGGCCTTATTGAAATATTAGGAGCAATAAATGTTTGATTTTGAAACATAAGAACTAAAAAGAAACTTCCCCAAAACGTAGGACTAAAAAGATACTTTTCCCACATATTTTCATTCAGCAAATTGTCTATGCATTACCTACAAAAGTCACTGATGTCTTTAAACTTGAAAAGACTTGATTTGCATAAAAAACAAAATTATATGTTTGCTTTTGTTACAGGGTTGGTGGCTTTTAACAAACAAGACGGAGCTAACAACAGCTGCTACCATAGCTAACTGTCTAGTCTTTTTAATCGGGTAGCTACCATGGCAGCACGACACGACTTATTGTTGACACTTTCTTTTCTCGTCTTGAAGGTTTGCTAAACGTGAGTTTTGTGTGTACTAATTTGGGCAGATATCTTGTGTTTAGAGGATCTAACAAGCAAAAACACATGTTTAAAAAGAACAACAAAGCGCTTATATGGGGTAAGCCTCCCAAAGTTGTTGGAGGAAAGTTGCTTGCTTCTGGTTATTGGTAAGATTTTCATCTATTTTGTTTACTTTTTATCATGGGTTTAACTTCCAATTGATTGTAACTTTGACTTCTCTGTAAGTATTTCTTTTAAAAACTGAAAGAAGACCAAAAAATTATTTGGTTGGTCTACGTTTGTCCTTAATAAGACTCTTCCGGACTGGGAACAAAATTGTTCTGATAGCTCTTTAGGGTTACATAGTTATGTTCGTGTTGAATTATGCTAAATCATAATAGGTTGGAGTAAATTTAATTATTTCAACCAACGCCCCTCTTACTTGTGGGCTTTAAAATAAGTCCCAATAAGTGAAAATTAATATTAGTTGAGGATGAAACAACTTGGTAGAGGTTTGCACCAAAAGCTTCCTGTGTTGATACCATATTGAATCATCGTCAGCTATTAGATAACTTGATGTAAATTTGATTATATCAACGGGTCGTTCTCCTTTCTTGTTTTCAATATCTTTTTTGTGTGTATTTTTTTCTAAGAAAGAGAAAAATAATTTCGATAATGGGTAAAGTTTTCTTGAACAAAAAAAATCTTTGAAATACTTTTTCAAAATTTGTATACAATCTTAGGGACAGGACACGTTCTTAAAAATGAAGACAAAAAATATGAAACAATCACTGTACACACATATTTCTCAAACACTATCAAGGAGAAATAGGAAACAAGAAACAAGGATATTACAGAGATGCCCCGTTTGATAACCATTTTGTTTTTCGTTTTTTGTTTTTGAAATTTAAGTCTACAATAACTATCCTACCATAACTTTTTTCTTATTTGGATATCTACATCTTACCTATATTTTAATAAACAAAACCAAAATTTGGAAACAAAAAAAAGTAGCTTCCAAAAGCTTGTTTTTGTTTTTGAAATTTGGTTAGTATTCATCTACTTTCTTAAGGAAAGATTGAGCACATGGTAGAAAATTTGAATAGAAATAGGTTTAAATTTCATAAACAAAAAACAAAAAACAAAGTGGTTATCAAACGGGACCTTAATTTTCCGATCTTCGAATTCAGTCTCATTGAGATCTTACATTTGGAAAATCATGGGGGTATTGTTTGGTAATATCTCTTAGGATGTGAGACTTTCTGATAGTAATACTTGCTCATGAACAGGGGAATTGCTAGGCACTGTAATTACCTTGGAGACTTGTTGCTTGCACTTTCTTTCAGCTTACCATGTGGGATAAGGTAATTATTTGGTTCCTCTTTCTTTGAAGGCAAAAGAAAAGAAAGAAGAAGTTATACAATCCCTTCATTTTTGCAGCTCCCCAATTCCATACTTTTATCCCACATATCTTCTCATTCTGCTAATATGGCGAGAGAGACGAGACGATGCTCGATGTGCCGAGAAATATAAAGACATTTGGGCAGAGTATACCAAACTCGTCCCTTGGAGAATACTGCCTTATGTTTATTAGCATCCTCAGATGTCGTTACCGGCTCAAAATGTGAACGCTCTGGTTGTCGAGATGTTTGCCTTCTTGTCTGGTATCATCTCTTTTATTCTTGTTGATAACACAACGATCATCTGTTTACCATGTTCATGGATTGTCTGCATTTTATAATGTCTATGTTAAGCTATTTCTTGTCTGCTCATTTTGTCTCTCTTCATTTTCTAGATTGTTAGAAATTTTTGTGACTATGGGAAAAAAATATCTCCTTTATTATCATATGTCTCTCTTTTACCCCTTTATTTAATCTTAATTTTGTAACCATTTATAGAACTTAGTCACTGGTACTAGACACGACCTTGACTTCAAGTCTTGGAGGCCACATTTAATCAGGTAAATTAATAGCCACAAAATTGATAACTAAGTGAAACTGATGTCTTGAAATTGATATCCTTCAATCAAGTGAAATTGATTAAAAACAATAAACATTGAAATATTTTGGTATGAATGAAATATTTATAAAAAAACTGTTATAATTAAAATAGAGATGCTGGAATTTACTATATATCCAAATTTCCAAAAATTAAGCATCAATTTTTTAGAATGTACTATTATAAGAGGGGAATTTGGGTGTAGCCAAGGCTGCACCCCACTCATGAGGTCACACACACATTTTAATATTTTTTTATTAAAAAAAGAAAGAAAGAAAAAAGTGGATTGAGATGTAGGTGCCACATATGTTGACTTCATGGGTGGGATGCGGCCTTGGCTGCCCCTCCTATTATAATGGTGAGAATGAAGATTTAAGTTTTATTATAAACTTTTTTTTTTTAAAATAAGTATGCTTTATAATTTTATTTATGCATAGCAGAAATATATAAATGCAAGCATGTTTGGATAGTTAGATGAAAATAGATTGGAAGTACACCAATGATAAGAATAGAGAGAGTAATGCACATGTATGATGTCTGAGGACAAATATGGAAAATAGTGTAAATTGTGCTGGCAGTGGCAAGCATGAAAAGTATCATTGTTATGTATGTGCATCCCCCACCTATAAATCGTATAAAATGTTAGACTAAAATCGTGATATGTATTTTTTAAAAAAAAAATTAGTAAACTATAATCTATGAAATTTATATATTTTCACATTTACACTTAAAAAACACAATAAACTCATACTTTTTAAATTTTAATTAGTTGGGAAAAGAAAGAAGTTTAAGGAGATTTGAATTCGAAGGGATTTTGAATCCTAATATGTCCATCCACACAGAAGAATGTTAATTTTGTATGATAATTATTTTATTTTTTTAAATTTAAATATATAAGTATTTTACTATAGGTTTTTTTTTATTTGAATATTAAAATTATCTGTGTTTTTAAAAATCAAACTAAAACTTAAAAAAAGAAAGAAAGATTATTTTTAAAATTTGATTAGCATTAACACAATTTTCTAAAGACGTCAAAATACATGATAGGAAATTTGAATAAAAGTAAGTTAAATTTCGAAAACGAAAAAATGGAAGGGAAATTTGCAATATTAGTCAAATTTAAATAAATAATTACATATATCGTCACTTAGGAAAAAAAAGAACAAATACAGTCAATGAGATTGATGAGTATTGAGAAAGAAGCTCTACTCACTACAAATGAATACACCAAAAGATTGACTTGCACTCACTTGAAACTTGTAGTTCGGTCACATTACCCCTTGCTTGCTCAGCAATTGACATCGATGAGGTAAGCTCGGCCACGAAATCCGCTACCACTTAACCTTTTTATGGTAGGTCTTGTTGAGTGGCAGTAAATGAGAAAGATCATTTGATTTGATTATCAAAACACTCGAGGGGATGCTACCACATTTACGTGGATTACCAATGACGTTTACAAGAATGGCAGAGAAAGTGAACAGTACCAGCGACATTCAAAGATGGATGTAGACCCATCATAAGGTAGGGATAATCATTCTGGTGCTCGAATGCAAATAGTAATTATGGATACGAATACTTTAAGATTTACTCATATTTATAATTGTTTTGATCAATACCAAATTTTAATGTATTTCTGTTTTTATATAGACTTACTTTCATTAGTTACGATACATTTTGGTGGGAAATGTGTATATAAAGTAATTCGTGGGAAGTGAAAGAGATTTTTAACCTTTTAAAAAGACATCCAATCTTCGGCGGCGAAATAAATCAACAAAAATTTATGGGGCAAACAGAATATTACGAAAACGCCACTACGCCATTAAAAAGTTTCTGAATGATTCTCAGCTTCTCTCCGACAATCGAATTCCAGAAAAAGACACATTCTCCAAAAGCTGAAAAATCGAAAGGGTGGTCGATTTCCATGGTGGATTTCGGGGTCCAAACGGATTCCCGGTGATCGGAATTCCCAGATTCCGATGGAAATGCCCGGCAGAAGGCTGAACTACACGTTTCTCAGTCAAATTCCAGACGACCAGTACAGCGGCGGCGGCGTTTCCGGAGCTTCGTCATCGGGAGAGGGGAAGATCGACAAGAGGAAGCTGGATTGGGAATCTGGTGCTGATAATCACCGGGCGGGCCAGCAGCAACAGCAGGTTAATTGGATCGGAAATATGTACTCGGCGTTTGGTTTGCAGAGGCAGTCCAGCGGCAGCAGCTTTGGAGAGAGCTCGATCTCCGGGGAGTATTACGCACCGTCGCCGTCGAATACGGTGGCGAATGAGGCGGAGGATGTGCTTAGGATTGGAGGCGATTCGAGAGCGCTGGCGGCCGAGATGGCGGCTGGGACTGGTGGATCTTCGTATAAGAGCTGGGCGCAACAGACGGAGGAGAGCTATCAACTGCAGTTGGCATTGGCGCTTCGGCTTTCATCGGTGGCGACTTGTGCTGATGATCCTAATTTCTTGAATCCATTTCAGGATGATCCAGCTTTAAGGAGGTCGATTAGCTCTGCCGAGGCTGTTTCTCATCGATTTTGGGTATAATTCATTCCCATCTAAGAAATGTTCTAATTCCTGTTTTTGGTTTCTTTACTTTTGCTTCGTTGCGTTGACTTCTGTGACATAGGAAACAAAAATTATCATTGATGATGATATATACAAAATGTATACTAATAGTCTGTCAATACATCTTACAAAAAAATGATTCCAATGATTAAATAAAGTTGTAAGATCATAGACACAAAGTGGAGGAGAGCGATGACACCAATATAATCCCAAATGAATTGTGGACTCGATAAGGTTGTCCAACGATTGAAAACTCTGTTGTTTCTTTCATTCCACCCCTTCCAAAAGAAAGCATAAACCATATTTGACACTGCTAATTCATGTTCGGTTTTGTTCTAGCATTGCTAGTCTAGATAGCAACCAGATTACCAAATGGGTCGATAGCGCGATTGATTATCTTGTTTGATATTAATTCATTTTCACTCCACAGTCACAAGTTCAATTCCTGAAATCGGTATCTGTAATCCCCTTTTGCCCCTTTGTACTAAAAAAAGAAGAAGATAGCAACCAGATTGTTAACCATCCAATATTTGGGTCAAATCCTGATTTCCCAATAACGAATTCACAGAGCATCTATTTCCTCTGCAAAATTGGTAATGATGAATTATAGGGCATAATGTAGATCTCTGGTGATAGACTGATAGACCCAGTTTGAGTTTATATCTGTATTTATGAAGTGTGATAGAATTTTGCTGTAGATGTTACTGAAGCGGCTTAATCAATTGGTTGCTTCGTAGGAGAAGACTTATGGCTGATGAAGACTAGAAAGGGGGTTATTGATCTAGGATGTTGTAACCAATGAATAAAACACGAGTTTAGTTTTGTAATTTAACATCAAATTTATATGGGGATTTTGAATGTATAACAAAAAGTTCAAAATATTTCTATCTATAGCACAAAATCAAAACTAATTCATTTGTAGCTGAAAGAATCCAAATTAAGTTCTGTCAGTGATAGAACTCAACTAGTGATAAAAAATTATGTTCTATAGATGAATTATTTTTAAAATTGTGCTATAAATATAATACAAGAGTTAGAATGTGCTGTTAAAAAATTATGTTCTATAGATGAATTATTTTTAAAATTGTGCTATAAATATAATACAAGAGTTAGAATGTGCTGTTGAGGGTAAATTCTCAATTTATATTGGTTTTGGCATTCACGTCAAGGATGTTTTCCACAGGGAAACAGTGCTGTCTAACTCTAAGCTAATGTGCTCTTGTCTAAGTGATAATGTAATTAGGAAAACTGATAAGAGTTTAAGGTCCATGTTTCGTTTATCTTCTTTCCAATGTTTGTGGTTAATCTTTGATGGTCAATGGGCTAAATGGATAGCTCTAACCATCTGAGTTTGGTTATGTCAATATTTATTTGAGAAAGAAAGTTAGCTATGGGCTATATTCATTGTAGCTCATAATTGTTTAGTGGACCTTTTTCCCAGTTAAGAACTAATCAGTAATCAACCTATTGACAAACCGTTAATAAAATGATAGAAATTAGGCTTGGCCGTGAAATCTGACATTTGAATGAATGCCACTTCAATATGCAAATGTGACTATTGGTAATGGTAGATTTACATGGGTGACTATTATTGAAGGTTTGACCTTTTTATTTGATTTATTGTAAAAACATTGAGAATGTTGTCGAGGAGCATATTGTAGGTCTAGGAAAACTGAGTACGATTATTTTAAAATAATATTCTGTCTGATTATTATGTGTTTCAGGTGAATGGTTGTCTATCATACTTTGACAAAGTTCCTGATGGGTTTTATCTAATCCGTGGAATGGATCCATATGTATGGACTGTGTGCACCAGTCTTCCTGATAGTGATCGCATGCCATCAATTGACTCTCTAAAGTCTGTTGATCCGAGCACAGATTCTTCAATTGAAGTTGTTTTGATTGATCAGCGCACTGATCCAAACTTAAAGGACCTCCAAAATTGGGTCCAAAGCATTTCTTGCAGCTCTATAACCACAAAAGAGGTCGTAGACCAGCTTGCAAAACTTGTCTGTAGGAGTTTGGGGTGAGACATCCACACTTTCCATTTGAAAACTTGTCTATTTCATTCAACGTCAATAACTTTCTAGTTTCTTTCTATTGGTATCAAAAGTGGCTCAGTTTCTGGAGAAGAAATGTTTATGTCCATCTGGAAGGAGTGCAGTGATAACTTGAAGGAGACTTTAGGCTCAGTAGTTGTTCCTCTTGGGGCACTCTCTGTAGGACTATGCCGACATCGTGCTCTTCTTTTCAAAGTGAGATCCCTATTTTAAAGCACACCCCTTGAATGTTTAAGTAGTCATCCTTTTGTATAGGCTTTGTTGTTCCTACCGTCTGTTTATAGTATTTAATGTCACATTATTTTCTGCTCGTTTACTGCATCTGGCTTTGGTAAACTTGTAATCTTGATTCTTATATTTTCAATATGCATAGCTACTACTTGATATCAGTTACCTTTCGGTTTATCAAGTGAATTGCTATATTTCAGGGTTCACTTATACAAGAGTATGGTACTTGCAGGTGTTAGCAGATGCAATTGATTTACCCTGTCGGGTAGCCAAGGGTTGTAAATATTGCTCAGACCATGATTCTTCTTCTTGTCTCGTGCAGTTTGGGCTTGACAAGTATGCTCTCTTTGCAATACTTCTTGATTCAATAGAGTTCTCTAATGTTTGCAGTTGCATTCATAGATATGCCGCTTAAACAACATATTTAAATTTTAAATTAAACTGGTGCGTGCCATTGACATATAACCATGCAATTGGACGCGCTATTTTTAATCTTCATCGCCATTTGAGAAAGTAATTTCTTTAGAGCATGCTCAAACTAACATCTCTCTCTAAAATACTTTCACTAAAACAAACCCTAATACCCACCCATCACCAAATTTCCTCCTCTTCTGAGCGCTGCCTCTCTTACTCTGAAGAGGAGGAGTTTTCACCTTCGACGTGGATCTACGGGCATCGTGCACCACCAAACTTTTCTTCAACCTCTCGCGCCACCTTCTACGACCAGCGACATTGGTGTCTTTCCCTACAAGATGTGGGTGTCTCTTTGACGAAGCATTGACGCAACAACTCTTAGCAAATCCATCTGTCGGGCTGATGCATCTCCAGCGTGACATCAAAGAGTAAATTTTGTCGTGTTCCACCAAGAAGCCATCATTCTTTTCCTCCATCACACCAACCACCCAACCTGCCGCTCTTGCTATCCATCATTTTGCGATTCTAGGCTTGGCGGGGCTTTCCTTTAACCGGCAAGGCTTTGGCAAGACAATTCTCTGGTACCCTATTATTTTTGTTGGAAAGCATATTTTCTATACTTGCAATATCTTTTTCTCCGATGCTAACGAAGGATCTACACCGAACAACAGCTCGCTGGAGTTCTCCTTATCTGGTCTGGTGTAGTTGAGACCATCTTCCCTAGGATACAAGCAAAGAGACTAAAGATTGTTTGCCTTACATCGGTGGGATACATCATCGTCTCTTCTTATCTTTCGTTGCGCCGATCTCTTTTGATCTCCCTTACTTTTCTTTACTTTGGCCATATCCGATGGAATTCGTACTAGACACGTGAGCATCATTTTTTTTGTTTTTAAGCAAAATGAAAAGACATTTCTTTGCTACATCGACAACGACCTACGTGCCCATCCAACACCTACACGTTTCTTTGTTTCTCACACACTATTAGGCTTGTGTTTATTAGATAGTGTGGACATCCATCTCAATGTTTTAAAAATCGAAAGAGGCGTACGCCTTGAGGCGCGCCTTGAGGCGAGGCGGAACTGAAATACCTCGAGGCTTACATTTTGAGGGTGAGAAATGAGGCTTACGCCTCTATGAACAAAGGCGTACGCCTTGGAGCTTCCGCCTCTGAGGCTTAAAGGTGTAAGCCTCGATTTTTTACCTTCTCGAGCAACAATTCGTATAAAAAAAAATAAAATAAAAATATCGAAGAACACTAACCTGAAACCCATCGGAGAAGAAGAACAAAGTTAAGAACTTTGGAGAAGAAAGAGATAATGAAGAATGAGAAATGGAGGGAAGAAGTAGTATTAAAGAACAATTAATATGAAAGGCAAAAAGGTTTGATGAAATGACATATACATAGAAATTTGAAAAAAAATGACTAAAATACTATTTAAATTACATTTTTACTGACGTGTGTGTGGCTCAAGGCAATTTTCTCATAACATTCTTTTAAATCTATTGTTTTTATTGCTTAAATTTTTTTTTCTATTTATTTAATGTTTTTTTCTTATTATCAAATAGGATATTATTAATAAATTTGTATAATTATGTTATTTGTTTTATTTTTTAAAGTTTCTTTTATGTTTTATTATTACTTTTGTTACCTAGAATAGTCCATGAATTACTCTAATTTGTTTTTGTTTATTATTAGATTAGATATCTTATTATGAATTCTATCATATCTTAGAATAGCTATTTACTATCTTCTTTTCTATTATACTTGTATATTATTATTATTTTTTATTTCTTATACATTTATATTGAATTGTTTTTCCAAGTTTTAAGAAGTAGTAAAGTATTATATATACAAAAGGTTTTATATTTTATGATTTTATTTTATTTTTTAATCTAAAATGAGGCTTACGCCTCATACCGCCTCGAGGCCGCCTTAAGCCTTTTAAAACATTGATCCATCTCAAAAATAATTGGTGATGAGAGAAATAGTCCACCTACCTTATAAATTGTTGGTTATTTGATGATTATTCTCAAATTATTTGTTTCCATATTTATTGGATTAGTATCTTGTATTTATAATATTATTGATTTGTAGAGGATATTATCCTAATGTATTATTTGTTTTCTTATTTGTAAAGTAAGGGTTTCTCTATTTAAGAAACACCTATTATCAAAGAATAATATAGAAAAATATTCCTCTCATTATATTTTGTACATGGTATCAGAGCCAAACAAAGAAAAAGAGAAATAAAAATATTTTTTCAAAACCCTATAACAGCCTGTTGTCAATTCAGCCGCCGCCGCACCTGTCTACCTCTACTGCCACCGACGAACATCGGTCCGCTCTTATCCGGTGACAGAACTCGCCGGCCGCCAGAACCCAGTTGTTTCCGCTGCTGTCCGTTGAAAAAAAAAAAAACCATTCCTAAGCGTTTTTTTAACTCGCGCGCCTGCTGTCCATCGGTGTCTGATTTCTGTTCATCGGTGACTGTTTTTTTTTTCAGGGGAGAACTCGCGCGCCTGCTGTCCATTCAACCTGTCGCAGCTCCAGGAAACCTTGCTGCTGCTTGTTTCTCAAGTTTGAGTTATTTTTTCAAGTTTTTTGGCCAACTGATTGGGTTTTTCAACTGCTGTTTTTTTTCTTCTGCTGCAGTTTACTATATTTAAACTGCTGTTTTTTTAGTTATCTAGCCTTAAAATCTTGTTTTTTGCTGAAGAATAATGTCCGAAGACAAGATATCAGTTGCTAGAATTCCAACCCATAGGCCTACTATCCAAATCACAACCATTCGACTTAATGGTGACAATTTTCTTCGGTGGTCACAAAGTGTTCGAATGTATATTCGTGGACAAGGAAAGACTGGTACCTTCTTTCGGAGACAAGGTAGCACCTTCCAAAGATGATTCATCTTTTGCTACATGGGATGCCGAAAACTCCATGGTGATGACTGGCTAGTAAATTCCATGGTGGAAGACATTAGTAGCAACTATATGTGTTACTCTACAAACTAAGGAATTATGGGATAGTGTCACGAGAGATGTATTGCGACTTAGAAAATCAGTCACAAGTGTTTGAACTAAATCTCAAACTAAGTGACATAAAACAAGGGAGTAATTCCGTTCATCGAATACTTTCACTTCATCAAGCAAATTTGGCGGGACCTTGATTTGTTTGATAAATATGAATGGAAGTCCACTTTGAGATCAAAAGCACTATAAGAAAATTGTTGAGAATGGTCGAATTTACAAATTCTTGGCTGGACTTAATGTTGAGTTTGATGAAGTTCGAGGCGTAATAATAGGTAAAGCTAACCCTCCTAATATCAACGGTGTTTTTTCAAGTACGCAGGGGAGAAAGTCGGCAACATGTGATGATGGGTAAAAACCGGTTGATACGTAAGAAAGCTCTGCGTTAGTTGTTGAAGCCACTCACCAAACAAGGCATCCGATCGGATAAATAAGCCTCGTGTGTGGTGTGATCATCGCAACAAACCGAGACATACTCGGAGACATGTTGGAAGATCCATGGAAAACTCCGCCAATCATAAAAGTAATAGACAAGGTGAAAAAGTATTCGTCCACCACTTTCTAGTGCCAATAGTGTTGAATCAACTCCATTCAATAAAGAGCAAATTGATCAAATCCTGAAGCTGCTCAAGACCACTACGACTTATGGTAATCCTAGTGTTTCCTTGGCACAAACAGGTAATTGTCCACATGCCTTCTCTTGTCTTACTTCAGCTTCGTGGATTATAGATTCCGGAGCTTCTGACCATATGACTAGTTCCTCAAAACTCTTCGAGTCATACTCTCCATTATATTGTAATGAACAAATTAGAATAGCAGATGGTAGTTTCAATTCTATTTCTGGAAAAGGAACTATTAAGTTATCTCCACACCTTACCTTACAATCCGTCCTTCATGTTCCCAAATTAGCTTGCAATTTGCTTTCAGTTAGCAAGATTTCTAAAGATTCTAACTGTCGTGTTATTTTCTATGACTCACATTGTGTCTTTCAGGAACAGGAGTCGGGGAAGACGATTGGACGTGCTAGGATGCTTGATGGCCTTTACTATTTTGAGGAAGCTTCAACTAGTCATAAAAAGGTTCAGGGTTTAAGTAGTGTTAGTTCTCTATCTGTTAGGGAAACTTTGATGCTTTGGCATTATAGATTAGGACATCCCAGTTTTTTCTATTTAAAGTATTTGTTTCCAGAACTCTTTAAAGGAATTGATTGTTCTACCTTTCATTGCGAACATTGTGCCTTTGCAAAAACTCATCGCACTTCTTATTTACCTCAAAGTTATAAGGCTTCTGCACCTTTTTATTTAATTCATAGCGATGTCTGGGGTCCATCTAAGGTAGTAACTCAAAGTGGGAAACGGTGGTTCGTTACCTTTATCGATGATCACACCCGTGTAACTTGGGTGTATCTTTTAACTCACAAGTCTGATGTTAAGGAGGTATTTATCAGTTTCTATAACATGATTGAAACCCAATTTAAAACCAAAATCAGTATCTTACATTCCGACAATGGCATTGAATATTTCAATACTTATCTAACTGAGTTCTTACACACCAAAGGAGTCTATCACCAATCAACCTGTAGAAATACTCCTCAACAAAATGGCATTGCAGAACGAAAGAATAGACATTTATTGGAGGTTTCTAGGGCCATTATGTTCTCTATGAATGTCCTCAAGATTTATGGGGTGACGCGATTCTTACCGCTACTTACCTCATAAATCGAATGCCTACTAAGGTTTTAGGTTTTCAAACTCCTCTAGAATACCTAAGAACCACCTTTCCTACAATTCGAATTTTCTCAGATCTACCAATCAAGGTTTTTGGATGTATTGCCTTTGTTTATGTGTCCAACCCTTCACAGTCCAAACTAGATCCTCGGGCTACCAAATGCATATTCTTAGGCTATACCTCCCATAAAAAGGCCTATAGATGTTATGATCCTCAGTAACAAAGAGATTTTTGAAAGTATGGATGTGTCATTTGTAGAACACCAATCCTTTTTTAAACTTCATTCCCTTCAGGGGGAGACATCTACATTTGAAGGAAATTTTTGGGATACCTCACCTCTTTCAAATATCATACACTCTGAGGTTGTTACAATGCCCAATATGGAAGGTTCCTCCTCAGGGGGAGAAACACTCTGAATAATCAACTTTGAACTTCAAGTTTATACTAGGAGAAAGCTAAGTCAAAAGAACATAGGCAAGATGGCTAATCCGACGCATGATCAATCGACACTCAGGACAAGCGATCCTCGATAATCCGGTACTTTATCTCGTAACTCTTCCTTCCACTTCTTCTCCTCCCGAAAAATAATATAACCAATGGCTCGACCTTGATGTTCCCATAGCTTATAGGAAAGGAACCCAAATTGTACCAAATATCCCATTGAGAATTACTTATCCTACAAAAACCGTCTCGACACTCATAGGGCTTTTATCTCTAGGATAACTAACCTGTTTGTCCCAAGGAATATACAGGAGGCCCTAGATGATCCGAATTGGAATTTAGCAGTCATGGAGGAAATGAATGCTCTCAAACAGAATCACACGTGGGACATAGTTGAGCTGCCAAAAGACAAGAAGACGGTAGGGTGCAAATGGGTGTTCACTATAAAATGTCATGCAGATGGGAGTGTTGAAAGGTACAAAGCAAGATTGGTTGCTAAAGGATTCACCCAAACCTATGGAATCGATTATCAAGAGACATTTGCCCCAGTTGCCAAAATTAACTCTATTAGGGTATTGCTAGCTATTGCTGTCAATGAAGAATGGCCTTTGTATCAACTTGATGTAAAAAATGCATTCCTTAACGGTGATCTCGAAGAAGAGGTATTTATGGACTTACCACCTGGCTTTGAAATAAATTATGGAAGTAAAAACGTATGTAGGTTACATAAGTCATTTTATGGCCTCAAGCAGTCACCCAGAGCATGGTTTGAACGGTTTGAGAAGGCAGTTACAAGCTATGGATTTCTTCAAAGTCAAGCAGATCACACTATATTTTATAGACATACTAGAAACGGCAAGATGGTCATTTTGATAGTGTATGTTGATGACATAATAATAACTGGCAATGATGATCTGGAAATAACCATTTTGAAGAAAAATTTAGCTAATGAGTTTCAAATCAAAGATCTGGGAGTCCTAAAATATTTTTTAGGAATGGAGTTTGCAAGATCGAAAAGTGGAATTCTAGTAAATCAGAGGAAATATGTAATAGATCTACTAGAAGAAACTGGATTACTCGGTTGTAGACCAGCAGAAACTCCTATTGAACAAAATGTGAAATTGCAAACATCGACATGTGAAGAAGTAAAGGATAAAGAAAAATATTAGAGACTTGTTGGGAGACTTATTTACCTATCTCACACACGTCCTGACATAGCCTTTGCCGTTAGTATGGTTAGTCAATTTATGCATGCTCCTGGTCCTGCTCACTTTGAAGCAATAAATAGAATTTTAAGATACTTGAAAGGCACTCCAGGAAAAGGTATACTATTTAAAAAACAAGGTCATCTTCATGTTGAAATCTACACAGATGCTGACTGGGTAGGTAGTACCACAGATAGAAGGTCAACTTCAGGTTATTGCTCCTTTGTTGGAGGAAACTTAGTCACTTGGCATAGTAAAAAACAAAATGTGGTGGCAAGAAGTAGTGTTGAAGCCGAATTTAGGGCACTAGCTCATGGTATTTGTGAGGGTATATGGATTAAGAGACTATTGGAGGAGCTAAAGTTCACACAATCAACACCAATACGTGTGTATTGTGTTAACAAGGCAGCCATTTCCATTGCCCACAATCCAGTCCTTCACGATAGGACCAAACATATTGAAGTTGACAAACATTTTATAAAGGAGAAGATTGAAGTCGAACCATATGTATCCCCTATATGCCTACTTGAACAAGTGGTCGACGTCTTTACGAAAGGTCTTCCTAAGCGACATTTCAATAAGATGATTGGCAAGTCGGCAATGGGAAGACATTTTTAGTCCAAATTGAGGGGAGTGTTGGTTATTTGATGATTATTCTCAAATTATTTGTTTCCATATTTATTGGATTAGTATCTTGTATTTATAATATTATTGATTTGTAGAGGATATTATCCTAATGTATTTTTTGTTTCCTTATTTGTAAAGTAAGGGTTTCTCTATTTAAGAAACACCTATTATCAAAGAATAATATAGAAAAATATTCCTCTCATTATATTTTGTACATAAATGCTTGGATGACTCACCACCTTATCAATGTTGGACAATAGTGGGATCCTAACATGCCCCCTCAAGATGATGGCTCTTTTGGGTTTCACCAATCTTGAATCAAATCCCAATTTCATTTTATTGGACCGAATACCCGTTTGGGCTTAATGGGCTCTGATACCATATTAGTTAATGTGGACATCCATCTCAAAACCAATTGGATATCCACATTATCTATTAGTTTTTACCAATTTACCTTTGTATTTTCTCATTGATTGGCCATTATCCTTGTATTTATAGGCTTCCATGTAACACTTTCATTTTATCAATAAAAATGTTTCTGATTTGTATTTTTTTTTAAGAAAAGGAACTTAAAGAGAAGAGGGATCAAATTCAGATCAAAATGGGTTTTTAGACAAAATTACAATGAAAATTTTCTAAATGGGGTGAGAGTAGAAAAGAAAATGGCTTGAAGATAATGGTTAATAAGGTTTTTATTTGCTTTACTCTCCTTTGAAATGTTTGTCTTTATGCTATTGCTATCACGTATTTTGTTGTCTGAGTCATGCAATTATTAATTAAAGCCCCTCTTTTAATTTTCAATGTGTATATTGCACTTTATAGTGTCAGCCCCTCTCAAACTATTTAGACTGATTCTTATTTATTTTTGCCTTTTTTTTTGCAATCATTTTTCACCTCTATTTAGATCTTTTATTGTTATGGACGTTGGAAAACTTATGGAGTTAAATATTGGTCCTCATTGTATTAATACAGTAATTTATGTGGTGTGGTCAATTTCTTTCTAGGGAATATCTGGTTGACTTAATTGGCAATCCTGGTTGCTTACATGAGCCTGATTCCTTACTCAATGGTCCATCCTCCATTTTGATCTCCTCACCATTGCGATTTCCACGACTAAAGCCAGTAGACCCTGCCGTTGATTTCAGGTCACTGGCTAAACAGTACTTTTCAGATTGTCAGTTGCTTAATGTTGTTTTTGATGAGTGTTCTTCAGGTAATCATTTGGCTCTGCAAGCTTTAATCTAGAACTTTGGAAATCATATTTTATAATATCATTTTTCATTTTCCTCTGTTGAAGTTTTTGTTACACTTGCAACAAGTTATAACCAGAGATTTTTTATTATGTTCCTGAAAATTGCATTGGATGGTCATACTTATTACACGTTGGATGCTTAGGATTATCAATGGATAATATTACAGAACGGCATTACTATGGCTGTTTTCAACATTTAGTTTTCTTGTAGTTGTAGCTGTAGGAGCATTTGTGGGTGAAAACGTTTCAAATTTGTTTCTGGCTTTAGTAAACCTCAAATTTATGTTGTTACTTTTATACTCGCTTCAAAAAACTGATTAGTTACCTGAGGGAAAAGGCTGGCGCAACCCGAAAAGGCTGTATACATTTTAACCGTCTTATCAAACTACACTTCTATAGTCCCGACAAAGCCCATATTTGTAACTTCTAATCAAACTACAGATGTTGTAGTCCAGTTATTTTGTGCCCCATGCCATAATTCTTGGTAATTAGGGATTGTTTTAGCAAGAAGAATGTCCTGAGCTGAGTGGAGGATAGATGTAAGACTAATCATGATTGTTTCCTGGGCATAACTGATTGTGACACAACTCCCCATCTCCCCTATAGACCAGGTTCCTTAATATTCTGTGTCGAATAACATGGAGATTGACAAGCAATTGTCTTGTGTGAGGTGAGAAAAGCTATAGTAAGGTGAAGGTAGTGGTCAAATTTTCCTTGTTATGATATAGTAGATTTTGTGGCTAAAGATAGTATTTACAAAGGACACATTCAGTTTGCAACATCACCCGACTGTATAATTCTTGTTAGGGCTTGCACTTACCTCTGAAAAAACTTGCACGCTTAATCTTGCGAGCCTTCCCTGTATATTATTTGTTTTTGTTGACAAGTTAATATAAGCTACCATTACAGAAATGATTGTGGATGGAGAAGATAGCGCACTCCCCTCGTATCTAAAGCAGTTCGATAGGAAATTCACAAACAGAAGCAACCAAATGCTTGCCACTGGTGATCATGATGAAAAATCCATCTTACAGCATGCAAAAAATTCACAGCCTAACTCCCAAGACAGAGATTTCCAACTATTTAAACCGCCACAACCAAATGCCCTAGTTGAGGATCCAATCCAACTGAAGTACAGCCGTAGAAGTGCACAGTCACTTTTTGGTATGCCCCAGCTAAGGATGGATTCTTCTATGGACCTAAGGATTGGACAGGGAGGTCAGCGAATACCAAGCACTAAGAGTAAAACAATTCCCATTGATGCAGAGGATTTGGACATTCCATGGGACGATCTTGTTTTAAAAGAAAGAATTGGAGCAGGTATATATCCTGCACATTTGCAAAGTTCTGGATTTTTTAATAAGATAATTGGCTTATCTATCTATAGAATTCATTGCAATTAATCCATTAAGCTCATTCGAAGTGTATTATTGGTGTAATTTCAGGTTCCTTTGGAACTGTACATCGTGCTGATTGGCATGGATCGGTGAGTCATGCAAGAAATGGTTGATGGTTATTAACCGAAATTAGTCTTCTTGTTTCAAATTTTTTTTACCAAAATTAGTCTATCATGCAAAGCTTGTGGTTTCTACTAAATTTTGAGTCAATGCTTGTTCTGATGCATAAGTCATAACACAATCTCAGACATAACCACCACATATTCTTATATTTTACTTGATACATGAACATCTGCTGTAGTAATTCTTATCTTATAGTGTGATTTCTTACTCTCCTATCAGTACATTTTTCTTTTTCATTGCACTAGAAGACTTATTATGATGTAATATGATATTAGGCATATATCCATCATTGTGGGGGAGCATTTTGTATGTTGCAGCTCCTTTGGATGTGAATGGAAACTCCTCTTTGTACTTCTTATCTAGCATATTTTGCAGTCATTGAGTAACTTAAGATTTTGGCACGAAGCCTTGATTCAAATGGCACCTTTTCATTTATCTGTTAATATCCATATGATGTGTTCACCATTATTTCTAAGATATTATCATGGGCATTTCAGGACGTTGCTGTGAAGATTCTCACAGAACAAGATTTCCATCCTGAACGTGTTAACGAGTTTCTGAGAGAGGTATTTAGTGTTGGAAATCACATTTATATGCGTACTTGTCCTAGAGACAATAGATTATCTTGTGGACTCAGGTTTTTTTTCTCTTCTTATTTTTGTATGATAGGTTGCTATCATGAAATCCTTACGACATCCTAACATCGTACTGTTAATGGGTGCGGTGACCAAGCCACCAAACCTGTCCATTGTCACTGAATATCTATCCAGGTTTTCCATTTTCTTTCTCTTAATCAAACTTGAAAAAGTTAGCATCAAATATATGAATTTTGTTCTGTATTTACCATGAAAACGTATTGAAAAGGTTTGGAATTTGAATAATTGGTTTTTTTTGCAGAGGTAGCTTGTATAGGCTTTTGCATAAGTCAGGTGTCAAAGACATAGATGAAACACGTCGGATAAATATGGCTTTTGATGTGGTATGTATTATTCTAATGACTCAACAATTGTATTGTAGTGACCCCCTCCCTCAGGTTCTTATCTTGTGCTGTATTGTTTACCTTCATTTTCAACATCATCTATCTTTTGGTAAATGGCCCGGTCATTTGTTTTTTTACAGGCAAAGGGAATGAACTATCTTCATAGACGTGACCCTCCAATTGTTCATCGTGATTTAAAATCACCTAATCTTTTAGTCGACAAGAAGTATACAGTAAAGGTAGATAAATTTCAAACTTTCAGCTTAAAAAGGTTTCTTCGAGTGGACACTATTTTTCGCATCTTGGCCCTCTATTCCTTGTTAAGTTGTTTTTTTGCTGGGATGGCCCCCGATGTTGTTCTTCTTGGTCTGCCAAAACTGTATACTCTCTTCCCTGGTGCATCATCTACTTGTTTTCACTGATGATAAACTTGCAACGTCTAAAGTACATGAGTTGAAATGAAACATTGGAAAGAAATTGAAATGTGTTTGAGTGGCAGTTTTTGGAATGTACTTAGTTGGAGAACATGGTTATAAATTCTAATGAAGTTTCCTCTTCTGTTAGCAAATAATTTTCTTAACCTCAAAAGATGGAGGTAAGGGAACCATCGATTTATTACTTTGTAAAAAACTAAATGTTTCATGCTATCAAGCTCAGAGTTGGAGTCGAAGGGGAATTATTTGAGAGCGTCTTGCTTTATTTTTATTTTATTTTAAATAAGAAATCTGGAAGGATGTATTGTCTTTGTCATCTTTGTGATTAAAATGTTTCATTATATATTTGTTCAGGTTTGTGATTTTGGTCTCTCTCGCTTAAAGGCACGCACATTTCTTTCATCAAAATCCGCAGCTGGAACAGTGAGTTCTTGGTTTTTTAGCAATATCACCACAATATCGCACTATGCATTCAAGATGTGTATGCAATTTCTAATGTTTAACGATTCAATTTGTTAGCCCGAGTGGATGGCACCAGAAGTACTACGTGATGAGCCTTCAAATGAAAAATCAGATGTTTACAGCTTTGGAGTGATTTTGTGGGAGTTGGCAACTTTGCAACAGCCATGGTGTAATCTAAACCCAGCTCAGGTTTTTCTTTTCCGTCATCTGCTTATTGTTATGTTGTCAGATTAGAAGATTTCAGTGATATCAAAAGAAAATGTTCTCTTTAGATTTGATCTTTTGTTTGTCTTTTCGATTGAGCTTCCTGATTTAAAATATCAAACGGTCTCTCTCTCTCTCTCTAGATAAATAGAACTTCATTAATGTAACGATTTACCCACTGTTATGTTATGGTTCTATTATTTACCACACATTGCTATATTATGGAGTCATCGGCTCCCTCTTTCTGTAACTAAGCCTATTGATCTCTCAGTATGTAGCAAATTTTGTTTAATTCCCTACATCTTTTTTGGATAAGAAACAATTTCATTAACATATGAAATTAAGTGTTACAAGGATAAGAGGGAATTACAAAAGAGCTCTCCAACTATTAGTAAGACTAGTAAAACTATAATCATGAAATAGAGGAGAGAGTTTACACCAAGAAATAACAGTAACAATAAGATTATCAATAAAACGACTATAAGTCATCGTTTTTTCCTAAAATGTGCGAGCGTTCCTCTCTTTCCAAAGGTTCCAACAAAATGCCCGAATAAAGTTTTCGCAAAGATGCTTCTTTTCCTTTTGAAGGGATGTCCAGTAAGTGCTATTTCAATAAGAGATTTTGTGGCATTAGGAAGCACCAAATTCCATGAGAAGCAATCTCTAATGAAATCCCAAAAACTTGCATCAAAGGGGCATGAAATCAGCAAGTGATGTTGAGTCTCATCACTTTTTCTACACATGACGCACCACTGAGGTGAAAGAGTCAAGTGAGGGAGTCTTTGTTGCAAAAGATCGAGAGTACTAATAGCTCTTTTGTGTAGTTCCCATATGAAGAACTTTATCTTCTTTGGGTACTTGTCCTTCCATATGGCCTCGTAAATATTAGTAGATGGTTCCAATTGTGTGCCACAAATATCTTTAACAAGAGAATTGACCGAAAAGGATCCGGATGGCTCCAACTTCCAAAAGGTCAAAACCTTGATTAAGCTGAAAATTATGCAACATTAGAGAAAGGGAGCTATATTCAAAGATCTCATCTTCCTTCAAATTCCTTCTCAAATGTAAGTTCCAACAATATTCTTCTCCCATCCACAACTCTTTAACATATGCATCTTTTTTATTAGAGAGGGCAAAAATGAGAGGGAAATGTTGGGAAAGAGGGACTTCAATTAACCAAGAATCCTTCCAAAAAGAAGTAGATGCACCATCTCTAACTTTTTAGCATGTTCTGCTATGTATCATAGAGCCATAAGAGAAAATAGCCTTCCATGGCCCATTGGCCCGTGCGATAGTAGGAATCCTTGGCTTATTCAAATAATGAGAAAGACCATATTTTGCATCGATAATCCTCCTCCGTAGAGAATGTCTTTCATTACTATATCTCCAAGTTCACTTAGAGAGGAAAGCTTCATTCCTAACTTTAAGACTATGAATGCCAAGACCTCCATGCTGAATGGGCAAGGTAAGTTGTTTCCAATTAACAAGATGGAGACCTTTTCCCTCTTTGTTTCCTTTCCAAAGGAAGTTTCTATAATGCTTCTCAGTGATTGTGATCACTTTAGATGGCATTTTGAAAATAGACATGTAGTAGCTGGGGAGATTAGCCAAAGTGGATTGGATCAATGTGAGTCTCCCACCTTTGGAGATAAAACCATGTTTCCATGAAGAGATTCTTTTCACCACCTTTTCAATCATTGGGTCCCAAAAAGATAATGATTTAGGCTTTCCATTGAGGGTTTAATTCCCTAAAAGATAATGTTTAATTCCTTACATCAATGAAAAGCTTTTGTTTCCTATACAATAAATGTCCTATCGAAATCTAGTTGCGAAAAGCATATCCATTAGTTATAGAGGGTAGAAAAACTAAAATAACAAAAATAGAAGAAAGCTTGATCTAGCTAATAGCTAAAAGGAAAGTGGAATCAATAAAGTATACAACTCCCAGGGTTGAATTCATAAAGAGGCGGGCGCTATGCTCCAATCTAAAGGTTCCACAACATGTGCCAATATGATGGAGCCAACGGATCTCTTAATCCTGTTTGAAGGGGTAATCCATCATAGTAAGGAATTATTGAGAAAATATCACCCAGCCAAAGGGAAAAATCATCCAGAAAAACGTCTTTAATGTAGTTCCAGAATGAAGAAGCAAAGGTGCAGTTGCTAAATAAATGAACAGCTATATTTCATCACTGGAATCTCCCCATTTTTACAGTGAAGTTCTCATAGATTGATTCTAGTAGGTTTGTGATTAAACAACCCAATATCTCAACAAATATACCCTGAAAAATAGTAGAGAAGGGTTTTGGTGGAGTTCAGTTTCTAAATGCAACCAAGGACTTCTTTACCAAGAAGCACAGTCACAGTGACACTATCGTTGGGGACACATTTTTTAAAAATTTTAAAAAAGAAAACCTAAAATATTTTAGCTTTTTTTACTAATTGTGAAAAATAATTAAAAATGAAAATTTAAATCGAATCTATTCAAAATCAAACAAAACTTCACTATCCGTTAACTGAAACAAAATTTATAAGAAAACATAATACTTAACCATCTCAAAATATTTTAGTTCCTCATTGTTGTGTCATCAACCACTTGAAAAGTATACATGTTTTAAATGGTGTATCCGTGACGTGTTCAAAATCAATAAAATAGTAAATAAAAAGTGGACATGAATTTTTGCACACGTGTCAGGAAAGTGTCCATAAGAATCCGTGAACCATAGAGTTCATCAAAAACTGGGATGATAATATATAGTTCTTTTCATTTTTTCTTTTCTACACTGTTAGCCTATGTGGTGTGGGATTCTGATGTTTGTGATTTACATTGTTACTCAGGTATAAATCTACTTCAATTTGCATAACCTCTCTCGTAACTGTCGGTATCGGCCGACTTTGTAGTAGCTAGATCTGTAACAGTTTCTTGTTGCGTAGGTTGTTGCAGCTGTTGGATTTAAGCGCAAGAGGCTTGAAATCCCACGTGATGTAAATCCCAAGTTGGCTTCCTTAATAGTGACTTGCTGGGCCGAGTGAGTTACTCTACTTGAGTTCTAATCTTTAGGCTCTTCTGCATTTTTTGTTTTTCTATCAATATTACTAAACGTTAAAATTGCAGCGAGCCCTGGAAACGTCCATCTTTTTCGAGCATAATGGAAACCTTGAAGCCGATGACTAAACAAGCGCCACCGCAACAAGGTCGTGCATAGCGCCTCTTGGTTATGTGACAATATGGAATACATGAATGCCTGTCGTTTTAGCGTGCTAATTACGGTTTCCTTCGAGCGCTGTCGGGTGCGAGTAAAATGATACTTCCAATGATCTCAGGTGCTCCTAGTCAAATCTTCCTTTTTATCATTACTAGTAGTTCCCTTTTCTTCTCTTGGGCTTTTTGTGAAAGGATGGAGAAGAGCAGGGAAAATTCGACTGCGACAAAACCCGGTTCAGAATCATCAAAATCTAGAGAGATTACTAGAAATGTGGATCACTTCATTGTCCACATTGAAGGAAAGCTTCAACCTTTTTGCTACGTTGATAAGAGCACTTGTACCCCCTCACCATGTCAGCCTATTGCAGGCCACACCCTTATTTGTTTGTATATCTATCGACTTATATCGGGACGGGACCGGGATCGAGAACTAATTTTGTACATACTAGTGATCAGTTGTGGCTGTATACAATCATATGTTCAGTCAAACTTCTTGGCTTGGCCTGTTTGCTAGGAAAATATTGTAACTGTTAATTACAGGAAGTTAAAACATTCAATCAATACTTATCAGTCTGATATTTCAGGTCTTGAAAATGGCAAGTGAAGGTCCAAAATGGGATTGGTTCATTCTTTTTATCTATTTAGAGGGAATTTAGTGTACATTACAAAGTGTTGATTATATATATATATAATAGGTTTTAAGCTTTCAAATGTTGAATTTAATTTTGTATTTTTTGATTAAGTTCAAATTTAAGTCTATGCCGTTACAATTGAATTTAATTTTTTTCTCTCCTGAAGCTTTCTTTTGACTTCTTTTTCTTCCGTCATTCACTCTCTCTTCAACTCTTATTTATTTTAGTCTCAGTGCACTAAAAAAAAAACTATGGAGAAATTCTCGACTGACGAAATTACAGATGAACAAAAAAAAGAAAACCCACACCCAAAAAATACAGAGATTGAAAAAGGAGAAAAAAAACTAAATTCTAGCTTTCTTCAAAGATTAAATTTGGAACATTAGTTTTGCAATTTCTTCATTCAAAATGAGATTTCATTCTTCTTTTTTTTTTTGAAGATGAACAGTCACTATTTGTTTTATTCAAAACGAAAATTTTACTAGGTAGCATGAATTTTCTAGTTTTATTATTTATTTTTTATTCAAAATGAAAAATCTAATATAATCATCGAACTATTGAATTTAAAGTTAGTTTAGTTAACATTCCATAATGTTACTAATGCATTATCTTAAGAATTAAAATTGAGTATTGTTAAAATGTGAAGGGTAAAAATGTTCATTTTTTAAATATAAGATCCAAATTGAAACTCCCTTCAAAATTTAAGGACTAAAAAGGTACTTTTCCCCTTTTTTATTTTTTTATTTTTTTTTATCAAAATCATTGGGAAATTTTTGTGAAAATCAAACAAAGTTACAACTCTGTAAAACTTACTTCATATTAGGGGTCTTCAACAAAAAATCGAAAATCAATCCGACCGAACAAAATCGACTGAATCGACTTCGGTTGGTTGGTTTTTCGAAAAAATCAGTCGGAGTCAGTTTAAGTAGAGGAAAACCGACTCATGAGTCGGTCGAAAATGGCTGAAAAAAATGGTTAACCGATCGACTGAAATATTTTACTCACGAAGAGTCGTTTCTTTATTCTTAAGAAAAAAATAAATTAAATGTCTGTTTGTCACTAACTCACTCTGCCACACTGCATAGACAGTTTTCATTTTCAATAAATTTCACCCTTAAATATTTTTTAAAATAGCATTAACTTTATTTTTATATTTTCTTTTTTAAATAATTCCTTTTTATCTTTACTTTTTATTTATCTTTCTTCATCTTTCCTCTCTTATTTCTTTTGTTTTCAGAACGATTTTGCTACCCCTCCTCTTTTCTTTATTCTCTCATCTTCTATCTCTTTTCTCTATAATCTTTTCATCTTCCAATTTTCTCAACCAGTCAGCCACCCTCACCTTTTCTTTAGTCTACATGTTGCTCTTTTTTACTCTCACATTGTTCAAGCATTTTTCTTTTATACTATTACTCTTCATAACAAAACTGACGAAATCGACCAACTGACCGTGTGTAAAGTTGGTTTTAGCCTAAAATCGATCCCGACCGACCGATGAACACCCCTACTTCATATTGATGGTAAAAAAACAGCAGAAAATCGATACATCATGCCTACTTACACAGTTTAAATTGAATTTTTCCTCAATTAAAATTAGGAAAATTATGTTAGTTCAATTTCACAAAAAATAATGGCAGACCTGAGCAAATTTGAAAATGTTTACATCAATACTAAAAAATATGATATTATTCATATTCATTATATAGTATTATTTTATTATTAATATAGTATTTTGTATTATTAATACATAATTATAGGTTATTAGTATAATTTTGAATTTTGTGTATTAATATAATAATATTATTATTAATAATACCGTATTGCTTTTCTTTTTTTTTGTGCCTAGTATGGTAAATACTTTGCCTATTCCTAAAAGTTATACAACTAGCACATTACAAAATTATAGGATTTAGTGTATAACTTTTTTTTTATAAAATTACAAAAATAATATTCCCTAAAATCAATGGCCCACCAAGAATTTATTTTTTAAAACTAATTAATCAGAATCAGGGATACGATCAAATGATAAAGACCGCCAAAAATGCCATTGGTCAGTGGAGTTAACTTCCTGGTTAAGCAAGACCCGGTCCAAAGCGTCGCTATCAAACCAAAACCACCGGTCCAGAAATAAAACCGTACGGACAAAAGATCGAAAATCCCGCGTTGAAGAACCCTCCCCTGTTTCGAAATACGGCAGCTTCGGCGAAGACGATCCGATCCGATCAACGGAGGTCGGTTTATCTTCTTTGCATTTTGCTCTCTTTCGATTTGCAGAGAATCCAAAGAATCGACTTTTTGGGTCGATCTTAATGGCTCCCTTCACGATCAATTTACGGTCACTGTTTCCACCGCCTTTGAATTTCTTTCCCCAGATTTTTATCGAGCTTCTTGTCGGCGGAAAGCTCTGTTTCGTTCTGGTATTTATACAAACTCTGCCACCATTTATGGGTTTAATTTACTCTCCCAAGTTAAGGATTTCGTAGTTGGGGTTTCTTTTCCCTTTGGTAATTTCTTGTGTTTTGTGGGTTTTCATTGTTTGTGGGGTTTTTGACTTATGTATCCCATTCCAGAGGGCGATTCTGTATCTCCGATTGAGGGGTCTACTTATTCTTCTCGATCGGATTCTGATGCTGCTGGGTTTTCTTCCGATCATGGATTGGTGTTGTTGCCCTTTTCGCGGCCGTTAATGGGTTCTGAATTGTTTTCTCCAGGTGGGTCTTTTCTTGAAAATGATGCAGGGATTTCGATGATGGATGTTGGGTTATCTTCGAGTCCAACTTTGGGTGAAAACTCGAAGCCATGTTCTTCTGCACACCAGGTGTTCGACGTTATGTCTGAACCAGGTAAAGGAGCTTTGGATCCTTTGGGGAGGGATATCAATGTGCCTCAACCTCTGGAATGCCTTCAGGGTCAGCTAGTTCCTCCATTTCTGTGGAAGACTTTTGATCTTGTTGAGGATTCTGCTGTTGATTCAATCATATCTTGGGGTTCAGCTGGGCAGAGCTTTGTTATTTGGGATCCTGTGGAGTTTGCTAGACTGATTCTTCCTTGCTATTTCAAGCACAACAACTTCTCCAGTTTTGTCAGACAGCTAAATACTTATGTGGGTATTGCAGTACAGCCTCTAATGGCTGTTGCTGTGGTCTGTATGTAAATTTTTTGTTCCACCTTTTTTTTCCTCTCTTTTTGTAGATTCATGCTTGTTTTTCACCTTTTGGTTTGTTTTCCTTTTTAGCTTTTTCTTGTTCTTTTGTTCTTTTTCTGTAATGGCCTGACCTAGTTCATTGTTGGCAGATGAGGATGAGATTTTGTTTCCCCCTCAATCCTAATGTCACTGCCTCATATTTTTACTTATGGAATATTTCTTGAGATGTACTTATATGAACTCTCATGCTCTGTATAAGATTTTCAATTAAGGGAATTCAGAGTACTTTTTTCTTTCATGTTTTTTATTGCTTCACTCTGGTATAAGCTAGATGTTGGTACTCTGTAACACATGCCATTACTGCTGAGCTCATCCACTTTCTCAAATTGGTGTATATATGTTAGTTTTAAGTTACTGTGTATTATCACTTCATCAATTCTATAAAATTCATCATATTGTTAGTTTCTTAGGTAATGTAAGAGTTGCTAGGCCCTTTGAATTAAGAGGCTTGGTCTCTTTCTTTCTTGATATTGCAGCCCTGAAGAAATACACCCTTCCAAGTGTGTGAAGGGGACTGAGGATTTCCATCTCCAGCAGGTAGAATCAAGTCAAATTGACCATGTTGCTATTCTTACTTCCATTTTTCTCTGTGTCAAAAAAACTTCCACCCACAATTGTGTTGTGTGATAATTTTTTGTTTAAATACACATACCACATACATTCTTATGCATTTCGGTGTATGGCTTATGTTGTTTGTAGCAATATCTTTGGTATGTAGTTGTAGTTATGATTTTGTCCTTCATTGATTTGAATAACTCTTGGGGATTGAATTCAGGGGTTCCGCAAGATTGATGCAGACA
Source organism: Sicyos edulis (assembly GCA_036507275.1). Lineage (NCBI taxonomy): Eukaryota > Viridiplantae > Streptophyta > Magnoliopsida > Cucurbitales > Cucurbitaceae > Sicyos > Sicyos edulis. The sequence goes on along the minus strand of CM071847.1, from coordinate 43,313,867 downwards.
AGTGGGAATTTGCAAACGAAGCTTTCCAACGAGGGAAGAGGAGCATGTTAAAGACTATTCGGAGGCACAAATCATCTCATTCTCAGCCGAACGCAAGTTTGACAGGTCCATCTACTGGAGCAGGGAAGTCCAGATTGGAAGATGAGATTGGGAAGTTAAAGAAAGAGAGGAGGTTGTTAATGCAGGAGGTTATTGAATTGCAGCAGGAGCAGAAGGGAACTTCTCAGCATGTGAAGACTGTGAACCGGCGCCTCCAATCAGCCGAGCAAAGGCAAAAGCAAATGATTTCTTTCTTGGCAAAGCTACTCGGTAATCCAGAATTCTTATCTCACCTGCAGAAGAAGAAGGAACAGAAAGATATCGATTCCCCAAGGACGATACGGAAATTTGTTAAGCAGCATAAACATGAAGCAAATGATTTTTCACCAACCATGGTGGAAGGGGAGATTGTGAAATACCAGCCTGATTGGGGAAGTCTTGCCATACCTTCAATAGCACTGGATTCAAATCCAAACCTGCTCGACGACGGACCTGCTGCTTACCTTCTGCCGGGAGTATCTGGAGAATTGGGATCAATTCCCAAGAGCATGTCCAATTTTCAATTTGAGAATACTTCATCAAATGATGCAATTGTGTCCGAGGAATTAGCACTCCATCATGAAATTATAAAACCAACAGAAGAGCTGAGGGTAGAGGCTTCAAATATGACAATGGAGGATCAACATTTCAAGGGAAATGCTCTTTGGAGTCCCCCACAAGAGTTCAATCCTGACTACTTTGTCTCTTTGGCAGAGGATATTCGACAGATCTCACATCTTGGAACTGGAGATGAAATTTGGAGCAAAGACATGAATGTCGATGCTGATACGTCCAATTCGTTCATCGAGTTGCAGAGTGATTCAATCGACTTCGAGGATCCATTTTTGCAAGCTTCTAGTGGATTGTCGCCAATCTGGGATTTGGACTCCCTGCAGACCAGAAGAGATTCGGGCACGGATAAGTGGCCGGCTTCTGGTTTCCCAGATAGTTGAGCTATAACACCATAGATCGCATTAGCTATTACTTCCGCAGCTATTAGGAGTCCTAGTTATATATATGTAGAAGAAGGAACTATGGATTGATCGACTTGTTTTCTTAGCAAAAGAATTGAGTTATTTCATTTTATATTATTACTCTCAAGAGTCTTTTTTTATTTCATTCTCTAACTTAAATTTTGAAGTCCAGAGAGTAATATAGGCTGATTGTGTTTTTCCTTGTGAGCTGCTATGTTTTTGTAAGTTCATCTTGCTAGCATTTACACAGGCATTCAACAATTGGAGACTCAGAGTGAAATGCATTATCCTATCCAACAAGAAAAATGAAACTCTCCTGGAAGAATAGAACAGAGATCAATAACCATAAAGATGATGCGACCACGACGACTGAATATCACACCGGTTCTCGATCCACTGATTTTCTTCTCTTCCAACTTTGATGGATTTGTCATGAAGATCTCTGCAGAAAGAATTTTGCAATAACTGGATTATTTGGGTCCCGTTTGATAACCATTTTGTTTTTCGTTTTTTGTTTATAAAATTTAAACATACAACAACTACCTCATTATACATTTTTTCTTATTTGGATATCTACATCTTACCTATCTTTTAATAACAAACCAAAATTTGTAAACAAAAAAAAGTAGCTTCCAAAAACTTGTTTATATTTTTGAAATTTGGTTAGTATTATTCTACTTTCTTAAGGAAAGATGGATACATTGTAGAAAAGATGGAGCACATGGGAGGAAATTTGAATAGAAATAGGCTTAAATTTCATAAACAAAAAACAAAATGGTTATCAAACGGGGCCTACTCAAATTTCTTATCATGTGCTTCATCTTTCCTACAATGTATCAATCTTTTCTTAAGAAAGTAGGTGAATACTAACCCAATTTCAAAAACATAAACAAGTTTTTGGAAGCTACTTTTTTTTGTTCCCAAATTTTGGTTTTGTTTCTTAAAATATAGGTAAGATGTAAATATCCAAATAAGAAAAAAGTTATAGTAAGATAGTTATCGTAGACTTAAATTTCAAAAACAAAAAACAAAATAATTATCAAGCAGGGTCTAAGGAATTGGCCAATGGGTTTCACATTATTAGAGATTTTGAAGAGGAAGGTAGGTAAGAGGGAAAAGAACAGGATTTGTTTGATTCCAAGCTCTGCTTGTTTAGTTACTTAAAATTGTGATTTGAACAGGTAGGTAAGAGGCAAAAGAACAGGATTTTTTTTATATGATCAAAAGATTGTAGGAAACAAAAAATCAATTTTTACTTGATTGTATCCATTTTCATACTAAACTTAATTTCACTATATTAGACAATAAGCTTAATTTTTAAATTTTAAATTTCGTATCATAAATTGTAAGCATGGGGGAACACTTCTAAGATTGCAATATATTTAAATTTGGTGAATAATTCATAATGCTTGACAAACAAAAAAGTTAAAATTTTATTGTACTAAAAAAATAAAAAAGGTAAAATTTTATCTTTCTATCACAAGATCGTGTAGGCAAAACATTTTTCCTTTATGATATATATATATATATATTTTTTTTTTTTTTTTTTTTTTTTTTTTTTTTTTTTTTAATTTCTTCACTATAATTTACAGACATCTTTTAGCAATATAAGTTAAAGACTGTTGCTAAGAATATAAGGATATATTAGCAATTAGTAAAAAGATTATTTGGTTTGATGGTTATAAATAGAAGGGTGGAGAGTGAAAAGAGTATGCATTGATTTGATCATTTGGTCTAGGGTTGATCCCACCATTTTGTCATTTATACTCCATGACCAAAATCAAATAACCAATTTGATAGAACCCTCAATATCAAAAAAATAAAACAAACTAGTGATAGATCCTATTAAATATAGAAATAACAAAAATACAAAATAATCATGTCAAGATCTCAGAGTAAAAATTTAGAGTTATGATCTTGGTCATAAATCTTATTTCATGCTGGTTACATAGCTTCGAACCCAAAACCAACCTTGAGAGGAGCATACTCTCAAAGTCCAAGTCTTCGACCACTACGCCGTCCCTTGGAAACAAATCTCTTGTTTCCTACAAAATGAAAACAAATTTCTTCGTAGGGGCTATAATTAAACCTAAAGAAATTTCTGGTTCCAGTAATTTTCTTCAACCCATGCCTCTAAAAATTCTGAAGCATCTTCACAGTCATGCACTAAGGATGGGTTCAGCCCTACAGAAACCACCTAGGAAGGTAAGGGTAATAGATATATAACAGAAACAATGCATGCATACTTGGATATCTCTGCCACAAGTAATCTTAAAGGAACATTATGTTTGCTACAACAGCATTGTGTCACGGTCAAACTCTGCAAAAACCTGAATGATACCATAAAAGGTAGGCTTGTAAAGACAAAAATTGAAGATAAAAGACAAAACTGCATACAAGCAAATAAATACTGTCTGCTCTCTCCATATAATTGCATTTCACAACAGCTACTCAAGTTAGCAAGAGGAGAATTGGATCAACCAGTATTACACCAACTGAACTACTCCGAGTCTTCTTTCGGTTTTTCTGAATCTTCTTTTGGTTTTTTAGAGGCAGGCTGATCCTCTCTGTTTTTCATTTTCGCTTCGCGTCGTTCTCTTTTCACTCCCTTTGATTTGTCTAGTATAGCCATATCTCCAATCTGTGAACCAAAATTGATAATCAAATTGGTCAAATGACTGATAAAGATGAACTATTTCGTACCTCCGTAGGATATGCAAGCATTATGGACAGTCGAAGAAAACACATAGAGATTGAGATGGAGAGGTATACCTTTTGATCAGGAATGTATATCCTTCCAATCTTGCCTTCAATTGCATCCTGGCTAACATTTTTCTCCTAGAAGAAAAAAAAACATAAAATTAGACAAACGGCTTAATAAACAAAACAAAGTGCATTCATTTATGAAAGCCATGAATAAAACCTTCTTCTTAGCCTGATCCTTGACTGTTTTCATGGCTTCCTTCCTTATGCCCTCACTAGGAAGTCGGTGCCGGCGGACCACCATATCCATTGAAGGACCAACCTCAACAAGTTCCATTCTTGGAACTACTGAACCCGACTTTTTTAATCGCAATGCACAATGAGTGAGAAATACTTTATCTGGTGAGATGGCTGTACATACATATACACGGTCCAACCCAGAAAGATTTATATTCTCTACAACCTGCAAACACCAAAGATACCTTTTATCTCTAATGTTAATACTCAAGTCAAGCAAAGTTGCAGGTTTTATACCTCTCCTCGGAATAAATCAAGCAGAACTTCCTTTAAATGCTTTAGCTCAGCCACACTCTCAAATCCTTCACCGATAAAGGTAATGAAAGGTTTTGATCCCACCCGTGGAGATAGTTTCTTATCATATGTGAAAGAATGCATTGACTTGAAATTTTCAATCCCAACCTCAACTAGGTCATAGACATGGTGATCATAGGTTCTCCCTATGACAAGGTTATTGGGTCGTTTCTTTGAGTGAGAACCATACTGCAAAAGAGGTACGATAACAAATATGTCAATAAATAAACGAAAACATAGAAGCAAGAAGCTGTTTACCTTTTTCCACAGACATATTATGATTGAAGCAATGCACATACATGCTCTGATATTTCTAAAATAATGTACGGAAAAAAAACAGAACTTGAACCGATAAAAACAGAGGTTTGCCTTTGGGTTTTAACAAAATAGGATGCCCCGTAAATAAAATTTCTAAACTCTAAGTGGCTCACCTTACAAAAAAAATGAACATCATGATAATGTTTTTTTACATAGGTTAATCTGATTGAGGATGGCTAAGTTCTTACTTCTTTCATCATTGGAGACATCAAAAACCATTTATGGAAAACCAGACGTGTTCACTAAAAAAAATTGTTTTTTTACATATATCCATGGATGCCACAGCCAATTTACAAGAGCCTCAAGGAAATCGGTAGAAAATTAATTTCTAGGTAGACCTTAGATTGAACCCATAACCTTTTAGTTATCCAAAACCCTCTTAACCACAAGCAAATGTTTCATCATATAAAGAAAATAGAAGTCCAATAAAAAGAAGTGCATTCGGCTCATCCAAAAAAATAAGTCTTAAACGAAGTTCAACACGGTTGGAACTAATTTCTCTATCTCTTTGCAGATGAAGAGTAAAGAAACAGCCTTCGGATCCGAAAACTGAATTGTAAAATCAAATACAAAACTTAACAATGTTACAGACAGCAGAGCTCCAAGCCATCAACCCAAGTAAATAACCATGGATACTAGAATATTAAGCATTCACAATTATACGCACCACGATAATGCTGCAATCAGTTTTGAGAGAGAAAAATTCCAAAGACGCATCGCCGCCACTTTCAAACGGCTTAATTCCTTCATTCTTACGAGAATACTTAACAGAACTTTCCTTCTTCAGGTGATAAATCTCCGTCAGTACTTCATTCAACACGCCGCTCGTTTTGGTGCCATGAAGTATCAGCGTCTTCTTCCCAGTCTCAACCTGCAGTTCAAATCGACACCCAATTCCACAAATAAAGAAACGGCAACAATTCAAAAACCCTAAACAAGCATAATTCCTAACAATCACTAGGCTGAAACTCTTAATCTCCCTAAAAACGATTTCACAGTGGAAAGTGATAGATGCGAACAGAAGAACTTACGAGTTTGGGAGCGCGTTTCTCGAGCTCTCGTTTAACTTTGGCGTTCTTGGGTGTTCTGACCTTCAACATGGTCGCCGGCGACGAGATTGCAGAGATGGGATTTAGGGTTTTGTCGCCCTAATCGCAGAGAAGTGTCGACAGTTCCGGCGACTGCGAGCTCTGCCGCCGATTTTAGGGTTTTGGGGCAAATGGGGTTTGGCACAACTTTCTTATATGTTTTTTCTTTTAAAAATATATATATTTTTAATCTAAAAATATTAAACATAATCTAAAAAAAAAACTTCATTAAACATTAAATCAAAGCTTACAAAAAAGGGGGAGAGTGAGCGAGAAGGAAAAAGTTTTTTTTTTTTTTTTTTGACGTCGGTGTTGAATTGATTTACAACTAAATAATGAAATCATTATGTCACTGACCGATTCGGTAGAAGGAAAAAGTATTTAAACTACGGGTGTGGTTACCTTATTCAAAAAAAAAAAAAGTATTTAAACTCGGATTAATGTATTTCTCATCTTTTTTTCTCTCAAACTACCTATGTTTACATTTATTTTAATTTTGTTTTTCTTCAATTTTATTTTTACTATTTTAAGCGTAGTTATAATTTTTATTTGTAGATTTTTTTTTTTGAAGCAAATTGTTTGTGGACATATTTATTTAAATACATACAGAATTGGTACGCGGCGCAATTGATTATCTGGTTTGATATTAATCTATTTCCACTACACTATCACAAGTTCAATCCCCTGGAATCGATATTTGTAATCTCTCTTGCCCCAACTTTTACTCAAAAAAAAAAAAAAAATTTAATACATGCTTTTTAGAACATAATGGAGGAATAAGAACCCCCAATTGACATATTGGTCCCAACCTATAACTCGAATGGAGACCAATTAAAAGACGAGTTGCAATCAAGAAACTTCTAAAATGATATGAGACATCTTCTAAATTAACCTTTTTATGTAAGGAAATGATAACATCCAATGAAAAAGACTAATAACATATTGTCAATATAAACACTGACATACATTTAAGAAACTTTAGGAGTTGACACAATCAAAAGGAAACATTTTCAATATTGTACATGAGCGACGTCTCAGTAGTAAGGAATGCTCATCAATGAAAAATTCATAATTTCCTTTATAAACAGTTAAGACCTTTTGAGAATGAACTCTATTGCTAAAGTCTATTGAACAAAACTAACACATAAACACAAAACTAAACCAATTAAGTGCCACCACTTTCTTAAAAATTAGAAGTGCACAAAGGTTTCACATCACTAAGACATTCCAAATAAGATATTAATGATGTTGGATGTCCTTTAAAATTAGGAATTGCCATACAAGATATCATATTTACCATTTTGCCTTTCTTTAGCATAGGATTAAAATTGAACGCAGTCCTATTGCTTGCACAAATTTTTCCCCTTAACCCTTGATCTCTACGATATACTCAAGCCTGAATCAGGATTAGTACGTATTTTGGAAATACTTATCACCCTTAAAATCGCATATGTTTTACTATTTTGCATTTTTCTCTGTACTTTAACATTTTTCTCTCAATTAATGAAAGTCATTTTTTTAAGTAAATATGTGATAAGATAAATACTTACCCAAAGTATTAATCTTATAAAATAACTTGTATTGGTGGTTGGTTTTATTTTTACGCCTGTTTATCAAGCAACAAAATTAGACCCTTTTTTGCACGAATTTATATGCATTGTTAGGATCTCTCAAATATCTTATATAGGAAAGTGGGAGAGACTAACATCAATATAAAAGAGATGTGAGTTACTCTCTTCATTGTCAATTGATTTTGAGGTGGAATCTCATATTCTCTAATATGCATGGACACAAATAAACTTTTGTGAAAAATTGGCCAAATAGAACTTGAATTATTATTTAAAAAATATTTTGATAATTGAATTCACCAAATATATATATGTGTGTGTTAAAGTATTATATATGATTATTATTGCTTTCATTCTAATATATATAGCTTATTTTAGTTTATGTACTTTTATTCCCTGGACCGAAATTTTCATATGTTCCCATCTTTTAATTTACATTAAAAATTTTTGAAACAAAGTATCGTCGTTATATGCAAGAAACTTGTTTCCAAATAGTTATTTAATCGATGATAAACAGTCCAATATGTATATAAAGATGCCTACATGACCAGTTGTTAAGCGACACTAGTGTATGCCCAATGATCAGAGATCTTGGGTTCGAGTTCCCCACCCCCTTGTTATAATCTAAAAAAAAATGTGTATATAAATATTATTCGATTTATTAAAGATAAATAATTAAATGCATTTGAATTTATCAATATTACATGAATTTAAATAAATTAATACATTTAAATTTATTAACAAATTAAATAGTTTAATACATTTGTAAGTTTTAAACTCCACGTTCTAATTGACTACTCCTTATCCAAACACCCCAAAATCATTATATACGTTGTGTTTGAGATTACAACAATTGGGGGTGGGGGACTCGAACCCAAGACTTTTAGTTATTGGATATACACTAATGCCGTTGTGCAACTGCTCATGTTAGCTATATACGTTGTGTTTGACTAGTATTTATATCGTTTTAAAATGGAGAATAAAACTAATTATTATTAAAAACATAATATATGGACAATTATGTATTTCTTTTTCATATATTTCATTTTTTAGTGTCAAACTTGATTATGTGCATCAATTGACAATTAAATCATCTCATTTTGATGTCACTCTTTATAAATTGCTTGGTGTCCCCATTGCAAACTCAATTTCAAGAAATAGATAATGAATACAAAGTTATGTTTATTATCAATGGTCATACATTTGAATATCTTCCCTCCCAACTATCAATGAACTAAAATAAAATATGCACTATTGGATTTAAATTTTCTCACATTGATGACTGATGAAGAGTGCATTCCTATCTTCCAATTTACATCGTTTGTTACCTTTTATTTTGATTAAAAGTATTTGTAATCCAAATGTTGTAGGGTTTGGTAGTATGTTCAGTGATATTAGTCGAAATACATGCAAGCTGGCCCGAACAATTACAGGTATAAAAAAAATGTAATTTATTAATTATTTAGTTATACATTATATCACTAGAACTATAGTATCGTGGACTTATTTCGTTTGTTACTACATGGTTATATCCTATTATAGTCATTTAATGGGAGAATATGGTAATTTCCACTAAAAATGTACATGAATTGATATTAAATAGATGATGAGTGATAGAGTTAGTTATCTTGTTTGATACTAATCTATTTCAACTTCATGGTTACAAGTTTATGTACGAAAATTGGTATTTGGCTTCCGTGTTATTTGAGAGCATTTATGCACTCTATATAACGTTTTTTTTGTCTCCCTTCCCGCAATTTATACTTAAAAAAATCTACTTATTAACTAAAAAAAAAGTAATGGTGACGATTTTTTTTACAAAAATAATAGGAGTATAGAATCAAATAAAAATAAAAATACAAAATATAGCCTTATAAAAAAATTATGAATTAATGGCACGATTGATTATCTGGTTTGGTGTTAATCCATCTATGTCCCACGTCACTAAAAAAAACTTTTTTTTTTTTTATTCTTTTTCCCTTTCCCTTTTGTAAAATGAAAACACAAAAATATCAATAGGTGAAAGCTGTCCCCATCTCCCGCCACATATTTAATTCTTTTCATTTTTAGTGGCCCACCGCGTTCAATAGTCATCACCGCACCAGATAAAACCTCTGAAAAAGGGAAATTTTGCTAAATATAGCTTTTATGTTTAAATAATTTATTCGATAAATTTACAAATGAGTCAATATATATTTAAAGCTAACATTTAATTCGTATAATTTTAAAAATTATTAAGATTAAATTCTTATAGTAAAAATTCTCAAAAAAAGAAAAGAAATTCTTATAGTTAAAAGAATTATAATTTAATCTGAATGTTCTTTACTTAAAATCAATTTAATTTGTATGTTTGAACTTAAAACAAAAGTTTATTTCAAGTACCTGATAACAAATAAAATTAGTGCAGTGAAGTAAATAATTTGTATTTTTTTCGTCTAATAGTCAACTTTTACCTAGTTAATTTATTAATAATTAAGAACAATAAAAATTATTTTTTAAGATGAATAAAACCATAAAATTTTAATAATAGAATTAAAAATTATAGAGATTAACAACTTTTTTAAATTAAAAATTGGGGGATTCTACGTGTTATGGGCAAAATTAGGCATGAGAAATTGGATTGTTGGAATGAAGTCGAGTCCACGAAGGAAGTCTCAAATAACGTACTGAACCGACATAGTAGGGCCTATAGGGATCGATGCTATACCAAACCAAGCAGATAGGCTGTAAAAGCACGTGCACAGGTGCCCAACGCACGAGGGGAACCCACCAGCGCCAATTTTTGGCGTATCTTGGCCGTTTGAACTACGATTAGCGCGCCGTTTTCGCCTATATTCATTGTTTTACTTGTTTATGGTTAGAAACTATTTAAGGCTCGACCTCAATAGGAAATATTTTCCTAAAATGGAGATATTCACCTAAAAATGAGTTATTTCCATAAATTAGGATTTATTTTTACTAAATGTGGTCATCTATCTGCTTCTTATATATATTGGAAGTCAATGATTATGAAGTAAACTAATTCTAAACCCTAAACTCAACTTACCTACTCAAGTCTTTCAATCTGGACTGACTTAAGCATTGGAGGCGGCGTGGTTCACACCATGGCTTGTTTCTTTTGTTTTGCAAGTTAAATTGTCCTATACAATAATATCTATTCATGAAAATATTTTATATATAACACAAAAATAAAGCGATCATGGTAAAATGATCACGCTTCACTCGGTATTTAGCAATAGATTTAATTAGTTCGATGATAACTTTCAATCAGCCAATCAATTCAACGATACAATCAATTTTCATAAAAATAAAAAATATATTTTTTAAAAATGATATAATCATAATAAGTGGATTAAAAATTTATATGGATATAAATTTCTGTAAAAAAATTTAACCATCTCTAAATGAATAGAATTAAAGTCGAACTAAAAGTATAAAATTTATAATTTACCAAAGAAAATACAACGAAAAAAAAAAACAGACAGCTGAAACTGGGGCAAAGCATTTTCGCAATCTCTCTATATAACGAAGCCGAGTCTGAATCTCAACCAAAAACCTCATCCCGGTTTCTAGCCTTCTTCTTCCCAATTTTAGCCGTTTTTCATTTGTATTCATTGTATAAATTCTTCTTCTTTCTCTGTAATTTCGTACGATTAGGGTTTTGTTTTTTCTTCTTTCTCGTTCAATTTCAGTGTTTCAGTTGGGCTTCTTCTTGTAATTTCAATGTTTCTTTCGCGCATATTAGTCGTTGTTAGGATCAAATCGAAGGTCATTGAGATCTTCTCTGCGTGTTTTCTTTGATTTATTTTCGCCTTTTGTACCCATGATGTAATTTTAGAGAATTTAGATTTATGATTAGGGTTTTGGTTGATTTCGTTTGCTGATGGAGATGGAGAGCTCGCGGAGACCTTTCGATCGAGCCAGGGAACCCGGTTTGAAGAAACCCCGATTGGGCGACGAGGCAGCCGAGCGCGGTGGGAGTAGTATTAATGGCCGGCCGTTTCCGCAGAGACCAGTTGTTTCTGCCACCAATATTGGGCAACCCAGATTTCGACCAACTGATAGAGATTCGGGAAGTGGCGATTCGGGTCGAGGAGGAGGAGGAGGTGGGTATCAGCCTCAACCGCTGCAGCATCAGGAGCTTGTCAGCCAGTACAGGACAGCCCTGGCTGAGCTGACTTTCAATTCCAAACCAATCATCACCAATTTGACAATAATCGCGGGGGAAAATCAACAGGCTGCGAAAGCCATCTCCGCCACCGTTTGCGCCAACATTATCGAGGTGAACCCAGTTTAAACTGTGTAGCAGCGTTTTGCATTCCGTTGATTCATATAAATGTTTTTACTTTTTTTTTTGTTTTATTGTGTGAATATGATTGTATGGGGAATTAGTGTAGAAGGAAATGAGGAAATAAGGTAGTGCAGAAGTAAAATTGTAAGTGTATTGGCATCAATGAAATCTTTGAGTTTTTACAGCGATTTTAATTTTCTTTTGTAGAGAGTGCAACGTCTTGGTTGTGGAATATGTGAATACCTCCCATAATACGGTTCTTAATGTCTATCATCTTAGTGCTTGAAATTACATGTTTTTATTTTAATATAACTTTGCTTTCAATTCTGTGATAATGGTGGTTTTGGTGTGGCTGTCATTCACCCTGCTGGCATCAAATGAATCTTTTTGAGAATAGCATAGTTACTGTTTCTAAGGTTGGTTATTTATTGAGCTAGTTGTGAATTTTACTTATAAATCAAATTACAGCTCTGGATCTTGTTTTCTGTAATTGATTGTGACCCCCTTGTGCACTTATATTGATGGTTATATTTGTTGGTTGGCTGTTAATTAAATTGATGTGTAATCCAACATTCAGGGGCAATAAACAAATCTGTACCCAATAAAACTACAGATTCACTTACAAGCACCAATCTGAGTTAACAGGTGATTGCATTTTGACAGGAAGTAACAATCTTTCATGTGTATGAAAGATCATTGATCTGGGAATATTTTAACAGGTTTGAGCTAGGATAGTGGATAAAGTTCCCATGGTTTTGGTGAGTCTGTATATGTTGAAAGAAGCTCTCTATTCAACTATAAAAAAATGTTGCACAGAATTTTGAGTTTGACTTGTATTGTAATAGAGGTCTTTCTGTAGTAGGTCTTTTTTTTTATATGCTAATCCTGTTCTTTATATGGGTTCTCTGTGGAGTTTCTTTTCTTCTTCTGATCAGAAATATGAAATGCTAATAGAGAAGGATTAGCGATTTTTGAGGTGATGTGCACCCAACATTATATTGTTCCAGTAAATGGATATAGTCACGTACTGGTTTTTAACATTTAGGTTTCATTCTCTAAGGTTACTTTGCTCCTAATTTCCTCATCCTCGTGTATGCTTCTGAAGTAATGATTGAGCATTAGAACTATTGTCCTACAAATTCTTTGGTATATTTAGAATGATGACCTTCAAGACTGCTGGATGTTTGATTAAGTGACATGCATTGATGTCTGTGAATGCACAATGCACATATCTAGTTTGCTGCTGGAAATCTTGAGCTGTTATCTTCATTTATGTTTGACAGATGAATTGGATTTCTTATATTCTGCCTGGCTTTTACGATTTAACCTTTCTCCCTCATTTAAAGATCTAAGTCAATATTGTGTTGTCATATTTATCTTAGTTCTCCTTCTTAAACTGGGCACGAGTGTTGGTAATTTCATTAGGTCATTTCTCTACATTGTTTAAACTTGCTGTTGGTAACTTGTTTCTATGTGTGTATGCATGCACATGTATATGCTCTTACGGCATGTTTACCGAAAGAAAATGCAGTTACTTTTGATTGGGCATTTTGTTCGGCATCCGGCTATGTTGATGCTGTATTGATTTCTTATGCATGTTCCAGGTTGCTAGTGATCAAAAGCTTCCATCACTTTATCTTCTGGACAGTATTGTGAAGAATATTGGAAGAGATTACATAAAATATTTTGCACCAAGACTGCCTGAGGTTAGATTTTTTCTCTGTGTCCTTTGCGTACCAACATACATTCCCCCAGCCCCTGCAAAAACACATTTTATGTTTGTCTATCATAAGCAACATCAGAATGCTTCCTCGATGCTCTTCCAGTATCATTCATTTTCTTCAACTGTTATGTGATGTCAATGTGAATATCATTTTCGAGCATTATTTGTCCAGTAACCTGCGTCTCATCAAGTACAACAGTTCTTAGTATTCATTACTATTCATTGTCTATTGATTATCCCAAATTTATAATAGTTTTTCTATCTTTTTTAGGTATTCTGCAAAGCTTATAGGCAAGTTGACCCTTCTGTACATACAAGTATGAGACATCTTTTTGGCACCTGGAAAGGAGTGTTCCCTCCTCAAACTCTGCAGGTCATTGAGAAAGAACTTGGCTTCATGTCCAGTGGCAGTTCTTCTTCTGGGACCACAACCTCGAAGCCGGATTTGCAGGCCCAACGTCCACCCCATAGTATCCATGTAAATCCCAAGTATATAGAAAGGCAACGGCTTCAGCAGTCAGGCCGGGTTAGTGAAGCTCTGCTACCACACTTAGTGTTGAATGTTGATCCTTATAAGTTATATTGGTCCATTTTTTCTTCCTAAAGTTTCAAGTCATTCTTGGCATCCTAAAATTTATTATGTGCCGTTGTAAATTGGGAATCTGTTTTCTATACTCAAGTCGACAACTGATACCTGGTAATGTTTTCCTGTTTTCATACAAACTATGATGTCTTTATTTTTTCCATTGACATAAAATGATGACCCTTTCATCTTTGCTTGTGTAAAACTAGATTTCTTAAAAAAATTCTAGGTTGCTTACCTATACGAGCTATACTTTATTTAACCTAAAAACCTTCTTAATTTGTGAAGTGGACTTGTTACTCTTATTTTTTGTCTGTATTTGATAATTTTTTTTTTTTATGTAATGCAGGTGAAGGGAATGACCGGGGATGCTACTGTCACAACAACACATGTAACTCAGGATGTTGCTGAAGCCAAAATTAGCACTGGACGTCCATGGGCAGATGCTCCAGTAAAAATGCTTGTAAGTATATATATATATATATTATTATTAATTTTTTTAAAATTCACATTAGTTATTAATTTTTCATTCCTCCATGATAAATACTACGGTACATATTTTGCAGGACATTCAGCGTCCACTTAGAGATGCACCAAATGATATGGCACAAGAGAAGAACATCACAGCATATGCAGATTATGAATATGGTTCTGATCTTTCGAGGACTCAAGGTTCCGGAAGAAGGGTTTTCGATGAAGGGCGAGACAGATCTTGGTCTTTGGCTGGAAACAATTTGGCAGAGAAGTTATCTGGCCAAAGAAATGGGTTCAACACTAAGCTTGGATATGAAAATTACCCTGCACCCAAGTCTGCGAACACTGGTGCACGTCTACTACCCATGCAAAATTTTTCAAGTAGCAGTAGCAACCGAGTACTTTCTGCTAATTGGAAGAACTCTGAGGAAGAGGAGTTTATGTGGGGTGAAGTGAACCCTATGTTGACAGGTCATGGTGCATCTACCATTGCAAGTAGCACTGGAAAAGATCAATGGACTCCTGAAGATTCAGATAATTCGGTAAACTTGATTATAATACCAATATCTTCACTCTTTCATCTTATCAATGAAAATGTTCTCGTTTCCTATCAATAAAAAAAACCAATAACTTCACTAGTTACATTGGCAGATAGAAAAAAATGGTGTTTGCTACCTACTTTCAATTTTGATCTGCTTCTTTCGGCCTTCAGGGCTATACAACTATGAACACAATTGATCATGTCATTTGTCATTGATTGTTGAGTGGGTTTCTACGTTGCAGGGTATTGAAACTAAGCCATTAAGCCTACGGGATACAGGGGGAAGTGTTGATAGAGAATCTTCCAGTGATTCACAATCATCTGAACAGAGAGAACTACGGGATTCTGAACAGCAAAGGTCATCAATGTGGCAAGTGCAGGAGCCGATATCTCTTGATGGGCTCAGAGGCAGGGTTCCTAGAAAGAATTCAGTTCAGTCTGGAGGTTATAGTGCTACATTTACTGCACTGTCAGGTGCCACTTCTGTGAATCAAATAGGAGGTCGACCACAAATCGCATCACCTAATATGGGAGGTCATGGGCTTCTGAATAAAGGAGGTTCAGGGCCCATTGGGACTGTGGGCCATCAAAGATTTCCATCACGAAGTGTTGCATCATTCCCATCTGGACAGCCAACCTTGCACCAACGTCCCCCCTCACCATTGTCAGTGGATCATGTTCCTCATCAAATGCCCAACCATAAAACTTCTTCATTGTCTAATCTTGACCCACGTAAAAGGCACATACAGGATGCTTCCATTGGCCTACATCCCAGCGTCCGACCAGATAACCTTAAAAAATCACAGCTTCAGGACCTTCAAGCTTCAGCTTCATTTGTACCAACTTCTCAACCCAGGCACCAGTTCTCTTTATCCGAGTCACCAAAACCTGACGTCAGGGAATCTGAACATTCTAGCCAGCATGGCGTATCAATACCGGGCACCGATTTTGTAGCTCCCTCATCAGCTGGGTCAATTCCAAATCGTTTACCTGCAGATATTTTGGGAGAGCCAAGCACTAGTAGTTTGTTGGCTGCTGTAATGAAGAGTGGAATTTTCTCCAACCATTCAATAACCAATAGCATGCAGCAGAATATCAGCTTCCAAGATGGGGAAAATCCCCATTCAAACATCAAACCTCTACCAAGCCAGTCTTCTCCTGCCCATACTCGGTCTACATTCTTCGAGCCAAAGACTGGGGGAGAATCTTCATTAGGTCCTCCATCTCTTGAAAGCTTATCAGCTCTTGTTAAGCTATCTCAGACTAAGGTTGAAGAGAAACCGTTGCCTTCTGATCCACTTCCACCTTCATCTCCTATGAATAGTGCATCCACTGAAACTTCAAATGTGGTAAACGGTGCTTCTAGTCCAATTTCTAACCTTTTGAGCTCATTGGTTGCGAAGGGCCTCATATCTGCTTCAAAAGGGGAATTAACAAATAGCCTGACATCCCAGATGCCTTCACAGCCCGAAAATTTGAAGTCAGATGATGCTGTGATTTCTTCAATTCCAGTGACATCTCAGATGCCTTCACAGGCTGAAAAATTTAAGTCAGGTGATGCTATGACTTGTTCTACACCAGTTCCTTCCGTCCCTGTTACTTCTTCCAGTCAATCATCTATTAGACTCGAATCACCTTCGAAAAATGTTGCTAAGTGCTCAACTAGTCCACTTCCATCCACCTCAACTGAAATAAACAACCTCATAGGCTTTGAGTTTAGTTCACATGTTATTCGCAAATTTCATCCATCTGTTATCGGTGGACTCTTTGACGATATTCCATATCAATGTAAGATCTGTGGTCTGAGACTGAAACTAGAAGAAGAGTTGGATACACACGTACAGTGGCACTCGATAAGAACTGAGGCAAACAATTCAAATAGGACATCAGGAAGATGGTATCCAAGTTCAGATGATTGGATTTCTGGAAATTCAAGACTCTTACTTGATGCTGCCACTTCTCTGGACAAGTTCGACGTGATGGAAGAAGATAACGAGCCAATGGTTCCTGCAGATGAAGATCAATTTGCCTGTGTTTTGTGTGGTGAATTTTTTGAAGATTTTTATAGTCAAGAATTGGGCAAGTGGATGTTCAAAGGAGCAGCGTTTATCACCATTCCATCAGCGGGTAGTGAGGTAGGAAGCACAAATGAAGAAGTTGCTAGAGGACCCATTGTGCACACAAATTGTATAACTGAAAGTTCAGTATATGACTTGGGACTGGCAACTGATATTAAGATGGTAATTTTCTTGGTTCTTTATACTTTTGCAGGACTTGATTTGGTTTCACTATCGTCCACATTGTTCTCCCTGATGATTTTATGTGATATTCTTAGATACTTATTTTCTTCTCTTCATGTTTTTTTATGGAATGATGGAGCGGTTTGGAACATTACAAAATGGAGTTTTCTTTTTTCTGAGGCCAGTCCAAAGTTAGTGCTGATGCTAGCAATGAGCATTGGACTGGTAAAGTCAAAGAAAAGATAGAACCCTATTCTATGAACTGGGTTGGTAGAATCAAGTGGTTGGTTCTCCATACCCTACTTGTCATTAGACATTACTAGAATCAATCACGACACACCTCGATAATAGTTTTATTCTTTTAGTTCTCTAAAGTGGGCTCCTTTAAATGATAGTTAGGACCTGCTAAGCCGACATTTTAAATTACACGATATCTTGCGTACTCACTAACACATTGTCACTGACTGCCACTGTGCACTGAAAATATGCTGAAATCTGTATCCCTTCCATGTATATTGATGCTGTGCTTGATGTTGTATGCATTTTGTTGATGTATCTTCTTTGCTTTATGCTGCGCTTTGCGTGCTGTAAATTCATGTTATTAATCTAAGCTTCTTTGCATTATGTCCAACCCTCTACAGGAAATGGATGTATGATGCTTCCCCTACGAAGCGTCACATAGGAACTACTCTGGTGGACGTCTTGCTCGTGCAATCGGTGGGGCAATACAAAAAGGGAGTATGAACGAGTACTTTGCTCGTGGTAGTTCTGTTGAGTGCCAAAAGAGATAGTAGGGGAGTGGTAGCTCTATACTGGTATTTTCTAGCTTCCAAATTCCTTTTTGTTTTCTTTCCGTTTTTTTCCCTTATAAAAAAGATATATATAGTTGAGAATACATGAATGCAATGATCATTTTTATTCGGATCTTCACCGTCCTGTTTCTCAGTGAATTTTCACTTAACTTTCAATATCTATTGATATAAATTTGAAGCAGTTGCAGTGCACTCCCAAGTCCAGGCTTGGCGTCTCTATCGACATCAAAGTCTATGTATTATTGAAATCATTTCAGCAAGATGGTTTTGATTCACCTCAACATCACCTTTTTATCTTGTAATTTTGCCTTCACTTAGTTTCTGCATATCATGTTAGACAGTAATGGGGAGTTATTTAAGATTCTCTCAGCTTTTTATAAGGGTTTTTTTTTATTACTTTCACATGTCTTGCTGGTCTAGATATGACTATGATGATGTTGGATTTTGCTTCTTTTTGCCTCTTATCATTTGCCCCCACCTTGTTTGGACAAGCTTGGCATGGCAGATATTGTGATATATTATGGCACATTTTGTTACAATAATTGTATTCAACAATCATGAACTGTGGAATTATGAAAACATTTCTGTTTGGATGGCGCTATTTAGAGCGTTGAAATGAAGCAACTGATTTGACTCATATCTAAAAATTCCAAAGATTCATTAATTATAGTCTTTGCTTATCCTTTGGACATAAGTTTGTGTAACAATTATAGCAGGAACAAAACATGATTGCTACCTAATTGCCACCCCACGCTGCGTGGAAAAACAAAAAAATTTGCAACGGCACTTTGAACATTTAAGTTTTTTTTTTAGTACATATTGGGGGGACAAATACCGATTCTCAAAATCAAACATGTGAAGTTGGTGTTGAATTGGTTTACAACAAAACAATGAAATCATTGTGTCATTGGTCGTTCGGTTTTTCTTTCTAGTTCCTTGTTTAAAGAAAGCAAAGGTAAAAGTTGATATTTTCTTACCTCTTATTGATATAATATTTATTTTGAAGTAGAAAGAATTCTAAGCTATATGCAACTTTAAAGAAAGTGGTGTTATTATGTGTTGAATTCTAAGCTTTATGCAGCTATATAAACCTAAATTCATGTTGGCAAAGTGGGCGAAGTGTTATTGATATGGATCTTCGACATAGAAATGGAGATTAATTAGAAATAAGTAATTGCATATTCTAATTAAAATAAAATTGTTACCAATTGAATGATGGGATTTTGTTTGGAAACTTTAAGATATAACGGGTTTAATGGTGGTAACATATTTATAAATTGATTATTTTTCTTTAATAATCAAACACATTATTTTATAATTTGGTGATAATTTTATTTGGCTCTCATTTATTTAATAGTAATCTCTTTGTAGGATTTGTGATTTCCTTCCTTTAACTTATACTAATAAAAAAAAATACAATGTTCCATTAATAGTGTGTATAAATGGGATTTTTCAATCATGAAAATTTAGAAAAAGCACTTTTTATAACTTCAATAATTATTTTTGGTTGGAAAAAAAATAATTGATTAATTTTTTTTTTGAAAACAAAAAATAATTGATTATTGCTCATAGCATTCACATGCAAAAGTACAAGAAATTTTTAGATTCCGTGTTCAAAATGAATTGTCAAATCTATGGTTCTTGTCATTCTTGATGTTTCTTTTTTCAAAAAAAGGATAAATAAACTTTCTTAATGTCTAAATCTTACTTTTTTGATATTGTTTGTTTGTTGTTAATGTCTCAATCTTACTATTCTTTTCTCTTTATTCTCTTATCCCCAAAACCTTACTACTCTCTTTCCTCATTCTTGTAGTTCAATTGACTGAGCTTAGTTGAATTTGATTCGAATTTTTCCACAATTTTTATTTTTGAAGTAATAGTTATCTTACAAAAAAGTCACCCACTTGAATTATTAAACAAATGCTCCATTTTAATGTTTGTAGGATGTTATGTTCTTAGTTGGTCTCGGTTTGAGTTGTTATTCGATCTTCATTGGTGAGGAGTATGATTATATGGTTCTCTTTCGTTTTTAATGAATTGAATATGTTTTATAAAAAAAAAAAAAAAAGAAGCTCATTTTTAATGAAGTAATGAATATCATGATTGGAGTCTATAATATTCACTCAAAGCATTTAAAATATTAACCAATCCACAAATTTATTATCATTAACTTGATCAGACACCAGAAAATTAGTACATAAACCTTTGTAGATATCTTTTTTTTTTGACGGCATAAACTCTTGTAAATAATACTATATTATATATATATAATATTATGAAATGATGGAAACATGAACATTCATTCTAGTATTTTGGATATGGTATGTACATAAAAACATATATGTTGGAAAATTGTATTAATTAATTCAAGGCTTCTCATTTTCTGTGTAAACATAATCCAAATGCGCTTCTAACATCATCCTTCTCTCCCGTTCTTCTTCATCTTCTCCATTCTTCTTCTACAAAATAATAATAATAATAACCATTAAAATCTAAATTAAAAGAAGATTGAAAAGGAAAAAAAAAAACATTTAATTAAAGGGGTTTATTTACATAGGGGGAATCTGGCCATGAATTTTCTTGGATGATTCCATGGATGAGGTTGTTGTGGGTTTCTTGTAGACCTGAAAATTTTCCGGGAAAGAGAAAGAAAGAGTGAGAAAATGAATGGAATGGAAGAGAAAAAGGAAGGATTTTTGTAAGTGGGTTTTACCTTGTTTGGATGGTGGGAAAGTGGCAGGGGCAGATTGGGAAAAGAGAAGGAAAATGAAGAGAATGAAGAAGAAGAAGAAGCCATGGAAATTCTGCTTCATTTTCTCTGTCTCAAGGGAAGTGAGAAAGAAAAACAGAGAAATAATAAATGAATAAAAAGACAGTCATCTTTGTTGCCTTTTAAAAGTCAGTTATGGGCTTAAGGAATCCCAACCCATGCTACAAAATACCAACTTTGGTGGCCCATACTCACTAATTCCTTTTGAGTATGAAAAAGAATTTTTTTTTAAAGATTAATCAAATCTAAAAAATAACTATAAATATGGTCATTTAAAAAAAAAAAAATTACTATTCATAGTTATTGATATTTATGAATAATATAGTATTAATGAATATTTATAATATATAATACTATATTTACTAGTATTAAAAAATAAAAATGATCATAGATGAAATACTTTAAAATTTGCTTATAATTATTTTATGAGAAGAGCTCATCTAGTATAATTAAAAAAATAAAATAAAAAAAAAAACTTTCACATTTTCACTATAGCTATGATTTTTTTATAATTATTTTATGATATGAAATTTGATGATGAGAAAAGTAACTCGTTTAGTTGATATATATAGGGTTTTTAATTTTTTTAATTTGTATTTTTGTTTTTGCTTAAATTATAAATTTAGTTTTTAAATTCGTACATTTGTGTTAAATAAATTCTTGAATTTAAACAAATAAATTATGAATTTTGAAGCTTGATTTTGTATGTGATGATGGTTCCTTCAACTTCAAAATTCCAATTCTTCTTCTTTTGTGTATAATATATTTTTGACGTATTTGACATTCTTTTTAACTAGTGGATTAATATTTGCAACTTAGAAGTTTTTGTAGCTCTCTATTTGATGTATGCTCGATCCTAATAAGAGGATAAGTCCATTCATGTGCTTTACCGTGGATAATAGATGTAATTAAACCGAACCGAACCGAACTACTTAAATCTTGAGTCATCTTTTTGTAGCTCAACGAGATTAGTTTATACTCTTTAGCGTACATTCAATGATCATGTGGTCATAAGTTCAAATCCTCTAGTTGTTTTATGAAAAGCTTCAAACAAAGACACCAAAGTATGACATAAAACAAAAGGAGAATACATCCTTTACAAAAATGTCTAAGAAGACTCTATCCATGCATATAGAGACCATAGGGTTACATAATTTTTTTATGATAAAAATTAATCAAAAAGATTATTTATGTGGTACTAAACTATGTCACCTATGTATATATATAGAGTCTAACTATACATTAATGCAAAGAGAAGTATTTCTCTAGAAACAGAACATTATAATGAAAAGTTTGCTTACTACAAAGGAAACTTCGTGCTCTAAACAAATTATGAATGGAAATTGAGAATATTGAACTTAATGGAAAAATGTCAAAAATGAAAGGCAAATTTGAATAATTGCACTAAAAAGGAGTTAAAAGGAAAGTGAGAAAAGATGCTCAATGTTTTCCTTTTCTTATTCTTTTTTTTTTTTGTGATAGTAATAAAAGCATCAAAATGAATTATTATTTGGAATCAATTCTCAATACAAGAAATTGACAAGCAATGCATGGACAAGAATATGGCCTCTTCTTTTATAAACTTTTGAGAAGTTATTAATTCCTTTAACTTTTAAAATTATGTCCATTAAAGTTCACATTGATACAGATTTTAATTGTTCTTTTTTTAATTTTTTACTTTGTGTAAGTTTAAAACGTATCCGATAAAAAAATGTTTATAATGACATAAAAAAATCCTCAATATATATAATCCCAATACACAAAAGGAAAAAAAAACTTTCTCTTTATTTAAAGAGTTCACATGCAATAATACTAAACATTTGATTAAAAAAAGGAAGAAATATATAACCAAATGTAAAAGAAACCCCTTTTTTGGTTTCCCTTTGGTCTTCTAGTTCACATGAAACCCTAAAAATTTCTTAAAAGTAGCAATCTTTTTTACCTTTACTTTAACTAGCAAATTTTATTTTCTTCCTGTCTTCTTCTGTAAAATTTTTTTTTCAATACTTTTGTTTGTTCTTTGTTTATGCCATTAATAGAATCATTTTTAAAAATAATAAAAATCTAATGATAATATTTATTTAATTTATAGTGTGATACATGAGTATCATGGTATGAATTTGATCATCTTTGAGGCGCAATTTTGGTCCAAAACAAAGAATGGTAACAATAAAGGAAAAAATTTGAACCTACAACTAAAAAAAGTTAAAGTTTGCCATTCTTTAAGTAAATGCAAAAATTAATTTTGAGTTGGTTCTTTAAGTTTTTTTGAAAACCGGTAAATTGGAGCTTCGCTCCCCTATACCCGAGGCACCACTGGCCCGTCCCTAGACTGACACCGAGATACTTGAGTATTCTAGTCTACGCACTTTCCAGCGGAGGTTAACCTTTTAAAAGAGAGCTACGAAGAAAAACATCGGACTTTGAGAGCAATTTTTTTTTTAATTCAACAATAACTTAGTTAGGAAATTAAAACCGTCATACATGATTATGTCACTAGTGCTTTGGTATTTTTACTTTAAATTTAAAGACATATTGCGTAATTGTGAAAATGAAAGTTCTAGAAAAAAAAAATTATGAATTTGCCTAATTTGTGAACATTAGATTATTATTTTCCAAAGTTATTGTATGAAATATTGTGGAGTTTGAGGTTTCAACTATCCATTCAAAATAATAAAATCTTAACTATTTAGCTGATATTGACAACATAATCTTAACAAAGTTGTCAATTTTATATTTATAGGAGTGGTTGATTTCCAAATGGCTAGCGATTTAAAGCACCCCATGTCTCGTGGTCTGTCTCAAAGGCTACTTAGGCCCAAATTTTGAAGCTAGAGATTTCACAAAGCACAAAATTATCCAAATTTCTAATGATCTAACACACTTTTGAAGTGTAAAAGTATTTCGAAGATCAAACGATCTCAGAGCAAAGTAACTCAAACACAAAGAACACAAATTGTATTTTTCAATAACAAAGTGGCGAAACCCTCAAGATAAGTTCAACAGCGAGAACAAGCCGTAAATTTGCGATACAAGTCAACCTTAAATACAAACAGTAAATTCTTTGAAAAAAGTTATTTTTTTTATATCCGTGATTGTTCGGGACAGCTTGCGTTGATCCTACAATATTTAGTTGTCAAGAAAACTATTAAGAAATTAATTTCTAGGTACCTGTCCACCATAGATTGAACTCATCATCTTAAGTACCTCAATACTTTCTTTGGCCAATTAAGCCACTCTATAATGGTTTAATCAGAAAACAATTATTAGAGAGGTTGTATTCTAAAAACATATTTAAATTAATGCAAATACAAAGTTTATTTACTTATGTAACGGAATCTCATGTGAACCATTGAGATACATTTACTTTTTTTCACAAGTTAGGAATTTTTCACCAACAGTATACTGTATTGTTTTTCTTTCCAACCATCTGTCATAATAGGTGCTCTGATCAAATAATGAATTATAAAGTTAAATTTAAAAGTTTAATTCAAAACTCAATTTTGCATTCAATAGGTCTCCAGATTGTTTATTAGATTACTATGTTCTATAACCATTTTTCAAAATCTAGTAGTTTTTATTTTTTGTATTTGACTAAAAAATCAAATGGATGAAATTATTGTGAAAATTTAGGAGCAAAAAACTCATTCTTAACCAACAGTTCACCAACATTATAAATCATGAATTCAAATCTTTTCACCCTTAATTAGTCCAATTAAAAAAACAACTTGTCATTTAAAACCAAAAAATAAAATATCACACGAAGCAATGAACTTTAAATTTTATGTTCAATGAGCTCTCAATTGTCAATTATATATATATATATATATATATATATATATATATATATATATATATATATATATATATATTTTTTTTTTTTTTTTTTGAAAACGTTGTCAATTTTATATTTAGTACATACCAGTTTGTATTTTAAAAATACGCAAACCTATTGAGACAAACTTCGATTTTATGTTGATTCTCAAAAAAAAAAACTTCGATTTTATGTTTAGTCAGATCTATTCTAATTATTAGAGAATTGAAGACTCCTCACATTTCCAATGTGGGACAATTGCCACATGGTGAGCATAGTGAGTATCTCCAACGCTAATGAAGTTGGAGAACTAACCAAGTTTGCAACCATACCATGGTTAAGTTTTTTTTTTTAAGAAGTACCATGGTTAAGTTGACCACACTCGATCAACAAAATTCTCGCCCAAAAATGTTTGGACTGAACCAGAATTGGTTCAATTGTGAACCCAAAAATAAACCAACAATCCACCATCTTGATCAAGCTTAATCATACTTAGAAAACCCGACACCCTCTATTCATCATCATCCTCTTCAACAAAACCCGATCAACCACAACCACAACCAAATTTTACCATTGAATACAAATATATTTCAAAACGATCACTAGTCAAAACTTTTGTGAGTTTATCTTTTCAAGAGTCAATTCGTCGTAAGAAATTGTTTCACATACATAGTGATA
Source organism: Sicyos edulis (assembly GCA_036507275.1). Taxonomy (NCBI): domain Eukaryota; kingdom Viridiplantae; phylum Streptophyta; class Magnoliopsida; order Cucurbitales; family Cucurbitaceae; genus Sicyos; species Sicyos edulis. The sequence continues at coordinate 43,288,621 of CM071847.1, read as the reverse complement.
ACGAACATCGATATGTTTACTCTTGTCATCATATATGTCTGAATTCTTTCATGTACATTCTCAAACAATCTGAAAATGTACACCCAATCAACAAGCGCCTTTGATCAATGTTTGCGGCATAGTTTGAATTGATATATCCTTTTAGCACAACTTTTTCGCTTATAGCATAGACTCGACTCTTTGTGATGGAGACTTTTAGGTATCTCATAATCCACTTTGATGCTTCCTAGTGAACTCTACTCGGATTGCTCCTAAAATGACTCGACATACTCAGAGAGTAAACAAGATCGGGGTTTGAAGCTACCATTCCATACATTACGCTCCCATTAAGATTGGAGTATGGAACCATTTTCATTGTATAGATATCTTCCTGAGTGTCGGGCGACTATTTCATTGACAATTTAAAATTTGTGGGCATCCATCTCAAAATCAATTGATGATGAGATGAATAATTCATTTATCTTATAAATGTTTGGAGGACTCTCCACTTTTATGGGGGACAATAGTGAGATCCTATAAAGTCATTTATGTTGAAGTTATTGCATAATTGTGCCTTAACTTTCTAAATCTCGCAGCCCTTACTCGAAGGTCGAAGCAATCGGAATGTTGTCTACCTATAGAAGTAGTAGCACAAATACCTCTTTAGAGACATCCTTCTTGTAAACTCATGGATCATATTAGTTTTTGACAAAGCCAAACGACTTTATAAAGGTGTCAAAACACTTGTTCCATAGCTTCCATTTTGCTCGTGAGAAAATACAGCAAAAATTGGTTTCTACGAATATGTGAAGACTGAAAAATAATTAGGAGACGTTCTCAAATAAGTGTTGAATGGAGCAAGAATAAATGTGTATGCGCTCAAATTTGAAATAGGATATAAATGTTAATTAAGAATATTATTTACATTTGTCCCTTTTTATAATTGCACGACATAAGTTAGAGTTTTCTTGCATCTTTAGGTTTACTTTTTTTTTTTTGAAACACACATCTTTAGTTTACTTGTATTCCTAAATATATATATATATATATATAAATAGGCTCTTCCTAAATATCTGGCGATATTTCTTTTTCTTTTAACTTTTTTTTTTTTGGAAATCTCTCTCTCTTTTAACTTGGGCATTAGAGCATGTGTGACAAGTATTACATCAATATCTATTTTTCTTGTTTTGCATGTCTTGTTCATTTTTATTTTTTTATTTCACTATATATATATATATATATATATATATATATAATCTTTCTATTCTCATGTTAGAACTATAAAATCGAAGTTCAAAGTATTTTTTTTAGTACAAATGGGGCATGGAAGTAATTTTCTTAAAACATATACAACTTCAAGCAGATATTAAATAATCTAACATTGATATTTTGAATGTAACATGTACTTTTTGTATGTATATACATTATTAAATAAGTAGTGCCTTAAGGAAATTAAAATTTGACATTAGATACCAAACGCCAAAGAAGAGGTTAGAGTGGGGCTTGAGAAAGCTCACGAAGGCTTGGGAAAAAGTGAGATTCTGAAGATCTAATTTTATAAAGACTCCAAAAAAATTATAAATTTTCAGTCCTTTTTGTTGTGCTAAATTATAAAAAAATTATGGAGGGGATAGATGCTTCTCATGAAATAATTACAAATATAATTAAATTTTAAAATATTTATATTCATAATTAATATATTTTAATGCTATATTATAAATATTTGTTAATACAGTGTTATATACTATAAATATAGTATTATTTATTATTAATAAAATATTATTATTAATATCAATGATGGTTGTTAATTTTTTAGGAAGTGATCATGTTTATAATTATTTTTTTAATTGAACTAATTATAATAAGTTTCTCTCGTCAATAATACAATTTAATGAATAAAATGTGTTCATGAGAAAAATTATGAATTTGAATCTTCGGATTCAAAAACTAAAATATAAAAAATACGAAACGATTTAAATTCTGACCAAAAAAGCTTTTCTATAAAAAAGGACTAAAAAAGTAAAAATCTCTTATTATTGCTATTTTATAAATTAAGTAAATGGAACCTAAAAACAAGGACTTTTTTGTAAAATAAATATAAAGTGTGGTTTAAATTTATGTCTAAATCTAATATTTTGTAATTTAATAATTAAATAAATATATTGTAAATGACAATTTTATTCTTTTTGTGAATTTGTCTTTTAATTTGTTTGATGATATCATTGTAGATATACCATAACAAACTCTTTGAGAATTTGAATTAAAAAAATTTAAAACTATTATAGATATAATCATATTATGCAGATAAAAAATAGGTTGAAGATAAAAAAAAATAGAAAAATTAAAATAATTTTTGGAATCTCTTCTAGACGTTTGCACATATGCATACATATAGTCATCTTTTAATGACGGTTAGATTTTTGAATTGAGATAAAAATAATAATAATTAAATGCATATTGTACATGCACAAAACATTATTAGTATTTGGCAGGTGGAGCTTCAGAATTCTTGAGTGTTGAGAATCGTCCGATATCCTTGTGAAACATAAAGAGACCAAAATCAAAATGCATCCATCCCTAAAGACGTAGGATCAAATAAATCAGTAAGTGTATGTGAAGTTCTATCCTCTTTTCCACACCATAAGAGCGAGCTTTTCCCCCGGCTGCCATGACCCTTCGACTGAAACTTCTCCCGCCAAGAAATCGGGTAAGTTTGTATGATCATCCACGCATAAAGAAATATTTGAACTAGTTGTCGATACAATCTCACATGTTGTATAGCTGCCTACATAATGTAATTTATTATCAGTCTATTATGTTTGATCAAATCCCTACATATTTATGACACCTCAAAACTAGTGTCTCCTGCTCAATACTAATTTTCATAGACTTTAAAAAAAAAAATTCATAGAAATTTCTTCAACTCATCCTTGTTTGACAAAATGAGTCGAAATTTCAACGCCAACTAGGGCATCAGATTTGTTTGTGTTGTACGTTTTAGAGTATACAAGTACATTTTCTCCAAGAATGAAACAATCGTTATACATGGCGTTGGAAAACCCGCTGCACATTGCGGTTATGGTCAAACTTTTACCAATATCAAGCGCAAATACAATTAAATTGATAAGTTGACTAATTATTGTACCATATGCCATTTCAATCGTCACCGTCTTATAATTGGAGTAGATACCTCTTTGATCTCATGCCCATTTATGACAATTGGATGAGCATGATACCCATTGTTGCAGAACCAAAATCCTTGCGATATAAAATTTTGGGAGAATTACAAATGTGTGGATCAGGGAGATTGTAGAATTATGATTTTCAACGGTGATTGTTAGTGTGGAGACAGTTGAGATTGTAGAATTATGATCTTCAACGGTAATGTGATTAGGCGATATAATTTGTTTTCCTAAAAAATTATCTTTTTTCTTCGATATTGTTTATATAGAGATTTTTTCAAATTTTTATTTGAATTAACCATAAAATATGAGATATACCCGTGGTTATACAGTATAAAAATGATATTTAAAAAAAAAAAATTCGAATATCATTAAAAAAATATTCAAAATGAAAGAATAGATATTGAGGATGGTTATGAGAGCAAAAATCTCCTTGAATATAGGCTATTTCACAAATTTTTTCAAAATTTTAAAAATATCTCCTCAAATGTTGGCTTGTGTGGAGGATTATTTTTTAAACAATATTGATTATTAATTAGGTAAACGAAGCGTATTGTGAGGAGTAAAAATCTCTAACTCTTTCAAATAGACATGAATACTCTTTCAAATAGACATGAATTTAAATACAAAAATAGATAGACATTTGATGGTTTATTTTCTAAAAATTAGATAATCCTTATCATTTCTCAACAAATAATATATGTAGAGAAACAATATATATAAAGTTGTGTTGGATTGTGCGGAAGCAAAAACTAAAGGCCTAATGTTACAACTTTATGGTCAATGCTGAAGGATTTGGGCCTTACAAGATCTCATTTTCTGGCCCGTGTGAAATTTATGAGGTTTTTACCTTTACAAAAAATAATAATTAAAATCTCATTTGATATCATTTGGTTTTGGGCTTTTTTTTCGTAAATAGACCATATTTGAAAAATATTTGCAAATATAGTATCTACAAAAATATTAGCAAAAGTAGATTTTGTTTTAATACATTATAAAATCTGAAAAAAACAAGTTACAACCCTACCCTCATATTGGTGGTTTTTAATTGGGAAAACTAAGTAAATGTCCAAAATTAGAAACTATTTCAAGGAGATGTCTACACTTTGTTAGACTTTAAATAAATGTCTATTCTTTAATTTAAAAAATAAATTTTAAATAACTAAATGTAAAATGGACAGTTGTACCCCTAGAATTTAAATCAATTTCTTTTTTACGAATTATTCAAAATATTGACTTTTTGTAACAATCATTCAAACAAAATTTCACCAAATCTAAACAAAAATCCTCAATAGAATTTCACCAAATCTAAAAATTGGTTTAAACAATTTTTTTTAAAAATGATGAAATATACCAATTTAAATTTGATTTTTTAACCAACATTAAAAATCATTTACTGTATATAAACATACATAACACTACATACAAAACCTTCACCAAAAATTTGTTGGTTGCTGCATGTATTTAAAAAGAGGAAACAAAAAACAAAGAAAAACTCACCTGAAGCAACTGCATCCTTTAGTTGTGTGTAACTGTCTGTACGACTTCACATAATAATATATGTGTCAAACTTGGATCAAAGAATGCACATGGATTTATATACCCCTGTTCGTACCAGTACTCAATTACATCATTCACCATGCATTTATTTGTTTCCTTTTTTTTCATCTCATGTCTGTGGTTATATACTCATGTGTACCAATACATACTGCCATGATTTTAGCCGGAATACATCAGTCACTATACACACTCGTTTGCAAACCCATTGATCATCCACTGCACGTCTCTATCTCCTTGGCGATGTAGGTGTATGCTACTATGTAGATTTATTTTCATGTATTGTTTCCTATTTTTTGGATCTCTTGTTCCTGGTTATAGATCCATGTGTACCAATACATACTGCCGTGATTTCAGTTAGAATGCATCGGTCGTGTACACACTGTTTGCAACCTCATTAAATATCCATCCCATGTCTCTATCTTTTGTTACCAGTATGCCATTTGCTTTGTTATTCCAGTATTTGTAATGAAAAAGACTAGATACTTGAACTTCCATCCAATTCGAGACATGCAGTGATGATGGATAAAAGTTGAGATATCGTTGGATCCGTGAACGATGTCAAAACATATTGTATTTTCATTAGAATATACATTCGCATCGTCTTAAATTTTGTAAAAAACAATTGTAATCGGCGTTGCTTCCATTAACAGAGAATCGAAGAAAAAAAAAACAAAACGTTGTGAATATCTTAGCTAAATGAAAGTGAGATCCGACAAATCACGATCGAACGTGGGAGTGAGATCAATCTAAGACTGAAGAATGTGGCAAGTGTGAAATACAATGCTGGAAAACGAATAAAAAGATTAAAAAAAATTAAAAACCAATGGTCGAGATTGAGTGTCATATGATATATATATATATATATATATATATATATATTATTTGATTAAAAAATTGATGGGAGTAGATATTTAGAGTATAAAAGAGCAAAAGCAATTAAAAAAAGTGTAGTTAGATATATCCCTTAAATTAAGGAGAGAGTTTCCAATGTATATTTTTTCTTTTTTATTCCTTAAATTTAGGGAATGGTTGACAATATGTTAATATTAAAAAAATATAAAATAGGGGCACCATGAGAATGTAAATATTATCTCTCTTCACCTAATTTTGATTTAGACAAAAATTTAAAGTAAAAAAACGAATAAACATTCTCTTGAGATATTTTCAAATTTTAGACATTTATTACTATTTTCCTTTTTAATTTTGGAAGGAAAATTTTAAAAATAGGAAAATAATCCCACATTCCAAACCATAAAGCGCAAATTTATGGGTATTAATTATGAAAAATCATATCCTCCGAAATCACATTTATTAGAGATGTTTCATCTTTTTTTTTTTAAAAAAAAATCTTTTTCCAATCGAGTTTTTTTGGTGTTTGATATCAAACTGTCCTCATTCATTTCTCCACTCTGAACACCCTCATTTGTGCTTATTGTGGGTTCCGTTGTTGATCTTACAGCCGTTCAATACACTCGATAAAGGACGTTCAGAATCAGAAACTTGTCACATACGAGGTGAAATAAATTTTACGGTAGGTTTTTAAAAGTTACTTTTTAGATTTAGGGTTTTTTAATTCAATTTCTCTAGTGTTCGAAAATATGAGTTTCTTAGAAAAATTGAATGCATGCATGGTAGGTGAAGAAACATACAGGTTTTGGTCTTCGATTATTGTGGGTTTCTTAGAAAAATCTAGCTTCTCGTGTTCGGTTATAGTTTTGTATGGTTTTCACTATCCGTACTAGATTTTTACAGGTTCGATTTTTTTAATTGCATACGTATGCTGTTGAACGTTCAATTTCGTTGATTGAAATCAAAACACGTGTGATAACCACACAGTACTAAAATAACTTGATAAATACAGTACAACCATAATATATCCTGCACCATATTGTATTTTAAAACATTTTATTTTTTTTTAAAAGTGTTTAATTTTTTGATATGGATACTTGTAGTGTGATTTAATATGTTTGTCATAGCGAACACATAATTTTGAATTTACAAACTTTTGAATGTACAATATCGTATAGTAAAACATTGAAAAATAACATATGTAATATTTGTAAATTAATAGAGACTCGTACTGTTGGAACAACTTTACACAAAAGTACTATTCAAAATAAGATCAGTGGTAAAAATATCTCATGGGTTACAAAATTGAAACTAAAAGTGTTCGACATAAAAAAAGACTGTAATGTAAAACCATCATTGGGTGAATGTATTCCTCTATATTTATGCGACGCTCTTCAACTACATCATGATTGTGGTTCATCTCATTCTCATTTTCTATAGAATCTTGAATTCCCAATTTAGTCATTATCGAAAGCATTAACTTGATACAAATAGTGCATGGGTCGAGATATACTTTATAATCATGGTACATCTAATTATCATCCCACTTTCCACTGTGTGCAATACGAATTGGAATGCTTGATTGTACCTATAAAGAGAAGTTGTATAGTATAACTAATATTCTCACACAGTCTATTCAATACGGTTTTGTGATAATGATAAATAACTCTTCAGTGATTTAACTCATTTTAAAGAACATACACTAGAGTAGATTTGGTATTGTGAGAATGAAATATGATAATATATTGATTCACTATATTATAGAGATTATACAATATTGAAGAATGTGTGTTAACTTTAATATACCAGTATATTGAAAACGTAATTAAAAATGTAGATACCATATTGCGAGATGTAATATAAAGATTATATCATATTGTACATGACTGTATTGTGTGAATTAAATATGACAGTAAAGTGATTGACCGTAGTATAATGATTAAGCAGTATTGTAAAAAAGCGTGTTAACTTAAGTGTTTAATATGTTTGTCATAGCGAACACATAATTTTGAATTTACAAACTTTTGAATGTACAATATCGTATAGTAAAACATTGAAAAATAACATATGTAATATTTGTAAATTAATAGAGACTCAATCTTTGTTGGAACAACTTTACACAAAAGTACTATTCAAAATAAGATCAGTGGTAAAAATATCTCATGGGTTACAAAATTGAAACTAAAAGTGTTCGACATAAAAAAAGACTGTAATGTAAAACCATCATTGGGTATATGTATTCCTCTATATTTATGCGACGCTCTTCAACTACATCATGATTGTTGTTCATCTCATTCTCATTTTCTATAGAATCTTGAATTCCCAATTTAGTCATTATCGAAAGCATTAACTTGATACAAATAGTGCATGGGTCGAGATATACTTTATAATCATGGTACATCTAATTATCATCCCACTTTCCACTGTGTGCAATACGAATTGGAATGCTTGATTGTACCTATAAAGAGAAGTTGTATAGTATAACTAATATTCTCACACAGTCTATTCAATACGGTTTTGTGATAATGATAAATAACTCTTCAGTGATTTAACTCATTTTAAAGAACATACACTAGAGTAGATTTGGTATTGTGAGAATGAAATATGATAATATATTGATTCACTATATTATAGAGATTATACAATATTGAAGAATGTGTGTTAACTTTAATATACCAGTATATTGAAAACGTAATTAAAAATGTAGATACCATATTGCGAGATGTAATATAAAGATTATATCATATTGTACATGACTGTATTGTGTGAATTAAATATGACAGTAAAGTGATTGACCGTAGTATAATGATTAAGCAGTATTGTAAAAAAGCGTGTTAACTTAAGTGTTTAATATGTTTGTCATAGCGAACACATAATTTTGAATTTACAAACTTTTGAATGTACAATATCGTATAGTAAAACATTGAAAAATAACATATGTAATATTTGTAAATTAATAGAGACTCGTACTGTTGGAACAACTTTACACAAAAGTACTATTCAAAATAAGATCAGTGGTAAAAATATCTCATGGGTTACAAAATTGAAACTAAAAGTGTTCGACATAAAAAAAGACTGTAATGTAAAACCATCATTGGGTGAATGTATTCCTCTATATTTATGCGACGCTCTTCAACTACATCATGATTGTGGTTCATCTCATTCTCATTTTCTATAGAATCTTGAATTCCCAATTTAGTCATTATCGAAAGCATTAACTTGATACAAATAGTGCATGGGTCGAGATATACTTTATAATCATGGTACATCTAATTATCATCCCACTTTCCACTGTGTGCAATACGAATTGGAATGCTTGATTGTACCTATAAAGAGAAGTTGTATAGTATAACTAATATTCTCACACAGTCTATTCAATACGATTTTGTGATAATGATAAATAACTCTTCAGTGATTTAACTCATTTTAAAGAACATACACTAGAGTAGATTTGGTATTGTGAGAATGAAATATGATAATATATTGATTCACTATATTATAGAGATTATACAATATTGAAGAATGTGTGTTAACTTTAATATACCAGTATATTGAAAACGTAATTAAAAATGTAGATACCATATTGCGAGATGTAATATAAAGATTATATCATATTATACATGACTGTATTGTGTGAATTAAATATGACAGTAAAGTGATTGACCGTAGTATAATGATTAAGCAGTATTGTAAAAAAGCGTGTTAACTTAAGTATTTTAGTATATTGCAACATGAATCCGTAGTTAATAATGATCTATACATGAGACCGAGACATTTCTAAAAAGGATTATTGACATGCTAAAGGATGAAATATAAATGAATGAAAAAGAACAGAAAAGATAGAACATGAATAAAACATACCATGCTAAAAAATCTAAGACATATGAGATCACGAGTATTGGAGAATGAAAAGTAATGGAGATGAATCAGGAACAAAAACAACTTCTTAAATTTTAAGGATTGCACTGTAAAGCTGAACAAAATTGTGAAAAACGAAGTCTTGAAATACAAAAGATCTAGTAGGAATATGGTCAACGTCTATTTACGAGGTCGAAGGAATATGAAAACAGAGAAGCTATGTAATTGAAGAATCGAAAATGGAGTAATGGATAATTGAGGAAGACAAGAAAAACAAAGAATGGAATAGAAATTAATTGGTGAGAGAAATGCAAAAAATGTATTAATCGGTGAGAAAAATGCAAAAAGAGAATGTATTAATTAAATGAAAAGTATGGAAAAGGGATGTGGAATTTGAATTTGAAGCATTAAATGTATATATACAAGGGCAAAATGCTATTAAAAAAACTTAATTTTCAAAATTTTAAACAAAAAGTAAATTTACAAAAAAACAAACTATCACCTATATTTGCAGATATTTATTGAAAATGTTCTAGTTATTATAATTTCCGTTTTTGGTTAGTTTTTGAAACTTACGTTACTTGTTTAGAAAAATAAAACACTTATGTCACTTCCCTTCCTATGATACTATGTATCCAATAATAAAAATATTTTATAACTCAATCGGTACAATCGTGTTTTCATTTAATACCATGAACTTGAATTTTTCTTCAAATTGTTGTGTGGAACAAAAAAACAAAATAATAAAATAACCACAACAATAATATTTGAAATAATTTGCATCTTATTTATTAAATTATACGTCATCTAAACTACTTTACCCGAAAGAAAACATTTAACATTTAACAATCTTTTATATATATATATATAACATGAAAAAAACTAGTTAAAAAAATATATAGAATACAAATAATATTAAATTAAAGTTTTCTTAATGAATATTTAAAGCGGAGCTAATAACAGACAAAGATTTCCCCTCTAAAAGATCGATCTATCCTTACAAATAAGGATTGAGAATCCTACATTGATAAGTTGAGGATATCTCCAAGTGTTTAAAAGGTAGATGAACTACTCCTCTCATCACCAATTGATTTTGAGATTGATGTTCACACTATTTCACATGGTATCAGAGCTCATTAAGCCCAAACGGGTATTCGGTCCAATAAAAATGAAATTGAGATCCGATTCAAGATTGGTGAGCCCAAAAGAGGCACCATCTTGAGGGACATGTTGAGAATCCTACATTGATAAGTTGAGGATATCTCCAAGTGTTTAAAAGGTAAATGGACTACTCCTCTCATCAACAATTGATTTTTAGATAGATGTTCACACTATTTCACAAACAATAATCTAAAAGTAAACATTGTTTATCTAACAAATTAGCCATATTATTACATAACCTACTACAATGGTTAATATTCACATGCCTAAAGAAATTAATTGCTTAATTCAACCATAATCTCATTCACCTTTGAAAAGAAAAACAATAATGTCGTTGGATTTAGAAAAAATAAAAAGTGCAAGATTTTTTTTTTATTTAATAATATTTGGTCAACTTTTGGAATGGGTGAAAACTTTACTGGTTGTACGTGAGATTTGGTTAGAAATGTTTATTCACTGTTTCAGAGAATTATAAATGATTTTTTAAATAAATAAAATCTAAAAAAATTAATTGTTCCAACCTTTATTTTGGAAGTCAACCCTCCACGTTAAAATAATAACCAATAAATGTCAGCACTTCCCTAGTTTTGGTCAACTTTGCAGACTGTCCATTGAAATTGGAGCACCTAAAATAACTCAAAATGTTTCTTTTCTCGAAATCTTTTTTTCAACTAAAAATAAAATTCTTTTAGATAATTTAAATTCCACATTTTACGCTTCCCCTTCTTTCTCCTAGATAATTAATAATTGGATTTATTGTTCTTTATTTGTTTAATCTCAAAATTCAGCCCTAATTCTACCAACCAAGTATGGGCTTGTTTGGCTAGGACGGGAAGGGAAGGGAAGGGAAGGGAAGGGAAGGGAAGGGAAGGAAAAGGAAGGGAAGTGAGAGTAAATTGATGTTTAGTGGGAAGGGAAGATAAAAGAAGTGATAGTAAATTGGTGTTTGGTGGGATGAGAAAAGTAGTGAAGTGATGTTTTTTTGTTAAAAAAATAGATATTTAATATTTTTAATATAATGTTTATAATATATCATTTTATATTTATTTTATTTATTATTTAAATAAAATTTAAAAATTTAATAACTTTCATTATCAAAATATATAAATTTCATAATTGTTAAAAAAAATAGATAAATATAATTTTTTATAATGAAATTAAGTTTAGAAATTCAAATCAAGATAGATGTAATAAAAAGATAACTATTTTAATTATTTTGAGTAATTATTTTAGGATTATTTAAATATATATTTCTATTTATTTTATAAAATGTATAAATTTAAAAAAAATTGATAAATAATAAAATTAATATATATTTGTATATAAATTTTTTTAAATGCATACATTGTCCATAAAAAGTCAAATATATAAACAATTACAAATATTGTTTAAAGAACTTGATATATCTATAAAAATAATAATAATAATAATTGTTGCATTTTAAAATAAAAAAAATATATAAATAGCATATAGTATAAATTTAATCAATTAAGTGGTTCTAAAAAAATCCATTAACTTAAATGAATGAATTAGTAAAAGTTAACAAGCTTATTATTTTATTTAAAATAAAGTTTATGATCAAATCAAATGCATCAAATTATAATTATAAAAACATCAAACTACAAATATGTTTTAAAAAATAGGATGTATTTAGAAGAAAAAAATAGATAAATATTGTATTTTGAAAAAAAATGATACTAATAAATAAATAAAGAAATAAAGGAAAGTTTGTATTTAGAAGAAAAAAAAAATTAAGAAAGAAGGAAAGTGAATTTAAAAGAAAAAAAAAAAAAAAAAAAAAAAAAAGTGAACAGCACGCGCCGGGTTGGGCCGGGTTACGCGCTGGGTTAACCCGGCGGCCCAAACGCTGGGCAGGGCCCGCCCCTTCCCTTCCCGGGCTGATATGGGCGGGCCAAACAAGCCCTATAGAATTCACATTGATTTTGAAGGAGATTTTTTTTTTCTTTTTCTAAACAGCTTAAAAACTGAAGAAAATTATATATGAGTTTGGAGAAGTAGGTTTGACGTAGTATTGAAATTCTTGGATCTTGCCAGTATTTTATAATAAGATAAAAATTTTAAACATAAACAACAAATTATTATTTCACGTGGTCTATTTGCATAAAATATAGCCAGCCATTCGTAATATTAGTTAACTGTTATTTGTAAAAAAAGAAATTTGTAAAATTAACTTTCATATTCATGTTGTTCAGTATTTTTAGCCACCACATTCTTGCATTCTCTTCCCAACCCCTTTGACATAGTGTTTCATCCACTAATAAGGTTATCAAATGAATTGATAATTGAAATGACAAATATATATATATATATATATATATATATATATATATATATATATATATATATAAGTTAATGTATAAACTACATTATATTCTAGTTTATCTCATTTTATACAATTAATAAGAAAAATATATTTATTAGTTAATGTTTAGCAAAATCTTTTTAGCTTAATTTCATCTACATTTGATGGTATATAGTATTGTATGCAACATATTGTGAAGTCAAAACTGTAATTTTGAATCACATATATGAAGCTTGGGTTAGTTATTTAAATTGAGTTAGATTTGGTTAGGGTTTAATTAGCCTTAACATTTGAGTGATTGTAGTGCTATGTAAAAATTATATTTGGAATTGGTGTGAGTTTGAGAAATATCTCACCAATTTGTAAACTTATATGGCGACTTCCATTGATTGGCATTGTGTGGATTAGAGACAATATCAACAATTGTGATAAGAGATATAGAACAAGTCCCGAACCACTTTAATTTGGTGTAGGGGTGAACATATGGGTTGGGTTGGATTGAAAAAGGTTTTCAACCCAACCCAAACTCTTCGGTTGATCACTTTTCCAATCCAATCCTATATTTTTTAGTTGAGTTGGGTTATCGGGTTCATAAAAAAATTGAAAATATAGATATGTTTTTATCAAATTAATTAGTCATACCTTATACATAAAAAAAATGCAATATCTAATTATTATCATATCAAGTTAATGAAATGAATATAAATATTAAATATGCAAAATATTCAATCAAAAGTCACTTACTATTAGTCCTACCATTATAGAAGATGAAGATCTCAACTATATAATATAAAATAAATAGATCATTAAAACAATAAAATTAGATGACATAATTCAACTTCCTTAAAACAAATAGATAATTAAAAAACAAAAATATATGACATAATTTTAACATATATTTTTATCTTGATGTATATATTATAAAAATTTTAAAAACAATATTGAAAAATACAAAATCTAACAATAATAATTAAGTAAAATAAATATACATATAATCTAAATAATTAGATAACATAATAATTATGATATAGGTAAAAAAATTAAATAAATAATAATTCTGGTCTTGGGTTGAGTTGGTTCGAGCTACTCGAGTTGTCGAATTGGTTGAACACCCCTAATATCGTGTGTTTGATCTTTTCTCGAGAAGAATATTTAATTTTGCACTCTGATTTAATGAATCTAAAACAATTTTGATCAACACAAACAAATTTCTATAAAAGTCATACCATGATGATCAAATAGTTCCATCAAATTTTATTAAATTCAAATTTGAAAATTCAGCTCCCCTAATTTTGATTTGAACCATATTAATAAATGAAAGCCAATGGCAATCCAATTCAAATTAGATTCTTCGAACAAGTTGACTCAAATTGATCACTTGTGCAAAGGATCACGAGTACTCCATTAGTTCAACCATTGAACCTTTTTTCTTTTGGGTGGTTGAAGAAATTGAAGATTGTGGGCTTTGACATTATTGAATTTATTTTTGGTTTGACTACTATGCACAAACATTTACTCATGTGTCACAACCATTCCTTACCCAACTATTTGTTCACATCAACATAATTTGGCCAGTATTATTCATAAAAATATATAAAAAAAATGACTAACTTCAAGATATTAGGGTATAATATTGATGAAGATCCCACATAAAAAGAGAAAGACTTCGTCTAACACTTATAAAATAGTTGGATTGATCTTCTCATTATTAATTAGGTAAAAAACGAAGTTTTATACTATTTGATAGAGAATTTACCATCAGCAGCACATTCTACTTCTTGTATTATATTTTCGGCAGAATTTTTAAAATAATTCTTCTATAACACATTGATTTCTATCATTCAACTAGTGATAGAACTCAATTTGGATTTCACTGATAGAAAACTCAAGCAGTGATAGAATGAGTCTATCATTAATTGAATTTTATCACTAATAGAACTCAATTAGTGATAGAATTCAATTTGAATTTTCTACTTTAATTTTGTATTATAGATGAAATATTTTGTTCTTTTTTGTTATACATTCAAAATCTCCTATTTAATATGATATCGTAGTCTCTTTAAACTCAAATGACAATTGAAAGTTCTAACATTAAAAAAAGTGGAAGACCTATTAGTATTAATGAAATAAATGGACTACTCTTCATTTCTATATTGAAAACAATAAGTAAAATATTAAAGAGAAAATGTAGAACTATTATGATTATTTACCAACTCTATAAATAGCACAAGAAATATATTAGTATTAGTACGTGAGCTCGCAAAACTTAGAAATTAGCATATACTATTATGACTATTTGCCAACTCTATGAATTCATCTTAATTATTCAATTAATAGCACAAATTATCTCACCAATGAAAACATACCGATAGTTTTACATCCTCAGAATTTCATTGTTTGTTTAACTTTCAAATATTCTTACAACCATGGTTTTTGGAGATTGGAAACAACTCTCATACCAGTTAAAAGTCAACCATAGGTTAAAACATTATTTTAATTCCTTTAAAATTTGTTTCATTTGGTTTTTGAATGTTTAGTTTTGGTCTATTTAATAATAATAATAACTTTGACGCTCTCTACCATAAATTTAAAGTTAATATGAATTAAAATTAATTTAATAATATTAATAATTTTATTGATGAATAAAGTGAAAAAATAATAAAAACTTATTAAAAGAATCAATTTCAAGTTTCTTTTTAAGTACAAATTTTTTTAAAAAATTTTAGTCTAAAAAATAATTTAATTATTAGATTGTCTAGAATATATATAGATATATATATATATATATATTTTAAACAAACGTAATATTTTGAAGGGAAACAAAATACATGTTTAGTTAGTTTATTTTGAGTGAAATTTTTATGTTTCAAAAGTCAAAACATTTTTCTTCCTAACAATTCAATCATACTCAATGTTAATTATTTACGGTATAAGAAAATGCTAAATTAGACGAATTTTAAATTTCAATTTTTAATGACATGATTATTTTAAATATTTGATTATAAACCATATGAATCAACAAATTTAATACACAATAAGAGAACTCATGGTTCTCACTTTCCAAGGTGGGGCTTTTATAACATATTAATATTAATATACCACTAAGCAAGATTTGAAGTTGTGCTTGGTGGCTGCAACTTGGGTTAGGTTTCCATTTCGTTTATATCATCTTCTTCGATTTTTTCACTTTAACAACATTTTCATAAAGTTCATAGATTTTGAAGTTGAAAATATTATAATATATATATTATTACATCTTTCCTTTTTTAGCTCATCGTGCTTAGAGCTTATCAAGTGGAATTGTATATATCCATTCATATTCCCACTTTTATTATTCCCTTTCAAATCTCAAGCTTTTGACTTCATAAAAAAAAATAGATTCGATTTTTTTTAGTTTTTCCCCTGTTTCGCCGGAAAATAAAATGGCCGGAATCACCGGTTACTCGGCGGCGGCGACTCTGTCACGTGCCGTTTTTATCCTTGTTTTTATCACTGTTCTCAAATTCATGGCGGCGACTCGGCAGGAACTCGTCGCCGGCTTCCGAGCCTCGCCGGACACGGCGGTCCAATCGTTTCAGCCTCTTTTAAACGACCCAACTGGAAATTTCTCACTGGGTTTCCTCCGAGTCGATGGGACCCAACTCGCCGTCGCGATTCTCCACGTGGCGTCGTCGGAAACCATCTGGACCGCTAATTCCACCGTGCTCCCGGTCTGGTCCGACCGGACTCTGTTCCGGTTCGATGGTGGGTTTGTTCTTTCCGATCATGATGGGAGAGTTTTTTGGTCCATTAACGTCGCCGGGGACCGGGCGGTGTTGTTAAACTCGTCGAATTTGCAAATTCAGCGCCGCCGTGAACCGGCGGCGGTTTTGTGGCAGAGTTTTGATTTCCCGGCGGATGGGCTCGTCGAGAACCAGAATTTCAGCTCGGAAATGGCGTTAATTTCTTCGAATGGGGTGTTTTCGGCCCGGTTGGGGGATGATTTTATTGGGTTTTATGCGGACTTTAATGAAGGGAAGAGGCAAATTTATTATAGACACAGAGCGTTGCAAGCAAAAGCTCAGGTGATTCCCGGCGGTGGACCGGTTCATCTCCGGTTGAATTCTGATGGGTTTCTTGGTATGTACCAAAACGGCACCGTTCCGGTCGATGTGCAAGCGTTTAACACTTTTCAAAAACCGGCCAATGGGTTTCTCCGGCTCCGGCTTGACAACGACGGCAACCTTAGAGGATTCTACTGGGAAGGTATGCCAACAATCCTTTTTTTTCATTTAAAAAAAAAAACTTTTTTTTTCGTAAATTTACATGAAAATTAGGCTCAATTATATAAAATAACTTTCAATGTTTGAGCAATTTAATATTAAATGTCTAAAGAAAAGTAAAATAGTGAGCGCAATAAAATTTAAACTTTCAACCGGGAAGCCCGAGGGCAAGCACTTTTTATAATCAATAAAGTTCGAATTTTGTTTTGGAGAAAACAAATGATGGGGTTGAATTTGGGGAGGATTTATGGTTATCTTATTTGGTATTAAATCATTTTAATTCGAGGATTATAGGTTACATCCTAGAAATGAGTATCTAACTCATATGATAACATTATTGCCCTTTATGGAGTATGACAAGTTTATAATAACGCCCTTTATGAAGTACGGAGAATTTATAGTAACGACTCAACATTCTTCTATCTCCGACTTATCATTTTTAAATATTCATTTTCAACTATTTAAAATAATCATTTATTCTTCATTTTTTATTACTTAAAGTGATTTATTAACTTTAACTATTTAGAATTATTCTTCATTTTTAATAATTAATTTTTTCTTTTTAATTATTTAAAATAATATATCATTTAAATTTATATTAAAAAAAGTTATTGTCTGTATCAAATTTACAAGAATTAAAAAAAAAAACCAGTCCTAAAAGATGTTTTGCTCAAACTCCTCTATAAAAGCTATTACAAAATTTTCACTTTTTTTGTTTAAATAGAAAATAATTGGCAGTGGGTATCGTTAATTTTGGCTTCAATGAATTTCTCTTAAAAAAGTTTGAATTTGTTTTGTAGTATTTTAAGTTATTTCGTTAAAACACTCTGTTTGTCTCCTAGTTTTTTTTTTTTTTGAGATAATGTTTGTCGCCTAGTTGAATATGATAATGCACACGACTAGCATTATGCATGATTTATGGGCATAATTCTTAATTTTGCCAAATTCCAAAATTAAAATTAACAATGATTAATTTTTTAGTCTCGTTTGACAACTATTTCGTTTTTTTGTATTATGTTTATATTTTTTCATTTTTTGTTTTAAAAAATAAAAATCGTGTGTGTTTAATAACTTATTTTAGTTTTATGTTTTCAATTATCACATTTTATTTAGATTTTTTAGTTTTTTACTATTTATTCTTGTTCTTTTCGTATTTTTTTAAAAACAAAAACTTATTTTTAAAAGTTACTTTTTTTAATTTTTAATTTTTTTTTAATATTTTAAAAAATTTAAAAACAAAAATTAAAATTAGTT
The DNA here is from genome assembly GCA_036507275.1 of Sicyos edulis. Lineage (NCBI taxonomy): Eukaryota > Viridiplantae > Streptophyta > Magnoliopsida > Cucurbitales > Cucurbitaceae > Sicyos > Sicyos edulis. Next base: position 43,270,193 of record CM071847.1, on the reverse strand, counting down.
ATCAAACAAATCTATTTTTAAAAAAGTAAAAATAATGGTTTAAAAAAAAATGTAAAAACAAAAATAGAAAACTAAAAATAAAATAGTTATGAAATGTGACCTAAATTTTTTACTTAAAAAATGTTTGATTTAGTTATTCAATAACGTTTTTTGAATCGAAAAAGTTGTTCAACTTATATATAAATTTAATATGAATTTTATTGATGAAAATGTACATAAATGATCCAAGATATTAAAAAACTGGCCAAGACATAAATATAAAAAAAATTGTTGAAATAAAAAATATTGAAAATAGTTTTTTGAGAAAAACATATTTGTGTATTTAAGTTTAAAATGTAGTTATAGTTTTCATTTGGACTTTATTTTTTAAACAAATGTGTAATTTTAGTTTTTAAAACAAAAAATAGACTAAGACAATAATTATACTCCTAAATTCAAATATTAACGAACGGATTATTTTGATCTCTATGATAATTGAAATTTATTAAAATATCCAGAATAAAAATTTATTAAAATATCAAAAGATTTATGAAATATAGGGACCAAAAACACAATTCTCTCTTTTTTATTGGTATTAAAAAAATGAAAAAGTAAATTTAAAATTGAAATTTATTAAAACATCCAGAATAAAAAATTATTAAAATATCAAAAGATTTATGAAATATAGGGACCAAAAACACAATTCTCTCTTTTTTATTGGTATTAAAATATAATATAATAATAATAAAGCCTTTACGAATATATTTCATTTTTCAACAGGTTCAAAATGGGCTTTGGTCTATGAAGCAATATCAGAGCAGTGCGAGCTTCCAAGTCCCTGCGGCTCATACGGTTTATGCGAACCCGGTTCAGGCTGCTCATGTCTGGACAACCGGACGGTTTACACCTCCGGCCACTGCCTTCAAGAAAATTCCGGCGACTTCTGCGGTGCAGGTGTCACAAGAAACGACTTTTGGGTTCTGAGGAGAACCGGAGTGGAATTGCCCTTCAAGGAGCTGATGAGCTACCGAACCGGGTTCACCATGGACCAATGCGAGAGCTTCTGCGAAACCAATTGCTCCTGCTGGGGCTCGCTGTACTACAACGCGACCGGGTTCTGCTATCTGGTCGACTACCCGGTCCAGACCGTGGTTTCCGTGGCCGACGCGTCGAAAACCGGGTACTTTAAGGTCCGAAAAGCGCCGACAAGAACCAAAACGAAAGTGGGCTTGGAAATCGGGCTGGGAATTCTGGCCGGAATGATCGGAATCGCAGTGGCGGTTCTCGCGTTCGCGAGTTACCGACATTGGCGGCGACGGAGGGGAATCGGGCGGTTTTTTGAAGAGGATGACGGGTCGGTTTCGCCCGGCCCGTATAAGGATCTCGGATCCGCGAGTTTTAAATCCATTGAGATGGGTAGTGGGTTTGGTCGGTGACGTAGGCAGTGACGTATTTTGGGGGGTTGGGAAATGATAATCTGACCGACAGTGATGTAGACGCCTGAGCTCTCGTAGTTGTGGTGGGCCCCAGAGTTACCTTTTTGTTTTTCGTCTCAGTGGAATGGTTGGCCGGCGCTGTGATAATAGATTCAACACAGAAGCTGCTCCTTTACTTAGATTATTTATTTCAGACTACATTATTATATCAAACTTTTAAAAATATAATTTTAATCTTATATTTTGAGGTTGATTTGGTTTTCATGGTTGAATTTTAAGGTGTCTGGGACACTGGTTTGATTGTAATAGACAAGAGATTATTATAGACGATAAGTTATTATGAATGATGTTTGAAGAGCAAATTATGATAAACGGTATTTGATGAGCTAGTTATATAATATACAGTAATATATTTAAGGTTTAAATAAATGGACACACAAAGTTAAATAAAGATTTATGTAACCACCATTTATAATAAACGGTGGGGCAAACATTGATTTGATTATTATAACTAACTCGACCGTTTATATAAATAAGGATCCAAACGCACCCTAAGATAATATATTCACAATTTATCTCTATTAAAATTATTAATATTATTTAATTCATTTCAATTTATTATATAGATTGATTTTAAGTATTTTTAAAGTATAAATATTAAAATTCCATCATTGAAAAGGATGATAACTTGCATTATTTGGTGGAAATTCAGTTCAACATCATGATCAATCCAAATAATTGATATTTACTTCTATTTATTTAAGAATAGTAATTTCGTGGTCTCCTTCTCTAACTTATATTTTAAAAAAATGGATTTTGAAAATTATGAATATTGATCATTAAAAAACAAAAATTGGACTCTTAAAAGTATTTTGTTATTATTTTTTAACAGTGCAAAAATAGAAAACGTGCCGTTAGAATATCAATTATTTGACGTGGCGAGTTTTTTCATGAACACTTACTAGAGTAATATTTATAAGTTTTTTGTTTAATTAATTAATTATTTATTTATAAATTTATGTGGGTGTTTGAGCATGCATCTAGATATTTGTTTGGTAAAGTTTATGAAAAATTAATTTTTAGAAACTCAAAATTTAGGACTACCATATTTTGTATTCATAAGTTTTGAGTTTCATATTTAATTATTATTATTTTTAATATGGTTAAGAGCTCAATTTTTTTTAAGTCAATTGAAATTTATGGAAAATGAAAGATAAATCAAATGCTGGTTTCTTTGAGCGATTTTATTCATTTTTCTTTTTGGTTTAAGAATGCAGGATGGATATTCAAACCTTATATATTTTTAAACAAATGTATGATATTTTAATTAGTTGACCAATGTTTATATTACTAATAAAATTGATTATATTCATCATGCGAAAATTTAATAAGAAACGATGTAACATGCAATCTTTTTAATTGCTAAAACTCTTGTCGTAGCTCTTCTCATGCAATGTTGTTTTTAATCATTTTTAGTACATTTTATTCCTCTTCTTACATGGTCTTGATAGCAACTAAGGAAATGAATAATGCTATCAATCAAATTATAATAATATACATGCGTTAAGATGAGGGTTATACCTTGGTTTTAATAACAACTATTTGGTAAAACAAGATGGGTACGCCTAAAAGCATATAGAAATTAAACATTTATAAATTTAAAGGTTCTAGTTTACCTTTATAGTTTACTAGAACTTTAGAACGTGTCTTGCACGAGAGATTTTTTCTCGCATGTGAAATTATATTTTTATTTATTAAAATACTTAGAAATAATATATATATATATAAATTTTAAATAAGTAAGTAAAATATTTATTATCTACTTTATTTTAAAATCTCATACAGCCTAGTTCAAGATAAAAGTGAAATAAAAAAATATGCATATCATAATTTTTAAAGAAAATTATGAAATAAATTAAACTTCTTTAAGAAATCGTCATGCTAAAATCTTACTTTGTACACAATATTTTTTTTTCATTCATTTATTATTTTAGTTTAATCTACGAACATCGAAGCCATTTTTTTTAAAAAAAAATCTCGAAACCATCACCTCTCTAAAATCTTAAAAATCATATTCGTGCTTTCTTATTTCATCTTATATTTTATAAATAATAAAAAATAAATAAAATATTGAAAAAAGTTTTTAAAAAAACTCATTAAATCTATTATCTATCTCTTCTACAAATTTTGATAAAACATAAGTTTTTTAAATATTAATTTAAAACATAATATTATATTAAATTTATTGTTCTCTACAATAATCATAATGATGTATAGATTTATATTTAAATTAAAAAAATATAATTAGTAAAATTGATAAAATTTAAGTAGCTCTTGGTATGTCAAAATATGAGTAGTATTTCAATGACATCACGATCACGGAATACAAATTACATGTTATGTCAGATTTATTATAAAAAAAATTATAATAATAATATGAAAAAATAATAATTATAAAAAATTACCTTTCATTAATGGAAGAATGTGATAAACACTTCTTCAAAATTTTAAATACCCCATAAAATTAAAAGAAAATTATAAATTAAAGTTGAAGCATAAAATAAATAGAATTACACACAAAAAAACATAATAAAAATAAAAATAAATGAAGAAGAAGAAAATATTTTGTACAATGAATTAAATACAGATTAAAAAATTGTTGTTTACCTTCGACGACAACCGCTCCCACGAACACAACTCAGTGCACCAATGCTAAGACTTCCAACCCGAACAAAATCTGTACATTTGTGCAACATCAAAAGAATTATTAGTAATTTGAATTTTGAAGAACAATAAATTTGTGGTATTTATAGAAAAAATTGGAACCCAAGATCTTCTTTAAATTTGAAAAGAAAAACTCAATATCTTCATTTGATTTATACCTATTTAGTTTGAAGATACTAAATTTTGATAATTAATAATATTAATAATAATAATAAGTCACATTTTAAGTTGTAAAGATAGTAAAGATAAAATAAAGAATATTACGCAGATTCTCTTATCTTCTAACTTAATTTATGAGATTTACTAAAAATATATTATCTTATAGATGATGAAAATCTAAATATCTAAATAATATTATAAATATATTTGTATTTTTTTTTTTTATATTGGGAAGATTATTGCATGTTTGTAATTTAGGGTGTGGGTTAATGATAAAATCGTCCAAAAATGATTTTCCTCTTGAGCCACATTTTAAGGTAGTAGATATATTACTTAGCAAACTCTTTAAAATTCAACAACATTTTGAAAATAAATATTCAAATATGTAATTTCATACTTACAAGGTTATACAAAATATAAATATAACTATATTTTTTATATACTTTTTTTACATAAGTTATTGTGAAATCGAATAAGCTTTCAATTGCAGAGTAACGTGGGGGAGGACGTAACCTAATCGATATGAAAAGTGAAAGAAGAAAACAAGATGATTGAGTGCTCGTGTCACTCGGATAAAATGAAGATAATGAAAAAGATAATGATTATAGGTGTTTGAGCCACAAAAGAATTATTATCTTTATACATATTTTCTTAAAATCATCTTTTTATTTCTCTCTTAACCACATTTTATTCTTTCCGTAACAATTTTTATTCTCTTCATAATTATTTTTCACTCTCGTCATACATATTATTATTTTTTTTTTCATAATCATTCACTTTCCTCCAAATATAAATAATCATTCTTCACATCGTCATGATTTTTCTTCACCTAATTTACACTTTATAATCATTCTCCTTTCTTCCCCATAATTCTCATTCTTCTTCCCGAAACCACCATTGGAAAAAAGTGAATGTGAATAATTATAGAGAATGAAAATGGGGATAATAAAAAAGAGAATAATTGATTATTTGAAGTTTGGATAAAGAGAATGTTTATTGAGATAATAATTATTTATGTTTAGAGTGAAGAAAATGATTTACAAGAAAAATAAAATAACAAATATAACAAGAATGAAAAATAGTTATAGAAACATAAAAGTAGTTAGGAGGAGAATAAAAATATGATTTTGAAAAAAAAATGATTATGGAGAGAATAGTTTTTTGTGATCAATATATCAAGAATAATCCTCGTTTCCCTTCTTTCTATTTCATATTTGCTAAGGGTGTGTTTGGAGCACCGGTTTAATTATAATAGACGGAAGGTTATGATAAACGCTAGGTTATTATAACTAGTGCTTGAGGGGCAAGTTATTATAACAAGGATTTTGATAAACGGTGTTTGAGTGGCTGGTTATGTAAAAAAAAGTAATATAGGTAAGGTTTAAATAAACGGGTACATAGGTTTAGATAAACAGGCACGCATGTTTAAGTAACCACCATTTATAATAAACGGTGGAGCAAACATTGGTTGAGTTATTATAACCAACCCGACCGTTTACATAAATGAGGGTCCAAACATACCCTAAGTGGTTTGGCAAACTAAGGCCTTCATCCATGCTAAATTTTGGAGCTAATTTTATTATCAATGATCATGCGAACAAAATCTTGTTAAAGATGGAAGATGATGAACAGTTGAATATTGGCTAAATTTCTAACGACTATAGCAAAGAAAATAACCAGAGTTAAAAGTCTACTCTACTTAGACTACAAAAGCTCAAAATCAACACTTATCAGACATAATAGTTGATTTCAAAAAAAAAAAAAAAAAAAAATCAAATAGTTGAGTATTGTATTTTAATTACATCGTGGCATTGACACGTATCTACACAAATGATCTATTTTAGTGGAAAAAAAGCATAAAATTTATAAATTAAATACATAGTATCTTCGTTTTGTTTTTTAAAAAACATAGTATCTTAGATCTACGATTATTTTATTATTATTATTATTTTTTTAATTCAACCATTCAAATGATTCAAACAATTTTAGTTTAAATATTATTTTTTTTGACATAAATTTATGACCTTACATGAATGAAAAATAAGCATCATAAAAACTAATGACTACATTAATCCTTAAGACCAAATGAGTTGACTATGTTTAGACATATTTTTTTTTTTTGAAGAAATAGACATAAAATATTAGCCACACCTCAAAACTACAAAAAAGTAAGATTAAGACAACAACTAGCATAACTTAACTAGTAGATGATGTGTGATGTCACCTTCAATAATTATTGAACTAAAAAATACAAAAAAAACAAAAAGTAAGAGCAACAAAACAAGTGAGGTTTGTCATAGCAATATCTCGTTCATGATACCATCTATACTATCTCAAGTTTCAAAAGTTTCTTTTGTAGGCTCTAAAGTTGTTTCATAAGTCTTTTAAGTCATAATTTTTACTCTAAATACACTTATTATTTATTTATTTATTTTTTTATCCGTGATTATTCAAACTAATTTAGATGTCAAGTAAATTTATAGGAAATTAATTCTTATATAGATGACTATCATAGATTGAATCTATTACCTTAAGCATTCCGATACCTTTTTTTACCACTTGAGCCATTCTATGATGGTTGCTATAAGTACAACTTCCAAATGAAACTCCTAAAACAACCTCAAATGGATGAATGTATAGAAAAAACATCAAACATTAAAAATAATAAGAGGAATATCTCAAGGAGAACTGTTAAAAAATAATGCATTTGTAAGATGTTATAGACACTCAAACAGTGTATAAGAACCTACACTAGAACATGAAAAGACTTTATGACATTTTATAAGATATGTGAGTTATTCATTTACCTATTATTTGTTTGATATAACTACACCTACCTATTATGGAATCAAAGTCCATTAAACTCAAATGAATATTCAATTTAATAACAATAAATTTGAGATAAAATTCAATGTTAATAAATTCAAAACCATCATGGGATACCCTAATGATCAATAAGGACATATGAAAACTAAAAGGTAATAATTGAATCTATGAACTACTTACTTAAGAATTAATTTTCTACGGATTTTTTTGACATTCAAATATTGTAGAGTCAGATATGACATTAGTGAAAGTGTGTCCAAACTAATGCCTACCGTCACAAATATCCAAAAAGTAAAAACAAAAGATTATTGAACCAAAATAGGCCATAGAACCAATAGACTTGCACATTGCTACATGTTTTTAGATTTAATTTTTAATTTTTATTTTTATATCAACTAAAATACCACACCATCAATTTATAGGAGTACTTGGTTTTTATCATCTCAAGATTAAAATTGAGTAAGAAATTTAATCCAAATTTGGTTGTTACAAAGAATATATTTCGTAAATAAAAATAAACAAAAGAAATAAAGAAAGAAAGACGATTGTCTCAAAAAAAAAAAAAGAAAGAAAGACGAAACCCTAATCCCCATTTGATATTCCTCTCACTGTCTCTTCCTCCGACCGTCTCCTCCTCCGTTTCGGCAGCTTCGTATCGCCGCCGGTTCTCTTCCGTTGACCGTTGCCGCCGTATCCTCCCTCATAGCGCGCACTGATTTTCTTACTCGTTTGTCGTTACTGGTAATCTCCATCTATGCATTTTTTCTCCATTATAAACATGAATTAGAACTTGTCTAATGAAACAGTGGGGGATCTTTTCTTGTTTGTTTAATTTGTAACAATTTCCGAATAGCAACGAAAAATGCAGCCATACGGCAATTTGGTACTTCTCGAATTCGTGTTTTTTGATTTGTTGCAAGTGCTATTAAGCTTAATCTGAGTTATGCTTTGAATTTTGGAACTGGTTGGTTTTCTAAGCATAGGATTCTCTGTTTTAGTCGATCGTTTGAACGTATAAGTTGCAGTCTGGCTGATTATCTGTTTCCCGTGCCTTTCGTTGCAGGAAATTTAGGTTTGTAGTTCAGTCAAGAAAAGTATGAGGTTAGAGAAGTGTTGGTTCTGTTCTTCTACTGTATATCCAGGACATGGTATTCAGTTTGTTCGCAATGATGCCAAGGTAATGTTGTTTCTTTTCTAGGCTGCAAACTTTCATGTTTTTGGTGGCTTGTTCTGTTTTATATTTATTATCTTTGAAACCGCAAAATATCATTAGAAACCAAAGAGCACCATACAGAACAATCCACAAGTCGGATCATGACCCGGTGTTTTAAAAAGCCCAAGGCGCAATAGGTCTCTAGGGCCTGAGGCGCAAGGCGCACAAAAAGGTGTGGGCTTTTTTTACATAAGGTGCACTATATTAAAAAAAAACACAAAAAAATTTATATAAGTGTGTGGATACACAATAAAATCATTTTCATAGATATAAATGGAGTTTTAACCAAGAATAATGTATAAAACATACATTACATTTAACTATTAACCATCATTCCATGGACAGAAATGAAGTTTAACTAAGAATCTATACAAAACATACATAAGATGCAACTATTAACCTTTTCATTTTAAGCGAATGTTGTCCTTGTGAGTTGAAGAATTAAGTTATTTAAGGTATTGAAATGTCTTGAATCATGAAGAAACCTTTGGGAATTAATCATGTATCCATCTATATTACTAGGCACATGAATCCACTGAAGGAAGAGGAGGGGGTTTTGGTCTCGAAAAAGGATTGCACCTTCCCTTGAAGAAGGGTACCTCAACACTAATAAGAAGGTTCCTTTTTCAATTAACATAAAATACACTAATTAACCAGCGCAGAAAATTAAAAAAAAGATCATTTTAATGAAGAATAACCAATAAACACAAAATTCCTTGAACCTTGCCAACTAATGCCTTGTAGCTACACTGAAGCTTGCTCACCAAAGCCCTCAGGCAACCTTGAGTCTCACCAGTCACTACAGAAGCCTTTAAAGGACACTAAAACTCTTATCCAATGAGCATGAGATTCGATGCGTCCAACAATCTTTAACTGTCCACTGTCCTCCATACAGTCATCCACCCATGCGCTTAATGACAATCGTCGTTCGAACATGAAGAACGATGTCTCCTCCAATGCAATGCACTTAATGACCCTCTGTTCCATGCCTCTCAGTTGGCGACCCTTCACCCAAAACCCTATGTTCACAATTTGGTCTCACACCACTCCTACCTTGACAGAGAACACTCCCAACACGATTTTTGTCGTCGATAGCAGAGCCACCTTTCTCTTCTTCGCAAGTGTCTTCAACGGAGTGGCCAATATCTTTGCAGCAGAAAGAAAACATCATTTGAGTAGCTTTTTGTAATTTTGATAGGTTCATTTTGTAACCTATCACTCATATATGAAAATGAGTGTTTCCTACAAAAAAATATATCTTGGCAAACTCCTCACCTAAAACTCCTTTACCTCAGTCAAAGGGAATGTTTCCTTGCCTTCTTCATTTCCCTCTCATCAGAGTACATTCCTCATCCTCGTGTTTCATCCATATGCTGTCCAAAAACCATCCATTCTTCTCTGACTTATTTCAAACCAAGCCCTAAAAGAACCCTCATCTTCAGTTAAGGGACGGGACTACCTTGGAGAAAAGACGTTGTAGAAGGTTTACCCCTAAGAGAAACCCTTGCGGTGAAGCTCACTGACACCTCCGATCCTTCGACTAGCCATGGACAACACTCATAACCAGTTCCTCTGAGCTCCAATAAGCTCCCTGCAACAGCTGCACTCAGCTCCAACTTGCCTGGCTACGAAAAGCCCCAGCCAATCTGCTCATAGAGCTCCCTAGAGGGGTGGCTTGTTCTACTTGTTGCCCGTAGTTTCTCAACTTAAATATTTATTGTAGCTACCTATCAAGCCTAATGCTCATGGAATGTAGGAAAATACCTTCTCTGCTTGCTTGTGATTTGTTATTTGCGATGCATATTAGTCTATAGAAATGTCAAATATATTATTTTTCTCTTTCCAGACGCTTTCTTTAAAGATAAGAAGAATAATATTAATTACCTCAATTCTTTAATAGTATAAGGGTTTGAACTTTGAATAATAACAATTTGAACTATTAATACTTTTAGTTTGGAATTAAGGGATGAAAAGATATCCTTTTAGACAATTCGCTTAACAACTCTCAATTGTTGGGTGATTTTTTTGAATTCTTTTAAATAAGTATCATATCTGCAATACTGGTTTACAAAACTGATAATGCCTTTAATTAAAATTGTAGCTTATGATTTTTGCTCGCTTTCTCCACAGGAAAAGCCTTGAGACATTTGTGATAACATTCCTTTCATTCTGCAGATTTTTAGATTTTGTCGGTCAAAATGCCACAAGAACTTCAAGATGAAGAGAAATCCTCGTAAAGTGAAATGGACTAAGGCGTACAGGAGGTTGCACGGAAAGGATATGACACAGGTAAACTTTCTTGATTAATTTCAGGAACAGGTTATTTTGTAACTAACTACCAACGTTCTGATGTCTATTTAATTGTTGTTTCATATATATAATCCAGGATTCGACTTTCGAGTTTGAGAGGAAGCGCAATAGGCCGGAGAGATATGACAGGAATCTCACAGAAGAGACATTGAGGGCTATTAAGAAGATCGACAAAGTCAGAGCCGAAAGGGAGGCAAGGCACATTGCACGCAGGTTTTAAATCTCTAGCATTACCTTTTGTTTTACGCGTATACATTTCGTGAATACTGCTCGAGGTGTAATTTGGGATTGTTTGCATTTGCAGAATGAAAGGAAAGAACGCGAAGGAGCTCAAAGAGGCACGGAAGGAATTGGATCAAAGCATCAGTTTGGTCAAAGCACCAGCTGCTCTCAAGGAGGATCCTTCGCTCACCCTTCCGAAGATCAAAGTCAAGGTGGCACAATCACAAGCAGAGCAGAATCATCCTATGGAAGAATGAGTTTGTTACTCTCTTATATCACTTCATCAATTATTTACGTCGTAATGATTTTTTCTCATATCTTGAACTGCCACAATCCGTATGCACATCAAGACGGTCTATCTCCTTGCACAAGCATGGCCGTTATGTAGTCTTTTATTTTTGTAAACAAGGGTAACCACGCCTTTGCCTAGACCAGGCACCAGAGACATCGAAGGAGTAATCTCATAGACAAGACCTTGAAGTGAGTTTACCTTCAAAACCTAAGTGTTCAACCATTATGCCATCCCTTGGAGATTTTTTAATGTTTTTTTTAAGTACAGATACTTATTAAAGATTGTATTGAATCATCTTTGTCTTTTTAGTTTGCACATTTCTGGCTTCATTTATATATAATATAGAATAGGACATGAATAGGTTAAATTAGGTTGGCCTAGTGGTAAAAAAAAAGTTTTGGAAACTTAAAAGGAAATGGGTTTAATCCATGGCACTTATTTGAGTATCAAATTTTACGAGTTTTGTAGACAAAACTCACCTAATATAGTAGAGTGTTAGACGATTGTGTTGTAAGAACAGTCAATGAAGAATTTGGTCTGAGAATGACAAATATAAAGAAAAGATTTGAATCATAATGGAGAGATTATAGGCGGGTGAGAACTAGTATTGCTTGTTCCTCTGATGGCAAAGAAACTAGTACAGGGGTGTAAGCCATTCTTCCCTCAACGTTGCTGCTCGATACTATCTTCTCATGCCGTCTCTCCTTTCTCAATCCCTGTCTTGCTACCGTTCATCGGGGCTTCTTCCATCATCCATGGTGGCATGGATACACAAGCATCTAACAATACTCATTGTTTCTATCTCTTTATCGCGATACCTCTCGTGTGTTTGTATGTTGGAAATTGTAAGATCAACATTTCATAACTCTTCATTACCTTACGAATTCATATTTCACGAGTTATCTTTGACAACCAAATAAATTAAGATCAAGATAGTTGTTTTGTAAGAATGGTTGAAATTCACATCAATGGACCAAACACATATATATTGGCCTAATGGTCCACATCCCATTATTGATTGTTGACCAGTTTGAACTTCTAGTGTGATCCATCATCTTGCCAAGGTTGAAAAGTTTTGGATTCCTTATAGTTCAAGAATAGTTTTGAATCTAAGCTGTATGATTGTCTTTTGTTTTCATAGCTCACTGAACTCCTAAATATGAAAATGTTCCATTTTCACCGACAATATTCACATTTCTTATGATTTTTCATTCTTTTTTACAAATTGGGATAGATTCGCCACAATTAGTGTTCTGATTTTTGGTTATACAAAAAAAAAAAAGGTTCAAATTATCTTGACAATAAATGTTAGTTTGTTTCTTGAAAAATAGTGAAATACACGCAAGTTACTTGGAGGTAAAAAAAAAAAAAGGGTTTGGATTTGAATTTCCAATATATTAGAAGAGTACCACTGCATTTAGCTATATTGAGGTTGATTATTTTATTATTTTAAATAAGTTTTTCTACCATTAACAAAGACAATACTTAGGTAAGAGTGGGTCCAGCTTAAAATTACATATTTTTATTTTTTTTGTATTTCTCTCTTCACTTTAATATTTCTCTCTTTATCAACTAAAGTCAATTTTTTTTTAAAAGTAAAAATATGTGGCTCTAAGACCCACCCTATATATTTTTTTTCTATATCAAAGATATATGCCCCAAATTTCCACGAGAAAAGTGAGTTAAACTCGACCTTAGTTTGAATATAGATTTACAATGTTTTACTTTTGCCAATTATTTATTATTATTGTTAACCATCATAAAATGATATGGAAAAAATGTCTTAAATAATTGAATAGTGAATAATTTTTTTAGAGTTTTTTTTTAATATTTAAATGTTGTAGAATCAAATAATATATCTCGTGAGAATAGTCGAAGTGCATATACTCTATTTATTATTTATTATTATTATTCATGTTTTTTTAAAAAAATAAGGATAACTACGTCCATCCCTAGGCCAGACACTGTGAGACATTGGAAGAGTAATATTACAGGCGAGTCTCAAATTTGAGAAGAACATACTTTTAAAGTTTAAGTCTTCAACTACTGTACCACTTTTCGAGGATTATTATTATCATTGTTAATGTCAACTATTTGAATGATTTTATTTCTTTAATTATCTTGTGAAAAACAAAGTCGGTTTAATACGTTATTTTAAAAATGGAAGGGTGATGTAGGCCTATTTTGTTTTGTAGTCCTCTTATATGAAAATTGTTAAGGTTCCATTGATTTTTTTTTATAGTTTTCTAAAATGAACCTCTTTCTTCTCAGGTTTCAATCTCTCTTACGTTTAGATTTAACCAAATTTTAAAAAAAGTGTAATTGATATATATATTTGTTTTGTTTTGTTTTAAAATATAGATTAATTTTGTAAACCCAAGTAAAATGTAGATAACAATAACAATAAAACCTATTAGTGGAAATATTAACAACCAAAGTAATAATTCAATCTTTTCAAAAAAAAAAAAAGAAGTAATAATTCAATCGGTAGCGAAAGAGTCTTCGGTTCAAATCCTGTATTTCCATTTATTAAAAAAAAAAAAGGAATTAGTTTTAAAAATCAAAATTAAAAATTGATTAGTCATCAATTGATACCTTAAGTTCTCATATTCAATTAGTTTTAATTTTTTTTTGACAGCCAATTAGTGTTAATTAGACTTAGCCCGCTTTGGCGTTTTCTCATGTTAGTTAGCAAAATAGTTGCTATATTTTTCAGGGAACTAATTTATAAATTACTATATTATAAATTTATAACATAGTTGGAGCATGCATGCACATGGACAATTGGTCAAGAAATCACAAATTAATAAGTTCCTTTTCTTAGATGATTTAAATATTCCAGCACCCATCATTGTCATATTCATATATATCAAACTTATTACCATATACATACACACATTAATCTTCAATACTTCAACTAAGGCTGCTTCCCTCATGGCTGTGGTCACAAGATTCAAGATGGACAAGTTTACATATGGATAAATTTTAACATCTTTAATTTCAAAAAAAAAAAAAAAAAAACTCTTAACATCTTGCTTTTAAAGTCATAGATGTGTTTTTAAAAGGGTGGTTGTCTATTTAGTATATATAGAATATAAGAATTCGCTTTCAAAAAAGAATATAAATTTTTTTCCCTAACTTGAACTATTACTTTAATAGAACTATCATTGGGTGACTCAATTGGTCAAAGAGGATTTTTGTGTGTTAAGGTGATGACTTTCCTTGACATCTAAATGTTGTAGAGTTAAACGGAATGTTCCATGATATTAGTCGAGATGTGCGCAAGTTGGCCCGGATAATCACGATTATTAAAAAAAGACTTTAACGGGGGTGTTTTGTTTGTTGAATTTATGAAGGATTTAGAATGAATATTTACTAACTACTCAAAAAACAACATACAAACGAGTTATTGTAACTAGTTAAAACAACTCCTCATTTTTACTATTATAAACAATTCTTCATTTCTAACCACTCATTTCTAATTATTCATTTCCAACTATTCAAAATAACTCTTCATTTCTAATCATTTATTTCTAACAACTTAAAAAATAACTACTCAATTCTAATCATTCATTTTTTTATTACTCATTTCAAATCCACGTCCAGACAATATTTTGTCTCTAACTCTTCTACAAAAAAACATCAAACAAGTTTTTGACTACAATTCTTAATTTCTAACTACTTGAAATAACTCCTCAATTTAACTTCTGATCCAAAACCTCATACAAACACCTCCTTAGAGAAGTAGATTTTTTTTTTTGAATTATGTTCATATAAAAAAATATAAAACTTATTTGATTTACCATATTGACTAACTAAAATTTACTCAGACCACATGTTAGCCATTTATATATATTTTTTTATTCAACAATAATGAATAGGGGTGTACATGGGTTGGGTTGGGTAGGGTTAAGGGTAATTGTTGGACCAACCCAAAAATTTGGGTCGATCAACTTTTTAACCCAACCCAACCCAATTAGAGTTTCAACACAACCTTATATTTTCGGGTTGGGTTGGGTTGGGTTCATCGGTTTAAAAAGATTAAAAGTTGAAGGCGAGATTACAAATTCGACGAAAACACTAATTATTTCAATATTTGGAAGTCAAATACCGGTATAAACTTTGACTAAATATAAAGCTAATTTTGTAAAGAGTATGAGATTTTTTTAAAAAAGAAAACAATTAATTTTAAATTTTAAAAAATATTGTATTTAACCTAATAAGAGATAAAAAGATTGGATAAATTCTTGAGGGAAAAGTGTTTGAGAAAGATTGAAGTTTATTTACTCATAGAAGGAAAAAACAAAAAGAAAAAGAAAACATAAAATAAGAAAAGATGTACAACCACTAGGCTATCAACGACTTTACAATCCGGGTTTACTAAAAATCTAACCCAACCCAAATTTTAAAAAACATAACCCAACCCAACCCTTACAGTTTGAGTTGGGTAGTCCAGGTAGCTCGGGTTACCGATTTTTTTGTACACCCCTAATAATGAGTGGGAATGATTCATATTCGTAACATGTTCATGAGAGGATGGATTGTCATCAGAACTCTCTATGTATTCCATTAAAAATCATTAAAAATTATCTAAAGATAATAAAATTATTTTCTCATTCAATGGCTAGTTCATAACTATTTGAATTTTAGTTTTTTTTTTTTTTAATTTTTAAAAGTTATACTTCCGAATACTACTTTACTTTACAATTTTTGTTGCTTTTTAAATTTATATTTACCTATTTAATTAAGTCAAGTTTTGAAAACATAGCAAGAACTTTCAAAATAACTTGCTTTTGCTATCCATTTTACTAAAAATTCGAATCTTTTGTTATTATCTGAATTTTACTAAAAATTCGAATCTTTTGTTAAAAAAAAAAGAGTCGTCGTTGAAAATTGATGGAAAACAACCCAATTTCCCAAAATTAAAAGCCAAATAATTATCTAACCAGAATTTACAACGACTTTAACGGATAGAATTATCAATTTTGAATTTAAGAAAAAGCTACTCATGAAAGTAAATAAATAGATGGAAAAGCTATCCATTTGCAATAAAGGGGATGTAAAAGAAAAAAAAAACATTGATTTCGTAGTGTAACCCACACGTTTTGAAGAATAAAATAAATAATAATAATAATAGTTATAAAATAAAATAATAATTGTATACAGTTACGAACCCTAAAATGTAGAAACCGTTATAAATATAGTGGGCCAAAATATCATTATCAGCCATAACTTAACCCCACGTTGTTCTTCCCCTAAATCCTCCTCTTTGCTTGTGACATTTATTTAATTCAAATTGGATGCTACTACTTTCCGCACAAACTAATAATTATAAAACTTTGAATCGATTTCTCAAAAAAAAAAAAAAAAAAAAACTTTGAATCGAATATCGAATGGGTCGGTGACGCGATTAGTTATCTGATTTGGTGTTAATTTATTTTCATTCCATGATCACGAGAGTATTTGAGAGAGAGCAGTTGCTTCCTTTATGTAAACTATTTTGAACACAATATATACATTTTTTTAAAAAAATTATTATCATACCAATTCATCTAGACTATTTCGTAAATTAAAAAAAAAAAACATGGGCGACATTAATAAGTTGAATTATTGGTTGTAAATGCAATATTAAATATTTAGAGAGTTATTAAATATTCTTAATTTTAGTGATATTTAAGTATGAATTTAAATTCTTTTTATACACAAACAAGAAAGATGAGAGCAATATTAATTTTTCTTTTTTAACTCAACAATATTTGAGGATGGAAAGTTAGGAAGTTGAAATATCATTGTACAAAAATATCATAAGAGTAATATATATATATTTTTTTGATACAATATTGGGGGAAGGGGGATTCGAACCTGTAACCTCATGGTTACTAGGTTATACAAGATGCCGGTAGAGTTCTGCTCTTGTTGGCTCATTAGAGTAATATTTCTTTTGGCATCAAGAGATTAAATTTGTAATATAGTATACTTAGGTTTTTATATTTTAAATTTTATCAACAAAATGATTACATCACATGAATATATGTAATTCGATCCCAATAAGCAAAATACGTCAGATTAAGAGACTGTATTATAATATATTTTATTACTTAAATTGGAAGCATTTTGTGTTTTAAACTTAATAAGTTTTTTTTTAAAAAAATTTAATTCGTTTTTCTTTTACAGTGAAAATTTATTAAGTTGATTTTACCTAGTTAGAATAAAAGATTATCTACGTTACAATACATAACACGTATATAAATTTCTCTTACTATCCAAATTGGTCTGTTTCAAAAAAAAAAAAAAGAGTCAAAATTGGTATTTCATTCAACCCAAAATAGATAGCTATTAAGAAAACACATTCTTTAAACGAGGATAAAGCTAAAGCTAGAGATATTATAAAGAAAGATACGGTTTACTTATTAAAAAGAGTAATTTCTCCTTAAGTTTTTATATCATTATTATTTTATTTTTATATTTCAGTTGGGAAAAAATAATCAATAAAACTGACATGATTATTTTCCATATTATTTGTTCATTTCTACTTAATTTCATAGCATATAATATTTTACGTTAGAAGCGACATGAATGGTTCGATTATATATAGTGATATTTAATTTAATTTAATATTTGGTCTGTCATGGAGAAAGAACATTAGATTGTATCAAAACCTTTGTTTTTTGTTGAATAAAACAGAAAGCTGCAACCTTACTAGACAGGAAAAAAAAAAAAACCACTTACACAATACTGTTTTTTATGAAACAAAAAACACACTGAATTTTGTTCTTATCCACATTATTTTTCGTTGACAAGTACCGACAACAAAGATAAGATATTTTCCAATTATTCTTATTACAAACTTCTGGTCAGGGAATGATATTTATTTTTCTTGATGCCAAATAAGAGAGGACAAAGTTTAACTCATATCTTTTTTATATTATTATTCAATTTTTTTTTTATGTGAGATCTTTAACACCAACGATATGGATTTAAATTGGAAGTATATTGTCTTAACAATTTAAACATGTTTATGTCCATAAACATATTAACTTCTCAACTTTCTTTTTTTTGTTAATTTTTTAAAAATAACTTTTACTTTGTTTTTAATGATATATCAACCTTACAATAATTTTGATGTAGATATTTATGATTATTATTATTATTTATATTTAATAGATAAAGTGAACTTACTAGAATTTTCAAGGTACAAAAATATTATATATACTAATCAGAACAATAATTGAGTAATATAAATGTGTATTTATGATCTAAAACTTACAAATTCTTTGATAAATTATAGTAAAATTCTAAACCTACTAAATTTATTAAATTATCAGTATTCAAATAAAAAAAATTATATACAAAAAAAATAAACATCAAAATGTGCACTTTCAATTAATCCAAAATTTTCTACGCTTATCCATTTACAAATTCCTCCTCCTTTTTTCTTTTTCTTAATGATGAATGATTGTAACATAAAAGTTGTAATAGCTTTGAGTTTAAGAAACATTTTAACTCAAAGGTAAATGACTACAAGTTATGGATTCAAAGTTTTTTTTTCTTAACCGAAAAATCAAAGCTTTGTTCCATATATTCAAGGTAACTATGTCTATCTAGAAATATAACAAAAGATATTGAAAGAATAGAGACACAAAATGAGTTTATAAATGTCACTGATGAATCTCGAACCTAGGACTTTGAACCTACTGAACGTGCATGTTAACTTGTGTTGATACACATATTATTATAATGGAAATTTATTTTAATTTTATTAATGATCTCATCAAAACTATGTTATTGTCCATTATGCTTCTTTTTCAGTACTATCAAAATAATTGAAATCTTCAAACTTAAAATGATACATATCAATTATGGTTAGGATAAGTTGGATCTAAGTCTCTTAGCTAAATCTTTTATATGTGTGCCTCTCAATATATATTAGATGCAAAAACCAAAGAAAGACAACCACCACATATGAACCAAAGCCATAAAACAGAACAAAACAAAACTTCCACTTTTGCCTTTTGTCAACTTCACTCTCTCTTCCCCTTTTTTCTTGTTTCTTAGGCAAACAAACACAACACACAACTTATTCCCATCTTTTCCCCCACTTTTAAACACCCAAACACCCAAAAAAAAACCTTCATTTTTTTCATCACTTTTTTTTCCCCCTTTCTTCTTCATCTTCATCTTCCTCATGAGGAGAAGCATTGCAACATGTTACAGCGAACACGCCGTAAAGGTCTCCGATTCGTACTGCTCCGGCGCCTCGGCTAATCCCCATGTCGTCTTCTCCAAATTCCCATCTCCCAATTCCCCTGTTTCTGTTTCTTCCATTTACAAATCCACACTTTCAACCCAACAAATTCCTCTGTTTTTTCATCTCCATTGGACTTCAAATCAAATGGGTTTGGGATTTACCGTCAAAATCAATTCAACTCCCCATCGAATTCTCTCCCCAAAGGGTCTCAAATCCTTCAAATTCACCAATGATTCTGTAATTTCCATCTATTGGGATCTCTCGGATGCTCTGTTCGACCCGGGACCCGACCCGACGAGTGGCTTTTACGTGGTTGTCACCGTGGATTCTGAAATTGGGTTGTTGATCGGCGACGAGAGGGAGAAATTGGTGAAATTGGGGATCTTCAAAGGGGAATTTGAAGCCCAGTTGGGGAAATTCTGTTTGGTTTCGAGAACAGAGGAGTTTTCCGGCGAGGGCTCTGTTTTCTCCACCAAGGCTAGATTCTCCGACGGCGGCGGCGTTCATGAGATTCTGATCAAATGCGGCGGCGACGGCGGCGGAGAGGATGTGAGAAACCCCAGGCTTGCGGTTTTTGTCGACAAGAAACAGGTGTTTGAAGTGAAGAGATTAAGGTGGAATTTTCGAGGGAATCAGACCATTTTTTTAGATGGGTCGGTGGTGGATATGATGTGGGATGTTCATGGATGGCTTTTCCGGCCGGAACCCACGGCGGCGTTCATGTTCAGGACGAGGAGTGGATTGGACAGCCGGTTGTGGCTGGAAGAGAAGACGAACAAAGAGAGGGATAAATTTTCGTTATTGATTCGAGCTTCCAAAAATCTTTACTGAATTTGAAGAGAAAAAAAAAAGATTTCTTTTTTATTTGATTTTTTTAATTTTTGTGTTTTTGGTTTGGATTATTTGATTTTCTCTCCATGTAGTTTGCTTCAAAGAAAAAAAAGATTCTTTTATGATTTGTTTTTTCCTTTTTTCTTCACTCAAGAGGGAAATATGTTCATTGTGCTTTTCTTTGGACATTGGGTGTTGGGTTTTATTTTTTATTTTTTATTTTTTGCTTCTTCTCTTCATGAATTGTAACTTGTATATACTCTCATGAAAAAAAAAAAAATGTATATTCCAAGTTTCATGTGTTTCAATTTTTATTTTTGTTAATTGAGATATATGGGATTAATTGTGAGAGATTTAAAATGACAAGTTTATGTAAAAGGGTTGGTAGCTCATTAATTTCATTATTTGGTGCTACTCTAGTCCAACATTAGAATCATGAGTTTGATGTAGAGAATTAATATTGACTCTCATTTATTAAACAGTAAGACTATGTACAAAAAAAACTCTATCTTGATAATTTATTTCATTAAAATGTATTTTTCTTGATAATTTTATTCAAAGGTATTTAGTTTGTTGGATGGATGCATATTAATGTGTTGCAAAAAACGATAGATGCACATTAATGGTAAAAGTTTTAAAATATGTTAGTAAATACTAATTAAAACCTAAGCTTTGAGTTGGGATCAAGATTGGTATTCTTGTTTCTAAGAATTTAGTATATAACTTTATAGATAAATGGTTAAGGCATATATTTTGACTCTCCCTATTATTGAACTAAAAAATATTGTTCCTTTATTGAGAGTTAGTACACATTTAGTTATCGTGTTTGATGTAAATCTATTTAAATTCCACAGTTACGAGTTCGAACTTGGAAATGAGTATTTGACTCTTATAAGGTTTGTTGGTCCGTTTTCCCTCAATTTTTACTTGAAAAAAATATATTATTTCTTTCTAAAATAAAATAAATCTTGAATATAATTTTAAAGTTTGACATAAATGGAGAAGAAGAAAAGGTTTGAAGCATTCTAAAAAAAGAAAAGGTTTGAAGCTTTAATTTTTTTTGGGACGTTATTAGTATTTTTTAATTAAAAATACGTTAAAATGATAATAGCTCATGTAATTAATTTCTTTGAGGTATAATTAATTTTTTTACGTTTGCACCTAATAACTCTGTTAAAACCTTTTGAAAACGAAACTAACAAAGCAAAAAAGTACTTTTTAGAGCGATTTATTTCCTACGACGTTCCATAAAGAATAATTAGGAAATAAATAATAAAATTTAAGCGATAATTAATCTACTAAATGAATTACAGTAGTTTTCTTAAATTAATTTTCAAATAACAAAACTAGGATGAGATTTGCGGATTGGGATGCTTGATTTTGTAATATTTGGGCTTTTGGCCCACTTCGTAAGTCTCAAAGGTGTCATACAGGCCCAAACTGCAGCTGCAAACAATCACATATATTCATGGAGAAATGGTTAAGATTTAAGAAACTAATTAAAGACGTCATTAGAGATGTTTAGACTTTAAATTTGTGTCCTTTTTTTATTTTCAAATTTTAATTAATATTTAATTTTGGGAGTAGTTTACAATTGTACCCCTCCTATATTTCATAGAATTTTTTAAATCTATTTTAAATATATCATTTGTAACTATTTTTTTTAATCTAAAAAAATTTAAAACAAACTAACTAATTCTAAATTTTTTATTCAAATATAATTAAATAAATTATTATAAAATAAAGTAGTTATACCATGAAATTAGAGATTTTAAAATTTTAAAAATCTTTAATTTAGAAGTTTTGTTCCTATTGTTCACAAATATAGTTATACATCTTCTTCTCATAAGTTGTACATACTTTCGTTCGTTGGTGTGACTATGGTAAGTCTGCTTCGTTTTATGAGGGCCTTAAAATACCTGTTTTTGAAGAAGATGAAGAGTTTCTTTTGATTCATTCTCTCGTTGAACAACCCCGAAAAAACCCTCCCCCCATGAATTTGAGATTGATGAGATAGCTCGCGTTGAAAAATTCGACCCCATGAGAAATGTATGCATTTTGTTGTGTTCCGATTCTCGAGACTTCGAAAGGGACCGACATCAAAGCCACATTTCTACAAATATAAAATATTTCGATGTAAGTTTTGAAATCTCTTTGGGTGCTCCGACATTTTTTCTAGTGCAAGATTGCAAATCTCTCGAATGACTCTGTTATTTAAAAATATTAGCATCTAAAATCGAATTCCTACTTTTTGTTTGTTTTCATGTGTTAGACATGGTTGAAACGAATTTTATAATTATTATTTTTATTTCGCATATGTTAGACATTGATTACGCTTATTCGGTACATATCCTATGTTAGTTACTATTAGTACCTATTATGTACATACTAGAGTAAAGGCGCACTGTTTCACTTGTATATGTTCTATGAATAACGCAGTTTCCTTGATTTTTTTTTTCATAAGTTGGATATTGTTGACACATATTCTATACATATCATGTTATAATAAGGGTGCATATGTAGATTACTATTACGTATGTATGTATTATGTGAGTAATGTTGTTTCCTTTGATTTTTTTTTAGATTTCGATATGTTAGACATTGGTTGTATGTATTCTGTATATATCCTATGTTAGTTACTGTTGACACCTATTATATACATATCGGAGTAAGAGCACATATGTTAGTTACAATTGTCACTTTATATATTATGTGAATAAAATTATTTATTTGATTTCTTTATTATTATTATTTTGCATAAGTTAAACAATGTTGACACATATTTTGTATATATCATGTTTATTTTGCATATTTTAAACAATGTTGGCACATATTATATACATAATCGAATCATTATAATTATGTTTTCTTGATTTTTTTATAGGGATGACTACCACGATCAAATTTTATTTATTATTACTTTTTTTTTAACGATCTTCTAGCTGTTGACACATATTTTATACGTATCATGTTATAATAAGGGCGCATATATGGGTTAAGGATTTGCTCTTAAAATTTATTTAATTTTTTCATAAGTTAGACATTGTTATCATATTATAATAAAGGTGCAAACCAATATTTTTACTCGGATGAGGTGAAGGATTTTTTGGAAAAATTAGTTTGCCAGCACTTGTGATCGAACACAATTTTCAATTTTTTTGTTATGGGAACAATTTGGCCATCCCCTATAATCTTATGATTTCTTCTAATTAACTATTATTAATATTTGTTTTTGAAATATTATAAAATAGAGAGTTGGTTAGTTAGACTTAAATTTAAGAAAATGGATGATTTTTTCATTATTTTTTTAATGTTAAACAATCAATTAAAAAATCAATTAGTTTGGGTAGAAAACATTTGTCTCTCCTATACGCACTTTCCAATTATTTCTCAAAATCTATCCATTCCCTACCATTTCCCTTTATTCATTAAAAAACACATTTATTAATGTTTTTTTTAAAAGGCTTAAATACTATTTTTGGTCTCTAGACTATGATGTAAGTTTCATTTGATCCTTGAACTTTCAAATGTCCAATTTTGATCTCTTAAATAATTTTTGTTCTCTTTTTAGTCCCTCAACTTTCAAAAATCTAAATTTAATTATCTAAATTTAATTCTTGAATTTTTTAAAAAGTTTAAAAGTAGTCATTGGTTAGAAAAAAATTTAACCACAATTAAAATTGATGATGTGGCAAAATAATAATAAAATAAATTTATTATTATCTTCTTTCCCATCTCTCTCACCTCTCACTTGCAACCTGTGCATTTCCATTTTAGGAAGAAAAAAAAAACAAAGTATAAATATGGAAATTTGAATTTGAACCTTTCTTTCTTCTAATCTAGAGAGGGTTTGAGAAGTGGAAAAAATTGAGAAAGAAGGAAGGGTAGAAAGTTCAAGAATCAAATTTGGATTTTTGAAAATTGGAAGACTAAAACAAAACAAAAATGACAGAATTTAACATTAATATTTAAAAATTTAAGAACCATAATGAAACTTACATGATAGTTAATTGACCAAAAATACCAAAAAAAAAAAATTTAAGTACGAGTGAGTTTTTTTCTTCTTCTTTTTACTGGAAGAAGCAAAAGTCACATTTAAGTATGTAAACAATTTATAAAAAAAAAAATTATAAAAAAGGTTAAAAAAACGGTGCTTACAAATTAATAAAAGCACTTTTCAACATTTCAAAAGTGATATCAAACCCACTTTCTTAATTTTAAGAGAACACTTTGAACATATTTAACCATAGTTCAATGAAAAAAATCCATTTTTTTACTTTTAAATTTCATTCTTTATTTTTATTTTATTTTATTTTTTGAAAAATATATATTTTTTATTTTTAATTACACATAGGAGGTCTAATTATATCATTTTTACAGGAACAATATATATTTTTAGTTATTACTATTATCCTTTTATATATATATATATATATATTTTGAATCAATGATCTTTTTATTTGAAACAATGTAACTTAGATTTTTTTTAGTAATAATAAACAATAAATCTGGATTTGAAAGGAGACTGAGAATTTTTTTATTCATCTGCCCCAAAACTTGACACATTAAATTTAAATATTTGAAAAGTTAAATTATTTAAAATTTAAGTTTTTTTTAAGACTAAGGGTACTTTTAAAACCTTTTAAAATTCGGGAGTATTTTTGAAACAAAATTTTAACGGTTTTCATCCAAAATTAACAATAAAGGTATTTTTGAAACCTTTTTTAAAGTTTAGGGATACTTTTGAAACTTTTCATTGTTCGAAGGTAAATTTGACAAAAATATGATAGTTTAGGAACATTTTTAATACTTTAACCTTTCAAAAAAGCAAAAAAAGATCATTGATTAAAATCTGGTTATGCAGTTGTTATTTCATTATCTTCTCTTGGACAGGCTTCATATTTTGAATTGGGATATACTTTCAAGATATTTTCTCAACCAATCGACACGAAAAAGGAAAATAGAATAAAATAAAAATAGCAATTTGGCAAAACAAACTATAGAAAAGATGAATGCAAGTTTCATATAAAAAAAAAAATTAGCCTAAAATATAAATGGATTCCACAGCAATAAATATGGATAAAGCTTCATATAAAAAAAAACTAAAACTAAACGATACCAAAATCTATAATAAAATTAAAAGCAAGGTTAAATAAATTTTGTAGCAAATTAAAAGACATGATTGTTTTAAATAAGAAAATTATTAAATAAAAAAACTTTTTTTTTAATTGATTTCATCCACCAATTTTTACATTTCAATTTGAATATAAAAAACCTTTATATTAGCGAGGGTTAGTGACGCAGTTGGTTATCTTGTCTGGTATTAATCCATTTCAACCTCACGGTCACGAGTTTGAGCCCGAAAATCGGTCTCCATCTTTAAGGGTGTTTGGTTGTAGGTGAGATGAGATGAGATCTTGATAGCAGAAAAACCTTGTTTGAGGGTGGAGAGAGATGTGATGACAGAAAAACCTTAAAAAAAAAATTATGAGAAAAAAAATTTCACACCACAAAAATAAAATTTGACTAATCTAAAATATTTGTAGATTTTTTAAAGATTTTTTAGAATTTTTGTTTTATTAAAAAAAAACTATTTTCTTATACTTTTATACATTCATATTCATAAATACCGAAGATCAAAGAATTGTTAATAAAATATACTAATTAATACGTAATAATAAATTAAATATATTTATCTTATAAGTCATTGATGAATCATAAACTCCCTTAAAATTTTTTATTTATTATTTTTTTGTAGTTAAAAGAGAACCCAGTCACATTTTGATAATAATTATTACTGCAATAAAATACTCCTCAAATTTTGGAATTTATTATTTTTTGTTATTAGGTAGAATAAATCTCAATTCTCTGACTCATACAAATCTTGAAACTTTTTTTTTATATACCATCAAAACTCTCAAAATTATTTAAATTAATTTATCCCTTAAAAAAAAATTTCAATATTTTTAAGTTTATTGAAAATAAGTTCATACTTTTAAATCTATTGTAAACTACAAATAAAAATTTAATGTATATAAATTATTTAAATTTAATTTTTTTAATAATAAATTGATGTATTTATTGTTAATATTAAAATGAAACACATTATTTTATTACAATAACTTTTAATTATAAATTTTTAAATATGATATTTAAAGTCTATCTCTAAAAAATTGAAATTTTATAATTTTTTTTGTTATTAAAAACGATTTAAAAAAATGAATAAAAATATTTAATTTTTCATAAATAAAAATACGAAAATTTAACGTCATATATTAAGAGATAATATATATCGATTTATTTTAATTTTTAAAATTTAAATAAACATTTGATATAATAATAGTATAATGCTAATAAAAATTTATCAAACATAAAATAATAAAATAAGTAACTATATATATATATATAAATAAATAAAAAGATGAAAAAAATATTAAATTTTTTTTTTAAAAAAAGAGAAAATGAGATGAGATGAGGTGAACACCTTGGGCCAAACTAGGTGTTGGGCTCCAACACCCCACCTCATCTCATCTTATACCAAAACAAAGATGACATAGTAATAATAATAAAAATAAAAATAGAATATTGCTCTAAAGCACAAGTTAATTAGTGAAATAGCACAAAGCATTTATATAGGAAAGATAAAGGCGTCATGTTCACATAGTGGCGGCATTTCTAAGCATACTCAAATGACAAATAATTTAATCAAAAAAAAAAAAAAAAAAACAAAATGTGAAGGGCATTACTATGTCATTACTTGGAAGAGTATATTGTGGGACGAGAGCTATTGTTGAAAGGCATTAGGTGGCGAATCGGTAATGGAAAAATGTGAAAATTCTTTCAGATAATTGGCTTTGTCGTGTTCCATCTATGAGGCCGATCATTATAACAGGAATTGATCAAAATTTGAGGGTTAGTTCCTTAATATTGTCAAATGGAAATTGGGATGTTGAAAAAATTAATTTAATGTTTGGGTAGGATGATGCGAGCTTAATCAAGCAACTTCCCCGATCGAGACGGAATGGAAGTGATGTGGTACTCTGGCATTATGAGAAGAATGGAATTTTCACAGTTAAATCGACTCATTGGCTTGCAAATTTGCTTCGTAGTGGTCCTTCATGTTCCAATAGTGAATTGATTGAACGATGGTGGAATGTGTTGTGGAGGTGCAACTTACCAAATGAGGTTAAATTTTTTGTTTGGCATATCTTTAATAATTTTGTCCCGACTAGAGTGAATCTCAATAAACGTGGCATTGTGAAAGATGTGTTGTGTCCTCGTTGTAAAAAATTTCTGAAGACTACTTTACATGCAATCTGGCAATGTAAAAAACTGAAGTCTAATTGGGAGGAAAGCCCATTCTTTACTTTTGATGTCCCTGGTAATTTAAATGAGACTGCTGATTTAATTGGATGGTTCTTTGAAAAATTGCCAATTACTAAATTGGAGGAGTTCTTATTTATGTGTAGGTGTGTGTGGAAAGCAAGAAATAGGGAGGTGGTTGGTTTCAAAAGTGGAGGCATAGAAATAATTTTAAATTTTAATTGGGAGTATTGTTGTTAGTTTTTGGCTGAGTTCAGGTAAGGCAAAGTGAGTTTGTGTGACGGAGTTACAAATCACAGTGGGTCTTCTCTACGTTAAAATTTTTGGTCCCCTCCAAGAAGTGAAAACTATAAATTAAATACTGATGCCTCTATAAATGTAGAGGAAGAAAGAACTGGATATAGGGCTATTATTCGAAATTACAAGGGTGAGGTAATGTTCTCAATGTCTCAACCGGTAGAGTGGATTGTTGATCCAGAAATTGTGGAAGCGTTAGCTATTAGAGAAGGAGTGGAAATGGCCTTTGAACTTGGTTTCCAACGTATTGAGGTGGAGTCTGATGCCTTGCATGTGATTAATCTATTACAAAAACATTGCAAGAATCATACATAGGTTGGAAGAATCATTGAAGAAACGTTGCAAATGGCAAGAAATTTCAAGTTTATCTCTTTCAAATAGTGTAATCGGGAGACAAATATTCTTGCCCATAAACTAGCGCACATGGCTAGTATTGACAATCAAGAAGGAAGATGGATGGAGGAATGTCTAGATATTTTAAATGGCTTTTATGAACAAGAGAAGAGTAGAATTATTATCTCATGTGTGGGAATGTTGAATCTAATGTAATTTCAATTTATGCATTTCTTTTCAAAAAAAAAAAAAAAAAAAATGGGGTTTTGCATGTATAATAAAAAAATGGTAAAATATTTTGATCTATGATATGAAATAAAAAATCATTCATTTTACGAGAAAATCTAAATTTAATTTTATCTTTGGTTGATTTTTATTAGTGATTGAATTTAATCAATGATAGACTCATCACTACTACAAAAAATGAGTTAGTTGACACGCATAGAACGTCAACTATATAGTACAGTTGACGCTTTTGAAAACGTCAATGAATCGACTGTCAACTAAAGTCACTATAGTTTACGCTTGCTAAAGCGTCATCCAATGATATAATTGACATGTTCAAAATGTCAACACCATAAGTGATTGACATATTAGAAGCGTCATGTGAAGGTTTAATCGACGTTTATAGAACGTCAACCGAGAGTTTTGTTGACGTTCTGTAAATGTCAACAGTTGTTTTAAAACGTCAAGTAAATGGACATGGATTGACATTCTTTAAACGTCAACGAAAGTATTGGTTGACATTTTGAATGTATCTAGATTTCATCTTCATCCTGTCAAATGATATATTACTAGACACAATTCCAATTATGCATTACAAATTTTTTTTACAAAAGTAACATAAACTTAATATATATTTTTAGTACTAATATTTTACATATTACAAAGAAAGTATGGAACCACATTCTCATCTTTGAAACATTTTTCAAAGTTGTCTTTCTAAATATACACAAAAAATACTCATTCCAAAAAGTAGCTCAACTATTTCCATCACTAGCTATATACACAAAAAAGAACATGAAATATTTTACAAAGTTTGTAGTCTTCCTAAATATATTCAAGAACACAAACAAAATACCACATTCCACACGCACTTCATGCAGCTCACATATAGGGTACTTGACATATTCAAATTATTCCACACACACTTGATCCAAATTCATATGAGTCTTTTGTATCAATCTGCTAACATTAATTAATAAGAATAGGTTATAAAGATTAGACCAAAGTCAACAAATCATCTTTACATATACCACATGGTGTTCTCTTTTCACAAAAGAGAAAACAAAAGATATCTCATTATTTTGAAGTTTATTTTTTAAAAAATCAAAATCAAAAAGAAAAAAAAAGTGTACATACCTTAAGGACGAACGTTGAAGGAGAAATAAATGGGCTGTTGAAGGAGAAATCGTGAATGAGAACAGAAACACTAATATGGAGAAGTCGTGAAATTTCTAGAAACACAAACAAGTTTGTTTTGAAGTATGTTGAAGGAGACAAAAGACTTAGTAAAAAAAAGGAACGAAAATAAAATAATGAAATTAATTACTTTAAAATCACTGAACTTGCAATGTGATTGTGGACTTGATAATATCATTGAACTTTTTACATAAAAATTAGAGTAAAATATAAGTTTAGTTCATATAGTTAGAGTTTAATTTTCATGGTTTAAAAAACTAGAGTTTTATTCCATCGATATTCAAAAACCAAAACAAAAACGCGCCACTTAAAACTTAATATAAAAACACATACTGGAGATTAGAAGGTTTGTATATGTTTTAGCAAAGTCCTAGACACAGTAGTTGCAGTTATGGGCCTGCAAAGAATAGAGTTGGGATTTTTAAGAAAGAAACAAAAAATAAAAAATAAAAAAAATAGATAAACAAGTTTATCAATAAGCGCAAACAAAGGCTTTAAGAAATAGAAAAATGCAATGAAAGGTCAAATTCGAGTTCATCTATTGTAGTCAATGAGAGAGAAAGACACAAGGGCAAGAAGGTGAAAAGAAAAAAAATTAAAGACCAATCATTTTTCCATAAACATTGAAATGTTAGTGTGCATGCTACAAGATTTGAATGAAATTAATTATGAGGATTAATCCATGATTCAACCAATATCAATAGAGTCCCAAATCCTAAATGGAGAGAGAACTCAAAATGAGATCAATCCATGATTCAACCAATATCAATAAACACAAACATATAAGTTTGAATTACTAGATTGGTAATTTACGCACCTAACAAAGTACAAGATTCTTTCCTCAAAATTTTAAGGGTGGTCATGTCGAAGGTTATGGTTGGTTTTACAAATTACAAAGAAGGAAAGAAGATAAAGTCATAACCCTAAATTTAATTTGAACAATTTATCGCATCTAACACCGAAACAAAATTCCAAATAGTGTTAACTAAATTGGTCATAACTATTCAAAATCATATTTCGAAACAGAGCATTTTATTTTACTTCTAGGGCTAATGAACTTCAATTAAAGTCTAAAATAAGAAACCATTGCTATCCATTATATTCTCACATTTTTCTGTTAGCATTCATATCTAACCATCTTTTATAACATATAAAGTAACCAAACTAAAAAAAAACCAACATAAATTAGTCCATAACAATTTCATTGGAGCTTCCTAACATATAAGACAAACAAAACAAGCTAAACTAACAACAATGTTAGACAAAATATTCAAATAAACAAATGATAAAAAATAAAATAAAAATCTTAGAGTACAATAACGTGTTGACACTGACAAGTCAAAAATGCATATGCCACATTCAATTTCAAGGATTCAAAACAGAAATTTGTTCAAAAGCAAAAGGAAAAACCATAGAACAAAGAAATAGAAGAGAAAACAACACAATCTCTTCGAAGTTAATAGAGAATGAATAAGTTCAAAAAGATGAAAAAATGCAGGCACAAGATTGATGAAGTTTATAAGTTCAACAAATTTATAAATCCTACCTCCCATAATATGAACTTACCCAACAAGAAAATTAAGGAATTAAGAAGAAGAAGAAAAGAAATAACAACTGTGATCATTTAATAAAACTCTAATGACACAAACTTTTTTAACCCCTTTTCAAATGAGACGAGTATTTCACTTAATCAGGGGAAACAAGCCTATGATCAATATTTTACAAATAAACCAGATGAATAGAGAAATGATAAAGAGAACTACACCCTATTTTGGGAGTAAAAAAAACCAAAATTCTCTTTTATATTTGTCTTTATTTATCCTTCAATACAGTTATAATTTAGGCATGTTCTTCCATCATTTAAAACAATTGTATTACATTTAGTTAATCTGAGAAAAAACAAACATGAACCACAAAGAACGAAAGAATTAGGGTTTGAAAAGATAACAAATATGAAAATAGAGAATTTTTTTTTAGCATTTGAGGGAATAGGAAGTGGGAATGGTGACGAAAGAAAAAAGAAATATGAGAGAATTTGGGGTTTCACCTCATTACCAAAGGAAAGTATCCCATCCTCACCTTTTTAATGTAGGACAATTCCAACAAAAAAGATTTAGGGCCAACAAACATCAATTTAGAATAATATCCATAAACCAAACCTCACTTTGAATCTAGAACTTGGGACCTTAAAGGGAGCATACCGCCAAAGCCCAAGCCTTCAACCACCACCCCATTTTGGGGACCATAACTTATTATAATCATCATACTTGTAACACTCAAGTCAAGTTTAGGTCCTCAAGAGCTGGAATTAAACTCTTTTGCTAAGCTACACATACAGGATAATAAAAACTTAGATTTAAGGTCATCAAGATTCTTATCCATGAATCCATACCTTGACTAGAACCCTAAAACATACCCAATTGTTATAAGAAACTAACGATAACTTCTTGACAAATGCACAAGTACAAAGGCAGATTAAAATGGTTCATACAATTTCCATAAATCTTGAAACAAGCAACTCATTCTAAAATACACTTAAAAAGAGTAGGATTACAGTACCTCACTCCATTGAAACTTTGACCTCCTTCATCATATCAGCTTCTTATTTCATCACTTCCTTCCTCAGAGGCGTAGGTGCCTTCTCTACCAAATCCTTAGCCTCCTTCAAACCAAAACTCATAAACATTCACACTTTCTTTGGTCGATTTCCCTTCTTCAAGCGGGTGACTCAGATTTGCTTGTTTTTTGCATAAAACCCATTCATCAACACTCTAATCTTTCTTTCACCAACTTCGGATAGAAAAGGATTTGAAGATTTACCGTATTGCGACCTCCAAACTCGAATTGTGCTAGCAAGAGAGGAAAATCCCCATGGGAACAAGCTATTGCAAAAGGAAATCGAACAAGTTCTTTGTCGATTTCAGAGTGTAGGGGATTCCAAGTGAATCGGGGAAGAAAGTCGCGGCTAGGGCTACACTTTTGTTTTCTCTTTCTTTTTAAAAACTTAAATAAAATTATTTTTCTTTAATTTATTTTAAATTACTGTTAGTTGACGCTTTGTGTATGTCAACAAAAATATCGTTAAAGTTAACGCGCATAGAGCGTCAACTAAAACCTAGCGAAAAACTGAAGAAAAAAAATCGCGTATTTTTACATTTATTGACGCTCTTGATATTTGAAGTATGCTTACTTGACGTTTTTTCTAAAAAACGTCAAGTATTTAAAATAATCAAGCGTCAACTATACCTTTTTTTGTAGTAGTGCATTACTATCATTACTTGAGTTTTCTATCAGAGATAGAAATTTAAATTGAGTTTTATCATTATTCAAAAGTCTTTTTTTTAATTACTGATTGAAATTGATGTGCTATAGATGAATTAATTTAAAAAATATATTACAAATATAATATAAGTGATAAAATATGCTCGTAAATTTTCTACAAACAATATAAAAATGTTATGTAAATTGATGTTAAATTATATTATTATTATGTTCAATAAAATTAATATTCTCATTCAAAAGGTCACTTTCTATGCTGTTAAAAAGAGGTCACTTACTGTGTGTTAATTTCTAAATATATGGCTAAATCATATCCTATCATATCATACTACTTTGGCTTAAGAAAAAAAATTATTTTTGGACGATTTACCACTTAAATCATATTCTAAATAACAAACATGTCATCTATTGGAATAAAAAAAAAAATTAAATGCAAAAACGTAGAAAATATTTACAATATCATTTAGATTTTCATCATCTTTATAACGTAGAAGATAAGATATTTTTATCAAATCTCATAGATTTTATGATTAAGTTAAAATATAAGAGATTTCAAATATATGATGAACAATCAAATGAAAATAAATATCATTTATCATTTAAATTTTCATCATGAAAATAAGATATTTTTACCAAATCTCATAGATTTTATTTGACATTTTATATCCTAATTAAAATAATAAATTGAATTTTCCAATCCTATAAATAGTTCTCCCCATTTTGTTTACAACACACTTTTTGTTTGATTGGATTTACCTTTGTTTCTTTTTGTTTTTTGTTTTATAATAGATTATCTCATTCATTTTTGTTGAATTATTTACCTTAACTTTCATCTAATTTTTCTTTTGTGGCAATAATTTTTTTAGGGATTTTTTTGGCATAATTGTTGTCTTTAAAAAAAAGACGACGTGGAAAAAAAAGTTTGAAGAAGATTATCTTCTGAGGTTAAAGTGCATAAATTCTTCGATTTCGAAAGTTTGGTAACAATGATCTCCTACTATTACTATATATATATATATATAGTTCTTTGTATTTTATTTACGAACACATTTGAAACTTTCTCTTTGGTTGGAGCTATCTTTTTTAGTTTCTTTTTTATTTTTTGTTTTATAATAAAAAATTTAGTTATCTTATTTTTGTTGGATTATTTACCTTAACTTTCATCTAACTTTTCTTTTGTTGCAATAATTTTTGTAGAGATCTTTTGTTGCTTAATTGTTGACTTGGAGATGTGGAAAAAAAAATCGAAGAATGATAAAATTACTCGGTTAAAGGTAAATTCATAGATGTATACTAATCAATATATTTAGCTTATTTATATTTATATTTATATTTATGATATAACTCTTATAAATTTTATAATTCAAGATTAATTGGCTAATTGAGAAAAGCTTGCCGAGCATTCATTTTAAATCAGAGATAAAATTTAATTTTAATGTGATAAACTTTATTAAGTTTTTTAAATAATAACACCTATTATTTTTTAAGCTCAAAATAAAATATTAACAGTTTTTTTTAACATAAATGTGAATTTTAATAAATTTAACTAAGGTGAAAAAGTAGTTATAAAATTCAATATTATATTAAAATTATTATTTGATGATTTAAATTTAGCACAAAAATGTAGCAAATAATTTATAATTATATATATATACTTCTTATTTATTGTACTCCATTGGCATATTTTATTAAACATATATATTTATAATTTATTATTTAAAAGATTATCACGTGCAATGTCGTGTTAAAATTCTAGTTAACTTTAGATACCAAAAATATGTTTTTAAGGTGAAATATAAAATAATGTACTTTCATTATTCAACCATATTTAGAAAAGAGTAATTCTAGTAAATGGGTCGATTAGGCGTTTGGTTATATTATTTAGTATTAATCCACAATTTATATTAAAAAAAGAAAAAAAAAAAAGGAGTAATTCAAACATATATCTCAATAATTACTTAGATTATATATGATCTCACTAAACCTATTTTTTTCTACATTGAAATAGTGAACATTCTAAAGGTTTAACATATATTTTGCTTATTATATATTTTTTACTTTTGTACATAAATTTATTGGAAAAATTGAAAACAAAATACATAAAGTCAACTAAAATTAAATACTTAAGAATATAAATAATCATATATGTATATTTATACCATTTATTGTTATTAGACATATATGTTATCTCAACCATTGACTTTAAGACTTCTATATCCATAGTGAAAGTCACAACTTAACAACTTGATCAACATCTCCATCTCAATTAATCGAGGACAAAATCGATTAGAGGATGGATGAATTCTTACGTTGTAAAACTTTAGTCATAATTAATCTACCTATACCTAAATGTTGTAGCTTGATATTTTTATCCAACTTTAATTTACTAGTTCTATATAATGTTCTTAACGAAGTTATTTTCAAACACAATTTCTTCTAATTTTTATAAAGATTGTTTTCTAATACTAAAGTCCGGTTTGAGTTTGATTTTTTATTTTTGAAATTTAAGTTTATTTTTACTCATATTTCTTACAATGTTCTCCATCTTTCCTACAATGTATAAAAAACAAAAACAAACTTTTTGAAACTACTTTTTTTGTTTTTAAATTTTGGTTCGGTTTATATAAATATAGATAAGATGTATATATCCATGTAAAAGAAAATATATGGTATGATAATAATTGTAGGTTTAAATTTTAAAAACAAAAAATTAAAAATAAAATGGTGATGAAAGGGAACTAAGATTTTGTTGTCTAACTTATTTGTTGAATTTTATAAATTGTCAAGAATTTAGATAGATGTGAGAAGTACTTTGATATATATACACTTTATGATTGGACAAGTTTTATATATAAGTCAACAAATTACATATCTAAGCGGCCGTTTGAATATGAGTTTTTGAAGGAGGAAGAGGAATGAGGTTGGATTTTGAGGGAGGAAGAGGAAGGAGGAAGGGAAAGGGAGAAAAACTCGTCTTTTTCATCCTCTCTTTTCAACTTCTCTGTCCAAACTCCTCATTTCAATCATTCTTTTAAATATTTTTTATAAATAAATATGGGTGATATATTATTATAATTTTTTTTATAAAATTAATAAATAAAAATAATTGTACTAAAAATAAATAAATAAATAAAAATAACTTTTTAATCTTTAAAAAAATATTTCTAAATTATTAGTAATTTGTAGATTTAATTTTGTCAAAAAAATAAATTTACCATTTATATTATATAAAATTATATAAGTTTGCAATTTTTAAAAAATTAAATCAATAAAATAAAAAGATTTTATAAAAACTTCTTTTAACAAACAACTCATCTATATAATAAATATATCTCAATTTTCATATTGAATGTATTTAGAAAGTAATTCAAATTTTCAACTCCCTAATATATATATTAAATAAATAAAGAAAAAACATATAAAAAGTAAGAAAGAAATAAATAAAATATACAAAGAACATATAAAATAAATGAAGAAAAAATGTAAAATTAGTGCAAATAATAAAATAATTGTATATAAAGAATTAAAAAATAATGAAAAAGTAAGGTAAATAAATTTATTGAAAATATATAAAACAAAATGAACAAAAATATCAAAAGTAACGAGATAAAAATGTATA
The DNA here is from genome assembly GCA_036507275.1 of Sicyos edulis. Lineage (NCBI taxonomy): Eukaryota > Viridiplantae > Streptophyta > Magnoliopsida > Cucurbitales > Cucurbitaceae > Sicyos > Sicyos edulis. Next base: position 43,233,680 of record CM071847.1, on the reverse strand, counting down.
AGGAATAAAAAATAAATAATGAATAAAAATAAGAGAAAAATAGGTTAAGACGAAGAAAAAAAAAACGTTAATTATAAATTGAAATTGAATTCAGACAATAAAAATTTGAGGACCGTAATTTAATGACACTAACTCATCTCATAAAATTTTCATTAACATATTAAGTTGTCAACTAATAGATAAATATTTCATTTCTAGAACAAACCAAAATTATTTTATGATTAAAAAATTAATATAAATAAATTAGTTGATGAATAATTTCATATAAATAGTATTTAGATTTTTTAGAAATAAGCCAGGAAAAGTATTTATAATACTAGGCAAAAAAAAAGAAGCAATAATAGTCATAGGTTTTTTTTTCAAATAATCATAGTCATAAGTATTAATAATTATACAGTATTATTAATATATTTATAAGTATTAGTGATTTATATATTAATTTAACGTTGATAAATTATAGGTATTTATAAATAAATTAATTAAAAATCATCAACCTTAAATATTAATAATATTAATTTAAAAAAAAAATATATATATATATATTAGTATGAGTAGGAAAGAGAAAAACTTGTCTCCTTATAACTAAAGAGGTATTTAGACAAACTCTTCTTAGTGGAGTATGTGACATCATTTGGTCTACAAATTTTTTCTTATTTTAAAAATAAGAAAAAATTTGTGATACTAAAGGGTGTCACATGCTCGATTAAGGAGGACTTGTTTTCATAGCCACAAAAATGTTAGTTTTTCTTGAGTAGGAAATTGTGAATAAAGACTATAAATTGTGAACAAGAAATTGTAAGTTTAAATTACTTGTATTTGATGCAGATTTAAAAAAAAAAAAAAAAAAACTATGAGCTACAGAAAAAGGTAACTCAAAACCAAGCAAAAAAACAAGCAAATCACCCTGGATTTCTCAAGTATTCTGGCCCACAGTTTTGTCTATCTTTATGTGTTTTTATTTATTTATTTTCAAACTTTAACATTTTATTTTCTACATTTTTCTTTAATCTTCCTATTATAGCCCTCTATATTTTCAGGAGTGTGGACCAATTTACTAATAATTTGATAGACTTTGGACTAAAATGTCAGCATTCTTTAATATAATAGCATGGGATTTATCTTTGAAAAATAAATAGTAAATGATTTCTGCCCCTGGGAAGATATGTTCGTTCTTTTTAGTTAAAAAATATTGCAGGATTTGAACGTGACATTTTATTCGCAAGTTTATATTTTATATAGTTTGAACTATGTTGTTATAAGAGAAGAATTCATCTTTTCATTTTAATCCTTTTTTAAGTTTTTTATTTATTAGGTTTTCATTTTCTATTTAGTAACAGTTTAAAGTGTGGACTAGGCTTAAGGTAATTGTTGGAGGGTCTTATTCCTCTTTTTTTATCATTTAATTTCTGGACAGTTTAGATAAGATTTTATTTCTTTATTAACGATGTATTTTGATTTTAAAAAAATTACTCTGCTCAACATATAGAGGTCCTTATCTTAAAGATTAATTTCTTTATTAATGAAGCATTTTGATTTTTTTTAAAATTCAACAATAATTGACCATAATAATCTATAAGAAAAAGACCCATATACGTTGTGCACCAAGGATAAATCAGTCAACACACATCATTTTATTATTCCAGACCAAATAATTTAGATTCGTTTATTTGTTCTTTTATTCAAATTCTCCATTTAGGTCCCATAGAATTTATGCTTTACTTAATGATAATTCAGTCTCTCACTTTATCACTAAAAAAAAAACAATAAAAAAATAAAATAAAATTCTGCACTAAAAAATGTGATGTACAAAAATATGCTCAAGTTGATTTTTTTTAGTACACCAATCTATTTTGTTTCAACAAATCATATACCAATATATTTGAGATGGAAGATTCGAAAAAACAATCTCTTGTTAAAAATATATATGTCTATTATTATTTGATTCATGCTCTTAATCGATTTAATCATACATTTTTTTCAAGAACTCTATAACAAAACTAGTAAAAATAAATGTATGATTAAATATCAAAGAAGTTTATTTCTAAAAGTTTGGAGTTAATCTATTTCCACTCCACAGTCACAGGTTCGATCCATGAAATCAGTATTGTAATCTCCCTTCCCCAACTTATACTTAAAAAAAAAAAAGTTTGGAGTCAATTTTCCTTTTAATATTTATGATTACTTGTATCAACTTACATACATACACTTTAATTATTTTTCATTGGATAAATTTCTTGAATTTACCACATTTTATTTTAAGAGAAACTCGTTTTTTTAAAAAGAAAAAAAAAGATGATCTGTTCTTGATTAGTAGACCAACATATATTCAGCATACTACCTTAAAGTGTGACTCAAAAAGAAAATCATTTTTAGACGATTTTACCCTCTAAGTCATGCCTTAAATTACAAAAATGTCATTTATTAGAATATAAAAAAAAAAATTCAAATAACGTAGAAGATATTTACAATATCATTTAGATTTTCATCCGTAGAAGATAAAATATTTTTATCAAATTTCATAAATTTTATGACTAAGTTAGATGATAAGAGATTTCAACAATCAAATGAAGATATTTACAATATCATTTAAATTTTCATGTAGAAAATAAGATATTTTTACCAAATCTCATATATTTTATTTGACATTTTATATTATAATTAAAATAATAAATTGAATTTTTCAATCTTATTTGTCTACATTTTGTTTACAAGAACACTTTCTGTTTGTTTAGATTTATTTTTCTTTTTTGTTTTGTTTTGCTTTTTGTTTTATAATAAATTATGTTGGATTATGTACTTAACTTTCATCTAATTTTTCTTTTGTGCAATAATTTTTGTAGAGATTTTTTTTTTGCATAATTGTTGCCTTTCAAAAAAATACTTTGAGATATGAAGAATCATCTGAAGTTAGTGCATGAATTCTTTAATTTCAAAAGTTTGGTAACAATGATTTCCTACTATATATATAGTTATCTATATTTTGTTTACAAACACATTTGAAACTTTCTTTTTGCTTGGGGTTACTTTATAAGTTTTTTCTTATAATAAAAAATTTAGTTAGGATAAAATTATCATTTGAGGTTAAAGGTAAGTTCACTAATAAATATATTTAGCTTATTTATATTTATAATTATAATAATGATATAACTATTATAAATTTTATAATTCAAAAGTAATTGGTCTATTAATAGATAAATTGAGAAAAAATTAAAGAGCATCGATTTTTAAAAATCAGAGATAAAATTTAATTTTAATTCAATAAATTTTATTAAATTTTTTTAAATAATAACACCTATTATTTTTTAAGCTCAAAATAAATAATTAACTGCTTTTTAACATAAATGTGAATTTAAATAAATTTAACTAACGTGGAAAAATGGTTATAAAATTCAATATTATATTGAAATTATTATCTGATGATTTAAATTTAACTTAAAAATGTAAGAAACAATTTATAATTATATATATATAATTTATTATTTAAGAAATTATCACGTGCAACGCCGTGCTAAAATTCTAGTTAAATTAAGAAACAATTTAAATTTATTTTATAAGACAAAATTATTATTATTATTTAGAAATATTGAGATCACAAAATTATAAAAGACTCATTCATTATTTCCAAAGTCTAGAAACATCATTAATACAACCATCAGTTTGAAGACTAAACTTTGAAATTTAATATCTAATTAAACTTTTTTTTTTTGGTTTATATGGACAAAAGAGACAAATATAGATTCTTGAGCTCGAACTTATGAAGTTGGTGTTAACTCATTTATAACCAAACAATAAAACTATTCCGGGACTGATCGTAATAAAATACCAACGCCATAGTTTTTGTATTTGGAATGAGAATTTCATTTCTATGGGATGTTCTGGAATATTCTTGGGATCCCAAATACAGTAGGGATAAAATAGTAAAATCGTAATGTTCTCCATTAAAATGGAAACCCATATTTTACTTTTCTTGGGGAAAAAGAAACACACCAAAACAAGTGGCGATAATCTCTCTCTGTGTTGATATAAAAGCAGAGCAGCCATAAACCCTTCAATTCATTCCTTTCTCTGCTTTTATTTCTTCACTGTTTTTTTTTTTTGAAATTTCCATTATAAAATGTCTTCCTTCAAGAGCAAGTTTCAGGGTTATTCTTCCCTTTCTTTTGTTCTTCAATTTCTGCTTCTTTGATTTCCTTGTTTCGATTCGATTATAGTGACATTTTGGGCTCTTATTTTTGGTGTTTTTGCTTGATGGGTTGTTGTGTTTATGTATGTTTGCTTTGTTGATTGTTTTTTATTATTTGGGTTTTGTTTGTTGAATCGTTGTGAAGATGCTCTGTTTTGAGATCTGGGGTTCTGTTAATTTTACTCGGTTGTTTATGATTTATCCTCTGTTTTTATATTTATAAGGATTTATAGTTTCTTTAATTATTCATACTTTGATCTTCTCTATGACATGTTGTAACACTTTACACAACATTAACTTCAATATTGTTACCATTGGTATAATTAATGGCCATGTTCGTGTTGATCTTGATTATGGTAGGGATTGAATTTTCCAGTGACAAATTACAGATCATAACTATTAACTTTAGTTGCAAAAGCATAGCTCTGAGGGCATAATGTAATGGGTTGGGAACATTAATTATGGGAATAAGTCTTTGGTGAAAAGGGTATTATTTCTTATTCTGTGATTTTTTTTATTTAAATTCAATGTTCTCACTCTGTTAGTTCAATAGATTGAAGCTAAGGTGAAGAAGGAATCTAAAATAAGATTGTATCATGGGTTTTAATTTTTGAATACATTAAAAATTGACATGCTATTTAGCTATATAATAACTGTTATATTATGTTTGGATTGAAAATATCATGTTGATTAAGTGGTTTTTTTATTCATTCAAGTGATCTTTCTTTTGTATACCATCTTTTAATATGTTTTGTTTTGTCTCTCCTGTTCATGTGTCTGTGCAGATGAGCTCATTGCCAATGCTGCCTACATTGGCACTCCTGGAAAGGGTATCCTCGCTGCTGATGAGTCAACTGGTACCATTGGCAAACGTCTATCGAGTATCAACGTCGAGAACGTCGAATCGAACCGACGCGCTCTCCGGGAACTCCTCTTCCTCACTCCCGGCGCCCTTCAGTATCTCAGTGGAGTTATCCTGTTTGAGGAGACTCTTTACCAGAAAACTGCTGCAGGTAAACTGACAAACTAGGAGTTGAGATCTTCGTTTACTGCTATCGATAACCGAATATCGGTGATAGATTCGCTGATTCGTGTTTTATGTATTGCAGGCAAGCGTTTTGTAGATGTTTTGAAGGAAGGGGGTGTGTTGCCTGGCATCAAAGTTGACAAGGGTACTGTTGAACTTGCTGGTACTAATGGTGAGACAACCACCCAGGGTCTTGATGGCCTTGCTCAGCGCTGCCAAAAGTACTATGAGGCTGGCGCTAGGTTCGCCAAATGGCGTTCCGTGCTCAAGATCGGTCCTACCGAGCCGTCCCAATTGTCCATCAATGAAAATGCATATGGTCTTGCTAGATATGCTCTTATCTGCCAAGAGAATGGTCTTGTTCCTATTGTTGAGCCTGAGGTTCTTGTGGATGGTTCTCACAGCATTGACAAGTGCGCTGAGGTGACCGAGAGGGTTCTTGCCGCATGCTACAAGGCCCTCAGCGATCACCATGTCCTCCTCGAAGGAACTCTACTGAAGCCCAACATGGTCACCCCTGGTTCTGATGCTGCCAAGGTTGCACCAGAAGTGATTGCTGAGTACACCGTTCGAGCTCTACAACGCACCGTCCCTGCTGCAGTTCCTGCAATCGTTTTCTTGTCCGGTGGGCAGAGCGAGGAGGAGGCAACTCTCAACCTCAATGCCATGAACAAGCTGAAGGGTAAGAAGCCATGGTCGCTGTCGTTCTCGTTCGGACGTGCCCTTCAGCAGAGTACTCTCAAGGCATGGGGAGGAAAGGAAGACAATGTCGAGAAGGCCCGGGGTGCTTTTCTTACGAGGTGCAAGTCGAACTCTGAGGCGACGCTGGGAACTTACAAGGGGGATGCTGCGATCAGTGAGGGTGCAGCTGAGAGTCTTCATGAGAAGGATTACAAGTACTAAAATTGTTGTTCTATCTTGATGTGTTTTGGTGTTTTTGTTAAGAATTTAAGGTCAGATCATGTTGAGCTATGTTTTGATTAATGTTCAAGTACAACAATAAGCCTTGGTTTTTGTTGGGATTGTTGAGTGTTGGTGGGATTTGTCTTTTAAGTTGAAGAGAAAAAAAGAACCGTAATTATAATCTATCTTTCATTTAAATTTGAGTAAAACTCCCCTACACATGCATGTGCAGGGAGCTCTACATTTTACCTATGTGGCATCATTAAGTGCCACAAAAGTTTTTTTCATAAATAAAAATATTAAAAAAGAATGAAATTTTTGTGACTTTTAATGGTACATATAGGTAAAATGTAGGACGGAAAGTTTTACTCTTTTAATTTGGCTTGCTTTCTGTTACTTTGCTTTTTTCCAGAAAGACAAAATAACTCATATTTTTGTACGTAGAATTGAAATTTAATTTTAAAAATTTTAAGTCATCCATTAAATTTCAACCACTTTTGAATGTTTGGGGGTGTTATCTTACTGTAGTCATCATCTTCAAACATACAAAAATTAGACCCATGCAGATAATATATTTTAAAAAAGAGACAAGAACATGATTGTTTGTTCGTCATATTTAACTAGGATTTAGTTGAAAGATTTATAACTTCTTCTATTAACTTCTCACTTTTACCTTTAAAAATAACTCTTATTTCTAACTATTTATTTTAAATAATTTATTTCAAATCAATTAAAATAACTCATTTTTAATTATTTTTTATCTATTCAAAATAATTATTATCATTTTAAATCTACATCTAAATAAGATTTTGATTCTAACTTCTTTATACAAAACTACATCAACGGAATTTTTTATTATAATTTTCAATTTTTAACTATTCATAATTGCTAGAGTTTGAACATATAATTTTTTTTTTAAGAAAAAAACAGAGATATGATTTGACATTAATCGGAAATGTTTATGAAAATATATAAGGTTACATTTAGAATGTTTTTTTTAGGTTATAATATTTTGACATGAAAAGATTTGAATCTATAACTTTTAATCATTAGGATAAATACTAATATCATGGGATAAACACTATTACATTTAAAATGTTTGAACATATAATTTTGTTTTTTTTTAAAGCAAAGCTATGACGTTGACATTAATCGGAAATGTTTATGAAAATACATAACGTTTTCTTTTTCTGAAAACATGAAAATATATAACGTTACGTTTAGAATGTTTGAACATATATATATTTTTTTTTATGAAGCAGAGTTATGATGTTGACTTTAATCGATCTCAAAAGAAAAAAAAAATGATGTTGACATTAATTGGAAATGTTTATGAAAATATATAACGTTACATTGAGAATGAAATACGATAGTCTTTTATTTTTAATTTTGAAGCGTCCATGGATGGATGGGATTTTTCATGAAGGATAAAAAATGGGAAATTTTATAAATCAGTAACAATTAACTCCTAAACTAATTTTTAATTTGAGCAATCACCATCTTTCTTAAAATTTGACAAATGTTGCAATTCACTCTCTTATTGTAAATTTAAAGGATTTTTACTTGTACTAACAGTTGATTATCTTGTCTGGAGTTACGGTCACGAGTTGGAACTTGAAAATCGACATTAAGGATTTTTACTTGTGCCATAAGTGTAGATTTTTCATATATATTATGTATTGAAATGTTTTTCTCATATGCTGCATGGTTTTTGGAATGTCATTTCAGAAATCACAAATTGATACTCTTTTCATGCCAAATTCTCATTTGCCTTGCTCTGTAACTTAATACTGTTTCTTCCTGAATGAAACTAATTCAAATATTAGTAAAAGTTGGGAAGAAAATTCTACTCATGCGTGACATTATAACTCACAAATTGATGACTTCACTTAAATGAAATTAATGAGTTTCAACTTTCAATCAAGTTAAACAAATTGAAACATTTAAATATAACTAATTGAAAACAATGAAATGACGTTCATTGAATTTGAAATTAAACTGGTTTAAAATAATAAGTGAAATTGATTGAAGAGATAATGAAAGTTAAAATATTATGCTATGTATGAAATATTATAAAAAGTTGTCAAAATTAAAATAGGTAGGCTAGAATTTGTCATCTACAATAAATTTCTTAGAATTTTTAATTTTTCTAATCACTATCTTTTTTCTTCTAATTTTTACAAATTTATTTGTATTATTGCTGGTTTTCTAAAAATAAGTTTGCATATTCTAATAAATTTTAAGTAAAAATGAAAATATAATCACTAAAATTATGATTTATTATATAAATACATAACAAAACATAATTTGTATTTGTCATAAATAAGAGAAACATAAAATTAGATAAATTAATTGTCTTCAAAGGGTGGTGAAAATTTGAGTTTTGAAGATAAGCACCTCTCAACGTTCGGAGTTTAAATCTTTTTTGTGCCAATATTCCATTGATAACTTTTGAAATTACAAGTTTCCCTTTAATTTTTCGGTAAATCTTTCTTTATAAGTAAATTGGTATTATCATGATAATTGAGTATACTTTTTGGGGAACCTTTGCTCCCTTTTGGGCATGGAGTTTGCCTCATCAACCGTTTCTAAGGTAGATTCATATTTTTTAGCAAGTAAAGTTGATGATGGATTAATCTTTATTATTATTATTATTATTATTAATCAACACTAATTGTGTTGAAAATGGACTAACATAGTTGCCTTGGATATTTGTTATTCAATGTGTAAAAAGATTCATTCTCAAGTATCCCTCTTTACTTTTAGTCTTTCCTTGTTATTATATGTAAATCTTTGGATTTTGTTTGGTCTTACCAAGGATGAATTCAAAAAATTTACCTTGAAGGTTAAATTTGAATGATTTTTGAGAGATTACACTAAAAAAATTATAAATTCCAAAATTTGGAGGGACCCCATACTTTATACATAACATACATATATGAATAGGATTTTGGGGCCACCATCATATATGAATACAAAAAAAGATAAAAAATTATTAAAATATTTGTGAGACTTTTCATATACAAAAAGTAACTATTTCCAAAATTTGCAGGACATGGCTCACCTTTACAAAGTCCGGCCCAAAATATGAGTCTTGATCTTTCTATTTATTAGATTTGAGGTATAGGTTTATTTTGATTATTTTAAAATTGAATATCGCTCGCCTTTAAAATGTAAAATAAAAAATCCTAATTATATAAGGTAATGTTTATTAAAAGATGGTTATAATCATTTTAAATTTTAATATATTAATGAAGCTATTATTTTAATTTACGAAATTCACCCGTGGAATAAAAATAAGTATTATTGAAATATAAGGTATCAGATAAATATCTTTGATTATCAAATGTAGGAACCAACCAATTTTTGAGATCAAAATTGAGATTATGAAACTAAATTGAAATACAGCCAATAAAACAAATCAACTTCCTCAAAATAATAATAATAATAAATAAATAAAACAAATCAACTAACACCTATCATTTTTGTTTTCTTGAAAGTAGAAAAAAGGTAAAATATAAGTTTAGTTCCTAAAAAAGTTAAGTTAATCCGTATAATTTGATCAAATTTAAAAAATAGTTCTTACCATTTTTAATTGTTAGCGATCAATTACTTGAAAATTAGTTATTCGTGTACCAATAATAAAATTATGAGTTAAGTGACTAATATAACAACATATTCATATCATTTATGCATAAATAGTGAGATTCCATATATTTAATACGTTAGTAATTACGTGTTAAAGACTATATTTTAATTTCTAAAGTCATAAAAAACTAAATTATAACTTTCTTCAAACGGCAATAATTAAATTTTAATTTTTTTTTCAGATATAGGGTGGAACTCTAGTATTTGAATCACGAATTCTAAGCTCTAAATTTATTCGGAGCATAAGAACTGAACTTATATTTTATCTAAAAAAAACAAATAGAAAGTAGGTCAAAGAATTGAATAGGGAAAGTCCATGGTTTAGTGGAAGAAAGAGAGATTAAAAATGTGGAGTTGCAGTGCAGAGAGAGTTCAGAAAAAGTAGAAATGGAAGAAAGAGCATTAAATAAGAGAGGGTTGGGGATTTAGAGAAGATGGAAATTAGGGTTTTATTGAAAAGGAAATTAAATTAAATAATTAATTTTTTTAATTTTTTTTAAGAGCAGAAAGAGTGGCAGTGGAAGTTTGAATTAAATGAATGGCAATCCATTAATGGCCAGAAATTCTCAAAGCAAGAAGACAATGGCAGACATCCAATTTCAGGAAACCATTTTCACTTTCAAGTCACATCTCACTTCTTCACTGCCCCCACTATTTTTAAACCTACTTACTTACCTTATCCCTATTTAGCAATTTTTTAATTATAATTTTAAAAAAATATAAATAAAGAGAAGTGAAGAGTGGAGTAGATACTTGTTTAAGCTTTGTTTGTTTTCGGTAGAAAAGAGTAGTGTGGAAGAAAATAAAGTAGTTAATAATAATTTGGAGTGGTTATCTATTCATTTGGAAATTGAAATTAATAGTAATAGAGTAGTCAACTACTTGTTTGAAGATTGTAGTTAATAATAGTTGAGTGATAAATTTGATATGAAGTTTAATAAAATTTAATGTGAGATTTGATAGAGGAGTTGAAGAATGATTAACAATGATAAATTGATATTATCGAATGTGTCAGTGGTGCGATTGGTTATTTGGTTGGGTTTTATTCCACTTTAATTTCATGGTCACCAGTTCAGATTTAAAAATTGATATTTGACTTTTATATTATTTAAAAGCAGTTGTACCTTCTATGTAGAGTTTGTAGTCCCTCTTCCCCTAATTTTACTAAAAAATAACATCATCATAAATATTACATTTAAAAGAGAGATAGAAGAAACAACTTTTAATAAGGTCCAAAATGAGGTCCAAAATGAAATTCTCTCTCTCTCTTTCGTTTAGAGAGAGGATTTTCTCTGGACTCAAAGATGTGATCTGTGAAGAGCCATCGGAGAGTGTTCGCGGGCACCAAAAGGTGCGTTCTTGGGACCCTGTTGTTCCCCCCTCAGAGAGGGAGGAGTGGTCGTTCTTGGGCTCGAAGGAGAGCAGTGGGAAAGGAGCCCTCTTAGGGCTGTTCGGGATTCGGGGCAAGACGAACCCGAAGCTGGTTGAGCCGGTTGAGAGTTCCATCGTCTCAGGTAAGTTCTTTTTCTTTTTCTCTGCGGTGAAGGGATCGGTTCTAAAGGGGTTTGGTTCGAGGTTTGGGCCTCCAAAGATCCATCAAGGGCATGTTATTTGGCTGAAGTTTGGGGGGTTTTTTGCTGCTCAGTCGAGAAATGAGGTGAAGGAAAAAGGGGTCTTCCCTTTTGACAGAGGTAGATCGTCAGTCGGGCAAGCCGAGGAAGTTTGGGGGCTTCCCTTTTGTAAGCGTGATGCTGAGGAAGAGAGAGATCAGAGTCGGAGGAAGAGTGGTCGAGAAGGACGAAGAAGAAGAGGAAAGGCGGGGTAGCTGATGAGCCGTTTTGTTTCCAGATGGTGTGCACGCTGGATCTGATCTTTTTCGAAATAGTGAAGAAGGAACGTTGTGCCACGGCGGAGCTGGTTCGAATGGATACTAAAGACTCGTCGGCGACAGGGAAATCGAGGATTAAGGAACCAGGCGGTTTCAGATTGGGCTGGTGTGGCAGGAGAGGACATGTGTCAGAAAGAATAGTAGGGCAGGTGGCGATTGTTGGGCTCGAGATAAGGACAAATCTCCATCATGCTTTCTGGTTTGGTTGGTCCAAGGGATGGAGGCCGAAGTTTAAGCTTCAACGCCAAATTTTTATGCTTTTAGACTTTTTACTTAGTTTTCTTAAGCTGCTTTTGGCTAGTTTTCATAGGATAGTAGTTTTTATTGTGCTTTTTTCAGTTTGTTGTAGCTCAGTTCCTTTCTATTTCAAGTTTAGGTTGTTTTGTTTGATTTGGGTTCAGTTGGTTGGGTTTAGTTTGTTGCCCATTTGTTGGATTGCCTTTTGTGGTCTTGGTCTGTGGTTGCCGATGCGCATAAGATTTGAACCAGTTGATAAAGGTGGGTTTTATTGTAGAAAAGAGGTTGTTTCGAGAGAGGGGATAGGATTTTTTCTTTTGGAAATTATCCATTTTCCACTCATTTTGGCGGGGTCGTATTCTTCAGTCATGGATATGGATATTAGATTACCTCCCAAAATCTATCAAAAAATTCTTATGAATTTGATAGTTTGGTTGTCTTCTCAGGTGGAGTCTAGATACTCCCATGAGTTTAAGACTATTGTTCGAAAAGTTTATGTTTATGGTGGGATTGACTTTGTTATTGGTTCTTTTCTCATGGGTGGTCACACTCCAAGTTGTGGAGATGGATCAGTTTGTGGTTACAGTGGAAGTTTAGGTTGTAATGTTTGTTCTTTTTAATGAAAATTGGTTGTTGTTCAAAAAAAAAAAAAAAAAAAGAAGAAACAACTTTTTTTTTTTTTTTTTTGAGATTAGATACAAGAAACATCTTTAAATCCTACTCTTCACGATATATTGTTGAATAATTATATTTTTCAAAAATTAAACAATATTTTGTTTTTTTTTTTTTTAAATAAGCCCTTACGAAAGGGGTCCAACCATGTATCGATTTTATCTTTCTTGCCACAAAAAATAAAATGATTATCAAATATACAATTGTTAACATATCCAATATGTGTCAATTTAACTATGTTCACTTCTGAAAAGAGTAATATTTGGGGTTTGGAGATTTGATACAACCTCTAAGTTGATGTTATAGGTCAATTACCGCTAGTCTATTTTAACACACTTTGCTAAGGTTTGATTTTTTCTCTCTTCAGACTCTTTGGGAAGATATAGCTCTCACTACGGCTCAATAAAGAGTATAAAATCTGCTTTATTTAAAAATTATTCTGTTGCTATGATAGCCCTTAATTGGCTCACATTCTTATAGTTCTTGAGTTGTAATCTTTTCTCTTTTCTTCCTTTGAATGAAGTATTTTTTTTCAAAAAAAAGGTTTGATTTTTTCAAAACATTTGTGGTGGATGATTTTTTTTTTTTTTTGAAGATATGATGGTTGATTTAATAAACCTATAACCTCTTAAATACTAAATTATATATCATGTCAAAAGAACTATACTTTTGCTAGTAGTAAGTTTAAAAAATCTTATATAAGTCAGCAAAAAGTTGAGTAATGTTTAACTTAAAACTAAGTGGTTATGAGTTCAAATTTATCGACTCAAATATTTTTTTTTTATAGCTAAGAGTTAGAGTTTCGCTCCACTATATTCAAGACACCATTAATCCATCTTTACATTAAAGTATTGAGATACATCAAAACAATTTCTAGATTAAATGCTTCCCAATGATCTTGAATCGGGAGCATTTGAAAAAACATACATTATAGTTGGTAACCCCATTTAAACTAGGCCACCCTTTGGAGAGACTCTCACTTCAAATATTGTTGAGTCTAATAAAAATTTCAAATAACCGAATAAAATGCTAGTCTTAATTTGATAGCTATTTTACTTTTAAAAACTATACTCGTATATACTATTATTTTGTTGCCTACCTTTGTATATGTTTCAAGAACCATATGTTACATTTTAAAAACTAATAAAACAATTTTCAAATTTTATTTTTTGGAATTAATGCTAGACTTGTGGTTTAAACAGACTCGTCTATGCGGTTTTTATTGTGCGTAAGTTAAGTACAATAGTACAATATTTTAGAACTATAATGTTATAATAATGGAAGTGAGAAAAAAAAAATCTAGGGATGTGAAGAAAATGATTTACATATTATTATTTCTAATAATAAATGTTCTGAAATTTATAGGAAAGCTGTTGGAACTATTTTTTTCAAAGGGACAATGTTTTGTCTAACCCTGCCACTTCCAAAGGACATTTCCTCATTTAAGGAAAGCTGAGGTTTGAACCACCCAAATTGAGGGAGTTTGAGTTTTTGCCTTTATAATAATTTTAATACTAATGAATCCTATAAGGATATGTTTGGATTAAAGGATTTGAAAATGAAGTATAGTAATTATGAGAGGTTTACTAAAGATAAAACTTTATTTGTATAGAAGAAATATGAATGGTCGTGAAAGAAAATTCTCGTTTAAATTGAAGAGTTACAAATAGTTGAAATAAAATTTACATTTTATCGTAAGAGTTTATGTGGTTTAATGAAAGTTTTTTTTTTCTTCTTTTAGATGAAATTAAGTAATTTAAACTTATGATCTTTTACCGAATGGGTCAGTGACACAATTGGTTATCTTGTTTTTTATGTTCATCTATGTCAATTCAATGGTCGCTAATTCAAGTCCAAAAATGGATATTTGGCTTTGATCATATTATTTGTGAGCCATCCAAACGAGCTATTTGTAATCACTCAAAATAATTACTTTCTTCTAATAACTTTAAATAATCGTTCATTTTTAATTGCTAATTTATAACTACTCAAAATAATAATTTATTTTACCATTCATTTATAAACATTTGTTTCTACCTACTTATTTCTCTCAAAATAATCACTCATTTCTTCTTTCTCCTTTCTCGTAGAGTCTTGATTGAATGTTGAACCTTATTTATTCTTTCATTCGGAAAATACGACCTATTACTAAAATTCAAATTTCTAATCTATTCAAAATAACCACTCATTTATAAACACTCAAAATAATCACTCTATAATTCTATATCCAAACACCATCTAAGGAATATATACTTCCTACTAATTGATCAGTTTATGTTCTTATTAATTAAACATAATAATACAGAATTGTAATTTTAATCTAGAAATTTTTTATTAATGTCAATTTTTACTTGAATTTGCAGAGCTGATCCTTTATTTTTACTTCATTAATTATAAAACTTGATAATTTTGTTTTATTTTCTTAGGGTATGTAATAATGGATAAAAGTCACTGGTAGGGAACAGTCATTTCTGTCTTCACAAAGATTGAAAATTAGCAATATATTTATAAAGCACATGCATAGCAGTAAAAATTGACCATGCAGACATATATGATTATGCTTGGCATTTTGTTACTTATTTCAGTAGAAATTAGAAAAACTAAAAATTCAAATGATTTCAAGTTGATTTTTTTTACTTTACTAAAACAAAAAAATATGGATATGAGAAAAGGTGAAAATTTTCTAACCATTATTAGCTAAGTCATTATAGCCAAGAGATTCGTTTTACATCAAAATATATTTTCATTTGTCACGGTTGATTATGTCTTTAAATTATTGAAAAATTATTTAATGAGGCCAAATAATATTTATGGAATAGAGGAATTATAAAATTGTTTTGCTTTTTGTATCAAATGATTATCAGAAAAGCATCAATTAGATAAAAATCTAACTGTTAATAAAAGCAACTACAATATTGTAGAGATTTCATCGAATAATTCGTTTATATTAATCAACTCTCGCAAAATATAGAGAAAAAGGTATTTTAATTCATACCATTTCAATAATAGTGATCATTTTTCGTTTTTGAGATAAAAAAATTGTTAGTTATATAATACAAATTCTAAATAAATAATAAGTAAACTAATTTTAAATTAAATATATTAATAAAATGATTATTTTAATTTTGATGTAAATTCAATTTTAAAAAATATGTATAAAAGTAAACTTTAAAAGGTATATAAATACTATTTTAAAAGATAAAAGTAAATAAATACTAAAATTGAGCATAATTAGTCAAATGTCAGGAATAAAATTATTTAATTTAAAATAAAAATGAAATAAAAACTAGATCCGAAATTTAAGGTTTAAAAATGTATTTTTTTTTTCCAAAAATATATAATTTGAAAATTTAGTATTTTGCCATCCATCATTATTATTATTTAAAACCAAACAACGGTTAAACAAGAACAATATTAGTCCGAATCCCTCAAAAGAAGTATCTCTACAACAGCTATATGATAAAAACATAAAAGTTAAATATTGATGAATGAAACTGATTTCAGAAAATTGAACACCTTTAAAGATAAAGTAGAAAATCATGTACCTGTAAATAATGATTTAAAGTTACAAAAAGAAATTAGTATGATTGAAATACATTAGAGTAACAAATGGAGAAGTAGTTGACCAATTTCACAAATCAAGAATTATATAGAACATTAGATTATTTATCCAAAGATTTAACCACGAGAGAGAGAGAGAGAAAAGAAGAAATATTGAATAACAAAACAACAATATTTGATTAATTTAATTTGAAGTGATATAATTCTGGGCTCTTCACTCCATTCAAACACTTGGAATGAAGAAATCCCATTAATGAAATATATTAAATAATTAGCTAATTAAAGTGACATCAAATCCCAACCAGCTAACCCTAGATCACAAAGTGAATCTCTATTTTATTTTAAAGTTAGCTCAAATGGATTCAATTGTCAAAGTTTTCATTAAATATTGACTCAAGTTTGATCACTTCCATTGTTGAGTTTGAGCCCAAAATTTTCCCACAAACCTGATTGAGACTGATCTCCTTCACCGATCAAGAAGCGAAAGCAGCTATCTTGCACTGCCTGGCCGCCGCCGCCGCCCGCATTTGAGCTGTTCGGGCTTTGTTCTTTCATCTCGGTGCCACCACCGTAGGCCCCGCTGCCGCCGTAAAGGGAGGAATCATTTTGGAAGTAGAGATTGTAGGTTGTTGTGGGAGTGGTGGCTGGTCTTGAATTCTCCTTGCGTTTCTTGTTGCCTTGATCCATTAATTTTCTTTGGTAATTGTTGCTGCTTACTAGTTCTCTAGCTGTGCTGATGTTTAGTATCTCGCTCTCGTCTTCATTTTGGTTCTCGCTGTTATTTCGACGACGCTCGGTCATTATCGTTCCATGGTTGGGCGAGGAGTTGAATTCCCTCGATTCTCGTGATCCTGTTAGCTTTTGTAATGCCTCCATTAATGCGGCATCTCTAGCTTCTATCCATGCTCTCTCCTTTGCCCAAAAGTTTCTCTCCCTGTCTATTCTTGACACTTCTTGTCTCCTCCATTCTTCCTCGCGAACCTGAAAACGAATCATGCATTCCTTAATGAGTCTATCAACATTGTAAATTATTATTCAATTTCCCTACTTATTCAAGTATATGTTGCTGTTACATTTTGCTTATATGATACCATTGAATATCGCAACACTTTTAGAATATTATATAAAAAAAAAGAAAAATAATTGTGCGCCACCAAGTGCCACATATAGTAAAATGCAGGAGCAAGAGCAATCTACATATGAATAAGTAGGTAGGTTTTCTTCGACACGATTTGATTGTCACTCTCATACTTGTTAGTGACTATATTATAAGACAATTGAATAATAATAAAAAACAAAAGGTTATAAATTCAAATCGAAAAGGTTTGTAACTGATTTTTGAGATACGGTTGTTGTCTTGATAGTTTCTTAGTGTTGCAACTCTTCTTTATTTCGTTCCTATGATTCAATCACCATTTCTTTGAATTGGTCAGCTTTTTTGTAAGACTCTTTGTCTCTTGAGTTGTTGTATGCTCATTAATGCATACGACTGTTTCGTTGATCTATGATATTGTATCTTTTTTCGAAAAAAAGAATTCAAATCGAAAAGCAATATACATTACCACTCTTTCCTTTTCCTTTTGTTCAAGAGTTTTCATGAGCTTCTCCAACCAAGTCTCTTGCTTATCGATTAGCTTCTTCATTTCCGAGTCGATGAACATCTTGATCTGCGCCTTCCAGCATTTACCGCCTCGTCTCTTCCTCCTCTTCTCCGTTGAATCGTTTTCCATTACACCAACCGAGCCTAGGTCATCGTTGCTATCAGACGAGGCCGAGGTTTCGAAGTCCGACGCGTTCGAGAGGCTGAGGCTGTCGCAGTAATGCTTCAGCAGAGCGTCGTGGCTCGTCGGAGGATCGTTGGATCCATTTTGTTGGGATCTGAGGTTGCTGTCTCCAACAAAATGGGAATCTTGAAGTGACGTGGCATTGCTGGTTTCCCCGTAGAGAGCTTCCAGCTGCCTGAAAAATCTGTAGTTCTTCCCATCTTGTCTTCCAGCTTTGCCCTCCTTTGTCTTTTTGTAATATTTATATAAATTTTCAAACTTTTCTCTGCATTTTTTCCCACTTCTTTGATAATTGTGTTCCTCAGCCATGATTCTAAAAAAACAAAAAATAACAATGTATTAATTTAGACAGAAGGAAAAAGAAAGAGAAAAGAAACAATTTTTAGTAATGATGCATGAAAGAAGATTAAAAAAAAAAACCCTAGATTTCAAAATTCAATTTAAGAAAAGAAACTGAAAACAGCAAACAAAATTATTGCAAATTCATCACATTTCTTGGTGAAAATAAAAAAGAAAGCCGTAAATTTGAATCTTTTTCCACTCAATCGACTAAAGGAAAAGAAAGTTTAGATGAATTTAGAAAATTGGGTAATTTTATTATTATTTGGGGGAGAGGGTATTTTTATAACAGCGTTTCTTGAAACATTTGAAGGTGATTTTTTTTTTAATTTTCTTCATTTGAGTAAAAAGAATACCAAAATTTGAAGATATGTTAGAGTAAAAATAAAGACAGGATCAGAATTCGTGTTTCCCATCATCATCATCAGTCTCTCCTTTGTAGAAAGTAGATTCTAAGAAAAATTTAAGAAAGCAAAGCAAGGAGCTAAATTGATGGGAAATGAAACTCCAAATCTAAAATTGGGAACATGTGTACATTGAAACAAAATAGAAAAAGAAAGGAAAGAAAGAAGATAATATAGATAACAATACCTAGAAACGTCATCCCAAAGGGGGCCTTTTTGGTTAGCTTGCTTGAACTTAGAATGAAGGCGAGATCTGATATCCAAGAGAGTGAGGGTTTCGTGGCGAGGCCATCGGGCAGCGGCGGGGTCGGGGGTGGTGTCAAGGTCGAAGGCGGTAGGAGGGGGAGTGGAGACAAAGTGTGGGTCTCGAGGGGGCATGATGGGAACGAGGTCGAAAGGGGTAGGATGGTGTCGAAAGGGCAGCGAAGCGGAGGCGGAGAAGAGATCATGGTGGGGAATGGAGGCGGTGCTAAGGAGGTGCCGGAGATCGGAGAGATGGGGATAGTCATCATCCTCCATATCCATCACAATTAGGATGTTTCAGAAAATGAGAGAGAGAGAAAGAAAGATGAGTAGCGGCAGGGTCGGATCGTGTCGTCCACCAAAAAGCTACAATTTACGCACTCTCACTCAGGAGGGGAGGGGATGGTCCCATCTCTCTCTCTCTCTCTCTCTCTGCGTCAAAGACTCTGTAATGTTCTCTTCTCTCTGCGTCTATTCTTCCTATTTCCTCTTTTTTTTTTTGAGGCCTGCTTTTCGTGGCACGGGTCTACATCCATGCATGCGTAGACGAGCTCTACATTTTGCTCTTGTGGCTTGTCTAAAAAATTCCATTCTTTTTCAATATTGGTTTGTTTTTTTGGACATGAACACTCGTAATTTTGTATGTTTTTTTATTTCATGCTCACTTATATGTTCATCATCTTTCTTTTTATTTAATCAAATAAAAAGTATTATTGACTCTCTTATTGAGCTCCTTTTATGAGTTTGATAGCTCAAAATTTATTCATCTCTTCGAATAAAGAGCGAGCTTCCCCTCAAATAGTCAATAACTCCTAGTCATACATCTATGCTAACTTTTCTTTTTTTAATTGTACATTGCCATTTCGAGAGAGCTCTATATTTCTACCTTTACTATGTTTAAAAGTTTTTTACTTTATTTTGTTCTACAACGAGGAATTCTACGGACATGATTAAGTTAGGGGCATGACTCTGATACCAATTTTGATAAAAACGACGATTTTTTGATATTGAGAAGAATTTAACATTGGTTTGAAATTGTCCACTTAAAGCATATGGGCTCATATCTTTGTTTTCTATTTACTCAAAAGAGCGATGGTTGTGCTCATTTTATAGATTCATAATCTTCTATTTAATATCTAATCAATGGAAGACAATTTTGTTTGTATCAACAACTTATACTCGTTTATGTATTTTCTATTATACTATTTGTTCTTTCCTTGTAATTGGCCCGATTTGGATGGGAGAAACAACAGAAACTTTTATAAATACCTTCATTTATGAATTTTGAAATTGAAACCTTTAAGAGAGCATATCACGATTTTTGTATATTTTGTGTTGTGGAGAGTTGAGTTAGCTCAAAATAGAGAGGGCTGTAGAGCTTAAATAGTAGTTAGATATTTTGTGCTTCGTCTCTTTTTTGTCCCTCGAGAACTTTTATTTCTGTCCCTAGATTTTGAAATATATTTACTTTTAGCGGTGTTTGTGTTAGCATATTTAGTGAACATTTCATTTTAGGAGTTATGTAGAAAATTTATTTTGAATAATTAAAAATTGATAATCGTAGTAAAAAATTTTGTTTGGATGTGTTTTTTGTATAGAAGAGTTAGAGTCAAAGTTCTGTATGGATGTAGATTTAAAATGAGTGGTTATTTTGAATAGTAAAAAAGTAATGATTAAAAATGTGTTATTTTCATTGATTTGAAACGAAAAATTAAAAATGAATTATTTTCATTGATTTGAAATGAATTATTAAAAATGAGTAGTTGAAAATGATTGCGTAGTTATAAATGAATGATTAGAAAAGAAAGGTAAATAATGATAATTATTTTTAAAAGTAAAAAAGAGGAAGAATTAGCCAAAAACTCATTTAAGATGTAAATTTTTTTTTACAAAAAAAGCTAATAATTCTCAAATTAAATCTATGACAAACAAACGGTCTCTAGGTTCTTGACTTGTTCACATATAAAATGTAGATGTTGCAATAATCTATATGTTGAAATTGTGATGATGTGACAAGATGTAGTAGCTAGTTGAACACACTAACGATGACAGGTAGGTAATAAGGGTTGGTTTATAGACACGTGGCAATAAATTTTCTAGGTTGATTTACATTTTTTATATTTCTTCAATTAGACCCCAAAAAGAAAATCTATAAGCCGTTTTTAGTGTACAATTAGACACAAAATACCATTTTATGTCTAACATGTCCATATATATACGAAAGAAGTTGAAATAGGCCAAATACTTTACTAGTGTGTACAAATTTTAAAATTAGATATACATTCTATGATGTTGAAAGTTGTAATCTAAACTTGTAATTATAATAATTTTTTTAATGTATATGTGAGTGTCCTAAACAACTTATACATTTGGCGATTAATTGAACTAGATAATTTAAATTATAAAAATGAAATTTAACCAACTTAGGCATATAGTTAAATTCTATAAAATTTCTCAAAAAAAAACTCTATACTAGTGTCATGCCTTCTCTTATCGATTATTAGTTTGAATGTTTTATTTGATTTAATATAAAAATGTTGAAAATTTAAACTTATAAGGCTATCCACAAAAAAAAGAGCTATCATGCATATTTTCCATCAATGAGGAATTATTTTTTTAAAAAAAAAAAGAGAGAGAGAAGAAAAAAGACTACATGAATATTTGTTTGGACTATTCATTGTATGACAACTCAAATATAGGAAAAGACTTCTCATTTTTGTTTTAGTCTTGATGTTTCCCAAAATTAATCAATTAAACAAAAATGTTATGCGAGATATATTTTGCTTTTCAACGTTATTATGACTACAATATTTAGCTACACAACTTTTCTTTTTCTTTAATATATAGAAAGATTGAGAACTCGAACCATAAATCTCATAATTCTTAATATATTAATATATGTCAGTTTGATCCAGGGTCAATGACGCAGCTGGTTATCTTGTCTGGTATTAATCCATTTCAACTCCACCGTCATGAGTTTGAGCACGAAAATTTATTTGAAAGTAGTTATGCCCTCTATGTAGGGTTTGTTGTTCTCCCTTCCTCTACTATGTACTAAAAAAAAATGTCAGTTTGCTGACTTTGACCTACACAATCATGAATCCATGAGGTAGGTATCTTATTAGACTGTTTATTATACAATCAGTTTGCTGACTTTGAAAAATTTACCACAAAAATTTAGCAAGTATAATCATATATATTAATAATAATACTATTTAATAATACATAATATTGTGTACTAAAAAAAATACATAATATATATTAATAATAAATAATATAGTGTTAAATATCGAAATATATTAATGTCGATGAGTGCAAATATTTCACAATTTAACTAATTTCAATTATTTTGTTATAATAGCTCAGTTCATTACCTTTTTTTTACTTGTTTTACTTTTAATTTTATTGTTTAATCTTGGAATTTCAAAAATAAATTTAATCAACAAAAATGGATTATATCATCAGCAATGCATTCTACCTCTTATATTATATTTGTCATACAATTTCTAAAATAATTTATCTATAGCACATAATTTTTTATTATAGATAAAACTCTTTTTCGATGATAAAATAATTAAATTCTATTGTGATAGAACTCAATTTCTCAATTTACTATTATAAATAAATAAATTTTAATTTTTTACTATATCAAAACATTTTGCTTTTTTATTTATATTATATTATATTTGCAAAATCCCATGACAAAAATATGATGAGATGTGATAGTACTATTATTATTATTAAAATTTATAGTCATAAATAGTAGGTAAGATGGGAAGTTTTGTAATAAGTCGGAATATAAAAAAAATTGAGGACGAAAATGTAAGATTTAGGAGTGTTTGTTTAGGTGAAAAGGGATTATGTCCGTCCGTTTGGCTAAACGGATAAGAGAACCCAGTCTGGCACGAAAATCCGACAATCTGTTCTGAATCTCCTTTCCCTCCGTTTGGCTCAACTGATAGAAAGTACTCATAATGCAAAAAATCCAACAAGTGAAGTAGGACCTTATCTGCACGCACCTTAACTAATATTTTTTTCTTTCTTTCTCTCTCTTTATTTTAGTTCAGTTTATATCTATATATGTATATTCTATTTTCTATTTTTAGTTTATATATTTACTTCACGTATGTTTTTCAAGAAAATTTATAAAATTAGTCAAATATAAAAATTAATTATAATTATGTTCCCTTTCAAAAAATTTATCAAATTTCTTTTTGTTTTTTAATACACATTGGGGAGAAGAGACAAATACCGATTTCCAGACTTGAACCTGTGAGCTAGTGCTGGACTCATTTACAACCAAATAATGAAAACTTTGCTCCACTAACACAAAAATTTATCAATTATTAATTGATATTAATATTATTTTTTAATAATATTGTATTATTAATATATAATGGTCTGTTAATGATTATTTATAATACAATATTGATGACTATAAATGTAAATAATTTAAAATTTATTTATGTTTTGTAATTATTTTTTGAAAAAAAACAAATAAGTATTTATTTTGTTTTATTTTTTAAACATTGATTTGAAAATGAAAATTAAGTTTTTTTTAAGTAGAAATTAGGTAGAGACCACAAATCATATATATGTGTGTTGCTATTACTCTTAAATAAATAAGAATCAAATATTGATTTTTAAAATTAAATTTATTACTATAATGTTGAATTGGATTACCACGAAATTTATGTGTATTTATTATAGGCAATTTATGTGTATCTCTATTTCAAAAGTCACAATATTTGTAATTATTTATTTATTTAAAGTATTGTTTTTAGAAATATTTATTTAAAGTACTTATTATTTTACTAAAGCAATTCAGTTTTTCTTATAATTTTTTTTATTATACAGTTGCTCGTCTTAATTTGATTTAACAAACTTAAATATTTTTATTCAATAATCAATCTTAGTTATTTAAATAGTAAATTATAAATTTGGCCCTATTAAAAAGTAAAATTTAATCTTCATAATGTAATAAAACTTAAAAAGTAATTCTATTGTTGATTGTAGGCAAATTAAATAGGTGAAAATTAAAATAAAAAAGGTGAAAATTAGCTGTATTAATAATGATTTCATAAATTAAATGTCTTATTGAACAATAAAAATCATACCATTTACACATGGGCTAGTTACTTTCACACACCTTATTTACTGATGATTGTGTATGCGTGACCTATATTCTAAGTTTTGTATTAAATCATAAAAATTAAATTTTAGGTTTAAAATTATATAAATTCTTTTTTTTTTTCTCTAAATTATATGAACTTCATTTTAACTATAAAAATCATAAAAATTAAATTTTAATTTTCTTCCAACTACGATCAAATTTATAATTGACCATTTAAAGTATTTTTTAAAATTTATTTGATGATTTTTATACTCCATATTTACTCAATTTCAAAAGTTCTTTCAAATGAAATTTTTAATGTAATAAATTTGAAGGAAAATTATATTCAAATATGAATATTCTAAATATTGATTTCACCGCCCAAACCTTCTTGAATCAAACATCAATTTTACTTTTATGCTCAATGCACTCATTTCCAATAAAAATGTTCATTTTGTCTCATGTCGCGTTTTCGAATGGGTAACCCCTAAGGAATGGAGTTGGAGATAGAGAAAGAAAGTTTTTGTTGGTTAAACATGGATAGAGATGGAAAATATATTCTCAATTACTGTCCTATTTATAATTTGTTTTTTTTTTAAAAAAATTATTTTTTTCTCATTCACTTATTTAAATTTTTGATAAAAAATATTCGTTAGTGAAATTATTTATTCAAATGAATATTATTTCTTAATCTCATCCTGTCCAATGCACATCTTTAATTTCGAGCACTCCTGAAACCCTTCCCTTTGACAATATAACCAACCGATTTTATTTTAGTTTCCAAATATTTAAACTATAATAGTTTAAAACAAGTCATTAGAGAATATTTTATATAGAGTTTGTAAAGTCTTAAAATCAAAACAAAAATTACATAGAACAATCATTGATAGGCTAAACTCAGTAAAATTACATAAATTCATACTTCAAAATATATGTAAAGCTCAGGCATTCATCATTGCATTTGAGGCGACAGGTAAATTAATATATAAACCATGAGTTTTTTCTTTTTTAAGGAAAATATAAAGCACCGTTTATTTGACATTTTTAGCTAGGAGTTAGTATTATGATTTATTAACTCTTCCTTAAAAATTTACATCCAAACGAATTTTTACCAACTCTTCCTTAATTTTACTTTTGAAAATAACTCTCATTTCTAACCATTCATTTTTATTCATTCATTTATAACTACTCAATCATTTATAACTACTCAATCATTTATAACTACTCATTTTTAATCATTCCTTTCAAATCAATCAAAATAACTTATTTTTAACCACTCATTTTTAATCATTTCTTTTTTAACCACTAAAAAAATAACTACTCATTTTAAATCTACATCTGAACAAAGTTTTGACTATAACTCATCTACATAAAAACTACATCCAAACGAGTTTTTGACATAATTCTCAACTTTTAACTACTCAATATAACTCATCAATATAACTCCTTTAACCTAAAAACTATCTAAATATGTCAAAAAAACACCCCGTGAGTTTTATGATAAAAGAAAATCATAATAACCTATATTTGAAATACTAAATTATTATATATAATTTTTTTTTAATAACATACATTTAGAATGCATATTATTATAATATATCTAAAAGATTATTGATAATTAGAAATATGAGATATAAAATAACATATTAATTTATTATAATTAGTAATTCAAACAATAATTAAATTATTATAATTAAAATTAATCCACTCTTATATAAGGGCTCAAACACCCTTTAAACTAAGTTCAAGTTAACGTTAATTAATTAAAAGATTATAGTATTTGGATTTGAAGATAAATAAGATTAAAGAAAATATATACATAGTTGTCAAAGCCAACTTAGGATATGTTTGGTTTTTGGACACAAATCACCCCTATAGACTTCTCGTTTTTTTTTTTAAAGTAAACAACCACTCTTAAATTTTATTAAACTTCACATGAAATTTATCACTTAATCACTATTAATTACAAACTTCAATAAGTAGTTGACCACTCCACTACTATTAACTTCAATCTCCAAACGAATAGTTAACCGCTCAAAACTATTATTAATCATTTCATTCTTTTTACTCGGCTCTTTTCTACAAAAAAAAAACGAACATACCCTTAGTATTTTTTTTGAGACAAACCGAAATGAGCTTGGTTCTTCAATAATAACATGTATCCTCGACCAATAAAGTGATAAGGTACGAATCTACCACCCCAAAATAATGTAAAACAAGAAAGATGAAAAGTAGAAAGTGGGAGGAGGGGCAATGTGGGTATTTGGCAGAGGAGGAAACCAAACGACAAGTCGAGGTGGGCATGGACACCTGTTGCTGACGTGTAACAGTGCTTAGGATTCTGACCCTTTGACTTGTCGCATTCTCCCTCTCTTTTTCTCTTTTGGGCACATTTCTATTTCCAATTGCCACGTCATCCTCAAATGACGTCGTTTCATCTGCTTTCTCCTCCACCAATCACAACTCCAGTCAACCTGGTCAATCAGAATAGTCAACCAAGCAACCGCAGATCAGAACTGCTCATTAATTTACCTTTTCTTTATTATTATTATTAGAGAAGACAACAAACTTCCATACAATTTTGCTAATGATCTAAATAAATATTATATATGCAAAATGTATGCTCTTTTATATATTGATGAGTAAGCAAATTTTTGTTCTTCTAATTATTTTCGAATAAATGTATGCTCTTTACTCACATCTACTTTCTTCAAATAGGAAAGTTAGGTATGAAAATAGTAATTTAGTCTCGATTAAAATTGAAAAAAGTCTTAATAGTATATTATGTTAGATGCCTTCGAGCATAAGCTTGTGGATAAATGAATTTTTTTTACGAATGATGATATAAAGTACTGTTTAAGGTCTTAGATTTAAGACTCAATTATATCATTATTCTTTTGATGTCTCTGGTGCCTGGTCTAGGGACGGGCTTGGTTACCTTTGTTTTTAAAAAAAATGATATCGAGTACTGTGGGAAACACATATTTTATTCGGGTTTGAACCTTCACCCGATTGCTTTGTTTGGGGTCTTATACCACGGTAATCTATATGGATGATTGATTACCACTCAAATGGAATCAAAATTTCACTCAATTTAAAGATGAAGATAGTTCTTAGGTCTTTACTTATAGAGTCTTAGACTCCATTTATATAAAGATCGCTGTACGTTCTGCTTGCTATCTTTGTAAATTTTCATTTTTCATTGGCTGTTTTATTTTTGTTGGCTTAATGGAGCAAGGCCAAGTCTCTTCTTGGAGGTATTGTACCTTTTTTCTATTCCACTTGGATACTTGTAATTCTTCTTATTATGGCTTATTGAAAGTTTTTGTTTGCTTCAAAAAATAAAAATATATGAAAACAAGATTTTAGATTACTCGATTTTATCTCAAAGTCAATTGATAACCAGAGAAACAATTATATAATTGTTTAAAGTTTTTGAGACTACCTTACTTTTTCAAAATGAAACAAAGGAAGTATCTTAAACATGTTCATCATAATAGTGCTTCTTTAAGTTCAATAAACTTAGGTTAAATTGACATTTGCGCATAGAATATCAACTTAAATTTATTAAGTTTTGATATCATATTTAATAACACGATTTCCAATAAAAATGAGAGATTTTGCATGTATAATGAAAAGACAAAGTATTTACATTTATAACACAAAATAAAAGTTAATTCATCTGTAGTAGGAAATCCAAATTTAGCTCTATCACTTGATAGAATTCTATCATATATTGAGTTATATCAATGATTAAATTTTATGAATGATAGACTCATGCTATTATTGGTTGAGTTTTATCACTGATAAAAAATTATTTGGTATAGATAAATCATTTTAAAAATCGTGCTGCAAATATAATATAAGAGGTAGAATATACTATTGTGGGTAAATTCTCATAAAAGTATTCAATATTTCAATTTATACAACACCTTATACATTTATTATTATTATTATATTAGTTTAAGAAAAGAATTATATGGCATGAGACTTATAAATGTAAAAACGAATATGATTGTAAACAGTGGGGCTTGGTAGAGTTTGAAAGCAAAGTTGTGAGATCATGGCCTTGCTCTTTCAGCTCACCTTTAAAAAAGATTATAACATATTAGAGGACATGAACAATTTCTTCTAAATTCCAATGGACAATAAAAATAACAGTTCATATAACTTATAAAATTTTCGAGAATATTATCGTTATTGTTTTGTTATCGTTCCAATGTAAGATCCTAAACAATATGAAACGCTCGGTATGTCCGGGAGGACGCGTAGCTGAAACCCTAGAATAAGAGGGGGGGTTTGGGGTTCATATTTATATTTTGGTTAAAAGACAAGAAGGATATGAGTGAAGCAAATGCAAAGGGGAAGACCAATAATTGAAAAGAAGAGAAGTACTATTTGTGAGAAGAGGGTAAGGTGTTTCAGAGTTTCAGGGGCTGGGATCGCCTGCCTGCTCGTGTTGGTGTCTTACAGTACGACCTTTGCCCTCTGCTGCAACTGCATCCTTTTTACATATAATTAAAAATAAGCAAATAATAAAAAATATATATGTATATTATTTATTTTGATGATGAATAAATTCAAACACACCCCCACCACCTCCTTTCTGACCCCATGTGATTTCGAAACCCCATTGCACACATCTTCCCCTATCAACTCTCTGATCACCTTTTGTACCATTTTCCATTTCACTCATTATTTTAATGTCATTTCTCTTTCCTCTATACAACAACACCTTTTCTCTTTTCTATTTTCTCTAAAATTAATTTTCCATGAACATTGGTCTTTGTTGTTTGTATTCAATTCATATAATTTTTACTTAGGTTGGATTGAATTACGAAGATGTGTTTATCTCATATTTTATCTTTTAAGTTTGATCTACAATTGATGAATCTCAAAATTAATCGGTAATGAGACGAGTAACTAACGTATCTTATAAATGTTATGAAATTTTCTTACCTTTTCAACGTGAGTTGATCTTTAATTATTCCATTAAAATGGTGTAGTTTTTAGTTCACTAATCTTTAAGTTGGATCACGACTGACCGAATAATCTTTTAGTTTGATGAACGATGATATATCATATTAGATAACATGAACATTCATTTCAAAACAAGTTGGGGATGAAATGAATAGTCTACTTAACTTATAAATGTAGCTGGTCTCTTCACCTTTCTAATGTGCACGAGTAGAATTTCCACTATAGATGGCGGGCAAAAGCCCACCATCAATGCCCCTGTCATCGTAACGTTTTGGTGGCGGGCAGGGAAAAGATGGCGGGCACGCCCACCACCAATATGGACCAATACAAAGGCAGGTCTTGCCCGCCATTAAAACTTTTCAAAGGCAGGCATTCTTGCCCGCCATTAATACTTTTTTATGGCGGGCTTTTATGCCCGCCACCTTTAATTTTTTTTTTTTAAAACCCCAACAAAAAGGGTCTCGGGTTGTTTTTAAAAAATGGTCAATTATCAAGAATTTGATGGTCAATCATCGGGTGCCCGCCATTAAAAGACATTATATTTATAAAAAAACAAAAGATCGAGAAAAATGCGAAGGCCTGGTCATTAAAAGACACTATAGCTATAATTTATTAAAAATGATATATATTGCGTCCGCCATTAAAAGTTATTATACTTTATAAAAAAAGGGAATATAGAGGCAGTCAATTCTAAACTTTCTAATAACTATCAAATCCTCTATTAAACTCTAGTTTTTAACGAAATCAATCACCTACACACTAACTTATATGGAATTCTAACTTCTAAACATATATGCATGTGTTCTTAACACAATAATAGATATGCACACGAAATTTCGGCAGCATGACGGGGCAATAATGCGATCCCAAAAAATTTCACCTGTTATATAACAAAACTCTCCACCTGTATATGAACATAATGAAAAATCCAGTACACACCAAATGAGACTTTTGTCCTTCCAGAATCTATTAACATGCATCTAGCTATTCAATTAACATTTAAACTACAACTAATTCATTCCTCCATACATAAACACTAATTTTGTATCATATGTCTACCTATGTACTCTGCCCATTCAACTCGTACCTCATCAATATCCGCTTGAGTGAATGTATTTGGGCCAGTCTTGAACTACAAAGTATTAAGACATAAATAAAAACACCAAATTAGTATATGTTCTATATGATGCTATTTAACATGTAAATAAAACTTACAAGTCTCAATACGTGCGTGGATGTGTTGTATATCATCTTCCGTATGAATATTTGGACGTAGAATCCACATACTATTGATCCAATTTGTTGAGGGCACTAGGGAAAAAAATAGTTACATATACTTAGTAAACGATAATTGATCAGCATCACAAAAAAAAAAGACTATAAACAAACGAATTTGATTTAACTTTTACCTTCACCCATTTCCAATATAATTGTTTCGGCCTCAAATTGTGTCTTAAATGCCAAACTCGGTAAGCACTATATTAATAATTCTAAACATTAAGATGATTAAATATAAATTCAAAGTCCAAAAGTTTTCTATTTAGAAACTTACGAAGTTATGATTTGGTATAAACTCTCATGGACCGGATTTTCGCCCAACGAGTTGAAAATGTACACCGTATGTTCCGCAAGAATGATGACGACCAAAATCCAATGGTGTCTATAGAAATTAATTAACCAATATTGAGTTTGATATAAACATAATAATAAGTATTAAAAATCCAAAATGTAGAACACATACCAGTATTGAAGGGAAAAAATATTCGCTGATTCATATCAACCAACGTGTTAAACTTATCAACTACACGTTCAACTCGTTCTTCTAGATTTTGTTTCGCCGAAACCATTGCAAAATCGCCACCGTCTACTAGTATGTAGTTAGCCAGTATCTCTTTATCGCAAATTTCCCATATGTAACTGAAATAAAATATGGAAACGTTATTAGAGTGGTATGCGAATATAATATTTGAGGAAGAAAACAGTTTACTTACCCGATGTAACAAAGTTTGGAAGTATATCCAATTTCTTCCCTATTACAATATTCCAAAATCTCGTCTTGTGCAATATAACAATCGGGAAGAAAACCGGTTATGGTAAGTGGGGTACGTACTAGTCCACCAACACCCAGTTGATCTCTAGCGTAGTTGCGTACTAGCTTGATCATAATTGGAATGGTCGTGTTTGATTGATGAGATTGCGAATCTGAAACTGTCTTCTTACTAGTAGCTGATATAGACTTCTTAATAGTCATTTTTTTGGGTTTAGATGGCTGACAATAAACATTTTCGATTATTAGTAAAATAAATGTGTTACATATTAAATTATTATAATGTATGATTATATATACCTCCGTTGTTGCAGTATGTGTCTTAATTAATGATTTTGGCCATGGCACGAAAGTATTCCAAGCTTGTCTAAGGTATTGCATCTTCTCGTTTAAAGGGATGGACAAGTATAGGTCCTCGTTGCCATCAAGTATCAAATCGATCGTGACACGCGCATTGAATTTCTCCAAAGGCATACCATGTATCCTATCAGATAAGTCGCTCGATTCATACAATGTACCAATGGCAACAATGTCACCTCCATGTTCAACGGCTAGTTTACATGTCGTACCTTTTAAAAAAAGAAAAAAAGATCATAATTAACATACAATGATTCAACTATATTATTGAAGTTCAATAATATAATACTTACTCCTCCGAAATCAACTGGGACATCATTAGGATGATCAATTTGTTCTTCAACGATGTCGACCCCTTGAAGAATTTGATTTTCTTCCCTTATGCCATCTCTATTGCTTCCCTCACATGGAGAGTTAAATCGTTGAGAGAAATCTACTTGAGGGTCTGGCTGAGTTGGTCGTTCACCCATCTTCGACTTCGGATGAGATATCTTAAAGAAAACTGATGGAGTTACAAATCGACCAGCTCCCCTTACACGCCCACGATGTTCAGGCGTTCCCAATGCTTCAGCCAAAATATCTTGACCTTCATTTGTACGTTCCAAGTTATCTTGGAATAGGACATGCTTTATAACCTTTTAAAGTACACCCACACAGGTTACCATATGCTGGAAAATCATTAATGGTCCACAACAAAATAACTTTGAGCGTGAAGTGTTCTTGTCGATGGGCATCAAACCATTGAATGCCCGTGTTCCATAACATCTTCAGATCGTCGACTAACGGAGCTAAATAAACATCTATGTCATTTCCAGGTTGTTTGGGTCCTGAGATTAATGAATTTAACATTAAGAATTTACGCTTCATGCACAACCATGGGGGTAGATTGTAAGTAACCAACATAATTGGCCAATAGTTATATCTAGTACTTTGGTCACCATGTGGATTAACTTCATCTGTTGATAGGGCTAGGCGAAGGTTTCTCATTTCTCCACTAAAATCAGACCACCTTTCATCTATTTCTTTCCCTGAAATTGTGTCGGCTGGATGTCGTATGCACCCATCTCCCTGCCGGTCCATAGCATGCCACGTCAACAATCTCGCAGTTTCTTTACTTCGAAACATTCGTTGAAATCTTGAAATAGGGGAGAAATACCACATGACTTTTGCTGGAATATTTTTCACTCCTTTCTTATTCTTCTTAACCTTCCATCTCGATATTCCACAAGTAGGACACAGTTTTGCATCGACAAGTTCTTTTCGATACAAACAACAATCATTGATGCATGCGTGGATCTTTTCATACTTCATCCCTAAGGTACTTAAAATCTTTTTAGCATAATAGGCGGATATCGGAATTTCATTAGGACTAGAGAACAACATACTCAATAATTCTAACAGCTCTGAGAAACTTTTATCGCTCCACCCATACTTTGCTTTCAAATTATAAAGCTTAATCAGTGTTGATATCTTGGTAAAATCTTTACAATTTGGGTACAATGGTTTCTTGGCATCCTCTAATGCTTCCTCAAATAAAAGGGATTTTTCGTTAAAATAATTTTGTGCAGCCTCAAACATTCCTATTGGATCATCCGGGTCATCCACATTCTCATCTACAACTTGATCTATTGGAACACTTTCACTATTTCTTTTTCTTGCTCCATGCCAAATCCATGTGTTATAACTTTGATCGATACCATTACAAAATAAATGGTCTCTTATTACATTCACATTTTGGTACTTGGCATTCACACATTTCAAACATGGACAACAAACGACATTCAATCCTTTCGAATGTCGTATGACATTGTTTATAAATATCTCAACACCCAATCCGTATTCCGGTGACATTCGATCCTTAAACATCCACGACTTATCCATAGCCATTTTAGTAATTCTAGTCAATTAGAGAAACTTAACCTACAAATTTTTTTCCAAAAAGGTAAAGTTGAGTCACACATCTCACTCGTATTGCATTGTTTATAAATATCTCAACACCCAACACATGCATGGAAAGATTTTTCATAATGCATTAATAATACAAAACTAAACTAATACAAAAGGCACAATGAAAATTTAAGTTTCTTAAACTAACTTTGGATACAAAAGTTTCTTAAATTATATAAAAAATGACCATATATGAAACAAAAAAATTTGAAGCACGTCTTGAGACATAGATGAGATTTGAAGCACATTATCACAAATTTGAGACATATATGAGATTTGAAGCACAAATGAACAAATTTGAAACATATATGGAAAGATTACAAAAATGCATCCATGAAAAGTTTCCTTAAAAAAAAAACTATTTTTCTTTAGAAAATGAAAATGGACTAGAAATTACCTAGTTTTTTGGAAGGAAATACACAAATTTGAGAAAGGGAAACCAAGTGGCGGCGCCGGCGGCGTTGATGGTCGGAAAATGGCCGGGAAATGACCGGAGAAGTGGCGGCGGCGTGAGGGTAGGGTTTGGTTGAAGAGAAGAGAAGAGAGAAAAGGGGAAAAATGGCTCGGGTGGAGAGAGAAAAGGAAAGAAAGGAAAAAAAAAAGGAGGAAAAGAAAAAGGTGGTGGGCGGCCCTTGCCCGCCACCAAAGCCCTTCTGAGGCAGGCTTGGGCCCGCCACCAAAACCTAAAGGAGGCGGGCGGGCCATGCCCGCCACCAAAAACCTTTAAAGGCGGGCTTGTGCCCGCCACCAATTCCCAAGCCCGCCATCTTTCATCCGTGTTTTTTAAACCTCTCCTTTTTAACCCGCCATCTATAGGAGAATTTCTACTAGTGGTGAGATCGTCAATAATAAATTCAAACCTAATATAATCAAACTTAAGGATGTACATGGTTTGAATTGGGTTGGCTAGAGAAGGTTTTTGGACCAACCCAAATTTTTAGATGATAAATGAGTCTAACCCTATGTATTAGAACAACCCAACTCAACTTTATGTTTTTTGGGTTAGATTGCATAGAATTCTCGGGTTATGTTAATCCTTTTTTTTTCTCTTTAAAATTCAACTTGTAACTCGTGAATATATAAAAATAAATAAATGATATTATATAGGATAGACTATTTTCTTACAAAATAATTATAAATGTAGACAAATTCTAAGGTATTACTCATAAGTCATTAATACATTTTAATATTGTATTATAAATACTGATTAGTATTGATATTATAAGAAAGTATGTAACAATATTCATTAATATCATTGATTACATTTGCAATTTTTTTAAGTGACTAAATTTATAATTATTTTCTAAATTTGAGTAGTCTAGCAAGTTTTTCATGAATAAACTACATGATAGGGTGTTACTTAAACTTAAATTATATATCTTATAAATGTATATTCCTTACAAATATATTAAGTAACGCTCTTATTAATACATGATACTTTATGAATTGAGTTCTCAAGGTTGGGTTGGATAGTATGGCTTTCTTGAGTTGTCCTTTTGAACACTCCTAATCATATTGTTAGTATACGCATGTTAAAAACTTATTTTATTAATTAATCTTATAAAAAAAACTTTAATAATTATTAGTTTGGGGTGGGTCAGGTTAAATGAGCCAACAATTAGCCAATTTCAAAAATTGAGAACTAAAAAAAATTATAAAATTATAATTTTGTGAGTGCTTCTTAAAGAATATATATATATAAATAACGGCCACTATATAAGAATTAATTCTGTTGACAATAAAAAATACTATTGGTTCGGACTAAACAGAATAAACGTTTCGGATTTACTTTCCTTCTTTTAAGCAAAAACACTTTCAAATGTAGCTTGAACTATGATTTCAAACGTCTCTTTGTGTTTATTAATAAAGTTACATTTTTGTAGTTTATTTTTTTAATTCAACAATTTTTTGAAATAGGGATTCGAATAAGTGAACTTGAGTGATTATTAGTTTATGATAACGTGACAAAATATTTATTGCAGTATTTAATAGTCATAAAGTTGGCAAATCAACTTTTGAAATATTTGGTACATCAATAATATTTACTACTATAGTTGAGGCATATTATTAGTTTAGAGCATTACTAACTAATTCGAGACATGAATATGGTGTGGACTGTGGAGTATTTTGGACAATAATTAAAGAGTGGGTGTAAGGGGAGGGGGTTTGGTGTTGTTACATATTAAATGCTAGCTGCCACATTGAGCTATTGCTTTCATAAATGCTTCCTATGAAAAAGTTGAAAGGCAAACATCAATATTATTTAAATGAAGTCTTATATTATTATTTTATATAACTTATTTTTATTTTTACATTCTTGACTTTTCTAGCACCCATAGCTTTTTTAACTACTAAACGATTTAAGATGATTTTTTAGATAATTTATAATGATATTTATAGTTTAAATAAGGTTAGAACTGAGTTAAAGATATGATTCAGTATTCATGATTTGATTAACCTTAAAAAGTGTTTATATCGTTTGTAATCATCAATAAATTAAGTACGTGTAGATAGCTAATTTTTGTACGTATAACAAATCAACTTTACAATCACAATATTTGACCTTCATCTTCTTTGAGAGTAATAGTGCAACAAATATTATTTTTTAAGTTTGATCAAACCATAAAAATTAAGTTATAGTATTTGAAACCATATAGAGATTAAAATCTAACTTTTTCAAAATTATAGGACCAAATTAATAGTTGATTTTTTTTTATAGACATTCAACATCCAACGGGGTTGTTTGTTTGACGTTTTTA
The DNA here is from genome assembly GCA_036507275.1 of Sicyos edulis. Taxonomy (NCBI): domain Eukaryota; kingdom Viridiplantae; phylum Streptophyta; class Magnoliopsida; order Cucurbitales; family Cucurbitaceae; genus Sicyos; species Sicyos edulis. The sequence continues at coordinate 43,197,588 of CM071847.1, read as the reverse complement.
GCTAGGAGTTAGGTTTAAGATTTATTAACTTCTCCTCGAAAATTTACATCCAAACAAGTTTTTACCAACTCCTCTTCAATTTTACTTTTGAAAATAACTCTCATTTCTACCAATTCATTTTTAATCATTCATTTATAACTACTCAATTATTTTTAACCACACATTTTTAATCATTCCTTTCAAATCAATCAGAATAACTTATTTTTAAGCACTCATTTTTAATCATTTCTTTTTTTAAATACTAAAAATAATTACTAATTTTAAATCTACATCCAAACAAGGTTTTGACTACAATTCTTTGTTGGGATTTTGGCAAAATATTAGAAGTGAATTTGTCCCACATCGGAAATATGCAAGGTAGTGGTATGCTCCAAGCACTATAAAAGGAGCATAAGGCTTTGGTTTCAATGTATCTCAGTCAGAAACACTTTAAGCTTGGTTATTGACTCTAGTTAAATTTCTTTTGTATTCTCTTGTGGAAATTGGGGCAAAGGGTGTGCGTAGTATAAGTTTTGAAGAGAGTGTTTATGTAATTGGGGTCGGGAGAGAGAATTTTGTGTGATTGTAGAAATTTTTCACATAGTAGAAATTCTTTCCGTCCGTGGTTTTTTCTCTAATTTGGAGTTTTTCCACGTAAATCCTTGTGTCCTCTCTTTTGTCATTTCCTTTTAATTTCTCAATTATTTTCTGCTGATTCCTGTTGTTATTTAGGGAAGGTTTTTTCCCAACAAGTGGTATCAGAGCTTTAGGTTTGTAGTTTCTTGAATTTCTGAGTATGCTCTGTGGCTGCAGCTTTGTCTGAGCTTCCACATCATAAAAGTATTCTTGAAACAAGTTACAACTGGGTGGTTCATTATTTGAAAATTTGCTAGGATTGAAGCAGAAATGGCAAGCTTTATGAGTTCAGTGAAGTTTGATGTGGAGAAATTGGATGGAAGGATGAATTTTGGCTTGTGGCAAGTGCAAGTCAAAGATGTGCTAATACAATCTAGATTACACAAGGCTTTGAAGGGAAGACCAAGTGGTGGTGATTTTGAAAAATCAAGCGGTGATGGTGGTTCAACAGAGTCCAATGGTGGTTCTAGCAAAGGTTTTAAGAAGTCCAGCATGAGTGATGACGAATGGGAGGAAATGGATTTGAGAGCTGCAAGTGCCATCAGATTAAATTTGGCTAAAAATGTTCTTGCTAATGTGTATGGAATATCAATAGCCAAAGAGCTTTGGGAGAAGCTTGAAGCGATGTATCAAGCAAAGAGCATTTCAAATCTGTTGTACCTAAAGGAGCAATTTTACACATTGCGAATGGAAGGAGGTACGAAAATCTCAGATCATCTCAGTGTTCTCAATTGTGTTATCTCTGAGCTGGAGTTGATTGGTGTGAAGATAGAAGACGAGGATAAGGCATTGAGACTTATCTTGTCGCTTCCCCCTTCTTATGAACATATGAAGCCAATCTTGATGTACGAAAAAGAGTCTTTAAATTTTGCAGAGGCTAATAGTAAACTTCTATCGGAAGAAATAATGTTGAAGCTTGATGAACGTACTTCACAAGAGGATTCAGCACTGGTAGTTGGCAATTGGAAGAAGAAGAGAAACTTTGTGCAAAAGAGAAGTTGCTGGGAATGTGGACAATCTGGTCACATGAAAAACAATTATCCTCACAGAGCAAGTTCGTCAAAGGGTTCTGGTTCGGATGCTAACGTGGTCTCTCTCGTCCGGAGATCTAGTGACGCCCTCTAAAGAAAGAAAGAAAGAAATCATCCTCATGGTATGTCTGTTTTGCCATGGTAGAGGATGTGATGTCAGCGGTTCCACAAGTTTGCACACGGGCATTGGCTTGGTGGTTATGCAAGGTGTGTGGTGGAAGTTATGTTGATGGCTGAACAACTTTCAAGTAAGCCAAGTAGGTGGAAGTTGCACCATAAATTTCACAGCAAGGTGTATCGACATGCGATGAAGAAGAAAAATCTTGGAATGTGAGATTTCAAGTATTATACTTTTTTATGGTGAAGTATGTTATAATTCTCAGTGTTGAAAATTATGATTGTTAGTGAAGACAATGTGCAGCAGATGTGGATTCTTCAAATATCTCGCCAAGGTGAAATTTGTTGGGATTTTGGCAAAATATTAGAAGTGAATTTGTCCCACATCGGAAAGATGCAAGGTAGTGGTGTGCTCCAAGCACTATAAAAGGAGTATAAGACTTTGGTTTCAATGTATCCCAGTCAGAAACACTTTAAGCTTGGTTATGACTCTAGTTAAATTCCTTTTGTATTCTCTTGTAGAGATCGGGGCAAAGAGTGTGAGTAGTATAAGTTTTGAAGAGAGTGTTTATGTAATTGGGGTCGGGAGAGAGAATTTTGTGTGATTGTAGCAATTTTTCACATAGTAGAAATTCTTTGTGTCTGTGATTTATTCTCCAATTTGGAGTTTTTCCACGTAAATCCTTGTGTCCTCTATTTTGTTATTTACTTTTAATTTCTCAATTATTTTCTGTTTATTCATGTTGTTATTTAGGGAGGGTTTTTCCCAACATTCTTCTATATAAAAACTACATTCAAACGAATTTTTGGCACGATTCTCAATTTTTAACTACTCAATAATCAATATAACTCAACCTAAAAATTATCTACAAACAGGTACAAAAGGCTAATCAAAAGTGTTGAAGAAGTTCTCATGCTTTGTCTGAGCAACTTGGTCCGTGCTTTCAAATTGTTTGCAGCTTTCTTCTAATTTGCAGTGGTGCTGCCTATTAGATTGAGAGTTGCCAAAAAAGGAGAAATTTTAAATTTTATTATTTTCATAACCAAGGGGGCCATAGTGGAAAATGGAAGGAAATTTTAGTGGTGTTGAAATAAAGTAGAGGAATTATTTTGTATCTGCAATTATGATATGTATTTTAGCTGTTCTTCAAAATATCTTTACTTTTTAAACCAATATAATAATGCTTTCAACCTTAGCAAAATTACTCATATCCTCCACCAAAATGGTCAAACTTTTCCATCATATTCCTACATGTTAAGCTTACAAATATATTAGATATATTCAGGTCATTTTTTTAAAAAAAATGATAATAACTGTTTAACATACATTTAAAATCCATTTTTTAAAACTCTTATATTCCATGGGTTAATTCCAATGACAGTAAAACATAAATAGTGCACATGTTTTTTTTTCTTCCTTTCAAAACATCTCATTAATTAAAGTGGAAGCAAGTTTTAATCAATGAAGGTGCCGTTTATTTTTATAAAGTGTGTTTTCACAGTACAATTTAAAACTATGTCGATTTTTTTTTTATAACAAATACTAAAATATATATTTTTTCATAATTAAGAAATATATCTAAAATAAATATGTTATTACTTTGTGTGCCCAAAATAGATGTTCTAATTATGCTCACTATGGATTATAGATCAAAGAAATTACTCTGTACATTAAAATAAAGAAAAACAGTATTTAATCTCTAAAATAATTATTGTACTTCAAAATTATTTATCATACTCTGTATTATGTTAATGTGCACTCCAGACATAATTTATAATAATTGCTATACAATAACTTCCACTTTAATCATCATTTAAAGTAACACAACTTAACAAACATCAAAGTAACATTAAGTTTAAGACATGACAACATGTAGCTTGAAGTCAAGAAGTCAAAGTCAACACGTAATCCAATATACACGTCACTTTATAACAACAAATCCCTTCAAAATTCTAAAAAGATCTAATGCTCACCCTCTACCAACACCTTAATCCTTACTAAAACTTTAAGAATATGTTTGGAGCACCGGTTTGATTATAATAGACAAAAGAGCAAGTTATTATAAGAGATATTATAATAAACGATGTTTGAGGGATTAGTTATGTCACAAAAAGTAATATATGTAAAATTTAGATAAACGGGTACGTAGGTTTACATGAGCGAGCACGCAGGTTTAGGTAACCACCGTTTATAATAACCAGTGGAGCAAACATCGGTTCAGTTATTATAATCAATCCGACCGTTTACATAAATGATGGTCCAAACACACCCCAAACTCGAAACGTTCATAAATCCAAAAACTTCTAAAACACATCACACAACTAATCTTTAAAAAAAATCAAATAAGGAGACAAAAGATTCCCTTGACTGCAAACCACTCCCAACATCTCCTCAACAAAAGACCATAACAAGTTTGAAAAGTTAAAACACACCTCCCACGAACCCGAATACGAACTAATCCAAACACAACAAGCTACACAAACTCAGCTTTTCGAAACCCTAACCGCGCGCGGTCACGGATACGAAGAAAAGTAGAAGAAGGACAAAAATGAAGAGAAAAAGAGAGTGAGATTGAGATGTAAGAATCTAAGAGCGTGTGGGTGTGAGTCAGAGAAAAAGAAAGAAAATTTAAAAATTTATAAAAAAAAAAAAAAAAAAAAAGGTCATAATAAAATTGGTGTTTGAAAGAGCAGAACGTTCCATCCATGCATTTGCTAACATTTTCTCTATTTATAATAATAACAACAAAATTCATGCACGAGTGTCCCATAATTTCCGCTGTTCAGGTGCTGCCCCTTCTGCCCCCCCATCTTTTTCCCTCTTCGTCCCTATACTTTCCTTTATTTACACTTTCCACCCCCTCTTGTGGCCCCCACTTCTTTTAGCTGGCAGTCACCAATCAAATTCTACTTTTTTTTTTTGCTAAATATGATTAAGAAGGATGGGGTTTTGAAAATGAACCCATTGTTTTTCACCTTTTTGTAGATTTGGATTTGGATTTGGATTTCTTTTCCTTTTAAATGATGGAGATTTCATTGAAAAATAGGGTGGTCAAAAGAGTTTCCTTGTGTAGCCACTATCATGAACTTTCATGCACTCAATAATTTATCACTTATTTATTTATATATATACATAAAAAGAAACAAATTAATGTAGGAAAAAAAAGATGACTAATTTGATGAGGGTGTGAGTTGGAATGGAAATTGAAGAGATTTGAGATTTGAATTGATTAAGGAGGTTTAATAGTTTTTTTTTGTACAATAAAGTTCGAATAAACGATTTTTTGATAATCTACAAATTTCTATATCAATCGAGTAATTATTATTCTTGGTGTCTCATGGTTGAATAATATTGATATGCTACAATTGGTTCAGCATGGAAGTTGTTCAATAAAAATTTGAAAACCCAATTCACCTTAAAATTTAACCATTTTGTCTTGTACATGCATCTACATATAAAGGGCTTTGCTTGAAATGATGAATTTAGATGTATGTGGTTGGTGATCTTAAAGAAAATTTAAAAACAACATATTTAAGGGAAAATAAATGTTATATTTAATATTTTCACTTTTTTTTATATAAAAGCAGAGTTAAAATCTGAAAATATTAAGAACCTATAAATATTATTTTCAAAATTTCACTATATATATATAGATTAGCTTTCAGATATGATTTGAAATGATGATAGCAAATAAATCCATAGATTTGTATCAATAGTGAAGTTGAACAAACCACTAAATCTTTTATATCCTAATGCAAGAGAGTAAGGACAATTATATATATATATATATATATATATATATATATATATATATATATATATACAAATGAGACATATAAATTTTTTTTGAAACAAAGATAACTACGCCCGTCCCTAAACTAGGCACCAAGAGACATCGAAAAAGTGTCACAACTAAGTCTCCAATCTGGGACCTTGAGGAGAGCATACCCTCAAAGCCCAAGTCTTTAACCACTATGTCACCCCTTAGGGACCAAATGAGATGAATAATCACAAGAGGAAAATAAGCAAAAGAGATTATGAAACATATAGGGAAGGAGGTTTGTGGATTTGAAAACATATTAAATGGAAGAAAGAAAATAGTCAAAATATAGGTTTTGATTGCTTGCTAGTATATATATATATAAGAAAATAAAATGATTTTACCAAGAGGGAAATTTATCCAAAAAATTAAAAGAAGAACCAAGAGGAAAAGGTTTTGGGAATTAAGTGATGAATTTGCCAACCAACCAATGGTTAGCTCTTTGGATAATTGTAATTAAAAGTTGTGTTAAAAGAAATAAGGAGAGTGAGTTGTCACCCCTTAAATAATAATAAAAATATAATCATATAGAAAGGACTTAAAAATCATAACCTACAAAGAAAATTGGTGACTTTAATTTTCAAGTACTAATTATAAACAAAAAGTATATTTTTAATGGCAAAAGCATCTTTGTTTTAAATCATCAAATCACATCAACCAGTAAAATTTGTCCCCCTTTCAAAAGTTCCCCAATATCAAATTTGGAATCAATTTATTCACAATATGATCTGTTTGTTTAATTTGTCGTACATTTCAAAACTTTTTTAAAAGTTATCATATGAAATATTTTCCTTCTAATGATCTATTCTTTTTTTTTTTAATAATTTTTTTACAATAAGCTAATGATCTGTTCTCTTTTTATGTTGAGAGTTGAAAGATTTGATATATGTAAAGGTTTTTTTTTTTTTTTTTTGAAAAGGATATATATAAAGTTAGAAGGTGCATGTTGTTCCTTTGCAAAAGCTCTTGCTTTATTTTACATGATCTAAAATTCTATGCTTTATTACCTAATCAAAACTTAGATGCGTTCAAATTTATGAACTAAATTTATGATGATATGCGTAGAAATTCCAAAATTTCGATACGAAAGTTATTGTAAATACATTTTAAGTCATATAAAGAATAAAATTGTTATCGAGAATTAGTGGCGCAGTCGGTTATCTTGTCTGGTGTTAATCCATTTCAACTCCATGATCACAAATTAGAGCTCGAAAATGAATATTTGACTCTCATATTATTTAAGAGTAGTTGTGTTATAGTTCATAGAGAAGTGCTATCATAGTGATTAATCCCCTGATATGAAACATTTGTCAGAGTCTCAATGTATGACATAGATATAATGAAACTTCCAAATATCAAACCACCTAAAGTAGTGCTGCGGTGCTTTTAGAAGTGCTTTAAGGAGAAGTGTTTATCAAATGTACTCCTGATTGAACACGTATAAAGTGCTCCATTTTGCTTCTAAAATGTTGTTCTAGTAAAGAGTATTTGTTGTGTACTCTGGTGTCGGAAGTGTTTACTTTTGGAATGTGTGCGCTTGTGATTGAGTATTAGTGTACTCCAATGAGGAGAGTGCATTTCAAAGGTTGCTTCAATAAAAATTATTTATTGTGTGCTCAAATGTAATTCATATGGATCCATGATTGTGCATGGTAGGTTCAAATGTAATTAAAAAGAATTTGTTGTGTAAACTAAAGTGTGCTAGAGTGTTAGATGATTATTCAATGAAGAAGATTCGATATGTGATACTTTGTTCGAGAGGAGGATTCCAATATTGGTTAAATAAAATATAGATTTTAACATCATAAAGTAGGACAAACATAATGTAAAAATTTTAGGTGAATAAAAAATAAGCTCATTAAAATTTATACCTAAAGTCAACAATAAAAAGTTGTCGTTACATAACACAAGTTTATATAGTCCGAAAAAAATGTTAATTCTTCATTAGATTATGTGAATCACATGAAGAATTAGAGATAATGTGTCGAAATTTCATGAAAGATGCAACATAAAGATCAAAAGGAATAGTCGTATTATATTTATTTCCAAGCAAAAATGCACAACAAGGAAAAACACGAAAGTCCAATCCTAAGTCGGCCCAAAGCCTAAAATAAAATATTGGGCCTTTGGCAGGCCCAAAATATAGCTTACAGATTTCGTTTGAAGAAAAATTATAATATCATTATGTTAAACATCTATTTAAATGTTTTGAAACATAAGTTTCAAAAAAAAAAAAAAAAAAATCTCGAAACATACCATTCAGAATAACGATTCAATTTCAATTTATATTATAATCTCAAAAAAAAAAATTCAATTTATATTATAAATATATATCCCTGAGACTTACAAATATTTCTTCAATTTTCCAAAAAAAAAAAAACAAATATTTCTTCAAAGAGTTTCGGAGAATAAAAAAAAATTAAAAAGAAAATCATGAAATTAAATAAAATTGAAATAGATCCACGCATACATAATTATACTGTAGGATAGAAATTATTTTTAACAACGATTATTATATTCAAGTTACTTCCGATAATCCAAAATTATTTATAAGTTAATTCATGAACCAAAGCAATTCATAATTTTTTTTTTATTTGAATTCAACCTAATAAAATAGAATTGATACTCAACTTAAACGGTTATGGATTGGTTGATTTAATTCTTATGAGTTATTAGGTTTTTTTAATATCCCTAAGAACAAATCTAGTTCTAAAAAAAACTCATTAATATTTATTAATTTTTAGTACATATTAAGAGATGAGAACTACTAACCCCACAAAAAGGTATTATTACTCTCAAATAAATAAGAGTCAAATATCAATTTTGATGTTGATTTTGATTATCACGGAACATTAAAACTAACACAGCCACTCACTCATTCATTAACTCATTAATGTTTATAAACATTAGAAATACCCACACTACACACCATAAGATATTCATTTGGTTTAGTCCAACAACAATGAGTGATATAGAATTTAAATGCAGGGTCCTTTAATCATTAGTTTTTATTTTATTTTTGTTCAAGTTCATGAATGAATGTCGAAATCAACTTGAAACAAACGCGTCCCACAAAGATCTCAGAAGTTGATGACAATGGCAGCAACCTTTTGTGAAAGTATTTCAACACGCTTCTATATGTCTCTTCATCTTCTTCGATTACGACTCATCTAACCCAAACTCTATACTAAATTTGTTCGTCTCGTCTTGAATTTGATACGGTATTCGAGATTCGATGTCAAGAAACATCAAGGAAGACGAATAAGTTCCATCGTTCTCCTACATCAACCCCGACTTTTAATTTTTATAGTTAATTTCTAGTTACGATATTATAATAAGTTTAGTTCATATTTTATAATCTCTAGCAAGAGTAGTAGCTGAATATTATAGTGTATTCTCGAAATTAATACTTATGGATAGAGATGTCCACGGGGTCGAGGAATGGCTTTCCCGTCCACGTTCCCGCCACTTAATTTAATCCCCGTCCCTGAAAAATCCCGGTTTTTTTCTCGGGGATTGGGTCCCCGCAGGAATTTTTTAAAGTTTTTTTTATATTTTTGGATAATACTTTAAAATAATTAGATTTTCTTAGAAAATATTTATAAATTTCAAGTATAATATTAATTATTAAAAAATAAATACTCATATACATGAATAATTTTATCAACCACTGTGTTTTTATTTTAAAATGAAAGGGGTAAAGTATATAAAAAATATTTAAAAAATAAAAAAAAATAAAAAAAATTGTGGCACTTGATGTCTCAGGCACGTGAAGAAAGGTTTACCTCCTTAGTTATAAAAAACAAAAATTTTTGTTTTCTCCCTACCAAAGCCCTAGTTTCTTCGAATCAATTCCCCTAAAAACTAAAGGAAGAAACATTTAAGCGATATAAATTATTAGAAAAGTTAACTACACCATCTTTTATATATATATATATATATTTTTTTATTTTTTTTTTTTGAAATCCACAATCTTTTTAAGTTTTAATAACGAAGAACAGCATAAAATAGATTAACTACCATAATTGAAGGAGGAAAATTGTATTGATTGGAAAAGATCATTTAAAATTTACTTTTACTCATAGAGTTAGAAATGATATAATAATATTTCATAAAAAAAAAATCTTTAACTTCTATATCCTACTAAAGAATAGGTGATGTGTAAACTTGGTTGTATGTCTAATTTTAATTAAAAGCATTAATATTCTATTTATGTTCCCCAATTTAAACTAAAAAAAATTTACATATACTAAAATATTCTAAAAAACATAATGATGGTGAAGTTAGAAACCCAATACTTTAATTAGGTAATTAGTCTCTTGTTACTCTACTATTTATTTACTTCGCATGCAAGTTAATCCATAATTTTAGTTGTTGTATAAAACATTAATATAAAATTAAGACTGAACTAGGACTTATAACGAAAAAACTGTCGTGAAATGTTTTTAGTCTACATATTCCACTACACTAGAATTATACTCTTATTTATATAGAAATTTTTTTTTCTAAAAGAAATATGTTACTAAGACTATTTTTTTTTTCTTTTCGAAATTTACTTATGATTCCAAAAACGTTTTGGAAAAGCATAAAATAGAATTGACTAGTACAAAATTATCTTTGTTTGAAAAAGATACTAACACAAGAATCATACTACCTTAAAGTGTGGTTTAAGGGGGAAATCATTTTTAGACGATTTTACCCCTTAAGTCATACCCTAAATTACAAAAATGTCATTTATTGGAATATAAAAAAAAAAATCATATAAGGTAGAAAATATTTACAATATCATTTAAATTTTCATCCGTAGAATATAAGATATTTTTATCAAATCTCATAAATTTTATGACCAAGTTAGAAGATAAGAGATTTCAATAATTAAATGAAGATATTTACAATATCATTTAAATTTTCATGTAGAAAATAAGATATTTTTACCAAATCTCATAGATTTTATTTGACATTTTATATTCTAATTAAAATAATAAATTGAATTTTCCAATTTTATAAATAGTTGTCTACATTTTGTTTACAAACACATTTGCAACTTTCTTTTTGCTTGGGGTTACTTTCTTGTTTTTTTTTTTTATAATAAAAAATTTAGTTATCTTATTTTTGTTGAATTATTTACCTTAACTTTCATCTAACTTTTGTTTTTGTTGCAATAATTTTTGTAGGGATCTTTTGTTGTTTAATTGTTGACTTGTAGATGTAGGATTATTTTTTGAAGAACGATAAAATTATCATTTGAGGTTAAAGGTAAGTTCCTAGATGTATACCAATAAATATATTTAGCTTATTTATATTTATAATTATAATTATGATATAACTCTTATAAATTTTATAATTCAAGAGTAATTGGTCTATTAATAGATAAATTGAGAAAAAAATTAAAGAGCATCGATTTTTAAAAATTAGTGATAAAATTTAATTTTAATTCAATAAATTTTATTAAGTTTTTTTTTTTAAATAATAGCACCTATAATCTTAAAATAAATAATGAACTGCTTTTTAACATGAATGTGAATTTTAATAAATTTAACTAACATAAAAAAATGGTTATAAAATTCAATATTATATTAAAATTATTATTTGATGATTTAAATTTAGCCTAAAAATATAAGAAATAATTTATAATTATATATATATATATATAATTTATTATTTAAGAAATTATCACTTGCAATACCGTGCTAAAATTCTAGTATTACAAGAGAGTTTTCCGATTTAAAGTAATAATAATAATGCCATAAGAACTCAAAATGGGGCATTTGATACACCAAGAGGCAGCATTAATAACCATATCATCCCATATGAGCTGGGCTTTTGTCCTTATAATTGTTTTAAAAAATTCTTGCATTTTTTTCTTTCCGAAGTCTACACCAAAGGGAGCCAATTACATCTCATTTTTGGAATTTAAACCTATCAAAACTACTTTACAATACGTTTTTCTTACTTGAATATCTATACCTTACTTATATTTGTAGAAACTAAATGAAAATTTAGAAATTAAAAAAAAAAAAAAAAAAAAAAAAAAACTTCCAAAATTTATTTGTGAAATTTTGTTAATATTCACCTACTTTTTAAAAAAAAGATGAACTACTCGAAATTTGAGTAAAAATAAAATTTAAATTAAAAAAAAAACTAAATGGTTATCAAATAAAACTTGAAATAAATTAATTGAGTTCAAGAATAATTGGATATCGAAATTCAAATCAGTAACCTTTTAGTCCATGGATGCATACCTTTGCTCATCTATTATTATTGTTATTGGTAGAAGCAAAAATCATTATCAAATCATAATAAGACCCTGTTTAATAGTTTTTTTTTTTTTTTCAATTTCAATTTTAGTTTTTAAAATTTTAAAAACGTTATAAAATTTTTAAAATAAATTAAAAACTAAAAAAAGTAAAAAGATATTTTTGCTTTTGTTTTTGAAAGCATGATATCAACAAACAAGAGTAAAAAATTCAAAAAATGTGATATTTGAAAACAAAAAATAGTTATCGAACATGTTTTTTAGTTCTTAATTTTTAAAAACAGAAAACTAAAATCGACTATCAAACGTATACGATTTTTATTTTTTAAAATAAATAAAATAAAATAAAATGATTATCAAATTATTTAACTTATGAGCTACATTAAATTAATGCAACTCGATTTATGAGCCTCAAACGTTAACAAAAAAACAACCCAAATAGATTAACATTGAGGGTTTTGGACCCCTCACCCTTAGTATTCACCTAATTGTGGAAGAGGGAAGATAAGTTTGAATATCATCTTGTTCAGATCTCAATTTTTCTATATTAAAAAAATGGAAAGTCCAACATCAATATAAAATAGATATGGATTACTCTTTTCATTGTCGTGAAATCTCATATTCATATAAAAAGTGTCAATTCAAATTTTAATACGGACATATTCAACATTTATAGAAAGAAAGTGGGATTTTTTTAAAAAAGAAAGTTGACTAGAAACTTATGATAGCAATCAATTGATCCCAAGTTAGAAATTTTAACCTAAAAGGCAGCACAAGATTTGGTCCCTCAAATCTCTACATCCATAATAAAATAAAAACAGGTTTGTTTAAAAAACTTGGAAACCCTTTCCTCTCTCTTTCGTTCCCAAAACCTCCAAGCTGTCTCCGGCTATGGCTTCCACCCTAACCCTCTTCAGAACTCCGTTCATCTCCAACTGGTTTGCACTCATTTCCTCCTCCATAAATGCCTTCTCTTCATCTCTTCAACCCCACCGCCACCGCCACCGCCACCGCCCGTCTTCTTTTTCACTTCCGACCTTCCATTCATCTCCTCCATGGCTTCTTCCGCCGTCTACCGAGGCGTCCGCCGCCGCAGCACCGGCAAATGGGTCTCCGAGATTCGCGAGCCCCGAAAGCCCAACCGTATTTGGTTAGGAACCTTCCCGACCGCTGAAATGGCCGCCGTGGCTTACGACGTTGCTGCCCTTGCCCTCAAGGGCCAGGATGCCCAGCTCAATTTTCCCAATTTGGCTTCTTCACTTCCCGTTCCCGCTTCTCGGTCTCCCTCCGATATTCAAGCCGTTGCCGCCTCGGCTGCTGCTGCGCTTGGAGCAGCTGCAGCGGCAATGGAGGCACGGGGTGGAGCCAGTGCGAGCGACGGGTATCGGGAAAGATCATATGATCAAGGAGAGGTCGCGAATCATTTTGTGGACGAGGATTTGATCTTTGATATGCCTAATGTTCTTGTGAATATGGCGGAAGGGATGCTTCTTAGCCCTCCTCGTTTCAACGGCCACGGCGGAGATGATAGTCGAGACGATTACGGCGATCAAAACCTTTGGAATTTTTACTGAGTAATTATATAATATATACATACATATATATTATGTATAAAAATATAGGCTTTGTATTTCCATATAGTGTATATATATATACACATAATGGAAGGTGTTGTTATATTGTACCCCTCATATAAGTTTCTTGAATTATACTTCTTATTCCTTTCAAGTAAAATTCGATTGAACATATTTTTGTTTTCCAAGAATTTGAAGTGAGAAGAAGCAACCAAACAAACCCTTTCAAAGTTTTTTTTTTTTTTTGAACCGATTCTTGGATCGAACCTGTGATGTTGGTGTTGAAGAAATTATTGCGCAACTTATCCATTTTTTTTTCTAAAAGAAAGTAGAAATTGAAACCCCATAATATAAGTTATATATATATTTGTAGTGAAATTTGAAGAACCGCCATGGTTGAGGTTGATTTGAGTGTATAAAATAAGAGTATTTAGAGACATAAAGTGGTTGAGATTTGGCTGCGGTTTCTCCATTGAAAAGGAGAGCAGTCGGTTGGTGGAAGAACCAAAATAGCAAGTTGGATGGTTACAGTTACAGTTGATTAATCATCACAACTTTCATTCAATGTGGACTTTTTTCTAAACCTTGTTTGTGGTTGTCATTTTATCCAATATTTAATTTTATGGATATGAAGATTTTTAATTTGATAATACTTTATCCACTCACTTTTTTCTTTTTCTTTTTTGTAGTTGAGTGTCAAGCAAGAATGCACATTTGTTGGTTAGAGGTTGGTTTAGTGGTTAGTTTGTAGAACTTCTCCTGCTATAATGAGAGTTATTTGGTTCATATATTGTTAGTGCAACTTACTACTGTTTGAAATATATTGGACAAGTGGAGACATGCATAATAATATTACAAGTGGATCTCGAACCTTAGATTTCAAAAGTTACATTTCCTCAAAATCTAAATCTTCAACCAACTGTGTCACTCCTTAGGAATTGTGTTATCTTTGTTCTTGAACACAAGCCCTATCCTTTATTTAAATAAAGGGTAGTTTAGTCTCACATTAGTTAAATAGGAGGTAGAGGGTTAAATTCAAGAGCTACTTCTTATTTAATTAATGCGGGACTACACTATATTTATATACCCAACTATCCTATATTTATATACCCAACTATCCTTTCATCATATAGAGTACCACATATATGTATTTTTCATTGAAAATATTTTTTTTTAAATCGAATTACATTTAAATTCACAAAAAATTTAACCCCTAAATCCTTTTGAATTATAGTTGAAACCCACTAAAAAGCTCAACCACAAGATCCATTTGAATTAGTTTTGAGCACTCAAACAACTACCTTTCACTGGAGCATTATTTCACCAGCATCTTTCACCAGAACACTTCCATAAATACTCATCGGCAAAGAGCACTTCATAAGACTCAATAACGGATTTACTATAACTAACTATAACATATGTTAGTTGAGGCTTATATTATATTTAAATATATATATATATGTATGTGTGTGTGACTGTCAGGTCAGCTTACGCTGAACTTGGACTATTCTCATGAGACATCACATGATCTTTCAATATTTGGATGCCAAAAAAATTCGTAATAAATTAATTCATAGATAGGTAGTCATCATGAATTAAACTCACAACTATTTAGTTTCTTAATGTCATTTTATTTTTTACCACTAAGTACTCACCTACGGTGATTCATTTAAGACTCATATTCTTTGTTCGGCACTTGAGAATTCTACCAATATGGCTGAGTTAAGGGCTCCACTCTAATACCATTTGTTGAGGACGACAACCTAGAATGATTTCTAGATTAGTTTAGTATTATCTACTTTAAATAATAAACACTCATAGTTTTTTTAGCCAAAATGCATACCTTATTGTATGGTTGGTTCTCCCTATTAAATAAAAAATCTACCTTTTTATTAAACTTTTTTTTTTTTTGAGAATTTTTATTAAACTATGGGACTATACTTTATTTGTATTTTTTATCATGGCCTATTTTCACTAACTTATCTACTTAAAATTTCATGTCTGATGGCTTTTGAAATTAAAGAAGACATGGATTCCATCTATATGACGGCCAGACAATTATATAAATTAATTTTTTTTAATGTATTTTTATAATAAAGAGATTATGGGTTCAAATTCCTTATCGATAATTGTACTAAAAAGAAGTTAGTTTAAGAGCTCATGTATTGAGGCCAATCAAAAACATATATAATTAAATAATGGCATATTTTCTCAACCCAAAAGGCCATAGTTAATTCTATTTCTAACTCTGTTAATGGAGAGGTTTGTGTTTGAATTTCAATGGCAACTAAAAAAAATCTTGATTTTTAAAAAAATATTTTTTTCAATTCTGAAAAGATTCAAATTCTTTGTGGAACACATTAATGCCCTAGAGTTATTACTTTTCTTGGTCTTTAAACTAAGATTTATTTATGCTTTAATTTTAAATTTTATAAATGAAGTTTGTTTGATAACCACTTCTTTTTTATTATTATGTGTATAAAACTATTTAAAAAATATTAGCTATATTATTTCTTCTCGGTCTCCCTCTCCCAAACAATTTCCCCTTAGTAAAAGAACAAATCCTAACTAGTAAATTCCACACCAAACCGACGAGTAATTTTAAGAAAAGAAAATTGTATTTCTAAAAAATCTAATTTTTATCCATCAACAAATTCAACTATACTGTACATTTTTATTGAGTCACATTTTAAAAGAGTTTTTTAATTTAAATTATAAGTTAAGTATCTAAAATTTAAATTTTATATTTATTTGGTGCATCAACTTTCAAAAGTGTACCTATCATTTTTCCCCCAATTTTATGTTCATTAGTTCTTGAACTCTTAATTTTGTATTTAATATACTTATTCAGTTTTATTATTTTTTAAAAAAAAATAAATGATATATTAAATTTGAATTTCATCTAGCCCCAAATTTTCAATATTCATTTTTTTAAAGATAAAAAATTTAAGTTTATAATTTTAAAAGTTCAGAAAAAAAAATAGACTTGAAACTTTAAAACTATGAAACTAAAATTTTAATTTGCATATTTGAAAAAATTTTAGAATATTTATTTAAATATAATATATTTTTTTCTTCATTATTTATCTTTTTCCCTCTATATTTCTAGATTTTGCATAGTTTTTTTTTTTTTTTTTGATAAAGGAAGTTTTTTAGTTTTCTTTTGTTGCAAATAATTTAATTTGTCGATGTCATATTCGTAGTCTCTTGAGATAAGAAGCTGAGAGTGAATAATGGGAATGTCTGTAGAGAAACGTAACACCGACCCTTCACCTTCCTTTTAAATTAATGCCAATTTTTTAAGTTCATGTACATACAATTAATGAACGTTTCAAAAAAAAAATCCACATAAAATTTAAGGATAAAATATTCAATTTTTATCTCAGTGAATAATTTTGTGTCTAATGATAAGGAAATTGTGTGTTTGGGTGCAATACAGACCTTTAAATTTTGTGCCTAATAATAATAAGACTAAAGATATTTATAAGGAAAAAAAAAAAAAAAAAAAAAAAAAAAGGAAAAGTACACCTATGAAAAAGGTTTAAAATTTAAGCAGCAATATTCCATTTTTATTTCAGTGAGTAATTTGATGTCTAGTTTTATGTCAATGATTTATGTTGATGGCGCAGTGTTCACCTTAAAAATAAAATTCATGACGCTTATTTTTTGCTTTTTTCCAAAAATCTCATATCAATTTAGATGAATGGCCTCGTTGTTATACTCATTGTGTGATACTATTTTATTTGAATAGGTGGGTGGCGCGATTAGATATTTGATTTGGTGTTAATTTATCTCCACGTTACGGTTCGATCCTTGAAATCGATATTTATAATTTACTGTTTTTGTTTTCAAACCTCACATTTCATTTTGATTTTTTAGTTTTTTACTATTTATAAAAATTAGGCTTCGTTTGGTAACCATTTAACTTTTAAATGGGGCTTAAAAAATTTGCTTTCAACCATATTTATGTTTGGAGAATTTGCAAGTATAATAAAAAAAAATGACAAAATATTTCCATCTATAGCACAAAATCCAAAATAATTTCATTTGTAGCAGAAAATTCAAATTGACTTCTATCACTTGTTGAGTTCTATTAGTGATAGAATTCAATCAATGATAAACTCATTCTATCACTCTTTAAGTTTTCTATCAGTGATAGAAATCTAAATTGAGTTATATCACTAGGTGAGTGATAGAAATAAATATGCTATAGATGAATTATTTTAAAAATTATACTGCAAATATAATACAAAAGATAGAATGTGCTGCCGATAGTAAATTCTTTTATTTTGTCACCAAATAAATAAAATCTAACCCGTCAATAAAATTTCATATTTAATTTTCGTCGGCTTTGACTTTCAATTCCTTGTATATAAAGGAGACCTTTTACAAGGGGCCCTCGAAGAAAAAAAAGGACCATGTTGTTTTATTTTATGACAAATAAATTTGGATGCATTAATTTTTTTTAATTTTGGAAAAGGGAAATGATTAAAGAAAAATTATTTTAGGTGACAATTTTTTTGTCCCTTGTACAGACGGGACTAGTGTTCTAAATTAAATGAAAGTCAAGTACCAATTTTAAATATTGATCCAGAAAATTATAATTATGGTGTTGAAATGAATTATCATCAAATAATAAAATCAACACGTCAATAAAATTTTCAAATAATATGATTTGGCTCGATTTGTGGGTTAGTTTTAAGATGATCCTTGGGATTCATTGTTTTGTCATTTTGTTAATTTTTTTAAGAAGTATTGTTGTATATTTTGTTTCGTCACCAAATGGTTCAGTGACACATTTGGTTATACTAATTTTAATTTTTGTTAAACCATTTCAACTCCATAACTACGTATTCGTGCCTCGAAATCTCTATTCAGCTATTTTCACAAATTTCTGATATATTGCTTACATTTTTACAATGAAAGTTGGACTGGCCCAAAACCAATGAGAACATGTCCCGTCGGCTCAATATGGGCTCACAAAGGAAGAGTCTAATTCGTTAAACGGACCTAAACGGCCCATAAATAAGATTGATTAAAGCAGCCTATAAAAGATTGTATTGTAACTTAAACAACTAGTCAAATCTAAAAAGGTAATTAAGCACGTGTCTAATTTTTTATAAAATAAACATGAAATATCGATTCTTCTAGTTTTTTAAATTTATATCTAAATTTAATATTTTTGAATTTAGTAATTAAATGAATATATTGCAAATGAAAATTTTATTCTTTTTTTTAAATTTATTTGATAATTTCATTATAGATACACTCTAACAAATTCCTTGATAATTTGAATTAAGAAAAAATTAAAACTATAATACATAGAATCATATTTTGCCGATGAAAAAATAGGTTGAAGATAAAAGAAGAAAATAGAAAAATTAAAATAATTTTTAGAATCTCTTCGTTCATCTAGTCATTAACATATGCATACATAAAATCACCTTTGAATGACATTAGATTTTTGTATTAAAATTTTTTTAAAAAAATACTAAATACATACCCTACATGCACAAAGCATAATTATTATTTGACAGGTGGAGCTTTACAGTTCTTGAATGTTGAAAATCATTCGATATTCTTGTGAAACACAAAATGGACAAAAATCAAAATACATCCATCCCTAAAGAAGTATGATCGAATACATTCTCTAGTGTGTGTGAAGTTCGATCCTCTTCTACCCCATAAGAGCAAGCTTTCCACTCGGCTGCCATGACCCTCCGACTAAAACTTCTCCCACCAAGAAATCGGGTAAGTCTGCATTTTCATCCACTCATGAAGAAATATTTGAACTCGTTGTCATTGCAACCATCATGTGTCGTATAGTTGTCTACATAATATAATTCACTTCATTCTATTATATTGATCAGAAATACAAACCCTTACATATTTAAGCGCCCCAAAACTAGTGTCTCCCACTCGATACTAGTTTGCAAAGAAACTTCTTCAACTCATTCTTCTTTGACAACATGAACCCAACTTTTAACGCAATTGGGGAATTGGAACGTCTTAGTTGTACGAGTAAATTTCTCCAAGGATGAAGCAAATGTTATACATGCTGGAAAATCCACTCCACATTACTGTTATGGGTCAAACCTTCGCCAATATCAAGCGCAAATGCAACTAAATCGATAAGTTGACTAATTGTTGTATAATATACTATTTTAATCGTCACGGTCTTATAATTGGAGTAGATATTTATTTCATCCCATACCCATTAAAGACAACCGAATGGACGTGACTTCCATTGTTGTAGATCCAAAATCTTTGCGTTGTAAAATTTAGGGAGAATTGCAACTCTGTGGATCAAGGAGATCGTAGAATTATGATTTTCAACACTTATCTTGAACGTGGAGACAATCGATGTTAAGGGAAAGATCATAGAATTCTGATTTTCAACGTGGAATGTGGTCATAACTTTTTTTTTCCCCTAAAAATTCATCTTTCTGTTGTTGAATATGTTTATATAAAGTTTTTTTTTCAAATTTTAATTTAAATTAATAATAAAATATGAGATGGTTATTCAATATGAAATCTCTTTTTTTTTATTAAAAAAAACATAATTTGAATCCGATTAAAAAAATAAGATATTAAAAATAAAATAATTAGATATTGAAGGTGGTTATGTGAGGTTATTTCACAAATTTTTTCAAATTTTTATTTTTATTTTTTCAAAAATTTTAAAAGGTCTCTCAAATGTAGACTCGTGTAGAATTTTTTTTAAAACAATATTTATTATTAATTAGGTAACCTCGTAGACATGGAGAGGCATTATGGAGAGTAAAAATTCGTCTCTCTTTCAAATAGACATGAATTTAAATGCAAAAAATGGATTGACATTTGATGATTTATTTTCCAAAAAGTAGACAAAATTTTCAATTTATTTTGGTTTAGTATTGTCATTTTCTTATTTCTTATCGTTCTATTTTCAAATTATTGATGTCTTATCATTTTCATAAAATATGTCCTTTTTATATAATATAAAAATGTCCTTTCTAAGGCTAAGTCCATTGAACTTGATTGGATTTAAATGATATTACTTATGCTTATATACTATGACTATAACTATTAATGTGAATACCTTTTCGATGGAATTTTATCGAGTATATTTCAATATATTCACTTTTTATCATTTAATATTTTTTAGATATTGGAGCATATATGTATTCCACAATTTAATATTTTTTAGATGTTGGAGCATATATATATATCAAGGTGGTTAACTAAAAAGAGTTTATAAGATTAAAGGCACAGTGTTGAGTTATTTTATTCCGCACTAGATTTAGGACGACAGTAAATGTATTCCACAATTTTTTAAATTTAAATTTGTGTTTCTATTAAAGATGATTTTGTCATACTATTTAATTATGATTAACGAGATTGTAATTTATTTTATGAAAATTTCACCCTATTTAATTTGTTCGAGTCAATGTATTTAATGTATGCATGATAATGACCCTTAAGATCTTGTTGGATTTTTCGGCCGTTACACCTAGTTTTAGAGTTTATTTTCTTTCAAATTAATGGATCGGAGCTATTAACAAAAATTTTGTGGCACCAAATTATATTATATATACAATTAGGAGGGCTTTAAATATTTCATTTCAAAATTAATGGCACTAATTCAATTCTTATTTTTATTATTATTATTTTATTTTTATTTTTTTGGTTATAGATAAATTTTTATTATCTTCTTCCAGTATGGTACATGTCTCTCTTTCTTCTTTTAACAAATCAACATAAAATTGAATAGCCCTTTAACTATATAAACATTTTTCCTTTTCCTCTATTTGAAAATAACCCCAAACGGTAAAAAACTATTATAGTCTTGCCTTAATCAACAAATTGTTTTAACTGTTACCTAACATCGATCTAATAACCACTTCATACTTTTCTTTGAGTTTAACAACAATTGAATATGGTTGTAATCTAAAAAATAAACAATTTAATCTTTTTTAAAAAAATTATCTAATGATGTTTTAGTCATAAACAAATTTTATGTTCAATAAACTATACGTTAGTTAGTTCATCTTAATAATTAAAATAATGAATAAAGTATAAATCAAAATATTATACTGAGATTTTTATTCGAGTAAGAATGTCAAAGTTAGAATAGCCGTCGATTGGAAGGTCATATGATACCTTCATCTAACCCACAAAAAACATCGTCAATATAAAACATAAGGACAAAACAGTTCATACATGTGTAATTTGACTCATTTTAGTTCTACAATATTATACCAAAAGTTAGATTCAAACATTCTATCTATCGATCAAAAGTATATACCTTCTTATGTTTTATATCTAAGTAGATATATTTAAAACATGAAAACTAATCCAACATTAGAAAGAAAAAAAAAATCCAAAATACTTGGTGTGGAAAGAGGAGAATAAAAAAAGGTTGCACTAAGTTGGAAGAAATTGAGTAGAATTCATAAAGGAGTGTGTGAGCTAGGTTTCAGAAATTTTAATGTTTTTAACTAAGTGCTCTTAATCAAGTATAGTTGGAGGATTTTTTAGAATGCCCAATAATTTTCTGATTAGAGTGCTTAGGGAAAAATATTTTAATGACGGTGAATTTATTTAGACTCCTCTTAGAAATAACTCGTTTCGAGCTTGAAGGAGTATTGTGTGGGGGTAAAGACCTTTAAAAAAAGGCTATAAATGAAAAGTGGGCAGTGGAATAAGGATTTCTATTGGTAAACCTGCGATTGTGTAAAGAATGGAGCATTTATGCTGACATTGTGAAAGATTGGTAGGAAAATAGAAGTATATTCGAGCTGGTTATTGATGGTAAAAGATGGAATGAGGATTCAACATCCAACATCTTTCGCAAAGAAGATGTTGATATTATAATCAACACTCCCTTAAAAGAGACAAGACAAGGAATGATGACGAGATTATTTGGAATTTCAATAATAGTGTTGTTTTCGATTAAAAGTGATTATCATGTGGTTGTCAATATGAAAAACTGTCATGAGACTACTCCTTTTAATTTGATAGGATGTGGTTCTATTGGAATCGGTTTCAGAATATTAATGTCTCGCCCAAAATTAAACAAGGGGTTAAGAATCTTATTTCTAATTCTATTCCAACTAAATACTACATATATAGTTGATGCATTAGCATCAATGCCATTTTCCATTTGTGTAATAAAAGCAAAGAAACGATTATGCAAATTTTAAAAGACCGCAAAGTCTCTTCATGCATAGAAGAGCATTTTTTCTTGGTTGATTGAATTTGAAAATATTTTCAAGAATGTGGATAAAGGATTAGATTTTGGGTAGGGAGACCATGTTCCAAAATTAACAAGGACAAGCTTCACAAAGCCTCGTTATAATGTGGAGTTATATGGAACTGCAAAAATTTTGGCATCCATCCATAACCTCCAAGATATATTGACAATGCAATTAATTCTCATTGTTTGTCTTTGCATATTGTCCAAACAACTTCTCCAAATGAGAAAAAGGAAAGGACCATGTGGATAGCTCCCTCGAGTGACTGTTGGAAGATGAACACATATATTTCTTTATGTTCCTACAACGGCAATAGTGGTATTGGTTGGATTGTTCAAGATTGGAAGGGTCACCCAAAATTAGTGGAGTTGAGTGCAAGAAGTAAGAACTTATCTGTTAAGTTCTTGGAGTGGTTGACTATCAAAGAATGGCTCAAGTCTATTCTTGAGTCTAAGTTATCGTGGCTTCCTCCAATTTTGGTTAAGTCTGATACTTCAGTTGTCATTAAATCAATTAATGACACATCTCCAAACATTCATGAATTCAACAATGTTATAGTTGATATTAAAACTCTAATTACTTTGTTTGGAATTCTTAATACTCCTTACTTTAATAAGTTATGTAATAAGGTGGTTGATTTGTTAGGGAGTGTTTCTTCTTCCTATACTATTCATCTTTTTTGGAAAATGATGATTGTAATTGTTTGACCAGTTGATTAATTTATGAGCAAGACTTCCCTCCTTATTCATGAGGAGAGTGATTCTCTTCAACGCTATTTGTCAAAAATAAAGAAGGCCACATTTTTTTTTTATAAATAAAATAACATTACATGCCATTATCTTCCTTTTGTCATTTCTTGTCATTTTTTTTTCTTTTAATTTTTAATTGTCAAATCCTTCCATTTCATTAGTCAAGTCACCTTTTTTTAATCTCAATTCTCTTTCTTCGACCCTATCTCAATTTCATTTCATTTTTTAAAATCTATCTTTTTTTATTTATTTAAAAAGTTCTAACATGGAGAGTCTTCCTTCTTCTATACTAATCTCAACAATTTTTTTTATGTAACTTCTACACTATTTTAAAGTTTCTTCAATATTTTTCTTTAATAGTTTATACTTTTTTTTCTTAATTATCTTGTATTAAAAACCTGCTTTTTAATCTTTTGAATTTTAAAGTTTAACTATGATATTAAAAATAAAAAAGATTATCAAGTAAAATATTTGTATATTAATAAGTTGATTTCTAAAAACAAATATATGGAAAATAAAAAGTTTATATTTTTTTGTGAAAATTAATCAATGATATAGTCAAAATAAATAACGACATATGAAAAGAATAATTTAAGGGTGATAATTTTATTCTAAATGTAACCACATATTCTACACTATACTATACTTTGCTATAATGCTTCCAAGTATAGAGGTATTAGACAACTTTTATTTTTGTATTTTAAGATCTCCATTAAAAAATCATCTAATTGAATACATAGAGTGGATGAAAGTGATATTGTTTTTTGCATCTTCTAAACTTTTAGCAAAAAACTAAGTAAAATTTTTTTGAATTGTGTGACTAGGTCCTTCAATTCAAACTTCATGTTATTCTACTATGAAGCATTTAATACAACATAGCGATCATTTTTTTTAGTGGCAAGAAATGGTTAGCTCGTACGACTCAATCAAACTTGACTCTTCTACATTTATGCCATCATTATCTTCCAATAAAACATTTTTCTTCATCTTCTCCAAATCTTTGAGCAATTGAATAAAAGTTCGTGATGTGTGCTCAAACAATTTCTCATGTTCGACTGCCAGTGAAGAAATTTCGCAAGCCTTACGACATAAGTAGGTATAACGCTTTGCAATTGATTATTTACAATTTCTACTTTCCTCGAGTATTTCATTCTCAAATCCACTTGAAATTCTAGCCTCTTTCGTCCATCTTTTCAAAATATATGAAGTAGGAATTTTATTCACATTCTTTTTCTCAAGAACCTTAAGTGTGTGGGTACATAGAATGCCCATAAACGTGAATTTCATGCAACTACAAGCAACTCTTTGTGTTGAAGCCTCATATTTAACCAACCGATAATGTGATCTTCCAGAAAAGGTTACTTTGTATTCTGATGTATCATCGCACTTATCAATCTTATAGAGGCTACACATAAGAATATCTACATACTCTTTTTGAAATAGTTTAAATATTTCTGGTGTATATATTTATGTTGCATGTTGTAACATATCTGTATTCCTTAACAAGACTGGTGTTGTTTGATTCATTTTGAAGTCTGCCATCAATTCATTGTGTCTTCGATCTGCTAGAACTCTTTCGTAATGTTCAAGGAAACGTAAAATGTCATGACTTGGCTTTAGATATTTTTTCAATAAACTATTAATACTTTCACTTCGTTGTGTGCTTTTCATATCAGCCGTAAAAGTATGTCACCCATATACCATTGCCCACTTTTCTCGCAACTCAAACAAATCTGTTAACCATTTATTATCTTTAAGATTATGAGTGTCCAACATTTGTTCCCATGCTACCAACCAGTCATCTTCATCATCATAATCATACATACAACGACTAAATTCATGAACAAACTGATTTGATCTATGGAAGACATGACTTAAATTTTTAGCTGAATTTTGAAAAATATGTCAAACACACAATAGATGTTATGTCTCAGGGAAGACATCGCTTATTGCTTTAGCCATTGCTGCAGACTGATAGGTAAGAATTGTCCTTGGTTGTTTGTTTGACATTGCCCCAACAAATGTTTCAAACAACCATTTAAAAGATTCTATAGTTTTGTCATAAAGTAAAGCTGCACCAAATACCACTGATTGTTTATGGTGATTCACTCCAACAAATGGGGAAAATGGACGAACAGGTTCATTTGTTCTATAAGTAGTGTCAAAATAAATAACATCTCCAAATATTCTATAATCACAAATGGAACGGGCATCCGTCCAAAAAATGTTAGTGATCATGTTGTCTTCATCAAGTTGCAATGCATAAAAAAGGAAGAATTTCCCACTTGTCTTTTATGAAAATATTGCAAAAGAACTTTAGCTTCTCCTTTTTCAATTCTTGATTTTCGCTATTTGTGTATATAATTTCTATAATCGTTATCCAAGAATCCCAAATTTTCTCTACCACCAATTTCCCTACTCATTAGCTCCATTGTTGCTTTAATTGAAATTCCAGATCTGTCTACATCATAAGCCAACGCCTTTTGGGCACATGAAATTCTTCTATTGACTTTTAAAATATGCTTCATTGGTGTTCTAACCAAGTCGTGATTGTGATTTCCATTGAAAGACACTACTTTGTAATTGTCGTTCTTGCCAAGCAAGCATACTATATTAGCTTTACATCCTGTCCTTGAAATTGGTCGAGTGTATGAACCAATTTCTTTTCGCTTGTCTACTTGACGAAACCCTTCTTTTGAGCAACAAAAAACAACTCTTGAAATGTCTCCATTTTTCTTCTTTAGTTGATGTTGCTTCCTTACATTAAAACCAATTTGTCCTCCATATTTGACATAAAACTGATATGCATCATCAATAGAACAAAATTCCATTCCAATAATTGGCTCAATAATTTCATTATGAGTATTGATAATATGCTCTATATTATGATCTTCAACATTCTCAACCAGGTTACTAATAATAGACTCTGTATTAGCTTCCAAAGGAATTTCATCGAATCGAGTACGGATGGTGGACTGAAGATCATGTTCCAAATCTATCATATGCAAGTTTGTATCTCTTATGCCATCCATGTCTTCAAGAAATGATATTTGAATCACAATAACCACAACAACAAAAAATATTTGTAAATCAATATAAAGACCAACAATATAAGTCATGCGTACTAGGATAGAGAAGGATATATATATATATATACCAGTAATCGAACAACTCGGATGCAATTGATAGGTAGAAGATGATTGGAATTTTCTAACTTGATATTCTATTTTCTATCTTTGTAACTACAAAAATGATAAATAATAAGTCCTTCATTAACTTTATAAGCAAGATGTCCAATATATTATTAATTTAAATGAATCAAACAAGTATATACATTATTTAGCTTTTATGAAGTCATTAACATTAATAATCTAAGTAATTCTGAAATGACCGAGAAGACTATAATCTATCCTAAAATGCTTATCTCATGAACTTGACTTCACATAAATAACTCATAAAAACTAAGAAAAAACAAAGAGCAAACAAGTTAACTTTCCTTTTAGTTTTTTTTTTTTTTTTTTTTTTTGTAAAGGAATCTTTTAGTACTTTTTTAATCAATCCTATAAAGTAAGAGAATTGGATTCTCTTTCATCTCTTGATTATATACAATTAAATTTGGCAAAAAAAAACATAAAAAATAGATTATGAAACAATGAGGGTCTCATTTCCAACAATTACATCACCATCCTCTTCAATATTTACTTTTTTTCTTTTAATAAAAAATTTGTAAGAAAATAAATCTTTTAACATTTTACTATAATGTTCTATTTTTTGTTGTAGGACAAAATTATAATAAAATTTCAAACAAAAAGTTCTATGGAACTTCTCAAACAAAAATTATAAAAGAAAAGAAATTCATGGGTGATTTTTTTTTTTTTTTGAAAAATCATGAGAGATTATTCTTAAGATAGGTAAAAGAAACGGAATTTGCACTGTATAGCAACTTTTTTACCACAGTTTACAATTATAGCACATTTTTAAAAATAATTCTTTTATAGAAAATTCTGCCATTTTTAAAAAAAAAATATTTACCTTTTTTATAGAAGACTTTGATAGAATCTATCATTCTCTAGTGATGGAAGTCTATCAATTTTATCAGTGATTGATTTTATCGGTTCTTATTGATAGACTCTTGATAGAATCTGATGAAAGTCTATCAATTTACTTTATTTATTAGTAATTGATTCTATCACCCTTTATCGATAGAATCTATCGATATGAAGTCTATCAATTTACAATTTTTGCTATATGTGCAAATATTTTCATTATTGTACTATTCATGTAATATTTTATCCATTTTGTAATATACATGCAAAAATCCCCAGAAAGAAATTCATACAATTACATCTTTCACCTCACTCTTTACTTACTTTTTAAGAAAATAAAAAAAAAAATGTAAAGAAAAAACTCTTTTTAACATTTTACTATCATGTTCTATTTTTTTGTTGTAGGATAACATTTTAATGAAATTTCAAAAAAAAAAATCTATAAAGCTTTAGATGAGTAAAAAAAATTCATACAATTACATATTTCATCTCATTCTACACTTGCTTTTTTCTTCTTTAAATAAAATGTTTGCAATGAAAAAAAATCTTTTAACATTTTATTATCATGTTCTATTTTTTGTTGTAAGACAAAATTTTGATGAAATTTTAAACAAAAAGATCTATGAAACTTCTCATACAAAAATTATAAAAGAAACAAAAAACCATTGGAAGTTATTCTTGAGATAGGTAAAAAAAAATGCATACCCTTTGGAGCACATACAACTTTTTGTCCTTTTCCTGTGGATGATTTTGAAATCCATGAGTGTTCTTGACAAAAGGCTAAAGAGAAGGATGGAGAGAAAGCTAAAGAAACTTGATAAAGAATAGAAAATGGAGGGGAAAAAGGTGATTTGACTAATGAAAAATTAGAGATGAGACAATTAAAAAAAAAAGACAATTAAAGATAAAAAAAATTATGGCACATGAGGTTGATTTCATTTTAAAGAAAAAATATGATGTGGCCTCCTTTGATTTTGAAAAATGGCAATGTGGAGAGTCGCCCTTCTTATTCGTGGAGTTTTGCTCTTAATTTATTTCTATTTCAAAAGAGAAAAACCAAAATGTTATTAACTCTAAAGAACCACACATGAATGTCACTCCCACAGTCCCACTACTTGATGAGGAGCATTAAAGCCTACACACAACTTTTTGTCAGAATTAGAAATGCATAAAAGTAAGCAAATCTGATAACTAAATCGACAAGCAGGAGCTGCCATTAACCATCACCTGCTTCACTTTTCAACCGACATGTCGTTTTCAAACTCTGTTTTCCAAAGCAAAAAAAAAAAAAAAAATCATTTCTTTTTTAACAGAACAAGGTGGGAAAATGGGCATTTCAAAAATTAAAAATGTAGATGATGATGATGTTCATGATGGTATGTGGAAGGATATAATAAATTCACAAATCATAGTACTGTCCCTTTCATCTTCATCTTTCTACTTAAACCTATGCTCTCAAAGTCAGATTATATATTTCTAAAAGTAATTTAGAATCTAGATATTATTTGTGGAAATTTAAATATTTATTTCTGTGGAAATTTAATGAGTTAAGCAATGTAGTTCACTTTGCATTTCCTCCACCAACAAGCTGAATATTGCAACCTCTATCTCTATGGCTATTTCTCC
Organism: Sicyos edulis; assembly: GCA_036507275.1. NCBI lineage: Eukaryota > Viridiplantae > Streptophyta > Magnoliopsida > Cucurbitales > Cucurbitaceae > Sicyos > Sicyos edulis. The sequence continues at coordinate 43,168,517 of CM071847.1, read as the reverse complement.
CCTTTGCTCCCCATTTCTGTTCCATCCATCAAGTTCTACCTTCATATATTGCCCCGCCATCTCGTCGATGGCGCTCGAGTCTACCCGTTTCCACAAATCCGATCTCATGTAGACTCTCTTTGCCGTCTCTTCTCTCTCGTCGAGCACAACTAGAGCTCTCTCTTCATCCATAATGAGATTGCTGACGAGTCGCTTTGAATCTCTCTCGGGTTGATGAGGAATTTCGAAGCTTGAGCTGCCATTTGTGTTCTTTTTGTTATAAGATAGATCAAAGTAATGGCTTTTGTACTCGTGATCTTCTTCCTTGAGATGATCAATGTCGTCATTGTCGAGTTCGTCCTCCTCGTCTTTTAGAAGAAACGTCTCGAGTTCTACTGGGTCTAGTTCTGCTAGTCTCTCGAATCTACGAAGCTTTTTCATTAGCTGATGCTTTGCCTCTGAAATGTACGACAAAGATTAACATGAACAGATCAGAAACAGGCTTAAATTTACAGTCCCTGAATCTATGCCCTGTTGAATTCAACTTCAAGTTTTACTTTTACCAGGAATCCAAGCACAATAAAAGTTTAACTCATTGAAAAGTTTAAAGAGAAAATTTTGAAGTCCCGGTCGAAAACTCAGACATTTATGCTGTTTTATTTATTGCACAACAAACAAGTAGGTCCATGGCCATGAAGGTAATTCATGGCAGAAGTTGTACCAAGCTCAAGCTTCTGAATTGTACAGTTTGTGGTTGTGATTATAATGTAACTCCTTTTAATTGCAGAAGAAGACAAACAAGTTTCGATTTTAATGTTTCTTTTTAAGTAAGAACAAATCATTTGATGAGTAAAATAAGTTTTAAAGTTACTTTTTCTAGTTTTTGAAACATTACTTAGATTTTTTTAAGAATATATGTAAAAGGTATATACCAAAAAAAATGAAATCTAGAAACAAGAATAGTATTTATAGGCTTAATTTTCAAAAACCAAAAACCAATTAGTTATTAACCGAGTCTAAATGTTTTACTTTCGGTAGGAGGGAATTAGTAAATTCAAAATGAGAAAGAAGAAACTGCCTATGTAAAGAGTGGAATTTGGAATCTCTATAGCTCAAATAAAACCATATGCCTAATGAAGAGCTTGAGCTAAAGTTGATGTCCGAGTCTTTCCTTCTTAGGATCTAAAGTTGGATGTTCAACTCTCATGAATACCGTATTATCTCATTGTAAAAAAGGCTCAAAACCTGACTATATCTTTTGAAACCACTTTCATTTCTATCATTGAAAACATTTACATTTCCTACCAAAAACAATGAAGAGGATAAACTAGACAGTTTGGCTACTTCCTAACTAAAAAAGTACAAGATAATAAATGAAAAATGCTACAAAGACAGCTTTAATTTTACAGATGAACTGCATGTGCCTTATTACTAGAAGCAAAACAACTCATTTGTCATTGAAGTTCTTCAAAATCCCCTTATAAAATGCTAAAACAGTAAAATAAGAAATGAGACGAGGCCTAGTTCACAAGTACAGAAGATGACGATGCCATTCGACAACGATAAATAAACTGGTTCAGTGATAGAACAGCCTAATAAATTGAAGAGGACTCCCCACAATTATGACACATCTCTTACAGCCAAATGTGGGTCAAGATTTGAAGTTTTGAAGTAGTAGTAAAAGAAGAGAGCCAGATCTCCAAAACATTTTCCCAACAGAAGAGGCCATCCGGGCCGAAAACAAGTAATCAACAACCCGGTTGTGTCGAGATTCCTCGTGGTGTCGTCATCTAACATTCATCCGACAGCCAATACGTTTTCTCTTTATTCTAGTACAGATTTACCCAAATTCAAAAGTTTGCTTTGATTTCACCCTACCCTTCTGATAATTGAAATTTCCCCAGTGGAACCCACCAAAGATATCAAGTATTCATATCTTGTTTGTTCAGAAACAAGCTTATGACTTATGGAACTCTATTAACCATTTCTATAGTGTAACAGGCATTTGCATTAGTAACAAAGTCAAGTCATACATGTATTCAACAATATTTGGAGAAGGGGACTTGAATCTGTAAACTCGTGGTTACTAGGTTATACAAGTACCCATATGCAAATGACACTCGATAATGACTGCACAACAAACTCTATTCAATGCACAATGTTTCCTAAATGTGATTAGGAGTGATGTAGAAGCAAGCTTACATACTTTGTACAATGGCGTAGCTGCGTTCCAAATCGTAATCGTCCTCATCCTTGCCATCCTCGTAATGTCCCTCGTCGTCGTCCTCAAACGGAGGATCCAACACGGACACGGGACTGTTCTGTTCTTTCTCTTCCTCCTCATCCTCAGCTGGCAATTTCTCCAAGCACTCTACATCATTGACCTGTACATTTTTTCAAAAAAGGCAGGGAAAAGTTCACAAACTTACAAAACAAAATGTGTGTGAAAAAGGATCATTAATTTGGTGAAGAAGTTGATTGATTTCCATCTCAACTTTATTACATTTTTTTTTCTATTCTTCAAATTATTATAATCATGGATGTGGGTAACTAAGAGAATTAGAATACAAACGAAAATACAAAATGGGGTTTGTCTTTTTCTTGTACGGTCATAATTTTCCGGCGGTAATTTCAGATCATTTACACAACATTGCCGACAATTGGTTTTCTCCGACGAACCCCATTTCATTTAAAAAAAAAAAACGAGTTGTTTGAAGAAGAGAGAAACCTGATGGTCGTGTCGAGCCGGAGAAGTAGCCGGAGAAGAAAACTCCGGCGTTCGGTGACCGGCGGAGGGGCTCGATTGAAGCACAAATCGAAAAGGGCTATCGCAAAAATTACTCTGCCGAGAAACAGAGTCGTTCTCGTTAACCGCCGGCAGCGGCGGGCCGCCGCCGGGAACATTTCTATGGCAACCGCTGTCGATTTCCCGCCTCCGGGAACGGCGGCGAAGAGAAAACCGCTTAAGAAAAGAACCCAAAAGTCCAAATCCATTGGATTTGACATGGGACTTGGATCTCGCCGCCGTCGACTGTTTCTGAATCCTGAGAGCAGCTTCCAACAGCAGCCCCGCCGTTTTCGCCGGAACATGGAGGAAAACGGCGTTGGGTTTGCGGCGAGGGCTCTTCGCTGGAGAGTGAAAATGAAGGACCGGCGAAGGGGTTCTGAGAACAGGGTAGTCGCCGGAGGAGGAAAAACAGAATTTTCCGGCAAAAACAGAGGAATGGGAAATGGGTTTTCGTTTGAGAAGGGAGCGTTTATCGGCGATGAAATTGGTGAGAATAAACGGCTCTTGATCCTCTTTGAGAAGCTCATGTAAGTGCTTATGAGCCATTAATGAAGTTCAGAAGCTAAAATGTTGGGAATTGAAGATTTTGAAAAAGCAAAGTTGAAAAAATTTCAACTTTTCAGTTTGTTTTGGAAGCTAATGAGAAAGATGAATTGGAAGAAATATAGAGAAGAGCTGAAGAAGAACACTGGAATGGCTGATTCAAAATCAGGGATGGAAAATCGAGGCTAATTTATTTATAATAAAAAATACACTACGCAAATATCAGAAAATAAAATATTATTATTATTATATATAAAAAGATGGTTAAGATTTTTTTAATTTATAAATTAAGTCTTACATGTGGGTCAAATACTTTCTACTCAATTTGGTATCCTATTAAGTAAGTTATTCAAAGAAAGAAAAACTTTAGCAACATTTAATGTCTCATAGGTTTTTAAAATTTTAATTTTATATTATTTAGCTAATATGGTTGAAAGTTTTAATAGTTTTTTTTTTCGAGTTTAAAAATTAAGGATTTAATTTATAGGTTTATATTCAATGTTCTCCTTTTATTGGTACAAATTTTAAAAGTTAACATTTTTTTTTTTTTTTGAAATAAACATTACACCAACTAAATGAAAGAAGAGGTCTTATTAGTATGAAAACAACACATTTGTCACACAATCCTCAATTCAATCCAACTGTGCCAAAGAATGTATCAACCTATTCGTATCACGAGAGCACGAATGGAACGAAATATTTGTAAATTTAGAAACTAGAAGTTCGATATTTTCTAGAAGCGCATCCAACCCATTCTGACAAGGAACACTATTTTTCATATTAGTTCAATAGCCACCAAAGGAGCTGTTTGTTTGACATATTTAGGTAGGAGTTAGTAGGAGGAGTTATTAATTCCTCCTAAAAAACTTATATTTAAACGAATTTTTATTAATTCTTCCTCATTTTTACTTTTAAAAATAATTCTCATTTTTAACCATTCATTTTAATCATTCATTTATAACTACTCAATCATTTCTAACCACTTATTTTTAATCATTCTCTTTCAATCAATCAAAATAACTCATTTTTAATCATTTCTTTTTTAACTACTAAAAATAACTATTTATTTTCAAATCTTCATCGAAACAAGATTTCGACTTTTAACTCCTCTATACAAAAACTACATCCAAACGAGTTTTTGATACAATTCTCAATTTTTAACTCCTCAACATAACTTCTCAATATAACTCTTTAACTTAAAAACTACCTAAATATATCAAACAAACAGCCCCAAAACAGTCGGATGCTATTTCTAAGTTGTCAAATCCTAAATTTGCAATTTCCACCCAACATTTATATATAGCGAAATTAAAAGTTAACATATCATTTATATATAAAAATGGAACATTATGACAATACGACTAAGTCTCATAATTTTAAGTTTAATAAATTTCATATTTTAAACTCTTAAATTAATGTTTAAAAGATTTGTGAATTTTCTAAAAATTTGTCTAATAAATCAATAATAAATTAAATACAAATGAAAAGTTATAGATGTATTTGATACCTAAAACAAATATCTTTAATTTAATTATATAAATTAACGTGTATGGATAAATCTCGAGGACATTTAACATGTTTCTAACGAAAAAAGTTATAAAACAAGCACAATTATCAAGATATTTTCACATACCTTTAAAAATATTTCGCAAATATATTTATCCAAAGATGTCAAACAAATTTGCCACTCCAAATATCTATAATTCTAATAATTGTGATTATCTAGATTATAAAAAGAATCCCCTAAATATTAAATCTTTCATCCTCAAATATATATAACATAACATGTCAAATTTATGTCAACCCTAAATTCAAAAGGTATAATAATTTTATCAAATAAATTGGTGATGCAATTGGTCATCTCGTTTGGTGTTCATCTATTTCCAGTCCACGACCACAAGTTCGATCTTTGGAATCTGTATTTGTTATCTCTTGCACCCAATTTGTATTAAAAAAAATCACCCTAATTTTTTTTCCTACTTTTTATTTGTAAATCATGATAAATACAAAAATTAACTTCACAAAATAAAAAAAAGGGAAAAGTATACTTTTTAATCCTAAAGTTTTAAGTTTAATTTTATTTCAATAATATTCAAATTTAAAAATAATGTATCTTTTAGATTTATTTTCATGCTTGTTTTTAAAAAAATAAATAAATTCAAGACAAGATTTAGAAAATCGTTTTATTATTATATTAAAATTTAAAATTAAAACACTATATTATATAACTGGCATATTTGTTATTTTAACTAAAATTTAAAATCATTTCAATATAGAAGTAGAAAACTATTTGATTTTGAAATACAAAAACAAACAAAAATAACATAAAAATTGAAGATAAAACAAGATATAATCATCATAGATTAGCAGCAGAGGATCAAAGAGAAATTTTGAAGATCCAAATTATTATAACTTTAATTCATAATGGCCAGAAAATAATGTCAAAACAAAAATGATAAGTATAAGAAAAATTTACAACTTAAATTCAAAAAGTAAATGGATACAACCATAATATATATCAACTAAAATTATAAATAAAAATAAAGGGTAAAAATAAAAATATGGACAGAATTAAGTATTTTTTTGACATGGCAACATAGACGTTGATCACAATCTATTTTTATTTATTTTATTTCTTGTATCTTTTGAATTTAAAATAAAATAAATTATGATCTATATTGAACAATATGAATGGATATCAAATTATACATCATATCTGGGCATGATGTAAATATTATTCTTTTTTTAAAATAAAAATAAACTAACAATAGAAAGAAAAAAAAAGAAAACTGCTGTAACGAGAAAACGACAAGAGTAGTGTACATTAGTTTAATAAAATAATAATAATAATAAACAATGAATTGATTTTTATTAACTGCAAAATTAGCATATGACATGTCAGAAATGAAGTCATATGGTTCTGCAATGTCCGGAAACAAAAATAATTTCTCCATTTTGTTGAGGAATTTACTGTAATATTTTTTTCAAAAAAGTTAATTTCAGAGAACAGTTGAGGAAAAAAAAGGGTTGACTCTAAAAACGGGATTTTCAGAGAGATGACAGAGATGAACTGAGCTAAGAATAGTAACTAATTATTAATATTTCATTTATTTCTCTCTCTTAAATTATAGCTGCCATTGTTAACTTGTGAAGAAAAAAATAATAATAAAATTAATTAAAAATGGTCTCTCGCGGTGTGTTATTAATGAAATATTTAGTGAAATAAGTCGATACGTTTGGGGGGAGCGGAGTTTGTTTGTTGTGTTTTTTAAAACATATATTATAGAAAAATGAAATGAAAATTTGAAAGCACATAGAGGAATTTTTATGGAGTTGGAACTTTGTTATTTTAAATTTAGAAATACATGGGACGAAAAGAGATTCTGTCTGTCTAAAAATTAATGTCACAAACAAGTTTCGAAGAGAGTATACCTTTCGTAATCCAAGTATTTAATTAACTATGTCATCATTGAGGAACATAGTAGAAATTTTGTTTTTGATAAATTGTCCATTTAATCATAGTACCCAATGTCATGTCTTACAAACTCAGGGTATGCTCTGAGTTACCCTTAGACATTTTAGTTATACACACTTTAATTTTTACGTAATTTGTTAGTTTATTTTTATACTTAATTTTTTTTAAAAAAATTTAATTCACATAAAAATTAAAATAAAAATTACTTCAACAATATATTGAAAATTAAATTAGTCATCCTTTTAGTCAAACATTACTACATGTAATTAATGGATTTATTATTTCAATGACTAAAAGTGAACATTATTGAAATATCAAAGATAAAAATGTTTAATTTTAAAACATATAAATCAAATTAAAACTAATAATTTTGATTAATATAGAGAATTATAAGTAGTTGTGTCAGAAAACTCCCCGTTTTAGATATGAATAATTGTATCAGAAAACTTTTGTTAAATAAAAAAATTACTGATGTTGAAACAGAAGTTGTATATTAGGTAGCTAAATTTTTTATAGATAAAAATTATTAAAAAATATATATATTTATGTTTCAACAAACCAAATATGTGTTAGCTTGAGTTCCTCTAGATTTTGTGTGAAATTTTTTCATAGATTAATGGGTATGAAAGTTTTTCTCCTATCTAAATATCTCTAAAAAAGTTTGAGTTTTAAAAAGATGTTGAATAGGCTCGAGAAATTTATTAGTGCAAAAGAGAAAAATTTATATGATAATAATAATCTAAAGAGCAAAGGAACATGCAAACCGTCCTTTATTTTCTTTTAGTTATTAAAGTAGATGGAGTTTTTTTATTGAGATAACATTTTTTAAGTAGAAGAACAATGCATGGGAGTTAAAAATTTAAATTTGAGATATTTTAATTAATGATACATAACAATTGTAGCTCATTTAAGCCAACTTTAAAACATATGACAATGTTGGTTGGGATTTTTGTTAAATAAATAAAAATAATAAGTAGTAGTAGTGATTAGCAAGTATTAAATAAAATTAAAAATATTAATTTTGAAAATATATTATTTTATTCAACAACATTTAGGAAAGGAAAATTCATTTCTATATCTCATAATTAGTAGGTCATATATGATATCATTGAAATTATGCTCTTTTTGATTGATTTTGAAAATACTTGTTAGTTTGCCTCTTGATTAATGATTTTTTTTGTTATTTTATTACAAATAAAAGTATAGTTCAATCAACATGAAATTGTTACTCATGAGTTTGAATACAAAAATTCTTTAAATTAAATATATAATAAAAATTATAAAACATGCCTACGGACCATAAAAGGTCGTTGCAACACCAAGTAGAACTGAGCTCATTGGATACGATGTATGATCTAATAACAATATATTACAAATTCTAATTCTAATCTCAATTGTTAAAAAAATGGTTACAAGAGCATCCTCAAAATTTCAATTTAATTGATTTAACTCCTTAAAATTATTACAATTAAACCTTTAAAAAAAAATTAGTAAATTGCACAAATTTCCTTTAGAATCATACATTTTCGTTCCAATCAAACCTTTTTTAGAACTATATAATATTTAGGAGGGAGGATTTGAAATCATTATCATTTACACTAACATTAAGATGGTTACAATTAAATTCAAATTCTTTCCATCAATTTTTTTTTTTTTTTTTGTGATAAAAATGTTAACCATCACAATTGATTTGATGCATTTTGAGTGATAACAAAAAACACGGTTATGAGAAATAATTTTCAAAGTGAATAATATCATATTCATATGGAGGTTTGTCGATATATGTTGTCCCTAGTAAATGGTACCAAAACTTAACTCTTGACTTTATAACGTGAGGAATCAAGATTCCCAATGTAGAACAAAAGAGTGGTGAGTCTCGCATGGCTCGATATACTGTTTTTAGAGCGGTGGTATCCCGAAGTAGTATAAAGGAGTTGCGGCGAGATTTGTATGACTCAGTGTACTTCGTTTAAGGGCAGAATTGTTGGGAAATAAAGTTGTCTTACATTCTTAAGTTAAGAGGAAGATCTTTAGTATATAAGAAGAGGACAATCATCTCTATTAGTATAAATTTTTTTGGTTATATGGTGACCAAAAATAAAATCATAAAAAGTTATACCCAAAATGAATAATATCATATCAATGTAGATGTTTGTGGTTGTGGTTGTTTGTTCGTGAAATTAAGATGCAGCTCAAATTGACTTCAAAACCAAAATAATAATAATGGTTTTCAAATTATGAAGTTGATCGAATTAGGTTGAAGTGCAACAATTCTATAATTTGAGAGTTAATTAAAAATCTAAAGGTGGGATTGTAAGGAATCCTATAATATAATTGTTTTACGATTTTCCAAAATTAATGAAAACAGGACCAAATTGAAGAACATGCTTCACTAGAGGGGACCAAAACATCATATGACAACAAACAATTATATTACCAAAAAAATTATTGTAAATAAAACTCATAAAGCTATTCCTGAACTACGTGATTGGTTACAATCACATTATCAAATCTTTAATTTGATCCTTTAGTCTCGTGTGCTAATTTCGTAAGTTCTGCAATTCACCTTCATTCATTTTTAACTTTAATCAATTATTACCCTCCATATTTGTACTTCATTAACTGTTGTAATCAAACTACTTTATTAAGTGTTATAGTTAGTACTCCCTATTAGTTGATGGTGAAATTATACATAATTGGACTCCACATGCAATACTTTAACAATGTAAAATTGATTCATCAAATAAAAAGTTCAAAAAAAAAAAAAAAAAAAAAAAATTAAGAATGTGACTATAACAAACTTGTACATGGTTGACGTAGAGATGTGCATTTTCTCGGTGAGTGTGTGTCTGGTGGTTCTTCATTTTTAGGTGGAAGATAAGGGAGTGAGCAAAAGAAAAAAAAAGGGAGTGAGCAAAAGAAAAAACATTCTCATAAGTTAAACGGAGACGGAAAATGTATTATTCATCCCTTTTTTTTTTATCTCTGCCCCGTTTGTATTTTATTTATTATTTTATTTTTAAAAATTACTTTTTTCTCTTTTGTACCAATTTAATTTTTAGATAGAATATTTTGTTAGTAGAATATTTATTTAAACGAATATAGTATATCTTTTTTCATGAAAAATAGCTATTTGAAAACATTATTTCAAAAAAATATTTATGAAGATTAATATTAGAAAAAAAAAATTAAATGAAAAAAAGTCTCGTCTTAAGTCCAAGAAGTTATGAGTTGAGGGACGCTAGGAAACACAACACTTTTATTGTAACAACGTATTGGTATAATTTTCGTGTTCGACACTAATACTTCGAGACACTCTTTCGAACTTGACCAATCATAACCCGACCCTCCAAACTTTTCCATCCAAACATCGATGTCCCCATAAAACAAATGGTAAATTAAATAAAAGTTGTGTTAAATTTTTTTTTAAATAAAATAAAATAAAATAAAAGGTGACCCTGAATTAAATAGAAAATTACAAAAATGCCACGTCCGTGGCGCAAAGAAGCGTGAAGTTAGGAGCGTCATGTCGTCAGAGTACCGGACTGTCGAGTCCATATCCAATCCCACTACTCACCAGCTTTAATTTAAAATTCCCTCATTTTTTTTAATTTCATTTTCTCTTTTTTTCTATTTATTTATTTTTTACTGCATACTTCATATTTGTGGACAAAACTGTCCTTTTGCATAAAAAGAGTGATTAGTTCTGAAAAAAGACCCCCCCACCATCTCCATTCTTTTTGGATTTTGGGTCTACTTTTCCACTATCTCATATATGCCCTTGTGCTCACTCTCCTCATATAATTAACTCACTACTAAAGTGAAATGAAAAAGTAAAATGCCACTACATTACAAGATTTTGAACTTGAATACTTTCTAATTCATGTGCAGAACAAGATGATGAAATTTATTTTGTGTTTGTAACTCTTAAGAAAATATTTGAATTTTGAGCTAATTTGTTTTAAGTAAAAATAAGTTTTTGAAAACTATTTTCAAATTTTGGATTTCTTTCCCTTTTTTCCTTTAAATATTAGGGCTTCTATTTCCTATCCCACATTTGATGAAGTTAAAAAAATAATGAAAAAAAGTAAATGATTGAATTTATTCCAATCATCTTTCAAAATATAATGGCAAAGGGAGGAAATTAATTCACAACAAAAAAGAGAGGTTCACGAACAAAGAAATTATTGAATAAAAATTATCTTTTCTAATAGGGTGTGCCTATTTTTTTTTTTAAATCTCTATTTACCTTTTTTTATTGAAGACTTTGATAAAATCTATCATTCTCTAGTGATGAAAGTTTATCAATTTTATCGGTAATTGATTCTATCAACATTTATTGATAGAATCTAAATGGAAGTCTATCAATTTACTTTATTTATTAGTAATTGATTCTATCAGTCTCTATTGATAGAATCTATCAATATGAAAGTCAATCAATTTACATTTTCTACTATATGTGTAAATATTTTCATTATTGTGCTATTCATGAAATATTTCAACTTTTTTGTAATATACATGCAAAAGCCTCTTTCGAATACGATAACATTAGGAGAAGGGGTTTAAACCAGTAATTTTATGATTACCAATTTGTACATGGTATTGAGTTTAGGAATTGAGTTGAAGTTACACATCCTATTAAATTTTCGATAACATCATTAGTGGAAATATTCCTTTAAAATTAAATGGATCTCACTTTCTAAAAAATAAGAATTTAACACGAAACACAACAAACACAATATAATATCGAATACGAAATGAATGTAATTACCTATCATTATTGAAAATTACATTTGTTTATATTTTATTTAGAGTTTAGATTTTCAATTATTTTTTCAATTTAGTCTATTCCTAAAATAAACTTGATTTGAAATTTGATTTCTCCAATATCTATTTTTTTTTTTTAAAAGTATTACACGAATTCTACTTTAAGAATATAATTCGATATCCCCTAAAAAAACATAAAAATAGATACTGAACAAAAAGAAATAGCGAGAAGGGACCCAACAAATATTTCCAGTGTAATGTTATAAGAAAAGCGAACCCAAAAAACGACAATTTGGTGGCTTCGTAATTTTGCCATTTCCAAAATGTAAAATGGGACCCTTTGAAAAATTAAAAAAAAGAAAACATTTTTTTTCCCACAAACGACAAAATCAAAAAGAGGAAAGAAAAAAAAAAGAGTAAAAAAAAGAAGTCCGTGCATGAGTGCACTGCCGATTTGGTGCACTCGTCCACGTAAGCATGGACAATGGGGCCCACCGTGGACGTTTTCCCACGTGTGCAACTTCCAGCATCCAACACGGTCTGGAAATCTAACTGTAGTCAAAGTCAAACGCCCGAATACGACGTCGTTCCAACATCGTTAAACACTATATTCCGCTGCTTATATTTATATTAATTTAATAATAAAACAAGACTGGTGAATTGTCTCATAGTCCGAATCCAATGTTCAATTGGTCCCCACATACCTCTTACTTAACCTTTTCTTTTTTATTTCAATATATGTATATAAGAAATTAGAGAAATTTTGTTCATTTTTTATTAGTAGATTGTTTAATGGTTGTTATTTTATACATATTTTTTTTAAGTATAAAAGAGTTTAATGTTAATATGATAAACTTATGTTATTTTCGAAAACATTTGAAATGGAAAATATTATCAAGTTTTATAAATTTGATTATAAAAAACAAGAGTTTGTTGTTACTCATTGGGTTAACTATTAATTTTGTATTAAGGTTTATGCAATAAAGAAAAATTAAAATATATGCAAGTTTTTCTAGTGCTTGGTAAAACCCATCGTGTAAAGTTGATTGACGAGATTTAGCCCAATCTCGTAAAGTAGATTGAAAATAAGTCCCAACCATAAGTCCCAATCGAAGTTTTAAATAAGGTTAGCATTCGAATTAAAACTATAATCACATAATCCGATGGATTTAGTGGTCATAAAGATTTTTGAGAAATTAAGAGATAATAAATTTAACCAAATCATTTACCTAAAAATTAATTTCATATGAGTTTTCTTTTATTTAAATTAGTTTGCGTGCATGACTAATATCATGAGATATATTATCTACCATTACATCATTTAAATGTAAAAAAGTCGTTGTCAATTAATTTTGTAGATTACTGATAGAATATTTTGTTTTTGAAGCAAAGATTAGGTGATAGATTAAATCATTCATAAAACTTGCAATTTGCTTGTTATTTGTTGGGTTAAACTTATTTTCGCTTGTAATTTAGAGGGAGACAAATTGATTGGATTCCATGTACTTGACCATATTAATACATTTAGGTCTTTTTTTATTATTATTATTTTGTTTGTACAATATTAATATATATTTATAGGTTACATTTAATATTATTATTACTTTGTTGTTTTCTTGGAGGCCTCAAAGAGAGAGTGCAAAATTTCATTTGGAAGGATTTGAAATGTCACTCTAACAAGGGATATGAAAATCATAACCCATTCATATGCAAAAGCCAATAGTAAAAAAGATGATTACAAAAACTTCTTTTTAATGAAACATCTGGAGATTCCTTTGGCATTGGCACATTAAACCCATATAAACGTTATTAAAATATTCGAATTCTATCATTTTCATTTCAATTGTCTTTCACTATTCTTTTGTTTTAAAAAATTAATAACTATGTATGTGTCTTTTGTATTAATTTTATGATGTGTTAGATCGAAAAGTGAGACATATGAAATATAGCTCAACAAATTTGGTATAAGTTATTAAGATGAATACAAATGTTAGAATGTTTCACTATTCGTTTTTTAGACCTTATTTTAACTAAAAATATTGAAGTAAAAAAGAATTATTATACACCTTTCATATTCTCTCCCTATCCTTTCATACAAGGCTACAACTTACTAAGACCTTCTTTTACATGGATAATTATATCATGTCTTTATGACTAATATATTCGAAAGAATTTAGGTAATATTCCAAACTTAAACCTTATTTAACTGATTAAAGCATATATCATCAAATGAGAAGTCAATTGCTTGGAACATCAAGCAGAACTAACAAAAATCATATTAAATGACCATTCTATAATTATATAGATCACTCTTTGTTCTCAATTTAATACAATTTGTTACAATTAAATCTGTAAATATCAATTTAATTTAATCTTCCATATAAATTATATATGTATTTAATTTGTAAATATGCACAATGAAATATAATTTTTATTTTCATTTTTAAAATAATTGAGGTAAAAATTTGAATACATGACAGTTCAGACCTATGTTGATACATTAGAGTCACTTACCTAATATAGTAGAGTTACTACTCTTATTGACATATACCGTAAAATACTAAACTTGGTATAACAATTTTTTTTATTCAATGATAGGATGAATCAATAGTTCATTAATATATATATATATATATATATATATATATTTTGTTGATGATGTATATCCAAAGTGATTAATAAAGTAAATGCTTTTATAAAGTTATGGATGTCATAAATAACAATAATTAATAAATTGACATGTAAATAATTTGACATCACACCCGTTTTTCTTATTTGATTTAATAATTTGAGTTGATTGAAAACAATTGATTTGTTTTGTTTTTTATTTTCTTTTCCTAATCGAGCGATTTCCAAAGTGTAATAATAATAAACAGACCCTTTGTGGTGGAACACAAAATGAGCTTCTCGTTGCCTTCAGAATTTGGATGGGCCACAGCCCAAATCTGATTTATATTCAACAAATTGGAGGCCCAGCCCATGTTTAAGTTCATGGCTGCCACTTGGTAGTCTCAAGGGAAAAATACCTTTTTAGAAAATAGTAGTCTACGTCTTATCTTTTTAAACTTAATAAAATTTCTAAATTTATTTAGACTTTAAATCAATGGCTAAACAAAAAATCTGTGAAGTGAGATAGTAATAACATTCCCAAAATATCCTTAAATTTAATTTAATGTAAACTTAATTAATCCAACCGCTAAAACTCACTACTTCCCAAATATAGGAGTAAAATCTTTTCTCTAACTAATTTCCTAACTTTTTTCAATCGAGATTAATATATTTTTTTAAGATAAAATTCACAGTTAATATATATTATTTCAAAACTAATTTTTATATATTCACAGTTAATATATTTTTTTTATATATATTAGTTTTTTTTTTACTTTGACCCTAATTTTTTTTAGTCCACGGTAGCAAGAAATGTCCACGGGGTAGGTGGGGGAATGCCTTTTCCATCCTTGCAAAAAAAAAAAAAAAAAAAAAAAAAAAAAAAAAAATATATATATATATATATATATATATATATATATATATTTTGTGACGATCCAGGTAGAGATTTTTCTTAGAAAATGTTTTTCGTTCAATTTTAATTTTTTTTTTCATTATAATATTAAATAATTAATTTTTCTTAGAAAGTATCTATAAATTTCAGTTTTATGGTTAATTATTACAGAAAAATATCCATTTAAATGTATAACTTCACAAATATTTTTTTTTTTTATCAATTATGAAACGAAGTCAATTTATAGATTTTTTTTTTCAATTCGCTCATATAGATACATTTACATAAACTAGATCATGCTTAGGTTTTTTTTTTTTATCAATTATGAAACGAAGTCAATTTATGGATTCTTTTTTCAATTCGCTCATATACATACATATACCTACACTGGATCATGTTCAAGGTTTTTTTTTTATATATCAATTATGAAAATAAGTCAATTTATGGATTTTTTTTTTCAATTTGCTCATATCCATACATCATTAGATCATATTTGTATTTGGTGTATATATATTTTTATTTTCTTACAATTAAATTTTCTTTTAACGTCCGTGCCAACTTATGTCATACATACATAGATTAATTAATTATGTAAGGTCCATTTTATTATTCTACAATATTTTTTTGATATGTAAGAGGAATAATATAAGAATATGCATTTAATTAAATATTTTAATTTTTGTTTTAATTTTTCAAATTTAAAAAACAGTAATTAGTTAATTTTTTACTTATTTTAAAACTAATTAAAATTTAAATGTACTTAATCAGTCGAACATTTTTGTGATTTTTTATTGATTTTGGTGAGTATTATTTTTAAATATTAAATTTTATAAGTAGTCGGCAGTGAATCCAAAATTAAACAAACTTAATAGAAAAATAAAAATAATAATAATAATTGTAGGGGTATAAAAGTATATTACATTTTAATTAATTAATTAATTAATTACAAAACATCGCTTTTACACATTGATCTAAAGTCTAAATAAGTATAGTTATTTGTTTAATAAGTTCTCCCATTTCTCTAATTCATCATTTGCAATTAGTTTCATAAAAACTGATTATTACTGGCCACAATTTCCCTTTGTTGCAGAAACTAATTTGGACTTTTGAAGTGGGCCGTTTAGAAAATTTCAGGGTCCAGTTGTCTACGATTAGTGGGCCCAACTCCTAGGCCCATTAGTACGGCTTAATTTACGGACAGGTCCATTTCGGAAGTTTTCACAGTTCTTTTGTTTGGGCCTTATCTAGGTCCAGCTTATAATGGGCTGGGTCAACAAAAGGCCTAAGTTAATGGGCTCTACAATGAGCACAACCCGATAGGACACTTTTATACAACTCTAAACCATGAAACTGATTCTATTGGTAGCGTATTTGGCTAGAGTGTAGGTCTCATTGATTTTTTAGGTTGAGAGTTTAAGCTTTTGAAAAATATTTTTCAATACTATTTATTTATTTGTTTGTTTATTTTGAGAGAGAGCAATAGTATTTAGTTTTATCACCAATTAGGACGTTGAAAAGCATAACTTATGCATAGCTCTCGTTGTTCAAAAGAAGAGAAAAGGTGCCCATATGTTGACTTTATGAGTAGGGTGCGCCAGGGGTGCACCCAAATTACCCTAAAAAAAATATTGTCATTTCCAAAATAATTAGCATCCATGGTTATTTTGTTTAAATTTATTATTTTATAAAAACTGTGCTAATGTTGCAAATTAAGAAATTTTCTTTTTGAGGAAAGCAAATGTAGAGATTAGAAACTTAATCAAAGACAATACATGTCACATAGTAACTATTAAAAAAAGTCAATTTATGAGAAATATTATTCAATAGTAATTCGTTTTTTTAGTACTTTTCTTATATATATATATATATATATATATATATATATATATATTTTTTTTTTTTTTTTTTTTTTTTTTTTTTTTTGAACTTGCAAAATTTAAACAAAATGATTTATTATACCTAAATAAACATAGCTAACTTCCAAGCAAGAGGTTCGATCCTGCCACCCACACATTGTGGAAAAAACCTGCATAAAATACCCTGACTTCATTCTTACAATACCTTTTGATTTTCCAAAACCTATTCTCATCAAATCTAAACATATTTTAATTCATGAATGCAAGTCTCAAATCTCCATTGAACTAAAAATGAAATAAATAAAAAAATAATAAAGCATTGCCAAGCAATTCTAACACCAATCATAATGGTGTGTCAAAAGGGCAGAGCTCTAATACATCCTGGTAGTGGCATAGTATCCAAGAGGATTTGGATTAAAAACCCACTTCCAATATTGTTGAACTAAAAAAACATCAATTAAAATGGTTAAGATACATTTAATATTAACATACCTAATTCATCAATTAACTTTTGGGATTGGTAACATTTAAACATTACATGTATTCTGTTTTCAGAAAAAAAAAACATTACATGTATATTAATTAAACTTCACCTAATTGAATTTCTGCCTCATTCTAGAGAAAGAATGAAGTTGAGGAGAGAAAGAGAGGAAGAAAAGAAGGGGTGAGATGAGTTACAAACCTGTTTATAGGACATTTCCCTTAAAATCAGTTAAATGTTTTTGAGTAACTTCTCTAGAGGAAAAATAAACAAACAATGACAAATTATAAAAATACACCCAAAACACAGAACACCCAGATTTCAATAAATACACAAACCAAGTCATTTTCTTCTTTTTATACTAAATACATCACACACCAAAGCCTAATAAACAGGGGGTTATCACTTTGTCATCCGTCGCTGCAATCAATCAATCAATCTATCTCGATTCCGCCTATCGCAATTCATTTACCGAATTGTATCTATGTTCTTACTCAGCTCCTCCAGCTTCTTCAGCCTCAACCTCTCACTTTCACCCACGAGCTGTTCCCACCGAGAAACCAATTCAATCCGTCAAACGAAACACAGTTGAGAATATACGAAATGCAAGAGTTTTTTCAACTAATGTAGGTCATTCAAGTATATGCATATTATCCTTGCACAGATTTCAGCATGGTTACCCCCCAATGGCTGACGCGTCGAAATCGATATGGTTCAAAATTAATTGAACGGCCCCCCACCCCTAACGTGCAAAACTAGGCTCCCATTCCTACTCATCGATTATTTATGGTGTGCAGATGATCGAAAATGAAAGGGATTCAGAGGGAAGTTACCTCCATTAATTTTGTGATGAGCTGAACTTTTTCCTTGTTCTTGTCGTTAAAGGCTTCGAGGGCTTCCTTGTACTCTTTTTCCTATGACAGACAATACAAAAACCAGCTCAGTGGTCCTATTTGATATGGTAAGGTACAATAATTGAGATTCACAGAATGCAACATCATCTTATATGATCAACCATGCTTGTCCACACAGCTATTCCTTTCCCCCACATCTTACCTTCTTTTGACAAGTATGTCCCAGAGGCTTTAATTCCTTGTTTACCGCGTCGATCCTTTTCCGAACCTGCGCCACCTCCTTCCTCATTGGATCTGCAAGCGCCTCGAGTTCCTGGCTTGTTCACAAAATTTCCTTTCATAAACCAAAACAACAACCAAAAACCAACACAATGCAATAACTTCTTCGTGTTACATACAAACTTTTCTTCTACTACATGCTCATCCACTCAAGCTAATCTTAGAACAAAAGCCCTCTTTCGTTCGACCCAAACCGACATCGAAACAACAACAATTTTGTAGTTAGCACCATAATCTTCAAAGACTGTGCAAATGAGAATCTCTGGGGGTGTGTTTTTGAACTATTTGAAGGTCACTTGCACTTACCCATCAAAGAATTTGAAGAAAATACCCAAAATTGAAAGCTAAAGTTTAGATCAGAGCCTCCCATTTCTTCAAACACTTCCAAGTGACTAAAATATGAAAAATCATAACACAATCTCCATAAAAGTGTCTAGGGTTAAGGTGCAAGTCAAAATAATCCAAAGAAACCTTCAAATCTGACATAAAGCTGCTCCTAATCCCTAATACACAACAAAACTAAATCAAGCAAAAGGGGGTTAAAAAAAAAAAACAAAACAAAACCCATGTTCTGAAAACAAAGATGAACCCTAAAATTAGTCAGGTTTCAAGAGATCTCACAAAATTCATGGCAAATTCAGTACAAAGTTGAGAGGCAAAACCGTAGAAAAGGTTATGTACCTCACGGATAGAAGCGAGGCGTTTGGTTTCTTCTTCGACTCTGCCCAACTGGGCTTGAACCTTTTCTCTAACCTCCATCTTCTTCCTCTCGATCTCTTCTTCTTTGGCTCTGAAAGTGGAGAGAGCAGACCTGGAAATCTCTTCATCTTCCTTCGACAAATGGCTGCTGAAGCTTAAGCTGCCGGTGTTGTTCTGAACCATTAATTGCTGCTGCGATTGAGCTTGTTCTGGCTGCTGCATCTTCTTCTTCTTCTTCAACAACAACAACACAAAACCCTTGTTCTTGTTCTTCCAATTTTTGCTTCAATTTCTCTCTTCTTCTTCCTTTATTTCTGGGTTTGTTGCTTTCTCTTCTCTCTCTCTCTATTTCTTTTGCTTTTGCTTTTGAAATGATGGGGTTTGTGCTGTATTTTTCTATTTCTATTTCTTTTTTCTTTTTTTTTTTTTACTGTGGATATTGGAAGTGCTTATTTGAAAGTGCCAAGCCACCTTAGCCTCCCCCTCCTCTTCACTTTTTTCAACCAGCATTATTTTTTTAATCAAATAAATAAGAATTATATATATTTTTTGTGCCATTGAATGGATGGGTTATCATAAATAATAATCCTACAAAGTTTGAAATTCCATTTTTTAAGGAAGAGATATACTCTTTTTGGTCTTCCGTTTTATTTTATTTTTGTAACTGGTTTGAATGAAATTTTTTGAAGAGTGATTATAATAACTCATTTGCAATGACTTCTTAAAAATTGTATAACAAACACTTTCAAAGTCTAGTCTCTTAATTTTTATATTGTTTTATTTTAATTGCTAAATCTTTAAATATCAAATTTTAGTTTATATATTTAAAAAACTTTAAAAATTGATTCTTATGATAATTTTGAAATGGATGTTATAGGATGAAAATAGTTATAATATAATTAAAAATAAAATGAAAATATAGTTCTAAAATTTATTGAGAAATATGGTAATTTGTTTTAAAGAAAAATAAGCAACCAATTTTAAATTTTTTAGTTTACAAATCGAAATAAACAAATTTTAATGTTTATAGATTAAAATTAGACTTTTAAACATTAATGGTTAAATCTCAAAATTCAAAGATAAAATTTGAATGATTCAAAGTTATCAAAATAAAATAAATCTCAAATTTTATAAATTAAAATTTCATTTTTTGCTTGGTACTTTTTTGGGTTTTATTTTAAGTAATAAATTCGGTATCAATTGGGCATAAATATACTAAGATAAAAAGTTTATGACTTCGAATTCCTCGCTCATAATTGAATATCGTTAAAAAAACAAAATTGAATAATTTTTTTAACTCGACGAAATTTAAGAGATTATACCATTGGTAGAAGATATTGGACATGCAATCATACCCAATTCAATGACTTCAATTTGCTAACATGAGGCGGTTAAAGTATCTTTTTAATATAACAACTCCCATTTTTCACCTAACTTTACTTTCTAAGAATTTGTAGTTTAGTACTTATGAAATTTAATATGGTGTTTAAGGAAATGAGAGGAGCCAACTTAAAATGGAACTAATGTGAGTTCAAAAACCAAAAAGTATAATATATAGAAGGTAGGGAATTTTTTTTTTTGTTATATATATATACATACATCAGTATTTGTATCAATACTTAGGGGTATACAAAAAAATCGACAACTTAAACAACCTGGACTACCCAACCCAAATCGTAAGAGTTTGGTTGAATTATAATTTTTTTGGGTTGGGTTGGATTATGATTTTATAATTTTTGCTGGGTTGGATTGGTTCTTGAATTGGCTAATTTTTTGCTCATTCAACCCAACTTAACCCGAATTAAGAATATTATATATAATAGGAAAAAAAAAATTCAGTCCATAGGTTTTGAGTCGACTTTCAATTTGGTCCCTAAGTTTGAAAAATTAAAACTTTCACCCCTCACATTTTAATAATGTACCATTTTGGTCCTCGAGATAACGTAATATAATATAACCACATCCTCAATTTATTAAGTTCAAAATTAGTCTAGTCAACATTATGTTACTAACAGTTCTGTTATCTTCATGACCAACATGGTATATTATTAAATTGTGACGGGTAAAAGTAGGGACCAAATTGAAAGTCCACCATAAACCTAGGGACTAAAAAAGTTTCTTTTCCAATATAATATGTGTATATATCTAAGATAAATTAAGAAAATAGATTCTTAGCATACTCGTAAACTTTATAGAAAAAGAATATGCACTAATCAGATAGGTAATAGATTGAAATATAGTATCATACAATTTTTGTAAAACATATTTGTGAATTTATGAGTTGAATCTTAGATAGAAAAAATGAGGATAACATAACTCGAAAATCCAACCCAACTCGAAAATCTTGGATTGGATTGCGCTTGTGCATAGAGTTGGACGGGTTGAAGAAATGACCAAGTAGGTTGGTCCAAACAAAATCATTCAACCCTACTCAACTCAAACCATGTACACCCCATACACTTACTTTGACTCTTCTTATGAGTTTCAAAATCAAATTCATGGTTATAATATTGAACTAGCTTACCGTCTAACAATTAAAACAACACATCATCCAACGTCTCGACAACCATCTATGATCGATGGTAGAATTGATTTAGATGATATAAATAAAACAAAATAACAAAGGTGTTAGCTGAAAAGAGCCAACTGCCAACCCTGCCATTGATGGATATGTGGTGATACCCCCAACATTACTGAATGAATTTTTAAATCCTTTTCCTAAAAATTTCAAATGCCACTTTTATAGGTTTTTATTATGCATTTACTTCGGAATTCGAATTTCTAATGTTTGTATAAAAACTTTGATCTTTTGATCAATCGTTTATTAATTTGACAAAATTTGAGATAAAAGTTTTAAATCGTTTATTGATTAATCAATCGAGTTTATATCAACTATAATTTTGGTTTTTTTTTTATATTATTACTTTTATAAGCTTGTATTCTCTTTATGTAAATTTTTTTTTACTATCAACTTTAGCTAAACATTTAACCAAAATAATTAATTTTTTTAATCTCTTGATGGAGATTATTTGTCCAAATCATTTAAATTATGCTCAAGTTGGCATTGAAAGCAAGTTTAATTTCACAAAAATAGAGTCAACATGAGCAATAGTTCAAGTGACATCAGTGTACACCTACTAACTTCGAGGTCATAGATTCAAATCCCCCCTCCTCAAATGTTGTATCCTCAAAAAAAAAAAATTCACAAAAATAGGTTCAAATTTTTATTTGCATCGATTAACCGCAATAATATATAGTTATACAAATTGTACTTAAAAAATATAGTTAACAATTAATTAAAATATTATTTTTGCTTCTATTTAGTTTTTTTTATTAGCTATTAAAGCTTGCATACACCATATATTATCTAACACATCACATCATGTTAGACAATCAAAATTTATTTAATATGTTACTCTCTTTTTATTAAAAGAAGGGAGGAATTTAAACAACTAAGATTTTCATCATTAATATATGTCTTAATTAATTAAATTATGTTCAAATTGATAATATATATATATTTAAAGCAACACTATTATTTTATTTACAAGTACTAACATAGGGATAAAATAATAGAAAAGATGAAGGGATTAAAAACACATTCCTAACTTTGTTTCTCAAAAAAAAAACATTCCTAACTGTTTAATGGAAACTACATTATAATTTCATCAAAACTTTGTCAATTAGAATAATTTTGTTGTCAAAAGAAGTAGAGTTTAAACTTTTTGTATTATCTAATAATCAGAAGGTTATATATTTAAATCATATTCAAAATATTATTGAATTGAAAAAAAAAGAAAAATAAAAAATGTAACTTTAGATTTTTGTTAAACCATCATTTTTCTTCAATTCAAGCCTTTATTATTTTTTAAAATAAATTTTGATAGTGGTTTAAATGGTATCAATAATGGTATGGGGTTTGTTACTTTACAAGTTGGTAAAGGGGCAAACTTCAACTAACTCTGCTGTCCAACTCCCTACACATGTGCATAGCCATACCTCTTTATAAATAAATATTCCTCCTAAATTTATATTCTCATATTTATTAATAAATAAATGAAAGGAACACCTTTCCAAAAATACTCAAATAATAAGAAATTATGGACATTTTTTCGGTGGATCTGTAAACCTGTTCATGTCTCCATGCAATGATTGAAAATTTGGAACTCACATAATCTCTTTGTATTTTCTCTTTTGTGGAGAATTTTTAAGAAACCAAAGTTATCAGTACATAGGCCCCATTTCATATATTTTTTGTTTCTATAAAATAGGTTTATTTATTTTTAGTTTGATTGTTTTTAATAAATTGAACATAATTGGTGTATTTACTTGAATTTAATAGTTGATCATATATCAAAAGCATCAACATCTATTATAAAACTTAATTAATTTTTTTTTCTTTTAAAAACAACAACAAAAGGTGTTATCATTAAATTTTCTCCCAAGTTTTAAACTTGAAATTTCTTTAGTATATACTTAGCCTTCTTGGAGACTATTACTCATTTTTATTTGTGTGTTGTTTCTATTGAAATTTTAATAAAATAAAAAGGAATATATAGTTATAAACTTATTTTTAACAAGCTAATTTGACTAAGATTTCCTAAAAGCTCTGTAAGATGGTAGGTTGGCAAGACAAATAAATTATTAGTAAATAATAAATTTAATTTCCAAAAGCAGAATTTAGGAACAAAATCTTAGTCATGGGTGTCTTAAGTTGTATCAAAGACTTTACAACTCCAGACACCCAATAAACTATTTGTAATCTCCTATTCTAGCAAAAATGTATCCACACATCTAGTGAGCTCTTATTCTTTATATGCAAAAAAAGAAGAAAAAAAAAACATGAGGGATTCTAAGGCAAAAAAAAGAATACTTACCAAAAGCCTATTGAGGTATGAAATCTCCTTTGAGTGTTCTTCAAGGGTACATTTATAACTATGAAAAAAGATCATAGGATGTTTTCACAAATACATAAACTTTTTATGTGATTTTATTTAAGTATTCAAATTGATAGAATCAAGCGAAGTTAGAACACAATTTATAAATTCATATAAATTTCTAACTTAGTTTTTAATGTATAACTTTCTTTTTTGTTATTAATTCATTCATGGCCCTTGTTATTAAGAAAAAGTATGATTGTGGCATTCTTTTTCTTTCAACAACTATATCCAAATAGAATAAAGAAAAAATAAAGTAACAAAGATGCTAATGGAATAGTTATCAAATTAGAAACCTTAGCCTTACACTAAGATTTTTTTTTAAAGTGAAGGCATCTTCATTTGACAACCATGATAAAATTAAAATGTTTTGAAATCTAAGATTTAGGTGTAAAGGGAGAAAGGTCCAAGTGTTGAGAGGGGAGAAATCAAAGTGGTTGAGGATTTGGAGAAGCCAAAATATAATATAATTATGGATCAGCTGCCACCAAGAAAGGAAAAAAAAGAAAAAAAAGAAAAAGAGAAGACTTGCTGTTTTTAGGAATCTTAAGAGCCAAGTCATCTAATAAAACTTAGCATTATATTTATAGCCTAAACTCTTTCTTATTGTGTTTATAGTATCTTCTCTCTAGACTTAAACCACTTTGTGATTGCCCCACTAATTAGTTGCCATAATTGAGTAAAAAAAAGTGTATTAAGAAGTAATTCTCTTTTTCATTTTTTGATTGACAATATTGAATTTCAAAAAGGGAAGTAAAATTTTCTAATAACCATTATTTTCGTAACTATTTGTTTTATTCATGTAATGAATTTTTAGTAAACTAAAAAATGTAAATATAAAATTAGGAACAAAAGTAATTATTTCAAATAAGTAGAACATAGATTCTCATTCATCTATATCGTAAACTTCTATCATTCAAGTTAATTTTTTTTTTTAAATTACTTTCATGAACATAGATTCTCTCATTCATCTTTATCGTAACTTTCTATCATTCAAGTTAAAAATAAAAAAGTTTACTTTCACCCAAATATATCCTTCCATCATGCTTGTCACTAAAATTTGGAATCGACTGAACTAAAAGGGTAGAACCCACCATTGCGAAGTAGGCGGAATTAGAGATGAAGATATGATTATAGGGCTAAATCATTGATAAAATTTTCAAATATTTTATACAAGACTTCAACAACTAACATTTTCAAATAATTCAACATTAATCGTAATTGCACTCGATATTGATATGATGTTTTATTGGTTTTCAAACGATATGTATAAAGATTGTTGCATCTTGCAGAGATTGTATAGGTACACACCAAGATATATATAAAATAAAACACACCAAGATATATATAAAATAAAACAAATTAAGAAGTTTGAAGATGGAGTGAGCCAAAATACAACAAAAAAAAACGTCCCACAAATATGAAAATCTTTATTCTCATATTATGCATTCACGTCCCAAGATGGGGAGGATGTACCAATTCTAAATCTAAAACTATTTTAGTCAAAGATCTTACTTTTTAAATAAAAAATCAATTAAATTTCAAAAATTAGATTATATTTTTAGACACATATTAAAAAATTTAAATTAAATTAATAAACCCAAAAAATATATAATTAATTTTAGGGGTACAATTATTTTCAAAATTTTATATTTAGACATTTATATTCTTTTATTAATTTTCTCAAAAGTAGTCCTCCTCTAAATCTAAAATATTAAAATGTATTTTTCCGTAAAAAATTATATTATTGAATTTAAATACCACTAAAACGGTAACTTTTATTTTATATAGTACCAGGATTAAGAATTTAAGAGAAAGAGAGAACCTTTATTATTTAAGCTTTAATTTAGTTGATTATTCTTTCTACTTTATTAAATTTGTTTCTCCCGACAAATCTTTTAGTTTGGCAGGTTAATATATTGTGCCATATTTAAATTATTATTTTGCTCAATCTTTCGAACTTTAATTAGCTATATTATTCAAACTCAATGATTAACACAAACTCAATGCAAATAACTAATATGAACAGTTTTTATGCATGTCAATTTCATAGACTAAAATATTACATTAATTATAAGTTGAAAGATAAAGAATAATTAAAACATGATTGTTTTTTTTTTAAAATAAATAAAACATTTGATAGTCCATGACTTCAAATGAAGTATCTAGAAAGTTTGTGACGATAAATTATCAATTCAAACAATACTACATTCATTCAAATTATTTTTTGGAAAGTCAATATATTGGAATAGTTCTTTGATCTAGAAGAACTTTTGTGATCAATGCAATAGTTTAAAGTTTTTATATTTCCCTATTCAATTTTCAAACACCATATTATATTATTGACATAATTATTTCAAAAGTGCATATAAGATAATGTATAAAAATAAAATCCATCAACATAATAACATTTTTTTTTATATGCATGACTCACTTTCATTATTGTCAAACAGATTTTCTTATCCTACAACATTTTAATTTTTTATAGTTTTCTTGACTATTAAACTAATAATTTAATAATAATAATAATATTGTTGATGTTAGTATTATTTTTTTTATATATAATTCAACAATATTTTAGAAGTGGAATTTCAAACTTGTAATTCTTTCATTACTAAATTTTATTTTACATATTGAGCAATGTTTTTGTTTTGTTTTTATTTATTTTTTATTTTTTGATGACAAGTAATGTTCTTGTTGTTGTTGTGTTTTGTTTAGTAGGCATCAACTTAATAGCAATATCAATTGAAAAAACTAAATATAACATCAAAAAAAATATGTTACAAAATATATAAATATAATTTTAACAGTCAAAGACATTAATTTATAATCCAAAAAGAGTTATGAATATCAATATTTTCTTTAAGTTTAAAAATACATAGAGTGAAGGAATTTAAATCTTACTTTTATTTATATTATATATTTAAAAAATATATATATTTGAGGGGACGAACCATAAGATACTATTATCGTCAGTATGTCAACTGTCAAACTTTCACTTTATAATCTTACTTTTAAATTAAGTGGTACATAATTTCTATAAATTAAGTGGTACATGTTAACGAGATTTTCGCACTCAAAAAAAATTTGTACAAAAAAAAAATAGATAGTATGATTACAAATTTGAGGGTAAGATTTTTTTAAAAAACAAAAGGAAGTATATAAATATTGACCATGGTGGAAATTAAGACTAAAAAATTGTGATTCTCAAAAAACAAAACAAAACAAAAAAAAGGCTAAACAATTGTGATTAAAATATACGGCCAAGATCAAAAGATGAAGATGAAAACAGACCCAGGAATCTCCTGGTGGGGCCTAGAAACGGTTGTTGATTCTCAACTTTAACGGCATGCGATTTCGTAATAATGATTTAATTATAATCATTTTTGGAAATTAATATTTATTATTTTCTACTAATTTCCCTTTCTATAGATATATTTATATAAATCATTTCTATTTTCTTCCGCTATATATTATATATATTTTTCGTAATTGTCTGTGTCAATTTTCATTTATCTAAATTATTTTTTAGAGAGAATCTTTTCAATGTTCCCAGAGATAAAATCTCTAACCTTATCATTTTTTAATATCAATAAATTTGTATAAAATTAATTTTTAAATAGATAACTACTGTATGTATGTATGTATGTATATATATATATATATATATATATATATATATATATATATATATTGAATTTATGGTTAATTCTATATTTCTCAACTCAATATTAATTTCTTGGTTCCTAATTTTTATTTTCTTTACAAAAAGATCTACCAAAATAGCCATTAGAGATGTTTAACCCTTTACCCATATCTAACACGTGTATTGTAAACTATATATTTTTAAATGGCTACAATATTGGAAAGAATTTAAAAAAAAAAAACAAAACAAAATGTCAAGAATAGATAGAAAACTATGAATTGAGTTTCAATTCTTGCCCATCTTCTTTTTGGTGCAATAACCTTCCATGTTCGGTCTTTCGACTCAGTCGTGTAAATATATAAATAAGTATAATTATTGATAAATCAATAATTAAAAAAAAAAAAGAGTGAATATGAATAACTCATTATTAAAATGAAACCCCTTGATATGGAATACAAGCATATTTCGACTGTCCATTAATAATAATATTCTTAAAACATTATAGTTCAATCCGAACATAATTCATTGGACAATGATCTAGTTACCATTTTGAAGTTGATAGTTTGATCTTTTTTGCAATTGTTCAACTAAAAAATTAGCTTTGACCTAAAAAAAGCTAATAATAAATAAATAATGAGGTTGAGCCCCAGTCAACCACTTGGTTAGTAAGATTGTTGTTTAACTAACTCTAATACAACTTTAACCCAATTGGAAGAGAGTTTAACCAAAATCCTAAAAGACTTATATAAACAAACTTTTTGAGTAATTCTCAAAAAAAAAAAATAAACAAACTTTTTGAGTTGTTGAAGTTACTCAATTCTCATTTTGAATATATATATATATATTAGTACATATTCAGGGAGAAGGGCAACTATTAATTTTTGGGATCGAACTTATGACGGTAGTGTTGAACTGATTTATAACTAAACAATGAAACCATTAAGTTATTGATCCATTTGGTTTTTAAAATTCTTTTTTACACTAAACTTTCTCATGACCACTTAAATATCAGTGGATGTGGTAAAAGCATCACATTGATATACAACAAGTTTTATTTATTTTATTTTTTTTTCTAGAGCACATCTTCTCCAAATTAAAAAGTTATAAATTTGAATTTTTCCGACCTAATTATGGGCGAATTCAAAAGATGATAAAAATAAGAGAAACTTGCAATATTAGTCAAATATAGAAAATAATTATAAATATGACCACTTTTAAAAAAAATTAACAATTATTATAATAATTATCATGACTTCAAGAATAATGGACAGCCACCATAGATAGAGAAATGAAGGTAGAGAGAAGTTTTTTGAAGAAGATAATAGTGGAGGCTATGCATCTCACAGCTTATAACTTTAAAATATACGGATTCTAATCTAACCTAAGGAGTCCATTGAACCTTTACACTAATATTACCATAGGATCCTAATGAGCCTAATATACTCTAACAATAATACTTTTTTATAATATTATATTAATAACACATAATTTTATACAATATTAATAACTACCTACACAAATACTTTATAATTTGGCTATACTTTGAGAAGAAGACAACTAATATAACTTCTCTAAAAATAAATTCTAGGCAAATTGTTGGTAAAGACAAAAAGTTTGTTCATTCAAAAAGAAAAATCAAAAGTGATTAAAAATTAATTTACAAAAATAAATTATTTGGCAAAATATTATTTATATATATAAAAAGGGAGGCGTTTTAGTTCAACGGTCGAATGTGTTTATGAGGTTAGAATCTCACCCACAAAATTTGTCCTTACACCGTTCAACTGCCAAAGGCGTGCAAGTTGCAATAAATAAAAATAATAAATAAAAAACCGCCCCTGGGAACGGGCCGTTGGAAGTCAAAAGAACGGCCCAAGTGGGCCATGGGGCCCATTAAATGGTTCAGCTTTTGAGAACAGAAATTGTCGCGGTTGCCCTCACAACCAAACAGGGTTTCCAATAATAACCCCCTGCTTATGTTAGTTTCTCAATTATGCCCCTTCAATTTTGAATTTCTTTTGTTTTTCTTTCCTACAACCGTTTTGCCTTTTTCAAGATTTGTATTTATTAGGGGTGCACAAATAATCGGACAATCCGAAAAATTCGAACCAACCTAACTCAATCCAACTCGAATTTATAAATAAAGGTTCGAGTTCAAAATTATCAAACTAATATAGGTTGGGTTGGGTTGGATCAAGGATTATCTAAAATTAACCCAATCCAACTCGACCCACCCGAATTTATTATTTAATTTAAAATTATGTATATGCATATTTATTTTATTTAATTATTATTGTTAGACTTTTTATTTTTTAATACTTTTAAAATTTTAAACTTATTGATGAGGTTTTGAAGTTAGGTAAACTTGAATTTCTCATTTGTAATAAGAATCTAGTTATGTTCGTCCTAAGTTTCTAAGAATCGAAAAAGAGGCATTAGAGATTGTTTATTGAGTACATTGCTTATCATGGTGAGCTTCTTTAGTTGCAAATTTATGAATCTGATAACTCAACCCTTCCAAACTTGAAAATAAAGGATTGGGTTGTGTTATGTCTTTAATTGAATTGAGTTAGGTTGGAGAATTGACCAACCTGAATTTTGAAAATTACCTTAATCCAACCTACATTCACCCCTACTATATATTACATTACAATGTCCAAAAATTGTTGTATTTGTTACGTTGTATAATGCTGGTATAAAATGTGATATAACTCGTCGTCCTTTGTCTTTTTTTAAATTTTTTTTTTATTTAAATCATTTATAATGTATTTGAAGAAACCAAACGTGTTATTTTCCTTTATTAAAAAAAAGGTGTTATTTTCCTTGTTTCAAAAATAAAAAATTGTGATTAGGAAATAGAAGTGAGAGATGGATGGTACAACGATGTGAAGAATAAAAAGCATGTACTAATACAATTGTAACATAGTCGAAGTAGGTATTTTTTAAAGATCAGGTAATTTGAGATTACTCAAATTGAAAAAATATAGTTATTGATAGTAATGAATATTTTCACATTTTTTTATAATACTCGTATTTATAATAAATATTAAAATATATTAATGATCATGGATGCAAATCCTTTACAA
This sequence comes from Sicyos edulis, assembly GCA_036507275.1. Lineage (NCBI taxonomy): Eukaryota > Viridiplantae > Streptophyta > Magnoliopsida > Cucurbitales > Cucurbitaceae > Sicyos > Sicyos edulis. The sequence continues at coordinate 43,137,625 of CM071847.1, read as the reverse complement.
TTTGCTTTCTACCCTCCGTAACCAGTTATCTTTTCAATTTCAAAGTATATGTATATTTATTTTCTAAGGTTCATTCACTAAGAACTTCAAGACTAAACAAATTTTATTTGGAAAAATCTTAGATAGTAGTCGTTTGATGAAAATTTTCAAATAATAAAAGAAATTATCAGGTCAATACTTTAAATTGACGGTATAGTAAGATGTTATTTATTTTGGGACCAAAAAAATGTTTAAAAAAAATTAAAGTTATTTAATTAAAATAGAAAAATTGATCTTGAACTAATTTTTTTAAATAGTCATATTTGACAAATGCTGCAAAGTTAAACTAGCCAAATTGGGTCATTCTAGACCCACTTGATAATTGAATAACAATTTGGCCAAAATTCCAAATAATGGAGGTTGAGTCCAAAGTCAATAGGCCACAAGCCCATACAATGTTCATGAAAACTCTAGAGATAGAAGATCTACTCCCCATTTCAAACCATATAGCCTAAAGAATTAAAACATAAAGAAGAGAAAACTAAGGGGCTGTTTGTTTGGCATATTTAGATAGGATTTAGCTTAACAAATTATATTTATGAGTTGGGTTGAGTAGTTAAAAATTGATAGTTGTAGCAAAAAATTCGTTTTGATGTTGTTTTTGTGTAGAAGAGTTCGAGTCAAAAATTTTGTGTGAATGTAAATTTAAAATGAGTAGTTATTTTTAGTAATTTTAAAAAAATGATTAAAAATTAGTGGTTAAAAATGAGTTATTTTGATTGATTTGAAATGAATAATTAAAAATGAGTGGTTAGAAATGATTGAGTAGTTATAAATGAATGATTAAAAATGAACAATTAAAAATGAGAGTTATTTTTAAAAGTAAAAATAAGGAGAAGTTAGTAAAAATTTGTGTGTATGTAAGTTTTCGATAAAAAGTTAATAAATCATAAAACTAAATCCTACCTAAATATGTCAAACAAACAACCCTAAGAGAACTACTTAGTGACCATTATCATATTATTTAATATTTAATTTTTTCTAATTTAATATTATCTCTTCTATCCAAATACAAATATTGATTATTCATAAATATTATCTGCACCCCAAAAATATATGATACCAACAATGATCAGTATTTTCTTCCTTCAAACTAGGGGTGTAACAAAAAACCGAAAAACCGAAAAACCGAACCGAACCAATGGATCGGATCGGTTTTTTACCTCAATATTGGATATATCGGTTTGTAATTTGAAAAAACCGAAAATATTGGATCGGTTCCAGTTTTCATTTTAAAAAACCGATATATATATATAGTCAATAATTAATATAGAGTAATCTTCTTTCCATTAATATTTCTTTAATTCACCCCTATTTCAAGTAAAAAATATCCTTAAATAATTTTAAATAAGTTAAAAATACTTCTAACCTTTAAAAAAGCTAGTACATTTACGAGAATGTTGTTTTTATATGAGAAATATTATTTTTGATATATTAAAAAAAAATTGGACATTGGATCGGATCGGATCCATTTTTGGACATTGAAAAACCGAACCAATGGTTCTATACTTTATTGGACATTGGATCAGATCCATTTTTTGAAAACCGAAGATATTAGTTCGGTTGTCGGTTTGGTACAAAACCGACAAAAACCGAACCGAAATCACCCCTACTTCAAACGTCTCTTTAAAACACACCGCCGAAAACTTAACTGCAATTCCAAGTACTAATCAGAAATTCACACATTATAGATTCTATTTATATAAAAATTAATACAAACTCCACTTTACTCCAACAAATTTATTTATTTTTTGTTTGAAATCTGACGTGAACAGCGACATTTATGATTTTTTTTTTCTAAAAAATATGTGACAATAAAAATATTGATAACATTTATACTGTTACTTTCATTAACTCAAATAGTGCAGATCGGTGGCCAAAGGGGATGTCAACAACAATGTTTCTAATGAATGAGATGGTGGTGTGATTGGTTATCTAGTTTGGTATTAATCTATTTCCACTTGACGAGTTTGATCCCTTGGAATCGTCATTTGTAATCCATCTTCCCCCAATTTGTACTTATTAGAATATTTTCTCCCTATTAATTAGTTAATGAGTTGTTAAAACTATTAGTTTTCAGTTTTATGTACAGTTGGGTTATTTAACTGATTAGATATCAGATGTAATTGTATAAATAACTCCCTTGATGAAAATGGAAATTAGCTCTGCATTTTCCCCAATCTTTCTCCAACCTTCCTCTTCTCTGGCTTTTCTCTTCTAATATGGTATTAGAGCAAAATCGAAATCCTTCTTCTTCTTCGTCTTCTTCGATGGATTCTCTTCCCAAAACTGTCTCCTCGCCAACCATTGCAGTCACCTCTTCCATGCCGCTGATCTTGCTCAGAATCCCTATTTCCTTAGTCATCACGATACTGCGAATCTTGTTCTGGTTTCAGAACTTCTTGGAGAAGACAACTACACCACTTGGAGCAGATCTATGCGTCTTGCACTCTCAATTCACAACAAGCTTGGTTTCATCGACGACACAATTCCTCCGCCGTCTGGATCTGATCTTGCTGCTTGGACTCGGAACAACAATGTTGTTGTTGCCTGGATCTTAAATTCTGTTTCCAAAAGTATTTCTGCAAGTATTCTCTTCACTGATTCAACACATGCAATCTGGCTAGATCTTCAAGAGCGTTATCAACGCAAGAATGGCCCAAGGATATATCAATTGAAACAACGTCTAGCAAATCTGGTTCAAAATCAACAGTCGGTCACAACATATTTTTCTCAACTGAAAAGTGTTTGGGATGAGTATATCACCTATCGACCTAGTTGTACTTGAGGTCTTTGTTCCTGTGGAGGCCACAAGAAATTGGATGATTTCTTCCATTTAGAACATCTGATGAGCTTCCTCATGGGACTGAATGACACATTTGGACCAGCGCGTTCGCAAATTCTCCTAATGGATCCACCACTTACTGTCACCAGAGCTTTCAATCTTGTGGCTCAAGAAGAACAGCAGCGTACTCTTCCTATCTTTCCGACTCCTGCCATTGCACTTGTTGTTGATCACTTTGGCACAAAAGGATCGAAACAACGGAGAGATCGTCCGGTTTGTACTCATTGCAACCGGATCGGTCACACTGTTGATCGTTGTTACCGTCTCCATGGATTTCCTCCAGGTTATCAGTCGAAATTCTCAACAACCTATTCTCCCACTAGCAGTAATTCTCCTGCTGCACCAATTGCTTATGTTGTCTCGTCGATTACTCCCTTTCTTTCGTCCATGGACTTTGCGCAATGCCAGAATCTCCTCACTCTCTTACAAAACAAGCTTGACTTTGTAAAGCCTGACGTCGCTGCTTCAGCCTCGCACGTTGCAGGTACTCTTCATCATACTTTGACAAGCTCTCGGATCTCTGGTACGTTATTATCGAGTTCTTCGATATTAGATACCGGTGCATCTGCTTACATCAGTTGTCACCGTGCACATTTCCTTTCTATGAAATCCATATCTACATCAGTTGTTTTACCTGATAATACTACAATTTCTGCGAGTTTTTGTGGTTCAGTGTTACTTTTTGGATCAATCCTTCTGCAGAACGTGTTGTATGTGCCTCAATTTGAGTATAATCTTGTGTCAATCAGCTCTTTGACCACGGATACTTCCTTATTAGTGAATTTTTCTAACACATCATGTACTATTCAGGAAAGGTCCACTTTGAGGACGATTGGCAGGGGTAATCTCTACAATGAACTCTATGTTCTTGAAGACTCAAGCATTAATGTTGTTGCTTCGGTAAAGAAATTGCCTAAAGCCTTATGACACAGTAGATTAGGACATATTTCTGATTCCTATTTACTTTCCATTCAAGATGTACTCTCTTTTGATTCCAATTCTTCTGAGCATAGTAAACCTTATGGTATTTGCCTCATAGCTAAACAAAGGCGTTTACCTTTTACTTCACATAATAATAAGGCTTCAAATCCTTTCGATCTTGTTCATGCTAATGTATGGGGTCCCTTCTCCATTTCCTCTTTGCTTGGCTATAAATATTTTCTCATTATTGTTGATGATTGCACTCGTTATACTTGGGTGTATATGTTGAAAGCAAAATCTGATGTTTTGACTATAATACCACAGTTATTTTAGCTAGTTCTAACACAGTTTGGCAAGCGTATCAAGGCTTTTAGGTCTGATAATGCACCTGAACTTGCATTCAAGGATTTTTTCCTTCAACAAGGGGTCATTCACCAATTCTCGTGCGTAACAAGACCAGAACAAAACTCAGTGGTAGAACGCAAGCACCAACATATTCTCAATGTCTCACGAGCTCTATTATTTCAATCACGAGTACCTTTACCTTTTTGGAGTGATTGTGTTTTGACTGCCGTTTATCTCATTAACAGAACACCGACCTCGGTGTTAGGAGGATCTACTCCTTACCAATTGCTTCATGGAATTTCTCCTGATTATTCTCAGTTGCGAGTGTTTGGCTGCTTATGTTTTGCCTCCACGTTGCCTGCCAACCGAACCAAGTTTGAGCCTCGAGCTTCTGCAGCTATTTTCATGGGTTATCCACCAGGGATGAAATCCTACCGCTTATATGACATTGATCAAGGAAAGTTTTTTGTCTCTCGTGATGTGATCTTCCATGAGAATGTGTTCCCTTTTCAATCTGTTACTTCTCAAAATGCACAACCTGATTTGTTCAAAAATGTTGTCCTGCCCTACTGCCCTGATGAGATATTCACAACTGAGAATTCAAAGATTATTTCTACATTGCCTGAAGTTACAGTTGTATCTCATCAAAATTCACCTTCTCTCAATGATCATGAGCCATCCACCTCAACAGCTTTTGGATATCACTCATTCCCCCATTGCCGTTGAGCAAAATGATACTTTTATTACTGTTTCAAATGAACAAGGTGTCTCCTCTATGGACCACCATATGGTTGTGCCATCTAATCTCCAGCCCTATCCCATCTCCATAGAAACCTCACCTCCCTTACCCAATCCTATTTCTGCTCCTCGCAGGTCTGTTAGACATTACAAACCTCCCAGCTACCTACAATCATACCATTGTAACCTACTCACTAATACTTCCATTCCTTCAAACTCCACTCGATATCCTCTTCATGATTACCTATCCTACGACAAATTATCCCCATCTTTTAAAGTTTTTTCTGTCAATATGACCACCCATTTTAAACCACAATTTTATCACCAAGCCATTGTTCATCATCATTGGCAAAAGGCTATGGCTACTGAACTTCAAGCACTAGAAGATAATTCTACTTGGAGTGTTGTTCCCCTCCATCCCACACACAAAGCCATCGGCTGCAAATGGGTGTATAAGGTGAAACTCCGTGCTGATGGTTCCATCGAATGACATAAGGCTCGTCTAGTAGCCAAAGAGTACACTCAACAAGAAGGATTGGATTATCTTGAGACTTTTTCCCCAGTTGCTAAGGTAGTAACTATAAGAGTCCTTTTAACTATGGCTGTGACTTTTAATTGGGTTCTTGTACAACTGAACGTAAATAATGCGTTCTTACATGGGGACTTAGAAGAGGACATCTACATGGATCTTCCGTTGAGGTATTCTCATAAGTCAATGGCTCCCACATTTGATGTGCGGTTAGTATGCAAACTTCACAAATTTTTGTATGGTTTAAAACAAGCTTCGAGGCAGTGGTTCGCTAAGTTTACAACCACTCTCTTATCCCTCGGGTTCTCACAGTCACGAGCGGATTACTCTCTATTCATACAAGGTGAAGGAAATAGTTTTGTTGTTCTTCTTGTATATGTCGATGACATCATTCTCACAGGTGCAAATACATCTCGAATAGATGCTCTAAAAGAGGTTCTCAACAAAATTTTCAAGTTGAAGGACTTAGGAGATCTTAAATTCTTTCTCGGTTTGGAACTTGCTCGTTCATCACATGGTTTGTACATGTCTCAACGTCGATATACACTGCAGATGTTAGAAGATGCTGGCTTGTTGGGATGTAAGCCTGAACCAATCCCAATGGATCCCACCATCAAGCTTAGACAGACAGATAATCTGCTACATGATCCCTCAGCATATCGACGAATGATTGGCAAGCTTCTATATCTGACTATCTCACGGCCTGAAATCACCGACGCCGTTAATCGTTTGAGCCAATTTGTTTCCAAACTGTGTCAAGAGCACATGGCTGCAGCTTACTCTTCCTTCTGAGATACCTCAAATCCTCACCTGGCCAAGGGTTAATGTTAAAGCCATCAAGCTCTTTTCAGATACGTGCTTTTACCGATTCTGATTGGGCGGCATGTCCGGACACTCGACGATCTACTACTGGTTTCTGTTTATTTCTTGGTGCTTCTCTTATTTCCTGGAAATCAAAGAAGCAAAAAACGGTATCTCGATCATCCGCTAAAGCTGAATATCGAGCTCTTGCACTAACTACTTGTGAGGTTATTTGGGTGCGATCTCTCCTAGCTAAGCTTAAGTTGCCCAATGTGCCTTCATTGATCTTTTGTGACAATGAGGCAGCTATGCATATTGCTTACATTCCTATGTTTCATGAAAGGACCAAGCATATTGAGCTTGATTGTCACTTTATTAGAGACAAGGTGCAAGATGGAACACTTAAATTTCTACTCGTCCGAAGCGAACAACAGCTTCCAGATCCTTTCACAAAACCACTTCCTGCTCGACTACTGCTTCCTCTTGTTCACAAACTTGGTATTACTGATTTATATTTTCTATCTTGAGGGGGGCTATTAGAGTATTTTTCTCCCAATTAATTAGTTAATGTGTTGTTGAAACTGTTAGTTTTCAGTTTTATGTACAATTGGGTTATTTAACTGATTAGATATCAGATATAATTGTATAAATAACTCTCTTGATGAAAATGGAAATTAGCTCTGCATTTTCCCCAATCTTTCTCCAACCTTCCTCTTCTCTGGCTTTTCTCTTCTAATAGTACTAAAAAAACAACAACAATGTTTCTAGACCGACCATTAACATTGGAATTCCGACAGTAACTTATACAATTTAAACCCCGTTTGATAATCATTTCGTTTTTTGTTTTTTGTTTATAGATTTTCATTTTTTTTTATGGTTTTTTATTTTAAAAAATAAAAAGCTTGTATGTTTGATAACTCATTTTAGTTTTATGCTTTTAAAAATGAAAAACAAAATAAACATGTTTGATAACTGTTTTTTGTTTTCAATTATCACATTTTGTTTAGAATTTTTTAGTTTTTTACTATTTATTATTGTTGTTTTCATACTTTTTTTTAAAACAAAAACAAAAACTTGTTTTTAAAAGTTTTTTTTTAATTTTTAGAATTTCTTTAATATTTTAAAAATATTTTAAAAATTTTAAAAACAAAAACCAAAATTGATTATCAAACAAATGTATTTTTAAAAAAGTAAAAACAAAAACAAAAATAAAAAACGAAATAGTTATGAAATGAGATCTTAATTTTTTATTTTTGGTTTTTAAAATTTCACCCTACGACAACTATTTTATCAAAGGTTTTTTTTAGAAATTTTAGTGAATAATCATTTTTTACAAAATATTTACAAATCTATTCAAAATTTAATAGAATAGCATCTATATTTATTTTATTTTTTTAATTAATTAATACTTTCATTAAATACCATTTTACCCTCAAGTTCGCCACCGTTCAATATGCCTAAAATTACCTTTTTTTTATGTTCCATACTTGTTTTCTTCTTGTCAATATTAATATTAATAATGATTTATAATATAATATTAAAACTGATTCATATAATAATAATAATAATACAATATTAAAATGTATTAATAATTATAGATAGTTTTAAAATTTATTACATGTATAATTAAATTTCTCATAAATTTTCTTTTTTTCTTGGAAAATTGTGGTAGGTAGTCACTTTTAACAAAATAATTACAAATCTAGTCATGTCTCAAAGTATTTGTAAATCTATTTTTTGTTTTAAATTTAAATAATAATATTTTTCAATAATACCTACTATACTCTTCTTTCTAACTTTTTTTTCTTTATTTGTTTGGAAGCCAAATCTATTCACGGCATTTACTTGTTTTTTTTCAAATCGTTTCAACCAACGAACTGGAGTGGCCATGTGGCAAGTTCTATGAAATCAACAATGTTTTTCCTCACACATTTTTTAAATAATCCATAAATCTTATTTATTGAAATTCATATTTATTTATTAATACATTATTATTGATTTTATGAAATCAACATTATCTTTCTCTCAATTTTTTTCATTAAGTCAAGAATAATGATAGCGTTTTAAACGTCAATGTATTTGAATAATTGTACTAAAAAAGTTATTCGAATAATTAATTCGTAAATTCATTTTCAATAATATTTTTTAGTTTTATAAAGAAAAATTGAACTGGATAAGTTCTTCCCACAAAATAATTATCAATTGGAAAATTTAAAATATTTGCATCCATAATAATTAATATGTTTTAATACTATATTACAAATGTTTATTAATGTCTGTATTAATTAATGATTAATACGTTTTAATATTGTATTGTATGTACATATTAATACCTGCATTAATAATTAATACAATTTAATACTGTATTATAAATACTTATTAATACCTGCATTAATTATTAATACAGTTTAATATTGTATTATAAACACTCACAAATACTTGCATTAAAGATTAATACAGTTTAATAGTGTATTAATACTCATTAATACCAATATTATAAGAAAGTATGTAATAACAAATTACTATATTTGTTAATTTTTTTTAAAGTGATGATATTTATAATTATTTTCTAAATTTGTTCAATATCGTAAGTTTTCATTCTTTTATAGAAAAATGTTATTATGAAACTGTGTAATCATGATCATTCATGTAATACTCTTTATTGAAAAAAGTAATGTTAAATAATTAATAAAAAATACAAATAAATATAAAGAAAAATATGAAAATAAAACAAACAAACAAAAAAATTCTAGAGTCAAAGGTAAAAAATAAGAGAAAAAAAATTCTATAAACTTCATGATTGACGAGATTTGTAAGAGGTAATTTTAAATAGTGAAATTGTAAGGAAGGTAGGAAAAATTATAATACAAGATTATTTTATAATGGGGAGGGTATATGTGTCTTTTACTTGGAAAAGGAAATTTCTTTCAAAACACGGTTGTCTAGTTTTGCTAAATTTTCTACTTGTGTATATTTTTGTAATTCTTTTCCTTATTTAGCTTAATCATGCATAAAGCCCTTTTTTCTTTAAAGAAAAACCCTAAAAAATACACAAAGATAAAATAAGATGATTTTAGGGAAGAAAGCTTAAGTGAAAATCGCATTGACCGAAATTGAGAAGGTGTAATTTTAGGAATTTGAGATTTTTTTTATTTATTAAAAATAGAAATTGTCGTTAAAATAAAGGATATTTTTGTCCTTTACAGTTAAACGAATTTCCTTAATTTTAATGATGGATTACTTTTACTAAATTTTTAAAATCAGAATGTTTTTGTAAATATTTTTCTCATTTAGCCTAACCACGTAAAAAGCTTAGGTTTTTTCTTACTTACATATCTACCCCTCACCTATACTTGTAGAAACTAAACCAAAATTTAGAAGAAAAAAAAGTAGCTTCAAAAAGTTTGTTTTTGTGTATAAAAGTTAGCTAATATTCACCTATTGTAGAAAGAGTGGAACACAATTATAAAAAATTTGAGTAAAATAAGTTTAAACTTCGAACACCAAAAATAAAAAATCAAATCGTTATCAAACACGATCTTAGTAATCAAGAGATATTTGAATTTTCCACTCTTTATTATTAAATAAAAAGAAATATTTTTTACTCTTTAATATATATATATATATATATATATATATATATATATATATATATATATATATATATATATATTACTCAACTTATTACAACAAAAAGATGAGATATTCTCGAAAAGTAAAAAATAAATAAATTTTGTACTGTATTCTGAAAGAAAAAACATTAATACGATTGTACCAAAACAATGAATGATTCGATGGTGCGATTGATTATTTGGTTTGAGGTTAATCTATTTCTAGTCCCTAAAAAACTCTATAAAAAAAATAATAAAAAAATAAAAAGAAGAGAGAGAGAGAGAGACCATTCTTTCTGGATTTGTACTATTGGGCCATCGAAGTTGGGTAAAGGGCCAATTTAATTCAGGCCCAAATCATCAAAATACGACCCACGTGGACGAATCAGACGCAGCCAGCTAAGTTTGAGATACAAACTTACAATACAAGTGGAAACACCGAAGAGAAACTCTGGCATGGAGAAACAAAAAAAAAAATCCACGCGAAATGAAATGTCACGTGGAAGCACGTGATACCTCGCGTGCCGGCGTGCCCTTTTTCATTTTTTTCACGTATAAAAATTTTTAAATGAAATATTTTCTTTTTACAAAAAAAAAGGTAAAGGGGGCCCACGTAAGGAGCTGTGGGGTCTGACATGGGTATTCTGAATTTATCTGAACACTTTTATGACATTTTTTTGTCTTTTAATTGATTTTTATAGAATTAATAATGTTACGGAAAATGGAGGATGGAGACGAATTAGATGACGTGGTAAAGTAGGGTGGGGCCCGGGCTAGGAGCAATGGGATCCTAGACTTGAAATTTGACAAAAATACCCCTACAATATGCCGACCTCGAAACCCTCAAATTTATTTTTACTTTTTGTATTCTTTTTTTTTGGGCAACACACATTTTGCTTCTTTCTTACACTATCAATTTCAATTAATAATAAGGTTTGAAATAAATTTGGTAAACTCTTAAGAAAATTTGTTTTGGTAATTGATTAGTTTGATTTTGAATATAATGGAGATAAAAAAGAGAAAAATTTACCTAGACATATATGTATAAAGTAACCTACTTGTTGTCACATGACATAAATTTTGCCACATATTTGTTAAATTTTACCTTAAATTTTTTTTAATAAGTGTAATATCAAAAAAGTAAAATTGAAGGTGAATATGTGATGAAAGTAGAACATTGTTGATAATCTTGTTAATATATTTACAAAGCCAAGTTTCAAATTTGATTGTACTTAGTATTATCGTTGTTTAGGTCTTTGTGTGGGGATCACATCAGGCAGGAGAAGTATGAGTAAGAACATATGTTTTACATGTAAGAGAGTTTAAATCAATATAACGGTTTGTTGAAGTGTTGAATTATGTACTATCTTCAAATACAAGTCCAATTTAATTAAGCATTTGTATTATTATATATATTGTATCTCTTCTCTGAGCATGGACGTTAGAGAATCACGTAAATCGCTTTGTATTTTATTTTGCATTTTTCTTTAAATTCTTAATTATTGTTCTATTTATTCCTAACCACGCAATACACATGTACTACTTTTGCTTTACTCTTTATTTTTCTTTTACGATTTTTTCTTTCGGGTTAAATCCATTTTAAGCACCTAAGCCAAAATTTGAAAACTCAATAAAAAAGAAAATTACATTTATTTTGTTTTAAATTTTTTCTATAAAACTAAATGAGCCGGAAAGATAATTGAAGCACGCCCCAAAAAGTGGAGGGAAATTTAATTTAAATTCCTAAATTTCAGACGTAACTAAAATATCATAAACTAATAATGTTTTAGTTCAACTATACATTTCTATAAATGGATAATTATATATATTTTTTTAAAACCGTAAATGGACCAATTTAAATATTAATATTTTTTATTCTTAATAAAATAGCATAAGTCAATATTAAGATCTCATAATTATATCATATTGGAAAATAAAGAGTCAAATAAACATTTAAAATATATATAAATTATTTCTCTGGTTGTGAATTAATTTTAAAATGAAACTATATCATCAAGTTAAGAGAAAAATCAAAGGTAAAGAAAGGAAAAAAATCGCTAATATTTTTAATGAAAAGAGGTAATTTTTATGAACCAATATATTGTTGAATTATATTATATTTTGTTGAGTGAAATGATATAACCAAAACGACACAATGATTGGAGACGGTCTGTTGGGGGAAATAAAAGGGCAATAGATTTCAGAAACTATAAAATAAATTGTTCAGAACACAACATAGAAAATCATAATAATACTAATAACAATAAATAATAATAATAAAACTGGGTTAATTAAAATGATTGTTGACGGTCATTGGGTTTTGGAGCCAACGTCAAAATGCCCATTTTTCATTTTTAACTGTCATTCTTTAATAGTAATATAATATTAGGCTGGTTAATTAAAATTTCATTTCCATTTTTATTCCAATATCTTTTAATATTCAATTTTATTTACATTTAATAAACTTAAAATTGTGTCTCAAAAAAAAACTTTAAAATTAACTATGACTTTCTGGCTAGCTTATAAAAAAGTGTGTATTAGTAATTATCTTATAAATGTTGGAACCATTAATTGCATATAAAATTATTAACTAATTTAAATTAAAAAATGACATTAAATTATAGAAATTAATTTTAAAATTTAAATAATATGACTAAAGTTAAACATTAAAAAATATATATGTCAAGTTGGAACAAACTTCAACCTTCAAGTTCTTTTAACATTTTTTTTTGTCGAGAAAAACATATTTGAACCTATAACATTAAGGTAATTTTTTATGTAAGAGGAATGACAATAATTTTGAAAATTAGAGAAAATATGGAAGAAAATAATTATAAACTGAGAGATTGATCATCCATATTTAAAATGAAGATAACGACTATAGAGAGAACTGTTAAAGTAATTATGAAGAATCATGATCATTAAAAAATGACCCTCTATCCCCCAAACATTTTATTTACTTAATTATTCTCATCCCTTTTACACCAAATACGAATGGAATCAATGGGCATTGTATATAATACATGCAAATAATATAAATTATCTAAAAACAAATTGTTGGAAATGGAGATCCAGGTTCATTACTATTCATTGATCTAAACTTCTTGGAACTTTATTCAATTTTGGATTGACGTGACTTTGGAGTTGGAAAAAAAACTATTTTTTTTACAAAAATAAATGTTGATTTGGCTAGTTTATGTTCCAATCTATTTGGTTTATTAGTTATATCTCAAAAATTATTTTGGTTAAAAGTATAACTAAAGTGTCCATAAGAGTTGAACTCAACTAACTTGAGATTGTGTTTGGTCAAAAGTTTAACCCTCTACTCCAGAATACTTTTTAACTAAACAAAGACAATATTTATGTTAATTGTGGTTTTCTTTTTTTTGGTAAAAAAAAGTGAAATCATTTGGAGTACATTATTGTGAAAATATCATACATTGTGAAATTATAAAAATTGACTATCCCAATAGTATTGAGTTTTAAATTGGAATCTATCCTTTACATAACAATATGACTTTAAAAAAAATCAATTAACGTTTAGAATTTGAATCCGTAACTTGATTATTAGAAGCATATGATTATGAAAAATATGATATCTTTGGAATACTACTTCTAGAATTTAAAGACATAATATTAAGGAATAATTAGGTTAAATAACTAATTTCTATCTCTAAATAATTACTAGATTTCATAAGTTTTATACATGGAATAAGTTCTAACCTTCTTCAAAATTATTGTATTTCATAAATTTTTATTTAATATTTCAAATTATATGGAATAATTTCTACCTTTCTTCAAATCATAAATATTTAAATAAAAGCCAAATATATAATAGATTTTTTAATAGAGAACCAACAATAGATCGTGACAAAATGATATGGGAAGCATCTTAAAAAAAACCCAATTTGGCCGACGAGAAGAAAGCAAAGACCTAAGTAACTATTTTGTTTTTGAAATTTAAGTCTATAATAATTATTTTATCATATATTTTTTCTTACTTGAATACATATATCTTACCTATATTTTTAGAGGTCAAGCAAAATTTGGAAACAAAAAAATAGCTTTCAAATGTTTTTTTTTTTGAAATTTAATTAGTCTTCACATATTTTTTTAAGAAAAGATTAATACATTGTAGAAAAGATGAAATATATTGTAGAAAACTTTGAGTAAAAATAAGTTAACTTAAATTTCAAAAACCAAAAACAAAGAATTAAAGCCCAGTTTGATAACCATTTTGTTTTTCGTTTTTTGTTTATGAAATTTAAGCCTACAACAACTACCTTACTATACCATTTTCCTTATTTGGATATCTACATCTTACCCATATTTTAATAAACAAAACAAAAATTTGTAAACAAAAAAAAGTAGCTTCCAAAAACTTGTTTATGTTTTTGAAATTTGGTTAGTATTCTTCTACTTTCTTAAGGAAAGATGGATACATTGTAGGAAAAATGAAGCACATGGAAGGAAATTTGAATAGAAATAGACTTAAATTTCATAAACAAAAAACAAAAAACAAAATGGTTATCAAACAGGGCTTAAATAGTTATCAAACGAGGCCTATATAACCAGCCCATTTTCTACCCAACTTGTTTCCTCTCTAGGGTGTGTTTGTTTTTTTGTAGAAAATAGTGGAGAAGTGGAGGGGAATAAAATAATTAATAGTAGTTTGAAGTACTTAACTACTTGTTTGAGAATTGTGGTTAATAGTAGTGGAGCAATCAACTAATTGTCTGAAGATTCAGGTTAATAGTGATTGAATGATAAATTTGATGTGAACTTTAATAAAGTTTAATGTGAGATTTGATAAAAAGATTGATGAGTGATTACAAATAGTTAAGAATGGTTGTTTAATACAAAAAAAAACAGACAATGAATTTTTTAGGAGTGAGTTGTCAACTATTCTCTTCTACTAAAAACAAACATGGCCTTACTTTTCAACCTACCATATTTGACATTCTTTTCAATGCAAATTAAGTCCATATTTAATACAATCAACCAATATATCACCTTTCTCAATTACATCTATAAAAAGAACCACGAAAGAAAAGAAAAACTATCACATTTAAAGCATACGAACATAATTAAAATAATTTTCGATATCTCAACTAGTTTTACAATATAAATATTGAGGTGGAAAACCACAGACTAAATTAAATTTAAACTTAATTAGCAAACACGAATATGATTAAACTAAATGTTTCGCCAATTTAGTAAGAACCGAAGTAATAAAAAGACAAAATATTCAACAAAGTATTTATGAATGTCTCCAAAAATTAAATCTCATATATTGAATTCCACTCCTACTAGACATTACTAGTCCACACCATTTCTCTCTCTTTTCTATTTAAACTAGGGGTGTACAAGAAAATCGGTAACCCGAGCAACCCGGACTACCCAACCCAAACCGTAAGGGTTGGGTTGGGTTAAAAAAATTTTGGGTTGGGTTGAGTTATGATTTTATAGTTTTTGTTGGGTTGGGTTGGTTCTTGGGTTTGACTCGTTCAACCCAACCCAACCCGAACAAATAATATTATATGCATTTTATGTGTGTGCATGCAAGATATAATAATAAGATAATTTTTTAGAATACTTGTAAGTCTTCTAAAAATAAAGAATTGCACTAATTAGATAGGTAATGAGTTGTAGTATAGTATCAACATTTTTTAACCTATTTGTGAGCTTATGAGTTGAATTTTTTAGAGAAAAAAAGGAGAGTAACATAACCCGAGAACCCAACCCAACCCAACCCGAAAATCTAGTGTTGGGTTGCGTTTATGCATAAGGTCGGATGGGTTGGCGAATTTTCCAACCCGAAAAGTTGGGTTGGTCCAAAAAAATCATTCAACCCTACCCAACCCGGACCATGTACACCCCTAGTTTAAACTATATTTCTCCCCTTCTTTAGATACTATTGATCAACGAGAGCAGTTACTCAAAGATATTACTGAAGTTCTTTCCTCTCTCTCAAGAATGTTTGGGGAAAATGATAAAACGGAAAGAATGCGAAGATCGATGATTCTCGATGTTTAATCCACTGAGAATCATTTTCTCTATAATCGCATTTCTCTATTTTTTTTATATACTTCTCCTAATAACGTTTTATTTTTATAAAATTTTTTCAATTCTATCATATTTATTATTTTTTTTTTATAATCATTCATTCACTTTAAATACAAATAATCATCGTCTTTACTCGAATACCTAATCATATATTCATTTTCCTTTTTTTCTCCTCTTCTTTTTTTCATAATCATTCACGTTCTCTTCCTCGAACATCCTTTTAGATTCATTGTTAACAAAACTTTTCTTTTAATAGTGTTTTTGGAAGGAAGGAGAAGTGGCTTGAATAATTTGGAGATAAAACAAAGGGAAAGTTATTGAAATATTTGAGCTAAAATGATTTGATACTCAAATATAATAACTAAATTGAAACTACATCACTTAAAAAATTAATTTTACCTCTTGTCTCAACAGTCTTGTCTGACTGTCTTATTCTCAAGTGGCCTGTAGGTCTTCTTGTCGGGAACCTTACTTTTTTCACACTTTCTAAATTATAAAAGTAAATACATCTAATCTCAGCCACTTGGTTCAAAAACACATGTATGACGTGTTTATTTATTTATTTTTTTTTTTTGTAGAAAAGAGTGAAGCGAAAGAGAATGAAGTAATTAATAGTAATTTGGAATAGTGAACTACAAATTAAAGTTAATAATAATTGAATAATCAATTACATGTTTGAAGATTGTCTTAATAGTAGTTGAGTGATAAATTTAATGTGAAGTTTAATAAAATTTAGTGTAAAATTTGATAGAAGAGTTGAAGAGTGGTTAACAATTATCGTTTACTACAAAAAAAAATAAACAAGAGATTTATTAACCACTCCTCATGTCCAAAAAAAACAAATATACCCCTAATCTTTGCAATATTAAGTTTTATTGTTTTGAGATGTCAAAAAAAAAAATTGTTATTTTGGTTAAAATACTGATTGAGTGTAGTTTACTCGTTTTTATTTGATTCATTTGTTTAAAAATTATTGTGGTTTTTAATCAATAACATTTACTGTGTATAGTTTTAATTTTTGTGAGTCTTTCAATTTTTCTTTAAATAAAATAAATTTATTTACAAACCAAATAACCACTTCATTAATATATTGGAGTTTTAAATTATTTTAATCAACAATGCTTTGTTATCTTAAGTAACAAGACGACTTAATATTATTGAAATGTTAGAGTAAATATTTTATTTAAAAATATATGGATTAAATTAAAATTTCACCAAAAACTTGTGGACTAGATTGGTATTTCACCCCAAAACCTATGTAGTATAAATGTATTCCCCCTATTTTTACAAATTTCAAAACCATTTGACGATGATTGGACTAAAAGATGATAGAGTTGTTTCGGGTAATCATTTGATGGTTGATTATCAGTATTTTTATTTCGAATACAAATTATATTTATGAGAGATAATCATTGTCTAAATTTGAGATGTAAGTAATAATTAGAAGTAATTATCGTCTATGTTGATAGTTAGTGAAAAAAATTGACAAAAAATATTATTGACCACATGATAATGACTAGATCAAGATGACTAATAATTACTACATATTTTTTGGGTAGTAATTGTTGGTAAGCTCATCTAAAGGAAAACTAGCTATTATCCTTCTCCCCCACTTGATATTGAAGGTTCAAATGATCTATTTAGAGTCGAATTTCGTTAAAATTGTAAAATGAAAATTTGATATAGTGTTAAAGCGACTTAGAGCAAGGCGTGGATGATTGAAATATTTACATGGATTCCACCATATTTACTTTGTGCTAGTAGCCATAAAGAATTTCAAATTTAAAATGAGTGTTTGATGTAAGTGGAAATGAGGGATTTTGAGAGTTCTAAAGAGATTTAAAGAAGATAAAAGCTTGTATGGTACGAAGGTTAGGAGTGGTTGAGAGCAGAAGTTGCAAAAAACCTTCTTTGGTATAAAAAGGTTAAAAGTGAAAAGTGACAGAAATCTTGTTTGATATGAGAAGTTGGGAGCGAAGACATATAAAACAATGTTTGATATGACGCATTGAGAGGGGTAAAAAAACAATGTTTGATACAGGGAGAATGAAGCAGTTGGCATTAGGAAAAAATATCATTTATCATTCTCACCAAAAAAACAAAAAAGGAAAAAAAAATCCTACATCAATCTCAAGACCTTTTACTCATACCAATCACCGTAAAGTAGTTTCAAAACGTTTATGAAATAATAAGAACCATGCATGTATTAATTTAAAGCCATTACTTTTATTTAGATATTGTGATCTTATAGGAATAGTTACTTGCATAATGGAAATAATGGCAAGATCTCCAACCTAGTTGTCTCGATTGATAATTCAATTTACTTACACTTCACTATGGTTGTTATTGTTGTCATTATAGGGTCCTCAAGTGGTCATCAAATAATCGGTGGTCCCTAATAAGAGGGAGTACGTAGTGCCCTCGCCTCTTAAATGAAGTTGGAAGTCGAATGTTGATGAGGTGTAGAATGATTCTTTGAGGCTTGGTGGTGTTGGATGTAACTTGAAAACTAACATTACAAGTCGGTCTTAGCAAGGTCGAAGTCTAGTAGTGTAGGCTTGTCGCCACAAGTACTAGAAAGGGTGATGACTAGTGAAGGTCTTAAGAAGCTATTGAAGGTTGTTCTTGTGGAACTCCTCAAGAATCTAGGCCGAGTCTAATGCAACTTTAGTTATCAGAGATGTTGTTTTAGGCTCCCAAGACATTTGAATTCAACAACATTATGGTTGATATATTTGACACGGTTCCTTTGGTTGGAGATGTATCATTCTCTTCCCTCGTCCTAGAACTTATGCTACGATGGTTGATTCTTTAGTTAAGCTCTAGTGTTTCTTGAGATATTATTGGTAGACGACATCTCTTCCTTAAAAAGACGTAAGTTTATTTTTATGGAAGGGGCATCCCTCTGTCATGGACCGCATAATTGTGGATGATTATTAGGTTTATGTGCATTGGTTTAACTTTATTTTAATATATGTCATTTTATTTCAAAGAAAAGGTGAAAATAAATCTCTCAAGTGTAGAAAGAATAAAGTTGTTTCTCATGTGGTTCAAGTATATTTATATTTTTTTCTCTTCCTCTAAATGCATACCGACAAAAAACACACATTACTCCACACAAAGGCACTGCCAAAAGCTTTTACACACTCTTTTCTGAAAATACCCAAAATAACCCACCCACATATTAAAACCACAACAGAGCCACAAACACATTTGAATTCATTAGTTTTATTTTTACTTTTTTATTGTTCTGTCTCAATGGACTTTCATCTGAAGCAATGTAGAAACCAGGAGGAGTCAGAACAACAACATTCTGCAAAGACATCAAAGTTTTTTCATCAGCAACAACAACAACAACAACCAGAATCCTCTGTTTCTTCTGTTCTTCCATTGTTTGTCCCTCATTCCATCAACCCCAAAACTTCAACTATCTTGTCAGCATTTCCTGATTCAACTTCTTCTTCTTCTAATACATTACCAAGTGAGATTTCCCTTTTCTTTTTTCCCATTTCTTTTTTGGTTTAAGGTTGCAAAGGTTTGATCTTGGAATGAAACAGAGTTTCTCTGTTTTTTTCTTCTTCATCTTATATATTGATATACTTTTGTTTGGGTTTGTTTGATTTTTAGGGATGTGGGGTTATTTCAGTGTGGCTCAAAGGCAGGAACTTGAGCTTCAAGCTCACATTTTCCGGTACATGTTGGCCGGCGCCGCCGTCCCACCGGAGCTTCTCCGCCCTATCAAGAACAGTCTTCTCTCCTCTGCTTCTCCATTGTTTCTTCAACATTTCCCTCAATATCCCACTTCTTGTAATTCCCATTTCTTCTTTTTTTTTTCTTTTGGAGTGGAGTGACAAATTTTTTTTGAGAATGGATAAAATTCAACGTTCTAAATTTTAAATCTTGAAAATTGAGGATCCATTTGAGAGGAAAACCTTGAAGTCAAAACTTTTTAGTTATAAATTTTTATTGCTCCATCTTTTTTTTTATCAATAAAAGCTCAAAGATGGTGCATTTTTAAGGGTGCAACAATATCAAAGTTAAACCAATGAGTTGATTCAAGAGGGATTTCTTTTTCTATTCTAATATATGATATTTTTGTTGAGATTTTTAATGTCTTGGAAAAAGAGTTAGTGATTTGATCATGTATTTTTTTTTTGGGTATATCACTCTAATGAGAGAGCCAATTAAAAATCTTTAATGGGTTTTGATTAAAATGAGAGATTTAGTTACTTTTTTTTTGTTCATAAATTTGTTTTTTTAATGGAATTTCAGTGTTGCAATCTGGTTATTGGGGCAGAGCCGCCATGGATCCGGAGCCTGGCCGGTGCCGGAGAACCGACGGCAAAAAATGGCGTTGTTCAAGAGATGTGGTCGCCGGCCAGAAATACTGCGAGCGCCACATGCACCGTGGCCGGAATCGTTCAAGAAAGCCTGTGGAAACCGCCACAACCGCCACCGGAGCTAGAGGCGGCGGCGGCGGTGGTCGGCCTTTTCTGACTGTGGAAAGTGGGAATCTTTTTTCTCTATCTGGACAAACCCCATCCGTCGATCTTCTCCATCTTAATCAACGGTTAGATTTCTTTCGGGTCCCACTTATTCTTTTTTGTCCGTTTCGTCTTTTGATTCTTTACCCCAACCACAACTTTCTGCCTTATTATGTTTCAATTCAATGTCCTTTTTTGTTCTAACTTTTATATATTCGAATTTTTAAGTTGGATTTAATAATGTACTGAAAAAAAGAAAAAATAAAAATTTGATTTAGTAATTATTTGGATTTTGGTTTTTAATTTTTGAAACTTAAACTTATATAACTTTTTTTTAAAAGGAAACTTAAATAACTATTTTAATTTGTAATTTTCTTTACTTTAGTATCTATATTTTATAAATAATTTTACAAATTAAATCAAAATTTGAAAACTAATTAAAGTAGGATTTTTTTTAACAAAAAAAAAAGTAGGAAAACCTACCATTTAAATCAAATCTAAAAAAATAATTATAAATATCATTACTTTTTAGTAAAATTAGCAATTATAATTATTTGAAATATTGTCACATAGTTAAAAAAAAATATATTATCACATATTTTTTTATGTAATCATGTATTGTATTAATAAATATTTATAATATAATATTAAAATATTTTAATGATCATAAATATAAATATTTTAAAATTTGATTGCAATTATAATTATCTGCAACAAGAGTTTACCAAATACAATTTTCCATGATAATAACTCTTTTTTATTTCTAAAGTTTAGTTAAAATTCAAAAATATTTCTTTACATGGAAGAGAGGAAACATTAGTAGAGAATTGGAGTGAAATTAAAATTCAATTTCAAAACCAAATAGTTATCATATGAAATTTTAATTTATTATTCTTTGTTATAATGTACCTTCTTTATTTTTTGCAGTTCTTACACTGATTCGTTATCGGAGAATAAAAATATCTATGAGTCACACAAAGAAGGCTCGACTGGAGATGCCAAATCTGATGGCCATTTGTTGAGGCATTTCTTCGACGATTGGCCGAGGTCCAACAACGGCGAGCGCAGCAACAATGTCACTGCTTCCACTACATCGCTTTCGATTTCGATGTCTGAGAACATGTCGTCGTCCTCTGACGTGTTGTTGAAATTGTCTACAGGAGGAAGTTCTGATCAAGACAGTGGTCAAGAGCATGTGCAGTTGAATTGGGCTGCTGGCTGGGGTGCCACACAGATGGCGTCGATGGGCGGACCGTTGGCCGAGGCACTGCGCTCGGCGAATAACAACTCGCCGACGAGTGTGCTGCGCCATCAGTTGCAAAAGGCAACCAACTCGGAAGCTAGCTTCATCAGCACTTGAAGTGAAGTTGCTTCTAATTTGCTTTTACAAGGACAACTCTAATAGTTAATTTATTTCCAATGCTTACAATTTGGTTGCTTTGATATAGTTAATTTGAGTGATTCTATCTGTATAAAAAAGTCTAAGACATATCCAAGTTTTATGTTTCAAACCTCCCACTTTCTTCCAACATGTTTGAATGTTGTTGGTTGAAAGATTTGTTTATGACATTGTTTTTTCTTTTTTCTTTATATTTTAAATCTTATGGAGTATTTGTTTACCATATTTTAGGAGGATTTAACTTGGGAAACTATATTGAGAAGTTATTTTGAATATTTAAAAATTGAGAATTGTAACAAAAAAATTCGTTTGGATATGATTTTTATGTAAAAGAGTTAAATTCAAAATCTTGTTTAAATATAGATTTAAAATGAATAGTCATTTTGAATAGTTAAAAAATGAATTATTAAAAATAAACCGTTAAAACAGAGTTATTTTGATTTATTTAAAAATGAATTATTAAGAATGAATAATTAGAAATGATTGAATAGTTAGAAATGAATGATTAGAAATCGATGGTAATAAACAAAGAATTATTTTTTAAAATAAAAATGAAGAATTGATAAAAACTTGTTTAGATTAAATTTTCGAGGGGGAATTAATAAATCTCCAATCTAAATCCTCCTTAAATATGTAAATAAACACCCTTGTAACATTGTTTTTTCTTTATATTTGTTGTGTTATAAATGATTTACTAACAATCATATCCTAGTGAATATATTGTGTTGCCTTCATGATTCCACTTATTTTTTAGATTTGACAATTATTTAATTTTGGACGACTTATCAAATGAATGAGTGGTGCGATTGGTTATCTGGTTCGGTGTTTTCACTTCACGGTCATGAATTCGATCCCTGAAATTGGTATTTGTAATCTCTCTTATTATCTTATTGTAGAAATTAGCTACATACATCAATGATGAGTATATAAGTTAAGTATTTGATTAGAAAAAAATTGCATCATTGACATATACTATTGTTACGGGACACACTTATTTTGTCAACGATTACAAATTATATAAATTAAATTCTAATTTTTTAAGCAAGAAAAACAATAGTTTATCAGCATAACTACAAAAAGAAAAAAAAAAGAAGCTCAATTTGTAAACTTTATATTGAACCTAAAATTGGATGTGAATATTAAATAAAGATATGTAAAGAGGGGGAGGTTGTTCAAAATAAAAAAATATATATTCCAAGGTCGCTGGCTTTGTGTAACGAAATTAGCGGCAGACAAAGGCACATGGAATGATATCGTTACCCAAATACGACGTCTCAGACCAATATATAATATTAATTCATTAATGTGTTTAAAGAAATAATAATAAATTAATTGCTTTGCTGACCAATCACGTGGGGTTAAATGCCCCTCTGCACCAACGAATATATATATATATATATATATATATATATATATATATATATATATTATTTGAAACAAAGAAAATTCATTAACCAAACCATAAATGAGGACTACTGCCTACGTTACTGGGGGTATGTTTGGAACAAGGAGAACGGTAATGAGGAAGATAATTGAGAGATCTCTAGTTCGAGACCGTTAAAAAGTGCTTAAACTAAAATATCTTTCGAAGTATCTTGATGTCACAGTCTAGAAAAAGATTAGTGGTGCCCCGAATATAGTGAAACGAAACTCCAATTTTTAGAAAAGAAAATAAGCAAAGCAATAGAACTTAAGGAAGAAAAAGTTTATAAATCATCAGTACGAACTTTAGCCTCCTCAAACTTGGCATTCAAAAAAACCATTAGAAGAGGGCCACGAACCTTGGTTGAATCATACTCGATCGGTGAAGTAAACCTATAGACACAAGTTCCACTGAGGAGCGGGACTTCGCCAAAACAAAGACGAGAAGAGACCAATCCAAAAAGGAAAAGTTTAAACACATGATCGACCTAACAATAAACCACCAAATCCTTTCTTTATCCACTAACTCCATAAACAGACCCAATAAAAGAAAATTAAAATAACAACGGAGAACCAACAAGCTTCTTCTAAGACTCCAAACTAGCAGAAAAATAAGGAAAAAGAATACGAAAGATGACATAATCTTGAATATTTCTTTTAATTGCCTCTAACATACTGTTATGAATGTTTCGATGAAGATTCTCGAGGGAATTGTTATGAATGTCTCAAAATTATTATTAAAGAAAGACCCAATTTTAATGGAGTTCGATATTTCAGAGGTTGTGAAGGCGATTGAACACGACTCTTGATATATGTCAAAATTCAACGGTATTTGAGTGTGTGTTTTTTTGGTTCAATATATGAAAATTTGAACCTACGACATGCTAGTGATTGAAAACTCAAAATATTTCTCTCTTACTTGCCTTATTTCGTGGCCAACTATAAAGTATTTTATCATAATAATTTAAGCATGACGCAAAAGAATTTATACACACGCACTCTACTATAGAAACAAACCATTAAGAAAAATCCCACCCATACTTAAATTTAAAAAATGGACAATTTTTTATACTAAAAAGTTATTGATTAAGGAAAATATTAATAAATTCAAATAGCACTTCCTATTTTTCGATGTGAAATCAGAAAGGCCGTTTGGGCATTTGGCTGGAACAAAAAGTATAATGTGCACTTCCAATGTGTTGGTTTGGAAGCCTTTTGCTTTATTTTTATGTAAAAAAATGGCCATATTTGGTATATGCCTTCTCTCTTTAAAAAGTTTCCTTTCTCGATGGTTTGCTGGGGTTTGTTTGATCTCGGTCTGAGTTGTGGATCGACCCAAAGCGTTGGTTCGGGTTCTTTACCCCTAGGTCTAGTCTCCCCTTTGAGGTATTTTACTTGATGAATGTTGTTGGTTAAAAAAAAAAGGCACTAAAAAGTGTGGAAGTAAATGCCATAATTTAACTAACCTAAAAGTGTTTTAATTTAACTGAAATAAAAGGGTGTAAACCCCATTTCTTACATTTAATTGAGATTTCCTATGATTTTTTTTATTTGTGCGTGTCTCAGTCAACTTACATGCACTTTGATTATTTTCACGAGACAGATCGTTTGATTTTACATTTGGTTGTTAAAAAAAGGGCAAAGAGTTAATTCCTACCATCTCAAAAAAACCATCTGACTTTTTGATAGAATCTACCACACTTTTCTATTAAAATAAGATAAATCTCTCGAGATAATCTCTCAAAGAGCCAAGTACAAAGACGACAACTGTTTGAATATCTTTCTAGAGGTCTAACCTATCCTATATATAGTAATCCTAGGATTTAACCTAATTAAGTAAATAACTCTACTAAGGCCCAAAAGCCCAATACAACTTAAATAACAATTAAAGAGTATTAATTAAAATACTAAATAACTAATTCTCAGAACGTCTTGTTTCGCCTCGAGTAAACCTTCACGGGCTCAGGATCGTATCAATACTTCCCCCAAAGAGCCACCTTGTCCTCAAGGTGAAAATCGAAATCGCAACTCGAAATCACCGCGGACTCCCGTAGCATCTTCCGGCGTGGAACCTCCCCCACTGGATCAAAACTTGGCGCGAACCCCTTCAAGCGGGTCCTCCCGGATGCCCAACACACCTTAGGGCAAACCACCACACCCAAATCTTCCGTCACCATGGGCGGCGCGTAGCGAAGACTAAAAAGCGAGGAACCCACCGCTTTACGCAGATTTGACACATGAAACACTCGGATGAATCTTCACCGATGGAGGCAACTCTAGCCGATATGCCATCGCCCAACCCGCGCCAAAACGCGATACGGACCGATAAATCGTGGGGCTAACTTGGGGTGTTTAAACCGTGCCAAGAAGATTGACGGTAAGGTCCGAGTTTAATATAAACCAAGTCGTGACATCAAATCGCACATCCGGCGATTGGCATTCGCCCGATCCGACATTGATTGTTGCGCCCGCAACAAATTAGCCTTCAAAGAATCCAAGATTCGATCTCTGCCTCTAACATCAACGAGTCCATCCGCCACCGGGCTTGCTCCGGTCATATCCCAAAATCGAGGGCGGAGGGCGGCCGTGAACGATTGCAAAAGGCGTCATGCCCGTGGGCGAGTGAAACGATGTGTTAAAGCTAAATTCACCCAAGACAACCATTGATACCATGCCTTGGGTTGAGTCATCACAAAGCATCGTAGAGTGCGACTCCGCATACGATTTACAACCTCGGTTTGGCCATCCGTTTGGGGATGGTACGTAGTCTTCGCGCTGAAGCTTTGTCCCCGAAGCCTTAAACATTTCCTCCCATAGTAAGCTAGTGAAGATTTTATCGCGGTCAGACACAATGCTCTTCGGTATCCCATGCAAGCGAACCACCTCTTTTATAAAAACCTTAGACACCGATAAGGAAGTGAAAGGGTGGCGCAGGGAATGAAATGTGCATACTTAGACAATCACAACCCACGACCAAGATAGTATCGAAACCCTCCGAACGCGGCAGACCCTCAATAAAGTCCATGGAGATGTCCTCCCAAATCCGTTCTGGAATCGGTAAATCTACCAGAATAACCCCACCGGAGATAACGACGGTGTTTGGCTCGCACACGATCGAACATTCCGCCACAAACGCGCGGACACGAGCCTTCATTCCTTGCCAATAAACTTCCTTAGCAAGACGCTGATACGTTTTTAAGACTCCAAAATGTCCTCCGACAGCCCCCCCATGGAACTCTAGCAATAGTAGAGGAATCGTTGGGGATGTCGGCGGTAACACTAACCTGCCCTGGTGAAGCAACACATCGCCCACAACTGAATACCCAGGCGGACCCGCCTCACCTGCTTTCAACGTCGTAAAAATAGACATTAGCTTTGCGTCTTCCTTAATCTGTTGTGTAAACACAGCTGTGTTAATACCGGCCACGAAACTCAGCATCCCCAACTCACAAGACGGCGGCATCCGGGAAAGGGCGTCAGCTGCCCGATTTTCAAGCCCCTTCTTGTACTCAATGCTGAAATCGTATCCCATCAGTTTAGCAATCCAACGTTGATAATCACCATCCACCACACGCTGCTCTAGTAAAAACTTAAGGCTTTTCTGGTCAGTGCGTACAATAAAATGGTGTCCCAATAGATACGCCCTCCATCGCTGAACCGCGAACACAATGGCCATTAACTCACGCTCATAGACAGGCTTAACGCAATGAGTGATCGGCAAGGCCCTACTGAAATACGCCAATGGTTGGCCTTGCTGCATTAACACCGCATCCACTCCAATTCCTGAAGCGTCGGTTTCTACTACAAATACCGGGTCAAATCGTGTAATCGGAGGATCGACACCTGCTTTGCTCATGGCATGTTTCATTCTCTCAAAATCCTCTGCTCGCTGCCCCCACTCAAATTTTCCTTCTTTAGCAATCGTGTCAAAGGAAAAGCCATCGATCCATAATTAGCTACAAATCGTCGATAGTATCCCGTTAGACCTAGGAACCCCCGTAGATCTTTAATATTCCTGGGACTCGGCCACGCAACCATTGCCTCAATCTTCGCTGGGTCAGCAGACACGCCCTCAGCAGATATGAAATGCCCAAGATACTCGATACGGTGTAACCCAAACTGGCATTTCTTGGCGTTGGCAACAAACGCATGTCTTACCAAAACCTCAAAACCCGAGGCCAGTGCTCCTTATGATCCCCAAGGTCAAGTCAGAAATGAGAATATCATCAAAGAAGACCAACACAAACTTACGCAGATCTGAGCGCAAAATATCATTCATAATCGATCGGAAAGTGGTTGGAGCATTTCTTAACCCGAAAGGCATGACAACGAACTCATAATGGCCCTCATGAGTTCTACGCGGCGCTGCTTTGTGCACATCGAGGGTTTAACGCGAATTTGATGGTAACCAGCCTTCAAATCAATTTTGAAGAAGATCGTCGCTCCCTGAAGTTCATCCAGAAGCTCATCCACCAAGGGAATGGGGTACTTATCTGGTACTGTGACATGGTTCAGAGCCCTGTAATCAACACAAAATCTCCAACTTCCATCCTTTTTCCTTACTAGCAACACCGGACTTGAAAAAGCGCTAGTGCTAGGACGAATTATCCCTGCCAGTAACATTTCGCGTACCAACTTTTCAATCTCATTCTTCTGGTATTGCGGATATCGGTACGGTCGTACATTCACGGAGTCCGTTCCCGCCTTCAATTCGATGGAATGATCACTGTTCCTTGGTGGTGGTAACCCTGTCAGTGACTCAAACATGGGTGAGTAAGATTTAATTAAGGAGTGTAGTGCACGGGGTACCTGAGTTAAGTCAGGAATAATGTTCGTCTAAACATCCTCAGCACATGTGGTCTCAATCATGTTCAATTCCACTAAAAGGCCCTGATCCTCGGGTCGTAAAGATTTCATCATAGATTTCAACGATACTTGTGCCTTAACCAGGCGTGGATCCCCTTGTAGTTCGGCTTCCCATGAGCCCAACACAAATCGCATCTGCAAAGAACGAAAATTGAATTCAATCTTCCCCAAAGTCTCCAACCAAGCTACCCCTAGGATCACATCAAGCCTACCGAGGGTAATGGTAAGAAATCGTTCACTATTTTAAGCTCCGCCAGGTGCAGTTCCACATTTTTGCAAATTCCCGCTGTCCGTACTGATTTGCCTGTTCCCAGCATAATCCCATAATCATGCGATGGTTCCATCGGAATGTTTAACTTAGCCACGATCACATCAGATATAAAATTATGGGTGGCCCCACTGTCAATCAGAACCACTACCTGAAGACCTTGAATAGATCCTGTGACTTTCAAAGTCTTTGGTGAGCTTAACCCCGCCATCGAGTTTAATGACAGCGCTGCTAAGTCCCGTGCCTCCTCCGTGTCACTGATATTCTCATCACTGTCATCTTCAGAAACTGCCCCCTCGGTAATCACATCCCTGACGACGAGTATCTCTAGAGCCTGGAGCTCTTTCTTCTTACAACGATGCCCTGGGACAAATTTCTCATCACAACGGAAACACAGTCCTTTATCTTTGCGGATCCGAATCTCACTATCTGTCAAACGTTTATAAGGTAATGTGGATGGGGTACTCGTGGTCGCTGGTCTCTGAGAGCTTAGGGCGATAGTTCTCAGGTTAGTACTTCCTGTCATCCTCGCGCTCGTAGCCCCGGTTCCCATACTGCTAGTAGATGGCTTAACTGTTGATGAGGACCCTGCACCTTTTGCTTGAGCTCGAAAAACAAGGTCATCCTCAATTACTTGAGCCATAAATTTCTTATCTTGAATACCCACGGGACGCAACTTTCTCATCTCGCTCCTGATTTCTTCCTTCAACCCACTCTCCCATTTTCCTCCAACGCGCTCACACTAATGTCGCGTATACCCTTAGCATACTTTTCAAACAGACGCCTATATTCCTTCACCGTTCCCACCTGTTGTAAACTCATAAGGTTTGCATATCTGTTGTCATTGATCGTCGTTTGGAAACGATGCAGCAATAATTCACGAAATTCTTCCCACGAGGCAATTGGGGCTCGGTCCTCCTCATACTGCAACCATTCTAATGCCTCTCCTTCCATACATAAGGCCGTCGCATCAACCCGCTCATTCCCCGTCAAGCGATTAACCCAAAAATACCGCTCGACCCGGCACAACCACCCGTCCGGATCCTCATCCGTCAGACCCTTGAACACCGGCATTTCTAACTTCCGTAACCTCCTATCGAACATTGGTCCATCCTACCACTCGCCCCCTCCCGCCTCTTTCAAATTGATCCCGCCTATCTCCCCAATCCTCGCACTCTCGGTCTCGATGCCATGGATTTCGCCCCGTCGTTCCAACCGTCATGCGCAATCGGCCTTCGTGGCCGTGCGCGCACCTCCGCGCCTCCGAATCCCGTTTCTTCTTCTATCGACCCGATCCCGCCACATTTTCCCCATCACCAAACCCGCGAAACCCGTCTCTCCTGGTCCAACCCATCCATCCCACCGACCGGTCCAGCCACTCGACCCGACCAGGCCAAATGCGGCGCCAGACAGACCGACCCGGCCCGCCCAGCCCACCCAGTCCCCGCGCGCCCTCACGCACAGACACACCAAACACACCCAGCTGACTCTCGCCCTCGCGCCCGCTCGCCGACGCCCGACAAACGACACCACTTCCCCGGCGCGATCCACGCCCGGCCGCGCGCGCGCACTCGCGCCCACTCGGACCCCCCATGGACGCGACCCTCCTCCGCGCCACCACCCGAGCCTCACGCTCGACCCCCCTCAGCGCCCCACTCGTCCGCACGCCCATCCGCGCCGCCGCGCGCCCGGCCTGCTCTCTGCCCGACCACGCCGCCTCCGCCCGATGAGGCCCCTACCTCCTCCGACGTCGCCTCCGCCGCAACCTCCCCATCTGCAGCAGCCGTGTCCGGCCCTCCCTCCGTCCTCTCGATCATTAATCCCTTCCCTTTGTCAGCCCGAATCGATTCCTTTATCAGTTCCAAACTCCGGGTTATCGCCTCGAACTTTAGATCCTGGGAATCTATCTTTTTTCCCAATCGCTCCTCCATCAACTCCATCTTCGTATTCGTCTCATGCAGCTTCCTTGCCAAGTCGGCCGCTCCTTCCTCACACTCTTGCATCCTGGTTTCCATCTTAGTAGTCACCATTCCCGGATCGGCAAATGGCTCTGATACCAAAATGATAGAATCTACCACACTTTTCTATTAAAATAAGATAAATCTCTCGAGAGAATCTCTCAAAGAGCCAAGTACAAAGACGACAACTGTTTGAATATCTTTCTAGAGGTCTAACCTATCCTATATATAGTAATCCTAGGATTTAACCTAATTAAGTAAATAACTCTACTAAGGCCCAAAAGCCCAATACAACTTAAATAACAATTAAAGAGTATTAATTAAAATACTAAATAACTAATTCTGTAACGTCTTGTTTCGCCTCGAGTAAACCTTCAGCGGGCTCGGGATCGTATCACTTTTCAACTTCATGGATTGAACAAATCATCCTTAGATCTTTAAAGCCTTCTCTATTGCACCCTAACTTTTATGTTTATATATATACTAATACCTGCTTTAGTAATCAGCCTATGTAGGAGAAATAAATAAAATCGACAAGTACTGGTAAAACTAAAAACAAGAAACGAGAACGCTATTACATGACCACCCTCTCGGTCATAATACAATACCAGGCTCCTCTACAATGAACTGAAATCTCACCTGAGAACAAAGCAAGATAGTATGCAACTCCTCCACAAAAATCTTGGACCTATTACTATAACCTACATTTCTAATCATTCATATAACTCATCATTCAAATCACTTAAAACTCTTCATTCAATTACTCACTCAAACACCCCATGCCTACCTACAGCTAAATCTATAAATAAGATGTTTGATCAAGAAAATTTGCTATGTGATCAAACACCACAGCAGAAGAGGCAAAGTGGTCATGGCAAGAAATGAAACCCAAAATAGTATCAGGTGAACTTATTATAATACAAATGAATACATCATGAAGTGATTAGAACAGACAAAAAGAGGCATGATGCTATTCAGTTCTTATTTCTGTATGCTTTGATAAAGAATTGGTTCTGAGTTCTGACCTTGATTGTACACTTAATGAATGTTGGTTGATTTTACTAAATTTATCCCAACTTTAAGCTTTTGGGTTGATTGGTGATTTAACATAATTCAACACTTAACTTCTAAGCCAGCCGCCTGCTTTTGGTCGACCCTTCGGCAAAAAATGATTACTGTTTCATATTATCAGTATCGCGCACAATTTTCATCGATGGAAGCATAATTGCAGCTACCGGCTTATCTTTTAGTCCGCCACCTTCATCAATGATCAGTCTTAAGCCATCTATATGAAGTTTTCCATGGTGTCCACTTACAACAATAGTTGGCTTCTCAGATAGCTCCTGCAAGATGCCTCGAGTTCAGTATGTTTGTACTATAGGAGGAAAACCATTTCAATTCAACAGAGCAACAAATTCATTTTCATTAAAAGAACAACACAACTGAAATGTGAAAGACTCCGAATCCTAACCATCATGACAACGTTGACTTAGTGGTCATGAGAGATCTTGAAAAACCAAGAGGTGATGGATTTAATTCATGATGACCACCTATCTAGGAATTAATTTCTAATTGATTTTTTTGACATTCGAATATTGTGAAGTCGGACTGTAAGTCCCGTGAGAATAGTCTCACGGTAAGCTGGCCCACACGGATTAAGAAAAAATAAGACTTCGAGTCCTCACTCACCTTTGGGATATCCCAAACATTTTTCCTCCCACTAAGACACTCTATCTTGGAGACTTTGGTGTCTTTGGCTTTCAAAAGCTTCAGTTGCTCTTGAACATCTTTCCCTCTCTCTAAACCAGCATGGACAGCAATCAATTTATAGTGTTTGATGCCATCCTCTGTCTCCAAACAGACATCATCCTGGAATCAATTACAAAGATCACATGGATCCAATCCTTGTTAGCAGCGAACTATATTATTTTTGGCTATTCATTTAATTATATATTCTGACATGTTAGGTTCAGAGAGGGAGACTTACCTCTTCATGTACCCAAGCCATATTGGAAAGGAACTTCTTGTGTTCATCAGGCACTGCCTTGACCAAATCTGGAAAACAATGGTTTAAATTATTAAGTTAGAGATACTCCACTTAAGTTTTTTTGAAACAATGGTAACCACGTCCATTCCTACCGTTCCTAGGCCAGGCATTGGAGACATTGAAAGAGTAATGTCACAAGTGAGTCTCAAACTCAGGACCTTGAAGAGCGCAAACCCTCAAAGCCTAGGTTTTCAACCACTGCACCACCCCTTGGGGACAGATACTCAACTTAAGTAACAAGAACAAACGAAAACAGGTAGCATTTCGCATGTTAATTAAGTATCATTGCATATTCAAACAACTCAAAAAATCAAAACCAAATATAATTTCTTTAAGTTGTAATTATTACCAGAAACCTGCAAGAGTGTCTCCAATGAAACACAAAAGTCTATTCTTATGTATCGGTTTCTTAAATTACCTAAGATTGTATGATATATCAATCTTAATATAACTTTCCTGTTCTTTAGCACTTAAATTCTCCTCCCACAGCTCCTAATCAATTAGGGCATCCGTGTGGAAGGAAAGGCCCATAGAGGACGAAATCAAATCAGAACCAATGATTGGTAAAAACTGATACATCCTGTTTTTTCTTTTTAGTTAAACAATCCTCATGTGTTCACATTTGTCCTCTTATACTAAAAAAATATACAAGTTTAACAACATCCAAGGGCCTAAACTAGTTCATCATCCAAAGCTTCAATCATCAAGACAATGTTAAGTTTAAGTTTAAGTTCATCCCAACCCAACAGGATTCAAACATGAAAACTAATGTTGAGTTTAAGTTTAATATTAATATTAGTTTAAGTTTAAGTTTATTCATCTTGTTTTAGTTCAAACATGAAAACTATAACCGAAAATTCATCCCAACAAACCCATTAGTTTAAGTTTTTGGGTGGTTGAATAATTAACATGATTAAACACGGCATCAACAAGTCTTGAATTCACCGTACGTGAAGTCATTTCCTCTTCAATTAATATCAATTTCCACTTGCTAGATATTTCACAAATTTTCCAGTCCACAAGCTAGCAAGAGGTAATTGTTAGTCGATAAAAATAAATTTACTCGAACCCATTAACTTAAATCTACTGGGGTGTTTGTTTGCTATATTTAAGGAGGATTTGCATTGAGGATTTACTAACTCCTTCTTTAAAACCTACATCCAAACAAGTTTTTGTAACTCCTCATTTTTACTATTAAGAATAACTCTCCATTTCTAACCACTCATTTCTAATCATTCATTTATAACTATTCAATCATTTCTAATCATTCAAAATAACTCATTTTTAATCTCTCATTTCTAATCATTCTATTTTTAACTCCTCATTTTAAATCTACATCCAAATACTCTAACTCCTCTACAAAAAAAGCCACATCCAAACGAGTTTTTGGCTACACCTCTTCATTTTTAACCACTCATACTAACTCCCAGATTTAACATAATTCAATATAAAATATTCAATGCAACAGTAACAAGGCAGTAAGTAAAAATTGGATGGCAACAAACAATACCAGCAGATCCATGAGGAACACCATAGGATTCAAAGGTCGGTCCAGCATCATAAATGGAACCCTGATACTCAGTCCCTTTCACCAAATTAGCCTTCGCCTTAATCTTCCCACCCCATCTCCTCCCCTGCAAATGCATATTCCCAAATCCCTCACCGCTGAACCACCCTTCCCGCTCTTCGTTCTCCTCGAACCGCCTCCACGTGTCCGAAAACGCCGACCCATCGGCCGGAGGGGGCAGGATTCCGAGAAACGCCGCGAAGGCGAAGTCGTGGTTACCGGCGAGGAACACGTGGCTCTGGTTCGGGTATCTGGAGGGCAAATCGGCCAGGAAATCGATCACTTCGCGAGTGTTGGAGCCCCTGTCGCAGTAATCGCCCAGGAAGATGATTAGGGCTAAGCTGAAATCGGATGGGTCGATTGAGGATTCGAGGTTGGACCATAGGTTTTGGAGCTTGGTTATGTATCCATGGACGTCGCCGATGCAGCAGACGACTCTGGATTTGGCCGGATTTTGATCGGACATTGGATTGGTGGCGATGGAAGACAAAGCGCATATCATAAATTCTATTGATTTTGGTTCATATTGTAGCCTTTATTATATTTTTGGTGCT
The DNA here is from genome assembly GCA_036507275.1 of Sicyos edulis. Lineage (NCBI taxonomy): Eukaryota > Viridiplantae > Streptophyta > Magnoliopsida > Cucurbitales > Cucurbitaceae > Sicyos > Sicyos edulis. The sequence goes on along the minus strand of CM071847.1, from coordinate 43,103,165 downwards.
TTTCCATCCCTGGCATTTAATTTAATCATTTTGAGGGATCACAATTATTATATTTTTGGTGCTTTTCCATCCCTGCCATTTAATTTAATCATTTTAAGGGATCACAATTATTATATTTTTGGGGTTTTTTCGTCCCTGCCATTTAATTTAATCACTGTTTGGTGAAAAAAAAAAGGTTAAAATATCATTTTGCTCTCAACTTTGGGATTTGTTCCATTTTAGTTCCTATATGTTTAAATGTCCATTTTTAGTCCCTTGACTTTATAGTTTGTTCAATTTTGGTCCCTTGACTTTGCTGTTTGTCCAATTTTGGTCCTTCGACTTTCAAATGTCCAAATTTAGTCCCTAGACTATAAAAAAAGTAAAAAAATGGTCCTTTCGTCAAATAAATATTTTCTCACTCCTAAATTATTTTCTCTCTCTTCCATCTTTCATCATTTCTCCTTCTAAAAGTTTTATCTCTCTTAAATTCATCTATCTAATCCTCTTCTCTTCTTTTTTTTCTCTTATTCTCTCCTCGATCCATCTCATCAAATTATTTAGCATGAGATAATTTTTCTAAATAATATTTTCCAACTTTGATTTATCACTTTTTGTTTTCTAAAATTCATAGTCTACCATGGAACAAGAAAGAAAATAAAGAAGAAAAAAAGAAAAGAAAAGTGGGGAAGAGAGGTGGATTGAAGAGAGATAAAATTTCTAGAGAGAGAAATTATGAAAGATGAAAGAGAGAGAAAATAATTTAGGAGTGATAAAAAATTCATTTGACCAAAGGACAATTTTGAACTTTTTTATAGTTTAAGGACCAAATTTGAAAACATTGAAAGTTGAAGGACCAAAATTGGACAAATAGCAAAGTTAAGCGACTAAAATTGAACATTTGAAAGTTGAGGGACCAAAATTGGACAAACAACAAAGTTGAGGGACTGAAATTGGACATTTAAAAGTGGAGGGACCAAAATGGAACAAACCCCAAAGTTGAGAGACCAAAATGGTATTTTAACAAAAAAAAAATATTTTCATCTTGAGGGATCACAATTATTATTCAAATTTTACTAGACTTTCAAAGATATATCACAGGTAAGTATTTTAACTCTTAATCTCTCTAATTTTCAATTTTCTATTACAAACCTAGATTTGGAAAACTACGGCCTTGTTTGATAACCATTTAGCCTCCGTTTGATAACTATTTTATTTTTCGTTTTTTGTTTATGAAATTTAAGCCTACAACAACTACCTGAACATACATTTTTTCTTATTTGGATATTTATATCTTACCTATCTTTTAATAAACAAAACAAAAATTTGTAAACAAAAAAAAGTAACTTTCAAAAGCTTGTTTTAATTTTTGAAATTTGGTTAGTCTTCACCTACTTTCTTAAAGAAATATGGATACACTATAGAAAAGTAGGAAATTTGAGGAGAAATAGGCTTATATTTCATAAACAAAAAACGAAAAACCAAATGGTTATCAAACGGGACCTTAGTTTTTTGTTTTTTGTTTATAAAATTTAAGCTTATTTCTACTCAAATTTCATACATGTGCTCCATCTTTCCTACGATATATCCATATTTCCTTAAGAAAGTAGGTGAGTACTAACCAAATTTCAAAAACAAAAACAAACTTTTGGAAGCTACTTTTTTTTTTCTTTTTCAAATTTTGGTTTTGTTTATTAAAATATAGGTAAGATGTAGATATCCATATAAGAAAAATGTAGAGTAAGGTGGTTGTTGTAGGATTAAATTTCATAAATAAAAAACTAAAAACAAAATAGTTATCAAACGGGACCTAAAGTATAAAGGTGTTGAAATTGTTTTGTCTCGACTCTCTAAATGAATCAAGTGTATTTATAATTGTTATTGATTTAATATTCTATTCTTTTTTGGATGTAAAATCTTCAACACAATTGTAAAGTGAAGTCGCTAATAACAACGAAATTTGTCATCCGATCATTCACTATCTCTAAATTTTGGTTAGAAAAGGACCTCACTCAAATTTAATAATGATTTATTACAAAATTTATTAGAGAACAATCTGCATGAACTTGGACGTAATCTAAGAATAGTATGCAATTTTTTCAGAAAAAAAAAAAAAACAAACAAACAACATGAACTTGGACGTATGCGTGTAAACACAGTAAAGAATTAAGGACAAAATTTGATTCCATTCTTCTTGCACATGCCAGCATGATTTTTTACACCCAAAGAGATTTGACCTAACACTTAAAAAAATTGTTTAGATTTATAAATTAAAGTATATTTATGACAAGAGATAAATTATTCTATCCAAAAGAATGTTTTGAATTAGCATATCATACAAAAATATTGCCCATATAGTGATTGGATTCATACTCCTTGTTTGAATCTATAATATATTCACAAAATTGGTTGGAATTTATTGTATATTTTCTTTTAAAAAAAGTAGGGAAAGAAAATCAATTTTACACAAAATTTTGTTGAAAATTTAACCATATGATAAGTTCCAAAGTATCTTTAAAATAAACTTATGTTGCATTGAATGAATTAAGTCAAAGCCGGCTTTTTTCAAAAAAAAAAAAAAATCTAAAGAAACTTAACTTGACATGAATTGTCAAACTAGGTGATAAGATCGAATTTTTCAACCTTCAAAATATTATATATTTTAATAATACATTCTAAAGTATACGTGAATGATATAAAAATAATCTAATTTGGACAAATCTACCAACTAGTTAAAGATTATATATTACAGTAACATAGTCTAATAAATTAAGTTAGATTATGGAATTATAAATATCTGTCTTTTCAAATCATTAAAGTCCAGCCCATAGCCCATAAATCAATTTTAAAAAATGACAATACTATACTCTTTTTTTTGAGAAACGACAATACTATACTTAAAGTAACATTATTTATCTTATTAATACACGATTTCTACTATTATATCCAAAATTTATCTTATTAATTTTTTTTTTAGGAAAACTTTATCTTATTAATTAATACTACACAGACATATAACATTAATTTTAATTTTGGTTGACCGAGCAAAAAAAAAGTCAATGTAATGGATGTAACTTAAATAAAATTATAATTTTAGTTTGGGGTTAGGGGCTGTTTGTTTGACATATTTAGGTAGTTTTTGGATGAAAGAGTTATATTGAGTAGTTAAAAATTGAGAATTGTGTCAAAAACTCATTTGAATGTAGTTTTGTGCAGAGAAATTAGAGTCAAAACCTTATTTGGATGTAGAGTTAAAAATGAGTATTTATTTTTAGTAGTTAAAAAAGAAATGATTAAAAATGAGTTATTTTGATTGATTTGAAAGGAATGATTAAAAATGAGAATTATTTTTAAAAGTAAAAATGAGGAGTTAATAAAAAATCGTTTGGATGTAGATTTTCGTGGAGGAGTTGATAACTTCTAATGCTCACTCCTACCTAAATATATCAAACAAACAGCCCCTTAAGGGGCGTTTGGCTGTAGGTGAGATGAGATGAGATGAGATGTTGATAGCAGAAAACTTTGTTTGGAATGAGATGAGATGACAGAAAACCCTTGTTTGTAATGCAGGGAGATGAGATGAGATAACATAAAAACTTTGTTTGGGGTGGAGGGAGTGGAGATGAGATGTTAAGATATGTTTTTTTTTTAAATCTGTTTTTTTTAACAATAAAATTGTTCTTTTTCTTTTTTTTAAAAAATAATTATTCTCAAATATTTAGCTATTAATATAATAAGTATGCAAATATAACTACTATCACAAATAAAATGTAAGTAATATAAATTTAATATTAAGCACCCTTAATCATATTAATGTTTTTATTAAAAAAACATGGTTTCAATCATATTATGTACGACATAATAACCATGAGGTTAAAAGTTTCTAATCTTTCATACTTAAATATTGTTTAATTAAAAAAAATTATGAGAAATGTTTTTTTCACACCACCAAAATAAAGTTTGACTAATCTAAAATATTTGTACATCGTTAATATATTTTTTTAAAGATTTGTTAGACTTAAATAATACAAAAAATTAAAAAATACCAATATTCTATTTATTAAAAAATAAAAATAAAACCATTTGGTTAAACTCGTCATTATAAAATCTAGATAGCAATTTTTATTTTATTTAAAAAAAAATTATTTCTTATACCTTTTCTACATTCATATTCATAGTTACCGAAGGTCAAAGAATCGTTAATAAAATACACTAATTAATAGGTAATAATAAATTAAATATATTTATCTTATTAGTCATTGATACTTCTAGGAACCATAAACACCCCTAAATTTTTTTATTTATTATTTGTTTGTAGTTAAAAGAGAACTCGGCCACAGTTTGATAATAATTATTACATGGAAGTAATAAAATATCCCTCAAATTTTAGAATTTATTGTTTTTTTATTAGGTAGAATAGATCTCAATCCCTATGACTCATACAAGTCTTGAAATTTATAGTTGTTTTTTGTATATACAATCAAGACTCTCAAAATTATTTAAATTAATTTATCCTTTCAGAAAAAAATATATCCACTCTTACTATTATTTCAAAGTGCAACGCTGAATACAAGAGTATAAAATTTGAATCTCATTTTTTTAACAAACAAAATAAGTTTAATATTTTTAAGTTTATTGAAAATAAGTCCATACTTTTAAATATATTGTAAACTACGAATAATAAAAATTCATTGTGTATAAATTATTTAAATTTAATTTTTATTTTAATAATAAATTGATATATTTATTGTTGATATTAAAAATAAACACATAACTTTTAATTTTTAATTTTTAAATATGATATTTATAGTCTATCTCTAAACAATTGAAATTCTATAACTTTTTTTTGTTATTAAAGATGATTAAAAAATGAATAAAAATATGAAAATTTAAGGCCATATATTAGGAGATAATATATATCTATTTATTTTAATTTTTAAAATTCAAATATATTTAAATAAACATTTGATATAATAATAGTATAATTATTATAATTATATATTGATATTTTAAAATAATAATAATAATAATATAAAAAAATATATCAAACATAAAATAAGTAAATATATATTTAAATAAAAAGATGAAAAAAGTTAAAATTAAAAAAAAAAAAAAAAAGATGAGATGAGATGAAGTGAAAAATATCTTGGACCAATTAGGGCGTGTTTGGTGCAGAGATTAGGATTAAGTTAGTCTGTATTAAGTTAAGTTGAGTATTAAGTTAAGCTGAGGATTAAGTTAATCTGTGTTTGGTGAACATATTATGTTAAGCTGGATTAAGTTAAACTGACTGTTGTTTGGTGCAAGGATTAAGTTAAACTGAATTTTTATTTAACATTTTTTAAAAATTGTTTTCTCTTGATAATAAATAAATGACAAAATGACAATAATTAGAAATAGTAACAATATAATATTCATTCAAAAAAATATGTTTATTATTTATTTCAATTTTAACTTAATACCTATATTAAATTTAAAAAAATATATAACAATTTTATATTCATTAAAAAAATTTAGAAAGACATTAAATTATGTAAAAATCATTTTAATTTAATTGCTTAATTATAAGGTTGGTATAAATTTAAATTTTTTTTAAAAAAAATTAATTTATTTAGTACACCTTAAGTTGAAATTCAATTTTACTCATATTTAAGAGTAGTTATAACTTCAAATACGTTGATGAAAGTTATAATAAAAGTGTAAACCTAATTTTCATGCATTTTTAAATTATTTTACCTAATACTCATTCAAATTAAAGTTGTAGTTAATATAGAAATAACAAAATTACATTCATATATGGGTATATATAATAAAAAGGTTTTTTTTTCTTTTGAGAAACATAAAAACCTATTTAGATGTTTAGAAAAAAGTCATCAAATAACACAAGTAAAATTTCTTATGTGTATAATAGTAAATCAAATTACATTCTAAGTAGTAAAATGAGTTTTAAAATTTAGCAATTTTTGTGATATTTTATGTACCAACCATTGATTTCAATTGAACATAATTTTAAAATAGTTAATTAAAATATTTAATGTTGTTTTTTCAATTAATTAAACTAAAGGATCCAAATGGATTCAAATTATTTATGAAAATTTACATGTAACATGATTTATTTGATTTTTTATTTAATAAAACTCATTAATACCTTTTAAAATGAATATAGTTTTAAATTTATTTTTACAATAACTAGGATAAGGGAATTCGAACCATTTTTAAATACCATAAAAAAAATAGAAAAACAAATTTCTTGACATTCTATTATATGTATGCATTTTATATTTTACAAATGTAAAAAGAATGCATTTTATATTTTACGATTACGAAAGTTTTCTCTAAAATAAATTGAAAATTGGTTAACTTAGTTTTCTCCAATAAAAAGAGTCAAATGTTAACATCCATTATTTCAAATTATTTGTTAATTATATTGTTAATATCTATTCCTTCCAAATTTAAAGAGATTCATACTATATCTTAATAATAAAATTTTGTTACATTCAAATAATTATCTTTTGAAATTCAAATATAGTTGTCTTTGTTCTTTTGAATTATTTATTTCTTTAATTATTTAACATTTAACATTAAATTTAGAATATACAATTATATATTAAATAAACTACAAAATATAAAAAAAATAATTTTATTCTAAAAAAATTAAACATAAAAAATAATTTGAATAAACTTTTAAATCTAAAATTTAAAGTTGAATAAATTGTTTGAAAAATAGAATTAAAGATGATTTCGGAAAACGAGATAGAGAAAGAATATATGAGGATTATTGTTGGATTTCGTGAAGGATTAAGTTAATATGAGGGATTAACTTAATCCGTCCACCAAACACGAATTGGAAGGATTAAGTTAATCCGGATTAACTTAATACTCACCCCAAAACATGCCCTTAAGATGGTGGGCTTCAACACCTCATCTCATTTTACCTTCTCTTAAAACAAAGATCCCTTGGGGCACGTTTGTTCAACAGGGTTGGGTTGGAAAGGGAAAGGAAGGGATAACTTCCTAGTGTTTGGCCCAATGACTTAAAATAACTCATTTGGTTATTTTTACCAGGCGCGTATCCCATTCCATCCCAGCGCGTAGCCTTCACTTCCTCCTTGTTACATGGTTTTTTTTTTTTTTTTTTTGCAATTTCGTTTTATCCATTCTGTTCTTTTTCACGAGATTTCACAAATTTCCTTTCTCAATTAAATCTAGTTTCTTCCTTAGCTCTTCTTCTTCGGTCTATCTTTCATTCGCACACATTTTTTTGCAGATGGATTCACTTCTTTTTTTTTTTTTCATTTTCTTTTGAAACACATATCTTAAGCAATTGAAATCATAAGCATATGAGAGGGGCCTTTTGAACAATTAATACATAAAATTCACTCCGATAAAAAATACGGGATCAATTGATTAATCAGAAGTTTGATTTTGATTTCATATACAGAGAGAGTTTGATGTGCTGCAAAGAGTGAATTGACATATTGAAACGGCGTTTATCGCTCAAATTTGTTGGTGTCGGTTTTTATTTTTGCTTCTAAATAGCCATTAATCCACTCATTTCCAACCATTTCTGATGAAAAGAAATTGTCTCTGTGTCTTGTAAAAACAGTGGATTTAAATAAGCTTTTGTTGAAAGAAATTCAACCGAATCAAAGAGTGAGAGAAGAGTAAAGAGGGACGGTGGAAGAGTGCTGTACTTACACCTACATCCAATTTTGTCACCAACTCACCGGCGTGCTATTTTCAACGTTTTACTGCTTAAATGGGCAATGGGGTTATGAAAAGAGGGATTTTGGTAGTTTTTGGTACAAAATAATGGTGGGATTTTGGAATTATAAATATAAAATTAATGGGTTCAATTGTTTTTTGTTTGGTAGAGAAAGGCATAAATTCTAGCCTTCTATTTTTTAAACATTATTTATGGAGAATGGAAGAGTGTAAAAACTTTTGAAATGGGTTTTGAAAAACTAGACTGGGGTCAAGTTTGTTTAGAAAATGAAGATCATGAGGCAGATTTTAATTAGGAGTCAAAATGAAATCTAAAAAAAAAACATTTGTTTATTTTTCAAATTTTTTTTTTTTTTATTAACGCTTTCCATCTCACCAAACACTAATTTATTATTACTCATCTTTCCTTCTTTTTCCACCAAACACTAATTTACTCTCATTTCCCTTTCCTTCTTTCCTTTCCCGCCGCCGTAGCCAAACATGCCCTTGGTGTGCTATTTTTGTACTCTCTGACTGTTGTATATTTCTTTTTAGCAGGTTTGACCTAATGACGTGGTGCATGACGTGGCAAGAAACCTGTTCGTTGATTCTAGAAGAACGCCATTTGTTGGACGGGCAAGAATTGACATTGGAAGCCGCTGCATGTGGGCCCACTTCCATCAATCGTCAAATTCGACGGCTGATGATTTGCAACGTGGAATATTCTATTTACACCATCCATTTTTTTATTTTTGTTAGAAAACTTTCAAGAGGAGGATAGTGATACTTCTTCCCTTTATTACTTATAAATAAAGTTGATATCTTTTTAAAAAGTAATATGAATACTTATGAAAGCTAAATAATAATATGAGTAAAGGGAGTGCTAGGGGTAAATTTGAATAACTAAAACAAACGAAAATTAAAAAAGAGAAATAATTCCCTCCTTAAAAATATAAATATATGTGGCACCATTTTATTTCACAAAAATTTTACTCTTTGCTTTTTACTTTATCTTTAAAATTAATTAAAAAAAATTGTGACATATACTTTTAAGGAGAGAGTCATCCTTATAAGGAGAGAAATATTTCTCACAAAAAAAAAATGAAGTGACTAAATATATGGTCATGCCCATGAAAAATTAATTAGAATTCGAGAGAAAAAAAAGGGGTCGAGCCATTACAAATCGAGAAAAAAGTAAAAGGGGTTCAACATGCTCAACGTGACCAAGTTAGCCTAGCCAAATCGACCGACTCCACGATGAGATGTCCTTCACCCATTTGATGTTGAATAGATTCAAATGAACTCATTTATTCGAAAAAATATAGTCTAAATATATAAAAATATAAACAATTCTTCCAAAGGTTACAAGATTCAATCTAACTCTACAGTTATGAGTTCAATTTTAAAAATTAATATCTGACTCTTATTTATTTGAGAACATTAAGACACTCTATCTATTGTTTGTAAAAAACTAACTTAAAGCAAAACATAGTGGAGACAAGAGTCACACCAATCATACGTTTTCTTTTCTTTTTCATTTTGCATGTCATCTTGTCTTCCACTTTACAAATTAATTATTGAAATAACATTTGTATCAAACAAGTTTCCTTGCTTTAGATCTAGAACAAGATGTTAGTCTTAGATTTTATCTAGCTTCTGAAAATGATCAAACGATACACCAAAAATAAAAATATTTACTAAATTAGTGCAATTTTAGCTATCATTTTTACCTACTGAATGAGTTAGTGTCACAATAATTTTATTGTTTAATTGTAAACTAGTTTAACACCAACGTCACATGCTTAATAAATAATGCTCAAAATTATAAATTATGTAATTTTACAATACTTTCTTTTTTATATAGTAATTTTACAATACTTAATACATTTGATTGATTGAAAATAATCTTTAATATCATTTTGGTGTGACGTTTAACTTTAAATTCAGGGTCATTTCTTATTCAAATGTATTTCTTTTGAGTTTAACAACAAGGTTTCAAAAACTTAAACTCAAAGGGGTTTGATATATTTAGATGACATTTGAATTAAAGAGTTCAAAATTTAGAGTTGTGTCAAAAACTCGTTTGGATGTAGTTTTTATGTAGATGCGTTAGAGTCAAAACTTTGTTTGGATGTAGATTTAAAAATGAATAGTTATTTTTAGTAGTTAAAAAAAAAGATTAAAAATGAATGGTTAAAAATGAGTTATTTTGATTGATTTGAAACGATGGATTAAAATAAGTGCTTAGAAATGATTGAGTAATTATAAATAAACGATTAAAAACGAATGGTTAGAAATGAGAGTTTTTTTAAAAGTAAAAATGAGGAGCTAATAAAAACTCTATAAATATAGGTTTTCGGGAAGACGTTAATAAATCATAAAACTAACCCCTACCTAAATATACCAAACAAACAACGAACTCGTGACTGTGGAGTTGAAATGAATTAACACCAATAAGATAAACAACTGCGCCATGACCCTCGGTCCTTAATTCAATTCAATAAATGGATTATAGAGATGATCATAAATTTTGAGATTTTTTTTTCACTATTAAATTTACCAATTAATTTGGATCTGGTTAAAAGAAGTGGTTGGGAAACACATATGCAGTCAAATTATTGTATTAAAAAAGAATAATAAAATTAAAGACATATCTGTCTAAAAAAATTAACCAATCTTTTCCTTTAAATATGTGACCAATCACTCTACCAATTTATTTCATTATCATTTCATTTTCATTTTTTTTCGTCTCTGTTTTTTGGAAAAGACAAGCAAGGGAGCTTCTGCGATCATCGGCTATGGCGAGTAATTTCAAGTACGTGATCGTCGGCGGTGGCGTCTCTGCTGTAAGTTTCTCTGATTTCATTTCATTTCATCACCGATCATCTGATCTGATTTCCTTTTGCGATTCGTAGCTTGTTGATTCGAATTGTTTTTGGGCGGGTTTTGGTTTGTGGATAAGATCGATTTTGGGCGTTTGATCGTCTTGATGATGATGTTGAATTTGCGAATCGAGGAAATGAAATCTGAGGCGTTTTGTTGGATTTGCTTGATTTGGAATTGATCTTGTAATGCTGGTGTGACCGTAGAGTCTAGGATTTGTTTTCTCGTGATCGAACGTTTTTTTTCTTCTTATCTGGTTGAGAAATACTCTAAAGATGGGAGTATTTTTCCTTCTTCGCGTTTTATTGTGTTTCTGGACTTGTTTTGTCATGGTTCAATGAGCAAATGTTGTGGATCTTTTTTATTGTTCTGTTCGTTCATGAAACTGGATTTCTGGAGTACTGCCCAGGGGTTGAAAGTGTTGAGAAAAACCTTCATAATTATAGCAGGAATAAACATAAATATGGCTGTGAAATTTAAGTAAACAACAAAATAGAGAGACACTGTAATTTATGTGGAAAAAATAGGAGAAATAAAGTGGAAGTTCTTTCTGAAAAATTGTTACAATCAAGGAGAATTCTTTCATTGACTCCAATTACATTAAAAAGGTCTCTTCAAACCTTATACTAGTGACACCCTTTGTCCTACTCTATCCAAGAGATTACAAAAGGAATTTTACCGTAGAGTCTATATATCAAGCTTAAAGTGCGTTTATTTGTGATGCTTTGAAACCAATGTCACATGCTCATTTTACGGTGATTGGAGCACACCACTTCCTTGCATCCATCCGGTGTGAAACAATCTTCTTCTGATATTTTGCCAAGATCTCTACTAGAAATTTACATTTTTCACCTGTGATTAATTGAGGAGTTCGTTTTTTTTTTACTTACAATTGAATGGAATTATTGTTCTCTAAGTTTAGCTAGCTGAAATGAAGCTTGTATCTTTCTGGAAGGAAAGGGAACCAATATTTATACTAATGTTCTTTTAACTTTTGAGATATTGTTATCATTTTTTTTGTTTGTCTGTGATTCCTTTGCTGTCATTCTATGAGAGTAGAGACACTCTTATTTTGTTTGCGAGACTGGGTGTTCTTCAAAGCGTTGTCTTTCTCCCTAATTTATGCTGAATGAATTTCTAGAACAATCACCTGTCTTTTTCATACACAATTTTTTAATTTCAAAATACCTCTTTTATTGGTCTGCAGGGATATGCAGCAAGGGAGTTTGTGAAATTGGGGCTTAATCCTGGCGAGCTAGCAATTATTTCCAAGGAGGGGGTATGCTTTCATTTGCTGTTAACATGAAGTATTTTCGTAAAATTTTTGGTTTTTTATTTCTTGTATGCATGTAATTCCATGATACTTTTGAAGGCAACGAACAATCGACTTAACTTGAACCCATTTATTTTGGTTTCTTCATTGCACTACAATTAAAGTTACTCTTGCATTCAAAAAATAAAGTGACGTAAATCCATCATGTATGCTTGAATATAGAGCTCAGAATCCATATGATAAGCCTCAATAACTTGAACGTACATGATGAAATACAAGGTAAATTCAAGGTGGGATTAGTTAGTTAGAGGATATATTATTATTTTAGGGGAAATGACTTGACCCTTGAGTAAGGAAGGATTTTGTGCTTTATACTGGGCAAAGGAAATGAGTAATGAGTAGAGAGGTTGAGATTGAGATGATCCGCTTGGTTCCTGTACTTTGGACTAACAAAATTGTATTTTACATAATTGTGATACCTATGATCTGGTATAAAAGCACCGCTTCAATAAGGACCATGACCAAGGTTGAACTTTGAAGTGAGTTTTAGGGCATGTTGCTTCAAAAGTAAATGTTATGTGGATTCTGGCAGCATTGCTCAATACAGAAGACAATCACAACGTTTTTGCTAATCAAACAACGCTTGATGAAGAAAATGCGACAAGAGAATAGGTGAATAAAAGCAGTGTGGAGGGATTCAATATGAAGGGAATTACAGAATCAAAGAATAAAGGAGCATGGAAAATGAGTGGAGCAAGTTGAGGAGTTTGGAATCGGAATTCAGGCAAGTGAAGAGAGAGGATGAATGGGAGAAAGAGGTTGGTGAAGCATGTGATAAACAAGAAACTGAAAAGTAGAAAAAACCAAACTATAGAAGTGGGAGATGTTGAGTTGCCCCTAAACTTTGTTGTCAAGCTGAATACTTCGGTACCACGTACTTGAAATAGCAAAAATTGATTAGACAAGAGCCCTTATTTGGGTTGATTGTGGAGTTACCACGATTTTATTTCTTAGGGCTTAGTGTTTCAATGAATGAAATAAGGAGTTATAAGGTGATGATGAACACTGTAGTTTCAACTTTCAATTGTGGGAAGAAATGTGTCATGAGGTGATAGATGGCTCGTCCTTTTGAGGAAGCACCACCTTTCATCTGCAAATTGATGACCAAATTGAGATGATCCATCACATATTTGAGATTTACTTTCATTATTTCTCTGTAATGAAAACCAAAGTAGTAGTATAAATAAATGATTACTTTGGACTGAAGATGGATAATAATTCCACATAATATGATTTGGTTGGTACCACTCTTTTGTAAGTAGTTTACTTTGAACCCCATCGTCCTTTAATTCAGCATGGCTAGTTCACTACTCAATAAAGCTTCCCTAGATAAAAAATTAATGGAAGAAAGGCCGAGCCTGTGGACAAGCTAAAAATGGAGTTGGATAGTAGATGCTAAAGGGAAAAATATTGATTTTGAAGTAAAAGCCTAAGTTTACCTATGTCTCCACCCTTCTAGATTGCGTTATCAGTTCAAAATATCAATGAAAAAGTACCACCTAAGTTCTTTTTCTCCTATTAAGTATGGAGGAGAAAGCCAGTGAGGAAGAGATTCAGTTCATCTCCTTTAGGCATGTCCCTTATATTTAAAGATAATTAGTTTACTTATCTGAGGCCATTACCATATTACATTAATATCTGATAACCCGTAGTCCTTATATAGTTGTATTTATTTTAAGTAGTGCTTCTTCTCTGCCATCTTTTGTGTGAAAAGCTCAATGCTATTAGTATGAATAAAGTTGTCGACTTGACGTAATTGTAGCATATTTGAAAACATGTCAGTAGCATACATAACAATTTGATAGTTTTTACTTTTAATTTGAACCAGGAAGTGAAGACATCGGTTTATTGTGTTTCTAAATAGTCTCCTCTATGTTGCAGGTTGCTCCTTATGAACGCCCTGCTCTTAGTAAGGGATATCTCTTCCCTGAATGTAAGTAGTTTATTTACGTCAAAATTTGCTAGAAGAAAGTTAAAGATTTGACCTTATCTATTGTTGGATGTACATTTTGTTGTTGATATAATTAAATTTAATTCAAAGCTCAACCTATTAGAAGCTTGCGTTGATTATTGATTTAACATAATTCAACATAGTACATGAGGTCCTATGTTCAAACCCTATGAAGTCGTCCTCTCTCCAACTAATATTGATTTTCCACTTGTTTGACATTTCTCAAATTTTCAAGTTCATGAGTCATGAGTGAGGGGAGTTGGTTGACATAATTAAAATTATCTCAATCTATTAGCTTAAGTTTTTGGGTTTGAATTGTAACTTCTAGTTTGTTTCTTCAGCTCCTGCTAGACTTCCAGGATTCCACGTCTGTGTTGGAAGTGGAGGAGAAAGACTTTCACCAGAATGGTACAATGAAAAAGGTAATGATTAAGGCATTCTCTCAATAGATTTCTTAGTTTTTATACTTACTACTCTTAAGTTAGGTTTCTCTTTCATTATTCTTTTCTTACTATTCTTCTGATCGTTAATCTACTAATATTTCAGGGATTAAACTGCTCCTTAACACGGAAATAGTAACGGCAAATCTTGCCGACAAGGCTCTCGTTACTGCCTCTGGTGAAACCTTGAAGTATCAAAGTTTGATCATTGCAACCGGTTCCACTGTAAAAACTCATCGACTCACATAAAACACTTTTATTTATGCCTTATTTCAGGTTAAACTTATACCCTTTTTGTCGTCTTGCAGGTCATTAGATTGACAGATTTTGGTGTTAAAGGCGCTGATGCCAAAAACATTTTCTATTTGAGAGACATTGTCGATGCCGACAAACTTGTAGAAGCAATTAAAGCAAAGAAGAACGGGAAAGCTGTGATTGTTGGAGGAGGTTACATTGGTCTTGAACTTGGTGCTGCTTTACAGATGAACAATCTTGAGGTTACCATGGTCTACCCTGAACCATGGTGCAGTAAGTACAAAATACTTAACAAATGGTTCTTTCACTTCCATTTCCTGCCCTCTGTACTCAGTAGAAGTAGAAGTACTTGTTACAAACCTCTTATTTTTCTCTTGTGGCTTGTGTCCTGCAGTGCCTAGGCTTTTCACATCTGGTATAGCTGCTTTCTATGAAGGTTTCTACAAAAACAAAGGAATCAATATAATTAAGGGAACAGTAGCTGTTGGTTTCACCGCAGATTCAAATGAAGAGGTTTGTAACTTCTTATCTTATGCCTTCTTGTTGATGATGCTTTTTGGAAAAACGATGTCACTAAACCGATCTTTCAGGTGAAGCAAGTCCAACTCAAAGATGGCAGGGTTCTTGATGCTGACATAGTTGTTGTGGGTGTTGGAGGCAGACCTTTGGTTTCTTTATTTAAAGGACAGGTCGAAGAAGAGAAGGGAGGTATTAAGGTTAGTATTGCTAATTTAAGCCCCGATTGATAACCATTTTGTTTTTGGTTTTTGAAATTTATAAGCCTACAACAACTATCTTATCATATGTTTTCTCTTACTTGGATGCCTACATCTTACCTATATTTTTAGAATTTTTTTTGGATAAGAAATTGATACTATTTGGAAACTAAAAAATGTAGCTTCCAAAAGTATGTTTTTCTTTTTGAAATTTGGTTTGCATTTATATACTTTCTTTAGGAAAGATGGACACATTATAGGATAGATGAAACACATTGTAGGAAATTTAAGTAAAAATAAGTTTAAATTTCAAAATTTGATCATCAAACGGGGCGTTGTCTTTTCTTCAATACTTTGTTTCAGCATCAACATTTTTGTAATACTAGTTCAATTATATTATAGAATTTTGATGTGCATCAATGTTTTTCTTGAAAACTACTGCACATGGACTGGACAATGTTACTAATTGTTCTTTAAACTAATAATGGCCTATTAGAAAAATCCGTCTGAAAAATAGTAGAGATAAAATAAAATGCATATGGACAATGCTAAATATCAAAAAGTCTAAATTTAAATTTTGATAGATCAAATCAAACTTAAAATATGTTAGAGATCTAATTGAAAACCAAGTTATCCTCAATTAGAACTACGGTTTAACTTATATCACGTAATATTAGTAGTTAGTAGTTACCAACTATCATGGATTGACCTATTATAGTCATAGTGGGCCTTGAAAATCTAAGAAGTTATGAGTTTGATCCACGGTGGTCACCTACTTATGAATTAATTTCCTACCCTTCAAGTTCTTTTTACACTCAAATGATGTAAGGTAAGACGATGTGTCTCGCGAGAATAGTCGAAGTGCATGCAAGTTGACTCGAACACTCACAAATATAAAAAAACAATCGATAGTTACCAATAATTTTCTTGTCTTGCCATCCGTTTCATTTTTCTCTTAGAAAGAATAATCTGTATCTTCTTTGCCAAATTCTTCTGATATATATAGGCTTGATAATCAAACTCATTGCTACCTTACTGATTTCAGACTGATGGGTTCTTCCAAACAAGCATTCCTGATGTGTATGCTGTGGGAGATGTGGCTACTTATCCCATGAAGTTATACAACGAGTTGAGAAGAGTCGAACATGTCGATCATGCTCGCAAATCTGCCGAGCAGGCTGTGAAGGTGTGTTTAAATGCCCTTGACAATTTCATTTGGACAGCTCAGAAGCTCCTAATCTATCAATTTTTGGAACAGTTCTTTTCATTGATGCTATTCCCTCTGTTATATATCTGAACTTTTTTTTTAATTTCCTTTTCCTAACAGGCTATCAAGGCAAAGGAAGGGGGCACATCAATTGAAGAGTATGACTATCTTCCATACTTCTACTCTCGCTCCTTTAATCTGTCATGGCAATTCTATGGTGACAACGTTGGCGAAACCGTCCTATTCGGAGACAACAACCCAGAATCATCCC
This sequence comes from Sicyos edulis, assembly GCA_036507275.1. NCBI lineage: Eukaryota > Viridiplantae > Streptophyta > Magnoliopsida > Cucurbitales > Cucurbitaceae > Sicyos > Sicyos edulis. The sequence goes on along the minus strand of CM071847.1, from coordinate 43,086,426 downwards.
AACCCAAGTTTGGAACCTACTGGGTCAAAGATGGAAAGTTAATTGGAGCTTTCTTGGAGGGTGGAACCCCGGACGAAAACAAGGCCATTGCGAAGCTTGCACGAGACCAACCATCAGTCGAGAGCTTGGATCAGCTCACCAAAGAAGGTCTCAGCTTTGCTTCTAAGGCTTGAAAACTTGTTTAGTTGCTCATGTAATGTCAAAATTAATTGAGTTTGCTGATGCTTTTAATGTCCAGAAATATTAAGTTTGATTTTTGTTACCTTTTGCTGCTTTAGTGTTTACATTTGATTGTACTTTATCATTTCTAAATATGGTTTGCCAAATTACATGGGCCAATAGTTCAAGATTTTAGTGTTCTTTCTACTGAAAAATTTCAATCACATGCGAGGTAAGTATTTGAATCTCGAACCTTTTAGTTAAGAATAGATATCTCGATGAGCTGAACTATGTTCGATTTGGTTATAATAAATCTTCTTGTTACTGATAAAATGACATAAATAAGATTTAGTTAATATCCGTATTCTGTTCAGACTATACCATATCATCGCTGCGTTTGAATGTACTTTAATCACATGTTTCTGTTTCAGATATTGACACAACTTTACTGGACACTTGTATTAAAAGGTCGATGTTTTATTTTATTTTTAAAAAAAATTCCAAGAATGGGGGACTCGAACTCATAGCCTTTGATCATATATGGTTCATGCATTTGATGTTCTTGTTTATATATTGTTGAATGAATAGTTAATAAAAACGAAAAACAAAAGTACAATGGTAAGTTTATAGAAGGCATAGGAATTTCCTTTTGTTTTATTAATAAGAAGAAAAAAAAAATCAATTACACTATATTTTTAAAAAGAAAATATTAAAACAGCCAACCATATTAAATACTCATATAAGATCTATCTATTAGTTTTAACATTTTCAATCAGTTTATCATTATTATTTTTTTTTAGTGAGCTCAAGAAAATTGAACACATGACCTGATTACTAGATTATTTATATCATGTCACTTGAGTTGTTTGCTGATAGTCTATTAATACAATAAGATCTTGGAATGAGTTGCCCAACAAAATTCTTTACTAAACATGATAGGAATCAGATTATTGTTATTCACATAGTTCAAACATATAAAATTATGGTATATATGTATATATTATAATTTCATCCTTTTCCATGTTTAGCTGGCTAGAAATCTTTTTCTTTATTCACTGTCCCACAAGTACCTTACAGATATAGAACAATATTCTGTCATGAAAATAAATTTAATTTGGGGATATTCATGTGTGAGGATATTAGGAAAAAGAAACTGAGGAGGTTCATCATGTGATTATGGATAAGAAAGGGAATATTGGTTTTTATATGATTATGGTAATTGAAAATGTGGCTGTTTTTTAATGGTTCTCTATGGGCTCCCCACTTCCCAAAGGACAAAAAGAAAGAGACAAAAGCTGTTGTCATTTGGCCTACATAACATGAAAGCTAAAGTGGCTTTGAAATCTTTATTCAGTGTGACAACTGAGGTTAGTGATAAAAATGAAAGGACTCAACATTCCCACTTGTACCTTTTACCTCCCCACTTTTTAAAAATTTTATTATTATTATTATTTTTATTTTTTTATTGTCTAGTCTTACATAATAAAAATAATAGAATTGTTTTAAGTCGGGTACGAGTACAACGGGCATGAGTTACTTCAAGTATATAGTAAAACTAATTATTAAATTAATTATATCTATATGTATGTGATTTCAATTTTCTAGTTATCAAACAGAAAAGAAAAAGAAGACTCAATAAAATTGTGTATGAAAATGAGTCGTTGAGAAAGGTATTATGGAAGATAACAAACACTATTACAATTTTGGTTTTCTATGACAATTTTTAAATGTCATGATTAACTTATTATAATAATTATGCTAAAAAATATACTGTCATAGTGTTCCCTATCATGGTAAGTATTTTATAACATATAATTACAATGTTATAAAATATAATTTATGACAATTATAAATCTATCATAAAAGTTTTCTCATAACAACTACAATTGTCATGAATCAATGAAAATAGAGTTTGTGATATTTTTTATGACATTTTGTAATTGTCATAGATCATGTTATTTTTGCAATTTTAATTTTTGATACCATGACAGTTTTAAAATGTCATAAAGTTGAGTTATTTTTCAAAATAAAATTAAATCGTAAACTGTCATAAATTCACATTTCATGACAGTTGTGATAGTCATAGTTTCTATTTCTTGATAGTTTAAAATTGTCATAGAAAAGATAACATGACATTTTTTTAATTATAAAACTGAATATGTTCCATTATTTATTTATATATTTATTTCATATTAATCATATTTAAGCCAGTCAATTAAAAAATGACCATCTTTTAACTTGTAAATAATTATGCATTTCAAAGATAATATCACAATTCATATAGATGTCAAACTTACTTCATTAATCACAATTCAAATAAAGTCTTCTATAAAGTAACCAATATATAAAATTTATAAATTACAATTAATTTTTCATAAAGCCAAGAAAAAAAATGAATACTTTGACAACTTGTCGATAATTGTAGACGCAAACGATCACCTTGAACAAAGTACCTACAAAATGTAATAGTAAAACTTTGTATTAGAAAACACAGTTGTTCATCCATTATGTTTTTCGCTCATATTTGCAGCACCCATTATAGTTTCCAATCAAAATAGCTTAGTCAATATTTGAATTATATATAACATATCCATCCTGTCACTAGAGCAAGGAAAAATGAAAGGCATAAAAATCAAACTAACTAGATAGTGGAGAAAGAATCATCACTCCTTAGTTCTTCATAAGCTCAACTCTTTGAACTTGAAAAGCAAACATGAACTAGATCGTTTTTTGGTTGATCGTGTTGTGCAATAAGAAGAAAGCTACTATAGTTCTTACAAATCATTAAGCTATATATGTAGAGCAACCGATGTGGCTATTTAAGAATGTGTTTTTGCTCAAGAGACCCAACTCATTAAAACCGTTAAACAATTATTCTCTACTTCAAATTATCCAGCTCCTATTTACCATGATAATGAAGGTGCAACAAAAATTGGCTTAAAATCATAAACACACAAAAACAACATTATCATTATTAAATCTTTGAATTAGAAGTTGCAATGGAAAATAAAAGTATTCCTATAACAATGACTCATTTTTTCTAAAAACTAAACTTCTACACATTCCCCACAATCTCTTATAAGTAGATGAAACGTAAATAGGTGCAAGAAAAATTATTTGAGAGTTAAATTTTTAATAGTAGTTTGAGCTCCATCCGATCAAGGCCAAAGAAAACGGTAAACCCTAAAAGAATGGGCTAAAAAAAGTTAATAACTTTAACCTGTATAGAAACTGAAGTTTGGTGAGATGTTAATACTCTTTGTTCCTCTTCCTCTTGACTTCCTTTTGATTCGTGTGGTTCTTCTGAACCCTAAAGATGAGAACCAAAGAATGAAATGTCATTAGTGTTACGAATATGAGAATATGATCGAGGAAATTACTAATATGAAAGAAGTTATGAACTCTTGAGGATTATTTTGATTTTCATTTTTGGCTATCGTAACTGCAGGATAGCCGCATAAACATTATTCGAAATGCATCAAAAGTTAGAGTGAGACATTATTTTAGAAGTAAAAAATGAGACTTCCTTGATACAATGTTGAAGTGTTAACAATTCCCCAAAAATCCATTACTTTGTTGAACACCATTTTCCTAGAGCCAACAAGAGACTTTCACAAAAACTCCATTGATGCAATCTTTCGTCGGAACACCAATAAACTGAGGCACAAAAAAGTTTAAAACGTTGAAACAAACAAGCGGCCTCATGCTACTAACTATTCATCTCAAGATAAAAACTATGTTAAATAAGCACACAAACAAAACTTAATTTGGGTATTTGAGTTCATTGTATCGATATATAAACAATAAAACACAAAAAGAATTCTAAGTTTCTCAACCTTGCTAAATTTGAAATCAATACCTACTTAGAATCTTGGTTTCTTTACCTGCAACAAAGAAAAAAATAAAGTTGTTGTCTAGTTTTAAGAAAAGTAAATTACTCGAACACTTCAAACTTAATTCAAATACAAACTCAAGTTTCCAAAAATAAGAGACTAACCTCAAACACTCTATTAGAGTTCAAAAGAGTTTAGATTGCACTACTACCTAATGTGTTTGGCCAAACAACTTTCAAATCTATTGGTTGGATTCGAAGGTATTCGAAAGAGCCCAAAGCTACAAAAATAAATAAATAAATGGCAAGTGAGATTTTCATGGTGAGTGTTTTTGTTTATAAAGTTAATATAGTAACTATAAAAGTTGTTCTTCTAACTAGAATGTTAACAAAGACAAATAAGATGAAACTATATAACAAAGACAACCTAGAAAAAAGGAGAAAACTTACCAATCCCACAAGAATAAAAAATGTACAACCCTTACCCAAATACACAATAAACAGCAAGAAAACCTTTTAATGCAAATTTATAAAGCTAGGAATAAGGCATATAATCTAAAAACAAATGAAAATATCATAAGAATATTGAAAGCTTACAAGGAGTTGTAGCAAAAGAGAAAGTTGTAGTCTTGAATTCATGGGATGATGTGTTCTTAAACTTTTGAAGTCTTGAATTCAGTCTATAAATAATGAATAAGTAATAGCCTAATTAAATATAAGAAGAATGAGTAATATACGTGTGAAACTTAAATATCGTTTACTTGTATGTAAATATATATTCATAATAATTAAAATATACCTTGATCGATAGGTTATATGTTAGAAATTTCAGTTTTATGTCTAATATATCATTTACATATTTGAATTTATTTAAAAGTAATTGATGTATTGCATAAATAATTGATCTTTGGTTACTATAATAGAACCTTAAATTTTTAATTTTCAATTTAGTGTGTAGTATGTTTATAAATTTTTTAAAATGTGGAATAAATTATGAATCTATTAGATACAGCATTAAAAATTTCGGGAAGTACTAAATACAACATTAAAATTTAGGGACCTATTAAGTGTGACTAAAAATTTAAAAGTTGAGAACTATTCATCAAACATATAGTTTTTAAGTGTATAAACAATATAGACTTAAACTCATATATATATATATATATTAAAAAGCTTGTAGTTCAACACTTTTTAAGTTAAACCTAGACCTTGATGAGCTTTGGCTTCATTTCACCCCTTTGTGAGAGAGGAGAAAAAAAACCTCACTATGTTCTTATAAAGTTTGATAATGAAATAATATCACAACACAACACACCCATTGAACTTTAATGAAAAAAATTGGATTTCATCGATTGATGCCCACATTTTGTATGGACGATCTTTCTAATTTTCATGATGTCAATTAGGAGTGTTCATTTTTCCATCGATACTGATTTTTGATAAAAACCGATATAAAAAAATGAATTATTAACTTTTTTTAAAAGGTAATAGATGAATAATTTTTTTTAAATTGATAGATCGATCAATTTGTTTGTACGATCCGTTAAATCGGTTAACTTTTTCTAATATAATTTTGTAGGTTTCTTATTATTCAAGAAAAAAAAACTATTTGAAGAATGGAGTGGATTTAGGTGTTGTTACAAGAACCGAATGAGTCAGTGGTACAATGATTTCATTGTTTGGTTGTAAACCAGTTCAACACCAGTGTCACAAGTTCGAGCCCGAATCGGTATTTGTCCTCCCGATGAAAATGTTAAAATTTTCATTTCAAAATTCAAACTCAATTATTTTAAATTTTATTTTTAGAATTTAAGCATATAACAACCACTCGATCCATTAAGTTTCTTACTTTTATATTTACATCTTAAACTTGTTTTTAAACACTAGATCAAAATGTGATAACTAAAAACTGTAACTTTTAAAAGCTTATTATGGTTTTTGTTGATTAGGATTCACTTAGTCCTACCTCCCAAGAAAATATGAAACTTTTTGTAAACGATCAGAGTAAAACTAAATTAAAATTTTTAAAAATGAAAAAGAAAAAACCAAATAGTTATTAATCATAACTTTGGTTTTTTTAGTTTTTTTATTTTGTCTTTTTTATGATATTTTTTCTTCAAGAATTATGAATAAAGATTATGATTATAGATTGTGATTTGGAAATTATTTGGTCATTGTTATTGAAAGGTTAATTATATTTATTTTTATTAGTTTTTATGGAAAAAATGCACATGAATAGATTTTAAAAAAACCTTTTTTTAGTAAGACTATTTTTTTATAAGTTTTTAAGAGGTCAAGAATACTATCTAAATAAAAGTGTAATATTAATTTTAATCTAAAAATTATTGATGATGATATTTTTAGTATTTTTTTAAGTCGAGGGTATTTATGAATTTTTTTTATGTTCAAGGGTATTTTTGAAACCTTTTCAAAATTCAGGGGTATTTTTTAAACCAAATTTTAATGGTTTACTTCCAAATTTAACAATGGTATTTTTTAAACTCATGTTCTCCCGTAATTTAGGAGTATTTTCTATAATTTAGCCTAAAAATAATCTTATATATTTAATTTTTGGTTGGTTCCATCAATTGTTTTTTAAAAATAATTAACCGACCAACTTTCGATTTTATATACTTAAATATAGAAACTGACCGACTTTGGTAAGGTTGGTTGTTAATTTTCGAAAAAATTATGAACATCTTTAATGTCAATAATGACTTTAAAAGAAGGAATATACATTAAATTATGAAACGATACTTTGATGTGATACTTGTGGCATATATTCCCATATTAAGGGTTTAAGTTGAGTTATGGAATGAGTCAGTAGTGTAATAGTTTCATTGTTTGGTTGTAAACTAGTTTAACACTAGCGTCACAAGTTCGAACTCAAGAATCGGTATTTATCCCCTTTCCCCAATACGCACTCAAAAAAAAAAAAGGTTTAAGTTGAGTTCAAGCCGACCAAGACCAAACCTAGCTATCCGACCTTTCATGTCAAAGGTTGGTCGACCCTAGACTAAATTAAGCTCGAGTTTTCCTTTCACATCGAGCTCATTCATTCTAGACTCTTCCTTTTTGTATAGTTGTTATAATTGGTTTAATTTTAATCAAACAACATCAAATTATTTGCCAAACTCTATCATTTAGACTCACAATTCCATAAATTATTGAAAACAATAGTCAATCATATGGTAGTTACAAAGTTGTAAATAATTTTATGTGTAAGGCAAAGCATTAAAAAGTATAAAATCTTTGCTGGCTATGTTATGCTATATTAGATTTTCATATCAAATTTGATTATATGAAAACATACAAAATAAAAAGGATTATTTAATTTGGGCGATAAATAGAAATATATGTACGCCAAAGTTATAAGTGAAGAGTTTCATTTCCATCATAAATATTAAAAAACTTATTAAATTAGAAAAATTCATCTAATTTCTAAACCACTTTTGGACCTCTCCCTTTCTTTCACCATCTTTTTATCCAACTCTAATAATTTATTATTCATTTAAAAATTAGAAAACATAGCCTCTGTTGGTTTATTGCATTATCTTACTAAATATAAAAAACTATAAAATATTTATGCTCTTTCAAAATTGCATATTTATTCTCTTGAGTCAACTTTCATTATTATTGGGGAAAAATCTAACATGCACATTAAAAATTAAATTATGGTTTAAAATAATAATAATTAGGTTTCGGTTGTTTGACCATGGTCAATCTTGCCGATTTGGTATAGATCATACTTTTTTTTAGTACCAAATTGTTTGAGCATATATCATACTTGTTTTGCAAAACATAACCAAATAAAAAAAAAAAAAACTTAATTTGGAAATTTATTTATTTTTATTAAATGAGTTGGTGACACATTGATGATATTTCATTTCAATTCCTGGTTCACATTCGATCGAAAATAAGTACTTGACTCTCATTTTAGTTGAGAGCCGTAATACCCTCTATATTGGTTGGGTTTGTGGTTCTCCTCCTTCGTTTAGCAAAAAGTAATTCTATTAATTATAATTTTTCGATTTTCATAATATCAAATTAAAATTGTACATTATTTTGATAAACTTATCCTGACTAAAATTAATTATTTAATTTTTATAATGGGAAATCAAAACTTCAATTTAATGCATTCAAGGTAGCCATGGGCCTATTTCATTGATTAGATTGAAAATACAAATAAGAAATTTTAATTTAAACTTACTTGTTAGTTTCAAACCTCAAAACTAAAACAGAAATTTTTCCTTAAAAACTTTTTTTTTTTATTTAAGTTTAAAATCACACAAATGGCCGGAGATCACAATCTAAAGTTCATAGAATTAAATTTCGTTACTTTCCTCAAAGGGTAAAGTGTGTGGCTTTTTAAAAAGTTCAATTACAAGAGGGAAAATTAGAAACTATAACTTCTTGATCATGAAAATATACTAATATTACTGAATTATAGTTTTAGTTCTTGTTGATAGTTAGAAAGTGTGTTTTTAACCAAACCACAATAACTATTTTTATAATAAATAAACTAGGGTTCAATAATCATCTTTATATTCATTTTGTAAATTAATTTTATTTTCTCCAAATTTATGTATGATTAATTTTATTCTTCTTTATGAAATATTTTAATTCTTAAGCAAACTCTACAACCAAAACAATTTTCCAAAAAACTACTGCTTTGTTTTGTTTTCAAAATTTGGGCATAAACATGCACTGATTTCAATACTTTGAATATAAAAAGTGAAAAGATCATTTTGGTTCCAAAAATCAAAATCCTCCACTAAAGGGCCAATCACATCTCAATTACTTTATGTAAAAGACGAAAGAAAAATAATTATTTTTTCCTACAAAATAAAATATGTGTAGTGGTTAAAACTACTTGTCCGAAACAAAATCATGATGTGGACAAGCAATGATTTTTTTAACATATGGATACAATAGAGTTTTTTTTTTGAAGGTCATAAAATAGAGTTCAATATTCAACAATATTGAAGATTAAACAAGGGATCATTCGTGGAAGGTGAGCATAGGGGACAAAAAAATACACATCAAGTTGTACCATTTAAAATGCGAAAAATATATGTTTGAAAGAAAAATGTGAAAAATATTGCATATTACATGATCTACATCCATTTTCCAAAACAAGATTGATCATTTTTCTAAAAGAAAAATAGAACATACTTTTCGTTTGAGATTTTCATTTGTGGTAAGGATAGATGTGGACCATATTTTTATTTCAACAAATATGAGTATTTATATTTAAAATTTATAAATTATTTTCAGATATATTGGCGTGAACCAACTTAATTATTAGTTCGATTAATTTGCACAAACTTAAGCAGTAAAGCATTTTAATTTATCATAGACCTTTTTTTATAGGATAATATTGAGAAAAATGATTGGAACATGTAATCTTATATTATTAGATTGTACAATTTATTAGTAGAATTCTCTGTTCTTGTTGGCAATTTTTTTTTTAAATTGTTCTTGTTGGCAATTTATCAAGACATTAATAATTCTTCCTTTTCCAATTTTAATTCATGACTATTTATGTTAAAATAATTATTGTTTTTTTGAGATAAGTAAACCTTCGTTGTTGTATGATCAAATTTTTATACCAAATTTAAATTGTAACACTAAGAATATCATTTTAACTCCCACTATAGTTTTTGGAATTAATTCACAATTTTGGGATGTTATAAATTTAGTTCTTATATTTAGAAATTTTTAAAAAAATTAAAAATGTAGTCTATATAATTAAATAAATGTGTAGATAATTCATTTAGTTGGATAAAACCTAAACTTCTTTAAATTTATTACAAATCACATGAACTATTTAAAATTTATAATCCAGTCTGCCTGGTGGTTTGATAAAATTCAAATACACTTATTTAACATAAATATTTCTAAGAGAGAAAATTATCACTCTTCATAAACTAAACAACTTTTTCAATATGCTTTCTCCTTTCTAGAAAAATTCATAGGATGTTTTTCCATATAAAATTACCCTAAGCTAAGCATGCTAATTACTTTTTAAAGTTCTTACATATAATTAAGCCACCAAAAAGAAAGTTATACCTTATTAATATATGTAATACATATAAATTCTTGTTAACATTTCTTAACTGACTTTAACATATCATAGTGACTCCTCTATTTAGATGTAGTTGTCAAAGATCCATGTATATCTTGTCATCCCAAACTCATTGTATAAATAATTTGATATATTTGAGCCATTTAAAACTCTTATATAGATAATTAATGTAAAATGTAATTTTGTTGATCTATTTTAGAGGTTTAATATTTTTTAATTGGTTCTTTGTGATGCTCGACATCGTTCAATTACAAAATAGAAAATAAAATTAGATTAGTAAAATTCCAATTGATTACCGTTTGTTATTTTATTTTTAGTTTTTGAAATTTAAATCTATTCTTACTCAAATTTCTTACCAGATTCCACATTTCCTACAATGCATCAATTTTTCCCTAAAAATGTATGTGGCTACTAACCAAATTTTCTTAATTATACGGTATAAATAATACATAATATTGTATTAATATACAATAATATTGTACTAATAATAAATAATAATGTATTAATAATACAAAATATTGTATTAATACCTTAAATTATACTGTATGATGAATATTAATTATATCGTATATTTAACTATGATGCAAAAAATTCAAATTTGCTTAGATCTGTAATTATTTTGTAAAATTGGACTATTGAACCCAATTTCTCTAAAATAATCATTTTTTTCTTTAAAAAGTTATGATAGATAGTTTTGTTATAAATTTTAAATTTCTATATTTTATTTAATCAAATTATTATACCACATTTCAAATATAAATAATATATTAAGAATTAATTAAAAAACTCAAAAATGACAATTAATATTTTATTGAAGAAACAAACTGTTCATTTGACTAAGTAAATTGAAATAGAAAAAAGGAAAGAAAAAGATTTTTAATGTTTTCCATAAAAATAATATTTTTCTTTGAACAAAAATAATAGACAAATGACTTTCTGGTCTTCTCTAATGAAAATTTGTCAACACTCTACCCCCACGTGATCCTTCCTAATAATTTCATAACCCAAAGAACAACCCAATTCCTACCAAACCAAATATATATATATATATATATATATATATATATATATATATATATATATATATATATATATATATATATTTTGTTCTCACCAACCTGCGCCTCTTTTTTCCTTTTTTTTTTTTTTTTCTTTTCCTTTTTTCTTTTTTTAAAGCTTAGAAACTGGCAGATATTATAAAAAAAAAGTAGTGATATGTTAGTTTTATTATTGGGTATATTCGACCAATGGATTAGTGACATAATGGTTTAAGTGTTTGGTTGTAAATCAGTTCAACACCAATATCACAGATTTTGGGTATATTCGAGTTTTAGCTAATCATGAGAGATGGGTAGAAGCTCGTATTTAAGCTTCATTTGAGAGTTTTATCTTCTTTAAGAGTGAGAGTAGAAACCTTAGTCATCTTTGAGAGCCTTGTACATTCAATCAATGGGTGGAGCAAGGGTGTTCCTGAACCACTATAAATTTGGTGTACTTTGTCTCTCTTCTCCATTATCTTTCTTTATTTAATTTGATTTTCATGTTAATTTAATTTGATTTATAGTAGATCTAGAATTTACACTTTGATTTGGTATACGTTTACAATTTTGATTCTATATTAAAGTCAAACATTTTAATCTTATGTGCTATACAATCTATTTGCTGTGATTTTTCTTTTCGTAATTTAATAATATATAAATATTGTCATATGACATCTGGTAGGAAATTAATTTGTGATATATTTGAACCACCGCAGCTTAGTTTTCCAAAATTATCTTCATCTACCTCATCATGCGATACTAAACCAATATAATATAATATAATATTACCAGTAGAACAATTTTTATTACCCCAAATTTTTTGAACTCACAATAAAATGAAATCTTTCACTTGAATTCTACTGATTAAACTTTAACAAACAAATGTTTCAAAAAAAAAAAAAAACTGTAACAAACAAAAAATAATCATGTAATAAAAAAAAAATAACGAAGGTTGGCGATTAAATTTTTTGTTAATGGTCTTAACAAAAATAAATTCAAATGTATTCAGAGCACTTGTTCAAATACATATTTGCATGCTTTTTTTTTCTTTCTTAAATGTAAAATTCATGGACAAGAATAAAATAGGTGAGAGTTTAGGAATCCAAATATAATAGTCGAGAAATTCAAAAGTTATTCTAAGATATAATTTTTTTTTTATTAGTACAATGAGATTAAAAGATTAAAATAACAAATCTCTTCATTAATATATTTATGACAATGGAGTTACTCACGTTAACAACTCTTTTTAATTTATCTTTTAATTGAGTTTCTTTTAAAAATAAGATTAAATTGAGTAGTATACCGGATTTATATTGAACATCATTCAATTGATTTTTTCAAAAAAATTTAAATATTAAATGAGGATGATTTGTAATTTAACTTAAAGACTTAAATAATATTATAAAAAAAACTTAAAGACTTAAATACAGTTAGTGGTATTTTTAGGAGTGGACCAAATTGAAAAAATATTTACAAAGAAAAAAAAAATTTAACAATCATAGTCATACTGTACACAAATAATACAATAATAATGTATTAATAATACAAAATACTATATTAATACTCTAAATTATACCTTATAATGAATATTAATTATACTTTATTATTTGACTATGAATACAAACAAATTTAAATCTGGCTAGATCTATAAATTATTTTGTGAAATTAGACTATCTACCATAATTTTCGATATATTTATTTTATGCTATTTGTTCAATATCTAGAAAGGAAAGTTTTCAATGATCTTCACGTGATAGCAACGGTAAATTTGTTTGAAAGGAGAAAGACGTGACATGCAAAACAAAGAAGATCGTACATCAATGTGATACTTGCCACATACACTCCAATTAAATTAGGAAGTATTCACTTACAAAAAATGCTTATAAAAAATTCAAACTTATTATTTTTATATCATAAATCATAGGTCACCATGTTGAGCTACTAGAATCATTGGTAAAATATGTATTTATAAAGATATAAGTAACAAAATAATAACTAGAATTAAAATTTTATTTCTCTATAAGAAGACAAAAATGATCAATGAGTTAACATTATTATTATTATCATTATTAATAAAAACTTATTCCAACCCATATGATGTATGTATTACAAAATAAAAAAAAAAACTTGATATATGAATTAATAACTCATAAATTATATATTTAAATTCTTTCGATTTCTATTTAAAAATATTCTCTCAATTTTGTACTAAAGACTTTAAAAGTTAGAGATTTGATCTCCAGCTCTCTATATTGTAAAATAAGAATAATAATAATCTATTCAAATTTTTTATTAGAAAAAATATCATCATCGCCATTGAAAATAAATTATCGTTTGAGAATTAAAAACTAAGATTTCATTATTTATTATTATTAATTTTTTGTCAAAATACCGATTTTGGTCAATGTAATTTCATTTCCATTATTACTTTTTTATAGTTTGTTTTTTTTTTTTGAGATTTTTTTAAAAGTTTGTTTGTATTAAAGTTAATAATATTATTATTTAATGAAATTTTGTTTAAAATAACAGTAAATTTCCTATAAAATTTAAGTTTTATCCAAAATACACAAACTAAAAACTAAACATTTAAAAATACATAAATAAAAAAAAAATCCAAATTACATGAATTAAATTGATTAGATCATAACTCAACAGACATTAAACTAAAAAAAAAAGCTCAACTAACGTTAAGAAGTATTGATTTATATATCATAAAAAAATATAGATTAATAATCAAATGTCAAGCTTAAATCTTCGACCTTCTGTTTTGGTAACTATATATATTAAAAAAATTTCTAATAGAATATTTTTGAGAAAAATATTTCCTTTTAAGTTGAGATAGAGTTTGTATGGCAATCTTTATATTTCAAAATCAAATATTTTACTTTTCATATTTTAATAATAATAATAATCAATATTAATCCTTAAAATAATAGAATTGATAGTCAAATATTAGAAGGTTAACGAGAATAATAATTTAAATTAAAGAAATATTTAGGTCATGTTTGAGCATGACCTAAAAAGTAATGTCCACTTAATTTGCCCTAATGTGAATCACATCTTAAATTCAAAAGGTTAAAAATTGAAATAAAGAGAAATAGAATGTGTCTCATGTTGAGCCACGTAGGTGAGCATTTTTTTAGGTCATATCCAAGTATGATCTAAATATTTCTCCTTAAATTATTAACGGGGGTCGAGTAAGTTTAATTATGAAATGAAGATTTGATTCTCATTTAATTGAGATTAGTCGGTTTGTGGTTTTGTTTTTTTAGGATGTGTTTGGAGCACCGATTTAGTTATGATAGATAGAAGGTTATGATAAACTGTGGGTTATAATAGACCATGAGTTTATTATAAATGGTGTTTGAGACGCAAGTTATTATAACAATGATTATGATAAACAATGTTTGAAGGGTTGGTTATGTAACAAAAAGTAATATATGTAAAGTTTAGATAAATGGACACGTAAGTTTAAATAAACGGACACGCTGGTTTAACATTGGTTGAATTATTATAACCAACCCGACAGTTTACATAAAGAGGCCCAAACATACCCTTAATTTTTCCTTACAAAAAGAAAGTATAAAAATGGAATCAACTAAAAGAACTACAATTATACTTTTAAAAATCTAAATAAAGAATGAAACAAAATCTCTTATTATTATTATTAATTTTTTAGTTTAAATCGGATGAAGGACAAAAAACGCACATACTTTCTTAGTTATCGAGACAAAATGATATTTTTTGAAAGTTTTTTGTTTGAAAAAAAAAACAATATTTAGTTGACCAATGAAGAGCCATGTGAATAAAGAAATTGAGAATTCGACGTCCTTAAATACACCCACAAAACCCTCTTTTTGCACCCACTTCATCTTCTTCCTTTTTCCATCTCTCTGTTTTTTCATTCACAAACTCCATTAATGGAGGTTCACACTTCTCCTTTACCGTACCCTTTCGAAGCCTTCAAAATGCCTTTCTCCTCCGACCCCAAACCCACTCAGGTGATCGACGGTGGCGCTGATGACGTGGACTCTGCGCGGCGGCGCTCGGCTGTGAAGGTGCAGAAAGTGTACCGGAGCTACCGGACCCGCCGTCGGTTGGCGGACTCTGCCGTCGTCGCCGAAGAGCTCTGGTAAGAAACAGATATGGATTGTACTTACTTGATGAAAATGGGGTTTTGATTTGCTGATTGGTTCTGGATTTTTTTTTTTTTTTTTGGTTGAAGGTGGTTTGCGATTGATTATGCTAGATTGAATCATAGTACGATTTCGTTCTTCAATTTCTTAAAGCCTGAATCGCCTGCTTCTCGCTGGAACAGAGTCACTTTGAATGCTTCTAAGGTTCGATTTTGGTGTTCTTTTTTTTTCTTTTGACATAGGTCTGACCTTAGAGCTGTCGAGATGTATTTGAACTATGTTAACCCACGATTACTTAGTTCGGTCTAGTTGCTCATTCCGCGAGCAGGAATCTATGTGAGTGTTTGGATGAGTACTTGCATGAAAAGTTATTTTTGAGCTATTGGAATGAGTAGTTACTTTGATTTTTTGAGTGATTAGAAATTTGGGTTCTAGTAATATAGCCTTTTTTATGTGGAATTTTGTGGAGGAGTCCTAGCTGTAGGTAAGAGCTGCAACAAATAGCGCCTATGGAGGTGAATTTTGTAGAGAGGTTGCAGAAATGAGTGGTTTTGAAATGGGGATTTATTTTGAGTGATTAGACAAAACTAGTGGAATGATTGCAATAATTTGTTTGGATGTGTGTTTTTTTTAATACTTTGGATGTGTTTTTTTGAAAAAGTAGTAAGTGCTCATTTGACTCTGCGTTTCTTTTATGTTTCTTGATTTTGTTGTTTCCAATCTCCATAACAAAAATATTAGGATATAAGGAAAACCATATTAAATTACTTTTTAGGTCACCATAGAACCTCCCACTTCATGATGGTTGGTTTTTTGCTTGACATTTTTGGACTTGAAAATGGATTTTAATGGAAGAATTTGTCACAGGTGGGGAAGGGGCTGTCAAAGGATGGTAAAGCTCAGAAACTGGCTTTTCAGCATTGGATTGAAGCTGTAAGTGGAAGATTTGTTGGAAAAATCTCAAGAACAGTATTGGGTTGTGTTTGGTTTTGATTTGTCTTTCTTTTCCCTTTTCAGATTGACCCTAGACATAGATATGGACATAGTTTGCATTTGTACTATGAAGAATGGTGCAAAGCAGATGCTGGTCAGCCATTTTTCTACTGGTAATTGCTTTTGTTTTAAGGATTCTACTTTCTGTCGGCTCTTTTTCTTCTTTCTTTTCATTCTAGATTATATAAGCTTCTTTGTCATGTGGAATTTGGATCTCTGTTTTTCTATGAACTAATATGTCTGGCACTAGTACTTTTAAAGATTCTGCTGTTTATATCCTATTTTAGTCTTATGAAGTTATGAACTTCTGCACTCTGGTTGTTTGATCATTATGTTTTCAGATGTTTTTTTTTCTAATATCTGTTAGTGTCCGGATCAGTTGTACCTGCATCTCGACTATTTTACCATATGATCCTATAACATTTAGATGTCAAGAAAACTCGTAGGATATTATTTCCTTCGTAGATGGTCACTATAGATTGAACATATCGCTTCTTAGTTACTACTTATGACACTCTTGACTTCTAGACAAATTTTATGTTTTAGTCGTAATTTTACCTATTCTACGAAAATCTCAATCCACATGTCTCTTGACTATGGTCATCATTTTACGTGATGCTATGCAAGTCTGGTTTTTTGAAAGAATAGTTTTATATAATTAGTGTTTGACTGTTTGAATGTATAGTTTGTAGAAACTCGAGTTCTTGTAACTTATGTTTGGGTTTTGTGAAGGCTTTTATGATGCAATATAAAAGATGGATTCCCTAAGCTTGAGCTTGTGTAACCTTGTTTATGTAGCACGTGGGATTAATAAGTGATAAGTCTATATAACCTCTGAGCTAAGTGAACCTACGTACCGCCAAAGTGAGGATAGCTCAATTGGTGAGGTGATTGTGTTAATGTCCAAGAGGTGTGTGGCTCGAGTTCCCCAACCCCATATCGAATACAGGTGTACCCGTGCACCTGACTGCACTAGCCTAACCTATAGGTCTAAACAGCTACTAAGGTTTTGTTTAATGTAATATATTGACAGAGGCCAAATTTTGTTCTTATTACAAAACTTGGGTCTCAAACAAAGGTTCATACTTGCACATTTCATATGTCCATAGGATGAACTAGAATTTGGTCTTAAGATTGATCTTATTTGGATGGGATCTCTCTGGCTTGTTGGCTGCACAACTATTTAAAGATCTAACTTAACTGATGAAATGTACATGACAAGTCACAGTGAGTGAATAATATCTAATTTCCATGTAGTGATTTTCTTTAGATCCTTGCAATTTGTTGCCTTAGTATTTTGCTATTCTAACTCTGCAGGCTTGATATTGGAGATGGAAAAGACGTCGATCTTAAAGAATGCCTGAGATCGAAGCTTCGGCAGCAAACCATCAAGTATCTTGGACCTGTATGTTGTCTTTTGATTCATTTTTCAATTACTTTCCAGTTAAAACTCTTAATAACCTCTTGTAATGACTGAAAATGGTTTTTGATGCATAATCTATAAAGTTTCCGATTCTGTTTACTTTTTAATTTAACCCGATTTCTTTTAACCTCTCTCCCCTGTTTTATCATGGGGCTAATTTAACTTACTGATATCAGCAAGAGCGAGAAAACTATGAATACGTCATTGTCGATGGTAAAATCATTCATAAACAAAGTGAAACTTTCCTTGATACAAAGAGAGGATTAAAAGGGGCAAAGTGGATATTTGTAATGAGCACTTCTAAGAAGCTGTATGCTGGCGAGGTGAGAACGCTAACTCGAAACGTCATTATCGTTGTTGTTTGCACTTGTTTTTTTTTTCTGTTTCCCCAAGATGCAGTTCTGTTTAAACAGTGTACAAAAGTAACAGATTCATTGCCAATGTTTTTCAGAAGAAAAAAGGAGCTTTCCACCACTCAAGTTTCTTGGCTGGAGGAGCCACATTGGCTGCTGGAAGGCTAGAGGTCGATGATGGAGTTCTTAAGGTAATTCTATGACCCTTCTACGTGTGAAAATCGACATATAGACGAAAGAAGTTCGAATACACGATCGAAATTGGAGGAAGCAAAGCCCTTCAAGACGTGTTGTTTGCTTATCTATAATATTTCTTGTTACGTTTGATATTTTCAGGCAATCTCAGCATATAGCGGACATTATAAGCCAACCGAGGACCATCTTGACATCTTCTTGAAATACCTCGAGGAAAATGGTGTGGCTCTTCAGGATGTCGAGGTACTTATGAAACCGCCTATTGCTAACTTCTATGCAAAGCAGCAAGACAAGCTGACAAACAAATAAATGAAAGTTTTTTAAGTTCTGTTCTTCCACATTTCAGGTACATCGGGCGAATGAAGATTCTGAAGGCTATGACGATTTGAAATCTGTTGGAGGTCGAACCAAGGCGGAATTTCTGAGCAAGCTAGAAGCACTTGACGTCAAAACAGTTGAGGAAGTTGGGGAAGTTGAGGCTACCTCAGAATCAGCTCAGGTCTCTCAAGTTGGAAGCAAAACAGAATACAAAAGGACATTATCTGGTGGCCTGAGGAGCCCGAGAGCCGACGTATCGAAGAAGGCAATTTTGCAGAGAATTAACTCGAAGAAGATCACAAACTCTTATCAGTTAGGCCATCAACTTTCACTCAAATGGACAACAGGAGCAGGTCCAAGAATTGGGTGTGTTGCAGATTATCCAGTCGAGCTACGAGTACAAGCGATGGAGCTTGTTAACCTATCTCCAAGGACTCCTCCAACTACATCGTACTCGAGGAGGATGGCGGGTTTCCCTGCCCCAACGACTCCGACTTCGAATACCTTCAATGGTGATGATGATAGTACCAACTTTTAAAGCCAGTTGTATCCTTAAATCTCTTGAACTTGTAATGTTTAGAAACTTTATTAGGTTTTGTCAACTGATCAATGTTGATGTAAATTAATGGAGATATCATCCTAATATGTTAAATTAGAGCTTCATCTCCGAGCAATAAAATTTTAATTTATGATTTATTTTCGATAGTTTTTTGCTTTTGTTTTTAAATAGTTCTTGGAACCTACATTCTAAGTGTTTTATTTGAAAAATTAAGGCTCATAAAGACAAATATTTGGTATCTCCATCCTCATGAAATTCACCATTTTTTTTTTTTGCGAGGATTGGAATAAAGATTGCTTGTGGGAATTTTTTTCCTTTCTTTTCCAATCTTAATTTTTATAAATATATTTTTCTATAATATTTTTAGATTATAATTTTTAAAAAATATATATTAATTTTTAATTAGATACTAAATTATTTAAAGAATATATACATTTAAATAAATATTTTTACAAACAAAAAATTGTTAAAAAAAGTAAATAAAAAAAATATAAATAAGGTGAGAATCGAAAAAACAAGAATAAGAATACATTCTTTATCTCTGTCTGGTTTACCTTGTGAAATTTTTTTCTTTTGCTCACTTCCACATTGACATGTCATAAGTTTGTTTAAGATCATGTTTTTTTTAATGATTCTTTTCTTTTGCTCACTTCCATATTGACGTGTCATAAGTTTGTTTAAGATCATGTTTTTTTTAATGATTTTGTAAATGGTTTTGGATAATATAATATTTCAAGACGTTTTTTAGTACATAAGATTCCGAGACTAATAGCCACAAGGTTTCATAATAACTCTGATATAATGTGTCCTAAAAACACGTTTACTACTTCCTACTAAATAAACAAATAAATAATGATCAAAACGCAAGAGGTTCAAAATGGTAAAATAAAACTTAAGGTTAGTAACATAGTTGGTTATTTTGTTTGATATTAATTTATTTCAACTTGAAAATCAATATTTAGTTCTTTTGAAAGTAGTTGTGTCTTCTATGTAAAGTTTGTTGGTTCCCCTTCCCTAATTTATACTAAAAAAAAGTAAAAAAATCAAAATTGATCTCTCTTAAAAAATAAATAATAAAAAAAGTAAATAAATGACGAACATAAAATCTTATTAAAGTGAAACGATGAAACAAAAGAACAAAGTAATCCCTAAAAAATGCCTAGACCAAATAAGAACTTACCCTGAAAGATGAATTGAATAATAAGAATAAAAAAAAAGAACTAAACTCTAGAAACCAAGATAGGGATCCTAACATAATGCTTAGAATCATCCCACACAAGCTCAGCCTTCAAAACAACGTCCTCCTCCTCGGACACCGCCCCTTTCACCGTAACCTTAAACGACCGTTTCTCATACGCCCGGCCGAACACCAAAGTATGCGGCCACACGTTCACCCTCAGACCCCGCGGCGACTTGATCTTTGCCTTATAAGTTGACGGCCCGAAACCGACGTGGGTCACGATGCGGTGGAACACGGCAGAGACGTTGGTGGCGTCCCAGTTAACCGGGGCGTACATGGTGGGGTAGTTGAGGCCGTCGGAGCCGGCGGGCGGCGGGTTGGCGGAGCAGTTGAAGGACGTGTCACCGGCGAGGATGGCCAGGGCGGTGCCCGAGTAGTTAAGTTTGGAGCAAAGGAATGAGAGGTATGATTTGGGAGTGAGGTCGAAAACGAGGCCGGGATGTATGGCCTTCATCGGGTTTATTTGGCCAGCACCGGCGCCGAGCTCCTCTCCTTCTTCTTCGATCTTTAATGGTGTTGCTGCCCATTATTCAAAGTGAATATAATAAAGATAATTTACCATCAGCAGCACATTCTACCTCTTGTATTATATTTGTAGCATAATTTTTAAAATAATTCATCTATAGCATATTTATTTCTATCACTCACCTAATGATAGTCTATCACTAGCCTAGTGATAGAACTCAATTTAGATTTCTATCACTGATAGAAAACTTAAGGAGTGATAGAATGAGTCTATCATTGATTGAATTCTATCACTAATAGAACTCAACAAGTGATAGAAGTCAATTTGTATTTTCTGCTACAAATGAAATTATTTTAGATTTTGTGCTATAGATGAAAATATTTTGCTTTTTTTTGTTATACATGCAAAATCCCCTATAATAAAGCTACCGTTAATATTGGTAGTAATATATATTATTCAAGGCTAAATAAATAGGGTAAAAACACGAAAGTTATTTTAATTTTGTAAAAAAAGTAAGAAAGCAATTTTTTTTTTTTTTTTTTTGAGATAAGTAAGAAAGCGATTTTCCTGGTTCTAGTAATCTAAGTTGTCACAAACTTGAAATCTCAAATGTTGGGTTAAAAAATCAAAATGACCATTTTGAACAAGTAGTGAAGTTTTTAGAGAACATCTACATTTTACTTATGTGGTATATTTGGAGCCACACAAATTTAATTTTATAAATAAAATAATATTAAAAGATAAAAGAAAAAAAAATTGTGTGACATCAAATGTGCCACATAGGTAAAATGTAGATACCCTCTACTTGTGAATAAGTAGAAAAGTTTTTCTCTTAAAAAAAACTCATAATCTATAATTAAAATGTATTCACGTGAATAGCAAGGCATATTTAATGCATATGTAGGGTCATTTGATGTCGCACAATTTTTATTTCAATAATATTATAAGTAAATTAAAAAAAAAAGTGATACTAAATAGTGAGGCATATATACATTAAGCAACACTTACCTACCCTCTATAGGTTTGTATGTCTCTTGTTTAAAAGTCAAAATAGGCTAAACCCTATCAATTATATTAACATTTATATCTTGGCTAGGTTAACAATCTATAAGGGAGAACTATTCTCAAATAGTGATGTTCTACTAAAAAAAGTGTTGATTAAAACTATTTTACTAGACCATATCAAATTGTGCTAGTTAGTTTGAGGTTAATCTTCATGGATTTTGTGTATGAACTAAATAAGACACCAAAAACACTTTTTGTTGCGAGAAAAGTGAAAATATATATCATATTACACACACGAACAATAAATAAATATACCAAAACCAAATGAGTAATGTAGAAAAAAAGGGAAAAAGAAGCAAACCGGTGGTCATGAGGGCGGACTTGATGGCGGCAGGTGACCAAGTCGGGTGGAAAGTTTTGAGAAAGGCAGCCGCGGAGGCGCCGTGAGGACATGCCATTGAAGTTCCAGACATAATGCTAAAAACTGAATGTCTGTCTTTTGGAATTGTTGCCAGTTTCGTGAATGCCGCTAATATGTTCTCCCCCGGTGCTGTAATATCAGGCTGTTTTTTTTTCTCATTAATTCCGTGTTTCATTTTCGAATATAAATTAATAGTATTATATAAATTTTACCTTGAGGATATCACGAGCTACGCCCTGAGGACCTCTTGAAGAAAAGTATGCCAAAAAAGGAGCCTTTGTTTTCTTTGTGGTTGTTTTCATTATCACTGCTTGAGGATTCCTATTAATGTAATATTCCCATTCAAAAACATCATTATTATTATGTTAATCCAGGCCACTAATCATACTTAAAAAGCATACAAATTCTTTTTTTTGATAACTTAGAAATTGAGAATGAAATACCCCTTAACTATCATAGGGCGACTTAGTGGTCAAAAAAGGTCTTGGGATACTTAAGGTGACCCCTTAACTAAAATTTAATTTCCTACGTGTAAGCTAGCTTGGAGCCTTGGTGACGATGACCATTTCGGTAGCCACCGAAGTCCAGTCCAGTCCAAGATTCATAAGGATACAATATTAGAAAATATGAGATTTCACCTCAAACCCAATTAACTATGAAGATAGTAACTCATATTTCTTTTATATTGTTATTAGGTCTCCACTCTTTCCCATGTAGAATCCAAACATATTATTTTAACCGATCGATTTATTTACAAAGTAAATATAATGTCCTACATCTTCATTTTTTATTAGGAAAAAACGATATATTGATGAAACATATTAAACATGCAAAAACATATATTACAAGTAAAAATTACCGGCAATAATATCAACAAAGTAATTGTTAAAAAACTTGAGTTTGAGCACTTATAAATGATGCTTGATATTTTTACCCTCGATATCCTACATCTTCATTTGAATGCATTAAATTGGAGAATATACTATCAACCAATCATACTTTTTTTTTATATCTATTAATTATGAAGTATATTTGTTTCAAGGGGTAGGTTACGGTGGTCATTTACCCATATTCAAAACCCTAATCCCCCAACTTGCACTATTCATTTTATTTTATAAGAAAAACTTGTCTATTTGTCCACGTGTAGATGCCAGATAGTACCTTCATTTCTCTACGTGACACCATTTGGTACCATAATTTTTTTTTTCTTTTAATATTATTTTGTGTATACAATTTATTTTTGTGTGGCATCAATAGTGCTACATTGGTCAAATATAGGCGCTACTTACACATGAACAAATAGGTAAGTTTTTCTAGTTTAACATGAAACAACCCTTAACCTTGAAGCCATATACAACACAACCCTTAATTACGAGTCATACAAAATGATACGGTTAATTTAAGTACACGTTAAGTAAACGAGAGGAAGCGACTAAGAAATATATAAGGAAAGTACATACTTGGTGGAGTTGAGGTAGGCTTCAATAACACTAGAATCTTGATAGGAAATATGTGTGGACGGAATGGGAGTGGTGATAGCAGTTTCAGGAGAATTCAGGAGATTTACAATAACTCCAACACCACCAAGCCCAGAGATTATGGGCTCTTGAGAATAAGCTCCCAAACAATACACAATTTTCCCTAACACCTTTTTCTTGTCAAGAGTCCCATCATCACACCACTTAGCCCTGCAAAAATATTTCAATATTTTTTAAATCTCAAATAAATAATTTATTTTAATTTTATTTAACTTGGAGTTATAGTAGAGTAATTAATTAAGTTTTACCCTGGATCGTCTTGGGATAGTGCTGCCTGTGTTCCAGTGATGAGAGGGTACATCTTCTTCTTTGGTGAAAATGTATTTATTGATTCTCCCTAATTTATTAAGTAAAACACACATTTAGGCCACAATGTTTTTTTTTTAATTTTTTGAGGTTACAATAATTATAAATTGGGTGATTGGGTATACACAGATGCCGTTGAACTATTGTTTTTGTTGGCACATTTAGGCCAAAATTGAACTTAACATTTATCATAAATTAAAATATAACATATTCCAAAGTGCATTAGTATATAAATCGAAGTTACAAATTTTTAATTTCCCCACCCCAATCATGTTGGAATCTTAAATTTCAATTTCCCCACCCCAATCAACCCAAAATAATTTATGGGTTGATTTATAAGAAAATTAAGAGATTATATATTCAATTTATGTTAGAACACCTAGAATTCTTAGTTTCCTTCCACCAAATTTTGCAAGATCATGCCGTTGTGATATAAAAATACTATAATTTTTCTTTTCTTAAAGAGGGAAAAATAGAGAATGCAAAGATTCCCACCAAATGAGGGAAAAAATAGAGGAAAATTGAGTAGATAATCCAATGCATGACTTTTTTTTAGAGGATAATCCAATACATGACTTTAACATATGTTATTCAGCAAATCTCTTTAAAAAATGGATTGAATTGAATTAAGCAAAGAATTAGAACATATGTAAGAAAGTGGGTTTGTAAACTTTCAAAAATCTAGTTTTATTCCATATTCTGAATTTGTCTCATGGATCTTAACTTTTTTTAAAAAAAACCAAATTTTAGAGGCTAAAATCTAACATTCGAAAATCCACCAACCAAAATGAAAGTCTAGAACTATTTCAACCAAAAAAAAATTTCCAAGCTAAAATAAATACAAAATAAAAATATTATGGTTTTAAGAAAAAAAAAATCGACAAAAAAAAAAGCAAAAAAAGGATTTGGATACTCACAGCAACTTTGTTATTATTACCCAACACAAGAAGGGTACTGAAATCTCTATCAACGGTAGAAGCCGCCACCGTCATTATCCACGGCGCCACATTCTCCACCGTCTTCACCTCCGGCCCGTCATTCCCGGCGGCGCAACTCGTCAATATCCCTTTCTCCATCGCGTGAAACGACCCGATTGCAATCGGGTCCTCGAAGAACACTGGCGCAGCGCCTCCGACAGACACCGACAATATGTCGACTCCGTCAGCGATTGCGTGGTCGAATCCTGCCAGCAGGTCCGTGTCCGTGCAGCCTACACTCCAGCACACTTTGTACATTGCAATTCTCGCTGCGGGGACGCCGCCGCGTGCGGTACCTTTTGCTACGCCATAGAAGCTGGCGCCTCTCACGGCGGTGCCGGCCACAGTGGAGGCACAGTGGGAGCCGTGGCCTAACTCGTCCACAGGGCTTTGGTTTACTGTGTCGTCTGCATTTTCCAGGTTGAAGTACCGAGCGCCGATCACTTTCCTACGTACCAATTGGAAATTACTATTTTGCTCCCTTAAACTTGGGTTACTTATTTTTGGATAATTCAATCGATCAGATTGTCAATTTTCATATATATAGTCGATTTTCATATATATAGTAGAGTAAAACTCCCCTACACATTCATATGTAGGAGAGCTTTACTCTATATATAGTATACAATCCAAAAATTCAACTTATTAATACATTTATATTAAAAAAATATTCACTTGATATTTCATTTATATTATTTTTTATATATTAGTTTTCGAGTTTACTCACATGCACATAAATACTATAAAATTATGAGCAAAACTTTCTTACTTAGGAACGTGTAGAGAAGTTTTACATTTGATATATTTGACGTATTAGATGCTACATAAATTTATTTATTTATTTGTGTGACACCTAATATACTATATATATATCAAATATAAAGCTCTTTCACGGAGGAAGTTTATTTATTAAAAGGGAATCAAATTTCATGAAGTGATTTATTAAATCATCCAAAATGAAGAATCTTGAAAGCCATTCAAAATTATTTAAATAAAATTAGTAACATACACATGGTCAAAATTGGTTAATTATTATACGACCTATTATCGTTTATTAAGCAAAAAAAAAAAAAAAAAAGTAATTAACATCGATCTTAAGTTCTAGACCAAATATTTCCTTCTTGGAACTCTTTTTCTATTAATGCATATCAAGATTAGAAAAAAAAGAAAAGGTCAACATAGTATTTAACTTTGTCTAATTAAATGATGTGTGATTTGAAGTCTTAGATTAATTTGATGGTTAAATTAAAATTAAAAGAGGGAAGAAATGAAGGAATGAAATAACCTGTTACAGCCGGTGAAGTTATGGGCAATTACACATTCACCCTTCCACCTAGAAGGAATTGGGCCGTAGCCATGGTCGTTGAAACTGGGAGCTTCCATCCAAATGCCGGTATCCAAC
Organism: Sicyos edulis; assembly: GCA_036507275.1. Lineage (NCBI taxonomy): Eukaryota > Viridiplantae > Streptophyta > Magnoliopsida > Cucurbitales > Cucurbitaceae > Sicyos > Sicyos edulis. The sequence continues at coordinate 43,059,975 of CM071847.1, read as the reverse complement.
ACTCCGACAATGACGTTAGATTCTGCGGCGGCGTTACGGCGGCTCGCCGCCTCCGACAGCCCCAAATAATCCCACGATCTTGTCGTTTGCAATTTCCTCATCTTGCTCCGAAATACTGACACCACTCTTTTTTCCTCTGTTAAATTTAAATTAGGTTTCGTCTTTTATTTGGAATTTCAAAATTATGCAACATTTATAGTTTAAAAATGGAAACTTAAATCATTATAAATATAGTACGTTTCAAAAAAGAGGTTTTTTTAGGGTAATTATTGAATATTGGATGCGACCAACTTAACCGACTTTATAAAAATATTAGTATTATTCATAAAATTATTGTTAATTTATTGTAAAATTAGCTTAAATTTAAACGTGTTTCAAAAAATTTCAATTAATTCTTAAATTTTTATTAAAAAAATTATATAATTAATATATCTTTTTTAAAAAAGAGAAAAAATAAAATGAATTATCCGACTTAATTGACCGATCAATCGATTTGATGTCATTTTTAAACAAATTGATATGGTCGATTCGATGTCAATTTTCACAACAAAAAAATAGACACCGACCAAACATCCCTACAGTGTAATACACTATTAAAACCAACAATCTTTTATTATTATGAAATAATGTGATATTCATTATATTTTTTTTTATAATTTATTTCCCATTTTAATCATCCATTTCTTTAAATAGAAATTTATTGTTTCACAATTCCTCTCAACAGGTATTTGCAAAATGATTATCAGTAAATCTTTTTTTTTTTTTAATTCTATAATTCACAAAAACTCATTCATGTATGTATAAATTTAAATAAGGAAATTAAGACGAACTTGCTAGTTTCTTTGCTTCATGGGGCAATAGCCTTGCAGCAAATCCATTGAAGCTCCTTCCATAGCTATAAATCTTGGTTTTTTTCGCCAATTCCTCACTAAAAAAAACCCATTCAAGAAATAATCAATTACAAATATATGTATATATATATTCTTTCATTTTTGGGGTAATAAAATAATTAATTACTTTCCAACTGCATTAGCCAAAAGGCTGTGATGATGATCTGAAAGAAGCTCATGGCTCTGCAGTTTTGGCAATGCTCCCATATACACAACATAAGCCTGTCCCCAAAAAAAAAAAAAATTAATTTTTTTTTGAAAAAAGAAAAAAAAAGTGGTGAAAACCACCGTGAGCGGCGGCCGGAGCTAGGTTTGTGTACCTTTCTGTGAATTTGGGTGGAGGAGGCCACGGCGGCGAAAATAAAAATGAATGAGATAAAGGCTTTGAGCATTTTGAAATTCATATTTTTAGTATGAAAACTTTGTATTTGATTGTTGCTTTAGAAATGAATGCTTTGAATTATATATATATATATATATATATATATATATATATATATATATATATATATATATATATATATATATATATATATATATATATATATATATATATATAAGAGAGAGAGGAAATGGTCTTTCTCTCTATTTTATGTGTATTTTTCTGTTTCTATCTTAAGGTTTTTAGTTATATTTCAGAGGAAAATGGGGATGAGAGAATTACTTTTTCTCCTTCCTCAAAGTTGAGTTTGTTATTTTCGGTTGAAAATGTCTCACTATAATTTCAATTTCTTATTTTAAATAGAGAGAAGATTATTTTTTAATCGTGAGTTTTTATTAATTTTTCTTTAAAGAAAACTCTTTCCCACCATACATTTTTGAAAAATGTTGATTCAAAAATTATTATTCAACCAATATTTTTTATTAATAAAATAGAATTAAAAAGTTATGTTCAAAAGAAAACAAAAAAGGAATCTCAAAAAAAAAAAAAAAAAAAAAACTACACGGTGTTTTAACTTATTTTGTCTTATTTTTATTGTAATTAAAAATGAATATAGTGTAGGTTAAGAAAGTCAACAACAATTACACATATATATTTCTGTAATATCTTGTGATTTTTGGAATCCTAATTAGGATGGTTTTGAGGGTGAAGAACCCTTACACTTATCACAAAGCAACTATTGTAAGTTAAATAGAAATTGTGATAATTGAGGTGGGTGCATATGGGTAGGAGGTTTTATGGGTAGCTTTGATGTGTAATGCTAATTTAATGATAGGTGAAAAGTGTGTGCATGGATTAGGCAGGAAAATGGTGTTCATGATTTGAACACCTAAGTTGGATGGTTTATAAATGTCAACCATTTGGTATGTAAATTGTCTTCTACAGATAGAGGTGGAAAGAGAGGTGAAAAAGACTTCTAAGGGATATAGGTTTACATGTTCTGTGTTTGGGAATGGGAATGAGGGAATGTTAGGGAGTTTAATTAATAGATTAATATGAGTTGTGGATTATCAAAGAAGTGCTATAAATGGTTATATTTTGCTAGCTAGATTGAGAACCCTTGGTGTGAATTTTATGAGTTATGCTATAAATTGTACCGTGAGTGTAAACTTGGTGGGTGAACAGGATGGAGCAGGTAGCACCACCACTACAAGAAAAATTGCAAACGATAGCATTCAAACTTAATAATAGTGTTTTGTGAAACGCGGTCGTAGCCGATATTATTGAAAGTATTAAACTTTTGATGACGTTTTTTCACTGTTATAAAAAATGCTATAAATAACATATTTTTATAGCATTATTTTAATATTATATAATTATTTCATAGCATTACAAAAAATGCTATGTTTTTTATTTATAGTATTGTTTATAACTCTCAAAACATGTTATAAAAACATATTATAACATATATCGCAATGTTATTGTAGCTTATGTTATTGAAAGTTCCCAACTTCTCATAATATTTTTTCAATGCTTTAGAAAGAGCTATTGCAAGCATATTTATGCATAACTCTATTATTATGGAAATATTTTACAATATGGAAGAAAATTCAATAATTGATCTTTAATGACATTTTAGCATTGGAGTGAATTAAATAAAGGGCTTTTAGCGGGACTAAGCCAAATAAAGGAAAAAATTGCAAAAGTATTCAAATTAGAAAAAAAATTCAAAACTAATTGCCGTGTTTTTTATAGAAACTTTCTTTTATAGGAAAAAGACACAAATATCCTTCTTTCTTCCTTTAATCAACATTTTAAAAACTCTCTAAATCGTGGATATTTTATATCTCTCTAATTTTTGTTTTTTGTTTTTTCAACTTTTCACCTACAAAATCTTTCAAAATCGTCGGATTTTATAGAGTTGTTTTTTCCTTCCCATTTGTGAAGTTTGATACAACGTTTTTTGTTTTTTTAAGGAGTTATTTTGATTTTTCCTAAGTACTTAAAAACTTTAATTATGTATTAATAAACAAATACGAGTTTCAAATAAATAAGGATTTATTTCTATGGTATTTATCTTGTTATGGTATTAAACTGCAACTGTTTTTTTAGGGAAATATTGAACTGCTACTTATTTCAAAAAAAAACAAATGAAGGAAAATGTTAAAATATTTGCATTTATAATAACTAATATATTTTAATATTGTATTATAAATAATAATTAATACTGTTATTATAAGAAAAGTATATGAAAATACTCACTAATTTCAATGATACTTTTTCTATAAAAAAAATTAGAGTGACCATATTTTTAGAAAAAAGATGAACGAACAAATAGTCATATGATAGAGGATGTCGTTAAAATTTAAAACGTGTATTTATTTATCAATACAAAATGCGAATTTATGGATATTGATTTTATGGTATTGATCATGTTATGTATAAGTAGTGTAAATGTTTTTAAGAAAATTGTATTTTTTATCACAACTTAATTACAATGTAGGTAAATTCTAAAATACTTGTATTTATAATCATTAATATATTTTAATAGTTTATTTTAAATACTCATTAATAGCTGTATTATTAAGTAAAGTACGTAATAAATAATTTCTTTTGCTAATTATTTTTAGAGTGACCGTATTTTAGAAAAAAATGAACCAACAATTACTCTTATAATTATTATGTTATAGGAGATGTTGTTAAAATTTAAAACGTGTATTTAATTATTAATACAAAAGTTTTAATATAAATAAAGATTTATAGATATTGTTTTTGTAGTATCGATCATGTAATATATAAGTACAACAATTTTTTGGAAAATTATAATGGATGACCTATTCTAACAAAATAATTATAAATATAATCAAATTTGAAAATATTTGAATCAATAGTTATAAATACAGTTCAATACATACCCATTAACACAATATTATTTATTATTAATATAATATTTTATATTATTAATACATTATTATATGTTATTAATACAATATTATGTATTATTATTGTTATGTATTATTAGTACTATATTATTGTTAATACCGTATTACTATTAATACCTATGATTACGATTGCTAATTTTATTTTTTAAAAGTGACCATATTTATATATTTTTAATTTGAATAAAATAGAAATTAAATGTCTTTCTTCACCATTCAATAATTATCATAGGTTTGATTTAAACAAAATTAAAATACAATAATCAATAATCATCCTAGTTTTGGAATACTTTGAAAAAATTGAAATCCACCCAAGGACAAATAAGAAAAAAAAAAAGAGTAAAAGAGGATTTGAAAGAGAAAATGAAAAAATAAAATAAAGGTAGGAGAGTTTTAAAAAATTGCTCTAATGATAACACTATTTACGTTACTTTACACGGGTAAGAAAAAGAAAAGAAAAAGAAACGTGTAAAGGAGGATATAATAGGCATTACAAAAACATATTATTAATTAAATTTAAACAAAAAATAGATTTGCAAATATTTTTAGTTATGACTAGATATGTAATTATTTTCATAAAAATGGTTATCCAATACAATTTCCCTTAAATAAAACTTCACAACTTTGTATTAAACCAATATGGCACTTTGAGTACTCACAAGAATTCAAATAAAGGTGTCACAAAAAAAAACAAAAGAATTCAAATAAAGGAAGAATGAATATAATGTTCATCTATCTGCCTAAAATGATCTCCATCATGCAATTGCTAAAATAAAAAAATGATTGTTGAGTTCGACAAAAAGGTCTCTATGCTCTTGCACTTCATCAATTTCACCTTATTTGTAGCTCAAGCATGGATTGTGAATCTTCTTTTTTTTTTTCCTATTTAAATAAATAAAAGTTATATATCATAATTAACAAAATAGTGCAAGATTAGAGAAAAGTATAGATTATTGTAGCACGCGCAAATAAAATGATCTAGATAAACTTACATTCTTAAAATATATTAACAAAAAATATATAGATGGACTTCACCGACACATGTATATTAGGTTGGAGATGGTTACACTCTTGGTAACCTTTTTCAAAGAAAATAAGGTCAAATGAAATATACACGAGGACAATAAGAATAAAGAAATATAAATCGTGGAAAAAATAGAGAAAAAAAAAAATAGGAACTCCAATTCAACATCTCAAGAATACAAGTATAGAAATATAAACTATAAAGATTGTTGAATGTAAGAGAAGAACTTACCGAGAGGAAAGAACAATTGATGATGCATTTGATGACCAAAAAAATAATGGTATAAATTATTTCACATGAAATGAATCAACCAAACTTGCATTATCTACTTGATATAGATTATACTTAAGTAGCAATATAAACTAAAAAAACATAATCCTCATAACATGAGAAATATAGAGGGGCTTCCAACTACACTCAAATTAAGTAATCAATTTAAAACTGCTAGAATTTTAAACTATTAACCATAATCTCAAAATTAACAAATCTTTTTTTTTTTGAAATAAAGGTAACCACGCCCGTCACTCAAAATTAACAAATCTTAAGCTAAAGTTATCATTCACTCAAATTTTGACAGATATTGAATGCCTCCACTTTTAAAAACTAACATTGGTCAAACAATGTCGTTGTTTCAGTGACAAATATGTCAATACTTCCAATGATACTCCCATATTTCAGGTTCTATAGATTAGAAATGGACCTATAATATATTAATGTTGTAAATCTTAATAGCATATTTCAACATTATATTATCGTCATAACTTGCAATACTATTATATAAAAGGATGAAGATAATGAAAAGCTAAAACTTACAAAATCCAGAACTATGTAGATCGCGTGAATTTTAAGTAATTTACCGATTATGTTACAATTTTTTTTTTTAATAAAATCTATTTTACATGAAAATTTTAATGGAAATATTTGTTATTTGAAATAATAGAAACAAATTGAATTATAATGTTGTGTTGTTTTTTCTGTTTAATTGTAGGGGTATTCTTAGGAGTAGGTCAAATTGAAAAAATATTTACAATACTAATAAAAAAAAAAGAAATAACAATCATAGTTATAACGTACAAAAATTATAGGGTATAATTAATATTGTATTAATAATATATAGTTGAGCCTTCAAAATAGGGATCCTTAACATTATGCTTAGAATCATTCCACACAAGTTCAGGCTTCAAATAACGTCCTCCACTGCGGCCACACGCTCAGTGTTAGACCCAGTTACGACATAATCTTTGCCTTATAAGATGACGGGCCAAAACCGACAAGGGTGACGGTGCGGTGGAAGACGGCAGTGGCATCCCATTTGACGGGGGCGTACATGGTGGGGTAGTTGAGGCCGTCGGAGCAGTTGAAGGAGGAGTCCCCGGCCAGGATGGCGAGGGCGGTGCCGTTGTAGTGAACTTTAGAGCAAAAGAATGAGAGCAAGAAATCGATGGGTTAAGGCAATTTCCAAGCACTTTTCAAGGGGAGATTCCGGCCGACAATCAATTTCGTCGACAACTGGTTGTGGTGCTGAGATCGTAGGGATTGGAGTTTCTGACTTTAAGAAGGTAGTTTTGAAGGGGGTTGGGTTTCTCCTTCTAGATTCAATGAAGGGAAAATTTAGCAATGTTAGTGAGACTTTTTTTTATTTTCCCCATTATGTTTGATCATTGATAAATGTTTGTACTCTAATGTTGTTGCTGTTGGAGGGGGTTAATTGTTTGAATGGGTCATTTTCTAAAACTTTTTATCAAAATGGGTCTAATTTAATATTAATTTTAAAAATGGGTTGTAGCGTCTTTACTAAAGACGCCACACTCATTGAAATTGGTCAACCCTTTTTGCCACATAGACAAAATCTTAACCAACTCCAATGACCACTTTAGAAGAGACGCAATATCCTCTATTTTGATAATTTTTTCTTAGAAATAACTTTTAGTTAATCCTGTATAATAAAAAAATCATCGTAATATTGTTTTTTTTTCTTCATATTTATTTAAAATAAGCTTAATTATCTTTTTGAAATTCCTAATTTTTTAGTAATTTAACCGTTTTCATACAATAAAAATAAAATTTATATATATATTAACAAAATTAATGTTCTCTAGAAATTTTATACATTCAAAATTAAATTTTAATTTTATCCCAATACCATTAACATGCTATTTTAATTATAATACACATATTTGATACATATTTTAACTTATTCGACAATTCTATTTTAATAATAAAATGCTTGTATATTCTCTTAGATTGTTATCATTATCATTTTTGTATAATATTAAATTTTTATCCTTAGATCATCATTTAAATTTATTATCTAACAAATGATTATTCAAAGTCAATAATTTAAGAAACATTATATTATAAATAGATTATGTTTTATTTTAAATACTCCTTAGATAAAGAGTTTGAGGTTATATAATTGTGATAGTATTTTTACCCAAATATATAATATAACGGTTTTTAAATTAAAAAGGTAATTGGCAGTCTTAATTTAAAGGGTTCTTCAAATAACAAAAATATTTAATTGCATTGTAATCTAATGTCTTTTAAAATTTTAACCTTAAGGATTTTTTTTTTTTTGAAAAGCCTTAATTATTCATTTTATATATGAGAAAATGTTAGTTTAAATTAAAATTCTAAACTCTCCTAATAAATATAAGATTTTGTATATAATAGATTAAATCAGGATGTAATGATAATATCGTAGTAAATATACATGAATTTTTTTTTTAAGATTTAATGATAACAACCTAACAAAATATATACTTATTTTTTTAAATATAATTATTATATATTAACAAAATATATTTTTTTTTTTAAAACAAGAATTGGAAATTGGAAATCCCCTTATATTGAATGGTATTAGATAAAATTAATAAAATTTAATTTTTAATATAAAAAAATTACAAAAAAATTAAATTAGTGAATATAAGAATTTTTTATAATATAAATAAATAAAAATGAAATTATGAAATAATTAGGAATTTTATAAAAATAATTAGATTTATTTTTTAAATGAATATGAAGAATATAAATTTGATTATGATGAAAAAAAAAATCTAAAATAAGAACAGAGAAAATAATGGGCATATTACGTCCCTCCTAAAGTGGTTATTAGAATTGGTTAAGATTTTGCACATGTGGCCAATACGACAAATAGGGTTGACCCATTTAAATGGGTGTGACGTCTTTAGTATAGACGGCACAACCCATTTTTAAAATTAATTTTAAAGTAGACCCATTTTGATAAAAAGTTTTAAAAAATGACCCATTCAAACAATTAACCCCGTTGGAGGAGTTAAATATTTGCAAGCTCACCAGCTAAAGACTTGTTTGATGTAGACTCAAGGAAGAGTTTTGTAAAATTCCAATTGTAAGAAGTTATAGAGTGGTAATATCTCCTGGATGTTGGGTTTTATAATTAAAATAGAGTGGTAATATCTTCTTGAAGAATGGATGATATTATTATGATGGATTCTTAAGTGAATGCTATAGTACATAAGGGATATTCAAGAGTTTGAACATGAAGTCCTAGTTAGTTGAGGGAATGGATTCTTATGTGTATTATGTTTATGTATAATGGTTCCAACGTTTAGTTTCTTTTCTTATATGTAATGGTTTGATGTTTTCAATGTGATATGCTGAAGCAGGCGCCCGACTATGAGCTATCACGAATCGCTTTGAAGAACCAGCAAGTTATGCATATTGTTTGGATTCAAGGTCTGAGGGAAAAATCACATAATTTAGGTGGAATTTAACTTCAACACTTGGTCTTGTGGTAGTATTGGTGGAGTCACATTTTAGTCAAGGTTCAAATGGGTTTTGTTCTAAAGGAAGAAGAAGACCCTTGTTTGGAATGGGGTTTAAAACTTTTTAAATATTTTTTTAGTCTTTTAATGAGTCATTGGGGCTGTTTGGTTATGGATTTAAGCTATTTAAGTTGAGAATATGAGGTGTTTGTTTACTAGTATATGGATATCTAAGTTGTGGATTAAACTTGTTTGGTTATTGGACCTATGTTATGCAAGTATTGAATTAAAGCAGTTTGGTTATAGGTTTATGAATATTCAAGTTATGGATTAAAAGTGTTTGCTTGTTAGTTTTAAAATATTCAAGTGAGGGATTAGACTTGTTTGGCTAGTGGTTTAAGATCATTTAAGTCATGGATTAAAGATGTTGAGTTATAGATATTTGGTTAATGGTCAAGCTTGTTCGGCTAGAGGTGTAAATTTATTTAAGTTGTTGTGAATTAAGGTGTGTTTGGCTATGAGCTTAGTGGTTGTTTTTACTAGAGGTTAATGGGTGTTTGGTTTGGGGTTAAAGGTGTTGAATAAGATTTTATGACACTTCGGCTAGATTTTGATCCATTGACTTTTATTGACCAGATTTGACCCGAATCATTTTCTGTTCTTCGAGCCGAGCTCGTGAGGTGCGTGTAGCCACCAGGTGTCTCCAGGACACGTTTTTAGAGGTTCTTCTCAGTTTGATAAATTCAATATTCTGGATCCATTTGTTATGGTCTGAGGTGCTAGTTTTGACCGGTTTATTCGTTTCAGGGATCGGAGTGGTGTTTGGCTATTTTGAGCTTCTAGTGAATTCTTAGAAAGCTGTTAGTGGATTGGCCAAGGTAAGGGACCCTTTACCCCCTTCTCGAGGACCTGTGGTTAATACATGTGCCGGTTTATTTGCATTAGTTGATTTGTGTGGCTGTAGCATGACCATGTGCATTGTATGTTGCATTGATTGCATCGAGAGCATATACATTCATGCCTTGTCTCTTATATGACTAGTGATGCATGATTCATGTATGGTTGCCTGATATGGTCGAGTTGCATGTGGTTGCATAATTGTCCTGATATGGACTTGCATGATGTTTGATGCACGCCTTGATGCCTCGTTTGGACCCAAACGAGTCATGAAGCCCGGATAGACGAGACTAGTAGGTGGGTGTGGACGATGATATTCGGGCTCACACCCTAGCTTGAGGTGATATCCTCTTGCTCAACAAGACTTCCGTGGATGGTCGGTCGGTCAGGCTTATGGCCATGAATGGTTTCTACTAGTAGCCTAGGCTCTCTTCAGGTAGGTGGTATGGGCCTGATATGGTTTCTTGGTGATTGGAGGACACCACCTCTCGTCGTGAGTACGGGGCCTAGGGCCAATAGGTTGCTTGACTCACCAGTTCCCTTTGGAGTAGGATGCCAGATTGCTTTCGAGTCAAAGGACTCTTGTGAGCTTTTGGTCTTGGGTCTACGATCCTTAGACTGCTCTGCGTGGTGCTCGTCAAGGACGAGGTTTCTAGACCTAGCACCCGGGAGCTTGGGTTTTGTATACCCCTTGGTTACGTTGTTGGTCATACTTGTTTGCTGATTTTGTATGCTTGTGCATGTCTGTCCCCGAGCTGGGGAAGCTTTACTGAGTTTGCGAAAACTCACCCTTTCCACTATGGAATCCCCACAGGTACTACTAGACTGTACCGAGATGGATGATCGACGGAGCTGGAGATGACCATGGGACCTGCTGCATTACTTTGTGTAGAGTCTTTTAATTTATTCCTTCTGCATGAACTATTTAGGGGCATGATAAATGTACATATTTACTCGAGTTTTATGTTTTGACTCTTGGGTACCCAATGACACTTTGATCGAATTTTATGGTTTTTATAAATTTGATTCTTTAATGAATTTCAATAACATTGTTTTACCAGATTTAATTATGCATGCCCTAAATGTCGAACGTTGTTTTCATGCATTTAGAGTTAAGGACTTAGATTTAGACCTTGATTTGGGTCGGGTCCTTACACAATGTCCGACACCTTTTTTGCTCGCTATCAATTGCTTACAATGTCATCAATATTGATGGCGGGGTCTTGCCCGTCATTGTTTGTGAATAATGGCAGGGCGTGTCTGCCATCAATACCCAATATTCTACTAGTGATGTAATATTCTCATACATGAAACATCATTAATTATGTTAATCTAGGCCACTAATCATACTTATACATACCGATTCTTTTTTTAATATTTAAAAAATCATGGAAGCCAAATTGAGAGACGATAGTAATGATTTTTTTACAATGACTTTTAAGAAAGACTATTTTTTGAGATTTCATGCCTCTATTAATGAAGGACATTATATGTCTTAACTAACTGAGTTATAAGCAGCTACAAGAACTAGCAATAAAAACCTCAATCCCCAACTCACTACTTAATTACTAGCTTAGCATGAAACCATCCTTAATTTTGTAAGTTAAACAAATGTATAGGTGTAGATCAAATCTCCAACCTTAAGTCCATACACAACACAAACCCTAATTGCTAGTCATCGACTAGTACTAACCAAAACGATATGTAATTTAAGCTCGTTTGGAACACGAGGAATCGATTAAAATGAAACCAAAAATATAAAGAAAGTACATACTTGGTGGAGTTGATGTAGGCTTCAACAATGTTAGAATTTTGAAAGGAAATATGTGTGGAAGGAATGGGAGTGGTGCTAGCAATATCAGATGAATTCATGAGATTTATTATAATTCCAACACCACCAAACTCAGAGATTATGGACTCTTGAGAATAAGATCCTAAACAATACTATTTTCCCTTTAACTTTTTCTTGTCAAGAGTCACATCATCACACCACTTAGCCCTGCAAAATATTTCATTACTTTTTAAATCCCAAATAAATAATTTAATTTAATATAATGTTGGAGTTGGAAAAGTAATGAATTAAGTTTTACCCTGAATCTGGATTCTTGTCTTGGGAGAGTGCTGTCTTTGCTTCACTGATGAGAAGGTACATCTTCTTCTTCGGTGAAAATGTATTTATTGATACTCCCTATAATTTATTCAATAAAACACACATATTTTGGCTACAATTAAACTTAATATTTATCCTAAATCAAAATATAAAAAACTTCAAATTTTAAGTATTAGAATTGGATACTCATAGCAAATTTCTTATTATTACCCAACATAAGGAGGGTACTGAAATCTCTATCAATGGTGGAAGCCCCAACCATCATAATCCACGGCGCCACATTCTGCACCATCTTCACCTCCGTCCCGTAGTTTCCGGCTGCGCAACTCTTTAATATCCCTTTCTGCATCGCATGAAAGGACCCGATTGCGATCGGACCCTCGAAGAATTTTGGCGCTGTGCCGCCCACCGACACAGACAATATGTCCACTCCGTCCGCAATTGCATGATCGAATCTATTGGAGGACTTACCTGTAGAGCGTCACATGGGAACAAAGCTTCCGTAGTCAATTTCTCCAACTCATAGAAGTGTTATGATTCTGCTGTTGTGATATTTTAAAACCATTATTTCCACATTTTTAGGCTTATTTAGTTTTGTTTTATGTGTATAAATATGTAACCTGCTCCTCTGTAAAGTATTAAGAAAATAGAAAATAAAACCTTGAATTTATCTCCAGCCTCAGTGTTCTAGGTTTAACTTGGTATCGACGCTTTAAGGCCAACGCCGCTTCCATCCCGACTTCGGCAATGGTTACTCAAAATTCCACAACTTTTTCCACCCATCCACTCAATCAATTGCTTACTCAAATTACCTCAATTAAGCTTGATAGGAGTTTTTTTTTTGTGTGGAAAAACCTTGCCATGCCGATCTTGCGAAGCCATAAATTAGAAGGTCATTTGTTTGGAACCATGTTGTGTCCTCCGATGTATGGAACCCAGGATGTGCCTATTGGAACAGCTGTTGCAGGTGCAAGCTTCAGTTCAGGAGCTGTTGATGGTGGTGACTCCAGCACTACACCCCTTTAGGTTGTCAACCCAATGTATGAATCTTGGGTCATAGTTGATCAATTGGTGCTCGGATGGCTCTATAACTCCATGACGTCAGAGGTTGCGACTCAAGTGATGGGGTATGAGAATTCCAAAGATCTATGGGATGCCATCCAAACTCTTTTTGGAATTCAATCTCGAGCCGAAGAAGACTACTTACGTCAACTATTCCAAACTACTCGAAAAGTTAATCTAAAAATGGTTGAATATTTACTTACTATGAAGTGTCATGCAGATAATCTTGGCCAAACTGGAAACCTCATTCCTAATCGAACACTGGTGTCTCAAGTTTTGTTGGGGCTTGACGAGGAATACAATTCAGTCGTTGCTACGATACAAGGAAAACCAGACATGCGATGGACTGATTTGCAAAATGAACTTTTGGTGTTTGAGAAGAGGCTAGAATATCAGAATACACAACGAACCACCACCTCTTTTAGCCACAATACCTATGTCCACATGACGAATAGAAGCACCAGTTCCTTAAACCCACCTAAGCCCCCTTAACAGAATGCAAATACCAGTTTTGGTGGCAGACAACAATTTGGAATGGTACACGAGGTGGTCATCATGGATATCGTGGACGAGGGCGAGGTCGTGGCTACAATGGAACTCCACACAACACTCAAAATAGTTCTGCCAATCGGACAATCTGCTAATTTTGTGGTCGTACAGGGCACATAGCTCTTTCCTGCTACAACCTACGCCATTTTTACCCGCCCATATGCAAGGGTATGGAAATCCCGCCAATTTTCAAGTGCATGGAAATAATACAAATGGTGTGCAAACTCGTAACATCCAACCCTCCACGACTTTTATGGCTACACCTTATGGAAATCAATCTGTTGCTAGTCCTGAGACCGTTGTTGATCCCTCGTGGTATGTTGACAGTGGAGCTTCTAGCCATATCATTTCTGATCTTGCCAGTCTAACCAATCCAGTTGAATATGGAGGTACAGATTATGTTGTTGTTGGTAATGGATCTAAACTTCCTATTTCGTTTGTTGGTCAAACATGCATAAATAATGGACAATGCAATTTAAATCTTGATTATGTGCTATATGTGCCAGAAATTTCAAAAAATGTAGTCAGTGTATCTAAACTTGCACAAGACAATTCTGTATTTGTTAAATTTCATGATAATTTTTGTCTTGTTAAGGACAAGGATATGGGCAAAGTTCTTCTGAAATGAGCACTCAGTGATGGACTTCACCAACTTGAACCCTCCAATGCTGAATCGCAGGACGTCTACTCTTCAAGCATGCAGACAACTTCTTCATGCAATAATGAATTAGTTTTTTCTAGTGTTAATTTGGTTGTGTCTAAAGATGTTTGGCACAAGCGGTTAGGACATCCTTCTTCGAAGGTTTTAAATTCTGTTTTGAAGTTTCACAATCTTCCTAATCATGGCAATAAAATAGTTGATTTTTGTTCTTTCTGCAAGTTAGGTAAAACACATGCACTTCCATTTTCCAACTCTGACTCTCGTGCTCGAGCTATATTTGATCTTGTGTATTCTGACTTATGGGGCCCGGCTCCTGTTTTATCTGTGCAAGGGTTTCGGTATTACATGCTTTTATTAGATCATCACAGCCGATATTTATGGCTTTACCCGTTAAATCAAAAAAGTGATGCATGTGCTGACTTCAATCATTTCTTGGCAATGATCCAAACTCAATATAATACAAAACCTAAAGCGTTTTAGTCTGACAATGGTGGTGAGTTTGTCAAAATTCATAAACTCTGTAATCAGCTTGGGATTCAATCTAGATACTCATGCCCATATACTTCGGCCCAAAATAGTCGGGCTGAGAGAAAACATACGTGGTGGAGGTTGACTTAACTCTCTTGGCGCAGTTGTCTATGCCTCTGTGTTATTGGTGGGATGCCTTCTTGGTTGCTACGTCGTTGATCAATTGCTTACCAACATCGACTTTATATGGGCAATCACCGGAACAAGTTTTTCGTGGAATATGTACAGATTTTAATACTCTCCGCACGTTTGGGTGTGCTTGCTTTCCAAATTTACGACCATACCAATGCCACAAGTTTGCTTTTCATTCTGCAAAGTGTGTATATTTGGGCCCGAGCAGCAATCACAAAGGTTTCAAATGGCTTCATCCTGATGGTCGCATAATCATTACACGACATGCTTCTTTTTGTGAAACAAGCTTCCCGTTTGCTGACAGAGTGGTTAACAACTTGAATACTCGTCTCTCACAACCGCAAAGTACGTCAGTCTCATCCCTTCCATTAATTCATTGGCTTCCAATACCCCAATCTCACTATATCAATACCACACCTCTATCACCACCAGTTATACCGTTAACCCAACCAACCGCTCCGCACCCATGCCTAATGACCAACAAACCCGCCTTTCCGATGGGTCGTCTTCTCCTACTGTGTCTGACCACTTACCTCCAAATGTCTCTGATCATGGTCTACTCCCTCAGTCTAATGCCCCCACTCTCCTCCCTTGAGACTGTACTGCCAGAACCAATTGCCCATGAACCATCCCTTCATGTGGTACAGAATAATACGACCACTAGCTCCACCCTTAGCTCCTTACCATCTGAACCCTCCTTACCTGTGACTGTTTCCTCTCACCCCATGGTCACTCGTGCAAAGTCTGGCATTGTTAAACCTAGAGTCTGGCTCACTACAAAGAGGTCTGTTGACTGGTCCATCACTGAACCCACACGTGTCCGTGATGCTCTTGCAACCCCACGGTGGAAAGCCGCAATGGATTCTGAGTTTGTTGCACTTCTTCATAATAAAACCTGGGAGTTGGTTCCTTACGATGACAATTACAATGTTGTGGGTAGTAAATGGGTTTTTCGAATCAAGAGGATTGTTGACGGTACAATTCAGTGTTATAAAACACGCCTTGTGGTTGAGAGCTTCCATCAGAGTCCCGAGATTGACTTCTTTGAGACGTTCAGTCCCGTTGTCAAAGGCTCCACGATTCACGTCGTTCTTGGTCTTGCTGTCTCACAAGGATGGACAATGAGACAACTTGACTTTAATAATGCGTTTCTCAATGGTCAGCTCCATGAAGATGTTTATATGAGCCAACCTCCTGGGTTTGTAGATGTTGATAAGCCAGGCTATGTGTGCAAACTGAAAAGGCGTTGTATGGCTTAAAACAAGCCCCACGGGATTGGAATGACACCTTTCGAGTGACATTGTTGCAATGGGGGCTTTGTCACCTCTCGGTCTGACACCTTTCTTCATATTTATCACACAGGTTCATCTATTGTCCTTCTTCTTGCATACGTTGATGTTGTCATAATCACTGGCAATGATGTCCCTTTGATACAACAGTTGATTGACGCTCTAGATTAGACCTTTACTTTAAAAGATCTTGGGGTCTTGAACTATTTCTTGGGAATACAAGTTCATCACCTCGAGTCTTGTGTTCTCCTAAATCAATCTAAGTATGTGGATGATTTGCTTCATAAATTGGACCTTGCGGATCTTAAACCAGCTTTGTCTCCTTGTGCAGTTGGCACTCATCTTTGTATCAGTGACGGAGTTCCACTGACAGACCCATTCTTATATCGTAGCACGATTGGGGCATTACAATATCTCACTAACACTCGACCGGACATCTCTTATATTGTTAACCATCTCAGTCAGTTTTTGCAACGCCTTACCGATGTTCATTGGCAAGGTGTTAAAAGAGTTTTCTGATACATCAGTGGTACTAAATACTTTAGAATTTTCCTCCAGCCGTCCTCTGATCTATCAATATCTGCCTTTTCTGATGCTAATTAGGGGGCCAACATTGATGATCATCGTTCTGTGGCTGCTTACTTTGTGTTTGTTGGGAATAATTTGGTGTCGTGGTCCTTTAAGAAATAAACTGTCGTTGCTCTTTCGAGTACCGAGTCTGAGTATCGGGCACTGGCCCATGCCTCAGCTGAGATAATCTAGCTTCGTCAACTTCTATCTGAACTTCGTGTTCCACCGTGTGCAACTCCCGTCCTTTGGTGTGACAACTTGAGTGCTGGTGCACTTGCCGCTAATCCTGTGTTTCATGCCAAGACCAAGCATATTGAAATTGATATTCACTTTGTTCGCGATCAAGTGCTTAATCGTTCATTGGTGGTTTGTTACATCTCGTTCGCTGATCAGGTTGTCGATTACCCTCACAAAGTCGTTGTCTCACTCCCAATTTCAGTTTCTACGGTCCAAACTTGGTGTCGTTGACCTACACCTTCGTTTGCGGGAGGATATTGGAGGACTTACCTGTAGAGCGTCACATGGGAGCAAAAATTCCATAGTCAATCTCTCCAGCTCATAGAGGTGTTACGATTCTGCTGTTGTGATATTTTAAAACCATTATTTCCATATTTTTAGGCTTATTTAGTTTTGTTTTATGTGTATAAATATGTAACCTGCTCCTCTGTAAAGTATTAAGAAAATAGAAAATAAAACCTTGAATTTATCTCCAGCTTCAGTTTTCTAGGTTTAACTGAATCCAACCATGAGGTCCGTGTCCGTGCACCCTATGTCCCAGCACACTTTGTACATTGCGATTCTCGCTACTGGGACGCCACCGCGTGTCGTGCCTCTTGCAACGCCATAGACGTTGGCTCCTTTCACAGGGTTGCTGGCCACGGTGGAGGAGGTGTGGGAGTTGTGGCCTACCTCATCGGTGGGGCTTTGGTTTATTGTGTTGTCGGGGTCTTCCAGATTGAAGTACCTTGCGCCAATCACTTTCCTAATAACCCAATCAATCAAAACTATCCAAAAACTTATTGACAGTTTGTGCTCACTTCAACTAATGACAAGGGACTTATCACTCTACAATACTTGGATGTTATAAAAACTGGTAGAAAATTAATTCCTAAAAATTTTCAAACTCAACCTACCACCTGAATCGTACACTCAAGTAAACATTCAAATGTGCATGGATGCAAAGAAATGGTTGTAATGGATAAAATTGTTTATTAAATAATCGAAAATGAAAGAATCTTCAAAATTTAATTTGATGGTTAAATTATAAAAATAATAATAATAATAAGCTCTACATTTTACGAAAAGGATGTTATGAAAATGACGATCAACAAACATAAAAGACGAAAAATAAACACACAAAATTTACATGGTTTATTAACGTTGTGTTAGCTAGTTCACGGCAAAGAAAGAGTAAAATTTTATTAAGGAGAAACGAGCAAAATTACATATGGTTTGAGTTTAAATATACACTCTCATTAAACTCTATTAATGAATGCGCCTAAGAATACAGAATGGGATGCATAAACGCATGCGAACGAACATCAATTATATGCAATGCAAAAAGTGTTAGCACAACAACGGCTCCCCACTATTAATTGTAGGACAATAATGCGTTCAAGGCAGGCATATGTTTGACAAAGGAAATAGAAAAGAAAAAGAAGTGAACCTGTTACAGCCGGTGAAGTTATATCCACTTACACACTGACCTTTCCACTTCGAAGGAATTGGGCCGTAGCCATGGTCCTTGAAACTAGGGCCCTCCATCCAAATTCCAGTGTCCAACAAACCGACAATGATGTTCGATTCTACGGCGGCGTTACGGCGGCTCGCCGCCTCCGACAGCCCCACATAATCCCATGATCTTGTCGTTTGCAATTTCCTCTGAAATATTGACACCACTCTTTTTTCCTCTGTTTTTAATAATATTCAACTTACTTGATTTTTTCTTTTTATTTGATAAACCAAATCATTCTTTTAATACTATATGAATTGTTTTTTATTTAAAAAAATTATTGTTTCACAATTCATCTCAAAACTCATTCTCAGTCAAATAATAATAATAATAATAATCAAATTCTACAATTAACACAAACTCATTAAATAAGGAAATTAAGACGAACTTGCTAGTTTCTTAGCTTCATGGGTCAATAGCCTTGCAGCAAATCCATTGAAGCTCCTTCCATAGCTTATAAATCTTGACATTTTTCGCCAATTCCTCACTAAAAATCAAAACCCATTAAGGAAAAAAAAATCAAAATTCTATCCCAAATTTTCAATTTCAACTAAATAATCAATTACAATTTTTTTTTTTGTTGAAACCACGGTGAGCGGCGGCGGCTGCGGATGGGTTTGTGTACCTGTCTGTGAACGTGGGTGGAGGAGGCCACGGCGGCGAAGATAAAAATGAATGAGATAAAAGCTTTGAGCATTTTGAAATTCATATTTTTAGTATAAAAACTTTGTATTTGATTGTTGCTTTAGAAATGAATGCTTTGAATTATATATATATTTAGAAGAGAGAAAGTTTGTATATTTTCTGTTTCTATTTCTAAGGTTTTTAGTTAGGTTCTAGAGGAAAATGGGGATGAGAGATTCACTTTTTCTCTTCCTCAAAGCTGAATTTGTTGTTTTGGGTTGAAAATGTCACTTTAATTTCAAATTTTATTACATTTTTTAGTACAAATTGGGAGAAGGAGATTACAAATACAATTTCTAGTAATCAAACACGGGTGACGTGTAAAATGGAAATAGATTAACATCAAACAGAAAACTGTAATTTCATTTGATTTTTTCTTTTCCTTTTTGAAATCGAGATCCTGACTTAAAAAAAGGTTTTTGTTCATTTAGTTTTTTTTTTTAAAAAAAAAAACGCTTTTCTTCCTAAATTTTAGAAAAATGTTCACATTTAAAACCTATTATTGAACCAATTTAATTCATTAATATTAACTTTAATTTATTATAAGAAATAACTTTTACTTTTTTTTTAAATACAACTAAAATTTGACATTTAAAGGTTGCTCTTTAAAAGAGAACAATAAAAATGCATAATTGTTAAAAAAAATGGTGTTTTAACTTATTTTGTAAAAATTAATTTAGTATAGGCTAAAAAATTACCAAATAATAAAATTCGAGAGATTCGTAACAGCTTGGTATTTTGCAAATTTTATAAAATGTTAATAGTTGGAAATTAGCATTCTCATGTTTGCGCATTAGGCCAAGTTTGTTACTTTTGGTGCTTCTTTGGATATTTTAAAGTAATTCAAACATCACGATATACCAATTCAATATCACTATTACACATTTACATCAGCTATATACTTCTAATCGTAAATAGTAAATGAAATAATCAATGATATACTTGATAGAAAGTGAGCGGCAAATATGTTATATATCCTTTCAACAAAAGTGTTATATATAATATAAAACACTACCAGATTTATTAAATATAGACAAATTTATTAATCCAATTCAATTCAGATTTATAGTCCCTTCCAATTTATTATAATATATATATATATATATATATATATATATATATATATATATATATATAATTTTTTTATCGAGTACAAAAGTGAAATATCAATTGTTTAAAAAAAAGCTAGTGAAATATCCATTGTTTCAAAAAAGAATGAATA
Source organism: Sicyos edulis (assembly GCA_036507275.1). Classification (NCBI taxonomy): domain Eukaryota; kingdom Viridiplantae; phylum Streptophyta; class Magnoliopsida; order Cucurbitales; family Cucurbitaceae; genus Sicyos; species Sicyos edulis. The sequence continues at coordinate 43,039,558 of CM071847.1, read as the reverse complement.
TCAATTTTAGACCAGTAGTAGTAGAATTTAACAATTTTTAAATTAGTTTCTAAAATTCTAAAAATATAAGATATCTTTTTTTTAAACAAGAGTAACCACGTTCATCCTTAGGTCAAGTAAGGAGACATCAAAAGAGTAATGTCACAAGTGTGTCTCAAACCTAACATAAGATATCTTTAATGTGCACGTGTATACAAAGCTTACATACTTAGACAAATTTGGACATCATCTCATGTTAATGAAGTTACTATTCGAGAAGATTATTTCATTTCAATTTATGAAGAGATTCATACAATTATATTATTATTTTTTTATGACTACGAATCAAAATTTTCCTCAACTACATACCCAAACACCTATACGCTCAACGGGCATACCCAAGTACCTGTGCGCGTCTAAGGGTATAAAATTATGATACTGATATAAAAAAAAAATAATAATTAAAAAAAAATAGGGGAAAATAATAATAAGTAAACAAAATAGGTTAAATACCAGAAAAAGGTCCCAAAAATGAAGCATGCCCCATGCTCCTCAAGTAATCGAAGGTAGTTTTATTGAGGAAGCTGAGCTCGTAGCCGAACTGTCCCACGACATTCTAAATCCAACACCACTAAACTAAGCTAAGGACACGACCTTCGGTCGTTCCAGCAACCATTTTTGCGAGTATTCTTTCCATTTAAAACTAAACCCGAAAACCAAAACAAATTCTCATCTGCTTGGCTTGGGCTATTGAAATCCTTATAACCAACTTCTACAGATCATGGTTCCAAGTTTATTCTATGGTCATGCTCTGTTATTCCTTAGGCTGCTCCCAAAATTCAGCCCCTCCAGGATGAATGCATCACGGCTCGATTGCGATGTTGATTATTACGGTTTGAATGGCTTCCGTTTAACTCGTCGAAGCAAAACCTGATCTTATGACTGTACAAAGAATTGAGCGAGAGCACGAGTCGCTTCATGAATCAGCTGTCTGTAATCCTTTTGACAGAGATTTTTTTTGTCAAACAAATTTCATCTTTTCTTCATCAACTTCTTATCAAGGGGAGATAAAAGAATCTCCTGAGAGCGTAGAAGTCCAGCTGCTCCACCATAGCACAACCATCTTTCACTCCCAAAGTTCATGTTCCATCTCACTCTATGCAATGCAATTGATCTGGGTGGCAAATTTTCTATGCTGTCCCCCGAACCAGGCACTCCGTTATTCGTCTGCGCGTCGTTAGGCTCGTCGCTACATTCCGATTCTTGGTTATCCACTACTCCCTTCTTGCACTTGGATCGAGTTTTGTTTTTCTTGATGCACATCACTGTACCCACAGATCCTGATTCAACACTGTCATCGTCGTAGTGGCTATGGGCTGCTGCAATAGCATCAACAATTAGGTGAGCGTTCCTTAAGAAATTGTTTAGAGAAGTCTAGAATCAACATGAAGCTGTGGCGGATTGGCGATTACCTTCATTTGACATAATTTCAGATAAAAGAGCTCCCATCGACGCTGGCAGGGGTTCGGATCTGGTCGCCTTCTTCAAAGGAAATGGAACATCTGATTCTGGAGTGTGGATTGTAATAGTTGACTGCTCCTCAGTTACGTAATCGCATACAAAATGAGGGGTTTGACGTTTATCGCCTTTCACCACCGCCTTGGTAGTAAGCTGATGTATTAAATGTGAAAGAAAAACATTAATGAAATGATACTTCAAGGCATGATTATGATAGAATCTACCACAATTTTTTATTTAACTACGATAAATCTCTCGAGAGAATCTCTCAAAGAGCCAGAGTACAAAGACGACAATTCAAAGTACAAAGACGACAATTCAATTGGATGATTGACAATGACCTAACAACTCCTATTTATAACCCTAAACCCTAATTTGACCTAATTAATAAAAGACTAATTAATAGGCCCAAGCCCAATACATTTAAAATGGCAATTAAATAATAATTAATAAATACTAATATTCCTAAAATGCCAAGGCCAGACCGTATCAATACTTTTCCCCCCAAGAGCCACCTTGTCCTCAAGGTGTTCCATCTCCGATGTCATCTTTTACAGCTCCGCCTTCTGGCAAAAAGTCTGTCACATCAGCATCCTGACACTCGTGCGCATCCCGAACGACCCACACATCCAAGTTCTGGAGCTCCTTCTTCTGGCAACGATGTACCGGGAAAAATTGTTCATCACAACGGAAGCATAACCCTTTGTCCTTCCTAGCTCGAATTTCGGCTTCAGTGAGTTTTTTACAAGACGTCGAGTGAACGGTTGTAGTCCTGTGGGACAAAATCTCTGTGCTTCCAATTCCCGATACAATAGTTCCTGCTTTAGCCTTGACTGTTGCAGAAGTACTTCCCTCGTTTTGGGCAGCCTGAAAAGCAAAATCATCCTCAATCACTTGGGCCATAAACATTTTCTCTTCAATGCCCACTGGTCGTAGTTTACGCATCGCGCTCCGTATCTCCTATTTCAGTCCACTTTCCCACTTCCCCTCCATTGCACTCATACTGATATCGCGCATTCCCTTAGCAAAGCACTCAAAGCTCTAGCGATATTCCTTCACCGTTCCTATTTGCTTCAAACTCATGAAGTTGGCATACTTATTGGCATGGGCCACCGGTTGGAAACGCTCCAACAACCCATCTTTGAAGGAACGAAAAGGAGCACGGTCCTCCTCATACTGAAGCCACTCCAATGCCTCCCCTTTTAAACATAACCCTGCTGCCTCAACCCCTTCATATTCAGTCAACTTATTTACCAGGAAATAACGCTCGACCCGACTCAACCATCCTACCGAATCCTCATCAACAAGACCCTTGAAAATCGGCATCTCCAATTTTCTAAATCTCCTGTCACATCCCGGTCCCTCCCTTCCTTCTGCTCTCTGACCTCCCCGTTCAAATCTTTCTTCTCCTCCCCACCCGAAATCTCGTCCCCTATTTCGGACATTGTCACCCCAACCACAATCATTCCAACCGTCATGCGCCAATGACCTGTCATAGCCGATGCGCACCCTCCTTTCCTCCAGAACGTCGTTTCCCCTCCTATCAACCCTAGGGTCTCCCCGTCGATCGAACTCCGGTCCTGGTAATTCGTCACCCCAATTTCGGCTCCGATCGTTCCAATCGTCAAATCTAGGGTCTCCCCTAATTCCTACCTCAAATGGCTCGTTGTAATAACCTCCCCTTTAGAGAGTTTATTTAGAATAAATAATGGTCTTTTGGTGGTTTTGAGAATAAAATGGGCAAAATGGTCTTTCTACTATGGTATTTGAATGCATTTCAGATCCCTTGGGCTGCCACTTCACTGTTCAACCTCGAGCTCCGCGCCGCCATCCTCTCTCCCCGATTTTCCGACCAGCATCTCCATCGCCGATAGTGCAGTCCCGGCGAGCTTGTGGTGTGACGTGCGACGGCGTGGAGGAGGATCTTCGCGTGTGTGGGTCGTGCGCGTCGGGGGCTGTTGTCGACCGTGTGGGTGTGTGCAGCCGAGTGGATCGCGTGCAGGCCGCCGGTCGTGTGTGTGCAGCTGGGTCGTGCGCGTCGGAGTGCGTGCGTGTGTGCAGCCGAGGAGCGTCGCGAGCGGGCGTGTAGCGGGTTGGTCGACGAGGTTGCAGCTCGCGTGGAGCAGGGGTCCTCGCGCGGTCGTGCGCGGCTCGGGCTGTCGGTCGGCGTGTCGTGTGTGCAAGGGGTAGTGCGCGCGGCGGTCGGGAGATGCTTTGCCGGCCGCGGGCGTGTGTGTGTAGCTGCGTGGTTAGTGTGTCGTCGCCGGTCAGCCGTCGCCGGTCGTCGCAGGTGGTGTGGGTAAGGCTCTCTCTCCCTTCTTTCTTTCTCTTATTTTTGAGTTAGAGTGAAAATGGTGGCCAAATGAAGAAGAAGGTGGGTGTTTGGAAGTTGGGTTTTGTTATTTAAGTTGGGATAAGGCTATTCTAATGTGGAATAAAGGTTGTTTGGCTGGGGTTCAAGCTATTTAAATTAGAAATAGGGGGCTGTTTGTTTCTAGGTTCAAGCTTGTTTTAATGAGGAATTAGGCTTGTTTGGTTAAGGGGTTGAGGTTAATTAATTGGTGGTTAAGGGTTGTTTGGCTGTTGGCCCTTGGATGTTCAAGTTAGGATAAATTAGTGTTTGGCTATGAGTTTATGGAGTGTTGGAATTAGGGGTTGTTTGGAATTAGGTGCAATAGTGTTTGTTTGGGTAAATTGCAAGTATTGACAAGTTTGACCTTTATGTTGACCAGAGTTGACCGGAGATATTCCTCGTTCTTCGAGCTGAGTCGAGAGGGCGCCAGGACACGTTTTTCGAGGTTCTTCACTGTTTACTAAATTTGACCTTCTGGATCCATTTTTAATGGTTTAAGGTGCTAGTTTTGACCGGTTTGCTTGTTTCAGGGCTCGGAGTTGTGTTTTGACTTTTGGGGGCTTCTAGTTTATTCTAAAGCGTTGTTTGGGAGGTTCAGCCGAGGTAAGGGACCCGTTACCCCCTTCTCGAGGCCCGTGGCTATTACATGTCTTTGGATTGACTTTGTATTAAACTTACGTGTTTGATGTGACATAATCTATGTTGTTTGTGTTTGTATTGATTATCTTGAGAGCATGCAATATATGATTGATATCATGTTAAGGCAAGCATGTAGATTATGTTGATGATATGGATATGCATAAACTCATCGTATGTTTGATTGATAGAGTCGGTCTTGCATGACAAGTCCTTATGTCCCGTTGGGGGCTTGCATGATGTTTGATGCGGCTTGGTGCTTCGTTTGGGCGCAAACGAGACACGGAGACCAGATAGAGGATACTAGTAAGCGGATGTGCATGGTTTGTGGCCGGCACGTTCTCGATGGGGGATTTGTGGTCCCTCGCCGTCGGGTTCCCGTGGATGGTTGGCCCACCAGGCTCACGGCCCCTGTCGGGCATTTTACTAGTAGCCTAGGGTGCTCTCCAGGTATGTGGTTGGGTTTGTGGCCCTTTGGTGAGCGTCTTGGATCCACCCTCACCGTGAGTATGAGACTGTGGGATTTGTGGTCCCTTAGCTACTGTGCTTCTCTACTCGCGCAGATCCCTCGGCTTTGGAGCGGTGTATCCCGGTTGCCTTAGAGATTTGTGGTCTCTATTGGCCTTTAGGTCTTTGGTTTGTGGCCTCAAACCGCTCTGCGTGGCGTGGATCTTGGACATGGTTCCTAACCCTTCGCCCAGGAGCTCGGGTTTTGTGGACCCTTTGATTATGTACTCATCTTACATGTTTGTGTTTCTTCTGGCCTGATGCATGTCTTTACCCCGAGTTGGGGAATCCTTACTGAGTTTGCAAAAACTCACCCTTTCCATCATGGAATGCCACGTACTACGAGATCGTCTCGAGATGGAGGATTGGACGAGTGGAGATGACCATGGGGCCATTGCATTATGTTTTGAGTTTTCCTTAGTTATTTCTTCCGCACGGATTTTAGGGGCATGCTACGATTTACTTTTACTAGAACTGATGTTTGTTTTCGAACTTATGGGTGCCCACTATTACCGTTTTATGATTCCTGGATTTTCGTTGGACATTTTATTATGATTAGACTTGACTTTCAGGCTTGGTTTTTTAAACTTTGCATGCCCTACTACATGTTGTTTTTCATGCATTTAGTCTTAAGGACTTGGGTTAGACCCCGGATGGGTCGGGTCGTTACACTCAGTCCAACGGTCTACCCGGTCCATCCCGAGTCGACCCGGTCCAGTTGAGACCGTCCGACTCACCCCTGTGCCCGTGCCGCACCAGCCACCGCTGCCGATCCCACCTCTATGCACCGCATTCGCTCCGCCCCAGCGAACCCTCGCCCTGGCGAAGCCCGTGTCGCTTCCGCAGAATCTCGCGCTCGTGCCTGCATTGCTCATGTCGTCGCTTCCGCGAAACCCCGCTCCTGCGACGCCCGGGTCGCCTCCGCGAAACCTCGCGCCCGTACAGCCAATGTCGGCACTTTTGTGAAACCCCGCTCTCGCGACGCCTCCACGAAACCCCGCGCCAACAACCGCACTGCCAATGTCGTCGCTCCCGCGACGCCCGTGTCGCCTCCGCGAAACTCCGTGCCCGTGATCCTTCCGCTAATGACGTCTCCGCTGCTCGAGTTCGCTCCCCCATGCCCAGCGTCCACGCCATCCCCGACCATAACTTCGCGCCCCAACACCTTCGCCACTACATTTGCTCCGTCCGCGCCTTTCGCCGAACCTGCTGTCGTTGCACCAGCGCCTCCGCTCTTCCGCCGCCAACCCTTCCCCTACAGCCTCGATCAACAACCCTTTTCCTTTGTCGATTTTGTTCGACTCCATCCACATCAGCAAAGTGCGGTTTAACTGCTCGAGTTTTGCTTCAAATTTTGAATCTTGCTGCTTTAATTTCAATTCGATTAATTGCCCTAGTCGTTCCTCCATCGATTCCATCTTCGCTTCCAATTCCCGTTGCTTATTCAACAAATCGGCTGATTTTTCTTCGCATTCTTGAATCCTTGTTTCCATCCTAGTCATTCCCAGATCGGCAAATGGCTCTGATACCAAAATGATAGAATCTACCACAATTTTATATTAAACTACGATAAATCTCTCGAGAGAATCTCTCAAAGAGCCAGAGTACAAAGACGACAATTCAATTGGATGATTGACAATGACCTAACAACTCCTATTTATAACCCTAAACCCTAATTTGACCTAATTAATAACAGACTAATAATAGGCCCAAGCCCAATACATTTAAAATAGCAATTAACTAATAATTAATAAATACTAATATTCCTAAAATGCCAAGGCCGGATCGTATCAGATTTATGGAGACTAAAGCAAATTAATGGGAGTGTATTTCACGTATGCATCGACTATTTTTGAATTCCATCTGTGGCATTATAGAGAAAAAGAAAGCATATATGAACTCTATTTCAACTATCAAAACTAATATTTACCAACAAATAACTCTTTTTCCATTTATCCAATAATTTAGGTTTATACGTATGAATATCCATACTAGCTTGAGCGCATCTCGACTATTCTCACGAAACATACCGCTTGACCTCATGACATTTGAATGTCAAGGAACCCCATAAGAAATTATTTCCTAGGTAGTAGTCACTATAGACTAAACTCATAATTCCAGACCTTTTTTTACCACTAGGTCAACCCAGGTTACATCCATCCTCACGAAAGCCATGGGTTTAATTGTTGGATATTCTTATCTCATGCTTAAATCCAACCAAAAATGCATATTTTTGTGTAGTAAGTATTCTACACAGAGCTCTCCCTCCTTTGATTTTTTTGTATCAATACCCCTTGACATAATAATTAATAAAGGGAGAGGGATTGCTGTTATTTACCCTCCTCAATGCAAAAGTGGTTTCCGATATACACACACATAGCTGATCACTGTCCATTCCCTACTCAAAGATCTTAAAGCCATTGCATCTGCTACAATACCTGAGGTACATATTTATAGTTCTATTTGGAAAGGAAAATGCCCCAAAGAAGGTGAAATTCTTCCTTTGGGAATTGAGTCATGAGGCCATCAACACCAATGATCGGCTCCAACGTAGACTCCCACATATGACTCTCTCTCCACAATGGTGTACCATCTGTTATAAATCCACTGAAACTCAACCACATCTGATGATATCTTGTACTTGTGCAAATGCATTCTGGGATTATATTCGGGGGGCATTCTCTTGGTACTTGGTCATGCCTAATGATCCTCACGAGCTCCTTATATTATCCCTTACGAACCACCCATTCAAAGAAGAAAAGAAAAAATCATTATGGGAAAACTTTATCAAAGCATATTGTTGGAATATATGGCTCGAGCGGAATCGCAGGATCTTCAAAAGAATATCTAATCACTTCGACCGGTTCATAGACAATATTACTTATATGGTGGTATCTTGGTGTAAAATGTCTCCATTATTTCATGATTATAGTTACGATATTCTTATTAATAGTTGGAGATCTTTATTATAAAAGAACTATGTATTTTGTAATTTCATATTATCAATGAAATTGTTTCTTATCCAAAAAAGATATACATACACATACAATAAATACCCAGCAACAAGGTAGATTATAGAAAGCAAAAGAAATATAAGAAGCAAGGATAAGAAGAAACTGAGACCAAATGAATATCAAGTGGCTAATCTACTGAGCAAGTTGAACTCACCTGGAAACGGATAACAGTTCCATCAGCACCACAGTATGCAACCATGCCTGAAATCATCAATTTCTTTGTGTTCAGTGTATAGAAAAGTAGTTTGTTTGATTGTGTTGAAATTTCAAAGCTAAAGAAAATTGGATCTTAAAACCAACGGAATAAACATACAAGTACATTTTCTTTCACGTGCAAAATTAAATAAAGACATGCGTATAATTGTTTTTAATGACTTGAAGAAAGCAAAACAAACAAAAAAACTAAAAATGTAGTACCAAGTATGCATTTTGTTAATATCAATCAGAAACGTAAATGATCAGGAGAATGATATCAATACACATAAATCTTCAGTTAACAAGATTGACGTTCTACCACTGAAGATAGCAGTAAACAATGACCCAATACTAGTGCTTTTTTTAACTTCAAGGCATGCTAAGACGCAATAGCTTCTTGAGACTCAGCACACAAATAAAGTACAGCGCACAAAATATAAGAACAGATATAAGGAATTGAAGTGGGAATATTAAGGAAAAAAAACCTAAAGGTTATAGTACTTTTTTAATTAATAAAGACGAAAAACACTGAATGGAAGGATTTTTGGATTAGTGTCAGTAAAAATTATTTCTTCTAATTAGTCAAGAAGCCCTAAGGCACAAGCCACAAACATCTTAGGGCTTCACAGTAGGCGTGCGCCATCTTACATGAAAGATGAGGCACTAGACCTGCCACCCTGTGCCAAGGCGCGCCCCTCACAGCGCCTTTCGAAACACTGATCAATATCAATACAGTAGAAAGTAATCCAATGTTACAAGTTTGGTCTACAGTGGACAACAATTTTGACTCCAGTTATTTCTTCTATCTACCAGCCTACCAATAGTTATATAGATCCCTAGAGCAAATGAAACACAGCCCAAGCTAAGAAAAACCATGAATTACAGAAATACCTGTCTGCCTTGACACTTGAGCACTCCAGATAGCAGATGATGTACAACAGTAAGTGCGTAAACCTTTTTGGTTTATCGTTGTGAAGGGTTTACCAGTTACTGGAACATCATACGCTGCCTTTGAGAAATTGAGAAGTCTCAATGTTCCATCATCAAAAGACAAAATAAGGCATCTAACCAGAATAGAATCATTGTAAATACAAAAGAATTAGTGAAAAAACTTTGTATGCCTAATCTGAATTATGTCAAGATAAAATATATACCTAGGATCAGAAAGCCAATCCAGACTATATATCATCCTCGGCACTGGATGTAGGTCCCACAATGGACGGAAAGGATCTCTGATATAATATTGTAATGATTCGTATCAGATCGCCACAGAGTTAAAATGAAGTAATATAACATGGACCAGAAACGAAAAATTGAAGTAAAAGTATTGGTAATGAGCACAGGATAGATGAAATAAAAAAATGATAAGTTGAAATAACAAGTAATCGTTCACAAAGCAAACAGCAGCCTCCTCTGAGTGCATATGTGGATAATCTTGCTTAAATCTCTTGTACTGACTCCTCAACAACAACAAAGAGTGCAACAGAAAATCAACTTCCTTAAAGCATGTTGAATAAAAAAGCAGCCACTAGTTCCTTTTCTTTTTTTCTTTTTTTTTTTATATCTGTGACTGTCCGAGCTAGCTTGCGCGCACCTCGACTAATGTCATGAGACATACCGCCTGACCCTACAACATTGGATGTCAAGGAAACCCGTAGGAAATTAATTCCTAAGTAGGTGGCCACCATGGATTGAACCCATCACCTTAAGTACCCCTTGAGCCACTCCATGATGGTTTGCCACTAGTTACTTACTAAGCAATAGAGAATATCCAACTAGTTCGCCGAAGGCACTTCATGCATCATCTGACATCTAGTTTCTTCTAGCCAAGATCCTGGTAATGTCTTCTTACATGTAATCCTAAATCCTCTACACGATGATCATCAGCAATGCAACAGAGAAACTAGAACTGCGTTTCCCCAACCTTACAACCTTTAGTATGTCCTCTCTCCAACAGCCTACTAAACACATCAACCACAATACTTAAGAGAAAGGAAAGTGGGGAGTCACCTTACCCAACACCCCAAAAGGAGATTAAATTCATCTTAGGTCTATGTAAGGGTATTGATACCAACTTTGGAGTAGATTTTCACAACAAATATCAATCACCAAATAAATAGAAAATTATGATCCAAACAGAGATACTTTCTTAATATCCTTCATTAACATGAACAAGTAAAACGAAATACAAACGACGTTACCTAGTGAGTTCTAGAGCATCGGTACTCTACCATAAAGTCCTTAGACTCTTCCCAAAATATGACCTACCCGTCACCCTTACATTATTTATAACCACAAGACAATCCCTCACCACTCTCCCACTAACCACCTTCTAATGAACTTTCCAATTTTCCCCTTAGAGAATCTTCAAGATAATTGGGGTTCTTACAATCTACCACTAACGAGAAAATAATCTTAAACAAGAGACAACCTTTCGTTGAGGGAATGAAAAAGGAACATATCCACGATACAAAGAACACAAATAGAAAGCTTGACAAAAGATAAAGCAGTAGCAAAAACAAATTGAGAAACGGGAAAGCAATGCTTGAGACAGAAAATAAAGTATTGCACAAGTGTCTGCAGATCCATCTCCTCCCGAGACTCAAAACCTTTCAGCTTAAGATTCTGGCCAAAGCTTGGACTGGGACATGGAAGACACAATGCATCACATTTACGTCCTTGTATTTTTTTCATTTGTGGGCCCTCTTTTCTTGTATATATTCTTTTTTGAAACAAGGATAACCACACTCGTCCCTAGGCCAGGCATCGGAGACATCGAAGGAGTAATGTCACAGGTGAGTCTCGAACCCAGAACTTCGAGGGGACCATACCTTCAAAGTCTAATCTTCAACCACTACGCCACCCCTTGGGGGACCTTTCTTGTATGTATTCTTTCATTTTCTTTTCCAATGAAGGCTCATTTTTGTCCAAAAAAATAAGCATTGCATGGGCAGGAAATTGTGTTAGCTCCAATTGAATTAAATAAATTCCTTAAATCCTATGAACAACTTTATTAGGGCTTTCGTATGGCCCACCTAGAAGGAAAAGGGCCACCACATTTTCGAGGTTACAAGAGATGCTTTGTTCGCATTTTTGGTTCAGTATCAGTTTTGGACTTATCATGTAGTAAAAGTTATCCAGACTTTCACAATTATGTCCTCATCTTCTCTTATTGCTGATTCGGAGTGGTAATTCCCTTGAAATCTTGAATAAGAACTTTTCTCCCCCTCTTTCTGCCATTTCATCTCATCAATCAAAGTTTTTCAACACTGGGCCTTTTTATGTTCAAATTTTCATTAAAAAAATTGTCTTTTATACAAAAAAAACTAACTAATTTCCTTTCAATCCAAAATAAAATAATAATGAAAAATTAAAATAAAAGGAATAGCTATGCTCGTTTTTAAGATACAAGGAATAACTCCACCAACCTTAGGTCCCAAAATTTCAAACCTCCATGACCAACAGTAAGCACCATATTTTCACATTCAGGATCACTGCACATTATGAGAAAATATACATACAGTTATTATTCCATTCTGAATGTAAATAAATGTAAACAATTAAACTTAAGACTGGTCATCTCATAATGAATATATTATTCCTCTAATTATTTTTCTCATCAAAGATAAAATGTTTTTCCCAATTATATAATCAAGCTGAATGTAAATAAATGTAAACAATTAAACTTAAGACTGGTCATCTCATAATGAATATATTATTCTTCCAATTATTTTTCTCATCAATCATCAAAGATAAAATGTTTTTCCCAATTATATAATCAAGCAGCATCAGTGTGGGAAAATTGGAATTGTGACCTTTTTGAAGATGCTACAATTTCCTTACTACTGTGAACTAACAGTAATATCGGTAACAAAATTGTAATTAAAATAACCCTCTATTTTCTTAATTCTATCTTTATCCATTTTTTCTTCTTTATTTTTTATTTCTTTATGGGGCAACTGTCTATGAAGATAAATTGGTGTGGCTACCTGAGTATAGCAGAGCCCATGCAAACAAAAAAAGGCCAACTTGAACTCTACTAGTACAAACCTTTCACTTGGTGCCCATGCAAGACCTCTTATTGGAACTGTATCTGCACTAAAACGAAGTATCGGTCTTGTATCTGAAAAGAAAAGGGAAGAGAATGATGACCAATTCCACAAGCCAAACTCATAATACAAACAAAAAAAAGGAATTAGAAACACGAGATCAAACAAGTGAAACAACCTTCACCGGCACTATTTGCAGAAAATTTCCACAAGGCAACCTGAATGAATGAACTAAAATTTAGACATCAAAAAATTAAAGTTCAAACCAACAAGAGAACGTCACCCAAAACTTTAACAAAAATTGTCAGTAAAAATATTGTATCAATGGCAAACTAATAGGTTTGGGCCTTAAAAGAATTAGGTTATTATAGGGACTTTTAAGCAATTAGTTAGGGAGTTAGTAATGGTATTTTGTTATAAATAGAGAGGGTTGGGTAGTGTTTTTGGTATCCAAATATTGAGTGAAATCTTGTGGGCTCAAAGAGAGTAATCTCTTGTGAATGGGAGGTTCCAAATTCCTATTAAAACTTGGCTTATCTTGTAATTTCTTGGTTATTTGATCTCAATAAAGATCTTGGATCTTATCCCAAACAAAATAAGAAACATTCTTAACTTGTATCATTGGATAGAGAACTTCTCTATAACCTTTCTTTCTCTAAAAACCTCCCTACAAACAATCCTAACCTTTGCCCAAGCTTTCCTCCTCTTCTAAGAACGGCTTCCCCTACACCGACAAGAAGGAGAGATGACCCCACACTTCTTTTCTCTGGCACGACCATCCCAGGGAAGCTTGATCGACGAAATTGCCAAAAACTGTGATTACGTGGTCTATAACTAATCTTCGCCAAGATATGCATCATCAGTATTTTCTTCCGTAATCTTCTTCCCATCACTATTTCCTTCGATCTTCAATTAACTGGCGTCATTGCCAACCTCCTTTCAAAGTTTGTACGGTCGTTTATCTTCTCCTTTTCTTCGGCATCTCTCCTTCATTAGCGCCCTAACCACACCAACGATAATGTTTCTTCTCATCTAACACTGGCTCTCCCCCATCATCACTGCAGTAGATCCACTTTTTCGCTCTGCACAGATTCCCATCTGAGATAGCCTCCTACAGTGAGAAGTATGAATGACTCGATCTCATCAAATTGTTTATTCGTTTTTTTCGGGATACCACCATTTGGCTTCTTTGGGCATCTTCTCCAAGACGCTTGAGCAAGTATACATGTTTTTTAAGTTGTGGTAGGGCAAAGAAACATGAAACACTTCCTCTTCACCAGGATTTCATCTTTCTCCTACAATGGGCCACTCTTCATCACCGACCATATATTAAGGATTATTCTCGGCTCTCTTCTTCTCCGACAACATCGACCTACAAGTACAATCGAAGCCCATCTTCGTATTTCTTTCACATTTCTCATTGTTTCCATGGTTATGATCGGACTTGTTAATACCAAATCAAATTTTTAGTACTTTGTTCTTTGTTTGGCCACTGTATTTGGCTATTTCTCCCCTTTTCTATGTTTTGATAGGTATGGTAACACTTTCACAAATCAATGAAAATGTTTTCATTTCAATAATATATATATAATAATAACCCTTCAAGAACTTCAATTTTCTCATGCTTTCAACAACGTTTCATCGAAAGAATGTGCAAGTAGTTCTAAAATTTCTAAAATCAAATAAACAACTAGTTCTTCCAATATGCAAGTATTTTGAATGTTATTTTTTTTCCATAATAAACAACGATAAAAGAGAAAGAATGTAAAGAATTACTGTTCCATCATGGCATCCAACGAGTAGAAAATCATAAGGAGGTGTTGATGACCACTCCACAGTGAGAGGGATGCTGCAGCACCAAAAATAATAATAAATTAGCAAGAAACAAAGAAAGTTGGTAGCCGAATAAACTTGTGAGAAACAGCTACCACATGATGCAATTTTACCAAAAGAAAAACAACCGTAACAACCAAGAATATATTGAAAATAAAATCAATTTAAAAGTTTGGTTCATCATTTAAATTTAATAAAATTCCTTTAAGAGTTCAACTACTGAGTCAGAGTGCTTAATCAGCAAGTAAAAAGGGTAAGCATGTCCAAATGTCAACATCGCAAAGAATCTAAGCTTAATTCCTGGATTCAACTAGAATGTACTGCTTGGTCTTAAACGAACATCGTAATACCACACGTAACAAAAACCAATAACTTCATTTGAAGCTTTCCATCTTCCGTTAGTTAGATCGATGAACATTTTGTTTAAAAAAAGGGGAGGTCGGTTTTGCTTGATGATGGTGTAATGTGCAATTATGCAGAGAATAATCATCTCTAATGCAGACTATTATACTCTTCAATTCATAGAAATCTAGAACACGTTGGTTTTCTTTTTCATTTGGCGAAGTTAGTAGTCACTTGATTAAGTGGTCCCATGTGAAAGCGCCCATGGATAAAGGTGGGCTCGATTGGATCTAAAAAATTAATTGATGACTTATGTTAAATTATCGATCAACCCAAAAGCTTAAGCGGATGGGTTGGGATAAATTTAATTATATCAATCAACACTCCTCACTCCCCTCATTTGTAGGCTTGAAAATTTGAGAAATTGCCATCAAGTGGAATTCAATTTTAATTGGAGAGGAAAATGACTCGGCATGGACTTGAACTCACGACCTTCTGTATACCATGTTGAATTATGTTAAATCACCAATCAACCCAAGAGCTTAAGCTGATGTGTTGGGGTAAGTTTAATTGTATCAACCAACCAACATATCATTGTTGGCCAAGTGGACAGGGAGATACAGTTTTGAAAAAGATGCATTATGGAGAAATGTGGTTTCATGTAAGTTTGGGGAAGCTATTGTAGTAGATTATCAGGAAGTCATCGTTTGAATACTGCAAAGGGTCCATGGAGAGACAAACGAAAGCAAGAAATGGATTTACAGCCATGCCAGAAGCAAGATTGGAAGGGGTGATTTGACTTCGTTTTGGAATGATGTTTCGCTCGACGATCATATGGTTAAAGACCTTTTACCACACCTTACAAAATTCATTCTGGTATGGTTAATAGCCTTTGGATGGAACTCGACATCCAAAGCCTGGGATTTGTTTTTGAGAAGAAATCTAACAGATGTGGAGATTGATGAATGGGCCATTCTGAGCAATAAGCTTGATTCTGTGATTTTGAATGAAGTTGAAGATTCTTGGGTTTGATCTTTAGAGAAAGAGGGAGTATTTTCATCCAGCTCACTTCTCACGCAATTGAGCTTCTCCCCCATGAACACTCGTGACAAACTGTTTTATTCTACCTTATGGAAGCGACCACATAGTAAAAAAAAGAAATTTCTCATGTGGGAGTTGAGTCACGGTGCTACAAACACAAATGATGTGTTTTAGAGGAAATTTACTTGGATTTTTCTTCAACCAAATTGCTGCCCTTTCTGTTATAATGTCCCGGAGACGGACTCATCTTTTTGTCACTTGTTCACATGCTTCGAAGTATTGGGATTACTTGTTTACAGAATTTGGGTTTGGTCTTTATGGGGGCATCCATGTAAAGATGGGAAATTGACTCAATGGAAGAATTTTATCTATGCTTTTTTTTTGGAAGTGGTGGTTGGAGAGAAACAACCCGATAGGGTTGGGCAGCTGCCGCCTCCCCCACCACTGCTGCCACCTCCCCCACCACCGCCGACGCACCACCGTCACTGCTGCCGCCACCTCCACAGCTACCACCGCCGCAGGAAAAAAAAAAAAAAAACTCAGCATTTTATCTTAGTTATTTGTTCACTAACACCTGGAGTACAAGCTATATTTTTTTTAGGGGCCGGTAGTGATAGGGTTGGGCCTTAGAGGAATAGGAATTAATATAAGGGTATGTTAGCAATTACTTGGGGAGTAAGTTAGGGTTTTGTTATAAATAGTGAGGGTTGGGTAGTATTTTAGGTATCCAAATATTGAGTGAATTATTGGTAGAATTAATGTAGGGCTCAAAGAGAGTATTCTCTTGAGAGGAGAAGTTCCAAGACCTATCAAATCTTGGTTTATCTTGTATTCTTTTACTTTTGATATTAATCTAGATCCAAAATCATATCAATTGATATCACAGCCGTTCGATTTTTGGTTGTGGAGATGGATCAAGAATGGTTGCAAGGTTTGAAGGCCTTGGTTGGTTCTCTAAAAAAAGAATTCAGAGAAGACCTAAAAAGATGTTTTAGAGAGATCAAAGGGGAAATTCTATTGGAAGAAAAAGTGACGACTAGGGTTTTGACATCGTCGCCGCCGCCGCCACCACCGCCGCCTCGTCTGCTGCCATTATCGACGCCCTCACCACCGCTTTTATCTTAGTTATTTGTTTACTAACACCTTGAGGACAAGGTATATTTTTTTAGGGGCCGGTAGTGATAGGGTTGGGCCTTAGAGGAATAGGGATTAATATAGGGGTATGTGTTAGCAATTACTTGGGGAGTAAGTTAGTGTTTTGCTATAAATAGAGAGGGTTAGGGTACGGTTTAGGCATCCGAATATTGAGTGAATTATTGGTAGAATTAGTGTAGGGCTCATAGAGAGTATTCTCTTTAGGGAAGAGGTTCCAAGACCTATTAAATCTTGGTTTATCTTGTATTCTTTTACTTTTGATATTAATCCAAATCCTTGATCATATCAATTGGTATCAGAGTCGTTCGATTCTTGGTTGTAGAGATGGATCAAGAATGTTAGCAATTACTTGGGGTGTAGGTTAGAGTTTGTTATAAATAGAGAGATAGTGATAGGGTTGGACCTTGGTTTTGATAGGTCTTGGAACCTCCCCTCTCAAGAAAATACTCTCTATGAACTTTACACTAATTCTACCAATAATTCACTCAATATTTGGATACCTAAAATACTACTCAACCCTCTCTATTTATAACAAAACCCTAACTTACTTCTCAAGTAATTGCTAACATACCCTTATATTAATCCCTATTCCTCTAAAGCCCAACCCTATCACTACCGGCCCCTAAAAAATATACATACACCTTGCCCTCAAGGTGTTGGTAAACAAATAACTAAGATAAAATTCTGA
This sequence comes from Sicyos edulis, assembly GCA_036507275.1. Lineage (NCBI taxonomy): Eukaryota > Viridiplantae > Streptophyta > Magnoliopsida > Cucurbitales > Cucurbitaceae > Sicyos > Sicyos edulis. The sequence goes on along the minus strand of CM071847.1, from coordinate 43,022,248 downwards.
GTTTTTTTTTTTTTCTGCGGCGGCGGTTGTGGAGGCAGCGACGGCGGTGGTGTGTTGATGGTGGTGGGGACGGCGGCAGCGGTGCGTCGGTGGCAACAACGGTGGTGGCGGAGGTGGAGGCGGTGGTGGCGGCCAAACCCTAGACGTCACTTTTTCTCCCAATCTAATTTCCTCTTTGATTTCTCTAAAACATATTTTTAGGTCTTCTCTGATTTTTTTTTTAGGGAATCAACCAAGGCCTTCAAACCTTGCAACCATTCTTGATCCATCTCTACAACCAAGAATCGAACGTCTCTAATATCAATTGATATTATCAAGGATCTAGATTAATATCAAAAGTAAAAGAATACAAGATAAACTAAGATTTGATAGGTCTTGGAACCTCCTCTCTCAAGAGAATACTCTCTATGAGCCCAACACTAATTCTACCAATAATTCACTCAATATTCGGATGCCTAAACCATACCCTAACCCTCTCTATTTATAATAAAACCCTAACTTACTCCCCAAGTAATTGCTAACATACCCCTATATTAATTCATATTCCTCTAAGGCTCAACCCTATCACAACCGTCTCTTCAACGACTCCCAGAACTTCTTTGAGGATCTTCGAGAATCTATCATTTACACTGCTTTATCCTCTTTGATATCACAGTGGTCTAGTTTTTTTGCAAGGTCTCGACAGGGATTTTTGTAACCATTCACATATCAATGAAAGTCTAATTTCCTATAAAAAAAATTTGGAAAAACGCATCAAATTATGTAGAATTATAAAAAATAAACACCTAATACCTCTGTGTGTTTGCACTTCTCAACATCGAGCATCTGAAAACTGGCTTCAACTTCACAAATCGAGGATCTGTACCCTCCCTACTGAATTTAGAATAGATGCTCTTCACTACGTGGGGAAAGGGAACCTCCCAGCTGCAAATAGTTCATAGGATCAGATCAGCAAATATCACATCCTGATAAAGAACCGATATACTAAATTATTGGAAGCACACAATGAACAACATCAAAAGTCAACCGTATAACAGCCGAAGAAGTTAGAACTGCAACTAAACTATGATAACTTTGTTATAGAATTTTCTAGGTACGAGCTCATCATATCCGTACAATCAATCGTGCCGCTCTAATTAAACATGAAAACTAAAACTACGAACTAATTAAAAATATAAATACATAAAGTCAACTCTAAAAAGAAATAATATGAATAGAAAATACAAAAAATTAGGCTCATATTCTTCATTCACCGGAAACTTGCAAACAAGTAATGCTAAACACCAGATCCACTACGATAGAAATTCCATAGAAGCTTAATCTTTAGCACTACAAAATTGTGTCATATTCAACAAAGTTTGATCCATGTCAGGAGGGAACAAACATCGAGGAGATTATCTAACATTTCTTATGTACATTATTCCAAATCTATAATATATTTGAAATCTTTATCAAGCATGAAAAGCTCTCAGCATACATGAGAGAAGAACTAAATATACCCAGTAAACATAATAAATAAAATAAACAAAAATTTATGTAAGTGAACTGTGAATGTGAATGTGAATATGAATGTGAATGTGAATGCAAATGCAAATGCACAAAAAGATTAAGTAACTGAGCATATATGTCATAAGAAAGTTAAAGCAGTTTTAATTACACTTCTAGAGATCCGCTGCCCAGCAAGACAGCCAGGTAACCCATTCGGTGCTTGTCTTTGGCTGACGCATTTATTGGCTTCCATTTCAAATCCCATGCTACCTTTCCATTGTGAGCTAAGCACAATACTACTCTAGGCAAAGCAACACTCTCGGGAATAGAAAATTCAATTGAGCTGGTGTCTACAACAGCATTCTCTGTAATACTATTACACAATAGAGTGTCTTCCCCAGAATTTTCACTAGCAACATTCTTATTTGCATGAACATTGATAGCATTGGATCCATCTTCTTGATTCTCAGTAAGTGATAACGTTCCCATATCCTCAACATGATTCTTAGTTTCAACTTTCCTTCTCACTCTTCTTTTCCGCGCAGGAACTTCATCTTCAGAATTGCATGTAGAAACTTCTAGTAAGGTACTGCTCCGTCTTCCAACACAGTTATCCAGTAATACAAGATTTTCAGAATTTTTGGGGACACCATCAATCCCAAGCAAGTTAGATGAACCAACCGGATATTCAATAGAAAGAGCCTGAGAGAGTTGGTCATTGCCACCCCTGTTATCATTGGACTCTTCTTGTTTCTTTTTAGGTCTTCCTCTTGGCCTCTGTGGTTGAGATGGCAAGTTAGATGGACCAACTGGATATTCAATAGAAAGGGCCTGAGGAAGTTGGCCATTGCCACCCCTGTTATCATTGGACTCTTCTTGTTTCTTTTTAGGTCTTCCTCTTGGCCTCTTTGGTTGAGATGGCAAGTTAGATGGACCAACTGGATATTCAATAGAAAGGGCCTGAGGAAGTTGGCCATTGCCACCCCTGTTATCATTGGACTCTTCTTGTTTCTTTTTAGGTCTTCCTCTTGGCCTCTTTGGTTGAGATGGCAAGTTAGATGGACCAACTGGATATTCAATAGAAAGGGCCTGAGGAAGTTGGCCATTGCCACCCCTGTTATCATTGGACTCTTCTTGTTTCTTTTTAGGTCTTCCTCTTGGCCTCTTTGGTTGAGATGGCAAGTTAGATGGACCAACTGGATATTCAATAGAAAGGGCCTGAGGAAGTTGGCCATTGCCACCCCTGTTATCACTGGACTCTTCTTGTTTCTTTTTAGATCTTCCTCTAGGCCTCTTTGGTTGAGATGGCAAGTTCGATGGCCCAATTTTCTTACGTGGCCTACCTCTAGGTTTCAACAGTTGAGATGATAAGTCTGATGATGCCTTTGAAGTTATGATCGGCTCATAGCATTCAGTGCCGTGCACTAAGCACCATATCTGCACCATACCTCTTCCAGTGAGTGGGATACCCATCTTGTGATAAGAAGAGCCAGGCGGATGAGCAGAAACAGCAATATACTGTCATTTGAGTTGAGGCATAAATAATTTTTTAGAAAAATGAATATGGTGTGAACAAGAATACAGTGCCTATCTAAGTGAATAAAAATGAAATCTGAAAGTGAAGATGAACAAAAGAATATTTTACACTTAAACTATACAAGTGTCCATGACAGTTGAACTTTAAAAAAGGATCAATTAAAGAGGAGGGATACCTCACATTTGATAAGGGAGTCGGTTCTTTCATGAACTTGAGGACACCAATCTAAAGCCCAAATAGGCCCACCAACATACATAACAAAATTCCTGTAAAAAAATCAATAGAAATGATGAATTGAATCATGAATGTGCACGACTGTGGAAGATATAGTTACACCTGACACCAAAAAAGTAGCTCCAATTCATACACAACTGGCCACACTAGCCAACTAGTGAGAAGAACTACAATAACCAACCGAATAACGGAATAAGAAATCAAAATCAAAGTGGCTCCGTAAGCAACATATGTTTTGATCCCATCATAGGCAGAAAGCTCCACTCACAAATACCTCGAGGAGAAAATGCCTACCGACAAGCCACAAGTCCGAAATAATAAAATTTCATAGTATGCAGTCTATTCAAATTACTGGTGCATAAGGTGCAATGCAACATACAAATTCCTAAAATGCCTCAAATACAGTTTATTGTGCATCCATTACACGTTGGGGTTCAACTTGACAATCTTACGGAGTTCGCTAACTCCTTTTTTTTTTAACATGCATAAGTATTCAGGCCAGCTTGCACAACTTGATTATTCTCACATGACATACCATCTGGCCCTACAACATTTAGATGTTAAGGAAACCCGTAAGAAATTAATTCCTAGTTAGGTGGTCACCTAGGAAGCACAGACACTTCTATTTTGACACAGTATCTGTGTCGTACTCGTGTCCTACACCGATATATCCGGACACGTGCCCGACACTCAAAATTCCGTATCCTCTTTTATTATTGTTATTTTCATTTTTTGACACTTCACGAACACACCATGGACACCTTAATTAAGACTTATTTGTTTTAATGGCGGATGACACGACAACGGGTAGTGATGGTGGAGGTCGTCGACGTCAATATCCATCGAAGATAGATGAACTAAAATGTAAAAAGGAAAGAAAGAGAGAAAATAAAATGGAGGGAAGGAAAATGAGATAAAAACTAAAATATTTAGACATTGTTATGGGTAGGCTTATAACTAACTAAAATATTTAGGATTTGATCTTTTAATAGTATATCATAAAAAATAATAATAAATCACGTGTCCTCAACATATCCGTATCCTACATTTTTAAATAATGGCGTGTCTACGTGTTCATGTTGTGTCTATATCTCGCATCCGTGCTTCTTAGGTGGCCACCATAGATTGAACTCACAACCTTTTAATATCTTAAGACACGTTTGCCCTCCACCGTGGTTGTTAACTCCTATTTCCTAGGATGGTATCAACAAAAATCATAATCTCCAAAAAAAACAGACAAACAAGTTCAAAACAACATACCTATAGTCCAGAGATGCAGCGGCTTTAGGCGGTAATCGATCCTGCATATTATATTAAGATCATGTTAATGCTTAATGCTGCATAACAGTTCCAGTGTATCAACTCAAAGAAGAAAAAAAACAGGGGATTTATAGGAAAAAGAAGGCAAACAAGGAGAAACAAACCAAACAACAGATATAAATTATAATAAAAAAGAAAATCTCAACATGTTAAACAAGACACAGCACCTTTAGAACAGCTGCAGAAGAAAACTGTGGTAAGCTTATCGTGTTGTAATCCTCAGGGCAACTGGAATCGCTAGCAAACTTGACGGTTTTCGGTTCATATTTGTAGAACCTCCATTCCCTAATTAAGCATGAATCAAAAGAAATCAAAAAATCAAGACGACATTCGAAGATTTCGCGTCACCTAAAATTGTGCAAGAACAAAATTCGTAACCAGCAACCGATATCCAATTCATTCAAGCCAAACACAAACAACATCGTCAGCCGTTTAACAAGCAATCTCGAACAATGCAAGAATCCTTAAGTGAGATTACAAAGCACAAACCATAATTTCAAAACATGTAACCACGGGTATACCTTAAGAAGATAGTGGATGATGAAAACCGCTGAATAACACTTTCGTCAATTCCGCCATCGCCGTCCTCTTGCTCGCCACAGAGCTCGGCGATTGTATCCATGGCGGTAAAGTGATTCTCAACACAGTGATCAAACTCCGAAACCTTAATCCTTGGGCCATCGGAACCACCTGAAGGTTGCTCTTCTTTCAGTGAAACAGCCGCCGGTTTCTTCTCAGCTGGCTTCGCCGGCTTCTTCTCCGGAGCCGCTGGTTTCTTCTTCCTTTTCTTGCCGCTAGTATCAATGGCGGCTACTGGTTGGTGTTCATGTTCTTCCATTGCCATTCTCTGCGTTGTAAAATCCAATTTTTTTAATTTAGAGCTTTTGGAGATTCGAACCCTAGTCGCCTCCGAGTTTGTTATATATAAAGTATCTGGTTGTTCACTTTTTTGTTAGCGGCATCGCGGAATTTCAGAAATCGTTTTTATTTAAAAATTAAAGTTTTTTATAAGATTTTATATTGCCATCTCTTATAAAATCTTAATTAAGATTTTATTCTGATTCTAGGTTTTCTTTTAGAAATAGACTAAAAAAAATGTATCATCAAACCTATGGTATAATTAATATTTATTATACACTATTATATATTACTATACAATAATGTATTAATACCATGAATATTAACTTTACGATAATTTTTATCATAAATACAAATATTTTTAAATTTGCGTGTATCTGGCATTATTTTGTGAAACTTGACCATCCATAATAATTTCCTTGTATTTTATTTAAATTTATCATTTTTTAGACGGGTCAAAATTAATTGATTTTTTTAGTTTTAGTTATTTTATTTTATTCATAAAATTTAAGTGTTAGATTTATTTTTTATTTATTATTTGAAAATTTTAATGATTAGTTAAAAAGACAAGTATAATCTCAAATAAATAAATAAAGGGGGTTTTGTATGTATATTAAAAAAAACAAAATAATTCTATTTATGGCACAATTTCCAAACTTATTCATTTGTGGCACAAAAGTGATTGAAGTCTATCAGTTTGCCGATTGAAGTCTATCAATTGAATTGATAGAAGTCTAAAGTCTATTAGTTGAACGGATAGAAACCTATTAGTTAACTGATAAAAGTCTATCAATTGAACTGATAGAAGTCTAAAGTCTATCAGTTGAACGGATAGAAATCTAAAATCTATCAGTTGAATCGATAGAAGTCTAAATAGGAATTTTGGGCAAAATGTACTATGAATGAAATTGTTTTAAAAAATGGGCTACAGTTGTAATGAAGACAAAAAAATATACTATGGAAGATAAATTCCCAAAGTATTACTATAAGGGGAATTTGCATGTATATTAAAAAAAAAAAAATTCTATGTATAACACAATTTCTAAACTTATTCATTTGTGACACAAAAATTATTGAAGTCTATCCATTTGCATTGTTCAATCACCCAAATTGATTGAAGTCTATCAGATGAACTGATATAAGTTTAAAGTCTATCAGTTGAACTGATAGAAGTTTATCAATTGAACAAATAGAAATCTAAGTCTATCCGTTGAACTGATAGAAGTTTCATGATGTTAGAATAGTAATTTTGGGCAAAATGTGTTATAGATTAAATTATTTTAAAAAATGTGTTATGAATGAAATTATTTTAAAAAATGTGTTATAATTATAATGAAAAGCCAAAAATATACTTCGGAGATAAATTCTCATAAATAAATAAATATATATATATATATATATATATATATATATATCGAAAACAAAATGTAAGAATTTAAAAAAAAAATCATTTATGGATATTATATAAAATAATGTTTTTTTCGTTTTCTCATAAATTTAAAAAATAAATAAAATAAAACTTGCAAATATCATATCTACTGATAATTTTTTAAGTTACAGTCGAATCTATTTCTCAAAATCATTTTGACTGCTAACACTTTCCACCGCTAAATCATCAAAAAAAAAATCCTTTTTACCATTCAATCATCAAGGATGGTTATAATCTTTTTATTTTCTAGCCTAATTTATTTTAATCATATTTTTATAAATGCATTATTTAAATTAATTAATGTGATAATTAGCCCACGTATAGGTACTCAAAATGTTCTTTTACAATCATAAAATATAGGATTCACTTTTTAAATAATACTATTATAGTATAATCTAGGTTAGAATCAAAATATAGTATAGTTTAAAATGTTATTTACACTAGTTTTAAGTTTCTCTAGATAATAAAATGAAATTGAAAAAAATGGATAATAACTTTTTAAATTATCGTAATATTTATCATTTTATTCTTCCATCTATGATTTTAATATCTTTTAGGCGCAAAAAATGTCAACCAAAATATCATTTTATTTTTCAATTTATTTTTAATATTTTGAATTAGCTTAAATTGTCTCATCAACATTATTTTAACTATTTTATAAGAATTTTATTTTGAAGTTTAAGTACACCAAATTAAACAACATATTTTATTGCAAAGTAGAAATCTATCTAACAAAATACCATAATTAATAGAATGTGGGAAATTTAAATATGTTACTTGAATTACTATGCACTGGTTCAATTAGTCAAAAGGGGTATTTAGATTGTATAAGATTATGAGTTCAATCTAGGGTAGTTATCTACGTATAAATTAATTTTATGTAGGGTAGCCAGTATGTCTTATGACATTAGTTGATTTTGAATACAAAATTAAAAAAAAAATTATTAATTAATCATATCATATCATATCATATCATAGCATATCATACTACCTTAAAGTGTGGATTAAGAGAAAAATCATTTTTGGACGACTTTACCCTTAAGCCACATTTTAAATTACAAACATGTCACAATGTAAATATATTTTTAATATTATTTAGATTATTTAGATATTTAGATTTTCATCATCTATAAGATAATATATTTTTAGCAAATCTCATAAATCAAGTTAGAAGATAAGAGAATCTACGTAATTATTATTATTATTAATTATTAAAATTTAGTATCTTCAAACTAAATAAATATAAAATCAAATGAAGATATTGAGTTTTTTTTTTCAAATTTAAAGAAGATTTGGGTTCTAACTTCTCTATAAATACCACAAATTTATTGTTCTTCAAAATTCAAATTACTAATAATTCTTGGGAGCGGTTGTTGTGGAACGTAAAGAACAATTTTTACATTCTGTATTTAATTCGTTGTACACAACATTTTCTTCTTCTTATTATTTTTTATATTATTATTATTATTATTTGTTATTATAATAAATATGACTTAACATGTAATTTGTCGTTTATTGTGTGATACGTGATGTCATTGAAGTACTACTCATATTTTGACATATGAAGCTACTTAAATTTTATCAATTTTACTAATTATATATTTTTTAAATTTAAATCTATACACCATTATTATTATTATAGAGAACAATAGATTTAATATAATATTATGTTTTAAATTAATATTTAAAAAACTTATGTTTCATCAAAATTCGTAGAAGAGGTAGATAATAGATTTTATGAGTTTTTTTAATTTTTTTTTAATATTTTCTTTATTTTTTATTATTTATAAAATATAAGATGAAATAAGAAATCATAAATATGATTTTTAAGATTTTAGAGAGGTGATGGTTTCAAGGTTTTTTTTGTTTGAAAAGCTGGCTTAGATGTTTTTAGATTAAACTAAAATAATAAATGAATGAAAAAAAATATTGTGTAGAAAGTAAGATTTTAGCATGACAAAAACTTATTTGTTAAAGAAGTTTAATTTATTTCATAATTTTCTTTAAAAATTATGATATGTATATATTTTTTATTTTACTTTTATACTGAACTACGTTGTATAAGATTTTTAAATAAAATAGATAATAAATATTTTACTTACTCATTTAAAATATATATATATATATTATAACTATTTTAATAAATAAAAATATAATTTCACATGCTAGAAAAAATCTCTCGTGCAATGCAAGTTCCAAAGTTCTAGTACATTTAAATGTCAATTAACGTTGAAGAACGATTTTGAATAGAAGATGACGTTGTTTATATACCAATCGAAGTTGGTTGTGCCGGAATGTACTTCTTCCAATGCTTTGTTCTAATAGAGTAACTATGTAGTCTGTTTCAAAAAAAAAAAAAAAAACACGTAAAGATTTGTTTTAAAACTAATATGTCCCTCAAAGTAATTTTTTTTAGATTACCTATGTTTCTCAAAGTTATATGCACTATCTCGTCCTTTACTAAGAATATCATTAAACAAATTCATATAATTCAATGAGTCTGAAAACAAAATCACCAAAAATCTGAAACAAAAATTAAAAAAATAGTTTCCAAAAGTAAATTTTTTTTTTTTTATTTTAACAACTAGCCTTTAATTAAAATCATTTGATTTATAAATAGCAAAACTTATAAGATAAATCAAATTTAAAAAATAATTATATAGTTTAAAAAAAATTATTATCATTAATATTAATGAATATTATCAAATAATTTCTTTCTATTAATAATACATAACATCTTATTAATTTTCCTAAAAAAACATTTTATTAATGAATATTTATAATACATTATTAAAAACAAATGCTGATATTATTTTGTTGTATTAAAATATATATATATATATATATATATATATTATTTACTTCCGTTTGTAATTATTTTGTGACTGGAATCCATCAAATGATAATTTAGAATATAAAATAAAATATAAAAAATATTCCCTTGTTTTGGAAAATTACAGTAGAGGGTCTGGTTTAATAAAATAATTACAAATTTAGTTAAATTTAAAATATTTGTAAATCTAGTTAAATATATGAGTTTTTTTTTTTCTAAGACAAGTCAGATATATGGTATTACTACTCAATCATATAATATTATTTATGGTATTAATATAGTATTTTTTTTTATTATTAGTATATTATCATCTATTATTAATATAATATTATATGTTTTTTAACGAATACAATATATGATAAAATTATAATTGCTATTTTCTTTTTTTTACTTATGTAAATATATTTTCAATTTGGCAAACTCTTAAAAATACAGTTTTTTTTAACAAAAGATACGACACTAGGAGGAGGGAAGAATAATTGTTTTTCAAGGAGAGAGAAAAAGAAAAAGAAAGAGAAAAAAGATTTAGGCCTCACCTGCAAATATCAACCTTTTGTGGGCACATTTGCAAAAGTAGTATCCACGTGGCTCTTATTTGCATTTTGGTGCGCCCACGTCATATTACAACTGACACAACGCAACCATACACTCTGCCACTTTCTTTGCCTCGTGTATCCACGTCAACCTGAATTTTGTTTGCTTATTATTTTTTTATTACTTTCTTTTTTCTTTTCTTTTTTAACATATTTTTTTATTACTTTCCTTTTAGCGATATCGAGAAGGAAAGGAAAATCCCTATTTTTTATATTTTACACTTCAGTAAAAAAATCTTCTTCAACCAAAAAAAGAAAAACACTTCATTAAAAAAGAATATTGTAATTTAGGCGATGTCATTGCTTCACTTATCTTTTCATTTAATATTAGATGACATTTTGTTATTTTTTATAGTACAAAAATAAAAATAACTTAAATATGATTTAAACTAAGTCACTAGACATAAAAAAAATGTGGAGGAGTCCACATTTTATTTATGTAGTACTATTAAATGTCACATAATTTTTTTTATATATAAATTAAAATATTTTTAAAAAAGAAAATGATATCAAATAATCAAAATGTTGGGCTGTGAAAAGAATTTATCTATAAAAAAAAAACAGATCATGTAATTTTTTTTTTTTTTAAATCATTAAAATTTGGAACAAAGTGATCATGTGGCGGTAATTGACACGATGGCATAGATTAAATATGAAATACTGATAGTTTAGATGCATAACTTTTATCTTAAGATTCAAACAATTAAAAAGGTAGTTTTCACCAAATGGGTTAGTAGCGTAATGGTTTCATTTTTTGGTTTGCTTGTAAATTCATAAGTTCGAACCTGAGAATCGGTATTTGTCTCTTTCCCTCAATATATACTAAAAAAAGAAAGTTTTCAAATATTTATGAAGAATTCAAAATAATATTGAAATTTTATATATAGTGTGATATTTTTTAAATAAATGATAAAGTTGAAAAACTAATAACTGTTTTTTATAATCATTTGTTTTTTTTAATTTTAAAAATTATTATTTACATGTATTTATTTTTATTATCTACTAATTGGTATATATGTTTTCACAAACTAAAGTTATCGGACACAAAACAAAATATCTTGTTAAAAACAAAGTTTCGCCATAAATATTGTATTTATATTATTCCTCTCGTTTTTCTTTTTTAGTGACAAATTATTCCTCTCGTTTTTTGGTCGAACATTGAAAAATAAAAAATAATATCCCTTTTCAAACACGTGAGGACACTATTCAGTATTCGGTTGATTAAATTACTCATATTTCCTACCTACTCTATTACTCATTTGATTTATAAATAATTCCTTGTAACTATTTTTTTTAGTGCCGTTCAGTGATTACAAATATCGATTATCGGGATTGAGTTCATAACCTTAGTGTTTAATTGAATTTTCACCAAACAAATTAAACATCTAGCCAATGACCCTTTTAATATTTATTTGATACTATTAAATTATTGTTATGAATTATTAAGCATATATATATATTAAGAAAATAATCACCTCATTTATCATTAAGTAAGTTATTTCCTATTATCCCATTATTCTTTTTGTTTAGTAAAAATAATTACATTATATACTTATAATGAGTAAAACTCGAAAACTTTATAGCAATATATAAAATAGGTAGATTATTCTTCTCAATACTAATTTATTTAAAGATAAATATTTACATTATTTAATATTTTATCAGAGTTGATACAATTCAAACGAGTAAACAAATATTGGTCGCATATAATTACTTTTTGTAACTTACACTTTTTTTTTATAAAGTATTACTCACATATTATTACTTTGTTAACCCATGTAACTTACACTTTTTTACCACTATGAATACAAGTGTTGGAAACTTTGTAAGATTGTAGTAATTGAATAAGAATTATCACTTTCTCTCTACCTTCAATTCATTCAATATGTTGTTCACTTATTCATGTTGTTATGATTTGATTTCGATATCAACTTTACAACAATAGTGATCAGATTCTTTTTAACAGTATTAATAAAAATAGATATTGAATAACATAGTTCATGTTAAATATCACACATTAATATTATTTTAAAACAACGACAATAATAATCTACCCGTCTTTCTTATTCTTCTCACTTACAAAAACCCGAAACCCGCCGGAGAATGTAGCGGTGAGGCTAGGGGAGAATCGAGGCGCCACACACGGCGTAACCGACCGAAAGCGAAACCGACGAACAACCGAAAGCACAACCATTTTCAACTCAAGCAGCGCCATTTCCTTCCCCAAACAAAACCGAAGCCCGCCTTGAAAAACGGGGTACTTAAATGGGTTCTCGGGGCAGAAGACACCATGTCTCAGCCACCGAGCGGGGTCAAACTCAAGGCAGTCCGGGCCCCAGATATCCTCAACCCGACCCATGGCGTAGGGGTGGTAAGTGACCCGAGTTCCACGTCGGACGAAAGTCCCATCGGGCAAAACGTCGTCGTCCTCACAAAACTTAGAGTCGAATTGAATTGGCGGGAGGAGTCTCATGGACTCGAAAATGGCGGCGTGTAAGTAATGAAGGTGTCGGGTTTGGTCGAAGTTTGTGGGGTCGGTGTCGGGGCCGATGAGCCGGTTGGATTCGAGGTGGATGGCGGAGTCGACGTGGGGATGGGCGGAGAGGAGGTAGAAGAAGCTGGTCAAGGCGGAGGCGACGGTGTCGCGACCGGCCAGCAGGAAGCTCACGACAATGTCTCGTAGGTAAGTTTCATCGGAGACGGTTTGCATGAAGTGAGAAAGCAGATCGTTGTGGTTTGAGATTATTCCTCCTAGTTTTCTTCGCTGTCGGATTACTTCTCCAGCTAACATGTTTATTAGCTTTATTGCTTTTTTCAGTTTCCTCTCGCTACCTGCAATAAAATTAAACACAATCATAATCAACTTTAATATTATTGTAGTTTTATTCGACAAATGCACTGTACATTTCCTTTTAATTATAAGTTTTAAATATATGTGAGAGAGAGTTCCCGTACTAACCTACATCCGAACGAGTTTTTATTAACTTCTCTTTTAAGAATAACTCTTATTTCTGATCATTTATTTTTAATCATTCTTTTCAAATCAATCAAAATAATTCATTTTTAACCGTTCATTTTTATTCATTTATTTTTTAACTTCCATACGAGTTTTTGACACAACTTTCAATTTTTAACTACTCAATATAACTCATTAACTCAAAAACTACTTAAATATGTCAAACAAACCGCCCTCAATATTTTCAATTATAATTTTTAAAAAATTTAAAATTTGATAGATAGTGGAATTCATTAATAGATTAACTCATAATTTAATATAAACTTTTAAATTTAGTATAACTTCTGAGAAGTGACTGGATTTAGGGGTTGGGAGAAATGAGGAGAAGAAATTATCTAATCTCGTGTCTGTTTTTTGTTCATAACATTCTCTCTCAACTTTTTTTCAAGTATTTCTTGCATTTCATCAAACTTATTTAATCTTATAAAACATCAAATCAAACTTTATTACAATAAAAATTAATACAAAATACAAATTTTTCTATCTAAAATTAATATAAAAATTAAACTTCAATTCCAAAAAAAAAATAATAATAATTCAAACATCTCTTTTCAAAATACAAATTCCCCCAATTTTTTATTTAATATCCTCTCTCTAAAATATCAATTCCCAAATAAATAATTCATCATTCTAAATCACTTCACTTCTTCTTCATTTCCTCTTCCTCCTCTCTCCTTTCCCAAACTCCAAAATTCAATCACCACTAAACACATGTGTATTGTTGTATTTATTATAGTTCAATTGATTAAGATTATATATCATCTAGTTACAAGTTTAAATCTATTATACTAATAAGAACAATCGTTTAGCGGCATCAATGTATAATCAATGACCATCAAATTATGGGTTCTAATTCCCTTATCTTCAATTGTTAAATATATATATATATATTGAACTATACTACAATATGAACTAATTCCTTTTTTTTAGGAAAAAATATTATCCTTTTTTTTTTTTTTGAAAGCAAAAATATTATCCTATTAAACACGAAGAAGAAATGAAATGAGTTAAAATATGAATTTAAGAAAAAAGTAATCTAACCTAGGACTTTTATTTCACACTGATAATAAATTACTAAACCAATATCTATTGGGTTGGTCAAAGAAAACCTACCAATATACCATCCATCATTTGACAAGTGTCATTGGGTTTCCATATATAATTTTGCATATGGTTTGACAAGATGTATAAAAAAGTTCTTAAATAATTTTTTAATGCCCACCAACAAACATTCATAGTTTAAATTATTGAGCTAAGACTAGCCCCTTTTATGACAAACCAAAATAATAATAAAACAAATTAACCATTAATTTTCAGCTTAAAATATGTATTTGCTAACTATTTTTTTAAAAACTACATCTAGATGAATTTTTATAACTATTCAAAATAATTTATCATTTTTATTATTAAAAGTAACTTATCATTTCTAATAATTTATTTATAACTATTAAAAAAAATAAATATATTTTTTAGTACATAGTGGGAAAAGGGAGACCAACAAACCCTACATAGAAGACACAACTACTCTCAAATAATTTTTCATTTCTAACCATTAATTTCAAATTATTCATTTTTAACTCCTTAAAATAATTCACTTTAACTATTCATTTTTAATCTTTCTTTTTTTAACTACTCATTTAAAATTCACATACAAAAAATCTATTATCTCTAACTCCTCTATAAAAAAAATCACATTCAATCAATGTTATTTTGGTTAGAATTCTCAATTTTTAATTATTTAAAATAATTAGTTAAATTAACTTTTCATCCAAAAACGTTTATATTTTAACTGTCTTTTTAATTTTTAAAAACGTTTATACTTCAACCCTAAACCCTAAACGTTTATACTTCAACCCTTCGTTTAAAAGTTGAATGCATTTACGAATTACGATGATGTACCTAAATTAAGCGTCCGCTTGATTTTCCAGATGAACGGCGGCGCCGCCATGGCTCTCCGAGCAGAAAGCTTCGCCGCAACGTCGAAAGCGACGGCGAAATCCGTCATCGGAAGAGACAGCTCCAAGCATCTCGGATCCAACCCAAACGAGAACTTACAAATAACATCAAAAGCAAACCTATTAAACACGTCTTGCAAATCCACCACACCGCAGCCGCCGGCCGCCGACGAGAGCAGCGGCAAGAGCCGGGAATGAATCTCGTGGCAAACGATTTCAAAGCAGTAGGATCGAATCGACTGCCGACCCAGTTCGAGAATCGCCATTTTCTTCTGGAACCGCCACAAATCGCCGTCCACGTTGAAAATTCCTCGGCCCAAAAAATCGGCAAGAATTGAAGAGAAGGTCTTTCCTTTTGGGTAGTTTTGGAATTTGGTTTTGAGGATGTATTCGACGTTGTCGGGATTCGCCGTGATCGTGTTCCGTAAGACGTGGATGTGGATCGTCTTCGTCGGCGATTGCCGGAGAAGATGGGCGTACCAATCGCAGAGGTTGATGAAATTTTTCGACCAAGATGAAGTTAAATAAGCTTGGCAAATTTCGCAGTTGCACAGAAATTTGGGCTTTAAGAAGAAGATGATTAGAAAGATGAATAAAAGGAACAAAATTGGGTGAAGAAGAAAAGCAATTTCCATGGTGAAAAACAGAGGAAAAACAGAGTATGGAGAAAATAAAAGGGTTTTAATGGGTGGGAGAGATTGGAGAGTTATGTGGAAAAAAGAAGTAGGAATAAACCATGTTTTAAAAGAGAGTAATAAACTTTTATTTTCTTTTATTTTCTTTAAAAGAAGAACAATAAATTTTCTTAGCTAAGAGCATCTTCCGTACATAATTTTCTCTCTCGTGTGTTAGTTAAATTGGTTTAAATGATGGCAATTAGGTTTTTGAACTTTTATAATTAGGAATTAAAAAAAACAATTTTTTTTTTTATATTGATGTATCTTTTTGTAGGAGAAAATTTTGACATTAGTTAAATTCATAAAATAATTATAAAACGATTATTTTCTAAAAAAAATAGTAATTATAATCATTGGTATTAATAGTAATATCTTATTAATGATTATAGATGTAAATGTTTTAAAATTTGTCTACTTTGTATATTATTTTGTGAGAATTATCTATTTGGTACAACTTTTTTTTGTTTATTTTTTTGTTTTATGAGTTAACACTACGGGTGTTCATACATTCTTCGACAATCGATCGACCAATCAAACCAACCGAATTATGGTTGGTCGTTGTCAGTTACAAAATTTTTAATCGAAAAACTTTTGGTTAAGTTATCGATTAACCGAAAATTTCCCTATATTTTCATATAATTAAATATTTCCCTTATTAAATTATTACAAAATTAACTTAAATTTAAATATGTTTCTGAAAATTTATTCTATACGTTCATCTTTTAAAATTAATTTTCAAATTTTCATTATAAAATTTTATAATTAATATATTTTTTAAATAAAAAAAATAATATTAATTAACTGAATTTATCGAGTGAACCAACCGACTTAATTGATCTTTCGGTGTCGATTTCATATTTTAGGAAACCGATAAATTGGTTTGTTGTCAATTTTCACCTAAAATCAACATCGGCCGATCCATGAACATTCCTAATTTACACTGAATCTGTTTGTTAAGTATTTTGAATCGTCTACGAGATTAATAAGAATGACAACAAAGTACAAAATTCATTATTCGTATCAATTACATAAAAATATATTTGTTTTTGTAATTGCTCAATCTAAACTTAGGTTATTAAAAATATTACAGAAAAAATCAAAGTTGCATTATTCAAAATAATTTGTTGAATGGTGTGCATAGTTAGTGGTTGTTAATCATTTATTGGAAAATGGGAAGCATGGAGCAAAATACGAGAAAATTGTGAGTCAGAATAAAATAATATATTATCCACGTGTGTATAACTCTATTCTTACATCTTTAAAATAATCAATGTTTTTTTTTTTTGAGGATTTAAAATAATCAATGTTAGAATTTATATTCTTGCATTATTTAAACAAACAATAATATTTTCCCCAGGCATCTTTTGTAGTGGTAGGTGAGTCTGATTCCTGACCTATATGGCACAATTTGGAGATTTAAGTGCTCCAAAATTAAATTTGATAGAGTGAATTATATATTACATTGCACTCAAATGGACCGTTTATTTGACATATTTGGGTAGGAGTTAAGTATTAAGATTTATTAACTTTTCATTGAAATTAAAACAACATCCAAACAATTTTTTTATTAACTTTTCCTCATTTTTACTTTTAAAAATAACTCTCATTTCTAAGCATTCATTTTTAATCATTCATGTATAACTACTCAATTATTTCTAACTACTTATTTTTAATCATTCCTTTCAAATCAATCAAAATAACTTATTTTTAACAATTCATTTTTAATCATTTGTTTTTTAACTACTAAAAATAACTAGTCACTTTGAAATCTACATCCAAACAATGTTTTGACTCTAACTCCTCTACACAAAAACTACATCCAAACGAGTTTTTGGTACAAATCTCAATTTTTAACTACACAATATAACTCTCTAATCCAAAAACTTCTTAAATATGTCAAACAAACCGCCCAAAGGTGTTTGGTCCTCTTCAATTAACTTAAGGGTGATGTGATATTGGTCTTTTCACATTGATATAGTGACGTTTGGGGTCACCTTGTGTCTATTCTCATTATCGTAAGAAACTAATTTTTAAATAGGTAATTTACATATATTGAATCATTCACCTCTTAATTTTTCGAAATTCTCTTGACAACTAAATCATTCATAGTTAAGATTTAAATTTTTCGAGCTTGCCCTTGTTGAGTGGGCAAAGAATGGTGAAGTGAGAGCATGGAAATATTTTAATTGGATGACTTTCAATTTTCCCACTTGATAATCTATTGAGAATATGAATTACTTGCAAAACTACCTTCAATAAAATGAACATACTTATCAGGTCTGCTTAGTTATTCGATAATATGAGATTCCATCTCAAAATTATTTATAATAAGAGGAGTAATTCATATCTTTTTATAAATATGTTGAAAACTTTTCACATTTTGTATGTAGGATAAAGGGTATAAGATGAGTATCTTCAACATGCTATTTCGAGATGGTGTCATATAGGGAAAAATATCTTAAAATATATTTGAATTTGTGGACCAAAATATATACCTCCTTTGCCTTACTCGCTTGTCTAAACACAAACACCACAAAATGACAAAAAATTCACCCTCTTTTTGCAATAGTTTTAAAATGTACCCTTTTCTTATAACAATTTTTAAAATCTACCCTAGTTCCCTAATTTCTCCGACATTTTCTTAATTAGTTTCAATGATTTAGACAACTACTACTATTTCCTTCTTTTTTTTTATTCTTATTTTTGAATTACTTCCTTTTTCTATTACTTCACTAATTAAAAATGACTTCATTTTTCCAACGTTTGGAGAATTCTAACTACGAAAAGATTACAATCTCTCAACCTCAATTATAGTTATTAAAAAAAAATTAACTTAATTAGAAAGAAAATGAAGAATAACTTTTAAATGTGTTTTAATGAATTTTTCCCTTTTGACATTAAAAAACGGAAATCGTATTCGATAGTCCAATTTCACAAAATAATTATAGATCTAGACAAATTTGAAAATATTTTGTATGTTGAAAAATATGATATTATTAATACTCATTATACAATATTATTTTATTATTAATACTTTGTGTAGAATCGAAAGGCAACAACGGTGAATAGGATTTGCCAACTTTTTAAGTTATTTAAAAGATAATACTTTTATGATCTAAGCTTTGTTAATCTAAAATCACCAAAAAATAAAATATTAATATGGAAGCATTAAAATAGCGGAAATTAAAAGTTAAGGAAGAGAAGAAGATAGTGAAATTTATAGTGGTTCAGAAATCCTACTCCACCCGCAAGACCCTCCTTAGATATTTTACTATATGATTTTGCGAGTGAGAACCAACCTACACAACCCTCTTTTTTGTAGGCTAAAGAGAAACTTAAATCTTTTTCATGAGTTCAGAATTAAACCACTACAACCCTCTTTTTTTTAGACTAAAAAGAAACTCAAATCCTTTTACTGTTTCAGGATTAAACCAATTACGTTTTCGCACAACAGTGTTCTTACACCTTAATACAAACCTCAAATACAAAATAAAAATAACTCTCACAAAATACTTTTTGTAGGAAAGATTTTGCAAGTTTGACGTTAATAACTTCTTCACAAAATTTACAATGCGTCGATTTAAGAACGTGTGAAGTGTGAAGTAAATGAGACTTTTTGGAGTCGGTTTGAATATGATAGTTTCTGTGTAATTTTTGTTATGGAGGCTATGAATTTTATAGGGAGAAGATGAAAGGTGTCTGTTGGATTTAGGGGAAAAATGATCGACGAACGAGATTTGATGAAGATATTATGAAAGGTGACCGCTGAATTTATGACAAATGTAGTATATGACTGATAAGATGGGAAGATTTTTTGTTCAAAAGGAAACAATTTGAAAATGAAAATCATGTTTTTTTCATGAGAGATTTTTCTTCAAATTTACATTTGTCCATATCTTCTAAATTTTTTACTCCGATTTGCACGATTCAAAATGCATTAGAATCATCTCTCCAAGCTCTACATGATAAACAGTTAAAACTCCAAAAATATAAGTACACAAAATTTGAATTTTTTATCATCAAAATATTAATTAATTAATTTGAGATAATTTGCCAAAAAGCTAACGTTTTGTATATTAATACATTATTATATATTATTAGTACAATATTGAGTATTAATATAATATTATTAATAATAATGCTTATAATTATTAATATCTATGATTGCTATTTTTTTTTACCAATATTGTTAATACGTTTCTAATTTGGCTTATCCCTAAAAAAACTTCATGAAAATACAAAAACATGTTAAGTAGTTATTATTTGAATACAATTGCCATATATTTCACATGGTGCAAATGAGTACACCAACGTGGTTTGTGCCATATATGTGTGTGTATAAATTCATTTCTCAATGCTTCAAAAGGAGGTTCAAAAGAAGAATAATAAGGGTATGTTTCTAGAGATTAAAATTTGATATTTGAAAGTTTATGATTAAAATAAAATAAATTTAAAATTGGACATTTGAAAGTTTAAAAACTGAATCGTATTTTTAACCCATACACACACATATAAATGTAAGCACATGGAAATTTTCACTAGAAAAGGAGAGTGTTCCAAGTGTGGAATTGTGTACTTAAAAAGGTGCAATAATGTAATGAACAAATTTGCATGTGGGGATGGCAACCACCATTGGTGACCACTTGTAGTTGCTTAAAATGTTTATACATTAGTGGGGTTGGGCCATTATGCTTTCATCTGCTACTGGTCACTTTGAGTGGTGGCCCTTCCTAACTACCAAATGTGATCATAAATAAAGGACAACTTCATCTCATCTCATTTAAATCAAATTTTAATTTTGACCAACCTAAAATAAGTTGACTTCCCTTAAATAAAAAGTTATGATAAGGTAGTTGTAGATTTAAATTCAAAAACAAAAAAATTATCAAACGGGGCCTTAACTTTTTGGTTGATAGATATTTATTTTAATCAATTGAGTGATTGATAAAATTTGATAAATAAATTAGCATTCGAAACTGCGGAAATTATGTTTAGAAGGAATGAAGATTTTTTTTTAACAAAAGAAAACATGTGTATGAATTTTGAAAATGGAGGGTGTAAGTTGGTAGCTAGTTGCCATGCTAGTCTCATAGAATGTTATAATAATGCATTTTTGTTTTTTTGGAAGTCATAATTAATTGATAGTGTCCAGCTAAGGTATACTCCTTTGGATATATTAAATTCATATTAGAAATAGAGTCATAATGAAAAATATTTAGGTCATGCTAGGATATAATGTATAAAATAATGTCCATATATGTGGCTCAATATGAGCCACATTCTTTTTTTTTTTTTTTTTTTAATCTTTTAGATTTAAAATCAAATAGATTGTGACATATATTGGGCCATATAGTTAGCAATTATTTTATACATCCTATCACGTCCTTCACTTGCGGTTGGAAGAGATTTCTAAATTGAAAAATTCATTTTTTTCGATATAAGTTTGAAGTTCATATGCTCTTCTTTATGAGGAAAATTTACCATATGAAGTTTTGCGCTCGGATGAAATCATGCTCCAAGCTTAGATTTGCCAAAAGGAGTAATACTCTAGTGACATCATGTAAAACATGATAACAAGTAGTTTATGGGTTCAAGTCTTGAATGTGATTTGAATTCAAAATACTCTAAGCTTAGGTTTGTAGTTTACTATCACCAAAGCTAAATGTCTCTCTTTCCTAGATTTGTGAAACTTTATTGAATTCACTATCTCTTCCATTCTTTTACTCTTGTCTTTCTTAAACTCATTCTTCTTTCTACTAGATTAGGAGAATAAGTTTAGAAGGGTTCTTTTTTCCTCATGAGCTTTTTTTTCTTAATTTTAAGTTTAGTCCTTTAAACTTGTAAGTTTGTTTTTATAAAGTCTTTAGAGTCTAAACTTATATATTAATAATAATATCTCTGAACTTTTTCAAATTTGTTGTTATTTTTTTAACTTATATATTAATAATAATATCTGTGAACTTTCAAATTTGTTGTTCTCTGAATAAAACTCGTTCTTCCTCTCTATCCGTGGATTAGCCAACACAACGTTGGTGCACCACGTAAATCCTTGTGTGATTTCTGCTTCTCTTCCTCTTTTACGATTTCTTTATCTTCGTTATTGATTGTTGATTTCCGTTTTAATAACAAATATTATTAGAGATTAAAGATCCAACATTTCAAGATTACAATAGCAAACAAGATTTCAACTATTGCATATCCATGAGAGACCTAACACATAAGAAAAACAAATGTTCTAGGTGTGAAGGGAAAAGAGATGTTACAACCTTGAATAACAAAGAAACCCCAAATAAAACTACTCCAAGATTCACCTTCGGCGTCACTGTTTATCGAAGAACCCGCAAGATACAATCGAACTCGAAAACGAACCTCCAGTGCCGGCGATTTCGAGCGTTGAAGAAGAAGAGGAAAACGATGTCCCACCTGGGCAGCGCTGCTGCGTGCGGCCCGAAAACAGAGGAAGAGATCCGACGCTCCTCGCCGGATCTATGGACGGCGGAGTCGGAAGATGAAGACTGCCCCGCCTGGGCAGTCGATTTGGTGGCCGCCGGAACAAGCGAGAACCCCCACAGTGGGTGGGGGGGTTCTTTTCCTGCGCATGAAACCCAAAGGCTTCTTTCCTCTCTTTCTTTTCTTTAAACCTCCCAAATTGCCCCTCTTTCCATTTTTTCTCAAATCAACCTTTTAACACCTAATTGTTTTTCTTTCAATTTTATCAAATGCAAATCAATTGATGAAATGCCTCTCAAAATGTAAAACTTAGATTCAAGATGCTTGAATGAAATATGAATGCATGCCAATCTATTTATAATGAATAATGGGTGTACATGGATTAAATGAAAGTTGCCACACTAAACTAATTCTTAAGTTTGTTTTAACCACTTAAACAAATTGATTAATTTATTAACTATGTATTAATAATTATTCTTGATATATTTAGTGATGTTTAATTAAAATAGAATCCTAATTAACGTCTAGGCCATTTTTAACATTTGTGTTTATTAAGAATGAACTGATATAACCCTGAACCCTAAAAATCATTAAAAATGAACTGATATATAAGATATAAATCAATTTTATCTATATTGACCTAATAGAGACGAACTTTTTTTTGGAATAAAAAAAAACAATAATAACCATTGAAGACACAGACTTTAAGATTTCAAAAATTAAATAGAGACAACGATTTGCCCTTTTCTTTTCTTCATTTGTTATTTGCAAATTGTGTGTTTTTTCCTTTTCATCACATTTGTTTCATGCCAGTGTTTTTATTTATAGAACTTTAGACAACAATCAATGTTCCATCTATGGAAACTTGTTTGTTGGCACATGGAGCATCAACCATTTTTTTGTTTCCCTCTTTTCTTTTAGGAACACAGTAAACTTGGTAGCAGCCTTTGTCTGGCTGCTTTGGGAGGATAAAAAAAATGATATAATAAAAATATCAGTAAAATTTCTATGCACATGAATGGGTAAGACACTCTACATTTACTATATGTGACACATTAGATGCAACACAAATCAATTCTTTTTTAATATTTTTATTTGTAAAATAAATGCTACATCCAATAAATGTAGAGCTCCCCCACATATTCATGGAGGGAAGTTTTTCTCATAAAATTTTAGATTTATTCCATTTTAGTCCTTTAACTTACAAATATTCATTTTTAGTCCATATACTTTGTAATAATCCTCCCCTTTTTAGAGGGTTTATTTAAAATAAAAATAAGGGTGAGTTGTGGTTATTTGGAGAAACAAGGGGCAAAATGGTCTTCTTCTTGGGTATTTAAATGCATTTTTCGGATCCCTAGGATCCTTGTCACTGTTCACGCCGTCAGCTCTCGAAGATCGATCCTCGTCTGCGTCCATTTTGAGCTCGCTGGAGTTGTAGTTCCGGCGAGATTGCGTTCGTCTCGCCGCTGTGAGGTTGCGCGACTGGGTGGTTCGCGTTCGTCGTGGGGGCAGCTGGGTTGCGGCAAAGCTCAAGCTCGCGGGTCCAGTGGCTCGTGCAGGGGTGGTTGTTCGCACTGCGAGCTACTCGTCGTCGCATCGGAGGAGATCAGCGACAGCAAGCGGGTTCGGCGTGGGCTCTTTGTCGGGGTGTTGTTGCGGGACTGCCATGCAGGTCTCATCGTGGAGGATTCGTCGTCACAGCCAGTCGTCGCCGGAGTGTGGGTGGTATGTCTCTCTCTCTCATTTGAGTTAGGTTGGAAATTGGTGGCTAAATGGAGAAGAAGGTGGGTGTTTGGTAAAGGAGTTTGTTATTTAAAATGGGTTTAAGATCATTCTAATGAGGAATAGGGGCTGTTTGTTTCCAAGTTCAAGCTTGATTTAATGAGGAATTAGGCTTGTTTGGTTAAGGGGTTGAAGTTAATTAATTGGTGGATAAGGACTGTTTGGCTGCTGGTCCTTGGATATGCAAGTTAGGATTAATTAGTGTTTGGTTATGAGTTCATGGAGTGCTGGAATTCGGGGTTGTTTGGATGTAGGTGCAATAGTGTTTGTTTGGGTAAATTGCAAGTATTGACCAGTTTGACTTTTATGTTGACCAGAGTTGACCGGAGATATTCCTCGTTCTTCGAGCTGAGTTCGAGAGGACGCCAGGACACGTTTTTCGAGGTTCTTCACTGTTTACTAAATTTGACCTTCTGGGTCCATTTTTAATGGTTTAAGGTGCTAGTTTTGACCTGTTTGCTTGTTTCAGGGCTCGAAGTTGTGTTTTGACTTTTGGGGGCTGCTAGTTTATTCTAAAGTGCTGTTTGGGAGGTTCAGCCGAAGTAAGTGACCCGTTACCCCTTCTCGAGGCCCGTGGCTATTACATGTGTTAGATCAAATGTATTCACCTACTTGTTTGACGTGGCATAATCTGTGTAGTTTGTTGCTTGTAATGATTACTCGAAAGCATGTAATATATGATTGATATCATGTCATAGGCAAGCAAGTAGATTTGTGAATATCTGGATATGCATGAACTGATGAGTGTTGATTGATAGGGTCGGTCTTGCATGTTATGTCTTATGTCCCATTAGGGACTTGCATGATGTTTGATGCACGACTTGGTGCTTCGTTTGGACGCAAACGAGGCACAGAGACCGAATAGAGGATGCTAGTAAGTGGACGTGCATGGTTTGTGGCCGACACGTCCTCGATGGGGGATTTGTGGTCCCTTGCCGTCAGGTTCCCGTGGATGGTTGGCCCACCAGGCTCACGGCCCCGTCGACATTTTTACTAGTAGCCTAGGGTGCTCTCCAGGTATGTGGTTGGGTTTGTGGCCCTTTGGTGAGCATGATGGATCCACCCTCACCGTGAGTATGAGACCTGTGGGATTTGTGGTCCCTTAGCTACCAGGCTTCTCTACTCGCAGGATCCCTCGGCCTGGAGCAGGTATCCCAGATTGCCTTAGAGATTTGTGGTCTCTATTGGCCTTTAGGTTTTTAGTTTGAGGCCTTAGACTGCTCTGCGTGGCGTGGACCCTAGATCCCTTTCCCCCAGGAGCTCGAGTTTTGTGGACCCCTTGATTATGTGCTA
This sequence comes from Sicyos edulis, assembly GCA_036507275.1. Lineage (NCBI taxonomy): Eukaryota > Viridiplantae > Streptophyta > Magnoliopsida > Cucurbitales > Cucurbitaceae > Sicyos > Sicyos edulis. Next base: position 42,996,780 of record CM071847.1, on the reverse strand, counting down.
TCTTACGAGTTGTCTCTCTATTGACATGATGCACGTCTTTACCCCGAGTTGGGGAATCCTTACTGAGTTGCAAAACTCACCCTTCCACTGTGGAATCCCACAAGTACTGCGAGATCGTACTGAGATGGAGGATCGGACGAGCTGGAGATGACCATGAGACCTACTGCATTATGTTTTGAGTTTTCTTAGTTATTTATTCTGCACGGATTTTAGGGCCATGCTACGATTTACTTTTACCAGAACTTGTGTTATGTTTTCGAACTTATGGGTACCCACTATTACTGTTTTTATGATTCCTGAATTTTCGTTGGACCTTTTATTATGATTAGACTTGACTTCAGGTTTGGTTTTAAGCTTTGCATGCCCTATTATATGTCGTTTTTCATGCATTTAGTGTTAAGGACTTGGGTTGGACCCCGAATGGGTCAGGTCCTTACAACTTAAAAAAAAACTTAAAATTTGTTCCTATAGTAAATTTGAAGTTAATATTAATTGAAATTAGTTCTACAATGTTAATAATTTTAATACCAACAAAGATAAAATAGCAACATATTTTTAAAATTTATAGAGAAATATAGTAGTTTATTTTTAAAAAATAATAAACAAAAAAATTATAAAGATCAATTTTAAGTTTCTTTTTTTAAGTACAAGGATCGAATCGAAAAATTAAGACTTTTAAAAGTTCAATAACTACAATAAAACAAATCGCAAAGTTTGAAAACTGAAATTCGACTTTTAAAAGTTCGTGCATCAAAATAGAACAAGAAAAAATGTGAAAGTTTACCAAGATAGTAATTTTACCCAAACAAAAATTAGTATTAAGCACACAAAAGAGAATCACAGACTTCAATTTGAAATCACAAGGATATAACAAAAATGAGCCATGAACTTGACCAATAATATATATATATATATATATATATATATATATATATATATAGAGAGAGAGAGAGAGAGAGAGAGAGAGAGAGAGAGAGAGAGAGACTTTGTATTGAACACAACAAAGAATCAGAGTCTTCAATCTGAAGCCATAAGGATGTAACTAAAGTTAGCTATGAACGTGACCAAGAAGTTTGAGAGTTTCATACACATATATAGAGAGAGAATATTAGCTCTGAACTTGAATAAGATGGAAGCTTACATAAACACACATGAGAGAGAGGGAGAAATGAATACCTACAAGCAAATTAGAGAATTAGAGGCAAAGGGAGTATGCCAAATATTATTTGAAAATTACATGACAGATGATATCATTGAATGAATGAAATGTCTTGTCAAATTGGGAGGTCACTTATCTGATTTCCAAGTAATTCAAAGCTTAATAAAGCTGCTTAAGATTGGCTTGCAATGAAGAGTACACAGCCAACCAGCCATTTTGAGAAGGGTGCACTTCGTCCCAAAAGAATGCAGCTTCTGGATTTTCACATACTATGTACTTCTTCTCCCCGTTCACACCCACACTCCCACACGAATACTCGCTACTTATTCCGACGCAACACGGCTTCAATGGGTTTACAAACTTCATATTCCCTGCACAAAAAGTTTTCAAGTACATTTATTATTTGGGGACTATGTGACTTATTGAATATTGTTGGTTGATATATAATTAAGTTTACTCAAACTCATCGACATAAGTTTTTGAATTGATTGATGATTTAACATGACTCAACATGATATCAGAGGTGGAGGTTCTAAGTTCAAGCCTATAAGTAAAGAGAATGTTGGTTGATGTACTTAAGAGTTATCCACAACACATCAGCTTAAACTTTTGGGTTGATTCGCGATTTAACATGATTCAGCAAATATGTAGCGGATCCTTAACTTCAGAGAGATTATGTGAAGTTTCTAATGTTGAACTCTTAGACCTAAGATGAGGTTGAGATGACTACGGAGCTTAAAATGCTTTTACAAGTTTGCATTGTATCAGGTAAAATGATTCAAAGTGAATTTGAAAATTTTAAGCACTTAAAAAAGCACCCCTGAACTCAAGGTAATAGCAGGTAGAGCTGCAAATAATTCAATAGTGATGGAGTTTCAAGTAATTCGATTAAGGACACAAACTACCCTTGTCAACTTGTGACAGGAGGCAAGAATCTCTGTCTATACCATTGTTTGATACAAGATCTAAGAGGTAGCAAGCATATTATACAGAGCTGAGACCTTTTGTGGTGATTAGAACAAGGGAGTAACAAATAAGAAATTTTATGTCAGTTAAAAAAAAAAAAGGAGTAACTGTAAGTAATGGCTCTTTCCATTTTGAGAATTGAGTGGGTAATGGCAGCGGAGCCTATCAATATAAATAATAAAATTACTTGCACTATGCCTACCTTGCCAAGAAAACTCGACAATAGTCTTTAATACGCTAAACATCAAGTCCTCAAAGGGTGACACAGTGGTTGAAGACTTGGGTTCTGAGGGTATGCTCCCCTCAAGGTTCCAGGTTCGAGACTCAGTTGTGACATTACTCCTTCGCAGTGTTTTAAAAGGCACGCCTGGAGAATCGAGCACACAACGCCTCATCTTGGCGAGGCGAGGCGAAGATACTTAAGCGCGCACCTATTGGCGATTTTCCAAAAGGCGTTGGTCGCGGCAAGGCGCGCGACTAAGTCGCTTTTGTGTGTTTTTTTTTTATAATTTTCTAATTTTAACTCAAAACGACGTCGTTTCGTTTTTTTTCTTTAAAAAAAAAAATCATCGATCGAACGGCTTCAAAAAACAAAAAACAAAACCCTAAAAATACGATTTCTCCTTCTTTCAAACACAGTCCTCTTCACTCTTCCTCCCCTTCTTTTCAACGTCATTCTCCTTCGTCTTCCTCCTTCTTTCATACGATTTTTCTTAGATTCTCGGTGGCCATTCTCCTTCGTCTTCCTCTCTATTGTCTTGTGATTCTCTATGGTTAAAGTAAGTAAGATTCCTTATAAAGAGCTTCAGTAACAAAGACAAATACGAAGAAGTATTTGCCATCATTGACAAGAGATGGGATCATCAGTTGCATCGACCCTTACATGCAGCTGGAATTTTTCTAAACCCGAAATTTTATTACTCAGATCCTAAGATTGAAAGTAGTGTTGAAATTGCAAAGGGGTTTCATTCTTGATTGGAAAGAATGACTCCTATAGAAATGCAAGATAAAATTCTTCACGAACTCAGCCTATATAAGAGAAGTGAAGAATCGTTTGGAACCTCGATGGCTATTAGACAAAGATCTCCAGGTAAATTCTAAACTTGAATACAAGTATTTTATGGTGAGAAAGCTATTAACATCATTTTTAATCTTAATCTACGTAGTGGAATGGTGGGATGATTTTGTCAAATCAAGTCCTAACTTGCAAAAGTTCGCAATAAGAGTTTTAGGTCTTACCTGTAGTTCTTCTAGATGCGAGCGCAATTGGAATATTTTTGAACAGGTTAGATAATTAATTAAATTCACCACTCCTAGAGTAACTTGTTTAAGGTTTAAAATATTGAATTGTCATGGTTCTTTCTTCTTTAAACCTTGATCAACGTCGTCTCAATGATTTGGTGTTCATAAAATACAACAGAACATTGAAACGTCGATTTAATATTAAAGATGTTGCAGACCCCATCTCTTTAAAAGATATTGATGAGAGTAACGAGTGGTTGGTAGGAAGATTAGATGATGATACTGACGATGATAGAGATCTTGTATTTAACGATGATGATGACGCACTAACATGGGGTGATGTTTCAAGAGCATCTGGTTCAAAAGAACCTGCTTATTATTCTAGAGCCACGTCTAAAAACAAGGATAAAGCACCATGTTCATCATCCACACAACCAATATCACGATCTCGAGTCCCATGTCCATCACGAGGACGACCCGCACCTATACCACTAGCTTTGCATGATTTGGATACCGACACTGATGAAGAAAAAGATGCAAGTGCTTATAAATCTAATGATGTAGAGGTCGAGGGTGATGAGATATTTAGTGATGATGAAAATGAGGATTTTGATTTTTAGGACTTTAGATTCTTATGCTTTTACTTTTGTAGTTTTGGTTGCATCTTTTAGGTTGTTTTGATTCTTGAAGCATCATGTATTAAAATTTGACTTTAGTTATTTATATATCATATATGTTTGAACCCTTTTATTGCTATGAAACTCCATTTATTGGGCATATAAACCACATATATATAATTTTTTGTGTTTTTTTTTATATAGTGCGCCTCAAGTAAAAAAGCCCTCGCCTTTTGGTGCGCCTTGCACCTCAGGCTCCAGAGGGCCATTGCGCCTTAGTGCGCCTTGCGCTTTTTAAAACACTGCTCCTTCGATGTCTCCCAGTGCCTAGCCTAGGGACGGGCATGGTTACCCTTGTTTCAAAAAAAAATATGTTAAACATCAAGCGTTTCCATGTTGTCCATGGTGGAAAATCATGTTTTTTTCCCCCATATTTTCCCAAGCAAGTGTTTGAACCAACTTGCATGCATTTTTATACGACAAATGCTTAACCCTACAATGGTTGATTGCCAAAATAGATATTAAATCCTAAGTAGGTGGTCACCCTAACCTGAACTCGCTCTCTCTAATCTCTTTACTATTTATATTTGTCCACATTAATCGTTAGGTCAACTCAAAGTAGCTAACTCCTGGTAGACTAGTAATTCAGAGGTGTTTAGTTGAGGGAGGTCAATTCTTGTGTAGGTTTCCTTACATCAATGGGGATTAAAGAAGTTATGAAGCACTCGCATTTAGCGGACTAAAAATGATTGAAAGAGAGCTGGGTCTGATCTGACTATTCCAACAGAGGATCAAAGGAAACACTTCGGCAAGAAATCACTCGTGCATTCTTGTAACATCTTTTTTTTCAATATCCATGACTGTCCAAGCTAGCCTACGTGCACCTCGACTAATATCACGAGACATATCGCCTAACCCCACAATATTTGGATGTCAAGTAAACTCGTAGGAAATTAATTCTTAGTAAGGTGGCCACCATGGATGGAACTCATCACCTCTTAGTTTTTCAATGTCCTCTTGACCACAAGGTCACTCCTTGTGACATCTCTCGCTAGAAAGAAGTGAGAATTTTTTTAGAGATGCATACACATTTTTTTTTCTTTTGATCGCTTTCTAGATATTGTTTTTTCTTCCCAAATCCCAAGGACTTTTTAGTCTATTGAAGGCCTTTCATGTAATCATCTTTAGGTGCATGGACTTTAACTCTTCTTTTTTTCATTTATCACAAAAATTATTTCTTAGTCCAAAAAAAAAGAAGATTGAGAGAGAGAGAGAGAAAGTTACCAAGATGGTCTCCTTTGTTATTGAGAGCAGCCATGAAAGAGGAATATAGATCAAGAAGAATGAAAGTGGATGAAGAGGCATCTTTGACTTCACTGTTGAGTTTTTCCACAGATTGCTGCAATAGAAGATTGTGGAAGTTGACCAGAAGATTCTGAGGTTCATTACACTGTTGGAAGGAGGATGCGACTGTGCTGCTGGGAAGGCAGCCCAATGGCTCCAAAGCCGTCACCACTATCTTTGGGACCCCCAGCCCATAAATGCGCCTCAAGTTCACCTCCAGCTGGTTCACCACTTTTGTTATAAATGGATGCCAACCCTGCCATAAAAAATCCAAAGTTTAAGGCCTCGTTGGATAACCATTTTGTTTTTTATTTTTGGTTTTTGACATTTAAATCTATTCTTATTCAAATTTCCTACTATGTGGTCCACCCTTCCTATAATATATCTATTTTTCCTTAAGAAAGTAGGCTAATACTAATCAATTTTTAAAAACAAAAACAAACTTTTGGAAACTAACTTTTTTTTGGATCTTAAGGCTCTACCAGCAAGGTTGCTTCAGGTTGCTCCTTGGGGACTATTAAACACACATTTGAAATTTTAAAATCCATAAAGCGCCTTTCAAAGTTCATGAATATATAAGATACAAAGTTGAAAATTTAAGGACTTATCCCACAACCTTGAAAGCTTATATACCTAAGTCACAAGTTGAAAGTTTAAAGAAACCCTTTCTAAAGTTTGTGAACCTGACACAAAGTTGAAACCCACAACTTATAATGTAGGAAACAAAAACAATAGTTTGTTTGTTTAATGTCCTGATGCTTTTTTTAGCATCCATGAGTTAACATCAAGACAAAGCATTAAAAAAAAAAATTTGAAGGTCCAAGCATTAGTTCATGACTTAAATTCATTCTCTACAAATCTCAACTGTTTACCAATTACAATGGCCAAGGTACAGAGACTGTGATGCATATTAGAATCAACATATGTACAACAAAACTAAAAACGCAATCTTCACAGACAACTTTAAAGCTCTTTTTTATTTGATTTTTTTTTTTATATCTCTTAGTGTCGAGCCAGCTTACATGCATTTCGACTATTCTTAAGATACATCATAAACCTAACCGTTCAGCATTGATCTCATCACCACTTAATTTCTAAAGTATACATGGGTTGGATAAAGGAAAGTTTTAGGACCAACCCAAAGTTTCGAGTCGGTAAATTCACCAACCCGTCCAGCCCTATGTGTTAAAGCAACTCAACCCAATTCGATCCTTATATTTTCGAACATATATTTGTAATATATTTTATAACTTGACCTTATAAGTAAAATTATTTTATCAATATTAATGATAAATTCAGGTTAGCTCAAGTTGATTTAAGTTACTTGTCAAGCTAAACCACTCCACCATTATTAACAATTTAAAAGTTAAGAACAGGGCAGATGAAGTTAGGGTTTACAGACAGATGAGCAATGAGGTACAAATTTAGGGCTAAACCTGAGCGGAGCCATTAGTGGCTTGGTAGACGTCGTAGTCGTTGCCGGCGAGGGAGATGAGCGCCACGGAGGACTTCAAATCATGGGCGGTGAAGGTGGACTCGGCGATCAGCTGGTGGAGGAAATCGATCTGAGTGGTCATGTTAGGGCTCTTTACAAACGTGTCGAACACGCCGGTGCCGCCGTACGCGAAATTCATCCCGTATTTCAATTGCCCTAACCCTACTTTCCGCCATTTGTACGCGATCGGAGATTTCACTTGCAGATACTTGGCTGCATTTCACACACACGAAGAATCATTCACTGAAATGGTGGAGCCCATTTTGGTGATTGACGGCGGTTTCATAATTATTTTATTTTTAATTTTTTGTTTTAAAAAATAAAAATTGATTATTAATTTTAGTTTTATATTTTTAAAAATTAAAAACAAAAAAATATGATAGATAACTCTTTTTTATCTTCAAACATCATTTTTTAATTTTTTTACTATTTATCGTCGATCTTTTCATACTTTTTTAAAACAAATCATGTCTTGAAAAACTACTTGTTTTCTTTTTTTAGATTTTTTTTAATATTTTAAAAACACCTATTATTATCGGACAAATTTGTTTTCAAAAAGTAAAAAACAAATATTGAAACTAAAAATGAAATAATTATTGAACGAGACCTTATTATTTATTGGGATGGTATCAAAGTTAATTATCTTGTTTCGTGTTAATCCTTTCGTATTATTGAAGGGTAATTGTGTCTTATGTATGATCTATTAGTTTTCCTTCCCCACTTTGTACTAAAAAAAGAAACTAATTATTATTAGTTTTTTAAAATAAATAAATATATATATATATATATATATATATATATATATATATATATATATATTATGGTTGAGGTGTTTGGATGTAGTTTTGAACCAAGAGAAAATAAAATTTAGACAACCCACAATAATTTTAAATAATTAGAAATGGTAAAGTTTTTCTCTTAATTTGTTTGATGTAATTTTTTACAAAAGAGTTAATGACAATAATTTATTTATTATGAATTTAAAATGATAGAATAGTTAAAAATGAATACTTAAAAATAAGAGGTTGTTTGAATATGAGTTTTTGAGGGAGGAAGAGGACGGGGTGGATTTTGAGGAAGGAAAAGGGGAAACAACTCCTTTTTTCATCCTCTCTTTTTAACCTCTCTCTCCATCCTCCAACTCATCTTTTAATCCTCTCGTTCAAACTCTTTATTTCAATCATTCTTTTAAATATTTTTTATAAATAAATATGGGTAATATATTATTATAATTTTTTTTATAAAATTAATAACTAAAAATAAATAAATAACTAAAAATAACTTTTTAATCATTAAAAAATATTTATAAATTATAAATAATTTGTAGATTTAATTTTGTCAATAAAATAAATTTACCATTTATATTATATAAAATTATATAAGTTTGCAATTTTTTAAAAATTAAATCAATAAAATAAAAAGATTCTATAAAAACTTGTTTTAAAAAACAACTCATCTATATAATAAATATATCTTGATTTTCATATTAAATGTATTTAGCCCTACTATATTAATATATATATATATATATTAAATAAATAAAGAAAAAAATATAAAAAGTAAGAAAAAAATAAATAAAATATACAAAGAACAAATAAATAAAGGAAGCAAAAATTGTAAAATTAGTGCAAATAATAAAATAATTGTATATAACGAATTAAAAATAATGAAAAAGTAAGGTAAATAAATTTATTAAAAATATATAAAACAAAATGAACATTAATATCAAAAGTTAACAAGATAAAAATGTATAAGACATAAAAAATAACGAATAAATAAAAGTAAGAGAAAAAATAGGTTAACACGAAAAAAAAATAACGTTAATTATAAATTGAAATTGAATTTGGACAATAAAAATTTGAGGACCAAAATTTAATGACACTAACTCATTTTATAAAATTTCTATTAATATATTAAGTTGCCAACTAATAGATAAATATTTCATTTCTAAAACAAACCAAAATTATTTTATGATTAAAAAATTAATATAAATAAATTAGTTGATGAATAATTACATTTGAATATTATTTAGATTTTTTTTAGAAATAAGCCAGGAAAAGTATTTACAATACTAGGAAAAACAAATATAACAATCATAGTCATAGGTTTTTTTTCAAATAATCATAATCATAAGTAGTAATAATTATACAGTATTATTAATACATTTATAGGTATTAACGATTTGTATATTAATTTAACGTTGATAAATTATACGTATTTATAAATGAAATTAATTAAAAAAAAATCAACCTTAAATATTAATATTGGTATTTATTAATTTAAGTTAATACATTTATAGGTATTTCATATGTAAAATTAATATTTAAGGTTGATATTTTTTTCAATTAATTTTATTTATAAATATCAATAATTTATAAATGAAATTAATAAATAAACTATTTAAAAAAAATAAACGTTCTATGAGAAAAAGTTAATTATTGTATTAATTAAAAAACATCAACATTAAATATTAATTTTACAAAAAAAAAAAACTCTAACTTCTCTTTCAAACAACCATATTCAAAGAAACTTTTCAACAACCTCTCTTTAAAACATTCATATTCAAGCAAGGTTTTCCTGCAACCTCTTTTTCAAACATTCATATTCAAATAAGATTTTCGTGCAACCTCTCTTTTAAACATCCATATTGAAACAAGGTTTTCCTATAACCTCTTTTCTCTTCCTCTCCACTTCCCCCAAGTTATTTTGAATAATTAAAAAAATGAATAACTATGAAAGAATGGTTAGAAAATTTTGAGTGGCTAAAATAAACCATTAATAATAAAATTTTATTTTAAGTGATAAAAATGATGAATTATTTTAAATATATACAATAACTAGTTTGATTTTTTTTAGTAGTCAATAAATACTTTATTCAAATCCTCCCTAAATTCAACAAACAAATGCCTTTTATAGAGTGACTTACATCAAAACTAATCCAAACCATCCCTAGAAAGAAAAAAAAATCGTAATATAAGTTTTCCTATTTTTAGTTTAGTTTATGCACACTTTTACTATTTTAATATCAATCCAAACAAAACTAATTTAACTCAAAGTAAAATTATAAAGTGAGTGTATTAGAAGACTAGAATATACCATAATTGGTCAAAGTAACAAAAAACAAAAATCTATAAAATAAAGTTTTAAACAAAAATGGGGGAAAAGATGGTGAGAGGTAAATGTAATGGAAATTGAAGTTGATGTGCAAATTCTTTAAATCATGTGAGAAAAAGACTTGACTGTCAGCAAAAAGGAAAAGGGCAATGCTAAACTGACATGTTCAAAAGACAAAGCCATCCCCACAAAAATTTTAAAATAAAATTGTAAAAAAAAAGTTTTTATTATTTTATTATTTTTAATTCAATAATGGATCCAGTCTTGATTTTTCCAGCCAAAAAGTGTCACTCTCTGACTGAGCATTACCATCTCTTTTTTTTTTTAGAAAATAAAATTTAATCTGCTTTTGCGCTCAATTTTTTTAAAATTGATCTCAGCTTAGTTTCATAAACTTTTAAAATATTCCTTTCATTTATTATTTGAGTGTTTGCTTTTTTATGTTTAGATTTTTAAATTTAGCATTTTTAACCAAGATTTGAATTTAGAATATCTTTATTATTAGATAGTATTAATTATATTTTTATTAACTATAAATTTATAAATTCTACTCGAACTTATATGTTTATTATTATTTTAATTATATATTTTCTGCTCAATTTTTTTAATTATATATATTTTTTCCTTATGTTTCCAAAATCTAAATTAAATTTTATAAACTAATATAATTTTCAAAATTCAGTTAAAACCAAAATCAACACCAAACAGGCATACATTTAAAAAGTGTATTTTAGTTTATAGTTCCTCAATTTCATTTGATTCTTAAAATTTGAGAATGCATTATTTTAGTTTTTAAACTTTAGAAGAAAAAAATACTTAAATTAGCACACTTGAGCTATGTGCATTCAATATTATTATTAATGCATTTTAGAATTTTCATTGAGTACCAATTAAATTGTAAGAGAATTGTTATTTCAAAAAAAAAAAAAAAAAAGAGGAGAATTAAATTAATATTATTAATTTTAAGAGCTAAGATTGCACACAATTTGATTTATTGTTTTTAAAAATCAAGTCTATCAACATTATTTTCATAAATGAATTTTTTTTTGTTCTTTCCGATAATCAAATACAATTAAATTTTTTACATATATAATATTTTTAAGGTTAAAATACCATTTTGGTTCCTTAACTTTGAGATTTGTTCCATTTTGGTCCTTAGACTTTCAAATGTTCAATTTTAGTCCCTTGACTTTGTTGTTTGTCCAATTTTGGTCCCTCGACTTTCAAATGTCCAAATTTAGTTCTTAAACTATAAAAAAAAGTTCAAAAATGGTCATTTCATCAAATTAATTTTTTATCTCTTAAATTATTTTCTCTCTCTTCCATCTTTTATCATTTCTCCTTCTAAAAGTTTTATCTCTCTTAAATCAACCTCTCTAATCCTCTTTTCTTCTCTTTTTCTCTTATCATCTCTTCAATCCATCTCATCAAATTATTTTAAATGAGATCATTTTTCTAAATAATAATTTTCCTTCTTTTGATTTATCACTTTTTGTTTTCCAAAATTCATAGTCTATCATGGAACCAAAAAGAAAAAGAAAGAAAATATAGAAGAAAAAAAAGAAAAGAAAAGATGGGAAGTGAGGTGGATTGAAGAGAGGTAAAATTTCTAGAGAGAGAAATTATGAAAGATGAAAGAGAGAGAAAACAATTTAGGAGTGATAAAAAATTCATTTGACTAAAAGACAATTTTTTTAACTTTTTTTTATAGTCTAAGGACCAAATTTGAAAACATTTGAAAGTTGAGGGACCAAAATTGGACATTTGAAAGTTGAAGGACTAAAATTGGACATTTAAAAGTCGAGGGACCAAAATGGAACAAACCCCAAAGTCAAGGGACCAAAATGGTATTTTAACCTATTTTTAAATTTATTATTGTTTTTTTTTAATTCGATTGAGAATCTATATGTTTTCTGACGAAAAAAAAAAAAAATAAAGTTGTGATTTTTTTTCTTCTGAGTTACAAGAACTTGTGATTTGGCAAATATTAATGCATATTTAAAAAACAAATAAATGAACAATCATTAACCGAACCTAAAATAATTGAATGGGTTAATGGCGCAATGGTTTCAATGTTTGGTTGTAAACCAGTTCAACACCCCGAGAATCGGTATTTTTCCCCCATTATACTAAAAAAACCCGAACCTAAAATAGATTTAAAAAAAAAAAGTTTAAAAACGAAATCTTAATTACTAATCATTTTTAATAAATTAAAAAAAGAAAAAGACAACTACCCACCTCCATTGATATTTTTATGTACAGTTTATTTTTATGTCAAGCTCTTTATGCCCATAAAACAAAAGCTATAAAGCACATTTATCTTTATTGTTTCTTTAAGCCTTTTGAATATTATATTTTGTTTTTGGACTTGTCTTTAATCATGTACCATGCTTTCATTTTAAAACATTTTAATTCTTTTTGTTCTTTTAATTCTTTAATTCTCAAGGGTGTGTTTGGACCCCCATTTATGTAAACGGCCGAGTTGGTTATAATAACTCAACCGATGTTTGCCTCACCGTTTATTATACACGGTGGTTACCTAAATCTACGTGTCAGTTTATCTAAACCTACGTGCTTATTTATCTACACCTTACCTATATTACTTTTTGTTACGTAACCAGCCCCTCAAACACCGTTTATCATAATCCTTGTTATAATAACTTGCCCCTCAAACATCATTTATAATAACTTATCGTTTATTATAACCCACCATTTATCATAACCTTCCGTCTATAATAACCAAATCGGTGCTCCAAATGCACCTTAAATATAAAGATCGCTTGTTCACTACATATATGAATTTTCCCTCTTTTTTTGAATTTAGATTTGTGCTTATAACAACTTATTTAGTTTTTTTTTTAACATAACAAACTTATTTATTTAGACATTCAATTTCCAGCTTATATAGGGTTTAGAGGAAAATTTAAAAATTGACAAAGAATTTTTTTTTTTTTTTTTTTTAAGTTACTAAGATTGCAATGATTTTTGGAAAAATAAAACAAATAAAAATAAGCTGGTTTTGATATATCTATTTTTATTTTTTAATTCAACAATAAAAAAAAAATCGAACTTGTAATTTCTTAACTACTTTGTGATAGAGATATCACTAGACATAAATTCTTGTTAGCAACAAATCCAAATTATATTACAATAATGAAATAAAGTACCCGTTATCTATTTTACAAAAATATTGAAATGTTAGCCATTTTCAAATTTTATTTAATTCTATAAAATTTTAATAGTAAAATAAAATATTTTAAAATCCAAAGTTGATAATATCCTTATGCTACTAAAATTATGCTGACTTTAATAGAAGAATTTAAATAATAGCTAGGTTAAAAAAAAATAAAAATAAATTACTAGTCTGCAAACCCAACAAAGTAAATTCACGAAACAAAATAGATCATCAAAACCAAGTGTTCTTTGCTAGTTCAACCTTCCAATTGTCTAAGATTTAAACGTTTGTAATACAAATTTAAAAACTTTTAATAAAATATTAATTTTAAATATATGTCAACAGAAAAAAGTAAAAATAAATGGGTCATCGATCCAGCATATTTAAATTTTAGAAACTTACCACCTTTTGATGAAGTGTAAAAGTTTATTCTATAAAATAAGAAATCAATTACATACTATTGGATAAAGTTTACTATAATGGCTCATTACAAAAATTGAACTTTAAAAAATTTAAAGACAAAAATTAAACCAATCTTTCAAAAACTAAAATTAAAGTGTTGTTGGATAACTATTTATTTTTTTTGTTTTGATTTTTGAAATCTATACTTGTATTTATTCAAATTCTCTACGAATACTTTTTTTAGTATATAAATTCTAATCAAATACCACAAACCAAAACAACAAGTATTTATTGAGGGTCAGTGACGCAGTTAGTTATCTTGATTGGTGATAATCTAATTCAATTTCACAGTCACGAGTTCGAACACGAAAATCAGTATTTGACTCTCAAATTATTTGGAGGTAGTTGTGTCATCTATCTAAGGTTTGTTTAGTCTCTTTTTCCCTAATTCGTACTTAAAAAAAACAACAATATTTAAAAGTTATTTTGTTTAATTTTTAATTTTTAATTTATTTTTAAAAACATGAGCAAAATTTAGACCAAAGTAATGAAAACTTATAATTGGAATAGTAATCGTAGGCTTAAAAACGAACGAGACAGTGACACAATAATTTCGATGTTTAGCGAGTTTAATACCCGAGCTTGAGAATCAATTTTTATCCTCCTCCCCTAATATGTACTAAAAAAAAATAAAAAATCGTAGGCTTAAAATTTCAAAAATAAAATTATTAGATAACCTAAACTTTTGAAATTTTAAAAGCAAAATCGGAAGAAATCAAAGTTTAAGTACCAAGATGTTAAAACAACATTATTTCATAATTACCATTTTTTTTTTTTACTTGAATTAGCGAAGTTAAACTAAGCTTAAACTAAATCTAAAACAAAAATTCAAAGTACAGGAAGAAAAAGACAAAGAGCGAATGAATCGGTAAAATTTAGGGTTACCTAGGTAATCGGTCAAAACACGGCCATCGGAGAATCGGCCGGTTGGTTTACCGGGAAAAGTAATTCCATAAGGATACTGCCAAGACTTCGCCGCCGGTTTCCGGTTGTTTCCGGTGTCCACGTAAGAATCCCCAAACACAAACAGCTTTCTAGGATTCCAATCCGACAGCTCCCCTCCTCCAAGACTCTCCCCACTCCGCCTCACCCGGCGGAGATCACGGTGGCCGCCACCGCCGGCAGAAACCCAAATCACCCCATTTAATTCTGCAACAAAATTAAAACAGAGTTTAGAGAGAGAGAGAAAGGGGAATTGAATTGGGGGTTTTAGAGAGAGAAAGTGTGGAACCTGGGAGGAGAGAGAAACAGAGGAGTGAGAAACAGAGTAGCTTTTTGGAGTCCATTAATGGAGCTTAGAATTGGAACTGGAATCTATTTTGAGTGTTTTTTTTTGGACTAAATGTTTGACAGAGTTTTGGAAATGAAACTGTTCTCCAATTGGGTTTTATAGAAGAGAAAATAAAGGTAATTGGTCAGTGATAAAATCACCTGTCCTTCACACTTCTTCCGTCAACCCGCACCATGTTCGCCTAATTTTGCCCTTACGCCAGGTTTAAATTCAGGCTTATTTAAGGCTACTTTGGGTGGACATTTATTAGAGTATATGAGTTCCACTTCAATCATTTTTAAGCATTTTGAGTCAGATTTCGGGAAACAATAACCACATGAAGCTCATGGTACAATATTAAATAATGTGAGGTTTCACTTGAAAATTATTTATCAATGAGAGCAGTAACTCATGTCTCTTATAAACGTATCGTAAAATGCTCACCTTTTCAATGTGAGACAAATGTCACAAGCTCAATATTGTTTAAAATTATTCTTAAAACTTTTCTTGGTGAGATTCAACTTTCTTTTTTTTCATTATAAATTTGGTTAAACTAGTGTCAAGATAGTTAGAATTTATATTTTTTTTTTTTATCTAAAAAAGTTATAGAGTATCATTGTTTTGATAAAAAAAACTAATTGTATTAAAAAATGTGAACATCCATTTTAAAATTAGTTTATAAGTAGTTTATCTATCTTATAAATATTTGAAGAACTTTAACTTTTTCAATATGAAATAATAGTCACATTTTAACATGTCCCTCAAAATATAGTACTTTTGGGGTTCACAAATTTTGAATCATATCTCAAATTTATTTTATTGAATTAAATATCTATTTAAACTTAAATGAGCTAAAATATCATATTAAATAATATGAAAATATATCTCAAAATCAATTGGTGATGAGAGAAGTAGTTCACACATCTTATAAATGTTTGAATGAATTCACACTTTCCAATATGGAACAATAGTGAGATTTTTAACATGTTCGCTCAAAATGATGCCTTAGAAAACTATCTTAGATTAATCCGAATTTGTGGACCGAAATTTTTACTTTGGCTCGCTTGGGTTGAATCCAAATTTTTGAGATCAAATATCCGCTTGAATAGAGTCCAAATCACACACTTATATTTTTTAAGTATTTATGTTGGATCAGAATTTTTGGGATCAATAATCCACTTAGACCTCTGATATCATATTAATTAATATGAGTTTTCATCTCAAAATTAATTAGTTTTATGATGAATGCAGATACTATCTAACATGGTGTCATAGTCTATTAACTCCAAACGGATATTTGATCCATAAAATAAAATAAAATTTGATTTAAGATTAATGAAACTTAAAAGAAGCATCATGTTATAGAAACACGATAAGATCCTAGATTGAAAAAATGGAGAGTACTCAAAGCATAGGATGTAATACTTTTCTTATTTTCAATTGATTTTGAGATAATTATTCATACTTTATAATATTGAACGAATAAAGTTAGGTGAAATTTTAACAATTTAGTGCAGCTTTATTAAAATTTAATAGCTATTTTTTTTATCCAATTGACTATTTAATCTATTCCGTTAATAAAATACCAAATATCAACTCATTTTAACTAATTATCACATTTTATTTTTAAAAATTTTAACCATTAGAGTAACATGAACTATTTTCTAAGTTTATCTAATCATTAAACCAAATTATAACTTTTATAATTATTTGAACTATTTTTATTTGAAACAATATAAACCAAATTCTAACTTTAAAATTAATTATAATTTAGCCATTATTATTTTATCAATATATTTAAGCATATGGTTGAACAACTTGAGGGAGTGTTTGTTTTAAGAGCAGGTGAGATGAGGTGAGGTGTTGGAAGCCCAACACCTTGTTTGGCCCAATGTGTTCTTCATCTCATCTCATCTCACATTCTCTCCTCTTTTTTTTTTTTTTAATTTAAAATTTTTTCATCTTTTTATTTATATATATATTTACTTATTTTATGTTTGATATATTTTTTTATAATAATATTATTATTTTAATATATCAATATATAATTATAATAATTATAATATTATTATATCGAATGTTTATTTAAATATATTTGAATTTTAAAAATTAAAATAAATAGATATATATTATCTCTTAATATATGACGTTAAATTTTCATATTTTTATTCATTTTTTAATCGTCTTTATAACAAAAAAAAGTTATAGAATTTCAATTGTTTAGAGATGGACTATAAATATCATATTTAAAAATTAATAATTAAAAGTTATGTGTTTATTTTTAATATTAACAATAAATATATCAATTTATTATTAAAATAAAAATTAAATTTAAATAATTTATACACATTGAATTTTTATTCGTAGTTTACAATAGATTTAAAAGTATGAACTTATTTTCAATAAACTTTAAAATATTAAACCTATTTTGTTTGTTAAAAAAATGAGATTCAAATTTTATACTCTTGTATTCATCGTTGTACTTTGAAATAATAGTAAAAGTTGATATATCTTTTTTAAATGATAAATTAATTTAAATAATTTTGAGAGTCTTGATTGTATATATAAAAAACAACTATAAATTTCAAGACTTGTATGAGTTATAGGGATTGAGATCTATTCTACCTAATAAAAAAAACAATAAATTCCAAAATTTGAGGGATATTTTATTACTTCCATGTAATAATTATTATCAAAATGACCGAGTTCTCTTTTAACTACAAAAAAATAATAAATAAAATTTTTTAGGGGTGTCTATGGTTCCCTAGAAGTATCAATGACTAATAAGATAAATATATTTAATTTATTATTACCTATTAATTAGTGTATTTTATTAACAATTCTTTGACCTGTAACTATGAATATGAATATATAAAAGATATAAGAAAATAATTTTTTTTAAATAAAATAAAAATTGCTATCAAGATTTTATCATGACTAGTTTAACCAAATGGTTTTATTTTTATTTTTTTAATAAATAGAATCTTGGTATTTTTTAATTGTTTTTTATTATTTAAGTCTAACAAATCTTTTAAGAAAAAGTTATTAACGATGTACAAATATTTAAGATTAATCAAACTTTATTTTGGTGGTGTGAAATTTTTTTTCTCATAATTTTTTTTAATTAAAAAATATTTAAGTATGAAAGATTAGAAACTTTTAACCTCATGGTTATTAAGTCGTACATAATATCATTGAAACTATGTTCTTTTTAATAAAAACATTAATATGATTAAGGGTGTTTAATATTAAATTTATATTACTTACATTTTATTTATGATAGTAGTTATATTTACATACTTACTATATTAATAACTAAATATTTGAGAATAATTATTTTTTAAAAAAAGAAAAAGAACAATTTTATTGTTAAAAAAAATATAAGAACAAATTAAAAAAAAAAAACATATCTTAACATCTCATCTCCTCTCCCTCCACCCCAAACAAGGTTTTTATGTCTTATCTCATCTCACCCCAAACAAGGTTTTCTGCTATCAACTTCTCATTTTATCTCATCTCATCTGCAGTCAAACATCTCCTAGAAGAAAGTGAATTATTGCTGATGGGTTGGCATTATTTTTTGGGAGAATTAGGGAAATGTTTGAAAATCCTTTTTAAAAATTATTTTTATTTAAAATTTGATTTTTTGTAACAACCTAAACAAAATATCTTGTTATTTGGATTTTGAAAAATTCTCAAACAATTCTTTGATAACCTGATAATAAAAAAAGGTTGTTTATATTAATTTTTTTTAAGAAAAATTATGAAGTGAATGTTTTTTTTTCTTAGAAAGATATGAATGGAATGTTTATTACCTACATAATCATACATAATTAGCTTTTTCATGAATATTTTGACGTTGAAACTAATTAATTAAAAAGATAACAAATAAAATGAAATCAAGCTCAAAGTTATATTTAAAAAAATAAAAAGAACTCATTTGTTGTCCGTATATATTTGTGACTCCCACGGGATCTTCGTCTTCGTTTCATAAGACGCATATATCTTTGATGTCTAAATTATCCCCAATGTATGATCGCTTCTCGTGGGATCTCCGTCTTTGTATAAGATGTACACACTATATATATCCTTGTTGTCTAGTTTATCCCAAGTGTATGATAACTTTCCATGCATATTTTATTATTTGCATCTTCTGTTCTACTTATGCACATGCACCATTACGTATCATTGGTAATGCATGTACATTGTCTTACGCTCGGTGTGTGTACTCGTGTATACTATGATTACCATGCATACTGAATCACATATATTGCCGTGGTCGTCTCAATCTTTGGAGACTGATGACGCCTGCGTGATGACTATCCCACGCCGATCAAGGCTGCTAAAGATAAAATCTATGTTGCAAGAATTGAATAATGGCTAGAGGAGTACACATAGAACTGTATAATGGCTAGAGGAGTACACGTGGGGATACTATCCATGTTTGGGCGGCGCTTCGACAGGGTTGGATCTGAGTTGGATATTGTGTAAAAAAAATGTTGGAGGGAGTACAAGTGCGAGATACTCTCTTTGTCTCGTTGAGTTGTCAAACTTCTTATTAATGATGATCATTGTGCAAACCAAAAATCGAAAAAACCTAACGTGCCTGTAGTGGGGGCGCCATTTCCATTTTCAACTACATTGGAAAAGTTATATGTGATAGAGATGAGTGTAAATTTTAAATAGAAGAAATTGAAAAATACAAAAAATGAGTGGGTGAAGATACTTTTTTGATAGTTGTAAGGAGTGAAAAATAATAAAATATAACATCTTGTTAGTTGGTTATTCCTTGATTTATGGGGCGGGTTGAAAAAGTTTGTCAGATTTTTTTTTTCTTAAATAATCCGCAAATGTAGAATAAGAGTAGTATGAGAATGATTTATTTATCTTACTCCCCTCAACTTTTATTTAGACATTGATTTAAACTTAAAAACAAAAAAACATTCTTTTAATAAATATACCAAATGCAGACATTATCTACAATTTCCCTTATTTTTTTTATGCGTAGAGAGTTTTGATCCATTTAGGTAAATTTGGATTAATTTGAAAGAAAATCTGCACGAAAGAAATTAATTCATAAATAGAAAATCATTATGAGTGCATTGAACACATTTTCTTTTAATTATTCAAAGTTTTTTTTTTTTTTTTTTTTTTCCAATTGGGGAAATGAGACAAATACCGATTCAAAGTTTAATTTGATCATCAAGTCAATTCATAATTGTTAATGAATTGATAAATTTTGCCAATGAAGATATATGTCTCCTGTAATAGTCAAGTGGTGTGTCCATATGCCTGATCATATTAATAAAACTTCAACTAATTGAGATATATATTGTCATTAAAAAGTTATATATTCAAATGTTTTAGGTTTGTTAGATTAAAAAAAATAATAATTTAGTGAAAACCACCCCTAAGTGAATTTGTTTTCGTAATTAAGAAAAATTTTACCATTTTTTAAGAAGGAAATTGAGAATGAAATAAAATAGTAGGGATAATTTGGTATATTTGACATATATTCGTATGAATATATAGTCTCTTAGTATGCTAAAGTTCTTTTGACAATATTGTATAACAAATGTATGTGAAGGAATCTAAATCTATTGTTCAAGAGAATAGATATTAATTGCTTACTCTTTAAGTAATGGTCAAGCTGGAATAAATAGTGAAATAAATTAAAATATATTTAACAAAAAAGTAGAAAAAAAATGAGCGAATATAATGTAGATATATTTAATTTTATTCTCTATTTAGTACAGGTTGTAGCAGTTGAATATGAGGAAAAATTTATTGCAACAAGAATTATAGTTTGTAAAACATGACTACCAAACATTATTTGATCATGCATAGTTATAAAAAAATTTACAGTTACGACTACAAGAAATTAGTCATTTGCCATGAAAATGTCACATACGATATATCTTCGTCGATGATATAGTAAGATAATCGTCGACGGTGACCATGGTTGTTAGTGATAGGGAATTATATATCTGTAAGTGTTTGGACTAATTTGTACATATCACAGTTATTGTCAAATGACAACATTTATTTGAATGTCAAAAAAACTCATAAATTATTAATTCTGAGTGAACCCATCGTCTCACCTTTACACCACCACTTGTGCATCAGTTTTTTTTTTTTGTTTTTTTTTTAAAATAATGTTATATTTAATTATATATATATATATATAAAAGGTTAATTAAATTTTAAATTAGATTAGGTTTTAATTAGATTAAAACAATTGTTAGTTTTTTATTATTATCTATGTTAGGTTAGGTTGATTAGGTTAGTTTTTTTTTTATAATTATATTTTGAATTAGGTTAGGTTAATTAGATTTGAATTTTTTTTTTCAAAAAAAATTAGATTTGAAATTTGGTTAATTTATTTTAATATTGATATCAAGTTAGTTTGATTTAGATTTGTTAGATTTTAAATTTAGGTTAGGGTAGTTTTTGTTTTGAATTTAGGCCAGGTTGAGTATATATTTAAGAGAAAAGTTTAGGTCTCTTTGGCATGATTTATTGTTAGCTAATTTGATCATATTTTATTTTCTTTTTAATTTTTTTAGATTAGATTTAAATTAGATTAGGTTTGCCAATCGAGCTGTAGCTCAAACGACACCAGTGTACATCTAACGACCAAGAGGTCTTAGGTTCGAGTCTCCCCCACTCCTAATTGTAATCTCAAAAAAAAAAAAAAAAAATTAGGTTTTAATTAGATTAAAACAATTGTTAGTTTTTTTAATTATTATCTATGTTAGGTTAGGTTGATTAGGTTAGTTTTTTTTTTATAATTATATTTTGAATTAGGTTAGGTTAATTAGATTTGAATTTTTTTTTTCAAAAAAAATTTGATTTGAAATTTGGTTAATTTATTTTAATATTGATATCAAGTTAGTTTGATTTAGATTTGTTAGATTTTAAATTTAGGTTAGGGTAGTTTTTGTTTTGAATTAAGGCCAGGTTGAATATATATTTAAGAGAAAAGTTTAGGTCTCTTTGGCATGATTTATTGTTAGCTAATTTGATCATATTTTATTTTCTTTTTAATTTTTTTAGATTAGATTTAAATTAGATTAGGTTTTAATTAGATTAAAACAATTGTTAGTTTTTTATTATTATCTATGTTAGGTTAGGTTGCTTAGGTTAGTTTTTTTTTTATAATTATATTTTGAATTAGGTTAGGTTAATTAGATTTGAATTTTTTTTTTCAAAAAAAATTTGATTTGAAATTTGGTTAATTTATTTTAATATTGATATCAAGTTAGTTTGATTTAGATTTGTTAGATTTTAAATTTAGGTTAGGGTAGTTTTTGTTTTGAATTTAGGCCAGGTTGAGTATATATTTAAGAGAAAAGTTTAGGTCTCTTTGACATGATTTATTGTTAGCTAATTTGATCATATTTTATTTTCTTTTTAATTTTTTTAGATTAGATAACGATAAAAATGTGATCTGTAGGCATGAAAAGATAGTTTGGAGGCTAGAAAATTATATTAATATAATAAAAAAATCATCTCTAAATTTTAAATGATCGATATCACACCCTATTTTAGTAGATGTCTAAATTTTCAATCTAATAAATTCTTAAACTTTTAAGTTCGTCCAATAAGTATAAATTTCAAGTTTTTGTCTAATAGATCTACCATTTCTCAAAAATTAATTTGTTGAATAAATTAACGATATAACACCATAGTATATTATAGAATTGAATATTTAAACTCACATATTGAATAAGTACGTAAAACTCTTCACATTTGTAAGATAGGCAGGACATATATTTCTCTCACTTCTTATCATCAAATAATTTTAAGTTTAAACCTTATATACTGTGTAATATGTTATGTTATTTTAATCTCTACATTTGAAAGTGTTGTGATATACCTTGAATTGTGTGATGCCTCACAATTACTTAGTCTGAAAAACGTTGCCGTCGCCCAAAACGTCGGCAAAACTACGTTGCAAGAGCCTTAGCCGACGTTTTTTCCAAAACGTCGCCTAAGGTATTTTAGGCAACGTCTTTCAAAACGTCGCCTAAGGTGTTTTAGGCAACATTTTTGCAAAACGTCGGTTTTAAGCTGGTTTTTGCAATTTTTCCTAATTTATTGATTTCATTTTTTTATTTTGATATACACATGATATTTCTATAAATCATAAATCAAGTTGAAAGGTAAACTACATCATAACTGAATGAAAAATGCGAAATTTTATAATAACCAAAAAAGTATAAATAAGTTCTTAACTATACATCCATTCAAAGTTTTTTTAAAAAGTATCACAATACAAAAGGTTCCTAAACAAAAAGTTCACTCCATACATTGTTTCCTTGTCCTCAACCATAGGTCGTGCATCATCTGAAAAAATGAAATGAACTATGAGTTAGTTGACAAAAATGAAAAGAAATTATACTTATATAAAAGAAAATTCAAAATTTCGGCAGCATAACGACACCCCATGACTAACCAAAAAATATAATTACACCTGCTTTAACCATGAAAATCATATATAATCTACCATGTGGCTATCTTGGCTGTAGGGTAGCCACAATTCACATAAAATATGCATAATTGTAGAGTTTTAATTACTTACCTAAGTGTAACGTCACGTCCTTTATCTCCTAAACTGCTCCATCATCTCTCGAAGATGACTGTAATTTTCTCGAGATTCATCTCTAGTCTTCTGTAGTTCCTCGCGAGTCAATGCAAGTTCTTTTTCCAGTTCTATGATCTGTCCTTGAGTTTCTTTGAATAGGTCTATGCTCCCTATGAATTGATCACCCTTCTTTCTCTAGAAAAATAAAATAAAGTCGTTAGTTACGAATCATTCGCAATAAAGTATTACACAATGAAGTATTACCTGTTCACGTATAGCCAAGAAAGAATGACTCCCTGCCACGTGATTGTATTTAACATGAGATCTACTTTTTTCAGCCTTCTTTGACTTGGATTTGAATTCCGGGTTCTCACTTTTCCAACACTATTGACATGAGACTTTGCCATTTCCAAAAATTGTTTAACGCCTTCAGCATATTCAACAGACAACCTATTTTTATTTTTTATCCAATCTTTGTTCATCTTCAATCTCTTTCAATAACCACTCTTAGATTCAAGCGTCAAACTATCCTACATGATTTGGACGAATCATTAGAGAGTGGCATTGAAAAAAATGAAGGGAAAGCAACAAAGATAGTAACTCAAAGCAAAGATTGAAAAAAAATGGGAGAATAGACTTTAACTCAAAACAGGAACATAACTTAAAACAAAAAAGGAACATGACCAATAAGAGTAATATCTTTACGATATAAAAGTGTACAATACACAACCAAGAGATCATGAGTTCAAATCTCTTCTTTCCCTAATTATATTGAACTCAAACCAAGGAACATCACTTAAAACAAAGAAGAAAATATTTTAAGTTGAAAAACAAGAACAAAAAAGAAAGAAACACAAGGGACATATGAAAGTTTAAAATGTTTCTTTAAACTTGATGATAGAAAAAAAAAATGTCAAAACCCTGACAATTAACCCTCGGACTTGCACCGGACAAAGATACTCACAACAAAGTTTTTCTCTATTTAGTAAAATAAGAAACTAATAGTTAACATAAAAATATAAGATTTTAATATTAACCTTAATAATTTCTCATGTCTTGAATCAAAGTTTGGAACCTAAAGCGGAAACAAAATATCAATCAAGGGGTAAATCAAACATTGGATATTATAATTGGAAAATAGAACATGGCCAACGAGTTTTTGGTAGTCAAGATAAGCAAGAAAAAATTTCAAATATTAATAAACGAACAAATTTCAAATATAAATTAAAATTAGAACTTTTCAAAATTTGCGTAGCTAAAAGTCACTACTAAACTATTTTGTATGATATAACCAATACTCAAAATGGCTGGGTAGTTGAAAATACACATCCATATGAGAAGAAAAGACACAAAGCAGCCCAAACCCACCATAAAATTTGGGTAAATGAACAACTTGAGTAAAATTCATCATCCCCTAATCAGTTGAATAACGAAGTTTGGTATAGTTTGAAAACTTGCGCATTGTAGATTAGAAATGAAAAATCCAATCGTGAAACTCAACCGTGAAGTTGAGAAGAGCTCTTAGTTTATTTGCAAAATAAAAAGACCATTATCAAACAATGTCTACAATTTTATGAAGAAAAATAGAAGCATATCAATGTCAACAAAGCAACAAGAAATTTGAAAAGTATATAAAAAAAAATTGAAACTACAAGTCGATTGGGCAAATCACTCTCACACTTTTATTTTTTTTACAATTAGAATGAATGGGAAATCTTTTTTTTTTTTTTTTTTTATAGTAGGAAGAAGAAGAGGATTATAGTTCTTGTTTGGGAGGGATTTGGTCCATCCAACCACACCAAATCGTGTTTCTTATTTGAAATTAACTCAATTTATCAACAACAATTTATATTCTAATACAAAAATAAATTTTAAGAAAAGTATATCTTCAACTCAACTCCAAAATTGAAAACAAAAACATGAAAATCATATTCTAACTTGATATCGAAAATAGTGAATTTCAACTCCAAAAGATAGATTCAATCAACGAACCCAAACAAAGCGATTAACTATAAGATTTAGGCTGTGAAAACTTACCCAACAGTCAACCAAACTCGAATACGGCAAGGGGAAAACGACGGATTCGAGGACACCACGAGTCGGGCACAACAGTGGCGACAAACCCACTGGGGACAGTGGCATCGCGGGCTGGGCTGGCAGGGTGGCTCGTTCGCTCTAGAAGAGAGAAAGAGACACGAGCAAGAGGGGCTGCGTCGGGGGCTGGGCTCGGTGGGGCTGCGCGAATGGAGGCTGAGCGGAATGGGCTGGCGGCATGGCTCTTTTGCGCGAGATGAGAGAGAGAGACGCGAGCAAGGAGAAAGGGGCTGGTCGGCGCGAGAGGGATGCGTCGCGGGGTCGAGGGTGAAGGGGTTGGTCGGCAGGGGGTTCTACAGCGGCGCGGTGGAGGTTCGTGGCAGCGGCGGATGCGTCGGCAGATCTATAGTGGGGCTAGGTTTTGGGGTGAGGGAGAAGAGGAAGAAAAAGGAAGAAAAAGGGGAAAGAAAAAAAAATAAAAGAAAAATCGATTTTATTTTAGGCGACATTTTTTTAAAATGTCACTTAAGCCCGGTTTAAGCGACGTTTTCTTTCCCAACGTTAATAAAACGTCGCCTAAGACCTTTTTTCTTGTAGTGCTAATCAACGACCGAGAATTTCGTATTTGAACTTAGACGAATATGTAATTAGATTTATGTTTTCGTATTTGAGTCTATTTTGTAATAGAGTTTTATGAGAATGCACTATACAAACTGTCTTAAAATCCTACCCTCATTTGAGATATTCGATTTTTATATTCTCCTTACTAAAATAGTTTTTTTTCCTCTATCCATAAATGTAGTTAATACATCATAAACAAACCACATAAATCTATATATTTAATTTTCACATATTTTCCTTACAATTTCTTTGATTGTTGTTTCGGATTTGACGACATAAAGTTTGAGAGAAAAAAAATGACACAAACATCACGAAGTCGTACAAGTGGTATTTTAACACATTTTTATTTTACCGAGGGTCAGTGACGCAGTTGGTTATCTTGTCTGGTGTTAATCCATTTTAATTCCACGGTCACGAGTTTGAGCCTGGAAATCGGTATTTGGCTCTCATATTATTTGAGAGCAGTTGTGCCCTCTATGTAGGGCTTGTTGTTCCCCCTCCCCCACTTTGTACTAAAAAAAAACACATTTTTATTTTTTGTATTTGTATATTTAACATATTTTTATTTATTTTTATTTGTATATTTAATATTTAATATTTAATATTTAATTTTTAATTTTTTTCAATCTGCATAAAGTAAGGCAAGCAAATGTTGGGTGGGCATGAAGTGTAAAAGATTAAAATTTTGAATATAAATAAGTATAATACTATGGTCTATAATTTAAAAGTGCAGAAATATTTTAATAAAAAGATGAGTGTGAGAGGGAGGCACATGTGCCCTTCGTACCCTTTGGTATATTAAACTTAAAGAGACTTAACAAGAGATCAATATAAGTTAATCAATTGCTATAACATAACTGAACATATATAGTCAATTTATAATCAATTGGTGTCTTTATACATAACTCAACAAAATTATTCCTCACGCTTAACTTTTTTTTAAAAAAATGCTTGCCAAAAAAAAAACCATATATTAAATAATGCCACCATTAAACCATAATGATGATTAAATAATAGTGAATTTTGAAGTAGAATCTCATATTATTTAATATGGTATTAAAATTTTGTCTGAATTATTGATTCCTCAAATTTGGATATGACATAAGTGTGTAAAATTTAAGTAGGTGATTTGAACTCTTCCCAAATATACAAAAACTTAAGTGGACATTTAATATTAAATTTTAAGTATTTTGGTTCATAAATTGGGATATAATTTATAATAACACAAATTTAAGAGGCCAGGTTGAAAATATTCATCTTATTTCATTAAAAAGAATGAAGGGTGTTCAGTATTTTTAAACAATAATGAATTACTTCCCTTGTATTATCAATTGGTTGTGAGGTAATAAAAGATTATATATATATATATATATATATATATATATATATATATATATATATATATATATATATATATATATATATATATATATATAATTTTTTTAATTAAATAATATGATTGGTAAAACTCCATATTACCTAAATATATATAAACCATTAAGATATATACGACATTCATGGGCCGTTTACTTTCTGGTAATCTGGATAACCGAAATCCTTTGATACCCGGAATCATAGATACCCGGAATGATAAATGTCCGACATTTTTAGATAACCGTGTTTGTTTTGTATGAATAATTTCATGGGTATTAGAGAAACCGTTATGAAAATATCTTAATTACCCTCCTAACTTAATTTACACGTTAATTTATATAATTAAAATTTATATAACATATCTTTTTTTTTATTAATTTAAATATTATTTTATGAAATAAATTTATTTAATAAAAAAACTAAAATAAATTCATTAGTTGAATAAGCAATAAAATTCGCTAAATATAAAAAAAGTAGACAATTATATTTGTAAAATATAAATAAAATTAATTATGTATGGTTAGTTGTTTATACATGCATAATAATCATATACTAAAAAAGAACCTATTATTTTATTTTAAGCTACAAACTACTCATAAAATATGGGAAAAAAAAGTTGATAGGAATTGATAAGATATAATTTTAATAAATATTAAGGGTAAAAATGTCATTCGGAATGCCCTATACATGGGAATCTTAAAATCCCATGTTGGAGGAGGGCATCCAAATGCCTCTCAAATTGGCATCCTAGGATGCCCGGCATCTCAAGATACTCGAAATATTTACGATTCCTGTTAAATAAAAGTGGTAATCCAGATTCTCATTCCATGGGAATCCTGAATTACCATGAAGTGAACTCAATAAAATTTTAAAGTTTCTTATTTGAGTCGCTCAATTTCGTTCTTAAGAAATAATTATAGGTATAATTAAATTTATTTATTTATTTATTTTAAAAGGAAGATATATTATTTAAAAAAACTTTCATTACCAATATTACAACTCTCATCAAAACCCAACCAAAACCTTGGAGAAGCCATTCTTCAACACCCAACGAAGGCCATGAAGAACAGCCAAAACTTCAGCAACAAAAGCTTCGACAGCACCAGCTGGCATCCACACCGTCAAAGCTGCCACACAGATTCCCGAATCATTTCTAATCAACATTCCAAAACCCATTTGATTTTTCTCAATAATACAAAATGCAGCATCTACATTAAGCTTCAAAAAGCCCTGCTGAGGAAGAAGGTATAATTAAATTTTAAAGCATTACATTCATAGCCCTTTTAATGCATTTTAATAGTGTATTATAAATTTCTTCAAAACTTGTATTAATTATTAATAAATTCTAATATTATATTATAAATATTCATTAGTACTAGGAATATTATATAAATAATTATGAGACAGTAATCAATAATACCAATAATTATACCGACAGTGTCACAATTGTTTCATTGTTTGGTTATAAACTAGTATAACACCAGGGTCATAGGTTCGATCCCGAGAATCGAAATTTGTCCCCCCTCCCCCGATATATTCTCAAAAAATAATAATAATAAATAATACCAATAATTATCAAATCGTTTAGGCCCATGGCTATAACACATTGGGCTTAAAGTCATTGGGGCTCAACAGTCCAGCCCATCTGTCGTCCTTGATTATTTTACCTCCCAATGGATTAGGACAGTTTTCATGTGTAAGCACAAGATTTTTATTTTTATTTTTTTGGAAAGCTTTTTATTTTACAAGTTTGGTTAGTTATTTTTTTTTTCTTTTTGAAACAAGTTTGGTTAGTAAATTTTAGACTTACATTTTCAATTTCATCCATTTAAATCTTGAATGTAAATAAATACTGTAAATTAATCCTTGAAAGTTAAATAAAAACCAACCAAGAAGACAAGCATTACATACATTACAAATATGCTTGAATCTAGAATCTAGCCAAAAAATCAAGTATATGAAAATTCTTTGAATTTAAAAACATAATTTCAAAACCATCAAAGATGATTTAAGAATGTTGATAATTTTTCATCTCCCATTATTGTTGAATTAAAAATTAAAAAACATAACAATGATAACTAGTTAGAGAATATTAATTACACGTTCTATTTTGCTTTTGTGTTCATAATCATAATTTTTCTTTTTTTTCTTTTTTTAAAGAAAAGGTATTAGTAGATTTTGGAAAGACAAATTAAAAAAAGAATATTTTTTAGTGCAATAACAGGTTGAGCTTTTCAAATCAAATATTGGAGATGACCCATTCTTAAAATTTAATGGAAGACATGGACATTGTACATTTGAGAGAATATGGACTAAAATATAGATAACATCTAGGATAAAAAAAATGGGTATTTTAACACAATTATTTTTTAGGAAAATGGTAAGAAATGGCTAAATTTAGAGAATAAATAGAGGGTATGACTACTTTGTCATGCACTTTAAATCGATGGCTAAAAAAAATTAGGAGGAAAAATGAATAATTCTTTTCCCAAAATACCCTTTTATTTCTTTTTAGTTTAGGTGTTTAAGAAATTTAAAAAAAGAAAAAGAAAAACAATTTTCCCCTAAATCTAAGCATAACAAACCAATTTTCTTTTATAATATTTCATTTTTCCTAGATTTAAGCATAATTAACTACTTGTTATTTTATAATATTTCAAAATTAAAACACTAATAACATTTAATTAAAAACATATCCCTAAGATTTTGGGATATGAATACAAAAAATGAAAATCATCATCACCAAAAAATAAAATAAAATAAAATATCACGTTCAATCAAAGTTGTCGATCACGATGTACAATGAATGTAACATAGCGCATACTGATAAATTGTAGGGACTACATATGCAAGGCATCATTTAGGAAAATAGAAGTAGAGTCAGGAGTGATAGGGGACATATGAACATATTCAAGGGGCAAGCGAACAATGTATTCTAATGAACCAATTCATACTTATGTACACATTCCAAACAAGAGTAATAGTTATATCACAACAAGAACAGATAAACACATAACATAAATGAGGTTTCAATCTTACATATATATATATATATATATATATTTAGGTAATCCATTAGGCAAAAACTAATGTTGTAAACCTCCAAACAAAATGCACTAGGTCAAGGTACAGAAACTGTAAATTTTCTATGTTTCGTGCATTACGTAACTGATCCATCGCATGTTCATAAATCATGATGTACAATGGATGTACAAACATAGCGGATACTAATAAGTCGTAGGGTCTACATATTCGGTGCATAATTTCAGATCCGTCGCATGTGCTTAATTTTGAGCCACTTGAACTTAATTCTGATCTTACCTTTGAAGAGAAGTTTGTGCCAACCGTGACGAAAATATGCACAAACTAAAAAAAAATCAAAGAAACAACGTTATTCACAAAATATATAAATAAGCAATTGCCTATTGTCAACAATGTCTAACTTATGAAAAACAAAAAACAAAGAAACAAAGTTATTCAACGAATATACACAAGCAACAACACTAATTTAACTAAAATATGCATCAATACTCTGTACATAATACGTGTCAACAATAACTAACATAGAATATGTACAAAATAAGTGCAACTAATGTCTAACATATGCAAAATAAAATAAAATAAATAAAGAAAAATATAATTCCTAGGATTTTATTAGGTATAAAATGCTTGTCAACCATGTCTAACATATGAAAAAAAGGTATTAAAAAAAAAACAAAATAAAAAAAAACAAAATTCCAATAAAGTAGGAATTCAATTTTAGATGTTAATATCTTTAAAAACCAGAGTCATTCGAAATTTGGAAGAAAAAATGTGGGAGCACAAAAAACGATTTAAAAGCCTATATCGGAAACGTTTATATCTTCAAAATCGTGACTCCAATGCCGATCCCTTTCAAACTCTCGAGAATCAGAGCCAAACAAAATGCATGCATTTCTCTTGCGGTCGAATTTTTCAACGCAACCATATCATTAATCGCAAATACATGAGTGAAAGGTTTTCGAGGGGTTTTCAACAGGAATAAAGAATCAAAATGATTTTTCCATCTTCTTCAAAAATGAATATTTAAGGTGTTCATAAAACTCAAGCTCAGGTATCATTCTCAACCATCTTTTTATTTATATTTAACAAAACTTACAATAATCACACCAACCAATGAGAGTATGTACGACTTATGGAAAGAAGATGTATAACTATATTTGTGAACATTAAGAACAAAATTTTTAAATTACGCATAAATTTGTTTAATTTTCAAAATTCCTGATTTCATGGTATTTTTTTAATTAGTTAGATTAGTTTAGATTTTTTCTAGATTAAAAAAAGTAGTTACAAATAATCTATTTAAAATTAATTAAAAAGAAATTATGAAATGTAGGAGGGGTATAATTGTAAACTACTTTCCATATTAAAAATTAATTAAGATTTGAAAATAAAAAAAGACACAAATTTAATTAGTCATAACCCTAATTAATTTTTAAATTCTAGTCATTTCGGTGGTTATCCTTTTTTTTTTTTACATCACTTCAAACCAAAAAGTTGCCAAAGGACCAAACAGGCTGCCCATCTAATACTTGTTGAGGCCCAAAAGCCAATATTGATCTTTGTTCTTTTTTCTTTTCAAATTTAGGCACAAATTTTAATTATAAAGACAAAACATAGTCTACAGATTTGTGTTTTGAAATCTTATAGACTTGGTAACTCAAACATGGTTGTTAAAAAAAATTAAGACATTTTACAATTATTTAGAATATGCATTACATATATAATATAAGTTTTTTCTTTCATTTTAATCAACCATATGAAGTACTCCAAAAAAAAAAATCAAGCATATGAAACTTTAAAAATATTAAGACATTTTACAATTATTTAAAATATGCATTGCATATATAATATAAGGTTTTTTCTTCATTTTAATCAACCATAGAAAAAATGGTGTATTTTTTTTTAATGAATTATGTATATTGCATAGTTACGAATATTAAACAAAAAAACTACCTATCCATAATTACTCTAGAACCACATTGATACATGATGAGTATACGGTAATGTCTTAATAATTGATTGACTATTGAATGACTAAAACTTTTGAAATAAATTTTGATCATGGGAGATGAAAAAAAAACCACATAAAGGAGAAGATGATAAAGGGACATGCTTAAAATAGTTGATACTGAAAAATAGTCCTCCAAATTTCAATGATAATACTTATTGCCCTCTTTATCCCGTGAAAACATTAAAAGTGTACATAAATTAATGTCACGAGTGAGTCTCAAACTTAAGACCTTTAGAGGAGTATATTTTAAGCTTAAATTTTTTACTAGCGCCCCATTTTTTTAAGAACGAATTCTGATTTTTATCTAATCTCTATGTTTCAAACTTATATATTTTTACTGCTGATATTTCAATAATCTACTGATGTGTTTTAGTTAGAATTCGAATTTAAAACGAAAAGTATTTTTACCTCTTTTTTTAAAACAAGGGTAACTATGCCCATTGCTAGACCAGACATAAAAAATATCGAAGGAATAATGTTACAGGTGAATTTCAAATAGAACCTTAAAGGAAATATACCTTCAAAACTCAAGTTTTCAACTATTATACCATCGTGATTGAAATGTTGAATTTTGAAGACGTATACCAAACGCACCGCTTTGATAGGCGCCTTTCTCTGTAGGTCTAAACGTATGAATTTAAAAAACACAAAATTCGAATTCCGAGTGCAATGAAGGTCGAATTCTAGGGTTTCTCTCGAGCTGAAGCTGTAAGTGATTTTCCATGTTCTTCATTTTCTGGAATTTCGTTTCTATTGATCGCATCTGTTTACGGTTCTTGCATATTGATTCTCATTTGATTTTGTCCTGTTTATGCCGATGTGAAATGTGCCTCTTATTGTTTCCAGTTTTAGATGTGCTTTGTTGTGGACAATCATGGCTGATTAAGAGGCAAGTTCTTGTGCTCGTATTTCATGGTTGAGGGCTCTCTGGCCGCACATGGACCCCTTTTGTTCATTTGTGTGTTCAATGACCCAATGTGTTGGGCTCATTCATGACATTTTATCTTAGGTTTGTTGGGCTCAATTTAGTTCCCTGCAATTTTTTTTTGAAACAAGGATAACCACGTCCGTCCTTAGGCTAGGCGCCAGGAGACATCACAGTAATGTCACATGTGAGTCTCGAACCTAGGACCTTAGAGGGAGCATACCTTCAAAGCTCAAATCTTTAACCACTGTGCCACCCCTTGAATATACTACATTTTTTTTTTTTTTGAAATAAAGGTAAACACGCCCGTCTCTAGGCCAGGCACCAAAGACATCGAAGGAATAATGTCACAGATGAGTTTCGAACTCGAGACCTCGAGAGAAACATACCCTCAAAGCTCAAGTCTTCAATCACTTTGTCACCTCTCGGGGACAGTTCACTGCATTTGATAATAGAGGAATTATAAAAGTTTGAGGTTGTTTTTTTAATTGGAAGATAGCAGTTTTGACTTTTGAGGATGTTCATTTTAATTGGCATTTAGAAACTAAGAGGTGATGAGTTTTATGCATATTGGTCATCTTCTTAGGAATTTATTTTATATGGTTTCCTTGATATCCAAATATTGTAGGGTCACTTAGTGAGAATAGTTCAGTTGTGCATAAGCTCGCTCGAGGATACTCACAGATATCGTTTATTTATTTGTTTATTTTGTAGTGCTATTCGTTCAGCATGTTCAGTTTTATCTGTGAGTGCTTAATTACTAAGGAAGAAGAAGCTAATACTCTCGTGTAATAAGAAATTGGAAATACTATGATGGTCAAAGTAAAACAATAGAGAACGACTTCAAAGACCGACCTTGTGAAATCCTTCAATCATTTGGATTTTGGAACTAGATTTGGATGGACAGATTGATTTTTCTTTTCCCTCTCTTTATGTACATTTTTTTAATTGGAAACGTGATTTTTTCTTTTGATGCATGAAAAAGTTACCAAAAGTCCAATCGAGACAAGATTCAAAACTAATTTCATTGAACTGCCAGTGATTAATCAAAATGGAGACTATGAACCACCATGGGTATTCTAATGGTCTAAAGAACATTAACAAGCCAGCGGATTGTGGTTTCAATCCATGGAGACCACTTACTTAGGAATTAATTTTCTATTGATTTTCTTGATATTTAAATATTGTAAGGTCAGATGTATGTTTTGGGAGAATAGTTCTATGCATTGTCGGGATGCATGAATTAAATCAAGAGTTTGGACATTAACTTTTTTTTCTTTGGATTTTTTCAGTCGCGAGTGCATCCGTTTCTTTATTTATTGCTATTAACATGGTTCAAGATAACACAAATGAAGGTTACTAGGTTAGGTACTCTTGTCCTTCACTGTATACAACTTAAAATATGTTAGCTATGTGCATTTGCTATACAGTTGAAGCTCAATTTCTTTTTCAACTTCCAAGAGTGGAAGGTTTGATGTCAATTCATCTTTATTATGTTAGGGAGCAGTTTAGTAAATTAGCCCATTTTAATCAAACATAAAAGAATCCTTACTTCTGTAATTTGATCCCCAAGGGTTGACCTCGGTAGACTATTTGAGTCTCCAAGATATGCTTCCTTGGAAGTCTCAGGTTCAAAACCCATAAGCAGTGTTTTAAATGCGCACTTGGTCGCCCGCCTAGTCGCAAGGCCGAGCGCGCTTAATAAGGTATGCAATGTGCACCTTTTGGCGTCTTACGTGAAGCCCCGAGCGCGCAAAAGCTGCACGCCTTGTGGGTTTTTGTGTTTCCTTTGTATTTTTTATTATTTTTACCTCAAACCTTTGTATTTAGCGAGATCCCTATATTAAGTCATTCAGAGCGAGATAATTGATTCAAGACATTCCAATGCCTTAAGTAACTTAATTCTTCAACTCACAAAGACAACATTCACTTTAATGAATGGTAATAGTTGAATCTTATGCATTTTTTATATATATTCTTAATTAAACTTTATTTCTTTCCCTGAAAATGATGGTTAATAGTTAAATGTTATGTAAGTTTTATATATTATTCTTGGTTAAAACTTCATTTATGTCCATGAAAGTGTTTTTTATTGTATATACACACATAAAAAAATGTGTTTCTTTTATATAGTGCCCTTAAGTAAAAAGCACGTGCCTTTCGTTGCGCCTCAGGTCTCAGAGGCTAGAGGGCGTGCGCCTTGGGCTTTTTAAAACACTGAGTGAGCGTAAAATCTCTTGTTGTCTTTTGGGTTTGGACCTTTGGACGGGTGCAGGTGTCTCTGGATATGTAGTGAAGTGAAACTTTGACTCCCCAGTTGTAAGAAACAAAACTTAATTCTATGATTTGAGATAATTTATTTATTTATTATTTTTTTTCCCGAAATAGCTCAAGGGAAAATACTTATTGTTTTGTTTGTTTGTTTTTGTTAAATATCCATGAGTGTCCGAACAACTATGAGAACTTCATGCCCCTCAACTATAATATTCTTAGGCTCATTCTTGTTTTTCAGTTTCTTGTTTTAGGCTTTTAGCCCTTAACAACAAGACGCCACTGTTTATTTCTTTATTCAATGTTGTTTTGCACATGGTTTGAAAATCATCTAAATGGCTCCATATTTCAATCATAATCAATATGAGGAAGAAGCAATAATTCATTTTCTACTCTTTAACATGTTTAATGATGTGAAGAATATTTTTCATTTTGTTGTTGAAAAAGTTGCTTGTAGCCAAAATATCAAAAGCCAGTCCATTGGACTTGTATACTATCTTCATTTGTATTGTTTTTGATAACTTGATCATTGTAGCTTTGTCATTATGCACTGATCATTGTTGCTTTCATACTCGTTCTTCCGTGGGTTCAATTATTCCCCTCTTCACTTGTATTATAGGTACATGAGTATGGCTGCATATGACAAAGGTGAATGATTATGGCTGTAAAAGAAGAAATCTCAGTAGAAATTCTTGACGTATGAATTCGAGAAAGCTGTAATCACAAATCATCTCATCGACAACAATGCGGCCCCCCGTTCACAAGCCAAGGGAGATTCCTATTGTTGCCAGGTGGAATCTTTTTTACAAACACGATTATTTTCACTTTGCCTTTCAATATGCCACTGATCAATAGGTAGCAATTATATTTCCATGGCCAATCATTGATATCCTCCTTGTCACTTTTTTATGCTTCCTAAAATATAAGCAGTATCATATTGGATTCAAGAGGATGTTTCTTCAGTAAACTGATGTCGTTTTCTGTGCTTTTGAAACTGTGGCTCTGATGTTAACTGCTCTCCTATTATATTCTTTGATTAATTGTGGCCACCTATAAAATGAATGTGAACAAAGATTGGTGGCCCTCATTTGTGCTGGATAAAGAGATCTAGTAGCTTTATTAGTCACTGGATAAAGTAAATGCCTTTTGCTTTTCCTTAATTATACATCTTTTGTAAAGCTCTCTACATAATAGCATGATCTTATGAGGAGACTTTCCTTCCCCTTCAATATTATGAGCTTTAGGTAATCTTCTTAAAGGGTTGATGCATGCTAGAAGCTTACTGGTGGGGAGTGAGTGTATTGAATTAATAGATATTGTGTCAACCAGAGCAATAACTCAATTGACATAAGTATGTGTCTATGACAAAAATTTCATGGGTTCGAATTTCTCCACCTCCAATTGGTTGTTGAATTCAAAACTAGTAGATATTAAAATAGTGTTGAGATGAAGAAGGTTGAGTCACTGTAGATGATGCTATTTTGGTGTCATTTATCCTCTAAAAGATAGGTTTTGGATTATTTATTTAGGACTTTAGAAGATTTTGAGGATCCAATTTGTTAACACAAGAGTCATTCTTGATTCACCTCATGAAAAATTTCCCCCCAAAGAAGGATGTGAGAAAAGAAAGTAGAAATATTTTGATTTGTGAATAGACACAATGTTGGGAGGAACTCTTTCCTCCAGTAGATCTTTTGGGTTAAAGTTGGATTTTATTCTTTGGTAATCAGTATAAATAGTCAATAGTGCCTGCTTAATATAAGCAAATCTAAAGAGGATTATTAGAACACCAAAAAGTGAAGCCAGCAATGATAAGAAAGCCATAAAGCAAAAGAAAAAAAAAAGGGTTTGAAATTGACTTCCATCTCTTAATTATGCCCCACATTGATCTCATCTGGATCACTTAGAAACTTCCTTGCTGGTCTAATTCCCTTGCTCTTGCTGCTATTAGGATAAACAATAAAATAAGTTTATTTTTTAAACTAACAACAAAAAGAACTTGGTTTAAGTAACCTGAACTTTATGGATTATATCAAGGAATATGCTATGAAAATTGGGGATGGTATGCCTTGGTTATTTATTTATTTTGAGGGGTCTTGAGTTCAATTCTTGGACTTGGTTATTTATTTTTATTCATGGAGGAGAAGATTTGGCCTTTTAGTTGAAGGGCATATGTCTCAATAAATTGAGTTATATTCAAGTAGTTATATATTCGGGTTATAACTGAACAATTAGGCATTCAAAATAAGAATTATAATAATAAATTCATTTTATTATGATCACTTACTCAAAAGTTAATTTCTTCCTAGTTTTTTCGACAATCAAATATAATAGATTGAGATAGTTAATACATAAGAATAGTCAACGTATATGTAAATTGGTCTAAAAACTCATAAATATTTTTTTAAAAAAAATTTATTCCAAATAAGTTCTACAAGTGAATGGTATAAATGAAGTATGAATTTATAATATCGGCCTACTAGTAGTCAATGGGGCCAAGGAAAAACAAATGGGCTTAGAAGGAATGAGTACAAGCATAGTACCTACTAAGAGTTTAAAGCTCTAGGACTTTATTTTACTATTCAAATATGGTTAAGTTTATTCCTTCAAGGTCCTAGGTTCGAGTCTTACTTGTGACATTACTGTTTCGATGTTTCTCAGTACTTAACCTAGGAACAAGTATAGTTATCCTTTTTAAAAAAAAAAAGAATAGTAAATTTAGATAGTTATTGAGTATGATCGGTCGATATGTGATGTGCGAGCAGAATGGCTCATATCCTACTACCTAGTGAGATTATATGTTTGATTTGACTTCTCGAGAAAATGATGTTTGGCTGTCATGGTGTTTTTTTAGTTTGATGATGGATCATAATCACAAATTAGATTGTGACAACCAAATGGAAATTAGCTGCTTTCATTCTCTTAAAGAGTAGAATCTAATGACAAGCTAAACTTAGTGGATTGAACATCATAAAAGTTATTAAAAAGGAAATTCCACTTAGTCTTGAGAGGACATTAGATTCGTTTAGGATTTGTTTAAAAAAACAATTTTTTTGAGTAAGCATAAGAGAGGTAGAATTGAACCAAAAATATAGTGGTTATTAACACATCACTATTTCTCTTGAACAATGTTGACTTTGACCGGTTCCTTTGGGATTCACAATTTTGTTCCCATAAAATAGTTATAATAAGGAATTTGCAAATTTTTTTTATTAATTTTAGGTTAAATTATAAGTTGAGTCAATAAATTATTAAGTTAATATTTATTTAATCGCTAAAATTTAAATGATGTCAAATTGGTAAAAAGAACTTTTAAAATTGTATTTATGGGATTTTTAACAAAAAAGTTTTTTTAAAAAATCTACTAGACAATATTCAAAATTCATAAATTTATTAAAAACTTGAACCAAATGAATACAAACTTAAAGTTAAAGACTAAATTTAAAAGAAAAAACATAAATCATATCCAACTAGGCAAGCTTAAAAGTATGCAAGAAAATTTAATGCTACCTTTGGTGCAACCATTGTTTATTGCAGTGTAGGATCGACTTATAGCAATTACTAATAGACTTAAAGGTTGATCTCATATTTATCGTAAAGTAGTATTTATCTACACATAAATGTGTAGGGTGAATATGTTTATTGTCCATGTGACACAAATATTTACCACATATTACAATATAAAATTAATAAGACATTAAGACATTAAAAAATTAAATAAATATGTGGCAAATGCTTATGTCACATGTATAATAAGCATACCCACACTACTAAGCGTAGGTAAGTATTACTCTTTATTGTATAAAAAAAAATCTAAGCCTCTAAAATTAAAAAATATTGGTTTTAAAATATCTAATCATATCTCAATTTCATTTTGATTGGTCCGAACCATTTAGATTTAATATGAGAAAACGTGGACATATTTCAAAATCAATTGATAATAAGAGGAATATTTCATTTTTCTTATATATGGTTAGATATTAACATTCTCGTCCCACCTTATTTCAATGAAATTTCTCATTTAGTTTTGCAAAAGATTGAAACAAAATAAAAATTTTCTTTTTTCAATGAAATTTCTATTTCTCATTTAGTTTTGCAAAGATTGAAACAAAATAAATTTAAAAAATGAGAATCTCTATATGCATTTTTTCTAACCATCCATCTCTAGTTGGTAGAAGTCTTTGAATTCAAAATCCATTAATTTATAGTCTATTGAAAGAAAGTAGAAAAAAAAAAGTAACTAAAAGAAATATGGTACGTGGGAAAGGAAAATGAATTTTATATTAGAACTAGTATTCACACGTGTGGTCCCCCAAAGAAAATTTAGAACCCTAAAAAAGAGAAAAAAAGAAAAAGAAAAAAAAAGAATAGCTCACGTGTAGGGTTCAATGCACTTACTAAACTGTAATAATGTAAAAAAAAATCATCATTAGCCATGCAGGGCTTTGTTATTATTATATGAAATCATTATAAATGACCTCAGAAATAAAGCTTTGTGGTTGTGCCCCATTAAATCAAAACCACCCTTTTCTATTTGATTTTCCCCTTTTACCCTTCCCTTCCCCTTTACACCCTTTTTCTTCTTGTGGGCCATTTCGGTAATTCCATCTCTTTTCAATTTTAACCCTACATAATTCTAGGGAGGCTCTCCTTTTCTAGCCAAACCAAACTTATTTGAAGTCTAACTATAATAATTTTCCAAAGAACAAGATTAATGAGGTATTTTAGACTCTTTTTTTTTAATTTAAAAAAGCAAATTTGTCTTTGTTTAGTTTGAGTTAAATTTAACCAAACCTTAAATTCATCTAACTTTTTCTTTTTTTTACTATTCTAATTTGTCTTTTTATTTATTATTATATTTTCAATGTGAGATAATACGTTTAAAAAAAAATTAAAAAGTTTAAAATTTTAATATCAATATATATAATCGTGTAATAAAAAAAATTACAAGTTCAAAATTTTCATGAATCATATCATAGTTAAATTAAAAGAAAATGTAAATTTAAAATTAAGTATAAGTTAATTTCGACTAAATTATTGTTTATCTATTCTTTTGTTCATCTTCACCATAAATATAAATATATATTTATTTATTTAAATTCATCTAAACTATTATAAAGATGTAAATCATGATCAAACAAGGGATGGATATCCAAAAAAAAATCAAACACTGGATGTGATTTTAAAATATGATGATAAAAAAGATTAGGAGGGCTTATCAATCAAAAAACAAGAACTAGGATTGTAAATCCAAAGATTTCACATGTCTTACATCAATGCTGTCCAATCCAAATCAATTGGTCAACTTTGTAACTCCATCTTCCTCTCTTAGGTCACACATAATCATGTCTCTTTTTCTCTTATATGTGTATTTGAAATTTGATTGAATGAAATAGAGAGAGAGAAATATGATTTTCTTTTTTATTTATTTATTAAAGGGCCATTAGGATTAGGATTTTAGGCAGTTGGGGCTGTAGTTTCATAATTATTGTTAATTATAGGGGCCAAAATGAAACAATTGCTTGACATGATGATGGGTAGTGTAAGTGTTCATCAATGCCCTTTCTTCCTCATCCTCTCATGCAAATTCTGTCATCCCTATTTATGATCCAACCCCATCTTACCATCATCATCCCTCTTTCTCTTAGACCCCTTCATATATCTCCTACTTATTTCATATCTCGTATCGATATGATATTATGATTCCAATCTAGATATTGAATTAAATTGAACATTTGAGTTAAGGAATAATTGTGTTTAAATAGAATGAAAGTAAGAATCTTCATATCAAACAAAATTGATATATCAGAAATTATGAAATTTATGGTTCGAGTCCTTTAATTCTAAAATATACTAAAAAATAGAGACCTTTTAATTTAGATATTAACGATCTTCATTACTCTTTCTCATTGTATTCACTCGTTGGTATATTATAATGACTTTAATAGGGAAGGTATGAAAATCATTAAATTTACCCATGTTTTGTAGTTTGAACTTTTAGGTTTTCTAGAAGTTGTTGTTATGTTAGAAACTATAGTCAAAACTTTAACAAGAGTGCCAACGAGAATGATAGCTAAAAAATATCAATGTATACTTTGTGAACTAAAAAAAAGTCAAAAGTTCAATCTCTCATTTATTGTTGAACTAAAAAAGAATTAAAAATTAGTGATATTTTAAAGTTAAATTACAAGTTGAGTTTCTAAAATTTTAAATTTGTGTTAAATAAGTCTTTTTCACACACTATTCACATTTTTATGTCTATTAATAGATTTAATGCTCCCAAATAAATAAGAGTCTAATATCAATTTTAGGATCGAATATCATAGTATTGAATTGAATTTTCATTTAGAAATGTTCATTTTAACCGCATGGCTGAGCCCCGTGGGGACCCGTCAAGGACGGTGAATCCCCGATTTAATGGTGAATGAAGGAGTGAGTGAGGATCATTTTTTCCCATTAATAAAACGGGGAAGGGAATATAGCCCCATCCCTGCCCTTGCTCCGAAACAAAATTAAAATTAAAAAATATTTATAAAATATATTACATATAAACTCTAATTTTAAACATTTCCTCTTCTAACCTAATATTTAATTTTCTCTTTCTAATATGTTTGTCAACCATTACAATATATTTATATGTCATTCTTAACCTTTCATTTATTTTTATCCAAAAAAAAATCCATTTATTTTTTTTATTTTCCCTCTAATTTAGAAAAGAATGCATATGTTATATATTTCAGGTAAAGTATTCCATTACTTTATTTTTATAATTCAAATTAAAAAGCAAAAAGTTATCAAAGTATCTATATATATATATATTTACAAATATAAATTTAAAGAAAAAAAAAGTGGAAAATTTTCGTGGGGGAAAAATTCAAGGTTCCTCGTCTATTTCTCATAAGGATTCGCCATCTCCATTCTCACGAAAAAAAATGGTAAATTTTGTAGGGATGGAGATTACATTAGATAGTGAGAATGGGAACAGGAAAGTCATGCCCCAGCCCCACCCCACCTTGTGGACATCTCTAATTTCCACGAAGCAATGAAACATCAAGCCACTTACCCTATTAATAGATTTGTTAATTTTGAAAAATGTCAAGCATTTTAAATGTCTATTTACACTAATTTAACCTCTCAACTATGAAATTAAAGATTGAAATAAGAAGGGTTGATTTGAAAACAAAAGTTGAGTAGAAATTTGCAAGTTGGGGGTGGAATTTAAGAGGGGGATGATGTAAGGATTACAAGTTTGTGAATGGGAAGAGACCCTTTATTTTTAGGGCATGTCATGATTGGTTTGGTGCAGACCCAATTTATAACCCTTTAGATTCATTGAGGCTATTAGCCCCCAAATTTACTTCTTTTTGCAGACCTTCCCCTCTTCCCTATCATAGCTTTGATGAATTTTGGATTTTGAAAGAGATGGGTTTTAAAAACACAACTCAACTTTGACCTGTAAAAATATGATCAAAATTTTAGCAATTTCCAAGGCCAAAATTATTACTCTACTTCCCCCATCATGTCAATATATCTATAAATAGAAGTTTTCAACTTTCATATGAATCCAAACTTACTTAAAAATGTTCGAACTGTTTTTATTTGAGTTAAAATATTTAATTCTATTTACCTTTAGAGGTGTTTGTTTTAAGAGGTAGAAGGTGTTCTTCAACTCATCTCATCTCATTTTTTCTCTCCTCTTTTTCTTTTTTTTTTTTCTTTTAATTTAAAATTTTTCATCTTTTTATTTATATATATATTTACTTATTTTATTATTTTATGTTTGATATATTATTTTATAATAATATTATTATTTTAATATACCAATATATACTTATAATAATTATACTATTATTATATCAAATGTTTATTTAAATATATTTGAATTTTAAAAATTAAAATAAATAGATATATATTATCTCTTAATTTTTATATTTTTATTCATTTTTTAATCATCTTTAATAACAAAAAAATGTTATACAATTTCAATTG
Source organism: Sicyos edulis (assembly GCA_036507275.1). Lineage (NCBI taxonomy): Eukaryota > Viridiplantae > Streptophyta > Magnoliopsida > Cucurbitales > Cucurbitaceae > Sicyos > Sicyos edulis. The sequence continues at coordinate 42,953,082 of CM071847.1, read as the reverse complement.
TTTAGAGATATACTATAAATATCATATTTAAAAATTAATAATTAAAAGTTATGTGTTTATTTTTAATATTAACAATAAATATATCAATTTATTATTAAAATAAAAATTAAATTTAAATAATTTAATTGAATTTTTATTCGTAGTTTACGATAGATTTAAAAATATGAACTTATTTTCAATAAACTTAAAAATATTAAACTTATTTTGTTTTTTAAAAAAATGAGATTCAAATTTCATACTCTTATATTCAGCGTTACACTTTGAAATAATGGTAAGAGTAGATATATTTATTTTTGAAAGGATAAATTAATTTAAATAATGTTGAGAGTCTTAATTGTCTATACAAAAAAATAACTATAAATTTCAAAACTTGTATGAGTCATAGAGATTGAGATCTATTCTACCAAATAAAAAAAACAATAAATTCCAAAATTTGAGGGATATTTTATTATTTCCATGTAATAATTATTATCAAAATGTGACCGTTCTCTTTTAACTACAAAAAAATAATAAATAAAAAATTTTATGGGTGTCTATGGTTCCTTAGAAGTATCAATGACTAATGAGATAAATATATTTAATTTATTATTACCTATTAATTAGTGTATTTTATTAACAATTCTATTAAGTAAGTGTGAATATGAATATGAATTTATAAAAAGTATAAGAAAATAATTTTTTTTAAATAAAATAAAAATTGCTATCAAGATTTTATAATGACTAGTTTAACCAAATTTTTTAATTTTTATTTGTTAATAAATAGAATCTTGGTATTTTTTAATTTTTTTTATTATTTAAGTCTAACAAAATTTTTTAAAAAACGTTATTAACGATGTACAAATATTTTAGATTAGTCAAACTTTATTTTGGTCGTGAGAAAAAAAAAATTTCTCATAATTTTTTTTAATTAAACAATATTTAAGTATGAAAGATTATAAACTTTTAACCTCATGGTTAATGTCATACATAATATCATTGAAACTATGTTTTTTTAATAAAAACATTAATATGATTAAGAGTGCTTAACATTAAATTTATATTACTTACATTTTATTTATGATAACAGTTATATTTACATACTTATTATATTGATAGTTAAATATTTGAGAATAATTATTTCGAAAAAAAAAGAAAAAGAACAATTTTATTGTAAAAAAAAATATAAGAACATATTTTTTTTATAAAAAAAAAACATATTTTAACATCTCATCTCCTCCCCTTCCACCCCAAATAAGATTTTTCTGTCATCTCATCTCATCTCAAACAAGGTTTTTTGCTATCAAATATTTTAGATTAGTCAAACTTTATTTTGGTCGTGAGAAAAAAAAAATTTCTCATAATTTTTTTTAATTAAACAATATTTAAGTATGAAAGATTATAAACTTTTAACCTCATGGTTAATGTCATACATAATATCATTGAAACTATGTTTTTTTAATAAAAACATTAATATGATTAAGAGTGCTTAACATTAAATTTATATTACTTACATTTTATTTATGATAACAGTTATATTTACATACTTATTATATTGATAGCTAAATATTTGAGAATAATTATTTCGAAAAAAAAAGAAAAAGAACAATTTTATTGTAAAAAAAAATATAAGAACATATTTTTTTTATAAAAAAAAAAACATATTTTAACATCTCATCTCCTCCCCTTCCACCCCAAACAAGATTTTTCTGTCATCTCATCTCATCTCAAACAAGGTTTTTTGCTATCAACATCTCATTTGTAGCCAAATACCTCCTTAAGGCTGTTTATATTTTTCGTACTTAAATATCTATTGGGTCCGTATCTTTTAAAATCAAATGTCTTTCCCTCATTTTAATAATAATCAATAAAAAAATTATTTGTGCTATAACAAAATGTGATTAAAATTTATTTTGGTCTTTATGTAAAATTTATTTTGAAAAGAAAATAATCAAAAAAAGAAAACTCAACATACACAAATCAATCAAAATTGAGTATTATTTAATAAAATTTTAGGTCTAAAAGTGTTTAATTCTTATACAAAATAAAAATTTCACTCCAAACCTAAAACTAAAAAGATGTTTTCTACCAGCTTGTAATCCACTTTCTCCTAATTTGTACTAAAAAAAAAAAGTTTTCTACCTTATAAATTTGGTTTCAATAATTCTAAAGAAATTTAGAGTTAGTTTCTATTGTTTGGAAAACTAGCTAGACTTTAGTCTCTATTATGAGAGAGTTATACTTTATTCTCTTTGATTTTAAAATCTAAAAGGTAGTCTTTATACCAAGGGTCAGTAACACAGTTGGTAATCTTGTCTAATCGGTATTTGACTCTCATATTATTTAAGATTAGTTGTGCTTTCTATGTAGGGTTTGTTGGCCCCCCTTCTCTCATTATGTACTAAAGAAAAGGTAGTCTTTATAATTTAATAAAATTTAAAAATTGTTTATGAAATTTAAGCTTACAACAACTGTTTTACTCTACATTTTTTCTGATTTGAATATCTATATCTTACCTATATTTTAATAAACAAAACCAAAATTTGTAAAAAAAAAGTAGCTTTCAAAAACTTGTTTATGTTTTTTAAATTTGATTAATATTTTCCTACTTTATTAAGGAAGAATAGATACATTGTAGGAAAGATGGAGCAGAAATTTGAATAGAAATAAACTTAAATTTCATAAACAAAAAACAAAATGATTATTAAACGAGGCCTTAGTTAGCTACTCCTGTTATATAAGTCTCATTTCATATGTTTTTATTTGGTTGGTTTCAAAGAAATTTCAAAAGGGGGGAAAATGGTTTTGTACTCTAAAAATTTTGAGTGAAGTTGTCTCTTTTCTATATTTTAAAATCAAACCGTTTAATATTTTACATTTCAAAAATATTAAATTTTAACCTTTATATGGGTTGATTTTTTAAAACTTGTTTTCTTTTAAAATTTAAATATTTGTTAAAACTTTTTCAAAAAGATAAATATATGGTCAAAACAATAATAATTACATTAGCGAATGAGCAATACGGTAAGAGTGAAAATACTTATTCACCTTTAGAACTACATATTTGTATTTTTTTTGTATTTCTCTCTCTATTTTAACATTTTTCTCTCCATCAATGAAATTCAATTTAAAAATAATAAAATAAAAATATGTAGTTCTAAAGTGGATAAGTACTTACTCAACTTTACCTAAGTATTGCTCTTAATGAATTAAAGTTGAAATTATTAGTCAATATTATATTAAGTCACCAATAATAATATTGTGATAAAAATATAAAAATTAAATTGAAGTTCGATTAGAATTTAGCTATTAAAATCGAAGATTAGTGATACATTTGGTTATCTTATTTAGTTATCTTGTTTGGTATTACTCTCTATATAGGATTTGTTGGTCATCTCTCCTAATTTGTACTAAAAAAAATTAGCTATTTAATCGTATTATTTATCTCAAAAATAAAAGTAAATAACTTAGAAAAAATATCCTCTAAGCATATTTCTTTTTTCTTTTTTACAAATTTTTTTTTTTTACAAAATCAGATGAAAGAAAAGGAGCAAATGTCTAAAAATTAAAAAGTTGAAAAAAGTGTATTTACAATATATATTAATTTAGTTTTTCTAATAGAATACTAATTTAATTGTTCTGCATAATTATTAATATTTAATGCATGTGTGTCTCTATCTAAACAGAAAATCCAATGATTATCAAAATATAAAATTAACTGACAAAATATAGGACTTTCAAACTTGTCATCTTCTGAAGCCAGTCTCTAAATAAATGCTTTTTTTTTTGTAGTTTATTAAGAATTTTTGCCACATTTTTCGACTAATTACAGATTTTGCAATTTAGTAGGGAAATAAGTTTTTTTTAATAGAAAAAGAAGACTATATTTTAAAGGAAAATTGCATTCAATAATCACTTTTAACGAAATATTTACAAATTTGTTCAAAATTTAAAAGAATTGCATCTATATTTATTTATTTTGTATTAATTAATTAATTAATTCATTTGGTACCATTTTACCCTCAGCTTCGTTACCATTCAGTTAGCTGGAAATTTCCTTTTTTACTTTTGATATATTTTTTCTTCTTGTTGAGGTGACAAGCAAAAATTCACCACTCATCCTGTATCTCATAAAAAATTTAGGGAAGCAAAATCTTTTATTAAAATTATTATGCTTATAGGGTTGTTAAGATTTTAATACTGTATTTTAATAAAATATGTTATTGAAATTATAATCTAGTATAATCACGTAATTATTGGTAAATAATTAATAAATAATATAAATAAATATAACTTTTGATGAGTTGATTTTCAAATGTTGAATAAATATATATAAATACAAAAAATATATTAGTCGTGAATATAGTACTGATTCGATATTTATACAAAGTAAAACAATAAAAAAATTTATAAAACTAATTAAATCTAAAAAAAAATTAATCACTTTATTTAAAACTTGTATTTATTTATAATATAAGATTAATAATTAATACTAGTATTAATGAAAATTTATAATGCAGTATTACTAATTAATACTAGTATTAATGAATATTTATAATACAGTATTAATAATTAATATTAGTATTAATGAATATTATAATACAACATTAATAATTAATATTAGTATTAATGAATATTATAATACAATATTAATAATTAATACAAGCATTAATGAGTATTTATAATAAAATATTAAAATTGATTCAAAATAATAATATACAATATCAAAATATATTAATGATTTTTGAATTTTCTAGTCATAAAATTTTGATAAGTTAATATTCATATATTAAAAAAATTTGCTTACATTTATTATCAAACCTCGCGTAAAAATTATTTTCTTTTAAGAAAATCATCAAAGAAAATACACAGAAAAAATAAGACGATTTTAGCAAGGAAACCTTAAGTGAAAAAGGCATGATTTTAGGGAATTTTAGATTTTAGAAATTTTGTTTTAATAAAAGTAGAAATGGCCGTTAAAGAATGAAGGATATACTTGTCCTTTTACATTAAACGAATTTTTTTAATTTTAATGTTAGAATATTTTTGCTAAATTTTTAAAAGCTTACCACTCTTGTAAGCTCTATTTTAAAATTGGATAGTTAGATTTGGTGTTCGGAGGAGTTTAGACAAGAGTTGACCTAATCTCAAGTTTTTGAAGCAACTTCAAAAAGGCTTAAAAAATACTACCATAAAACTTTCTATAAAGTATAAAAATCTCCAAAAACTCCTCAATAAACTTTATTCACCAAATTTCTCAATTCAAATAAAAATTTTCTACATAATTATGCATAATCCATCGGTTCAAACGAGATTCTTTTGTACCGCTTATACTAAACATGTGTTATCTTCTCCAAATCCCCTCTAATCTTTCATAAAACCTCTATTTCCCCCTCCAAACCCCTCTATATAAACACACTCTTAGCAAAGTTTGTTGATTGTATAATGAACTTACTTATTCACATAGTTCAAAAGACATGATATAAACAACAAAAAATGAACTTAATTGGTATGACATGATAATCTCAATAGGTTAATTAATATGACATGCTCTTCAAATTTTCTAGGATAATCATAATATCCATGAATTTTAATTTTGGAGATCAAGATGTTTGACAAATATTTTGACTACAAAAGTATCACTTTATTTTTAGAAAAAAATAATGAATTTTATGTAAAAATTGTAAAGTTTCTCTTTTTGACTAATACTGCCCTCATTGATCATAAATAAGAAATTTTTTGTGTTGGAAAATTCTTGTATGACCTTTTGTCGGACGAAATAAAACTACAAGATAACAATTGCAAAAGTAAAGACACTATTAAGATCACATTTATTATGAAAACCATTGAACTTAAAATCTTACAAATTTCACAACAACCATTCATTCCTAAAATTGTAAAGATTCGTTTTTTTTTTCTTTTTTTTTTTTTATTAATGCAATTTACCCTGAGTAACCATCAATATTTTATAAAAGATTCATTTTTATTTGATGAAAAAATCATTCACGTAAAAAATGAGACTATAGTGACATCATATCACTGTTGGACAAATAAAGTTGCCCCACATTATTAAGCTAAAGGAAATTTTTTTAGGTATATAAAAAAAGGAAAACACCACTAATGATAGATGATGTCTTTTGGATGATCACAAAAAATAAAGTTAGTGGATGTTCGTTGTTCCTAACATTGACTCTTTAATAAGAAGTTACAAGTGAGGACCTACCATGTTTGTATTTAATTTTTATTTTTTATAATTAATTTTTAATCCATTATTTTTAAATTTACTTTTTTATTTTTTCATAAAGATTAAAATTAAAAAACAATAAATTAGAAAATTTTGATACGGAAAATTCGACTCCTGTCAATTTTGTATTAGTAAAAATTCCACGAAATAAATTGTGAATTTTATGAAAACAGAGATTACATTTGGTGGCATGGACGAGGATATAGCCCAAAAAGTCATCTCAAATCGTCTACCTCCCATTGATATTGAATTAAAAAAGAAAGAAAAGAAAATCTTCATAAATTACAATCCATAACTTTTTTTTAAAGCATATGTAGATATTTTAATGTCAATTTTTGCGAATTGATGCTATCCAACCATGCAAACTATCCTTTTGAACCAACAATTTTGTTTTTTTGGTACTTTCCACCCTACTACTCAATAACCATTCATCATTAAAATGAGTAAAAGGAGGAGCAAATTGAACACTTCAAAAAGCCAAATAGGGTTAATAAGTTGAAGGGATAAAAAGATATATGCTTTAGAGGGGCAAGAGGGTCATTTCACCAAGACCACCTCCATTGTTTTGAGCTTCCATGATTGCATTGATGTAAGCATATAGAGAAATGAACGAGCTCCACGAGGGTGTGGAAATGACAAAAGTACCCTTGAAATCACATGGAACCAATTCCAAAAGAGCATCTGTGAAACCCCCATCATGTTTTGACACTAAGCTATACTCATAACCCATGAGAGGCCTTGAGGCTGGCTGGCCCCAACCCTACCAATTTCATTCTTCCAATTCTATTTAAAAAAAAAAAAAAAAAAACTCTTTCATCTTCTTTATATTTTTGTCAATTCTTTTTCAAAATGCTTTAATTGATGATACTTGCTTTCATTGCAATAATGGTTTATAATAATGTAAAACAAAATAACATCATCCATAGGTTACAACTATAGGAGTTAAAATGGTCCCCCAAGCATATTAACAAAAGTCAAGTAATCGTGTCGCGAGGTTAGTTCACATAAGCAAGAAAATAATCGCTTTAAAGAATTGATTAGTCGACATGTAGTTTTCTCGTCCGAAGAATCGTGTTCACAATGGAAAAAATAAGCCATGTGTTTAGCTTATAAATGACAAATGTCTAATTATATATAGAATCCAATCTTTTTCAAATATGTATTACTAAAGACAATATATGTTTACCATTCTTGAAAACTCATTAAATTTTTCCAACACCCATCAAATAAGAAAAGACTAAAAAAACAATATTTTCTGTTTCCTAATTCATCTAAACAACCCTAAGTGATAGATGCATATAGTTTGAGTGGGGTGTGAGTGGAAAAAGAATAGGGGGGGTAGAGCTCAAGAAGAAAAGGGTAATGAAAGGCAAAATACAACATTACAAGTAAGGTATAAAATCCCCAAAATAAACAAGTGGGGGCAATTAGGAAAAGTTGCAAGTGCAAAAAGATGTGCTAATTAAACCCACCCAAAAAAGAGGGTAAAAAAGAGAGAGAAATCATGATTATTACCAATAGTTACCAAGAACACAAAGAGATTAGAAATGTGAAAGGGAGAGGCTAGAAATACAAAACTAGATTAGAACACTCTTTGAAAATATATTATTACTTGAATATTTAGTGTATAATGGGGGGTGAGAAGAGAAAAAAAGAAGGGGGTTTTGGGTGGGTGTATTGAGAAGGGGGGGATTGTGATGATGGGTTTAGAAGCCAATCCAAACAAACCATCATTGCGAATCTTGGGACGGCCTTAGCCCACCATCATTTTTCAAGCCCTAGCCTTAACTCCCATAATTGTCCCTCTCTTAACACCCCCATAATGTTACCTTTTTTATTACCAAAATACCCTCCCACATTTCCTCTATTTACACCTCATACCCTTCCCCCTCCATTTCCTCTTCATCTCATCCCATCCCATCCCCCTAATTAAAAATAGAATAAATAAAGTTTAAATATTATTTTAGTTATTATATTTTATCCTCAAGGGATAGTTCAACGATAGAGATTAAGGAGTACGTTCAACGTATATTTTCTTGAAAGATACTAGTTCAAGGTCACTAAAAAACCATTTAAACTAAAATAGCTTTAAAAAAGTTATTATACTTTAAAATTTTTAAATACCCAAGTTTAATTTATTTTTATTTTAGTATGATAAGTTTTGAGTTTTTCTTTCTATAAAACAAAAATCAATCAACAAGTTTATTCAAACTAGCATAAAGAACTTGTGGTATGTTTAGATGGGAGTAGACCGAAGTGATTTGAATGAGCGATTGTATAAAAACTATGTTTGGATAGACTTATTTGAAGAAAATATGGTAAAAAAATTATATTTGAACAAAGGTGGTCGAAGAAATTAGTTGCACAAACTAAAAAAAAAGTATACCCTTATGATTTTTTTTTAATACCGAAGAACATTTGAACTCGACTTGTACGGATATCATATTAAATCTTAAAATGAAATCCTGAAATTAAAATTTTATGGATGTATTTACGGATGGACCAATATTTTAAATGAAACAAGACAAACATTATTTAAAAAGAACAATAAATTCGCTTAAAAAAAGAAAAGAAAAGAAAAGAAAATCTGTTGAGCTTCTTGCTATAACCGGCCGCCTTCCATGTTTACACTTCTATGATTGTTGTGTCAGAAAGAGGAGGGGCATGTCTCATGTCTAATGTCTCAATGTCCCTTTTAAATCAATTTTAATAATTTTAAATTATTGATGATAATAATAATTTTATTTTTTTTATTTTTTTTTATTTTCTCTCTCTGACCTATGAGTCTATAAATGAAGAGCCTCTTTGTTCCATTTGTCCCTCACTTCTTTTTGCCTTTCCTCTTCTTTCTGCTTCTTCCACACAAGTGCTTCTGTTGCAATATCCACTTTGTTTTCTCTCTCTTCCCAACCAACCCCATCTCCAAAAGGTGATCTTTTTTGAAATTATAAAGAAATTTAACAAACACCCACTTTCTCTCTCCTCTTTACATTTTACATATATCCTTTGTTGTCTTCTTCAAGTTCTCCTCTTGCTTTTTCTTTCATCAACAAAGGTAGACATACCCTTGTGTTGTGGGGTAGTTGGTTTGTTTTTCCTTTTAAAAAAATGGGGGTTTTTTTTTTTCAAGTTTGATGTTTTTGTTGTTCTTCATTCTAATATCTTCTTCTTCTTGATCAAAGTTTTGATTTTTATGCCAACAACTAGCATTACTAAAGAGATTATGAGTCTTTTACTTTTGTGTGTTTTTGTTTTACTTCTTTGTTTTTTTTGGAGGTAGTGTCATTTTAAACAATTTACTATGTTTCTATGTTCTCGTGGTGTTTTTAATTGAATTTTGAAGAGAATTTATATTAACTCTTGAAAAAGATCCAATTTTTATTAAGCTTCTTTAACTTTAAATTATCCCTTTCTTTCAAATTTGGGCAACCGAAAGAAGAAACCATTTCTCTTACAATTTAGTGAAGATTTTGAGATCCAAATCCCACCTTTTCTTCTCCCATTTCTCCTTTGTCCTTTCCTCTTCCATTTTCTCATTTTTCATTCTTAAATATTTCATTTATTAATATTGATAAAAAAAAAACATTTTTGTAAAAATACATAATCAATCCCCTGTTTTTTAAAGCTGGTTTTTTGCCCTTTTTCATTCTCTCTCTTGAACTCTCATTATTACATATGGCTAAGGCTAAAGCATCTTCTTCTTCTCCATCACTGTTGATTTTTAATTTTTATCATTCTCTATAAATCAATCTCATCCTTCTCAATTTCCAATCCAAAACCCATCTCAGCCTTCAACTAGTTTGCTCCTAATTCTTCTTCTTCTCTGTTTTTTTTTTTTTTTTTTTTTTTGGTTTTTTTTAATCTGATTCAATTCCTTTTTTTCAGGATAAGGAAGGGAGGTTTGGATTTTGGAAGAAGGATCAATTGATAAATATTTATACAATTAATCCAATTGTTGATTTATCAGAGGAGAAATGGAGAGGCTAAATTCAGATCTGTACATTCAAAACTGTTACATAATGAAGGAAAATGAGAGACTGAGGAAGAAAGCTCAGCTATTGAACCAAGAAAATCAAGTGCTTCTTTCAGAGCTTAAGCAGAAATTGTCAAAGGGAAATGCTTCAAAATCAATCCCTGATCTTAATCTCTCCTCTACTTCTGTTACAAATCCAAATTCTTCCAATTGATTTCATAATATCAATGGAAGAACAAGAACAAGATGAAGATGATGATGATGATATCATGACATCACTAAAAGTTTATCTTTTTTTGTTTCATTTTTTGTGAATTACCATAGCCAACAGTATCTACTAGTGTTTGGGGTTTCAGTTATATAGGACAGTCTGTAGTTTTAGCATCTTTCTCTATATCAGTTTTTTTTTTTTAATTTTTTATATTTTCTCTTTTTTTTGTGGGGGGAGGGGGGGGTGGTTGGATATGGATTTTATGTACTTAAAATTGATGTATCAGCCTATCTAATGGAAAACCAATTTCATATTATAATCTCTTTCTCTCTTTTTTTCATGTTGAAGTGTGATTGAAACTTGTAAATAAAAATGGGTTTGTTGAATATCTAATTTGTATTGCTACCCATTGAGTTTAGAGTTAATTAGTAAAAATCTTGTCTTTGCAATAAAGAAAATCAATTAGGCATCCAATTAGTGGCTTCATTATCATTTTGGCTTGCAATTTTTGTTATGTTTCGAAGCCAAGATACCCAAAAGAAAATATCCTTTTTTTCACTTATTTTTTTTATAATTTGTTTAATAATGTATAATAAAGCCTATGAGATCATGTTTAAGGATTGGAATAATAATGGATTCTGGCTACTCAAGACAAAACCATGTGGATGTTTTAAAAAAGCTTTATTACATTAATGTTTTTTTTTTCTGTTCTGGTTTCACGTATCATTTCTATGGTGGATAGATATATATATATATGTTTCCTTAACGACGTGTGGCCTTCACATGAAAAGAAATGTTTTAAAAATCGGATGAAGTTAAAATAATAGAACAAGATTGGAGCTGTGGCAAAGAATTATAAAGTTCAGTTGGAATTACTTAACTCTTTAAGTGGTTTTACTTTTACACTCATTTGTTACTTTAGGTTAAAACTCAACTCATGACCAATTAGCTATTATTAAAATTTTCGAGATTGAGAAAAGTTTTTCATCAATGCTTCTAAAACTTTAAAAAGCTACACTGCAATTTTAGAAAAAAATAGTGTCAATAAATTCTTAAAATGTGATGAGATGTCAGAAAGCTCACTTTTGAATTTTGATGGTCAAAGGTTAAGTAATTCTAAGAAGATAAAGACTTGAGTTAAGGTAAATGATGCAGTTAAAACATATTATTCTTTATAATTTTACTTAACATGAATTTATATAGATTGAAATTATAGATAAGAACAAGTGTCAAATTTATGTTTGAACTAACTTACATGTCTCAAACACCCTATTGAAACTTATTGAAAAAAACCTCAAGAAGAATTTTATCTCTCTGTTCTTTCATAAACTGAATTAAAAAAATGTATATAAAGAGCTAAAACTTTTTTTTTTCGTAGTTAAGCAACAATATTTTAAACATTTTTCATTGAAAATTTGAATATAATGAATGAATTTCATATTAAGTATTTTTTTAATGCTAAATAAATGAAGGAAAAGAAAGGGGGCTTTTCATTCGGATTCCATCTGAGAAGAAAGTGATGGGAGGATCTAAACAAATAGGTAAACGTCATCACACCAAAAAGATAAAAGAAAAATAAACAACAATAAAAAGTCAATGAAAGAGTTCATTAAATTTTGAAAACAAAAAACATTTTTGTTTTGTTTTGTTTTTTAAGTAGCCATAAAATATAATACCCATGGACATGGCCTGCCCTGTGTTGACCAGTAAAAAAAAATTGTTGAAATATAAGTTTTTTTTTTAAGAGAATGTCCAATCCAAAACTCCTAATTTACAAGGGCTAAGCTGTTGGCTCTAGGCCCTGTCACTCAGCCTTCAAGAAACTAATTGTGATCAAATTAGAGAGCAAGGCAAAGAAATGATGACCCATTTGAACTTCTTTTCCTTCTTCATGGAAAACAAGCAAATTGGTCCATTTAAAACCATCATAGATACTCATCACTCTCTGACCATGCTTAACATTTCTTCCTTGACCCCATTTTCACTATGTCACTCACTAATTTAATCCGGTCGAGAGATTAGATTACGACGTCTAATTTGTATACTCCAAAGGATATGCTCAAAACAATCTGATCTTGTCTAACTTGCATTGGATTGAAGCTATGTTAAGATTTTTTTTAAACCCATGAAAAATAAAAAAGGTTATGGATTTAATCCATAGTTAGATAACCCGTGTACACATGAATTAGTTTCTTAATGCGGTTTGTCGCATAAAAATAATCGATAGCTAAAAAATTCTTGAATATAAAATTTATAAAAAAAAAAAAAAAAAAAACAAATCAGCAATGATAACAAAAAGACCATTAAAATAAACAAACTGTGAAAAAAAAACTAAAAAACTGATTATTCAAACATGTTTCAACTACTTCTAGGAAGTAGGAGGAATCCAATCTCTAACCTTCTGATAAAGAGTACAGTTCTTCTCAAGTTGCTTTCAAAACTCTTCTTGGAGGGAGATCAAGATATCAAAAGAATAAGATGCAAGAGAAATTTGGGAAACCAAGAGGTAAAAAGTTTAATCCATAGGTGGTCATAGTCACCTACTTAAATAATTAATTTCTTACGAATTTTCTTAATAGAATGAGATGGTATGTCTCATGATAATAGCTAAGGTGCTTGTAAGCTGGCTCAGACAGTCACGGATATACATACATATAAAGAAAAGAATAAAACGATTTAATCGCTAAATTTCTATGCATCACATATATTTCCTTCCATATTCACTATTTCCACAAAACTAAAATGGAAGGGGAAGGAGACAAGTACTTTTGACAAGATAACAGAAATTGTTGCTACTTTAAGGTGGAGATTCAACTTAAACAAGATGGTAGATAATTTATTGGGGAGCAGATCCTCAATTCGCAGGGTACCCTACAGATATGGGGCCATCATTACAATATCTACAAGAGTGGAAGGGTTTCAGAAGCTGAATGGAAACTGGTTCAGTACGCAAACCCTTTTTTCTTTCTTGGTTTGGTCCAAAACTACATGCCTAACACCTTCATTCAAACAACAATCAATAATGTCTTTTAATCATTCAATTCTCTTCGTAATTTCTAATTCTTGGTTACAACTCAGAAGCAAGAGAAGATATATTCACAGGGTTTATACTCAAAACATGCCTTCTACTTCTGTCTCTTCTTACCAAATTTCTCTTCTAATCTACAGTAGGATTGTTTTTCTGTGAAGATTTTTCAGTCTAGTTCCAAGAACAATGTCCATGCCAACATCTGCAGTTATTTGTTCTCTCATTAAACAAATATGGACTTGTCATGGGAAAAAGAAGCCATACGAACCCCACCACTCCAACTACAAATGCCAGGCTCACCACCCCTGTGATGTTAACATGAAGTTATCTTCAACTCGGAGACAAGTTCATAAACAAAAATGAACAGAAAAAAGTGTCGAAAGCTAAGATGTCGCGTAAAGGGTTAAATTCCAGCTTCTTAGATTTAACAAGGTCCATTGCAGCATATGGAATTCGTCAATTTGATATGACCGAAAATTTTCAAACTAGAATTGATCAACTTTATAATGTTTCTAACTTCCTCGATTAACTCTAAGTCCAATCCTAAATGGGAATGATCAATGTACTAGAGAGATTGATTTTTCCTTGTCTAAATTTCTTTTTGGTAGTCATTAATCCACATTTCGACCATTCATTTCCATTCTGGGCAATGAACTTGAAAGAAAATCTACTTATAAAGCAAGATTGTAAACACAGAATATAATAAGTAACTGTAATAACGATGGAAATTTTGTACATATTTCTCATGACGAAGGCACGAATGGGGTTATGTTTGATTGGTTTGTTATCACGGGTTATAGATGATTTTCTTTTCTTTCTTTTATTTTTTTTATATAGCCAAGAATTGAAATTCGCTCCACTACATACTCGAAAGCATCTGCACCCGTATCAAGACTTGGACTTCAAAGACAATAAAGAATTTTACAATTAACTCACTCATGGGTTTCCTTTAGAACTAATGAGGTTTCATCCCTTAGGGGACACGGTTATAGATGAATTCAGATCAGAAAAATATAAATATATCTTTTGTTGTCGTAGGTTATTGATGAATTTATAACAGAAAAATATGAAAACATACCTTTTCCAGAATAAAGCACGGGTAATCCCATAAAGTTGCAAAAAACATGAGCAACTAACGGAGCAAGAAGATGGCCTGCAATGAATAGTACAACCGGCATTAGTTGGATATCTTTATGTCATTCTATTAGATATCCAATAGAAATGTGACAACCAAGAATGAATGTTACACATAGGATGGAATAAAAGAGCAAAATTCACCACATCGTGCTATGTTACAACATTTAAGAAAATAATATGGCAAGTTCGCCACTAATAATGAATCCTCAGAAAAAGGATATTACCCTTCACTCATCAGAATCCTCTCCAAACCTTGATGATTTTTCGATCTTCACACAGATTTTGGCTTCTTATCACATCTCAATCCCCTTGAGGATTGAAGAGCCCATAGTTCATGCAAAGGAATTGGATATGGATGGGATGAGCAACAAGAATTTGGAAGAAGAGAACTCCATGGTGGAGGTTACTATGGGAGATGAAGATTTCGATCCGGCCATCCTTCTACAAATCCTAGCTCCATTGCTGGCCAAAAATGGATTGGACATCAACGCAATCCCCTTTTCACAGGAAGTCAGCAGCAGCAAAAAAGAAGGCAAAAGGAACTCTAAGATCTCCTAAATTTCTACTCATCGGTTCATGTTGAGGATCCGAGACTTTCTAATATTTATAAGATATATGAATTCCTCCACTCGTTATCAATTAATTTTGAGATGGAACCTTATACTATCTAATATGGTACCAAAGCACATTAAACTCAAATGGGTTTTGAGTCCAATAAAATTGAAATTGGGATTCGATCCAAGAGTGGTGAACCTAAAGAGGCCCCATCTTGAGGAGGCATGTTAAGAATTCCACATTGGAAAAATGAGAAAACGTCCTAACATATATAAGTTAAATAAGCTACTCCACTCATTGTCAATTGGTTTTGAGTTATCTAATAATTTAATATAACACAAAAGAGGTTTCCTCAAGAAGATGGGATCTAGCTGCAACAAATGAAAACCATATTTTCGTTTTTTGGGTGATCAAGTTATGTGTTTACGATTTAGGAATTGAAGGGTTTTGGACTATACAAATCCCCCTGAATTGATTCCCTTTGATCTTTTTGGGCTAGTACTAACAAGAGGATTTTTCCTATTAGTGTTTCTCCTCCTCGATTGCTTTGCTCTGCATTTGGGTCTTGTATTTTACCTTCTTTTCTACATGGTCCTTTCATCTCTCTCATGTTTCGATAGATTTATTATACCAGGGTTTGATTTCTTGTATAAAAAAAACAATGCACCCCCATTGTAAGGTTACAAATACAAGAAAACACTCCAATTGGAAGTGATCACGGAAGAACATTCATTGCAAAACCCATTTTTTTATGTCAGATGATGTATTCAGTCCAGCTTCCACACAATTGACTAATCTCATCAGGCAACCACCCGATCTTTAGTTGATAGGACTCCCATAAAAATATCCCCTTATTTTCCAAGCCCTTATTACAAAACTCTTGGAGCTCAAAAGGAAAGCACCAAAAGGTGCATGCAGTCCCCTTCTATTAAGAATTAAGATCGATCATAAATTATAATATTTAAATCTCATATGCCATGTTAAAAACCATCCTTCTGTTTAGCATCTTTAAATTTGTAAATATGAACATATTTTCTTAATCTAAGCGGTTTGGTAAAAACATCAGCTATCATAATCTCATATTGCCCAATAATTGATTATAGAAGAACATGACTACATCTACATGAGTAACCAAAATCAATAACCTATTAAAACACTAATAATAACATTTTCCCTTAAATACCAGTTCGCAAAAAGAGAAAACTTGCATATGATCCAAATACCACAGTGTAACCAAGCTGGAGACCTGAAAAAACCCAAGGAAAGAAAAAGCCTCACACACATCCGTCATAAACATTAAAAAACAAAAATATAAATGGCCTCTTCCACGGAAGTTGCATACCTACAACCATAACTGCTTTGGTTAAGTTGTTGTTCTGCTTGCTATAGTACTCCATAAAGTGGTTTAAATGTGCTGCAACGTGATGATAAAGCAGAATATGATTACTTTTAACCCAGTTTGTGTAATTTTACAAAACAAACACAGTAAGGTTGGTCATCTATCAAATGTTCAAAGCCTATTGGTCCCACATATTTGAATAGGTAAACTAAGACCAAATGTAAGTAATAGATGATGAGAATAAGAAAAAGATTACACTCGTCCTAATTAACAGCTCAAACTTAGGTCTAGGGTTCTTGTTTCTCAATGGAAAAACTAGCCTCTCTCTCTCTCTCTTTTTATATATATAGGTCTGATGGTCACTAACTAGCATGGTACAAGAAGAAGAATTCTCAAGTTCAAACCCTTGCATTCTCTTCACCCTTTCTCATATAATTAGTCCACATGCAGAGATCCGTGCTTTTACTTGAAACCATGCAGGAGGAGAGCATTGAGACTTTTTTAACCCATTACTGATTTAACAGAATAAGGAAAGAGAATTAAGTAGTAAGAGAAGTATAAAATTATGCTCCATAATGAATAAATAAGGGTACATGCACCAAACTATTACGTATAGGTATAGCATTTGAAATCTTCAAAAACGATGGAGCATCCAACTTACCCAGACTGAAAAGAATCGGGCAAATAAATATCACAGTCGTTGGCTTAAATCCCCCGGATAGAAGAACTGGTATCATGCATGCCCTAAATACCAACTCCTCAGTTACTGGAGCCTGTCCAAGAATGTGAAACAAAAGTAAACCTTTGAAATGTCAACCAACAAACTCAAGTAAAAAAGGTTCATGTACACAACTTAAAATCATAGTTATTACAATCTAATTATCTATAAACTCAGTGTGTGAGTGCGTCAATACATGTATTTAAATGGGAAAAATTACATTTTTACTTACCAAATTCAATTTAGTCCCTCTGTTTCAAATTTTAACATTTTTACCCTTGACCTTTCAATGATGTTCACTTTTAGCCCTTGCTTATTTTTTTAGTTTACTTTTATACTTATTTTCTTTTAAAAATTAAATTCACGTGAAAACTAAGCTAATCACTTCATCAATATATTGAAATTTAAAATTAGTTTAATCATCATTTTAGTCAGCATTACATTAGGTAACTAATGATTTTATTTTTTTAGAGACTAAATGTAAGCATTATTGAAATGTCAAAGGTAAAAGTATTGAATTTTGAAACCTATGGAAACTAGACCCCACCTAAGGACTAAAAAGGTATTTCCCCCTATTTAAATCTTATAGAAAAGTCAACTCACGAACTCAAAGTCACTGCACTTTTTAGTCCCCAGTGGTATCCAGAACACTGGACAACAAACAAGGGCTTCCCACATCAGTTAAATTAGTATTATTAATTATCTAGTTTGGATATAATAAGCACAAGTGAGATTAAGAGTAAAACCAAGCCACAAATTTTTACTTTCCACTCAACTACCTGGAGCT
Organism: Sicyos edulis; assembly: GCA_036507275.1. Taxonomy (NCBI): domain Eukaryota; kingdom Viridiplantae; phylum Streptophyta; class Magnoliopsida; order Cucurbitales; family Cucurbitaceae; genus Sicyos; species Sicyos edulis. The sequence continues at coordinate 42,935,114 of CM071847.1, read as the reverse complement.
TACTCATAGAGAATTGTCAAATAAGTAGTGCTTACAGAACAAATAAACCCAATGGTGCAAGATGAAGAGTTGTCCATGATTTGAAAGAAAGCATTTGAGAAAATTATTAGATAGTGTGGGGTTCCATATGGTATCAGAGCCTATTAAACCCAAATGGGTATTTGGTGCAACAAAATGAAACTGAGATTCGATCCAAGATTGGTAAAAATCCAAAAGAGACATCATCTTGATGGGGCATTTGACGATCCCACATTGAAAAAGTGAGGAGATCATAAGTAAGACCACTACTTCTAGTAAATATTCTAGAAAGGACAAATTGGGAAGTTCCCTAATAATTTGTTAGAGGGCCTGAGGGAGAGTGGTGAGGGATCCTCTTGTGGGTATAGATAGTGTAAGAAGAGGTTTAGAGAGGGAGGTCATATTTTGGAGGCTAAGTCATAAGTCTTGGAGGAGAGGTTTTGGTGCTCTTGAATTCACCGGTTAGCTTATCGTTTATCTTTTTCTTCTTGTTATTCTATTTCTTGTTCACTATTTCAATTCAATGTGTGTTTGGTATTTGTTCTGTGAATTTATTGTGGAAGTTAGGTATTTGGATACCTTAAAGAGACCTAGCATCTACAAGATAGGCTTGCTACTCCTCTTACACTAATTGGTTTTGAGATGGAACCCCACACTATCTAATAATTTCCGGAATGTACACTAGCATGCAGTTAGTCAAACATCACACAAGGAGCACACAATTAAGCTAAGAGTAAGTAATTTCTTAGTTCTTAAGAGACATGAAACAAAGAGGATACATAAATGGAATTGAAAAGTTATAGTCCTCACCACAACATAATTTCTCCAAGCTAAAACATTTGAGACAGCTATTAGTCCCCAATCAAGAAATTTTGTCCAAAAAAATATGGCACAGTCCAAAAGGGAGCCTTCTCCATGATTCATGTATTCTGTCCATGAATTGACGAATAGCAAAGACTTTAAGACCATTGATCCAACGTACATTAAAGAAGTCAATGAAAGTGGAAAGACCACAGCTTGCCACTGTTTCATAGATAAAATTGCAATTCAGGATGCAAGTTTAGGATTCATTTCACCTTTCCAATATGTAGACTACAAGATTATAAAATTGAATAAAATGTTAAAGAAAACCTTAGCTGCTACCTTATTTCCCTTTCATTATTTCAATGAAAACTTGTTTCTTGTTAAAAAGTAAACTTACAACATGATCTGCTCGGATGCCATAAGCTGCTAATAAAAGTGAGAACTCCATTTTTCTTATCTAGCATGAAACAAAAGAAAATGGGGAAAGTTAGAGCACTTTGATGGATAGCTAGCACAGACAAATATGTAAATTATGGACTAAGCACTTACAATTAGAGTAACAAATCTTAACTGAATAACAAATTCTTGGGATCTGTTGTAACTTATAGTTGTGTCGACATAATATCTTCCTTTTCATGTTATTTTTTTTAGTTTAACGAGTGGAGTTGGGGGATTTAAAACTCTAAGCTCTTGGTCCAAGGTTTATGCCTCAACCAATTGAACTAACTAACTAAGCTCATGTTGTCCTCCTTTCAATGGTAATAAAAAAAAGTAATAGCCCCTCCCCAAGGGGTGGCATGATAGTCAAAGGCTTGGACTCTGAAGGTGTACTACCCTCAAGGTCTCAGGTTCAAAATTCACTGGTGACATTAATTTGTAGACACCTCCCGTGTCTTTATTCCTTCGATGTCTCCTAATGCTTGACCTAGGGACAAACGTGGTTATATCGGTATAGTGGAGCGAAATCGATTTCCCAGATTCCAAAAAAAAAAAACAATAACCTCAATCTATATAATTTACCAATTTGATTGATTTATACATTTTATAGCCTGTAATACTCGGTCTACTTACTTAATGAGAAAGGTAATAATATATGTAAATATATAAATTATTCTCACTAGTTCTATTAGTTACTACAGTGGATTCAAAAAGTTCGTTATTCAATTAAGCTTGATAACACCTCACTGCAACCTCAAGATGAACATCACTTATTTACAAAATCAAAATGTCCTCCGTTTTTCCTTTTTCCTTTTTCCCCCTAAAAACCACATAGTAAAGCTATAAATAAATAACTTCAATATATTCCTGTTAGATTACTGTGGCTCACGCCTAACATGATAAAATAATTCTTACTAAAACCACATTGACAATATATTTTTAAAAAAAATCGGAAAATTGGAATTTGCACCCCTATACCCAGGTGTTTGATAACATGTCCCATGGCCTGGACCCAAGATACTTCAAGGGTTTTCTAGTTTAAGCGCCGACGCTTCCCAGCTGTCTCAAACCAGGGACGTCCAAGGAGCATACCAAAGTCCATAGTGTCAACTGGGGACCGTATCAACAAAATATTGATTGACCATTTTGTCTTGAGTGAGCTACAGAGCAAGACGTTTCCTAAGAATTAATCTCTTTTCGATCTAAAGGTTATTCCAAACAGAAATAAATGAATATTAAACAGTTCAATTCCAAGAAAGGAAAACAGATTCCACGTTGAAATAGTTTCTGAGCAGACTCATAGCAAATACAAACAATATAGTCATCCTATCAAGAATTATCAACCAGACAAAGAGAGATCGAAGCTTACAGGAAGGATTAGAGCGCAGACGAGGACCGAGACGGCGGTGGAAATGAAGGCGCACAGAAACCTCCGAATCATGTAAACTTGGAGAGAAGTAGGAGACGGTAAACGAAGAATCAAAGTAGGAGCATAGAGAATGGCGACGTAGAACAAAGCCATGGCCGTGCAGGCCGTCACTGCCACTGCCTTGGAGATCGAACAACCTTCCTCCTCCATTGCTAGGTTTCTCAACCCTATCAAACCTAAAACGTCTCGGAATTAGAGGAAGGCGTTCTTCGTAACTGAGCGGATCGGAACTGGAATTCGAACCGTTTTCCGTCGAGTCTCCGGTTGGAATTCGCCTTGGCTCCGTTAATCCGCCGCCGTGAGCTCACCGAGTTGAATCGGAATTGCTTCCGAGACGGCGAGTCCTCTTCTCGTTCTTGCAGTTTCTTCGAACAAGCCCAAAGGCCGGAACATTATCAGTGGACAATTTAGTCTTTTTGTTTGCTTGTTTTAATAAAATCAGTAACTAGTTTACAGGCAAATATTTTTACTTTTTTTTTAATTGGCTTTGATCGATACAATCAAAAAAGTAAAAATATCTAGATTTAAAATTGGGTAAATATTTTAAAAAGAAAAAAAGTATTTTTCTTTTAATAATAACTGCAACTTCTATTTTAAAAAATAATAAAAATAATTTGCAACTTTTTTTAAAGTATAAATTGGGCGAAGGGAGACCCAAGGTATGGAATTAAAATAAATTAATACGAAATAAGATAACTAATTGCATCATCACCCCTTATTGATAACTTTTTTTTAATAAACTTGTATTCAATAATTTTTCGTAACTATGAAAGGGAGCAGAGGATTACAACTTGTAACCTCTATTATATTATATGGCTAGAATTTTGTTATTATTGACCTACGTTATTTTATTTCTTAAATATCTACAATCATACCAATATAACAATATTCTTAACAACAAGTTAAAACTTGGAAGAAAAAAAAGTAGTTTCCAAACACTTATTTTGTTTTTTAAATTACATGTTAGACAAAATGAAACTGTTGAGATCTCACATCAAAAAGTGAGAGAGTCCAACATCAATTTACTAATAAAAACATGTTGTATGCAATTTGAAAATAAATTAATTTAAATTTTAAAAATAAAAAAATAAATAGTTATCAAACAGAAATACTTCATTCTCGTACAACCTATTCATTCACTAATAAATTACCCATCGAATCCCGCCATCCCAAAAAAAACATGATATTCTAACCTAAAAAATTATTAGAAATATAAAGGCATGCGGTGTAATTTTCATAATACAATACGAACAAAACCATCCCAAAAAAAGGTTTTTTAAAAAAAACGAACAAAACCTCTCGAGGAAGAAATACCAATTCGTAATTTTCAATAAAGAACGGGCAGAAATGTAATTTCCAACGCAACACTAAGTCACTCACAAAATTCTTGGCTGGTCGTCACCACTTTCATGGCAACTAGTTAAGAAAACAGAATACGAAAAGACCGATATACCCTTAAAGCGCTTCACTACATAAATCACTTTTTGTAACTTTAACTCCAGTGCTTCAAATCTTCGCAAATCTGTCCCCATCTCTTATACTCTGCACAGAGCAGTCGATCTCGAATCGAATCCCTAAATCCCCAAATCCAGAATCCCCAAATCGCTCATCGATTCAATTCAAACCCCCTTTTGCCTTGAAATCGATTTCAGATTTGTGGGTTTTGTTCATTTCCAGTCTATGGGGACGGTGAAGAAGGAATTCGCTGTTCCGCCGGTGGTTTTCCCCTCCGGCGGCAACCCCAACCTCCAACAACGGCGGGTGGCGACGGCGCCGTTTCAGCCTCCTCGATCCACCGGCTCCAGCATCCCATTCATGTCCTTCGACATCGGATCCGCCGCCGCTGCTTCCACCTCCTCCGGCAGCATCTACGGCGGTCCTATCGGCGGCGGGTCCATTCCTGGCGGTGCTAATTTCGAAGACGAAGAGCCCCTCCTCGATGAACTCGGGATCCACCCGGATCAAATCTGGAAGAAAACCAAGTCGATTCTTAACCCGTTTCGGGTTAAACCCGACGTGCATAAGGATTCGGACTTATCTGGGCCGATTCTCCTTTACATGTGCTTTGGCCTCTTCCAGTTGCTTGCCGGTAAGATCCAATTTGGCGTTATTCTGGGATGGATCGTGGTTTCTTCCATTTTTCTGTATGTTGTGTTCAATATGTTGGCTGGAAGAAATGGTAATTTGAATCTTCATACATGTACTAGCGTTGTTGGGTACTGTATGTTGCCGATTGTGGTTTTGTCGGCGGTGTCCTTGTTCCTTCCACAAGCTGGTTTATTGAGATTTGCAGTTGCAGGGTTTTTTGTGTTGTGGGCGACGAGGATTTGCACGAGTCATATGGTTTCTCTTGCTGATGGTGGAGATGAGCACCGTGGATTGATAGCGTATGCTTGTTTTTTGATTTTCACTCTGTTTTCTCTCTTAGTTATATTTTAGTTCTGATTTCACCTCAGCTTTGTGATTAGTTTTGACATTCTTTGTTTCTTACTGGAAGATGGAAAACATTTAGTACTGAGTTTTTTTTTTGCTTCTATGTCATGAGGTGAAGTTTGATTGATGGTGGGAAGGGAAACTTTTAAATGGGAAATCCTTTTCTTTTGTTTCTTTATTTTGTTAGTCTTGTAAAAGTAGTTAGTTTTATTAGGTGTATTGTTTATCTACTTTATTATAAGCAGCTTGTCGTTTTCATTCTATATTGAAGTGTAAAGTGTTTGTATGAAGTGCTTGTTGTTGATTCCCTATGAGCAATCATCTAGGAGATGAAGTAATTTTACTTCATTTGATCTTGATGTTTAGAACGTTCTTAATTTCTTTTTTCCTTGTTTCTTCTGGATCGTTGTTTGCTTCTTCCTTTGGGTTGACAACACAGCATGTCCATGAAATGTTTTAAAAGACTTAAAGGTGATATTTAGGCCTCTTCTATGGATAAATCAAGTCTTAAGGCATAAACCTCAAAAACCTTTTTTTTTTTTGAAACAAGGGTAACCACGCCCGTTCCTAGGCCAGACTTCGGAGACATCGAAGGAGTAATGTCACAGGTAAGCTTACAATCATCAACCTCAAAAGCCTTTAAAAAATTATATAATAACTAGCTTTTGAGTTTTGTTTAGGATCATGTTCAATGTACTAGTTACGACAACATGGTTAAGTTATAACATACTGCCGGTTTGAAAGAAATAGTAGATTGTTTTAACCTGGTCTTATATTACTAGTTGTCCTGTGCATTCATTTTAAAGAAATGAATTAGGTTAGAAAGTCTGCTTATGTGTAGAGGGAGGAGGTTGTTTTGGATGAGAAGGGTTTTCTTATTTCGAGTTGTTCCATGTTCACAAACAATTTTTTTCCGATTGGCTCTGTACTTTTAGTCCCACCATCAAGGAACTGTTGATCTTATTTTTATGAGAAGTAACCACCACGAAGGTGTTTGGATGTGGAATTGTAGGGTGGTTATTTTGAGTGATTATAATTGATAGGTTATTTTTGAGTTATTAGAAATTTGAGTTCTAATACTAGCTAGTTTGGATCTGATTATTTGTAAAGAGGTTGCAGCCAATAGCTTGTTTGAATGATGGAATTTGTAAAGGGGTTGCAGACAATAACTCATTTGGATGTGGTTAGAAATGAGTGATTATTTTGAGGGGTTAGAAATGAGTAGTTAGAAATGAATGATTGTTTTTAATGGTTAGAAATGAATGATTATAAATGAGTGGTTATTTGAGTGATTACTATAGTGATTGATTGAAGAGGAGCTGTAAAAGCTCATTTGTATAGCTTATTAATTATGTCAAACAAACAGCCCATGCGTTTATCTAGTGATCAAGAGGGCCTTGATTATTTTGAGGGGTTAGAAATGAATGATTGTTTTTAGTGGTTAGAAATGAATGATTAAAAATGAGTGGTTATTTTGAGTGATTACTATAGTGATTGTTTGAAGAGGAGCTATAAAAACTCATTTGTATAGCTTGTTAATTATGTCAAACAAACAGCCCATGCGTTTATCTAGTGATCAAGAGGGCCTTGATTATTTTGAGGGGTTAGAAATGAATGATTGTTTTTAGTGGTTAGAAATGAATGATTAAAAATGAGTGGTTATTTTGAGTGATTACTATAGTGATTGTTTGAAGAGGAGCTATAAAAACTCATTTGTATAGCTTGTTAATTATGTCAAACAAACAGCCCATGCGTTTATCTAGTGATCAAGAGGGCCTTGATTATTTTGAGGGGTTAGAAATGAATAGTTAGAAATGAATGATTGTTTTTAGTGGTTAGAAATGAATGATTAAAAATGAGTGGTTATTTTGAGTGATTACTATAGTGATTGTTTGAAGAGGAGCTATAAAAACTCATTTGTATAGCTTGTTAATTATGTCAAACAAACAGCCCATGCGTTTATCTAGTGATCAAGAGGGCCTTGATTATTTTGAGGGGTTAGAAATGAGTAGTTAGAAATGAGTAGTTAGAAATGAATGATTGTTTTTAGTGGTTAGAAATGAATGATTAAAAATGAGTGGTTATTTTGAGTGATTACTATAGTGATTGTTTGAAGAGGAGCTATAAAAACTCATTTGTATAGCTTGTTAATTATGTCAAACAAACAGCCCATGCGTTTATCTAGTGATCAAGAGGGCCTTGATTATTTTGAGGGGTTAGAAATGAGTAGTTAGAAATGAATGATTGTTTTTAGTGGTTAGAAATGAATGATTAAAAATGAGTGGTTATTTTGAGTGATTACTATAGTGATTGTTTGTAGAGGAGCTGTAAAAGCTCATTTGTATAGCTTGTTAATTATGTCAAACAAACAGTCCATGCGTTTATCTAGTGATCAAGAGGGCCTTGAAGAACTAAGAGGTAATGAGTATGACCACCCATTTAGAAAATTTGACAGCCAAATGTAGCAAGGTAGGTCTATTATCCCGTGAAGAATTAGGAGGTAATGAGAATTCAATTTGTGGGGGCCATTTATTTAGGAATTGACAACAAAATAGAGTAAGGTCAGTCAGCTATCCCATAAGAATAGTTGAGATGCACAAATTTTAGGCACTCACAGTTATCAAAAGAAAGAAAAAAACTAGGTGTGTTTGGTGGAGAGATTGGCATTTGAAAATATTTTGTCAAAGGCCTTTCTGGAGGGGAAAGGTGCTTTTGCAATCAGGTTTTTAAGTTGATTTGTTGTTTATTGGGTTGGAAAGAAATAGAAAAATGTCTATGGGATGATCATGGGACGAAGGTATGTGGAGACCTTTCATAAACAATGCGTGGGACTTGGGAGTGACAGATTCAAACTTCGAGTTCGGACTTGTCGCTCAATATTGGGTTTTGCTCTTGTCACCAAAGGCATGTGGAGATGTACTCATATTTTTTCCTTCTTTTCTTACTAAACCTGGCTTTTTTTCTTTGCCTAAGGCCATCACAATTGTTTCTAGAAACTTGTGTGTTTGAGGCCTTTCATTACCTCTGTGTTTCTGCAACATGCAACTGTTGTATTGTAGTTGTTCGAAATTTTTGTCTTTTGGGGTTCGTTTTGATGGGTATTCAATCCTTCACAACGAACTCTCTTAGATTATGTTGTTGTCATCTATTAGTACTTGTTTTGATGTTTTTTGTACATAGTGCTTTTTTGTGTTAAAAATGCAGATGTTTGAGGTAGAATGAGGGACTTGTTTTACTTGTATTATACTTCTACTCAAAATTTTCATGCATTAGACATCTTAATGCATTTTGTGGCATCATTTAATGGCAGGTGAAAACTGATTAAAACGAATGTTTGGTATACTTTTTTCTTTAGTTCGATATAACATTTTTAGCTCTATATAAAAATTAGGAAGGGGAGATTCGAATCTATGCTTTCTTGTTTATTAATTGTACTCGGATGCTGCTTAGCTAATGTTTTTGTTGGCTTTTGTTTATGTTTCGTTTTCTTTACTCATTTGCCTTGTTCTGGCAGGAATAAAAAACTAAGATGTATGTATTTTGAAGTATTACCAGGAAATAGTAAATTTCAGATTTTGAAAGAAAAAAAATGGTAGAAGAAGATACCTTTATTAGTATTGAAGAAATCCTCTTAGAATGCTTTATAAACTCTGTTTCTTTATCATCTTTAGATTTACACTTTTACATTTACTGGGAATTTGGAGTTGTTTGAGGGTGTTACTGATGCTCTTTAGATAGTTTTTGTGGATGGAGATGGTTTGTGAATATCCGTGTTATTCATTTTATGCCAATTTTGAGATACAAAGTTAAGTTTTAAAAATATATCACTACTTTTGTCTCTCCAAAATAAGAATTTGGGTGTGTTTGGGGGCATTAGTTAGACTAGTATAAATTCACAAGACTGAATTATTATAAATGGTGTCGAGGTGTAAAGGTATTATGGAGAAACGGTGTTTGGATGATAAATTATTATTATCCAGAGCAGTGGAATAATCTGAACCACAAGAACATAGGAACTCTAGAGAATCTGTAAGTATCATACATTTAAGAATTTGTGGATTAGGGTCGGGCGTGGTTATCCTTGTTTAAAAAAAAATCATACATCGAAGAATCGTCTCATTTCATACAATCACAACTCAGATGTCTATGAAGACCTATCACACACAGAGATGATAACATACACAAACACAAACCAACTCAACAACTCCTCAATCACAGGCCCATTACAAATGGTCTTTGGCTAACACTAAAGTGAGACTCCTTCCTAACAATCAAGTATTAGTAGAAAATGATTACTTTTTTCAAAATAAATCTTGGAATGTCTACAATTAAAATGTAGGAGAGAGAGATATTTCATTCCATATATACCCTTATGTTTTTATTTTAAAACCATACTCAATTTCAAAAATTAAAAAAAAAAAAAAGAACACCACAAGTCCTTAAAGTGAGGAACCAAATCGTCTCCCCAACTATTTTCTACCGAAGTCAATATTATTTTTTTTAAAGAAAAAAATCTTAAAATATAAAATTTTAACTTAAACACAATATCTTATAGATTCTCTTAAATTTGAACTAAAATAATCAATAAACAGTCCTATATTTGAAGAACTCCAACATAAACAGTCCTATATTTGAAGAACTCCAACATGATATATGATAGATTATTCAACAAAAAATATATTAATAAAAAGAAAAAAGAATCACAATAAAATAGCACCATGGAACTCATAGTCTCACTACACCCACTTCATGATCACCATCCTCCTAATCGATCAAAAGCACAACATGTTACATCTTCAACTGATCTATATCTTTAGTCCTCATATATTGATTGATAAAGTTGTAGCCATATTCATACCAAGCTCACAATTGTCTATTATGGAATTTTGGACGAAAGAGATATATATTTCAATTACAAGACCACCTCGAGATAGATGTCGATATGACAATGAACAAGGAAATGATGAAACCCTTCTTTTGGCCGTAACCTCAAAGAGAGCTTAAATAACTCCCTCATTGGAAAATAGGCTTCTCATTCTTTCTTCTCCTTTAAGGTCGAACATAATATTTAAATTAATAAAATAGTTTTGTTGATCTTTGATTTTTTTCGTATTCATTAATATTTTAAAATAAATCTTATAGTTATAAATTATATTGATTCTGAGAGCATATTGTTAAATATTGAGGTTAAGTATTATTAAAGTACGAAGTTATTTTTTGAAGAAAAAGTAAAAGGTTTTTAAATGAGAAAAAACAAAAAATAAATTGAGTTCTTAATATCAAATCACAACCAAAATAATTACTTTTTGTATTTGATCCTCTGATAAATATTTAGCAAAAAAGTATGGTAATATTTGTACTCCTCAAGATTTGAATTAATTTCTAATTAGTCTATGAAGATTGAAATTAATTGCTTTTTCAAAAAAAAAAAAAAGGAATTAATTTCTAATCAATTGATGAGTATAACAAAATAACGATTAACTCATACATACTATTTGCCTTCGGAAAAAAAATCTCATATATACTATTGAATCAATTATGATTTATTTATTTGATTTTCACAATAAATTTGACCACATTTAAAAGTGAAGATTGGAATGCATGTCCCTTAGTCAAAGCAAAAAACTAACTCAAAAAAAAAAAAAAAAAAAAAGAGAAACAGAAAAGAAAAAAGCTAACTTTTGACCAGAACTTTGAAATTGTGGTACATTTAGAGTACCGATTTGATTATTATAGATGGAAGGTTATGATAAACAGTAAGTATTATAAACGATAAGTTATTATAAATGGTGTTTGAGGAACTGGTTATGTAACAAAAAGTAATATATGTAAGATATAGATAAACGAACACGTAGGTTTAGATAAACTAGCACGCAGGTTTAGGTAACCATCGTTATAATAAATGGTGAGGCAAACATCGGTTGAGTTATTATAACCAACTCAGCAGTTTACATAAACGAGGTCCAAACACACCCTAAAAGATTAAGAATAAAAATTGTGACCGTAAATAACATTTACAACATTATTTTTTTGAAAACAATATGTAGGGGTTGTTTGTTTGGCATATGTACGTAGGATTTAGTTTTATGATTTATTAATTTCTCTTTGAAAACCTACATTCAAACCAGTTCTCACTAATTCCTCCTCACTTTATTTTTAAAAATAACTCTCATTTGTAACAATTCATTTTCTCTTTGAAAACCTACATTCAAACCAGTTTTCACTAATTCTTCCTCACTTTATTTTTAAAAATAACTCCCATTTATAACAATTCATTTTCAATCATTAATTTATAACTACTCAATCATTTTGAGTTATTCTCAAAATATATATATATATATATATTTTGAGTTACTCATTTTTAATCATTATTTTTAAATCAATTAAAATAACTCATTTTTAATTATTTATTTTTTAACTATTAAAAATAGGAATTCATTTTAAATCTATATCCAAACAAAATTTTGAGTCTTTTGACTCTAATTCCTCTATGCAAAAACTATATCCAAATTAGTTTTATCTACAACTCTCAATTTTTAACTACTCAATATAACTTCTCGATTTAATTCTTTAAGCTAAATCCTACATAAATAGGTCAAACAAACACCCTCATACAAATTTGGTGACGTGATTAGATGTTAATTTATTTCCAGTCTATTATTACGACCTTGATCCCCAAATTTGAGAATGAGTTTGTTTGAGCAAGATTTCTATCAAATATAAAACTAAAAGAAAACATAAGGTCAGAATCAAAACAAAAATTAAGAGAAGATTATGTCAGGATTAAGTAAATTAGATTGGGATTAGGGGAGCAACTTCATACCCGGTTTAGGTCGTTGTGAATTTGTTGGGAACCGTTCTACTTACCTAACATCTCCATCCTCCATTCCCCTATTTATAATCGAACCGCCGCCGTATTCGCCACCGTCCAGCCATGGCCTCCGGCGACACTCCGGTGGAAATCGAAGAGGAAGACGACGAACTCTTCGAGATCGATCTCGAGGCCGTCGGCAGCATAATTCCTCCGCCGCAACTCTCCGACGACGATACTTACAATTGCTTCCTCACGGCCGGCGGCGGAGCCGCGCTTCTCGCCAACTGTCTTCTGCCGATCTCCGACGTGTCCGGCGCCATTCCGATGGAAGATTCCGGCAAATGCGAGATGATTCCGATTGCAACGCCACCGGGTTTCAGCCTTCGTCAGGCGTTGATTGATCGATTGGTGATGGAGATAACGACGGGGTGATTTGATTTGTTAGGGTTTTCTGATTTGGGGATTTTACTGGAGCATGAAATTAGTGACTATTTTAGCGTGATTATTATTTTTTGGTAAATTATTAGTTTGATATATAGTTGGAACTTGGAGGAAAATTAAAATTTACTTTATGTTATCTTAAAAATTAGATTTTTTTTTTCTTTTTTACCGAGGGTCAGTAGTGCAGTTGATTATCTTGTCTGGTGTTAATCCATTTCAACTTCACGATCACGAATTTGAGTAGTCATAACATTGACATAGATCGTCTTGGACAAGCATGCCCAAGACATAATTTAATATCTATGATTTCATAAAATCTAAAAAATAATATTTATTACTTTTTAAATTAAGTATATAAAAGTTTTACAAAAAACGATTGATTATCTAGTTTACTATTCGTAATCTTCCTTTTCCCTAGAATTTTCTTTTAGAATAAATATCGAGAAGTTAGTTATTCAACCATCAACAATTAAAGTGAGTCTGATTAATTCGACAAAAAAAATTATATCATATAATTAATGCATCGATAATTAACTTTTATATGATTCATTTGCTAGCGACTATAAATGACAATAATTAATTTTTATGTTTTATCTAACTATAAAAATTAATTTTTAAAAGTATATCAATTAATTTTTAATTTTATTACAGACTAAATTGTAATTTTTGAAATTTTATGATTAAATTTATAATTTAATTAATTGTTTTTACCATTTTGGAATGAGTGATGGAAGAATAATGTGTCTTTGTTCATTGAACTGTATTTATGGACATGAAAATTAAATATATAGGATCAAATTATGAATTTAACTCATTTGATCAGATAGAAATGAAATAATTCTAGTGCTACTTTTTTTTTTTTAACGGAAAAAATATTTATCTTTTTTGAACGGAAATTCTAGTGCTACTTATTGCTTTATGTTTTCGTTTTCATGTTCAATGTTTTAGCCTTAGTTTTTGAAATTATTTGTTTATGTTCTTAACTCGCGAGTCGGGATGAAGAAGATTTTTTTTTTTTCTCTCTCTCTCTTTTTAATTCAACTTTGTTATGAAAACGACAATCAAGAATCGATATGAAAATAAATAATGATAAACATGAGAGAAGAAAACATAGAAAATTAATGGTTCACTAAACAACTAGCTAGTCTACGGACAAAGATGTGGCACAATTTTTATTAAGAAGAACGAGATTACAGAGTTTTACATAATGAACGTCATCATATGGCTAGAGTTTAATTCAAATTTATAGAGACACTTTCATTAACCCCTAATACAGAAGGCGTAAACGTAAATTAGTTAGCGAGATACGTTTGTACTCGGGATGTGCTAAGCTAATGCAGATGTATTCACGCAAGCGAATGCGGACTGCGTTTTTGCAATAAAGACATTGCCCTCGCACCCCACTCTGCTAATCGGACAGCGAGACTCCTGACTACTAATCAGTCATCACAGTGCATTGCTGCGTTCAACACATAATACAACAAACCTCAATATTTTAAAATAAAACAGATTAATTTGAATTTATGACCTCTTCTATTCCTATCTTGCCTCTGGTTTGATTTATTACTTTTCAATTTAATTTCATGCGATTGGACCTAAGTGGAAATTATTCTTGTTCATTTCAAACTATACTTAACAATTCTTTCCTTTTTTAAAAAAAATATTCTATCTAACAGTTTTTTTTTAAGTGTTTAACCATATCTTAATAAAACTACAATATTCCATGTGTCAAAATATAATTAAAATGTTCGACCACCGCAATTTATAAGTCTAAATTTCAATATTACAACAATCGGGCTTTTATACGAGTTGAATTATTAATGAGAATTTTCTATTTTGTTCAAGATGAACTGATTAGTGTACATGTGCTTATGGTTAAAGAAGTTTTTTTGGACTAACCTAAAATTTTGGATTGGTGATCTATCGACTCATTTATGAATATTTTATTATTTAAATTTATCTGAGTGGCTAAGTAATTCTACCAAATTGACATTTGCTTCTTATTTCTTAATATCATAAACATATATAATATTCATTGATAGTCAATTAAATATAAAACAAAAGGGGCTACTTCAGCCAACTAAACATAAAACATTTTAAATTAATACAAATATAAATTGTCAGGATCGAGCTTGTGACCATATAATTAAACTGAGTTACCTTTAAACAATGAAACCAATATACTATATACTACTTGCTCTTTTGATAGCATAAATAGAAAATGAAATAAGTGGCGGAAATGGAAAGAAAAACTATCTTCATCTCATTTTCCTACTCGATAATAAATAATGACCCCTCTCTTTGGTTAAGTCAATTTTTTTTTTCAATACAAAAATTATTTATCAATTTAATTTGTATGAGAATAATATGAGTTTGATTTTTTTTTATTTTTTTAGTTCAACAATTAGAGATTGGAAGACTCAAACTTATGATATTTTAGTTTATGGATATATTAATGTACTGAAATGGTTGGTGGCCTCATGATTTCACTATTTGATTGAAATCGAGTTTACGCCAAAGTCACAAATTTGATCTTAAAAATCAATATTTGGCTAATTTTGGATTCTTGTTTTTCAATAAAAAAAAATCACATTTAAAACAAACTAATATTTATTTATATAGGCAAAACAATTCGCCATTATGAATTTGGGGTAATCCAATTTGCAAATATAAAGTATTCTTTATTTATTAGTTCTTGCATTTAGTGTCTGTACAATTGAACCCACCAAGATTTTGTTAAAGAAAAGCTAAAATTATAGATTTATTCCATCATTGTTTCTGATTAGTTCTCGTTTAAATAATTTTTTATTTGATTTATTTAATATTTTTTAAGTACTCTTTAGATCATAAAATTTAAAGTATAACATTGTGTTTAATGGGTTCTCGAACATCTCCAACTTTAAAATTAAACTATAAATACATCTCGTAGTTTTAAATTAATCTTATATTTGATTTGTTTTTTTTTTTTTTTTTGAAATCAATCTTATATTTGATTTGTTAAATAAAGCGTAACGTGATATATATGTTTATGTATTCGAATACTTGTTGATATTTATTAATAATTGCATATATTATATAAAATTAATGTGAGTTGACCTAGTCATCTAATGAAAATTTTAAAAATCACGAAGTGCTTAATTTAGCCATGATAATTATATAATTAGATTAATACAAAAGTAAAGCATCCATCCTTATTTGGTTTTGTGTTTTCGAACAACTCTTTTGAAGGTCAGTTTGAGATAAACTAAAATTAAAACAAAATCATAATTGAAGGCATAAGATTCTATTAAAGCCAATTCAATTTTTTATTTTTATATATTGAAAATTTATCTTTAATATATTTAATCCATTCATTTTAAATATATATTAGTTAAAAATAATATTATAATTTAGGGATGGCATTTCCATGTGATGGTGCGTATAAATTAGATAATTAATTTTTGAAAGGTCAATTAGAGATAAAGTACTAAAAACTAAACTATAATTTTCGCATAAGATTCTTTAAAAGCCAATTTAATATTTTATCTTTATATATTGAAAAATTATTTATAATTTATTTTAGCCGATTCATTTTTTAAAAAATATATCTTTTGAAAAGAATATTGAAATTTTATGGAAAGCATTTTGATGTGTTGAAGTGTGCATTTTTGTTTTGTTGGTATATCTATATAAAAAAAAATCATACCTTTTTTTATATCAACACATTAGTAGTAGTGAAATGTCCGAACAATAATTAAAAAAATAAATAAAGCTTGCACTAAACACTAAATTAATTTTTCAATTAACAAAAACTAAATTTATTTTAAAAAAACTGTACAAAACTCCTCTCAAGGGGGTGTTTGGTTGCAGGTGAGATGAAATGAGATGAGATGAGATGTTGATAGCATAAAACCTTGTTTGGGATGAGATTAGATGACAAAAAAACCTTGTTTTGGGTGCACGGAGATGAGATGAGATGACAGAAAAACCTTGTTTGGGATGGAGGGAGAGAAGATGAGATGTCAAGATATGTTTTTTTTAAAAATATATATATATATATGTTCTTATATTTTTTAACAATAAAATTGTTCTTTTTTTTTTTTTTTTTTTAAATAATTATTCTCAAATATGTAGCTATTAATATAATAAGTATGTAAATATAATTACTATCATAAATAAAATGCAAGTAATATAAATTTAATATTAAACACCCTTAATCATATTAATGTTTTTATTAAAAAAAACATAGTTTCAATGATATTATGTACGACATAATAACCATGAGGTTAAAAGTTTCTAATCTTTCATACTTAAATATTGTTTAATTAAAAAAAATTATGAGAAAATAAAATTCCACACCACCAAAATAAAGTTTGACTAATCTAAAATATTTGTACATCGTTAATAAATTTTTTTTTAAATATTTGTTAGACTTAAATAATAATAAAAAATTAAAAAAATACCAAGATTCTATTTATTAAAAAATAAAAATATAACCATTTGGTTAAACTAGTCATTATAAAATCTTGATAAAATTTTTTATTTTATTTAAAAAAATATATTTTCTTATACCTTTTATACATCATATTCATATTCATAGTTACCGAAGGTCAAAAAATTGTTAATAAAATATACTAATTAATAGGTAATAATAAATTAAATATATTTATCTTATTAGTCATTGATACATCTAGGGAACCAAAGACACCCCTTTTATTTATTGTTTTTTTGTAGTTAAAAGAGAACTCGGTCACATTTTGATAATAATTATTACATGGAAGTAATAAAATATCCCTAAAATTTTAGAATTTTTTTATTTTTTTATTAGATAGAATAGATCTCAATATCCCTATGACTCATACAAGCCTTGAAATTTATAGTTGTTTTTTTGTATATACAATCAAGACTCTCAAAATTATTTAAATAAATTTATCATTTCAAAGTGCAACGCTGAATACAAGAGTATAAAATTTGAATCTCATTTTTTTAACAAACAAAATAAGTTTAATATTTTTAAGTTTATTGAAAATAAGTTCATACTTCTAAATCTATTGTAAACTACGAATAAAAACTCAATGTGTATAAATTATTTAAATTTAATTTTTATTTTAATAATAAATTGATATATTTATTGTTAATATTAAAAATAAACACATAACTTTTAATTATTAATTTTTAAATATGATATTTATAGTCTATCTCTAGACAATTGAAGTTCTATAATTTTTTTTGTTATTAAAGATGATTAAAAAATGAATAAAAATATGAAAATTTAACGTCATATATTAAGAGATAATATATATCTATTTATTTTAATTTTTAAAATTCAAATATATTTAAATAAACATTTGATATAATATTAGTATATTATAATTATATATTGATATATTAAAATAAAATTATTAATATAAAAAAATATATCAAACATAAAATAAGTAAATAAGTAAATATATATATAAATAAAAAGATGAAAAAATTTTAAATTAAAAAAAAGGAGAGAGAAGATGAGATGAGATAGGTGAAGAACACCTTGAGTCAAACAAGGTGTTGACCTTCAACACCTCACCTCATCTTAAAACAAACACTCCCAAGTATGTGGTTTGTAATAATTACACTACACCTTTAAAATAATAGAGAAATTTATAGAAGAATTGAAAAAGAAAATAAAGAAAAAGAAGAATAGAATAGAGTTATTTATACTTTATAGAAGTTGAAGAATAAAAAAGAGTAAAAAAGATTAATGGAGGTTGAAGAAGAGGAGAAAGACAGATTTTTTTTTTTGGAAAGACAACTTTATCATTTTTTATATTAGTCAAATTTAAATTAAGAAGTTTGCAACAGTTATCAAACTTGAAGTGATGTAATTGATTAAATTAGAAGTTTAGAAGTGTCTTACAAACTATTTTTTTAGGGGTGCTTTGCACAAAATTTTCAAAATTTACCACCTAAACATTATAATTGGCAAAGTAATAATTTAATAATCGATTAAAAGGTAGTTTTGAGTTCTTAATCTTCGATGGTTGAATTAAAAAAAAATCCATTTTTTCTAATTTTAAAAAACGACTGATTAAAAGCTAAAAAAAAGTTAATATTATATTTCATAACATACATTCATTTTAACCGGTTACATTATCGTATCTTTTTCCAAAAAAAATCGGTTACAATTAAGTATACACTGATAGCTGCTGAAGTACTACTCTTATTAATACAAAAGGTTTCATTAAACAAGCTCTTACTCTTTCTTACTTTCTTCTCTTTTTTTTTTTAATGAAATAATTTATTAATTTTTTTTTTTTTTTATAGAGGGGGAGCACAAACTCAGGGTCATAATTTTTATTTTTAAATGAAATAAGCTCTTACTTAATTATTGAAACTTTTTGTATACACACTTCTCATGATCAAGAAGTATATGTTTCAACTAAAATTTTGTTATTCGACCTCTATCACCCAATTTCTTTAATATAGAGATAGTAAACAACATGTTTCATCTAAACTTTTCGTTTTAGCTCTCAAAAAAACTTCTTAATAGATAGAAACATATTTTAACATAAAAATTCTGCTAGAATCTCTCCCACAATAATGTCTTTTGTATACTAGAGAGAATCATATATGTGTGATCTAATCGTTTTCATATGAGCTCTCACATAATTTCTTAATTGAAAAAAGAACGACACGATTCTAATAAATTTCTTCGTTTAAGCTTTGAAAAGTAAAAGGTGTTTAGATGAGAAATTATTTTAAGTAGTTCGAAATCGAGATTTTTATAATAACCCATTTAGATGTAGATTTTTATACTGGAGATATAGTAAAAAACTCATTTATATGTGAATTTGAAATAAAATGTTATTTTGAGTAGTTATTTTTTAATAGTTACAATAACTCGTTTGGATGTAGTTTTTTTTAAGAGTAGTTAGTATGTTTAATCTAAATCCTCCTTAAATTTGACGGAACCTAATTTCTACCCAAAATTTTGCATAAAGAGAAATATAATGTTTGAAATGAACTTTGAAAATGATAATTATCTCAACTAGCACAATAAACATGCTAAAAAACACACCATATGAAACTAAATAGTCACATAAAAAAGGAAAAGAAAAACGACACCGTTTTTTCTCCTTTCTACATGTCCAAATTATTTATGGTCCCTCCCTTCTGTATCACAAATTCTATAGAAAAGTGATTATTATTTCAAAAGGAAGAGAAAACCTACAACATGATAAAAATACTCCTTTCCCTTTTTTCTTTTTTCCTTTCTTCTATCACTTATAAAGATTGGTTCAGCTGGCCGGACCGCCGCAATCGGCGACATTAGCGCTTCCTTGCGGCGGTTTCTCTCTGGGCGTTGAAGTAGACAGCGGCGACGGGGAGCCCGAGATCGTTGTCGGCGGCGAAGGCCCGGGTGTTGAAACGGTCTCTGGACGATGGTGGATTCATTGCCTGTCTTCGCTTCTGCTTGAACAGAACAAAAACAAACCTGTGGATTCCTATGCTTGGCATTGGAGTCTCATAGCTTATTATTTCCTTTCCTGTTATTTCATTCAAAATTCATTTGTAAAATTTATTAGGTCGTATATATAATATCATTTGAATTATGCTATGTTTGGTGAGGATTCCAGGTTTTTTTAAAATTTTATTTTTATTGTACTTTCATTCTTTTGAAGATTTGAAAATTGAAAATCGAAAGAATATATATACACAAAAAATATTTCTTTTTGGCTCTGCCTTCTTTTTCCAAATGGGGCAAAGCTAGGAAATTTATATTTTTAATTAGCTTTATTTAATTATATAATTAGTTCAATGCTTGAAGAGTTTAGCAGCAAGAAAATTAAATTTTAAAATCAACCTTTTTAGCCCATGTAAAAGAATATAGTTTAACGGCTCTTTTTCTGAAGGGTGTGTTTGGGGCACCGATTTGGTTATAATAGACGGAAGGTTATGATAAATGGTGAGTTATGATAAGCAGTGGATTATTATAAAAAGTGCTTGAGGGGCAGGTTATTATAATAGGGGTTATGATAAACGGTGTTTGAGAATGTGGTTATTGTAACAAAAATAATATATGTAAAGTTTAAATAAATTGACACGCAGATTTAGATAAATAGGCACGCAGGTTTAGGTAACCACCGACTATAATAAATGGTGGGGCAAACATGTGTTAGGTTATTATAACCAACTCGGCCGTTTACCTAAACGGAGTCCAAACAAACCTTAATCCAAAAGTGAGGCTAAAAAGAAAGGAAAAAGACAATTTCCCTCCCTTATTGTATAAACATGAAGTTTTTCTTCAAATATTTTCTCTACTGTTTTTTTTTTGTAAATTAAAAAATAGATATAATTTTTTTTTCTTCCTTCAAACAAACTTCTAAAATTTTGAGCATAGTTGAAGTGTTAGTGTGGACGATCTAGTAACTAAGAAATTAAGTGATTGTTCAAAAAAAACAATTAAGAAATTACCGATATTGATGGAATAAATAATAAAAAAATCTAGATTTTTGTTATCTCTTGAAAAAATATATGTTTTTTAGGAAAAATTACCAAAGGTGGTGTCTGTAGTGCCAGGGATGTTTGTCACAATCCTGCAATAAAATGTACAGTAAAAAAATCATGTCTTCTCTAAAATCCAAACAAAAGATCGTGTTACAAATTTTAGACATTCAAACATATAAAAGTATTTGAAAGAAGGTTTGATGGTTGAAGATAAATTATTCAATAAGATCATCATAATGTAGTGACCATGCATTCTTAATATCCTTCAAAAACAGATAAAAAAACATATCTTTATAAATAAAAAAAAGGAAAAGAATTCACATATGAGAGTATAAAGCAAACACTCTATTGCATTGTGATGACTTCATTAAATAATTTCAATTATTTATAAAGTATAAAGTATATACTTTATAATGTTTTGAAAGTATTTAGTGATCATCACTACAATGAATCGAAATACAATATTAAAATCCTTCCATAAAAATACTTTCAAAATATTAACCTGCATTTGATTATATTTGTAATAAAAGTACTATTGATTTGAGGTTAATTCAGTGGCGGTTTCAAAAAGAAGGGAGAAAATAGGTTAATTTAGTGGACGATAAAGCTTTTTGTAATTTGTTAACAATTGTATTAGAGAATATGAATCTAATTAACTTTCATATGAATAAAATACCTATTTTACTTTTCATATCGTTGAAAGTTTGATTCCCTTCTAGACATTTACGACACATCGAAGAGCATAATACACCGATTTTACGCTTTCATCGACGACCGAATAAACTATAGAAGGTAAGTGATAAATACTTTACTATATTTATGAGAAATTAGGGGATCTCTCAACTTTATAATCTTTGTATTTTCTCATACTGAAAAAGAAAACTTTTAAAAAACTTTGTAAGAGCCAAATTTAGGATATTTCAAAGTTTTATTCTCAGAAAACAACTAAATGAACCCAAAACCTAATCACAAATTCCTAGGCAAAAAAAGAAAAGAAAAGATCTTTGAAAATAAGAACCCAAGACAAATTAAAAACTAGAAATCAAAATGAATATGAAATCAATTCTGCAAAATTAGCCAAAGTCCAAAAATTTCATCCTCCAATCACAATGAAACACAACATCGATTTTCTCAGTACTAAGTCAAATTTGGTTGGGTTCATGCACACATGCAAAATGAAATATAACTGTAACAATATATATATATGTAAATGTTTATTGTAAAAAATAATTGTAAATGTTTACTTACCAGTGTAAATGCTCCCTTGAATAAGGATCACTAGGCCCAGGAACATCTGGGTCAGTCATAACCTTGAAGAACAAAAAAAAAACATTTAGAGAAAAATAAAACATCTAGATCAGACATAAATTATATGTAGAAAGAGTTATAGAACCTACATCACAAATACGAAATCTCGAACATATGATTTTTCAGAAAAAATATCTATACATTGATGGGCTAACTAATCTTGAACTATATTCGTGTTTTTTTAGTTCAACAATATGTATGATTAAAAATTCAAACATTTCATGATTTGAAGGTATAATATGTCTTAACAAGTTCCATTAAATATATTTAAATTAACAAAAGAAAGATTACTCTTTATTTAACCCTATTTCTCATTTGAGGGCAAGGGCATGGAATGATCAATCATTGTAAGGCCTAATGAAAACTTTAACCATGTGAGTTTTTATTTTCCTTGAATTCAATAATATTTAAGACTCAAATCTATAACCAACTAATTGATACATAATGCAATCTATGAAGATGGAAAATTTTGAAACTTTGACTCTTGAGAAGAAATAGATATCTTAACTCGGTTAAGCTAAACTCTTGTTGTCACCGTCAATGTTGAAAAACAAACAATATGCATTAAGTTCAAACACAAATTTCAAACATTTATTCATATTCTTAACGAATGAATCACAAACCCGACCATTCAAGCAAGCAATGACTCGGAGAAAGAAAAAGAAAAATCGAACGAAAACAATAAAGAGATCGAGAGAAACGAACCAGAGTGAAGAAAGATCTCAAGTCTCCTCCATGGATTTGAACCCTAGGTTTAGCAACAATAGCAGAAGGAAAGAGCTCATGGCCATTGAAGACTTGCTTATTATTGGCATAACAAACAGACATCTCAATGCTTTGAGTGAAGTAATCAAGAACATCTCCAATCACCCTCCCAACAACCAGTGGTTCTGCTCTTGCCATTTTACCACACAATAAAATTCACAAATTTTTCTTGAATATTATGAAAGAAAGAAAGAAAAAGCTATTGGAGATTTTTTTTTATTTATTATTTTTTTTGAAATGCTCTCTTTGGGGTAATTCTTGGAGAAGCTCAAGTTTTGGTGTTGTATTTATAGTGTTTTTTAATGGCTATAGATTTTGTTTGGTATTTTGTTGAATAAGGAATTGAAAAAGTGTAGAAGTGGTTTATTTAATTTAGTATCAGAGCAAAAAGTTTTATGTATTCAAGGTTTCTTTGACGAGACATCCTCAATCAATATTAATTTCTAATTTAATGAGTATTTTCAAATTTTCGAGCTTACAAGTGTGAGGTCGAGTGGTTGGTTGATATAACTAAATTTTTTTCAACCTATTAACTAAATTTTTTGGATTGATTGGTGACTTAGCGTGATGACATATTTGTTGACATTGAATTGAAGGTTAATTTGTTTTACTAGAGGCAGAGAATATGAGAAAATAAACCTTTAAAGAACTGGTTGTTAGTAGAAGCTTGAAGTTTTTAAATTTTCTTTTAAGAAAATTAAATTGGAATCTCACAAACAAATTTAATTATAAAACTCTTAGTGTCTCTAAGTACGAGTCTTGAATATGTTTGGTGCACTATTAAACTATATAGTTATCTATAAGTGAATGATTCCACTTTCCAAATTTTTGAAAAATGATAATTTTTTTTATGCAATTTTTTTTTCTTTCCTCTCTTGGTCGCATCAAGATGGAGTCTCTTTTCTAATTTCTTTTATTTAATTTGAGATCTCTCTCATAATAAGGGTCATAAGCAAGTGTACACTTTTGGAACTTGTTCTTTGATTGGTTGTAATTATTCATTTTAAAGCATAAATTAGGTTCTTTGTTTAGGAGAAGAATAAAGTATTGCAACATATGAGAAAAATAAATGTTTCACTATTGAAGAAGTTTCAGCTCACTTTATTTATATATTTTTTTTTATGGATTCAGCCCACATTTTTAATATCAACGTAATTTGGAGATTATTTATGTATCTGAAATTTAGATGTTCTTTAAAATCCAAATAAATTTTTTCTTCTGAACTTTAACATATAAAAAACAAATATGGAAAAAATAAATTGATTGAAAAACTATTTTAAACAAACATAGATAGATGATACCGAAATACCTATTAAGTGATGAACTAAAAATCTTCAAAAAATCTGTGTAAGAAAAAGGAATTTACATTAAAATCACTTTTAAATATAACCTAAAAAGTAAGTGCTTAAACTAGAAGGTATTCCAAACATACTTGTGATATAAACCTTCTTTGATATTTTTAATTTTTGCCTTCCAAACGCACTTATAAGATGTACTTTAATCATACTTTGTTTTTTCAATTGGATTTTTCTTTTTTGGTTATTTTTGTGTATTATGATCCATAGCTACCTTAAAAACAACTTTAGAAGTCTTATTCATTTTTTTTTTATAAAAACAACAATATGGGTAGCTTTTTCTACTCTCTCACAAATTTATGATATATATAATATAATAGAGGGGATTTTTTGCATGTATAATAAAAAATAACAAAATATTTTTATCTATAGCACTAAATTAAAACTAATTCATTTGTAACAAGAAATCCATAAATTAAGTTTTATCTCTAGTTGAGTTCATTGATAGAATTCAATCAGTAGAAGACTCATTCTATCATTGACAAAAAATTGAGTTCTATCACTTTTTGAGTTCTATCACTGATAGAATTCAATTAGTGTAAATTCATTTTATCACTGTTTGAATTTTATCATTGATAAAAAATTATATGCTATAGATAAATTATTTTAGAAATTGTACTGCAAATATAATATCAGAGATAAAATGTGTTGTTGAGGGTAAATTCCCTATAATATAATATAGGTCATGAAATGCACACTTAAAAACTTTTCCATATAAGAAAATTATGGAAAATAATGCACTACATTCTAAGCACAAACAAACCAAGAGATCAAAAAGTCAAAAGAAAACCTCCAAGTTGGACACTTTACCTTTCAATTTAGCTCTCAAAGGTGTGGGTGGGGGTGGGGAACTATGAGGGGATTCTTTTGGAGCATTAATTCATGAATTATTATTTTTTAAATGCCAACTTTTGCATTTAAGGTAGCAAAATGGAGAGAAAATAGTTGAATGGGGAATTTCTTGGGAAACCTTCCGAAAATTATAACTCTCATAAGGCACAAACACAAAGGAATTTGCCATATTAAGAGATGCTTTGAGGACTCAAATTAAGCATAAAGGGAACTCCACCAAAACCCTAAAGTGTGATGTGTAGTCACTTCAATTGTGAAAAAGGAGATTCAAAATTTTCCAAGTTTGGCAAATGCCAATTAGCCTCCCTCCTTTTCCCTAACTAGAAACTCTACTTTTCTTATAAGAAAAAATAAAGAATTTTCTCACAATCTCCCTCATGTGTGATCATTCTAAACACCACCACTTTGACTATGTTTTATCATGGGCTTTAAGGTAATTTGCCAAACATATTAAAAAAATGTTGGCGTTTTCTTTTTTATATTGTGAAACGGTTGAATCAAATGACTGGTCAGGATTTAGTCAAGTTTTTAATGAGAGAATCAAATTTAGATATGCATGAGATTGGTAGATGATATCGAAAAATGACATGGCTTACAACTCAAAAGAAAGAGAAATTAAAGCGTTGAAAAAGTGTGGTGTTTGTTAAAGTTATAACTCGAATGATCAAATGAATACCTTGTAGTGAAAAAAGAGAGTTTTTTTAATCATGTTTCAATAAAAATAAAAGTATATATATGGGTGGAAGTTAAAATTTAAATGAATCTAAAAAAGATGATTTAAATTTTGTTGTTGAATCGTGCATAACCTATGTTAATCTTGTAACTAATGTGTGCAAGAACTTTTTTATTTTGTCAAGTTGGCATATGTTTGAGCATTGGTATGCCTAACTTGAGTCAGTGGTTAGTACTTAATAGGTTACCTAAGAATAATTCATCGAAAACGTAAAACAAATTTTTTAATTTATATATACATAAGTAGGGAAGTGGTAAAATAGAAATCAGAATTCAGATTGCTTACCAAATAGGGAAAGAAATCGATATTCGAAAACTTGCTAAATAAATCAACCAATAAAACTTTATTTTACTATGAGTTTTGAGACTAATCAGTACGAAAATGAAATTTTCATATCTTTTATATAAATACAACTATATAAGTAAAAAAGAATAGATCAAGTTTTAGTGACATCATGTACGACCTAATAATAAGGCTTTAAATTCGAAATCCCTTATGGAATGTTAATGAACTCAAAAAAAAACATCTATACCACCTTTATTTTGCTACCCATGAAAAATCCTCATTCATTTTTTGTAAAACAATACTATAGGTTTGGTAACTTAAAACTAATTTATATATATATATATATATATATATATATTATCCTTTTTATGCTTAAGAAAATGATCAAATAATATTTTTATTTATATGTTAGAAAATTTTTAAAGAAAAATGTGATACAAAAAATTTGTTTTTTATGTTCCAAAATTTCTATACAATTTTAGAAAGGCCTTTAAAAAACAAAAAATAAGAAACAAAAATAATCACAAAACTTAAAAACAAGAATAATATATAAAATAATGTCTACTTGTCTGGCCTAATATGAGCTAAAATCTATTTTTATTATTTTATTTTTTTATGTTTTAAATTTCAAATCAAATAGATTGTAATTTATATTGAACCACATGCGTGGACATTATTTTATATATAATGTCCGGTATAATGTAAATATTCTCTAAAGAAAATTATGAAAAGAACAAATAATATCATATTCTACTTCAGTTAAAAAAAATATATTCTACATATATAATATGACATAAATGAGCTGTGAAGTCATATAAAAAAAGTTAAACTTGAGTTTATTTTGAGCAATACTGCCAATTGTATAACTTGAAATTTCTTTTATATCTGCTTTCTATTTTTTACTCTAAATCGATATTTGTAATTTTCTTTTTTTTAATTTGTACTATGTATATGTATATGTATATATATAATACTTCGTTTTGAGATACATTTACTCGTTTAATGTGATTTCTTTTAATAAAAGAATTAGAGACAAAAATGTGTTTGAATGTGAATTTAAATTTAGAAGTTGTTTTGAGTAGTTAAAAATGAATGATTACATACGAACAGTTAAACATGAGTTATTTTGATTAGTTAAGAATGAATGATTAAATATGAACAATTAAAAATAAGTTATTTTGAGTAGTTATAAATGAATAAGTATAAATGATTGATTAGAGATAAGAAATTATAAATGAAGAGTTATTTTGAGTAGTTAGAAATCAAGAATTATTTTGAGTGATTATAATAATTGGTTTGGACATATTTTTTTATGAGCCATTAATAAATGTTTCATGTAAATAATCTCTCAATTGACAAACACCCTAAAAAATGCCCACATACTTGGTACCACACAAAAGAGTTTGAATGAGGAATTAATTTGATGAGTTTGTGTCTAAAATATAATTTAAAGAGTGGTTAGGAATGAATCTCAAAGAATTACATCGTAAATCAACTATTCAAAATAATCATTAATTTTTAATCATTCCAAATAACTTTCATGTTAAAATCATTTAAAATAACTCTTCATTTCAAAATTACTCCAAATTTTTTGTGTCATGTGTATTGTTAAAGTAGTTTTTATGATAAATTTAAAATTAATATTTATGTAATTAGATTTAATAATCTTAACAATTTTAATACAAGCAATAGAAAATGTAAACATTTTCTAAAGTTTATAGTGAAAGATGTTAATTTTTTAAAGAAACAAATATTAAAAAAAAAATCTATTATGAACTTTTTTAAAAAAATTAGGCCAAAAATAGAATATTTGAAAAATTCAAAAAACAAATAAAACAAATAATAAAATTCAATATTTGAAAGTTTAGATTCAAAAGAACAGAATTCAAAGTCTAAATATTAAAATGATATCTTAACCAAAGTTTTATTATATGGTTTTATTTTATTTTAATAGTTAAAGTCTATATTTTTTTACATATATTTTTTATTTATCATCTATTTTATAATTTTAAATCGATAAAGTTTTTATTTATAACAATTTTCTATGTTACATCACATTTCTTCTATTTTATGTTAAAATTTTAAATTTAACTTTAAATAGACCAAATTTTTATTTATATCGAAGTATTATAAAATTCATTTTTTCATCGCAGCTTATTATAGAAAATATCCTATATGATATTTGTGTCAAAATTAACTTTCAACATTGAAAAGTTTTGAATATAGTCATCAGCTTTATTTAAAATAGAAGTTCGAACAGAAAATGTTAGACCAACAAAAAAAATAGTAATTTAATGACATCATTGTAAACTTAATAATCAAGAGATTTAGCTAATCTCAATTTTAATTGTGGTAAAACTTTTTAAAAAATGTTAGAATTTCGTTTAAAGTTGTTCTTAAACGGAGAATATAACTTTAAAAAATATTATTGGTCTTTAGAAAAAACATTACAAAAATCCTTATCTTAAAAAATGTTAATTTTGTTTCAATTTGTATAATAAAAGATAGCTTTTGCTATTGATTCTATATTATTAAAGTTATTTAATTAATTGAATTATTGAATTATTTTTTCAATATATTTATATTTTAATTGCTTCTCATCATTTATTTTTATGTATTTATCATTTTTATCTTTATTTTCTAATAGCATCCAAAGTCAAGGAATATTAGTTCTGTATTTTTTTTTGGGTAAGTTGTACGGTTAATTATAACAAGTTTTAAATTTTGAAATTTAATATTATATTAATCATTATTAGAAAAACCTTATGGGTGCGTTTGGAGTACCGGTTTGGTTATTATAGACGGAAGGTTATGATAAACGGTGGGTTATGATAAACGGTAGGTTATTATAAATGGTGTTTGAGAGGCAAGTTATTATAACAGGGATTATGATAAATGGTGTTTGGAAGGCTGGTTATGTAACAAAAAGTAATATATGTAAGGTGTAGATAAACGGGCACGTAAGTTTAGATAAACTGGCACGCAGGTTTAGGTAACCACCGTTTATAATAAACGGTGGGACAAACACCGGTTGGGTTATTATAACTAACTCGACCGTTTACATAAACGGGGGCCCAAACATACCCTATAAGTTTAAATAAATGGCTAAGCCACGAATGAACTATAAATTTTAGTGTGATCTCAAAAAATAAAAAAATAAATAAATTTTAGTGTTAATATGTAGAGAATCAATTGTAATAATTTAATAAAAAATTGAAACAACATGTGGGTGATCGAACCAAATTCTATGGGAATTTTCATACATTCTTGCTCATTTATATGTTTTTATTGTGTTTGTAAAAAGTAAGTTGAAATGCAGTCAAACACAACAAACCGCAGGTCAATAAAAAATAAAAAAAAGTTAGAGCTAAAACAAATTATAATAAACAAACTTCATATACATTGCGTAACTAGGTTTTTGCGCCACGACAATACCTTGCAATTCTTTTTTTATTCCCTTCATCTTTCTTGTTAGTTTTCTCCCAATATGTTGGTTTTTGCAGGGCGATGAATATTTCCCCATTAAATTTAAATAACATCAAGTTCAATACTTGTTGCATAGAATATATCTTCAATGTTGTCTTTTAGTACAATAGGGGGATTGAGGCTCGAGTCACAAATCTCATGGTTACTAATACATAAAATTGTCGTTGAGCTATTGCAGTTGTTGGCATAGATTGTTTAATGTTGTAAGTAGGAAGTTTATGTACTTTTCATTCATTAGACCATTAGAAAAGGTCTTATTTTCTAGTAGATAATGTATTCATAATTTAAAGAAGTAATGAATGATTTGTTGGATTAGAAGTGTACGCTTATTTAATCCAATTATCTTAATCAGTCCACATAACGTAAGGCGCTTAGTTAAGATTAGTAATGGAGTGTCATCATGCCCCTAATCAAACAACTCAATTTGATTTAGTTATGTTGGTTGACGTTTAAGGGGCCTAAGTTCACTTAAAGGCTTAGTCTTGTTTACTACTCACCAAGACAGGTTGATTTAGGTGAAAAATCTACTAGATATTTTGAACAGTTTTGTTAAGATGAACCAACTTGTGGTTTTGTCCAACAAACTCCTCTATGAACAGATTCAAAACATGAAAGTTGAAGAGATGAGTGTTAAAACTATTGATACTATATAATTTGAAAAAGAAGAACATGAGTTACTGAGTTGTATGTTTGTAATGAACTCTTAAATTTTTTTGTTATTACTCTCTTAAGGAATAAAATCTTTAGAGCTCCAAATGGGTATAGATCATTTGATCGAACCACTTGGGGTGTGTTTGGGCCCCCGTTTATGTAAACGGCCGAGTTGGTTATAATAACTCAACCGGTGTTTGCCCCACCGTTTATTATAAACGGTGGTTACCTAAACCTGCGTGCCAGTTTATCTAAACCTACGTGTCCGTTTATCTACACCTTACATATATTACTTTTTGTTACATAACCAGTCCCCCAAGCACCATTTATCATAATCCCTGTTATAATAACTTGTCCCTCAAACACCATTTATAATAACCTACCGTTTATCATAACCCACCGTTTATCATAACCTTCCGTCTATAATAACCAAACCGGTGCCCCAAACGCACCCTTGGTGTTCTTATCTTCTTTTCTTCTCTCGGGTGTGTACTGTTCTTCTTCCTTACTTTGTCTAATGTGAATCACCATTTTGGAGCTTGAACCGTGAGAGAATCAAGTCAAAAAACATGAAGAAAAAGAAACCATGAAATTTATCGCTCATGAAACATTAGTTCTAAATCTAGCGAGGATGTCGAAGTTAGAGTTAGTGACTGAAGTGAAGTCGTAACTAGGTAGTCGTATTGGAAGGGGCAAATAACATGCGAAAGCTTTCCCAATGAAGTAGAATGAATAACTCCAAAAATCTATCACAAACTTGGATGATTTTAATTACCACTAAGTTTGAGAGTATGGAGAACATAACATTTATAAGTTTTTTTTTCTAGTACAACATTTTTAACATTTGTAAATTAAAATTGCTCTGCATACTGATTTGAATAAAAATATATATGTTATGTTGACAAATACAAATACTAAAACCAAAAAAAAAAAAAAAACAATAATAATAATAATGAAATGACAGTTTCGCCGTTGAATTTCTCTGTTTTTCCCATTTCCCTTGATCTCTGAGAAATTTGAGTGCTTCAATGGCGGGCGGGACGAACAGCAAGATATCGGCAGCATCGGCCAGAGCTCACACAAGGAAAGCTAAGCGGAGCGGTTCTTCCCCGATTTCTTCAGGTTGCTTTAACCTTCATTTTTCTTCACTGATTTGTTGTTTCTCGTTTGCTGAAATTCTCATCTTAATGTTATGCGTTATTTGTTGCTTATTTCGTTTCTGAAGATTCGTATTTCTCTCCTCTTGTATCGGTTTGAAGAAGCTATGGCGAATAGCAATGACCTAAATCGACCCAAGCTGTAGTTCATGGTGCCGTTTTTTCAATTTCTGTTCTCAGCTTTAGAACTTTGGGACATCATTTTTCATTCTCTATTTTTGTCCACACCATCAAGCTACCTATATGTTCTTGTTAGTTGTTATTGATCTATTGACTTTATGTTGGGTTAAATTCCCCCGTTGTCATTAATGCTAAACGCAGTATGAGTAGATTTTGAGCATTTGTGACTCGAGAGTTTAGGAGGGTTAAATAAATGAACCGAGACTGCATCCAAATTAGAGGGATCCTAAGGATGTTTTTTTTTTTTTGAAAACCAGGAAATCGGAGCTTCGCTCCCCTACACCCGAGACACCAATGGCCCGTCCCTAGACTGTGGCATTGGGATACTTCGAAGGGTATTCTAGTTTAAGCGCTTTCCAGCAGCCTCGAACCAGGAATCTCTCAAGGAACCATGTCTTGAAGTCCTTTGCCTCAACCGCTGGGCTGCCCCTTAGGGACAAGGGATCCTGAGGATGTTATAGTCATGAATAAGAAAGGCGCAGTGGAAGCGTCGTGGGCCCATGACCCATAGGTCCCAAATTAGAACCTGGTTCTGATACCATGTTGAAAGATGGAAATCCAAATTCTCTAAATTCTTCGTTGTAAAACATAATTAAAAGATAAAAATATTATTTTACTAAAATTAACATAAACCAACAGAATTGATGAGTACTACTTATACTAAAAGGTGCACCTTTCTTTTTGGTGGCTCAATCATAGTAGTTTTTTAGTTAAGCATGCTTAACTTGGAGTAATCATAGGTTGGGTGACTTCCTCGGAATTTTTTTAGGAAACATGTGAGTGAGGACAAAGAATGTTGAAAGGACCATGTTGGTCAATGGGGACAATCTTCACTCTTAGAAGCGGTTCAAGAAAAGTAGGTATTGTGGTCGGGTCGCAGGTGATGCAGGAGAATACGGGGCATTATAGCATTGAACTGGTAGTCGTGTTACTTATGACTTTTGGTCGTTTTTGCATCATGAAGACGTGATCTGTTGTTTGAAAGAGCATTTGATTTCGATCTATTTGCCCATTTATGTATCTCGTCTTCTTTCTAAATGATTTTGGACCTTTGCGCTACACATGTTTTGTTTGTTTATTTAGAGAGGAAACACATGTTTTTGTTTGTATAAATATCAATATGTTAGTGCAAAGTTTCTCACTATACCTTGATTTTTTTCACCAGTTACTGCAGAATTTCATTGCATAAAAGTCTCGAAATTTTGCAAACATTTGATCAGGAGGGTCTTCTTGAAATTCTGTACTTCTATTTGGAATTACATATGTCAATTTACTAGAAAGGTTTTAACTGTCATGGATTAGTCTAGTGGTTAAATAAGGGTCTTGCAAAATTGCAAATCATGAAAAGTACTTGGAAGTTATGGTTCAATCTATGATAGCCACGTACATAAGAATCAATTTCCTATAAGTTATTTTGATAACCAAATGTAGTAGGGTCAAGTGGTTGTCCATGAGAATAGTTGAGGGGCACGTAAATTGGTGCAGACACAGATATCGAAAAAAAATACTAGAGAAGTTTTATAAAAAAGAAAATATTATCTGATATACGTGTTTTCAATTTTGTTAGATACTATATGCTTGGCTCAATTGCTGTGATTAGTTTGGGTTTTGCAAGCCATTTATTGTTTATAATAATAATATAGACGATGGAACAATAGAAGTTTGTGTTTCAAAGACTTGAAACCAATTATTTTCTCGAAATTTGTTGTTGTGTAAAAATAAATCTAAAACACATTGAAAGTGAGAGTAGTCTTAGTTGGAGTATATTTTTGTATGCTTTTTTTTGGGGCTTCTTTTGCATTATTTTCCAAATGAAAAGAATTTTAGTTTTCCACAAATGGCATCTAAAACTAATTTTTGAGATAAATAAAAGA
This sequence comes from Sicyos edulis, assembly GCA_036507275.1. Classification (NCBI taxonomy): domain Eukaryota; kingdom Viridiplantae; phylum Streptophyta; class Magnoliopsida; order Cucurbitales; family Cucurbitaceae; genus Sicyos; species Sicyos edulis. The sequence goes on along the minus strand of CM071847.1, from coordinate 42,901,625 downwards.
GAAGTTTTTAATCATTAAATATGAGTTGATACTGGTTTAGGTTGAGCAGCAGGTCTTATTGGACATGTTACTGTTGCTGTTTACTACTTACGAGCCATTTTGTTATCTCTCAGTACAATCTTATTTGAGTAAATATGATTCTTCATTTTCTTTTCTTTTTTTATGAAACACAATTCTTCATTTTCTTTCAATCATAGATATTCTCAATGTTACTTGAACATTTTCTTTATTTTTTTATTATTTATTTTTTCCTTTTGTTTCATTGTGATTTATGAACTGTAAAATTAAAAATGATACTGTTTTTATCCTTAGTATTTTTTTTTTTTTTGGAAATTGGGAAATCGGAGTTCCACACCTCTATACTCAAGGACCATGCCCGTCTCTAAGTCAGGCACCGGGAGATATCAAAAGAATGGAGATATAAGAGGTGTCTACAAATTAATGTCACATATGAGTCTTGAACCTGGGACTTTCAGGGGAGCTCATCTTCAAAAATAAAGTCTTCGACCAGTGCGCTACCCCTTGGGAGGACTTATCCTTTGTATTGTTAGATAGCATGAAATTTCATCACAAAACCAATTGGCACGAAGTAGAGTAGTCCATTGATCTTATAAATGCTAGGAGGTTTCCTCCCCTAACAAATATATCTGCTAGCTTTTCTGATAAGAACTCAAAATTACAGGATTGCTAAGGAATATAGTACTGCTGCTCTTTTTTGGGTTTCTGGCCTGGGGTTATCAGGCAATCCAGCCTCCTGCACCAAACATATGTGGCACCCCTGATGGCCCTCTTATCACAGCCCCAAGAATAAGGCTTAAAGATGGTAGATATTTGGCGTATAAGGAGCATGGGGTTCCAAAAGATTCATCTAAATACAAAATTATCTATGTCCATAGCTTTGGTTCTTGCAGACACAATGCCATTGTTGCAAACACCATCTCTTCGGTATTGCTTCTATTTCACCTTCTAATGTTTATCTAATTGTTAAATTATGTTAAACCACCAATCAATCCAAAATCTTAAACTCATGAGTTAGGGTAAATTTAATTATATTAACCAACACTCTTCCTCGCCCGTGAGCTTTTTAAGTTTGAGAAATGCCCTACTAATGTAATTTAATTTTAATTGGGGATGAAATGGCTCGACAGAGGCTCGAACTCAAGACTTCGGGCTCTGATACCATCTTTTTTTTAAACAGCTCTGATACCATGTTGAATTATGTTAAACTAATAACCAACCCAAAAGTTTAAACTCGTGGGTTGGGGTAAAATTAATTATATCAACCAACGCCAATTATTTTGAAAAGGATTCTAAACACTCAAATGTGATCAGTCTAAAGTTAAATCTCTATTGACATCTTGCAGGATATAATTGAAAACTTAGGAATCTACATTCTATCATTTGACAGATCTGGATATGGAGAGAGTGATCCAAATCCAGAACGAACTGCAAAAACCATTGCTTTTGATATAGAGGAGCTAGCTGATCAATTGGGACTAGGATCCAAATTCTATGTTGTTGGATTTTCCATGGGTGGCCAGGGAGTTTGGAGCTGTCTTAAATATATTCCTAACAGGTACGAAACTGGTAACGAATGTCTAGAATCATTTCCTATAAGCATACGAGAATGAACGTCAGGAAGAAATTTAAACTTGTGTCTGTTTCTTATTGTATGACAATGTCGAAATGTGTTGAACTATGTTGGGCTACGATTACTAGTATGAGGGTGTAAGGTATCCAACTTCAGAAATCAGCCAAAACAAAGTAAATATATGAAAACAGTAAAATATGAACTATACTACAATCTCAAGAAAAAAAATTACAAAGCCATTAAAGAGAGCTAGAACCCTCCCGACAAATCCACCAAAAAAAATATTACCCAAAATAAGACCTTCCCTCAACAACCCTTAATCCTACTATTTATAACCAAAAAATATTTAACTAATACCCAAAACACCCTTATGGTTATTACACTAAACTTTTCATAAAGGTGTTAACTTCCTGGTCAGCGAGCAGGGATCATGAAATTTAGTTTAAATATGTAATTGGGTTTATATTTCAGATTGGACTTTTGGGTATTTTGGGTTGTATGTTGTATTAGAGTTATAGAGAGTGCACTATATAAATTCTTTTAAAACTCTTGCATTGTTTGCCGAAATGGACGTAGCTAACACAACGTTATTGAATTACGTAAAACTGAGGGTTCTTTGTCTCACTTTTTCTTTAAATTTTTATTGTAGTTTCCGATTTTCATTAGAGATATTTTTTAAAAATTCTAACAGGCTATCAGGGGCAGCACTACTGGCGCCAGTAATTAACTATTGGTGGCCTGGGCTTTCTGCAAACTTAACAAATGAAGCCTTCTACGAAGAGTTTGGGCGGGATCGGTGGGCATTTCGTGTCGCTCACTACACCCCCTGGCTAACCTACTGGTGGAATACACAAAGATGGTTTCCTTCTTCCAGTATTATTGCAACTGGTCCTGACAAACTATCTCGCCAGGACAAAGAACTCCGATCCAAGCAAGTGGGAAGGAAAGAATGTGAGGTATGTGACTTTTATTGAATAGCCTGAAAATGTGAAAATGTCCAAAAACTAAAAGTCAATATTAACTGGAGATGAAACGACTTGATAGAAATTTGAACAGATTAATTCTTGCTATGATATCATGTTAAATCACTAATCAGGTGATGAATTCTTGCTTTGATACTATGTTAAATCACTAGTCAATCTAGAAGTTTAAGCTGATAGATTAGGGTAAATTTAATTATATGAACTAACACTTTTACTTACGAATTTTTTCTTTTTACTTTTTTCTAATCTTATCTTACACAACGCAAACTATATAAATGATAAAGATGATGCAAAATGTGGTCGTCAAAATTTACATTACAGTTGATCCAGATGATTTCTTGGCTACTATATAAAAAGAAAAAAGAAAGATTTCTCTGCCAAATTTGAGAGGTGGGATGAGATTAAACATGGAAACATGAACGGTGCACCCTCAAGTTTGGTTTGGTTAAAATTAAAATCTGTCATAGACTCATAAAAAAAAATGATTTAGGAAAGGAGAAAATTCTTCTTATGAGGGACAACCGCAGAGGGTACAAATGTACGAGGAAAAACTTTGGAGCCTGAAAGTACATATAGAAGTGAGGCACATTGAGAGGAAGTTCAGCTGCTCTTGCATTTTTACCTATCTTAGGAGGAGTGGGTATAGGATGGGGTGAGTATTGTGATGTATAGGAACTGTCTTTTGTATTTTTGTTTTGAAAATTATGCTTCATAAATTTTTGTAAGCTTTTCGTCTACCTTAAAAACACATGAGGATTCCTAAGCCACATTTCAAAAACAAAACCAAAGGTTTTTAAAAGGTACTTTTTCCCCCTTTTTCAGCAAGAAAACTATGGGGAAGCAGCGACTATAAAACTTAATTTTCAAACCAAAAACAAAATGGTTATCAACCATTATGGGTTGGCTTAACGGTCAAGAAGATCTTTGAGAACTAATAGGTTTGTTCAATCTATGGTAACCACCTACCTGAAAAATAATTTCTTATAAATTTTCTTGACAACCAAATGTTATAGGTTTAGACGGTTGACCCGTGAGAATAGTCTGTTGGGATGTAAACAAAGTATCTCGCATTGGTTAAATGAGGGGAAAGATCATGAGTCTATAAGTGACGACAACAATCTTCATTGGTATGAAGTCTTTTGGATGAAACCAAAAACAAAGCTAAGAGAGTGTATGTCCAAAGTGGACAATATCATTTCAATGTGGAAATTCGGGTAGGGTTGTCATTCTTACTAATTGGTATCAGAGTTTTACCTCAAACATAACTATATGGTAGATTGCTCTGGTGTAGAAAAAAGAGGGTTAGAGCCCAGAGACGAAAATTTGTGTTAACTTTACTAGACTAGTTGTGTACCTTCGAAAGAATAGGAGTTTGATCTGAATGTGAGCTAGACAAATTGACTAGCAGTCTACTCTTAGTAGAAGAGGAGTTAGTCGGATATAATAGCCATTGTGGAAATCCGGTCTATTGGACGAGTGTCGTACTCTTAGGAGAAGTGGAGTTTGGCATGAATGTCATCTAGACAGATTGACTATTTAAGGGGAATCTCAGTCTTTGTTCGAGGGGTAGGTTGAATCCTCGAGTACCGAATGAGTTCACGGAGAGGCTCGATGGAACTTTGTTCGAGAGGAGGATTGTTGGGATGCAAACAAAGTATCTCACATTTGTTAAATGAGGGAAGATCATGGATATATTAGTGATGACAACGATCTCCATTGGACGCGGCATTTTGGGTGAAACCAAAAGCAAAACCATGAGGATGTATGTCCAAAGTAGACAATATCATATCAATATGGTAATTCGGGTAGGGTTGTCATTCTTATCATAGTCTAGATTCTGTACTAAACTGGCCTAGACACTCACAAATATAAATAAAATAACGATTATCAAATGAGCTAACATTAATGTTTGTTGCACTTGCACCATATAACTGAAAATATGATACAAAATGCTAAGAAATTTCCTGAAAAATACACTGATAAACATTATACTATACATTTCTTATGCTGGTCAGCCTATATTCAGCCAACAAGGCGAGCACGAGTCCATTCACAGGGACATGAACGTTGGATTTGGGAGGTGGGAATTCAGTCCTCTGGATCTGGAAAACCCATTCCCAGGAAATGAAGGTTCTGTTCATTTATGGCATGGCGATGAAGACAAGATCGTGCCAGTCGCGCTCCAACGTTACATTGCCAAACAGCTTCCATGGATCCATTATCACGAGGTAGCAGGTTCTGGTCATAGTTTTCCTTATGCTGATGCCATGTCTGAATCCATCATTAAAGCCCTTCTTCTTAACAACAAATAGGCTTTTATTATAGCTTCTCTTGGGTTGGTGATCCATTCATTGCTCCATTTTTCTCTCCCCTTCTTCCTACATTATATTTAGTCGACAATATGGGTTGGAGATTCGAACATGTGACCTGAAGTTATGAGCACACGCTTATGTTGGTTGAGCTATTATTGTTGTTGGCATGCATTATTTCTCTCTTTGTTTGGCTGTGTGGAGTCTTGCATTTGTTTAGAGGATAATGGATTGGATACTTCTATCATACCTTTGGTTTCTTCTCCAATTGATCTTTGAAATTTGGGTTCAAAGTGCAGTTGTTTCTTTTTATAATGGATACTTTTATTCTACCATCTTTTGTACCAAATATTTTATCTGCGTTTAAGATAAATTTATTTAGGTTATTGTACAAGTTTAGTCACTTCAATTTGAAATTTTATGTTTAAACTTAGAAAAGTGTTATATAAGATTTAACTTTCAATTTTGTGTCTTATAGGTTAATCAGAAAAAGGAAAAAAAAAGTATGGGTCAGAATTACCATTTAAAGGATTAGTTGAATTCCAATTAAAAGAAGAAGAAGAAAAAGGCTTGGATTAGTAATTTAATCAATTATCTCTTTTATCAAATCTACTTTATCCCTTTTTGTAATCATTTGATCATACTTCATAAAGGAAATGAAAACCTCAATAGTCTCTAGGTGTTGGGATTTATCTCTTTTAGTTCTTACTAAACACCATTTTAACTTGCAACTTTGTATTTGGCATCATTATTATGATTTTAACACTTTTAATGCACTACCATTTTAAGATTATATGGTAGCTTGAACAGGTTAAAAAATGGAATGGAGTGAAATAGTAATTAAGTTCAATAGCTATTAAAACATGAATAGAAGGAATCTTAAAAAAGTTTAGATTCAAAATTGAAATTCTTAAAATTTAATTAAATAATAGAGATTAAATTCTAGTTTAAACATAAAGATTAAAGTTTACAAAATTCTATCTTTAAAATGTAAGATTAAATTCTAACTTTTATTAGTCTATAGGACTAAAATTATTTTGGGTTAATTTATGATCAAAAGGATATTCTATGTCCAAAAAGTACCGAAAAGGCTTCATTTATCAAAGAAATTGTGAGTTGAATTTATGATTGTTACCTATTTATAAATTAATTTTTTATTGTGTTGCTAATAAATGGTTTTCTATTTAAGAGGGTTTTCATTCTTTTTTGGGTTAATCCTATTCGAACTAAACGCACACACATTGATTAATATCTTGGAGCATACCATTTAAGCCTATATTATTACGATGTCAAAAAATTTTATAGAAAATTAATTCGTAAATGTTTATCATTCTTAAACCATTGAAATTAATAGATGAGAGTAGGTTGGTCTCCAATTGTAATAATGCATGTCTTGGAATAGTTTTCTGTATCGGTATATAAATTATTTTTTGTTTTTAACTGTGGTCCTTTGTTGGTTGGATTCGATCGTGAATCGAAATCTAGGCTTGATAGTGATGTTGTCTATTCTTATTTCTCCTTTTTATTGTAGTAGTTATCAACAAAAGTTAAGTCCTATTCAATATTCTTTATAATTTAATAATGATGAGATTTAAGGGGAGTACATTTGTTGAATTTATAATATAAATCATGTTTGAACGAGTAATTTTATAACTGTTTAAAATAATTTTTCATTTTTACCGTTAAAAGTAATTTATCATTTCTAAAAATAAATTTTATGTCTAATTGTTCATTTTTATTTATTTATTGGTTAAAATACCATTTTGGTCCCTCGACTTTGAGGTTTGTTTTATTTTGGTCCTTCGACTTTCAAATGTCCAATTTTAGTCCCTCAACTTTGTTGTTTGTCCAATTTTGGTCCCTCAACTTTCAAATGTCCAATTTTAGTCCCTCAACTTTGTTGTTTGTCCAATTTTGGTCCCTCAACTTTCAAATGTTCAATTTTGGTCCTTCAACTTTGCTATTTATCCAATTTCGGTCCCTCAACTTTCAAATGTTTTCAAATTTGGTCCTTAGACTATAAAAAAGTTTAAAAATTGTCCTTTGGTCAAATGAATTTTTTATCACTCCTAAATTATTTTCTCTCTCTTTCATCTTTCATAATTTCTCTCTCTAGAAATTTTACCTCACTTCAATCTACCTCTCTTCCCCTCTTTTCTTTCTTTTTCTTTTTTGTTCCATGGTAGACTATGAATTTTAGAAAACAAAAAATGACAAATCAAAGTATGAAAATTGTTATTTAGAAAAATTATCTCATGTTAAATAATTTGATGAGATGGATTGAGGAGAGAATAAGAGAAAAAAAAGAAGAGAAGAGGATTAGAGAGGTAGATTTAAGAGAGATAAACTTTTAGAAGGAAAAATGATGAAAGATGGAAGAGAGAGAAAATAATTTAGAAGTGAGAAAAAAAAATTATTCCACGAAAGGACCAATTTTGAACTTTTTTGATAGTCTAGGGACTAAATTTGGACATTTGAAAGTCGAGGGATCAAAATTGGACAAATAGCAAAGTCAAGGGACCAAAATTGAACAAACTACAAAGTCAAGGGACTAAAAATGGACATTTGAAAGTCTAGGGACCAAAATGGAACAAATCCCAAAGTTGAGGGACCAAAATGGTATTTTAACCTTATTTATTTCTAACTATTTAAAACAACTCGTTTTTTTTAAACACAAAACAACTCGTTTTTAACCCTTCTTTTCAATTATTGTTTTTTAACTATTTAAAATAACAATTCATTTTAAATTTACATTTAAACAAGTGATTGTTTTTAAAATCCTTTTTAGAAAAGTCATATTCAAATAATTTTTTGGTTGAAATTCTCAATTTTGAACTATTCAAAATAATTTTTTTAGTATAATTTTACAAACTAATTACTCATCTAAAATCTAATTTAAATACCTCTTAAAAAAAGTGTTAGTAGTTTGTTATGTGTGCTTAATAATGTTCCTTTCATAAATTAAATGATAAAAAGAATTTACCATCAACAGCACAATCTACCTCTTATATTATATTTGCAACATAATTACATTATTTTCTATCACTAATAAAACTCAACTAATGATAGAACTCTATTACTTATTACATTTTATCAATTATAAAACTTAATTTTAATTTTATGCTATAAATGAATTAATTTTAATTTTATACTATATAAATAAAAATATTTTATCACAAAATCTCGAATAATAAAATGTAAAAAATTAAATTCCTTATTCAACCAAAAACAAAACAAACGCAAACAACATCATAATAATTTATTTATATTTAATCTAAAATCACCCAACCAAATTGTACCACGCAACCACTTGCATGTGACCATGTCTTGCCATCCTAAGTAGCCTCGAGATCACCTTTATTACGTCATAAAACCCCAACATTAATATTCCCAACGCTGCTAAAATTACACACCGTTCACCAATGGAAATAACCAACACAGTAACGTGGAAGACGCTGATTCGTTACCCTCAACTTTAATGTGCGAGCGAGCTGCACCGAATCCCCACCCAGACTAAAGCCAAAAACGTACGCGTTCGATTAGGAGAGTCCAGACAGTATAAAAAAGAGCTGATGTTGACACGTGTCTTACACGTGTCAATGAGCTTCGGGGAATTGCCCTCCAATTTTCAAATAAGAAAAATAAAAAATGAAGTTTGTTTTTTTAAAATTTTTTTTTTAACAAACTAATTAAAATATATATTTTATAATTTCTGACTTCGAGGAATTTAATTAGCGTGGGCTCCACTTCTCTCTATCTTAATGTCAGCAAAAGGCTACCATTTATCAGGACCCCTTTAATTTAGAGTATATAGAATTTTTCAACATATATATTCATATAAATTCATTTAAAATATATAAATATAAAATTGTACTATATACTCTTGAAAATTATTCGAGCCGTGGGATAGAGGAGAGAATCTTAAAATGATAGCTTAAAACAGTATTTAAAGTTTTTAGTTTAATAACATGTAAAAAAAAAGTGAATATTTAATTTTAATTAAAAGCAGTGAGCAATGTTAGGTGGTATATTTAAATTGTTTTTTCGATGCATAATAATTGAGATGATATAATGGAATTAAAACCTTTTTTTTTGACAAATGGAATTAAAAACCTTGTAATCATAAGTACTAGTGTACTATTTTATAGGCTATGCTATGGTTGGCTTTTAAGAGTAATTTGAAATTTAAATGCAACGATTAATATAATATTGTAGTGGTTAATTAATTTTTTTTAAAAACATTTAATTCCACATCTGTATACTCCCCTTAAATCTTTCAATTTATTCATCAAAGGAATCATATGTTAGCCATATTCGTAAAAAATATATATAGGAACTCAATGATAGCAACATTCATTGATATTTTTTAAAAAAGATAGAGATTTTAAGATAAAACTTAAAGTTGTTTCAATAGCAAAATTGTTAACTAACACTGACCTAAAAATTTAATGTTACATAAGTAAATAATTGTCTGTTGAGAACTGTCAGGATACATATAAATTAACTTGAATATTCACAAACACATATAATATATATATATATATATTAGGAATATTTTAAGAAAATTTTAAGTTTATAATTTTTTAGTTATAATGGTAGTTTTTATTTTAGTACATAGTGAGGGAAGGAGGAACAATAAATCCTACCTAGTGGACACAACTACTCTCATACAAGATAACCAACTGGACCACTAACTCTCGGTTATAATTTTTTAGTTATAGAAACATAATTATGTCCATTATTGTTAACATTTTCTTATTATATTTAATCATGTATCATTATTTTGTCTACTAATGTGACATATGATTAAGATTTTAACATTAAATGTTCAATTTCATATGAGACAATTTTTATTAGGACATGCTACCTTGAATAGAGAGTTTTAAAAATGAGAGTATAATCATAAGATATTTTAAATGATTATGAGAGATATGATAAAGATGAAACTTTATTTAGATGGAAGGATTGTGAGTGAGGAAGACACAAAAAAATTATTGTTTTCGTTGAAAAATTATAAATTATTGAAATAGAAGTGATATGATACTTCAATAATTTATGAAAGTTTAAAATGGTATTATAAATTTTTATACGAATTTTTTAAACTATATTATCTGAATTAACAAACTTCATCAAAGTATCTATATCCTATTGGAATATTAATTCACCATTTTGGTTAAGACCATGGAGCGTAAGGTTGTTTTCACAATTTCCTTAGGCCTTACTTTCGGTTCTAATTATCTCAGTGATCATGCTCTGACTTGTGGAGACAGATCAGTTTATGGTCCCATTGATTGGGAGACCCGGTTGTACTGAATTATGGTTTAATGAAGTGATTTCTGTTTTAAACAAAAAACAAAAAACAAAATTCATCCAAACACGTACTAAAAAAATATCTTTAATATGTTAAAACATTAATATTTTTTTGTCTTAATCTCAATTCATTTCAACTTTATTTTTATTTTATTTTTTAATGAATTTTCCAATCACAAATCTTATAGTCACTAATACATCACAATAACCTCAAATGGCTTCATTTCTACTTAGTTTTTAATATTTCAAAACTTTAATCATGAGTTCATAACTAAAGTTTCGGTGGCAAGGTTTTTTCCCTTAATAAATAGGAAAAAAAATAAAACATTTTCAAAGCAAATTTTCCCTATTTTCTCAAAAAGATGAATATTTTCCTTACAATTGGTTAATTTCATGTAAAAAAAAAGATTATTTTTTTTTATATATATAAGTATAAATAGACACCCATTTCACTGAAAAGACAGCAGTTTAAGTCCTTTTCGTGCTCTGTTTCTTCTCTTCTTCAAGCTTTCATATTTCGACCCCAAAAGTTACAGAGATTCAGAGCTTGGCCAAGCTTCGTTAATGGCGGCTTTTGTGAGATTGAAAACTATCAATTTCGTGTTTTAAACTCTCAAATTTTCTTCTCTCAACCTTGCAGAAGAACAGATCTTCAGCTTCTCCCATTTCTTTCTGGTATCTTCAAAGGCTGCTCTGTTTCTGTCATTATAGCTCTTTTGCTTTAAATTTCACTTTTTTGCATTACCATTTTGAAATTAATTCATAAAAGGACAATTGTGTTGATGATTCTGATGTGGGTTTTGGGTTCTTAGTTCTAAAGTGATCTGAAAATTTTTTATGGGAATAAAGTTGATAACTTCAAAATGTTTTGATTCCCTTTTGGTTTGTTTGTAATTTACTTTTTATGGTACTTGTTTATCTCCCTCTATTGTTGTTTATTTTTCTTTGTAATATGAGTGGAATCTGATGTGGAATAAATCTTCTTTGAAGAAAAATACAAATTGTTGGTCTTGTCAAGTACATACTTGACATTTTTTTTTTCACTAATTGAAATTTATGTACGGAAATGTATACTTAATTGCCTGAATTTGCATGGATAATGGAAAGTTAGGGGAGAAATGTAGGGTAGGAACTAGGATCCCACATGTTTGTTTACCATAGAAATTTTTTTCATTCCAACCATTCATTTGAAAGTTTTTTTTTTTTTACCATTTCTTCTCAAAACCATTTTTTTCTATCATTTTCTAATAATTAACTTTATTTTTATCTAAATATGATCTTTTTGTAATCACTTATTTAAAAACTCTTTGTCTAAACTCAATTTTTTTTTGTTATAATGTCGTAATTAATTTTATCCAAATATAGTTTTCACTTTTCTAAAAACTCTTTCTCTAAACTCTATTTTTTTTTTTGTCAAATAATTTTATTCATATTCAATTCACTCCATTTTGCCCTTCCACCCATCTTTTTGTTCCAAACATGCCGATTCTATGTGAGGGTTATTTCGATTTAATGTCATTTCTTGGAGGGTTTTTTTTTTTTTTTTTTTAATGTGGATTTGTTTGTAACATATGAGTTTAATTATGGACAAGTTATAGTTTTTTAGTTCCATAGTTGGGTTAGGCCCTTCAAACTCATGATATTTTTCTTTATAAGAACACACTTATCATATACCATTTGAATTATTGTTAACACTAAAAAATATATTAATTTGAATACGACATGTTTGATGATTTTTAGGATTTTATCATATGACTCAAGGTATGAAAATGTGATTTTTGGAATTGCCAAAGTCCATAATCCATGAAAATAAATCAAATTTGCTCTCCAACCTGCCTTAAATGTCTGATACAAACTCAAAAGAGCTACAAAGAATAAGGAGCATAAAAAATTATAAACAAATTAAAACTTTTCCTTGTTGGGTTTTTTCTTCTCCCTCCATCAATGAAGTCTTAACATTTCTTTTGTTTGTTTCGTCACTGATCTTCGTAGACATCACAGAAGAACAAAACATGGTGGTAACAGAATCAGAAATGTTGTCACACGACGAAGTCGAATCGCCATTGCAATCCGAGCAACAGCTCAAGAACCATGGAGTCACTTCCCTTGGAAGGCAATCCTCCATTTACTCTCTTACACTGGATGAGTTTCAGCATGCTCTCTGTGAGAGTGGCAAGAATTTTGGCTCCATGAACATGGATGAGTTCCTAACCAGCATTTGGACCGCGGAGGAAAATCAAGCAATCAATGGCAGCCAGTCGGCCACGACCGCTGCCATCGCTGCTGTAGCGGCATTTAACAATGCTCAGGCTCATATTCCGGTGAGCGGAGCATCGACGGAGAAACGCATCATAGAGAAGCAAGCCAGCCTACCGCGCCAAGGTTCGCTTTCACTTCCTTCACCCTTATGCAGGAAGACTGTGGAGGAGGTTTGGTCTGAGATACACAAAAACCAGCAGGGTAACACTGGTAATGCCAACTCTCAGAATCCAGAGTCTGCTGCGCGCCAACCGACGTTCGGGGAAATGACATTGGAGGACTTCTTGGTCAAAGCTGGGATTGTTCGAGAACCTGGGGGCGGGGCAGGAGTGTTGCAGCAGCCGTTGCCACCACCTCAGCAGTATGGTATGTACCAGAATAGCAACCACGCGATTGGTGCTGGTTATGTTTCTAGGCCTATTATGGGAGTCGGTACATCAGCAGCCGGTGGGGGTAGCAGCATTTCGACGTATCAACCGGTCTCCCAAGGTGGTTCTACCATTGGAGATACATCAGGATATGCTGGCAATGGTAAGCGAAACAGTGTGTATTCGACACAACCTCCATCTGCAGGTTGTTATGGTGGAAGATCGGTGAATGGTGGCGGTGGCGGGGGTGGAGGAGGAGGAGGATATCCGCCTGCTCAACCGATGGCGATGGTAGCACCTGTGAGTCCAGTTTCCCCTGATGGGATGTGCACAAATCAGATGGATAGCTCAAACCAATTTGGGTTGGACATGGGTGGGTTAAGAGGTAGGAAGAGAATAATTGATGGGCCAGTTGAAAAAGTTGTGGAAAGGAGGCAGAGAAGGATGATAAAGAATAGGGAGTCTGCTGCAAGGTCTAGAGCTAGAAAACAGGTGCATTTTTCTTTTCCAAGCATAAGTACGCAGGGAAACGGGGATGGAGAATCTCATTTAACTCGCGGGAATATTTTCTCCCCATTCACTTTCCCATTTCTCATTTCCCATTCCTCACCCAAATGGGATTCACCCCTTGTTGGGGTGGGTCGCCGGCATCGTGGAGAAAATGGAGATGGGTTGTTGTGGAGAAAATAGACATCTCTAAATATAAAGTTCTCTATTTGGTAGTTGTTGAAAAGCAAATGTACCTGATATGCTTTTTTCTCCTGTTGAAATAGGCATACACAGTAGAGTTAGAAGCAGAGCTGAATCAGTTAAAAGAGGAAAATGCACATCTTAAACAGGCCTTGGTAAGCATATAATGTTATAACATTTGACAGAAAGGACTTTACCTGCTTTTGTAATTCTAACCAGTTTTTATGTCCATTTTTTGTGTTTTGAAACATTAACAGGCAGAGCTTGAGAGGAAGAGAAAGCCACAGGTACCTTATTTAAAATATCTATTTTGTTGTAAAATAGGACTTAAAAAACAAACTGTATTACGATAGGAATCAAAATACAAACTAACCAAGTTTTTGACCGGAACTTGGAACCTCCCTTTCTAGAGAATATTCTCTTGAGCACGGCCATAATATTTGATATCTTTCTCATTGCCCACACCTTTTATTTATAGCCCAAAATGTGTAGTAAATTCTTTATTTAATTACTAAAATACATCTACTATCAATCCTATCATTATGTTCTGATACAATTTGAAGCATTTGTAGGATAGAGAATTGCATGGCATGCCATTTCTTTCATATATATGGAAAGAAATGTAATGTCGATGTCTCTAATAATTGTATACATTCATGTGTGTTTGATACTATGAAGATATCTACCGAGCCAACTTAATAGGGTAATACCAGAGGTATGCCTAAGTTAGTTGGATATTTGGTTACAAATAAGAGGGTGGGTATTTGAGAGAGGGAATGAAATGTTCGGGAATGGCTTTTTTTGGAGAACCCGCCAATCGGAGCCCCCGGTCTAAGCAAGGGTGCTGCCCCTACTAGACTACCATTTGGTTTTAATGAGCTTCACTACATCCACGGGTGTGATACCACATCCCACGTCCCAAGGAAATATACCGGAATGGTTTAGGACTTGGGTTAGTTTATTCAAGAGGGAGGTTTTATTGCCTTTCACCATTTTCTTATTTCAAAACAAATTTCGAGTTGTGACTTTTTTATGACTTGATATATGTGATTTCTTCGGTTAAAAAATAAAATAAAAAACACTTCGAATCAATTAAGAGTTGCAAATTCTCAGTTCAGATCATAGTCCTGCCTAGGGGTGTACAAAAAAACCGGTAACCCGAGCTACCCGGACTACCCAGCCCAAACCGTAAGGGTTGGTTTGGGTTATGTTTTTTAAAATTTGGATTGGGTTAGATTTTTAGTAAACCTGGATTTTTGGGTCGGTTCGCGGGTTTTGGGTTGAGTTCAACCCGGAACCCGAATATAAATATATATCTCTTAACATATCTTTGTAGTATAAAGTCGTTGATAGCCTAGTGGTTGTACATCTTTTCTTACTTTATATTTTCTTTTTCTTTTTTTGCTTTTTTTTCCTTCTATGAGCAAGTAAACTTCAATCTTTCTCAAACGTTTTTTTCCCTCAAGAATTTATCCAATCTTTTTATCTCTTATTATGTTAAATACAATATTTTTTAAAATTTAAAATTAATTCTTATCTTTTTTTTTAAAATCTCATACTCTTTACAAAATTAACTTTATATTTAGTCAAATTTCATATCGGTATTTGACTTCCAAATATTAAAATAATTAGTGTTTTCGTCGAATTTGTAATCTCGTCTTCAACTTTTAATCCTTTTGAACCGATGAATCCAACCTAACCCAACCCGAACATATAGGGTTGCGTTGGGTTGAAACTCTAATTGGGTTCGGTTGGGTTAAAAAGTTGATGACCCAAATTTTTTGGTTGGACCAAAAATTACCTTTAACCCTATCCAACCCAACCCATGTACACCCCTAGTCCTGCCATTCTTATATTTTTGTTTGACGACTTGAGAATTTAGAGTGTTTCTCCTCTAAATTTGAGGCACCATTACCCATCTCTCGATTGTGGCACTGAGATACATAGTAAGAACAAAAACAGAATTAGAAGTTGTCAAAAAAAAAATTTCTACAGCAGTCTCGAACCTGAGACCCATGAGGGAAGCATACTCCTATAGCCAACTACTATGTCACCGATAGAGGACAAACAAATGTATAAGATATACCCATCAACTTAAAATCTATACCATTAATAAAGAAGATTCGAACACATAATCTACGCCGTTCTTTTATATCCTTCAATATCTTTCAATAAGTTTTTTTTTGTACTTTGAAGAAACAAAGAATGTTCAAACGAAAGCACAAAGAGCCAAGGCAAAGCTCCGAGTGATGAGGAGAAGTTCGAGTTTCTCATTGTAAAAGAAAAAAAAAAAAGTTCAAATGAAAAACTTTTCCAAGGGTTCATCCAAAAACCTGGTGCATGCAGAAGATCAAGAATTCAGGATCTGAAGCACAGATAAATTGCTTAACCTGAATTTCTGGCAGGAATTTGAGCTGCTAGTCTTGTTTTCTTTCAGGCCACTCAAATCTTGCTTGGATGAATGTAGTAGATAGAGGATTTGATTATGTTTTTCCTATGAGTTTGTTTGAGGTGTTGTAATGAAGTAGGTAGAGGCATAATCTGCACAAAATCTGATAAATCTTTAGATCTTTGTAAGCTTTGAAAAGATTAGAATAGAAAATATATGAGTTGGTATCATATTTCATTTCAGGTTTGTTCAAAATTCAGATTTTTTTATGTTCTCTTGAAAATATAAGTATTAGATTGGATGAGTTGGATTTCTTACATACTGATACAGTTCCATAGTTGTTGGAGGTTAGTTAGGGTAGTTAGTTGGTTGGCTCATAAAGGGCTATATAAGTGTAATATTACCCATTGAGGGAGTGATCTTTGATAGAGCAAGACTCTATCACATTCATAGAGTTGACGATTGACCAACTTGAGGGACGGGTTGAGAATTGATTAACCTAAAAATTTGGGAATTTATCCCAAAACTCTTTTTTCTTTAAGATAAGGGTTACTACACTCGTCTCTAGGTCAGGTACCAGGAGACATCGAAAGTGTAATGTTACAAATGAGTTTCGAATCTGGGATCTTGAAGGGAGCATACTTGACTTCAACCACTGTGTCACTTCTGGAGACGAATTTATCCAAAACTCTTACAAGTACCTTTGCCAAATTAGCTCAAATAAGTCGAGAGCACGATCTTTCAAAAGGTAAAACTTCAAGGCTATCGGCCTCTAGTGTGAACTTATCTAAATTAAGAGTTTCAACAAAGACATTCTTCAATGAAGAACTGCCAAGTTCCATCGTTGTTTTCTAATCTAACATCATAATTGTTGGGCACAATAGAGCTAGCTTTTCAAACTTCCAACAAGCAGCAAGAAGGTTCAAATCTCATGCAAATATGCTGATATAGTGAGCATTAGATATTTCAAGCAAGGTAACTTGTGATAGGTTGGTTCAATGCCACTTATCGAATCGTTAACCAATGCCAACGTTTCTAACTTCTGTCGACAAAATCATACTACTTTTTTATAAATTTATTTTGAGATGGAATCAAATATTATCTAATATGGTATCAGAGGTTATTAAACTTTCATAACCTTAATGAAATTATAGTCATTCAACTGGTTTTGAGATGGGAACTCCATGTCATCTAATATTTCGAGTCGAAGGTCAAAGAATAGAGAAATGATTCCGCCAAGACTCTCTCCATTTCTTACGAGTTATCGATGCAATCGCCACAACTCGGGCAGAAACTTCAATCGAAAGATGTTCCATGTCCAATTGAAGCAGCAGAAAATGAAGAGCGTGTAAGCCTGATATTGCCCCAATTTAGCGAAGATCATGAACTCTCCAGAGCTATGTTTCATAGTTACTGACTCGTGTGTTGATTAAAATATTGTAGATCATACACTATGCTCCTAGATGGCCAACAACGATTCTAGACAATTCAGAATTGCCCAAGATTAATAAGGATTCTAGAGCGCATTTTGTCCAAGTGTCAAATAAAGATCTAGATACGCACTTTAATTTAAGTAAAGTTGTGGCAAAATTGAAACCATAAGATTAACTTGATTATCAAGGCAAGATATGGTGCGGCCAATTTATGGTCATAGGATTTCACTTGGAGCTCAAGTTTAGGAAGACTATAAATAGAAGTTTCCCATTGCTGCCGAATCATCCCAAAATCTCCCAAGATATCCCACGTCTATGTGAGTAGGGGTTGAGATAAAAATAGAGAGAGTTTCTGATTATAAGAGAGTTTGATGCTACTTTGTAAGACAAAAAGTTTGTAACTCCCAATGTTTTAAAAAGCTCAAGGCGTACTGAGGTGCAATGGGCCTCTAGGATCTGAGGCACACCAAGAGGTGCATACTTTTTTACATAAGGTGCACAATATAAAAAAACACACAAATTTTCTTATATATATATATGTGTGTGAACATGGGACCTTGAGTAAATACACCTTCAAAACCCGTACTTTCAACCACTTGTGCCACCTTTATAGATAAGTTATTTAAGGTGTTAAAATGTTTCGAATCAGTTGTCTCTCAACAAAAAAGTTAAAAAAAAATCATAATTCAAATTCTTCAGCATAAAATCACAAACAAATCCAGATATATAGAAACACCACATAAAAACAAAAGCAAATATCAATACGACTTACAAAGAACAGAATCATGCACTGAAGTTCTTGAACTGTATCAATTTGCAGAATTCAAGCACCACGACAAAACACACAAGAAGAGAATCTGAAGGGCGTTGTTGGAAAAATCAAACTGGAGTGGACCAAATTGACGAAATATAGCACAAATATATATAGTACACATACAATATCATAATTTAGAAGATCTTCTACATTACCTAATAAATATCATAATAAAATTCAGAGAATATCTAATATAATATTTAAGTGTCAAATCTACTAGTTATGTTTCTAAAATTCTTAATATTTATCAACCTATATTTATTGACAAAATGCACGTGAAATGTACAAAATTAGCGAATGATAAAAATATCATTAACAGATGCCTTCTACGTAGAAATTTAGAAAATACATTTTTAAAAAGGGTAAATGCCCTCAATATATGCATCTTGAAATGTCCAAGTATCTCAGGTTTCGAACAAAAATTCATGTGTCAATTTTATAGAATGATTACTTTAAAGTCAACGACTTCGACAATTTTTTTAGTTTTTAAATAGCTCATAAATTTTCAAAATCAAATATATTAATTTATGACATTTGAATAATATCTTTGTGAAAGAATTGGTCACGAACTAAATGGACTAAATTATAACTTGATGTCAAATTTTTTTTTTTACTTGTAATCATCCAATTTCATCCTTCATAAATATTATGGAAAATGTTGTGAAAAATTTGCAAAGTTTTGAGGGCAATGCATTGAAATGGGTCGGATCCAAAATGAGGGCCTTGAAGTGGTGAGCCCAAATGCGAAGTCGCAATCTCTGGACTGATACAACACTTTGTTCAATCCATTTCTGGGTTTTGGCAGTGTATACCCCCACACATCGCCTTCCTCCAAAAAGCCAGCGCTCAACTCCACCTTTTTCTTCACATGCTTCTTGTTGCTTCTCCCATGATTTTCCCTTTCATGGAGCAAAGAATTTAAGCTTCCACCATTTTACAGCACAAATGCTTCGTGTTCTGCACTTTTCTCCGGTTCGTTCGTCTTCAATTCACTTGCATTTCTTTGTTCTCTAGGAGACTCGCATTGTCGTGATGGATTTAAACTTGCTTTGAATTTGTGTAGCTTTGTGTTTAGTTGTTTTGGGCGTTCGTGATTTATCTTCTTGCTTGTGTATTGGCTGTATTGTACTTAGAAATGTCCATTTTCCGCGAGATGCTGGTGAATCACCATTTAGGTAGGGAATGTGGAAGTGAGTGAAGAGAAAAAAAATGGGAGAATGTAGTAATAAATATTTATCATTAAAAGTTAACAATTATTTTAAGAAGAATTATAACATTTTATTAGATTGAATTGAGATTACAAAAAAAGAGAAAAAAATGTAATGGGAATAACTCGATCTCTGCATATTCTCCGCAGAGAATCTCCGTCCCCATCCCCGCTAAATTTTATGGTGAATTTTGCACGAATGGGGATTAGAAAGAATGACGGGATGGTGACAGTAAAGTCATCTCTGTCCCCACCCCGCCCTGTGGGCATCTCTATTTGTACTATTCCAGTGGTTCATTAGCTTTCAATTGATTATTTGTCATTTGCAAACAGGCATTGGAAGAGAGGTTTATGTTGGAGTTTGGATTTTAAACTATTAAGAAGTTCTTCTCATCAGTCAACTTTAGATTGACCATTTTGTGATGGCAAGTTGTGCGTCGCTGCATTTTGCTCTTTCCGATTGTCGAAACCCAGTTGGCGTTCTAAATGTTTTTGGAGGAAGAGTGTCAATGTCAAATGATAATTCCTCAGGAAGATTTGGGTGCATTAAAATGCTTGAAGAAGGGAATGGGTTTATGGGAGCTGCCCAGAAATTAACTCTTCGTAAATTCAAGTATGGCTCTCATTCTAACAGTGTCAGCTCATATCCAAACAGAGACCCTTTTCTTGAACTACATCCTGAAGTTTCAATGCTTAGAGGAGATGGGAACAACATGACAAGTAGTCCAAAACAGGATAATTCAAATGAAAGTAACACAGAGATTTTTGGAGATGCAGTTGGTCCAAGTAATTATGGTGAAGCAAAGATTAAGGTCTTTGGTGTAGGAGGTGGTGGGTCAAATGCAGTTAATCGTATGATAGAAAGTTCAATGAAAGGTGTGGAGTTTTGGGTTGCCAACACAGATGTTCAGGCTTTGAGGATGTCCCCCGTACATTCGGAGAACTGTCTTCAAATTGGTCGGGAGCTTACGCGGGGTCTTGGAGCTGGTGGGAACCCAGAGATTGGAATGAATGCTGCCAATGAGAGCAGGGAAGCTATTGAAAAGGCACTTTACGGAGCAGACATGGTTTTTGTCACTGTAAGTTCACTTTTACTTTGCTATTTAACTCCAAACAGACTACATTTGATGTTTGATCACTTATCATGGATGTTTGTGTCACCAATGTGAACAGCTATGTCTTGCAACGAACTTCTCTGAACTGAAGTGATATATTTGACTGAAAACTTAGCATTTCAGCAGGGAAATAATTTTTCATGAGATTCAGAAAATGCATATAGTTTTCCAACCTTTTTTTTCTTCATAATGCACTACTTTTTAATGGATTTTAATGAGGTGATGGGTTCGAATCCCCCCACCTCCGATTGTTGTTGAACTAAAAAAAAGTTTAGTTCTACCAATGTCATAATTTAATTTGAACATTTTGATTACTTAACGGTAGTTGTCACTTGTCACTGTCTGGGTGTAAGTGCAAGTCATTTTTCTTGATAGACGGTTTGCATTTCCTTTAGGAACTGGACCTATAGAGATCTGTTTTCACTGCCCCTCTTCTCCTAAAATAGGTGTTTAGACTACGCCATAATTATTGAAAGCATGGTGCATATTTCACCCATACGTTCATACCTATGCTCGTATAATTCTCTATAAAAGTTCTTGACAGTCAAATAAGCACTTAGATTTTGGGAAAGTGTGAATTTATTGAATACTTTAACAATATGCAATTTATAGCATAGGCTTGTAAAATGTGTCGATTGAGAAGAGGATTTGGAGCTAGAAAGAAAATTCTCATAGGTCCACTCGATGATGAATTCCCCCATGTTTGGAATTTGTCCTTCACATGTGTAATAATGCTCTTTGTATTGTATTGATGAATGCTTTCACAATAGTACAAGAGTTGCTCAATCTCTATTCATAGAGAGATTGGAAAAACTGAAATAAACATATAGTTTTACTAAAAGGACAAAACAAACTCTACATTATAACGACATGACATGAGCTATTTTCGTTCACAATTTGAATTGACAATATGTAAATGTTTACCGTAGCTTCTCATGGTGTAGAAAATCTTTGATGCATGGCATACTATAATGTTAAAACTTATCTCCTCAGATGTCATTAGGTTTTGAGAATGATATGCAAGCCTTGCATGCTCACTTGAATATATATGATCCTTAATTCATTTTAGTCAGGTAGAGTTCAATATCTTGCACTGTAAAGGGCTAAGAAAAATAAAGTTCTCATTGATTAATGATACGCACCATTGAATTGATGATAAATTTACTTGTGGAAATGGTAAAGCACGAGACATATTTGATATTTTTCTAACTGGTGGGTAATTGTCTGTCTTTATTTGTAGGCTGGAATGGGTGGAGGGACTGGAACTGGTGGTGTTCCTGTTATTGCAAGTATTGCCAAGTCAATGGGTATATTGACAGTTGGTATTGTTACGACCCCATTCTCTTTCGAAGGACGAAGGAGGACAGTTCAAGCCCAGGAAGGAATTGCAGCTTTGAGAGACAATGTTGATACTCTGATCGTCATTCCAAATGACAAGCTGTTGACTGCTGTTTCCCAATCGACAGCTGTGACAGATGCATTTAACTTAGCTGATGATATTCTTCGGCAAGGTGTTCGTGGTATCTCAGATATAATTATGGTATGTAATTAGTTAGAAAGTTGAACAAGATGTTTCATTTTTATCATTCTTTTACATCAAGCCGTGATCCATGACCATTCTAAAGGCTTTTTGACAATTATCACCGATCCATGACCATGTCAAAGGCTTTTCAACAATTATCACCTCCCTTAAATTTTGAGAACATGAAAATACCTTTTTATGTGAAAATCATGGTTAGATTTGAGCCTGAAAAGACACATTATTTGATTACCTAAGTTAGATAATTAATAGAAAGTTATCAGCGGCAAAAAAGATTGTTCATCTTAGTGAAGTTATAAAAACATTTTAAGCATTATTGCTACAATATTCAAACTACTCCTATTGATGATGCCTACATTTGTTTCTTATAAAAAAAAAGTGATGATGCCTACATGAACGTCTATGTCATTTCCAGAATCAATTAAAAATCTTACCCTTCAGTAAGAAAATAGACTGCAAATGTTGAATTTGGGACAATGCTTATCCCTCTCCATAACAATTGCGTGAAATAAATATATATTATATTTCTTTCCACACTCCTAGAAGGCCTTAATCTTGCACTCCAATTTCTGATTTTTAGCCTGTGCTATCCAGATACCTGGACTCGTTAATGTTGATTTTGCTGATGTTCGAGCTATCATGGCAAATGCTGGTTCTTCATTGATGGGGATAGGAACTGCAACTGGTAACACCGGTTACTACTTTCAAGTTTCCAAATCTTTATATTTGAGGCTTAGATAGCCACCTTTATTTGGTTAGATTTTGTTGGATTAGAAGCCATTTCTGTGGGCTCTTTCTTCTTCCTTTTTTGTGGGCTTTTGATAAGAATATTAAATCCTATTAGGAGTAAGGACAATGAATGTCTAACCCAATTGGAGTAAGATAAGGAATACTCAATCCTATTGAGAATGAGATAAAGATATTCGACTATAAATAAGGGAGGGTGGAAAGTGGTAAGTATATATGAACATTGATCGAATGATTTAAGACTTTAGAGGGATCTCGAGGGGAGGGGACAAGTACCTTAAACACTTGGTTTTCTTTATTATCTTTTATTATATATTAAGTTCGTATCATTTTGGTATCAGCTCGTACATTTTGGTATTAGAGCAGTTCATATCAACTTTAGTTTTGTGTTCCCGTGTATGCTTTTATTTGTATCCTATTGAAAACTTGGTTTTATATCTAATTGAGTTTTTTTTTTTTTTGGTTTTTTATAATTAAGAAAAACTATTTAAGGTTTATATCCTATGAGTTTTCTTGGGTATCAAATATATAGGGTGTAACAGTTTCTGTGAGATTAGTTAATATGACACAAGTTGGTCCAAACACTAATAAAACCAAAAAAAAAAAAAAACTCAATTAGATATAACTTCTCTAGTGTATTTCTTTATAATTGATATAAGGCAATGTAGCTAAAAATGAGAAATTGTTTCCTGATGTTGGTAGGTCCTGTTGACTATTATTCAAGAAGAGTGGTGTATGCAGAGAAGTCAGAAAATCATTGAGGGTTACCCTAGTGGTAAATGAGAGATATTCTTCAAAGTTCTAGGTCTAACCCTTAAGGTTGTAAAATTAATAATTTGAAACTTGTTTGCCTCCCTAAAGATCGATAGTGTGCCCCATGAGTATGTATAATGCAAAGAGTCAGACTTTTGGCATGAGGGTCACCCAAATAAAAAGGCACAACGATTGTTGGTTGATATAATTTAATTTATCTCAACCAATCAGCTTAAGTTTTTGGGTTGGTTGGTGATTAAGATGATTCAACATGGTATAAAGCATGAGGCCGACAAGTTATTTCCTCTCCAATTATATTGATTTTCACTTGTTGAACATTTTCAATTTTTCAAGCCCACAAGTGAAGGAGAGTGTTGATTTATATAATTAAATGTACCCCAACTTATCAAGTTAAACTTTTGGGTTTATTGGTGATTTAACATGATTCGACGAGGATAGTTTTTTTCTTAAGAAACACAACTTTCCATTGATAAAATGAAAGTGTTACAAAGGAGGAGAGGGTTGTCCTCAAGGGGTGGTGCAGTGGTTGAAGACTTGAGTTTTGAAGGTATGCTCCTTTCAAGGTCCCAGGTTCAAGACTCACCTGTGACATTACTCTTTTGATGTCTCTGACGCTTGGCCTAGGGACAAGCATGGTTACCCTTGTTTTAAAACAAAGGAGGAAGGGTTAGGTTTTGAGCCTTGTTTACAACGGAAACAACACGAAAAATAATACAAGCCTGAAGCTCTTAGAAAGTTAAACACCAAACTTATCATCCTAAGAAGGTAGAGTTTGTGAATCTGAAGGATTATCTCATGAATCAACTACACATCCGAGAGATGAACTCGTATGCCGAAAATCTCCATCGGATCTAGCCCGAGAGAAAGAGGGATTGAGATATATCCCTATTTGGCGCCAAATGGTGGAAAATGTGGAGAAGACCCGTAACCCTTCGCCAATAAGATCAGCGAAAGAGTAGAGTGGGTCATCCATGCTTTGTAAGGAGCAATCCCTTGCTCGATTCTTATGCCGAAAAGAGGTTGTAGAAGAAGAAAATTGCTGGAAAAAAGTGTTCTCAACACTTCGAAATTGCAATCAACAATTGGTGAGCACCGATGAAGTGGAGTGGCTGATTTGAAACATAAACACAAACTGTTGCTCGCACGCCCCATAGCAAAAATTCACACGACTTTCACTACGCGCATTCGACATTCGAAATCTGGCCATCATCGGAGCCGATGAACAAATGTCGATGAAGCTACTGCAAAAACTCCTATACTATCTAAACATGTGGCTCTAATAAACCTGAACCAAAGATGTTTTGGAAAATCGGTATGATTCAACACTGAGCAAATCGAACGAAATTTAAGGCACCATGGGATTAGAACCTATGATGCCTTCTTTCTACTGTCGCATGTGTTCAGTTTCCATTGAGGCTTCTCTGACCACCAACGTTGCTTGTTGCAAATCTGGTTGAAGTGTCACAACTCCACAGCTTCTACGACTCGAGGTTGCAGATCTGAAAACCCTTCGCACATCTGCAGCTTCTTTCAACCCAGCGACTTCAGTCAGTCTTCTAGTCGGTGTGATACAGTCTGGCGATGCAAGATGTGTTGCACTGAAGGTCTTTGCTGCTAGTAAAGAGTCGTCGCCAAAGAGGTGTCACCTGGTCGTCAATGATGCAAGTTATGATAGTTTGAAGATCTGAGTTGCCAACAACCCGTCTTTTTTGTTTCTTCGCCAGAAACGATCGTTGAAAAGAGGAGAAAGTCAAAGTAGATCAGAAAGAGTTGTGTCAGGGAGAGGTTTAGAGATGTTCAGTGCTTCATTCTCTCCGAGGATGGAAGATGGAGGAGAAGAGGGGAGCACCTGAACGTGACGATGATCCTCTGGTGCCGGTGAGGAGCCTTGCTGGAGGGTGAGAAGAATTTGGGTTTTTGTTTTGAGAGATTTTATAGCGAGAGAGAGTGTGTGTAAAATGATTCAACAAGGTAGCTAAAGACACACATTCACTGGTAGTACCTGCATGTTTAGCTTATTTTCCCTAATCCCTAAACATAAGATCATATTCTGGCTACCTTTTAAATGTGAATCTAACCGTTTTGTGTTTGTATTGGTGTAGGGAAGACTAGGGCAAGAGATGCAGCTTTAAATGCTATTCAATCGCAGTTGCTTGATATTGGCATAGAGAGGGCCACTGGTATTGTCTGGAACATTACTGGCGGGACTGATCTGACCTTGTTTGAGGTGCAAATTCGTTGCTTATTCTCTTCCTGTACAATGTTTAGTTTGGTAAATATAATGAATTAACTTCATCTACTGCCTAAAACTAAATAAAGAACGCCTGTTGCAAAATCTTTGTTTTCTATTAGTTCAAATCCACTCACCTTGATTTTCATTTTTGGATGAAAAAAAACCCTCCGTTGGTAACAAATGTATGACTATTAATTAGATTTAATTCTTGTACCCCAAAGGCAATCCTCACTAAAAAAGTCAATGAAACAAGAGTGCAGAGTTCTAAACTATTGGTGAATTTTTTTTCTATGCATCACTTGTTGGTTTATGAATGTTCTCAACTTACGTGGTCTTGTTTATCTAAAACCCTTGATAACATTAAGAACCATTATTTTCCTTCGAGAGTACTTTTTTGCTTCTTTAACTTTGGAATGTGTTATTTTTTAAAATTTATCAGGCATAACAAATGGTTTTAATCTTCGTTTTCAAAAATTATACTACGATATTGTACTTCCATGGAGATTGCCCAACAAAAACTAACCACGAAAATAACTAAACCAAACTGAATTAAAACCAACTAACTAATCAAGATAATGATGGTCACCTACTTAAGAATTAATTTCTTATGGGATTCCTTGACACTCAAATGTTGAAGGGTCAAGTGGTGTATCTCGTGAGAATAGTCGGATGCGCTTAAGCGGCCTCTGATATTCCCGAATATAAAAATGATAATAAAACAAAGGTAATGAAACCAACAAAGTTCAGTAAGGTTTTTGGGTTTCAGCTTGGATTCCAAATCCTGGTTCGATTGTTTAGTTGAATAGCTGATATTTCTACAACTTCCATTCTCCCAAAATAAAATTATGATTTTTAGTATGCTTTGCCTGTTAGAGTATGCTCCCCTCAAGGTCCCGGGTTCAAGACTCACCTGTGACATTACTCCTTCGATGTCTCCGGTGCCTAGCTTAGGAATGGGCGTGGTTACCCTTGTTTTAAAAAAAAAAGTATGCTTTTGCCTGTTACTTCTATTTACAATTGTGCTATTCACACAGGTTAATGCTGCTGCAGAGGTCATATATGATCTTGTAGATCCGTCCGCCAATCTAATATTTGGAGCAGTTATAGATCCATCAATCAGTGGACAAGTAAGTCGTTGAAAACTTTGGTTAATCGTAACATCTGTAGCTCTACCATAAATCAGACTTCACAATTGCCTCTGCATTTTATTGGAATGTAACGGAAAGGATATTACTACTATAACAGTAAAAAAAAAAAAAATCAATTCACCTGGTTGAAGTGTTGACCTCAACTTTATGTCTTGAAGAATCATAGATAAAGTGATTCTATCACAGTTACTATCACTCATTCCAAAATTTCCTGGATGGCAAAAGATGTCTTAATTTCATCTTATATTTTTTTTCTGCCCAGCAAGTTAATAGATGATATTGGTTTTGCCTTCATAATTCTATTTATTCTATTTTCTTCTATGTTGTCCCACGATTACTTCCTTATGAGAGTGCGCTGTATAAACTCTCTTAAAATCCTAGCCTCATTGACCAAACGTTTCCTCTACCTGTCGATGTAGTTTTCTATTCTTATCTCTTATGAGAGTGCACTGTCTTGCATTTTTACTTTATTTTCTTGATTGTTGATTTCGATCTTCGTAACACTTGAATATCAGTTTGTAGAAGCTAAACATTATGGAATAATTTTTTTTTTTAATTATTTTTTATTTTTTATAATTATTTTTTATTTTTTATAATTGTATTGTTGGGGAATTGTGTACTATCATAGAACGTCAACAACAATGGAGTGAATGAATAAATATTATTTTTGGTTCGTTCATCAGGTTAGTATAACTCTGATAGCTACTGGATTTAAACGCCAAGAAGAAAGTGATGGGAGACCCTTCCAGGTACACATATACACACGCCTTTTTCTCGGTCACTTTGATCGGTATCCCAAAACATTTCGAAAAACGAACAAAAATCGACCATGTCAAGCCATGCTTCAACTTTTCACGAAATTTGAGAGTGGAAATTTCTTGAAATCTACTTTTCTACCAATTCCAGTAAGTTAATGGTTACCTGTCTACATGCAGGCAAGTCAGCAGGCGCGGGGAGAAACTGCATATGGAATAAATCGGAATCCTTCTTTTTACGACGGTGGTCTTGTTGAAATCCCCGAGTTCTTGAAGAAGAAAGGTCGATCACGCTATCCTCGAGCTTAAATGTCTCCATTTTCGGCTACTTTACACTGCTTTCCTTCCAGGTACCACTCATTTTTCTCAGGTTTAGGTTGTAGATCTCCACCTCCCATTGTTTGAAAGTAGCGAGGTAGTGTACATATTTGGAATGGTAGCTACAGCCAAGTTCTGAATCAAATTTATTCCAAAAAAATATAAGATCAAAGGTTTCTTCTTTGTTGTTTGGGAACCTGTTTAACTGCAATTGCAAATACATTGTGCAGTACCTCTGGTTGAAACTGACCTATTGTAGAATTTGTTGATGATCTTCTTTATGTTGACTTTTAGAGAGAGAGAATCTAAGCAAAGTTTGGTCACAGTTAGGTTGAAAGCAGGAAAATAGTTGTCGGTGATTACGAGAGCACGTCGTATTAGTTGAAAATATGCTTCCTTGATCGTTAGGCGAATGGTCTAGTTGTTGAGCCTTTAATGGCCAAAGTAAACCTAGTCGAGTGGTAATTGACATTTATCCTTGATTAGGAGATTACAAGTTTGATTCCTCAACCCCAAATATTATTGTACGGAAAAGAACTTTAATGCGAGGACTTTTATCATTTTTAAATGGTGGTGAATAAGTAGTATACGGGTTAATTGTGAAAATAGGTTATTTTTAAAAACTTACTACTAAAATGGGTCCTTTTTTAAACATGTTGTCAAAATGGGTTTAATTTTGTCTTTATGTGGTGATGACTTTAGTATAGACACCACCACCTTGAAATTTTCAAAAAAAGTAACGGTGTTAAAAGAAAGTTTGTGGTGATGACTATAGGAGTATCATCTTCTTCTTGATTTTTGGTGATGACTATAGTAAAGTCATCTTCTTTTTTGTAAAAAAAATAAAACATAACATTAGTAAAATAAATTAGGTTTAAATATCATTTTGGTCCATCAACTATCATCTCTATTCCATTTTAGTCCATTAACTTTCAAAAATCCAATTTTGATCCCTTAACTTTATCAAAAGCTTAAAAATATTGGGTTAAAAGAAAAGTTAACCATAGTTAAAAATTGGATGAGTTGGCAATAAAATAATAATAATAATAATTTTATTATTGTTATTTTATTGTCAACTCTAAACCTTAATTATTATTTTATTGTCAACTCATCTAACTTTTAATCATAGTTAACTTTTTTTTTTAACTCAAGAACTATTTGTAAGCTTTTGAAAAAGTTGAGGAACCAAAGTTGTCCTATGAAAGACTATGGACTAAAATGGAATAGATATGATAGTTGAGGGACCAAAATGATATTTTAACCAAAAAATCATTTCTTTATTCCTTTAGTTAAAAGCTTTGAGAATGACTCCATCAAAAGATTAATTGACTTATTAAATAATATTTAGAAATCTCACTTGAAAACTTTAAAAGTAATTTAAATGAATGTATTTTAAAATAATATTTTCAAATTTTAAAAACCAAAAAGTTAAACAATAGAATTACAAAAAAAAACATTTAAAATAAATTTTTATTTCAACTTTTTAAAATATATTTTTACATACATATTAAAAGCCTAATTTTGAAATATAATATTTTAAATATTATTTTTTAAATACTATTTTTAAATTTTTTAAATTCTTTTTTTTAGTAATAAATTTTTATTTTACTAAACATTATGTTATTAGTGAAAATGCATTACAACTAGAAATATAAACTTACCTATATTTAAATAATCATATTTTAAAAATATTTTGTTACGAGTTAAAATATGATTATTTAAAATAGTATTTGAAAAAAAAAATATTTAGAATATTATATTTCAAAATTAGGATTTTAAAATATAAGTAAAAAACTATTTTTAAAAGTTGAAATAAAAAATTATTTTAAATTCTATTATTTAAATTTTAGTTTTTAAAATTTTAAAATACATCTATTTAAATTATTTTTAAAGTTTCCAAGTTACTTTTTTAAATATTATTTAATAAACCAATCAGTAATGGTATAATATTTTGGTGGAGACACTCTCAGACGAACCTTTGACTTAGGAAAGAAACAATAATTTTTTTTACTAATATTATGTTTTATTTTTTTACAAGGAAGAAGATGACTTTAGTATAGTCATCACAAAAAATTAAGAAGAAGATGACTCTTCTATGTTCATCACCAAAAATTAAGAAGAAGATGACTCTTTTATAGTAATCACCACAAACTTTCCTTTAACACCGTTACATTTTTTTTAAAATTTGAAGGTGGTGGTGTCTTTACTAAAGTCATCACCACAAGACAAAAAATTAGACCCATTTTGACAACATGTTTAAAAAAGAACCCATTTTAATAGTAAGTTTTTTGAAAAGACCCATTATTACAATTAACCCGTAGTATACATACTCCTGCAGGATTGAAAATCTTTCTAGTGTTATAAAAATGACTCATAAATAACAGGTCAGCGATTGGATCTTAGAACACATTCAAAGTTATGATTGTTTTGTTTATAATAGTTATGAATTTAAATAGAAAACTTAAAGTTCAGATGCAAATTTTTTTTTATAATAATTTAGAAGATAAAATATCAAATAAATTTTAAACTTTAGGCTAAACTACATTTTGTTCATTAACCTTTTAGAATTGTCTAAATTTGTAACTTTGTGTCGATGGCATTATTTACTATTTAAGCATTTTCTTTAAATTTTGAGAACTTTCAAATAAGAAGATGCTAATGGATTAGTTGGGAGAGATTTTTCTTCAATTTATATGTAATTTAATTATTCTTATGAGACAAACAATTTGATTTTACAATATTCGATTGATAAATAAGCTTGTAAAAACATTTTAGATAAATAATTTATTATAAATTAAACTTATAACTTTTTAATCTTTAAAGCGTCTTTACTCGATTCAAGATAGTTGGCTGCACCATTGGTTTGTTGATCCATCAATATGGATCCACTTCTTTTATCTCCTGCTTCATTGAACTAAATAATATTAATAAAGATAATAACAACAACAATAAATAAAAAGCAATTATTGTCATAGTTTTGTGCAGATTTGAATTTAGGCAGGTGTAAGTACTTAAATAGTAAAAAATACATAGAAATCAACTTAATTTTGGAAATTGAACAAGTTAAAAGACAATATATAAATAACTATATGGATGAATTTTTTTTTTAAAAAAAAACTATATGGATAAATTCATAGAAGTTAATATTTCAACTTAATCGACATAAATATGGGGTAATTATTGAAAAAAAGTTCATGGGCTCAAATCAATCTGGGCGAGACTCCAATAACGCTCTTAACCAATTGAGGTATGGACCCATGCAATATTGTTGAACAAAAACACTAGTGTTCATGGTCCCAACAAAGCTTCAAATTAGTGACCTTTAGCTCATAAGACCAATGCTCTAACCAATTGAGCGGTAGGATACATATAATTTTTTATAAATAATATTAATAATAAATAAAATACAACGGTGGTGGTTATAGTTTTGTGTCAATGTTTTGAAGTAAGTACTTAAACAATCAACAACATCAAAGAATCAAAGAAATCATCTTAATGTTGGAAACTCAACAAGTTAATGACAATATATAAATGAGATTTTTTTAAATATATATACATGTATATATATTTGTACATGTACATGTATATATATCTGTACATGTACATGTATATTATATGAGACGACACTTTTCATATAAATAAATGAGACAGGCCTAAAAAATAAATGAATGAGATAACTATATGGATAGTTCATAAAAAACGTTTATGTATAAAAATAGTTTAATCAAACAATGTTGGTGCTCATGACTAAGAAAGAACAAAAATCTCATGATGATGATGTTCATTCTATGATCCCGCGGGCTCGAACCTGCGACTTCTAGCTCATAAGATCAATTCTAACCAACTGAGTTACGGAACTATATAATTTATATATGAGATGACTCTTTTTATATAAACAAATAAAAAAAATGAGATAACTATATGGATAGTCATAGAAAAAGTTTATGTATACAAATAGCTTAATCAATCAAATGATGGTGTCGATCTCAAAAAAAAAAAATGTTGGTGCTCATGACTAAGAAAGAACAAAAAAGTTGATGATGATGTTCATTCAATGGTCCCAATGGGGCTCAAACCTGCAACCTTCACATCATAAGACCAACACTCTAACCAACTAAGCTACAAGACCTATATATTTTATGTAGAAGATTGATACTATTTATATAAACAAATAAATAAATTAGATAGAACTTTTTTTTTAGTACATGTTGGGGGAGGAGGACAAATATCAATTTCGGGATTGAACCTATGACGCTGGTGTTGAACTGGTTCACAACCAAACAATGTATAAATCAAACTATTTTGGTGCTCATGTGACTAAGAAAGAACAAAGAGATGATATGATGATGTTCATTCTATGGTCCCACCCCGACCAATGTTCCAACCAACTGAGCTATAGGACTCATATAATTTATATATGAGGACACTTTTTATATAAACAAATAAATAAATGAGATAGATCTAAAAAATAAATAAATTGATAGTTCATACAAAAAGTTAATGTAACAAATAGCTTAATCTAACTATGTTGGTGCTCATGACTAAGAAAGAACAAAAGAGATAATGATGATGTTCATTCTATGGTCCTAGCGGGGCTCGAACCCACGACCTTTGGCTCATAAGACCAATGCTCTAACCAACTGAGCTACAAGATCCATATGATTTATAATAAATAATATTAGTAATAAATAAAATGCAATTGTGGTCATAGTTTTTGTGTCAATTAAGAGTGTTCATAAAAAAATGTCAAAACCGATCCGACCAAAAAAAATCGATCGAATCAAGGCCAATCGGTCAATTTTATATAATGAGCGGTCGGAGTATTCGAAAAAATAAATTGCCAACCGACCAAAAATTTTATATAAAATGTGCAGGAATTTAAAAAACATGTGCATTCAAAAAAGAAAAGAAAAGTGCAGAGTATGCACAATTTTTTAAGTATATAATAATTATCATTTATATCAAATGGGTGGGTGGCGCCAATAGTTATCTTGTTTAGTATTAATCAATTTCCATGGTCGTTGGTTCGATTCCTGAAATCGGCATTTGTAATTCCTCTTCCCCAACTTATTGTTAAAAAAAAACTCATAGAAATCAATGTAATGTTGAAACTCAATAAGTTAAAAGACAATGTACATAATACTTTTCATAAACACAAATAAATAAAAGAGATTTCAAAATTCATTGGTGGTAATATTTTGAGAATGTTAAGAGTAAGCTTATAACTAACTAAAATATCTTGTAATTGATCTATTAATAGGAAAGTATTTTCACTTGTCAAAAAAAAAAAAAGTATTTTCGTGGGCTATTTTCCCTCTTCATCATCTTTTTTAATTGAAGGTTATATGCAACACCCTAGTTAATTCTAAAATCATTTAAGTGTTTTGATTGAATTTATTTTTATAATATTATAACACTCTAGATAATTTTTAAGTATAGTTAGTGTTTTATTGAATATGCTAATAAATCTCAAACTAATTATATTATTTAATGCTCCATGAGATTTAAGCTATGAGACACATTGATAAGTTATTTAGAAATTTATAGTAATAAAAGCTAAAATGCAAAAATTATTGTGAGTTATGGAATTTTGAGTTCTAAAGTTAAATTAGGGTTTATGGATTAAATGGAAAGAATGTTTCATTTATGTATTTTTTTTATTTGGTCACATTTTCTCTCTCTTCTTCATCCAACCCCAACCACCACCACCACCACCTAAAACCCACTCCTTCCTTCTCAGTTTCACGGAGTTAGAGAGCTTCGTTTGCGATTCTGAGACCAGATCCGTGCTTAGGGAGTCGAGAGCTTCGAGATTTGTTGGTTTTCATGAAGTTTTCTGGCGAAAGGGTTTTGAAACCCGTTTCTTCTTTCGTAGTTTCCCGGAGTTAGAGAGCTCCGTTTGCGATTGCAAGACCAAATCCGTGCTCAGGAAGTCGAGAGCTGCGAAACAAGGTAAGATTTGTTGGTTTTCATGGAGTTTTCCGGCGAGAGGGTTTTGAAACTCGTTTCTTCTTTCGTAGTTTCTCGGAGTTAGAGAGTTCTGTTTGCGATTCCGAGACCAGATCCTTGATCCTGAGCTCAAGACCTTCGAAACGAGGTATGGCTCGGCCCGTTCCGTGACGGCGCGCCGCCGCTGGCCACCACGTGCCGCCGCCGCCGTGCTCTGGTGAGGCATTTCCGGGCAGTAGCTTCCCCTCGTTCTCGTGATGTTAAATTTCTTTGTGGCTTGTTTAGATTGTCCATAACGAACGCTCGACGTTGTTTTGTGTTTAGGTGCTCTCGGGTTTCATTCGTTTCGAGTCGTCATTCAGCTCATGGGTTCCCGTGGTGTTTCGATCGAGTCGTCGAAAAGGTAAGGAGCTTCATTATGATTCGGGTTTGTGGTTTAAAGCATGTGAATAGTTGCATGATAGGATTTACGGGAATTGAAGGTTGGATGACTTGTCGCATGTATGCTTTGGTGTTGTGATTCACTGCTTGATCTTATTCCACTCTTGGTTCCATATAGTTGTTTTGTGTAGCTCGTAAACTGTTAAATATTTATTAATGTGTATCTTGTGATCATGTCATCATCTGCCCAATGTGTATCTCTGCTCGTATATGCGATGAACTGTTTATCTGTTTAACTTATTGATTGACTGAATCGCCTTGGGTTTATGCACGTTTTATGTTGTTGACTCCATCCATGTTTAACTGTACACGTGCTGCCATGATTATGCTCGGTTTCTCTGTTCGTTACCTAAAGGGTTGTTTGTATGTTGTTTTGGCGTTAGAATAGCTAGGACTGGTTACCGTGTTGACCACCTAGAGGAGCAACTAGCTCACACATTTTAGGGCTCGAGATTACATGATTGACATATTGTTGTTGTTATGACTCGCTAGTGCCCCTTAGGAACCGAGCGAGGATATGGATCCTCTTTGCTTCGAGACACGTGGTTGGGTTGCTTAAACCTACAGGTTGACATTTACATCCGACCAAGGGGTCGGATCTCATCCACGTGTCACCTTGTGTGTGGAACAACGGGTTCCTGGGTTGTTGAGCACACGTTGCGGGTCGCACCAACCCTCGGGTGGGATCGGGTGCACTCGCCTAGGCTAGGCTAGATCTCGTGTGACTCTAGTGCTAGTTATTATCTCTCTGTGTGTACTCGTGGAACCTCATATGCTGTGTGCATGGTTCCACCAGGTTACCTTCCCAGTACGTTGAAGGGGGGGTCGGTCATGTCGTGCCTGACCCTGAGATTACTAAAAGAGGCCACTGGGACAGATGAAGGCGCGGAGGAATGCCTGTCGGTGAGCCTGCATGCATTAGTGGGGATGTTGTCTGCAGGCAAGTCGGTCCTCCCGCATGCTAGGGGTTAGCAGTTGGATCCCCGAGCCCGAGATTTAGGAACCCTGCAGTTTTCCTTTACTCGTGGCTCTCCCTGACAGGGTCAGGTGATTTACTTGGCATTGTGTATGCCCTTGCTGACACGACTCGTGTGTCGTTGTCCCGACCTGAGGTTTAGGGATGTTGTGTGTTCCCCTCACTCGTGGTCCTCCCCGACAGGGTCGGGTGACACTACAACATTTTAGGCTTTCTGCGACGGAACTTTTTGTCGCGAAAAGTGTCATTTTCCGTCGCGAAAGCCTATCGCGACGGAAATATTTCCGTCGCCAATTCTGTCGGGAAAAGCCCGTCGCGGTAGCCTATTACGACGGAAACATTGCTTCTGTCGGCCAAAATCCTCAATTCTGTCGGAGAAAATGTTCCGTCGAGGTAGATATCTTTTCGTCGCGGTAGGTCCCTTCCGCGATGGAAATTGGTTTCGCCATGGTAGGTATCTATCGCGACGGAACACTTCCGTCATATAGCATTTTAGATTTTTTATTTTTTATTTTTTATATATATATTTTTTAATTTCTATACCTTTTAATTCTTTACCAAAATACTTGAATACAAAATAAATTTAATAATATCATTCAACTCAAAATTTCATACAAAGTTTAAATGCCAAGTGTTACTAATCCAATACAAACTAATTCAACACAAAAGTGTGTACAAATGTTACTAAAACCATAATTGAACACAAAGTTTAAAGATCCATATACAAAGAAAATAATTAAATGTGAATGCACGACACTGCCTCCCATGATCGCTATTGTAGGTGACCACCTGAATCAAACAAAACAACTATAAGTCTTTAGTTTACAAGGTTTCTAAACTAATATTAAGTCATTCTCAAGTACAAGTTACAAATTTAGAATCTTGGAATTCTATATACATTTCGGCAGCATAATGACGTGTTTTGAATTATTCCCAAAAAACCTAAACTTGTTATAATATAATTAAAATATGGATTATAGCTATCTTTGCTTTGCAGGGATAGCGACAAACAAATAAATTACGTTATTTTACTAACATATTTATGAACATTGTAATTAAGTTTATAAAGGTTGACACTATGAAAAAGTTTTCAAATGTACCTATTTTGACGTGTCATTGCCGACATTCATCTTCATAAAAAACTCTGTCATCTATACTTTCATCTTGGCTTGCTCACATGTCAAACAAATGAAACAAACTAGAACTTAAAAAAACATCACTTAAAGCCATTGACATAACTTTAATCAAAGTTATAATCCAAATCCAAATCACACATAACAAACATAAAACATAAAAACAAATCAATAACCATAATCAAAGTTTAAAATATAAATACAAGTACAAATTTAAATCTCAAATCTAAATTCAAATCAAAGATAAAACATAAAACAAACAATTTATTTACATAACTTTAAACTAAGTGTACAATTCAAATCCCTTAATTTCTTTTTGTCCAAAACTAACACATATGTCATAACTCAAATTTAAGTATCAACTTTAAACCACTTACATAACTTTAAACTCAAATTCTTAATTTCTTTTTGTCCAAAACTAACACATATGTCATAACTCAAATCCAAATATCAAGTTTAATCTAAGTGTCCAACTCAAATCCTTAATTTCTTTTTGCCCAAAACTAGCACATATGTAATAACCCAAATTTAAGTGTCAACTTTAAACAACTTACATAACTTTAAACTAAATGTACAATTCAAATTCCTAATTTCTTTTTGCCCAAAAATAACACATGTTATAACTCAAATCCAAATGTTAACTTTAAACTAAGTGTTCAATTCAAATCCTTAATTTCTTTTTGCCCAAAACTAACACATATGTCATAACCTAAATTCAATAACTCATTTTATCTACAAAAAACACAAACTTTGAAAACACATGATAACCCATAATTATTTAAAAACACATAACCCATATTCCAAAACTCATATCCCATAACTCATAATTTCAAAACTCATGAATCCCCCTAATACCATTTTCTCCCAACACATTTCATTTCTTCATAATTTCAATAACTAACTTTCTCTAAAAAAATCACACACAAACTTTGAAAACACTTAACTCATAATACTTTGAAAAATACATAGCTCAATATTCCAAAACTCATACATAGCTCATCCATAATTTCAAAACTTATAACTCCTAATACCATTTTCTCCCAATACATTTCATTTCTACATAATTCCAATACCCCAAATTTCAACACACATACTCTAAACCAAACCCATAAACAAAATCAAACATAAACTCATATCCTTAACTCCAAAAATTAACTCTAAATACATAGAACTTTGTTTAAATAGATAAAAAAAAAACTTACAAGTGGGAGTGAAAGAGATGGACAACGACAAAGGTGGTGGAGACGTCGATGGTCACTAGATACGAAAAGGGTGGCGATTGTGGTGTTCGGAGATGGAGAAGATGGGGGCGGTGACCGGAGACGACGAAGGTGGCGGCGGTGGTGGTGAGTAGGAGGAGGAGAAAGAGGAAAATTTTGGGAAAGTAGGAATTTTGGGGGTGTTTTGAAATGGGAAAATCGAGGGTTATTTTATTTTTAAGGAGGCAACGCCAACGGAATTAAGTTCCGTCGCAAAAGGTAGTTTATCGCGACGGAACTCCATCGCGAAAGGTAGCCAAACGTGATCGAACTTCGTCGCCAACAGGTAACCTACCGCGACGGAAAAATTTCCGTCGGCTTAGTTCGTATTTTTCCCCCCAAAACGAAAAAATAGGGGGGAAATGAAATTTTAGCCGACGGAAAATGGTGTTCCGTTAGCAAAACCCAAAGCAAAGCCGACGGAAGGTGCTTCCGTCTGCGTAGGTCACTTTTCGTGACGGAATTAAGCTCCGTCGCCAAAGGTTCCGTCGGGAAAAGTTATTTTTTTTTGTAGTGTGACCTATTCTTCCTGACACGAATCGCGTGTCGTTGTCCCGACCCGAGGTTTAGGGATGCTGTGTGTTCCCCTCACTCGTGGTCCTCCCCGACATGGTCGGGTGACTTATTGGTGGGTCCCTGGCGAGGGTCAGGCTACCTTGAGACATTAGAGTATGTCTTCGCGAGCACAGCGTTATGGGTCCCTGGCAGAGGTCAGGCTACCCGAGGCATGTCTTCGCTGGTGCACTTTGGCGGGTCCCTGATAGAGGTCAGGCTACCCCCGAGATAATGGTGATTTCCCCTTAGGACACGGTATGGGACGTGTCCGACCCGAGGTTTGGGGAACTTGTGCATTCTCTTCCCTAGGAGTCTTTTCTCTGACCTTGGTCAGATGATTGCTCGGCATTTAGCCGTAACTTGCTCACGGCTTGCAGGCCGTTGTTTGACATTGTTTGCTCGTGACCGGCCTGAGGGCCGACCACACATGAGCGAGACATTTAGCTTCAGTTTTCGTATCTTCTAACTTGTTTTTTGTTTACATGCTTAACCTCATGGTGGGGCTCCTTACTGGGTATATTTTGATATACTCACCCCTTACATTTTCAGGTATTGGTCCATTCCGAGGTGGCTAGGCTGGGAGCTAGATCGATCATGGACACGGTGTCGACATTTCTTTTCTGCATCGTTTACTTGTGTCAAACCATATGTTTTTACGTTTTAAACTATTTTGAACCGTATTTGTTTTGAACTATCGGGATCCCGAACTTTGTACGTTTTCGAACTATTAGCACCATTTTCATGTTTTATGAGATTTGTTGGAAAAACGCATGTAATTAACAAATTGGTTTTGAGGATTTTAATATGCATGCACTCGTAACACCCAATAGAGTATTTTAGAAAGTTGGGTCGTTACACTATATGTGTACTTATTGGAAACTATCCACTATACATTGTACTAATTAAATACTACTTCTGTCACAATTAAAAACTATTAGTAACATTGACTGATGACAATGTGGTGTATAGGTTGAAAATTATGTGTGACGACGGTTAAAGACTACCTCTTGTATTGATTCAACTATTTCTTGTATTGATTCAAGACTATCTATGATATTAATTAAAGATTAATTTTTGCATGATTGAAGATTATCGGTGACATTAATTGAAAACCATATGTTAAACTGATTGAAGATTATTTATTACTTTGATTGAAAATTATATGTTAAACATGATTTTTTTTTTTTTTTTTTTGACTTCTAGCTAGGTTTATTCCAATTTTCTACTATGTTCGAATTTGTTTTATAAAAAGTTACTATTTCTAAAATTTGTTTGTTTGTTTTTTTTAATAATTATTATACATAAAAAGTCCCCTCAAACAAACTTAGAATCAAAGAAACAAAATAAGATTTATTCAATCCAAAAAAAATAACAATAATAATTAAATTCAACAATGAATTTCATGACTAAAACATTGTATGGGAGAGAGATGCCATTAGTGTGGAAAGTGATTGGAAGAGTAAAAGTATGGGTTTGTTTTGTGGGTGAACCGTCTCTTCAGCGGTCTCATTAGTAGGGCTTTGCGTGGGAGTGAGAACTAGGGTGAAAAAAAAAACCAAAAAACCAACCGCACCAGTCTAATTCATTGGGTCGAATCGATTTCTTAGTACAAAATTGGATATATCGATTTGTAAGTTAAAAAAAATGAAATATTAGTTCATTTTCAGTTTTCTTTTAAAAATTAATAAAAACCAGACAAAACTAATACACATATATAGTAAATAAGTCATTTTCATTTCATTATTTAGAAAATTTTCTTAATTCACTTCTATTTCAAGTAAAATAATTTTTAATAAGTTCAAAAATACTTCCTACCTTTAAACAAATTAAAGACGAAATATATATATATATATATAATATATATATATAATATTTATCAAAGAGGGTCTATACATATATAGACAATTCTAAACACTCTATCACAAACCACTAACCTAGAGGTAGGGACCCTATGTTTCATGGCTGCAATATTTATAATATGTATTCATAGACATAATATGATATTATAATATTAATACCGTATTAAGTAAGCATCACCTAAATACATTATTGTTTTTTGTTTTTGTTTTTTTTTTTAATTTATAATATTTTTTTTGGAGAAATTTTTAAAATTTATAATACCTAAATTGTATTGATTACATTATATCAAATGTGTGGATCTCTTAGTATCATAATTACTATGCATGTTCATCATTTATATTACCACGGTCCTAATTCATACATCATAATTATAGATCTATTAATACAATTATTATAATGAATTTCCCTGTATTAAAACCTATTAATACGGGTGTCAATTATTAATACGAACAATACCAAATTATATAAAAAAAGTATTTTTGTAAATAAATTCATATTCAATTAAGATTTTTGTTTTACAATGAAGATAAAGTTGCCGATGAGGCATTCGTTTGTGGAAGATTGAAAGAGCTGCGCCTATCATCGAAGAAGGCCAAGCGAAGGTGAGGTAGTCATACATCAACGACACTCGTTTCTATCAAATGATAACGATGGTGGAGGGATGAGAGGAAGTTATCACGCAAGTGATATTATTATTTTTTTCTTAAGTATAAGTGGGAGAATGGATCACAAACTCTACATAAAATACACTAGTTCTCAAATAAATGAGGCGAACGATTCTTAATATCGAACTTATTGGCATATGTTGAACTAACACCAACCAATGTAACTGAGTATTCATAATTACTTTTGAATAGTGTCTTAATCCAAAAATAAAAATAAAACTCAACGAAAAGAGATAATAAAAGAAAATACATATAAAAATCAATTCTAAAAGGGTAGGAACCATATTTATATTTTTAATTTCTTAGGGTTTAGGGTTTATAAACCCTAAAAATCAATTCTACGTAGGAACCATATATATTATATTTATATTTTTTTAATTTCTTTCCATTCATTTTTTATATAAATATTTCCTTGGTACGTTTATATACAAATTTTAATTTTTAATTTTGTAATTTTTATTAATTTTATTAAGTTTAAAATTTTGAAGTAATACATAAAATTTACCACTTAAATTTCTATTTGTTAATTTTAAAAAAATATTATGCATCATTCGTTAACAAACTACTCTCTTTTTTCCCTCAATATGCATTTGATATTACTTTCATAATTTACAATAACATTATTTTCAAAATAATATAATCGTCATTGTTAACTGAGAAATTTCGGCCAATTACAAGCTGCCACGTCAATTAAATTTTGGGACAATATTTCTCAAAATTAATTTAAATAAAAATCGGTTTATCTTGAATTTGGGCCAAAATAAAATCAGACCAAGTGAACTGAACCATGAAATTCAAACCCAAAAGGTCAAACCCATGGGCCAGGCCCAAAGGTTCATATAGGCCCAAGCCCATGATGCATGAGAACTCTATAAATAGAGGAGTTCTCTTCCTTTCAAAAGGTGGAAAATTTTAGAACTTGAGAGGGAATTTACATTTATTGAGGTCTTTCGAAGGCAAAAATTACTTCGAAAGACAAATATTTTCATAAACAAGCAGTTAAATACGAAGAACACAAATTTTGCATTTTCGCAAAATCTTGTTCTTCAAACTGTTCTTCATATTAAGAACATCCATTTAGAGAGAACGAATCAGAAGATCAAGTCATAGAGATCGAACCATTTTTGCAAAATCATCTCAAATTCAAGTTCAACTTCAAACCAAATTTCTTCGGAAATCTCGTGTGAACAGTCATATATTTGAGTCGACATTATTTTATATAAATCATCAAGTGAGCAATAATACTTTAAATTTGTTATTTAATTTGAATTAAAATTTATTTGTACTTTGTTTTACCAAATATTTGTTTATA
Source organism: Sicyos edulis (assembly GCA_036507275.1). Classification (NCBI taxonomy): domain Eukaryota; kingdom Viridiplantae; phylum Streptophyta; class Magnoliopsida; order Cucurbitales; family Cucurbitaceae; genus Sicyos; species Sicyos edulis. The sequence goes on along the minus strand of CM071847.1, from coordinate 42,859,492 downwards.
TTAAATCATAAAAGTTTTTTTTTTTTACTTTTTATAATAAATTTTAATGTATATTGTATATTTTTATACTACATGTATTAACTTTTTAAAAATTATAAAAAATAATTTTAAACTAAAAAGTAGAAAAAAAGAAAAAAAAACGAGAAACAAGAAACAAGTTTTGTTTGTGTTTCTTATTTTTGTAAGAAACAAGAAACAAAAACCATTATCAAATACATTTGTGTTCTTATTCTAAAAAATCTAGGAACAAAAACGGGAACGAAGAAACATGTAACATGAACGTTATCAAACGAGCCCTAAGAAATTCAATCTTCTCTTGATTGTAAAGCTCCTCCACAGTTGTCAAGACTTCCTCTACCCAAATTGCTTCTTCATCCATGGAAATTGCCAATTTTTCCAGAGCATTTGTCAATTTATTTATCTTTCGACCACACCAATGGAACGACACGAAAGTAAGGCAGCTTGCAATTTTCTAAATTTCTTTCATAATTTGGCCTAATTCAGCAATGCATTTCATTTTATGTTGTAGAAGGTTCACAATTGAAGTTGAATCTAATTCAACCTCAACACGCCCATCCCCTCTACCATCAATAAACCTTCCTAAACAGCTATAGCCTCAACCAGTTGCACGTCTGTAACTCCGAAAATAGGTTTGGCCATGGAAATGATAGTTTCACCTTTTTCATTTCGAATCACCATACTCACTCTACTACTTCCCTTTTCCTCTCAAATAGCAGCATCAATATTCATTTTGAAATTAGGAAAATTAAGACTATCTATTGTATTGATTCAAGACTATTTGTGATATTGATTCAAGATTGTTTTTTGCATGATTGAAAATTATCGGTGACATTGATTGAAGACCATAGATTAAACCAATTGAATACTATTTATTGTTTTGATTGAAAGTTATATGTTAACATGAATGTTTTTTCGTCTTCTTGTTAGGTTTACCCCAATTTTATGAATGTTTTTTCGTCTTCTTGCTAGGTTTACCCCAATTTTCTACTATGTACATATTTCTAATAAAAAGTTACTATTCCTAAAATTTGTAAATCCCCTCAAACAAACTTAGAATCAAAGAAACAACCAAATGGATTAGTGACGCAATGGTTTCATTATTTAGTTATTGAACATTGAATCGAATCAAGATTAAAATTGAGTATTATTAAAATGTTAAGTAAAAGCGTTTAATTTTGAAACATAGGAATTAAATAGAAACTGTATTAAAAATTTAGAGATTAAAATGTACTTTTTTATACATTTTTTAAAATTACTAGTTTAATTTTATCTCTGTTTTTTCTTTCAAACTTTGGATCGTTAAATATGAAATTGAAATTTAAAAGTTAAATTTATATCGAATAGAACATTACTTCTTTAGGTTTTCAAATTTTTTGAAGGCCTATTAGACACAAAAATAAAAGTTTAGAAAATTATTATAAACTTATAAAATTTCATCAATAAACATATATCTATAATTTTTTTTTTTTTTTTGAAAATAAATATATCTATTAGTTAAAGAAACTATATTTGTACTTTAACTAACTTTAAAATGTTTTGTTTTTACTTTTAATCATCGAAATTTACTCCAAGAGATAGAGTGATGCAATAACTTATGTGTAAAAATGATAACCTATATGTAACATTAATTACAACGTCATTTTTATGTAAATAGTTGTAAACCATATGGATATATTTTTTTCTAATTTTTACATATAACTACATTCTCAATTCCATAATTTGTGAAAAAAGTTTTTTTTTATTAATTTACAAAATTAAAGGGAAAATATATATTTTTAAATTTAGAGACATGATTGAAACTTATTCTAAAATAAAGAATACTTTGTATAGTTTAGCCTCGAATTAAAGCAATTCAATTCATCACAAATGCAAAATATTCCTTCTAATGTAACTATAGGCTTAAGCATATTTTTCCTTTTCTTCTTTTGGAATTGAGAGAAGGAGACCATGGCGCGAACCAGAATATACTATTATTGCTGAATAAAGGAAAAGTCAAATATCAATTTTAAAGATTAGAGTTGGATACTAAATAAAAGGTTAAAATACCATTTAGATCCTCCAACTTTGCTACTTGTTCCATTTAGGTCCTCAAATCTTGAAAAGTTCCATTATAGTCCTCCAACTTTGAAGAAAGCTGAAGAATGGTCCCTGTAGTTAAATTGGGGTTAAAGATTCCGTTAGATGGAGGAAAAAATGAATATTTTATTATTTTTCTCTGAAAAATCAAACATTCTCTTCTCTATTTTACTATTGGTTCTCTCTCGTCAATTTTCTCTCTCCTCCAAGTTGTGCCCACCATTGTTTTAATTAAGTTAAAAAATCTTTAACATTCTCGGTTACTTCACACTTTTCTCTTCAATCAAAGGCTCTATGATTTTTTTTTATTTTTTTTTTTATTATTATTTTTTTTTAAATACCCAATTCGATTTACTTTTGTTCAATTTGTAGGCATGAAGAATAGTGTGGGATTCGTTGAGAGAGGCATTGATTTCTTGGAAGTGTGGGGTTCAATATCGCAATCAAAGCCTAGGATTTCACTTTTGGCTAAGTAAAACAGAGGGTCCCATCTTTTATTTTCCAGAGAAAGAAGGGTTGGTAAAATAGAGAAGAGAATGTTTGATTTTTCAGAGAAAAATAATAAAATATTCATTTTTTCCTCCATCTAATGGAATCTTTATCCCCAATTTAACTACATGGACCATTCTTGAGCTTTCTTCAAAGTTGGAGGATAATGGAACTTTTCAAAGTTTGAGGACTTAAATGGTATTTTAACCTAAATAAAAATACAATCAAGCACACAAATACACGGCCAATTCTTTTGATAAGCTTAATATGTCAAACACATTATATAACTAGAATTTTAGTACGGCGTTGTACGTGATAATTTTTTAAATAATAAATTATATATAATAATTATAAATTATTTTTTACATTTTTAGGCTAAATTTAAATCATCAAATAATAATTTTAATATAATATTAAATTTTATAACCATTTTTTCACGTTAGTTAAATTTATTAAAATTTACATTTATGTTAAAAAGGAGTTAATTATTTATTTTGAGCTTAAAAAATAATAGGTGTAATTATTTAAAAAAAACTTAATAAAATTTATAGAATTAAAATTAAATTTTATCTCTGATTTTTAAAAATCGATACCCTCTAATTTTTTCTCAATTTATCTATTAATAGACCAATTACTCTTGAATTATAAAATTTATAAGAGTTATATCACTATTATAATTATAAATATAAAAATCGATACTCTCTAATTTTTTCTCAATTTATCTATTAATAGACCAATTACTCTTAAATTATAAAATTTATAAGAGTTATATCACTATTATAATTATAAATATAAATAAGCTAAATATATTTATTAGTATACATCTATATGAACTTACTTTTAACCTCAAATGATAATTTTATCGTTCTTCAAAAAAAAAATCTCACATCTCCAGCAACAAAAGATCCCTACAAAAACTATTGTAACAAAAGAAAAGTTGGATGAAAGTTAAGTAAATAATCCAACAAAAATAAGATAACTAAATTTTTTATTATAAAAAAAACTAAGAAAGTAACCCCAAGCAAAAAGAAAGTTTCAAATGTGTTTGTAAACAAAATATAGAGAACTATATATATATATATATAGTAGGAAATCATTGTTACCAAACTTTTGAAATTGAAGAGTTCATGCACGATGATAATCTTATAATTATTCAAACTTTTTTTCCAGATCTCTAAGTATTTTTTTGAAAGGCAACAATTATGCAAAAAAAAATCCCTACAAAAATTATTGCACAAAAGAAAAATTAGAAGAAAGTTAAGGTAAATAATCCAACATAAATTATTATAAAACAAAAACCAAAACAAAAATAAATAAAGAAAAATAAATCCAAGTGAATAGAAAGTGTTCTTGTAAACAAAATGTAGACAACTATTGATAGGATTGGAAAATTCAATTTATTATTTTAATTGGAATATAAAATGTCAAATAAAATCTATGAGATTTGGTAAAAATATCTTTATTTTCTACATGAAAATTTAAATGATATTGTAAATATCTTCATTTGATTGTTGAAATCTCTTATCTTCTAACTTAGTCATAGAATTTATGGGATTTGATAAAAATATCTTATTTTCTACGGATGAAAATCGAAATGATATCGTAAATATCTTCTACGTTATTTGAATTTTTTTTTATATTCCAATAAATTGCATTTTTGTAATTAAGGGTATGACTTAAGGGGTAAAATCGTCTAAAAATGATTTTTCTCTTAAGCCATACTTTAAGGTAGTATGATTAAATTTTCAAAATTTTACTTTTTATATGTGTATTTTAATGAAAATAATATCATTATATTTTCATGACCACAAATTGAATAGAAAAATACCCTACCCTACCTTGTTTGGTCGCATGTTCTCTATAAAAAAAAAATTAAAGAAAAAAGAAATAGTGTTTTTTTTTTAATAGAAAGGACAATGTAAAATAAAAAATCTCCACCTCAAAAACATAGAAAAAAAATCTGCTTCATTCCAATTTCATAGCCTCCAAACAAATTCCAATAATAAATGTGATTTGAAATTTGAACAATACCATGTAGGCCAATCAACACCAGCCTCACAAACCAAACCCCCCAAATTCCAATCTTACCCCTTCCTTTATTTTTCTGTCCTATGGATATTTTCCCCCAAATTCACAATCAAAACCAAAACCACAAATCTCACCAACTTCAGTTTCTTCATACTTTAATTTCCCCTTCACTGTTCAATTCAATACATCCAATCCATTTTGCTTCCATGGCGGACGGAGCTCTCGTCTAGGAGAAAACCTCGACCGAGTTCTCGGAATATGGAATACTCTGTTTCTGCGCCTCCGCCGTTGACGGCGGAGAAACTCGGAACCGAACGGAGTTACGACGGAGGAAAACGCTCGGAATCGGCGGCGGCGGAGGAGGAAAGCGGACGGGAGAGGCTGAAGAGGCACCGGCGGGAGATCTCCGGCCGAGTGTGGATACCGGAGTTATGGGGGCAAGAGGAGTTTCTGAAGGATTGGATCGATTGCTCCGCCTTCGACGCTAGTTTATTTCCGGCCGGAATCGGATCGGCGAGGGCGGCGTTGGTTGAAGAAGGAAGGAGGGCCAGCAATGGCGGATTCCGATTGGAGAACAGGTGCTGATTTTTTTTTTAGGGTTGGGGTTAATTAATTGCAATTAAAAATAAAAATAAAAAGAAAAATAAAAATAAAAACAGAGAAACTCATTTCCCGAGCTTTGAATATTAGTTTCCATTATCTGGGGAAGGGAATTTCAAATGGAAACAATTAGACTAATTAGATTTTTTAATGTTAGTTTCCATGATTTTGTTAAAATACAATTATAAATTCTCCATGTAACTTTCAGTGCGTTTATTGTTGTAATACAATTATGAATTCTATTTCGTTTCTCAAAAAAATATAATTACGAATTCTATTTTTTCATGGGAGAAAGGTGAGGAATCTTTTTAAATTATATCGGAGTTAATGTAATATTTTCATTGTTTCGTTGTAATTCAATTTAACATTAACGTCAGGTTCTGTGTATTTATCTCTTCTCTGCATATGTCCTGAAAAAAAAAATCTTCTTAAATTATTGATTATTTCTTTTTCATCATTTTTTTTTAAAAAAAAGTCTTTTTCAATTTTGTTTATTGTTCCTTTTCATTCAAAGAATCAACTTGTTAAGAAATTTTTATGAGATGTCAATATATTTTTAAATCGTAATGTATATACGTTTTCTTTTATTTTATATAGAAAAGGGTCAAAATAATTGTTGCCCTGTCAACTCACATTTATTATATATCTTGTCTTCTGCTAAATTTAGTCACGTTCAGCATTCCACTTAGCATAGAATTTGTATTATAGCCTTTGAAGTTAATATTTGTTTTTCTCCATCAATATTATAAAAAAAAAATTCACACGGTGATTTATTGTAATTCAAAATTAAAACAGCATAGTTTGAGCTTATTATTACGATCACGCAATTAGGAGGTTACATGTTTGAAACATTCACTCGCCAGTGTGAGTAGAGCTCATCTTGTATGATGTTATAAACCTGAGATTACATGTTCGATCCCCCTTTCTCCGATGTTAGAATATTATCATAATTTTTTCATGTCAAATATGTAAATGAAAAACATGTTTGAGAAGGTGAAAGGTCTGTGACATGTTGATTTGATTTCAAGAATTGGAATTTGGCTCTCATCTATTTTAGAGTAGCTATATCTCTTCTCCCAATTTGTATTAAAAAACATGTTTAGAGAGCAATTTTAAAATACATAAGTTAAACATATTTTCAAGGTTCATTTGATAAATATTTAATTTTTGAAGTTAAACCTTATTTTTTTTAGAACAACAATAATATTTGAAGATCAGAGATTTCAAATTTGAAATTTAATATACATGTCAATTATCGCTATGCTCAATTTAATTAGACAAAAATGAAGCTTAAAAATTCTACTTTCACCCATAGATTTCATTATTGTGTTATCTTTTACCCATGTTTTCATAAACCAGTTCATTTTTTGAAAACTATAAATAAATAAATAACAGTTGTAAGGTTTTATTTTGATTTTTTAAAATTTGGCTATAAATTCAAATGAAATATAGATAAACTTAATTGTCAAAAACTAAGAAATTAAACCACCTCTCTTTTTTGTAAAGACTAAAAAATTAAATTGTTACCAAACAAGTCTTATTTATTGAAATTTAAATATTTTGAAATAAATAAAATTTTCAAAAAACAAAAGAACGCATATATATTCTTGGATAGATCCATTGAAACACTGGGTGTGTTTGGGCTCCCATTTATGTAAACGACCGAAATCGATGTTTGCCCCACCGTTTATTATAAACGGTGGTTACCTAAACCTGCGTGCCAGTTTATCTAAACCTACGTGCCCGTTTATCTACACCTTACATATATTACTTTTTGTTATATAACCAGCCTCTCAAACACCATTTATCATAATCTATGTTATAATAACTTGCCCCTCAAACACCATTTATAATAAACTACCGTTTATCATAGCCTTCCGTCTATAATAACCAAACCGGTGCTCCAAACACACCCTTAATAACTAAACCGCAACCATGCAATATAAGCAGGTTTAGAATAAAAATAAATAAGTTTTTTTTTTGAAAAAAAAAATATTTTTTACTTCTTCATTTTGGATATAATTTTTATTTCCTTTTATAATTTAAAATCAAATATTTTTAATTGTGTGTGCGTTTTTTTACATTTAAAAAAAATTAAATTCATGTCAAAATTAAAATAATAGTTTTATCAATATATTAAAATTTTAAATTAGTCTAAAATTGAACCTTTCTTTTTTTAGATTATAATAATTGGAGGTGGGAGAAGACTCGAATCCAAGACTTCTAGTCATTGAGCATACACTAATGCCCGTTGATCAATTGCTGATGTTGGCTAAAATTGAACCTTTCAACTAAACACAAAACATGACAGATGACTAAAAAAGTATCTTTCCTATGTTCTTTTTTTGTAATCTTAGTAAAGGGTCAGTTGGGTTATTGAAAAAATATTAGAAAAAGATTGTCCCACGTCCATAAGTGATGTATTCCAAACACAATAAAAAGAATATATGATTTTGGTTTCAAAACATTCCTAATTAAATATGCTTTAAGCTAGAGATGTTTATTTTCCTACACGCATCCTCTCCCAATAGGACGTGAATTGATGAGTAAGGGTGGATGAAATTTTCGACACAGGCTAAGTCGGGACAAATGTCTTCTTCTTCTTCATATTCTACCTCTTGTATTATATTTATTATCATTGATTGAATTCTATCACTAATAGAACTCAACAAGTGATAGAAGTCAATTTGAATTTTCTGCTACAAATGAATTATTTTTTATTTTGTGTTATAAATGAAAATATTTTGCCATTTTTTGTTATACATGCAAAATTTCCTATTATTATATATACCAATTTAATCTTTAGACGAATTTTTTTCAAAATGTATATTTTTTATTTTCTCAAAAAAAAAAAATCTAATGAAAATTAATATATATTTTTCCATTAAAAATTAAGTATTTTAAAATATTATTTAAAAAAATGCTTATAAACTTAAGATTAGAACAAAGAAAAAATTAAAGGGAAAAAATTTCTTTTCATGAAAAAAAATGGTGAATTTTGCAAAGATGATGACTCTAGTTAAATTCCTTTGTATTCTTTTGTGAAGAGTGGGACGACAAATGTTATGAGTAGCATAAGTTTTGAAGTGAGTGTTTATGTAATTGGGAAAAAATAGAGAATTTAGTGTGATTATAGCAATTTTTCACCGTGGGAGTTCTTTCTGTCGATGGTTTTTTCTCTAGTTTTGGAGTTTTTCCACGTAAATTATTGTGTTCTTGTTTTGTTGTTTTTCTTTTAGTTTCTCGATTTTCCTGCTTATTCCTACTGAAATTATGGCCAATTTTTCCCAACAAGTTGTATTATTCGTAGTTTTCGAATTCCTGAGTATACTATTTGGTTGCAGCACTCGAACTTCCACATCATAAAAGAATTATTGAAATGAACTACAACTAGGTGTTGTGATTAGTGTTGTTTACTATTTTCATATTTGCTAGAATTTGAGTATAAATATCACCCTTAATGAGATCGATGAAGATTGACGTAGAGAAATTTGATGAAAGGATGATCGTTGGTTTGTGGCAAGTAAAGTTTGAGATGTGCTGATATAATCTTGATTGCACAAAGATTTGAAGAGAAAACTAAGATGTATCAAAATGTGACGAAGAAGAAAAATATTGGAATGTAAGATTTCAAGTGATCTACTTTTAAGGTGAAGTATGGTATAATTCTAAAAATTGAGAATTATGATTGTTAGAGAAGATAATATAAATGTGAATTCTTCAAATATCATATCATTTGTCAAGGTGGAATTCACTGGGGTTTTGGCAAAAAGAAAAAAATAGAAAAAGATTGTCACACATGAGAATTGTGAAAAAAAGTAGTGTGCATTTTAATTTCAAAGCATCCCAATTAAAAAAATTTAAGTTTGGTGTACAAATTCTTCAAAAAGAATGTTTATTTAATTAAAGATTAAGAAGAGCTTATTGTGATTGTACCGATTCTTCACATAATAAAAGCTATTTTTGTATGTAATTTTTTCTCCAATTCTAGAGTTTCATAAATTCTTGTGTTATCTTTTCCTATTTTTTTCTTTTAATTTTTCAATTATATTTCAGCTGATTTCCACCCATTTTTTTCTCAGCCCAAACTTTCACACAATTTCGTAATACTTCATTGGATAATCAAAAGTATTTTAAAAATTCTACCGAACTACAAAACCGTTTTATGTCTGGAAATCATTAATTACAGGAAATTTGCGTTCACCAGCAAATTCTACCTCTTGTATTAATTTTGCAATACAATTTTTAAAATAATTGAATGTATAGACATCTATCAATAACTAGTGATAGAACTCAATCAGTGATAGATATCTATCACTAATGAGTGATAGAACTCAATTTGAATTTTTTGCTACAAATGAATTAATTTTGATTTTGTACTATAAGTGCAAATATTTTACCATTTTTTTCTATACATGCAAAATCCCCTTAATTATATCTCAAAAAAGTATTTTCCATTACTTCTCAAAAAGATTTGAAGTTTTAAAAAAAAAAAAAAAAAACTTTTAATTTTCCCCCACTGAAAAGATATCATCCCAGACACTCCTAAATTATTTGCCTCCGTTCTGCTAGATAGAACACTCTGGATTCTCCAACTTGTTCACATACTTCCAACACACAAAACTGCATCTAAACAGCTACATAGGCCCTCCCAATCCTATTTGAATCTTGGATTTGACATGATTGAAGCATCGTTTCAGCAAACCCGGTCTCGGGTCTCTTCCTTCGTCGTTACTTCTTTAACAACCGCTGATAGTCTAGTCGAGATTCAAGCGCATATAACATATTATCCATCTATATAGAAAAAAATATATAAACATATGACATATCATGTTCTGGAAGCTCACTAAGATGTGTTGTTATATCTGTTAGAAGATTTTGTACCACAAGAGCTAGGTTTATTGTTAAACATTCTATTGTACTGATATCAATTATCAACTGTATCACAGAAGGTCTATACAATGACTTCTCCCATTTCATTTCCTTTGTAATGAGAGAAGTTTATTTATCATTTCTCATTCTCTCTCTTTGGATTCCTTCATCTTTCATATCATGTAGGATTCTCAAAAAATTCTTTGATTTCTTGCACAGATGAATGAGTATTCTTCTGCTTCTCACATTCTGTGAGGACAGTGAGATATATATAACGTTAAAATATCATTTTGATCCCTCGACTTTGGAGTTTGTTCCATTTTGGTCCCTCGACTTTCAAATGTCCAATTTTAGTCCCTCAACTTTGTTGTTTGTCCAATTTTGGTCCCTCAACTTTGCTATTTGTCCAATTTTGGTCCCTCAACTTTTAAATGTTTTTAAATTTGGTCCTTAGACTATAAAAAAAGTTCAAAAATTGTCTTTTGGTCAAATGAATTTTTTATCACTCCTAAATTATTTTCTCTCTCTTTCATCTTTCATAATTTCTCTCTCTAGAAATCTTACCTCTCTTCCCCTCTTTTCTTTTCTTTTTTTCTTCTTTATTTTCTTTCTTTTTCTTTTTTGTTCCATGGTAGACTATGGATTTTAGAAAATAAAAAGTGACAAATCAAAGTAGGAAAATTATTATTTAGAAAAATTATCTCATGTTAAATAATTTGATGAGCTGGATTGAGGAGAGAATATGAGAAAAAAAGAAAAGAAGAGGATTAGAGAGGTAGATTTAAGAGAGATGAGACTTTTAGAAGGAGAAATGATGAAAGATGGAAGAGAGAGAATAATTTAGGAGTGAGAAAAAAATTTATTTGACCAAATGACCATTTTTGAAATTTTTTGATAGTCTAGGGACTAAATTTGGACATTTGAAAGTCGAGAGACCAAAATTGGACAAACAGCAAAGTCAAGGGACCAAAATTAAACGAACTACAAAGTCAAGGGACTAAAAATGAACATTTGAAAGTCTAGGGACCAAAATGGAACAAACTCCAAAGTTGAGGGACCAAAATGGTATTTTAACCTATATATAAACATTAAGGCAATTAAAAAAAAATTAAGTTCATTCACTATAAACTATTTCCATAAACAGAACTCAACAATAAGGCAAGAAATCTCATAATAGAGGGAAAAAAATAGAGGAATAAAACACAGGTTAATAAAAGTATGGGTACTTTTCTAACAACTTAAACATTATAATTCACATAACTTATAATCCTCTTAGATTATCATATAAAAATACTATGGCACAAACATGATTTGAAAAGTTAATTTCGGAGTCAGGAAACAGGAACCAGCTCCCATATCCTTATTGTACCGTCATCGCTTGCTGAAGCCAGAAGCCTCTTCTCCTGACAAAAGTTGGATTGAAAATGTTATAACGACAGAAATTCGTATATAACGCAAACGACGACGAAGGAGAAAAATGCATAGCATCTCATGTGCAGTAGAGACAAAAGCACAATCAGCCATTTGAAATATCACAGACCAGCTAAGAAACAGAAGTTAACAGCTCAAAGCAAAAAGGATTATAATTCCGGTGGTCTTTAAACTTTCACTTGGGAAGATGATGTAAAGCCGCCACATGATGTAGGCTGACTCACGGATATAAAAAACAACTAGAAATTTGATGGATTTTTCATTGATTTTATTTGAGGATTAGCTCACGCATATTTCAACTAAGATTATGGAAATATTATTTAACTTTACAGTGTTTCGTTGGATTTAAATATCTTAAATAGGTAGTGTCATATGGCGATGGGCTTATAGGATTTTGTTTTTTATTATTATTCAACAGCAATTGGGAAGGGATATTCAAACCTATAACCTCATGATTACTAGGTCGTACATAATGTTACTGGAACTATACTCCTTTTGGCGATGACCCTATAGGATTTGAGTAATAGAGAATAGTAATAAAAAAATCAAATGTAATTTGTCGAAGTCCATGCATGACCTAGTTAAGTTCCAGTCATGAGCTAATCAAGTAAATGTTGGTTAGTGGTAACCATTCCACATGTTGAAATAGGAGCCTTACCCCTGGGCTCCATTGCACTGAATTTACATCCATTTTATGGGCCTTATTCTTCTTAAATAGCAACTGGAATGAAGATCCATCGACCTGCAAGGAAAAGGGAGAGTGGTCACTGCTCTTTTTCCTTTTGCTGGAAAGTTCTAGTACGATCCCGTTTGGTAACGTCCTTGTTTTTATTTTTTAATTTTTCAAAAAAAAATGGGAACGGTTAACAAACAAGTTTGTTCCTCAAAAAAAGAAAAGAAAAAAGCAATGAGAAACGGGAAGCAGGAAGCAGGAATGTTACCAAAGGAGCCTTACATTTTCATGTCTTGAAACTAATGACATGTTTAACCGAGGGTAACATAAGTATAATTCAGTAGTTGAGACACCTTTACTTCCTCAACAAAGTTTTAGCTTTAGGCTCCACATCAATATTCTTAAAAGTTCAAAAGGAAAATAACATATTTAACTAACAGTCCAACAGTCGTACTAAGCTACACTGAACCACGATTAAAAGTTTGAAGAGATCAAGAAATAATGATCTCCATAAAGCTATATGAGAGAAAATACACACGTCCAGACACATTATCGTACCGATGCGATCAAGTAATAATTTTTTTGAAACAAGAGTATCCATGCCCGATGCAATCAAGTACTAATAATAAGGTGAGGTAGGTATCCTTGGAGAACTAAGAGATGATGAGTATCTAGAAATTAATTTTCTATAGGTTTTCTTGATATCCAAATGTTGTACGGTCAGGTGATGTGTCTCGTCCTGTGACATTAGTCAAGATATACACAAGTTTGGTCCGGACAGTCAAAAATATCAAAAAACTAAATTAAAATAAGGTGAGGTAGGTATCTATTACCACTTTCTCTTGATTCTCCACAAACAAGCGAATAGCATCATCAGCTGCTCCACTAGCAATTATACCGTTTCTGTCGCAATCACGTGCAAAAAACATCAGCCAAATAGATGTATGGTTAGATAGAAATAACAATATAAGATGCAAAAGGTACCGATGTAACGCACAATATAAAAGTTCCAAAGAGTAACTATAATATGTTACCCAAGGAACATTTAAGGGTGACAATGCAGATTATAAAGTGAATTTCTTGTCACTAATAAAGTACATACAATAAACCTTCTTCTAACATTTGTGAGTGTTCTGGGAAACAAGACAACCATGAACCACCTGCCCCTATTACATCTAATCGTCAAGTAATTCTTATAATATTGGCTAGTTTTTTTGAAATAATATAATATTGGCTAGTTAAGAAACTTTTATAACAATCAATACCGTAAGTTCGACCAGAAAGATAATCTGATCTCATGGGGATTTGGTTGAATCCAATTGTATATATCTTTTTAACTTGGAAATCGGATCTTCGCTCCTCTATGTCTGAGGTAACCACGCCCGTCCCTGCTTTGAGGCAATGCACTCTTTGATTTGAATGGTACTGAGTTCTAAACTGAGTACACTAGGAGAACAGTAGTTTCCTCTTGTTTCCTTTTTATGAATGGTTTCGCCCGAAGCATCGGACCAATGATCACCCATGGCTTCCGTGTACCACTAGTACCACAAAGGCTTTTGGTGGTCTTATTGGCACATACCACGGTGGGGTCTTCGACTGGGGTGAGGCCGTAACAAGGTAGCCGTAGGGGAACCGTGGCTGAACTAATCCTTCGCGATGGAAATGCCCTCTTCCTTCACCCAACCTAGGCGAGACACAGGGAGACATCAAGGAAAGGAGAAATGACAGATGTCTACAAATTAATGTCATAGGAGAGTCTCAAACCTAAAACTTTGAGGCGAGCACACCTTCAAAGTCCAAGCCTTCGACCACTGCGGCACCGAACAATTGTATTTACATCCAAGCCAATTCCTTGAGGCAAAGTACATCTGGTGCACTTTTTTAAGTTAAGAAAACACTTTTCGTTAAGTCTTCCAGTTCCAATAGAGGATGATTTTTGTAACCATTGGGTTTTTGGTTATGCCTTAATCTTAATGGGACGAACCATATGTGTTTAGAAGGGGGAGGGGGAATTATCCCTCTCTTCTCCTGATAATTTTTATTGGGAGAGAAAGAGTAGAATTCTTTATGCATATAAAGCTACTCAACCACTGTGTTATGGTTACATGGAAAAAATGAAATCGTCTTATCCAGGCTGTCAAGAGGCTCAGAAAATGGAGAAGAAATTCAACCAAGCACTCTGCTATAGCTACTATAGTATTATGACCAAATTTCCGAACCCAATAATTTCTTTGTAAACTACTGGAGTATTGTTGGTTATACCCGGTAGCACAAAAGAAAAACCCAAAATTCTGACCTACAAAATAGTTAATATTAATTTTTACCTCGACCAGTGAACAGAGAAAATTGTTCTATCATGATAACCAGAAAGAGTGCAAGCATGCCTCCTAACAAAAGAAGATAAAAGAACTATCCATCAGTATGGTTACAGAAGAACAGATACAACAAAATAGTTGGAGAGAAACAAAGATACAAATGGGAGGGTCTCATAATAGTTGCAGAGAAACGAAGATACACACATTATAATGATTACGATAATGATGATCATAAAACTTTGTATCCCTTACCATGGTGTATAGCCACCTCCAGAATGCAACTTTGTCCCATCTGTTTCCCATATTTTAAGGGTGAGATCATCACTGCAAAAGTGGATTATAGTCAAATTAAACCCACTTAATGGGATAATTTTAAACTAGGTTTGAAATAAAATTTTATTAACTTCCATATGATTAAGGAACTGGAAAAGATTGAATAACTTCCAAGAAAAGTTGGAATTCTATTGCTAACACACAGACACAGCTTACCTACAGGTGACCATTTTGTCTCCAGTTGCATTAAAAGAAAGAGCCCAAACTGTAGAACTGTGACCACTGAGAGAGAAAAAATCAGCATCATCTTCAAGTTAAATCTAATTATACTGAAATTAACTGCAGAACAGATATGTACTTGTTAGATTCATCGAAAGTCTGAACACAGTGCCAATCATCATTATCATCATCACCTGCCCAAACCTGAAGTGGTTTCACCATCATAAATTAATATCACCTGTACAAATCTGAAGTAATTTCCAAAGGCAGATAGAAAAGAAAAAAAATAACTAAAATGATATACAAAACCATCTTAGAATTAGGTACCTTGACAGTGTTATCGTAGCTAGATGAGAATAAAAGATCAAGGGTCGGGTGCCACTGAACCATTTTTACGTCCTGTGTGTGTCCTTGTAACACGGAAACACACTCGTACTCATTGCCTGGCAACACTTCCCAAATCCAAACGGTTCTATCTCGACTGCACGTTGCTAGCAGAGAACCAGAAGCATTCCAAGATACACTTTTGACCTCATTCTCATGACCCTAAAACTCAACCAACAAAACAGTTCTCCTCAATGCACTGACGCTTGGATAAGACAACGACAATAAAGTAGCGAACGTCCCTATTCTTATTTCTTATGGATCATGAGGAGAAAACCTTGCAATGAATAGTGATGTTTATGCATATAAGACTTGAAGGGCTGTAGTACCTCTAGAGTGGAAACACATTCATAATCACCCCCAAAATTCTCCCACAAAGCCGTGGTGGCATCAAAGCTTGCAGTGGCTAATAATTTACCGTTTGGTGACCAATCGCAAGACCTAACAGTTCTAGTATGCGTTTCTTCCAAAACTGCCTGCAAACAACAATACATTAGCATTCCAGCTCCTAATGTCAAATGCTTCATGATTTTGATCGCACATTAATTTCCTACAGATTTTCTTAACATCCAAATATTCTAGGATCAGAAGAGTTCTCCGTGAGAATAATTTAATTGTGCATAAGCTAGTCCGGACATTTACCGATATCAAATAAAAAATCTTACAATCAAATGGAAAATATCAAATTGCACAAAACAAAAGGAACTACTGATTCCTGAAAGATGAGAAACTTCCTCGGTTGCACAAATTCAACTGTTTAGGTTAGTATAATCCCAAAAATTCAAGAAAATATTTTAGTAAAAGAACTACCAACTCGATGAACAATTTCCATTAAACTAAAGCGATTCCATCCTGAAATCCAATACCACGCGATCTACTATAATAATTCTACGTTAAACACAAATCTACATATGAAATAGAACCTTGCAATTCCACGAACCAGAGGATGTTTGCTCCCAGATACGAACAGTCTTGTCGCCGCTGCAGGAAGCAAAAACGAGTGGAATTCCTTCAACTCCGGTGGCGGGATTCCATGCCAGACTCCATACCCTATCGGTGTGACCTTCAAGCTTCGCAGTCTCCTTGAGCTCGAATCGGCCATCCCATAGCTCCATGACAAGGATGATATTCGTTTGCCGAATCGCCGGCAGAACAGAAAGATTCTCAAGCCTTTGATCTGCGAGTGTCTGAGATTCTGAAGCTCTGCTGTAATCGCCGGCGAAGGGATCAGCACGCGCCGCCGCGGATTCTCTCTTTCAACGAGCGTTGCTTACAGAGATTTGACGAAGTAAGACGATGATTTCGCGGCTCTATTGAAAATGGAGTTTGGAATTAGATTTTTCAAAAGGTTTAATTATCTTAGGTTACTTTTTAAAAATATATATATAATTAAATAAAAATTTATCCTACGTTTTTTTTTTTTTTGAAAATTATGCAAACCACCCTTAAATTATGAGGCTGTAACAATTATATTATTAAACTTTCAATTTGAACAAATACCTCCTTTGAAGTTTGATTAGTGTTGTCATTAGTAACCCTTTAATTTAATTTAGATGGACAAAATTGTCATTTGGATAAAAGTTTTTCTTCAACTTCTTGCCACTCTACCACATTGCTGCTAAATTCAATCAATCCACATCCATAATCCATTGCCATGGGAAAGAATGTTCTTGAGCTCATTGAAAAAATGATGATAGTTAGAATATTGCTTTAAAACTTTGAAATAGTTACTTGGTATCTATCTCTCTCACTATTTGTAAGTACGATTAAAGTTTCTTCCAACTTTGTTAAAATGTACCTTATATGCTGAATGTCCTGCGATTAATTAGTCGGGAGTCTCGCTGCTCGGTTAGCGAGTGGGGATGTGAGGGCAATGCCCCCGATTTGTAAATTTTATAGAAGCATTGCAACAATGCATTCCACATTCATTTAGCGCATCCCACATTCACACTTTACAGTGTGAGTGCATTCCATTTTTTGTTGCACATTTCGCATGCATAATTGCATTTTGTATTCTGTTGTGCTTTCTATTTTTCGTTTACACATTATGTAATAGAGTTTAATGAGAGTGAAATATAAACTTGAATTAAACTCTAGCCGATAATAGTGTTCATTATGCATTCTATATTTGTACTCTCTTTAATAAAATTGCAACAAAAAAGTGAAAAATAGATAGCTAGCAAGAACTTCGAAGTTTTAAGCTATATTAAAACTAACATCATTTTTTCAATGAGCTCACAAAACATTCTTCCCTGGATTGTGGGTGTAGAGGGACTGAATTTAGCACCGGATGTGGTAGAGTGGTAAGAGGTTGAAGAATTTTTTTTATCCAAATGATATATTTGCCCATCTAAATTAAGTTAAAGGGGGTTAATTGCAACATCAATCAATTTTCAATGGAAGTATTTGATCAAATTGAAAGTTAATGATGTAATTGTTACGAATCCCATAATTTTGGGATGCTTTGTGTGATTGTCCCGTTCTTTTTTCAACTAAAAAAAATAATTAAAAAATTGAGTCTTAACGAAGAGTTTTTTATATGAGGGTAGGTTTGTGATGAACTCACACAACAAACTTTTTTTTTAACTATAAATTGGGGGAGGGGGACAACAAACGATTTCAAACTTGAACTCGTAACTTCAGAGTTAAAAATGGATTAACATCAAATAAAATAACTAGTCACGCCACCGACCTATTCTATTAAGCAACTCATTTTTTAACATATACAATCAACTCTTATGTCATAGACATTAATTTTAAAACAGTTATATATATGCAATTCCATGGAACATGATGGACCCTCACACCTAGGAAAGGGACATCTCTAATGTCCACTAACTAAATAATTTTTTACTACACTGTATTTTAATTATTAAACCATATAAATTAAATTTTAATTTTTTTACAAAATTATAGAAATTAAATTTTAATTTTAAAAAATATTTGATTAAATTCTCACATTTTAATCATAAGGACAAAATTTATAAATTTCTCAAAAAAAAAAGACTAAATTTAGGGGCTGTTTGTTTGACATATTTAAGTAGTTTTTGGATTAAGGAGTTAGATTGAGAAGTTATGTTGATGAGTTAAAAATTGATAATTGTGTCAAAAACTCGTTTGGATGTAGTTTTTGTGTAGATGAGTTATAGTCAAAACCTTGTGTGGATGTAGATTTAAAAATGAGTAGTTATTTTTAGTAGTTAAAAAAGAAATAATTAAAAATGAATTGTTAAAAATGAGTTATTTTGATTGATTTGAAAGGAATGATTAAAAATGAATGGTTAGAAATGATTAAGTAGTTATAAATGAATGATTAAAAATAAATTGTTAGAAATAAGAATTATTTTCAAAAGTCAAATTAAAGAATAGTTAATAAAAACTCGTTTGGATGTAAATTTGAGGAAGAATTAGTAAAACCTAAAATTAACTCCTACCTAAATACGTCAAACAAACACTCCCTCAAATTTCAAATCACCTTACAATGAGAACACAAAAACGTTGTTTAAAGAATTTGTGAGGTTTAGATGACATAAATATTTTTAAAAATAATTGATATTCATGGCTTCCATCTCTTCCAATCATACGATGTGATGTATTATCTCGATTCAACAATCTCGAGTTTAGAGGAGAAAAAAAGGGTCTTCTATCCGGTTTAGTTAATTTTCTATAAACCCGAAGCGGCTCAACCCGACCGTAAACCGGTGATCATAGCCGAGTCAAACCGCCCAAAGCGGTCAAGCTCCTTGCAGCTCGGTCTCAGCACATTATATTCCCAACTTGTTCTCTTTCAACCAAAAGCCCCATAAATTTTTGCTAACCCTAACGCAGAGATCAGAAGGCGAAGAACTCGCGATATCATCGGCAATGAATTCAGCAGGTCGAAGGATTGGTGGCGGCCTTTTCGAAGGACTGTACAGAGTGATTATGCGCCGTAATTCCGTTTACGTCACGTTCATCATCGCCGGTGCTTTCGCCGGAGAACGGGTAATGATTTTGATCTCATATTTGTCATTATTTATGTCTCTTTTGTTTTTCTGTTTTCTTTTTGGTGGATTTTGGATTCGTTCATTTCGTTTCGGCGTTTGATCTGAGGATCTAGTTTTTGCTAATCACTAGATATGGTTATTAAACTTTGTAAGTTGTGTTCCTCGCTGATCCATGGAAAAAAAATTCAACGAAATAATCCTGTTCCTGATCCATGGTTTATCTGCACGAAGAGTTTTTATAAAAATCAATTTTAGGCAAACAAAAAAAATAAACGATTAAAAGTAGCGGATTCATATATTGGTTGCTGGCATCAAGCAAATAGTCGGATGAACGTGATCCTGTTGTTTCTAAATAGAACTTTGAATTTCATTCATGATTGGATGCAGATTCTAAATTATGCAATGCAACTTGGTACATCTTGTCCGTGTAGGGAAATGTGGAATTTGGGCATTAAATTGTCTGCTTAGTGTAGTAACAAAAACTTTGTTTGCCCCTATGGGGGGTGGGTGGCGCGGTGGTCAAAGGCTTGAATTTTGAAAGTGTGCCTCTAAAGTCTCGAGTTCGAGACTCATACGTGACATCAATTTGTAGACACCTCTCTTGTCTCTATTCCTTCGATGTCTCTTGGTGCCTAGCCTAGAGACGGGCGTGGTTGTCCCAAGTATAGTGGAACGAAGTTTTGATTTTTCGATTAAAAAAAAAGTAACAAAGAAACTTTTTTTTTATTTAAATTTACGAGGATCATGAAAAGTGGAAGGGGTAACCCACAAAAAGGAACGTTAAGGATGTTCCTTCGTTTGTTCTATGGATTGTCATGGAATGGGACCTTGGTATCTTAAATTCTAGTATGGGACTTATGAGTTGCATGACATTTGAGGTGTTTCTTTAAGTTTATGGCATCTTATTTTTACCTGAATGATTGGATTTCCATTGGTGCAGGCTGTGGATTATGGAGTTCACAAGCTCTGGGAGTACAACAATGTCGGGGTATGGAACCTTGCCATATAGATTGATTTACTCTGTTGTTCTATTCCCACATTTAAATTTATTGATGAGCTCTTACTCCACTTAGTTTTTTTTTTTTGTGGCTATTCTTGTGTTTTCCATTGATCTAGAATGCTTTATGTTTTATTCTGTATATTTTGGCTTCTATTTTCTGTTGTCAGCTTCAAATTACAGCTTCTATTCCCGGTTTTCAAAAAAAATAAAAATAAATTACTGCTTCTATTTCTTTATCTTTTTTTATTGAGATTTTGATCTCTTCTATTTCATCATCTAGTTCAAAATGACTTCCAGATGATATTCTCATATTTTTTTCGAAGACTTTGACAGTTTTGTTCAAATGACATTCATTGATCGCTATCAATTGAAGATGTAAACAACAATACAGTACAGTCTTAATTTCTACAATATTGCTCCGATTTCCTGGTTTAAGAAAAAAACATCTCTACAAGTTAAGGTTGCATTAGAAGTTACCCGGGATAATTATAAACTACACCTACGTAGTTTTCTATTTTATGTTCTCATATGGTTCAAAAGCAATTTGATTTTACGTCCCCAAGGAGTGGTGCAATTGGTTGAAGACTTGGGTTTTGAAAGTGTGCTCCGCTCAATGTCCCAAGTTCGAGACTCACCTGTGACATTAATTTGTAGGCACCGTGTCTCCATTCCTTTAATGTCTTCCGGTGTCTAGCCTAGGGACGGGCGTGGTTACCCTTGTTTCAAAAAAAAAATGCAATTTGATTTTAAACACTCACTCAGACTTTTGGTTGCTGCCTTTTACTTGTATGTTAAGTTGGTTACTTCCTTCTTCTTGTATGTAAAGTGAGCTGTCAATTTTGAACAACGAGATTCGCTTAAAACATTTTCCAAGTGGGTTTGAATCCAAAAGGTTTTAATGGAGCCAACCTGAGCCTAACTCAAGTGGTTTAGGTATTATATCCTTGATCAAAAGATTATACGTTTGAACCCCACCCCCACATGTTGATTTTTTTTTTAAAACCGGAAAATTGGAGCTTCACTCCCCTATACTCGGGGCACCACTGGCCCTTCCCTAGACTGTGGCACCGGGATACTTCGAAGGGTATTCTAGTTTAAGCGCTTTCCAGCGGCCTCGAACCAGTGATTTTTCAAAGGGTATTAAAACAACTCTTTAATGGAACATTAATTTTTCCCATGACTTTCGCAAGTTTCTGCCAATTGGTGAAAAGGGCTGAAGGGTGGTGCAGTTGGTCGAAGGATTAGATTTTGAAGGTACACTTCCCTTGAGAACCTAGGTTCGAAACCTGCTTGTGACATTAATTTGTAGACACTCACAATTGTGTCTCCATTCCTTCCATGTATTTCGGTACTGTAGTCTAGGGATTGTGCCTTGGGTATTAGGGGAGTGAAACTCCGACTCCCGGTCATCCAAAAAAGAGTTGCCACTCACACTAACAAAGTAGTTAACATTCATGACTCTTACTTCTTAACTACGAATGTCCTACTTAAGGGTCCTTAAAATGTTTATAAAACGAAGGGTGGGATTGACATGCTAGATAAGTTTAAATGAATGCAATTTGCAATCATTGCCAACTTTTACTTTGCTTCATTTTTTTTTTCTTCAACTCTGTGTTGATCTATTTTATCTAGTTCTTGATCTACTTGATACATGATATATGGAAGAGTTTAGCTTTCTTAACTCATTTCCAACTCTATTTTGATTTATGATATATGATATAGTCTTATATTTGTGCAGAAACGTTACGAGGACATTTCAGTTTTGGGGCAAAGGCCGGCGGAAGAATGAATTTGTTAGCTACTTGAAAGCTACACAACCATGGATTCAATAGGTAAAAAACTGGTAAATGAGAATGTATTTCCGATGGGAAAAACGTTTACACTTTTTGGTTTGGAAAGTTTGTGTTTCTTCATGAGATTCTAATAATATTTTATTTGATCAAGTTTGGAGTTGTAAGTTCTTTTTTGTGCATTATATGAGAAAACAATTCGAATCTCCTTCCTACTAATTGTTGTTGATCTAAAAAAAATAGTATAGTAATTAATTGGAGGGATAAACTAACCACTTATGTTAAACGAACATAGGTTATGTAACAAAAAAATAATATATGTACGGTTTAGATAAACGGATACATAAGTTTAGGTCGGCAAACATGAGTTGGGTTATTACAATCAACCCAGCCGTTTATATAAATGAGGCTTCAAACACTTTATAGTAATGCTCATCAATTCAATTGTTCTCTTCCAATCGTGTGCAAAAACTTGCTCAAATCTCTCATTCTTTCATTCTCTAATTGTTCTTATTCTTCTTCACAAAAATGAAAGAGCCACACTTTTATTATTTTTCTGATGAAATTAGTGTGAAGGGGGTAGGGAATTCTTATTTCTCACCCTATGCTGATATCGTGAAATTTGAAAGATCTTCCAACTCTAAACTCATTTCAATGACCAGACTCATTAATCAATTTAACCAATCTGTTATGTGATTTTTTTAAGTCTTTTTGAAAAGTCCAAGTACTACAATTGGATTGTCTAAAAAAAAAAGAGTGCTACAATTGGACATTTGATAGTTCAATATTAAAAATAAAGCAAATCTGAAAATTAAGGATCATAATGATATTTCAACCATTTTTAAATTATATGTTCCTATGGTATCTTTATAATAATAATAATTTTTTTTGACAAAAAGTAATTTTAAATTTTAGTATATATTTGAAATTGTATGAATTAAAATAAGAGAAATTAGAGTGGAGGTGCTGTTTTCACAAAATTATTTATTATAAATTTAGAAAAAACATGTATAATTATTAATATACTTTAATATGGTACTATAATACATAATTTTTATTAATATTCAAAGACTATTTGCTATTTTTTAAAAAAATTAAATACATTTATAATTATTTTTTAGATTCAATCAAACTTGCAACTTTCCCTCCTGATAAAACAGATTTAATTTTTAAAATAAAAAATGAACAAAGTCATTAAAAAAAAAAAGGAAGGATCAAAATCCTGAGATGAGGGTACGTTCGAAAGAAAGAGAATGATAGTGATTAAGAAAGTTTATTTGTATTTGGGGTGAACAGAAAAATTATGAAAAAAATAAAATAATATATATGATGTGAGTGAAAAATAATAATAATGATTAAGAGAGCTTATTTGTATTTGGAGTGAACAGAAAGATTATGAAAAAAATAAAAATAATGAATAATGTAACGCATAAAAAGTTATCAGAAAGAGAACATAATTATGAGAAATGATTCTCGATAATCAAAGACTCAATTATCCTCATTCTCATTCTCGGGTGGCCCAAACACACCCTAACAAAACCAGCCCTATCCTTTACAATAGCCTTCATTTGCAGATCATCACATAATTCATCTCTTCTTGAGGATCTTACCAGGTTTTGTTTCAATTTCTCTTTCCCCTTCCAATAATCTTTTCTTGTTCCCTTAATCTCTCAGCACCCATGCAGAGCCCTAACTCATCCACCGAACAACGCAGATTCGAAGTTCGAAAACTACAGATCTCCGACAAGAACAAGGGATTCCTAGATCTATTGCAGCAACTCACCGTTTGCGATTCCGTGTCCGACGAAGATTTCGAAGCTAGGTTTCGCGAATTAAGCGCTCTTGGAGACGATCATCTCGTTTGTGTCATTGAGGACGATCGATCCGGGAAGATCGTCGCCACTGGAAGCGTTTTCATCGAGAAGAAATTCGTAAGAAACTGCGGAAAAGCTGGCCACATTGAAGAGGTCGTGGTTGATTCCGGTGCTCGAGGATTGCAATTAGGGAAGAAAATCGTTGAGTTTCTTACGAATCATGCTCGATCTGTGGGATGCTATAAGGTAATTCTTGATTGCAGCGTTGAAAATCGAAGATTCTACGAGAAATGTGGGTTTGAGCATAAGTCGATTCAAATGGCGAAATACTTCCATTGATGGAAGTCATCATCGTCTTTGCGATTTTGTGAGTAATTTGTACTTTGGATGACTTTTCCTATGAACCTGAACTTGTTTGAACACAAATGATTTGGGTTCCTTGGGCATCACTTGATTCTGAAATAATCTTCTCTGTTTATTATGTTGTGTACTGATTTGATTCAATTTTGCTATTTTATGTTTGGGAGTCTAATTGTGGAAAAATTTCTCAAAAAAATAAAATAAAAAAAGTCTAATTGTGGAATAATATATCTAAGACTGACCGTGGCGCAATGGTTTCATTGTTTGGTCGAAACACCAACGTCACAGGTTCAATCCCGAGAGTTGGTGTTCATCCCCCTCCCCCAATATATATCTAAAAGGCTGATCCATTTTTACCCTATTTTAGTTTTTTTGCTCGTTTTTTCTAAATGAGAAATAGAAAAGACAACTACGGAAGGGGTCAGTGGTGTGTTAATCCATTTCATCTCCACAGTCATAGGTTCGAGCTCGAAAATCGGTATTTTACTCTTATATTATTTTAAAGTAGTAGTGTCTTTTATGTAGTGTTCGTTGGCCCCCTCTCCCCAATATATGTACTAAAAAAATAAAGAAGACAATTACCGAAAGGGATCGGTGGTGCCTTAATTCATTTTAAGGTCATAGGTTCGACCTCAAAAATCGGTATTTAGTTCTCATATTTTTTTAGAGCAATAGTGTTCTTTATGTAGAATTTGTTGGTCTCCCTCTCTCCAATGTATATACTAAAAAAATAAATAAGACAATTATATCTTTTTTAGCTAAGAAACCTTTCATTAATTTATGAAATCATAATATAAGATAACTGAAGTTGTCTTATCTCGAAAGATCTTCCTATTCACAAATTGGAGCAAAACACTCTAATAAAATGCCCCTACAAGATCTTTTCATTTTTGAAAGGACTGTCAAGTAATGCAGCATTCACTAGTGATTGAGCATCGCCAGGGATGTATTTCCAAAAATCCATAGCAAAGGTGCAATTTATGAAGAGGTGATTTATAGATTCAGCTTTGTTCTTACATATCGAACACCAATATGGAGCGATAGCACAACGGGGGAGGCGTCTTTGAAGTTTATCATGTGTTAGTATGGCCCATGCAAAAGTTCTCATAAGAAAATTTTGATTTTCTCGGGAAATTTTCATTTTTAAATTGTTTCATAAATGGATGCATGGATCATTACACCGAAAATTAAGTTTTAAATGATAAAATAAAAATGGTAAAGCTAAAATCGACTCATATTAGAGTTCAAGTTAATGAGATTACAATTTTAGGTAAAAGTTGACCTATTGAAATGTATAGGTAAAACATGAACGAGACGATCAATTTATTTATTTGAAAATGCATGCTTGAGTTGTACACTCATTTAGGCTAT
The DNA here is from genome assembly GCA_036507275.1 of Sicyos edulis. Classification (NCBI taxonomy): domain Eukaryota; kingdom Viridiplantae; phylum Streptophyta; class Magnoliopsida; order Cucurbitales; family Cucurbitaceae; genus Sicyos; species Sicyos edulis. The sequence goes on along the minus strand of CM071847.1, from coordinate 42,833,790 downwards.
CAATTTACTGATTTTTCTGTTAAATAGGAATGTGAATTGTTTTGAGATATTTTTTTCGATTTGATCCATTTAAGTATTTTGTTTTTCATTTTTTGTTTATGAAATTTAAACATACAACAACTACCTTTCTATATCTTTTTCTTTATTTGAATATCTACATCTTAACCTATATTTTAATAAACAAAACCAAAATTTGAAGAAAAAAAAATAATAACATCCAAAAACTTATTTTTGTTTTTGAAATTTAGTTAGTATTTACCTGTTTTTTTAAGAAAATATGGATACATTGTAGGAAAGATGAAGCACATGGTAGGAAATTTAAGTAGAAATAAGCTTAAATTTCATAAACCAAAAACAAAAAATCAAATGGTTATCAAACGGAACTTTAATTTTACGGTGTATTTAAATTATAAGAGAATTGTAAGAATCTGCCATTTCCAAGACCAATTCCCCCAGCTTGCCCCCATCAATTTTTTACATAGTAAAATGTAATTATGTGGTCTAATCCTAAAAAGAAAGATCTATTATGACTAATGAAGCAGGATCACAATCTTCAGCACTATACCAAACGGATGTTCAATTTCACCAACCAAAATTGAACGTCAATACTATACCCTGCGAAAATCAACAGCAACAACTTGGTCAAATCATGGCGATTTTGCAACCGTGGGCATTGTCGAGACCTTGAGATCGCGAAGCTACATCGAAGAAATAAACTAATGAGATGCTATTAAGATGAGCAAAGATGTGCTAATTTATACAAAGAGTTTAATGAGCAGTAGACAGCAAAATGAGTAGCAACTATTCGAGGTTGGAGGGTCCAACTCTAACTTAATCGAGTACTCTTTTTTTTCTTTTTCTTTTTTATGAGTGATTGAATGAGCTTGCCCTAATTTTAACCATCATTTTTTGACTCTACTACATATCGTTAAGATGTTAAATCATTCATAAGCGATCACCATAGGTTGAACCCGTTTATTGAATCTTAATGTCCTCTTAGCTTGCATCATCTATCTTAAGTACAAAAGATATCAAACCAGTCATATTAATACTAAACATTCGCTTCATGCTCTCCATCTTCTTCCTAGACTGTGTACTTGTACTTTTTTTGAAACAAGGGTAACCACACCCGATCCTAGGTCAGACACTAGAGATATCGAAAGAGTAATGTCACAGGTGAGTCTCGAACCCAAGATCTTGAGAGGAGCATATCCTAAAAGTCCAAATCATCAACCACTGCGCCACCCCTTGGGGAGTGTGTACTTGTACTTAATAAGTGGTTTTCCAAACCTATCTGACACTTTATTCCAGTATAGGTTGACACTCATGAAACTTAACAAACATTAACTAGTGATTTTTTTGAGTTCAACAACTTAGAACTTTTTGAACTAAACATGTGAGCGGGAAGAATTCAAACGTCCAACTTATTAGTCGAGGATATATATCTTAACCAGTTATGTTAAGTTATATCCAAGTTGGCAACAGTATTCTAGTAATTGAGCCCAGTTATATCATTCTCGCTTTCATTTTCCCTTCAGATTTTATAGTTGGTTCTCTACCTGTTCTATGAAATCAACAAAGACCTAACTAAGCAAGCTTTTGGGTCATGAAGTCAAGGAAGCTCTCCTTTCATTTTCACCTCTAGTGTGTCATATCCGTTTGTGTCTGGACCAACTTATAAACAACTCTAACGTGACTTTACAACATTTGGATATCAAAGAAACTCCTAGAAAATTATTTCCTAAATAAATGGCAATTAAGAATTGAACCTATAACCTTTTGGATTCTTAAGCGTTCCTTGAAGTTTGACCACTCTTGTGTATAATTCTCTTGATGAAATGTCTGACAAATAAATCACCAAACCTACCTACCCGACGGTAATAAAATTATCACCGAAGAATTTTTTTTATTCAAATAGCACTGCGTTATGCATATACTCTCTACAGATATATGTATTTCATCCTTAGCCTAGTCATTAATTATGGTACGAGCACATAAGCAGCAAATATGGCTTCTTAAGCTCTATGACAACAGATGAATGAGAATCAGTAATTAAAGAGTGAGAGATAATAATTTACCCATGGAGACCAGGGTCTTCTAATCTGACTTTCACCGCTGATCTTCTAATCTGACTTTTCTGTCTCTCCGAACTTCCTTTCCCATTCTTGGAGCTCATAATTTTGTTCGATTAAGTCTCGATCAGTACTATATACAATTCGATCCTGACCAATGACAGTTTTTTGGGCCATGTCTCGAGCACTGAGGAGCTGATAAAATTGCATTCAAAGAATTAGATTCTCTGGTGAAACAAAATCGTTTCAGAGATTATGAGAGATTTGCTTTTCATACAGAAACAAAATGCTTATAAGGTATAGCTCTAGCAGTATCTTGTATAAGAACCTCAACCTAGGGTTACAGGTTCAAATCCCCCTCCCAAATGATTTTGAGTAAATAAAATTAGCATCAAAAGAGAGGATAATAAGTTTGCATTCCACCCAAAAAATGCAACACATGGCATGAAAGAAACAGTGAAATAGACATCATTACAGTACTAAAATGATGCTAATTTTTTTTTTAAATATAGGAAAAATAAAAATGATGCTAAAACAAAACACTGGTAAGGGAAAAAAACATGAGCTATGTTCGTACAGTACTTCTTCCTTTTTCAATATGGCAGCCATCTATGTCTAAAACAGATGATCGAATCTGTAGAGGTGCAAACTTCTTTTGGTTATCTCAATATTTTAAAAGTCGCGCCTCGCAAGGCTGGTGCCTTGCTTGTCCCAGGCGAGGCATGCCTTTTGGCGCCTAACGTGAGATTCCCGTACTATGTCATTTGAAGTGCGTGAAGGTTGATAGTTGAATATTATGTATATTTTATATATTATTCTTGGTTAAAACTTTATTTATGCTTATGAAAGTGTTTTTATTGTGTATACACACATATATAAATATAAGTTTTTTGTGTTTTTTATATAGTGCGCCTTAAGTAAAAAAGCTCGCACCTTTTGGTGCACTTTGCGCCTCAGGCTCCAAAGGGCCATTGCGCCTTAGGGCGCGTTGGAATTTAAACACTGGGTTATCTAAATATTAATTACCTTGCGCCTGAGTGAAACATCTGGCAATTCAAGGGCTTGGGCACGTTTTAGCCTTGCTTGGTTTCTTTTTCCTATTTCAGCATTTCTCCTCTGGATAATGAACCATCGGACCAATGGAATTGTGAAGAAAGAACCAGCATATATCTGCACGGTTTTTCTCATAATTATACATGATAAAGTGCCAAAGGTTGAATTGAATAATTTGACAATTTTATGACCGAAGTAATTATATGAAGTCAAAGCAATTTCTGAATTTTGAAGTTACAATAAATCAAACCTGTAGTAGAGGAAATATATCTGATACAAATTTGATAAGCCCACTTGGTCTAACAGAAACATCCCTTTAAAAATGGAATTGGGAGAAAATTATTAGATTTTGTAAGAAACCACAACAAAACAATCCATAGGCTAAATATCCATACTTCAACATGGCTCCGAGGACAATAACACCAAACAGATTAAGCCCTCCCAATCCAATGGCCATTGCTCTCTCTGAATTACTTGTGTTACTGCAGACAAAATTTCCAGATCATAAATTTAATTTAAATTATACTCCCAAATAAGACAAACAAAAAACTTTAACCATGGTACCTAAAGACCCATTTCTTCTCTTTGAAAAACTTTTCAATCCCTCCAACCCAGTCAGCCCATTTTCTACCCACATACTCCTTCCTTCCACTCCGCTGAGAAGAAGCTGTGCGTTGTAGGGAGGGAAATCGATATAGTATATTTCCCTACAAATAAAGGACTTTCAGTGAATAACCTTTTTGATAGAAATCAAAGATACAAAAGTGTACAGAATTAGCATATTTAAACTAGCAAGTAGCAATAAGGACAAAATCTACTCCTAACATGTTCAAATTCTTTTATTTTTCCAAAAAAATTAGCTAATCTTATCTAGCCAAAAGCCTGAATGTGAAGCTGATATTGCATATTGCACGCTTCTAACAATCTTTTTTCTTTAACTGGCAACAACTCTCCAAAATTCTACCAAAAATAAAATAGCTTAAGCTTTTAAGGTTAATTTTAATTTGATATAGACTTGGAACAGAATATATAAATTTACATCATGTACCATTATTTCATTCTCCATCTCAATAAAACCGAAATATGGGCAGAAATACATGTAAACAATGAGATTGTGGAAGTTGTGAAACCATATTATTATTCATTAAATAGCTTTGTAGTAGCATTACACCTCAAGCCTCAAGGTAGCTACTAATTGACATCAATTACCGGTATATAGAGCTAATTGTATCCGTTCAAACACTTCATACCTCATTAAACGTACCTCTTCATCAATTTCAGGTTGGCCATCAAAACGTAAAAGAACCGGTAAAATGTATGATTCATCCTCCTGCAATCATCAAAAGGATGTAATAAAGTCAAACAGAAAAATAAGATTTGAATTTTACTTAATATGAGTTGATTCTACCTATTAGAATGTCAATAGCCGTCAACCAGTAATGATTGGAAACCTCGACCAAATTATTCACATCTTTGAGAAGGCTGATTCCTAAGGTTAATTTTGCTAAGTTCATTACGGCCGGTATTAACTGTCATGTATTAAAAGAGGTGAAACTTGAAAGAAGTGGCTGATGATTTTTAAGCGTGAGTGAGTAGTTCCTATGGTACTGAGAAATCCGAAGTCTAAGGAATTCTGGGTGTCTGCTTTCGAAAGGATCTCTTGCAAGCTTAATAAGTGGAAGCATGCTGAAGGGTGATTGGTACACCTCGATCGACTGTCCTTTCCGATCTTCCCAACTACTTCTCTATTGACAAAAAGGATATAGACAAAATCTCGAGGATTTTTTTTAATGGTAAAGGGTGATTAGTGAGACTTTTATAACTTCTTCAGAGTTTGCCTTGCATCTAAAATCTTGCTTATAATTTCAAAATATATAAGCAACCTGACCTTAACAATGTATGAAAACCTAACGTTAACTTACCGTGTTCCCCTCTGTCACATCCAGATATGGTGCAAGTTCTTCAGCGGTTACAACACCACCATTTGAGGTGATGTATTGCCCAATCTGCAAGTATAGCTCAAAATGTTAACTGATGCCAATACTGTCAACAAACTGCTCATAGTTAACAATTCAACTAACTTGCTATTACAGAAAGTACGTAAAAAATATGAGATTGATTTTTAAGGGTAACATGACCAATGATAATGCAAAAACAGTTTATCCTCAACTTGTTATAAGAATGGCGAAGTGTGTGTGTGTGGTGGTGGTGGGGGGTATTAAGCGAATATTTATGAAATTAGCATCCATCTCAAGAAACTATGCGACCGGCTTACTAACTTTCGCCTCTTTTTTTTTTCCTTTATAATTGATGTACAGTGACCCAACAAACTCTTTCTAATAAGCAGAAACTAAAAACATTAAATGTAGCATCATAGCAGAACAGGGGAGCTTTTCAAGAAAGCAAGACCGGGTTAAAGATTGAGAAATTTATTCCAAGAGAGAAAAAGGTTTGGCAAAGAAAGAAGGTAAAAAACTAGAAACCCTTCAGAACATGGGAGATCGTTAAGAACTAAGAAACTGCATTCGTGTTGATATTTATACAGGAAAAAGTTCAAATAAGGAAAAATAAAATAAAATATCGAAAGTAACGGACCACTGAACACAGTCCTCAAATATTACCAACTTCCATCTCTCTTCTTCAATTCCTTGATTTGGATCCCCATCGCCAAAAACAAATGAGAAAATCTAAAAGAAGACCATTGCAGAGTTAGCATCTAAATACTGAGCTAAAGTAGTACGGGATCATAATTAAAACTAGAAATCATTTAATCACATACAGATTCAATAAAGTTCATCTTATTATCTTCTGTCTGTAGTCGGCGTCTCCTATAGTAGTATGGATCCCAGTACCTAACACAATGCAAACATGTCGAGCGATGGCCAAAAGTTCTCTACAAATAAAGTTGCCAATTGTGTGAAAAAAACAATTTTAAATTACCATAAAAGATCAGTTGGACTCAAATAGAATGTGAATCCTGAATCATATGATCTGCCACGCCTTCCCCGATTATCCTCTTCACTGTATGGTTAAACTTGAATCAATAATTTGATGTTATCTCGAGCCAGTACTCTATGCATATATTGTTCACGATAAAGATCACAAATAAAAATTCACTGAACACCAGAGAAAAGAGAATACAAACCTTCGGCTTGAAATAAGAGCAATAATTGTAGTATATACAAGAACTATTGAAGCAATTAGTGCCGTTCCAAATGAAACCCTAACAAGATATTCAGCAGCGGCCTGAAGATTGAGTTAAGACCATATTACAACACACAAAAATCATTCCCTGAGAAGTGAGAACTAAGAATTTCAGAGAGAAACCCAACATTTCTTAGCAAATACCTTTGACTTCTCTACAAGAGGTTCAAATTTTATCCAAAATGATTTGGCTGCAAGATTTGAACGATAATCTTTGGGAAAAACATAGAGAACGTCGCCTTCATCAGAAACCTGTTAAGACCATCTTGAAAAAACTCGCAGTCACAAAACTAAGAACTTACATTCACAGCCTACAAAAATACAACACTTCCAGTGTTTCCAATTGTCATCCCCAGCAGAAGAAGAACTACTCTTACATATCCAATTCAATATTATATTTGGTAAACTCCTAAATGTTGAGTTAGTTGGATGTTCAAACTTCCTTGTATTTACCATGTTATCTTATTCTGATCCAAAACTTTGTAACACTTTCATTTTATCAATCAAAATGTTTTTCATTTCCTATAAAAAAAAGGGATATTTTTCGTAAGAGGGTATTCTCTATTCTCTATTTAAGAGTGTTGTAAACTCTCATAATCTCTCCCAATAATTTAGTGAAAGCTGCAATCGGTAGCATAACTACCTTTAAGTGAATTAGTATAAATTGATGTTAATTATCATTTTTGCTGCTTATATATGTTAAAGCCTAACGTTTCCCTGTGAATTAGTATAAAAGTGTTATACTTTTGAAACACTACTCAATTATTGGAGATTGCTTGATTGATCTCTAATAATATATATAACCCTATATTGTAATTTCATGCATTAATGAAATTGTTTCTTATAAAAAAAAAAAAAAGCCTAAGGTTTCCAAATTGTTAATTTAATTTAGAAAACGAATTTGATCTTAGAAAAGGCTCGAATATATGCAAATTCTTCGAGTTAACAATAAGTACCTCCAAGAAGCCATTGGTATCAGCAGCTAGGGCTTGCAAAGCCTTCTGAGCTTCATTAAGCTTGAGCCCCGCCCTGCTCGCAACGTCTCCAATGGTGACTCTCCCTCCACACGCATCCACAGCCTCCATCGCTCTCTTCCTCACATCCGACGCCAGTTTATCGCTCTCCACCGCCCTTCCAGGTCTGATATCGGAAGGAATGTCAATGCCCGCCCTCACGGCCGGAACCGAGCCCCTTGGTCTGGATTCCGGCGGCGAAATCCGCGTCTGGAAGGCCGGAAAAGCTACGGGGGAGGATTTTGGGGAAATTGAGGGTTTAAGGGTGAGGATAGGGTGGAAATAGAAGCGAGAAGTCTGGGAAATGGCGAAGGAAGTGGAGATTGTGGCCATGATTTGCTTGAGCTTGATGGAGATGGAAGAAGCTTTCAAGTTTTGGCCATGGAGATCGAAATGTGTGCTGTGGGCGACTGTGTATCTCTTTGGTGAGTGGCTCTGATTTGCAGTTGATCGGATTTTTCTTTCTTTTTTTTTTCTTTATTGTTTTTTACCCTTTTGTTCTTCGACGTGTATCTCGGTCAAACTCACGACTCAATAATCCAAATTAGTAAATAATAAACAAACCTGCTATCAAAATAAAAACCTAAAATGTATGGCTCAATCGAATTTTTATTTATTTTTATTTCTGACTATGCGAGCCAGTTTGTGTGCACCTAGATTAATTCAGTCCAATTGAAGATATTTGATGTTTTTTTTTTCTACAAATTTAGATCTAATTCAAAATAATAGACACCATCTTAAAATTATAGGAGATATTTATATATTGCAAAAGTAAGAATGTGGACAAGATTAAAACAACCATTTAGCCACTAAGTGCGATTCCGACTCATCGAGCTAAAGTACATGTGCAAAATCTATGGTTAAATTTATGAAATAGTAATAAATAAAATTGTAATAGATGAACTATTATAATAAAATAATTATAAACGTAGTTTTTTATTTTTAATAAAGGTGATTTCTCCTTGTCACTATGCCAAAAAATTAAAAATATAATTAAATTTAAAAATATTTGTATTCATAATTACTGATATATTTTAATATTATATTATGAATACTTATTAATAGACACACATATATATATATATATTAATATAATATTATATATTATTGATTTTGTTAAAATAGGACTATGGTTGCTAATTTTGTGACACTGGTTTACAACTAAAAGTAAAACAATTCCATCATTAATAAGATGTTTATAATTATTTTATGAATTTGACTTAAAGGTTTCGTAATGATAAAAAAAAAAAAAGTTGTAATGGCTGAATTTTTACATTTTGTTGGGCCTGACTGAGCGGAAAGCCCAAATACGAGGAGGAAGAGTAAATATCGAGCCCATCTTAAATAGGAATTCCCGGGGGGGAAATGTAGTCATCATCACAGAGGCCTCACAAACTCCACTGAATTTGAAATCGTGGAAGAAAAATGCTTCAGTGCAGCACTTTGGTTCCTCCCTCTAATGGTTCGAGAATCCGTGGGCGATGGCCTTCCATCTCCATGGCAGCTGATTCTACGGTTGCAGGTTCTTCGCAGTCGCGAATTAGGGCCATTTCCGCACAGGAAGCTCGAGTTTCTCTTGTTTTTGCGCTTGCTTCCCAAGCATCTGCTATCTCTCAGCGCGGTAATTCATTCATTGAACTCCAAGTTGTTATCTTATTTTATTTGTTTCTTCAGCTGTTAGATTGTGCCTCGCCTCAAACATTTCGGCCTAGTTTGATAATTGAAATTTAAGCCTACAACCTTTTTTCTTGTTTGTATATCCACATTTTATCTATATTCTAATAAATAAAACCAATATTTGAAAACAAAAAAAAAAATAGCTTCCTAAAACTTGTTTTTGTTTTTGAAATTTGGTCAGTACCTACTTCCTTAAGAAAAGATGGAGCACATGTGGTAGGAAGTTTGAGTAGAAATAAGCTTAAATTTCATAAACAAAAAATAAAATGAATTTCATAAACAAAAATCAAAAAATAAAATGGTTATCAAACGAGAGCTTCATTTTTTGTTTTTATGTTTCTAGTTTTTCATTTTTAGTTTTTGGTTTTTTGTTTTGAAAAATAAAATGATCTGATTGCAGTTTTATATTTTTAAAAATCAAAAACCAAAAAACATATTTGATCTGTTTTTCGTTTTCGAACATCACATTTTATTTGATTTTTTTATTATTCATTAAAACTGTTTTTTTTTTAATTTTTAGAATTTCTCTAATATTTTAAAAACAAAAATTAAAATTGATTCTCGAACAAACTTGTTTTAAATAAAATTAAAAAAAAATAGAAAATAAAAAATGAAATGGTTATTAAAGAGGCTCAATTTACTAATTGAGGTTGTTTTCTGATTTTTCAATTGGCTTTGTTTCCCAATTGGGTCTCTCTATTCGTCAGTTTCCGATTGGCATTGTTTTCGAGGCACAAATTCTTAATTAGATCTATTCATAATTGGCCCGTCATCCCAATTGGCGCATCATCATTCTTTCTAATGATCGGAGTTTCTTCCCAATTGGTTCTTCGTCCCCAAGTTCAGGAGAATTCAATACAAGCATCACTAGTTTTGTCTGCACTGCACCTACCAGAAGATGCCAAGTTTCATTTTATTTTATTTTTCTTCCACTAGTATATTCAAGCTAAACTTTCTAATCTAGATTTAGATGTTATTTTGAATTTAGATATAGATGTGATAAGTTGTTCTTTTCAATTTCAGTCTTATCAGTTTTTGTATTTTTTAATTTCTGTTAGGATTGAGTTTTATATGTATAAATAGATAGGAGTTAAAAGTTGAGTCATTATAAACCAGTTATTTTACTGCATGAAATCAGTTCACACTTGGGTTGTGTTGCCAAGATTAATGTTTTTTATGCTGGAACTGTAGTTGTATGTGATTCATTAGTGCTTGATCATGTGTTATACGTTCCCGAATTCGGAATTCCATTCTAACTTGATGTCTGTTCGCGCCTCAATTGCGGGGAGGAAAATTGTTTGTGACCTTTTTTGGTGTATATAGTAAATCTAAGAATGAAATTGAAAATAACAACTTACCACATCCATATCTAATAGTTTTAGTCATTGTTCTTATTCTTGTTTAATCCTCTACTTTTCGGTTGTTCTGCAGTTTTGTTGGAACTAGCATCCGAAACTTCGAAATACTTGTTGCCTAAAAGATTTGAGAGTCGGAATTTGGAGGAGGCTTTAATGGCAGGTATTTCTATGTTTTTCTTAATTGGAGAACTTTGCTATTGGTTGGGAATTTCTTACTTGTGAATGCGAGCTATGTCCTGCAATTTAGCTCTAATGTCGTTTGGCTACCATTTCCATCTCGAAATTTTTTTATGAGTTCATTGAGCCTTGTTGAGTTAATCTAGTTCCCGATCTCGAGACTATGAAGTTCAAGGTCCTAAGTCGAAGGGACGAATACGAGATAAGGGAGGTTGAGGTACAATTTCCTCCCTCATCAATTTACTTTTGTACATCCTCATTGCTTCATTACTAAGCATAAATCATAATATTGAATTATTCTAACAATTAGTTCATATTAATGTGGAAATGATCGGTTGAACAGCCTTACTTCATAGCTGAAACAACCATGCCTGGAAAGAGTGGATTTGATTTCAGTGGTGCATCTCAATCATTCAATGTGTTGGCTGGGTACCTTTTTGGTAAGGTAGATTTGAAGCACCCCAGGATGAAATTTGTTAATCTTTATCTCTGTTTTCCCTCCAATTTAAAATTTGCTCCTAATGCTAGAACACGGCAAGTGAGAAAATGGAAATGACAACACCTGTTTTTACGAGCCAATACAAATCTGATGGTGAAAAAATGGAAATGACAACCCCTGTCATTACGAAAAATGTAAGTTCTTCACATTATGACACCAGTTGGACCTATTTTTTTCATTCTCGTTTTCAATTATGATATTGTAACTTGTAAGACATCTCCCGTGTCTCCATTCCTTCGATGTCTCCCGGTGGCTGGCTTAGAGACGGACGTGGTTATCCCGGGTATAGTGGAGTGAAACTCTGATTTTCTGGTTTAAAAAAATGGTATTATAAGAATTCTAATTAGGGTTAATGTTCTAGAAGGGGGTAAATGGGGAACTACTTATGGGTGGTTATTTTGTATGGGAGAGGGGACCCTTTTAGTGGATATAAATAATGTAGTGAGAGGAGTGGAGGGGTAGGTCTGATTTTGGGTAAAGTTTGAGGACTTAAGGGGAGGGACTTAGATTCTCTGTAACTCACTGGTTAGCTTGTCGTTTATCATTTTCTATTACTTGTTCTTTGTTGTTATTATTTTTTTTTTTTTAAAGATATTACTTGTTCTTTGTAATGAAGTTATCTGATGGTTCTTGAGTATTATTTCCATATATATTGTATTTTCTGAGTATTTCAATAGGTATTTGGTATCGGTACCCTTTGCGAGTTTTCCGGTTCAAAATTGTAAACTTATTCTTCCATCCTTGTTTTTTCAGGTGGACGGTAAAAAACAGTGGAAGATGTCATTTGTGATGCCCTCCAAATATGGTCCAAACTTGCCAGTGCCCCAAGACCCTTCTGTTAGGATTCATGAAGTACCAAGGAAAATTATTGCTGTTGTAGCCTTTTCAGGTCTTTTCTATTTAATCTAGAAACTCCATTCTTTAAATGTAGAATCCAGACTTCATGTTTGAAAATTTTACACCCTTTCCTAGTTCCCAAGCACATTACTAAGGTCCAATGCAAGAAAAACTTAAATTTTTTTGTACAATGACTCGCGAAATATTTGCTGCCACTGAATGGGTCGGTAGCAATGTGGTTTCACTGTTTGGTTGTAAACTAGTTCAACACCAACGTCATAGGTTCGATCCCGAAAATCGGTATTTGTCCCGTTTCTCCCGATATGTACTAAAAAAAAAAAAAAATTGCTGCCAAGTTCACATCGTCATGCTTCGATCTTTACAAGAAGTTAAACAATGATAGTAAGATGGCATTCTCAGGAGCATTGTCAAATGTTTTTATGCAATTCAACTAATGTTTTTTCTTCTCATTTGTTCAATTAGGTTTTGTCACTGATGAAGAAGTCAAAAGGAGAGAATCTAGATTAAGGGATGCTTTAAAGAATGACAAGGAGTTTCAAGTTAAAGCAGGCAGCTTTGTGGAGGTAGCCCAGGTATTATGATTATCCAAGCTAAGTATTATAAAAACGTCCTTGTTTATCCATAACAAAAGGCAAGACTAAAATCAGTTATCAAACATATATGATTTTTATTTTTTAAAACAAAAAACTAAAAACCAATAATGAAAAACAAAAAACAAAATAGTTATCAAACGGGGTCTTAGTCTTGCCTTTTTTTAGTTGCTGATTTTCTGTGTATGCGGTTTGCAGTATAATCCACCCTTCACTCTTCCATTTCAACGTAGAAATGAGATTGCACTGGAAGTAGAGAGGAAAGAAGTATAGCAGCATTATTACCATCCTATGATCTTGAAATTCATCTCTGATGCATAGTCTTACTTTACTCATGTTATGGATTGTATATGGGTGTATATAAGACACTTTCACTTGTAAATACAGCTCCATCAGGTAATGAATGGTGCAATAATGGGACTGAATATTATAGATTAGAGCAATGTCAATGACTTCAAACATTTCACCGGGTCGACCTTCGGATATAAATTATAATAGTTGGAATCTCCGTTCTCAAGGGGTGGCGCAATGGTTGAAGACTTGGACTTTGAGGGTATGCTCCACTCAAGGTTCCAGATTCGAGACTCACTTGTGACATTACTCATTCGATGTCTCCGGAGCCAGGCCTAGGGACGGGCGTGATAACCCTTGTTTCAAAAAATAGTTGGAATTTCCATTTACCTTGGGTTTGGTTCACTTAGTTTTTTTCCTTTACTATTTCTCCTATGTAGTGAAGAGCTGCATTTGTTCTGTTTATTATTATGACTTGCAGTAGAGATTGACAGGAGAATTCTATTTCCTTCTCAATCAAACTACCCAAACACTTTCATCATAGAGAGCTTATTAAAATTGACAAAAAGAAGAGTTGACTTGTAGGTAAATGGTTCAAGTGCATATTAACTATGGGCCATGGTTCTACTGCTATTCTATCTAAGTACAGAAGTAATTGCTCACTCATAATTGTAATATGAATTGGCTTGAAAGTTCTACTGCTTCTCCAATTTTTCTGGATGCACTGAAATTCAAATATGAGCTTCAATTTTAAGAATGAATTAGTTTTTTGTTATATAATTTTGACCTTGTCCATTGGGTTTGCAGGTTTCAGCCTGCTAGGGTTCTTAAACCTCTCTCGGACCTATTTTCTCCGTTGAGAAAAGTCTAGGTCATTGTTTGGAATGATCCATCTTTTTATGCCTACCTACGTGGCCTAATGATCTATCTTTTCATGTCCACATATATCATAGATGGGTATGAATAAATAAGCCATGTCAAGATATGGCCTAAATTACGATCTTCTTCATTATTGTGTTTGTTATTCTTTTTCTTACTTTTGTAATCATAGAAGAAAACTACATAGACATACTTTTTAAACCATTATGAATGAACTTTATAGGTTTGGGCCTTAAGAGTTTTATGAATATATTACGAGTATAATTAGTTAGAGGGTTAGTTACATATTATAGTTAGAAATAGAGATGGATAATTAGTAGTAGAGCATCTTGAACTTGAGTAATTGTTAGAGCTTGAAAGATCTCAAGAGTTAGGGACCTCGAATCAGTTGGGTTATTGTGTGTGTTTATTATGGTTTGTTATCAATAGATACGGGTTCTGTCGAAACTCTTAGATGCATTATAACCTCAGGTTTCTAGCTAGTTTACATCAGCGTAGCATGGTTATTCCGTGCTTGGTATTCTTTTTCTTGCTTCTGATATCATAGATGAAGAGTACAGAGTCTATATACTTTGATCCTATCAAACTTAAAATGAAGACTTTGTGGGGCTGTTTGTTTGTCATATTTGGGTAGAATTTAGTTTTAAGATTTATTAACTTATTTTGGAAAGCTTATATCCAAATAAGTTTTTACTAATTCTTCCTCATTTTTTCTTTTAAAAATAACTATAATTTCTAACCATTTATTTTTAATCATTTTTTATAATTACTCAATCATTTATAGCCACACATTTTTAATTTCTTTTAAATCAATCAAAATAACTCATTTTTAACAATTCATTTTAAATTATTTATTTTTTAACTATTAAAAATAACTACTTATTTTAAATCTACATTCAAACAATATTTTGATTCTAACTCCTCTATATAACCCAATAGAGTAGTAGCTCAAGCGGCATCAATGTACAACGTATCTTTTTTCTAACATCTCTTTTCCAAAACAACAATTCCCTAAACAAAATACTTCATCCTTCCAAATTACTCAACTTTCTCTTCCTCTCCTCTCCTCTCATATCCCAAACTCCAAAATTCAATCACCAAGTAAATCAAAAGCAACAAAAGTAATAATTCAAACAAAATAATAAAAGGTTAAATGTTTGAATCTCCCCCATATTTAAATAAAAAAAAAGCATTCTAAAAAAATAAAAAGTAAAAATAAATTGAAAGGTTAAATAAAAATTGAGGAAGAGGGTGCATCAGTATTACAAGCCACATTCGACATGTAGTTTGAAATGCACAGTCGCCGTGAAGAAAGAGACGATGTGTAGTTTCGCGTTGAGCGATAACAAATAATCTGATCCACACGCCCAAGATAACCAGAAAAAAAAAGAAAAAGAAAAATATTTATTTAATACACATTGGCCAATATCCCGCCTGCAAATCACGTGCTCAAAGGTCCGAATTCCGAGGGCAAAAATGGCGGGAGCTCTGAATTTGTCGTCAACAACTCTGTTCTCAAGACAATTTCCGAGCACTAAAAACCCTAAAACCTCCATTTCTATTCGAGCAAGCTCTGAGAGTTCTTCAACTTCCATGGAGACTAAAGGAAACGAAAACCTAGGGTTTTCTTCCTCATCTTCTTCTTCGTTTTCTCCTCCGCCCAATTTCAACCCACCGGAGCCTAAGCGTTTCGGCGTTAGACCAGACAAGTTGTTCGATGTTTTGGGCGCTTCACTTTCTTTGATCTTCAGGCTTGGGACTGGCGTTTTTGTGTCTGGGTATGCAATTTTCTCACTCCTTTTTTTTTTTTTTTTTTAAATTTTACTTCGTGTTTTAGTTTTACTTGTTTTGGTTTAGCTTAATATTACTCTGGGTACGCCGTGTAAAATTCGTTATAGCGCCGTTTATATATTAATATTAGTTGGTATAATTAAATTTACCTCGATACGTCAGGCTTAAACTCTTGGATTGGTGTCCCCAAGGGGTAGTCCAACGGTTGAGCCTAAAGACTTTGAGACATACTTCCAGATAACTGATTCGAGGCTGCTGGAAAGCGCTTCAACTAGAATACTTTTCGAAGTATTCCAGTGCCACAATTTAGGGATGGGCCAGTGGTCTCCTGGGCACAGGGGAGTGAAGATCCGATTTCCCGGTTTTAAAAAAAAAACCTTTTGGATTGGTTGATGATTTTACATGGTTCAACATGGTATTAGAGTAGAGAGTTCTAGTTTCGATTCTTTTTGAAGTTGTTTCCTCCCCAATTAATATTAATTTCTACTTGTTAGGGTTTTTCTATATTATGAAGCCCACAAGTAAGGACAATGTTAGTTGGTATAATTAGATTTACTTAAACTTATCGGCTTAGTTTTTGAGTTGGACAATGGTTAGTGATTTAACATGATTCGACATAAATTAGCGTTGAGTAAACAGTATTTATGTTCTCAGAAATGAGTAACTATCTGAAATTAAGGAATCAACAGATTCAACATATTAAGCTGAAAATTGAGTGTTGGGTAACAGTATTTATGTTCTCAGAAATGAGGAACTATCTGAAATTTAGGAAATGCTTACTTATGACGAAAGATGAGAGTATTTCTCCTGGTTCATTTAGAAATTATTATTTCAGAATGAAAACGAAGTTACTAAGAAACATGGGTGAAGCCTGTAGAATTAAGCTTTGTGTTGAAGCAACTGTCTAGAGCAAATTATAGTTTAGATTTCAACAAATGAAATTCAGATTTTTTTTACACAACTTCAATTGTGTGTGAACATGGATACTTGGAAGTTTGAATGTAACAAATTGGCTTTTTTTATGTTGTATCTTGCTAGGTATTCGGCATCGTTGGTTCCAAAAAATGAGTTCCCTCCAGACAAATATGCTCTTGAAATTGCCGGTAACTACTATTATTGGTTGATAAGCTTTAAGCTGTTTCTCTTAGAATTATTTTACTAAAATACTTGGAATTCACTCGAGACAATTTGTGATGTGAAAATAGTAGAGGTGCAAAAGTTAGCTTGAACCCTCGAATACAAAAAAGGAGTGGAATTCACTTATTTACTTGCCAATGTTTTTTTTATTCATTCGAACTAGTATGAGATTGATTTTCTCATATGGGAATTTTTGTAACCAACAGCTAAGTTTGTGGTCTAACCCTTTGAACTGGCATACTAGAAAAGGCAAAAACTTTAAACTGATGTTTTTGCCTTCATTCCCTGGCCACAAGCTTAACTGATAAGGTTAGGACGTTCTGTTTGAGTTTCAATAAAGAAATGAAACAAAAGAAGAGAAAGAAAATCATCAGAATGCTAATCAAGTTTGGTTCTCATTAATTAGATGCTTTGCTGTAAAATGTATGAAAAGAAAGTATTCCTTTGTCATAATCTTACACCTTGATAAGTCTCTTTTATGGATTTTTACCGTTATTATAGGTTACAAGGTCAAAGAGACTTCTAAGTCAGGACTTCGCCCAAAGAAGCCCATTGAGATATATGAGTTTGAGAGGTACTTCCCTTGCTCTGTTCTATGAAGTTGGCATAATGAGGTGTCTCAGATTTGTGTTCTAATGCCTAGACCGACTTTCTCTTTTTTGTTCAACTTTTGATGTGCTATGAATATGTTTTGATTGAGTATATACTAACTTTAATCTTTTTTTTTTTCTTTCTCATTTCCATTTCAATTCATGGATTGTCATCAACCCGACATAGTTGTCCATTTTGTCGCAAGGTAATTACCCCTAAAGAACTTTATCCAAATGAAGGATCTTGCATTTATTTTTTTTTTCCTGAGTCCCTTTGCATATTCTCATTTAAGCTCAAGATGGTTCGTTTAGGTACTTTTGGAATATTATTTCTCTCACCACACATGGGGTGTGTTTGGGCCCCCGTTTATGTAAACGGCCGAGTTGGTTATAATAACTCAATCGGTGTTTGCCCCACCGTTTATTATAAACGGTGGTTACCTAAACCTGCGTGCCAGTTTATCTAAACCTACGTGTCCATTTATCTATACCTTACATATATTACTTTTTGTTACATAACCAGCCCCCCAAACACCGTTTATCATAATCCCTGTTATAATAACTTGCCCCTCAAACACCATTTATAATAACCTACCGTTTATCATAACCCACCGTTTATCATAACCTTCCGTCTATAATAACCAAACCGGTGCCCCAAACGCACCCATGATGATCCCCAGGAATATGAGTATTTTGTCTAATTGGTGTGTCGACAGTTTCAATCATGAGATAATCTTTCTGATGCCTAACAAAACAAGAACACAGGCTAATTTATTTAGTAGAGAATCTAGAGATCAAATTTGGAAGTCTAAAGTATCAAATATCAGACGAATCACAAAAAGAGCAAAGTTCTTAATTGAACAGTACTTAGTTTCATCGAATTTCTACAATGTTTAAGATACATTGTCTATATCTTTTTGACTGTCGCATCATAAGAGTCTTCCTTTGGTGTTTATGCTTCGAGAGAAGAGAAATAAAAAAAATCCTCAAATACCTTCTAAAATGTGTGAAGAGATTTTTCTTTTTAATTTGTGTGATGGCAGGTCAGAGAAATTGTTGCTGTACTAGATCTTGATATTCTATTCTATCCTTGCCCTCGGAATGGTCCAAATTTTCGTCCCAAAGTTGTTCAGATGGGAGGAAAGCAGCAATTTCCCTACATGGTTTGAAATATTCATTTTTCAGTTTCATTCATTTAATGCCTTATATCTCTGCATTTTGTTATATTGCTTGAGGAAATTTCAAGAATGAAAAGAATACTGAGATGTAGACATACCCAGAATGAATCTCGAGGGTTTTACAGTTTTTTGGACTAATTTCCCGATGTATCTCAAAATTTGAATTTTAACTCACAACCAAATTTTTCCTTCAAAAGAATTGATAATTCGTGGAAGCTCAGGGCTCGTTTGATAACGTTCCCGTTTCCTGTTTCTCGTTTTTGTTTCTTATTTTTTGAGAAACGGAGTTGTTTGATAACCGTTTCCGTTTCTTGTTTCCAAAAATAGAAGAAACGTTTCTCAAAATAGCCGAAAAAATGAGAAACTCTAAAAATTGGTTCTCATTGTTCCGTTCTTTTTTTTCTTCTTCTTCTAAAGCCTAGAAACGTTATAATATAAAGCGTTAGCCAATTAGAACAAGAGATAGTAGTAGTATAGTGGTTTTATAGCCAACCCTTATTTTTAAAATTTATTCCATGGGAATGGTTCGAATCCTATGTTTGCACTATCTTTTTTCTTTTTCTTTTTTTAATTCTTTTCATTTGGTATGTTTATTAACTGTTTTTTTATATTTTAGTATTGTATAGATTTTAAAGTTTGTCGTGAATGATACAATTTGCGATTTTTTTAATTTATGGGTTGTGGTTTGATTTAGTAATAGGTGTATTTATTTATTATTTTAGTTTTGAATACACTTGAAACCCATAAAAAGTATAGTATTATGAAGAAAAAAAATCACTAAAATATATATTTGACATTCCTAGCATTTTTACTACTAAAAATAATTCTTCATTTTTAATCACTCATTTCTAATAATTCATTTATAACTATTCAAAATAACTCATCAATACTTACCACACATTTCTAATAATTTATTTCTAATTTTTCAAAATAACTCATTTTTAACCACTCATTTTTAATTATTATTTTTTTAACTAATTCAAAACAACTATTTATTTTAAATACACATCCAAACAAGCAATTGTCTCTAACTTCTCTACAAAAATCTTATATTCAAACGAGTTTTTTGCTACAACTCTCAATTTTTAACTCCTCAAGCTAACTCTTCATTCAAAACCACATCCAAACACCTCCTTGAGTTATTTTGAGTAATTGCAAATTTTCAATTTTTGTTATAGCTTGTTTAATTTAGATGTATATTTTTAGAGGAGCTGAAACCAAAACTCTTTTGGATGTGTTTTTTTTTGTAGAGAAGTTATAAATTATGACTTATTTAGATGCAAATTTGAAATGAGAAGTTATTTTGAGTAGTTAAAAATGAAGGATTAGAATTGATTGGTTAGAAGTGACTTATTTTGAATTGTTAGAAAGAAATGATTAGAAATTAGCTGGAATTATTTTGAGTAGTTATAAATGAGGAGTTTTTTTTAATAGTTAGAAATGAGGAGCTGTTTTGAGTAGTTATAATAGCTCGTTTGGATGTGTTTTTCCGAGGAGTATTAGTAAATGTTCGATCTAAATTGTCTTTAAATTCGACAAACGAACACCCCCAAAAATATTTTTTTAAAAAAAAACAAGAAACAAGAAATGATTATCAAACATGAGTGTTTCTGTTTCTTATTTTTTTTAAAAAACAAGGAACGGAAACAATTATCAAACATATTTTCGTTTCTTATTATCAAAAAGTAAGAAACAAGAAACAAGAATTGAGAAACAAGAAACAAGAAACAGGAACGTTATCAAACGAGCCCTCAATTATTCCGCTACTGAAGGATTGACTATTTCTAGGTTCCCCCTTGATCATTGTAATAGTTTGTTATCTTTCCCTGTTTTTGTACATGTCTTCATTCCAACCTTTTAGGTTAGTCATCAACTCTTGATGAAGTGGTAAGCTTCGTGTTTGGTATTTGGTTGCAGGTCGATCCAAACACGGGAGTTTCAATGTATGAATCAGATGACATAATCAAGTATCTGGTTCAAAACTATGGTGTGGACTATTTACAATTGATGTGATCCATTTATCCATTTTCTATTTTTCTAATTATTTCATATTATTTTCTTAGTTAAGTTAAGGATATCTCAGAAAATAGATTAATTTTTTTTGTTCATTAAGTGATGATTATTCCTTCTGTTGGAAAAAAATAAAAATAAAAATGAAACGACTGAATCTCTTTTTGATAATTTTAGAAGTTGTGCCAGCTTGTCAGTTTTTTTTTTCAGTTTAACAATAACATTTAGGGTCGGAGGATTTGAACTTGTGACCCTTTGGTTGAGCATACATGTCAATTATTGCTATAAAAGCTCACTTAGGCATGCCAACTTGTCAATGTTGATTTTTTTTTTTGAAACTGGGAAATTGGAGCTTTGCTCCCCTACACCCGAGGTAACTACATCCGTTCCTAGGCTAGGCACCGGGAGACAACAAGAAACAGAGGCAAAATTTGAGGCCATTTGAGAAATTAATCTCCATTGCCGCCTCGAACCTGGGACCTCAAAGGGAGCACACCCAGTGTTTTAAAAGGCACGCCCAGGCGCGCCTGGGTGCAAGTCGAACATTTAGCGCCTCGCTTGGGAAAAGCGAGGCGCGCGCCTTTTGGCGCCTTACATGAAGCCTCGGGCGCCAAAAGGCGCGCGCCTTGTGGGCTTTTGTGTTTTCTTAGGGTTTTTTAGGGTTTGACCTCAATTTTTTGTGTTTCAGAGTCCCTATAAAGAACTTAATTCGAAGCGCGACATAACCTAAGAAGCATGGACACGGACACGAGATACGGATACGACACGACACGAATACGTAGAAACGCCATTATTTAAAAATGCAGGATACGGATACGTCGAGGATACGTGATTTATTATTATTTTTTATAATATACTATTAAAAGATGAAATCCAAATATTTTAGCTAGTTATAAGCCTACCCATAATAATTTATAAATATTTTAGTTTTCATCTCATTTTCCTTCCCTACATTCTATTTTCTCTCTTTCTTTCCTTTTTCCATCTTAGTCCATCTATCTTCGATAGACATCGTCATCAACGGCCTCCACCAACACTTCCCGTTGTCATGTCATCCATTATTGGAAACAAATAAGTCTTAATTGAGGTGTCCATGAAGTGTCCATGGTGTGTCCGTTAAGTGTCCGAAATTGAAAATAATAATAATAAAAGAGGACACTGAATTTTGAGTGTCGGACACGTGTCCAACGAGTGTCCAGAAGTATCGGTGTCGGACACGAGTACGACACAGATACTTTGTCAAAATAGAAGTGTCCGTGCTTCCTAGGACATAACTGATTCAAGACATTTCAATGCCTTAAAGAACTTAATTTTTTAACTCACAAAGACAACATTCGCTTAAAATGAAAGGTTAATAGTTGAATCTTATGTATGTTTTATATAGATTCTTTGTTAAACTTCATTTCTATTCATGAATGAAGATTAATGGTTAAATGTAATGTATGTTTTATATATGATTCTTGGTTAAAACTTCATTTATATCTATGGAAATGTTTTTATTGTGTATAAACACACACACATATATATTTTTTGTGTTTTTTTATATAGTGTGCCTTAGATAAAAAAAGCCCTCGCCTTTTGGTGCGCCTTGCGCCTCAGGCTCCAGAGGGCCATTGCGCCTTAGTGCGCCTTGCGCTTTTTAAAACAATGAGCACACCCTTGCCCAGACACTTGACCACTGCACTAGGGACACCTGCCAATGTTGAATTATACATAGAATCTTTTTTGCTTCCATGTTTGAGCGTTACTCCTAAAATTTGTAATTTTCATTAATCATTATTGCTTAGTAACCAAAATAGTCCATATCGAACTTTGGTTTCTCCATTCTAGTTTTTCATAATGACGTGTGTTCATGTAGGTGATGGAAATGTACCTCTTTTTCTCTCTCTTGGACTTTTGACAGTGAGTAGTTCAGTCCTTTTATTTGTTCTTCTCTCTTTTTATCTTTTTGAAGTATTTGTTGAACTACTGAGGAAAATTGTTGTAGTGTATGATAGAATTTTTTTTTTGTAGTAGTGTAAAGTTGTAAGTTTCTTTATTGGGCTATATTTGATAAAGTTTATTGCTGCAGACGTTGACAGAAGGCTTTGCTATGATTGGTCGTATGGGCAGGGTAAGATATTTTCAAATGCTTACCAGTTCAGTTTATAAAATTTTGTAAATAACCTTTACCCTTGGAAAGTGAAGACAGGGATAAAGCCTATGTGCTGTGTGAGAAACTTATTTTTCGTGTTAATTGCAGGGTTCTATCTATAAGCCAGCGAAGCTACCACCCGCCCCACTCGAAATATGGGCATATGAGGTCATTTAATCAATACTTATTTGAAAATCTAATGTCATAAGCTCCTTATATTTCATGATGTGCAATGATGGATTTGTAAGATTCTGTTCCATTGATGAGTATTTTGAATCTCTATGCATTTCTTCTCTATCAGGGTTCTCCTTTTTGCAAACTTGTTCGTGAAGTACTTGTAGAGTTGGAGTTACCACATTTAGTGCATTGGTAAAGTCTCTAATACGCTCACTTTTTCTGAAAAGTTTCAATTACTTAACACTCGCTTATTATCTTGGATGTTGGCATATAAATCTTTGTTGATGTGGCTATGAGACCGAGCCTTTCTGGAAACAAACATCAGTAGGAATGAAAAACATCAACAATTGCAAGAGAATTTCGAGAAAACATTACTGATAGTTTATTAGGGTGGGGGTGGTTATAAATAGAGGGAGTTGTGGAGCGAAGCTCCGATTTCCCGGTTTCAAGAAAAAAATAGAGGGAGCTAGGAGCTCGGGAGAACATATTATTAGGAATTAGTTTTACTAGGAAAAGAGCTTAGCCCTCTCAAAACTTTAAAGGCTATAAGCGGTTTTTTTTAAAAAAGTCTCTGAGTATTCTAGCCAACTTAGTGCAACTCGACTATAATTAGCCATTTCTCATTTTTTTTTAAACAAGGGTAACCACGCCCGTCCTTAGGTTAGACACCGGGAGACATCGAAGGAGTAATGTCACAGCTGAGTCTTGAACTTGGGACCTTGAGGGGAGCATACTCTCAAAGCTCAAGTGTACTATTTTGCTGTTGTTTTCTTACGATTGGATCAAACTAATGGCACCTTCAAAATTTTGACTTGTAGGATGTTAGTAATGCATGAGAAGAATTGGTCTCAATTTTCGTAAACTAACACTTGTGCTTTCATTCTATATGCATGGCTCTATCTTCCTTCTTTTTTTTAAATTGCAAGCAGTCGGGAAAGTTTGCACAGACGATTCAACTCGAATCGGAGTAAAAATGAGTTAAAACGTAAATTGAATCGTAAATGTGTGTGACTCGTACGATTCAAGAGGTTGAATCCTCCATTCGTTTAAAACAAAACGTTAGATCTAAAAAATCTAGAAAAATGAAATACCGTGAGTGAAAATGGGGTTTCGAGACATAGAGAGCTTTGAAACAAACAGGAAAAAGAAAGAAGGAAAAAGAAAGAAGAAAGAAGAAGAAGACGTTGGTGTGCGTGAGAGGAAGAAGAGACTAAAAATAAGGTTTGGGGTAAAAAGATGTAAAATAGAAAATAAAAATGCCTTTTGCTTAGGGTGTGTTTGGGCCCCGGTTTATGTAAACGGCCGAGTTGGTTATAATAATCAAACCGATATTTGCCCCACAATTTATTATAAACGGTGGTTACCTAAGCTTATGTACCCGTTTATCTAAACTTATGTGCCCGTATATCTACACCTTACATATATTACTTATTGTTACATAATCAGTCTCTCAAACACCGTTTATCATAATCCCTGTTATAATAACTTGCTCCTCAAACACCATTTATACTAACCTACCGTTTATCATAACCTTCCGTCTATAATGACCAAACCGGTGCTCCAAACGCACCCTTAATGTGTAATTGGATGGAAAAGAGTGATTTGACAATCACTTAATACACATTTAATATAGGGAATTTGTGCTGTATAACAACTTTTTTACCACAGTTTACAATTATAGCACATTTTTAAAAATAATTCTTTTATAGCAAATTCTGCCATTTAAAAAAAAAAATTATTTACCTTTTTTATAGAAGACTTTGATAGAATCTATCATTCTCTAGTGATAGATGTTTATCAATTTTATTAGTGATTGATTTTATCAGCTCTTATTGATAGACTCTTGATAGAATTTGATGGAAGTCTATCAATTTACTTTATTTATTAGTAATTGATTCTATCACCCTTTATCGATAGAATCTATCAATATGAAGTTTATCAATTTACAATTTTTGCTATATGTGCAAATATTTTCATTATTGTGCTATTCATGTAATATTTTATCCATTTTGTAATATACATGCAAAAACCCCTTTAATATAAACCAAATATATTTATATTTTTTGCAATTTCGATGTTTCTCTTTACCTTCCATTCATTATTGTTAAATATATTTAATAAATTATATTCTCAAAAGTTAAAGGGTCATTATGAAATGCTTTTTTTCTCTTTCAAAATTAATAATTAAATTTAATTCTAAAAGTTATTTTACTAGTGGTTTATTATTATTATTTTATATTTACCAATACATGTGAAGTTATTCATATTTGTTTTTCTATTTTATGATTATTATATTTATATTTTCATAAAATTAAAACTTACGATACACGATACGTTACGATTTACGATTCGTTAAAATTAAATTTCGATACACGTTTCATTTCACGAGTTAACAACCTTGCCTTTATTAATTTTATTGGTCAATCATTTAATCCTTTATCCTACTACACTTGGTTGTCAAAACTCAAAAGAACTCTTAAGAAATAAATTCGACCACCATAGATTGAATTCATTATTTTTTTTAGTTTCCGAAAGCTCTTAAAAAAAGTCCCTATCATTTTTGTGAAGTATTACAATTTCAGATCTTTTCTTTCCAAAACTCATTTTTACTATTGGGGTAGAATTACACACTACATTCCTTTCTTATATAATCTATCTATGAAAATTTTTAGGTTTCTATTAAAAAAATATATACAAGCTTAGTTAGCGTTAAGAAATAAAGTTAAAAACTGACAATAATATTATTGGTCTAGTCTCTAAATGGGTCTAGTCTCTAAATGTCACATTCTTTTCTTTTAATTGCATTTTATCCTTCCATGAAAGGCAGCAACATAAGAGATCCCAGTTGAATGCTCTAGTAAAACATCAATACTTTGTAATGTTTTTAATTCTCCTTTACTTAACTCAGTTGTGCTCGAGGGAGCCCGAAACGACAAGAGTTGTATGAGAAAGCAGGACACTTTCAGGTACATCCAACAACTTGCAAGTAGAGTGATGGCTTGCCCTTTTCTTTTCTTCTTCTTAGTCATGTTTTTAATTATTCTCAAACAAGCAAGTTTGATGATATTTTGAACCAAATGGCCGATAGGTTCCATACTTGGATGACCCAAACACTGGGGTGCGTATGTTTGAAAGTGCTGAAATTGTGGAGTATCTTCAAGCAACTTATGCACTTTAGTCACCCAAGCTTGCTAGTCGTTTCCAAGGTCTTATCTCTTATTCTCTTGTTCTTTTCGAAGTTTTTTTTTTTTTTTTTTGCAATAAGGTAACTTCGCTCGTCCTTAAGTTAGGTACTTATGACATTGAAAGAGTAATGTGTGAGTTTCGAACCGGGGACCTTGAGGGGATGGAGCATACGCTCGAAGTTTCCAAGACATAATTTAGTTTGTCATGCCAATTAATGAGTTCATATTATATTTCTAGTTAAATTATGAAGTTGATCCTTGAATTTTAAAGTCTCTGCAAATGATTAGATTTCTAGTAATAAAGTCGTAAACTTTCACATTTATGTTTAACAGGTTCTTCGACTCTAAATGTTTAATAGATGTACTTCTCTATCGAAAAACCATTTGGTTTTGGAAAATTGTGTATACTTCTAAAAGATTTCCCCAAAATTTTCAAGAAGATAATTGAATTTTTAGCCAAATTTATAAAAACCAATTTTTTCTTTTTTTGGTTTAAAAAATTTGGCTTGATTTTTAAAACATTAGTAAAAAGTAATTTTTTTAAGGGAAAAATACTTAAGTTTTGAGTGTTAGTTTCTATTGGTCCCTATATTTTAAAATCAAACATTTTTACTCATGATATTTCAATAATATTCGATTTCAATCCTTGATATAAATAAATAATTTTTTTAGATAAGACTGTTAGTTATATAACATAATGTTAGTTAAAATGATGTCTATACTAATTTTAAATTTTAATATATTGATGTAGTGATTATTTTAATTATGATAAATTTAATTTTTAAAAGAAACAAGTATTAATGTACTTAAAAGACACTCAATAACTAAAATTGAGCATCATTAAAATGTTGAGATTTAAATGTTTATATTCTAAGGGACCTAATAGAAACTAGATCGCAAACTTAGATACTAAAAAGGTAAATTTCCAAATTTTTTCAAAAAACAATTATGAAAGTACTAAATATGAACTTATTTTTGCAAAAAATAAAAAAAAGCCATAAGCCATAATCCATAAATCAAATGATTATCCTATTATGCTTCAAACTTCAATTTTATCTAAGAAAACCACAACTTCTCAATTGTATGCCTCATAATTCTACAAACTAACAAAAATAAAAAAAATAGGTCATAGATCTATTAAATATAAAATTGTAAATTTTGTGACTTATTTGACTAACACAAAATTAAAAGTTGAGTAATATTTTAGTTTTCACTCTTTTTCTACCCCTACACATACAATATAGAAAGTAATCTTACAAAAGCAGTGCACCCAATTTTTATACCAGATTACGTTTTTAACAACATTTTGCTTATTAGATTTGTTTTCTTCTTATTATGAATTATTCTTTCTTGTCTAGCTCAAATTGCATGAGGTTAAACTCAGTAACCAAAATATCACAGAGTTCAAATTTCTCACTTCAAATATGGTTAAATTTACAAAAAAAAGTATTACTTTTTCTTTCAATTTTTTTAAAATTTCTATATAATTAAGAAATTGGGAAACCACTTTTGAAAAGATAGCCCCAGCAGAACCTATGTACTAGAAGTCTTAAAACATCATTTTAAAAAAAAAAAAAAAAGTCTTAAAACATAGCATATCATATGAATAGGATCCATTGAATGTGGAAGTTGAAGCCAATCCCACAAAAAAAGTAATTTGACTTGTTTCTGTGGGGAATCTTTATTTCTGTTTGAACCCTCAAAAGAAAATAAGTTGCCATTAGGTATCTCATTTTCTCTTTAACTTTTATGGTTGCACAGGTAGGGCCTCTATAACTCTATTGGAATTCCTCTACCCCACATTACATAAACAAAACTTCTGCCTGTTCATTGAGGCCTTGAGATCAGCCATATGGTTCCCGAACTTTCGAGTTTATGCGTAAGTGAATATTCTTCGATGTTTTCCGACTCAAGAGCATGCCGAACACGATCTATTTTCTGTGTCTGGTCTATTACATATGTGAACCATATTCATATTCACTCTATATCTTAATATCCCCAACAACACATTAATCTTACTGCTGATTGTGGTAAAAACTAGAATCCAAGCTCAATACCTTTTAATATTTCATATATATATGCATGCTGATAGGAGAAACCCCATCAATGATTCTGTTGTCAACTAGGGTTGTTTACTAAAGAAACCATTCAACCCTCCACTTATGAACCAGTTTAGGTTCTGTTTGATGCATTTTGTTTGTGGGTTTTTTTTTTGGTTTTAGGAGGTAAACTTGTTTTTTTCAATTCTTTTTTGGTTGTGTGACCTAGATTAGATATATTTTTAAGCTTCCAATATAATTTTGAACATCACTTTAAGCAGTATTTAAAAAAAAAGTTGAATTACTAATTTAGCCTTGTCGTTACGAATTGGTTCTTGAACTTTAAAATGTTTAAACTTTGAATTTTATAATTAATAGTTTCCTATAGATTTTTGAACTTTCTCTTAGAATTTTCAATTTTTGTGTCTAGTTGGCCCTTGACCTCTACGTGTTTTTTAAACTTACGGACCAACTAAACAAAAGATTGAAGTTCAGGCTCATATTAATTCAATTTTATATAAAGTAGATCGGTTAATTTTTAATTATCTTCAATGATGTGCATGGAAGCTCAGATTTTCTGATTTAAAAAAAAAAAAAGTTTAATGATACATCATAACTTTAAGACCTCAAGAATATTTTAGTCACAAAGCTTAAAGTTTAAAGACTAAATGTATAATTTAGCACAAAAACTTGATAGTGGATGGTAGAGGCCTTTCTAGTCTTTTCTTTATCGTCAAAAGAATTATAGTAGCTCAATTAACACAAATGTGTATTCATGATTAAAAGATCTCGTGTTCAGTCCTCTTATCAATTGCTTTTGAATGAGTTTCGTGGCGCATCCAATCTTTGGAGGACTGTTGTTTTCAATCTTTAGGACAACCAACCAAGTATGAGAGTGCAAGATAGTGCTACAGTGAGGACCAATTTTATTTTCAAAGGAAAGGAAGGGCATTTCAGTCACTCACCTGTGATGGAAGATAAAGCAATGAGGTCATTGCTATTGAATTTAATTTCAAAGCACCACTTCCTCTCCTTTGAGAGTGATGCACTTTGGGTGGCTTCAGTTTTAAGATATCTAATTGGTGCTGTTGTGGGTTGGGTGGGGGTGGCCACCAAAGGGTCTGGCTAATCTTTTAAATTGTTTGCTCATATTTTAAAAACTTTGTGGTGCCCATTTGTTTCTATATGTTTTTTTTTTATATATATAATTTTAATTTTTAAATTTCATAGTTGTTTTCCTTATCTAATATAGAATTGTAGATAAACACAATATTTTGGTGCTCTTGGGTTGGGGTGATTTTTTGAAGATAAGCGGATGAATAAGGGAAATTCCTTTTTTAAGGGTAATTGATGCTCTTTTCGAGGAAGATTAATGTTAAGAGAATGATCGGTTATATAATATTGTCCACTTTGTATACAGACTTAATTTGATTGCTAAGAAATTATCAACTAAACCATAACCAAATCAGATTTATTGGATTGGTTTGAAGTTTTCACATAATATTAGATATATTGATTTTTATTTGAAAAAAAAATTAAAAGTTATTGTTTCTATTTGTAAAAACTAATAAAAATTGATTCAAATCAATACTGATTTATTTTATTTATATGTTAAATGTCATAAAGCAATTTTTCATATAGAGCAAAATAATATATATAAACAACAATATTTTAGAAGAATCTCGTACATAGCATAAAATTGAGGTGGATTTAATAAAAAAGAGAAAAAAACTTATGCTTGATGACTTTAATCAATATAATATATAGTTTCAATCGTTGCACATATCATTCTTCAAATAGATGCAACAAATGGTCTTTAATTAGTGTCTTCAAATAAATGCAACAAATGGTCTTTAATTAGTGTTGCAAACGATCTTCAATCAATGCAATAAGAAGTTTTCAATCTATAGACTTTGGAGCGGAAAAGATTTAAACTTGTGACCTCTTAGCTCTTTTATATATATATATATATATAACTGACAATCCATACTAACTTACATGCGTCTCGACTATTATTATGAGATATATTTTCTGATCATACAACGTTTGGATGTCAGGGAAACTCATAAGAAATTAATTTTTAGTTGAGTGATCATGAACCGAATCCATTTTTTCTTAATTTTTTTAAAGTTCTCTTGACCATTAAATCATTCCATAATGGGTGACCTCTTATTTATGAACACACATGGCATAACTTAAATCTATTTAAAATACAAAATTCTACTTGGTAATGTTAGTAAAAAGAAAACTTCTAGGAGGTTAAACTTCTCTTTAACAACATGAGCATAACTTAATTGAGAGTTTAACTTAATCTTACAAACTCTTTTCTGTTTCTTTTTTTGGTTTATTTATTTTGTAATAAACCATAAAAACAGAGTTTAAAAAAAAACTCCCATAAATCTTAACAAGAAAGAAACGCATTGTCTCACTGCTTTCAGTTTCGTCTTCAGGTATTTCAATTTTATGGATTGATATCTTTAATTTTGTGAATTTGAGTGTTTTTTCCCTCTTATTTTGATGGGTATTTTGCAATTTTTGGGACAACAAAGAGAAACCTTTACAAACTTTTGGGATTTGGTTAAGCTCGTATTCGCAGAGACTCCGAAGAAAGACTACTATCAATTCTCAAGCACCGTTGGGGAGTGATTGGATTTTGGTGTTCGAAAAGAGGAGAGGAGAGAAAGTTAAAGAGAAATAGGAAGTAGAGTAATTTGGAGATATGAAGTAGTTGTTTGAAGATTGATGTTTTGGAGAGAAGATGTTATAAAAATATTTATTTTATATTAATTTTTTTATAATGTAATGATTGATTGATAAATAATAATTTAATTTATTTTATATTGTGTGGTTGAAAATTAAACAAAGTTTGATATGGTATTTGATAAGATTAGATAAAAGATATTTTATATTATATTATAAGGTTAAAAATTAAAAAAATGTTTGATATGACATTTAAAAGATAAAATAAAAGATTTGATATAATATTAGAGGAGAGGTTGAAGAGAAGTTAGGGAGAGGATGATGTCTTAAAACAAACAAAGAGTTGGAATTTCTCCTTGCTCTCCTCAACACCAAATCCCAAACACCCCCTTGAGATCTCGACACAATTATTTGAAATTCAAATCTCAAAATTTGATCTATTTAATTTCAAAACCAACTAAGAATCTAATTTAGGCTGAAAATTGAGTTTAACTTTGTGGACTGAGTGAGAAAGTTATGAAAGGTTGAAGAAGAGGAGCGTTGAGAGAGAAAGAATTGCAGATAGAACTCGGAAAAGAGAATGATTTGCGGAAGATTTTTTATTTTTTTTCCATTTTACTTCAGAGTCACCAATGTTACCCAAGTTTAATCAAAGAGACTAAAGTGGAACAAAACTATATTCAAGGACTAAATTTAAATATTTAAAATTCAATTGACAAAATGGAACAAATTACATTGTCAAATGACTAAAATAATATTTTAACCGATATAAAACTTATATTTCCTTAATATAGACGACTATATAAGAAAATAAAAAGCCTTATGAAAAGAGAGAAATAATAAGAAATTTCAATGTCAAGATGCTTAGGAAATGGAAAAAAAAAAAAAGAAGTAATAATTGAGGTGTACATTATGATATGTAGTTGTCTCTCCTAACAAAAGGTGAAAGTTAACTTGAAAGAAGAGAAGTCCTAGAAAGAGAAACCAAGCCATTCAAGTTTCTTTCAATAGTTATATTATGTTATCTTTCCTTTTTTTAGTACATATTGGAGGAGTGTGACAAATACCGATTCTCGAGCTCGAACCTGCGACGCTGGTATTGAATTGGTTTACAACCAAACAATGAAATTATTTGACCTATTCGGTATATTATATTATCTTTCTAAATAAGTAGAAAAATAGATAAATTTTATATAAAAATAGAGTATGCAGTGCAAAGTAGCTCCAATTCCTGTTTATATTTATATTATTAAAAAAACATCCCATGATCCTAAATTTTAATTTATTTTTTAACAAGATTGAAAGTCCCTATATTGTATAGTTATTATTAAGAAATGTAGAAATTTCATGGAAGAAAATGCGTTTTCAGTGGGTCCTCCTCAATTTTCTGCTCAGGTTCCTAGAAGATATCCTACGCCATTTAGTTTTTGTAGACATTTCATATTTTAAAGAACAGCGATATGCACTTCTTCTGTTTGCTTTATTCTCTATTTATTTTTTTTCTATTTTAAACAACAGCGATATGCACTTCAATTTTGTAGAAATTTATCCGATAGTTAATAATGTATCGATAATAACATGTCATTTAACAGAATGAAGCTGATGCAATGATTTCATTATTTGTTCGTTACAGGTTCGATCCCAAGAATTATTATTTATCCACCTCTCTCCTGATATGTATTCAAAAAATAATTGAGTAATCAATTTGACAAAATATTGTACCATTTTTATATGGATAGTCACTTCACATACTTAATTGGCAAGGAGTTAGTTACATACGATATAAAATATTTTTTACATTTTATCGAATATAAAAATTTAAATTATTTTCAAATGATACATAATAAATTTTAATTTTTAAAATTATAGAAACTAAATTGTAAAATTATATTTTTAACTTACACTAATATATTTCTAGGAAAAACCCAAACAACAAGAGTCTCCATAAATAAGTCCCATTAGTGCAATGTAACATCACATATGTCAACCTTTCTTTGATATAATGGAGAGAGACAATAGGGAAAAAAAGAAATGGCTTTAAATTGGATCTTATCCTCACTCCACTAAAGGTTTGAAAAAAAAAAAAAAAATTGTATTTCACTATCCCAAAACTTTTTTAGTTTTTGTTTGGTCTTTAATAAAAACTGTACTGTAAACTTGGAACTTAAACTTCAAGAACTAGCTATAGAAATGTATAAAACATAGTCGAGCATATGATAAAAACATCTCTATTTTGTTTTAAGAAAAGCAAACAACCCGATCTCTAGGGAACTATAAGTTTGAATTCTATGAGATCTAACAATCTATAACATAAAATAAAAAATCAATCAATCAAAGCATAAATTACTTAACATAAAGTGGTCAAAAGAAGTATAACATCAACATAATTATATATGATCAAATAATTATAAGATTATTTGTTCGAATCTTCTTCCTCAAATATTATTGAATAAAAAATATGACATAAATTACGTATCTATAATTAAGAAGTTGTGAATTCAAATCATAATATCACAATTAGTCAAAGGCCTGAATTTCAAGAATATACACATGGTGCCCCATGTAAATAAAGTCAATAGAAAATTATCTTTCCCGTACTAAATATAAGATATTTGTTGAAACAATTTTCTTTAGGAACAAACATACTTATGGATTTTCAGAAAATAAGAATAACAATAACAATCTTGTTCAATTATTAATTGCAATAAAACTATTTAAAAAAAAAACAACTTATTGAAAACAAGAGAATACAGGTTCAAAACTTTACCTTGATAATGTCGTTTGATTAAAAAAAACAATAAACCGATTTGACTCAATTAAGTTTTGTTTTTTTAGCCCAAACAAAATGTAAACAGAGTAATTTCTCCGCTTAGATTAACTATTTGATCATCTCCTTTATAATAATTTGCACCGCAAACACAATATAAAATAATTCATCTTTTATAGTAATTCACCTTATACCTCAAATGCGACCTTTTAACTTTTAAGAGTCTAATTTGTTTTCTTTTTGGAAAGGACAAGAATGAAAATGTATTTTTTTTTCATCTGAAAGGGTAATAATGGCAGCTAAGGCACAAAAAATATACACCAAACTCCAAGCCTTGGCATGTGATCAGGAATCTCGAATCTTTATTTCTTCCTCTTCTTTTAGCAGAGAGCAAGTAAGAAAATAAAGGGTTTCTTTAATTCTTTCCAAACTCGTGAACTGACACTCTAAAAACTCAGACTCAATTTAATAACGAGTTTTTAAAAATTAAACTTGTTTCATCCAAATTCAGTCAAATTAAAAAAAAACAATTTTTTAAACGCTACTTTTTCAAAATTGATTTGTTTTATACAAAGGTGAATAAAAATTAAATAATAAAACAAAGAAACTCACGGATAAAAGTAATTTTTATAAACACAAAACTAAGGTCTCCTTTGATAACTGTTGATTTTTTGTTTTTTATTTTTAAAATTGAAGCTCAGACACATTACCTACGATGCATTCCACTTTTCTTACTATGTATTCATCTTTCCTTAAAAAAGTATGTGAACGATAACTAACTTTCAAAAAACAAAAACAAAAACAAACTTTTGGAAGTACTTTTTTTTCTTCTAAATCTTAGTTTGGTTGCTATAAATATAGGTGTGATATAAATATTTAAGAGAAAAAACACATAGGAGCTTAAATTTCAAAAATAAAAAACAAAAGAACAAATGATCATTGAAAATAGAGGAGCTTAAATTTAAAAAATCGAACGAAACCTAAATGTGCTGTCTTTTTTAGCAACAATATTGAAAATAGAGGATTCAAACCCCTATCTCTTAATCATAGATATACACTTGTGTTGGTTAAATTTTTATTACTTTTTTTTTTATTGAGTTTCATTGTTACCATTAAACTATTTGCTCTTATTCGTTGTAAATTGATTTTTTATTATTATATATTTTTTTACTGCACAATTTATTATTTTTTTAAGTACAATAAAAAATAGAAAAATTCGAACTACATACCTCGTAGTTATTAGTACATCAAGAAATCCTTGGAGCTATGGTTCTTGTTGGCGCACTTCAATTATTGCAAATTGCAAATAACTGCACAACTTGGAAAAAGTAATTAGAGAATATATGAAACTATAGACAGTTACAAACATGTAAAGCCAAGATGATCCAATATATTGGCCATACACCACCAAAATTTTATGCTTTTTTTTAAAAAAAGTTTAAACAAAACGCACAGTTTCTCTAAATTTAGGCACCCCCTTCGTTGTCTCTATCAGACAGAGAGAGAGAAGCATTACCACCACCACCACCACCACATGAGCTCCCCATAAATCGGCTTATAAAGGTGAATTTCTTGTATATATAAACACCATTTTAATTCTTTATTTCCTTAAGGAGAGTTGCCAGTGCTAACACCATTTAGCAACAATGGCTCCTCCTTTCTCTCCTATTTTTGTTTTCTCTCTCTTCTTTATTGGTGTTTTCGTTCAAGCCCACCGTAAGCCTCTTTTTCCACTCTTCTTTAATTTTCATTTCTCTTGGAAAAACTTTATGGCTTTGTTTCTTTTTCTGGGGAAATGGATTCATAAGGGAATAATTATTTTCATCCAAATATTATAAGATTAGACAATTTATGCTTGAGGATAATCAAGGTAGGTGTAAGTTGTCTCAAACGCTCCCAAATATGCTTTAAAAATACATACAAACACAAAAAATATGAGACTTCATGTTACTCAATTAGTTATGGGTATAACAATCTATTTATCTTATAAATGTTAAGAGATCTCATTTTTTTTTAAAATGTAAAATCTACCGCATGTCAATTTATAGTGTGAGAATAGTTGAGATGTGCTATAAACTAGCCTAGGCATTCACAAATCTAAAAAAATGTATGAAATGTTGTCTCTAAATTAATTAGTAAAGAGGAAAGTAATATTTCTATTTATTTTCTAAAATGTTAAGAGTATTGTATAATATATAGGCAGATAAGTAATCCATCTATTTTATATATTGTTAAAAGTTTCAACTTTTTTCGATATGGAAACCTCAAGAAGGAGGTGTTCCCATCTTTCTCCAATATGAGATCCACAACATGCCTTTACATCAGCAGAATCTTTCAGAGAATGGATTCCTGCCTCAGTCTTTTTAATTCACCATTTTTTAATAAAATTTTGATTTTTTTTTTTTATTGAATTATTCATTTGTTTAATGAGGAATTGATCCCAAAATTAATTGTCATCTATATTTATTAGAATATTAGGTTTGATTTGTGAAGATTTAAAAGACTTTTTTGTGTTTGGGTGGACAGAGCAATCAGCTTTATTTACTTATGAGGGCTCGCATGGACCTGCACACTGGGGAAGTTTGTGCCCTAACTATACAATTTGTGCTTATGGGAAATCACAGTCACCAATAGACATAGTGAAAGACGACACAGCGTTTAGCAAGAATCTTCAAACACTGGTCAGAAGATACTCTCCTGCTAATGCTACACTTGTCAACAATGGCTTTAACGTTGGGGTATATTATATATGACCTTTTTCAACCTATGACCTCTTATTAGTTCTCTTTTAGCCTTTTCCCTCTCTTACACATAGCCACATGCATATCATATCAAACATTATTTGACTATGTTTTTCTACCTACCACCTAAATATTAAGATTTTGACAGCTAATAGAAGAGATAATTGTGGAAAATTAGGGCAATTCTTTTTAGTTAAAATTTGGGAGAGAACCACAAATACTACCTAGGGTGTGTTTGAGTCCTCGTTTATGTAAACGGTCGGATTGGTTATAATAACTTAACCAATGTTTGCCCCGTTGTTTATTATAGATGGTGATTATCTAAATCTGCGTGTCCATTTATCTAAACCTGCGTGTCCATTTATCTAAACCTATCTCTCAAACACAGTTTATCACAATTTCTATTATAATAACTTGCCCATCAAACACCATTTATTATAATAATCCATAATTTATCATAACCTTCCATCTATCATAACCAAACTGGTGCTCTAAATACACTTTAAGTATTACTGAGCTTTCAAATAAAATGAAAATTAAATAATAAATTATTGAATTGAACATCTTATTGAAAAATTGAATTAGATTACAAGTCAACACGCCATCAATCTGGTGTATGTGGAAAAAAAAAATAGGGAAATCACTTATTATTTAATTCTCTCTTGTTTATTTAAAAAAAAAAAGGACTTTTGGCTGTTTTCTTTTTTTGAAACAAGGTAACCATGCCCGTCCATAGACCAGGCACCGGAGACATCAAAGGAGTATTGCCACAGGGAAGACTCGAACTCGGAACCTTGACTTTTGGCTATTTTCTTAAAAAAAATTAAAGAACTTTTGTCTGTTAATTATAGTTCTATCATATGTTGTTTATATTTTTTCTTCTTACCTATTTACTGTCTCTTCTTTACTTTTTGGAAAACCAATAGTTTAATTCATCTCACTTTTTATAATCTCTTTTTACATGTTTTAAGAAGTGTTTTTTTTAATTTTATCCAAAAAAAAAAAGAAGTGTTTTTTAAATTAAAAATTTTAGAAACAAATGGTTTTCCCTAATATAAAAGTTAAAATGTAGGTGTTGATTTCCTTTTATTATAAAAGCATCAATAAAATTGATATCCCTTTTTTAAGTTTCTTTTCATTTTTTATATACAATTTTCTTTTCAGTAATTTCATATCAAATCTTCAAAATAAATTACTATTCTATTCTTAGAAATTTATTTTCAACTGAAAATTTTCTCTCTCGATCCAAAAGGAATATGTCAAAAGCAATACGTCGTCAGAAACACAAATGAGTTCTCATGAACAGAGGTGCTGGGATCAAAATTCTCACCCAAACTAAAAAAAAGAAAAAAAAATTGTAGGGGAGAAAAATAGACATTTATATTTTTTACTTTAAAAAAAAAAGTAAAGGAGACCCACTTTCTAGCTCTTTTTGTCCCCACAGATTCAATACTATTTTTCATACTGTGATAATTGATAGACCAACTAGGTTGGTATAAATTAGTTTATTATAGTTCCGAAATTGTGATAAAAAGTATTAAAAAAAGAAAAGAAAAAAAAAACTGTGGGGCATATTTGTGACACTTAAACCCGTTTGATAACCATTTTGTTTTTCATTTTATGTTTATGAAATTTAAGTTTACAACAACTACATTACTATACCTTTTTCCTTATTTGGATATCTACATCTTACCTATATTTTAATAAACAAAATCAAAATTTGTAAACAAAAAAAAATAGCTTCAAAAAACTTGTTTATATTTTTGAAATTTGATTAATATTCTCCTACTTTCTTAAGAAATTATGGATATATGGTAGGAAAGATAGAGCACATGGTAGCAAATTTGAATAGAAATAGGCTAAAATTTCATAAACAAAAACAAAATAGTTATCAAACGGGGTCTTATCTTTTTACTTTTATCAAAATCAGGTACACTTTGGGGAGGATTCAGGAGGAGCTGTTATAGATGGTAAAAACTATAGCCTCAAACAATTGCACTGGCACTCTCCTTCAGAACACCGTCTCAACGGCGTACAGTAAGCTCACCCATCTCTATCTTTAGCCTGGCCCATTAGACCCAAGCCCATTAAATTATCAGGCTGCCCACCCCTTCAACTTTCCGTTTCAATAAAAAAAATTAAATATATCTATTCGGTTCTTAAATTCTCAATTTTACCATCAGATGTATCATCAGATTTTTTTATTTTTTTTAAGATATCATCAGATTATTTTAGGTTTTTTGCTTGGACACTAAATAAGCAACACTTGAAATTTTTTAATATATTCAGAAATATCAAAATATTAAGGACTAAATTGAATAACTTTGAAAAATCTGGCTTTAGCAGAGTTTCAATAACAAACTCTAATCTAATAATAAGGAATATATTATGAGTTCCGTTAAAATTCAAAAAAATAAAAAATAAATAAAAATCAAATTATTTAGTCCCATTTAATAACCGTTTGAAATTTTATTTTTTGTTTTCGAAAATTAAACTTATTTTTACTTATATTTTCTCTAATGTGCTCCATCTTTCCTATAATGCATGAAACTTTTTTCAAGAAAGTATATGAATGCTAACAAAATTTCAAAAATAAAAACAAAGTTTTCGAACCTACTGTTTTTTATATTCAATATTTGGTTTCTACCAATATAAATAAGATGTAGATATTTATGTAGAAGAAAACATACGGCAAGATAGTAGTCTTAAATTTCAAAAACCAAACGGCATTGTAGCTTGATGCCAACATGTCAAATTTAAGTTTAGTTTGATGTTGTTGGTCTCAAGATCGAATACATAAAAAAAATAATAATAATAATAATATGATGGTTATCAAAGACCTTAATATATTTAGCCTAAATTTTATGCATACTAATACTGAATATGAAACTTGAAGTTGAAAGATGTTAGAAATATTTGGCTCAAATTCTCTGAAACAGCCTCATTTGTATTTTAAGCTAAATGAACATTTTCATTATCATGAAACTCCTCATTTCACGATGTTAAGTTTCATCTTAAACCAGACGGACTCAGAAAACTAAATCCAGAATTCATCATAAAAGTCAATCAAAATCCGCTCTAAGTTCATCAAGTTAGATAAAATTCGAAGAGTTCGAGATTCAAACTTACCTCTGCGCTTTCCAATTCGAACAGATTCGCAGCCGAACTTCATCTCCTTCATCAAGCAGACGACGGCAGCTTCTCCGTCATAGCAATGCTCCTCCGATACGGCGATCCCGATCCCCTACTCGCAAAGGTACATCGATCAATCAATCACTCAAATTCATCCTCTCGAAACAAACATTTACAAAAAAGAAATTCCGAAACGCACAAATCACAAAATCACAAATCCGGCATAAAATTGCAGATACAAGACAAATTGGTGGAGTTAGCGAATGACAAATGCGCCGGCGACGAAGAGGCTCACATCGCGCTCGGAAACCTAGACACGAAGCACTTGAGGCAGAAAACTCGCAAATATTACCGATACCGCGGATCTCTCACCTCTCCTCCCTGCACCGAGAACGTCACTTGGAACATTCTCGGCAAGGTAAAATCGAAATCGAAACTCAATTTCTCAAACTCCTAATTCAACAGAACAGGAGGAATTTGCGTTAGGGCTTGGAAATTAGGGCATAACATCGTCGAAATTACCTTGCAGGTGAGGACGATTTCGAAGAAGCAAGTGGAATTACTGAAGGCGCCATTAGATCCGGCGTACAAGAACAACTACCGGCCGGAACAGCCGCTCAACGGCCGGAAAATTGAGATCTACGACGAGCGCAGCGTGTAGTGAAGCCTCTCCCGCGCGCATTCATTTTGCCGCTCGAAGAACAACGCAAAAGGAGAGGTGTTTGGCTTGCGAATTGAGTTCTAAATTCATATATATATTTATTAAAAAAAAAAGAAAAGGAAAAAGAGTGCGTAATTACTGTTCTAAACTTTTTACTATATAAGCTTCATGGATTAAATGAATGGTAATTGGTATTTGGTTATTCACGTTTCTTCCCTAATTATTAATTACATTTATTTAAGTCAAGTTAAAAACAAATTGATGGTAATTATTATTGATAAAGAAAACTGCTAGCCGAAGGATCGATGACTTGATTATTACATTATTTGGTGAAAATTTAATTTAACACAGGTCATCGGTTCGATTGAATTTATTTATAATAACTTTAAGTTAAAAATAATGTCCATTAATAACTCACACATATATATATATGAGAATTTGCGTTGTATAGCAACTTTTTTACCATAGTTTACAATTATAGCACATTTTTAAAAATAATTCTTTTATAGTAAATTCTGCCATTTAAAAAAAAAAATTATTTACTTTTTTTATAGTAGACTTTGATAGAATCTATCATTCTCTAGTGATGGAAGTCTATCAATTTTATCAGTGATTGATTCTATCGGTTCTTATTGATAGACTCTTGATAAAATCTGATGGAAGTCTATCAATTTACTTTATTTATTAGTAATCGATTCTATCACCCTTTATCGATAGAATCTATCAATATGAAATCTATCAATTTACAGTTTTTGCTATATGTGCAAATATTTTTATTATTGTGCTATTCATGTAATATTTTATCCATTTTGTAATATACATGCAAAAACCCCTATATATATATATATAAAAAAAATAAGTTAGTTACTTCAAATTTTTTAACTATTACAAAAATGGAAAAAAAATCAATATTCTTTTTTATTTACTTGACCAAGAAGTGATTCAAACTTCTTACTTCGACATTGGTGAACTAAAAAAAATATAAAAATAATCGAATATGTTTAATTTGTAATAATTTGACTGTTGTATCTTAAATTTTAAAATATTATAAAAACACATAAAACAAAACAAAATAAAAAAAAATTATGAATAGAAGTAGTGTTTATATTTTATTTTAAATTTAAAAATAAAATGATTAATTTTCCACTTAATCACTTGAGCTTGAAATTTCAACTTATTGATATCTTATTCATTCTACACAAATTTATAATCATACATTAAAAGTCAACTTCATAATTAAACTTGCTTAGAAGAAGTTTTTTATCGTTTGATTTTTTTTTAAAGGTTAAAGATTTGAAGTCTTAATTCCACATGTTTGAACTCAATAAAAATACAAATAATGATGATGAAAACTCGTATTATCGAGTTTATTTATTTTTCCAAAATATATTATAGAGTATAAAATGAGATGGATGGGAGTTGTTAAGAATGAATTGAATATTTCAAATAAAATAGGAAGTGGGCGATATGTTATTGGTGGGGCAACCACTTTATAATATAGAAAGAAGAAAGTAGTACTTTGTAGAGGGGTTTGGATCGATAGAGAAATTAGTTTGAATAGTTAAAAATTTGTTTGGATGTAAATTTAAAATAAGTAGTTATTTTGAGTAGTTAAAAAATGAATGATTATAAATGAATAGTTAAAATGATTTATTTTGAAAAATTAGAATTGAATGATTAAAAATGAATGGTTAGAAGAAGTGAAGAGTTATTTTAACTAGTTACAAATAAATGATTAAAAATGAATAGTTAAAAATGAGGAGTTATTTTTAGTAGTGAAAATGACGAGTTATTTTGAGTAATTACAAAAAATCGTTTGGATTAATTTTTCAAAGAAGAATTAGTAAATACCCAATCTAAATCTTTTTTAGCAAACAAATACCCGGTTTTCGAAAATTAACTTTACAATATTTGTAACTCTTAAAAATCAATTGTACTCTAAACTAATTTTTTAAAAAAAAATCAAGATTGAAAATAAAAAAAACTAATTTTTTTAGTTGCCAAAATATAGATTGCTTTTTGTCAAATGTCCTTTCCTTTTTTTTTTCCTTCATTATTCTATGAACTATCACCGACCATGAATTAATGTTATCAACAAATTCTCTACCAATCACTAACAACTATTAACGTCGTCCGAAATGATTCTAAAATAAAAATAATAAATAATAAAAAGTAATTAACGTCGTCAGAAATGAAAGAATTACCAACTACGAATCAATATTGTCATCAATTCTTGTATTCATTGATGTTATTATATTATACCGTTAGGAAATATTTCGTTAAATATACAAATTCATGTAGCGATTTTGCAAAAGGCTTTATTATATTAAATGTGGCCGAGATTATAGATATAATTGGTAGGTGAACAAATTTAATACTCATGTCACACTAGTGTAGAAATATATATTAATCATATTAAAAATAATAGCTTAAATAGTTTCATTGTTTTGTGAACTGCCTCCATTTAATATGTATATATTGAGAACAAAATCTTCTTCAAACAGATAGATTGTTTAATTTGCTATAGTATAATGTCATACAAATATGTGATCATATCATTTATTTTTAGTTACATAAATTAGAATAATACTTGGGTCTTTATTATCAAGAGATTTCATTCACCAGTTGACCACTTAATCCATCCACACTATTTTGCAAATGAATTTTTTTTTTAGTACAAATTAGGAGAAGAAGATTACAAATACCGATTAGGATCGTTCTTGTGACCTTGGAGTAGAAATAGATTAACACCAACCAGATAACCAATCACACCATCGACCTATTTAATGCAAATCTAAATTGCAGCAGCATCTTGTATGATCGTTATACCTAGTTAGAATCTATCCATATTACTTTGAAACTATGAATAGCTAATTTTAAGATAATAATAATAATAATAAAGTGTCGTAGGCGTGGAAGAAAACAGTTAGAACACAGTTGCAAAACAGTGCTTTTAAAAAAACCATAATCTCATAATTGTACAACCAAACGTGGAATAGAGTAAAATATGTCAAATCAAACTCGTCCATATTAAAAATGACACTGTGGATATTACCACTCAGCTTCAGCTAATTGTGAAGCTTTTAATATCCTAGATTTAAATAATGTGGTAGCAGGGGAAAGAGATATAAATTAAACGAAAATTTTAGGCCCATTTGGGGGTTTTATTATTATTATTATTATTTTAAGTTTGTTTTTCAGAGAAAGTATTTGGATTTTAACCAAGTTTCCAAAATTAATATTTGGTCCTCAGTGAATGATAGGAAAGATTCGGACTTTACAAATATGTTTCGTTCAAGATTTTAAATTAGAAATCCACTTATGATATTAATTTATATATTGTTCTTCTTTTAAGATCTCAGGTATATGATGATATTTGGATGGACGAGTAGAGCCACGAGTATTATGGGTGCAAATCTCCAAATCTCAGTTATTATTTTAAAAGAAAAAAAAACATATTTTTAGTATTTTTGTTGGTTGGAAAATTATAAATTCAAATAATTGTCAGCCTAATATTGAAAGTAAAAATCAAAGATCAAATAAGATCTTATTAGTCTCTTTGTGAAGTGATATCAATACAAATGGTAGAATGGAAAGCTTATTATATTTCACCAAGTCAAACCGTAAAGTTGAGTTGGATTATAATTTTTTTTAATTTTTTTTTAGTTGAATTGAATTATAATTTATTTATTTTTGTTGAGTCGGTTCTTGAATTGACCAATTTTTACTCGTTCAAACTCAACCTAATCAAACACTAATAGATGATAATATATATATATATATATATATATATATATATATATATATATATATATATATATATAAAAGATTGATTAATCATATATGTTTTTAACACACTAGTAGGGTATCTAAAAACACATGGTTGAAGGAACATATATTAATAATATGAACATCTTGAATTTGAACTTAGTACAATGCAATTTTTCTTCTTTATTTTTGTAGATTCATGATTTATGGGTCGAATTTTGAAGAGAAGTATGAGATAAACATAACTCAAATATTTAACTCAATCCAACCCAAAAAGATATGAGTTTAGTTGGGTTAGATTGCTCCATATATGATTGAACGGATTAATCTAGACAATATATACCCTATCACTACACTACAAGAAAAAGGGTCTTTGCCGACGACAAATAACGTCGCCTAAGACCAAAAAACCGTCGCATAAGACTTATGCGACGGTAAACAAATCGTCGCCCAAAACGTCGGCAAAACCGCGTCGGAAGAGCCTTAGCCGACGTTTTTGCGACACCGTCGTCAATTCGGACTTTGTACGACGGTGTTCTAAAACGTCGGTCATTATATACTTTGGCGACGGTCTAAAAAACGTCGGCTAAGGTATTTTGACCGACGTTTTAGAACCGTCGCATAAAATACATTTTATCCAACGTTTTAGAACCGTCGCATAAAATACATTTTATCCGACGTTTTATTAACACGTCGGATAAGGGTATATTTTGGTTTTTTTTTTATATAATTTTATTTGTCTTTTTTTTGTGTGCGCATATGATATTACTATTGAACCAGAAAACAAGTTAAAGGTAAACTAAATCACATCTAATAGAAATTGCGAAATTTATAATACAACCTCTTATAACAAAATACAAAGTAGCACAATACAAAGTTTTTAAAAAAGTAGCACAATACAAAGTTCTTAAAAAAGTAGCACAATACAAGAAGATCTTAAAAAAATGTTCAATCCAGACACTGTGTCTCCTTTTCCTAAACCAAAGTCCGTACGTCATCTGAAAAAATGAAATGAACCATGAGTTAGCTAATAAAAATTAAAGGAAATTATACTCATATAAAAGAAAATTTGAATTTTCGGCAGCATAACAGCACCCCTATGACTAACAAAAAATAAATTACACCTGTTTTAACCATGAAAATCATATAGTCTACATTATTATGGCTACC
This sequence comes from Sicyos edulis, assembly GCA_036507275.1. Classification (NCBI taxonomy): domain Eukaryota; kingdom Viridiplantae; phylum Streptophyta; class Magnoliopsida; order Cucurbitales; family Cucurbitaceae; genus Sicyos; species Sicyos edulis. The sequence goes on along the minus strand of CM071847.1, from coordinate 42,788,939 downwards.
TTTGCTGCAGGGTAGCCATAGTTGACATAAAATATGCATAAATGTAGAGATTTAATTAATTACCTAAGTGTAACGTCACGTTCTTGCTTTCTTGAATGACTCCATCATCTCTCGGTTTGGTTCATGCCTTCGCGAGTTTCTTCTTGGGACTTCATTAGTTCCTCGCGAGTTAAGGCGAGCTCTTTTTCTAATTTTGCCCTCTGCTCTCTTTCAAAATCCAACTGTTCTTGAAATTGTAACTCACGCTGAGAAGCCATGGATTCACTAGCACTGGAACTTGATGAGGACGCCCTCTTTCCTCTCGCAGCAGACCGAACCTCATAAGAAACCCGACCTAGGCCCTTTATGCTATCTCCCCTAATACCTAAAACTCTGCCAGTGATCTCTAACTCGTCGTATGGGAGTTCAGCGGCAATTGCCGTCGTTCTAATATCTATCATTTGTTCCTATACAAAAATTAAACATACATTAGTATCAAGATAAAATTTGAATGAATAAAGCAAAATCAACACACTTACATAAGCTTCCTCAGAGTTCTTGTCGACCCATCCAGTCTGTTCCTTGAAGTGTGTTTCTTTGAATAGGTCGATGTACCCCATGAGCTGACCATCCCTCTTTCTCTAGAAACATAAAATAAAGTCGTTAGTATATTGTACGAATCGTTCGCAATAAAGTATTACCTGTTCCCGTATAGTCAAAAAAGAATTACTCTCAGCCACGTGATGGTATTGAACATGAGATCTACTCTCCTCAGCCTTCGTTGACTTTGATTTGAAATTTGGGTCCTCCCATTTATTGCACAAATATTCCCAATCAATTTGGATCCGTTATGGAAGTATGTGGGTTCGATCGTCGAACCGCGAGATCCAAACTCTGAAAAAATGATAATGTATGATTAGTTTGATGCATTAGAAATGGAACAACATAAGTATAAGTTAATATATTACTTACTTGTAATGTTTGTGCAACGTGCATCTATACTCCTCATCGTGGTTTGCATCACGTCCTCTATATGCTTGTTGACCCTAGGATTACTGAGGTCCAGGTTGAAGTGTGATGTAATACGAATGTATAGATTAATACAACAAAATAGTGCCTAAAATACTAAACTATGTGTTTTTAAACATACCGAGTCTCTGTTTCACTAGGTTCTTCAATTCAGGTGACCTCTTTCCATTTATTAAGAGTCAAAGGAAACGACCCTCGACAAGCACCCGATTTGCTTACTCAAGTTGTTTGCATTTCGTCCAACGACTTTTCCATACTCTGATTAAATTCAACGTTCAAAAGGCCGTGATTATTCACATTTCTCTCCAACTCGAGCACTGTTGAAATACCTCGACCGCGTCGAGAGTCTCTAGATGTACTACTGCATGTGGTTGAATGTTAGAAACCAATAAAAAAATGTGAATGAACAAAACAAATGAAATCATACCGATGGTTGGGTCTCCTCGTAAAGGCAAAGTGGCGGGAACAATATCCCGATCATCGGTGCTCTCATCAAAGAATGTGCTAGACATCCCGACAAATTAGCGAGCATGACTACAACTGCGGAATATAGATAATCATTATCATATGAAATTAGGATGCGAGTCACTCAAGTCCATAAGTAATTAAGTATACTAATCGATCGAATAACAATCATCCAACGAGAGTCTCTCAGAAGACGTTTCTTGGTCATCTTGGATCTCATGGTCGTCAATGAAATCATCTAAATTATTTGACGATTGTATCCTATTCCGTGTTAAATCGACTATGACAGGTTCGACATCAATCCTATGTAATATACTTTCTTCTATACACTCATCGACAGTCGTTCGACCTTCTAGTTGTATTTCATCAGGTTCTTCATCTTCTTGCTCTTCCACTTCAGGCACATCCCATACTTTTTTATTAGGTACTAATTGCACTTGTAACGGCCCAGGTTTTCATCTCGGTCTTCCAGGTATGCCCAAGGGGTATTTTGGTAATTTGGTCGGGCCGTCAGGGCCGTTTATGTCTTTTCTAGTTGCTAAAAATATTGGATGAATTTATGTAGGTTTGTGAGGCTTTGTGGAAGGGTTGAGCAAGGTTTGATGCAAAAGTAAAAATAAAGGAATTTGTGTTGCAGCTGGGTTTTGAACCCGGGTCTCCAGGAAAGCTTGTGGGGATGCGTGCCAGATGAGCTAGTAAGAGCTCTTGTTGCTCTTCCCGGGTCATTTTATGGTTAACCTTGGATTTTGGGGTTTTTGGGTGCTTTTGGTCAAATGGAAAAAATGTTAGGCTAGGTTGTCTTCTTCTCCAACACATCTCCTAGCCACCCAAGCCAAGTTCTCCCTAGCCTCCTTGCCGATTTCTTCATCCCCTTCGCTGCTCCGTTGCTCGATCTTCATTCCGGGTAAGTCTTCATCCTCTTTCTCTTCTCGATTGGTTGTTTCTTTGGCCGAAGGTAAGGAAGTGTGTGTGTTTGTGTTTGTTGCAAAGCGGCCTAGGCGAGATCGCCACCACCGGCGAGATCCGCCGAGCCCGCCCGCCCACCGCCGTCGCACCACCGGCCACCTTATCGCCTATGACGCCCCCGACCAGCCAGCCGCGCACCAGATCCGGCCGAGGAGCGGCTCGCTCGCCGTCGCGCGTCCCCAGATCGGCGCGCTGTCGCCGTCGCCAGTGCCCGAGCGATCCGTCGCGCGCTCCAGCGCGCCGGCCTCGTCGTCGTCGCACGGATCGGTCGAGCGACGCTCATCGCCGCGCCCGGCCTCGTCGTCGCCCGGATCGGCCGAGCGAGACTCGGCTTCGCGCGCAGCAGCCGATCGCCATGTCCTCGCCGCTTCGCCGCCGCCGCGCCGCGCCGCCGCTGCCCTCACCTTCGCCGCGCCGCGCGCCGCGCCGCCGCCCATGACGTGCCCATCGCCAGTGTCGTAGCAGCGCGCAGCTCCCTTCCTACTGCAGCGCAGCGCCAGCCACCGCACCAAGACTGCCGCCAAGACACTTCGGCCCCGTGTCGTCGTGCGTGTGTGAGTGCCGGCCGAGCTCCTGCTTGTTTTATTATATTTTTAGGGCTATGATTGTGATTTCTATTGTGTTTGTTAGGTTCTCGTTAGCTAGCTCGGGATCGATCGCGACTTAGGATTTTGTGTGTAGTTGCCTCCCGGCGGTGGGATTTCTTACCGGGTTGTGTGGACCTGCGATGTTCTATGTGATTGATGTTGTATGTTTGTTTGTGATTATCGGCATGTGTAGTTTAGGTGCTCTGTTCTAAATTCTGATCGCATGACTTTGTATGTCGTTCTTTCATGTTAGTCCATGCTAGGTTGTTCCTTCCGGCATGCTCATATTCATTCTTGTTCCGTAGTACCATGCTAGGTCTGCTTTGTATTCTTTTGAGCACGTATTGGATTGTTTGCTTGATTGTTAAGGCGGGATAGAATTCGTAGGTAGCATCATCCGGTCGATGCATAAAGTATCTTGCATCCATGGTAGGGACGTCGAGACGTTCTCCGTCCCTGGACCCCGTTAGGGTTTAGCTAACCCGACCGGTGGGCCCCAAATCTTGGGTGAGGGTGGCGATCGTTAAATGCCCCAGCGGTCGGGATGATGACTTGGCATTGCCTCGTCCTCGGCGATCGGCACGTCCTCGGCGTGTTCGGCCGTAGCCCTTGATTGCCACCGATAGGGCAAGGACGGCTTCTGGTGTAAGCCTACCACGGCCGATTCCTTAGCCTCGGTGCGGTGGTTCAGGCTGACATGGTTCACGTGTCCAGGTCTCACACCCCTATGTCAATGACACCGATCCAGAGATTTAGTTAGGCGTGATATCCGGATATGGGCGGCTTGCCACTAGACCCGGCACCCCCAAAGTGCAGTAGAAGCACGCGGTGCATGCTTACGCTCATTACAACGCCGACCGGGAGAGCTCATCGGGATCTTGAGCTAGTGCACCTTTCGTATCGGCGATGAAGCGGTGGGCCGAGACTTGTTTCTCGTATAGGGCGTATTGTGTGGTGTGGATTATTCCGGACTAAGACCACGAGTTGGCATCCGAGGTCCAAGTGTGGACTTAAGCTATGTGCTCTATTCTGTGTTTATATTCATAGCTTGCATACACTCATCTAGATGACCATGTGCATCGTATTGTACCCCGGTTGGGGATTCTTACTGAGTAATTCGTTACTCACCCTTATTTTGTGGTTTCCACAGGTAACCAAGGTGCGAGACAAGATGGTGAAGGAGGAGCCGTGATCATGGGAACTTCTTTGTCATCTCTCGACTTTTTATTTCTATGACTCTTGTCTTTTATTTTCCCCACTGAATGCATGTAGACGACACGAGCCCTAGGATGTTTTTCTGAATGTTTTTATGGATTCCACTTTGTTGTATTTGAGGATTGTTTCAAATGTTTTAATAAATCTCTGATCAGAGTATGCGTTTAGAAATGTATTTGCCTTGAAACAGGTGCTTGGAAACAGGGACAGGTTTCAGCAATCTATTTGATTTCTGATTGAATCTCTTTTGTTTTGTTTTAATCGGGAATCCAAAAACTAAATTGCATAATGTTCTTTACTTTGAATGCATGCATTGGGGTAAAGACCTATTTAGAGCCCGTTTTGGGTCGGGTCTTTACAGCACTACCTTCCAATTGCGACCATACTTTGGATCGCTTATATAAAACACTTGTTCTGCTTGTGTGGCAAGGATAAATGGCTCATCTTTGTACCAAAATTGAGACGTGTTAATTGAACGCAAACCTAGCTCGAAATGAGATCTACCTGGTTTTTTGTCAGTTTTGTACCAATCACATTTGAAAATCATAACTCGTCTCCTATTAACGTACACAAGATCAAACACTTCCTTTAGTACCCCGTAATAGTACAAAGGGTCATCTTTGGTTCCCCTTCGCTTGCGGCACCCCTAACACCACTATTTTGTGTTGTTCGACGCTCTTGAACCTTAATATTGTGAAACCTTACACCATTAACTATGCATTTTTTGAATGATCGAACCAAATTACTAGGTCCCATTGCCATTGCATACAAATCATCACAATTATGTCCATTTTCTCTCATTTTGACAACTTCTTTTTTAAACCAACTTGGAAATTGTTGCTCGTGTTTTGTATACAAATCATCACAACTTGAAAATACATACAATAGAGATTCTTAAGTTGTACATATTTTCCAATAGAAATCAAAGTATTTAGATGCCCTTTACTCACATCCACCATCTCTCTTCTCGACCCCCTTTTATTATTTTTCCTTTCCAAAAATCATGACCACCAATTACCTATGTTTTGATATTGACAAAGAACCAAACATGAGAAATTCAATAAAGGTTTTTCCATTTTCTTTTTACCCAAATGCAATGTAACATATGGAACTTTAAGCAATACTCTCATCTTTGCATTACTCTCTAAGTAACAAACTTTAAGCAATACTCTCATCTCAACAGCTTTCAAATCGAACAATTATTCGAAACTTGGATATAAAAAACAGAATTAGAACTTTAATATGAAGAAAAATGCTCTAAAACCAACACCTAAACATCTCTAAAACCAAGCAATACTCCCATCTTCAAATGAACAAGAACAAGAAAAAATCAATTAAATTGCTTACTTTTATAGTTTAATCAAACTTCACATACATAAAGAACAAGAAATAGTTTAATAAAAGAAAGATTAAATAAATTTAGGGATTTGAAGATTTACCTAGAGTTAGGGATTTGGAAGTGAGCGAGAGAGAAGACGAACGGCGGCGGCGGCGGACCCCTTGGCAACGGTGGAGAAACGGCGGAGGAGATGGAGAAACGGCGGACGGAGGCGTGATTGAGAAAAGGGAGAGAGTGAAAGAAAAAAGGAAAAGAAAAGAGGAGAAGAAGAAAAGAAAAGAGGAACTCGAATTTTACTCAGAACCTTAGGTGACGTTTTTAAAAACGTCGGCTATTATTTAAAAACGTCGCTTAAAATAAAGTTTATACGACGTTTTTTAAAAACGTCGGCTATTATTTTAAAATAAAAGCGGAAAAATGAATTTTAGGAGGGAAAATAAAAACTTAGCAGACGTTTCCATAAAACGTTGGCTAAGAATATGTTTAGCCGACGTTTTTTTAAAACCGTCGCTTAAAATAAAGTTTAACCGACGTTTTTTTAAAACCGTCGCTTAAAATAAAGTTTAACCGACGTTTATAAAGCCGTCGGTTAAACCACTATTAACCGACGTTTCTTAGGCGACGATAAAAAAACGTCGGCTAACCCCTTTTTTCTTGTAGTGCTAGGTAGTACCTTTCAAATTCCAAACCTTTTGATTACTAAGTTTTCATTTCCAAACCTTTTAACAACTTCAACATTATGAGGGAGAAAATTCTAAGTTTTCAACTACTTAGTTAAAAGCATATTCTTGAGTTGTGCTCCTTTAGTTTTTTTTTTTTTTTTTTTTTTTTTGAACTTCACCTTATGGTTTTTATGTTTGTGTAGCCAACCATTGTGTATGTTGTATATAGTGAAAACTTAGATATTTGAGGTTTCCCATGGTGAAATAAGAAATTGTCTTTATTACATTCGCTTTGTAAATTTGAGTAAAAGAAATATTAATGTAAAGTCCAAAATGAAGTTCTAACTTTTTGATATTACTTTAATCGAATGAGTCAGTGATACAATTGGTTATCCTGATTGTTGTTAATTTATATTAAAATCACTATCATAAGTTCAAGCTCGAAAATCGATAAATAGTAGTGTCTTTATATGTAGGGTTTGTTGGTTCTCTTCCCCGCTATATGATACTAAAAAAAAGAAAAAAAAAACTTTGATATTACCATCAAAATTTAAAAACAATACTTTCGGTTAATTGAGCTACCATAATTTAAAATAAAAACTTTTTTTAAAAAAATTTAGTTCACTCTTTAGTATAAATTGGGAGAGAGAATTATAAATACCGATTTCAGGATCGAACCCATGACCATAGAAATGGATTAACACAAACTAGATAACCAATCGTGCTACTGACTCATTATTTTGTTATTTAGTTCAACAACCATAAAGATAAAAATTTTAAACAAATACACTATTTTTGTTTATACTCTTTGTTAGCAAAATTAATCCACTTAATAAATACACTTAGTTGCTTACACGACCTTACTGATTCAATAACATTAATTACCACCAAATGGGTTTTTATGAAACTAAAATAAGTATTTTGAAAGATGGGAACAAAATGGAATAATTTGAGTTCTAAATTAGAGTCATGTATGATTATAAAATCTTAGGGCCAACATATATGTGTTAATACATCTCTCCGCTTACAGTACAACCTCAAAATGATTTCTTATAAGCAACCATAAGAAAATAAATTAATTTTTCGTATCAATATGATATACAACTAGACAAATAAAAAAAATTATATTTATTTATATTACTATTATAAAACAGTATTAAAAAATATGTGATACTACTTCGTAATACCATGACTATATTTCATTATATCATATTTATAATTAATTTCTAGGTTTGACTACCGGTAAATTTCCCTAATTTAAGGCCAAAATAAATGTAACCCAAATGTCAAAAGCAACAAAAAGATCTATTTTTATAAATTTATTGTATAGAAAATAATAATGTTCACTCTTCATAATCTATGGTCCTTCCTGACTAGTCCCCTGCCATTCCTGTTTTATCTCTAGCTCGATTATTGAAGCTTTTTCGATGAGCATCATCATATACTGTTCAAATTTTAAAATCCTTTGTATCTTTTTGTTTTTTTTATTTAAGAAAAATTCAAAATTACTGCTGCAACTTCAATTGCAGTTCAGTCCTCCAGCTATTTATTATTACTGTTTAGTCCTCCTTAAGACTACAGTATAAAAGCCATTATTCGGGTATTAACAGAACACAGAATTTACAACCGCTCATTCCCAAAAAAACCCACAAAATAATAACAAATATTTTTTATATACAAAACGGCACCGTTTAATTCAAATAGAAAACTGTAAAAACAAGAGGCAAAATGACACGTGGAAAACCGTAGGTTTTTTTTTAAAAAACAAACTTACCTTGTGAAGCACGGGAGTGAGATGAGGACGGTTAAATCAAAGTGCCACGTCATCCGTTTAAAATACAAACAAAAAACTTGGGCCCACCAGTAGCCCACCCAATCCCGGTGGGCCCGCCCGACACCCCACGCCACAAGAGCCGAGAAGCAGATTCCGCCGGCCGGCGATCAATCACCACCGTCGACAACCCACGAACCGGACCGCCTCCCCGATGCAAACCGCTTCACACCGCCCAAACCGGGCGGTTCGATCTCCACGCTCTTCCTCGGATGAGATTCCGCCGTTAGTGCGTCGATATTCAGCGCGATCTTATCGGGCGGTTTAGTCGCCGGCAAGTCTCGGTTCACCGGAGCGGATGGTTTCACCGCCGGCGGTTTTTTCCAACTCTTAAAAAACGACCGGAAAGTCGATAAGAAGCCACTTTTTGCACGTTTGCAGTCCGGATTTTCCTTCGTCGGCGCCGGTTCGGATTTACGGCGGCGATTTCGCCACCGGCGACTCCGATCTCGCTTCGATCTCACTCTCCCCATACACGAAACCTTCGGCGACGATGGTTCGACGAGCGCAGAATCCGATTTCACGGCAGATCCAGACTGTTTAGGGAACAATCTAGCGTTTCCAGATTTGGAATTGCGACGATTCTTGGTATCGACAAAACAGGTTTTATGAAGTTTAGGGAGGCCAAGAATCGAGGCCTTGGACTTGAAATTCAACGAAAACCGCTGAGAATTGGAATTGGTAGCCGGATTCACACTCGGATTCAAGTTCGTCGAATTGGAACTTCCTTTCGTCGAATCCTTCCGCTCGAAGAAAGCGTTCTGATCTAACCAATCGTACTCCGCATCCTTCGAGAGCCAGAACGATTCCGGCGGAAAATCCGGCGGAACCTCCGGCGGCTGTTCCGTGAGTTCTCTGTTCTCGTCGTGATCTCCGTCTGCTAAGGCTTCTTCGCAGGCGATTTTCCGGTCGTGAGCGCCGCCGCCGGCGCAGGCGGAAACCAGAGTTTCCAGATCCACTTGCGGCATAGTGAACTCTACACAAATACAGATTGAAAAATAGAGAAAAAATTTTGTATGCAGAAAAAGGAAGGGAAAAATTCTACAGGTTGACCGGAGCACGGTGGCGCGTTGTCTCGACGGCGTTTGAAGATTTCAACGAAAAGAGAAAGATAAAGAGAGAGGCAGAAAAATGAAAGCAAATTTTTGCTTATTTTTCTTCCTTTCTGAATTTGGTACGGAAAGCGAAAGTTCAATGAATTATTATTATTTTTCATCATTTTTAATTATCTTTTTTAAACACTAACTTTTTTTTTTTTTAATCTTTTTCCATTTCCGGGTGTGGCTTATTCAAAATTCAAATGCTCTTTCTTTTTCCATTTCCATTGCAAGGATCCTCCTATCAAAATTACTTTGGTATATTAAAACACAACAAAAATCACCAAAAAGTATCTTCATCTCGATCCACAATTTTGATTGAGACCAACGCAGAGACGAAAAGTTGTGAATTAAGGATCTTCTATAAAGATCTGAGACTTGTTACGACCTCTCTGTTTATATGAATCATATAACACAACGTAAACTACCACTAAGAATTAATCGAAAATACTTTAGTCGACGTTAAAAGAGTTTTGGAGGTTAACTTTATCAGCATGATGACCATTGAGAACAAAAACCCACCAAAGATAAAGTGTAAGGAATTTTAAAACCGTAGAGGAACAAAGATTCCATCGAAAATAATGCTTATCCATCACAAAATTAGAATGTCATTTTATCCATCAACTCATCATCTAACCACAACTGAAAGCCACTAAAAACCAGGGTTTCTTGAGAAGGAATCTCTACACCAGAGTCTCCTCCAAAAGTTAACATAAACACAAATCTAGGCATAAAATGTGTCACTACTTCCGTAGAATGTCCAAAATTTATCTAACCCTTGAACATTCCAAATTAAAATTTTCATGATGATCGACAATAAAAAATCAATTTATTTACTTTTTTGTTTGTTTGGAGGAGTGTATTTGGATAGATAATTTTATTCGCAATTTCGCCCAACTTTACATTTGGATGAGTTGTTCTAAAAAAACGCTCGTATTAAACTCCCTTCATAAATCATCCTAATAAACACACATTAAGTATACTATCATTTTTAATACATCTACGTGTAATCTTTGATCTAATTGAGAGTTTTCTATTACACAACCAACTATAATTCTTCAACTTGAATTAGAATTTTGTGCTACAACCAATCATAACCACTAAATACAAATGAAAATTTTGTGCTACGACCACTTATAATTCTTTATCCGAATAGAATTTTTCTTACCATTATTCAAAACCTCTTGATTCAAGTTGTGTTTTTATCTCCACCAAACTCTTCACAACTATTATCTTTGTTTTCAAAAATCCTTATCCAGACATACCTCAACTCTTCTAAATATTTGTTTTTGCTCCTATAGTTGAAAATGATAATCATTTTGTTTTTTTTTTAAATTTCGTTACATCTCTTCGCCTAATATACACTCAATCGCCAACATGAGAAGTTGTTCAATGGTACTACTATATGCCCAATGACCATTGGTCTTCGATTCAAATTCCCCCACCCCTGATGATTGCAATCTCAAAAACAAAACTCAAAAAAAAAAAAAATCACTCAGTCAATCAGTTTGACTCCCATGAATATTACTATATTCATATACATTATATCATCTATTTATTTAAGCAATTGAAAAACAAACTAATACCAAGAATAGACATTTTTTAGGAATCATGTAACTAATTTCAAGATTGGACTAAATTAAAGATGTTAAAAGCAATAAAAAAAACAATTTAAACTGTTCAAAGATGGAAATAAGATCAAATAATATTTAATTATTGCATTTAGGGTTTTTTTATATATAGATAATTAAGCTAACTGAGTTGATGAAATTTAAAACTTTTTTTTAGATAGAATAGTATAAACTTTGATTTAATACATCGAAGGGGTCAGTAACATAATAGTTTCATTATTTGGTAGTAATTCAGTTCAATACCAAATTCACGAGTTCGATTTTGAAAATTAGTATTTGATCCTAATTTATTTGACAGTAGTAGTACCATTTGTGTAGAGTTTGTAGTCCTCTCTTCCACTTGTACTAAAAATAGTTATAAAGTCAGTTTTCCTTCTCCAACTTTAATTTTCAAACGTTTTTTTTTTAATATAGTTTAATTGATTAGATTCGTTGTTTGGGGTTGGCAGGTTGGTTAATACTTACTGAACGTTTGGTCCATCTAACTCAACGGCTCCCACATTGTTTCTTTTTTTTTTTTTGAGAAGACCACATTGTTTCTTTTTAGTTTCTATAGTAATTATTTTATAATCGTATTCTCAAATTATATATATTTTTAATGTTTATTACTAATTTTAGTAATATATTTAATACAAATTTTTTAAAATATATAAGTAATGTCTATATTAGAGATGTTTACGGGGGCAATTAAGGGAATGACTCCTGTGTCATAATCAATTTTTTTCCTCGAAAAATTCACTATTTTTTTTTAAGACGAAAGTTAGTGATCAGGCAAATGGAGAATACATTTCTAATTTTTGCTAAGCGTGCAAAAAAATATTTCTCCTTACCCACTCTCTCATTCCTATCATAAACGAAAATTCTTTGGAATGGTGGATCGAGGATAAATAGATATCCTAAAATTATATATAAGATTTTGAAAAATTTCCCTTTAATTAATCTTCTCTAAAAAATAATATTACGTTTGAAAAACTACACATTATGTATGGATAAAAAGATTAAGGTTAAATTTTCTACTTCACCTACCATTCTTAAGTATATTGTTGACGATAGATAAAAAAAAAAAAAAGTATATTGTTAACGACAAAAATCTGCAATGACACGATCTATACTTGTTTTTTTTTTTTTTTGAGAAACATCTATACTTGTTAATTAATTCAGATATTATTTGATTTTAAAAAGAAAATCAATTAATTAATTCATATAATATTGAAATTTTGCTGGTAAAACTGTGGGGTTTTTAATCTCCTTCTTTAAAAAAATAAAAAATAAAAAATCTCATAGTTTGCTGATTTTTTAATCTCCTAAAAATGTGTGTGTGTTTTTAATATCACTCAAAAAATTTAGAAAACTAAAATAAAACGAAGGGTCGGATAGAACTTTAGTATAAACAATGAGACCAGTTAGCGGCATACAGGGAGCTAATTAGATTAACTATGATATGATTGAAGATTACGATGATGAATGAATTATTGAATTTAAAAAATAATAAATAAATAAACTAAAAGCTTTTTTTTTTAAACAAGTAATAGCATTTTTTTAATACAAATGTTAAAACTTAAAGCCTTCATTAGATTTTTTTTCAATTATTTCTATAAATAGTACTTTTATTGTTCTTTTATCACATACTTTTTTTTAAAAAAACAAGTTCAACTTTGAACACTAGGGCCCTATTTTGGAAATGGTCTGATTTTTGTTTTAGTTTTCCAAATCTAAGCTTGGTTTCATTTAAATTCTTATCAAAATATTTATCCTATTACCATATCCTAACTTAATTAAAAAATTAAAATAAGTTTTTCAAGCTTTTGTTTTTTTTGGTAATTTCTTCTTTCTCCAAATTTTTAAAACGTAAATGGTGTTTGCTGGAAAAGAATGATGAAAATGATTATAAGATAATGATTATTTTATTAATTTTTGGGTCACCAATAATTTTTCTTTAATAATCTAATTTTTTTATAATCACTTCATAAATGCTTTTTTTCTCTTTTATAACCGTTTATCTTTTGTATTCACTATTTTATTTTGTTTATAATTATTTTTTTCACCTTACGACCACTAATAATTTTCCTATAATCAATGTCTTTATTTCAAATATTAATCATAAAATAATAGTTACTCAACAATATTAGTGTATGATCAAAAGGTCTTGGTTCGAATTCTCCATTCAATTGTTGTAATGTCAAAAAAAACAAAACAAACATAATGATAATAATTTTACTCTATAATCATTATCTTTTGTATTTTCTCCTACTTTTCATTATTTTCATTTTCATTCTTGTACTCTATCTCTCTACCTACTCCGACATAGTTTATTTCCTTTTTTAGGATAAGAACTAAATTATGTGTATTGGAGGTGAAAATGGGTTGGGTTGAAGAAAGTTTTCAACTCAACCCAAATTTTAGAGTTTGTCGTTTTTCCAACCCAACCTGATCCAAACCTTATATTTTGGTTTGAGTTGGGTGTCATCGGATTCATCAATACATTGTAAATACAAATATTTATTTTATCAAATTAGTCATACACTGAATTTAACACAAAATACAATTTTCAATCATTATCAAATCAAATTAATGAAATAAATTTAAATATTAAATATACAAAATATTCAATAAAAAGCCACCTACTATTAGTCTTATCATCATCATTCATATAGAAGATCAAACTATATAACATAAAACAAATAGATAATTAAAAAAAAATAGATGACATAATTATTTATGTATAATTTTTATCATGATCGATTATAAAGACTTAAAAAAATGTTTAGAAAATGTTAAAAAAAAAGAGTCTAACCATAATAATTAAATAAAATAAATATACATATAATAGAAATGATTAAATAACATAATAATTATGTTATAGGTAAAAAAAATATTTTTTAAATAAAGAATAAATTCGGGTTTGTTGAATTGGATTGAGTTAATTTTAGGTCGGTCCTTGACTCAACTCAACTCATAAAAATTTAATAATTTTGAACCTAACCCAACTCATTTATGTATTTAACCTATCCAACACATTAAATTGAGTGAGATGGTTTGAGTTACTCGAATTATGTGACTATTTGAACACTATGGGGGTGTTTGTTTGACATATTTAGGTAGTTTTTAGGTTAAAGAGTTATATTGATGAGTTATATTGAGTAGTTAAAAATTTAGAGTTGTGCGTAGTTAAAAATTTAGAGTTGTGCGTAGTCTGTTTGTAGAGAAGTTATAGTCAAAATCTTGTTTTGATGTAGATTTAAAATGAATAGTTATTTTTAGTAGTTAAAAAAAGAAATGATTAAAAATGAGTGGTTAAAAAAATTATTTTGATTGATTTATAAGGAATGATTAAAAATGAATAGTTAGAAATGAAAATTATTTTCAAAAATAAAATTAAAGAGAATTTGTAAAAACTCGTTTGAACATAAAAGAGTTAATAAATCTTAAACCTAACTCATAACTAAAAATGTCAAACAAACAGCCCCAATGATTTCTATTTGATTAGATCTCTTCAATAAATAAATATACATATATTAAAAAAAAATTAAACTGCCTTTCTCATGTGAAATGACAGTGAAATTAACAAAGTACGGTGAAGATGAAAAATATCATTTCCTTGTGATTCCCAAGATCGCAATGTTGTACTCTGAAATAGTTTTCATGGTTCCATTATGGGCATAAAAGTGCGTGAACTTCTTGTCGCGTAATTTCTGCAGCCAATAAAAAACCTTATTTTATTTCATTACGATCCACACAAAATTTATTCAATTCTGAAACCTAATATTATTTATTGTTCACACAGCTCAATCAAATAAATATCGTTATTGGCAATATTTATTTTTATAATTTAATTTAATTTACCTCATTTCGTACATTTAACCTTTCAATTTGATTTTATGATTTGACATAATTCAGTATAGTATTAAATTATGAGGTCATGAATTAGAGACTAAAGACATGTTTGGGGAAGGGAAAGGAAATGAGGGAAGGGAAGGGAAGGGAAATGTAGGGAAGTTGGAGTAAATTAGTGTTTGGTGGAAAGGGAAAAAAGTGAAGTGGTAATAAATTTATGTTTGGTGAAAAGGGAAAGGAAAGGAAGTGTTGTAATTTTTTAAAAATAATAGATATTTATTGTTTTTTAATGTAATATTCATAAAATATCATTTTTTAAATTTATTTTATTTATTATTTAAATAAAATTTAAAATTAAGTTTAAAAATTCAATTCAAAATGCGTTACACCAAAAGAAATATATATTAATTTAATTATTTTAAGTGTTTATATCTTGAATTTATATGAATATGTATTTTCATATATTTATTAAAAAAAATGCACGAGTTAGAAAAAATTGATAAATAATACGATAAATATTTATTAATATATATTTTTATACAACAAATTTCAAATGCATGATAAAAATCAAATGTATAAACACTAACAAATATTATTTAATGAACCATATATATTTAAAAAATAAATGATAAATATTACACTTTAAAAGGAAAAAATATACACATAATAAATAAATATAATAAATTAAATTAAATTAATGAATGGTTCAAAGTTAACAACTTTAATTCTTGATTTGTGGGAAGTTAAGGTTCCAAACTTAATTTTGATGATTTAATTTGAATAATAACATACCAAAATATAATTATAAAAATATTAAAATAAAATTAAAATAAACACTTAATTTCAATTTAAAAGATGGCTCATTTTATTTTATTATTACTTAATGAAAATTTAATTTTTATATATTTAGATCGTTGCCATTATCCAATAATTAAATTTGGTAATCAGATAAAAACAATTAAATTATCTGATATTTAAATTGATAAGCATTACCAAAAAATTGAAGGCAAAATTCAAAAAAAATAAATAAATATATATATATATATATATAATAATAATAAATTTGATTAGAAACAAAAAAATGAAGATAATGAACTCTGTGTATAAAAAATTTTAAAAGTAAAAAATGGACTAAAAAACAAAAATTGCCCAAAAAAAGAGGGTGGGTTATCCCTTCCCAAGAAATAATCTAGGTGGCCAAATACTGAAATAAAATTTCTCTTCCCTTTCCAGTGATAACTAAAGGGGCCAAACATGCACTAACATTCTCAAAATTCCCAAACAGAATGAAAAAAATGTTAATTAGGATAATTAAATTCATCTTAATCTATTGATTCAATTTTTTGTTGATTGTTGATTTAACATAATTTAATATGTTATTAATAATTATTAATAAATTAAAAACATTAAAATTATTTACTCATTATCTATAATAACAGTGTGATTTAATTATTTGATTGAGCAAAAACCTATATCATTTAAAAATGAATAGTCATTTTGTATGTCTCTAATAACAGTGTGATTACCAATGACATGAGCTAAATTTTAGGTTTTGTCAAACCATAAAAATTAAATCATAATTTTTAAAATTATATAAACTAAACTTTAACTTTATCCAAATTATAGTGACTAATTTTTTTTAATTGTATTTTTGGGATGCAAACAAAATATTCTACGTTGGTTAAATGAGAGGAAAATCATGAGTATATAAGTGATGACAACCATCTCCATTGATATGAGACCCAAAAACAAAGATATGAGGTTCTAAATCCAAAGTAAACAATATAATATAAATGTGGAGATTCGAGTACGGTTGTCGTCCTTATTATGTGTATTATATATAGATTAACACATTTAAGTTGAAATATTGTCAATCTTGTTCATTTTATATCATTAATCTAATTTATTAATTTAATATAATGCTCCTGTTTTGGGTAAAAATTTGATGCACCTACACCAATGACAATAAGAAAAATGAAGTACAAAAAAATGAAGACAAATAAAAATCAGTCACATAACCATAAACCAAATCATGAATTATAATTAGTGAGTGAGAAGACTAATGTTAGGAATAAAACTTGAACTTGAGAAGTTCAAAATATAAAGGTTTGGGCTCACAAAAACATGTAAATTAAGACAATCCTACTTTAATTTATTTATAAAAATAAAAGACATATGATAATATCTCGATTCTTCGATTAAAAAATTGAAGGCTTAAAATAAAATTAGTGTAATCAAATAAGGTCCTACGGAATCAATGATCGAAGATCTTGTCTAATCTGACGGTCCACACTCCACCTCGTCATCATCCATCATCTGTTAAAAAGTCAAAATCACATACGATTTCCATATCAGAATTTTCTTGATCAAGTTCTTTAAAATGAGACCAAGTGCACCGGATCCCAACCTTCACAAGGGGACAGATGGGGATGTTAATTAAGACAAAAAACAAACAATTTTATGTATCGATTAAGTTAAACCTACCATGTGGTTCTTCCAATCATTTCTCTTCCAATCTTATCTTTTGTTTCCCTTCTCATATTTCTCATTAATAATTTCACCAAATGTAGGTGTGACACCACAATACTTCATTTTAAATTAATTATATATCTCTTTTCTTATTTTTCAAAATGGAAATTTTCACACAGATAACTATTTATTATATTGTTAAAAAAGTTCCCTAATAATAACATGAATAAGAAGAAAATTGCTCAGAAATTAAAGAAAACAACAAAATAGAGAACACAAGTATTTACGTATCACACATAATTCTTTCTCCGACATCAATTACATAAATACTCTCTTCAAAACTTAGAATTTTATACCAAACTTAAAGTGTTTTTAACTGAGATGTGAAACCAAAGTCACATGCTTATTTTATAGTGCTTGAAGCATACCACTTCCTTACATTTTTTCAATATGAGACAAGTCACTTCTAATATTTGTGCTTAAACCCAAAAAAAATCACTTTTGCAAGATATTTGAAGAATCCACATCTTGTGCTGAAACATTGTCTTCTTTGACAATCATAATCCTGAACTTGAGAATTATAACATACTCCACAATAAAGTATAACACTTGAAATCTCACACTTCAAGATTTTTCTTCTTCGTCACATGTCGATACATCTTGCTGAAATTTATAGTGCTACTTTCACCCTACTTGGCTTAATGGGAAGTTTTTCATGCATGGACATAACTTTCACCACACACCTTGCATATATAACCGCCAAGTCAATGCATGCAAACTTGTGGAATCGCAAACATCACATTCTCCACCATGACAAAACAGACATACCATGAGGATGATTTCTTTCTTTCTTCAGAGGGAATAATCATCTCCTCTAGCAAGAGAGACAACATCAACATCCGAACCCAAACCCTCTGACGAACTTGCTCTGTTAGGATAATTTTCTTCCATATGACCAGATTGTCTGCATTTTCAGCAATTTTTCATTATCTCCACAAAGTCTTTCTTCTTTATCATTATCACCATAATCACGTTTTTCAAAAATTACTTTTGTCATTATCCTCATAGCTACTTTTTATTCTCTCTCCAACAACTTTTCATACATCATATCACTATTTTTCACTCTCATCATATTCATTATTTTATTTTCCTCATAATCATTACTTTTATCCCAAATACAAATAATCATTCTCACCATAATCATTATCTTCACCCGAAAGACAAATAATCGTTCCCCCATAATTATTCTCCTCCATGTTCTTATTTTCATTCTCATTCTCCCCTTAATCATTACAATTCTCCTTGCCCCAAACACACCCTTAGTCCTTTTATTTTAGAAGCCCAACATCTTGGTCTTCTCTTCAAATTCTTGTGTAATCGATATTGTATCAACACATATCGAACTTGTGCTTGCCACAAACCGACGATCATCCATAAAATTTATCTACCCCAAACTTCACCAAATTCATAAAGCTCCCCATTTATAATTTAATCCTAGAAAATCTGCAAATAATGAACAACACTATTCACAACACTCATCTCTAACTTTTTTCGAGAATTCTTTTATGATATAAAAACTCAGAAAAAAATGCAACCACAAAACATACTTAGAAATTCAAAAAATTGATTACCTAAAAAGCTCACACGAATAAGTATCAAAATACTAAGAAATTAAAGGAAACAAAAAAATACAAGTATTTACGTGGAAAAATTTCAAACTAGAGAAAAAAAAACCGTAGATAGAAATAACTTACAGTATGTGACAAATTGTTATAATCATACATAATTCTCTCCCCGACCTCAATTACATAAACACTCTCTTCAAGATTATAGTACTCTCACCATTCGTCTCATTCTCCATAAGAGAATACAAATGGAATTTGACTAGAGTCAATATACCATGTTTTAAGTGCTTATAACTAAGATGATTTGAAACCCAAGTCACCATGCTCCTTTTATAGTACTTGGAACATACCAATTTCTTACATTTTTCCGATATGAGACAAATGTTTGGCCAAAATCCAATAACTTTATACTTATCTTATGCTCTCCCTTGTATTTAGATAATCATGAACTACTAATAAAGAATAACAGTTTAGTTTATAAGTGTGTATTTATGAATAAAGATGTAATTTAATTAAAAAATAAAAATAAAGATGTATTTGAATTTTTTATTTTCTAATTATTATTAATTTTTTAAACAAAAACAAAAAACGAAAAACGACATGCTTTTATCTATTGAGATTGATTAAATTGAGGTGATTCAACTTCATTAATGGAATGAAGATTTTAGATTTTTAATTTTATTTTATTTAAATAATAGCTTATAGTTTACAAAGATTCAAGATAAATTTGAAGATGTTTAAATCGTTTAACATTAGAACTTCATTAAGATTAACAAGAATCAAATAGTTTTGTTGTAGTGATGCTAATGTGATGAGATTCTGAAAAATATCAAAAGTAAAAAATTACATGTTAATTCATTGGTTTGAAATCTAGTTCGGTTTCTATATTTCAAAATTAAATATTTTTACTCAACATTTCAATGATACTTACTTTTAGTATTTGAGTGGTTTTTTTTTTTAATTTACTTTTATAATTATTTGTTTACTAAATTAAATTAGCATGAAAATTAAAATAATTATTTCATCATATATTAAAATTTAAAATTAGTTTGCATATTATTTTAATCAACATTATTTTAAACAACTAGCAATTTTGTTATTTAATAAAATAAAAATGAATATTAAAAATAAAAATGTTCAATTTTGAAACGTAAATATCAAATTTAAACTAAAGCCGGAGGATTAGAAAAAATATCGTCCCCCTATTTAAAATATCTACCCACTTTATTTAGTGTTCGGAAGGTGAAAATACATTAAAGAAGAAGATGCATGGCTACTCGAGAGTCATAACCATCTTCTTCTTCGTCACTTTTTTTCTCCAAGTTTTTTTTTGGTTGAAACATTTTTTTCCCCTTAAGTTATGCAATAATACATCAAAAAAAATAATTTGACAAATTTCCACTTAGAGGACATATCTTCAACTAATAAATAAAAAAGTTAGAATAAAATTGTTTTATGAAATTCCTGATATCACTAGTTACATTAATTTAATTGGTAATAAATAAAATATATTAATTCCATCGGATGAGATTGATGATTCTCAAAAGTAGGGGTGAACAAGAGTTGGGTTGGATTGAAGAAGTTTTCAACTCAACCCAAATTTTCTGATTGGTCATTTTTCTAACCCAACCAAATTTTATATTTTCGAGTTGAGTTGGGTTGAATCATCGGGCTCATCAATACATTGCAAATATATATATACTTTTTTTAAATCAAATTAGACATATTTTATACATAAACAAAACACAATATCTAATCATTATCATATCAAGTTAATAAAATGATACAAATATTCAATATGCAAAAAATTTAATCCAAAGTCACTCATTATTAGTACTACTATCATGGTTCATATAAAAAAATCTCAACCATATAACATAAAACAAATAGATAATTAAAACAATGTAAATAGATGTCATAATTTGGTTTCCTTAAAACGGATAGATCACTAAAACCAACAAAACTAGATGACATAATTTAATATATATTTTTATCATTATAATCTTAAAAAAAAAATTAAAAAACATATTGAAAAATAAAAAGTCTAACAATAATAATCAAATAAAATAAAGGGCTTCTGACAACAATAGACCAAATGAAAAAAAAAATTACCGGCGTGTTCAAAAAAACAAAGAATTACAAAAGTAATCTACCGTTTGATTAAAAAAAAATAGTTTTATAGTGAAATTACATAAATATCCTCCACTATAAACCAACTTTTACTAAAATAGAAAAGCACTATATTTTAGGAAAAAAAAATCTCTCAAATTATGGACACTTTTCAACTTCTATTTTCAACCCAAAATTATCTACTTACAAATGTCCAATAATAGAATTTTATGTGAGATACACTATTTCTTTATTAATGATAATTGTTTTTTATTTTTTCAAAAAAATCTAAAATCTTTCAATCATGTATTAATAAATAAATATGCGAACAATTGGAGTAAGTTATGTAATGTATTAGCAATTCTAAAATATATTAATATTATTATTATTTTTACTTAGGCAAATATAAGTACCTTATTAATATCTGTTTTTTTGAAAAATTATTAATATCGTAATTATAATTAAGTTATCTTAAATATTTATGTGTATTTATTGCACAGATAAGTATTAATTCATCATATTATAAATTTATTTGTATTGTGTGTGGATTATTTGACAATGATTTTACTATAAATACAAGTATATATAATTTATATAGCTTAGAAATTAAATAAACCAAACAACTCGAACGACTCTAGAAAAGAAAAGCAAAGTAGAGATGGTATGGTATTAAAGAAATGTTCAAGATTCCATTATTTAATAGTGCATTAATAATATGTCGGTAGTGTATCTCAATATGTTATGGACTTTATTCAAATGACTTTTTTTTATTAAAAAATTAAAATATAATAGTGAAAATAAATTAATAATTTAATATTAAAAAACATTGAAAAATACTCTCAATGCCTTAAAAAAAATATTAATAGTTGTATTCATAATAAATACAGTATTTATCGATTTAATAAGTAACCATTAACTAAGCATAATAAATACAATATTTATCGATTGAACATATACAAGTATTCCACATGTATGTTGTTACAATATTTATAATAGTTGTACTATAGTCATTAATACTTTTTTTAGATACTCATTAATACAGTGTTATGTATTAATACGACAATTAGTGTTGTATTAATAATACAGTATTATGTATTAATATGATAATACAATATTATGCACTATTAATACAGTATTAAATGTATTAATAGAGTACGAAACATATTAATACGTTTTACTACTCCATTATAAATATTTTTAATACAATATTGTGTGTCATTAATACAATATTACAATTAATAACATGACAAATGTTGCTAATTTTTTTAAAAAGTGACTATATTTATAATTTTTTATAAATTTTACTAATCTTGTAAGTTTTTTAATCCATAAATCGTTGTTATTAATACTAAATGTATTCCATTATTAATACGTATTATTAGTAAATATTTTATCTCCGCATAATATAATACTATATTAATAATACAATATTATGCATTATTAATATTTATAATACATAATATCATTGTGAGTTAGTATTAATACAATAATAATAATAATGCATAATATTGTATTATTAATACAGTATTATGTATTATAAATATTCATTAATACAATATGTATTATTAATTCAGTATTATATCATTAATACAATATTATAAATTATTAATACATGTAACTATGATTGCTAATTTTTTTAAAAAGTGACAATTTTTGTAATTATTTAATGAATTTGACTAATCTGGTATAAATTTCTTTTATTAAGAAACTAAAATATATTAGTGAAAATAGTTTAATAATTCAATATTAAATGATATTGAAGAATACTCTCATATCTAAATACAATATTAATAATAACATTATTTAAAATAAATACAATATTTATCGATTTAAGGTTGAACATATACAAAGATTCAAGAATTATGTTAATATTGTATTTGCATTTATAATCATTAGTATTATTATAAATACTCATTAATACAATATTTTATATTATCAATACCGTATTATAAGAACATATTATTAATACAGTATTGTAAGAAAATATTATTCATACCAAAATATACTTTATAAAAGATAAAAGTAAGTTCAGCTAACTATATAATTTTGAAAATTGTAAAAATAATAATTTTCTATTTTTTCATGAATAAAAAAATTGGAATGAAAGGACTAATTAGAAGTCAAAGTATTGTAAAAACAAAAAATAGTGTTCTTAGTTGCAATCAAACCTATTTAAAAAAAATTGTAAAAAAAAAGCCTATTTAAAAAAAAGAAAAAAGAAATTTGCAAATAAATGGTTTTGATTCAAAAAATGAAAAATGAAAATTTGAGGTATAGCACAAGGCGGAGCTTTTCCTTCCAATTTTTGTTTGGTCCTCTGCCAGGGGTGAAATGGGAATAAAATAATCTGTATTTTAATTAATTATAAATAGAAAAATAAGATTGCAATTGATATAGAATTTACCTACATTTGTAAATATTTTATAAAAGTAGACTATCTACCACAATTTCCCTAAAATAAATATACATATAATCTAAATAATTAAATAACATAATAATCATTTTATAGATACAAAAAATATTTTTTAAACTAAATAATAAATTTGGGTTGGTCGGGTTGAGCTAATTTTAGGTCCATCCTTAATCTAAATCATTAAAATTTTATGATTTTGAATTTATTCCAAAAATATATTTAACAAACTCAAACTGTCAAATTAAGTTGAGTTGATTCAAATGACTTTGAGTTATTTGTTCACCCCTCCGTAAAAGATAGCGATGGGCCATCAAAAGTTAGACAAATTCTATCCATGGGGCCATGAAAATACTCTTTTACGAAGTCCATGAATTAACGAATAGTTTTTGACCACGTGTTACACCTACATGCATAGCCTTTGCCCTACCAAAAATACATATTTTGATTAGGACGTTTGCGACATGACGACATCGAAATGAAAAGTGATTTCACTTCAAAAATTAAATAAAATAGCCAGTTATGGAGTTGGTTATGATATTGGAAGTTAATATATTTCAACTTCACAATAATATTCGAGTGTAAAAATTTTCACTTGATCTCTTTCATTATTTTGAGAGTTGTAGTATCTTTTATAGATAAGATTTGTTGGACTATAAAAATAACTTTTAATCATTAACTTCCGTTAATTAACATTTTGTTTAATAATTTAAACTTAACTATTTGTACTTCTAACGGGCTATTTGTTTGACATATTCAGTAGTATTTGAGTTAAGGAGTTATATTAAGTAAATAAAAATTGAAATTTGTGTAAAAAATTCGTTTAGATATAATTTTTGTGTAAAAAAGTTATAGTCAAAACCTTGTTTGAATGTAGATTTAAAAATGAATAGTTATTTTTAGTAATTAAAAAAGAAAGGATTAAAAATGAATTATTCTGATTGATTTAAAATGAATGATAAAAAATAAGTGGTTAGAAATGATTGAGTAGCTATAAATTAATGATAAAAAATAAATTGTTAGAAATGAGAATTATTTTTAAAAATAATAATGAGGAGGAGTTAATAAAAACTCGTTTGGATATAAGTTTTCGAGGAGAAGTTAGTTTTAAATATGCCAAACAATAGCCCATAAATTTTTAAATATTTGTAAAAATTTATTTTTGATCTATAAATTTTCATGTTTGAGTTATTTAAGGTTTAAACTTTTAAATGTACAGTTTTAATCTTTAAATATTTTCAAAAAAAAAAGAAAAGAAAAAGATAGATCTATTATTATCATAATTTGAAAACAACTAATTCATTCACAATCACGAAAAGAGTTCTTACGGTCCTTGTGCAGAGCAAAGTCACCATGAAAGGAGAGAGATAACTCCTTAAAAAAAAGAAATCTCAAATCCTCACAAATGGAGATGGCCAAATTAAAAGAGTATGAATAGAGTAATACACTGATCTAGATCAACAACCCCTAAGAGGTGTAGTTAACCATCATTTAAACAAGCTAACTATTCTGCGACAATGATCCCAGATCCCAACTCCAAATGGGAAAGATTAAGCTCCCTAGGTTCGAACTTACAATCACCACGCCTAGGGAAATCGTATAGCTCCACAATTCGGGTAAGACATCTAGGTCATTGATCCAGCCATTCAACGATCTAGATGAAAACTTCCCTTAATCTTGCACATGTCTGTTAATATATCACTACGGTACCCAACCGAAGTAACGTGGTTGGCACGATAATACCTATTGTTGAGATCTCAATTGTCCCACATTGGAAAAGTGGGGAGTCCAACATCAATATAAAAGAGATATGAGTTACTCCCCTCATTACCAATTGGTTTTGAGGTGGAACCTCATATTCTCTAATACCTATATCATATGACCCGATATACACTCTCAGAAAAATCACCTAGATTATCGTCGTAGCACCGTCTCTAAAGTAAAGGAAAATGCATATGAGCTCATGGGTGCGATCCGAGCAACACAAGTTTCACACACCAACAAATAACAGTCTGCCTTTCCCAAACTACCATATCCTCAGTATGCCCGTTCGTCAAAGACACTAAGGCCAAAATAAAAAGAAGTACTAGATCCCTTTTAAACTTCCAGAATTGAACAAATAGTTGTAAACTTTCCATGACCCAACTTGCAATGCTTTCGTGCACATAACCTTTTACTAAAACTAGCCGCCCACCCCCTTCAACTAATGAATTACCTGTCCACAATTGAGTCACTACTAAATCTCTAACTTTACTATCCATCTTATGGTCATCCTCTTTTCTTCGAGAAAATTATATTTGACTGAATAAAGTTTTTTTTTGAAACAAGGAGTAAGGGCTTCACATGTTAACATATCAAATATCTATCATAACCACACTGTCAAATTAGAGCAACTTCTATAACACACTTCAAATCAATCCATTTAAGTTTCACACTAACATGTGTACATATATTCATCAACACAACCTCCTTTGCTTCATACCAGATTGTACCCATAACAAGAAAATACACTAAACATATAACCACAATAATAAACAATGCATAAAGGTACATTAAGGAAAAGACCCCTTAATTGTCCCCAAGGGATGACATAGTGGTTGAAAACATAGGCTCTGGGAGTATGCTCCCCTCAAGGTCCCATGTTCGAGACTCAACTGTGACATTACTCCTTCGATGTCTCCCGGTACCTGGCCTAGGAACGGGCGTAGTTACCTTTGTTTCAAAAAAAAAAAGAAAAAGGAAAAGATCCCTTAACCTCTCACAAATCTCATCATGCCTACAAGAACATACAACGAACACCAATCTTCCGACGCTTGTGTCGACCTTTCAACACCTCTATCTCTCTTGTCGCCACTGGCTATGCAATAAGGCATGTATGCCCTATTTCCCTACCAATCCAATAATGTATGCATACCAGCTCACCACACTGGCGACAATTATCTCGATCACGTCGTCTCTCTTACTTCCACCACTTACGACCTTCTCAATCTCGACTCCGATCGAGCAAGACGTGCCGATGGATTCGGGTTTCAGAGAGGAACTGAAGGGGGTTGACGGGGAGCAAGGAGGTGAGAGTTCCAGTGGTTTTTGTGAAGGGGCGGCAAAGGTGTTGAAATTGGAGGAGGAGGATGAATTAGAGGCTCTGTTTGATGGGATTCCGACCGCGGATGACGGCGGCACGTGTGGTGGATGCGGCGGCGTGAGGTTTGTGATGTGTGGGGATTGTAATGGAAGCTGTAAGGTTTTGGATCAGATGAAGATGAAATGTGGTCGGTGAAGGATTCATGTCCTAAGACAAATCCCAACAATTACTAAATATAAATAGGAATTATTATGGGAATAATAATTAGAATTATTATGGAGATAATAATTAGTGTATTTTAGTAATTAATAATTACTTGCTAGAGAATAATGATTATAGTTAGACTAATTTGATTGGTCTAATAACTAAAATATCTAATTCCTAAGAGGTCAAACATAAAGCAATGGGTTGAACTAAATATAAAGCCCAAAAGGTTTTATATTTGATGGAAATTAAGAGTACGGTGGGTTTTGGTTTTTTCTACCGCCTAACCCTAAATATATATGGGATCAGAAGAAATGAAACGAAGTTTTTTTTTCCATCAGATAGAAAATCCCTAACCCTATAGAAATTGTTTCCTGAAATTCCGATTTTTGCATCTATAATTTCCTACAGTCGGTGCAATGAAAATGAATTGATTCACTGTCCCATTTGTTCTTCAAAGTTTTTATCAACCTAATTTGGTTTTTTATTATTTATTTTTTTATATTCTTTTTTTTTTCTATATATATAAAAATAGAGTCAAAATGGGTTCTAAAGTTTTTAAAGACTTTTTGATTGTTTGTACTTTGCTTTTCTTTTAACTAGCCTTCATGGTTTGTATTAATTACCTACATTCTTTTAATTCAATAATATTTGAGGATGAATCTAATTGGCTTAGGCACGATTGGTTATCAGGTGTGATCCCTGGAATCGGTATTTGTAAATCTCTCTTCCACAACTTGTATTTTTTTGAAAAAAAATAATGTCACAAGTAAGTCTCGAATATGAGACCTGGAAAGAAACATATATTAAAAATCCAAGTTTTCAATCATGGTGTCATTCCTTGGGAACACAATTGTTTTTAGCTCTACATAATTTTTTTTTTAAAAAAATTAAAGGTAGGAGACTTGAACTTGTGATTCCTAGTATAATAGTTCACATGTCTCGAGGGGTAGTCTAATAGTTTAGGTTAAAGATGTCATAACATATTTTCTTGAGACATTTCCTTGTTCAAGGTCGCTAGAAAACACTTAAACTAGAATACACTTCGACCAATAATATCCGAGTATAGGAGAGCAAAGCTTTGATCTCCGAATTTTCAAAAAAAAAAAAATCTTATAACTCATCACTAAATTATTGTTCTCATTGACTATCCTACTCTATTTCTGTTGAATTAAAATTGATGATGCCTAATAATGTTTATGCGATTTTTGGTACTTCTGCTCTTAAATAAATGAGAGTCAAATACCAATTATTGAAATAGAACCCCCAACCATAATGTTGAACTAGATTATCACCAAATAAAAAAAAAATCATCAAATTATCGATTTTTTTTATATTTTAAGCAATATCAACTGACCACCCAAAAAAACAAAATGAAACAATATCTCAAACTTAGGAACCAAAAGACAGTATCTCAAAAAAAAAAAAAAAAAAAAAAAAAAAAAAATATATATATATATATATATATAAATATATAAAGGCAATTCCAAAGACGCATGAACTAAAATTTACTATTATTAAAATATTACAAATAATTAATTTTAAAATATAAGAATCAAATAGAAACCCGCCTCCAAACATAAAGAACTAAAAATCTATTCCCACTAAGCTATAAACCTAAGCATAGTTAAACTTTGACCGGTTAAAAAATGCTCTCCATTCTCGATTCAATTGTCTAAGGTTCAGATTCCCACCTAAACTCAAAAACTTTCAAATTGCTAAAGAAAATTGAAAACTGAGTTTGACAATATATTGTCTTCAGCTAAGAGATCATAGTTGGGTATCAGTTTGAGACCACATATCCAAATTCAAAACAAACATGACTAACATATCAACAGAATTCTATGCACTTCAATGCATTCAATAGATCAAATCTCAGACCCTTTCAAAAAATAAAAAAGATTAAATCTCAGACGCTTGAGAAGAACATGAAGAAATCGATAGCGACTTAGCATGTCAAGGAAGGTAAAGGTGAAGGTGAATATCAGATGAACAAGGGTTTGAACTCCCCATTAGCAAGCTGACATAGTTGATTCAAGGTTGATGTATCTGCAAATAGGGTAGAATCAAGAATTTAGATTGCTACTTGAATTCATAATACTTTATTATTGGCAGATCTATTCATAACTCGTCATACAAGGGGAGGAAAATTTCCCACATCATGGCTAAACAAACTGTTAAGAATACATGAACTAACTTGGATTGATTTTACTGCACCCCTCGATCTTGTTGGTAGAGGCTTGGGGTCTCTTGAGGTCTCAAAAGTATGCAATTTTGGAAGTTTCAAATTCAAATCACACAAGCTAACTAATTGTAAAATTCCTTGTCTCTTGGGTCTCGACCTTGGGATACAAATACCGATTCCCAGTTATCAAAAAAATAAAGTTCCACTTGCTACGAACTAAAACTGTAATCAATTTTTTTTCCCACTTTTGTGATAAACTGCAGAGGCATAATCCAGATCCCAAACTTATGATCAGGGCGCCAGATTTATAAGCTAAGTTCTTTTAGAGAATATGAAATCATAACTCAATACTCCTTTTTACAAAATCTAGAATTAACAATCATCATCAGCCAATTCAAAGAACATACATAATCTTCAGATGACATGTATAGAGTATTGGTACCATACAGTTTCTCAAATGTCATTCTAGAATAAAAATAGATGAAGAAGAGGGCATACCGAATGAGTCGCCAAAATTGGTCCAAACGTCAGCTCGTATCGATTTGTCGGTATCCGCAATGCCAATGACCTCAACAAACTTCGAAAGAGGAAAGGGTGGGGAGCCTTTCACAATAATCTGGTTGTCATCTGTCGATTTACCTTATATGACTCCGTTGCCTTCAGACTGCACCTGAATCGCTGCTCGAACTCTTCTTCCAACATATAGACGTAAAAGCTCAGCATTGACAAAAACTGATGGATTTGATGTATCCATCTAAAGATAACACAAGGAAGGATGTCCTTCAGAGATGGTAACCATTGAATGAAAAAGGAAAATCAACTTGTTCTATGGTTCCACCATGTTAGTCATGCTTGAAATTGTTTGGTTTAGCACAAAATCAGATATTTTTTTGGAGGAGTTTATATAGCTAGGAGACAGCATTTTCATTAGTACTGGTTGAGATATGTCTAGAATGGTTTAATATCCTGCAATTAGTTGGTTGGGAGTTTCGATCAGCAAGCGGGGGTCTCGTTGCCTAGTCAGTGGGTGGGGGTGCGGGGGCAACGCCCCTGATTCGCAAACGCATATTGCATTGTTGCAATGCATTCTGCATTCATTTAGTGCATCCCGCTTTTGCACTTGGCAGCGTAAACGCATCCCGTTTCTGTTGCACGTTCCGCATATGTTTATGCATCTGCATTCTGTTGCGCAATCTGTTTTTACGTTTACGCATTCTATAATAGGGTTTAATGAGAGTGCATATATAGACTTGAATTAAACCCTAGCCAATTATGATGATGACGTAGTTTGCTCTCAATAAAATTGTGTTTCCTCTCTACCTGTGGTCTAGCTAATACAACGTTAGTAAACCACGTAAATTGTTGTGTTGTTTTTTCTTTTTCTTCTACGTTTTTCTTTATCTTCGATTCGATTGTTGATTGCCGTTTCCTTTAACATTACTTTTCTTCCTCAATACAAAAGCCCAATGGGGGAGATCCAATCAATTACATTTGACATATATACTCTATTTGCAACGTACTAAAAATATTTATCAAATACCAAAGGCAAAACAGTTCTTTTTTTCTTTTTTCGTGGTTGTCCGAACCAGCTTATGTGCACTTCAATTGTTATCACGGCACAATAGTGTCTGACCCTACAACATTCAGATGTGAAAAAAATCAATAGAAAATTAATTCCAGAGTAGGTAACCACCATAAATTGAATCCATCACCTCTTAGTTACTTAAGATCTTCTTGATTATTCGTCTATTCCATGACAATTCCAAAGGCAGAACTAATAACAAACACTATACTCATGCAGTAGCCTCGTGGTCAGAGAAATCTAAGAGAGTAATGAGTTCAATATACATGATCACCATTTAAAAATTAATTTTGTATGGAGTTCTTGATATGCACATGTGATAGGCTGAAGCCGAGATACATATATGTACCCTCACAAATATTTATAAAAAAAAAGAGTAAGATTATGCATAATGGTCACTGAGCAGAAATTATTTTCATTCAAAAGAACGTGAATATAGCTTCGCGATTGTCCAATAATTCTCACTTCGAATACTATACTGTCTTACAGAACCAAATCAGGAGGCTACGGCGTCATCAGCGAATCCAATTCCGACTCAAACGATACAAAATTTTGACATAATTTGATTCTAATAAAACCTAATCGGACGAAAAGAGTAAAGAATCAGAAGAATTTCATGGAAAACACAGAAGCAAATGAGGAGAAGAAACTTTCAAATATTGGATCGGAGAAATCAAAAGAACATAACTACAGTACCTGATTCAGCGATTGGAGAGTTCGTAATAAATGGAAATGGAAATCGAATCGATCGAACAGTAAGAAGAAGAAGAAGAGCGCGGGTTTTTGAAAGCGGCAAAATTGAGGTAGGTCTTTATAAAGGGATCATCAAAGATCGTCTTCTTTCATCCGACGGTGGATGTTCAACGAACTATATCGTTTTCTTTTGCTTAAATGTTTATCAATTGAAAATTTTAGTTTTTGACAAAAAATGAGAATTTCGAAAGTTTTCAACATGGCGTTATGTTTCAGTATTTGGTTGTAAACTAGTTCAACAAACATCATAGGTTCGAGCTTGAGAATCGGTATTTGTCTCCCTCCTCAAATATGTATTCAAAAAAGAAATTGTGAAATAACCGTTAAATCTAGGGTTCAATTGAATGAATTTGAAAAGATTTTGAGATTTTAAGATATGCTCGTTTAGATTTTGAGACCGACACAACTATGTAGTGTGGCTAAATTTCACTTGCTTGTTATACAAAAAGATTTCAAATTACAGGTAAAAACTAAATCTCTATGATACAAACATTAAAATATAATTTATTCTATAATTTTTTTTCTTTTTTTTTTCTTTTATGATTTTATGTTTCGTCCCCTTTTTTCACCTAATTCATTTCTTAATTTTATCCCGAAAATATTAAAATTCTCGTTTTTTTTTCATTGAATAATATTTAAATTTCCAAATTTGGTCCATATAGATGTAATCATTTTCCAAATTAGTCTCTAAAACTTAAAAAAAAAAAAAAAAAAAATCTAAAATTTCAAAACCAGCGTAAATGCTTGAAGAAAAATATATTCTTTAGCTTTAAATTATTGTGCGCACTTCTAAAAAAAATAATTATAATTAAACAAAATGAAAAAACTAGATCTGAAACTCAATAACATTAAATACGAATGGTACAAAACCCGGCTAAATATATTATCAACATATTTGAATCCCTTCATCCTCAAATATTGATTCTGTACTAAAAAAAAAATATTTATATCCTGTGTTGTACGAATGTACTGGCTTCCACGAAGTAGATTTGCCTCCTCTCCTTCATCATGCTTTTCTAATTCACATTTGCATATTTCACAGTTGAACAATTCCTGTAATTCCTTTAGCTGCAGACTAGCAACTGAGCTGTGACATCGGTATCCGTACAATGATGCTCAAATCACCAACCCAGTTTTCAGCAATGCGTTATGGTTACTATCCAAAAGAGCGGAGCGAGGTAGCTCCCGCAGCTTCCCACCATCTAAAATGAACACTCGTTTCGCCATCATAACTGTTTCCAATCGATGAGCGATTACCAGCACCTATGAATTTATATACACTTAGTACAAATAATGTATGCAATCCGGGCAACTGTTAAGCTGAAGATCAAAGAACGAATAGACAATGATGCAAGCAAGATTAACAACTATAAAAATATCCCCCTCGTCTTTCTCGACAAGCTTTTTTTTAGTGAAAGACGAGATTTCATCCATACATTGTCAATTCGAATAGACTTTTAAAGGATTCTAGATTCAATAGGAGAAAGTTCCAACCAAATGAGTTGCAACCTACAAGGCGCGGCCTCGTTAGTAGATGTCTTATGTCTCCAAAGTATGTTCTCTTCGGAGTTGTTAATTTTGTATTTAAAGGAGCTATTACAAATGATTGTTTACAACTCCTCCTAAAAAAACACTTCCAAATGAGTTATTGCAACTACTCAAAATAACTATTCATTTCTAATAATTCATTTCTAGTCCCTCAATATAACTCATCATTTCAAAATCACTCATTTCTACAACCCCGTTACAAAAATACATATCTAAACGAACTATTGACAGCAACTCTACAAAAATACACATCCAAACGAGCAATTGTCTACAATTCCTTTTAAAAAAATTCACATCCAAACGAGCTATTACTATAATCTCAATTTTCAATCACTCAAAATAACTTCTCATTCTAATCACTCAAAATAACTCTTCATGCAATTACTCATCCAAGCACCCTTGGAAATCTCAGGTTCGAAATTCATGAATGAGCTTAGTTGTAAAATCCCTATTTGTCTCTAGGGTTTGAGCCTTGGGATGGACATGAGTGCCTCCAAGTATGTAGGGGATCGAATCTCTAATTCCTCGTTATCAGAAAGAAAAAAAAGAAAGAAGCTAAGTTTCTTATCTTACAGTATGATTTTCCATCAGGCGCTCCAAAGCTTGTCTGACCAGTAACTCAGACGTGCTATCCAATGCAGAAGTTGCCTCATCCAAAACCAAAATAGATGAATTCTGATACAGTGCCCTTGCAATGGCTAGTCTGCCATAAGGAAGAACAGGTAAGCTTGACAATAAAACAAACTGGATAGAGGAATGCTATAATAGCTGAGTTAATCCTTGACATCCAAATTTTGTAAGGTCGGGCGATATGTCCCTTGGTATTAGTCGAGGTGGCGCACAAGCTGACCCAAACAATCCCATACATCAAAAAAATAATAATAATAAATAACAATAATAGCTGAGTTAATTGGAATGTTTGCCTTTGCTTTTGTCCTCCACTCAAAGTTAAGCCCCTTGGTCCAATATATGTATTGTATCCTTTTGGCAACCTTCTGATAAACTCATCTGCATTTGCAATTTGTGCCACTTCCTCAACCCTCTCCATGTCAATTTCCTTTGTCAGATCATAATATCCTATGTTCTCAGCTACAGTTCCAGAGAAAAGGATCTGAGAACAAAAACGTTTCATATAACTCACCAAGATAGTCTTTAACAACTATGTCATGTATTTCTTTCTTAGCAGCCAATGATTAGTTGAATCAAAGATAATCATAGAAGCATCAAATTCAGATGATCAATAATTGAAGAGGTATTGGGAAAATAACCCCTTCAATCTGGGCTAGTAAACTAAAATTAGTTGTATTGTAAATTTAGTAGGGAACTTCAGAACTTTCAAAAGTTTCTGTTGCATTGCTAAGGGAATCAATTTCTAGCTGGAAAACTTGTCAGATGAGCAAAATGACCAAACCCATGAGAAATTACCACATAACAAGGATTATGCAACAATCAAATGCAGTATACTTTTGATTACATTACAAAAAAAAGTATGAACAATCACCCATCACTCACCATGTCTTGAGAAACTAGACCGACATTTCTCCGCAAACTTCTAAATTGAACTGTCCGGACATTGTGGTTATCAATGAATATATCACCTATTCAAAGAAGGAAGAATATAAGAAAAAGTTGGAGAAAAGATATTGAAGCAATAATTTTTTTTTTCTTTTGAAGAATACAAAAAGAAATCCGAGAAGTCGAACGAAAAACTATGATATAAATAACTTACCAGACAATGGGTCATAAAGTCGAAGAAGCAACTTAACCAGTGTTGTCTTTCCCCCTCCAGAAGGTCCCATGAATGCAACTGTTTCTCCTGCTTTGATGTGGAGGTTCAATCCATCCAAAACAAGAGGCACATTGCTTCCATACGCAAATGAGACGTTACAAAATTTTACCTCCCCCTTTAAACAGTTCAAATCAATGGCATCACATTCCTCAACCACCTATAATCATCAAATATCAAAATTCTCCATCCATTACTTGAATTTGTAGAAAGCTCATCAAGTAGAAAGAACCAAACCAAGAAAAACATCTATCTTTATGAAATAATACTATTGATACGGAAAGTGTATTTCAGAATTTATGACATTTAAACAACGACGACTTTACACCATAGATTATTGAAAGAAGCATTTCAACAAACAATATTGCAACGATTGTAAGAAAATGGAAGTTTCTGAATGTGCATCTTTTTTTTAGTACATTTCTGAATATGTATCAGAAACTCATCAGAGGAAAAATACCAATGAATACAATAATCTCAACAATAATAAAAATGTGAAAGGTACAATCATAAAACTCACAATCATTAACTTGCTTGCCTTCAATTTAAGTCCATAAAGCAACCATTTACCCATTATATTATTACAAATTGTAAACTATTTAAAAAAACATTTCTCAAAGTAAACTTAACGTCAATTAGAAATTGCAAAGTAGCTCAACTGGCATTCCAAATATATTAGAAACGACAAGATCTATGATTTGAGTCTCCCAACCCTTTGTTGTACTAAAAAACGTCAATTAGAAATTACCGTAGGTTTGAATTCAATCAACTCAAATATGCGTTCAATAGCTGGTTCTCCTTCCTTCAACTCATTGTATGCCTTTCCAATTTTCTGTATGATTGTCATTATTCAGAAATTGAACTTGAACTTATAGAGTCATTAAACCTCAGCCAAACTAACAAAAGACAAGAAAATATTGAGCCCTGGAATTAAAAAAAGACATACAGAAGCTCTGGTCAGAATATATTATCACCTGAACAGGTTCAATGAGAAAGCCTAATGAGGTGACAAATGAAACCATGCTACCGCTACTAAATGAGCCTCTTGAAACGATTAGCAAACCAACATAAAGCACTGATAATGACACAAAATACAGAGCTTGTACAATATGAGGTACAAATGCCTTCATCCTTTTCTTCTTTAGACGTTCATACAGATCAGTGCGAGCAAACCTCTGAAACCTGGTATTCTCACAAGACTCTGCACTGTTTGCTTTCACAAAAAGAAATGCTGGAAGGACCTATTACATAATCACAAAGATAAATAATAACTTAGTCATGAAGACCAGAGAAGTGGATTCAAAAACATGATTTAGATTTTGTTGAATTATGTTAAACCACCAATCAGTCTAAAAGCCTAAGCTCATGGATTGAGGTAAATTTAATTATATCAACCAACACTCTCCCTCACTTTTGGGTTTTGATATTTGAGAAATGCATTTTAATTGGGGAGGAAACAACTTGACAGGAATTCGAACTCATGACCTCCTCCTCTGATACCATGTTGAATTATATTAAACCACCAATCAATCCAAAAGTCTAAGTTGATGGATTAGGGTAAATTTAATTATATCAACCAACAGATTTAGACTTTCACCAATAAGTAATGTAATTGAGTTTTTTTTTTCTTTTAGTTCAATAACATGTGAGAGTGGGAGATTCGAAACTCTGCTCTGACCCATTGATCGAGATTATAAGTCTTAAATAATTAAGTTATACTCAAGTTAGAAGAAATGTATGAGTATACTTTTAGTGATTACATACACATACCTCATTTAGATAAGATGAAAGATTAGCAATGCTCATACTCGCCATTTTAGATATTTGGCGTTGTCTCTCACCAAGATAGGCAATGACAAGAGCTACACATGGAATAACCTAACATCAAACAAAGATAATGAGACTCATCATTTAAAACAAGATAGTATGGGAACTCCTGTTTTCTTTTCTTACCAAAGCTGAAATCAAGGATAGGACAGGGCTAATAGCAAACATTTGAGTCGCCATTGCTGATAACTGCAACATACTGGGTACGACGGTCTGTAATATAAATGAAGCTACAAATAAAACACTAAAAAGTTCAGAACCAACTGATTAAATTTCCATTTCTTATACATTCAATTCATATCAGTTCATTATATTTATAACTGACAATACATGTAACTACTTATCCAAGTTAGGGGCATACAAAAAAATTGATTTGATTTTTTTTTTTCAAATTGATAACCGAAGCAACCCAGACAACTCAACCCAGACTGTAAGGATTGGGTTGAGTTGTAATTTTCTTTGGTTTTGATTGGATTATGATTTTATAATTTTTGTTGGGTTAGGTCAGTTCTCAGGTTGGCCAATGTTTGGCTCGTTCAACCCAACCCAACATGAGCTAAGAATAATATTATATATGTGTGTGTAATATTAATTAATAAGATAAGTTCTTAGCATATTGGTAAGGAACATGCACTAATAATATAGGTAATCTATGTTTTTTTTATATCCGTGAGTATTTGGGTCAACTTGAGCGCACTCAACAATTCTCATGGGAAATCACATTTGGATGTCAAGGAAACCAGTAGGAAGTTGATATGATCCAGGATCTAGATTATATAAAAAGGTAAAAGAATAAAGATAAACCAAGTTTTGATAGGACTTGGAACCTCCCCTCTCAAGAGAATCTCTTGACCCTACAATAAATCACTCAATAACTCATTTAATAATTGGATGCCTAAACCCTAACCTAACCCACTCTATTTATAACAAAATACTAACTTATTCTCCAAATAATGGCTAAATAGAGCCCTAGGCCCAACCTTATCAATACCCGCCCCTTTAAAACACTTTGTCCTCAAGGTGGGCATACATAAAAATAGAAAAATAAAAAAATGATTTTTTTTTTCCGGTTGCAGCTGTGGCAGTGGCGCGTCGGTGATGACGGAAACGGCGGCGTCGGTGGCATCAGCGGTGGAAACGACGGCGGTGGTGGTGGCGACAGAGGTGGCGGCGGCGATGTCGGAGGTGGTGGCGGCGATGGTGGTGGTGGAGGTGGTGACGGCGGCAGCGGCGGAGGTGGCGGCGACGATGTCGGTGGTGGTGGCGGCGATGGTGGCGGTGGAGGTGGCGGTGTAAAAACCCTAGCCGTCACTTTTTCTTCCATAAAAATTTCCTCTTTGAGCTCTCTAAAAGAACTATTTAGGTCGATGTAGCTCTCCCTCATTTTTCTGAGATCTTTTTTCATTGAAGCTACCTCTTCTTTGATTTCTTTTCTTAGAGAACCAACCGAGGCCATCAAACTTAGCAACGCCTCTCGAAATAAACGAACCTCTTCCTGATCCATCTCTACAACCAAGAATCGAACGGCTCTGATACCAATTGATATGATCCAGGATCTAGATTATATAAAAAGGTAAAAGAATAAAGATAAACCAAGTTTTGATAGGACTTGGAACCTCCCCTCTCAAGAGAATCTCTTGACCCTACAATAAATCACTCAATAACTCATTTAATAATTGGATGTCTAAACCCTAACCTAACCCACTCTATTTATAACAAAATACTAACTTATTCTCCAAGTAATGGCTAAATAGAGCCCTAGGCCCAACCTTATCATAAGTATACTATCATGCATGTTTTTTTTACATATTTAATGTCATTGAGTTGAACTTAAGAGAATAAAATAAGATTAACACAATATGAAAACTCAACTTTAAAATATATGGGTTGGGTTCATTGTTTTAAAAATCGCAGGGCGCACTAAGGCACAAAAGCCCTTTGGAGCCTGAGGCGCCAGGCGCACCAAAAGGTAAGAGCTTTCTTACTTAAGACACACTATATAAAAAAACACAAAAACCTTATATATATATATATATATATATATATGTATATATGTATATGTATATGTATATATGTATATGTATATGTATATGTATATATGTATGTATGTATATATGTGTATATGTGTATATATGTATGTATATATGTGTATATGTGTATATATGTATGTATATATGTGTATATGTGTATATATAATATATATGTATATATATATGTATGTATATATCTATATGTCTGTGTGCGTATATACAATAAAAACATTTTTCATGGACATAAATGAAGTTTTAACCAAGAATAATATACAAAACATACGTAATATTCAACTATCAACCTTCACGCGTTTCGAATAACCTACTACGGGATCTAAAACACAAAGGAAATAAAAAAATCACATGAGGGCGCGCCTTTTAAAACAATGGTTGGGCTGGTTGTTGTATTGGACGAGTTGGGGAATTGACTTAACACAAGACTTTGGATTGGTCCAAAAAAATTCTTTTATCCCAAACAAGAGTAGAACAAAGATTGTGAAAAAAAAAAAAGACTAATACCAAACAAGATTAACTCACATTCAAAAGAGCATACAGAGTATCAGCCACATCCGAGGCCTCAGCGGTAATCCTGTAAGCAATATCACCCGCAGAAACACCATTGCCACCTTCAAAGAAATCCAAATCCATCCCCAACACTCTCTCAAAAACACGAACACGAATTTCGTAGATCGAATTCAACGCCGCGTCCCAAATGAGCGCTTCTTGCCAGTAACTCGCAGCGAAACGAGCGAACACCAAAGCCCCCAAAACCAGACCCTCGTTCCACAGCTTGACCGAATCGATCCCGCCGATAATGGAGGAAAATTTCCCGATCTTAGGGACGATTAGGGTTAGAGAGAAAACGGAGACAAGACTGCAGAGCCAACCGGCAAGAATAGGGTTCCGGTGAGAGAGAATGTGCGGAGTTAGGGATTTGAAGGATTGGAAGCTGCGATGAAGAGGGCGATGGGATTGAGAATTGGTGGAATTTATGGATTTGAATGGTAATGGGTTCTTAAGGGTTTGGAGATTTGGGGTTTTGGGTTCGAATCTGGCGAAGTGAAGAGAAATTTGTTTGGGATTGAAGAGGAAAATCTGGGTTTTTGAAAGAAGAAGAGAAGATTGCAGAGCGATGCACATTTTTTTTTCCGTTGATTTCTCAGAAAGCGCGCGAAGAAGAAGAAGAAGATGATGATGAACTTATGAGGGGATGGTAAGAGCAAGAAGATAACAAAATTGAAGAATATGATATGATGCACATTTATTCAAATGTACATTTTAATAAATTTAATTTTATACATGGATGCCAACGTTACATACAAGATTCGGTATTCGTCCCCTTTTACCCTTTCTTCTATATATACTCAAAAAAAGTATTTGAGGTTTGGAATTTAAATTAGGGTGTAAACAAGTTTGGCTCTGATTAATGTAGTTTTGTTTTTATTGGTGAATCTATTGACTATATACTAGAACAACCTGTTGGTTCGACTCAGTCATCAATTGTGTTTTTCTTTTTAATTTATATATATATATATATATATATATATATATATTTAGGGATGTTTGTCGGTCGGTCGGGGTCGTTTTTTGGAGAAAACAGACATCGATAAACGAAATATCGGTTTTC
Organism: Sicyos edulis; assembly: GCA_036507275.1. Classification (NCBI taxonomy): domain Eukaryota; kingdom Viridiplantae; phylum Streptophyta; class Magnoliopsida; order Cucurbitales; family Cucurbitaceae; genus Sicyos; species Sicyos edulis. The sequence goes on along the minus strand of CM071847.1, from coordinate 42,749,067 downwards.
TAATAATAAAAACCGAAAAAAAATTTGAATCGAGAATAATCAATTAACTACACTCAATTTCTTCATTATCTATTTTTTTTAGTACATATAATTGAGGGAGTGAGACAAATACCAATTCTCATTATCAAATCTATGATGCTCATTTTAAACTAATTTGTAACTAAACAATGAAACCTTTGCACAACTGACCTATTTAGTATGTTTTTCATTCTTCTAATGCACAATATTTTATCCTCTCATGTATATTCTTTGCATTTAAATATAAATAAGCAGATTTTCCCCACCTCAAATATATATAATATATTTGTTTTCATAATCATTTAATTAAACTTCAAACCGGTAACATTCTCATTTTTTTTTATAATCATTTAATTTTCTTTAACCTAAACATTCTCTAAAAGATTAGGAGGTTAAATCTCATATAAAAATAATTGCTAACTAAAAAATTATGCTACATCTGTTGTCCATTTCACTACCGAATTGAAAATATTGTGAATACTATGTTAAATTTATTGCACCACACAAAATTGAGGAGATTTTATGAATCATCAAACTATTGTCGATCATGTCGTCAAATAGAATATATTGATAGAACGCGTTATTGCATCACACAAATCACGCGGACTTTACAAAATCGTCAAATTGTCATGATCCCGAAGCCGACCAAAATATGTCAGTTAATTAATAAGATGATAAACATACACCATACAAATCATGCCCACATAAGAGTCAAGATCATATGATAACCTTCTTTAAATTAGAGTGGTTTTGATACCATGTTAAGTTTTGAGAAAAACCTCCACTTTCTATTTTTTCCATTAACTTTGTACATGTACATCAAATATCAAATCTCAAATAATTCTCAATAAAATTTAAATAATATCTAATAAATATTATAATAAATTAATGAGAATGTCCAATAATTTTATGTAAAGTTGGGTTTTGTTAAAATTCGATTTTGACCACAATTTTTTTCTTTTAAATTTAGCACAACAAATATATGAGGGATAATTTGAATCTTTAATTCCGAAAGAAAATAATCATTTTAAACATTAAATAATGCTTATATTAACATTTTTTTATTTGATTTTTTTGGAAGTTGGTTTTGGTAGATATATATTAATTTATTGCTGGAAATTTGACCATGGTCACACATCTGTTAAATAAGTGAAGTAAAAATTTAAAAAAAAAAAATCAAAAAAAAAAATTATGCTTGATATCCTACAAATATAGAAATCTGTAGTAGTGTTGAAATTTGAGATTTATAATAATGTTGGTTGAATTCTAACACATTTAAATCCTCCAACAATAATTTAAATTTGCCCAAATGGAAGGGCGGGTGTTAATGAAAGTAAAAATAAGTAAAAAAAGCAAATTATATACACTTTGGCCCTTTTAACAACTATTTTGTTTTTGGTTTTTTCGTTTATGAAATTTAAGCTTACAACAATTATCTTACTATACATTTTTTTTTCATTTGGATATCTACATCTTACTTATATTTTAATAAACAAAACTAAAATTTGAAATTAAAAAAAAAACTTTCAAAAACTTGTTTTTGTTTTTGAAATTTAGGTAGTATTTACCTATTTTCTTAAGAAAATGTGGAAACATTATAGCAAAAATGGAGCACATGGTAGGAAATTTGAATAGAAATAAAGTTAAATTTTATAAACAAAAAACAAAAAACTAAATAGTTATCAAACAAGGTTTAATTATCTACTTTGCATATACTTTTTTAGTTCAATATTAAAATGTGGAAGCGATGAATTGAATATATAATCTGTTTAATCAAAATTATAATATTTAACTGATTAAATTATAACTTTTTGGTACAAAGCAACTTTTTTTTCTCTCTCTCTTTTGAGAATAAGTACAAAGCAAACTACAAGCATAGAAAGGGTAAACAAAACATAGCTATACTTAAATTCACAACTATTATATTTTTATATATTAAATTATATTAATAACATATATATAATAATAAATTAAAAAAATCCCTCTTCTTTTGTTATTCTAACAAAAGAAATCATTTTCTCAACATCACTATTTGTTTCTTCGAACACAAATGACAACAAAAGAAAAAAAGAAAATACAAAGCAGAAAAGGGAGAGCCGAGGGAGGAGCACAGTTGAGAGAGAAGATAATTATTTTTGGCCTAATTTCTTAACGATGGCGAAGGCGGCGGCGGCCACAGCAGCGATGACGGCAGAGACGATGAACGTCGTCTTCAATGTCTGCACGGTTTCCTTCTTCTTCTCCTTCTTTCTCTCTTCTTCATCGGCTGCTTTCCTCTTCGCCTTCTCCTGAGATTTCCCACACATATTATTACGGAGTTTTTACATGTATATTACAAAATGGTTAAAATATTTATGAATAGCACAATAATGAAAATATTTACATACATTCTTGGATAAAAAATTGATAGACTTATATTGATAGAATTAATTACTGATAAAATTGATAGACTTCCAGCACGCGAAAATGATAGATTCTATCAGAATCTTGGATAAAAAATGTAAATAGAGATTTTTTTTAAAAAATAAGCAGAATTTGCTATAAACAAATTATTTTTAAAAAGTTCTATAATTATAAATTGGGGTCAAAAAGTTCTTATACAGTACAAATTCCCTATTATTATTCCTCTCTTTTGCATTTTCCCAACAATTCTTTCAATAGAATTTAGATATAAATTGTTTAATTGTTCCTAAGCTTTCAAAAAATAAAGACTTTAAATTATTCATTTTCGAAGAATAATAACCATTTTCTATATCTATCAATCTCGAGGTTACGTATTTGATTCACTAACTTCAATTTTTTGTATAGAATACAATTTCAAAAGTGAAACGTGAGATGTTTTAAGTTTAAATTTGTATTCCAATTAATGTATGAAATTTAAAATTGATTTCTAAATGGTCATTAATAGAGCTTACTTTAGTTCGCCTGATTTAATAATGATGTAAAAGTTAACCTATGATAATTAGATTCCTTTTTGTGTTATATTTTATAGATTTGATGATACATATTTCTCAAATGATTTATACATAGGAAACTAATCTTAAATTTTAAAAACTAATTTCAACTCTACCGTTGATTGACTTTAATCCATTAATTCAAGCTTTTGGATTGATCGGTGGTTTAACATAATTTAATATGGTATCAGAGCAAAAGTCATGAATTCGAATCTCTATTAAATCGTTACTCTCCAATTAAAATCAACTTCCACGCATTTCAAATTTCAAATTCCAAATATAAATTAAAATTAAATTCTTACTTTCAGGACCAAATATGTTGAAATCTTGAGAATCAAATAAAACTAAATTATAATTTGATAGATGGTAGCCAGTTGATTATTATTTTTTTTTCCTTTCAAAATATATTTTTGTTTTATTTTAAAAAAACAGATATTAAAAAAAATCAAGATGACCAAATAATTATCAGTCATAAGTTACCCTTTTGTAAAAATTGATTGATAACAAAATTTAGAAATTCTTAGAGGTAAATTAGGGGGAAAGAAGATCATACCATTTCAACTTTTTCTAATATAAATATAACTTTAAAAATATAAATAAAAGTAAAATAGAATAGTTTCAAATTTTGATTTAAACATAATTTACCTTAGCTTGGAGAGATTCAGAAACTTGAGAGGAAACGGGATCGACCTCAACGTGCTTGTTATGGCCAGGATGTAATTCTCTGTCCACGTCAGCAGCCGGAAACTGGGAACCGGCACCATCGGTAGCTCCGTCACCTCTGCCTGGGCTTGCCATTTTTTTAAATTTTTAATTTTTTTTTTCTTCTTATTCTTCTTCGATGTTGCAGAAAAAGGATACGAGAAAAAGAAACACATGGGTTTCGGTATTTTATTATCTTCCAAGTGGAAGGGTAAGCTGACACGTGGAGACAATCTAGTGGTTGAAATGTTGTTTAACGGACAAACCACGAATAACTGTCAACGGCCCGTTAATGCCGTCCGGATTTCGCTGTTTTTCGTTAGGAAAAAATTTGTTTTCTTTTCCTCACCATAAAATTATATTATTTTCACAAAAAAAACAAAGAATTAAAACCCCGTTTGATAACTATTTTATTTTTTGTTTATGAAATTTAAGCATATTTCTACTCAAATTTTTTACTTGCTCAATCTTTCCTACAATGTATCCATATTTCTTTAAGAAAGTAGGTGGATATTAACCAAATTTCAAAAACAAAAACAAACTTTTGGAAACTACTTTTTTTGTTTTCAAATTTTGATTTTGTTTATTAAAATATTGATAAGATGTAGATATCCAAATAAGGAAAAAAGTATAGTAAGGTAGTTTTTGTAGGTTTAAATTTCATAAACAAAAAACGAAAAACAAAATGGTCATCAAACGGGGTCTAAAATTTTTATATTGATATTTTTTTAAAGGAAGATTTGATATTAGTGTTGATGTTGGGAAGATTTTTTTTTTTTTAAAATCTAAAAATTATAATTTGTTTTTATAGTTTAATAAATGTAATCACAGGCAAATTAAATATATGGCAATCGAGTATCCATATATCAACAAAGTGCTCTAGTGTGAATTAAGTAACTAAGAAATTTCTGTGGCACTCCTACTTAATAGTATCACATAAGCAAAATGTAGAGTTCCTTCACACGTGTGTAGAGAGTTTTGCTTCATACAAAAGGTATAGAAATGGTAAACAAGATGAACATTTCATTATCAAATGAATCCCCTTTTGTCTTTTCAGAAATTGAGCTGGTGGTTGATTTGATAAAATATATCATTAATTGCATCTCCTCTTTTCATCTATTTGTTCTTTGTTTTCAATTTTTCTCACCCATTCTTTATACAACCCACAACCTAACAGAGTAGGATGTGAAAGGGTTAATTCAGTTTCAATGCTAAAATCGATACTGAAACTGATCAGTTTCGAGAATGAATTCGTTGATTGATCCAAACCAATCCCTAAACCAACCAAAATCGAATCGAACCAACAAAATCTATCTCAATCTAGCTTTATGCTTAAAAAACCAGAAAGAGAAAGGGGTAGGAAGTTAGAATCAGAGGAATGAGAGAAAGAGTATAAGAAAAGAATATGTTAGTTTGGGATGTCAACAATTCAGTGTCAAGGAACAACAACCAGAAGCATTTAAATGTATAGATGAACTCATACACACCATCTCAACAGCAACAAAATCAAAATGCCATATTTTAAACAGTTATCACCACTCCCCACCAGCATAAAATGAAAGAGAGAGAATCGTACACGACGGGTATAGTACTGCTGAGATCGTTCAACGCCAAGCTTCAGCCAGCTCCGTCCTCAAATTCATCCGCCCAACAATTCCATTTTTCTTGCCCCTTTGTGCAGCAGCACCTGTTGTGTGAACCTTCACCGGGTGGTCATTTGCCTTCTTGTTGCCTTTCTTCAGATTCATACTCCCCGATCGATTGAGGCTACTCCTTCGATAACTTTGAGCTGTCTCGACTTGACTAGCAAGACCAGTCTCCTGTTCTTCATTTACTAAAGAGTTCATTTCTGATACGATTTCGCAGGGACAGTTGTTAGCTAGTGACTGGCCTCCCCCTGAAATGATGTTCTCAATGGAAGACAGAAGATTTTGTGACACAGTACAATTATCTTCACTGGGGCTCTCAGGAGCTGGTTCTTCAGTTACAAATACTTGTTCATCTTCAGCTTCATCATTCCCGACCTCGTTTTGTTCGTCTTGATACAACTGCGATGCACTTTCGTGCCCGTCCTCGTCTGATGGATTTATGCGCAAAACAGGAACGGATTCAACCACCAAATCTTCTCTGTCCTTCAGTGTCTTCTCAATGAGAGTCTTGAGGAAGTTCATCACTTTGACTGCATACATCAAGGCAGTTAATGGATCCGCCATCTGCAAGAATAAATGAAAACTATTACACTTCAAGTGACATGATCTTTCTATACAGTCCACAATGCACCGAACGAATGCGATAAGGGCAGCAGCATCTAACCAAATAATATTTCACATAAGTTTTGGAGCATAAATTAAATTCTAAGCCAATTATAATTTCTAGTTGGGTACCTTGTCATCATCTAATAGCTAAAACTTGAAAGATGTCATTTTAAAGTTCAGACAAGAGATTGAGGAAATGTTCACTCACTTGAGTCATATTGGGGGCAAAAACCATTGCAACATTACGTGCATTCATCTTGTTATGATGTTCGTACTGCACGACATCGGCCATTAGGTTTACTGCCCAATCAAGAAGTGCAGCTTCTGTATGGGGAAGAAGTCTTGCTAGGTCAGTACACTCTTCTTCAGTTTGCGCCTCCATCACCTGTTCAGGCGAGAGGGAATCCAACACCCCAGTTGGGAGTTCTCGAAACCAAGCCTATAATAAACCCAAACTCATTTCAGTGTTTTTTTCTGTTCGAAGGTTTATTCGAAGAGAAGATGAAAGCATACCAGAGAGAGGTAAAGAGTTGAAAATCAAAGGGACGCGATAACGGTTAACGGTTATGCATAACGTAATAGTGCCCGTAACAGAAAAATTGACCTTAGTCATGAACCATGTGGTACCTTAATGAGACCTGCCAAGCAGTGCACATCAACACCATCCGGAACCACTCCATGATTTAACTGGTCGCGGACGAACTCCTCTTGGCTGTTCCCAGCAGTAAGCCTAAAAATTCCTTCTGCCTAAAGGTTTAGATCAACGATTCAGTTCCTACCCGAAATCGAAAAATTACCAGAGGAATATTTCTATCCCCAACATATTGTGTAGAAAAAAGGAATAACATTCAAGATACCTCCAGGCCTCCTTGTGTATACAAGTGTTTCTGCATTAACAGGAGAATTGTTGGGACACTGTTTCCTCTCGAATCAAAGGAAAGCTGCATCGACTCTGTAGAAACGCCGAAGACACTTGCACTGCAGATAAAAAAAATTCCACTGTCAAAAGGAGCAATACTATTTATATCATTAAGTAAAGTAGTCTTTGTGAGATGAAACAACAGAAAAGAAAGAATTAGATCCCTTTATTTCAAAAACCCTCTTCAGAATCAACTCATTAGACAAAAAATCAGTCTAGCCCCAAGGAACCAAACAAAAGTACAATCAATTACCTTAATATTGAAACAAAGCACCAAAGTATAGGAATGGTAGAAGCAAACAAACTACAACTACTACAAGTTTTGAACATTATGGTTATAATTTGCTATAGGTCAGTAGAAAACCAGAACGTCTCTAAGTAAATCTCTGATCATACAACAAATATGTATAATACATTATGCATCACAATTAAATATGAAATCATTAAATCTTCGAAAACAATAGATCATCAAGGAAAGTTGAAGTAATACAAAATCATATATAGTTAGAAAAAGTCAAAAACAGAACAAGCAATGTACTGGGAGCTCATACACATAACATAACATCCATCCATAAAATTCAATTGAACTCTAAAAAGACAAAAAGAGCAAAAAAGCTCATTTCCACCAAAACAACAAACTTCCAAAACAATTATTGTTCACAAACAATAGACAAATCTTCATCAATTAGTCCAATCATTCAGAGTGGATTCTCTTTAAGCTTTACAAGTTCATCATATGATACAAGATGCAAGTATGCACACACAACCCATAACTCAAAATCAAAATCCAAGCAAAAGGGTACAATTAAAAATCAAAATGAAGCAAAAGGGTAGAATTAAAAAGAGATTCCAAACCTTGCACTGGGAGCCCTAGTGGGAACCTCAAGCTCAAACTCAACAGGCAAGCCAAGGAAGCCATTGAAACGATCAAAGGTAACATGGGCAACATGCCTGACATTAGAAGGCCATCCAATCTCCATGGAAGGGGGTTTTCCAAGAGCTCTAGTACTGGTACACACAATCAAAGACTTCCTAAAAGCAGCCACCAAAAGGGTCAATTTGGACAGCTGATCTCTCTCCCTGTCCCTTTCTTGTTCTTGTTCTTGGTGTTCCTCAGAACCCAAATGAAATTGAACAGAATTGTGGTTTATGGTGGGACTGTTAATAAGGAAATGTGGGTGTGGACCCTCATTGGTTGAGGAAGAGCTTGAAGGGGAAGGGAAGTGAGATGGGGAATGTTGGAGAAGGACATGAATCATCTTTAAAGAAACCCTAAAAAACAAATTAAAATAGAATTTGTTGGGGAAACAGGAATAGGTCTTCGATTTCGTTAACCCTTTTGAGAAGATTGATTTGGGTATACGAAAAAATCAAGATTTGGGTAAAGAAGAGTTGGATTGAAGAAAGGGTTTGGGAAGGTAGGACGTGACTATCATTACTTTTGGTGGGGGATTTTTTTTTTTTTTTTTTTTTGTGGTTTTTTGAATATTGATTTTTGGATGGGCTGGCTTTGGAGGAAGGAAGAAGCAAGCAAAGAAAGAGAGTGGTTGTTGGAGAGATAAAGAAGGTGTAGTAATGGAGTTTTTAGAGAGAGAAATGGAAGTGAGGAGAGAGAGAGAGAGAGAGAGAGAGAGAGAGAAAACAAAATGTGAAATGGAAATGGATTTTTTGTTTTTAAAAAATAATTTTGAAGCCAACGATTTGCAAGCGAAGAGGAAAAGGACGGGCTTGATCCGGGTAGTGGTCGCCTTGTTTTCTTGGCTTCCTATTCACCAACAAAATTCAACACTCTCTTTGTTATTTGTGTCAAATTGACTCACTTCCATTATTACTTTGAAATTCAATTTAGTCTTTTTAATACTTGTTTCGTTTTTTTTATTCACATCTTAATCATATTTACTTTTAAGTTTCTCACCTATAGAAATTTGGAGTGATTTTTTAAATTTTTGAATGAATGATTTTTTGAAATAAAGTAAATAAAAATAAATTTAAAAAACACACAAAATATTGAAATATCAGAAGTAACAGTGTGGATGTTCACAAAATAAAATGGGATCGGTGAAGAATACAATCTCATCTCCGTGAAATTTATCATTTTTTTTTAGGGATTGGGATGGGGATTTCCTACTAAAAACTGGCAAAGATCGAATACAAGCGAGAAATTTTTCTTAATTTGTTTTCCTTTTTTTTCTAATTTTAATATATATCAATTAATTTTTTAAAAAAATATTTATTTCAATAAATATTTCTAAAAAACTAAAACTATTTAGATATTAAATTGGTAAAAATGAAAAAAACGAATATTTTTTACATTAATTTATATATATATATATATACGAGCCAAGATCAAGGTAATAGACACGTGAATACATTCTCGGTCTTCATTTAACTTGCATAATCTTTTTCCTTGCTTACTCTTTACCTCTCGCACATCTCCGGATAAAAGTGTTAAATTTTAAAATAATGAAAGCCAACTGAAATTAAATTTCAAATCTAGATATTAAAACTCTAATTTTACTTTATTTATTTTAAGATGGGTGTGTTTGTTTTTTGTTTTTGTTTTTTTTTAAGAAAAAAGTAGTAAACAACTCATTTTTTTAAGAATTTTTTTGTATTTTGTAGTAAACAACCACTCGTGGATGACTTAATGGTTTTATTGTTGGGTGAAAATCTAACTCATTATCATGGTCACGTATTCAATAATTAGAATCAATATCAGTAATTCTCTTTTCTCCAACTTGTACTAAAAAAAATCACTTTTTTAGAAATTCTTTGTATTTTGCCATTAACAATCATTTTTAACTACTAGTCAAATCTCATGATAATTCCTTTTATCAAACTTTAAAGTCAAATCACTACTAACATCAGTAAGTAAGATTTTGATGAGTAGATAATGCTAGTTGTTTACTCTCGAATACAAATAATAAGTTTGGGAGAGTCAATATCAAGTAATTAATTTTTAGCAAGATAATTGAATTTATCATTTCTTAATTTATGAATGCATAGTTGACCACTCAAACATGTTACGATAATTTATATACGATAACTAGACTCTCCATATATTGCTTTTTTTAATTATTTTTTTTATCTTCTTATTTTGTGGAGAGACCATAAAAATCAAATTAAAACCTTAAAAAACAAATAAGTCAAGTTTGAAACTTTAGTGAACAAAATGAAACCTAAAATGAAAATGAACTTAAAAAAAATATTATAACCATGGAGACTAAATTGTAAGATAAAATTAATAATTATAGATTTGTCTATGGATCGAAGAGAGCATTAAGGGCAACTAGAGTAATAATTTGACGATATTAAGGTGTCTCATAAATCATAAAATTATAGGTTTGAATTGTCTCACCCTCAATTATTGTTGAACTAAAAAAAACACAACATTAAAGATCGCTAAACAAAAACAACGCTCATCATAATTGATGTATATTTTTTTTTAGTATAAGTTGGAGAAAGGGAGATTTTAAAAACAATGTTCATCATAATTGAAGTATACTCAATGACCAATAAATCATGAATTCGAATCTCCTATCCAAATTATTGTAAAATTCAAAGAAAATATGTATATAAATTCAATATATTGTGTTCACCTAAAAGATAACTTTTTCTTTCTTTCCATTCAAATGTTATAAGACAAACGTCTGAATGGAATAATCTTTTAAAGCATATAAAATTAAATTTATAATTAACCAAATAAATATATAGAGACTCATAAAGTAAATGTTATAAGATAAATGTCTGAATGGAATAAATTCAAAGAAAAATTAAATTCATGGGAGGACTCAATTGATCCAAAAAAATTTTGAGACTCATAAAGTAATAGGTTCAATCTCTACGATGACCAGCTATCCAGTGACATTAGTCGATATACGCACAAGTTAATCTGCACAATCTCGTATAAAAAAAAAAAAAAAAAAAAAAAAAAAAAAAAAAAAAAAAATATATATATATATATATATATATATATATAAAAGAAAGAGGAAGAATGAGGGGTGGTGACAGTGGTATATGTATGCAATTAAAAAAGTGGGCCCAATCCAACGTGGCCACCTAGTTCTTAGAACCTGTTTTAAAGCGATGTCTTATCCGAATTTATAAATTTGACAAAACCCGTGGGGTGGAATCCTCTACATCAAAGTCTACCACTCTCACATTTCCTCGTCAATCACAATATCATTTGATTTTGACCTTTTTTTCTTTAATTTTTGTTGTCTTTCTTAATAGAAATTATTTGGGGATGTGTGTAGTGTCTCAATCAAGAATTCAAGATAAGTTATAAATTTTAATTGAATTTTTTAATTCATCAAGTGAAGAGATTTTAACTTTTTAACTTTTTTTTTGTTTGAAAGAATTAACTTTTTTACTTAAAAGAGAAAATAATTAAAGTATTTTATCTTGACATTTAAATATTTTAGTAATAAAAAAGAAATTTAAATATTTTATTTCAATTTTTTTAGTTAATATATATATATATATATATTATTTTAATATTCATGTTTGACTTTTCATGATCATTTAACATATATGGATAAGTTTTAGAACTCAACATTCAATTAAATGTACAAGATTTTAAACAGTTCATATAAATATTCATTCACCAAATTAATAAATGAGATATGTCCAAAATATCTTAATTGCATCTACACTTGATTTTGGATATACCATGTTATGATTTTTTATATTAATACTTTTTAATTCCTCATTTTGTTATATTCTCTGTTGTTAGAATAATTATAAGTATAAAATTAGATGTTATGTTTATGCTACATTGTTGTAACAATTATTGGAATCATTAGGTTAGATTTTTGACATTTACTTGTATATACTTTATATTTTGTGTTGTAATGGTAGAGAGGAATAATGTATCCTCTACCAAATTCTCTCTCTTCTCCTTCAATGGCCACTTTGTTTACCTCTCTCAAGTTTTATCATATTATCGGAGCAAAGGGCTTTAATGGAGTTAGGGGTGTACAAAAAAACCGGTAACCCGAGCTACCCGGACTACCCAACCCAAACCGTAAGGGTTGGGTTATGTTTTTTAAAATTTGGGTTAGATTAGATTTTTAGTAAACCTGGATTTTTGGGTCGATTCACGGGTTCACGGGTTTTGGGTTGGGTTCAACCCGGAACCCAAATATAAATACATATTTCTTAACATATCTTTGTAGTATAAAGTCGTTCATAGCCTAGAGGTTGTAAATCGTTTCTTATTTTATGTTTTCTTTTTCCTTTTTTTGCTTTTTTTCCCCTTCTATGAACAAGTAAACTTCAATTTTTCTCAAATTTTTTTTTCCCTCAAGAATTTATCCAATCTTTTTATCTCTTATTAGGTTAAATACAATATTTTTAAAATTTTAAAATTAATTCTTATCTTTTTAAAAAAATCTCATATTCTTTACAAAATTAGCTTTATATTTAGTCAAATTTTATACCGGTATTTGACTTCCAAATATTGAAATAATTAGTGTTTTCGTCGAATTTGAAATCTCGCCTTCCAACTTTTAATCATTTTAAACCGATGAACCCAACCCGAAAATATAGGGTTGGGTTAAAAAGTTGATCGACCCAAATTTTTAGGTTGGTCCAAAAATTACCTTTAATCCTACCCAACCCAACCCAACCCATGTAGACCTCTAAATGGAGTCCTCATATTCAATCTTGGATTTGTGATTTCATCATTTTCTTAACTTCAGCTCTTTCTTCTTCCTCACAAATCTATCCCCTTTATGAAAAAAAAGAAGCAAAAATAGCCCGTCAAATCCCGACAAATGAATAGAAGATTCGTCACGAAGCTCATCCCAATAACGACAAAAATCAGTCGAGAATGCCTTTTAAGAGGTGTTTGTTTGACATATTTAGGTAGTTTTTAGGTTCAGAAGTTATATTGAGCAGTTAAAAATTGAGAGTTATGCCAAAAACTCGTTTGGATGTAGTTTTTGTGTAGATGAGTTATAGTCAAAACCTTGTTTGGATGTAGATTTTTAAATGAGTAATTATTTTTAGTAGTTAAAAAAGAAATGATTAAAAATGAATAGTTAAAAATAAGTTATTATGATTGATTTGAAATGCATACTTAAAAATAAGTTGCTAAAAATGATTGAGAAAATGAATAGTTAGAAATGAGAGTTATTTTAAAAAGTAAAATTGAGGAGGAATTGGTAAAAACTCATTTGGATGTAGGTTTTCGAGGAAGCGTTAATAAAACATAATCCTAACTCCTAGCAAAAAACGTCAAACAAACTGTAAGGGACCGACCCGAATGGGGCACTAAATGGGCCCTTACCCCAATGCATGCATTCAAAGTAAAGGACATTAAACAGACATGATTTCGGATTCCAATTAAAACAAAAACATTCAAAATAACCCCTTTAAAAATTAGACAATTTCCCTGGAACCTGTCCCTGTTTCCAAGCACCTGTTCCAAGATAAATACATTTCCAAAGTTTACTCTGATCAGAGATTTAATAAAAACCATTCAAAACCTGTTCAGATACAAAATCTTTGGAATCCACAAAACATTTACAAAACATCCTAGGGCTCAGTGCCCGTGCCATGCATTCGGGGGAAACAAAACATAAAGAGTCATAATACAAAAATCAGAGTTGGAAGACTAGGCCCCATGATCACAGCTCCTCCTTCAGCCATCCTGTCTCGCAACTTGGTTACCTGTGGAAAAACCACAATAATAAGGGTGAGCAACGAATTGCTCAGTAAGAATCCCCAACCGGGGTACAATACGATATACATGGTCATCTCGATGAGCGTATGAAAGCTATGAATATAAACACAGAATAGAGCACATAGCTTAGCCCACACTTGGGCCTCGGATGCCAAACTAGGGTCTTAGTCCGGAAATAATTTCACCACACAAGTCGCCCTATACGAGAAACAAGTCTCGGCCTCAGCCTGTCTACTGTCGACGAAAGGTACACTGGCTCAAGATCCCGAGGAGCTCTCCGGTCGGCGCTGTAATGAGCGTAAACATGCACCGCGTGCTCTGCGGACACCATGGGGTGCCGGGTCAGAGGCAAGCGCCCATGTCCAGATCCACCACGCCTAACTAATTCTTTGGATCGGTGTCACCGACATAGGGTGTGAGACTGACACGCAAACTATGTCACCTGAACCACCGCACCTGAGGCTAAGGAAACGGGTCGTGGTAGGCTTACACCAGGAAGTCGCCCTTACCTTAACAGGTGGCAATCAGGGGCTACTGCCAAACATGCTGAGGACATGCCGGCTGCCGGGGACGAGGCAATGCCAAGTCATCATCCCGATTGTTGGGGCATTTAACGATCGCCACCCTCACCCAAGATTGCGGGGCCTACCGCTTGGTTAGCTAATCCTCACGGGGTCCAGGGACGGAATGACTTGCTCGACGTCCCTGCCATGGATGCAAGGTACTTTATGCATCAGGCCCGGATGATGCTATCTACCTGCAATTCTAACCTGCCCTAGCAAACAGCAAACAATTCCATAAAATCCAATACGTGCTCAATAAGAATACAACGAGCCTAGCATGATACTACGAAGCAAGGAATGATCTGAGCATGCTAGAAAGGAACAACCTAGCATGGATTAACATGAGAATTAATCAGGAACAACATGCTAATCGGGAATTCAGAATTGAGTACCTAGCTATACATGTCAATAAACACAAACAAGCAATCAATCAGCAATCACATATAATATCGCAGGGTCCACACAACTCCGGTAAGAAATCCTTACCTTGGTCGGGGACGATTTGACACGAAAACCTAAATGGCGAACGAACCCGAACTAGCTATCGAGAACCTATCAATCACAACAAAAATCACACAATAGGCCTAAATATAATAAAATAAACAAGGCTCAGCTCGGGAGCAACTCACGAGGCGCGACGAACGCACGCAACGGGCCGATTGCGAAACGGCAAAGAACTCGGAAGTGGGTCTGGGCGCAGAATGGCGCGCTGGCCCAGGCTGCGCGCGACGACACAGGGGTGTGCGGGCGAGTAGCGCGAGGCTCGGCTGGGCGCTGGCGATGCGACGCGACACGGAGCTGGCGAGGACGCGCGCGCGAACACGCGGGGCGGTGTCTTGCGGCTTCAGCGGCGAGGGCTCTGCTGCTGCGCGCGAACAGGGGCGAAGGAGAAACTCGAATTCGAGCGATCTGAGGGGATTCGACGGGCGATTCTTTGATGGCGAACTCCCCTACACTAGCTGCACAAAACCCATACCTCAAATTACCTCAACTCGGCCGGAAATGGCGAAGCCCGAAGCAGGGGTGAAGAACTCGAATTTTCAAGGAGGAGAAGAAGAAGAAGAAGAGAAGAGAAAGGGAGGGAGAACTCACCGGAGGAGATCGATCGGTCGAGGGAGAAGCGGCGAGTCGCTGGTCGGCGAGGGGGAGACCGGTCGGTGAGGAGAATCGCGAAGGAGAGAAATGAGGAAGAAGAAGAAGAAGCTTCAGGCGAAAATCTGCTTTTAAACTAAAATCCGATTGAAACAGGCTTAAATACAAGCTGGCGCGTTTAGAATCACAAAGACGCCCAGTGGCTCGACTGGCAGCGCCCCCTGCCTAGCACGCGACACGTCCTTGGCTCGAATCTACTCATAATTATTCCGGCAATTAACAATTTCAAAACCGGCCCTGTCGGCCCTACCCAAAATTACCAAAATGCCCCTGGGCCTCCCGGGAAGACCGGGATGAAATTTTCGGGCCGTTACACAAACAGTCCGTCAAAGACGTTAACACAGCCTGCAACCGTAGGATCACCCTGGTATTAATCCAACCTCAAACCTCATGAAGGTAATCATTTCCTTTCATTTCATCTCCATTAATGGCTATTTTATCTACCTCTCTCAAATCTTATCATCCTTCAATAAAATTTTAATCTAACTTATATAAATGGTATAAGGGAGCTTATTGTAAAACAATTTACTCGGATCACAATAAGATGAAATGAGTAAATTACAATAATGAGGTAATAAATATTTTGATTAAATCGTCTTAATCAAAATATTTATTACTAATTATTGTTATTAAATTATCATCACATAAATTTTAAAAATAATTTTGATCTCTTAACATCACTACAACCTTCTTAATTCCTTCTTAGAACTTGACAAAGAGAGAGAGAGAAAAAAAGTTTATTTTATAAGAAAAACAAATTAACCAAAGCCTTGATGGGGGTGTTTGTTTGACATATTTAGGTAGGAGTTAGCATTATGAGTTATTAACTCCTCCACGAAAACCTACATCCAAACGAGTTTTTAGTAACTCTTCCTCATTTTTACTTTTAAAAATAACTCTCATTTCTAACCATTCATTTTTAATCATTCATTTATAACTATTCAATTATTTCTAACCACTTATTTTTAATCATTCATTTCAAATCAATCAAAATAATTCATTTTTAACCATTCATTTTTAATAATTTCTTTTTTAACTACTAAAAATAACTACTCATTTTTAACTCTACATCCAAACAAGGTTTTAACTCTAACTCATCTACATAAAAACTACATCCAAACGAGTTTTTGACACAATTCTCAATTTTTAACTACTCAATATAACTTCTTAATATAACTCCTTAACCCAAAAACTACATAAATATGTCAAACAAACAGCCCCGATGTGTTTTTTTAGAGGTAATTGATTAAAAAGAGGGGGGAAAGGTTGAATTTCACTTAATCACTTCTTTGGTTACACTATAATTCAAGCAAAGTATAATTAATAATTATTAGGTAAACTTTCTTCATAAAGATCATCTAACTCTTGGTAATTTGGCAATCCAATGGCTGATCATTATGTTATTTTCATTCATTTGCTTTGTGTTTATAAACATCCCTCTAGTGGGTAAATTCTTTTTATTTGACCTATATGAAAGAGTATTGATTCAAGCTATTTTTTTTTCCAAGATTGTTATCAAAGTAATCTTGGCCGTTTAAGAAAAATAAAAGCAAAAATGCTAAGATGATACTTTTGTTCAAAGATTGAATCAAGTATCCCTACAATATGAATAAAATGTAAAATAAATCATCTTAAAATAACAAAATAATTCAAATTGAACCAATCAACAATTTCATGGTATTTAGGGTTTGTAAGATGGGTCTTTACCAACATTTGTACGCAAATCAGTTAGATCCAAATTTCACTAAATAAATTATATTTAATTTTGGCCACAAATCTTTTCCTTGTTGAAGTGCTTACTTACATATTTAAGATAGTTATTTATTCTCTAAATATTCACAAATGATTTATGTCACGAATTAACTATAAATCATTCGTCAGAATATATATTAATCTTTCATAATTTACAAGTTTATGAAACCTTTATATAGAAAGGTCTATGAAAATAATAGCTTAACTAAACTAACTACTGCCTAGCAAAATGAGAGGCTGGTAAACCAATATAACAACTAACTGAAATCTAATTCACATTGCATTAGTATAGTGAAAATGTAAAGATTAGTAGAATTTACAAACTACATTATTGGTGTTGAGGAATATTAATTACTACTTCTTAAATTAGTAAGACCGGTTTAATAACGTTTTTTTTTTAGTTTTTAAAATTTGAGTTATCTTAACATATTATTTTATATAAATCATTTGTCCCCCTTCTCCCAATTTGTACTAAAAAAAAAAAATCATATATTTTTCTTAGTTGGATGCCTCTACATCTTACCTATATGTTAGGTAGCAAACTAAAATTTGGAAATAAAAAAATAGCTTCCAAAAATTTGTTTTTAATTTTCAAATTTGGTTAATATTCACATACTTTAAGAAAGATGGATTCATCATAGGAAAGATGAAACACATCATAAAAGATTTGAGTAAACATAAAAAACAAACAAATAAAAATCCAAATGGATATAAAGGGGGCCTAAAAATTTTTTTAGATAGATTCATTTAATCTGTAAACTTTTAGCTTAAAAAAAATCCACAAACTTTCGTACTCATACCATTATAATATCTTTAAACCTTTCAAATATTAAACGAAAAGGTTGGTGGCTTGTTAATTTCATTGTTTGATGGTAATCCAGTTTAACACTAAAGTCACTAGTTATAAGTAACATTGCCCTCCATGCCTATTTATTTAAATTTAATTAATTATATTTAAATTTTATTAAATTTAAAGACCAAATAAAAATTGATTGAAAGTTTTCTTTTCAAATTATTATCATTATTATTTTTTGCTAAACCCTAATTTAAAAGAAACAAAGAAAGTTAAGTACCTATAAAATTTTATTGTGTTATTTATTATTTTTTAATTCAACAACATCAAATAATTACTAGAAATTTATAAGATTAATCAAATATATAAAATAATTATGAATACAATTACTTTTGAAAAAAAATAGAAAATATAATCATTGATATTAATAAGTACTATCACATGTTTTAATATAATATTGGTATTATTAAATATTATAATACAATATACTGATATTAATGAATATTTATTATAAATATTAAGACACAATAATAATTATGAATGCAAATATTTTAGAATTTGCCACATTTATAATTATTTTGTCAGAAAAGCATATCCAATACAACTTTTCAATTATTATTTGATCCATAATGTGATTGGAGTACTTTATTTACTTGGCCAAATTTTATTATTTTGTTATATACTTTTTATATATATTTTAAAGATCTAATCATGTGTTTTAAAACTTTTTTTTTTCAAAATTTAGTCTAAGTTTTTTTTTTTTGTTAAGTTTGAATAGCACATTGTATGTTTTTAGTTAAATGTTTTAATCACGGTAGAGTTAGGGCTAGGTTATTATTAACTTACCATTTTGAGTGATTGTAAAACGTCAGCTTATATATAAATTATTATCAACCGATACCACTTGACTCTATAATTATTTAGATGTTAAGACTGAAGCTATCATCTCTTGGCTTCTTTAGATCTTCTTGATCATTAGGCCACTCGATAATAATTAAAATTTATTTATAAGCATCATTAGGATTTTGGTAGGGAGAACACCTGCACCACTTTGTACCATTTTTTGAAATCTTTGGATTGTGGCATTAGAATGAGAAATTATCTCAAAAGTTCTGATAATAAACAATAGGGCAAATTCTCAAACCACTCTAATTGGTGCATTGATCTTCTCCTTGCTTTTCTCTTCATCTTTCATGTTTTGATGTTTAACACTCTGATTTTGGATGAATTTGGAACAGTTTAACCACTTTGATTCAATTTTTTTAAGAGAGATAGAAAATCTAAGGCTCTATTGGATAAACATTTGGGATTAACAAAACAATAAAATTGTAATTTAACTTTACCGTTGTAAAAAAAGAAGAAGGGTAATCGAGTTTAGCTCCCCTATATTTGAGGCACACTAATCCATCTCTAGACTGTGGCATCGAGATACTTCGAAAAGTATTCTAGTTTAAACGTTTTTTAATAGTTACGAACTAGAGATCTCTCAAGAAAATATACTTTGAAGTCTATAACCTCAACTACTAGATTACCCTTTGTGGATGCTTTACTGTTGTTATATGTCTTTT
Source organism: Sicyos edulis (assembly GCA_036507275.1). Taxonomy (NCBI): domain Eukaryota; kingdom Viridiplantae; phylum Streptophyta; class Magnoliopsida; order Cucurbitales; family Cucurbitaceae; genus Sicyos; species Sicyos edulis. The sequence continues at coordinate 42,729,703 of CM071847.1, read as the reverse complement.
TTTTTTTAAAAAGTTCGAACTTTTATCTATTATTTTATTTTTAACGTTACTATCTGTATATACGAACAAAAGTAGAGTTTTAGTATCATATAACTTTCAATCATTTTTCTATTCTTTAAAAAAGAAATAATTATTATTTCTGTCTTTATTAACGGCCATGGATGAAGATTTTAAAAAAAGAAAAACCCATTGGTTATTTCCGAGGAAGTCAAAGGGCACACTCCATGAATCTTTCCGGAGCTCTGTGGCCGGCGGCGGCGGCGGCGGCAAGAATATCGGCGGAGCGAGTCAACAGCAGTGAAAATGGCTTTTAAGCTTTATCAAAAGCTTCTGAATAAGCCCGTTGAACTGTCGGACATAACGGCTTGTTTTTTTTACTGTTTCAAATTTAAAATCTACCAGCACTTTTTACTTTTCTTTCTCCTTTTCTCTTCGTTTGTTGGGTTTCTCACCATTTTAGACGCTTTTTTAATTTACGACTAAATTATCAAACATATCTTTGAGGTTTTTGTTAATATTATTTTGAAACTTTCAAAATTTTCAAAAATGTCCTTGTCTTACAATTTTACAAAATGTTTTAGAAATATCATTCTTGGAAACCGTTAAAATTTTATTTTAAAAAAATCCATGAATTGGGTATAAAAATTTTGTACTTTTTTGATAAAAATGTTTTAAAAAAAATTTATTTCAAATATTTTACATATTTAATTGTATTTTTTTAAATAATCGGTGTACTTTTTTTTTTGAAAAGAAAAAATCAGTCTACTTTTTATTTATAAATTACTTTTATATATCAATATTAGTTATTTAATTAATAGAATAATTAGTGAAATTGATTTTTTTAATAAATTTCTCTTATAATTTTATGTATTTATCGTTTTACCTTTATTTTTAAGGGCTTGTTTGGCCCACCAACATTAGCCCAAGAAGGGAAGGGGTGGGCCCTTCCCAACGTTTGGGCTGCCGGGTTAACCCGGAGTGTGATGTTTAGTTTTTTTTTTTCTTTTTTTCTTTTCTAAAAATCTCAGCCTTTCTCCCCACTTCTCTCTTTTCTTTCCTTCTTTTAGTTTTCATTTTTAAATTTTCTCTTCAGTTTTATTTTTTCAAATAAGTTATATTTAATTTTTTTTTTTGAAATAATCTTATATTTAGTTAAGGTCTTTATTTATTTATTTATTATTATTATTATTATTATTATATATTTTAATTTAAAGTATAGATGTAGGCATGTTCTTTGAACAAAATTTATAATTGTTTATACATTTGATTTTTATCAATAATGTATGCATTTAGAACTTGTTATATATATATATATTATTTATCAATCTCTTTTAAATTCATACATTTTTGTAAAATAATTCTCAAAACAAAAAACATTTTTGTAAAATAAATAGAAATATATATTTATATGAATCCTAGATATAATTATTCAAAATAATTAGAAAAATTGTATTAAATGAACTCTTCTCACAAAATTGATGTCCAAAAAAAAAAAACTCTTCTCACAAAATAATTATAAATGTAAGTAAATTTTAAAATATTTGCATCTTTAGTCATTAAGACGTTTTAATATCGTACTATAAATACTTATTAATACAATATCACTATTATTACTAGGTTGCTAAATTTTTTTAAAATGACTATTTTTTTTATTGAATTTGATTAATCTGGTAAGTTTTCCAATAATTGAACCAGTTACTTTTTTTTTTTTTTTTTTTGTTGCATTTATCTTCATTTGAGTTTCTAAACTTAAATTTTTATAAAAATTATATTTATTCATTTATTTGATTTATTATTTTCAAATAATTATCAAATTTTATTCTTTGAACGGTTTTATTTCATTAATTTAATAATTTTTTATTTTGTTTTTTCATTGCATCTATTTTGATTTGAGTTTCTAAACTTAATTTTATCATAAAAATTAGATTTATCCATTTATTTTGATTTATTATTTTCAAATAATTATCAAATATCTATTATTTATTATAATACAATATTATATTAAAAATATTAAGCATCTATTATTTATAATAAAAAAATACGTATACATATATTCTCTTCCCATCTCACCAAACACCAATTTATTATCCCATCACTTCTCTTCCCTTCCCACCAAATAATAATTTACTCTCACTTCACTTCCTTTCTTTTCCCTTCTTGCCCTAGCCAAACAAGCCTTAAATGCATAGAAAGTAGTGATGTACACGAGATTGAGTAAAGTAGATTTTTTGGATGAATCTAAAATTTTGGATTAGTGAATCTATCGACATGTACAACTAGATACGTTTGAGTATTAAATTTAGTTGGATTAGTTCAGATGTCAAATTACTTAAATACTTATAATAGAAAGTTTAGCTTAAATTTACTAGTACTATTCGACTAGTTGTACAGTTAGCTGTAACGTATTTTAAAATTTCAAGTTTTATGTTACCTTACCAATTAATAAAGAATATATTCAAAAGTTTACATAAATTACAAAATTACAAATAAACTCTTAATTCTACTTTTAATCTTAATGCAATATTTTTTTTATTGATCCACTAATGGAAGCTAGTCCCCATGTCAAGCAAAGGTACTAATTCTATCATTCTACCTATGTTGGCATATTATGAGCCCCACTGTATGCGAGGTTGGACACCATATCGCAAGGTCAAAATTTAGAGTACTTTAAAATTTGTTCATTTAAGTACTTCCCAATAGTCTCGAACCCCAGATACTTGAAGAAACATGCTCTAAATGCCCCACTTATTCATTAGTGGGGTTGCCCATTGGGGACAATTTTAATGTAATGATAAAAAAAGAAAAAAAAATCTTAGTTTGAAAGCAATTATCAAAGTAATTTTGAATTTCTTGCGCTTAATTGATTAAATAGTGTACAATCTTTCAAATAATATATGTTTGTTGTCATTAATTTCCATATTGAAAAAAATATTAAGTGATAAAGAAAAATAATCATTATTTATTCAAACAAAATTTCAACATTTTCATTCAAAACTTAAGGGTGAAGATTTTTTTTTAATAGTTTTTATAATAAATGGTATTTTTGAAACTTTTTAAAGTTTAGGGGCATATTTGAAGCACACCTATAGTTTTCATTCAAATTTAATGATAAAGACATTTTTTTAAACATTTTGTAAAGTTTAAGAGTGTTTTGAAACTTTTCAAAGTTGAGGGGTAATGTTGACAAAAATTTTATAGTTCAAGGTATATTTGATAATTAACCTTAATTTATCTTTCAAACATTGTATTTTCAGTTTTTATTTTATAGGAAAAAACTAGATTCGTTTTCATTTATCGACATAGCCATCTATATGTATTATGTAAATGAATAAAAACACGCCAATAATAATAATAATAAAATTATTTAGAATAAATTATAAATTTGATTCTATAGTTTAATTAAAGTTAGAGTTTAGTCTTTTTAATTTTAAAAATTAGAATTTAATCATTACAATTGAGAGAACATTAAAGTTTATAGTCTTTATAATTTGATCATGGAAATTTAGTTCATACAATTTTATAAAATTTAAAAAATGGTTCTTATTATTCGTAATTGATTAAAAACTAAATAAGTAGAAGTTAACTATTTATATATTAATGATGACAATGTGAGTTAAATAATTAATTGAACAAAAAATTGCATCATTTATACATGACAAATTAATTTGTCAGATTCTTTAAAAAAAAAAAAAATTAATTTGTCAGTAATATGACATATTTTTTCTTTTAAGTTGATCAAATAAGAATTAATTTTTTATTTTTAAAATCATACGACTAAACTTTAACTCTTTTTTTCGGATACTAGAATTTTAACACGACGTTGCACATTATAATTTTTTAAATAATAAATTATATATATGTCTAATAAAATATGTCAATTTAGTGCAATAAATTGTTATATATATATATAATTATAAATTATTTCTTACATTTTTGTACTAAATTTAAATCATCAAATAATAATTTCAATTTAATATTGAATTTTAAAACTATTTTTCACATTAGTTAAATTTATTAAAATTCACATTTATGTTAAAAAACAGTAAATATTTTATTTCGAGCTTAAAAAATAATAGGAGTTATTATTTTTTAAAAAGCTTAATAAAATTTATCACATTAAATTAAATTTTATCTCTGATTTTTAAAAATCGATATTGTTTTGTTTTTTCATTTTATCTATTAATAGACCAATTACTCTCAAATTATAAAATTTATAAGAGTTATATCTTTATTATAATTATAAATATAAATACGCTAAATATATTTATTAGTATACATCTATGAACTTACCTTTAACCTCAAATGATAATTTTATCATTATTCAAAAAACAATTTTCCAAATCTCCAAGTCAACAATTAAACAACAAAAGATTCCTATAGTAAATAATACAAAAAGAAACCAAGAAAAATAACTCCAAGCAAACAGAAAGTTTCAAAGGTATTTGTAAACAAAATATATATAGTAATAGTAGGAAATTATTGTTACCAAACTTTTGAAACTGAAGAATTATGCATTTTACCTTAGATGATAATCTTATCGTTATTCAAATTTTCTTTTTCCAAATCTCCTAGTCTTTTTTTAAAGACAACAATTATGCAAAAAAGATCTCTATAAAAATTATTGAAACAAAAAAATTTAGATGAAAATTAAGGTAAATAATCCAACAAAAATAAGATAACTTATTATAAAAACAAAAAAAAAACGAAGAAAAGTAAATTCAACCGAACAGAAAGTATTCTTGTAAACAAAATGTAGAGAATATTTATAGGATTGGAAAATTCAATTTATTATTTTAATTAGAATATAAAATGTCAGATAAATTATGTGAGATTTGGTAAAAATATTTTATTTTCTATATTATAAAGATATGAAAATTTAAATGATATTGTAATATCTTCATTTGATTGTTGAAATCTCTTATTTTCTAACTTAATCATAAAATCTATGAGATTTCATAAAAATATCTTATCTTTTACGGATGAAAATTTAAATGATATTGTAAATATCTTTTACGTTATTTGTATTTAATTTTTTTATATTCCAATAAATGGCGTATTTGTAATTTAAAGTAGGACTTAAAGATAAAATCGTTCAAAAATGATTTTTTCCTTAAGCCACAATTTAAGGTGGTATGATATGATATGATAGAGCAAATTTGTAATTTACTTTTTTATCTTCTAACATCACAAGCTAAATAAAAATTATTAGTTTTTAGTTTAAATAAGGATAAAAGTTTAATCATAATTAACTAATAGTTTATATATAGTCTACAGATATGTATAGGTTAATAATATTTTGAAATACAGTAAGATAACGTACTAAAAAAAAGAAATACAGTAAGATAACTATTATTGTAATGCTCGTTTCAAAAAAAAAAAAAACTATTATTGTAATTGTTAAATTTGATGAGTTTTTTCTTTTTTAATTATTTTTAGTTTTATTTATGGCTTATGTTTATTTTATTAATTGTTTAAGTTTCATTTTACAAGATAACTTAACTCCATGTAATTTTTATCTTTTAAGTTGTTTTAAGTTTCTATTTTTTAATTTTTAAGTTATAGAAATTAATAGACTCCATATTTTGTACCTATAAAAGGGTGAACTTCCATGAGAAGTTTGTATCACCAATTTCCTCATTTCTAATAGAAACATATTCACATTTGTTTCACTCTCACATTTTCTCTCTTTGTTCAACAAACATTGAGACTTTGATTTGACTTTTGCTTCCGCAATATTAATTTCATATTCCATTTTTTTCCAACAGTGGTATCAGAGCCTTAGATTTAAAGGCCTGTGATTTTATTTGAGAGTGAAAATTTTATTTTTTGTATTTGAATATGTCTTCAAATTTTGGTGTCACCTCTCCTCCACATTTTAGTGGTGAAAATTACCAATTTTGGGTTGTTAAAATGCAATCTTATCTCAAAGCCCTTGGCCTTTGGGAATGTGTTTCTACTGATGTTGATCCTCAACCATTAGGAAAAAATCCGACGTTGAATCATATCAGATTATATGAAGAGGAGAAATTGAAGAAGCTCAAAGCTCTATCTGTGATTCATGCTGCTTTATCAGATCCTATATTTGCTAGGATTATTGACGGTAAAACGACAAAAGAAGCTTGGGATAAATTGCAAGAGGAATTTGAAGGTAGTGCAAGGGTGAAGGCTATCAAATTATTGACTCTAAAAAGAGAGTTTGAAATGCTAAACATGAAGGATTCAGATTCTGTAAGGGACTACATAACAAAAGTGATGACTATTGTAAATTAGAAAAGACTTGCTGGTGAAACTTTTGCTGATCAAAGAGTTATGGAAAAAATAATGGTCAGTGTTCTGAACAAATTTGAGTCAATGATGTCAGCTATAGAGGAGTCCTCAGATTTGACTACTCTTACCATAGCTGAGTTAATTAGTAAATTGCAAGCCCAAGAGCAAAGGGACACAATTCGTAATGAGGAGCATGTTGAGGGTGCATTTCATGCTAAGACTAAAGGCAAGAAATCTTTTGCAGAAAATGATAGACAAACAACAAAAGTACAAGAGAGCAAGGGAAAAGGAGGAGTTTCAAATAAAGGTAAATTTCCTTCTTGTCGTTATTGCAAAATGACCAATCATGATGAGAAAAAATGTTGGTAAAAAAACAAGTAAACCTATCATTGTGATTACTGCAACAAGAATGGTCATACAGATAAATTTTGTTATGCCAATAAAAATCAAACTCAAGATCCTCATGAACAAGCAAATTGTGCCGACAATAAAGAAGAAACAAATTTTTTGTTTATGGCTTCCCATATTGATGACAAAGAGTCAACCTCTTGGCTTATTGATAGTGGATGTACCATGCACATGGCTAAAGATATCAATCTTTTTAGCCAAGTTGATAGATCTATAAAGTCTAAGATCATTCTTGGACATGGCGAGACGGTACTATCTGAAGGTAAAGGTACTGTCATTATGCATACTAAACAAGGTGAAAAGAAAATATCCAATGTTTTATATGTTCCGAGATTATCTCAAAACTTGCTTAGTATTGCTCAATTGTTGCATAACAAGTTTTCTGTGGTTTTCAAGGACCAAGTTTGTGTTATTTATGACCAACAAGGAGTAGAAATTGCAAGGGTCGCCATGGTTGGAAATGCTTTCCTTTTGAATGGTGAATCTTTATGTCACAATGCACTAAATGCCAAAGTAGAAGAAAGCAAAAAGTAACATCATCGTTTTGGCCACTACAACAACAAGGCCTTGAAAATTTTACATTTTTCTAAAATGATGGATGACTTTTCAAATTTTACATCATTTGATCAAATTTGTGAAAGTTGTCAAGAAGGGAAGATGCACAGACTACCTTTTCCAACAGATGGTAGTTTTAGAGCCAAAGACAAACTTGAATTGGTGCACAGTGATGTTTGCGGTCCCATGCGCAATACATCTATTGGGAACAATAAATATTTTATTTTATTTATTGATGATTTTACTAGGATGACTTAGGTATATTTTTTTATTGAGAAAACTCAGGTTTTTGAAATTTTCAAGAAGTTTGTAAATTTGGTTGAAACTCAAAGTGGTTGTAAGCTTAAAACTTTGAGAACCGATAACGGAAAGGAATATACTTCCAAGCAATTTGATAGGTTTTGTGAAGATTTGGGAATCCAACACCAACTTTCCATTACCTATACACCACAACAGAATGGTGTATCAGAAAGGAAAAATAGAATCGTGATGGAGATGGCAAGATGTCTTCTCTTTGGAAAACAATTACCAAAGATATTTTGGGCAGAAGCTGTAAGCACTCCTATTTACTTGCTCAATAGACTACCTACAAGGGCAGTTGAGGGCAGGACTCCTTATGAAGCTTGGCCAGGTAAAAAATCTTTCGTTAAAAACTTGAAAATTTTTGGATCTATATGTTACTCGTTTGTTCCTTCTTTCAAGAGATCAAAACTTGATGAGAAGGCAGCTAAAGGAGTATTTGTTGGCTATGTCGCTGATTAAAAAGGGTATAGAATTTTTGATTTGGATGGTGAAAAGATAATCTTGAGTCGTGATGTCATCGTTGATGAAGATTCTTATTGGGATTTTGAGAAGCAAACTATTGTGAGAGACTTATCCACCAATTTTGAAGTCTTAGAACAAAATGAATCTTCTTTTGATTCAATTGATTCTAATGATCAAAATCCTCTCTCAAATGATAATGCTCGTGTTGATGCAACAGGCGATGATCCAAATTATAAGGTGAGATCACTTGCTGATGTATATGAAAGTTGTAATCTTGTTATTGTTGAACCAAATACTTATTATGAAGCTTCACGATCTACTAAATGGATTGTTGCTATGAAAGAAGAATTAGAGATGATCCATAAAAATAATACGTGGGAGCTTGTAGATTAACCTCAAGGAAAGAACGTCTTGGGTGTGAAATGGGTATTCAGAGTGAAGTATAATTCTGATGGTTCAATCAACAAATATAAAGCAAGGTTAGTGGTTAATGGTTATGCACAACAACCTGGAATTGATTATGGAGATACATTTGCTCCAGTTGCACTACACGACACAATACGATTGATTATTGCTTTAGCTGCACACTTGGGATGGAAAATATTTCATCTAGATGTCAAGTCAGCGTTTTTGAATGGCGATCTTGAGGAGGAGATTTATGTGAACCAACTAGAAGGGTTCATGGATAAAGGCCAAGAAGACGAAGTATACCGTCTGAATAAAGCTCTCTATGGATTAAAGCAGGCACCTCGTGCTTGGTATAGTAAGATTGATTCTTACTTGCTTCTTCAAGGTTTCCAAAGGAGTATGAGCCAAACTACTCTCTATGTTAAGGTTGGTGACAACTCTAAATAACTCATACTTTCTCTTTATGTTGATGATATGCTAGTGACCGGAAATGATTATCAAATGCTACAAGATTTTAAAGTTGCGATGGAAAAAATGTTTGAGATGTCGGATCTTTGTTATATGCATTATTTTCTTGGTATAGAAATTCATCAAGAAGATGATGGAATTTTTATTGCTTAAAGAAAGTATACTCAAGGAATTTTGAAGAAATTTAAGATGGAAAAATGTAAGGTTGCCTCAACTCCTTTAGATATAAACTTGAAAGTCTCAAAAAATGATAGTGAGAAACTTTCTTATCCTACAAACTATAGAAGTTTAGTAGAAAGCCTCTTATATTTGACAGCATCTAGGGCAGACTTGATGTTTGTTGCAAGTTTACTCTCAAGATATATGAATTCACCTAGGGAAACTCATTTTGGTATTGCCAAAGAGTCCTTAGATATTTAAAAGGCACTCTTGATTTTGAAATTTGGTTGAAATTTACCGGTGATTTGGAATTGACTGGATATTCTGATAGTGACTTGGCTGGTTGTGATGATGATTCCAAAAGTACTTCCAGTTATGTTTTTTCTCTTGGCACCGGAATTTTTTCTTGGAATTCAAGAAAACAAGAAGTTGTAGCTCAATCTACTGCAGAAGCTTAATATATTTCAGCCGCATCGGCTGCAAATCAAGCAATATGGCTTCACAAATTGCTTAGTGATTTGAGATTTGAACCTGAAAAGCCTACAAATTTATTTTGTGATAACAAGTCAGCTATTGCTATTGCATCGAATCTAGTACAACATGGTAGAACGAAACACATCAAAATTAAATTCCATTTATTGGGGGAAACAGAGAAAGAATGCGACATTAAACTTATTTTTTGCAGTTCTGAAGAACAACTTGCCGATATTCTCACGAAAGCTCTACCACATAGGAAATTTGTGTTTCTACGCCAAAAGCTGGGTGTCACAAAGAAAAACCTCAAGGAGGAGTGTTAAATTTGATGAGTTTTTTCTTTTTTAATTATTTTTAGTTCTATTTATGGCTTATGTTTCTTTTATTAATTGTTTAAGTTTCATTTTACAAGATAACTGAACTTCATGTAAGTTTTATCTTTTAAGTTGTTTTAAGTTTCTATTTTTTAATTTTTAAGTTATAGAAATTAATAGCTCCATATTTTGTACCTATAAAATGGTGAACTTTAATGAGAAGTTTGTATCACCAATTTCCTCATTTCTAATAGAAACATATTCACATTTGTTTCACACTCACATTTTCTCTCTTTGTTCAACAAACATTGAGACTTTGATTTGACTTTTGCTTCTGCAATATTTATTTCATATTCCATTTTTTCCCAACAGTAATGCTAATGAGTACGCTAGTGAGCTCATATGTACGTATTTTCACTAAGAAATTGTAGATTTACTTTTTAATTTTTTTAAAAATATTGTTAAACTAAAAAATATTTCAATAAATAAATGTAAGAACACGATGATTACTTATATAAGATTGATAAAATATTACAAATTAATAGTATTATATGAATAATTGTTATCTCAAAATCAATTAAATATGTAATGAGAACATGGCTCACATTTCTTTATTAAGAAGAATATCTTTGTTTCCTTTGACAGACTTGTCATTGCCCAACACATGAGAGTTTATTAAATTTAGTCAGTTAATTATAATATGGGAAATTGTAATGAATAATAGAAAATATTTACCGTTCTAGGTAAAATTTACAATCTTAATTTTTTTTGTTTATTATCATCAAAAATATAATTTTGTTTATTCATGTTTTGCCCTTAAACAAAACAATTGACGCGCCCATATTCCAATGCCGTTTTCTTGTGTTTGTGGTTGACTTACGGTTTCTTTTTTTTATTTAATTTGTTTTATTATGTAACTATTAATAGATATATTTATTTTATTGATATAATTCTTTATGATGAAGTAAAAACCTTTATTTATATATATTTATCTCATTATGATGTATTTATGACAAATTGTATTGGATAAGTTATTCTAATAAAATAATTATAAAAATTTAAAAATATTTATATGTTATAAATACGGTTCAATATTAGTAATATTCATTAATACAGTATTATTTATAATTAATAGAATATTATTTATTTAATATTAAGTATTATTAAATACCTATATGATTATGATGACTAATTTTTTTTAAAAGTGACCATATTTGTAAGGATATAACCCGTAAAATAAAAATGGATTAACACCAAACCAACCTACTCGATCGTTTTATACATATATTAAACATAAATACATCATTAAATTATAAATACTATTAGTTAGATGTATTAATGTTTATAATTAAAAAGGCATATGAATGTATAAATGATACAAAAAAGTCAAAATAAATACAATCCTTATTTATATTAAAACTTTTATATTAATAAATAAATACAAGTTTTAAATTTTAACGACGTCTTCCATAATCTAATAATCGTATGACTACTTATTCATTCATCTTTTTCTAAAAATTTGGTCACCTAAAAAAATAGCAAAAGAAATTATTGATCATATTGAGTACTATCATGTATTTTTCTTATAATACAATATTAAAACATATTAATGATTATGAATGCAAATATTTTAGAATTTACATACATTTACAATTTAGTTTTGAGAAAAATTTATCTAATACAATTTTTCTAAAAAAAATTATAGTAATTATACATATCATGATCAATACCGCCAAAACAATATCCATAAATCCATATTTATTTAAAACATGTATTTATTTATTAATGCATGATTAAATATTTTATGAAATAACCATCACCTTTTTTTCACACATTTTTTCTTAAAGTCCAAAACAAAGGATTTGAATAATTAAATAAATCCATTTTTACTAATCATTTTTTCAAAAGAAAGTCCAGTTTATTACATCTTCGAACACATTATTTGTAGACCAATAAAAAAATTACTTTATTTATGAAGTATTAATATATTAAACTTTAGAATGATGATCATTTATTTAATATTGTATATTCACAAAATTATTGTTAAATAATTATCAAATAATAAAAATAAATATAAAATTTAATGAATTAATACTCATATATAAGATAAATACATCTTAATTGTGAAATGTGGTTACTCATGTAGAAAAAAATAGTATTTATGTATAACATGTTCAATACCACGAAAATAACAAGAATTCATAAATTATTATTTATTTAAAACTTTATATTTTTTTTTTTTTGAGAATTAGAAACTCGTATTTATTTATTAATACATGCTTAAAGTTTTTAAGTATTTTGAAAAAAAATCAAAACACTATCAAATAAATAAAGAAAATTTTGTATCAAATTTAAAAAAATGAAGAAAAGAAACTCTTTAAAACCTCATGATTTTGAAAGATTTGTTAAGAGACAATTTTAGATAAGATATTTTATATGGAATTTGAATCGATCTAGGAGAGATTTATTTTAAAATGTTAATTTATAGTGGAGGTATTTGTGTCTTTTACATATAAAAGAAAGCTCATATTTAAAGGCCGCTGATTACTTATGCTAAATTTTCTAAATACGTATATTTTTGTAAATTTTTTATGGATTTAGATTACTCCTCCAAACGGCCCTTATAATATTTATAAAATTTTAAGGGTAGAAATGTATTAAATTAAAAGTTGAGTATATTTCAAAAAAAAAAAAAAATTTAAAAGTTGAGTAGTTATTTATTATAACTACATGGATAAGGAGCAATTTGCGTGAAATTTTGAACATTCAAATCATCACAATTCAAGTTAGAAAAGTTTAATGGCATTATTATATATTTATGACAAAAAAAATTATGGGGGTGTGTGTTTGACATGTTTAGGTAGTTTTTGGGTTAAAGAGTTATATTGAGTAATTAAAAATTGAGAATTGTGTTAAAAACTCGTTTGGATGTAATTTTTGTATAGAGGAGTTAGAGTCAAAATCTTGTTTGCATATAGAGTTAAAAATGAGTAGTTATTTTTAGTAGTTAAAAAAGAAATGATTAAAAATGAATGGTTAAAAATGAGTTATTTTGATTAATTTAAAAGGAATGATTAAAAATAAGTGGTTAGAAATGATTGAGTAGTTATAAATAAATGATTAAGAATGAAATGATTAAAAATGAATGGTTAAAAATGAGTTATTTTGATTAATTTGAAAGGAATGATTAAAAATAAGTGGTTAGAAATGATTGAGTAGTTATAAATAAATGATTAAGAATGAATGGTTAGAAACGAGAGTTATTTTTAAAAGTAAAAATGAAGAAGAGTTAATATAAACTTGTTTGGATGTAGGTTTTTGAGGAGGAGTTTATAACCTCCTAATGCTAACTCTTACCTAAATGTCAAACAAACAGCCCCTATAGGTTTCAAAAGTTTGATTCCCCACCCCCATTGAAAATTAAAACATTTGAGAAAAAAAAAATTTGCTGATTTTTTTATTAGAGATTTTACTACAATGGTTGCTCTCTGGGAAGAAGAATAAAAAGGATTCATCACTGTGATTAAAAAAAAAAAGGATTCCTCACTGTTTTTTCTAGTAAGATTAAAATCAATGAATCCTTTTCCAAGTTCAATATGCAATCTACATTCTATCTTTTTTAATTGGGTTTATGATCTTTCTACAAATCTCAATCAAATGATAAAATAATTAATTTAATACTCAGAAAGAAACTCTAACAGTAACAATAATATATTGCCAAATTTTGCACTCAAGAACACCCATTTTTATTTTCTTGCAACAAAATTATGCTTCATTTTCTTCAAAGATAAATTAGTCAATAATGATCTATTTCTATTTAAGCAAATTTTTAATCAAACTGTTAACGATAAATAAGTTTAACTATATGATATATGATTTCATAAAACTAATGCAAATTTATTCATGGGATTTAGAAGAAAATATTCGAATCAAATACAATATAATGATAAAATCTACAATGTCTTAATCATCGTCATCATCTAAGCTTCACATAACAATTGAAAGATTTCTTTATTTCAAAAAAAAAAAAAAAACAATTGGAAGATTTGTTGGGTGTTTTTTTAGTACAAGTACTTTGGAGATGGGAGATTACAAATACCTTCTAGGAATCGAATCCGTAATCGTGGACTGAAAATGAATTAACAACAAATCAGATAACCAATCACGTCACAGACCTATTCGATTGTAGTACAAGAATTTGATGGAAGTACTAGGATTAGAGATGTCTATGGAGTGATATGATATATATTTTCCACATCCCCATCATTATTTTTAATCTCCATTCCAATAAAACTCATAGTTAAATTTTGTAGAGACGGGGTGGAGATTCACACAAAGAAATGGTAGGGATCGAGTTCTTCATCGAAAATTGTTCTCTATTTAATTTTTTTAAAATCTTAAATGTTTGAATCCACATTGTGTTGGGGGTTTTGATAAAATATTAAAAGTGAATTTGTCTCCCTAAAAAAGATGCAAGATAAATATATATATATATATATATATTTAATATTCATAAATATTTGATAGTTTATACATATTTTAACTATAACTTTTTGATCGTAGGACTTATTGGCTTTTGGCTTCTGAAGACCAACCCATTGAATTAAAAGTGAATTAAAAGTGAATTGGTATTAATATTGAATGACTTTTTGGCTTCTGAAGACCAATCCATAATGATTTATACAAAAGAATAATTTGATATGCCAAATTGTACTATTTTATTTTAGTCGAGATTGTTTATTAGCAATTTAATAAACATCATTAAAAAATTGATACATAAAATTCAAAAGTCAAAATTCAGTAGTAGTTTGTTTAGTAGTAATTTGATATAAACAAAATTCAAAACTCTTCGATGATAAAAATGAGCCTAAACTGATTGCTAACAATTTATTTGAGAGTAATTGTATTAGTAGGTTTGTTGGTATCCTCTTCTAATTTATACTAAAAAAATATTACACAATATACAAAGTACAATATTATCCTTTATAAAACCTGTAACGTTGATGTTAAACTGGCTTACCACCAAACATCGAAACCATTGGGCCACTGACCCATTCAATAAAATTATTATTTTTTTCTAAAATAAAAAACACGTAAAATTAATATATCCATTCATGTAAAAATTTCCTTTTACCAACAATTTTCTTTTTTTTATTTATTTATAAAAATTCTATTTAATTCTTAAAAAAAACAACAAAAAAAAAGAATAATATCAATTGAGAAATGTTTGCATGCAGCCACCATGTGCCAAGATCTAATCCATTAATTTTATTTTTAATTTGGAAAATTTTCTTTTTAAAAAAAAAAAAATGAAAGGATTAAATTTTGCCACATCGGCGACTCCATGCTGCCTAACTTTTATCATATCAATTTCCAAGACTAAACTCCTAATAGTTAGACTGAAATGAATTATTACCAAATAAATATAATCAACTAGCTACCATTTAATTTGGTAAGTAAAGCCATTCCTAAATTTCATTCCATTTCGAAAATGTAATGTCTTTTTTTACTAGCCGAAAATGTAATATCAATTATTCCTTATTTATTTATTGCGAAATTAAAAAAATAATTAAACCTAATTTCAAGAAATAAAAAATAAATCGGCAATCCCCATGTTATCCACTGATAGGATTATTTGTCAATAAGCATTAGGCATGCATTAATTGGTGGAGCTAAAAATTTTCTGTTTCCTATCATATAATTAAATTTGAAAATAAAATACTTTTTTTTAAATCAGAAAATAAAATATATAAATTGACTTAAATTAAGAATATTCCAAGGAATTAAAGATGATCCTTACTTTTTTATCTTTTAGCTGAAAGTTGTGCATATTAATTATAGTTTTCAAAATAGCAATTTAATTAGGTATGCGTAATTAATTAGTTCATCGATTGAAATGAAGAATTCAGAAAAAAAAGGGAAAAAGAATTGAGCCATAAAGATTCAGAATGTCACAAAAAATATCTTATCGTGGAACCAATTGACAAGTGAAATAGAGTCAAAATTTTAATTAAATATGTAATATAATTCTTATGGTATCATATATGTTAGAAATTTTAATTAATTTCTAATATTGATTGATATATTTTAAGTAATTTATAATTGTTATTGTCATAGGTAATGATTAATGTAGTATTTAAGAAATAATTATCAGAATTTGCCAATTTGTTAAATTATAAGTATTTTAGTGTGTTTTGTATATTAAAAAAGTTTATGGATTTTTTAGCAATTTGACAAATACACATGTCATTAAAGTAAATTAGAGGTTTTTGTCATTTATTAGAAGGGAACTTTTTTCCACCATTTGTTTGGAAATGGTATTGTTTTCACATTCTATTTTTTCTGAATATAAAATCATCATAAAAAGATCAATGGATTCGATGAAGTCCACATATCATATCAAATTTTAGAAAATACAAATTTAGTATTGGAAAACAGGAGAGAGTTCATTTGGTTAATTTGGTATTACTAAGACAATGGATTCATCTTTTTTTTCAAGATTCAATTTTTGGCCAAAAAGAATCAATTTTTATTCTTGAACTAGGAAATGAGTACAATTTCAAATTCATATTTGAGTTTTACCAAATTTCACTTGTAATTTTTACCTTCTAATTTTTTTTTATTCAAGTACAATTAAAAACCATCCACACATGCCCTCAACAAGTTATAATTGGTAAGTTCGGATAAATGGTTTACGAAGGTGTTGACTCAACCTTACCTTTTAAAAAACTTCATAGAAATTTCTATAAAACTCTTCTTAAACTCTCTAAATATAATATTATTTTTAATCCAACCATTCATAATCCTAAAATTCAAACCAGAATTTTGCAACTGCTATAACTTATCTATTCAAATGAAATTATAAAATTTCATTTAAAATCTCTCATAACCACTACTGTTTATTTTTAATTTATTTTTTTTTAATCTAAACACACTCAAATAGAAGTTTTCATTGAAATGGGCGAATTTTGGATAATTATGGTTGATTATGTATATGTGCATGAACCTAGGTTTTAAGGCTTGACTAATTTTAGTTTGTTGAAATTTATGAATTTTGAAATTATTTAGGATAATTATAAAAAAGTCTAACAATAAAGAGAAACTTCAATATTTACTAGACTACAAAATCAAATTTGATAATTTACTGTAAAAATGAGAAAAATAAAAATCCTCTTTTAACTTCTCTTAACCCACGGTTGAAAATCATTTTCTACCAATTTTTCTTGATACTTAAATGTTACAAGTAAAATAGTATGACTGTAAGAAATTGTAAAACGTGTGCATATGTAAATTGGCGTGCGAACTTTTGTTTCACTAATTAATTTTATATATGAAAACTATTTATTTAGCCAATCAAAATATAACTCAATTGATATAACTTACAGATTAATAATTAAGAAATCATGACTTCAAAATTCTCCTTCTATATATTTTGCATTCAACTAAAAATATTGTTGGTCGATGTAAAAAAGATAGTGTTGATCTAAAGTTAAAAAAAAAAAAAAAAGCGAACACTAAGAGATATTAATTCTAAAGTTGACTATTAGTTAGAAATATCCACAAGGTAGGATGAGGGATGGGGATGGGGATGGGATGCCATTATCGTTTCATTTTTATCACTCTTTTCAAGTCTTATCTCTGTTAATTTTACCCTTAAATTTTGTATGAATGAGAACGAAACTTCTCCATAAAAAATTTGTCATTTCCTTATGGGGCTGTTTGAATATGGGTTTTTGAGAGTGGAAGAGGGTTGAATTTTGAGGGAGGAAGAGGAAGGAGGAAGGAGAAGGGAAACAACTCCTTTTTCCATACTCTCTCTTCAACCTCTCTCTCCATCATCCAACTCCTATTTTAATCCTCTCATTAAAACTCCTCATTTCAATCGTTTTTTAAATATTTTTTATAAATAAATATGTGTGATATATTATTATAATTCTTTTATAAAATTAATAACTAAAAATAAATAAATAAATAAAATAACTTTTTAATCGTTAAAAAATATTTATAAATTATTAGAAATTTGTAGATTTAATTTTGTCAAGAAAATAAATTTACCATTTATATTATATAAAATTATATAAGTTTTCAATTTTTTAAAAATTAAATCAATAAAATAAAAAAGATTCAATAAAAACTTGTTTTAGAAAACAACTCATCTATATAATAAATATATCTCAATTTTCATATTGAATGTATTTATAAAGTAATTCAAATTCTCAACTCCCTACTATATATATATATATATATATATATATTAAATAAATAAAGAAATAAAATATAAAAAGTAAGAAATAAATAAATAAAATATACAAAGAGGAAGAAAAAATTGTAAAATTAGTGCAAATAATAAAATAATTGTATATAACGAATTAAAAAATAATGAAAAAGTAAAGTAAATAAATTTATTAAAAATATATGAAACAAAATTAACAAAAATATCAAAATTTAACCAGATAAAAATGTATAAGGAAGAAAAAATAAATAATGAATAAAAGTAAGAGAAAAAATAGGTTAAGAGGAAGAAAAAAAACGTTAATTATAAATTGAGATTGAATTTGGACAATAACAATTTGAGGACCCAAATTTAATGACACTAACTCATTTCATAAAATTTTCATTAACTTATTAAGATGCCAACTAATAGATAAATATTTCATTTCTAGAACAAACCAAAATTATTTTATGATTAAAAAATTAATATAAATAAATTAGTTGATGAATAATTACATATGAATATTATTTAGATTTGTTTTTTTAGAAATAAGCCAGGAAAAATATTTACAATACTAGGTAAAAAAAACAAACAAACATAGTCATAGATTTTTTTTCAAATAATCATAGTCATAAGTATTAATAATTATACAGCATTATTAATACATTTATAAGTATTAAAAATTTATATATTAATTTAACGTTGATAAATTATAGGTATTTAAAAATGACATTAATTAAAAATCATCAACCTTAAATATTAATGTTGGTATTTATTAATTTAATTTAATACATCGATAGGTATTCTCATATGTAAAATTAATATTTAAGGTTGTTATTTTTTAATTAATTTTATTTATAAATATCAATAATTTATAAATGAAATTAATATATAAACTGTTTTTTTTAAAAAAAATATATGTTCTATTAGAAAAATTTAATTATTGTATTAATTAAAAAACATCAACCTTAAATATTAATTTTACAAAAAAAAAAAAAAAACTCGAACCTCCCTTTCAAATAACCATATTGAAACATGGTTTTTAACAACCTCTCTTTCAAACATCCATATTCAAACAATGTTTTCATGCAACCTGTCCTTCAAACATCCATATTCAAACAAGGTTTTCATGCAACCTCTCTTTCAAACATCCGTATTCAAACAAGGTTTTCCTGCAACTTTTCTTTCAAACATCCATATTCAAATAAAAGTTTTCCTGCAACCTCTCTTTCAAACATCCATATTCAAACAAGGTTTTCCTACAACCTCTCTTTCAAACATCCATATTCAAACAAGGCTTTCTGCAACCTCTCTTTCAAACATCCATATTCAAACAAGGTTTTCCCCAACCTCTCTTTCAAACATCCATATTCAAACAAAGTTTTCCTACAACTTTTCTTTCAAACATCCATATTCAAACAAAGGTTTTCCTGTAACCTCTCTTTCAAATATCCATATTCAAACAAGGTTTTCCTGTAGCCTCTCTTTCAAACATGTATATTCAAACAAAGTTTTCCTACAACCTCTCTCTCTCTCTCTTTTTGAAAAGTTCCTGCAACCTCTCTTTCAAACATCTATATTTTCTTTTTTCGAATCTCAATTCAATTTATATATAGTTAAAATGTTAACTTTTAATCTTTTAAAATAATAATTAAATTTTAATTATAAATATTTATTAGTTTTCAACTAAATATTAAATTTAGTAAGAAAATATTCGAACTAATAAATATATATATAATCATCATGAAGTGGTTAAATGGTCGTTTAATGGTCAAAAGGATTTTGAAGAGTTAAAGAAGTAATGAGTTCAATTTATGGTAACTTTTATATAGATATATTAAAAATAAAATAAAATAGAAATGGGGCACAAACTTGGGCATCTATACTTTTGTTAATATGTTATTCTTAACTTTGTTTTTTTTAGATTTCGGAAAATTGAAGTTTTGCTTCACTATACCCAGAATAATCATGTCCGTCTCTAAGCTAGACACCGGAAGCCATCTAACGGATGAAGACATAAGAGGTATTTACATAAAAAGCATATCTTCAAAATTCAAGTCTTCAATTATCGTGCCACCTCTTGTGGACATATGCTATCCTTATTTATTTATTTATATTTTTTGAAACCGAGAACACCATACCTAGGGTGACCACTCCCTTCTCTAGGCCAAATACTGAAAGACATCAAATAAATAGAAATGAAGAGGTATCTACATAAAAAGCATACCTTCAAAATTTAAGACTTCGATCATCATACTATTCCTTGGAGACATACGCTATACTTTGTTATAATATATTAATTTCTAAGGGATGTGATATTATATATATATATATATATATATACTTTTTTGATGAATTTTAATGTTATATTTCATGACCTCGAGAATAACTCAAAACCAGTATATTTTTTAAATATTAACACAATATATTTAAAAAAATATATATAAATTCTTAACCAAAGTCAAGCCATACACATTTAATTTCCAAGTTGAACTTTCAGCCAAACATGCATAAGACAGTTCCTAGATCCTTTGTATAGAACACATGATGCAAAGTGTGTATAGTCAACTCACAAATATTTATGATAGTGAATCATCTATGATATGTAAGTTGGTTAATTATAAATTTATAGACTTAATTAACCTATGATAAATTACACAGGGAAGTAAAAATTTGTGTAACGATGTTCTAATTAGAAAATCGGGTAAATGCATTATTAGTATTTTATAGGTGATTAGCAATGAATCAAACAATATTATAAGATACATAGTAAAATGTATTAATAATTAATGTCGAGTGATTGTTTTTTTTTTTTTTAGAAAAGAAGAGACTTGCGAGTAATTATTGATTATTGTATTAGACAGTAAAGATTTTAACCTTGCATCATTTTCTATTTTTTTTTAACAAGAATAACCACATTCGTCTACGTTGTAAGTGAGTCTCAAATATGGAACTTAAGGGGAGCATGTCCTCAAAGCCTAAAGGGCCATTTGTTTGACAAATTTAGGGAGGAGTTAGTTCTAAGATTTATTAACTTCTCCTTAAAAATCTGCATCCAAACGAGTTTTTATTAACTCTTCCTCATTTTTACTTTTAAAAATAACTCTCGTTTCTAACCATTTATTTTTAATCATTCATTTATAACTACTCAATCATTTCTAACAACTTATTTTTAATCATTCCTTTCAAATCAATCAAAATAACTCATTTTCAACCATTCATTTTTAATCATTTATTTTTTAACTACTAAAAATAACTACTCATTTTTAAATCTATATCCAAACAAGGTTTTGACTCTAACTCCTCTATACAAAAACTACACCCAAACGATTTTTTGACACTAACTCTCAATTTTTAACTCCTTAACCCAAAAACTATCTAAATATGCCAAACAAACAGCTCCTAAGTCTCCAACTATTGTGCTATCCATTGAGACCTTACATAAAATTATTATTAGAGAATAATATTTCGTATTTAACACACTAAATATCCTCTATTGTACCTAATGACAATACTATTGCTGTTCTTCCCTATTAATATCGTTGATTTTATTATATATATAAAATCCAGTTCGATAAAAAAAATAGTACAATCTGTTAAGGAATGGAAAGATGAAATTAATCAAGTATTCCGAAAGTACGATATTCATCTGTCTTTGTTTGTTTGTTTTTTTTTTTTTTTTTGACGGTGTAAGACTCTACGAGGTTGTTTGTTTGATATATTTTGATAGTTTTTGGGTTAAAGAGTTATATTGAGGAGTTATGTTGAGGAGTTAAAAATTGAGAGTTGTGTCAAAAACTCGTTTAAATGTAATTTTTATATAAAGAAGTTAGAGTTAAAACCTTGTTTGGATGTAGATTTAAAAATTAGTAGTTATTTTTAGTAGTTAAAAAAGAAATTATTAAAAATGCAAGGTTGAAAATGAATTATTTTGATTGATTTGAAATAAATGATTAAAAATAAGTGGCTAGAAATAATTGAATAGTTATAAATGAATGATTAAAAATGAATTGTTAGAAATGAAAATTATTTTAAAAGTAAAAATGAAGAGTAGTTAGTAAAAACTCGTTTGGATCTAAATTTTCGAGAAAAAGTTGATAAAACCTAATACTTAACTCCTACGAACAAATGGCCCCTACTTGTTAATTGCATTTAATCACTAAAAGAAAATTAATCTTACATTTTCTTATCTACATTTTGTTTTTTAAAAAAAGGGAAAGAAAATTAGAAAAACATACACAATATATCTCCTTCAATTATTACCAAAAAGTCAATGAAGTGGAAAGCTTTTTGTGCCCCCTTCTCTTCTAAATATCCATATAAACTCCCTTCGCATTTGTAAAGAAACTTAACAAGAACTTCCCCTTTTGTTTTTCTGTCAATTTCTTGAAAAAAAAAATGTTGAAGATTAGAAGGATGCCAAGTTTGAAGAAATTGGTGACGAAGCCGAATGAACGAAAGCTCGAAGAGAGTCGACTAGTAGCAAAAGCAGAGGCGGGCGGTGGTTGGAGCACGACGCCGAGAGGGTGCGTGGTTGTGTATGTAGGGGAAGAACACCAAAGATTTGTGGTACCAACAAAGTTTCTTTGTCATCCACTTTTCAAGATGGTGTTGGAAAAGACCCACAAGGAGTTTGGATTTGATCAAAAAAGTGGTCTTGTGGTTCCTTGTAGTGTTTTTGCTTTTCAAGAGATTTTGAACACTATTAAAGCTAATCATGGTACTTTCCACTTTGGAGAACTTGTTCATGAGTTCCTTTGATCTAGGGTGTACTTTAGTGTGTGTTTGCTTGGTGGTATAAGAATAGAGAGTTTAATGAAAAATAGGATAATTGTTATATTTTGATTGTGTTTCGAGTGAATTTAGAATATATGAATTAAACATTAAACATGTAAGAGTTGTTTAATGCATGTAGTAAAAGTGTAAAAGTGAGTTTTTCTCGATAGTAATTAACATGTTTCTTCAATTAAAGGCCGTAAATTCAAATCTTTATCTTTAATATTGTCATCGTAGAATTAAAAAAATATAGTATAAGATGGTATAATTTACTCTTTTTGAATACAATATGTTTGAAATACAACATTTCAGTTCTCTTTCATACATATAAGAGTGTAGGATCTCAACCACATTGCATTGGCCTCATAAATAATTTCTCCTTCTCCTTCGCCTTGCTGACTTCCTCTAGCTCTAATGGCATTTTTAAATATTCTCTCTCCTTGATGTATTAGACACAATTAAAATTTGGTTAAAATGTAATTTTGTATGTGGAATTTGAGTTTTTTTTTATTCATTTTGATTCTTTTCAAATGTCAGAATGTTAATATTCTATTTTGATGTTTGTTCTATTTTAATTTCTAGGCATTTAAAATTTCAATTTCAATTACTTGAACTTTAAAAAAAATACTTCAGATTTTACTTCAGATTCATCTAGCTAAGAATTAATTTCTTTCGGTTTACTAGCTTGCCTTTCCTCGTCCATGCTAAGAGTAATCGGGGGCTACGCAAAACCTTAGATGGGCCTTCTTTTCTTTTCTACTGCTCTGATCTCTTGTGTCGTTCGTCAAATCAGATGGGATAAATGGAATGTTTTTCTCATGTCCTGAATGAATTCAGGGACATATTCAAATTCTTGCCGTTAGAAGAACAATTTGTGGTGGAATTGAAGCGTTAGGAGTTGCTTATTCTGGCTACAGGAGTCAAAATTGTTGACTTTGAACGAGGACTAATGAAACAAGTCGTTCTTTCTAGAAATTTGGCATGCGAGACGAGAAAGTCCCTCATTTTTCTTCTCAGTTGCAAATAGGGAATGATCGAGATCCATTCTCCAACTTGAAGGGTAACATGAAAAAGTGATTGTTTGATTCTTCCAATTTTATAAAAAATAACAAGAGAGAGAATTTTGCCCGACCGTAGATCCAACTTCTCAAAGTATCCCACGTTTATTGTTTAGGGCGAAAAAGCCCATAATCAAAGTGGATACTTGTTCTTGATGGTTAGGTTATCTTGTTGAGCGAGAGAGGTGCGAAGAATGCTGCTTGGCAGACTTTCCTTCTTTTTTTTGGCGACTCTTTCTTTTCTATTCGCGGTTCCTCGCCTACAGGGTGCTCGAGGGAAATAAGTTGCAGCTGTAATTCTTTGGAAAAGTCTAGTTCTCTTTGTCTTTGAGCTTTCATTCCTCAATCCACTCTTTCGTTCTTTCATATACCTCCCCACTAATAGATGGAGACAAATAGGAATAACTGAACCACGTCTACAAAATGTCGAGGTCATTCTTGCATGGGCTTGCTTTGATGATGGGTAGGCTGAACCTACTTGTAGGCAACTTTCATCTCATCGCTCGCGCTAAAGCCCTTATGGAATTCATACTTAACGCATACGTTGGCGCATTAATATCTTCATGTTCGTTACATATGTTCTACCTATTCAAGCTATCTAAAATCATCAAATTTTTTAGTTGCCACTAGCCCATGCTAATTACCAATAGAGAAATTAGTTGTATAAAGGATAGTGGCACGGTTAGCTTACACCCCGAGTGTTATGAGAGGATAGAATATGAAAGAATCTAATAAGAAGGAAAAGAAGTTGTAAATGTACTTAGTCTGGACTTACCCAACGCTCAAATTAATCAAGATCTTTATTGGCTGTCTAGTGTTAGTTGGGTCAAGGGAAAAACCTCTCCCTCCACAACACTGTCGAGGAAAAGAAGGCTCATGTAGGTCCGCTCCTCGTTCACCACAAACATGTCTAAGACAACTAGGATTTAAAAAAGGATTCGAGAAAAGATGTCAGCTCATGATCGATTATCTTGGAGATAGAAGGGGCATCGTCTACTGATTGAGTCGTGAATTAGATTGGATGGGCCCTACCACTAGAAGTGTGCTAAGTTAGTCATAGGGAAACCTAAAAGTTCTTTCGAACTTCCGACTCTATAAACTTGGATGGCTTGCTTGTTTACCTTGTCCCGAATAAACTCTTTAAAGCTTCATTCGCTCCTGAAAGTTGTTAACTCTGTCAAGTTGCGTCCTACTCACATCCTAAAAACTAAAGTTACAACAGTCCGTACACGTTGGTTTCTTTCTCGCTAGACCCACCTTGGAAGTCAAAATTTAGTTTAGCTTCTCTTCGGCTTTCGAGCTGCTCTTTCAAGTGTCGCCTAATATCTTAACAAGTTACTTAGTTTAGCTGCTCTGGATGCTAAATGCTACATGCAAGTAACTTCATAAATTCTAATATTTAAATTTATTATTAATTGAAAATATAGTGAAACTGACATGAAATATTAGTTTGTATCCAAAAGGTAAATTTCTACCCAAATCAAAATATTGTTGAACTAAAAAAGAAAGTGAGTCAATGAAATAGTTAGAAATATATGTGAAACATCTCAATAAACAAAAAAAGACCCAAATAGTTATCCAATGGCATTCACTAGTGATGACTTGAGTTTTCAAAAAAATTCTATAACTAAAACCAAGGAGGAATATGCTAAATTATGTTTAGATTGTGGTTCGAGGATTAAATTTTGGGCAATTGTTTTTAAAATCATTATGGATCATTACCTAAAACCTTCGAAATTCATATTGCACTTTCTAATCATGAAGCAAAAGATTCCCAATGTGAATCACACGATTACACAAAAAAGATTCACATACATTCTCAAAACTAAGCTAAATTTTCAGCCTTCAACAACTTCTATGGCATTCACCAGAATTTTCTTCATCTCATCGAAAACTTGGTTCATTTGATCGCGAGAGAACAAAGGCGACGGGTAAACACAAGCACAATCCAACTCACCATTGCGAATCATGTCAAAGAAGGCGATTGATGGCCCAACACCATGGGCTGAGGCACAGCCAATATAGTCTTGTAAGCCAAGATGCTGCTGCATGGGGGCGGATGTGTCGATAATGGGGTCCTCGAACACCGAGATCAGGGCCGTTCTCATGGACGAGGATGGAGTGAGGCCGGGGTTTTCGATGGCTTTGCCCATGAGGAAGTTCAAGTCGGACATGTCTGAGAAATGCTTGTTGTTGTCTTTGGCGTTTGAGAAGGCAAAATAGCATCGTTTTGCCACTTCCCATAGAGTATCTTCAGCTGATATGTCATGTGTGTTGAGAATAGCAGAGTGATAGAATCCTGAAATGTATCAAAAACCAATGCAGAAGAGTTTCAATTCAGTTTATATAGTTTTTAATTTGTTTGAAGAAATGAGAATTGGTTAGTTGGTTCGGTATAGTTCATGTGGTGGTCTAGGCCGAAAAACCGTTTGCCTAAGCATGATATCGATGAATTCTCGGTTACATCACTAAACTCATATACCTAAGCCCAACATTTGATAACGATTTGGTTTTTTTTTTTTGAAGATTATATCTATAAATGCTGCATTCATCTACAAACTCCTTTGTTTTGTTACCTATTTTTAGGCATGTTTTTACAATTCATGTCAAATTTTAAAAACTAAAAAATAATCGTTTTGTTTGATAAGCTTAGGTTTTTTGTTTTTGTAAACTAGACTTATGAACATTACTTTCATCCATACAAATGTGGTTAAAATTCAAGCCTAAGTTTCGAAACAAAGAAAGATTTGGTCTTGTTTTTAAAATATAATTAAGAATTCAAATGTTTCTTTATTAAAAAAAAAATGAAACTCATTGTACATAAATACTAAGTACTAGCACAAATTTCAAAAGTTAAATGATTATTGAAAGAGGAAATCAAAATTTTCTAAAAAATATTAGATAGTGTAGATATTCCTCTCAAAACTAATTGATGATGAGATAAATAGTCCACCTTTCTTAGATATTATTATGAAATCTCCACTCTTTTCGATGTGGAATCCTAATAAAAAAAATATATAAAATTATGGTGAAAAAAAATTCATGTAAACAAACCAATTTTAAAAACAGAAAACAAAAAAACGAAAATCATTACCAAACAAGGTGAATTTAGAAGATTTTCGCTTAAAATTATAAGCATTGTTGTAAGCTTAACTTGAGACAGTAAATTCTTCTGTTCTTAGTTGTTGAAGTTTCCACATGACAAATGCAAAAAGTTGACTAGCATAAAGCTATCGAACGATGTTCGGGCAACCGAGATACTTCATAAATCAAGAAAAAAAACCCGTAGAAGACGACAAGGTTGTCGAATTTACCTAGATGGTGGCTTGTGAGGGGAGGATCAAGGAGAGAACGACAGTCATTTAAGGTAACAACAGCATATTTCTCCTTGTGGTTAGGAGGAAGGTCTTTAGAGCAACGAGTGGCAATCATTCCAGCTGCTGCTAGAGCTCCACACACCTTAATGCCCCTTATTTTGCATCCCTTCACAAATTCATATATCAAATCACAATTCAATGCTTACATTTATATTTCATGTTCAAATATATGTTCAGAAATTCGGCAACTTACTTGCACTTCTTCGACTATTCTCACAAAATAAATTGGTTGACCTTACAATATTTAGATGTCAAAAAATTTGTAAGAAACTAATTCCTTATTTAATGGCCGCTATAGATTGAACCAATAATTTTTGGATTCTCCAAAGCTCTCTTGACCTTTAAATCAGCCCATGATTATTAAAATTTAATGGTTTGAACTTTGAAGAAAGTTGGAACTTCATTCCTATGGTTTGATAAACCTATCAGGTTAGCTATTATGCCTTTGTTTAATATGTTTTGTTTTTTGAAACAGTGTTTAGTATGTTAATTGGCTAGTAATAATCATGCATTTCAATCTGATTTAGCTTTTAGTGGTAGAAACAAAATTCTAACATTCAAAATTATTGAATGGGGTTACCCTTCCCTAACTTTTGGATGTTATTTTTAATGTTCATTAGTATCTTGGTTAATTTACCCACATCTCGATCAATATCGTGGTATAACCACTTCTTTAAATTCAAAAATATTTTAAGTATGAGATTTAACCCATTAATATTTTTTATTACTAAATTATATATCATATTATAATAATGATTTTATCGTGCATGAACAACTACCTAACCTTTCTATATTTGGTTGTAAAAAAATTAAACAAAAATAGTGGAAGAAAATTTGCAATAGAGCGAACAAAAAGCAAATAATACATGTCATTTGATATACAGAAGCATTAAATGAAGTCCAAAGAGGAAGACATGGGCTATTAAATTAGTATATATATTTTTTTGAAGTAAGAGTCCCATGTCAAGCACCGGAAACATCGAAGAAATAATATTTACCGGTAAATCTCGAACCTGAAACTTTGAGGAGGAACATATCCTCCAAACCTAAATCTTTAACTAATGTACCATCCCTTGGAAACAAATATATTATATTCTTTTGAGAAATAGAAAATAAAGGTTTATTAATTCCAGTCGATATGTCGTCCCCATCCTGGTATGAACTTTATATCAAGCATCCAGGGCCAAACGACAGTGACGGTGAGGACACGTTTATACTAATTATAATATTGAAAATAATTTTTTTTTTAAATAATAAAATATTGAAACACAAATTTAATACAGAATAACTTAAGTGAATATATAATTTTAGTATACAATAGAAACTTTGTTTATAAAAAAAAAAAAAAAAAAAAAGAATTAAGAGCAGTCATTTCCTGAGGAAAAGAATTAAATCTGATTTTCTAAATTTTTTATTGGTTTTATTTAGTTCTAACAAAATTTAATCCAGATATGTCATGTCCATACTTTTTCAAACAAGTTAAAATGAGCTGTGAGTTATAGTAGAATTAAAAAAAGATATTCGGGATTTCAATACTTGTTTTTATTTATATATAAAACTTAAAATCTAATTTTAAAACATTAATGACCAAAACAACTAAATCACTAATATTCTTTTAAAAGAAAACAAACTAATGTCTTAGGAGACAAGTAAAATACTAAAATAAATAAGTATTAAAATCTCAAGGAATATCTCTTTTGTCCCGGAAAGAAAGGAAATATGATTTGCTTTTAAGATAAGGTTACATGGTCCCATTCCCACTGCCATTATTGATATGCATACGTAAATTAAATTTCAACAAAAAAAAAAAAGTAACAAATTACAATTTTTTTTTTTTGAAATGAACAAATTACAATTTTACACCTGCATATGGTAAGCTATCACAACTAAGAACATTATTCAAGTGACATAAAAAGTTCATAGATTTGAATGTTAACGTCGAGAAAATTGTATTATTTTAAAAAATTACCAAATCGATAATTGAAATATTTAAACTAAATGATATATCGAAGATAAAACTAAAATATGTCTTTTCTTAAACCGTAGACATTTTTAGCTAGGAGTTAGGTTTATGATGTATTAACTTATCTTCGAATACCTACATCCAAATCAATTTTTACAACTCTTCCTCAATTTTACTTTTAAAAATAACTTTCATTTCTAACCATTCATTTTTAATTATTCGTTTATAATTACTCAATCATTTCTAACTACTCATTTCTAATTATTTTTTTCAAATCAATCAAAATAACTTATTTTTAATCATTTTTTTAACTATTAAAAATAATTACTCATTTTAAATCTACGTCTAGACAAGGTTTTGAGTATAATTCTTTTACACAAAAATTACATTGAAATAAATTTTTGACACGATTCTCAATTTTTAACTACTCAATATAACTCCTTAACCTAAAAACTAACTAAATATGTCAAACAAACGCCACTAAAACTAAAATCTTAAAACGTTCTTTACTAATCAAGTTTGATAGGCAAAACCATTGTTTTACTTTTAAAAGCCAAAAATAGAATTTTTATTTTTTAGAAAAATAATCATGATAATAAATTTATGGTAAAAAATTGAGAAGAAATTAAAGAGGATTTTCATTTAAAAAAAAATCAAATAATTCTAAGTTTTTTTTTTCTTTTTTGAGTACATAGTGGGGGAAGGGGACCAATAAACCTACATGGAGGGCACAACTACTCTCAAATAATATGAGAGCCAAATATCTATTGAGTTGAAATGGATTGACACCAGACAAGATAACCAACTGTGTCACTGACCCACTGTTAATTCCAAGCTTTTTTTAGTTTTAATTTAATTTGGTATTTAATCCTGAGTGATTATTTTATAAATCATACTAATTTATTTGTAGTAAAAAAAAATAAAAAAAGTTCTATTAATTTAATTTTATGAAAATAGAATTCAATTCGTGCTAAATTCATTATATTATTAATTGCCGGATAAAATATTAAATAATTCTAAACTTTTTGACTTTTAATTTTGTATTAAATCTTGAGTGAAGTTTTAAAATAATGTATTAGATATGGACCTCGTAATCAGGCCAGTTAACTCTAAATGAAGCACTTTCGTAACGACGAATAAAAACAAAAATTGAAAAAGAAAAGATTAAAAAAGTGGTAAAAATGAAACTGGAAGAAAGAAAGAAAAGTAAAATAAAACAATAAGTAAAGGATTTTGCGGAGAAAATAAAAAAGGGCGTACCGCGAGAAGTTTGTGGGTTTGATCGGAGCTCATCTTCAACCTAATCATCTGAGAAAATCTCTGAGAAACGGAATCCTTGAACTCCAAATTCGCCAATCGAAACGAATTCAAGGAGTAACCAAGCATGTCCAGTCCACGCGCCCATAGCGCCTTACTCGCCTTGCCGTTCGGGATCAAATCTTCAATCGCCGATCCCACCTCTCCATTATCGCCGATCTCCACTCCGCCGCCGCCGCCGCCCATCGCCGCCAGCAGCTCTCTCAGCACCGCCGCCGCCGCCGCCCTGTCGCACACTGCCGTGTGCAGGCGGAGGAACGCCGCCCATTGCCCCTCCCTCACAGCGTACACGCTCGCGAACATCACGTCCGCGTCGGCGTACGGCGGATCTCGCCACGTCGCGAGGTTGATCTCGTGCTCGAGGATCTTGTGGAAGTCGGAGACGGCGGCGTCGGGATGAGAGGCGGCGGCGGAGAGGTCGAGGACCTGGATTTGGAGCGGCGGAGACGGCGGGGTGAGGAAGGAGAAGTCTCCCCGGGATGGATCGTGGTGGATCTTAGAGCGGAGGATGGGGTGGAGGTTTTGGAGGGAGTGGATTTTGGATTGCAGATCGGGAATGTTTGGGGGTTTCGAGAAGAGGAGGCCGAGGACGGTGGTGCCGGTGCCGCCGGGGACGGCGCGGCACCAGCTGTTCTCGGTGCCGCCCACCGGACGGGACTTGGACTCGCCGGCGGGAGCCGGAGGAGGAGGAGTCTGCTCCGACATTTTTGTGGCGGTGCCGGTGGAGTACGGAGAGGTTATTGCCGCCGTGAGAAATCTGGTCTTTTCGAAATCTGACCTTTTCAGAGAGTGAAAAGGGGGATTTGGATTTGTAAAACGACGTCGGATAAACGTGTCCGATCTTCACGTTTAGATGATTAATGGCATATTTTGAGTCATTATAAATTGGCATCGTCATAATAGTTGAAGTGGATGTGGACATTTTTAGAAGTTAATGATTTTTAATATATAAATAAATATTTATTTTAAATAATTATGAGTAGATGTTTAATTTTATATCATTTATTTATTATTGTATTAAAAAAAAACGATTTTATATCATTTAAAAGTTAGAAAAAACATCTACTAACAAAATTAAAATAAGAAATAAATTAACTTTTAGAGTAGATTAAAGATTTGCTATAAAGAATCTCAAAAAAAAAAAAAGATTTGCTATAAAAAATGATAGAGTTTAATTCTCGTTTAGAAATGAATTATTTATTATTTTTTTTTAGAAAGAGAGGTAAAATTTATTGAAGTTATTATAAATGGGGTTTTTGCGTCTACATTATAAAATGGTTAAAATATTACATGAGTAGCACAACAATAAAAATATGTGCACACATAAAAAAAAATGTAAATTGATAAATTTTCATAGAATCCATTACTAATAAATAAAGTAAATTGATAGAATTCATTATTAATAAATAAAATAAATTGATAGACTTCTATTAGATTCTATCAATAAGGGCAGATAGAATCAATTATTGATAATTGATAGACTTGCACAATGATAGATTCTATAGTTTTCAATAAAAAAGGTATATAGAGATTTTTAAAAAAAGATGCAGAATTTGTTATAAATAAATTATTTTAAAAAAGTTGTTACAATTGTAAATTGGGATAAAAAAGTTTGCAAATTCTCCATTATAAAGGAAAATAGTACTAAATGTTTAAAATTAAAACCATGTTAAGAGGATGTCTGCGCTTATTAAATTTTTGTCTAAATCAAAATTAGGTGGAGAGAGAATATTTACATTCCCATGGTGCCCTATTTTAGATTTTTTAATATTAAAAAAATATAACAAAATAAAAATCTTTATTGTCAACCCTCCCCCTTAATTTAAGGAATAAAAAAAGAAAGAAAATACCATTGAAAACTCTCCTTTTAATTTAACAATTATATCTGACTATCAATATTTTATTTTTTTTAACTTTTTTTAATTATTTTTTATCTTTTATACTCTAAATATCTACTCTCCTCAATAATTTGAATCAAATAAATAATATTTATATCCTTCAACACTCAATCTCGTCAATTGATTTTTTTTTTTATCCTTTTATTCGTTTGTGATACTGTATTTCACACTTACATTCATCGATCTCACATCCGCTCCCACTTTTGATTGTTATTTTTTGTTTTGTAGATTGAAAATACAATTGTGCATCCAAGGTATTTATTGAGTTTTTGTTGATTTCCATTTTCATTGAGCCAAGATATGTGCAAGGTTTTGTTTTTTTCTTTGATTCTTTGATAATGGAAATCGCCGATTACAATTGCTCCTAACAAAATTTGAGACGATGCAAATATATATTCACATGACAATACAATATGTGTTGACATCGTCCACGGATCCAACAATATCTCAACTTTTATCCATCATCACTACATGTTTCGAAGTGGACAGAAGTTCACGTGTCTAGTCTTTTTCTTTCACAAATGCATGGAATGAATAATCAATGAGATTGCAAATAGTATGTACACGACTAATGCATTATGGCTGAAACCACGACAGTATGTATTGGTACACATGGATATATAAGAAGGAACAACAGATGCAAAAAAGAGAGAACAATACATGTACATAAACATACATAGTAGCATACACCTATATCGCCAAGGAGATAGAGACATGTAGTGGATGTTCAATAGGTTTGCAAATGGGTGTGTACAGTGATTGATGCTGGCTGGGTACATATGAGTATATAACCAAAAAAAGAGGAAACAATACATGTAAATAAACCTAGTCAATCGCACAAACACATATTCAATATGACAGTTGGTGAGTTTGATATGTTCAATTTTTTTATCTTAACTTTAGTCATTATCACGTTTTCCATTTGTAATGGATGGAAAAGTAAATATCTAAGAATAAATATGATTTTTTAAATCAAAGCAATAAAGATAAATAATCAATTTTCATATATTTAATTTAATAATGATTACAAACACTATTAATTATTATTTAAGTTTTAAAAAATGTTGCATAAAAAAGTAACAAATTACTAAAAACACTATATTCTTTTTTTTGAGATTACAATAATTAAGGTTGGGGGACTCAAACATACGACCTCTAGTCATTGAGCATATATTAATGTTGCTGAGTAACTGCTCATGCTGGCTAAAATTACTATATTCTAATTGTTCAATTATTTATCTATTATTTTTTGTTTACGATATACGTAGTGGCTGATTGGCTAAAATCATAAAATTAAGGATCCTGATTCGTTTTTTGTTTTTTATTTCTAGTTTTCATTTTTTGTTTTAAAAAATAAAAAGTACATATTTGATTACTTATTTTAATTTTATGTTTTTAAAAATGAAAGACCAAAAAACATGTCTGATAACTGTTTTTTTGTTTTCAAATATCACATTTTGTTTAGATTTTTTTAATTTTTACTATTTATTCGTGTTCTTTTCATATTTTTTAAAACAAAAACTTGTTTTTAAAAGCTACTTTTTTAGTTTTTAGAATTTCTTTAATATTTGAAAATTATTTTTTTAATTTTAAAAATAAAAATTGGTTATTAAATAAACTTGTTTTTAAAAAAAACAAAAACATAAAAAAAAAAACAAAAAATGACGAAATGGTTATCAAACCGGCATAAACTCTTAACTTAGAAATTTTATTTTTAAACCTTTGGCGTGGATTAAGGATTTCGGGGCATTCTAATAGTAGTAGTTATTAATAGGTGCTTTTTCAAGAACGAAAGTAAATAAATAATTCTGTCAATGTAAAAAGTTTTATTAGAAAAGAGAATGATAAAAAATGTAACTATGGTAAAATTTTAAAGGGCTTTTTTTCATAAATAGACCCTATTTGAAAAGTATTTGCAAATATATATATCTACAAAAATATTAGCAAAAGTAGATTTTGTTTTAATACATTATAAAATCCGAAAATAATGAATTACAATCATACCCTCATATTGGTTGTTTTTTAATTTTGGAAGAAAATTTTCAAAAAAGGAAAACTATTTCACATTCCAAAACCACAAATCGCAAATTGTAGAAAAATATATCATTCGAAATCACATTTATTAGAGACGTTTTATCTTCCTTTTTTTAATACCTTATAAATTTAAAAAATAACGATCAAATTATTGGTTTTTCATTTGGGGAGTAAAATTTTAAAAAAAGAAATTCGTCTCACATTCCAAACCAGAAATCGCCAATTTATGGTGCATTAATTGTAGGACGAGAGTGGCGACAATACATTGTTAGACGTATTGTGTTGTGATTTACATACAGTATAGTTCGTAATGTACATGTTATTTGATTCTAGTAAGTTTATTTATAAATAAACCGTATGAGCGGTTGAACGTTCAATTTCGTTGATTGAAGCTAGAACACGTTTGATAACCACACAGTATTGAAACAACTTAGTATATACGGTACAACCATAATATATCATGTATCATACCGTATTTTTAAAACTTCGTGTTTTTTTTTAAGTGTTTAATTTGCTGATATGGATACTTGTAGTGTGATTTAATATGTTTGCGACAACGAACAAGTAATTTTGAATGTACAATACCGTATAGTAAAACATTGAGAAATAACATATGTAATATTTGTGAATTGATAGAGATTCGTACTGTTGGAACAACTTCACACAAAATTACTATTCAAAGTGAGATCAATAATAAATAAAAAAGGTTTCATGGGTTACAAAATTGAAATTGAAAGCATTAGACATAAAAAAAGACTGTAATGTAGAATCATCATTGAGTGAATGCGTTCCTCAATATTTATGCGACGCTCTTCAGCTACTTCAAGATTATGGTACATCTCATTTTCATCCTACTGACCATTATGTGCAATACATATTGGAATGCTTGTTGAACCTATAAGAAAACGTTGTATAGTATCACAAAAATGTCCAAATAATATTGCTCTATATTATAAGTCGTATAATATACATGTATAAACAATACCGTATTGCGGAATGAAAATTTAATGAATAGTAATATGAGTACGAAAAATGTATTATACATGAATCAAAAAGAATAATAAACCATAAATGTATTGTGTAACTTATACAATATGTATAATGAAATAATGAAACATATAGAGTTTTGTATAGTTTATACAGTAATATAACGTACGGTACATGGAAAACTACAGTAGATAATACTCAAGTATACAGGACTTGAACATTTTAGTATGTAGATAATATTGTTCTACATATGATTTAAATACATTTCTAAACAGAAATATTGACATTGTAAATAACACTATGTGCAATTTCAAATGGAATGATTAATGAACCTATAAGGAAAAGATGTACAATATAACTAACCTAAAAATATAGTATGAACATACGGTATATAGTCAATTATACAATTTCTTTGACTATATAGAAATCGAGGACGTGTGAATATACGGTATATACTCAATTATACAGTTTTGTAGATGTATATACAGTCAATTATTGTAACGGCCCGGAAAATTCATCCCGGCCTTCCCGGGAGGCCCAGGGGCATTTTGGTAATTTTGGGTCGGGCCGGTTTTGAAATTTAAAATTGCCAGAATAATTACGAGTCAATTTGAATGGGATCGGGATTTTTGGTGAAGGCGTTTGGGCTTGGGAAGGAGCAAAAATAAATAGGGAATTAAATAGCGCATCGAGCACGAATCGAACCAGGGCCGTGTCGCATGCTAGGCGGAGGGCACAGCCAGCCGAGCCACCGCGCGCGTTTGTTAATCTAAACGCGCGTTCTATTATTTAGGCTCGCTCGTCCCTGTTTTGCTTTAAAAGGCGGCTCGCCCGAGCTTCGCCCCACCTTTCTTCTTCTTCTTCCTCGCGATCACCCCGACCGACCGGCTTTTCTCGCGAATTTTCCTTCCCCACGCCGACCTCGACTCACGGGAGCTCCTCGCCGCTCGTCTCCCTCCCAAGCTTTCCTTTCTCTTCTCTTCTCTTTTCCTTCTCCTCCGAATCCATTTCTTCTCCCTAGTGTCGTTTCCGTTCATCGGCCGAGTTGAGGCGATTTGAAGTATGGGTTTTGTGCAGCTAGTGTAGGGGAGTTCTTCTTCAAGAAATCGGCCGTCGAATCCTCCTCAGTCGCTCGAATTCGAGCTTCCTTTCCATCGCCCCTGTTCGCCTGTTAGGCGTCGCGACGCGCTGCAGCAGTGCACCAGTAGCGAGCCACGCCGCGCTTCGTCCCGAAGCTCGCGCGCGCGTACTCACCCACCTCGTGTCGCGTTGCATCGCCAATGCCGCCCAAACGAGCCACGCTCTGTTTCGCCCCCATCGCGCGCATCGCGCAGCGCCAGCGCCATCCGCTGCGCGCGTCGCGCCCAACAGGCGCGCCTCCAACGCGCCCACGCGCCCATTTTTGCGTCCCAGCGCGCCCTTCGAGCCCCGTTGCTACCCCGTTCGTGCAATCGGCTCGTTCGTGCGTTCGTCGTGCCTCGTGAGTTGCTCCCGAGCTGAGCCTTGTTTGTTTTATTATATTTAGGCCTATTGTGTGATTTTTGTGTTGATTGTAGGTTCCCGGTAGCTAAATCGAGATTGTTCGCGACTTAGGATTTCGTGCCAAACCGTCCCCGACCAAGGTAAGGATTTCTTACCGGGGTTGTGTGGACCCTGCGATATTATATGTGATTGTTGAATGATTGCTTGTTTGTGATTATTGACATGTGTAGCTAGGTGCTTCAATCTGAATTCCCGGTTAGCATGATTTCTTGGTTAATTCTCATGTTAATCCATGCTAGGTTGTTTCTTTCTGGCATGCTCGTATCTGTTCCTTGCTTCGTAGTAGCATGCTAGGCTCGTTGTATTCTTATTGAGCACGTATTGGATTTTATGGAATTGTTTGCTGTTTGCTAGGGCAGGTTAGAATTACAGGTAGATAGCATCATCCGGGCCTGATGCATAAAGAACCTTGCATCCATGGCAAGGACGTCCGAGCAAGTCATTCCGCCCCTGGACCCGTGAGGGATTTGCTAACCCGAGCGGTAGGCCCCCGCAATCTTGGGTGAGGGTGGCGGTCGTTAAATGCCCCAACGGTCGGGATGATGACTTGGCATTGCCTCGTCCCCTGCGGTGGCATGTCCTCAACATGTTTGGCGAGAGCCACGATTGCCACTGTTAAGGCAAGGACGGCTTCTGGTGTAAGCCTACCACGACCGTTTCTTGGCCCCAGTGCGGTGGTTCAGTGACATAGTTTACGTGTCCGTGTCTCACACCCTATGTCGCTGACACCGATCCAAAGATTTAGTTAGGCGTGGTGATCGGATATGGGCAGCTTGCCTTGGACCTGCAACAACCCCATAGTCTGCGTTGAGCACGCGGTGCATGCTTACGCTCATTACAGTACCGATCGAGAGCTCCTCGTGATTGTGAGCGAGTGTACCTTTCGTCGACGATGAGAGCGGTGAGGCCGGGACTTGTTTCGTATAGGGCGACTTATGTATTGGATCGTGTGATGATTTTATTCCGACTAAGCCACCGAGTTGGCATCCGAGGCCTAAGTGTGGGCTAAGCTATGTGCTCTATTCTCGTGTTATATTCATAGCTTGCATACGCTCATCGAGATGACCATGTATATCGTATTGTACCTCGGTTGGGGATTCTTCTTGAGCGATTCGTTGCTCACCCTTATTATTGTGGTTTTTCCACAGTGCCGAGTTGTTGCGAGACAGGATGGTCAAGGAGGAGCCGTGATCATGGGGCCCAGATCTTCCAACTCGATTTTTGTATTATGACTCTCGTGTGTTTTTGTTTTCCCCTGAATGCATGTAGTGTGGGCACGAAGCCCTAGGATGTTTGTAAATATTTGTGGATTCCAAAGCATGTTGTATCCGAACAGGTTTTGAATGGCTTTTAGTAAATCTCTGATCGAGTAAACTTTGGAAATGTATTTATCCTGGAGCAGTGCTTGGAAACAGGGACAGTTTTGAGGCAAATGTCTAGTTTTTAAAGGGGTTATTTTGAATGTTTTGTTTTAATTGGAATCCAAATCATGTCTGCTTTAAATGTCCTTTACTTTGAATGCATGCATTGGGGTAAGGGCCCATTTAGTGCCCCATTCGGTCGGTCCCTTACAGCTTGGTATCGAGCTTAGAGTCATAAATTCAGTAGTATGACTGTTGTTGTAGGTCGTTTTCCCATGATCACTAGCACTCAAGCGGTCATCAGTGCACGCCTAAGTTTACTATTTGTTGTTTAAAAAGGGTTAAGAATTTACAATACACATGTCATCTAGTGTATGCCTTGTGTAGTATTGTGGAGCGGAGACGCAGCATGTTCGACTCGTTATTGGTTTGGGTGTAGATCGCCAAATGTCGATTACCCGCGCTTCAAGAGGACGCCCGAGAAGAGGCCGAGGTGTCGGGATCGGATCGACACCGCAGGACATCGTCCCAAGCCGAGACGGATAGCATTCCGCCCGTAGCTCCCCGGAGGCCGAGTAGGCATTGAGGCGATCGTGCGGCGCAGCGTGAGATCGCTTCTAGAGCGAAATTTGCTAATTCCATGAGGTCTATGGTGGTTGACTGTTGAGTGGCCGGAGGCGAGACCCGTGCTTTATTGGCGGCCACAATGGGGAAGAGTCCCGAGCTCGGATCGAGCAAATGACTCGTCTGTTTCAAAGAGGCGCAAAGAAGACCCCACTCGCGAGGAGCCAGTGACCTTTGAGGCGTAGCGGCGTAAGGTGCCGATGAACTTGGTAAATGGTTGAAGGACTTCGTAAAGTGGAACCACGATAAGTTTGACGCCACAGGTGGCGCTTTATCGGCAGCGGATGGATTACCCATTTGGAGTACACCTTCCCGATTATGGTGTGCCCCGATGTGCGAGAGACCGGGTGTGCGACCCATGCGTTAGGGGGCGTAGCTAGATGGTGGTGGGAGTCCACCTTGAGTGAGAGACCAGCTGGGTCTCCACCTGCCACCTGGGAGTTCTTTAAGTCTGAGTTCAGGGTCAAATATATTAGCGATGAGGCTCAAGAGAAGATGGTGGCACTTTTCCAGAATCTGCAGCAGGTTACGATTCGATAGAAGAATACGAGAGGAAGTTTTCGAGTATGGTTATTTTGCTCATGACTAATAGCGACCCCTGAGTTGAAAATTCGGAAGTTCATTTCTGGTCTGAGGCAGGGTGTGTCTCAAGATGTCAGGGCCCTGGCCCCTATCACTTATGCTAAAGCGGTTCAGCTGGCCACTATTTACAATGGGAAGTATCCTGTTGAGCGGACCATCGCCGCTCCGGTGCCGCGTCCTGTCCCAGCCGTAGTAGTGGGCGAGAGAAGGTTTGAGTTCGAGGGGCGCCAGCCGTCGCCAGGCGATTCCAAAACCGGGATCGCGTAGAGATTCCGCCCGATTCGGCCTCGCCAGGCGGCGTCCTAGGCAGACTCCTACTTGTGCCACTTGTGGAAGAGCCCACTTCGGAGCTTGTCAGGTCGGGCTCAGGCGGTGTTTCCGATGTGGAAAGGAGGGGCATATGATCCGTTCTTGTGATCACCACTATGGCGCGTTCAAATGTGCAAAGCAAAGCCGGGCGGTGTTCGCTCTGAACCGTCGGGAGGTTTCGAGCGTCAGAGAGAGCCGCAGATGGCGGTGTACGCTTCTTGTTTTGGATCATTGTGCATTTGTCTTGTTTGACTGCAGTTCTACGCACTCATTTGTATCTGTTTTGTTTTGCCGAGCATGCTAAGTTGAGATTAGAGCCTCTAGGTTTTGAATTATCTGTTGCTACTCCTTCGGGAGTTAATATGTTAGCTAAAGATAAGATTAAGGATGGCCGGATCGAGATATCCGGAGAGTTCTTTGGTGGCTACGCTCATAGTTCTACCCATGAGTGGTTTCGACGTGATTCTTGGTATGGAATGGTTAGCCGCTAACCACGCATTGATTGACCGCCACCGGAAGGAAGTAGTGTTCAGCCGCCCGGTCGGCCCGACTTCAAGTTTCGTGGAGCCTGGTGGAGTTTGCCCGCCGATGGTGTCACCGTGAAAGCCCGTCGTTTGCTAGCTCATGGAGCTTGGGGCTACCTAGCCAAATTGTCCGAGAGAGCCGCCCTCACCGATCGTTGATCAAGTGCCGGTTGTCTTTGGAGTTTGGCCGACGTGTTCCTCGAGGAATTACCGGGGTTGCCCCAAGAGAGAGGTTGACTTCACAATTGAGCTCGAGCCGGACCCTCCTATCTCGAAGGCTCCGTGTCGTATGGCGCCACCGAGCTAAAGGCGAAGGTTCAAATGCAGGAGATGTTAGATCGAGGATTCATCCGTCCGAGTGTGTCCCCGTGGGGAGCGCCAATGTTGTTTGTGAAGAAAAAGGATGGTTCGATGCGCCTATGCATTGACTATCGTGAGCTTAATAAGGTGATCGTGAAGAATAAATATCCGTTGCCCCGTATCGATGATTTGTTCGATCGACTTCGGAGCTTCCGTGTTCTCCAAGATAGATTTGAGATCCGGTATCACCATTCTGCGGATTAGGGGCAGCCGACATTCCTAAGACAAATGCGTTCGTGTCTAGATATGGGCACTACGAGTTTGGGGTCATGTCGTTTGGATTGACAAATGCACCAAAGCGTTCATGGACATGATGGATAGGGTGTTCAAAGCATTTTTGGACAACCGTCATTGTGTTCATTGACGATATTCGATCTATTCAAGGACCGAGAAAGGATCATGCGAGCATTTGAGGAAAGTGTTGATGACCTTGAGAAAAACCACTTTATGCGAAATTTTCCAAATGTGAGTTCGTTTGGAACAAGTGGCCTTCTTAGGTCATATAGTCTCGAGAGATGGTATAGTGTGGATCCCGCAAAGATTGAGGCCGTGAGTTCGTGGGCGGCCCGACTTGATTCTGAGATACGCACTTCCTAGGTTTGGCGAGTTACTACCGTCGGTTTGTTAAGGATTTTTCCGCCATAGCCTCGCCCCTCACTCGTCCGACGACGAGGAAGGGTGTCGAGTTTGTTTGGGACGGTAGGTGTGATGAGAGCTTTGCCGAGCTCAAGCGCGCTTTGACTTCACCCAGTGTTGGCGATCCGGAGGGGACAGGTGGTTTCGTGGTTTACTGATGCTTCCAAGTTCGGGTTGGGTTGTGTGTTGATGCAAAGACGGGAAGGTCATTGCTTATGCTTCCCGTCACCAAGCTATATGAAGCAGTAACTATCCGACTCATGATATGGAGTTAGCGGCAGTGGTGTTTGCACCAAGATTTGGAGGCATTATCTATACGGTGAGCGGATTCGGATGTTTACCGATCACCGAGCCTCAAGTATCTGCTTTACCCAGAAAGAGTTGAACATGAGGCGAGAGGAGATGGTTAGAGCTAGTGAAAGATTATGATTGCGAGATTCGTACCATCCGGTAAAGCCAACGTTGTAGCCGATGCATTAAGTAGAAAGACGTCGCACTCTCTTTGTATCGCCGAGTTCCCAGCCAGTTGCGAGAGAGAGTTCGAGCGGGCCGAGATTGCGATATTGCTTGGTGAGGTTCTTGCCAGAGTAGCTCGATTGACAGATCAACCATCGATTAGGCGGCGGATTATTGATAGTCACCGAGTGACCACGCACTTAAGAGGTTGGTTGTGAGTCGGTGTTGACGGCGACTTTGATTTTGTATATTCACGAGACGGTGGGTCGACGTGACGAGAGGCTCGGATGTGTGTTCCGGATGTTGCTTGGCTTTGCGCAGCGAGTTGCTCTCGAGAGGCCCACGATTCTCCGTTTGCTTGGCACCCCGGGGTACCAAGATGTATCGAGATCTTAAGCGATATTCCGGTGGATGGGTATGAAAAGAGGTGTTGCGGAGTTTGTCGATCGATGTCTCACTTGTCGCCAAGTGAAGGCACCCGAGCGAGACTAGCCGGATTATTGCGGCCCGAGTGTGTGCCTCGGTGGAAATGGGAAGAAATCTCCATGGACTTCATTTCGGGTTTGCCGAGGACTCAGGGAAGTTCACTCGAGATCTGGGTAATAGTTGACCGTTTGACTAAGAGCGCACACTTCATTCCCGTAGAGACACTTATACCGTGGGAACGATGGGGCGCACTGCTTTTAGAGCGGATCATTCGCTATCACGGTGTGCTGTGAGGATCGTGATCGACCGTGATTCGAGGTTCACTTCTCGCTTTAGAGCGCTCCCGAAGGGTTTAGGCATCGAGTGTAGTTTCAAAGATGACTTTTCACCTCGCATCCGATGGTCGATCGGAGAGGTGAAACAGTTCTCGAAGATATCTTTGAGGGCTTGTGTGTTGGATTTCCGGCGATTGGGACCATGTCACATGTCGATGGAGTTTGCATATAACAACGCTTATCATCGATCGGCGATTGGATGGCTCCATTCGAGGCTTTGTATGGCAAGCGTTGCCGATCTCCTGTGTTATGGGAAGAGGTTGGTGATAGGCAGGTTTTGGGTCCCGAGTTGCTGCAATTGACCAATGATGTTGTGCAGAAGATTAGAGCCCGTATGTTGACAAATTTCGCATCGATGTAAGAGTTATGCCGATGTTCGACGTCGGGA
The DNA here is from genome assembly GCA_036507275.1 of Sicyos edulis. Lineage (NCBI taxonomy): Eukaryota > Viridiplantae > Streptophyta > Magnoliopsida > Cucurbitales > Cucurbitaceae > Sicyos > Sicyos edulis. The sequence continues at coordinate 42,686,720 of CM071847.1, read as the reverse complement.
TTTGGAGTTTGAGGTTGGTCAGCATGTATTCCTGAAGGTCGCACCAATGCGAGGAGTTTTGAGGTTTGGCAAGCGTGGGAAGCTGAGCCCCCGTTTTGTTGGTCCGTTTGAAATCCTGGAGAGGATCGGTCAGGTTGCTTATCGATTAGCCTTGCCTCCGTCATTGTCGGCGATTACGCGTGTATTTCATGTATCGATGTTGAGGCAGTACGTGCCGGACCCGTCGCACATTGTGGATTTTGAGCCTTTGCAGCTGAATGAGGATTTGAGCTTCGAGGAAAAGCCAGTGGGAATTCTTGCCTTTGAGACAAAGACACTGCGTAATCGTGAAATCCGGCTCGTAAAGGTTCGAAGGGAGGAGTCGAGTTCGAGTAAGCCACTTGGGAGCGGGAGGATGAGATGAGATTGCAGTATCCCGAGTTGTTCCAATCTTAAGTGACTTTCGAGGACGAAAGTCTTGTAAGTGGGGAGTATTGTAACGACCCGGAAAATTCATCCCGGCCTTCCCGGGAGGCCCAGGGGCATTTTGGTAATTTTGGGTCGGGCCGGTTTTGAAATTTAAAATTGCCAGAATAATTACGAGTCAATTTGAATGGGATCGGGATTTTTGGTGAAGGCGTTTGGGCTTGGGAAGGAGCAAAAATAAATAGGGAATTAAATAGCGCGTCGTTTGTTAATCTAAACGCGCGTTCTATTATTTAAGCCTGCTCGTCCCCTGTTTTGCTTTAAAAGGCAGCTCGCCCGAGCTTCGCCCCACCTTTCTTCTTCTTCTTCCTCGCGATCACCCCCGACCGACTGGCTTTTCTCGCGAATTTTCCTTCCCCACGCCGACCTCGACTCGCCGGAGCTCCTCGCCGCTCGTCTCCCTCCGTAAGCTTTCCTTTCTCTTCTCTTCTCTTTTCCTTCTCCTCCGAATCCATTTCTTCTCCCTAGTGTCGTTTCCGTTCATCGGCCGAGTTGAGGCGATTTGAAGTATGGGTTTTGTGCACTAGTGTAGGGAGTTCTTCTTCAAGAAATCGGCCGTCGAATCCTCCTCGATCGCTCGAATTCGAGCTTCCTTTCCATCGCCTGTTCGCCTGTTCGCCGTCGTGCGCTGCGCAGAGCGCACCCACCGCGAGCCACGCCGCGCACTTCGTCCCGAGCTCGCGCGCGCGCAGTCACTCACCTCGCCTCGTGTCGCGTTGCATCGCCGCCGCCCCAAACGAGCCACGCCTGCTTTCGCCCTGCGCGCGCGCGCAGCAAGAATACGCCCATCATGGCGCGCGCGCGCCAGCGTCGCACCTAACGCGCCCACGCGCCCATTTTTGCGTCCCAAATACGCCGCCGAGCCCCGTTCTTTGCCGTTCGTGCAATCGGCTCGTTAAATGCGTTCGTCGTGCCTCGTGAGTTGCTCCCGAGCCGAGCCTTGTTTGTTTTATTATATTTAGGCCTATTGTGTGATTTTTGTGTTGATTGTAGGTTCCCTGTGCTTAAATCGAGATTGTTCGCGACTTAGGATTTCGTGCCAAACCGTCCCCGACCAAGGTAAGGATTTCTTACCGGGGGTTGTGTGGACCTGCGATATTATATGTGATTGTTGAATGATTGCTTGTTTGTGATTATTGACATGTGTAGCTAGGTGCTTCAATCTGAATTCCCGCTTAGCATGATTTCTTGGTTAATTCTCATGTTAATCCATGCTAGGTTGTTTCTTTCTCGCATGCTCGTATCTGCCTTGCTTCGTAGTAGCATGCTAGGCTCGTTGTATTCTTATTGAGCACGTATTGGATTTTATGGAATTGTTTCTTTGCTTGCTAGGCGAGTTAGAATTACGGTAGATAGCATCATCCGGCCTTTGATGCATAAAGAACCTTGCATCCATGGCGGGGACGTCGAGCAAGTCATTCCGTCCACTGGACCCCGTGAGGGATTTGCTAACCCGAGCGGTAGGCCCCGCAATCTTGGGTGAGGGTGGCGATCGTTAAATGCCCCAACGGTCGGGATGATGACTTGGCATTGCCTCGTCCGGCGGTGGCGGCATGTCCTCGGCATGTTTGGCGGTAGCCACGATTGCCACTGTTAAGGCAGGCAGGACGGCTTCTGGTGTAAGCCTACCACGGCCGTTTCTTGGCCCTAGGTGCGGTGGTTCAGTGACATAGTTTACGTGTCCGGTCTCACACCCCTATGTCGGTGACACCGATCCAAAGATTTAGTTAGGCGTGGTGGTGGATGGATATGGGCAGCTCGCCTTGGACCACAGCAACCCCATAGTCTGCGATAGCACGCGGTGCATGCTTACGCTCGCTCATTACAGCCCGATCGAGAGCTCCTCGGGATTGTGAGCCAGTGTACCTTTAAATCGACGATGAGAGCGCCGAGGCCGGACTTGTTTCGTATATAGGCGACTTATGTATTGAATCGTGTGATGATTTTATTCGGACTAAGCCACCGAGTTGGCATCCGAGGCCCAAGTGTGGGCTAAGCTATGTGCTCTATTCATGTTATATTCATAGCTTGCATACGCTCATCGAGATGACCATGTATATCGTATTGTACCCCCGGTTGGGATTCTTACCGAGCGATTCGTTGCTCACCCTTATTATTGTGGTTTTTCCACAGTGTAACCGAGTTGCGAGACAGGATGGTGAAGGAGGAGGAGCCGTGATCATGGGGCCCAGATCTTCCAACTCGATTTTTGTATTATGACTCTCGTGTGTTTTTGTTTTCCCCGAATGCATGTAGCCAAGACACGAAGCCCTAGGATGTTTGTAAATATTTGTGGATTCCAGCATGTTGTATCTGAACAGGTTTTGAATGGCTTTTAGTAAATCTCTGATCAGAGTAAACTTTGGAAATGTATTTATCCTGGAACAGGTGCTTGGAAACAGGGACAGGTTTCAGGGCAAATGTCTAGTTTTTAAAGGGGTTATTTTGAATGTTTTGTTTTAATTGGAATCCGAAATCATGTCTGTTTAAATGTCCTTTACTTTGAATGCATGCATTGGGGTAAGGGCCCATTTAGTGCCCCATTCGGGTCGGTCCCTTACAATTATACCACAATATGAATTGGAAAGTACGAAGATACTACTGTTCTACATATGATTTTACTACATTTTCTAAACATGATTTTTGACATTCTAAAGATTGGAATATAAATGAATTAAATATACAAAATTGACATAAATAGAAATAAAACATATCATACTAAACAATATGAGACATATCGAATCACGACTATACTGAAAATGAACAGTAACATGCTAATGATGATGGATAAGTAACAAAAACGTGATACAAATACTGTGAAAAACGGAGATTATTGAGAGAAGATGACTTAACTCGTATGATTATACCATCCGATCGGAGCTTTGTGGTCGAAGAAAATTTACATTTTACATGGTGGCCGGAATGTGAAAAGAGAGAATGAATAGAGCTGAAGAAACGAAAATGGAGGAATGGAGAATGGAGGAAGAAGAGTGAAACAGAAAAAGAAAAGGAAGAAAGATGGAAGATAAATGAGAAAAGGAATTAAAATCTTTTGTATTAAAAGAGTTGACAATTAAATATGGTATGTTTTAAAAGAATGGAAAATATGTTTAAATGGGTGTTTTAATTCAAAAATTTAGTATTAAATGTGATAAAGGGCAAAATGGTATTAATGAAAAATTAATAATTACGAATTTTAATAAAAAAATTAACTTTGCAAAAAAAAACTTGGGCGCTTATATTTGCAAATACTTTTCGGATGTGGTCTAGTTACTATAATTTCCCAATTTTAAAATGCCTCTAAATTTAATGACACCAATCAAGGCAATCAAGAATATTGATCAATCTATGCTCAACGGGTATGGTCCAATAAAATTGGTGATGGAAGAAATTGATACAGATACATTTGGTAAAAAGTTACAAAGATTCTATTTCATCTCTAAATTCTAAGGTGAAATGATTTTTTATTTATTTTTATTTTTTACTTTGAAGTAGAGATGTATTGCATAGAGACTCACTTAGAACGCGACGACAATCGTGTTTAGGTAGGGAATTGGGGAAGAAAAATTCTCCAATCACTAAATGAGGATAAAGACGAAAACATATTCTCCAATCGCTTCGTTTATGTATTCTTTTTTATTTTATTTGTTAAAATTATTGTTATTATTATTTTTTTTTTAATCAAATTAGACATTTTTTTAATAATTAACTATCAAATTAAAAATTAGATATATTTTTCATGAAAAATCAACTATTTGAAAATATTTAAAAGAATAAAGGATTTTGGATGTATAACAAAAAGGTAAAATATTTCTATCTATACTACAAAATCAAAATTAATTCATTTATACACTAGTACAAAAATGAAGAAAGATGGCGGGCATAGCCCGCCATCAATTAAAAATAATGGCGGGCACATGCCCGCCATCGTTATCCCTGCCATCAAAACGTTTCGGTGGCGAGCATTGCCCGCCACCAATGATGATTAATGGCGGGCAACATTTTTTTTTTTTGCCCGCCACCAAAGTCTTTTTTTTTTTCATCTCCACTCGGTCAGAACCTTTTTTTTGTTTTTTTAAATGGTTAGATATAGTTTAGTCAATAATGATTAAAAAGAAGATTGTGGCCGCCATTAAAAGACATTACTTTATAAACCAAAAGACAGATATTGTGGTCCGCCATTAAAAGATACTATCATTTTACTAAAATTGTTTCTGTCATCAAAAGTTTCAACACTTAATATTTAAATTGCCCCCTAAACCAATTCCAACACAGTAGGAATGAACTGAGAAGTGGCGGCGGCGACGTGGGGTTAGGGTTTGGTTGAAGGGAAGAGAAGAGAGAAATGGGAAAGATGGCTCGGGTAGAGAGAGAAAGAAAGAAATGAAAGAAAAAAGGGGAAGAGAAACGGTGGCGGGCTGGCCAGCCACCAAAATCAGCCAGGCCCGCCTCAAAAAAAAAAAGGTGGTGGGCCCAATTTGGCCCGCCACCAAAAAGCCTGCTTGCCACCAATTTTCCGTGTTTTTAAAATCTCACTTTTTAGCCTGCCATCTATTTCTGTAATTGTAGTAGTGATAGCAGAAAAATCAAATTGAGTTCTATCACTGGTTGAGATATAAATCTAAATTAAGTTCTATCACTGGTTGAGTAATAGAAATCAATGTGTTATAGATGAATTATTTTAAAAATTTTGCTGCAAATATAATACAAGAGGTAGAATAAGATGTTTATGATGACTTTTCAAAAGAATAGTTGTAAAAATTAAGATTATAAAAAGAAAAGAAAAATAATTAAATGGAAAAAAAATTGTCGCGGGTATTTTATCCCCCACCTATTCCCATTGTGAATTCGTGTCTTGCTCGTTGCAAAGTTTATAAATTTTAATTATCTATGTCAATTGTTGTTAATGGTTATAAAACTCAAATAAAGTATTATTGTTAATTTCGCTATTCCATTGCAAAGTTTTTATCATTAATTTTTTATAATTTTAAAAATATGTTTACATTAAACTTGTTAGGGTTAAAATACTTGAATTAAAATTATTATTTCATAAATTTTTATAACATAATTCATTTTAATATTCAATTTTTGAATGTGAAGCTAAATTGGATTACAACTCATCAACTGCATCAACAGGCCACCAATTTTTGAAGAGAGTAAAAATTATTTTTTAAAAAATATATTTATAATTAATATTAGTAGTAGTTGAGTGTTGATGTGAATTTTGATAGGATTTAATATAAAAATTGGTAGAGAATTTGATGAGGGCTAAAAGTGATTGTTTACTTGAAAAAACAAACAAACATAGCCTTAATTTCCTTAATCTTAACAATTAGAACCTCATAACTCATAACCACTTCTTTTTTTTTCTTCTTCTTTATAGTATTCATAGCAAACAAAACTATTGGCCGAATACTTGGTTTAACAAAACAAACTCATTTTAATAAATAATTAAACATTGTAATTGATAAACTATTCCAAAAAAATAATTATAAATCGTAGTTAAATTTTAAAATATTTACATTTATAGTCATTTATACATTATTATTTATCATTATTTCAATATTATATATTATTAATACAATATTATTACTAATACCTTTGATCATGGTTATAAATTTTTTTTTTAAAAATAACTATATTTATAATCATTTTTTAAAGTTAATTAACCTTATAAATTTTGAATAAATAATAGGTTCTCAAATAACATCAACTCAATAACTTAACCATATGAAATAGATAAAGGCCTAACATAGTCAGCCCATAACAAAATGATAATTTAGAAAGCTCATGAACTTTTTTAAAAAAATGTAAATGAGACGGGAACAATTGTCCCGTTCAATGAATAAATAAGACTTATATAATGATTGTTATGAATAAACTCATAATTATTGTAGTATTGAATTGAATTTTTTTTAATTCAACAATATTAAAGGTGACAAATTTAAAATCATTACCTCTTGATCATCATTGCTGCTTTTTTTTTTTTTACATAAAATTGATTTTTTTTTTTTAGTTTTTAAAGTAAAAAAGAAAGAACAAAGTAAGATCGAGTTTGATAAAATTGAAATTTGTAAATCAATTTGACTTTGGATTTAGTGTTTTCTTGATTTAATATTTTTACCTTCAAATTAGCATAATGCTCTACACATATAAAATATATATTGTCAACCTTTTCGTTAGATAATAATAATAATATTAATAATGCTACGCCTGTAAATTTACGTTAAATACTTTATATTTCTATAAACTTTGTTGGATTTATTTTATTTTAATCTTGAATTTTTAATGTACCAAATTAATATTTGCACTATCAATAAAAAACATAGAGAACTTCTTTTGAAGTTAATTTTAATCCAATTTGGGAGAGAAAAATAACCTCTTAAAAGGAGTAATAGAATTTAAATTAAATTAAAACAGAACCGATTTGAAAGTCTACAAACTAATAATAGTATTTTAGCCTATTTTCTTTCACAAAATTTCTTAAAATTGAAAACTTAGGAAAAACAAAAGCAAAATAGAAAGTTACTAAAACACCCCAAAGCAAAGCATCCTTCATCCTTTAACAAGAAGATCCTTCATCTGATCAACCAAAGCCGCCATCTGCTCTCGGGAGTGCAATGGAGCGGGATACGCACACACACAGTCCAGCCGCCCATTCCTTATGGTATCGAACACCGAGATAGAGGGGCCGATGCCGTGGACAGAGGCGCAGCCCATGTAATCCTCGACACCGATCTTCTTCTGCATTTCACCCGAATCGTCAATCACTGTGTCTTCAAACACCGTCATTAATGATGTCCTCATTGCCCCCGATGCTGTAAGGCTCGGGTTCTCGATGGCCCGACACATCAAAAAGTTCAGGTCGGACAAGTCGGTGAAGTGCTTGTTTGAGTTCTTGGAAGCCTCCAATGTCGTTGAGATTTTCTCTGCTAGCTTCCACAGGTCTTCTCCTCCTTTTATGGTGTAGGAGTTCAGGATGGCAGCATGGTAAAATCCTGAAAGTTTCAAGGGTGTTTTAGTCCGTTTCTTTTGTTTTAATAATAATAAATCTAGGCGACAGTTTAAACTTTTGAGGTATGAATGTCTTAATTAGGTTAGCCATCAATGGATGGATATGGTCTGAATTATAGTTTTAGTTTTTTGAAGTTATTTTATTGTCTTAATTATTCACAGTATCTTTTCCTATTTTCCATTTAGGGCTGATCTGTCAATTACTGTTGATTTGTTTTTTATTCAATTAATTCAAACACACTTCATATCTAGAGGTCATTGTTTATTTCTTTCGGTTCAAATTGTTGTATTTTCAATGTTTGACTACTTCAAAAGAAAGTGTAATAATAGTTTTTCTTTTTAATACAATTATACAACAAGACTTGGTGATTTAAATTTGTAACTTGTTTATTAAATGGTACATAAAAGTATGCTTTTGGTAATAGTTAATATGTTATCTTCCTCATTTTAATTCTTTTTTCAAACCCTATATTTTAAAAAAATGTAATCTTTTTCTTGCTTCCTATTTCTTTTTTTTTTTCTTTTTTTTTTAATAAAAAAAATCATACAAAGTTGTTACTTTAATATTTTTAAGGTTAAAACAGTACTTTGATCTCTATATTTGGAAGTTTGTTCCATTTTTGCTATGTTTTTTCATATGTTTTTGTTATTAATAATATTTAGGAAGGAGAATTTGAATATATAATCTCAGATATATGTTATATAATATTCTTGAAGCTAAACTCCTTTTGGCTCTCAAATGTTAATTTTGTTCACAATATTTTCAATAAAACTTAAAAGTTCACAATGAAAAACTATTGATCAGGTGTGAGTTTTTCTTTTTTGAGATTACAGTAATTTGGGAGGGAGAATTTAAATTTATGATTTGGGTGTACATTGATTGCTGCTGAGTAGGCTGAGTACGACTCTGGTTAGTTTAAATAGAATTTGGTTAAATAACAATAATGGCAATAATAATAATAATAATAATAATAATAATAATAATAATAATTTTTATATAAAAAATAGGATGCAATCATATTTCTAAAGTTCAAGAAGGAACACTATTATAAAGTTAAAAGAAAAAAAAAGTATTTAACAATTTTTTTAATCCAACAAAATAAGATTATAGTATCAACTTAAATAGACATTTGAAAGTATAAGAGGATTTTTTAAAAACTAAAATGGTTTTATTTTGGAAGTATACATAGATAATATATATATATATAATGGTATTTAAAACAAACTCTTAATAACATGTAAAATATACACCAAATACTATCTATACAAATTAAATACAAAATGAGTTTCAAAAAAAAAGAAAAAAGATGAGCACTTTAATTTAAAAATCGAGAGAAAAAAGAGCAAAATATAGTTATAAATTATAAAATAGAAATTCTCTCTCTAATATATATATATATATATATATATATGATAGAAATATGGTTTTTATTTTTCTTCTTTCATTGTTTTAGAAGAAAAATATCTAGGTCATTCTTTATTTTATTTTATTTTTATCTTTTAAATATTCCTCATTTTAGAAAACAAAACAGAAAACAGTGTTACCAAAAGAAAACAGAAAATACCAAAATAAAGGAAAAAGCAGTAAAAACAAATCTTCTAGAGATCGTTTGATTAGCATATTTAGGTAGAATTTAGTTTTAAGATTTATTAATTCTTACTTAAAATTTACCTTCAAACTATTATTTATTAACTTCTCCTCATTTTTATCTAAAAAAATTGGTCCTCATTTTTACTTTTAAATATAACTCTCATTTTTAACTATTCATTTTTATTCAATCATTTATAATTACTCAATCATTTTTAACTACTCATTTTTAATCATTGCTTTCAAATTAATTAAAATAACTTATTTTTAACCAATCATTTTTAGTAATTTCTTTTTAAACTACTAAAAATAACTACTCATTTTAAATCTTTATCAAAATAAAGTTTTGACTCTAACTCCTCTAAAAAAAAAAAACTACATTCAAACAATTTTTTGACATAATTCTCAATTTTTAACTACCGAATATAAATCTTCCATATAACTTCTTAACTTAAATTCTACATAAATCTAAACATTGATTTAGAAAAACAAAGCCGTACAAGTAATTAATTTCCATAGCTACCCGATTTCCAAAAAGGATCGCAAATAAAAGCTACAAACACATGTGAAGTGGAAAGAAATTGCTAAAAATGCCAACAAAATTCATTTAAGAAAAGGAAAACGAAACGGTACCGTAATGGTGGGATGTCAGTGGGGGGTCCAGAAACCGCCGGCAATCTATTAGCGTTATGATTCCGTACTTCCGTTGGTGGCGGCTGCCGGAGCTCTCCGCCGCCGCCGCAGCCACCAGCCCCGCCGCCGCCATTACCGAACTCAGTTTTAACCCCCTTGACTTGCACTCCTGTCAATATGGTGTGGTTAAGTTTAGAAGGTCCGGTATAGCTCCGGTTAACGGGGAATGAGCAAAACTTACCTACTTTTCATCTATACTTTACCTCTAAACATATATAAGAATAATAAAGTGTCACATTGGTCTATAACAAATACATTGAAAATATGTAAAAATATATTATGATTTGGTTTATGCTAGTTAATTATGTGACATATTCATATTTCCATATATTATATGGTAAAGTATAGATAAAGCACTTCCCGATAAGGTAGGGTAAGTTTTGTTCATAGCTGGAAATTAATATTGTAATGCTAGTTTGAATAATGGATTATAATTCAATTGGGTTGGTAATTTTGGTATTGACTTCAGCTATCTTTTTAAACCGTCATGAAATAATGCTATGAATTCCAAAAAAAACATCTTTCTTATATTACCTTAATCTTTTATTTTATAGAATAATATTGGGGAAGAGGGACTTGAACCCGTAATCTCATGATTATTAGGTTGTATAAGCTATCGATAAAGATCTACTATTGTTGCTTTATATTCTCTTAATCTAAGGCTTTAATATATTGTAACTAAGAAAAAAAAGGGTTTAATATATTTGTTGATCATAAAAAGAGGCTTTAATATTGTTTTTTTTTTTATTTTAGATCTCCTAGTCTGATAACATATTAAACAATATTAAATAATGTTAAAATTGAATTATACTAGTAAATTATAATTCAATATATTTTAACTTATCCTCTTAAATTTTTGAGTTGATTGGTGTTTTAATTATACAATCTAACACTTTTTCAGTACTATAATACTATATTGACTCATGTTTGTAAATGACAAAGCAACCTAAAAGTTTATTGTTTATGGATGGTGATAAATTTATTTATACCAATTAAAAAATACATCTAGATATTTTAGGGGTTTTTCCTATTTAAATTGCTTTTCTTTCAAAATGTGATTCTATTTTCTAATGTTTTTTAGTTCAACATCAATGTTTTTTTATTTCAACAACAGAGATTAGAAATTCAAACTGACAACATTCAAAGTATTGACATACTTATGCTTAATCATGTGTCAGTTTAACTCTGGCTGACATATATTTATTTCATTTTTTATATTTATCTTATGGAAAGTTCAAAGTATATTAGATAACAAATTCTTACATCCATATTTTAATTACAATAATTTTCAATTTTTATTATTTAAAATAAATTTAACTTAGATTGAAATCATCCATCCCACTTGTTTGAAGCTTATTTTGAGTGAAACCATCAATTAAGAATGAGATAAAGATTTTTTTTTGTTTTTATTATTATCATGATAAATTCTTTATTTTTTTCTAATATTTTTTTTATTGTTTGTGTGAGTTAAACTATAAGTCAGGTAACACACTTTGTGTGTCCGACCTAATAGTCTTCAACGGTGTGAACTTTTCTAATATTTTTTAGGACGTAGTTATGTTATAACAACTTTATTAAGAAATTAAGTCAAGAAAAACTTTTCGAAAATACATACTTTAAAAGTTTAATTCTAAAATGAAATTCTCTCAAAAAAACAAAACTAAACAAAATGAAATAGAGGACTTAATAAGTATTTCATTTTTTAAAATTTTCACTCACATAAATTAAAAGTGATTAAATTTACAAAGCCAAAAGAAGTTTTTTGACGGTTTTTTTTTTCTCTTTGGTTTCCAATAATGATTTATTTCTAAAAATATGAGTGAAATGTAACAAAACTATGGAAGGAAATAGTTATTTAGGTTAATTTCAAAAAATAAATTTTATAAAAAAAGGAAGAATTAAGTGTAATGTATCAACTCAAGTTTTTTTTTAAAGAGAAATACTTTTATAAATATATATATATATATTAGAGCCATAAATTTTTTGTTTTTTTTGTTTTGAAATTCTGAAAAAATTATTTAACAAGATTACAAATACTCATTCGAATGGAAATAGACCAAATCAGATAATTAATTGTGTCATCAACCCATTCGAGATCTCTTGATGTCAATATATGAAAGACTTGCCTCCTCAGACGACGAATTATTTCTCTTTTTTTAATTAAACTCCATAGTAGTAGCATTTAATAAGAAGGGAGATTACGATTACAAATTCCAAACTCTCACTCAATATGGTTAAATTAAAAACATTTACACTACTTGCTCAATTTAAAACCACATATTTTTAATTTTAGCAATTCTCTCTCCATCTATGAAAGTTAATTTTTATTCGTTAAAAAAAAACATGTGATTTTAAGAGTTAATAAATATTTCTTACCCAGCATTAAATTTTTTATTAAAAGTAATAAAATGAATCAAATTATTATAGGTGAAAAGCAGAGCCGTACTTACAGAAAGAATGTTGTGGGTTTGGGCGTGGTTGAACTGAAACCTAGCCACCTGCGATCGTCTGTGAGATTTGACATCCTTAAACTTCAGATTCGTCAACCTAAACGAGTTCACGGAATAGCTCAACACATCCAATCCTCTAGCCAACAATGGCTTTTTCACCATTTTTTTAGGAACCAGATCCTCCATTCCCAACTCCACTACTTCCCCTTTATTGTTATCTCCACCGCTGCCGCTGCCGCTCATCAAAACCAGCAGCTCCTCGAGGAGCGACACGGCCGTGGTCCGGTCGCACGCCGCGACGTGCAGCCGGAACACGGCCACCCATGTCCCCGACCCGACATGATAAATGCTAACAAACAACATGTCTACTGCGGTTGCCGCGTGGTTGCGCCAGGCGGAGTTGTCGTTGAGTTCTTGCTCAAGGAGGATGTGGAGAGGGGAAATGGAAATGGCGTGTTGGTGGTTGAGGGTGGGGGTATTTCCGTCATTGTGTAGGATCTTGGAAGTTTCTGGAATTTGGAATGTCTTGATTTGGACGGAAGGGGATGGGGAGGTGAGGAAGGAGAAACTGGAGGAAATGGGGCTGAAGTGGAGTTTGGATTTGAGGATAGGATGGGAATTTTGGAGTTTGTTGAGGGCATTTTGGAGAAGTTGGACATTTGGGGGTTCCGATGAGGAGGAAAGAGCTAGCACCGCCGTGCCTGTGCCGCCCGGGACGGCGCGGCACCAGGCGGTTTCGGTGCCGGCGGCAACTCGCCGGCGGATTATTGAATCTTCCATCGGGAAAAATCAAGCGGGTTCCGGCTGCTGGACAATATGCTTTTGGTTTGCGAAGAACCGGCAGCTTTGGGTTTATGGTTGGTTTTTTATAGAAAGGTTTTTTCATGGGTGAAAATATTAATGGGTAGTTGATGCCAGTTAGATTTCTTTTTTTTTTTTTTTTTTTAAGCAATGCTTGTAAATTGGAGCTTTTGCATTTATATTACAAAATGGATAAAATATTACATGAATAGCACAATAATGAAAATATTTGCACATATAGCAAAAATTGTAAATTGATAGACTTCATATTGATAAATTCTATCGATAAAGGGTGATAGAATCAAAGGGTGATAGAATCAATTACTAATAAATAAAGTAAATTGATAGACTTCCATCAGATTCTATCAAGAGTCTATCAATAAGAGCCGATAGAATCAATCACTCATAAAATTGATAGACTTCCATCACAAGAGAATGATAGATTCTATCAAAGTCTTCTATAAAAAAGGTAAATAATTTTTTTTTTTTAAATGGTAGAATTTGCTATAAAAGAATTATTTTAAAAAATGTGCTATAATTATAAACTGTGGTAAAAAAGCTGCTATACAACGCAAATTCCCTTAGTTCTTGTTATAAATAATAGCCCACAAATAATTTGAGCAGACAAATAAGCATCAATGTTTTTCTTTTTTTAATATCCACTATTTGGTTTTTTGGGTTTATGGTTGGTTTTTATAGAAAGGTTTTTTCGTGGGTGCAAATATTAATGGGTAATTAATGCTGGTTAGGCTTTTTATTTATTTATTTTTTTATTTTAAGCAATGCTTGTTAGTTCTTGTCATAAATAATAGGGAATTTTGTGTGTATATTAAAAAAATTAAAATAATTCTATGTATAGCACAATTCTCAAACTTATTCATTTATAGCACAAAAATGATTGAAATCTATCAATTTGCATTGTTCAATCATTCAAAATCGATTGAAGTTTATCAATTGAACTGATAGAAGTCTAAAGTCTATCAATTGAACTAATAGAAATTTATTTGTTGAACTTGGAAGTTAAACCGATACAAGTTTAAGTATATCAATTGAAGTGCTAGAAGTCTAAAGTCTACGGTTGAACTGATAGAAATCTAACGTCTATCAGTTGAATTGATAGAAGTCTAATAATGTTAAAATATGAATTTTTGACAAAATGTGCTATGAATAAAATTATTTTAAAAAATGTGCTACAATTGTAATAAAGAGTAAAAAATATGAGGATAAATTCCCTAAATAATAGCCCATAAATAATTGAAAATTTATCTTCCATAGCATATTTTTAGCTCTTCATTATAATTACAGCACATTTTTTAAAATAATTTCATCCATACCACATTTTGCTAAAAATTGTTATTCTAACATCATCAGACTTCTATCCGTTCAACTGATAGACTCCAATAGATTTTGAGTGATTGAACAATGCAAATTGATAGACTTCAATCATTTTTGTGCCACAAATGAATAAGTTTGGGAAATGTGTTATACATAGATAATTATTTTATTATTATTTTTTAATATACATGCAAAATTCCCTTATAATAATACTTTGAGAATTTATCCTCCATAGCATATTTTGGCTCTTCATTACAATTGTAGCCCATTTTATAAAATAATTTCATTCATAGTACATTTTGCCCAAAATTCCTATTTAGACTTCTATCAGTTTAATTGATAGACTTCTATCAATCAACTAATAAGTTTCTATTAGTTCAACTGATAAACTTTAGACTTTTATCTGTTTAACTAATAGACATCAGTTTAACTAATAGATTTCAATAACTTTTGTTGCCACAAATGAATAAATTTGAGAATTATGCTATACATGTAAATATTTTGTTTTTTTTAATATACATGCAAAAACTCCTAAATAATTCGAGCAGACTAGTGAGATTAATGTTTTTCTTTTTTAATTCAATAACAATGGAGAATCCACTATGTGGTTTTTTGTTTATATTTTTTGAAATTTAAATTTATTTATCTTTCTTTTGTTAAGAATTTATATGAATATTAATAAAATTTCAAAAATAAAAACAAGCTTTTAAGATTCCATTTGATGATAATTTTTTTTTAAATTTTTTGTTTTTGTTTTAGAAAATTGAAATTATATGTGTTTAATAACTGATTTTAATTTTATGTTTTTAAAAATTAATTAAAAAAAACATGTTTGAAAACTACATCATATATATTTTTTAGTTTTTTACTACTTATTCATGATTTTTTTCATACTTTTTAAAAACGAAAACAAAACTCTTTTAAAATCTACTTTTTTTTTTACTTTTAGATATCTTTTAATATTTTAAAATTTTAAAAATAAAAATCAAAATTGGTTATCAAACAAACTTGATTTTAAAATATTAAAAATAAAAACTAAAAACGAAATTATTATCAAACGAGATAAAGTCAATAAAAAAAATTCAATATTATAAGACAATTAAAAAAAAATGTCAATAAACTATTATTATCATTTTTTTAATTGATGACAACCTACTCTTATTTAAGGTTCCTATAAAAGAGGTGACAAATATTCAAAATACTCTCTGTTTATTTAATATATACAGACTTTATGCCCTGTATGTAAACCACGCAAAGTTATAATTTTGTTGACGGCATTGATGTCCGTTTGACGTCTGTTTATCTCAATTGTTTTTATAAATGAAAAGTTGGTTAAAGATTTTAAATTTTAACTATCTTAAGAAAAAAAAAAGTAGAAAAAAATATTATAAATTGAAAAAAAAAAGTTTCTTTTTTATATGAGAAAGACGTGCTTATGAAGGCGCTCAAGTCATCCATCAGATCGTATATACTATGTCTTTGTATTAGCCTTTATGATCATGGCAAAGTTTTTGTTAACAATAAAATATCGGTAATAAATTCTCTAACATTTATTAGTATATTTATGAGATATTATATAAGATTTATTAGAATATATTTTTGGATAGACATTTAATTTACTATAAATATCCTTAGAAATTTAATGGAAAACTGCAATATTAAAATCTTTATCGCAATTTATCATGATATCAGAATCATCTTAGTTAAGATTTTTAACAAAAAAGTTTTGGGGTGCCTTATTAGCCGTATATTCTTTTAGCATCATGATTGGTGACAATCTGATTATTCATGAAATCCGCGCAATTAATCTAATGCAATAAATTTAGCATCCTATCGAGGTATATTGAGTTTGACGATGGGATAGATAGTAGAAGTAGCATCTCATGCATACGGCGTGCAATAACCTGGTTTTCAAGTTGTTCCAACTTGACGGGATTGTTATGAATAAAATATCATCAATATATTCTTTGACGATTTATTAGTATTATTATGAGATATTATATAGGATTCGTTAGAAGATGTTTTGAAATTTAATATACTATACATATTTGAGGAAAGTTAATAGAAAATCTCCAAAAAAATTAAGACCCCATTTGATAACTATTTTGTTTTTTGTTTATGAAATTTAAGCCTATTTCTATTGAAATTTTGTACATGTGTTCCATCTTTCCTAGAATGTATTCATCTTTCCTTAAGAAGGTAGGAGAATATTAACCAAATTTCAAAAAAATAAACAAGCTTTTGGAAGTACTCTTTTTGTTTTCAAATTTTGGTGTTGTTTATTAAAATATAGGTAAGATGTAGATATCCAAATAAGGAAAAATGTATAGGAAGGAGGTGGTTATTGTAAGCTTAAATTTCATAAACAAAAGACGAAAAACAAAATAGTTATCAAAAGAGCTAAGTATTTTTCATAATTTATCAATTTTGGTGGAGCTCTTATCCACAAATTAGCAGAACATGCGTTTGGGAATGGAAAAAACCATGCTGACCGACGGAGAAAATGGATTGAATTTTGAAGACTTGTTTAAAACTTCAACTAAGTTTTCATTGCGAAACAGAGTTGAGGTTACTTTAGGACCCTTACTCACTATTTAACTTGGTTTTGAAGCACATGCACTTTTTAATTACTTCTAAAAGTTTAAGTGAAATGGAACACCGTCTTATCTGTCTATAAATCTAATTGTTATGAAAATGTCAATAAAAATACCAATGCGAGGATAAGGAAGACGTAAAAGAGGAAGAAAAATAACACAGAAATTTACGTAGTCCATTAACATTGTGTTAGCTATTCCATGGGCAGAGAAGAGGCGATTATCATATTACAGAATACGTAAGCTTTAAAAAACAGAATGTGGATGCGTAAGGACGTGCAAAACACGCAACAAAATGCGGAAGCACTTAAGCTGCAAAAAGTACGAATGTAGTTGCGTTAAACGCATGCGGAGTGCATTGCTGCAATGCACAAAGAAATTGCAATGCGAAAAGCGTTTGTGCAATAGGGGTATTGCTCCAGCACCCTCACTCACTGACCGGACAACGAGACTCTCAACTACTAATCGTAGGGCATTAATGCGTTCACGGTATATCTCAACACTACTAGTATAGAGTGAGCTTTGTTTTAAATGGGAGTAAAGAAGCTAGTTGGAAATGAAAGATAATTTATTAGGTATATATCCATGCATGTAAATTGGAGACAAGAGAGAGACTCTATTTTATTTAAGAGTCAACATATGAAAGATGGCGAATTGATCATGAATACTGTGGAGTGGAATTTGAATTGTGGGACAAAGGTTTTATGGAACATGGTTACTCAAGTTGTTACGATCTCACAATTATTTTACATTAAAAGAGATATAAATTAATCTTTCCATTACTAATTGATTTTGAGGTGAAATTCATATTCTCTAATAGAAGTAGTTAAATCTATTCTCACCTTCCAAACTAGATTGGGTGAGGCACTGTTATTTTCAGCTCCCTTTTAATAGGGGCTAGATATTTGTTTTTTTTTTTTTGAGTACATAGTGGGGGAAGGGGGACCAACAAACCCTACATAGAGACACAAATAATATGAGAGCCAAATATTGATTTCCGGGCTCGAACTCATGACCGTGGTGTTGAAATGGATTAACATCAGACAAGATAACCAACTGTGTCACTGACCCTCGGTGTTGCTAGATATTTGTTTAGTTCTCTTCTGTTTCCTCTTCTTTTTCTACTCATTATGGAACCTTTGAGGGTGTTTGTTTTAAAAGGAGGTGAGATGAGATGAGGTGTTGAAGCCCAACACCTTGTTTGGCCCAAGATGTTCTCCACCTCATCTCATCCCATCTTCTCTTTCCTCTTTTTTTTTTAATTTAAAATTTTTTCATCTTTTTATATATATATATATATAAACTTATTTACTTATTTTATATTTGATATTTTTTTTTATAATAATATTATTATTTTAATCTATCAATATATAATTATAATAATTATACTATTATTATATCAAATGTTTATTTAAATATATTTGAATTTTAAAAATTAAAATAAATAAATATATATTATCTCTTAATATATGACGTTAAATTTTCATATTTTTATTCATTTTTTAATCGTCTTTAATAGCAAATTTTTTTTATAGAATTTCAATTGTTTAGAGATAGACTATAAATATCATATTTAAAAATTAATAATTAAAATTTATGTGTTTATTTTTAATATTAACAATAAATATATCATTTTATTATTAAAATAAAAATAAAAATTAAATTTAAATAATTTATACACATTGAATTTTTATTCGTAGTTTACAATAGATTTAAAAGTATGAACTTATTTTCAATAAATTTAAAAATATTAAACTTATTTTATTTGTTAAAAAAATGAGATTCAAATTTTATACTCTTGTATTCGGCGTTGCACTTTGAAATAATAGTAAGAGTGGATATATTTTTTTTTGAAAGGATAAATTAATTTAAATAATTTTGAGAGTCTTGATTATATATAAAAAAAACTATAAATTTCAAGACTTGTATGAGTCATAGGAATTGAGATCTATTTACCTAATAAAAAAAACAATAAATTCCAAAATTTTAGGGATATTTTATTACTTTCATGTAATAATTATTATCAAAATGTGACCGAGTTCTCTTTTAACTACAAAAAAACAATAAATAAAATTTTTTAGGAGTGTCTATGGTTCCCTAGAAGTATCAATGACTAATAAGATAAATATATTTAATTTATTATTACCTATTAATTAGTGTATTTTATTAACAATTCTTTGACCTTCGGTAACTATGAATATGAATGTATAAAAGGTATAAGAAAATAATTTTTTTTTAAATAAAATAAAAATTGCTATCAAGATTTTATAATAACTAGTTTAACCAAATGGTTTTATTTTTATTTTTTAATAAATAGAATCTTGGTATTTTTTAATTTTTTTTTATTATTTAAGTCTAACAAATCTTTTAAAAAAAATTATTAACGATGTACAAATATTTTATATTAGTTAAACTTTATTTTGGTGGTGTGAAATTTTTTTTTTCTCATAATTTTTTTAATTAAACAATATTTAAGTATGAAAGATTAGAAACTTTTAATCTCATGGTTATTATGTCGTACATAATATCATTGAAACTATGTTTTTTTTAATAAGAACATTAATATGATTAAGGGTGCTTAATATTAAATTTATAATACTTACATTTTATTTATGATAGTAGTTATATTACATACTTATTATATTAAATAGCTAAATATTTGAGAATAATTATTTTTTAAAAAAAGAAAAAGAACAATTTTATTGTAAAAAAAAATATAAGAACATATTTAAAAAAAAAAAAAAACATATCTTAACATCTCATTTCCCTCCACCCTGCTATCAAGATCTCATCTCAGATTTACATCCAAACAATGAAATCATTGCGCCACTAATTCATTCAGTAAATTATTTTCATTTTTGATTGTTAATAAGTTCCAATATTGTATTCTAAATACTCGTTAATATAGTATATTTTATTAATATACTACATTATGTATTAATACAACAATATTATTATTAATATTTTTTATTGTGGTTGTTAATTTTTTTAAAAAATAATAATAAATTTGATTTTTTTTAATAAATTTTTCTAGCTTAAAAGAGTTTAATTGACCGAATGGGTGCACAATGATTTCATTGTTTGATTGTAATCTAGTTCAACACTAGTCACAAGTTTGAGTCCGGGAATCGGTATTTATCTCCCTCCCCCAATATGTACTAAAAAAGTTTAATTGAAAATGAGTCCTCCTCTATAGCCAACCGACTCATGACCAATCAGCTGCTAGATTTAGTTTTTATAATATTGGCACAAATATATATATATATATATATATATGTATATATATATATATATCATACTACCTTAAAGTGTGGTTTAAGGAGAAAATTATTTTTGGACGATTTTACCCCTTAAGTCATACTCTAAATTACAAACATGCCATCTATTGAAATATATATATAAAAAACAATTAAATGCAAATAACGTAGAAGATATTTACAATATCATTTAGATTTTGATCCGTAGAAGATAAGATATTTTTTTTATCAAATCTCATAGATTTTATGACTGTTACGAGATAAGAGATTTCAACAAATCAAATGAAATATTTACAATATCATTTAAATTTTAATCATTAGAAAATAAGATAATTTTACCAAATCTCATAGATTTTATTTGACATTTTATATTCTAATTAAAATAATAAATTGAATTTTTTAATGCTATATATAATTCTCTATATTTTGTTTACGATAACACTTTGTGTTTGCTTGCATGTACTTTTCTTTGTATTTTTGTTTTTTTTATAAAAAGTTATTTTTTTTTTGGATTATTTACCATAACTTTCATATAATTTTTCTTTTGTTGCAATCATTTTTGTACGAATCTTTTTTGCATAATTGTTGTCTTTCAAAAAAAGATTTGGAGATTTGAAAAAAAAAAGTTTGAAGAATGATAAGATTAGTTAAAGTGCATAAATTCTTTAGTTTCAAAAATTTGGTAACAATTATTTCCTACTATATATATATCATTTGAAACTTTCTCCTTTCTTGAGTTACCTTTATTGGTTTCTTTTTGTTTTTTTTTTTGTTTTATAATAAAAAATTTAGTATCTTATTTTGTTGGATTATTTACCTTAACTTTCATCTAACTAAATTTTATTAAGTTTTTTAAAATAAAATAGTAAATATTTTTTTAAAAAAATAATATATATATAACTATGTACCATTAGGTATAGAATTGATTAAAAACTAACATTAGACTGGTCCTAAACAAAATTTATGATTGAAGAAGAAAACTATTATTATATGTGGGCCAAGTAATCAATAAAGTTTTTGAACATTATTTTTTTTTTGGAAAAATTAAAAGGTTAATAGCACAATTTATATTGACTATCTATTTGTAAATTATTTTTTTTTAGATTTTATTGTTAATCAAATGTAGTAGGTCAATCAACAAGTTCAATATAAAGAGTCAAGTTAGATGTAAAAAGAATCCCCAAAATAAAAGGAAGAACAATAAGATAGTGTCTAATGGTTAAATTCAAATAATAATAATAATAACCTAAGCAAAATTGACAGTATATTATAATTTTACGGATGGTAATTTTGAATACACAAAACTCAAATATTATTTTATTACGAAAATGGTCGAAAAGGTTGATGTGAAATATCACAATTATTCGAACAAAAGAGAGGCATTTATTTCTCCTTTTTTGAAAGGAAAGAGAAGTAAATTTATTACAAGTTTGCATTAAAAAAAGTATTGACAGTGTATTTTAACCTTTACTCTATATATATATATATATATATTGAGTGCATAGTGGGAGTAGGTGGACGAACAAACTCTACATAGAGGGCACATCTACTCTCAAATAATATGAGAGCGAAATGAATTAACACAAGACAAGATAACCAACTGCGCCACTGACCCTCGATAACCCTTACTATATTTGGTCTGGATTGGAAACAACAATTCATGATAATTTATTCTCATCATATCTGCTTTCACGATAGATAGATATATATATATATATATATATAGTAAGTCCGTATATAATGATAAATATGTCTCATCAGACATTTCTACCCCCAATTATTTTTAAAAAAACACTGTTTACCTCCAATTGCTTTCTCTTTTTTTTTCAAAAACAACTAGAATAGCACTCTTAGATTTAATTAAAATTTCACTAAAATATACTAGGGTAATTATTAAATACATAGTTAATAAAGAATAAAAATAATATAGTTTCAGTGGTAAAAACAAGCTTGAAATTAGATTAAGTGTGGTCAATCTCATTTTCGCTGATTACAAATATAAGGGCATACATCTAAATTCAATCAAGCATTTTGCCCTAGTTTACAAATTGTGAGATTAGAATTTCTTTTTCTAAGTTGTTGAAAATAAGAGAGAGTTCAAAGTGAGTAAGGTTGGGTAAGAAAAATAGAAAGAAGGGTCATTATTGGAAATAGGAGAGGAGAGAGAATAGAGGGAGCAAAGTTTGCTCCCCCTCCTTCATTTGCACGCGTGAAAGAGAGAACCCCATAATGTGGGTTCTCTGTGGGTTATCACAAGCAAGAAGCGATGCCCAAGAGGGGCAGAGCCAATCATTTGTTCGACTGCCAATAAAGAATGCGGGCGTAGCCATTCTGGTGTCGTCACTAATCGCAATAACCTATTGTCGCCACCGTTTGTGTTGCCTAGTTCCAGCAATTTTAAGATTTGAGGTAAGTTTGATGTCCTGTTCTTAAAGATTCAACTGAAGGTTCTATTGGAAAGTCTAGCAAAATTGAAGAGCATTAAAGAGAAGGTGATTCTTGAAGAATGAAGATTTTAATCTTTAAGTTTCTTTAAAATCCAAACAAAGTTGGTGTCCAATTTTTTTCTCCTTGCTTATGAAAATTTGACTTTCTAGGTTAAATCTCTCAATGTAATAGTGATAGTCTTTGTTTTATGTTTGTTGTTGTAATATTGAGTTATTGTTACATATATCTCTAATAATATTGACTCACTCAAGTGTTAACACTTGAGAACAGTGAAATAGGGCTTATGCGTCGAACCACTTTACATCGATATATTGAAATCTCTCTTTTCTACATTTTATTCTTACTGTTTGAACAATATTACATGGTTGGAAAATTTTCCATATTTGATATTTGGATGATAATTGATCTTTAGAGTCCCAATTTCAAAGAACCGATCGATGTATGCTTTGGATAGGTACTCGGAACCTATTATAACAAGTACCATTAATTATTGAAAAACCATATAGTAAGCCCGCTACATAGGGAATATCCAATAAGGAAATATAAAGCTCTCAACATCAAAAATGGAAGAAGTTCACAAGCCGGAGCTAATCTAAGAGAAAAAAAAGGAAAGACTATCGATCAAGAAGATTCTAATAAGAATGAAAACCATATGCAAGCCGACCTCAATAAGGAAGCACAAATACTTTGAGATAGCTGGGCTGAATACCACCTTCAACATAGAGCTGGTTGAGATTTGAAACTCTTTAAAGATAATACTGTAGAAATGTTTATTTTCCCCATCCATTAGATAATGTATTCCTCATCCATTAGATATCAAATCTATATTTTACCCCTTTGATTTTTAGATAAAAAAAAATTGTTGGTGAAATTATCTATTCAAAATGTTAAGATCTCACAAATTTCCCACATTGGAAAGTGAGTCCAACATCAATATTAAAGAGATATGGGTTACTCCTCTCATAGTTAATTGGTTTTGAGGGGGAACTACATATTCTCTAATCTAGTATCAGAGCCCATAAAGCCCACAGGTATCATTCCAATAAAAATAAAATGAGATCCGGTTCAAGATTGGTGAGCTCAAAAGAGGCACCGTCTTGAGGGGGGCATGTTTGGTGCCCCTTCATGATCCGGATGTCACAAATGTCACACATTGAAAAGTGGGAGAGTCTAACATCAATATAAAAGGGATATCAGTTACTCCCCTCATAGCCAATTGGTTTTGAGGTGCAACCTCATATTCTATAATATGATTTTTTTAAATTTTTTATAATTAGTGACAATATAGTTGAAACTTGATAGATATTTTGTAAGAAAATTGAAGTATTTGAAATCAATATCCAAAAAAATTGAAAGAAATAATTGAATTGAAAAAATTTCCAATGAAAAACCTGATCCTCGCCAAGAATCCCAACAAAAAAAGGTGAATTTCGTAGGGACGAGGATTAATTTTGGTGGCAGGGATAGGGAAGCTTGAAGAGAATTTTCAAGTCCAAAATAGGACCAAGCCTTCTTTTGCAAACCATTGATCACCTAAAACGAAGGACACCCATTTTCCACTAGTTCTTCCTCAAAATACATTAAATTAAAAGACAATATCAAAAGTAAAAACAAAAACAAAAGAAAAGAGAACCAATGCATAACATGGTCAATAAAGGGATATGGAAGAGAGCTTGTATTTTCTAAAAGTCGACCTAACTCGATTAAGCCCAGCTGATTTGAAGATCAGTATGATACTAGAGAAATAATGGTTCAGAATCCAAATCAAACTGGCTTTAGAGAACCATTGGTTTGGTTCGTTGTCCAAAAAAGAATCGATTAAGGCTCATAGGCTCAAAAAATCAACATGGAAACCCAAATGGGTCGATCTTGAGCTCCACAATATTCTTTGCATACTATTTAAGACTTGGCTTCTAGCGCCTTTGAAAATTGTAACTAGGTCGACTAAGTCTATTTCCTGAATCTTCCCACTCGTCTTTGAACTCGTCGAAAGCCATTATCTCAAGCATCGTCTTCTTTCTATGAACCACCATCTATACCATAAGTGTTGTCTTCACCAGGAGATTTGTGTACCTTTTCTTCGACTTCTCTTATTTATCGAAGGGAACCCCCTATCTTCCCATTCTTTTTCTTCTCCATAGTGTATGATTCTCACCTTTTCTCTAACCTCCATGGACCACCCACGAACTAGAACCTTAAAGATTCAAAAAAAGGAATGGAAAAACAAGAGTAGAAAAAAGTTGCAAGTTGTGGAGTTCAAACCCCTGCACACTTATGTGAAGAAGATCTTAAGTCTTCCCCTTAACCACTCAGGCAAACTTACTAATTTGATTTTAAGCTCCATGGAAACCCAAATGACTCAACCAAACTTGCTAATTTGACTTAGTTACATGGAAACCCAAATGGGTCGATCTTGAGCTCCACAATATTCTTTGCATACTAGTTAAGACCTGACTTCTAGCGCCTTTGAAAATTGTAACTAAGTCGACTCTATCTATTTCCTGAATCTTCCCACTCATCTTATAACACATTGAAAGGCATCATCTCAAGCATCGTCTTCTTTCTATGAACCGTACACACCCTCTTCACCACGAGCGTTGTCTTCACCAGGAGATTTGTGTACCTTTTCTTCGACTTCTCCTATTTGTCGGAGGGAAAACCCTATACTCTTCATGGACCACCCACGAACTAGCGACAAGATCTCCATACTCTTCATCACAACATGTGAAACCCTAAATATTCAAACATAGAACCCTAAAGATTAAAAAAAGGGTATGGCAAAAGAAAAGTAGAATTTAAAATTTGTTTGGATGTAAATATTTTTAGTTTAAAAAAAAGTTGAAAGTTGTAGGGTTCAAACCCACGTGCACTTTTGTGCAGAAGATCTTAAGTTTTCCCCCTTAACCACTTGAGCAAACTTGCTAATTTGATTTTAAGATACATGGAAACCCAAATACGTTAACCAAACTTGATAATTTGACTTAGTTGCATGGAAACCCAAATGGGTCGATCTTAAGATTTGTGTACCTTTTCTTCGACTTCTCCTATTTGTCGGAGGGAACACCCTATACTCTTCATGGACCACCCACGAACTAGCGACAAGGTCTCCATACTCTTCATCACAACATATGAAACCCTAAATATTCAAACATAGAACCCTAAAGATTAAAAAAAGGGAATGGCAAAAGAAGAGTAGAATTTAAAATTTGTTTGGATGTAAATATTTTTAGTTAAAAAAAAAAAGTTACAAGTTGTGGAGTTTGATCCCACGCGCACTTTTGTGCAAAAGATCTTAAGTCTTCCCCCTTAACCACTCGGGCAAACTTGCTAATTTGATTTTAAGATACATGGAAACCCAAATACGTTAACCAAACTTGATAATTTGACTTAGTTACATGGAAAACCAAATGGGTCGATCTTAAGATTTGTGTACCTTTTCTTTGACTTCTCCTATTTGTCGGAGGGAACACCCTATACTCTTCATGGACCACCCACGAACTAGCGACAAGATCTCAACATATGAAACCCTAAATATTCAAACATAGAACCCTAAAGATTAAAAAATGGGTATGGCAAAAGAAGAGTAGAATTTAAAATTTGTTTGGATGTAAATATTTTTAGTTTAAAAAAAAAGTTGCAAGTTGTGGGGTTCGAACCCACGCACTTTTATGCAGAAGATCTTAAGTCTTCCCCCTTAACCACTCGGGCAAACTTGCTAATTTGATTTTAAGATACATGGAACCCCAAATACGTTAACCGAACTTGATAATTTGACTTAGTTGCATGGAAACCCAAATGGGTCGATCTTAAGATTTGTGTACCTTTTCTTCGACTTCTCCTATTTGTCGGAGGGAACACCCTATACTCTTCATGGACCACCCACGAACTAGCGACAAGATCTCCATACTCTTCATCACAACATATGAAACCCTAAATATTCAAACATAGAACCCTAAAGATTAAAAAATGGGTATGGCAAAAGAAGAGTAGAATTTAAAATTTGTTTGGATGTAAATATTTTTAGTTTAAAAAAAAAGTTGCAAGTTGTGGGGTTCGAACCCACGCGCACTTTTATGCAGAAGATCTTAAGTCTTCCCCCTTAACCACTCGGGCAAACTTGCTAATTTGATTTTAAGATACATGGAACCCCAAATACGTTAACCGAACTTGATAATTTGACTTAGTTGCATGGAAACCCAAATGGGTCGATCTTAAGATTTGTGTACCTTTTCTTCGACTTCTCCTATTTGTCGGAGGAACACCCTATACTCTTCATGGACCACCCACGAACTAGCGACAAGATCTCCATACTCTTCATCACAACATATGAAACCCTAAATATTCAAACATAGAACCCTAAAGATTAAAAAATGGGTATGGCAAAAGAAGAGTAGAATTTAAAATTTGTTTGGATGTAAATATTTTTAGTTTAAAAAAAAAGTTGCAAGTTGTGGGGTTCGAACCCACGCGCACTTTTATGCAGAAGATCTTAAGTCTTCCACCTTAACCACTCGGGAAAACTTGCTAATTTGATTTTAAGATACATGGAACCCCAAATACGTTAACCGAACTTGATAATTTGACTTAGTTGCATGGAAACCCAAATGGGTCGATCTTAAGATTTGTGTACCTTTTCTTCGACTTCTCCTATTTGTCGGAGGGAACACCCTATACTCTTCATGGACCACCCACGAACTAGCGACAAGATCTCCATACTCTTCATCACAACATATGAAACCCTAAATATTCAAACATAGAACCCTAAAGATTAAAAAAAGGGTATGGCAAAAGAAGAGTAGAATTTAAAATTTGTTTGGATGTAAATATTTTTAGTTAAAAAAAAAAAGTTACAAGTTGTGGAGTTTGATCCCACGCGCACTTTTGTGCAAAAGATCTTAAGTCTTCCCCCATAACCACTCGGGCAAACTTGCTAATTTGATTTTAAGATACATGGAACCCCAAATACTGTAAGGGACCGACCCGAATGGGGCACTAAATGGGCCCTTATCCCAATGCATGCATTCAAAGTAAAGGACATTTAAACAGACATGATTTCGGATTCCAATTAAAACAAAACATTCAAAATAACCCCTTTAAAAACTAGACATTTTCCTGAAACTGCCCCCTGTTTCCAAGCACTGCTCCAGATAAATACATTTCCAAAGTTTA
This sequence comes from Sicyos edulis, assembly GCA_036507275.1. Taxonomy (NCBI): domain Eukaryota; kingdom Viridiplantae; phylum Streptophyta; class Magnoliopsida; order Cucurbitales; family Cucurbitaceae; genus Sicyos; species Sicyos edulis. The sequence goes on along the minus strand of CM071847.1, from coordinate 42,658,906 downwards.
CTCGATCGAGATTTACTAAAAGCCATTCAAAACTGTTCGGATACAACATCTTTGGAATCCACAAATATTTACAAACATCCTAGGGCTTCGTGCGACTACATGCATTCGGGGAAAACAAAAACACACGAGTCATAATACAAAAATCGAGTTGGAAGATGGGCCCCATGATCACAGCTCCTCCTTCGGGCATCTGTCGCGCACCACGGTTACTGTGGAAAACCACGAGAATAAGGGTGAGTAACGAATTACTCGAAAAATTCCCAACCGGGTACAATACGATATACATGGTCATCTCGATGAGCGTATGCAAGCTATGAATATAACACGTATCATAGAGCACATAGCTTAGCCCACACTTGGGCCTCGGATGCCAACTCGGTGGCTTAGTCCTAATAAAATCATCACACGATCCAATACATAAGTCGCCTATACGAGAAACAAGTCCCGGCCTCGGCGCTCATCGCCGACGAAAGGTACACCGGCTCAAGATCCCGAGGAGCTCTCCGGTCGGCGCTGTAATGAGCGTAAACGTCCACCGCGTGCTACTCTGCGAGACCATGGGGTGCCGGGTCTAGAGGCAAGCCGCCCATGTCCGATCCACCACGCCTAACTAAATCTTTGGATCGGTGTCACCGACATAGGGTGTGAGACACGACACTTAAACTATGTCACCTGAACCACCGCACTTTGAGGCTAAGGGAGCGGGTCGTGGTAGGCTTACACCGAGAAGCGCGCCTTTACCTTAACAGTGGCAATCGGGGCTACTGGCCGAACACGCCGAGGACGCGTGCCGACTATCGAGGACAAGGCAATGCCAAGTCATCATCCCGACGGTTGGGGCATTTAACGATCCGCCACCCTCACCCAAGATTTCGGGGGCCTACCGCTCGGGTTAGCAAATCCTCACGGGTCCGGGGATCGGAATGACTTGCTCGACGTCCCCGCCATGGATGCAAGGTACTTTATGCATCGGGCCCTGATGATGCTATCTACCCGCAACTCTAACTCCGCCGCCTTAGCAAACGAAGAAACAATTCCATAAAATCCAATACGTGCTCAATAAGAATACAACGAGCCTAGCATGATACTACGAAGCAAGGAACAGATACGAGCATGCCGAAAGGAACAACCTAGCATGGATTAACATGAGAATTAACCAAGAAATCATGCTAACAGAATTCGATTGAAGCACCTAGCTACACATGTCAATAATCACAAACAGGCAATCAATCAACAATCACATATAATATCGCAGGGGTCCACACAACCCCGTAAGAAATCCTTACCTTGGTTGGGGACGATTTGCACGAAATCCTAAGTCGCGAACAATCTCGATCTAGCTACCGGAACCTATCAATCAACACAAAAATCACACAATAGGCCTAAATATAGTAAAACAAACAAGGCTCACTCGGGCAACTCACGAGGCACGACGAACGCACGAACGAAACCGATTGCACGAACGGGCAAAGAACGGGTTGGTTGGGCGCGCGGCGCGGCGCGAGGTCGGGCACGTGCAGCGCTGGCCGCGCAGCGCTGAAGCGCGGACGCGCGCGGATGGATGCGCTGCCTTTGCGCGCGCGTGCAGGGCGAAGCAGAGCGTGGCTCGTCTGGGCGCTGGCGATGCAACGCGACACGAGGTCGGTGAGGAGGCGCGCGAGCTCGGGATGAACTACGGCGTGGCTCGGCGGGTGGGCCGGCGCTCATTGCGCGTCGCGACGGCGAACAGGCGAACATGGGCGATGGAAAGGAAGCTCGAATTCGAGCGATCGAGAGAGATTCGGCACGGCCGATTCCTTGAAGAAGAACTCCCTACACTAGCCGCACAAAACCCATACTTCAAATCGCCTCAACTCGGCCGATGAACTAAAAGCGACACTAGGGAGAAGAAATGGATTCGGAGGAGAAGGAAAAGAGAAGAGAAGAGAAAGGAAAGCTTACCGGAGGGAGACGAGCGGCGAGGAGCTCCGCGAGTCGAGGTCGGTCGGCGTGGGGGAAGGAAAATTCGCGAGAAAAGCCCACTCGGTCGGGGTGATCGCGAGGAAGAAGAAGAAGAAAGGTGGGGCGGCTCGGGTGAGCTGCCTTTTAAAGCAAAACAGGGGACGAGCAGGCTTAAATAATAGAACGCGCATTTAGATTAACAAACGCGCGCGGTGGCTCGGCTGGCTGTGCCCTCTGCCTAGCATGCGACACGGCCCTGGTTCGATTCCTGCTCGACGCGCTATTTAATTCCCTATTTATTTTTGCTCCTTCCCAAGCCCAAACGCCTTCACCAAAAATCCGGATCCCATTCAAATTGACTCGTAATTATTCTGGCAATTTTAAATTTCAAAACCGGCCCGACCCAAAATTACCAAAATGCCCCTGGGCCTCCCGAGAAGGCCGGGATGAATTTTCCGGGCCGTTACAAATACGTTAACCAAACTTGATAATTTGACTTAGTTGCATGGAAAACCAAATGGGTCGATCTTATGATTTGTGTACCTTTTCTTCGACTTCTCCTATTTGTCGGAGGGAACACCCTATACTCTTCATGGACCACCCACGAACTAGCGACAAGATCTCCATACTCTTCATCACAACATATGAAACCCTAAATATTCAAACATAGAACCCTAAAGATTAAAAAAAGGGTATGGCAAAAGAAGAGTAGAATTTAAAATTTGTTTGGATGTAAATATTTTTAGTTAAAAAAAAAAAGTTACAAGTTGTGGAGTTTGATCCCACGCGCACTTTTGTGCAAAAGATCTTAAGTCTTCCCCCTTAACCACTCGGGCAAACTTGCTAATTTGATTTTAAGATACATGGAAACCCAAATACGTTAACCAAACTTGATAATTTGACTTAGTTGCATGGAAAACTAAATGGGTCGATCTTAAGATTTGTGTACCTTTTCTTTGACTTCTCCTATTTGTCGGAGGGAACACCCTATACTCTTCATGGACCACCCACGAACTAGCGACAAGATCTCCATACTCTTCATCACAACATATGAAACCCTAAATATTCAAACATAGAACCCTAAAGATTAAAAAATGGGTATGGAAAAAGAAGAGTAGAATTTAAAATTTGTTTGGATGTAAATATTTTTAGTTTAAAAAAAAAGTTGCAAGTTGTGGGGTTCGAACCCACGCGCACTTTTATGCAGAAGATCTTAAGTCTTCCCCCTTAACCACTCGGCAAACTTGCTAATTTGATTTTAAGATACATGGAACCCCAAATATGTTAACCAAACTTGATAATTTGACTTAGTTGCATGGAAACCCAAATGGGTCGATCTTAAGATTTGTGTACCTTTTCTTCGACTTCTCCTATTTGTCGGAGGGAACACCCTATACTCTTCATGGACCACCCACGAACTAGCGACAAGATCTCCATACTCTTCATCACAACATATGAAACCCTAAATATTCAAACATAGAACCCTAAAGATTAAAAAAAGGGTATGGCAAAAGAAGAGTAGAATTTAAAATTTGTTTGGATGTAAATATTTTTAGTTTAAAAAAAAGTTGCAATGTGTGGGGTTTGAACCCACGCGCACTTTTATGCAAAAGATCTTAAGTCTTCCCCCTTAACCACTCGGGCAAACTTGCTAATTTGATTTTAAGATACATGGAAACCCAAATACATTAACCAAACTTGATAATTTGACTTAGTTGCATGGAAACCCAAATGGGTCGATCTTGAGCTCCACAATATTCTTTGCATACTAGTTAAGATCTGACTTCTAGCGCCTTTGAAAATTGTAACTAAGTCGACTCTGTCTATTTTCTGAATCTTCCCACTCATCGAAAGCCATCATCTGAAGCATCGTCTTCTTTCTATGAACCACCCTCTTCACCACGAGCGTTGTCTTCACTAGGAGATTTGTGTACCTTTTCTTCGACTTCTCCTATTTGTCAGAGGGAACACCCTATCTTCCCCTTCTTTTTCTTCTCCTTAGTGTAGTTTCTCACATTTTCTCTAACCTCCATGAACCACCCACGTATGGAACCCTAAATATTCAAACGATAAAACCCTAAAAATTCAAAAAAAGGTACGGCGAGAGAAGAGTAGAATTTAAAATGCGTTTGGATGTAAATATTTGTAGTTGAAAACATAAGATCTTAAGTCTTCCCATTTAACCACTCAGGCAAACTTGCTAATTTGATTTATTATTTTTATTTAAATAGGAAAGTATTATAATAATTGTTTCCTTTATACACATAATCTCTTATTCTTATTAATTTTTTTTAAAATTTATCTCTTCTAATTATTTTGTTCTATAATTTTTTGTAAATATGTAATTCATTTAAATAAGGGTAAAATATTTTAATTTGCATGTTCAATTTTAATTGAATTAAATTTGTCCATTCATTTTTTAAAATTTTTTGGCAGTTTACCCTAATATATATGTCTAATTCTCATTGATTAGTTATTTTGATTAGTTGAAAATGAGTTGATTTTCATACAAACACCTACTACGGTTTGTTCTCGAATGAACGAGAGTAAAATTATGATTTTTAAGATTTAATCGTGATCATTGTGTTGAACTAGATTACCACCAAACCAACATGGCACCAACTCTTTCGGTTAAGTAAAAGTTAAGTGATTGGGATATATATTCCCCTTTTAAAAAATATTTACTAATTTAGCAAAATTTTAAATTTTTAGTGAACTTAATTAAAGTTTAATTAAACTAATCTTTCATAAAGTTCATATTGTTCTTCCTCAATCTATCTAGGATTTTTTTAACCCTCTTCCGACCTATTTTCTCTTTCGATGTCACCGTCGTCTTACTAGTTCTCTCCTTGGAGGTTGTTGTCATCAATGGTCAAGGAAGAAAGCAATGATGTAGAAATAATGACAAATGTTGAAATGAGCAAAGTTAACATCGTCAATTGCTGAGAAAACCAAACGTTGTTGTCAATTTTCGAGGAAGTCAACATTGATCTTCCAAGTCCAATCGAGTGTAGTACCTATCATTTGTCGTTATTTGTTAAATTAAGAGAAGTAATGATCAAAATCTTATGACTTTTGTATTGTATTTCTCAACTATATATATAGTCCACAAAATAACAAATTCTAAAAAATATTTGTAATAAACTAGGAAACACGAACGCTTTGATTTTGACAATGTATCTGTGTCGAACATGTGTTGAGCACGGATACTTCTGAACACTTTCTAGACATGTGTTTGACATGTGAAATTTCAAATTTACTTTTATTGTTATTGTTATTATTATTAATTTCATGCACCATATGCACTTCATAAAGACATCTTTTAAAACTTAATTATACTTTTTAAGTGGTCGATGTCACAACAACAATATAATGTTGTTGGAGGTATTCGACACATAAAAAATAGACGATGGACAAAAATAGAAATAGGAAGAAATATGTCAAAATAAGAATGAAAAGAGGGAAATGAGAGAAAAATTAAAATATTTCAAAATTATTAAAGATTAAATGTATAATTTTTTAATTAAGTACTATGGTAATCATTTAAATGATAGTGAGATTTTGTTCTTTATTAGATTCAGAAGAACTCATTATAACTAAATTCAAAAGCTAATTCAAATTTTGTTTTCAATATTTGTATAGATGGTAAAAAAACTAAAAAATTAGAGTTTGAACTTCTAATATGATACAAAAAATAAAAATAATAATAACAACGTATTTGTGTCTTACATTAAAAAAAAGGACATCTCGTGTCTCTCAACAAAAAAAGTGAAAGATATATTTTTTAAATGATAATTTTATGGCTCTCTTATATCATTAGAATTTAATTTTAGTGATGAATTGGAACATTAATCCAATTTTAAGCATTAATATGTAGGTAATTAATGAAAAAGAGAGGGTTTTTTTTTTTTTTGTGAATTATAATTTGTTTGTCTTGATTGAAACGCAGATAGATGAAATAATTGCAAATTCAATTCATTGAATTCATTTTGGCATGAAAATTTCTATATATGATTACTTACTAAAAAAAGAAAAATTAATTCCACTAAACGGATTGGCGAAAGTGAAAAGCCTAATTCGTGGAGATTTAAAATCTGCGTCTCAGCCCGAATCTTGAACTGCCCGCTGCCCGTCCACGTGATATTTAATGATCCCTCAGACCGGCCACGTGCATCATTATTATATTTTTTTTAAATATAAGACGATTTTATTTAATTTATAATTTTTTTTCTACGGTACGTTTTGAGGTATGAAATAGGGATACTTCATTTAGGACTGAGCGGGTGTTTGTTTGACATATTTAGATAGTTTTTGGATTAAGAAGTTATATTGAAAAGTTATATTGAGGTTAAAAATTGAGAATTGTGTCAAAAACTCGTTTGGATGTAGTTTTTGTGTAGAGGAGTTAGAGTCAAAACCTTGTTTGGATGTAGAGTTAAAAATGAGAAGTTATTTTTAGTAGTTAAAAAAGAAATTATTAGAAATAAATAATTAAAAATGAGTTATTTTGATTGATTTGAAAAGAATGATTAAAAATGAATTGTTAGAAATAAGAGTTATTTTAAAAAATAAAAATGAGAAGGAGTTAATAAAAACTCGTTTGGATGTAGGTTTTCGTGGAGGAGTTGCTAACTCCTAATGCTACCTTCTACCTAAATATGTCAAATAAACACCCCCTGGTCGGATATGTGTTGAACATACTAATTGAAGTGTCTAATTTTTTTTTTTTTTAAATAATGGATACGAGAAGGACAAGTTGGCTGAATTTTTTTAAGTCAAATGTAAGACAAATTTTATTTATTATATTAAGCCCACTTATTAAACTCACGTTTTTCATATTTAAATAAAAAAAGAAGTTAAACCTGATATAATATTGAATAAAAAATAAATTTCTCCAAGATTCTATGCTATTATTTGCCACCACCTCTAAAAACTCTCCCATTTTTATCTTCTTCAACTTTTTGTCGATCCTTCGACTAAACCAAGATCTAGTATCTCTCTAAGTCGTGCATATATATAACTTCATCCATATGGAAGTGTCTTTTCAAATTAAACTTAATATAATTATTTAGTGCAATTGTCCATGGTAAGATTATATTAGTTATTATTTTATTCTAATTATATATATATAATATATATATATATAATCGACGTGTTCCGTAATTTATGTCCTAGTATTTTTAAAATTGACGTGTCGTCATATCTTATTGTGTCCGTGTCCATGCTTCTTAGGTTTTGAAATATCGGATGCTTATTCTAAACATAATTAGAAAGCAATTTAGATGATGTAGTATAGCTAATGTGACTTATTAATAAAATTAAAAAATATTGAAGCCACATCTTGTCATTTTCTAATTTAAAAAATATAAAAATAAAATTAAAAAAAATTATCGGGAACCACATGAGAACTTCAAAAATTAGATGATATTAAGTCAATCACCTAATCAAAAATTTTAAAAGTATAGAGATACACAAAAGAATCAAAAAGAAAAAAAAAAAACCAAGCAACTTCAATTACTCAATTTATAATTTTTTATACATACATTTTTTAGATTTGATCGATTTTAGGAGTTAGACCAATTTCTGGCTCATTCAACTCAACTAAATTCTCAACCAAACTCTTTTTTAACAACGAAGAAGTAAAAAAATAAAAAAGTTTTAGTTGCATTTTGTATGACTTAGCTACTAAAAGATTACAAATCTGAAACCTTTCACCTTCCAATGCTATTAAATTTATATAAAAAAAAATCGAATTAAAAATAATATGTTTATATATTGGATCAAATTGCTTTAATATGTAGGATTGATTGGATCGACAGGTTGATCAACCTAAAAATTTAAGTTAATCCAAAACAATTTCCTAATTCAACCTAACTCGAACTATCTACATCTCTTTTAAAAAGTGACCCAACTCACAACCATCTACAACTTAATCAAAGCCAAATCTCAACAACTAACGAAAATTTAAAAGAATTTATTTTGTGGGTAAAATATTATTTTGGTTTATGAATTTTGAATTTTGTTTCATTTTTGTCTCTAAACTTTTAAAACTTCAATTTTAGTTTCTGAATTTGGAGATTTATTTTGATTGTATTTGAACTTTAAAAAGTCCGATTTTAATTATTATACTTTAAAAAAATATATAGTTTTTATAATAAAACTGAAGTTGATATTAATCCAAATGAATTCAATAATATGTTAATAATTTTAATACAATAAAAAAATATATATGAACATATTTCTCAAATTTATAGAGGAAAGTAGAAGTTTTTTTTTTAAAAAAAATAAATAAATAAAATAATTATATATATATTTCTAGGGACTAATGTTAAGTTTCTTTTGAAAATTCAGTGAGCGAAATGAAATAAATCTCAAAATTAAAGATTAAAATTTGATATTTGAAAGTTTAGGAAAAACGAAAAAAATTTCAAATTTTAAAGACTAAAATTAAACTTTTTAAAATTAAGGAATTAAAATAAAAGAGTTCAAAATTGAAGGACCAAAATGATGTTTTACCCTTCGTTTAAACTATTGAAAGCCTATTGAAACGACCTAAAATCAAATATGGTCCCTCACTTTTTTTTGCAACTTGTATGTACCCGAATTTTGACAAAATATATAAAAAAAAATGTTTGCTTGCCTCGAAAATGTGCAAGAAAATATTTTCTCCAAAAATTCCACATTAAAAAAGTAAGAAAATTTTATAGTATCTTCGTAAGATAATTTCACCGAATACTACTACTTTTAAATAAGATGATAATTAAATATTAATTTTTATAATCAAACTTGTAACGATAAAATTGAATTAAATTATAATCAATCGTTAAATCGAGACATAACTATCCGCTTTGAACGTAAAAGCACTTTTTCTTTAGTTTCAAACTACACATGTTAGTTACAAATCTCATGCACGTGAAATTAATTGTTTTCCAAATAATATAATATTTAGTAGATTTCAACACCTATATAGTAAAGCTCAAATATTCTTTGCCACAGATATAGATAAAACATAACTGTCTCAATCTCCCAAAAATAAAAATAAAACTTTTGTAAAATAAAACAAATTGTTTGTGGGTAAGATTATCAAATAAATTCTTCGAGTTTGCACTATTAGGTAGTATGAATTTGAATTTAATTACATGTAATTCTTTTTTTCAAAGATTAATGGGCTTTGGACTAGGTCTTAAAAAGAAAAGATGAGACAAACACAACTCAACGACTTAATTCAATCAGAATATGTAAAATTATGTTTACTTTAGTTATTTTAATACATAATTTTGGATGAATTTTGTGATTGACCAACCCAAAATTTTGAGTTAGTCTAATAAATTTATCTAATCCAACTCAACTTGAACTATATTCTTCTAAAAATGTTGATGTGAAAAATTTGAGTCTCCTATAATTTAAATAGAACATGCAAATTTATTTTCTCTAGGGAAATTAATGAAATAGGGATCAAACATATTTATAAATTAAGGGTAAAGTACAATTTTGGTCGGTCAATTATGAGGTAAGTTCCATTTTGGTCCCTCAAGTTTCAAAAGTCCAATTTTGGTCTTCCAACTTTCATTAAAGCTAAAAAATAGTCTTTGGTATTAAAATGGAGTTATCTTTCCGTTAAAAGTGGATGAAAAAAAAAAAAAACTTCTAAAACTTTCTCTCTTGTTTATGAAATAGTCTCAAATTGGTGCTGCCGACCCAAATGGGCGGATGAGTCTTTTTTATACCGTGGGTTTGGTAATGGGAGCTCTAAAGAGGATGAAAATGGTGTTTTTAACATTTTAACAACAACATGGTTCATATACACTTACTGTTACAATACTGAAGCAACAGTTGATTAGCGATGGAGATGGAAGTTACATAGGTGGAATTTAAAAAGAAATGTTGAAATATCAAATTACCACCATATTACCAACAAAAAAACAAGGTTGATTTTGTTCTTAATTAATTTAACACACTTTTTATTTATTAAAAAAAGTTACTTAAAGGAGAGAGGAACAAATTTCGAGATGAGAAGATGAACCGGTTGAAGAGAGGAGGAGAGAGAAAGTTTTAGAAGTTTTTTTTCATCCACTTTTAACGGAAAGATAACTCCATTTTAACATCAAAGACTATTTTTTAGCTTTATTGAAAGTTGGAGGACCAAAATTGGACTTTTGAAATTTGAGGGACCAAAATGGAACTTATTTTATAGTTGAGGGACCAAAATGATATTTTAACCATAAATTAATTATAAGATCTAAATCATTATTACATGAGGGTGTTTGGGTGCAGGGCAAAAATTTCACATAATGGTATAATATGGTAAAGATTTTGCATGAGGGGTATAAAATAGAGTAAATCAGTGTTTGGGGGTGCAGTAATTGACATGGAAGTATATTGGAAATCAGCGTTTTGGGTGCTGGTATATTGAAGGTGTATAAAAAATTAGTGTTTGGAGTGTAAGTATAACAAAAGATGTACCCAAATTAGAACTTGGGGTACAATTATGATGTAAGTTTATTCAAAGAGTTTGATACATTTTAATTATGATATAAGTTAATTTAAAGAGTTCGATACATTTTATTTACTTGAAAAAACTTTAAATTATAATCAAAATTGACAGTTAAACTATCAGGCACTCTAAGTGTTTAGGCGTGCATGCTACCCAAATCTTAGATCATCCAACCCTCAAAAGTGTCAGCTACACATAGAGACATGTGTATACTTGGGTCATAGTCTTGTAAACAATGCCCATAAGTGTGTATGAGCCTACCATGTCACCTTTACCTAGTGTCTTTTTCTTTTGCCATATGAGTTTGTTGACGTGGTTGTTGGTCCACCACTACATTAGTGGTTTGTTTCCACCCCTATTATTGTTTGGCTTTATACTCTTTACTATTGTTTTTTTTAAAAGAAAAAAGCTCTCATGTACCCAAGACACCACTTGCCCGTCCCTAGACTATGACACCGATATACTTCTATTATTATTTTGCAACGTGCTCATATTCACCAAAAATGAATTAATTGCTAACCCCTTTCCTGCTAATAGGGGTTAGTAATGAATCTTTAACCCCAAACCAATCTCATTCTTTCTAATGGTGCTTAGTGGCTATAGTTTTCTTTACCACTGGCTTCTCAGCAAGGACCAGGTGGTACAACGAGTCTGCCACTTTGATACGATCCCGAGCCCGCTGAAGGTTTACTCGAGGCGAAACAAGACGTTACAGAATTAGTTATTTAGTATTTTAATTAATACTCTTTAATTGTTATTTAAGTTGTATTGGGCTTTTGGGCCTTAGTAGAGTTATTTACTTAATTAGGTTAAATCCTAGGATTACTATATATAGGATAGGTTAGACCTCTAGAAAGACATTAAAAAACAATCGTCGTCTTTGTACTTGGCTCTTTGAGAGATTCTCTCGAGAGATTATCTTATTTTAATAGAAAAGTGTGGTAGATTCTATCATTTTGGTATCAGAGCCATTTGCCGATCCGGGAATGGTGACTACTAAGATGGAAACCAGGATGCAAGAGTGTGAGGAAGGAGCGGCCGACTTGGCAAGGAAGCTGCACGAGACGAATACGAAGATGGAGTTGATGGAGGAGCGATTGGGAAAAAAGATAGATTCCCAGGATCTAAAGTTCGAGGCGATAACCCGGAGTTTGGAACTGATAAAGGAATCGATTCGGCCGACAAAGGGAAGGGATTAATGATCGAGAGGACGGAGGAGGGCCGGACACGGCCACGCAGATGGGGAGGTTGCGGCGGAGGCGACGCCGGAGGAGGCGGGGCCTCATCAGCGAGGCGGTGTGGTCGCAGAGCAGAAGCGGCCGGGCGCGCGCGGTGGCGCGTGGTCGTCGCGACACACGTGGGGCCGAGGGGGTCGAGCGCGAGGATCGGGTCGTGGCGCGGAGGAGGGTCGTGTCGATGGGGGGTCCGAGTGGGCGTGAGGGTGCGCGCGCGCGGGCGGCGGTGTCGGGCCGGGGCGCGGGCGGGCGAGGGCGCGAGAGCTGGGGCTAGGGGTGTCGGGGGAAATTTGGGCCGGGCGCGCGGGGACCGGTCGGGTCGGGCGGTTGGCCTGGGTCGGGTCGAGCCGGGCCGGACCGGCCGGGCCGGATCGGATGGGTTGGACCGAGAGACGGGTTCGCGGGTTTGGTAATGGGGAAAATGTGGTGGGAACGGAGGTTCGATAGAAGAAGAAACGGGATTCCGAGGCGCGGAGGGTGCGCAACGGCTACGAAAGGTCGATTGCGCATGACGGTTGGAACGATCGGGGCGAAATCCATGGCATCGAGGCCGGAGTGCGAGGATTGGGGAGATAGGCGGGATCAATTTGAAAGAGGCGGGCCGGGGGCGGTGGTAGGGATGGACCAATGTTCGATAGGAGGTTCTGAAGTTAGAAATGCCGGTGTTCATGGTCCGACGGATGAGGATCCGGACGGGTGGTTGTGCCAGTTGAGCGGTATTTTTGGGTTAATCGCTTGACGTGGAATGAGCGGGTTGATGCGCGCCTTATGTATGGAAGGAGAGGCATTAGAATGGTTGCGAAGATGGAGGGACCGAGCCCCAATTGCCTCGTGGGAAGAATTTCGTGAATTATTGCCGCATCGTTTCCAAACGCGACGATCAATGACAACAGATATGCAAACCTTATGAGTTTACAACGGTGGGAACGGTGAAGGAATATAGGCGTCTGTTTGAAAAGTATGCTAAGGGTATACGCGACATTAGTGCGAGCGCGTTGGAGGAAAATGGGAGAGTGGGTTGAAGGAAGAAATCGGGAGCGAGATGAGAAAGTTGCGTCCCGTGGGTATTCAAGATAAGAAATTTATGGCTCAAGTAATTGAGGATGACCTTGTTTTTCGAGCTCAAGCAAAAGGGCGGTGGTCCTCATCAACAGTTAAGCCATCTACTAGCAAAGATGGGAACCGGGCTACGAGCGCGAGGATGACAGTACTAACTCGAGAACTATCGCCTCTAAGCTCCCAGAGACCAAATGACCACGAGTACCCCATCCACATTACCTTATAAACGTTTGACAGATAGTGAGATTCGGATCCGCAAAGATAAAGGACTCGTGTTTTCGTTGTGATGAGATATTTGTCCCGTGGCATCGTTGTAAGAAGAAAGAGCTCTGTGCTCTAGAGATACTCGTCGTCGTGGATGTGATTACCGAGGGGCGATTCAAGATGACAATGATGAGAATATCGGTGACACGGAGGAGGCACGAGACTTAGCGGTACTGCATTAAATTCGATGGCGGGTTAAGCTCACCAAAAACTTTGAAAGTCACAGATCTATTCAAGGTCTTCGTGTAGTGGTTCTGATTGACAAGTGGGGCCACCCATAATTTTATATCCGATGTGATCGTGGCTAAGTTAAACATTCCGATGGAACCATCGCATGATTATGGGATTATCTTTGGGAACCAAGCAAATCAATCTGACGACGTGAGGAATTTGCAAAAATGTGGAACCGCACTTTGCGGAGCTTAAAATAGTGAACGATTTCTTACCATTACCCCCTCGGTAGTGCCGATGTGATCCTAGGGGTAGCTTGGTTGGAGACTTTGGGGGAAGATTGAATTCAATTTCCGCTTTTTTGCAGATGCGATTTGTGTTGGGCTCATGGGAAGCCGAACTACAAGGGGATCCACGCCGAGTTAAGGCACAAGTATCGTTGAAATCTATGATGAAATCTTTACGACCCGAGGATCGTGGCCTTTTAGTGGAATTGAACATGATTGAGACCACATGTGCTTTGGGATGTTCAAACGAACATTATTCCCGACTTAACTCGGTACCCCGCACTACACTCCTTAATTAAATCTTGCTCACCCGTGTTTGAGTCAGCGATGTGGGTTACCACCCCCAAGGAACAAAGTGATCATTCCATCGACTTGAAGGCGGAACGGACTCGTGAATGTACGACCGTCTCGATATCCGCAATACCGAAGAATGAGATTGAAAAGTTGGTACGAGAAATGTTACTGGCAGGGATAATTCGTCCTAGCACTAGCGCTTTTTCAAGTCCTGTTGCTAGTAAGGAAAAAGGATGGAAGTTGGAGATTTTTGTTGATTACGTGGCTCAAACCATGCCACGCATGCGGATAAGTACCCCATTCCTTGGTGGATGAGCTTGGATGAACTTCGTGGAGCGACGATCTTCTCCAAAATTGATTTGAAGGTCAAGTTACCATCAGATTCGCGTTAAACCTCTTGATGTGCACAAAACAGCGTTTAGAACTCATGAGGGCCATTATGAGTTCGTTGTCATGCCTTTCGGGTTAAGAAATGCTCCAGCCACTTTCCAGTCAGTTATGAATGATATTTTGCGCTCGTATCTGCGTAAGTTTGTGTTGGTCTTCTTTGATGATATTCTCATTTACAGCTTGACCTTGGGGGATCATAAGGAGCACCTGGCTCGGGTTTTTGAGGTTTTGGTAAGACATGCGTTTGTGGCCAACGCCAAGAAATGCCAGTTTGGGTTACACCGTATCGAGTATCTTGGGCATTTCATATCTGCTGAGGGCGTGTCTGCTGACCCAGCGAAGATTGAGGCAATGGTTGCGTGGCCGAGTCACAGGAATATTAAAGATCTACGGGGGTTCCTAGGTCTAACGGGATACTATCGACGATTTGTAGCTAATTATGGATCGATGGCTTTTCCTTTGACACAGTTGCTAAAGAAGGGAAAATTTGAGTGGGGGCCAGCGGCAGAGGACTGTTTTCAGAGAATGAAACATGCCATGAGCAGTGTCCCAGTCCTTCGATTACCAGATTTCAGCCAGGTATTTGTAGTAGAAACCGACGCTTAAGGAATTGGAGTGGGTGCGGTGTTAATGCAGCAAGGCCAACCATTGGCGTATTTCAGTAGGGCTTTGCCGATCACTCATCGCGTTAAGCCTGTCTATGAGCGTGAGTTAATGGCCATTGTATTCGCGGTTCAGCGATGGAGGGCGTATCTATTGGGACACCATTTTATTGTACGCACTGACCAGAAAATCCTTAAGTTTTTACTAGAGCAGCGTGTGGTGGATGGTGATTATCAACTTTGGATTGCTAAACTAATGGGATACGATTTCAGCATTGAGTACAAGAAGGGGCTTGAAAATCGGGCAGCTGACGCCCTTTCCCGGATGCCGCCGTCTTGTGAGTTGGGGATGCTGAGTTTCGTGGCCGGTATTAACACAGCTGTGTTTACACAGCAGATTAAGGAAGACGCGAAGTTAATGTCTATTTTTACGACGTTGAAAGCAAGTGAGGCGGGTCCGCCTGGGTATTCAGTTGTGGGCGATGTGTTGCTTCACCAGGGCAGGTTAATGTTACCGCCGACATCCCCAACGATTCCTCTACTATTGCTAGAGTTCCATGGGGGGGCTATCGGAGGACATTTTGGAGTCTTAAAAACGTATCAGCGTCTTGCTAAGGAAGTTTATTGGCAAGGAATGAAGGCTCGTGTCCGCGCGTTTGTGGCGGAATGTTCGATCGTGTGTGCGCCAAACACCGCCGTTATCTCCAAATAAGTTGTTACTGGTAGTTCACCACGATTCCGTAACGGATTTGGGAGGACATCTCCATGGACTTTATTGAGGGTCTGCCGCGTTCGGAGGGTTTCGATACTATCTTGGTCGTGGTTGACAGATTGTCTAAGTATGCACATTTCATTCCCCTGCGCCACCCTTTCACTTCCTTATCGGTGTCTAAGGTTTTTATAAAAGAGGTGGTTCGCTTGCATGGGATACCGAAGAGCATTGTGTCTGACCGCGATAAAATCTTCACTAGCTTACTATGGGAGGAAATGTTTAAGGCTTCGGGAACAAAGCTTCGCCGCAGTACTACGTACCATCCTCAAACGGATGGCCAAACCGAGGTTGTCAATCGCTGTCTGGAGTCGTACCTACGATGTTTTATGATGACTCAACCCAAGGCATGGTATCAATGGTTGTCTTGGGCTGAATTTAGCTTTAACACATCGTTTCACTCGTCCACCGGCATGACGCCTTTTGCGATCGTTTACGGTCGCCCTCCGCCATCGATTTTGGGATATGACTTCGGAGCAAGCCCGGTGGAGGCAGTGGACTCATTGATGTTAGACAGAGATCGAATCTTGGATTCTTTGAAGGCTAATTTGTTGCAGGCGCAAAAATCAATGTCGGATCGGGCGAATGCCAATCGCCGGGATGTGCAGTTTGATGTCGCTGACTTGGTTTATATTAAACTCAGACCTTACCGTCAATCTTCTTTGGCACGGTTTAAACACCCCAAGTTAGCCCCACGATTTATCGGTCCGTATCGCGTTTTGGCGCGGGTCGGGCCAGTGGCATATCGGCTAGAGTTGCCTCCATCGGTGAAGATTCATCCAGTTTTTCATGTGTCTGTCCTGCGTAAGGCGGTGGGTTCCTCAGTTTTAGTGCTGGCTACGCCGTCCATGGTGACGGAAGATTTGGGTGTGGTGGTTTGCCCTAAGGCTGTGTTGGGCATCCGGGAGGACCCGCTTGAAGGGGGTTCGCGCCAAGTTTTGATCCAGTGGGAGGGTTCCACTCCTAAGATGCTACGTGGGAGTCCGCGGTGATTTCGAGTTGCGCTTTCTGATTTTCACCTTGAGGACAAGGTGGCTCTTTGGGGGAAGTATTGATACGATCCTTGAGCCCATTGAAGGTTTACTCGAGGCGAAACAAGACGTTACAGAATTAGTTATTTAGTATTTTAATTAATACTCTTTAATTGTTATTTAAGTTGTATTGGGCTTTTGGGCCTTAGTAGAGTTATTTACTTAATTAGGTTAAATCCTAGGATTACTATATATAGGATAGGTTAGACCTCTAGAAAGACATTCAAAAACAATCGTCGTCTTTGTACTTGGCTCTTTGAGAGATTCTCTCGAGAGATTATCTTATTTTAATAGAAAAGTGTGGTAGATTCTATCACACTTCTTAGACCAACTCATGATGTCTCTGTCCTTCCGATGGTCTCCTGCTCCAAAAATGGGATTTTCAAACTTAAGGTAAAAGTCTCTGCTGTTGAACTTTGCTTTCTCTAATTGGTATGACAAGAAACCCATTCGTGTTACCAACTTCCTGAAAACACTTGTGGAATGACTCAATGGATCAAGAATTTCAAGCCCTCATTCGGAATGATACATAGTGCCTCATTCTGTTTTCGACTTTTCAAAATTTCGTTGGTACTAATTGAGTCCTTAAGATCAAGCGACATTTGGATGAGCCTGTTCAAGATATAAAGTCCAGTAGATTATTTTGGTACTTTTGACCCAATTATCTAAGCCTCAACGATTCTAAGTTATTTTCACACTTACATTGTCGTGGAATTGGCCCATCAAACAGCTATACTTCAACAATACATTTTTAAATGGGACTTTTGCCAAAGATGAATTTATTTCATTAAACAATCAACAATAGAACTACTCCTCAAACACACCATAAAATTGAGATAGTTTTGAACATAGTGGATAACTCCTTAATATCAACCACAACCAACATTGGTCACTTTTAAAATGCCCATTTTAATATCTTAATTTTTGGTGTTATCTCATTTTCTTTCTATCATGATCATAATTTTTGTAAGAAGCTTCATTTGATAAATTTTTAAAAATGTATTAAGTTTGTAATGATTCATTACATAGATCAAACCCAACTATTTGCAAAGTAAACTCAAACCATAAATAGTATAAATACGGAACAAACTGGTATTTTTAACCAAAATTTTCTCCAAAATGTTGCTGATTAATACAATTATCCTGTGACTGATGAAACCGAACTCAATTGGCATAATACAATGATCTAATAATCAAGACATTACATGTTCGAATCCATCATCTAAAATATGGTTAAATTAACTAAAGCAATTACCCAAGAAAATATCAATTACAACAATTTAAAAAGTTATAAGCATAAATAATAAGTTTAATTCCCATGTTTTTGGAAAATGTCAGAGATAAGTTGTTATGGTTTAAAAAACTAGAATTTAGTGATTATGATTCAATGAAATTTAAAATTTAGTCTTTATAGTTCTAAAAACTAGAATTTAATTTATCCATATGATTTGATAAATTTTTAAAAATAATATTTGTCCTTTCAATTGTTAGTGAGTTAAGTAATTGGAAGTTAACTTGTTATTCATGTGTCATTGGTGGAAATTGAGAGTTAAGTGACTAAATGACCAACATAATCATATTATTTATGCATGATAGTGAGTTTCCACATGTCTACTGTACAGGGAATGACAGACTAATTTGAGCTTTTATCAAAATATAAAGATTAACTTATAGTTTTTAAAGTCATAGGGACTAAAATCTAACTATTCTTTTTAACCATAGAAAGTAAATTCTTATTTTGAAATCATGAAGATTAAATTCAACTTTATTTACATCATATGCACTAAATTTATATGTGAATTTTCATGGATAATAATTATAAAAAAAAACTATGAATAACAACTTTTTAAAAGAAATTTTATTCATAGTAAAGAAATTGGGACAGGTGAAATAAAAATATAAAGAGAGCCAAATATCAATTTCTAACATCAAACTCGTAATTTTGGTGTTGAACTTGATTTCAACTTAACAATAAAATTATTAGATCATCGACCATTTCGGTATATTATTTAACTTAAAAATAAAGCAATACATTGATAAATACACACCATTTATAAACAATATATTAATGTTTACGGTTTTCAATTTTAAGTGTCCCTCTTTACCTTTTGTTATTTAATGTTTAACTAAAACAATATATAAAAAAATGAATGGGTCGGTGATGTGATTGATTATCTGGGTTGATGTTAATCTATTTCTATGGTCTCTGATCGGTATTTGTAATCTATATCAGATATATTTGTAGGTTTTGTTTTTATGTTTCCCTCCCTTAGGTGTGTTTTGGCCCCCGTTTATGTAAACGGCCGGGTTAGTTATATTAACCCAACCAATGTTTGCTCCCACCGTTTATTATAAATAGTGGTTACCTAAACCTACGTGCCCGTTTATCTAAACCTACGTGCCTCTTTATTTAAACCGTACCTATATTACTTTTTGTTACATAACCAGCCCCTCAAATACCGTTTATCATAATCCATGTTATAATAACTTGCCCCTTAAACACAATTTATAATAACCCATTGTTTATCATAACTCTTATTTATTATAACCTTCCGTCTATCATAACCAAATCGGTGCTCCAAACCCTCCTTTATTGTTTTTCTTTTGAAAAGTCCCTCTTTCAACATTTCGCATTTTGTTATTGTTTCTTTCGATTATCAAAAAAAAAAAGATTTAGACTATTTTTCCATTGGTTGAGTAGTCGTGTTCTTTATCTTCTATTTGGCTTTTTTTTGTCATCAATCTCTTCGATCGTAGGTCTAAATTTCTCCATACATAGGTATCATATGGTTATTCATAAGCATAATTTTCTTTTTTTATTATACGACATTTTAGCCATCTAAAGTTCAACCAAAGCTACCATTGGAACTGTTAGACCCAACTCAACCTAATTCAAAAATATATGGTTGTGTTGAGTTGAGTTATCTCTATATTGAGTTGGTAGGGTTTAAAAAATTACTAGCTCGAATTTTTGTCCAAATTTTTTTCACAACTCCATTCAATCCAACTATTTTACACCCCTAATTAGTGCTAGAGTCCGTTTTTAATCAATGTCACAGATAATTTTCAATAAATGCGTACGTCTTCAATCAAGGGAATGTGAATGACTTAATTGTAATATACGAAAAAAATATCTAAAATTCTATTACAATTAAAATATTTCTAAAAATTTTTTATAATTAAAATAGACAATAAAAAGATGGTCACCTAGAACAAATTCCTATTTATAATTTAACCAAAGATAAAAAGGAAATTGTATCGAATGTTCTCTTCTCACAAATTAAATATAAATTTAAGCAAATTAAAAATATTTACCTCTATAATTATCCATAAGTTTTAATACTGTATTACAAATATTGTCTAGTATTATGTTTTACAAATATTTATGAATATCAATATAATAAGAAAGTGTGTAATAATACTCTTTAAAATTGGTCATATATTTATAATTATTTTCAAAATTTGACTAGTCTCGTAAATTTAATTCGGGCCGAAGCGGGCAGATTTGATCAGGCAACATGTTACTTATTGGGCCAGGTTCCAAAACATGGGCCTTCCTTAAAGCCTCTGTAGGTTCAGACCCAAAGGGCAAAACAGCCATTAGACGTTTCCGTCCAAACAAAAAAGAACGTGCGTGGACCGTCGGATCAACATTCCGCAACATCCATCCGTCGATGAAATAGACGATAGACACATTCCAAAATTCAAATCCTCTTCTCCACAATCCCGCCTGTTCTTATTTGGGAGCGTCACAGAAACAAGAGAGAAAAAGAGAAGGAAGAATCAGAGCACAGATCTGGTTCTTGAAGCTGAAGATAAATCATCTCTGTACTTTTTTTCCTTGATTCTTTGTTCCTCGCCGCCGATTGTGAGCCATGTCCGGCCGTCACGAGAAGGAGAAGGGCGTCAATGTTCAGGTCCTTCTTCGTTGCAGGTACTCAAAAACGATTCTGCTTTCAGATTTCGCTTTGTGTTCTTTGATGATTGAGTTTAGCTTTTGAGAATAGCGTGTTTTGATCTTTGTTTGTTGGATTTTTCTTAATTTTTTGTGTTTTTGTTAGGCCTTTTAGTGAGGAAGAGTTGCGAAGTAATGCGCCGCAGGTTGTAACTTGTAATGATTATTCTAGGGAGGTGACTGTGTCTCAGAATGTTGCTGGAAAGCATTTCGATAGAGTTTTCACCTTCGATAAGGTACTCATTTCCCAAGTATTCGTTGCTGTGTTCTTCATATCTTTATGAGCATCAGAGGGTGTTTGGATGAGAAGTTAGTTTTAGAATTTATTTTAAGTAGTTAAAAATTGAGAGTCGTAGCAAAAATACAAAAGTTTGTTTGGATATGAATTTGAAATGAGTAATTATTTTGAGTAGTTAAAAACAAATCATTAAAAATGAGTTATTTTGAAAAATTAGAAATGAATGATTAAAAATGAGGGATTAGAAATGATGAGTTATTTTGAATAGTTATAAATGAATTAGAAATAAGATATTATTTTTAAGAGCGAAATTGATGAGTTTTTTTTTAGGAGTTTTCGTTAATACTCCTTTTAAATCTTTCATAAAGTCGACTAACAAACACCCCCCTCGTGTCCTGTTCTGGTTACAGGAGTATTATTTGATTTAGCTTGTAGGTGGTGCGAATTTTAATGGTTATTGTTTGTTGGTGATTTCAGGTTTTTGGTCCTTCGGCTAAGCAGAGAGACCTTTACGATCAAGCAGTAGTTCCCATAGTAAATGAAGTTTTAGAAGGCTTTAATTGTACAATTTTTGCTTATGGACAAACTGGTACAGGGAAAACCTACACAATGGAAGGGGAATGTAAAAGATCAAAGGTATTTTATGGAGCCACCTGAAATTGGTGCTTTTGTTGCTCATTTTGGGTTAATTTTGTTTGTTAATTTGGGGCTTTCAATGTACCAGAGTGGCCCAAATGGAGAGTTGCCTGCAGAAGCAGGAGTCATACCCAGAACTGTGAAACAGATTTTTGACACTTTAGAGAGCCAGAATGCTGAGTACAGTGTGAAGGTGACTTTCTTGGAGCTCTACAATGAGGAAATTACGGATTTACTTGCTCCAGAGGAGATTACAAAGGTTGTCTTGGAGGAGAAGCAGAAAAAGCAATTGCCTTTAATGGAGGACGGCAAAGGGGGTGTTCTTGTGAGAGGTCTCGAGGAGGAAATTGTTTCTAGTGCCAGTGAAATATTTAGCTTGCTCGAAAGAGGATCCGCTAAACGTCGCACTGCAGAGACATTGTTGAATAAGCAATCAAGGTATTATATTAGCTTTAAGCTTTAAGCTTTAGATATGTTAGTGGTTTCTAAATGATACTGTCCTTTGGTATTTCAGTCGGTCGCACTCTCTCTTTTCAATAACAATACACATTAAGGAAGCAACACCTGAAGGTGAAGAACTGATCAAATGTGGCAAGCTTAATTTGGTTGATCTGGCTGGATCAGAAAACATTTCTCGTTCGGGTGCCCGGGAGGTAGCTTAAGTTTCAATCATTTTCTTTCTGGTAAAACTGAACTAGATATTTGCTGTGTTCCTAATTCATAGTTATGATGATACAGGGTCGTGCGAGAGAAGCTGGTGAGATCAATAAAAGTTTATTGACATTGGGTCGAGTGATCAATGCTCTAGTGGAGCATCTTGGGCATATCCCATATAGGTTAGCTTCTATTATTATTGCTTTCTCAAGCTCTTAGAATGTTTCCTCTTTTTTGGTCCTCATTATAATAGCTGCCTACTTGCTTGAACTTCAGGGATAGTAAGCTTACACGGTTGCTCCGCGATTCACTTGGGGGAAGGACCAAGACTTGCATCATTGCCACAGTTTCTCCAGCTGTTCACTGTCTTGAGGAAACCTTGAGCACGTTAGATTATGCACACAGAGCCAAGAATATTAAGAATAAGCCTGAGGTTCGTTCTTCATTTCAATAACCAAGTACCATGTTTTGTGGCCTTTTTGAATTTTCTGTTTGTGATCAAGCCCAGGAATAAGGAATGCTTGTTCAGGAAATTCTCATTCTGAATTTTTTTGATGTATTTAGATTAGCATTGTGCGTTACTCGGGTTTGAAGAGTTTATAACTAATGCTTCGTTGTCCTGTCGCTTTGTTAGGTTAATCAAAAAATGATGAAATCTACTCTTATCAAGGATCTCTATGGTGAAATTGACCGTTTGAAGGCAGGTGAGATGGTTTGGATTTGGTTCTTGATGTATATAGTTAAGTAGTTGGGTTTTATATGATCCTTAACGGGTAACTGAGAAAGTAAAACTGCATTTTTTCCCAGAGGTTTATGCCGCTCGTGAAAAGAATGGTGTCTATATCCCAAAGGAACGGTACCAACAAGAGGAGAGTGAAAAAAAGGTTGGTGAACTTCCAATTTTGTTTCAGAACATTTTTTAATCATCTTGTTTCTAAACTCAGACATTTTCTTCTCCTATTACTGCATCATCATCGTTTTTTTTAATCTGCTACAGCACTTCTTTGCATATAATTTTTCATGTTTGGAGAAATGTATTTTCTCAGATTTCTTGGGAATCTTTCTTATATTTTTCGGCTAGCATGAATTGTTTTTAGCATTCTTCTTTACCAGTATCTTGTGTTTTTCTTAGGCAATGGCTGATCAAATTGAACAAATGGGAATAACTATTGAAACTTATCAGAAGGTGACCCATTTTACTTCTGGTTAATATTGTTATTGTTGTTCATGCTTTTGTTACTAATGGTCAATTTTTTAAACAGCAACTAGAGGAATTACAGGACAAATATAACATTCAAGCAGTAAAATGCTCTGATTTGAGCAAGACACTTGATTCAACAGAGGTGAGCTTTACCTATTATCTGCAAATTCGATGTTAGCTCCACAAGAGTCTAGACTCTAATTAGTTAATTGAACTATGCAGAAAACTCTGTGCCAAACTCGAAAGTTGCTTACAAGCACTGAGGAAGAGTTGAAGAAATGTCAATTTTTGCTGAAGGAAAAAGATTTTATTATTTCCGAGCAGAGAAAAGCAGGTGCTTATTATAAATATCTGCCTTTTGCACTCGAGTACTTTTTCCAATTTCCAGCACAATAATTTGAACATGTAAAACAGAGAACGCCCTGGCTCATCAAGCATGCGTTTTACGTTCGGACCTGGAGAAAGCCCTTCAGGATAATGCTTCCTTGTTTATGAAAATTGGTAAGTTAGTGTTGTAGTCTACAAATTCTGCTATGTTTACTACTAGCTGAAATTGCCTAATTTATTTTGCAATATTTAAAATGTAGGTAGAGAAGATAAACTAAATACGGAGAATCGAGTAGTGGTGGATAATTATCAGATAGAGCTTTCGCAGAAAATTGGCTCTGTTTGCAACTTGGTGTCGACGTCCTTGTCTCAACAGAATGAACATCTTCAATGTGTTGAGAAGATATGCCATTCGTTTTTAGACAAGCATGAAAAGGTATAATGAGGAAATGCAAGTCCTGTAACTATGACGTACAAATGGTAATACATTTTATTTTTCTGTTGAAGTTATCATCTTGACATTTCTTATTGTGTTGTCTTTAGGCAATAATGGACATGAAGAAAAAATTATCATCATCAAGAACATTATACTTCTCTCATATTGAGGCATTACAAAATGTTGTTCGTTTGCACAAAGCCAGTTCAAATGCCACCTTTGAAGATATTTCCTCTTTGGCATCTTCTAGTGCAAAATCCATTGAAGAAGTACGTAGAAAGAAATTTATTGTTATTGTCTGTTATTCTCATACGTGATTGATATATCGTACTAGTTATTCTTGTTATATCAGAGGTTATAGTGAAGTAACTTGTATTGAAGTTGATATCTCTTGCAATTTAGTTTCTCATAACAGAGGCTCGTGAAGCATCTACGATACTCGACAATCTTCAGAGTACTCTTTCAACTCAATCGAAAGAAATGGCTCTTTTTGCAAGGGAACTGCGACAGGTTAGTTATTATCTTAAATAGTGGCTGCATATTTACTATTATTAGCTGTTGTGGTTCGATAGGATCCAACTATATTGAAATCGGAAAAAGATAACAAACTTGCAAGATGACCAAGCTTTTGAGGAACTTGGACCCCCCTATCTCGAGCACTCAAACTCAAGCTATAAACAACCACTCAAATTATGCTTGCCAAATACCTTCCTAACTCACTCACCCACCCTCTATTTATAACTAATATCCCTGACAGACTTCCTAATTATCTACTATCATGCCCTTCTAGATACTATCACTTTATTAGTAGTATAAATAAAAACCTATTCGGTTGCTTTGTTAGAAGTGTCTATTCCTTTAAACTTGGTTTTATTGATAATGATTTAAATTCTGCTCCTTGAATCTATTTTGTGGTTTTCAATTCCAACAGAGGTTTCATGTTACTCTTGATCAAACCAAGGGTATTTCGGAATACATTGAAGAATTCCTTTCTAAGCTTACTGAAGAATCAAAGAGTTTAGGAAACCATGCTGCAAAGGCTGAAGAGATCCAGATGAAAACCATTTCAGAATTCCAAAAAGTTTATGAGGTTTTTAGCATACTCTTGATTACCTAAACAGTTCAACAAAGAAATGCATTATTTGACATTTTGCTTTTCTTTACAGGAGCAATCGAGAACTGATACGGAGAAACTTATAGCTGATATGACCAATTTGGTAACTTGTCACATCCGTCGTCAAAAAGAACTGGTTAGTTAAGTCATGTGCAAGAGGCTTATTTATAGTTTGAAACTTTTCTGTTGGGAAATATATTTTGACTTCATGGTTGATAATGCAACAGGTAGATGAAAGACTCATTGGTCTTCAAGAAACTGCCAGTGCAAACAAGACATTCTTGGATGGATATATTTCCTCCATGGAAGGTATGTCTACCGATGCGAAGCGCAAATGGCAGGTGTTCGCAATGCAAACTGAGAACGAGACACGAGATAGTGCCGACTTCTCTGCTGCTAAGCACTGTCGGATGGAGGAGCTTCTTCAGCAATGGCAAGTGTTTTTAGTCTTCAACATGACTTTCTATAATACTTGTCATTTTCTAATCTTGATTTCCCCTCATTCATCCTCTTCAGTGTGAGTACTACTGATTCAGCTCTCAAGCAGTGGAACAGAACACAACAGTCATTGAATGAAATGGGTAGTAAACATGTTTCAGATGTGGTCTCAGCTGTGAGGTTAGTCAACCACTAAATTTTCTTGACCTTGGTTTTCATGCTTGTAAGATTTTGTTTGTTCTTTTTTAATCAATGATGCAAGGGCTCATTTTTCTTCCAACAGAGATGCTTGTGATAGTAATGAGCAACATGATGCTGAGATTTCTTCGGAGCGTTCTGCAGCTGAGCAAGATATGATGACGAGCATTGGAGATACTCTTCAGCAAGTTGATGGTGAGCTTCTATAATTATTTAAGCAGTTATTTGATTTGAAATCTACACTCATATATGATGTATCTTATAATTGTAATGTCATGTTTGCTGATGTTATAATTGTAGGCATTTCTGAACAAGAGCGTGGTTCTATCTCTGGTATATTAGATGTTGTCAAAACACATACAGAAACAATTGAAGCTTTTAGGAATGGTCACTCTTGCCAAGTTTCTGCCATTGAAGAGAAGGCAAAAGAAACATTTCGGCAGCAATATATGGTAAGTTATCATTACACATTGAAAAGCATATGGTATAGTCATGTTTTTTTCCCACATTATCCTCACATTTTTCATGAAAAATAATGTATACTTAAAGATATGCGAAACATTTAGGCTCTTTTATAATCCACTTGATTTTTTGTTTTTGAAATTTAAACTTTTTTTAATCAAATTTTCTACAAAATATTTTATTTTCTTAAAGAAGTATTTGAATCCGAACCAAGCTCCAAAAACCAAAGCAAGTTTTTGAAAGCTATATTTTTTTAACTTTGAAAAATTTGTTTGGTTTTTACAAATATGGGTAAAATTAAGATATCAAAGTAAGTTGGCTTAATTTTTAATAACCAATAAAATAAAATAAAATGATTATCTAATTGGGCGTTAGCTTCATAAAACTAGATTGATGCATATTCGAGATTTGCATGCCTCTTAATAACACTACTAAATACTATATTGTGCAGTCATTTTCTCTTATACATCTAACACTACAAAACATCCTTAAATAATTTCTTTGGATGTTTAGGACTACGAGCCGACTGGAAGCACACCAATAAGATGCGAACCAGATGTCCCAAGCAAGAGTACGATCGAGTTGCTCCGTGCCATGCCAATGGAAGCCCTTGTCGAGGAATTCCGGGAAACCAATTCTTGCGAATCCCTGAGTAATGGCAAAGAATCGAAACCGTCACTTCTATCGCGTGCGCCGCTGTTGGAGCGCAACTGATTGGCAATTTCATTTAACAGAAGAATCAGAATCTGCTGGGAAGTTGTGTATTGATTGTATTTGTGTATTTCTATTGTAAACTGTTATTGTTAGTGGAAAATTTACAAGGCTGAAGATGCAGAAAAAGGTGTGGTTGGAGGGGGGTCTGTTGAGAATGAACAAATCTCATCTTGAGATTTACTTGGGCAATTGGGGTTGATGTAATGAATGTATATTAAGCAAAAATATCCTCCATTAAAATCTTTATTTCTAATACATCCTTGTTCTGTTGTGTACTGTAGGGGGATGATAAAGAAAATAGTTTTGATTTTTGGCTTCTACTGTAGTTATTACTGTGCCTATATCTGTGCTTTTGTTGTGTTTTGAATTGGATGAATTGGAGACATTATTATGGATTTTATCTACTTATTTGAGTTGTAATTTTATCAAATTTAAGAGAATATAAATTTTTGGGTACATGAGATTAGGGAACTCAAACATGATACATTATTATTATTTATTTATTTATTTCCTTGTCTTTTTTTTAATATTTAGACTCCACATTATGACTATTATAATAGGACATAAGAAAATTAATAGGAAATTAATTAGTAGATAAATTGTCATTGAGTATTTAATTCATCATCTCTTAATTTTTCAAGTTCATGAATACTAAACTACTTTATGATAGGATTTAAACATGATACATAGTAATAAATTAATGCTAGACTAAAGTGACATTCTCAGAGGAGCATGGGAAAGAATTTAGTTGTTAGAAAATATCGAACTAGTTGAATTAGTTAAAATGGACTACAAGAATGGAGATTTTGAGACAAAAGAGAGATCGACCAAGACAGATGATTAATTGAATTACATATGGACAACACAATTACATGACCTAGGAATAAAAATAAAATCATGAACATTCATCATTTTAAGTTAATAATTACTGTCTCAGATCACCATTCCCAATCCTTTTCCCGAACCTTGATGGTATGCAAGAGGCATCAATTTTATTTAAAACAACCATCGACTAACTAGTTTCATCCACACAAATTTATCAACTTTAGACTTATTTTCAGAAAAAGATCCTCCTAGCACTCTTCCTTCACATATTGTTTAATCTACTAAGTCGTCACTTTTGATGATGTCCTCAACACACATTCCTTTCTATTTTGTTCCTATTTGACCAAACATTTCTACAGGTGAAACAAAATGTGAATCCATCTTCACAATATCTGACATAGATTGCCAAGGAAAACTCTTTCCAAATCTCTCTAGCCTTTGGAAAAAAGTTTAACGGCCCGAATTTTTGTTACAACCCTCCAGATATGTTTCTAGTCGTTGTTTGAGTTCTTTGGGGCCATTAATTACAGTTTTAGCCTTAAGGGTAATTTAGAAAATTCACCTCTAGTGCATGCTTTATGTTTTAATGAGCTTTGAGGTCATTTTTGTTATTTTAGGACAAGAAAGGTTAGTTTTGTAAATACTGGTTGAGAGCCATGTTTGATTTTAATCGGTCGTTTGTGCAATCTTAAAATTCTATCGATCAATTAGAGCAAAAACCAGAGAGAGTTATAGGGCAATTTCAAATTCCATTTTCTTATTTTCCATCATTCATCGTCGCCAAGGCAGGCCGCGCAACCGTCGCACACCGTAGATTGCAGTCAGCCTCACCAATTTGCACGTGCCAGCCCAGCCAGCCGTGCACGAGCAGATAACCTGCATTGCTAGCCCAACACTTACACACCCACTACGATTGCAGCCTACGCCTTAGCCAGACCCATCGTATGCTTGTGCGTGTGTCCCCGCCTTAGTATCCGCACCTGTACGTCGTTTGTCCCTGCAGTGCGCATACATGCCAGCCGCAACTGCTTGCACACTCACGTGCTGCCATCGCCAGATGCAGCCTGCTCGCCCCTCGCTAACACGATGGAATCTCCTACTTCATCCACTCGCATCCTCTTTGTCGAGTAGCCACGATCGATGTCTAGGCTTCCCTTACACACTATCATCTAATCTTCAGGTTTCGGGTAATTTCCGATTCCCTAAGTTTCGGTTAGCCAGATAGTTCGATAACCTGATTGTTTATTCATATTAACCTACGTTGTGTAGTTAGCTATTGGTGTTGGCCTCTGCAACTAAAAAAGCAATTATTCTGTATTGTTTCATGTAAAGATTTCTTACTTGGGTTGTGTGGACCCTATGCAATTATCATACTTGTAAGCTATATTGACTTTCAGCATCTTTAGGTAGCTACTCTGAAGAGTTGTATGCCTGTTTGAATGAAAACATGTCTAGGTAGTTGTATTTGTGGACCATGATAACCTATCTGTTAGGGTGCTAGTATGTATCTCAGTCACATTTGTCTTTGGAGTAGTATCCTGATTAGGGTGACTTGATTATCTACTTATTAAGCATGTTTGTGTGATCTGCCTAGGACTAAGCATGCAACAGTCTTAGCTTATGCATTGGTTAGGTTGTTATCATCTAGAGGCTCTAAGAGAATGTGATGTAACATGCCATCCCCAGTATAGCCTAGTTTCTAGTATGCTAAAGTGGGATTCAGACCATGGTGCAAGCCTGCCATGGAAAGATCCTTAGTTTCAGGTGATGGGTGTGAACATGCTGCCATAGTTAGGTGTCGAGGGCCTCCCACCTTCTGTGGATCAGTGGACACCTTTATGCATTTGTTTAGGCATGTGGACCTCGACTAGGATAGTATGCATAAGCCTGCATTTACTTAGTTTGCAGTAGTATGTGATGTATGTGTACATGCATTGGATGCTGAGTGGACAACTACCTCGGGATAATGTCGTTAGTATACCATTTTCAATTTGTCTAGAGTCGAATACTTGGGACGCCCCCTAAGTTTTCAGGTTAGTGCGATGAGCTGATTGTTAGGGTGAGAGGTCGAGTGCCCTTGTAGAGGAAATATGTTGATAACTCAAGTTTTCGTACTATTTGTACTGTATGAATTGCTAGGATGCTAGATGATTAGATGATTTGCATATTGTACCCCGATTAAGGATTTTTAGTGAGTACCTTTGCACTTACCCTTATTCTATGGTTTTCAACTAGGTAACTTGGGACAACACCAGGATGGCTAGAGGGGAAGCTGATGGATCATGGGAGTCGGCTGTCATTATTATTTATTGTTCTTTTCGTTATTTGATTCAACATGCTATTTAGGGAGGATTCCTCTTATTTATTCATTGTGTTTCTTTGGTTTTTAATAATCTCTGACTAGATGATTGAAATTTTGTTTGAAATACTGTTGTTGAAACTGTTTTACTTTGAATAAAATGATTTTTAATTTCTAGTTGTTCTGTTATAACTATATTTGAACCATGTATGTTGAGTAAGAATCGAGTCTTGGACTGTTTTAGAAGTCGAGTTCTTACGAAAAAAGAAACTATGCAAACACGATTTTGGATTATTCTTACAAAAGGGGCAAGAGTTAACCATCAATATTCCTCTACTGATCAACACAATTTTACAATGAAGAAGTTTATCCTACAAAGATGGTGATTTTTGCCGGCATTTTAAGGCTCAATAATTTGTTCCACCATCATTAAGAACTAACCGTAGAAGATGAAGTTTCATCCATTGAACTGCCACTCTATACAAATTTTTACTGTGAACATGCCATCCTTGGCGTAGTACCATATCCACCTATCTAGAACAAAAGAATTACAAACCTAGATGGATCCAGTTACCTACACACAACTTCACACATAAAGGATATTAACAGCTCCGAATTCCACGTGCTGAAATCCAGATTTCTCAAGTTAATAAGAGACGAGGTGCTACTATCTTCAAAGAGGTAGATCTTGGTAGCCACGAGTCCTTTAAAACTCTTTGTTAGAACCAATGCCAACACCAATTTGTATTCCTTTCATCAACAAATCTCGTCCTCAAATTACGCTACTCCACATGTAGGAAATCTCATCATCAACAAATCTCTTCTTCAAATTAGAAGGAATCTAAGAAAAAACACACTTAATAATGCAAATATTTTCCTTCTAAAACCCATGCCGCCAAAGAATTAAGAAACCAAAAAAATATGCCAAACCTATTTTTCGAGAAGTGCCATGTTAAAACATTTAACATCTCTAAAGTCCAAACCACCTTTACAAAAATATCCAACTTTATTTTAAATTATAAATTCGATTTAATCATTTAAAATTATTTATTAGTAATCTTTATTACAAAGAATACACCTATATAAAAAAAATAATGATAATAAAAAAGAAAAGACACATAATTTCTAGTTAGGGGTTTCATAAAACGCAAAGTTCTCCTCAAGTCTCCATCTCCCATCGTTAACATCCAATGAAGTTCTCCATCTCCTTTGTGAAGAAGTTGTTAATGTTAAACCAACATATTTTTCCTGTGAGAGGTATTTTATGAGATTTTTTTTTTTATTATTTAGAATTTGTATTAAGGTGTGGATACACGTTGGTATGAGAAAATCAATTGGTTGGTTCCTAAACCATAAAAAGATTTGAGTTTCTCTTTAGGTTAGAAAAAAAAAAGATGGAGTGATTTAATCTTGAAACCGTGAAAAAGAATTGGAGGTTTCTTTTTACCAAGGAATTTTTTGAACTACTACAAATTTGCAATAGGTTCCTTTCTTTACTTTAACTTTTTATTATTTCAATTCTTACATAATTCATTTGTTGATTACGTTTAACAAAATTTAAATCATAAAAATTATATTTTTAAGTATTGAAAAGTTAAGAAATCTTATTCTGTCTTCTCTGGTGTTGTCTTTTCAATCTTACAAAAAATATTAAATAAATAAAAATCACTTAAAAATTTTAATTAAAGTATATTTGAAATATTTAATAATAAAATGTAATTATTAAAAAAATAATGTAATCATTACTTTTATTATTATTATTATTAAAAAAGAAATGTAATCATTACATTTTATTTTTAAAAAAAACTAAATATATATTTTTAAAAAAATATGCAATTGATAAGGTTTTGCTTTTAAAAATGTATAAATATAAGAGTTTTTGTCATAAATAGACCATATATGAAAAATATTTGCAGATATAAGCGGTTGAAAAAATATTAGCAAATGTAGATTTTCTTTTATTATATTATAAATTCTGCAAATAATCATTTAGAAGAATACCCTCAAATGTAGATTCTAGAGTTAAGAGTTCGGTGGTCTAAATGCATGTATTGTATAGAAGCATACATACGATACTAGTATATATATATATATATATATATATATATATATATATATTTTTTTAATTTCATTTTATTTTCGAATGTTGTTATTAATCTATAGTTCTTTTAATTTTGAGGTTTATTAATTCATTTTTCACATAAAAAGACAACAAGCTTCTCTAGTGCTTCGGGTTGGGAAAACCAAGACGTTGGGAGTCAAATCGCTATGCAATCTAGAAACACCGTAGGAGAAATAAGGCGTACGGATTTTGTACTGTCTAAAAATATCGTATGAGTGGTAGCTGAGACATATACCGAACGTACCATGTATAATCATGGTACCTATCGGGTATGATTTTAAGGGATGAAAATATGGGGCATGAATGTACATGTAGGAATATATTGTATTTACATATGAGTAATACATTTACATGTAGGAGTACAAAGGAAATATAAGGTAACACTAATGGAGAGAGTGCAAATAGTTCGAATGAAGAAGAAAACTCGTCTGAGAAGGTAGAGAATGTACATGTTGATGATATGCCTATAGGGGAAAGTGCAAACCTTGGTAATACTGTAATTTGTATACAGTAAATTTATTCATATACTCATGCTAACTGTTGGTTTGATGTCAAGTCAAACACGGGGATGTAGATGCAAGTTGTATCCAATTTACTACTATAAATTGAAGCGGTACAATACAATATTGTTGATACCGTGAATTAGTATATTGTCAATTATACTAGTTGTTATTTACTGATTTTGTTGTCGACGTAGTT
This sequence comes from Sicyos edulis, assembly GCA_036507275.1. NCBI lineage: Eukaryota > Viridiplantae > Streptophyta > Magnoliopsida > Cucurbitales > Cucurbitaceae > Sicyos > Sicyos edulis. The sequence goes on along the minus strand of CM071847.1, from coordinate 42,626,051 downwards.
GAAATGACATGGACTGTTTACATATACACAACATGCAAAAAAAGGCAGTTCAGAAGAAAAAATCATCAAAGATCATGCAATCTCTTTTCACGTCCAAGTTTGGTTGGAAGAAGAAAAAAAAAAGACGAAGAATGTAGAAGAAAAAGAAAATATATAATTTATTGATCCTCTGAATTTTCAATTAATGTTTGTTTGTACCTTGTATATTATATCATGTTTATGACCCCTTGCACACTAGTTTTACTTACTGTATGTACAAATTACACAATAAGTTTTGTACTCTCCTAATTTTAAATACAATCAAACTGTTTGTATATTTAAATACATTTAAACATTTTTATTACTAACCATCATAAATACTTGTTCGGTATTGTCAAATTATAACAAATATAATATAGCACAATACGAGTCTCCATATTAGCAAATTAAACACTGTTTTGAAAAGACAATTGTTTACTAAACAGTCTGGTGCAATCTTCTTATATCTTAGTAATGTACCGTTTAAAATTTTTAACTTAAGAAATATGTTGTTTTGGTTGTTTGTTATGTACTTGTTGGATAAATATTTAACATACTTTCATCTTTATGTATTCACAAAATTGACTTAATAATTAACCATCTTAAACATAGAGGCAAAACGTTGCAGTTATTATTCTAACTGTACCGTTTAACACAAGTCATTTTAGTACTGTGGTTATCATAAGTGTTGAGAATTCATTTAACAAAATTGTTTGTTCAGAAGTATATATATGGAAAGAAAAACCCCACAGTATATGCATAGTTTCATAAAATTCAAAATCTACATATTGTTCTAAATACAACTCAAAGGTTCACAAATTCAAACAAAATAAAGTTCAAAGAAAAAAAAACATTCAAAATCAAAACCATTTAAGACAACACCGTAAATCTAAAGTTGTGAGAACAGTTGAAAATTTGGAGGATTAGGAAATTGAGTATTTCTTTTTCTTCTACGTTTTTTCTATTCTTTTCTTCGGTTGAACCAAACTTTGACGTGAAAGGAGAAAGCATGCATTTTTTCGACGTTTTCTTCTGTGCTGCCCTCTTTGCATGTTGTGTTCAGAAAATATCTTTTGTCCTTTCAATTGTAGCGAATACATCATACATCACACACACACACACAAAATTCAGTTTCATTAAAACTAGCAATCACGTCCCACTGTTGCATTGAAAATTAAAATAACAGTATTAATTATGAATTTACTACATTTCTAAACATGATTTTTGACATTCTAAAAATCATTGTGTGCAATACGATTTGGAATGATTGATGAACCTATAAAGAGAAGATGTACAATATAACTAACATTGACACACCGTATGTACAAATACGGTATTGCGGTTTGAAAATACGACAGTATAGTATATTTATAAAATTATATAGTTTTGTAGATGTGTGTACATTCAAGTATACCAGAATATGGAAATATGAGTACGTAGATAATACTGCTCTACATATGATTTTACTACATTTCTAAATAGGATTTTTGTCATTGTAAAGACTGGAATATAAATGTATTTAATGTGCATAAATGACAAAACATGAATAAAACATATCATACTGAACCATTTGAGACATATCATATCATGATCTATGAGGAATGAATAGTAAGCTTCTAATGGTGATGAATCATGAATAAGAACGTAATCCAAATACTATGAAAATGAAGATGAGTGGTCAGGGATGACTAAAGTTGAAGGATTATACCGTCTAGTTAGAGATGAGTGGTTAAAGACAATTTACGTGGTGGCCAAAATATGAAAAGAAAGAAGGAATTGAACTGAAGAATCGAAAATGGAGGAATGGAGAATGGAGAAAGACAATTGAAATGAAAAAGGAATTGAAATAAAGATGAGAGATAAATGAAAAAAGAATTAAAATCTCTTTACATTAAAAGCGTTGACAATTAAATATGATATGTTTAAAATGATGGACAGTATGCAAAATAAGAGTTTGGATTTGAAAATTAAGAATTAAATGTGTTGAAGGGCAAAATGGTATTAAGGAAAAATTATGAATTTCAATTTTTTTAAAAAAAAATTAACTTTGCAAAAAAAAAAAACTTGGTAATATCTTAGATCCGGTTTGATAATCATTTAGTTTTTTGTTTTAGTTTATGAAATTTAAGTTTATTTCTACTCAAATTTCCTACCATGTACTCCATCTTTCCTACAATGTATCCATATTTTCTTAGATCCGGTTTGATAATCATTTAGTTTTTTGTTTTAGTTTATGAAATTTAAGTTTATTTCTACTCAAATTTCCTACCATGTACTCCATCTTTCGCACAATGTATCCATATTTTCTTAAGAAAGTAGGTGAATACTAACTAAATTTCAAAAACATAAACAAGCTTTTGGAAGCTACTTTTTTTTGTTTATAAATTTTGGTTTTGTTTATTAAAATATAGGTAAGATGTAGATATAAAAAATGTATAGTAAGGTAGTTGTTGTAGGCTTAAATTTCATAAACAAAAAATAAAATACTTATCAAACAGGATCTTAATTATTAAGAAATTTATGTCCATTGAGCTATTATTCTTTAGCGGATGATTTTATAATAGTTCAACTATACATTTTTTTCAAGTTTACCCATAATATAATTATTTTCTGTTTGGTAGTTTAAAAATAATCATATCAGACCGTGGGTCAGTGGCACAGTTGGTTATCTTGTCTGTTGTTAATCCATTTCAACTCCACCGTCACGAGTTCGAGCCCGAAAATCGGTATTTAGCTCTCATATTATTTGAGAGTAGTTGTGCCCTCTATGTAGGGTCTGTTCTTACTGATTTTTCAGTTTTAATTTAATTTTTATACGTTTAAACAATTTTTTTTTAAGTACATAGTGGAGGAAGTGGGACCAACTGTTAACCTTACATAGAAGGTATAATTACTCTCAAATAATATGAGAGTACATTTAAACAATTTTGATTTAGTTTATGATCATTCTTTTACTTTAACAATATTTTAGATTCAAACTCATAGTTAACTAATTACTATTTTATACATAATAATATTGGAGGACTATTCATTTTGACAATTTAATTTATCATAGTTACTAAATCTTCAAATTAACTAGTGAATTTACCTGACTCAATAATTAATGAAACGGCGAAAATATAGAGCAAAAGTCAAAGTTTCTATCATTTTCTTATAAATTTGGAGACATTAACTTTTTTTTCTCTTATGGACTTTTTCCTCTTAAGTTTTTTACATTATATTCAAGGACAAAATTTTTTCCTTAATTTATTGAACTATGCTTAAATATGATGGGGTATTTGAAGTGGCTCAATTTACTTTTAATTATTTTTATGAGATATATTATCTCATCTTATAAATATTTAGTTGTTGAAATATCATAAAAAATAATTTTAAAAAAGAAAGATACATAAACCCAATTTATAATTTTTTTAAAAAATTTTGAAGTCTTTATTTTACTGTTAAGTCAATCCTTAAGTGTTTGGAACACCAATTTGTTACGATAGACGAAATATTATGATAAACAGTGGATTATGATAAAAGGTTATTATAAATGATGTTTGAAAGGTAAGTTATTATAACATAAATTATGATAAACGGTGTTTGAGGGACTGGTTATATAACAAAAAATAATATATGTAAGGTTTAGATAAACGGGCACATAGATTTAGATAAACGGACGCGCAAGTTTAGATAACCACCGTTTACGGTTTATAATAAACGGTAGGACAAATATTGGTTAGGTTATTATAACCAACCCGGTTTTTACATAAACGGATTCAAACACACCCTGAAGGATTAAGTTAGTCATCATGACCATTTGTATTTCTCAAAAAGTGGTTTGGAAACAGCACAATGGCCACTTGAAAAGAATGAATAATCTAAGTGGCTCATGGTCATAGGTGGGCAAAAATCAAGCTCTCTTTTACTCTGCCCAATTTCCCCTTTTTCACTTTTCTATTTGGTTCTTTTTCTTTTGTTAGAGAAACTATACCATATTAATATGTTGGCATCCTAATGGTGGAGCTTTGATATTATTATTTGGCTCTGGCTTTTCTTTGTGGTGCATGCTTGCCAAAATTTCACTATTTGAAGAAGTACAATAGCCTTTGGTCAATTGTCAAGTTTTGATTTGAAGCTTTTCTTTGTGGTGCATGCTTGTCAAAATTCCACTATTTGAAGAAGTACAATAGGCTTTGGTCAATTGTTAAATTTTGATTTGTAATTTGAAATGACTTGGTATATGTACAGCTTCTAAAATTAAAATAGTTTTTTTTTTCTCAAAAAAAAAAAAAGAGAAAAAACTAAAATAGTTTTTCAGCAATAGTATTGTTGATACAAACAATTAGTTGCTTCTATTGGCATTGTAAGAAATTTTCATGGTAAGAGATTTTATAAGGTGACTTATTTCTTAACAAGCATGGTTGTGTAGATTATTTTTGTTGTTTGGCTCTAATCCTCTCAGTCGAGAAAGAAACGCTTTTGTGGTAGGAAAATTTCTCTTTACATTGGCTTTGTTTTGGAAAAGGATTGCATTGGTTGGGTTGATTGTTAACGATTGATATTTTTCAATAATAATAATAATTAACAAGACAAATAGTTTTGTTTTTGGAAAAATTACCTTTTTGGTCTCTAGATTTGAGACTTAGTTTCAGTTTGGTCCTTATATTTAAAAAATGATTACATTTACTTATGACATTTCAGTAATATCCATTTCTTGTTACTAGGTTTGAAGTCTAGTTTCAATTTGGTTCATATATTTTAAAAAACAAATACTTTACCTAGACATTTAATGTTTATTTTTATCCTAGGTTTGGAGTCTAGTTTCAATTTGGTTCCTATATTTCACTATATTATTAATTAAAATTAATCTAGTTATCATTTTAGTTAACATATATTATATTTGATTAAAAAAACATATATTATATTAAGTAACTAAAGTTTTTGTTATCTAGATTTCCACGGATAAAATCTTAGTATAATTAAAATTTAAAGATAAATTGTTTAATTTTGAAAATAGAGATCAAAACGAGTAAAATTTTATTCTTCATTGATTTTTATCAAATTTTTTACTAAAAAAAGAAATAAAAAGGTCTCTCCCTCTCTACATATATAAAGACTTTTTTCATAAATAGACCATATTTGAAAAGTATTAGCAAATATATATATCTACAAAAATATTAGCAAAAGTATATTTTGTTTTAATATATTATAAAATCCGAAAATAATGAATTACAATCATACCCTCATATGAGTTGTTTTTTAATTTTGGAAAAAAAATTTCAAAAAATGAAAACTATCTCACATTCCAAACCACAAATCGCAAATTTATGGGCATTAATTGTAGAAAAACATATCCTCCGAAACCACAATTATTAGAGACGTTTCATCTTCTATTTTTAATACCTTATAAATTTAAAAAATAACGATCAAATTATTGGTTTTTCATTTGGGGAGTAAAATTTTAAAAAAGAAAATCCGTCTCACATTCCAAACCAGAAATCGCCAATTTATGGTGCATTAATTTCAGGACGAGAGTGGCGACAATACATTGTTAGATGTACTGTGTTGTGATTTACATACAATATAGTTCGTAATGTACATGTTATTTGATTCTAGTAGTTTTATTTATAAATAAGCCGTATGAGCTGTTGAATGTTCAATTTCATTGATTGAAACCAGAACACGTTTGATAACCACACAATATTGAAACAACTTAGTATATACGGTACAACCATAATATATCATGTATCATACCGTATTTTTAAAACTTTGTGTTTTTTTTAAGTGTTTAATTTGCTGATATGGATACTTGTAGTGTGATTTAATATGTTTGTGACATCGAACAAGTAATTTTGAATGTACAATACCGTATAGTAAAACATTGAGAAATAACATATGTAATATTTGTAAATTGATAGAGACTCGTACTGTTGGAACAACTTCACACAAAATTACTATTCAAAGTGAGATCAATAGTAAATAAAAAAAGGCTCAGGGGTTACAAAATTGAAATTGAAAGCGTTAGACATAAAAAAAGACTGTAATGTAAAATCATCATTGAGTGAATGTGTTCCTCAATATTTATGCGACTCTCTTCAGCTACTTCATGATTATGGTACATCTCATTTTCATCCTACTGACCATTATGTACAATACAGATTGGGATGCTTGTTGAACCTATAAGGAAAAGTTGTATAGTATTACAAAAATGTCTAAATAATATTGCTCTATATTATAAGTCGTATAATATACATGTATAAACAATACCATATTGCGGAATGGAAATTTAATGAATAGTAATATGAGTATGAAAAATGTATTATACATGAATAAAATGAATAATAAATCATAAATGTATCGTGTAACTTATACAATATGTATAATGAAATAATGAAACATATAGAGTTTTGTATAGTTTATACAGTAATATAACGTACGGTACATAGAAAACTATAGTAGATAATACTCAAGGATACAGGACTTGGACATTTTAGTATGTAGATAATACTGTTCTACATATGATTTAAATACATTTCTAAACAGAAATATTGACATTGTAAAGAACATTATGTGCAATTTCAAATGGACTGATTAATGAACCCATAAGGAAAAGATGTACAATATAACTAACCTAAAAATATAGTATGAATATACGGTATATAGTCAATTATACAATTTCTTTGACTATATAGAAATCGAGGACGTGTGAACATACGATATATACTCAATTATACAGTTTTGTAGATGTATATACAGTCAATTATACCACAATATGAATTGAAAAGTACGAAGATACTATTGTTCTACATATGATTTTACTGCATTTTCTAAGCATGATTTTTGACATTCTAAATATTGGAATATAAATGAATTAAATGTACAAAATTGACATAAATAGAAATAAAACATATCATACTAAACAATCTGAGACATATCGAATCACGACTATACTGAAAATGAACAGTAACATGCTAATGGTGATGGATAAGTAACAAAAACGTGGTACAAATACTGTGAAAAACGGAGATTATTGAGAGAAGATGACTTAACTCGTATGATTATACCATCCGATCGGAGCTTTGTGGTCGACGAAAATTTACATTTTACGTGGTGGCCGAAATGTGAAGAGAGAATAAATAAAGCTGAAGAAACGAAAATGGAGGAATGGAGAATGGAGGAAAAAGAGTGAAATGGAAAAGGAAAAAGAAGAAAGATAGAAGATAAATGAGAAAAGGAATTAAAATCTTTTGCATTAAAAGAGTTGACAATTAAATATGGTATGTTTTAAATGAATGGGAAGTATGTTTAAATGAGTGTTTTAATTCAAAAATTTAGTATTAAATGTGATAAAGGGCAAAATGGTATTAATGAAAAATTAATAATTACGAACTTTAATAAAAAAAAATTAACTTTGCAAAAAAAAAACTTGGGCACCTATCTTTGCAAATACTTTTCGGATGTGGTCTAGTTACTATAATTTCCCTATATATAATTGCCCAAAATCTACTAAAAGATTTCTCTTTTTCTTACTATGATTTTCTTTCTTTTTTTTTTGACTCATATTATGATTTTCTTTTTAATTATGGTTCTCATAATAAGATGATAGTAAGTAAGTAGGTTGAATAATGATCAACATTGTCCTTTTCCATGGCTTTTTATCTATTATTACTTTAATTTCGTAAATAGCATATATTTGGGGAAAGATATATATTTTTAATTTTTAAGTTTGGGGTCTCATTTATATTTGGCACATATATTTCAAAATTGAATAATTTTATTTTTGATATTTTAATAAAATTCAATCATACTCAATTTCAATCTCTAAGATAATAAAATCGTAAAGTTATAACATAATGTTGACTAAACTAATTTTAAATTTCAATATATTGATAAATTGATTATTTTACTTTTGATGTGAATTTATTTTTTTAAAAAAAAATAAATTAAAAAACATACCATGACAAAAGTGAGCATTATTGAATGCCACGGATAAAAATATTCGACTTTGAAAATAGGAACCAAACTGAAACTAGACTCCAAACCTAGGGATCAAAAGTGAGTATCATTAAAATATTAAGGGTAAAAGTTTTTATTTTTTAAATATATGGACCAAACTGAAACTGAATTAAACTTAAGGACAAAAAATTAGCATAATTGAAATGTCGAAAGTGTTCATTTTTTAAATATAAAGATTAAACTGAAATTAGGCCCCAAACATAGAGACCAAAAGATATTATTCCTTACATTGAAGATACAATAGCCAAATATGGATTTACAAATTCAAATTGATGACCGAAGAATTAAATTAAAATACAACTAATCAAGTAAATCATCAAGCCATCCGTACCTTTTTTATTTTAAAATAGTTGAAGTTCATAGATGTGGGTATATTAATTATGGAAATGAATCACAAGTGCAGTTGCTCATTGAAAAGTAAGAAAAGGATTGGAGAGAATTTCTGTATTCAGTGATGAAAAGAGCAGAGTTACAGTACTGACCTTATACATACAGTGTAACTATGGAAAAAGACAAAATAGCATAACCATTATAATAAATATAATTAACCCCTCAAACATTTGCTTGACATTCTTGCGATATTATCTTGGTCTCGGCTGAGAGTTTCGAATCTATAATCAAATAATATAAGATGCTATTAAAGATTTCCTTTGATGATGGTATGTATTTATAAATTTAGTAAAATATTGTTGGAATTATTTTTTAATAAAATATAAAGTATCATCTAAAATATCAAATAATTTTAGCAAAAGAAGTCTGGATGTCAGGAGCCTTATGTATAGCAGGCATGGAGAGTGACGTATAAATATCAATAATGAAGATCATGTTCATCTAGAATATTATATTATATTTTGTACAAATATTTAGTCAGGTTTGGCTTACCACTTTTGACATACACTTTTTTTTATTTTGTTGACTAAAAAGACTCGTACCAATAGTCAATGAGTCTAGATGGGATTCAGATTAATTCTTTTTTTCTTGAGAGTACATAGTTAGTTTGATAGACCAGATTTCAACATTGACTAACTCCACTTTTTTTGAGAGTATGTCGCTAGTCAATTTGTCTAATTCACATCCAGACCAAACTTATTTTCTTTAGAAGGTATACAACCAGTCTAGTAATAAAATTTTATCTTCAGAATCCATGTCTTTATTCTACACCAGGGCGATCTATACCATATGGGTACCGAAATCAAATAAGAGGCTTCAAAATTGGAAGGGAGACCAGAAAGGGCTGAGATCTTCAAGCTCTTCCATGTATCGATCTAGCTTCCCGGCAACGTTTTGATCGGCGTTTTCACTCTAGTTTTAGAGATTTTTTCTATGATTAGGGTTTACCATGTCGATAGGTGAAAAATGAGGAAGAAAAAAGAGGAGGACAAAGACGTGCGTGAAGTTTTCTCTTTTTAAATCCTCTTTTTTTTTCTTATGTTTTCTAAAATCTATTCATGAAAGAGAATCACTCCCCATCCCAACCCATAACCTCATACACAAATTTTTATGACTCTAGAATATTGTTATAAATTACAAAAAAAAAACAATATTTTTCGTTTTTTCTAGAATTTTTTTTTTCTCTTTAATGGCACGTTTTTTCATTCCTCGTTACAAAAGCCATTATCTTAAGGGTCATGGTAGGCTTAATTTCTAGTGGTGATGTTTGGAGAAAAACTCTAATACTAATTGGTAAATAACAATCTTATCTGAATTTTCACATTAATATCATATTCTCCACTTCGCATACATCCATATGCCTCTGATTTTTGTTTTACCCAAAATATCACATTTCAATGGAAATTGTAGGGGTGATTTCGGTTTGGTTTTTGTCGGTTTTGTACCAAATCGATAACCTAACCGATATCTTCGGTTTTCAAAAAATGGATCTGATCCAATGTTCAATAAAGTATAGAACCATTGGTTCGGTTTTTTAATGTCCAAAAATGGATCCGATCCGATCCAATGTTGAATTTTTTTTAATACATAAAAAATAATATTTCTCATATAAAAATAAACTTTTCATAAACAACTATTTTTTAAAATGTTAAATTTTTTTAACCTATTTTTGTTATTCAAAATTATCTAAAGATGTTTTTTTACTTGAAATAGGAGTGAATTAAAGAAATATTAATGGAAGAAAGATTACTTTATATGAATTATTGACAACATATATATATTTCGATTTGGATCGGTTTTTATTGGTTTTTTAAAACGAAAACCATAATCGATCCAATATTTTCGATTTTTTCAAATTACAAACCGATATGTCCAACTTTGAGCTAAAAAACCGATCTGATCCATTGGATTGGATTGGTTCAGTTCGGTTTTTTGGTTTTTCAGTTTTTTGTTGCACCCCTAGGAAATTTTTGAATCACATATATATGGATGATCTGCCCTTTATCTAACAACAGAAAAGTATATAGAGCCTAACACGACATGTAGGCTCTATGCGCTCAGATATAATGGCACGTGGATCCGATGTTTGTTTTTCTCCCTTAGGGGCTGTTTGTTTGACATATTTAGGTAGTTTTTGGGTTAAGGAGTTATATTAAGAAGTTATATTGAGTAGTTAAAAATTGAGAATTGTGTCAAAAACTCGTTTGGATGTAGTTTTTATGTAGAGGAATTAGAGTCAAAACCTTGTTTGGATGTAGAGTTAAAAATGAGTAGTTATTTTTAGTAGTTAAAAAAGAAATTATTAAAATGAATGGTTAAAAATGAATTATTTTGATTGATTTGAAAGGAATGATTAAAAATAAGTGGTTATAAATGATTGAGTAGTTATAAATGAATGATTAAAAATGAATGGTTAGAAATTAGAGTTATTTTTAAAAGTAAAAATGAGGAAGAGTTACTAAAAACTCGTTTAAATGTAGGTTTTCGTGGAAGAATTAATAACTCCTAATGTTAACTCTTACCTAAATATGTCAAACAAACACCCCCTTAATCTGCGTCTACAATAGCTTCTTTGTATTATTATTATTATTTTTAACTTTTCTTAAAATTTTCCCTCTCCTTAACTTTAGCTTCAGGTTTTTTTTAAAGAAAAAAATTATATATATATATATATATATATATATGTTAATCCTTATTAATTTTCGTTTAAAGTTTCCTTAACTATTCCGTTAAAATTTCCGAATAAACGTTTTTCTTTCTTGTTTTTTGAAGAACAACGTTTTGCTTTCTTTCTTTTTAAAAAAACAACGTTTTTCTTTCTTAATTTTTCCTTAATGTTTTTCTTTTTTAGTTTTCAAATAAACATTTTTTTAAAAAAAGTTTTTATAATCACATTTTTATTGCTGTGCTTATTTAAAAATAATTTGTTAATAATTTTTTCTCAATAATTTTTTTTTATAACCAACTCAATTATTTAATTTATTTGATTATATTTTTTGGTACGCTGCTTATGCATATATTCTTTTTAATGCAATATGTACCATGTCTTCTTACATGTCTGGTAAATAATAATTGTAATAATGCATGCATTTGATTTTTTCCTACAATATATCTATTTAAAATTTGTTGTGTAAATATATTTATAAATACTGATTTATTATTTATAAAACTTTTATAAATCCATATATTTTTGTATATTTGTATATGAATTTAATATATATTTGATGTACAATTGAATGGTTTCATTGTTTGGTTGTAAACTAGTTCAACGCTAATGTCACACGTTCGATCCTAAAATTGGTATTTATCTTCCTTCCCTACATGTACTAAAAAAAGCCAGTTGAATTATAAATAAATAAGTAGTGTTCATTAAAACAATTAGAAGAATCCAAGAAGAAGAGGTAAACAAACATTTAAACTAACTGTAATTTATATGGACGATAAATAAAGAATCAACTCGCACATCATTGATTATCCTTTGAATATAATTGTCATGCAATGGGTAAGAATTCAACTAATTAGTGTTTAGACATCCAGTTAACGAATGAAGATTACATTTAAATTAAAGAGTTTAATAAAATCATCTTAGACCATTAAAGCTTTATACCATTAGATTCATGGGGTTCACATGCTAGCTCAGGGGAACAAGATAGTAAGATTTTGTTGGAGCTACTAATTTGAAGGATTCAAACTAATTATTTAGATAATGTCAAGATATGACCTAAATTTTCATGTCAATCTATGTGAATTTAATTAGAGTTGAATACCGATTCTCGAGTTTGAACCTGTGATCATGATGTTAAACTGGATTACCATCAAATAATAATGCGACAATGACTCTTTTGATACTAACGGAAGCCTTTGAAATATTAAGGGGCCTTTTTATTTTCTGGTAATCTGGATAACCGAAATCTTTGGATATCTGGAATCATAAATACCCAAAATGACAGATGTCCAGCATTCTTAGATAGTCATATTTGTTTTGTAGGAATAATTTCATGGGTATCTGAGAAACCGTTATAAAAATGTCTTAAATGCCCTCCTAACTTAATTTACACATTAATTTATATAACATATATTTTTTTTTATTAATTTAAATATTATATTTTAAAATAAATTTATTTAATAAAAAATAAAATAAATTCATTAGTTGAATAAGCAATAAAATTTGCTAAATATAAAAAAAAGTAGACAATTATATTTGAAAAATATAAATAAAATTAATTATGTATAGTTAGTTAATACATGCATAATAATCATATATTAAAAAAAACATATTATTTTATTTTAAGTTACAAACTACTCACAATTTTTTTTTTTTAAGTTGATATGAATTTATAAAATATAATGAAAAAAAAAGTATAAATGTCATTCGAGTCCTATACATGAGAATCTTAAAAACTCATGTTACAGTATCTAAATATCTCTTACATGAGCATCCTAAGATACCCCACTTCTCAAAATATCCCGAATATTTATGATTACGGTTAAATAACACATGGTAATCGAGATGAAGGGAACGACCCCTAAGTAGTCTATGTTTTTTTTTAGGATGTAATATTTGGGGTGGGGGATTCGAACCCATGTCCCGTAATTAGATGTATATAATTCTCTTCTCTCACGTATATTTATTTATTGAGAGTACTGTATATTTAACTAACATACGGTCAATGTCAAAAAAAAAAAAAAAAAAAAAATATAGTCGATTCAATTTCCGTTTTTTAAGCATTGCCAGAATAACATTATCAAATTTATCTTTCCTTTTTTTGGCAGATTTTATCCTCTTCTTAAAATTAATTTTGCAATAAGTTATGGCTAGATTTAGACTCTCTATAAATATATAATCCTTTTACTTTAAACACACTATAAATAAGCTTCAAAGTTGGACGTTGAACATCAAACTCCTTTCCCTGCCTGTCTAATTCCTCAATGAATCATCAAAGTTTAATCAGTCTTTTTTTCTTTTTTTCTCTGTTCATCATCAATGGCGTCGAGTCTTCTCACAAAATCTATCCTGAATTACAGTCTCTCGACAGCGCCGACGACGTCGCGATCAAGCCGCTCCATCGAACTCAGTTCCATTTCCAGCCTCGCCGCCACTGGATCAATGGTAACTTCCTATGTTCTTTAAATTTTCATGATTCCCTAATTTTGCTTTAATCTCTTTTGGTTTTGGATCAAAATGTGATGGGTTCTCTTTGGCTCTGGACTTTGAATGATTTTTGGATTATATGTTGAAGCCTTTTAACAATTGAATTATTAATTTGATAATTATTTTATTTTAATTTTTTGTTTTTAAAATTTAAGATTATAACAACTAACTTCATCCTAGATTTTTTTTTATTCGGATATTTACGTTTTATCTATAATTTTAGAAATTAAATTAAAATTTATAGGAAAATTAAGCTGAATAGTTCAATTTCACCAAATAATTGCAGATCTATAAATTTAAATTATTTTACATTCATAGCCAAATGTACTATATAATTAATATACATCCTACTAATTCAGTAAGTCAATCCAAGATATTGCTAAAAAAGAAAAATCCTAGTATTGTAAAAAAAAAAATTAATTTGGCATACCCATAAAAATTCGAGGATTTGACATGTATAACAAAAAAAAAGTAAAATATTTTCATCTATAACACAAAATCAAAATTTATTCTATCATTGCTTCAGTTTTCTATCAGTGTTAGAAATCTAAAATAAATTCTATCACTAGTTGAGTGACAAATAATGTAGATGAATTATTTTTAAAATTTTGGTGCAAATATAAAACCATAGATAGAATATATTATTATCGAGGATTAGTGATACAGTTGGTTATCTTGTCTATGGTTAATTCATTTCAACTCCACGATCACGAGTTCGAGCCCGAAAATCGGTATTTGATTCTCATATTATTTGAGATTGGTCCTCCTTCCCCCACTTTGTACTAAAAAAAAGTGGTAAATTCTCTAAAAATCTCCTATTATAACAAAAATAGAATAAATAAAAATAAAAATTGAGATAATTATGGAGGATGCCTAACTAATTTCATTCCGTTAAGCGTTTTTCTTTTCTTTTTATCATTAACTGTCTGATCAGTTTTTTTCTGCTTTTATTTATTTGCAAGTGTCATTATTATCTGAAACTGCTCTTACTTTTTTTTTTCTTTAACCATTTTTTAATATAATCATTTTTATTTTTTTAATTGTCATTATGCTTTTCTTCATATTCCCTTCTCTCTTTTTGGGTTTGAATTAATTTGTATAAAATTTGACTTATATGCCTGATAATTTTTTTTTTTTTTTTTTTACTTTTGTGTAATTTGGAGTGCAAGTTTTATATTCTAAGGATTTTTTTTTAAAGAATGGTTGGAGATCCTCACCATTCTCAATATTTGAGCTATCTTTTATTATTAATTAAATTTTAAATAGAATTCTATTTATAAATTTGGATCTAATTTAAATAGGTGGACTTAAATGGAATCCAACCAAATGAGTGATCTTAAGTGGATAATTTGGTATAAATTTGAATATAAATCTAAGATAGTGTTTTAAAGTTATATATCACTTTGAGGGCATGTCAAAAATCCTAATAAATATAGTTTTTTAAACATTTTTTTAATTCAACCAATAGAATTCTTTATTCTAATCTTATATACATTTTACATATATTTGAATTTGATTTTATTTTAGTCTTCATATATATATATATATATATATATATTTATTTGGACTTTGCCAAGAAAAGAAAACTTACAAAAATTAATTAAAATAAAAAATATATAATATTAAAATATATTAATAATTATTTTAAAATTTATCTATATTTATAATTATTTTGTGATAAGAGACGATACAATTTCTCCATGATAAAAAGTATTATATTTTAAATTTATTTATTATCATTATTCGTGTGATGGTATACTTTTTTTTTTTCAAATATCGTGTGATACTTCCGTACTGTTTTTTTTTTAATGAAAAGACTTCAATACATGTATTAAATTAATTGTTCCTTCATTACCTAGTACATGTCATTAAAGTAGTGTAGAATAGTATAGTTACTAAGGAGGTGTTTGGGCCCCCTTTATGTAAACGGTCGAGTTGGTTATAATAATTCAATCGATATTTGCCCCACCGTTTATTATAAACGGTGGTTACCTAAATCTGCATGCTCGTTTATCTAAACATACGTGCCCGTTTATGACCTTGCATATATTACTTTTTGTTACATAACCAGCTCCTCAAACACCGTTTATTATAATTTCTCTATAACTTGCTCCTCAAACACCATTTATAATAACCCACTGTTTATCATAACCTTTTGTCTATAATAACCAAACCGATACTCCAAACGTACCCAAAGGTCAAAATTGAGAAATTATTATTATAAAGTTAAAATACTAGTTTCGAAAGCAAAATTGCTCTCAAAGATTTTGAAGCAATTAGCAATAGATACTATTTTAGTATGGTAATAAAATTTTGACATTTGGAAATACAAATCTAAATTAGAATTAATTTTAGAATACATGAACTAAAATGCTATTTTAACCCTATTAGTTTTTTAATATTTAGAAAAAAAATGTTAATATTATTAGTAATAGTAACATTTGGTAGGGTAAAAGTTGTGGCCTTTACTTTTGAGGGAGTTTTGATGTCAATTTGTAGTTAATTCGTCATAACTCCTTGCCTACTTTTGAGGGAGTATTAATATTTATGCGATATCTAATTACTTATGATATTCTCGATCATTAAATCACTCCATATTATAGATGATACACAATAGTGGAATGTTCATGTTATTTCGTGTTTATTTCCAGCAAATATTCCTAAACTAATTTGTTTTTCTTTTGGTGTCATATGGTGCTGCTCAAATGCGGTTCACAACTAAACCAAATGCAGATCCAAATGGTAAGTCAATGCAACACAATTTTCCTTCCTTTTTTTAGTTTATTTTCTTGTATAATCATCTTTATTTCGTTAGACTTAAAAAAATTATTATACAAGAAAATATGATAGTGTGGTTGGCTAAAAAAATTTGATTTGCTCCATATTTTCACATATTCAAGATAGTAATAGCGGGTAATGACTAAAATTTTCTAATTGGTTTTTTTCCCTCCATATGCACAAGTGGATCCCGTATACATTTTAACACTATTTATTATATACAAATATAAATAAGATGGTGCCTCTCAAATCTTATAATTTTATCATCTTTTGTATATATAAGTATTTCATTCAAATATTGATCGCTATCGCTCAATCTTAAATTTTTGAGCCCTCTTGTTGATCATAGTTATTTTGGAAGATCCATGATCGTCACTAAGTAGTATTAATGCTGGTTTAACTCTCAAAATGTTTCAAAATTCAGTACTTGGTGTGTTCAAATTAGAATGTTAGGTTGTTTATCTCGAAACTTTCTACGGCCTTAATTCAAACTATCCTCGTTCGATTTTTATTTGATTTCGATCCGAGTTGTGGATTGAGACCAAAGGTAATGTGTGATCAAACATGCCTTTATTGTAAAACAATGAAACAGGCCCAATGTACTTCAATGGACTGTACCATCTGTTCTACCAATACAACCCAAAAGGAGCAGTTTGGGGCAACATAGTGTGGGCACATTCATACTCAAAAGACCTAATCAATTGGAAATCTCTCAAACATGCAATTTCCCCATCAAAGCCCTTCGACATCAACGGCTGCTGGTCCGGCTCCACCACCATCCTCCCCGGCAACAAGCCGGTCATCCTCTACACCGGAATCGACCAGCAGAACCGCCAGATCCAAAACTACGCCGTTCCGGCCAACCTCTCCGACCCGTTCCTCACCGAATGGCTCAAACCCGACGCCCACAACCCCATCATCGACCCGGGTCCGGAAATCAACGCCAGCGCGTTCCGCGACCCGACCACCGCCTGGCAGACCGACAACGGCATCTGGAAAATCGTCGTCGGCGGCAAGAAGCGGATGAAGGGTGTGGCGTATTTGTACCGAAGCAAGGATTTCTTGACGTGGGTCAAGGCCAAGAAGCCCTTGCACGCTACGCACGACACGGGTATGTGGGAATGCCCGGATTTCTTTCCGGTTGCGGTTTCCGGCGAGGAGGGATTGGACACTTCGGCGAGTGGGAATTCGGTGAAGCATGTGTTTAAGGTCAGTTTGGATCTTACTAGATACGAGTATTATACGTTGGGGATGTACGATTCCAAGCGGGATCGGTATGTTCCTGATGTTGGGTCGGTGGATGGATGGGGCGGCTTGAGATTGGATTACGGCAATTTCTATGCTTCCAAAACGTTTTATGATCCGGCGAAGAAGAGGAGGGTTTTGTGGGGTTGGGCTAATGAGTCTGATAGTGCTCAGGATGATGTTGCTAAAGGATGGGCTGGAATTCAGGTCTGTTTTTTTGGATTGAATTTGGCTGTGTTTTGTTTGTGTTTTTTGGGGGGTTTTGTGAATTAGTTTTTGGTTTCTGGTTTTTGGTTTTTGCAGGCGGTTCCCAGGACTGTTTGGTTGGACCCCAACGGGAAGCAGGTTTTGCAATGGCCTGTTGAGGAGTTGGATACGCTGAGAGAGAAGAAAATTGAGATGAGCCATCATGGGCTGAACAAAGGAGAGCATGTTGTGGTTAAAGGAATCACTCCTGCCCAGGTTTGTCCTATTTTTTATTACTCTGGTGTTGATTTTATTTTCGATATCGTGTGTCTGGACAGCTTATGAGCAATCCGATTATTCTCGACCCTACAACATTTAGATGACAATGAAACCCCTGATTTTGATGTGTGGATGGGGGGGTTATGTTATAAAGCAACAGGTAGATTTTTGGATATGCATAATGGTGTTACATTTTTTGTTATATACATTACATGTGTAAAGGATTTTTCAAAGCAAACAAGAGTAATAGCTCAACCAGTGTATGTCTCACCCTCCATTGAAACTCTCTTATCTAATACTTGTGTCAAAAGCCATCTATAAATGACCTTCAGGTATGCATTTTTTAAGTGTTTTAGCCTTTTTACAATAGAACTTGTACGTTACTCCCAAATACCATAATTTTGAAATGAAAATTCTTATGGTGATGTGTGTGTGGGGGATTATGTTATATTAAGCAACAGGTAGATTTTTGGATATTCATAATGGTGCTAAATTGCTAGTTATATTGTTTTAGTTTCGTGTTTAAGAATTTGGTGAAAGATTGTTTGACAACTAATTGCCTAGGTTTCGAATCACAACTATATGTCGGTTCATAACTTTTGGGAACCTTTTTGTGTTTCTTCTTTAGTACATTTTTTTTCAGGCAAATTTAATAAATAAGATCATGTTTCTATAAACTATCACGACTTGGTTTTTGAAAATGTTTCTTTTTTTAACTTGGCAATAAACCAGGAAACATTATGTCTAAGTAATGTTCATGTGTTCTTTTAAAATGGTTAATCAAGGGAGGAATTATATTTTTGTATTATATGCATTACATGTATAAAGGACTTTTCAAAGCAAACAAGAGGAATAGCTCAACTGGCATAAGCGTATCCCTCACCCTTCATTGAAACTCTCTTATCTAACACTTGTGTTAAGTATTTTTTACTTTTTAATTTTGAGGTTGTGAGAAAAGTACTCTGACACATGATTTACTTGTTGATTTTTTTGATATACAGGCTGATGTTGAAGCTACCTTCAGCTTTTCAAGCTTGGATAAAGCTGAGCCATTTGATTCGAGCTGGGTGGATGCACAAGCCGCGTGTGATAAATTGGGCTCAACGGCTCAAGGCGGTCTTGGGCCGTTCGGGCTTCTGACCCTGGCTTCAGAAAACCTCGAAGAATTCACTCCTGTATTCTTCAGGATTTTCAAGAACCAAACCAATCACGTGGTTCTTCTGTGCTCTGATGCAAGAAGGTACAATTTCTTTCCTAAGAATCTAATTTTTTTAATCAAATGATGCTTTGGCTCCATTCTGTAGCTATTTTTTGCTCCTCGGGTCAACTTTCACGCATCTCAACTACCTTTTATTTTACCACTCTTGACATTCTTTAGGCAATAGAACAAGGAAACTATAGATGACATAGTATTGAGACTTCCCTCGAGACAAAGTTTAACTTCTAGCCTTGGAGGCTTGCGCCTTCTTTGGATCATAAGAGGGTTAAGCCTCTCACAAGAAAATTCTGATTAAATTATTTAAATATAAGTGGCAATTGTCGAGATGCTTTTTTTAATACTTTTATAAACATACAATACCCGTTCACACAAATTTAAGATGTGATTCAATATAAGCTTGCGCCTCATTGAAAGATCAAATCTATGGAGTATTTATTAACTTAAAACCAAACTTTAGGCAGTCGAGTGTTTTCATTTGGGGAACTAATTTTAATTTTTTCTTCTCTTTCCATTTTGGTGTAGCTCTTCTTTGAAGACGGAAGGATTATACAAGCCAACATTTGCAGGTTACGTCGACATTGATTTGTCGACTAAAAAGCTCGCACTAAGAACTCTGGTATGTTAGAATAGAACCATAGCAAAGTGTTATTGTCCTCCTCCCTTAACATTTTAAAATCTAAACTATATGTGATAGGTGATGATTTTAATATGGAATATTTGTTTGGTATTATTAGATTGATCACTCAGTTGTAGAGAGCTATGGAGGAGGTGGAAAAACATGCATAACTTCAAGGGTATATCCAACAAAGGCAGTGTCTGGTGATGCCCATTTGTTTGTGTTCAACAATGGAACAGAGCCCATCACAGTGGAGTCTCTAAGTGCTTGGAACATGAAAAGTGCCACAATTATCTAAGTTTAAGTTGATTTTGAATGTTGTTTTTGTTTTGTATTGTTATTTCTTCTTTCTATTTTGGGTTTTAAGTGTGTGTGGAAATTGGAGAAAGTGAGGATAATAGTACAAGTGAGCATACAAAAGTATGATCAAAAGAGCTTCACATGGGATTTTTTAATGAAAAATACTTCTCTCCTTACTCATAGGGTGGACTCCCTCTTTAAAGGTATATGTGGCATCATTTGGTGCCACAAAATTTTTACTTTTTACTTTTTCCTTGAAATTAATTATAAAAAAAATTATGATATCAAATGGTACCATATATACCCTTAAGGAGAGTTTGCCTCCTTATTGCAAGTATTTCTCTTTTTATTAATTATGAGCTAAGGAAAAATAATTTGAGTTTCAATCCTTGATTTCCCCATCTTTTATTCATTAATTTTTTTAATGGTTTATAACTTTTTTTTTAACACTTGGTTTGTATTTTATATCATATCTATTTAGTTAAGTTGAGTGAATTTTTTTTAGGGTATGTCTCAAATTTGAAAGGAGCATTTTTTGTGATGAACTATCATTTTAACCTTTCTAGCTGCTTCTCCAAAAATATAGCCCTAGCTTTATTTTGGTCCTATAACTATCATCATTATCATCTTTCTTCCATTTTAGTCTCTAAATTTTAAAAATCATATTTTAGTCTATCAATGTTGTAAAAAGCTTTAAAATAGTAATTGAATTAAAAATTAAAAAAATTAAAAATCATATTTAAAATTTGATGAATCGACAAAAAAAATACCATAAAAAATCATCTTTAAGTGAATTAAATGATTTTTCTTAATTTCATCTTCTTCGTTTCTTTTTTTTCACTCATCTTTTCCCTTTTTCTTTCCATAAATGATTGAAAAGGGTTAATATCATGGGCGGGAGAAATCATTTGCAAAAGACAAAAAGGAAAGAGTTAAAAGGGAGAGATGAGAAGATGAAATTCAGATTATCTATTTTCCAATTCCATCATGATTTACCTTTTTTAACTCGGACTAAAATCGAACAAAAAATAACAGTGGAGAGACGAATAACATTTTAAGCATGTGAGTGTCAAAGTGAAAACAAGGTGTTCACAAGTCTCACTTGGTCTAAGTGAATTGTCCTCAATGGTTAAAAATTTGGGCTTTGAGGATATGTTTCCCTCGAGGTCTTAAGCTCGAGACTCATCTATAACATTACTCATTCGATGTTTACACGACCTGACCTAGAGACGAGCGTCACTGGTCTCACTTGGTCTAAGTGAATTGTCTTTAAAGGGTGATGCAGTAGTTGAAAATTTGAGTTTTGAGACTGACATTATTCCTTCGATATCTTCGGTGTCTATCCTGGGGATGGGCGTGCATACTCTTGTTTCAAAAAAAAAGAAAAAACTTAAGTCCAAGTGAATTGAATGGAATAATGTACCTCATCTATGTGAGAATTAAGATCATAACCTTCCAAGCAAATGATTACCATAAGCCTAGTAAAAAGTCTAGTAATTTTTGAGAAAAAAATCGTCAATAGTAAAAAAAATTACCATAAGCCTCATAATTTCTATTAGTGCCACAAATGATTCTTCAATCAGTATATATATAGTCTTTAGTTAATACTACAAATCGTCTTCAATTAAGATACAATACAAATCGTCTTCAATTAAGATACAATAAAGGGAAAAATTAAAATATACATAAAAAAAAGATCCAAAATTCTACTATAATGAAATATTTTTACAAAAATGTTATAATTAAAGTAGACTACCAAAAAGCTATCACCTAATACAAATTCCTTTTCAAAATATTGCAATATTAATAGGCAGCAAATAACTAGCCAGTGACAGTTGATTTTTGTTGAATTAAATGTGTAATAACACTGAAAAAAAAGGACCAAAATGTCATACAAAATTACAAATTCATACTACGAGAGCGGGGCTATCAAAATCATTATACTCTGCATTGATATTAACAGTAATTGAATACTAAATTTGATGATGAAATGTTTAATGGGTGATTAAAGTTGATTGTCTAACCAAAACACATCACAATTTCTGAGTTCTTCTGATCATGTTATTAAAATTCAACTTTTCATATATTCTATCAATTTCAAGATTTCAAGTAACAAAAAATAGTATCAAACCGATAAAATGAAGGAAACACGATTTTATTTTTACTATATTAGTATATACGGTTCGAGGCATAATTTCCGTTAGTAGAATCCAAGAGTACATATCGGTTTGAGATCTAACGCTCAAATTGGAGTAGCATTCAATCTTGGACAACTAGCAATGTGATTTTAACATATAAACAAATTTATTTTGAAATAATATTTTGGTTTTTCAACTTTACAATTTATTCAATTTTTTCTCACTTTTAATTTTTTTTTTCTAACTCTTCAATCTTTCATTTCTCCCACTAAAAGTTTTTATCTCTCTAATCTAGGGGTGAAATGAAAATCCAAAAACCGACCAAACCGAACCGAACCGAACCGATCCAGTGGTTCGGTTCGGTTTTTATGAAGGACTTTGGACCTATTGGTTTTAAAATGAAGAAAACCGAGTTTTATTGGTTCGGTTCGGTTTAGTATATGAAAACCAATTTAAAACCGAACCGAACCAATAGTATAAATTACAAATTTTAAAAACCCTATTTTCCTATAAACTCATTCCTTCTCCCTCGCGCAGCTTCATTCTTCATTTTTTTTCACTCCCAAAACCCTATTTTCCTATAAACTCATTCCTTCTCTCTCGCGCAGCTTCATTCTTCATTTTTTTTCACTCCCAAACCCAAATCGACCGCTCTCCGATACGTCGTTTCATTCTTGTTTCTCTTTTCGTTTTTCATCGATACGTCGTCACCGGCGCGTTTTTACTACTACTATTTCTTCTTACGAGGTATACATTCAGTTAGGTTTTTTGTGGTTTTCGTCTTCCTTGCTCGTTTCGTTGTTTCCTTGTTGTTTTCTCTAGCATTTATTTATGCATATTTCTATTTATTGTAATACATTTTATGATAGTATCGAATATATTCACATACCTAATGTGTTTGTTCATTTATTTTAGACTTTATTTATGTGTTGAATGGTTTTAGGAAAGCTATTTCTCTATGAGATGAAAAGGATACAAAGAACTGGTATTATAAGTTTATAACAGCAAAATATCCGAAAATAGTTACTTGATCTCATAAAGATGAATGGTTTTAAGGATGAGATTGAGTTGTGGGTTGCTGTGGGAGGATGGGAAATAGTTAATGAAAAAAAAAACAAAAAAGAGAAATGGTATATTGAGAGCAAGAGGAAATAAACGTATCAACTTTTTTAGCATTCTAACAAACTACTTTTTTTAGTGGGGTGTTTGGAGGAAGGGGAATGGTAATGATTATGAGGAGAATGAGGAGGAGAATAGGGAAGAGAATGATTATGAGGGGAATGAGGAGGAGAATAAGGAAGAGAATGATTATTGCTTAATGATAGATATTTCAATTGTACGGTTGCACTTTTATATCTTTGTGTTGCATATTACTTGAATGCAATATTTAATAATTGCTAAGCTACAACATGCAATACAATATTTTTATGACATTGATGACTTTATAGATGGAGTCTCAAGTTCAATCTTCTATTGATATTGATGTTGATGATGAAGTGGAAAATTACATAAGAGAACATGAAGATACAATATCGGGAGAGAAATAGAAGATATTGTAACGAAAACAACAACCCAATCTCCAAGGAACAATAAGAAGGCTAGGAGAACAACTAAAGCTTCAACAGCATGGGAACATTTTACCAAAATTGGTACGCAATCTAATCCTAGAGCACAATGTAAATATTGTCGCTCAACTTATGCATGTGACACTCAAAGAAATGGAACCACAAACTTGTTGAAACACATAAAAATTTGTAAGATGTATCCGGGAAAAGTGAACGAAGATAAACAAAAACTTTTAAGTTTTGTTCAACCAAAAAGGGAAGAAGAGAGTTCTTGTTTAACCACAACTACATTCTCTCAAGAAAAATGTAAGATAATGCTTGTTAAGATGATTGTGAAGGAAGAGTTGCCATTCAAATTTGTAGAGTCCGAAGGACTTCGAGAGTATAGTAATACCCTTCAACCAAAATTTGTTTTACCGAGCCGTATGACTATTGCTAAGGAGATTTGGAATATGTATATGAGTGAACAGAAAATATTGAAGAGAGCATTGACAAAACCAAATCAAAGAGTGTGTTTAACAACTGATACATGGACATCAATTCAAAATTTGAATTATATGGTTGTTACTGCACATTTTATAGATGATAATTGGAAATATCACAAGCGAATTTTAAACTTCAGTTTAATTTCAAATCATAGAGGTGATACAATTGGAAAATGTTTAGAGAGATGCATGTTAGAATGGGGATTGAAAGAATTCTAACAAAGATGTGGTAGATAATGCAAGCTC
This sequence comes from Sicyos edulis, assembly GCA_036507275.1. NCBI lineage: Eukaryota > Viridiplantae > Streptophyta > Magnoliopsida > Cucurbitales > Cucurbitaceae > Sicyos > Sicyos edulis. Next base: position 42,601,436 of record CM071847.1, on the reverse strand, counting down.
CAACGACAGTGTGCTATTTCGTATTTAGCTAGAAAAGTAAAAAATTGGAATGGAGATATTTTGGGCGGAGAATTTATGCATGTTAGATGTTTTGCACATATTCTAAATCTTGTAGTTAATGATGGCTTAAAGGAGCTTCATGAATCTATTATAAGGATTAGAAATGCAGTAAGATACGTAAGATCTTCACCATCTCGGTTGGCCACTTTTAAAAAATGTGGAGCAGATGAGAAGTTATATTCCAAGAAATGTGTTTCTTTAGATGTTCCAACAAGATGGAATTCTACATATACCATGTTAAGTGTTGCTGAGGTGTTCCAAAAGGCATTTGAAAGACTAGAGCATGAGGATGAACATTATACTATAGAACTTAGTGGAGGTGTGAATCATAATGACAAAGGAAGAAACAAAGGACCCCCTGTGAGTGAAGATTGGGACAATTCTCGTGTGTTTATAAAGTTTTTAAAGATCTTTCGAGATATGACATTGAGGGTTTCCGGTTCTTCATCATTGACAGCACATAGATATTTTCGAGAAGTTTGCTTGATTCAAAAACAACTTCAACTATATTTTACATCCAATAACATTTTGTTGACTAATATGGCTAGAAGTATGAAGTCAAAGTACCTAAAATATTGGGGAAGTAGTGGAAAAACAAACTTTCTCTTGTATGTTGCAAATGTGCTTGACCCTCGTTACAAGCTTAAGTTTGTATTGTTTTCTCTTTCTAAGTATTTTAAGGAGGACGACTCTGCTATTGTTGAGGAAACTATACGTGAAGTTGAAAAAGTGCTTCGACGTATTTTTGAGAAGTATAAAAGTGTTTATATGGAAGATGAGGTGGGAAATATTATGGTCATGAATTCAAGAAGTAATGATTTGAACACTAAGAGAAATGATGAGGAGATTATGGATGTAACATCAGATTTTACTAACTTTTTGGATACAGATGATAATGTTGAAAATCAATCTGAATTGGATAAATATCTTTTTGAGAAATGTGAGAGAGGTACGGATGATGATTTCGACATTTTGGGTTGGTGGAAACAAAACTCTCAAATATTTAAGGTTCTTTCTAAGATGGCTAAAGATATATTGGCAATTCCGCTTTCTACCGTAGCCTCTGAATCAGCTTTTAGTACTGGAGGTAGAGTACTTGATTCTTCTCGTAGTTCGCTAGCTCCAAAAACAGTTGAAATATTGATTTGTTTACAAAATTGGATTCGTTCTTCACCTATTGACAACATTGAAGAGATTATTAATGGGCCTACGGATGATATATCAATGTTACTAGAAGGTATTGAATTTTAATTTTTCGTGATTCAATTATTTCGTCATTGACGATTAATACTATATCGTTATATTTTTAACATTTTTATTTGTAGAAAATAAATCACGAACCAATGGACTTCTTTGATGGTTGAGATGTGAGAGTGAGAATTGGAGATGAAACACAAATTGGTTAGTTCAAAAATGTTAGTGTTAAGTTTTTACTTATTTGTAACTTTTATGTTTTCTTTGTTGCTTATTGCTTATTGTTTATTTGTAGAGCAAACATCTCTCATGGAATTCAACTCAAGATGTTTTTTAAGTGGACAATGTTTTGTAATGTAAGATTACATTGGACAATATTTTATAATTTTGATTTCGAGTTCTCAAACTTCAAGGCACTTCATGTACTTTATGTTGTTTTTTTTTTAATTATTTTATGTTCTCTTGTAATTCTATTATTTAGTGTTTATGGAATGTGAGTTTTGTTAGTCTAATTGGATTTGCGGAAGGGTATGAGCTTATTTCAATTGAGAATTTGTTTTGTTTATGGAATATTGAGGATTTTTTTTATATACTTTTTTTGTTATTTCTTCAATTTATGTATTGGTTACATTTGATTTTCAATTAGTTTTTGTAGATCTTTGAGTTTTAGGTGGAATCGAGGAAAATGGAGCACATTGATTTGAGATTATCAACTAGTGTTAAGTAAGTTGTGTTGTTTATTGGTTAGTACTAGTTTTCTTGAAATTGTGTTGGACAATGAATATTGTGGACTTGAGAAGTATTTATGAGAAATGTTTTTTTTGTATGAGAAATGTTTTGATATATTAAAAAAATTGGACATTGGATCGGATCCAAAATCAAAGAAAACCAATTGAAAACCGATCCAATGGTTTCATGCTTATTGGACATTGGATCGGATTCAATTTTTAAAAAACCGAACATATTGGATCGGTTGTCGGTTCGGTACAAAACCGACAAAAACCGAACCGAGATCACCCCTACTCTAATCCTCTTTACCTTCTCTTTTTCTCTCTTACATTCATCTCATATTTAACATGAGTTAATTTTTTTTTAAAATCATTTTTCTACTTTCATTCGTCCTCATTTTTTATTTTCAAAATTCATAGTTTACTATGGAACCGATAAATAAATCAAAGAGAGATGGATAGGAGGAATTATGATAAATGAAAAAGTGAGAAAATAATTTATGAGTGAAAAAATTCATTTTTTTTATAATCAAATAACCAAATTTGAAAACATTTGAACAACAAAGGGAAGAACTAAAATTAGAACAATCGACTTGACCAAAATGATATTTTAACGACAAATTTATCCTAAATTCCACTTTCAGAAACAAAAGTGTTGGGAGTAATCAAACACCCTCCTCTTTTGAATATTCATATATTTGCACAGCATTAATCAAGGTGGAAAAATAGATTGAAGAAATGAATTATTTTTCTTCCACGACGAAATTGAAGATAATACATTCACAATACTATAGAAGATAGCCCAAAGGCTTTACATAACATTGGATATTCATTAGTGGGTCGATATCAGTTTTCGGAGAAAATTTGAAAAACACTATTAAAATAGTTACATAAGTTGACAACAATCTTACTGGCCACACAGCCACCACCATTAAACATGAAAAATAAGATAGTAATCCAATAAGAAAAGGCACAGTTTACAAACAAACAATTATAAAGAAACATAAATGGAAGATATATGAATATAACAAATAAACAACACTAGAGATTTTTTCAGTTTAACTTAAAACCGATCTAATCAATTTGACAAAAAGAGTAAACAAACCAAATGCATTCGATTTTCTTTAATTTTTAGACCAAACCAATAACCAATCGGACGCAATTGATTTAACAAAAAAAGTAATCAAACCGATTTCCATTAAATGATAAAATTATTTGCTTGATTATTTTCGATTAGATTCCCTATGATTTAACTTTCTTTTTACTATTATAGTTGCTATTTTACTTTCATATGTTGTTTTCCTAAAAACAAATTTCATAATTTATAATTAAATTAAACAAAACAATTACTCATATACCAATAAAAAATTTAACTAACACATACAAAGAAAAATGTAAGTGGTTCAGTTTTTATTGGTAACAAATAAAATCCGATCTGATCAAATAAATTTCAGTTTTTTCTTTAAATAAAACCCAACATGTCAAATATTATATGAAAAATCAGAACCTATCGAATAAATCAGTTCAGTTTTGTCGGTTTTCAATTTTGATTATCACCCTAGCATACCATCTTCTTTAACATTGGTTCTGTTCTATGTTTTTATTATTATATAGTTCAGAGAACTTACCCATATCATCCTACAACATTTAAATGTCAAATAAATCAAAATCAAAATACAGAACATGAAAACAAAACAAAACAATTTAAGATTCAATAATGTACCAAGAAATATCATCTGCCAAAATTAAGCAGTTGGCAGAAAGTAAAAGCATCAGTGGCATATGAGTATAGGGAACTCGATGCCTTGTGTTGCATTACAATTGCAATATAAGGTTCAACATGTCCCATTCGAACATGAACACACAAAGTAAAAGCAGAAGCCACAATAAACCATCATATCACTCAACGCTGAAATTACTACTGAAGAACAACACATGAGCAAAAGTAAATGTTCCATCTCATTGAAAATCAACTGCGAGTAAAATGATTTCAGTTGACAAAGTCGAATGGAAGATCAGTATTGGGAACAAACATATCTTCTTCTGCACGATAACAACAGAGGAAGATGCGAGATTGTGCCCATTTTACGAGTATCCCGAAATCAAAAACTCATGGTTCATTCAGCAACGATTTTAGCTCAAATCTATGGTTTGAAATGAAAGTATACATGAAATAACGATCGGAATCGGACCTCTTTGAATGTTGGGATCTACAAGCGTTGATTCATCTTGGAGCTGATTTCCGGTGTGAATCAAACGCCGATCATGTTAGAAATCAAACCAAACGATTCTTGCTTTGGATCTAGGCCTCGCCATTGTTTCGAGGATGGGATTTCGCCAATTTTAGGGTTTGATGGAATAAAGCTGCACAATCTTTCAGGAAACCTTCGGTTGTTTTTATAGAGGCATAAAATTTCTAGGGTTTCATTTCGACGAGATGGAAGAGTTCGGATTTCTACTATCGGATCCTTATTCGACCCGACTATTTGGTTTTTTTTTCTTTTTTTAGTTTTTATGTCCAAAATAAGGTTCCAAATTTTACAGCTTTTTTTTTTGGGAGAATTTTTTTTTTGTTGATTATATTTAAATTAAGTATCTTTTTATTAATCGTGTTTTTTGATCTTCAGCCATGAATTAGATCGTGCAATAGTGAATCCCAAATTATTTTAGATAGTAAGAATTATGCCATTTATTAATTGTTGGAATAAAAAATAGATAGGGAATTTAGCAAATTCTACTATGCATTTTTTTTTCCTCTGTTTCTAAATACAACTTTCTTTCTTCTTGTTTAATTAATTTTCCTACACATAACAATATTTTTGTTTTTTTGTATAAGTTTATTAACAATATTTAAGTCAGAGACCAAGAACTTTGGTCAATGATTCATGACTAATTAAGTCTCTAAGTAGCAACCCAACTCGAAGTTCAAGGGTATGCTTGCTTCAAGAGTATGAGTGCTTCAAGAGCATACTTTCTTTCAAGACCATCTATTGAGCTTAATATCAAAAACCCTCTTATCCACAACTTAGGAACAATCAATAATGCTTTGAATATATAGAAGCAAAACTTCAACTTATTGATTGAAGAGATTTATTGAATCAATCCATAATTGGTAAATCATTTGAGCAACTTAACTCATATTTTTTTGGTCGGATTATTATATTTCTTAGCGATTCACCTTACATTTATATTATGATATACATATTATAAAAGATTTAAGAAATATTTTAAAGAACTTGGAGGAGATATTTGAACTAGAATTAGTGTTGGTTGGAATATAAATGTAAATATTTTTAATTTTTAATTTAGAAAATATGTCTACCATATACAATAATAACATTTAATTTTTGCAAGTTCGTTTTTATAGAACGTCCAATTTTCATATAGCTCAAACACATAATTTATCCAAAATGTGACTAGTTATATTTACAATTAAAGTTAGTACATTATTCTCTCAAATAAAAAAAAGGTTAGTATTTGAAACACATCATATGTCAGGCAAAAATCTACTTAAACTTACTGATTTCATCAGATCAAGCTTTGCACAAAATAAAGTTAAGACTAGTGCACAATAACAATTTAATAATAACCTTAAAATAATCTTTTTTTTTAAAAAAAAATACTAATGTATTCTTTCTTACATTTTTCTCTAATCTTATCAGCTTAGTAAACATGACACAATATCAAAAAATCACTTTTATAAGAAAACCGGTAAAGTATGAAGACTAAATTTGACATAAACTATCATCAAGAGTTCATCATCAATATAGGATAATCCTCTTGATTCACCAATCTAGCAGTGAATCCCAATTCCACTTTTTACAAAACCAAATAATCATTCGAGCGTAATGAAACTCCACTACGTAGTACATAAGTATGTTGTTCAATCTCAAAATCAATTAAAAATTAGAAGTGAGAAGAGTTCATCTATCTAACAAATGCTAAGAGTTATTTCTGCTTGGATCCTCAAACCACCCTCAACTAAATAAAAATAATGGTTCAAATGATAAATTGAAAACTATTAAGTCAAAATAAGTCATTGAGATCATGAAATTAGTTTTAGAAACGGCAACAAGAGTACTATGATTTCATCTTTGAAGGTATTCCATGAATGTAAATGACAAAAATGTTGAAAGGTGAATTTAGCAGATAACAAAGCAACCTTTTCTCCAAATCCATGGTATGAAGTTCCACCACTACTGCAACGAATGCTCGATGATCTGGGAGGTTCGGAATTACAATCTTCTTCCTCTCCTACCACCCTTTCTTCTAGTACTGTCCGTGGGGATCGGAGTTACATCCTCTGTAAAGTTGGAATCAACCAAGTAAACACAACAATTATCAACGCAAGGTGGTTGGTTCAAATGAGAGAACTTCAAAACTCCATTTAGAATAATCAATGGAAGATGATGAGAATTGAAAGATTTGTAGAAAATAGAAGTCAAATTATGCTCTGTTCACCAGAAAATTACTATATTCGACTTTAACATGGGTGAACATTTCATGCATACAACTCTATGCATCACTACAGAAAGAACAATACATGCCAGAATAAGTCCAATTGGAATAGGGTATGGAAAATTAAGCCACCAATATGTAAGAACAGATACATTTGATTATGATTTTGGTATCTAATACCTTAGCAACTACGAATCGATGAAATGATGAATGTAGAAGTTTTTTCAACACCACCATTGGTTTAATAGGAGTTGGCTCGTGTATGTTTCATTTATAGGTGAAAATGAAATGCTGTGGTCTCAGTCTCCAAGGGATGGCCTCATTGTAAGAGTTTGGAAACTTAGGTCGTACTCGCTTGTCTAAGATTGAAGTTCAAGTCGTTGGGTAATAATAAAAATCATTGATGTCTCCTAGGACCAGCTTGGGGCAGAAATAGGTACCCCATAAAGGGGCAAAGCTCCAACTCCACAATTATTAAAAAAACATACGAAAAAACTAACAACCGCAATTGAAGTATGAATTAGATCGTACCTATACGACCAATTCTCATGCCTGAACGAGCAAGGGCCCTAAGAGCGGATTGAGCACCAGGCCCAGGAGTTTTGGTTTTGTTTCCACCAGTAGCCCTGAGCTTTATATGCAAAGCAGTAATACCAAGTTCCTATAATAAATACTCAGAAATCAGAGAGGCCATAAAAATTGTTCTTTCACAGAAGGACAACGCAATACTACAAGTTTGTTATCTCGAAAGCAAGTCAATCCACACAAATGCACAAATCTTAGTATTTTCATAGCAGTTTTCCACATTTGGATTAACAATATTCGGATAAAAATCAAGACAAATACAATTAGTGAGCAAACCTTGCATCGTTGAGAAACATCCTGGGAAGCAAGCATGGCAGCATATGGCGATGATTCATCTCTATCAGCTTTCACCTTCATACCACCTAAAAAAGAGATATTGAATTCAGTACAACTTAGAACACAACAGTCCAACATGAAATTGGGCACGATAAACTAAAAATCATGCTCGTGACCATGAAAGCAACGAGTGGAATCAGAGTTTAATTTAAACATTCAGCAGAAGGGACTCTGTACCAGTGACACGAACTAACGTTTCTCGACCCGACAGATCGGTCACATGCTGCAATTCAATCATAGAACAATCCATCAATTACACGAACAATCAACTAAAGACTAAAATGAAAAATCCAATGAAGAACACTCACAATAAAAGTGTCATTAAACGAAGCAAAAATGTGGGCGACACCAAAGACATGCTCTCCCTCACGAACAGCAGGGCCAAGCGTGACAGTTTCCTCCTTAGGCTCTCTAGTCTTCCTTCTCGACTACAGAACACACATCACAAAAGGGCTAATCCATCAGCTAAATTTCAAAGCACAATGCTGCTTCAAATTTGGTGTTTTTACGATGCACCAAATTCTATGCTTCGATTTGTTTTTCACAAGAAATTAAACAGATCTACATAAACAGTTTCCGATCAACTTGCCTACATTTTCATTCTATCTAACGATTATAATCTGTCGGCGATGGAAACTAAAATTTTCAGTGATTAGATACAGTAATTGAAATGGAAACAAGGAATGAGGAGAATGATGAAATACCATATTGGTGAGTACGAAACTGAACTCTGCAAGGGGAAATTAGGGTTTTCGAGACTTGGCTGAACCTTCAACCTTCGACGTTTTGGAGCTTCAATGGAAGAAGATGGTTTCATTTATAGTTAGGGTTTATGAGGGCGAAGGTGAAATAACCTAATCGTCCTTTGAGTTTGCCCAAACTACGAATCTGCCCCAAAACCATATGTAAAATTATCGAAGGGGAAAATATTTTTCTACTCCCTACCGTTGCCAATTTTAAATTTCAATATATCGAACTCTCAAAAAAAAAAAAAAAAATCAATATATCGAAAAAATATATTATTTTAATTTTTAGGCAAATTTAATTTTTAAAATAAAATAAGTTTATAAAATGTTTTTTTTAAGTAAATCTACCCATGAATTGGCAAGGAACACATTGGCTAATAGATTAAAGGCTGTTATCGATAAAGTTATTTTCCCAAATCAATCGGCTTTTATTTCTGGTAGGCTTATCTCGGATAATATTATTTCTGGGGTTGAGTGCATTCACACTATTAATAATAGGGTTAAGGGTCGTGAGGGGTTGGTGGCTCTTAAGATTGATATGAGTAAAGCCTTTGATAGAGTTCATTGGGACTTTGTGTTTCGTATTATGGACAAGATGGGGTTCAGTCCATCTTGGATATGTAGGTTAAAAGCTTGTGTGAAGTCGGTGTCCTTTTCAATTCTGATCAATGGCCAGCCAGTTGGTGATTTTGCTCCTTGCAAAGGGATCAGACAAGGGGATCCTCTCTCTCCTTACCTTTTCCTTATTTGTGCTGAGAGGCTCTCTGCTCTCCTTGATAGGGAAGAATCTCTAAACTATTTCAAAAGTTTGAAGATCAACAAGTATTGCCCTTCTATTTCTCACTTGTTTTTTTGTTGATGACAGTCTTTTATTTTTCAAGGCTAATGAGAAGGATTGTAGGTGCATAAAAAGATCCTTAATATCTATGAAAAGGTCTCTGGGCAAATTATCAACCTAGATAAATCTGCTATGATGTTCAACAAAAATGTTTCCCCCCTCAACAAAGATCTTCTCAATGATATTATCGGGGTTAAAATCAGCGATTCTCTTGGCCCTCATTTGGGTATGCCTTCGCAGAATCAGTGTAAAAAAAGCGAGTTGTTCAGCTCCCTTACCGACAAAGTGGGCTCTTGTGTTCAGGCTTGGAAGGGTAAATTATTGTCCAAAGGTGGTAAAGAGATCCTTATCAAGGTCGTGGCTCAAGCTATCCCTATTTTTTCTATGTGCTGTTTTAAAATCCCCAAAGGGATTTGTGAAGATCTCGACAGATTGTGTGCTAATTTTTGGTGGGGTCAGGAGGGCGACAAGTTGAAGGCTCATTGGATGTCCTAGAAGAAGCTTGGTATATGTAAAGCTGATGGGGGTCTGGGTTTTCGCAACTTTGGCGGTTTCAATTAGGCCCTTTTAGCTAAGCAAAGTTGGAGGATTATCAGAAACCCTTTGATCCTTATGTCGAAAATCCTCCGGGGGAAGTACTTTAGGAATTCAGACTTCCTTTCCTCGAAGCTTGATTCTTACGTTTACGTGGAGAAGCATTTTATGGGGGAGGGACCTCTTCGTTAAGGGTTATCGTTGGAAAACTGGGAATGAGAATTCAATTGTGATTGGTAGAGACCCTTGGATCAACCATGAGAGCGACCCTTTTCCTCGTGGGATCAGGGAGGATTGGAAGCATAAGAGGGTTTGTGATCTTATTAGAGGTGATGCGAGCTGGAATGTTCATTTGGTTAAGGAAATCTTTTGTCATGTGGATGCTGAAGCAATTATTCGAACCCCTTTAGGTAGTCAAAGCTCTAATGATGATATTATTTAGAACCTTGACCGTAAAGGGCAATTTTCTGTTAAGAGTGCTTATCACCTGACCTATGGTCTGGCTTGCAAGGCGTCTCCCTCGTCTTCTGATACATCCCTCTCCAAGTCCCTTTGGAAGAATTTTTGGAATTGTTCAGTGATTCCTAAGATCAAGTTGGGGCCTGGAACATTATTAATAACGGTATCCCCACGAAAATCAATATTAGCGCTAGAGGCATTGATTCCAACCCTTTCTGCCTCGTTTGTAACAATTCTTGGGAATCCAACGTTCACACTATTGCTTTATGTAAAATATCTCAAAAGGCTTGGTCTCATTTCTTTCCCTTGTTATCAAACATGCCCATTCTTTTTAGGAGTCTTAAAGCTGGAGCTAATATTTTGAGTACCCTTGCGAATCTTTTCCCCAATATCGATTTGGATAAAGTTTTAATTATCATTTGGAGTCTTTGGTCTTATAGAAATATCTGTCTCCATGATTTGAGAGTGGGTAATATTTCTTCCCTTATTGCTCTTATTGATAGAAACCTTTCTTCTTTTGATGGTGATACAGGTTCCAAGTCTGTCATTCCTGCTGCTGCTGATGTTGGTACTCTCACTTGGACTGTCCTTCAGCCTGGATTTTAGAAGCTGAATGTTGACGCTTCCTGGAACAAGAGGAATGGTTTGGGCGGTGTTGGGTGGATTTTAAGGGACGCTGGGGGAAATCCGCTCATGGTTGGAGCTCGCCACGAGATTTTTGGTCCGTCTGCTATGGTTCTTGAAGGTATCGCTATTCGGGAGGGTCTTTTGCAGGTTTCCAGCCTGTTCCAGATCTCGACCTTCCCCATCTTGGTTATCGATGCTATTTGTAATGATTCACAAGATCTCACTGAGTTTGGTAATGTTCTGTGTGAGATTAAGGCTTTGTCTGCGAGATTGGGTGTTGTATCCTTTACGCATGGTAAGAGGGAGTGTAATAGGGTGGCCGATCTTTTGGCTAAGTCTTCTAACATTGTCGGTAGCTTTTGTTGGTCTTGCTCTCTCCATGGCTTGGATGAGAGCTCGTCTAACTTTTGGAGGGGGAATCTCCCCCCTTGTGTTGTTTCTGCCATTTTGGACGATTATTTGGTTCTCGCGCCTGGCGTTTAATGAATTATTTTTTTTTAAAAAAAAAAAAAATTTAACATGAGCTATAAACTGGTATCTTTTATTAATGATGTCAAGATTAGAGGTTCGATTCGCCACTCCGTATATTGTGAAAAAAAATTAAAAATTGGATTAAAATTTAAGTATAAGGATCAAAATTAAAAGAAATAAGAAAACAATTATCATTCCAATTTCAATTTATTAATTTTAAAAAAATATGTGTAAGTTATAATATTGAAACATACTTCATAGTTTAGTATTTTGTTAACAATTTTTTTTTTAAATCAGTATTTTGTTAACATATGCTAGCCTACTTAATTAGCACAAATATATAATTTAAATTTATGATTTACATTTAGCTCAATATTAACAAAACTTATCAAAATATATATATATATAAACAAAACTTGAAAATTGTATTACAAATTATAAACTTAATTAGTAGTATTACAATAATAATGAACAGACCAAACAAAATCCATCTTCTCCAAACACCGAATCTCAAGCAATGTTTTCAATAATTTACAACTTTTAACTCCAAAACTTTAAACAAGTATCCATTCTACTTTCACTCCCAACATCAAACCCCCAAATAAGATTTTCATTCCACTCCTCCAAACATCAATACACAAACACAAACACAAACATGAAAAGCCATAAATAAATGTGACTTGTTTGAGGATATCTAAACACAAACTTTTCATCCAACATTCTAGTATATTCAAATAGTTTTGAAACATTTATTTGGACTAATGATGAGAAGAAACTAAGAAAAGAAAAAAGGGTAAGAAACTATGATTGTGTATTTCTTTTCTAAACGAAGTTGACTAATTAAGAGCAAAACTAATTTCAAATAAACACGTCCCTAGTGTATTTTGACATAGAATAAAATTGATAGAAAAATTTGTTTTTGGAGTATGAATTTCCTCCTTACAATAATTCCTAACGGATTGACTAATCAATGTCGTAAATGCTCATCAGAGTTTGATGATCAATTCTGGGGTAGAACTCATGATCTAAACAAACATATGGTCAAATGACTCGAAAACGAGTAGATTCAAAGGGATGAAATTGGATGTTGGGTATCCAAGTTCAATCATGTGATTAACAACCCACCTGACCATTTAAAAATCTTACCATTTAATTTAACTACACGAAAAAAGAACACTTGGAAGGAGCACATCAATGAAGCAAAATTAAACAAAACACAGAGACATATTTCAATCAGCAGCTAGAAGTTGGATGTTGGGATAAAGGGAAAGAAACTTGTCATATATTGTTGTATTATTCCTAGTTGAGTTTATTAGCTTTAGTCATCTGTTTAATTATGTTAGTGCTGGTCCAAGTTGGTTCGTTTGTTCATGTATAACCACTTGGTATTTCTTGTTCTTGTACATTTTTTATTTTTAAAGAGAGGACCAATCAATGAAACGCATAAGAACTTTTCCCTCTCAAAATATCGAAATGGTACCAGAGCATATGCGATAACATTCTTTCGCGCAAAGTTGCTTTTCCTGTCTTGCATCATCTTCCTTCAACTACTTCCATGGCAGAACTGACGATTTCCAGCTGTGAGTCTTCTGCAGCTATCAACACGCTTTAGTCCTAAAAATAAACATTCAGGTCTCCAACGGTGACGCAGTGACTGAAGACTTGAGCTTTAAAGGTATGCTCCCCTCAAGATCCTAAATTCAAGACTCACCCATGACATTAATTTTTTAATATCTCCGGTGTCTGGCCTAGGAACAGGGGTGGTTGCCATATTTCAAAAAAATAAAAATAAACATTCAGTTGTTGAGTCTCCAGCGGATAACATTTCCCCAATACAAAAATTTAGCGTTAAAAACAATATGCTTAAACAAACCTGCTTGGGCAATGAAGGAGAATCTCCATAATCACCACGATTACAGCTCTGCGCACCCAAGGAATGGCCCATAACAACATCCGGCCACGCCCAGCCTTGAGACTCCACTAAGTCAGCCAAATACATGGCGGAATTCACCATATCGTGAGGCGGATCAAAACCTTCCAACTCAGCCGATCTCCAATGGTTCCGTAAATCCACAAGCACCACTCTCCATTCTACAATTTTACCATAATCAACACAGCCAAACACACTCATCATAGTCTCAAATTCAAAATTAAAGAAGAACATACCAATTTTTTTTAGAAAATAAAAAACAAGAAATTAGGACCTAAGTTGTTAGCTTTTTGAGAGCTAAATACCGATACCGATTTTCGAACTTGAACTCGTGACTATAAAGTTGAAATGGATTATGGTATAAAGCAAATCATCCAAAACAAGTGAAAAATACTTCAGATTAAAAGTTATTCCCACATTATTTTCTTTTCAATAATTTAGCAAAAACGGCATTTTTTAAATTTTATTACAAAAATGTGATACTTTCGGAACAAATTATTAAAGGGATAAAAATTTTGTCTTTATTGGACAAATTTGAATTATTGAATGGTACCTTTGGTTTTTAACGGGAGAGGCAGGTGGCGTCTTTACACCATACATTTTTTATATTCTTTAGCAAAAATTTGATTTAAAAAAAAAATAATAATAATACAAAGGGGGAGATTCAAATACAAATTAATCTTACAAAATTCCAAAATATCATTGATTAAAAAAAACATGAATAAAATTTCGGTTTCGTTTCTATAAGTAACATGTACATATCAATGTAGAAAAAAATATATAACATAGTAGTTGTTGTAGCTGTAGATTTAAATTTCAAAATAAAAAACAAAAAATCAAATAGTTATTCAAAACAGACCTTAATGTCTAAAAGTGAACATTTGAAAATTTATGAACTAAAATAAAATAAATTTGAAAGTTAAAGAACCAAAACAAGTTTTAAAAAAAAAATCAAATGGTTATCCAATGTGGGCTTAAAAAAATAACTTGAATTTAATGTAAATTATAAACCTGCTGCAAAAAACATTCAACATAGAGAAAAACAGGTACATGAAAAAGACATAAAAAACTGAATCAACAGGAATTAAATTTTAAAACTGAAATAAGAAGTTCAACAGTTGTCCCCACAGCGATTTTCCAGTTACAAGCTTTCATAAACATACTGACTTATCATAGTCATAAATGCTCATCAGAATATTTGATTTATTTGGTGGCAGAGAACAAATAACTCCAAAAACGAGCAGATTCAAAGGGATGAAATTTTTGGGGCAACAATGTCAAGTAATCCCTTTGGATTATCCACATGAACCCAGTGGCCAGAATTGGGAAGAACATGAACAGAAACCTGTCCTCTATGTTCCTCTGATCCCTTGCTGGAGAGGCTTTCAAGTCGATGGACAACTTCACGACTCCAGCGATCGCTATTTTCTGCCCGAACGACTGCAATCTCCATGTCTTTTGGAGGATGCTCAAGAAGTGACCAGTATGATGTTTCCCTACCAAAATTTAGCTCACAAATCAGAAACAAATCGAGCGGTAGCAGTGTTGTTTTTCTCACTATCTTTATAAAAAGAAGTGGGTTGAGATTGGTTTCTAGTCTACATAAGGGGCATTTTAGTAAATATTTAAGGAAGTTTGTCAGACATTTAGTTATAAATAGAGGGGTTGTTGATATTTTGGTCAATTTGGCATTAGGACTTGCGAAAGGTTCCGAGGCCTAACAAAGCTTGGGTTATCTTGTGTTTTGGTTCCTTTTATAGTGTTATAGAGTTCTTGTTCGTTCGGGTTCTGATCGGATACCTAAAAGAATTGAACATCTGCACAGCTCCTTCAAGATTGAAAGTCCATGTCTCATGCTCCCCAGATTTCTTCAGATTGCTGCCTATCCATTCTGATAATGACCTCGAGAAACCGAGTTCAAGCATGTGATTCACAAGCCACCTGACCATTAAAAAACCTAACCATTTAGCTGCATGAACAAAAACACTTCAAAGAAATATACACCAATGAAGCAAAGTTAAACAAAAGTCAAAACCCAATGACATATTTCAATCAGCAGCTAGAGATTGATGGTGGGGGATAAAGAGAAAGAAACAATACACAGAAAGGGATAATAAGTTTTACTTCCTCGATGGTACTAATGAAGGTAAACCCTGCAAAGTCTTCAAGACTTTCTCCACTTCTCCATCGCTATTTTCGGGCTTCACGTTTCCAGGGACGGAATCAAGCACCCATAGCTGCTCTGCATCAAGGAAATATGAAAAAAGGCAAATGATTCCTTTTATTGTGGAAAGAGTGAAACTTTCCCATCTCGTAGTGTTGAAATCACTGATCTAATCTAATATACCACTTTATAATGAAGAAGCAGAAATAAACTAGATCAAATTATGACAATAACAAAATATAAATTAAATGGATAAACAAAAGAAAAATAGCACAAATATCTTATGTAGTTTGGACAATGCCTACATCACGGGCGAAGGCAAGGGGATTATTTCCACTAGAGTTTTGAAAATGAGATTATGAAAAAAAACACGCACAAGCACTAACCAAATTCCCAATACAAAGTGAAACTTCCCTTTGTTCAGGATCCCACATCGGACGGTGGAGAGACCTCCTAACAATGATAAGATAGATGGACTGCTCCTCTTATTACCAAACACGCATCGAAGCCCATATTATTGAATATGGTACCATATAGCCCAAGTTGATTTAAGATGGATGCTCATACTTTTTAATATGGTATCAGAATCCATTAAATCCAAACGAATATTCAGTCCAATAATGGGATACGATTCAAGATTTGTGAACCGAAAAACGACATTATTTTGAGGGGACATGTTGAGGATCCCACATTGGAAAGGTAGAGAGACCTCCTAACCATTTATAAGATAGATAGACTACCCCTTTAATCACCCATTGGTTATGAAATGAATGGCCATACTATCTAGTACAATAGAGTGAAACTTTCCGACCTTGTAGTAATGTGAAACAGTATGGCCACTCTCATCAGATGCTCAAATGAATCCCTTTTTTTCTTCCAAACATACATCTCGACTATAAAACATATATATATATATATATATATATATATATAATCATTAGCCCACGTTGATTTTAAGATGGATGCTTATACTTTTTAATATGGTATCACGAATATTCGGTCAAATAAAAATGAACTTGAGATACGATTCAAGATTTGTGAACCGAAAAGAGACATTATAAGATAGATGGACTGCCCCTTTTATTACCCATTGGTTTTGAAATGAATGCCCATACTATCTAGTACAATAAAGTGAAACTTTTCCACCTTGTAGTAATGTGAAACAGTATGGCCACTCCAATCAGATGCTAAAATGAATCCTTTTTTTTCTTCCAAACAACATCTAGACTATAAAACATATATATATATATATATATAATCATTATACATTTGGCAAGTGAAAAAGAAATGTTCTAATTCGATAAAAACGAATGTAGTTTTTTTACATGCACAAAACTGGCCAAATGCTAATAAACAACGAGCTTTGTCATCGACTGTTCTGAGAATTCCTCAATCAAATCAACAAACAATTCAGATTTCATTAGCAAGTCCCATTTCTCCATGATGTGTTGAGAATACATGAAAAATTCAGGTTGGTTTTAAAAATAAACATTCAGATTGTTGAATTTAACGTTAAACACAATCTGCTTAAACGAACCTGCTTGGGCAATGAAGCTGAATCTCCATAATCACCACGATTACAGCTCTCGACAAATTGAAGCCCGACCTTCCCGCCCATGGAATGGCCTATGACAACATCTGGCCACGCCCAGCCTTCAGACTCGACCAATTTCGCCAAATCCTTAGCAGCATTCACCAAATCGTGAGGAGAATCAAAACCTTCCACTTCCGCCGACCTCCCATGGTTCCTTAAATCCACAAGCACCACTCTCCATTCTATAATTTGACCACAATCAACACAACAATCGATACAAAGATATGAAAACACAACAATCGATACAAAGATATGAAAACAGATAAAGATAAACAAGAATAGAAAAGAAATAAGAATACACACAAAAATTTACATGGTTCACTAACGTAGTGTTAAGCTAGTCTACGGACAGAGAGGAAGAACAATTTTATTAAGGAAAGGCAATTACAGATACAGAGATTACATAATTAATGTCATAATACGACTAGAGTTTAATTCGAGTTTATATATGCACTCTCATTAGCCCTAATTACATAATCAAAAACAAAATGTTGATACGGAACACATTGCAGCAGATGCGTCATGTGAAATGTGCAATGCGTTTTCGCAACGCCCCCACACCCCACTCGCTCACCGGTCAGCGAGACCTCCGCTTGCTGACCGGGCAACGAGACCCCCCGACTACTAATCGAATGGCCCATCTCAACAAGCACCACTCTCCGTTCTATAATTTGACCACAATCAACACAACCAAACACACTCATCCATCTAATCATAGTCTAAAATTCAAAATTAAAGAGGGGTTTTGAGAAGAACATACCGGTGGAGGAGGAATCGGAAATCCTTGAGAGGAGATTGCGAGAGAAGGACCTCCAATTTCGTCCCGATCCCAATAGGCCGTGAAGAATGAAAGCGGTGGAATCGTAAGGCCGGTCCGGTGAAGATTGGAGCTCTTCGAAGGCTAGGGTTTTCAAGGATCTCAACGAGCGGCCATTGAAGGAGAATCCCGGCGAGTTGAGGATTCGAGAGACGAGGCGGCCGCCGGAGTTGTTTCTGAAAATTCCGGCCATTTTCAACCGGAAGAGAAAACCTTTGTCCAGAAATTAATCTGTTGGAAGGGTATAAAAGGGAGATGTGGGGGATTGAATGTTAGGTTTCAATCTATACGTCGTCGTATAATTAAATTATTGACATAAAAACTGTCTAATTATTGATAATCTTGTAAGTAAATATAATTTTTAAAATAAATAATTTGCTTTACTTCTAATTTCTTGCTCAAGTGGGAGAGGAGTATAACCGTTTTCAAATAAATGTTATTCCATGAAATAATTTTTTTTTAAAAGTGTAGTTTACTTCTAATTTTCTGTTCAAGTTTATTTCATTTTCATTAATGTATTTTTTCTCCACAAAATAAATTTATGATTTTGAGTTCACATTTGTTAAGATTAAAAGTGTAATTGAACTAAAGGAAAAAGAAGAAAAAGAAAAGAAAAGAAAGATTGAGAGTGTCATAAAATTTAGTGTAAGAATTCCATATACCAATGATCTAAACTGGCAACATAGGTTCACAAAACTTTTAGCTGGCCACACCATTGACTTACAATCACTTTTTTTTTTAGAAAATAATTCAACACTAATTGCTTTCTATGATTTATAAAACGGTTAATATTAACTCATAAGAGTAGTAATTCAATGGTATGAGTGTATGTTAACTCATAAGAGTAATAATTTAATGGTATGAGTGTATTTTTAATGATCATGAAGTTTTGGATTTGAATCTCACACTCCCAATTCTTTTAAGGGAAATTGCACTGACTAGCTACTTTTAGAAAATTATTTGCAATTCTCCGCAAATGTAAAAGTATTTGCAAAACTATTTATCTGTTTTAAATTAAATAAATAATTTTTTTTAAAAGACCATCCTATCCCCAGTGAGATTACCGTATATCTTTATTGAATTATCAAGACAGTTATTTATTCCTTCCCACCTTCAATTATTCACCAATTTTGAAAACATTATATACACACATGCCAAGTACTTCAATTTTTTTTTTTTTGAGAAACTTCAATTAATATAAACATTTTGAATGATAATTCATATGTATTTATCAATCATACGCATTCCTATCTAAATATTAATGTATTAAAGTTTAGAATTATGATTATTTTTTTAATATTGTATTATCACAAATTTTTTTAATTAAAAAAGTCATATTTTTAAATAATACAAATAAATCTCAAGTTTATGAATTAATACACATATGTGAGATAAATGCATATAAATAGAGAAAAATATCTTACTCGTGAAATACTATATTAATTCGACATTTATATCCCAACAAAAATAATGCAGTACTTATACTTAACATGGTAGATACCACAAAAAGAACAATAATCTATAAACATTATTTATTTAAAACTCGTATTTATTTATTAATATGTGACTATTGATATTTTGCACTTCAATGTATTTGAATAATTAAATCATAATTCATTTTCATCAATCTCTTCTAATTTTAAAAAGTTTTTTTTTTTCGAGAAATAGTTTTTAAAAAATTAAATTGTAATGGATGAGTTCTACTTACAAAATAATTAAAAATATAGGTAAATTTTAAAGTATTCGTATTTACTTATTAATAATCGTATTATCATTAATACTACATTATAAATACTTATTAATATTCTTATTAATCATTAATACTGTATTTATAAATACTTATTAATATTCGTATTAATTATTAATATTGTATTATAAATACTTATTAGTATCCATATTTATACCAATATTAATGACTAATATTGTATTATACATACTTATTAATGCTTGTATTAATAATTAATACTGTATTATAAATATTTATTAATGTCTGTATTAATCATTAATATTGTATTATAAATATTTATTAGTACATGTATTAATCATTAATATTGTATTATAATTTCCTAAAAAAAATACTGTATTATAAATATTTATTAGTACATGTATTAATTATTAATACGTTTTAATAGTGTATTATAATACTCATTAATACTATACTATAAGAAAATATTTGATAATACTCGTTAGTACAAATGACTACATTTTTTATTTTTTAAAATGGATCGTGTTTTTAATTATTTTAATAGTGTATTATAATACTCACAAAATTATTGTTAAATAATTAATTAATAATATAAATAAATATAAAATTTGATAAATTAATACTCATGTATGAGATAAATACATCTTAATTGTAAAATATGGTACTAATTAGCTATTTATACTCACGTACAAAAATATAGTATGTATGCAAAACATGATAAATAACACAAAAATAACAAAAATGTATAAATCCTTATTTATCTAAAATTCGTATTTATTTATGGAAAATTGTAATAGATAATCTATTCTAACCATTATTAATATCAATGACTATGATTGTTAATTAATTAATTATTTATTTTTTTGTCTAGAATTGTAATTTTTTTTTCAATTTCACCAATTCCTAAAAAAACGTATTTACTTATTTATTTGAAAATTAGAAACTCGTATTTATTTATTAATATATGAAGTTTTTAAGTATATTGACAAAATCAAAACAATTACCTACAAATGAATAAATAAATAAAAACTTGTATCAAATTAAAAAAAAAAAAACTCTTTAAAACCCCACGATTTTGGGAGATTTGTTAGAGGCTGAAATATCGCAGTTGAAAAAATCCACATTTATTTTAAAATGTTAATTTAAAACAGGGGTATTTGTGTCTTTTTCCTATAAATGAAACTCTTTATTTAAAGTCGGTGATTACTTTTGCTAAAGTTTATTAATATGACTATTATTGTAAATATTTTCTATATTTAACTTACTTCTGCTAACCGCGCATCTTTTAATTAAAAAAAAGATTAATATTAAAAGAAAAAAGCTATTAGAAATAAATGAATAAACAATTTATCTAAGTTAGTCTAAACAAATTTCCTACAACCACTCCGCCTAACCTATTTAAGAATCTTCGCTCTATCCAAATATGCCCTCAAACAAGGTCTTATTTCACATAATCCACTAGGTGATTTTATTTAAGGTTGTTCAGTCGTAGACTGAGAATGAAAGTCATGCGATTATTAGTCTGTTGAAAAAGACGGTGAGGTTTGTCAGAGTTACAATCGACTGCTTGTGTGTAAGGGTCTATGGTAAAGGGTAGCAGGGCGGGCAAGACACGTATCAGAGGACAAGATCAGATAGATCTTGCGCATAGAGATCGAGATCTCTAAAACTGGCAAGCATGCAAGGTTAGTGAATCGGGTTTCAAGGGTTCTCTCAGACCGACCATGAACTAAATTCATTACTCGAACAAATTTGGTATGTGGCCCATCCAATCGGGTTGGGTGAACCGATTCTATTTTTGGACCAAATCGACTGCTTATCTGATCGGTTGGGTTTCTAAGTCGATTTTCGAGGTTATCTAACGTTCCTCTTTTTCCTTTTTTTCACTTGGTTGTGGAAGCGATTTTTAGGGTTTTGGTTGCAGCTTTCATAATTATGTTGGGCTAAAATCTTTGTGATTTGTTTGTTTATTTTCCTAGTCTATTATATTTGTCGTGTCTATACTAGGTTTAGTGTGTGTGAGCCATGTGTAGGCAGAAGAGCTTTTTTGTTGGTGCACCTTTGGGGGGAATTGGTCGACAATGGAAGTTCTTTTTAGCAGTTTGAATAGTATGTGGTCATTATAAGGGGGTGTTCGTTGGCATATTTAGGTTAAGGAGTTATATTTAATAATTAAAAATTGGAAGTTGTGTCAAAAATTCGCTTGGATGTAATTTTTGTGCAGAAGAGTTAGAGTCAAAACATTGTTTGGATGTAGATTTAAAATGAGTAGTTATTTCTAATAGTTAAAAAAGAAATTATTAAAAATGAGTGGTTAAAGATAAATTATTTTGATTGATTTGAAAAAAAATGATTAAAAATGAGTGGTTAGAAATGATTAAAAATGAGTTGTTAAAGATAAGTTATTTTGATCGATTTGAAAAAAATTATTAAAAATGAGTGGTTAGAAATTATTGAATAATTATAAATGAATGATTATTTTTAAAAGTAAAAATGAGAAGAAATTAGTAAAAACTCGTGTGGATGTTGATTTAATAAATCATAAACCTAAATCTTTTCTAAATATGTCAAGCAAATAGCCCCTAATATAGTTGATAATTATATATTAAGAATTTGGCAAAATATTAACAAAGAAAAGATTTGACAAAATATTCTTACATTGAAAAACGTAAGAATGGAGTATGCTCCAAACTCTTTTAAATACGACACCAAATGGGCTAGTGAGCCAAAACAAAAACATATAAAATCTAATTTAAAACGGAGAAATACTTCGATAATTACCAGTAAATATCTAGTAAAAATTTACCTCCATTTGTGAGGTATATAAAAAATGCATAAAAAAATATTAAAAAAAAACGATAATTTTACTAATCATACTATTTTAAAATGTGGGTTAAGAGGAAAATCATTTTTTGAAAATTTTACCATTAAGTTATATTCTAAATTACAAACATGTTATTTATTGGAATATAAAAAAAATTAAATGCAAATAATGTAGAAAATATTTACAATATCATTTAGATTTTCATCCGTAAAAATAAGATATTTTTATCAAATCTCATAGATTTTATAACTAAGTTAGAAGATAAGATATTTCAACAATCAAATAAAAATATTTTCAATATCATTTAAATTTTCATCATCTTTATAACCTAGAAAATAAAATATTTTTACCAAATCTCATAGATTTTTTCACATTTTATATTATAATTAAAATAATAAATTGAATTTTCCAAACCTATAAATAGTTATCTACATTTTGTTTACGAGAACTGTTTGCTTAAATTTACTTTTTTTTGTTTTTTGTTTTATACTAATTTATCTTATTGTTGGATTATTTACTTTAACTTTCATCTATTTTTGTTTAGTTGCAATAATTTTTGTAGGATCTTTTTTTGCATAATTGTTGCGTTTAAAAAAAAAAGACTTGGAGATCTTGAAACAAATGTTTGAAGACCGAGGCTACAATGCATGAATTCTTTAGTTTCAAAAGTTTTGTAACAATGATTTTCTACTATATATATATAGTTCTCTACTCTATATTTTGTTTAGAAACACATTTGAAACTTTCTCTTTGCTTGTTGTTATTTTTCTTGGTTTCTTTTTGTTTTATAATAAAAATTTAGTCATCTTATTTTTGTTGGATTATTTAACTTTCATCTAACTTTTCTTTTGTTGCAATAATTTTTGTAGGGATCTTTTGTTGATGTGATTTTTTTTTGAAGAATGATATTATCATTTGAACTTAAAGGTAAGTTCATAGATGTATACTAATAAATATATTTAGCTTATTTATATTTATAATTATAATTATGATATGACTCTTATAAATTTTATAATTCAATAGTAATTGGTCTATTAATAGATAAATTGAGAAAAAAACTGAACAGTATCGATTTTTAAAAATCAGAGATAAAATTTAATTTTAATGTCATAAATCTTATTAATTTTTTTCAAAATAATAATACTTATTATTTTTTAAACTCAAAATAAAAAATTAATTGTTTTTTAACATAAATGCGAATTTTAATAAATTTAATTAACGTGAAAAAATAGTTATAAAATTCAATATTATATTGAAAAATATTATATAAAAGGTGATTATCAAACTATATGGTTTTTTTTTAGTTCAATCACAATTGGAAAGAAACAAATTTGAATGGTTTTTCTTAGAACTACAATTGGAAAGAATCAGATTCAAATTTATGATATCATGTAAATACACTAAAGCTTTATTTATTTGAACTACAATTGACAAGAAACATATTCAAATTCATGATCTCGCCTAATACACTATAGCCACAGAACTACTCAAATTAATATTTTGAAATACAAACATTAAAATTTCTTTTCAAGAACATAATTAAAACAAAACACATTTTTTGTTAAAAAGAAAAACATAAATGGAAGAAAAATATATTAAGAAAGCCAATCGAATTTCACTCAACATACAATTATAGTATGTTTCAAAAAAGAAAACATAGAATTACAGTCAAGTTTAACGAGGATAAATTTTAAGTTAAAAGTATTATTTTGATACTAGAAAAGGTCATCACAATGTATTTTTTTAGCTTTGCAGCAAATTTATTAAGTGGCCAAGGCCATTATTTTTATTCATATATTTTTTTTAATCTATGAGTGTCTAGCATAGGAGAGATAATAAAATAATGGTTAAAATACCATTTTAGTCTCTCAACCTTGAGATTTGTTATATTTTGACCCCTAAACTCTTAAATATCTAATTTTAGTCATCAACTTTGTTATTTATCCAATTTTGACCACTCAACTTATACAATTTTCAAATTTGGCCCTTAGACTATCAATTTTTTTTTTAAAATGGTCCATTTAGTCAAATGAATTTTTTCTCACTCCTAAATTATTTTCTCCCTCTTCCATTTTTCATAATTTCTTTCACTAGAAATTTTACCTCTCTTCAACCCATCTCTTTTCCTCCCTTTGCCTTTTCTTTTTCTTCTTTAATTCTCTTTCTTTTTCTTCTTGGATTTATGGTAGACTATAAATTTTGAAAACAAAAATTGATAAATCAAAGTAAAAAAATGATTATTTAGAAAAATCATTTCATGTTAAAAATTTTGACGAAGTAAATTGAAGGAAGAGAGAATAAGAGAAAAAGAGAAGGAAATAAGACCAGAGAAATGGATTTAAAAGAGATAAAACTTTTAGAAGGAGAAATGATGAAAGATAGAAGAGAGAGAAAATAATTTAAGAGTAAAAAAAATTCATTAGACTAAATGGCCATTTTTTAACTTACTTGATAGTCTAAGGACTAAACTTTGACATTTGAAAGTCGAGGGCCAAAATTAGACAAACAACAAAGTTAAATGACCAAAATTGAGGGCCAAAATTGTACAAACAACAAATTCATTTTCTCTCTTACATCTTTCATCATTTCAAAATGACGAGAGAAACAAAATGGTATTTTAACCTTAAACTATTTTCAACTCTGATTTCTCACCGATTTTATTTCACACTTGCTCAAAATCCAAGTTCAAGAGATTTCTCAAAATATGGGAGTCCAAATAAAGCATCGTTGATTTACGTTTAAGTTTCGAATACAGAAAATGACCCGAGACATTAAAATTTAACGAGTAAGATTTGAATTTTAGAACATCAACCTCATACCAGGAACAGAAAGAGAAGTCATATGCTAATGAGTTTTGAATACCACTTACATTATGAGATAAGAAGATCCTTTTCCCCTGCTCTTTCTTCAACCAACAAACCATGGAAATTCTTCATTTCCTTTCTTCTGTCATGATAAAAATACATTGTTCCGATTGCTGCATACACGTCGATACTACGCTACGAGTGTGTCAAAAGTTAATACCGAAATCTTTAGTCTTTAACCGATGCCCGTAGCATTTTCACATCATGGATGGGTCTGTATGAGAAGAAATCAAAATTGAGTCAGATGCATAACTCCTGATGATAATATTATCTCCCAACACTTAAAAAGTTAAAACTAGCATAAGTATGCTGGGCTTCCTCAATGATAAAAATTTTGCAATTATATATGATTTAACCCCTAATGTTTAGTTCGTTTTGCAAGTTTCTCCATAATCTTTTGAAAGATCTAATTCCATCCTTGATACATTATGCACGGACTCTCCTCAAGTCCTCGCTATATGATAATTCAGTGGAATAGCATAAAAAAAGAAACACCATTTTTAAGTTCACACTTCATTCTTTCAAACAGATTAAGGGGATAATCTTCTTATTCTAGATACCTACAAATGAATCATTTTGAGTTTTTGAAGCTCCACAATACCGTGGTGAATAAAAGGATAGAATTTTTTTTGGAATTCGGAGAGATTCGAGCCCTCTTGGTCAAAGGGTCATATATTAATCCAGTTAAGAGGTCATAGGTCCAGTTGAGTTTTCCTCTAGTGGGCAGTAAAAGGATAGCAAAATAACATGGAATAGTCCTTTCTAGCCAATATCCTAGGGACTCACTGTTGAATAATATCCAGATTCTCCATTTAATCACATATTTGGAGGAAAGTTTCTTGTCATACGAAACAGGAAGGTTTTGGAAATCTAAAAAATAGGAACCTATATCTTATCTCAGAGAGGAGTTTGTAGTTTCTATATGTACTTAAGTGGATTACTCTTTGTCTAATAATATAATTAAATTTACACCAATCCATAAGCTTAAGTTTTTGGGTTGATTGATGATGTAATATAATTCAACATCGTATCAAAGCAAGATGTCATATGTTCAAGTTCCTATCAAATCGTTTTCATCTCTAATTAATATTGATTTCTAGGCACTCTCAAATTATTAAGCCCACAAGTAAGAGAGAATGTCGATTGATATAATTAAATTTAACCCAACCCAACTCATCTACTAAAATTTTTGGGTCAATGGGTGATTTAACATCATTCAACACTCTGATGTGGAAGGTGTGAATATATATGGGTGGCAGGATCGAGATTTATGACTTTAAGAGAGATTACCATAAAGTAATGGAAGATTGATGAGTAGAAAATACCAAAACTTGAACTTGAACTTTAGGAGATTTAGAATGAACAGTTTAAAGACCATCGAATAACTTATTTGATACGAAATGGTGAGCTTTAAACCCTAGGGGTCCAATACTTAACTTTCCTTTTAATCACGTCCCCCTTTCTCTTCCGATTTAGAATTCCCCTCTACTTTTTTTTAAAACAATGGTAACCACGCCCGTTCCTAGGCCAGACACCGAGAGACATCGAAGGAGTAATGTCACAGATGAGTCTCGAACCTGGGACCTTGAGGGGAGCATAATTTCAAAACTCAAGTCTTCAACTACTGTGCCACCCCTTGGGCACTATTTTACAACTTTCCCCCTTTCTCTTCCGATTTAGAATTCCCCTCTATTTAATCACTACTATTTTACAAAATTATACGGCACCAAAAAACAAGTTTACAAAGGGAACCCCTTAAAAGAAGCTCAAATCAAGAAAAATGAGGCCTAACATGTAACAAATAATTGCAAAAAAATAAAAAGTAGCATTATTTTCGAGATCTTTCGTGCAATAGTTCTTACAAGTACTACTACTAAATGCATTTATACTTTTTTTAAATAAAACCTGGTCATCCAAGCACTCTTAGAACCCCTTTGCTAATTGAAATTCTTTCATGTAAACTTCATATCTGGCAGGTGGATAACTTATCTACCTTTTTTTTTGGTAATCCTTCTTTTCATGAAGTAGAAATTATATCTATTTTAAAAATAAAATGTTTCTCTTAGCCTCTTAGGGATTGCAATATCAAAGAGTTTAGTGATTAACAAGCTTTACTGATCCAGAGGCAATGGAGATCTAGTTTTCTACTGTCAAAGTACCAGAAATACGGAGATATATATCAAAAGAAGGCATACCTATCATTGTTATCAGTTTGAACACTGCCAAGCCGTTTGATTATTTCCATTCCCCTACAAACCCGTCCAAAGATGGAGTGCTTCCCTGGACGTAGAGAAGAATGGATTAAAGAAATATTAGTATTCAACAAACTTTCAGGAGTTCAAATTTATTAAAATCTCAACGAAAAAGATTGCATTGGACAAATCAAGTAAGTGATGCATTAAAGGCTTAAATACAAGTCCAAAGACCTACAAACAGTGAGGCGTTAAAAAGTATTTAAAGTTGGCACAGCACAATAATACTTCATTCTTCCTAACTCGAGAACTTCAAAATGTTCTTGCTACCCAGTACCCATAACTTGGATTTTTCTATGATTCTCCCTGAGACCCACATTCCCACTTAGTTCATGTAGAATCTCATTCTCAAATTCGAAAAAGAGATCTTAACTGTTTATTTTCTTCGTTACTCGATTGAAGCAAACCATTTCATGCCATTTTCTCTTTGGTATGCACATTAATCGATTGACACAACATTTAAAAGAGTATGAAGGAGAACAACTAGAAAAGAGCTTACCATCCAGGGATGGACAAGGAGCAAGAGTGATAAAGAACTGGCTTCCGTTTGTATCAGGACCAGCATTTGCCATTGATAGAATACCAGCTCCTGTATGCTTCAACTCTGGTTTAATTTCATCCTCAAACTTCTTACTGAACATAGGTTAAAAAAACCCAATTACTATCAATGAATACTCAATGTGTATAAACTTCTTACAGAATTCAACTCAAGTACAAAACTATTTGAAGTCAGCATGAGAGCCACATGATAAAATGAAGAACAATTTATTAAAAAAAAATGCCCCGTTTGATAACCATTTGGTTTTTTATTTTTTATTTTTGAAATTTAAGCTTATTCTTACTTAAATTTCCTAAAATATGCTTCTGATAGAATCTACCACACTATTTTATTAATCTATGATAAAACCTCTCGAGAGAATCTCTCAAAGAGCCGCAATACAATAATGATAATTCAATAAATGAAAAGAGTAGCCTATGCCTTCGTATTTATAGCAAACCTAGGATTTAACCTAATTTTGGAAATAACTCTATTTAGGCCCATAAGCCCAATACAACCTAAATTCGCATAATAAAAATATATTAAAATAGTAAATAACTCATTCTTCACTTCTTGCTCCGCCTCGAATAAACTTTCAATGTTTCCGGGATCGTATCAATTTCATGTATCATCTTTCATTAAGAAAACATGTTAATGCTAGCCAAATTTTTAAAACAAAAACAATCTTTTGGAAGCCAAATTTTAGTTTAGTTTCTAAAAATATATGTAAAATGTAAGAAAAAAAGTAATATCAGGGTAGTTGTAGGCTTAGATTTCAAAAACCAAAAACCAAAAACTAAAAAGAAATGCCCCGTTTGATAACCATTTGGTTTTTTATTTTTGCTTTTTGAAATTTAAGCTTATTTTTACTTAAATTTCCTAAAATATGTTTCATTTTTCCTACAATATATCATCCTTCTTTAAGAAAATATGTGAATGCTTAGTGGTTAAAGATTTGGGCTTTGAAGGTATGCTCCCCTCAAAGTCCCAAGTTCAAGACTCCGCTGTGACATTACTCCTTCAATGTCTCCCGGTTGCCTAGCCTAGGGACGGGCATGGTTACCCTTGTTTCACAAAAAAAAAAGTGAATGCTAACCAAATTTTTAAAACAAAAACAAGCTTTTGGAAGCCAAATTTTGGTTTAGTTTCTAAAAATATATGTAAAATGTAAGAAAAAAAGTAAGATCAGTGTAGTTGTAGGCTTATATTTCAAAAACCAAAAACCAAAAACCAAAAACCAAAAACTAAAAACATTTGATCAAACGGGTGTAAGCTAATGATAGAGAGTGAACTAATACATACCCATAAATAGATTCCCCACCCCGTCCAGTTCCAGTGGGATCTCCACCTTGAACCACAAAATCCTACACAAATAACCAAAACCCATATTGTAAAAACTAAAAAGACTGCACAGCCTTCAAAAGATAAACAACTACTTCACCTTAATAATGCGGTGAAATTTGACATTGTCGTAATAACCTCGCCGCGAAAGCTCAATGAAGTTCCTACACGTTCTGGGAGCGTGTTTGTAGTAAAGCTAAAATCAAACACAATCGATTATAAGTTTAATTTGTTCTTGTGTAGGTCGAATCGAAATCTACAACCAAGCAACTGGAAACAGAAAAGATCAAATCCAGGTTGGAAGAAGAAGAAACAGTACCTCAATGGTGAAAGATCCCATGGAAGTCTCCAGAGTCACCTCCGGCGGCCCTCCTTCGGCGCTTGCCCACATCGCCGCCGCACTCCAAATCTTTAGCCTCCGAACAAAAAATGAACAGAGATGAAGAAAAATGGACTTTATGTGGACTTCACATGAGCCAGGCCCAATCTAGCTCACTCATTTTATTTTGGGTAAATTAGGGAAATGGTTACGTTGAACCAAATTTATATTAAATAAGAGATTTAAAATAAATGTTTAAATTCAAAATTTTTAATTTTTTTAAAATAATTAAATATATTGCAATTGGGGCACGTACTCTTATATACATTTTTTTTAGTTAATTAATTTTATTTAGATTTTTTTAATAACCACTTAAAAATCAAATTTACACTTGATTATCTAATAACCACCCAATTTAATTTTTGTTTTGAAAAATAACAAGTAAATATCTTTGATAAAAAGATCTTGATTTTTTAATTTATAATTTTGAAAAATCAACAAACGAATGAATCAATTAAAAAATTTATTATTATTTTTAAACTTGTAAAACTATTTCAAGGTTTATTAAGAAATTAGGTGGGTCCACTTATATCTTCTTATATCTTGAAATGTAAATGCACAATAATGGCAATAAGAATGGAGAAAAACTTGCCTCCTTAAAACGGGTATGTGGCATCATTTGGTGCCACAATTTTTTTTTTTAATTTTGAAAATAGTATTGTTTAAAGAAAAAATTTGTGGCACCAAATGGTGCCGCATATCCCTTTTAAGGAGGGCTTGCCTCCTTAGCTAAGGAGGCAAGTTTTTCTCATAAGAATAACACTTGAATTAACAAAAGAAATCAACATACATGTGCGTGACCCGCTGTCTATGTCCGTTGTAGAATGTACTTTGGTGGAAGCAAATGTATGAAGAGTAAAACTCCCCTACAATTTGATGACGTGGCACCATTGGTGCCACATAAATTCTTTTATATTTTATTTTTTTCATTTATGAGATGATTTTTTGTGTCACCCAATAGTACCACATACTCAAATTGTAGGACTCCCCTACATATTGAGAGTTTTACTCATGTATGAATATGTGCACTTAATCCAAAGATTGAGAAACTAAACACATGTTCCACCATACATATTCTTTCATACTAATATATTATATATTGGCATGTATAATAGTATTGTAACACCCTAGTTAATTCTAAAATCATTTAAGTGTTTTTAATGAATTTATTTTTATAATATTATAACACTCTAGATAATTTTTAAGTATAGTTAGTGTTTTATTGAATATGCTAATAAATCTCAAACTAATTATATTATTTAATGCTCCATGAGATTTAAACTATGAGTCACCTTATAAGTTATTTAGAAATTTATAGTAATAAAAGCTAAAATGCAAAAGTTATTTTGGGTTATGAAATTTGGAGTTTTAAAGTTAAATTAGGGTTTATGGAATAACTGGAAAGAATGTTTTATTTATGTATTTTTTTATTTGGCCACTTTTTCTCTCTCTTCTTCATCCAACCCCAACAGCCACCACCACCACCTAAAACCCACTCATTCCTTCTCAGTTTCACGGAGTTAGAGAGCTCTGTTTGAGATTCCGAGACCAGATCTGTGCTCAGGGAGTCGAGATCTTCAAAACATGGTAAGATTTGTTGGTTTTCATGGAGTTTTCCAGCGAGAGGGCTTTGAAACCCGTTTCTTCTTTCGTAGTTTCCCGGAGTTAGAGAGATCCGTTTGCGATTCCGAGACCAGATCCGTGCTCAGGGAGTCGAGAGCTTCGAAACAAGGTAAGATTTTTTGGTTTTCATGGAGTTTTCCGGCGATAGGGTTTTGAAACCTGTTTCTTCTTTTGTAGTTTCCAGGAGCTAGAGAAGTTCGTTTGCAAATCCGAGACCCGTTCCTTGATCCTGAGTTCATTTCCAGGCAGTAGCTTCCCCTCGTTCTCGTGATGTTAACCTCCTTTGTGGCTTGTTTATATTGTCCATAACGAACGCTCGACGTTGTTTTGTGTTTAGGTGCTCTCGGATTTCATCGTTTCGGGTCGCCGCTTAGCTCGTGGGTTCCCGTGGTGTTTCAGTCGAGTCGTCGGAAAGATAAGGAGCTTCATTATGATTCGTGTTTGTGGTTATAGCATGTGAATAGTGGCATGATAGGATTTACGGGAATTGAAGGTTGGATGACTTGTCGCATGTATGCCAGTGTTGTGATTCACTGCTTGATCTTATTCCACTCTTGGTTTCATATAGTTGTTTTGTGTAGCTCGTAAACTGTTAAATCTTTATTAATGTGTATTTTGTGATCATATCATCATTTGCCCAATGTGTATCTCTGCTCGTATATGCGATAAACTGTTTATCTGTTTAACTTGATGATTGACCGAATCGCCTTGGGTTTATGCACGTTTTATGTTATTGACTCCATCCATGTTTAACTGTTCACGTGCTGCCATGGTTATGCTCGGTTTCTCTGTTCGTTACCTAAAGGGTTGTCAGTATGTTGTTTTGGCGTTAGAATAGCTAGGACTGGTTACTGTGTTGACCACCTAGAAGAGCAGATAGCTCACACATTTTAGGGCTCGAGATTGCATGATTGATATCTTGTTGTTGTTATGACTCGCTAGTGCCCTTTAGGAACCTAGTGAGGATGTGGATCCTCTTTGCTTCGAGACACGTGGTTGGGTTGCTTAAACCTACAGGTTTATATTTGCATCCAACCAAGGGGTCGGATCTCATCCACGTGTCACCTTGTATGCGGAACAATGGGTTCCTTGGTTGTTGAGCACACGTTGCGGGTCGCACCAACACTCGGGTGGGAATGGGTGCACTTGCCTATGCTAGGCTAGATCTCGTGTGACTCTAGTGCTAGTTATTATCTCTCTGTGTGTACTTGTGGAACCTCATATGTTGTGTGCATGGTTCCACAAAGTTACCTTCCTAGTACGTTGGAAGGGGGGCCAGTCATGTCGTGCTTGTCCCTGAGACTACTGGAAGAGGC
Source organism: Sicyos edulis (assembly GCA_036507275.1). Taxonomy (NCBI): domain Eukaryota; kingdom Viridiplantae; phylum Streptophyta; class Magnoliopsida; order Cucurbitales; family Cucurbitaceae; genus Sicyos; species Sicyos edulis. The sequence continues at coordinate 42,569,053 of CM071847.1, read as the reverse complement.
CACTGAGATAGATGAAGGCGTGGAGGAATGCCTGTCGGTGAGCCTGCATGCATTAGTGGGGATGTTGTCTGCAGGCAGGTCGGTCCTCCCGCATGCTAGGGGTTAGTAGTTGGCGCCCCGAGCCCGAGATTTAGGAACCCTGCAGTTTTCCTTTACTCTTGGCTCTCCCTGGCAGGGTCAGGTGATTTTGACTCGACATTGTGTATGCCCTGGCTGACACAACTCGTGTGTCGTTGTCCAGACCCGAGGTTTAGGAATGTTGTGTGTTCCCCTCACTCGTGGTCCTCCCCGACAGGGTCGGGTGATTCTCTTGGCATTGTGTATGCCCTTTTTTACATGACTTGTGTGTCGTACTCTCGACTCGAGGTTTAGGGATGTTGTGTGTTCCCCTCATTCGTGGTCCTCCCCGACAGGGTCGGGTGACTTATTGGTGGGTCCCTGGCGAAAGCCAGGCTACCCCGAGACATTAGAGTATGTCTCCGCGAGCACAACGTTATGGGTCCTTGGTAGAGGTCAGGCTACCCGAGGCATGCCTCCGCTGGTGCACTTTGGTGGGTCCCTGACAGAGGTCAGGCTACCCCCGAGATAATGGTGATTTCCCCTTAGGCCACTGTATGAGACGTGTCCGACCCGAGGTTTGGGGAACTTGTGTGTTCTCTTCCCTCAGGGTCTTTGCTCTAACCTTGGTCAGATAATTGTTCGACATTTAGCCGTAACTTGCTCACTGTAAGCATGTCGGTATTTGACATTGTTTGCTCGTGACCAGCATGAGGGCCGACCACACGTGAGCGAGGCATTTAGCTTCAGTTGTCGTATCTTCTAACTTTTTTTCTGTTTACATGCTTAACCCCATGGTGGGGCTTTTTACTGGGTATATTTCGATATACTCACCCCTTACATTTTCAGGTACTGGTCCATTCTGAGGTGGCTAGGCTGGGAGATGGATCGATCATGGACACGGTGTCGACATTTCTTTTCTGCATCGTTTACTTGTGTTAAACCATATGTTTTTACGTTTTAAACTCTTTTGAACCGTATTTGTTTTGAACTATCGGGATCTCGAACTTTGTATGTTTTCGAACTATTAGCACTGTTTCATGTTTTATGAGATTTGTTGGAAAAACGCATGTGATCAACAAATTAGTTTTGGGGATTTTAATATGCATGCACTCATAACACCCCAATAGAGTATTTTAGGAAGTTGGGTCGTTACAAGTACAATTTTTTCCATACTACATATTGTTGCTTGAAAATCCATTATATATTCATGTACATCATCATCTTTCTTCCATTGTTATAATTTTACATATTTTAGACTCTGCTTTGTACAAGAAGATGTTGGACATTTTAAAACTTTTGTATTGTACATTTATGTGTATACACGTACAATTTTCTATCTAGATGCAATATTTCTTGCATATGCAACTTGAAAAATTATTGTACATTCATTATATGTAAAGACCCGACCCAATCTAGGGTCTAAACCTAAGTCCTTAACTCACAATGCATGAAAATAATATTCGCAATCTCGGGCATGTAAATTTAAAACAAAACTCCTTTAAAACAACTCGGAAGAACAAGGTTATAAGAGATAAATTCATTAAAACAGTCTTAGGGTACCCTAAAGTCAAAACATAAAAACTCGATAAAACAGGTTCCATTTATCACGCCCTTAAATAGTTCATGCAGAAAGAAGAAATTTAGACGACTCTAAATAGAATAATGCAAATGGGTCCCATGGTCGTCTCTCACTGCTCGATCACCCATCTCGATACAATCTCGTAGTACCCGTGGTATTCCACAGTGGAAAGGGTGAGTTTTGCAACTCATGAAGGATTCCCACCTCGGGGTAAAGACATGCATCAGGTCAAAAGCATCACGAACATGCAAGATAGCAACATAATCAAGGGGTCCACAAAACCCGAGCTCCTGGGCGAAAAAGGTTAGGAACCATGTCCAAGATCCACGCCACGCAGAGCGGTCTGAGGCCACAAACTAAAGACCTAAAGGCCAATAGAGACCACAAATCTCTAAGTCAATCTGGGATACCTGCTCCAGGCCGAGGGATCCTGCGAGTAGAGAAGCCTGGTAGCTAAGGGACCACAAATCCCACAGGTCTCATACTCACGGTGAGGGTGGATCCAGCACGCTCACCAAAGGGCCACAAACCCAACCACATACCTGGAGAGCACCCTAGGCTTCTAGTAAAATGCCGACAGGGCCGTGAGCCTGGTGGGCCAACCATCCACGGGAACCCGACGGTAAGGGACCACAAATCCCCCACGAGAACGTGCCGGCCACAAACCATGCACATCCGCTTACTAGTATCCTCTATCCGGTCTCCGTGTCTCGTTTGCGTCCAAACGAAGCACCAAGCCGTGCATCAAACATCACGCAAGCCCCCAATGGGACATAAGGACTGTCATGCAAGACCGACCCTATCAATCAACATACAGTAGTTCACGCATATCCATATAATCAACATAATCTACATGCTTGCCTTAACATGATATCAATCATATATTGCATGTTCTCAGTATAATCAATACAAGCACAAACAACACAGATTATGCCACATCAAACACGTAAGTGAATACAGTCAATCCAACACATGTAATAGCCACAGGCCTCGAGAAGGGGGTAATGGGTCCCTTACCTCTGAATCTCCCAAACAACACTTCAGAATATACTAGAAGCCTCCAGATGCCAAAACACAACTCCGAGCCCTGAAACAAGAAAACTGGTCAAAACTAGCACCTTAGACCATCAAAATCAGATCCAGAATATCGAATTTATCAAACAGGGAAAAACCTCGAAAATGTGTCCCGAAGACACCTGGCGACCACACGAGCCTCACGAACTCGCTTCGGAAAAAGCAAAAATGGTTCGGCCAAATCTGGTCAATAAAAGTCAATGGATCAAAACTCTTCATTTTACCCAAGCCAAACACCCATTAAACTCGAGCCATACAACCACTAAACCCATAGGCAAACACACCTTAATTCACAACTTAGATAAATTTACACCTTTAGCCAAACAAGCTTGACCATTAATTAAATATCCATAACTCCATAAACAAACATCTTTAATCCCTGACTTAAATGATTTTAAACCAATGGCCAAACAAGACAAAACCATCACTTGAATATCTTAAAACTAGCAACCAAACATCCCCTAATCTTCATTTAAATAACCTCTCACTTGGAAACAAACACTCTTTATCCATATTTTAAATAGCTTTAAACTTGCAAACAACTAACCTTTATTCCTTATTTAAATAATTATAAACCAAAGAAACAAACACCACCTATCCATAACTTGAATAGCTTATAACTCCGCAACCAAACAAGCTTAATCTCAACATAAATAACATAAACCAAAGACCAAAACAACCTTTATTCCTCTTTTAAATAGAATAACTCTTGCAAACAAATGTACCATTATTCCTTCATTTAAATTACTTTAAACTTGAACCCAAATAAATTTATATTCACAACTTAAATAGATTAAGTCCACTAAACAAACACACTTCTTCTTCTTCAAATGAAACCAAACCCATTTAACTTAAAACACCAACAATGGAAGCTCACCTTGTGCGAAAACCGGTGAATGGCGGACTGCGGCGGCGTTGCTTCTTCGCGTGTGCGCGCACGAGCGCTCGCGGTGGTGACCCAGTTGAGACGAACCCGATGAAGCTTCACACAAGCGCTCGAACCCACAACTTTGAGCCGCCGCCGACCTATACACCGCGGGCGGAGCCCACCCGCGAACCCAGCTGCTGCTAGCTTGCACCCACGCGACGCAACCCCTGACGAACACGAACCCAAGCGAAAACGAACCCAAACCACAGCTGCAAAGCTCGCGAACTCCGGCGACGAGCTCAAACGGAGACGACAACGAACTCACGAGCAGCCACCAACGAGCTCTACCTGCGACGCACCACAACAGAACCCACAGACGACGCAACCCCACGAACGCTTCACGTCGGCGAACCTCAACTGAACGGCGACGACGAGCTGCCTCTGCTAACGAGCTTGCGACGGCGGACTCGAACCTTTGCGCGACATGCTACGCACAGCGGCACATGCCCACGACGGCGACTCTCAGCTAGGTGAAACCTCACGACGAACACGCTGGTCGGAAAACGAAGGAGAAGGGTGAATAGGGAGTGTGAATAGTAGCCTCTAGACCTAGGGATTTGGAACTTGCTTAAATATCTTAAGCACAAAGACCAAAATGCCCTCTCACTTGAAAATGACCACAAAATGCCATTTTAACCTCTTTTATTCCATTTAAGTTCACAAAACCACGAGTTATTACAATATTCCCCCCTTAGAAAACTTTCGTCCTCGAAAGTTGACTAGGGCTCAAACAACTCAGGAAGGCAAGAGCACGAAACCTCATTCAATACCCTTTACAAGATTGATCTCACTGATCTTTAGAACTTCATGATCTCGATCCAGCGCCAGAAAAATATTCTTTCATAAGATATATCCGCATTTAACTCAAATGCTCATAATCAACATGGAACAAGCTTGACACATACTGACGAAGCATCAAACATGGAACACAGAATGCACTGCAGACCAACTACTACACAACTCACTCAAGAATCACAAGACTGTTAACCTCAAATTCTATGCCTCTGCGACAAACATCTACACAACTTTTCTAACAACCCTAACTGAAAGACCCTAACTGAAAGCATTCAAGCACAGACCCTCGATCTACTTCACTGGTCAGCTACAACAACTTAGGAACTAACATTTTCTCTTTCAAACCTTGTCCCAATGGACAAGTAATCTACATCTTTTCCATACAATTTTTCAAATGGTGCCAATTGGACAACGGACTGATAACCACCTTTCCAAAAGCTCTTTTAGAAGTGCCAAGTGGACCGAACGTCTCTTTCTGCAACGATACTCACAAGAACCTCATGCTACATGAAAATCTCTCCCAAGTACAACTGTGCCCACTTTTCAACAGAACAATCCAGCTTCTCTGGAATAAAGTGAGCACAATGGGTGAGTCAGTCCACAATCACCAGTATCATGGTGAAACCTCTCGGCATCCTAGGGAGTCCTGAAATGAAACTCATAGAGACCTTGTTCCACTTCCACCCTAAAAACTAAGGGGCTGAGACACAATGCGACCCCACTTGCTAACAATCCAACCCAAACTAGTGACCCAGCAATCTCGCTGCTCGATACTCCATAGTCACAGAATCGCCAGATCTCCATACATGTTGATACCCTCAGAATTCCAAGCAAACTACGAACTATCCGCCTCCAACAAGAACTCATGCCTGATTTCAACATCAACCAACACACGGAGTCTCTAACTGAAATGCCACTCACAACCGAAGCAACAAACATTTCCGTGTGCTCTCCCGACTGCAATCTCGCATACAACTGACTCGTTGCAAAACTTGGCCAACAACAACTATGCGGGCAACTGAGCCAGCTGAGCCGAAACTTTTCAATCAACACCACTCTGCTCGGTCAAATTAAGGCCATAACAAAAGAGAAACAACGAACGACACCGAAAATGAACTCTTCTACTCAGTGCAAGAGTAACAACAAGAGCTTTACCAGGGTGGTAAAGAACCTCGCAATCATAATCTTACAAGCTCCAACGATCAGTGTCATCTTATGTCAGCTCATTCTAGACGAGTCAATATTTCAAATCTCTTATGAACCATGGAAACTACAACCTCACTCCAAACAAGCGACGCCTCTAGGATCTCCAAGCAAACCACAAATGCTAACTTCAGAACACGAATCAAAGATCTACTCATACGGCTTAAGCTGTTCGGGCCGACACGCTAACACTAGTCTCCTTCTCAACAAGAGCACAACACAGACCTCCTCAAAAGCATCACTATAAGCCACAATCCATCTGACTTCTAAGGTACTGACCAAACAGTGCTGAAATCAAACATCTTCTCCGAATACTTAGTCGGTCTCACACCCAACTGATCACACAACGCCCGACTCTCTCTTTGGCGAGCTGTGCCATCGGTCCTCTACAACTGATGTCGACTTGGTCCTAACTGCTCACTGCAATTGTCTAAATAAGATCCACTGAAATTTCTAGACGAGAAACCACATGGCCTTAAAGAAGGCCTTTGAATCCAACCACAACTCACACTTAGAAATTTAGCAACCAAACCATTTTCCCGAAGTGCTAACAAAACTCCAAACACCCTTCGAATCTAATCGCAATTGGAAAACCAAGAGATCATCCATGTGCAAACACATACTTGCTTAGGAAATCCTTAACACTCTATCCATCATGTCTGTAACCGATGCACGATGATTGACAACTCAAACGACATCACTAAGAACTACCAGTGACCGAAACAAGATCTAAAAGTTGTCTTAGAGACGTCTCTTCCTTGATCCTCAATTGATGGAAACCACAACCAAACAATCTGGATAACCACTATGACACACTGATGTTGATCGAATGAGTATCTGAACTCAACTGCTACATTAACAAGCTTTACATAGCCAACACAAAACTCATAGGTCCATCTTTCTCCTTAAGAAGCAGCCTAGGTGCTCCCACAATGACACACTTGGACGGACGAAACCACTATCAACTAACCCCTGCAACTGAACCTTCAAGTTATTTTAACCCTATCGAGGTCATCACAAACAAGAACCTTGAGATGGGGTCATTCCCTAGCACAAGCTTAACTTAAAAGAACACTGCTCGGGGCGGAGGCAATCTTGTCAGATCCACAAGATATACATCGGCGAACTTTATCACCACTGGAACTGAACTAACATCCCACTCAAAACTTCATACTTCTAATACTGATGTAATAAATCCCACACTTCCTTAGCTAACTGCTTCCTTACCTTCTCGGTCGAAATCGACGAAAGACTCTCTCTTACTTCCTGCCTTTGAGCTAACAGCTCAGCCTTCTGAGATGCCTAAAGAACACTTCCTTACACTGCTAGCAATCACAACATGGTTCTCTGACAACCCCCTCCAAACCAAGAATTGTATAAAACATACTTAGAGGCAACCTGGGACGACATCTAACGATTCGCCAAACACAGCCCTCCAACTGGCTTGACCTCAAACCCATCGAATCTTTAAACTTGCTGCTGACTCCCAAACCTAGATGATTTGGTAGTCTCAACTTTCTCTCTTGCCAAACAACGTGAGTGAGCTCCTTGGAAAAACTTGCAAGTCCAATTAGTTACATAAACAGACACTGCGTCATTCCCTACTGAAAGTAGAAGAACTGAACTAACACCCTCTACTTATCAACCTTTGGCAAGCCAACTGAGAAACAACTCTCTAAGGTCAATCAACTCTGAGCCGGTCGAACTCTCTAGGAAAAATCAGCATAGACCATTTCAGACCTTTGTCTCAAACTCTCAAGTGAAACCATCACATTGAATCTTCTGCCCCACTGGGCAAACTTGGTGGTTGAAGATCATCTCGAACAATGACAAAGTGACAACCACGCCTCAACTACTAAGGAGATTTTAGATAATCCAACAAAGTGGTACGAATCCCACTTCTTAAACTCTTATAAGATCTTTGAAAATTCAATTATTTTTTTTTTTTTTTTTTTTTTTTTCCCCATCACTGCTCAAATCCTGAGCATCTGCAACAGGTATAGACACCTGATCAACCTCCAACGCACCCTAAAGAGATTCTTGAAATTGTATTCCAGCTTGCAAACAACCAACATCTCATCTTTCACTCAATTCTTAACATCAGCAACAACACTGGGTATTTTTTTTTTTTTTTTTTTTTTGATCCAACTCTAGGGTTACACCTCATGCTGACCTCTAGAAAACCGCACCTCAAGACCGGTGCTCCTCTTGAGCTAAAAAACTCAAGCTGCTCAACAGTCCTTGAACCTTTAACAAAATTTCTAGTAACTCTACTAGGAATCTCCACAGTTTACAACATACTTAGGGACATCTCAGTCCCCTCCAAAAGATTTGGGCTAGCATGCAAGTATGATAATAAGAAATAACATACAATAAACAAACCGCCTTAATCATAACCAAGCATGTTTTAAAATCCTTAATCCACTACCAAGTTACCTGATGGAGATCGACAGCTGAAGACCATGGGGACCAAAACAACAGCCTACGATGTAAGCTAGTCTACAGAATCTATGACTCTGAGCTCTGATACCAACTGTAAAGACCCGACCCAATCTAGGGTCTAAACCTAAGTCCTTAACTCACAATGCATGAAAATAATATTCGCAATCTCGGGCATGTAAATTTAAAACAAAACTCCTTTAAAACAACTCGGAAGAACAAGGTTATAAGAGATAAATTCATTAAAACAGTCTTAGGGTACCCTAAAGTCAAAACATAAAAACTCGATAAAACAGGTTCCATTTATCACGCCCTTAAATAGTTCATGCAGAAAGAAGAAATTTAGACGACTTTAAATGAGAATAATGCAATGGGTCCCATGGTCGTCGTCTCCACTGCGTTCGATCACCCATCTCGATACAATCTCGTAGTACCTGTGGTATTCCACAGTGGAAAGGGTGAGTTTTGCAACTCAGTAAGGATTCCCCACCTCGGGGTAAAGACATGCATCAGGTCAAAAGCATCACGAACATGCAAGATAGCAACATAATCAAGGGGTCCACAAAACCCGAGCTCCTGGGGCGAAAAGGGTTAGGAACCATGTCCAAGATCCACGCCACGCAGAGCGGTCCGAGGCCACAAACTAAAGACCTAAAGGCCAATAGAGACCACAAATCTCTAAGTCAACTGGGATACCGCCTCCAGCCGAGGGATCCTGCGAGTAGAGAGAAGCCCGGTAGCTAAGGGACCACAAATCCCACAGTCTCATACTCACGGTGAGGGTGGATCCAAAGACGCTCACCAAAGGGCCACAAACCCAACCACATACCCGGAGAGCACCCTAGGCTTCTAGTAAAATGCCGACAGTGGCCGTGAGCCCTGGTGGGCCAACCATCCACGGAACCCGACGGTAGGGACCACAAATCCCCACGAGAACGTGCGGCCACAAACCATGCACATCCGCTTACTAGTATCCTCTATCCGGTCTCCGTGTCTCGCTTTGCGTCCAAACGAAGCACCAAGCCGTGCATCAAACATCACGCAAGCCCCCAATGGGACATAAGGACTCGCTATGCAAGACCGACCCTATCAATCAACATACGAGAGTTCACGCATATCCATATAATCAACATAATCTACATGCTTGCCTTAACATGATATCAATCATATATTGCATGTTCTCGTGATAATCAATACAAGCACAAACAACACAGATTATGCCACATCAAACACGTAAGTGAATACAATCAATCCAACACATGTAATAGCCACAGGCCTCGAGAAGGGGGTAATGGGTCCCTTACCTCTGAATCTCCCAAACAACACTTCAGAATATACTAGAAGCCTCCAGATGCCAAAACACAACTCCGAGCCCTGAAACAAGAAAACTGGTCAAAACTAGCACCTTAGACCATCAAAATCAGATCCAGAATATCGAATTTATCAAACAGGGAAAAACCTCGAAAATGTGTCCCGAAGACACCTGGCGACCACACGAGCCTCACGAACTCTGCTCGGAAAACAGAAAATGGTTCGGGTCAAATCTGGTCAATAAAAGTCAATGGGTCAAAACTCTTCATTTTACCCAAGCCAAACACCCATTAAACTCGAGCCATACAACCACTAAACCCATAGGCAAACACACCTTAATTCACAACTTAGATAAATTTACACCTTTAGCCAAACAAGCTTGACCATTAATTAAATATCCATAACTCCATAAACAAACATCTTTAATCCCTGACTTAAATGATTTTAAACCAATGGCCAAACAAGACAAAACCATCACTTGAATATCTTAAAACTAGCAACCAAACATCCCCTAATCTTCATTTAAATAACCTCTCACTTGAAACAAACACTCTTTATCCATATTTTAAATAGCTTTAAACTTGCAAACAACTAACCTTTATTCCTTATTTAAATAATTATAAACCAAAGAAACAAACACCACCTATCCATAACTTGAATAGCTTATAACCTGCAACCAAACAAGCTTAATCTCAACATAAATAACATAAACCAAAGACCAAAACAACCTTTATTCCTCTTTTAAATAGAATAACTCTTGCAAACAAACAGCCATTATTCCTTCATTTAAATTACTTTAAACTTGAACCCAAACAAAACCCATATTCACAACTTAAATAGATTAAGTCCACTAAACAAACACACTTCTTCTTCTTCAAATGAAACCAAACCCATTTAACTTAAAACACCAACAATGGAAGCTCACCTTGTGCGAAACCGGTGAATGGCGGACCTGCGGCGGCGTTGCTTCTTCGCGTGTGCGCACGAGCGGCTCGCGGTGGCTGACCCAGTTGGAGACGAACCCGATGAAGCTTTACACAAGCGCGCTCGAACCCACAACTTTGAGCTGCTGCTCGACCTATACACCGGCGAAGCGGAGCCCACCCGCGAACCCAGCTGCTGCTAGCTTGCACCCACGCGACGCAACCCCTGACGAACACGAACCCAAGCGAAAACGAACCCAAACCACTGCTGCAAAGCTCGCGAACTCCGGCGACGAGCTCAAACGGAGACGACAGCGAACTCACGAGCAGCCACCAACGAGCTCTACCTGCGACGCACCACAACAGAACCCACAGACGACGCAACCCCACGAACGCTTCACGTCGGCGAACCTCAACTGAACGGCGACGACGAGCTGCCTCTGCTAACGAGCTTGCGACGGCGGACTCGAACCTTTGCGCGACAAGCTACGCACAGCGGCACATGCCCACGACGGCGACTCTCAGCTCGGTGAAACCTCACGACGAACACGCTGGTCGGAAAACGAAGGAGAAGGGTGAATAGGGAGTGTGAATAGTAGCCTCTAGACCTAGGGATTTGGAACTTGCTTAAATATCTTAAGCACAAAGACCAAAATGCCCTCTCACTTGGAAATGACCACAAAATGCCATTTTAACCTCTTTTATTCCATTTAAGTTCACAAAACCACGAGTTATTACATTATACATCTCTGTCTTGCGAACGAAGATCTTATCGGGCAAAGCGGGGCTTGGTCAGTGACACGTGTATGATGCCATGAGTATAAGGTTGCCACAAAGTCATCAGTTGGAAGGAATCAACATTGGAGCGGCTTCGAACTAAACTGAAATGTGAGGGAATGCACGATTTGAGTCATCGAGCATGAAACATCTTCAGGCATGAGGTTCTACAAGGATGAAGAGATGATTCTGCCGAGAATGGAGAGATGTCATTAAATTTCAACTTATGGTGATGATCAAAGTTGCACATTGACCTAATGAAACCAAGAAGAGAGGTGTTAATGAAGAAAAGTTGTGTGAATCTCAATGCAAGAGAGAGAATGAATTTACAAAAAAAAAAAAAATCTGATAATCCATAATGTATATTGTTTTTAAAAGAAAACTAAGATTTCAAATAATCTCAAATTCATTTTAAAAAAAGAAGTATGATAAAAAAAAAAAAAAAAAACTTTTCAATGCAAAAAAATCTCAATATCATCTTTTTTTTCTTTTTACTCCTTAAATTTGGAGAAATATTGCACATAGAATTCCATATTTGGGAAAATATACCCCAATCAAAACCCTCATAAAAAATCAAGTCGTCAAACAAAATAGTTGAATTTAGATTTTTCATACCTGGTGTTCTGCCTAATGTCCTCAGAGATGCACTTGGTGTGGCCGAACTGCAGCTCGAATATATGATATTTAGATTTGGAAGAGAAGAATTGAATAAACAGATGAAGGTGAAAAACGACGAAGAATCGCACCATTTTGAAAACATGCAAGAAAGTTTTATAAAACCATGTGTTTGAATAAAGTTGTTTGTAAAAAGGTTGTCGGGAAACTTATTTGAATAAGATTATTTGCAGGAGAAGTTAAATGAAAACCTTGTTAGTATAAAGTTGTTAGAAAAAAAATGTTTTTTTTTAGTTTATATTAGGGAGAGTGAACTACAAATCCTACATAGAAGGTACTATTGCTCTTAAATAAAATAAAAGTAAAATACTAATTTTTAGGATCGAACGCGTAATCGTAGAATTGATTTAAATTACAATCAATCAACCAAGTCAATACATGACCAACCAACCATAATCATTTGTTATCAATTGAAATCTTCTTTCTTAAAATAAATGAATTTTTTTTGGAGAAACAATACTTCATTGATAATATGTAATGAACATATAAAAAGTATAAAGAGTTAGAAGAAATATCTTCAATTTAGAACAATTGTTTGCGATTGTAGTCCTTAAATTTTTTCGACTTCTAACACAAAAAATTATAATAGATAATAATATCCTCCCAAGGATGTGATGGCTTCTTGTAAGTGTTGTAATTCGAAAAAGAGAAGCGAACAAGAAAAGAATGGGGTACTTAAGAGAGAAATTGTCTTTGTATTGAATGCTCAGTCGAGTTATAAGCTAGGGTACTTCAAGTTGTCCAGAGAGCAATTAATCATGGATAAAATGAGCTTCAATCTTGATATGCTTTGTTCGGGTATGAAACACAGGGTTGCAAGCTAGGGTATTTACGAAGATGTTATCACACCAAGTAATCGGAGTGGTACCTAAAGTGACATGTATATCACAAAGTAAACTCAAGAACCATAAAAATTCGCAAGGAAACGTGAGACAATGCCCTATACTCCGATTCGATACTGGATCGTGCAACAATGACTTGCTTCTTTTTATAACCAGGAAATTAACGAGGAGACAAGAAAAATGTAGTACCATTTGTGGAGTTCTTATCATCTAGAGAGGAAGCCTAGTAAGCATCCGAAAAGCATGTCATTACAGTTGAATAACACAAACATAGAGCTATCAACAATACCTTGTTTAAAACAGATACGAAGAAGATATGACCGGAGTTACTCATACCAGGCCCTCGGGGCCTGTTTTAATCTGTATAAAGCTTTGTTGAGTTTACATACGTGATAAGGAAAATGAGTATTTATATACACTTGAGGTTGAGGAGTGAACTCATCTTCTTTCTTTAAGCCATGAAGAAAAACATTAAAGACATCTAATTACCTTATGTTACAGCCCTAAGTGAGAGCTAAGACCAACACAGTTGGGATGATAGTCGGTTAATAACAAGGCTAGGTATCTCCATAAAACTGTGAGCAACCAATGGGTTTTGTATTCATTCATCTCCCATGTAGCTGTTCGTTTAATTTTGTAGATTCATTTGGTAGTGACAAGTTTTTGCAAGGGTGAGGCAGGAACTAATGTCCATGTCTAGTTAGACAATAAGGTTTTATTTTCAGTATCCATGACCTCTCTCCATTCTTGGAACAATACATCAGTGTAATGCCACTAAATAATCTAATTGATTTAGATGGTTCAACAAGAGACCAATTAATGTCATTTGATGTTTGTGTAATGCCACTAGATAATTGATTAGGCTTGGCAATTCCTGATTTTGCTCTTATAGTCATTGGATGAGCATAAAAAAAAAAGAAAAAGGATCAGGGGAGTGGGGGGGTGGTAGAGGATGAAGAGGGAATGACCGAAATATCAGATGTTGGAGAAATGTCAGAGCTGGGGTGAGGTGGGAGATGGATAAGTAAATTCAGAATTTGTTAAGGGTAGGTTAGCCAGTACTGTAGGAATTTCTGATGATTGAGGGTTAGTGGAAAAAGTATGAATTGGTAGCTTGATGTATATATGAGTAATAGTGGCATGTTTAGGTTGTTGAGTTTCATTTGAAATGGGAAATAATTCAATGTATGGGTGATCTGCCTTATTGAAATTGACATGGTGTAAGATATGTTAACATTTCATGTCTTACAACCAATCCCTACTATTGGTAAACGTCTCATTGTCACACTACGTCTGTACCCCTTGCTTACCCTATTAACTAGGATGCGAGATATGTGAACACTACATACCACACACTAGGCACAAAATGTATGAATCTTGAAACTAAAAATAGAATGTTTAAAGCCTTAGTTATATATTCCAACCTATCCTCGTAAACTAAGGCTTTACCCTACACCACATAGTCGTTCCACTAAAAACAATACAATACACACTACACACTTAAAGAAATGAAACACCACTAACAACTCATATTACACGTTTAAAGAAATGAAACATTGCTAACAACTCATACTACACACTTAAAAGAAATGAAACACTACTAACAACTCAGACTACACGCTTAAAGAATTAAAACACAACTATCAACTAACATTGCACTCTTAATGAAATGAAACATATCTATCAACTCACTATATGTAACGAAGATAGAATCAAGTCTCTCATTAAAATTATTATAAACACTCATAATATAAGAATGCAAAAGAAGATGAATCACAGCTACTTACCTTCAAGCCAAGGTAGAAAAAGTACAGATTACCCCATACTCTGAGCACTAAGCTTCAAGAACGTGTAAATGATCCACAACTTAAAAATGATATCACAAAAACAAGGAATCAAAAGAAACCATGTTAAACCACTAATATAGTCAACCGACGTAATTTCGTTTAAGAACGAATAACGTACCACTTAAGCATGAGTTAGCAATAACACATGTCACACAACTCAAGGACCGAACAACATCATTTTGGTCGAAGCCAAAACAATGTCAGTGTTAAAAAAAAAATGTCACTCAGACTTCGTAAACGTTTGACCTTTGACCTTTTTTGTTTAGGTTCTTAATTACATGCTTCATTTCTATAATAAATGTGAAGATTGTGTTGAACTGCTTTACAACCAAACAATGAAACCATTATGCCTCTGACTCATTCAGTATAATAAATGTGAAGTTAGTATTAAATGAAATTGGTTCAATAATATTAATAATTTTAATGCAAATATGGACACGATGTTAACGTATTTTTAAAATTTATAGAAGAAAAGAAGATTTTATAAAGAAAAAAATAATAATAAAAACACCCCATAAGGACCAATCTTAACTTTTTGAAAATATATTGACTAAAATTGTACCCTTAGAAGTTTATGAACCAAAACTTAATAAATCTAAACAAGATTGTGACCAAATTAAATTTCATTTTAACCATTATTAATCAACTTTAAAATTTCACCAACTTTTTAACAACAGTCCTAATTGAGAAATTGTAAGGAAAGTTAAGAATACGAGATTGAAAACTAAATTGAGAAAAACTCAAAAGAATAAGAGCCGATTAGCTAATATCTCATACTGAAAATGTGCTATTATAGTAATAAAGCTAGTTTAAAAAATATATTCTATTTCTCAAAAAAAAAAAAAAAAAAAAAAAAAAAAAATATATATATATATATATATATATATTATGGTTATATTGACCTGATATTATATTGTCTATTTTGAGGATAAGCTCTTATGACAGTTTTGCATACGAGATTTTGACAGATAAGATAGGTGGATACACATGTAAATAAAGAATTTGTATTTGTATTGATTTAAATGTGCAAGTATGGATTACAATCTTTAATTTATTACTTGATTTTTTCTCTCTCTCGTTGGCTTCAAAGTTTGTTCTCGAAGTTGAATTGTCTCGTTGGATTTCGCAGCTTGTTCTCAAGTTCACTTTGGTTTAGTCTCTGACTTGTTAATCTTCAGATCCGTCGTTAACTTTGTTGATCTTCGATGATCGATCTCTTTGACTTATTGATCTTTAGATCGGTCATTGACTTCTCGATATTCTTTGATGATCGATAAAATTTGACTTGTTAATCCGTTTAAATGATTTACATGAAGAATATGATGTGTGTTCTTCATGTTTGAGTGACTTGTTTATGGAATTGATTAACCTTTGAAATACTTTTGATATATATATATATATATCATATCATATCAATATATGTAAGGATTGTAACTAGTCTTAACAAATTTAAATTTTCAGGTCATCTCTTTTATATTTACATTTTTTTTAGTACGAGTTAGGGAAGAGGAGAACTGCAATACAAAAAGGGTACTACTGCTCTCAAATAAATGAGAGTTAAATACTGATTCGCGAAGTCTAACCCATACCATAGTATTGAACTGGATTTCAATCAAATAATGAAATCATTAGTCCACTCAACTTTTTGAATCTAAACTCATTCAAATGATATAAGAAAAATTATAGCGGTTGAGAAAGATAATATAAAGAAAACTAATCTAGATCAAATAAAAACTAAAATCAAATGAAGCTCATGTGTAATTATTATTAATATATATTTTTTTAAGATGTGTGTCATTAACTTCAAAAAACTAGTGATGCATTTCACATGTAAATTAAGCAAATAATTTTATTATATGTACGGGCAAAATAAAATATAATTCATCTTAGATTGAAATGTAGTCTAAAATAAGCATTCCAATTATTACTTAAATAAGACTCTATTATTAATTAATTTTTTAACATAATAGGGAAAAATCATTTTTATTCTTAAATTTGAGAGAATTTGCTATAGGTGTCAAAATTTTCCAAACTTATTTCATTTTTAATATATATTGCAAATGTAGCAAAATTTTCAAATTTAAATAGTTCATTCATATTTGGAGATTTTTCATAAGTAATAAAAAAATCGTCAATTTTTTTTTTAAAATTAAATATAGCAAAATCTGATTTCATCAAGTTAAACGGATTGCCACAAAATTAATTGCTTTAATTAAGTATAACCGATATACTTCAATCAAGTGAAATTGATGTTTTTAATAAAGTTAAATTGATTGAAAATAATGAAAGTTGAAATATTTTTGTATGTAGAATTTTTTTAAAACGTTCCTACAATTAAAATAGAGGTGTTAGATTTTTTTTATCTGCAACAAATTTCCTTCATATTTTATCCTTGCACGACAAAATGATACTAATTGACTTCAATAAGTGAGAATCATTTGAAGGCAAACACGAACATTGATTTAATAATCTATATTAAAAATCTCTTTTTCTAACAATATACTTCACAAACAAAATTTTGGCAATCAATAAAAATTATAAACGATCAAATTTTAAAAATTAAAAAATACAAATCAAGTACTAGATTTCAATGAGTTAGTCAAGTAAATTATAGACTAATAAAAAAAATTGTGCATTAGAGACTTGTCCATGGTTATTGATTGTAAGTGAATGATAATGATTGAAGTCAATAAGTAATATTGATAGAAGTTTATAATATATTTGACAAATGAATCGACACTAACTATATTTTTATTATAACATGTTTTAGTCGGTGTTTACAAACAATATTATTGAATTGAGTTCAATTAACAAAGTATAATCAATGTTACTAACTTCTATATATTTAACCATGTTTATGTTGGGAACGGTCTAACGAGTGCATCAGAAGCAACGAAAGAAGTATGAATATTTAAAATTTAATTCTTAGGTTAGATTAACTCAATTTAATCTACATGTGTGATTCCTTAGGTGTTGTTTGTTTTGACAAAAGTAACTTATAGAGAATACTGATTCTGACCAATTCTTCATACCCTAGCGACATACCAGTTCTTATAAGTTAGCTTGGAGATTTATGGACCTACAGATTGGAAGCTCGAGTGATATGAGATTGATTCAACTGAACTCTTTAGTTTGCAACCAATTTGGTCGTTAACTACAAGTTTATTCCACTAAAGGCCTGAGTTGACTCTTTCACATTATAGGATAAGTTATGCCCATGGATATAATCGATCATCTGCTAATTGATCTTTCACGAGTTGTTTGTAATTAATGCTCATTTTACCCCAATAATTAAATCCTTTATCCTGAAATGCCATTGATCCCTTTGATGAACAAGCTTTTCATGTTTCAACCATAAACTAGTCCTTAAGGGAAAAAACTCATCTACTTTCACATAATTAATTAGGAATGAGTGAATTCCATCTTGTGATGTTGCATTCCCAACTACCCACTACGACAATTCCCAACGTGGGGGCTTATTAAATTAGCATTGTTAGCTATTCTCACCTATGAACATCAAATAACACTTTCACAAATAGAGTTTTATAACTCACTCAGGATTAAGATCATACTACCATACTATATTGTCCTAGGGGAATATTGATCCAAGTCTATAATAGATTTATTTAGATGAATCAAATATTTATGGTCCAGTTTTATGCAAACTCTTAGAATAGGCACCCCCACTAACATGTCTCCACATGAAAACTCGGAACAAGTTGTCTGCAATATTTGAAAAACTTAGGTGGCATGCACAATGGGCTCTGGTGGCGTGTAGAGGTGCCTGTGCTGATAGGCAAGGTTAAAGATGGTATATTTGAGTTAAGGCGTGCACCTTAAGGCGACGACGTATTTTTTCATAATTACTTTTTATTCTACCCACAACACGACTAGTGATTCTCCCCACAATCATTCTCTAAACCATAAACACTAATACTAATTCTCCAAACAATCATTCTCATATATATATATTCTCCCTAATTTTCATGCTATCCATAATCATTCTCATTTTTCTTGCCTCAAACACCTACTAAATGATGTATTATTTGATTTTGTTTACACGTGTTTATTAAAAAAAACCACTACAAAAAATGGACCCATTGTTGATAAAGTTCTAACACATACGTCGACGAAAGTGGTCATCAAGGACGGTAAATGACCTTCGAAGTATAGAGCTCAAATATGAAACTGCAATTGTATTTTCATCTTTTTTTTTTAACATTAAAACAATCTATTTCCCTTTTTTTTTGGGACAACTAAGGAAATGTCTACTTTATAATTATTTAGTAAATATCTACAATTCAAAAAATTAATTTTCTATAAATGATTAAATAATTAATTAGATTGCAATTGACTATTATGCCCTTATTAATACTTTTAATTTATATGGATTATTAAAATAAATTTTAGATTAATTCCTAACCACCAACAAAAAAAATATTTAAATAATATAAAATCTAAATTTCTAACCACCAAAAAATAAATTTGATAATTAAAAAATATTAGAACTCTTCATTTCATTTTTTCTAAATAAAAAAAGTTGTTAAGATTATAGTTTACTATGAAATATGGAAAAAAAACAACATAAATTTGAAAGTACATATTGGTACACATCTTTACACACATTGCAATAAATGAATACTAAAATCCTAAACAAAAATTTAGTAAGCAAAAATAAAAAAAATAAATAACATAGTACCTGACACATGGTAGCTAGAACCGTAAATTTTGCTAGAATTGACTGTGTACTCATTATGTATAACAAGGGATGCATGTTAAACATGTCTGTATTGTGTGTGTACTCTCTCCACCTGAAACTGTATGAAATCAGAAAGATTGTAGGTTGGAGGAGTACACGACGGTGGGGATACTCTCCTTGTTACATCAAATCATGTATGACCATTAGAACATTAATGATGACCAATCGGCAAAAAATAAAAATAAAAAACTCAAATTTTGTTTGAATTAACTATGTACTTATATGTACACCAAATAATGCATGTTAAACGTGCTTGCAGTTGTGTGCTTACTTGTGGATAGCAGTTGTTCCACATGAAACTGTATAAAATCAGAGAAATTGTAGGTTGGAAGAGTATACGAAAGTGGGGAAATTCTCTTTGTTATAGTAAATCATGCATGGCCATTGAAAAGTTGTCGATGACCAATCTGCAAAACAAAAATCAAATTTTACTGGAATTCATTGTGTACTCATATGTACACCAAGGAATGCATGTTAAATGTGATTACATTTGTGATCGTACTCGTGGACATCGTTTATTCCACCTGAAACGGTATAAAATAAAAAATATTGTAGGCTGGAGAAGTACACGACAGTGAGGATAACTCTCATTGTTATATCAAATCGTGTGTGACCACTGGAACGTTGATGTTGACCGATTTGAAAAAACAAACGTTAATACTTACCTGGAAGTGTAGTCTCGTAAAGATTGAATTGCATAAAAGTTGAAAACAAATGGTTGTAAGTGGGAGACGACGTGTGAGTTGGAAATACGAAGATATTGAAAATAAAAATATGGAAAAAAGAAGACTTACGCCTCTTATTTGGAAGAGAAAAGGTTAGAGGAAAAAAGAAGCTTCTAGAAAAAAGACGAAAATAACTTAAATTTTCTTAGGTTGGAAGAGTGAAGAACACTAAGAAAGGATGACCAATCTTGTGATTTGATATAAAGTTCTCTCATTTCAATCTCCATTAAATGGAATTGTATTTGAGAATCATGAGGATGATCAATGGATAGGGAATGAGGAAAAGAAATAAGGTAATTGGGATCAGAGAAGGAGGGGAGAATTCAATCACTAGAATGAGAATTGAAAATTTTGAAAATTTTGGCAGCAACTATGGTAATTTGTGAATGATTTGGTAAAATATTTTATAACAAATATTATATATTTTATACACAAATGAGATATTGTTTGATAAAATATAGTTAAGATGAGTTATTTCTTCTTTATTTTATGCCGGTTGGATTTGACATATTTTAATGGAGATTTAATTATGTTTTTTAAAATTATTTAATAAGTTAAATAATCCAATTAAATCAAGGGCATTTTGGAGATAGTTTAATTATCTCTCCTTCCAAAATTTTAATTTAGACATTGATTTAAAATAAAAAACAAAAAAAGACATCATTTTAATAAGTATATGAAATGTAGTCATTATCTACAATTTCCCTTTTCCTTTTTTATTGGGAATTCTACTAGTCACTTTATAAATCTTGAATTTTGTTAACTTTTTTCAAGAAAATGAGCCATGTAATTGGTTTGACGACCACACCATTTGAAAGACACAAAATCTGTCCCATCTGCAATGGACAGAATTTCCTCAACCAATCTCCCGATCTCTGATCTACACAAATAACGTGACCTCAACAAATTAAATTGTCCCATCTGAAACCAAGCTCTACAGCCATGAGAAGCCCATCTCGAGCCGCAATAGCCTTAACAAGCTGGACATCAACAACCCCTACCACCAGCCTGCAGAAAGAAAACATGACTTCTCCACCTTCATTTTTTACTATTCCCCCAATTCCACTCATTAAATTATGTTTATGAATTGCGTTGCATCACTATTAAGTTTTACATTCCCAATTTTAGGAGCCTTCCATTCTTTAACAGAATTCGTCAAAGGACGATGAAAATGATCACCCACCATAAACACAATGCCTACCATTTTGAAAATCCTCCAAATACTGGCCCCAAAACTTCCATTCTCGACTAAAATCCCACCAAATTCGAGACTGAGTTAAAACCCTTGTTTTTCAGAAGTCAAGGATATTTGAGCTAAACTGTCATATTTTCTGCACTTTCGAGATTTCCATATTCGGATAGATTTTTTTTTTTTTATTTCATTTTTTAAATCTATTCGGGAGTATATTATTAAAGTTTAAGTTTTCAACCACTACACCACTCTTTAAGGACATTACATCTATTCTATTTGCGTACTTAGACTTTAAAAAAAAATTAAGGAAAAAGAAAATTGGAGCTTGCTATTTTTTTTTTTTTTTTTTTTCTTTCTTCCCAAAACCTCCAACAAAATTTAAATTTGAATTGCTGTCCATATCAAGATGGACAATATATCATTGGCCAAAATTCTCAATCTACAATTTATGAAATATTACTTCATAATAAAAAAAAAAATAGAAAAAAAATGAGAATCTAAAATAAAATAGAACCCAAAATAAATTAGGACATTTGACAAGAGTAAGCTAAATAAAGAAAAAAATTACAAAATTGTTCATCTTTTCAAAATTTAACAAATCTGCTTTCGTATTTCAATGAAGAAAACATCAATATAGGTAAAAAGACATAAATGTCCTCATGCAGCCATGCCTTCTAATCAACTTTTTTAAAGAAAAATACTTCAGATTTTTTCAACTTCCCTCTAAAAAATCTCATAAAATATTGGGTTTGATAATATTTTCATTTTATTTTATTTTTTTCAATTATTTAAAAATTTTAATCATATATTAATATTAAATACACGTTTCAAGTAAATAAGGATTTACAGATTGATGATGTTTTTGTGATAATGGTGTGTTATATATAAGTATTATATTTTTTAAGTATAAATACCGAATTAGTATATACTTCACAATTAAGATATTGTATTAATGAGTATTAATAATACAATATTAATTAATAAATACAGATTTCAAATGAATAAAAATTTATGGATATTATTTTGGAAACTTACAAGATTAATTCAAAAAATAATTATTAATATGACCATTTAAAAAAAAATAGCAATCATAGTTATATGTATTAATATTAATATGGTATTAATAATACATAATTATGTAATAATACACAATAGTATAATACTATATTAATGAGTATTAATAATACAATATTAATAAATAAATACATGTTTTAAATAAATAAAGATTTATGAATATTATTTTGGGAAACTTATGAGATTAGTCAAATTTATAAAATAATTACAAACATTACCATTTAAAAAAAAATAGCAATCATAGTCATATGTATTAATATTAATACGGTATTAATAATACATAATTATGTAATAAGACACAATAGTATAATACTATATTAATGAGTATTAATAAATAAATACATGTTTTAAATAAATAAAGATTTATGAATATTATTTTGGGAAACTTATGAAATCAGTCAAATTTAGAATATAATTACAAACATTACCATTTAAAAAAAATAGCAATCATAGTCATATGTATTAATATTAATACGGTATTAATAATACATAATTATGTAATAAGACACAATAGTATAATACTATATTAATGAGTATTAATAAATAAATACATGTTTTAAATAAATAAAGATTTATGAATATTATTTTGGGAAACTTATGAAATCAGTCAAATTTAGAATATAATTACAAACATTACCATTTTTTTTATATTACTACGGTATTAATGATACATAATTATGTAATAATACACAATAGTATAATACTATATTAATGAGTATTAATAATACAATATAAATAAATAAATACAGATTTTAAATAAATAAAGATTTATGAATATTATTTTGGGAAACTTATGAGATCAGCCAAATTTAGAAAATAATTACAAACATGATCACTCTTTAAAAAAAATAGAAATCATAGTCATATGTATTAATACTAATACGGTATTAATAATACATAATTATATAATAATACAAAATAGTATAGTACTATATTAATGAGTATTAACAATATAATATTAATAAATAAATATAGGTTTTAAATAAATAGAGATTTATGAATATTATTTTTGAGAAACTTATGTGAATAATCAAATTTAGAAAATAATTATAAACATGATCACCTTTTTTTTTAAATAGCAATCGTAGTCATATGAATTAATATTGATATGATATTAATAATAACACATAATAGTATAATACAATATTAATAAATAAATACATGCTTGAAATAAATAAAATTTTACACAAATTCATCAAATTTATAAAATAATTACACATATAATCACTGAAAAAAATAGTAATCATAATATTAATAATAATATGATATCAATAATACGTAATTCTATAATAATAAATAATATTGAATTAATAATTATAAATATGGTCACTCATAAAAAACGAGGATTTAAGGAAGAAAAAACAAATTAACAAAAATCATGAAATTTTAAAAGAATCAATCAAAGGCAATTAAGTTTTGTTTAAAAAAATTGTTGAATAAAATAAAAAAACTAAGTTAGTAAATTGCCAGGTAGTTAACATATGTCATTCAATGAAAAGTAAACTCAATTAAAAAAGAAAAAAAAAGTAACACACGTAAGTGGCTGGGCGACTAGGTGGTAGACGGAAAGACACAAAAAGAAAGCGTGAAAAAGAAGAGTATACTTGGTATTATAAAAAATATTATCGATTAATTTTTAAACAAAAAAATAGATTTATCAATACTTTCACATATGACTAGATTTGTAATTATTTTCTTAATAATGACTCTCTATCACAATTTCTCAATAAGCGATGAAAACATTAGTTCCATCTTTGATTAAGCAGTTACTAATTAATGATTTGGCATGTACATAATAATGAAAACTTCATTCTCGATTCTACAAGAATCTTGAAATTTACATCAGAGTTTATCAACGAAAAATAGGGGGCGGTTAATTCTTTTTGTGGTCCGAGGGTGGAAAAGTGTTTCACATTCAGAACATCCAATAATGAAGAGGCTCTGATAGCTATGTGAAATTTTAAATTATATGTATATTTTAACTTTTGCTCATCAAACAAAAATAAATCTCACATAAAAACTATAAATTAATGAAGTCTCATGTGTGTGAATATGTTAGTTTAAAAAAATGGTAATGTCTTGTCCATTAAAGAAATGACATTCATTGTTTGTATGAACAAAATAATAATCGACTCGATTTTAAAATGAAATGTGGATCAACAAAAGCACCTTAGTTATCGTTAAAACGAAGACTCCTCAATTATTTATTAAAATATAATATGAATTAAAACTTTCTTTTAAGTTGTATAAATTGAGGAAGGCAGAAGGAAATTTTTTACAAAGCATAAGAGTACTAAGAAAAGTGAATAAAAAGAGATGGAATGGAAGAAGGTAGTTGTGGCGATGATGGTGGCGGCGATAATGGTTACGGGCTCTTTTGCCGCAACGGTCTCAAGTTTCGAAAACGAAGGAATTGAGCTTGTGAAATCCGATAATGCAAATCAAGAGTTGTATGAGTATGTTGGTAGCAGAAAAATTATGAAGGACCAAAAATTGAGTGGATGTAGTTTAAACCTTTGCTCCGTTGATGCGGACTGTGAGAACGAATGTCCTTGTACTCAGGTTATATTGTCATTTGGTCCAAAAGTCTGGTGGGTAAATTAAACATCAACCTTAAATAAATAAATAATTCAAGTCCCGTTTCATAACTATTTTATTTTTTGTTTATGAAATTTAAGCCTATGTCTATTCAAATTTTCTATCATGTGCTCCATCTTTGCTACATTGTATCCATCTTTCCTTAAGAAAGTAGGTGAATACTAACTAAATTTCAAAAACATAAATAAGTTTTTGGAAGCTACTTTTTTTGTTTACAAATTTTGGTTTTGTTTATTAAAATATGGGTAAGATGTAATAACCAAATAAGGAAAAATGTATAGTAATATGGTTGTTGTACGCTTAAATTTCATAAACAAAAAACGAAAAATAAAATGATTATCAAACGAAACCTCAGTTAAAAGGTTAATTTGTAAGCTTATATTATGTATCCGCTCCTTTCTTTTCTACCTCGTGACTTTTCTAATTCCCTTTTTAATCTATGTAATGTCAATTTTTTTTTTTTATTTTGAAAAGGTGTGTTGTTGGTTAAAACTTCAATAAAATATAGTCTCTTTATTCAAAAATCAAGTTTTCTTTCCTCTCGTCTGTTTTAGTAACTCTTATGAGTATTTGAATCAATATAGATGATAGTTGTGGTGGATAATCATTGTTTGTGTTACTTAAAAAATATATCTGGGTTAAGATATAATTTTAGTCCATGCAATTGTTTTTTTGTTTTTCTAAAAATATAAAATTTTGATCGATTACTTGATAATAAATGATGTTTATAAAGGAAATTAACAAAATATGAGTATTTATAAAATTAAGTTAATAAATTGATATTTTTAAAATAAAGTACAAACAAAAAAAGATGTCAATATAGATTCATAAAATATTATCCATTTGCACTAAAAAAAAGTATCTATTTAATTAAAAAAAAAGCAGAAAGATGAATGAAAACAAGAAAAGAGAGAAACTTTTATTTATTTATTTTTTTCTCTAAAAATTGATCACAATGGGTGTCATAAAGACGTACTACCATTTTAGATTTTAAAACCTTGAAACAAGTGTAAGACAAAATTAAAAAATCATCCTAACCAATTAAAATCATTATCAAATGGTAAAAATAACTTTGAACCTATTTAATAACGTTCTCGTTTCTTGAATCTAGTTTTTCTTTTTCTTTTTTGAAAAATGGTCTTGTTTGATAATCGTTCTCGTTTCTTATTCCCAAAATCTAAAAGAAACATTTTGGAGTTTCTTCAATTCCATTTTTTTTAATTAGGTACTTGTAACGACCCGATTTCCTAAAACTCTAATGGGGTGTTACGGGTGCATGCATATTTAAAGTTCTCAAAATCAAATCAATAACCACATGCATTTTTTCAACATAAAACCTCATAAAACATGAAAAGCAGTACTGATAGTTCGAAATCATAAAAACATAGTTTGAGATCCTGATAGTTCAAAACAATAGATAGTTTAGTAGAGTTTAAACGTAAAACATAAGGTTTGACACAAGTCAACAATGCAAAAAAGAAATGTCTAAACCGTGTCTATGATCTATGCAGCTCCCAGCATAGTCATCTTGGAATGGATCAGTACCTGAAAATGTAAAAAGGTGAGTATATCGAAATATACCCAATAAGGAGCCCCACCATGGAGTTAAGCATGTAAACAGAAACCAGATAGAAAATACGACAATTGAAGCTAAGTGTCTTGCTCATGCGTGGCCAGCCCCCAGGTCGGTTACGAGCATACAATGTCACACAACGACGTGCAAAACGTGAGCAAAATACGGCTAAAGGTTAAGCAATCATCTGACCATGGTTGGATTAAAGACCCCGAGTGAGGAGAACATACAAGTTCCCTAAAGCTCGGGTCGGACACATCTCATACCGTGTCCTAAGGGGCAAACACCATTACCTCGAGGTAGCCTGACCTTTGCTAGGGACCCACCAAACTACATCAGTGGAGACATACACGAAGGCCTCAGGTATCCTGACCTATCAGGGGCCCACCACGCTGTGCTTGTGGAGACATACTCTAGTGTCTTGGGGTAGCTTGGCCTATGACAAGGACCAACCTCGGTTCTGCTGCGCAGCTTCAGTGAACGTATCAACAGAGACATACCCGAATGCCCAAGGGGTAGCCTGACCTACATCAGGGATCCACCACACTCCCGCTGTGCAACTCTCATAGCGTATTTGCAAGGCATACACCTATGTCAAAAGAATCACCTGACCTTGTCAGAGAATGCCACGAGTGAGGGACTAACCACACAGAATCCCAAATCTTCGGGCGAGGGATTAACCACACAGAATCCCAAAAATGCCACGAGTGAGAGATTAACCACACAGAGTCTCGAATCCTCGAGTGAGGGACTAACCACACAGAGTCTCGAATCCTCGGGTGAGGGATTAACCACACAGAATCCCAAATTCCACAAGTGAGAGACTAACCACACAGTGTCCCGAATCCTCGAGTGAGGGACTAACCTGTAAGGACCCGACCCAAAAGAAGCGGTCTCTAACCTAGATCCTTACTTAGCATGCATGCCTAGGAATGTAAAACACCATCCATTCTACAGGTTTAAAACTTTTGCAATTAATGTAACTTTAAACAAACCACGTAAGCCAATGTAAAAATCAAGAGTAATTGATCGATCGGTGCTTTTCTTAAAAACAAAACAAGAGTACTGATGATTTAGAACCATAAAATAGTTTGAGTGTTTTCCTAGGGACTCAAGTCCCACTACATGCTAAATCATAAAGAGAACAATAAAAGAACATGCATCCCGTAGTCGCCTATCCATGATCATCCACCGCCTCCTCCTAGCCATCCCGCCGATGTCCCAAGTTACCCGTGGAAAAACCACAGAAATAAGGGTGAGTATAAACATACTCAAGTAAGAATCCCCAACCGGGGTACAATACGATACATCACCATCTAGCACCCTAGTATACATGCAAATAAAACAATGACTTAGAGCAAAACGGTTGAGTTAGGCTATGAGCTACTTCTAGAGCGAGCCTATTCAAGGGCTTTCATCTACTCCCTATCCTAGGTTCTACACTTGGATGCCCTTCTGGGCCTTACACAACCTAGGACTCGGTGTCTTTCCCGATCGGGGACTTACACCTCCAACTCGGTGATGCCCATCGGGACTTACACACCTAGGATGCCCATCGTGGTCTTACACCTCCAACTCGGTGATGCCCATCTGGGACTTACACACCTAGGATGCCCATCGGGTCTTACACCTCCAACTCGGTGATGCCCATCGGGACTTACACACCTAGGATGCCCATCGTGGTCTTACACCTCCAACTCGGTGATGCCCATCGAGGACTTACACACCTAGGATGCCCATCGTGGTCTTACACCTCCTACTCGGTGATGCCCATCGGGACTTACACACCTAGGATGCCCATCGTGGTCTTACACCTCCAACTCGGTGATGCCCATCGGGGACTTACACACCTAGGATGCCCATCGGGTCTTACACCTCCAACTCGGTGATGCCCATCGAGACTTACACACCTAGGATGCCCATCGTGGTCTTACACCTCCGTGATGTCCATCGGGGTCCTACCCGAGCGGGACCTAAACTAGTTACCCCTACGCCTTCTACACTATACATCACCCGCCTATGCCTGGCATGGAACTAACAGATAAAATAGAACAAGGTATGCCAAGATAATTAAACCCCTTGCATGGAACTAACGTAGAATATATCGGGGGACACAAGAGCAACACGATATGGAAGCAAGAGAAAACATGTAACCTATCCACTGGAAATTTTCATACAATCACAAGACATGGCATGTTTGGAAGAACAAACCTAGCATGGAACTAACATGAACAACAAGCAACATGCTAGCAAGATTTCAAACACAAGTCGCTCAATAGCTAACATACTCATAACAACAACCAAGCATACAAGGCACAATCATGATAGCATCGCGAGGTCCACACAACCACGGTAAGAAATCCTTACACGAAACAAGCGAAAATAACTACCATAAGCCAACCAAACGACTCCCGAGCTTCTAAGTGAACCCGAGCAACCTAAGCATTTAATAAAAATATCCTAATTAAATAACAACAACCAAACAACTTAGGGTCCAAAAGAGTGGAGGCTCGGGAATTTACCAACCGAGAAGGCACTAGATCTCGGTCCCATCTATCTCGGCAAAACAGTACTCTCAGCGCAGCAAGTGGGCGAGCGGGACGTGGTACCGGTGCGAGCAGCAGGCAGGGCGCGGCGGCGCGCTGGCTGGGCGCGGTGCGGTGTGCGAGGACGAAGCGCCAGGTGACGGGGCGCTGGCGCGGCGCGCCGGGCGCGAATCGGTTAAGCGATGGCGTCTGGTGCGCTTGACGGCGCTGCGACGGGTAACGCGGCGGGCGGCGCTGGCTGGCGTCTGGGCGCTGGGTTGCTGCGCAGCAGATCTATTGGGCTGGCCAAGGTCTCTTCTGCGCGATGGATGGGGCCAGCTTTGGTGCGATCTGGGCTGGCCGCTTCGATCGGGCCGCTCGGTGGTTGCTTGGTGCCAGACGGCTCGGTGAGGCTCGGTTGGGTTTCTTGGTGAGGTCGGCCAGAGAGAGAGAGAGAGAGAGAGAGAGAGAGAGAGAGAGAGAGAAAGTGGTAAAACAAGGGAATGGGATTTTCTTGATTTTCTTTCCTTTCCTAATTTAAATAGGTCTTGGTGACCTAAATCCCTTCCCAAGCTTCCTCCTTCGAGTCTCGGTTGAAGCAACCTTTTCTCCTTATAAAAACTCATTTAAACCAAGCTTCCAAATTACCATCTAGGGCAAGGGCTCAAATCCCAATGGAAGCACTTAAATTAACAATAATTTTGCTAATTACCAAATCACCTTCAAACTTCCAAACAACGAGCTCGAACTTCTTGAGTCCTGCAACCAACAACAATCAAGCCTCGACAAAGGCAGGAGTGACCCTGGAATCCTCCAAAACCCACAAAACCCTGACCGGGCAAAAGACCAAAATGCCCCTAAGGGTTAAAAAAAAAACTAACGACCCATCCGAACATCCGAATAATGAACCGAAAACACCTGGGAAGCCGAAATAGAAAACTGGGCCGTTACAATACTCCCTCCTTTTAAGACTTTCGTCCTCGAAAGTCCTAAGACGAAAACAACTCTAGGAAAACTCCACTGATCCTTAACCAAGTAAACTCCTTGTCAAGCCAACACTAGTCCTTCTTCAAAACCCAACCCTCTTGGGTTTCCAAAGGCTCAAAGCCGCAAAGCCATCCATTCTGCCACAAGCTATCTCAACCAAGACTGGGCATACCCTGAACTCCGAGGAAATAGATGCGGTAGTGCTAAACGGTAAACCACATCCTCAAACTCGCATTAGCTCTCAAACGATCTTAAAATCTTAGGGCTCACTTATCCTCGCCGACCCACTTCAGAATGCCTCTCCACGACGCTACTCTCAAAGAAACTTGTGGATTGGTCACGAGTTCTAAAACTCTCCGCCGCAAGACCGGCGAAACTTCTCTGGGCTCACAAACAACTTACCAAACACCTCAACTCTACACCATGTCGACCAAACAACCGAACCTCCCGGGATTCGTAAACTACAAGGCCTACTCTTACTTCACATGAGATCAACGAACCACAAGGCTTGCTGCAAACTTTAGCGAAATCCAATCGAATCACCAATCGCGCGACGGATCCCCAAAGGCAAACTTGACTCACTAGAACACGACCACAACACTTAAACAACCATCTTGAGGAGCAGCACGACGCACCGAAGCCAGGGCACATACAGTTCACCAGACGGCTAACGCCACTCACACTAGTCGAAACTTCTCTACGGCCACCCATGAACGACAAGGTCCGAGAAACAGCTCCACTCAACCAAACTAATAAACCGGAGCCCTCATCGGCCGACAACAACTTTCCAATGCAATCCGACCAGCCACGGCCTAAGAGAATATCGCCAAATAAGGAAACAAACAACATACCTTTCTAAAAATCTCGAGCGAAGAAGGAATAAAACAACACGCGGCTACTTGCAACACAACACCTCGAGGATAACAACTCAAAGGTTTTACCAACCATTTCCATGGCACCTCTGTGCCAACCCACTCAATCGTGGCTTAGCTATAACGCCAATTGCGAACGCACACCAACTAGGAACAGAGCCCGAAAGGGCGCTCTGCGAAAACTCAAACCAAGTCTTACAACGAGCGAAGCTCCTCCAAGCCGCCACTCAACCCTTAAGTCCATCCGGCCGCTCTAAGGACTTCCTCCTTATAGCTAGACCTAGCTCTCCTTCCGATCCGAAAACTCCACCCACGAAACATCGCGAGGAATAAGGATAGCGACGACCACAAGCTTGCGGATCATGAACAACTCGGTCGACAAGACTACCTCAAAAGTTAATACTCGAACCGGCATCCACGGTGCAACTCAACGACCAAGGAACTAGGGGTTCTACAAACTCCAAGGACCCAACAACCTTCCAACAACAACTCAAGCCCTTGAACTGGCCGCCTCCGCCCTCGCGGACAAACAACTTTCTCGCTTGCTAACAAGCCAACGCAGGACACTCTCATTTGGGCCGACCGCTACGCCACTCTAATCAACTACACAACTCGGGAGCTAAGTCGACTCCTCCTCTACAGGGGACGATTTCCCGGCCAGCGGACTTCCAAGGACGTTGAACTTCACACACGCTAGTAGTCCTACTCATCGAAGGCAACAACAACCAATTCCCTCGAAGCAACAATCGAGGGATTCCACAATCGCTTGAACCACCAACTTAGAACTAGCAAGATTTACTCAACCTCCGAGGAGAGGGTCAACTCCCAAAACTTCCCGACTAGGAACAAGTCCTCGTGGCAACTCCAACTTTGCTCGAACGAAGCTAGCTCTAGAAACCACATGGGAACCAAACCTTGGTCAACGCCAAGCACCACCTTGCTAAGAATTACAAAACCAACGCAGAGGCTACTAAGAACAACTCTAGCTTGCCAAACGACTACAAGCATCCAAAGAACTCAACCGAGGGGACACCGCTTGGGTCCGACTGAGCTCTAGTTCCTCAACACGAACCTTTCGTGGTTCCCAAAACATACACCACTTTAACGAGCTACACAAAAGTACACCGACGGGTACATCTCCAACTTGATTCCTGAAGATCCAAACCAATAAGTACTCTCACACAAGGCAACTTTTGCCTCCCAATAGAGCCACAACTAGCAAAGGAGCAACAAGAGTTCAACCCACTCGTGGTCAACTCACCACTTTAACGCCACATTGGTCCACTCACTCTTACAAGAGCATAGCCACACCAAGCTAACTTACCTCATACCAATGGTCCACTAAACGTGCTCGATCAACCTTCCAACTCATGGCTCTAACACTGGATCAACCACGCATCATCGATGCCAACCCTTCTCATATTAGGGTAACCCGAGGGAGGTCGAGTCACACTACCATCCAACTGGCTCACAAGCCCCCACAACACAGACGCGAGAACTCGGACGCGCTAGCCCTTAACAACCAACACATCCTTTGTACCTAGCTCTCCTGGTGACCTGAAAGGCTCCTACTTATCCTCGAACAACCTCACTCTTGTAGTTCTCTTACTACCACCGAGCTAGATCTCTTATGCAACCCAAACAGTGCAATCTCGAAGTGGGTACAAGACTAGTGGGGATGCCAAACTTCAAGTGGTCTTGGAACCATCTGCACAAAAAGTGCCAACCGGCTCGACTCTAGGTCTCCTCTCAAAGCTTGGTGCCAACAGCACTACATCCTTAACAACACAAACATCTCTTTACGGGCTTTAAGTCCTCTCGAGGGAAGGGAAGGTCACACTCAGTGACAGGGCAATGGCACTCAACACAAGGGTCTCAACACTCGAGTAGATTATTCTCTCGACATCACGTCTAACAGATAAAGCCACGCCCACTCCTCGCATCCCACTCAATGCTCAACAAATACTCAAGCCAACCTCGGGTGGCAAACACTGCTCCACTCTTGGAACATGCTAACGAAGGTGCTTCTCTCTAATAGCCACCAAAACCACGGACGGATTAAGTCTTGACAAGCAAACTCCACACTACCCCCTCGCTACGAGGGTACTAAAAGAAGTGGCTACAAAACGATCAAGCAGGCTTGCGGGAGGACAAGATGTCTCTACATCTTCCTCAAAAGCTACTAACTTGGCGGCTTGCCAATCGACCGGTGTGGTGGTGGAGACTCTGCTGGTCCGCCTCTCATAGGGGACTTCCACCACCACACTGCTGCATCAAACAAAGACTGAGCGGCGCGCGCTCGACCTCTCGAACATCGTGTCATCGGCCTCTGAACACCGTGTCATCCCAACACTGGATGATAAACTCGATCTGGACAACTACCTCGCCGCGCGATGGGTCTCAAAACATCCAAATCTACAGGGTTCCACTAGCCAAACTCGGCACTCGATCAACACCAACTAACTTATCAAGATAACTCGTTGATCGATCCTCCCGGAGCCTCCGGGCAATCTGGAGCTACAAGGAGGGGCGTCTCCTAAATAAACTCTGCCACCGGGCTATCTGTGCCCAAGACTCCCCATTCACGCGCTACAAATTGCGCTGGGTCTCCGCTCTCTGTTAGCTAAAAGACTCGCCATCAACTCTCGCATGGCCGGAGCACACTCTGCTCAAGGAGTCTCACTGAGGCGTGCTAGACTCTACCCTTACTCTTGGCAACTCATCTGCCAGGGCCAAAGGTGGCCTCACGGGTCTAAACGACCACTGGACGCGAGTCTCATCATCAACATGAACGGTCCAACTCCTCGGTTGGAGATACCAAACGTCCTCGCTCCTCAATGTGTAATCAACAATCGCGGTCTACACAAAACATAAAAACTAGCCCACGCTGGGCTCTCACCGCCCAACAAGGGTAACACATGTATACTAGATGCAGATTGTAATTCTTAACCCTTAACTTTAAACTTACGGACATACACGATGGTCAAGGCGGAGCGATGATCATGGAAAACAACCTACAATCTGCAGTCGGTCTCTACGAACCTATAACTCGGGCTCGATACCAACCGTAAGGACCCGACCCAAAAGAAAGCGGTCTCTAACCTAGATCCTTACTTAGCATGCATGCCTAGGAATGTAAAACACCATCCATTCTACAGGTTTAAAACTTTTGCAATTAATGTAACTTTAAACAAACCACGAAGCCAATGTAAAAATCAAGAGTAATTGACTGATCGGTGCTTTTCTTAAAAAAACAAAACAAGAGTACTGCAGACGAGAACCATAAAATAGTTTGAGTGTTTTCCCTAGGGACTCAAGTCCCACTACATGCTAAATCATAAAGAGAACAATAAAAGAACATGCATCCCGCAGTCGCCTATCCATGATCATCCACCCGCCTCCTCCTAGCCATCCCGCCGATGTCCCAAGTTACTTGGTGGAAAAACCACGAGAATAAGGGTGAGTATAAACATACTCAAGAAGAATCCCCAACCGGGGGTACAATACGATACATCAGTCATCTAGCACCCTAGTATACATGCAAATAAAACAATGACTTAGAGCAAAACGGTTGAGTTAGGCTATGAGCTACTTCTAGAGCGAGCCTATTCAAGGGCTTTCATCTACTCCCTATCCTAGGTTCTACACTTGGATGCCCTTCTTCTGGCCTTACACAACCTAGGACTCGGTGGCACATCCCGATCGGGGACTTACACCTCCAACTCGGTGATGCCCATCGGGGACTTACACACCTAGGATGCCCATCGGGGTCTTACACCTCCAACTCGGTGATGCCCATCGAGGACTTACACACCTAGGATGCCCATCGGGTCTTACACCTCCAACTCGGTGATGCCCATCGGGACTTACACACCTAGGATGCCCATCGTGGTCTTACACCTCCAACTCGGTGATGCCCATCGGGACTTACACACCTAGGATGCCCATCGTGGTCTTACACCTCCTACTCGGTGATGCCCATCGAGGGACTTACACACACCTAGGATGCCCATCGGTCTTACACCTCCAACTCGGTGATGCCCATCGAGACTTTACACACCTAGGATGCCCATCGGGGTCTTACACCTCCAACTCGGTGATGCCCATCGAGGACTTACACACCTAGGATGCCCATCGTGGTCTTACACCTCCGGATGTCCATCGGGGTCCTACCCGAGCGGGACCTAAACTAGTTACCCCTACGCCTCTTCTACACTATACATCACCGCCTATGCCTCGGCATGGAACTAACAGATAAAATAGAACAAGGTATGCCAAGATAATTAAACCCCTTGCATGGAACTAACAGAATATATCGGGGACACAAGAGCAACACGATATGGAAGCAAGAGAAAACATGTAACCTATCCACTTTGGAAATTTTCATACAATCACAAGACATGGCATGCTTGGAAGAACAAACCTAGCATGGAACTAACATGAACAACAAGCGACATGCTAGCAAGATTTCAAACACAAGTCGCTCAATAGCTAACATACTCATAACAACAACCAAGCATACAAGGCACAATCATGATAGCATCGCAGGTCCACACAACCACTGGTAAGAAATCCTTACCGAAACAAGCGAAAAATAACTACCATAAGCCAACCAAACGACTCCCGAGCTTCTAAGTGAACCCGAGCAACCTAAGCATTTAATAAAAATATCCTAATTAAATAACAACAAATGCAAACAACTTAGGGTCCAAAAGAGTGGAGGCTCGGGAATTTACCAACCGAGAAGGCACTAGATCTCTGTCCCATCTATCTCGGCAAAACAGCACTCTCGGCGGCAAGTGGGCGGCGCGGGACGTGCGGTGGGCGGGCGAGTGGCAGCTGGCGCGCGGCGGCGCTGCTGCGCGGTGCGCGAGCGGACGGACGGCGCTGGCGCGGGCGCTGGCGCGCGACCGTCGGTTAGGCGATGGCGTCTGGTGCGTGCGCGACAGCGACGCGCGGCGAACGGGTAACGCGGCGGCGGCGCTGCTGGCGTCTGGGCGCTTAGGCTTTGGCTGCGCGAGATCTCGCTGGGCTGGTTTGGGCGTCTGCTGCTGACGATGGGGCCTTTGGTGCGATCTGGGCTGGGCCGCTCGACTGGCTGCTCATTGGGGTTGCTTGGTGGCCAGACGGCTCGGTGAGGCTCGGTTGGGTTTCTTGGTGAGGGCCGCCAGAGAGAGAGAGAGAGAGAGAGAGAGAGAGAGAGAGAGAGAGAGAGAAAAGTGGTAAAACAAGGGAATGGGATTTTCTTGATTTTCTTTCCTTTTCCTAATTTAAATAGGTCTTGGTGACCTAAATCCCTTCCCCGGGCTTCCTCCTTCGAGTCTCGGTTGAAGCAACCTTTTCTCCTTATAAAAACTCATTTAAACCAAGCTTCCAAATTACCATCTAGGGCAAGGGCTCAAATCCCAATGGAAGCACTTAAATTAACAATAATTTTGCTAATTACCAAATCACCTTCAAACTTCCAAACAACGAGCTCGAACTTCTTGAGTCCTGCAACCAACAACAATCAAGCCTCGACAAAGGCAGGAGTGACCCTGGAATCCTCCAAAACCCACAAAACCCTGACCGGGGCAAAAGACCAAAATGCCCCTAAGGGTTAAAAAAAAAAACACTAACGACCCATCCGAACATCCGAATAATGAACCGAAAACACCTGGGAAGCCGAAATAGAAAACTGGGCCGTTACATAACCACACAGAGTCTCGAATCCTCGAGTGAGGGACTAACCACACAGAGTCCTGAATCCTCAGGCAAGGGATTAACCATACATAATCTCAAATGCCACGAGTGAGAGACTAACCACATAGAGTCTTGAATCCTCGAGTGAGAGACTAACCATACAGAGTCCCGAATCCTCGAGTGAGGGACTAACCACACAGAGTCCCGAATCCTCGAGTGAGGGATTAACCACACAGAGTCCCGAACTAGCACAAGCATACGATATGGTTCATGGTTAGAAATTCAAGCATGCAATACTAGATACAAGTGTACAGTCATTCTAGTAAGTCAACATCATCAACACGAAATTGAAAGACACAACCACATGTCCCAAAATAAGTGAGCTAGCTGCTCCTCTGGGTGGTCAACACGATAACTGGACCTAGTTATTCAAATGTCATTCACAACATATACGAACAACCACTACAAGAAAATTGGTGTTACAAGACAGTTTTAATCGTCAGTGTAACATTTAAAACCGTTAGGTGTTCTTTTGCCGATGGTTATTTTGGAGTCGGCTAAAACATCAGCTAATGGTCGTCGGATAAGGAACCTTTATCCGACGGTTATGGAAACGTCGGTTAAAGTTTCTTTATCTGACTTTTATGAAACCGTCGAATAAACTTCCCTATCCGACGTTTATTAAGTTGTCAGACAAGTTTGTTTATCCCACGGCTTTCAAATCGTCGGTCAATTTTTTATTTCTTTTAATATGCATATTATATTTGTTATGAAAGCGTTCTAAACTACCCATTTTTAAAAACGAATGTCACAAACACGTACATACATTACGAATGAAAATGAAACAATGCATATACATATATACATATATACATATATACATATATACATATATACACATATACATATATATATACATATATATATATATATATATATATATATATATATGCAATCCCTAGATACTCTAAATCTTATTCGCAGGGGTTGCATTGTGGCATTATTTTTAAGTTATTTTTATGAATGAAACACATAGTAAAAAATGTAAATTGATAGACTTACATATTGATAGATTCTATCAATAAAAGATGATAGAATCAATTAGTAATAAATAAATTAAATTGATAGACTTCCA
This sequence comes from Sicyos edulis, assembly GCA_036507275.1. Classification (NCBI taxonomy): domain Eukaryota; kingdom Viridiplantae; phylum Streptophyta; class Magnoliopsida; order Cucurbitales; family Cucurbitaceae; genus Sicyos; species Sicyos edulis. Next base: position 42,531,478 of record CM071847.1, on the reverse strand, counting down.
TTAGATTCTATCAATAAGAACTGAAAGAATCAATTACGATTAAAATTTATAGACTTCCATCACTAGAAAATGATACATTCTATGAAAGTTTTCGATTAAAAAAGTAAATAAAGATTTTTTTTAAAAAATAGACCGAATTTACTGTAAACTAATTATTTTTAAAAAGTTACTGTAATTTAATTGGGTAAAAAAGTTCAAATTCCCTATAATAATTATAATAAAAATAAAATAAAAAGAACAAATAAAATCAGTAATGTAATGTGTGACATAATTTTTACTATGCAATTCCTGCGATTAAGGTTTAGAGTGTCTACTTCAAAAAAAAAAAAAAAAAGTTTAGAGATGTCAACTTTTGGCTTAATATTTTTTATTTAAGTACCTGGTTCTCTAAATCGGTGAACCACCTAAATTAGGAGCGTGGACTAACTGAAATGAACCAAATCGAATAAGCTGGATCGGTTCAGTATTCAAATATAACATTTGGTTACTCGTTTATCACAACCGAATAATTTGGTTTGATTTTCGGTTATAGAGTAAAACAACCAAAAAAATCGAACAGTCATGCATTATTTAAAAAAGGTTAAAATACCATTTTGGTCCCCCGACTTTCAAGTTTGTTCCATTTTGGTCCCTCGACTTTCAAATGTTTAATTTTAGTCCCTCAACTTTCATGTTTGTTTAATTTTAGTCCCTAGACTTTCAAATGTCCAAACTTGGTCCCTAGACTTTTTAAAATGTTTAAAAATAGTCCTTGCTAAGTTAAAAAAATAATTAACACCGTTAACTTCAAATATTCTTCTTCTTCTTCATTCTTCTGCTTCTCCATTTGGAAGCTCTGTTTTTTTCCCATTTGTTCCAAACATACCTATACCCCTTTCTAGGCAGTGAGCAGGTGTTGATGGGATCGAAGTGTGAGACGGAGTTTGGTGGTTGACTTGCCAGTGAAGGAGATAAACACAATAATGAACGAACAAGTTTCCAGAATTTCTATTTTTTCGCACATAAATTCTAATATATTGTCAAAATAAATATTCTTTACACACCTAAAAGCCCCAAATTCATTGATTAATCCACCCTGTTAAGATTTTGATTTTTGGATTCAGTCTTGGTTAGACTTGTAATTAATTTTTAGAAGATGAAAAATCCACAAATTTATTTCATCTAAAAATGTGAAAAAGTTGGCAATGTGTTTTTGCTAAAACTAAAAACGACTCTAACTACCTTTATATTCAAAACCCAGAAAAATGTGACTATAATAAAATGAAAGCAAATTTATGGGGTTTATTGGGATGATCTTGAAAGAGTGGACTGAAGGTGATGAGAAAGAAGATGGTGCCAGGCAAGAATTGGTGGTATCATTAGGAATAAAATACCATTAGATATTTTTTAGTACAAGTTGGGTATGTGTATGTTTGGAACAAATGAAAAAAAGTGATAATAAAGAAAAACAGAGCTTCCAAATGGAGAAGCAAAAGAATGAAGAAGAAGAAGAATATTTGAAGTTAATTGTGTTAATTTTTTTTTAACTTAGCAAGGACTATTTTTAAACATTTTAAAAAGTTCAGGGACTAAATTTGAATATTTGAAAGTCTAGGGACCAAAATTAAACAAACATGAAAGTCGAAGGACTAAAATTAAACATTTGAAAGTCGAAGGACCAAAATGGAACAAACTTGAAAGTCGAGGGACCAAAATGGTATTTTAACCTTTAAAAAAATAAAAGCACAAATTTATAACCATCCGACGTTTAAGAGTCCCAGGCCGAAATTAATGTGCTCCAATTTCATTGATTGCATTTTACTTTTTTTTTTTAGTATAAAGTAGGGAAATGGGGACCAACAAATCTTACCTAGAAGACACAACTCTACTCCCAAATAACACAACACAAGATAACCAACTGTGTCACTGACCGTCGATTGATTGCATTTTACTTAAATCAAGGTTAGTAAATATTATAGGAAATAATACTTATTACATTTAAAAGTCCCATGTCCAAATTTATCAAGAGTTTTAATGTCATACGTAGATCAAGGCTTTTTGTTTTTGTGTTGTAGGTAAATCCAAGGCTATTAAATATTATAATTATTAAAAAATATATTTTTTAACCAAGAAAACCGGGGGTGATTAGATTTTGCAGTTGAAAAGAGGAGAGAAGAGAAAGAAAGTGAAAGAAGAAAATGAAGTAGAGTGATTTAGAAATATAAAATAGTTATTTAGAGATTAATGTTTTGGGAAGAAGATGTTGCAAAAATATTTATTTTTATAATAATGTTTTATAATATAATGATTGTATATTTTGGATGGATTGATAAATTTAATATATTTTATTTATATTATAAGATTGAAAATTAAAATAAAGTGTGATGTGACATTTTATAAAATTAAATAAAATATATTTTATAATTTAAAAATAGAAAACTTTGACGTGATATTTAATATATTTGATGTAATGTTGGAAGAAGAGTTGAAATACTAAAAACAAACGTGCAACTCCTTTCCTTTCTTCTCCTCTCCTCAACACCAGATCCCAAACACCCCAAGATATAATCAAACCTTTCCCTCTTTCTTACTGTTCTTCTCTATTATTTCTTCTCTGTTTTTTTTTAAATGAAGCTTTCTTCTCAGGTTTATCTTCATCTTGGTTTTCACTCATGGATGGTTAGGTTAAACACCATTTTTCTTTTTCTTGTTTCTTTTTTTAAATAAAAATTTCTTCATCTGTTTTAGACATTTCATTCACTAAATTTTACAGATATAATCAAACCTTTCCCTTTTCATTTATAAGTTCGGAAAAACTTACCTATTTATTAATGTCTAAGTTGCTCCTACATTTTGTTGATGTTACATCATTTGGTACACACAGAATTATTTTTATAAACAAATTAATATTAAAAACAAAAAAAAAGGTATGTGAACTTACTAAATAAATGAAACCTACCTTAACAAGCAGGTAAATCTTTTTCTTATAAGTTTATTGAACAAATAGTTTGGTTTTATGACCGTCCAAGTAAAGAGCCCAATCACCGATTGACATATAAAACAGTATTTTGCATGTATAACAAAAAATGATAAAATATTTCAATATATAGTACAAAATCAAAATTAATTCATTTGTAGCAAAAAATTCAAATTGAATGCTATTTAAATTCTATTAGTAACAGAATTCAATTAATAATAGAATCATTTTTCTATTAGTGATAGAAATCTAAATTGATTTCTATTATTAGTTGAGCCATATAAATCAATATGCTATAAATGAATTATTTTTAAAATTTTACTAAAAATATAATACAAAGTAAAATGTGGTGTTGATCGTAAATTCTCTTAAACAGACAATCTTTTTCCCTTTTTTTATTGGAAATTTGTCTAGTCACTAAATAAAATAAACTTATTGGATTTATAAATAAAAGGTAATATTTTCGTTGATACGATAAATTTTGAATGAAACATAAATTAAACTTATATAGATTTATGCCTAAAATAGAAAATATCATATAATAGAAGCAAATTTAATTTACTACATTTGCTTATTCCAAAGGGAATTTGCGCTGTATAGCAACTTTTTTACACAGTTTACAATTATAGCACATTTTTAAAAATAATTCTTTTATAGCAACTTCTGCCATTTAAAAAAAAAAAATTTACTTTTTTTATAGAAGACTTTGATAGAATCTATCATTCTTTAGTGATGGAAGTCTATCAATTTTATGAGTGATTGATTCTATCGGTTCTTATTGATAGACTCTTGATAGAATCTGATGGAAGTCTATCAATTTACTTTATTTATTTATTAGTAATTGATTCTATCACCTTTATCGATAGAATCTATCAATATGAAGTCTATCAATTTACAATTTTTGCTATATGTGCAAATATTTTCATTATTGTGCTATTCATGTAATATTTTATCCATTTTGTAATATACATGCAAAAGCCCCTATTCCAAATAGTATGAGAATAAAAATAGTGCAAAGGTAGTGAAAAAGATAAAATATATTATAAATTATTATAATAAGGAAAAGAAAATATAGATTAGATCAAAACTATAAATTATTTTCTGATTTCAAAAAAAAAATTATAAATTATTTTCTCACATGGATCATTCAGCTAAAAATCTGGATCTATAAATATATATATAGATTTTTTTTTTTTTTGAGAATCTATATATATATAGATATAGATAGATAGATCAGATAAAACCATATGAATCATTATTACACCTAAGAGATCGGGTAATTAATGCCTTTCACATGTAGATTAAAGAAATTATTTTCATAGTTTCTATGAGCAAAATAAAAATAGAATTCCATTTAAAAAAGAAAATTAGACTTCATTCTTTTTAGTACAAAAAGTAGAATTATTTTAAATTGAATGTGATCCAAAAGAAGGATTGGCTTCATATTACCGAGATAATTCAGATTCTCCTTAATTCATTATTAATATAAAATGGAGGAAAAGAAAACTGTTGTAGATTCTTAAATTTTGAGTATAAATTCTATTTAATTATTAAATAAAATATAGTATTTATATTTTTTATTTTAAAATTTACTTTTCATTTAGTCTTGCATTTTAAAACCATTCTTACTATTGTCAATATGAGGAGTTATTCAGCGACATTAGTCTATGTTCAATAACGAGAGATCTTCGGTTGATGTCCCCCACTCCCAATCGTTGTAATCTATAAAAAAAAACCATTCTTACTATTGAGTTTAATTTAGCATCCATAGTCCCTGAATTTATGATTTAGAATTCTATAAAAAAAATTTACATATAATTAATCGTGTGTAAACATTAAATCAATTTATTTAAAATATTGTGATAGTGAACTTCTCTAATACATTTATGAGTGATAAAAAAAATGTAGAACTTCATTAATTAATTAAAAATATATGTATTCTCAATTAATTATTTCAACATAGTCGAGGCAAGAAAATAATAGCGACCAGAAGGACTTCCAACTATATTCAAACTGTTAGCAAAATTATAAAATATGACCACACTCAAATGTGACTTACAACCAGTACAGTATTGAAGATGCGGTGTGTTACTTGCTTTAGACGTTAGACTTCATCTTAGAGTGACTATCACCAATACTATAGGTCTACCTTGTTTTACCTTGTATAGCACCCACAACCTAAAAGATAGCAATTCATCAATTGGTCAAATTCAAGATTTTGAACTACTTAGAACACCAACTTTGCAATCCTAATGAATCTAATCGTTTTCTACTTTTTTAACGACATAAAATTGTATAAGTGGTATACATATATGGCATGCATCAAAATAGTATTAAAACTTGTAAGTTCACACTATCGCGACAACTAAAACAAAAGAGTTTCAAAGATGAGTAAACATTTGTCTAAATAGTCATATTACAAAGTCAGTTGCTCACAGTTTTACTCATTGAAATAAGTGATTGACTACATATCTACATTTTTTATGATTGGAAATCGAAGCTTTGCTCCCATAGATTTGAGAGAACCCGTACCCAACTACAAATCTACATATTGACAATCACGATAAACGTAAACCTATGCAAAAGGTACCCAAAATCTTTCCCTCTAAAGAATTCTCTTTTGAGCCCAAATGAAACTACTCAATATTGACAATAATAGTTCACTACCAATCCTTTCCTATTTATAACTAAATTCACTAACTTTGCTAGTTTCTCCAAGGGTCAATCCTATCAAAATTCTCTCATAAAACATAATCAAACACCAATCCACAATTTCATGAAAAGTTTCAAAGGAAAAAATTGGACAAATGCTTCTTGTTGATGCACTTATAGTTTGGAAGAAGAAAGATTTTCCAAACAATCAAAACAATTCTTAAGGAATGTCAAAATCCCCCAAGTTGCTACAAAATTTGATATAACTCACCATGCACTAGGACAATTAGATTAACACCAAAAGGGAACATTTTCCACCTTAGCATATTATACATAAAACTCAACTTGTTTATCTGTGAGAGGTTGGAAAGATTGTGCAAAGTGATTGATACCGGCACCATAGAACTAGCCGCCTCGTTCATAACTTTAGATGCATTTTCATCCTAAACATGAAGCAATGCCAAAAAACACGAAATTTTCTTCTCCCATATTAAATAAGCATCAACTTAAACACGCACACATTAGTCTTGCTTTACATTAATGGACTTCTTTATAAATAGAAAAGTGATAAACAAGAAAATGACATTGACTTCAAAATATTTGGGATTTGGAGTTTAAAAACTAGAGAGTTCTTAGTCGATAATACATATCAATTATCATTGGCCTAAGCCTATACTTTAAAAGCTTATATTAAAGTTTAGTTGCAATAAATCTTGTCTTGTGAACCTATCTAACCAAGGAATGAACAATTTTATTTCATTATAATGATTGATCGTGTAAGTTTTGTTTGGTGGTTTTGTTCACTAACAAAAGAATGAAAAAATTCGTTTCTCTTTATCTGCCCTTTTAATTTGGTATGCAAACTCTTCTTTCTTAAGTTTCACATTACCATTTAAAATGACATTTTCAAATTGATTATTGCAATTTTCCATGACGGTGGCTTTGCTTTCATCTTCAAAAGCCCTAATTTTGATTTTATTTCTTTTCACTTGATAACTTTCGTCTTGTTTCCACACTTAATAAGAAGAATTAGAACAAAAAATAAAAAAACCAATCCAATCAATTAACAGACCAAACACTCATCATATACACAAAACTTCACCCAAAAAAAAGTTCAACTTTTCAAAGATCAGAGTAAAAGAGATCAAGAAAACACATTTTCTTACCAAGCATATTAGATTTTTCTTCCCTAGACACATATTCTTCACCTGTGGAAATAAGGAAGGGGGAGAATAGGAGTTACCTCGTGGATAGAGAGATCATGAACGAATGGAATAAAACGATGAAATTAGGAGACTATGAAATTTGTGGCCCAAGGGATGCCGAATAAAAAAAAGTGTAACCTAAATTTAACTTTTTAGGGTATTTTAAACGTGCGTCCAAATTTTTTGTTTGCTGCTTATTTTATCCTTTTTTTTAATAGCATTTTTTTTATAAAAGCTATCCTAAAATGCTATAAAAGGGGATATTTGTTGTAGTGGAGGTAACAATTGTTGATAGATAATAATTGTTGTTTTAAATGAAATATAACGATTAAGAATGAATCATCAATGAGTTAATGGCGCAATGATATCATTGTTTGGTTGTAAATCAATTCAATATCAACATCACAAGTTCGAACCTGAGATTCGGTATTAATGAATTGGCCCGTGTTCAGAGGCCAGGAAGGTTGTGGCTACCTTTTTTTTTGTTTATATTTTCTAAGTGAAAAGTGAACCTTATTTATATTTCATTGCATAAGTGCCCCAAATCCTATCATTTGTCATTCTCACTTATTATAATGTAGAATTTGACCTTTCAAATATAATTTAATGTGACCCTAAAAAAAAAAAATCTCTATTCTTCCCTATTTTTATTTGAAATGTAAAGTGAGGATAAACGAAATAAAAAACATTTGAGTTATGATAAAATCATCAGATAGACGATAATGGTAATTAGATAATATAATTGCCTAACATGAGCGAACAACACTAGTGTATGCTCAATCACCAGAGGTCTTGGGTTTGAGTCTCCCCACCCCCAATTGTTATAATCTAAAAAAAAATTAGATAATATAATTTGATTAAAAAAATTAAGATGAATACTAATTATTTTCCATAATAATTGTTGATCGTCCAAACAAAGGAGAATAAAATAATGGTCAGTCAGCCCAATTTGTGGGTGGAGGTCTAAACAATCTCTAACAAAAATTGATAAATTTCATTTATGGGTGTGGAGGACTTAAACCCAAGACCTCTAGTTATTGGACATACAAAAATTGATAAATCTTATAATCTCTTGTTTCATATACATGCACACTCATAACACAACTATGGTCATATTTTCTCAGTTTACACTTTTGGAGATTTCTATATTGGGGCAGAAATCTTTTTTTTTTCTTCAAATTTATTATATTCGAGGACTTAAACTTTCAAAAAATCTAATATGATCTGTTGTACTTATAAAGGAAAAAGAAAATTGATGCTTACTGTTTTTTTTTTCTTCCTAAAACCTGCAACAAAATCTAAATTTTCATTGTTGTCTATATCAAAACGGAGCATATGTTATTTGACTAAAATTCTCAATCGACAAGTTAATTTTAGAATATCAATTTATGAAATATTACCCAATAATAAAAAAAAAGTAGAAAAATAAATGAGAAACTAAAATAAAATAAAACACAAGATATACTATTGTAAATATAAAAAATAAATAAATAATTTGTCAGTTTCATTAGTGATCGGTAAAAACCTTAATTCTATCCTTTTTATTTTAGTACAAACCTTAATTCTATCTTGATTGATATAAAGGGAAATTAAAAACTAAAATTATGAGAGTATATATGATAATATCATATTAATGTGAAATTTTAAAAAACATGCATATTCTCTATTTTAACTTTTGCTCCCTGTACTAAAATAAAAAATAAAAAAACTTTTTCTTCCTAAATAAAAATAGATCTCACATAAAAATAGATCTCTCATATGTGCCAATTTGTTACTTAAAAAAATGGTAATATCTTTCATATGTCGATTAAAGAAATGATATTCATTGTTTGTATGAGCAAAATAATAATAAAATTGATTTAAAAATGAAATATGGATCAACAAAAGCACCTTAACTATTGTAAAAATGAAGATTCCTCAATTATTTATTCATATATAAAATAAAATATTATTCTTGTTTAAGTTGTATAAATTGAGGAGGGCAGAGGGGAAAATTTTAAAAAGCAGAAGAGTATTAAGAAAAGTGAATAAAAAAGAGATGGAGGGGAAGAAGGTGGCTGTGGCAATGATGATGGTGGTGATGATGGTTATAGGCTCTTTCGCCGCATCGGCCACAAGCGTCGAAAACGGAGGGGTTAAGCATTTGACATCTGAGTATGTTGGTAGCAGAAAAATCGTGATGGACCGAAAATTGAGCGCATGTACTTTAAAGTCTTGCTCGGTTGATGCGGACTGTGGGACAGGATGTCGTTGTGCTAAAGACATACCGATACCGATAGCTATACCTGACATAACAGGAAAGTGCATCATATAAATTAAGCATCAACTTTAAATAAACAAATAATCCAGTTAATGGATTAATTTATAAGCTTATATTATGTATCCGCTCCTTTCTTCCCCATTTTCTATCTTGTGACCTAGCTAATTTCCTTTTTAATCTATGTAGTGTCAATTTTTATTTTTAAAAGTGTGTGTTGTCAGTTAAAACTTCAATAAAGTATCATCTCTTTATTTTAAATTTGGGTGGGTTTTCTCCCATCCTTTCCACCTTCTTTGTTTGCCTCTTATAAACCATGACATTTCGAATATAAATTTCGTGTCTTTTTTAGTAACTGATCTATGGTATTTGAGTCAATGTAGATGATAATTGTTGTGAATATAATCATTATTTGTATTACTTAAAAAATATATCAAGATTAAAATATAATTTTGGTGAATGTAAATTTTTTTTTTTGTTTTCTTTAAATATAAAATTTTAATTGATTACTTGATAATAAATTATGTTTATAACGAAAATAACAAAATATGAGTATTTATAAAATTAAGTTAACAAATTGATATTTTTCAAATAATGCACAAACAAAAAAGATGTCAATTTAGGACATAGATTCATAAAATATCATCCCTTTAATAAAAAAAAAAGAAAAAAAAGAAAAAGAAATATGAGTGAAAACAAGGAAAGTGAGAGTTTTTTTTTTCTTTTTCTTTAAAAAATGATCCATGAGGTGTCAAAAAGAGGTTCCGCCATTTTAGATGATAAAACCTTGATACTAAGAGTGTAAGGCAAAATAAAAAAGCATCCAAATCGATTGAAATTGATGTTAGTTCGAATTAAAATTGATTTAATCAAACCATAAAAATAACTTAAAACGAAGGAGAATGTACTTTTTATTTTATATTTTAAGCAACCCTATAATTGATAAATATTAGTGAAAATATAATAATTATAATAAAAATAAGATAAGTACACAAAAAATAAAAAAGAAAATAAGATAAAAACACAAATAAAAGCCTTAATGTAGTTGCATAGTTTTTACCAAACAATTCCTCTTATTTAGGTTTGAGTCTCAACTTTTGTCATAATATTTTGTATGTAAGCAAGCTGGTTCTCTAAATCGGAATACCACATAAACCGTCGGCTTATCGATTTAATGCAATATGTGATGTAAGAAACAAGATATAATATATTAGTATAACAACAAATATATGTGAAATATGCAAATTCAGAACCTCTAAAACTTAAGTACAAATTTGATATATTGAACATTTAGATTCGATTCAAAAGTTGATAAAAGTTAGTCTTTAACAGTTGACCGTAGTATTTTGGCGTCATGGATGAGTTTGAATGAGAAGAAATCAAAATTGAGATAGATGTATAACTCATGATAAAGTATTTTCTCAACACTTCAAACTAGCATATAAGTATGTTGGGCTTTCTCAATGACTCAAATTTTGCAATTATATATATAATTTAACCCCCCTAATGTTTAGTTCATTTTGCAATTTTGTCCATAATCTTTTGAATGCTCTATTTCCATCCTATATATTAAGCATACACTTTCCTTACACTCCATTAACAATGAGAAACTTTTAATGAGTTGCCTAGTGGAATAGCATAAATCAACAAACAACATTTTAAGTTCACACATCATTCTTTTCATTGATTTATTTGATTTGATTCTTTCCTTCTATATTCATTCCTTACCTATTTGTTTTCTTGTTATGTTCTTTCTTTATAGCATATAAATTACCTTCTTAGGAGAATAACTTAACATGGGCTGAGTGAAGAATAAGAGATGAAGAAAAATGGACTTAACCGAGCTTACCATGGGCTAAGGCTCAATCATAGCCGACTCATTTTTTTTTAATACATATCGAAAGAGGAAAACAAATATTGATTCACAGGCTCGAACCTGTGATGCTAGTGTTGACTGATTAACAATGAGAAACATAAGTGAGAAACAAGAAATGAAAATATTATCAAACATGTCATAAATTTGTCATTTGATTCGATAATTACAGTATGTTAATGATCTAATGATTTTATTATTAGTGGTAATCTAATTTAACATCATAATCACAAGTTTGATTTTAAAAATCCATATTTATCCCTCATATTATTTACCTTTATAATCTTTAATACGTTTTAGTATTATAATACGGATACTATATATTGAAAATATTTATTAATACTTATTATTATAAGAAATTAGAAAGTGATGGCAGCTAAGCTCATTCGCAATGCTCTAAAATTTGAGTTATTTACAATACAATGGGCTTTTTAGAGACAAAGGAACTTCAGGACAGTGGATTGTAAATGAAACCGATCAGACTTCGGGAGGTTCCGAGTGGGTCCTCCGCCGTGCCGGAGATCTTCGACGGCGGGATCTACGGCGCAATCAAACGGGCCATCGTGATCGGAAATGGCTTTCCCGGCGCCGAGAATCAGTGCCTCGGTTTGGTCCGAGCTCTCGGCCTTTCAGGTCGCCATTCTCTCTACGTGAGTATTTTGTCGATTTCACCATTCTTTGTACAAAGAACGACTTCAACGAATCTATTTTTTTGGTCACCCATTTTTCAGCTCTGAATTTTTAGTTTCTGTGTTAAGTTTGATCGTAACAGCCCAGTTCAGTCGATCAATTTTTGAGCTCTATGCGATCTTGTTGTGTGTTATATTTGTTCTTTTCACTTTAATTTTGTAAATTACTTTCAATTTCTGTGATTACATATCAATTAATGCATGTCTGAAGTTGGGTTTATGTGATTTGGAAGTTTGGGTGAATTTTTGTTATGTGGGTCATCATTTTTCTTAGAGAAAGAATGGGACCAAACTCAAGAAGATAAAGAAGATATATGGATTTTGTTAATTCCTCTCCATTGTATTCGTTAGCATTTGGCTTGATGAATTACAACAAAGAGTTTTTCCTCTATTTTTAGGAGAACTATAAACTTACAAAATTGCCTATTAAGTAGAAAGGATTGATACCAACTAAAGTTAAAGTTAAGGCAAAGGAAACAAGTTATCTAAAATAGTGCAAATGGTAGTCCCCGGTGGCACTGAAGTTAAAGACTTGGGCTTTGAAGGTGTGCCCCCTCAAAAGTCTCAGGTTCGAGATTGACCTGTGACATTAATTTGTAGACATCTCCCGTCCCCAAGGAGTGGCGCAGTGGTTGAAGACTTGGGTTTTGAAGGTATGCTCCCCTTAAGGTCTCGAGTTCGAGTTTTCCTGTGATAGTACTCTTTTGATGTCTCTGGTGCCTGGCTAAGGGATGGGCGTGATTACCCTTGTTTCAAAAAAATTGTAAACATCTCTCGTGTCTTCATTCGTTCGATGTCTCTCAGTGCCTGGCTTAGGGATGGACGTGGTTACTCTTGTTTAAAAAAAAGTAGTGCAAATGGTAACTAAATGTTTTGTCAATGGCAATTTTTTTTTTTTTTTTTTTTTTTTTTGTGTTTAACACAATTTCTTGAAACAATTGGATCTTCTCTAGATATGATTGTGCGCAAGCATGTGTTTAACTCATCTTATTTAAATGATTCATTGACTGTGTAACTCGTCTATGTTTGTTGTGCAGCGGGTTATGAGGCCAAAGGGTGGGATCAATGAGTGGCTTCATTGGCTCCCAGTTTCTGTCCACAAGAAATTGGACCTTTTTATCAGGCATTTTTTTGGTCATTCTAGCATAAAATTTGGAGGGAAGAATGAAATGCCTCTGCTGACCAAGAAAACTGGTAATGCTTTCCAGTTCCTCACAAGTTACTTTGACATTATGTTAATTACTGATTATGAAGTTAACTTCTGATGGAAATAATGATTGGAAAGTGGAGCTGTATTGGGTTTAGTACCGTAGTTAGCATGGATGTAAGGAAATGTAGTAATTGGAGTAGTTCTCCTGATCAACTTGTTAGTTATCAACTAATGTAAAATTTGTCCCGCCAAAAGGAATCTAACTCTAGTGACATCATGTACGAACCTCTAGACTGTAACTATAAGGTTACATGTTCGAATCACCCTTCTCCAAATGTTGAATAAATAAAATGTAAAATTTATTTGAAAAAAATCTTTCAATTACAAGAAACTAGAAGATTCATTTGGACTTGATCATACTTTTTACCTTATAATACTCTTGAAGACTCTTTATGATGGAATGGTATTTGCAGGCTTATCACACGTTTTAGAAGCTGATGCAAAGAAAATTGCAAAAGTGGCTCGTGAGACATTTGATAAGTAAGTTCTGCATGTTCTTTTCTGTGGCTTTCATTGGGAAACTAGTGGTATATCAAAATTTCATATAAATGGCCTCTAGAGGTTTTGGATCTTTTACCTCTTAGTTAATCCAATGTCTTTACAATCATGTCCAATTCTTGAGGTTTTAATACTGTTCCTCAAAGAAAGATTTGATTCCATCATATGTGTCCGATAAATTGATAAATTTTAAAGAATGTTTGATAGGTCAAGGACTTAGTAGTCACAGAATTGAAAGTTTAGGGGATCTATTAGAAACTTTAAGTTTAGGGACTTATCAAACAAAAAATTGTAAGTTAATACACATGTTAGATACAATCTTGAAATTTCAAGGACTAAATTTATAATATAACCTAATTTTTTTAAAGAAGAAACCAAACTTCAGAGCTAAGAGCTAATTCCTGATTATATGCATAGCTGTCCTTTAATTGTTCAATTTAGCCAACAAGAGTATAGCTCAACTAGCATGATGTATGATAAGAGGTCACGAGTTCAATTTCCCCACCTCCAAATGTTGTTGAATTCAAACAAAAAAACAATTGTTCAATTTATGTGCAACTTCAGAGCTAAGAGCTAATTCCTGATTATATGCATAGCTGTCCTTTAATTGTTCAATTTAGCCAACAAGAGTATAGCTCAACTAGCATGATGTATGATAAGAGGTCACGAGTTCAATTTCCCCACCTCCAAATGTTGTTGAATTCAAACAAAAAAACAATTGTTCAATTTATGTGCTACTTTATCATTTTCATTATTAGGGATGGTCCATTGCTTGTAATCGCATCTGGCAGAGATACAATATCCGTTGTCAGCTCGATTAAAAGGTTTGCCCCAGAACATGTTTTTGTTGTCCAGGTGAACCCCCCTTCTCTGTGTAATCCCCTTAAAAATGACTGTGGTGGACTAAAATTGTTGAGATAGTCAGGTCTGAGCATTTATTTTTGTCTATATGGAGTCTTATGATCATTTTTTTGTTTATCATTTATCAAGTGCTCAAGATTTTCCATCGACTGACTCTACTGGTTGTCGCAATGCATTACTTCAGATTCAACACCCGAGATCCAGGTTAGATAGATTTGATTTGGTAATTGCACCTCGTCATGATTATTATTCGAGGACTCCTCAAGCACGCCAGCAGATTTCTTGGTTGTTTCGGCCATGGATTACTCCTTGTGAACCTCCAGGAAAAAATGTGGTAAGTATCTTGGTTCTGCACTTCTCTCGATGCCGTAGACCACTGAAAAGTAATGACGAGTATTGGCTGTTACATTTTTTCATCATTTGGAACCTCGATCCACAGGTTCTTACTGTTGGAGCTCTTCATCTGGCTGATTTTACTGCACTCAGGAGTGCAGCTTCTGCATGGCACGATGAATTGGCTTCTCTTCCTCAACCACTTCTGGTGGTGAATATTGGAGGCCCATCACGTAATCTTCTTCTTCTGGTTTTAGAAAAACTTTAGAATGGCTGCTCTTTTTTTTTTTTTTGACATCTGTGACTGTCCGGATCATGCGCAAAATTTGTAGAATGGCTGCTCAATACTTTTTACTTTTTTCCTTTGAGGCTTTGATATTTTCGTTTAACTTGCTTTTAAATGTGTAATCAGTTGTAATCAGGTCAAGATCATGCGCAAAATTTGCTTGAAATCACATTTTACATTGTGTGCTTTTTTCCTTTTCAAATTTTAACTGTTCCTATGTTGATCTTAGTCTTACCTACCCTGCTTTTGATAGATTTGCCCTATCTTGCACCTGTATGATCTATACAGGCAATTGTCGTTACGGTGTCGATCTTGCAAAGCAGTTAGCTACTATGCTGCAAAATGTTCTTTTGAGTTGTGGAAGTGTTAGGATCTCGTTTTCACGTCGAACCCCAGAGAAGGTGCCTGTTGATATCCGACACTTGAAAGACTTTTTTTTTCTTGGATTTGATAATTATATTTCCTGATAAGATGTTAGGTATCCAAACTTTTGGTAGAAGAATTCAGTACCAATCCTAAGGTCTACATTTGGGATGGGGAAGGTACCTCAGTTGCCTTGTTTTTCATAAAACATATATGATAATTAATGTATATCATAGAAATTTGCCTAAGATTTTTATTCATACTGTGTTACATAGGGCTGAATCCGCATCTTGGGCATCTAGCATGGGCTGATGCTTTTGTCATAACAGCTGACTCAGTAAGTATGTTGAGTGAGGCTTGCAGTACTGGGTATGTTTGAAGTACAACTACAAGTTGCATTCTTGTAACTAATGTTTGATTCAGAACACCATTTATATTGAAGTTCTTATGTTGACCTAACATGCATTTAATTTCGACAGGAAACCCGTCTACGTGGTTGGAGCTGATCGATGCACGTGGAAGTTTGCGGACTTCCAGAAGTCCCTGACTGAACGAGGAGTGATTAGGCCTTTCACTGGTAAAGAGGATGTAAGTCCAGTTATCTTTAGCTTTATTTCAAACCATCATGGATTAGTTTGGTGGTAAAAAAAAGTCTCGAGAATCTAAGAGATTTATGGGTTCAATGTATAATGACCATCTACCTAGAAAATAATTTCTTACAAATTTCTTTGACATCCAATTATTGATGTTGTGGGAGAATAATTGAGAAGAGCATAAACTGACCTAGACACTCACGTATGTTAAAAAAAAATAAAAAATTTAATTTAGCTTTATTTCAACTTCAATTATACATACTAAATTGCCACTCAGGATGAGTTCTTTAGTACTCTCACTCACGTGTGGGCTTACATATTAATTTGATCACAAACCATGAAATATTGAACTCATGATATCCTCTGATGCCATATTAGATTACCTCCCAACTCTGCGACTCAAAAACTTGAGCCGATGGATTAGATTTATATTTGTCCTTAACATGCCCAGATGTGCAAATGTGCATATTCAACAGTCTTGTGGTTTCTTGTAAACAAACCCTTCCCTGACAGTTTTACCTCTCGATTGATAGATATCGGAAAGTTGGAGCTACTCGCCCCTCAACGACACTGCAGAGGCTGCGAATCAGGTACATTCCACTCTTGCTGCGCGCGGATGGAGAATTCATATGTCAACTGTATGAAACTAAGACCTAGCCTTAGCAATAGTTTACCGTACCTGCTTGGAATTTTTTTACCATCTCCATGCAGTTTTTTCTTGCATCCACTCTGTTTTTTTGCCGAGTCGTTCGATTTCACGAGTCGAGCATCTGTAACTTTTCCGGCTTCTGTTTGATTTGTTTTCTGAGCATCTAAATAAATTATCTATGAGTTTGTTGACAGGATTATCAAGCAATTGTATTGTCCTGGATTCATTCTAACTTTGCCATCATTAAGATTGAGGATGAAAACTGTCATTTGAACTATTGGGCAATATATATGTGTCTTATGTATTTATTTTAGAGCAATATACTTGGGGTTTTACTTGGGTTTTTATAATGACTTAATTCATTCTTACCCACCTCTATGGACACATGTTTTGGTTTAGAAAAATATAAGAAAAAGAAATATATATAGGCGAGTAAGGATGACTTGAATTCTTAAGGACCCAAATATTGTGCTTTATTTTATCCTCATCTCTTAACTTTCAATATTATTTTTTAGTCCTGAAACTTACCTAAAATATCAATTTGGTCTTAGTTAATTTGCATGGTAGGTGCTCAACGTGGACAAGAGTTTGAAATTGCATGTGGGAACCCTAATAAGTAAAATTTGAGACGAACTCCATGGTTACTGATACAACAAATGGACGATACTGAAATTTGAGAGTAAGAAAGTAATGACCTTTCAAAATGCCTGCGAGGAGATCATGAGTTCAAATTCTCTCGCACAAACTAAAAAAAAGGATTTTTAAACTAAAAAAAGTGTTTTCAAGTGATTAAAAAGTCATTTAAAACCAATTCCTAAAATATTATTTTGGACCATAAAATTAATATTCATTCCACTTTCGTCCTTAGACTTTTAAAAGTCTAATTTTAGTTTTTGAGATTTGTTCTATTTTAGTATCTTAAGAAATTTGATTTTTATCTCTAAATTTTGAGATT
Organism: Sicyos edulis; assembly: GCA_036507275.1. NCBI lineage: Eukaryota > Viridiplantae > Streptophyta > Magnoliopsida > Cucurbitales > Cucurbitaceae > Sicyos > Sicyos edulis. The sequence goes on along the minus strand of CM071847.1, from coordinate 42,514,098 downwards.
CTGTTCCATTTTGATTCCTAAATTTGAAAAGGAAACTTAAAATTGGTCCTCGTAAATTTTTTTTGTTTTTTTTTTCCAAAAAAGATTACCATCTTTTTCTATAAATTTCAAAAGATGTTCTCATTTTATCTTCGACTATATTAAAATTAATACCATTATCGAATTAATTTCAATTAATATTGACTTCAAATTTAATATATGAACTAGATCTACTCTTTTTCTTTTTTTCAAATTTTCAAATTTTAGTATAAAAACTAAAATTGTACTTTTAAAAGTTGAGAGACAAAAATAGTATTATGTATTTTACTCTAAGAAAACATTACATTTGAGAAGGCTTTTTTATCGTTTTTATAGTTTTTGCCAACATGAGCAGTTGCTCAGCGACACTAGTGTATATCCATTGATCAAAGATCATGGGTTCGAGTCCTCCTACCTCCAATTGTTGTAATCTCAAAAAAAAAAAAACTATTTTCACCGTGAATTTCCCTTTTACATCCGTTTAAAAACTAAAAGAAAAAAATGTTTTAAATTGGACTAAGAATTCAAATGTTTAATTGTAAAAACGAAACTATAAACACAATTTTCAAAAACATAAACAAGATAATTATCAAATTTGATCTAATTAAATGATCAATAATAATAAAAAAAAAGTTGACGTGAAAGCAAAATATGTATGAAATAAAACTTAAGAACCTACCAAACATGTTTAATACAAATTAAGCAAGATTAGTGGTTTCATCAACTACTTTTAAGCATATATAAATTTCCATGTGAGTGAGAAAGTTGTTTGGAAAGCAAAGGAGTTGGTTGTAGCATAGCTGGATAAGAGAAAAACTATATGGTTTAGTTGATTGATTAAAGTGATTTAGGCAAACCAAATATCATTTCAAACTTGGAGATCATTTGATTGGTTTTGTCCAATCTATTTGTATGATTCAAGTTTATGTTGCTTATTTTATTATAATTATTCATAAACATATTTGGTCAAATTTGTTAAATACTTTATATATAAATTTGGTATAATATCAAATGTAATTTGGTTAGGTGTTCTAATTGTATATGTTGCATTTTTCTTTTCTCTCCTTGCCTTCGTCCTAACATCCAGATAATGAAAAACAAAAAATGAAAAATAAAATAGTTATCAAACGAGACCTTAGTAATCAAGAGTTATATATCCAAATCTTTATTCTAATAGTTATGTTATGAAAACGACAATCAACAACCAATCAAAAAAAAAAAAAAACTTAAAAGATGAAGAACAAACACACAGAATTACATGTTTCACTAACGTTGTGTTAGCTAATCTACGGGCAGAGAGAGAACAATTGTATCAAAGAGAGACTAATACAAAATATAGAATGAACATCATTATCGGCTAGGGTTTAATTCGAGCTTATATATGCACTCTCATTAAACCCTATTACAGAATGCGTAAACTTAAAACTGAATACTCTGAGAAGTACAGTTAGCAGATGCAGAATGCAGATATACAATGTGGGACGTGTTCAAGTGCGAGATACGAAATGTGTTCACGCAACAGAATGCAGAAGTGCATTTTTGTAATGAGGGCGTTGTCCCCGCACCACCACTCGCTGACCGAGCAGCAAGATCCCCGACTAACTAATTGCAAGACATTAATGCATTCAAGACATATCACAACAAATTTGTTTGATTGCACTATATTAAAATTATTTCTATTAATTACTTACCAAGAACAACGACATAACTTTACTAAAATTATAAAACTCACTAATCAAGAGTTTTTATATGCCAATCTTTATTCCAACCGTTGTTGAATAATAAAAAAAAGAACAATAGTCTCAATGAGTAAGTGTATGTCCTTGACAAAAAAATTTAACTTCAATTATTGTTAAATTAAAAAAATTTATTATTATTAATTATAAATTTGTTTCCATCTCTAATTTTAAAATTGTATTGCCCAATTGCTATTATCATTATTTGTACTACCACTATAACCAACTATCAATCATAACTAACTTACGGCTTCAAACGCCTCCTTTGTCATTTTCGTTGGCATACCAAACGCATGTTGGGAAAAACCTTCCCTAATAAAAGGAGGAATAAGCATAAAATAATTGAGAAATTAAAAGAAAATAACGGACAGAAAGAACTTCCACTATGTGAAAAATTGCTACAATCAAACAAAATTCTCTCTCCGACCCCAATTACAAAAACACTCTCTTCAAAACTTATACTACTCACACTCTTTGCCCACTTTCCACAAGAGAATACAAAAGAAATTTAACTAGAGTCAATACACAAAATTTAAACTGCTTATGACTGAAATGCTTTTGAAATCAAAACATTAGCTCCTTTTATAGTACTTAGAGCACACCACTACTTTGCATCTTTCCGATGTGGGACAAATTCATTTTTAATATTTTGCCAAAAAACCCAACAACACATACTTATAGTAAGAAGTTCACAAAAGATGAAATCCCCCTCTAAATGCCACAACTTTGTTTATAATAAAAAAAAAAAAATCAAAATTTCACTCCATTACATATTTGAAGATACTCGCACATGACTAAATGTTTGGATTTGAAACATAATAAAAAAATTTATAATTAAATTCACCCATAAATGTTAGATATAAAAGTTTGTACTGGTAATATCATGTTAGCCTTTAGTCAAGCCATGCATGAATGTTATCTTTTTTTCTTTGAAAAGAATTGTGTACAATTTAACACCAATACTTTAGGGTCGAAAACTTAGATATGTAACATCTTAATTGAAGATATATGTATAAATTTATTTTGGCATCAACAATGAAAAGTTGAAACAACTCATATACTTCTACCTAATAAAAGGTATAAAATTATTGTCTTCATTAACTAATGTAAGACTATTTTAATTTGTTTGTATTCTCAAGTATAACCTTCAGAAATTTTCAGCCATGCCATGAATGCAAACCACATATCTCCAAATTCTCCACCAACTCTGTTATAACAAAAAATTAAAAGCTATGAACTTTTAAGTCAACCAAATTAAAAACCTAATTCTTTGGAAACAACTCCCCCAAGTTCCATTATATTCTCACATAATTCCTTAAAAATAATATCACATTTTTTCAACAAATCCATTCCTCTTTCACAATTTAAAGGCCTGTTCCCAAGTTTCCATTTCTCACCAAAACACAAACCATCTAACAAATTATCTCCTTGATTTTTCTCACTTTCATTTCCAAGCTCGCAATATGAAGAACTCCAGCAACTCAACCGTCATCGACGTGCCCCCGACCACAGGCAGCAGCCAAAAGAAAGTGGCTGCTTCTGCTGCCGGTGGCGGGTCGAATCGGGGGTTCGCCATATTCGACTTTGTTCTGAGGCTTGGTGCTTTGGGTGCTGCCTTGGCTGCGGCCGCGGCTATGGGAACAAGCGATGAGACTCTCCCTTTCTTCTCTCAGTTCTTCCAGTTTGAAGCTAGCTATGATGATCTCCCCACCTTTCAGTAAGTGATGCTCAAGAAAATGTAGAATTTGATTGTCATGGTTTAGACTTATTTTTAATTAGTTTTTATTATTTGAACTTAACTTTATTTGATTTTTTAATAATTGCACAAGTTTCCATCAGTCTAACACTTCAATTTCTAGATACCAAATTTGGTGTAATTATTTTTATAAAAGCAGATATTTTTAATGAATAATTTGACAATCGCCTTTTATATAGTACATTTTAAACTCTTAATTAAGAATTCCCAAATTTGCTACTCAATTTTTTTTGTTATAAATAGAAAGCTAGATTAAATTTAGGGGAATTTTCATGAGTAGCAAAAGTAAGAAAAAAGATTCTACGTACAAATTTCAAAATTTTAGAAAACCCTCCTAAATTTTAAAGTTCAATAATAAGTAAATTCAAACTTATAATTTTTTTTATTTAAAAGTACATTTAATGTTCTTAAGCTATTGTTTTTTTTAGTAATTTGTTTTAATTTATAGCGAAGCAAAGAAATTTTTAGAACTATTTTTTTAAGAAATGATTAATATGTTAGAAACATCTTTTATTGGAAATAACATTTTTTTTTCTATATCATAAGTAATCCAATTAAGAATATGAATAAGATTAAAACTAAATGTGGAACCAACCTATATTTAACTTAAACTCTTGAATTTTTGAACGTTGGATGCAGATTCTTCTTGATAGCAATGGCGATCATAGCAAGTTACTTGGCAGTTTCGATACCATTCTCCATCATCTGCATCATCCGATCGACCGCTATCGCAATCCGATTGCTTCTCATCATTCTCGACACTGTAAACTCCGATCGAAATCAACTATCATTAACATTAATTAGATCTAATATTAGGTTTCTCCCTTTTAACTTTTTTGATAAAATTAAGTTAGAAACAATAATGTACATTAATTTGCAGGTGGCTCTCACATTAACCTCATCCGCTGCCGCCGCTGCTGCCGCCATAGTGTACTTAGCTCACAGTGGGAACTCCAACACCAACTGGCCGTCGATCTGCGACCAATTCGAAGATTTCTGCCAGAAAACTAGCGGCGCCGTGGTCGGCTCCTTCGTTGCGGTTCTGTTGATTATGTTCCTCGTCTTGTTATCCGTTTTCGCCATCAGAAACACTCACTAATCAGTCCCCATTGTCTGGTCCGATCTATGTGTGTTTTAGGGTTGTAATTTCCCGCCTTTTCTTTTTCCTTTTTATTTGTCTTGCTTTGGTTTGTCCTCTTGCAAAATTTGTCCAATATTTCATGTAATTTTTGTGCTTAATTACAATTACTATACTAATCTGTATTTTCTATCTTCGTTTCTATAAATCCTAAGCCGTTTCATATATATTTTTTGAGTTCAATTTTTTTTTTTTAACCTCCCAAGACTTTGATATATTTAGAAATTGGAAATTTTCTACCGAGTATAGGATAATTCAAATCTATAATTTTGTAGGTCATGAATACACTTATACGGCTAGCTATTATTTTTGTTGGTGAGACGATTGATATTGATATATATTAGATAGTATAGTCGTTCATCTTAAATCAATTGGTGAGAGAGTAGTAATCTACTTATCTTATGATGCCTCTTTACAATTACTTCAACAATATATGAGTCTAATTTTTTTGCAATTATTTGACAATTTTATCTGAAATTATGAATCGTTTAAAAATAGTTTCAAATACTTAAAAAAAACTTAAATAGTTAAAGTGAGCATGTTATGATCCACTTATTATTATTATTTAATTCGAAAGTATTTATAAGATTAAAGAATTGGAAAATAGCACCTTTGAATCACGAGTCAATTGAAATATTTTATCTCAATAAATATATATAAGTTAACAAGTAATTTTGTTTACAAAGTCAACACTATAATTTATCTAAGTTATTGTCAACACGTTTATTAGTGATATATCGTACTTATAACAACCTAATTGTTAGAAAATTCCTTAAACGAAGAGTAGAAATCTTGAGTTGATAACATCTTCATTAATTTGATAAAAAATTATAAAGTCACGAAGACTATACCTAATTTAGTGAAGAATAATATAAAAATTAGAGACATCTTGTGGCAATTGTCTCACATTGGAAAAGTGGAGATTATCCAACATGTTTATAAGAGATATAGGTTAATCCCCTCATTACCAATTGATTTTGAAGTGTAACTTCATATTCTCTAATATGGTATCAGAGCCCATGTAGGTTATGGACGATCTGACCCAAGCAAAAAGTAAAGCTAATGTGGGGATATTTCAGTCCACAGTTGGACATCTACGGGTCCCCTTTATATATCATTTCCTCGCCTATTTGCTCTCTCATCTAAGCACAACCTTATTGACCATGAGGATTAGGCTCCCACTTCAATCTCATGGAGTGTGGGTAACCAACCTTACCACTATCTCGAATCTCAATTTTATTTTTATTAGACTGAATATTTATTTGGACTTTATGGACTCTGATACCATATTAGATAGTTTAGACATTTATCTCAAAATCAATTGGCAACGAGAAAAGTAGTCAACCTACTTTTTAAAGACTAGAATATTTTCACCTTATCAAAGTGGAATTCTCAACACTATGGGACCTCGAGAATTCAGACATTCCAGACTAGAAAGCCGATAATTGACAACAATATTGTGCATCGATTTGGAGCTTATTCATTCCCCAAAAATGCAAAGTCTTCTTTGGTGTCTTTTCTATGGTGGGATTAATACGAGTGATATAATTCAAACAAGAAATCCCCATTGCTGCCTTCTCTCATCTATTTGTGTGCTCTGTATATTAGACTCTGAATCCCATTAACACATTTTTTAGGTCCTGCCCATAAGCATGAGCAATTTGGGAAATTTTTTTTCCTCTCAGGTGTATGAATATTGATCTTCAAGGTAGCATTTCCATGAAAGATCTCATTAATAAGTGTGTTTTCATAAACCCTTGCTCTGCAGCTAGGATCATGGGGACAAATCTTTTTGGAGTTGTTCTTTGGTTCATTTGGAACGAGAGAAATGTTTGAATTTTCAACGACCTTTAAAGGCTTATGAAAATTCTTTGAGAGGACATTATAGCTAATGTGGTCATGTGGTGCAAACAATCGCATCTATTTAGTGATTATGATGTTGCAACTATTTCTTTGAATTAAAAACTTTTTACCTCCACGTTTGTACTTTAGTATGTTCCTTACATATTGTTATCAATGATAGTCTCGTTTCTTTCTTCATAAACAAAATATAGAACAATATTAGTTCAAGTATAAGTGTGTGGTCATGAATTTGATATCTATGATTGTTGTTGAATTAAAAAAAAATCAGTATGGATTTTTACTTTTTGGCTAATGGCTAATTATACCAATTATAATCGAATGGGTCTGTGACGCGATTAGTTATCTGGTTTGGTGTTAATCCATTTCCACTCCACGATCATAGGCATAACTGCCTATAATTAATGGGCAATGAGTTGAAATAAAGAAGTTATAGACATATCTTTAATCGAAAGTTTAATGTATGTTCTTTTCAAGATCACAAGTTTAAGATCCGCTTGTTACATAAATTTGTAGATATCCCAATTGTCTCCTTCCTAGGTTCATCAATAAATATATATATATATATATATATATATATATATATATATATAAAACACGCATTTGTTTTGGTCATAATTAAACAATCACTCATTGAATCTTCTATCAAACTTATCCGTCCATTATTACTAACATCAATCCCCAAACAAAGAGTTAATTATTCCAACTACGACTAATATCCATCCTTAAATGAATCATTCCACTCTGTTTCACTTCACTCTTTTCTACCTAATCCAAACACGCATAGTTTTGATGAAAGTAAATTTTCCATTTTTATCTCTAAACATGCTTAACTTAATCTATATTCTTTAGTAACTTTTTAAATTTCTAAATAAAAGACATTAGACTTCAAATGGGTGTGGAATTATGAATCTTTGAATTAGTAACCAAGTTTTTCAAAGAAAAAAAAAAGAATTAGTAACCAATGTCTTAGGAAAACAAACATGGAAAATGTACTTTCATCATCAAAACTTATAGCTTCGATATTATTTGGAGAAATTGGGCTTGATAGTCTAATTTCACAAAATAATTATAAATTAAAAAAAATGTGTATCCATCCTAAAAAATATGAATACTTATTATACAATATTATTTTATTATTAAATACAATAATTTGTATTAGTAATACATTATTATGTATTATTAATAGAATATTATATATTATTAGTACAATATTTTGTATTAATAATAACGTATAATTATTAATACATATGATTATGATTATTAAATTTATTTATTTTTCTAGTATTTTAAATGTTTTATTAATTTGGTCTATTCTTGAAAAACCCCTATTATTTATTGAGGAGCTACTTTGTTTTGCCCACGTTTTATCCAACTCATTTCACCTACTACTACTAATATATATATTTATTTATATACATTTTTCAAATAAGTACAATTGGTCTTCTTTAGAGCTAAAATATGAAAATATTTACCTATTTTTAATCTTACAAGTTTTTTTTAGTTCAATTACCATTGAGAGGGGTAACTTTTTGAACATTGAATTATCAACACATTTATATTAATTAAAGGGTGAAGCCCCTGAAAAAGCCTAAATAAGGTAAAAATAAAAACATTTGAATTGAACCCAACTCAAATACTAAATAAAATGAGCCACAAAAGGTCTGCCCAATCCACAAAGGGCATGTTTGGTGTAAGTATATTAAGTTAACCCGGATTAACTTAACCCTTATAATTTTTGTTTGGTGAACGGATTAACTTAATTCTCACACAACCCAACAATAATCTTCATATATTGTTTCTCTATCTCGTTTTATGAAATCATCTTTAATTATATTTTTCAAACAATTTATTCAACTTTAAAATTTAGATTTAAAAGTTTATTCAAATTTTTTTATGTTTTATAGTTCATTTAATATATACTTGAATAATTTCTAAATTTAATGTTAAATTTTAAAAAATTTAAATAAATAAATGATTTAAGAGAACAAAGGAAATATATTGAATTTCAAGAAACTTGGAACAAAATTTTATTTTTGAGATATATTATACATTTTTTTAGATTTGGAAGAAAAAGATATTAACGATATAACTAATAAACCATTTGAAATAATGAATATTAACAATTGTATTAACCAATCTTAAATTTATATCAAGAAAACTTGTATGAATCTTTTTAGATTTGTAAAATATAAAATGCATACATCTAATACAATGCCAAAAACATTGTTTGTTATTTTTTCGATGGTATTTAAAAATGGATTCGAATCCCTTTTGTTGTAAAAATAATTATATTCATTTTAAAAGTTATTAATGAGTTTTATTGAATAAAAAATCAAATAGAAGAGGTTACACGCAAAGTTTCATAAAGAATTTGAATCCATTTAGATACTTTAATTTAATTAATTAAAAAAATACTATTAAATAAGACACCGTAGTAAATTTGTTGAGATAAATTTTACAAAAATTGCTAAATTTTTAAACTAATTTTTCTACTTAAAATATAATTGGATTTATTATTATATACAAAAGAAATTTTACTTGTGTTATTTTATGACTTGTTTCTAAGTATCTAAATGAGTTTTTATATATTATATACACTCATATGTGAATGTATTTTTTTTTTTCGTATTGACTATAATTTTAATTTGAATGAGTATTAACCAATAAATTAAGTAGAATAATTTTAAAATGCATGAAAATTAAGTTTACGTTTTCATAATAACTTTAATCAAGATAGTCTAATCTATTTAAATTACTTTTAAAATATGAGTAAAATTAAATTTCAAATTTAATTACCGTTAAAAAAAAAATGAATTTACTAAATAAATTAAATTGATTTTTTTTAATATTTTAATTTGTTATATTACAAACTGTGGTGCACTAAATAAATTGTTTTTTTTCTAATTTTAAATTTATACCAACCAACCTTGGTATTAAGTAATTAAATTAAAACTTTCTCTAAAAATTTTTTTTTTTTATATAATTTAAATGTCTTTCTAAATTTGTTGAATGAATATAAAATTTATTATATTATTTTAATTTAATATAGATATAATTTTTTTTGAAAGCCAATTTATGTACATATTAAGTTAAAATTGAAAAAAATAATAAAATATATATTGATAAATATATATATATATTTTTTTAAATGAATATTATATTGTTACTATTTCAAATAAATATCATTTATTTATTTATCTATTATCAAGAGAAAAAAAATTAAAAAGTAGACAATTTTTAAAAAATGCATAGAAAATGTTAAATAAAAATTTAGATTAACTTAATCAATGCACAAAACAACAGACAATTTAACTTAATCCAGCTTAATATAATATGTATACCAAACACAAAATAATTTAATATTCAACTTAACTTAATACAGACTAGCTTAATTCTAATCTCTACATCAAACACGCCCAAAGGGATTGAGCAACACCGATGTTCCCAACTTCGACACTTTTGGTCCCTTGAGGATCGACTCTAATGTGCCCAATTGTGCTCTAAACCCCCAAAAAGTACCAAGCTAAAATCATCACTTATCCTCCACATATCTTCCTCTAATCCCATCTAAACAAGGGGAATTTATTAAATGAATAAATAAATAACATAGGAAACTTCGCGTCAAGCAAGATGAGATTCTGTTCCAAACATAATGCATATTAATTTGTCAGATGAGATTCTGTTCCAAACATGGTGCATATTAATTTGACAAAGTATAACTCTCCAATAAATACGTAACAACAACGTTACATATATTAATAAAGAAAAATACTTCTCTACGCATAAACGAAAATAAATAGAATGACTCTCTTTGTTACTTATATGACATCACTTAGAGTTATATTTTTATTTTCTTTTAAAAAAATTGTAACTCTAAGATCCCGTTTGATAACCATTTTATTTTTCGTTTTTTGTTTATGAAATTTAAGTTTATTTTTACTTAAATTTTCTACCATGTGCTCATCTTTCCTACAATGTATCCATATTTGTTTAAAAAAGTAGGTGAAGACTAACCAAATTTCAAAAACAAAAAACAAGCTTCTGGAAGCTACTTTTTTTTTATACAAATTTTAGTTTTGTTTATTAAAAGATAGGTAAAATGTAGATATCCAAATAAGAAAAAAGTATAATGAAGTAGTTGTTGTAGGCTTAAATTTCATAAACAAAAAATAAAAAATAAAATGATTATCAAACGGGACCTAAATAATTTCATCTAAATAACAAGTATAAGTACTATACTTATTTATGTATACAGAAATATTTCACTCCATTTGAGTAATAGACTCCAACTTTGAATGGTCGTTGGGAAGGGTAAACCATCATAATTTTAAATACTCAGAAGTTCTCAATATCTTTACTAGGGGTATACAAAAAAACCGGTAACCCGAGCTACCCGGACTACCCAACCAAAATTGTAAGGGTTGGGTTGGGTTATGTTTTTAAAAATTTGGGTTGGGTTAGATTTTTAGTAAACCCGGATTTTTGGGTCGGTTCGCGGGTTCACGGGTTTTGGGTTGGGTTCAACCCGAAACCCGAATATAAACATATATTTCTTAACATATCTTTGTAGTGTAAAGTCATTGATAGTCTAGTGGTTGTACATCTTGTCTTACTTTATGTTTTCTTTTTCTTTTTTTGTTTTTTTCCCTTCTGTGAGCGAGTAAACTTCAATCTTTCTCGAACTTTTTTTCCCTCAAGAATTTATCCAATCTTTTTATCTCTTATTAGGTTAAATACAATATTTTTTAAAATTTAAAATTAATTCTTATCTTTTAAAAAAAGTCTCATACTCTTTAGAAAATTAGCTTTATATTTAATCAAATTTTATATCGGTATTTGACTTCCAAATATTAAAATAATTAGCGTTTTCGTCGAATTTGTAATCTCACCTTCAACTTTTAATCCTTTTGAACCGATGAACCCAACCCAACCCAACCCGAAAATATAGGGTTGGGTTGGGTTGAAACTCTAATTAGGTTGGGTTGGGTTAAAAAGTTGATCGACCCAAATTTTTGGGTTGGTCCAAAAATTACCCTTAACCCTACCCAACCCAACCCAACCCATGTACACCCCTAATCTTTATTTTTTCTCTAAAAAAAATTCTAACTTGAGCATCTAAATACCCGTGTGAAGACACCACTCACTTTTTTGTTTGTTTTGCACGTTTAGTTCCTCAAATATATAAATTTCCCACTGGTCGTACTGTCACAGACTCAGAAAATTAGTATCAACAAAAACCACCCCCTATAAGAAAAGTTTATTAATTTGAATCTCACATTTTGATTGTAGTTTTATGAAAAAAAAAAATCTAAAATTATTTGGGCTATCAAAATTAATAAGAAATTGGCATTCCTATTTTAATTTTGGTAACTTTTTAGAAATATTTCATACTAAATTTCTTCAATTTTTTTGTCTTTAATCAATTTTAATTTATTATTTTCAATTGTTTTCAATTTTCAATTGTTTTCAATTAGTTCCACTTAAATTGAAATTATCAATTTGTGAGTTGGGATGTCTATTCTCAATTTTTACTATATTTTAATAATTTTTAAAATTTTGAGATCCAAATTATATATATATATATATATATATATATATATATATATATATATAAAAAGTTAATACTGAATGAGTGAGTAGCGCAATGGTTTCATTGTTTGGTTGTAAATCAGTTCACTAAAAGAACCTAAAATTAATAATATATAGCCCAACTGAGATAACAGGCCGCCGGTGTCTGATTTCTCTATTTTTTCATTCTTCCCATTTTTTTTTTATTTTCTCTCCTCACAATATGTTTTTTTTTTAAACCGGGAAATCGGAGTTTCGTTCCCCTATACTCGGGGCACCATAACCCGTCCCTAGATTGTGGTACCGCGATACTAGAAATATATTCTAGTTTAAGCGTTTTCTAGCGGTCTCGAATCAGAGATCTCTCAAGGAAAGACAGGGGACTTATTATTATTGATGAGTTATAATACTATATTATAAATACTCATTAATACATTATTACAAGTAAGTTTATGACAATACTCTTTAATAGGAATGATTATATTTATAAATTTTTTAAAAAGTAATCCATATTTATAATTATTTTTCTAGATTCGACAATACCTTGAATTTCCCTTTTAATTTAGATCTATCCTCTTTTCTACCCTTTGCTAACTCTGAGACCTAAATCTAAATACTACAAGAAGAAAAATAGTGGCAAACATGGTGAGAAATATAATATAAAGAAAAAGGAATTCTAAATCAGATAAAACATAAACTAATGAATCTCCACGTGGGTCATTAATTAACTTAAAATTTTGGTTTGCCTTTCACATGCGGATTAAAGAAAGAGATACGCTTTGTGATCTTCTTTTGTGATAATTTTCACATGTGCATAAGGTATCATTTAGAAATAAAAAAATTTCGATGTAATATTGCATTGCATATATTCTTCTTTCAATAAATAGGGAATCAATCTAGAGAGGCTAAAGCAAACCATTCAAAAGAAGTATTGGAAATGGAGGGAAAGAAGTTTACTTTGGTGCTGGTGATCGCTGCAATGATGTTTACAAGTTCTTTAGCACGATTGTTTCAATTGGAGCGAAATGAAAAGGAGAACAATCAATTCCTTTCTGATGGTAGCAACGATCAAGTTATAGATGACGGAAACGAGACTCCAAGAGGCGTAATGTCTGCCCCGCTATCGGCACCCTTGTCTGCTCCGCTATCTGCACCGCTCTCTTCACCCTTGTCCGCACCGCTGTCTGCTCCACTATCCGCACCCTTGTCTGCACCTTTGTTCGCACCGCTGTCTGCCTTGTCCGCACTGCTGTCTGCTCCACTATCTGCACCACTGTCTGCACCATTGTCTGCGCCCTCGCCCGTGTCCACGCCTGTCATTCCACTACGCCCCTAATGTTTTGGAGATTTTTGTCCTGCGATCCACCATGTCTTGCAACATACCAATGGGTGCAAAAAAGGGATATTGTGTTGACTTTTAATATCCTTTCAATAATTTTTGGTTATGTTTGATCTCTATTTATTTAAAATGTTCATGCATGTTTCTTTATGCTTCCTTTGAACTCCTCTTGAGAAGTGTTCACATAAAGCCCACAGTTTATTGTGAAATTATTAAAATTGAGGCTGGTTAATGATGAATTGACCTAAAGTATATGTGTACGTGTAAAAAACAAAATATTATATATGGATGTTTATGAAAATTTTGACAAAATAAAAGTTGTTTAGATGTGTCTTTGAAATAATTCAAAAAAACATATAAATTAACAAATAAATGTTTTACGAAAGTAGATAGAGAAAAGGAGAGAGGGAAAAAATATGGGTATAGAATATGAGTTAGAATTTATAGAGAGCATGTTTGGGTAGGGTGAGTTGGGAAGGGATGAGTTGGGAAGGGAAGTGAGAGTAAGTTTATGTTTGGTGGGAAGAGATAAAAAGATAAGGGATAATAAATGAGTGTTTGGTGGGATGAGATGAGAAGGGAAGAGATGTAATTTTTTTATTTGATTTATTTATAAAAGTAGATATTTAGTAATTTTTTAATATAATAATAATTAAATATATAATTTATATTTATTGATTAAATATATTTTTAAATTTATTCATTTAATTTACTATTTAACATTTAGTAGATCATAAAATCTATCAAATAAATAATTTAAATAATCAGACTTCATATTTAAAAAAATAATAATAAAAATAATTTGATGTACATAAATTATATATAAAAAAATAAATCAAAACTTAATTAATTTAGTTATATAAATATACTTTTATAAATAAATCAAATAAAAAATATATGTGTATATCTTTTATACAAATATATGGGGGAAATAATTATATATTAATTTAATCTAAAATTATTATATCTCAATCTAAATAAATTATTCAAATATGTATTTAATTTTCTTTTTAAAATAGCGTAAACGTTTTAATTTTGATATATTTTACGAATATGTCTTTTAAATAAAAGTAGGATTTTAAGCTTTATTTCATTTATGAGTGAAATAAATTTAAAATTTAGTAAATTTCAATCATTAAATTAACAAAAAAAAAAGTAAAGCAATTTAAATGATTAAATTTAACAATTAAAAAAAACTGTCAACTAATATTTATAAAAATATTAATATACAAATATCTACAAATATTATTTTAATGATAATTTTATAAAAACATGACATGTTAAAAATAAATAGATACAAATAAATTAAATTTAATATGTATATGTGATCAAATAAGTTAAATGGATGAGTTGGTTAAACATATGCGATTCTTAACTTAAATAAAGAAATGATTTCAAAAAAATAAAACTTAAATAAAGAAATAAATATAAAAGAAGGTTCAAATTCAAATGACCATTTACTACATTTAAATAAATATTTTGAAAAAAATAAAGTAAAATAAAATATTTATGTGATGATTAAAAAAAATATATATATAGAAAAGTACAAATATAAAAAAAATTGGAATTAAATACTAAAAAAAAAAGAATTAAAATATAAGTATAAAACAAAAGGTATTTAACAAAAAAAAAAAATCGTAGTAATTAAAAAATAAAAAAAAAAGGTCATGCGCCGGATTGGGCTGGGTTAAAATGACCGAGCGGGCCAAACGTTGGGAAGGGATATATCCCTTCCCTTCCCAACCCAGTTTGGCCCACCAAACATGTCCAGAGAGGGCCGGAAGAAGAAGAAATAAATAAGACTTTCTTGCTTTCACAATTTACAAAGTCCTTTCATCTCTTTGATATCTCTCGTCATGACCTTTTTTATTTTTATAGGCCACATCGAACCTTCCTCGTTGAATAAATCAAGAATTTTAAAGATTTTTCTACATTATTTTATATGAATTCCTAATTGCATTTAGAAATTAATTTTTTCGTGAGTTTAAATTATTGGGTGTATTGAGATTTTAGTGAGTGCTTGAGTGTGCTCTTTTGTAATCTCATATTTGGAACTCTAGGAGAATATTTTTGCCGTTTTCGCTTTGTTTGAATCACGTAAGATCGTTGTGTTATTGCTTCTCTTTACTCCATTTATTTATATTTTCTATTGTCATAATTAAAATCTAGTTTACTTTTGCTGCATCAATATTAAATGGTAAATGCTAAGATCAAGTAATTTTTTAACAAGTGGTATCAGAGCTTGCTTTATTATAACTTAATTTGTTATTAATGTTCCGTTTGGTTGAGACAATTTATTATGGAAACTCTGAAACATCATGTACATCTTTTGGATCGCAATACTAGATCTTCAGTATGACAAGCTAAAATGCGGGCAGTACTTGTCCAAATGGATTTAGAATAAGCTTTATTATGATTGGCTTCTTGGACTCAAGAAGAAAATAAAAGTAAAGATCGAAAGGATCTAAATTTAATACATATGCATTTGTCTAGTGAAATTTTGCAATATATTTTGAAAGAGAAAAAAGCTGCTAATTTATGGTTAAAGTTAGAACAAATTTGCATGACAAAAACTTAAACCACAAAATTGTATTTGAGGCAGCGTTTATTTTCTTATCATATGGAGGAAGGATCATTCTTAGAAAATCATTTAGTTGATTTTAAAGAAATTGCCTCTGATTTAGAATCTAAGGAAATTAGTAATGATGAGGAAGATTTGACCTTAATTTTGTTATGTTCTCTACCTCTCCCTCGTATGCAAAGTTTAGAGATATGACATTATACAGTCATGATACTCTCACTTTAAATCAAGTTTATGATAGTCTCTTTAATAAATAGAAAATTAAACATATTACAGTGGAGCTAAGAGTTCTGTAGAAGGGTTAGTAGTTCGAGGGAGAACACGCGAGAAGGAAAACGATGACGATTAGAGAAATCGATTAAAATCTAGAAATAAAAATAAAACCTACAATTATTGCAAGAAGAAAGACCATGTATTTCTGAATGCTACAAATTACATAATTAAGAATCAGAGAATCTCTGCATTTCAAAAGGGAAAGCAACTTGAAAGCTCTAGTCAGGCTGGTGTTGTTGAAGATGTTAATGGTGATAGTGATCTCCTAGTTGCTTCTAATGACAAGTTAAAATTTGATGATTGGATTCTTGATTCAACATGTTCATTTCATATGTGTCCCAATAGGGACTGGTTTTCGACATATAATTCAACTTCTAAAGGTACAGTTTTGATGGGAAATAATCCATCATGTAAGATAGTTGGTATTAGAACAATTAGAATTAAGATTTTTGATGGAGTTGTCAAAACACTTTCTGATGTGAAACACATTCCTGATTTGAAGACAAATTTAATTTCTTTGAGTACTCTTACTATAAGAGAGTACAAGTTCACTAGTGAAGGTGGAGCTATCAAGGTTGGTGAAGGTAGTTTGACAGTCATGAAAGGATAGAAAAGTTATGCTAAATTTTATGCATTACAAGGTTCTATAGTTCTGGGTGATGTAACAGTTTCTACACCTTTGTTATTTGATAACGATATAACTCATCTTTGGCATATGCATCTTAGGCATATGAGTAAAAATGGATTGATCGAGTTAAACAAAAGAGGGCTTCGTGATGAACATAAATTGGTGATATTGAATTTTGTGAGCATTGTGTTCTTGGAAAGAAAAACATTCCAAATTCTCGTAGGGTATTTATAATACAAAGGGAACACTTGATTATATATACAATATGATATTTGGGGTCCAGCTAAAGTACCTTCTAAAAGTGGTGCATTTTACATGCTAAGTATTATTGATGACTTTTCTAGAAAAGTTTGGGTGCTTTATTCCTAAAGTAGAAAAGTGATGTGTTTTATAAGTTTAAGGATTGGAAGACCATGATTGAGAAACAGACATGGCGTCAGATAAAATATCTTCGTACAGATAATGGTTTGGAGTTTTGTTCTCGTGAGTTCAATTCTTTTTGCAAATCACAAAGAATTATTAGACATTTAATATTTCGTCATACTTAGTAGCAGAATGAAGTAGCAGAGTGAGTGAATCAAACTTTGATTTGGATGCGTTATGATAGCTTTCAATTTACTTAGAAAATAAGTAAGAAAGCGAAGAAAATAAGAAATTCAACTCAAACATCTGCAATTATTCGTATATGCAAGCCAAAAGCAAACACAGCAGCAAAACTATGCATTATGCGCTTTTTAGATGCCAAATGCGCGTATAAGCACGGAAACTAGGCTATTAAGCATAAGCCTACTGTTGTGTGTAACATTCGCAGGAAAACTTTAACTGGCAATCAAATTACGGAATCAATGGAACCAAGATGGAAATAATTGACAAATCGAATATTCTAGAGAATGTCGCGCAAGGATTGGACGTAATCAACAAGAAACCCTGGACGTTATAATAGAGGATTGAACGAAGAAGAAGGTGTGCTGGTTCGAAAAAGAACTACCATTGATGAGCGCTCGAGATGTCGAGGTCTCGTGGGAGATCTCGGCGGAATTCTGTTCATCTGTAGCCTGGAAGAACTCAGTACCAACATGGCGTGTAGAAGAAGACTTCACTAGCGACAGTGATGGCGGTTCTATTACCTCTTAGATAGATTTAGACTAGCATTTGTACTTTCTCATTTTATACTTTGTTTTTCATTATGCATTTCATAAACACAGTTGAGTCGTTTTCTCAATTTAATTATATGAGTTCTTTGTTTTAGACTTGATCTCCTATTAACAACTTATAATTAGAATTAATGGAAGAAAATAATATTAGGGGAACCAGGAAGTAATGAGATTTAATTCAATGTTAAGATAAGGAGGAAAACTGTTAAGAACGACGGTTGTTCTTGTTTATCGCAGGTCGATTGACCATCCACTTATGAGTGCTTAGCATTTTCCTTGGAAAAAGAAAATGCTAAGAGCTTAACCTAACCGTATTCACTAGGTAAGACTTAATCTTAAGCTCTTCTTAGGGAGATGTTAAGAATAACTATCTCACTAGCTGCTTACCAAAGCTTGGGCTAATCTGGCAAACCTAAGGGGTAGAGTACCTACAGTTTGCAGTCAAGTTCTCTGAATGGGGGCTTGAAGTTAAAGTTAGTAAGAACTATTTTTCTCATGACAACTTACCTTTCTTGATTAAAATTACATTACAAGCGATTCTTTGTTAAGTAAATCATATAGTTCTAGGTGCAATAAGATGATTAGGAAGTAGAAGTAAATTAGAATGCGAGTGAAAGAATTTATAATGCTGTAAATTAATTAAGCAGACGTTGGATCGCTACCTACGTGTGTTGGCCTCCAGCATACTCGAAAGAGAAACCTGGAGGAAGACGCAGTAGGTTACGTCTAGTCTGATGTAATGGCTATTGTATCATTAAATGGGTTTAAAACTATTCGAGCTGGTGCACACAATGCCCCGAACCTAATCAAGAGGAGTCACAATGAAAGTTGTGGCCCGCATTAACAAATGTGGAAACATTTGTTTGAGAGGGAAGTATGATTTTGAATCCACTACGCAACGCATGCCTGTTTTATTCTTTATTCTGGTTAACTTGTTCCCATTAGTAGTTGCATTTTCACTCACACTGGCATTCACATTTGCGTTTGCATCAACATTAGCATTAGCATTAGAGTAGTACCAACAACCCAAAACCACTACAAACTCCATTCGTGTATTTTTCCTTTATTTAACCCTTGATGTACATCATTGCGCTTCCAATTCTCTGTGTGATCAATAAAAATAAATATTTATTACTTGCTACAATTCGACTGCGTATACTTGCGTGTAATGCGATTCTGAGCCACACTTAGCAATAAGTTACTCTGAATTAATTACTATACAATAATACATAAGGCTCGCATTGTCGGTTCACGTTGCATGTTATCAAATGCAAACTTACCTAAATCCTTTTAGGCTGAAGCTGCTGCTTTGACATGTTATATTGTCAATCGCTCTTCGTATATTTCTCTCCGAAAAAGACACCAGAAGAAGCGTGACCTGGTAATCCTGCCAATTATTTATATTTGAAGATATTTGGTTGTCCTACTTATGCCCACATGAATGATGATAAACTTGAACCAAGATCTTTAAAATGTATTTTTATTGGTTACAAGCATGGTGCTAAGTGATATAAGTTATAGTGTCTCGAGACTAAAAATGTGGTTGCTAGTAGATATGTGATATTTGATAAATCTTCCATGATGGTTGGACAATCTTCTAAAATGCAGTCCTCAGATAAAACTCAACAGAGTTCGCATGTGCATGGTGAGTTTGTGTTAGAGTCATTTTGTAGACCTGATCAAGATGATGCTTCTACTTCTAATACTTCTTCATTGAGTGCTTCTTCTAAGTTACTCATATTGGTGATACTATTTCACCTTTGAAAGCACCAACACAATCTTCTATTGCTAAAGATAGGCCTAGAATAGAAATTAGACTGCCACAGGGATATGCAGAAGCTGATTTAATAGCTTATGCTTTAAATGTTGCTGAAGACATTGATTCTAATGAGGAACTGTCTATATTTATAGAGGTTGTAAATTGTAACAACTATGGTAAGTGGATAATTGCAATGCAAGAAGAAATTTAGTCTCTACATAAAAATGATACATGGGATCTTATAAAGCTTCATCCGAATAAGAAAGTCTTTCGTTGTAAATATGTTTTTAAATAAAAGGAAGTTGTTCTTGGAGTTGAGAAAGCCAGATATAAATCAAGGTTAGTTGCCAAGGGCTTTAGCCAAATCCCTAATGTTGATTATACTGGTGTATTTTCTCTTGTTGTGAAGCATAAGTCTATTCGTGCTTTGCTTGGTGTTGTAGATATTCATGATCGTGAACTTGAGCAGTTAGATGTAAAAACTGCATTTTTACATGGAAAACTTAAACAAAAATATTTATGTGTATCAACTAGAAGGTTTTGTTGTTTCAGCAAAGGAAGACTATATATATTTATTGAAGAAGTCTTTGTATGACCCAAAGCAGTTGCCAAAACAATGACACAAGAAACACATGATTTCAAGAGAAGTAGTTATGATAGTTGTGTTTGTTGGTAATATGGGGTGGGAGCATGCGTTTAGAGCGGCGGAAGTGGGTGAATAATAAAAAAAAATCCACAATAATTAATCCAATTAATTATCTTTGATTAATCTAATTAATCTAAATGCAATACCCTTGGTGATTGACATGTTATTGAAAAAAAAATACTTAGATTGATTGTCGTCTTTGATTTAATCTGACAACTCTTTATGTTGAGTAGGATCAACTATTACCCACGGAAAATCTCGAACGATCATCTCCGCTCTTCTAGGCTATGAATTCTTTGCTACCACTGATTGCTTGGTGGGAAGCTTTTAGAGAAGATAGCTAGAAACTTTATCAGTATAGTCTGACTATAGGGGAGAAAAAAGATCTCAACTTTCAAAGAGGTTTTTCAACTTATGAGAAAGGTTACTCTAAAAATGAGCGAGATGAAAATAAAAGCCTCCAAGTCCTTCTTTTTATAGTAGAGTGATGAAGCCTCCAACTTAGAACTTTTTGATGTGGGACAAATCATTATGCATTTTTTCCATTTAATTTTTGAAAATTCCATTTTTTTAATTTATTTTAATCCAATAAATTTCAATTCCATAATATATCCAATATATTTTAAATAAACAAATATATAATTAATATATCAAATATATTAATTCTCCACTTTAATAATCATCCAATAATTATTAACCCAATTAATATGTTCAACATATTAATCAATATTCTTCATTTAATAGTTATCCAATAATTATTAAACCAATTAATATGCCCAACATATTACTTACTGTGATCTCTTAATTAAATAATTATTCAATAATTATTTATAATTAATTTATCAAATAAATTAATTTCTCCTTATTGATATTTATTCAATAAATATTAAATTAATACATCAAATTTATTAAGTAGCAAGTTTAGTAATTTAAACTTTATGCTCCTATTACTTATGTCTCACAAAACTAATATGTGAGTTTGAACTCTTCAAACTCACACTCTAATAATACAGTGTACCAGGAAGTATTGGCTAGTCTAAGGATCGGTGGACTTATAGGTTGAAAGCTACAACGACTCGAGATCCAATCCCTATTCGTTAACATCAGGCTTATTCCACTAAAGGCATGTGTTGAACTCTTTCGCACTATAAGACAAGTTAACGTCCATAGATATAATCGGTCATCTGCATATATGATACTTCATGAGCTTGTTCGTAATACACAGCTAGGATAAGAAATTCGTTCTACCCCTGTGATTACATCTTTCTCCTTAACCGCCACTCGTTCCTCTAATGAACAAGTGTTTATAGTCCAACTATAAATCAATGTCCTTTCAAGCTAATGAGAGGCGGGGTCCCTTTGTCCAAGCCCCAGAATAAGTTCTTAAGGTAACAACTCCACATCTTCCTCAAATTTCGGGAAGGTGTGAATTCTTTCTTGTGATGTTGAGTTCTCAGCCACTCACTACTACAACCCTCAATGTGGGAGGCTTATTGACCCAGGGTTGTTTGGCTAGTTTCACCCATGCATATCAAAGGATGCTTTCATAAAACAGGAGTTCATAACTCACTCAAGATTAAGATCACATCGACATATGATCATTCTTGGTGAAGTAGTTGATACCGATTCTATAATGGAATTATTAGATCGATCATAAAACTTCTAATCCCATCTTATGCAAAAAAAACACTTTTTTGCATAGACACCCCTACTCACATGTTTCCACATGAACAACCAGAATCATGTTGTTTGCAACTTTTGCAAAACAAGTCGTACCAACAGTATCGCCAATACTTAGGCGTTGAGCCTTAGTCCATATACTATAGACGTTTTAGGTTATTGACTTGGAACTAGATCCACTTGTATGTCACACATACTTGTCCAAGTATACATCCAAATAACCATGAAAATATCGTTATTAGTCCAATTAATGCGATAAAATTGAACGACGTTTTTATATTAAATGCGGAATTAATAAAAATAATAATCTTTATTAATAACTGAAATTTAACATTAAATGTCTAACATTAAATGCGTGTTCTTTAAATACAAATTACTCGGCCTTTAGGGCACAACCCCTAGTAGTGTTTACTTCAAGAAAAATCATGATGGATCATTTGTAAGTAATCTACGTTATTATACTTTCTTTTAGGGATCTACGTTATTATACTTAATAGAATTAACTAAATATATGTTATTTATTTAATTTATTATTAAGTTAATATTTAGTTAATTGATTATTAAATTACATATCAATTAATTAATTATTTATAAATAAACGAAGTAACATAAGTATGCAATATAAGTAATATACGTTATTACTTAATTAAATACTTATGTGTTTAATTATTAATAAATAAGTAAAATAGTAACTTAAACTTGTATAACTCAAATCTCATTCCTATAAATAGACATGTATTTTGAGAGAAGAGTACAACCGACATGGTGAACAATGCATTTTCATTCTCCAAGTGAGTATTCTCCATTTGATGCATTTGAATAAGAAAAAGATTTAGGTTGTGAACAAAAGAGTAAAGTCTTTGTAATTATTCTTTGTTGATTGTTTTACTCTTCTAGAATTTTTTGTGTGAATTTTGCTTCACACTATACAAGAGATAATTAGTTTATCGATCTTTAATAGTAAAAACCCAACAAAGATTGCAAAAAAGGAGTTTTTTATTTTCTCCTTGAAGAAGTTTGGTTTCACTTTATGAGAAGAATAGAAAAAGGAATAAGAAGAAAAGAAATAAGAGGAAGAAGCAACATACCAGGATTGAAGAGGAAGAGAGAAAATCTTCTTTAACGCTCTGATACCATATTTGATATTTGAGAAGCACAAGAAGGTAGAAGTGGGATAAGTCATAGATTTATAGAGATAATTTGGGATAGTTTTATTCAAATTGTAGAAGAAGAAGGGAAAGGCTTGAAGCTACACCTAATACAACCCTAATCTTATATATATATATATATACTACTATACTAACCTATGATCCAATACTCAAACAACCAAATTTAACCTTTCATATAAGCACCGATAATTGGAGGGGTTCACATAAGCACTCCTCACCACTTCATTAGACGTCTCAATCAAAAATTTAATTTCATTATGATTGTCATTGAAACTAACAAATTATTTGTTCCATACGAGAAATTATACAAAAAATTTAATTTCACTACTTGACAGGAATCACTCTGATACAAATCGGTAGTGACGACAACCCAACCCAATTTGGATATAAGCTTTCATGACTTTGTTATCATTTGTTTGTATCGCTAACATATATTTATTAGGTGAACCAAACTGATAAGAACCAAATTTTCCTAGGCTAAAGATAAATCTCAATCATTTTCACTAGTTGAGGATTATATCAATACAACCCTATTTGTTTCTATGTGATCGAGCTTAAATAGTTCATTTTGATTCTTTCCTATAATATTGAAACTCACAAATTCTTAAAATAATTATATATATATATATATATATATATATATACTAATAGTTTAATCGATTAACATTAAATGTCTAATTTACTTGAATATCATTTAAATAATAATTGTTTTTCAAGAAGAAAAAGAGTTACGTACATAACTCGATAAACAGTCCTATTAGAGTTTAAGTTTAGACTTAAGCCTTTGGATGCAATGACTCATCTCTAGAGTTCTCTCTTAACTCGAGATCCATTAGATCATTCACTATAAAAAAAAAAAAAAAATTTGCCAACGTCTATAAATGAAAGTTAGCATGGGTATATGTGAAGGGAGATAAAACATCTCTATTGGTATGAGACATTTTAGGTGAAATAGAAAATAAAGTCATGAGAGCTTATGCCTCAAAGAGAACAAAATATCATACCAATGTGGAGATTCGGGTAGGTTTGTCATCTTTAACAAGTGGTATCAGAGCGGTTTTCCCTGACTTAGCCATATTATCGGAAGAACCTTGAGTACAAAATAAAGATTTGTGAGCTCTAGTATTAGGTATGAAATTAGTCATAAAAAAATTCGTGGTTGAGACACCTTATGTGTGCTCCAGTGTGAGTGCTTGTGAATGTGCCCGTGATTGAGCATCTGTGAACTCCAATGTGGGATTTATTTTGAAGTTGTTGTCTCGGTGTGGGGTAACTGTTGCGCTTTTCAGTGTGGAGTGCTTCTAAAATGGTTGCTTTGGTGAGAGGTAGTTGTTGTGTCCTCAAACATAAATCGAATAGATTCATGATTGAGCCTGACAGTTTGCTCAAGCGTAATTAAGAAGGATTCGTGGTTTGAGTTAAGGTGTGCTCAAGTATAATTTAGAAAAATGACTATTCAGTAAAGGAGACTCGCATACGGTACTTTGCTCGAGGGAAGGATTGTTGGGAATACAAACAAAGTGGTAGTAATCCCACATTGGTTAAACAAAGGGTAGATCATGAGTTTATAAGGGAAGACAAACATCTTCATTGGTAAGATACCTTTTGAGTCAAACAAAGAATAAAGTCACGAGGGTTTATGTAACGGCCCGGAAAATGGGCATTTTGGTAATTTTGGGTCGGGCCGGTTTTGAAATTTAAAATTGCCAGAATAATTACGAGTCAATTTGAATAGCGCATCGAGCAGGAATCGAACCAGGGCCGTGTCGCATGCTAGGCGGAGGGCACAGCCAGCCAAGCCACCGCGCGTGTTTATTAATCTAAATGCGTGTTCTATTATTTAAGCCTGCTCGTCCCCTGTTTTGCTTTAAAAGGCAGCTCGCCCGAGCTTCGCCCCACCTTTCTTCTTCTTCTTCCTCGCGATCACCCCGACCGACTGGGCTTTTCTCGCGAATTTTCCTTCCCCCACGCCGACCTCGACTCGCCGGAGCTCCCTCGCCGCTCGTCTCCCTCCGGTAAGCTTTCTTTTCTCTTCTCTTCTCTTTTCCTTCTCCTCCGAATCCATTTCTTCTCCCTAGTGTCGTTTCCGTTCATAGGCCGAGTTGAGGCGATTTGAAGTATGGGTTTGTCACGGCTAGTGTAGGGAGTTCTTCTTCAAGGAATCGGCCGTCGAATCCTCCTCGATCGCTCGAATTCGAGCTTCCTTTCCATCGCCTGCTCGCCTGCCTGCTGTTAAACCGTCGCGACGCAGCAGATGTGACCCAGCCGCCGAGCCACGCAAAGACTTCGTCCCGAGCTCGCGCGCGTCTTCACCCAGCCTAGTGTCGCGTTGCATCGCGGCGCCAGACGAGCCACGCTCTGTTTCGCCCGCAGCATCGCCGCGCGCAGCGCCGCCATCCATCCGCGCGTCACGCGCCCAGTGCAGCGCAGCCACCCGCGCACCCACGTGCTCGACCCTCGCGCCCCGTGCGCCAAGCCACCCGCCTTCTTTGCCGCCTTTCGTGCAATCGGTTCGTTCGTGCGTTCGTCGTGCCTGCCTCGTGAGTTGCTCCCGAGCCGAGCCTTGTTTGTTTTACTATATTTAGGCCTATAGTGTGATTTTTGTGTTGATTGATAGGTTCCCGTAGCTAGATCGAGATTGTTCGCGACTTAGGATTTCGTACCAAACCGTCCCCGACCAAGGTAAGGATTTCTTACCGGGGTTGTGTGGACCTGCGATATTATATGTGATTGTTGATTGATTGCTTGTTTGTGATTATTGACATGTGTAGCTAGGTGCTTCAATCTGAATTCCCGGTTAGCATGATTTCTTGGTTAATTCTCATGTTAATCCATGCTAGGTTGTTCCTTTCTCGCATGCTCGTGACTGCTCCTTGCTTCGTAGTATCATGCTAGGCTCGTTGTATTCTTATTGAGCACGTATTGGATTTTATGGAATTGTTTGTTTTTTTTGCTAAGGCGGCGTTAGAGTTGCGGTAGATAGCATCATCCGGCCCGATGCATAAAGTACCTTGCATCCATGGCGGGGACGTCGAGCAAGTCATTCCGCCCACGACCCCGTGAGGGATTTGCTAACCCGAGCGGTAGGCCCCCAATCTTGGGTGAGGGTGGCGGATCGTTAAATGCCCCAACCGTCGGGATGATGACTTGGCATTGCCTTGTCCTCGATAGTCGGCGCGTCCTCGGCGTGTTCGGCCAGTAGCCCCCGATTGCCACTGTTAAGGTAAGGCGGCTTCTGGTGTAAGCCTACCACGACCCGTTCCTTAGCCTCAAAGTGCGGTGGTTCAGCCGACATAGTTTAAGTGTCCGTGTCTCACACCCTATATGTCGGTGACACCGATCCAAAGATTTAGTTAGGCGTGGTGATCGGACATGGGCGCTTTTGCCTCTGAGACTGCACCCCCATGGTTCCGCAGAGCACGCGGCATGTTTACGCTCATTACAGCGCCGACCGGAGAGCTCCTCGGGATCTTGAGCCGATGTACCTTTCGTCGGCGATGAGACAGTGGTGAGGCCGGACTTGTTTCTCGTATAGGCGACTTATGTATTGGATCAGTATGATGATTTTATTCCTGGACTAAGCCACCGAGTTGGCATCCGAGGCCCAAGTGTGGGCTAAGCTATGTGCTCTATTCTCGTGTTATATTCATAGCTTGCATACGCTCATCGAGATGACCATGTATATCGTATTGTACCCGGTTGGGAATTCTTACCGAGTAATTCGTTACTCACCCTTATTCTGTGGTTTTCCACAGGTAACCGTGGTGCGCGACAGATGCTGAAGGAGGAGCCGTGATCATGGGGCCCAGTCTTCCAACTCGATTTTTGTATTATGACTCTCGTGTGTTTTTGTTTTCCCCAATGCATGTACCGGGCACGAAGCCCTAGGATGTTTGTAAATATTTGTGGATTCCAGCATGTTGTATCTCGAACAGTTTTGAATGGCTTTTAGTAAATCTCGATCGAGTAAACTTTGGAAATGTATTTATCTTGTAACAGGTGCTTGGAAACAGGGACAGGTTTCAGGGAAAATGTCTAGTTTTTAAAGGGGTTATTTTGAATGTTTTGTTTTAATTGGAATCCGAAATCATGTCTGTTTAAATGTCCTTTACTTTGAATGCATGCATTGGGATAAGGGCCCATTTAGTGCCCCATTCGGCCGGTCCATTACGGTTGGTATCGAGCTTAGAGTCATAAATTCAGTAGTATGACTGTTGTTGTAGGTCGTTTTCCCATGATCACTAGCACTCCGGCGACCATCAGTGCGCCTAAGTTTACTATTTGTTGCTTAAAAAGGGTTAAGAATTTACAATACCGTCATCTAGTGTATGCCTTGTGTAGTATTGTGGAGCGGAGACGAGCATGTTCTCGACTCGTTATTGGTTTGGGTATAGATCGCCAAAGATGCCGCTTATTACGCACGGAAGAGGACGCCCGAGAAGAGGCCGAGGTGTCGAGGATCGGATCGACACCGCAGGACATCGCCCCAAGCCGAGACGGATAGCATTCCGCCTGTAGCTCCCGGTTGAGGCCGAGTAGGCATTGAGGCGATCGTGCGCGTGCGTGAGATCGCTCTGGAGAGCGGAATTTGCTAATTCCATGAGGTCTATGGTGGTTGACTGTTGAGTGGCCGCAGGCGAGACCGTGCCTTATTGGCGAGACAATGGGAAGAGTCCCGAGCTCGGATCGAGCAAACATGACTCGTTTGTTTCAAAGGTAGCGCGCGGCACTTTCACTCAAGCAGAGCCAGCCAGACCTTTGAGGCGTAGTGGCGTAAGGTGCCGATGAACTTGGTAAATGGTTGAAGGACTTCGTAAAGTGGAACCCCGATAAGTTTGACGCCACAGTGACGCTTTATCGTGCCAGCCTGATGGATTGCCCATTTGGAGTACACCTTCCTCGATTATGGTGTTCCCCGATGTGCGAGAGGCCGAGGTGTGCGGCTCATGCGTTAGGGGCGTAGCTAGATGGTGGTGGGAGTCCACCTTGAGTGAGAGACCACCGGGTCTCCACCGCCACCGGGAGTTCTTTAAGTCTGAGTTCGTGGTCAAATATATTAGCGATGAGGCTCAAGAGAAGATGGTAGCGCTTTTCCGAATCTGCAGCAGGTTCTACGATTCTATTGAGGAATACGAAAGGAAGTTTTCGAGTATGGCTATTTTGCTCGCAAATGATAGCGACCCTCGAGTTGAAAATTCGAAAGTTCATTTCTGTCTAAGGCGGGTGTGTCTCAGATGTCGAGCCACGCCCCTATCACTTATGCTAAAGCGATTCACCGCCACTATTTACAATGGGAAATATCCTCATCGAGCGGCCAGCGCCGCGCCCGGTGCCGCGTCCCGTCCCCACCGTAGTGGGCGTAAGAGGAGGTTTGAGTTCGAGGGGCGCCGGCCGCGCAAGGGCGCCTCGAAACCGGATCGGCGTAGGATGCCGGCCCGCCTTCACCTCACGCCGGGCGGTCCGAGCGAGTTCCCGCCTGTGCCACTTGTGGAAGAGTCCACTTTGGAGCTTGTCAGACCGGGCCCAGGCGGTGTTTCAGATGTGGAAGAGAGGGTCATACGATCCGTTTCTGCGATCACCCACTATGGCGATTCGGCTGTCGCAAAGCAGCGGGGTAGGGGTGTTCGCGCTACGAACCGTCGGAGGCCGAGCGTGCATGGATGCCGCAGCGGCGGTACGCTTCTTGTTTTGGATCATTGTGCATTTGTCTTGTTTGACTCGGTTCTACGCACTCATTTGTATCTGCTTTGTTTCTTGAGCATGCTAAGTTGAGATTAGAGCCTCTAGGTTTTGAATTATCTGTTGCTACTCCTTCGGGAGTTAATATGTTAGCTAAAGATAAGATTAAAGATGGCCGGATCGAGATATCCGGAGAGTTGCTGGTGGCTACACTCATAGTTCTACCCATGAGTGGTTTCGACGTGATTCTTGGTATGGAATGGTTAGCCGCTAACCACGCATTGATTGACTGCCACCGGAAGGAAGTAGTGTTCGTGCCACGGTCGGCCCGACTTTCAAGTTTCGTGGAGCCCAGGGTGGAGTTTGCCGCCGATGGTGTCACCGTGTGAAAGCCCGCTGTTTGCTAGCTCATGGAGCTTGGGGCTACCTAGCCAAATTGTCCGAGAGAGCCGCCCTCACCGATCGTTGATCAAGTGCCAAGCAGCGGAGTTTGCCGACGTGTTCCTTGAGGAATTACCGGGTTGCCCCGAGAGAGAGGTTGACTTCACAATTGAGCTCGAGCCGTGGACCCTCCCTATCTCGAAGGCTCCGTCAGTATCGTATGGCGCCAAATGAGCTAAAGGAATCAAGGTTCACCTGCGGGGAGATGTTAGATCGAGGATTCATCCGTCCGAGTGTGTCCCGTGGGGAGCGCCAAATGTTGTTTGTGAAGAAAAAGGATGGTTCGATGCGCCTATGCATTGACTATCGTGAGCTTAATAAGGTGATCGTGAAGAATAAATATCCGCTGCCCCGTATCGATGATTTGTTCGATCGGCTTCAGGAGCTTCCGTGTTCTCCAAGATAGATTTGAGATCCGGTATCACCATTGCGGATTAGGGACGCCGACATTCCTAAGACAAATGCGTTCGTGTCTAGATATGGGCACTACGAGTTTGGGGTCATGTCGTTTGGATTGACAAATGCACCAAAGCGTTCATGGACATGATGGATAGGGTGTTCAAAGCATTTTTGGACAACTTCGTCATTGTGTTCATTGACGATATTCCGATCTATTCAAGGACTGAGAAAGGATCATGCAGAGCATTTGAGGAAAGTGTTGATGACCTTGAGGAAAACCACTTTTATGCGAAATTTTCCAAATGTGAGTTCGGTTGGAACAAGTGGCCTTCTTAGGTCATATAGTCTCGAGAGATGGTATAGCCGTGGATCCCGCAAAGATTGAGGCCATGAGTTCGTGGGCGGGCCGACTTCGCCATTCTGAGATACGCAGCTTCCTAGGTTTGGCAAAGTTACTACCGTCGGTTTTGTTAAGGATTTTTCCGCTATAGCCTCGCCCCTCACTCGTCGGACGAGGAAGGGTGTCGAGTTTGTTTGGGACGGTAGGTGTGATGAGAGCTTTGCCGTGCTCAAGCGCAGCTTTGACTTCACCCCGATGTTGGCAATCCGGAGGACAAGTGGTTTCGTGGTTTACAGCGATGCTTCCAAGTTCGGGTTGGGTTGTGTGTTGATGCAGCACGGGAAGGTCATTGCTTATGCTTCCCGTCAGCTGAAGCCATATGAGCAGAACTATCCGACTCATGATATGGAGTTGGCAGCAGTGGTGTTTGCACTGAAGATTTGGAGGCATTATCTATACGGTGAGCGGATTCAGATGTTTACCGATCACCAGAGCCTCAAGTATCTGTTTACCCAGAAAGAGTTGAACATGAGGCAGAGGAGATGGTTAGAGCTAGTGAAAGATTATGATTGCGAGATTCTGTACCATCCGGGTAAAGCCAACGTTGTAGCTGATGCATTAAGTAGAAAGACGTCGCACTCTGCTGTATCGCTGAGTTCCCACCAGTTGCGAGAGAGTTCGAAAGCGGCCGAGATTGCGATATTCTTTGGGTGAGGTT
This sequence comes from Sicyos edulis, assembly GCA_036507275.1. Lineage (NCBI taxonomy): Eukaryota > Viridiplantae > Streptophyta > Magnoliopsida > Cucurbitales > Cucurbitaceae > Sicyos > Sicyos edulis. The sequence goes on along the minus strand of CM071847.1, from coordinate 42,483,213 downwards.
ACTGCCAGAGTAGCTCAGTTGACAGTCCAGCCATCGATTAGGCAGCGGATTATTGATAGTCAGCTGAGTGACCCTGCACTTAAGAGGTTGGTTGACAGAGTCAGTGTTGACGGCGACTTTGATTTTGTATATTCACCAGACAGTGGGCTGACGTACAGAGGCCGGATGTGTGTTCCGGATGTTGCCGGTTTGCGAGCAGAGTTGCTCTCAGAGGCCCACAGTTCTCCGTTTGCTTGGCACCCCGGGTACCAAGATGTATCGAGATCTTAAGCACATTACGGTGGATGGGTATGAAAAGAGGTGTTGCGGAGTTTGTCAGTCGATGTCTCACTTGTCAGCAAGTGAAGGCACCCAGGCAGAGACCAGCCGGATTGTTGCAGCCGCTGAGTGTGCCTCAGTGGAAATGGGAAGAAATCTCCATGGACTTCATTTCGGGTTTGCCGAGGACTCCGAGGAAGTTCACTCAGATCTGGGTGATAGTTGACCGTTTGACTAAGAGCGCACACTTCATTCCCGGTAGAGACACTTATACCGTGGAAACAAAGGGCGCAAATTGCTTTTTTAGAGCGAGATCATTCGCTATCACGGTGTGCTGTGAGGATCGTGATCGACCGTGATTCGAGGTTCACTTCTCGCTTCGAGAGCGCCCGTAAGGGTTTAGGCAATCGAGTGCGCCAAAGATGACTTTTCACCCTCGCACCGATGGTCGACCGGAGGGTGAACCAGATTCTCGAAGATATCTTTGAGGGCTTGTGTGTTGGATTTCCGGCGCTTGGGACCAGATTCAGATGTCGATGGAGTTTGCATATAACAACGCTTATCGATCGGCGATCTGAGATGGCTCCATTCGAGGCTTTGTATGGCAAGCGCTGCCGATCTCCCGTGTTCTCGGGAAGAGGTTGGTGATAGGCGATTTTGGGTCCCGAGTTGCCGTGCAATTGACCAATGATGCTGTCACGAAAGATTAGAGCCCGTATGTTGACAACCAGAGCGCATGACAGAAGAGTTATGCCGATGTTCGGCGCCTGGATTTGGAGTTTGAGGTTGGTCGGCATGTATTCTGAAGGTCGCACCTATGCGAGGAGTTTTGAGGTTTGGCAAGCGTGGGAAGCCGAGCCCCGCTTTGTTGGTCCGCTTGAAATCTCGGAGAGGATCGGTCGGGTTGCTTATCGATTAGCCTTGCCTCCGTCATTGTCAAGCGATGCGATTGTATTTCATGTATCGATGTTGAGGCGATGCGTCTTAATTCGGGCCGTCGCATTGTTGTGATTTTTGAGCCTTTGCGGTGAATGAGGATTTGAGCTTCGAGGAAAAGCCGGTGGGAATTCTTGCCTTTGAGACAAAGGCACTGCGTAATCGTGAAATCCGGCTCGTAAAGGTTCAGTGGAGGAGTCAGAGTTCAGAGGAAGCCACTTGGGAGGGGGAGGATGAGATGAGATTGCATTATCCCGAGCTGTTTCAATCTTAAGTGACTTTCGAGGACGAAAGTCTTGTAAGGGGGAGTATTGTAACGGCCTAAAATTCATCCCACCTTCACGGGAGGCCCAGGGGCATTTTGGTAATTTTGGGTCGGGCGGTTTTGAAATTTAAAATTGCCGAATAATTACGAGTCAATTTGAATGGGATCGGGATTTTTGGTGAAGGCGTTTGGGCTTGGGAAGGAGCAAAAATAAATAGGGAATTAAATAGCACGTCGAGCAGGAATCGAACCAAGGCCGTGTCGCATGCTAGGCGGAGGGCACAGCCAGCCGAGCCACAACGCGTGTTTGTTAATCTAAACGCGCGTTCTATTATTTAAGCCTGCTGTCCCTGTTTTGCTTTTTAAAAGGCGCTCACGCCCGAGCTTCGCCCCACCTTTCTTCTTCTTCTTTCCTCGCGATCACCCCGACCGATCGGGCTTTTCTCGCGAATTTTCCTTCCCCACGCCGACCTCGACTCACGGGAGCTCCCTCGCCGCTCGTCTCCCTCCTGTAAGCTTTCCTTTCTCTTCTCTTCTCTTTTCCTTCTCCTCCGAATCCATTTCTTCTCCCTAGTGTCGTTTCCGTTCATCGGCCGAGTTGAGGCGATTTGAAGTATGGGTTTTGTGCAGCTAGTGTAGGGGAGTTCTTCTTCAAGGAATAGGCCGTCGAATCCTCCTCAGTCGCTCGAATTCGAGCTTCCTTTCCATCGCCTGTTCGCCTGTTCGCCATCGCGACGCGCAAGGAGTGCCACTCCAGTCGCGCCGAGCCATGCAAAGACTTCGTCCCGAGCTCGCGCGCGTCCTCACCCACCTCGTGTCGCGTTGCATCGCGCGCGCCAGACGAGCCACGCTCTGTTCGCCCAGATCGCGCAGCGCAGTTAATGGCGCCATCCAGGCGGCTCGTCGCTTCCCAGTAGCGCGCCAGCACTCCACGTGCCCACCTCTCGCGCCCAGCGCGCAAGCCCAAATACCCGTTGCTGCCCCGTTCGTGCAATCGGTTCGTTCGTGCATTCGTCGTGCCTCGTGAGTTGCTCCCTAGCTGAGCCTTGTTTGTTTTACTATATTTAGGCCTATTGTGTGATTTTTGTGTTGATTGATAGGTTCCTTGTAGCTAGATCGAGATTGTTCGCGACTTAGGATTTCGTGCCAAACCGTCCCCTACCAAGGTAAGGATTTCTTACCGGGGTTGTGTGGACCTCCCGCGATATTATATGTGATTGTTGATTGATTGCTTGTTTGTGATTATTGACATGTGTAGCTAGGTGCTTCAATCTGAATTCCTGCTAGCATGATTTCTTGGTTAATTCTCATGTTAATCCATGCTAGGTTGTTCCTTTCTCGCATGCTCGTATCTGCTCTTTGCTTCGTAGTATCATGCTAGGCTCGTTGTATTCTTATTGAGCACGTATTGGATTTTATGGAATTGTTTGTTGCTTGCTAAGGGCGAGTTAGAGTTGCGGTAGATAGCATCATCCGGCCCGATGCATAAAGTACCTTTGCATCCATGGCGGGGACGCCGAGCAAGTCATTCCGCCCCCGGACCCGTGAGGGATTTGCTAACCCGAGCGGTAGGCCTGCAATCTTGGGTGAGGGTGGCATCGTTAAATGCCCCAACCGTCGGGATGATGACTTGGCATTGCCTTGTCCCCAATAGTCCGCACGTCCTCGCCGTGTTCGCCGTAGCCCCCGATTGCCACTGTTAAGGTAAGGGCGGCTTCTGGTGTAAGCCTACCACGACCCGCCCTTAGCCTCAAAGTGCGGTGGTTCAGCCGACATAGTTTAAGTGTCCGTGTCTCACACCCTATGTCGCTGACACCGATCCAAAGATTTAGTTAGGCGTGGTGATCGGACATGGGCGGCTTGCCTCTAGATCCGGCACTTCCCATGGTTCGCAAAGAGCACGCGGTGCATGTTTACGCTCATTCTGGCGCCAGACCGAGAGCTCCTCGGGATCTTGAGCGAGTGTACCTTTCGTCGACAAGAGATGAAGCCGAGGCCGGACTTGTTTCTCGTATAGGCGACTTATGTATTGGATCGTATGATGATTTTATTCCGCACTAAGCCACCGAGTTGGCATCCGAGGCCCAAGTGTGGGCTAAGCTATGTGCTCTATTCTGTGTTATATTCATAGCTTGCATACGCTCATCGAGATGACCATGTATATCGTATTGTACCCCGGTTGGGAAATTCTTCTCGAGTAATTCGTTACTCACCCTTATTCTGTGGTTTTCCACAGTAAAATGGTGCGCGACAGATGCCCGGCAGGAGGAGCCGTGATCATGGGGCCCAGATCTTCCAACTCGATTTTTGTATTATGACTCTCGTGTGTTTTTGTTTTCCCCATCGAATGCATGTACCGGACACACTAAGCCCTAGGATGTTTGTAAATATTTGTGGATTCCAAAGATGTTGTATCCGAACAGGTTTTGAATGGCTTTTAGTAAATCTCGATCGTAGTACACTTTGAAATGTATTTATCCTCAGTAATGTGCTTGGAAACAGGGACGTGTTTCAGTGAAAAATGTCTAGTTTTTAAAGGGGTTATTTTGAATGTTTTGTTTTAATTGGAATCCGAAATCATGTCTGTTTAAATGTCCTTTACTTTGAATGCATGCATTGGGATAAGGGCCCATTTAGTGCCCCATTCGGGTCGGTCCCTTACAGTTTATGTCCGAAGTCGACAATATCATACCTGTAGATTCGGATAGGGAAAAATCTTGACCATATACACCCCTAATAATTATATAGCCTAACTAATAGTAGTGTGACATGTGGCTAACCTCTTTTATATTTATCTTTCTTCCCATTTCTTTTTTAATTTCTTCCATTCTAACATCGTTTTGATCACTTCCTTTATTTTTAATTTGCGTGTTTATCTTCTCTTGTACGTTTTTGCTTACTCGAGATCTAAGTTCCAAATTCTATTAAAATAAAAATAGTGCAAAGGTTGAGAAAGATATACAAATAAACCAAAAAAAAAAAACATAAATTATTGAAGCGCCATGTGAGTTTTTACCTTTAAAATATAGTAAACACCATTCACATGTAGATGAAGAAGAAATAAGCTTTCCCATCTTTTGATTTTATGAAGCAAAATAACAATAGAATTCATTTAAAATTGAAATAAAAAAGTAGCTCAATTATGGCTAAATTAGGGCCCCTCAATTAATTGTGAACATAAATTGAAAGTCACATGGCTAATAACATTAGAATAATATATATTGTTTGTTTCTAGCAATTCTAACTCATATTGGACCGGTTTGTGATAATTTATTTTGACTTGATCACTCCTCTTTTTAATATTCTTTAATACGTGAACAAGCCTTCATTTAAATTGAACGTTAAAAATACAAAACCTTATCCTTATATATATTAAAATATTCTATAGGTTCATCTATATATTGACCATCTAAAAGATAGACTAAAACAAACAATTCAAAAAAGGAAAAAAAGACTTGAAAGAAGCAAGAGCGAGATGGAAGGAAAGAAGTTGGCTTTAGTGATGATGGTGGCGATGATGATGTTTACGAGTTCGTTTGCACGATTTTCCCCGACCGAAGAGAATGAAAATGAGAATAATCAACTCGTTTCGGATGGTAGCAAAGATCGAGTTACGGACGACGACAACGATACTTTGGAAGAGGTAGTGTTGCCGCGGTCGCCTGCAGCTGCACCACCTCCACCACGCCCCAAATGTTTTGGAGATTTCTGTGGTGGTGGACTTCTCCCCTGTACTGAACCCTGCTTTTGCAACATACCAATGGGTGCACAAAGGGGATATTGTGTTGACTTTTAATATCCTTTCATCCTTTAATTCCAAGTTGCATTATGTAAGCCTTAAGCTATTTGCTTTCATGTGATAATTGTCAGCAAAAGAATAAATAAAGTGGAAGGTGAAGAAATAACAACTTATCTTCTTTTTCTTTTAGTTACATATGTTTTCGTTTGATCTCTATATAAAAAGTTTGTGCATATTTCTTTTCTGATATGCTCTTTGAGTTATTTAAAGAGAAGGTTTTGATCTAAGCCCATGCTTCTTTATGAAATTACCAAAAAGTAAGAACCCATTTCATAAATTTAATATAAAATATAATGTGTACTTATGTTTTGGAGGTCATGATTTTTTTTAGTCTATAAGCGTTTGAGTCAGTTTGTACATACTGTGATAAATCTTATTAAAAATATTGGCTTAACCTTACAACACTTGAAAGGTGAAGAAATCTGTTGAATATTAATTTTTAAGAAGTAGTAAAGTTCAATAATCTGCTTCTTAATATTGTTGGTTTATTATATATAATAAACCAACAATATTAAGAAGCAGATTATTGAACTTTATATATATAGAGAGTAATCGGGAGAAAGACAAAGTTTTAACTAAAGATGTTAATTTTTTTCAAATAAATTAATATAAACAAAGATGTTAATGGAAATTTCGACCAAATAAAATACAGTCGTGGGATGTGTTTTGAAAAAAAACCATAAACCTTTTTTTTAGTACATTAAAAGTGATTTTTCTCGTATTAAAAAAAAAGTGATTTTTCTCAGTACATTATAACAAATATGCTAATCTCATAGTATAAGCCAACAATAATATTTTTTTAGTATATCCAATAATTTGGTCAACAATAATATTTTTTTAGTATATCCAATAATTTGGTCATGAGTTCGACTTTCACTCTCCAAACTTTTGAGTTAAAAAGAATTATCTCGTAGGTCAAATGTGTTCGACTTTATTGATTAGGAGATTTAGCTAAATCCACATCTAATTGGGTAAAATTCAATTAGAAAAATCACTTTTGGGAACTCCACACCCTGCATGAGGTCATCCTAACTCGAGCACAACTTGTTAAGATGAAAAGGATACCTAATCCATGATCAACCCAACCATTAAAGTTACTCTCCAAAGAATATGTAATCTCTCTTTTAAATGTGGAACCGAACGATTATACAATAAACGGGTTGTAATAGTGACTTCCCATATCACTTTTTACCTTGGTTAAATAGAATTTACCTCAAGTAATTTTGAATTTGGGTTTGAGTGGATTGTAATTGAGCGCTATATAAACTCTCATTTGGGTTTCTGCTTACTTGATAAGAAGATGATCTCAAGTACAGTGGATGTAGGGTTAGTTCCTGAACCATTCTAAATATTGGTGTACTTCTATCTCGACTCCATCTCCTTTCTTTATTTAGTTTGATTTTCCTAACCCTTATCATTAATTCGATGATTGACAGTTATATATTTCTTTCATTTCTGTTTCTAACACTAATCCAAATTACTCTACTTCTCTTTTCCCTTCCCCTCTCCTCCCATTCCTCAAATTTAAACTAGGAACATTTAGGTAAGGTCCAGGCAGATTTTATCTTTTAATGCCTGCCACATGGCATCAATTGATTGATTAACATTTGTGTTGTTTTTTTAAAAAAAATCATTTTACAACTTTTCTCATTATGAAATTGCCCTAATTTGTAAAGATTTTACAACTTTTGAGCTGAACATATGAAACATGTGGCAATCAAGTTAAGGAGCAAAGGTAGATACGTGACCATGAAAGTGATCTAAATGGACCACAAATATCTCTCATGTTTTTTCAAAATTATATATTTTTTCATTTTTGAATAAAATTTAAACGCTTAAATAAGGGGATCGAGGCTTTGAGATTTGGGGGCCATTTTCATCCTAATATTGAGAGTGTATGGATACACGTGCATAGTAACTATTCTTTCGAAATAAAAAATTACAATATTTTATTTTTAATGAACTGCGTATGAAATTTATTATTATATAGTTGACGACCATAAATTAAACTTTAAACTTCATAATTTGACAAAAACCATAAACTATAATAATTGTTGGCTGAAAAATTATGTTTTATATAATAAAGTCATTTTTAAATGTCAAAAGTTAACTTCAATGATTGTATTTCTAAACTTTCTATAGGATTTTGAGGAGTTATTTTGAATAGTTAGAAATTAAGAATTAAGTAAAAAATTCTTTTGGACGTAGATTTAAAATTAGCCGTTATTTTGAATAGTTAAAAAATGAATGATTAGAATTGAATAATTAAAAATTAATTATTTTGAGAAGTTAAAAATGAATTATTAGAAATGAATGGTTAGAAATGAAGAATTATTTTAGATAATAAAAATGAATAATTATTTTGAGTAAATACAACAAAAACTAATTTGGATGTAATTTTACAAACCGAAGTTAAATACCATGGAAATCTTCCATTAAAAGAGGATTGAAATGAAAAATGGCCAATTTGAAAACGGAAGCTATGGACGCTATGTTTTCAATAAGTGTATACAAAAGTTTTTTTTTTAAATATATAAACGTTGAAAAAGTACAAAAGAAAATGCAAAAGGGATAAAGAAAGATCATTATAATAAAAGTAAAATCCAGTTGGCCTACGGCCTCAATAAGCGCCATCTGCCGATTCTCAAAATAAATAAATAAATAAATAAGCGCCATCTGCCATGGTTGTGGGGGCCACGTCCAATGAGCTATCGTGGTTTATAGAAAAATTGTAATTTACGCGTTGTGTTTGGGCCTCGTTTATGTAATTTAGTTATAATAATTTAATCGATGTTTGTCCCACCGTTTATTATAAATGGTGGATACCTAAACTTGCGTGTCCATTTATCTAAATCTACATGTCCGTTTACCTATACCTTACATATATTACTTTTTGTTATATAACCAATCTTTTAAACACCATTTATCATAATCGTTGTTATAATAACTTGTCCTTCAAACACCATTTTTAATAACCCACCGTGTATTATAATCCAATGTTTATCATAACCTTCCGTCTACAATAACCAAATCGATGTTCCAAATGTACCCTAAATATATATCATGGAAAAATATTTTTAGTGTTCCAAAAAAAAAACAAATGCTTAAAATTTTTTAAGATATTAACTTCAAGAATTTGTGGGGACCCTCTACTTCATAGGGGCGCCCCTCCCTAGGGATCATTTCAATTTTTTCCTTCTCCATTCTTTTTTTACTTCCTTTTTAATAAATTTAAATTGAAATAACTATGAGTCTGTGATAACGTAGGAACCATGTCTGTCCGAACCAAAAGAAGATTAAGAGAGCATTGAAATTGGAATTTTCCAATTTAATTTTTAACCAAAGAACAAAATTAACCCCTGATTGTTTTGATTTTTAATTTAATATTTGAACCTCTTAAAAGCTTTTATTGGACGAATAGCAGAGAAATGGGCGAGGATTACAGTTGTGGGGACTCAATTTTTTGGTATCTATTTATTTGAAGGAAGGGGGTTTGAGTTTGAGGCCAGCATTGGTAATTAATGGAAATGAGAAATCATTCGGAGAAGATGAGATGAAAAGGATGAAAAATGGAGAGATGAGGAACATCGTCACCTAACTCATTTTATTTTTTTTATTGATGTTATTTTGCAAACTCATCAAATTTTTAATTATAGTTAACTTGTTTTTAACTTCAAGAATTATTTTTTTAAGTTTTTTGAATAGTTGGTTTTAAATTGAAATTATGAAAGTTAGGGGACCAAAATAGAATAAAAATGTAAGTTGAGAGATCAAAATAAAATTTTAACATTTATTTTTTGTGATTATGTAACTTCTGATGCATCCGACATTGCATTCGGACCTTGTATTTGTCTTCTAGATGTAATGTTTGTAGCATTCCAAATTCTTGCGAATATGACAGTAGTTTAGCTATACTTGGGATCTTAGTATTTTGGCACAAAAAGCATACAAAATTCAACTTAGCGACGTGGGTGATCAAGAATCCTAATGTAGAACAAATGAGTGGCGAATCTTGTATGACATGATGTACTTTGTTCGAGGGGAGGTTTCCCTAATATAGACAAAGTCAATAAGTTTTGAAGGGTCCAAAGTGTATTTACTTCGAGGGGAAGAATGTTGTTAATGCATTCAAGCGAAGATCTTTGGTATATAAAGATGAAATAACAACTCCATCGTGAGGCATCTTTTGAGTGAAACAAAAATATAATGTCATGCCGGTTTATACCAACATGGATAGTATTATATCAATCTAGAGTTATGTGAATGTTCATTGTCCTTAATAAAGAGAGAGGTCCTTAGTTCAATTTTAGTAATGCTCCATCTTTAATTTATTTTAAGAAATTTTTACCAACTTCAACAATTTATTTACAAACTTTGAAGATATTTTATTATTTATTTTAGCAAAAAAAATATAGGGCATTTGGTCTAGTGGTATGATTCTTGCTTAGGGTGCAAGAGGTCCCGAGTTCAATTCTCGGAATGCCCCAATATCCTTTTTTTAAGTTTATTTAATAAAATAACATTGCACTTACCTCTTTTTTTCTTTTTCTTTTTCTTTTTTTTCCTTATTTCCTTTTTCCTATTTTAACATAATAACAATAATTCAATACCTTGTCCAGAAATTTGGTCTTTTGCAACCTATTCGTACATTTCATTCCTTGTAAGATTTAGGAGAGCTACAAACAATTAAAAAAAAAAAAGAAAGAAAGAAGGAAGAAGAAGAAGACAAAACTTTAAGTCAAATTAAGTATCTGGTCTTTTGCATCCTGTTTGTACATTTCATTCCTTATAAAATTCGACTGCCTCTTCTTATCTATATGATTTAGATTTTTTCAATAGTTTCTCTTCAACATCTTAATAAAGTGAATGAATCAAATTTATGAATATAACTGAACTATTACTCTAATTGATACTCCCATTAATGTCTTGTACAACTTTATGTAAGAAGCACAAACCAGTAAATGTACAAACAAATCCCAACCAGTAAAAACAAGTTTAGCATAACTTTCCATTCCCAACATGGTTTAATCTTTCAACTTTTCAAGTCATATGAAGGCTATAAAACCTAATTTAGAGGTTAAAAAAATGCAATTAAGTGCCATAACTACATTTCGTGACAGCTAACATGTTTACCTTAAGTTCATCTTATAATATGTGCGGGTTGTTAGAGATCCCACATCGAAAAGAATAGAGACCTCATAACAATATATAAGAAATATGGGTTACTTCCCTCATTATCAATTGGTTTTGAGGTGGAACTCCATATTATCTAACATAATATCAGAGCTCATAAAATCCAAAAGAAAATTAAGATTTGATTCAAGATTGGTGCCTCCTAAGAGGTATGTTAAGAATCCAACATCAGAAAGAGTAGAGATGTTTTGAGGTGGAACCCTATATTATCTAATCCAGTTCAATATTAAAGTCACGAGTTTTATCCTAGAAATCGGTATTTGACTGTTATTTAAATGCGAGCATTAGAAAAACAAGACATTTGATCTAGTGGTATGGGATTCTTGTTTTAGGTGTGGAAGTGAGTTTAATTCTATGAATGTCCCATTATTAATATTTCTTGCATTTTTTCCAATAATAATTTTTTTTAGCACATTTGTTTAAGGGACGACAAACCTACCCAAATTTTCACATTAGTATGATATTGTCCGCTTTGGGCATAAGCCATTCATGGCTTTGTTCTTTGGCTTCTCCCAAAAGGCCTCATACTAATGAATATGTTTGTCTTCCCTTATAAACTCAAGTTCAACCCCTTATTTAACCAACGTGGGATTATTACACCACTTCGTTTGTATTCCCAACGATCCTCTCCTCGAACAAAGTACCACATGCAAGTCTCCCTGATAGTCATTTCCAAATTACACTTGAGCACACCTTAACTCAAACCATGAATCCTTTTGAATTACACTTAAGCTATTCCCAACGATCCTCTCCTCGAACAAAGTACCACATGCAAGTCTCCCTGATAGTCATTTCCAAATTACACTTGAGCACACCTTAACTCAAACCATGAATCCTTTTGAATTACACTTAAGCAAGTCGTAAAGCCCAACCACGGATCCATTCGATTTATGTTTGAGCGTGCGCACAACAACTACCCCTCATCGAGGCAACTAATTCAGAAGCACTCCTCACCCGAGCACTTGTTTTAGAAGCCCTTCCACGAGCACATTCAGAAGCACTCCCACCGGAGCACACATTAGGTAGCTCAACAACAGATTTTTCATTCCGACTATTTCAAACCCCCAGATTGAGACTCACAAATCTTTGTTTTATACTCGAGGTTCTTCCGATATGGCTAAGTTAGGAGTATTGCTCTAATACCACTAGTTTAAGGGACAAAAAACCTACCTGAATCTTCACATTGGTATGTTATTGTCCACTGCTATGACCAAGTGAGATGAGAGATCAGTGCATCTAACATCAAGAATTTGCGCTTCATGGCCATGGAGGTAAATTGTATGCCACAAAAAAAACCAGCCAACAATTATATCTAGTATTTTGATCACCGTGTGGATTGACCTCATTGGTTGATAAAGGTAGATGAAGATTCCTCATTTTTTTTAACTAAAATTAGGCCACTAGATGGCGATATACCTATCGACTTGGCGGTCTGTAGCATGCCACGTCAATAGCTTTAAAAATTTCTTTACTCTGAAACAGTCGTTCAAATCATGGAATGAGAGAGAAATACCACATGACTTTTACTGGAATATTTTTAACCTCTTCTTTCACATTCTTCTAAACTGTTTCATCTTGATGATGCACAAATTGGACACAGTTTTACATTGGTGAGTTCTTTTCGATACAAATGGAAATCATTACTGCATGCATGAATCTTTTCGTACTTCATTCATAATGTACTTAAAGTCCTTTACTTCATTCCTATTGTACTTAGTCTTTTTGACAAAATATGTAGATGTCGAAATTTCATTAGGACTAGGTAATAAGATGCTCAACAATTCCAATAGCTTTGTGAAACTTTTATCGTTCAATCCAAACTTTGCTTTTAAATTATAAACCTTAATCAATGTTGATATCTTTGTCATTAAAATAATTTTGTGCAACCTCAAACATTCCTATTGGGTCATCCACATCCTCATCTTCAACTTCATTTTTAACTTTTTCAATGTTTCTTTCTCTCGATAATGATTCTCCATGCCAAATCCATGTGTTATAACTTTGATCACTACCATATAAAAATATATGGTCTCTTACAACATTCACATCTTGGGATTTAGCACTCACACATTTCAAATATGGACAACAAACAACAATCGACCCTTTCGAATGTCATAATATATTCTCTATAAAACGCTAAACTCCTAAATCGTATCCTGGTGAGATTCGGTCCTTAAGCATACACGACTTATCCATATCCAACTAAACAAACTACCAACATATTTATCAAATACGAAAAAAAAAATGGTTAAGAATCCAATTTGAATCAATTAAGTGGTCCATTTTGAACAAACCCTAAATCCAAAACCTTGCCCCACCAACCATTTCCTTTATCATGAACTAAAGTATATATAGACCAAAATGATCAAACTCACATAAATAGCTAAAACAATGGTCAATTAATTAAATAAGACTCAATCTATTAAATCACCTTTATCATGAACTAAAGTATATATAGACCAAAATTATCAGACTCGCATAAATAGCTAAAACAATGGTCAATTAATTAAATAAGACTCATACTATTAAATCATTTATAAAATTAATTTATAAAGGGTAAGAATCTTATTTGAACCAAAACAAATAGTGGTCCCTTTGTTTGTAAATAAAAAAAAAAAGTGGGTTCCTTTGTTTGACAAAAACAATAGGGGTCCATTTTTGTGTGAAACAATAAACAAGCCCCTATTGGACAAACAAAAAATCCAAAATTATTTTTATGTGAGACTTAAAATAACTTTCCTAGTGAGTTTCAAAATGAAATAAAATGGTTCTTAATATGGACATCAATAAAGTAGTCTTTATCGGACAAATAAAAATCCAAAACCCTTTCTTTGCATGTGAGACTAAAAATAACTTGCGATCTTTCAAAATGGAATAAAGTAGTTTCAAAACATGAACTAAAGTGAGCTTTATTTATTTATTTTTTAAAACATATATTTGTACGAGATTAGTGGAAATGGCCGAGAAAATTACATCAAAATAAAACTAAGAAATGTTTAAAATGTTTAGTCGGAAACCCTAACGTAACGCGTCGAAGAGCTCAAGAGTTGGAAAAAGCTCACTGTCTAAGCCTTCGAAATGTGCGCATAAATGAATTGAATTGATGTCAGGTAGGTTATGTAGGAAAATTAATTTACTAGAAGAAAGCAAGTTGTATTTGAAACAGAGGAAAAAAAAAATACATAGGAGAATTTGCTTAAATCACTGTGTTCATTTGACTTTTTCTCCATCAATTTATAGGCAAGATGCAACCTAAAAATAAATCGCATAATTCCACTACCGAAAATATAGGATGCACTATCACACTATTACACGATCTAATTAATGGTTGAAAACCAGAAGACACGATTAATAAAAGACACTGAATTTAAAAAAATAAATAAATTAATTAAATAATAAATTAAAATCAGAATTAAAATATAATCAACATCCCTCCTTAATTCTGATTTGGAATGGTCTTCACACCAAGTAGGTTCCTTAATTTGATAAAGGCATCGATCTTCAACGGCTTAGTAAGAATATCTGCAATCTGATCTTTTGACTTACAATATTTCAATTCGATCATGTTCTTCCCAACCTGGTCTCGTAAAAAGTGATACCGAATATCAATATGTTTACTTCTTCCATGAAAGACTGGATTCTTTGCCAAATTGATTGTAGAGATATTGTCAACATAAATCTTCATTGGACCTTCAAGATTAATGTCAATTTGACTCATTATATTGTGGAGCCAAACTGATTGACATGCACTTGCTGCAGCAGCTACATACTCAGGTTCACATGTGGATAATGCAACAATTGACTGTTTCTTTGATGACCACGAGCAAACAGTCTTTTCGAGCATAAAACAATGACCATCTGTGCTCTTCCTCTCATCTGAATCTCCACCCCAATCACTATCCGAGTATCCAACGATCTCAATCTCTTTGGATGAAAAGTAGAATAGACCAAAAGTTGTAGTACCTTTAATGTAGCGCATAATTCTTTTGACTGCTTGTAAATGAATCTGTCGAGGTGACTCCATGTATCGACTAACCAATCCCACAGCATAACAAATATCAGGTCTAGTGCACGTGAGATATCTTAAGATTCCAACAATCTGCTTAAAGTATGTTGCATCTACACTTCGCTCATCATCATCTTTGTTAAGCTTAAGTCCGGTTTCAATTGGCGTCTTCACTGAGTTTGAATCTTCCATCTTAAACTTCTTCAAAAATTCAGCAGCATATTTCTTTTGATGAATGAATATTCCATCATCTCCCTGGATAACCTCAATGCCCAAAAAGTAAGACATTAGACCAAGATCGCTCATTTCAAATTCCTTCATCATAATATGCTTGAAATCACTAATCATCTTGAGATTATGTCTTGTAAAAATCACATCATCAACATAAAGACATAAGATTAGCAAATCTCCATAATCATTGGTCTTTACATATAGACCATGATCTGATGGACATTTTTTAAATCCAGTATCATGAAGAAATAAATCAATCCTCTTGTTCCAAGCTCTTGGCGTCTGCTTAAGGCCATACAAAGCCTTATTAAGTTTGTAGACATTGTCCTCTTTGCCAGATTGTATAAAATCAGGTGGCTGCTTTACATAAACCTCCTCATCAAGTGGGCCGTTAAGAAACGCCGATTTAAAGTCCATCTGGTGAATTTTCCATTGCTTTTGTGCAGCTAAAGCAATGATTAATCTCACAGTTTCCATTCGTGCTCTTTAACAAAGCCTTCTCTTTGCTGAAATCCCTTCGCCACCAACCTTGCTTTGTATTTGTCAATTTCACCATTTGCTTTCAATTTGATTTTATACACCCACTTCACATCAATTGCTTTGTGTCCTTTTGGAAGATCAGTCAACTGCCATGTGTTATTTTTCTCAATTGCCATCAATTCTTCGTTCATAGCCTTTTGCCATTTGGGATTTTTAATGGCATCTTCAAGTTCAACAAGCTCTGAATCTGCGAGAAAAGCAAAGTGGACTAATTCTCCATCATTATCAACTTCATCATCGAGATTAACTTCGTAATCTTGAAGATGTGCAGGTTGTCGACGCTCCCTTCTTGGTCTTTCCATAGTAGTTGTAATTGGAGAAGCAATTTCTGGTTGAACTGTAGATGTTTCTTCATTGAATCTACCTTCTACATCTGCATCCTCATTCAAAACATAAATGTAATGTTTTGTTGAGTCTATATCACCTGTTGTATTCCAATCCCATACCTCGTTTTCTGCAAATTTAACATCACGACTTACTATCACCTTCTTTGTCATTGGATTGTACAATTTGTACCCTCCTTGCTTATATCCAATGAAAATTGTCTTCATTGCCCTATCATCCAACTTGGTTCTTGTTGCCTTAGGGACATGAGCATAAGCAACTGATCCAAATATTTTCAAGTGTTGGACATTGGGTTTGAATCTACTTCATGCCTCAATAGGAGTTGTGTTGGGAAGACTTCTGGTAGGTGATCGGTTCAACAAATATATTGCACATGAAACAGCTTCAGCCCAAAAATAATTTGGCATACCTTTCGCTTTAAGCATGCTCCTGGCCATATCCATAATTGATCTATTCTTTCTCTCAACTACTCCGTTGTGTTGAGGAGTGTAGGGAACAGTATTGTTGTGTTGCAATCCAAGCTCCTCACAGTGAATTTTGAAATCATTTGACTTGTATTCACCTCCTCCATCACTTCGCATCATCTTGATTAATTTGTCACTCTGTCTCTCCACAAATGCTTTAAATATTTTAAAGCAGTGAAATACCTCATATTTGCTCTTCAATAAATAAATCCAACTTTTCCTTGAAAAATCATCAATAAATATTAGAAAATACTTGTTCCCTCCAATTGATGATGTGTTCATTGGGCCACAAACATCTGTATGAACTAGCTCTAAAGGAAATTTTGCACGCCAAGGCTGCTTAACAAAAGCTGTCATGTGGTTCTTTCCAAAAATACAAGCTTCACACAATTGATCAGGGTGATGAATATTAGGTAAACCTTTCACTAAATTATGTTTGGAAAGATTTTCCAAACTCTGAAAATTTAAATGCCAAAACGTAAATGCCATAACCATGATTCATCATTCATCATTGCATTCAAGCACTTGAAATCACCCATATTGAAATCTACTGGAACATACGATTTTTTGATAAAAAGGTTTCAAGAATTATATTACCTTCTTTATCAAAGATTGAGAATTTATTTCTAGAGACGTGCATCACATAACCTTTTTCGGCCAACTGTTCCATACTTAATAAATTACTTTTCATATCAGGTACGTAGAAAATATTTGAAATGTACCTGTGATCACTATTTTTCAATGTTATAAGAATTCGCCATTTTCCAGTCACCGGAACGAACCTTCCATCACCAAATTTCACTCTTGTGCGAAACGATTCATCAAAATCTGCAAACAGCTCCTTATGTCCACACATGTGATTCGTGCAACCAATATCCAAATACCAAGTTTGGTAGTTTGGAGTTTCATTTGATGTGGCTACCATTAATAATGCATGATCTTCTTCGTCATAATCCTCTTCTTAAGCACAATTGGCAGCTTGATTGTCACCTTTTGATCTGCACTCATTTGCATAATGGTCGCACTTGTGGCAATTATAACATTCCACATTTGATTTATTATATGTGCCTCTACGTCCTCCACGACCACGTCCTCTTTGCCAGGAGGCATTTGATTTCAAATTTGATTAGAACCAGTATTATTCTGGTTAGTATCTCCATGATTCTGGCCACCACGACCTTTGTTGGAATAGCCACGACCACGTCCTCCGCCTCTACCTCGTGAACCACCATGTGAGCTACTAATTGAGGCTTGTGCTTGTAAAGCCTGTTCAATTGGTTTTTCAATTTTACTATCATTCATCCGTTGCTCATGTGCTTTTAGAGAACCAGATAATAACCTTACTGTCATTTTTTACAGGTCATTGGCCTCTTCAATTGCAGCAACAACATGTTCAAATCTGGGAGTTAAAGACCTCAAAATCTTCTCCACCTTTGTTTGCTCTGAATGTGTTTCACCATTGGTCTTCATTTGGTTCGTCAGGGCAAGAATCCTATTGAAGTAGTCATCAACAGTTTCTGTTGTCTCCATCTGCAGCAACTCATATTGATGCATTAGGGTTTGAAGACGAACCCTTTTGATCTTGTCATCACCTTTATAAGAGGTTAACAAAATGGTCCAGGCCTCATTTGAGGTTGTTGCTCCTTCAATCTGCTCAAATGTCTCATCATTCATCCCTTGGTGGATGAAATACAATGCCTTTTTGTCTTTCTTCTTCTGTTCACGATGTGCTACTCGTTGCACATCAGTTGCATTTTCAGCTAATGCAGAAACTCCATTTTCCACGATATCCCATAATTCATGTAATCGAACAGAACTTTCATCTGTACAGACCACCGATTATAATTCTTCCCATCCAAAATAGGAACTGACAATTGGGTATAATTATTCATGATAACAGAAGAACTTGGCTCTGATACCACTTTGTAGGAAAATTAATTTACTAGAAGAAAGCAAGTCGTATTTGAAATAGAGGAAAAAAAAATACAGAGGAGAATTTGCTTAAATCACTGTGTTCATTTGACTTTTCCTCCAGCAATTTATAGCCAAAATACAACCTAAAAATAAATCGCATAATTCCACTACCTAAAATATAGGATGCACTATCACACTATTACATGATCTAATTAATGGCTGAATACCAGAAGACACGATTAATAAAAGACACTAAATTTAAAACAAAATAAATAAATTAAAATCAGAATTAAAATATAATCAACAGATTAAGATGACATATTGAAAAGATATCGAGCCAACCAAATAGATATCGTGCGAATAAGATGACAGGTTTCAAGTCGTCCAGCAATCTTATGTCCACATTTTTAAAAAAGATGATAGCTCACTATCATACATTTGTACTTTTAAAAATGAATTTGGATAGTCCATGTGAAGAATTGTTACAGTAGATAAAAATATACGCAAATCATTCTCTATTGGAATTTATGAAATGAGTAAATATCAAATAATCATTTGACAATGCTGATGAGTGGATATAGTTTTTTTTTTTTTTAACTTGAATATAGTTAATTATTAACTGAATGAAGAAGTTTTTTTTAAAGATAAAAATAAGTGGAGTACAAAAGAAATGTCATTTCCACAACAAAGAAGAAAAACAAAAGTAGAGTAGTTTTTTTAAAAAGGTAAAGTAGAATAATTTTGTGAACCACTTCAATATGAGTGTCACACGTTGGATTCCAAAAATCCGTATTTGTCCCTCATCTCCGATATATACTCAATAATAATAATAATAATTTTGTGAACGTTCTAAAAATTAGTTGAATACTTATCAAATTTTAGAAAAATTAATTATTAAATTGGTTGGTGGTGCTATTGATTATTTGGTTTGGTATTATCCATTTCCACTCCCATGGTCATGGATTCGATCACTGAAATTAGAATTTGTAATTTTCCTCTCTCAACTCTAAATTATCTTTTTTTTTTTTAAGTACAAGTTAAGAAATTAATGAAAGTGCCCTTTCATCCTAATCTCATCTACTGAAAAGTGGGCGGGGGGTAGCGCATTCTTTTTTGGGACCTATGTGTAGGCTATTACAGACACATCATTAAACACTTTGTGAAGCGCGGAACCCCATCGACTTCACGACTTTTCGCTTGGGAATTATACAACCACAAACCTTTATCATGATCCGATCCACACTTAAGACCCAAGATTGAGCACCAAAGCTGCTCATAACAACATACCAAAAAGAAGAAAGTCATCGGGATTACAAATTCGTGATCGTGAAGTGAAAATAGATTAATACCAAACTAAATAATCAATCGCACACCACCAATCAGCCAAATTATCAAAACATAGCCTTGAATCATAGAGTTTTTGTCAATAATGTTCCTAAACTTTGAAAAGTTTGAACTTTATAAAATATTTCAGAAGTATTTTTGTAGATAAAATTTGACGAAAATGGTTAAAAAAGTTTTATAAAAAAAAATTCCTTTAAACTTAAAAAAATTCAAAAATACGTTTGATTATAAAAACTTTATAAATATTTATATCGTTAATTTTTTTAAAAATATTAAAATTAGTATTGTTTCAAATATATTACTTATTTAATTGTAAAAGATTTATTTTATATTGTACTTTTTAACCTATAAATTAATTTTATATATCATTATTAATTGTTTAATTAATTAAACGGTTAGTCTGGTGTTGAAATTAATTTCTCAATATATATCTTTTATGATTCTTGTTTATCATTTATTTTATGTATTTATTATTTTACCTTTATTTTTCGATCCTAGAAGGTTGAGGTATACATGGGATTGAGTTAAATGAGATTTTTTTTACCTATCCAAAATTTTGGGTTGGTGATTCCATCTACCTGTGTAACCTTATGTGTTTGAGTAACTCAACTCAATCCAACCCATATACTTTCCGGTTGGATTGAGTCATCGGGTTGGTCTTTTTGTAACCTTATTTATATTCAACACATACATATAAATCACAAGATAATAAATAAACTCTAAATTCTAGTTTTAATCTTGATGCAATAGTTTCTTGATTAACCAGCCAATTGAAGTTAGCCCCTCGAGCCAAGTAGAAGTAGTACCCCTTATTGACTACTTGTGTTAGCATATGAGCTCCACTACATCCGAAGTCTGATAACAAGATTGAGATTCAAAATACTTTAATAGTTTTATATTTTAAACACTTTTCAACAATCTCGAACTTGAGACGCTTGAGGAAGCATGTCTCACGCCCCACGGCTCAACCGTTGGGCCGTCAATGAGATAGACAAAATGAAAGAATTAGAAAAAATGGGGGTATTTGTTGTGATTATTTTTAAAGAAAAGGACTATATTGCAATTATATGTTGCTCCCAAAATCGAGGCCTTCACATCTTCGTAATAGTTTCTTGACTTCCTCTTCTTCTTCAACCTTAGAATTATGGTGCTGGATGTGAATTTCAAAGTTGAAGAATCTATTACTTCGAATTTTCCATGGCGGGATCCTCTAAGGAAGGTTTATGATTACATTCGTTATCATTTGAAGGAAATTGCATTTCCTTCGTCATTGCCGGATCCTCCAAAGCTTACTTGGCATGAACGATTCTTGGTACATTCACTACTAGAAATCTGACATACCATGACACTCTTTTTTCTCCATTGTGCAAGAAAAAAAAACTAAAAGAGTCATAATAGATCAAAATACATTTTTTCAATTTTTTTAAATTTATGATTATATTTTAGAGTCATAAAAGATATATTAGGTTATGTGTTCGAGATGGGAATGACGTGGTTGTTTTCTAAATATTTATGTTGCTTAAAAATAGTTATTTAAAAAGTAAAAAAAAAAAAAAGAAGAAGAGTTTTCTTCCAAAACCCTATCTCGTGCGCACAAAGGAAACGTCGTTGCTCACCCCTCTTTTTCGCGATCTACACCGGAAAAGCGACGCCGCCGATGATTCTATGATGTTGGAGCTCAGTCCTAATCGAACCATTCTTCTTACTTGCACGAATTTCATTTCCTTTTCATATACCAATGGCCACCTCTCAACATCCACGAATTTTGGTAATATTTTCTTTGTTTGGGGCTTTTAGTTTCTTCTACTCAATCTTTTCTCTTAAAATTTCATTATCTTTAAATTTCCTACCAGTTCGAGGTTCAGAAGGTATCTCAATCTGGAATGGCCCGCCGTTCGCCAGCAACCATCCCACCACCCACAAACTCGACGAGGTGCCTTGCACAAGTACAAAATTCAATGAAGATGGATCCAAATTGTTGGTTTTGAAGTCTAAAACTGTGAGTATTTACGAATGCTGTGATTTCACAGAGATTAAGTCTTTGTGCTTAAAATGCATTGTTAAAAATTTACAGGTTCTTGCTTTTGTTGTCTAAGCTCTTTTCTATTGGGTGTCAAACAATATATTTCTTTTGAATTGCACTTTCATAGGAAGAATACATAGTGGAGGGGACATTTTTTCCGTATATAAGTAATTGAGTATGTCTTCCTCAAGCTGAAACCACTAGTTCATAGGCCACAAATTGTATGCACTTTTTATACAACAAATTTTATGTTTTTTTTGCTTATTCCCTTATCACAAGTCCATTGCCTCATTACCTTGTGTTATGGAAAATTATAATCGAGCTTTATACTTCTCGGCTTAATTTGGGCTTTTGTGATTATCCCCACCCAAGGTATGTTGTTGTTTGCTTCTTCTTCTATCTATATATATCTGAAAATTTTAATTCATTCATCCATAGAATGTTAATATTTGAATGATACTCTAGTATATAAATGTGTACCTCCAACTTTTTGAGACTCTTAAGCATCCATATTGTAAGACTTCTACCCTGAGTAACTTCTATACTTTTGAGTTTGCTAACCCAATGTCAGTCCATTATGCCATATTGTCTTCAATTTATGCAGACTACTTTAGTACTAACCTTTTAAAACTAATGAATGTAACATGCATCATTTATACTCGAGTTTTCAAAAGCCTATTGTGATATTGATATGAAACTCCATGGTGAGTGTAAATAAAATTTGTCTTAAGTTTACTAAAGAATAATTAAACTTATTTCAATGAATAATGAGTCTGACCATGCTATTTATCTGCACTAGTATAATCTAACCAGAGTTTACATTGAATATTATTATTTATGAGATGTATAAGATAATATGAAGTTCTATCTCAAAATTAGAAGTTGTATACCTATATATCTTATAAATGTTAAAAGGTCTTCTCACTTTACCAAGGAGATTCTCAACACTTATTTCAATGGTTTGTTGGCAACTATATGATAAAAGATGAATTTAGAAAAATATGTACAAATTGTTACTTGATTCATTAAGGAAATTTTTAAAACTTTATTTACTTCTTATTTGCCCCTAGTAAATACTTTTGACCTCTTTATTACAATTATGGTCTTCCCCATTCTCTTTGAGAAAATCTTCAATGTGGAGGAAAATCATTAACTTGATTGAGAGATTTCTTTTGAATTGTTTTATGCTTTTGTTCTAAAGTGAAACCATGCTTAGAGAATTTTTTAGAAGTCACTTTATTTATCTTTTATTTTAGGCTATTGTTGTTTTTTATTCTCAATTCACAAGCCTTTGACTTATGATTTCAAATGCACAATAACCTCAACCACATAGCTTCAAACAAAAAGAATTAAAATAAGACATTATTTTGAGAAACAATGCATCCCACGATTTATTTGAATGACTTATTGGACTGCTTGCTTACAACTCGACCTTTTGATGAAATTTCGGCACATAACCAATAAATAGAAAAACTTTTGTCCTCTCAGAAACTTTTGTCATGGGTAGGTGGATAAATTTCAAAGTTCATATGTATTCATTAACTATGAAAATTATGTTTTTCTTGAGTTTTCTTTATTGCAGTCTAAATTTCAAATTTCATATGCATACATTAAGTTTGTTGCTAATCCTGCAATATGCATTTAAGTTTTTGAATTTTGACTATAGTCTTTTTTCTTTTCTGTGTACTATTTGACTTGTTAGTTTCAGTCGTTTGTTTTTTTTTTCTTATCTTTTTTGGCCCCTCTTTATTTAGATCTAAATTTGAGATTTTCAATCCTCAAATTTGAATGAACTAAAGCTAAAATGTGAAAACCAATTAGATAGAACGTGAGTGCTAACCAAATTTCAAAAACTAAAACAAATTTTTGAAAGCTAATTTTTTAATTTGTTTCTAAATTTTGGTTTGGTTTAAAAAACAAATATAGGTAAGATGTAGATATCAAACTAAAAAAAAATCATATGGTGGAATAGTCCTTTTGTTTTACCTTTTGTTTTATCTTTCACTCTGAACTTTGTAGTTGCAACGGTAGATTGCATGTTTTACCTTATGGAAGCAGTATACAATATCCACAAGAAACCTCGCTCTTTGTCATTTTTTGGCTTTTGGCTTTCTTCCTTTTCCAATTTGCGAGTATTGTTGCTTGAAGCTTATGTTCACAATCTGCATAATAAGTTCACGTGTTTTAGTCGGTGAAATTTTGTCCGTTTGTCTGGTTGTGTTTGATGTTTTAGTTGGTTTACTTTGTAGAATTTGAATGGATGACAAGGAGACGAATAAATATTTAGTAGAACAATACTCCATTGTCATGTGCAAATTAAGATTTATACTCCATTGTCGTGTGCAAATTAAGATTTATACTCTTTCATACCATGTTCTCTTTATTCTTTTTTTTCCTTTTTAAGGATCAATGCCATGGAAATGATATTATATGAATTGGGGAAATGATATGGTGTTCTTCCTTATTTGAGTGCAGTATTCATTTAGCCTAAATGGGTGGTGGCAAAGATGCATAATTTAGTAGCCTACTTAATAAATTTTAAGTTGTATCACAAATGTATCATCTTTTTATTTGTAATGCTTTTTTTTATATAATTTTTTTAATGCTTAATTTTCTGATTTGGGCTGATTTGAGTTTGTTGGAAACATTTTGAAATCGTATGTCGTTGATAATTTGTTATTTTGAAGATATTCTTCTGAAGTTAAGGCGTTGTTTAAGAGGCATGTGGTGTGTTTATGAGCTGCAAGTTGGTAAGTATTGCTACTTATTGTCCTGATATTTAGAATCACATGTATTTAACACAAATGTGAAAGCTTATACTTGGTGAGGATGCTTGGATTTAAGAGTTGCTTTTTTTCCATTTATTTTCTTTATAGTTACAGCCTTGTTGCAGTTGTAGAATCGATTTTATTTGCCATTGGTTGAAAACGGAAAAATTGATTGATAATGACAAGCCTTTGCAATAATGCCAATTAGTAGTATGCTAAGTAGTAGAATTGTGGTAGATATTTTTGGATTTAATAGTTTTTCTTTTTATTGTTACAATAACCTTGAAAGATTTTTATTCATTTGAGCATCTTTTAAGGCAAGCAAGGTTTCTTCAGCATTGTATGCGTTGGTCTTCATCATCCTCATCTTTGCAGGTTAAGAATCTTTCTTGCCTTACAGGTACCATTAAATAGGTGGAGTATTCGTGCTTGCACATGACATTTTTTCTACAATTTTGGATCCCTCGTGGTATCCAGTTTCTCCTTTTTCTTAACTCATTCACTGAGTTTTCATTTTTCATAACTTGTATATATGTCACAGTTGAAATTTAAATTTTTGTTTTTATTTTTTGAAATTTAAGCTTATTTTCACTCAAATTATCTATAAATATGCATTGTCACATGTCTTTTCCAGAGATTGTTGGTAATAACCAAGCTTTCTAATTATAAATGTAGGATGGCGACAGATTGTGGCCAATGTTTGAATGTTATATCCGCAATAATACAATCAAGAATTTGCGAGTTCCTAATAAGGTATTCATTCATGAATATTGTTTCCATTTCAAATGTCTCATTATTGCTTTTGTTGTTATTAAAATACTAATATGGCTTAAGATTTAGTTCTTTCATTTCTACCTGCTTGCCAGCTGCATCTCATTTTGAATTCTTGTTTTTGTGCTATTTCCCCTTTTCTTTTTTACATATTCTTTTACACCTTTGTGTCTTTTTTATTTTTATTTTTTGAAGTTTTTATAAGAGACAATTTCATCGATGTATTACTCTAAAAAAATCATCGAGGTATTAAATTTTAAAAAAAGGAAGGAGAAAGAGAGAAAGTTCAAACCAATAAAGTTACAAAATCTTATAAAGTGTTCTGATTGTAGTTTTGAGTCTTGAATCTCTTGGAAAGTGACTTCGTAGTATGTTTGCAACTCTGAATTGACTTGAATCCATTCACCCAAACATAATTAGATTTGGATATATAGTTCTTAACACTTATCTAACATTGTTTACATGTTTGAAGAAAATGTGCAAGGCCCAAGGTTTGACCTCAATATCTAGTTTTTGAGGTACTTCATTTGGAATATGGATATCATTTTTCTTTAGACTAGCATCCTGCATTTTTGAACTAGAAGAATTCGTTGGATGTTTCAATTCTATCGTATTTTCATCTTCTTCCACTTCTTGAATTCATGATTATCAGTTGGTTTTGGACTCAGATTACTCAAATGACCATGATCGGAAGGTTTGTACAAGGTTGGTTTTGAACTAGAAGAATTCTTTGCTTTTCTCCTTTTTCCCTACTGTGATATGTGTTTTCTCTGCCAAAGTGCTTGAGGCTTCCCTCTTCTTCTTGATCGGAAGGTTTGTACAAGGTTAGTATCAAATTTCAATCTTGTTATTAAGAGATATTTTATATAAGGTTCATAAGGATCCCTAACTTATGTTTAGTTTCTAAAATAAATGAGCAATTGTTATTTGATATAAATGATAAATATATTATGAATATTTATATTTTCTATTTCAACTTCTAATTCAAATCTTTATTACTACATTGTGCAGGTATTTCGTTCAAGATGAGAATCGCTTACATCTACCGTTATTGTGTAACTTGTCAATCCATGTATTTCACACAAGGGATAGCAGACTACACTTCTTTATTATATTATAAACTTTCTAGTTTTTTAACCCCTTGTAAACATTTTAAGCATTATTAATTTATTGATATTGATTTTTTTTGTTCAAGTGTAATGTACAAATTGTTTAGTTATGTATGAAATAATATTTGTTGAATAAGATTTGTGGGCTGCATGTTATAAATCTTTCTTGACAAGTAAAAATACAAATAAAACAGGTTTTAAATAGGCATAAAAAAAGTGTTATGAGAACTAACAAATAGTCATATTATATTAATTGATGACTATAAAAAAATGTCAATATATAAACTATAATGACAATATTAATGCGTCGTTAATATTTGTTCAATGACTATATATATGTGTCACTAATGGTTCAATCATGACTAAAATAAAATGTCATAAATGACTCAATCATGATTATGGATATGTGTCATTAATGGATCAATCACGATTATAATAAAATGTCATAACTGGTTCTGCGATGACACTTACAAATTGTCGTTATTACTTCATCAATGACTCTAGATATGTGTCATTAATGGTTCATCTATGACTATAATATAGTGTCATAATTGATTCTATCATGACATTTTTACTATAGTGTCATGGTTGAACCTTCCGTGACAGTGGATACAATAACTCTTGATTTTAGTCATGGAAGGTGTTCATGACTATAAATTATAGTCATAGAATGTGCTTTTTCTAGTAGTGATTCTTATTCTTCGTTGTCCTTGATTTGCTATAGTTTTACTTGGTAAGGATTGATAAGTTTGAATCAGTAATAGAAAGTAAGAGTTTAATTGCCATTGCCAGGGGATTGAATACATGTGCTTACGAGAGTAGTCAAATTCATAAAATAATTATAAATATGATCACTTTAAAACAAATTTTATAGATGACTATTAAGAAGGTATTCAACAAATCATGGAGAAGAATGGAAGTTTCTGATTCTCAATAGGGAAGCGAAAAAATCAAATAAAATAGTTTAATTTAAAAGATTATGATAGTGAACTTTTTAATACATTTATAAATGATAAAATTTGTAACAAATTATTAATTTTATTAGTGAAAACTTATTAGTTTTAGGGAAATTGTACTAAATTAGGTGTTTTCACAAAATAATTACAATTGCAGTCAAATTAAAAGGTATGCTTCTATAGTCAATAATCCGTTTTAATATTATATTATAAATATTAATTAATACACTATTATAAGAAAGTGTATGACAATATGCATTAATATCAATGAATATAGTTGTTAATTCTTTTAAAAGTTATTATGTTTGTAATTATTTTTTAGATTCGACTAATCTACTAAATTTTTCTTAGTTTTAAATTCTTGTCTTCTTGATTAATTATTATCATTATTTCGTTAGTAATTATTTCACAGTTAATAGATATATATATTGCTAAGTTATTGTCCTATTTTTCTTTATCTGCACTTGCATATTGTCATTTTGTGGTAGAAATATATTTTTTTCAGCAATTAGTCTCATGGTTAAAATTTTAAAATTGAAATGGGGTCAAACCTAATTGACAATATTATACTAACATAAATATATGTGAGCACCATTGTCCCTAACAAAATTTTAAAAAAACTAGACCATATCAAAATTATAAATTAATGAAGCATGTGGTAGTTATATGTCACCCCACATGTAGACTAAAGAAATGATATTTATGGTTTCTTTAAGCAAAAATTCATTTAAAATACAAACAAGAGTAAAAGTTCAGCGATAAATCTCCAAATCTTTAATTGTTGTAAGAAAAAAAAGAATTTCGTTAAAATTGAAATGTTGTCACAACAATTTGATTATTGCTAAAATTAAGCATTGACATGTGTAAAATAGTGATCTTATGAGAGCTTATGTTTTAAACGGACAATATCATACCTAACCAAATTTAATTTACATGTCTAAACTCTTTAAATGAATTTATGGATTTTACCATAGTTAACATCTCCATTCATATTGAATTGAAAAATATATAAATAAAGTAATAAGGGTTTATTTTTTAAATGGACACATTGATATTAACAAATTTTCATTTGCATTGTCTATCCTCTCTTCCACAATATTTACTCATTCAAAAAAGTTGATATTTGATACACAAGATTCCATGTGAGTCAATATTATATATTTTAAAAAGATCACTACTACAAATCCCACATATAATGACTATAATTTATAGTCATGAAGACTTTTGATGACTAAAAATAAGAGTCGTAGTATCCGGTGTCACGAAAGCTTCAACCTTGACACTATGGTAAAAGAGTCATGGAAACACAAACTATGACAGATATTTATAGTCATTGAAGAACTATTAATGACATATATATAGAGTCATTGAGACAATATTAACGACAATTACAAGTGTCCTCGAATAACCAGTTATGACGGTTGGTTTTAGTCATGGTTAATTCAATAACGTCACATATTTATTGTCATGGTTTAACGATTAATGACAATTATCCATAGTCATTGTTGATCTAATAATGACATATATTTATAATCATAGTTGGATCATTTATGAACTGGACTTTAAGCCATATTATCGCTTTATATGATACTATTCATACATGTTCTCGTGTTATGTTTTCAAAACATATAGAATAGAATGCGCTTAATAACTCGTTCTTACATCCTGCTTTTCAACGACAAAGCTAATCGAAACATAACTTGTTCTCACATCATATTTCAATAACAAAGCTAATCGAGATATGTTTCAGCAACTATCCTTTCAAGTTGTACATGTACATTACACTTAGATAAATAAAAAAAATAATAAAGGATGCACTTAATAATAATATGTTTGATAGTTCATAACAAGAGTAGAATGACAAAGACTAAATCCTGCGCATGTTTGCAAGCTTCGTTCAATGAGGTCACTGGCCCATATTGTTGCTCTTTGAATTTCATAAAAGCATTTCTCGAGTTTCATTGGTGTCAGTTTGATGATACTCCAATAATTCAATGAGCTCAAAAACCTAGAAAACAATACATACCATGAAGCTTAAAAGTGATTTTTACTAAAGGCCACATACTAATAACAAAATATCACATATATTCCACAAAACAATCACATATCAAAATAAAAATACAAATTTAGTACCTATTCCAACAACTCATGTTAATATAGACCAAACCACAAACACAACTAATAAACATAACTTAAACAAAAAAAAAACTCATGCAACTAGAAAAAACTCATGATATAGATTGAAAGTTCATCACATACCTAGAAGCAATTTTGTTCATCATCCTTATTCACCAAAGAAGATGCTACTAATCTAGCCGAAAAATCCACATTCACGTCTGACCAATAGAAACAATCTTCATGCAACTAGAAAAAGCACGGAAGGAACTTAATAAGAACTCATGATAGTTCAATAATAAACTAACAAATGGTTAAAAATAGGAAATTATATTGGATACAGAGCATTATTCATACATTTGTCATCATCATGTGCCAAAACTTAACATACATGATCTAAGCCATATAGTGATAGTACATGGTCTTTGTAAGACTCGTAGCCATGACTACTAAATGAGGAGAAAAGTAAAAAAAAAAACCATTTAAGTCCTGTTTTATAACCATCTTGTTTTTAGTTTTTTATTTTTAAAACTTTAGCCTATAATAATTACTTTATACTTTGAGTTGTCTTACTTTGATATCTACATCCTACCTATGTTTTTAGAAATCAAACCAAAACTTGGAAACTAAAAAAAATAGCCTCAAAAAACATATTTTATGCTTAAAATTTAGCTAGGATTCACATACTCATCAACAAGAGCAAACTTAGAAGTTTTAATTCTTTTACTGTTATTATACTGCTCAAACAATTGCACTTCTAAAACATGAAGTTAAATCCATGACTACTATATATGGATTGTAGGCTACTATCAAAGCTTAAAATGAATTGGAAATTGTTGAAAATTATGACAAAATATGCCTGAAAATGGGATGGGGAGGAAAATGAGAAATTGGTACATTAAAGTTGAAAATGGGATGAGAAAGAGAGTAGCTAGAGCTTTAACTAGAAATTAAAAAAAAAGAAAAAAAAAGACCAGCATTATACATTAAAATTTGATATGATATGCAAGTACATTCAAATATATAATTATAGAAGAAAGTTACTGACATTGAGAATGGAATGGGGAGGAAAACGAGAAATTGGTGGGGTGGTTAATATTCCTCAAGAATGGACTTCTTTCGATATCCTCTTTAAAGCCACCTCCAAGAAACTATTCATTTCTACCTTGAATAACTTACACAAAGATGAAATGATCTCCATAAGTCACAAAATTTTCACTCAATTAAGGGTAGATTTAAGAGAATTCCAATAAAAGTCACCTTTAACAAACTGTACAAGAATACATACAACAATCAATTTGAATGGTCTGGACCTTCACACAATTTCAACCTATTCATTTCAAGAAGACCAAATTTTGAAACTACGATACCTGCACAATATAGAAATAAAGCTTTGAATTAGAAGTTGCAATAGAAAATATAAATATTCATAATATATTTATCATTCATATCAAATAACAATTGCTCATTTATTTTAGAAACTAAACACAAGTTAGGGATTCTTATGAACCTTGTATAAATAATATCTCGCAATAATAAGATTGAAATTTGATACTAACCTTGAACAAATAATATCTCGCAATAACAAAAAGGAGAGGGAAGCAACAAGCACTTTGGCAGAAAAAACACAAATCACAGTAGGGAAAAAGGGGAAAAGCAAAGAAGCAACGACTTCGACTTCCTAATAAGAACTACAAGTCCTGGAAGTTAGAGAAAGCGAAAACCAACTTCAAACTTCAGAGAAACTTTGTGTACCTCAAGGATCCAATATTGTAGAAAAAACAGCCTGCAAGCACACGTGTTTAAACTATTTTCAGCTAGGTTATCATGGGAAAAATTGTAAAAAAAACTAGAGAAAATTAAACTTGAGACCATGGAGTAGATTTTGATAACATAATTTTAAGTAATCACTTGATCATGATCATTTGAGTAATATGAGTTTGATGGGTTGAAAAATGATAAACTCTTTAGCATTCACTGTTATGTCTTGAAAAAAAATCTTGCAAGTTGCAAGTTTGATGGGTTGAACATAAATGCCTCCTCACAGACTAAAAACAAAATTATAAGAAATTTAGTTAAAAGCATGTTGACTTTCTAATAGAATGATTGATTCAAATATTTTTTATCCTTAGAACCAAAAGACAAGTTTTCCCTTTTCTTTCAACAACTATCAAGAAGACAAAGTATCAATTCCTTCTAGGTATCTATTGAGAAGATTGAAATAAAACCCAAATCTTTTTTAAAACGTTGTAGTTGCGTAGTGGTAAGAGCCTTTACTTTAAATCCAAAGAATTGTGGGCTCTTCAAAAAAAAAAAAAAAAAACCCCAAATGTTCATACGAAAGTGTAAATTATTGTTCTTAGGGAGAAGTTTTGCCCCTTCTTGAAGCACCACATGTCTACAACACACATCAACAAAAGCCATGAAAACCAAACTGTAGAGATGAAAAAAAGCCAGAGCAACAAAAATCATGAATCCTAAAATAGAAAATGAAGAAAACCTTAGATTTGTACTCATAGATATCATCGAAATACTTCTCGAAGTACTAGATCTGTCCCATTTTGTGACGGCGAAATGACTTGGGCTTGTTCAATCTGAAGAAAAGTGAAGAAATTTAACAAAATCAGGCAAAAAGATTGAAATTTGTAAGCATATTCTTGTGTGAAAGAGAAAGAGAGACGAAGAAAGCATATCAAGAGTCTTTTTATCGACTTCAATTTGATGGGTCGAGCCGGTAGACATCAGCGGGGAGAGGGAGAAGTGTTCCTCGCTGTTGAGTCGGCTAGCAAGCGGCGGCCATAAGTCCAAAGGCTTCTCGACGATATGCCTTGCGCCGAAGTGGAGAAGATATCTAAGGCCTCCCAGCGACTCCTTCATGCGGAAGGAGAAGAACGCAAAATTTTAGGGCTGGAGATTTTTCTTTTTTTATAAATATTTTAAGATGTGTATAAATAAAATAGCATTATTCACGGTTCGAACTCAAAATCTAGTAATTGATATTTTTTTATGATTATAAAATATAATCATAAATTGTAAAGAATAAGCAATTCCGCTTCTTTTAAAAAAAATGCTGATTTTTATCAATGATGACACTTTGTTCTCCTTCTTTTTACAAAATGAAATATAAAAGATGTCATAATAGGTGATTTTTCTAGTAGTGGATGGTAATGCCTTTTTAAAACCACTACGATTACTGCTAAAATTAAAACCTCTACAATTAATTATTAACATAAAATGAATTACAACCGACTTGAAATTATATAAATTGAGGAGGGTAGAGAGGGCAAAAAATAAAGAAACAAGAAGAGAGTAAGCAAAGAGAAAAGAGAATAGAAAAAGGATGGAGGAAAGAGGGTAGGTGCGGTGATGATGAGAACAAAATTTAAATAACCCAGCCCCCTTTGTTTTCTGCCGTGTGGCTTTTGTTTTTTGTTTTTTTAGTTACAATTATTGAAGGTGGAGATTTCGAATCTGTGACCTCTTCATTATCGAGTGTGCAATGATGTCATTGAACTATTGCTCTTGTTGGTTATTGATTTTTTTTAAAGAGAAGTTTACATGATGAAGCTAAAAAAAGTTATTATAATTTCAAAAAAAAAAAATTATAATAAATCTAACCAAATTTTAAAATATTAGTAAAAGAAGTCCCTCATTTAATAATAAATAATAATAAACATTATGAAATGATATCAATACTGCCAAGGTTTATTCCTAGATGCAAAATTAATTTCTAGGGTAAAATATTATTTTGGTCCCTAAACTATCATACAAGTTTTATTTTGGTCCTTGAACTTTCAAAAATCCAATTTTAGTCCTTACACTATCATTTTTGTTTCGATTTGGTCCCTAAACTATCAAAAGTCTAATTTTGATCCTTAAACTTTCTAAAAAGTTTAAAAATAGTCCTTGGGTTAGAAAAAAAAAACATAACCTCAGTTAAAAGTGATGAGGTGTCAAAATAATAATAATAAAATAAATTTAATATTATTTTCTTCACTCCTCTCTCTTAAGACTTGTAGATTTCAATTTTAAGAAGAAAAAAACAAAGTTTAAAATTTGAAAGAGTTGTCCTTCAATCTTTCTCTCTTTTAATTTTTACTAACATTTCTCTCTTCTAATCCTTACCTCTTTTCTTTCTCAACTCTTTCCATCCCTCAGATCCTCTATAATTGATGAGGTACATTGCAAGCATGTCCATCCACCATTCAAGATTTACTTAAGTAGACTTGTATACATCACTCTATTGCCTATCAAATGTCTAATAAATTTTTTACTTTTAAATTTATGGTATTTAGCTATGCTTTAGTTGAGGAAGGCTTAAAATCCTATTAAATATAAAACATATTTTTACAGTGGATTTGAGGGGTGGAAAGATTGAGAAATAAAAGAAGGAAGGATTAGCGAAGAGAGGAAGGTTAATAAAGATTATAAGAGAGAAAAGTCGAAGGACAACTGTTTCAAATTTCAAGCTCTGTTTTTTTTCTTCCTAAAATTTAAATTCCCAAGTCTTAAAGAGAGAGGAGTGAAGATTATGATAATAAATTTATTTTATTATTATTAATTTTACACCTCATCACTTTTAACTGAAGTTAAGTTTTTTTTCTAACTTAATCACTACTTTTAAACTTTTTAGAAAGTTTAAGAATCAAAATTAGACTATTGAAATTTTATGGACCAAAATGGAACAAAAATGATAGTTAGTTTATGAACTAAAATTAGATTTTTTAAAGTTCAGGGACCAAAATGAAACTTGCATGATAGTTCAGGGACTAAAATGGTATTTTACCCTTAATTTGTATTTAATTCGTATTATCCAAACTAAAAGCATTAATTAATTAGATTAATGGCGAGCAATCTTAGTTTATTAATGTAATAACCTTTCCTTTTAGTTTTTTTTAAAATAAATGAAATGGTGGTTTTTGTAATAAGGAGTTGGAGCCGGGGCACTTTAGACTTTTAACCAAGGTATTTAAACGTTTTTGAATTCTTAGTTTGTCCAAGATAATTTAAAAAAAGAAAAGTAGTTTTTAAAAATCAGACTTTGTTTTTTTTTTTCTGGAAAAATGCTAAAAAATGATTAAATACCCCACAAATAAAATTTAACCATGTAAATTTAAGATTTATTAGACCAATAATAATCTAAAATAGTTTTATTATATTTCATTAAATATTAAAATAATAAATTTTGATTTTTTAAAAAATAAAAAACAGTTATTCAACATAATTTTAATTTTTAGTTTAAAAAAAATAGTACATTTATCATAGGTTGTTTTTATGTTTTTAAAATCAAAAATTAAAATCCAAAAATAACAAATAGAAAATAAAATAATTATCAAACCGGACCTAAATTAGACCATTCCTGTTTCAATTCTGGATGAATTGAATCACACAGCTTCAATTTCATGGATTGACTAATAAAGCTTCAATTTCATATATTGACGAAAAGCACCGCCTAGAAATTCTAATCACACAGATTCATGAATTTGAATTACAATAATTCAATTTCACATATTGACGAAAAACTACGGGCCTACAAATTGAATTGATTTTATTTCAACCCACCGAATGACTAAATTTACCGACACCAAATTGAATCAGACTTTTAAACTTGTCCCTTTTTGTCTCCAAACTTTCAAAATTATTCTATTTTGATCTTAATTTTAATCCATAAGTTAAATAAATAAAAAATCATCATTTCTTATTGAAAACAAATTATTAATTTTTCTTTAAGAAATTAGTAACTTTCTTTAAAAATTTTAGAAATATAATCACATATTATTATCATCAAACTAATTTCAGTTAATATTAATTTTAATTTTTTTTATCAAAAGAACTAATTTAATTATTTTTTTAAAGTTTATGGACTAAGATTGAATATTTAAAAAATAAAAATAGAAGAAACTTGAAAGTCAAAAAATTAAAATTAAACTTTCGAAAATTGAAGAACCAAAATGAAATAAATCTCATTCAGTCTTGCCGAATTTGTATAAATGGAGGAGTGCACGAGAGGAAAAATGAAAGAAAAAAAGTTCTAAAAAGGAAAGAGAAAGGAGAAAGGATGGAAGGAAAGAAGGTAGCTGCGGTGATGGTGATGGTGGCAATGATGGTGATCGGCATTTCTGCCTATTCTACCAACGAGGTCGAAAACGGAAGGATCGAACATGTGACCTTCGATAACGCCAACAAAGAGTTGCCCCAGCTTGCACGTTGTAACGCAGGTATCTGCCTCATTGATGCGACGTGTGGGACTGGCTGCCGTTGTAGTTTTAAAAATTTGCGAGGATCTTGTGTTGCAAAATAAAGCAATTAAGCATATCACCTAATTTAAACAAATAAATAATCCAGTTAGTTAATGGATTCATGTTTAAACTTGCTATGTATACAAGCCTTTTCTGGCCTAATTTCCCCTTTTCATCTCTGTGTTGTGTAAACTAAAGCTTGAATAAAGTACTCTCCCTGTTCTAAATTCTTGCATCATTTTTTTTTATACTTCCACCCTATGTGTGACGGATTCGAATTCTTAACATTTTGATTACAAAAATACATTAATAATGCTAAGTTATTGTTCTTATTCACACTCTTTATAGCATCTTTAATTGTTGTGAACTAGACAGATTAATCATGGCTCCACCCCACACATGCAGCTCTTGGTGTGGTGCCTTTTTTTTTTTTCAATCTCTTTTTGTTTATAAGAGTTTTTTTTTTTTTTTTTGTGGTGCTTAAAGCTATTGCATGTGTATGGGTATAGTCATGGCTGGACCAAAATCTTTCTCTTAATTTTTTTTTGTCTTCATTATTTGTTTTATAACAGTGTATTTTAGGTAAGAAGATCAGATGATAACTTTTGTTAGTGAGTAATTGTTCTCCGTGTTTTTGGATGCAGATAACGATTATGAGGTAACAATTACTGTATGTGTTTGAAGGATAAGTATAGTTGCACAAATAAAATATTTGAGTGAAGATGAAATTCTTAAAAAATAAGATAATGATTATTTAGCAATACAATCATGATCAAAAGTACTATTGTTGGTGGCCCAAATAAAAAAGTAATTATCGCCATTCTCCCAAATTTGATGTTAATTGGCCCTAACAAAAAAATGATACGTTTCTCAAAAAAAAAAAAAAAAAAACAAAAAAATGATACATTTTTTACATGTATTTTATTAGTTTGCACTTTGCAGATTGCCATACGGTTATAAAAGTCTTTCTTCTTACTACAATTAATCTAATAATTATTAATATGTTTAAATATCGTTGTTATATTAAGTTTATTTATGGTTCTTTATGTTCTATTTGTAATGATGGGTGTTATGGGTATATGCATTTCAAAATTCACAAAAACAATAAGTACCGAGCACTTATTCCTCAATTTTCGGAATCTACGAAATTATGCAATTAATTTTTAAGGGTGGTTTGTTTGACATATTTACGTAGTTTTTAAGTTAAGGAATTATATTGAAAAGTTATATCGAATAGTTAAAAATTGAGAATTATGTCAAAAACTCATTTGGATATAGTTTTTGTGTAAAGGAGTTAGAGTCAAAATCTTGTTTGGATGTAAATTTTAAAATGAATAGTTATTTTTTGTAGTTAAAAAAGAAATGATTAAAAATGAATTGTTAAAAATGAGTTATTTTGATTGATTTAAAATTAATGTTTAAAAATAAGTTGTTAGAAATGATTGAATAGTTATAAATGAATGATTAAAAATAAATGGTTAAAAATGAGAGTTATTTTTAAAAGTATAAATGAGGAGGGGTTAATATAAAAACTGATTTGGATGTAAGTTTTGAAGAGGAATTAATAACTCCTAATACCAACTCTTACCTAAATATGTCAAACAAACAGCCCCCTAAAGGGTTGGGGTAAAAAATTCTATACATAAAGGTTCGGATCTCGTCTTCTTTTTTAAAAGAAATTAAGGTACTCAATATTCCCAGCGGTATTAAATATAGAATGTGATCTATAAACAGTGAGCTATTGACGTTGTATGATTTAATGAAGGTGATAAAGAAATTTTAGATTTTTAGTTCTTTTATTTAAATATTCGAAAACAAGATATTTTTAGAATATACACACTACTGCAATTAAATGAATAGATGTTGGACCAAACATTTCAATTTCAAAAATACAAAAAATAAATGTCTTGACATGGATGAATTTAAAAAACACGTATAAATGTCAGACATTACAATATCTGCCACTTATGTCGGTCATTTATTACGTGACATCTATTCTAGAATAGATGTCAGGCACTTAAGATGTCGTGCACTTAAGATGTCGGTCATCTAATGTCCAACCTCTATTCTCTGTATTTTTAAACTGGTGCCCTTTTCTCCGAAAAGAGAGATTTTTTTTCACAATTTAGATTTCACTTTTCTACTTCTCGAGATTTTTGCATGCCATTTTTTATTTCTCGAAATTTCACTTCAACTCTACTTCATCTTTGTGAGTTTCATTTCCTCCGCTTTGCTTATTCTTGTTGTTGTTTTGCATTTTTTTTTTGTTGTGGACCTTCTTTTTGTTGGTTTGCCCCTTGTTTTTTTTTTTTTAGTACATATTGGGGGAGGGGGACAAATACCGATTCTCGAGCTCAAACCTGTGACGATGGTGTTAAACTGGTTTACAACCAAACACTGAAACCATTGCGCCACTGACCCATTCGGTGGTTTGCCCCTTGTTTAGGGTTGTTGTTTCGACCTTTTATTTTTTGTGGACCATATTTGCATTTTTTTTAATTTATTTTTGTTGTGGATTATCTTAAGGGTTATATTAGAGGGTTTGTCGATTTTTCCTTTGTGTCTTGTGGACAGAGATGTCCATTTTCTCCATGGTGTTGGGGCCTTGCGAGGACCTGCTCTGTCTTTTTTAGGCGGTGAATAGAAATGTCCCTGGGGAAAGGTGGGGCTGGAGAATGTTTCCCCGTCCCCATCTCTACCACCAAAATCAATCTTTGTCCCCGAAAAATTTCTCGGAATGGAGGCGAAGATTCCCCCGGAGGGAAGTGGTGGGGATCAAGTTCCCCCCAAGGAATTTTTTACCGTTTAATTTTTTTCTTCTTCTTCTTCTAATTTTTTTAAAATTTTATAAGTATGTTTTAATAATATTTTTAACACGTTGGGAATCGAGGAAATGGGGATTTGGACTACATTCCCCGCCCTCGTCCCATAATCTTCCTTGTTCCCTGTTTAAACGAGGATTCACCACTCCGTTCAAGGTGGGTTTTCGTGGGGCCTTGACCGTGGAGGAAAAACTGACATATGGAATGGAAAAGTTCGTGGGGAGAAATAATAGCTGCAAGTTAAATGGGGATGAGGAATGTATTATTTATCCCTGTTTGCCCATGCCAATATTTATATTTTTTATAAAAAAATAAAAATGAAAAAACAGCAAATTGTAAGTAGTGTAATGATTATTCACACGTACCCTAAATTTTTTAAGAATTGAATTAATATATGTACAAAAAATTGAAAATCATTTGGATGTGAAATTGTTAGAGTAATTATTTTAAATGATTATAAATGAAAAGTTATTTTGAGTGATTATAAATTTGAATTTTAGTAATAGCTTACCTTCCAACAAGGTGCTTGAATGTGAAATTGTAGAGTAATTAGAAATTTGAGTTTTAATAATAACTTACCTTCCAAGAAGGTCTTTGAATGTGAAATTGTACCGTGATTATAGATGAGAGATTATTTTGAATTATTAAAAATTTGAGTTTTAGTAATAACTCGTTTGAATATAGGTATTTGTAGAGATGGTGCAGCTATTAGCTTATTTGGATGATAGTTTTTGTAGAGGGGTTACAAAAAAACTCGTTTTGATGTGGTTAAAAATGAGTAATTATTTTGGAGGTTTAAAAATAAGTAATTATAAATGAATGTTTAGACACGAATGATTCGAAATGAGTGGCTAGAAATGAATAATTATATTGAGTGCTTAGAAATGAGTAATTAAAAATGGATAATTCTTTTAAGTGACTAGAAATGAGCAATTATCTTTTAATGATTACAATAACTCATTTGGATATAATTGTTTAAAAATGATTGTATAAATTCATTTTTAATAGCTCGTTAATTACTTCAAACAAATACTCTATTAGATAGGCTACGTAAATGCCTTAATTATTGTCCACAACACCCTAGCTTTTATTAAATAATAATTAAGAAATTACATATTTGAAAATCTCCAAAAATATTGCCCGAGTAAAAAAAAATGCCTTAATTATTATTTCCATATTGGAGAATCACAAAATAGTAAGGTTCTTGTCCTTCCATCTTTTAGATGGGCTATGTGTTTGGGCCTTTTATATGAATATGGACTGGAAAGTAGGCCCAAATGAAAGGGGTTAGTATTGGGCCAAGTCCATGTAATATTGGGAAAGCCAATCCTGGATGATGTTTAGCTCCTGCATTCTCACATCTTTCAGCCATTTTGGATCACTGGGATCTGAGAATCTCAAGTCTACATGATGAGCTCCTGTTTCATTATCAATATAATTTGTTAGTTCACATTAAAGAAATAAAAGTGAACTAGAAACAAGAAAGAAAAAAAAAATCGTGTATAGAGAAAATTGGGGTTGATTTGATAAAAAGTCGCTAATTTCAATCAGTACAACTAATAATTGGTATATATAGTCTTTAATTGATGTCACAAACCATCTTTAATAAGTGTCACGTGCAGTTGCACAATATAGTGTTACGTTACAGGTAGTTTTCAATTAGTACAACAGATGATTTTCAATCAAGATACGATGAAGACCAAAAAAGCTTGGACTTTTGCTAGTTGCTCAAAATTGTTCAAAAAATTCTATTAAGTAACATACGTCTAAAAAAGGTGTTATAATTAATAGAGTCAACAAAATCGTTATCGCCTAAAACTTTTTTGTTCCTAATTAAATTCTTGATTAAAAATACCATTAATTTGGTGTTTTTGAATATTTTATTTTCTAATATCTAATAATGAAAGAGAACACAATATGAAAACAAATATGTGAAAAAGAGAAATTTGATACGAAAGAATCTTAGTCAAAAACATTTTAAATTTAGTGTATTAACTTAGTTAAATTCCTTTTGTATTCTCTTATAAAGAATATGGCAAAGGGTGTGAGTGAGATCAGAGAGAGAATTCTAAGTGATTTTAACAATTTTTCATATAATGAAGTTTTTTTTGTTCATAAATTTTTTTCCGATTTAGAGGTTTTTTCACGTTTAATTTCTTAGTTATTTTTTTGTTTATTCCTATAGTAATTAGAGAAGATTTTTCCAACAAGAGAGTTTGGCGCCAAAGGAAGACCGATAAGACTAGATTTTTGTTATTGAGAGAGTTTAGAGGGAGAAAAACTTTAGAGACTAGAACTCAAATTTCAAGAAAAATTTAGCTAGAATGTCATATTTATTTTAAATCTAATCAATTTGTATAAAGATGCGTTTTGTGAAGGAAGAAAAAAAAAACACTAAACTCAGAAAATACTTTGTTAACGATGTTTTAAACAAAAGCATTTAAAACTTTTTAAGGCTAAAATTGCAACACTTTTTAAGTTTAAAGTTAAAAAATTCTTCAACACTTGTCTAATTTTTAAGTATATTTGATTAAATTGGAAATTTAGGTGTAAAAATAGAATTTCATTAAGTTTTCATTTGGGATGTTTAAATTGAAAGATAATAGATGTGACATGAAATCCTAACCTTGTTTTGCCACAATAGCTATTATACTTGAGGATAAGTTTTTGAGCACCCTGAAAAATGATAACATAATTATGAGCCAATTGCAACTTAAAATTAAAAATAATTATTATAATAAATAATACACTGACATAAGATAGAGGAGAAGAGAAAAAAAAAATACCCTCCACCACTCCAAGGATCTCTCAAGCCATTGAAGAAGATTATGTTGCTTCCAAACCTCTTCAAAACTCTCCCAATATTCTGCATCAAATCACCTCTCCAAATTATTTTTTAATATCTAGTTTTGAGTCTACATTAAATAATTCAATCTAAATCTAATTTTCCAAATTTCAATGGAACCCAAAGTTACATAATTGACATGTGCTCCTTTTCATGTAGGAAATTCATCAAAACTTGTTAATTAATATGAAGGATCAAATTAGAGGTATGTGCAAGGATCTTTTTTTCCTTTCATATTCTTGTCTTAATGGAGAAGAGAAAAATTGTAATATGAAATCTCATCTAATATTTTTTAGATAACATGTGAGATGAGTGAATGGAACTGTAGCTAGAACTTCTTTTAGCAGGTCTTTTCTAATGTGTTATAGCCTAATTTCAATTTGAATACTTACCTGTTTGAGATTCAAATCTTTAACCTTGCTATTAATTATAAGGAATCCCACCTAAATGTTTTCAAAATATTGAGGCAAAACTAAAACCAGATAAGATATACAAAATGGCAGAAACAGTTTTACTTTTGCTCCTTAAAACTTTAAATTTTCAATTTCATCCCCATGTTTTTTTCTTACTTCAATAATATTTGGTGAGGTGAAAAATATTTAGTGAAGTGAGATTCGAACACATAATTTATCTCTCATAAAATCATGCATCATGCTAGTTAAACTTCGTTCTTATTGGTCATCTCCAATCTCTTTTTAATCTTTAATCTTCTATCATAAGTAACCATTTAAACTAACTACACCAATAAGAAAAACATGCGAGGATAGGAGTGTACATAGTTTGAGTTGGGTTAAAAAAAAATTTGGATCAATATCAAAATATTTGGGTTGATCATTCTGCCAACCCATCCAACCTTATTAATAGAGAAATCTAACCAAATCCAACTTTATATTTTCGAGCTGGATTGGATTCTTGAGTCGTGTTAATCTTATTTTTCCTCTTTAATATTCAATTCACAGTCTATAAGTTATGTTAAAACCTATCTTATTAATTAATCTTATCAAATTTAGTTGGGTTTGGTTGAATTAACAAAGAATTGGTCAACCCAAAAATCAATCTAACTCAACTAAAATTATAAAATGATAACTCAATCAAAGAAAATTATAACCCAACTCGGGAGTGTCAGATTGTTTGGGTTGTTTGTTTTTTTAACGCCCATAGTGGATAAGTTGATCAATAAGTTTATTTATCAACATTTGATCATTATTTTTCCCACGGGATCCCAATCCACACAAACAAAACAAAAATACCCCAATCCCGCCCACAATTTATGTAGAAAAAAAGAAGAATTAATGGGCATTGGCATTCCATCGATCAAAAGTGAAAGATGGAAGAAAGAAGAGAAAGCTTACATGGCCCCCAAAGTGTGTGGTGATCCAAATACGTCGAGGCTCCACGTCGAAGAAACGATTGCAAAAACCAAGTCGATCCTTGTAGCGCCATGTCGAAGCTGGAAATATGCTGTCTTCAGCGTTGGCTCCTGTCGGCATTATCATCTCCGTACAAGCCTGCATGCCATGCAATGCCCATGCCTTTAAACTAACAACAACTCTACACCATTTACATTATCTAATCCTTGTCCACAAATGGTATCGGACCGGCCGAAATGACTCGACTCAACTGCCTTTCTATAACTCAAACACACCTATATTGCATTCTTAGATTTAATGTAATAACAACTAAATCTCAAAATATATGAATCATTTAGAGTTCAAATTTTATTAAAAAAAAATTAAATATAGTAAAAATTAAGATTGGGCTTTCCTCGTAACGTTTCAATCCATAAATTGGTGCTCCAATTAAGTTAAATAGATGAAAAACAATGAAATAAAAGTTGAAATCTTATTATTTTGTATAAAACATTTTTAAAAAATTACTATGTAGAGAGGTTAGAATTTGGTACATACAACAAAAAAAAAAGTTTAACATTGAAAATGAGAATGGTTATATTAAATTTAGAAGTACGTACCAAATATCGAACAGGTTAGTGACACAATAATTTGATTGTTTGGTTGTAAACTAGTTCAACATTAGTGTCATAGATTCAATCTAAAACAAAAGAAAAAAAAACACCTGCCAAGTCCAGTCTCCAAGATCGTGAGGATCTGAATCATCGTCGAGATCAAAACACGTGGCAGTCCCACTGTAGTTATAATAGACGTTAGCCGCACCATAGAGTTTTGCAAACGTGTCGTTCCCAGTCATCGGATCGTCGATCACCTTGCACATCTGCACAACAACTTTTTTTTTCTCTTTCATCATTAATTTTAGTCCGTCTTAATTTATGACTAAGGAGGTAAGTCGTCTTTAAGGGTGATGTGGCACTATTTGGTGCCACAAAATTTTTATCTACTTTTAAAATACATTATTGAAACAAAACATTTGTGGCACCAAATGGTACCACATCACTCTTAAAGCGGGCTTGCCTCCTTAGACCTAAGGAGGCAAGTATTTTTCATTTTTTTTCAGTTACAATGCTTATTAGATTTTTTGAAAAAAAAAAATTAGTGAGGGATAAGAAGGATTAAGGAGGGAATTAGGGTACCTGTTTAACTGGATAAGCTGGCAGCGGATTTATAAAA
The DNA here is from genome assembly GCA_036507275.1 of Sicyos edulis. Classification (NCBI taxonomy): domain Eukaryota; kingdom Viridiplantae; phylum Streptophyta; class Magnoliopsida; order Cucurbitales; family Cucurbitaceae; genus Sicyos; species Sicyos edulis. The sequence continues at coordinate 42,439,688 of CM071847.1, read as the reverse complement.
TTAGATGGCGTGGGATAATCCGTCATTGCCGCGTATGAAATTGCAGTGTACATCCAATTTTCAATCGAATCCAAATCCGCCTCTCTAAATTTCATTTAAATAATGTAATTACTACAAATTTCATAGTTCAAGAATTGTATGTGCAATTTTCGGAGAACTAAATAGATTCGAAAAGTTTAAACTTAGAGTTAAGATCCACTCTACTTTATTCAATAAATTAATGTAAACTTTAAAATAAAAAAAATAAAAGTAAAGAGAAGAAAAATTAACATTCGAAAATTATAATAGTTTCACAAGAGCGCCTACATCCACTTAAGATAGATCTCAAATACAAAGCACCCTCTTACACACTCTTTCGAAAACTTGCTATATCTTCTAAGTATTTTAGAGTCTTATTTATACATAACAAAAGTGGATAGAAAATTAATGAGGATGTTGAAACTTTCAAAATAATTTATTTTATTTAATAACTTCTTGAAGAAGATTAAAATGTTGTTCTTTACTTTAATTCTTCATCTTTATATATATTTTGTTTGAATAGAATTCCAACTACTGTTACCACTAAAGAATTACTCAAAATTTTGTATGTATAATTAAGTTACCTGCAAAATTTGAAAGACTTGCGAAGCAACTCCGGCCCACCTGGCTGGTTTGCAACCATTTCAATCTGCTGCCACGATCCTTTAATCACACTGTAACAATTCTCACTTTCACTCTGTAAAAATACAAGATCCAATCAATTTAACTTTAAAAAAATAGTAATGATAAACTGTTCTTTTTTCTTTCCTTTATAAATGAAGTGATCGTTTTTTTTTTTGAAGCCAGTGATCGTTGTTAGTTTTTTTTTTTTTTATACAACAATATTGAAGGAAGAAAGATTCAAACCTATAAACTTATGGTTACTAGGTAGTATAAGATCCCGTTAGAACTCTGCTTTTATTGGCCAGTGATCGTTGTTAGTTACACTACTTTGATCATTATTGTTGAGATATGTCTTGAATGCACCAATGTCATGTGATTAGTAGTTGGGGGTCTCGCTGCCCGTGTTGTATTTATGCCTTGAATGCACCAATGCCCTGCGATTAGTATTCGGGGGTCTCGCGAAAACGCATTCTACATTCGCTTAGCACATCTCGCGCGCAAATGCATCTCGCATTGCAGTGCATTTCTGCAATGCATTCAGCATGTGTTTGCGCATCACCATTCTGTTTTCGTAGCACGTTTACGCATCCGTATTCTAATTTACTTTTACGCCCTCTGTAATAGGGTTTAATGAGAGTGCCTATATAAACTAGCATTCTGTAAAACTTTATAATCTCGTTCTCCTTAATAAAAAACCCAGTCCCCTCTCTACCCGTGGACTAGCTAACACAACGTTAGTGAACCACGTAAACTTCTGTGTTCTTTTCTCTCACGTTTATCGTTATCTGTTTTCATATTTTCGTTTATCGATCGTTGATTGTCGTTTTCATAACAGCCCGGTCAGCGAGTGGAGTTGCGGGGGCAACGCCCCCATTGCGAAACGCATTCCTCATCTCGCATGAGTATGCTCATCTGCTTTCGCTTAGCACACCTCATTGCGCGCTCTGCAAACGCATATCGCATTGCAGCTCTAACTGCAATGCGTTTCACATGCATATGCACATCCACATTCTATTTAATGCTTACGCATTCTTTAATAAGAGTGCATAGATAAACTCGAATTAAACTCTAACCATGTTATGACATTCATTCTGTAACTCTAATTCGCTTGTCCTTAATAAAATTGTTCTCCCTTTCTTCGTGGACTATCTAACACTACGCTAGTGAACTACATAAATATTTGAGTATTTGTTCTTCTTCTCTCACGTTTCTTTATTCTTCGATTGGTGGTTGATTGTTGTTTTCATACAATTACTTTTTTAGTTATTTTATATAATTGAGTCTTTGAGTCATTCAACACCTATTTTGACTATTGAGTAATATATAACTCATACCATATTTTGAAGTTAAGAAAATTCGTGAGATAATTATTGTTGGTTTTAAACAAATACCAAAAGGCATGTGGGGTTGTCCTAGCTCGGATCTTTAATTGTAGCCTTTTGCTTTCGACCTTACCCCAATGCAACGTTATTCTTAGATAACATGAACATCCATCTCTCAAAATTCATTGGTGATGATAGGAATAATCCACTCTTTTTTATATATGGATGTGAGGTGAGGTCTCCACTCTTTTTTATGTGGGATCCTAATGTACCCCTCAAAATAGTTTTTCTTTAGGCTCGTCAATCTTGAATCGATCTCAATTTATAGGGACTTTGTTTTGATTTTTCTTTTTTTCTGTTCAATAATATATAAGATAAGGGATTTGAACTTGTAACTCATTACTAAGTTTAATTTTTAAGATAAGGGATTTGAACTTGTAACTCATTTCTTTTTTCTTGATATTATTTTGCTCTTGTTGGCATTATTTTCCTTGAATTAAGTTTAAGTTGATTTATATGGGTTTTCTTTGATTAATATTTCCAATACATGTGAAAAAAAGCAATTTGAAAAGGAAAGGAAAAGTAAAAAAAAAGTAGAGAAGAGAGAGAGAGGGAGGGACCTTGAAATCTTGGGTGATGATGTTGTTGAAGGAATAAGGAGAAGTAATGTTTTCAAACTGGAGAATGGGAGCAGAAGATGCTAAAGCTCCAATGGCAATGTGGGGATATTTCAATCTAAACCATGCTGCCAGCACTATATGGACCACCAAACCACAATAAATAATATAGAAATCATCAATAATGAGAAGAAAGCAAAAAAAAAAAAAAAAAACCATTTTTAGAACTTGTGTTTTTGTTGATTATGAGTTTGGGTATTATAATTAATAAAAAAAAATTAACGTTTATACCTTGGGGACTGATAAGAGTTTGAAATAACTTTCTAAACGCTTATTAACAATTTGGGAATTTGGGGTGTATAGCAATTTTTTTACCACAGTTTATAATTATAGCACATTTTTAAAAATAATTTTCTTATAGCAAATTTTGCTATTTAAAAAAAAAATTATTTACCTTTTTTATAGAAGACTTTGATAGAATCTATCATTCTCTAGTGATAGATGTCTATCAATTTTATTAGTGATTGATTCTATCGGTTCTTATTGATAGACTCTTGATAGAATCTGATGGAAGTCTATCAATTTACTTTATTTATTAGTAATTGATTCTATCACCCTTTATCGATAGAATCTATCAATATGAAGTCTATCAATTTACAATTTTTGCTATATGTGCAAATATTTTCATTATTGTGCTATTCATATAATATTTTATCCATTTTGTAATATACATCCAAAAGCCCCTAACAATTTAGTTATTAAAATGTGAGAAGTTGAATTTATATAAATCTCTAACTGCTTGATAAATCTCTAGAAAAAGCACCAAAAATAAATAAATAAATAAAAGTTAATGGATTAGATAGTCATAAATTGGATTTTACTTCAATTCTTTTTTATATCGTGACTATACGATCCAACGGGCACATTTCGACTAATGTCATAAGACATACCGTTTGACCTTACAACATATGAATGTTTAATTTCTAGATAGGTGGTCACGATAGATTGAAGTCATCACCATAAATTTCCCTTTAATTAAACTCTAAATTTTAATATTGTTTAGTAAGTAAAATTTTTGAACTTTCAGGAATACCCAAGGGGGTGTTTGTTTGACATATTTAGGTAGGAGTTATTTTTAAGTTTTATTAATTTCTCGTTGAAAACCTACATCCAAACGAGTTTTTATTAACTTCTCACCATTTTTACTTTTAAAAATAACTCTCATTTTTAACCATTCATTTTTAATTCATTTATACTCAATCATTTATAACCACTTATTTTTAATCATTCCTTTCAAATCAATCAAAATAACTCATTTTTAAACGTTCACTTTTAATCATTTCTTTTTTAACTACTAAAAATAACTACTCAATTTTTAATCTACATCCAAATAAGATTTTGACTCTTAACTCCTCTATAAAAAGACTACATCCAAACGAGTTTTTGACACAACTCTCAATTTTCAACTACTCAATATAACTTCTTAACTCAAAAACTATCTAAATATGTCAGACAAACACCCCCTAATAGTCATTATTCAAAAGTGTTTTAGAAAATAAAAAGTTATAAGTGAATCTAATGCAAGACTACCAATGAAATTATCAAAGTGACAATACAAAAAAATTGTTCCAACCTATCTTAAACTAAACAAAAAATCAAAATTGATCTCTATAATAAATAGGATAAGTCTCTACGTTAATATTTATTTAAGAAAAATGATTCAAATAGATCAATAATGTTTTTTTAGCATCAATTAGATCTATAATGTTAATAAATTTAATACATTAGAAAAAAATATATATATTAATATATTTCTAAAATTATTGAGAAAGGTGATCATTTTATAAAGAAAAATTAACCAAAAAAAATCTAACAAAGACTAATTTAAATTTATTTTGAAAGTCTAGAAACTTAAATGGAAGATTAGTAAAGAATTTAAAGACCAAAATGTGTGTAGACTAAAATTAGATTGAAAGGGTAGAGGCCAGAATATTATCAGATTTGCAGTTAAAATATAACAGAGATGGACTTACTTCCGCCGTAAGAACCTCCAAAGACGACAACCGGCGAATCGACGGCGGACAAATTGTTCTTCAGATCAGTGATGAGCGTGGCGTAATCCGCCAAGGCCTGCGTGGAGCTCAAGAACCCAAGCGTAGAAGAATTAGCATTGGCCACATCTTCGTCTCCCCCGAAGGGAATCGATTTGCCGTAAAACCTATGCTGCAACAGGAACAACAAGAGAATGAAATTCCGAATCCAGATCTGAGATTAGGGCGGAATGGAACCTCGATGAAGACGACGAGGGCGCCGAAACGGGGCGCGGATTGGAGGATGAGGCCGGTGTTGCGGGCGAACCACTCGACGTTGCCTTCGTTGCCGGCGTAGAGGAAGATGGGGGCGTTGCGGGCGGCGCCGCCCCAGTGGGTGTCGTTGATGAGGTAGCGCTGCTGGAAGGTGGCGTAGGATTGGGGGTTGAAGTTGAAGTGGTCCAGGATCTGGGTGAACAACTCGCTGCGGTACTGGAGGGGCGGCTTGTCCATTCGGGGGGCTCGTGGGAGCCGGAGGATGTGGGGTTTGGACGAGGAGGAGGAGAAATGGAAGGAGAGGAAGAGGAAGAACAACAAAATGGGAGTCGCCATTGTTGCAGAGGCTGAAGCTTTTTTGGGGGTAAACAGAGAGATTAGTTCGGAGACTTGGGAGTCTCAGCACAGTAAGTCTAAGTGCTGATTGTACGAAAAAAAAAAAAGAGTCTAAATGCTGATTTTGACTTTCTTTTTTTTTTTTTTTTGAAATTATCATTTAAAATATGTGGTGTTTGGAGGGCAGTCAGAAATGTAACAAAAAAAAATTAACCAACTTATTCTTGTGCATCTAAATGCACTTTTATTAATTTCTCTTTTTTTTAAAAAAAAAATAATTTTAGAACCAATTCAACTTATTTAAAATTATAAAATTATAATCCAATTATAACTAAATTCAATTCTTACATTGTAGATTAGATAGTCCAAATGGATTAAATTGTCAATTTTTTTAGTGCATCTTACCTTAAAAGATGTAATAATAAATAAATAAAATAATATTTTAAATTACTCTAAACATTAGATAAGCTAAACGTATAATTCTCTCTATTGTTTGGTTGTTTAATGAAAGTTTATTTCATCAGCTTCTTCCTCTTCTTCGATTCTTCACAATTACAGGTTTAAGCGAGCGATTCTAGTGGGTAAAAGAGTTGGATCCTCAACTCCATTGCCTTCATCGAGGCTTATGAGTTCCCGATCGAGATCCCCTGTTTCTGCATTTCGTTCCTCTGAATCACCCATTTATATAAGCAGGCTCCGGTATTGTGCAAGGAAGTTGGCAGCGACGCTATGGGAGATGAATGAGTTGCCGTCGACGAGAAGGGAAATGAACGCTAGAGAGAAATCAACTCGGTCGGTTCATTTGGGTTCTTTCCCTCCTATCTCTTTGATCCATCTCATAGCCCTGGTTTTTAGGTGGGGTTTTGTTATTAGCCATGTTTTCTCAATGGGTTTTGTTTTCTTGTTTAGTTGATCTGATTTTATGCATTAATTATATAAAAATCTGTTTGTTGCATGAGAGAATTGTTTCTATTTGTTTTGGCTTTGGAACATAATGATGTATGGTTTTGGGATTCAAATTTATGGAGGAGATGGACATGTGGTGCTTTGATAATCAATGTTATGATCTAGCATTACATTGTTCCTTTGATCAGTTGGATTTGGATTTGGTATGGAAGTTGTACCATCATTAATGTTAAGGATTTGGATTTTTACCTTGTAGAGAGCAGATCGTTTGGGAACTGGAAGTCGCTGTCGAAGATCTTCGTCCGTGTCTTAGAGGCTAAAGCTTGCTGCTCATGGCGTTGGTGTTCTTGATTCTGTGAGCAATGCTAGTTTGATGGAGGTATGTTGTACGATAGTCTTATATGATCCTTGGAGAATTGCAAGTTGTGCTTTAATCATATATCTTTGTTGACATCTTGTGCAACATTCCCCTAGTGAATCGTTAAGCTTATCCAGGGTGAAAGGTGTTCATGTATGGAATTTTGATGTTTATAATATAGGTTGAGACAAGATTGAGGGTCCAAACTCCAACCATACCAAATGTTGGTGTTAGAACGCGGTTGAAGGATGTCAGTAGTTTTGACAACTTCTTAGGAGCTTCTCAAGATTACTAATCATGTTTTGGGCCATGAAGATCACCTTTCAACAAGAATGTCCCTAATCTCGGCCTTACATGCCGAGTTGGAGAGAACTTGATTGTAGACCAACCAGATTATTCAAGAGGAAAGCTTCGAGCATAATGACATGAGTTATTTGATGAGGTGCTTTGCTGAAGAGAATGAAGCATGGAAAAGCAAAGAGCAAGAAGTTGTGGAGGCTGTTATTGAGTCTGTGGCTGGAGAGCTTGAATAAGAAGCTCGAGAGAGACTTGGCTGAGACAAAGTCATCCCTTTTGAAAGTAGTTAAAGAACTCGAGAGAAAAAAGCAACTAAGACAAATTATGGAGCAAATATGTGATGACTTAGCAAATGATGTAGGGGAGAATAAGTTAGAAGTTGAGCAAATGCAAAGAAAACTTGCTAGACTATGTGACATTATCAATAAAGAAAGAGAGATGCAACAACTCGCTGCTGTTCTGCGTGAGGAACAAACTTATATAGATGACTCAGATGCCAAGTACGCTCTCGAGGACAAAATTGTTGTTGTTGATAAACTGAGAAACCAGCTCGAGGCATTATTGGGTATCAAAAGGGGCTAATGGAAAGGTGTTCAGATCAAATGACTCGAATGAAGTAAAATTTGCAGTGTATCTAAATAAAAATGAAAGTCCGCTTGTATCAAAATGAGGAAAATGAGGAAGGGGAAGTTGTAGATAGTCTGGTATGTGAAGAAGATTTGACGGGGAGTGATCTTCATTCTATATAATTAAATTTGGACAACAACAACAAAAGTTATGATTGGATTCACTCTTCTGTTATTCCTCTTGATTCTAAAAGGCATACAAAAGATGATGAGCTCAAGGCAAGAACATCCACTTCTAAGAAGGGATAAAGAAAAAACATTTCTTCTTTACAAAGAAGCATATCTGATGCAGTGGAGTGGGGGATTAACCAAGCAGAAAACCATCCAATTTTAGAAGATCATATCTTGGATTGGGAAAGAAGTTTTGCAATGGAGAAAGTAGCTTATAAAAAAGCTTATGGGTATCACTTTCAGGAATACAATTCATCAAAGAACCTAAGAGATCATATCTAATCTGGGTAGAGGTTTGGTTCACTTAAAGTCACCACCAGCCCAACAAGGCAGTGGGAACAAGCTCGACCCTCAAGAGACCTCGCCGATACAATCCTGGAGAGAGCTTCCATGGTGCAAGGTAATGGTTTAAAGTCTAGTCTGATGAAGGTTCGAGGCGACGTTCTAAGTTCGAGAAAGTACAAGTGATCCTGGTTCAGCTTGTTAGAAATGTCTATGGTTTATGATTAAAAGGTGTTTCCTGTCATCTCTAGAGCTACTAAAAAGTTGCAGCAGTTCACTGCTTAAAAAGCTCAATATTCTCAGTAGATATTCATTGTGAAATAGATGACTACTCATGTTTTGTAAGATTCCCATAAAGAAATGTTTTGATTTCATTTTTTCTTCCCTTTTGGTTTCTTCCCATACCAAAAGTTCTTTAAAATCTTTCCTTTTTGCTTGTTTCTTGCAATACCAAATAGAGATAATGTTGAAGGTGATATGTGGGAAAAAAATTCACCATGGAAGAGTTTTTTTCCAGCACTTTGTATATTTTTTGCATAAAAAGAAGTGGTGCCCCCAAACCCTAAATTTTACATTTAGAACCATACTAAATGGTAAAATCTCAATACTTGTTAAAGTAAATTTAAATGATTTTCCTTGAACTAACTAATGAACCCATGCTCAAAACCAACCCATAGAAATTGATTGAGCCAGTAATGTATTGACTTGATTCATTGGCTATAATTTAATTCACCCTAAATTATATGTTCGATCTTAAAAATCGATATTTGATTCTTATTTGATTGAGAGCATTATTCTAGGTAGGGTTTGTCTATATAAAAATGATAGAGTAAATCATAATTAAATATAATAAGAAAATTTTGTACCCATAAAAATGATTTCGTGACAAGTATTAAAACCTATAAACAATTCGACTAATAGTAAGAATGAATTCTTTTAGAAAAAAAGTAGGAAATAACTTCGATCATTGATTTAAGTTGAATTTCAATTTGAATCGTAGAATATATGAGGGTGTCAACAAACAAGCAAACATGTTTTTTTTAATACATATCACGGAAAGGATAAACATCAATTCTCGAATTCAAATTCATGATGCTGGTGTTGAACTCGTTTACAACCAAACAAATAAATCTCGAGTATATAAAAACTTTAATTTTCATTGATATTATATATCATATATTTCATAGCACGAGCATACTCAATAGTATTTATGACTTAATTTTTTTTTTCATTATGGAATTATAATTTCAATTTTACCCTAATTGGAAATGAAAAAATTTAAACCCATGATCTCTTCTTTTCAACCATATAATATAATATAAAACAACGTTTATCTTATGTTTAAAAAAAAAAAACGTTTATCTAATCTTATCAAATATCACATCAAATTTTACTTAATTTTCAATTACATAATATAAAAATAAAATATATTAAATTTATAAAATATGCTAAAAGCCAAAAATGAGGTTCTGCTTTTCTCTCTCATTTAGAGAGAGACAGAGCCTCTGTGGGCTCCGATTGAGCCTCCCCGTAGGCTCGATTGTGAGTGTTCTTGGGCACAATGTTGTGCGTTCTTGGGCCTCGTCTGATTCTCCATGGAGTTTGGGTCGAAGGCGAGCAGTGGGAGGAGAGTTCGGAGGGAAATAAGAGGTGTGATTCGCAATTCCTGGTCGAAGAGAGATCGAAGTTTTTTTGCAGTTCTAGTTGCAGAGGCTTCGAAGAGGATGTCCGGGTGGGTTATTGGCATGGGAAAATTGGGTTTTCTGTGGGGATTTAAAGTTTCCTTGAAAGAAAAGTTGTGGGTAAAGAAGATTGAAAGGGTGTTTCCGTTTGATCGGGGAAAGGATTGGTGCGCAGAAAGGACAAAGGTTCTTGAGGAGGCTCGCAAAGAGAGGAGTGGTAATCCAGAATTTTTTTTGTCGAAGAAGAAGTGGGTAAGTGATGAAGACTCCTTCGGTCCAAATCTATCGACGGCGAGGTTCTGTTGGGTGGCCGAAAAACGTACTTCGAAGAGAGTCTGTGTGAGGGAAGAAGGAGTCATGTTCGAGGCAAACAAGTCTTTTCTGAGCGTTGGGCTCGAGGCACGTGCAATGGTTAGTATTTTTGGTGTTGACAGCTAGGGGTTCACGAACCGGTCCATTTACTTAACCGATCCAGCCTGGGTTGAAAAAACCAACGGTTCGGTTGGGGGGTTGGTCCAGACCACCGATTCTTATGAACTGGTTTGGTTTGTGCTTTTTGGAACAAAGGGTTGTTCAGATCGGTTCTCTTTCTCATTGGTTTCTTTCCGATATTTCTCTCACTTTCTTTGCTTCTTCTTGCTTAGAATCATTGGTATGTTGTTATTTAGATTTACTTTCCAGCTTTGTAGAATTAGCTTCTTTGTTGTTGAGTTCGTGCTGCTTAGATTTGTTTTTGAATTGGTTGATAAAGGGCTGAAAGTTATTGGAGGTATTGAGTTGGTTCGTTGTGGGAGAGGGGTTGTCCTCACAAGGGCAGTTTCTTTTTTCCCCTCTTTGATGGGGTTCTATTTTTTAGTCATGGATATGCGCGATTACCCCTCAAAGACTATCTTGAAATTCCCAATGTTGGGAAAATGATAGACTTTAGGTCTGTCCAAATGGAGTTTCAATATTCCACATGGGCCAAGACCTTTTCACGGATGTTTGGTATTTTTAATAGCTTTGGTATTGTCTATGGTTCTTACTATTCCTGTAGTCATTCTCCAACTTGTGGAAACAGACTAGTTCTTGGTCCCTTTTATTGGGAGTGTAGGTTGTATTGGTTACTTTTTGTTTAATGAAGTTGCTGCTATTTAAAAAATATATATATATATATATTAAATTTATTAATGAATATATTTTGTAATGATTACATTAAAAAAATAATATAAAATAAATATTTTTTTACAATATTTTATATCCAAAACATCAATCTCCAATCAACTCTTTTATATATATAAATTACTTAACTTCCTCTTCTTTTCAACTCTAAAATCCAATTACATTCGTAATTAATTCACAAGTCATATCATATATGAATTCTTGATGCCAAAAGACACCTAATTCAATTCTAATCATGAACAATGTAATAAAAGTCAAACTCTCGTATCTATTTATAGGTAGGGAAGAGGTTTACACTATGGTGATATTCACTATTCTCGTGTCACAAAAATTTATTTATTTTTTCAATGTTTACATTTATAAAATAATTTTTTATAGCATTCTAATAATGTCATGACACATTCATAATTAAGAAATTACAAATTTCTGCTGACTTAAAAAGAAAGGAAATTACAACAACCCACAAGAAGTTTGAACAAAATTGTCTGTTAGCTAAAAACTTGATATAGGTTTCCATGATAAACAACGTGGATGTTTGGCACAAAATTAACAAAGATTCTCAAAATTTACAATTGGTGAGTTTTGTTCATCAGATTAACCGGATCAAATCCTTGTCTCCCATGGAAGGAATGCTTCCGTGGGCGTTATTTTTGGTATTCTCATTCTTGATATCATCGGCACAAGAAACTGAGCCGCCATTGGAGTTGTCCTATCTAACTCGGGAGCTTTTGGAATCGGCAAAAACTCCCGAGTTTTTCGACTGGTTGGTTAGGGCTCGAAGGAAGCTGCACGAGCATCCAGAGCTCGCGTTCGAGGAGTTCGAAACGAGTCGGTTCATCCGAGCCGAGCTCGAATCGGCCGGGGTTCGTTTCAGTTGGCCGGTCGCTAAGACCGGGATTGTCGCCTCCATTGGATCCGGCGCCCACCCATGGTTCGCTCTTCGGGCTGATATGGATGCCCTTCCCATTCAGGTTTCGAATCATCTTTACTCTGACCTAATTTTCTCCCTCCCCTTTTTTGTGGAATTGGGTTTTACTTTTTGTTACTGTTGGATTTTGATTCTTTGTATTTGGGTTTTGATGTAATTAGGAGACTAGAGAGGTCTATTGCTTTTCTGCTCTGTTCCGTTCTTAAAGGTCAGGTAATCACACCGGTTACCCTTGTTTAGGAAATTAATTATTAGATCGATGGACACCATGGATTGAACTCACTTTTCATCTCTGTAGGGAATACAAACATAGTGGTAATCCCATATTGGTTAGATAAGGAGTAAATCATGAGTTTATAAGGGTATAAACATGTTAATTGGTATGGGGCCTTTTTGTTTTGGGTGAAACAAAAAACGAAGTCACGAGGGCTTATGTCTAAAGTGGACAATATTATAGTAATGTGGAGATTCTGAATAGTTTTGTCGTCCTGTAACAACTTCTTAACTCTCCAAGGCTCTCTTCGCCACTAGGCTACTCACTTCATGGGCACTCTGAGATTATGAATGTTATGATTTTGATTGTGTTAGCTTTAGCGATATGAGTGACGATTTGGTTGCCCATGTTGAAAGGAAATGGTTGAATGGGAACATAAGAGCAAGATCAATGGCAAAATGCACGCTTGTGGTCATGACGTTCATGTCACTATGCTTCTTGGAGCTGCTAAGTTACTTCACCAGAGAAGAAATGAGCTAAAGGTATCGTACAAGTATATATATTTTTCTTCACAATTCAAAGCCCAATTTTGAGAAAAAAATATAGGTTTTAAAAGCTTGTTTTTGTTTTTTCAATTTGACTAAAAATTGAAATGTTGAGCAGTCGTTTGAACTCTTTCTCTCTAACTTTTCTTTCTCTAAAAACCTCTCTACAAAGAAATCTGAACCTTTGCTCAATCTTTCCTCCTCCCTTGAGCACAGATCCTCTGGCGTCGGGAGAAGGAAAGATGACCTCGCACATCTTTCCTCTAGTACAACCACCTTTCTTTGGCGGGTTAATACATTATCATTCTTTACTGTGTTCTCTCTTTTCACCGGGCTCGCCACGTGCACCGCCATAGCCATCTTCCCCGAGAATGTAGGCAAGAGATATGGATCTACCAAAGATTGCATTTCGCTTTACCTTCACTGACGAGTGTTTTTCTTCCCAATGAACCCTTCGTCACAACGATCTCTTATCATTCGATCTCCATTCTCCCCGATTTCCAGCACAATATCGGGCGATTCTCCCTTCAACGGCTATATTTGTCCGAGTCAATGATCAACACACAATCATAATTTTCGGTCTGCGATCAATATATTAAGGCTATCTTTAGGACGTTGACGTCTTGCAAGACCCGTCGACTCATATCTTCTCGTTTCTTTGTTTTCTCCTTGTATCCATTGATGATCGGACTTGTATATACCAGTTTAACCTTAATATTTTTCTCTTTATGCCCATTGTATCCAACTTCTTCTCTTCCTCTTCTCGTAGTTTCAATAGACATATTTAAAACCTTTCATTTAGAAAAATAACAGAATACTAAGAATGAAACCGTTATCAAATATGGCTAAAAATTCATTCCAAGTCTTTTGTTTGTCCATTCCCTTGCTTTGCTTTGATTGATATTTTGCTTTGTTTGTGGAACTGTTTCTGATCTCTGAAGGGCACAGTGAAGCTCGTTTTCCAACCTGCGGAAGAGGGACATGGAGGGGCTTACCATATGTTAAAAGAGGGTGCCCTGGACAAGTTCCAAGGCATATTTGGGTTACATGTTGCACCAGAGTTGCCAATAGGGACAATTGGTTCAAGGGCTGGTCCATTATTGGCTGGCGGTGGTAGGTTTTTGGTTACAATTCAAGGAATTGGTGGTCATGCTGCAATGCCTCATAAAGCAAGAGATCCAATTCTTGCTATGTCATCAGCCATCATTTCTCTCCAACATATAATCTCTAGGGAAACAGATCCTCTTGAATCCAGGGTAATCTTGTCTATCCAATAAAACTTGGAAAATATTCTTGGTTATGGAACTGAAATGCCATAATCATGGGAAGATTTTCTTCTCTAAGCTTAGCTAGCAAAAGCTTAAGTCGATAGGTTGAGGTAAATTTAGTTATATTAACCCACACTCCTCCCATTTGTGGACTTGAAAATTTTAGAAATGCCTTACAAGTGAAATTCAATTTTAATTGGGAAGAAAACGGCTTTGATACCATGTATTTGAACCAGTAACCTCTTTGTTATCGAGGCATGCATGATGCTACTAGAGCTCTACTTCTTTTAGCTGTTGTGATACCATGTTAAATCATGTGAAATCACCATTCAGTCCTATAGGTTGGTGTAACTTTAATTGTATCAACCAACAATTAACTATACTCTTTTTTGGTAGGTGATCACTATAGCGTTCGTTAAGGGTGGTCAAGCAGAAAATGTTATCCCGGAAACGGTAACGTTTGGAGGTACTTATCGAAGCATGACGACGGAAGGAATGTCCTACCTCAAGCAAAGAATTAGAGAGGTAACATCTCACTTCAGTTCCTAGATAGAGAGGGCTTATATATGGATCCAAACCACCCATAACGAAGTGTGGGTCGGATTTTCCTCGATATTGAAACATAAATAAGGAAAAACAATTGTTCAGCATAGGAATTAAGATGGAAGAAACTTCGTTGGCTTACTTGGATCATTCCACCAGGTCATAGAGTTTCAAGCAGCTGTGCATCAGTGTATTGCGACAGTAGACTTCATGGATGAAAAGTTGAGGCCCTACCCGGCTACTGTCAACGACGAAGCATTATACAGCCATGCAAAGAAGGTGGGAGAACATTTGCTAGGAGAATCAAATGTTCGTCATCTTTCAATGATTATGGCATCCGAGGACTTCAGCTTCTACTCGCAGCAGATGCCTGCTGCATTTTTCATGATCGGAACAAAGAACGAGACGATGAAAGCTGGGATATCGTTGCACTCGCCATACATTGTGCTAGATGAGCAAGTTCTTCCAGTTGGAGCTGCTCTTCATGCTGCAGTTGCAATTTCTTACCTGGATGACAAATCTTTGCAAAGTAGTTAGGAAACTTCAGCTAAATTTCATCTGATGATGCACTTAGTAATGTTTTGGTGATTTTGAAATGGTAAAAAAATCATATTTTTGACATATTCAACTTTAATCCAAAACATGCTTTTAATCGTTGATAGTCAGTTTAATGATTGATATTACACTTTAAAACGTGATTGTCACACGACGAATAATTGAAAGCATGTATTGGAGTGATTTTTTATTATGATAAAGGGGATTTTGCATGTATAACAGAAAATGGCAAAATATTTTTATCTATAACACAAAATCAAAATTAATTCATTTGTAGCAGAAAATTCAAATTGAGTTCTATAGAGAATGTGTTTTATTAGTGATAGAATTCAATCAATGATAGACTCATTCTATTATTGCTTGAGTTTCCTATCAGTGATAGAAATCTAAATTGAATTTCATCACTATTGAGTAATAGAAATCAATGTACTATAGATGAATTATTTTAAAATTTTTGCAACGAATATAATAAGTAGAATGTGCTGCTGATGGTAAATTTTCTACGATAAAAAGAGATTTTAATTATTTCGAAATCACTTTCAAGCATGGTCTTAAAATGTTTACCTGTAATGGCGTCTACGACAGTGAAATGTTTAGCAGATGAATTTATATCCTTTATTCTTAAATCTGGTTTTGCTAATAACTGATAAGGTTCTGTGGAAGATAAAATGCACTGTTCTTGTGCAGTTAAAGCCTACAAAATTTAGAATTTAAGAATTTTGTGTATCATTTTGGCAACATCAAGGGTTTAGCTCATTAAGCTTTAATATGTTAAGAATCAAAGATTTGGGAAGAGATAACGGAAATCGGATAAATTTTGACAGAAAAAATAAATGGTTGAAAAAGTAAAAAAGAGGGGAGATAAAATATTGAAAACAAATGGTGGTCATATCTTAATAAAATTGTGATTTAAAAAAAAATTAATTTTTTTAAAAAAATTTATTGATGCTCGCTCCATAATACCGTTGAATTTTAAAATTAAATAAAAATTTTCGAACACAAATAGATTTTTTTTTTTTTTTAATTTAAAAATTAAATAAAATTTTGTTGAAATGATGACTCCATAATAAATGTTATCAAACACAAATACATTTTTTTTTTTAATTTAAAATTATTGGTTTCTTGTTTTTATTCATGGTTGATAGTTAGCAAATTGAATTCACACTTTAATTTATAATCAATTGATACATGCTATACATGATTTTGTGATACATAATTATTTCAAATGATTGTAAATTGTAGAAAGAAATTAGCTTATGTGTGTGATTGTGATTTTTCTAAATCACATAGCTTGCATGATAATAGATCCCAAGGAAACAAATAAAAAAAATTAATTAATTTGTATTCGTCTCGGTTAATTAATTTTTGTTTAGTCGTTCTCATAGTTTTAATGCTATTATTTAATAAATATATAATGCTATCGTATCAATCAATTAAATAGTAAGATTTGAGTTTGATACTGGTTCAGAGTCAATAAAATATGAGAATAATTGTTTACGACTTTTTTAAATAGGTAGACTAATTCTTTGAATTCAAGAAATTTAAATAAATAATTTTTGTTAGAATTTCATTCAAAACACCAAAATCCCCATTTTTATTTGTTTTTTACATTGAAAAATTAATTTATTGTTCTTTTGAGATTCGACTTGGTTCACCTATTTTTATAAATTAGAGTTAGTAAGAATATTTATTTTGGCGGACTACGACAACTCGACCAACACCAAACCACTAATTTCCTTCGGGGTTGTTTGTTTGACATATTTAGGTAGTTTTTGGGTTAATGAGTTATATTGAATAGTAAAAAATTGAGAATTGTTTCAAAAACTCGTTTGGATGTAGTTTTTGCGTAAAAGAGTTAGAGTCAAAACCTTATTTGGATATAGAGTTAAAAATAAGTAGTTATTTCTAATAGTTAAAAAATAAGTGATTAAAAATTATTTATTTTGATTGATTTGAAAGGAATGATTAAAAATAAATGGTTAGAAATGATTGAGTAGTTATAAATGAATGAATTGGAATTGATAAATCATAATGCTAACTCCTGTCTAACAATCTCTTCATGACTTCATTCATTCCTTTTTCAAAATAATTTAAAAAATGTGTTAAGGTAATTTTTTTTTTTGTACTCTTATATATATATATACTAAAAAATCCAAAGTTTGACAACTAATTACATGTTTTGTACTTTTTTTTTTAAATAACATGCTTTGTACTTACCGCAAATTTTTGTGGTTTAGATAAATAATCGCTGCATATGATATGAGATGAGATGAGATGTTGATAGCAGAAAATCTTGTTTGGGGTGAGATGAGATGACAGAAAAACCTTATTTGGGGTAAAATGAGATGAGATGACAGAAAAATCTTGTTTGGGGTGGAAGGAGAGGAGATGAAATGTTAAGATATGTTTTTAAATATATATATATATATATATATATATATATATATATATATATATATATATGTTCTTATATATTTTTTTTAACAATAAAATTGTTCTTTTTCGTTTTTTTTTTAAAAAATAATTATTCTCAAATATTTAGCTATTAATATAATAAGTATGTAAATATAACTACTATCATAAATAAAATGTAAGTAAGATAAATTTAATATTAAGCACCCTTAATCATATTAATGTTTTTATTAAAAAAACATAGTTTCAATGATATTATGTACTACATAATAACTATGAGATTAAAATTTTATAATCTTTCATATTTAAATATTGTTTAATTAAAAAAAATTATGAAAAAAAAAATTTCACACCACCAAAATAAAGTTTGACTAATCTAAAATATTTGTACATCGTTAATAACTTTTTTTTAAAGAATTGTTAGACTTAAATAATAAAAAAAATTAAAAAATACCAAGATTCTATTTATTAAAAAATAAAAATAAAACCATTTGATTAAACTAGTCATTATAAAATCTTGATAGCAATTTTTATTTTATTTAAAAAAATTTAATTTCTTATACTTTTTATGCATTCATATTCATATTCATAGTTATTGAAGGTCAAAGAATTGTTAATAAAATACACTAATTAATAGGTAATAATAAATTAAATATATTTATCTTATTAGTCATTCATACTTCTAGCGAACCTAGATACCCCTAAATTTTTTTATTTATTGTTTTTTGTAGTTAAAAGAGGACTCGGTCACATTTTGATAATAATTATTACAGGGAAGTAATAAAATATCCCTCAAATTTTGGAATTTATTGTTTTTTTTATTATGTAGAATAGATCTCAATCCCTATGACTCATACAAGTCTTGAAATTTATAGTTGTTTTTTGTATATACAATCAAGACTCTCAAAATTATTTAAATTAATTTATCCTTTCAAAAAAAAGATATCCACTCTTACTATTATTTCAAAGTGCAACGCTGAATACAAGAGTATAAAATTTGAATCTCATTTTTTTAACAAAAAAAAGTAAGTTTAATATTT
Organism: Sicyos edulis; assembly: GCA_036507275.1. Classification (NCBI taxonomy): domain Eukaryota; kingdom Viridiplantae; phylum Streptophyta; class Magnoliopsida; order Cucurbitales; family Cucurbitaceae; genus Sicyos; species Sicyos edulis. The sequence goes on along the minus strand of CM071847.1, from coordinate 42,421,477 downwards.
TTAAGTTTATTGAAAATAAGTTCATACTTTTAAATATATTTTAAACTACGGATAAAAATTCAATGTGTATAAAATATTTAAATTTAATTTTTATTTTAATAATAAATTGATATATTTGTCGTTAATATTAAAAATAAACACATAACTTTTAATTATTAATTTTTAAATATCATATTTATAGTCTATCTTTAAACAATTGAAATTCTATAACTTTTTTTTGTTATTAAAGACGATTAAAAAATGAATAAAAATATGAAAATTTAACGTCATATATTAAGAGATAATATATATCTATTTATTTTAATTTTTAAAATTCTAATATATTTAAATAAACATTTGATATAATAATAGTATAATTATTATAATTATATATTGATATATTAAAATAATAAAATAAGTAAATATATATATAAATAAAAAGATGAAAGAATTTTAAATTAAAAAAAAAAAAGGAGAGAAGATGAGATGAGATGAGGTGAGGAACACCTTGGGCCAAGCAAGGTGTTGGGCTTCCAACACCTCACCTCATCTCATCTCCTCTTAAACAAACACTAGTGTCACCTCTATTTATTATTATTATTGTTATTTTTTGACTTAAGATTTACTTCTATGAGAATTTTAAAATTAATTCTTTTATCACTCCCTAAAGTTAATTTTTGAACTAATAATACTTCAAGTTTTCAAACAAATTATTATTAATTTTTTTTAAAAAATTTAATTTGAACACATTAGTACCGGCTCAAGATTGAGCATCTAAAAAAAAACTACCATGAGTAGCTAAATTGGTCAAAAAAAGTCTTCGGGTGCACAAAATGATGGGTTCAATTTCCTCAACATGGGAGGAGTTTCTTATTTTTGGTTGTTTTTTCTTCTATTGTAGTAGACGTTCTTTATTTTTCCAATCACATCTGTTTGTTTGAGGTTTTGTTTTACATCAACAATGAAACTTCACAATATTATGGCGCTAAGAGAGTTGGGTGCTCGATTTGGAGAGGATTGCTCAACATACAAGGGTGAATGGGAATGTTACGTTCGTCGCATAAGGATGGTTATTATCAAATTGTTGAGAAGAAGAGATTACCAAGTGCTGATTCCAAAATTTGGTCTCCGGGATCAACGGTGAATTTGTATTTCGTTGGGACGAATACCTGCAAAACAAACAATAATCAATGGACACCACAACAAACAATAATCAATGGACACCGGTGTGGTGTGAGCCACGTAGCCTCCAATGCCTAAGTTAGTCGAGGTCCAAAAGTGTAGAGGAATTGTTTCTAGGGTTTAGAATTAGCTTACCTCATGACTAATTGGCTTACGAATATATAGGAGGCGGTAGGTGGCCACTTTTGGTAAAAATAAATTATAATTTATAGAAATATTCGTTTTAGGTGAATATTTCTAATTTAGGAAAATATCATTTCTTGGGTCGAGCCCGTTTTTGGGTCTTGCCTCTTATAATTGAGTTGGTGAGTTTCATTAGGTCTTGACCACGAATTTCACCCATAACAGTTGCCCACACTCTTGAGTTTAGACAAAATATTTAGTCTAAATTTCAAGAGTAGGTTCATTAATCTAGGTTTTCCATAATTTGGACACTTTTGAGATTTAATAATTCCCTAAAAATGTTTTCCATGATTTTACATTTTTGGGATTAAATGAATAATCTCCTAAAAATGTTTTCTATAATTGGGACACTTTTGAGATTTAATAATCACATAAAAGGGTTTTCCAATCTGTAGCACTGGATAGCTGGTACCTAGCCTTATCCTGGATAGCTCGTACTATTTGATAGCTTGCACTTAGCCTTTTCCATTCTGTAGTACTGGATAGCTCATACTTAGCCTTATCCAACTTGTACTACTGGATGCTCATGCTTAGCCTTATCAAACTTATATAGTAGATAATTTGCACTTAGCCTTTTCCATTCTGTAGCACTGGATAGCTCATACTTAGTCTTATCCAACCTGTGTTATTGGATGCTTATGCTTAGCCTGATTTTACTTGTGGAATTGGATAGCTCGCACTAGCTTTATAAATTCTATAGCACTAGATAGCTGATATTTAGCCTTATCCAACTCTTGCTATTTGATAGCTCGCACTTAGCTTGATTTTACTTGTAGAATTGGATAGCTCGCACTAGCCTTATCAATTCTGTAGCACTGGATTGATCATACTTAGCCTTATCCAACTCTTGCTATTTGATAGCTCGCACTTAGACTTATCCAACTTATATAGTAGATAGCTTGCAGTTAGCCTTTTCCATTCTATAGTACTGGATAGCTCATACTTAGCCTTATTCAACTTGTACTACTGGATTCTCATGCTTAGACTCACCCAACTTATATAGTAGATAGCTTACATTTAGCCTTTTCCATTATGTAGTACTGGATAGCTCATACTTAGCCTTATCCAACTTGTACTACTGGATGCTCATGCTTAGACTTACCCTACTTATATAGTAGATAGATAACTTGCATTTAGCCTTTTCCATTATGTAGTACTGGATAGCTCATACTTAGCCTTATCCAACTTGTACTATTGGACGCTCATGCTTAGCCTTATCCAAATGGTTGGGAATAAACACTAATTTTACCCATGACAGTTGCTGTAACAGCCCAGTTTCCTATTCCAATTTTCGAGGTGCCTTCGGGTCAAGATTCGGTTGTTTGGTTGGGTTTTAGAGCCGTTTGGCCCCTTGGGGGTATTTTGGTCTTTTGGCTCTCCGGGCAGGATTTGTGGTTTTCAGGGCTTCGAGGTAGCTCCTGCCTTTGTCGAGGCTTGTTTGTTGGTGGCTGCGAGTTCCGTGGTGTTTGGGCTAGTCGGTTGGATGCTCGGTTGTGGTTTGGGCTTTGGCAAAGTGTTGGTTGGTTGTGTGTTTCCTTTGGGATTCGAGCCCGAGCCCTTAGAGTTGCTTTGGGAGTTGGATTTAAGTGAGTTTGATTGATTGGAAAAGATTGCTTCGGTCGGGTCTCGAAGGAGGAAGTCGGGAAAATGGGATTTTGAGGTTTTAAAGTGGATAAGGTTGGATTAAAATGGAATTAAAATCCCATTTTTCCCTTTTTTCCCATTTTCCTTTTTATTTCTCTTTTTTCTTTTCTTTTTTCCCCAAAATCAATTTTTTTTCTCTCTCTCTCTCTCTCTCTCTCTCTCTCTCCCCGAGCCCCCACCTAGCCCGACCCACTTCTTGGCTCGCCTCACCCCACTGCACCACAAAACCGAAGCCCGGCCCGAGCCACCTAGCCTCAGGCGCCTCGCCCGACCCGAGCCCCAATCGCCTGTGTCGTGCCATCGCCACTTACCTAGCTTCGCCGGCGTCGCCGCCTACTCGTGGCGCTCACCCAGTGCCGTCGCGTCGCCCCCGAGCTCACCCACCGGTTCGCGCGCCGCCCGGCTCGTGTCGCCCGAGCCCTCGCCGCGCAAGATGTCGCCAGTGTCGCGTCGCCGCAGATCAAGCCGAGCCTAGCGCCGATCGATCGCGCGCCCGCGTCGTGTCGCTCGCGCCACAAGCGCCTCTCTCTCATGTCGTAAATACACGCAAGCGCCAATGCCAAGTGAGCGCAATGGCGCCACATGCCAGAGTTGCCCAGCGCTGTCGCATGCACAAGCCAATGCGCCGAGCCGCCGCCAAGCCCGCCCCTTTGGCCCAGCTCGCCCGGCCAAATTTGCTTTGGGTGCGTAGCCCGTCACAAATGGCTCGTTCACAGCGTGTCGGCGCGCCTCTTGAGTTGCTCCCGAGCCGAGCCCTGTTTATTTTATTATTATTTAGGGCTATTTTATGATTATTGATGTTTTTGCTTGGCTCGTTATAGGTTGCTCGGGTTCGATCGCAGTTATTTTATTGTGTGTTGTTGCCTTCCGACCAGGTAAGGATTTCTTACCGGAGTTGTGTGGGCCCTGCGATATATTCATGATTATGCCCTGCTTGTTTGCTGACTGTTATGAGCATGATAGTAATAGATCAGCTTTGATTGATTTTCTGCTAGCATGTTTGCTTGATATTACATGTTAGTGCCATGCTAGGTTTGTCTGCCAACATGCTTGTGATTCCTGCTTAAGCTCGTAGTATCATGCTAGGTAGTGTGATTGATGTCGGTCTTTGCTTGATAGCCAGGAATCATTGCTTTTTCTTTGTACTCTTAGATAGAGTTGTAGGGTTTGTCATCATCTAGAGGCTGAGCGGACATAACGTACTTTGTCCCAGTAGCTCAGGTCGGGAGTAAAGTGTGCGAAGCATAACGTATCTTGCTACCCCCCCCCCCCCCCGACCAGCCGGTTGTGGAATTAGCTACCCACTTCGGCATAGCCTAGTTTGTAGCCTGCTAGAGCGGAACCCTGCCATCGGTGTAAGCCTGCCCTGGCCGGTTCTTAGCTTCAGGTCGGTGGATCATGCTGCACAGATGAGCGCGAGGGCCTCGCGCTCTCGTGATCGCGACACCACTTCCGAGTCATAGGCATGTGCACTGCCCGCGTGAGTTTGCCCTTAGGCCCCGCATTTACGCCGGTTGCGAGAGAGCATGCGGTGTCGCGCACACGCGTTAGTTGCTTGCGGCTCGAGAGCTCCCGCCAATGTCGTGAGTACACCATTCCTTCCGTTAGAGCCCGACTTCGGGTACTCTCCCGTAAGTTCAGATTAGTGCAAGGGCAAGGAGGCCCTTGAGGACATTCTAAGGATCAGTGTATTCCCCCCCCCGAGTGACAGATACCTCGGTGATGTCCAGGATTGGTCAGTGTATCCAATCCCAGTGAGGCCGGAAGAAAGAGACTTCCGATGACTCCAGATCTTGTTTTATGAGCTCGTTGAGCCATGATCTGTGTTGGTAGCTGTTTGCTTGCATGCTTTGGTACTAGATGACTGATTATATCGTATTGTACCCCGGTTGGGGATTCTTACTGAGTAATTCGTTACTCACCCTTATTTCTGTGGTTTTTCCACAGGTATCCATGGTGCGAGACAGGATGGCTGGAGGAGGAGCTGTGATCATGGAAAACCCGTTGTTCAACTCTGAGATTTATGTTTATGATTTAAATGCTCTCTGAATGCATGTAGTTGGGCACGGAGCCCTAGGGTGTTTTCTGAATGTATTTCCGGATTCTAGCATTGTTGTAAAGATTGTATGTTTTAAATAAATCTTTGATCAGAGTAAGCTTTGTAAATGTATTTATCTTGGAACAGGTGCTTGGAAACAGGGACAGGTTTCAGGAAATTAAATGGATGTTTTATGTTTTAGTATTTACTTAGAATCCGAACACCATCTTGCAAATTTTCTGTAGATTTGTATGCATGCATTGAGGTAACGGCCTAGTTAGAACCCTTCCGGGTCGGGTCGTTACAGTTGCCCCCATTCTTAGGCTTCAACTTCTCAGTATCGTGTAGAGAGTATCTTTTGAGTCTTGAAACAAGACTGCGTAGTTAGAGCTAGGGAGCCTTCACTGTTTTATGGGCTCTAGGGCTTTGAGGCATTTGTGTCATAGGTGCCTTAGGAACTTTGTGGTACCCAACCTTTTCAATCTCTAACACAACCCTATTTTTCTTTACTTGTGTCTTGAAGAATCTGGTTTTAGAAAGTTTCAAACTTCTAAACTCAATCTCTACCATTCAAATTGATCCTCTTTGTATTTTGAAAGACATATTAAAATTTCGGCTCGATCCAACTGTTGGTTAAGTCGAAAACTCCAAAATATCAAACCTTGCCGGAACCCCTTTTTTCTATTCCTATGCAGCTTTATTCTTGTTTTCGAATGCTGATGTAGAAAACTGAAAACGCAATCTCCACCGTTCATATTGTATATCTTTATGCTGGGAACGAGTATATAAAATTTCAACACGATCGGACGGTTTGTAAACCCTAAAACGCCGAAATACTAAACCTGGGCGGAACCCCTTTTTATGCTCTTATGCCCCTCTATTTTTCTAACCTTATTTAGAAGGTTCCAAACGTAATCTCCACCGTTCATGTTAAATATATTTGTGTTGGAAACAATATATTGAAATTTCAAGTCGATCCGACGGTTGGTTAATTCAAAAACATCAAATTACTAAACCAGGGCGGAACCACTTTTTCTGCTCTTACGGCTACTCTATTCTTATTTTAGAATCTTGTTGTAGAAAATACAAGACGCAATCTCCACCATTCAGATTGAAAATATTTGTGTTGGAAACAACATATTAAAATTTCAACTCGATCCGACGGTTCATTAAATAAAAAACGCCAGAATACTAAACCTGGGTGGAACTACTTTTTCTGCTCTAGTTTTCCCTAGTACTCTTGAATCTGACTTTAAGAAAGTCTAAACTTTATCTCCACCGTTCAGAATGAATAGCTTTGAGTTTCAAACATCATATTAAAATTTCGGCTTGATCCAACGGTTGGTTAATCAGATAATGTTGAAATACAGAAACTTCCTGAAACTTTTTATGAAAAAAAATTGCAATTACCTTTCGGTCATCGAGCTTGCTGCAGCGGCTGGTGTCACTCCTTCGCGCATGTGTCGTGCCCTATATTTGGAGTATTTTTTTGCGTGGCTATCCTCTTAGGAGCCCACTCCTCATCTGATTGAATTTTTGGCAAGCGGTTATTATGACCCATACTCATCTTCAATGGTGAAGTGCGGCGTCAAAAAATTATTGTAGTTTTTTGGTAAAGCACGAACTCATCCCCCACAGACGACGCCAACCGTTGATGCCAAAATTTGGTCTCCGGGATCAACGGTGAATTTGTATTTCATTGGGACGAATACCTGCAAAACAAACAATAATCAATGGCACCACAACAAACAATAATCAATGGACACCGGTGTGGTGTGAGCCACGTTGCCTCCGATGCATAAGTCAGTCGAGGTCCAAAAGTGTAGAGGAATTGTTTCTAGGGTTTAGAATTAGCTTACCTCATGACTAATTGGCTTACGAATATATAGGAGGCGGTAGGTGGCCACTTTTGGTAAAAATAAAATATAATTTATAGAAATATTCCTTTTAGGTGAATATTTCTAATTTAGGAACATATCCTTTCTTGGGCCGAGCCCGCTTTTGGGTCTAGCCTCTTGTAATTGAGTTGGTGAGTTTCATTAGGTCTTGACCACAAATTTCAACCATAACACCAAGTAGAGGATGAATGTGAGTTTTTAATTCTTCCTTGTTGGTACATTGGTCATGCTAAAAAAAATTATATCAAGCAGCTAGAGAGTGATGGTGAGAATTTGTTAACTGATTATGGTGCTTGGCTACAGTTTCCTGATTTTATCAAACTGGAAGATGAAGCTTAGTGGATAAAAGAGGTGAAAACACCTTGGGAGAAGAAATGAAGAGAAAAATGATCCATTTAGAAGAATGTTCTAAATAATACAACTTGGAGCATCCTTACCTTTATATAGGTAGGTCAAAGAAGACCGTCAAAGAAGGAGAATAAAGCACAACTAAAGGCAGAAAATAATACACATTCCCTCGCAAGCGAAACGGGTTTGAGAGCACAGAAAGCTTGGTTCGAAGACCTTGAATCAATAGAGGTGCTTTGGGTCAACATAATGAGAATGGGTCAACAAAGTTATGGTGCTTTTGTGTCCTCTAGAAGTGCATCTTGTTCAATAGAGGTGTCTTTCATCATGAAAATTTTAAGTTGGAGGGCTCGTGTAATAACTCATAATTTCTAACTACGATTCCTACGACATGTTGAATCTAAACGGTTATAACAACATGGCATTCCAATTTAAAAATTCAAACTATAACTGCTCATGTTTTTTTTTATTCAACCAACAAAAATGAAAACCTTGCAGATAGTCCCTTAGCCAATGAAGCTTAAAATATCTAAAAACAGTTTCGGACAATAAAAAGCATCCATGTTCGAAACAGTTTAACCAAGTGAGTAAAGAAAGAAATGAAAATTCAGTAGGATTTTACTCTAGTATGCCACAAAAGTATACAAAATAAATCAAAGGACAAAATGTCTAGATAGTGCAAGCTCCACCCATGATCTCTCCAATACCTCCTAGCTAGCCATCTCTATATAGTTCATGATTACTTGGTGAAAAAACTCAATAAGGGTAAGTATAAACGAATACTCAGTAAGAATCTCAAATAGGGGTACAATGTACGAAGTTAGAATCTAATATACTAGCCCATACAAGTTTACAACTCAACTACACAAAGCAAACGACTGGTCATGCAGTTCGTTACATGACTGTTTTGTGAGGCCTTCAAGACACGCACCTAAGTACAAGGAAAGAACATGTCATGAAGTATGTTACATGACTCCCTAGCTCAGACAACTCATCATGGAATGGTGTATTGACGTCGTCGGTGTAGGTGAACCATCTACCTGACACATGATACGTGTGTGCATATATCACATGCTGCTACAAACCAGTCAGGTATAGGCCTACACAAACTGACTCGATCCAGGTCCACATGCCTAACTTAACAAGGAAAGGTTTGCCTATTCACTGAGTCACAATTCTAGACCCTCTTACCAACAAACCGAGTCAGCCTATTCAAATCCATCTCCTGAAGCTAAGAACCTTCTATAGCAGGCTTACACTATAATCATGACCCCATCTATATGGGCTACAAACTAGGTATCGCCCGAGGCGACATGCTACATTGCATTCTCGGCTATTGAGGGTGGCATGAATCATGACATCCCCAACCAATATGGACAACAATATGTCTTGCCATCTATATCCTCTAGATTATGACACAACCAATCTAACTAAGATCCACTACATGTTCGGTCCTAACAAATCAGCTCAATATCATCAACAGTCATCCTAGCAGGATACTACTCATTCTCACATGCTAATAATCAGAATAGACATCATGTCATCCAAAACATAATAGGTAAATGTGCATGAGAGAACATTAGGAATATAAAAGGTAGAAACAAGAAACAAGCTTAGACCTTATAATCCTAACATGTTTCATAAGAGTGCAATATAACATAAATAGACAGATTACATAACACGCCAAAACCCCATAATCCTAGCATGCTTCTAAGTAGCACATTGACAAACACGTATATATATATGAGTAGCAATGGAACATGAACTATGTGTAGGGTTGATAACTGTAAAAAAGAGAGTTATTTAACCCTAGTCTGAGGTGTTTTTAATGTTGAATCTTGCATTATGACCTTAATTAGACAGCTAGAATCACCTTAAGATAGTGAATTATAGTTCAAATAAATGCATATAGGATAAAAGGCCAGGATTAGAAAGTTAGGATTATAAAGATTTTTTGTGCTGAAAAGTGAACATTTAAAGCTTTTCAAATAAAATTTCAAGAATCCTCGTTCTCGCTTAGTGTTGTTTATATATTTTAGGATCTTAAAATTCTTGAAGCTTTAAATCAAGCCTAAATCAGAAGAGGAAAGCTCCAAAAAGAAAAACCATTATGAAGCACGCCAATGTCTACAACATTTGATCCCCATAAATAATAGTTTTCCTGCAAAAAACTGAATTCCTGTAAGGATGTCTGTGACGAACCCGACCCAAAACGTGGCCCTAAACCGGGGTTCTCACTCAGCATGCAAGTTAAATATGATATCAAGTGGTTTAGTGCTCATATTTAAAAATCATTTCAAAATATATGAGAAGGGGGAACCCTTAAAACATAAACAACAGTTTTCATTTAAACCATCCAACGAAGTAAAACATCCTGGCCAGTATTTATCAAAATATACAATACAATTTAAACCACGTTTTAAACAATGTTCCCCTAGGACTCTTGTCCATCTACATGCTGAATAAACAATGCAATAATAAATGACAGAGTGCCGGCGGCTCTCCATGATCAATCAGCTCCCTCAGCTAGCCCTCCTGGTGTTGTCCCAAGTTACCTGAAAGATAAATAAGGGTGAGTATAAACATACTCAGTAAGAATCCCCAACCGGGGTACAATACGATACATCAGTCATCTAGCACCTCAACATGCAAGCAAACAGCTATCAACACAGATCATAGCTCAACGAGCTCATAAAACAAGATATGGAGCCATCAGAAGTCTCTTACTTCCGGCCTAACTGGGATTGGATACACTGACCAATCCTGGGACATCGCCGAGGTATCTGTCACTCGGGGGGGAATACACTGATCCCTAGAATGTCCTCAAGGGCCTCCTTGCCCTTGCACTAATCTAGACTTACGGGAGAGTACCCGAAGTCGCTCTCTAATCAAGGAATGGTGTACTCACGACATTAGCCCGGGAGCTCTCCGAACCAAGAACTAACGCGCGTGTCGCGCGCACACCGCATGCTCCTCTGCAACCGGCGTAAATGCGGGGCCTAAGGGCAAACTACGCGGGCAGTGCACATGCCTATGACTCGAAGCGGTGTCACCGATCACGAGAGCGCGAGGCCCTCGCGCTCCATCATGCGGCTGATCCACCGACCTGAAGCTAAGAACCGGCCAAGGTAGGCTTACACCGTTGGCAGGGTTCGGCTCTAGCAAGCTACAAACTAGGCTATGGCCGAAGTGGGTAGCTAAGTCCACAACCGGCGGGTCGGGGTAGCAAGATACGTTATGCTTCGCACACTTTACTCCCGAACTGAGCTAAATCCACCTTGGCGACCGGGGGGGGGGGGGGTAGCAAGATACGTTATTCTTCGCACACTTTACTCCCGATCAGTGGGGACAAAGTATGTTATGTCCGCTCAGCCTCTGGATGATGACAAACCCTACAACTCTATCTAAGAGTACAGAGCAAAAACAATGATTCCTGGCTAGCAAGCAATGACCGACATAAATCACATTACCTAGCATGATACTACAACTTAAGCAGGAATCATAAACATGCTAGCAGAACAAACCTAGCATGGCACTAACATGTAAAATCAGGCAAACATGCTAGCAAGAATTCAATCAACTGCTCTATCTCTAACATGCTCATAACAATCAGCAAACAAGCAAGGCATATCGAGGATATATCGCAGGTCCACACAACCACGGTAAGAAATCCTTACCCGAACAAGCAGAAAAACAATAATAATAAATCACAAATCAACGAACGACCCTCGAGCCTCTAATCGATCCCGAACAGCCTGAACATCAAACAAAGCACCCAAATCAAATACATAAAACAGCCCAAATAAATCAATAACCAGCAGCCAACAAATCAGGGCCCAACGAAGAAAAGACTCGGGAAATACCATCCGAGAAGCCACAAGGCTCGGGTGTAAGGGACCGACCCGAATGGGGCACTAAATGGGCCCTTATCCCAATGCATGTATTCAAAGTAAAGGACATTTAAACAGACATGATTTCGATTCCAATTAAAACAAAACATTCAAAATAACCCCTTTAAAAACTAGACATTTTCCACAAACCTGCTCCTGTTTCCAAGCACTGCTCCAGATAAATACATTTCCAAAGTTTACTCGATCGAGATTTACTAAAAGCCATTCAAAACTGTTCGTGATACAACATGCCGGAATCCACAAATATTTACAAACATCCTAGGGCTCAGTGTCCGCTACATGCATTCGGGGAAAACAAAAACACGAGTCATAATACAAAAATCGAGTTGGAAGACTGGGCCCCATGATCACAGCCTTCTCCTTCGTGCATCCGGTCGCGCGCCACGATTACTGTGGAAAACCACAAAATAAGGGTGAGTAACGAATTACTCAAGCAAAGAATCCCCAACCGGGTACAATACGATATACATGGTCATCTCGATGAGCGTATGCAAGCTATGAATATAACACGAGAATAGAGCACATAGCTTAGCCCACACTTGGGCCTCGGATGCCAACTCGGTGGCTTAGTCCGAGTAAAATCATCATACACCCAATACATAAGTCGCCTCTATACGAGAAACAAGTCCCGGCCTCACCTGCTCTCATCGTCGACGAAAGGTACACTGCTCAAGATCCCGAGGAGCTCTCCTGTCGGCGCTGTAATGAGCGTAAACATGCACCGCGTGCTACTGCGCACCATGGGGGGTGCCGCCCTAGAGGCAAGCCGCCCATGTCCAGATCCACCACGCCTAACTAAATCTTTGGATCGGTGTCACCGACATAGGGTGTGAGACTGACACTTAAACTATGTCACCAACCACCGCACCGAGGCTAAGGGAACGGGTCGTGGTAGGCTTACACCGTGAAGCCGCCCTTACCTTAACAGTGGCAATCGGGGCTACGGCCGAACACGCCGAGGACGTGCCGACTATCGAGGACAAGGCAATGCCAAGTCATCATCCCGACGGTTGGGGCATTTAACGATCGCCACCCTCACCCAAGATTGCGGGGCCTACCGCTCGGGTTAGCAAATCCCTCACGGGGTCCAGGGACGGAATGACTTGCTCGACGCCCCCGCCATGGATGCAAGGTACTTTATGCATCGTGCCCGGATGATGTTATCTACCCGCAACTCTAACTCGCCTCTTAGCAAACAAAGAAACAATTCCATAAAATCCAATACGTGCTCAATAAGAATACAACGAGCCTAGCATGATACTACGAAGCAAGGAAAGATACGAGCATGCCGTAAAGGAACAACCTAGCATGGATTAACATGAGAATTAACCAAGAAATCATGCTAACCGAATTCAGATTGAAGCACCTAGCTACACATGTCAATAGTCACAAACAAGCAATCATTCAACAATCACATATAATATCGCAGGTCCACACAACCCCTGTAAGAAATCCTTACCTTGGTCGGGGCGGTTTGGCACGAAATCCTAAGTCGCGAACAATCTCGATCTAGCTACCGGAACCTATCAATCAACACAAAAATCACACAATAGGCCTAAATACAATAAAATAAATGAGGCTCACCTGGGAGCAACTCACGAGGCACGCATTTAACGCATTTAACGGACCGATTGCACGAACGGGCAAAGAACGGGAGGCCGGGCGCGGCTGGGCGCGGGTCGGGCACGTGGCACGTGGCGGGCTGGCGCTGGCGCGCGATGATGCGGGCGAACAGAGCGTGCACGCCTGGCGCTGGCGATGCAACGCGACCCGAGGTCGGGTGAGGACGATACGCGCGAGCTCGGGACGAAGTGCGGCGTGGCTCGGCGGCTGGTCGCTCATCATAGCGTCGCGCGACGCCAAACAGGCGAACAGGGGCGATGGAAAGGAAGCTCGACCGAGCGATCGCGAAGATTCGACGGCCGATAGTTGTTGGACGAGCTCTCCTACGCAAGTCGCACAAAACCCATCCGTAAATTCACTTCAACACGGCCGGAAGCGAAGCCCCTAACAGGCGAGAGACTCACGGAAAAAGAGGAAGAGAGGAGAAGAAGAGAAGTTTACTTTGCTCTCGGAATGGAAACCGACCTTGAGATGGAGAGGAACTCCGCGAATTGAGTCGGCGAGGAAGAAATGGCGAAGGGGTTCGCTTTGTCGGTCGGAGGATTCACGAAGAAGGAGAAGAAGAAACGGGAGCGAACTCGGCGCGATTTTGGCTTTTAAATAAAACGCACGAAGACAGGCATATATACAAGCTCGCGCAAGAAGATTAACAAACGAGCACGGTGGCTCTACTGGGTCGTGTGCCCTCCGCCTAGCATGCGACACGGCCCCGTTCGATTCCCGCTCGACGCGCTAATTAATTCCCTATTTATTTTTGCTCCTTCCCAAGCCCAAACGCCTTCACCAAAAATCCCGATCCTATTCAAATTGACTCGCAATTATTCCGCAAATTTTAAATTTCAAAACCGCCCACCTAAAATTACCAAAATGCCCTGGGGCCTCCCGAAAGGCCGAGATGAATTTTCCGGGCCGTTACAATACTCCCCCTTACAAGACTTTCGTCCTCGAAAGTCACTTAAGATTGAAACAACTCGATAATGCAATCTCATCTCATCCTCCCGCTCCCAAGTGGCTTCCTCTCGAACTCGACTCTCCACCGAACCTTTACGAGCCGGATTTCACAATTACGCAGTTGTCTTTGTCTCAAAGGCAAGAATTCCCACCGCTTTTCCTCGAAGCTCAAATCCTCATTCACCGCAAAGGCTCAAAATCCACAATGTGCGACGGGTCCGGCGCATCGCCTCAACATCGATACATGAAATACACCGCACCGCACGACAATGACGGAGGCAAGGCTAATCGATAAGCAACCCGACCGATCCTCTCCGGATTTCAAACGGACCAACAAAACGGGGCTCGGCTTTCCCACGCTTGCCAAACCTCAAAACTCCTCGCATTGGTGCGACCTTTCAGAATACATGCCGACCAACCTCAAACTCCAAATCCCGACGTCGAACATCGGCATAACTCTTCCATGCGCTCGCCTGGTCACAACATACGGGCTCTAATCTTCTCGCACAAAGATCATTGGTCAATCGCAGCAACTCGGGACCCAAAACTCGCCTATCACCAACCTCTTCCCGCACACAAGAGATCGGCAACGCTTACCATACAAAGCCTCGAATGGAGCCATCCGAATCGCCGATCGATAATCGTTGTTATATGCAAACTCCATCGATACAGATATCGTCCCAATCGCCCGGAAATCCAACACACAAGCCCTCAACATATCTTTCGAGAATCTGGTTCACCTTCTCGATCGACCATCGGCCGAGGGTGAAAAGTCAGGCTTTGAATCGCACTCGCTGCCTAAACCCCTCCGAGCGCTCTCCGAAAACGAAGTGAACCTCGAATCACGGCCGATACGATCCTCACAGCACACCGTGATAGCGAATGATCTGCTCTAAAAAATACCGCGCCCACTCGCTCCACTCGGTATAAGTGTCTCTACCGGAATGAAGTGTGCGCTCTTAGTCAAACGGTCAACTATCACCCGTGATCGAGAGTGAACTTCCTCGAGTCCTCGCAAACCCGAAATGAAGTCCATGGAGATTTCTTCCCATTTCCACCGAGGCACACTCAATGGCCGCAAATAATCCGGTGGTCTCTGCTGGTGCCTTCACTTGCGACAGTGAGACATCGATCGACAAACTCCGCAACACCTCTTTTCATACCCATCCACCGAATGTCCGCTTAAGATCTCGATACATCTTGGTACCCCGGGTGCCAAGCAAACGGAGAATCAGGGCCTCTCGAGAGCAACTCGCCGCAAACTCGCAAATATCCGGAACACACATCCGGCTCAGACGTCACCCACACCGCTCGTGAATATACAAAATCAAAGTCGCCACAACATCGACTCACAAACCAACCTCTTAAGTGCGTGGTCACTCACCGACTATCAATAATCCGCCGCCTAATCGATGGTCGGATCACAATCGAGCTACTCGGCAAGAATCCTCACCCAAAGAATATCGCAATCTCACCGCCAACTCTCTCTCGCAACTGGCTGGGAACTCAACGATACAAAGAGAGTGCGACGCCTTTCTACTTAAGGCATCACCACAACGTTGGCTTTACCTTGATGGTACAGAATCTCGCAATCATAATCTTTCACTAGCTCTAACCATCTCCTCTCGCCTCATGTTCAACTCTTTGCTCGTAAATGATACTTGAGGCTCGTGATCGGTAAACATCCAATCCGCCACCGCATGCATAATGCCTCCAAATCTTCAAAGCAAACACCATCACGCCAACTCCATATCATGAGTCGGATAGTTCTCGCTCATATGGCTTTCAAATGACGGAAGCATAAGCAATGACCTTCCCGTCTTTGCATCAACACACAACCCAACCCGAACTTGGAAGCATCGGCCAGAAACCACGAAACCACCTGTCCCCCGGATCGCCAACACTGGGGCAAGTCAAATCAAGCGCTTGAGCCTGCAAAGCTCTCATCACACCTACCGCCCCAAACAAACTCGACACCCTTCCTCGCGACGAGTGAGGGGCGAGGCTATGGCGGAAAAATCCTTAACAAACCGACGGTAGTAACTCGCCAAACCTAGGAAGTCGCGTATCTCAGAATCAAAGTCGGCCTGGCCCACGAACTCACGGCCTCAATCTTTGCAGGATCCACAAACTATACCATCTCTCGAGACTATATGACCTAAGAAGGCCACTTGTTCCAACCGTAACTCACATTTGGAAAATTTCGCATAAAGCCGGTTTTCCTCAAGGTCATCAACACTTTCCTCAAATGCTCCGCATGATCCTTTCTCGTCCTTGAATAGATCGAAATATCGCCAATGAACACAATGACGGCCGCCCAAAAATGCTTTGAACACCCTATCCATCATGTCCATGAACGCCGCTCGTGCATTCGTCAATCCAAACGACATGACCCCAAACTCGTAGTGCCCATATCTAGACTCTCGAACGCCTTTTAGGAATGTCGGCGTCCTAATCCGCAAATCGTGATACCTGATCTCAAATCTATCTTGGAGAACACTTAAGCTCCTCAAGCCGATCGAACAAATCATCGATACGGGCAACGGATACTTATTCTTCATCGCCACCTTATTAAGCTCACGATAGTCAATGCATAGGCGCATCGAACCATCCTTTTTCTTCACAAACAACATCGGCGCCCCCCGGGGACACACTCGGACGGATGAATCCTCGATCTAACATCTCCTGCAAATTAACCTTCGCCTTTAGCTCTACCGGGCGCCATACGATACGGAGCCTTCGAGATAGGGAGGGTCCCCGCTCGAGCTCAATTGTGAAGTCAACCTCTCTCTTCGGGGCAACCCCGGTAATTCCTCGTGGAACACGCCAAGAAACTCCCGCACAACCGGCACTTGATCAACAATCGGTGAGGGATGGCTCTCTCCGACAATTTGGCTAGGTAGCCCCAAGCTCCATGAGCTAGCAAACGACGGGCTTTCCACAATGACACCATCGGCGGGCAAACTCCACCCCGAACTCCACGAAACTTGAAGTCGGGCGACGCGCGGCCGAACACTACTTCCTTCCGGTGGCAAGCTCAATCAATGCGTGGTTAGCGCTAACCACTCCATACCAAGGATCACATCGAAACCACTCATGGGTAGAACTATGAGCGTAGCTACCAAAGAACTCCCTGATATCTCGATCCGCCATCCTTAATCTTATCTTTAGCTAACATATTAACTCCCGAAGGAGTAGCAACAGATAATTCAAAACCTAAAGGCTCTAATCTCAACCTAGCATGCTCAAAGAAACAATACAGATACAAACGAGTGCGTAGAGCGAGTCAAACAAGACAAATGCACAATGATCCAAAACAAGAAGCGTACTCACATCATCAAGCGGCATCCGCACGCTCGGCCTCCGACGGTTCGTGGCGAACACCCGCCCTCGCTGCTGCCATTGACAGCCGGATCGCCATAGCCGGCCGATCGCAGAAACGGATCGTATGACCTCTCTTCCACATCTCAAACATCGCCGCCCGGGCCTCGACAAGCTCCAAAGTGGACTCTCCCACAAGTGGCACATGCGGGAACTCGCTTCGACCGCCTCGCCGGGCGAGGCTGGAATCGGGCCGGCATCCTACGCCGATCCTGCTTCGAATCGCTTTGGCGACGCCGCCTCCTCAACTCAAACCTCCTCTTCGCCCCCACTACACCGGGACAGACGCGCACCGAGCGGCGCCACCCGCTCGATGTGATATTTCCCATTGTAAATAGTGGCCACCAACCGCTTTAGCATAAGTGATAGGGGCCGTGGCTCACATCCCGAGACACACACCTCGCCTCGCACTGAAAATGAACTTTCGAATTTTCAACTCGTGGTCGCTATCACCATGAGCAAAATAGCCATACTCCAAAACTTCCTTTCGTATTCCTCAATAGAATCGTAACCCCGCCGCAGATTCTGAAAAGCGCTACCATCTTCTCTTGAGCCTCATCGCTAATATATTTGACCCTGAACTCCGACTTAAAGAACTCCCAGGTGGCAGGTGGAGACCCAGCTGGTCTCTCACTCAAGGTGGACTCCCACCACCATCTAGCTACGCCCCTAACGCATGGGTCGCACACACTCGGCCTCTGCACATCGGGCACACCATAATCGTGAAGGTGTACTCCAAATGGGCAATCCATCTCGTCGCTTGATAAAGCGCCACCGTGGCGCCAAACTTATCGTGGTTCCACTTTACGAAGTCCTTCAACCATTTACCAAGTTCATCGGCACCTTCTCGCCACTCTCGCTCAAAGGTCTGCTGGCTCGCGAGTGGGGGTGCTTCTTTGCGCCTCTTTGAAACAAACGAGTCAGCTGCTCGATCTGAGCTCGGGACTCTTCCCGCTGTGCTGCCAATAAAGCCTGGGTCTCTGCCCTCTGGCCACTCAACAGGTCAACCACCATAGATCTCATGGAATTAGCAAATTCTGCTCCAGGAGCAGTCTCACGGCGCACAGTCGCCTCAATGCCTACTCGCCTCAACCGGGCTACACGCGAATGCTATCCGTCTCGGCTTGGGACGATGTCCTCGCGCGTGTCGATCCGATCCCGACACCTCGCCTCCTCTCGGGCGTCCTCTTCCGGCGCGGTAATCGCATGTCGGCGATCTACACCCAAACCAATAACGAGTCAGAACATGCTCGTCTCCGCTCCACAATACTACACAAGGCATACACTAGATGACAGGTATTGCAAATTCTTAACCCTTTTTAAACAACAAATAGTAAACTTAGGCGTACTGATGACCGGTTCGGAGTGCTAGTGATCATGGGAAAACGACCTACAACAACAGGTCATACTACAGAATTTATGACTCTAAGCTCTGATACCAACTGTAAGGGACCGACCCGAATGGGGCACTAAATGGGCCCTTATCCCAATGCATGTATTCAAAGTAAAGGACATTTAAACAGACATGATTTCGGATTCCAATTAAAACAAAACATTCAAAATAACCCCTTTAAAAACTAGACATTTTCCCTGAAACCTGTTCCTGTTTCCAAGCACTGCTCCAGATAAATACATTTCCAAAGTTTACTCGATCGAGAGATTTACTAAAAGCCATTCAAAACCTGTTCAGATACAACATGCTGGAATCCACAAATATTTACAAACATCCTAGGGCTCCGTGCCCGGCTACATGCATTCAGGGGAAAACAAAAACACACGAGAGTCATAATACAAAAATCAGAGTTGGAAGACTGGGCCCCATGATCACAGCTTCTCCTTCAGGCATCCGGTCGCGCGCCACGATTACCTGTGGAAAACCACAAAATAAGGGTGAGTAACGAATTACTCAGTAAGAATCCCCAACCGGGGTACAATACGATATACATGGTCATCTCGATGAGCGTATGCAAGCTATGAATATAACACAGAATAGAGCACATAGCTTAGCCCACACTTGGGCCTCGGATGCCAACTCGGTGGCTTAGTCCGGAGTAAAATCATCATACAGTCCAATACATAAGTCGCCCTATACGAGAAACAAGTCCCGGCCTCAGCCTGTCTACTGTCGACGAAAGGTACACTGGCTCAAGATCCCGAGGAGCTCTCCGGTCGCGCTTGTAATGAGCGTAAACATGCACCGCGTGCTACTGCAGACCATGGGGGGTGCCGGGTCTAGAGGCAAGCTGCCCATGTCCAATCCACCACGCCTAACTAAATCTTTGGATCGGTCACCGACATAGGGTGTGAGACTCGACACTTAAACTATGTCACCAACCACCGCACCGAGGCTAAGGGAACGGGTCGTGGTAGGCTTACACCGTGAAGCCGCCTTACCTTAACAGTGGCAATCGTGGGCTACGGCCGAACACGCCGAGGACGTGCCGACTATCGAGGACAAGGCAATGCCAAGTCATCATCCCGACGGTTGGGGCATTTAACGATCGCCACCCTCACCCAAGATTGCGGGGGCCTACCGCTCGCTGTTAGCAAATCCTCACGGGGTCCAGGGATCGGAATGACTTGCTCGACGTCCCCGCCATGGATGCAAGGTACTTTATGCATCAGGCCCGGATGATGTTATCTACCCCGCAACTCTAACTCGCCCTTAGCAAACAAAGAAACAATTCCATAAAATCCAATACGTGCTCAATAAGAATACAACGAGCCTAGCATGATACTACGCAAGGAAGGCAGATACGAGCATGCCGTAAAAGGAACAACCTAGCATGGATTAACATGAGAATTAACCAAGAAATCATGCTAACCGGAATTCAGATTGAAGCACCTAGCTACACATGTCAATAGTCACAAACAAGCAATCATTCAACAATCACATATAATATCGCAGGTCCACACAACCCTGTAAAGAAATCCTTACCTTGGTCGGGGACGGTTTGGCACGAAATCCTAAGTCGCGAACAATCTCGATCTAGCTACCGGGAACCTATCAATCAACACAAAAATCACACAATAGGCCTAAATACAATAAAATAAATGAGGCTCAGCTCGGGAGCAACTCACGAGGCACGCATTTAACGCACGAACGGACCGATTGCACGAACGGCAAAGAACGGGGTCGGCCGGGCGCCACTGGGCGCGGGTCACGTGCGTGGGCGCGCGCGTCACATGCCAGCGCGCGATCGAGCGGCGAACAGAGCGTGGCACGTCTGGGCGCTGGCGATGCAACGCGACCCGAGGCTGGGTGAGGACGCGCGCGCGAGCTCGGGACGAAGTGCGGCGTGGCTCGGCGGCTGGGCTGCTACTGCGCGCGTGCGACGGCCGAACAGGGCGAACAGGGGCGATGGAAAGGAAGCTCGACCGAGCGATCGGCGATCGCGAAAGATTCGACGGCCGATAGTTGTTGGACGAGCTCTCCCACGCAAGTCGCACAAAACCCATCCGAAATTCACTTCAACACGGCCGAAGGAAGCGAAGCCCTGCATGGAGAGACTCACGGAAAAGAGGAAGAGAGGAGAAGAAGAGAAGTTTACCTGCTGCTCGGGAATGGAAACCGACCTTGAGATGGAGAGGAACTCCGGCGAATTGGAGTCGGCGAGGAAGAAATGGCGAAGGGGGTTCGCTGTCGGTCGGAGGGGATTCACGAAGAAGGAGAAGAAGAAACGGGGAGCGAACTCGGGCGATTTTGGCTTTTAAATAAAACGCACGAAGACAGGCATATATACAAGCTCGCGCGCAAAGATTAACAAACGAGCACGGTGGCTCGGCTGGCTGTGCCCTCTGCCTAGCATGCCGACACGCTACTGGTTCGATTCTGCGCCGACGCGCTAATTAATTCCCTATTTATTTTTGCTCCTTCCCAAGCCCAAACGCCTTCACCAAAAATCCCGATCCTATTCAAATTGACTCGCAATTATTCCGGCAAATTTTAAATTTCAAAACCGGCCCGACCCAAAATTACCAAAATGCCCCTGGGCCTCCCGGGAAGGCCGAGATGAATTTTCCGGGCCGTTACATCGGGCCAAGCCAACACACCACAAGCAGGCTGCTGGGCGCTGGGACGAGGGGAGGGCACGCAGCGCGCGGCACGGCTCGGCACAGGGGAAGGCGCGCGGGCGAGAGCTCGATAAGCACAGGGGACGGCGAGCACGTGCGCGAGCTCGGCAAGCACAGGGGCGCGCGCGCGAGGCGAGGCGAGGCGACGGGCTCGGGGCGCTCGATCCGCACGCAGACGGAGCTACGGGCACACGGACGGGCGAGAGCGATGCGGGTGGGCGAGGTGTCAGCGCCGCGACTCGGGCGGCTGAGCGAGCACATCAGCGCGCGCGATCGGGCAGTCAGGCGAGTTAGGCGACTGGCGACACCGCACGCAACTGCTCAGCGGGTGGGCTCGGGCTGGCTCGGGCGTGGGCGGCTAGGGGGGCGAGCTGGGGCTGCTCGGGCAGGGAGGTGAGGGCCAAGGGGGGGGGGGGGCTCGGGTTGGAGGAGAGAGAAAGGGAAAAAAATGGGGAAAATGAGATTTTCTTTTTTTTTTCTTTTCTTTTTCTCTTTTATTTATTTTCTAACCTTATCCAAATAAATCCAATTTATCCATTTTCCAATTTTTCCAAAAATCCTTAAAATCCTTAAATCTCATTTCCCGGCTTCCTCTTTCGAGACCCGACAGAAGCAACCTTTTCCAAACAACAAATCTCACTTAAATCAACCTCCCAAACCAATACCAAGGGCCCGGGCTCGAATCCCGAAGGAAACACCCAAAAACCAAATCTTTGCCTAAAACCCAAATCACAACCGAACCTCCAAACGAAAAGCCCAAACATCTCGGGACTCGCAGCCACCAACAAACAAGACTCAACAAAGGCAGGAGCTGCCTCGAAGCCCTGAAAAACCACAAATCCTACCCAGGGAGCATAAAGACCAAAATACCCCTAAGGGTCAAAAGCACTCTAACGGCCAACCAACCATCGAATCCAACCGGAGCTCCTCGAGAACTGGAATAGAAAACTGGGCCGTTACAATGTCAGATGGAACAGAAGCAATAAACGCGTTTGTCTTCTCGAACACATGCCAAAATGAGCTATTTTGATGTGAAATATATGCCTTTCATCTTTTAATCTTGACCCTCGATCATATATGACCTAGAAGTTTAAATGGGTGATGAAAAACATGAAACTCTAGCCTCTTTTGAACCTCATTTTCAGCCTTCTTTTGGCCAACTCTTTCTTTTCACTTCTCTCCATTTCCAAAAACTTTCTTAGCATTTTTCTTTTTATTTTTCTTTAGTTTATTCTTAGAATTAGCTAGTTTTATTGTAATAGAATAGAGAGCTTTCACATATAGCTTGGAGGAGCACCATTGGAGACCATTTTGTCACCCTTTAGAGACTTTCTTAAGCTTTCTTCTTCTATTTTCTCTTTACTTCAAATTGTAGTACTTTTATTGTTGAAGAGTTTTTTTATTTGGTAATATCTAAGATTTCTTGCTTATCATATCTTATTTTGTTGAAAGAATGAGCTAAACGTATATAGGTGAAGGTTAAGGGAAAAATGTGTGTTGCATGTATCTTTGGTAAGTAGGGGATGTTGAGCTAAGACGTGGTAAATATTTTAATTTAAGCATGTTTCGACTGATCATCTATTAATATTTTCTTTTTACTTCATCCCGAGTGTAAGGACCCGACCCACACTAGGGTCCAAACCTAAGTCATTATCTCAAAATGCATGAAAATAATATTCGCAATCTCGGGCATGTAAATTTAAAACAAAAATCCTTTAAAACAACTTGGGAGAACAAGGTTATAAGAGTATAAATTCATTAAAGCAGTCTTAGGGTACCCTAAAGTCAAAACATAAAAACTCGATAAAACATGTTCCACTTATCACACCATTAAATAGTTCATGCAGAAGGAAGGAATTTAGAAGACTCTAAACAGAATAATGAAGTGAGTCCCATGGTCATCTTCAGCTTGTCCGATCACCCATCTCGATACAATCTCGTAGTACCTGTGGTATTCCACAGTGGAAATGGTGATTTTTTCAACTCAGTAAGGATTCCCCACCTCGGGGTAAAGACATGCATCAGGTCAAAAGCATCACGAACATGCAAGATAGCAACATAATCAAGGGGTCCACAAAACCCGAGCTCCTGGGCAAAAAGGGTTAGGAACCATGTCCAAGATCCACGCCACGTAGAGCGGTCTGAGGCCACAAACCAAAGACCTAAAGGCCAATAGAGACCACAAATCTCTAAGGCAATGGGGATACCGCCCCAGCCGAGGATCCTGCAAGTAGAGAAGCCTGGTAGCTAAGGGACCACAAATCCCACAGGTCTCATACTCACGCTGATGGTGGATCCAACACGCTCACCAAAGGGCCACAAACCCAACCCACATACCTGGAGAGCACCCTAGGCTACTAGTAAAATGCCGACAGGGTCGTGGGCCTGGTGGACCAACCATCCACGGGAACCCGACGACGAGGGACCACAAATCCCCCGTCAAGAACGTGCCGGCCACAAACCATGCACATCCGCTTACTAGTATCCTCTATCCGGTCTCCGTGTCTCGTTAGCGTCCAAACGAAGCACCAAGTCGTGCATCAAACATCATGCAAGTCTCTAATGGGACATAAGAACTATCATGCAAGACCGACTCTATCAATCAACATGCAGTAGTTCATGCATATCTAGATAATCAACATAGTCTACATGCTTGCCTTAAACATGATATCAATCATATATTGCATGCTCTCAATATAATCAATACAAGCACAAACAACACAGATTAGGCCACATCAAACACGTAAGTGAATATAGTCAATCCAACACATGTAATAGCCACGGGCCTCGAGAAGGGGTAACGGGTCCCTTACCTTGGTCAATCCACTACAAGCTTCCAAGAATACACTAGAAGCTCCAAACAATCAACCACAACTTCGAGCCCTGAAATGAATAAACTGATCAAAACTAGTACCTCAGACTATCAAAATCGGATTCAAAATATCGAATTTATCAATCTGGAAAGAACCTCGAAAAACGTGCCCCGGCGGCACCTGGCGGCTACATACGCCTAAAAAACTCGGCTTGAAGAATAGAAAGTGGCTCGGGTTAAATCTGGTCAATGAAAAGTCAATGAGTCAAACTCACTATTTAACCTAAGCCAAACACACCTTAATTCACAACTTAAATAAGTTTACTCTTCTAGTTAAACAAGTTTGACCATTAACTAACTAACCATAACTCCATAAACAAACATCTTTAATCCATGATTTAAATGATTTTAAACTTGGAAACAAACATCCATAAACCATACTTTAAATGATCTCAACCTTGTAAACAAACAACCACAAACCACCACTTGAATATTCTTAAACCAACAAGCAAACACTCTTAATCCACAAATTGATTAATCTAAGCCTCATAGCCAAACAAGCTTAATAAATAGATACAATGACTTTAACCCAATTTTAAATGGCTTTAAACCCACACCCAAACAAGCACAATCCACCATTAAAGTAGCTTTAAACATGCAACCAAACCACCCTTAATCTTGATTTAAATAGCTTTCACCTTGTAGACAAACACTACATATCCATAACTTGAATGCCCATAAACCACAAACCAAACATGGTTATTCCACCATTTAATTATCCATAAACCTGCAAACAAACACCAATTATCCTCAACTTAAATAACATAAAACCAGCAGCCAAACATGCCTATTCTTAACTTAAATGACTTTAATCCATTAAACAAACAACCTTAAACCCCACTTTAAATGAGTTTAAACCCATACCCAAACATGTTTAATCCATCATTTAAGTAGCTTTGAACTCTCCATCAAACAAGCTTAAAACCCAACTTGAATGACATTAAACCAACAAACAAACATTGTCAATCCTCCATTTAAATATCTTAACACTTATAAACAAACAATCTTTATTCCTCATTTAAATTACTTTAAACTTGAACCCAAACAGCCCATATTCACAACTTAAATAGATTAAGTCCACTAAACAAACACACTTCTTCTTCTTCAAATGAAACCAAACCCATTTAACTTAAAACACCAACCATGGAAGCTCACCTTGTGCGAAACCGGTGAACGACAGACCTGTGGCGGCGCTGCTTCTTCACGTGTGCGCACGAGCAGCTCGCGGTCGTTGACCCAGCTGCAGCGGCGGACGGCGACGCTCACAAAACTCCACCGCGAACACCTCGCACAGCGGCAGATCTCGAAGCAGTCGGCGGTGCTGGACCTTGCCACTGCGGAACACCAACCTAAGCGCGCAGATCCTCGACGAGCAGCTGGACGATGACCCACGCACGCGGCGATGACGACTCTCCCGCGATGCAAGCAGCCCCAAAAGCGACGACGGATGGAACTCACGACAAACCCACAGCCAACACGAACCCGACACGAGCAGACCCACGAAACCAGCGGCGCCACTTCAACACAACCCCCCCGTGAACTCAAATGGCACAACCCACAGCTCGCACGACAGCGCTGCGAACCCGCGACGCTGCTTCACAACGACTCGCACACAACAACCCGACGACGATGCTGCTTGAACCACGGTGAATCGAACCCACGCGGTGGCTGAATGTCGAACTTCAATGAGCCTCAAAGTGAAGAAGATGATGAATAGTAGCTGCGTGAACAGTAACTTCTAGACCTAGGGATTGAAACTTTTTAATAAGTATCAATGGTTTAATGACCAATTTGCCCTTCAATTTGAAATAAAACACAAATAAGCCCTCAAAGCATTTATAAACCAATAAATTCCAATAAGCTAGGTTATTACACCGAGAGAAATGGGGGTTGGAGAACTACTACTCATGTCTATTAGTTTCATGTTAAGAGCGTTTGCATGTTAAAGAGGTAGACTATAGATAGTCATCTCGCTAGTGCGCATTTCACGGTTTATAGCTTCAAACATAAATGCGAGAGATCATGTTCTTAGAGAATGAATGCATCTTAAGAAAGAGCATTTGATCACGTGTTGTGTGAAGTTCACTTCTCACCATAAACTTACCTTTGATGCATGTTAACTGCATTCGCCAACCTTTACCAGAACCTATTCTCTAATTGAAGTATTTCCCCTATTTTTCCTATTTTCTACATTTGTATTTTATTATCTTCATACTAAACATCTGTAGACATTGTGACAGTTGTTTATTGGGTGTTTATGTGAAGATTCGAGTATTGGATGTGTAACTGTATACTTTTTTCTAGTGTTTACAACATTTGTTTGGCTACTGTGATTTCACTATTTTTAGCCTCATTAGTACTTTAAGAAACTATCAAAACTTCCTTTATTTTTTTGCACTTGAATTCTCAACCAACGCCTTATTTAGATAAACTAGTTCACGAGGTGAATGACTTGTAACTTATCACTCGACTGTGAATGACTGCGTATACTTGCACATTAATATGCCCAATGCTTGAAATATTGCCTGCTAATTGTGTTAATTGAGCAGATTAATATATATTTATTCAAGTAGTTGTGAACTCATCAAGGGCCCACACAACCCAAGCGAGGAACCCTTACCAGAAAAGAAACAACAAATAATGTTCATTGAGCTACAACTAAACAACTAGACACTCAAACTGGAACAACCTAACACAAGACCCCAATCAGTTCCACAACACAAATAATAAGACCGACAACAGGAAGCAGGATAAGGAAATTACCCAAACCCAAAGGCAACACGACTGTCCAACCGTGCACGACACAAAGCAAGGCGTGTTGCGCACGAGGCTTGTTAAATCACATAGGCTATTGAAAGCTTAACCAGGAGCTGCTTCGATGATCAGAAGCTAAGTGTGCACGTTGATGTTGAGGAGAAGGTGGCACTGTCACGGGCAAAAGTGTGTAGGTGCTGTGTTGGGGCTCGACAGGTGTAGGCGGGCATGCGATCGACACCGTGATTGTGTAGCTGCACTACGGGAGAAGGTGTCGGGCAGTGGGGCCTGAGTGGGAGGAAGTGCTACGACGGTGGGGCGCGAATACGGTGTACGAGTCTGACATTTAGGTGCATAGGCGACGAGTTGGGGCAGTAGCTGCGATCGGCGTCCGATGGCGATGCAAGTGGTCGATAATGTTGCTAAGGCTCACGATCTCCTCTCTATCTCAAGACAAGAACTCGATCCCTCTTTGTGATCAAACTTAAATGACGGCTAAAAGAAACGTAGGCCTAAATGCTCATCTTTTTTAAAACGAACTTTATTTATTTACAAACTGTGCCTCATAAATTCTGAAATTAAAAAAGAGGCCAAACTGTCAATATCCGCAAAAAGGTCCCTAACGGAAAAATTATCAAAATTTCTGTAAGGTCATAATTGCCCAGAAACTCAGCCGAAAAACTAGGAAAGAGAATAACCGTACCATGAGGGTCTAACTAAAAAATACGGGCGTTATGGATCGAGAGCTGGACAACTCTTGTGCATCCAGAAATAATTTAGAAGTGGCGTCACTTTCAAGACCTATTTTATTCCTTTCGATTATTTTTATTGTCATGGTCTTGGTTCGTTGTGTCATTCAGTTGTTATGGTTAGAAGAAGAGTTGATTGATAAAGGTATTTTTTCATTGGCGATGGATGGGCGTTCCTTTCGTGAGAGTCTTCATTCCTCTACAGTTTTAAAGCTCTTCACTTATATTTTGGTGGGTTTTTGGTCGTTAGTGGTCATCATATTGATAATTTTAGCGCCCTAACATTTTTTTAACATTGTCTAGTATAGTGTTGACTAATTGTTACTAGTCTTTTACATTCGGTTTTATTGTTCTTCTATGTAAAAAGACCAATTCGAAAGGTGTTTCAGATCTTTTAAAAATTCTTGGCTTTACAATTTTTGTTAAATTTATTTTTGAGATCTCTAGTCTTTTCATTTTGTTCTCTTATGTGTGGGAGTTTCTTTATTTAATGTTTTTTTATTATCTAATAAAGTGCTTTGATTTTAAAAAAATACAAAAAATGAACATAAAAGATAAAAAGAAATAAATTTAGTACTAGCTAACTAACATGCACCATCCACCATATTTCGTTTATTTGCACTTTTTTTTTATTATTATTTTTTTCTTTTTTACCCTAAAAGTGGGAGATTGAACCTCTTGATCGTTTGTAACAAGAAATAAATATGAAAAAAGAGAATAGAATGTAATAAAAACACACCATTCATTTATTGTCTTTGCCGTCTTATTCACTCTTTTGTTTTTATCTTTTTGTAATTTGATTCCCTTCGTTTTTATAAATTCTCTGTCCATTGCCATGGCTATATATTCGAAATAGCTGGCTTCCTTGTTTTTATATACACCATTTTTATTTGCCGACAAATATATTTTTACTTTTAAAAATATATTATTATTTCTTAATTTAACAATAATTTGAGTTATCATTCGAATCTATGATTTGTCATGTACCATTATATTATTATGCTATTATTCTAATTGACAAAAATATATTACGTAAATCAACATAATCAATAACTAATTGTAACTTAATGGTATTATGAAACTTTTCTAAATTTAAAACAAGAAAAGTTAGGCTTCATTTGATATTGAAACTTTTTTGGTTTTTTTTAAAGTAAAAGTAGATAATGAAATAAGATGACAAGTAATATTTATATTTAATTTTAAAAATAAAATAAAGAGTGATCAAGCGGCTCTACTATACGAATTGATGTCTTCTTTTTCTTTTTCTTTTTTTTTTTCAATCAACAATAATTAGAGAAAAGAATTCATCAATAATTGGAGAACTCCGGAAATCGAACTTTAACTTCTTTTACTAAGTTATACTTGATATTTTAAAACTATGTTTTTGTTAGTCAGCCCATGCTAATAATAATGACTTGGTAATTTAATTTAAGACTTTTATTTTTTTGAATCATTATACTATTTGTTAGCAAACATTTTTAGTTTGTTCCACATGAAAAATTTTGGCAAAATATTGGGAAAAGTGTCCCACATTGAAAAGTTGCAAGAATGTGGTGTGTTCTATTCACTATAAAAGAAGTAAATGAGCTTGGATTCAAGATATCTCAATTAAAATCACTTTAAGAATGTATACTAGCTCTTTTGTATACGAAAGTTGAGCAAAAGTTGTGATTAGTATAAGTTTCACTACTACAAAAATCAAGAAAGTTGACGCGCATGGAACGTCAACTGGCTAGTTTAGATGACCGAATCGACTGTCAACTAAAGTCATTATAGTTGACGCTTGTATAAGCGTCATGTAATAATATAATTGACATGTTCGAAATGTCAAGACTAGAAGTGATTGACACAAAAAAAGCGTCATGTGAGGTTTTTTATGACATTTTCCACACGTCAACGAATTATTTTGTTGACAGTTCTAAAACGTCAACAATAGTTTCAAAACGTCAAGTAAACATATATTTGTTGACGTTTTTTTATGTCAATAAAAGTTATATTTGACAGTTTTTGTACGTTAACTAATATTTTACAAAACGTCATTGTAAATTAAGGTTGACACATATTAAACGTCAAGGAATATACCTTTTTTTTTTATTTGGTCGAATTTATCAAATTATTTTGTTCATCCTGTTTAATAACCTGTTCATCCTGTCAAATAGTATACTAAATTTCCTGTTCATCTTGTCAAATATAGTTGGAGGGAATTCAAATTTTAAAATACAAAATATTTCAACATGAACATAAACATAATATATATTTTCAATAATACTATAATCTGAAAGGAAGTTAACATGTTTTGAACTTAGAAATGTCGTTCAAAGTTCTCTTCCTAAATGTATACAAAAAAATATATCATATTCCAAAACTATACCCCATCCAAACTATACCCCATCTAAAGTATACCCATTCCAAAAACTAACCAAACTATTTCCAAAACTAATTCTTCCACAAAAAAGAATATGAAGTATCGATAAAAAAAAAAGATTTATCAAAAGAGTATCGATATTACATCGTTAGGATAAAGAAGAATAACTTTATATTTATCATAAAAAATATCATTGAAGTAATATATAAAAAATGGAGTACCAAAGGGATCAACATAAAGGAATTGCATGTTACTCCACCATTGTCTAATAACACATTCATTTATGAACAAGAAGAAGCTAAAGCATACAACTTGAATGAAAACTAAATGGTAGATTTATCACTACCTTTGATTTCTATGATATTCTTCTTATATATTGGTCAAGATTTATTGAGTACGTACGTACCTACAAAAAAAAATAAAAATAAAAAAGGAGTGTTGATATTGCATTTCCAGAATAAACAAGAGTAATTTTATCTACTTTATTTTCTTCATAATCAATATCATAACAATAATGGATCGTTTAAGGGGTACACACGAAAAGTTAAAATGAGATATAGTCTTCCAATGTCAAACTTTATAATAAGAAATTTGCTATACGGTTGTCATACCTTATATCATTGAAAGATTAATTTATGAAGAAAAAAAAAATGAATGGAGAGTGATATTTTGGGTTCAACATAAAAACATCTTTCACTATAGTCGTTAACTATTTCTTATTGATGCTTAATAATTAAAAAAAAAAAAACCTTCGACTAGGAAAACCACAAACAAAAATTCAATCACACTCTTCAAAGCTTGATGATTCAACTAATTTCTAATAGAAGATCTATCCCCGTAGTTATAAACATACTCTTCCAAGAGTTTGAAGAGCAACTATCAAAAGATTTGAAACTATGATATGTTGACTCTTAGATTATAATCCACAAATTCAAAACTTCATTGAGATAACAAAACTAAAATACTAATCAAATGAACACAATATCATTTAGGGGGAAATGTCAATTAACCAAAACAAAAAAAAAACATCAAAGTTAATTCTTTGAAATCATCAACAAAAAAAGGACATAACTTCATGAACAACGACCACAACCAGCTTGAAGAAAATTTTCTGTTTGACAACATAACCATGAAAAACATCAAATTCTAAACTACTCAGCATTGAATGGAAAGATAGACTACCTTGTTCGAGTTTCCTTTCAACACATTTCTTTTTGTTGAATACCAGATGAGTTTAATATTTCTTTTGAGAAGTCTTTCCATAATTCCAATTCCAACCATTAAAAGCGATACTCTAAATTCACAATAAAATTAGCCAACAAAAAGATAGAACATTCAAGCACTACCCAAACCATTCTCCATTTTTACTTCAAAAATCAACCCATAGATAAGATGAAACTGAATTCAAAACTAACTCCCAAACGATTCATTTGGGCTTGTTGCTTGAACACAAGAATTACAAAGAAGACAAGGAAGGAAAATAAACGACCAGGAAGAATTAATTGAAAATGAGAGAACTCTTAGCAAAAATGGATGAAGAAAACTCACAGCCAAGCTTTTACCAAAGTTTGAAAATCGAGAACGACATCTTTCTTTTGCTACTTAGCCAGAACTGCTTGAACTCACCTTCTACCACTGAGAATAACACCTTGCAGCCCTAAATCGATCGAACCAAGTCGTGATACTAAGGATTCACTTGTGAGCCTCATGAAGACGACGAGATTTGAAACGAACGCTTAATGCTGGAGATGGAGATACAATTGGAGCTGGAGGAAAAGTATGAAGAAGAAGAGGAGGATGAATTTTAGTCCATTGAAAAGAAAATCAAAGAGAAAGAACAACAAGTGACGCTATGAATTTTGCGCAAAGAAGAGAAGAAAACCTATGCGACGATTTGGCCAAGGTTGGATGAATTCGTGAATTGGGGAAGAAAGTCGTGGCTAGGGCTACACTTTTGTTTTCTCTTTCTTTTAAAACACTTAAAAGAGTTTTTTTTTAATTTATTTTAAATTACTGTTAGTTGATGTTTTGTGTATGTCAACAAACATATTATTAAAGATAACGCGCATAAAGCATCAACTAAAACCTAGCGAAAAACTGAAGGAAAAAAATCACGTCTTTTTACCTTTATTGACGCTCTTTAGATTTGAAGTATGCTTACTTGACGTTTTTTCTAAAAAACGTCAAGTATTTAAAATAATCAATCGTCAACTATACCTTTTTTTGTAGTAGTGTTTAAAAGAGTAATTTTTGTAATTTGAGTCTGTTTTTCACATAATAGAAATTCTTTCTTCTCGTGGCTTTTTTTCTCCGATTTGGAATTTTTCCACGTACATTCTTGTGTTGTTCATTTTTTTTGTTTCCTCTAATTTCGTAATTTTCTTGCTTATATTCCTGTGGTAATTGGAGTGTTTTCCAACACCAGTTTAGTACAATTTGATTAGGTTAGCTTTTGTTTTCCACATAGATTGAGTTAATATTAAGTTGGGTCTAATAGAAGGCTTCAAGACCGAGGATCAGTAACGCAGTTGGTTATCTTGTCTGGTGCTATTCCATTTCAACTCCACGGTTGAGAGTACTTGTGCGCTCTATGTAGGGTTTGTTGGTCTCCCTTTCCCCACTTTGTCTCAAAAAAAGAAAAAAGAAAGAAAAAGAAGGCTTCAAGCGAACACCTTTCCAAATTGAGTCATAGACGTGAAGATTTAGTCTATCCTACTTCAAAATAAAGTTCCGCCTTAACTTCTTAAACCATACTCATATTGATAGGAACACAAAATTCAACATATTCAAATGTACATAAAAAGCTCATAATATAATTAATTTCATTTCTGATTGAATCATTTCTTTTAAAATTATGTGGAAGTGAACTTAAAGTACCTAAAGATGGAAGGTTGGAATTCTCCCTTCTAAATATTATTGTTGAACTATAAAAAAAAAAAAAAAAAAAAAAAAAAAAAAAAATCAAATTAAGATCAAAATGCACCATAATAAAAATCTTTGTACGATGACATCCAACAATTCATAAAATACAAAGTCAGTAAACCTAGAAACTATTCCTCATTATCTACCATTGCAAACTTCCGAAATGGAGTTTTATTACACAAAGTATTAGAAAACAGTCAAATCTTTATTTCGGGCAGCAGTGTAAAACCAACCATAACACACATTGTATTGGTCTCCTCGAATAATTTCTCAATTTTCGGGGTATTGAAAGATTTGGATATTGGGATTTGTTATACCAAACCCTCCATCAATCAACAAATTATGACCACTCACATACTTACTCTCATCACTGGCCAAAAACAAAGCTGCATTAGCCACATCCTCAACCCTAAGTGTAACTTCCTTCAAATTAGCCTTAGAGTTCATAGCCATCTCAAACTCCTCATCCTTCAACCCCACAAACTTTGTAGCCAAAGGCGTCACCAATGCAAAGGGCGACAAGCAATTCACCCTTATTCCAAACTGCCCCAACTCTACCGCCGCGTTCTTTGTCAGCCCCACCACTGCATGCTTCGAGCATGTGTAGGCATGCGACGCCGAGCCACCGATGTACGACGCTACACTTGCAGTTGATATTATGGAGCCGGTCTTGGCTGGGATCATGGCTTGTGCTGCGTGTTTGATGCCTAGGAACACACCCGTGATGTTGATGGAGAGAACACGCTCGAAGTCGTGTTTTTCGTTGTCGATAATGCGGGGCTTGCTTGGGTCGGAAATGCCAGCGTTGTTGAGCATGATGTCGAGTTTGCCGAAGGTTTTCAGGGTGGTTTCGACGGCAGCTTGGATTTGGGATTCGTCTGTTACGTCGCAGTGGACGTAGAGGGAGTTGGCTGGACCGAGAGTGGTGGCACATAGAGACTGGCCGAGGTCGTCTTGGATGTCAGCTATTACTACTTTAGCACCATGGTGTACAAAGAGCTTTGCAGTGCATTTGCCTATCCCGCTCGCTCCGCCGGTTATCAATGCTACTTTTCCCTCTAGCCTGATCAATCATATTGGAGGAAACTATTGAAGGTTTGATAGTACAGGAAGCAAAGAAAAGTATAAGATTTGATTTAGGATGAAAGTGTACTTTTTTTAGTTATATAATAAAAATGGAGGAGTAATTTGAACTTATGACCTCTAGTTTTGTTATTAGGTGCCGTTAATGTTGAAATACTACTTTTGTTATCTATAAAAGTGTATTTAATTTTGGAGGAAACTGAAAAATAGCGAACTCGTGATCATAAAGTTGAAATAAATTAATATCAAACAAGATAACCAACTGCGTCACCGACCAATTCAATCCGTTAAATTACTAATCGATAATTCATTATCCATCCAATCAACTATTTATCTACACAATGTTATCATTGACTCATAAATAGTTACATGTCACATATTTAATTTAGGACTAAGAAAACAATATAGATTGTTTTTTCAAAATTTATAGTGTAAGATTAAATTCTATTAAATTCTAACTTTGTAATTTAATTTTAGTTATAGTGTCATCATTGATACATAAATAATTCATATTTAATTAGCTTGTGACCAGGGAGGACAAAGAACAATTTCAGAATTTTATAATTAAGACTTTGTTTGATAATCATTTGATTTTTTGTTTTTGGTTTTCGAAATTTAAGTTTGCTTTGACTCAATTTTTTTACAATGTATTCATATTTCCTACAATTTATCTATATTTCCTTTAAAAAGTAAGTAAATGTTAACTAAATTTCAAAACATAAAAAATAAGTTTTTACAAGTTACTTTTTTTTGTTTTCAAATTTTGATTTGGTTTTTAAAAATATAGGTAAAACGTAAATATTCAAATAAGATAATTGTAGTTTTAAATTTCAAAAACAAAAAACTTAAAAACAAAATGATTATCAAATAAGTTTTAAGAGACTCATTTTCAACTTTTTTTAATTATAGCGAGTAAATTCTATTTATTTAACCCTAAAAATGTCAATAGTCTGTGAATAAGATTAATGCTCCAACTCTAGTGTAGTTATTTTCTTATGGTGGACTACCGATTCAAACTTTGGTAACAGTTTTTCGAAGGTCTTGATATACTATTGCCATGATTTTTATTGGTATGCATACCAATAAAAATTATGACTCTGTGGGGACGTTTATTTCACGTTTTTAGCTAGACTCTGTGGGGACATTTGTTTCACGTTTTTTGCTAGGAGTTAGGTTTAGGATTTATTAACTTTTCCTAAAAAAATCTATATCCAAACGAGTTTTTATCAACTGCTCCTCAATTTTACTTTTAAAATTAATTCTCATTTTTAACAATTCATTTTTAATAATTCATTTATAACTACTCAATCATTTTTAACCGCTCATTTTTATTATTCCTTTCAAATCAATCAAAATAACTTATTTTTAACGATTCATTTTTAATAATTTCTTTTTTAACTACTAAAAATAACTACTCATTTTAAATCTACATCCAAACAAGGTTTTGACTATAACTCTTGTAACAAAAACTACATCGAAACGAGTTTTTGGCATAACTTTCAATTTTTAACTACTCAATATAACTCATCAATATAACTTCTTAACCTAAAAACTACCTAAATATGTCAAACAAACACCCCCTCTTGTGGTTGTTAAAAGCATAAAGGGGAAGAAATACTAAAGTAAGTGAAAATTTTATAATGTGGGAAAATTCTTGAGATCCAGTTATTTTGTAAAGTTTATTTCTAAGAATTTTTTTTCACATTTAAATTTTGTAAGATTAGACGGTATGTTTCATGACAATAATTATAAAGAAAAAAGAAAAAAAAGAAAAAAAAGGAATGAAAGATGTGATCTCATGACTTCTTAACCATAAATTATTTATTTGTTTTCTTTTTTAAAAACATAAATTATTTCTTAAACTATACTCATGTTGATAGGAATATAGAATTCAACATATTAAAATGTACATACAAAGCTCGGAATATAATTAAAATGATTCAATGAGAAATATTTTTTTAGTATCTCAAAAAAAAAAAAAAAAAAAATTTAAAAATTTTTGGTAACAAGAAATGAAAATTATTATAAAACAAGTATGTTTCTCAAAAAATAAATAGCATAAACGAGAATAGGAAACGATAACGTTATCAAACAAGCTTTTCATTTCTCATTGAATCATTTTTTTTTCAAATTATGTGGAAGTGAACTTAAAACAAGTCTAAATGACATGCAATTTTAACCTAAAAATTGAAGGTTCGAATCCACCATTCTAAACTACATTATAATTTTAAGACTTTTAAGAGGTTTTGATGAGGAATTAGTTTGATGATTTATTTTGAAGAATTAAAAATTTAGAGTTTTAGCCAAAATTCGTTTGTATGTGATTATTTTTTGTAGAGGAACTAGAGTAAAAACTTTGTTTTGATGCAGATTTAAAATGAGTAGTTATTTTAAGTAGTTAAAAAAATAATGATTAAAAATAAGTGATTAAAAATAAGTTATTTTGATTGATTAGAAATGAATGGTTTGAAAATGAGCAGTTATACATGAATAATTAAAATGAATGACTAAAAATGATAAATTATTTTGAGTTACAAAAATTCGTTTGAATATAGTTTTTCAACGAGAAATTTAAATTCTCAATCTAAATCCTTCTCTTGGCAAACAAATACCCCTTATATGGAAAAAAAAAACCTGAATAAATTGCATCATATTAGTTGCAATTGTACCAAAGAAGAAAAGAAAAATTAGCACTGCAATAACTCAAGTCTGCAATTGATATGTGCTAGCATATAAATCTTAAAACATCTCTCATATGAACATAGATCCAACTTTTAAGTATTTGTAAACTTTGTTTTAAATGCCGAACATTCAAATTATCTTGGAAAGTGTGATAAATTCAAAGATTTCTTTTTAGATAAATTAAAAGATCTGTTAGAGACCAATATGTACACAATCAACTAATTAAAAAAAAAATCATTGGAAGAGTAGAAAGAAGAAATTTAGAGAAAAAGTTGAATAAGAATAAGTTAGCCAAAATGTTGAATTGAGTTACCTTCTTGCAAAGAGAAGCTCACTACTTGCCATTTCTTCTTCTTCCTTCTTCTTAGAGAGAGAGTATGGATGACCTTCGAGATAGAGGGATCAAGTTTATATAATGAAAACAAGTTAGAAGCTTAAACAAAAGAGTTTGGATGAAGTTGTAGATGAGAAGTTAGTTTGAAAAATTATTTTGAGTAGATAGAAATTGAGAACTGCAACAAAAAACTCGTTTGTACGTGATTTTTATGCAGAAAAGTTGGAGACAATAACTTATTTGGATGTAGATTTGAAAGAATATTTATTTTTTAATAGTTAAAAAAGATTGATCAAATATGAGTGGTTAAAAATGAGTTATTTTGAGTTGTTGGAAATGAGTACTTAGTCTTCCCAATTTTAGATCTAATTCAAGATGGTGATCTTTCCAATATGACTACTACCGTATTGAAATGAATGTTGAAGATACTAACCTTATAGTAACTGTCCTGCAATGAAAAAATGAAGATTTTTCAAAAATGTTATAAGAGATATGAGTTAATCTTCTTACAACAAATTATTTTTGAGGTAAAACTTCATATTATATAATATAAATAAATAGTTGAAATAAGAAGTTATTTTGAGTTACTGATGTAATTTTTTTTAGGAGTAGTTAGTAATATTCATTTGAATTCAATAAACAAACCCACGCTGCTAAGGTTACGTGGGTAAATTAACTTGGTGGAGTCAAACAATCGGGGCATGTGGGCACACATTACTTTTCATAATTTCAATTTGCCATTGAGAGCCGTGAATGACTTTTATAAAATGTGAGAATTAATTCCAGCCACAATCGAGAAGAATTAAAAAACATGTGGCTTTGATAAAAGTACTGAACTACCATGATCGAAGAACACCCACATATTGAGATGAACAATCAAAGCAAAAGAGAAGGGTCAAATGAGTAGAGAAAAGCACAATAAGTGGTTTGGACTATACCTACTCCACTTTTAGAATGTGAATCGATGTATCTTGATCGAGTTGACTCATAATTTCATTGTCATAAATATGTACAAAGGGCCCAAAAGGTGGCTAGAGTTTCTAATTCTCTTTCAAAGGTAAGAGATAACCCAATAAGTGTTTTATATAGAAGCACTCAATTACACAAATCTCATAGTTAATTAACTAACCTCCAATATTAACCCAAGTTACAATTAACTCACTAAATAGATTAATGATGTGTAATTCACCTTATAACAAGAAGTTTTATTTTTCTTTTTTTTGGTTGCAAAGAGTAGTTTGTACCATTGAAGAGTTTGAGAATAATTGTGCAATGTGATTCGAGAGTCATTTTCTTTGAGAGAAAAGAAATTTATTTTTCTTAGACAATATAGACATTCATCTCAAAATTATATATTGTTATGAATTATCTATTTTTTCAATATGAGATATCCTGACAACTGTTGAGTGTATCCTAATGGTTGGAAGTTTAATTCTTTGAAGTTGTTGTTTCTGTTGATAATTCCGTAAAGTAATTTGGAACTCAAACTTGTTTTCGAAAAGGTAAGAATAGTTTTTTCTAAATTAAATCAATTAGTATTGAGGAGAATAATTCATATCTCTTTAAGTTTTTTTTTGTGTGATTATAATAATTGGAAGATGGGAGAGACTCGAACCTAAGACCTCTAGGTCTGTACTTTGATACCACTTGAGCTACTGCTCTGTTGGCATTATTCCATTCATTTAAGTCTGAAACATATTTCAAACTTGGCGAAAATATTATATTATTTTTGTTGATATTTTTTTGAAAAATGGATAATATTATATCTTTGGTTAAAAGGTTTAAATTCTCAATCCTTAGTTTTACTTGTCATATTGAATTAAAATACAGGAAAATGTATTGAAAGATTAGGGGGTGTTTGTTTGACATATTTATGTAGTTTTTGAGTTAAGGAGTTATGTTGAGGAGTTATATTGAGGAATTAAAAATTGAGAATTGTGTCAAAAACTCGTTTGGATGTAATTTTTTTGTAGAGAAGTTAGAGTAAAAATCTTGTTTTGATGTAGATTTAAAAATGAGTAGTTATTTTTAGTAGTTAAAAAAGAAATGATTAAAAGTGAATGATTAAAAATGAATTATTTTGATTGATTTGAAAACAATGATTAAAAATAAGTGGTTAGAAATAGTTGAGTAGCTATAAATGAATTATTAAACATGATTGGTCAGAAATGAGAGTTATTTTTAAAAGTAAAAATGATGAAGAGTTAATAAAAACTTGTTTGGATGTAGGTTTTCGACGATGAGTTAATAAAACCTAAAAATAACTCCTACCTAAATATGTCAAACAAACACTCCCTTAGTGGCTTATTACTTGTAGTCCAATTCAATTATATAATTACAAAATCAATATTTAATTCTTATTTTAATATTTTTTAGGTAAATTTTTTTATCTCTCCTCAATATAAATTAAAAAAAGAAAACACAGAAAAACGTGTCAACTCAAACTTCAACCCCTTGTGAACTTCAAAAAAGAAAAAAATCCTCAATATAAATTAAAAAAAAAAACACAGAAAAACGTGTCAACTCAAATCTTCAATCCCTTGTGAACTTCAAAAAAGAAAAAAAGGTCAATGCGTCTCTAATTTTTTGTTTCGAAGAACGTCTAATTAATACGCACCGGAACTAAAAAGTAATAATAATTAAAATGCACCTTTCATTGTGGCACTAAAAACACGAAAAGAGAAAAAAATTAATGTAATAAAAAAAAACTTAGATAAATACTTGGTAAAAACTTATTGCCTTCTTTGCCGTTTTATACGCTGTTTTGTTTTGTTATCTTTTTGTTCTACCCTCATTAATCAAATAGTTATTATTTTGATTCCCTTTGATTTTATAAATTCTTTGTCCATTTCCATGGGTATGTATTCGAAATTGCAGGCTTCTTTGTTTTTATATACACCATTTAAAAAATAATAATAAAATAATTAGGCTTAATTTGATAAATATTTTCTCAAAAAAATATTGAAAATTTTAGATAAATTTTATATATAAACATTTTTTGTTTGTTTTAAGTATAAATAGATAAGCAACATGAACAATTGCTCAACGGTACTGATGTATATCATTGATAAAAAATCATGGGTTCGAGTCCAGTCACCCTCAATTATTGTAATCTCAAAAAAAAAAAAAGTAGAAGTAGATAATGAAATAAAATAAAATAAAATAGAGAGTGATCAAACGGCTTTTCTATATAAAACATAAAATTTTCAATTTTATCTTTATCTTTTTAAGTATAGTTCTATATGCAACAGAAAAATAAAAGTGAAAGTTTAAATAAATCTTTACATTTCGGCAAAAGTTTTGTTTTTTTAAAAAAAAAATATTTAATTACCATTGGAGGATTGAAGCACACGAACCGATAATCTTTTAAATATTAAACTATATATAATATTTGTTAGTCATGAAAGCATATACTAATAATAATAACTTGATAATTTAATATAAAAAATTGATGTACTTCTAGTCTTACCACATAGAGCAATTTAGTTATTAAATTATATATAATACTGGTTAGTGATGATAAGGACTTGATAATTTAATATAAAATTGATATATTTTTAGTTTTACCATGTAGGGTGGCAATTTAGTGTAATTTGATTAGATTGATATTTGTTCATCGATTAAATTAATATTAAGTTGGCTCCCATCGAAAAAGGTAACCTTTAATTTTAAAATGTCAAACTCATTAAAATATGAATTGTTGAAAGAATAGAGAGATATATAACTTATATAATAATCAATTTAATATTCTTACAATTTTCTTCCCTATATACCATAATTTTATGAAGAGATTGGGATAATTATTCATGAGATAACAGAGCTCATTCATTTATTTTGAGAACTAGGTATACCAATTCTAAAACTACTTGAGTTATTTTTTGATAGTGTGAGGGGGGCGTTTGAGATTTGGTGTTAAGGACCGGAGAGGAAGGAGAAATCCTAACTCTATGTTTGTTTTTAAGACATCAACCCTTCTCTAACTTCTCCTCAATCTCTCCTTTAATATGACATCAAATATTTTATTTAATCTTTTAAATGTCATATCAAACATTTTTTAAATTTTCAACCATATAATATAATATAAAATATATTTTATCTAATCTTATCAAATATCACATCAATTTTTTTTTAATTTTCAACCACACAATATAAAATAAAATAAATTATATTTATCGATCAAACCAAAATCTATGATCATTATATTATAAAAAATTAATATAAAATAAATATTTTTACAACATTTCTTATCCAAAATACCAATATCCAAATAACTATTTCGTATCTCAAAATAATCATTCTACTTCCTCTTTCACTTCAACTTTCTCTCCTCTCCTCTTTTCAACACCAAAATCCAATCATCCCCTGAATGCTCTTTAACGGGCTGTTTGTTGGTAGGTGTTGTGGAGGGGTTAGAATTAAGGGGTTAACAGCTTGTTTTTTTTGTTGTTTTGTGTTTGTTGTTTTTTTTATTGAGCTGTTTTAGAGTGAATATAAGGCTGTTACAATGTGCTACGTGGCGTAATTATAATGCGCCACGTGGTGAACACTCTATTTTTACCATTTTAAAAAATTTCCCAATAAATTTCCTTTTTTATTTCTAACCTTCAATTTTTAATATATTTAGTTTTTCCTTAATTCAGTTTAAATTTTGTATAACACTTTTGCGGTTAGGGTTTTCTTCGGTATTTCAATATTTTTTTCTTCAAAATTTCAGTTATTTTGTTTTTCTAAATTTTAATTCATAACTATTTTTCTCAAAATTTGGTTTTTAATTGATTGCAGATTGTTCTCATATACACGATCATATTTCAAGATTATGCTTTACAAGTTTTATTATTATTATTTTTTTAAACTTCACAATTTAAAATTAACTTTTTATAATTTGTTTAAAAAAATTTATTTATCATTTTTATCTACCTAATATTTGATTCAATATATTTAAGTGGTATGTTTTGTAATTTTAAATTGTGAGTAATTTCATAATCATTTTAATTTAAATTTAATTTATAATTTTAAATTAACAATTTTTTCTAAATTTTGTTTTTATATTTTGTATGATAAAATTTATTATTTTTGCTATACAAAAAAATTATTTTTTCTACTCTTCCATTTTATATTATATTTTATGTAATATATTTCATAATTTGAATTTATGAATTTTTACATGATTAAATTTATATAATTCATTTTTAAAATTTGTTTAATTTATATATATTTTTATGTACTAAAAATATAACAATATGTAATATTTTTTATAATTTACATGTACTTTTTTTAAAAATATGGAATTGAATTCATTATAAAAATTATTGATACAAAAATATTCCGACTAAAAAATAAAAATATGTAATTTAATAATATAAATTAAAACAAAAAAATATAAAATGTGAAATTATTAAGAAAATTTTCAAACATATCAAAGAATAATTTTAAATTGAATTAATAAAATATAAAGAAAATAGTATTATTTTAAATTAAAAGAAAAAAAATCATAAATGTCACATCATTAGAAATAATATAAAAATAATACAACATACAATCCCTCCACAAAAAATACATTCAAACGAACTATTATTATAATCACCCTACAAACTATTCTACGAACAAACACATCCAAATTAGCTATTAATAAAACTACTATATCTAATCACTCCACAAAAGTGCATCTGAATGTTTGCAAATTCAATGTACACTTGCACAAAATATATAGAAATCAATTATTGTTTTGTTAGAGAAAAATTTGCTCTCAAATCTCTTATAACTTGGTATGTTTCCTCTCACGACCTGTTAGCCGGTATTTTTACTTAAGTTTTACCTAAAATTATCTTTAAATATAAGAAATAAATTTGGAGACCATCCGGATCCTACCTCTAGTTTGAGGAAAGATGAAAAAAAATATAAAAAATAGTAAATAAGTACAATGTTTTAACTGATGTATTTTAGGGTTTTTATTTTCCTCATATTTTTCTTTTTCTGCTAGGGTTTTCTGTTAAGGCTAAATATAGCCAATTTTCTTGGGAAATTACTCTTGATAGCAGATTTTTAGATGTATATTTTAATTATATCATTTATTTCAAAATATGTCATTCATAGCAGATTTGGATGGGTCTTTTTTCATTTTCCAATTTTATCCTTTGCAATCCCAATTGCCAATTTGTTCGTATCTAGATCTCTCGTTTCAACAATTCTCTTGTTTGTTTCTCAGATTGCCCAAGGTGATCGAAATTTCATGAGTAAATGAAGGCAGGGTGAAGAATAGCTCATCGTCTTTTTGGCACAACAACCACTACCTTAGATTTTAGGGAGACGATTTGTGAAAACGCTAATTGCTTTTGATTCTCTTGTTTTTATTTTTATTTTGAGATGAATTTTTTCGATTGATTTCATTTGGTAATTGACCCTGTACGATTGATCTCTGTTTTTGCTCTATGTTTGTTTGATCATTG
Organism: Sicyos edulis; assembly: GCA_036507275.1. NCBI lineage: Eukaryota > Viridiplantae > Streptophyta > Magnoliopsida > Cucurbitales > Cucurbitaceae > Sicyos > Sicyos edulis. Next base: position 42,378,058 of record CM071847.1, on the reverse strand, counting down.
GTGGAACATAAGAAATTTCTCAATTTTTTTCACTATCGTCTTTATCTTGCTTCATCTAGTTCTTCTATGACGAGTCAGTCAATAACTAGAAACCGTCAAATTATCAATTAAACAGATGATTTTATGATTGTTTACATGGGAGTAAGGAGATGTGGGAGAGATTGTGGAGAGAGAATGGTTACGAAAATCGATAGTTTTCAAAAATTGAGAAGAAGAAGAGTGAATTTTTACATCTGATTAAGAGAGAATGGTTAGAAATTTTTTGAGAGTTTTGGGTTTTGAGTGTTTTGAGTTTTGACTTATTAATTTCTATCACTCACTTCTGAGCTATTAATCAATAATTGAAGTCTATCACTCACTCACTCCTAAACAATTGATTTCATGAATTTCGAATCAACTTATGCATAAAGATTCTATTATCTATGCATAAACCTTCTATTACCTATGCAGAAACCTTCTATCACTTAAGTAGAAATCTTCTATTATCTATGCATAAATCTTCTATCACACCTAGGTAGAAACCTTCTATCATCTATGCATAAATATTATATTGGCAATGCATAAACCTTCTATCACTTAGATAGAACCATTCTATGACCTATGCATAAATTTATTCAAATCTATTTTGCTTTTTAAATAAAAATGAGTCTATTATTGATTGAGTTCTATCACTAATAGAATTCAAACAGTGATAGATTCAATCTACATTATAGTTGAGTTCTATCACTAAAGAATTCAATCACTACATGAGTTCAATCAATGCTTGAGTTCTATAATTAATATAATTCAATTAAATACAAGTCTTATCTTGCTTCTTAAATAGAGTCACTTTGTTATGATTTACACTGTAATGAATCTTGAATGACTAAGAATAAAATGTAATTAGTTTGTGTTCACATTAATTGATTAGGAATCTGGTTTTTCACAATGATTTGAATCTATATGTTTTTTAGTGATTGAATCTCTCATTTTGCCATTGATAGAATCTAAGGCATTTGATGTATTATTAAACAACAATTTTAATCATGCAACATTATTAACCAAGGGCTTACAACTTCTACAGCAGAAAGATAGTCCACTTTTAGAGAAAATCATGAACAATGAAAACAATAAGGTTTGAATTGAATGATGGAAGTTATTGAACAGCAACAAAGCTCAAATGAATGAATTTCATCCAGAAAGAAAATCATCCAAAAGTTGAAAAATAGGCGACCAAGACATTTTGCTACTTATCTATCTGTTTCTCCTTCACTACTTTAGTAACAAACAATTCCCAAATGTCCAAATATAAAAAGCAATATCATAACAGAGATAAAACAAAAGCTTTTATTTGATTCAATTTTAAGTAATTGTTCAATTACAATCAAAATATAAGTAATTGTTCAAACATAAGTAAATGGTCTAAATATTCAAACTACATACAAAACTAACATATTGACATTTTCAATCACTCAATCATTTGAATAATCTTTAAATTGAAAGATGGAGGTTCCATATGCAACCTTGGTGATTGCCTTGGTGGTGAGGACTTGGGTGATAACTTTTAAGACTTTGATTGAACTCAATCAGTCTAGTGATAGAACTCAATTAGTCCAATGATAGAAACCTGTCACTGATTGAATTCTATCAGTGATAAAGTGGTAGAACTCAATAAGTGATAGACTCATTCTCTATAAATACCTTTGAAACTTGATCTCTTTGTTCCTCTTCAGCACTATGAACTTCATCTTTGAAGCATTTAAACTCAATCAGTGATAGACTCATTCTCTATAAATACCTTTGAAGTCTTTTCCAATCTTCTTTTGGTACTATGAAATTCATTTTTTCCTGTTGAAACAATGTCTATCATTTAGTATTCTATAAATTAAAAAAATTATTAAATTGATTGAAGTTATTTATTAATTACTTTTGTATGTTTCATCTTCTTAGAAGAAGAAGTTTCTCCCTTTACTAATTTTCTTTTCTCCATCTGTCTGACATTAAACTAATCAAACTCTTGGCAATTGATTTTGAAAAACAGTAAGCACGTTATGGAGTTAGAAACAGAACATAAATTGATAGAATATTTCTGACTGGGTGATAGAATGTTTTTTATAAGTGATAGATTGTTTCTGCATAAGTGATAGAATGTTTAGTATGACTCATAAATTGATAGAATATTTCTGACTGGATGGATAGAATGTTTTTGACTAGGTGATAGATTGTTTCTGCATAAGTGATAGAATGTTCAGTATGACTCAATGAAAACAGGCGCACATATATGGAGTTAGAAACAAAGATTTGAAATATCAATTTCAAATCAAAGTCATACATCTATTGCAAACAGTAAGCACATCAATACTGAGGGGAACACAATTACTTGAGATATCTTAAGCACATTCAAATCATACATCTATTTCTGCCTAGGTGATAGATTGTTTATATCTAGGTGATAGATTGTTTATACCTAGGTGATAGAATGTTTCTAACTAAGTGATAGAATATTTCTTCCAAGGTGATAGAAATGTGTATGTATGGTAAGACTGAAATGGGTTATTTGCGATTGTAGTCGTGAAATGGACTTTTTAGTCATTTCACTTGGCCGATGTTGATTTTCTGCTACAAAAGAAATTCTTTTGAAATTCTGCTATACATGTAAATATAATATCATATTTTGCTATACATGCAAAACGCCTAAAATAGACTTTCCATCAATAAATGAAATATAGCTTTTCTCTCTCTATTTTCTAAAAAGCACATGGTATCAGAGCTCTGCTTAGTGACCAACATCCAAGAAACACCTGTCAAATTTTAATTCATCTTTTTTCTTCAACCCTCTTTCTCACGATAACTCTCTCCCTCTTTTGGATTTTTTTTTCTTTTTCTCTTTTACCCTAATTTCTCCAGATCTCTTCCATGGCGACAGATGGAAATTTCTCAAATTCATCTATACATCTTCTCACAAATATCTGCAATGTCGTATTCGTATGCCTTGATGAATCAAATTATGTGCTCTGACGTTATCAAATTTCTCCTTTTCTTAAAGCACACAAACTCTACGGTTTTGTTGATGGTACAAATGTGAGACCTAAGAAATCAGGTAGTGGTGATGTCGAATCTTCCAAAGAAAGTGCTGAAGAAGCTCTCTGGTTCGAGAAGGACCAAACTTTGATAACTTTGCTCAACGCTACTCTTTCACCCACAGCTTCTCAAGAATTGTGGCAAACCCTTGAAAAAAAAATTTCTTTATCAACACGAATGCACAAGATTGTCCTCAAATCCTAATAGTATTGTTCTATCTAATGTCTTGAAAACTTTCCCTTTTTCTGTTAAATCAAATAAAACTCATTATACTGACTGTCTGGCCATAAATCTCATAAAGAAAATTTTTCATAGCTCTACTTCTGTTACTTCCATTAGAACTCACTGCCGTGAAAAGAATTTTTCTCTATTTATTGGGTACTTTAGGAACTGAAATCTGTTTCAATCCAAGCAATCTGTAGCTTCATGCCTATTGTGATTTTGATTGGGTAGGATACTCCTTAGATCATCGATCAACAACAGGCTTTGTTGTATACCTTGGCTGCAATCCAATTTCTTGGATCACAAAGAAGCAAATCACGGTTTCCAAAAGTTCAAGAGAAGCTGAGTACCGAGCGTTAGCAACTGCCACGGCTGAGGTGTGTTAGCTGCGTCAACTCCTCAAAGATTTATGTGTTGTTTTGTGTCGCGCTCCTAATGTGTATAGCGATAACCAATTTGCCATTCAAGTTGCGAAAAACCCAGTTTTAATTTCCATGGTCGAAGCAAGCACATTAAAGTGGATTATCATTTTGTTCGTGAGAAGGTCACAACGCGAGACGTTACTCACCACTTCATCACTTCAATTGAACAGCCAGCCGACTTATTCACTAAAAGCACTAACTGCTGATCGTCTACTGTATTTGAAGCCCAAAATCACGCTTACGTCGCCTCCCAACTGAGTTTGAAGGGGGATATTACCTGATGTACTTTGGGGGTTTTATTTTCCACATATTTTTCTTTTTCTGCTGGTTTTCTCTCAAGTCTAAATACAACCAATTTTCTTTGTACGTCTATAAAAAGGCCTTCTATCAATAAATGAAATAGAGCTTTTCTCTCTCTATTTTCTGAAAGTCACACAATAAGTGCATCGACAATTTGTACCACAATAGTGTAGAGTGATAATTGCAAAAACTATGTAAAGGACAATCTACACACATTTTCCAAGAGTGATAATTGCAAGAACTATTAAAAAGACAATCTACAAACATTTTCCAAGAGTGATAATTGCAAGAACTATTCTCGAAGCCCTAAAAAATAAATATTAATTTACTAACTCTAATTTGTAGAAATAGTAGAATTAAGTCGAATTCCAAAAGAGTTAAAAATTAATTTCTCAATGTTAAAAACAAATAAAAAGAAGGATTTTGGTATTTTGAATGAAATTCTAATTAAAACAATAAAAATAAATAATTAAAAAAAGTTAAACAAAAACTTTCAATTCAAGGGTTTAGTTTAATTCAACTGTAATTTTGATCTAAGCTACACAAATTATTTAAATTTTTTAAATTCAAGGAAATTAGTCTACCTACTGGAAAAGCTACAATAAATAATTGTCTTCCTACTTTATCGGCTCCGACCCAGAATCAAGACCAAATGTTATTATTCAATCAATTGGGCACGATAGCATTCCATATTAATTAAACAATAACATTAAAATTTTTGAGAACGACTAAATAAAAATTAACTATCCGAGACGACTACGCAATTGATTAATTTTGTTTATTTGTTTCCATAAGGCCTATCATGCAGGCTTATGTAATTTGAAAAGCCACAATTACACACACATGAGCTAGCCCTTTCTACAATTTGCAATCATTTGAAACAAATACTTATCACAAAATTATGTATAACATAGATCAATCGAAAATAAATTAAGGCATCAATTTAATTTAGTAACAAATAATTTTTGAAAAAAAAAATGTATTAGGTCCAAAGCCTCTTAAAACTACAATCGAATTAAAACTAACCTTAAATTAGAAGTCAATGTAACTTGAAAGAGAAAAAAAAATGAATTTTAAAATTACGTTCTACAGCTGCTTGCTTTGGTCTCCACTTACAGCAACACCTTCCTATATGTCTTTTGCAAATATATATAGAATGAAAATAAGTTTTAAATGTGTAATTGTGCTCATTTGAACCCAATAAATATAGTTTTCTTTTTAATTAAGGGACAATTAAGAAAATGTCTACTTTTTAGATAATTATTTAGCATATGTCTACTATTTAAAAGACTTTAAATAATTGTCTAAATTTGATTTTAAATAAATAATTAAATAATTAATTATATTGGATTTGACTATTATACCCTTATTAATCATTTTAATTAATGTGAATTATAAAATAGATTTTAGTCATTTCTAACCACCAACAAAAAAATAAATATTTAAATAATATATAAAGGGACAACTAGGAAAATGTCTACTTTTTAGATAATTATTTAGTATATGTCTACCATTTAAAAGACTTTAAATAATTGTCTAAATCTGATTTTAAATAAATAATTAAATAAATTGGATTTGACTATTGTACCCTTATTAATCATTTTTAATTAATGTGAATTATAAAATAGATTTTAGATTCATTCCTAACCACCAACAAAAAAAAAATTAAATAATATAAAATCTAAATTTCTAATCACCAAAAAATAAATTTGATAATTAAAAAAATATGTAAACTCCTCCTTCCGTTTTGTTTTTAAAATAAAAAAGTTGTTAAAATTAGTTTATTATGAAATATGGAAAACAAAACAACAATATAAATTTGACGGTACATATGATACACATCTTTCACACATTGTAATATGAATACTAGATTCTAAAACAAAAATTTAGTAAGATCCGACAATACAATAGCTAGAATTGTGAATTTTACTATCATATGTATACCAAGGGATGCATGTTAAACGTGCTTACAGTTATGTGTAGTTTTTCCATAAAAATATCTATGAAATTAGAAAGATGGCAGGTTGAAGGAGTACACGACGGTAGAGTGTTACATCAAATCATGTGAGACCACTGGAACGTTGATGATGACCAATTACAAAAAAAAAAAAAAAAACTAAATTTGAAGAATAATTATGTACACTAAAGTATGCAGGTTAAACGTGTTTATACTTATGTGTATACTTGTGGATAGTTCCACATGAAACTAGGCTGAAGAAGTACACGAAATGGGAGATAACCTCCTTGTTACATCAAATCATGTGTGCCCATTAAAACGTTGATGACAATCAATCTACAAAATAAAAATCAAATTTTACTGGAATTCATTATATACTCATATGTACAAGGGTGAATGTTAAACATGATTACATTTGTGTGCGTATTTGTGGACAACATTTGTTCTACTTGAAACTGTATAAAATCAGAAATATTGTAGGTTGGAGGAGTACACGATAGTGGGGATACTCTCACTCTTACATCAAATTGTGTGTTACCAATGGATCATTGATGTCGACCAATCTGAAGAAAAAAAAACGTTAAAACTTATTTGGAAGTGTAGTGTGGTAAAGATCGAATTGCATATAAGTTGAACAAAAAAATGGTTGTATGTGGGAGATGACGTCAATTTGGAATACGAAAAAATTGAAAATAAAAATACGAAGAAACAAAAAAGACCTACACCCCTTATTTGGAAGATAAAAGGTTGGAGAAAGAAAGAAGCTCCAAGAAAGACGAAAATAACTTAACTTTTCTTAGATTGAAAGAGTGAAGAACTCTAAGAACGGATGACCAATATTTTAACTTGAATACAAAGTTCCCTCATTTCAATCTCCATTGAATGCAATTGTGATTGACAATGTTGGCAGCAAGCGATGGTAATTTGTGAAAGATTTAATAAAATATTTTATAATATATGTTAAATATTTTATACACAAATGATATCTTGTTTGCCAAAATATATTTTTATTTAAAATGAGTTATTTCATCATTCTTTTATGGGTGTTGGATTTGACTTATTTTATTAAAGATTTAATTATGTTTTTTTAAATTATTTAATAGATTAAATAATTCAATTAAATCAAGCACATTTTGGAAATAGAATAATTATCTTTCCTTCCAAAATTTGAAATTAGACACTGATTTAAAGTGAAAAAAAAATATTATTTTAATAAGTATATAAAATGTAGATATTATCTACAATTTCCCTTCAATGTGGTTGACGCCATTGTTTTATTTTCAATTCATTTTTTATTTTATGTTTCCAACTTTAGTTTTAAATTCAAACTTAATATGAGTTTTAGCATATTTTATTAATTTTGAAGAATTTACCGCCTACTTAAATACTATTTTCACTTTTGAAATTAATTTTTAATTAAAATAGGGAGAAATTAAGCACAATAAATTCAACTAAACAAATTTCCTCCCACCTAATTCATGTTTGTCCTGAAGTATGTCTTAACTTAACATATCAACTCTTTTTTTTCTACTCTCTTTTCATCTCTCCCGATATTAAAGAATATGAATAAAGTCAATCAAAATCAAATGCAACAAGACTTAACATCCTCACATGATTTCACTCAATACTCTCAAAATATTTAGGGTATTTTTTTGCTCAAAATCAAATTGTAGCATGTTATTACCATAGGCTTGCAAGTGAATCAAATCTCCACCAATATAGATGAATTGAATGCAAAAATCAAATGGACTTCACAAGAGTTGTAATGGGGCTTATGTAATGGTAGGATAAAAGGAAAATTTAGGTGTTTTTAATCATGTCTAAGAGCTAATCTTGCATAATAGCAATGTCAAATAACAAACACAAAACATGCTATCCAACTTAAAACTTTATTCCCATACTTCATTCTTGCACTAGGAACCTTGGAAAAACCATAATAATTCTTTCTTTTGTTTTGGGCAAACTTTTCTCCGAAATTTGTATTTTTTTTTTTCTTTTAACAGCATATTTAAAAGGCAATTTTTTTTCTTCTTTTTTCCTTTTTTTAATTTTTAACTTTTCATCACTTTTAACTTTTTTTTTCTTCTTTCAACCATTAACTACCATACAACATTTTTCTCTTATCTCGACATAGGTACAACGGTTGAGGCTAACAAATGAGATGAGATGGTCTAAGGTTAAATATGATGTGTTATTATTAAGAAAGAAAAGGAAAATAAGCTCAAAATGGCTAACTAATGGGAAAAATTCAAAGTTTGAAAATTTTTAAAATGTAAAAAATGATTAATCCCAATTGCCTTTATCATATTAAGGCATCAATACAAAAATATGGTCTCAAAATGCATTCACAAGCAAGTTCTAGAATAAACACACTAAGTTTGATATCACTCAACAAGAAATAAATCGAGCAAAATATAATGTGTTGCTTATAGGCTCAAAAGCTCACTGAAGTGGGTAATTTGCATTAAGTTGCACATTTTCAATCAATAAATCAATGAGACACCATCATAAAAATTTAAGAAAAATCTCTAATCATGCTCATCCTTTTCATGTTTTAGAACTCAAACTAAAATGCATTCTTAACTTACATGATATTCAAAGATATCAACAAAGAATCAAAGTTTCAAAAGAAAAATCAATATGTATGAATTAAAGCATGAAAAATTTGATCTAACCCCCACACCTAAACTATACATTGTCCCTAATGTACAATTTAAGCATAATATTCACACAAAAAAAAACACAATTAAAAGATAAGGAAATTGAACTTCATGGATTTGTGAACAACTTGGACTAGATAGTTTTTGCTGCTAAGAGAGTCGGTGGTCATACTTTCTTTGAAAATGAACACCCTATACAAAAGAAATATGAGAAAATACAAAAAAAAAAAAAAAAAAACAAACAAAGAAAAAAAAAGAAACAAAAAACAAGAAAAAGACTAAAATAATGAAAATAAAAATGTAGGAAAATATTGGGTTGCCTCCCAATAAGCACAACCATTTAACTGTTGTTCTCCATCAGTTCCTTTTTGCCTGAATCGATGTAGTCTATTAAGTCTAGCAGACTTTCTTGCTTCTCAAAGGCACTAGTCAAATAATTTTTTTGTTAGTTTTGAAATAAGAACCATTGAAATTAAATGACAAGAAATAAAACTCAGTCGGTTCATAAGAATAAGAAAATGCAATATCAACTTTAGGAATATTTTCTGAAAATAAAATAAAGCTAGACTTTCAGCCTCACACTTTCTCACATGAATGTCCTTTTCACTTATATGCTCATTTTCTTCTATCTCACATACTTTATTTTGATATGGCTTCAAATTTTTCAACTCATCTTCACTATCAAAAAATTTTATCTCGAAATTTCCTATTTCAATGGTATCAACAAATTATTGTTGCTCTTATAGAATCTCTAATTTCAGCACAAAATTGGTCATTTGAGCAATCTGGTTACCCAAACTTTTCATACTGGCTTTGATTTCTTGATGAAATTGAATTTGATTTTTCATTAGAAATTGAAGCTAATCACTACTAGAAAAAGCACATTCCATGACTATAATTTATAGTCATGAACACCTTTCATGACTAAAATCAAGAGTCATTATATCCGCTGTCACGTAAGGTTCAACCATGACACTATAGTAAAAGTGTCATGATAGAATCAATTATGACACTATATTAGAGTCATAGATGAACCACTAATGACACATATATAGAGTCATTGATGAATTAATAACGACAATTTTCAAGTTTCATCGTAGAACTAGTTATGACATTTTATCATAGTCACGTTTGATCTATTAATGACACATATATAGTCATGATTGAGTCATTTATGACATTTTATTTTAGTCATGGTTGAACCATTAATGACAAACATATATAGTCATTGAAGGAATATTAATGACATGTTAATATTGTCATTATAGCTAGCTTATATATTGACATTTTTTTATAGTCATCAATTTATGTGATATGACTATTTATTTATATCAATTTATTAGTTTTCATGTCACTTTGTTTGATGTCTATTTACAACTGTTTTTGTTTGTGTATTTACCTGTCAAGAAATATTTATAATATGCATCCCACAAATCTTATTCAACAAATATTATTTGATATATGACTAAATAATTTGAAAAAAATCAATATCAATAAATTTTATAATTCTTAAAATGTCTACACGAAGTTTGAAAACTAAAAGTTTACAATATAACAAAGAAGCATAGTCTGCTATCCCTTGTGCAAAGTATACGTGATTTGACAATTTGCACGATAATCTGTAGATGCAAATGATTCTTCACCTTGAACAAAGTACCTGCACATTGTAGTAATAAAGGTTTGAAATAAAAGTTGCACTAGAGAATATAAATATTAATAATATATTTATCATTTATATCAAATAGCAACTGTCCATTTATTCCAAACACTAAACTTAAGTTGGAGATCCTTGTGAACCTTGTATAAATAATATCTCACAAGTAAATGATTCTTCTGAAGAAAAATCACTAACAGAGATTAGCCTAGAGTAGTATCACCCTATTCTGAACAAGCAAATGTTTTCTAAAGTCCATTTCTAAAAATTTGGTCATTAGATAAATGGATAAAGACCAAAATTGAGCAAAGATAGAATACAAACTAACAAAATGTCAAATTATGTTTTCTATTTTAAGATAAATATAGGTTAAAATTGTAACGATGCATGTGATAATTTGTAAAGTAATAGCCATCTATGGGTGATGTTTGTTCTGAATATCAAATTAAATGAATGAAAGAGTTAGTTATATGGGTCATGATTACCATTTAGACATTCACAATATAATAAGTTAATATATTTTCATTTTTATATAAATAATGGAAATCTCAAGCATAATCAATGCTTCTTGGTCCAACAACCACAAACTATTGGTTTCTAAAACAGAGTATGTAAATTAGAACTTTGATAGCCAGAGCTATGAACTTATCAAAAGGGTCCTTTATACCAAAACCAAACCTTAAACCTTAAACCTTAATTCATAAATGTTAAAACTACGTAAAAAAACTTCCAAGAGTTAGAATTCAGATTTTCAACATTTAACTAAGTCTCATAGTAGCAGTTTGAAATTTGTTGGAATTTACCTGATGCAAACTTAAAGATAGATGAGTAATCTAACCTCGTTAAGAGTTTTTCGTGTTTTGATTGCCAAAACTGTTGTAGTTGGGACTAAAACTTTAGTTACATGGACTAAAACTTCATGCAATATACAATGCAATCTTAAGTTGAAGCTATCTCATAATTAAAATTTGAAACTCAACTAATTTGTAGAAAAAAGAGGATTGATATTAGCATTACACATAAAACATATTAAAAAACAATGCAATAAAAAAATTAATATGTTATATCATACCTCGCAAAAATTTTTGAAAAATGTCGGATGTGCATCAATAGTGCTCTCCATCTAAATCAACCCAAAAAAGAGCTTATTAGCCATTTTCTTTAGTCAGCTCATCACAAAAGAAATGAGTTCAAACTGAACTAATGGCACTAGCTCTCTACACAACAAGCTCTAAACCCTAAGCAAGAGAGAAAAAATAACACAGAATACAAATCGAAAAGAAAAACAGAGGAAGAGAACTCAAGTATAAATTGTACACCTTTTAATGACTCTAAACAAAGCCCTATAAACCAAAGAAAAAGAATACCGTGCAACTACCAGTAAGAAAGTACTCAAAAGAGTTGTACTCAAGAGCAAAGTTGTAAGAGGTTGGTGCGAACAACTCACCGAACGAGGATAAGGAGAGAAAGGGTTCGAAAGAAATCAAAACTTGGAAAAATAGAAGAAAAAGAAATGTTTACCCTTCTTGGCTACATAACTCTTAACAAGAAGTGAAGAAAAGATAAGAAGAAGCACAAAAAGAAAAATTGGATTCAAAATATTAAAAGATAAGAAATTCACCTTAATCCAAAGAAAATATGAGTTATTAGTGTTGATCATACTCATGCAAAATATGAAGACAAAGATTGATCGAGGACAACCACACCACCAAAGCCTCTAAGAAGATTTTACCGCACCCACATGCCACCAAACTATAGAGAATTCACTAGAATAAAACACAATGTAGAGATTTGAAAACCGCATATACTGAAACTGCAATTGAAGGACCAAAGATCATTGCGAGCTTCAAGGCAAGTGATCGTGAAAATGCCGTAACCTACTAATAGAACTATAATTATATAGAATAAAAGTAGCATTCCCGTAAACTAAACCAATCATGATAAGTAAAACTTGCAAAGAATAAACACAAGAGATTTTGGATGAATACAAGTATAAAAAAATAAAATAAAATAAAAAGAGTTTTTGTACACCCTCTTGTAAAAAATTACCAATTTTATTGAGCTTGGTATGAAAAATTGGCCTATTGTGATTCTCGACATATCATAAATTAGTGGAGTGAAACCTAAATAGATTTAATGGAAAAAAAACATCTAAGCAGGGACACAATGAAGTATCCAATTGAGGAAAATAGATGAATCAATGTATCTTGTATTTCTAGTCTTTTGTTTTGTTTATTAATTTATATTGATTTTTTAGTACTTCTCATAAAAATAGATTAACTGGATGAGATAAAGAATAATTTTAAGTGGGGTTGAGATCTCCATCTAATATGAAATTTGTGTAATTGGTAATTTAAGGGGAAAAGTTTAGCTCCTTTGAAGAAAAAAACATTATTATCATTGAAATTTAAGTGAAGTTGCATTATCTTACTAAATTCCAACTCTTTTTTTTTTTTTTTTTTTTTTTAATTTAATAAGCACTTAACACACACCACTTGCAAAGTCTCCTCATACACCCATGATTCTAACCTCATCTTGAATCCAATCTAACAAAGTCAAAATAGAAAAGAAAAATGCAAGGAAAATGGAGAAAAACAACAAAGAAGTTTACAACAATAAAATAAAATATAGATTAGTATAGCATGGAAATAGAAATTCTAATGAGAGAAACAAAAATTCTAACAGGATTTTTTTATTCCTAGTAGATGAAGCAAAGAAATAGAAATTGAGAGTAAAAATATAGATTAGTATAGCATGAAAATAGGCATCATACAAATGTTAAGTTGAGTACCCTAAAACTAGCTACAAATTGTAAACTTCTTATGAGAGAAACAAAAATCGTAAGAAGATAATGAGAGAAACACAAATCTAAATTGCAAAAAGAAGACAATCAAGATCGAGCACTATTGAGAGAAATCGCACCTCTTATGTAGTCGAAGAAATTCATCATGCCCTAGAAATTCAAGAAAGATGGAGAACGCCCTAGAACCACAAATCGCAGCCTAAAGCGCGTTTTCACGGAGTTTCGGCGTCTGAACGAAATAGAAGCAACATAAAATGTGAGAAAACAAAAGGAACAAATTTACAAAGGTGATTGTGTAATTTTTGGGATCATAATAGTGCTCAACTACTTGATATTAGAGAGCTGGTTGAACTTAGGAAAGTAGGTAGCCCTGATATTAAAAAGTTGGGCAAAAAGCCTGTGGTTATTACTTACAAAGGTGACGATAAGCCTGGTTTCTTGAAGAAGCTTGCTTTGAAGTTCAAGGAGCCACAAAATACCACATTGTTCATCTTGGACAAGTAAGACTTTGAACTAGAGTTAGCAAATGACCAATTTAGCCTATTGCCCTGTTTGATGGTTTGTAAAAGTTAACTATATAAACTACCAGTGTTAATTGTTAAAACAATGACAGGACTAATAGGTACCATCTAGCTATACTAAATCACTAAGTTGAAGATATTTCAATTTTGTTCTTTTTGTTCACAAATCAATTAAGATGCATTTACCCTCCAATTTTGTTTGTGAAGTCAAACAGATATCAAAATATTTAAGTTTGGAAAGTGAAAGCAAGAATGTATATTAAAGTTTTCTATGGAAATTTGAAACCATCTGGTAGTCTACAATCATGGTTATTATGACTGCTAATGTTTGATAATGATCCGCTTAAGTTTTGCTGGAAGACAGATATGATGGGAACTCTGAACTCGTCGCAGAGTTGATCGTTGTAAATGGATTCAAAGCTACTTTTGCAATTAAAGATGGTGCAGAAGGACCTCGTGGATGGACGGTTACACCCATATTCTTCTTTTTCTCCAAATTTATATTCAAGGATTTTTTTTTTCAGTGTGTTTATGTAAATTTTCATTTTGATCTGTGTCTTGTGCGAGAATAGTGGTCTTCCTTGGTTAACACCAAAGTCACCTTTGAGTTTTAGCGATCTAACAGATGCTATTGCTGGTGTGTTTGGAGTATGCATCTCTATTTCAATTTATTTATTTTCTCTGTTTTTTAAATAGCAATGCTTTAATTTATAAGAAAACATTCATTTTTCCCATTTGGTGTTATCTTTCTGGTGGTTTGTGTTGGCTAAAAATTATGGGTTGTCTGTAAGATTCTTGATTGAAATTTATGTGTAGGAGGATTCTGAAGGTTTCCCTGCTGTTGCTACTGTGCAATATGTTGATTGTGTGATGGATACAATGGAAAAACAAACAAACAACAATATTTGAGAATATAAAGAAGTTTATGTTGATTGCTGTTGCTACTGTGTAAAATAAATTAGGATTCTGCTAACTCAACTCATTTTATAATAGGGAGGAATCGAAAGGAACGGTTAAAAATGGAAAGAAATCAAAAGAAAATCAAAATACCATTGAACCCTAGCGATGGTGGTTGACGACGACGGTCATGGTTCAATGCTCCATGGTGGTTACACTTTTAGCGGCTGATTGAAGACTTTCATGGAGGCTTCAATTTTGCAAAAGAAGGAGAAGGAAAATGAGGCTGATCGGGCGTGAAGGGAAATGAATAACCCTAGAAAAAACTTAAGTGCAAAGAGGGAAAACAAAATTGCATTCATGACTCTAAATAATAATCATAATTTTGTTAAAATTCTAAATGAAAATTTTCTTCCGCTTTTATGCTTTTAATGACTCTAATTTTTTTTATTCTCCTAAAATTGCATTTTTAGAAGTGTCATTGAAGGTGGTTTTTTTAGTAGTGAATTTTCCAATTTTAATTGAAGAATCTCTTGTTGAAAATGAAGATTATTCTGTTGCATTTGAAGATTACAGTCAGCTAAAGTTTTCAACATATCATCTAAAGACATACATGAATTTGAAGTATGAGTTTCTATTGGAGTTTGAGATGGTCTTGTAAAGTCCTCAAAGTATTCCCTTCGTTGTTCTCCTTGATTTCTATATCCAAACTTTTGGTGATCACTTCAACCATGATTGTAATCATCATAATAAGGGTTGTAACCTATTTGATAATGATTATGCATTTCTCCAATTGTGTTGTCTGGTCTGAAATTTTGTGCATTCTCTCTGCATCTATTTGACGAACCAAAGTAATTAAACTAGAGAACAACTCCATAATTTCTAGTCAAATATATTGTTGAAAATTTTCAGCCATATTTTTTTTTTCAATTATTTCAAATAAAAAAGAAACTAAAAACAAATATAAAACAAGGGAAATTGTAGGAAATTGTAGT
The DNA here is from genome assembly GCA_036507275.1 of Sicyos edulis. Classification (NCBI taxonomy): domain Eukaryota; kingdom Viridiplantae; phylum Streptophyta; class Magnoliopsida; order Cucurbitales; family Cucurbitaceae; genus Sicyos; species Sicyos edulis. The sequence continues at coordinate 42,362,567 of CM071847.1, read as the reverse complement.
AACTAGACCACATTGGAAAAATATTTACAAATTTAGATGTCTAAGTTTTTTTTTTTGCAAAGTTAATTTTTTTATAAAAAATTGTAATTATTAATTTTTCCTTAATACCATTTTACCATTTCTCATATTTAATATTAAAATTTCGAATTAAATGCCCCATTTTGCATACTTCCCATCCTTTTAAAACATATCATATATAATTGTCAACTCTTTTAATGCAATGAGATTTAATTTATTTTCTCATTTATCTCTTATCTTTCTTCCTATACCATTTTCATTTCAATTTTCTTCTTCCATTCTTCATTCCTCCATTTTTCGTTTCTTCAGCTTCATTCAATCTTTCTTTTCACATTTCGGCCACCACGTAAATTGTCGTCGACCACAAAGTTTCGATCGGACGGTATAACCATACGTCTTTAGTCATCTCTTGTCAATAATTTTTCGTTTTTCACCGTATTTGTATTACGTTTTTGTTCCTTATTCATCACCATTAGTAGGTTACTGTTCGTTCCAGTATAATCGTGATTCGATATGTCTCAGATGGTTTAGTATAGTATGTTTTATTCCTATTCTATTATTTATGTACATTTAACTCATTTAAATTCAAGTATTTAGAATGTCAAAAATCATGTTTAGAAATGAAGTAAAATTATATGTAAAACAATAGTTTCTCTGTACTTTGATTTCCATATCCTAGTATAATTGACTGTATACACATCTACAAAACTGTACAATTGAGTATATACTGTATGTTCATACAGTATTTTCAGGTTAGATATATTGTACATCTTCTCCTTATAGGTTCATCAATCATTCCATTTGTATAATACCATTAATACTGTTGTTTGCCATGTAGAGTATGATATGTTTTACTCCTACTTTGTTATTTCTCTACATTTAATTTATTTATATTTCAGTATTTAGAATGTAAAAAATCATGTTTAGAAATGCAGTAAAATCATATGTAGAACAGTAGTTTCTTCGTACTTTGATTTCCATATCCTAGTATAATTGACTGTATACACATCTACAAAACTGTAGAATTGAGTATATACCGTATGTTCATACGGTGTTTTTAGGTTAGTTATATTGTACATCTTCTCCTTATAGGTTTATCAATAATTCCATTTGTATAATACTATTAATACTGTTGTTTGCCATGTAGAGTTTGATATGTTTTACTCCTACTCTGTCATTTCTCTACATTTAATTTATTTATATTTCAGTCTTTAGAATGTAAAAAATCATGTTTAGAAATGAAATCAAATCATATGTAGAATAGTAGTTTTTTCGTACTTTGATTCCCATATTCTGGTTTAATTGACTATATACACATATCTACAAAACTGTATAATTGAGTATATATCGTATGTTCATACTGTGTTCTTAGGTTAGTTATACTGTACATCTTCTCCTTATATGTTCATCAATCATTCCATTTGTATAATACCATTAATACAGTAGTTTGTCATGTACTGTTATATTACTGTATAAACTATACAAAACTCTATATATTTTATTATTTTAGTATACGTATTGTATAACTTACACGGTACATTTATGATTTATTATTTATTTTATTCATGTCTAATACATTTTTTGTACTCATATTACTGTTTATTACATTTCTATTATGTAATACGGTATTGTTTATATTCATGTATATTATACGACTTATAATATAAGACAGTACTGTTTGAACATTTTTGTAATACTATACAACTTTTTCTTATAGGTTAAACAAGCATCTTAATCCCTATTGGACGTAGTGGTCAGTGGGATAAAAATGAAGATGTACCATAATCATGAACTAGCTGAAACGTTGTATAAAAATTGAGGAATGCATTCACCCAATGATGATTTTACATTACAGTCTTTTTTTATGCCGAACATTTTCGGTTTCAATTTTGTTACCCTGAGACCTTTTTTATTTACTACTGATCTCATTTTAGATAGTAATTTTGTGTGAAGTTGCTCCAACAGTATGAGTCTCTATAAATTCACAAATATTACGTATGTTATTTCTAAACGTTTTACTATACGGTATTGTACATTAAAAAAGTTATACATTTAAAATTACTTGTTCGTTGTCGCAAACATATTAAATCACACTACAAGTATCCATATCAGCAAATTAAACATTTTTTTAAAAAAAACATAAAGTTTTAAGATACAGTATAATACATGATATATTATGGGTGTACCGTATATACCAAGTTATTTAAGTACTGTGTGTTTATCAAATGGGTTCTGATTTCAATCAACAAAATTGAACGTTCAACAACTCATACGGTCTATTTATGAACAAAATTACCAGAATTAAATAACATGTAAATGACTAACTATACTGTACATGCACATTACTAACCATATTGTATGTAAATGACAACTCTACCTCTAAGAATATATTGTCGTCACTTTCGTTAAGCAATTAATGCACCAGAAATTGACAATTTCTGGTTTTCCATAATTAATGCATCCTAAATGGTCGGTTTCTAGTATTCCACAATTAATGCACCCTAAATTGGCAGTTTCAAGTTTGGAATGTGAGATGAATTTTCTTTTTTAAAATTTCCTTTCCCAAATGAAAAACCAATAAATTAAGGGTATTGTTGTAATTCGTTATTTTCGTAATTTATAAGATATTAAAATAAATTCTAATTTTACTAATATTTTTTAAGATGCCTATATTTGCAAATACTTATCAAATATGATCTATTTATGAAAAAAGTCTATAAAGCAATGGGAAACTAAATTAAGCTCTCCAAAAACATCACCAAATTTGGGTAGAAATAGTGGAACACGTTGAATCCCAAAGGAGCCAAGAATTAGTTTCTCAATGTTAAAAACAAATAAAAATGAGGGTTTTGATATTTTGAATGAAATTCTAACTAAAGCAATAAAAATAAATAATTCAAAAAATTTTAACAAAAACTTCTAATTCAAGTGTTTAGTTTAATCCACGCTCCCAAAATTATTTAAATTTCTTAAATTCAAGGAATTAGTCTACCTACATGGAAAATGCACAATAGATAATTGTTCTTACCCAACATCAAAACCAAATCTTATTATTCAATCAATTGAGCACGATAATTTCCATATTAATTAAATAATCACATTAAAATTATTGAGAACGACTAAACTAAAACTAATTAACCGACACGACTACAAATTAATTAATTTTGTTTATTTTTTTCCCTCGGTTCTATCATAAAAACTATGTAATTTGGAAAAACAACAATTACACACATGAGCTAATCCTTTGCTACAATTTACAATCATTCGAAACAATAACTTATCACAAAATCAAGTATAGCACGGATCAATTGACAACAAATTAAGGCATTAATTCAATTTGCTAATTATGAATAAAAACAAGAAAGAAATAATATTTGAATTACAAGAAAATATCTATTAGGTCCAAAATCTCACAAAACTACATCCGAATTAAAACTAACCTTGAATTAGAGTAAACCTAACGTGAAAGAGAAAAGAAAAAAAAAGAAGAATTTTAAAATCAAGTTATACAACTACTTATTTTCGTCTCCACTTGCGGCTGCTACTCTCCTTGAGTTGATGTCCCCTACAATATATATAGAATGAAAAAAGGTTTTAAATGTGTAATTGGGCTGATATATAGTTTCCTTTTTAAATAATGTGCTGACACAATTATTTTATTTTCAATTCATTTTTTATTTTATGTTTTCAACTTTAGTTATAAATTCAAACTTAATATGATTTATATGCATATTTAGTTAATTTTTGAGGAATTTACGGCCTAATTTTAATTTAATACTATTTTCACTTTTTAACTCAATGTTTAATTAAAATAGGGAGAAATTAGGCATAATAAATTAAACTAAGACCTATGAATAATCTACGGAATTTGCGCTGTATAGCAACTTTTTTACCACAGTTTACAATTATAACACATTTTTAAAAATAATTCTTTTATAGTAAATTCTGCCATTTTTTAAAAAGAAATTATTTACCTTTTTTATAGAAAACTTTGATAGAATCTATCATTCTCTAGTGATGGAAGTCTATAAATTTTATCAGTGATTGATTCTATCGGTTCTTATTGATAGACTCTTAATAGAATCTGATTGAAGTCTATCCATTTACTTTATTTATTAGTAATTGATTCTATCACCCTTTATCGATAGAATCTATCAATATGAAGTCTATCAATTTACAATTTTTGCTATATGGGTAAATATTTTCATTATTGTGTTATTCATGTAATATTTTATCCATTTTGTAATATACATGCAAAAGTCCCAATAATCTACACACATTTTCCAAGAATGATAATTGCAAAAACTATTTAAAGGTCAATTTACACGCATTTGCTATACCTTTCAAATAATTCCAAGAGAATTTATCATCAGCAGCACATTTTACCTTTTGTATTACATTTACAGCACAATTTCTAAAATAATTTCATTTATGTCATATTAATTTCTATCAGCGATAAAACTCAACTAGTGATAGAACTCAATTTGAAATTCTATCGCTAGTAGAAAATTTAAGCAGTGATAGAAAAAGTTTTTCATTGATTGAATTCTATCACTAATAGAATTCTGTTAGTCATAGAATTCAATTTAAATTTTTTGATACAAATGAATTAGTTTTGATGTTATGCTGTAGATGAAAATATTTTGTCTTTTTTTGTTATACATGCAAAATCCCCTAATTCGAATGACTTAATTATTTGTTGGGATGCAAACAAAGTATTTCACATTGTTCAGATAAAGGGAAGATTATACATATATAAGTGATGGAAATTATCTCAACTGATCTGAGACCTTTTGTGTGAAACCAAAACTAAAGTCATGAGCGTGTATGTCCAAAGTGGATAATATCATACAAATATGGAGATTTGGTTGAGGTTGTCATTCTTATTAATTGGTATGAGAGCCTTGCCCCAAACAAAATCATGTCGGTAGAAAACGCTCAAGTGTAGGAAAAAGTGGTTTGAAGCTTTAAAACAATAATTTGTGGTAGCTCTATCAGATTGGAGGTATAGTCTCATGAGAAAGAAGTTTGGACATGATGCGAGCTAGAAAAATTGACGACCGGTGTTTTCTCAAGAAAATAGAAGTTAGTCGAACATAATATATAGTCATTGCAAAAATCTATTCTATGGTGGTCAAGATGGATTGACTATTTGAAGGGAGGCTCGACGTACACGCATCAGTTTAATGCTTAGTCATTCTGTGATAGGGTTTAATGAGAGTGTAACGACCCGACCCGAATGGGGTTCTAAATAGGCCGTCACCTCAATGCATGCATTCAAATCTACAGAAAATTTGCAAGATGGTGTTTGGATTCTAAGTAAAAACTAAAACATGAAAACATCCATTTAAAAATCAACATAAATTCCTGAAACCTGTCCCTGTTTCCAAGCACCTATTCCAAGACAAATACATTTCCAAACATACTCTGATCAGAGATTTATTTAAAACATACAAACTTTACAACAATGCTAGAATCCGGAATACATTCAGAAAACACCCTAGGGCTCCGTGCCCAACTACATGCATTCAGAGGACATTTAAATCATAAACATAAATCTCAGAGTTGAACAACGGGTTTCCATGATCACGCCCTCCTCCACCCATCCTGCCTCGCGCCATAGTTTCCTGAAAGATAAGTAAGGGTGAGTAACGAATTACTCAGTAAGAATTCCCAACCGGGGTACAATACGATATACATGGTCATCTAGCAGAGAGATATGCAAGCTATGAATATAAACACAGATAGAGCACATAGCTTAGCCCACACTTGGGCCTCGGATGCCAACTCAGGGTCTTAGTCCGGAAAATAACTCACCACACAACACATCACACAAGTCGCCTATACGAGAAACAAGTCCGGCCTCGGCTGTCTCTGTCGGCGAAAAGGTACACGGCTCACAATCCCGAGGAGCTCTCCGATCGTGCGCCAGAATGAGCGTAAGCATGCACCGCGTGCTACTGCGCAGACTATGGGGTTCCCGAGTCTGAAGGCAAGCTGCCCATATCCAGTCACCACGCCTAACTAAATCTTTGGATCGGTGTCACTGACATAGGGGTGTGAGACCTGGACACGTAAACTATGTCAGCCTGAACCACCGCACCTGGGGCCAAGAAACGGTCGTGGTAGGCTTACACCAGGAAGCCGTCCTTGCCTTAACAGGTGGCAATCAGGGGCTACTGCCAAACATGCTGAGGACATGCCGGCTGCCGGGGACGAGGCAATGCCAAGTCATCATCCCGACCGTTGGGGCATTAACAACTGCCTCCCTCACCCAAGATTGCAGGGCCTACCGCTTGGGTTAGCTAATCCCTCACGGGGTCCAGGGACGGAATGACTTGCTCGACGTCCCTGCCATGGATGCAAGGTTCTTTATGCATCAGGCCCGGATGATGCTATCTACCTGCAATTCTAACTCCTTCTAGCAAACAACAAACAATTCCATAAAATCCAATACGTGCTAAAAAGAATACAACGAGCCTAGCATGATACTACGAAGCAAGGAATGTGATCGAGAGCATGCGAGAAAGGAACAACCTAGCATGGATTAACATGAGAATTAACCAGGAAAGTCATGCTAATCGGGAATTCATATTAGAGCACTTATCACCAAACATGTCAATAAACACAAACAAGCATACAATCAGCAATCGCATAATATATCGCAGGGTCCACACAACTCCGGTAAGAAATCCTTACCCGCCGGAGACCTCTAAACACAAGAAACCTAAGCTGCGATCGAACCCGAGCTAGCTAGCGAGAACCTAACAAAAAACAACAATAATTACAATCAAAAGGCCCAAAATAATAAAACAAACAGGGGCTCACTTCGGGAGCACTCACGAGGCACGATCGACACGCGAACGGGCAGGCCGCTTTTGCTAGGGCTAGCGGCACGGTGGCGCGCAAGCCGGGCGCTGGGCGCAGGGTCGGGCGCTGGGCGCGGGCGCGATCAAAGGCGCGCTTGCTGCTGACCTGGGCACGCACGCCATGAACCACGGCGCGCGAAGCGTGGCGGCGCGAGACACGGCGAGCGGCCGCTGCGCTGCTTATGCCGGGCGCGTCTGGCTCGGCCGATCCGGTCACGACGAGGATCGCTTTCGGGCGGTAGGCGCGGCGGCGCGTCGATCTGGGGGCCGCGACGGCGAGCGAAGCCGCTTCCTCGGTCGGACTCAGGCTCGACGATCGGGCGCGCGAGGACACGCGACGAGGGCGCGAACGCGCGATCTGGCTGGGCTTGGCACAGGACGACGCGCTCGAGGTGGGGTGGCGACACGAGTGGGGGCGATGGCGCGACGAGCGAGGGGCGACGGGATGGCGACTGTCGGCGCAGGGGCGAGCCGCCGGCGCGCGCGGCGGGGGCTCTCGCACAGGGCGAGCGCGGGCTACTCTGGCTGGGGCTCGGGGAGAGAGAGAGAGAGAGAGAGAGAGAGAGAGAGAGAGAGAAGGAGAGAGAAAGTTGTGGATTTGGGGAAAAATAAAAGAAAAAGAAAATAAAAAGGAAAATGGGAAAAATAAAAGGGAAAAATGGGATTTTAATTCCATTTTCCATCCTTATCCACTTAAAACCTCAAAATCCCATTTCCCGGCTTCCTCCTTCGAGACCCGACCGAAGAAATCCTTTCCAATCAATAAATCTCACTAAACCAACTCCCAAATCAACACCAAGGGGCCGGGCTCGAATCCCAAAGGAAGCACACAACCAACCATCACTTTGCAAAAATCCCAAATCACAACCGAACTTCCAAACAACTAGCCCAAACTTCTCGGGACTCGCAGTCCAACCCAAACAAGCCACGGCAAAGGCAGGAGCCACCTCGAAGCCCTGAAAATCCATAAATCCTGCCCGAAGAGCCAAAGGACCAAAATACCCCCAAGGGTCAAAACCGCTCTAACGACCCAACCAACAACCGAAACTTGACCCGAAGGCACCTCGAAAACTGGGATAGAAAAGCGGGTCATTTACAATACTCCCTCCTTTTAAGACTTTCGTCCTCGAAAGTCCTAAGACTAAACAGCTCGGAAAAAAGCCACTGAATCCAAACCAACCGAACTTCTCGGCTAAAACAACACCAACCTTCTTCGAAAACCAAACCCTCTTGGGTTCTCAAAGGCTCAAGGCCACAATGCCATCCAGACTGCGAAACACTGAACTCCGAAGGAAAACAAATGCGAAAAATCCTGACGGCAAACCACGCCCTCAACTCGCACCAACTCTCAAACGGTGCTACTCAAAGCAAACTCGAGGACTGGCCACAAGCTCTGAAATTCTACATCACGCACTGGCTAAACTCCTCTGGAAGCTCATAGCTGACAACAAAACAACCTCAACCCTACAACAAGCTGGCCAACAACTGAACCTCCTAGGTTCCAGAAAACCAAACGGCCTACTCTTACTTCACAAGAGACCAGCGAACCTCCAAAACTTGCCTACAGCCTTAACGAAATCCAAGCGAATCACCAACTGACGATTGATCCAAAAAGGCAAACTTCTCCAACTAGAACACGACCACAACGCTTAAGCAACCATCTAAGGAGAAAACGCCGAACCAAAGGCAAGGGGCACCATCCTGGTACACCAGACGGCTAACAACACTCACACCAGCTGAAACTTCAGCTACGGCCACCTTAAAAAGACAAGGGCCAAGCACAGACTCCACTCGGCCAAGCCAACAAACTAGAACTCCTCATCGGCCGAACGCAAACTTCCAAAGAAAACCTACCAGCATCTGGCCAAGGAGAACACTGCCAGGCAAGGAACAACCAACCTTCCTCTCAAAAATCTTAGGAAGCAAGGACTAAACCATCACGCAGCTCTCTGCGGCACAACACCTTGAGGAAAACAGCTCACAGCTTTACCAACCAAAGCCACGACACCTCTGTGCCAACCCACTCAAACGGCTCTGCTAACGCCAACTGCGAACGCACAATAACTAGGAACAAAGCCCGAGAAGGGCTTGCTCAGCGAAACTCAACCCAACTTATAACGAGCAACGCTCGCCTCCAAGCAACTACTCAACTCTTAAAATCCAACTGGCTACTTAGAGGACTTCTCCTTTAAGCTTTGGCCTAACTCAACTTCCAACCAGAAGCTCCACTCCCGAAACCTCACAAGGAAAACGGATGACGACAACCTCCAAGCTTACGGATCCTGAGCCACACGAATCCGCAAGACTACTTCGCAAGCTAACACTCGAGGCTGGCATCCAAGGAGCAACTCAACCACCACAGAGGCTAGGGAAAAAGGAAATCTTCAATCCCCAAAGAACCAACAACTTGCCAGAACAACTCAACTCTTACTGGCTGGCCTCTGCCCTTGCGGGAACAAACAACTCTTGCTTACTAACAACACAAAGCAGGGACCCTCTCATTTGGTGACCACGCGCTACTACTCGATCAACTACACAACTCGGAGCTAAGTCGACTCACGCCAAACGGGAAACGACTTCCCAAAGAAAACTCCAGAAGGGCAGCGAACTCCACACACGCTCGCTGACTTGCTCAAACCCAAGGCAACAACAACCAACTCTCTTGGAAGCAACACCCAAGAGAAAACTCAACCAATCGGACCACCAATCCGAAACTAACAGCACTTGCTCAACTGCCGAGGGAGGGGTCAACTCCCAAAACTTACTGACTAGGAACAAGACCTCAGGGCAACGCCCTCCAGCTAGAACAGAACTTGCTCTCGAAACAACAAACGAACCAAATCTTGGCCAAACACTCACAAGAGGCAGAACAACCTTTACTGCAGCCTCTAGAACACCATCCAAGAATCCGCTTAACTGGACAAACGACTACTTCCAAGCAGCCAACAAACTTTTCCTTCAAGCTAGCGCTTCCACCATCAACTCCAAGACCAAGGGAGTAACCTGACAACTCCCCGAAGGAAACGGCTCTTACTAGAAGACAACCAAGGGACCGAGAACTCCACCAACGCTCACTGACTTGCTCCACTAAAGCAACAGCATCTAAATCTCACGGGGCAACAACAGAGGCAACTCAACATCCTGGAAACAGGAAAACAACCAACAGGGCACAAACCACTCGCCCCACGAGCAAAACTAAACTCTAGCAACTCCAATCCACACCTTGGTCGACACCACACCGGAACCAATCCGGACTTTACTCCAAACAAACACTAGCTTGCCAGTCTACCAAGATTGCTAGCAACTCCACCGAGGCTACAAACTACACTCCTCCAGCTAGCCAACTGAAACTCACTAGCTGGGCCTAACTGAGCTCTAGAGAGGCTCTCCACAACCTAGGGTTCTTCGGCAACCCTCAACGCACACACTGCCAGCAACCGATCTAACAGACAACTGCCTGAACGAACAACTCCAACTCCTTGGGAACCTAGAGGACCCGAAACGCTACAGAATGCGTCATCCTCCTACTCAAAGCATCAGCCACAACAACTTCTACGCAAGGAAGGATCCGAACAACTCTCTTAGCCATGACGATCAGAAACCACGCGGCTTAGCTACCACATCGCTTCTTGTTCGGTTCCAATCGAACTCCAACCAACGATCACAAAAAGATCCGCCAACCAAGCTTAGGTCCAACCCAACAACACTTGCCTAAGCAACAACCTGATACCACGAGCACGGTATCTTTACCACCTCGACTAAAGCCTTGCAACAACCACCTGGAGTTCAACTTCTCCAGAAACTGAGCACTAGATCTCCAAAGCAAACCCTACATGGATCTCAAACTCTCGCCCACGGGCGAACCACACAAAACACACTTGTGTGCACAACTCTCAACCTTCCTTTAGAGATCCAAGACTAACAAGCGCTTTTCCAAAAAAAAGCAACGCTAACTCCTGGCAGAGATACAAACAATCCAAGGAACACCAAAAGTTCCATCTTCACACGATACTCGAAGCTGAGGCAACCTTGCTCTACCAAAGCATAATCATGCCAAACCATACTTACTTTGTACCAAGCTTCTACCAAGGGTGCTTACCCCTAAGGCATCCAAAACCTCTCGCAAGGCATCAGCTCATCTCGCCTCATAGGCATCCAAATTTCTCATCTCATGAGCATCCAACTCAGGGTCCCTCTGATGGACCAAACTCGCATCTATGATGCTCAACTCTCCTCAGATTAAGGCACTCGAAGGTAGTTGACCGCACTACCAACCACAAAGAAATCTCTTGGCCTTAACACTAGCGCGAGACTCACGTGCACCAACACTTACCAACTGCCAACCTACTGACTTACTCAACCTCCAGAAACACTGGGAAGAGGCTCTGGCTCCTCTCGAGCATCCTTTCGCTTGTAGTCCATCGACTACCACTGAACTAGCCCTCTGGCACGACCTAAACAGGTGCCACTGCCATAAACGGATCCAAGGCTAAAGGAGTGCACTAAACTCCGAACGGCATAGAACCATCTGCTATGCCCAAGCCAAACTCAAGCCTCAACCAGACTTAGTGCCAAAGCGGCACACCAACCAATGCACCTCAAGTGCCACTACTACCAAAACCACATCTTACTACCAATGGGGCCAACAAGGTCACAACCTCAAGTGACACGAACTCTGGCTAGGAATACAAGGGCTCCAACTCAAAAACCATGCCTATGGCATCTCATCAAACCGAAGGCTCACGACCTACACTAGCATCTCCACATGATGCTCAACAAAACTCTGGCCGGCTCTATCAACATGCAGCAGCTAGCTCCACTCCAGGAGCTCACCAAAGGAAGAGTGCTCAACTCTCCCACACATCTGAGGAAAACACAAACGGATCCAATCCGAGGAACATCGCTGCATTGCACCCTTAACTCTGAGGTTCCGCCATCTGGGTTGGAAACAACAACACTTTACAGGAGCACAAAAAAAATGCCTCAACAATCTCCTCGAAGGCTGCCAACTCTGCAGCTACTCACTGGGCAATCAAACAATCTGCTAAGGCTCAAGATCAACACTTGAGCTGCCCAGGATGGCCCACACGGGGACCTTCTCCACAAACATCCACATCAGCACAATCATAGCCAACTCCTCTCTTGGAGTGGCATTCCAAGGAAAAACACCTCCACCCTCTCACTAGGGGAAAACCAACAACAGGGCCACAGATGGCCTACGGGAGTCTAAGCTCTGCCTCCCACGGGGGCGATGTCCTAGGGCATCCGAATCAATCTGGATACCTCAACAAGCCACAACATACATCACACACTGCGGGAAGTTGGCATGATGGCTCTCTAAGCCCAAACCAACAACGAGTCAGAACCTGCTCGTCTCCGCTCCACAACACTACACAAGGCATACACTAGATGACAAGTATTGTAAATTCTTAACCCTTTTTCAACAACAAAAAGTAAACTTAGGCGTACCTGATGACTGTCGGAGTGCTGATGATCATGGAAAAACGACCTACAACAAAAGGTCAGTCTACAGAATCTATGACTCTGAGCTCTGATACCAACTGTAACGACCCGACCCGAATGGGGTTCTAAATAGGCCGTCACCTCAATGCATGCATTCAAATCTACAGAAAATTTGCAAGATGGTGTTTGGATTCTAAGTAAAAACTAAAACATGAAAACATCCATTTAAAAATCAACATAAATTCCTCGAAACTCATCCCTGTTTCCAAGCACTGCTCCAAGACAAATACATTTCCAAACATACTCTATTAAAGGTTTAATTAAAACCTTACAACTTTAAAAACATGCTAAGATTCCGAAATACATTTCAGAAAACACCCTAGGGCTCCGTGCCCAACTACATGCATTCAGAGGACATTTAAATCATAAACATAAATCTCGAGAGTTGAACAACGGGTTTCCATGATCACGCCTCCTCCTCCACCATCCCGCCTCGCGCCATGGTTTCTGAAAGATAAGTAAGGGTGAGTAACGAATTATTCAGTAAGAATCCCCAACCGGGGTACAATACGATATACATGGTCATCTAGCAGAGAGATATGCAAGCTATGAATATAAACACAGATAGAGCACATAGCTTAGCCCACACTTGGGCCTCGGATGCCAACTCAGGGTCTTAGTCCGGAAAATAACTCACCACACAACACATCACACAAGTCGCCCTATACGAGAAACAAGTCCGGCCTCACTGCCATCTCATCGTCGACGAAAGGTACACCGCTCACAATCCCGAGGAGCTCTCCAGTCGGCGCTGTAATGAGCGTAAGCATGCACCGCGTGCTACTGCAGACTATGGGGGGTTGCCAGGGTCTGAAGGCAAGCTGCCCATATCCAGTCACCACGCCTAACTAAATCTTTGGATCGGTGTCACTGACATAGGGGTGTGAGACCTGGACACGTAAACTATGTCAGCCTGAACCACCGCACCTGGGGCCAAGAAACGGTCGTGGTAGGCTTACACCAGGAAGCCGCCCTTGCCTAAACAGTGGCAATCGAGGGCTCTTGCCAAACATGCCGAGGATATGCCGTTTCTTTGGGGGCGAGGCAATGCCAAGTCATCATCCCGACCGTTAGGGCATTAACAACCGCCTCCTCACCCAAGATTGCGGGGCCTACCGCTTGGGTTAGCTAATCCTCACGGGGTCGGGGACGGAATGACTTGCTCGACGTCCCCGCCATGGATGCAAGGTTCTTTATGCATCGGGCCCGGATGATGCTATCTACCCGCAATTCTAACTCCCCTAGCAAAAGCGACAAACAATTCCATAAAATCCAATACGTGCTAAAAAGAATACAACGAGCCTAGCATGATACTACGAAGCAAGGAAGATCGAGCATGCGAGAAAGGAACAACCTAGCATGGATTAACATGAGAATTAACCAGGAAAGTCATGCTAATCGGGAATTCATATTAGAGCACTTATCACCAAACATGTCAATAAACACAAACAAGCATACAATCAAGAATCGCATAATATATCGCAGGTCCACACAACTCCGATAAGAAATCCTTACAGCCGGAGACCTCTAAACACAAGAAACCTAAGGCTGCGATCGAACCAGAGCTAGCTAGCGAGAACCTAACAAAACAACAATAATTACAATCAAAAGGCCCAAAATAATAAAACAAATAGGGCTCGGCTCGGGAGCACTCACGAGCAGGCACGGCGACACGCGAACGGGCCGGCCGCTCGGGCTAGGCGGCATTGGGCGTACTGGGCGCCGCCAGCATGAGCACGGGCAGTTGGGGCGCGCCGGCGCTGAGCGTCTGCGGCGTGGACACGGCGGCGGCGCGGGCGAAGCGGGCTGCCGCGCGCGCCGAGCTGGCGTCGCTCGGCCGATCCGGTCGCGACGAGGACTACTCGGGCACGGTACGGCGGCAGCGCCGATCCGAACGCGCGACGGGCGAGCGAAGCCGCTCTCCTACGGACTGGGCTCGACGATCCGGCGCGAGGACACGCGCGACGAGGCGCGCGGAACGCGCGATCTGGCTGGGCTCGGCAGACGACGCGCCGAGGCCGGAGTCGGGCGATGGGATGGCGATGGCGACTTTGCGCGGCGGCGGGCGGCGCGCGGCGCGCGGGGCTCGGCGGCGCAAGCAGCTACTCGGGCCAGGGGCCTGGGAGAGAGAGAGAGAGAGAGAGAGAGAGAGAGAGAGAGAGAGAGAGAGAGAGAGAGAGAGAGAGAGAGAGAGAGAGAGAAAGTTGTGGATTTGGGGAAAAATAAAAGAAAAAGAAAATAAAAAGGAAAATGGGAAAAATAAAAGGGAAAAATGGGATTTTAATTCCATTTTCCATCCTTATCCACTTAAAACCTCAAAATCCCATTTCCCGGCTTCCTCCTTCGAGACCCGACCGAAGCAATCCTTTCCAATCAATAAATCTCACAAAACCAACTCCCAAATCAACACCAAGGGCCCGGGCTCGAATCCCAAAGGAAGCACACAACCAACCATCACTTTGCAAAAATCCCAAATCACAACCGAACTTCCAAACAACTCGCCCAAACATCTCGGGACTCGCAGTCCAACCCAAACAAGCCACGACAAAGGCAGGAGCCACCTCGAAGTCCTGAAAATCCACAAATCCTGCCCGAAGAGCCAAAGGACCAAAATACCCCCAAGGGTCAAAACCGCTCTAACGACCCAACCAACAACCGAAACTTGACCCGAAGGCACCTCGAAAACTGGGATAGAAAACTGGGCTGTTACAGAGAGTGTCTATATAAACTCGAATTAAACCATAGCCGTATTATGACATAATCTTTGTATCTGTAAATTTTCATCTCTCTCAATAATATTGCTCTCCTCCTCTGCACGTGGACTAGCCAACACAACGTTGGTGAACCACTTAAATTCTGTGTGGTGTTTTTTCTTCGTCTTTCACGTTTATCGTTATTCGTTTTCATATTTTTGTTTATCGATTGTTGATTATAGATTTCATACAATCTTGGGTGTCGAATGCAGAAGACACTAGTAGAAATTCCACTATAGATGGCGGGTACAATCCCGCCATCAATGTCCCTGTCATCGTAAGGTTTCGGTGGCGGGCAGGGAAACGATGGTAGGCACGCCCGCTACCAATATTAACCAATACAAAGGCGGGCCTTGCCCGCCATTAAAACTTTTCAAAGGCGGGCATCCTTGCCCGCCATTAATATTGTTTTATGGTAGGATTTTATGCCCGCCACCATTAAATTTTTTTAAAAAACCCCCAACAAAAGTGGTCTCGAGTTTTTTTTTAAAAATGGTCAATTATCGGGTATTTGATGGTCAATCATCGGTTGTGCCTGCCATTAAAAGACATTATATTTATAAAAAAAAACAAAAAGATCAGAAAATTGCAGAGCCCGCCATTAAAAGACACTATAGCTATAATTTATCAAAAATGATATATATTGTGCTCGCCATTAAAAGTTATTATACTTTATAAAAAAAAAGGGAATATAGAGGCAGTCAATTCTAAACTTTCTAATAACTATCCAATCCCCTATTAAACTCTAGTTTTTAACGAAATCAATCACTCACGCACTAACTTTTATGGAATTCTAAGTTCTAAACATATATGCATGTGTTCTTAACGCAATAATAGATATGCACACGAAATTTTGGCAGCATGGCGGGGCAATAATGCGATCCCAAAAAATTTCACCTGTTATATAACAAAACTCTCCACTTGTATATGAACATAATGAAAAATCCAGTACACACCAAATGAGACTTTTGTCCTTCCAAAATCTATTAACATGCATCTAGTTATTCAATTAATGTTTAAACTACAACTAATTCATTCCTCCATACATAAACACTAATTTTGTATCATATGTCTACCTATGTACTCTGCCCATTCAACTCGTACCTCATCAATATCTGCTTTAGTGAATGTATTTGGGCCAGTCTTGAACTACAAAGTATTAAGACAAAAATAAAAACATCAAATTAGTATATGTTCTATATGATGATATTTAACATGTAAATAAAACTTATAAGTCTCAATACGTGCGTGGATGTGTTGTATATCATCTTCCGTATGAATATTTGGACGTAGAATCCACATACTATTGATCCAATTTGTTGAGGGCACTAGGGGAAAAAATAGTTAGATATACTTAGTAAACGATAATTGATCAGCATAAAAAAAAAGACTATAAACAAACGAATTTGATTTAACTTTACCTTCACCCATTTCCAATATAATTATTTCGGCCTCAAATTTTGTCTTAAATGCCAAACTAGGTAAGCACTATATTAATAATTCTAAACATTAGGATGATTAAATATAAATTCAAAGTCCAACGAGTTGAAAATGTACACCGTATGTTCCGCAAGAATGATGACGACCAAAATCCAACGGTGTCTATAGAAATTAATTAACCAATATTGAGTTTGATATAAACATAATCATAAGTATTAAAATTCCAAAATGTAGAACACATACCCAGTATTGAAGGGAAAAAAATATTCGCTGATTCATATCAACCAACGTGTTAAACTTAACAACTACACGCTCAACTCGTTCTTCTTGATTTTGTTTCGCCGAAACCATTGCAAAATCGCCACCGTCTACTAGTATGTAGTTAGCCAGTATCTCTTTATCACAAATTTCCCATATGTAACTGAAATAAAATATGGAAACGTTTTTTTGCATAGTTTGAGCTGTTATCATAACTCCTCTGTTTTGCACACTTCTAAGATCATCGCGTACGATTATGTTCATCTTGAAGCCATTTTTTATTTTTAGATTTAGTAGGCTTCACTTTAGACAACATTTCTATGTGTTGATCTATATATGGAAGCACTTCATCTACATTATGAAGTATATACATATGTGCTTGATCAATCATATCTTTAGTTGGTGTTTTATAATTGGAGGCAGATAATGGTCGATCGATATTTGAATCTATCATTTTGTTCGATGATCGCAACCCTACTGATTCAACTCCTTGTAAGAATTCAGAACAAAACTCTATCGACTCTTCCAATATATAATTTTCTCCAATGCATCCCTCCGGACGATTTCTATTTCAAACATAACCTTTCAAAACGTTCATATACCTTTCAAATGGATACATCCACCTCAAATAAACTGGTCCACAAAATTCAATCTCTCTTACAAGATGTACCACAAGGTGAACCATGATTGTGAAAAATGCTGGTGGAAAGTACTTTTCTAATAGGCATAAAGTGATCACTACATCATCCTGCAATCCCTTCAACTTAGATGAATCGATCGACTTACTACATATAGCTTTGAAAAAGAAACATAGCTGAATGATCGCATATCTAACGTGTTTAGGCAAAACACCCCGAATTGCTACAGGTAGCAATTGTTGCATCAAAACGTGATGGTCGTGCGATTTAAGCCCGTAAGTTTCAAATCAGTAAGCGAAACTAATTTACTTATGTTGGATGAATAACCTTCAGGCACTTTAAGTTTAGATAAGCTTTTACACACACACATCTTCTCTTTTCTCAATAGTGTGTAACATGCTAGAGGCAGGAATGTCTTTTTATCTCCATTCTTAATTGAGGCTAACTCAGGTCTTAATTTAGTCAAGTCTTCGGGAGTTTTTATTCCATCTTTTGTTTTTCCAGGAATATCAAGTAGAGTTCCGATAATATTCGAACAAACGTTTTCTAAATGTGCATGACATTTAAACAATGTCGCACGTGAAAATGCTTCCAATACTCTAATTCGAAAAAGATCAATTTCTTCTTCCAATAAGATTCTGTAGGTTGTTGTCCTTTGCCATACGGAAATTGAAGACAATTCAATTGTGCAAGAATCTCTTCACCACTTAGAGGTTCAAGGGGTATTCCATATTCTTGTTCTCCATTAAATGTTTTTTTCTGTCTTCTAAATGAGTGCTCGATTGGTAAATATTTTCGATGTCCGAGATACACATTCTTTTTTCCGCTAGGTAAATAAATTGATGATGTTTTGTCTCCACAAATAGGACATGCTTTATAACCTTTTGTAGTACACCAACATAGGTTACCATATGCAGGAAAATCATTAATGGTCCACAACAAAATAGCTTTGAGCGTGAAGTGTTCTTGCCGATGGGCATCATAACGTTGAATGCCCGTGTTCCATAACATCTTCAGATAGTCGACTAACGGAGCTAAATAAATGTCTATGTCATTTCCAGGTTGTTTGGGTCATGAGATTAATGAATTTAACATTAAGAATTTACGCTTCATGCACAACCATGGAGGTAGATTGTAAGTAAACAACATAATTGGCCAACAACTATATCTAGTACTTTGGTCACCATGTGGATTGACTCCATCTGTTGATAGGGCTAGGCGAAGGTTTCTCGTTTCTCCACTAAAATTAGACCACCTTTCATCTATTTCTTTTCATGAAATTGTGTCGGCTGGATGTCGTATGCACCCATCTCGCTGCCGGTCCGTAGTATGCCACGTCAACAATCTCGCAGTTTCCTTACTTCGAAACATTCGTTGAAATCTTGGAATAGGGGAGAAATACCACATGACTTTTGCTGGAATATTTTTCACTCATTCTTTCTTATTCTTCTTAACCTTCCATCTCGATGTTCCACAGGTAGGACACAGTTCTGCATCGACAAGTTCTTTTCGATACAAACAAAAATCATTGATGCATGCGTAGATCTTTTCATACTTCATCCCTAAGGTACTTAAAATCTTTTTAGCATAATAGGCGGATATCGGAATTTCATTAGGACTAGGAAACAACATACTCAATAATTCTAACAGCTCTGAGAAACTTTTATCGCTCCACTCATGCGTTGCTTTCAAATTATAAAGCTTAATTAGTGTTGATATCTTGGTAAAATCTTTACAATTTGGGTACAATGATTTCTTGGCATCCTCTAATGCTTCCTCAAATAAAGGGGATTTTTCGTTAAAATAATTTTGTACAGCCTCAAACAACCCTATTGGGTCATACGGGTCATCCACATTCTCATCTACAATTTGATCTATTGGAACACTTTCACTATTTCTTTTTCTTGAAACTGATTCTCCATGCCAAATCCATGTGTTATAACTTTGATCGATACCATTACAATAAATGGTCTCTTATTACATTCACATTTTGGTACTTGGCATTCACACATTTCAAACATGGACAACAAACGACATTCAATCCTTTCGAATGTCGTATGACATTGTTTATAAATATCTCAACACCCAATCCGTATTCCAGTGACATTCGATCCTTAAACATCCACAACTTATCCATAGCCATTTTAGTAATTCTAATCAATTAGAGAAACTTAACCTACAAATTTTTTCCAAAAATGTAAAGTTGAGTCACACATCTCACTCGTATTGCATTGTTTATAAATATCTCAACACCCAACACATGCATGGAAAGATTTTTCATAATGCATTAATAATACAAAACTAAACTAATATAAAAGGCACAATGAAAATTTAAGTTTCTTAAACTAACTTTGGAAACAAAAGTTTCTTAAGTATATAAAAAATATAAGTTTCTTAAACTAACTTTGGAAACAAAAGTTTCTTAAATTATATAAAAAATGTCCATATATGAAACAAACAAATTTGAAGCACATCTTGAGACATAGATGAGATTTGAAGCACATGATCACAAATTTGAGACATATATGAGATTTGAAGCACAAATGAACAAATTTGAAACATATATGGAAAGATTACAAAAATGCTTCCATGAAAAATTTCCCTAAAAAAAAAAACTCTTTTTCTTTAGAAAATGAAAATGGACTAGAAATTACCTAGTTTTTGGGAAGAAAATACACAAATTTGAGAAAGGGAAACCAAGTGGCGGCGGCGGCGTGAGGGTAGGGTTTGGTTGAAGAGAAGATAAGAGAGAAAAGGGGAAAATGGCTCGGGTAGAGAGTGAAAAGGAAAGAAAGGAAAAGAAAAAGGAGGAAAAGAAAAAAGTGGTAGGCAGCCCATGCCCGCCACCAAAGCCCCCGCCACCAAAAGCTAAAGGAGGCGGGCCCAAAAAGGCCCAGGCGCGCCTTCAAACAAAAAAGGTGGCGGGCGGGCCTTGCCCGCCACCAAAAACTTTTAAAGGCGGGCTTGTGCACGCCACCAAAAAATAAAGGAGGCGGGCCCAATTTTGCCCGCCACCAATACGTATGCCCGCCATCTTTCATCCGTGTTTTTTAAGCTCCTTCTTTTTAGCCCGCCATCTATAGGAGAATTTCTACTAGTGAGATGAGTCCACGAAAAGACTCGATGGAACTTTGTTCGAGGGAAAGATTGTTGGGATGCAAACAAAGTATCTCACATTGGTTAGATAAGAAGAATATCATAGGTATAAATGATCACAACTATTTTCATTGGTCTAAGGTTTTTTCGGTAAAACCAAAAGTAAAGGCATGAGGGTGTATGTATGGGTGTACAAAGGAAATTAGAACCCGAATAACCCACCCCAAAATATAAGGGTTGAGTTTGGAATTTATGGAATAAAAAATTTTGGTTCGGGTTTGGGTTAGGGATTTTCGGTTTGGGTTCAACTCGACTCGAACCAAACTTTTTTAAAACACCAATCGCCTCGCCTTTCATCACTCGGAGTTGCACGTCGTTTCCCCGAGTCCTTCGCACTTGCAATCGCATGCCAGAGCCTCGCTTCCCCTTTGTTCAACTTCAGGTCAGTTTACTTCTTCTTTTCACCTTGTCGTCGCCCTTGTTCGCTTCTCTCCAAATAAAAGTAAATCGATTTTTTTATACTTGTTGACATTCAACGAATGCTAATACCATCTTCCTCTCAATTTCGGGTTTATTGCAATTTTTTTCTCCCTTCGACTTCTTTCTCACTAGGCTCTTACAACGCCGTTTATGGCATTATTTCTGTATTCAATTATGTGTTTTCTATTGGAATTTTTTAATCTACTTTATATTTCTTGAAAGTGATTAGAAGCGTAGTTCATTTACTCGTGAAATCGCTTTGGGATTCTAGGGGCTTTTGTTTGAACCTCTATTCTTTTTTGTTTTCTAAATCAAGATTTGGATATGCTTATTTGTTTTGGATTTGGATACGTTAAATCACCATTATTTGTAGTTTATAACTGACTGTGCATTATACAATCAGTTTCCATTCTAATGTCTTGCTCTTGGGTTTTGTCTGGAGGTTTTCATCGGTAGCCTCAATTCTAAGTGGTGTTCTTTGTAGAGGAGGAGTTTGAGGATCAAAACCTCATTATTTAGGTTTTTTGTTTGCCATGGAGATGTAGTTTGGGTCTTTTAAGTTGATCTTGTTAAAGCTAATTCCACATTTCATACCAAATCACAATAATGAAAATCAAAAGTAAAAAAATGGATAAAAAATAGAAATGACACACCGATTTAAGTGGTTCGTAACTAGCTCTACCTCCACTGTTCAGAATTATGAGATATCTATTCTCATTCATAATTCCATGGAAGAAATGAAACTTTAAAGGAGCACAAATGATGGCTCATCTTTTAACCCTAAACACACCCAATAAGGAGCTTTATGTAAGGAGCACAATAGTACACACCCAAATGGTTAGAAACTCTAACCTTTTGAAAGCCTCTTATAAAAGTCTTCTTGTATTATTTTGAAAGATATGCAACATACAGTTCAAACCACATTTTATTTTGATATCAAAGCCAGTTCTTACTTTCTCAACAACCTCTACTCTCAGTTATCTAATGTCTAATATATGCAAATATTTTTGTAGATTTCTTAATTTATGTATAATGAAAAGTAAGTTTATGCAATTTTAAAGGGTCATGTTGGGTAAAAAAAGTATCCTACATTACTAAGTTAGGAGGAAGATCTTGAGTTTATAAGTAGGGGACAACGCCTCCATTGATATGAGACCTTTGGGAGATGCCAAAAAATAAAGTTATGAGGGGTGATTCTCAAAGTGGACAATATCATATCAATGTGGAGGTTTGTGATTGCTCGTTATCCCTAACAAGTGGCATCAGAGCCAAGCACTTAACTTAGCGATGTGGGGGAAGGCTCCCGATATTGAAAACAGGAGTTGGCGAGTCTCGTATGGCTCAATATACTTTTGTTGAGGGGTGATATCCCAATGTAAAAACAAAGGGAGTGATGAAGTATGACTCGGTATACTTTGTTTGAGGGGAGTATTGTTGGGTAAACAAAGTATCCCAAATTGCTAAGTTAGGAGGGAAATCTTGAGTTTATAAGAAGGAAACAACACTTCCATTGATATGAGGCCTTTTGGAAGATGCCCAAAAACAAAGCCATGAGTGCTGATTCCTAAAGTGGATAATATCATATCAATGTGGAGGTTTGTGGTTGCTCGTTGTCCCTAACAGGTCATGATCTTTTTTGCCATATAGATGGTACTACATCAAAACCAAATGAATATGTTTCTATTCGAAATTATACTACATCTTCACGTGCAATATAGGGAAGTACACCAAGAATGTTTACAATGAACAACTTCATAGTTCATCGTCACCAAACTTTTATCACTTTAATCATTGCCTCTTTACTTTCTCACCTGACCTTAACACCTTGACAATATTGTGGCAATCTCTAGAAAATAAGTATTTTTCAATCCAAGAAAATGTGTTTCGACACTACTACAAAAAAGATATTAGTTGACAGTTAATACTTTAAAATACTTGACGTTTTTGAAAACGTCAAGTACTCAAGTAATAACTAGAAAAA
Source organism: Sicyos edulis (assembly GCA_036507275.1). NCBI lineage: Eukaryota > Viridiplantae > Streptophyta > Magnoliopsida > Cucurbitales > Cucurbitaceae > Sicyos > Sicyos edulis. Next base: position 42,339,511 of record CM071847.1, on the reverse strand, counting down.
AGAACGTCAAGTATCGCTAAAAAACACCCACAGGTTTCTGTAGGATTCCATGTTTTTAAAAGTTGAACAATTTTTTATATTTATGAAAGAGAATTTACCATCTGCAACATATTCTACCTCTTGTATTATATTTGTAGCAGAATTTTTAAAATAATTCATCTATAGCACATTAATTTCAATCACTCAACTAGTGATAGAACTCAATTTAGATTTCTATCACTGATAGAAAACTCAAGTAGTGGTAGAATGAGTCTATCATTGATTGAATTCTATAACTAATAGAACTAAACCAGTGATAGAACTCAATTTGATTTTTTTTTTATAAATAAATTAATTTTGATTTTCTGTTATAGATGGAAATATTTTTTACTTTTTTGTTATACATGCAAAATCTCATTTCTGAACGTTAAGTATATTACTCTCACGCTTGAGAGATTGGAAAGTAGATTTCAAGACTTGTGAAAGATATAGTAGATAAATAAGACACTGCTTCGATTTAATTTCCATTGATGATGGGAAACCTTGCTATTACAATACAAACAAAGTTTGTCCTCCATTAGTTAGATGAGGAGAAGATAATAGGTACATATGTGACGACAACCATCTTCATTGATATGAGGTTTTTTTTAAGAAAACAAAAAATAAAGTCAAGCGTGAACAGGAACATACCAACATGGAGATGTATGGAAAGTTGTCATTCTTGTCACTTGCTTCTTGCCATCATCAATGACAATGGTAGCTTTACAGTATATCACAAGTCGTGGTTTTCTCGTGTTAACGACGTATCTAGGCTATCAAACGAACAATTAGGTAATGATATTGATTTCTATTTCAAAAAAAAAATAATAATATTGAAGGTAGTATATGGAAAAAAGAAAAGAAAAAAAAACTCATTACTCATAGACTTGAAAACTCCCAAATATTAAAGGCTAGCTTGTTGGGCCATATCGGTTTTTAAAAGGGAAAACATAGTCTTTGTCTAGTTTTGACAAATTATTGAAGAAAATGTCTAAAAATGAAAGAAATAGAATGGATATCTAATTTTGATTAGAGGGAAGAGAGATAAAACGTTCATGCCATCTATGCCCTTATCACTTGATCAATATTTTAAGAATTAAAAAATTAAAATAAAAAAGATCACTCCACCATTTTAGCATTGAGAATCGAATTCAACCCCACTATTTTAGTAATCTTTTTAAAATTTAATAATATAATATTCTCCCACCATTTTAGGATTGAGTTGTTTTCTCCAATTGCACAACAAACATTCTCCATTTCTCTATTCCACTTCATTTCTTAGTAAACAAACTGCATCACCATTTTTATTATCATTCCTATATTTCTTTTCATTAACAATATTTAATTTTTACACACTTTTTTCATGTATTTCATCTCAATCCCCAAGTTTGCAACGAATCCCATAAATCACGATAGTGTTTCTTATTCTCACCACCAATTATCATATTATGGTTGTTTCTGTCTTTTGTGAAGGTGTTGGAAGCAATCGTTAAAATTTTCGATGAAGGTCACATCTGTTACGATCATTTTTAATGGCAATTGGGATGAGGAAGATATTTACTCGAACTATAGCATTGTCGTGGTTGATATCACACACAACATCCCCTATCCCTATTAATATCATCTATCGAGGGGAATCTAGGGCTGGACGAAAATCATAAGCATATTACTATATAAAGTTGGGGTACACAAAGAAAAGTAGAGGATACTGAATAATGGATGTACATCAAGTTCGCTGGTGGTACGTACAACGACGGTTGTATCTTGACGGACATCATCCAAACACATACCGAGATGTACATCAAGAATTTAGTAGATGGTCCATTGTGTTAAGAGCAGGTGCAATGTTACCAAACAAAGATGAATTGAAAAGGTCTTATGCAACATGGCAGTTACACGAGCTTCTAATACATTACGGTGAAGCAGGACGTACACATTCTGGACATCATCTAACATGTACATATGTACAATATAGGGTTAGACAACACATAAACTTCGAGTGCAGCACATATACATTTTACGTGTGTGAATAATGACATGTACAACAGATATAAAGGTGTACCGTATGCAGTTCCTCCTCTGATACCGGTCAAGGTTTTCGTACATCAGCATTTGCTTCCCCTTTTCCTTTCGCATTCCACTTTTCATACAGAATGAACAATATCATAAGATAATTAACTAATATCAGAATGAATAAGATCAAATTGGCGTGTGAGCAAAAATGGAGGTGGAATGCACTTCGCGGCAAATTGGGAGGGATAAAGGAAATGAAACCCTTTTTTGATCGCTCGACTGCCAAATAAATTTTAGGACGTGGAGTGCATTGATGGGAGCAGCAGTTGTAGGTACTTTTTCCTTACTGATGTCAATTATTAATGGGGATGCACTCATGAAATACAGGCCGTACAATATATTATATTCGTTTTTTTAAAAAAAAGAAATAAAGCATTAAATATGGTTTAAATATGGATTTTCTTTTTTGATTCTCAAATTTTCAAAATAGTAGCATTATCAATTTTGATTATTTTTTTTCAGTTTGAATTAATTACAATCTCTCTCATGTTAGTTAAGAAAAAATCTTAATATAAATATTTTTAAATTAAAAGAAAAATCAAGATAGGGGTATTTTGGACTAATTCACATAAAAATAATTAAATTAGAATTTAATAAATGAAATTTTAGACATGGATTTTAAATTTTAGACATTTTTCCAATTAATTTCCTAGAATTAGACATTTGCCTAGTTTGCCCTTTTCAAAACTTATAAGACCAATAAAACATGAATGGGCATAAACCAAAGCAGCCTTACATAGCCCAACATGAATTCAATTGGGATTGTAATTTAATTTACACATTTTTCTTTCTTCTTTGATTTCTTTTTTCCCCTTAATCGTTATGCAATGAGAAGTATGAAAACGCCAAGGACAACCCACAATAATGTGCATAAATATGAATGCCACTTGCATGCCAAAGTATTAGTGTTTATGGTTTAAGATAACGACCAAACAGACATCAAAAGCTTCACAATATCCTAAAAAGACAACAATTTATTCCCATGTGAGCTTTTCCTTCATTTTGTTTCTCTCTCTTTTTTGACCAACTAAAACAGCAACTCCACATGAAAGAATAATCTCCTTTTCAACTCATCTCCCTCTTTTCTTCTTCGATCCGTCAATTTCTTCACTTTCAAAATTACATTCTAGTAAAAGCAGAGATTAAAGATGGAATTGAAGAGAATAACAATTTGTAATGTGAAAAAAAGAGAGAAAAACCTTTAGGGAATTTCTTTGTATTATTGTATTATGTTGACTTTTAGATCGCTTACTTTGATGAAATAAACATCTTTATTAATCATCATCAATTTACTGAGTGATCAAGAAGGTATTGAAAAAAATGAAATGTTATAAATGTAATTTATGCTTGCCATCTATTAAAAAAATTAATTTTTTTACATTTTTTCTTAACGATCAAATATTGTAAGGTCAGAAGTTTAAAAAAAAGTATATTGTAAAGTCAGATGGTTCATCTTGAAAAAACTAGTTGAGTTGTACATATTAGAGATATTCATCTTGTCCCACGTTGAAAAGATGAGAAGTTTTTATCATTTTTATAAAAGTTATATGGGTTACTCTCCTCATTATCAATCGATTTTAAAGTGAAATTTTATATTATCTCTGATAGTGCGTAAGTTGGTTCGAACTAGTACATATAAAAAAAAAAAAAAGTGGAAGAAAACATTCCTCTTAAACTTAACTCCCCCTTTAACTCTTTTTTTCTCAAAGTCTGCAAAAGGGCTTAACTTGTGTTGAAACTTTGTCTCCATGTTTGAATCTTGTCTGTTGTAGATGCCCAAGAAAAATTTTACTCTCTCAATTCTTCCATTGGTGGGTCTAGGGAATTTTACAGCTTTTTTCATTATCTAGGTCTTTGTAAATCTTTGTTTCTTTTTTTTCTTTCTCCTTTTGTTTTCCTTAAGAAATACTAAGGACGATGGAACTTGAATAACAAATAATACACTTATTGCTAACTATTTCTTAATCTCTAGAAAAACCCTTCTACAAGATGAATATTCTTTCTCTGATTTAGTTTATGTAACCATCTCTTTCTTGGAACAAATAGAAATGAGAAAATAATAATTAAAGAATTAAAAGGATAATTTACGTGGAAACAATTCCAAAATCGGAGAAAAAAAAATCTAATACAATGTCTCCATTGTGTGAAAAGTTTTTTTTTTTAATTCATATAGAATTCTCTCTCAAATTTCAATTATAAAAAAATTTCTTCAAAACTTATGTCACTTGTACAAGTTGTCACAAACTCAGACCAGAAAATATAAAAGAATTTTAAAGATATGAACTCATGAGGTTTGAGTTAGTATCGGTACGGTAGAATTTTGTAAGCTTAAGAGAGTTAAACAAGTTATAATTAAAGACATATTATTAAGGTGGAAGAGTTAAGAGTGACATGTTATACCTTAACATTATATTGAAATAAGAATTGCATGAGATGAAATTATGAAGAGTTAAGAGGGGCTCAAGTACTATGCATATACTATTATTTATATCGGACTTAGTGTCTATGCTATTATTGATATCGGACATAGTGTCCATGATATTATTTAAAAGAGACTAATGAGTCCACAACGCTAATGCTTCCATACTACAGTCTGTTGGATCCTAATGAAAGGGTTTATGTCTCATGTCCACACTATTGCGAGCTTGCTGGCTCCTATAGGAGGGTTAATATCTCATTTAGTTGGCTGCCTGTTATAAGGTTGTTCTTATACTTATTTTGGTTGGTTGATTGTTAGGATTACTTCTCTTATTATTTATGTGTATTATACTTCTCTTATTATTTATGTGTATTATACTAATTACTTATTGGGATAACTTATTGTTTATATTATTATTTAGTTTATGACTTGAATTTTTGAATGTTTGTTTGAACTACTATGATATTTCTGATAATTAATATTAAGTAATGGTTGATCACATGTAATACCCTATAAAGGAGTTTTTTTTATTGGGTTTCTCCAAACTGATCATTTTTTATATTTAACATTTTTGTAAGAATCTCGAGCATGTGGTTATGGTTGACTAGGGCTAGTTGAGAAGATCATGGGCATGATCGAGGCTCTTTTTTTCGTATAAGTTAAAGAGTCAAGTAAAATTCCATATTTTTTGCATTATTGTTAGTAAAAATCTTTGTAGTTGCTCTAAGGAGTCTTTCGTCAAAATTGTTAGTTATATTTTAATAAAATAGTTATTTTTACATAAAAATATTCTTATTAATTATAACTGAGTTGAGAAAATTGGGCATGCATTTTAATTACCTTGGATTATCTAGTAGGAAATTTTGGATCATTAAAACTAAAATCATATATTTATTTTATAGTGCGTTGAATCTATCAGGAATTCTAAATTTCGCAAAGAACTATCAACACACTTTGGTTTAGCATTTTAGAATTTCATCAACTTGAAGTAATTTTGGAGGTTTCTTTCGATCTAAGAGGAAGGAATTTCACAAACATGAATTAAGATTCTAACAAAAATACCTTGTGACAATTTAATGGAACGCCTTATAAATTCATAGTTACTCTCTTTCCTTTTAAGTTGTACTTTTGATCTTATTATTATTTAATTCACTTACTTCAACTTTTATTTTAGGCCAAATTCCAAATGAATCAATCAAATTAAAGGAGTGAAAAGGTCAAAAGAAAAATAAAAAATAATTTTTTTTAAAGAACCGCCATTGTTGAAGGATATAAAAGAGCAGATGAAGCCCTATCTCTTTAGAAAGTGATTAAAGCTCCAAAAATGTTGACTAGTTGTTAGAGCAAACGAACCCATTAACATTTCGAATAAATGTTGACTAGTTGGGCCCACTCACATGTGAGGAAAATATATCCTTTTTTAGTAAAACTATGGATAAATAGCTCAAGTTTATGCAATATGATATTGGAGCTAATGAAACTAAAATACATATTCAATTTGAGAATTAGAGTCCAACCAAAGAATTGGGGAACCAAAAACCACTCTATTGAAAGTGCATGTTGAGCATCACATATAAACATAAGAAATCCTTACCAATCTTTATATATACACATGAATTATTCATCACATGAATGATTCATCTCATTCATGTATGTGTATGAATGGTTACATATGGTTACTATCAAATGAAGTATCCTTGTTTACGAAAATGAATTATCTTTTTCATTAATTATTAATTTTAAGATGGAACATCATGAATAGTATACAATTAACTAAAATACACATTATGAATATATATGTGTGTATGTATATATATGACACTATGAAATGGATATAGTTCTATAACCTACCACCTTTTTGCATGGAAACCATTTCTCTAATTTGGAGCATTTTCGATATTTTTTTTCATTTATAATTGTATATTACTTACAAAGACTTACATCACTAAAGTACCTTTTATCTAAAAATAAAACATTCAAAAGTAAAGAAAACAAAACATATAAAAAAACCAAAAAACATTGAACCATAGTTTGCTAGTAAAAGCATGTCTACTACTCTTCCCAAGCACTAAGATAATACATTTTTTTAAAAAATAAAATAGAACTAAATATATTAAACAGTTTTTGGTGAAACCTTTTAGGTAAGAAACAAGAAACATGGAAAGGCTAACTAGGGTTAATTTGGAAGCATATAAGAAATCCCAAATGCATTCCATGTGGCCTTTTTTAATTAATGGGCAACCATCAAATCAAATTATTAGGGACAAATCTTTAGCAAGACATGAAGTTTGTAATACTTTTATTTCATATCTGTCCATATATTTATAGATCCATTAACATAACATTAGCCAAGGCTCCTTTTTGGGAAAAGGTGAGCCATCCAAAATGGTTGAAAGAAGAGAAGCTCAGTGTTTAACCCATCAACCACTCAAAAGAAGAGAAGCTTAGTGTTTGCTTTACTCAAAAGAGGAATCCCACTTTCTGCTATTAATTAGGTTTTACTTCATTGCCTCTTTATTAAGTTGATTGTTTCTTAATTGCCATCTTTAATTGTTTTGCTTCTTTTGAGGGAGGAACAATAAAAGTTGGATTCCATTTTATTCTCATTTCAAACCATAAATATTAAACCAATTTAATTCCTTGACAACAAAGTAAATATGCCTTATTTTTGCCCACACTAGTTAAAATCTATCTTCAATAATTAAAAAAAAAAAAAAAAAAAAACGTGTGTTCAAATTTAAAAAAAAAAAGAGAAAGATTTGTACATAGATTCTAAAAAAGCGTCAATGAGAGCTTGCTTATGGATGTTTGGGAGACATGGGGTGTGATTCTAGGTTATGGTGGGCTTCCTTGCAAGATCTATGGGTGGTTATAAGGATCCTTCGTCGAAGACCCATATAGAAATGAGGCTAAAGGAAGTTTCCTCTTGATCCTAAAAGGAAACCACAGGAGAGCCTAGTTTATAAGAGATCTGAGAAGAAGAATGAGGTTTGGAGAGTTTTTGGATGACAACATGAGCCTAGTTTATAAAATTCCCTTCTAGTGACAACAATGATAAGGAGCCTTGTTCGTGTTTGTTAGGATCTCACAAATATCCCACATTGAAAAGTGGGAGAGTCCAACATCAATACAAAAGACACATGGGTTAGTCTCCTCATTACCAATTGGCATACGAGGTATGTACAACATGGAGGCTTTGGTTTGACACCTTGTTGCAAGGTCATGGATCTGACTATAAATTGAACCATCGGCTCACATGAACCAATTCGGTTCATTGTTCAAACAAACGATTCTTTTCAACCGGTTTCAATTTTCTTCAGGCAACAATGGGGCTTTTGTTTCAATTGCAATTTTTTTTTTTTTTTACTTTTTTATTTCGTTCTTTTTCGTTGTTGGTTACAACTGTGTGTCAAGTTGGTTGGTATAGGTTACTTCATACTTGGGTTGAATTAATGGCAAGGGTCTGTTGGGATGCAAACAAAGTATCTCACATTAGTTAAATGAGGGGAAGATCATGAGTATATAAGTGATGACAAACATCTCCATTGATATGAGTCCTTTTGGGGAAAGCCCAAAAACAAAGTCACGAGGGTCTAGGCTCAAAGTGGAAAATATCATATCAATGTGGAGATTTGAGTAAAGTTGTCATCCTTATCAGGGTAACCAACATGTTGGAAATTGAACAACATGTAGCATAAGTGGTGGAATAAATTTTATAAAACTTACATTGACAGTCGCCTGCTCGATTGATATGTAGTAATAGGATGGATTTCCCTTTGGAGCACCCCTTTTTAAACTTTGGTCAAATGCTATAAGTTGGAATGAGAAGTGATGAAAAGTCTGTGACCTAATGCCTTTATTTTTAATTGTCGGCCCCTTTCTATCCCATACAAAGGTGCCACGCAATAATTACTAAACAGTAATTAATTCAATTTCTCATTTATTTATCTAATAATTAAATTCTTTTATTAATATATTCAATATATTAATAAAAAAGTTAATTAAATAGTTATCCAATAAAAAATTTCTTAATTAACATATCCAACATATTAATTAACCCTCTCTAATTAATATTTACAAAATAATATTCATTTATATTAATACAGCTAGTATATTCATAATTAGTTTAATAGTGAATATTTATCCAATAAATATTAATTTATTAAGATATCTAATATATTAATAATTAATTAAATTAAATTTCTCTTTAATTGATATGCCCAACATATTAATTAATTAGTTTGGATTATTTAAACTAATTCTTCATGTCTACCTCTATACTAATAAATTTTAGCTAGCCCGTGGAACAGTAGACCTAAAGATTGGAAGCCAATGACCTGAGATCCAATCCCTATTCGTTAGACAACATGCTTATTCCACTAAAGGTATGTGCTAATTTCTCTTGCACTGTAGGACGAGTTATGTCCATGAATATAAGTGCGCATCTGCTATATGATCCTTCACAAGTTGTTCGTAATTCACAACTGGGTGAAATTTCCATTTTACCTCTTTAGTTACATCTTTCTACTTAAGCACTAATAATTCTCTAATGAACAAACTTTTCATGGTACAACAAAGAGTTAGTGTCCTCTCAGGCCAATGGGAGGTGGATACCATTTTTTTAAGCCCCAAAATCAATTCATAAACGAATAATTTCTTTACTTCCACACCTATAGGGAAGGAGAATTCCATCTTGTTACATTGCATTCCCAACTACGTACTCACTATGAAAATCCCAATGTGGGAGACATACTGAACAACGTTGTTTGGCTACCCTCACCCAGGCACATCAAAGAACGCTTTCACAAGCAGGAATTCACAACTTACTTAGGATTGAGATCATACTAGTGAAATATTTTCGATTTTGAATACAAATATGTTGTATTGTATTGATCGATAATTGAATAGTTACATCGTTCCTTCTTAAATAGGGAAAACCTATTTTTTAATGAAAGAAATTTACAATATTTGGAATTTGACAATGTAGGGAAATTGTACAATAAGGAAAAAATTATGTATGGAATAAATACATAAGGAAATATTCAAATAATTCAATATTCCCCCACAAGGTGGTGCAAAATTGTCTGTCATAGCCAACTTGTCAATAAGTCTGTCAAATTGTAACTTCGGAAGCCCTTTAGTTAAAGCATCAACAATTTGCTCCGTTATAGGTAAGTAGGGAATACATATCTCTCTTGTGTCAATTTTTTTCCTTTATAAAAATGTTTACAATTTTAATATGCTTTGTTATGTCGTGGAGAAATCGGCTATGAGCAATCGATATAGCAGCTTTATTGCCACAATAAACTCAAATAGGTGTTGCTTGTGCGATATTTAGTTCCTCTATAGCATTTTTATCTAGATGGGTTCATAATTGACATGGGCTAATGCTCTGATTCTGCTTCAACCCTACTTCTGGCAACTACATTGTGTTTTTTACTTCTCCATGTAACAAGATTTCATCCAACAAAGGAACAATAACCCGATGTAGATCTTTTGTCTATAATACTTCTTGCCCAATTAGCATCAGTGTAGATTTCAATATCAAAATTCTCATGTTTCTGGAACAATATGTATTTTCCTAGAGTTCTCTTCAAATATCTTAGGATTCTAAAGATTGCTTCAAATGTTTTTGATCATGGAGCATGCAAAGATTGACTACCATACTTTTTGCAAAGACAATGCCTAGTCTTATGTGTGATAGATAGATAAGTTTTCCCATAAGTCTCTAATATTGTTCCTTATCTTTCACTTCTTCTTTGGTTGCTGCTTGCAATTTCAAATTTAGTTCAATATGAGTCTCTACTGTTCTACATCCTAGTAATCTCGTCTCTTTGAGTAAGTCAAGTATGTTTTTTTTCCACAAGAATACTCTTTTCTTACCTCATAAATTTCATCCCTGGAAGTATTTTAATGTTCCTAGATTTTGATCTCAAATGCTAGTTTATTCTTCAGTTCATTTTTTCCAATTTCATCATTGCCTTTAAGGATTATATCATCCAAATATACTATTAGAGCAACAATTTTGTTATTATCAGTATAATTGTAAAAGATAGTATGATCAGCTTGACTTTGAGAGAACCCATAACTGTTAATTGCGTTTCCGAATCATTCAAACCACGCTCTTAGAGATTGTTTAAGACCTAAAAGACTTTCTTCAATTTGCACATTTTGTTAGCTCCAAGTTGCACTTCAAATCCCGGTGGCATATCTATAAACACTTTCTCTTCAAGAGCACCATTGAGGAATGTATTCTTCACATCTAGTTGATAAAGTGGCCATTTAGAGTTGACGACAGCAGAAAAGAGTACTTGAATTGAGTTAATCTTAGCAACTGGGGCAAATGTTTCTTGGTAGTCAATACCGTAGGTCTGAGTGAAGTCTTTAGCAACAAGTCTGGCTTGATACCTTTCAATGCTACCATCTGCATTACATTTTGTGGTGAATCACCATTTACACCCAACTGTTTTCTTGTCCTTTTTTTACACTTCCCACGTACAGTTCGTTTTGAGTGCATTCATCTCCTCCATAACTGCTAAATTCTAGTTCAAATTATTTTGAGCTTCCTGTATGTTCCTTGGAATGAAAAAGTTGGTTATCCTCGAGGTGAAAGCCCTATGATTATCAGACAAACTATAATATAACGCATAATTGGCAATTGGGTATTTCGTACAATTACGAAGTCAATTTCTTTGAGCTATAAGAATATCAAGATCAAATTTAGAAGGAGAGGGATTACCTGATCTATACTATTTTTAATAGGTGCACTCTTAGTATAAACCTGAAGCTCAGGGATATGATATGGGAGATCAATTAATAGTGTTTCTCCCCTTGAAATAGAACATTCTATGTTTGGCATAACATGACTAGGACTGACATTGTTAGGTCAACTAATTTGAAGAGAAGGAGATTCTTAGAAATTTTCTTCAAGATTAGAATTCTCCCCCTAAAGTAAATTTGAGTTAAAAAAAAGTTTGTTCTTGACAAAAGTTACATCCATATATTCAAAATATTTTTTTATGTAAAAGATCATAGCAATGATGCCGATGTATTTGACGCATAACCTAAGAAAATACATTTAGTTGCACGAGGTTTAAGTTTTGACCGAGAAAAATTTGGAATATAAACATAAGCAATACACCCAAAATCTTTAACTGGTAGATTGGAATAAAGCCTAACAGTGGGAAAGGAAATTTTAAATAGACTAAAAGTAATTACAATTTTTTTTAAGGCATTCTATTAATAAGATAAATACCTGTAAGGATTGTATCACCCCATAGATAATTAGGAATATGCGGTGATCATAAGAGTACGAGTAACCTCCATTGTATACCTATTTTTACTCTCAGCAATCCCATTTTGTTGGGGAGTATCTCTACATGTAGACTGATGAGATATCTCTTTATTCTTAAAAAAATGTATCTAAATATTCATTAAAATATTCAGTCCCATTATTAGTGTGTAAAATACTTATTTTTGTTTGAAATTGATTTTCAATCATATTAAAAAAAATTAATGAAAATATTTTGAACTTCGGAGTTTTTGGTTAACAAATAAACCCAAGTACTAGACAAGTATGATCATCAATGAATGCAACAAACCATCATTTTCCACTATGAGTCGAAATTTTAAATGGACCCCAAATATCATTATGAATTAAGTAAAACAGTTTTGAGGCTTTATAAGGTCTTAAAAAATATGTATTTCGATGATTTTCAGCAAAGATGCATGTTTCACAATGAAAATGTGAGCAATCAATTCCTTCAAATAAGTCTAGGAATAAATATTTTAAATACAAAAAAAAACTAGAGTGACCTAGCCTACGATGCCAAAGTAAAATAATTTCTTTAACAGGAGAAGATCTAATACTACTTAAACTCAGAACTTATTTATTAATAGATATTTCCTCTTCGAAATGGTAGAGACCATCCCACATTCTATCATGTCCAATCATCTTCCCCGACTCTTGTTCCTGAAAAACACAGTAAGTAGGAAAAAAAGTAACACGACAGTTATTCGGAAGTCTTACTTATAGATAACAGGTTGCAGGCTAATTTAGGGATATAAAGAACAAATTTTAAAGTCAAGATTTTATTTAAATGAATGGTTCCTTTTCCTAATTTTTTTATCTTTAGAATATAAGGGGTTGTATGAGGTAAATAACTGGGTGGAACTCATCATGTGATCAGTTGTTCCAGATCGATGATCCATGGAGATGAGTTAGGACAAGTTAAAGCCACAGAATAATTTACCTGATTGTACCAAAGAAACACAAGAATTACTGGATGACGATGCTACCTTTATTTGTTTCAGGAGTTCATGAATTTGCTCTTGACTTAGAGAAAACTTGTCATCAATGAAGACACTATTAATATCAGTGGTAGAGAAATATTGATCATTACGTGAGTAAAAAACAGTAGCTAGACATTAAATACTCATAGTCTACCATCTTGAAAAATACACCAAATAACTAGGAATTGTAAAAGAGAAAACCAAACAACGAACAAATGAATCAACTGTCACAATTGTTGAGCGACATAGAGAGTCGAACTATGTGAAAACTTAACCTTTAACGAAAATTGTGAATTGGAACAAAAATTGTTGCAAATTTGTTCGTCGTGTATCCAGGTCACGTGTTTGTGTTTGGTACTAAACAGTCATAACAAGTATAGAGTTTATTTTTGGTGCAAATATGTGTTTTTATTAACAATAATGGACAAAATGAAATAAAAAAATCGCCAGCTGTAAAAGAAAACAAGTATATTAATTTAAAAGTAAAAGGAAGTTGTAGTACTTTTAAATTTAAATAAAAAAAAATGTTTTTATTGGTAGATATAAAAAGATGGAGAACTTTCCGTTAAAACTCATCCACAGAAGTTGCGCTCAAGAAGATTTCAAAGTTACAGGGAAGCCCAAGATAAGTGAAAACCTTGTTGGATGGTTTTGGTTCAGACGTTCATTATTACTGGTCTCACTTTCTTCAAACAAAAACTATGAATGAAAAATCTCCCACAAAGATCCCTCTTCTTCGAATATATAGAAATCGCAAAATCAAATTGCGAACAATAAATCAACCAAACCTGGCAAAAATGAGATGCAGGAAGAGAACACGATCCTTAAAGAGAACACAAATGGTAAAGATCCAGCAACAAACCTACGAGATTTAGTGAGCTCGCCAATGAACAGAACTTTCGGTCGAATGTTCTGATCCTCGAACGACAAAGAAACAACAGAGTCTTATAGGTCCAGGTACGAACTTGAATATACTGGTCACAAGTAGGATGCACCTTTGATAACTAGTAGTTAGGGTTGTGACTGCGATTAGAATTTGACTAGGGCTTTAAAAGTATAGGATTTTCTTTCTGATACCATGACGATTTTGAAATACAAATATGTTGTATTTATGGATAATTAAATAGTTAGTTTCTTCTTAGATACGGAAAACCTATTTTCTAATGAAGGAAATTTACAATATAAAGAAATTGTACGATATGGAAAAAACTATGTATGAAATAAATACATAAGGAAATATTCAAATAGTTCAACATTATTATTATTATTATTATTATTATTATTATTATTATTGTTTGTTTTTAGTATAAATTGGAGGAAGAGATCATAAATCTTACTACTACTTGAATAAATGAAAGTTAAATGCAGATTTTAGGATCCAATCCATAACCGTGGTGTTAAACTGAATTATTGCCAAACGATAAAATTGATATGTCATCAATCCTTTTGATATTAGCTTTTTTTAGAGATTCAAAATATAAATCTCAGATAAGATTATTGTTGAGTGATAAGTCTAAATTAATTACATTTATTGTTCTTAATTTCCCTATATTATAATTCAACATTGAGTTAAAAATTGAAAAAATGTATTTGAGTTGATTTAGGTGGTAAATCATTAAAATTGGATAAAATTAGTTCAAAAGCCTACTTTAGTTTGAATTTTATAAATTATAAGAAAAACATTGAAATAGCAAATAAGTAAAAAAAAAAACTTTTAATTCATATTTCTTTTTGTTGGCAGGTAGTTTTTTTTTATGGCCAGTTATTTTTTCTTAGAATTATGGGGATGAGATCGTGCAATATGGAGAATGGAATTGATTCTTTTTTGTTTTTAACAACCTTTTTTAGAAGCACAGGGGAGAAAAAAAAAAGGGGATTTCAGAGAGAAAAAAGCAGACAGGGATTGTGCAGATGGGAAGGCAGGCAGAACACAATTTTTTAGAAGCAGTGAAGAAGCCACCAATAAATTTGGTTTTGTTTTTTGGGCTTTTTTCATAAATAGACCCTATTTAAAAAGTATTTGCAGATATATATATCTATAAAAATATTAGCAAAAGTAGATTTTGTTTTAATACATTATAAAATTCGAAAATAATGAATTACAATCATACCCTCATATTCGTTGTTTTTTAATTTTGGAAGAAAAATTTCAAAAAAGGAAAACTATTTCACATTCCAAAACCACAAATCGCAAATTTATGGGCATTAATTGTAGAAAAATATATCATTCGAAATCACATTTATTAGAGACGTTTCATCTTCCTTTTTTAATACCTTATAAATTTAAAAAAATAACGATCAAATTATTGGTTTTTCATTTGGGGAGAAAAAGTTTAAAAAAGGAAATTCGTCTCACATTCCAAACTAGAAATCGCCAATTTATGGTGCATTAATTGTAGGACGAGAGTGGCGACAATACATTGTTAGATGTACTGTGTTGTGATTTACCTACAGTATAGTTCGTAATGTACATGTTATTTGATTCTAGTAAGTTTATTTATAAATAAACCGTATGAGCGGCTGAAAGTTCAATTTCGTTGATTGCAACTAGAACACGTTTGATAACCACACAGTATTGAAACAACTTAGTATATACAGTACAACCATAATATACCATGTATCATACCGTATTTTTAAAACTTTGTGTTTTTTTTAAAGTGTTTAATTTGCTGATATGGATACTTGTAGTGTGATTTAACATGTTTGCGACAGCGAACAAGTAATTTTGAATGTACAATATCGTATAGTAAAACATTGAGAAATAACATATGTAATATTTATGAATTGATAGAGATTCGTACTGTTGGAACAACTTCACACAAAATTACTATTCAAAGTGAGATCAATAGTAAATAAAAAAAGGTCTCATGGGTTACAAAATTGAAATTGAAAGCATTAGACATAAAAAAAAAAGACTGTAATGTAAAATCATCATTGAGTGAATGCGTTTCTCAATATTTATGCGACGTTCTTCAGCTACTTCATGATTATGACACATCTCATTTTCATCCTACTGACCATTATGTGCAATACAGATTGGAATGCTTGTTGAACCTATAAGGAAAAGTTGTATAGTATTACAAAAATGTCCAAATAATATTGCTCTATATTATAAGTCGTATAATATACATGTATAAACAATACCGTATTGCGGAATGAAAATTTAATGAATAGTAATATGAGTACGAAAAATGTATTATACATGAATAAAAAAGAATAATAAACCATAAATGTATTGTGTAACTTATACAATATGTATAATGAAATAATGAAACATATAGAGTTTTGTATAGTTTATACAGTAATATAACGTACGGTACATGGAAAACTACAGTAAATAATACTCAAGTATACAGGACTTGAACATTTTAGTATGTAGATAATACTGTTCTACATATGATTTAAATACATTTCTAAACATAAATATTGACATTGTAAATAACACTATGTGCAATTTCAAATGGAATGATTAATGAACTTATAAGGAAAAGATGTACAATATAACTAACCTAAAAATATAGTATGAACATACGGTATATAGTCAATTATACAATTTCTTTATCTATATAGAAATCGAGGACGTGTGAATATATGGTACATACTCAATTATACAGTTTTGTAGATGTATATACAGTCAATTATACCACAATATGAATTGGAAAGTACGAAGATACTACTGTTCTACATATGATTTTACTACATTTTCTAAACATGATTTTTGACATTCTAATGATTGGAATATAAATGAATTAAATGTACAAAATTGACATAAATAGAAATAAAACATATCATATTAAACAATCTGAGACATATCGAATCACGACTATACTGAGAATGAACAGTAACATGCTAATGGTGATGGATAATATTATTGAGAGAAGATGACTTAACTCGTATGATTATACCATCCGATCGAAGCTTTGTGGTCGAAGAAAATTTACATTTTACATGGTGGCCGGAATGTGAAAAGAGAGAATGAATATAGCTGAAGAAACGAAAATGGAGGAATGGAGAATGGAGGAAGAAGAGTGAAACAGAAAAGGAAAAGAAAGAAAGATGGAAGTTAAATGAGAAAATGAATTCAAATCTTTTGCATTAAAAGAGTTGACAATTGAATATGGTATGTTTTAAAAGAATGGAAAATATGTTTAAATGGGTGTTTTAATTCAAAAATTTAGTATTAAATGTGATAAAGGGAAAAATGGTATTAATGAAAAATTAATAATTACGAATTTTAATAAAAAAAATTAACTTTGCAAAAAAAAACTTGGGCGCCTATATTTGCAAATACTTTTCGGATGTGGTCTAGTTACTATAATTTCCCTTGTTTTTATTGCTTTTTAATCATGTGTAGCTAAATTTTCATTTCTAATTTAAGGGTAGATTAAATTTCAATTAAATTTGGTGAAGCTTTGGACCAAATGGAATTTATGTAAATTCAAGAATTAATTGTTTCTTGTTCTTAGTATTATGATTGATCGTACATAAATTAAATTGACGACTTAATTTATTAATAATTGATTCTTGCTATATATAATTTTGTGATAATATCTTTTTGTCCCAAATTATTGTAAATGGTAGCAAGAGGTTGGCTTATGTGAGTGTAATTGTGGTTGTTCCAAATTACACAGCTTGCATGATAGACTTTGGAAACAATTGATTAGTCAAATTTTGGTTTAGTCATTTTCATTGTTTTTAATGCTGCTGTTTAATTGGTATGGAACGCTATAGTGCCCAATCAATTAAAATGTAAGTATTGACTTTGAAGCTGGGTGAGAGTCAATAAAATAGGAAAACAATTACTTATTTTGATTTTTCCATATAGGTAGACTAATTTCTTGAATTTGATCAATTCTATTTGATTTTATAGCCTACAATTAAAATCGCAATTGGATTATATTGAACTCTTGAATTAGATTTTTTTTAGCATAGTTGTCTGTTCTATTACAATTATTTGCTTTCAACATCAAAACCCCCTCTTATTTATTTGTTAAAAATTGAGAAATTAATTTATAGTGCCTTTGGAATTCGATCTCATTCTACTAGTTCTATAAGTTAGATTTAGAAGGGTTAGTAATTATTTTGGCCAGCTTCGATAATCTGGCCATTAAATTATTCTCAGCTTTAAGTAACACTGTAAATTGAAGTTGTTAAAGAAGTACTTGAGATATAGAATATTATAATTTTTTAAAATTAAATATAACATTGAGTTTGCCTCATGAAAATAGTTAAAATATGCCCATATTAATAATTTCAATAAAGTTTTCAAAAAAAATAATAATTTCAATAAAAACTACGGTTGAGATTGCTGTGGTGGTGGTTGTTTTTATTTTTATTTATATATATATATATATTTTTTTTGAGTTTTTTTGTTTTTGTTTTATATTTTTATATTTTTATGTATATATACATTTTTTTTTTAGTTTTTTTTTTGTTTTATATTGAGATTCGTGATAATCCATCTTCTCGACTTTTAATATTTTACTTTTATAAAAAAAGTACTCGAAAAAAAAAAATTCACTTTTATATAAAGGGTGTGGAAAACCAATTTGCTTTTAGATTCTTTTTTTCTGCAATTAGTGTAAGATATAGTATCTTTACAAAATACGCATTGATAGTGGAATATTTATTTTACCTCTATGAGTATATCAATCTTTTCTTTAAGGGTACATCGATCCTTATCAAATAATTTAAATTTATATTAGGTAAAATGCACGATTATTATTAGGGTTAATTTTATTTTTCAGCATATATTTACGGAGCGGACAACAAATCCTACGTAGAAGATATCACTGCTATCACTGCTATCAAATAAATGAACCGTTGTTGATCCATTCGTTAATTTTTTGCACTTCCTTTATACCACTTTAATGAAATATTAAAAAAACATCAATTGTTTTCTTTGGGTGGTTAATCTCTTCTCATACCTAATTTTCAAAAGGAAAAAATGAAAAATTAAGCTACTCTTACCATTTTTTTTAAGGTAATTCTACTCTTATGGTTAAGAAATGCTTAAAATAATTCATTTGCACTATTTATACCAATAAGCTGTACCCTTTTTTTATGATTCAATCTTAATAATTGCACACCTAAGCGGGTATATTTCAAGCAATCCTAGATTTGGTGACTTCTTTAAAAATTTTCTTAAAGACACTTAAAAGTTAGTAGGTAACGTGATCGAGTTATAGAGGAATATTGGAGCCGAGAGAGGCTAAATCTGGATTTTGTATCATGGTCCAAATTCTTGGCCTTAGTAGTTGCATTTGTGATGGGAGAAAGTCCACATCTTTCATGAAGTTTTCCTTTTACCGCTTTCTTTAGTGGGATCTTAAACTCTAGTCAATAAGATATAGATGTTAAAAAAAACTCATTGTTAGGGGTGATTATACGTTAAGAGATTATGTGTCAAGTTAAAGCCTTACTTCTCCTTTTTTGGAAAAGATACGTTTCATTCCAAAAGGCATGCAAGACGCATGCTAATATAGATTACAAGAAGGCTTTCCAATTAAGAGCAATGGAAGCAATGCCATAATTTTTGAAAAGATGAGATTTTGAACACCAAGAAGAACAATTTAAAATAATAGTCTCCCAAATATCATCGATGGACTTCTCCTCATGTTTAATGTCAAAGATTCTGAGATTTCGTTCCTTCCAGACGTTCCAACAAATAGTAGCCCCCAAACAAGCTTGAAGAATATGGCGTTGAGATGTAAGAGGCAAATCTATCAATTTGCTAATAAAACTAATATTCTGTTGGTTGTTGGGTTGTTGATTTGAAGGAAGGAAACCAGCCCTTTGCCAAAAGTGATTTGAAATATGGCAATCCCAAAATAAGTGCTTCATTTCCTCGCTCCCTTTTTTACACATAAAACACCAACTTGGGCATAGACTATGACCACGTCTCCTTCTTTGCAAAGTATGAGCTGTATTGAGCCCAGCGTTAAATAGAGTCCAAAGAAATACCTTTACATTTTTTGGAATAATAGATTTCCAAAAACTAGCCGATAGTTTGGCATGGTTGCTTACCAACGGAACATTACACAATATGGTTTTCAATGAGCCAACAGAGAAAATATTATTACCTTCAGGCTTCCATAAGGCTAAGTCATCCATGTTTGAGTTGATTGAAGGAGACGGCCAACGATTTGAAATTTCTTTCCATTGCGCAATCTCACGGTCCAACAAAGTTCTAAAGAACCTCGGTTCCCAACAATTTTCATCCAAATTCCAAGCCTCTTTTACCGTAATATTTTTAGCAGCAGCCTTTGCAAAAAAACGCCTTTGAGAGACATGGAGGGGGCCATCCTCAGTCCAAACATCATACCAAAAAAGAGTATTGATGCCATTATTTATCTTCCATGAAATGTTATGAGCCATGATGTCTTTCATTTTAGAGATGTTAAACCAAGGGGATTTAGCACTATTGTGTCGGCATATAAAAGGAGTCTCACTCAGGTGTGTGGCCTTATATTTAGCATGAATCAAAATCCTCCATAAAGATTTGGTCTCGTTGATGAAACGCCAATGCCATTTTCCAAGAAGGGCTGTATTATGGATGTTGGTTTTTTGAATTCCTAAGCCTCCCATCTCTTTAGGAAGAGTAACCACGTCCCATCTCACCAAATTGGATCCCCCTTTTTGATCAATGCCTTTCCACAGAAAATTTCTGGTCAAACGATCCATTCTATTGCAAACCGACACAGGGGCCTTAAACACAGAGAGAAGGTATGTGGGCATGCTGCTAAGAACTGATTGAGCTAGAGTTAACCTTCCTCCTTTAGATAGGAAAGAGTATTGCCAACAGTCAAACTTCTTATGAATTTTCTCAATAGTTGGCTCCCAAAAATCCATCTTTCTAGGGTTGCCACCTAAAGGCATACCAAGGTATGAGATGGGAAGTTGAGCAAAAGGGCAACCCCACATATCTGTCAAGTCCCTTTGAACACGAGTGTTAAGGTTGACACCCGAGATAGAGGATTTATGGATGTTAAAATTCAGACCTGAAGCAGCTTCGAAAGCCTTAATGATTTGAAGTAAGCTTTCCAGCTTTGAGGAATCAGCTATAGAGAACAAAAGGATATCATCAGCAAAAAGTAGATGTGTAATGTGGCACTGATCCAACAAACAACCTTCAATGAGGCCTTTCTGTTGAGCGTCATTGAGAAGCCTAGAGAGATAATCCATGGCTATCACAAATAAAAAGGGCGATAGAGGATCGCCTTGTCTGATACCTCTTGTGGCATGTATCTTACCTCTTGGCCTGCCATTAACAATAATAGACAAGCTAACTGTGGAGATGCAAGCATAAATCCAATTAATCCATGTGCTATCAAAACCTTTTAAGTGAAGGATGGCAAGAATGAATTTCCAGTTAATCTTATCGAAGGCCTTTTCAACATCCAGCTTGATGATCACTGCAGCTTGCTTAGTACAATTCCAAATATCAATAATCTCATTTGCAATTAACACGGCATCAGTGATTTGCCTCCCATGAACAAAGGCACACTGGTTGGCAGCTATTGTGTCAGGAAGGACCTTTTTTAGTCGCTCAGCAAGCACCTTTGATAGAATTTTGTAAACACTTGTCGTTAGACTAATAGGTCTGAATTCTAATACTTTTGATGGTTTCATCACTTTAGGGATCAAAGCAATATACGTTTCATTAGTAGCACGATTCACAATGCCTGTTCGAAAAAAATCTTGGAACAAAAACAGAATAGATGGCCTGAAAATGTTCCATAATTTTTTAAAAATTTCTATAGTGAATCCGTCAGGTCCCGGCGCCTTGTTGCTGCCAATGTTGTTTACGCTCTTGTATATTTCATCTTCAGTAAAAGGGAGACATAAAGATGTAGCTTGGTCAGACGATATTGGTTGCCAATCAATATTACAGACAATCCAGCTATCCCCACTACAACCTCTATAGATATCTCTAAAGTATCTGATAAACTCTGACTCAATGGATGCATCAGTAACACAGCTGATCCCAGAAGGGTCCACAATTTCAGAAATGAAATTATATCTTCTTTTAGCAGTACAAGATTTATGAAAGAAAGTAGAATTTTCATCCCCATCGAGAAGCCACGACTTTTTGCTTCTCTGCTTCCAAATTCGAGCTTCATTAATAGTAATAGAACAAAAGTCAGCTTTTAAAGCTAGGCGCCTATCAAAATCAGATTGATCCAGCAAATTATGTTCCTCTTTGACATCAATGGCAGAAATTTCAGAAAGAATGGCCTCTTTGGCAGCCAGATTGGGAGCAAAATATTTCTTATTCCATTCCTTGCAGTTTCTAGCCACCTGTTTCATTTTGTGCATAAGAGCATAACCAATGTGACCATCCACATTTATATCAGCCCACCATCTCTTAAAAGCTTCACCAAAATTCTTGTTACTAAGCCAAACATTTTCAAAACGAAAGGGGCAAGGTCCCCATTTGAGATTTTGAGATTCCAAAAGAATTGGAAAATGATCTGATGTGACTCGCGTTCTTCTTGTGGTATGATGAAGCTGAAATTTGGCAAGCCATCCTTCAGAAAATAGAAATCTATCAAGACGTGAAAGCGTGAGCTTTTTTCTAAGATTTGACCATGTGAAAATACCATTTGCAGTTGGCGGGTCAAGGAGCTCTCCTTTATCAATAAATCTATTGAATCTCTGCATATTAGTATGTGACGGATTACGGGAGGTTGTTTCTGAAGTCCAACGGTAGACATTAAAATCGCCTCCAAGCAACCAAATCGGAGAACATAAACCACATAGGTCATAAAGCTCACGCCAAAAAAATTGACGACGTCTGCGCTTAGCGGGTCCGTATATACCAGTAATCCACCAGCGGGAATTGTCGTTCAAGAAAAAATGAACCGAGAGGGAGTAGAAACCTCGCACAACTTCACAAGCGTTGATAGAAAGCTTGTCCCATAAAATTAAGATTCCCCCAGCTAAAACATTTGCTTCCAGCGTAGGCCAACCGACACTAATAGAACTCCAAATTGTCTTAATAAAAGGCAGATCAGGCTGCTCATTAAGCTTCGTTTCTGTGAGAATGATAACATCTGGATTGATATTTGTAATCTATTGCTTTATTGTCGCTCTTTTTGAGGTCGAACGCAAACCTCTGGTATTCCAGGCTAGAAATTTCATTGAGTACTATTTTGCCCCTGTGAATCCGAGTTTCTGGCAGGAAGAGAAGGGTCAATAGCATTGATGGGTCTGTTAGCTCTCTGCAATATTTCCTCCACAGACATAATCACATATTTGTTAGTTATCAGCCACTATTCTACCTGTTCCTTGAAATTATCTTGTTCTGGCTGCTGCAGATTTTGTACTTCATCATCTTCAGATTCTAACATTACACCAAGACTGTTTGCAATTATTTCTTCTGAAGATTCGTGACTCTCATGTTGACTATTCGGTGTGGACTGACCTGATTGATCAGGGCTAAACATAGTGACATCGTTTTGAAGATGCCATTCACATGGGGTTAACTCTCCCAAATCCACAATAAGCTCAAATTCATTGGATATTGTCTGCATAGTTCCAATAGAAAGAGGAGTACTATGAAGTGTACCTGGAGAAAGAAAATTTGATTGGCCTATGTGCATATCCCCTTTGTTAGCTGGTGCATCATCTCTAAGTTTGTTTGGTTCTGGGGTTGAGAGTTTTGTTTCCTGGTTGAGAGAGTTTCTTCCCACTCTATCCCTCAATTCGCTGACTTTTCTGACGATTTTTCCATCGCCTCCCATTCCAATTTCGATTCCCAGCCCATTATTTTTACATATTAGGGGCATTGTAGCTGTTTGTGGTTCGTTTTTGTGAAGAGTCTGATCAATCGGGGGCCCACTTGGGCTTGTAAGCTCCATCGACGTAATGGGCTTATGCTTTGAAATATTAACTGGCGGCCCATTTGGGCTGAAAACAATTGATTGATTTTTTGAAGATTTAAATGAGACATGTGGGCCCGATTGTCCATCTTCTGCCACTGGAAGCTTCCCTTTCTTTTTTGCAGCCTTCACCTCGGAAAAATTATCACTTTTTCTAGCACTTGTGTGTTGTACCTTCTCTGTTCCTAGCTGAACAGACTCTAACTCCTGGATGTCAATAGGGTATGCTATCTGACCTATGAAATTATAGTGCTCAGCCCTATGGTTGTGGATGTCGAAATTCAAGGCTGCCTCACGTGCGAATGTCCCATGGACTTTAGGGTTTCGTCCAATGATCCATCGGCCGGAGACCGGCGGCACCGTCTGAATAATGAACTGACAGCCAAAATCATCTTGTACTCTGATGTGTTGTGGAACGAAGCCTCTGTAATTGCCACAAACTTTTAAATGCGCTTCAATGAGATTTAATTTCCGTTCCGTTGTCCAGCCCACTTCAAGCAAACCACCGCAAATGTCTCTTATTTTCTCAAAAGTTTTGTGATTCCATAGATGCATAGGGATTCCTCTGAATCGAAGCCATCCGCCATAATTCGGAATGACGGTAGGGGTGGCATGTATTATCGGGTCCCATTTCTCGAACATTAAATGTATTTCATCTATGGTGACCCATCCCTTATTATAACAAAGGGATCTAGCATGCTCTGTTGTTCTAAGAGCAGGAGCGCCTTATCTGCGTGAAAAGGATTTATTGATTTTACCTCTTCTCTGCAATTGCGAAGGGACTCTAAAATTTTGGGCCAGTCATCGTGAAAAAATCTGCGCGTAACAACTATGGTCTTTTGCCAATCAAAAGATTCATTAGTAGTCTCTTTGAAATCAATGTTGGTTTCCCTGTTTGAGTCTTCTGTTTCAAGGGCATTAGATGCATTTACCTGGTTTAATACTGCTTTTGAATATGTTTGCCAAGGCTCCTTAATAATCTCCCTCCATTCTGAATCTGTGAGGCCAGATTTCCTTTTCCTTCTATCATTGAAGGCTGATTCTTTGTTCTTACTTGTGGTTGCGAGCTTGAAAGTAAGCATCTGAGAGAATGATTTCCCCCTTGTATTCAAGCCCTTCTGGAACCAAAATACAGCTTTTGCCCCCTTTGTTATCTAGACGATATATTTCCGCTAAAAGACCTCTCTTATTTGAAATCTTTTCAATCCATAAAGTGTATTCAACTGTTCTTGTTTTTCGAAAATAACGATTGTTTGTCGGCCAGTCTATCAGTTGGTTGATTGATTCACGAATCCATTCAATACAACTAGGGCGTAAGAACAATGAGAAGGATTTCTGGGGTCCCCTTTCAGTGAGAACAAAGAGTCGGTGCTTCGATCTGTTATTTGATTCCAATGTGAAATCTTTTCTTTCCACCGAACATTTTCTTGGCAATAGGTGCAGTAGAGACATATCTGATGAACTCCGACCGCTACACAAACTTTTTGATGAAGGCTACGGCTTACGTAGAGATGTTCATTTTTTTTGGAGCTTAGGTCTCCACAAAGACTAGTTTTTAAAGGGGCAGGGAATAAGCCTTACTTCTCCTTATCGGATTAAGACCTTCACGTCTACTATTGTGTTAGGCCTTGTTTTTTGCTCTTTACATTTGAGATGTGGTCACGCTCCAACTTATGGAGACCGATCAGTGTCTGATTTTGTGATGTGGGAGTCTTGATTGTATTGGTTGCTTATAGTTTGATGAAGTAGTTTTTTCCAAAAAAATAAATAAAATAACGATACCATCATATTATTGAAACTATACTTTTGTTGATAGGTATGTATATATATATATTTTTTCCTTCTGGTCATTAGAATTGTCTAATAAATTTCTGAACATCCAATTTTATAGCTTTACTCGAACTTTTATGTTATGTTTAGCTTGAGTAGAATGATAAACGTTCAAAGGTAACTACAAAGTTTATGCAACTTTTTGAGAATATTGTTATTAGTTCATGTTAGAAAGTCTCTTCCCATCTTTTAATATAGACTCTCAATAAATTAATGTTACTTAGCCTCTCTAATTATTATGATACTTATAGAACTTTAAATATGAAATCGTTTCTATAGATGTATATCTTGCATATTATTCTCTATCAATAAAGTATCCAAAAAAGTAGTGTAAAACACTTGCTACCATTATGCATCATATAATTTCCTTTCAAACACATAACTTCTTAGTTCATGACACACTTATGCGATTGAACTTAAAAAGGTTGGAGACCACACATTTAACATATACATATGCTAAATTCAAAATTTTTCGACTTTAGGTCAAGTACTACACAAACACTTTATTTTAAAAGCATATTATTCCTCTGTGTCTACTTTATTTTTATTTTGTTTGAACTTAAAATCTCCATATCTTCTTCCCATTCATGAAAGAGAATAATTTAAATCATACCGAGCAGCATGCTGCCTCCAGTGTGGTTAAAACATGTAAATTCTTCTATTCATGAAAATTAACGAAATTCTAGGCTTCTATGGTCAAAGGACACAACAAATGAGTAGTTGAAGATGAATGGATGAACTTGTTTGTATACGAATATCAGACATTTAATGTCACAAATCAAAGTTTATTTCTAGATTATAATACATCTTCTATAACTTTAAATCAAATATTGTAATTATATGAAATGACTTTAAATTAAAATAATGAATGGATGAAGTTATTTGTATCCACTTATATAAAGGCAGCTTTATGGTGTGTGCTTCATCAATTAATGGAGCTTCTTATAAAAGAATCAAAACCATTTTAAGCATCAGATGCAAGGCCTTTCTTTGTCTGAAATTTTGATAGCATTACAAAGTGTTTGATATGGCTTTTGACTTTATTCTTGTGGCCTTTTTGTACTCAAAACCTTTGTTCATTCTTAAATTCTTTGCCACTGGTTCGGTTCTTTTTCTAGTCCTCAAAGCAGCTATAATCGTTTCAATGTAAAATGCTTGCAAATTAATTGTAGGTTATGAGTTCAATTTGCTTGTACACTTTATCTTTTTTGCTAGTTAAAGAATTAAGGGTCAGTGACACAGTTGACTATTTTGTTTGCTATTAATCCATTTCAACTCCATAATTAACAAGTTCGAGCTCAGAAATCGGTATTCAACTTTCATATAATTGAGAGTAGTTGTGCCATCTGGTTTTTTTGTATAATAATAATAATAATAATAATAATAATAATAATAATAATAATCTTAAACTGCAAAATATTGTGATGTATATTTTTTTTTTGAAAAAATATTGTGATGTAGCTTAATCATATGATCATCACAACGTCCATTTTTGCCCCAAAAAAACATTTATTTTAGTACAATATTGTTGAATATCAATTTTCATAATCAAACTTATGATCGTAGAATTGAATTAACCAATCAAGATAAATAACGTTTTTTTGAAACAAGAAACAATATATTGATAAGACATACTAAACATGTAAAAAAAGATTACAAGACAAATAACGTATCATCAATCTATTCAGTTAAATTTGATATTTTTTTTTAACATAACCCACTCATCCATCTCAAATAATGGTTGGTACCAATAGGGTTTCAATCATGAACAGTAGATTGAAGCTTTTATAGCTTCAAATGTAGTCATGTCATGAGTCATGACAACTTTGTAAACGAACTAGAGAAGTAGCAAAATAAAGAAATTATTGAAGAAAATATATTTTTCATCGAATAAAAAATGAACGTGAAACCCGGTGGCTTTCCAATTATAATTATTCCTTGTAGGCAAAGCCTAGAAGAAAGTGGAGTAATGGATGAATCAATACAGCTATTATATGTACTTTACGAATTTAATTTGATTCTAAATACATTTATTGAGCAAAAGTTGACTTGGGTCTTAAAGAAAAATATAGACTTTTGAAGTCTTGTTTCAAAAATTGTTCTAAATATACTTGTGGTATGGAAAAGCCAAGTAATATTGTTATAAATATACATGTTAAATTTTGCCTTTGTTTTCAATTATAAAATATTCCATAATACCTTTTGTAAGTACCATGATAAGTTGAACGAATGTAACCACAAGAGACATGATTCTTAATGCATCAAGTATGCCAATTAAGGTACGTTCATTTTAACACATTCTATAATGTGTCATATATATCCATTCTATTAAAACTAAATTGATAATTTAAATAAAAGGTGTTTAAAATTATATGTTTTAAAATATGAGTGAATAAAAATGTTGTGAAAACGATAATCAGCAATCGATACGAAGATATAAAAACAGATGACGGTAAATGCAAAAAAAGAAGAAATAAGAATACAAACGGATTAACGTGGTTCACTAAAGTTATGTTAGCTAGTCCACGGGCAGAGAGGGAGAACAATTTTAAGAAAGGTGAATTACAGAGTTACAAAACGAATGTCATAATATGGTTAGGATTTAATTCGAGTTTATATAGGCACTCTCGTTAAACCCTAATTAAAGAATGTGTGAACATTGAAACACATAATGCAGATGTACTAGTACATAAGGAACGCACAACATAACGTGGAAGTGCTAGCTCTGCATGGCACAAAAGTTGGTTTCGCTAAAGGAATGTAGAATGTATTGCAGCTATGCGCGAAACAATGGTATGCAATACGAAAAACGTTTGCGCAACGGAGGTGTTTCCCTTGTACCCCCACTCGCTCCGCTCGCTGACTGGGCGACGAGACCTACGACTACTAATTGCAGGGCATTGTTGCGTTCAAGACATATCTCAACAAAAATAATATTTTAATGGTATAAGTATTTGTTTATAATTAAGAAGTGAGTCATTTAATCCTATTAAAAAAGTCAATTCATGTTTGTTGGTCTTTTTTTAGGTTTATATTTTAGAGATAATTAAAGAAGTTAGAAATAACAAGAACTTAAACGAGAATATAATTTTGATATTCAAGAGATTATCAAAAACTAAGTGGACATAAAATATTAGTCCAGATATTTGTAATAGAATATTAACTAAATAGGTTAATTAGTTTCTTAAAAAAATGGTTAACTAGAGTTAATGGTTTGAATGAAAAGCTCAATTAGAGAAAATAATGTAAGATTTGAATAATGAAAAAGTTAGAAATAATATTAAAAAATATAAAAAAGGAGAACGTTGGGAATGCACAAAGTGAAGAAGCTTAAGGTATGATCCATAACGCAAGGGCTGTGCAAAGGGGAAGCAACTTTTACAACTTTATAAGTGAAAAAAGAAAAATCTTTCCCTAGAAATATCAAAAGATATAGCACAACTTTTCATGTTTTTCTTTTTTTTTTTTGGGAAAAAGAATAACTTTTTTCTCTATTTGATTTTTGCTAACCCAACATTTTCATATTGGAAAAGTTTGGTTACAAATTTAATTGACTTAAAACGCAAATTGTGATTTAAAAAAGGAAAAACCACATAGATAAGCATCTCCCTTCTTTAAAACTTTAAAGATATTCTACTTTAAAATCACAAAAAGATTATTATCTTTCAACTTTTTTGAAAGAAAAATGCACAAAAAAAAAGTCTAAAGAAGGGAATTTGTCGTTTCTGGCTTTTCAAAAAGGCTGGGGTTACTCGAATAAATGAACTATGTAGAACATATTGATTAGTCCCTCTCAAAAATAAAAAAACTACAACCAAGAGGCACATGCTCACAACATATTTAAAATACTAATGATTCTTTTTCATCAAAATTATGAACCGAAGTGAATAAGAACATGTTAACTCAACCAACACAACTATTAGTTAAACTAAAAAAGAACGATGGTTGTCGATCATGGTTCTCGGGGAGACAGCTTGTTTCGAGGGGTCGTGTTCAATGATTGCTTTCAATTTATGGTGTAGCAATTTGGGGTGGCGTTGTTAGCGTAAGAATTGATTGATAAAGATAAATTTATAATCTAGTGATAAGTAAGTGTTACTTTCAAATGAGTTTTCGTTCTTCTACAGTTTTAAAACTCTTGTTTTTTTTACTCTAGTGGGTTCTTGTTCTTCAGGTAGTTACTTTGATGATAGTGTTAACCCGTAAAACACTTCAACCTCAACCAATGAAGTGGTGAGTAACTACTACTGATTTTTTATGTTGGGATCTATCAGTCTTTTTGTAAAACAATCAACTTGAAAGGTTGCTTGAATCAGCTCTTTGATACACATCTTTTCATCTTTTGTTTTGTTTTACTCTGAGTTGTGGGCTAAGATCGAGATGTTTTTGAGATTTATTGTTCTTTGATTTTAATTTACTTCTTTTAAGGAGTATTGTTGTTTTTTTTTTAATGGAGTAGTTTGATTTCCATTGTACCCACATATATATAAGCTAAACTAAAAAAAAAAAAAATACAAACAAGACCAATATAAAATTTCACTAAATATAGTTATCCAATTTGAAGTTTGGAACTTTTTCCTTTGGCCTAGTGTGTAGAAGCAAACACACACCTCTAATTGCAATTAGGGATTGGTTTTTCCTATAAATTGCAAATTGAAATTTATAGTTGTAAGAACCCCACAAATTTTGAGCATTTTTTTTTTGTTTGTTAATACTCTTATGTTTATGTGTCATGGTTTGATATGTATAAGCTCATGTACAACAAAACATCAAATTCAACTATACATGGTCTTCATAGATAACTTTATTGCAAAAAAAAAAAAAAAAAAAGATAACTTTATTGCAATCTCACTTTAGTTTCTTTTAATAGTCCATCCACGTAGTTAATGCAATCTAAAGTCGTCATAATTTTATTTAAAAAGTCTTTTGTGCAAGTGCAACTTTTAAAAAGCGAATAATCTTTCAATATTATTGTTGCTCCTTAATCATAGTAGTTTATTTTTTAACTCACTAGTTTATTTTGTCACCCCCGATTAAAGTACTATGAGCTGATGTATATATATATGTTCTTGATTTTTAATTGAACAATAACATTGGGAGAAGAGATTTTTTTTTTTTTTTTAAAAAAAAGCAAACTAATTCATTAACTAGAAACATCGATACAACCTATTCTCTCTAAGCGACAACACACTTAGTCAATTTCGACAAATCAGAGTATGACTACTCAAGCGGGGAGAGATAACGATAAGACCAAACCAACACATGTGTTAAAATATGTCTTGAATGCATTAATGCCCTGCGATTAATAGTTAGGGGTCTCGCTGATCGGGCAGCTAGACTCCCGACTAAGTAATCGGCATTAATTCGTTCAAGATATATCTTAACAGAGTAAGGCTCATATTTATTTTATTTCTGATTTTCCTATCGAAAAATTAAAACCAGTATACACAAACACATACATAGAATATACAAAAATTGAATCGGTTGGTGGCGTGTTGATTATCTTCATTTATGGTAATCTATTTCAACTCTACCGTTACGAGTTCGGTACTGGAAATTTGGTATTCAGCTCTCTTATTATTTTAGAGCAGTTGTATGGTTTGTTGGTTTCCCTCCCTTAATTTCTACTAAAAAAAAGTCTCACCAATAATGTAAAGAATTGTTGTTAAATAATTTCGAAAAAACAAAAATATATATGGACAGAGAAAAAAAAAAATCTAACAAAACAACCTACTCCAAACCTTTCAATTTACTCTAGTCTTTTGTTTTTTTATACATATATTTTCAACTCAAAGTTCCTCAATTTGAAAAACAATTCTTCTATCAACTGAATCAAAAAGCCCAACATCATCAATGGATTGATCATCTTCAGCTCTATCACCAATTGAAAAATTCAAATTCAAATTCAAATCCAAATCCAAGCAAGTGGCAGTTTCTTCTTCTTCAATCTCTTTTTGTGATACATTTTTAATGGGAGGAGAGCAAGCTCTAGACCTGGCACTGAAGCTCTCACAGCTGAGAATGACAATGGTGTCGGCTAACGAGACGTGTTCGCCGTTCGAGTTTGTGATCCTTCCTTCTTCAATGGCTCTTTTGAAGCCCATTTGGGAACAGGAATCTGCTTGCTCTACATCTTCAATTAAGAAAACTCTATGAGGGTTTGTGGAAATTGCTTCTCCAAATCTCTCTATGTAGCTGCAACTTTGTTCATCTCTTGTTCTTTTGTTTCTACAATCCTCTGTTGAATCTGCCCTAATGGAGGCAAAGCTGCTTAATGTTATGGTCATGAAATTTGATGTTTGTGACCCAAATATTGTTTTTGCTAGTTCTGCTGCTACCTTCTTTTTGGCTGCTAGGTCATTGCCTGAAAAATTTAATAATGAAAATCTATTATCAATCATTTTGCTTTTCCAAATCATAATTGGAATGTAGAGAAACTAAAACGAGAAAACCCTTTTGCTAAATTATAAGTTTGGCATGTATTGGGTCAAACAAAAGAAATTGATAACTATCTTGTCACTGTGAATTGCGAATTTAAAGAGACAGCTATCTTAAAAAAGAATGTTGAAGATTTCACATTAACAAGATGACTCAATATTTATGATATAGATAGACTACTCAACTCAATGTCAATTAATTTTAAAATAAAAAATTCAAATGATCTAATATGTTATTGGAGGTTTGTTCAAACAGGAATTAACTTAATAAATGTAAGGATTTACATGGATTAAATATAGAAATGACAGTGAAAATAGTAATATAAAATTTTCATTTTAATCACATTCTTTTCATTTTTTTATTAAAAATATTTTTTAAAAAATTAAACTCATGACTTCTTAATTATTAAGTTGTACACCATGTAAGTATGCCCTTTTTGGCACTTTCTCTACTTTAACCGATATAAAAGATGATGTTTTTTAGTTCACTCATAATAATCAAGTTTAACTAAACACGTTAAATTTAAAATAAACTCATGAATATGTTAAAAGAAGTAAAATTCTAATGACATCTTGTATGACCTAATAATTTAGAGATTACAAGTTCGAAACCCTTCCCTCTCGAATATTATTGAATTGAAAAATAAAAGGCATTCGCATATACTTAAATCCAAACACCAAACACCAAAACAAAATCTAATAATATAACAACCATGATATTACTATACCAGACATCTCAAAATAATTAAACAAAAAATTTGAGGTTCATGTGAAAGTGTTACATTACCTTGAAACAGCAACCAAGTTTCTTCCTTGAAATCACCAAAACCCATCTTCCCTTTTCTCCTCCCCATCCCTGACCTACATTGAAGAACAGCACTAGCAATATCACAAACCACATTCTTCTGCCATGGCACCTTCTTCTCCAAAGCACCACAAAGCCTCTTGAAATTCTCTGAGTTCAACTCCTTGAACCTACTCACATATTCACTCTCGAACACGACGTCGCTTCCCGACGACACCGAAGATGGAGTCGAACCATCGTCATTATTATTATTATGATGCTGATGATGATCCTTCAGCTTCTTGTTTGGCGAATATTGTGTGAAATTGAATTGATTATTATTGTGATGATGATCGTTTGAAAACCCTGAAATTGAAATTGTTGAAGAAGAATTTGGAAGAATACAAGAGAATTGTAAGCTTTTCTCTGAAGAAATAATTGTGTTATTATTGGAATTCTTGTGGATTGAATTGCAAATGGAGTTCCACTTTTTGTAAAGGTCTTTGACTTCGACACAGCTCTGTTACAAAATAAGAAACAACAAAGAGATAAATGTGTCAAATAAATAAATTAAAATATAAATTATTGATTGGGAAATTTATCTCTTACTTTTGAGAGGATGAAATATTCCATCCCAATATTCAATTCTATTGGAAAATCTTTTTCCATGTCTGAATTTCATTTATATATTTGGAAGAAAATGAGTTCATATTTGAGGATAGTGGGAGGTCAGGAATGGAATAATTCCATACATACAAAAGCTTATATATGGGAAAACAAAAGAAGAATTTTTATTCTCAGTAATTAACAATACTTACAAGGGGTTTTTGTTTGTGGTTCTCATTTTATTGGAAATGAAATTTGGGGGTTGAAATTTGAAAAGTAGGGTTTCTTTTTAAAAATCAAATCAAATAGTGTGACAAAGTGGAATTCCACATGTTTTCCCCTGTCCATTATTACTATTATTATTTAAATCATACCATGACTATTATTCCACTGACACAAACATATAATGAGAGAGAATATAGTATTTTAGCCAGTTACCATGAGTTCCCATTATTTCTTTTTTTTTTAATAGATGTCAAGTTTTGATTTTGGAAGAAAAATTCTTTTCTCCTTTCATGTGGGCCATTTTTTATGTTTGAAAATTTGTGCAATTATGACTTTTAATAAAATAATATAATAAAAGAATACCTGGTCATTTTCTCCCATAGCTTTTTTCTCATTTTTGTATTGTTGAAGCCATGCAGGTAGAGAAGTTGAAGAGGTTGTTGACTCAGTGTTGTTTGAATTTTGTAAGCTTTTAGCTTCTGCCTCAAACTTAGCAAAACACTCAGCACAACAACTTAGTTGTTTTTCCTCATCTTCAATTTCAGTAATTTGTATACTTTGTTGCTTATTCTCATCAAAAGACTGACTTTGAATCTCACTGCCAACACAAAAAACCAATCAAAACTAGGAAAAAATCTTTTTCATATCAATGTAATGGGGTTTGAGGTTTGGCCCATATCCAAAGATGGCTGTTTTTTTTTATGGGGATTTGGAATAAGTGCCAAAACAAAAACAAATATAGAATAAAACCAACTTTATTGTTTTCCACCTTTCCTTTTATTCTAATATTCCTTTTTCTTTTTTCTTTTTCTCCTTTCAATTCAAAGTAATGGGGTCTATGAGGACTTTGGGAGAAGAAAAAATTAGTGAAACAAAAAAAATAGTGATTACAAAAGAGAACTCACTAACTAACCCCTTGTCAACTCAAGTATATTGTTGAGGAAAAAAAATACCCTAAATTTACCAACATCATATACGATCCAATAATTATAAGATTATAAATTTAAATTTTCTTCAGAGAAATATTGTTGAACAAAAATACTTAATTTTATTTATTCTATGAAAATGAGCTTTAATTCAACGATATTTTTTTTTCCAAAAACTTTATTAAGAAAAAAGGTAAGTAAAATACATAAATTACAACCCAACAGAGATTAATAAAGAATCTCTAAATGAGAGTTAAAGTATAACGATCATAAGATTTAAAAAACTCATATTGTTTGTACCAAAAAATGGCATTAGAGATGATAACCTCCCAAAAAGTTGATGTTGAACGGTAATCGTTTGTATCTTTGACCAAGAGATTGTAGGTTTAAATCGTTTAACAATAAAAAAAAAAAAAATAAATAAATAAAGGTCTAACCTGTCAGCCATGAGAGTCAATCTGAAGCTGCCTACTGGAATTGTTAGAGGATGAATTGCCAATAGAGTTTCAAGAGATGGATTTCCAGATTTGCATCTCATATAAGTTTGGAAAGTTGCAATTCCCATTATCCAAACAATTCCCTTCTTATGATTATTATCTCCAACATAATTCCCATATGCTAATTTCCCAAGCTCCATAATCATATGCTCCACAGGACAATAACTAAGCCTTGTTTGATTACTTGAATAATTTTCCCTATAATCTATAGTCCATTTGATATCCCCTACATACAAAATAACCCCTTTCCCCAAACAGCTCCTTATCAAACTCTTGAGCTCCATAACCTTTTGATCCACCTCCACTCTTGACCTATTCCTAAAAGATGAAATTGAAAGGTTTACAAACTTCACCTCCTCCAAACACTCTGGCACTTCCCTTTTCTCAATCCTCCCAATGGCTGCCTCAACCACACTCTCAAGATTTGCCACACACTCCCCAACAATGACAACACTCCTCCTCCGCTTCTCCGCTAGGTTGGTAATAACCGCCGCAACGTCGTCCTCGCTTGCTCGGCCAGATGCAGACGACTTCTTGTTATTGTCGCTGATGTTGTTATTGTCTTTCGTGGACTTGGTAGCACAAGTTTGAGATGAGTTACGCATCTCGATCGACACAGATTGTTCGACTTTACTCTTGACTTGTGTACTTGAGAAGCCAGCTTCTCTCATGACACGGCTGACACTAGGGTCATCCAAAATGGAGATTATGAGCTGCTCGAGCTCGATCTTGACAGCGAGAAGTGGCTGTTGTTGGTTTTCGATGGAGCCGCGCCGTTGGTGGGCTTGAGCTCGTTTGAAAGCCGCAACAAGGGCGTTGGAGATTGAAGGGTGTTGTTGAGAATGAGGCCCCAACATGGGGCTGGAGTTTGAAGCTGGAAGTCTGTTTAAGGCGACATTAAAGCAAAGTTCTAAAGCTTTGCACTGAAGAGGATGAGAGTGGGATTGAAGACAAGCCGTTCGGAGTAAGCCAGTCGGGGCTGTAAGCATGGTGCTAGCTACATGGAGAGGCGTCACTTGGGCATGGCCGCGACGTTTCGCCAAAATCACGGCTAGTTTCACAACACTCAAAGCCTCAGAAGTTAGAGCTTGTTGCACTGTGCAACCACTTGTTCTCATACTTGGAAGAACAAGAAGAAGAATTTGAAGGGATTGAAATTGGAAAGGAAGGGTTTATTTATGATGGGTGTCAAAAATGGAAGAAGATCATGGTGGGATTTGGGAAAATATAAGGGGATATAGATAGGGGGTATGCTTTTCTTGTAGGTGAGGTAAAATTTATTGAGAAAAACTTTTATACAGAAAAACCTAAATAAAAAAATATGTGGGCTATACTTTTTTGTTTTTTGGTAAAATGTAAGTTTAATCTGTATGATTCAAATAAAATTAGAATTTCATTCTCATAATTTAAAAAATTAGAGTTTAGTCCTTGTAGTTTGAAAAAAATTATAATTTAGTCTCTATAATTTAAAAAATTAGAATTTAGTCTTTATAGTTTTATAAAAACTTAAAATATAGTCATCATCAGACGTAGTTTCTCACGTATTAAATGCACAAAAGTTTACTATTCATGGATAAATGATATGTTTTTTTGTTATATCAGTCACTCAACTCATAATTCTATTATTGAGACAGGATGAATAACTAACTTTTAAGTACTCAAGTCGCTAACGATTAGAAATGTGACAAGAAGTATTTTGTAGGTTTTATCAAAACATAAGGAGTAAATTCTAGTTTTTCATAGAGACTAAATTTTATATTTCTTCAAATCATATAGACTAAACTCTAGTTTTTGAAATCACTAGAACTAAACCTTAGGGTATGTTTGTTTTTTGGACATGAGAAGTGGTTAATAATCACTCTTCAAGAACCCTTTGTTTGTTTTTTGTAGTAAACAATCACTCTTAACTACGTTAAACCACTTTTCAACCCCACTATCAAATCTCACATTAAATTTTATTAAACTTCACTTCAAATTTATCACTCAACCATTATTAACTCCAATCCTTAAACAAGTAGTTGATTACTCTATTAATATTAATTTTAATCTCCAAACGAGTAGTTAACTACTCCAATCTACTATTAACCACTTCATTCCATTCTACTCCATTCCACTCCACTCTTTATATTTTATCCTTTTTTTATTCTTTTTTAGTAATTTTTATTTATAAAAAATTTATGTAATATCAAATGGTGGCACGTATATCTTATATAGGCTTACCTACGCAGGAAATTTTTGTGAGGTTCAAAAGGAATTTTGTAGTGGAAAGTGGAATGCATGTGCTGACGATTAGCAGGAAGGGAATGCAGAAGTATCAAAGGCAAAGGCAACTCAGCTTTGTTTAGTTTAGTTTTCTATTTCTCTCTCTACAAATACAAAAAGGATAAATGGATGTGGTTGAGTGGATCTCTCTCTTTTATGCAGTTTTTGGCTTAGGTGTTATACATTCATAGTAAGAGTAGTAACATCAAAAATCAAATATATATTATATACTTATGCTCTTTTTATCCTCTCACGCACCATTACAAAACTAGTAAAATCCAAACAAGTATCCAAGGAATGACTTTGTATGTTAGAGATTTGGGATTTTCAAGATAAATTCTCTGAGAGATTTTGTTTAAAATTGTTACGAAAAATCGTAATCATCTATCAAGAATAGAAGAGAGCGAAACAAATAGCATATAGATTTATGTAATTTACTAATCTTGTGTTTGCTACGTCTAGAAATAAAAGAGAGAAACTATTTCATATATTTATAGAACATAAGAATTGGAAAACGAGGCTATGACAAGAACTCTAGCTTGGTAATCGGACAATTCGCCTATACATGGGGCACCATTAGCCCATACTTAGATTATGACACTAGAATACATCGTAGAATATTTAAATTTAAGCGCTTTAACCTCAACCATTAGATTGTCCCTTAGGGACAAGAGACCAAATGTAATATCAAGGACTATTCGCATGGGAGATTGGTCCCAATTTCTAGGTAATTAAAAAAAAAAAAAAAAGAGACTAGCTTACCATTGGGATATACTCTCTTTTTTACTGGTTTTTTAAAATATTTTTTGATTGGTTAGGCCTCAATAACCATTTTTCGTTTTTGTTTTCTTTTTTCTTTTTACTTTTTTTAAAAACAAGTTTGTTTGATAACCAATTTTTTGTCTTTGTTTTTACCATTTTAAAAGTGTTTTTAAAATATTAAAGAAATTATAGAATCTAAAAAAAATCAAGAATAAACAGTAAACAAATTTTAAAAATCAAAATAAAATGTGATGTTTGAAAACTAAAATCAGTTATCAAACTGATAGAGTTTTTATTTTTTAAAACAAAAAACTTAAAATCAAAAATAAAAAATTATAAATAAAAAACAAAATAGTTATCAAATTAAACTTTAGTAATTCACTTTAAATAACTAAGTCGTAAAATTAATAGAGATATGTGTAAAATTATACCCTTTGTCACAAGGTAATAGTTGTGTTCTATATCTTTGGAAAAGAAGAGTACTGTTAATTTACCTCTCTTATTCCATCTAATGGGTTATCAAATCATCATGTGAGATTACTCCTATGATTGGAATTATTTACATGCTTTTAGGAAAAAGCCCTAAAAATCAAAGTATTTTCTTTGCTCTAGTCGTTTTTTCGAACCAATTATTATGAAAAGAACAACATTATTAATTAATGTAAATCCTAAGGCAAATTAGGATAAACGAGATTTTATTATTTCTCTTCAAACAATCACAATCAAACAAGCTATTGTAATCACTTAAAATAATCATCTTTTATCATTCATTTTTAATCACTCATTTTTAACTACTCAAAATAATTATTCATTTCAAACCACTCATTTCTGATCATAATGTTAATCATTCATTTCTAACTACTCATTTTTAAACTCTCAAATTAATCATTCATTTTTTACAACATCCAAAATGAATTATTGTCTACAACTCCTCTACAAATACCCACATCCATAGGAGTTACGTTATTGTCTGCAACTCCTCTAATCATTTATAATCACTTAAAACAATCACTTTATCTCATTGAAACACCTTGTGAGTTAATTAGGAAATCTAATCTTAGGAAAAAACAACATATTTTAATTTTCAACTAAATTCAAAGAGAGAAAGAGATTGCTTTTTAGACTGTCCACAAACACCAATGGGCCTGAAAAGAGAAAATGGGGAAATGTGTCCAATATTCATGTGGGAATCAATGGGATGTTGGAGTGAGGGCTTTGAATTGAACATTGATGCATGGCAATCCAATCTATTATTTTTGCCTCTTTTCTTTTTTTAATTATTCAAACGCCCCCAAAATTCCCTTCATTCTATATTCTTTCTTAAAAGTTGTTTACTTTACTCCACTCTCAAAACCCTCTCTCTTTCTCATTATTAAATCATCCTAATATAAGCCTACATCATTAAAAAAGAAATGCAAAAATAAATTAGGTAGAGAAGCAATGTAACTTTTGTAATGCCAGATGTCATTAAGAATTTGGATTGGCAGTTGATACCTTCGATATTTTTTTACATCTCGTGCAACTTTAATATGTTACCTACATCATTCAAAATACTATTAAGAGTAAAAACTTTCGCAACAAACATCTTGTACTAACGACCTCAAGAGGTTCGATCTCTCACTCTGCGTATATTATAAAAAAAAAGAGTGAAGACTATCCAGATCACCACATTGTTCTTTTAGTATATTTTGTTCTTCTGCACATACTTTTTGTTATAGGTGAAATTCGTGGTAAAGACCTAATGAAACGCATGAGCTCAATTATAAGAGATTGACCCAATAGAAGGCTCTACTCAATTCATGAGCTCGAATCTTATTCCTAGAGCTACACGGAAAGGTTCGCATGTCTATAAATAGTCAGTTGAAAGCCTAACGAAAGGTAAGCTATTCAGAAACCCTAAAATTGACCCATACCTACACTTTTTGACCTAACCGACTTAGGCATCAAAGGTGGCGTGGCTCACATCTCACCGGTGTCCAATTTCTCTTTGTTTTGCGGGTAATTAGTTTCAAATCACTAAAAAAACATCATTGATCTCGAAGATCAAATTTCGGCATCAATAGTTGGTGTCATATATGGGGATGAGTTCGTGCTTTACCAAAAAACGACGATAACTTTCTATTGTCGCACTTCACCATTAAAGATGAGTATGAGTCATAGTAACCACCTGCCAGAATTTTAATCAAATGAAGAGAGGGCTCTAGGAGGATAGCCACGCAGAAAACTGCCGCAAATATACGACACAATACAAGCGTGGTAGGGAGTGACATCAGCCGATGCAGTAGCCTCGACGACACAAAGGTAATCGAGTTAGAGAAGAAAAAAAATTTCACAAGTGTTGTATTTATGTGTTTTCCAAGTAATCAACCGCTGGATCGAGCCAATATTTGAATATATTGTTTGACACGGAAAGATCTTTAATTTGAACGGTGGAGATAGTGTTTGGAGACTTTTATAGGCTAGATTTAAGAACACGAGTGAAGAAAAGTAAAAAAGAAAAAAGGATTTCGCACAGGTTCCGTTCAACGTTTTTATTAAACAATCATTGGATTGAGGCAATATTTTGACAGCCTATTCGTGACAGAATAGTATTCAAAATAAACGGTGGAGATCAAGTTTGGAGCTTTCGACAGCCTAATTTGAGAACATGTGAGAGATAAAAATAGAGAAGCAAAAGGATTTCATAAAGTTCCGTATTTTAGCATTTTCGAGATAATCAGGCGTCAGATTGAGCCCAAATTTTGGCTGAGGCATTTCGACCAAAAGTTCTCGAATCGGAACAGTAAAGATCGAGTGTGGAGTTTTCTACGATCAGATTCAAGAACACATGAAAGATAAAAATAAAGAAGAAAAAATTTCCACCCATATTTCTGCATTTTAGCATTTTCGAGATAATCAACGGTTGGATCAAGCTGAAATTTGGACAAAATATTTTGGCACAAAGTTCTCCAATCTGAACGATGGAGATCGAGTTTTATATTTTAGACAACAAAATTTTAGAGCATAAGAGAGAAATAATTGATCCATAGATTTATAAGGTTTATTTCCAAGAAGTTGGATAAAGCTAAGTATGAGTTATCGAGGAGTACAAGTAGGATAAGGCTAAGTATAAGATGATCATATGTGAGCTTGATCCTAATCTTGAGTGTGTGGGTTATGAACTTCTATTTGTGAAAGTTTCATTTAATGTGCATGAGTGAGAATAGGCAATCAATCAGATTCAACAAGTCTCCCACGTTGGGAATTTTCGTATGAAATAACTTAGGCCCTGTTTGATAATCATTTGATTTTTTTTATTTTTGGTTTTTGATAATTAAACCTACAACTACTTTATCATATGTTTGTTCTTACTTGTATATCTACATCTCACCTATATTTGTAGAATCCAAACCGAAATTTGGAAGAAAAAAAAAATTTCCAAACTTGTTTTTATTTTTAAAAGTGGTTACATTCACATGCTTTCTTAAGGAAAAATGTTAAAAGTTTGTTACATTTACGTACTTTTTTAAGAAAAAATGAATATATTCTAAGAAATGTGAAACACATTGTAGTAAATTTGAATAAGAATAGGTTTAAATTTCAAAAACTAAAAACAAAAAACTAAATAGTTATCAAATAGGGTCTAAGAAAGTAAATTTTATTGGATGAAATTCGTTCATTTTAAATACTTCAAAATGAAATGAAAATTTAAAATAAACTATTTCAATGTAGTTGATTATTATGAATTAATTTTTTTAATTCTTAAACTTATAACTTTTATATCTTAACATTTTTTTGTTGACAATATGCATCTTAATATTTTTTGATTACGTGCTAAATCAAATTCGAAGTGATCCACAAATATTTATGAGACAATTAAAAGTATTAAAGTTTTTATTTTAAATATTAGATACCAAAACCCATATAGCATTTTTAAAGTTGAACAAATTTATTAGAAAAATTTATAAGGATAAGAAGTATAAAAGATTCAGCTCAAAAAAACTGAAAACAAACTTATGAAATAAATAGAAGGTTGAAATTTTATTCATCTCAGTCTTTAGTCAGTATCTAGCATGTGAATATTATGTTACGTTTGTTTTTTTTTTGCTTTGTTATTATTTTTTTTTAATTACAAATTCGGGGAGGGAGATAATACTGATTTCAAAATTTGAAAATTGAAATAATTTAATATCAATCAAGATAACCAACTGCGTCACTAATTCATTTGATTTCCTTTGTTACTATCTGAACTTTCCCTTTGCAAAGAAATAATGGATATATTATTTATATTTTTTAAACAAAGAATATATCATTTATATTATATTTATATGTGAGTACATGGAAATATTAATATTAAAATGAATATCTTTTTTTTTAACAAATATTAAAATGAATATCTGCGGAATGATTCAATAAAATATATATTCCATTGATATAAACCTTAGTTGTCTTCAAATAGTTTTTATATATAAATTTTAAAAATTAAAATGATATTCTTACTGAAATTTCCTATAATTTCTTTCTTACCATACATTCATATTTCCTTAATCGGTGAATAATACTAATTAAATTTCAAAAACAAAAATGAAATACATTTGGAAGCTGCTTTAAAAAAAAAAAAAGAATTGGTTTTGTTTTTAAAAATATAGAAAAGATATAGATATTCAAATAAGAAAAAATATATGACAAAATAGTTGTAAGAGACATAAATTTCAAAATCAAAAAAATTAAAAGTAAAACAGTTATCAAACCCGACCTAATTTTTATAAATAATTAAATTTAAAATTTCTTCCATCCATGAATATACATCTAAATTGAGTTAATGACAAAAAAAAACGTACATATGTTTTATAGTTTGATGTTATAATAGTAACACTATTTTAAGTTATAAACAAAGCTACTAAGAACTCTAAAAAAAGATGGAAACAAACAAAGCTACAAAGAAAACCATACATTTGCTTGATTTTATTATTTGAGGTTAGTAAAGATAAATAAGCTAATATATTATGATAAATTACAATATAGTACCTCCTAATACATATACTATAAGATTTCAAAATTGAAATTATTGGTTCTTTTATTATACATCAAGCCATTGAAAAACATAAAGTTTTCATTGCCTAGGATCCATCAAAAAAAAAAAAAGAAAATAAAAAGCACTCACAAACATCGAAATTCTTTAGAAGGCATTTATATTTTTTTTCTTTTTGAATTACCAGCCCCATCTTGATCAAGAACCCAAAAAAAAATTGTCTCTTTTAGCATGAGCAATTCTACTAATTAAGGCATATATAGTAACTTCTCGAACACCCAACATACAATTCCAATCATAGTTTATATAATTTAGTAGTTAATCGGCTACATATTTAAATATTTTATTTTTAATTATTATTGAACAAAAAAGTTCTTTGTTAATCTAAAAAAAAAGTTCTTCGTTAATCATTTATTTTTTTGAAATCTAAGTTTATAATTCCTATTTTAATCATTATTTTATGTCTACGTTATATTTATATTTTTAAAAACAAAAACAAAAATTTGAAAGTTAAAAAATAGTTTTCAAATATTTTTATATATTAGTTTACAAAATTTGGTTAGAATTCAAGTATTAACTCAAACATAGATGAAACTATATGTATGTGAATAACGAGAAATAAATAAAATATGAATAAAATATAATCGTGCTAAGTTTTTCGCTTTGTTATTGGAATGGCAAGACACTCCCAAATTTTATAAAACATTTTTTTTATTTCTCTAGTCTCTTTTTGAGTAACTTTCTCTTACTTCTCTACCTTTACTCTTGCTCTGTCTTTCTTAATGAGATTAGCAACTATTTATAGCTTATTACAATATCGGTCTCCAAAATTCCTATAATTTCCAAAACTCTTTTGGCTCTATTTTGGCTTGTTTACCAAATTTTTTTTCCACTAATTCATAAATTACCCATTAATTTCCTAAAAATAGCGCCAATTAACAATTTTCTAAATATATTAAAAATTACCTTTAAGTTTATTCAATAATGGACAAAGTTAAATTTTAAAAATAAAAAAATTACGAAATAATTATCAAACCGGAGGCTATATATTTTTTCATTCCTCAATCAGTCAATCATAACTTTCTTTTTCTTCTTTCTTTCTTTTTTTTCTTTTTTTTTTTTTTAACTGTTTTTACACAGATCTATTTGACAGAATAAAAAGTAATTTACATGTAAATGGAAAATAATAATAATAATAATAAAATAATAAAAGGAAAAGGAGAATGCTCAAACAATCATGGAATAAAGATTAAAGATGTTGCCGATCTACTGAGACTTCACAGTCACCTATGCATGAGATCGATTTGCTTTCTTTACGACCAGAGTAATTGATCCATAATTAATTAATAAACAACCATTAACTAACATGCAAAAATGTGTTATTCGAATTTTAAACTCTTTTTTTTTTCCTTTCTTGACATCTAGGTGCATTCTCTGGAAAGTTTTTTTTTTATTATTGATTATTGATCATAATTTATTACTAAAGGATTAGGTTTTATTTAGACTTCTATGAGGAAACTTTTGTTTTAAAAAAGAAAAATTTATAAGATTAGTCAAATTTAGAAAATAATTACAAATATTATTTTATATATATAGATTAGTCAAATTTAAAAAATAATTACAAATATTGTTACTTTTTTAAAAAAATTAATAATTATAGTCATTGGTATTAAAGAGTATTATCGCATACTTTCTAATAATATTGTATTAATATAGTATTAAAATCTATAAAAAGAGATTATGGATGAAAATATTTTAAAATTTGCTTATTTTGTAAGAATAGCTCATTTCCCAACTTAAAAAATTCTGCCTTAAAATGGAAAAGTAGATAGTTATATACAATTACAACCTAAAGTGATTAATAAATATTTTCAATTTAGAGCTATTGAACCATAGTCATTA
Source organism: Sicyos edulis (assembly GCA_036507275.1). NCBI lineage: Eukaryota > Viridiplantae > Streptophyta > Magnoliopsida > Cucurbitales > Cucurbitaceae > Sicyos > Sicyos edulis. The sequence goes on along the minus strand of CM071847.1, from coordinate 42,294,584 downwards.
GTATTATAAACACTAGATTTAAGACATCAAGATGCAGTGTTAGGGGAAGCTCATAATTAGATTCTGTAGATGAAAAAATATCATCTATATGTATTACAGAATGTGTGGAAATGTGAGTGGGTTGTAGGTTTTTTTTTTTTTAATTTTAATTTATTATTATTTTTAATTAAGTCTTTATTTTACATCACTTTTCAAAAATGTTTTTGACATACTATTCCATTTTTAAAAAAAACTTAATATAACAGTTTTCTAAATTTTGATTTTACCCCTTTTTAATTTTAAGATACTTTTTCTTTTTTGAACTATACAAATGTAGGTAAGATACTTCATTAAAACAAAAAGTATGTAGGGCAGGCACAATTACATGTTATGGAGAGAGAAAAAAAGGCAATTAATTTAAATATGTTGAGGATCTAACGTTGGGAATGAGGAGTAAGATGAAACTCTATATTATATAATATGGTATCATAACTTATTAAACTAAAACATTTTTTTTATAAACATAAAATTAAAATTCGATTTAAGATTGGTGAACCCAAAAGATACTATCTTAAAAGATACTTTGAAGATCTCAACAGATCAACTATTTAATTTGAGAGTAAGAGAACGAGTTGTTGAATTAAAAAATGATAGAAATGTCAAAAGGAGAGTTTCAAGGTAACATGATGTATGGCCCCATAACCTCTTTGTTTATGGTTCAAATTATCCATCTTTAATTATCGTTGAATTTTTTTTTTAAAAAAAGTGATGGGAAGTGAATAAAACAATTTCAAAACACTATGGAAACTTGAATTCATTTTGTTTGTATGGACCAAAAAATAAATAAAGTAAAAAAAACCTCTCCAAAATGTATTCCAAGTCCAAGTCTAAGTCCAAGAACTTGTGGCTAAACTGTATATATATTTAAAAATGCTTTTCATCTTGGTCAAAAAGGGAAGTTAGTATCCTTCTTTGTTGTCCTAAAAAGACATACAAAGAGAGCACCCAATAATTTGAACTACAGAAAGCATTTTATGAGGTAAACTGCTCTAAAAGGAGTGTTTGAATATTGAAAAAAAGAAAAGAAGATGAAAGAAAGAAAGAAAAGAAGAAGAAGAAGAAATAGAAGAAGAGAATAAATGTATTACTTCATAAGCACCCAAACTCCCTTGTCTTTGTGTCTCCATTTTTAACTTTCAAAGAGTAACTATAACAAAAGTTGAATCCTTCCCAAACCAGCCTTGAAAGTTTATAGCTTCAACGTTAAAATAGTTGATAGAATCGGGCCTAGGCATAGGATGAGTTGGTCTAGTTATGACTTTTTTGGATCAACCAAAATTTTAGGGTTGGTGAATCGACTAACCCGTTAAACCCTATTTGTTATAGCAATCCAACCATACCTAATTCATATACTTTTAAGTTGGGTTGGGTTGGATTAGGGTTATCAGACCGTGTTTATCCTCTTCTTTTCAACCCATAGCTCAGAAGTTTTTAGTTGGAGATACTTTATCATACGATGGAAAGGTGAGTAGTCTTCAATATCTTAATAAGATATATGGACTATTCCTCTCACTATCACTATCAATGGATTAGGGTTATCAGACCGTGTTTATCCTCTTCTTTTCAACCCATAGCTCAGAAGTTTTTAGTTGGAGATACTTTATCATACGATGGAAAGGTGAGTAGTCTTCAATATCTTAATAAGATATATGGACTATTCCTCTCACTATCAATAGTTTTAAGATGGAACTTCATCCTATCTAATATAATATCAGAGTTTCATGTGGGTATTTTGTTCCCAAATTCCAATCCAATTCGAGCAGGTAAAAATTAAGCAGGTATTTGGATTCGTATTTTGGGATCCTCACTTAGGGTTACTCGCTTGTGTTGGATCCAAAATTTTAGGATCAAATATCCTCTTCAATTTTACCCGCTTGGGTTGGGTCCGAATCATTCGATTAGGGTCTTTTTACCCACAATTTGGGAGACCAATATCCACATGGAGCTCTATATGCATATGAGATTCTACCTCAAATCCAATTAATAATGTGGAGAGTAGCTGATTTTATATCATATATCATATAAAAATGCTGAAAGTAACATCTTTTTTTTTTTTTTATTTTTCCTCCATGGAGAGATTAACTAAAAGGAAGCTAATCAGTTCATTGAACTAGTTTTTTTTTTTTTTTTCTGCAAAATTCTAGTTGTTGGGGTTTTGTTTTGGGTCTCTTTTAGATAAAGAAAAGCCAAAGCACTGTGAGAAAAAGTGATAGATTAAAAGCAAAATATGGCATTATCTACTCAAAAGGGCTGCTTATTTTTATGCTTTTTGTGCTTCAAAATAAGCATCTTTGGTCCCTCTACGTGGCCATGTGAGTTAAAGCAAAGCAGTGTGACCAACCAAAAACCAAAATCAAAATCAAAAACCTATTGAAATTTTTAAAAAGAGTGTAAGTAAATGTTGCAAAGTGCAAAGAGAGGCTGAGGCTTAAAGTTTACAATATAAGAATTAAAAAAAAGTTGGTCATATTTTGAAATGACAGGCTTAAGTTTAAGTTAATGTAAAGGTGATAAGTACCATCCCCACATACTGCCTTTTTCAAAAAGTTATACTATTTAATTTGCTTAAGTCCCTACAAATTTACATAATATCCCTTAAAACTCTCTTCCCCTTTACAACAAAATATATCAAACTCCCATTTCAAAAGTTTTCAACATTGTTATTATTGTTGTCGACTTTAATCATTCATATCTTATTGATCTCTCATTCGAGCTCTCTTGACTACTCGAACCAACTCTCTCGTAACTCAATCACTTGATGATTGTAATCAATTTTTTTTTGTTTAATTTAATCATGTATAATTTGAGGAATATAGTAATTATATTTTGTAGTTATCAAAAAAAATAAAAAAACTTTTTGGTTTAAATATTGGAGGTAAATTATAAATATAGAACCTATGGTTAAAAAAAAGTTAAAAAATTGGAATTTAATATTTATGGTTTGGAAAAATATAGAATTTAATACATATGATTTTAACAACTAAAATTTAGGTTTGATAAAACCTAAAAAATAATTTTTGTCTTTTAAAATTGTTGGCGAATTAAATATGTGAAAGTTAGTTATATTTTTCAAAAATAATTCTAGAGATTAGTATAGAAGGAATACTAATAAACACTAAATTTGTTTTGAAACAACTAACCATGAACAGATAGTAAGAACTAATTTAAGGACATTTGAGAAAGTATATCATTATCAAAGTATTCGAACAAAATTATAATTCAACTTTTAATTTTTCACAAAAATTATAATAAATTGGTGTATGAAATGAATTGGAGCGTTTGAGCCACAAAATAGTGCGTAAAAGCTTTACATTGATAACTTCACAAGAGGCCACCTTAAACAGTTCTAGTTGTCTTATCCAGAACATGTATGATGTGTATATATTATATGATGTGTATATATTCTATGTGCCATTATCTTATCACTTCCATTTATTTTTTCTTTGCATTAAAATTTCAAATGAGGAAATATGTGGTCAATGACACTGAGAAAGGATGTACATATTCTCTGAAAAGTATCATCACTTGGTCCTTATCTAAAGCCCAATAATCCAGATTGCACAAAGGAAACCTAAAAATATCACTTCCAAATATGAACTATGAATTATAAATCAAATATTATAACTGCTATAACCACATTGAATAATTCTTTTGGTTAGTTTTTAACTTATCATTAGAGGATTTTGCATGTATAATAAAAAATGGATAAATATTTTCATTCATAGTATAAAATCAAAATTAACTCATTTGTAGTAGAATAATCAAAATTGAGTTCTATCACTAGTTGAGTTTTATCAGTGATAGAATTCAACTAGTGATAGATTGTATCACTGATTGAAATCTATCACAGATAAAAAATTATGTTTTATCACTGGTTGAGTTCTATCATTGATAGAATAGACTCTTTCTATCATTAGTTGAATTTTATTATTGATAGAAAATTATGTGCTATAAATGAATTATTTTAAAAATTGTGCTGTAAATATAATATAAGAGGTAGAATATGTTGTTGGTAAATTCTCTATTATTAATTATTAGTTGTCATTAGGAGAAAAAAATATTCAATGTAATCAGCATACTAACAGACTAACAGCTATAGTGTGATGACTACATTCAGTAATTTTTCTAGATAATGCTCACTAAACAAAAGAATGATGTAAATAAGAATAATAGTTTAAATGCACTAATGTATGCTACGAAATAAAATGTTATAAATTTAAATTCTCTTATCTTAATCTTAAAATTTTAAAATGTGGCTTGAGGTAGAGAATCATTTTTGGACTATCATATCCATATGATTAATTTAAAATTTCAAAAATGCTACTCCATATCTATATGATTAATTTAAAATTTCAAAAATGTCACTCCATATACGATCATTTCAAGAAGGACGTCTATGGTGATGGTTATATGATTCATTTTACATTTTATAAAATAATGTATTTAAAGGCTATAATTAATGTCTTTAAAAAACACTACAATTATTAAAATTAATAATTAACCATAGTCATAAATAGATAAAAAGTTAAAGATTTGAATGTTAAAAGACATTTTATACCATTTAAAAGAATCTATATTCCATTTATAATTATAACTATTATTAATAATCAATTTTGTAGGTTTTAGAATTCAAAAGATTCTGTAATTAATTCTACTTTTCTACTATAAAATGCAGTTTCATTTTCATTTCTTCTTCAAGTTTTTGTTTGCATTTATATATGGCTCTCAATCTTCAAAACTTCTATAGCTGTTATGTTGTTGCATTCAAGTTCCATCTGACTCAAGGTGTCCAATCAAAATTTCAAAGTTGGGTTAAGATTGTCAACTCTACTTTTAGAAAGTTGAGTAATAGTATTTATATAGCAAATTATAAAGCAAACAAGTTAAGGAATTGATGTATAACTAGAGATTTGAATTTCTTTGTTGTTATTATTTATTTTGTCATATTTTTAACATTATTGTATATTGTTATTGTAATTTTATTTAAAATATTTGGGTTTTGAGATATAATACTAATTTCTTTTTCAAATAAAACTTTTGTAAGATAGGTTATCTAATTTTCACCTTCTCTAATACTTATTTCTTTATATCTTATCTTATTTTATATTGAAGCCTTTTATCAATCTTTTGTGTTCTATAATGCTTGGTATTGGCAGAATCATTTGATTATAAGATAGAACATTTCTATGTTTATTACATACCAAATATTTGTTTCTTACCATTGTTCTATCAACTTTTTTATCCTTTTTTTTTGTTTCGGATATGTTGATATTTTATTTTATTACATCACCATAACATATTTGAAAACTAAAACTAATTTTTTAAGATATTTAAAAACTTATGCATCATTTCTTTTGTTATACATATACATATTCTTTATATGAAACTTGTGCATCATTTATTTTTCTTATAATATTAAATATGTTTTACATGCTTTTTATATTTACAACATATTTTGCCCACTTACAAAATAAATGAGTTAAAATCAACTTATTATACTCTTTGTTTCTACAAATATCGCCAAACTAGAATTAAAAAAATAAAAAATGTTGTAAATTAAAGGACATGATTTTTTAAAAATAAAAATATTGATATAAAAGGATGTTGGTTTGTTTAAGTTACAATGTTGGAATACTAAAAAGTCTAACTATTAACTAACCACAATAATTAATAATAAATAAGAATAAAGATGTTTAAATTACAATGTTGGAATGAAATGACCTTTTATAACTTAAAAGATGTTTTTAATCATATTTATGATAAAACAATGAAAGTTTAGGTTTCATAATTCAAAAGGTTTTACAATTTATTATGCCCGCTATCTTTAAGAATGTGGGTTTGTTTAAGTTACAATGTTGGAATAATAAGAAGTCTAACCATTAAATAACCACCATAATTAATAATAAGAATAAAGATGTTTAAGTTACAATGTTGGAATGAAATGACCTTTAAATATGTTTTTAATCATATTTATTATAAAACATTGAAAGTTTAGGTTTCACAACTCAAAAGGTTTTACAACTTATTATACTCGCTTTCTTTAAGAATGTGGGTTTGTTTAAATTACAATGTTGGAATAATAAGAAGTCTAACCATTAAATAACCATCATAATTAATAATAAATAAGAATAAAGATGTTTAAGTTACAATGTTGGAATGAAATGACCTTTATACATGTTTTTAATAATATTTATAATAAAACATTGAAAGTTTAGGTTTTATAATTCAAAAAGTTTTACGACTTTAATTTTTATTATAAAAATAAGTTTTCTTCCCAAATTCTTCTATAGTATTTGGATTTACATAATTTTTTAAATCTAACTTAGCATTTTTACAACTCCACTTTGATGAAGTTAGTAACAATGTCGTTTGGTAAATTATCAATCAAGTCAATGTATTTCAAGAAAAGAATGAATAGGTGGGCACTTATTATTATTATTTTGTTATTATTTTTTTGTATTTTATAATTAATAGTTAATGTTAGTTGTAAATCTATTGTGGATAAGTATTAAAATGAAGTCAATGGGAGTAATACTCCAATGACATCTGGTTAGGTTAAGTCACAAAATATTGTTGAATTAAAAAATATATATATTAAATTTAAGAAAGAAAAACTTTTAGAAATATTAAAAATGGTAAATGTGTTTAGAAAAATGAATAATTCTATTATTTTTTTTCTCTACTTTTTTTAATATAAGATGATTTATTTATTTAAATAAATAAATATAATATATTAACATTAGTGTAACTTATATCTAAAATTAATGGTTTATGCAAATTGATTAAAGTTAATATTTAATCTTAAAAATTAATCAACTTTAATTTATATATTTAATATCAGCACAAAATTTAGTTAAATAATAATAATAAAGGTTAATAGTCTAATCTATATATTCTTAAGAATTATTGTGATGTAAATACTTTTAAGACTAATACGAATTTATATGGTTTTAAGAAAAATAATCAATCTTATTTTTATGATTTACTTATTTTATAAATTTATAAAATTATTACAATTTAAAATTTTCAAATTAAAAATATATTAGAAAATATTTTTTTTTTTAAACCAAAGTAACCACGAACAAAATATGTTAGAAAATATAAAACGTGTAACGCACGTATAAATTTTATAGTTTTTTTTTATTGTTGTTGAACTAGCTAACCAAAAGATAATAAGTTAAAAACTAATTTACGTGACTAGCAAGCTAACACAAACTTAATGTCCCGAAAAGACAGATATTTCAAAATTAAATAATTTCTATCTCCTTCAACATTCAAATTTCGGAATTTAACAACAATAGTACTTGCCCATCTTGATCTGTAGTTTCAAGCTCAACCTGCATCCAACTACATCAAGCCTAAACAAAGATAAAATTTATGAAGCAATGTTTAGTTATGATAAATCATGCCTAGTGAAGTGAAATCTTAATAATGTACGTGTTGATCAGTAAGTACATCACACACTTCAACAACCTTGGGGGAATATGGTACATAGGAATGACAATGTCTCGGATGAAAATGAGAAAGATTTGGGTGGAGCCTAAGCTACACGAGAATCACATGACACCCCTTTAATGACCACAAAATAAATCTCTTATAAATAAAAAGAAAATATTAATGAAAAAAAAAAGTCATTAAAAGAGTAGCATGTGATTTCGATGCAGCCTGGGCTCCACCAAATCTTCCTCAATGAAAATATGATCTTGAGAATAAGATCACAGGGTCATTATGTACGACAACGAACTACCTGTTGGAAAATATTAATATCTTATTTATTTTTCTATTTATTAATTATTTATCCCTATTTATCATCCATGATCTCAGGTAAACTACATATCACTTAGTAACCATCCACCTATTTATTTATTCATTTAAAGTTATTTTCTTAATGAGAGAGATAACATTGTTAATGACCTACAGATAACAAAACAGAGAGTTTTTACAAAACTCTTCTGTGATTTGTTCTTTTAAATTTTTGGTCCCCTATGCCAACTCTCACATTAAGAAAACCACATCATTTGAGTTAGAGAGAGTTAGGGTGTAGAAGAACCAAGAACTTCATTGCTCATGTTCGTTGCGTGTTGCAGAGGTATGCATTGGCCTTCATCTCTCGGTTACCAAAAACAATGGTTGTAGGTATACATTTAATTAATTTTCATGCTTTCGCTGCAAGTGATTAAATTTATTAATCACATTTTAATTTTTGGTGTTAGAAATCTCTAACACTACCATGATATTTGTAAAATGTGACTTACTTTTCTTGTAATGAAAACATAAATTATTTTTGTAAATAAATGAATCAGATAGGAGGTGTTTGGATGCATTTTTGGATCAGAAGTTTGTTTCCAAAGTTATTTTTGAATAGTTAGAAATTGAGAATTGTCATAAAAAACTCGTTTGGAAGTGTTTATTTTGTAGGAGAGTCAGAGAAAATAACTTGTTTATATATGGATTTGAAATGAGTAGTTATTTTGAGTAGTTAAAATAATGATTAGAAATATAATGAGTGGTTAAAAATGAATTATTTTGAGTAGTTAGAAATTGATGATTAGAAGTGAGGGGTTCTTTTGAGTAACTGGAAATGAATGATTAGAAATGAGTGGTTAAAAATGAAGAGTTATTTTCAGTAGTAAAAATGATGAGTTGTTTTGAAAAGTTACAATTACTGATTTCAATATGGTTCCTTGAGAAGTAGTTAGTAAATGCTCATTTCAAATCCTCCATAAATTTAACAAACAAACACCCTGTGTAAATATATTCTTCCTCCCTAAAAGCAAGTTAGTATCTGAGGAAGATGTACTGAGTTCAATTCTCTATCGAGTCGTTTTCCTCCCTAACTAAAATTGAATTCCACTTATAAGACATTTCTTTTTTTTGGAAAAGATACGAATATATTGGCATATGCAAGAAGCATACAAACAAAATTACAAGAAAGCCCTCCAATTAATAATTATGGAAGAGGCGTTGTAGTCTTTAAAAAGAGATAATTTATCACACCATTTGGCAGCATTAACGATAATATCATCCCAAATTTTCATAGCTGATTTCACTTTGTGTGTTCTCGTTGAAAATGCGGCCATTTCGATCCAACCAAATCCACCAACAATAGCCACCTATGATATTAGCAAGCAAAAGCCTCTTTTTAGATTTGCATTTCCTGTTAACCATGTGTAATAAAAGGTGTTGAAGAGTTCTGCTAGGACCCTGAAATTCAACATCATCAATAATAGAAAGGAGGCGAGGAGCCAAAAAAGAACATCTCATGAACAAATGATGGCCGGTTTCGATCTCATTATTACACATCACACACCAACTTGGGGACATGCAGTTGGTAGGATTTCTTCTTTGCATGACTTCATCTGTGTTAACTCTAGAATGGGATAAGGCCCAAAGATGCATTTTAATTTTCTTTGGGATCGTTGTGGACTAGAAAGTTGCATTTAAAGTAGAAGCAGAATTTGCAATAACAGGAAAGAGAGAGATTTTCATGGAGTATACTGTGTAATTGGGGCTCTCATCCAATGTCCATTCAATATAGTCTTCCAATCCTACATTAAGGGGAGTCGGCCAATTGCAAGAAATATTTTTCCATAAATCCATTTCTCTGTTCATCAAGTTCTATGAGGATAGAAATGCCAAGAGTTCTCTTGTTAATCCCAAGCTTCAGCAACAGATATATTTTTCCTAGAACTCAGAGCATAGAATCTAAGATAAGAGATAAAAAGGTGGCCATCTAGCGCCCAAACGTTGTGCCAAAAGCTCGTGCTCCTCCCATTGTGAATTCGTCATCTCATTTTCTCTAATACCATATTGGCCATTTGCAGGATAGAGTTCCAAGGAGCCTTTTTGCCACTCCACCGACCTTTAATATGGAGACCAATATTGTTTTTAACATTATATTTTGCAACAATAATAAGTTTCCACAAGCTTTCAATGCGGTCAAAGAATCTCCAAATCCATTTGCCTAGAAGGGCCAAGTTAAAGTTTAAGATTTTTCCAATGCCCAAACCTCCTTGATCTTTAGGACGTGAAGCAATATCCCATCGCACCAGATGGGAGCCCCCATTTTTATCCACTCCCTCCCATAAAAAACTTCTCATTAATCTTTCAACCTTCTTATAAAAGGAAGCAAGAGCTTTAAGGATAGATAAATAGTATGTAGGCAAATTGGTTAGAACGGATTGTACAAGAGTTAATTGGCCTCCCTTAGACAAATATTGATATTGCTAGTTACTAAATTTTCTTTAAACCTTCTCAATGATTGGGTTCCAGAAAGAGATATGTCGCGAGTTATCACCCAATGGAAGCCCCAAATAAGTAATGGGTAAAGGAGAATACTTGATTCCCCATAAATCCGCCAATTCCTTAGCCTTATCAATATTAACATTGATTCCTGATAATGTTGATTTTTGTAAATTTATCGTCAGGCCTGATGAGGCTTCAAAGATCCTTATAATAGTCAACAAATTCTACAGTTGAGACCTATCAGCAATAGATAATAGAAGAATATTGTCTGCAAAAAGTATATGATTGACTTGAAGGCCGTTACTTTTGAAAACGCAACCCTGAATAAGTCTTTTACCTTGAGCATCATCAAGAAGGTGAGTAAGGTAATCCATAGCCAATACAATCGCCTTGCCTAATGCCTCTACTGGTAGCGATCCTCCTTCTAGGCCTGCCATTAATAATAACTGATACAACAGTCGAAGAAAGACAACCATGAATCCAATGAATCCATTTTTTGTGGAATCCTTTCAGTTTCAAAATTGCTAAAATAAAATTGCGATTAATTTTATCGAAGGCCTTCTCCACATCGAGCTTTATAACAATTCCTTCTTGTTTAGAGCATCTCTAATAATCAACAATCTCATTAGCCATAAGAGAAGCATCAATGATTTGGCGACCAGCTATGAAGGCACATTGGTTATGAGCAACAGTTTTAGGAAGCACTTTTTTATGCCTCTCAGCCAATACTTTAGCTAAGATCTTGTACATACTTGTAGTCAAACTGATCGGTCTAAATTCAGTTACTTTAGTTGGCTTGGAAGCTTTGGGGATTAAAGCTATGTACGTATCATTGGCTGCATTGTTTACGATGTTTGTTCGAAAAAAATCATGGAATATGTCCATTATGTTAGGCTGCAACATGTTCCAAAACTTTTTACAAAATTCAATTGTAGACCCATCTGGTCCCGGTGCTTTGTTGCTTCCAAGTGAGGAAAGGCCTTTTTGAACTTCATCTGTCGTGAAAGGTGCTATCAAATAATCAGCCTTAGCTTTAAGAATAGGCTTCCAATCCAAATTGGTTATCAACCAACCTTCACCACTTGTACCCCCATAAATGTCCGAGTAATAATTTAAAAACTCGTTTTCTATATTAGAGTCGGTGACAAAGCAATTTCCATCTCTATCAATAATTTTAGATATGAAGTTGAATCTCTTTTTAGCCGTACACGACTTATGAAAAAACGTAGTGTTTTCATCCCCCTCCATAAGCCAATCCTTTTTACATTTTTGCCGCCATTCAATACTTTCTTTCATGACTACTGAAGCCAACTCCAACTTGAGACTTTGCCTTTGAACAGTATCCTCCATAGAAATGTTATCTTGCTCCTCCTTGCAATCAACATCGGCAATTCTTTTAACAATAGAGTGATGTAGGCTTTTATCAGAATCAAACATTGAATTACCCAACTTTCTGCAATGAGCCGCCAAATTCTTAAGTTTTCGCATTAACGAGTAACTTGGAAAACCTTTGTATACGATTATTATTCCACCATTCAATGATGTCCCTACCAAAGTCCTTGTGCGACAACCAATAGTTTTCAAATTGAATGGGACAAGGCCCCCATTTCAAAGCAACAGATTCAAGAAGAATAGGATAATGATCGGACGTTACTCGGTTTAATCTTCGAACATAATGCTCCTTAAATTTACCCATCCATTCATTTGAATAAAGAAAACGATCAAGTCTTGAAAGAATAGGACGAATTTGCATATTAGACCAAGTGTAACCAACATTGATATTGGATGGATCCAACAAATTTGAATTTTCTATAAATCTATTGAAAAGTCTCATACTTTTTCTATAAGGGGTTGCCGAAGTAGTTTCATTTGTCCATCTATAGACATTAAAATCACCTCCAAGCATCCATACAGGATTACAAAGGCCGCTTAAGCCATAAAGCTCTCTCCATAAGAGGTATCTTTTTCTTCGTTTAGTAGGGCCATATACTCTAGTAAGCCACCAATTAAAATTATCAGGGAGGATGAAATGAGTAGAGATGGTGTACTGACCTTTAATAACATCGCTTGCAGTAATCGAAAGAGCATCCCACATAATAAGAATGCCGTCAGATTTTCCTATAGATTCAACAGAGACCCAACCGATACCTATAGAGCTCTAGATGGATTTGATAAAGGTGGCAGTCGGAGCTTCTTTAAGCTTTGTTTCAGATAATATTACAATATCAGGATGAATAGAACTAATCACCTTCTTAACAATTGCTCTTTTATCGTGGGAGCACAAACCACGAACATTCCAGGCTAGCACCTTCATAAGCTAAAACTTCGTCCCTGAGAACTCGAAGAAACCATGTTATTTGTAACACTGTCACTTATTTTCTGAATGGGAGAAGCTTGAAGTATCGCATCTGTTGCCAAAATAGTGTATCGATTATCGGCCAGCCATTTATCCAAATAGTGTATGAATTTTTCTCGATCATTTTTCATAGGTGCCCTTTATATTTCTTGATTCCCCGACTCGTTCTCAAACATTTTATCAATACTTTGCTCAATAATATCTTCTGCAGATAAAAGATGTTGCATACCTTCATTCCCAGCTGTTGGTGTATTCAAAGAAGTTTCCTCTGGGCTTGAAACAACCTGTTCTGTCCAGTTAGTAGGAGAAAAATCTTCCAAATCAACAACTAATTCGCTTGGATCTCGTATAATATGCATTTCCGATGGAATAATTTGGATCTCACCGTTTGAGAAACAAGGAAGATTGTTCTTATCGCTCTGCTCAGCTGATATTCGCGTGACATGCTTAATCGTTTGACTCTTCTCTAACGTGTTCGCAACAAACTCACTTTCTGTGGTGAGACTTTCAGTACTGTTAGTTTCTTTAGTTATTGGGCTTTTCACCAACTCTTTTTCATTCGCAAGTCCACTGTGATCATTCTCCTTCTTTAGCCCATTTTGCTTATTTTTATTTTCAAGCCCACTTTGCTCAGATAAGATCACATTGGGTCTCTTATTTTTTATGTTAGCTGGCGGCCCATTCAGACTGAATTCTGCAATTTGATTGGCAGGAGAGTGGAAAATAACCCACTCCATGAATCTTCGGACTTCGATATGTGAGCCATTTGCCGTTGGCCGAAGTTACTGTTTGAATGCAATGAATAGCGTCACCGTCATCCACTATCCCCACATAAGCCGGAACAAAGCCTCTATAGTTATCTTGCACTTTGATGTGTGCTTCCATTAAGTCCAGATTTCTTTTGGTGGAGAAACCAACGTCTAGAAATCCTCTGCAGCTATTACCAATCTGTTTGAATGTGCCTAAGTTCCATAAATGAAGAGGAATTCCTCTAAATTTTAGCCACCCACCATAATTAGGGATAACAGCAGGAGCAGAATGCTTTCTTGGACACCAGGCTTCGAATTGCAGGTAAAATGGGCCCATTGTGACCCATCCTTTATTCATTGTTAATGACTTAGCAAGTTCCTCATGTCTTGTGGCTAGCAAGGCTTTGTCGGCCTAGAAAGGATTAATAGAGGCAATGTCTTCATTTAAGTCTTTCAGCTCTTTAAGAATTCTAACCCAATCATCATGAAGATATCTTCTTGTAATAACCACATAATTTTTCCACATAAAGTCATTGTCGGGCATCATTTTCGTCTCTCTATTTTCATTTAATGCGTCATTAATTCCTGCAAATTCGTTTTTGAAGCTTCTTTGCAAGTGTTGAAGGGCTATGGTCAACGGCTTCATATAAGCTAGAGAAACATCGTCTTCATTTTGTCCCTTTGTGTCTCTGTGGAGTTGAATGTGAGCATATAAATAAAGTTCTTCCAACCACTGCGATCTCTTCCCTCAGGCACCATGATAGTACTTTTTCCACCTTTATGATCCGATCTGTAAATTTCAGCGAAATAGCCTTTGTGATTATGTGTTTTTTCAACCCACAAAGAGTGTGAGCATCAGTCCTCAGTTGCTTGAAGAACTTGTAGTTTCTAGACCAGTCGGCCAAAGCTATTAGCGTTTTTTGTATCCACTCAATGGAGCTAAGATAGAGAAACATCGAAAAAGCTTTTTGGTTTCCACGCTCAGTTAAAACGATCCATCGGCCTCTAGAGCGCTCATCAGTTTCCAATCTCAAGTCTTTGTTCTCCACTCTACACCTGCGAGAAAGGTGGTGAAAAAAAAGCCATCTTCATAGCTTTCTACAAGGTGGAGTGTTGGTTTATATAATTAAATTTACTACACCCCATCAATTTACGTGTTTGGATTGATTAGTAATTTAACATAATTCAACAAAATGATATGCCATGGACTAGATGTCATATATTTCTACTTCTCGTACTTGTGTCCATGCTTCTTAGCCAATAGTATAATGAGTTTAATGCATGGTACTCATTCCCCTCCACAAATGCCTTCTTAGAAGTGAAAGCTATTCTATAACAATGGTCCTAATGACTCTTAGCTTTATTTTGCCCTACCATTCCTAAAGAATCAAACTATCTAAAAATGTCAGCAATGCAGAGAATGATTAGTAACCACTGAATAATATGCAAACACTACACTTGTAAACTGAACAAGAACAACAAAAGCAAAGTTGATTAAAATTAAAGATTCTTTTATGAGAGGAGCCGTACCATGCGTCGATGGCATGTGCATGCTATTGCCACCAGTAATCGTAGAGAAAGTAAAGTTGAGTTCTCAAACTTGCATCAGAGCCTCCAATTGAAGGTTTCTCAGAAAGAAAGAGCAAGATGTGAAACAAAATAGGATGATTTTTACATGTTTCACTCTACCTTACACATAAATGATACAAATGTTGATCAAATTGGACTAGGATTTGCACTCACTTAAAACCTGATTACATATTTTGTCTAAGTTTTGAGAGCGTAGCTCCAAGCCCCAACCCAGTGCTTCGCCCCTGGACCCCAACTCATTGACTAGTCACGATCGGACAGCAAAACCCTGACTAAGTAATCGTGAGGTATCATAGTTTCAAAGCATCTCAACAAAAGGACCGTAAATTTCTGAACGTGGAATTCAACAATCACTCCATCAACTGAATTCTCCTTCCAAAATTAAATTGAGAAATCATCATTAAAAACCTAGAATATCCGCTTCATATTTGTTTATAGCAATTATTATCAGATCAATGCACTGAAAACTTCTCTCTGAAGAGTAAATTACAGTAGATCTATGAAAACCATAGGGAAATTAAGAAAAAAAATCTGGAATAAATTAACAAAAATAAAATTCCACGCTCGCTACAAATTGAAGTTTCCAAAAAGAAAATTAACAAAGAACAACATCGGCTTCGAGCATCGTATATAGCATATAAACAAAATTCACTTCCATAGGTACCGATTCTAAATTAGAATCAGCTAAAAAATTAAGTCAAGAATGATTAATGATTAATAGAAATGAAGAACATGAAAACCAAGAAGGCTAATCCTTAAACTATGGGAGTTTTGTCAACATCGTCTCTGAACTTTGAAAAGTTTTAAAAATAACCGTACACTTTAAAGTTGAATGATAACTTATCATTATTTTACTTGGTGGGATCGATTTCTAACTTAAATTATTCAAATAATTTAGCTTCTTAATGGTTGAATTTAATGTCAAACTTTAGAGGCGAAAAATAAAATCTCATAATTGCTTTCAAATTAGTTTTTTTTTTCTTTCGATATTGCATCAAAATTGTCCCCCATCGAGCGGCCCAGAACTTGAGATGCGAGCTGTTTAGGAAGTGCTATTAAAATAGAAAATATTTGAAATATCCTAAGTCTGGGCCTTAAACGTGATATCATACTCCAAATGTATAGAGCTCATATACAACCACAGGTAGACGAGTAGGGTTAGTACCTTTGCTTGGCTCGGGAGGGTGATTTCAATTGGTCAGTTAACCAAAAACTAAATATTGCATCAAGATTAAAGCTAGAAATAGAGTTCATTTGTAACATTGTGATTCATTTGAACTTTTGAATTTCTTCTTATCAATCGCTAATATAACATTAAATTTGAAATTTTAAAACACATTATCGTTAATAATGCAACTAGTCGAAAAATACTAATTAATTTAAGCTAACAGTCAATAACTTTCTATTATAAGTGTTCAAATAACCCAACAATTCAAACTGACCCAACCAAATTTAATACTCAAACACACACATATGGATGGGTGGATAGATTCACCAACCTAGCTAAAATTTTAGATTGGTCCAAAATAACTCCTCAACTCTAACTCCATGTATACTCCTACTTTCTATGTATCGAAAACCAAAATAAAAATGATAAATATAATAAAATAAATTATAAATAACAATCATAAGAAAAATATATTAAAAATTCAATTTCAACATCAAACTAATTATTCAATTAGTTTACCAACTAATATTGATATATAAAAGTAATTTATAAATTAAAAGTACAAAGATTTTTTTAAAAATTATAATTAAATGTGTAAGGTATTTGAAATAAATGTTTTAACATTTTTACATATAAAAAAATTATTAGTGATACAAATAATTTATAAAATTTTTGTAGCCAACGATATCTTTAAAACTTTTTAAAGTTTATGGACATTTTTCAAACAAAAGTTTAACGTTTCTATCCAACTTTTAGGATAGATATATTTCTGAAATATTTTGTAAAGTTAAAGAGTATTTTTGAAAATTTTGAAAGTTCAAAAGTAATATTGGTAAAATCCAAGCTAAAGAAAGATTGAACTTACGGAGTCGCGGAAAAGGCAAAAGATCAAGAGGCTTGAAATAGAGGTCGAATTACCCTTGGGCCCAATAAAGCCTTTAAGGCCCAAAAATAAACAGTTGGACCGAGCACGCAGACTGGTCCAATTCTCGGGTTCAAGCCCATTAAGCCCAAAGCAAGCAACACCAAATGCGACATATTTAAACAGATCTTTTTAATGATAAAATTATTGAATATTTACAACATACTTTTAATAGTTAATCAATAATCAATATTAACAACATAGTTTAATTATAAATATTTTTTTTTATTCAAAAATTTAATTAATTAAATTATCAATTATCAATTTATATCACCATATTCTAATTACAAGTATCATCACATTAGCAAAAAGATAGTATAATATTCTTTTCAAAAAAGAAAAAAAGATAGTATAATATTGATTTGATCATAGTACATATTTTGGCCAAGTTATAGCTCAATGCCGATTATTTCACCAATTTCTATTTGAATTAGAATATATACCTTTCGTTTACTTCGTCTTCAGGAGAATTTTACTTTTTATGGCATTTTAAAAGAGTACTTCGTTCATGAATGATTAGAGATTTTTCTTTTATGAATAATTAGAGATTTAAACTTTCAACCTACAAAAAAAATGGTAGCTCAATTTTGTATTATGCTTGGGTAAGTCATTTTTCTATTATTTTAATTAATGAAAATGAACACCAAAAAAAAAAATCTCTAGATTATCTTGAACCACCTTAAAATTTTGAAAAACAAAATCAAATTTAAGAAAAATGAGAAAGTTTGAGTGAATGAGATTGCAAAAGTGAATTCATTCAAGATTCAAATTGATGAGGATGGCAACTCTATAACTGCATTGATATGATATTATCTATTTTAGCCATATACTCACATGTCTACCTTTTGGGAAAATGGCTAAAGTTATTTAGACTTAAAATGAATGACATTTTAAAAATATGCCTTGGGAGATAGATAAAGTAGCCCAAAAATAAGTTACTTTTATTTTTGTAATTTATATATCAAACAGTAAAAAAAACGTATTAATGATTGCTATATATTCTCTAATATGCTATACATCAATATAAATACCCACATCAAAGCACACTAACAAACGAGATATACAGTGGATGTATAGCAGTTTAGGAATATGGATGTATAATGATTGCTATATATTGACTAAAGTTAGTTCTCCAAATACATATAAACATGTACACAACGAAGGAAAATCGTCTTTAGTAGGGGATTGAGGCGGTTCCATTACATTTCTACCTGATTCAAGGTTTAAGGAATTAACCAAATTTTCAAATTATGGAGAGGTAAATACCCTATACCAGCCTCATGTAGTTATCATTGAAATCCAACTAGCTACATCCAAGTAGAGATTTAAATTTGCAATGATTGGGGGTAGGGAGACTCGAACCCAACACCTTAGGTCATTGGATATACATTAGTGTCACTGAGTGCACATGTTGGCCAATCATCCCCTTTTTAATATAAATGAAATTATTAGCCTTTTTAAAACAATACATCTTCTTAGGATGTTTATCATTTTAAATCGTAGAAGTTGTTACAAAAGATAAAGTTTTTTATATTTAACAAAAACAATTAATAAAAATGGGAGGGGTAAAATGGTCCATTATATTTTAATTAAAAGATTAATTATTTCTGAAAATTAAAAGTAGACATTTATTTAAAATCTAAATAATTTTAGACATTTTATTAATAAGTTTCTAAAATTAGTCTTAGCTCTATTTTTAGTTTCAAAGATCTCATATTAAAGGAGATAAATTGTCATCACTTGTATATACTAATGATAATGATTTTCCTCTTATCTAATGGGACAACTTTTGTATAATCTTCCCCTCGAAAAAACAAAGCTTCAAATGTCTTTGTCCTACACTAGCGCAATCTACGAGTATGACTAGGTTAAGAGCACAAATTTTATACAAACTAATAAGGATGATAACCCTACCAGGATCTCCATATTGGTATGCATATTGTGTATTTTGGGCATACACCATATATCCATCACCTTTGTATCACAGCATCATGGCCTTTTATTATTAGAAAGTAATATTTATTTAGCTGCATTCATATTAGTTATTATTTTGAGTCTTTGTACTCTAGTCTTTGATTTATTTTGGTATATGTTATGAGTAGAATTTTATGCAATAAAGATCAAGGCCAAGAAACTACCCCGAGCCCAAAATAGATTGCTTGATCACGTAGGGGGAAGTTTGTGAACTCTGGAACAACGCTGCAAAGCTCGCAAAAGAGATCTGACACCTGGCCATTCGCCGTCAAGAGACTGGATCGGTGTCCAGCCATCTGCAGTCGGACATCTAGATCCCTTACGATTGAGCAGTGATGTCGATCCATTACAAGGCTATGCATAACCCTTACGAAGCAATGCTAGATGACGTAGATCCCTTACGAAGCTTTGTTGATCCATTATAAAGAAATACTGAACCTTTACGAAGCATTACGGGGCGTAGCCGATCTCTTATGAAGTCTTTCTGGTCCCTCATGAAGTATTGTCAATCTATTGCAAAAGCAATGCCCATCCTTTATGAAGTTCTTCGTTGATCTCTATGTTGTCATCGATGTTCCAACGTAGATTTCGCCAATCCCTACGAGGATTAGCCCAACTCAACGACACATTTGTTACAATCAAATGTAACTCCCATTTAATATGTAACTGAAACGTTACATATTAAATAGAGACATTAATGCAACAATAGTAGTTACGTTATGGTAACACTATAATTGCTTCGGCCATATTCAGAGGGTGGTAATCAATTCTCGAGCTAAAAACTCACTTCTCTCTAATCTCCATTCGTCTTCTCCAAAATACTGATATGAGCGTTAGAGTATTAGTGCTTTTCCTTAACCCCCTTCACTTGTATTGTCTCTTGGAAGTTACTTTCTTGGGAATACAAACAAAGTAGTAATCCCACTAAGTTAAATAATGGGTAGATCTTGAATTATAAAGAAAGACAAATATCTTCATTAGTATAAGACCTTTTGGAAGATACCCAAAAATAAAATCATAAGAGTCTAGACCTAAAATAGATAATATTATACCAATGTAAAGATCATCAACACACTTCAAACCCACCTCAATATAAATTTATTGTGGATAGCCGCTACACAAAAATCAATATCAACTGCTATATAATTTTAAAATATTTACTATCATTCTATTACTTTTATTATTCTTTTTAGGATTTTTAACACTTAGTTTAAATGTACTAAAACTTTGTCATTTTGATTCCTATTTATAAATATTTGATACAAAAATTATATAATTAAAACTTTTTAGAAACTTATTCTCTGATTTTTTATTTTTTTTTAGTACAATTTTAAAGAGAAATATCACAAATCCTATATAGAAGATGGTAATGTTCTCAAACAATAAAACAAACATCGTCTTGGTTCATCTCTCTAGACGTACATGTCTTGCCTCATAATGTAGTTGATGCTTTAGGAGTGATTTGATAGTCTGCAAAGTCTTTTCTTAGTTTTAAAAGGGTTTCTTTAACCATCTTTCACATATTTTGCAATGATATGATACTATTAATTCGTTTAGTTCAAAAGGTTAAAATTTAAATTCATAATATATTTATTTCCATTGAATTATTGTTTTTATTGACTAGATATTATTAAATTTAAATAATTTAATTACTTCATCATTGAATTAGTCTCTTCTAGATTAACACACATAAAAGGGTTACCAACAATTATGCAATTAAGTCTCATTTATATTGAAAAAGTTAGTGGCGTCTTAGTTTCATTATATAATTGTAATTCAATGTTCATCAATTTAATCTTGAAAATCAATATTTTATTCTCATTTATTCAAGAACAAAAAAACATCTAAAATTGCTAAACTACCATCGAGAAAGGAATATCCAGTTTTTCAATGCTTTATGGATTTAAAAAAAAAATTCAAATCCTTCATTTAATCCAAAAAAAAAAAAAGTCTTCAAATACTTCACCAACCACTAAATCAATACTTACAAAAGCCTCTAATTTTTTCTTTTTTTTAAATGTTCAAAAACAAAAATCAACACAAAAAAAAGTTAATAAACACAAGCGTAGACATATGTTCAAAAGCCTACACCAAAATACTTCTTCAACCAAAAGTAGCATCCTACCTAATGAGAAAAAGAAAACAATTATTAGAATACTATTTTTTTTAACCAATTTACTATTAATCTAAACACAAAAAGATACAACTTTAATCTAAACACAAAAAGACATAAGTATTAAACTAAACTCCATTATTTTCAAAATCCACCATTTAACTCAATTTTACCATTAATCTAAACACAAAGAAATAAGTATTAATATTTGACTGTCTTTAATCTAAACACAAAAATAAATAAATAATAATAATAATAAGTATTAGTCTAAACTCCATCATTTTCAAAATTTACCATTCAACTCAACTTTACCATTAATCTAAATACAAAAAGACACAACTTTAATCTAAATACAAAAAAAGATCAGTATTGATTAATACTTGACTACCTTTAATCTAAACACAAAAAAAGACATAGCTTCACAATTTCACCATTTTCAAACTTTAATCTAAACTCCATCATTTTCAAAATCCATCGTTCTCAATTTAACATTAATCTAAACATAAAAAGAAACAACTTTGGTCTAAACACAAAAAGACATCAGGATATTCTTGATCAAAATGCTTTCATCTATCATCATTTACAGGATGTCGTAATACACCTTTTTTCACAACACGTTTCTCTTTATGTCATCTCATTTCAAAAGCATAATATTATACCGCAAACAACCTCTTCAATCTCGAAAGCAATGCACAATGATGCAAAACCTTTTAAAGCATCTTATTCTCTATACCGTCGTTAGTGCTATACGTATAACACTAACGACGGTATAGGGAAGAAGATGCTTTATATTCATAACATGTTGGCCATTGAATATAATATTTATATTCATTCCTATACAATATGCACTCTTATTTGCAAACATGAATAGAATCCATAACTCAATCCTAGATCTTAACTTTCGTTTGACCTTATAGTAAGAATTAAGAATGCTTGCATCAATTGGAAATGTTTCTTTCATCAATTGTCTGCATATCGAACGAGCATTATAAACTTTCAAGTGTATCAATCCAATTAAAAAATTTAACGAAAAAAATTGTGTACACCCATCATATAATTGATTACACATTTCATTCATCATTTTCGAATGTACTTAAACTATCATTTTCAAACAAACCCCCTCCCTCTTCATCATCGTCAACACTTTGGACAACCATCTCATTAATTAGTTCTAACATTTTATTGGCCACATTTTGATTAGTTGACTCACGATGTTATTCTATTCAATTATATTGGCATAAAGATAGATCGAGGCTCATACCTAGGCACGATAAATGATTCTCCATGAAAAATTCATATAGAGTATGAGGGGGAAAACCCATATTTGAAAAGATGACGTTTCAATTCATCTATTTGATGCCAATATCAATTCATGCAGCGTTTACATGGACATCTTACTTTCTCCTCATTGTTTTACATATGACTTTGCTATTTATAAAAACTTTTTAACGCCTTCAACATATTCATTGAACAATCCTAGCTTTGTTATTTATCCAGTTCTTATTCATATTTCTCTTCGATTTGTCCACTTTCTAAATACAAAATATTATTGACATCGTCGTACTAGGTAATAAACATGTATGACAACCAATAGACAATAAATGTTTATTCATTGAATGAATTTTATTTTCAATGATACTAACGTCTTATTTTTGGATAACTCATTTTATTTAAAAGTTTATCATTCATTAAAACTTCTAATGTAGTTATGTCCTCTACAAATTCGGGAACATAAACCTTACAAAATAGTTACTAATTTAAAACTATTAGTCTTAATCTAACAAAAGTATTATTAATTCTACCAATATAATTCTTTTTTTTAAAAAAAATCTAAATACACGAAATTGTTTTATATAGTATCACTAAACTTAACAAATTCGTTCTACAAAATCAATATTATTATAAATCTAACAAAAATGTAAATGAACAACTTATCAAACATAAATTCAAATGAAAATATAAAACATAATACGTAAATAAAAGGTTTTTTTTAAAAAAAAATCAATATGTAAATTCAAAGTTACTAGTTTAAAAAGTCCTTAATTTACTACTCTTTATATAAACTAAAAACTTACTCATATTTTAACAAAAATCTGACTAATCTAACATAAATTGAACTCATATTTAAATCTAGCTAATCTAACCTAAACTTAACTAATCTAATCTAACCAAAATTAAACTCATATCTAAATCTAACTAATCTAACCTAAATTTAACTAATCTAATCTAACCTAAATTTATCTCGTACTTTAACACAAATCTAACTAATTTAGTCTTTATATACAGTAAAAAAAAATTACTCTTTAATTTCACACTAATTTTTGCTAAACTAAATTATCTAACTTCCTACTCTAAATTTTACACTAATTTTATTCTAAAACTAAACCATTTAACTTCCTAACATCATTTTTGTTTTTAATCATGTATATATACAAAATATAAACAAAATAAACATATAATTGTAACATATAAAGAAAAAAGAAAAAAGAAACTAACCTAGATCTAGATGTGATGGGTAGGGAGGGAAGCAAATGGATGGCGGCAACGTAGGTGTGACTGGCAGCAGACGGAGGGGCCGTTTTTTTTACATATTGAGGTAGTTTTTGAGTAAATGAGTTATATTGAGGAGTTATATATAGAGTAGTTAAATATTAAGAATTGTGTCAAAAACTCGTTTTGATATAGCTTTTTGTGTAGAGGGGTTAGAGTCAAAACATTGTTTAGATGTAGAGTTAAAAATGAATAGTTATTTTTAGTAGTTAAAAAAGAAATTATTAAAAATAAATGGTTAAAAATAAGTTATTTTGATTGATTTGAAAGAAATGATTAAAAATAAGTGGTTAGAAATGATTGAGTAAGTTATAAATGAATTATTAAAAATGAATGATTAAAAATGAGAGTTATTTTTAAAAGTAAAAATGAGGAGGAGTTAATAAAAACTCGTTTGGATGTAAGTTTTTTAGGAGGAGTTGATAACTCCTAATGCTAACTCCTACCTAAATATGTCAAACAAACATCCCATGAGGGTGGCAGAATGGGTTTGCGAGGTTTTTTTGTGAAATGAGTTTCGGAGAGAGAAAGGGGAAAAGAGAAATGAGTTTTGAGAAATGTGGTGGCAAAATCTTTTTAAAGGCCTAACCATGCTGATAGCTCTCAAATATATCGCTACCCTTAATACCATTTTGGTCTCTCAACTATCACTTAAGTTCCATTTTAGTCCCAACACTAACAAAAGTTCAATTTTAGTCCCTCAACTTTGCAAAACGCTTAAAAATGGTCATTGGTTAAAAAACAAAGTTACCATGGTTAAACTTTTGATGAGTTTGGCAACAAAAAAATAATAATAATAAAATCAAAATGACTTTCATCTTCTTCCTTTTCATCTTCTTCCTCTTCCATTTTCACTCGTTTTTTCCTTCCATTTCAAAACGAACCGGACAACTCCAATAGTCATCGAAGTATCATTGCACATCCAAACTAAGTGTTGTATGATAATTAAAATGATAAAATTACTCCAAGCAAATATTGCATAACTTCTATAAAGGCCAAATAGTAAGAAAAAAAAAACCCATAAAAATCGGAGGATGTTTGATTGGGGTGGGTTATGTAAAAGTAGGGTTTATAACAATGAGCGTTGATAATGTTGGTGGGCAATCCAACAGATTTTGTTTCACTTGTTACTTGTGCAATGGAGGCACGATTGTTGTCCCCACCCTTGTCTACTCACATAGACAAAAAGAAAAAGGGGAAAACATGACCCCATGGTCTAAGCACAAAAGAAGCATTTACAGTGTGCAAGATTAATAAATTAACAAAAAAAGTGAATAAATTGCTAAATTTACCCCAACCCATTAGCTTAATCTTTTAGGTTGATTGGTGGTTTAACATAATTTAAGACAATTTGATGGTATCTCTGGAAAATGACTTTTCCATTATTAACAGATAAAATGCTGAATGTATTAGACAATTTTGTAGCGCAGTATTTAGCAAGGGAGGTGAAGGAGCGGATTCTATGGTGAGTTTTAGAAGTACCCCGAATTAGGGAAGCCTGGCCGTAAGAATTTACTTGTAAACCCAACTCTTACATAATCCACCCCAATCAAACATCCTCTATTTTTTATGGGTTTTTTTTCTTACTGTTTGGCCTTTATTGGGGTTATATAATATTTTCTTGTAGTACTTTTACCCCTTTAGGGTGTGTTTGGAGCACCGGTTTAATTATGATAGATGAAAGGTTATGATAAACGGTGGGTTATTATAAATGGTGTTTGAGGGGCAAATTATTATAATAGGGATTATGATAAACGGTGTTTGAAGGGCTGGTTATGTAACAAAAAGTAATATATGTAAGATTTGGATAAACGAGCACGAATGTTTAGATAAACGGGTACGTAGGTTTAGGTAACCACCATTTATAATAAACGGTGGGGCAAACATTGGTTGGGTTATTATAACCAACCTGGCCATTTGCATAAACGGGGGACCAAACGCACCCTTAATTATCATACAAAACTTAGTTTTGATGTGCAATGACACTTCGATGACTACTGGAGTTGTCCAGTTGGTTTTGAAATGGAAGGAAAAAATGAGTGAAAGATGAAAGAGGAAGAAGATGATGAAAAGGAAGAAGATAAATGTCATTTTGATTTTTTTATTATTTTTTTTTTGCCAACTCATCAAAATTTTAACCATGGTTACTTTTTTTTCTAACTCAAGGACTATTTTTAAGCTTTTTGCAAAGTTGAGGACTAAAATTGGACTTTTGAAAGTGTAAGGACCAAAACGGAACTTAGGTGATAGTTGAGGGACCAAAATGATATTTTAACCTAATAAATTCTAAATATATTTGCGCATTAATTAAATGAATTTTAGAATTAGAATAACATTGAGATGAGAAATTTATATAACTAGGATGCATGTATGATTTATGAGCTTAGATATAAAAGGTTAAGGAAATTAGAGCATTTTAGAGTAAAATTTGAATAACGAATGCTTTTTGTACTTAAATGCCAAAAAACTCATGTTGCACATGAAATGAAAACGATGTCCACGAGGTGGGGCGGAGCCGGGGAATGGCTTCCCCGTCCCCGTCCCCGCCATAAAATTCAATCCCCATCCCCAGAAAAATCCCCAATTTTTCTTTTCGGGGATCGAGGTGAGCATTCCCCGCAGAGATTTTTTTTTTTTTTTCTATTTTCAATTTTTTAATATTTTTTGGATAAAAAATTCAAAAAATTAGATTTAAAAAATATATATCTATAAGTTTCAACTATAATGTTAATTATCAAAGAAAATATTCATATGCATAGAAAATATCATCAACAAAGATATATTTATTTGAAAATTAAAGGAGTAGAATTAAGAAAAAATATTAAAAAATAAATAAAATAATCGGGGCGCGGGATCGACGAATTCGGGACGAGGAGTACAATCCCTGTCCCCGAACCCGTTTAGCCAACGGGGACTTTTTCTCCCCTGTTCCCCTCGGGGAAAATGGACATCCCTAATTATTAGCATCGCATCCAGGGGAATTTTGGAATGCTAAAAGCGTCGTGAATTAGAACAACAAAGTGAACAATTGTAGAACTGTGGGATCTTCCAAGCATATTCGCAAAAGGTAAACCGAGGATATAAAAATTTAATGTGAAATGACACGCAATTATCACGGCATAATTCGAAGATCTCCTCGCTACAAGATTGTGAAATTAAAGAAATGAAGATTACTTACCAAAACAAGAAGAATTTGTCAGAGCCTTATTCTCCAAGCAACTAATTTCTTATTCTCCAAGTACTTAGTGTCTTGCCTTTCAAGTCGATTCCTTAGTCTTCAAGCATCTCAAAGCCTATAAATAGGAGAAGAATCAAGAGTGAAAGTCGTGCCTGCTTTTGGAGTTCTTCTCACACACTTGGGATGAGGATTCCAAAGCTAAGTTCATGTTCCTATTACACGGAGTTCTGTCTTCAAGCAGCCGCCACCATTTATCACTTTCTAGTTTATCTTTTCTTTTTTTATTTTATGCTTTATATATTTCCAACATCATTATTTCCCTTTGAACTATTCTTGCATTTGAAATAATTCAGTTTTCATTTGCAATGTATTTTATTTATTTCTTTAATTTCATGCTAGCTAAGCATCTTAGGCAAAGGTTAAGGGTAAGAGTTGTAGAAGCATGAACTAGGGTAATGGAAGTTGTTGATTGAAGAATGTTGAATTAGGATCTTAATTAAATAGTAAATGTCGATCGATCATCCACATGCACTATAATAGGATGTAAATCAAGAGAGGAAACAACCTAAGGCTAGTTTGCATGTTCAATAGGTTAGTACTAAGTCTTTCGTACTTTAACTCGGAGTTTAGAGATAAACACGTAACTACTACATACTCTGCGCTGGCTGATAATTACATTAAGTCGCAATAAAAGTTAGGCTTAAATGTGCGATCGACGATTCTTTCATCGGCAAAACTCATAGTTCTTGTAGTGCATTCATTATAGTAATTATAATATAAAGTTGATCCATATACAATAAGTTTGAGCTTTATAGAATATGAGTTTATTACCAGATTAAGAAAAAAGTCTCACATTATTAAGATAAAGAGAAGATTGTTACTTTCAAGGGTGGTACTGTTGGTCAATGGCTTTGATTTTGAGGATATATTCCCCTCAAGATCATAAGTCTGAGACCCTCTTATGATAATAATTTATAAATTCCTTTAATTATGTCTTCAATTGTTCGATGTATCTAATACTACAACGTAGGAACAAGTCAATGGTGTCTCGGTATTAGAGAAGTGAAGCTCCGATTCCCAATCATAAAATAGAGAAGAATGTTATAAAATAATGATAAACAATAATCAAGAATTAAAGAAACGTGAAACAAAGAAGAGAAACATCTATTAGAAGAGAATAAAACTATTTTATTCAGAAGATCTTGATCAAGAATATAAAATGCTAGGGTAGGATAGAATAAATGTTTTAAGAGAATTTATATAATGTACCACTCATATGACTCTAAGATATCATTTTGCTCAAATTACATGAAAGCTCAAATGCAAAAATAATATAAAATACAATTAACATATTTTCAATGTTTTCCCAAGCAAAATAATTAGTTAAAGGTA
This sequence comes from Sicyos edulis, assembly GCA_036507275.1. Taxonomy (NCBI): domain Eukaryota; kingdom Viridiplantae; phylum Streptophyta; class Magnoliopsida; order Cucurbitales; family Cucurbitaceae; genus Sicyos; species Sicyos edulis. Next base: position 42,266,308 of record CM071847.1, on the reverse strand, counting down.
TTTTAACAAAGATGATGAATACATGAGTGAGAGATAACAACTTCTTCATTATTAGCATCTTACATCGAAAAGAGTGGAGATCTCATAGTATATAAGAAAGTTGGACTACTCCTTTCGTCATCAGTTCGTTTTGAGATGAATGTTCAAACTGTCTAATATGACATCAGAGCTCATTAAGTTCAAACAAGTATTCGGTCAAATAAAAATGAAATTGAGATCCGATTCTAGATTGGTGGGCTCTTAGAAACACCAATTTTGAGATGGATGTCCACCTTACCTAATATCAAATGATATGATATTTTTGGTATGATAACGAAAAATAATGTTATAAGAATTTATATCCAAAATGTAGGAGTGATATTATATTAATGGTGATGATTTTTGTCCCCTAGTTATAAAGATAGTGTATACCATGTTTGTAAATCTATAAAAATAGATTATATCAAACGTATTCTCATAATAAACATAGATTCGCTTTTTAATTCTAAGTTATTTACGTTGGCTAACAAAACATTCACACATCAATTTATGTTTTGTTTTCTTCTTGAGAAAAGAAAGTGATGAGATACAACACCACATGATTTTGTCCATTGATATATATTTGACATGAAAAGCCACTTAAAGGTCTCTAATTGTATTTCAATTGAAAAGAAGAGAACCTCAAAATTTATGAAGGAGAACAAAAAAAAGACTTGCATTATCTTAAAATTTAAACTTTATACCAAAGAATGTAATTCCTTATGAGTTAACCCAAAGAATCCAATTCCACAAGAAAGGAAAAAGAGAGAGAATCCATTATACTTTTGTTGGAGCAAATAGTAATGGATCCTAGTGCAATCCATAAGGAAGGGCATATACATGTGTACCACTTTTTATTACATTATTGATTTTAATAACTTAAAAAGATATAAACCAATTCTTTTTTCCTCTCTTTTAGTGCCACTAAAGCTGTAATCCCTTCAAAGCTTTAATAGTGCAAGTCCCTACAAGTTTCCTTAAAATTGTTAAAATGGCACCACAAAGCTTGAATATGTGCACTTTGGAGTTGAAGAATTTTAACATTTTCCATAATTTATATAGAAGAATATAATTTAGGTAAGTATGTGTCTAATTTATTGATTTGAAAGTTTTGAAACTTGGTAGTGTAACTTAAGGAGAAAAAACTTAAGAAATGGAGGTCGATTGAAGCGTAGTCAAATGGACAAAATACTAGATAATTACTATGTTTAGGTTAGGTAGTTTAATCTCGCATCTTTATAATTATTAAACCAAAAAACTCAAATAGAGTTTGAAGATCAATTAAAATAAACTCAAAAGTTCATAAGTTAAATATAAAGAAATTTTGTAAGAAGATGAATTTTAATTTTTTTTACTTATCATAGAACAACAATAAAGAATAAAGAAAACTTCGCCTCATTTCTTCATTAAGTAAACTAGTTCACATTTTAAAAGATGAGTAAAGTGTTTAAAAAATATGAATTGCTACTTATTTGAGGAACTAAACAATACTTTTAACTAATAAATTTTAATTAAAGTATGAATTAGGAGAATAGTTTCTAATGGAAAAGAATTTGAAATACATCAACGTGTCAAAAAAAAAGTGTAAGTTCAATTGACATATGGTCTTAATAACAAGAATTAACCACTACAAATCAATATTTATAACCAAGAGATCATATATATGTAAATCATTTTCATTTTTTATTGTTGTTCTTGTTGAAGTAAATAAATAAATAAATAAATCCTAGGAAGGAAAATTAGAAAAGAAACAAGTTTCCATTACTCAATCATGTGGGTGTGGCTCAATTTTTCCTATTGGCATTCAATTTCATAATCACATGTTGTCTTCCCCCAACTTTCATTATCAACCACCCCACTTTCTGCCTTTTATTTAATACACCAAAAACCCTTCCTCTTTTTCATTCATCATTCCCATCTTTTCACTTCTTTACATAATATTCTTCTAATTTAAATTAAGTGGAGTGAAGGATTAATTTTAATCTTGTTTAATTAGGTTAGTTTACTTGCTCCTATATCACACTCAACTTGATCTATTCTTTATTTGAAAAAGAATCACTACAAAAAGAATTTGTATAGAAAATTGTCCCAAAATTGACATCCAAATAACCCAAAATCTTAGTATTATTTATTTTTTTTAAAAAAAAATCAATATTGTAAAGTGTTTAAAATTCTTGCTAAAATTTTTAGCCTCACAAGCAAAATACACAAATTTCAATTAGGGTATCACATAGTCATAGTAGTCAACTTATATAAGAATATTAACATCAGCATAATTCAGGCCCCGTTTGATAACCATTTTATTTTTCGTTTTTTGTTTTTAAAATTTAAGCATACAACAACTACATTACTATAGTTTTTTTCTTATTTGGATATCTACCTCTTACTTATATTTTAAGAAAAAAATCAAAATTTGAAAACAAAAAAAAATAACTTTCATAAGCTTGTTTTTTTGTTTTGAAAATTGGTTAGTATTCACCTATTTTTTAAAGGAAAGATGAATACATTGTAAGAAAAATAGAGTGCATGGTAGGAAATTTGAGTAAAAATAAACTTAAATTTCATAAACCAAAAACAAAAAAATTAAATGGATACCAAACCAGCTCTCAACTAATATAAAGTGTGTATCACTTCATTTTATATTGAGGATTTCACATTAAAAAAGTGATGAGTCTTTTTAGTATTTTTAAGATAGGTGTGTTGCTTCTCTCCTCACAAATTAATTTTGAAATAAAACTTTGCCCTATCTTATAAGGTAGATTTAAAATTGAAGCTATATTCTTCTCGAACAATCTAAATATAATTCAATTAGTTAAAAAGAAAAAACAATTAAAAAAATTGAATTTTCTTTCCACATGTTGAATTCTTAGAGGAAAAAAAAGGTTAAACTTAAATAATTTTTTTAATAACAAAAAATATGGAGTTTTGCTCCTCTAAATCTCGAGCATCTCTTATTCTTCTTTAAATTATGATATCAAGATACATCGAGTTAAACTGAAATAGGTATAATGTATATATATATATATATATATATATATATATATATATATAGAAAACTAGCTTTATGATGTTCATTTTAAAAACCGTTTTGATCATCATAATTCAAAATAACGTATGAAAATAAGAGGGAAGCATAAGAGTAACGGCTATTTCTCTTCCCAAGGACGAAAGTAAATTTGCAAATATATACACGTTTTATATGAAAATTTGCAATAAATAAATTTGCTTATGATATTGAATATGACCTGTAATTTTTCAACCTCCTTTTCTTCCTATTTTTCTTTTTTGACATATCCTTTTCTTCCCTTCAATTATGAAATATAAGATATACAATTACAACAGCATCGAAAATTATTACAAGAAATTTTAAATAAATTAAATTAAATTCACCGAACGCCGCCGCCGCTCCCAAGTGAAACCACCGTCGTAGCTCCGGTGACGAAACCGGCCGCCGACGCAGTTCCTAACTGCAAGTCTGTTGCCGAAATCCCAATCTCTGATTCACCAAATCATACTCCACGTAGAAATTCTGCTGCTGAAAAGCCCCAAAAATGACCGCCGGCCCACCACCTCCGTCGCCGCCACCGCCCGCCGCCTCCTTATGGGTCACAACCGTCAAACACGCCACGCCGGAGCTACTAACAAAAGCGAAGTAGTTACTCAACGGCAGAGCCCACTTCGCTCCGCCTTTAAACTGGAAAACCAACGCCGGAAACTCCAACGATTTCTCCTTCGAAACGTCAAAACACGGCCGTAATCCGGTGGCCGATTCCACATCGGCGGCCCTCGTCCGATTCGCCAACTGCTTCTCAAACGCCTCCGCCACCGCCTCGAACACCGGTTTCTCCATAAACGTAAACGTCGACCCGGAATCGATGATGGATCCGCCGCCACCGTCGGGTCCCGCCACCAGATACTTGTACGGCACCTTCACCGTCTGGTTTCCGACGAGAATTTTGCGTATCGATAAGTAATAATATTCCTTATAAGCATTGTTAGAAACAGAGGGATTCTCCCGGAACGGCGTGTAAGCGAGATCGCCGCTCTTTTCCCCGCCAGAATCCAGAATCAATTCGCCGGAATGGGACGAATCGTCAAACTTCCTCGACGCGAGACAATAAGCGAATTTATTCAAACCCATTTGCGCCGGCAACGATTCCGCTCCTCTCCCGAATCCAGCGATTCCAGATGGCTGATGAATCGACAAAAACGAACACCCAACAACGAAATTGGGTATTTTCGAATCCGCAAAATCCAGCGTCTCCGATAGCAAAAGCCCGGCGGTGGTGCCGGAACCGTATTGAATAACATAAGCAGGGCAAGTTTGGGTGCAGTTCTCTGTTTTGGGGTTACAACTCCGGCACTGAGATTTGAGATCGGAGCCGAAAATCCAAGCGCATTTGGGGTTCTGGCAGCCGAGAAGCTTGGAGGAAGAGGATGATTTGGGGAAAAACGTGGGGATTTTGGCGGGATCTATGTTGGGGAAAGAGCATTCGGAGCAGATGTACTTGGAAGTACAGGGGAACCAGACGAGGCTGCTGCCGGTGTCGAAGATCAAATGGAGGGTTTGCGGTGGGGTTCCGAAGGTGAGTGGAGCGGAATAAGCTCCGTAGCTGTGTGGGGAAAGGGGGGATTTGGAAATGGGTTTGGATTTGGATTTGGGGGTTTTGATTTGTTTGGCTCTGTTCTGGGAAACAGAGGAGAGGAAATTGAGGGTTTGGAGTGGATCTGGGGAGGAAGGGATGGGGAAGGAGGAGAGGGGAAGGGAGATGGGTTTGGTGTTAACAATGGCGGAAACAGAGGAGAAAAGGAGGATGTAGAAGAAAGGGAGATGAGCAGAAGACGCCATTGATGGAGCTTGGATTTGGTTCTTGGTTGTTGAAATGGTATAAATGGAGATGAGGAAGAAAGGTCAAAAAATGGTGAGCTGGAAGCAGCATTGAAGTTTCCAATGAACTTAAGCCACGTGGAAATTGGAGATCAGGAACGTGGTTAGTCTTTTTTGTTTAGTTCCCCGGGAGACAGGTATCCATTATTGAAATTGAACCTATCACATTAGTATTGAACTGATTTACAACTAAAATTATTATGTCACACATGGTCTAGTATAGTCGGAGGAGGTGTTTGTTTGCCATATTTAAAGAGAATTTAGATAAACGATTTATTAACTCTTACTTAAAATTCTACATTCAAATAAGTTTTTATCACTTCTGTCATTTTTATTTTTAAAAATAACTTTTCATTCTTAATTATTTATCTATAATTATTCAATTATTTCTAATCATTTATTATAAATCAATCAAAATAATTCATTTTTAACTACTTAATTTAATTTATATTCAAATCAGATTTAAACTTTAATTCCTTCATACAAAAATCAGACTCAAATGAATTTTTTACTATAACTCTAACTTTTTAACTTTTCAAACTAAATCCTCTTTTACTGTACAACGAGAGCACATATCTTTTTTTTTTTTTTTTTTTTGAAATTATATAACCTGTTTTTTATGAATAATACTTGTCCAACAAACCTTGTTTAATGTATATATGACATCATTTGATGGTAAAAAATTTTTGCTTAAAATAATATTAAAAAAAGATTGTGATATCAAATGATACACACATGTATACTAAGAATGACTTGCCCTCTATTTTAATACCTAAACCTCTTTTCCTTCTATTCAAATTACAAACAAAGCTTACAATATCGTTTGAAGGGGCGTTTTGGCTTAGTCGTATGCTGGAAATGACGGGAAACCAAATGCGAGTGACAAACCTCTCTGATTTTTTTTTTTTTTTTTTTTTTTGAAAAATGAATCCTTCTTTAATAATAATAATAATAATACACGCAAACAAACTCCTCATCGACAAGGAAAAAATACAAAAAAATACAAAACTTGAAAACTTTTAACTTTTGTTATAGCCATACGGACCAAAACCTGTCTAAACTTTCAATATTAATGATAAAGATAACTCTAAAATGATCAACAGACTTGTTTGTTAGTAATTTCAGTTCTTTATCTCTAAAATTTATAAAACATTTTTAAAATTGGCGAAAAAAGAAAACTTCAAAAAGACAATGTTATGTTTTGTACATTTATCATGTTTGGCATATTGACTACCGTAAGATTTGAAATTTTATGAATGCTTTTTAACTTTGAAAGTTCAAACCTTGGAAGCTTCTTTATTTATTTATTTTTAAAATTTTCTTTTTACTTTTTTTTTTTGTGGTGTTTACTTTTTTTTAATTAAATTTTTAATGTTGATTGAGTCCTATAGATTTATATTATTTTAATTCTTAAAAACATAATATTTATACTCTATTAAATTTTTACTGAACTATTTATTGTCTTAATTTCAATATATACTCTCCGTTTTTTTTAGAAGGGTACACATTTTTATATCTATATATTAATTTTACATAGTTATAATTTGATATTATTAATTTCAATATATATTAATTTTATATGTATATACTATTTAAATTACTACAAAAATAATTTTTTTATAATTTCTTACATATTTAACTATTTTTAATTGTATCTTAAAAATTGTAATAATTTATTTTAGGTTAAATTATCATTTTGGCCCCTCAATTATCATCAAAGTCCCATTTTAGTTCCTGGACTTTTAAAAGTCAAAATTTAGTCTCTTAACTATCATAAAATTTCAATTTTGGTTCCTAGACTTTCAAAAGTCCAAAATTGATCGCTCAATTTTGTAGAAAGCTTTAAAATAGTCTCTCACTTCAAATTTTTCTAACATTCGTTTGTTAACTGATGAGGTGTCAAAAAAGAAAGTAAAAAAAATGCCAAATGATTTTATCTGAATAGATAAAAAATAAAATAAAATAAAATATGAAGCTTGCTTCATCAAACATCCAAACCCTCCTTTTCTTCAACTTTTTTTTGAACCCTTCTACATCATATGAGCAAGTTAGCCACTTTCGAACCGCTGACATTAGAAGTTTGTCTTTCTGATTTAAAGGAGGGATGTTCATTTTTCCCGCGGGGCGGGGAATCCCCGATTAAGCTGGGAACGAGGCATGGATGGGGGAGAAAAAATCCCCGTTGGCTAAACGGGGCCGGGGCCGGGGATGGGGAGTGTACTCCCCGTCCCCGATTCCCCGATCCCCGCCCCGATTATTTTATTTAATATTTTTTTTCTTAATTCTACTCCTTTAGTTTTCAAATAAATATATCTTTGTTGATGATATTTTCTATACATATGAATATTTTATTTGATAATTAACATTATAGTTGAAACTTATAGGTATATATTTTTTTAAATCTAATTTTTTGAATTTTTTATCCAAAAAATATAAAAAAAAAGAAATGAAAAAGGAAAAAAAAATTGTAAAAAATTCGCGCGGGGAATCCGATCCCCGCCCCAATAATTTTATGGCGGGGACGGGGACGGAAAAGCCATTCCCCGGCCCCGCCCCGTGAACATCTCTAATTTAAATCTCTTAAAGTCAAACTCATATTCAAAGCCTAAAATGGTCGAGAAAAATTGCTTCTAGTATTCTGGTCATTGTCCCTAAGGGGCAGCCCATCGGTTGAGGTTAAGGACGACTTCAAGGTATATTTTTTTTAGAGATCCTTGGTTCGAGACCGTTGAAAAGCAATTAAATTAGAATACCCTTCGAAGTATCCCTAGGTTTTTATTTTTTTGTGGGGTTTAAATCTTGCCGAAGTTGGATAGGTGTAGTGGCTCAAACAACGAAGTTTCTTCCTCGAATTCCTCCATGAAAGCCAAATTTCAAAAGTTTAACAGTGAAGCTTTTTTTCTTAGTGTGTGATGGAGAGATAAACCAGTGGCTCTTTCCATTGTGCAAGTAAGTAAGATTAGTTGGATTGACCCACATTTGTTTAGCTAAAAGATGAGGCTTCCTCACCTTCCGAGTTCAATTTCGGTTGAATTATTGATCTCTGATAAGATTGAACGGTTCAAAATAAAAAGTTGATGAAAATGAGGGTTTGGATGTTGATGAAGACTACATAATTTTTTTTATTATTATTTGTTCAGATAAAATCATTTTCCCTGTTTTTTATTATTAGAAAATTTTGAAGTGGGGGACTATTTTTAAGCTTTCTACAAAGTTGAGGGATCAATTTTGGATTTTTGAAAGTCTAAGGACAAAAATTGAACTTTGATTGATAGTTGAGGAACCAAAATAATATTTTAACATTTATTTTATAATATATATATATATATATATTATTTAATATTAATTAGTATTTTTATATCTTATTTGAATTTATTTATTTTTACTGATTTTAAAAATCAATATTATGCTATTTATTTATTATTTCAATTTTCATATAGAAGCTATAATACTTTTGACATGGTAAAATATTTGTAGATTAAAATATAAATTTGACACTACCATAATATTTTACAACTATATTACTTTTGAAGTATGTCATTTTTTATGAATGATTTGAGTAAGATATCATATCAAATTTGTTATTAATTTTAAGTTGAGATACATTTTTTTTATAAAAGATTTTTTTTTTTTGAGTACATAGTGGGGAAGGAAGACCAACAAACCCTGCAATAGAGGGCACAACTAGGGCTCGAACTCGTGACCGTAGAGTTAGATAACCAACTACACCACTAACCCTCGGTATAAAAGATTTATTTATGCTACAACATACAATGATTTTATAAAAATATTTTATTATATGTTATTTTTTATAAAAATATAAAAAAATTAAAAACTAAAAATAAGAATTAATTGTCAAACAAATTTTTTCTCTTGTTTAGAAAAAAGAAACATAAATAGTTATCAAATATATTCTTGTTTTTTATTTTAAAAAATAATAAACAAGAAATAATAACTAAAAAAAGGAAATATGAAACAAGATCGTTATCAAATGAAAATTGTATTTTCAATTATTTTTCTAAGAGCGGTGTTTTGTTTTTCAAAAATTGATTGAAAATTTTTGTCACACTAATTGTAGATTATACTTTTTTTTTTTTTTTTTGAAAGCGTAGATTATACTTATATTGATTAAAGATCGTCGGTGTAACTAACTGTATATTATTTGTAACATTAATTGAAGACTATCGTGGTACTGATTAACTTTCAGTCATTAATTTTCTTCAATGGGTATCAATGATTTCTTTCTACTAGAATTTTGGAACATGCCGGGAGATTTTTTCTGCCATGTGAGATTATATTTTTATTTATTAAAATAATTATAAATAATATATATATATATATATATGTATATATAATTTAGATGAGTAAGTAAAATATTTATTGTCTACTTTATTTAAAAATCTCATACAACGTATGTTAAGATAAAAGTGAAATAAATTAAACTTTTTAAAGAAATAAGTTTTCGTCATGCTAAAATTTTACTTGTACATAATTTTTTTTTCATTCATTTATTATTTTAGTTTAATCTACGAACATCGAAGCCATCTTTTCAAAAACAAAACCTCGAAATTATCACCTCTCTAAAATCTTAAAAATCATATATGTACTTTCTTATTTCATTTTATATTTTATAAATAATAAAAAATAAAGAAAATATTGAAAAAAAAATTAAAAAAACTCATAAAATATATTATTTACCTCTTCTACGAATTTTGATGAAACATAAGTTTTTTAAATATTAATTTAAAACATAATATTATATTAAATCTATTGTTCTCTACAATAATAATAATGGTGTATAGATTTATATTTAAATTTAAAAAATATATAATTAGTAAAATTGATAAAATTTAAGTAGCTTCGTATGTCAAAACATGAGTAGTACTTCAATGACATCACATATCACAGAATAAGCAACAAATTACATGTTAAGTCATATTTATTATAATAACAAATTATAATAATAATAATAATATGAAAAAAATAATAATTATAAAAAATTACCTTTCATTAATGAAAGAATGTGATAAACACTTCTTCAAAATTTTAAATATTCCATAAATTTAAAAGAAAATTATAAATTAAAGTTGAAGCATAAAATAAATAGAATTACACAAAAAAAACATAATAAAAATAAAAATAAATGAAGAAGAAGAAAATTTTCTGTAGAACGAAGTAAATACCGATTGAAAAAAAATTTCTTTACCTTCGACGACAACCGCTCCCACGAACACAACTCAGTGCACCAATGCTGAGACTCCCAACCCGAACAAAATCTTTACATCTGTGCAACATCAAAAGAATTATTAGTAATTTGAATTTTGAAGAACAACAAATTTGTGGTATTTATAGAAAAAGTTGGAACCCAAGATCTTTAAATTTGACAAAAAAAACTCAACATCTTCATTTGATTTTATACTTATTTAGTTTGAAGATATTAAATTTTAATAATTAATAATAATAATAATAATAAGTCACATTTTAAGTAGTAAACATAAAGATAAAGATAAAAAATATTAAGTAGATTCTCTTATCTTCTAACTTAATTTATGAGATTTGCTAAAAATATATTATCTTGATGATGAAAATCTAAATATCTAAATAATATTATAAATATATTTGCATTTTTTTTATATTTGAATAGAAGATTATGACATGTTTGTAATTTAGGGTGTGGCTTAAGGGTAAAATCGTCCAAAAATGATTTTCTTCTAAGTCACGAGGTAGTATGATGAGTGTCACCGATTGTTTTCAATTAATGTCGTGATTGAAGTCCATTAAACATGAGGACATTTTTTTATTTATTCTTTTCATTTTTCGACTTTTTCTTCATTCTCTTCTTCAACTTCAATATTTAAGATCTTTGTTTCTGTTATAGGCAAAATATTTTCAAAATTTTGCTATTCACGGGATTTCTTTTTGTTTTTGTTTTAATTAAACTAAAAATCACTATACTTTTAATTTGATATAACTTGAGTTCTAAAATGGTATAATTTCGTCTCTAACAAGAAAAAAAAAATTTACAAAAAGGTAGGCAGTTTGATGGTTTTATTGTTTGGTGAAATTACTGCAACATTATGGATATGGGTTTGATCCCTTGTTGACATGCAAAATTAAACTCAACATCATAATTTGGTATTCGTGACTATCCGAGCCATTTTTTGTGCATCTTGATTAATGTTGTCCAATAGGAAATTAATCTAAATGGCCACTATAGATTGAACTCATCACCTTATGCACCCGTCCTCTTTGACCAATTGAGCCACTCCATGATAATTAAAACCAAATTCATAATTTGTAAGTAAAAAAATGTGTAATACTACATGAAGTTTAATTAAGATTAGTCAATCCTAAAATCAATCAAACACTTATGATTTGGATTGTGTAATCTTGATTGTTAGTTGTTGGATTTTTTGTACACTCATACCATAATTATATTAAGTTGTAGAAGATGTGTCTAAAAGCTTTTTTAAAAAATGCTTTTTTAATTTAAAATTTTGAGGACAAAAATAAGAAACGATTGTCTAACATATAATAATTTTCATACTTTTTAATTAAAAAGTCGAAGGAGCACTAAATAAGAATACAATTACTAATGAAAACAAGAAAGAAATAGAAACCCCAAAAAAAACGTAATATTAGCAATTATCCCCAAAAGTTCATGTCTAGAATTCTACCGAATGAGTCAGTAACATAATAGTTTCATTGTTTGGTTGTAAACCAATTCAACACCAGCGTCACAAGTTCGCGCCCGAGAATCGGTATTTGTCCCCCTCCCCCAATATGTACTCAAAAAAAAAAATCCAATTAATGTATTCATTTTGTCTTTTTCTCTCTAATCTTCATGCCTAAGTAAGGCATCCTTCAGTAGGAAGGTTCTTCTTTGCTCTTACAAGACAGTGTTTGTGATAGGAAAAAACAACCACTTTGATATGAGAAAGATAAATAAAGTGTGACACTTTTTAACTATAAAAACATTTTGATATAAATAAAGTAGTCTAGTCACATTAATTAGATAAATGAAAGATTATATATGCACAAGTGTTAAGACAAACATTTTCTTTGGGTAGAAATCTTTTTGGTAAAACAAAAAATAAAGTTGGGAAGATTAATTCTGCAAAAAAAAAAAAAAACAATGATCAACTCAAACTTGTCATCTTTGTCAATTTGTATCATAGCTAGTCTTGTTCCTAACTTAGTCATGTCGTTAGCATTACCATGTGGTAGAACAAAGAAGTTGAGAGTCTCTAGATATATATTAATGGCAAAAATATATTCTATCCAAATTAATGGTGTACTTTCAAGAGAAAATTAAAAGAATTGGTTTAAAATTGTCTAGAGGGATTGATTATTTCAAGGAGAAGACCCCTCTTACTTCAAGTAAAAGATTGAATCTTCGAGTAGCAAATCCTTTTAGATGAAATAAAAAACAAAATCATCATAATTATGTCAAAAGCGAAGAATATAATATGAATGTGAAAAATAATTTAATTGGCGAATTGAGCTTTTGATTTATTTACTCTTCTAAAAATGAAATGAAATGAGCTTGTGACTGAATGATCTTTGAATCTCACCATAAAAGATATTGTTGAAATATATCACTCCATAGTGAGCAGTATTATATTATTCATTTCATTTTTTTTTAACTTAAAAGGCATAAGTACTTTATGTAAGAAGAGTTCCTTATTTTGTCATTGATGAATAAGTTCGATGCTTCGAAATGGAGGATTATAATCTTTAACTTTAGAGAAGAAAAAAAAAAAGCTTTGGCACCGAAAAGAGGGAGACAGTGGTTACTGTAGAACTATAAAGAAAGTCACTATTTATGAAGAACCATGTATGGTATTGACAAATACTATTGAAAAATATTATTAAGGACTAATGTACTAGAATTAAATAATGTAGGTTGTAAGGTAGGGACATAGTTTGTTATTCTCAACTAACATCATTAGAAAGTACCCATGATTCAAAAGTAAAATTAGTGATGCCATATGATTTTTTATATATCAATAAATGTATGATGTGTGAATAAGTAACAAATTTACAGTTGAAATCATGCAAACCTAAATTTGTATGTGTACTATGTACTTCAAGTTAGATTACCTTCTATTTTATTTTAAATTTAAAAATAATAAATAATAAAATGGGGCCAAAAAAATAGAGGCGCATTTCTCTAAATTTGACTACTATTAATTTTTGAAAGTATTAAATATATTCCTTTTCTGTATTCGAGTACCTAGGTCAAAAGTAAAAGTACACTCTTCAATATAATTTAGATATCAAATAAATTTTGAGTAAATAATCATTATAGATTGAATTTATAATTTTTTTGAATTTTTAAAATTGTTCTTACAAATATTTTCAGCTATGAATATCTTCACTTGTCTAGTTAAGTTTTTTTTAGATTACAACAATTTGGGGATGAGAGAGACTCGAACCTAAGACCTCAAGATCATTAATTGTACATCAATGTCACTTGAGCAACTGCTCTATTGACACTTGTCTAGTTGAGTTACACGAACCCAAAAACTCAAGATTGTGTTCAAAGCCCCACATCATAAAGCATGGCGGTTTAAATTCAAATTTTTATTATCTTCAATTTTGATATCAAAATATATGCGTGTGATTTAATTTTTATTTTAAAGAATTATTTATTTAATTTTCAAAAGGTTGTGAGGAGCAAAAAACTTCCCGAACTAAAAGTCATGGATATTGTACCAATTAATGTGTAATTTTTTTTTTTGAAATAAATCAATGTGTAGTTGATGGGTTAACTTAATTAATTTACGATGAGTACTCAAAAAATAATAATAATAATTTACGATGGAGGCAACATTGGAAAGTAAATAGTTTTAAAAAAAACATTGGAAAGTAAATATATCGTTCACCTCCTTAATTTTTTTTTTTTATCAATTAAATGGTCCAAAATTGGAGTTATATATTTAATAATTTTTTTAAAATAAGAATACAATTTTAGTCTTTAGATTTGGATTTAAGTTTCAATTTGATCTCTAACATTTTAACAATGTTCACTTTTGGTCCATGATATAACAAAAGCTTTAATTACATAACACAACATATTGAACTAATTTTAAATTTTAATATATATTGATGAATTAATTATTTTAGTTTTAATGTGAACAAATATAAAATTAAACGAAAAAAAATAATAAAAGTAAACATTATTATAATTTGTGGAATAAAAGTGTTTACTATTAAGATGGTTGAAGTATCAAATATAACCTTAGACTAGGGAGGTTTTGTCAACATTATCCCTTAACTTTGAATACTTTCTTAACTTTGTAAACTTTCAAAAATAACCTTTCGTTTCAATTTTGATAAAACCGTTAATCTCAACTTTTAAGAATTTCAAAAATATCCTTGACTATAAAAACTATTAAAATTGATCTTCACCATTAAGATTTGAATGAAAAATGTTAAAATTTTGTTTGAATAAATTCATAAATGAATATTCTTCTTTCTCACTTTATATATTTTTTTCTTATATAGAAATTAAATAAATATATATTATTTGAAAGATCGTAATGATCAACTAAGCTTCAAAATTTTCGAAAGTCATGGCCATAATCATCTCTTGATTAATCAAATACGGGAAAAAAAGACTAAATTGTTGTTGGTAAATTTTTTTTTTAATTAAACTATTGTTGGGATGAGTTTGAAAAACTAAATTGGATAGATTCAAGTAAAATTTATTCGTTTCTTAAAAATTGAATGATAACATATCATTGTTTTATTTGGTGAGATCCATTTCTAACTTTAATTATTTAAATAATTTAACTTTCTAAATGTTTAAATAAAATGCCAAACTCTGGAGACGAACAATAAAATCTCAATGACTTCATAATCGCTTTCAAATTAAGATTTTTTTTTTTTTTTAACATTCTATTGAGATTGTCCTAAAGGGTGACCCAACGATTAAGGCGTGGAGCATTTCGGACATGCTTTCTCAAGCATCTCAGGTTCGATATCTTTGGGAAGTACTTAAAATAGAAAACTAAAGTATTTTGGTTATGGGCCTTGAGACATGGGTATCACACTCCAGATGTAGTGGGGCTAATATGTCAACACAGGTAGCGTAATAGAAGTAGGAAACAACTAGGAAACTGTCTACTTTTTAGATAATTATTTAGTATATGTCTACCATTTAAATTTTTTTGAATAATTGTCTAAATCTGATTTTTTATAAATAATTAAATAATTAATTAGATTGAATTTGACTATTATACCCATACTAATCCTTTTAATTAATGTGAATTATTAAAATAGATTTAAGATTCATTCCTAACCACCAACAAAAAATTAAACATTTAAATAATATAAAATCTAAACTTCCAACCACCCAAAAATAAATTTGATAATTAAAAAAAAATATTTGAACCATTCATTCCATTTTGTTTTTAAAATAAAAAAGATGTTAAAATTCATTTATTATGAATATGAAAAACAAAACAATAACATAAATTTGACGATACATATGGTACACATCTTTAGACACATTGTAATAAATGTCTAAAACGAAAATTTAGTAAGATCCAACAATATAATAGAATTTTGCTAGAATTCACGATGTATTCATATGTATACCAAGAGATGCATGTTAAATGTACTTACTGTTATGTGTACTCTCTCCACCTAAAATTATATGAAATCAGAAAGATTGTAGGTTGAAGAAGTACACGATGGTGGAGATACTCTCCTTGTTATATCAAATCATGTGAGACCAGATGATGACCAATCTGCAAAAAAAAAAAAAATCAAATCAAATCAAATCAAATTTGAAGAATAACTGTGTACACCAAAGTATCATGTTAAACGTGCTTACATTTGTGCGTATACTTGTGGATAGCGATTGTTCCACCTGAAACTATATAAAATTAGAAATATTGTAGGCTGAAGGAGTACATGATAGTGGAGATACTCTCATTCTTACATCAAATTGTGTGTTACCAATGGAATATTGATGTCGACCAATCTGGAAAAAAAAAGAAGTAAAGATCGAATTGCATAAAAGTTGAACAAAAAAAATGGTGGTATGTGAGAGATGTCGTGTAAGTTCGAATACGAAGAAATTGAAAATAAAAATACGAAGAAACAAAAAAGACCTACACCCTTATTGGAAGAGAAAAGGTTGGAGAAAGAAATAATTAAGTTCCAAGAAAGACGAAAATAACTTTAACTTTTTTTAGATTGAAAAAATAAAGAACTCTAAGAACAGACTTGAATACAAAGTTCCCTAATGTCAATCTCGAATACAATTGTGATTGAAAATAATGAAGAGGATCAAGAGATTGGAAATGAGAAAAATAAATAAGGTAATTGAGATTAGAAAAAGAGCACAAAACTCAGTAGAATGAGATTTGAAAATCTTGAAAATGTTTAAGGGGCGATGATTATTTGTGAAAGATAAAATATTTTATAATAAATATTTGATATTTTAAACACAAGAATCTTATTTGATAAAATATATTTTTAGTTAAAATGAGTTATTTCATCCTTATTTTAGGGGTGTTGGATTTGACTTATTTATTTGGGGGATTTAATTATTTTTTAAAAAATTATTTAATAGGTTAAATAATCCAATTAAATCAAGGACATTCTGGAGATAGAACAATTATCTCTCCTCCAAATATTTTAAATTAGACACTCATTTTAAGTGAAAAACATAAAAAACATTCTTTTAATAAGTATATGAAATGTAGACATTATCTATAATTTTCCTAGAAGTAGTCCCTCTACTGGCCCAGGGGTTAGCTTCAATTGGTCGGTTAACAAAAAAAAAACATTGCATCAAGATTAAAACTAGAACTTAGAGTTCATTTATAACCTTGTAATTTATTTAAACTTTTGAATTTCGTCTTATCAATTGTTAATATATCATCAGACTTGAAAAATTAATTAAAGCACATTACAACTAACAATATAGCTAGTCGAAAAATATTAGTTAGTTTAAGCTAGCATTCAATAATTTTCTATTATGAGTGTTCAAATAACCCAACAACTCAAGTAAATTTAATACTCAAACACAAAGGATTGGATGAGTTAATAAATTCACCAACTCGAAATTTTAGCTTGGTCCCAAAAATCTCCTTAACTCAACCTTATGTACAGCCTTACTTTATATGTATTGAAAAATAAAGGTAAAATGATAAATATTAATCATAAGAGAAATATGTTAAGAAATTAATTTCATTCAATTAATTAAACAACTAATATTAACACATAAAAGTATAACTTAAACATGAAAAGATAATATTATACATACATATATATATATATATACATACATATATATATATATATAAGAGTTAAATATGTACAATATTTGAAACTGAACTTTTAAGAATTTTATTAAAAAACAAAAAGCTTAATGGTATAAATATTTTATTAAAGTTTTTATAATAAAAGGTATTTTGAAATTTTTTAAAGTTTAGGAGAAGTTTTTAAACAAAATTTTAAAGGTTTTCATCCAAACATTAACCATAAAGTATTTTTAAGTTCAAGATTATTTTTAAAATTTTTGTAGTTAACAAATAATATTGACAATAACTTTATAGTTCAAAGTTATATTTGATAATTTAATATATTAAGATTTAGGTACTAAATTAAAACTACCTCTCAAACTTAGGGATTAAAAATATTAATTTTCCCTAATCTTTAAAAATCTAGTCATACATACCTTAAAAAAAATATATATAGTCATACACTACAAATACCCCAGAAATATGTGGACCAAATGTAACTGCTAGGCCCAATAACCTTTCACTTTTAACTGGGCTTACCAAAGATACTTAGGCTTGGCCCAATAAGATATTTTTTTAGAGACGGCCCAATAACTATAACTGATAACTTTCTCGTTTCCTTCAATTTGTCTCTAATAATTTTCTAACTTTACAAAGCCTTTCTCCCTATACTTATCTTTCAATTTTGTGTCAAATAACATTTTAACATATTCGATATTTTTTAATTAATTGATTTATTTATTATAAAAATTGAACTTTGCATCTAATATAAGATATAAATTTCATTTTTTTTTATATAATAGACCCTTGAATTTAAAATATACCAAACAAATCATCACCTATAAAACATAAAGTAATCCTATTTTATAAATATTGGGATGTCTCTTCAATTTTTTAATATAGGAATTCTTAACAAACCTCATATTTATTTTATAGTTATAATTTCATTTGGTACATCATGGAAAAAATATGACACATTAAAGAAAGAAGGTAAGCCTTTAAATCTTGAAAGAACATTTTCCCTCCCCTTCCAACCAATTTCCCCATATTGTCATTTGCTAGAATTTTCTTGGATGATTGAAAACGAAAAGAGGAAGAAGTTTTGTGCTCTAATACCATATAACAACCAAATGAGATGAGAAATATGTTAAAAGTGCAACTAATTTTCCCACATATAAAAAGAAAAGAAAAATGTCACCGATTTTTTTTTTTTTTTGAAACAAGGTAAAAATGTCACAGATTTAAATGAGGCAACAACAACTTTTGAGACCTTTTGGTAAAATCAAAAGTAAAGTCACGAAGATTATAACTAAAATGGTCAATATTATATATATATATATATATATCAAATTCTAAATTGAGTTGTTATCCTTATCGATTAGTGCTATAAATAGAAAGAGATTATCCTTGCAAAGCTCAAACAACTCCAAAAGTAGGAGTGTACTGGATTGTGAAAGATTTTTAAGTCAATTAAAAAATTAGAGTTGGTCAATTTTTCAATCTTATCCAACCAAATTAAAAGCATTTAAAATAGACGAGAGTTTATGCTCAAATATAAAATTCAATTTACAAACTAGTGCAAAATATTTCATAAGAAAAGGAGTGTTTTGCACTAATAGACTACGTAGGAAAAATTGTTGCGCATATAGTCAATTAGTTAAATATAGCAATCATAATTAAAATATTAAAAATTATGAAAATCAATAATTTGTATACTAAAATAACTTTTTCATCATAGGAAAAATGATTAAGAATAAAAAATTTCAGCCCCTTTTATTATTATTATTATTATTATTTTTTGAGAATTAATTAGCCCCACTTTCTTAATTAAAAGATTTATTGTTTTCCCTTTTTTCATTACGACTTTCAGATCTTTCATTGTTTTCAATTTTTTTTTCATATGCTTTCCCACGCTCTTTTATTTTCTATGATTTTTTCCACTTTAGCTTCATCTATTTAGGTTTCAAAATAATAAAATTTGTTGGAGATGAAAGAAAAGCACAACGAGAGAAGTATTTTTGGCCAACATTTTCACTGAAAGACGACAAAACAGTTTATTGGAGACGATTGGCGAACAAGCTTATTGTGAAATCAAAATCCGTATTTTTATTGTTTGTTATGTTATGAGTGTTTTATTGTGAGTATTGTTAATGTTTTTTTTTTTTGGTATTTTTGTTGATTAAGTGTGATTTTACACTTTATACTAGGTATCGTAGGTTCATTATATTGATATTGAAGAAGACAACAAAAAAAATACTCGACCAGTGGATTGATATTAGAGATTATCAACTGTGATATCGAATTAAAGTTTATTTTTTGAAATAACAAACACATATTTTTTGGTTTGTTTCAAGATATTTTGAATGTTCTTGCAGAGTATTTTGTACATAGGTTCATTGTGTTGTTTCAATACAGTTCATGAAATAAAAAAACAAATTTAGGATGGGTAATGAATTTTATTTGGAAGTACTTAAAATGATATTAGATGGTCTATTGTTTGAAAGTTGTATTTATTTAATACATATTGTTTTACTAAAGAGTTCTTTTTTTCAAATGTTAGACAATCAATATGGATGTAATTTGAAGATTCAAACTCGACAACGACCAGAGAAGTACTAGAAGACAACTAGGCAATGTCTTTTTTAGCAAACTTTTAGGCATTAGAGGACGATGAAACAAGAATTACAACCATACTGAAATAAAAAACCAACATACGTATGACGATTAGAAGCGACGATTTATTTTCGAGAACAACGAACACGACATGTGCATATTTTTGTATTGTATCTAGGTATTTTAAGGGTTGTTTCTAGGGATGTTTGTGTTCAATACCTTTCATCAAATAGAACAAAAATGGGATGCATATTGCATTTTATTTTGAAGTATTGATAATGAGTATTATTAAATACATTATATTGGACTTTCTAACTGTTATTTGAAAACTATATTTATGCACAACGTACTATTTAACCAATTTTGTTCAAAAAAATTGTATCCTGTAAAAAAAAAGACAATTAATAGAGAGGTACGTAAATAGTATTTATTCTAATGTATAGTTAAGAATTTGTATCACACTATTTATTTAGAAAGTATGAAAAAAAAGGTACTCGAGTATGATTGGAGCAACATAAATATAATATAATAGTGATACAAATATATTAAATCGGTATTTTTATGGTATTATGAAATATTAAATAAAACATGACTATTTGCAATATAGTTCAAATAGTAATATATGAATCTAATTTCAATAATATAATTTTAATATACATCAATCTAGATAACCAATTCCGTTAATGACCTATTTAATCACACTTATTTTATCATTAATTGAGAAAACGTCATGATTATAGAAAACATAAAATAATGAGTAGATAAAAAAAGAAAATTAGTTATTGAGAAAATAAAATGTTTTTTTTAGAATACAAAAATTAGGAGTGAGAGTAAAAAGTTATTATAAGAAGAAGAAAAGGTAGTTAAGAAGAAAATAAAAATATAATTTTAGAAAATATGATTACGAGGAGAATGATTGTGTAGCCCAAACACTCATAATTATTCTCATTCT
The DNA here is from genome assembly GCA_036507275.1 of Sicyos edulis. Taxonomy (NCBI): domain Eukaryota; kingdom Viridiplantae; phylum Streptophyta; class Magnoliopsida; order Cucurbitales; family Cucurbitaceae; genus Sicyos; species Sicyos edulis. The sequence goes on along the minus strand of CM071847.1, from coordinate 42,245,577 downwards.
CATCCTCCTCATTTTATCTTGGTGGCACAAACATACTTTAATACAATTGATAGATATTTGAAAAATATGAGAAATTAAAGAAGGAAGATAAGTCTTAAATCTTATTCTTAAAGGACAGTCCAACAGTTGAGACAAAAGATTTCAAAACATGTTTACTTAAGAGATCTTTAATTCAAACCATTAAAATACCTTTCGAAATATTCCGGTAGCACAACCTAAGAACATGTCAGTGGTGCTGTAGGTATATGCTAGCTCTGATATACCAATTTTTTAAAAAATAAAATAAAAACTCTTAATCTTGAAAGAGAAGACATTTCTCCCTTTCCAACCAATTTCCTCCCCCATTTCTTTTTCTACAAATCCAAACAAAACAAGCAAACTTTCAGCACAGAAATCAAACTAACTGTCAACAAAGAAAAAAAGGAAAAAAAAAAAGAAAAAGAAGGGTTTAAATGTGGAGGATGAACAATATTTTAGGGACAGAGGGACATGTCGTACACAGAACAGAGTAATATGTCTCTGTGTTTGGTGCACGTGCGTGTTTCTTTTTGCTCTTTTTCCGCCACTCTGTGTGGGTTTGGGATTTGAAGTTCAAGAATCCAGAATTATGAATCAAGCTATGTTCTTGGTTAGGTTTCTTAGGAGAATGTTCAATTTGTTGGTAAATGTAAACAATGATGGGGTTTTCAAACTTTCAAACTTACCTAAAACAATGAAACAAGATATGGCCTTTTGAATGACTAGTAGTTGTACTTTAATGAAAAAATAAATTCACTCTTACCCAAAAATAATTTAGAATAATAAAAACAATATGATCGATTATGATGACATTGTTTGGGTTAAGAGAATCAAAATGAATATAGTAAAAATAATTTATTAGAGAATATGTGATTCCAATGTGAAATAATTATCGTATGGTGAGTATCTACAACAAAATTTATAATTTATATTTGGGTCGTGGATAATATAATTTTCTCATAATATTTATACTTACTCGTAATTATTATACATTTTCATTATAAATACTTTTCATTTTCAACGAAATCATTTGTGTTATTTTTCATCATCACTCTTTGCACTCTGAATACAACTAATATTAGAAAAGAAATGGTTCCTTATAAATTATTCTCCACATTTAGAAATTTTTCAGAGAAAAAAATTATAGTTTTTATGGTTAATTGAGATTAATAGTTTGACTATTGGTTTTTAGTTAACAACAATTAGATAGAGAAAATTGAAGAGAATTAAGAGAATTTCCATAATTTTAGATGAGGTTGTCTCTTTCTCTAAGTTTTAGAGATGCTTGAAATAGCTTTCCTTAGAGATTGGTTGGTGAGCGTGTCCTTGAGTACTATTATGTGCGTTTTTAGGCTCATCGTTGTCCTCTTTTGAGGATAGGGAGTCAACGCTCTATGGGCTTGGTGAATGGAGTAGGAAGTGACTGTGTAGAATTGCTCGGGAGTTGTGAGGAACTCGTTCAGAGCACCACGAAAAAGCTAGTTGAAGATCTAGGTTAGTGAGGAGAAGAAGAATTTCTGACTTTCTTGTGGGGGCGTGCAAGGTTTGGGGAGAAAGAATGAATGAATAGTTTCTTCTACGAGAGAAAAATGGGGAAAATGGAGATTAAAAGCTCGAAGAAAAGGAAAGGTAAGGAGCTAAGATGCAGGACATGAGTAGGTTGTTTGAACGAATTAAAGAAGTTTTGATGAGCTAAAAAAAACTCTAAAATGTTGAAGTCATTTCTCTTAGAGGATAAGAGACAAATAAATGAGGAGGCAATCTTAGAAGATGTGCGAGCACAAGGAAAAATTGTGATCAGAAAGAAAGTTTCTTCACCTCCATTGATGGTGACTGTGAGTCTTGCCGTAGAAGATGAAGTGACTTGGCTCTAGGTCATTAGCATTGAGTTCGTAAGATACACGCCAGATTTTAGATCCATATAGGTGTCTATAGGAGGGCTCGAAATATAGAGATCAAAAGGTTGCAAGCCCTCACGAAAAAATTATAGAATCTCGTGTCGTCCTCGATAACTGAAGGTGAGTGAAGAAATGGACTATATGGCTAACCGTCAACAAAGAAGAAGGCTTAGTGTGACAGGCGTTAGGCGGCGACATGAGGGATCGAGTTGCTTCAGATGGGACAAAAGGCTAGCACGGGAAATGAGAGATGACTTTTGAGGGTTTCGAGGACTAGACAACTATCACCCATGCATTAGTATACGAGCGGTTAGGCCAGAAAATTGTAGGGTTAGGTTGAATTGGACCGTAAACAATGATAAGTTCTTCTAAACTAGTCTTGTTTGCTATCTAACCCACTAGTTCAATAAAGTGGTTCAATGTAAACTTTTGTTTCTCCCTTCCCCTATTTTCTTTTAGTTTAGGTGTTTTACTAGTTTCTTTGAACTATTTCTTGTTAGTCTTCTTGAGTTTTGTTGGTGTTTAATTTAGGCTATCTAATTTTTGTTTTTGTTTACAAGACTCCCTAACCAAGTTTTTAATTGGTAAAATAGGAGAAAAGATTATCTTTTATAGGAGGGTTTCATTTCTTTCTCGTTTTGGTGGGGTCTGAACTTGAGTAAATTTGATTCATAATATTTTACTTTTTTAAAAAAACATTCTAAATTGAACTGAAACTAGATTAAAAATATTTTATAGGCCTCTTCAAAGTTATTGGAATCTAGTGTTAGTGAAGTCCTTAGTTAGTATTTACTTATTAAGTTGGTGTGTAACTACTATATTTTTGAGGTGGAGTCTAATGGTATTGGAGGTACACTGCTAGAAGAAGTAGATTAGATGATACTTTATGCTAAATAAAATTCAAGAGAGAAAGGAAACTAAAGTATCATAAATTAAAATGCGCAATTTATGACAATTTTTTATAATCATTAAATTTTAATATTGAAAAAACTTAAATCTAAAAAGAAAAAGGAGAGCAAAATGCAACCCTTATTTTAAATTAAGAAAACTCTATTCCTTCTTATTCACTGGGATTTCACAATTTGTTCACAACATACCCAAATTTTCATTGTCTCTAGCTCTTAGTCATATTTTTCATCGTCTTCAGCTCTCTAGTTTTCACGATTTTGTTTAAACTGCAAACTTTTGTTCTTCCAATAAATTGCATATCTTACATTTATGGTGCTGGTTGTCTGTCAACTTAGCTTTGGAAGATATGAAAATCTAACTATTTTATGAAGTAATTCTAATCAAATTGATGATTTATTTGTTCTGGAAGTGCAATTTTCTCGTGTCTCTACCATTGATTTTGGATGATTGTTTGTTTGTCTCAAGTACCAATACATTCTCATAATTAATGTATCTCTTGCATTGACTCTTCTAATTTATTTGCATGCTTCCATTATAATGTTGTGGATACTATTAAACCATCTTGTAGAAAGTTGTCAAGTTTGTCAAGCAGGAAAATGGGAAGTTTAGTCTTCATTTTCAATAACTTACTTTCTATGCAATATTTACATGTTTCTTATGCTTTAAAAAAACTTCTTTGATGTATATGTAATGCATATGGTTGAAGTTCTTTTCTTATTAGTAAGAAAGTATCACTTGTAATTGTTAAGTAATATGCAATATGTGAATGTTGTTTGAAACTTAATTTTTCTTAGGTTTTGCACAAACTCACTCAAAGGATAAAGCGGCGAAGAAACACACTTCAAGAATCATCCTTTACTTGTACTTTTTGTTGTAAAAAAGCCTTGTGAACATTTTATCACAAATATAATATTATTGTCCTTTTGTTATTTTGTTCAATTGTTAATTAATACCTACAAATATTTTAAGTCATCTATGAAATTGTATTTGTTGACAAGTCTTTTACTTGTGAAATTATTTTGTTGAAGAGTATTATGTAAGTATGATAATAGGTAAGAGCAAAAAAAAGAAGAAGTTGCGAATAGACACAACAAGCATCATGAAATAATATAAATTAACAATATATTATTATCACCAAATGCAATTTGTTGATAATAAATATTTATCATCAATTGAAGATATATGACTAAAATGAAAAGTCATATTTGATTATTTGGTGATTAAAAATAAGTATCAATAAGTAATATTTATTGATAATGTTTAGGTGTCATTGATAATGCATTAATGACCTAATTTATATGTCATTTATTGCTCATTGGTGTCAAAAAACTAGTATCATGAAATACGAATTAATGATTGCAGAAAAGTATTATCTAAAGCATTTCAATAACACTAACTACAAAGTGTCACCAAATGCAATTTGTTGATAATAAATATTTATCATCAATTGAAGATATATGACTAAACTGAAAAGTCATATTTGATTATTTGGTGATTAAAAATAAGTGTCAATAAATAATATTTATTGATAATGTTTAGGTGTCATTGATAATGCATTAATGACCTAATTTATACGTCATTTATTGCTCATTGGTGTCAAAAAATTAGTATCATGAAATACGAATTAATGATTGCAGAAAAGTATTATCTAAAGCATTTCAATAACACTAACTACAAAGTGTCATCTACAATAGATTAGATGATGTGCGATACAACGATTGCAAAAAAGTATCATCTATTGTATTTCAATGACACTTATTAAGAAATGTCAATTAATGAGAATAGATGATGTGCGAAACAATAAATCATACATCTAAAGGGTTTATGATACTTTTATGTAATTATCATATCCCAATTTTGTAGTAGTTGTAACATTGTGCACCCAGCAATAGTTTGGTTTAATGATATCCTACTATTCGCTCTAATTATAAAAAATAAGTTTAAACGTGTAACGTATACGAAACTCTATCAAAACTAGCCCATCACTTAAAAGTTATGATTTATAAATAATAAAAAGTTTGAAAAATAATGATGGTGTGAGTTGATGAATTGATTTGAATTGAGGACTTTTTACTTCTTAAGCTCATTTTTAGAATAGACAATAAACAATAAAATAATAATAATGATATCCATGATTAAAACGAGGGTAACACCATTTCTCATCCATGTATTCGAAAAAAAAACACCATTTCTCATCCGACCTTTTTCCTTATGTTATTCCAAACTAGCTAGTTGACTAATAAGAGTGTTTGGTGGGTGAAATCTTGTTAACTAAGCTGAAATTGTCTCTCATGAATAGATGTAGCTTGTTTTGAAGTGATCAAGATGTTAATTAAATTTTTAGTTTAAAAGAATAAAAATTACCAAAAAGAAAATAATAATTTGAAAAAAGGGATGAGAGGGAAGTTACCAAATTTTGTGATTTCAGCTCTTTAATATATTAAAAAACTTAAGACCATGGTCATTTGTATTTGAACCAATTAGTGAGTTTAGTTTCAACCTAGGGGTTAGTTAAGTGATTAATTATTAACTTGTGTAATTGAGGAATAATATACAAAACTACTTGGGGTTCATCTTCTTCCTTAAGGGAGATTTCCATGACAATTATAAATAATAGATGTAGGGCTATTCCTAAATCATTTAAATAGGTGTGTTATTTTCTTCTCCATCTTCTTCTATTCTGATTTTACTTCATCTCATTATGATTTTGATTTTGTATTGAATTTGGAAACAATATGTGGAGATTTGTTTAACAAAAAAAAATCATAATTTAAACTTCTATAAGATCAATTTCATGTTAATCCCATTTATATTATTATTATTAATGATCATTAATAATAATATGTGTGGAAAAAAGAAAGAAAGATGAAAAAATGGTGAACCATAGATTTACAAAACCATCTTTCCACTTTTCAGATTCTGAGAGGAGACTTCAAATGAGTTGAACATACAATTTCAAAACAATATTTTTTAACCTAAACTTAAATGAAATAGGTAGATGGATTATCCAAAATCTGAAGAAAAAAATAGGTAGTTAAACTTTTATGTATTTAAACCTATTTGTAATAGAATTTTAAGACAATATATACTCTATATAAACTCTCTCTTAAACTCTTAAAGTTCAGTAGATCAGTAATAAAATTATTCTCTCATTTTCTTGTGGATGTAGGTAATACACCATCAATGAACCACGATAATTCTAGTGCTCTTCTTTTACGTTTTTTTTATTATTTTCGATTGATTATTAATTGTCGTTTTCATAGCAGTTATATTGTTGGGATGATTTGAATCCTATTTCAAAAATGAGTTGATGGTTTGGTCTCACTTCATAACCAAATACTGAAGAGATTGGTAACTTGATAATTTTATTGTTCGGTAGAAATTTAGTTCAATATCGTGTTTGCAATTTCGATCTTAAAAATCGGTGCATGGCTGAGACTAGTAGTGCCCTCTTTGTAAAATTAAAAAAACTTAAAAATTTCACCGTAAAAAAAAAGTCAACAAGACTGAAATGAGCTAGTGGCAAAATTAGTTATCTTATTTGGAGCTAATCCATTTTAACTTCACCATCACAAGTTCAAGCCCAAAGGACATATTTGGATAGATGAGTGTAAACTGTTGGGGGTTGATTAAGTTTCGCGTTTGAAAACTCTCCTATCCAGAATAATTTTGTTTATATTTATAGGTAGTTTAATCCTTTTTTTCAAGTAAAAATATTTAATTTACATCTACATTTTTTATACTTTTTTTTTAGGATAAATTTTTTATACTTATATCGGATTAAATCCATTTTAAATATATATATATATATATATATCGGATCATATGTACATTTTATTGATTGAAATTTTTTCTATATTTGCAAGATGTTTATTAAAAAAATTAAAATGGGAATATTTTGCTAAATTTTAACACCTATAACAATTTTTTTTTTTATCTAAAGCTACGAAAAAATAGTTATATTAAATTCAATAAATAAGTCAAAGAAATTTATAAAATTTAAATTTTTCATTGGTTGACAAACGAAGGGAAAAAAAACTTAAATTATAAGAGATAGATGGAGATATGAGAAGCATGAATTAGTCTGATCATTTTTATAGTCATATAAAGTGCAAAACGTAGCTTTTATTGTAACTTTTTTTTTCACGTGTTAAAGATTTTTTTTTCTTTTTTGAAGAAAGAAAAAAAAATGTTTTTATTTCTAATGGTGGGTATATATTATCCATTGGAGGGCATTGGAAAGCTACTCTGTTCACACGTAGGCAACACGGGATGGTCAAATAAATCCTTTTTCTTTTCGGCACCAATTATGGTGTGAAATTCGACCAATTAATTTCTTAAATTCGGTTTAATAATTATTTAGTTTTTAGTATTTTTTAAAAAAAAAAATTTAAGCTTACAACAATTCATTATCATAAGTTTTCTTATTTCTTGGATATTTACATTTTAAATATAATTTTAGAAACCAAATCAAAATTTAGAATTAAAAAAAAAAAAGGAAATTGCACTGACCAACTACTTTTAGAAAACTATTTACAAGTCTAGTCAATCTTGAAATATTTGTAACAATATTTATTTATTTTAAATTAAATAAATAATCTATTTTAAAATGACCATTTTACCCAATGGATTAACAGTTTTTATTTTATCTCATAAACAACTTCATCAATCTCTCAGCAATTCCAACCAATTTTTACATTCTTAGATTTTTTTTTTTTTTGAGATTCCGAATTCTAATCCTGTACACCCGTTCCAATTAATTACCAATTTTGAAAAATTATGTTCTTCATGCCCAATAATTCAATTAATATGAACTCTTTTTTTTTTAGAAATAATTAACGTGAACATTTTGAATGGTAATTCATATATATTTATAATTATACTGTTTTTTTTATGTATAAAGCATTAATGTATTAAAATTTTAAATTATGATTATTCTAATACGGTATTAGCACGAAAAATCATTTTTTTCAAAAAACATATATACAATACTTGTGTCTAACATGAAAGATACACAAAAATAACAATAGTTCATAACTTTAATTATTTATTTTTATCAAAAAAAATAATAACCTTATTTATTTGAAACTTGTATTTATTTATTAATACATTATTATTGACTTTATGAAACCAACCGTATCTTTCTCAAACAATTTTTTTCTTAAAGTCAAGAAAAATTTTATTTTTTATTTACACTTCAATGTATTTGAATAATTAAATCGTAATTCATTTTCATTAATGTTTTTTCCTTTTAAAAAAAAGGAATTGTACTAACTGAATAATTCTTACAAAATAATTATAAGTATTTATAATATAATCATTATAAAAACAAAAAAAAAACAAAAAAAATTATAAAAAATAGACAAATTTTAAAGTATTTACATCTATAATCATTAGCATGTTTTAACACTATATTATAAATACTTATTAGTACATGTATTAATCATTAATACGATTTAATATATTATTATAAATACTTATTAATACATGTATTAATCATTAATACGTTTTAATAGAATATTATAAATACATATTAATGCATGTATTAATCATTAATACTTATTAATATAATAGTAATCATTAATACTCTTAAATATGATATTATAAATACTTATTAATACATGTATTAGTTATTAATACGTTTTAATATTGTATTATAAATACTCATTAATTCCAATATTATAAGAAAATGTGTGACAATACTCATTAATATAAAAAGACTACATTTGTTAATTTTTTTAAATGTTTGTATTTATAATAATTTTCTAAATTTGTCTAGTCTCGTAAATTTTCATTTTTTTTAAAAATAGTTTGGAATTAATACTTATAAATAAAATAGATGTCGTAGTTGTGAAATAGAGTACAAAATTATAATAAATATGCGTATTCTACAAAAATGACATTAAATCATGAGCTCTCATTTATTTGAAACTCAAATTTATTTATAAATACATGATTAAAAAAAATTATGATCAAATGTTAAAATGAAAAGAAAAAAAGAACAAGCAAACAAATTCTATAAATGCACTATTTTTAGGAGATTTTTAAGGAGATAATTTTAATGAGTAAATAATAGCGGAAGTTAGAAAAGTCAAGTTTTAATAAGGTGGGTATTTGTGTCTTTTCATTTTCATGTAAAAAGGATTTTCTATTTCAATCCCGTTAACTAATTTTGCTAAAATTTCTATGTAGGTACACTTATGCAATTTTTTCTTTATTTAGCCTAAAGGTGCACAAAGCCCAAAAAAAAACTTATAAAAACTTATTCTTAAAATTTAGTTAGCATTCACACACGATAAATACATTGAGAAAGAATGGAACATGTAAAAAATTTAAGTAAACATAAATTTAAATTTCAAAAATAAAAAATAAAAAATAAAATAGTTATCCAAAAGGATCTTTAAATATAGTATATTATTATTAACTATTTCAATAAAGTCTTCTTTAGAAAAAATATTTAATATTAGCCACCAAAGATGCCCCTGAGTTATATTTTCAAAACTAAAAAAGAAATCAAAAAAAATTATTATTTAATTTTAGTTGAGAATTCAAATGTTGAAAAGATGAAAATTTGTGACGTAAAGTAGAAAAAATTGCATGAATCTCCTTTAAAATATGTGATTTGTTAATAATTACTTGATAAACTTTTAGTTTGATCGATGTATCTTTTAAGGTTTGATAAATGTTACAATCAATTATATCTTGTAGTTGGTCGAGCGTGGTAATAATTTGATGGTGGCCGAAAAAATGAAGATGGAAGAAGAGAAATAAACTAGAGAGATTTATAGAAGTGATCAAAGAACAGAAAAGATGAAAAAAAGAGAGAAACTTTTTTTTTGAAATCTTCACATAACAATAATTCAAAATTAATTTTTAGATAGATATTCATTATATATTGAATTTATAATTCTTTGATATTCAATACTAGGTCAACTATAATGGCTAACATAATAAATTAATTTTTATATATTTTTTCTTCCAATGTTGTACAATCATCAAACACACACATATTTGAATATATAAAAATGAGGATTCATGAATCTAATTTAGTTATCTGGTAAAAAAAGTTCCTAAAATGTAAGAAGACCAAAAGGTTAAATGAAATCTTGCAAAACTTATCGAAAGAAAATGGATAATGGAGAAAAATGAAGATAAATATTAAATAGAGTGTGATAAGTGATTAAAATGATGAGATTTAAAAGATAATACGATATAATAAAAGAGTAGTCTAAAAAAAATCCTAACCACAAAGCCTCCCAAAAGGAGTCAAAAGCATTAGTCTTTATAATTAATATACGTATTTAATTAACTATATAAAAAAAATTGAGAATCCTATATAAAAAAAATTTAAAAGTTGGTAGAATTGTAAAGATACATATATTTAATTTAATTATTCGGTAAAATGTTTCTAAACGCAAAAAGGTTGTTTTTCAATTGCTATTATTATAATAATAAATGGTATTTTGTCTCCAAAAAAGTATACAAATGGTAATTTTTTCAAATATAACAAAAGCTAATTGAATAATCCCTTCAAAAAAAAAAAAAAAAAGCTAATTGAATAATTATCATTAACAAATGGAGTCCAATTCTCGAAAAACTTTGACCGAAGTGGGAATCAATTATAGTAATATAAATCAAATTAAACTTGATCCACATGTCCAATTTTTATTCGCTAAACTACAAGGGGCCCACGCGTAGTAGATTACGTATACACATTCGTAATCAAAACCCCAAAATAAAAAAGTAAAACAATATAAAAAATATATATATAACCAAAATCAAACCAAAGAAAGGGTTTTCTCCACATTTTCATTTTTCCATACTATTAAAAAAAAAGGTTAAACGTTAAAAAAAAAAAAAAGAGGTTAATAAAGTCGTTTTTCTTCTTAAACTTTGAATTTTTTAGACCAAAATTTGGAATTCGTTTAATTTTGATTCAAATGCCTAATTTAGTTCTTTTATTAGAAAAAAAAATATCTACCATAAAATTGAAATTAATATTAATTAAAGAGATTTTACATGAGTAATAGAAAATGAAAAAAAATATTATATAATGTCTAAATTTTAAAGAAAAAAAATAATATAACAAAAAGTAATCCAAGACTTCAATCAATATTACAAAAATATAGTTTCAATCATATTAAAACGTTAAAACGTGAAGTTGAAATTGAAATACTTCCCTACATATAAAACAGTTTTAAATAATTGCTATAATTAAAATAGAAGTACTCTAATTTGATATCTCAAGATTTCATAAATAAAAAATAATTCAATAATTAGATATAATTAGATATAAAACGTGAACATACTTTTCATTAGTAATTTTTTAAATAGATAAGTTAAAATTGAACATGATAAAAGTGAAACAAATTTCAAAATTCAAACCAAAATGAAATGATATTCTAACTAAAAGAATTAAACTATGAGAAATATTTACATCATGTCTGGATATGATGTATATTTTGATGTCCACCGTGTGGTTTGATATGGACTACAATCTATTTGATTTTAAATTCAAAAGATAAAAAAATGAAATAAACAAAAATAGATTATGTCTCATATTGAGCCACATAGGTGGGTAAATATTTCTCTTAAACTATTTCTAAGTGCCACTCAGTTGAAAATTAAGGAAAAGAACAAAAAGTCATTTGTTTCTACTTTTATGCAATTCTTTTTTGCAATAAAATAAAAAATAAACTATAGTGGGGGAGAGTTTTTGTGTTTATATAAACAAACACTCACTTCCATTTCATTCTCAAACCTCTTCCATTCTATCTTTCCCTTATTTTCTAAACCCAAAGTTAGAGAGAGAGAAACAAAGAGTTGAAAAATGGAAGAGACAAAATCAAGATTCAATAGAATTTGTGTTTTTTGTGGAAGCAGCTCTGGGAAGAAGCCTACCTACCAATCTGCTGCTGTTGAACTTGGCCAAGAACTGGTACTTTTTTTTTTTTTTTCCTCTTTAATTTTCATTTTTTTGCATGTTTTTTGTGTTTTTATGGTTTTTCCTTTCTGGGTTTTGGATATTTTTCGAAACCCATTTGAAAAAATTCATTCTTTTTGGCTTAGGAAATTTCCCTTTCCCAAGTATATTGTTTATTGACTTTACTAAGCAAATTCAACCATTTTGACAAAAGCTATCATTCTTTTGATATTCTTTCCAAAAAGTCTTCTTGAATATATTAAGCTTTGGATTTTGGATTTAGAGTTTTGAGGATGAAAATGGAATAGGGTTTATGAATATATTAAGAGGAAGAGACAGTGAGGTTTGAGCTGTAACCTGACTGTCAGTTTAGCAGCCTTCTTGGATGATCTAAACAAGTTTTATTTTATCAAATTTTCAAGTTTCTTTTGTTAGTTGATATATACAATTAAATTTATCCAATTCATCCGTGATTTAATATGATTCAATCAACTATAGAGTAAGTGGTCTCGATGTCTACTTGTTTCCTAATAATCGAATACAGTATTAATTGATATAATTAAATTTATTCTAATTTATAAACTATAAGTAATTTAAGATGATTTTTTTGAAAAATGAAATTTTTGTATAAATATTTTCAACCAAGGAATCGAACGTGGTTGCTTGATATGATGACAATTCTAATGGGCGTGCTATGTTTAAGCTTAGGCCAATTTCTTCACAATTTTCTATGCCACCATTTAAAAATCCAAACTTTTTTCCCTTATTATTATTATTATTATTATTATTTTGTTGAATTTTGAATTTGTGTGTGTTTAATTTGGAAGGTTGAAAGAAGAATTGATCTTGTTTATGGAGGTGGGAGCGTTGGATTGATGGGTCTGGTTTCTCAGGCTGTTCATGATGGCGGCCGCCATGTTCTAGGGTTTGTTTCTTTCTCACTTTAAATTTCTCCTTAATTTTATATCCAAATTACAATACATCATTGATGACGATCATCATCATTATTAAACTTTACTTTCTTTTTCCTTTTGGTACCTTGCTTCTCTTACAATCTTTTCCTTTTTCTTTCCTAAACATTTCAAGGTCAAAGTCTTTTTATGCGAATTTTGACTATTTTCACGAAATATATGTGCTTGAGAGAATTAAGTTACTATGGAATTAATGGGTATCCATTTGATTTTTCAATTCCTCTTGATCATTCAATTTGATGATATTGCTTCTCATACAAATTAATCTTTTGAGTTTTGCCAATATAAGATTTCGTATACTTCGAATATCTCATCCCTAATATAGTTTATTTAAAATTGATGGGTTAAAACTTATACATGTAAGCTTTGAGTAGAGGTGTCTATGGAGTGGGGCCAGAGAATGACTTCCTAGTGCATATCCCAACTCATCAAAATCAATTTTCATCCCTCTAAAATTTACTTCTTTTTTTTTTTTTTTTTCGGGGATGGAGATAAGATTTTCTACGAGGATCAAGTTTCACATAGTGAATTTTTCTTTGTTTTGTTTTATTTTTTTTCTTTTTCTTTTTCTGATCTTAATTTTTATAATTGCAACAAAATCATTTAAGCAAGTAAAATTTGTTAAAGTGTATGGATTTTGTATTTAACAATCTAAAAAAGAATGGTCAAAAGTCATTTTTTGAGACCAATTAATTAACAGCCAAGTTCTTGTCTGAATAAAGATAGGGAGTACTTTTCAAGAATCCTACTCAAAAGCCAAACATTTAGGGATCGAATGTTGGGACTTTGAATTTATTTTATGTTGTCCCCTCCATTTTTGTGGGGACATAAAGCTCATGTTTTGTTGTGGAAATTTATGTCTATTTTTTTTGTTTTTCCCCTATGGTGGAATATTGAAAGCCGACACTTTTATTTCATTATTATTTATAGAAAACTGAGGAGATTATGGCTTTTGAGCTTTCATGTTTTACAAGTCAATTACAACTTTACTGGATTATCATAAAATAAATTGAATTAAATACGTTGTTAATCTTTGTGTGTGTGTGTTTTTTTTTTCTGTCTTGTTTTGCAGAGTAATTCCAAGAACTCTCATGCCTGTTGAGGTACATAAACAAAAGCTTAAATTTATAGCATTTTCATTTGGTTTTTCTTAATGGCTTTGAACTAAATTTTGTTCATAAAATTCAAATATGTTAAGATAACTGGTGAGACCGTTGGAGAAGTTAAGCCGGTGTCGGACATGCACCAAAGGAAGGCCGAGATGGCTCGACAAGCCGATGCTTTCATCGCTTTACCCGGTACATACTCATCGACTCAAACATCATGTTTCGTCGTTTCGGGGTTGAAATTGCTAAATTTAATTACTTTTATTGAATCATAGGAGGATATGGAACCCTTGAAGAACTTCTTGAAGTTATTACTTGGGCACAACTTGGGATCCATCGCAAGCCAGTGAGTATATATCCATTTTTGAATTTTCATTTTTGTGTGAACATATTTTTATCTAAACAACATTAAAATTCTCGAATTTTCGACAATTGAAACATTTGGTCTCATCTATAGATGACATGTCGTGTTCAAGGCATAATGAATTAAAATTTTCCACTGTCTTTGAAAATTGTTAGAAACCATAATAGCCCTTTCACATGACAACCATGTTCTAGTTTGACACTCCATTTTATAATTCCATGATTAATTATCAGCCATATGATTTCCCATGTCTTTTGGAGAACACACCAAAAAAGATCCCATTTTTCAACACCCCTTTTGCTTGACAAACAAGCAAATTAAAGAATCTCAACTCCCCCATTCCAATTCCAAAAGGATAAAACTTTGACCGCAATCCCAACCGATCCCAACCGATAAAACTAGAATCGTCGAGTCGAGTTTAGTCAAAAGACTTCGGTAGGTATAACGGGTCAACCCGTGATCCGAATTCGAGAAAGACAATGACAATCCTTGGAATAGAATCAATACATGTGATTCTTTATCCGAAATTCACATGGGAAAGATTTCCTAATCCCCCAATCACAACACAACTATTATGAATTATAGAAGAGGAAATCTTAAACTTAAACAAAAGATCTTTGATTAATTAAGAACAAAATTAATTATATTTCTAAAATTTTGCAGGTAGGGCTTTTAAATGTGGATGGATATTACAATTCTTTGCTGAGTTTCATCGATAAAGCAGTTGATGAAGGCTTTGTTTCGCCAATTGCACGTCGAATTATTGTGTCTGCTCCAACAGCCAAGCTTTTAGTCAGACAACTTGAGGTACTTTAATTAATTATTTAATTCTAATTGCCTTTTTAATTAACTTTTTAAGGGCACTTTGTCTCTAATTAAAAGCCTTTAGTTAAGGGTAGGGTGCCCTCTTAGCACTTTCCCATTTCTACGGAAAGGGACAGTGTCCCACTTGTTTGATTAACGTTAATATTATTTGGGGGTTTGAGGCTTTAATTATATTCTAATTACATGAGATGCACACAAGAATTTAAGTAATTACAAAATGGTCCCTGGAGAATGGGGTATTTATGAAAAGTTTCTTTTGGTAATTACGGCAGGAATACGTACCGGAGTACGATGAGATAACGTCACAGTTGGTGTGGGAAGATGTTGAGAGGAGAAGTTACGTGGCCGAATCAGAGATTGCCACGTAGTGCATGGAGCTTTGGTCAAAGTCTTTGATGGAAAAAAAGGGGACGTTTTGTCGTTACTTGGTATACAATATTTTTATATAGAAATATTTTAATATTATATAATATTTATGAGCAAAGCACGTGATCTTTGCATAGGGCAGCAACTTCCAACAAGAGAACTATCCTTTTTTTTCATTTCAATTTCCTTTTGGGTTTTTTATTTTTATTTTTTATTTATTTTTTTGTGGGCATTTCGGCCATTTATGTATACATGTTGGAAGTAAAAAAGAAAAAGAAATTGGAAATAGAAATGCTGTTTTTCTTCTCCCTATTCACTAATCAAGAATTTAAATTGTATTTTGCTTTCCATATTTGGTCAATTTAAAGCTTTTTGGAATATAGTTAACACATTCATAGAAGAAAATAGGGAGATATATCTGGCTACTTAAAAAAAAAACAAATAAATAGATAAATATATATTAATCGATTGTGAACTAAACCACAACAATCAATTAATGAAAATACGTTTCTCAAAAAACAAAATTAATGAAAATACGTCTCCTTACAAAAATTAACATTACTTATATCACAGTTTAGACTAAGGGATAATATTATAATGAGCAAAAGTAATGTAACCAAACGAAGGGATCTTGTCACATTGGTCTTAATTAACTCTAAATTGGATAAGTTACGTGACAAAATACTGTAGTGTAATTCCATTTATTATGAAGTAATGACGTCAAACCTTATAAATATTCATAGTGACTATTTTGGATGTTATAAACATTCATAGTGATATATATATATATATATATATATATATTAAAAATTTAGTGTTAGATTTGAAGAAATAAATTGAAATTCAATCTGTAAATAGGTGAACCCCAAAAATAAACTAAATGAACCGCGAGAAAAAATGAGTTTTTGTTTTTTTGAACAAAGTAATCACACTCGTCTTTAAGTCAGGTATCCAGAAACATCGAATGAATGGAGACACGAAAAGTGTCTACAAATTAATGTCAATCATGAGTTTCAAACTTAAAATCTTGAGGGGAGTACACTTTCAAATCTTAAGTTTAATTCAACTAATTGCATCACCCCTTGGGGATAGGAAGATGTAAAGCTTTGCAACTTTTGTTCTTATAGAATATTGAAACAAAAATTAGAATAAAAAAGAGCTAATTAGGAATAAATATCATTAAGATATTCTCCAGAATATGTTAAGTTTAGTATTTGAATATTATTATATATTCTATATGATTTGATAAAATATTTATTATATATTATATAATATTTATTAGGAGATTTTGTAGATTTGATATTTCATGTATTATAAATAATTGTGGAAAGTTAATAGAAAATCAGAAGATTTAGACTTCTCTCACAATTTATCTATAAAATCCTCACAATACCTTGCAAAAAGTTCTCTCCCCTCACAAAACCGTACTCCTTAATTTTCTTCATAAGTACAAACAAGTTATCAACTAGTTATAAACTAAACAAGTTGCCATTTAAAAAATAACAAAAAAAACTTTCATGATAGTTCATAACTTAGGTAAAAAAAAACAATTATCATTTATTAATTGGAAAAACAATTACGAGTAGAGATACGTGATTAGGCTATGAAATCATCTATTTATTTATTTATCGTCTTAAATATAATCAACAAAATCCTCTAATTTTAAGCAAATAAAAACAAATATGATTTGTTTTTAAATATATAAAAATGTATATGTTTTTATTAAAAAAATGCTCCAAAGGAATAAAAGCAATTTTGTGTTAGTAATTTGACTTTTGAGTAATGAATGGTAGGCGTGGGCATGTGAGGCACATGTTTAATCATTAATGTCCCAATAATATTGTATATTTTTTTATTAATTCCATGATAGATTGTGTGCTAAGCAATCAAAGCAAATATCAACTTGTCTTAGTCCTTCCTCTTTAGTTTTGAGTTATTGGTTTAACTTTTTATTTTTATATTTATGTTTTTTTTATTTATTATCCTGTTCGATAAGTAAGTGATTACTATAAATTGAAATTATTATCTTTTGATTCTTCAAGGTTTTCTAGATCAATAGACTAATTTATAACGGTTTTTTAAACTAATTATTATTTTCACTAATTTTTTATAATTGAAAGTTTCACTTTACTATTCAAATGTAGAGGTTATGGTTAGGCTTTTCATTAATTGGGTAGAATTTTATTATTTTGGGGTAATTGAATATTGTCCAAATTTTATAATTTTGACTAGAAGTACTAGCAGTGGATGTGTGATCTTTTGACTAAAGGTTATTATACAAAAGTTGTCGAGAATAATCATCATGAAATAGCCGGTGATCAAGATTGACTAACAATTATCTTGAAAAAAAAAATATAAATTCCTTTTTGAATTCAAATTGGTTAGCAATCATTTTCTTACAAATATTTATACATTCAAAATGGTTTAATTAAAAGCTGGCAGGACTATCACTATTTTAACTATCAAGTTAACAAGATAAAAACTATTTACCAAATATCTTCAAAAAAAAAAATAAATCATTCAAAACATAAAAGATATTATTTAACATAAAGTTCCACCTTAAAATTAATTAGTAATTAATGGAATAACCCATCAAGATGATGCCTTTTTCGAATCTCAGTTTTCATTTTTATTAAACTTAATATGGGTTTAGGCTTATAAACTCATGGTACCATATATTGATAATACGAAGTTCCACCCTCAATCCAATTGGTAATGAGATTCTTACCACAAAATGCTACTTTAAAAAGAAAAGGAACACTTTTTATGTATTCCTATTTTCTTTTGTGAAAATTGAGATCCCCATATTACTCGTAAACCTTGAGCATCAGTTCCATGTGAACTTGAATAAAGATGCTAGGTATGGAAATATCTGAAAGTAGCGAAAGATTATTTAATAAAAAAAATTATTCATATCAAATTACACATGAGAAAGGTTAGTTTTTGTTTTTAAATGGGTATAAATCATATTTTGATGGATAAATTATAAACTTGGTTTTCATAATTTAATCTAGGTTAAAATTTGGTGAATATGAATTTTAAAAAAAGTAATAATTTAACTCATTTGATATTAAAAACAAGAATTTAGTATTTATGTTTCGATATAAAATCTAAAAATAGTCATTATTGTCAACTAAATTTGAATTTTTTAAAGTCTAGGGATTAAACTTAAACAAAATTCATAATTGAAAGACTAAAATTTGACTTTCAAAAGTCTAGGAACCAAAATAGAACAAAGTTTAAAGTGAAGGGACCAAAATGATATTTTTAACCTAATTAAAAACATAACAGTAAAGTTTAGGATGATTTAAATCGTTGAATTCAACTTGAATATTTCAATGCCCTATTGTGCTTATTAAAAAAAAACAAGAATTTCAACTTGAAAAATTCAATATATGAGGACATCCTTAAGAAGGCACTTTTGACACATCTAAGTCACCAGGCTCCTACCAAAATGAGATATGTAAAATGTATCTTACTCCAATAATGCAATTGGAAGCAACATATGTATGCCAAGCCAAGTACATTGAATTGACTTAGGGTCTATTTGGACTCTCTTTATGTAAACTAATTGGGATTGGGTTATCAACCTATGTTCGGCCCAACATAATCGATAGATTAACTTAAATTTGCATGTTCGTTTATTACTATTGATTTATTTTAAGATTTACGACAGAACAATTATTTTATTAATAGTTTAATAGTTTTTAATAAATGATATATGTATATTAATTTTTTCTAAAATTAATTTGTAATTGTTTCAAATAATATGACATATAAGATAAGAAAACTAATTTTCAGTTGGGTAAATTTTTTTAATATAATTCTGAATTGATAAAATAAAATAAATCAAAAGAAGCAAAATTTCAGAAACATCTAATATAACCGAACAAAAGAAGCCAAATTTTAAAAACATCTAATATAAGATCTAGTACTCAAGAAGTTGTGGATTCAAAAAAATGTTATTAGTTTAAAAAGATCACTCTTAATTTATCTATTGTGTTAAAATAAAACTTTTTGGTCTAATTAACCTATCGTATCAATATTTTTGAGGAACAGTTTTAACTATGAGGACTATTTTCTGATATTTGCTAGTGCTTCAATCAGCTTAAACATTTTCACTATTCTCATCAAATAAACCGAACAAAAATTAACTCCTAAATATATAACTAAATTTAAATTTTTTCTAAAAAGACAAAATATTATCATACTCTAATTTGTATCTTAATTATAAATCATTACTTTATATGACATGAATTGTGTAAAAAATGACTAAAATGTGGAGAGAGCTTACATGTAGGTAGTGATAATAAAAATCGAAAATCGGAAAAATCAAAGCAAATTAAACCAATTTACTCGATTGGTTCAATTTTTATATAATATTGAACATGTGAGTTTTATTTGTCAAAACCAATAAAAATCTAATTGAACCGGTATTAATTTCTTAATTTCAATTTTTCTTTTTATATGTTAGTTCAACATTTTCATAGTAAATCACTAATTAATTTTTATTTTATTTAATTATAAATTTTGAGAATTTTTAGGAAAAGAACAATCAAATAGGGATAGAAAGTAAAATAGTAAAAAGAATTCACGGAACGGAATCGAAGAAAATTGAGTCAATGATTTTTTCTTAATTGAATATTGGTTTGGTTTTTCTTTTTGTCAAATCATGAGGAAAATCGAACCAATGATTTTTATTGAACATTAATTCGGTTACTCTTTTTGTCAAATTGATTAGATTGATTCAATGACCTAAAACCAAAGAAAATCGAATCAACACTACCCCTAATTCTCTGCTTAAAAAATGTCTAAAATGTGGAACTTTGAGGGCAAAAATTTAAATAAAAAAACGAAAAAGCAAAAAAGAAAAGGAAAAAAGATGATGAACGTAAGAAAATGACATTTAAATTCTCTGCAGTTTTGATGATCCAATTCTGTTTGTCAATCGTAGCCATTAATATCAATATTGAAACGCAATTTACATACAACCATCGCACCATCCTTTGAGGAAAGTACCATTGTACAATTTAAAGATCGCAGAGAATTCAATGACTACAAGTTCATTTAGGATTGAAAAGTTTAAACCAAACAAGTTAATAACATTATGTCAAGGCTTCAATTCACAATTCAGAGGTTTATCCAGAAGTAAAACAAAACCAGTTCAATTCATCGACTCACGAGGACATATATTCTAGCAGAGTTTTCATCCAAGAATCAATGACACTGAAGATTTGGTTTGGTTCGGATTGGATTGATCGAGTGGTGCCATTGCAAATCATGGATAATAAGCTCCATTAGTCTAAAGAAGAAATCGAATACTCTATATATCTGACAAGATGACTCGAGCCTCGTTAACCAGTTCGTTCCACAAGCGGGAAAGCAAAATTTAAATAACTAAAATGGCAATGGCATTGCACCAGACTCAAACTTATCAGACAATTAAGCAATAGCAGAAAAGTACTCTTTGCTACCCTTGGGGTCTGGCTTCATTGACTTCTCCCCAGGCTTCCATCCAGCTGGGCAAACTTCATCTGGGTTCTCCTGTACATATTGCAAGGCCTGCAACAACATCAAAGAGAGACGAAAATTATCGACAGGAATTGATCACTCGAATACAATCTGTTTGTTATCTGATCAATTACTTGGAGGGTTCTCTTTGTCTCGTCTACGCTTCGACCGATGGCCAGATTGTTTATGGTAGAGTGTTGGATGACTCCTTCCTTGTCAATTATGAAAAGGCCTCTCAATGCAATTCCCTGTCATAGCCAGAAGGTTGAGTACACAATTACAACAATGTCACTTTCGTGTATCTATCGCAGAGCGAAACTCAAATAGAGAGGATCTGTATATCATTTTATATATATATATATATGTGTGTCCTCACAAGCTTATGCATGCCTCGACTGTTCTCATGAGACAAACCATCCGAGGAAAACCTACAGGAAATTAGCTCCTAGACAGGTGAGTGACCACCATGAACCTTTTAGTTACCCCCAAGATCTTTTTTATCATTTGGTTAACATCTAGACAACATTGATTGTTCATAGAAAAAATGACCAGTCTTCCAAAAAAAATTGTTCAGGCACACACCTAGACTCAAGGCGCAGATCTAGCGCCTTGCCGCACCTCGCTTTGAATTGGCAAGGCTCAGGTATAAAAGCGAGCAATAATTATTTCTAAAAAAAGCTTTGCTAACCCTAAATGCAAAAGGAAATCCTTGCATTTTTTTTAATATTCCCACCTCTTCTATGCCATCTCTTCCTTTTATCTTCTTTATGAATTTATTTAAATATAGTGGGCCTCACAAACACCTAACTCTCTAGTTATTGGGGAGAATGGTTTTATAGTAATGATAGAAAGAAACACAGAGGAAGTGTCGAATATTAAAATTATTGCTAATAGCCAATAGGTAGTGTAGAATGGGGGCAATCATAGAATCAATTATATTTACACTTAAATTCGGGAGACCTCACAAGACAAAATATTCGGATATCGTCAAACCTGATCTGGGATTAGCACACCAAAAGATTTTGAAATTGATTTTGTGACATCAGAAACCAGTGGATACTGAAGATCACCAAGGCCACCAGACTTTCTATCAGTTTGGACCCAAGCAAGATGTGAGAACTGCAAAAAGGACTCTATTAGTACCATCACAATTCACAGTCGCAACTCAAATAATTTATCTCAATAAGGAATGGAACTAAAATTTCACCGAGACAATACTTCTTTGCAAAAATATATCTTTGTTGGACAAGAAAACTAGAAGCAAGTAACTAACTACTTACAACACTGTCAATTGAAACACCCAAGACTTCTGTGTTTAGCTGCTTGAATTCTTCATACCGATCACTGAAAGCGGTAATTTCTACAAAATAGGAGGTAAAAGAAACTTAGTATCAAAGCAGCTCGAAACAACATTTACTGAACTTCAAATTGGGGTAGTTTAGTACAACAAACCCGTAGGGCAAACAAAGGTAAAGTCCAATGGGTAGAAAAAGAGAATCACATATTTCTTCCCAATGTATTCAGAAAGTTTAACCTGAAATCATAACATTTCGGACAAAATCAGAAGAAGATGCAAGCAAACCAGTAAACTGATAGAATCTACCACACTATTTTATTAACTATATAAATCTCTCGAGAGGATCTCTTAAAGAGCCAGAGTACAAAGACGATAACTGAATGACTGTCCTAGTGACCTATCATATCCTATTTATAGTAATCATAGGATTTAACCTAATTTAGTAAATAGCCCTAATAAGGCCCAAAAGCCCAATACAACTTAAATAACTAAAACAGAATTATATTTAAAAATAATAATAAAATAGATCCGTCACTTCTTGGTCCGCCTTGAATAAACTTTCAATGATCTCAGGATCGTATCATAAACATATATGATGATACAGTAAATTAAATATCCGGGTACCAGATATTCAAAAATAAAAGTAAAAATTCTTTCTTGACTTCCTGATTGATATGAAAATTGATAACTTATATACTTTACAAATTACATGAGAACTGTCTCTGGCAGTTCAGTGATTATCCAGTCAACTGTATATTTCTCTCGAATTCTTCAATATGCAAAATAACTACCCTGGAACTTCGCACATAATCTTTAACCATCCCTTATATAGGCTCTCTGTAATTCTAACTTGAAAAAACCATACAATTTAATGCAGACAGGTGGTAACATAAAGTAACAAGCAGCTACCTTGATAAATTCCTGATCAAAGACTGCCTCTGCCTCAAAATCTGGAGCTACATTTCCAACCAATGGAAGTTCACTCTGTAAAGATAAATAATGAAACACAGAGTGAGATGTGGAATCCTCAAAGCAAATACTTCACCATGGTCTTAATTTAGTAAAAAGATGCCGGTTTCTGCCTTGCAGTAGCAATCATATGTCTTTTCTTTTATACAAAAATTTTGACCATTTCTCGATTTGTGCCTGTCATCCTTGTGCACGGGCCATGCTAACCTTCTATGTATGGTTCGCAGTCTTTTCAAAGCGCAAGGCGCAACACAAGGCGATACTCTCCTTGATCGCCGCAAAGCGAGAGGCAATAAAAAGGCGAGACCCGAGTGAAGAGAGGCACATTTATAAATTGATAATAAAACATATGTGTATTCCCATAAAAATTTTAATTCATATGGAAAAATACTAAAAAGTAAAAAATAAAAGAATAATAAATCACAAAAATTATGGTAACCATAATATTAAATTATTATTTGTATAAAAAAAAATTGAAGCTAATTGAAAGTATAAAAAAACAAAGATTCTACGTCAAATAACTCGAATAAATAGACACATATATTTGAAATAGCAATTAAACAAATTCAGTATCTTTAATAAAGACTTTGTATAGTTGTTGGGCTTCTTCATAAACTAATTCTAAGTTCTTTTTTTTAATATTAAGTTAGGATATTGATAAATAAATAAAACTTTAACAAGGTGCACACCTTGGCCTGCGGCGAAGGCGATGAAGGGTGCAAAATGGCGAGGAAAGGCGAGGGCCTGATTGAAGGAGCTCGCCTTAGCTATGTTAGAGGCGCAATACCTGCCTATGTGCAAGGCGATGGCCTTTAAAACACTGATGGTTCGAATTTTATCGGCTGTCCCCGAAGGGATGGAGCAATCATATGTTGCAACAAACCAAAACAAAGAATGTAGAACATCTAAATATATCCAAGTAAATAAGCATATAAAGAATTTGGATGTGAAATTCGTTTCTATATAAACTTTTAAGAGAAATACCAAATGAGTACAGCTTCAAAAAGCCTCCTTAAATGTGTTCCAAGTGTTTCTAGAATCACTTATGATAACCAAAAAATTCATCATTAGTATTCTAATTAGTTAAAAAACACTTTTCATCCTTCAAAAAGTCATCACAAACATAGTTATTAGCCATAAATCATGGAGCTAAGTTTTAAAAAGTGAAGAAAAATTAAAAGAACAATCAAGTTAATCTGAAAAGGCGATATTTCGAGAGAATGATAGGCTAATTGTTGCTCGCTTGCCAACATCCAAACATATTCGACTAAAATGACGCATCGACACTTTTACACATGATCGACAATCAATTCATGCTCACAAGATTCAAAAACTAGGGAGAAAAATCCAATTAAACGAATCCAAACATCAGATACAAAAACGAAACAAGAATCACAGAGAAACGAAAACGAAAACGAAAATTAAAAAAGAAAAAAAGAAAAAAAAGCACAGTGAGAGAGGCAACGCTTACAGAAGCCCGAACAGCAAAGCTCCGACGGGAACGGGCACCACGGGAGGAGGAAATAGAACGAGGAAGGGTAGGGTGGAAGGACTTGCGAAGGCCGAGGAAAGATTTGGAAAAGGCTAGGGTTCGGGCAATGGGAGCCGCATTGGACTTGGCCGGAAAAGCGGAAGGATTGGCGGCGATGACGGCGGCGGAGCAAGCCATGGCGGAGGAAGAAGAAGGTGAAGAAATGAGTATAAGGCGCAAAAACGGAGAGGAGAAGATAACTGGGCCTCCACACACTGGGGGTAGTCGCTGGGAATATCCATTTTTCTAAGGCTTCAAGATTGAGAAGACAAAGGGTAATGCGGTAATTTAGGATCTGGTTTTGGGCTGCTTTGCATGGAGGCCCATGGCCCATTTTGGAAACTTTCTAAAAATAATTACAAATATTATCCCTTCTAAACAACTAATTAGTATTAATATATAATATTATATGAATGACTGTTAATTATACATTATTAAAATATATTAATAATTATGGATGCAAATATTTTAATATTTTGATTATATTAATAATGGTTTTTTTAGAATAATCCATGTTTTACAATTTCCTGTTTTTTTAAGGTAGTCAGTCACCCACTGGTCACTACACCATCCAACTACTTCAACTAACTAGAATTTCAACACCGACGTTACTCGTGATAATTTTTTAAATAATAAATTATATATATTTAATAAAATATGTCAATTGAGTACAATAAATAGTAAGTATATATATATATATATAATTATAAATTGTTTCCTATATTTTTGCACTAAATTTAAATTATTAAATAATAATTTTAATCTAATATTAAATTTTATAACCATTTTTTCACGTTAGTTAAATTTATTAAAATTTACATTTATGTTAAAAATAGTTAATATTTTATTTTGAGCTTAAAAAATAATAGATATTATTTTTTTAAAAAAAATTAATAAAATATATCGTATTTAAATTAAATTTTATCTATGATTTTTAAAAATTGATGTTTTTTAGTTTTTTCTCAATTTATCTATTAATAAACCAATTACTTTTGAATTATAAAATTTATAAGAGTTATATCATAATTATAATTATAAATATAAATAAGTTAAATATATTTATTAGTCATCTATGAAGTTACTTTTAATCTCAAATGATAATTTTATCATTCTTCCAAAAAAAAAATCCAAATCTCCAAGTCAACAATTAAGCAACAAAATAACCCTACAAAAATTATTGCAACAAAAGAAAAGTTAGATGAAAGTTAAGGTAAGTAATCCAACAAAAATAAGATAACTAAATTTTTTATTATAAAAAAAAAAAAAACCAAAAAAGGTAACTCAAGCAAAGAGAAAGTTTCAAATAAAATACAAAGAACTATATATATATATATATATATAATAAAATATCATTGTTACAAAACTTTTGAAATAGAAGAATTCATGTATTTTAACCTCAGATAATCTTATCATTTTGACACTTTTTTTTATAGATCTTCAAGTCTTTTATTACAGATCTTCAAGTCTTTTTTTCAAAGGCAACAATTATGCGATCCCTACAAAAATTATTGAAAAGTTAGATGAAAGTTAAGTAAATAATCCAACAAAAATAAGATAACTTATTATAAAGCAAGAAAAGTAAATCCAAAGCAAACCGAAACTGTTGTTGTAAACAAAATGTAGAGAACTATTTATAGGATTGGAAAATTCAATTTATTATTTTAATTAGAATATAAAATGTCAAAGAAAATCTATGAGATTTGGTAAAAATATCTTATTACCTAGGTTATCAAGATATGAAAATTTAAATGATATTGTAAATATCTCTATTTGATTGTTGAAATCTCTTATCTTCTAACTTAGTCATAAAATCTATCAGATTTGATAAAATATCTTATCTTCGACTAATGAAAATCTAAATGATATCATAAATATCTTCTATGCATGCATTTAATTTTTTTTATGTTCCAATAAATGACATGTTTGTAATTTAGAGGTAAAATCGTCCAAAAATGATTTTCTCCTAAGCCACAATTTAAGGTATATGATATTGTTATGAATTAAAGGAAATTAAATATCATAACGAATATTCCAAACGTAAAATTTAGAAACTAAACACATTTGATAATAGTTTCTTGGAAAAATTTAGGGGCTTTTGCATGTATATTATAAGATGGATAAAATATTACATGAATAGCACAATGATGAAAATATTTGCACATATAGCAAAAATTGTAAATTGATAGACTTCATATTGATAGATTATATCGATAAAGGGTGATAGAATCAATTACTAATAAATAAAGTAAATTGATAGACTTCCATCAGATTCTATCAAGAATCTATCAATAAGAACCGATAGAATCAATCACTGATAAAATTGATAGACTTCCATCACTAGAGAATGATAGATTCTATCAAAGTCTTCTATAAAAAGGTAAATAATTTTTTTAAATGACAGAATTTGCTATAAAAAGAATTATTTTTAAAATGTGCTATAATTTTAAAATAGTAAAAAAAAGTTGTTATACAAACAAGAAATTCCCAAAAATATATATATATATATATATATATATATATATATATATATATATATATATATATATATATATATATATATCATATCCTACTACTTAAAAGCGTGGTTTAAGAGAAAAATTATTTTTAAACAATTTTACCTCTTAAGTCATACTCTAAATTACAAACATGTTATCTATTGGAATATAAAAAAAATTAAATAGTAGAAGATATTTATTATATCATTTAGATTTTCATCCGTAGAAAATAAAATATTTTTATCAAATCTCATAAATCTTATGACTAAGTTAGAAGATAAAAGATTTCAACAATCAAATGAAAATATTTTCAATATTATTTAAATTTTCATTAAAAATATAAAATATCTAGTAGATTTTATTTGACATTTTATATTCTAATTAAAATAATAAATTGAATTTTCCAATCCTATAAATAGTTAACTACATTTTGTTTACGAGAACGGTTTCTGTTTACTTGGATTTACTTTTCTTTGTTTTTTTTTATAATAAGTTATCTTATTTTTATTGGATTATTTACCTTAACTTTCATCTCATTTTTCTTTTCTTTTTTTGCATAAATGTTGCCTTTCAGAAAAAGACACCTCGAATTTTTTTTTAAAGATTGAGGCTGAAGTGCATGAATTCTTCAGTTTCAAAATTTTTGTAACAATGATTTCCTACTATTAATATATATATATATATATATATTTTTTTGTTTACAAACACATTTTTTGTTTGCTTGGGGTTACTTTTTTGGTTTCTTTTTGTTTTTTTGTTTTGTAATAAAAAAATTAATTATCTTATTTTTGTTGGATTATTTAACTTAACTTTCATCTAACTTTTCTTTTGTTGCAATAATTTTTGTAGGGATCTTTTATTGCTTAATTTTTCAGACTTTTGGATTTATTTTTTTTAAAGAATGATAAAATTATCATTTAAAGTCAAAGGTAAATTCATAGATATATACTAATAAATATATTTAGCTTATTTACATTTATAATTATAATTATGATATAACTCTTATAAATATTATAATTCAATAGTAATTGGTCTATTAATAGATAAATTAAGAAAAAACTAAAGAGCATCGATTTTTAAAAATCAGACATAAAATTTAATTTTAATGCGATAAATTTTATTAATTTTTTTAAAAATAAAAAACCTATTATTTTTTAAGCTCAAAATAAAATATTAACTGTTTTTTAACATAAATGTGAATTTTAATAAATTTAACTAACATGAAAAAATAGTTAAATAATAATTTAAAGGGAAATTATAGTAAGTAACTAGACCACATCTGAAAAGTATTTGCAAATATAAGTGCCTATGTTTTTTTTTTGCAAAGTTAATTTTTTTATTAAAATTCGTAATTATTAATTTTTCATTAATACCATTTTGCCCTTTATCACATTTAATACTAATTTTTTTAATTAAAACATCCATTTAAACATATTTTCCATTCTTTTAAAACATACCATATTTAATTGTCAACTCTTTTAATGCAAAAGATTTTAATTCATTTTCTCATTTATCTTCCATCTTTCTTCCTTTTCTTTTTCTGTTTCACTCTTCTTCCTTCATTCTCCATTTCTCCATTTTCGTTTATTCAGCTCTATTCATTCTCTCTTTTCACATTCCGGCCACCACGTAAAATGTAAATTTTCTTCGACCGACAAAGCTCCGATCGGATGGTATAATCATACTAGTTAAGTCATCTTCTCTCAATAATCTCCGTTTTTCACAGTATTTGTATCACGTCTTTGTTACTTATCCATCAGCATTAGTATGTTACTGTTCATTTTCAGTATAGTCGTGATTCGATATGTCTCATATTGTTTAGTATGATATGTTTTATTTCTATTTATGTCAATTTTGTAATTTAATTCATTTATATTCCAATCTTTAGAATGTCAAAAATCATGTTTAGAAAATGTAGTAAAATCATATGTAGAACAGTAGTATCTTCGTACTTTCCAATTCATATTGTGGTATAATTGACTGTATATACATCTACAAAACTGTATAATGGAGTATATACCGTATATTCACACGTCCTCGATTTCTATATAGTCAAAGAAATTGTATAATTGACTATACCGTATGTTCATACTATATTTTTAGGTTAGTTATATTGTACATCTTTTCCTTATAAGTTCATTAATCATTCCATTTGAAATTGCATAGTGTTATTTACAATGTCAATATTTCTGTTTAGAAATGTATTTAAATCATACGTAGAACAGTATTATCTACATACTAAAATATTCAAGTCTTGTATACTTGAGTATTATCTACTGTAGTTTTCCATGTACCGTACGTTATATTAATGTATAAACTATACAAAACTCTATATGTTTCATTATTTCATTATACATATTGTATAAGTTACACAATACATTTATGGTTTATTATTCTTTTTTATTCATGTATAATACATTTTTCGTACTCATATTACTATTCATTAAATTTTCATTCCGCAATACGGTATTGTTTATACATGTATGTTATACGACTTATAATATAGAGCAATATTATTTGGACATTTTTGTAATACTATACAACGTTTTCTTATAGGTTCAACAAGCATTCCAATCAGATGCACATAATGGTCGATAGGATGAAAATAAGATGTACCATAATCATGAAGTAGCTGAAGAGCGTCGCATAAATATTGAGGAACGCATTCATTCAATGATGATTTTACATTACAGTCTTTTTTTTATGTCTAATGCTTTCAATTTCAATTTTGTAACCCATGAGACATTTTTTATTTACTATTGATCTCACTTTGAATAGTAATTTTGTGTGAAGTTGTTCCAACAGTACGAATCTCTATCAATTCACAAATATTACATATGTTATTTCTCAATGTTTTACTATAGGTATTGTACATTCAAAATTACTTGTTCGTTGTCGCAAACATATTAAATCACACTACAAGTATCCATATCAGCAAATTAAACACTTTAAAAAAAACACAGTTTTAAAAATACGGTATGATACATGATATATTATGGTTGTACCGTATATACTAAGTTGTTTCAATACTGTGTGGTTATCAAACGTGTTCTAGTTTCAATCAACGAAATTGAACGTTCAGCCGCTCATACGGTTTATTTATAAATAAACTTACTAGAATCAAATAACATGTACATTACGAACTATACTGTATGTAAATCACAGCACAGTACATCTAACAATGTATTGTCGCCACTCTCGTTCTACAATTAATGCACCATAAATTGGCGATTTCTGGTTTGAAATGTGAGACGAATTTCTTTTTTTAAAATTTTACTCCCCAAATGAAAAACCAATAATTTGATCGTTATTTTTTAAATTTATAAGGTATTAAAAAGGAAGATGAAACGTCTCAAATAAATGTGATTTCGAATGATATATTTTTCTACAATTAATGCCCATAAATTTGCGATTTGTGGTTTTGGAATGTGAAATAGTTTACTTTTTTTGAAAATTTTCTTCCAAAATTAAAAAACAACCAATATAAGGCTATGATTGTAATTCATTATTTTCGGATTTTATAATGTATTAAAACAAAATCTACTTTTGCTAATATTTTTGTAGATATATATATTTGCAAATACTTTTCAAATAGGGTCTATTTATGAAAAAAGCCCTAATTTAAATTTAGTGCAAAAATGTATGAAACAATTTATAATTATAAATAAATAATATAGATATATATATAACACTATTTGTTGCCATCAATTGACATATTTTATTAAATATATATATAATTTATTATTTAAAAAATTATCACATGCAACGCCGTGTTAAAATTCTAGTACGTTAAAGTACTCCTTCCACCAAAAAGATAGGTAGCATGTGTTAGCTTGGTTCGTTGTTTATAATTCAATTCAATTCTATGGTTGTGATTTTTTTTTAATTTTTTTTTTTTAATATTTACACGGTTATGAGTTCAATTTTAGAAATCTATATTTAACTTTCATGTTAATTGAAATCACTAATATCCTTCATGTAGGGCTTGTGATCGCTCTCCAATATGAACTAAAAAAAGTGCTCCTTCAAAATTATAGGAAAAGAGTAATATTGACTAGACGTAATTAATGGTGGATATTGTGTATTTTGGTAGACTAGAACTTCAATTGTAATTTAGGTTAGTGGCGCAATGGTTTGAGTGTTTAGCTGTCCATAAAAACTAATTCGCAAGAAATCCAAATTCATCATATAAATGAATTATTTTAGAAATATACAACAAATAGGATGTGCTTCTGAAAGTAATTTTTTTTTTTTGGGAATCGGGATGAGAATTAAAAAGGTAAATCGGGTGGAAATTGAAGATGGAGAATACTTCCCGACCCCGTTTAGCAACTGAAAAGTTTTTCCCATTCCTCGTCCCGTTAACGAGGACCCGACCTTACGGATAAAATGAACATCCCTAATTATAATACCAAAAAGAGTAATACTTAAGGTTCGAGTTCTAAATATTTTTTAATTTAAAAAAAACAAACAAAACTGTGAGATGAGAAATCCTTAAAAAAAGAAACAATAACAATACGAGATGGAAAAAAAAGGGACAATAATCAAATTCCATAAGTGTTATTTATATTTGTCTAAATTAGATGCTGAAATCACCAAAAAATAAATGTTAAAATAACATAACAAATACGATAATAAGAAAACAAGAGTCAGATGATAATGAAAAAGAAAAAAAGAAAAATTGAGGATAAAACTAACAAAAGAAGAGAATAAAATGAATAGCAGAAAAGGTGGATAAAGGGACGGAATAAAGTAGACCAAAGGAGCATCATTTTTAGTCCAATTTCTATTAATTTTCTTTCTTCTTTTGCTTTTTAACCTAATTATTAATTTAAATAACTTTTATAAGTTTTTTTAATCACAAATTTGGTGTATATAGCAAAATCTAGAACACTATTTTAACTATAGCAACTTTTTAATATTTTAACTTCTGTTATTTCAATCAATTTCATTAAATTGTTTTCAATCAATTTCATTAAATTGAAATGACTAATTTAATTTGATTGAAATCATTAATTTTTAGACTTATTGAAACAATCAATTAAATTTGATTAATCATTTTTTTATCATATTTTATTTTTTTCTTAAATTTTAATATCTATAGAATTCTTTTCCTTTTTATTGTTCATGATAAAATTCCATTTTTCATTAACAAAAATATTGATCCGGCATCAATACCTGCAAAATTAAAGTGCTATTGATCTACATTAATTTAATTTCAATTTCTTCCTCCTGTTTCACAACTATTTTACTTTTTATATTTTTGAAATTTAAATTTATTTTTACTCAAATTTCTTATTATGTGTTTCATATTTTCTATATGTATCCTTCATTCCTTAAGAAAGTATCTGAATGTATTACCACATTTCAAAAATAAAAACAAACTTTTGAAAACTATTTTTTTTCCTTCTAAATTTTGGTTTAGTTTCTAGAAATATAAGTAAGACTTAGACATCTAAATAACAAAAAATATGTGGAAAGATAATTGTTGTAGGCTGAAATTTCAAAAACAAAAAACTAAAAACAAATCCCCGTTTGATAACTATTTTATTTTTCGTTTTTTGTTTATGAAATTTAAGCCTACAACAACTACTTTACTATACCTTTTTCCTTATTTGGATATCCACATCTTAGCTATATTTTAATAAACAAAAACAAAATTTGAAAACACAAAAAGTAGCTTCTAAAAGCTTGTTTTTGTTTTTGAAATTTGGTTAGTATTCTCCTATTTTTTTAAATATGGATACACCGTAGAAAGATGGAGCACATGGTACCAAATTTGAGTAGAACTAAATTTAAATTTCATTAAAAAAAAAACAAAAAATCAAATGGTTATGAAACGGGACCAAAATAATTTCAATTTTGTATTTATGTGCCAACTATAAAAAGAACACAATAATGAATAGAGCATAGTTTTTTTAATTAATAATATTTGAGATGAGGCCAAAAAATAAAGCAACTAAAATTAGTAAATCCACCAAAATATCTGCAAAATTAAAGTAGTAATATAGATTTTAACCTCGATATTATGTTTGTTTTTACCTGAAATGTTTATGTTTATCGACGTCCTTTTAAAGTCAAAAGTGCTTAAAAACAAAACTTTTAAGAAAGAAACAAGTAAACCTTATCTATTTATATTGAGGGTAAATTATAAATTAGAACATCATGTTGGCTAGAATTTTGTCTATGTGACTTCAAAAGTTTTTTTTTTTTTTTTTTTTTTTTTTTTTAGAACATGCGACTTTAAAAGCTAAATTTTAGTTTCAATACTTTTGAAATTTAAATTTAAAAAATAAAATTTATGATTTGAAAACTAAAAAATTATTGACGAATTAAATACATGAAAATTTAACTATTTATATTTTAAGGATGATGATATAAATTTAAGGTTGAACAAAAACAATGACCTCATTTATAAATGAGAATTTACCATCAGCAGCATATTTTACCTTTTGTATTATATTTGTAGCATAATTTTTAAAACAATTCATCTATAGCATATTTATTTCTATCACTCACCTAATGATAGTCTATTACTCACCTAGTGATAGAACTCAATTTAGATTTCTATCACTGATAGAAAACTTAAGCAGTGATAGAATGAGTCTATCATTGATTGAATTCTATCACTAATAGAACTCGACAAGTGATAGAAATCAATTTGAATTTTCTGCTAGAAATGAAATTATTTTGGATTTTGTGCTATAGATAGAAATATTTTGCCATTTTTTGATATACATGCAAAATCCCCTTTATAAATAGATGGTTACATTCTCATACTTATTTATTCATAATTATAAATAACGTTGATTATTTTTTAGATTAAACTAAACAATAAAAAATTGAATTCTAAAATTTTAAATTATAGAACTAAAATTTATATTTTTTTCAAATCATATAAACTATCTTGTAACTTTTTTTTTTTTGAAAAAGATCTTGTAACTTTTTAAATCTAGGTACTATATACATATACATACATATATGTATGCATACTTATATGTATACATACATATATATATATATACATATATATATTAATTTTACTATAGGACTTATCCTTTCTTCTCTTATGAAACTTTATCTTTTTATATGCTCTTTTTCATCGGTTGCCTATCATATTATTCTCATTAATCTCGTTCTCTCTTTTTTTTAGCATATTTTAGTTTCTTTTACTGTTTTAACTTTTTCTTTCACTATTGAGTACACAACCCAAAATTTATAGAACATAATCAATTTTGTATTCTATAATATCTACACAAATCCAAGTGTTAAAAAATCTTTTCTTGTAATATAAGAGAGCTAAATATTAAGACTTAAACCTCGAATTTTAAAGAACAAATACATACAATTTACTATTGAATTAAGAATGATTTAAGGTATAGGTCACTTGTTAACCTCAAACACAAACAAGAACAAATTCAAAGTTAAGAATGATTAAGGAGTAGGGGTGTTTTAATCCAACAATTTTAACAACACGGTCAACCATCCTAATTTGGTAGATTGGATAAGGTTGTCAGCTTATTTAAGTTAAGTTGAGCTCAAATAAACAATAGATTGGGTTGGTTTATGGATTCATCTCAGATCACTTTGAAGTTTACCATAATTAACCAAAACTTATTTTTTAATTTAAAAATATTTTGATTGGGTCTAATAAAATCTCAACTCTATCCAATCAAACCTAAGGACATCTTTAATAAAAATTATTATGTAGATTTACAGATTAGATTGAGTTGCTCTAACACATCTATTAACTAGAAATTTTAAATTAAGTAACTCAATCTAAATTAGTTCAAGTGGAGTGAAGTTGAGATGTAAAAGTAGTAATAAAAGTAGTGGTGGAAATGGGCAATTAGGATTGGGTCCATGAGGAGCATATGTGGCATTCCTAAACCCACAAAGAATCCCAAAAAGTAAAAGCAAAGCAGCTGAGGAATTGAAACTAAGACCATTCAAATTGAAATAGCAATAGCAATAGCCTTATTTTATATTCCATACTTGCCACGCCAGCCATGCCCGATGTGGGACTTTTTGCTTTGTCTCTCTCTCCCTCTTTTTTTTAGTGCTACTAACATAATAACCATTTCAATTTTTTTTGAAAATCGAGAAATCGGAGTCCCGTTTCCCTGTGCCTGGAGCACCATTGATATGTCTCTAGATTGTAGCATTAGAATACTTCGAAAGTAAGTTATTCTATTTTAAGCACTTTTCAGCAACCTTGAACTAGTGATCTCTCGAGAAAGCATGTCTTGAAATCTTTAGCATCAACCACTAGGTTGACCTTTGGGGACAATAGCCATTTCAATTTGATGCAATAACCATAAGTTACCATTATCACACAAATAACTAAAGTCGTGTTTGGTAACTATTTATGTCTCGTATGATAATTATTTCGGTTTTAGTTTTCTGTTTTTGAATTTAACTTTTTTAAAAGTAGGTGTATTTGATAATCAATTTTGATTTTTTTGAAAAACAAATTTAAATACATTTTAAAAATATTAAATGAATTCTAAAAATAAAAAAAAGTCTTTTAAAAATTAGTTTTATTTTTTTCTGATAAATGCTAAAAAGTGATAAAATACACCATAAATAAAATTGGAACCCGCAAATTTTAAGTTTCTTAGATCAATAATAATCTAAAAGAGTTTTTATTTTATTTTATTAAGCATTAAAAACAATAAATTTTGATTAAAAAAACAATTATCAAACGTAATTTTAATTTTTAGTTTTTAAAAAACAAAACAAAAAGTTATCAAATATATATGATTTTTATTTTTATAAAACTAAAAAATAAAAATCGAAAACAAAAAAACAAAAAACAAAAAACAAAATAGTTATCAAATGAGACTTTAGTTTTTTGTTTTTAAAATTTAAGCTTATTTTTACTCTATTTTTCTACCATATATTCCATCTTTTCTTAAAAAAAGTATGTAAATGTTAACTAATTTCAAAAACAAAAACAAACTTTGGAAGCTACATTTTTTGTTCAAATTTTGATTTGGTTTATAAAAATATTGGTAAGATATAGATATCCAAATAAAAAAAAAAGTATATGGTAGATAGGTCTTCTAGGCTTAAATTTAAAAAACAAAACGAAACAAAATGGTATCAACCTAAGTGGTACTAATGTGTTCCCATGATCTAAAGTTATGAGTTTGAATCTCCCTAATCTCCAATTGAAATGGAATTGAAGAAAAAACAAACTACATTGTTCACACGGGATGTCGACAAATATGATAGGATCGGACACGTGTAAATTAAAAATATGAGTTTTTATATTGATTTGAATATGTGCGATGTGGAGTACAATCTCTAATTTATTTCTCTGATTCTTTCTCTCGCATATACATATATTTCGAGGGTTTTATTGCTTGTTTTTTAGGTGGAACTTGTTTCAAGGGCTTTGCAGCTTGTTCTTGAGGTTGGCTTGTTTTCGAGAACTATGCAGCTTCTTCTCGATGTTGGATTTGTCTTGAGGGCTTCACAGCTTGTTCTCAAGGTTAACTTTGTTGATGTTGGATCGCTTTTTGACTTGATGATCTTTTAATCAGTCGTTGACTTGTTGATCTTTGATCGGTCATTGACTTGTTGATTTTGTATGATGATCGGTCTTTGACTTGTTGTTCTTTGATTGGTCGTTGACTTGTCGATCTTCTATGATGATCGGTCTTTGACTTGCTGATCTTTGATCGGTCGTTGACTTGTTGATTTTGTGATCAATCTTTGACTTGTTGATATTTTGATTGTTCTTTGACTTGTTGATATTTGACAGCCTCTCACTTGTTGATCTTCTATGTTGATCGGTCTTTGACTTGTTGATCTTTGGATCGATCGTTGACTTGTTGATCTTTTGATCGGTCTTTGACTTGTTAATATTTGATCGGTCTCTAACTTGTTGATCTTCTATGTTGATCGATCTTTGACTTGTTGATCTTCTATGTTGATCGGTTGTTGACTTGTTGATCTTCTATGTTGATCGTTCTTTGACTCGTTGATCTTTGATTATTGTAGATTTGGAGAGACTTCAGTTTGGTGGAATTTTCTCTAACAACTTCAGATTACAGGGTTTCAAAGGAAAGAGAGCTCCTCTATTTATAGAGCTACTATGACCATGAGCTTGGTCTTTTTTATTTGGACTTTTTGGTTAGGTTTACTAAATAAACTTGGACGTGGTTTAATTTTGATTCAAATTCGATATAAACCAACTTTTTGCCTAAATTAATTCTCAGAAATATTTTCTCAAAATTTAATTTAATTTCGCTATTAAATTTGAGATAATGACGTGACGATCTTCGGTTGGCCGAAATTCCTCCGTCAACATACATATTAACAAGATCTTAGAGAATAAAAAATTTATATCTTTTTTTATTCTTAATTGTGTGACGAGTTTGTGAAGTCTCAAATAATACTATAGAATATACCGTCGGACATTACAACATTTGAATGTCAAAAAAGTTTGTAGAAAATTATTCATAAAAGATGCCCAATATGAATTTAGTTCCTCACCTCTTTAAGTTAGTGAGACTCTCCTTAATATATATATATTTCATAGAGTAAATAACTTGGGAGTTTTTATTTCTCGAAGAAAAAATATTGGAGGACCGCACATATGTGAATTTCAGTCAATTTTATTGAGTGATTGATTGCATCTGTATTTTGAAGTCAATTAAATTCGTTGGGTCATATTTCTATATCGTATGTCTCGCAATTTGATGCCTATGTTTGATCACTAATATGCCATGGGTCCCCCTCTCCCACTTGTATACTAATCTTTGTGGACTTTTGTTTATCATGGACTGAGTTTTATAAACTATTTTTTCTTTTCTAAAATGTAATTAAAATTAAATTTGTGTATGAATTAAAAGTAGAGATGTTAGATCGAATGAGTCGGTGGTGCGATCGGTTATCTTGTTTAATGTTAATTTATTTCAACTCTATTATTACATGTTCGAGCCCAAAAATCGATATTTGAGCTCTCTCATATTATAATGTCTTTTAATTATATTTTGTAATATTTGAATTTTCAAAATATAGGCTCATTTCAAAATCAGAAAAAACTGGTTAACCTAAATTAAATATATATGTGACCCCACATAAATAATTGATTGGTTTACTTCTTTTGATAATTTTTTTAAAAAAATAAATGTGTGGCACATTAATGATTAAATGTATATTGGGTAGGAAAGTTTTTCTATTTCAAAACCATTATATTTTTAGTTTTTAGTTTTTGAAAAATAAGTTTGTACTCTCCAAATTTCACTATTGTGGTTTTATCTCTTTCAAAGAAGCAATAAAAAACTTAACCCAATTCCAAAATAAAAATTAAATTTTGAAAATTAGTTTTTACTTAATTAACCTTTCTTTGTGCCTAACTGCTTTGAACAACTCAATCGGTCACAAGTCGATACCTCAAAATAAAATTGCATTTATTCATTTAAAAACATTAGTCATAAAAACAGTTGAAAATGATACACTAAAACTAATTAAATTAGTTTTGTTTGCCATGTGGGTGAACGGTGCTTTACTTCGAGATTCATTATCTTTCTTCAAACGTTCTTGAAAACAGTCACGTTTTGGATTAGTCAATAGAAGAGACCACTTTGATTAACATTAATAATTGTATTTTAAAGTGCCTTAAACTTGGTAGATTCGAATTTGGTGCACAAGATAATCCATACTACTAAGGTTAATGAATGGATTGTGAGATTTAGGCTTTGCTTCTTCGAGATCAAGAGATTGTTGGAGATATTCACTTTGTGGTGTAATTATCCCACACTGAAAGATGTAGAGTCTTCAACACATTTATAAGAGATATGAGCTATTCCATACATTGTCAATTGATTTTGAGGTGAAATCCCATATTTTCTAATATGGTATCACAACTCACAAAGTCTAAATCGGTATCGGTCCAATAAAAATGAAATTGAGATCCAATTCAAGATTAGTGAGCCTAAAAGATGCACCATCTTGAAAGGACATGTTGACATCTTGAGGGAGGCAAATTATCCCACATTGAAAAAATAGGAAGTCCACGTTGCCAATTAATATGGTTATAAGAGTCACAAAAAGAGGTGTTTTTGAGTGTGTACCTTCTATTGTTTGTTGAACTAAAATATAAAATAATATGTGAGGAATTATTAACCAATCTATACTTTTTGTCCGTTAAGTTTATTCTCTAGTTCACCACTTTAAATCTATAGAATTCAATAAGATGTATGTGACCATTCATATCACTCTATGATATTCATACTCAAAAGTTAAACCACAAATTATTTTCTCTAAAACCATCTTTATATTTATTTCAATGTTGAAAGGGACCGAACTAAAAAAAATAATGAAGATAAAGAAAGCCAATAGTAAATGAATATTATGAAGATTTACTCACGAATCATTCTCAATGATTAGTTTAATCACTAATCATACAATAAATTATCTCTAGAAATGGGAAAATATATGCTTGGAGCACCTCAAAATAAAATAATAACATCTGCAGTGGAGAAAAAC
Source organism: Sicyos edulis (assembly GCA_036507275.1). Classification (NCBI taxonomy): domain Eukaryota; kingdom Viridiplantae; phylum Streptophyta; class Magnoliopsida; order Cucurbitales; family Cucurbitaceae; genus Sicyos; species Sicyos edulis. Next base: position 42,205,893 of record CM071847.1, on the reverse strand, counting down.
AATTGAATATATAATTGTAAACTCGTTGGAAATTTGAAAACGAGATTAGTTTAATAATTTTCGTTTTGCCCTTTTTGACATGGAAAAGAAAAAGCAAGGGGCGCCGGTGTTAAAAAGAATAAATTGTTGAGATCTCAATTGTCCCACATTGGAAAAGTGGGGAGTCCAACATCAATATAAAAGAGATATGGATTACTCCCCTCATTACCAATTGGTTTTGAGGTGGAACCTCATATTCTCTAATATGGTATCAGAGCCCATAAAAGCCCAAACGGCTATCGGTCCAATAAAAATGAAATTGAGATCCGATTCAAGATTGGTGAGCCCAAAAGAGGCATCATCTTGAGGCCATGTGTTGATCTCAATTGTCCCACATTGGAAAAGTGGGGAGTCCAACATCAATATAAAAGAGATATGGATTACTCCCCTCATTACCAATTGGTTTTGAGGTGGAACCTCATATTCTCTAATATAAATCAACGATTGAGACAAATTTATTCATTTTTAATCCAATAATTGTTCTGTTCCTAATTCCAAATATACCCTCCCTTTCTTCTTCTTCTCCAAATTCATCTCTGTTTTCTCTCTCTCTAAACCTCTGTTTCCGCCGCCATGGACGAAACCTCTGCTCTCAAACCAAACCCACCGCCGTTGAATCTCCGCCGTCGAAACTCCATCACGGTCCCTGTCGTTGTTCCACCGAAATTAACCCTTTTCGCCGCCAAGCCCTCCGGCGGCCCCGCTGCATCGCCGCCGATGGCTTTTGAGCTCGTTCCGATCAAACCCTCTTCGTCCTCCCTTGCCTACACTTCTCTACGTGACATTTTGCCATCTGTCGCCGCCGTGAGCTCCCCCACCGCCGCCTCTGCTTTATATTCCGGCTACGAAATCTCCATCCGCAACCGCCTTGTGAAGCAGGCGGCGTGGGCATATCTTCAGCCCATGTCCACCTCTCCGAGCTCATCAGATCCCCGTCTCCTCCGCCGTATGTGGCGGCGATGTTCAACTTGTCTTAGCTTCCTCAACCTGCGTGTAGTTTCCACTGTAACAAAGGTTTTTGATCGAATCTTTCGCGTTGTGGGGTTCGGTTTTGTCTGAAATCAATCATGATCTGTTTCTGTGTATGAATAGTCGAAGAAGAAGGAGAAGAAACGAAAAAAAAAAGATGTAAATGTTTGAAGAAAAGTTTCATAATGAAATCTATCTTTTTGTCTTGTCTTTGATTGAGTTGAGGGGTTTCCAGTTTTTGTATTTATGTACAGTTTTTTGTAAGTTCTAGTGGGTTTTTTTGGGTCCTCTGTGTCGAGCTTGGTTGTGGTTTTGATCTTCATGATAACAGTTTGTTTGGTCGTGGAAAGGAAATTGAACATAAAATTCCGGAATATCATGTTCCTCCGCCGTGGCTGTGGAACGCCGACCACCGTAGCCTGGTAGAGGAAACCACTTCCTAGCCTTGCTCTTGCTCGAGCCTTTGGTCTGCCTTGGTGGTGTATGGAAGAATGAGGGTAGGTCGTTCGGGCGCGGCGGAGGTGATGGCGGCGCACTCGGATGTGGCTGATGCCCGTTCCTCTGTAAAATATCAATGTTTATCGTCAACAAAAGCATAGCTCAACATGATCGGATCCATAATCTAGTAATTAAGAAGCTAACAGTTCTTCAAATGAAAAAAAAAAATTAAATAAAGATGCTCCTGCTGGGTTAAAGTCCTAATGTGGCTTTAGTAAATGTCTTAAAGCAATGGAATCCAAGTGCTTTTTGTTCTCATCTACTACTAAAATTAAAAGGGTTATTTCCCAAAGTACTTTAACGGTGAAGCCGTAAAGGTAATAACATGTCACATAAGGAAGGAAATATATATATATATATATATATATATATAAATGATTTTAATAGGAAAGAAATTATATATTAGAGATGTGTCACACTATTATCCACGATTTGTTACGAATTGTGTAAGTATGTAGTACTTAAAAGGTTGGTAAGTATTGTTCATTTTTCAAAGGAGAAGAATTTGGGTGCAGCTGAGATTATGCCCTCACTATGATGTCACGTATATAGAGCCACACTTTTTTTTCTAATTTTTTATAATAAATATAAAGTAAAAAAAAAAGAGATGAGATGCCACATGGATGACATTATGGTAAGCACCAAAATTCTTCTATTCTCAAAGCCTTCAAAGAAGAGGATTAGAAGGTTACCCTGGCTTGAGGGGCTGCAGGTGCAGGCCTAGTCATGTAGTTATAAACTTTGACAATTGCAGATTCGCTCAACTCAGTGCAGTTTTTCCAGTAGAAGAGAGCCAAATCCCAGCCCTTGACTCTCCAATCCACCATCTTCTGTTCAATATCTATTTCGTGCTTATCGACCAAGGGCCGCAGCAAAGTGTCGAACACATAACCTGTTCCCTGCCATTGTTTAAGCCCATCATTAACAAACAGATCACCTGTGGTCGGCTTTTAGAAAGTTGTGTTCAAATGAAAAATGGTTACTCATAGACTAACTCAACCAAAAATAAGACCGAGTATTCATTATGCTAAGCTTCCAAACAAGTTATCTGTACTTCGTTTTCTACACATTACAAATAGGTAGTCTTTAATCCTCAAGGGTCAACCTCATTGATAGAGACTCGGGGTCCTCAAGGTATACTACTATGAAGGTCCTAGGTTTGAAATCAGCATAAAATTTCTTGTTGTCTCTAGAGTAGACTCCAAATATGTAGTGGGGCAAAGTTTCAATTCATTGTTGATAAAAATAGCTAGGGCATCCGTCTACTATATTGTTGGTAGATTTATTAGTTTCCTTCTCACTTTTAAGTTTCAAATTCAACATTTTAGTTCTAAAAAGTTCCTAACTTGTGTTAATGGTTAGTTGATCTACCGAAAGATAATGTGGCAGTTAGATGTAAGCAATGCCATTGCAATAAATATAATTCTGAAGCATCCAATTGACACAAAGTTTTGATAATTCAAGAAATGAGTTGAGTTAGTATCTGATCTTTGCTCTGGTTATATGATTAGAACTTTGTTTTCTTTCCTTTTTCTACAAGATCATCAAATACCATACAAGAGCATGAACTTAAATGATTACATTCTCTCATTTCTTACCTTAGTCTTTGGATACCACAGATAGATAAAGAGAGCCAGCTTCAATTCTCCATACATGGGCAACCTTGAAAGGTTTTGGACCATAAATTGTAAGCACAGGTGAAATGATGAAAAATGCAACAACAATTCACATTCTTTGGGAAAAAAGAAAGTAAAGCTACACATACCATGCGACTAAAGTGTCAGCAATCCTCTCCACAACTGTTAAAATGGCCACAATAATCCTACAAACAAATTAAATAAATAGGAATTCAATTCAAAAGTAATGTAATCAATAACTAAGTGGAGTGAAAGCTACTCAAACTCATGTTCAAAGCAGACAAAAGCAAAGGCTAAAGCCAAAGCAATAAATAAAAAGCGTCAAGAAACCCCTTTCCACTGTCATTACCAAAACACAAAAATCTAAGTCGATCATCCTACATCAAAGTTGCTTCAGTAAATAAACTATAATCAGGACTAGAATGGAATTCGACAAATAAATACTTGTTCATTACAAGAAGCAAAGTCAAAATGTTTAATGCCCCACGATTACTTTGCTACCTCCGTCAGCGAGGAGGGATCAAATACGTAATTGAGTTTATGTTTTTGTATTTGAGCTTTTACGTATTTGGGTGTACTCCAATCCCAGTTGATGGACATTTTGTAGTTAACAGATCGTGAATGAACCACGTAAATCTCTTCTTTCAAGCTCTTCATTATAGTTTTCTTTTGTGATTGTTGTTCTGATTTCGTAACAGTTACAAATGATAGACCATTCGGCGAAATCGAATAGCAAAAACAGATTCGTTGTTACCAAAATTGACACCAGAATTGAAGCTCTCGGATCTGAATACGACTCTGCACAACCGTTCGATAGCATAGAAACGCAGGATAAGCATAACCAAACAGCATCCTACATTGATCAAAATTCATCAATCAATCACAAAATCCACTCTGAAAAGGGGGAAAAAACCAGAGAAACAAACAAAAAAAAAAACTCACAGAAGGCATCGAACCATAATCTCTCCCAACATTGTGATTTTCAGTACACAAACACAACCGAATCACCTAACAACACAGAGTTCAACAAATCAGGAAAAAAATCGACTCAGCATTCAACATCCGAAGTTTCAAATCCCTAATTACCAAAACCGAAACAAGATCTTGAAAACGAAAAGGCACAGATGAAATCATATTACCGGAAGAAATTGAAGTCCGCCACAACGGAGCTCACATTCAGCGATTGCAGTCCGATGGAGAGATAGCAGCGAAAGGTGTGGAAGAAAAAGAGGAAAACGGGGTTTGAAGGATTGAGGGAAGGGATTTTGGGATGGCGTGAAGGAAATGGGGATGGAAAGGAAGAGAAGATATAGCTATGGAGTTTTTTTAGAGAGAGAAAAAGATATATATATATATATATATATAGAGAGAGAGAGAGAGAGAGAGAAGATTTCTTCTGATGGACGTCAATGGCGGAGTGGGGATTCTTCTTCTTATTCAAAACCAGTTTGGTTCTTCTTCTTCAGGCAGTTATATTTGGGAGGGTACTTTGGTAATTCAAACTCCATGGATATGGAAAACTTTTTTTTGGTTGTTAACAACTTTCTAATTAACTAAAGAGTTTTTTTTTTTTAGCATATATCGAGGGAGAAGAACAAATATCTATTGAATTTATGACACTATATTCATGTGAATTTATGACACTTATGTTCAACTGACAATCAAACAGACTTATTCAATAATTCAAATAGTATTCAATAACTCAAATAGTCATCTTGAATTTATTTATAATTGCCTATTTTTTTAGTTTGAGTTTTTTAACTTCTTATTTATTAAAAAAAATTTCAAAATAGTCACTCGATTTAGTATTATTCTTACCCAAACACATTTGATTATGGATTTTTTGACAAAATCCAATGCATTAGTGCTAGAATAATTGCCTATAAAATAAGCTTATTTCATTTTTTTTTATTTAGTTATTTTTTATTCAATAACATTAAGATAAATAGATTTAAATTTATAATATTTCGTTATTAGATTATACTTACGTGATCAAAGCCATGCTTTTGTTGATTTCACTTTATTGTTTTACTTTTTCATTATGTGGTATCTTGAAAATAAATGAATACATTATAATTGTTGGTGGGTTGTTATTGTCTATATTCACAAAAATATAATTATATCACCCTATTGTCATTTTATGATAAAATGAGCATAATTCAATTGACATTTTGTAGATTTCAAGATTAGAGGTTCAATTCTTTCCCTCTTCCCAAATTGTAAGAAAAAAGAGTATAATAAGACGAGAGGTTCAATTCTCTCTCCCAACTTAATGTTTGAGGACATGCTATTATTAGACTGTACAATTAAAAAATGAAAATGGATATAAATGATGATTATTTATATTATCATCCATAATCAAATAACTATCTATTATATTATATTATACGTAGCCCAAACATTAGGTGAGCTATAATAGTTCACTCATATATTACATATATTTGTTTTGTTTTTGAAGCCTCAAAATCCGTTGAGATACCAAACTTGGTTCTAAAAGAAAAGAAAGAAAATGAGAATAAAGAAAGACTTTCAAACTTCAAAATGTCATTAGATTAGGAGAATAAAGCACATAGGAAATAACGCTTTATTTTCTTTCCAATAATATTTGTTGTAGTTAGTTGACCCTCTTTCCCACTTTCCCAATAATTACAATAACTTCATTTCTTTTGTTCTTTTCTTAATTTGAAAAGTAACTCGAAACTTCCATCTACACTCGACAGCGACAAATAAAGTTCTGGCTTTTGACCCTGTCTTAGTTTTTTCTTAACTAACCTTCCCCAATTTAGTTTTCCATCTCAATCATCAATTCATTTTAAGTTTGAAAAGTAGATAGTTTGTAAGGCTGCAAACCAATTTAATACCAACATCATAGATTAAATCTCGAGAATCGGTATTTATCTCCCTCCTTCGTATATACTTAAAGAAAAAAAGAAAGTAGATGGCTTGTTAGTTTTTAGGAGTGAAATTAAACATGGACCCCTTGTAAAGAAGATAAATAATAAAAAAGCCAAAACAAGTGAAAAAGCCCAAAAACAGATTAAGACATACCAAAACCGACACGAAAACTCGACCAAGATTTTAAAAAGGAAAAAAAAATCATTATAATCAATTTATATGAGTAATATAATATTTACTTGAACTCCATGATAGCCTTTCATTACTCAAAAATATTTCTTCACTTTAAAGTTCATAGTTTTCAACCTCGTCTTCTTTGGGATGCTTTCGTCTGCCTTTGATTCTTTGTTGAATCAGCTCTAGGGAACAATGCTTGTGCTTCGCCATCGTCTTCCCACTTGCACCTCGCTCCACAGTCAAAAAGTGTTCTCCAACGCTCATGTAATAGTTGTTGAAACAAATTCAATAAAACATTCAACTCAAAACGATCAGCAATTAAGAGAACAACAAGTTGAACTCCTACAAATGCCAAGGAGTTATATTAAAGAGATTGATTGTTTTGATAGTTTCAACAATTTATTAAAGTTCTTAAAAAATTTGTCAAAGAGTTGTCAATATGACGAAATTAGCAATATCAAGAAGTTATTAAGGACATTTGAACACCTATTTTTCTCATGTATAATATTAGTGCTAAATTAGCTTGTTAATCACACTATAATTGCAGTTTATTGGTTAGAGATTAGTTTCACATCAGTTATTTTCTCCTCTGTTTAGTTGCCAAAAACCCCATGTAAATACTCTTTTAACTCAACTTGCTATTTAGGCAAAGTTCTTGATTTTGTAATGGTATCAGAGCGTATCTCTTCCGCATCAAAGTCTTCTTCCACAATCAATTGATTTTTCTTCTTACCCGTGCTCTAATGGTGGAACAAGGCTCATTTGTTCCTCCATCAATGGCGGAACGAAGCTCTACCGTCCCTCCACTAGCGACGGAACAGAACCCCCTCAACGGAGACGAAGCAGCATCATTAGAGGCTCAATTCAACCCTTTCCATATGCATCCTTCCTTTTCGACTATCTCTGCTCTAGTTAATCAACCTCTCACCAGAGCAGACAACTACAACTCTTGGAGGCGCGCAATCCTAATCGCACTCTCAGGAAGGAATAAGGAAGGATTCTTGACGCGTGAAATCGAGAAGCCTACGAACTCAATAGTGGCCAGCAGCGTCTATACAGGATCCGTGAAGGAAATCTGGGACGAACTAAGCGAAAGATTCAAAGAAAGCAACGGTCCTCGAATCTTTTCTTTGTACAAGGCGCTTGTCACTACTGTACAAGGTACGCAATCTGTAGAAAGTTATTTTACTTAGATGAAAACGATCTGGCAAGACCTTTGTGCTCTTCACCCTTCAGAAGTTTGTACTTGTGGATCCTTGAAACCTCTTCTTTCACATTTGGAATCCGAATACACGATCATCTTCCTCATGGGCTTAAATGACATTTATGGAGCTATTCGCACACAAATTCTTTTGATGGAACCTCTTCCATCAATAAGTAAAGTATTTTCCCTAGTCATTCAAGAAGTACGACAGAGAGCTGCTGCAAATTCGTCGTTCTCAAATTTTGAATCGATGGTTCTTCTCGCTAATACTTCAAGATTGGGCTCTCAGAATCCAAGAAAGGAACAACGACCCATTTGCTCTCATTGTGGAAAAAAAGGGCACACTACAGAAAAAATGTTACAGACTTCATGGCTTTCCTCCGAGTTTCAAATTTCGATCATCCTCTTCAAATCAGGGAAATGAACCGAGAGCTTGCAAAACCAAACCAGAAGTCTAATACAAATACAACTGCCAATGTCAATTTGGCTGTGCAAATGCCCTCCACATCAACTGGATCATCTAATAATTTTTTTTCAAGCCTGAATACAGCACAATGCTCTCATGTGATGGAACTTCTATCGTGTAAGGACCCGACCCAAACTAGGGTCTAAACCTAAGTCCTTAACTCAAAATGCATGAAAATAGTATTCGCAATCTCGGGCATGTAAATTTAAAATAAAACTCCTTTAAAACATCTCGGAAGAACAAGGTTATAAGAGTATAAATTCATTAAAACAGTTTTAGGGTACTCTAAAGTCAAAACATAAAAACTCGATAAAACATGTTCCACTTATTACGCCCTTAAATAGTTTATGCAGAAAGAAGGAATTTAGAAGACTCTAAACAATCTAATGTAGCGGGTCCCATGGTCATCTTCAGCTCGTCCGATCACCCATCTCGATACAATTTCGTAGTACCTGTGGTATTCCATAGTGGAAAGGGTGAGTTTTGCAACTCAGTAAGGATATCCCACCTCGGGGTAAAGACATGCATCAGGTCAAAAGAATCACGAATATGCAAGATAGCAACATAATCAAGGGGGCCTCGAGAAGGGGGTCACGGGTCCCTTACCTTGGCTAATCCACTACAAGCTTCCAAGAATACACTAGAAGCTCCAAACAATCAACCACAACTCTGAGCCCTAAAATGAATAAACCGATCAAAACTAGTACCTCAGACCATCAAAATCGGATCCAAAATATCGAATTTATCAAACTGGAAAGAACCTCGAAAAGCGTGTCCCAAAGACCCCCGACGGCTACACGTGCCTAAAAAATGCGACTCGAAGAACAAAAATTGGCTCGGGTCAAATCTAGCCAATAGAAAAGTCAATGGGTCAAAACTCATCATTTTACCCAACCCAAACACACCTTAATTCACAACTTAAATAAATTTACTCTTCTAGTCAAACAAGCTTGACCATTAACTAAATAACCATAACTCCATAAACAAACATCTTTAATCCATGACTTAAATGATTTTAAACTTGGAAACAAACATCCATAAACCATACTTTAAATGATCTCAACCTTGTAAACAAACAACAACAAACCATCACTTGAATATTTTTAAACCAACAACAACACTCTTAATCCACAAATTGATTAATCTAAGCCTCATAGCTAAACAAGCTTAATAACTCGATAAAATGACTTTAATCAATTTTAAATGGCTTTAAACCCACACCCAAACAAGCAAAATCCACCATTTAAGTAACTTTAAACATGCAACCAAACAACCCTTAATCTTGATTCAAATAGCTTTTACCTTGTAGACAAACACTACATATCCATAACTTGAATGCCCATAAACCAACAACCAAACATACTTATCCATAACTTAGATAACTTAGAACCTGTAACCAAACACCATTAATCCACCATTTGAATGACCATAATCCAACAAACAAACATGCTTAATCCTTCATTTAAATATCCCAACACTAATAACCAAACAGTCCATATTCCTTATTTAAATAACTCTATTCCAACTTAAAATGACTTTAGGCACCAACCAAACACCCTTCTTCTTCTACATTTGAGTGAGACCTAAGCATAAAACCCAAAACAAGAGATAGAATGAGACCTTTACCTTCATTCTGGCGACGGGCGGCGACGGTTATATGAGCAGCTCCGGCGAACCACAACGGCAGGACATAAACCCACGCTGCCCGCAACCTCCAAGCCCCACGACGATTGCGCCTAGATCGCGGCTGAATGGACCTCACAACATCAACGAAGAACCAGCGGCGACGACCACTCGAACAGCTCCTCCTCGGCGGCGAATCCGCGCGAACGACACTCACGCGGCAGCTTGCAGACCTGCGACGCTGCGACCTTCGAAACCCACGCGAGCTAGACGATGAGCGCACACCAACTTCGAAACCACGATGTTGCTTAGATCCACAACACTTGGCTGCGCTTCTTGACTCACGACGGCGACGAGCTACGCTCGGCTACGTCTCTACGAAGACCCACAGAGACGACCACACTCAGAACTGACGGCGGCGGAGCTCATGGTGAACTCGAAACCCATGGCCAAAATGAACCCACAGCTGCCAACCCATGGACTTCGACTCACGGCGAGTTGAATCCACACGACTAAACCAACTCACTTGACCCACGAAGACTAGCTCCCGACGACCCACACGCTCAAACGACCACAGCTGCGACATCTCCGGCGAACTCGGGCTTGGTCGAAATGGACCTAGGTGGTCGGCTGTGAACAGTGACAAGATAGACCTAGGGGTTTGAGATTTCCTTTAAATACAATGGGTTAAAAGACCAATTTGCCCCTCAACTTCAAGCCTATTTCAAAAGTGCTTTCATTCTCATTTAACTTGCAATAAAAAGGGAAATAAATGGGGTTATCACATATCGTCACTTTTAAGCTCTACAAAAGATACACTGATTAATCACATTGCAGGTATGTGCTCTAAACATTCATCTTCAAAATCTCCAAATAATTGGATTATTGATTCAGGTGCCTCTAGACACATTAGTTTTTATCAAGATTTGTTTTATAATTGGAGAAAAGTTTTTGACACAACTGTTAGATTACCTACTGGATTTAGAATTAACATTGAATTCATTGGAGATATTAAATGTCAAAATGGATTAATTCTTAAGGATGTCCTTTTTGTACCTAATTTTTCTTACAATTTGATATCTGTTGGTTGTCTACTTCAAACAGATGGTATTTACTTGGAATTTTTTGCTGAATCTTGTATTATATAGGACAGGAATCTTTCGAAGACGATTGGCAAGGCTAAATGCTTAAATGGATTGTACATGTTATCTGATTCTATTGATGTAGTTGCTTGTTTTACTTCTGTTTCCACATGGCACAATAGACTGGTCACTTGTCTAATAGACGTCTTGAGTCAATGAAAAGTGTATTAAATTTTCATGATCACCCTTCAAAATTGTGCCATGTATGTCCTCTTGCAAAGCAAAGAAGGTTATCCTTCCCTTTTAATAACAATGTTTCTCAAAATTGTTTCGATCTTATTCATTGCGATATATGGGGTCCTTTCAAAATTGACACTTATGTTGGTTATAAATTTTTTCTTACACTTGTTGATGATTGTTCTTGATACACCTGGACGTTTCTAATGCGTTCTAAGCCTGATGTTTTAACTATAATCCCTAGATTTTTAAAATTTTTTAAGACTCAATTTAATAAAGAAATTAAACAATTTTGTTCAGACAATGCCCCCGAGCTTAAATTTGAAGATTTTTTTTGCTTCCACTGGAACCATTCATCAATATTCTTGTGTAGAAACCCCATAACAAAACTCTGTTGTTGAACCAAAACACCAACACTTACTAAATATAGTTAGAGCTCTTCTTTTTCAATCTAAAGTTCCTTTAACTTTTTGGGGTGATTGTATTCTTACTGCGTCCTATCTTGCTAATAGAATTCCTATGCCTTTACTTTCAAATAAAACTCCTTTTTCTATCAGGCACTCTAGTGAAGTAGATTATTCTGTGTTGAGATCTTTTGGTTGTTTATGTTTCCTTTCAACCATTAAAGCTCATAGAAACAAATTTGATCCTCGTGCATCTGCTTGTGTATTCATTGGTTACCCTCCTACTATTAAAGGTTACAAATTATATGATATCCAAAAGAAACAGGTTTTTATCTCAACAGATGTGATTTTCTTTGAAGAATCATTCACTTTTCATGAACCTTATTTACAAGGCAATGCTTCAGATCTTGATCTCTTCTCAGAGGTTATTCTTTCAAGCTTTGCTCTTGATATTATGTCTAATTCTTTCTCTTTTGTTGAAAATAGAGTTACCTCTCAAAATGAAGCTCCTTCTCTAAATTTGAATATTGAGGATTTTTCAACTCCAACTCATATTTAGAATCTTCCTAACACCTGTATGGATACTATCTTGGAACCACCCTCCATTTCCCAAGATTCTGCTCAAAATCCAACAATTGTTCCTACTGAACCCTTGGTCTCTAGTGAGATGCCTATTGAAAATGTGGATATTGATATTGTAACATCACAAAATGTGGCTACAACATCACAAAATGTGACTGCAACATCACCAGATGTGGTTACAACTTTACCAAATGTGGCTGCAATACCTCATATGGTTGAAATTCCATCTTCAACCACAAGTTCCACTTCCATATTGATTCTTGTTGCTCCAGAAAGAAGATCCCAAAGAGTGGTAAGACCTCCTAGTTATCTTAAAGATTTTCATTGTCATTTAATAAATCATAATCATTTAAATCCTTCTAAATCCTTACCTCATGCTTTGAAAAATTATCTCCACTATGATGTCTTGTCTTTAAATTGCAAAAACTATATTTTAAACATCTCCACCACTTATAAGCCATCTTTTTATCACCAAGCCATGCAATTTCCCGAATGGCGTTTGGCCATGGATGAAGAAATAAGTGCCATGGAAAGAACTAAAACTTGGTCTCTAATCTCCTTACCTCCAGGACATCATGCAATAGGTAGTAAGTGGGTTTATAGAATCAAATATAAATTTGATGGCACGGTTGATAGATACAAAACACGCTTAATGGACAAAGGATATAATTAATTAGAAGGTATAGATTACTTTGATACTTTTTCTCCCGTTGCTAAAATTACCACTGTTAAGCTTGTTTTGTCTATAAGTATTTCTTATGGTTGGAGTTTAGTTCAAATGGATATAAATAATGCCTTTTTAAATGGGGAGCTCTTTGAACAAGTTTACATGGCTATTATAATGCTGAACAAACTAAGGATAAAAGTCTTGTATGTGTTAAAAGTCATCACTAGCCCATTGAAGTTTAGCCAAAAAATTATAAAAGCCCAATCATCATGAAGAATATTAATTAGAGTAGAAACCCAATATTCTAGAAGTTTCTTAATAAATTGTAGAAGTGTTTAGAATGTTAATTTTATGTGGACATTTAAAGAATGTCCTAGAAAGTGTAAAATATCTAGATATTTTTAGGATTACTCTAGACAAATGTGTGGTCCACATTGTCTAGCCCATACTATAAATACTCCTCCACCTCACCATATTTTGTATCCAAGAAAAGACAAGTGTTGTAAAGTACTACAAAGTGTCTTGTAAGAGTCTTAGTGTGATTTTGTAGTATGTGTCCTAAACAATTGTCTTGTAATCTCTTCTAAAGTGGTCTTACTAAAAAGTGTTGGTGTTTCCCATGAAAGAGTTGTGTTAAAAAATATGGTATTAGAGCCAAGTTGTGATAGGCTGTCGGATCTCTTGAAATTCTTAGTATGCTCTGTGGTTGCAGCTTTGACTAATCTTCCACATCATAAATGATTTCTTGAGATTGTCAGTGAGTAAGTTTCTTCGTGTCGTGAGTAGTCTGTGACTCTGCAAGTTTTGTGTCGAAAACTAGCTTGTTTGGTATTACTGAGGTTACTGCCAACACGATGGGTGATCTCCAAGTCGTCGGAGGAATCAAGAAACTCAACAACAACAACTACAACACGTGGGCAACATGCATGATGTCTTACTTGCAAGGACAAGACCTATGAGAGGTCGGGTGCAGGAGCGAAACTAGGCCGCCAGAGGAGGATGCTAATGGCGCTTTGTGAAATGGAAAATCAAAGCAGGCAAAACAATGTTTGCCTTGAAGACCACCGTTGAAGAAGAAATGTTGGAGCACATTCGAGACAACAAGACACCGAAAGAAGCATGAGACATGTTTGCGATGCTCTTCTCAAAGAAGAATGATACGAGGTTACAACTTTTGGAGAGTGAGCTATTATCAATCTCACAAAGTAACATGACGATTGCTTAGTACTTCCACAAAGTCAAGTCGATATGTCGGGAGATTACTGAACTAGATCCAAAGTCTGCCATTGGAGAAGCTCAGATGAAGAGGATCATCATCCACGGATTGAGATCGGAGTATAGAAGCTTCGTCATTGATGTACAAGGATGGCCTACTAAACCATCACTTGTAGAGTTCGAGAATTTGCTAGCCAGTCAAGAAGCCATGGCTATGCAAATGAGCGGCATCACGCTAAAGAGTGAAGAAGAAACACTCTACACAAGCAAAAGCCGGAGCAAATTTAAGCAACCATTCAAAGGTGGAAATGCTGATAAAGGAAAAAGTCATCAAGGAACCGCACAACCTTGGAGAGCTCAAAAGAACAAAAATAAGAGCTCTCAAGGAAAAAGGTTCGAAGGAAATTGCTACAACTGTGGCAAAAAGGGCCACATGTCCAAGGATTGTTGGTGGAAGAAAAAGTCCATTGAAAGCAATACTACAACTTCCAAAAAGGAGACAGAGGATGCATGTGATGTTGAAGCACTATGTGCTTTTGAAGAAGACAAGCAAGCACTCATGACGATGGTGGGAGAACACATCGATTATGAGAATGATTGGATCATTGATTCAGGATGCTCAAACCACATGACTGGTGATCAAAGCAAACTCCGAGACAAGAAAGAGTATAAAGAAAGTCGTGTGGTGCGTACAACCAACAACACACAGTTACCGATTGCTCAGATAGGCAACACGACGATTGTGCCTGGTAATAAATCTGACAAGGTATTACTACACAATGTCTATCATGTGCCGGGTATAAAGAAGAATTTGTTGTTAGTGTCACAACTAACAACATCAGGCAACTACGTCTTGTTTGGGCCAGAAGATGTGAAGGTCTACGAAGACATAAAGATATTGGGAAATCCAACCATGAAAGGACGGAGAGTGAAGTCTGTTTATGTGCTCTCTGCAGAGACTGCTTATGTCGATAAAACTCGAAAGAATGAGACATAAGATTTATGGCATGCAATTGGCTACCACAAGTTGAAGGTGATTATGGAAAAATCTTTACTCAAAGGCCTTCCTCAACTTGAAGTCAAGACCGATACTGTTTGTGCTGGATGTCAATATGGTAAAGCTCATCAATTACCATACAAGGAGTCAATGTTTAGAACAAAGAGACCATTAGAGTTAATTCACTCTGATGTGTTCGGTCCAGTCAAGCAAACATCAATCAGTGGAATGCGGTACATGGTGACGTTCATTGACGACTACTTAAGATATGTGTGGATTTTCTTTATGAAAGAAAAATCAATTTCAAGGATTCAAGACAACGGTCGAAGGAGAAGTAGGAATGAAGATTCGTTACCTACGCTCAGACAATGGAGGAGAATACACGTTTGATGAGTTCGATCGATTTCTGCAGAAGAGTAGAATACGTCATCAATTTACATGTGCCAACACACCACAACAAAATGGTGTAGCAGAGAGAAAGAATCGGCATCTTGCAGAGATATGTCGAAGCATGCTACATGCAAAGAATGTCCCAGGGAGATTTTGGGCCGAAGGCATGCGAACTGCAGCCCATGTGATCAACAAACTTCCCCAGCCCAGGTTAGGCTTCATCTCACCATTTGAGACATTATGGGATATGAAACCTACTGTTAGCAACCTTCGAGTATTTGGTTGTGTTTGCTACGTATTTGTGCCTAGTCATCTACGTAGCAAGTTTGATAAGAAAGTATTTGTGCCTAGTCATCTACGTTGCAAGTTTGATAAGAAAGCAGTCAGATGTCTATTTGTTGGATACGACAATCAAAGAAAAGGATGGAAATTTTGTGATCCAACAAATGGAAGATGCTATACATCGAGAGATGTAGTATTTGATGAAACATCTTCTTGGTGGTCTTCGGAGAAGAAAGTCTTACCCGACTCAAACAACATTGAAGAAATTCTTCAACGAAAGACGGGAGAGCAAACTGCACATATATGGTCAAGTGATGATGTGCCTGAAGATCCAAATGACATTGATGTTGGTGATCAAGCCGCAACTCAATCAAGCGAACCCGGTGAAAAAGAAATGTCATTTCCACAACTTAGATGGTCAGAAAGAATCTGAAAGTCAAATCCTAAATATGCCAATGCAGTTATTATCGAAGATGGTGTTAAAGAACCGGAGACGTATGAAGAAGCATCAGAAAACTCAGTTTGGAAAAATTCGATGGAGGAAGAAATTACAGCTTTGGAGCAAAATCAAACATGGGAGCTGGTACCAAGACCAAGAGATGTCAAACCCATTTTCTGCAAGTGGGTTTACAAAATAAAGCGACGCCCGGATGGATCAATCAAAAGATACAAGGCTCGCCTTGTAGCTCGAGGGTTTTCTCAACAATATGGACTAGACTATAATGAAACATTTAGTCCAGTAGCAAAAATTGCTACCGTACGAGTCCTCCTAGCACTTGCAGCAAGTAAAGAATGGAAGTTGTGGCAAATGGATGTGAAAAATGCTTTCTTGCACGGAGAATTGGATTGAGAGATCTATATAAACCAGCCAAAGAGATTTGAGAATGAAGCCAATCCCAATTATGTGTGCAAGTTGAGAAAAGCTTTCTATGGATTAAAACAAGCACCTAGAGCTTGGTATGGTAAGATTGCAGAATTTCTTACTCGAAGTGATTATTCAATTGCACGTGCAGATTCAAGCTTGTTCATCAAAGGAAGAGAAGAAAAATTGGCAGTTGTGTTGGTCTATGTGGACGACCTAATCATCAACGGAGACGACGAAAGAGAAATTTTCCAAACAAGAGAAAATTTATCAGTGCGCTTCCATATGAAAGAGCTTGGAGAACTTAAACACTTCTTGGGCCTAGAAGTTGATCGAAAAAAGGAAGGTTTATTTGTCTGTCAACAAAAATATATGAGAGATATACTATAAAAGTTCGGCATGATGGACTGCAAGCCAGTCTCAACGCCGATAGGGCCAAATGCTAAGATTTGTTCTCATGAAGGCAAAGACTTGGACAATGGAACAATGTATCGACAACTTGTAGGTAGTCTTAACTACCTAACTTTAACTCGACCTGACATCTCTTATGCAGTTGGAGTCATGAGTCGGTACATGCAAAATCCAAAGAAGCCTCATTTGGATGCGGCACGACGGATCCTAAGATATGTCAAAGGTACGATTGACTATGGTCTTTTATACAAAAAAGGTGAAGATTGCAAACTAGTTGGATATTGTGATGCTGACTAAGCAGGAGACCATGCCACTCGAAGATCAACCACTGAATGTGTTCAAGCTTGGTTCGGGAACAATTTCTTGGTGTAGCAAAAGACAACCAACAGTATCATTGTCAACTACAGAAGCGGAGTACAGAGCAGCGGCTGCAACAACTCAAGAAAGTACATGGTTGACACTCTTAATAGTGGATCTACACCAGAAAGTTGACTATGCAATACCACTTCATTGCGACAATCAATCAAAAATTTGCTTAGTAGAGAATCCAGTGTTTCATGCTAGAACAAAGCATGTAGAGGTGCACTATAATTTTATTAGAGAGAAAGTTCTCAAAGAAGAAATCGAGATGCGGCAAATAAAGACAAATAACCAAGTGGCGGACTTATTCACAAAGGGCTGAATACTGGCAAATGTGAGGGCTTTCGTTGTTAGCTTAACATGGTACGAAGAATAGAAGCTAGTGCTGAGAGAGAGTGTTAAAAGTTATCACTAGCCCATTGAAGTTTAGCCCAAAAATTATAAAAGCCCAATCATCATGAAGAATATTAATTAGAGTAGAAGCTCAATATTCTAAAAGTTTCTTAATAAATTGTAGAAGTGTTTAGAATGTTAGTTTTATGTGGACATTTAAAGAATGTCCTCGAAAGTGTAAAATATCTAGATATTTTTAGGATTACTTTAGACAAATGTGTGGTCCACATTGTCTAGCCCATACTATAAATACTCCTCCACCTCACCATATTTTGTATCCAAGAAAAAGCAAGTGTTGTAAAGTACTCAAAGTGTCTTGTAAGAGTCTTAGTGTGATTTTGTAGTGTGTGTCCTAAACACTTGTCTTGTAATCTCTTCTAAAGTGTTCTTAATAAAAACTGTCGGTGTTTCCCACGTAAGAGTTGTGTTCAACAGTATGTAAACTAAATAAATCTATTTATGGGCTAAAACAAGCTAGTCGTCAATGGTTCACAAAATTTTCTAGTGTTTTGCTTGCTAATGGTTTCATACAATCCAAGTCTGACTACTCTCTTTTTACCAACTGACAAGGTTCTTCTTTTATTGTACTATTAGTCTATGTAGATGACATTTTATTAATAGGACCAAGCTTAGCAGAGATTGAGAAAGCCAAAGTCTGCTTGAAAAATCATTTTATGCTAAAAGATTTGGGTCAAGCCAAATATTTCCTTGGGTTGGAACTTTTACGTTTTAAGCAAGGCTTGTACATTTCCCAAAGGAAATATTGTCTCCAGTTATTAGAAGATCAAGGATTACTTGCATCTAAACCTGTTTCTCATCCTATGATGCCTAATCTAAAGTTAACAAAGGATTCAAGTTTAGTTATAAGTTCCACTGATGCTTTGGAATATAGACGCATTGTCGGTAGGTTGTTGTATTTGCAAATCTCACGCCCAGACATAACTTTTGCTGTTAAAAAATTGAGCCAATATGTCTCAAGGCCCTTCTCTGATCATATGAAGGCTGCAACTCATTTACTAAGGTACCTAAAAGGAACTTCAGGGCAAGGTTTCTTATTAAAGCCATCAATGAATTTTCAATTAAAGGATTATGCAGATTCTGATTGGGGTGGTTGTTTAGATTCACGAAGATCAGTCACCGGGTTTTGTATATTTCTCGGTGATTCCCTTGTTTCTTGGAAATCAAAGAAACAAGCAACAGTTTCAAAATCCTCTGCTGAAGTCGAATACCGTGCACTCGCAGCAGTTGCTAGTGAAATAACTTGGATATCTCAAGTTTTATTAGATTTGCATATTGTTTCTATTACTCCCACTCTTGTTTTTTTGTGATAATCAGGCTGCAATATCTATGGCTTCAAATCCAACCTTCCATGAAAGGACAAAACACATCGAGATCGACTGCCATTTTGTGAGAGAAAAGATTGATCGTGGTCTAATACGTCTGTTGCCAGTTCGATCTTCTTTCCAGCTTGCAGACGTCTTCACAAAGGCTTTACCATCACATTTCTTGAAGGAATTTATGTTCAAGGTGAAAGTCATTAATCTTCACCAATGTCCATCTTGAGGGGGGAGTATTAGTGCTAAATTAGCTTGTTAATCACACTATAATAAGAAGCAGTTTATTGGTTAGAGATTAGTTTCACATGAGTTATTTTCTCCTCTGTTTAGTTACCAAAAACCCCTTGTAAATACTCTTTTAACTCAACTTGCTATTTAAGCAAAGTTCTTGACCTAATAAAATTATCTCAGAATATTTCATTCACTATCGTGTAATATAAATAAGACTCTAAAACTCCTTGACCATCAAGCTACTTTTTCATATCAAAAAGTAGAGTTTGAGAGAGTGTAGAAAATGTGTGAGATCTACTTGCTTTGAAGAAAGCAAAATGATGCAATAATATTGTTACCTCAAATGGACGTAGACGCTCTTGTCGAACCACTATAATTCTGAGTGTTAGTTCTTCTTCTCCTTACTTTTATTTTCTATTTTAAAATTTATGCCCCAAATTTCTTCTTTCTCTTATATTTCTCTATTGACAACATATTTCTTATTTTTACCGCTCTTGAAGAAAAACTCTCTTATCTTCTACATTGTGCCAAGCAAGGCCTCTCTATGGGGTGCCTTTCAATACGGATCTCCTTCCGACTCCTACGAACTTCATCGTAGAAAACCCCATCGCTCCGTGAGAAGTTTTGATTAAGCTTCAAAGCATGTAGATCTCACACCTTTTCTACACTCTCTAAAACTCTACTTTTTTATAAGAACATCAATATCTAAAGGTTATCTATTGCATTTAATTTGACCTTTCAAAGGCTATAAATCATTCCAATCAAACTCTATTTCCTTAATTTTCTAATTCTAACTTTTTATATTTCAAAGTAGCAATTAGTTGGGTTTAGGGAAATTTCATTGCTCGAGTTAAAAAAGTAAATATAAATAAGAAAATGATTTCTGATAAAATATTGATTTAATTATATATGATATAATCTATACATTTTAGGAGTAGACAATATCTCTGTGTTGAAATTTTAATGGAAAATTGCTTAGTTGCTGTCAAAGCCAACTAATTCATAGCTAATTTTTTCTCTTACACTTTCTCCATTGCATTTTTACAAATAAAATGATATTATTTCTCCCAAATATTTTATATCTCAAAGTAGTAATTAGTTGCTTTCATTTTATATAAATTAGGGCAAACTAGGTAAATATCTAAATCTAGCAAATTATTTAAGAAAATGTCTAAATGATAAATATTTTACATGCATGTCTAAAATTAGTTTTTTTAAATACAAAATTAATTATTTTTATATTCAATAGTCCAAAGTACCCTCATCCCATTTTTTTCCTATTTTTTATTTACAATTATTTTAAATGTGATAGAGAAGACGATAATATGGAAATTAGTGATGAGAATAAAAAAGAATTCTGTGATTTTAGGGATCGCTGCAACCTTGGAAATTTGGTGATGGAAACATGAAAAAATGATGAAAAGTGACAAAGAAACTGAAAAAAGAAAAAGAAATCGGTGAGAATCGTTGCAACCTTGGAAATTTTGGTGATGGAAACTTGACAAAACGGTAAAAAGTGACACAGAAAATGAAAAACGAAAAAGAAATCGGTGATTGGCATGAGAAAGTGGTTGTATTTGTTTTAGACAAAACTTACTCCTAAAATAATGGAGTAAATTAGTTTATTAAATTTGGAAATGATTCGTGAAATGGTGGAGAGTGAAATTTGATACTTAATCCTAAAATGGTCTGGTGGTTTGTTGATTTTTATTACTGAATTGATTAAGTGAAAATGACATAAATGGTATGAATGTTTTATTCCTCCTCCAAATTTGAAAATAGACACTCATTCTAATTCTTTTCCATTTAGACATTTTTTCAAATAATTTGTGGAAAGTAGATAAATACTATGCTTATACCTCCTGTCTATATTCTGAAAAAAAGGGCCCTTGTTCTCATTGGGCCTGAGGGTCCAAATTCAAGAGCTACTGGGCTAGAAATTGAAGATTTGGTTAAGTAGACCAAAATATTTTGTTCATACATAATTTCTAAAAAACAAAACATAGTTCAATATCTCCAAAAAATAAAAAATAAAATAAAAACATAGTTCACTAAAATGTTAAATAACATATTTAGTTTCTCTGGATAATAATTATTTCTTATTTTTAACTAATTATATTTACAAATATTTGAAAAAAAAAGTTCTCTTATTTTGTTATATAGTTTATACATATATATATTTTTTTAAAAAAAACTCTAATTCTTACAACTAGAGCTATTGAGTTTTCCTTCTAAAAATAAGAAGAAAAAAAACTATTGAGTTTTCTATTTTTTAAAAAAATTAATCTTATATTTATAAGCTTCCCTACCTATGTTTTAAAAGTCATCAAATTTTAAGAGTATTCTAAAAAAAATCAAATTAGTATGATCTTCTAAAATATTTTAATCATTCTAATTTAATTTTTGGGATCAATGGTTAAGTTTGTCTTATTTGTGAGTTTTTAAAGAATTTTAGAAGGATCTCTAACTTTGTAAAATAAAACAACATTAGTTATCATTTGGTTGAGATTGATTGTTAAGTTTGTCTTATTTATGAAATTTGCAAGGATATAAAAAGGAACTGTGCCTTTGTAAAATCATACAACATTGGTGCTTATTATTTGGTATCAGAGTGCTTGGTCTACATCCCTTAGCTGGCTCTAGAGGTGAATTTTACTTTACTTTGTGTGAATTTGTTCTTCTTCTTTCAATTTTATCAATTTTTTTTAAAGCAATTACAAGTGTATTCTTAGAAATACTTTCTAAAAATCTCTTTTTTTTCTCTCGGATAAAAAAAGTCAATAGTAAAAATAAGGGAAAATTTTAGTAACAAAGAAAAGAAAACAATAACAAAACAAAAAAAGAGTTTCAAGGATCCAAGATACATTGAAAATTCTGGTTCTTTATAAGCTTTGTTTCAACATGTTAGTACATGTGTTCTTGAAACTTGTAAACAAATGTTGGAAAAGA
The DNA here is from genome assembly GCA_036507275.1 of Sicyos edulis. Lineage (NCBI taxonomy): Eukaryota > Viridiplantae > Streptophyta > Magnoliopsida > Cucurbitales > Cucurbitaceae > Sicyos > Sicyos edulis. The sequence continues at coordinate 42,183,986 of CM071847.1, read as the reverse complement.
TGAGAAAATATATGGATGAAAGAATAGGACATCTCAAAAGGATGTCTACACAGTACAATGAAATACTATTGTAACACCTACTCGTAAGGATGTACATGTTGATGTTTATGAGTTAAGGAAAAAAATACAAAAGGCCAAGACAAAAACATGTGAATTTAATGAAAATGAATCTTGTGAGAAAATGAGCGAGAGATATAAGCATGAGAATAGTTAATGACCTAATGATATGAGCTTCTATGAAAGAGCAAGTGAATAAGTTAAATCTATTTTGTTTTGAAAGCAAAATATTTTGTCATTTATATCAAACAACTTGTTATCTAATACTTTAATGTTTCTTTTGAGTCCCTACAGCAGACAAAAAAACTTATACAACATATTGAACCAAACTTCCTTCTATAATGACAACAAATATAATGTAAACTCATTTATTGTGATGAAAATGCTCCAATTTTTCTTCCAAATTCATCCACTGCACAAGCATGAAGTCTTCAAATAAGGATATATGACTTTGATTTAAGGACAAATCATTTTTTTTAAAAAAAAGGAAATGATATAAATCCAACTACCAATTGAATATACGCACATAAAAGAGCTACTACATGACTGAAGACAAAGGAGATTCAAGAAACTTATAATTTCCAATGCATAATTTTAAACAATTACATTTTTAGATTGCATATTTTTGTGCTTTTTGGTGTCAAAGTTTGTCAAACATGTTCATAATTGCAAGTGGCCCTTCTAGAAGTGTTAGTTGACTTTATTTGAAGAATATCTATGTTTTGTTCAACATTTAAGTCTTTTAATTGATGCACATTTGACTTTTAGCTTTCTATATCTTATTTTTCACAGAATGCATTTAATAGCGGTTTCAGAGTCCTCAAGACATGCATGACTATTTGACATTTAAAAAGGCTTGTAATATCTCATTTTGAAGAGAATATTAAACATCTCAAAACTTGTGTTTTCTTAAACTCCATTTGATATTGTCTTTCATTCAAATCTTGTTTTAGATTTGACGTTAAATTAATGAATTGAATTAGTCTTGATCAAGCTAATTTTGAAGTGAATTGTCTTACGATCAAAAAGTGGTCATCATAGATTCGAAGTGTGATCTAAAAGTTTTTTCAGCTGGAATCGATGGTTATGTTTGCCTTATTTGTAAATTTATATAAAGATACTAAAAAGACATCTAACTTTATCAAATCAAGCAACATTAACGCTTATCAGATCTCCAACAATACAACATTACAAAGTTAAAGATCCTACACTTATTAACACCCCCAAATCTTTACTACCAAACTAAAACTAAACCCACTCAAGAAATAAGGCCCCACGAAAAAAATCAGCAGAAACTATATGTCAGCAAGTACCTTTTTTTTTTTATACTACACCAATTCAAAATCATGATTTCTGGATCATTGAGTATACATCAATATTATTGAGGAGTATAACTCTTATTGAACCAAAAGAGTAAGACTATGAGGGGCTGTTTGTTTGACATATTTAGGTAGTTTTTGGATTAAAGAGTTATATTGAGAAGTTGTATTGAGTAGTTAAAAATTGAGAGTTATGTCAAAAACTTGTTTGGATGTAGTTTTTGTGTAGAGAAGTTAGAGTCAAAATCTTGTTTGGATATAGATTTTAAAATGAGTAGTTATTTTTAGTAGTTAAAAAAGAAATAATTAAAAATAAATTGTTAAAAATGAATTATTTTGATTGATTTGATAGGAATAATTAAAAATAAGTGGTTATAAATGATTGAGTAGTTATAAATAAATGATTAAAAATGAATGGTTAGAAATGTGAGTTATTTTTAAAAGTATAAATGAGGAGGAGTTAATAAAAACTCGTTTGGATGCAGGTTTTGAAGAGGAGTTGATAACTCCTAATTTCAACTCCTACCTAAATATGTCAAACAAACAATCCCTGAAAGTTGTTGTAAACCAACAAATATATATATATATATATATATATATATATATATATATTTGCCAACGTCAGCAAATACCTAAACAAACAACTAGGGAAAAAACACTAAAATCAACCAGACATGATTAGCAATAATAATGTTAATTAGAAAAAAATTAAAATAAAATAAAAGGTATAAGGTCTGGGATTTTGTGTAACGTTGGGGTGCGGTCTCGAGACTTTGGTTTAACAATGATTGAACTCATTTGTCGCTGTTCAAATTATGAATTAAATGAATTATGAAATTCATAACAAAAAGGACAACCACTGCCCTCACGGACCATACAACTTTGTGCCCATTATTTCTTTATTTTTAAAACTTAATATCCACAAATATTATTATCATTTTTTTTATTTCTTTTATCATACATATAGATCAATTTTTTTTTATTCAGGTATAAATCTGGCCAATGTAATGGGGAAAATGTCCAAACAAACTGCCAAATTTGACATCCAACATGGACATAAAGAATATGTATCAAAAGATCTCGTGGTTCATGTACCTGAACAAAAAACAAAATTAGGTTTTCATTTATTTATTAACTTAGACTCAACCTGGATTTAATTTATATTCATCTAACAAAAATTATAGTTTACCCTCATTTTAACAGTTTTTTTTTTTTTTTTTTGAGATTCACGGAATTATGTATAATAACGTGTACATTTGTAATGAAAATAAGTTTTTTACTTTTTTTTTAATAAGATACTGAAAATAAGTTCTTATTGTAATTTCGTATCTCACATTTTGCTTTAGAGAATTATATGTATTAACATTAAGTTAAATGTTCAAAAAGAATGTTGGTACTTTGAGATAATTTTATGTTTTTTTTGACGAGATAATTTTATGTTTCCATTTTGACTTTGTAATTAAGAGTTTTTTTTTTTTTTTTTTTTTTTTTTTTTAAATCTAATTTGTGACTATCTATGAACTTTTTTTGATAGAGACATTAGAGATTGAGAGTGTTTTGTGAGATTTATGACTTAGACAATGTTTTTTTTCCTTCTCCTCCAATTTATTTTATATGAGTAATGGAAATTAGTTTTTGGATTTGACGGTAGATATAGGAATTCTTCTCGAACTACTTTTTATCTTCTCCTTTTTCATTTACTAAACTTTGTTTTCCCTTATTATATTATTGATTTTTTGTTGAGCTATTATGGTTGTTTCATTTTGGTCCTGGAAAACAAATTTTGATCCTCAATTATCATTTTTTTTCATTAAATCTAATTTTGATCCTGGAAAACAACAGAAATAAATAAAATTATCAATAGAGATACTTTATTTAATGTTAGAATAAAATGAAAAATAATTATTTAAGATAAATATTTTAGAGAAACCAAAAAAAAAAAGGAATGTACATACATATTTTAGGAAAAAATAAAACTATAGAAGAAAATGGGAGAGAAAAAAGTATTTTAAAATATCATTTTGGTTGATGTATTTTATAATTCGTTTTATTAAAAAATATAATAAATGTGAAGTTAACTTGAATTGAAATATTTTAAAAAGAAAAAGGAAAAAAAAGCTTAAAAGGACCAATTTTAAATTTTTTTTAAAGTAAAATATGGGTTCCACGAAGACTTGAACTCAGGTTATTAGATATTGAGTCGAATGTTCTATCCACTGGACTATGGACAATTTCATATGAAAATAAATTAAATATTTCAAAAGTTAAAATAAGAAAAGTATGAAACTAAAAAATAGAAATCAAAATATATTTTAATAAAAAAAAAATTATAAAAAAGATGTTAGTTCTTATGTTCCAGGGACCAAAAGCAAACAAAACACAAGGTCTCCTATTACTAAAATAAGTTTCATCTGTGTAACTTGAATTTTAATCCAAATTCAAAAACACAAAAATTAAATTTTATTGGTTAAAATATCATTTTTGTTTTGAAACTTTAAGAATTATTTAATTATTTTTTGAATCATTAAAAGTCTAATTTTAACATCTAAATTTTCAATAATTCAATTTCATTCTCTGACTTTAAAGTTTATTTCATTTTAGTTTTTAAATTTTCAAAGGTTTAATTTTAATCATTTAAATTTGAGGTTTGTTCTATTTCGATTCTTAAATTAAAAATAAAAGCATAGAATTGGTTCTTAAAGGAAAAGGTTTATATATTTTTTTATAAAAAAAAAAAAAAAAATACCACCTTCCTCTCTGAATTATTGAAGTATGCTCATATTTTAATAAGAATTTTAAGAATATTGTATGAATTCAGTTTCAAATTTATCATAGAGACATATTTTATATCTTTTTAAGAATCTAGACTGAAAATAAATATTTAAAAATTTAAGAATCAAATTGAAACAATCTTTAAAGTTTTTTATTTTGAAAAGTAAAACAAATTTTAAAGTTGGGGACTAAAATTAAACTTTTAAAAGTTTAAGAGCTCAAAATAAAATAAACTTCAAAATTTGAGGAGGATGAAAATGGTGTTTTGACCTTTTTTTTTTTGGGAATTTGCGTTGTATAACAATTTTTTTACCACAGTTTATAATTATAGCACATTTTTAAAAATAATTCTTTTATAGTAAATTCTGTCATTTAAAAAAAAAAATTATTTACCTTTTTTATAGAAGACTTTAATAGAATCTATCATTCTCTAGTGATAGAAGTCTATCAATTTTATCAGTGATTTATTCTATCGGTTCTTATTGATAGACTCTTGATAGAATCTGATGGAAGTCTATCAATTTACTTTATTTATTAGTAATTGATTCTATCACCCTTTATCGATAGAATCTATCAATATGAAGTCTATCAATTTACAATTTTTGTTATATGTGCAAATATTTTCATTATTATGTTATTCATATAATATTTTATCCATTTTGTAATATACATGCAAAAGCCCTTTTTTTTTCTTACAAAATTGATTGAACTTTTAAAGCATGTATAAGTAAAACATAATTACTTGGTGATATTTATAGGTGGAAATATTATTTCTAAATTTGATTTTCAATGCTAAAATGAGCTTACCCTAGCCCTACGAGGGGCTGTTTGTTTGACGTTTTTAGCTAGGAGGTATATTTAGGATCTATTAACTCCTCCTCGAAAACTTACATCCAAACAAATTTTTATTAATTCCTTCTCAATTTTACTTTTGAAAATAACTCTCATTTCTAACCATTCATTTATAACTACTCAATCATTTCTAACTACTCATTTTTAATCATTTCTTTCAAATGAATCAAAATAACTTATTTTTAACTACTCATTTTTAATCATTTCTTTTTTAACTACTAAAAATAATTTCTCATTTTTAAATCTACATCCAAACAAGGTTTTAACTATAACTTCTCTACACAAAAATTACATCCAAATGAGTTTTTGGCACAATTCTCAATTTTAAAAACTACCTAAACAAACACTCCGAAAGGATTTTGATTTGATTTTTGTGAAAGGTGCTAATCTGACAACCAAATTCATATTTTTTGTTCTTTCAAAAACTAAATCTCAATTGATGTCTAATTAAGAACAAAACTATTAGTTCCATTTTCATTTGATTTAGTTTGATTTTGATTCACCTTTTGGTTTTGATTTCAATTAGAGTTTAATTTATTTTCAAAATTTTGTCTCAATTTTTAATTAATTAATTAATTTTTATTTTTTCATAAATAACGTAATATTTATAATGCTTATGTTTCATATTTGACATTTAACTTTGTTCTACAACAAAATAAATATCAATATATTTTTATTTTTCTTTAGTATTTATAAATTCGGATCCTTTCGATTTTTTGTTGGCTATTCTATCACAAGTTGAAACAAAACTAATATATTCCAATTTTCAAACATATCAAATTGAATAATGATCCAATTATTGTTTTAAAAAATCAAACCAATTCATTTGATCAATTTGGTTTGGTTTGATTTCGTCGATTTTTCTGTTTTTCCTTTCACCCCTACCTAGCAATAATTGAATGTATCCTTTGATTGAGAGGTATCCTTGGTTCTCTAGTCCTACAAATATTGTTGTTATTTTTAGTACAAGTTTGGAGAGGGGAATTACAAATACAGATTTCAGGAATCGAACCTCTAACGCTGGTTTACAAATATTGTTGTTAGAATATTATATTCGAGTCAGTTTATACGCATTTGAATTATTCTCATGAAACTAACCATCTTACTTTAAGATAATTTCTTGTTAAGCAAATATTAGAAAATTAATTGATAAGTAGTTGATTAAAATAGATTGAATCTATAATTTTTCAACTTAGTAGAAAATTAATTGATAAGCAGATGATTAAAATAGTTAGTTATCAAATAAGACATTTCTAAAGTTTTGATTTTGTATCTATACTTTTAATTTTGTCAATAATAGATTATTTTCTCTATTCAAAATTTTTAAAAAATCATGAGGAAAGTAGATGCAAAATTGAAAGTTTATGTTGTAATAAATAGACGCCAAAGTGTGCACTGCTTAATGTAATTAACATGCAATCCTTCCGATTCAAATTTCTATATCACATATTAGAAAAGAAATTGACAGTTAATCAAGAGAATTATTATTATAAGATAATTATAGTCATCTCTAAACTATAAAAAAAATGCTAAGTGATCTATCTACCTTACGGATGATTTTTAATTTAAAATTGATATCTATTTGATAATGAAAAAGTAATACTTATATTTTATATATAAAAAAATGGTAGTCTTCGACTTAAAAATTAATTTTCTACTAATTTCTTTAATATCTAAAATATTGTAAGATTAACGTATGTCCCAATATTAATGGAGGTACGTACAAACGAATAAAAAAAAATAGCAAAGTATCTTCAATTTTTGAATTTTCAATACCTATTACATAAACATATTTTTAAAGTCCAAGCATGGCATAAATTAAATTAGACACTTCCATAAAAGGGCATACAAATTCATTATTAATGTTATTAAAACAAAGAGTCGTAACAATTAGTTGTTTGTTTGTTTCCCTGTTAAATCTTGGCCTTCCTTAGTATGTACTTCCCTTATGAGAATTAAACCTCCAAACGTTGACTAGAAGGTTCATTAAAAGTAGATCATAAATATAAATATAATTTATAAAATCAGAATCTTACAATTTATAATAAAAATCCACAAAATTAACGGTGAGAAATAAAAATAAAAATAAAAACAAAAACCCCAAACTTTAACCTACACTAAAGTTGAGTTGGAGCTTATCTTATAATTACTAGTTGGCTAATGTTGTGACAAAATCATATCATTAAAGTTTAGGATAGACCACGAGTCATAATGAAATTCAACTTTGATGGTCTCGAGTAATAAAAATCAATTGATATTTTTTTTGAGAATATAAGAAATAAAATATTTTGGGTCGGAAATAAGGCTCATAGAAGTTTGAAACAGGAATTAATTCTGAATGGAAGCTTGTATTCCTTTAAAAATCAATTAAAATATCAACTTTCTGAACCATGTATGCTTTCCCAATGCAAATATTAATTAAATTTGCAGGATCTTTAATGGTTTCCTAATTATGAAATTTACAAATATATATTAATAAATTTTACAAAAGCACAAGTGGTCTGAAAATCAAATCGCGGAGGATTCACTATTAATTGAGCTCGCCATTAAAATCTCTTTGAATCTTGTATATTTTGAATATGAATACATCTAATTTTTAGACATTTTATTTTTCAAATTTATAGTTATTGAATAAAGACTGGTTGGGATTGAAAGGTTCATTAAAAGGATTATTTTTCAATTGACAATTAAAAAAAAAAAAGAAGAAGAAAAACTCTATTTGATTTTGTGAATTTCTCAAGGAAAGTCTTCGCCCTAATTTTCGCAAACTTTAACAAGAACTGTTGCAAAATTAAAATTAAAATAGAGTTTTCACAGTAAAAAAATGTTAAAATACAAGAACATTAATCCTAAGATAAATATTATATTTACATGTTTAAAAAATGCACATACACGTACCTACATATCATGAATTAGTTTAATCAAAAGGAAAATATAGACAACAAAGTTTTTTTTTATTATATATTAGAGGAGAGAGACAAATATCAATTTTCGACCTTGAACTTGTAACACAAATATTGAATTAGTTTACAACCAATAATAAAATTATTGTGTCACTAACTATATATAGAAATCAAAGTTATATAGAATTAAGAAAATTACAATTTTGTTATGAAATGGAAAAAGGAACTCTCGAAATAATAATAATGAATGAAGTCAGTGTATTGATATGCTAGATTCTGAAAACTCAACAGGTTGAATTTATTGTATAATGAATTGATCGAAACCACCCATGGCAAATTGAAATAACAACTTATTTTGTCTTCAAAAAAATAACAACTTATTTTTCATAATTAAGGAAAAAGCATAATTAAAATTTGGATTATTTAAAAAGGTCATTATATCACGTGGGACCAGTCGTAGCTCACGTGCAGGATTTATAGAGAGCTCAAACAACACACCGTTTCCATTTCTCCTCCACCATGTCCTCCTCCTCCGCCGCCGCGCCGACAAAAATGGCCGCCGTGAAAAAAAAGCTCCGCCTCAACTCCATCGCCGTCGACATTGGCTGCGGCAGTTGCCGGAAGCCCAAATCCATGCTCTCACAGATCTTCCGCCCCAAGCCCAGGCCTAAATCCCCGACTTCCCACTCCGACCGCCGCCTCTTCCAATCGCCGTCGAGTTCCTCCGACAAGAAGCTCACCGACACCGACGTCGCCGACGGCGGGTCATGGCAGATCGGCGGCGTCAGCGTGGCGGTGGAGAAGGATTCCGACGATCCGTACGTGGATTTCCGGCAATCCATGCTACAGATGATTTTGGAGAACGAAATCTACACTCAGGAAGGGCTGCGAGAGCTTCTTAGCTGTTTTCTTCATCTCAATTCGCCGTGTAACCATGGGATTATAATTCGAGCTTTCGCCGAGATCTGGGACGGCGTTTTCTGCGGCAGATCTGCGGCGGTTCCCACGGCGGCGTCTGCTAAACACAGCCGCGCTGTACGGTCACGCGCCTTCTAACCGTCTCGTCATCATTGCGTTTCGCATTTCTTGATCATTTTTAACCTTTTTCTTTTTTTCTTTTTTTTACTTTTTCTGTTTTTATTTTTGTTAATTTTCAAGATAGGTTCATTTTTGGGATCCTATTGGAAAGGAGAGATGAAGATGTAATTATTGTTAATTGTGTTTCTTTTGCTAATTGTCAAACACATGAAGTTGTCTTTTAATTTTAATATTTTCTTCTTTTTCCTTGGCCTATAATTTATTTTTTAATGTATTTATTAGGATTCGATCTTAAGACCAACAACATCAAATTAAATTTAAATTTGACATGTTGACCATCAAACTACAATATTGTTTAGTCCTTTGCCTATAGTTTACTATCTCTTTTTTTTTCTTTTTTTTTAAAGATATTATTTAATTCACTTATGATAGTCTCCTTAAAAATAGTGGGAGAAAAAACAATAATTTATAATAGGCATACATCGGCCAAAAGTTTGATACAAAAAGCTAATAATCGATGATTTCAAAAAAAAAAAAATTAATAATCGAAATACTTACACAAACAACCATTAACCTAGTTAAAAAAGATTCACTTTGAGAATAAAAAAAATTACAAGTTTGATTCATGGTGTTATTTATTTACTAATGAATTTCTTATAACAAAGAAAATATATTTATATAAAAGTTTAGCTAATTTATCTCACGATAATAGTTCTAACGTGTATAAATTGGTTCAAACTTCCAAAAATAAAAAAGATATTATTATTAACAAATTTATGTTTTTTTGAAAGAAATTAGAATAATCATGATCTTTCCCCACGCATAGTAAAAGAATAATAATAATAATAGAAAAGTTAAACAAATTTATTTAGTGAAATATTTGTTATAAATAAGAATTACTTTTAAAATTTGTAAGTTACAAATATTTGGCCCCTAAAAAATTTATATTAGGTCTTTGAATATTTAGATTTCTGTTTATTTGGTCCCTAAATATTAAAATTTGTCAACTTTAAATTTAGTGTCTAATATTTTCTTTCTTATAAAATAATTAACAAGATATAAAATTAAGAATTTAGAATTCTATTTTACGTAAAATTTACTTTTATATTCCAAAACAAATACATGCCTTAAAGTTCAAGACTTGACCTCGTTCTTTAGAACAACTGAGTTACTATTTTTAAAAATTAAGTTTATAAATATATAATTTTCAATATAAATTCAGTACTTTGTTATTTATTTTTACCTATATTTTTTTGAAAAATAAAGTAAACAAACACTTGTTTATTTTTGCAGTTTAACTGACCACTTAAATGTACTTTTAAAAAAAAAAAATTAAAGAAACGGCTAAATCTATTATTAAAAATGATAGAAAATAAATATAAGCTCTAAAATTAAATAATTATCTAATCGAAAAAAAGATGGGATAATTCTTTCCAATATTTTAAATTGGGCTGAATTATAAATTTGTTTGTATTTTTGTTAGATTAAAATTTGTTTTTTTAGTTTAAATTAATATATATAGATTTTCATACAAATAAGCTTGGTTTGTTTACTCTTTAAAAAAATGGTTCAAGTTAAGGAAACCCAATCTAAATTAATTATAAAAAAATGTGTTTAATAATAATGCAACCAACCTATGGTTTTGTCTTTATTTATCATGAAGTTTCACTATTATACTCCATGACAAATGTAAAGCATACAACTTCAACAATAATAGTCAAACTAATTTGTTTACCAAATAATGAAAGATCAATCACCCAAATGACTTAAGGAAATTATAATTTCATTTCAACCACAATCATGTCATCCTAATATCTCTCTTTACTATTGAAAAGTGTTGAATTACTCATTTAAATGCCTAAGTTGCACTATTGGTTATTGAAGAAAAACAAAAGTGCATATGAGTGGGAAAGGTAAAGACAAATTTGAGTGAAGAAGATAAAAGGCTGTGACATGTCAGGCCTTGAGGAATGAATGCTATTCTTGATCTTTTTTTCTTTTTCTTTTTTTCCCTTTTATTTCTTTGTTAGGTGTAAGTATTTTCATGTTTCAATTTGTATGGACAAGTTGTACCTTACTTTTTCAATCATAACATATAGCTTATTGAGTGTTTTTGGTGTTGTTAAGTATGAGCATGCAGGGGTATATAGGCATGAACATTTATTTTGCTTTCTTAGTATTTGAGAGTAAAATAATATAAAACTTATGAATATTAGAATGGCATTTTAAGTGTTTTGTGAGAAAGTGATTTGCTTCAATTTATTTATAAAAATCACTTGAAATTATTGAAATAGAATGCTAAAAATTTGAAATGGGAATAGAAGAAATGGTTTGAACTTTTTTCTCCCTAATCAACCGGTTACTTTGAACCAATTTGGTTTTCGAACCAAACCACTGGTTCACCTAAACTTATTGGTTTTTCAATCCAGTTTTTTGCTCTTCTTGAAAGCCCCTTCCATTTCTTCATTAATTTTTTTTTCATCTTCATGCTCGGCTTTGTTGTGTTACTTAGTAGTACGACTTCTCTACAAATTCTTGTACTACTTTTTAGTATTTTTTATTCGCCCGATTTTTTCCTTGGTTTTATTGTCGATAGTATTCAATTTCATTTGTTGTTGCGCTTGCGTTGAATTGATAAATAATGCTCGTAAGAAGTTACATTCGTTGAAGGGGATGGGCAACTCCCGTTTAGGGGTTACCTTTTTGGTTGCTACTTTGAGAAGGTCCAACCTTCAATCATTGAGATGAACGTCATATTATGCTACGAACATCTATCTTAAGAATTAAAATAATGGACCAAAAAGCTTGCTTTATGTGTAAGGTGGGACTTACCTTTGGTTTAATGCCTTTGTGTGTGATCACAATTCCACTTGTGGAGAAGGACCGTATTTGTCCCTTTGGAAGGATTAGGTTGTAATGGTTACAATTTGTTTATTGAAAATGGCCTTGTTTTTCAAAAAGTAGAATACAAATTTTATTCATATAGTATTTGAAGTTTTGGAGATGTTTGGTTGTTGAATTTATAGAGTATTTGAAATGAGTATTTACTAAATACTTCTCAAAAGACTATATCCAAATGAGTTATGCTAAGTATTTAAAATAATTTCTAATTTTTAATTACTCAGTTTTTAACTATTCAAAATAATTCATTTTTAACTACTCAAAATAGTTTTTTTTTTCTTTTTGAGATTACAACAATTGGGTGTGGGGGACTCAAACCCAAGACCTCTGATCATTAAGCATACATTAGTGTCGCTGAGCAACTGCTCATGTTAGTTCAAAAGAGTTGTTTCAAATCCACATCCATATAAGTTATTGTCTCTAACTCTTCTACAAAAAAAAAATCATATTCAAACAAAATTTAATTACAAGTTTCAATTTATAACTATTCAAAATAATTTTTCATCTTGGTCTTCCGTTCAAAAAGTCTTAAAGATCCACTAAAAAATTATTTTGAAAAAGACTAATATAAGATTATTATTCTACCACTCGATTGGGTTCGTGCAGAGCAAATAATGACCCTGTCCAAACCCAATTTAATTTCTATTTCAAATCAAGATTGGAAAAAAAAAATATAAGCAGACGGGAAAATATCTAAATTTTCTAAATAAATACCATATATAAAAGTATATACGAAAAGATTATAAAATCACAAAGTTACCCAACCAATATATTATTTATTTTTTTAGTACAAATTGGAGGAAATGAGACTAGCAAACCTTACATAAACGACAGCTCTGAAATAATATGAAAGTCAAATATCAATTTTCAGGCTTACATTCGTGACGATAGGAGTTAAAATAAATTAAAATCAAATAAGATAATCAAATGTGTCACCGAACCAATGTATTTAGTCGTAGCGATTGGAACAAGAATAAGAATAATTTCATTGGCATTATGTAAAACCTAATAATGAATAATTAAAATGTTACCCTTCAAAAACATCTCTTCGAATACTATTTGATTTAAAAAAAAAATTGTAAAGATTTGGGACAATGCAGGAATCTATAATTGAAATGATGAGAGGGTAAAATCCAAAACATCACAAAACCCAATCCAACTCAAATTGCAACCAAAATGAAACAAATAGAGGGGGTGTGATAGTGAGAGAAGGTTGCAGAAACATAAATATGAGTAGGAGGAGGCATTGAGTGTTGAAAGAAAGTGATGTCAGTGCAGCAGAGATTTGGCATTGGAAAATGTTGAAATTGAAACCAAATCAGACACACATGACATTGGCTGCATTTAACTCTAATCTGCCTTGGTTGCTCAATGCCAATCACTACTTCACCCCCCTCTCTTCTTCTCATCATTACTTGCATTTGTTTCTCTTTTTCCAACCTCACTCACTCTCTCATCCATTTCTTAATCTCATTACTCTCTAAAAAGTATTTTGGAATCTGGATTAGAGATGTCCCCGAGTCGGGGTGGTGGTCCCCGTCACTCTATCGTTAAATTTTGTGAGAACGAGGTAGGAGGTTTCTTGCAAGAAATTTGTGGAGATCCATTTTATCGCATAGAATTATTCTTGATTTAATTTATTTTGTCTTTTATTCAAATCTCAATTAAATAGTCAAATAGTTAACTTTTAATCTTATTAAAACATATTAATTTTCAACTCGATATTGAATTTGGTAAAATATTTGTACTGTTATGTATTTATATGTTTTAAAACATAAAGGAAGGAATTTTTTCTTCTCACTTGCTTTCTCATTCCTCGTGGGCTTTGTCATCATGAAGAAAATAGACATCTCTATCACACAAGTGAGTTTTGATGATTTCTTTTTGTTATGCAGGAGAAACTTGAAATTGGAAAGTGAAGATATGTAAATATATAAATAAAGTGTAATCTCGTATTGGTTAAATAATAAGTAGATATATTGGGATACAAACAAAGTTGTCATGCATTAATTAGATGATGAAAAGTTTTTGAATATATAAGTGATCGACAACCATCTCCATGAGTTTAAGACTTTTTGGGTGAAACAAAAAATAAAGTCATGAGACATATACCAAAAGTGTTATTATCTCCATTTGTATGAAGTCTTATCATACCAACGAGTATAATGGTTGTAAGGTCTCATCATCCTTCTAATGTTTCATCTTCAACATACTCTTTAAGATGAGGCATTTCTAGATTTACTGTTTTTGAATTGAATCTTAATACTTTTTATGAACCAAGAATACTCTTCTAGATTTCATGGGGTCTAATATTGTATTAGATAATAAAATATATTTCATATATAAATATAAACTAATTGACAATGAAAAGAGTAGTAAACTGAAAGATCACCCACCATATTCAAAAGGCATATTTGAAAGTAAGGTGAGGATCCAATAAATTTATAAGATGCATGAGCTAATTTCAGTCATTGTCAGTAAATCTTATCATCTAACATTTTAATTGAGAAAATTTGGTTAATAACTTTATTTGGTCATGTCTTTATTTAAAATAATGACAAAATTAAATTTAGAATCAATTACAAATAACATGCGTCCATTTTTATTTTTTATTTTTCTCTTGAGACACTTCCAAAATTAATTTGATAAAAGTTAAGTTATATAAAATTCAAGTCATAGTTAAACTAACTTGTAAATCTAAATGGTTAGGTTCAAGACCAATGGTTGAGCCCAAAAGTCAATAAAACCAAAGTTCACATGAAGCCTTCTAGAATTTTGCAAATAGACAATATTTTAAGCATAACAAAAAGATATTTTAAGCATATGAAGACTAGACCCACTCACTCAAAATACGGCTCTGCACTCTTTTTTTAAGTTTTTTCCAAGTTAAAGTATACGTAATTCAGACAGAAAAATCATGAACTTTCTGTAAAGAGTAAACACTCTTCAAGACTTGAAAATTTGTAGACTGCAAGGAATTATTAGAGCTCAACAAGAACAAGCTGTAAAGTTCTCAAGCTAACTCAAACTAGAGAATAAGTAACAAAGCTTTTGAGATAAATCCGATAAATGGTGAGAAAGGTATAAACTTTTTTATTTTTCATTAACATTCTATAAATATTTATAGTAAAATATCTGTTATGAAACGGAAATCAACAATCAATAACGAAAACAAGTAAAATGTGAAAGAAGAAGAGAAGCAGAAATCACACAGCGAGACCCCCGACTACTAATCGTGGGGCATTAGTGCGTTCAAGGCATAATGCAACAAATCTCCACCTTGCCTTGAACTCTCCTTCAGATGCAACAGATTGTACCAGCAGTATACCAGATGTTCCTAATGAAAACCAGATGTGTGCGAAAAACGCATACCAGACACAGATGTATTCCCCAAAAAATTCAGATGAATACCAGATCAGATGTATACCAGGTGTACAAACAAAACTCAGATGTTTTCTTTCTCTGCCTCAGATGGTCCGCTAGGGACCTCAAAGAATCTGAAACATTCAAAGAAGTCCAAGCAATGCCGGAACTTGCCATGCGAATCGCCTTGGTGAACATATCGCCAGGATTATCAAGATGCCCACTTTTAGAACCTTAATCCTTTTCTCATTTCGCAGAAAATGATATCGCACGTCTATGTGCTTCGTTCTTTCATGATGAACCTGATCCTTCGCAAGGCATATAGCACTCAAACTATCGCAGTACACTACTGCACGGTCATGATGCAGACCAAGATCACCGACTAGTCCTTTCAACCAGATTCCCTCCTTAGCAGCTTCTGTCAAAGCCATATACTCTGCCTCAGTTGTAGACAAAGTCACTGTGGACTGCAAAGTAGCCTTCCAACTAACAACAGAACCTCCTAAAGTGAAAACATAACCAGTCATTGATCTTCTCACAACATCTCCAAAGATAGTCCGAGTCGGAATAACCGATTCATCGAGCAGCATCGCGGCTCGTTCCCATAAACAATACCAACATCGGATGTACCTCTAAGGTAGCGAAAAATCCTCTTCACAAACTTGCGGTGTTCTTTCCCGTGTTGGCCCATATACCGATCGACAACACCGACAAATGCGCGAGGTCGGTCTAGTGCAAACCATAGCATACAATAAGCTACCAATCGCACTAGCATAAGGAACACGCGACATGTATTCCTTCTCGACTTGATTGGGGTGCAAATTACGAGGATAACCGAATATTTGCAAAGACTTGGGGTATCTATAGGCTTCGCTGATGACATGCCAAACCTTGACAAAATCTTCTGAATGTAACCCTTCTGTGACAAGCAGAGTTTCTTCTTTTCTCTTTCCCTATAAATCTCCATACCCAAGATTTTCTGAGCAGCACCCATATCTTTCATTTCAAACTCAAGACTCAAAGAGATCTTTCAATCTCTGAATATCGATTTTAGCTTAGCAACTATGAGCATGTCATCTACATACGAGAACAAGATAGATGATCGAACCATCTTTACACTTGTCATGATACACACAACAATCATATGGACTTCATTTGTAACCGAGCTCAATCATATAGTTGTCAAACTTCTTGTACCATCGCCTTGGAGATTGCTTAAGTCCATACAATGACTTCTTCAGTTTGCAAACATAGTCTTCTTTTCCAGACACCAAATCCCTCTGGTTGGGTCATGTAAATCTCCTCATCCAACTCTCCATGCAGAAAAAGCGTCTTCACATCTAGTTGCTCAAGTTCTAAATTCTGATGTGCCACCATAGCTAGTAGCACCCTGATAGAAGTGTGCCTGACTACTGGTGAGAATATCTCATTATAGTCAACACCCTCCCTCTGAGTGAACCCTCTTGCAACTACACGAGCTTTATACTTTAACCCCTCTGTAGGTGATATTCCTTCCTTTTTCTTGAAGACCCACTTGCAAGTCACAATCTTCCTTTCCTTTGGTCGTTTGACTAACTCCCAGGTCTGATTCTTATCCAGAGATTCCATTTCATCACCCATTGCAGCAAGCCACTTGTCTGACTCACTACATGAAACAACATCTTTATAGGTAGACGGTTCATACGTGTCCACCTCTTCAGCGACCTGCAATGCATAAGCAACCATATCCTCGAAACCATATCTGACAGGAGCTCTAACTCCTGTTCTTCTAGCTCTATCAAGAGCTATACTCGGATTTCTAATTTCCATACTAGAAGATTGACCAGGTGATATCGGTTCAGTAGCGATGATCTCTGGATCTGGCTGATCAAGCAAAACCGACTGATCATTAGGCATATCTGGCTCATCTGTAGCATGTTGATCTAATTCTCCACCTTGGTGTTGTAATTCATCTCTGTCTGAACTGAATTCCAGCTCCACCTGTTTATCAACACTGCTCTTGTTCCCTGCAACTGTGGACTGCACAATGGAGTTAAATATAGAATTCTCATCAAAAGTAACATTTCGACTAAGAATAACTTTGTTCTCAGAAGGAGACCATATTCGGTATCCCTTAACTCCAGTTCCATAACCTACAAAAACACCCTTCTTCGCTCTTGGCTCTAACTTGCCTTCACTAACATGGTAGTAAACATTACAGCCAAAAACCTTTAATAAAGAATAATCTGCAGGCTTACCAGACCATACCTCGTATGGTGTTTTACAGTCAATACCTGTATGAGGCCCACGAATGATCAGATAGCACGCTGTATTTACTGCTTCTGCCCAAAATCTTCTAGCTAACCCAGCATTTGAGAGCATGCATCTTGCCCTCTCCAGTAAAGTTCGGTTCATACGTTCTGCAACACCATTCTGTTGAGGTGTGTGTCTGATAGTATGATGTCGAACAATCCCTTCAGTTTTGCAGAATTCATCAAATTCATAATTACAGAACTCAAGACCGTTATCAGTTCGAAATCTCTTGACCTTCTTTCCTGTTTGATTTTCCACTAGAACCTTCCACTGGTCTAAAATTTTTGAAGGCTTCATTTTTGTGCTTCATCATGAAAATCCAAGTCATTCTTGAAAAATCATCAATAATTGACAAAAAATACCTGCTACCTCCAACTGATTCAACTCGAGAAGGACCCCAACAGTCAGCGTGGATATAATCAAGTGTACCCTTGGTACAGTGGACTCCCTTTGGAAACTTGCTACGGTGTTGTTTCCCAAATACACAGTGTTCACAAAACTCCAAGTTCTGCACTTTGTGTCCACATAGAAGATCTTTCTTCGACAGAATCTGCATACCCCTTTCACTCATGTGACCAAGTCTCATGTGCCATAACTTAGTCATGTCCTCTTTCTGAACTACAGCCGATGCCATCAAGAAGAAACCACATCAACGTTGAACTCGCCCGGAAAATACAGCTGCGTTCCACGTTTTGTACCTTTCGAACTACTTTTGAATCCTTGCAAATATACATGACTCCACCTTCACCTCTGAAACTGAAACCCTTGGTGTCGAGGGTACTGAGAGATATTAAGCTCTTTGTCATTGATGGAACATGCCTGACATCATTCAAAGTGTAGAATAACCCGTCGTGCGTTCGTATCCTGATTGAGCCAATCCCAACTACCTTGCAGACTGCACTGTTTGCCATTGACACATTGCCACCATCAATCTGCTCATATGTTGAAAACCACTCTCTGTTCGGACACATGTGATACGGCACACAATCGAGGACCCACACACCTTTAGAGGAGGTGTGATCATTTCTGCCTAGGGCGGATCTTCTTACGAGCCGCCATCAACCATCAACTGCTTTACTGCTTTGCACCTTCCTTTTTATTAGGTTGGTAGTTATTCATGCCGGAGACGATCCACGCTTCCAATGTCCCTTCTTCTTGCAATAAGCACAAGTATCGTTTGCCCTGGAATTATACTTCTTCGAGCCTTTAGAATTTGGGGCAAATTCCTTTGGCTTTTTCTTTCCAGGCTTTTGAGCCTTGTTCCCTGTTGCAAACAGACCAGACGATCCACTTTCTGTTGTACCAGCGACCCTGTGGCGGTCCTCTCTAGTAAGTAGAGCATTCTTTACTTCATCTAAAGACAGTGTATCCTTGCCAGATATAAACGAGTCTACGAAAAACTCATACGATAGCGGCAACGACACCAACAGAATTAAAGCGGCATCTTCATCATCAATCTTAATTTCGATATTACGCAGATCCATTAATATCGTATTTAGTTTATCAAGATGATCTTTCGAAGTGTACCTTCTGGACATACGGAGGTGAATAACCGTTGCTTCAAAAACAACTTCTTGGTCAAAGATTTTGTCATATCTGAGACTCGAGCTTCAACCACAAACCTAAGCCTTAACTTGATCTGCGACTTCAGCGATGACATCGTCGGCAAGACAAAGCATGATAGTTGAATGCGCCTTTTCTTCTAGACTCATCAACTCCTCATCTTCGTCCAGATTCGCATCCTTCCACTTGGCGGTAAGAGGCTTCCACAGACCCTGTTGCTTCAATAGGGCACACGCATCTTAATCGCCATAGACCGAATCGCTCCCTCCTAGTAAACTTCTCGACTTTCACGTTAATGCGGACATCTCCGAAATCGATTATTGATAAATAACAAAGTGCGGAAAATCGAACCCTAGGCTCGATACGCTTTGTTATGAAACGGAAATCAACAATCAATAACGAAAACAAGTAAAATGTGAAAGAAGAAGAGAAGCGAGAAATCACACAAGGATTTACGTGGTTCACCAACGTTGTGTTGGCTAGTCCACGGGCAGAGAGGGAGAAAGAGTTTTATTCAGAGAGGCGAATTACAGAGGTAAAATGTCATAAAAACGGCTAGGGTTTTAATTCGAGCTTATATATGCGCTCTAATTAAAACCTAATTACATAATGCTAATTTACGTTTTTATTGACGGGCGTTGCCCCCAAGACTTCTCCACTCACCATCGGGCGTGAGACCCCGACTACTAATCGTGGGGCATTAGTGCGTTCAAGGCATAATGCAACAATATCAAATCTCAAAAGATCTCCTAATAAATATTATATAATATCCAATAAATATTTTATCAAATTATATAGAATATATAATAATATTCAAATACTAAACCTAACCTATTCTAGAGAATATTCTAATGATATTTATTCCTAATAAGAATATTTTAACGATATTTTATTCCTAATAAAATTTATGCTCGAAAACAAGTAGCAAAGCTCTTTAGAGAAGTCAACCTCAAAATAAACTATAAAGTCTTTGAGATTGTTAGGGACAATAGACATTTACAAACTTCCACATCGATTCTTCTAAAAAAAAAAAAAAAAACTTCCACATTGATATGATATTGTTCGTTTGAATTTCATATCAACGAAAGTGTTATTCTCTCTTTATATATATAAAAAAATTCCTCTTAATCTTGCAATGCGAGACAACTTTTATTTGTCCAATATAAATAGTTCTATACTGAAAAATTGTTACAATCACATAAATTAAATTCTCTCGCCAACCACAATTACATAAACACTCTTCTTAAAAAATTATACTAGTAACTCCCTTTGCCCCACTCAAGATTGAACATGATTCACAACCAAACAATGAAACAATCGCACCACCTACTCATTTATGTTTTTTTAGTTAACAAAATCTTATCTAAATCATGTTACTTTTCTTTCTCAACCATTGAAAAAATAAACATGAAGGTTATGAAATAATCTAAAATAGGTTTGCAATTAATTTTTTTAATTTTATTTTAGAATCTATTAAAAAGATATTTAGAAATGTGATTAAAAAAAAACTTTATAAATTTCTTCAAGAAAAAAAACTTTAGAAAATAATTTATGACGCAATTATAATTTATTAGAGGCATATCCGACGTTCGTACGTACTTCGTTTCTCACACCACTAATGGGCCCACTTTGACTGCGTACAATTATGGGCCCATATGTTAAAGATGGGCCTGTGTTAAGAGAATTATTTTTGTTGGCCCAAAGACGCATTTAAGTCCATCTTCTTTCCCAAGAGAATTGTCAATTGCAGGTGATGTTTATAAAATGGATTGTATCTTTATTCAAAACAAAAAATATATACACACATAATTTATAACTCAATTTATACCATATTACAATCTTACCCTTTGCTTCTATTCTCTTTCATAAATACTTTTAGTATAACCATATTTGGAGTTAGTGGACTCCAACCACAACTTTTAAATTAAAAATTTATATCAATTAGAGCAAAACTTACCTATTGTTGGTAAGTATGGTGTTCATACTTACCAACATATGAACAATATATTTTATCAAAGAAAAAGAGAAATGTTTTTAAATTATAGTTGAATGAGAAAAATTTCAAGAACCCCTACTTTTTGTATATGTGACATCATAGGTGCAACACGAATAATTATTTCTTTAAAGTGGACATTTGTAAGTATTTCTTTTTCTTTAATATTTAATTTATAAAATAATTTTATGTGGTATCCATGATGGTACGTATATAAAATATAAAACTTCTCTATATATTTATGATTTTTTTAATGTCTTCTTCCTAATCTATTTACCCTCTTTGTAATTGTGATTATATATTTGATCCTTAAAAAAAGTAGTAGTGGGAATTGTTAAAAAAATTTAAGAAATGGAAAAAGTCAGCACTAGTAGAATATTGGGTATTGATGGCGGGCGAGACCCGCCATTAATTAAAAACAATGGCGGGCAAGAGCCCGCCATCAATATTGCTGACATTAAAGACAAACGATGGCGGGCACAAAAGGTGGCGGGCAACGCCTGCCACTAATACATTATTATGACAGACGAAAAATGCCTGCCACCAATTCTTTATTATGGCGGGCACTTAATCCCCGCCACCAATACTATTTTATTCTAATTAAAATATTATTTATCAAAACTCTTGCTTCTTCAACCTCATCAATTCCAGGAAGACACGCAAAGATTTGTGCAGTTTCATAATCTCTACCACCACTTCTTCAGTATTTTATGGAGAAATCGACACCTCCATCTCTCAAATTCAATCAAATCTTCAAAACACCCAAAATTAAACAATCATTCAAAGACTTAAAAAAAAACAGAACAACTAAACAAAAAACTTAAATCAACACAAAAAAATAATAAAATCAACAATAACACAAAAAAGAACAAAAATCACCAAAGATCAAGAGAAAACATAGAACCCTAAAGTTCAAATCTTAAAAAATTAGAAGAAAACTACCAAAAAAAATAGCACATAAGATATGTCAAGTATGGATGGGTACGATAAATAAAGAAAATGAACCTTACAAGTTTGGCTTCTTTATACTCTTGAATTACTTCATCTTCATCAAAGAGCTATTCTAAGACCAAAACAATCTCCCCTGCAACAAGATGAAGATAATATCCAAGTTCTCGAACTTCAATTTCCTTCCTATGATACGACTTTTGGAAGAAAGAAAATGAAATTGAAATAAATCACAATACACAATCCACACTACAATAATGATGAATGCTTTACAACTACAACAACAAAAACAATAAAAAACGTATGAATGAAGATGAAACGAAAGATCACTCACAAGCGACATTGTGTACAATGGTTATTTTTCGAAGATAGTTTGTCGAAGAAAGGAGAAGTAAAAAAGAAGAGGGTTCATGTTTAAAGAGAAGAAAGAGAAGCGGGAAGAGGTGAAAGAGAAGCGGGAAATTTTGGTTAAAAAAGTCATTAACAAAAGATGGCGGACATATTACAGCCCGCCACCAAAAGTAATTGATGGAGGGCATATTTGCCCGCCATCGTTAACAATTAATGGCGTTCAATGCCCGCCACCAAAAGTCCGACTTTTTAAAAAAACATCAACCCGCCATCTTTTCATCCGTGTTTTTTTTTCAATCTTTTTAGTCCGCCATCTATTCTTGTAATTGTAGTAGTGCAGGTTACAAACTAAATGACTACAAAAAAATCTTCATAATAGTCTAGTAGTTGAGGGAGCTCCAAAAAATTTAAAATGTTTGGTTTAATTTACGGTGATGACTAACATAAAAATTAATGTTTTATAAATTTTATTGACATAGAGAGGCGATCTAAAAAAGGACAAAATTTATATCCAAAATAATTAATGCCATTTCATTAGGTATAACCGAGATGGTTTTGTACTTTTTAAAAATAACTATTCAACATAATGCAAGTCCAACATTATTTAATTTAAAATTTGAAAAGGAAGAAAAATGAGAGGGTAGAGAGGATTCAAAAGATGGAGGGAAAGAGAGAGGAGCATTAAATGCAAAACAAAAACAACAATGAGAGTTGGAAAATGTAAGAACACACAAACACACAACACAGGCTTCTAGGGTGTTTGGTCACAATCCCTTCACTTAATTCCAAAAAAAACATGACCAATAATAATAATAATATTAATTTGTTGTTGGGAAAATGGGAGGGATTATATTCAGCTTATTCCTTGATGGGTTGGTCTTTCTCTTCCTCCACACTACTAAAGTTTCACATGCCCCTAATCAATTTTTTTTCAATTAATATTTTATTTGTGGGTAGAAACTCCAATAGTGGTTTATAATTACAATAATAATGTACTATACACTAAAACATGAATACTGTCATGTTTGTATAGTCTTTTTTTCAATAAAAAAAATGCACACATTCTGAAGTTAGTGGCATTGTCAACATTATACACTGACTTTCAAAAATGTCCGAGTGAAGGAAAAGATTATGAATTCAATCTATAATGTTCATTTACTTAAAAATTGGATTTCCTGTATTTTTTTTTTATATACAATAAATGCATTAAAATCAGATGATTTTTTCTTTAGAAAGAGAAGAGCGCATAAATTATTCGGGTTGAACGTTTATAAATATCAAAAAAGTTTTTCAAAAAAAAAAAAAAAATCAGAAAAAGTTTGTGACATATATGGTTGTCATGTTGATTTTGTGACATATATGGTTGTCATGTTCATTACTTTAAATGTTTTGAAGATTAAGTAAGGGATGTCCATGGTCTTAGTTGAATTGGATTAGGGAAACTTTTTAGATTAATCTAAATTTTTGAGTTCGTCAATCTGTCAATCCATCTAGTTAGATGTATTATTGCAATTCAATCCATATATATTTTTTAATTATTTTGAGTTGAGTTATCGAATTGTATTTATCTTATCTTTTCTTTTCATGACACCGTTCATAGTCCATAAATATGTAAAAAAAATGCATGATATTAAACTTAAATCTAAGTTGTTTTCCTCATTAGTACATGTTCCCTACTAATATGTTATAAATATAAGAATCAATCAAATCTTAATTAAATTATAAAATTAGAACTCAATCCAACTCAACTATCGACAAGTTAAGGTCCCGTTTGACAATCATTTTATTTTTTGTTTATGAAATTTAAGCTTATTTCTATCCAAATTTTCTACCATGTGCTCTTTCTTTGCTACAATGTATCCATCTTTTCTTAAGAAAGTAGGAGAATACTAACCAAATTTCAAAAACATAAACAAGTTTTTGGAAGCTAATTTTTTTGTTTACAAATTTTGGTTTTGTTTATTAAAATATAGATAAGATGTAGATATCCAAATAAGAAAAAATGTATAGTTAGGTAGTTATTGTAAGCTTAAATTTCATAAACAAAAAACGAAAAATAAAATGGTTATCAAACGGGGCCTAAATTGTCAGTTTTTTGTACACCCAAATAAAAATAATTGAGTGAATTTGACCAAAACCATGGTTGATTACAAGGGCTAGACATTTTTATTGTAAAATGTTAATAAACTTGATATTACGGTTGATTTTTCTTAAAAGACCGTCCCTAACAATTATTTAAAAAGCTGTAACACAATCTCAAACTAAATATTGGTCGACTAAGAATTAATTAGTGATTAAATTAGTGTATTGTGTCTTGTCTTTCTTCGATCTATGATCATTTTTTTCTTTAAAATATGGATGGAAAGTATATATTACATTTATGTATGGTGTTAAATTTATCACGTATGATATGGTTTGTATAATGATTTCTAATTACTAAATCTTAAATTTGTTTTTTTTAAAAAAAACTTAAATTAAAATCCCACGTAGACAAAATTGGACGTATCTTATCCATTTCTCTCTGTGTGTCTAAAATATGATTTTATTTCGAAGTGTGGATTTTGAATATTGATTGAGAATCAAACCCAACATTATTAACCTGTTTTTTAGTGAACATTGCCTTATGAGATTATAAAATTATATAATTAGAAACCCTTACATGGACTTGTGAAAACTTGTGGAAGAGGAAAACATGGACATAAATTTCAGGACTTTTTTTCTTTGTTTCTTTTAGGCTTATTATCAACCTCCAACAACTACTCTCTAACTAGTATTAATTAATTGATATGTAAAAAAAATAAAAGAAAAAAAACCCTCCTTTTATACTTAGTAACCTCCCAAATAACTTTTTGTTTGTTTATTATTTTTTTTTTAGTACAAAGTGGGGAAAAGAGATCAACAAACCCTACATAGAGAGCACAAATACTCTCAAATAATTTGAGAGCCAAATACCGATTTTCGGGCTCGAGTTCGTGGAATTGAAATAAATTAACACCCGACAAGATAACCAACTGCACTACTGACCCTCGGTACTTTTTTATTTATTTAAACCAACATGAATTTGAATTTATTTATATAACTCAATTGGTTAAGATATATATTATCTACATTTAAATTCTCATAAATTTAGAAGGTATATGTCATATTTAAGGAGCATTTAGATTGAGAATTTACTCACTTCTCTTTAAAAAATGACATCTATTTTTTTTTTTTGTAATCATCCAAAGTAATTCCTCATTTTTAAACACTCATTTAAAAAAAATTGATTTTTTTTTTCTTTTTACATCCTGCTGTTGTTTTTTTAGGAGTGTGCACAAAAAAGACAAAAAAAAAAAAAAAAAAAAGAAAAAGAAAAAGGACAACAGTAATTTTTTATTGTATATATCATATTACAACTCTTCTTGGTATGCAAATTGAAAACTACACTCTTAAAAGTTAGTATTCACGTCAACAACTTTCAATTTTATATACCAAGAAGAATTATCATATGATACATAATTGAGAATTAAGAGATTTTAAATGAGTTTCATACTCTCAAATATTTGTTCAACTACAACAAACAAAAAAAAACCAAAAAATTGCAATTTTTATTACACTCTTTTGACTCATAAATTCAAATTTAACATATTTTGAAGACTAACTTTAACTTTTTTTTTAGAAGAATACTAACCTTAACTCTAATAACATGATATATAATTTAATAACTAAAAAAATTGTTCGTTTAAATCATTCCCAAAATCTTGTTGGTTTTTTTTAATAAAAAGAAAATTTACTTTGAAGACTAAATTATATTACAAAATTGTTTAGGAATAAAATAATAATCATCTTTAAAATACTCTAAAAAGGACAAACCAACCAATCAAAACCTTGTCTTGAATTTACTAAAATCCAGCCATAATCAATCAAGTAAATTTTTTTTAAAACCCTCAATTAATAACTATAACATTAATGCACTTGACATTTAATGTCACTTATTATTACTTCTTTATTTAAAAAGAATAAATTAGGAAAATGAATAGTTTTTTATTGCATATGGATGGTCAAGTTGAATGCATACATATATATATATAGTCATTTTGACTACTATAATTAATATGATTTGCAATTAATAAAATGTTGCACATGGGGAAGTTCAGGAACCTAGAAAAAATGCACAGCTTATGATTATTTGACACTAACATATTGTTATAAATAATTAATATTAAGCATGAATCATGGTGTTAAATATCAAATTTGCAGTTTAAAATTTCAATGTGGCACAGGGATTAGAAGCTTCGCCCCTAACCCTAAATCACCCATATTGAAAGCCCTTTAAAATAACAATGTTAATTTTTCTGGATTAAATATATTATTTTTCCCTCTTATTTTCAACTTTTGCCTTATTATAAAACTTCAATCAATTTCGAAAAATAAAAATAAACTTCATTTTCAAATTAAAAAAAAGAAAAGAAATAGACATGTGAATATATTAATGGTTCCAAGCTGAAAAAGTAAAAGAAGTATTATAACTTATATAAAAAATGTAGGTTACTCATATCGTTATGAATTAATTTTGAAATAGAACTCTCTTAGTATAATTATTTTTTTCTTTTTTCTTAGTATAAATTGAGAGAGGGAAATCACAAATCCTATATAGAGAATTACTCTCAAATAATTGAGAGCTAAACACCAATTTTTAAGATCGAACATATGATTATAATGTTGAACTAAATGACCACTGAACCCTTTTTCTAGTATAATTATCTATAATTTTAATAAGAAATACTAATTACTTCTCAAGTGTTATAATATAAAATTATTTAGTTGTTAGAATGGTTTTGATTAATAGACCTTTTTCTTTATATCTGTGACATGGTACTTCCATATTTTCATGAGACAATTCATAAGAGAAAATAACTATGCAAGAAAGACTATAAATTTTATACTATCTCTTCAAAATTATTTCTAAAATTTGTGAGGACTATAACGTTAACTTCAATTATGACCAAATAAACAAGTAAAAATGTCATTGGCCATTTCGATTAATCTATCAATTACTAGGTCATATATGATGTTATTGATTTTTCTTTTTTAATAATGTCCTTTATTAAATTAATAGTAAATGATTGATATTTATTTCGATCATGAAGTGGGAAAAAAATCATTTGCTCAAAATCATATCATGGAACATAATTCGAAATTCAAACCCTCATAGTTATTAATTTAAAATTTATCTTTAAGTTTCTCATGCAATTTTCAAAAAATAATAAAATAAAATGATAATAATAATAAAATATTTATGGGGAAAAAGATAGGGACTTTTTTTTTTCCTTTTTCTTTTTTTGAAACAAAGATAGGGACTTTCTTATCGTACATTAAGAATAATTCCTGAAATTTGTTTTTTCTATCAACATGTAGCAATTTTACCCACCCCCCAATATCCTCAAATTCCTTTTGAAAAAAAAAATTAATATTTTCGTTTAAGTTTCAAATGTCTTATTTATAACTAAAAAAATTATTTTTTTCATTTTTCATTTTTCGTTTCAAATTTATATTATTTGTCGCCAATTACAAAATCTGAAATCTGAACGCAAGGTTCAAATCAAAACTATGGATTTTTGTTCTATCGTATGCATGGGACCCTTTTATTTATAAATCTTTGTCATCTTAATTATAGTTTCTTTTTTTTTTTTTGGTTGAGAAATAATCTACTTTTATCTTTATTCATCTTTCATTTTCTTTTATCTCATTTTTCAAGTGTTTGCTCCCGATAGTTTATTAAAACAACTAATTGACACTATATTTGATTATTTAAATAATTCATAAAATATTAACTTTTGGTAGTGATTATGGTTTTTTATACCAAATTTGAAGGTCCAATACCAACGGTAAATTTGTATTGATATATTTCTATTATAAAGTAAATTCTCACATCATGAAGTACTTTTACTATTTTTTTTATATAAATTATTATTCTTTTCTAAACATTATTAAAACATAGTTGTTGCATATTTAAAGCTCTATTTAAATTATATAATTTCTAATAGTCGTCCAAAAGTATTAAAGGACTATGATTACTTCATACAAATAATGAATCCTGCATTTGTACTAAACTCGTGTGAAATTTAATTTTACTCCCGTTTGATTTTTTGTTTTTTTTATTTTTTAAATTTAAGTTCATTTTTAGTCATTCCTTAAAAAAAGTATGTGAATGCTAACCAAATTTTAAAAATAAAAATAAAATTTTTGTAACTATTTTTTTTTCCAAATTTTTATTTGATTTCTTAAAATATAGGTGGGATATAACTGTCAAAGTAAGAAAAACTTTTGATAAAATAATTGTTATAGACTTAAATTTCAAAAATAAAAAACAAAATAGTTATAAAATGGAGTGTAAATATTTTAATTCACCTTTTCATTTTGGTTCTTTTAGTATTTAAAATCTTAATTTTAATTTAACTTTTTATAGGAGCCTTTATATTTAATTTAATTACTTAGGTTTACACAAAATAATATATAAACATATGTAATGGTATCATAGTATGAACAAAATATATTATTTCATAACAATTAAATGATAAAATTTACACTCTAAAAAAATGATCAAATTTACTAACCATAATTAAACTTAAAAAAAAAACTAACAAATATATCTCATGATAATTAAGAATTTCAAACCCCTTCAATCCAAATATATTTGAATTCAAAAAAATGAAAATTTAAAGAATGATCAAATTCAAAATTTTTAAATTTTAACTATAAAAAATTGTTAATATAAATTAATTAGCACAACTATATAAAATTATAATTTCATCTGACAAAAAATGAACTATTTATAAATATTAAAATACAATATAGAAATGAAGATTATGCCAAAGAGTCTGCAGAAACTGCAAAAATTGAAAACGACCTTCCAATTTCAAAAATCAATGGCTAGGATTTTTCATTGCTCCATGACTTCAAAGCTCCTGTCCCTCCGATTCTCCACGTGTAAGGAATCCTATGGTTCCTTAATTACTCCGACTTTATTATATGATGAGACGTGTTACAGCGGATCAACTACCTCACTTTAAAGTTAATGAAATTTAATAATGAGCAAGAGTTGGTCCTTTTTATAGATTTGTTGGTATCAGATTGCATTAATAACAGAATGCCGTTAAAGCAAAATATCAATTTTATGAAAAAAATTAAAAATCAATAATTGAGCCTAATTTGTTTGACCTAATTTTACTCAATCACTAATAAAATATTTCTTTTGTAAGTAAAGTTCCCGTAGATTTTAATTATTTACACTAAAAAACTTAACATTCGAACAAAAACTTAACATTTTAATTAAGAGACTATATGAAACCGTGAGAACTATGTTCATTTTAACCAAATTTGGCACTCTAATTGTTGTTAGAATTAAAAAAATACTAAACTTATCTATCATATTTTATTTTGTATGAGAATATTCAAATGAGAGCCAACATTTTTTAAACTAAGTTTCATAAATACATACCATGAGTAGCGGATTGATGTACAATTTTAAATCAAAGAATTGAATATGCATACTTGTTCTTAAAATATGTGTACCTAATTTATCAAGGTTTCTTTTATCAATTTCTTTTGTAACAACTTAGTGCAAATTTAACATAACTTATAATCCAAGCTATTAATTTTGAATAATTGTACCAAATTTATTCAATTCAAAATTTGCTTCCCCATTTATTATAAACAGTGGTTATCTAAATCTGCGTGCCTCTTTATCCAAACATACGTGTCTGTTTATCTAAATTTTATATTTATTTAATCAGTCCCTCAAACTTTGATTATCATAACTTAGCCCTCAAATACTACTTCTTGTACTCTAAACACACCCTAATGGTGTCCAATGAGCGAAAAAAAATTTGCAAACACACACCAAAGATATCCATATATTTTCCTAGATAAATTTAGGATTATACTAAAATTATCCAACCACTAGAAATGGACGAAATGGCCAACTAAAATAAAATTCTAATGATTTAATAAGAATCTAACTTTTCCTTGAATAAAAAAAAAATGATATAGAAAGGTTGATAATATATTTCACATTTTTTTCACAAAACAATAGGAAACATGTAAATACAAACATAGTTTAGATTGTATTCTCTAATTACCTCATCAATAATAACACTAAAACATTTAGGGGGGGGAAAAATCAAGAGAAGACATGATGACGATGTTCATCTAATGAAGTGATTTCCTCAATCTCCATGGATGAGGAAGAAGAACGAGAAGAAACTGAGAATGGAGAGATTTCAAATTTCTGAGAAATTTCAGAAGAAGAAGAAGAAGAAATTGAAAGAGTGGCCAACAAATCCACAAAAGCTGCAAGAATAAATCCATGGTTATTCCTTCCATTAACTCTCAAATACCAATTCAAAAGCTCTTCCAATTTCTCCCAATCCTTCATCCCAAACGCCTCCACCATTTCCCCCATCGATTTCCTAAAATCCCAAAACGGGTCATCGGAATCCACCGCCAGAACCGTCGTCCCCTGCTGCAACGGCGCCGACACGGCGGCGGTCTTCTCCTCTTTCAGAATCGAGCTTGATTTCCCGGTCGGCTCGAACCGGAGTCTCTCGGTCGCCCGGAGGCCGCGAATCATTCTCTCGATTGGGTCGCCGCCGGAGAAGTCCGACGCCGTGGAGAGGCTGCCGGAGGAGTCAGAGGATAGCGTGAAGGAGTCGGAGGAATCGGTTGCTGCGGCGGCGGCGACGGTGCTGGTTCGGAAAGAGAGGGTTCTGGGCTGCCGACATGACGGCCAGGGCCAGGACGACTTGTCGTCTGCGGTGGATTTGAAGAATGATGGCAGCTTCTTCATTGTTGGTTTTTTTTTTTTTTTTTTGAAAATGGATTTCAAATTTGTTTTTGGAGGTTCAAAATTTGAGCTGTGGATGAGACATTAATGGCGGCTGAGTGAGTGATTTTAAGGAGGCAAATGAAAAGTGGAGGAGGAGGGTGAGAAATATAAAGGATCCCTATTTATGTTTTTATTATTATTATTTAAAAAAAAAAAAATAACAACTATATTGAGCTTTTAACGGGTACTTATTGGATTAGAAAAATACTTATAATTACCGGTACCTGGTAAAAATTAACCACAATTTATGAGGTATAAGAACTCCATTAAAGAATATATAAAATAAAGATCTTGACTAATGGGAGATAAATTATCCTCCACAAATAAGTTACAACTTTATATTAGGTGGTTACTCGTAAGTATCCAAGTATAAATTATTGGATTATTTTTTCATTAATTAAATTGAAGTGTAAATAAATAAATTACATTAATGTGTACCCATTAGCTAGAGATCATGAGCTCGAGTTCTTCACGCCCAAATGGTGTAGTACTCAAAAAAAAAAAAAATCATTTTACTTCTTTGTATCTTTTAATTTTTAAAAAAATTAACTTTCTAATTTTGTAGTTGATATAGTTTTAATTTGGCCCATAAATTTTTAAATTGAACATTTTTATATTTGACGATACTCACTTCTCATAAATTAAAAGTGAGTATTATTAAACTAAAAATGTTTAATTTAGAAATTTGGGAACCGAATTAAAGCTAAAGTATTGAATGATTAAATAGGTATTTTTTTTTTCTTTAATTTAACGCCAATGGTTAGATTGTTAAATGAAGCAAAATTCGATTAATATATATATAATTTAGTAACTACTAAATTACATGTTCGAATTATTTTTCCTAAATATTATTAAATAAAAAATTATTGTGTAACAAGTGAGATGATTGAATTTTTGAATTCTTTTTTGTAACTTTTAATTTAACAGTTAACTCGGTCATATTCAAACTCATCATCTTTTTATTCATATTTATAATATTGAGCTTTTGTAATATATATATAGAATTATTTTCCCTAAATATTATTAAATACAAAATTATTGTGTAATAGGTGAGATGATTGGATTTTTGAATTCTTTTTTGTAACTATTAATTTAACAATAACTCAGTCATATTCAAACCCATCATCTTTTCATTCATATTTATAATATTGAGATTTTGTAATATATATATATATTTTGGTAATAAGCATAATTTTATGTCGATTGTGCCTCCTATTTTGTTTTTTTTTTTTTTGTTTATTTTTTTAGAAATAAATTAACATTATAGTTAAATTGGTAGACATGTGGCATTTGAGGCGTCGTTTTTTCCCTTCTTTTGATGCCTTGCGCTTATTTATAAAACAAGCACTAAAAATTAATAAGATATACACCATACAAGCAAAACAATATAAGTAAATATCAAAGTAATGTAATACGACAAATATACTAGGTTTACATGTATGCGTACAGGCACAAAAGTACAACCAAGAACACTCTTAGAAGAGTATTTGTATTCATCTATTTAATTCGTGTGCATAACATCAAATTAAATAAATATGCCCAATTATACCTAACATGTGAAACAGATATATGGACTATTGGAATAAATATACCATAATATATCCAATAATATGAAATAAAATATAACTATTCATTTCAAATCAATCAAATTAACTCATTTTTAATTATTACTTTTTTAACTACTCATTTTAAATCTACATTTAAATAAGACTTTGACTCAAACTCTTCTACACAAAAATACATCAAAGCAAGTTTTTTATTATAACTCTCAATTTTTAATATTTGATTACGTGGATTCCTTTTATTTTTGTTTAAAGAAGACAAAATAATGTTACTTTTGAGCTGACCAATCTTAGATCACGTTCTAATTTCATTTTATATTAATTGAATAATTATTTGAGCTTAAGAAATATACACACGAGTCAAAAGAAAAATTTCTAAAGAAAAAGAAAAAGAAAAAAAAAGAGAGATAGAAAAATAAGGAAAAAATTGCTTTAATGCTATTGACCGAGTAACAATGAGCTTATAGATTCGAATTTTCTTCCGAAATGTCATCAAACAATATGTTACCAATAATTATGAAAAATCTTTGATTTCTTTTTCTAAAATTTTTTATTTTAGTTTGTTTAGATTAATAATTAATTTTTTTTTTTAAAATCAAACTAGCAATTTTGGGATATACACATTGTTGGAATAGAAATTTCGACGAATCAGAACTCGCCACGTCATTATTTAGAATTAATGATAAGGCATATATTTTTATTTAGGGACCAATTATGAAATGATATATTGTGCCCTAAATTAAAATATGGCAAACGAAAATGTGCCACGTTTCAGTGTTATGATCATTTGATTGCATACCAATAAACGTAATCAAATCCATATATGATCAATCTCGATCGAATGATAATTTGGGCTTGATATTAGGCTCAAAACACCTTAGTCCTTGAAGACATTTGGGCCCAAAGCATGCTTGTTGGCCCAAACCCAATTCAAAAGGCATTTGGGCTCAAAGCCCGTCCATTGGCCCAAACCCACTCTTTGGCCCAAGCCCATTTGAGGCCTATAGGAAACTCTATAAATAGAGACTTCCTTCTTCATTTGAGGGGGTCCAGAATTGAGAAAAGGCATTGAAGCTTCCTGAAGAAGAGACTCAACACTTTACTGCATTCCTGAAGATTGGAGTTTTCGATAACTCCTACAATTAAAGCTACGCAAGAATTCCTGAAAACTGAAACCATACAACGTTTCTCAAAGACTTGAAGCTCCTACAAATCTTGAAGATTGAAGTGTTGAAACGATTCCAAGGTTGAAGCTGCTAGAATTGCTTGAAATCTGAAGCTGTGAAAATCCTTGTATTTGTGAGAGAAGAATCAAAGGAACATAGACTAGAGTTGTAATCCACTATATTCCATACAAATCAATATAAATTCTCAAGTTCATCAAACGAATTAAATTTCTCCGGAAATCTCGTCGAACAAATTGGCACGCCCAATGGGACCAACTCTACCTTTCATCTCTTTTCTCATTCAAACCAATTCAAGGAATCATGACACACAAAAAAAAACATTTCAACAATTCCAAGCAACACCTACTTGGGACCTATCACCCGCAATCGCTCTAAAGAAATCCAACAAATGGAAAAAGAGTCGGCTTCTTTCCTTGCAGCAAAAATATGGGCTCATTTAGAAGGAAATAAGGGAAGTGAAATTTCCATGCAAGAAAATCCCTATTTGATCAATCCATCTCATCATCTGAACAATCAAAGGATGCAGCTACTCCTGATATTATGTCTGTGATGATGGCTGATGCAGATACGTCAGGCGATGAGAGAATAGCGGAGCTTGAAAGGAAAGTGGAGATGTTGCTGAAAACAGTTGAGGATAAAGAGTTTGAAATCACTTCTCTAAAGCATTACCTTGAGACTCGAGATGCTGCCGAATCTAGTCAAACGCATGTTGTAAAGACTAATGGAAAAGGGAAGACTCTTATGCAAGAAGTTCAACCCCAACACTCAACTTCTATCGCTTCGTTATCCGTCCAACAACTTAATGATATGATCACAAACACCATTAGAGCTCAATATGGCGGGTCTCCTCAAAGTTATCTCACATATTCCAAACCGTATACCAAAAGAATTGACAACTTAAGAATGCCAATCGGGTATCAACCTCCAAAATTTCAAAGAATTTGATGGAAAAGGAAACCCGAAGCAACATGTTGCTCATTTCGTCGAGACACAATGAAAATGCTTTGGGACACGTGGTGATCTCCTTGTGAAGCAATTTGTTCGGACCCTTAAAGGGAACGCTTTGATTGGTACACTCGACATAGAGCACGAAACTATTGACAATTGGGACCAATTTGAAAGAGAGTTTCTAAATCGCTTTTATAGCACAAGAAGAACTGTAAGTATGACTGAGCTTACAAACACGAGACAACGGAAAGGCGAACTTGCCATTGACTATATTAATCGTTGGAGAGCTTTGAGTCTCGATTGCAAAGATCGTTTGACTGAACTGTCTGCTGTGGATATGTGCACCCAAGGTATGCATTGGGAACTTCTTTACATCTTACAAGGCATAAAACCTCGTACATTTGAGGAACTAGCAACACGCGCCCACGATATGGAGTTGAGCATTGCTTTGCTAGGGAAATAAAACCTTTCATTCCCGGAGGTAAAGAAAGAAAAGAAAGAAGTGAAGAGCTCAAAAGATATCCAAACTTGCTACTAGGAGTCCATGGTTGTCAATCACGAACCCTCTTAAGTTCACCCCAGAAAGAAAAGGGAAAGAAGATAGAGAAGCGCCAAGATGAAAATGAGAAGCGTCGCTTAACTCTTAAAGAGAGGCAAGAGAAGGTTTACCCTTTCCTGCATTCCGATATTGCTGATATGTTTGAGCAGTTGTTGGAAAATCGATTGATTGTACTTCCCAGATGTAAAAGACACGAGGAAATAGGAAAAGTTAATGACCCTAATTACTGTAAGTATCATAGGGTCCTCGGTCATCCAATAGAGAAGTGCTTTGTATTGAAAGAGAAAATCCTTAAGCTCGCTCAGGAAAAGAAGATTGAACTAGAGCTCGATGAGATAGTTCAAACAAACCATGCTGCTGTAATAAGTCCTTCAAATGTACAATCACTTGTGGGCATTATGTTTATTGCAGAACCATTGTCAATAAGAATTTTGTTAATGCCCAAGACAACTTTGAAGTATCTCGGCATCCCAATGCAGGAACTATCAAACAGTAAATTGATGATTCAAGGTTTTAATCAGGGTAAACAAATGAAATGATCGGAATGATTCGTCTAGAGCTCATTATTGATGATTTAAAGGCGAATACAATATTCCATGTTATAGATTCTAATACTACTTATAAAGTATTATTGGGTCGCCCTTGGATACATGAGAATGGGGTGATAAGTTCCACCTTGCACTAGTGCTTCAAATATTACAAGGACGGTGTTAAGAAAGTTGTTGCAGATGTTAATCCTTTTTCAGAAGCCGAGTCTCATTTTGCAGACGCAAAGTTTTATATGAGAACTGACAGCATGAGAGAGGCATTACCAACAGAAATTCCTTTGATCAGAGGCACGAATAAGCAAAAACAACCAGAAATCAAAGCTAGAGAAGATAGCGGTAAAGAAAAAACTCAAATCCCCGAAAGTAAGACAACTAATCATGGATCAAAATGCGAGTTGCTAAAAAGTAGAAATGAGCCAATTCTTGAGGCGATGAAGTCAAATCCTCCTGTTTTGCGTTATGTTCCTCTATCTCAACGAAAAAAAGGTGAGTCGCCATTCAAAGAATGCTCAAATAACCTGAAGATTGGTGACATTGAGATATTGAGAGAGAATTTTGTTGCTCCTCTTACAAAAATAACAAAGCAAGAAGCCGACAATGATAGAGTAAAGTCAAATTTGCCTCATAAACGAACTAAGGAAGGATTCGACCCAAATGCTTACAAGCTATTGGAAAAGGCGGGTTATGATTTTACAACTCATACTGAGTTTAAAAGTGTTAAAATATTTGACGAAATAGGTGACTTGTCTGCAACTCAGAAGTTCCTTAAAAAAGAAGGTTATATTGTACCCAAGTCTAAGGCGGGGCTTGGATATAAATCTTCAGAGCCACTCCGTATCATAAGAAAGGGGAAAGAAAAATCTGTTGATACACTCCATATCACGGTCGAAGAAATAGATGGTTCTGAAGACGTCAAAGAAAATGTAGAGCGTAGAGCTTCTGCTTTTGATCGCTTGGGGCTTGGAGTCACACGACCTTCAGCTTTTAGTAGACTAAGTGTTATCAATACTAACAGTGGAAGTTTACATGCAACTTCGAGGTCAACACGATCTTCACCTTTCAAAGGCTAAGCATAACGCCAGTAGAAGTAATACACATTAGCCTCAACAAATACGAGTGTCGGCTTTCCAGAGATTGAGCATATCTATGAAAAGAAGGAACAACCTCTTGTCATTGTGAAGGTTTCAATGAGACAGTGAGGAGAAATACGCGATCACGGTTCCCTCTCGAATGAAGAGGAAAATGTTTGTTTCGTAAATACAGATGGCTCATTAAAGGTGAAGCGACATGATATTATCATCACAAAGCCGACGGAGGAAGAATCGAACAAGGAAGAAGATATGACTTATGTTTATCATATTATCAGAGAGGAAGTTACAGAAGATGAAATGACCGAGAAAGATGTTGAAGAGGCGCCAATGACCTTTGAGGATGGTAGTCAATCGACAATAGACGAACTAAAAGAGGTTAATCTTGGCACGAAAGACGAGCCACGCCCTACTTTTATAAGTGCATCCCTTACGGAGTGAAGAAGGTGATTATATGAGTCTTCTCACTCAATATAAAGATGTATTTGCGTGGTCGTATAAAGAAATGCCAAGATTGGATCCAAAAGTAGCGATTCATCGACTTGCAATTAAAGAAGGGTATCACCGTCGCTGCAGCGCACTCAACGACGTTTTTCGTCCGAACTCATCCTCGGATCGAAATTGAAGTCAATAAGCTAATAGAGGCGTGGATTCATTCGTGAAGTTAAATATCCGACATGGATTGCAAACATTGTCCCAGTCAGAAAGAAAAATGGCCAACTTCGCATTTGCGTCGATTTTCGTGATTTGAACAATGCGTGCCCAAAAGATGATTTTCCACTTCCCATCACAGAAATCATGGTAGATGCCACCATGGGTCACGAGATCCTATCATTTATGGATGGATCGTCGGGATATAACCAAATTCGAATGGCTCTTGAAGATGAAGAGAAGACCGCATTTCGAACTCCAAAGGGTATATATTGTTATAAAGTTATGCCTTTCGGTTTAAAAAATGCTTGGCCACTTACCAACGTGCAATGCAAAGGATATTCGATGATATGTTGCATAAGCATGTCGAATGTTATGTTGACGACCTAGTGGTCAAGTCCAAAATTCGACATGACCATCTAGAAGAACTGAAACTAGTATTTGATCGTTTGAGAAAATATCAATTAAGAATGAATCCACTCAAATGTGCATTCGGAGTGACCTCAGGAAAATTCCTTGGTTTTGTAGTGAAGCATCAAGGGATCGAGATTGATCAATCTAAAATCGATGCCATTCAAAAGATGCCAAGCCCAAGAAACTTGCATGAGCTGAGAAGTCTCCAAGGTCATTTAGCCTATATTAGAAGATTCATATCCAACTTTGGCGGTCGATGCCAGCCGTTCCAAAGATTGATGAGGAAGAATGAAATTTTTGAATGGGATCAAGCTTGCCAGAATGCATTAGAAAGCATAAAGAAATACTTGCTCAACCCTCCTGTTCTAGGTGCCCCTATAACAGGAAAGCCAGTTATTCTATACATTGCTGCGCAGGAACGATCTATTGGAGCACTTTTAGCACAAGTCAGAGAAAATAACAAGGAGCAAGCTCTCTACTATTTAAGTAGAACCTTAGTGGGGGCAGAGCTAAATTATTCTCCCATCGAGAAAATGTGTCTTGCTTTATTCTTTGCTATTGATAAGCTAAGACATTATATGCAAGCATTCACCATACATTTGGTGGCAAGAGCTGATCCGATCAAATACATCCTATCTAGGCCAGTCATTTCAGGACGCCTTGCAAAATGGGCAGTTATACTTCAACAAGATGCGATCTTATTTATATACCCCAAAGGGCGATCAAAGGACAAACACTTGCGACTTCTTAGTGATCATCCAGTTCCGACAGATTGGAAATTATGTGAAGAATTGCGAGATGAAGAGGTATTCTATGTAGAGAATATGGAATATTGGACCATGTACTTTGATGGAGCAAATATGAAAGACCGAGAGCAGCGTTGAGATCATTTTCATCTCACCTGAAAGGCACATACTACCATATAGTTTCACTCTTAGGGAATTATGTTCGAATAATGCAGCTGAGTATCAAGCACTCATCATTGGCCTTCAAATGGCATTAGAGTTTGGAATAACACACATCGAGGTTTATGGAGATTCGAAACTTATAATAAACCAACAAGTTACTCCAATATGAGGTGAAACATGATGACTTGAGAGCTTACTTTGTGTATGCAAGACAACTACTAGAAGAGTTTGAGGGATAACTTTAGAACATGTCCCAGTCGAAAAATACAAAGGCAGACGCATTGGCAAACTTGGCAACCGCTTTGACAATTTCAGTGATGAACCCATAAATATCACTCTTTGCCAAAAATGGATTGTTCCACCCAGTCAAGTTCAAGCTGAAGAAGTTGACATGATATCTGTTTATGTCATCGAAGAAGAAGATTGGCGACAATCTATCATAGATTACTTGCAGCATGGAAAACTTCCTCTGAGTCGCGACATAAAGGTCAAATACGAAGAAGGGCCGCGAGGTTTTTCTATTATAATAATATTCTTTATCGCCGTTCATATGAGGTCTCTTCGCTTCGATGTTTAGGAAGAGAAGAATCTTTGAAAGCATTGGAAGAAGCACATTCGAGAATATGTGGCGCTCATCAAGGAGGTTCAAAGCTACAATCTGATTAAGAAGAATGGGTTATTATTGGCCCACAATGATTCGAGATTCCATGGACTTTGCGAAGAAGTGGAAACTTGTCGATTCCATGCCAATTTTATTCACCAACCGCTGAACCACTTCATCCAACTATTGCTTCATGGCCCTTTGAAGCTTGGGGACTCGATCTTGTCGGTCCTATAACACCTAAGTCATCTGTAGGACATTCATACATTCTTGCTTTGGAGCAGTTACTTTTCCTAGTGGGCGAGAGGCTATCCCGCTAAAGGAAGCTAAAAAGAGAATATCGTGGATTTTATTCAAACACATATTATTTATCGATATGGAATCCTCACCGTATTGTGATCGATAATGGAAGACAATTTTCCAATAGTTTGATGGACAAGCTATGTGAAAAATTTAAGTTCAAGCACTATAAGTCATCTATATATTATGCACCAAAGAAATGGGCTAGCAGAGGCGTTCAATAAAACATTATGCAATATATTGAAAAAGGCAGTTTCCAGGACAAAAAGAGATTGGCATGAAAAAGTTGGTGAAGCATTATGGGCATATCGAACTACACATCGCACACCAACAGGGGTTACACCTTATTCCCTCGTATATGGGGTAGAGGCTATACTCCCGCTTGAAAGAGAAATCCCTTCTCTCACGAATGGCGGTGCAAGAAGGACTAACTACTGAGGATAATGCAAAATTACGTCTCCAGGAATTAGAAGCACTTGATGAACAAAGGTTAGATGCTCAACAAACACTTGAATGCTATCAAGCACGAATGACCAAGGCTTTCAACAAAAATCTCAAGCCTAGATCATTTCAAGTTGGTGACTGGGTTCTAGCTGTTCGACGACCGATCATCACAACACGTCACACAGGGAACAAGTTTACTCCAAAATGGGAGGGACCATTCATGGTGAAAGAAGTCTACTCAAATGGAGCATATAAGGTTGTTGATAAAGATGGGTTGAATGTTGGTCCAATTAATGGAAAATTTCTGAAGAAATATTATGCATAAGTTTGTAACACTCCTTATTGTAAGAGTATAAACTACATGGTGCTCTTGGCCCGCACGAGCTTAAAATACGAATGGCAAAAATATTTTTATTTAAAAAAAAAAAAAAAATCTACTACTATGAACTACGTTATGACTTGATCCTTTTTATTTTAAAGGTACGTAGGCAGCTTAAAGAAATTTAAGTTCAGTCCCAAAAAAATATCACTGAAAGTTTATTATTGGATAAATGAAAATAATTGCTAAACAAGATCTATGTCGGAGTAAGGAATGAAAAAAGAAAGGTGCATCTGCATCATAGAAATAGGAAACTGTTTTACACCAAGGAAAAAAAAACAGCGCATCTACATGAAAAAAAAAGAAATCAAGGCTTCCACTCAAAATTCTTCAACTCTTTTCTAGCAGCTTCCAAA
This sequence comes from Sicyos edulis, assembly GCA_036507275.1. Classification (NCBI taxonomy): domain Eukaryota; kingdom Viridiplantae; phylum Streptophyta; class Magnoliopsida; order Cucurbitales; family Cucurbitaceae; genus Sicyos; species Sicyos edulis. The sequence continues at coordinate 42,142,823 of CM071847.1, read as the reverse complement.
TCTTTACGGGCATTATCCAAAGTCTTGGAGTCTTCGTCAGTTAAAATGGGAGCAGATTCTATATCATTTATCTCATCTTCAATCCTTGAAACCTGAAGTTCTTGATGGTTTAAAGTCTCTTCCTTTTCACAAACTAAAGTTGAAAGTCTTTCATGTTCGGCCTTCAATTTCTTCATCTTTATTTCTAGTTCCTTCATTGTTGAAGATGTTTGAGCAAGCTTGCGTTTTGCCATATCCCTCTCTTTAATTGATTGACTCTGTGCAGCCTTTGCCAACTCTAAGTCATTATTCTTTTCTTTTAGACATTGATCTTTGCTTGCTAAACGAAGTTGGCGAGAGTGTGTGTCTTTTAGTTGATTGTATGATTCCACCTTGGTGAAGTAATCATTGACAAATGTTCTAAGAGAGCCCAAATTTTCACTACCAAAGAGTGAAAGAGAATTAATAACTGTATGTATTCCTGCGCGAACACGGTCTATATGCTCAAAATCGGTATTTGCAACCCTGTCTCGCCCAAGTTCCCATATGGCCATAGCTGCATTTTGTTTGAAGTTAGAAATGCTCGACTCAGGACGAAATTCAGAAACCTCAGGCTCTTCGACAACTTTTTGTTTTTGCTTGGAGGAATTGTCAAACGTGTTGATGGGATGAGATGGACTAATCAGATTCTCAGGAAATGCACTCTTAGAGCCATTAACTTCATGATCACCACTATCAAGAGCATTAGGACTTGAATTCGATTCCTCGCTCAAAGTCTTTTCAAGATCTTCAAAGTCTTCAAAATCTTCATTTAAAACCGGCTGCACAAAATATTGGTACATGAGTGATGTTGAAAAAACTATAAATATATATTAAATAAAAAAAGGCTTACCGTTGGAAAAGGCTCTACGGGAAAATCTGATGCCTCAGGAACTCCGTCAAAAAAATTATCAGTGTTGATATCAACCAGCTTTGGTCGTTTTGGCAGTCTGTTCCAATGACGGTCACGAGAACTTTCATTAGTCGATTCACCATGTTCTGATTCTTGAATACTTTGTTCATAATGATTTGGTCTTCCAACACATTGCTCTTCAACGTAATGAGCTTCAACATCTTCTTCTTCAATAATTTGATCATCAACATTGCGTTCTTGAACATCTTGATCTTCAACATGTTGGTCGTCATCATTTTGTTCCTCAACATGCCGTTTTTGAATATTTTCTTCTCGAACATCTTGCTTTCTAACACCTGAAATCCGAATGCCTCGTTTTGGAGCTGTGGGTTCTTCTTCAGGTAAATGGATTTGCTTTCCACCATGATTTCCTCCGTTTCCTTTAGGGAGCTTGGGTTTGGATGAAGTAGGCATAACGCTTCCTACTAATTTTACCACATTATCTTCGAAATAATTACCGTGCTTTGCTAGCCACCATTTTTTATATCGCTGAGAGACTTGATCCCGCAAATGTAGTGATCGAGCCGGTAAATGAACCCGAGATGTTGTTCTGGTTTTTGTGCAAATCCTCCAATGATGTAAGATATTATCAAGGCTGGCCGATGGAACACTACCTTCTAAGTCAGATGGGACATCTTGAAAAAATCCAAATTGTCGCCCAATTCGATGAGGGTTGTAGGGTTCAATGATCATTAAATCACCAAATCTAGCAGATAAGTAGCACGATCGAAGGTTCATGAGATATGAAGAATCGAAGGATGATATATTCTGATTATCTGTTATTTCTTCATGTTTATTTCTTCCATGAATAGTTACACCCCATGCGATAGATCCTCCATGATGAATCAATTCTCGGGCTTCGTACTCATCAAAATGTATAGCACCACCTTCGCCGGAGAAATCAACCACTCGAGCACCTCGAATTTTCTTTGGAACTTCAAAATGTGTTTTGAAATAATAAGCAAGCCATCCATGAATGAAATGCATAGGCAAACAAACGTCTACACGCCCGATCGGGTTAGAAGCCCGAGTGATTATACCTAATCCATGGTATAAGTTAGCTAAGGTTGGGACAGCAAGGCTAAAGACGTGACCCTCAGCCATTTGGCTAGCAATTCTAAACACTCCAGGCCGGATAACTTGAGGTCCTTTTCTAGGAAAAAAAAAAACGCACAGCCAACAAGATAAGAAGGCTGCCAAATAAGTTTTGTCACACCAGTCTTCATCTACATCAAGATCATGAAACATCTTATTTTCACAACTCGTCCAGGCACGATACTTGATTTTGGTCCCGTCTGGATTTTGGGTTGATGGAGCTCGAGAAGTCTTCCTTTTTACCGTCCAAAGTGAGTCTTTTGTATCTTTTAACGTCTTTAAACCAAAAGGCGATCCAAGAGCTAACAAATACGACTTTTGAAGAAGGCACACGTTCAGTTCCCAAGGTGGCTATCTTATAATATGCGTGGAATAAGTGTTCGCAACTCTTTGAGAGAACCTTATAATTACCTCGATGTTCCGTCAACTCTTGCAAAGTTGGAATAACCTCCTCATAAAATTTTCCTTTGATAGGAAGACCACAAATATCCCATAAGTCCCATAGCGAGATAGAGATTTCACCTAGGGCGGTAAAGAGGGTATTCGTTCGAGGGCACCAGGCTTCACAAAAGGCAAGAACCACATCGTTACAATGATCATAGGTGTAGAGAGAAGCCATCACCGCATTACGTAAACGATTTTGATTAAGGACTTTCTCATTACGGCCAACGACAAATTCTAGCCACTCCCAATAAAGATCAATGAAAGACCAATCACCGTGAATCTTTATTATAGTATTCCAATGAGTTTCACCTTCAATCAAGCGACGCCCTAATGTTAGCTCAGGGCCCTCATTATACGTTCTACTAGGCATTGAGGATTTTAAGACCCAAACTCTTTCGTCGCCTTCAGAAGTTAGCTCTTTTGATAGTTCAGGTGAAAATTTGACATTCAGGTGTTGCCATGTAGGGGAAAGAGTGCCAGCTAAAGCCTCCTCAGCAAGCAAAGAAAGTCCATCCTTGATTGATTGCTCTTTATCTTTCAAAATCACTAAATACTTCGATCCTGAGGTTACGCGCTCGGCAAAATGAACCATGATCCTGCAAAAAAAAAAAAAAAAAAAAAAAAAAAAAAAAAGTTAGCCAAAACCATTAAAAAAAAATGGCAAAAGGAATGACGATAAAGAAACTGGTAAGATTTCCCCCAATGCAGAGCAAACGATGAACACTAGAGGATAAACTTGTATCGTTAAGTCCTCGTTGATGATGGAACATTTCTAGAGGATAAACTTGTATCGTTAAGTCTTCATTGATGATGGAACATTTCTGGAGGATAAACTTGTATCGTTAAGTCCTCGTTGATGATGGAACATTTTTGGAGGATAAACTTGTATCGTTAAGTCCTCATTGATGATGGAACACTTTTGGAGGATAAACTTGTATCGTTAAGTCCTCGTTGATGATGGAACACTTCTAGAGGATAAACTTGTATCGTTAAGTCCTCGTTGATGATGGAACACTTCTAGAGGATAAACTTGTATCGTTAAGTCTTCATTGATGATGGAACATTTCTGGAGGATAAACTTGTATCGTTAAGTCCTCAGTGATGATGGAACACTTTTTGAGGATAAACTTGTATCGTTAAGTCCTCGTTGATGATGAAACACTTCTGGTGTGCAAAATAGACGGTGGAACACTTCAGATGGATAAACTTGTATCGTTAAATCCTCCTAGTGGTTTGTTTCATACTCCCTTTGTCAAGTGCTCTTACAATGACATATACTTCATTTGCTTAAGTTCACTGGGGGCATCTACCACAGGAAAATAGAAAAAAAAAACAAAAAATTGAAACTTATTAAAAAAATTACTTTTATTTACCTGGGTGATGATTGAGCCTCGTATAAATAACTGGTAAAGAGTTGAAATTCTGCAAAATAAAAAATGTTAAAATAAAAAAAAAACAAAAGTAAAAAAAAGAAAGATATGTTTATATATTTGTTTGTTTATTATTATTATTTTTATTTTTTTTTTAAATGGTTTGAAAAATATTATAGGAATCATAAAAAAAAAGGAAAAAAAGAGGTTTTTGACATACAATACAGTACATGTAAAGTTAAAAGAATTGATATATATATATATATATATATATATATATCCACATTTTTTTTTTGGTCAGAATTTTAAAAAAAATACAAATATATAAAACAAATGTTTTTTTTTTATATATAAAATAAAAATAAACAAACGAATATATAACCATATGTTTTTTATAATATGTATGTTTTCATATAGACACATTACATGTAAACTAAAAAAAACCATATATATGTTTTTTTTCTTTTTTTCTTTTTTCTTTTTTTTTTTTTTTTCTCTCTCTGGTTACATTCTTGAAACAAAATATGAAATCTAAATTTGAAAAAAAAAAAAAAAAAAAAAAAAAGTTTTGTATAACACTTATAAAATGACAAGATTGGTTAAAAAAAAAATCCTAAATTTTCTAGTGTGCAGCCGCCCCGTTTCAACTCCACTTTTCTTTTGGAGCTAAGTTTTATTCAGCAAGAAAAAGAACTAAATTCATGGACTAATAAGTGGAAATTGAAAGTTTAGGTGCAAACAGTCTGAAAAAGCTTTGGAATCCAAGTAAGACTTCCGATAAAAAGATATATACACATCAAATAGAGAAAAAAATATGGGATTCATTTATTCTTCTCAGCTGGTCTAGAGATAATTCAATAAAAAAAAAAAAAAAAGGGTCACTGTACAGAAGTTTTAATTTATTTACAATCAAAATTGAAGGAATATTGGTTAGTGATTTGTGTAGTGTACAAAGAAAATACAACACAAGAAAAATCACCACTTTGAGAACCAACAATTTTAGCGGGGATTTGGATCACAGCGGCTCACAACTCAGGCGAACAAAATCAAATTTGCGCTAAAAAGAAAAGCAACGACCACAATGAGGATGCTCCGGTGAACACAGTAATCCTGGAAAAAATATATATGTATATATATATCTCATCAAGTAAAGAAAATACAACCTGAAAAAAAATGGAAAAAAAAGGGCCATGTGAAAACCTTCTACAAATTTGGAGACAAGTTTCAATTCGGGAGTCGAAAGCTCTAATGGTGACTTATTAGTGACTTTTGGTCTCTATAAAAACAAAAATAAAAAAAAATCTGAGTTTACGAAATCATACCAAATTTAGAAGATTTGAAAGCAAAATCTTGGAAGTGGAAAGATTTTCAGAAAAATCAGACACCTGTCATGTAGGTGCAAAGATCTTTATTTATATATATATATATATATATATATAAAAGATTTTCAGAAAAATCAGGTTATCACCTGTCAGCAAAGATCTTTATTTATTTATTTATTTATATATATATATATATATATATATATATATATATATATAAATAAAAAGGCATGCAGAACGAAAATTGGTTTGATTTAATTTGGAATATTCCAAATTTTAATTACCAAGAGTACAACCCAAGTTCAAATTATCATAATCCCAATATTTTTCTCAAATTTAAATTGGGGTATATTCCAAATTTTCTTCAAATAGACTTATGAGCTGTTTCAAGCCAGAGTTTATAGTTATTAACTTGGCGAGGACAAGATTAAGTACTTGTAAAATTTGAAATCAAATTTTGATAAATTACAAATTTGCAAAAAACTTGAGATTTGACTTATCTTTGAAGTTTTTTTTTTATAAAAAGACAGATTCTAAGTCCAAATCATAAGATGATCCGACATAAAATGATTCATCCCAAGTTCAAGTAAAATGACAATTCAAGTCAAACGTTGACCAACAATCCAATAATGACCCTAATCAAATGGTGGCCTAACATTGGAACTCAAGTTCAAATGTGAAATTAAATAGACCTTAGTTCTATTTAATTCCAAATCGACTTTTTTTTTTGTGTCAAATAAGTAAAATCAAAATTTTGGCCAAATTCTAAAATTTGATTCATTGACATAATGGGCGTGTTAAAGATTTCAAGCTTATAAGACAAGTTTATACCTTGCTTGATTTAACGCGTCAAGAAGTTAACATTATAAACAAATGAATACTATGTCAAATTCACACTAACTTTTTCGAGATTCATCCACACATATTCGTGCAAAAAATCTCGAAAAGGGGGCATTTGTTGGAATAGAAATTTCGACGAATCAGAACTCGCCACGTCATTATTTAGAATTAATGATAAGGCATATATTTTTATTTAGGGACCAATTATGAAATGATATATTGTGCCCTAAATCAAAATATGGCAAACCAAAATGTGCCACGTTTCAGTGTTATGATCATTTGATTGCATACCAATAAACGTAATCAAATCCATATATGATCAATCTCGATCGAATGATAATTTGGGCTTGATATTAGGCTCAAAACACCTTAGTCCTTGAAGACATTTGGGCCCAAAGCATGCTTGTTGGCCCAAACCCAATTCAAAAGGCATTTGGGCTCAAAGCCCGTCCATTGGCCCAAACCCACTCTTTGGCCCAAGCCCATTTAAGGCCTATAGAAAACTCTATAAATAGAGACTTCCTTCTTCATTTGAGGGGGTCCAGAATTGAGAAAAGGCATTGAAGCTTCCTGAAGAAGAGACTCAACACTTTACTGCATTCCTGAAGATTGGAGTTTTCGATAACTCCTACAATTAAAGCTACGCAAGAATTCCTGAAAACTGAAACCATACAACGTTTCTCAAAGACTTGAAGCTCCTACAAATCTTGAAGATTGAAGTGTTGAAACGATTCCAAGGTTGAAGCTGCTAGAATTGCTTGAAATCTGAAGCTGTGAAAATCCTTGTATTTGTGAGAGAAGAATCAAAGGAACATAGACTAGAGTTGTAATCCACTATATTCCATACAAATCAATATAAATTCTCAAGTTCATCAAACGAATTAAATTTCTCCGGAAATCTCGTCGAACACACATATTTATGATGGTTGAGTTATTTAACCTAACCATTGATTTTTAATTTACATTAATTACACAATAACATAATCAATCCTATCATTTTTAATTTGTTTAAATTTAAATCTACACTAAGAATTATGAAAGTAGGCACTTGAACTGTTGTAAGTGCTTAATCTTTATTTTTTACGAAGCACTTTTTTAATTTTAAAATTTAAATATTTTCGAAAATGAAGAACGACTAAGAAAATATCTACTTTTGGAATAATTATTAAGCAACTGTCTGTAATTCTGAAAACTCCAAAGGAGTGTCTAAATCTAATAAACACCAACTAAAATTTAAATATTTAGGGCATGTTTGGTGAGAGTAGTAAGTTAATCCAGATTAACTTAATTCAGATTAACTTAATCCTTCATGAAATCTAACAATAATCTTCATATATTCTTTCTCTTTCTCGTTTTCCGAAATCATCTTAAATTCTATTTTTCAAACAATTTATTCAACTTTAAAATTTTATTCAAATTATTTTTTATGTTTTATTTTTTTAGAATAAAATTATTTTTTATGTTTTATAGTTTGATTTAATATATAATTGTATGATTTTTAAATTAAATGTTAAATGTTAAATAATTAAAGAAATAAATTATTCAAAAAAATAAAATAAATATATTTGAATTTCAAAAGACAATTATTTGAATGTAATAAAATTTTGTTATTGAAATATAATATGAATCTTTTTAGATTTGGAAGGAATAGATATTAACACTATAATTAACAAATAATTTGAAATAATGGAAAGTTTGCAAAAAGGTAGAATGTCTTAAATGGGTTATATAATATGAATCTTTTTAGATTCAAAAGGAATAGACATAAATGGGTTTTTGTGTTCTCAAAAAAGGAAAGTTTTTATTATATATACCATATATGAATGTAATTTTGTTATTTCTATATTGACTACAATTTTAATTTGAATGAGTATTAACCAATAAAAAAGGTAGAATAATTAAAATGCATGAAAATTAGGTTTACAATTTTATTATAACTTTCATCAATTTGAAGTTTGAACTACTTTTAAGATATGAGTAAAAATGAATTTCAAACTTAATTACCATTCACAAAAATTAGGGTGTACTAAATAAATTAAATTGATATATTTTTATTTTAAATTGTTATATTATAAATTAGGGTGTAGTACTAAATAAATTTAATTATTTTTGTAAAATTTAAATTTATATCAACCTTATAATTAAGTAACTAGATTAAAATGATTTTTACATAATTCAAATGTCTTTCTAAATTTGTTTAAAGAATATAAAATTTGTTATATTGTTTTTAATTTAATATAGATACTAAGTTAAAATTGAAATAAATAATAAAATATATAAAATGAAGGTCAGTTTGTCATTTATCAAGAGGAAATAACTCAAAGAGTAAACATTTTTTAAAAAATGTTAAATAAAAATTCAGTTTAATTTAATTCCTACATCAAACAATAGTCAGTTTAACTGAATCTAACTTAACATAACATGTCCACAAAACACAGATTAAGTTAATCCTCAGATTAACTTTATACTCAGAATAACTTAATACGGACTAACTTAATCCTAATCCCTGCACTAAACACATCCTTAAACAAGAGAAATACCTGTCTCCTTAATATTGATTTAAGAAATTTTTTGTAGCACTAAATGATGTCTTATACAAAAGAGGGTTTGCCTCCTTATAGATAAGGAGGTAAATATTTCTAAGAATATCTAAATTTCCAACCATTCAAAAATCCATTTGTTAATTAAAAATTGTTTTGTTTTTTTTTAAAGAAAACAAGCATCGTATAGATTTGATGGTAAATAATTTATTCATATTTTTACATATATATTATAATAAATTAATACTATATTTTTAAATAAAAATTTAATAAGCAACAAACAAATAGGATAGTACCCAACACATGATGGTTGGAATCGTAATGTTTGTTGGAATTTACTATGTACTAATATGTACAACAAGAGATGCATGTTTTTTTTTTTTGAAAAAGAACAAGAGATGCATGTTAAACATGTTTACATTTGAGTGTGTACTTGTGGATAACATTGAATCTACTTGAAACTATGTAAAATTAGAAAGAATCTAAGCTAAGTGAGTACACGATAGTGGGGGGATCATACTGCCCTTGTTACGTCAAATCGTGAGACTTTCAATGAGAACCACTCGAATATTGATGGAAACCAATCTACAAAAGAAAAATCACATAATCGAATAGAGAAGTTGAAAAAAAAAAAATCATAAGTGGGAGATACGTGTGAGTGAAGTATGGAGAAATTGAAAATAAATAAAAACAATGCTTTTGTGATCTATGGATGTGATAAAAGAATTTAGATATCCGACCTTATTCAAATATTTGAGGCGAAGATATTTTGGAGTATACATCAGAATATGTATAAGAGTTTAATAGTAATTAGTTATTCCATGTGAGTGAGGTATGGAGAAATTGAAAATAAATAAAAATATGAATGAATAAAAACAATACTTTTGTGATCTAAGGATGTGATAATAGAATTTAGATACCCGACCTTATTCAAATATTTGAGGCGAAGATATTTTGGAGTATACATCAAGTTTAATATAGTAATTAGTTATTCCTTAATTCACCAATTGTGGGGACAAAGTTAGCCATATTTTTAAAAAAAAAATAATTCGAAAATGTCAAACAAGGACACTATATGGAATTTATTATCTCACATTTCTAGATTTTAGTTTTTTTTTTTTTGAGAATTTCTAGATTTTAGTTTAGACTTCGTTCCCTAATAAGTAATAACAAATAGACATTTACTATTATTTAAAAAAAATAATGTAAATTAATAATAAAATAACCTTAATGGGCTCATACTTAAATTCAATTCGGGCTTTAATTGAGGAGCTATTGACAAAGGAGAGAATTTAAGGTAAACTAACAATTTAACTAGATTTAAGAAAATAAATTAAAATTATTTTGATATGAAATAAATGTTTAATTTTTTATAAATAAAAATAAATAATAGTAAACACTAATACATCTACGATTACTTTTGATTGATTTATTTATTTTATTTGAAATTAAATTCTCCTGTAACCGTTACTCAAAATAATATCTATTTAATTTTTTTTTTTTTTGAGTACAAATTGAGGGAAGGGAGATTACAATACCACCAATTCCAGGGATCGAATCTGTAATCGTGGAGTGGAAATATATTAACTGCAAACCACATAAATTAAAAGAAATAAATTAAGGATACTATCTTTTAAAAATTCAAAATCTGAAAAATGTACTCAAATAATTATCAACGTTGGATTACATAGATGTATCCTTATACATATTTATAACATAATTTGCAAAAGTAAACCTTATACTCCAAATTTTATTTCTCATTTATTAATAATAATATATATATATATATATATAATAAACTAAAATATCTAAAAATCATTATTTAAAGGGGATTTTGCATGTATAACAAAAAATGGCACAAAATCAAAACTAATTCATTTATAATAAAAAAGTACAAATTGAGATCTATGGCTGGTTGGGTTCTATTATTGATAAAAAAAAATAATGTTCTATCACTCGTTGAGTTCTATGATATAAAATTGGGACATGTGCAAGATCAATGTTGTTTATATTTTTTGTGACAGAGTACAACCCCCTTTAAAGAACTGGCTATTGTTCATCTTCTAGTATACGAGAACAATTTCAATTAAGATGTAACATTTGTGATATACAATGTTTGCAAAATCATTAGACATTCGTTGCACATCCATGTCTTCCATTTGAGTTATAAGTTTATCTTTGTTTCCATGAGGGAGATATTCAGTGTGGTTCCATAAACGATATCAATATGGACAATGTTATTGTTCGAGTGTACGCGTCTTTCTCATCCCATACATCATTGAACATAATCGTGACGAGTTTGACTCTCATTAATGTAGGAAGTAAATTCAAAGCACTAATGATGTCTCATATTCTAACAATTGGGGACACGACTTCGTTGTAGATAGATAAGAAACCAAAGAAATTGAAGTAAATTTAGCTAACTTCTTAGCCATTGACTGTACACACTCAACTCACTATTCTTTATATTTGATTTTGTTGGAAGTTCTTAACGTCATAACCATAAAACTAAAAGAAAATATATAATAAATTGCTTTATATTTTTTTAAGGATAATAATTGCTAAAATCCAAAAAAGTAAGTTCTTTTCCAAAAAAAAATCCAAAAAAGTAAGTTGCGGTAATAAAATAAAAGCCATTAAATATTTTGAAGTAATCCGCATAAGATTTTAAGAAAAGACAAATAATAAATTGAAAAAAGAATATGTCTTAACGTGGGTACAAAATAATTTCAAAACTTTGTATTGTCTTTTTTGGCCGAGACGAATTAAGAAAGAATGATGTGACAATGATGTGTTTTTGTTTGAAATTTGAAATAAATCCTAGAGTTAACCCGATAATGTAACTTTTGTAAGAGAAAACAGAGAATTGAGCAAATAAATAACTTTTGTAAAATAAATAATAATAATAAAGAGAGTTGAGCCAAATAATAATTGACATGCATATATTTTTGTGTTAAACTAAGTTTGATGAGGGAGTCAACGTAATTTTATACAACTTAATAACTTTTCTTTCAATATTGTTATTAAAAAAAAATTTGATCGAAGAAAAATTTGAATTTATGACCTCCTAATTATGAGAATGTAGTATGTAATTAGGAGAATAAACTTATGTTACTAAATTACTATATATATATATATATATGTAATTGACATGTACGCATAACTTAAAAGATGGTATTTTTAAATCTTCTAACTAGAGATGTTCATGATCGAGGGTCAATGGTGTAATTGGTTATCATTTCTAGTGTTAATCTATTAATCTATTTCAACTCCATGATTACGAGTTCGAGTCAAAAAATTGGTTTTTAGCTCTCAAAAAAAAAAAAAAAAAACTAGAAATGTTCATGGTGTTCAATTTTTTTTTCTTTTTTTTAATATTTTTTTAATTATAATCTTAAATCATTGATATTTCTTATAAAATATTTATAAATTTCATTTTTAACTATCAAGAAATAAAATGTTCATTTGAATATATAATTTCATAAAAATTATTTATTTTATATAAAAAGGAAAATAATTAAATGAGATAAAAATATTTTTAATAAAAAAATTGTAAACAAGGTGGGATGAACAGATAAGGAATTCATTCCTTGTCTCTAGTACTATTTTCCAGCAGAGAAAATGGATATCTTTACTTCTAACAAAAATGTAGACTCATTCAATATAAAAATATGATTACTTTGCTATTTTTTTAAGTGACTATATTTAAATTTATTTTTTAGATTCGACTAATTTTATAAATTTTCCTAAAAAAACAAGAAACTTACTTATTTTAAGTCCCACAGGAGCTAAACAATATTAGACATTTGAATATACATTAACGAGCAAAATTTAAAATGCATGGACCACATATTTTTTTTGAGGATTACAAAATTCATTTGGAAATAAAATTAAAATATATTTAATATTAATTTAAAACTACCATGTAGGTGTGTACAAAAAAACCGCTAACCCGAGTAACCCGGACTAACCCAACCCAACCCGAGTTGGGTTGGGTTATAAATTTTTTGGGTTTGGTTGGGTTATGATTTTATGGTAGATTTTTAGCATATCATATAAGTATATTATGTGTATATGTAAGATTAATTAATAAGTTAGAGTTTTACCATACTTGTAAGTCTTCTAAAAAAATATTATGCACTAATAAGATTGGTAATGAGTTGAAGCATAGTATCATCAATCTTTTTAAACATATTTATGAACCTATGAAATAAACTTTAAAGAAAAAAATGAGAGTAACATAACCCGAGAATCCAACCCAACTCAACCCGAAAATTTTGGGTTGGGTTGGGTTGGGTTGCTCTTATGCATAGGGTTGAACGAGTTGGCGAATTGACCAACTCGAAAAGTTGAGTTAGTAAAAAAAAATTCATTCAACCCTACCCAACCCGGACCATGTACACCTCTACTACCATGAACCAATATTTGTTTTTTGTTAGAGATAAAGGAGGAATCTTTGGGTTGCTTTCAATTTTTTTTGTTCAAATCTTACTATCAATAAATTTAGCTACGCAGCTAAAATGTTTCTGCTTGAATTTTATCTTTGACTTTGTTAGTTTTTTTGTCTTTTTATTTCTGTACAGTTTTTTACTTACTAGTCTATCTACACATTTTAGCCATTTTTAATCTGAAGTTTCTAAGAAATATACACACATTGTGTCATCAAATGTTTTCCATTGCTACATCCTTCGTTTTTCAATATTTTTATATAACGTTAGAATAATAAACATTTTTTTATTCGTAAGAAAATAATCATATCAATAAAATAATTGCGACATAAAACTGTTGGGAATAAACATTATTATAATAGGATCAATTATTCCCTCTATTGTGTTCTTAATGAAAAATCAGCAAGCATATAGTATGGTAGAAATATCAAGAACAACACAACGATTTTTAACGTGGAAAAACTTCCTCAAGGCAAGGAGTAAAAACCACGGACCGAAGTCAAATCTCCACTATAATCGATAATGGGCTACAACAAGTTCTCTTTAGTTACAACTAGAGGTATACAACACATAACAACTCAAGATACACAATCTTAGAAACAAACAACACAAATCAAGAGAGATAAATAGAAAGATTTCACAAAAATGTGGAACCGAATTGCCATTGGAATCTGGCCGTAGAAACCTCCGAACCCGATCTCCACCGTTCAGATTGAAGACCCTCGTGTCAAGAACACGATGTCCAAATTTCAACTCAATCCAACAGTGCAATCACTCGGAAACGCCAAAATACTGAAGCTGGGCATAAACCTCTTTTCCTCTCTATTTACTTTCTCTCTCTAAGTTGTTTTCTCTCTAGCTGCTGATTTTGCAGCTCTCCCTTTGTTGTGTGTTCTCTCTACCAAAGTGACAAAATGCACTGTAAAATACTTAGCCTAATGGGTCTTATTTGATGGGCCTTCACAATGTGAATAAAAATCCAACAAATCTCCCCTTATTCACTGTGTGGAGGAACTTGTCATTCCCATAGCGGAACGACAAAACGGAAGCTTCTCTCTTGGTAGATTTTTAGTCAACATATCTGATCCATTATAATGAGTATGTATATTCTCAAGCTCAAACACACCATCATTCAATGCATCTCACATCTAGTGATACCTCACATCTATATGTTTAGTTATTGCATGAAATGTAGAGTTTTTACCAAGATGAATAACACTCTGGTTGTCACAGAATATCACATATCGTTGTTGCTTGAAGCCAAGTTCCTGTATAAACTGCTTCATCCACAACATCTCTTTGCATGCTTCTGCTGCTGCTATGTATTCTGCTTCTGTAGTAGAAAGTGCAATGCACTTCTCTAATCTTGACTGTCAAGACACTGCACCACCTGCTAACGTCATCAAATAACCCGAAGTAGACCATCAGTTATCTAAATCTCTTGCCATATCTGAATCAGTATAGCCTGTAAGCAATGGTATTCCACTTCCAAATGTAAGCTTCAAACTGAAAGTGCCTCTCAAATATCTCATGATGCACTTGACTGCCTCCCAATGCTGTTTTTCTGGATTGGACATAAATCGACTAAAAACTCCAACAACATGAGCAATATCAGGTCTAGTACTCACCATGGCTTACATCAAACTCCCAACTGCTGAAGCATATGAGACTTTTCTCATTTCTTCCTCCCTTTACCATTAGAAGGACTCTGTTTGCTGCTAAGTTTCAAATGATTGAAGAGAGGGGAGCTAACAATATCTTTATCCATGTCGAATCTTTCAAGCACTTTCTCTATGTATTGCTCTTGGGACATAAACAACTTCTTGGATGCTCTATCTCGAACAATTCGAATTCCAAGAATTTTCTTCACTGGCCCTAAATCCTTCATGGCAAAGGATTTGCTCAACTCTTTCTTCAACCTATCAATTCACTACTACAATTTTGGCCTTTCATGACATTTTGTTCAACTAAAAAATAAGTTGTAAACTAAAAAACTGTCATAAAATTTAAAATATGCGCGTTTGATGAGAAAGAAGATGAAATTTTATGCTTTTGACATTCTATGATATTTGATTAAATGTCATGAAATTAGAACACTTTTCTTTTCACGTTCTCTTGTTTAGAAATTAAAAAAAATGCTTTAATAAAAAGAAATTTTGAAAAAAAGAAGCAGAACTTAAAATTTTTTATGGGAAGTTTTTCAAATACCAAATTTTTTATGGGAACTTAAAAAAGAAGCCAAGTTTTTTTGTTCTCAATTTTGCCTCTTTTCCCTCATCTTCTACCTCCGTCCATTTTTTTCGATGTTGCCAAATCGCTACCAGCGTTCTTCCATTAGCCATTGTGGAGTTGCCTCTACGATATTAAAGGGTTCTTCAGGTTGTTAACGTCCCTCTCTTCCCTTTCTTTGCCAATTTCAATTGAGCTATACATTTACTTTCTTTTTACCTTTGGAATTTGTGATTGAAGGTTTTTTTGTGCAATTCTCTTCTAGAAAAATTTTAGTTTATCCTGAAACCTTTTTAAGAGATGCGGACTTCTGGAGAGACAACTGACAGGTGGGACTTCTATCTCCAACTCTTGGCTTCGTCCTTTTATAATTTCAACAGGCTGTTTTCATGAGTTTGTGTTAGTATTTCAACTTTTTTATGCTTTAATATTTAGATTGATGCCATTAGGGTTTTGGGTTTGAGAATGTTGAGATTTATTTTCTATGGCGAAGTGGACAGAAAATTTAGGGTTATATAGAAAGAGATAATTCTCGAGTTGGGATTTCTGCAGAAGGGATTCTTTTAGCTTGCTAAAATTTGGATTCGAAGAAGTAGGAATTAAAAGTACGGTCCATACTCCCTCCATTTTTATATCTGTAGTATATGTGGTAGAAGTGGAGGTTGTATAAGTTTAACAATCGATTGAATGTGGCAAATTTCAAACTATAATTTTTTGTCTTAATTCCTAGAGGCCTTTGAAATTGCAGTTGGGAACCTATTCGAACCCTTTATGTTTATAATTTTTGTAATTTAGGTTCTGTTTTCTTAGTTCTTTCTTGGCTTTCTATGTTCACAAACCTCTCAATCCCCTGAACTTTCAATTTCTTAATCCAAGTCAACATATACATGCTATTTTCCCAATCTTATTCTTCAGGAGTCTTGTTTTATATTATTTGTTTCGAGGGTGAAACATTTATTGATCTTTGTTGTTTGTTCATATTTTTGTTATATATTATGAGTAGACCATACATTTTTTATTCTTAATCCCACAATGAAATATTTGAGTGTGGAGGATAACACCACACTTTGGTCGATAACACTACATTTTGCTTACATACTTTATTTTTTCAAATTTTTCAAGCCATCAATCTATTAGGTTTATGTTTTGGGTCAATTTGCAGGCTTTTGAGAGGCGTGGGAAGTTAGCTTCTTGCCTAATTACTCTTTTCTCTTTGTTTTATTTCAATATGGATCCAAGATCTCTCTTTCTTTGCTGTACACAATCATTTATTATTCATATTCCCTCAGTTAATGGATTCAAAGTCTCACAGGACATCCAACACTTGCATTTGATTTTTCTTCAATGGTTCAATATCAAACAAGTAAAATCTTTAAAACTAATGGATGTTCTGACTCTTGTTGTAGCTATGGAGTTTCCGAGACTTCGGATATGCAACCTACTCCATGGTATATTCCTTTTATCCTTGCAAGTGAAACAAGTAAATTGTGCACACACGAAAACTAGCTAAAAGGATTTTTAATTCTTATGAGTTTTTGTTTATCTTTTTTTTATTTAGGTCACTTACTTCTTTCCAAAACTTGTAACTTTGAAGTGACTTGTTTAATAAGTTCAGATATCTGGTTTAAAACAATTTTTTACATTCTTATAAATTAGAGTTTTTCTAAGTTTATGTAGTACTTCCATTGTGTACTTGAGTTTTCATTTTGTGCTTGAGTTTTCAAAGTTTGTGCAGTACTTCATTATTATGGTAAGCTGGATAATTTGAGGTAGATAATGATTGTTTAACCGGTTATGAGTTTCTTGAACCAAAATACATTTTTGAGTAGCCACATTGATTGATCTACATATATAGCTTAATGCAATCAACCAAATAGCGATTTAGTTTATGTTTATTTTTCAGGTTCAAGGAGTTGAGCTTATGAATACCTAAGGAGTAAAGATTTTTTATCCATTTTCTATTAAGTTGGACTTTTAAGCCTTTTATTTTTCCTTGTAGTGATTGAATATGTTATAAATAATGTGTTAGCATCAAAGATGTAGTGACTATATATGTTATATATAATTCAAATCTTGACTATCTTATTTTGATTGGAAACTATAATGAGCGTGTTGCCAATATGATCGAAAAATATAGTAGATGAACAACTGAGATTTCTAATTCAAAGTTTTACTATTACATCTTGTAGGTATTCTGTTGAAGGTGATCGTCTACGGCTACAAGTTGTCAAAGTATTCATTTTCTTTTCTTGGCTTTATGAAACAATAATTGTAATTTAAAATTTTTATATATTGATTACTTTGTATAAGACTTTATTTGAATTGTCATCAATGGAGTAAGTTTGACATCTATGTGAATTGTGACATTATCTTAGAAATGTATAAGTACTTTCAAGTTAAAATATTACTATTTTCGAATTGATAAGTTAAAATATAATTAATATAAAATAAATAGAATATATTCAATTCTATTTTAAAAAATGTCATGATATCTCTTCTATGACAATTTTAAATTATCATGAAATAGAAATCATGACTATCATAACTGTCATGAAATGTAAATTCATGAGAGTTCACAATTTAATTTTATTTGGAAAAATAACTCTACTTTATGACACTCTAAAACTGTCATGGTATTAAAAGTTAAAATTGTAGAAATAACATAATTTATGACAATTATAAAATGTCATAAATAGAGATAATAAATCCTATTTTTCATTTATTCATGACAATTTTTAACAGTCGTAAAAAAATATTTATGACAGTTTTATAATTGTCATAAATTATATTTTATGACATTATTATTATATGTCATAAAAGACTTTTCATAATGCGGGATACCATGATGGAACCAAAATTTATATATAATCGTAGAAAGCAGAAATTGTAGTAGTGATTCTAGAAACATTCCTGCCAACAATCAAAATGTCATCAACATAAAGCAATAATATCACAGAATCATCATCAGAAAATTTTTGTGTAAAAACACAATGGTGAGAAGTAGTCTTTTTGTAGCCTTGCTCCCCCATAATTGACTCAAACTTCTTGTACCACTATCTCGATGCCTGTTTCAACCCATAAAAGCTTTTCTTCAACTTGCACACAAGTTTCTCTTTGCCTTTTTCTTCAAAACCCTTAGGTTGTTCCATATAGATTTCTTTATCTAGGTCTCCATGAAGAAATGCAGTCTTAACATCCATCTGCTCAACTTCTAAGTCAAGGCTAGCAGCCAAACCCATAACAACACGAATCGAAGACATCTTAACAACTGGAGCGAAAATCTCATCAAAGTCAATACCCTTTCTTCTTACTGAACCCTATGACAACTAATCTCGCTTTATAACGCGATTTTGAGGTGCTTTCTTCTACCCACTTATTTTTCAGTGTGGTTTTCCCTTAAGGCAGTTTAACAAACTCAAAAGTATGGTTCTCATGTAAAGATTTTATCTCATCTTTCATAGCATCAATCCACTCTCTTTTGTGCTCATCTTCTATAGCCTCTTTATAACTCTCAGGTTCTCCCCCGTCAGTCAATAACACATATTCATTAGCAAAATATCTTGTTGACGGACGACGATCTCTGACAGACCTTCTGAGTGGAACATCTATAGGGACTTCAGTTTCTGAAAACTGTTCCTCAATATCATCATCTACCTCAACTTGTTCATGACCTTCTACCTCATCTGAAACATCAAACTGATCATTCTGTATTTCATTCTCAATCTGTGAAGAAAGTTGTGCCAAAGGAACTGTATCTAAATCACCATTTTTTTTACTCTGTTTCATCAGTTCTATCAATGTCTTGTAAGGTTTGGTCTTCAACAAAAACAACATCTCGACTTCTAATAAGTTTTCTCTTCACTGGATTATACAACCTGTAGCCAAACTCATCTGGACCATAGCCAAGAAATACATATGGTCTTGTCTTTGCATCAAACTTCGATCTCTAATCTTTAGGAACATGAACGAAAGCTTTACAACCAAAGACACGAAGATGACTATAAGATGTCTTTCTTTGACCAAATTTTATTAGGGACTTCATTTCCCAAAGGAACACATGGTGTGAGATTCAGAACATGTACAACAGTATTCAATGTTTCACCATAAAACGTTTTGGTTAACTGTGACTGTGAAATCAAACATCTACTCTTTCCACCAATGTTCTATTCATTCTCTCAGCCAACCCATTTAGCTGAGGAGTCTTAGGAGGCGTCTTTTGATGTCGAATACCATGATTTCTGCAATACTCATCAAAAGGTCCAATATACTCTCATCCATTATCGGTCCTGATGCACTTCAACTTTTTACCAGTTTCTCTTTCAACAAGGGCATGAAACTGTTTAAACACTTGCAACACCTAATCTTTAGACTTCAAGGTATAAACCCATATTTTTCTTGAGTGATCATCTATAAACGTCACAAAGTAGGACGCACCTCCAAGTGTTTTTGTTTTCATTGGACCACACACATCAGAATATACTATGTCAAGTACTTCTGGTCTTCTTAAAGGTTGGGATGCTTTAAAAGAAACTCTTGTTTGCTTTCCCGCGAAACAATGCTCACATCTCTTCAAAGACACATTCTTTACCCCAGAAAGATGATTTTCTTGGCTAGAATCATCAAACTCTTTTCGCTGATATGACTAAGTCTTTTATGTCTAAGCTCAACACTCTATTCACTGTCCACTGCATTGATATCACAATCAGTAGTCTTTGCCTGCATAAAGTATAATGAAGAACATTTCTCCCCATTTGCTACCACCATTGAGCATTTAGTAAACTTCCATGTACCATTACAGAAGGTATTACAGAAACCTTCATCGTCGAGCTACTTGTGGAGATTAAGTTCATGAGGATATCAGGGATGTGTTTCACATTTTTCAAAATCAAGATAGTACCATTCTTGGTCTCCAAATGCACATCTTCTATGCCAACTACTTTTGCTAATCCATCATTACCCATCCTAACATTGACATAATCACCAGATGTGTAGGATGTAGCATGAATCGAGGCACCACTGTCAATCACCCAACTGCTCTATTCTATAGCAAGGTTTACATTATCACCGTCGAATACAACGAAAAATTCTTCGATGGTTGCAATAATTCGGTCTGCATCATCATCAGTCACTTTTTTTTTACCTTTATCAGCTTTATTTTCTCTCTTCAGTTTTCTGCAATGCTTCTTTATATGACCTTTCAAGCCACAATGAAAACATTCAACGTTAGAAAACCAACCACTTTTGCTTTTGCTTTTGTCTCTGATTTTCGGACCTTTGCTCGTACTCCTATTTTCTTTCAGTAATAAGAACATCAGATTGTGAAGAAGAACCCTGTGACTTTCTTCTCATCTCTTTGTTACATACACTGCTTTTTACCAAGTTCATACTTAGTACACCATTTGGGGCTGAGTTTGATAAGGAAGTTCTAAACGTCTCCCATGAATCTGGTAACGAACCAAGAAGCCATAACCCATGTTTCTCCTCATTAAACTTGATACTCATTCCAGCTAACTGATTAATAATACCTTGGAATGTATTCAAGTGATCTAACATAGACGTTCCTTCTTGATACTTTAAAGCCATCATTTGCTTAATCAAATACAATTTACTATTACCTGTTTTCGGGGCATACAAAGACTCAAGCTTATTCCACATAGACCGTGCATGATTTTCTTCACCAATATGATTTAGAATATTTTCTTCTACCTAAAGTCTAATCATGTCACATACTTTCCTATGGCATATTTCCCATTCTAAATCGATTTTATCATCTGGCTTCTCTAGTGAAAACACAGGAAGATATAAATCATTCACATATAAAATATCTTCCATTTTTCTTTTCCAAACTTGATAATTTGATCCATTCAAAAGAACCATTCTACCACCAGTATGATTCTTTTCCATATTTAACACAAGACCTCTAATTACACTCAACCACGTAGCTCAGATACCACTTGTTGGGAATAAACACTATTCTAATAGGATAAATTATTCTCTCTCTTGTGTTCCTAATGAAAAATCAGCAAGCATATAGTATGGTAGAAATATCAAGTATAACACAATGATTTTTAACGTGGAAAAACCTCCTCAAGGCAAAGGGTAAAAAACCACGGACCGAAGTCAAATCTCCAGTATAATCGATAATGGGCTACAACAAGTTCTCTTTAGATACAACTAGAGGTATACAACACATAACAACTCAAGATACACAATCTTGGCAACAAACAACACAAATCAAGAGAGATAAATAGAAAGATCTCACAAAAATGTTGAACTAAATCGCCACTGGAATCTGGCCGTAGAAACCTCTGAGCCCGATCTCCACCGTTGGGATTTAAAAACCTTGTGTCAAGAACACGCTGTCCCAATTTCAACTCGATCCAACGGTGCAATTACTCGGAAACGCCAAACTACCGAAGCTGAGCAGAAACCTCTTTTCCTCTCTATTTACTTTCTCTCTCTAAGTTGTTTCTCGATTTTGCAGCTCTGCCTTTGTTGTGTGTTCTCTCTACCAAAGTGACAAAATGCACTTTAAATTACTTAGCCCTAATGGGCCTTATTTGATGGACCTTCACCATGTGAATAAAAACCCAACAAAAACTATTAATTAATTAATAGAAACAAAAAAGAAAATAAGACTTAGAAAAACCTAAAAATCAATCGGTAATGAAGGTAGCCTCCCATGCCATTCGAGATGGTGTCTTTTTTTATTCATCAATGTAGAATCCAATCTTAATTTTATTTAATGGATAAAATATTTGATAATGTGGATATGCATTTCAAAACCAATTGGTGATAAGAAGAGTAGTCCACAAGTTTCCACTTTTTTAATTCAGGATCCTAACATGCATATCATCATCTCACCTAACATCAGCAACAAAAATATAGTTTAAGTGTGATGGAATATGATTTAGTAACAAAAAAGTTACGAGTTTAAATTCACCACCCTCCGATGTTGTTCAATTAAAAAAGAAAACCCTCATTGTCTCTTACTAAATTACTTTAGCCACCACACCCTTGTAAGTATTTCTTTCAACCATATCATCCCCAACATCCTTTGAATCTACTTTGAGGTCTTTATTGAGGTTGTGTTTTTTGCAAAGTGTGTACATATATTTTTCTAATATCACTCAAAGTTTTTCTCCTCCTATTTACACACATATATTACTTTTATACAAAATAGTGCATAACCAGATGCATTTATATAAAATGAAGCAATCATGTATATAGATGTCACGGAAAGCCTTAATAAAGACACTACTATTCTAAAATGTTGGCATTATGAAGACTAGTAATGTAAGGGGTTGTTTGATTGTCATATTTAGGTAAGATTTAGTTTTAGGATTTTTAACTCCTCTCCGATCAACATACAAACAAATTTTTACTAACTCATTTTTATTTTTAAAAATAACTCTCAATTATAACCATTTATTTTTAATCATTCATTTATAACTACTTAATCATTTTTAACCACTCATTTTTAATCATTCATTTCAAATCAATCAAAATAATTCATTTTTAATCATTTCTTTTTTAACTACTAAAATCACTACTCATTTTAAATTTATATCCAAACAAGGTTTTGACTCTAACTGTTTTACACAAAAAATATATCCAAACGAGTTTTTGACTACAACTCTCAATATTTAATTACTCAATATAAGCCATCAATATAACTCCTCAAACTAAATCCTACGCCCTAAGGGCCATATTTGAAAGGCGAATTATGGATATTAGAGTTAATTTGAGAATTTGAAGAAAAGGAGTGGAGGGAATAGGGAAGCCATTGGAATTCAAAACCCATCAATCAAAATGGAGAAACATGTTGGGGTCCAAAACTTTGTGTATTTTTGTCCTACAACTAACTCTCTATCACGAGCCTCCCTTATACCCCCAAACAAACCCATGGATTTCGACCTTTTTGAGAGTGACCTTTTTTCCCCCTCTTTTATTATCAAGTGATTCCCATTTTGGGTCATGTTTTGCTTCAATACTCTACTTTATACATGCATAGCATCGAGGTCATTTCAAAAAAAAAAAAAAAAAAGAAATTACATCGATCTTAAATTTATTTCAATTTTGAGGTTGGAGTGTTTAGACATAAGAGATATGTTGAAATCTCATTTATAGGGTTGTGATGAAAAAGGGTAAATTTTAAATTTGATCACTATATTTAGAAGGGATTTAACGTAGTCCATTTGATTTTAAGAGTTAGAATTTAGTTTATATGATATAATTCAATCCCTTTATTTAATAAAATCTAAAATATAATCATTGTAGTTCATAATCACTAATCAACTAATGAATGGAGAAATTAACATTTTATTTATAGATGGCTTCAAAATAAACTTTTTTAAGAAATGTGGGCTTTTGATGAGCATATACTCTTCGACACATTTGATCAATTATGTTTTCCTTTTTTTGAAACAAGAGTAACAACGCCCGTCCTAAGGCCAAGCACCAGAGAGATCGAAAGAGTAATGTCACACGTGAACCTCGAACCTGGAATCTTGAGGAGAATTTGATCGATTATGTTTTCATGAGTAGAAGGATTCCAGACAAGACTAGAGGAATTTGAAAGAGATAACTTCGTTTTGGTTTGAGCAATTAGAAAGAAAGAGCGGAAGTGATAAAAAAACCTGATTTCAAATGAAAGGTTCGGAATGATTGAGGTGGAAAAAAACTTGTTTGGTACGAAAAAATGGAGTGGTTGGTGTTTGGGAGAAGAACATTGTTCCTCTCGTCTCATACACTCATACCTAACGCCTAAAAGTCTTGTATTTTGTCTGTGACATAAACAAATTATCGCAAAACCAGGAACTTATTGTTCTACTCCCGAAACAGTCTATCAACTTAAGGCATCAAAATAGGGAACAAAAACTAGGCATAAGATTGAGCAATGGGGAAAAAAATATGTCAATATAAGAGGACAATGTTACCTCTATTCTCGTGAAACGAAATTGTTGCCTCACTTTTGTCTATGGTCCTCTCTATTCTCTACATAAGAAAACAACTACAGATATATGAAAGAATTTATCACTCCATTTAGCATACTTCTGACACAAATAGAATCCGATCTTAATGATCTAAAACCCTTCCAACGTCAGAACTGCAAACAAAAACAGATTTGATACCTCTGACAATCATGTCAACCCACAAATAAATTGTTTGGTTTGTGATGCATTTGACAACTCCCCCATCAACTTTCCAAACATTTTCCATGACAGAGATCATGGTATTGCACACCCCTCTAAGAACATGTTACTGTTTCCCAATATGTCCAAACATTCAAACACCAAATGCAAATAAAAGGGGAATGTTTTAGTTACTGCCTCAACCAAATGGGTTTCTGCTGCCTATACAAGAAACCCATTATTAAGTTTTGGGGGACCATGGCTATGGCTATGGCTCTGCTAACCTTAATGGTGGTCCAGATTACACCATATCCAAACAAAATGTAGGGCATATTTCCTTGTCATCCTAATAAACCCATTCACAAAATTGTATAAAATATCATAATAGTAAGATTTAGTAAGCATTTGAAGCCATAACAGGGAGTAGAAAACAAACTACAGCTTGGTGGGGTGCCCTACTCTGCATCAGTTTGCAGTATTCAAAGGTCCGATGGCACTTTCTTTTGGACTCTTTTCTGATTGACATCAAAACTTAACTTGTAGCTTAACAGCTTTCTAGTCAAATATGCTATTGCATTTGGGGGTTAATGCATTGCAGATTTCTTATTATCTTATGCAAACTACTCGGAGAAAAGTATATAACTAAAAAGGCTATCTTTAGTGTAATGCAAGTCGAAGAAAGGACCCCGTGCCACCCCGACATTAGGATTACGTCTAAATAACTCTGTCAACTGCCTATCTCCTACTCCTAATGTAACTGAATGAAAGACCTTAAAGTTAAAAGAGTTGAACAGCTCTAGCATTTCATTCAAGTCAGAATCTCTATAGTCCATTGGCAAAGACAATAGGCTGACAGAAAAATAGTGTTATGATATCCTAGTTTTTTTTTGTTATATATATCCATAAATGTCCGGCTAACTTAATGTACCTCAATTATTCTCACGAATTCACGAGACACCTTGACTAACCCTAATTCTTTTGGTTACTCAGGACCCTTGGTTATGATAACCTAGTTAATAAGTTCAGAAATGAATATGTCCCCAAGGAGTGACACAATGGTCAAAGACTTGGACTTTGAGGGTATACTCCCCTAAAAGTCCGAGGTTCGAGACTCAGTTGTGACATTACTCCTTCGATGTCTGTAAGAATCAAAGCGTCACCTTTCACCACCATAGGAAGAACTTCAAGAAACGCCGTCCCTGTTATCCTAAAATTGTTACTTTCAAGTCAATATTCAGAAATTATTTTCAAAAAAAGGTCAACTTTGAGCGAGAATAAAGCATTAAATGATGAAACTGGGAACTTTGAAGTAAACTTGAATATTATAGAGTCAACTGAAGAATGTTGGACAGCATTTTCTTTGAGACACCTCTCCGTCTTTCATGCTTGATTAGACTTGATATCTAAAGAAATTGATTATCATCATCAATCTCCTGCTGAGAGAGAGAAAGAGAGTAATGCAGAAAACAATAGACACTAAAATAAGATAATACTCTTGGGTAAATTTGTATTCGATACAATTCCATCATTAAAAGACCATCATCCTTTAACACAGATTGACAAGAAAAGACTATTGATCAACGAAGAAGCAATGCGAAACAAGATTTTGGTTTTTTGCTGGAATGTGCTCGACTTCCACAGGATTACACAGAGCATTGCAAACTATATTTGCATATTGCACACCTTAAGATCATTTTACATGATCTTGGTTGAGGCTAGAAGTAGGTGCCTTCTGGAGGTTGGACCAGCTTTCGGTTATGTGAGGTCCCCATTTCCTTTTTCAGCTCTGTGAGTATGTTCTCCATGCTGTTCTCTCGCTTCCAAGTTGAAAGAAATCCAAATTTCTTTGCCTCAACCTGTTGGAAATTAATCATTACGTAATAAAACATATCAGCTCTCTAGAGAAGGTCAAGATCAGTTGACAAAATCATCTAGGTAGGTAAATGTTAACAAGTTGGCGAACTTGCTGCTATCTGAGACTAAATTCTGAAAACAAAATCATCTTTCCTTTCAAACATCCAACTTTATTCATAACAATGCGAAGTGATTCATATTGTTAACTATGCATGCTAATGAAATTAGAGATACCTCTCCAGTTTCATGGTTCACACATGTCATGTTGATTCTTGAATGAAAACGAACACTTGGTGGCTTTTCAGGGTAATCTTTATCACAGAACAGCTTCAACTGATAAATTCTGCCTTCATGTACAGTCTGCAAGGAAAGCATGGTGAATTTTTACAGAACAGTATGTGGTATGAGTCGCCATAAAATAAGAGCTGTATAATAAGATAGACTGACAATTTTCTGCTCGACTCCTTACAGCACTCATTGTTTCAACTATTTACAGATCCTGCCCTTCCAAGTTGTTCATATAAAGCTTTTAAAAATAAGAGCACTTCTCATAACATCAAGTAGAAAAACATGTGCCTGCTAATGACAATTAGGAAGAGTAGGAACAACGCTTTTAATTATGATTGATAGTTTTTATTTTTTTGGACAAGAAACAAGATTTTTATTGATGAAAAATTATGAATACTAGTTAATGTGTTTTCTTGGGTGGGGGAATGAATTATAAATTTTTACATTTTCTTCACGCTTGCTACTGAAAAAAAGGGTAGAAGCCATTACATTGTGAGGACCAATAATGGTGCCAGTCCATGAACGCATATAAATGTCATCTCCATCATCCATTCCATAGCTCACAGTACCATCACCAATGCCCTTTTCTCCACGTTCAAGTTCCTCGAGCAACCTGAAGTTCCTAGGAACTGGGATGGAAAGCAAACATTTACAAGATGCTTAAGTTCTCCTTTTGGCGAGATACATCGTCATATTAATTTATCAGCAATGTACAAATTGGTTTGATTGATTTACCCTCTCATTTAGAGATAACATAGAAAAGAGTCGGACCATTCAACTGTTTTAAAATCAATTCACTATATTTAATTTTAACAAGCGAGAGGTATAATCATATTGATATCTGTACTAAAATATTTTAAAATGTCCCTTCAAACATCTTTCCTCTGTTAATCAGGATGATGGTCTCAAAACCATCTCCTGTATGAAAAGCTTCAGATGCTCAAAGGACTTTGATGAACCATATTGATCTTTGTACTCAAATGAAGAAAAGATGGGGAAAAAAAAAAAGGCAAGAAGAAGCATTGAGTTATAAAGAAGGAAAAAATGAAAAAATAAACATGGGGAAAAACAATGTAGTATTGAGAAATTGTGGGATGTGTGGGTTCGGGTTCCCATAGCTTTCGGACTAAAGATGAGCTCAGTACAAGATGGAGAACATTAGACAAAGGCTGAAGTCAAAATATACGGAAAGCATGTGTCTTGCTTGCTAGCAAAGAGGATTAATGAAGGTTGAGTGCTCAAGTTTCTTGAGTAAACCATTCACTCTGGGTGACACAAATTCAAATTTTCGGGTACCAAATGTCAAACAAAAATGTGTGATTTATTGTGAGCTGTGCACCCATAACATCCTATTATGTAAACTAAACTGATTTCTCAAGAAAAAAACCCAATTTTCAGTAAACACATATATAGCAGTATAAAAGCGTGTTCTGTCATTTGACCCGTTGTTCACCTCCGTGGAAAAAAAGCTTGTGTTAGTTTCTTTCCCATCCCTTGAGGCTTTTTCTTCTAAATAAGTGAGCCCAAACCTCCAATTAAGATAAGGGAAAGGGGCCACTTTAAATTTAAAGGCAATTTTTTATTTTTTTATATCTAGGATAACTTACGCAAACTTCAAGTTTAACTATTGTCACAAGATATATTGTCTGACTTTATAACATTTGTCAGGAAAATTCATAGAAAGTTAATTTCTAGGTAGGTGGCCACCATGGTTTGAATTCATCATCTCTTAATTATAAATTACTTAAAGTTCACATGACCACTAGGCCACTTTATGATGGTTTCAAAATACAAAATTATTGATAAAAACCATAAACCGAATTATCAAGCATTACTAAACATAAAAATAAAAATGAATTAATTAACTAGTTATATTATATTTTTTAAAAGGAATTTCTACCATTGTTTTTTTCTTTTTTGAAATCGGAAAATCAGAATTTCGCTCGACTATATTCGAGGTAACCATGTCCATCCCTAGGTTAGGCACCAAGAGATATCAAAGAAATGGAGACTCTAGAGGTGTCTACAAATTAATATCACAGATGAGTCTCGAACCTGAGGCCTTGAAGGGAACACAGCTTAAAGCTCAAGTTCATGAAAAAACCTATATGACCTACTTTCAGCTAAACAGAATTTGGACCCAGCCAAAACAGAAACTGGGTTGCATGTCTAACAAAACCACTTGATTTTTCAAACAAAATCAATATCTTCATATTTGTTTTCAAAAATAATTTACAATCTGAAATGTTATTTTCACATTATTCTTCAACAAATTTCTTAATATATTTTGAATTTGACTCAGGTTTTTTTGATGATCCAAAAATAGAAAAGATGACAGAAGAAGCTAAATTTTCAGGGGCATTATTTCAAACCCGAAAAGAAGCGCTGAAGCAGCCTTATTTTCCTTTGTAAACTCGAGGACCAACATTTTTTGGAGGGATAGATTGATTTAAGGATGTTAATGGCATTTTGGTTCATTCTTGATAGTTAGTTTATTCCATTAAATCCCTAAAGCCCCCTCTCTTGAAGTCTTAACACTCAATTTGGTTTCAGATTTTCCATGAAAAAAAAAACATGTTTTCAGATTTCATGTGAAACTCACCCAAAACATGTCTCCAGCCTAAGCCTAGAAAATCTTCTGAAGTTCAGTATGTAACAAAAAAGAAAATATTTGGAACAGTCAGAACTAGTATTTATTCCTTTTTTCTTTTGTAAACCAGAAAATTGGAGTCTCACTCCACTATACCCGGGTTAACCACGCTCGTCCCTAAGCCAGGCAGAGAAAAACATCAAAGGAATAGAGACATAGAAGGTGTCTAAAAATTAATGTGACAAGTGAGTCTGGAACGTGAGATTCTGAGGGAAGAACACCTATTAGTATTCCTCCTTGTTTAAATGTTTGAGATGATTGATACAATCAAGCAGAATTCATGACTAAAATACATAACCTAGGCGAAATACAAGAATAGCATATAGATTTAGATGAAACCGAATCTCATACAACAAACAGAAACACCAAATCAAGACCGACAGATGAAGATGAATCATCGGGGCGGAGAATGCAACGCACACATACAATCAAAGACGTGAAATAAGAACAAAAGTATCGATCAATGAACAGAAGCAAAAAAACATGGATGAAATGGTCAAATCATAGCGTAAAGAAGACGAGAGATGAAATGAAAAATTGAGGAACTGACCCACAACACTGGAGCCTCCTGAACAAGGCGTCATAGCTGAATCGGGAATTGTTGATTACGATCGGGAAGATGGAGAACTTGAAGAAGGAGAATCTAAGAAGATAAAGGACGCAACCAAAACTCTAAGCTTCTGGAATTGATAGGTCATAAAAAGGGGCGAACAAGAATCATTATTATTATTATTATTATTATTATTATTATTGTAGAATAAACCGACCATGCACTACTTTTTTAATGGGCCTTCTTTCTTACGGATCTTTGCTCAATTGGGCCTTCCTATTTTAATAACAAACCCCATAACATTAATTTTTAAAAGAATGTCTAGCTTTTATTCATTTTAAAGAAATATCTAAAAATGCATCCCCAAAGTATCCCACATTTTAAAATTTTCAATTATTAAAAAAATATTGTTGTATTCTTGATTTAAGGAATAAACAAATACCAACCTCTTTTGTTTTTAAAATTTTTTTTTATTGTCTCTTATGTATATTTCTAAATATCTTGTCTCTTACATCACATACAAATTAATCCAACCAATGTTTTTGTTCTATAGTTTGGATCTATAAGACATTTCACACAAGGATCTTTTCCAAACGTAGATTCGTTGCCAAACAAATTCCCATTGTCTTGCACTCCCACGGTAGATATTTTGGACTATTTCTACTCAATTTTCATCCTAGTACATACGAGTACACACTCAAGTGCAAGCACGCATCATTTGTTGTTCATACTGAAGAACAGAAGATGAAAATTAGTTATAATTACAAGAAAATAATGAAAAAATAGCAAATATCGTGAGGGGGAACAAAATTCATTAAAAGTATGGATTTCATCTAAAGTCTTAGAATGTTTGAAATCAAACATACCTGTAGATTAATAATCATTTGTGTATGTGGTACATTGGGAATTAACTTTGAAGGACTTGAGGAGATGTAGAGACTGCAACTTCCCAAATCGGAGATGTACCACGAGATTCAAATCAAAAGGAGGATAACTAAAAAAATGTTCACGCTCTCTAACAAAATTTATGATTCCAGCCACAATGTTTGTTGCTTATAAAATAAAAACAATATATGTAAAGATATGTACCTTAAATTTGTGTTGTTCATATTTTGTTTTCCAAATTCAAAAATAAAATAATTGTTACAATTATTTTATTTTTTAAAAAAAAAACAAAAATGTAAGAGTTTAAATATTATTTAATTAACAAATATAATTTTGGGTAGTTGAAAATTTAGATGTTTTTTATTTAAATATTTAAATTTTTATGGTGGTTAGGAATGAATCTAAAATCCATTTTAATAGTTCATACAAATTAAAAGTATCAATAAGGGCAAATTAGACAACAATCTAATTAATTATTTAATCATTTATAGAAAATAAGATTTAGATACTCATTTAAAGTATTTAGAATTATAAACATTTACTTAATAATCATCTGATTGTCATTCTCCTAGTAGTATCAATGAGAAATTGTTGTTTTTTTTTTACCGACAAATGAGAAATTGGCCAAAAAAAATAGAATGACTATAAAGTTTTTTTTTAGGTAGCAACTTTTGGAGTAGAATTATAATTTTAGAACATTTAAAAAATTATATATTTCATTCATAGCATATATTTTACATTGTGCTTTTAAAAATACACAATCTACCCTTCAACCTTCGTCTTCTTAACTTCCTAACTCACTTCTTGAGAATAAATTCTCA
Source organism: Sicyos edulis (assembly GCA_036507275.1). NCBI lineage: Eukaryota > Viridiplantae > Streptophyta > Magnoliopsida > Cucurbitales > Cucurbitaceae > Sicyos > Sicyos edulis. The sequence continues at coordinate 42,111,422 of CM071847.1, read as the reverse complement.
TTCCATCACCCAGAATCATGGAGAATGCGATTGCAACTGCAAAACAACAAAATATACCATCGTCGTCGTGTGTGTAAGGCAACAACGTCGTCGTGGTAGTTTAAGAAGACGAAATATGCCATCGGTGTCGAGGTGGTCTAAGAAGATGTTGATGTCGTCGTCGTTGGGGCTGGCGCTCCAACTTCTTCTCTAACATCTTATTAGGCTTAATCTCTTCAACCCTAAGAATTTTGGGGCCTAAAAGTTCGATTTTGGAGGGTTAAGAAAGCAAGGAAGGAAAAAGAAGGAAGAGTGCATCTACCTAGAGAAAGGATTGAATCCAATTTGGGTTTTGGAGGAAGTAAGAGCATAACAAATTTGAGGGGTTTGAGTGAAGTTACCGATTTCATTGTCTTCAATCATTTAATTGATAGATGTCAAATAGTTGCACTTTGTTTTCAATTAGTTTAATCGATTGATTTCAATCTCTGTCAACGATTATCTTCTATCAGTGCCAACGATTGTCTTCTCTTAGTCTCATTGATTGTTTTCATTCTCTTCGTTCCATCTTTTCTTCATTCTATTCTTCAACTTCAATCATTTAAGTGATTCAATCTATTTCACTTAATTGTTTTCAATCAGTTAAGCTAAATTGAAAGAAACAATTGAACTGATTGAAAGCAATCAGCTGAACTGATTAAAAGCTATCAACTAAATTGATTAAAAGCTATCGACTGAACGCATTTAAAGCGGTCAACTACATTAGTTGAAGTGTGAACATTTTGATCATTTTAGAGAGACTAACCTAATTTAGTGCTATATACAAAATATTTTCAAAAATTTACCATTCATCAATTAAAATAAATTATTGTTATACATGCAAAATTCTCTAAATTATTTTAATACATTAGAATTAAATTTACAAGTCATTTATACATTTAATATATTAGTTGAGTTCTCCTCTTTAACAACTAAAATTTTCCCAAATGAAATAAATCTAAAATATTAAATACTACTCAAATTTAAAATACACGAGAAATAAGAAGTTGCATTAATTTGAATTCATTTATAACATTTAATGGGTTATTAAGAGAGCAAAAAGTAGATGGAAATGAAATAGAGTTGAACTAAATATAGCATAAAAATAGAAGCTAAAATGTTTGCATGTCAAATTAGTTCATGTATTATTTTTACATAAGTTTATTAAAAGAGAAAAAAAAATTCAATTAAACGCAAACTTAATGCAGTTTCACCAATAACACCCCCAATAAATGTATTTTTAAAAACATTTCCATAAAATTTCATAAACTAATTAATTGGAAGGTTGGGAATTTTAATTCGTATTTATCTCAATCTGACGCCAATCGCATTCCAATTGTCCTCAACTGCCTTGCCTCAATTACTCTTGCATTTATGCCCCTTCCTAATGTACACACTTTTTTTTTTTTTTTTTTTGAAAACCGAGAAATCAGAGCTTCGCTCCCCTATACCTAGGGCACCACTGGCCTGTCCCTAGATTGACATGCCTTGAAGTCCTTTGTCTCAACCGCTGGACTGTCCTTCGGGGACACTTTTCTGTTGTTTTATAAATACCTTCCATCTTTAATTTTTTCCATTTTCAATCATCCAACTACTTAAAAAAAAATTAAATATCAATAAGAACATAATTCAATCGATATAAATATTTATTATCTAATTAATATTGAGACCACTTTCAAAAAAATAATTAGAATGACGGTGAAAGAAGAGTAGATGAAGTCATGAATTCATTATAAGAGAGATTACAAATATTGAACTAAATAACCAATCGAGTCACTAATCTATTCTGTCATTATCCCATTTTTTTTAAGCTTTTAGAAAATGAAAATGGCATTAGTCTACTTGAATACATTAATATAAGAAATATTAATTCAGAGAAAATGGGACCTTTGCACTTAATTATAGTTATTTTTACTTATAAAAAGATTAACTTCAACATAGTTGTTTTTCAAAAAAACTTCAACATAGTTTTAAATAGTTGACTACCAAAGTATACTTACCAAGTAAATAGTAAAAAGAAATTAAATGTATACACTCTCCAATATTTAATTAAAAAATTTACGAAAATTAATAATAGGGATGAAAATTGGGGGTTTTCTCTTAATGCAAAAATCTTGGTATTAAATTAAGTTTTTATTAAAAAAAAGTTTGGGAAAAAAATATTCAAATAATACACCATGTCCAAGTCCATTTGTTTTAGTTCGCATCTTGTCATAAGAAAATATGATCAAAATGTTGATTGAAAATGGAATAAAAATAATTAAGAAAAAAAGCTACTTGCTCATCACTATAATTAAAAGTGAAATGATTCAAACTCAGAATCTCATTGTTACTCGATCATATAAATTTTCATTAGAATTCAACTCTTTTGGCACACATCGGTCAAAGAAACCAAAGACTATACTGTACTCAAAAAAAAAAACCAAAGACTATTGAATAGATCAACAAAAACTTTTAGTCTTACAAAGTTGTTAATTTTCCCTTCATATATATAATTCATTTAAGAAAAACTTAGGTTTAAAAACCTTAACCTATATAAACTCTAAATAATAATAATAATAAAACCTTAACCTAGATGCATTTTGTAAATGGTAACTTAGAACTAATATTTTTATTTTTTTTATGATATAATAAAATTTTTAAAATATTAATCAATAAAACAAAATTGATCATGATTTGGTTTTTTGGGTAAAAATAACTTCTATGGTTATACTATTTGTGTGGAGGTAAAAAGAAATTATATGTAAAGCTTTGCACACGTGGATTCTTATTTTTGAGTGAATAGATTAGATGTTGGGTCAATTCAAAACTCAACATTCAAGATTAAAGGTTTTTTTTTTTCTCGGTTATTATTTGAACAATTGAGAGGAGTATGAAATTTATCGATAAGAAAGAATTTTTGAAGACTTTTTTGCATTTAAATATGGTAGGATAAGAAAATATGTTCCATTAGAATAGTTGAGATAAGCACAGACTCGTGTTGAAAATTGATTGCATGATTGTTTGTGTGTCATGATTGTTTGTGTGGAATCTTAATATCCACTTACAGGATATTTTTATGATCGTAAAAAAGGAGTGTCGTTAGTTAAATATCATTCTTCTTGGTGAAAGTTGCTTGTGTTTTCCCATAATCGCCCTAAGCATTCTAAAATGTTATGTTTGGGCATTAAAATAAAATCTATCCATAAAAGCATAATTGAATTCCTTATTTAGTTTTATAATTAATTCATTCAAAAGATCAATAATGTAATAATTTCATTGTCGAATGAATATTGAATTCACCCACAGCCAAATTTTTTTACAATGTAATTGTTTTAATATTAATTCTTCTAAAACGAAAACTAAGTAGAAATGTCGAGAGTAAAAAGTATCTGATAACATCAATATAAAAAAGGAGGAATTATTTTTTAAAAAAAAAAAGAAAGAAAGAAAGCAGGAATTAAAAAAAAAGTATATATTTCCCCGCATTTAACCATTAACAAAAAAAAAAAAGTCAACCAAAACTCCTGCAAATGTTAGTTTTTTTTTAGATTAAAATAATTGAGGATAAGAAACTCGAACTCATGATCTTTGATGAATGAATCTATACTAGTGCCGCTGAGCAATTGTTCATGTTGACCTTTGCATGTTAGTTTAAGTAATCGAATTTTAATATTAATTTGAAAAATGAAATTCAATTTATAAATGGTTGATATTCTTATTAAAATTAACTAACAAAACTCAACGAAATAGATCACGAAAAATTTAAATTGTGTAGATATAATTTTAAACAGACGTGCTAGTAAGTAGGTACCTTGAACAAGCCTTCGGGATCTAAAAAAAAAAGAGAATATTTTAAAAAACAAGTACAACTAAATCTCTGGTTTATGTTTTCAGCATATGACAGAACAAAATAAACTAAAACCAGAAGAAAAAAAAAAGGGACCCTTTAAAAAATAAATATCAATTCTTCTCTAATCTATTTTCAGAAAATGAAACATAGCCATTTTCATGCTATATAAAAAGATGTGCCTCCATTTTCTCCAAACAAAAAGCTACAAATTTTTCTTTTCAATTTCACATCTAAGAAAAGATATAATTAAGCAAATGGAAGTTGAAGATAGTTTAAATTTGGTAATTTGATCTAAATTTTAACGTTAAGTTGATTTACTCAAATAGTAATTGATTCTCAGCAGTTCTGGTTTACACTATTTCGAAAATAGATGTTTCTAGAACTTTCGGGCGGCGGTCGTGGACCGCGGAGTGGCGGCGGCGCTGCCGTCGTGGAGGAAATCAAGCAACACAGAGCTCTTGCATTTGGGGCATTTGGGGTCATTCTCAGACAGCATCACGTACATGAGGCACCTAGGGCAGCCTACCAGCACCATTGAGGTTGCTTCCGGGCTGCTCGAGTATCGTAGGGCTGTGCCATCGTCTTGGTTTTGCTCCGATGACACGCAAGAGCTCGGTGGCGATGTGGGCGACACTGTCGCTGATCGGCTCGGCGACGACAGCAGTGAATGTGCCCTTGGTGGTGACAGGTTCAGCTTCAACTCAAGCTTTGGAACACTTCCATTGCTTCTCCTGCTCATTGTCTCTTCTCTGTTTATTACAAAAAGAAATTTGTAAATTAATACTAATTGATATAATATCAACAACTATGTGGTTCTAATTATGAATATAAATGTAGTTGGTTGAGAATTGACCAATCAAAATATCTTAAATTCAAAATCTCCATCAAAATATTGTTATTCAACTAAAAGTGATGACTGTCCAAAAAATAAAAAAACTAAAAGTGATGAACAAATTTTGAAACCTACCCATTTTCTAAACACTCAATTTATATTTGACGAAGAGGTTATAGATTCGAATCATGCAATAATGCTGCTACAAGACAAAAAAAAACCTCATTCCCCCATTTCATATAAAAATCAACCTTTTTTTTTTTTATAATCATGAATCTTGTAGAGTAATTTTTCAGAACATTTGAAAAATATGCGACCCTTAAATTATGAAAACAGAAAAGAAAAGACCCCAATTCATATCTGAGCAAATTAACACAAACAAAAAAACAGAACATGAAACATTATTCTATGTATATTATACAAACCGTGAAATTGGAAAAATCAGACGGCGGCGGTTGCGGCGGCGACGGCGGCGGAGGAAGGCGGAGGAGGTCGAGAAAATGTGAGTGGATTTGTGGGAATCATAGGACTCCGGGTACTGATTTATATAAGGCAACAAAGCTGAGTAAATGCAAGGAAAAAGGAGAGAGGTTTTTTTTTTTTGAAAAAAAAAAGAAATTAAAAAATTAATTATTTTAGGGTCTTTCATTAATTTAGAGAGGTAGAATTGAATTTTGTGGAAATGGGTGGCAGAGAGTGTAAATTTGAATTAATGTGGGAAATTAAAAAATAGCAGCAAAGTAATTACGGATTTTAAAAAGAAAAGCCAAACTTATCATTTATTACATGAAGAGTCGGTGGTTTAATTGTTTAGAGAAAGGCAAAGGACTATATATTTTAATATGTAATTTCTTTGGCTGCAGAGAAATGAAAGTTAGCCGACGGCTATTTAATTTTTATTAAACTCAAAGTATTAGCTGCCTACGTTCGGCCAAACTTAAATAACCCAATTTCTTTTTTTACTCACAAATTTAATTATAGACGCCAATTGAGATTCATTGGATCGCAGGATGCCGTGAATTAAAGTTTTTACCCTGTTATGAAAATGACAATTAACAATTGTAAAACGAAGATATAAAAAATAGATGAAGAAAAAAACAAACACAAAAATTTATGTGGTTCAGTTGTGATGTCTGGTCCATGGACAAAGGAGGAGAACAATATTATTGAGAAAGACGAAAATTTATAGATACATAGATTATGTCATAATACGGCTAGAGTTTAATTTGAATTTATATAGGCACTGTCATTAAACCTTATTACAGAATGCGGATGCGTGGATGCGCACTTGCGACTGCGTAGACGTGCACTTGTGACTGCGTAGACGCGCACTTGCTGAAACAGAATGTTGATGCGCAAACACATGCGTAACCATAATGTTGAACTGCATTTTTACCAAATAATGAACCATCAAACTAGCGACCTTTTGGCAGTACTAGAGTTTTCTAATAAAATAAGAGTTAAGTATCCATTTTCAGAGTCAAACATGCAATTATGAAATTGAAATGGATTATCATAAATCAATATAATTAGCATGTCACCAACTTATTTGGTAAGGATTATTTATTATTATTATTATTTAACTATGAAATTTATTCAAACTTAGGGTTGATATTTAGTTGAGTTAAAAATGTAATAATCGTCCTTCGAAAAGAATTAATAATAAAATTCCTTAACTCTTCTTTTTGTTTATTCTAAAAAAAAACTCATATTTTTGTTTTACATGGTTAAAACTTACCGGATGGTTTACTGAACAATGGCAAATTTTAACGTAGACAAAATCATGTGCAATCCACTTTAAATTTAGTTTGGTGATTAGTTTAATTGTTCTTGCGCAATAAAAATATGCTTATCAATATTTATTTTGAACAACTAACTTTATATATTTATCTATTAAATATCTTTCTCCGATATATATTTCTCATACTGATCAATATGTTCCTTATAATCGATAGTCACAAATTTGTTTCTATTACATTCACGATATAACTTATAACTTGTCACTAAACTATACCATAATAGATTTAAAAAGTAGAAACAAAACTTAGAAGTGTGTTTGAGAAAAAGGATATCATCAAAGTTCAAATCTGATACTAAGTATACAACTAAAAGATAATTGTATGAATTAATGTTGAGAAATGAGAATAAGTTTTTTTAAAGAAAAAATAATATTTTGTCCATTAAAGATGTTATATATTCTATGAAATCAACAATATAAAAATAGGAAAATTATAGGATTAGTCAAATTTAGAAAATAATTATAAATAAATTATTTTAAAAAGAGGAAATATTATTAGTGGTATTAATGAATATTATCATATACTTTCTTATAATACTGGTATTAATGAGAATTTATAATAAAAATATTTTTTTAGACAAATTTATAATAAAACTATTAAAATATATTAATAATTATGAATATAAATATTTTTAAATTTACCTATATGTATAATTAATTTGTAATAAGAAGAGTTCATTCATCTTTTTTTTTTCCTTAAAAGTACTAAATAATTATCCGTAACATTATTTTATGATTTAAAAAAATTAGAACTTTTAATTATATTGTTAAACACACACAAAAATTTAATAATAATAATAATAATAAATAATTTTAGTGAGGTTTTTCTCTAATTGTCGAATCAAAGTGGCCAAGTAATGTAATTTTCTAGGTAAAAATCAACATAATTTATAAGAAAAGGGTAAATTATACCTTTTTCCTATGATAAAAAGGCTTTTTTTAGTACAATTGGATAAAAGTTAAACTTTATGCTTTTAAAATCTAGAATTTAATTTTTATGATTTGAAGAAAGTTTGAGTTTAGTTTTTATAAATTTAAAAAATTAAACTTAAGTCCTTATAATTTGATAGAATTTTAAAATAACCATTAATAATTGCTGGAAATTAAGTACATATAATTGACGGTGTATATGTAAGAAAGTTTATTTTATTTTTTCAATCCATTACTTAATTCTTACCGTTATTATATTAACACATGACTAACTAATTTTCACACATTTCATTTGTCAACAATTATGAATGAGAATAGTTTTTTTTAGGTTTTATCAAACTAAAGAGATTAAATTATAATTGCTAAGATCATAATATTAAATTTTAACTTATTCCAAACTATAAAAATTAAATTCTAGATTTTATAATCAAATGAACTAAAATCTACTTTTCATCAAAATAAAAAACATAGGTATCCGAACTAAAAAATGAAGTTAGAATGTGAATAACTAAAAACAACCTACATCTATACGATTCTAAAGCAATAAAATGTCCTCGTCGGTAAATTTTCATTTATTTTTTTTACCTTTGTTGTATAGGGTGAAATTAAAACGATTTTGTTCGAAAGGAAACTAAAAATATCTTAAAATGAAGTTTTCTTTTAATTTGTTTTTTCAAACAAAATACTATTCTTTTAGTTAAAACAATAAAATGTGACATTTGAATTTATGGCCATATTTATACCAGTTAGAACTACAATTATCATATTTTATTTCTTGTTTTCTAAAGAACTTTGTTTAAAAATTGAAGTTGAAATAATTTTTTAGTTCAATAATAAGGAGAGCAAGAGATTTAATTCATGACCAACTTATATTGATCGAGTTATTTCGTATGTTGTCAAATTATTTAAGTATGTATGTTATAAGGGAAATTAGTGGTCGAACCTCCAAGGAGCCTAGCGAGCCCCGACTAGTCTCATGAAGGTCAGATGGACTCCAATCAAGGTTCGAGGAAGATCAAATCGACCTCATCCTAGTACTAAGAAGGTCAAATGGACCCCAACCATGGTCCTAAGAAGATTCGACGAACCTGAACCAAGGTTCCATTAGACGCACCCCGACCAAGGTCCTAAGAAGGTGGGGTGGACCTCGACCAAGGTCTGAGGAAGATTGGAAAGACTCCAATCAAGGTATCAAGAAGGTTAAGGGACCTCGACCATGATACTAGGAAGGTCTGATGATTCCCAATCTAGGTACTAAGAAGGTTGGCTAGACCCCGATCAAGGTCCCAAAAGATTGGAAGAACCCTGACATGTGGTTGAGTGGGGTCAGGAAAAATCTGACCCAGGGCTAAGTAGGGTCAGACAAAATCCGACCCATGGCTAAGTAGAATTGAGCTAAGTTCGAACTATTGCATGGTAGGATTAGGCCAAGTCCAACCCATGGCCAAGTAGGGTCAAGGAAAGTTCGACCCATGGCCAAGTAGGGCCAGGAAACTCTTGACTCTTAACCTGCATGGGTCACTATTTTCGACCTTGGCCTTTAGGTGGGTTGGGCACAACCCAACCTTAAACCTTTCTTAATGTCGTTCAACGATATTACAGACCTTTCGATTAGTGGAGTCTTATCTATGGACATTCAATTCACAGGTCGATCTGAATAGAATGATAAAAAAAAATCAAGTCTATAACTAATAGGCTCACGAAAATGAAAGAGGAAAGGGTCATATGCGACCTCCTTATAAATAATCAAACAAAAATCTAGAAAATAGCAAGTTATTTGCAGCCATAAAATTACCATTCTCTCACACTTTTTTGGACCTATTTCACTAAGACATCCGAGAGTATGTGGCTCACACCACATAGAAGTCTAGTTGTTTATTATTTATTTTGTAGGTAAAATACAAATTCACCATTGACACAAATTTCAGCATCAACAATGTAAAAATATATTCTTTATTGTTTTCTAAAGACCGTGTTTGAACCTCATGAATAATCCACCTCGTGAGAGTTAGAACACCCATGAACCTAAGATGCGTGTACTAGATATGTCCACTTTTTCATGGAGCTGGGTCCAAATGTCCCCAAGACTGGACTAGGTCGAAAAATGGCTGCCCCATTCTCGTCTCTTAAACCAAATACAATCCTCGTCCTGCTAAATTCACATTTTTTATGGGGATCGGGGCAGGTATTTTTTTTTTGTAAAGTTTTTCTCCAATTTTAATATTTACATATATTTTCTTGATGAATTTTCAAGTGGTTAATTTTTTATTGAAAATTTTATATTAATTTTTAACTAGATAAAGAATTGTTAAAGAAAATACACATTTCAATAAATATTTCTAAAAAAACAAAGATTAAATTAGTAAAAATGAGGAGATAAAATACAATTTTACAAAAAAAAAAAGGGATTGGGAAACGAGATCCACTTAGGTCGCGCAGAATTGCTGTAGCAACCCAGTTTTCTATCCCAGTTTTCGGGGTGCCTTCAGGTCAAGTTTCGGTTGTTGGTTGGGTCGTTAGAGCGGTTTTGTCCCTTGGGGGTATTTTGGTCTTTTGGCTCTTCGGGCAGGATTTGTGGATTTTCAGGGCTTCGAGGTGGCTCCTGCCTTTGCCGTGGCTTGTTTGGGTTGGACTGCGAGTCCCGAGATGTTTGGGCTAGTCGTTTGGAAGTTCGGTTGTGATTTGGGATTTTTGCAAAGTGATGGTTGGTTGTGTGCTTCCTTTGGGATTCGAGCCCGGGCCTTTAGTGTTGCTTAGGGAGTTGGATTTAAGTGAGTTTGATTTATTGGAAAGGATTGCTTCGGTCGGGTCTCGAAGGAGGAAGCCGGGAAATGGGATTTTGAGGTTTTAAGTGGATATGGATGGAAAATGGAATTAAAATCCCATTTTTCCCTTTTATTTTTCCCATTTTCCTTTTTATTTTCTTTTTTCTTTTATTTTTCCCCAAATCCATTTTTTTTTCTCTCTCTCTCTCTTCCCCCCGACCTAGCCTCAGCCCAGCCCGACCAGCCGGCCAAATCCGCCCGAGCCGCCGCACCAGAGCCGCCACCGTCACGCAGACGCCCAGCCCGCGCTCAGACCCGCTCGCCCGGCCTAGCCCAGCCCCGCGCGCGCTCGTCCTCGCCTAGCCAGATCGCGCGTCGTCGCGCCCGCGCGCCCTCGCCCTGTAGCTCGCCGTGCCGAGGCGCGCCGACCTTGTGCCGAGCTCGCGCCGCGCTTGCGCCTTGCGCTTCGCCACGCAAGATCGCGCGTCGCGCCGAGCGCCTCTGCTCGCCAGCAGCGTGCCCCATCGCTCAGTGTCAGTGCCCAGCACATGGCACACACACAGCTGATCGCGCCATAATGCGTGCCCAATAGCGCCAGGCTTTGCGCCCACCGCCGCTTAGCCCGAGCAAATGCCCGGCCCGTTCGCGTGTCGGTAGTGCCTCGTGAGTGCTCCCTTGTGCCGAGCCCTGTTTGTTTTATTATTTTTGGGCCTTTTGATTGTAATTATTGTTGTTTTTGTTAGGTTCTCGCTAGCTAGCTCGGGTTCGATCGCAGCTTAGGTTTCTTGTGTTTAGAGGTCTTCCGCCGGTAAGGATTTCTTACCGGAGTTGTGTGGACCTGCGATATATTATGCGATTGTTGATTGTATGCTTGTTTGTGTTTATTGACATGTTTGGTGATAAGTGCTCTAATCTGAATTCCCGATTAGCATGACTTTCCCCGTTAATTCTCATGTTAATCCATGCTAGGTTGTTCCTTTCTCGCATGCTCGTATATCTGTTCTTTGCTTCGTAGTATCATGCTAGGCTCGTTGTATTCTTATTGAGCACGTATTGGATTTTATGGAATTGTTTGTTTGCTTTGCTAGGGCGGAGTTAGAAGTGCGGTGTAGATAGCATCATCCGGCTGATGCATAAAGAACCTTGCATCCATGGCGGGGACGTCGAGCAAGTCATTCCGTCCCCGACCCCGTGAGGGATTAGCTAACACAAGCGGTAGGCCCCGCAATCTTGGGTGAGGGAGGCGATTGTTAATGCCCCAACGGTCGGGATGATGACTTGGCATTGCCTCGTCCCGGCAAACCGCATGTCCTCGGCATGTTTGGCGGTAGCCCCGATTGCCACTGTTAAGGCAAGGACGGCTTCTGACTGGTGTAAGCCTACCACGACCGTTTCTTGGCCCAAAAGCGGTGGTTCAGCCGACATAGCTTACGTGTCCGTGTCTCACACCCCTATGTCGGTGACACCGATCCAAAGATTTAGTTAGGCGTGGTGATCGGATATGGGCGGCTTGCCTTCGCACTCGCAACCCCATAGTCTGCAGTAGCACGCGCGGCATGCTTACGCTCATTACAGCGCCAACCGAGAGCTCCTCGGGATTGTGAGCGAGTGTACCTTTCGTCGACGACAGATGAGACAGCCGAGGCCGGGACTTGTTTCTCGTATAGGGCGACTTGTGTGATGTGTTGTGTGGTGTTTGATTTCCGGACTAAGACCACGAGTTGGCATCCGAGGCCCAAGTGTGGGCTAAGCTATGTGCTCTATCTGTGTTTATATTCATAGCTTGCATATCTTTCTCGCTAGATGACCATGTATATCGTATTGTACCCCGGTTGGGGATTCTTCTTGAGTAATTCGTTACTCACCCTTACTTATCTTTCAGAAACCATGGCGCGAGGCGGGATGGTGGAGGAGGAGCTGTGATCATGGAAACCCGTTGTTCAACTCTCGAGATTTATGTTTATGATTTAAATGTCCTCTGAATGCATGTAGTTGGGCACGGAGCCCTAGGGTGTTTTTTTGAATGTATTTCCGGATTCTAGCATTGTTGTAAAGTTTATATGTTTTAAATAAATCTCTGATCAGAGTATGTTTGGAAATGTATTTGTCTTGGAACAGGTGCTTGGAAACAGGGACAGGTTTCAGGAATTTATGTTGATTTTTAAATGGATGTTTTCATGTTTTAGTTTTTACTTAGAATCCAAACACCATCTTGCCAATTTTCTGTAGATTTGAATGCATGCATTGAGGTGACGGCCTATTTAGAACCCCATTCGGGTCGGGTCGTTACAGTTGGTATCAGAGCTTAGAGTCATAGATTCTGTAGACTGACCTTTTGTTGTAGGTCATTTTTCCATGATCATCAAGACTCAAGCACCATCAGTGCGCCTAAGTTTACTATTTGTTGTTGAAAAAGGGTTAAGAATTTACAATACCTGTCATCTAGTGTATGCCTTGTGTAGTGTTGTGGAGCGGAGACGAGCAGGTTCTGACTCGTTGTTGGTTTGGGTTTAGAGCGCCATCATCCCAACTTCCCGCAGTGTGTGATGTATGTTGTGGCTTGTTGAGGTATCCAGACAGATTCGGATGCCCTGGGACGTCGTCCCCGTGGGAGGCAGAGCTTGGACTCCCTTAGGCCATTTGTGGCCCAGTTGTTGGTTTTCCCCTAGTGAGAGGGTGGAGGTGTTTTTCCTTGGAGTACTACTCCAAGAGAGGAGTTAGCTATGGTTGTGCTTATGTGGATGCTTATGGAGCAGGTCCCCGTGTGGACTAGCCTGGGTAGCTCAAGTGTTGATCTTGAGCCTTAGCAGATTGTTTGATTGCCCAGTGAGTAGCTGCAGAGTTGGCAGCCTTCGAGGAGATTGTTGAGGCATCTTTGTGCTCCTGTAAAGTGTTGTTGTTTGCAGCCGATGGCCGGAACCCCGTGGTTAAGGTGCAAGTGAGTGGCGTGTTCCCTTCGGATTGGATCCGTTGGTGTTTTCCTCAGATGTTTGGTAGAGTTGAGCACTCTTCCTTTGGTGAGCTCCTGGAGTGGAGCTAGCTGCTGCATGTAAAGATCCGGCCAGAGCTTGTTGAGCATCATGAGGAGATGCTAGTGTAGGCCTTGAGCTTTCGGTTTGTTGAGATGCCATAGGCATGGCTATTTGAGTTGGAGCCCTTGTATGCCTAGCCAGAGTTCTTGTCACTTGAGGTTGTGACCTTGTTGGCCCCATTTGTAGTAAGATGTGGTTTTGGTAGTAGTGGCACTTGAGGTGCATTGGTTGGTGTGCCACTTTGGCACTAAGTCTGGTCTGGTTCAGGCTTGAGTTTGGCTTGGGCATAGCAGTTGGTTCTATGCCGTTCGGAGTTCAGCGCACTCCTTTAGCCTTGGATCTGTTTATGGCAGTTGCACCTGTTTAGGTCGTGCCAGAGGGTTAGTTCAGTGGTAGTCGATGGACTACAAGCGAAAGGATGCTCGAGAGGAGCCGGAGCCTCTTCTTAGTGTTTCTGGAGGTTGAGTAAGTCAGCAGGTTGCCGGTTGGTAAGTGTTGGTGCGCGTGAGTCTCGCGCTAGTGTTAAGGCCAAGAGTTTCTTTGTGGTTGGTAGTGCGGTCAACTACCTTCGAGTGCCTTAATCTGAGGAGAGTTGAGCATCGTAGATGCGAGTTCGGTCCAGCAGAGGGACCATGAGTTGGATGCTTATGAGATGAGCTGATGCCTTGCGAGAGGTTTTGGATGCCTTAGGGGTAAGCACCCTTGGTAGAGGCTTGGTACAAAGTAAGTATGGTTTGGCATGATTATGCTTTGGTAGAGCAAGGTTGCCTCAGCTTCGAGTATCGTGTGGAGATGGAACTTTTGGTGTTCCTTGGATTGTTTGTATCTCTGCCAAGAGTTAGCGTTGCTTTTTGGAAAAGCGCTTGTTAGTCTTGGATCTCTAAAGGAAGGTTGAGAGTTGTGCACACAAGTGTGTTTTGTGTGGTTCGTTCCGTGGCGAGAGTTTCAGATCCATGTAGGGTTTGCTTTGGAGATCTAGTGCTCAGTTCTTGGAGAAGTTGGACTCCAGGTGGATGTTGTAAGGCTTTGGTTGAGGTGGTAAGGATAACGTGCTCGTGGTATCAAGTTATTGCTTAGGCAAGATTTGTTAGGTTGGACCTAAGCTTGGTTGGCGGATCTTCTTGTTGATCGTTGGTCGGAGTTCAGTTGGAAATTGAACAAGAGCGGTGGTAGCTGAGCCGCGTGGTTTCTGATCGTCATGGCTAAGAGAGTTGTTCGGATCCTTCCTTGGGTAGAAGTTGTTGTGGCCGATGCTTTGAGTAGGAGGATGACGCATTCTGTAGCGTTTCGGGTCCTCTAGGTTCCCAAGGAGTTGGAGTTGGCCAAACATGGTTGGGATCTTTGAAATTGGAGTTGTTCGTTCGAGCGGTTGTCCATTAGATCGGTTCTTTGGCAGTGTGTGTGTGTCGAGGGTTGTCGGAGAACCCTAGGTTGTGGAGAGCCTCTCGCAGCTCGGTCGAGCCGAGCCAGTAGTGAGTTTAGTTGGCCACCGGAGGCGTGTGGGTTGTAGCCTTGGTTGAGTTGCTAGCGCAGCTTGGTAGACTAGCAAGCTAGTGGTTGTTTGGAGTAAAGTCCGGATTGGTTCCGGTGTGGTGGCAGGTTGATGCTTGGTGTTGGCCACGGTATGGATTGGACTTGCTAGAAATTAGTTTTGCTCGTGGGGCGAGTGGTTTGTGCTCTGTTGGTTGTTTTCCTGTTGCAGGATGTTGAGTTGCCCCGTTTGGCTTTTGGAGGTTCAGACTGAGATGGGTCCCTGTTGTTGCCCCGTGAGATTTAGATGTTGTTGCTCTAGTGGAGCAAGACAGTGAGCGTATGTGGAGCTCTCTGTCCGTTGGTTGTCTGTTAGTAAGAGCCGTTTCCTTCGGGGAGTTGTCAGGTTACTCCCTTGGTCTTGGAATTGATGGCAGTGGTGCTAGCAAGAGGGAATAGTTTGTTGGCTGCTTGGAAGTAGTCGTTTGTCCAGTTAAGCGGACTCTTGGATGGTGTTCTAGAGGCTGCAGTAAAGGTCGTTCTGCCTCTTGTGAGTGTTTGGCCAAGAATTGGTTCTTTTGTTGTTTCGAGAGCTAGTTCGGTTCTAGCTGGAGGGCGTTGCCCTGAGGTCTTGTTCCTAGTCAGTAAGTTTTGGGAGTTGACCCCTCCCTCGGCAGTTGAGTAAGTATTGTTAGTTTCGGATTGGTGGTCCGATTGGTTGAGTTTTCCCTTGGGTGTTGCTTCCAAGAGAGTTGGTTGTTGTTGCCTTGGGTTTGAGCAAGTCAGCAAGCGTGTGTGGAGTTCGCTGCCCTTCTAGATTTGCTTGCTGGGAAGTCGTTTCCCGTTTAGTAGGAGTCAGCTTAGCTCCTGAGTTGTGTAGTTGATCAGAGTAGCGCAGTGGTCAGCCCAGCGTGAGAGTCCTTGCATTGTGTTGTTAGCAAGCAAGAGTTGTTTGTTCCCGCAAGGGCGGAGGCCAGCCAGTAAGAGTTGAGTTGTTCTGGCAAGTCGTTGGTTTTTTTTTTGGGATTGAAGATTTCCTTTTCCCCTAGCCTCTGTGGTGGTTGAGTTGCTCCTTGGATGCCAGCCTCGAGTGTTAGCTTTCGAGGTAGTCTTGCGGATTCATGTAGCTCAGGATCCGTAAGCTTTGAGGTTGTCGTTATCCGTTTTCCTCGTGAGGTTTCGGGAGTGGAGCTTCTGGTTGGAAGTTGAGTTAGGCTTAAGCTAAAAGGAGAAGTCCTTTCAGTAGCTAGTTGGATCTTAAGAGTTGAGTGGTAGCTTGGAGGCGAGCTTTGCTCGTGATGAGCTTGAGTTGAGTTCTGCTGAGCAATTCCTTCTCGGGCTTTGCTTCTTGTTGTTGTGCTTTCGCAGTTGGCGTTAGCTGAGCCTCAGTTGAGAGAGTTGGCTTAGAGGTGCCGTGGCATTGGTTGGTTAGCCTTTGGGTTGTTCTCCTCAAGCTGTTGTGTTGCTGGTAGCCCTATGAGGGTTTGGTCCTTGCTGCCGAAATTTCCATGAGAGGAGCGTTGGTTGTTTCCTTGACTGGCAATGTTCTCTTTGGCCTGTTGCTAGTAGGTTTTCATGGAAAAGTTTGCGCTCGGCCGTTGAGGAGCTCTAGTTTGTTGGTTTGGCCGAGTGGAGCCTGTGCTTGGCTCTGGTCTTTTAGAGGTGGCCGTAGCTGAAGTTTCAGCTGGTGTGGGTGTTGTTAGCCGTCGGGTGTACTAGGATGGTGCCCTTGCCTTTGGATCGGCGTTTTTCTCCTTAAGATGATTGCTTAAGTGTTGTGGTCGTGTTCTAGTTGGAGAAGTTTGTCTTTTTGGATCAGTCGCCAGTTGGTGGTTTGCTTGTATCTCGTTAAGGCTGTAGTCAAGGTTTGAGGTTTGTTGGTCTCTTGTGAAGTAAGAGTAGGCCGTTTAGTTTTGGAATCTGGAAGGTTCTGTTGTGGGCATTCAGAAAAGTTACGCCAGTGCGTGGCGTTGAGTTTTGGAGTTCAGTGTATGCCCATCTTGATTGAGTTTGTTGTGGCGGCTGGATGGCATAGTGCCTTTGAGTTTTTGAGAACCCAAGAGGGTTTAGTTTTCGGAGAAGGTTGGTATTGTTTTAGCCGAGAAGTTCGTTTGGTTTGGATTCAGTGCAGTTTTCCTGGAGTTGTTTCGTCTTAGGACTTTCGAGGACGAAAGTCTTAAAAAGGAGGGAGTATTGTAGCAACCCAGTTTTCTATCCCAGTTTTCGGGGTGCCTTCGGGTCAAGTTTCGGTTGTTGGTTGGGTCGTTAGAGCGGTTTTGTCCCTTGGGGGTATTTTGGTCTTTTGGCTCTTCTGGGCGGGATTTGTGGATTTTCGGGGCTTGAGGTGGCTCCCGCCTTTGCCGTGGCTTGTTTGGGTTGGATCACGAGTCCCGAGATGTTTGGGCTAGTCGTTTGGAAGTTCGGTTGTGATTTGGGATTTTTGCAAAGTGATGGTTGGTTGTGTGCTTCCTTTGGGATTCGAGCCCGGGCCTTTAGTGTTGCTTAGGGAGTTGGATTTAAGTGAGTTTGATTTATTGGAAAGGATTGCTTCGGTCGGGTCTCGAAGGAGGAAGCCGGGAAATGGGATTTTGAGGTTTTAAGTGGATATGGATGGAAAGTGGAATTAAAATCCCATTTTTCCCTTTTATTTTTCCCATTTTCCTTTTTATTTTCTTTTTTCTTTTATTTTTCCCCAAATCCATTTTTTTTTCTCTCTCTCTCTCTCTCTCTCTTCCCAGACCTAGCCTCAAATTTGACCCGACCAGGCCAAAGGCCAAATCCGCCGAGAGCCGCACACGCAGAGCCGCCACCACACGCAGACGCCCACCGCGCTTCGAACCACGGCCCGGCCTAGCTTAGCCCAGCCCCGCGCGATCTCGCCTCGCCCAGCCCAGATCGCGCGTCGTCGCGCCAAGCCCTGCGCCACAGAGCTCGCTCGCCGTGCCGAGGCGCGCGCCGACCTTGTGCTTGAGCTTCGCGCCAGCACGCCAAGCAGCCGCCTGCGCAATCGCGTCTCGCGCGCCGAGCGCCTGCTCGCCAGCCAGCCGTGCCCCATCGCCGCGTGTCGTGCCCAGCGTCGCGTCCACACAGATCGCGCCAATGCCGTGCCCAGCCACGCCCGGCTTGCGCCACCGCCTTTAGCCCGAGCAAAATGGCTGCGGCGCGTTCGCGTGTCGGTAGTGCCTCGTGAGTGCTCCCGAGCCGAGCCCTGTTTGTTTTATTATTTTTGGGCCTTTTGATTGTAATTATTGTTGTTTTTGTTAGGTTCTCGCTAGCTAGCTCTGTTCGATCGCAGCTTTAGGTTTCTTGTGTTTAGAGGTCTTCCGCGGTAAGGATTTCTTACCAGAGTTGTGTGGACCTGCGATATATTATGCGATTCTTGATTGTATGCTTGTTTGTGTTTATTGACATGTTTGGTGATAAGTGCTCTAATCTGAATTCCCGATTAGCATGACTTTCCCGGTTAATTCTCATGTTAATCCATGCTAGGTTGTTCCTTTCCTCGCATGCTCGTATCTGCTCTTTGCTTCGTAGTATCATGCTAGGCTCGTTGTATTCTTATTGAGCACGTATTGGATTTTATGGAATTGTTTGCTTGTTTGCTAGGCGTGTTAGAAGTGCGGTAGATAGCATCATCCGGCCCGATGCATAAAGAACCTTGCATCCATGGCGGGGACGTCGAGCAAGTCATTCCGTCCCTGACCCCGTGAGGATTAGCTAACCCAAGCGGTAGGCCCCGCAATCTTGGGTGAGGGAGGCGGTTGTTAATGCCCCAACGGTCGGGATGATGACTTGGCATTGCCTCGCCCCCGGCAGGCCGCATGTCCTCGGCATGTTTGGCGGTAGCCCCCGATTGCCACTGTTAAGGCAAGGACGGCTTCTGGTGTAAGCCTACCACGACCGCTTTCTTGGCCCAGTGTGCGGTGGTTCAGCCGACATAGTTTACGTGTCCGTGTCTCACACCCCTATGTCGCTGACACCGATCCAAAGATTTAGTTAGGCGTGGTGATCGGATATGGGCAACTTGCCTTCGCACTCGCAACCCCCATAGTCTGCAGTAGCACGCGGTGCATGCTTACGCTCATTACAGCCACGCCATCGGAGAGCTCCTCGGGATTGTGAGCCGCTGTACCTTTCGTCGACAAAGCAGAGCAGTGAGGCCGGGACTTGTTTCTCGTATAGGGCGACTTGTGTGATGTGTTGTGTGGTGTTTGATTTCCGACTAAGACCACGAGTTGGCATCCGAGGCCCAAGTGTGGGCTAAGCTATGTGCTCTATCTCGTGTTTATATTCATAGCTTGCATATCTTTCTGCTAGATGACCATGTATATCGTATTGTACCCCGGTTGGGGATTCTTACTGAGTAATTCGTTACTCACCCTTACTTATCTTTCAGGAAACCATGGCGCGAGGCAGGATGGCTGGAGGAGGAGCTGTGATCATGGAAACCCGTTGTTCAACTCTGAGATTTATGTTTATGATTTAAATGTCCTCTGAATGCATGTAGTTGGGCACGGAGCCCTAGGGTGTTTTTTTTAATGTATTTCCGGATTCTAGCATTGTTGTAAAGTTTGTATGTTTTAAATAAATCTCTGATCAGAGTATGTTTGGAAATGTATTTGTCTTGGAACAGGTGCTTGGAAACAGGGACAGGTTTCAGGAATTTATGTTGATTTTTAAATGGATGTTTTCATGTTTTAGTTTTTACTTAGAATCCAAACACCATCTTGCCAATTTTCTGTAGATTTGAATGCATGCATTGAGGTGACGGCCTATTTAGAACCCCATTCGGGTCGGGTCGTTACAATTGCTCTCCCTCGCTCACTCCCTTGTTTCCTTTCCTGTCTAAACAGGGATTCACGACTCGTTCAGACGAGTCCCCACGGAGCTCCGACCTGCAAAAAATAGAATCTCTAATCCTCGCCATGATTTCCCATTTAGGTCGGAAATGAGAGAGTGAGTGGGATAAGAATTACATGCCAGCTAAACAAGGATGAAGACGGATAATTTATTCCCCCATCTCATTTTCTTACATTTTCTTTTTTACATTTACTTTTGTAGATAAGATTCTTTTGTTGGTAGAAATATCTATTCAAATAAATATTTTTCCTTGATAATTAATATTTAATTGAAACTTAATAAATATTTTTCTATCAAAACTTAATTATTTTTAAAATAGCATAAAAAAGATTTTATGAAAAAAAAATAATAAATAGAGAAAATTTTCCCACTAGAAATCCGATCGAATTTTCGTTGGGAATCCCAGCTCGATCCTCGCAAAAATAACATTTTTTCACGTGGATGGTGATTAGATTTGATAGCGGAGACGGGAACGGAAAGTCATTCCCTACCCTCGCTCCGTTTACATCTCTAGTTTTTTTTTTAGTACATATTAGGGGAGGTGGACAAATACCGATTCTCGAGCTCGAACCTGTGACGCTGATATTGAATTAGTTTACAACCAAATAATGAAACCATTGCGTCATTGACTCATTCGATTTCTGTTTACATCTCTAGTGCCTGTTCATAAAAGAGTGAGTTAGCACGATCCAAGATTGATGTACCATTATTAAGGGTTGTTATTGCAAAAACCAAGAGTGTTTATTAAATGAAGTCATTGACATCAGGTCATGTAGAGTTAATTAAAAATCAACTTAATTATAGGGAATAAAAGAGAATTTCGTAGTGAAACATGGCCTTGTGAAAATGTAGAAGCATGATGCGAATAGACAAAGGGATGTTGTAAGTTCTTCGGAGTTTTTTCGAGGCAAGTTCATTCTTCTCCATGTCAAAGGGGGCCCTAATGTATGCCTCGAGCCAACCCACCCACGAGTTAGCCGAGTCCCACCCATCATCTCGAGAGTTGAGAAGCTCAACCCTTTCGATCAAGGAGCTTAACTCGATCTAAACGCCTAATAATGCAATGCTTGTAACTATCGATAGTAATAATTGTTTAACGAGTAAACGTTACAAGTCATTAACCATAATCAGGCTGGTTACAAAACATAGAACCTATTTCTAAACTAAAGTGTTCATAAAAAGTTATTTCTTTTGGATTAGATCGACCTACAATAACTCAAGTCTTAAATAAATATAAATTTATAGTTGATTTCAACAAACTAATTTTTTTTTTTTAAACACTACTTTTTTTTTTGTATAGTTTAAATGGGGATGGCAAGATTTAAACTCATAACATTTTGATTCATAGGTCTACCGAATATCATCGAGATCTTTTTAGCAACTAATTTTGATTGTCAGCCAGAAATACTTTAAAAAAAGTTTAGAACATATTAATTTCATTAAATAATTATAACGAAAAAAAATTTGCAGTAAAAATCGAAACAAAATAATAAATAAGGATAATTTTCCAAGTCTAAATTAATTTGATCGAATTGCTGTAATGAATCGAATTAAACACCTTAATTAATGTATGTTGACGAGGAATGACAACTACCACACATTCAATTATTCCCGTTAGTCTTAAATATGGAAAGAAAATGGACCCATTATCATTTTCGTTATTTATATGTACATTTGAATCTCTTTTTTTTCTTTTTCTTTTTTCTTTTTTAAATCAAGGTACACTTGAATCTAATTCTACCCTTGATTAGATATATTAAAAATGTACTAAAAAATATGTATTAAAAATTATTGATTTTATTCTCAAAAAAAGAAAAAAATGATTTTTACGAGTTTTTTAAAGTTTAGCCTATGTATATATATATATTTTTTTAATGAAACCAAAATTAAATATACTTCTGATAAAACGAATATTCAATATCTAATCAGTGATCACTTGAACCGCGTATTTGGATGGACTTGTAATAATGGTGAATAAATAAGCAAATATTGATGGCATTTAATTTGAGAAGAAAATGAAGAGAGATGATATTCAAATATTTTCTATTCTAAGTCAAATATTAGGGTCTAAATTTTCTATTGGGTCCAAATCGCACGCACGCAAAGGGAAATCGTGGGAGGAAAATATATAAACAATTTTTGCTATAAGTCAATTCTAATTCATTTCTCTATCTTTTCATTAATTAATATATATAAATTCGAATATTACAATTATTAAATTATAGCCACAAAATAATGTATTGTGGGTGAAAATAAATAAATATATATATATATATATATTTTTTTTTTTTTTGGTATAATCAAATTATTTCTATTTGTATTTGCTTTTTGTTACCTATCTCCCTCATTATCATTCACTTGTCCAGCTTTACTCGGTCAAATAATCTCTGTATTGACCTTCCACAGTTTTAATGAGGATTCTGTTGAGTTTAATTGCACATGCCAAAATAAATTTAAATGTGCACTCAAAATTTTAAAAAGAAAATACAAGTTTTCAAACTTTATTTCTTTGATTTCATATTTACAATATTTTTAAAAAAAAACAATTGCTGATTTACTTAATTTATTGCATTTAATAGAATTCTTACTTGCTGTCTCTAAATTTGTGTTCGAGATTATTTATATTTGAAATGTTTGAGATTATTTTTTCTATAAAAAAAAATCTGTGTGAATCGTGTCAATATCAACTTAATTATAAGCCATATAAGTGTGGAAAATTTCATATGAAATCCATCGTCTTATGCACCCCAAGACCCTTTTTGACTGATTGAGCCACCACATGATAATTAAGAGGTATAACAATCTTTATAAGATTATAAAACTATTCCTCTCATTACAAAATAGTTTTGAGTTGGAACACCGTATTATTTATTATGGTGTTATAGTCTATTAAACCAAAACATGTATTCGATTGATCAACAAAAATAAAACTAAGATTCGATTCACAAGAGAGAATTTAGATAGAACTCTTGTCACGTGGATAAAAAAATAATGAATGCGTGATAGAGGAGAAGAGGTACACAATCAAAACTATAAAAAGAGCTAAACCACTCAAAACCCTTAGGACCAAGCAAGTAGGGTGAGTATGAGTCTGAGTTTTCTTCAAACGTTGCACATTGGAAATGATCAAAATCTATTCTCCAGTTTGAAGGGATGTCAAGGTTACAAAGGTGTGTTAGAAGCTTCAGGAGAGATGTAAAGAATGTTGCTTGATAAATTTGTAATATGCCTATTCCGACGAAATGTTGTTGATTTTAAGAGAAAGACGACAAACACACTCAAGTTCTACTAAAAGGCAAATAGAGCTTGCACTACTACAATTCCAGCTTTCTATGACAATTTTTTATTGTCATAATTGACTTATTATGCAAAAATTTGCTATGTCATGGTATCCCCTATCATGGTAAGTCTTTTATGACATATAATAACCATGTCATAAAATATAATTTATGACAATTATGAAACTGTCATAAATATTTTTTTATGATAACTAAAAATTGTCATGAATCAATGAGAAATAGGGTTTAAATAAAAAATTGTCATGAATCAATTGATATTAGTTCAAATAAAATTCTTAGGAAGAGTATGATCCCAAGAGAAGAGTTCATACACGAAGTTTCATTGTTCCAATGAAGGTAAGTAGGACTTATTTGATCGGAAATTGCTAACTGTGGGATGGATAAATTGAAAAGAGAGTTAAAGAGATTACCTTTGAAAAGCTACAAGATGTTATAAAGATTTTAGACACACTCAGGTGTTGACTATTGGAAAGCTACAAAGAAAGTTATGATATACCTTCCAGAAATAAAAGATTATATACTCATGTACAAGCGTACCATAAATTTGAGAGTGATTGACTACTTGCATTATAGAGGTCGAATTCATATCATGTTTTGAAGCTACCTCACATGATGTATGGTTGAAGAGTTTCATTTATGGGCTTAGAGTTGTTAATTCTATTTGTAGGCCATTAAAAATGTATTGTAACAACTCAACTGCTGTATTTATGGCTAACAACAACAAAAGTAGTAGTTGAGTTAAAAATATCGACATTAAATACATGGTCATAAGAGAATATGTTAAAAATAAGAAAGTACTCATTGAACACATAAGCATTGAGTTGATGATTGTTGATCTATTGACTAAAGACGTGCAACTAAAGAATTTCAAGAATCATGTATGAACATTTGGTATTTTATTGAGACTCTTATTCAGTTTATGTTTTCTCATTATGTTTATGCATATGCATATTTATTCTTGAGAAAATATTATTCTTGTATGGACCTCAAATAAATATATGGTTTATTCATTAAGGTACGTGGGTTGTGTTGAGAAAAACATGATGCATTGTGATATATGGAAGATAAATACTCGCATTTAGAGGACTTGTCACCATAACCCATGTATTTTATTTTTCATTCTGCCATTGATGAAGTGTACTTCATGGATCAAGTGTACTTTCATGTTTTACTTTTCCATTTATTAACTTATTTTATGCTTATTTTGTTATCCATGATCTTAATAACCACCCATTCTTTAGTAACCACCTCACTTATGTTTTGTTCATTTAACGTTATTCTTGGTAGTGCTGATAGTGAATTTATAGGAGCTCTATAGAGAAAAATATACTTCTATGTTTTTTTCTTTAGTTTTTTTTCCTCTATGCCTACTCTTCAATAAGATAACACACATTATTTGAGTTAGAAGCATGAGGTTGTAGAAGAATCTAGAATTTCGCTCAATTGATTTTTTATATTTCCGCTATAGGTGATTAATTATAACCACATTTAGACAATATTGTTTTAGAATGTCTAGCAAAGCATGCTCAACTTTGGAGTTTCTACTATTTGATCATCAAAATATATAGGAAGGTGCACCTTGTTTTCCGGTGACTCGATCGTAGGAATTTCAAAGGCAAGCATGCTTGACTATTGAGAAATTTCATATTAGATGATTTCTTGAAAATTTTCCTAGAAAGTATATGTGAACTACGATAAAAACGTTCTTCACTTTTAGAAGTGTTCAAAGTTTAGTAGGTAATGTGGTCAGGTTGTAGGGGATGAAGAAGAATGCTAGAGCCGAGAGATCAGTAAAATCCAAATTTTAAGTCTTAGTTTGGATCCTAAATCTGAGACATTACAATTGGTATCAGAACGTAACATCTTCCACTAAAATATGGTTTGCGGATGAACCAAGATAAAATTTGTGGATTGTATAATGCCTGAAGTTAAAACAATTACATGAATAAGTTTACCACATTTGAAAGAGAGGAATTTTGAGGATATGAAAATTTTCGTTAGAAATGACAAAAAGAAATCGATAGTTACTATGTAACTGATAAGATGTACATTTCTTTTCAATGAAGCAACAGTAGAAACTTCAAAATTAAATGTGTTTTCTAGAGAATTTTCGTGAGAAGTATTATGATAAAAGACGTGTTATGTGTGTGGACAATCTTACTCCTACTTTTTCGACTTGTTTTTCAATTCCACCTCATTCTCTACATTTTAGTTTTCTTGATTTAATGAATTTATTGGGTGGTTTTTTTTTGTTTTGCATGTTTGTATTTGTTTTTTTTTTCTTCGTCGAGTTGTGTTCTTTGTTGTTTGCGAACTTGTTTGATTATTTAATTATTATTATTGAATTTATTGGGTGGTTTTTTTTTGTTTTGCATGTTTGTATTTGTTTTTTTTTTCTTCGTCGAGTTGTGTTCTTTGTTGTTTGCGAACTTGTTTGATTATTTAATTATTATTATTATTATTATTATTATTATTATTATTATTATTATTTTGTGCATTATCCTCGAGCCATTAGATCCTTTTTTTTGTAGTAAATATGTCTTAATCTTTTGCAAAAAAAAAATGATGACATATAACATCAAATATATATTACAAGTTAACCTAGGCAGGGCAGAGTTAAAGATTTTCAGAGAGATATACATAAAATTTAGAGACAACTAGGGAAATTGCTAGAATTTAGAAATTAATTAGGGTGTGGCTAATAATCTTTAGACTTTAAATTTGTGTCTTTTTTTTATTTTCAATTTTTAAATAATTTTTAATATGGAAAGTAGTTTATAATTATACCCTTTCTACATTTCATATAATTTTTTTTTTAAATCAATTTTAAATATATTATTTGTAACTACCCTTTTTATCTAAAAAAAATCTAAACCAATCTAACTAATTCAAAAAAAGTTTGTCAAACATAAATACTTTAATAATTATAAAATATCATGAAATAAGGGATTTTGAAAATTTAAAAAATTTATACGTAACATAGAAATTTTGTTCTTAACATTCACAAATATAGTCATACATCCTCTTTCCATAAGTCGTACATACTCTCGGTGGTTGGTGTGATTATTGTAAGTCTTGTTAAATATAAATTAAAAATGGTTGAGAATGATACCTGAACTTGAGTTTTATGAGCGCCTTAAATATCCGTTTTTGAAGAAGATGGAAAATTCATTTTGATTCTTTATTCCCGTTGAACAACCCCCTCGAAAACCCTCCACCCATGTATTTGAGGTTAATGATAGCGCCGCGTTGAAAAATTCGGTCGCAAGCGAAATGCATGAATTTTGTTGGACTCCGATTCTCGAAAGTTTGAAAGGGATCGGCATTGGAGCCACGTTTCTAAAGATTTAAACGTTTCTGATAAAAACTTTCAAATCATTTTTTGTGCTCACACATTCTTTCCAATATAAGCTTCCAAACCTTTCGAATGGATCTGGTTTTTAAAGATATTAACATCTAAAATTGAATTCCTACTTTATTGGAATTTTTTTTGTTTTATTTTTTTGTTTTTTTTAATATTTTTTTAGACATGGGTGGCACACAATTTATACATAATAAAATCCCTACTTTGTAGGGATTATATTTTCCTTTATTTTATTTTGAATGTGTTAGACATTAGTTGCACGTATTTCGTACATATCCTATATTTGTTACTGTTGACATCCATTATATACATAGTATTGACGCATATTTTAGTTATATTAGTGTTTGTAAATTCTGTGAATAACGTTTTTTTTTTGCATAAGTTAGGCATTGTTGGCACATATAAATAGGCAATTACCTATTTATATATTTTGTGAATAACGTTGTTTCCTTGATTTTTTTTTTTAGTTTGTGCATATTTTTTACACGGTTGACATAAACTTCTCTTCAAAGGTAATATCAGAATTGAGTTCAAGTGGCTCAAAATTAAGCTCATGCAACAGATATGAAATTATGCACCGCATATGTAGAGCATACAACTTATTAGTATGCGCTATGTTTGTACATCCATTGTACATCATGATTTAAGAACATGCGATGGATCAACCACTTAATGCACAAAACATAAAAAGTTTTCATAGTCATCCTTTGTAACTACTTAGTTTTGTAACTTTTTCTAATGTATTTTATTTGGAGGTTTACAACATTGATTTTGGCCTAATAGTTTGCCTACATATGTATATATAAGACTAAGACGTCATTTATGTTATGTGTACTATCCATTCTTGTTGTGTTATAGCTATTAATATTGTTTAGAATGTGTATATAACTATGAATTGTTTCATTAGAATACATTGTTCGCTTGCCCATGAATATGGTTAATATGCCCCATATATCACTCATGACACTGTATCTATTTTCCAAAATTATGCACCGCATATGTAATCCCTACAATTTATCAATGTACGTCGTGATCGACAACTTTGATTGAACGTGATATTTAGTTCTTTTTTATTTTCGTGGTAATGGCGATTTTCATTTTTTTAGTCACCTTCCTAAATCTTAGGGATCTCTTTTTAATTAAATATTATTAGTATTTTAATTTTAAAATATTATAAAATAAGAAGTAGTTAGTTATGCTTAAATTTAGGAAAAATTAAATATTATAAAATATAATGGTTGGTTATACTTACATTTAGGGGAAATTTGGTTTTTTTTTTTTTTTTTTTTTTTAAATTTGTTTAAACACTTAAATAAAAAAGAAATAAAAGGTACTTTGGGAAAAGAAATATCCATCTTTCCTCCTGATTTTTTTTAGCCATCAATAAAAGGGTTCATGACAAAGTAGTCATGTCCTCTATTTTTTCTTTAAATTTAGCTATTTTCTACTATTTCCCTAAAATTTACTTTCAATTTTTTTAATTTTTTATACCCTGAGTATTTGAGTTAATTTAAGCATACTCGATCATTCTTACATACTCTATAATGAAGAAAGATAGAAGATCATAGATAGAATAAAAAATGGGAAAACATAGTATTTGTCTAATTTTGATAAATTATTGAAGAAAATGTCTAAAAATGAAAAAAAAAAAAGAAAAAAAGAATGGATGTCTAATTTTGATTAGAGGGAAGAGAGATAAAACATTCATACCATATATGCCCTTATCACTTTATCAATATTTTAACAATTAAAAAAAAATAAAAAAGATCACTCCACCATTTTAGCATTGAGAACCGAATTCCCCCACTATTTGAGTAATCTTTTTTAAATTTAATAATATAATATTCTCCCACCATTTTAGGGATTAAGTTGTTTTCTCCAATTGCACAACAGACATTCTCCATTTCTCTGTTCCACTTCATTTCATAGTAAACAACCAGCATCACCATTTCCACGACCATTCCTATATTTCTTTTCATTAATAATGTGTAATTTTTACACACTTTTTTCATGTGTTTTATCCCCAATCCCCAAGTCTGCAACAATCCCATAAATCACGATAGTGTTTCTGATTCTCACCACCAATTCTCATATTATGATTGCTTCTGTCTTTTGTGAAAGTGTTGGAAGCAACCGTTAAAATTGTCAATGAAGGTCACATATGTTACGATCGTTTTTAATGGCAATTGGGATGAGGAAGATATTTACTCGAACTACAGCACCGTCGTGGTTGATATCACACACAACATCCCTATTGATATCCTCTATCGAGGGGAATCTAAGGTTGGACGAAAATGAGAAATTCATAAGCATATCACTATATAAAGATGGGGTACACAAAGAAAAGTCGAGGATACTGAAGGATGACCGGGACGTCTAATGGATGTACATCGAGTTCGCTGGTGGTATGTACAACGACGGTTGTATCTTGGCGGACATCATCTAAACACGTACTAAGATGTACATCCAAAATTTAGTAGAGAGTCCATTGTGTTAAGAGCAGGTGTAATGTTACCAAACAAAGATGAATTGAAAAAGGTCTTATGCAACATAGCTGTTGTACGAAGCTTCCAATACAAGACGGTGAAGCAGGACGTACACATTATGTACATCATGTATCATGTACATATGTACAATATACGGTCAGACAACACATAAACTTCGAATGCAGCACATATACATTTTACGTGTGTGAATAATGTCATATACAACATATATAAAGGTGTACCGTATGCAGCTCCTCTTCTGGTACCGGTCAAGGTTTTTGTACACCAACATTTTCTTTCCCTTTTCCTTTCGCATTCCACTTTTCATACAAAATGAACAATATCATAAGATAACCATCCAATATCAGAATGAATAAGATCAAGTTGGCGTACAAGCAAAAATGGAGGTGGAATGCACTTCTGGGCCAACTAGGAGGGATAAAGAAAATGAAATCCTTTTTTGATCGCTCGACTGCCAAATAAATTTTAGGTGGAGTGCATTAATGGTAGCAGCGGCTGCAGGTACTTTTTCCTTACTGATTCCAATTATTAATGGGGATGTACCCACGAAGTACATGCGATATACAATATATTATATTCGTTTTTTTAAAAAAAAAATAAAGCATTAAATATGGTTTAAATATGGATTTTCTGTATTGATTCTCAAATTTTCAAATTAGTAGTATTATCAATTTTGATTATTTTTTTAAGTTTGAATTAATTACAATCTCTCTCATGTTAGTTAAGAAAAAATCTTAATATAAATATTTTTAATTAAAAGAAAAATCAAGATAGGGGTATTTTGGACTAATTCACATAAAAATAATTAAATTAGAATTTAATAAATGAAATTTTAGACATGGATTTTAAATTTTACTCATTTAGACATTTTCCCAATTAATTTCCTAGAATTAGACATTTGCCTAGTTTGAGAGAGATTATTGACGGTAGAAGATGATAGGTGGAGGCCTAAAGCCATAATTAATGCAGCCCTAATTACTAACTATATATAGACCTATGGGACAACTAGGGAAATGGCTAAGAATTAGAAATTAATTAAGATCATTACTACAAAAGGTTAGACTTTAAATTTATGTCCTTTTTTTAATTACAATTTTTTATTAATTTTTAATTATGAAATTGATTGACAATCATATCCCTCCTACATTTTTTAGGAGTTTGTTTTCAACCTATTTTAAATAGATTTTTGTAACTACTTTTGAATCTAGAAAAATCTAAAAGATAATAAATAATTATAAAAAAAACTTAGTCAAAATAATTAAAGTTGACAATTCAAACTTTTTAAAATATGTTTTGAAATTATAGATTTTGTAAATTTAAATTTTGTAGGTAATTTTGAAATATTCTTCTTAATGTTGGCAAAGTTTTGTTATACATCATCTTCACATAAGCCGTACAACCATATCATTTTTTAGTAAATTAAAGATGGTTTGGAAAAGTACCTTAAAAAACGAAAAGGACCAAAGTTAGGGAGATGAGGACTGCAACGACACGGAGGACACAATAGAGAATTCGTTCAATGATGAGCAGACTCAAGATGAAGATCCCCCTAAAGGCAATCTAGCAACAAAGCCCACGAAGGTTAGTAAATGTAGTTGTCATTCTTGCTGCGTATTGTGTTTATGTGCTTGCTGCAACGATACTAATACCTTCTGAGTGCACAGGCCAAAGGAGACATGAAGGGAAAGGCAAAGACTCATGAGGGGGTGACGAAAGCACCCGTCGAGCCGGAGAAAATCCTAAAATCGGTAATTCTGGGACGACATTGTTGTTGTATATATACTATGTTGTTATATATTTTATGGGTTGGGTAGCTACATTCGCCTAGGTTGTGCCTAAAAAATATGTGTCTTTGTGTACTTCCTTCGTACTACTAGTATGACTATATGTTTCAATTTTAGTGTTAGTATGTTATATACTAGCTAGGATTATTTTCTTTTGTATGTATATGGTATGTTATGGAGTGTATGTGTACATCTAGTGTACTGCTATCGTCCACACTGTATTTTGTGCTCCATATGTACTTGTTATTGTGTTTGAAGATTGTGTTTTGTATACAACACTTGAACCTAGTGTGTGGTGCATTAAACCCCCCAGTTGAATATGATTTTTTTCAATTTTAGCTTGTAAAATGTTATATGCTATGTGAATTAGCTAGGACTGTTTCTTATTGTCTGTATATGGTATTTTATCGAGTGTATTTGTGCATCTAGTGTACTGTCATTGTCCACACTGTTGTCTGTACTTGATATGTGCTTGTTTATTGTGTTCGTAGACTGTGTGGTGCATTAAACCTCCGGCTGAATACAAATTTTTTTTATTTTATTTTTCAGGATCACGACTACGTGAGGACAGTGTTACATTGATCGAGACCCTTCAAGATCAACTTATGTTGTAATAGCGGGAAAATGAGAGGGAGGGGGATTGAATTATTCTTGAATGAGAGTGGAAGAATGATTGAATTGTTCTTGCAAATTGGAATGATCAAGAGTTTTACCTGGACCAGAATTGAGGAATTTTTTGTCAATGCCTTTGATCGGACGTGATTTGGGACCGGTGACAACAAATTGGGAAGATTGACCTTTTGTGATCGAACGTGACTTTGGACCAGTGACAACAAATTGGAAAGATCGGCATATTTATTCTTTTTTTGGTGATTTGCAAACATTCAGCCAACTCTCCATGATCTTAGAGATCTTTGTCTAACTAAATTAGTATTTATTTTTTACAATATTAAAAAATAAAAAGTGGTTAGTTAGCTTAGATTTAGGAAAAAGGTTAATTTTCTCCCTATTTTTTTTTGTTAAACAATTAATTGGAAAGGGTATTTTGGGAAAGAAAACATTCATCTCTTCTCATTATTTTTTTTAGCATCGAATTTAAAGTCCATGATAAATTAGTCATGCCCTCTATTTATTCTCTAAATTCAGCTATTTCCTACATTTCCCTAGACTTATAATGAGCTAATTTAAGGCCCAATAAACTTCATTACTCTAACTTCAAAAAAATAAAAATAAATAAAATAAAAAAAAAAAAAAGAAAGAAAGAAGTGATCACCATAGATTTTTATATAAGTGATCAATCATAAATTAAATGCATTGTTCCTCATTTTTCAAGACTTTTTTAACCTTTATTCATATAGTCTTTTAACTTGAAAACTTGAAGAGTTTTATAATCTATAACTTTTTTATAGTCTTTTTTGCCAACTCAAAACGAGCAAAGAGGGATACAACATCCAGATCTTATCTATTCATATCAGTTAGTCACATCTATTGAAATGGGTATACAAGGCAAGTTGATTTTAGGTAACTAAATACAAATTATATATATATATATATATATATATATATTATGGTTATTTTTGTATTGGTAAGCTAATTTAAGCATTTGCATATTGGAGGAAAATAAAACTTAAACATACTCAAGCATACAAAAGTTAATTATAACTTAACCTGTTTCATAATGGTTTAAACTAATTTAATGATCTTAACTCTAAAAAGAGAGTATTAATGGAAATGAGAGCTAGGTTCAGAGTAGGCTCGTAAAATTGGGACACGGTATACAAAAATAATTAAGGATATTAAATCCTGTCACACAAATAGAGGTAAATATATATCTCTTCATTAATAACCATGTCTCATAAAAGGTTGACCCTCATTTTCTGGATCTCCAAAATCAGAATTAATTTTCTGTCTTTTACTCTAAAGTCAAACTTTTATTGGTTTTGATTTGGCCTATTGATCAGGTTGTAATGGTTGTGTTTGCTCATAGATTGTTTCTTGCTCAAATAAAAAAAGGTCAAACTTTTATGAGTCTAAAGAAATATTGTATCAATTCTACGTGAGATTACATGTTTTAATCTCTCGTTTTTTATTTGTTGTTGGATAAAAAAATGTCGAACTTTTACGATATAGGTTTTTATATGTCTTTTAAGAAATGCTTGAATTAAGGATGAAATTAAAATTTATAATTTCTTAATTATAATATATTTTTAAAATTTCATAATGCATATTATATAGATTAAATTATTATTATTTTAGTTGACCTAAATAAAACTATTATTTTCCCTTCAAATGTTATTAAATAAAAATATATTTAAAAATTAAATATGCAGTTATAATAATCAAATTTGATTGGTTATTATTAACTAAATTGTTTTTCAAAGTAGGTGGGTGAAAATTGAACTTCTAACCTTAAATTCTTTAGTATTAGATGTTAATTAAGCTAGATTCATTTTGATTATTATTTATTAACTTAGTCTATTATTTATTTATTTATATATATAGTTATTAATTAAAATCAATAAATGACATCTTCCAAGTTTATTATGTAATCTGAAAAAAAAAATTTATTATGTTTTTTTTAAACATTGAAGTTTATTATGTTAATAAACTTGAATGGGTGATTTTTATCATGGTTATAATTGGAGTAAAAAAATTGCTTAAAAATTTTGCTATGTTTTCAATATATAACAAATTCCCTAATATAAGCTCATTTTCAATTATACTAAATTTTGTTTTAAAAGAAAAAAGCTTATTTTCAGTTATACTAATTTTTTTAAAGCTTATTTTCAATTTTCCTTATCATAAATTTTAGCTTTTTTTTTTTTTTTTAAAGTAGATTAATTTGCATTTGATTATTAAAGTTTTAATTCATCCTTATCATTAGACCCAAAAATTTCCTCTTTAAAAAAACGATATTTTCCTTTATTTCCATCTATATAAAAAGTCATAACATAACTACCCAATACCCATTGAGAATGGGCGAAATAATATTGAAATACCATAATGATTTTTTTTTTTTTGTCTTTACTAAAAGTAGTTATTGACTTATGCAACAAATTGATAAAGAAAGATGAAAGCTAATGGTTGAATTCGGAATAATTTGAAATTTTGATCCTAATGAATCTTTTTTTTTTCTTATTTGTGGGTGATTGAACCAATTTACATACATTATAAGCTATCTAAAATTTATTTATGAATGAATTTTAGAAGTCTGAATTTAAAAGTAAAAAATACAAGTTTTATCAAATTAAAGGTCTCGTCTGATAACTATTTTATTTTTAATTTTTAATTTTTTAAATTTAAGTGTATAACAACTACGTTATCATATGTTTTTGCTTACTTGGATACCTACATCTTACATATATTTTTAGAAACCAAATTAAAATTTGGAAAAAAAAAGTATCTTCTAAAATTTTGTTTTTATTTTTAAAATTTGGTTAGCATTCATAAGTTTTTTTAACGAAAAAAATGAATACATTATAGAAAAGATGAAACACATAGTAAGAACTTTGAGTACAAATAAGCAACTTTCATAAACTGAAATAAAAAATTAAATGGTTATCAAATGAGACTTAAAATACTCGTTTTTAGTTCAATAAATTGAGAATCAAATGAATTTCAACATCATTTTTGTTGAATTATATTTTTGTTGACATTAACGTAAAACGTTATTTCCTTTTTTTAGTAAACACAACTTAATTCAAAGCCAAACAAACTAAAATCATTAGTCCCTTCCCAAAGAACAAACTATTTTCATCATAGCCAAAATAAATTGTTTCGAAACAATAAAATAAGCAGTGCCCTAAATGTTTTTTTATTTCAACATTATTTTTTAGTTTATAAGAGATTGGAGACTCGTAGTACAAATCTCGTGATTAATAATACATTCAAATATCAGTTGAACTATGCTTATTTTTTAAACAAAAATATTACTCAACCTAAAACCAATAAGTAAACGACATATTTCCAAATAAAGAGATTAACTCCCTAATGTCAATGCTGCCTTGTTAGTTTGGAGAAACTTTAATTTCTAAATTGTACAATGGCTAAAGGTAAGGTTAAGTATGCACATACTAGCTTTAGGACTTTTAATTCTTTATAATAAAAATATTTCTTTGTTTTTTTTTAGTTTTTTTTAGAAATTTTTCTCAGAAGGTTCTTTGCTAAACAATTTTTTTGTTGGACGGCATAAAAAAGTGAACCTGCTACTTACAAATATTTTGTTTCTTACCGCACCTTTGCCAGATTTTTTGGTAAATCATTTTATGAACATTTTTATTATATCAAAAAGGTATGTTCTTTGGGGGTGGGAAAGTGGTTGAAAATTTGGACTTCCAAGGTATGCTTCTTTTCGGTGTCTAGCCTAGAGATGAGCGTGGTTATCTTTGTTTCAAAAAAAATTATATCAAATATACATTTCAAAATAATTTAATCATCCAAAATTATTATTCAAAAAATTACCTACTATTTTTTTAGTTCAACAATGGGTGAAAGAGCGAATCTATGACATCTTAATCCAAATACAACAACTTTTTTACCACAGTTTACAATTATATCAAATTTTTAAAAATAATTCGTTTATAAAAAATTTTGTCTATTTTTTAAAAAGTCTCTATTTACCATTTTTTTTTATCGAAAACTTTGATAGAATCTATCATTTTTTAGTGATGAAAGTCTATCAATTTTATCAGTAATTGATTCTATCATCCCTTATTCTTAGAATCTAATAGAAATCTATCAATTTACTTTATTTATTAGTAATCATTAGCTTTTATTGATAGAATCTATCAATATGAAAGTCAATCAATTTACATTTTTTACTATATGTCCAAATATTTTCATTATTGTACTATTCATAGAATATTTTAGTCATTTTGTAATATACATGCAAAAGCCCCTTCATTAAACTATTGCTTTAGTTTTTTTTTTTTTGTTTTTTTTTTTTATAATTATGAGTGGTGGACTAAAGTATGCGCACATCCACTATTATCACAATATTTATATGTAAAAAAGAAGTTATTGGAAATTAAATCTTGGATAAGTAGTGATCATGGATTTAATTAAACTTTTATCTATTAATTTTCCAAAACTCTCTTAACCACTAAATCACTCCATGATAATTTGTTGTCAAAAATAATAATAATAATAATAAATACACTAAATTATTAATTTTTCTATAATCGTTAAATGTGGTCTAGCACAAATTTTAACATCATTTTTTCCAATTAATGAAAAAATTAAAATTTTATTAAATATGAAACAAATTATAAATTAACATATGTCCTAAATTTTTAATTTTGAAGGTCAAAATTGATCAATCCTAAAATTAAAAGAGCAATCATGACAATTGAACCAAATACCAAGCATAATTTGAGCAGCATTGAATTATATGTTAAGATGTCCATTTAAACGACATAGAACTACCCCAAATAGACAGAAATCTTTGATATCGTGAAGAATGAGAAACTGAGTTTACCCATTTACTAATCAGAATTTGGGATAAAGATCAATATGATCTACCGAATAGGTTAGTGGCACAATAGTTTTATTATTTTGTTGTAAACCAGCTGTTTAACACTAAAGCATCACATGTACTATCTCGATAATCAGTATTTGTCCCCTTTTTTTCGATATGCACTAAAATAAAAAAGAACAAAAAATCAATATGATCTATGTTTCCAACCCAAATCATGTTTTCTCACCCGTCAAATAACTACAAAATAGTATATATTATGTTTTTTTAGAAACAATCTTATGGTCATAATTCTCAATTTTTTGTTTTTTTAGTACATATTGGGAGAAGGAGATAAATACCGATTCTCGGACTCGAACCTGTGACGCTGGTATTGAACTGGTTTACAACCAAACAAAGAAGTCATTATGCCACTGACCCATTCGGTATAATTCTCAAAATACTAATCCAGGTACACCTTTGCAACAACTCTCATCAATAACGCTTGAAAAGCTTTAAATCAACAAGAAGTATGTCTATTTGGAACTAAGTGAAGTACTGGGATGTAATGTAAGTGGAGAAAAATTTTGGTGAAAAATCCCTATTCAAATCTCATAAAAAATGATGAATTTCGTGGAGATAAGAATTACAATTGGGGAAGATGTCAAAAAAGCTTCCTTGACCCCGTGTGAACATCTCAAATTACGATTTTTTTTTGTTTTTTCTCAAAATCAAATGAAATACAATTCAAATATCCTAAAGCTAATGATCCAGCCAAAGACATTTAAATGTCAAATCCACATGGAGCTTTAAGAGGGCTATATAAATACATAGTTCCATCCCCATTTTAGAGGTTGAAAAAATTCAAAGCTCAAAAAACTCCTTAAAACTATGAAGACCCATTCTAAAATCTTTCCTTAGAGCATATTTTGTATTAATAAAATGTTAGAATAATAATGTAGCTCATTTTTTTTTAAGCTTTAGGGGCATTGAAAAGAAAAGACAAAGCATGTTAGGTCTCTCTCTAGCTCCCTCCCCTTATACCAATTGTTGTCAAATAGACCCACTTTTTTATAAGATAATAATAATAATAGATATTATAGAAAGGAAGATTTCCTTGATTGATGCTTTGACTTATTCTTTTGGGTAACAAGTTTTGGGGCCAAATTTAATTTAACATCATTTTTCTTTCCTCACAAATAAGTTGTAAACTGTTGGGACATGGTTGGTCAAATTTGTTTGAATTGTTTTTCAAAAGTTTACTCAATATATGATGAGAAGATGATCAATCAAACCAATCTAAAATAAAAAGTTTCCCAGTCTAGAATAATGACAAGAAGGCCATGAAAGTTGCCAATATTAAATATGGCTCCATAATTTTCTACTACCCACTACCCTAAAATTGAATAAGAAATTAGAATATTGAAAAACTTCAAAATTAAGTAAATGGAGAAAAAAATGGAATACTAGTTGTATGCAGTTTCATGAATACTCAATAAATTTGTGAGCCCAACCCAACCACACATTCATTTATATGCCTCTTTTTGTTTTTGTTTTTTTTTTCCCTATAGTCTTTTTTCCCTTTGTATGAGAATTTCGAGTTTTCAACTCTACTACATTTAGTTGTTATTCGGATATTAAATTTTAAAAAATGATCACCATAACTTAAACTCATTTCCAATATCTTCTAAGCCTTTAGTTATTTACACGACTTTTTTTCACCATTATCAACTAATAATAATTGTGTAGTATCATGCATATATAAGTTAGAAATGTGAAGAACCGATCTTAATTAGAATAATATCGATATCGGTATTAGTCTATGTAGATAGTCTAGTTTGAAAGTGATACCATATTAACATTTTAAGTTTAAAATATACAATATCATTTTATTTCATAAATATGGTAGAGATTTATTGATTATTATGGATTAATCTAGTGGTTGAAACGATTTTGGGTAATCAAAGATTTTATATAAGTTTAATCAATGATGACCACTTATATATGAATTAAATTTCTTCAATTTTATTGATTACCAAATCTTGTAAGATTAGACAGTTCGTTCCATTAAAAATAGAAAAAAGTGTTCATAAGTTGACCTAAACATTTACAATTGGAAATAAATGATCCAACTTTTACTTTTTTTTTTCTTTACTAAAATATATCGTTTGTCCCAATAGATTTTAACATGGTCTTTTGTTTTTATTTATATTTTTTAAAATTCAGCATCATATTTTCAGGTGAATGAATTCAAACTTATAAGTTCTTAATCAATAAATCATACATGTGAGTGAAGAAGAAAAGGTAGTGAAAGTAAAACTTAGATCATGTCAAAAAAAAAAAGTAAAACTTAGAAACTGTTTTTTTCAGACCGACAAGTATTTTGATAGTTATTTCAATGTTTGGATAATGAAAGAAAAGTATGTAAAAAAAGAGAAAAAAGTACACAGAATTAAAAAACTTAGATTAAATGCTAGAAATATTCAAAGCCCCTCAACTGTGAAACTGGGAATTTCAATATTGAAATCAATCCCCCATTGAATGTATGTTAAGTGCATTTAGTAGCACACCTATAGAGCCATAAAATTTGGACACAGACGTGAGAGAAAATATTTAGACAAATAGAAATGTGTTGTATTGTACAACAATTTTTTTATTTTTCAAATAAAAAAAAATATATATTATTAATGAAAGATGAATTAATATTTTTAAACTTTGTAATTAGTTTTTTTCACAATGCTCAATCGTAATTAACATGGTTCAAGTATTTAACAAAATGGCCATAACTTAGTTGACATAAAATTTGTACTAAACTCTTGACTGCTGCTGCATTTTTAACCCATATTTGTTCAGACATCTGGGTTCGTCCTCGAGTAGCCCAGAACTTCGTCCTTGATTGAATGGAGCTTCGACGAATCATATCACCCTTTCGAGAGGAGAGACTTTTGAGCTAGGTTCGATTTTGTAGGCATTGGTGATAAAGCTTTTTTCGTAATAGATCGTGTTTTACTTGATTGAAGTCCCTTATTTTAACCGGGCCGCGTGTAGATTTGGTTTTTTGTATACTTGTCTACTATTAATTTTTTCACTCAGAAAGATGATTTTTGTCAAGAAAAAAAGAAAGGGGAGTTCAAAATAGCATCTGTAATGGCTTATAATAGAGCTTGTATTTGATACAGTGATCAGTGATGGATAGAGTTGAACAAGGAGAAAAATGTTCTACATTTACAGTTAAGAGGTCCTATGAAAATGTAATAGTGATACAGGCTCGAGGTTGAAGCTAGATTACTGATAACTAAACAGAAACGGAGCTTGCAAACAGAAGCCGTGGCAGTCGGTACCGTGGGATCTAATCATCTAACATCGGCTGCTGGTCGAGCACTGTTAGAAGCTCAGTCATGGGCGTGACCGTGATATTCTCCGCCTCGTGTTCGCCCCTGCATTGGAGCAACTG
Source organism: Sicyos edulis (assembly GCA_036507275.1). Taxonomy (NCBI): domain Eukaryota; kingdom Viridiplantae; phylum Streptophyta; class Magnoliopsida; order Cucurbitales; family Cucurbitaceae; genus Sicyos; species Sicyos edulis. Next base: position 42,072,025 of record CM071847.1, on the reverse strand, counting down.
TCTTCTAAGACTCTGCACCAGCCCATTCAATCTCTGGATATTTTTCTCCTGGGAAAGGATAATCTGCAGTAGTATATTTGAAAGAATTTTAGTACTTATTAGAAACCAAGAAAAGCATTGTGGTCTTCATGACTTGGATTCTATTGGGAAAATTTAGAGAAAAGACAATTCACAGAGCCTGGATCATAAATAAAATAGAACATAATAAATAAATCAGAATAAAAGAGTAAAATAGGTAGACTTTGCAAAACAATTCATGAAATCATTCATTGTGTAAGCGGACTTCCATAACGTGGTTAAGAATAAAAGAAAAAAAAAGTATCAGCATGTGAAGTTGCCTAAATCATTCTTTTCTTTCCATTTTTTTTTTGTATCGCATCAGACATGTTCACGCGCACCTCAACTATTCTCATAGCATAAACCGCATGACCCTGCAACATTAGATGTCAAAAAAAACCCAATAGAAAATTAATTCTTAACTAGATGATCACTATGAATTGAACTTATAATTTTAAAGATCTCCAAGACCCTCAAACTGACTCACACCTCAACTATTGTCATAAGATAATCTGTATGACCCTACAATATTTAGATATTTAGATGTCAAAGGAAACTCAATAAGAAATTAATTCCTAAACAGGTGACCACTATGGACTGAACTCATAACCTCATAGATTTCCAAGGCCCTCACCCACCCGACAACTACCTAAGTCCTGTAACATTTGGTATCGAGAAACTTTAACCGTATTCAATATTTTATGACCAATCATTTGAACCATCACCTAAAAAGCATCCTGGTTATCTGTTTTCCCTTCTGGTTAGACGATCGACCAACGTATGTTGAAGCATTTCACAAGAAACTGAAGGAATGGGTTAGAGATGACTAACTAGTGTCTACAAGGACTCCATGCAATACTATCATCTGACTCATCTCCTGAGTTCAACAATTCAGTTTAGTCAAAGAAGCACAGCAGTATAAAGAAGATAACACAAAACAACACAATCTAAGTATTTCAGATGTAGTGGTGTGGAGAGGTTACAGGTTAGGCATAGTTGTTCATTCTTGGTAAGGAAACTTGTGAAAGAACTCAAGTGAGCCTGGCTACTAATTGAATTAAATTTACTGTTGTAGAGGATTTGTGCCACAAGCAAGGAGAAATGATGAACACTTCCATATACTACTTTTTTTTTTTATATCTGTGTTTGTCCAGGCTCGACTAATGTCACGGAATATACAGCCTGATCCTACAACATTTGGATGTTAATTCCTAAACAGATGGTTATCATAAATTGAACTCATCACTTCTTAGTCGAGTCTCTTAATGGTCGTCTTAATCAATAGTGCAATCCATGATGATTCACTTCCATATACTACTCAAGGAAATACTATCAAATGGTCGTCAGCACACGAGACTTGGGGATATTTTATAGAGACTACAAAATTACCTTGAGTTTTGATATCAATGATTTCTGCCAGCCCTCTAATGATTACTGGTGTCTTGACTGTAGAACACCCATCATTGGGGGGAGAATTTTTTTTTTTTTTATATAGGAAAAAGTAAACTTTCATTGATGGATGAAAAATTACAGATCAATCAAAACATTACAAGAAACTATGCCAATGCGATAATAGAGTGGTAATGCTATAATCCCTGAAAGGGTATATGACATGAGCCCACATCATAGCAAGTACAGAAATGGATTCAGACAAGTTCCTAAATCATGGCCTCTGTGCCAATGCGATCATTGGGGGGAGAGTTGGAAGATTGGTTAACCTTTGTGCTTTATTATGACAGATACTATAAGAGCATGTGATGAGGAAATTCACGTATTTTCTAATGAAAATCAACAGAATCATTAGTCAACACTTCTGATAGGATACTCCATGAAGGCAACTCCAAGGGTTTTTGGAAGGAACGCATTCTGAAGAAGGTTCAGGTCTTCTCTTAGTTTTCAAAGGCAACAAACTAATGAGAAGATCAAAAGAAGTTCTGTATTTTTTAAAACATCTCTTCGAGATCTTAGAAAACCATTCTATGTATCGACTCTATCTTGGGACCCTCACTGGTGAAGAAAGGTTTATCTTCTCTCTGCATATCTACTTCACATTTATGTGACCAGTGTTTTAAAAAGCGCAAGGCGCACTAAGGCGCAATGGCCCTCTGGAGCCTGAGGCGCACCAAAAGACGAGGGCTTTTTTACTTAAGGCGCACTATATAAAAAAACACAAAAAATTTATATATATGTGTGTATACACAATAAAAACACTTTGCATGAACATAAATGAAGTTTTAACCAAGAATAATATATAAAAACATACATAATATTCAACTATCAACCTTCACGCGCTTAGAATGACCTAGTACGGAGATCTGAAATACAAAAAATGCAAAGGAAAATTAAAAAGCCCACGAGGCGGGCACCTTTTGGCGCCTGGGACTTCACGTAAGGCGCCATAAGGCGCGCGCCTTATTATACGCGCCTGGCCTGGGACAATTGAGGCGCAAAAGGTGGGACTTGAGCCTAGGCACGCCTTTTAAAACACTGTATGTGACTATAGACATTTGAGAGCCGACAACAATATCTCCGATTGACTTACACTACATTATCACCGGAGCTTTCATATGGGCGAGAATCTTTTTCGACCATCTTTTGGCAATTCCGGCACTAACCACACAAATATCTTCTCACCTCATTTCATTCATTTGGCGACATCGATAAGCATGGTTAAATCGACATTCAAATTTTATTTTATAGAGTAAATTGCTTGCATTTTTGGTTTTTCTTTTTGGATTTACCCCTTGTATTGTTTGCCAATGTAGTTGGCATTTAATTCCCCCATTTCTCTTCTTCCTTACATATCTTCTTAGTAACTCTATATATTTGTTTCTTATAAAAAAATCAAAAAAAGAAATCTCATTCAGCACTTTCACCATTTCACCAAATTGTTTTGTCAACCTAACTAAGAATTAATTTTTTATGAGTTACCAAGACAACTTAATATAATAGGGTAAGAAGATTTTCCGATGAAAATAGTCAAGGTGTGCATATGCTGACCTAACCAACACGGATATAAAAAAAACATTGTATCTACTTCAAGAGATATTTGGTACTTATTAATAATGTCATCCGAACATGTTGAGCTTCATTCAAGAATATTACTTGGATTTTCCCTCGAGGTAAAGCAAATTCCTTAGGAAATATGCTAGGAAAACTATATAGATGTCCTTATGATTGGACAGGAATATTTAATATCATTTAGGTGAATCTTGTGACCTCATACTATACATCCACCCATTGATGAAACTGAGAGGTCTCAGATGATCTATAAGTCGCGATTATAATGTCTCAAGATCGCACAACCACACGCAAGAAGTACCGTAGCAGTTCGAGAGACTGGACACTCTTTCCATATTGGAATGAATTCTAAGCCAAAATACCTTCTTCCATGGCCTATGACCGTATTCCACCAATTACAGAATCAGGGAGAACAAATGCATACATTATGTGTCTTATATAATAAACTAACAATAACAATTAAACATCTAATCATTTAGCGCATTGAAAAAGTTTAAACATTTGAAATATGTATGTGCTTCATTAGAAAAAAGAGATAGATAACTGGAACTCTACCTTTTCTTTTACAGCTTCCTCTCTTTCAGACACATGTGGTTCTCTTTGAGAAGCATCTGGACCTGCTTCGAGCTCGTTCTCATACTGTTGCCTCCACTCAAATTGCGACGAGAACACGATTAGTAACAGCAGACAGACAAGAACCCACGGTCTTGACATTATTACAACCAAGTTTTATGTAGCCCTATCTTGCTTTACGAAAAGCAATCAGATTTTCAGTCCTGGCCCAATATCTGCATATATATGACTATGCATTAATATAACTTGATGATTATAAGTAAATTAATTAACTCATCTTGATATACTCTAAAAAAAATTAACTAAGGCCCTGTTTAATAACCATTTGGTTTTTTATTTTTGCTTTTTGAAATTTAAGCTTATTTTTACTCATATTTGCTACAATGTGCTCCGTCTTCCCTACAATGCATCTAACTTTCCTTAAGAAAGTTGTGAATCTTAACCAAATTTCAAAAACAAAAACAAACTTTTGGAAGCTACTTTTTTTTGTTTCTAAATTTTGGTTTGGTTTCTACAAATATAGGTAAGATGTAGACATCCATGTAGAAGAAAATATATGATATGGTAGATGTTGTAGGATAAATTTCAAAAAACAAAAATTAAAAACAAAATGGTTATCAAATGGGGCCTAAGAATCAACAGTTGAAAATAAACTTGAGATAGACAGAATCGGTTATACAAATAAAGTACATAACTGTTATGAAAGAATAAAAAACAACAATAAAAAATAAGAAAGCGCGAGATAAAGATCACATATGTTTATGTAATTCACTAATGTTGTTGCTAGTTACGTCTACAGAAGCAGACGAGAGAAACCGTTTTATTAGGAGATAAATGTACAAAATGTTAGGCAAACAGAACAAGGATTTTAAAAGAGTTCCAAAATACATAAAAGCCCAATACAATATAAAACTCAATTACATATTTCGACTAAGTTTCGGGGGCAGCCTTCCCTAGACCCTGACTCCTCGGTCACTAGTAAGCCAGACCCATGTTAATAATCGTAGGACAACATAGTTCAAGAGATTCAACAATTACAAAGCTGAATTTAGTTCCTAGTAGATCTATAAGAAACAAATCAAATTAACATCCGCAACGTTCTTCATCAAATTAAACAGGGCAGACACACATAAATTCAAATCTCCAGATAAAAATCCGCAGGCTAAGTGAATGGATTCGAGCTATTCAAAGAAATTCCATTTTCCCCTTCGTTTTTCCCTCACTTTCATAAAATCAAAACTCAACAAAACGCTAAATAAAAACACAAAACAAGTATTTAAACACAACCTGAGAATCGACAGAAAACCCATGAATTCAAGCAGAAAACTTACTCGAAATTATCATCCACGATCGCGTCCAGACCGGATTATGAACAACTGGGAAAAGCTCAAAAACAGCAATCCCTCAAAAACACTAAACCCTAAGAATGGGAAAGAATCAGTATACAAAATTTAGAAGCAAAAAAACGAAACCCACCGATCGAACAGCGTATCTCAGTATAGATGGAATCGGATTCTTCTAGCTGAAGCTGTTCATCGCGTCGCTCTCAGGTGTCCACCATCATCAACCAGACTCATCTGTTTATATAAATTGTTCTTTTTTCTTTTTTCTTTTTTCTTTTTTACTTGTCTGTGTATATAAATGGTTAAATTATAGCCATTGGTCATAGAAAAATTACTTTAAACAAAAGTAGCATAAAAGAAAATTACAGTCACTGATTTGATCTGAGAATTAAATGATGATTGTCTCTTTAATGTAAATGATCTCTCTAATTTAATGTAGTTTATGTAGTTTATGCTAAGGTGTTGAATTAAATGTTGTCATAGAATAATAAAGGAAATAATGGTGTCATTTGTTTGAAAAAATGATAAATAAATTAGGGTGTCGTCACTTAAAAGTTGTGGTCAATTTGATATAATATGTAGTATATTTGGATGTTAGCCGACTTAGGCTAACCATTCGATTACACTTCAATTAACATATCATCAACTCTTTTTTTTTTTTTTTTTGTTATTATTTATTTTTTAATTTAACAATATTTTAAACTCGGAGTAATAATTAATTCGATTACTCCTTTTAACTGTGTTTATTAAGATTTTCTTCGATGTTTGAATAACAAAATATTGAAGATACATGTGCATCATTTTTTTTTTTTTTTTAGTTCGGATTTGTGTGTTTTATTAGAAGGGTTTTAACTTCAATCCATTTGAAAATCTTTCAATACTACAACAAATTTATTTGGATCTCTGCTCTAACATAAAATGCCAACTTCTTAAAAAACAAAACTAAATTATAAAATTCGTCACTATAATGTAAGTATAATTCAATTTAATCTTAAATTTTAAGGGGCTTTTGTTTAAGGTAATTAACCAGTTATTGTAAATAAGTTTTTACAATTTCTCTTGAAACAATCACATCAAAATGAGTTATTGTACTGGTTCAAAATAACCATTTATTTTTAATCACTCATTTTTAATCATTCATTTCTAATTATTAAGCCCTTCTTTGATAACCATCTGATTTTTTATTTTTAGTTTATGAAATTTAAGCTTATTTTTACTCAAATTTCTTACCATGTGCTCCATCTTTACTTCAATTTTCTTAAGAAAGTAGGTGAATACTAACCAAATTTCAAAAACAAAAACAAGTTTTTGGAAGCTACTTTTTTGTTTTCAAATTTTGGTTTTGTTAACTAAAATATAGGTAAGATGTAAAATCCAAATAAGAAAAAAGTTATGGTAAGATAGCTGTTGTAGGCTTAAATTTCAAAAACAAAAAACCAAAAATAAAATGGTTATCAAGCGGGTCCTAATGTTTAATGATTCATTTATAACCACTCAGTTTTAACCTTTCAAAATAATAACTCATTTCTAACTACATTCAAACTGAGTTATTGTCCGCAACCCTTTTACAAAATTATCATCCAAACAAGCTTAATTGCAACCTACAAATAACCACATCAAAACAAATTATCACTAAATAACTTAAATTTCTAATCATTTAAAATAACTCGTCATTTATCATCACTCAAAATAGTCACTCTACAATCACACGTCTAAACACTCTCTAAGAGTTCTAGTTTAGTTTTGATCAATTAAGCATGATTTAAATTTGAACTTTAACACTTTAAAAGTGTGAATATAGTTTTTTTAGTCAATTTTATAAACCATTGTTATACTAATCTTATAAAAAAAAATATTAGCTCAAATGATTTAAGCGAGATTTTTACTAAAAAAATCATGAGTTCGAATTTACCACTCTCAATTGAAGTTTAACTCAAAATAAAAATATTTGAATAAGTTAGTGGCTAGAGGTATTCCATTTCAACTACTCTATGGTTATGGGTTTGATATTAAAAATGGATATTTGGTTTTCAACTTGTTTGAGAGCAGTAGTTCCCTCTCTGTGGGTCTCTTTTGATTGATTATTCTTTGGCCCAAATAGTTCGTCGGTAAAAATTCTCAAAGGTATTTTAGTAACGAAAGATGTTAGGTCCTATTACAAACAAGGAACTCGCTCCTTCCCCAATCTTGGTTGAAACTTATGCTTCAACTATTATTCATGCCATCAACAAAGATTCTCAAGATTTATTAAAATTCAATAATATTATTGATGATAGTGGTCTAGTTTTTTCTTTAGGGAGCATTTGGTTCATCCATTTAAATAGGTTCAACAATCTTTCTACTTATGTTTTGTCTAAACTTATATTTATGAGGTAGGTAACTCTTTTGTTTTTGGAGTTTTCATCTCTCCCTTAGAGATGCCTTCTCCAGGGGTATACATGGCTCAAATTGGGTTGGGTTTAAGGTAATTTTTAGGACCAACGTATAGTTTCGAGTTGGTTAATTTTCCCACCCATCTAATCTTATGCATTAGAACAACCCAACCCTATATTTCTAGGTTGAGTTAGGTTTTAGGATTGTGTTAGTTTTCTCTTTCCTTTATAAAACAACTTTATTCATACCCCATAAATATATAAACAATAAGAATAAAAGATGGATGATATACTTGAACCTAGATTACCTATTTTATTAGTGCATTTTATTTAACAATATGCTAAGAACCTATCTTATTAATTAATTTATCTTCTCACAGACACACCCACATCATGTATATGTATATATTATTCCTTAGTTTGGGTTAAATTTGGTTGAACGAGTAAAAAAATGGCAATCATATAATCAACTCAATCCAATGAAAATTATAAAATTAGAACCCAATTCAACCCTTATAATTTGAATTAGATAGTCTTGGGTCACTTGAGTTGTCGGTTCTTTTGTACAACCCTTACCTTTGCCATTTCACATGAGAGTTCTGGTGTCCGTTTAATATTAAAAAATTATTTTTTTGAAAAAAATAATTGTTCATGAACATTTTAACCGTTTTTCTGATTGAAGTCTTCAAATTCTAATAAAACTTTAAGAAGTAGTGGGCAAAAATTAGAGAAAAATACTTTGGGTAGGCAAACACTATTTAGTTCTTGTGATATTATTTGATATCACAAAATTATTTTTAATATTTTTTAAATAGGCAAGTATTTCTATTTTATAATAATAAAAATATCATTTTAGTTCATAGATTTTGAATTTTATTTTATTTTAGTCTTTTTATTTTAAAAGTTCAATTTTACTATTTAAACTTTCAAGTTTGTTCTATTTTGGTCATTTATAACTTTCAAATGTTCATTTTTAGTTCAATTTTAGTCTTTATTGATTTTTTTTTTTTGTAAATTTTTCTTTTGAAAAATTATCATATTTTATAATAAATGTTAGAAATACATTTATATATTTTATATTTTATTTAGATAAGCACTTCTCTACACATTCATGTATAGGAGATTTTCCTATATATATGTGTGGTATCATTTTATATCACATAAATTTTTTATAAATAAAATTTATGAATGAAGAAAAAGAGAAAAATTAATAATTTATGCCGCACCAAAGTGTATCATACATACTTTATAAGTAGAATCTCCCTACATATCTATGCGTAGAGAAGTTTTATTTTTGTGTTCTGTATTGATACTAAAAATTGTTAACATTATTGTATTATTCGATTAATATTAACTTTTAATTTATTGTATATATTAATTTAATTTTCTTTAAAAAGCGTAAAGATTAAAATAAAAATATTTAAACATTTAAAAACTGAAATGAAATCAAGTTTTAAAAATTAAAATTGAACTTGAGATACAAAAATAGAATAAAAATCGAAAGTTTATGGAGAAAAATTATTTTAACCTTTTACAATTTAGTCTAAATAAAAAATGAATGAAAATTCTTTTTTAAAAAATGTGTCAAAGTTGCAATTTATATATTTCTGGGTTACATTTTGTTCACAGTTACGAAACGCCCAAAATCAATCATCACCTGAAAGCAGAGATATTAATCGCTGAGAGATCGCCAATTCAGTGTAAATGGGCAACGCTCAATCGCCTCAAACAAATCCTCGTTTCATTACAGCTTCCAGGTTTCTCTCTTTCTTCACTCTCTTCACAGATTCCATTTCTAATTTGCATCAAGTTCTTGATCGAATTCAATGATGGCTGCAGAGCTTTTACGCAGAAAGAGCTCGAAGATCTCAAGTCACTGTTCCTCTCCCTTGCCGATCAATCGAACAGCAAAGGCGAATTTGTATCGGCTTCTGTTTTCGAGGTCAGATTCTAATTCTGTATCATCCATTGCCCATATGGTTGATTTCTGATTCTGCCCTTTACTGGTTTTGTTCTTGGTAGGACTTTTTTGAACTTCGTGGTCCTCTTGGTGAAAGGTTGTTCGATTTAGTGACTCAAAAGCGCAGGGATCGGAAGCTTACTTATGAAGACCTGGTTATTGCTAAAGTAAATCATCTGGGGTTTCCCTATTTTTCAAATTTATGTGCACTTTGAACATTATCATTTCGTTTCTCTTCTGAAGTCAATGCTGCAGATTTAGGATTTTCATTCATTCATGAGATAGTTTAGTTTTTTAAGCTCGTAGTCTTGTAGTTGATTCTTGGAGTTCAAGGGATTTAGCAGTCTTTAAAAGGGTTAGATTGTTATTCAAATCATTTGTAATTTTCTTAAGTAGTGTAATATTGGATGTTGTTAGTTTGTGGCTATGGCCTTGCTAGCGAGGTTACAATATTGGCAAACGAGGGGAGGGATTTGAATCTATGAAGACCTTAAATAACCAAGAGGTGAGAGGTCTATTCATAAATATTGTCGGGTCTGGCGTTATGTTGTGTAAGAATAGTCAAGGTGTGCCTAAACAGACATGGATGCTCACAAATATAGAAAAAAAAAATTCATGAGGGGAAATGTTGGCATATACATGCTCAACTTGCAATCATCATGGAATGGTTTGTGGACTAGTAAAATAAGGGTCTTGTAAATCATAAAGTACTTAGAGGTTGTGGATTCAATCCATGATAGCTACCTACTTAGAAATTAATTTTTTAAGATACCTTGACAACCAAATGTAAGTTGGGTCTGCCATTGTCCTATGCAGCTGGCTTGAGCACTACCGATTTTAAAAAATTGCTCAACTTGCAAATTGAGTTCTGGTGTTTGCTTAAATTTAAACTAATATCAGACGTCTGGAAGGCCATGATAAAGGTTGTGCAAGACACATGAAATACATATTTTGGTGCTGTTCGTGAACTCTTTTAGCACCTGATTTTTTGTCATCATTATTGATCTTTGAAAGCCATCATATGTTCTTAGTTCTAGTTGTGATGATTGTTTATAATATGTCATCATTTGCATTGAAGGGCACTTATGAGAAAGGAACAAACGATGAAATTGAAGAGTTCATTTATCAGTTGTTAGATGTGTCAGATGATGGTGCCCTAGGAAGGTAATCTCTTCTTTTTTTAGTGATTAAATTTTTATTAACAAAGGCTAGTAGTTCGATGACACCAGATCCTACAAATTAGATTTATCATTTAAAATATGATTGGACATGATTATATGTGCCTTCTTACCTTTCATTCATGCCAATGTCAGGTCTGATCTGGAATCGGTTCTAATAGCAATCTTCAATAATGTATTCTCCTCAACAAATAATGAACTTGGATTGGATTCACATCAGGATGCCATACAAATATTTGTTCGTGCAGCGACATTCTCAGAGAACAATGAACGATTAACGTATGAAGATTTCAAAAACTGGTGTGCTCTGCTCCCATCTGTCAGGAAGTTTCTTGGAAGCTTGCTGATGCCACCTGATATAGGTATTTGGTTATCTTTCCATTAATCTCTGTACAGTACTATTAAGATTCAAGTTCTTTGTACCATAGGTTTGTTGGAGCTTGATCATCATTTTCTCAAACTATTTAATTGGTTTCTATTACTTTCCCTTTATTAAAGATTATGCTTGATTTGGATTAGGTGTTCTTCAATACATTCATTCCAACTTTCATTATTCATGATAAATCTACAGATTTCAAAATTTTTTATATCTGTGAGTGTGTAGGTTAGCTTACACACACTTCAACTACTTTTTTTAGGACAATTGTCTGACATTACTATTTTTTGTTGGCCATTAAATTTCTATATTTTTAAAGTCCTTATTAGACCACTGGGCCAACTCATAGGCACGGTTGGTTCATATTTCACTCAATGTACTGTTTTCCATCATCACTATCATCATATTAGACTAATAGTTGTTTGTTTTTTAAGAGTGTTCTTTTCCTTTGTTTTTCTGGTGCTAGAACTGACTAATATCTTGTTATACTTGCTTTAAATACTTCAGTATTTGACCCGTATACCAAACCCATTTCAATTTTAGTCTAGATATTAAAACTTTAAAGAAAGCTTGTATACTTCTTATGGAATTTCATGGTGGCTGTGTAGGGAGACATGGTTGTCAAGTTCCAAGGCTGGTATATGGACAAAATATAGATTCTAATCTCGTGTTATTAAAGAAGGAATATGCTTGGCATTTAGGAGGAGCTCTTCCTCAGCATGAGCTGGAGGAGTGGAAACTACTTTACCATAGCTCAATAAATGGGCTGAGTTTCACTACATTTTTGGGTAACGTAGCGTAAGTACATTTATTTATTTATTTCTCTTTCTGTAGCCATTTTAATTTTTTACAAGCAACAAGATTTTTTAGGGAAAGAAAAACATACAGAAAGGTTCAAGATGCCAACAGCTCAGAAAAAGCTAGCCCCTTCCAAAAAAAAAGAAAGAAAGAAAGATAGAACACCATAAAGTTTCTCTTATGGACTTGTCGAAGGGGCTGTCTTCTCCAATTTTCTCCATAGTCTATGTTTAAAATATGCATAAAAGATTAAATTCAATTAACGTAGAGGAACTCCAAGGAATGCTTAACTCAGTCTTAATTTCATGGTTGTAGCTTGTAGGAGAAAGTACTGTGTATAAAATAGATAATCATTGCTTAAAGGAAACTTACAAGATTAGACAAATTTAGAAAATATTACAAATATGGTCTCTTTTTTAAAAATTAGCAACCATAGTCATTGGTATTAATAGTAATACTATATTAATAATACATAATAACTTAGTAATGGGTATTTATAATACAGTACTAAACTGTATTAATGACTATGAATGCAAATATTTTAAAATTTGCCTACTTTTGTTATTATTTTGTGTGAAGAGCCTATCAAGTACAATTTCCCTTGATTAAATGGGTGGTCTTAATGGTAGAAACTTGAAGTCTCTAAGATATGCTCTCTTGGAGATCTCAGGTTCGAAACCTATAAGTGAGCTTAATTGTAAATTTCCTTATTGTCTCCTTGGTCTAAACCTTGGGACATGTGCAGGTGCCTTGGGCATGTAATGGAGCGAAGCTCTAATTCGTTGATTATAAAAAAACAATATCGTTATTTTAAGAAGAAAGTACAATAACCATCCTGAGTTGATTCAATGGTCAAATGACCTTAGAAATCATAAAGTAATGAACGAGTTCAATTTTTGGTTGTCATCTATCTTACAATTAATTTCTTATGAATTTTCTTAACTACCAAATTTAGTAAAATCATGCCGCAGTCTCGTGAGATTAGTCAAAATGCTTGTAAGCTGGTTTAGAAATTCACAGACGTAAAAAAGTGCAACATGTAAAATAGATTATTTGATGGAACCGAGACTATTTCCTGATTGACACTTGACTAGCCATGTTTATCAATCAAACTTCTTTGTACAAGCTAGGGAATTCCTTAGCAATCTTGTCCTATTAGTCTTCTGTTCAATGTTGGCTGATTGCAACCAAATCTGAAGTTGAACTCGCCTTAGAACAAATGGTTGGTTATTTGTTTCTTCTTGCAGAACTGAGGGAGGATCGACCGTGCTGGTAGTGAAGGATAAAGAAGGTTGCATATATGGAGGTTATGCTTCTCAGGCATGGGAGAGGCATGGTGATTTCTATGGAGATCTGAAATCATTTCTATTTCAGCTGTATCCAAGGGCAGCCATATACAAACCAACTGGAGCAAACAATAACTTACAATGGGTAACTGCTCCACCTCTTCCTCTCTCACATTTTTTTTGCCCTCTCTTTGAGTTTATCTTGTTTTGATTCTGATGTTTCCAAGTCTGTTGTCTGGCAGTGCGCGGTGAATTTCAGTTCAGATAGTCTCCCAAACGGCATTGGCTTCGGCGGAAAGCTGAACCACTTTGGTCTCTTCGTGTCAGCAAGCTTCGATCAGGGGCACACGTTTGTGTGCACGACATTCGGGAGCCCGTGCCTGTCGAAGACAAACCGAATAGAGCCGGAAGTGATAGAATGCTGGGGAGTAGGACAACAGGGAAAGCAGAGTGGAGGTAGTAACAGTAATGGAGTGAAGGGTGGTACTGTGTTGGAGAGGTTTAAAGAGGACCGCCATATGCTCAATATGGTTGGTCTCGCCAATTCCAGTGAATGAACATAATTCAAAAATTGTCACTAATTCCATGCATTTTGATTTGGTATGGAGTGTACTGTACAGTATACAACTTACTTTTGTTGGCTGATTTTACTTTTCGTGTAATATTACTTTTCGGATAGACATTATTATATTGTTACAACATTGTTTCAATTTTTTTGAAAAGAAAATAACAAATGGAGTTTTGCCAAAAAGTAAATATAATTCAAACGGTGACGTAAATATAATAGATATGTGTGAAAAAATTCTTGGTAATTTAGATAATAAATTACTGATTAATTAGGTCTTATTTCATAATTATTTTGTTTATTTTACCATATATATATATATATATATATATATATATATATATATATATTTACATATTTATATCTTCCCTATATTTTTAGAAACAAAATCAAAATTTAAAAACAAAAAAAAGGTAATTTCCAATTTTTTTTTTTTGAAATTTGGTAAGCATTCACCTATTTTCTTAAAGAAAAATAGATAAACTTGAGTAAAAATAAGGGTAAGTTAAAAAAACTAAAAACAAAAAATTAAGGTTTCGTTTGATAACCTTTTGGTTTTTTGTTTTTGAAATTTAAACTTATTCTTACTCAAATTTTCTACAATGTGGTCCATGTTTCATACAATTCATTTTTTCTTTAAAAAATATATGAATATTAACCAAATTTAATTATACACTACGGCGGCTTCGATGTTCTCGAAGTAGTGTTGTTTGGTACACAATCGATGGGAATTCCAGTTGGAGCTGTATACTACTTGAATATATGTTGTATGCTTTTCTGAAGGGTTTTGTTACAAGCCATTCATTATCATGATTACCAGAGTACTTGGGTGATGTCTTATCTTTATTGTGATGTGTTGCTTATGGGTTTAGCCTTGTTAGGTATTGTATTATTTGTCAATTCCTTATTAATTACTTCCTACCTTCTTTCGTCTTTTACTTTGTATTTATTGAGGGTTCCTACCCCATCGGTGGCAAAAGATGATCAATCAAGAAGTCCCACAGCTGAAGAGATCCGTGAGAAGTTCGACGCTGATCGAGTCGCTGCAAAAGGAAAAGCCAAAATCACTAAAGTTGATTCCCGATCTGGGAAAGGGAAGTCGATCGCTGCAGAAATCGACGCAAGAATCTCCAATGCCGAAAAAGAAGGTATACTCGTCAAACACAAAGGCATACCTGTCGGATATCTATCTTGTTCAAGTCTCATGACCCAGGGAACTGGTGTCAAACTTGACAGGAATAACTTTTTCCTTTGGAAGAGCGTGGTGATGCCTTTGTTGTGAAGTCAAAAAATACACGGACACCTTGATGGGTCCAAACCATGCCTTGAAGAAATTGTGGTTATTCCACCATCAGAAGACGATCCCGAGGGATTGATTTTTGCAAACCCTGAACATGATATCTAGACTACAACTGACCAATTAATAGTTGGCTGGCTATATAACTCCATGACTTCTGAAATGGGCCGCTCAGGTCATGGGATACAATACCTCTTATACTCTCTGGAAGGCTATTGAAGAATGCTATGGGATTCACTCTAGGACTCAGGAGGATTATAATAGACAAATGCTTCAGCAAACCCGAAAGGGAACGATGAAAATGGAGGAATACATGGCTAAGATGAAGAAATACAGTGATAATCTGATGATGACTGGAAATCCTATTGACACTAAGACCTTAGTGTCCTACACTTTGGCAAGATTGGATGAAGAGTACAACCCTGTTGTCTGTGTTCTTAGATGTCAAGAAATGACATGGCTGGGACTTCAATATGAGCTGACATCATTTGAACGAAGACAAGAAACACTTCAATCTCTCAGAGGTAATGTCTCCATTAATCAGGCTTCGGCTAATCTCTTTTCTACTAACAAATTTAAGAGCCATGCTGAAGGACAATATGGAAATTAGAAATGTGATAAATATGGCTCTAGTAGCTCCAAGAACAGTGGCTACTCTTCATCTCCAAAGAATTTCCCACCTCAGGGGTACTCGAATCAGAAGGGGCGAGGAGGAAAATGGAGGGGACAAGACTGATACGCTCCCTACACAACTGAAAAATGTCAAATTTGTGGAAAAATAGGTCACATTGCTGCTGTCTGCTATCACAGATATACTCCTACAACTAATCCTACTCCACGATCTGTGTCTTACCAAGCTCCTACTCTCCCTGAAACTGTTGCGATGATGGCCTATCTCGAAACTCTTCAGGATGAGGGCTGGTATCTCGATAGTGGCGCTACAAATCATTTCACGGCTACTATGGGAATGATGAACTTACGTGGTGAATCCTCAGGTACAAATTCTATTCTTGTTGGTGATAGATCTAAGGTTCCAATACTTGGCATGGGAACCATTTATTTAACATCTAAAAGTATGACTTTCATACTGAAAGATGTCTTATATTTTCGAAAAATGAAGAAGAACTTGATTAGCATATCTAAACTCACACGAGAAATTGCAATCACTATTGAATTTGATGATGTTTAATGTGTTGTTAAGGCCACAAAAACCAAGGAAATTCAGATCATAGGGAGACTTGAACAAGGTCTCTACCAGGTGGTCTATTTTGGAGAAGCTGCTACTAAATTTCCTCAGCCTACTATTGAAGTCACTTTTGGAGTTCAAGGCACCAGCATGAAGCCTGCTCTACCTGAACACAAGGAGGATTTGAAGTATAATTCACCTGTTGTTTTTGTTGCTTGTACAAAGGGTGTGTGGCACCAAAGATTGGGTCACCCCTCATTTAGAATTCTAAATCAAATTCTCTCTACTTGTAAGACTCATGTTAAAGGCAATGAAAAATTATCATTTTGTGAAGCTTGTAAGTTTGGCAAAGTTCTTAAGTTACCTTTTTCGGTTTCTCTCTTGCGTGCATCAAAGCCCTTAGCTCTTATTCACATAAATTTGTGGGGACCAGCCCCTATTAAATCAAACAAAGGATATTACTATTATGTTGCCTTTCTAGATGATTATAGCAGACACACTTGGATATATCCATTGCATTCTAAGTCAGAAACTGTTTACATCTTTAAAGAATTTAAAACTTTGGTTGAGAGGCAACTTGAATCTAAAATCAAAGTCATTCGGTGCGATGGTGGAGGTGAGTTCAAACCAGTCAGTAATGTCTGCAAAGAAGAAGGTATTGCTGTGCAAATCTCCTGCCCTTACACGAGTGCAAAAAATGGGCGGGTGCAACGAAAACATAGACACGTTGTTGAAACCGAGTTGTCCCTCCTTGCTCAAGCTGGTATGTCTCTTACATATTGGTGGGAAGCTTTTCATACGGCAACATTCTTAATTAATCAAATGCCAACTCCCGTGTTAAACCAAAAGTCTCCGTTTGAGCTAATTCATGGCAAGACTCCAGATTATCAGTTTCTCAAGGTTTTTGGTACGGCCTGCTATCCCTACACCAGATCGTTTCAAACTCACAAACTCAATTTTCACACTGAGAAGTGTCTCTTCATAGATTACCATGACTCTTATAAGGGATATAAATGTCTAAGCCCTTCATGGAGGCTATTTATCAACAGGCATGTATTATTCAATGAGACTAATTTTCCCTTTGAGGAATTGTTTCTAACAACTGATACCCCACCCGCCACTAATATGAACTCTTCTCCCTTGCACACTTGGCTGCCAATTCCTATCTCTCCCATTCCACATTCTCAACAAATCCATCCCACACAGCTCACTCCCGATCCACTGCCTGCTCAAAATGACCTTGGTCGAATGGCCATCTCATGTACTCCCTACAGTCGGCCTTCTACCCCTCTCCTTGCAAACACATCCCGTATACCTGCTCCAATTGAACAGCCAAAACTTCGCCCCCTTATTGAGTCAGAACCTTTCAATCAACACTCTATGGTCACTCGCGCAAAGGCAGGGATTCGTAAACCCAATCCGTTATTTAGTGGCTTGACACAAATAGTTGATTGGTCGCGTGTGGAACCTACCACTTACAAAGATGCCTATTTGGTTCCTCAATGGAGGGATGCGATGAACAAAGAATTTGCTGCTCTTTCTCAGCAACAAACGTGGGATTTTGTCCCCTCGAGCTCTTCTCGACATCTTGTAAGCACCAAATGGGTCTACAAGATTAAACGGGATGCTCATGGGAACATTGATCGTTATAAAACCCGACTAGTTGCTCGTGGTTTTTTGCAAACACCTGGAATTGACTATGGTGAAACATTCTCTCCCGTTATCAAACCAGCTTCCATTCGCATGGTATTGACCTTGGCTGTTTCTTGGCATTGGCCTCTTCAGTAGCTTGATGTTTCAAACACGTTCCTCCATGAGACTCTTCATGAAGAGGTTTATACTCCTCAACCGCAAGGGTATATTGATCATCGGTTTCCAAATCACATCTGTCGGTTGAAGAAGGCCATTTACGGGCTTAAACAAGTTCCTCGTGCCTGGTACGATGAACTACGTACTTATCTTCATAGTATCCAGTTTGTTCAATCTAAGGCTGACAGCTCCTTGTTTACACTTCATACTTCCGCTGGTATAGTCTTTCTATTGGTCTATGTTGATGATTTACTTTTGACTGGTTCTAATACTCGCATTTTGGATAGAATCGTTGGTCAACTACAATCTATGTTTGCTGTTAAAGATCTTGGGAGGTTGCATTACTTTCTGGGGGTCCAAATTCACTCTCATGGGCACGACCTTCTTCTTACACAGGAAACCTATATTCAAGAAATCCTTGAGAAACACAATTTACAACATTTCAAACCAGTGCCTTCCCCAATGATATCCGGAAAGCAATTATCCCAATTTAATGGTGAGCTACTTCGTGATCCTCAATTATACCGCAGCATTCTTGGCTATTTACATTATATACAACACACGCGACCAGATATTGCGTTCTCCGTCAATAAGCTTAGTCAGTTCAATCAAGCCCCTCGTGATCAACATTGGAAAGCCTTAAAACGTGTGTTGCGATACCTTCAAGGTACCAAACGACTTGGCTTAAGTATTCAACCAGCTACTACGTTCACTCTCACCAGATTCTCAGATGCTGACTGGGCTGCTTCTCTTGATGATCGCGAATCGGTGAGTGGATATTGGGTCTATTTTGGTTCGTCCCTGATCTCGTGGTCCTCCAAAAAGCAAGCGGTTGTAGCTCGTTCGAGCACAGAGTCAGAATATCGAGCTCTTTCCCATGTTGCGTGTGAAATTCAGTGGCTTCGTTCTCTACTTACTGATCTCTGAATCACTCTGCCAGTAGTACTCATCACGTGGTGCGATAACATCTCCGCTGCAGCATTGGCTCGGAATCTTGTATTTCATGCTCGCACTAAACATATTGAGATGGATGCCCCCTTTATACGAGATCAACTCCTCTCCAGCAAACTTGATGTTTATCATGTTCGATCTAGTAATCAACTTGCTGACTGCCTTACAAAACCCCTTCCTCCACAGTCGTTCAACTCGTTAAGGTTCAAACTCGGGCTTTAGGAGCTTCCCGCGCCTCGTTTGAGGGAGGCTGTTACAACCCATTCATTATCATGATTACCAGAGTACTTGGGTGATGTCTTATCCTTACTGTGTTGTGTTGCTTATGAGTTTAGCCTTGTTAGGTATTGTATTATTTGTAAATTCCTTATTCATTACTTCCTACCTTCTCTCCTCTTTTACTCTGTATTTATTGAGGGTTCATACCCTGTCTGTAAGCATTAACTCAGTTTTACACAACCAGTGAAATACAAAGCAATCCTCCTTGAATTTCTCTTTTGCTTCCTCTGTTTCGCTTCTTTCGTTCTGGTTTCACGTGCTGACCCGAGAATCATATCAAGGCATAACTATGATTATGATTGTGACCTCTAACGATTCTCTAGACACAACTAACTTGTCGGCCTTAACCTCATTGCAAGCTGTCATGCTCACCCCAGTTTGTGTGGAAATCCGACGATCTTGTTTCAGAGTCTCTTGGAGGGGATAATGACGACTTCTTCCAAGGCCTTCTTGTTCGTGTGGAAATCCACTGTCATTCGCAATCGAATAGTAGCGCTCAATTACTTGCCGGGAAGATTTCTTCACTGTTTTTGTGCGAACGCAACCCATTTCGTTGTCGGAAAACTCATCGAGGAGACGACGACGGGAAAACACATGATCTGCGTGCAGAATTTAACCTAGAGATGAAAAACAGGTTTTGGGCAATTTATAGTTTTTTTTTTCATGGTTGGATTGGGCTTAATGATAGAGGATTATTCTGGGCCTACGAAGTGTGGGCTTGGGGTTCACCCTCTTAAATGGAGACGTATCCAGATGGGTCAATTAGAGAAATAGCCACTTTTAGAAAAAATAAGTATCAAATGTCTACCATTTGAGATGAATTAAGTTATCGCCTAAATCTAAAAATATGAAATTAATTAATTAATTAAATACATTGTAATTGACTATTATACCATTTCTAATTTATTAGAATTTTTATTTATTAATTCATTATATTTTAAATTCTAAATTCATTATAACTAAAAAACAAACAAAATCCTAACCAAACAAGCCAAATCAAAATAATTTGTTAGTTCTAAAAAATTCAAGGATAGATAACAATTTGGTGAATTACACATCATCTTGTATTAACCCATTTGGTGAGTTTAGTAAAATTGGGTTAGTGTTGGGGTTAAGTTAATTAACCATTTGTAGGGTGTGTGATTGTGCTATTATATAAAGCACCATTTGGGTCTCCTTCATCCTTTGAGAGAGAAACCCTAGTCACCATTTGTGCCCACCTTGAAGCTTCATCTTCTTCAATGGCAAATTTGAGTGAGTATCGTCTCACATTCTGATAGTGGAGTAGGCTAGTCCGAACCACTCTACTCGGTGTGTTAATTTCTTCTCCTCCTTCTCAATTTGGTTTGATTTCATCTCTATTTGCTCAATTTGGTTTAGATCTATCATTTGCTATCTTTAGTTTTGAGTATAGATCTAGCAATTGTTACAACAATTTGGTATCAGAGCCCAAATTAAGATTACCATCTGCTGTGTGCTTGATTAATTCGTCTCTGCTACACTATGATTTCGGGGAAATTAGATCGCACACCTCTGTGCTTCCGGATTTGGGAAATCGATTTGAGATTTTGAAGAATCGACGGTGTTTGGCCTCGGTCGGCTGCATATTTGTTGATGAATCGGTTTTAGCCACCAATTTGGATATTGGCATTTCGATTTGAGATCCGTCGTTTCAATTTTGAGTTATTTATAGTTTCAGAGTGATTTGGCGATTTACTTCTATAATTTCTGGCGTTTGGTTCTGCAACTTCTTCCATCGGCATTTTATTTTCACTTTTGTGTCAACCAATTGGAAATTGATCTTGACCAAAGTAAATTTGGGTTTGATAGTCAATTGCATTTCCGTTTTTGCCGACAATTGGTTTTAAAGTAATTAGAGTCGGTAGCAGCTTGAAATTGGTGGTGGTTTCTTATTTTCAACATGGAGTTTCTTGATATCTAGGTAATCTCATTCATGAAGTTTATTCCAATATATGTGAATTCATTGCAGCATTGAGACAATTTCTATTTTGATTATTAACGTGATTGCACTTTGAATGCTGCATAAAACACTTTAAGTAATGAGATTCTAATGAATATTACCATGTTTATGAACTCATCTGGTGCAAACTATGGTGGAGAATTTGCAATTTAGTTGAAGAATTACATCAATTAGCTGAACTTTGTACTGCCATTTGTGTTTTCAAGCTGGAAGTTAATTTGGAGGGCCAATTTTTCATGTTTTGATTGAAATATTTTGTATTTTTGGAATTGCAATGGACATTATGGCTATGAATTTTGACTATTGAGAATTTGAATATGAAATTGAGTTTGAGTTGCCGCTTTTGAAGAATTTGAGCTCGAAGTTGATATGACATGCTAAATTTGTGCTATTGTGCTACAAGTTGCAAATTTGAAATTGTTTTGAGACTGATTATTGTAGTAGCTGCTTTGTGTTCTGTTTGGGTATTTGAAATTGGTTGAACTCTTCGTTTGTATTGTTTTCGGTTTGAGGCTTGCTTGTGTTTTCTTTGTGTTCACTGTTCTCTTGAAATTTGATATTCTGCATAAGATGTCTACTAGATTTCAGTTAGACAAATTTGATGGGTTAGGAGATTTTGGTTTGTGGAAAAAGAAAATGAGAGCCCTTTTAGTGCAACAGAAAGTTGCAAAAGCCTTAAATAATCCTTCTAGATGGCCTACTACCATGACAGAAGATGAGAAATCAGAGTCATGTGAGATTGCCTATAGCACCATCATCCTTCATTTAGCTGATAATGTTCTGAGAAGGGTTAGTAACATAGACGATGTAGCCACTTTGTGGTCCAAACTCGAAGAATTCTACATGTCTAAATCTCTATCCAATAAGATTTATTTGAAGGAAATGCTATTTGGATTTAGGATGGATCCTTCTAAGGGATTAGAAGAAAACATTGACATGTTCAACAAAATTTGTGGCGACCTGGCCAATTGTGGGGAGAAGCTCGATTCTGAGAATCAAGCAATCATTCTTCTCAATTCGTTACCCGAGAAATACAAAGAGCTTAAATCAGTCATTAAGTACGACAGAGATACTTTGACCCTAGACATTGTTTTGGATACTTTAAGATCTAGGGAATTAGAGATGAAAATTGAAAAGAAGGATTATGAGGCCTTATTTGCGAAGATTAAGTGTAATAACCCCAAGTTTTGGTTATGTAAAGATTAAATAAGTTGAGAAAGAAAAAATCAAAAGGGCATTTTTGTATATAAGTTTTAAATAAAGGGTTTTAAGGTCATTTAGACTTGATATTTAAGAGAAAAGAGAAGGATTGGAATCCCTATGCTCGTTTTTACTGTTCACGCCGTCAGACCCATTCCATGGAAGAATTCGCAGCTCCTTCTTCCCCATTTCCGATCGCCGTGGGTCTGTTTTCCAGAAGAGCGTCGTCGTTGTTGTGGGTCTTGCGAGCACAGAGAGTTCGAAGTGGAGCTTGCGCTCGTCTGCGTTCGTCGCCGTGTGTGTCTTCGTCTGCCGTCGCTTTCTGGGCTAGCTCATCGGTGGGTAGTGGTGTCGTGCAGGCGGGTTCGTCGTGGGTTGCGGCAGTGGAGCAGGCACACCAGCCGTGAGTCGTTCTGCAGCTCGCCGATGAGTTCTCCTAGCCGCAGCTTGCACGTGCCGTCTCAATAGGCGTTGCAGCTGCCGTTCGGGTCAGTTGTCGTCGCCGACGTTGCTCAGGTGAGTGGGTTCGTTTGGTTGGTGGAAACATCTTAAGGTAGAAGAAGAAGTATGTTTGGTTATGGCTTTTATGGCTGTTTAAGTTAGGGGTAAGAAATGTTTAGGTTTTAAGTTAAAGATATTCAAATGAGGATTATTGGTTGTTTGTTTTCAAGGTTAATTTTATTCAACTTATGGTTCATGGGTGTTTGTTGGCAGGTTTATAGATATTCAAAGTTGGGTTTAAGGCTGTTTGGTTCAGGTTCAAGCTTAATTAAATTGTGGATTAGGCTTGATTGGTTGTTGGCATATGCTATTTAAGTTATGGATAGGTATTGTTTGCTCGCTGGTTTATGGTTATTTAAATTGAGAATAAGGAGTGTTTGTTTACAGGTTTAAAGTAATTTTAAATAAGTTCTAAGCTTGTTTGGCTAGTGGTTTAAAATCGTTGAAGTCATGGATTAAAGATGTTTGTTTATGGAGTTATGAATATGATTAATTAATGGTCAAGCTTGTTTGGCTAGAGGTGTAAATTTATTTAAGTTATGAGTTAAGACGTGTTTGGCTATGGGTTTAGTGGTTGTTTGATTCGAGTTTAATGGGTGTTTGGCTTGGGTAAAATGATGAGTTTTGACCCATTGACTTTTATTGACCAGATTGGACTCGAACCATTTTCTGTTCGTCGAGCCGAGTTTGTGAGGCACGTGTAGCCACCGGGTGTCTCCGTGACACGTTTTTCGAGGTTCTTCCCTGTTTGATAAATTCGATATTCTGGATGCGATTTTGATGGTCTAAAGTGCTAGTTTGGACCAGTTTGCTTGTTTCAGGGCTCGGAGTTATGTTTGGACATTTGGAGGCTTCTAGTATAATCTAAAACGTTGTTTGAGAGATTCAGCCGAGGTAAGGGACCCGTTACCCCCTTCTCGAGGCCCGTGGCTATTACATGTGTTGGATTGACTGTATTCACTTACGTGTTTGATGTGGCATAATCTGTGTTGTTTGTGCTTGCATTGATTATATTGAGAGCATGCAACATCTGATTGATATCATGTTAAGGCAAGCATGTAGATTATGTTGATTATATGGCCATGCATGAACTACTGTATGTTGATTGATAGAGTCGGTCTCGCATGACAGTCCTTATGTCCCATTGGGGGCTTGCATGATGTTTGATGCACGGCTGCGCTTCGTTTGGACGCAAACGAGACACGGAGACCGGATAGAGGATGCTAGTAAGCGGATGTGCATGGTTTGTGGCCGGCACGTTCTCGATGGGGGATTTGTGGTCCCTCGCCGTCGGGTTCCCGTGGATGGTTGGCCCACCAGGCTCACGGCCCTGTCGGCATTTTACTAGTAGCCTAGGGTGCTCTCCAGGTATGTGGTTGGGTTTGTGGCCCTTTGGTGAGCGTGCTGGATCCACCCTCACCGTGAGTATGAGACACACTGTGGGATTTGTGGTCCCTTAGCTACTGTGCTTCTCTACTCGCAGGATCCCTCGGCCGGGCAGTATCCCAGTTGCCTTAGAGATTTGTGGTCTCTATTGGCCTTTAGGTCTTTGGTTTGTGGCCTCGCACCAGCTCTGCGTGGCGTGGATCTTGGACATGGTTCCTACCCTTTTCGCCCGTGAGCTCGGGTTTTGTGGACCCCTTGATTATGTTGCTATCTTGCATGTTCGTGGTGCTTTTGACTGATGCATGTCTTTACCCCGAGGTGGGGAATCCTTCTCGAGTTGCAAAACTCACCCTTTCCACTGTGGAATCCCACAGGTACTACGAGATTGTATCGAGATGGGTGATCGGACGAGCTGAAGATGACCATGGGACCCGCTGCATTATTCTGTTTAGAGTCTTCTAAGTTTCTTCTTTCTGCATGAACTATTTAAGGGCGTGATAAATGGAACTGCTTTTATAGAGTTTTTATGTTTTGACTTTAGGGTACCCTAAGGTCGTTTTTAATGCATTTATCTCTTATAACCTTGTTCTTCCGAGTTGTTTTAAAGGAGTTTTGTTTTAAATTTACATGCCCGAGATTGCGAATACTATTTTCATGCATTGTGAGTTAAGGACTTAGGTTTAGACCCTAGTTTGGGTCGGGTCCTTACAGTTGGTATCAGAGCTCAGAGTCATAGATTCTGTAGACTAGCTTACATCGTAGGCTGTTGTTTTGGTCCCCATGGTCTTCAAATTGTCGATCTCCATCGTGTAACTTGGTAGTGGATTAAGGATTTTAAAACATGCTTAGTTATGATTAACGCGGTTTGTTTATTGTATGTTATTTCTTATTATCATACTTGCATGCTAGCCCAAAGCTTTTGGAGGGGACTGAGATGTCCCTAAGTATGTTGTAAACTGTGGAGATTCCTAGTAGAGTTACTAGAAATTTTGTTAAAGGTTCAAGGTCCATTGAGCGACTTTGAGTTTTTGAGCTCAAGAGGAGCACCGGTCTTGAGGTGCGGTTTTCTAGAGGTCGGCATGAGGTGTAACCCTAGAGTTGGATCGGAAAAAGATACCCAAGATGTTGTGGGCTGATGCGGCAAGCGCAAGAATTGAGTGAAAGTTGAGATCTTTGGTTGTTGCAAAACAATTTCAAGCATCTCTTCAGGGTATGTTGGAGGTTGATCAGGTGTCTACACCGGTTGCTAATGCTCAGGATTCGAGCAGTAAAAAAAAAAAAAAAAAAAAAAAAAAAAAAAAAAAAAAAAAGAAATTTTCAAAGATCTTATGAGAGTTTAAGAAGTGGGATCCGTACCACCTTGTTGGATCGTCTAAAACCCATTTAGTAGCTGAGGCGTGGTTGTCGCTGTTCGAGATGATCTTCAACCACCAAGTTTGCCCAGTGGGGGTAGGAGATTCAACGTGATGTTTCACTTGGGAGTTTGAGACAAAGGTCTGGAAATGGTCTATGCTGATTTTTCCTAGAGGTTCGACCGTTTGAGTTCATTGACCTCGGAGAGAGTGTTTGGCTTGCCAAAGGTTGATAAGCGAGAGGGTCGATTCGATTCTCCTTCTTTCGGTAGGGAATGATGCAAATGTCGGTTTATGTAACTAATTGGACTTGCAAGTTTTTCCAAGGAGCTCACTCATGTTGTTTGGCAAGAGAGAGTTGAGACTACCAAATCATCTAGGTTTGGGAGTCAGCGGACAAGTTTAAAGATTCGATGGGTTTGAGGTCAAGCCGGTTGGAGGGTCATGTTTGGCGAATCGTTAGATGCCGTCCCGTGTTGCCTCTAAGTATGTTTTATCCAATTCTTGGTTTGGAGGTGGTTGTCGAGAGAACCATGTTGTGATTGCTAGCGAGTGTAAGGAAAGTGTTCTTTAGGCATCTCGGAAAGGTGAGCCGCTAGCTCAAAAGCAGAGAAGTAAGAGAGAGTCTTTCGTCGATTTCGACCAAGAAGGTAAGGAAGCGATTAGCTAAGGAAGTGTGGGATTTATTACATCAGTATTAGAAGTATGAAGTTTTGAGTGGGTCATTAGTTCGGTTCCAGTGGTGATAAAGTTCGCGATGTATATCTTGTGGATCGACAAGATTGCCTCCGCCCAGAGTAGTGCTCTTTTTAAGTTAAGCTTGTGCTAGGGAATGACCCCATCTCAAGGTTTTGTTTGTGATGACCTCGGTAGGGTTAAAATAACTTGAAGGTTCGATTCAGCGAGAATTAGTTGATAGTGGTTTCGTCCGTCCAAGTGTGTCATTGTGGGAGCACCTAGGCTGCTTCTTAAGGAGAAAGATGGACCTATGAGCTTTGTGTTGGCTATGTAAAGCTTGTTAAGGTAACCGTTGAGTTCAGATACTCATTCGATCAACATCAGTGCGTCATAGTGGTTATCCAGATTGTTTGGTTGTGGTTTCCATCAATTGAGGATCAAGGAAGAGACGTCTCTAAGACAACTTTTAGATCTTGCTTCGGTCACTGGTATTTCTTAGTGATGTCAATTGAATTGTCAATTGTCGTGCAACGGTTATGGGCATGATGGATAGAGTATTAAGGATTTTTTGAGCAAGTATGTGTTCGCACATGATCGATATCTTGGTTTGCTAAGTTTCTAAATGTGAGTTTTGGTTGGATTCAATGGCCTTCTTTAAGGCCATGTGATTTCTCGTTAAGGAATTTCAGTGGATCTTATTGTGACCAATGCAGTGAGCAGTTAGAACCAGGTTGACATTAGTTGTAGAGGACCAATGACACAGTTCGCTACTGAGAGCCGGGCGTTGTGTGATCAGTTGAGTGCGAGACTGATTCAGTATTTTGAGAAGATGTTTGATTTCAACACCATTTGGTCAGTACCTGAGAGGTTAGAGGGATTGTGGCTTGCAGTGATGCTTCTAAGAAGGTATGTGTTGTGCCCTTGCTGAGATAGAGAATAGTACTAGCGTGTGGGCCCGACAGCTTAAGCCGTATGAGCAGATCTTTGATTCACGTCCTGAAGTTAGCATTTGTGGTATATGCTTGGAGATCCTACATGCGTTGTGTGTTTGGAGAGAAGTTGTAGTTTTCGTGGTTCCTAAGAGATTTAAAGTATTGTTTCATCCAGAATGAGCTGTTTTGAGGTAGCACTGGTTGTTTAAGCTTGTAAGACTATGATTGCGAGGTTCCTTACCACCATGGTAAAGATCTTGTGGTTGCTCTTGCACTAAGTAGAGAAGTTCATTTTTTAGTGGAGTTTGTTGTTTCTCTGTTGTTAGGGCCTTGTCTCGACCGAGAACAGTGGTGTTGATTGAAAGACGTTAGTTTAGTTATCAGTGCGGTTGTTGTGAGGCCGAGATTTGTAGCCAGTCAGTTACAAGCGAGATTGCAGTCTGGAGAGCACACTGAGATATATGTTGCTTCTATTGTGAGTGGCAGCTCAGTTAGAACTCAGTATGTCTGTTGATGTTGAAATTAGGCCCAGGTTCTTGTTAGATGTGTATAGTTCGTCGTTTTCTTGGCACCTCGAGGTTACCAAGAGTTATGGAGGTCAAAGGATTCTGTGACTATGGATTATCGAGCAGCGAGATTGTTGGAGTTCCAGTTTGGGGTTGAATTTTTAGCAGGTGAGTTTACTTGGTTGTTGCAGCCCCTTAGTTCTCAGAGTGAAAGTGGAACGAGGTCTCTATGAGTTTCATTTCAAGACTTTCTAGGACGCTGAGAGGTTTCACCATGATATTGGCGATTGTGGATCGACTTACCAGTAGCGCAATTTATTCCAGGAAAGCTGGATTGTTCTGTTGAGAAGTGAGCATAGTTTTACTTGAGAAGGATTTTCAAGTAGCATGGGGTTCCTGGCAGTATCGTTGTAGAAAGAGGCATTCAGTCCACTTCACACTTTTGGGAGAGCCTTCAGGAAGGCAGTGAAACTACCTGTAAGTTCAGTGCAACTTTTCATCTGTAGAAAGATGATCAGGCCGAGGGAGTCAGTAAGATCTTAGAGGATATGTTGAGTTCCGTTGAGTTTTTCTCTCTATGCGGATGAGACAAGTGGATGTATCTGAGGGAGTTTGCTTGTACCAGTTATCAGTCCATTGTTCAGTTGGTACTGTTTGAGGCACTGTTTGAAAAGTGATAGATCTCCTGTCCCTTGGGATGAAGTTGAAGAAAGAATGTTGTTAGGGTCTGAGTTGTTGTAGTGCCAAGTGATGCAGTTCATGAGATCCATGCTAGAATGATTATAGCTCGGGGCCGTTAGAAAAGTTGTGCAGACGTTTGTCGCAGAAATATAAAACTTGAGATTAGTAGGATTTTGTTTTAAAAGTGGCATCGTTGTGGGGAATGCAGAGTTTTGAGGTAATAGAGAGTTGAGCCTGAGTGGTTGCTCGCTTGTAATTTCTCGAGTCAGTTGGTGCAGTATTGTGTCGTTCAGTTGTTTCCGTTGTTGTTGCATTAATGCGATGTTATGTATGCCTTTGTCATTGCATGTTTCATTGTTTCATCAGTATGGGCTAGGCTTGTTCCATGTTGATCATGAGCCTTTGGGGTTAAATGAGATCTTAGCTTTTGAAGAGAAACTTGTTGAGATTTTGAGACCGAGATTGTAAAGTATGAGGATCAGTGAGTTGCTCTCATTAAATTGTTTTGAAGGTGGTTATGCGCTCTTATGTTCTGAGTTATCTGAGCCTTAGTCAACTTTCGAGGACGCAAGTTTTCTAAGGGGGGAATATTGTAATAACCCCAAGTTTTGGTTATGTAAAGATTAAATAAGTTGAGAAAGAAAAAATCAAAAGGGCATTTTTGTATATAAGTTTTAAATAAAGGGTTTTAAGGTCATTTAGACTTGATATTTAAGAGAAAAGAGAAGGATTGGAATCCCTATGCTCGTTTTTACTGTTCACGCCGTCAGACCCATTCCATGGAAGAATTCGCAGCTCCTTCTTCCCCATTTCCGATCGCCGTGGGTCTGTTTTCCAGAAGAGCGTCGTCGTTGTTGTGGGTCTTGCGAGCACAGAGAGTTCGAAGTGGAGCTTGCGCTCGTCTGCGTTCGTCGCCGTGTGTGTCTTCGTCTGCCGTCGCTTTCTGGGCTAGCTCATCGGTGGGTAGTGGTGTCGTCGCGGCGGGGTTCGTCGTGGGTTGCGGCGAGCGGAGCGAGCACACCACCGTGAGTCGTTCTGGCACTCGCCGATGAGTTCTCCTAGCCGCAGCTTACACGTGCCGCCTCTCAATAGGCGTTGCGTTGCCGCTCGAATCGGCTTGTCGTCGCCGCGTTGCTGCTCGTGTGAGTGGGTTCGTTTGGTTGGTGGAAACATCTTAAGGTAGAAGAAGAAGTATGTTTGGTTATGGCTTTTATGGCTGTTTAAGTTAGGGGTAAGAAATGTTTAGGTTTTAAGTTAAAGATATTCAAATGAGGATTATTGGTTGTTTGTTTTCAAGGTTAATTTTATTCAACTTATGGTTCATGGGTGTTTGTTGGCAGGTTTATAGATATTCAAAGTTGGGTTTAAGGCTGTTTGGTTCAGGTTCAAGCTTAATTAAATTGTGGATTAGGCTTGATTGGTTGTTGGCATATGCTATTTAAGTTATGGATAGGTATTGTTTGCTCATTGGTTTTTATGGTTATTTAAATTGAGAATAAGGAGTGTTTGTTTACAGGTTTAAAGTAATTTTAAATAAGTTCTAAGCTTGTTTGGCTAGTGGTTTAAAATCGTTGAAGTCATGGATTAAAGATGTTTGTTTATGGAGTTATGAATATGATTAATTAATGGTCAAGCTTGTTTGGCTAGAGGTGTAAATTTATTTAAGTTATGAGTTAAGACGTGTTTGGCTATGGGTTTAGTGGTTGTTTGATTCGAGTTTAATGGGTGTTTGGCTTGGGTAAAATGATGAGTTTTGACCCATTGACTTTTATTGACCGATTGGACTCGAACCATTTTCTGCTCGTCGAGCCGAGTTTGTGAGGCACGTGTAGCCACCGGGTGTCTCCGTGACACGTTTTTCGAGGTTCTTCCCTGTTTGATAAATTCAATATTCTGGATGCGATTTTGATGGTCTAAAGTGCTAGTTTGGACCAGTTTGCTTGTTTCGGGGCTCTCGAGTTATGTTTGGACATTTGGAGGCTTCTAGTATAATCTAAAACGTTGTTTGGGAGATTCAAATAGAGGTAAGGGACCCGTTACCCCTTCTCGAGGCCCGTGGCTATTACATGTGTTGGATTGATCGTATTCACTTACGTGTTTGATGTGGCATAATCTGTGTTGTTTGTGCTTTCATTGATTATATTGAGAGCATGCAACATCTGATTGATATCATGTTAAGGCA
This sequence comes from Sicyos edulis, assembly GCA_036507275.1. Classification (NCBI taxonomy): domain Eukaryota; kingdom Viridiplantae; phylum Streptophyta; class Magnoliopsida; order Cucurbitales; family Cucurbitaceae; genus Sicyos; species Sicyos edulis. The sequence goes on along the minus strand of CM071847.1, from coordinate 42,041,575 downwards.
AGCATGTAGATTATGTTGATTATATGGCCATGCATGAACTACTGTATGTTGATTGATAGAGTCGGTCTCGCATGACAAGTCCTTATGTCCCATTGGGGCTTGCATGATGTTTGATGCACGGCTTGGTGCTTCGTTTGGACGCAAACGAGACACGGAGACCGGATAGAGGATGCTAGTAAGCGGATGTGCATGGTTTGTGGCCGGCACGTTCTCGATGGGGGATTTGTGGTCCCTCGCCGTCGGGTTCCTGTGGATGGTTGGCCCACCAGGCTCACGGCCCTGTCGGCATTTTACTAGTAGCCTAGGGTGCTCTCCAGGTATGTGGTTGGGTTTGTGGCCCTTTGGTGAGCGTGCTGGATCCACCCTCACCGTGAGTATGAGACCTGTGGGATTTGTGGTCCCTTAGCTACCAGGCTTCTCTACTCGCAGGATCCCTCGGCCTGGAGCAGGTATCCCAGATTGCCTTAGAGATTTGTGGTCTCTATTGGCCTTTAGGTCTTTGGTTTGTGGCCTCAGACCGCTCTGCGTGGCGTGGATCTTGGACATGGTTGTTCTTTCCACATGTCCCCTTTTGAGCACAATTTTGAACATTTGGAAATTCTGAAAAATGGCAAAGTTTTGTTGGCTAATAACCTTCAACTTGAGATTAAGGGAGTAGGTTCTGTTCGGTTTAGCATGGATGACGGTTCCGTCAAGGTGCTAACAGATGTGAGATTTGTCCCAGGTCTTCAGCGAAACCTTATCTCGTTGGGTGTTTTGAATGCTGCTGGTTATGACTACTCATCTCGAAATGAATTACTCACTGTGAGTAAAAATGAGAAAATTAAGTTGTCTGGAAAGTTGTCAAATGGTATATACATTTTGCAAGGCAAGGCTTTTCAGCGCGAGATTGATGTAGTATCTGATAAGTTTGAAACTCCATTTGAAAATTTGTCAGGTTCTCTACCAGAAGTTAATTGTGTTGTTGATAAGCAGTTGAATTCTGAGATTGTGTTTTCTGATATATGTTTGCATGTTGCTTCTGCTTATGCATCCGAAAATCCTTTCGTTGAGCCTTCAGTACTTGTCAGTGACAATGCATGTTCAGATCCTATCTTAGTTGCTTGTGAACCTGAGGATGTTCCTGCTGGTTTTGAGTGCAACGTTCAGTTTTTGGATAGGGAGTTGGCTTGTTTGTCGGATTTTTCATGTAGGATGTCTATGGTGAGACCTGAATTTTTTTTGCTCATTATCTGCTTTTGTTGGTTTGTGATTAAGTCCGATTTAGAGGGTATTATATACTCTCGTTCTGATGCAGATTAGTTTGCTTTTGGTTACGTTACATACCTGAAGAGGGGATAGATATTCTTGATGAGTTCTTGACGTTCTTTCTCCGTTTGTGTTCTTGTATGTATCCTCACCGTTGGGCTTTGATCATGTTGGTCAGTTTGGTTTGCAATTCTTTGAGTAGTTTTGATTCTTCCATGATTGTTACTCTTTTGCAAGAAATTGTTTGTATTTTTTGTTTTCGGAAAGACTGTTAGTGCTTATTGTTTTGTCCTAATTCTGTTGAGTTTGGATGATATTCTGATGGCTGCTAGTAGTTTTGATGAAGTTATGCAGTTTGTAGATTTCTTGATTTGTGAGTTTGATATGGAAGAAGTTTGTTGTGATTTTGGAGTATTTGTTTTGTGCTTCTGTTTCTTGCCATTCTGATAGCACAGTTTGTTAGCTTGTTCAGCAGTTACATGGATGTTTGACATATTTTGGTGCAGCGTTCTGAGCATTCAGATTTCTGATTCGGACTATTGATATTTGAGGGTTATTATGGTTCTGAATGCATTTGTTTCTGAAGAGTCAGTTTATACTAGTTTTGTTGACTCTAGTTTGTGTTGCTTATGTCGTTTGAGAGGGTATTGTCCCATTTGTTTTTTGATTCTATGTTTGGCAACATTTGTTTTATGATTTATCTGTTTTCAAAGATGTTCTTTGGAGAACAGGTTCAAGTTGCCATTGGTGGATTGAGTTCACCGTCCTGCTGAAGTTCTGAATTCTGAGGTCTTGAAGACCGTTCTAATTTGCTCGTGCTGAGCAAAGTTCTGATCCAGTTTTGCCTGACGTTCTGATATTTTGATGCCTTTTATGATATGTTCTTCAAGAGGGTATTTTGTTATTTGGTGAATTACACATCATCTTGTATTAACCCATTTGGTGAGTTTAGTAAAATTGGGTTAGTGTTGGGGTTAAGTTAATTAACCATTTGTAGGGTGTGTGATTGTGCTATTATATAAAGCACCATTTGGGTCTCCTTCATCCTTTGAGAGAGAAACCCTAGCCACCATTTGTGCCCACCTTGAAGCTTCATCTTCTTCAATGGAAAATTTGAGTGAGTATCGTCTCACATTCTGATAGTGAAGTAGGCTAGTCCGAACCACTCTACTCGGTGTGTTAATTTCTTCTCCTCCTTCTCTATTTGGTTTGATTTCATCTCTATTTGCTCAATTTGGTTTAGATCTATCATTTGCTATCTTTAGTTTTGAGTATAGATCTAGCAATTGTTACAACATTTTAAAAGTAAGATATTCATTTAAAAAAGAAGATCTAGTCTTTAAGCTAACGATATCTTCAAAATTAGGGATTCTAATCGTCTTCTAATTGAACCATAACATTTTAAAATAAATTAAAGAAATACATTTAAAATAAATTTAAAAAATGAAATATATTTTGTAAAACAAAATCCCTACGAAATAGAGATTCTATGGGAGAACACAAAATTTAAAAGTTAAAATTATTCATCATTAACAAACTTTGGCGAAATTTGTTTGAAATCAATAAACATAAACATGGCCGAGATCTCATTTAGTGTATTGATTAGAAGAAGACCTCTAGAGTGGGATGTTTATGGGTTTCAATAGGCAGAAAATCTCTTTTACGTGAACTAAATCCTCTCCATAGCCAGAGAAATAAAAAAGAATACAGTAACCTTGGTATCGAAGGCTCTACAACATGTGCTCGAAGAATCTAAAATTTAGATAGAAAAAAAAGAGAAATTTGTGCGTAGCCTTGGATAAATGTATGAGCTATTCCATCTACAACAAACGGATGTAAATGGTAGTACATAGAACTCAACACATTTTAGGTATTATTTAATATAATATTTTTCGTTTTGCACAATTCCAATGCAAATACATTATCCGCATTTATTTCATGGTATGGAAGAGGACGTAGGTGTATGTACACATAACCATTTTCCTTTTTTTTAAATTTGACAATAACAAATTTTATAATTAATTTTGAATCTATAGTTTTTTTAAAAAGAAAAAAAAATTAAAAATCAATCGCCCAACTATAGCATTTTTTATTTAATCAAATTGATAGTTTAAATTTTTTTGTAGGTGGTTAAGATGAATCTTAAGTAAAATTAATTAACCAAAAAATGTATTTTTTTTGTAAGGGTATGAAGGTCAATTGCAATATATTTAATTATTTAAAAAATTAAATAAATTTAGATTTAGACATTTATTTTAACTCTATAATATGGTAGCTATTTATTTAATAAGTTTATTTAAAGTAGTTATTTCCCTAGTTAACCCAATATTTTTGGTAAATTATAAAATTTGTCTCCTAACTTAGGTCTCGTTTGATAACCATTTCATATTTTATTTTTTGTATGTAATTTTTCATTTTTTGTTTTTAGTTTTTTATTTTAAAAAATAAAAACCGTATATGTTTGATAACTAATTTTAGTTTTTAAAAATTAAAAACCAAAAAACATGCTTGATAATTATTTTTTGTTTTCAAATTTCACATTTTATTTGGATTTTTTTAATTTTTTACTTTTTGTTCTTGATTTTTTCATGCTTTTTAAAAATAAAAACAAAAACTTGTATTTAAAAGCTACTTTTTTTAGTTTTAGAATTCCTTTATATTTTTAATTTTTTTAAAAAATTTAAAAAACAAAAACCAAATTGTTTATCAAACAAACATGTTTTTAAAATGTTAAAAATAAAATAAAAACTAAAAACAAAATAGTTATAAAAATGGGCCTTAAAATTTAGTTTTTATGGAGAAAGAAAAGTAGAACTCATTTGTTTAATAGAGATCTTGTTTCTCTTATTCATAAATGTCATATCATTGAAAAAATAACAAATTTCTTCCTACAACTCTTCAAATTAAAAATCATATCTATTAACAGACACTCTACATATTACTTTACGAAAAATTACATCCAAACGAGTTATTAACAACCACTTTTTAAATCACTCATCTAAAATGTCATCCAAATATCTACTCTTAAAATGTCTCATTTTAGTTTTTTTTTATATATATATATATATATATAAATGATAAATTTTTAAAACTTTTCTTTTAAAAACAATGAATCAAAATGAAACAAAGCAATAAAATATATAGACCAAAAGAATATTTTAAATCTATTCATTTAATTTGGTAGTATTTTATATAATACTTATTTAAATACATATAATTTTGTAGTATTTTATATAATACATATATATGTTTTATATGGACAAACTTTCCTTTGAATAAAGCTTTCAATATATATATATATATCATTTGCTTCTTCACATTTTCAAATTTGTGAGCATACTTTTGTAATTAAATCTTGTTGAAAAAACATTTAATGTTTCGTACCGTGTTCATTAATACACTATAAATTTTTGAACTTTGAACATACGTGTCACTAATGTAACAACAATTTCTTAATTCACATTAACTAAAGTTAGGTGCAGTTAACAGAAAAAGAAGTTTTTTTTTTTTTTGAAAAAGTTAGATGCAGTTAAAGTTGGTGAAGTAGAAGTTGGTAAACCTATATAATTCAATCAACAATGAATGCGGCCTTAAGTTTGGTACCAACCCAAAATTAATTTTTAAAAGAAAACAAAAGAAACATTATAACCTGCTAAGTAATGTTTTATTTAGAGATGATTATTTCTTTTCATGAAATTAGGATTAGTGAACATGAATTCGATCTTCAAAATCGAAATTTAACCACGTTTTGTGGTCATTCTCTTTCATTTTTTTTTTAAAATTGTTACATAGGCAGAAGTCCATTTAAACAGAAAATGTGAGAAAAAAAAAATCCAAATATACTTTTTTGTCTCATTTTTTCTACTCCCCGCCCATTTTTATTCTATTTTATTTTATTTTTTAAAACACTAAAAAATATATATGGTTTCATAAAAAATATTTGATGGTTAATGATTTTATAATTTGATATATTTAAACATCAAGTATGAATAATTAGATGATTTGGTATGAAATATATATTAAAATGTTTATGCATTTAATTTTTTTATTTAGAAATATTAATCAAATGCATATTCATCTATCTAATCGAAAAATAATAGTAATTTAAATTAATAGACATTTCCCTTAAAAGTTTATTATTTGAAATTATTATTAAGAATTTTTTATTTTTTCTCAATTTTTTTTAAAATTTAATTGATGTTAAAAAATGATAAAAAAAAAGTATAATTTCTCATGAGAAAGCCCATCCCTACTAAATTTATGAACAATGGAGCAGAAACAAAATTAAAATGAGTGGCAGCGACAGGTGATAGGGTTGTTTGTTTGACATATATAGGTAGGATTTAACTTAATGAGTTATATTGAGGAGTTATGTTAAGTAGTTAAAAAATTAAAAGTTGTAACTAAAAACTCATTTGAATGTAATTTTTATATAGATGAGTTAAAGTCCAAAATCTTGTTTGGATGTAAATTTAAAATGAGTAGTTATTTTTAGTAGTTAAAAAAGAAATGATTAAAATGAATGGTTAAAAATGAGTTATTTTGATTGATTTGAAATGAATGATTAGAAGTGAATTGTTAGAGATGAGAGTTATTTTTAAAATAAAAAATGAAGAAAAGTTCGTAAAAACTCGTTTGGATATAAATTTTTTAGAAACTAATATATTATAAAACTAAATCATACCTAATATATCAAACAAACAGCCCCAAGGATTTGGACAATCCTCCAAATCACTTTCCCTCCAAAAACTTTAAAACCCACATGAGATGAGTGGAGAGATGTGCATTTTCACCATGGGGCCGGGGTCCCGTGGGGACCTGCCTCTATAGTGGCGGTGAATCCTCGAATAAGCGGTGAATGGAAAAGTGAGTGTGGATGAAAAATTCTCCACAAGCTAAATGAGGATTACAAATTTCGAATGTACAAATTTTATGAGTATCAAGGATATGATACATATTTTAAAAAACATGGTAAATATCACATTTTAAAAGAAAAAGATACACACATATAATATATAATAAATTAATACTATCAAATAAGTTTTATAGGGATGAGTTGGTTCACAAACTCAATTTTATATTACCGAATGGAATGGTGGCACGATTGACTATCTAATTTGGTGTTAATTCATTTTCACTCCACAAAAAAAAAAGTGCGCCATTTTTCTCAAAAAATTTGTTTTTTTGTTTTTTCAGCTGGCTTATTTTACCCCAACCGCCCAAACAATAAACTTTCCCTTCACAGCAGGCCAAACGTCCCCTAAATTCTAACCCATCACTTCTTTTCCCTGGCTCAACCCACTTCCCCAAACATGTGCTTGAAAAAATATTTTTCTCTTAAAGTTTTTATCACCATGTTTTTTAACCTCCATTATGAATCCTCTTTTAAACGCTTGACTATTTATTTATTTATTTGAAACTCCAATAATGAAATTGTACGTTTGAAATTAAATAAGAAATTTGAACATCAATAACTCAAAACAGAAAAAAAAAATACCAAAATGGTATTTTAAGGTGTTTAATTAAATCACTCTTTTTAACCATTTTTTTAATTTCCCTTTTTTGTTTAAATTCTAACACATTTATTTTTCTTTCACATCTAATAGTCTCTTCTATAAATTTCTCTACGGCCACTACTGAATCTCACTCTTCAACAGAGTAAATTCGAAGGTTTTTCTTTTATCTCTCCCCTTCCTTCATTTCTGCATTTTTATGCCGAAGAAGATGAGTCTTAAAGGCTCTGCAACTGCCCTAAGAAGGTCAACTTAATTTCCATCTCCATTCTATAAACCCTTTTAGAATTACTATTAAAAACTATATATCTTTCTATTTGTTTTATTTTAAATGTTTGTTTTTTTTAAACTTATATAGGGTGCTAGGCTTCTCCTTAATTTTTTTTAGTACCAATTTGGTGGTGGTAACCCACAAAATCCTACTCTCAAATAATAACAAATATCAATTTGTTTAGTTTAGTAGAAATTTAGAAGAAAAATTGGATTATTAAAATTTTATCCCGAATGACTAGAAATTGAAAGTCACCCTAATAAATGTTTTGGATAAATTTTGATTTTGAAATGAAAATTTATATATATTTTTTAAGTATAAATTGAAGGGAGGATATTTCTACACAAATAGTCAAATACAAATTTCTTGATTTGTAATCGTGACTTAACATTGAAATGAAGTAATACCAAATAAGATAATTAATTATGTTATTGACCCATTTTGATGAATGAAGATTTACGTTAAGTAACTAGTAATAATAATTAAAAAGAAATACTTCCCTCCTTAAGGGCATGTTTGGCTAGGGCGGGAAGGGAAAGGAAAGGAAGGGAAGGGAAGGGAAAGGAAGAGAAGTTAGAGTAAATTAGTGTTTGGTGGAAAGGGAAAAAAGTGATGTAATAATAAATTTATGTTTGGTGGGAAGGGAAAGGAAGTGAGGTAAAAAAAATTTAAATAATAGATATTTATTGTTTTTAATGTAATATTCATAAAATATCATTTTTGAAATTTATTTTATTTATTATTTAAATAAAATTTAAAATTAAGTTTAAAAATTCAAATAAAAATGAGTTACACCAAAAGAAAAATATATTAGTTTAATTATTTCAAGTGTTTATATCTTTAAATCATATGGATATGTATTTTCATATATTTATTAAAAAACATGCACGAGTTAGAAAAAATTGATAAATAATACGATAAATATTTATTAATATATATTTTTATACAACAAATTTCAAATGCATGATAAAAATCGAATGTATAAACACTAACAAATATTATTTAAAGAACCATATATATTTAAAAAAGAAATTATAAATATTACACTTTAAAATAAATAAATATACATAGAATAAATAAATATAATCAATTAAATTAAATTAATTAATGGTTCAAAGTTAACAACTTTAATTCTTGATTCAAGGAAAACTAAGGTTCCAAACTTAATTTTGACTATTTAATTTGAATAATAATATATCAAAATATAATTATAAAAACATTACAAAAATTAAAATAAACACTCAGTTTCAATTTAAAAGATGACTCATTTTATTTTAATTATTACTTAATAAAAATTTAATTTTTATATATTTAGATCGTTCTTATTATCTAATAATTAAATTTGATAATCAGATAAAAACAATCAAATTATCATAAATTTATATTGATAAGCATTACTAAAAAGTTGAAGGCAAAATTCAAAATATATATATATATATATATACAAAATAAATTTGATTAGATACAAAAAAATGGAGGTAATAAACTCTGTGTATAAAAACTTAAAAAGTAAGAAAATGGACTAAAAAATAAAAATTGACCAAAAACAAAAAAAAAGGTGGGTTATCCCTTCCCTTCCCAGCTGGGAAGAAATAACTCAGGTGGCCAAACACTGACATAAAATTTCTCTTCCCTTCCCATTGATAAATAAGGGGGCCAAACATGCCCTAAATAAGGAGGGCTCCCTCCTTAACGGTATATGTAGCACCATTTGGTGCCAACAAATTTTTATTTTTTGTACCATCAAATGGTGCCACATATACAGGAGGCAACAAGAGGAAAGTATTTCTCGTAATTAAAAATAAGTATTTACTATAAGTGGGTGCAATAGTCCGAAAGAGAGTGGTAACTTTTCTTCCACACCAAAAATCAAACCTTTTTTTTATTCTTTTTAAAGTAAATCAAACCACTCTTAAAATATATAAGAAAAGGACATAAAAAAGAAATATTTATTAATTTGATTGATATGGTGTTAGTTTTTTGAGATTTCAGATTGGAAGGTAAGGTGGCGATTATCACCGGCGGGGCGAGCGGGATCGGCGCGAGCGCAGTGCACATTTTTCATGAACACGGAGCCAAAGTGGTAATCGCCGATATCCAAGACGAAGCCGGCCAAATAATCGCCGATGAACTCGGGGAGGACGTAAGCTACGTGCACTGTGACGTGTCCAAGGAGGCCGATGTCAGCAGTCTCGTGGACGCTGCCGTCAGCAGGCACGGCCAGCTGGACATCATGTACTCAAACGCCGGCGTCATTGACCGTCCATTTGGCGGCATTTTGGACGTTACAAAATCTGACTTGGACAAGGTTTATTATTCACTTAATTATTTCCCTTCACAAAACAACAAACAATCCACGAGCTTCAATTTATTTTTACAGGAAAGGAATAATTAGATCATGTCCAGATATGACGTAGAAAATAATGTTTATTTACGTGACTCAATATGAGTTGCTTTCTATTTTAAATTAAATACAAATAATAGTAAAGAAAAGTAGAATGTGGGCGCATATTGAACATGGACATTATTTTTTAAGTTATATCTAAAGATAATTAAATATTTTTCTTATTTTTACCAAATTAGCTCAATTCATGATCTTATGCCATCAAATCTCCGGCACTAAGAAAATCATAATTTCCTCCATATATTACTTCGCAAAAATGGGCGTAAAATTCTATTATTTACTTTTAAAAAATGGGCTTCAAATTCTTTTTTTTTCCCTATTCTTACCTCACTTTTAACGCTTAATTTCTATTTCATCCATATATTTCAAAATAAAGCATTTTTATCGACGAATCTTTTGACTTTAATTTTATATTTTAGTTTTAAAAAAATTTAGCTCACATAGTATCAAAATAATTATTTTGTCAATATAGTACTAATAAAATTGAATATTATTGAATATTAAAGTTAAAAATATGTGATTTAAAAAAACATGAACCAAACATTAACTACACCTCAAATCTAAATACTAAAAAGGTATATTTTTTTCTTTCTTTCTTTTTCTTTTTTTAATTCAAATGCAAAACGCTAACAATTGCATGGATTTCACTTTGGTGATATTTGGATTTTTTTCTTTTTGAGAATAATTAATATTTGGATTTAGGATACACTACTTAAAATAAAATCATATCCTATAAAATTCAAATGAGTATGGGGTCCAATAAAATAAAATTAACATCTGGTTTAAAATTGAATACGAAAAAAAAGTGAGAAAACCTCATATCCATTTAATGTTATCGCACCCAATAATATTACACGATCATCAAAATGTAGAACTAGCTTACACATTCATGTACTAAAAAAGATTATTTCACTTTGTCTGGTGCTCGTCCCCAACTTATTTAGCTTAAAATTTATACATATTATTTTGTTGGCAATGAAGGTTTTTAGGGTTAACATGATGGGGGCATTTTGGGGGGCAAAGCACGCAGCGAGGGTGATGATACCAAAGAAAAAAGGCTGCATTCTCTTCACAAGCAGCTCAACCACGAACATCGCAGGGCTCTCGACGCATCCATATGCAGCCTCGAAATGTGCCGTGTTGGGGTTGGTCAAAAACCTCGCCGCCGAGCTGGGCCAACATGGGATTCGAGTCAATTGTGTGGCACCGTTCACGGTGGCCACGGCAATTGGAGGGCCCAGCAATGCGATACAGGCGGAGATGGTGGAGGCCATGGTCAGTGGTTGGGCCAATCTCAAGGGCCCCGTCCTGAAAGCCGCGGACATAGCGAAGGCCGCGTTGTACTTGGCTAGCGACGATGGCAACTATGTCAGTGGGCTCAATCTCATCGTGGATGGTGGGTACAGCGTTGTCAATCCTTCCATGCTTGAGAGTCTTAAGAGCCTTAACTTGATGGAGTGTAAACTGTAAAATGGGGTATCATATGCTATTTGGGAATTTGGGAACTTGAATTAACTGTTTTATGATTTCGACTATCTTTATATGATGAAATAATTGATGTGTGTGTGTATTTTTTTAATTGTTGATCAACTTTTGAAATGAAAGTAATGTGGACTTCCAATACCAAACGACATCAACAGTTCGTTCTATTTTGATTACAATTACAAGTTTGTGTTTACACTTTGGTTCATAAATTTATGTTTGATAAGTCTCCTTATGCTACGGTGATTGTATTATTTTTGTTTACAACAGAATAATTATATAGTTTTTTTTTGTACCTTGTTGGGCTAAGTAATACTTCGAGTCTAATCCTTTAACTTTGGTTGTCGAGGAGAAGTACTCTATTAATTGAATTCTTAATCTTTTAATCGTTCGATGACACATTTTTTAGCATTCAATCAATTGATTTTTTTTTATATCTGTGCATGATTGTCGAATAATTTGATCAACCGATGATAATTTGATTTGAATGATTACATAGTTAACTTCTTTTTTATTAGTACAGTTCAAAATTAAGAGACTCAAACAACAAATTGTTGTTACTAATATATTGTATTTCAATTGAACTATACTCACTTGCATAGTACTTTTGGTTAGTCGGTTATTTCAATGGATGTGTGTTATAATACCATTTGCCCCTACAGTATTTAGATGTCAAGTAAACATGTAAGAAATTAACACCCTGCAAGTAACTTACCACGAGAGATTAAACTCATCACCTTTATCACCTCAAAGTTCTTCTTGACCACTAGACTACTCCACAATGTTTTGAATTGCTTCGTAATGAAGAAAGGTTGTTACTTTAGACCTTGGGATCGGTAGATTTGAACCAGTGGTCACGTGAATCAAACTAAATCAACGACCCACTCGACTCGAAATAATGATTGAGCCTCTCAAAGTGTCCAATAATTTTGGAATTTAAGCCTCCTTTTGCTGGACTTTTTCTTAAATAATAGGGCTTTTAAGTCTCTTTATGTGTCTTTTATTTTGATCATGCTTTGAGTTTACTATGAAGGGGTAGTAATTTTTTGTGTGCTAGTTGATAAATGAGCTTCTTTTATGGGTGAACGATAGGATTTTCCTCAAGGGGAGCTTTGGCCTTTTTTTGGTCACAAAGCTGTTGACGGTTTTTAGGATTAATTTCAAAAAAAAAAAAAAAAAAAAAAAAAAAAACCTCATTTGTCTTGATATGAGATTTGTAATCTTGCTTATAAGGGAGCCTTTTTGGCGAGGTGTTTACCATCCTATTATAGTTTCTTTCATTAGTGGCAGTTTGGGGTTTGTTTAGTCTCAATGTGACGTGTACTTTGGGACCAAGGTGTTAATAGAGAGTTTTGTCCCTTTCTATCTGGTCGCCTTTTTGGACATTGGTCTTGAGGGGTCGTTCACTTTATGGTAATCTAAGATTTTCATGTGAAGGACATCTGAATTAGTACGTTTTTATTTAGTCGTAATCATAAATATTCCGAGCATTTTGATATGTCGGGTATCCTAAGATGTCAATTTGAGAGACATTTAGATGGCTTCCTGCACCATGGATTTTTAGGATTTCCATGTATAGGGCATCCCGAAAGACAATTTTACCTTTTTTTTTTTTTTTAATTATATTTGATCAATTCATATAAATTTTCTTTTCCATATTTTGTGAGTAATTTGTAGCTTAAAATAAAACAATATGTTCTTTTTTAGTATATGATTATTATGCATGTACATAATTAATTTTATTTATATTTTTCAAATATAATTGTCTACTTTTTTATATTTATCGAATTTTATATCTTATTCAACTAATAAATTTATTTTAGTTTTTTTATTAAATAAATTTATTTTAAAATATAATATTTAAATTAATTAAAAAAATGTTATATAAGTTTTAATTATATAAATTAATGTGTAAATTAAGTTAGGAAGGCATTTAAGACATTTTTATTACGGTTTCTCAATACCTATGAAATTATTCCTACCAACATAAACATGACTATCTAAGAATGTCGAACATCTGTTATTTCGGGTATCTATGATTCCAGATATGCAAAGATTTCGGTTATCCAAATTACGAGAAAGTAAACGACCATAAAAGATTTTTTTTTTCTTAGAATTAATTAATTGATCTTCTAATGAAAACATTGCCAATTTACATAGCATAGCGCTACTAAATCTCTTGAAGTTGGTGGTGAAAATCACCACATATATTCTACCAAAAAATGATGATCAATAAAAGAATGTTTTTTCTAACCTAAAACAGATCAGAATTTGAAATCGCAAGCAGTGGCTTGATCAAACATTAGCACACCTGGGCGGGGAGGTGTGCCATCATTCAACGGAACCTTCAATCCACAGTACACCTTGGGCTTCAATTTCAACACCACCCGGCCCGACTTCATCCTCAACCGAAAAAAGAACTTCACGTCAATCGGGTATACGCCCGAGATTTTCTCGACATTAAACTCGACAAATTCATTATTGCTGAGAAACACCAGCTGCTCGCCCTCGAACTTTTTGGTGTCGAGGGCCACAATGGTGTCGGTGTCTTGGAAGAATGTGGGCAGCCATTGTGTCTGGAGCCTTTGGTTCTTATAAAGCACAGTCATCTCATTGATGTCGTAGTACACTTTGTACCGCTTGTTGGGGTTTCTTATGGTGACGTTGAGAGCCAATTTGTAATGGAGCGGATTGCCAACTCGAAAGTTTGGATTGGAAGTGAAGTTGAATTGGGTTAGTTTTGCGCTGGTTACATTGAACTCCAACTCGATTGGGCGGTACACGAGGCCTAATATCAGCAATAGAAAGCCAAGCCCCAAGATGAAACCGATCGCCACAATTAGGATGGTGCATGAGATGCGGCGGCCACGGTCGGTTTTTTTCGGTGGGGGCACGGCGGGGCCGTAGAAGTTGCTATTCAAATGGGGTTGTGTACCGGCCATGGGTAGAGGAGAGTTAAATGAATGATGAGATCAGATTTAAGTGAATTGCTAAGGCGATTTAGAAAATGGGAGTTGAAGGTTATTTGGTATTATATAGTGAAGGAATTAGGTAGGCGGATTCATAAGCAAATGACCATTTCAAAAGCTAACTTTAAAACATTGTATTGTTTATATGAAAAAAAATGTGAATTAAAAAGGGTGGAATAATGGGTCAAAATACATCGGAATGTGGTGTGCTAAAAAGACAGAATTTTGGTGTTACATACAATAATTCTAATCAATTGTCCAATGATATCATTTTGGGGGCCTTTCCTGGCAATTGTTTATGTTTGGAGATCGAAATAATGATTTTTTTATATATACCCATTAAGCATTATTCCACCCACTCTCCCACTCATCTATTAATGTAATTATTCCCCCATAATCTTCCCACTCATTACCTAATTGCACATTACAATGTAATTATTCCCCCATAATCTTCCCACTCATTACCTAATTGCACATTTGTAATGCTATAAATATGAGTGCATTAAAATGTGAAACTATTTTTTTTTTCTTTTTTTTTTCTCTTTACTTATCTCAAAGTGTTTTTCAATTCAGGTTCTTATATGTTGTTTTTGGATATTAATTTTATAAAAATTATGTGTATAATATTATTATTATTATTCAATGTTTGAGGTGTATTAAATTTAAACCGCAAAGAAAGAGAATCGAACTCATGAAATCAACATCAAAAGTAATGAGCCAAGTTGATTTCTAGTAGGCCATTTTTGGACTTTTACGACAGAAGTATTTCTTTTATGAAAATAAAGTACATATATTTTTTGGAAAAAAATTAATAGTGTATTAGTATATTAAACTAAAAAAGTTTGGGTCGTGCATGAATTTGTAAATTGTACGATATTGATGGATTAAGCCATCTGATTTGAGAAAAAAAGTAATTGAAATTAATAGTGAGTGCTATAACGTGAACCCATTAAACTAAGTTAGTAATCTCAATTAAAAAAACAATAAAAAAAACCCCTTAAGGTAGTCATAATACTATATTGAATTTCAAAACTAGAAAACCTAAGCAAAGAGTTACAGGGGTCGAAATGAAACTTTAGAAGGAATAAAATGAGCTTAACTTTGTGATAATTACATCATCTCCCAATTGTCTCTTCTCTTGTTTCTGTTACAAAATTTAGAACTTTTACTTTGTTTTGTTTCTCAACTTGGTGTAGTGTTTATTAAAAGTAAACGGCTGTGCTTTGGAAAAGACTACTTCAAAAGCCATCAAGAATTTGGAGATTTCTTGACGGTTGAAAAAGAAAAGTATATTGAAATATTCAAATACAAAAGCAGTCAAGAAAAGTGGGAAGCCCCCTGCACACGGTTTTGGCTTAAAATTTCAATCTTTTTTTGGAACCAAAATTATACTCAGTCATTATACTTTGAAACCAAAACTAAACCCTTTTTGTAGTGTTTGGAGAATACCACTGTCTTGCATCTTTTCGATCTAGACAATTCTCTTTTAATATTTTGCCAAAATCCAACAAATTTCAATTTTACGAAAAATTTAAAGAATGCACATCTTCTAGTGTAACATTGTCTTCTATGACAATCATAATTCTCAACTATGAGAATTATAACATACTCCACCATAAAAACTATACCACTTGATATATCACATTCCAAGATTTTTCTTCTTCGTCACATGTTGATACACTTTGCTGAAATCTATGATGCAATTCCACCTACTTCGCTTACCTGAAAGTAATTATTAGCCACCGACATAACTTCCTACACCTTGCATAACAATCAAGTCAATTTTCATGTGCAAACTTGTAGAACCGCTAGCATCCCATCCTCTACCATGGCTAAATGGACATACCATGATGATGATTTCTTTATGTTTTTAAAGGATGCACCCATCTCCTTTAGCAAAAGAGACCACATCTGCATTCCAACCTAGCCCTTTGACAAACTTACTCTGTCAAGATATAATTTTCTTTCTTTCGACCAATCTATCTACATTCCCAGCAAATTTTCTTCTACACAAATTTTTTCTCCTTCTTCCAATTTCCAGCAACCAATGGTGAATCCTCTTGTGAAGTACACTCATCATAGTTCAACCTTCTTTCTTCTGATAGAAGTTTGCTAGCAACTTTTGCAAAATTTAAATACTCTTTTTCGTACATCAAGATTGGCTTCATATGTTCATAAGAAGGGAGAAGTGACAAGATAAGCCTCAATGCCTTGTCCTCGTCCTCTATCTTCACACCAATCACCTCCAACTCAGAGACAACACCATTGAGAACACTCAAATAATTTGAGATTTTTGTACCTTTCTCAATTTGCAGTATGTACAATTGCTCCTTCAGGTACAATTGATTTGTAATGCTCTTGCCTAATACTGCTTTCAAGCTTCTCCTAAAACTCTTTGTTTGTTGATATTCCATGCACAATAGCAAGAATATTACTAACCAAATTGAATCTGAAGGCACTTGCAAATCTTAAATACATTTCCTCCTATTCGTCACATTCATGTTGGACTTCTAAGAACCTTTGTTGAAACCACCAATGGACTCTGTTCAACCACCATCACTGCTTGATTTTTTGGAATCGTTACCACTTCGTATTCCCTTCAAAGCTTTTTGTAATCCAGAGTATATCAACACATCTTTAACTTGCACTTGCCATAAGCCAAAATTCATTCTTCCATAAAATTTATCCACGTAAAACTTCACTGAACTAATAAAGCTTGTCATTCCTGCTTCAATTTTAACAAATATGAAAATATTGAATAACAGTATTTACAACACCCAGCTGTAACTTGTTTCAAGAATTCTTTTAGGATATGGAAGCTCAGACATAGGTACAACCACCGAGCATACTTAAAAATTTGAAAAACTACAAACCTAAAGCTCTGGTACCACTTATTGAGAAAAACTTTCCGTAATTACTATAGAAATAAAAATAAATATAATAGAAAATTAAAGGGAATAACAAAATCGAAAGACATAAGAATTTACAAGAAAAAAAACTCCAAAATTGGAGAAAAATTAAGGGAAAAAAAAACTTCCACTATCTGAAAAATTATTACAATCATATAGAATTCTCTCCCCAACTCAAGTTACATAAATACTCTCTTTAAACCATACACTACTTAGACTACCTTTTGCCCCACTCTTCACAAAAGAAGAAGTTCGGGTAGGGTGACCACAAATCGTACATAGAGGGCACCACTGCTCTCAAATAAATAAGAGTCGTATATCGATTTCCAAGATTAAACTCGTGACCTTAGTGTTGAACTGGATTTGTACCAGACAATAAAACCATCAGGTCACCTACCCTTTCGGTAAAAAAGAATTTAATTATAGTCAATATACCAAGCTAAAGTGCTTGTGGCTGGAATGTTTTGAAACCAAAGTTACATGCTCATTTTATAGTGCTTGGAGCTCACCACTACCTTGTATCTTTCCGATGTGGAACAATTCTCTTCTAATATTTTCCCAAAACCCAACATACACATCTCCATATTTATATCATATTGTCTACTTTAGACATAAGCCCTCATGATTTTGTTTTTTGTTTCACTCAAAAGGCATAAAACTAATGAGGATAGTCGTCATCACTTATATACTAAACTTCTTCTCCCTCATCTAACCAATGTGGGACAGTTTCATTTGCACCGCAACAATTCTCCCATCGATCAAAGTTCCAATGAGTCTCCTCTCATATAGTCAATCTGTCTAGTTTCCTTCTGACAAACTCCTCTTCTCTAGAGAGTACACCAATGGTTTGATATAATGGATTTCTAGCATGACTATATATATATGTGACTAACTCATCTTCTCCTGAGAGTACACCGCCAGTCAATTTTTCTAACTCATATCCAGACCAAACTCCTCTTTTTTATTAGAGTGCACCATAAGACTGGTAAAACTACTATAAATGTTTTTCTTTGGACTAAAACATGTTTATCCTACAATGTCAGTCTGGGTTCTTACCGTTTCTTTGGGGGATCAGTGGATATTTTGTCAAGCTAGGCCAACCCTTGAGGGGTCAGTTTTCCTTTTGGTTGATCTCCTAGAGGCTAGCAATCAATGGGCCAACCTCCAAGGAGTCAGCTCCTGCTTTGGATGACCCCCTGAAGGTTGACAAACGAGAGGCAGGCCGATCCTTGGTGGGTCGGTTGCCTCTTCGACCAGCCCCATAGAGGTGGACCTTTTCTTTGGTCTCCCCTTGGGGGCAGTCTCCTCCAACAGGTAATTTTGATTTTTTTTTTTTGTTTTTTTTTTGAACTCACAACAATGGTGGGTATAGAATTTAGGGACAACTAGGAAACTGTCTACTTTTTAGATAATTATTTAGTATATGTCTACCATTTAAAAAACTTTAAATGATTGTCTAAATCTGATTTTCTATAAATAATTAAATAATTAATTAGATTGCATTTGACTATTATACCCTTATTAATCATTTTAATTAATGTGAATTATTAAAATAGATTTTAGATTCATTCCTAACCACCAACAAAAAATTAAAAATTTAAATAATATAAAATCTAAACTTCAAACCACCCAAAATTAAATTTGATAATTAAAAAATATTTGAACCCTTCATTCCGTTTTGTTTTTAAAATAAAAAAGTTGTTTAAATTAGTTTATTAAGAAATATGGAAAATAAAATAACAACATAAATTTGACGGTACATATGGTACACATCTTTACACACATTGTAATAAAGGAATACTAAATTTTAAAACGAAAATTTAGTAAGATCCAACAATACAAAAGTTAGAATTGTAAATTTTCCTAGAATTCACTATGTATTCATATGTATATCAATGGATGCATGTTAAACGTACTTACAGTTATGTGTACTCTCTCCACCTAAAATTATATGAAATCAGAAAAATTATAGGTAGAAGGAGTACACGATAGTGGGGATACTCTCCTTGTTACATCAAATCATGTGAGACCACTGGAACGTTGATGATGACCAATCTGCAAAAAAAAAAAGAAAAGAAAAGAAAAAGAATCAAATTTGAAGAATAAATGTGTACACCAAAGTATGCATGTTAAACGTGCTTACACTTGTGTGTATACTTGTGGATAGTGGTTGTTCCACCTGAAACTAGACTGTAGGAGTACAAGAAAGTGGAGATAGCCTCCTTGATACATCAAATCGTGTGTGGCCACTAACACGTTGATGACAACCAATCTGCAAAACAAAAATCAAATTTTACTAAAATTCATTGTGTACTCATATGTATACCGAGGGATGCATGTTAAACCTGCTTACATTTGCGTGCATACTTGTGGACAACATTTGTTCCACCTGAAACTGTAGAAAATCAGAAATATTGTCGGCTGGTGGAGTACACGATAGTGGGGATACTCTCATTTTTACATCAAATTGTGTGTTACCAATGGAACATTGATGTCGACTGGAAAAAATAACATTGATACTTATCCGGAAGTCTAGTGTGGTAAAGATCGAATTGCATATAAGTAGAACAAAAAAAATGGTCATATGTAGAGATGACGTGTAAGTTGGAATACGAAGAAATTCAAAATAAAAATTTGAAGAAACAAAAATGACCTACACTCCATATTTGGAAGAGAAAAGGTGGGAGAAAGAAAGAAGCACCAAGAAAAGCGAAAATAAATTAATTTTTCTTAGATTGGAAGAGTGAAGAACTCTAAGAACGGATGACCAATCTTGTAACTTGAATACAAAGTTTCCTCATTTTAATCTCCATTGAATGCAATTGTGATTGAAAATAATGAGGAAGATCAAGAGATTGGAAATGAGGGAAAATAAATAAGATAATTGAGATTAGAAAAAGAGCACAGAACTAAATAGAATGAGATTTGAAGATCTTGAAAATGTTACCAGCAGCGATGGTGATTTGTGAAAGATAAAATATTTTATAATAAATGTTTATTTTATACACAAATGAGATCTTATTTGATAAAATATATTTTTAGTTGAAATGAGTTATTTCATCCTTATTTTATGGATGTTGAATTTGACTTATTTTAATGAAGATTTAATTATGTTTTTTAAATTATTTAATATGTTAAATAATCCAATTAAAGTAAGGACATTTTGGAGATAAAATAATTATCTCTCCTCTCAAATTTTTAAATTAGACACTGATTTAAAGTGAAAAACAAAAAAAATATTCTTTTAATAAGTATATAAAATGTAGACATTATCTACAATTTCCCTAGAATTTATAGGGTAATTGGTGAGGGTGGGTCCTTTTTAGAAACTTGTTGTCAAAATGGGTCGGTTTTGAAAGAGTTTCTCAAAAAGGGTTGTGGCGTCTCTAGAAGAGACGCCACATGGGTTACATTCGGTCAACATTTTTTGTTTGGTTCAGTCAAAAGTCTCCCAGAATTAAAGTAACGAAAATTAGACCGGAAATGGGGTGCGTTAGTTTCCACCGTCCCAGATTTTTTAGGAATTGTAACTGATTTTCATTTTATTTTATTTTGCTTTTTCGTTCTTTTTTCCCCTTATTTCGTTCTCTCTCTTTTTTTTCTTTTATTTAATTGTTTCATTTATTTTTATTTTTATTTTTTTTGTTACTTCCCATTACTTTCTTGTTTACCCAGCGTTGATTATTTTTTTTTCATTTTCTTTGTTTTCTTTTCCTTTTTAAATGTATATCACTCATTTTCATTTAAAAAAGAAATTATTTTTTTTAGATTAAAAGACTACCTCGACCTTTTTTTAAATCTAATTCTTAATAATACCTCAACCTTTTTTTTTCTTAATCTTTTTTTCTTCTTGATTCTTAAATGTATCTTAAGACTAACTCCTAAAAATATTTTTTCAAAAAATTCTAAAAATATCTTTTCAAAAATTTCGGAAAAAAATCATGTCAATAAAATATAAATTGGTATATATCAAGTTCTTTTTTTAAAGAGTATTTATCAAGTTCTAAATCAATTGATTACGTTTTTAATTAGTTATCTATTCTAAATATCAATTATTTAAATTATTTAAATATCATTATCTAATTTAATTATTTATTATAATCAACAAGAACATAGCTCTAACGTTATGAGTGGAGATTTATTTTTTTAAAAAAAAATTATGAGCGGAGAGACAAGATTTGAATCACTTCCTCTATTATTTTTAAATTAAAAAAATACTTATTATAATTTAAATCATATTAAAGTATATTATACTTAAATATCATCTTACATATTCTTTTTAAAAAATAAATCATCTTACAAATCTTTAAAAAAAATCATCTTACTAATTTGTTAAATATTAATTAATTAATTAACATTTTCTAATTTAATTAATTAATGTTATGTAAATTTATTAACACTAATTAAATCAATAAATTTATATGATATAACTTCTTTTTTTTTTTGTGAAATAGTGGATATAATTTAATTAATTAAACATGTTTTATTTCCATTCAAACTCAGTTGTGACGAATTAGAAAATTACAATTAAAAACCAAAAGAAAATGGAAGATAACCATTTTTGTTTAAAAGGAAATTGGAATTAAATTTCAAATTTTACTCGTACTCAATCTCAAATTAACTTGAGGTACTTTCTATCAGGTAAAAACTAAAATTTTCTCTTGTATATATATTTTAGTTGTCAGTTGAGCTATCTTTTTCAATTTTTTCCACACTCGAACTGAAATGCTGATATTAAAAGGAATTCACATTTTTCTTCTTGCAAATCAATATTAAAAAGAACAAATATCATATCCATTAGAAAAAAAAAAAAAAAAAATACAAAACAAGAATATTTATGTATACCAAAACAATACAACCAGCAAAAAAAATCATATAAACATAGAAACAAAAACAAGAAAGAAATAGAATACAAGCCAGGTCTGTAGAATGAAGATGCTTCGATAGTATCGTAGTAAACTCGGATTCGGTTGTTAGGGTTTCTGATGGTGAGGTTTAAAGCCAGGTTGTAATGGAGTTGGTTTCGGTTAAGTTGAATTGGGTGAGTTTTGCGTCTGTCACATCGAACCTCAGCTTATTGGGATGGAATACGAGCTATATAATCACCACGACCACAGCAACGACGACTGCTATGGCCATAATGAGCTTTATAATGGTGCTGAGGAGGCAGCACGAGCAGCCACGGCCATAGCTCTCTGCTGGAGGAGGGAAGGCGGGGCCGTAGAAGGCGCCGATCCAATGAGATTGTGCCATGTGGCGGATAGAGATATATGAATGATTGAATAGAGAAGAATGAGAGAATATTGGATGTGACAAATTGGAGTTGAAGATTTTGTGTATATATGGTGAAGGGAACTCGGCGTTATGGATACTTTGTAGGAAATTTCTGGTTACTGTTATTTTCAAAGCAATTTGAAAAGTAGGATATTTTATTCAACCTTTACATTCCTATTTTTATGATATATATTACTCCGATCCTTGATTTAGGTATCGAAAAAATTTCTTGCCAATGGTTTAATTATTCATGTATAACTATTCAAAATAACTTCACATTTTAAATTCACATTAAACAAGTTATTGTCTCTAATTTCTCTAAATAAAAATCACATCCAAACGTGTATTTGACTATAATTTTCAATTTGAAAATTCTCAAAATAACTCTTCAAAATAACTCCTTAAACTAACTACTTAATTACTTAGCTCTCGTTTGATAACCATTTGGTTTTTTGTTTTTAGTTTATGAAATTTAAACTTATTTCTACCCATGTGTTTTTCATTTTCCTACAATATATCCATATTTCCTTAAGAAAGTAGGTGAATACTAACCAAATTTCAAAAACAAAAACAATATTTTGAAAGCTACTTTTTTTTTGTTTCTAAATTTTGGTTTTGTTTATTAAAATATAGGTAAGATGTAGATATTCAAATAAAGAAAAAGATACAGTAAGGTAGTTGTTGTAGGGTTAAATTTCATTTGTTGTGCAAAATCCAGATCTAAGCTAATCCAAGAACAAATGCACAAATAGAGATTCAAACAAATAGAAAAGAGAAGGATGGAGAAGAGACAACACCAGATCTATAGTGGTTCGGGAACGTCCCTACTCCACTGTTATGGATCGATTGAGCTTGATCGATCCACCATCATAATGCCATTGAATCAATGTACAAGGGCTCTCTATAGGTGTAAGGGACCGACCCGAATGGGGCACTAAATGGGCCCTTATCCCAATGCATGCATTCAAAGTAAAGGACATTTAAACAGACATGATTTCGGATTCCAATTAAAACAAAAACATTCAAAATAACCCCTTTAAAAACTAGACAATTTCCCTGGAACCTGTCCCTGTTTCCAAGCACCTGTTCCAAGATAAATACATTTCCAAAGTTTACTCTGATCAGAGATTTACTAAAGTCATTCAAAACTCATTCGGATACAAAATCTTTGGAATCCACAAATATTTACAAAACATCCTAGGGCTCGTGCGTCCACATGCATTCAGGGGAAAACAAAACACACAAGAGTCATAATACAAAAATCAGAGTTGGAAGACTAGGCCCCATGATCACAACTCCTCCTTCAGGCATCCTGTCGCGCACCACGATTACCTGTGGAAAACCACAGAATAAGGGTGAGTAACGAATTACTCAGTAAGAATCCCCAACCGGGGTACAATACGATATACATGGTCATCTCGATGAATATAAACACAGAATAGAGCACATAGCTTAGCCCACACTTGGGCCTCGGATGCCAACTCAAGGTCTTAGTCCGGAATAGTATCATCACACAGTCCAATACATGAGTCGCCCTATACGAGAAACAAGTCCCGGCCTCGGCTGCCTCTCGTCGACGAAAGGTACACCGGCTCACAATCCCGAGGAGCTCTCCGATCCGGCGCCAGTAATGAACGTAAGCATGCACCGCGTGCTACTCCAGATTATGGGGGGTTGCCGGGTCTGGAGGCAAGCTGCCCATATCCAGTCACCACGCCTAACTAAAATTCATCCCGGCCTTCCCGGGAGGCCCAGGGGCATTTTGGTAATTTTGGGTCGGGCCGACAGGGCCGGTTTTGAAATTAAATTTGTCGGAATAATTATGAGTCAAATTGAAAAGATTTGGGATTTTTGGTGAAGGCGTTTGGGCTTGGGAAGGAGCAAAAATAAATAGGGAATAAAATAGCGCGTCGAGCAGGAATCAAACCAGGGCCGTGTCGCATGCTAGGCGGAGGGCACGACCAGTAGAGCCACCGCGCGCGTTGTTAATCTAAACGCGCCATCTTCTATGTATGCTTGTCTGTCCCTGTTTTGGTTTAAGAGGCGGCTCGCCCGAGCCTTCTCCCTCATTTCCTTTCTTCTTCTCCTTCGCGTTTCTCCTCCCGACCGGCCTCCCCTCGCCGACCAGCCAGCTCACGCCGCTCTCCCTCGGCCGATCGATCCCTCCGGTGAGTTCTCCTCCCTTTCTCCTCTCTTCTTCTTCTTCTCCTCCGATTTCTCCATTTCTTTCCCCTGCTTTTGATTTCCATTTTCCGGCCGTGTCGAGGTGAAACGTTAGGTGGTTTTAGTGCGGTGGAGTAGGGGAGTTCATCCATCTATAAATCGGCCGTCGAATCTTCTCCAATCGCTCGAATCGAGTTCGTTTCCTCCGACTGCTCTGTTCCCTGTTCGCGCCGTCGCGCGCGCAAGGACGAGCGCTCGCCGAGCCACGCCGCGCATCGCCTCGCCCTCGCGCGCGCGTCCTCGCCCAGCTACGCGTCGCGTCGCATCGCCAGCGCCCAGCCGCGCCCCTGCTTCGCCCCGCGTTCGTCGCGCAGCGCGTCCAGCGCCCAGCGTCGCGCGCCAAAGCACGCCAGCTCGCGCCCATTTGCGCTTCCCAGCGCGCCAAATTTCCCCACCCGACCAGCTTGCCAGTTCGTAATCGGCCCGTTCGTGCGTTAAATGCGTGCCTCGTGAGTTGCTCCCGAGCCGAGCCTCATTTATTTTATTGTATTTAGGCCTATTGTGTGATTTTTGTGTTGATTGATAGGTTCCGGTAGCTAGATCGAGATTGTTCGCGACTTAGGATTTCGTGCTAAACCGTCCCCACCAAGGTAAGGATTTCTTACCGGGGTTGTGTGGACCCTGCGATATTATATGTGATTGTTGATTGATTGCTTGTTTGTGATTATTGACATGTGTAGCTAGGTGCTTCAATCTGAAATCCCGGTTAGCATGATTTCTTGGTTAATTCTCATGTTAATCCATGCTAGGTTGTTCCTTTCTGGCATGCTCGTATCTGTTCCTTGCTTTGTAGTATCATGCTAGGCTCGTTGTATTCTTATTGAGCACGTATTGGATTTTATGGAATTGTTTGTTTGCTTGCTAAGGGCGGTTAGAGTTGCGGGTAGATAGCATCATCCGGGCCCGATGCATAAAGTACCTTGCATCCATGGCGGGGACGCCGAGCAAGTCATTCCGCCCCTGGACCCCGTGAGGGATTTGCTAACCCGAGGGTAGGCCACGCAATCTTGGGTGAGGGTGGCGGTATCGTTAAATGCCCCAACCGTCGGGATGATGACTTGGCATTGCCTTGTCCTCGATAGTCGGCGCGACGTCCTGGCGTGTTCGGCCAGTAGCCCCGATTGCCACTGTTAAGGTAAGGGCGGCTTCTCGTAAGCCTACCACGACCCGTTCCCTTAGCCTCGGTGCGGTGGTTCAGTGACATAGTTTAAGTGTCCAGTCTCACACCCCTATGTCGGTGACACCGATCCAAAGATTTAGTTAGGCGTGGTGGCCGGACATGGGCAACTTGCCTCTGGACCCGGCACCCCATGGTGCTCGCAGCAGAGCACGCGGTGCATGTTTACGCTCATTACAACACCGACCGGAGAGCTCCTCGGGATCTTGAGCCAGTGTACCTTTCGTCGACGATGAGAGCGGTGAGGCGGGACTTGTTTCTCGTATAGGGCGACTTATGTATTGGATGTGTGATGATTTTATTCCGACTAAGCCACCGAGTTGGCATCCGAGGCCCAAGTGTGGGCTAAGCTATGTGCTCTATTACATGTTATATTCATAGCTTGCATACGCTCATCGAGATGACCATGTATATCGTATTGTACCCCGGTTGGGGATTCTTACTGAGCGATTCGTTGCTCACCCTTATTATTGTGGTTTTTCCACAGGTAACCGAGTTGCGAGACAGGATGGCTGAAGGAGGAGCTGTGATCATGGGGCCCAGTCTTCCAACTCTGATTTTTGTATTATGACTCTCGTGTGTTTTTGTTTTCCCCTGAATGCATGTAGCCGGGCACGAAGCCCTAGGATGTTTGTAAATATTTGTGGATTCCAGCATGTTGTATCTGAATAGGTTTTGAATGGCTTTTAGTAAATCTCTGATCAGAGTAAACTTTGGAAATGTTTTTATCCTGGAACAGGTGCTTGGAAACAGGGGACGGAGTTTGGGGAAAATGTCTAGTTTTTAAAGGGGTTATTTTGAATGTTTTGTTTTAATTGGAATCCGAAATCATGTCTGTTTAAATGTCCTTTACTTTGAATGCATGCATTGGGGTAAGGGCCCATTTAGTGCCCCATTCGGGTCGGTCCCTTACAGTTGGTATCAGAGCTTAGAGTCATAAATTTCGTAGTATGACCTGTTGTTGTAGGTCGTTTTCCCATGATCACCAAAGACTCAGACACCATCAGTGCGCCTAAGTTTACTATTTGTTGTTGAAAAAGGGTTAAGAATTTACAATACCTGTCATCTAGTGTATGCCTTGTGTAGTGTTGTGGAGCGGAGACGAGCAGGTTCTGACTTGTTATTGGTTTGGGTTTAGAGCGCCATCATGCCAACTTCCCGCAGTGTGTGATGTATGTTGTGGCTTGTTGTGGTATCCAGTAGATTCGGATGCCCCGGGACATCGTTCGAGAGGAGGTAGAGATTGGACTCCCATAGGCCAACCGTGGCCCAATTGATGGTTTTCCCCTAGAGAGAGGGTGGAGGTGCTTCGCCTTGGAATGCCACTCCAAGAGAGAAGGTAGCCGTGGTTGTGCCGATGTGGATGTTGGTGGAGCAGTCCCCGTGTGGACTAGCTCAGGTAGCTCAAGTCTTGATCTTGAGCCTTGTTAGATTTTTGGTTGCCCAGAATGGTTGGTTGCAAAGCCGGTAGCCTTCGAGGAGGTTGATAAGGTATCTTTGTGTTTCGCAAAGTGTGGTTGTTGTAGCTGCAGTTTTAAACCACAGAGTTAAGGGTGCAAAGCAGTAGTGTTCCTTACGGACCGGATCCGTTGGTGGTTTCCTCGGTGGTGTGATAGAATTGAACACTCTTCTTTGGTAAGCTCTAGAGTAGGGCTAGTTGCTTGGCTGGTTGCTGGAGCCGGGCGAGTTTGTTGAGCATCATGTGGAGATGCAAGAGTAGGCAGTGAGCCTTCAGCTTGATGAGATGCCTTAGGCATGGTTGTTGGAGTTGAGCCCTTGTATGCCGAGCCAGAGTTCGTGTCACTTGAGGTTGTGACCTTGTTGGCCCCGTTGTAGTAAGATGCGGAATTGGTAGTAGTGGCACTTGAGGTGCATTGGTTGGTGTGCCACTTTGGCATTAAATCTGGTTCAGGCCTGAGTTTGGCATGGGCATAGCAGATGGTTCTATGCCATTCGGAGTTTAGCGTACTCCTTTAGCCTTGGATCCGTTTATGGTAGTTGCACCTGTGTAGGTCGTGCAAAAAGGGCTAGTTCAGTGGTAATCGAAAGACTTCAAGCGAAAGGATGTTCGAGAGGAGCCGGAGCCTTTTTCCCCAGTGTTCTTGGAGGTTGAGTAAGTCAAGCAGGTTGGCGGTTGGTAAGTGTTAGTGCGCGTGCATCTCACGCTGGTGTTAAGGCCAAGAGATCCTTGTGGTTGGTAGTGCGGTCAACTACCTTCGAGTGCCTAAACCTCTGGAGAGTTGAACATCATAGAAGCAAGTTGGGTCCAGTTGAGGGACCATGAGTTGGATGTCTATGAGGTAAGTAAGATGCCTTGTGAGAGGAGATGGATGCCTTATGGGTAAGCACCCTTGGTAGAGGCTTGGTATAAAGTAAGTTTGGTTTGTCGTGGTTATGCTTTGGTGGAGCAAGGTTGCCACTGACTTGAGCATCGTGTGGAGATGGAACTTTGGGTGTTCCGTTGATCGGTCAGTATCTCTGCTAGGAGCTAGTGTGGCTTTTGGGAAAAGCATTTGTTAGACTTGGATCGCTAAATGAAGGTTGGGAGTTGTGCACACAAGTGTGTTTTGTGTGGTTCGTTCATGCGAGAGAGTCGATCCATGTAGGGTTTGCTTTGGGGATCCGGTGCTCGCTTTTTGGAAAAGTTGGACTCCAAGTGGATGTTGTAAGGCTTAGTGAGGTGGTAAGGATACCATGCTCGTGGTAGCGAGTTGTTGCTTAAGTGAGATTGTTAAATGGACCTAAGCTAGGTTGGCGGATCTTCTTGGCGATCGTCATGACTCGAGAGAGTTGTTTGGATCCTTACTTGGGTAGGAGTTATGTTGTGGTTGATGTTTGAGTAGGAGGATGACGCATTCGGTAGCGTTTGGGTCCTCTTGGTTTCCAAGGAGTTGGAGTTGGCATGGATGTGTTGCTAGAAAATGGAGTTTTTGTTTGTTCAGCAATTGGTTGTAGGCCGTTAGACGGCAAGTGGTGTGTCGAGGGTTGTCGAAGAACCCTAGTTGTGGAGAGCCTCACCAGAGCTCAGTCAGACCAGTAGTAAGTTTAGTTAGCAAGCCGCAGTCGAGTAGTTTGTAGCCTCGGGTGAGTTGGGTTGGCGCTTTTGGTGGGCTAGCAAGCCGAGTTTGTTTGGAGTAAAGTCCGATTTGGTTCCCTGTGTGGTGGCAAGTTGGTGTTTGATGTTGGCCAATGTTTGGTTTTCGAGTTGCCAAGGAGTTAGCCTTGTTCGTGGGTAAGTGGTTTGCCACAGAGGATGTCTCTCATGTTCCCGAGTTTGAGAGTGCCTCTCATTTGGTGTTGGAGGGCGAGTCTTTGCTTGTTCGTGGTCGGCGGTCCATCTGTGGTGGACCCCGTTGTTGCCTCGGTGAGAGAATTGGATGTTGTGCTTAGTGAGCAAGTTAGCGAGCATTTGTGGAGCTCCTGTTCTTCTGATGTCTACTTGTAAGGATCTGCTTCTTTTTAGAATTGTCGGATTATCCCTTGGTCTTGGACTTGGCGGTAGCGATGCTAGTAGGTGGAAAGTCTGTTGGCCACCACAAAGCGCTTGTTTGTCCAGTTAAGCGGACTCTTGAGTGGTGTTCTGGAAGTTGCAATAAGAGTTGTTCTGCCTCCTATGAGTGTTTGGCCTAGTTGGTTAAGGTTTTGTGTGTTGGCATGGAAGTTGTTGCACCTTTGTAGTTGAAGAACCCCTTGTATCAGTTGTGGATGAGGTTGCACCATTGTGGTTGGACTAGGGTCTTGGCATTTTGAGGATCCTTGCTTTGGTTAGTGTAGCTTGTGCTCTGCCTGGGCATTATTATTGGTATTCGGTTCTTGGTAGTTGGTATTAACCAGTAGTGGAGTTTCGTTCTGAAGTTTCGGTGGGAAGGTGCATTGAGCCTAAGCTAGAGGGTTAGGCCTGTATGTGCTATCATTTGGACTTGTGAGATGTGTTTCATATTTGAGGCAAGCTTCGTTCCGTTGCTTGCATGGAAGTAAGTTTGGTGGAGGGAGCCCTCTGGGGCCCGGTTGTTGGCAGTCGACTTGTCCAAACCAAAGTGATTTGAGTCAAGCTAGAGTTGTGTGGATTGGCATAGCTATGCGGTTTGTGGTTGTTTGAGCGTCCGAGGCCGTAGCACTCAAGTTGTTGGATTGTAAGTTTTCCGGTGGGAGCCGTCGATTAGTTGAGGTTGTTGTGTGAGATTAGATTCTTGGAGGATTGGTTTCGATGAGTAAGAGCTCGCACCTCGTCTCGTGTCTGATTGCCATTTCTATGGAATAGAGTCATGTCGCTTTAGTGGAGTTGTTGTCACCAGGGGGGGCAACAAAGGTTTGTTCTAGGCGAGCGTGGTTAAGGGGCTTATGAGCCTAGTGCGCGATTCAGTAGTGCCTTCACCCTCCGACCGATGGTATTTTGGAGGATTGAGCGGATCCGTTGGAGCTTGTTGTGAGTTGGGGTTTCCGTGGTTAGCAAATGAAACCAGTGTTGGATTTTATGAGGTCGCCTCGGATAGCGCGCCTCACGCTAGTTCTTTTGGTTCTGTTGAAGCATGGTAAGGTAAATGTTGCGTCTCTCTAGTCTTTGTGAGAAAAGGTTGGTGGTCGCGCTTTTGTTTTGGGTCCCGAGTTGCTGCAGCTTGACCAATGGTGCCGTCTGCGAAAGATTGGAGCTCGCATATTGACAAACTTCGGAGCGCATGTAAGAGTTATCGCCGATGTTCGACGTCGGGATTTGGAGTTTGAGGTTGGTCAACATGTATTCCTAAAGGTCGCTCCGTTGCGAGGAGTTTTGAGGTTTGGCAAGCGTGGGAAGCTGAGTCCCCGTTTTGTTGGTCCGTTTGAAATCCTGGAGAGGATCGGCAAGGTTGCTTATCGATTAGCCTTGCCTCCGTCATTGTCGCGTGATGCACGGTGTATTTCATGTATCGATGTTGAGGCGGTTCGTGCCGGATCCGTCGCACATTGTTGATTTTGAGCCTTTGCAATACCGAATGAGGATTTGAGCTTCGAGGAAAAGCCGGTGGGAATTCTTGCCTTTGAGACAAAGACAACTGCGTGTCGTGAAATCCGACCGTAAAGGTTCGGTGGAGGAGTCAGAGTTCAGAGGAAGCCACTTGGGAGCGGGAGGATGAGATGAGATTGCAGTATCCCGAGCTGTTCCAATCTTAAGTGACTTTCGAGGACGAAAGTCTTGTAAGGGGGGAGTATTGTAACGGCCCGGAAAATTCATCCCGGCCTTCCCGGGAGGCCCAGGGGCATTTTGGTAATTTTGGGTCGGGCCGACAGGGCCGGTTTTGAAATTAAATTTGTCGGAATAATTATGAGTCAATTTGAAAAGATTTGGGATTTTTGGTGAAGGCGTTTGTGCTTGGGAAGGAGCAAAAATAAATAAGGAATTAAATAGCGCGTCGAGCAGGAATCGAACCATGGCCGTGTCGCATGCTAGGCAGAGGGCACAGCCAGCCGAGCCACCGCGCGCGTTTGTTAATCTAAACGCGCCATCTTCTATGTATGCTTGTCATGTCCCCTGTTTTGGTTTAAGAGGCACTCGCCCGAGCCTTCTCCTCATTTCCTTTCTTCTTCTCCTTCGCGTTTCTCCTCACCGACCGGCCTCCCCTCGCCGACCAAAGAGCCTCGCGGCTCTCCCTCGCCGATCGATCCCCTCCGGTGAGTTCTCCTCCCTTTCTCCTCTCTTCTTCTTCTTCTCTCTCCGATTTCTCCATTTCTTTCCCTGTTTTTATTTCCATTTTCCGCCGTGTCGAGGTGAAACGTTGGGTGGTTTTAGTGCACCGGTGGAGTAGGGAGTTCATCCATCTATAAATCGGCCGTCGAATCTTCTCCAATCGCCTGAATCGAGTTCGTTTCCTCCGACTCTCTGTTCGCCTCGTTCGCCGCGCGCCAGCGCAGCGCGCGCTCAGCCGAGCACGCCGCGCGCCGCCTCGTCCTCGCGCGCGCGTCCTCGCCAGCTACGCGTCGCGTCGCATCGCTAGCGCCAGCCGCGCCCGCTGCCGCCCGCGTTCGTCGCGCGGCGTCGCGCGCCTAGCGTCGCGCCCGGCCGCGCCCAGCTCGCCCATTTTCGCTCCCAGCCACGCCCGACTGCCGCGTTCGTGCGTTAAATGTGTGCCTCGTGAGTTGCTCCCGAGCCGAGCCTCATTTATTTTATTGTATTTAGGCCTATTGTGTGATTTTTTTGTTGATTGATAGGTTCCCGTAGCTAGATCGAGATTGTTCGCGACTTAGGATTTCGTGCCAAACCGCCCCCGACCAAGGTAAGGATTTCTTCTTGGGGTTGTGTGGACCTGCGATATTATTGTGATTGTTGATTGATTGCTTGTTTGTGATTATTGACATGTGTAGCTAGGTGCTTCAATCAATTCCCTGCTAGCATGATTTCTTGGTTAATTCTCATGTTAATCCATGCTAGGTTGTTCCTTTCTCGCATGCTCAGTATCTGCTCCTTGCTTCGTAGTATCATGCTAGGCTCGTTGTATTCTTATTGAGCACGTATTGGATTTTATGGAATTGTTTGTTTGTTTGCTAAGGCGGCAAGAGTTAGAGTTGTAGAGATAGCATCATCCGGCCCGATGCATAAAGTACCTTGCATCCATGGCGGGGACGTCGAGCAAGTCATTCCGCCCCTGGACCCCGTGAGGGATTTGCTAACCCGAGCGGTAGGCCTGCAATCTTGGGTGAGGGTGGCGATCGTTAAATGCCCCAACCGTCGGGATGATGACTTGGCATTGCCTTGTCCTCGATAGTCGGCACGTCCTCGGCGTGTTCGGCCAGTAGCCCCGATTGCCACTGTTAAGGTAAGGGCGGCTTCGGTGTAAGCCTACCACGACCCGTTCCTTTAGCCTCAAAGTGCGGTGGTTCAGCCGACATAGTTTAAGTGTCCGTCTCACACCCTATGTCGGTGACACCGATCCAAAGATTTAGTTAGGCGTGGTGGATCGGACATGGGCGGCTTGCCTCTGACCCCAGCACCCCCATGGTGCGCAGAGCACGCGGTGCATGTTTACGCTCATTACAACACGGCCGAGAGCTCCTCGGGATCTTGAGCCGATGTACCTTTAAATCGTCGATGATGAGACAGTGCCGAGGCCGGACTTGTTTCTCGTATAGGGCGACTTATGTATTGGATTGTGTGATGATTTTATTCCGGACTAAGCCACCGAGTTGGCATCCGAGGCCCAAGTGTGGGCTAAGCTATGTGCTCTATTCTGTGTTATATTCATAGCTTGCATACGCTCATCGAGATGACCATGTATATCGTATTGTACCCCGGTTGGGGATTCTTACTGAGCGATTCGTTGCTCACCCTTATTATTGTGGTTTTTCCACAGGTAACCGAGTTGCGAGACAGGATGGCTGAAGGAGGAGCTGTGATCATGGGGCCCAGTCTTCCAACTCTAATTTTTGTATTTTGACTCTCGTGTGTTTTTTTTTCCCCGAATGCATGTAGCGCACACGAAGCCCTAGGATGTTTGTAAATATTTGTGGATTCCAAAGCATGTTGTATCCGAATGAGTTTTGAATGGCTTTTAGTAAATCTCTGATCGAGTAAACTTTGGAAATGTTTTTATCCTGGAGCAGTGCTTGGAAACAGGGACGTGTTTGGGGAAAATGTCTAGTTTTTAAAGGGGTTATTTTGAATGTTTTGTTTTAATTGGAATCCAAATCATGTCTGTTTTAAATGTCCTTTACTTTGAATGCATGCATTGGGGTAAGGGCCCATTTAGTGCCCCATTCGGGTCGGTCCCTTACACTAACATAGGGGTGTGAGACTTGGACACGTAAACTATGTCAGCCTGAACCACCGCACCTAGGGCCAAGGAACAGTCGTGGTAGGCTTACACCGGAAGTCGCCCTTGCCTTAACAGTGGCAATCGGGGCTACCGCCAAACATGCCGAGGACATGCCACTGCCGAACGAGGCAATGCCAAGTCATCCTCCCGACCGTTGGGGCATTAACAATCGCCACCCTCACCCAAGATTGCGGGGCCTACCGCTCGGGTTAGCTAATCCTCACGGGGTCCAGGGGACGGAATGACTTGCTCGGACGTCCCCGCTATGGATGCAAGGTACTTTATGCATCGGGCCGGATGATGCTATCTACCCGCAACTCTAACTTTGCCTAGCAAACAACAAACAATTCCATAAAATCCAATACGTGCTCAATAAGAATACAACGAGCCTAGCATGATACTACGAAGCAAGGAATGTAAACGAGCATGCTAGAAGGGAACAACCTAGCATGGATTAACATGAGAATTAATCAGAACAACATGCTAATCGGGAATTGAGAATTGAGTACCTAGCTATACATGTCAATAAACACAAACAAGCAATCAATCAGCAATCACATATAATATCGCAGGGTCCACACAACTCCGGTAAGAAATCCTTACTTTGGTCGGGGACGATTTGACACGAAATCCTAAATTGCGAACAAACCCGAACTAGCTACCGAGAACCTATCAATCACAACAAAAATCACATAATAGGCCTAAATATAATAAAATAAATGAGGCTCAGCTCGGGAGCAACTCACGAGGCACGACGAACGCACGAACGAGCCGATTGCACGAACGGGGCAGCAATAGGGCTTGCTGGGCGCGTGGGCGCGCGGGCTGCGCACACGAGGGCGCTGGCTGTGCGCGACGGGCGCGCGGGCGATGCAAGGGCACGGACGACACGGCGCTTGGGCGAGGGCGCGCGCGCTGGTACGGCTCGATGCGCGGCGAGGCTCAGCGGCTAGGCTGCTTCTGCGCGCGACCGACGGCGAACAGGGGCGATTGGAGGGAAGCGAATTCGAGCGATTGGGGAGGATTCGACGGCCAATTCGTTGATGGACGAACTCCCCTACACTAGCTACACAAAATCCACAAGAAGCTCACTTCGTCTTGGCCGGCAACGGCGAAACCAAAACAGGGGAAATGTAATGGAAGGAGAAGAAGAAAGAAGGAACTTACCGGTGTTGGGCGATCGGCGAGGGAGCTCCGGCGAGGGTGAGGAGTTGCAGTCGGTCGAGGGGAAAGGAGAAGAAATCGCGAAGGAGAAGTGAGTCGGTCGGAGGAAAATTCGTGAAGAAGAAGAAGAGAAATGGGGAAGCTTTCGGGCGAAATTCTGCTTTTATATAAAAATCCCATCACAAGACGCATATATATACCAGATCGCGCGCGTAGTTTAACAAACACGCCCAGTGGCTCGGCTGGCAGCTCCCCTTGCCTAGCACACGACACGTCCTTTGCTCGAATCTCACTCGAAGCGCTATTTAATTCCCTATTTATTTTTACCTTTTTCCAAGCCCAAATGTCTTCACCAAAATTCCCGATCCCTTTCAAATTGACTCATAATTATTCCGGCAATTTCAATTACCAAAATGCCCTTGGGCCTCCTGGGAAGACCGGGACGAAATTTTCCGGGCCGTTACAATAGGTCTAGGTTTAGTTCTCACTCTCAAATGAACAAAAACCCCCAAATGGAGCTTATATATGTGCTCCTACACATCTCTCATGATTAGACTAATCTAACCCTCTAATTAACCCAAGTTACACTTAACTCATCTAGGGCTAATTAATGATGTGTATTTCACCTATTACAAAATACCCTCTTGAAGTACATATCATAACAAACATGGCGAACATAATTGATCTCGAGATCATCAGAAGCTCCAGACACACCTGGATCAGAAACATGTTCAAACTGAACAATCAAAACAGAATAACCAGACTCACCTGGTTCAGAATGCTACTCAAAGCAAAGCAGCTCAGAACATAACAGAACAAAATGAAATGCGAAACTATCTTGGCTCAGAATGCCAAACTCTCTTGGCTCAGAATTTGCCCATACCGAGCAACTCACAGAGATACTCAAATCTCTCAGAAGACAAGGCCTTAGTTAGAATATCTGCAGGATTGTGAACCGTGTTCACCTTCAGCAATGACAACTTGTTCTCGACAACAGCATCTCGAACAAAGTGGAATCTAACATCAATATGTTTGGTCCGATTGTGAAATGTAGGATTCTTGGACAACGCCAATGCACTCTGACTGTCACAATGCAAAGCAATCAAACAGTCTATATCTAGCATTTCAGAAATCAAACCCTTGAGCCAAAACGACTCCTTGACAGCATCTGTCAAAGCAATATATTCTGCCTCAGTCGAAGACAAAGCAACAACTGTCTGCAAGCTAGACTTCCAACTTATCACATTGCCGAACAACATGAAAACATAACTCAGAGCGATCTACGCTGTCGGCGTCAGTGAGATAATCCGAATCAACATAACTCACAATATGGATTCTTCGAAACAATCAGATTTTGTATATAAAAGACCCTTCGCGACTGAGCCTTTAATATACCTCAATATCCACTTAGCTGCTTCCCAGTGGGGCATACCAGGATTACTCATGTACCTGCTCACGACACTCATCAATGTCCCAAATCCGGCCTACACGAAATCATAGCATACATAATACTCCCAACAAGATTAGAATAAGGCACTACCTTCATATCTTCAATATCTTCTTCAGAAGATGGAGACTGACTAGATGATAATTTGCAATGCTGAACAAATGGAGTCTTCACCGACTTGCAACTCTCCATATGAAAGCGCTTCAGAATGCCAACCAAATAGTCAGGTTGACTGATACTCAAACAATGATTATCTCTGTCTCTGACTAACTCCATTCCCAAAATCTTC
The DNA here is from genome assembly GCA_036507275.1 of Sicyos edulis. Classification (NCBI taxonomy): domain Eukaryota; kingdom Viridiplantae; phylum Streptophyta; class Magnoliopsida; order Cucurbitales; family Cucurbitaceae; genus Sicyos; species Sicyos edulis. The sequence continues at coordinate 42,005,421 of CM071847.1, read as the reverse complement.
TTAGCATCTCCCAAATCTTTCATCTCGAATTTGCTGTTCAATAGATTCTTTACCCTCTTAATCTCTGCAACACTGCTAGATGCAATCAGAATGTCATCCACATACAACAAAAGTAGGATGAAGCAACTTGCACTAACATACTTTCTGTATACACAAGAGTCGAAAGAATTCTTAGCAAATCCATTCTCTGATATGAAAGAGTCAAAACACTTATTCCACTGCCTTGATGACTGCTTAAGGCCATAGATGGATCTCTTCAGATGACAAACCTTGCCAAACTGACCATCTAATTCATACCCAGGTGGCTGTTTCATATAGATATCCTCATCCAAAGTTCCATGCAAGAATGTCGTGGTCACATCCATCTGTTCCAATTCAAGGTTGAATTGAACCGCCATAGCAAGTAAAGCTCTAATGGAGGAATGTCTGACAACTGGAGAAAAAACTTCAGTATAATCTATCCCATCTTCTTGCGTGTAACCTTTGGCAACTAACCTTGCCTTGAACCGAGGCTGAGCAAAACCTTTAATACCCGGTTTCACCTTAAACAACCATTTGCAGTCAATGATCTTACTGTTCTCTGGACGATCCACCAAAACCCAAGTCTGATTCTTCATCAAAGAAGCCATTTCCCTATCCATTGCTTCCATCCATTCCACTGAATGCTTGGAATTTAAAGCCTGTTTGTAGGTGTTCGGTTCAGAAATGCTCTCCTCATCATAGCAGTACAGAGCAAAACCTACAAACTGCGCTTCATCAAATCTCGATGGAGGCCGAATTACCCTTCTTTGTCTATCTCTAGCCAACTGGTAGGACTGAATGTCAGCATTCACAATCGGGGCAACTGGCTGAACATCACTCTCTGAACTAGCAGGAACATCCTTCAGCTCAAGAGCAACAATTACGGGATCAGAATGTGCAGTATCATCGATATGCACAGATGGCTCTACAGAAGAATCTCTTGAAGTAGAAGCAGAGGATGATGTCAAATCAGTTCTAGAATCACTGCCAAGCAACTCAATCTCATATGTCATCTGCTTAGCAATTTCTGAGTTGTCTGAAACTTCACCACTAGAGGTCTTTTTCCATGGGAACAACTCTTCATTGAACTTTACATCTCTGCTCACAAAACATCTTCTATCTCCTGATTCAAGGGACCAGAGTTTGTATCCTTTCACACCTGAAGGATACCCAATGAAGATACACTTCTTAGCCCGAGAATCCAGCTTGTCTTGCTTGGTATGTGCATAAGCTGCACAACCAAACACTCTCAGATGATCTAGGTTTGGTGGAGAACCTGTCCAAACTTCTTGAGGAGTTTTAAAGTTCAAAGCAGTCGATGGACTTCTGTTGATTATATAAGCAGCTGTACTAACTTCCTCACCCCAGAAAACTTTTGGCAAACCAGCAAAAGACAACATACATCGCACTTTTTCTAAAATGGTCCTATTGAACCGCTTACGCAAGACCGCTCTGTGAGGAGTGCACAGAACTGTTAGAAATCTCTTAATCCACGATCGCTTACACAAATCATCAAAGTTCTGATTAAGGAATTCTAACCCATTATCTGTTCTCAGGGCTTTCACTTGCTTTCCTGATTGTTTTTCAACCATAATCTTCCACTCCTTGAACTTCTGAAAAGTTTCATCTTTGGTTTTCAGCATGAAAACCCACAACTTTCTCGAGTGGTCATCAATCAAAGAAAGAAAGTACTGAGCTCCACCATGTGTCTGGACCCGAGCTGGTCCCCACAAATCTGAGTGGATATAATCTAATATCCCCTCGATTTATACTCTGGCTTCGAAAACTTCGGCCTTGTGGACTTGCCTAGGATGCAATGTTCACAGTTCTCTATTGCTGATATCTTCATCTTTCCCAAAAGTCCTTGCTTACACAAGCAATCTAGTCCTCTGTGACTGATATGAGCCATTCTATAATGCCACAACTTTGAAGCCTTCAAATTGAACTCTGAGACAACATGGACCTCGCCCTGGATAGCTCGACCTTGAAGAACATACAGTCCCTTCACAAGTTTACCAGTCAATTTGACTTTGTTGTTTTTACAGATCATCAACAAGCCATGACGAGATTTGTACTCATAACCAGCAGCATCAAAAGTCCCTAAGGATATGAGGTTACGTCTCAGGCCTGGTACGTACCGAACATCAGAAAGTACTTTGACCGACCCGTCATCCATACTGAACCGTACTGAACCGATGCCCTTAATCTCGCACTGCTGACTATTTCCCAGAGTTACTTTGCCTGTCTCAATCTCTGTCAGATTTTCAAAATGGTGCCTATAAGGGGATATATGGAAGGTGCAACCCGAGTCCATAATCGATTGACTCTCATAACGGTCATCAGAATCTCCAGCCATAAGCACCTCGGCTGAATCATAACCATCGAGGACATGGGCATCTGCTTTGGGCTTCCTGACAGGGAGCATTCTCATCCTCTTCAAAACAGGACAACTATACTTGATGTGTCCCTCTGCCTTGCAGTAATTGCAGGTACAACGCCTTTTCTGCTCGTTCGGCTGTAACGACTCGACCCGAATGGGGTTCTAAATAGGCCATTACCTCAATGCATGCATAGAAATCAACACTAGAATTTGCAAGATGGTTGTTTCGGATTCTAAGTAAAAACCAAAACCTGCAAGAGTTCATTTAAAAGTCAATACAAAATTCTTGAAACTCATCCCTGTTTCCAAGCACTGCTCCAAGACAAATACATTTCCAAACATACTCGATCGAGAGATTTATTTAAAACATACAACTTTACAACAATGCTAGAATCCGGAAATACATTCGTAAAACACCCTAGGGCTCGTGCCCAACTACATGCATTCAGAGGACATTTAAATCATAAACATAAATCTCGAGTTAAACAACGGGTTTCCATGATCACAGCTCCTCCTCCACCATCATCCGCCTCGCGCCATGGTTTCTGAAAGATAAGTAAGGGTGAGTAACGAATTACTCAAGAAGAATCCCCAACCGGGTACAATACGATATACATGGTCATCTAGCGAAAGATATGCAAGCTATGAATATAAACACGATAGAGCACATAGCTTAGCCCACACTTGGGCCTCGGATGCCAACTCGTGGTCTTAGTCCGAAATAAATCACCACACCACACATCACACAAGTCGCCCTATACGAGAAACAAGTCCCGGCCTCGGCTGTCTCTCATCGTCGACGAAAGGTACACACAGCTCACAATCCCGAGGAGCTCTCTAGTCGGCGCCAGTAATGAGCGTAAGCATGCACCGCGTGCTCTCTGCAGACTATGGGGTTGCCAGTGCCGGCAAGCTGCCCATATCCAATCACCACGCCTAACTAAATCTTTGGATCGGTGTCACCGACATAGGGGTGTGAGACACGACACGTAAGCTATGTCGTCACCAACCACCGCACTGGGGCCAAGAAACGGTCGTGGTAGGCTTACACCAGAAGCCGTCCTTGCCTTAACAGTGGCAATCGGGGGCTCTTGCCAAACATGCCGAGGACATGCCGGCCGCCGGGACGAGGCAATGCCAAGTCATCATCCCGACCGTTGGGGCATTAACAACCGCCTCCCTCACCCAAGATTGCGGGGCCTACCGCTTGGGTTAGCTAATCCTCACGGGGTCCAGGGGACGAAAATGACTTGCTCGACGTCCCTGCCATGGATGCAAGGTTCTTTATGCATCAGGCCCGGATGATGCTATCTACCTGCAATTCTAACTTGCCCTAGAAAACAGCAAACAATTCCATTAAATCCAATACGTGCTCAAAGAGAATACAACGAGCCTAGCATGATACTACGAAGCAAAGAACAGATACGAGCATGCCAGAAAGGAACAACCTAGCATGGACTAACATGAGAAACAACATAGGAAATCATGCCACGGGAATTCGAATAGAGCACTTATCATGAAACATGTCAATAAACACAAACAAGCATACAATCAGCAATCGCATAATATATCGCAGGGTCCACACAACTCCGGTAAGAAATCCTTACCTGGCTGGAAGACCTCTAAACACAAGAAACCTAAGCTGCGATCGAACCCGAGCTAGCTAGCGAGAACCTAACAAAAACAACAATAATTACAATCAAAAGGCCCAAAAATAATAAAACAAACAGGCTCGGCTGGGAGCACTCACGAGGCACGGCTGACACGCGAACGGGCCGGCTGCTCGGGCTAGGCGTAAAGCAAATGGCGCGCAGCTGGGCGCCATTGGGCGCGGGGCGCTGGCGCGCGATGGCATACAGACGCTGCTACTGGTGGCTGGGCGGCGCTGACGGCGCCGAAAGCGGCGTCTGGCGCGGACACGGCGAGCGGCACGGCGAGCGAGGCGGCTGCGCTGCGCGAGGCCGGCGTCGCTCACCGATCCGGTCGCGACGACGAGGCTAGGAGTGCGACGAGCGTCCGCTCGGCCGGCGCGCGACGGATCGCCGGGAAGCTGGGCGACGAGCGGCAGGCGTCAGATCTGAGACGCGCGACGGGCGAGCGAGCTGCTCCTCGGCCGGACCTGGGCTCGACGATCTGGCGCGAGGACACGCGACGAGGGCGCGGGAACGCGCGATCTGGCTGGGCTCGGCGACGACGCGCGGCTCGGGTCAGGTCGGGGACACGAGCTGGGCGATGGCGCGACAGGCGAGGGCGACGGGATGGCGACCTGTGCGCGGGGGCGAGCTGGGCGGCGGCGCGAGGTAGGGGCTCGGGCGCTGGGCGAGCAGGCTGCTCGGGCTGGGGGCTCGGGGGAGAGAGAGAGAGAGAGAGAGAGAGAGAGAGAAGGAGAGAAAAAGTTGATTTTGGGGAAAAAAAATAAAAGAAAAAGAAAATAAAAAGGAAAATGGGAAAATAAAAGGGAAAAATGGGATTTTAATTCCATTTTCCAACCTTATCCACTTAAAACCTCAAAATCCCATTTCCCGGCTTCCTCTTTCGAGACCCGACCGAAGAAATCTATTCCAATAAATCAAACTCACTTAAATCCAACTCCCTAAGCAACACTAAAGGCCCGGGCTCGAATCCCAAAGGAAGCACACAACCAACCATCACTTTGCAAAAATCCCAAATCACAACCGAACTTCCAAACGACTAGCCCCAAACATCTCGGGACTCGCAGTCCAACCCAAACAAGCCACGGCAAAGGCAGGAGCCACCTCGAAGCCCTGAAAATCCACAAATCCTGCCCGAAGAGCCAAAGGACCAAAATACCCCCAAGGGTCAAAACTGCTCTAACGACCCAACCAACAACCGAAACTTGACCCGAAGGCACCTCGAAAACTGGGATAGAAAACTGGGCTGTTACAATCTCTTTCTTTTTCTTATCAGATGTCGAGCTGGTTTTTCCTGACTTACTACTCTGGCCTTTGGCAAGTTTGACCGACTTGCCCTTCATATAAAGAGCCTCAGAATCTTTTTTCTCTATTTTCATCTCTAAATCCCTTGAACGAAGCGAGTCAAGAACTTTGTCAAGGGTCAATTTCTCACTGCCGTACTTTTTATTACGCGATTTGATTCCTTGAACTTGTCGGGTAATGAGTTGAGAAGAATCACTGCCTGATTCTCATAATCAAGCTTTTCCCCGGTATTTGCTAAATCTGCACAAATTTTGTTGAACTTGTCTATGTTTTCCTCTAAGCCTTTGGATGGATCCATTCTGAACCCAAACAACAACTCCTTCAGATATATCTTGTTAGACAGTGACTTTGACATGTAGAATTCATCTAACTTGGCCCACATAATGGCCACATCGTCAATCTCGCCAATTCTTCTTAAGACATTATCGGCCAAATGCAGAATAATGGTGCTATTCGCAATCTCGCATGCCTCAACTTTTTCTTCTTCTGTCATGCTAGCTGGCCATTTAGGAGGGTCATCCAAGGCTTTTGCAACTTTCTGCACAAGTAAGTAAGGCTTTCATTTTCTCTTCCACAAACCAAATCACCTTTCCCATCAAACTTGTCAATCACAAATCTAGTTGCCATGCCTACAAAATGATCACAACTCGGGAAAGCGGTTTATTCAAAGGATCGAGCCTCACAGAAAAAAACAACGACTCAACAATTCGAATTACCCAATCAAGAATCACCAAGCAGCTTATCTCAAAATCAGCTTACAAAAAAAAACAAATTCTCAATCAAAATTCTCAAATCAAGACTTAAAGCAGCTTATCTCAAAAACAGTCTTAGAAAAATCACAATTCCACCAAGTGCAGCATTAATTCAAGTAAGTCAAAACTTACCTTGATGTCCAATTGCACATTTAAACCAAAATGTGGCACAATTCAAATGATTTAACAAAGTCAATTTCAAATTGACTTCATAAATACCAAGCTGCTGACAACACAAATTGATTTAAAATCAATTCTTATAAATCTCAGAATGTCAAAGACCAAGCTGGAGAAATACCAATTCCAATTTTAATTAAATTCCCGCCTAATAGGACGGAAATCACCGTCCAAAAACCAATTGATATATTCAATCGTTGGAATTTTCATAAAATTGGCCAAATCAGAAGACGATTAACTCATATTAGCCAAATCTCGCCGCAAATGTGAATCGTCGGTCAAAATAGAGATCTCATGCCTTAGAATCTCTCTCAAATTGTCGATAATCTCTAATCACAAATGGAATCGGCCAAGAAATCAAGATTTCAGAATCAATTTGGTACAAATCGTATAGATCGAACTTGCAACTTCAAAATCGACTCCAAATTTGATGAAAATCATAGAAAAAATTGCAGATCAATTAGAAATCACAGATAGATTTCTTAAAATCGGCGAATGAACACAAAATCGTAGCAGATCTTAAACGGAAAAATCAAAATCTACAAGTTCTGAAATCTATTACCGCTTAACTCAATCCGTAGAGCAAAACAAAATCGGCAGAGAGAAGAACAAAAAAAAAATCGAATCACAGCAGAAAAATAGCTTTGAAAGCTCTGATACCAAAATGTTGTGCAAAATCCAGATCTAAGCTAATCCAAGAACAAATGCACAAATAGAGATTCAAACAAATAGAAAAGAGAAGGATGGAGAAGAGACAACACCAGATCTATAGTGGTTCGGGAACGTCCCTACTCCACTGTTATGGATCGATTGAGCTTGATCGATCCACCATCATAATGCCATTGAATCAATGTACAAGGGCTCTCTATAGGTCTAGGTTTAGTTCTCACTTTCAAATGAACAAAAACCCCCAAATGGAGCTTATATATGTGCTCCTACACATTTCTCATGATTAGACTAATCTAACTCTCTAATTAACCCAAGTTACACTTAACTCATCGGCTAATTAATGATGTGTATTTCACCTATTACATCATTAATAAAAAACAAAAAATAAAATGGTTATCAAACCGGACTTTAATAATGTACATAGTTTTCGAAAAAAGAAGATTCTAAATTTGAAAACGTAAACGCGTTTGGGTTGGTTATTACGTTGATTAGTCCTCGTAGAAATATAATAACCATTTCGTTTTCGTACTTGGTTTTGAGGCCACGGCATTGAAATTTGACGTCATTTCTTTCTTTTTTACTTATATATTCCGACCTAAAACGCGACCATTTCTCCATGGCCTCCATTGGCTTAACATAAAAGTCAATTTAGAAACTTAATTATAAAAATGTTTAACTTCTAATAATAATGTAACTATATTCAATAATTGTAATATAAAAAAGCCATCTTCAATAATTGAAATTAATGATGAATAGAAAATTAATGATTTACACATATATAATTTACTATTTTTAAAATAAAAGTATGAAAAAAAAAACTACATCTCTTGTAGACCGACTAGAGATATCCATTTTCCCAGTGGGGACCCTACAGATGTCCATTTTCCCCGCAGGGCCCGGCCCCTAACGGGGCGGGGAACGGGGCCGAGGATGGGGGAGAAAAAATTTCCGTTGGCTAAACGGTGCCGGGGACGGGGATTGTACTCCCCGTCCCCGATTCTCCGCCCCGATTATTTTATTTATTTTATTTAATATATATTTTTTAATTCTACTCCTTTAATTTTCAAATAAATATATCTTTGTTTATGATATTTTCTATACATATGAATATTTTCTTTGATAATTAACATTATAATTGAAACTTATAGATATATATATTTTTTTAAATCTAATTTTTTGAATTTTTTATCCCAAAAATATTTTAAAAAATGAAAAAAGAAAAAAAAATTGTAAAAAATCCCCGCGGGGAACCCGATCCCCGAAAAAAAAATCGGGGATTTTTCCGGGGACGGGGATTGAATTTTATGGCGGGGACGGGGACGGGGAAGCCATTCCCCGGCCCCGCCCCGCCCCGTGGACATCTCTAAGACCGACAACCACAACCACCACGTTTTTTCTCTCAAATAATTATATGAGAGCAACTCGTAACTGTGAAGTTGAAATGAATTAACACCAGACAAGATAATTAACTGCGTCACTAACCCTTAGTCAACCATCACGTTTTGATCTCAAATGACCATAACAATTAACTTATACAATATATAATTTGAAAATCAGAAGATTACATGTTTTAAATGTTCTAAACTTTTTATCTTCAAGATTTAAATTTTATTTGTGCTAAAAAAGTTTTTTTTTCTAATTTTATTGCCAAATAAAAGTAAAACTCTAATTGCATCTAATTTCTTTTATATATCTATAGTTATTAAATTTAACTAGATGTTATTCGAGTTTACTTTAATAACATATCGTTAAATTTAACAACTACATATACCAAAGAAAAAATCATTTAAACTATAGTAAAGGAAAAATAGTGTTTTCACATAGATATTTTGAAAATTGTTCATATTTTATTGGTGATGTAGCATTAGGAGACTTGAAAATAAGGCGACATCTCATGAAGAAAAGTTCTAACAAAATCATTTTTTTTCGTTCCTTTTTTCCTTCTTTATTATTTTGTTTCTATTTTCGTTTTACTTTCTTCATTTTTTTTGTATTAGTTTAAAAGTTAGAATTAGTGCCAAAACTATATATGTTCGAATTCCCCTCATTTATAGTTGAACTACATTATATTAGATAAACAAGAATTTCATTCTAGGCTTCTTCATCTTTTTACACGAAATCTTCAAACCATTTGTATGATTAGATTCTGGTACCTTTCAAGTTTTGATCCGCTTAAAGTTTAGAAGCTACGAACAAGCATCGACAAATTTCATAATCGAGTTGTTTTATGGCTCCAATTTTATTGTAACGGAAAACTATTACAAATGGGAAAAATAAATGGGTTTTTACATGTATATTAAAAAATAAAAATAATAATTTCTTGTATAGCACAATTTCCAAATTTATTCATTTGTGGCACAAAAATAATTGAAGTCTATTAGTTAAACTGATAGAAGTCTATCAACAATTGAACTGATAGAGTCTAAAGTCTATCAGTTGAACCGATAAAAATCTAAAATCTATTAGTTGCATTGATAGAAGTCTAAATAGGAATTTTGAGCAAAATGTACTACGAATGAAATTATTTTAAAAAATGGACTACAATTGTAATGAAGAGCAAAAAATATACTATGAAGGATAAATTCCCAAAGTATTATTATAAGTGGATTTTGAATGTATATTAAAAAAATAATAAAATAATTATCTATGTATAGCACAATTCTCAAACTTATTCATTTGTGGCACAAAAATAATTGAAGTCTATCAATTTCATTGTTCAATCACTCAAAATCGATTGAAGTCTATCAGTTGAACTGATAGAAGTTTATTAGTTGAAGCGATTCGATTGAAGTTTATCAGTTGAACTGATAGAAGTCTATTAGTTGAAGCGATAGAAGTCTATCAATTGAACTGATAGAAGTCTGATGATGTTAGAATAGCAATTTTGGGCAAAATGTGCTATGAATGAAATTACTTTAAAAAAATGTGCTATGGATGAAATTATTTTTAAAAATATGCTATAATTATAATGAAGAGCCAAAAATATGGTATGATGGATAAATTTCCAAAATAAATATTAATATCAATAACAAGATTGTTCGATCTTGAAAATCATCCCCCATAACTTCTATATTCAAGCATCCGAAAGTAAGCTAGCTGATATGTGTTATTCGATTCTTAAAATGCTGTTTAACTAAAAAAAATATTGTACGAACTCTTCTCACAAAATAATTATAAATATAAACAAATTTTAAAGGATTTATATATATAATCATTGATACGTTTTAATATTTTATTATAAACACTCCAGTGTTTATAATACTAATACTTAATAAATAATAAATAATATATAATAATACTACTAATTATATTTGCTAATTTTTAAAAAAAAAACTATTTATAATTATTTTATAAATTTGTCTAGTCTTATAAAATTCCAAAAAATTATTGAAGCGTCTCATTCCATCCAACCAATGTCTCATCTGCTCGACAACGCAAACAAAGAAGCGTTCACATTAAGCTTCAATAAACTCAATCGTATCCAATACAATATGTATCAAATATAAACTTTATCCACTATATATATATAAATTCGTTGTTGATTTTCGTGATGTATTCATTCAAAATTAATATAAATTTTAAAAAATTTATTTGAGAAGTAATTCTATATATTTTAATGTATTTTCATGATTAATAGGACATGGGTTTGAATTCTTCTCTAATTACAAAAAAAAAACATATAAATAAAATTGATTTATCATTAAGTTGAATACTATTTAAATTAAAATAAACCATTTAAATTTATGATTGTCATTTAGTTGAATACTATTTATAATTTGAATTTTATATTAGAATTATAAATAATTCATGTTATATATAGTTGATATTTTATATATTATATATATTTATGAAAAATTAATAAAAACAAAAAAGTTTATGCCTTTTTCACAAGGATGTATATGAATGTGAAATTTTCATTGATTTTTTTTTTTTTTTGAAAAAAGGCAACTACGCCGGTTCTTAGGCTAGACGCCGAAAACTTTCAAGGAATAGTATCACAGGTGAAATTTGTCATTGATTTCATCCATTGAACTTTGTTCTTGACAATTTTCTTTTCCACATTTGACATTTTATGGTTTTTTGAATGGTAATATTAAAGGAAGTCATTTGTTTTTTTCTTTTTTCTTTTTGAGATATGCACAGTTTGCTTCTAACAAATCAATATCAAAAGAACGAATAATAAACATTAGGAAAAATACACAAAAGCAAGAATATATTTATTCATACCAAAATAATAAACAAAATCATATAAACATAGAAACAAAAACAACAAATAAATAGAATACAAAAGAACAAATCTAAACAAGTATATAATAGACTCAGTCAAAAAACAAAAAAATCCAAAGATTTGACTGATCAGAAATCAAAATCGCAGCGAGTGGTCTGAAAGAAAGCAAAAGAGTTAGCATTGGATTTGAATGGAACCTTCAACTCACAATGAATCTTTGGCCTGAACTTCCCAACCCTAATGGCACCCAACTTCAGCCTCAACTGTGGTCGGAGCTTGACGTCGACGTCGAACACGCCAGCGAGTTTCTCAGCGTTGAATTCAGCAAGCTCGTCGCCGGCGAGGAGTAGCAGCTGCTGGCCGTTGAATTGTGGGCTGAGGACGGTGGTGGTTTTGTGGCCTTGGAAGAAGGGCGGCAGCCACTGGGTGTCGAGCCTGTGTTCTTTGTACAATGGGGATGCTTCGATCGTATCGTAGTAAACTCCGACTCGTCTGTTGGGGTTCCTGACAGTGAGGTTTAAAGCCAGGTTGTAATGGAGCTGGTTTCCGGTTAGGTTGAACTGGGTGAGTTCGGCCCCAGTCACGTCGAACCTCAGCTTGTTGGGGCGGAACACGAGCCATATAACCAACACGGCCACACCAATGACAACCACTATGCCTATGATGAGCTTTAGAATGGTGCTGATAAGGCAGCATGCACAGCCACTGCCGCGGCCGGGGCGGTGGTAGGTCTTTGCGGGAGGCGGGACGGCGGGGCCGTAGAAGGCGCCGTTCAAATGGGATTGTGCCATGTTGAATGAATTGGTTGAATAGAGAAGAATGAGAGAATATTGGATGTGAGAAATTGGAGTTGAAGATTTTGTGTATAAATAGTGAAGGGAAGTCGGGCGTTATTACGCGTAATGGAAGCTTTGTAGGAACTTTCTTTTAAATGTTATTTTCAAAGCTGTTTGAAAGGTAAAATTATTCACTTGGAATATCCAACCTTCACGTTCGTATTCATATGATATTACTCCATGTACATCTTCATTATTTTTTATTAATCTTGTTAATATAATATTTTTGGTAATTGCCCTCTATTAGAGAATATGGGGTAAATTGTCAAATGGGGTTCTTTTTTAAAAGTTATTGTCAAAATGGCTCAGATTTTATACAATTTGTAGAAGTGGGTTCTGGCGTCTCTTCCAGAGACGCCACACAAGCTACTTTTGGCCATTGATACACGTGGCACACCTTGGTCAATGTTAATAAAATCTGAAGCAGTTCTGTCCAATTTTTTTTTTAAAATTTTATTTACAGATTTATATCAAGTACTTTTTTCAATATAAATATGATTTTTATGGATGTCTATTTTTTTTTCTTTTTTGCTTACTTTTTTATATTTATTTTTCGTTTTTTTTTCTTTCTTTATAGTATCACATTACTTTTTTGGGAAAGCATAATCTATTAGAAATTTTTTATTATTCCTAATTTAATTATAACAATATTTTAAAAATATTTTATTTATAATAAAATAATTCAAATTTATTTTGATTAAAAACTATCAATTTTAAGCTTTACTCTATTGAAATCTATTAATTTAAAGAATAAATTCATTTTTTAATAAAATTTTGACATTTGTAGAATTCTTTTTTTTACCATTCATGAAAAATCTCTAGTTTTTTTCTTTCTAGTTATTTTATTTAAAACTTGAAATAAGTTTGCATGTTTTTTAATTATTTAAGTAAAGATAGTTAGGATTTAAAAGAATACGTTTTTCATTTTTTGAGATAATTTAAAGAAAGAGTTGAGGTTGTTAGGATATTAAAAAAATATATATTATTATAAATGGTAATTAACTTTTTTTTATTAACACATATACATTAAATCATTTTATAAACATTCATTAAAATCCTAACAATTACCCTAACAATAGTCATGTTAGTTTAAAAAAAAAAAAGTTAAACCGTAACAACCCTTGGAACAATCGTAAATAACAAACACGCATACATTTTATCAACATTCATTATAACCCTAACAACTATTTTTAACATAATCAATTATTTTTTGCAACTCTTGACAATGATCATGCATTAATATGCATTCTTAAAATCTTAATTAAATTATAACATTATAAAAAAAATTAATTAGCATTTATTGTAAAAAAAAAGTTAGTATCTTAACAATCTTTAACTCTTTTTTTTATATATTTAACCATCTAACTTAAATTATTGAATATATAAGATAAAAAAATCAAAATAAACAAGAAAGTAATGTGATGTTAATCTAAAGAAAAGAAAAGAAAAATAAAATAAAACGACAGAAAAGTAAATATAAAAAAAAACATATTTATACAAAAAGAATAGATAAATCTGTAAAAAAGAACAAAAAAATAAAACACCGTTGAAAGAGAGAAAAATCTACAAAATTGCACCTAGATTTTTGTTATGTTGACCAAACTGCCACCTGTGTGGTCATGGAATTCGTCAAAGGAAGCTAACCCATGTGGCGTCTCTTTGAGAGACGCCACGACCCCTTTTTAAAATTCATTTATAATCCGACCCATTTTGACAAAAACTTTTAGAAAAGAACCCAATTTGACAATTTACCCGAGAATATGAGGTTCTACCTCAAAACCAATTGGCTATGAGGGGAGTAACTCATATCCCTTATAAATGTATTGAAGACTCCTCACCTTTCCAATGTGGGACAATTGCCACATGGTGAGCATAGTGAGTATCTCCAACATGTCCCCTCAAGATGGCAGTCATATCGGGAAATGTCATCTTGAAATGGATCCTAATTTGTGGATCGAAATACCCGCTTTGGCTTACTCGCATAGGTCGGATCAAAACTCTGAGATCAAATACCCGTTTAAGCTTATGCCCGCTTGGGTAGGGTCCACACCTGCTTTTTTGAATTCAAAGCATTTTGGGTAGGATCAGACTTTGGAGGGATCATTAACCCACATGGAGCTCTTATACCATATTGAAGAATATGAGGTTCCACCTTAAAACCAATTAGCTATGAGGAGAATAACTCATATCCCTCTTATCAATGTGAGATAATTACACCACAAGTGAGTATCTCCAACACCCTCCCAACAATTCAGCTAACTCTTTGAAGCTTATTTTTTGGTCCAAACACCATGACATTCTACCCACACCTAAGTCAAGGATATTGGTTTTGATATATATATATAGAAAAGAAGTATAGAACGTCTTATTAATCTCAAATAAAAAAAGAATCAAAATATCAATTTCTAGAATTGATTGTAATTGTGATGTTGATATTAATTTAGTTGAAGTTCAAAAAATATATATTTTTGTAGGTTGTAAGAAGATTATTAATTTATTTTTTTTTATGAATCCACCTCTATGAAATTAGGTAAATGGTTGATGTAGGTATTGAAAATTTCTTTGTGAATGGTTAATTTAGGGCGGTTAATAATAATTTTGCTTTTGATTTTATATATTACTTAGATATTTAAATCTTACTTATGTTTTTTAAAAAGCAAATTAAAATTTGAAAAAAAAAAATTATTTTGATTTTTGAAATTTGACTAACATTCCTAAGGAAATATCGAACACATGGTATGGTACCTTTCAAATTTTGGTTTTTTTTTTCTTTTTTTTTATCAAGCGGTTTAATTTTTTGTCCATTCGTCATGTGATCGGCAAGTATATGATCAACCAATTTTAACGTACACCGAAAAATATCAAAAGACGAGAGATTAAGTTGAAATTTTTTAAATGATTAGACTAAATTGAAAATAAAAACCAAATTATACATATGAATTTGCAAATAGTGAAAGAAAAATGAATTATTGTATTCTAATTCCGGGGTTTGAAATAAGTGCTTTTTGAGTTATAAAATGTATCTTTATTAATCTGAATGACTTAATGGTACACGGTTTTTCAAGGAAATAAGATTCTAAATTTGAAAGAGTCAACGCGTTTGTGTTGGTTATTATATATCGATTAGCCCTTGTGAAAATATAACAATCATTTCGCTTTCTTACTCGTTTTGAGGCCACGGCATTGAAATGTGATGTGATTTCTCTCTCTCTATACCTTATGTTTTCTGACCTAAAACGCAACCTTTTTCAACATGGCCTCCATTGACTTAATAACTAGAAGAATAATGATTCACATATTTATCATCTACTGTATATTTATTAATTCAAAGTAAGAGGAAAAAAAAAAACTACCACTCTTGTATACCGGCATTCACCATGTTTTGATCGTCAATGACCATAACACTATAATTTGACAATAATTGAATGGGTCAGTGACATGATTGATTATCAAGTTTGGTGTTAATTCATTTCTACGATCACGGTTTGATCTTTGCAATCTGTATTTGTAATTTCTCTTCTCCCAATTTATACTAAAAATAATAATAATAATAATTAAAAGATTACCTATTCTAAATTGTTTATCTTCAACTTTCTAATTTTATTGTCAACATAAAAAAATTCTAATGATATTTTGTATAGTCTAATAACTAAATAAATCAATAATATATATATATATAATACGAAAATTGGGTTGTATAGTCTAATTTCACAAAATAATTGTAGATTTAAATAAATACTTTTTAAAGTTTTTCTATTCCTAAAAAATAATGATTTAAACTATATTAAAGGAAAAAAGTGTTTTTGACATAGATATTTTAAAAATGGTTAAGTTTTATTGGTGGTGACCGGTACCGTCAATTTTTGCTTTTTTTTTTTTTTTTTTTTGTACTTCTTTATTATTTTGTTCGTATTCTCATTGGAGGCGATGGCAGCGCAATGTTGGTGGTAGCTACAGGCGTCCCCTTTGGCGCAGACGGGGGAAGGTCTGGCTTCCTTGCAAATTCATGTGGCCACTAAGCATTCGTTTTTAATTACATTTCTAATAATTTAAAATAATTATTCATTTTTAATTTTTCAAAATAATTTAACCACTCATTTTGAAGAAAAGATTTGAGCAATAACAGTTGTACACTAATGCTATTGGATTATTTTATTATATTTTATCATAGAATATAGAGTTTCACCTCAAAATTAATTAGTCATGAGGAAAGTAATTCAGATACTTTATAAATGTGGGAAAGACTCCTCACATTTTCAATGTGGGACAATTTCCACATGGTGAATATCTCCAACATGCCCATTATTTTTTTTACCGTTTTTTATCATATATACATAAATATTATAAAAATTTGTAATTAATGTTTTAAAATAAAGTTTTATTATATGAATTTATTGTATTTTAATAGTTAAATTTTAAGTTTTTTTAGCATATTAAGACCGTTTTTTTAATTCCTATAACTTTAAATGGATAAAGTTTTTAATTATAACACTTTTTATGTAAGGACACATTTAAGTTTTTTTTATTTTAATTTTAAGTTAAATTTATAACTTCATATTGATCATAGATTTTATTTATATAGTGAGCTATTATTAAATTCATTTTGGATTCGAGTTAGTTTCAAATTTATTATGTACATCAATTTATATGAATTAAAACGTTTGAAGGTAAATAAACTTTGGATCAAAACAATAGTTTAACATCATGAATTTTCCATTTGTTTTTTTAATCTAAAAAGACCCAACCCACATGCACCCAAAGGTTAAACAAAACACATTTTCATCCAAATAGGACAAAATAAACATAACATTAACAAGAAGTTTCTTACAAAGCTTCCATGACGCGTACTAAAGCAGACTTCCCTTCACACTATATATACACAAAATCTTCAACTCCAAATCCTCACATCCAATACACATATTCTCTCATTCTTCTCTTCAAATACATATATTCCATCTCTGCTCAAATGGCACAGCCCCATTTGAACGGCGCCTTCTATGGCCCCGCGGTCCCGCCTCCCGCAAAGGCCTACCACCGCCCGGGCCGCGTCAGGGGCTGTGCAAGCTGCCTTCTCAGCACCCTTCTAAAGCTCATCATAGGCATAGTGGTTGTCATTGGTGTGGCCGTGTTGGTTATATGGCTCGTGTTCCGCCCCAACAAGCTGAGGTTCGACGTGACCGGGGCCGAACTCACCCGGTTCAACCTAACCGGAAACCAGCTCCATTACAACCTGGTTTTAAACCTCACCATCAGAAACCCCAACAACCGAGTCGGAGTTTACTACGATACGATCGAAGCATCCCCATTCTACAAAGAACGCAGGCTCCACACCCAGTGGCTGCCGCCCTTCTTCCAAGGCCACAAAACCACCACCGTCCTCAGCCCACGATTCGACGGCCAGCAGCTGCTCCTCCTCGCCGGCGACGAGCTTGCTGAATTCAACTCCCAGAAACTCGCCGGCGCGTTCGACATCGACGTCAAGCTCCGGCCACGGTTGAGGTTGAAACTGGGCGCCGTTAAGATTGGCAAATTCAGGCCGAAGATTCATTGCGGATTGAAGGTTCCATTCAAATCCAATGTCAACTCTTTTGCTTTCTTTCAGACCACTCGCTGTGATTTCCATTTCTGACTCAGTCAACTCTTTGCGTGTTTTTTTTACTCAGTCAACTCTCCATTTTTTTTTCTCTCTCCTTTTTATTGATTTACATATTCATTCATTTGTTGCTGCTTTATTTTTTTAAATACTGTAGCTGTTCTTTATAATGCTTTCGCATGAATAATATTTTACTTTCGTATATTCTTTTAATCATTTTTTTTATCAAGAGTTATTGGTGTACTTAGTTATTTTTTGTTTCTTTTATGTAGGGTTTGCTGGTCCCCCTTCTTCCACTATGTATTAAAAAAAATCATTTTTTTTTATTTGTTCTTAAATTTTAAATACATAATAATCTACCCAAAATGAGCTTAGGGATAAATGACAAATGACATGTATTCCTCGACCGAAAGTTTTGTTGAGTTAGTGGAGCCCAAACAATAAAATGCCAATTTGT
Source organism: Sicyos edulis (assembly GCA_036507275.1). Taxonomy (NCBI): domain Eukaryota; kingdom Viridiplantae; phylum Streptophyta; class Magnoliopsida; order Cucurbitales; family Cucurbitaceae; genus Sicyos; species Sicyos edulis. The sequence goes on along the minus strand of CM071847.1, from coordinate 41,987,351 downwards.
GTTTTTTTTATTAGTTATAAAAATCAAGTTTGTGTTTTTTAAATTTGAAAAGAAAATAACTGTGAGGCAGTTTGTTGGTGCAATGTGGGTGTGAGAGAGAAAATTACAAAAAAAAAAGAAGGCAGTAGTTTTTTAGTGTGTTTTTATCGAGAATTTTTTTACAGAGAAGAAAAAAAAGAGATTTGAGAGCTTTCTTTTGGGATTTCTTCTTGAGCATTTTTTCTCCATTAAAGAGTGTTGTAGAACTCTTGTAATTTCTCATCAATTTAGTGGAACCTGCAATTGGTAGCAGAGAACTGGAAGTAGTCATCATTGGGTGAACCAGTATAAATTGGTGTCAATTTCTTTCCCTAAACTTTTACGATCGTTCTTGTTGCTTATTAATTTAGATTCATTTATCTATATTTTTAAGCATATCGTTTCCAAATTGTTGATTCCGTATTTTATTTTGGAGAACGAATTGGATCTTGGAAAAGGCTTGAATATATTTTTTATCTGAGTTGCTGGAAATTTAGATTGATTATATATTGTTGGTACTATGGCCATAATTAGTCTATCAAGTTTATAGATTCAAAAATTTTAATTCTCAAATATTTGATGTGATAAAAATAAAATAGCATCCTTACAAATTATAAATAACTCATCCAAACTAAAATATGACTATTGTGGTTTTTTTTTTTTAATTTATTGATTCAACGAAGTTTGTGATGTATATTTAAATTTGTAATCTCTTAATGATTAATTAGAGAAGGTGAGGTTCCAACTCTCCACTTTAGGATTTTTGTTTGGGCTTTATAGATTTTGATATTATATTAGAAAATTTGAGGTTCGAATAATTTATATCTCTTATAAATATTTGTTGAACTCTCCATTTTTTAATATATGCAAATTGTGAGATCCTAACCAGATTCAAAGATATCTTACTACTTTTTATTCCAGGACAATTTTTTGTTTTATGAAAGTTTATGGGCTTGATTTTTTATATTCATTATCAATTAAAATTTAAGGGTGAAATTCTTCACCTAGAAAAACAGAGGGTTTAATTTTCTTAATGAAAAGACAAGGTTTCATTTAATAACTGCTTTTTATCTAAAAACAAACAAAAAGAAAGTTTTGAAAACTACTTTTTTTTTTAGTTTCCAAAATATTGTATGATTTTTTAAAACATGCGTGTTTAATAGATAGTAAAATAAGGAAATTTATACATTGAAATTGTATTATTAGCTTTAACTTCAAAATATAAATGGTTTGCGTTATCACATGGATCATTAGGTGTACAACAATGCCGCTTGAACTATTACTCTATTGGCACATAACTAACGCTTTTTATTTGACATTAATCATTCTCTTTCATGTTATAATAATTACAATTCAAACGTCGTCTATCATATTCTCTACATCTTAAACATTGTTTATCATACTATTAAAAAAATATTATTTATCATAATCGAAGTTATAAATAACTTTATCACAAATATAATTTATAATGAGGAAATTTGTAATAGGTTAAAATATCATTTTGATCCTTCAACTATTATTTAAGTTCTATTTTGGTTCCTACACTTTCAAAAGTGTAATTTAATCTCTCAACTTCGCAAAAAGTTTTAAAATAATCCTTGGGTTAAAAAAAATAACTATAGGTTAAATATTTGATGAGTTGGCAAAAAAATAATAATAATAAACATTAAAATGATTTTTATCTTCTCCTTTTCCTTATCTTCTTCCTCTTTCATCTTTCACTCATTTTTTCCTTCCATTTCAAAATCAACTGGACAACTCCAATAGTCATCGAAGTGTCATTGCACATCAAAACTAAGTGTCAACAACGTTGTATGATAATTAAAGGGATAAAATTAAAGTACTCCAAGCAAATATTACATAACCTCAATAAAGGCCAAACAATAAGAAGAAAAAAAACCCATACAAACAGAGGATGTTTGATTGGAGTGGGTTATGTAAAAGTTGGGTTTACAACAATGAGAGTCGATAATATTAGTGGGCAATCCAACAAATTTTGTTTCACGTTTTTCTTGTGCAATGGAGGCCCGATTGTTGTCTCCACCCTTGTCTACTCACATGCACAAAAAGAAAAAAAAAAGGGGGAAAACATGACCCAAGGCCTAAGTACAAAAGAAAGTGAATTAATCGCTAAATTTACTCTAACCCATTAGCTTAATCTTTTAAGTTGATGGGTGGTTTAACATAATTCAAGACAACCTGTTGGTGTTTAATTGAGAAAGTCGACAATCTCTCGAAAATGACTTTTCCATTATTAACAGCTAAAACGCTGAATGTATTAGAAAATTTTGCATAACCCACCCCAATCAAACATCCTTGGTTTTTTATGGGTTTTTTTTCTTCTTACTATTTGGCCTTTATAGGAGTTATGTAATATTTGCTTGGAGTAATTTTTATCATTTTAATTATCATACAACACTTAGTTTTGACGTGCAATGACACTTCGATGACTATTGGAGTCGTCCGATTGATTTTGAAATGGAAGGAAAAAATGAGTGAAAGATGGAAGAGGAAGAAGATGATGAAAAAGAAGAAGATAAAAGTCATTTTGATTTTTTTGTAGGCTAAATTATAAGAAATGCCCCTAAACTTTAAAGATTATGTCGTGAAGTTTAAAAAGTATCAATAATACCCCTCGCCTTTCAATTATGAATAAACATGCCCGTGGTGTTAAAACGTGAAACGGAAATGTGACTTGGGCAAAAAAAAGAGAGAAAAATACATGACATGCTGAGGTGGCAATGACGTGGTTTTTCTTTTTCTCCTTTTTTTTTTTTTGAAAAATACAATTACTAGTGTTAAAAACCATTTCACCCCTAAAAATTGTGAGTTTGTTACTAAAGTTCAATTCCAAAGAATTTTTTTAACAATACTTGGGAGCTGATTCTCTCTCTCTTTCTCTGTTTTTGTTATGGCATTTTCATATCCATTTGGCTAATTTGTTCATCATTTTACACAATTAAGAACCGGGTTTCTAGATTGAAATGGTTTTGAAGATTAATTTTGCAAAAAATCAATCTTTTAAGCAACCCAATTGCCATTGTTGTAACTTTATCAAAAAGATTAATTTTGATAAAGTTATAACAACAGGGGTATTTTTTTTATCATTATTGAAAGGTGAGGGGCATTGTTGAAACTTTTCAAACATTGGGGGTACTTTTTAAGACCATCCTTAAAGTATAGGGGCATTTATCATAATTTAGCCTTTTTTTTATTAAGTACTATTTTTAAACTTTTTACAAAGTTGAGTGACAAAAATTTAATTTTTGAAAGGGTGAGGACCAAAATGGAACTTAGGTGATAGTTGAGAGATCAAAATGGTATTTTAACTTTTGTAAAATTAGTCAAATCTCATAAATAATTATAAATATTGTCATTTTAAAAAATTAGTAATTATAGTCATTGGTATTAATAACAAATTCTTATAGTATTGTTTTACTAATACATAATATTGTAACGAGTATTTATAATATAATATTAATGACTATAGATATAAATATTTTAAATTTGACCTCCAATGAGTTCATCCATTATAATTTTTATTTATAATAACATATCATTTGTAATATTATAATTGGTGGCCAACAAAAGTGTAGCTTTACTAGCATCTTATATAACTTAATAAGCATAGCTTTGCCATAATACGACGCGAAATAAACTAGACGTGTCTAGCCTTTCGAAACACACATTTTGGACATAAGCCTTAAGAAAGCCTAAACCATTCTAGAGCTCTAAAAGTAGTAAGATATTTTTTCAATGTATATTTTTGGAAAAAGCTAGGTAAATGTCGAACATATTATGAAAATATCTAATTTATTTTGGACTTCAAATTAATGTATAAATTATCTTTTGACAATTATACCCTCATCCATATACGGTTTTTTTTAGAAAGAAAACTAATTAAATGCGATTTTTATAACTAACTATGCATAATTATGGGTTAGTTTAATATGTTTGTTCCATACTTCGTGTTTGTGGTTTATTCCTTCAGTCTCGACCCTTTTCGTTTTTTGTTTTAAAGAAAACTAATGAAATGTGTATTGTGTGATTTCAAGCCGTCAATATATACATCACATTGGCCCATTGTACATCTGTGTATTCGTTTGAGTTATAATCTTGATCGGTAGAAGCGGAATAGACTAACAATGTTAGAGTTATGATCGAATTCGAGTCATGTAATGATAAGCTATATAAGTCGAGATATTGTGGATCCGTAAACAATATCAATATGTAGTATCTTATCATTTTAATTTACATTCCAATCACCACCGGGATGAAATATCTCAGCCAACCAACTAGATTTGCACAGGATGGGGGATGAATGAGGAAGTCCTCAAATATAGATATTCTGACTTATATGTAAAGATTTATTTTGGATATACCCCTCAAATTAAGGTTGAAGGATTAATAAATGTAACATATACGCCTCAAATTAAGGTTTATATTTCTATATATATTAAAGTTGAATTTTAAAATAAATGTGGGGCAATTTCGAATTAAAAAATTATCTCACTTCCGTAAATTTTGATGTAAACAAAAATTTAAAATAAAAAATATTGTCAACATATTTGGAAAATCTAGATTTTTTTTAAGGGGTCCTTTCTTTTTTGGGAAATTATAGTAACTATACTACATCCGAAAAGTATTTGTAAATATAGGCGCCCAAATTTTTTTTTGCAAAGTTAATTTTTTTTATTAAAATTCGTAATTATTAATTTTTCATTAATACCACTTTGCCCTTTTGCACATTTAATACTAAATTTTTGAATTAAAACACCCATTTAAACATATTTTTCATTCTTTTAAAACATACCATATTTAATTGTCAACTCTTTTAATGCAAAAGATTTTAATTCATTTTCTCATTTATCTTCCATCTTTCTTCCTTTTCCTTTTCTGTTTCACTCTTCTTCCTCCATTCTCCATTCCTTCATTTTCGTTTCTTCAGCTCTATTCATTCTCTCTTTTCACATTCCGCCCACCATTTAAAATGTAAATTTTCTTCGACCACAAAGTTCTGATCGGATGGTATAATCATACGAGTTAAGTCATCTTCTCTCAATAATCTCCGTTTTTCACAGTATTTGTATCACGTTTTTGTTACTTATCCATCACCATTAACATGTTATCTGCTCATTCTCGTGATAGTCGTGATTCGATATGTCTCGAGTTGTTTAGTATGATATGTTTTATTTCTATTTATGTCAATTTTGTACATTTAATTCATTTATATTCCAATCTTTAGAATGTCAAAAATCATGTTTAGAAAATGTAATAAAATCATATGTAGAACAGTAGTATCTTCGTACTTTCCAATTCATATTGTGGTATAATTGACTGTATATACATCTACAAAACTGTATACTTGAGTATATACCGTATATTCACACGTCCTCGATTTCTATATAGTTAAAGAAATTGTATAATTGACTATATACCGTATGTTCATACTATATTTTTAGGTTAGTTATATTGTACATCTTTTCCTTATAGGTTCATTAATCATTCCATTTGAAATTGCACATACTGTTATTTACAATGTCAATATTTATGTTTAGAAATGTATTTAAATCATATGTAGAACAGTATTATCTACATACTAAAATGTTCAAGTCCTGTATACTTGAGTATTATCTACTGTAGTTTTCCATGTACCGTACGTTATATTATTGTATAAACTATACAAAATTCTATATGTTTCATTATTTCATTATACATATTGTATAAGTTACACAATACATTTATGGTTTATTATTCTTTTTTATTCATGTATAATACATTTTTCGTACTCATATTACTATTCGTTAAATTTTCATTCCGCAATACGGTATTGTTTATACATGTATATTATACGACTTATAATATAGAGCAATATTATTTGGACATTTTTGTAATACTATACAACTTTTCTTTATAGGTTCAACAAGCATTCCAATATGTATTGCACATAATGGTCAGTAGGATAAAAATGAGATGTACCATAATCATGAAGTAGCTGAAGAGCGTCGCATAAATATTGAGGAACGCATTCACTCAATGATGATTTTACATTACAGTCTTTTTTTTTATGTCTAATGCTTTCAATTTCAATTTTGTAACCCATGAGACCTTTTTTATTTACTATTGATCTCACTTTGAATAGTAATTTTGTGTGAAGTTGTTCCAACAGTACGAATCTCTATCAATTCACAAATATTACATATGTTATTTCTCAATGTTTTACTATACGATATTGTACATTCAAAATTACTTGTTCGCTGTCGCAAACATATTAAATCACACTACAAGTATCCATATCAGCAAATTAAACACTTTAAAAAAAACACAAAGTTTTAAAAATACGGTATGATACATGATATATTATGGTTGTACCGTATATACTAAGTTGTTTCAATACTGTGTGGTTATCAAACGTGTTCTAGTTTCAATCAACGAAATTGAACGTTCAAATTACTCATACGGTTTATTTATAAATAAACTTACTAGAATCAAATAACATGTACATTACGAACTATACTGTATGTAAATCACAACACAGTACATCTAACAATGGATTGTCGCCACTCTCGTCCTACAATTAATGCATCATAAATTGGCCATTTCTTGTTTTGAATGTGAGACGAATTTCCTTTTTTAAAATTTTACTCCCCAAATGAAAAATCAATAATTTGATCGTTATTTTTTAAATTTATAAGGTATTAAAAAAGGAAGATGAAACGTCTCTAATAAATGTGATTTCGAATGATATATTTTTCTACAATTAATGCCCATAAATTTGCGATTTGTGGTTTTGGAATGTGAAATAGTTTTCCTTTTTTGAAATTTTTCTTCCAAAATTAAAAAACAACTAATATGAGGTATGATTGTAATTCATTATTTTCGGATTTTATAATGTATTAAAACAAAATCTACTTTTACTAATATTTTTGTAGATATATATATTTGCAAATACTTTTCAAATAGGGTCTATTTATGAAAAAAAAACCCTTCTTTTTTTGAAGTCTAAGGGGTCCTTTCTTATCTAAAAACTGAACCTTCTAAAAAGTAATTATACTCGGCTTTAATATTTATACTACTAAAAAGTTGAAACAAATTTGGTTCTATTAAAAAGATAAAGTCATAACGCGATGTATTTATTTTGAGAATCCTTTTTTTTTCTTTTTTCAAATTTCAACCTAAAGCAGTTCCACTCAACCATAATTTTATTTTTGCCTACAAATTTAATATAAAAATGTTGAGTATAGCAAACGTGAGTGTAAAGATTAAACCTAATATTATATAGGAAGAATATATGTCTTAATCAAGTATACTCGTCACTTTTTTATGTTATCTTTCAAAATTATATATTCATTGATAATTTTTTTGTAGTTTAGCAGCAATTTAGAATAAAAAGATTCAAATTCATTATCTTTTTAAGTTATAAATATATATGTCATTGAATTATAATTTATTGGCTTATTAATAATATCTTGAGAACATTTTTATATATAGTCAAAAAATTTATAATAAAATAGATAACATTTCGCTACCTATTCTTTCACTTTTGGGACAGTGAAAAAATCAAATTATTCGATACGTAAAAAAGCAACATTTAATGACTGCCTTTTTCATACACAATTGACTAGGAATGTTCATATTTTATCCGAAAACCGAACCGATCGACAAAAACCGACCGAATCAAGGTCGGTCGGTTTTTTGATAAGGTCGGTCGGAGTCGGTTAAATTAAATAATTAACCGACGGTCGGTCCGTCGGAGAATTTTCTAAAAAAATTAAGTTATAAGAGTAAATCTATAGATTCTAAATGGAAAATATTTAGATTTTTTTTAAAAAAATCTTAACCGACCGACCGACCGACCGTCGGTCGGAATTCTTGATTCAAAATTTTTTTCGGTTTTTATTATTATAAAATCGATATGTCGTTTATCAATGTCAGTTTTCTCCAAAAAAACGACCCCGACCGACCGACGGACACCCCTACAATTGATAATACAACAAAAAAAACCATCATAAAGACAACTGCCCTCAGGCAAACCACAACTCTTAATCATACATTAAAGTGATATTAAAGTTAATATGACAAATCTCCATCCAAAAGGCATAATATAGTTAAATGACACAAACCACTCAAACTTTTGTACCATATTACAATTTTTTAATTCAGAAAAATTGGGAAATGGAGAAAGTAAATTTTTTTTTTTAGTACAAGTTGAAAGAATGAAGATTACAAATATCGAATCCATAACCGTCGAATCCATAACCGTAGAATAAAAATGGATTAACACCAAATCAGATAACCAATCACATCACTGATAAGTTTGATATTTGATAAGTTTTGGCAAACTTAAAGATCAATAGCATTAGGAAAGGACAAGTGGTTGATGTATACAAAGCATGGGTTGAAGAGATTGATATAAATAAAGGAAAATAAAAGTGCATTATTATAGGTAAAGCTTAGTTAATGGGAAGTTTCTTTTTTGAAGTTTCTCCTTTTTCTTTTTTATATTCTTTTAATCTAGAAAATAGGAAAAAGACACATACTTAGCGAAGAAATTGGTCACCACTCATTTCCCATGTGGACGTTGAACCCCACATTATTATTGATTTGGAAGTGAAGCTTCTATTTTACATTTCATTTGAATAAGTGGACTCCTTAGAATCGCTTAAAGTATTATATATATTCATATATATATAAGTTAAATAGTAACTTTTCTTAAAGTAATAGTGGAAACTAACATTAATATATTTTTCATAGAGTTGTGATAAAGAAAATTTACATGTCATAATATGATTCTGATTTAGTGACTATAAATTTATAATCATTATATGTAGCTTTTTTAGATGGACTTATTGTTTCAAAATATTTATATTCTTAACTTTTCTTTTGAGAATTACTCTTAGTATATAAATAATATTTAGAATGCAAGATTAAAAAAATGGCAAAACCTCATTCATTAAAAAATAACTAAGGCTAGTGTCGCATTAACTTTTTGTTTACTATAATAGTTTCGGCCAAATAATATTATTTGAGATTAATAACAATATTTGAAAGTTGAAGAATTCGAACCTATAATATTCTTGTTACTAGATCGTACTTAAATAAATTTTGTAAGACCAAAAGCAAAAGTCATACAATATGGAGTACTGTTTGCGAAATCGTGAACACACAATAATTAAAATAATAAGAAAATGAAAATGATGTCGTGGTAGCTTGGATTTCGCTAAAGCGAAATCTCTACTCAGATTAAGCGAAATGTGTGTGATTTCCCAAAGATGTGCAAGTATACACAGTTTTATTGTAGCAAGTTTTAAAGTAAGTAAAAGTCATCTCCACATGGATTAGTGATTAACGACATGCTTAAGAGAAAATTAGAGAGTTATGGCAACACAGGAAATATTGTTGTGATGAAAATAAAACTAAGTTGCTGAAATAATTAGTTTGCTAAAGCGACAAAAATGAGAATCTCAATTGACAAAATACTTAAGATGCAACGAATGATAAACTAACTTTAATCAAATTAAAGACATCGAAAGGAGGTTAAGACTTTTCGAAGAGTTTCGCTAAAGCAAAATAGCATTAGGCTAAGAAATATTTTCTCAAGCTGTCTAAGTTGGCTCTCTCGAGCTCCTAGTTTGGTTCTCTCGAACTCAAACAACAAATAAACCAAGCGATCAGCACTAGGCGAACCTTATCTCTAAGTGTTCTTTTCAAATGGAAGTAAACTTAGCAAAACCTAATATTATGACATGCAAGGTTGCTCTATTCCCTTTCTCTCGAAAGCGAGATAAAGTTCATACAAATAGTTAGCTAGACAAAAGGCATTTCAACACAACATGCATAAATAGTTGACATTTTGCTCCCACTTTGCTTAAGCGAAATACTCATACTTAGCCTATTTCCTTCCGACTAAAAACTTAGCTACACATGATGATAAATAGATGCAACGCAAAGTAAAAAAAGAAAATTTCATCTTCAATTAAATAAGGAAATAACAATGATGCTTACAAAACAAAGCTAAAGCGAAAATACTAAAATGAAAGTAAAGAGAAGCAAAGTTAAGAAAAAGCCTGATCGGAATCACTCAAATAGAGTCTCTAAATCCAGCTTCAGCTCTATTCTGCAACGTTGGCTAACTACTTCGCTAGAGCCAACTAGCTAAACAAGTGGAAATGGAAAACAACTTAAACAACTAAGCTAACTATAAAAATGACAATGATTTTGGTCTGAAGAAAACTTGACGATGATCTCTCCAACAAAATGGATGATGCCTTTCACAATGACAAAAGGTTACTATTTATATTGCTTCAGACAAAGCTCTACTCCACGATCTCATGCGCATGTCCTTTGCTCCACGATCTCACGTGCAACGGTTGAGATTGAAAGGCTTTTCTCAGATTTTTGACACGTCTTCCACTTTAGCTATTTTTCTCAGAACCCATCTACTGGATTTCAGTTCGCTTAAGCGAAACTTTTAGCAACTGCACTTAGCTCTGTAAAATTGTTCTCGCTGGATTTGTGTTCACTTAAGCCAAATTTTTAGCAACTACACTTAGCTCCAAAAAGCTTTTAGCACTTCTGCATTTCGCTCCCTTGGTATGTTAGAGCAAAAACAAAATATCAGGTTTATAGAGATGGAACTTAAAGATTTATACATTCATGTACTTTTGCTAAAGCAAACTTCTAAAATGTTATCCTAAACAGAAAACTATAAGATTTTGTAATTCGCTCAAATAATTAAGCTAAGCGAACAGACTTAGCAAATTCTTGCTATGATGAAGCGAAAGTTTTAGCGAATAGCTATTAAACTTAGCCCTTAACTCTCAATTCTTGAGAGTTATGAAGTACTTAGGGAGTACGTGTAGTTTTGATTGTTTATGAAAGACCAATAGCAATATCATAAATTTTGAAAGAATATGGAGAACTTTTTTTATACAAATGACAAAAATTAGGGGTACAAATAATTTAGTCCAAAATTGATAAATACCTCATAATTCTTTTCTCTCTAGAATCTTGTACCATTTTATAGTGGCTGCAGTTTACTGTATACTAGAATATGGAATCTGATCCTCTTCAAGCTATCAACATAATTTATTCTTAAGTTTTTATGAATGGTTGCATTTTCCATTGTTGAGTATATTATTGGAGTTTTCCCCTTTGGCCTTTTTCTGTTATTATAGGAGATAAATTTTGTTGGGTAGGTTAGTCCAAAATGACAGTTATTTATTTAATGAAGATGATCTATTTTATTTTAAAAGTTTATTTCCTCCAATTGAATGCCTAATTTTAATAAAGGTAAAAATGAATCAATTTGTTTGGTTTTTTTTTTTTGATACAAGATGTAAGGAAAAGTGGATTCAAACCTGTAATCTTATGATTACTAAATTATACAAGATATGGATAGAGCAGTGCTTTGTTGGCGAATAAATTTGTTTGTTAGTCTGAGTGTTTTTACTTAAATTAACGGAAGTAAGGCCAATGTTGAGGTTGAAAGTTTTGGTAAACCTTTCAGGTTTTGGGAAGTAATTTTTAAGTTTAAATTGGGTATATTTCAACTATAAATTTTCAAATTTAACCTAAAATTAAACTTTAAATTATCATCAAAACAGAGCCGCATCTTATATAATTAGTAATCATAAAATATAAGTTTGAATTCTCTCCAATCTTATAGAATGAAAAAGAAATAGCTAATTTTGGTTGAAAAAAGTATTCTCGTATACATTTAATGAATTATAAAACCTATGTATAATACCAAATGGACAGGATTTCATAGAAAGACAATGTTAGAAAAAAAACATTTATTAACACCACCGTCACATGTTTATTGTTTGATGGTAATTTAGTTCAACGCCATAATTATAAATTTGATGTTGAAATCGGTATTTGTCTCTCCTATTATTTTAGAAGAGTAGTGTTCTCTATAAGATTTGTTGGTGGTCCTCCCTCCAATTTGTACTAAAAAATGTTTATTAAAATTTATGATTTTTGGAAAAATATCTGATGACTTTAATTCAAATAAAACTGAGAATATTTCATGAATAATTCAAAAAAAAATCTCAATATCAAAATTTTAATAAAAAAATATAAATACGACAAAAAAAAACTGATGTAATCAATTTAAATTGACACTTCAATAAAGCCACAAAAATTAATGATTTTAATAAAGTAAAACTAGATTGAAAACAATTGAGTGGAATGAACATTATTGAAAGCTGAAATACTTAAAAAAATTTACGATAATTAAAATATGAGTTAAAACTTAATAGAAGTGTAATAGAAGTGTTTATTTGTTGAAATGAGTAGATTAATTAGTATAGATTAGGGATATCTATTTTCCACGTAGGGATCCGCCTCTAACGAGGCGGGGAATTCCCAGTTAGGTGGAGAATAGGGTCGGGGAAAAAATTCTCCATCAGTTAAACGGGACGGAGAATGTATTCCTCATCTCGTTTCTTCAATCCCTGCCCTATTTACTTTTTTTTAATCTTTTTTATTTTATCTCTTTAATTTTTAAATAAAAATATATTTGAACGTGAAATTACCTATTCATCTGAATATTTTTCTTTAATAATTAACATTATAAGTTCAAACTTATTGATATTTTTTAAGAAAAATCTAATTATTTGAAATTATTGTTCCAAAAATATGTAAAAAAAAAATGGAAAAAGAAAAAAATAAAAATTTGAAAAAATCTTTGTTAGGAATCTGATCGATGCCGGTTCCCCACACGGGAAATTCCCGCCTCGATCTCCAAAAAAAACGAATATTTTTGTAAGCATGGTAATAGATTTTGGTGGTGGGAAGGGGAAAGCCATTCTTCGGTCCCGCCCCATGAACACCTCAGATTGAACAATATTTAGAAATTATAACATTTATATAATATGAATTTTAATTTGTTGAAATTGAAAATTTACCGTGAAAATTAATACAACTTAATAACTTCAGAAGTAAAATTTTATATTTTGTTCTTTGTTTTTTTAGGTTTGAATATTCTATTATTGGATAGTCCTTCTTTTAACTCTTAACATAAATATTATTTGGTTCAAATTTAGGTTTTTCAGTTGAACAGTTACCCAAATGATCCATCTTTAAAATGATAATGGATGCATATATATCAAACGAACTTTTTTTTTTTTTTTTGAGATAATATATCAAATGAACTTTAAGTTTGATTGAGCTTGCAAATTTTAAAGTGTAACGTTTTATTTTGTTCAAATGATCAGTGGCACAATTGATTATCTTATATGTTGTTAATCTATTTTAACTCCACGGTTAGGAGTATCTAATAAAAAGAAACATTTATTTCAAATACTTTTTTAGAGAGTTGAAATTTGGGTTCATGCACTGAATTGCAAATGGAGAAAAGTAAATGAAGTGTGACTTATGCAAGTTATGTATTTTTAGTTTCAAAGCTTTATAATTAGCTTTTTCTTAGTTCTTCAATTTCAACAACAACCAACTATTCATCTTGTTTGCTAGCATAAAAGCTCTTGAAATTGAATAAAAAAACAAAAATGAAGATGAGAAAAAGAAATTACCCACAAGTGTAAATGCAAAAATAATTAAGGTAATTGACCAAAATGAACATCAAATTAGACAATAACCATTAAACACGATTATTAAAATTTAAACACATTTATTTTCCGCTAATCCATTTAGCGAAAATTATACCCTATTTTGTTTTTTCCAACACCCCATGTGCCCTTCGTATACACCTACCAATAAAATCAAAAAAGAAAATACAACCGTCAACTAACGGCGTTAAACACTAACGTCGCATCTCTGAACCACCTGGTACTTAACGTTATACTGAAACCCATCGCCGGCGGGAGCCGGAAAGCCGCCGAAGTTAATCGCCGCCGGGCAGTCGACGTGGAGATGGTAGCGGCCGGAGATGAAGTTGCCGACCTTCCAGCGGACGCGGCCTTCGAGTTTAACCGTGAGGAGGAGGGCGCCGGCGGAGTGGTCCTGGTTGAGGGCGGAGCTGATGAAGGGGGCGACGGGGACGTCGGTGCCGGAGACGAAAGGGGACCAGACGTTGACGTCCTTGTGGCCTTGGTAGAAGCCAGGGATGATGGTGCGGAGGGTGATCTGCTGGTTGCGGTAGACGGCGTAGGCGCGGAGGTCGTCGTAGTAGATTCCGATGCGGCGGTTGGGGTTGTGGGAGGAGACGGTGAGGAGGAAGTTGGAGGTAAGGAAGCTGGGGAGGGTGGCGTTGAAGGCGTAGACGGTGACGTCTTGGAGGACGAAGGTGGGTTTCGTGGGGCGGAGGACGGCCCAGATGATCAGGATCGTGAAGAGGACGACGACGATCAGGATTCCGGCGGCGGCGCAGATTCGTTTTATGAGGTTCTGGCGTTGGTTCTTGCAGTGCTTCTCGCAGTCGTAGGCCATGGCGGCGGCGGCGGAGGATCGGAGACGATGGAGGAGGAAAGTGGTTTAGGGAACGGCGATTTGTGTGTGAACTGACAGATTGGTTTTAATGCTGAAGCGGAGGAATATCGTGTTGGCGTGAAGGACAATGGATGGTATTTATATTTAATCTCCACCGTTCATTTTCGGCCCACCACTTTATCATTCTTTTTCGAAGTGATGAAAGTTGTTTGTTTCATAAAATACAAAATTACAAATTTGCTGATCAAATTTTAATTTAAAAAGTTAAAATTTATATTTTGTGCTTTGAAGTAAATTAGAATTTAACCCCCTTTTTTTTAGATTAGAATTAAAATTCTTATAATTTTAAAAACAGGTATTTAGTTTTTATAATTTGTTAAATTATATGAATAAAAATCTAATTTTTAAAATTATTAAGAATAAATTTAAATTTTTTTTTATTAGATTATAAGAACTAGATTCAAGCGTTTAATATCATTTACATATATTTTTTTAAAAAAAATTTAATCTTACTAGATAAATTTCATTGTTTTATTTAAAATTTAAGTAATACTATTATTTTTTTTTAAATCCAAGTAATACGATCTTTTTACTTTTATGCCTAGTACCATAGATTTAACTAATACCTTTTAAACTAATTAACTCTATTAAATATAAAATTAATTCAATAACAAATAAGAGCAAGAGAAATCCATATGTAGACCAATAGAAAATTCAAATGAATGAATCATTAGTGTTTTTATTTTATCGAATGGGTCAGTGGCGTAATGGTTTCATTGTTTGGTTGTAAACCAGTTCAACCACTAACATCACACATTCGATCCCGAGAATCGGTATTTCTCCCCCTTGCTCCGATATATACTCAAAAAAAAATTTTTAAAATTTTTGTTAAGAATCACACATAATAGTTAGACATATATCTTTTTGTCCGGAATGTTTTCTAATGATTCTATTATATATATATTTTTTTTTGAGAATTCTAATGGTTCTATTAGATAAATTAATCATATTTATTTATTTAAGAATTAACTTATAAATATAATTAATTAAAAGATTTTTTTGCTTCAAGAGCACAATGTAATTAATTAAACCTCTAATCTTTAAATCCATGATATTATAGTTTTGTTGTGTTTAATTGATATCTAAAGTATTTAGATCACTTAAACTTATATGGTATATTGATTATGATTTTTTTTTTTTTTTTGAGTACAATGATGTATTAATTTTAAGAACTATGTGGAGAGTGGATTTAGAGAATCGAACAGAAAATCAATATTTATTATATACATTTATTCATTTAACAATATTAAAAAATATACGATTTTTTTTTGTTTGTAGATAAAAAAATAAAAGTTTAGAACTCATAATTTTTTTAATTATTACATCATATATCATGTTAACAAAGCTTACTTCTTGTTGGTTTTATTAGATATATTTTTAAAAGTAACTTGTAATTTACAAAAGATTTGTCTACAAAGTTCATTTTTAGGTACCATAACTTAAAGTTTTATTTTATCAAAGATAAACTTTACATTTACCTCACGCTTGGGCATCTTTTCACCAGACAAAGAACACAAATAGTTGTACTAAAAAAAAAACACAAATAGTTCAGATAATTTTTATTTAATTTAGTGAAAAAAAAAACTACCGAAAGTGGACAGTGATTTCTATATGCAGCCAGCAAATTTAAGCAGTAAAATAAAATATATTTAAAAAGGACCAAAAGAGAGAAAAAGCAAGAATATTGTAACCAAAATAGATTTTATACCTACTTTTTTATTATAAAAAGAAATTCTCTACCTTTTTTTTTTTTTGAAATGAAAAGAAATTCTCTACCAAACTTTCACATTTTTGTCTTCATATCCTAAATACAATTTATGCAGTCTTTATCATTGAGATTTATTTTGATATATTAATTAATGATCTTTCATTGTCCCAACTTAATACTAAATCAAAACTTACTTAAAGAAGAAATTCATCTAGTTCAATATAATAATAAACACAAAAACACATATGGGTTAACATAAATTTCTTCTAGAAGCGAACAAATACACTTTTTTCTTTTTGTAGTAAAGTTCAAATTAGGGAATTTAACATTGAGAATTAAAATAAATATACAAACATTAACTAGTGAAATGGAGATGAAATGAAATATATACCGAAAGATGGAAATGATATTCTTATTTATAAATGAGAAATATTTAAGTTATGTCTGGATATGACTTAGAAAATAATGTCCAACTAAGTAGTTTAATATGGGTCACATTTTATTTTAATTTAAATACAAAGTATAATAATAAAAAAAAAGATGTGGTTCATATTAGGCGACACAAGTGGACATTATTTTTTAGGTTATGTCTGGAATATCTAAATATTTATTTTTATAAAATGAATTAATTTTTTTAAAAAAAAAATCAAACTTATAACTTCATGATTACTAAGTTATACAAAATGAAATTCTGTTTTTGTTGACATAAATTGAAGATGACTAAACATTTACTGAAAATGCATTAATACAATCTCGGATCCATAACCCGATCCGAAAAAACGCGAAATGCTCACTTTTTTAAAAAAACAAATCATCACATGGTTGATATAATATAATGAGAATTACAACTAATTTTTAGAACTTAGAATTACAACTAATTAATTACTCGGGAATCAACTATATGGATTTAAACGTGGTGCTGCCCGTTTTTTCCGGTCAACAAAGGATGCCTTCCAAAAAAGGTTAAAATTATTCTCTTTTTGTTTCTTCTTATTATTGTTTTTAATGATGACAGTAATGAAAAAATCTATCTAGGTCGGTAGAAATTATAATTTACGTCATCCATTATTAAGAAAATTTATTCATTTAGTTTTCTTTTTTTATAAGAAAACAAAAATAGATTGTTTCTTCAATTTTAGTGGTTGCATTTAACTTTATAATTTAAACACTTTTAATTGTTCTAAACTAGTTTTGATTATAACAATTTTGCGTTTATATTTTGAATAAAAGAAACATTAACGAGAGTTATAATTCTCGGATTCAATATATATGTAATTATCAAAAAATTATGAATTGGGTTGGTTTATGTTAATTTTAGTAAAATAATATTTTATCTTTCTTAGTTATTTATTCATTTTAAAATTAGATTAAATATTATTTTATATTTTTTCCTAATTATAATCTTATCCTTTTATGATTAAGTCATCTTTTCTACTAAACATTATATTTTTCTTTTATAATTAGGTACTCTATTTAAACATATTGTTAGATTCATTGAAAAATTTAGAGAATTTGAATTTTCATCTTTTAAAATTTTCAACTTCAATTATGATAGAATTCGAAAAAATAGAACAAAAAGTACATAAAATGCAGACGACAACATTAAATAAAATAAAAATAATTAGATTTTAGTATGCTTTCAAAAATTAAAAATTAATATTTATAATTTAAAAAATGTTAGAATTTAATCCTTATAATTTTAAAAATTAGAATTTAATATTTGATAAAACCTAAAACATAATTATTGTGGTTCATAATCGAGTCGAATTAAATATATGAAAGTTCAATATCCATACATAAATGGTGTAACTTTTTTTTTGTGCAAACGATCACTTAACTAACTATTTTACCATTGGCACATGAAAATTAATTTTCAAATATTTAATCCATAAACAATTTCAAAAAAAAAAATTACTTCTTAAATTTTATTAAATCATAATAATTCAATTCGAACTTTTTCCCCCAAATTATATAGATTAAAATTTTAATTTTTAAAAATTAAAAAAATTAAACTCTTAACTCCCAATGGAATTTATAAGCAAGAGAAATTTGGGGCAAGCTGGGTAGAAAATATCTGTTGTTATCTAGCCTAATTTTTTTTTTTAATTATTTTATTCAGTTATTTAAAAAAAAAAAGTATTGATGTAATAAATAGATGCCACGTAGCTGGATAGCAACAAATATTTGCTGCCGAACTAGCACCTAAACTTCTCTCACGAACTTACCCTTCATTCAAGGTTGTTAACGCAAATGTTGTTCTAAATTTTCAAATAATAAAATAGTATTTTACGGGTGGGCAGTGATTGATGTTGAAATAGTCAAAAGCGACGTGGCGAGGTGGGGACCACTACACGTACACGTCATCAATCCCCTCGTTTCAAATTCACCGTACAAAATGCAATGCCACCGACGCCATAGTGTCGGCGGCCACTTAATACGACACCGGTTTTTGTTTTCTCACGTCCTTTCCTTTTTGTTCTTTTCTTATTTATTATATTCCACTTTTTGTAAAATCAAAACTACAATTCTCTCTTTATCTTTTATAAATGTTGCAAATAATAGGTTAAACGGTTTTGAAATGAAATATCATTTTCGTCATTTGATAGTTATTTTATAATGTAACGAAAAAAAGACTTAAATCATGTTAAAATGATATTTTTATTATGGTATTTTAAAAAAAATTAATCTCCATATTTTATGAATAAATTTAGTTTTATTATCAATTTTTAAATTCAAATATGAAAGATTTAAATTTATAATCTCATAGTATATGATGTTTTCATAGTCTAAAATAATATAGAAGGTGGTGGATAATCCAATTTTACAAAATGGTTGCAGATCTAAGTTTAATTTTAAAATATTTGTATCCATGGTCAAATATACAATATGATTAATACTCATTATATTGTATAATTTATGATATTAATATAGTATATATATTATTAATACAATATTATATGTTATTAGTACATTATTATGTACTAATAATACCATATAATGAGTAGTAAAGTATTTTTTGAACCATTCTAAAAAAAAAGTTTTTGAACAAATATCAAATGAAAACATGGGTAGGCATAAATACCTTTGAATTAGAAAAGCAGTTTGTTTGTCTCGGAATGAGATAAGGAGGAATATATATATATTACAAATTTTATGATTATGTCTATTTCACATTCTAGGATCTAAGAATAAAATAAAGTGTAGCTATTAAGATTTAAAACTTGCCTCTATTTTATTACTATGGTAGTTGATGTAATTTAATCTATTCAATTTTACTACTTTAAACCTTTAGGTTAATTAACAATTTTACATAGTATTCTCCATTATAACCTTGATTAATTTTAAGTCGACAATTTCTGATTTATTTTTAAAAAAATTAGACTGAGTAACTAAGTGAAAAAAAAATATATTAATAATTGAATTAGATTAATTTAATCGAACAATTCTTTAGCTACGCTCATCCAAGAACTTCATGAATTTTCAATTATATCATAATACAAACAAAGTTATTACGTAAATTTATAAAAAAAATTGAAATAAATAACAAATATATATTCAAAATTTTTAAATTAAAAAAAAAAACACGATAATCGAACCTAACACAACTCGAAAATTAATATATAAATTAGTTGGGTTGGACTCCTCAAACGCATAGAGTTAGACGAGGTTGGTGACTTTATCAATCGAAAAGATCTACTTAATCAAATCCAACCTAACCCAACATGTATATCACTTATAAGAATTAAGATGAAGTGTTGATTGATATATAATTAAATTTATTTCAATTCCCCAACTTAAAACTTTTAAATTCATCAAATTAAAACTAGTTATATTTTATCATTAAAATATAAAATTTGTTTCATTTGTTTATCGAGGTTTGAGAAATGACATGCTTCAAAATTTTATATTATTACTTTTCAATGTTAGTTTCCAAACAATTCTTACAAAGTTGATATTTAATTGATCTTCGTTGTTGATGATATATACATACTATTTGTAGTTTTAAGAGCGAAATAATTAAACGTTGACCAACCGCAAAAAAATAATATTTTTTTTAATACAAATTAAGGAGATCAACAAAATTTATATAGACACAACTATTCTCAAATAATATGATAGCTAAATATAGATTTTCATATTTAAAATTGTAATTTTAAAATGAATTAACAGTAAATAAGATAATCAACCACCCCACCCATCTATTTGATAAATATATAATGGTTTAATCAATATTGAGCGGAAAAAAGGAGAAATTTCTTTTTTGTTTTACAAAGGAAAGAGAAACTTCTTAGAAGGATCAATGTAAAAATGTGAGGAAAATGATGGGCTTTTCATCAATTATTCATTTTAATTTCTAAATAATTTTGAAGGACTTGCAGTCGTGGCGGCTACCCATTTTCTTTTCAACAAGTCAAAAAAGCATCTTATGTTATAATTAAATACAAAACTGGCCATTTTTTAAATTGTTCCTATACGTAGATCAATTAGTTGGTTAAGTACGTTGTGTCAATTTGAATCATACGATTGGTTTATTCTAATTTAAAATTTGAAATTTCAAAGCAATCGTCATATTTTTTTAATGTATGGGAAGAAGGTTAAAGATTCTAATAAGTCATTAAGAGAATGTATTTTTTTTTATGTTATTTTGTTTCTTTTTAGAGATGAGGTTATATATTCTTTTTGTAATTATGTCATTATTCATACATAAATTATTCATACATAAATTATTCATACATAAATGATACAATTGTGGGTGGAAGACTCGAACCAATGACTTTTTTATCATTGGATTTACATAGATGCCGTTGAGCAACTGCTCTTATTGGCTTATATCACTTAACTTATAATTTCATCATTGATACACAGATAACTAATTTTTAATTATTAATTCGCTAACTATTAAAAACGACAAAGACTATTTTTTAGATTTTATCAAAATATAAAGTTTAAATTTTAATTTTAAAAATTATATAGACCAAATTTTATATTTATTCAAATCAGAGGTAAACTTTAATTTTATACATCTTTGACTAAACTATATTTTACCGTTTATTATATTTTAAAACATGAAATCACCTTTTGTCGCTATATTTTATGCACGATAAATTAATGGATAGAGAGTATTTTGAATATCATTAATAAGTATTCATCACTTACCACACTCATCTCACTCATCCCTTGAATATTCTTTTTCAATTTTCTCCTCATGTCGTCCCTCAAATGTTTTATTTATGCACTTATGAATATGATAAAATGAATAATGATTTACCACACGTCACATACACCAAATTCAGTAAGTTTTATATATATACTTTTGCATCTCTATTTTATTACTCTTAAATTGTTTACTTTTGCTCTTGTTCTTACTTTTATAATCGTTTATATTATCTTTTTTTTATAACTTGGTTTGGATTTTGAAAGTGCTTAAAAACTGAACTATATATATATATATATGTGTGTATATATATATATATATATATATAATGTACTCTAATTTTATGGTTTCATCACAAGAATAAGTACTCAAATGTTTTGTAAAAGAAAAAGAAAATTTATGGATGATTCAAACAACGCTTTTAGCTTTTGCCACAAAGAACAATGAAGAAGAAGAAAAAAAAAAAAAAAAACTTAAGATTTTAGTCAGCCCCATGATAGCTGGGGAGGATTGGGCCTGAGTGACTTGATCTATTCAAAGCCCAAACACTATCTTGGATTTTGATCAACAATCCATATGCATTTTAAATCTTTGAAGTTTTTCCAAACAAAATAAAATAATAATAATCTTGGAATATTGTTTTTCCCTTTGTCCTGATATAAGTATTGGATTTTTACAAGTTATGTCTTCCAACTTTCAATTTGATTACTTGAAGTTCTCCGGCTTATCAATTTTGGGTCAATTATTGAATGGGTCAGTGACGCGATGATTTCATTATTTGGTTATAAATCAGTTCAACACCAAAGTATCACGTTCAATCCTGAAAATTGGTATTTATTCCCCCTCTCTTGATATGTATTTATTAAACGTGTTAATTACCTATTAGACACAAAATTAAAAGCAGAAGATTTATTAGACAAAAGTTGAAAATTATAAAATTGAGCCAAAACTTTTTTTTTTTGGAAACTGAAAAATAATTGGAGCTTCGTTCTTCTATACTTAGACTACAATAAGACTGTTCCTAAATTTTGACAACAATATACATTAGAGAAAATTTTAGATTAAATGTTTTCTATCAATCTCGAACAAAGAACATGCAAAAGAGCATACTTTAAAAGAACATAGACTCTGACCAATTGAGATATAAATTATTATAAAACGGGGTTAATGATTACAATAGAGATTCCAAGTTATAATAACCTACCATTGAGGTGTAAATTATTATATCATAAAATATGATAAATGTATTTTGGACTCCAAATTATTATAACATTGTTAGAATAGATAGGTGATTATAACAACATGTGTTTGTGTTAGAAAATGGATCAGAAAGACTTTGTAGAACAACTGAAAATAGATAGAAGATAAGGAGAGATGAAAGAAAGATGAAGAGAGATAAATGGAGGTGGAAAGAAGAAAGGTGAGGGTAATTTTTGTAGGGATGAATTTGACTCTTCTTCACAATATTCAAATCTAATAAAGTGTTGATTAAACAATTTTTTATCTTTAGGGTAGATAATTGATCAAATTGAAAATTCAAATATGTTATTACAAATCATAAGGATAGTTTGCAATTTTCTCTTTCTTTTATTAATATTTTTAATAAGATTAGTAGTGTTTTTTTAGTAGAATATAAGATTAAAGATTCAAACAACACATTTATCTCATAGTTGATAAGATATAAGAATGTCGTAACCCAAAATCAAACACCTTTTTTCTTGCAATTTCCTAAATGTATATATAGATTATTAAATAAGATAATAATCATATCATATTATTATATTATACTACCTTAAAATGTGGCTTAGGAGGAGAATCATTTTTGAACGATTTTACCCTCAGTCACACCTTCAATTACACAAAATTGCCATAGATAATCCATATAAATTAAAAAAAGGAAAAAAAAAACATCCACTCTCATTCGTATGTTTTCTTTTTTCTTTTTTTTTTTCTTTCTTTTTTAATTCTCTCTTTTAATGTTTCTTTAATATATTTTAAATAATAAATTAAACCTAATAACACTCACTCCTTACACCATTAATACTAGAATTTGAAAAAATTATAACTCTCCAATTTTCCAATTAATGATAATAGGTGAATAATTCATTCTAAAAGTTTTGGAATTTGAAGGATTTTGTTTCTCTCAATTTTTACTTATAAAAATGAGTTATTTTTATCATTCATTCACCAACTTTAAAATCTATCATCTTTGCTTTAATTTGTTTTACGGAATGAATTGCTCTAAAAATCTCTTCAATCTTTAAAGTATCTCAATCTCGATACAAATGTTCTCTAATCTTTAGAGCATTCACTTATTTGCTTCAAACACATTAGAAGATGGAATGAATGATGTATAATTTCGGATAAGTATGAAAAATTATTAGATTTTTTTTTCTTTCTTTCTCCTCCGTTTTCTTTCATTTATGTATTTATAACAATCGTTGTTTTATCAATGATCAAGTTGATTGTATAAATTTCTCCTTCCCCCACTATGTACTCAAAAGAAAAAAAAAGTTGATTGATAAGTTTATTTTAAGAAAGTTGTGTATTGAAGTACCTATATTTTCTTTTTCAATATTGCATGTTTTTTGTAATAATGATTATTTTTATATTTAAATTCTTAATATTTATCTTATTTTGAATTTTATTTCTCATATGTTAATTTTAAAACGTTAAAGTGCAACTTGAAGAAGAGAATTATTTTTGGAATATAATTAACCTCTAAAAAGTGGGAAGATAAATGGTCTTTTCATAAATTAAATTTTCCAATTAATAATAATTCATAATGGAAGAATTCATTTTAAAATTTTTGGAATTTAAAGGATTTTGTAACTCTCCATTTTTAAAATGAGTTATTTTCATCATTTTTATTTATACTATCTTAAAAGTACCTTAGAGGAATAATAATTTCAACTATCC
Source organism: Sicyos edulis (assembly GCA_036507275.1). Lineage (NCBI taxonomy): Eukaryota > Viridiplantae > Streptophyta > Magnoliopsida > Cucurbitales > Cucurbitaceae > Sicyos > Sicyos edulis. The sequence continues at coordinate 41,963,100 of CM071847.1, read as the reverse complement.
TCTTAATAACTTGTTTCAAATATTTCTCACATTAATTTTTGTATTAAATAAAAAAATCAAATCAAACTTAAACATACATATTGAAAATTCTAAGATTTCTAATAAATTAATCATAAATAAAGACTTTAAAGAAATCTTACTTTCATTCATCATTAAGTATTAAAAAGGATGGATCTAACAAAAAGTATAAAAAAGGTGGTGGTGGAACACGATAAATAAAAATAAAAATAAAAATAAAAATAATTATATTTATTATTGTTCTTAGACATTTAAACATGATAAATAAATGTAACATTTTGTAAAAAAAAAAAATGTAACACTTAATTTTATTCTATGTTTCTAAAATTATTGGTTTTTAGATACTAAAATAGTTGTTTTATACCTCTACATTGTTCTTTTTTATTATTTTAAAAAATAAAACAAGATAATTAGCTTAGTAACATTAATATATTTTTGGGATAAAAATCGCTTAAGTTTGAATTCCTTTTCCAAATTATAATTGAACTATAAATAAAAAATAAAATAATGTAAAATAATTTTCACACGTGCAAGGCACGTTAGATTTTTCTAGTAATGTAAAAAAGAAGAAGATAATAATTACTATCTCAAATACGGATAATAAACCAATATTTTCTTTAATGAAATCCACACCGCACGAGGTGATATAGATTTTGTTGTTTACTTGTTCTCATCAAATCCTTTTCCTTATATAATTTGTAAAAACAAAAATATATCCTTTTCCTTATATGAAAGGGGTTTTGAAGCTTAATTATACAAGAAGGGTCTTTGTTAACATAATTAAAGATCCAAGAACTCACTCTCCAAAATCTTAATTCCATAGGCTTAGCTTCCTTGGAAGTTTCTTCGCAAAACCCTTTGCTTCTTAACTTTCAATTCCTTTGTGGTTAATTTGTAATCAGCAGCAACGATGGGGACCGTCTCGAGCAATTTCTTCCCCGAGGACGGTCCTAACGACACTACGAGATCCGAAACAACGGCAGTTACCTGCAAGCACTGCATCAATGCCAAACGGACCGGCGTAGAGGCTGAATTTCATCACTGTATCCACGATCCTGTCATGATTGGATTCCAAACACAAGCCGGTCCCATTGCTCGCCCCGTCAAAAAACCCAACTCGAGCTGACTTATTTTTGTCTGCACGTTCTAGTGCATTGCATGTGAATAACGAATTAGTAGTGAATGAATTGATAGTACTTTAAATTTAGAGTAGCAAATTTCTAAATTTTCGAGTTATTAAAAAAATATATATATTAGGAGAAGGGGGACAAATACCGATTCTCAAATTGAATCTGTGATGTTGGTGTTGAACTTGTTTACTAGCAAATAATGAAACCATTGTGCCAGTAACCCATTCGATTAATAATAAAGTTTTCTATTCCTATCACTTCGTACAAACTACCAATAATTTTACTTATATTTATATTTTTTGTGCAGTTTCTCCGACCTTGAACTGGAATAATAGTCTACTTTTTCAATATATATATTAATGAGATTTAATAATGATATATTAATACGAACTTTATCATATTGCTAGTATAATGGATTTACTTACGAAAAAATAGGGAGTGTTTAATTCAAAATAAGCACAATTTTCTTGAAACTATTGCTTTGTAGAACTTTTCTTTCGACCAAAAATACAATGCGTACATTATAAGCAAAAATGAAGTTTAGAATCATACTTTTTGGCAACTTGCCCAAGATCAGAACACTTTCTTGCTTTATTTTTATTTTTATTTTTTGAAACAAAACTGAGCATAGAACTCTTTGTTTGATTTTTTTTTTATCCAAAGGAAGTGGATGAATGTGACATTTTTTTTTCAATACAAATTGGGAGAAAGATACTAGCAAACTCTATGTAGATGACATAATTGGTCTCAAATTAAGAGCTAAATACTTATTTTTGGGCTCAAACTCGTGACAATGGAGTTGAAATAGATTAACACCAAACAACGACTGAAGTGGATGAACGTGACCCTATTTGCTCAGACAAAAAAAAACTTTTTTTGTTGAAATAAAATTTGGAAATAAATATTTTCATTAACAAAATTAATTATTTTTGTTAAAGTTGAACTAGAAAAAATGTGATCGAAAAAATTGATGGTGTGCTGGTTTTATTATTGGGTGGTAATTCAATTTAACACTACAATCACAAAGGTTTTAGCAACTGGAGATTCTTTATAAATGTTTTATCTCACAAAGGTTTTAGCAAGAAATGGATCATTTGGATATATGCTTGCGTATCTTTGGTCACTTTATCTATTGTGATTAACGGAAGGGCTCGGGGGCGCATTAAAACTAGTCGGTGATTCGTCAAGGGGATCCTTTGTCTCCTTTTCTTTTTGTTCTTGCTATGGACTACCTCTCAAGCTTATTGTTGGATGCTCAACAAAAAGGTATTATTCAAGGGAGTTCTATAGGTGATATTCAAATAACTTATCTTCTTTTCGCCGACGAAATTCTCCTTTTTTCTGTTGATAATGACGTTATGGTTCATAATTTGCTTTCTCCAATTAAAACCTTTGAAGCTTCTTCTGGGTTGAAAGTTAACATGCAAAAATCATCTATCTCTGGTATTAATGTTGATGAAGCAAAAATGGTTAACATGACATCTTCATGGTCTTTCCCCCACATGCCTTTACCTACAAATTACTTGGGGATGCCTCTTAGTGGTAATCCAAGATCCAGTGGCTTTTGGGACCCTACAATGGAGAAAATTAACAAACGTCTTGATTCTTGGCAGTAAACTTATCGAAAGGCGAAAGACTTACTTTATTGCAATCGGTTCTTAGCAGTCTCCCTACTTATATGCTTTCTTTTGTGCTCCAGCTTCTATTTGCAAGAAAATTGAACGGTTGTTTCGTAATTTCCTTTAGAAGGGTGTGGATAACCATGGGGTAGCAACTTGGTTAGATGGGACATTGTGACCAAATCCAAGAATGAGGGTGGCCTCAGCATCTAAAAAATTAATACTATGAACAAGCTCTCCTTGACAAATGGATATGGTGTTACTTTAATGCGTCTCTTTCTTTTTGGAGGCGTATCATCGACCAGAAATATATCCCTCATTATATTGGTGATATCCCTCATAAAATCAAGGCTAGTAGCTATAGATCTCCATGGAAGACTATTGTTCTGATGAGGGACATTGTTTACTCAACTATCATTTGAATTATTAAAATAAGGGACAAGACAAATTTTTGGTATGACAACAGGACAACTATGAGACCTCTTTTTAAACATGCTCCTCGTTTTCTCTCTCTTTCAACATTTAACTAGATGAAGGTTAGTGAAGCGTGGAACCGAAATTCTCGATGTTGGAGTATCTTTCCCCAAAGGCCTTTTGCTTATAGTGATCACAACAGATGGTTATCGATCTTCTCCTCATGGCCTATTCCTAGTAATCATGGTACTGATGACATTATTTGGAAGCCTAATAGAAACTTGGTTTTCTCGGTGAGCTCTTTCAAGCATGTTCTTAACAATGTCAACCGTGAGAATGAAATTGTTCTTCAACACTTTTGGAAGTCCACACCCTCCCCAAGAAGATAAAAAAAAAAATTCTGGACCATTTATCACCGCGGTATAAACACATGTGAGGTGGTTTAGAAGAGACATAAGAATTACTCTCTTAATCCTGACTGGTGTGGCCTCTGTAAATGTAATGTTGAATCTACCGACCATATCTTTTTACATTGCTCTTTCGCCAAAAGCATGTGGATTTCTGTTCCAACTTCTTTGTTTTAGATTGGCCAATGAATATGGTAGAATTTATATCAAACTTCATGAACAGGTCATGCTCCTCTCAATCCTCAACAATGAAGATCAATATTATGGGGGTCATTATGTGGTCCATCTGGAAAGAAAGAAATGTGCAGATTTTCGAAGACAAATACGTTGCTAAAAGTCCCAACTCCGTTTGGGTAGATATTGTCATTTTATTTGCTTCTTGGTGTTCATAATCTATTCTATTTAAAGATTACGACATTGCCTACATGCATTAAATTGGAGAGCGTTTTTGTAACCTTTTCTTCTTGACTTTTGTATGCTACTGACATGCCCCTTTAATTCAATTTGTACATTTTTCGAAAAAATTTAATACTACAATTACAAATTCCATCAAATTGGTTCCCTAGAAATTAGTTTTGAGGTAAAAAATCATAATATGTAATAGATTAACTTAAAGTGTATTATTATATAGTTGGGATGGAGAATGATAGGCCTAAAAACATACTAAGTTAAATTATATAACTTATCATAACTTCCCTTTAAGCGGAGGCTCCAATGTCCATAGTTAAAAATCTGTCATATACTTTTTTTCAAGCTATATAGACATGGATTGAATACATAACTTGTACAAAAAAAAAAGTGTAATATTGTGGGAGAAAGAAAGACAATAAATGAAGCTTTTGTTATGGGTGTGTGTTTGTTTATACAGCTAATATACATAACTCAAAGGAAAACTAGACAAGAACAGCGCAATCCTTGGGTTGGCCATTGGAGGAGAAGGAGGCATTGCGGGAGGCGGCGCCGGTGAAGACGAGCTTCACATCCTCACAAAACACTCTCATAACAACCCGCTTCTTCCACCACGACCCCGATCGAAACGTGGTCCAAACAAAGAATCTCAGGTTAAACCCCACGGGTCCAGCAGCCCGTTCCCGGGCCATCTTCTCCTCGGTCTCGGCCCAATTCCCGGGATCATCGGGGCTGCTGGACGTCCACTTCACGTGTATCTCTCTGCCCTTCTCCACGTCAAGGAAAAAGGGGTCCGCATACGACATGGCGAGCGTGTTCTCCTTGAAGTCGACGAAGCTCTCGATGCGCTCGAAGTTGAGGTTGAGCTTCTGGTTGGGGTTGTGGACGGCGACGGCGGCGTCCCAGTTGCCGGTGTAGTTGGATTTGGAGAGGTTGAAGTTGGCGACGGAGAACGAGTGGATGGCGAAGGTGGGGATCTCGGGGCGGAGGACGATCCAGGTGATGAGGCTGGAGAGCGTCATGAGGAAGACCAGGAGTATCAGCGCGGCGATGATGGCGCGGAGGAAACCGGCGCTGACGGTATCCGGGGGGTAGTACTGAGGGGTGTTGTGGTAATATGGGGCGGGAGGGGCTTGGGCGTAGGGGTAGGGGTAGTGCCCTGGGGGTGGAGGGTACCCTGGATGCGGAGGGGGAGGGGGGTACCCCATGGGCGGGTGGTAGCCGTGATTGTAAGCCACATTGGGAGGGGGAGGGTAAATGGGAGGAGGGGGGTTGTTTGGCGGCGGGGATGGAGATCGGTCCGTGCGTTTGGGTGCAGGTTGATCGTCCGAGGAAGAGGCCATTATTGATTCTTTTTCTCTCTCTCTCTCTCTCTCTAATCTGTTTGTGTTTGGAGAGAGAGAGAAGAATGGTGGAAATTGGAATAAAGGGGGGAGTTTGTTAAAAAGGCTTTTCTTAGAATAAATGCCGCAAGGTTCGGATAGACTCTTCTTTAACCTCTGCTTCTCAACCAAACAAACAACTTCAATTTCTGTAATCCCCTTCTTTATTTATTATTATTTTTTTAAATTGCAAATTTCCTAGAATGGTTTTCATAAACTCTCTCTCTCTATATATATATATTGTTTCAATTTTGAATTAATATATACCATAGGTATGGTGACATTTAGGTTGTGTCATTGTCCAAGTTAGTTTGCGAACAACTTGATTAATGTCATGAGATATACAGTTTGACCTTATAATATTTAGAAGTTTAGAAAACTCTACAAAAATTAATTCTTATGGAAGAGCATTTGTTTATCATGTTTAGAGAGAATTTAGCTTACCAAGTTATATTTATGACTTATTTTGAGTAATTAAAAATAGAGAGTGATAATAAAAAATTTGTTTGGAAGTAGCTTTTGTGGAGAGGAGTTCAAGTTAAAATTTTATTTGGATGTAGATTTAAGATGAGTGGTTAAAAAATGAATGATTAAACTTAAGTGGTTCAAAATGGATTATTTTAATTCATTTCAAATAAATGATTAAAAATGAGTGCTTAGAAGTGATGAAATGATTGAGTAGTTATAAATAAATTATTACAAATGAATGATAAGAAACGAATAGTTATTTTTAAAAGTAAAAAAGTAGAGTTGATACTAACTTGTTTGAATGTAGGTTTTTGAGAAGAGGTTAGTAAGTCTTTCAACTAAATCCCTCATAAATATGACAAACAAACAACCCTTGAGTCATATTCCATGATGGTTGTTGGATGTTAAATCTAATATGAGTTATGATAACTTGTACTTTTTTTAGATGCATATGATCATTTGAGTTTGAATGCATGTCATTATAACATAAAAGTATTATGTTTAAGAATTTTATCACAATAAGATTTAAGAGAAAATTACTCAAAGTATACGTATGACGTTCGTAATAATTAAATCCTTAAACCTTCAATTTGATACTTTATCTGGATACCAATTTCATTTATTTCATAAGTTTATCCTCAACTTCTCTTCCAACAGAACTATTGAGAATCCCACATTGATAAGAAGAGGATATCTCTAAGTGTTTAAAAGGTAGGTGGACTACTCCTCTCATCACCAATTGGTTTTGAGATGGATGTCCACACTATTTCACAAGAACCAGAATAGAGCATAACTAAATCTTTCTATGAAAAAAATATTTTACTAAACATAGCTAGTTTTAACTATATTATGAGCATATATACTATTTGGTACTGAAAAACAAAATAATTAGCAATAATTGTGTATAAAAAATAAATGGATGAGTTATAAGGTGCATGCATGTCAAAAGATATTTCAAATCGTAAACCGTATAAATTATTTGTTATATATATATATATTTCAAGGATAGATTTTACAACTATAATGAAAAGGATAGATTTTACAACTATAATGAAAATGTGTTATATTTAAAAATTGAAATAATTTGAGTGAATCTTAACGTTAATAACTCATCTTTATAAAAAAAAAACGTCAATAACTCATCTAAAGTATGCAAATTTTGGAATCATTTGACGCGTACATAAAAATAATTTGAGCATTTGTCATGGTTTTTGTCAAAACTTTTAACAAATTCTAAATTTTAACCATATCGTCAAAAAGATTATAAATATAAAATAAGAAACAAAATATTGATTTTTTTCAAAACAAAAAAAAAATATTGATGATGAATACATAATATAAATAATAAATATGTTAATTTCTTCTTATAAATAACACATTAAAGGAAACCTGATCCATTAAATTAGAAATATGAGAAAGTTCATAGAAACTTGATAAATAATGGAGTTGCAATAGTGATATCCCCATAATTTGAAACTCTCCTATTAACACAAACTTTAAAAAAGATTTAGTAATTTTATTAAAGGAAAACCTAATCCAACCCCAATATTGTCATTAACAAAAGAACTGAATTATCTTTTATTGTATGTGAAAGGTTTGAAATTCTTGATACCAAATATTATTCAACTAAAGAAAAGAAAAGAATTGTCTTATTAATAAAATGGCACATTAAACAGCACAAATTTAATTAGAAAAAGTAAGAACAATATTGAGATATCAAGATTACTTTTCATTAGAAGAGATATCAATATTGAAAAAAAGTCACAAAACAGAACCCCTTCCTACAATATATACGATGAAATGCGAGGAGAGGAGAGGAATGCTAAATTATGGTACACTACTACTACTACCTCTGTTGATTTGCCGAAAACATGTCAAACTCGGGCCGGACCCTTGTAATCAGATTCTTTGACGGGTCGGGCAATTGGACCGGCTTTAGTTCGAAATGCGGTCACCACGGCGTCGTAAACACAGCAGTGAAATTCAGCCTCCATGCCGGTCTCTTTGGCATTGAGGCAGTACCTGCAGGCAACTGCAGTTCTTGATATGGTAGTGTCGGTATGGTCGCCACCGTCGTCTCCGCCTCTGCGAACGGTCGAAAACCCTCGCACTACGCCGCGGAATGAAACGCTCCCAAAGGCTTTCATCGTTGCCGCTTACAAATGAACCACAAAGGAAGAAATTTAGAAGAAAAGGGTTTTGTGGAGAAAACTTGAAGTAAGCTAAAGTTACGAAGGATTTTAGTGACTGAGTTCTTGGATCTTTAACTATGACAACGAACACCCGTTTTAACAATGTTAACCGATCTTTAATCTTTATAATAATTTTTACTTTCTTCTTTACAAATAATTAATTATTCAAACTGTCACGCCCTATCAAATTCCACCACGTCTTTTTAAAATCTTAACCCCTAACAATATTGTTTATAATTTATCTCATTTTAGCGTACGCGAACAATTTAATTGTATGTATTGTAAAACTGAGGTAACTTAAAATTTCCACGTTTACTTATAGGATAATATCTATATATATATGTGTGTGTGGTTTTTATAAACACTTTATCTTAATCAATTTATTAATATGTAAATTACATAATACTCACCTTTAGTCTTTTAGATAACAAAATCATTAATTACATAATGTAATGTCAATTAAAATGATGTTTAGACTAATTTTAAATTTTAATATATTAATGAAATGGTTATTTTAGTCTTCACAAAAATTTAATTTTAAAAGAAAATAAGTATAAATGTAAACTAAAAAAAATATGAGCATTATTGAAATGCATGAATAAAAGTGGGTTTAGTTTTAAAATTTATGGACTAAAATTGAAACTACATTCTAAACTTAGAGACTAAAAGATAATTTCCATGGATAAATTTATACAAGTTGTACACTGCCAACTGAAAGGGTTAGTGGTAGTGGCGCATTGTTTTCATTGTTTGATGGTAGTTTAATTCTATACCATGGTCTCAGATTTAATCCTAAAAATTGTTATCTAGGTTTCATTTAGTTAAGAGCAGTTGATTGCATTAGTCGAGGGTCAAACCAATTGGTTATGCATTATATTTATTAATTTATGGGAGCCACATTAATTATTTCAAAGATTTATTTGTGTTCATGGTTGGTTAAAAATGACAACCATACTCGAATCTCGATCTACATTACTTTAGGCATATACTTTTCTGAATTTGTTTTTGGTTTCACCCAAAATGTCTCAAATTAATAGAGATTATTGGCATCACTTATATAACCCTGATTTTCTTCTTATATACAATGACTTTTAAAAGAACTAGATACCAGTATTATGACTTCTTGTCATGTCCTTTGGTCTGACTAAAGCACCTGCAAAAGGTGTTTGGATGAAGTTTTGATGAATAGTTATTTTAAATAGTTAAAATTTGAGAGTAGTACGTTTTGATGTGTTTTTTTTTTGTAGAGCAATTAGAGTCAAAACTTTGTTTGAATGTAGATTTAAAATGAGTAATTATTTACAGTAGTTAAAAAAAAACGATTAGAAATGAATTATTTTGAATGATTAGAAATGAGAAGTTATTTTGAGTAGTTATAAATGAATGATTATAAATGAGTGGTTAGAAATGATGAATGATTTTTTGTAATAAAAATGAGAACTTATTTTGAGTAGTTACAAAAACTCGTCTCAATGTAGTTTTTCAAGGAGGAGTTAGTAATTCCTCGATCTAAATCCTCCTTAAACATGGCAAACAAACATTCCCGCATAAACTTTCATGAGCTTGATAAATCGAGTCTTCAAAAAAAATTTGGATACTTTTGGAATTTTCTTTATTAATGGCTTACAAGATTAGTCAAATCCAAAAAATAATTACAAATATGATCCATTTTAAAAAATATTTAGCAAACATAATTAATATTGAATTAGTCTATATTAATAAGTATTAATAATCCATTTAAAAAAATAAATAATACATAATTATTAATAATTAAGTATTAAACTATATTAATGACTATAAATACAAATATTTTAAAATTTAACTATAATTATTTTGGTCTATCATTATAATTTTTCTTATTAATGATGATGTCTTGTTAATATAGCATTTATTTCTAAAGTATTTAAAAAAAAAAAAATCTTAACAAATATGGTTTCATCTAGTTTCCTTTTGGTAAAAAAATCAAACAAAGAGTTCTGGTCTTCTTGTCTAAACAAATAACAAATACCTTTAAACCCTAAACCCAATGTCGGAGAAACTGCACAGAACGCAATTTCCTAACTTATGTTCACCCAAAAAAGAAACATAAAATACTCTTTCCTTATAGCAGTCGCACAATTAAAAAAAAAAATATTACGTGGATAACGGACCCACCAACTTCTCTGCGATCAACGGCTCCGATCTTTCCGCTCTAAAAGTCATATGATTAAATCCAACCGTTGGAAGACTATGGTACACTCTACTGACAGTGTACTCAACTCCACAAGAATACCTCCAATCCTCTTACCTACTATACTATATTCACACAAAAACGAGCCGATCCGGGCCGGATCCTTAATCCGATTCTTTTACGGGCCGGGCAATCGGACCGGCCCGAGACCGGAACCCGGTCGTCACGGTGTCGTAGGCGCAGCAGTGAAAGCCGGCCGCCACCACGCCGCTCTCTTCCGCCTTCAGGCAGTGCCTACAGACCGCCGTTCCCGATCTCCGGCCGCCGTCTCCGCTACCGCCAACCGTCAGATTGCTTAACCCTACGCCGAGCAAGTATTTCGCCTCCTCCAATTGCAGCCTCCGAAATCGCTTTTCGTATTCAAATCCGCCAATTGCCGGCGAGATTAAGCCGGAGAGCAATTCGTTTTCAACGCCGGCGTTTCGTCTCAACAACACCACATTCTTCTTCTTCGATTGTTCAAAATAGTATCCGTTTTCGTTTTCTTGTACCTTCCGCCTCCGCTCGCGTCTCGACCGCTTCAAAACCACGAGAAAGAAACAGCTCTTTTCGCCGGAGATCGCTCCGAAGTTGACCTTCCCGGTGATAGGAATCCTCCGCCGGATCTTCGTCGAATTCATAGAGATCTTATACTCCGCTAGGTAAACCGTGAACTGATGCGAAGAGATTCCGATCATCTTGCTCAAAATCGACTGAAAATTCTTCAACTCCATGGAAGATGACACGACGACGGAGCCGATGTCGGAATCTCGTTCGCCGTCGTGGAAAATGACCGGAAACGAAACGCCGCCGCCGGTTTCCACCATCGCCGCCGGTTACCTTGAAGAGGAATTTACAGAGGAGAGGGGTTTTAGGTATTTGTGTATGGCAACAAAGACGGCGAGGGTAGATCCGGAATTAAGGAAATTTCAAAACGGTTTTATATATGAGGAAAAAGACTTGAGAAACAAGTAAACTAAAACGACAGCGTAATGGCTGCGCTGGCTGTGTTTTTACCAAACTACCCCTCTTCTTCTTCTTCAATAGATTTATCGTCAACGCCTCATCGGAAGGAGCTTCCGCTTTGTCGAGTTTGTTCATCCATGGAGTTCCCTCCAGAAGGTTACAGAAGAAACGTTGGGATTTGCCTTTTTAATTCTTCTGGAAAAGTAATTTCCATCTCTTTTTTCTCTATTTTTGTTTTTGTTCATGAATTTCCATTTTCGTTTTCGGTTTCTGATTAATGTTTTGCAGATTTTTGCAGCTTCGAGGTTGAACAGGCCGGAAATCTGGGAAATGCCTCAGGTAATTTCTTCTATTTCGTTGTGTTTTGAGATTTCATCATCGGAAAAGAGGAACCGATTTTCGTCTCTCTGCTTTAATGTACTGTTTGTTGCTTTATAATTAGGGTTTCGTCTCTAATTTGAATATCCGATGATTCGTTTTATGCTTTCTTTTTGAAGAACTCATCAGAATTTGTGAGAAGTTCGAGAATCCTGTGGAATTAGAGGGGGATTTGTTGTATAATTGGTGCCCTTACCTATCAGTTTCGAGGGTGTCGATTTTTTTGAGTTACAAATGAGCGTTTAAAAATTACATTCAAATGAGTTATTTCACATCGAAACCAAACGATTGTCGGTAACTCTTCTATAAAAACACCCATCCAAATGAACATACATCTAAACGAGTTATTCCTATACAAGTTTAATTTTTAATCGCTCAAAATAACTCCTCGTGCGAATTACTCATCCAAACACCCACTTTAAAATTAGTTCTGGGAAGAGATTACTAGGCTGGAGAATTTAAATGAAATTTCTTCTTTAGGCTATGGGTTTTTCCATTACAGAACTGTTACACCTTTCAGAAATCTGTTTATGCTACTGTTTTTCACTTGATGATTGTTATACAGTTGGTGGTGTTTATGGTGCTGGTAACTTTTTTGATATTCATGAGCATTCGAGTCAGTTTACGCGTCCCGTGACTATTCTTATCGAACATAGACGTCTGACCCTGCAATATTTAGGATATTAAGAAAGTTATTTCTTAGATAGGTGATCACCATGAATTGAACCAATAGTTTCATACTTATTTGCGATAGTCTTGACAATTAGACCAATAGTTTTTGAAACAAGGGTAACCATGCCCGTCCTTAGGCCAGGCACCGGAGACATCGAAAGAATACTGTCACAGGGAAGACTCAAACTCGGGACCTTGAGGGGAGCATACCTTCAAAGACTAATAGTTGATTAAAACTTTTGATAAATTTGTTTGGTTATTGTTATTACCCTCACAGAACTTGAAGGTCATGGGAGATTCTTAGGTTTATGTTCATATATATAACTGCTCTTCCTTTGAAAATGATTTTTCCATCATCAGGGTGGTGTAAACGAAGGCGAAGATCTCAAAATTGCAGCCAAAAGAGAGCTCATTGAAGAAACAGGCGTAGTTTCTGCAGAAATTATTGCAGAGGTATGCACTTCAGTATGATGAACTTTAGAAAAATGAATTCTAGCCTCGTTTAAATCGAGATTGATTGATTCAATCCATGGTTAAATTTAGCTACCCTACTGGCTTACGTACGACTTCTCGCCCGAAGCCAGCATCAATCTGAGCAAACACTGGGGAGTGAGATACAAAGGTCAAGCTCAAAAGTGGTATTGCCACCTGAAAATCTAACTCCTTAAATCTTTTGATGTTAAGGAATCTCCTGTTTTCAAAAGTGTCTCCTCAGTTTTGTGCTTTCTTGGTAAAATATTGCTTTGTTTATCCTTGTAGAGTATATGGTATGCATATTTGGCAACTTTTATTATCTGTTTCGAAAACTCGATCGTTCATCTGATCGATCCTAAAGCTCGTGAACAAACTAACAGGTTTCTTTTGAAGTTCGTCGGAAAAGACGAGGAGATAAATCTTCTGGGTGATGGAACTGAAAGGCAAGAGTTTGGCCAGTGGTTATGGATGTCAATTGAACAGATACTAAACAAAGTGAGTTAGCTACTTGTATGCTTCATTCTTTTCACTGCAACAAATTTTCTTTAAATCTTTACAATCGTTTGAATAGGCTGCGAATTCCCGGAAGCCTGTTTATGCACAAGTGATGAAAGAGTTTGGTATCTTCATACATGGAAATGAGGAAGATGAGATTTCTCTTATGAAGAGTGGAACCCAATTGGTTGGCTGAAAGTGATCAAATTCTGCCATGGGAAGAAGATAATGTAGGCATAATTCATTTGTTTGTACCGTATGCGATCGGTATATGTATAGCATACGTACAAATTATGGGTTCATTCTTATACTTACATTGTTCAAATAAGAATCCAAAATTTCTAATGCACATTGGTTGTTCATTTTAGAATCTGGACCAGTGAGATGGATTCTTGTTCATACTGGAAATCTGAGGCCTAGATATTGTTGTGGCTTTATCTTTTTGCTTTATGCCCACGTTTGGGAGAATATGTACTAGAATGGAACCAGAACGTCGAACTCTTTTAAAAAAAATTATTATTATTTTAAAGCATTGACCAACGACTTATGTTTGATTGATGATATTAAATTCATGGCATTTTTATTCTTTAAATTGGGAACTTTCCTTGTCAATCCTCTTATCAACTAAGACAATAGTTGATTCATTTTTAAATTGGAGTTTTTACTTGTTTTGGAACAAGGGTAACTACGTTCATTCCATTCACATGTGTGTCTCGAACTTGGGACCTTGAAGGAAGTATACCTTCAAAACTCAAGTCTTCAACTACTCCGCCACCTCTTGGGGACCGGAGTTTAGTTTATTAGTGATAGATTTTGATTGCCTAATAAACATTTCTTCAAAAAATAATAATAATAATATCTAGGGTCAGTGGCGTAGTTGATTATCTTGTCTGGTGTTAATCCATTTCAACTCTACGGTCACGAGTTCGAGCCCGAAAATCAGTATTTATTGGCTTTCATATTATTTTAGAGTAGTTGTGACCTCTATGTAGGGTTCGTTGTTCCCCCTTCCCCCACTATGTACTCAAAATAATAATAATAATAATAATCAAATTATACTTCTACTCTCATATTTTCTTAATCTTAAACACGTATTACCATTGTTTTTAGTTCATGTGTTTCTTACGTAGCATCAGATGCTGAAATAAGTTCTCCAGAGTTCTATGGCTATAACCAAATAATAGACAGTTTGTTTTTAATGTATTTGCACTTCTAATTGACAATTTTAGCCCCTTTTATACTAGTAACTAGTAACTAATAATGCATTAATACATGTTCCAAAGTATAGAATAGATATGGTTTGAATTTAATACTCATTCCAATCCATTTTCTCATTCACATCAATTCCCTTCTAATTCTTTGTCATCATTAAGTATGCGCTTTTATGGTCAACAGATTTGCTGAACACTAAAAAAACAAGGTAAAGAAAATCAGTCATATGTAAACAAGACTATATACATCAACTAAAGTGGGCAGCCTTGACCATAACTTTCTATCCTTATCTATTGACATAAATGATTTTGGAATATACACAATGAATTCAAATCACCTTTCTCAGTTAACTTTGTCAAGAAGAAAAAGAAACTTAAGCAAACAATCGTACGTAACTAAGTAGAATAAAAAAGACGGAATTGATGATAGCTATCTACCTAAAAATTAATATCTTACAAATATTCTTGATATCTATATATGAACCGAGAACAAGAACGAGAACGATATGAACCATGTCCAAGTTTTCAATATCATTCAGATCAGGTGCTGGTTTTATACACCAATATAGATCTGGAGCCAACATATGTTGATGCCAATGCCATTCCAGAAGAAGTTGGTTGTAGTTGAGAGCGCTCAAGAGCAGCTCCCTTGCAAAAACTTTTCCTGCAGCAGAGAAAAAAAATGAGATAGCAGCCACCAAGCTAGGGGGCATTTACAGCACCCCTCTATTTAAAATGATATAATAACCCAACTCATATTTGGGTCACCGATGACCAGTAGGTTTGCCCATTATTCTCTTTCCGACTACAATCATCTTTCAATCTACACCTCAAACATAAGTTATTATAACCTTTCCTATTATAATAACTCAGGTTATAAAATTAATAACTCACCATTTATAGCAACTCAAACACATTGAGTAAATTTGATGCCAAAATGCAAACTATCCAGAGTACCCTCTCTTTTGTTTGCTATTACTAAATGGGAACCATACTTGCACATGACACACTTTAATCCTCACTCTCGCATAACTTTTTATTTATTTATAAGAAACGAAAGCCATTTCATTGATTTAAATGAAAAGAGTTACAAAGAAGGAAGAAGAAGAAATATAGCCTGATATAGGGGAAAGGAGGCATATTGCCATTATAGAGGGAAGGAGGCATATCGCAAATACAGGGGGAGAAGTAAATCCTAAAACGTCGTCCTTGCTGTCGAGTTGAGGCGAGTAGAGTAACTCATTAGCCTTTGCTACTTTTCTTCTTGCATAGGTAAAAAGCACAGAGGGTCTAACATTCCTATCAAAGAGAATTTTATCATAGTGAGAATCTGTAATTTCGTATACTTTGTTCAAATATGGTAAGTTACATTACACTCAGGTAGTTTGTTGGGTTTTACCATTTGAAAAAAAAAGTTGGGAAAAGGGACCGATACTGATGTTTTTATACTTGTTTACCTTGCAACATCTAGCAATTCACTGACAATATGCTTTCTTCTGTTGGCCGAGGTAACCCAAATGGCGCAAACTCCACAAACAGCAGGAACAGCTTCTTCTTCACATAAAATTGTACTATTTGGGCTCATATCTAGTGCCTCGGAATTATGAGTAGGTTTCTTCAAAACGGTTTCCCTTTGAAAAGTGATGTTTCCGAACTGCAGTGTAGTTGAATTCGGTTTCGAAACCTTCATCTTAGACTCTTCAGGTCTTCCATCCAGAAAACATGAGACAACTCTATAAGCTTTCATTATCGGTTCCACAACTAGACATCCTACAATTCTTTGGGATGAAACAAACAGATAAACCTGCAGTTGGGATAAGAAAAGAAAAGTGGAAATTTGGGCATGTAACTAGAAAATGAAAACATTGAATAACATAAAATCAAAATCATACTGAGTCCCGAACTTCAATGTCATAACAAATTGCAGCTCTATTATATATATTCAGGTGAAAAATATAAATTAAAATGCTGATTCTCATTTAAATTCGTGACTGTGTTCAAAACCTATTACATGCAAAGGATCAATATGATTGAGAATTTTGAAATGACCCAGTTTAATGTTAATTAAGCACCTGACAGTTCTTATGCAATATCCATCCATTTTCCAGCTCTTTTTCCATCATCTTACCACCTCTTCAACCTGTCAATGGAACGAAATCGATAAATATTTCGAGAATGTTTGACTGTATCGTCATTACTAAGTTTCACCCAGTATTCTTTAATAGATTACAGACCTTGTTCCTATGAGCAGAGGGGTCAGAATCCAACACCAACAGAATACGGCTGCCATCAACAGAATCAACATTGATGACCCTTTCGTGAGACCAACCCTACCAACGGTTCAAAAATGCAATTACTTATTTATTATTATCTACGAGGTAGTGTCTGTTGGATGTAATTAACAAGCTATTACAAATAAGCTTTTACAATTGCTCTTCAAATAATCACATTCAAACGTGCAATCACTCAAAATAATCCTTTAGTCATAATCTCTAATCTTTAACCACTTAAAATAATAATTCATTTATAACCACTTATTACTTATCATTCATGTCTAGTCACTCATTTCTAGCCCTTCAAAATAATCACAAATTTCTAACCACATCTAAACGAGCTATTGTTTACAACCTCTCTACAAAAACCATCATCCAAACGACCTATTAACTACAACTCCTTTACAAATAACTACATTCAATTCAAACGAGCTATTACTAAAACTCAAATTTCTAACCACTCCAAATAACCTCTCATTTATAATCACTCTACAATTACACATCCAAACACCCTCTGAGTGTCTAGATCAACTTACAAGTCAACTACTAATTCTTAACTAGATATCAATCAATTAAACTCATAACCCAATATACCAGAAAACAAACCCGAGAAAAACAAAACGTTGGTTGTACCTTAAATTGGATTCCACAATTATACTTCTTATGAAATGCTTTATGAGATCTTTCATCTTCATCATCCCCACGAGCATATTCGATTCCACAGGTGGAGCAAAAATGAAGCAAAAAATCAGACTGGCCGAAAAGCAAATGGTACTGAGCATAGCTCCCCTTCTTGTTCTTGACCACAGTTTTGGTCAATGAATCCAATCCTACATCATCTGGAATTGGACTTTTCACATTCCTTTTCACCAAACAGAATAAACAAAAAGGGATTTCAACATTACGCAGTTACGATTTCATTTGCGAATCTGAGATACCTATCGGGGCTTTGAGATCTGCGATTATACGTGTTGATGTAGTGATGCTCTGCGTTTTCCCAGATCTTCAATGCTCCATCAT
Source organism: Sicyos edulis (assembly GCA_036507275.1). NCBI lineage: Eukaryota > Viridiplantae > Streptophyta > Magnoliopsida > Cucurbitales > Cucurbitaceae > Sicyos > Sicyos edulis. The sequence goes on along the minus strand of CM071847.1, from coordinate 41,945,364 downwards.
CGGCGTCTGAAATCAAGGGTTGTGGCGATCTGTGGGCTGAGATCGAAGAATAGGGTTTGAAGAAGGCGCTGATTTTGGATTGCATGAGTTGGAAAAGAAGATGATGGGTTGCAATCAATCTTCACTACACCGAACAAGAAGAAGAAGAAGAAGTTGCGATTCTTCGGCTGCAGTTTTTGCCGGCATCGAGTTTCTGAAAAATTGGTCTCCCACACTTTTTTTTTTAATTTTTGGTGATAGTTTCAGGTAATATATATGACGATTTACGACCATAAATTTATGCTTCTTAAAAAAATAATTTAAATATATATATATATATATATTTATTTAAATTATTATTGCATCGAAATAATAGTTTAACCATATTCATTTATAATATAATTTTGGATTTTTTTTTGTATATATATATATATTTTTGTATATTTCAATTCTATCAATCACCATCTTGTAATTGAATAGTATTTGTGACTGTTTCAAAAAAAAAAAAAGTATTTGTGACAATAATTAAAGATCATCTATGTTATAATTGAATGTTATTTATAGGATTGATTGGAAATTGTATGTTATTTGGAATCAACTCAAAATATGGATTTTTTAATCTTTTTTTTATAGAAGTTGTCTAAATTATGCAATAATTTATCGGTTATAACTTTTACTTTGGTCAATCAAAATAATAATTCAATTGATTCGAATAATGTTTAATTTTAATGTTTTAAATAAATACAAATTAGAAGATTTGAATAACCTATAAATCTTTATCAATATCAATTGGGTTAAATTTATTATTTTTTGTTAGTACAAAGTGGAAGAAGAAGGACAAAAAAAACTCTACCAAATGCCGATTTCTACATGGAGTTAAAATATATTATTACCAGGTAAAGTAACTAACTGCGTCACTTACTTTCATAGTTTTTTTTTTAATTGTAAATTATATTTGTTTTGTCCTTTAATTTTAGTTCATCAAATATTAAATCACCTATTATATAAGAAGATTTTGATATCTAGATTCTTTTTTTTTAGTACATATTGGGGGAGGGAAACAAATACCGATTTCTGGGCTCGAACATGCGACGCTGGTTTGGTGTTGAACTGATCTATAATCATTGCGTCATTGAAATAATTATTTTAATTTTAGATTTTCATCTTTAATATGTCAAAAAAAGAAAAATTAGATCTCGTGGAGTAATTTATTGATTAAAAAGCAATAAAAACAATTTAATATAAAAAACAAAAGGCGAGGTGGGAATTGTGAAATTAGCAGTCGTCTTGGTCATACCACCGCAAGGGGCTTTTTGGGGGAAAGGAAATCGAAAGCAGAGTAAATGCGACAGACGCCGCAGCAGCAGCCACCGCAGGGCCAGACTGCGACGGTGAGCCCTTCCATTGCGCCGCCGCAATATTCCGGCGAGGAGGAGGAGGGGCCGCCGAAGCAGGTCGCCCTCGCCATGGACAGACTCGGCCACGCCGCTCGCCTCATCGCCGACATCAGGCTCGGCGCCGATCGCCTTCTCGAAGCCCTCTGCGTCACCGCCCAACCTCACCAGAGCACCAAGCCTCTCCACTTGTTCCAGAAAGAAGACGCTTCCATGCGCCAACACCTTCTTGATCTTCGTGCAGTCGGTATTTTGCTTCGCTTCTATTTTTCTAGGGTTACGTTTTTGTTTTTGTATGTGCTTTAGGGTGAATTTGATTCAAACACTCCTAGTTTTTCGATTCATTGTGTTCCTATTGCAGTATGGATTTAGTTTTGCTGGATTTGATTATTCAATTTACAGGTGTTCATACATTCCCTGAAAACCGATTTATCTACTCTTGGTCGAGTTTCAATTATATATCTGTCGGTGTCTGTTCAATCCGAAAATTTGTAGATTAAGTCCGTCTGTTAACCGAAAATTTCATTTTATAAATAATTAGATTTCTTATTAAATTATTGTAAAGTTAACTTAAGTTTAGATGTGTTTAAAAAATTTATTAGGTATGTTCATGCTCAAAATATCTTTAAAAAATTGTATGATGAATATGTTTTTTAATTAAAAGTAAAAATAAAATGATTTAACCGACTTTACCGGCATGTTGGTTTCGTTCTCATTTTTAAGTAAGGGTTTAACTGATAGGTTGGTTTAGTGTCAATTTTCACCAAAAACCGACTGATGAACACTCATTATTACGGTTGGTAGCAAGATTTTAATTATTTTACTTCGAACTTTGTTAGGAAAGCAGCTGGAAGAGTCTGGTGTTCTTAGTGAATCTCTTCTTTCGCGAAGTAATTCTTGGGGTCTACATATGCCTTTAGTGTGTCCCGATGGCGCAGTGGTTGCTTATGCTTGGAAACGTCAACTAGCTGGCCAGGCGGGTGCATCTGCAGTCGACCGAACCAGGTTTGACTTGGATTATACATTTTGCATGTACCACCTATCCAGGAAAATAGCTGCTCTAGGGCTTGGATACGAAAAAAGTAATTGATTTTGCTAGTTAACTTGACATTTCATCATGTTGCTTAAAGCAGTAGCGTGGTAGTATTAGTATTAAGTATAGACTTGCTAAATTAGAATTCCCCTGATTCCTTTTATCGAAGGGATAATAGGAAACTGAGCTTCTGGATTTGGATTGATGGTGTTAATAAGTTTTGGTTGATATTTAAGGAAGTTCAGGCCGGCTGGATAGTGAGTTGCTTGTAGCATCTTGACTTTGTAGGGGCAGTATTTGGGAAATAAAAATAATTTGATCAAGTATCTTATACACATGTATGCAAGTTAATTGATAGTTAGATACCATTATGTTATGGGTGCTGTTGAACAACATACATTTTTTTTTTGTAGGAAACAAAAACTTTCATTGATATTTGATTGAACAACATACATTATTTTTATTTTTTATGATTATACCAAGTAGTAAAAGCCCCTGGATTTCACATTTTTATACTAATTATGTATAAAAATTTCTAATTCAGATAGAGGAAGTTGATTAATGATTGCCAGGATATGTTTTTGCTTCTATTACTCCATGTTTCAAAAAGCGGTTGAGGCGTACGCCTCAAGGCGTGCCTCGAGGCGAGGCAGTAATGAAATGCCTCAAGGCTTACGCCTTGGTGATCCAAAATGAGGTTTACGCCTTTTTTGACAGAGGCGTACGCCTCAAGGCGGAAAGGCTTACGCCTTGTGTTTACTATTTGTTCAACAAGCCCTCAAATTCTTTACATTAGTTTTAAATATATTACTTACTGTGGGTCCAAATAATGATGAAAAAGTAATCTCTTTTGTTGACTTTAATTTAATTGACACCCACCGATTAGAAAAGAAAAAAGAAAAACAGATGTCTCTCTTCTACAACAATGCAAGGGTTTCATTTTTTGAAGTTTTCAAGTTGAACTTTCCTTTCTTTTCACAAGAAAAAAGAAAAAGAAAAACATGTTCTCTTCTACAGCAACACAACAAGGTGGGATTTTGTCTTAAAAAAAGGGTGGGATTTATTTTTAAAGTTGAACTTTCTTTACGGGAGGTTGTATTTGTTTGAATGTTTTTTTCTTTCTATTTTCTTCTAAATAGATTATTATCCCCTAATTTTTTCTTGTCCACATGTTTAAGATCTCTCTTTCAATTTATCTTATTTGTTTTTTCTTTCTTACTATTAGTTTGGGTATCATTATCATGAACTTTCACATTTTTTCCTTTTTTAAAATTATTTCTGCTTTCTATTCTTTCTTTATTATTATTTGTTAGTTATTTTTGTGTTATGTTTTCCCTTGTTTCTTCCCTCCATATTAAGTTTTTTAGACCTTGATTTTTATGATTTATATATATATTTTTCTTTAAAATGAGGCTTACGCCTCATACCGCCTTGAGGCTTACGCCTCGCCTCTCCATGAGAAAACGCCTCGAGGCCGCCTTAAGCCTTTTAAAACATTGCTATTACTATAGGACAGTTTCAGTCACCATTTAATTTCAATATGATAGACAAATTCTGCAAGTGTTTTACTGATGCTTTATTATGTTAATAGGTTAGCTCTAAAGGCCTTCACTGACCAGAAAAGACGGTTTTTCCCTCATCTTGATGATGAAAATGGGTCAAATATTGAGCCTGTTCTGAAGAAGCCTCGTTTTTCTCATGGAGTGACAAATATTAAACATGAGGAGGTTAATGATTCTAAATCACTCTCTGATATTCTAGCATGCATGGAAAAGGAAGTGCCCGACCTTAAGATTTTCACGTATGAGCGATTGGACTGGTTGAAACAAGCTTCAGCACTTGCCTCGCAAGCAAATGAGAATTCCATAGGAGCAATGAAAGAACATAACTATCATAGTCCTAGGATGAGCCCCAGATCACTTGGTGCTACTCCCATGGATAAAACTGCTGTAATTGAGTTGATCATCCCTTCTGTCTTTAGAGCCGTAGTATCACTGCATCCAGTTGGTTCTGTTGAACCAGATGCTGTAGCTTTCTTTTCTCCTGATGAGGTACTCTATTTTGCACATAAGTGTTCATTGTCAAAGTTTTTTTTTTCTTCTGATTATGTACTACTTTACCTGCCAGTTGCATTTCTAGAGATTTGCAACTAGTTGATATATGAAATAGTTGGCGTGGATTCATAGTGTTCTGTTATGAGTTATAATCTTCTATATGTAGCATTGTACTTTTGCAGCCGATTTGAGAGTAAGGTAGACATGGTTTTCATTACCAATGCAATTAGACTTTCTTAGTTTGTTTTTCTAAAAGTATTACATAAGCTCCACCTGGTTCTGATTCATTGCACTTGCCTTTTTTGAATATCCATGAGTGTCTTGGTCAGCTTATGCTCATCTCGACTATTCTCACGGGACATTCTGCATGACCCGACCGCATTTGGATATCAAGGTAACTTGTAGGGAATTATTTTTTGGGTCGGTGGCACCATGTTTTGAACCCATAAAGCCATAACCTCATGGATTCTCAATGACTTCTTTAACCACTAGGCCAACTCATGATGTCACGACGGTTGATTCACTTCACTTTTACCCATTGATTTTCCTTGTTTCTAAGTTTATTATTGTTCCAGTTTAGTTAGATTTTCTTTTTTTGGTGTTGCAACAGAGAGGCAGCCATGTACATTCCAGGGGTTTTTCAAATCATCATTTGTTTAGACATGTGACGGTAACTTTTACTTTGTTCATTATGTTTACTTAATTCATATAATGTAGCTTATGCTCTCTTAAAGATGTTAGTTCCTTTCTATCTTAAATCTTAATGCAGGAGCATGCTGCCACTGTGCTGCAGTATTTTATTGGAATTCAAGAAAAAGCAGCTCTACATCCTCTATTGGTAATATCGCCCATTGAATTTGTGGACATGCTTATTTTCGATTCCATTTAAAATCCCTCTCAATCAATGTATGATGTTTTTGTAGCTTTGGATCAGCAGCTATCAAAATTTATTTTCAAAACCTTGTAGGTGGGTGTAGTGACTTTCAATGTTTCTATATTTGGTTCTGTATAGATCTCACATTCTAATGGTGTGTTTTTATCTGGTCTTGCAGTAAATGTGGACGGCTGCTATCAATGAACAAACAATCAGATTTACTATTACCTCCTGCAATTCGCCCATACAAGCAGTTTTGTTCATCGAAAGTTTCATCATCTGTGCCCATAGCCACATCGAAAGACCAGAAGTTGGATTCTGTTCAGGCTTTTCACATTGGTTGCTTCTCAGAAGGACTATAGTTACACCTAGCTATACAGGTATTGCTGGATAAACCACACAATTTCTTGATCATTTTAAAGCTTCTAGTTGATTATGAATCTCAATCTCTTTTATCTGGTAATTTTAATCAACAAAGTCCGCTAAGCTCATTTTTTTCATGGCTTATACTGCAGCATTTAGTATGTGTTTAGCTGTTAATGAATAGATATCGAACTTAGCAAGGGAACTTTTTATTTTTTGGTATTTTTTATTGAAGGCTTCTATCCCAGTCTCTCCTTTCACCCTCTGCTCAGATTACTTTGTTTTGTTCCTTGCGATTTACCTGGCTTCTTTCCATGAACCTTGTGTTTCTCAACTTTTGAATTTTATGACAATATATTACAATATAAACGATATGTAAATACAAGATAACCAAGCTTTAGAGGAACTTGGACCGCTTCATTTCAAGAACCCCCTCTAAAGTCCTAAATCATTTACCAAACCACTGAAGTCCTAAATCATGTACCAAAATATTGCATACCTTCCTCACTCACTCACCCACCAGCTATTTATAGCCGAAATCTCTTTTTCTTTTCTAATATCCGTGACTGTGTGGTTCAGCTTTTGTACACCTCGACTAATGTCATGGAACATACCGCTTGACCCTACAACATTTGGATGTCAAGGAAACCCATACCCGAAATCCCTAGCAAATCCACTTTTCTATTTACAATAATAGTTATAATTTGTTTCAGAGTCTTGTTGACTCTGATTTCCATGTGTATATGGTTATCTGTATTTTTCATAAATTAGTATGCTCAGTCAGAAGAGGACCGCAGCCTGCTTGCTATATCATGTTTTGTTGTTGGTGATATTATATTTCATTTCAGGTGACGTTCTTGGGAAAAAAAACTCATTTGTAAATTGTCGTGCAATCTGAGGAGACATCCAATTAGATTGTAATGCAGTGTTGCAAGTACATGACAAAGAGTGATATTCAGATTATTCATAGGAGCTAATCGTGATGCCAAAAAAACCGTCGAGTTTCTTACGTGGTTAGTTCCTGTGAGCTGAAGTAGCTTGCGATTGTCGAGTCAATGTCATTTGCTTTGATTTGAGCAATGGCTAGTTCCTTCCCCATCTCTTTAGAAGATATGTTTGAATTTTGAAACATTTGTATCTTGCCCCTTCAGATTCAAGTTAGAATGCCAGCTTTTCATTAGTAACTTACCAATAAGTTTGTTCTTGGGGGGCAAGGCCATATAATCAAGTGCTCCATGAAGATTGCAATTACTTCATCTAATGTGTATCTTGTACTCTATCTTTGCTGTCAATATATTCTTACTGTTTCAGTTAGCAAGAAAATTTGGAAATGGCTCTCTTCCTTTAAGGACGGGACAATTTGTTTGGAAGGTTGAAGCAGCTTGATTTTACAAGATTCCATCTTTACTACACTTCTACTTGCTGCAGGTAAATTCCTTTTGTGATATTGATCCTTTTTTAAGGTTAAATTAAAATTTAGTCCCATGTTTTTGGTTTGTTATGTTCATTAAGTTCTCTAACCATCCCCGAAGGATGGCACAGTGGTTGAAGACTTGGGCTTTGAGAGTATGCTCCCCTCAAGTTCTAGGGTTCGAAATTCAGATGTGACATTACTTCTTTCGATGTCTCTGGTGTCTGGCCTAGAAACGGGCATGGTTACGTTGTTTCAAAAAAAATTAAGTTCTTTAACTTAAAAAATGTTTAATATGCTGCTCAAACTTCCAATCTGTATATTTTGTCTTTATACCAAGTGTTTGACTGTTTTCATTATAAAAAACAGTTTGATTTTTTTTAGTAAATCAAGACCTATTTAAGGATTTATTAGACATTTTTTAAGTATAGGTTGAAGACCTATTAAATATTTTTGAAGTTTATGGACTTATCAAATACAAAATTTTTACACTTTGTGAAGTTTAAAGATTACATGGACAAACTTAAATTTTACGGCTAAATGTGTAATTTAATTAATATACAGTTTAATTTGAGATGTCTTGTGTCCAAAACATGAGTGATTTATATTTTTATACGTCAAAGATGAGATGAATATATTATTATCACTTCCTTTGTTTATTTTTTTTGAAAAAGAATATATTATCATCTCTGAAGTACCTATACTTTCTATCATTGCACCTGAGAAAAAAAGCTGAATAACAAAATAATGTTGAATGATTATAGCTTTTTTTTTTTCTTTTTCTCTCGTTTTCTTTTTTAATAACAATCTGTGGCAGAGTTGACTCTATATAAAGCACATCATGAAAATTAAAGGTGCATATTATAGAATATACTTATGGGGGTTATAATTCATACAGGAGGTCCAGAGGTCCTGTGGCTATCTCAATTAGTTAACTTCGACTACGAAGTAATTTAATTGATGAAGGTATCGATATGTCGTAAGCTTGAATCTCTATTCTTGTGCTCGAAGGGCTCGGGCATAAGTGTTGTGATGCTTTTTAAAGCAAATATTCTTCTCAAGTTGTTCCTAGTGCAAATCCTTAAATTTGGATTTTCAATAGGTAATTTTAGTCTAGTTTCTCCTTGTTGTGCTAGTTAAGTTTAAATTACAAGAGTAGGAAAAATGTTCATTTTGGGTTGAAGCACTATTATATTTTATCATTCAATATATAACTTTTTCTAAGTATTTGAAATATAATTTTAGTTAAAAGTGTAGGGGTATAATTGAAGTTTATCCTAAAATTTAGGGGCATTCCTCACTATTTCATTTTCATGGAGTTCATTTTTAAAATTTGGAGTTAGAAATAAAGCTTTTGAAATTTAGGAGTATTATTGAAAATTACTCTAGAACGGTGGAGGATTTCGTATATTTTGATCTTCAAAATTTAATAAACTGGCTGTATTTTCCATGTTTATTTTAAGAGGTTTAATTTCATTTTCCCTTTTATCCTGAATTAATTGAAGTTCATAGAATTTTATTATTATTATTATTATTATTTTTTTTTTTTGAGAATATCATAGTTTTTTTATTTAGACTTCATTAAATCATAGAACACATTTTCAATGATTTAATTGATGGAGGGCATACTAGCTTCAAGCACTTTTTGTTTCGTCATTTGTCAATTTCTTAGAACTATGCCACGTATGTACTTTAGAGCCATGCCACGTAGTATTATTATTATTATTATTAACGAAAATTACATCCACAAATTATCCAGTCGCCAATTCTACGTGTGAGGTTATTGATCAACATTTGTAAAAATGACAACCACATTAAATAATAACACAAACAGCACACATAAAATGATGACACAATTTTTTTTTTTTTAATATGAGTGTTTGGGCTAACTTACATGCGTAATGACACTATAACATTAGGATTTAATTGGCATACAAGACAGACCTATTATCCATCAAAATTATGATCAAACTCTCTCATCAAATGTTTAAATCTTACATCAACTGGTCGCATTTGAAACTTTGTTTTGTAAATTTGTAAGAGATTTGTGACACATGAGCATCTTTTTAAGTAAAGAGGTTAGTTTATATTGGAGGGATGATTCCATCATGTTGATATGTCAATGGTGAGAATTGGGTTTGAGTGAGAGAGAGGGAATTAGCCAAATGACAAATGATGGTGAGCACTCAATTATGACCACTTGCTTTTTCTATGGCTCTAAAGGATGCCCCTATGGATATGGGATTTTCATTTTATGAATAGAAACATCTCATGCCAAAACCTATATGGGTCATAATTCATAGCCTTTCAATCAATCTCATGCTTTGTCCATCTTCATTGCTTGTTTCTATTGTTTTTAAAGACTATGACATAGGTCTCCTTTATTCAAATAAATCCATTTTCTCAGTATTGAGTATAGTTTTGTGGGAATTCCAATAGCATCTTGTATGACGAGTAAACGAGTTTTAATTATTCATCACACATTATTTTAATTTCACCCTCTCGCAATGGTTTTTTCTAACTTTAAATGAAGTTACTTTCACCATTAATCCTTCATTTAACAATATTTTATAAATTTAAGATTTGAATTTTTTTTTTTTTTTTTTACTTTAAACACTTATTTTCAAGGACGTTAATGGTTAGCCTTAATATTACTTGGGGGAAATAGTTGTGAGAGTCTAGTTCTCGTATGTTTATTAAGAAGATGTTTACTTTGTTTTTTAGTTTAAATCATAAACTAAAAATCATGAGAGTTAGAAAAATAAATCGTCACCATATTGCCCTTATTCCCCATTTTCAGATTTTTTTTTTAAAAAAAAAAATTGACCAATTTTTCCAACCTTTCACTCAAATCAAGGATACTTGTTTTTTTTCTTCTTAAATCCTCATTTATATCAAGGGATAACCAACTACCAATATCCTATACTTATCTCAATCTACTTTAATCATAACTGTTTTATAATTATTATCATATTGTTCAATAACCATTATCATATTGCTCAATAATCCATTGTTTCTCAAAATCTCTCTTATTAAACATAGTGGTTACTCACCAACAATCGTTACTCTCATTAACGATTCTTTTCTCCTAGCCCCCAAATACCCTTTTCATGTTTTAACATATGAAGTCGAAGATTTGAACCTTCCACCTGCTCGTTGAGATTATATACTTAAATTAGTTGCATTATACTTTTTGAGACCTTCCATGTGATAAGATGTCATCCTTGTGATTGTGGAGATGTTGGAGTTACTTGGACAAATTAGATTTTGGAAGCTTTTTGGGGTTAGGTTCATAGATAACAATAACTAGTTGATGCGAACGATTCATTTCAATTTCAAGAGTTTGTCATGTTCGTACAAAAGTTTCGCCAAGTGTAATTTATTGTTTTTTCATTCAATTTTAGAGCAAACAAAACTTTGACTAGTTTTCTTCCTTTTAATTTCTAAATTTTTGTTTTTAAACTTCACTCTCAATCCTTTACTAATCTAGTTAACTAAAAAATTAATTAGATTGTGACTTTTATGATGACGATTAAATGTGGATTAAGTGTTGAACTATATGAAAGTCAAAATTTAATTAAAAAGAAACAAAGTGAAATGAAAATAGAACTTTGGGTATCAAAAACTTAATTTCAATGCACTACTACGAATTCGATTGGGTAGAATCCAACTTAAAAAAAATTTCATGTCAGACAAATACCTGACATTAAAGAATGTGACATTATAGTCTTTCATGACATGCAATCTTTAATGACAGACAGTCAAACATTAAAAACCAAAACCAACATTAAAACGCATAAAGCTTCATTCTCAATACCAAAATTATGAGGTAAAAAAGTATTTTTCCTTTTTTTAATTCAACAAAATTACTTGAACTCATAACTTCTGATTATTCGGTCAAACATCATGTTAGTAACTACACTCGTGTGTTGCATTTTCAACTCATTACGCTGGAATTGATTTCATAATTGAGTAGCTGATATTCATCTTCATAACAAAAGAACTTTTTGACATCAAGCAATCACTTTGAAGTGAACCATTTTCCACCCTTGTTGATGCAACTACAACAAACAGATTTGTAAATTCATTTTCTGAACTTAAGATGCATGTCTGCTTCACAAGGAATTTTTATAAGCACAGAGTAAGATAAATAAGTAGCTATCCAGTTCCTAGGACCATTGATAGTATCTATCTACATCAACTTAAGAAGAAAAAAAACATAACCTACAACAATTGAGATTTCTCTGGCATCAGAAATCTCCAAACTAATCCCACAGTACAAACAGAAAAAGAACTGGACCATATCCGCCTACACATCGAAACAGAAGGAACACGCAACCAGCTATTCACCTACGAAAGAAAAGTGAGAGGCAAAAAGAAGCATCGAGATACCTCGTTCTTCAACGACCGTCGACCGAAGTGAACGAGTCTGCAAACCCAGTTGGCCTTGATGGTATGCTGCCCTTGCTGTCTTGCAAATCAGCATAACTGAAATCACTCCCTTCAGATTCTTGCCATCCCTTCACCATTTGGTTAAGGGGTAGGCTGTAGTCGATTCCAGAATACTCCTCTGTCTCGTCATCAAACGGTTTCCATTTCTCGACGAGCGGAGCCAGTACGTTTACAGCATAACCCATATCGGGCCGTTGGCTAGGCTCCCTTGCAGAGCAATGGCCAGCTAATTCAGCAATTGTGCAAATGCTTTCAAATATATCTTCTTTACGACCCAAGGTTGGATCCACAGCAGCCATCAGCTTCTCCTTGTCTGATTTTATATGCCAAAACCACGCAGCAAGATATTGACTCTCTTCAGATCTTTCTTCATCGAGAGCCATTAGTCCAGTCAATAGCTCCATTAGCACAACCCCGAAACTGAACACGTCGGCTTTGGTAGTAATTTTACCTGTCACTGTATCAATTAAACCATGAAAGTAAAAAGTTAGAGAGAAAACACCATGCATAACAGTGAAATGAGTTACTTCATGGCTTTATTACGAACAAATTTTTTATTATGCAGCCAGCTTTTTAAAAACAGATATAAAAAGCAAAGAAAGAAGAAAGTAAAAGCTTACCAGCATATTCTGGTGCCAAGTAACCAAATGTTCCAGCAAGCCTGGTCACTACAGATCTTTCACCATCAGGTGCAAGTTTAACCAATCCAAAATCCGAAACTTTGGCTCGAAAATCGTCACCAAGTAAGATATTCGAAGATTTGAGATCGCGGTGGATGAAGCTCTGATGGGCTAAAGTATGAAGATACTCCATCCCTCTAGCAACATCCAAGGCAATGTTTAACCTCCTCTTCCAAGAAAGAGGCTCGAGCTTAAAGCTTTTCCAATGAAAAAGATGCTTGCTGAGAGCCCCTTCGGACATATATTCGTAAACAAGAAGTCTCTCGTTTCCTGCAATCGAATATCCCAACAGCGATACCAAATGTCGGTGTCGTACTTTTGAAAGAACTGCAATTTCAGATTGGAACTCATCCAATGCTTTATTGCTAATAACACCTGACTCCATTCTTTTGACTGCTATTTTTGTTCCATCATCCAATTCTCCCTTATAAACTACTCCAAACCCACCACGACCAATCTCATTCTCTGAGGAAAAATTATTCGTCACTTTTCGTAGAACTTGTACAGATATGACTAGATTTCCCGCTTCAATGACATGAGAATCAGCAAGTCCACTGTTGTCTCTGCTTGCCAAACCGCTTCCTGTAGCCGTAGAAGTACTACGATTATTATTATTATTATCTGCAACGACAATCTTAACCAAATTGTTGGGATCAGATGGATCACTGGGATGAATGACTAGGGAACCTGGAGCTTGGTCATTGCGTCTCTTCTTCTTACACAAATATAAAGACAGAGGAATAACCAAAAAAGCAACAACTACCACACTTACAACAGGAACTACAGTAGAAACAACTATAGATCCCTTGGACCGTTTAGATGTTTGTCCTATTCCCTTTCCAGAATCAGATCCCGGTTCTGTTATCGGAGATGACGGGGTATTGGGAGGTGATATGCCTCCAGTTTCGGATGATGGGGAAGACGGGGATTGCTTATCTAACAAAGGGTTGCCACCAGTAACAAGTTTCACAGTGCCACTGAATTGAGGCACAGGAGGGGAGATGTTATTGCCACTCAAATCCAACATAGTAAGAGACTTCAAAGCAGTCCAATTCGAGGGAATCGAACCACTCAAATTGTTATCCTGAAGTCGAATCTCAGCCAACGAAACTAACTTGGCAAGTGCAGGACTCAATGTCCCACTCAGATTCAATTTCGGTAAGTTAATGACAGAAACAACCCCAGATATACATTTCAATCCCAGCCATGGCCCTTCACATGGATCATTCCCAGTCCAAGAAGACACAAGCCTTAGAGGGTACCCCATACTGCCAAGAAACTCGATAAGCACCATGACTTGAGGAGCACAAGCAACACCTTCCTGAGTTTGACAGAATTGATTTGAAGAATAACTCACTTTAGATGCTTTAAACTTAGGGATTGGACCCATGAAATTGTTATTGTTCAAATCCAAATTACTTAAACTCATATCAGCCAAACTCTTGGGAATCAACCCAACAAATCCATTCCCATTCAGATTCAGATCCTGCAAAAGACTCAAATCACCAATATTATCTGGAATAGTCCCAGAGAATTGATTCCCATGAAGCCACAAACTATTCAACGAAGTCATAGTCGTAACCACATCAATAGAACCAATCATTCCACCCCCAACTTGATTGTTAACCCAAAACCTCGTCAAAACCATACCCTTAAAACTCGCCGGAATCTCACCGGAGATTCTATTGTTAGAAAGCGACAACACAGACAAAGAAGACATAGACCCAAGAAACTCCGGCAAAGATCCGACCAAATTACAACTCATACAAGTAAGATTCGTTAACTGAGCCGAATCGCTCAACGCCGGCGGAAACATCCACCCCGAACTACCATTAAAATCATTTCCATCAAGAGCGAGAACCTCTAAACTATCAAGGCCAGTGAAAAAATCAACCGGAATCGAAGTGAAATTGTTGTAATCGAGAAACGCGTACCGGAGATTCTTCAAGCCGCTGAACGACGGCAAGGGACCGGCGAATTGGTTCTTTTGAAGGCCGATGTTGGAGAGCATAGAGAGCTGGTTGAAATTATGCGGCAAAGGGCCCTTTAATCCCATTCCTTGGACCTGAATCTGCGAAACCCTAGAACCGACGCAGAAAACAGAGGGCCATTTGTTCCCACATGGGTCGTTATCATTGCTCGGCCATTTCAACAGCTCTGGATTCTCCAACCCTTTTCTAAACTCATTAAGAACATCAAGATCGTTAGGGTCTGTAGCGCTAAAACCCACAGACACCACAGCAAAAAGGAGGGCTAAAACGAGCTCTGTTTTGACGTCTTCCATGGCAGATCTGTAAAGCAACACCAAGCTCGGAAAATAACCATGTGGGGTCGAAATGTTTGCAGGGAGAAACCTTCACAACGCCATTACTGGCGGTTTCTCACAGTACCCAGATGAAATCTCGCACTAAACAGCAAGGGTATCGCCGAATTAGTGGCATTAAACACCCCCAAATCGAAGAAGAACTGGCCGGAGAAGTGAAGAGGGGAAAAAGTTGAATTAGCAGCTTCAGAATCGAGAAGGTGGGTCGGTGTGCGTTGTAAATGGTGGAGAAATGAAGCTATGGCGGATTCAAAGCGACAAAAGTTAGAAGAGAAGATGGAAATGTGGGGAATTTCAGATCGGAAAGTGAAGAAAAAAAAAAAAAAGACAGAGAGAAAAAGAGAGGCCCGTCAAAGGGAGATTCATTGGAGAGTGTGTGTGTAAATTGTGAAGGGATTTATGGTTACTGGAAGTGTGCGTGAACGCCACGCGCCTTCTGCTTCTTTCTTCCATTTCTTGTTTTTCCCTCTTTCGTGTTTGATGGCATTATGCAACAAGTTTTTTTTTTATCTTTTTCTTTTCTTTTCTTTTTTTTTGTGAAAAATATTTAATTTTTATCTTTATTTAATATAAAGAGGTGATTGGATTTTGGAGTTGAAAATAGGAGAGGAGAGAAAGTGGATGAGGAAGTTGTGATTTAACATGAACTAATTGTTTGAATATTGATAAAATTAAATAAAATATATTTTATATTATATTATATGGTTAAGAATTAAAAAAATGTTTGATGTGATATATAAAAAATTGAATAAAAAATTCGATGTGATGCTGGAGAAGAAATTAACGAGGAATCGAAGAGATGTTGATATCCTAAAAACAAACATGAAGTTGAGATTTCTCATTTCTCTCCTCTCCTTTCCTCAATACAAAATCCCAAGCACCCCCTAGATAAATAGTATCTCTGAGTAAAGCAAAAGGTAAATATGGGTATTTAGATCGATTGTGATTGTGGTGTTAAATTAGATTACCATTAAACAAATAAATCATAAAATACAGAAGATAGACAAATAAATGAAAGACAAATATTTTAATTTTTAAGTTTGTCACCTAATTCAGTTTGTCCTTATATTTTTAAATTTAACATTTTTGTTCAAACATTTTAATAATACGTACTATTAATCATTAAGATAACAATATAGTTAGTTTTTATATCATAATGTTAATTAAAATAGGGTTTAGACTAATTTGAATTAAATATAACATAAAATTATTATTTTAATTTTTACGTAAATTTAATTTTTGAAATAAAATAAAGTAAGTTTAAAATAACATACGATGAGACCAACAATTAATGGTGTACTTAGTTATTTTGTTTTGATGTTAATCTATTTAGGGTATGTTGGTTCCGAATCTGTACTAAAAAAAAATAATAATAACATAGAGAGTGAGCAATTCTTAAAGGTAAAAAAAAATTAAACTGAAACTACAATACAAAATGGGCATTATGTAAGAAATTAAGGGGTATTATTGTCCTTTTCGCTTTGCGGTAACCCGGCGCCATCAGAGGAATGTAACGAAGATAGCGGAGCTTTTCGAAGGGAAGTTCAAATAAAGAGTCTCTATTTAAAATTTTCCATCGTTGTTTATTTAATATTTTTGTAATAAAAGATAATTCCGGCGTTTTTTTTAATGAATAGAAATAAAAGATAATTCGGCTGTTTGTTTGACATATTTAGATAGTTTTTGGATTAAAGAGTTATATTGAGTAGTTAAAAATTGAATATTGATTCAAAAACTTGTTTGAATATAGTTGTTGTGTGGAGGAGTTAGAGTTAAAATCTTGTTTGAATGTGGAGTTAAAAATGAGTAGTTATTTTTAGTAGTTAAAAAATAAATGATTAAAAATGAATGATTAAAAATGAGTTATTTTGATTGATTTGAAATGAATAATTAAAAATAAGTGGTTAAAAATGATTGAGTAGTTATAAATGAATGATTAAAAATGAATTGTTAGAAATGAGAGTTATTTTTAAAAGTAAAAATGAGGAGGAATTAATAAAAACTCGTTTGGATGTACGTTTTCGAAGAGGAGTTAATAACTCCCAATTCTAACTCCTATCTAAATATGTCAAACAAACACCCCGGTCCATGTAAATGGATTTATATTATGTATTGTTTAACTTTTTTTTTTTTTTTGAAACACAAGACTTCATTAAAAGAGACCACTTTTTAAATGCATTATTTTTAAATACAATTAGAATTAGTTGAAGAACTTAAAACTACAAATCTTGTCTTTTTTTAATATATAGATTAATTTGTATAGAGAAACCAAATGTCATAGGATATGTTAGTTTTTCTATAAGAATGCATAAGTTAACTTAAATATTCATAATAAAAGAATAAAAAATATAAGTCAATTGACATATTAAATTCATTTGTAATCAAGAGATTAGTAATTTGTAAAAAGAAACACATCTCCAATAACATCATCATGTCTGAATTAAGGTAAAATTTGAATTCATATTCCATTATTGTTGAATTATTAAAAAAAAATTAATAACCTAACTACATTGTAGAAGCATTTAAATACATGACTAAAATTAAAAAATCTGCATAAAGAAAGAAATAATCTTTCCCCACAATATAACACATTTTTTTTTTTAATTTTCTTGTTAAATAAAAAAAATTTAACTAAATTATCTTATTCATCCTAATTTTAATCATCACATTCTAACAAACTTATTTTTTTAAAAAATAAATCTCAAATAATATTTTATATAAAATTCAAAATACTCATAGTATCTTCTATATCTTTTCATTTGCTCCCGTGTACCAAATTTGGAAGTTTTTTTTTATAATAAAATCGTCAAACAATAAGTTTATGCCATTTTCAATTGTTTCCTTACAAAACATCTCTTTCTATTTTGCGACAAAAATATCTATCACTATCATATGAAGCACTAAATTAGTATGGTCGTTCTTTCTACTATTTGCTCACAAGAATCGTGTGTAGCGATCTCCAATGAAAATTGATTTTATTACAGTTGCATCTAATGACATTTAGGATGTCGTAGACATATTTGAATTATTAAAAATGGAACAACCATAGGACAAGATGGGTGTTCTTAAGTTGCTAAAATGTCACTTTTACATAAAGGTAAGTTTTTTTTTTAACAAAGAAAAAGGTAAGTTACAACCCTAGAAAAGAATCACTATGTACAATAGACGTACAACAGATTCGTGAACGTAATCCGTGGTGTTTATCGGGTGTCAAGTTTCAAAGAAAGTGATGTGCTCATAATCAATCTTTGATGTGTAAATGAGATATGAGTGTATATTTTGTTCAAGCAAATTAAAGATCTATTTACCTTTCCATCTTAAAAATGACTATTAAAGCTTCTCACAAGGGGTTTGAGATGGATATAGTGTATCTACAACGGTCGCAAACGTAATTGGTTGTGTTTATTTGACACCAAGTTTCAACGAAAATGATGGTGTTCATAGTCAATCTCTTGTATATAATTGAGGGATAAATGTATGTTTTGTTTAAGAAAATCAAAGAGTCTCTTCACCTTTCCATCGTGATGTTCAATGGATTTGCAGACGTAATTGGTGGTGTTTGATTTCAACGGAAGTGATGGTACTCGTAGTCAATCTTGGGTGTGTAAACGAGAAGATGAGTATATATTTTGTTCAAGAAAATTAAAGATCTCTTTTCCTTCCCATCTTAAAAAATTGGTATTTAAAGTCCATCCTCACTAACTCAAACTTGAATAATGACATAAGATCAACTTGGAATCCGATGTTTATCAGGTGACTATTCCATTCGATATTTTAATTTTATTTTTAAGTACACGCACACAAGCACATTAATTCATAAGTTATGTACGGGTTATGGAAGACAATAAGAACCCTAAAAAAGTTAGGCAAAGATTTTTAAATTTTAAAAAAGTTCTTCAAACTTTTTTTACTTAATTTTCGAAATGATTAATCACAATATTTAATTATATTGGAAAAAGATATTTTATCATTATTTATTTATTTATTTGAATTGTTATAGATTTTTAAGGATAGTTACAAAAAATAAAATTACCTAATTTAATAGAAAATTTAAAATTTCAAAATCTCTTAGTCTCACGATTTTGTTTACTTTATTTATTCATGATTTTGTTATGAGATTTGATTACGTTTGACTAATATATTTAATTTTCTTTTGAATTTTTTTAGGTAGTTACAAAAAATCTATTTAAAAATAGATTAAAAAATTGAAATAAAATATAAGAGGGATACCATGGTTCATTATTTTAAATAATAAAATTTAAAATAAAAAAGAACATAAATTTAAAGTCTAAACATTATTAGTCATTTTCTTCGTTAGTTTCTAAATCCTAACCATTTTTATAGTCGTCTAAAAAAATCCTTACACTCCTATTGTACTTCAAACAAACACAAACACAAACACAAGCATCAAATATTATTTATTATTATTATTATTATTTGCAAAGGAGAATGCCGTTTCTTTTCTCTATTTTGGATTTTGTTTTTTGTTTTTGTTTTTTTTTAATTTACAATAATCAGTTTTAATAATTTATCTTTTTGAAAAAAATCAGTTAAATAATTAAACACTATGAAAGGACAGTTGTGTGAATTATAATAGCAAATAATAATAATAATAGAAAAAGGTTGAGGGATTAATTTCATTCCAAATAAAATGGTCTTATAATAATTAATGAGCTGAGAACTAAAAAAAAAGGTTATGGCATTCATATGTTATTTAGTGCCCAAAGTCATTTTCAGAAAAGGAAATTTGTAACTTCATGTGCATGTGAAACACTTTGTTTGTTTGTGGAATCAAATAATAAAATTATTAGTAAGAACTCTACTAATATTTTGATCAAAAGATTATAAAATTGAATTTCACTTTCAAATATTTTGAATTAATTATTAAAAGGGTGGAGTCTCTATCGGTTTCATTATTTGGTAATCCATTTCAATATCATGGTCATGAATTCGATTCCGATAATCGATATTTCAGTCACCTTCTTTATATGGTTTGTGGTCTTTCCCCAACTTGTATTGAACTAATTTTTTTTAAGTCAAATTTTAATTTACTTTTGTTATTTCTTCTGAGATCCACGTATCATATTTTAAGGTGCCAAAAAGTATGCATTGATTGAGCCAATCAAGCAACTAGTTTATATGTCAATTGAAAAGGAAAATCATTTATATACTCATACTTTTAAGATTACATTCAATTCAATACTCCAAATTGATAATTGTAATCATTTAACTTTTTTTAACAGTGCATTAATTTATTTTTTTTGAAAGATGTTTTTAACCATATGTTGTTTTTTTATTATATAATAAATATTGGGGGAAGTGAGATTAAACCTATAATTTCATGATTATTAAATTTAGGTTGTATTAAATATCATTAAAGCTCTGGCAATATGTGAGGTATAGGAAATTAAACTTTTAATATCCAGTTCGTTAGTACAAGAGGTGATTAAGCCAATATTCATTTTCACTTTTAATTTAAATTTTAAAATAATAAATTCATACTTTCTAAATAATTTCATTTGATTCTATTTAAGAAAATTATTCTTATCCCTTCATCTCACTAAAGTAGCAGGAAACATTACACGTAATTCTTTCTATATAAATAGAGAAATAGTGGGGGGGAAAAAAAGAATAGGCAAACTAAAAAAAGTGAAAAAAATAATAAGGTAATATAAATGACAGATAATCGCTAATATTTATTTAATTATAACATTTCTTTCTAATTAAGTTGATGTTTGTATTTGAACATGTTATTGAGTTTTGGTAGAAGTGAATTTACCCAGGTCGGAAAAGTAAAGTTAGTGGTGTGATATAAGCATTATAAGAAGAGTATGAAATTTTAGTTTCAAAGCATCTTAGTCACAAACATAATCGTGAAGTTAAAATAAATAGACACTAAACTAGATAACCAATTGCGTCATCGACCAATTCAATTTAAGATTTATGGAACTACAAATCTATTGATGGTTGATAGAGTATGTCAATTGATCACTAAGATTCACTTTAGTACTCAAATAGAAATTAAATGCATATAACTTGTGAGAAGTGTAGATCTATTTTTTATAATAAACAAAATTACTTAAATATTAATGTAATTATTATTTTGACAGCTGAATAATATAGAGGCATTCTGAATAATATAATTCAAATATTTATTAGATGGCAGCTCACTGATGCTATGAGAGTAGACAATCCCATTAGTCAACTCCATTATGAAAATATTCTCTGTTTATATTTCGAAAAAGAAAAAAAAACTAAGTCATGAATTTTGTCCTTTTTTTATTATTCATTTTTAGCCTCTCGATGATAGAATATTTGGACTTTATTTCTTGAATTTATATATAATTTTATTTTTAATGTTAAATCATTTGTTCAATGTTTAAATCTCAATTTTTAGTTTTCAAAAAAAGAAAAACTCAATTTTTATTACTAAATTTATTCATATAGTATATGGCACTAATGGTAGAAATGGTTATGTGTACATGCTCTTTTTCCAAATAAAGAGTGGGATAATTAATTTTACATAAGAAATAAATGGAGGAAAATTATCTTTTTAATTTATAGGTTTGTCCAATTATTATAGATACTGAAAACCCCATAAATTTGGGGTCTAATTTTTATTTGGTTTTCAATAATTCAAAATAAAATATTTTTACTTTGAAATAACAAAACCATTAATTACATAACAAAATGTAAACTAAAATGATGATTAAACAAATTTAAAATTTTAATATATTGATAATTATTATTTTAGTTTTTTTATGCAAATTTAATCTTTAAACAAATATTATAAAAGTAAAATTAAAATACATATAAAAGACTAAAATAGAGTATTATTGAAATGCTATAAATAAAAATGTTTAATTTTGAAATATAAAATTTAAATAGAAACTAGATACTGAACTTAAAAGATTAAAAGAGTAATTTTTTCAAAAAATTATTTAAATCTAACTAATTGAGCTACTGAATTAATAGACAATTATTGATAATAAAGAATAATTTAATAGACGAATTATATTGTAATTTTTTTTTTGAGAAAAAATTATATTGTAAATTGGCTAAATATAAATATAGTTTTAATATTTGAAGTTTTCACATTTCTATTGAAATTATTTTATATCATATGACATATATAACTTTTAAAATACTAGTAGGCCAACTGTATCAGTATTTATCTTCTTTTTTTTTTTTTTACTTCAATGATCATAGCTTGAATTTAAAGCAAATAGAATATTTCACGATTTTCTTTTTAACTTTATAGCTTAATTTAAGTGAAGAGATTCTCAAAATATTTCACGAATCTATGTTGGATATAGGATTTTTTTTTGGTCGTCCATTCATATATTCTCACTTTATAGAGAAGGAAGGTTATTAATCATACAAACTTTAAATTTCTTGGGTCGTGTTTAATAATAATATTGTCTTTAATTTTTGGTTTTAGAAATTTAAGTTTACAATAACTATTTTATCATATGTTTTTTTTATTTGAATGCCTATATCTTGTTTATATTTTTTATAAACCAAACCAAAACTTAAAAATAAAAAAATCAACTTTCATAAGTGTGTTTTTATTTTTGAAATTTAGTTAGCATTCATATACTTTTTTAAGAAAAGATGAATGTATGGTAGGAAATATGAAACACACAATAATTGATGTAAGAATAGACTTAAACTTCAAAAATTAAAAATAAAAATTAAATAATTATCAAACGAGACCTTAATTATTATCTTCTTCAACTCTTTGCTTTATATCCCGTAAAAACGAAAGCCAAAATAAATGTATTGACTTAATATATATTAAAAAAAAATTAAAATTTTAAAGTTATTGATTTTTTTGGTTAAATTATATAAACGACTATCAATATTTAGGGTAAAATTTAAATTATGTATAGTTTTTAATTTTTTTTTTGTTAATTAAAAAACAACGAAAATTTCATTTAAAAAATTAATACTCAAGCAAAAATGCCTCTTTACAGGAAGAAAAATAGAACAAACCCCACCAGCACTATTTTATTTATTTATTTTTTTAATATAAATTGGAGGAGATCAATAAACCCTATATAAAGGACACAACTGCTCTAAAAAAATATGAAGTCAAATACCGATTTTTGAGCTCGAATTCGTGCTATTGAATTGAAATAAATTAGCACCAAACAAAATGATCATCTACTAGTCCACAACACTACTAACCTATATTACAAGTAGACTTAGGACAAACCAAAACAAAGCGATAAAATAATAAAAACGATCCACAACTTTTAACAAACGTGAATTGAGAGAATCTAATTCGTAAAACCCAAGAAATTAACCTCTTCAACATAATCTTTGGTTGACTTTAGAAAGATCTTGGAGATAAACCAATAATCATATCAATAATTGATATGCAAAACCCCCACCAAAATAAAATGGAGAAGAGATTGTTCTAAAAAAAATTAACTCTAAAAAAACAAAACAAATGGATCGATAAACTTAAACAAGAACCTAATTTTAAATGGAGCAAATTAAAGAAACGATAAAAACTTAAAGCCAACAAAATAAGTCAATGGAGAAAATTAAACCTAATAACATCCAAGAGAGTTGTCATTATAAAAGGAAAATATAAGACCGCTCGATTCATAAGAATCGGCGATTCGATCTAAAAGTTGAACTGGAAGAAGAAAACTAGTTGGGCTATCCTCGAACCAAATCGAATCGGTTTGATGAATGGTTTGGTTCAAAAACCTACCCAACAGTTCCTTACATGTGTCCACATCACTTTTACCTTAATTAAAATGAAAATGGAACTTGATGTGACGATTAGTTGAAAAATGGATGATACACATATATTTCATATTTGGAAATAAGTTATGTAACATAATTTTAATATCTTTAATCCCATTCAAAACGGTTTCAAATGAGAGGGAGAAACAAATTAGCTTGATTCATGAGAGAATAACATCATTATGATTTTTTTTTTTTTAAACAATGGTTCTTGTTTTTTTTTTTTCTTCTCCATGTCCTAACCTAAGATGCTGCAAAAGCAATAATCTTGTTAAAATTTTCATCAATTGTCTGTTATATGAAAACCCCAAATTTTATTGGTGCTTGTGGTCAAATTAATTCCCTTCATTTCTCGTTTCAAAAAAAAAAAAAAAAAATTCCCTTCATATCTTTTCAAACAAAAAACAAAAATTCCCTTAATTTTAACAAAAAAGCTAATGAATCAATAGTTGCTTTTTCCATGAATAAATATAAGCAAATTGTTGAGATATACCTTGATCTATTTAATATCCTATGATTAGTTAATCGAGAGTCTCGTTGGCCGGTTAATGAATCAGGGTCCCAGTGGCAAGACTACTGGGTAGAGATGTCCACGGGACGGGGCGGGGACGAGGATGGCTTTACCGTCCCCATCCCCGCTACTCATTTTAATCCTCATCCCCGCGAAATTCACCATAAAATTTTGCGGGGAACGGAGCGGGGATTCACCACGGGTTAATTACGGGAATCGGGTTCCCCACGGGAAATTATTCCCCATTTAACTCTTCTTCTTTTCTTTTTTTATTCTTAACTTTTTACAAACTTTCTCTATTGTTAACTCATTCACTAAATCTTAGATAATTTTTTCAATATTAAAAAAATGTTTATTGATTTTTAATTAAATAATTTATTAGGTAAGGAAAATATTAATTCAAATAAGTATTTTTACTACTTTATATATATTAATGTATTTAGAAAAATTAAAAAATATATATATAAAATATGAATGGGGCGGGGAACGGGGAAACGGGGATGGGAAATACATTCCCCGTCTCCATCCCCATTTAGCTTGTGGGAAATTTTTCATCCCCACTCACTCCCCCATTCACCGCCTATTCGGGGATTCACCGCCCCTATAGGGGCGGGTCCCCACGGGGCCCCGGCCCCATGGGGAAATGGACATCTCTACTACTGGGGGATTCGGGAGCAACACCCTCGAAACCTAAATGAAATATGTAATGACTTTTCTATTTTTGTAAATAGGCTTTATCTATATTGTTTGTTTATCTGTAATAGGGTTTTAATGAGAGTATATATATAAATTTGAATTAAAATCCTAACTTCTATGATATTCATTATTTTTTTCGCCTCTGTCTCCCTTTCTGCCTGTATGCTAGCTAACACAACATTAGTAAATCACGTAAATTTGTGTGATTTCTTTCCCTTGTTTTTTCTATTTTTGATTGATTGTTAATTGCCATGTTCATAACACATATAATTTTAATTTTTTTAAAATTTAAAAGTGACTTTTTCCCAAATTATTTTACTGGGAGAGGAATAAAATCAATATTTACAATAATCCCATAAATTCATCCCTCTTCCAAAAATTGCATGGTGTCGTTTCAAATAGGACAAACTCTTTGACTTTTATTTCTTTCATTTTATCTTCATTTTAACATGAAATGAAAGCTGATGAATGAATAGTTGTTTGAAACAATTTTAATGATAAAAGGTCAAAAATGAAACTTTCAAAACAATAAGAGTATAATTAGCTTACCATAAATTTCAGGGGCATATTATAGATACTTACCATCTTTACCAAGTATATCAATATTTTACAAGTCACCTACTTTGTCACAATTTTATCATTCATTTAATAAAAAGTCAACGGAATAACAACTGTGAAACCAATGTAAAGTTCCATGATAAAACAAAAGGTTTTGATTGATCAGAGTGCATATTTGAAACGTATATACTAAAGTTGAAGAGCACTATATTAATTCATTTCAATTGTACGATAATAGGTTTGAGCCTTAAAAATTGACATTTAATTCTTATATTATGTTAAAGTAGTAGTGTTTTCTATATAGAACTTGTTGGCCCCCCTCCTCCAATATATGTACTAAAAAAAGAGAGCACTTTGTATCATTTAACCTAATTTTTATGTTACATCAATAAAGTATTGTTGGGCATGACTATATAGATTAAAGTAACTTTAATATATAAAAAATATACTTTAACTTAGTAGATATATTTGGAAAATTGTTCTCGATGATTTTTTCTAACAAAATAATTACAAATACAAGCAGGTTTTAAAATATTTGCATATATAATTATTAATATGTTTTAATATTTTATTATAAATACTTATTAATGCACTATTATGTATTCTTTATATAGTATTATTAACAATATCACCGGCTATGGTTTCTATTTTTTTTTAAATAATCATATTTGTAATTATTTTCTAAATTTGAGTAGTTTTCTTATATATTTTTTAGGGTTTGATACTTGATTTGTATGATATTCTCTCTCTCGAATATAACACTACATTAAGTGATGTTTTGAACTTTTGGGGGCTTCACCGAGACTTTTTGCCCATGCAATTTTGGCAATGAGGAAAACTTGTCTACACATGGACAAGTAGGTAGTCCATGCTTAATGCATATGCGGTATGATGTGAACCACACAATTTTGTTTTTTTATACATAAATTAACTTTTGATACAAAATTGTGTGGCTCACATCATGCCACATATGCATTAAGCATGGACTACCTACTTGTCCATGTATAGGCAAGTTTTCCTCTTTTGGCAATAAAGATGAGAATTATGATCATGTTTCTTGTAGGAGATCTCCACAAAATTCATTGAAAAATTTATAAAGATGGAGATAGAGATAAGAGGTCATCCAAATTATAAATGAAAGTTGCCATTTGACAATAATATTGAAAAAACCATCTTGAATTAATTTAATGGTGATGAATAATTTTAACAATTATAAAGTTACGCGTTCAATCTGTAATAACTATCAACCTATAAATGAATTTTCTCTAATAGTTTTGAACTTTTTGTTAAGAAAAAAAGGATTTTGCATGTATAACAAAAAAAGAGCAAAGCATTTCCATGTATAACACAAAATCAAAATTAATTCATTTGTAGTCGAAAATTCAAATTGAGTTCTATTAGTGATACAATTCAATCAATGATAGACTCATTCTATTGCTGCTTGATTTTTCTATCAGTGATAAAAATTCAAATTAAATTTTATCACTAGTTGAGTGATAGAAATTAATGTGCTGTAAATCAATTCTACTATAAATATAATATAAGAGGTAGAATATGCTCCTAATGGTAGATTCTCCGACAAAAATGCATTGAGTCAATGATTTAGGTAACTGCACCTACAAAAATGGTGGGATCCATATTGAAATATTGTCTCTAAATTAAAATTTGTGAATGTTTGTGTTTGCTTCCTTTGTTTAATTAAGAGGAAATTTTTGTAGAAAGAAAATGGAGAATAAAGTTTAGCAGCGGCGGTGGAAAGAAGAGGTTGATTTGATAAGCTGAACACAGACAAAAGTGGGGTCCAGATCTTATACCAAGCTTTTTGTTTGTAATGTATGGAGGGTAAATGAGTCCAATTAGGCCCCACTCTCTTACTTTTTCTTTTTTACTAATGCATTTTTCTTTAAAAAAAAAAAAATAGAAATTTGTTCTAAATAGTAAATTATAACAGCTATATTATAATTTTGTGTGTAGTAAAATATTTCTAATTTTTATTGCTTTTTTCTAAAATTTTGAAAATTCTCATTAGATTTTTTTGACCCTTTTTTATTATTCAAAATAGATCTGAAACACATTCTAAATTATTCAAAATCAACTTTTATGATATAAAAATTGTATACAAAATTGAAAGCAATGACGACCATTATTGTGAGCATTGAATATTATGACAACCATGATTTTATTTATTTTAATAATTTAATAACATTTGGTTATAAGTCACCGCGTATTTATATTTATTTAATTTTTGCATCCGTGACTATTATTGTGTCCATAATCAATGACGAAATATAGAATTCATTTGGTTTTGAAAGCAAATGTGTTTCTCAAGAATGAGTTAGTAGCTGATCATTTTATTGTTTAGTCAATGGTAATCGAGTCCAACAATAAAGTCATGGATTGAGAATCCGTATTTGACTCTCTTGAGAGCAATAATATTAGTTTTGTAAAATTTGTGGTTTTTATTCTAGAAAAAAGGAAATGTTGATGGGGCTATATTTCTTTATTTCTTAAGTTAAAATCTACCACTTGTATGTAAATTACAAAAATGAAATCTTTGAAATCCTTTATAATTTTATTTATTAGATGATATAAGATTATTCTTCAAAATAAATTGATAGTGAAAGAAATAGTTCATATACCTTATAAAAATGTTATTCATTTCTCACCCATCTAATATAAAACAAATGACTACAATGTAATTTCTCAAAAAAAAAAAAAAAAAACTACAATGTGAGTATTTTCAACATTATTGAATTGTTTTCCTGATGTCGTTAAATTCAATTTTAAAAAGGTTATGTGATGTTCTAAATTTAAATGTTTATTGTGATATTGTTAATGAAAAAAAAAAACAGAATTTGATTATCAAAATAAACGATATATTGAATATAATGATGAGGCATGTAAATAAATACATTTATTACAAAAACGAATGTATTTCTTTCTGTTCAAAACAAATGAATTAGGCTCGTGGACTCGGAGTTCATTGTTGCGTTCGAAGGCAGATCTAGACTATAAATATTGAGAGAGCTAAATATTATTTAATGACCAGAGGTTCTTAATAATGATGATTTTATATATAAATAAAATATTAAAAGACATTTGGAGGCCACACTATGACATATATGACAAAAGATATGTATTTTAGTATAATATAGGTCCATTTATATATATAAAATACACAAATTTCAAAAAATTATAAGATGTAGCCTCTAATCTTGGTATAAGAAATTAAATTTTTTTAAATAAAATAAAAATTGCTATCAAGATTTTATAATGACTAGGTTAATCAAATTGTTTTATTTTTATTTTTTAATAAATAGAATCTTGGTATTTTTTTTAATTTTTTTTATTATTTAAGTCTAACAATTCTTAAAAAAAAAAGTTATTAACGATACACAAATATTTTAGATTAGTCAAACTTTATTTTGGTGGTGTGAAATTTTTTTTTTCTCATAATTGTTTTTTAATTAAACAATATTTAAGTATGAAAGATTAGAAACTTTTAACCTCATAGTTATTATGTTGTACATAATATCATTGAAACTATATATTTTTTTTAATAAAAACATTAATATGATTAAGGGTGCTTAATATTAAATTTATATTACTTACATTTTATTTATGATAGTAGTTATATTTACATACTTATTATATTAATAGCTAAATATTTGAGAATACTTATTTTAAAAAAAAAAGAAAAAGAACAATTTTATTGTTAAAAAAAAAATATAAGAACAATTTTTTTTTAAACATATCTTAGCATCTCATCTCTTCTCCTTCTACCCAAAATAAGGTTTTTCTGTTATCTCATCTCATCTCACCTCACCTCAAACAAGATTTTTCTGTCATCTCATCTCACCCCAAACAAGGTTTTCTACTATCAACATCTCATCTCATCTCATCTCACCTGCAGCCAAACACCCCCTTAAGAGATCGGTCCATGGTTGTGTTGAGAGGGCTTGTTCTGTGTGTTGTGGTTTTTCTATAATAGAAGAACATGTAATATCTTAGGCTTCGTTTGATAATCATTTTGTTTTTCGTTTTTTGTTTTTGAAATTTAAACCTACAACAACTACATTACCATAACTTTATTATTTGGATATCTACATCTTAACTATATTTTAAGAAATAAAACAAAAATTTGGAAAAAAAGGTAGTTTCTATAAATTTGTTTTTGTTTTTGAAATTTGGTTAGTATTCTTCCACTTTAACAATGGATATATCGTAGAAAAGATAGAACACATGTAATAAATTTAAGTAGAAATAAACTTAAATTTCATAAACAAAAAACAAAATAGTTATATTATTAAGTTATACATGATAATTACTAATTTTGTACCATTATCATATTATATTATGAAGGTAATACGTGGAGTTTAATTTTAGATATTAATTCACAAGCATTTATTTTGTTCTATTGTCGTTAAATGCCTAGATTTTTATTTTCTTTATTTTCTTTTATTTTTTAACCAAATACTCTTTATGTACGACAAATTTTTTAGTCGTGAGATTAAAAGATTCAAACAACCAACTTATATATATATACATATATAGAACTATTTGGACTATTTTAGATTTGTCAACTTAAGTCTAATTTTGTTGAGATCTCACATTGATAAGATATCAAAAATACTTTTAATTAATATTTATAAGAGAGGTAAATTACTCTTATCAATTTGATTTTGTGATGAATGTGTTGGGACAACACCTTTATTACCGCAAAAATAAGTAAGAAAATTAATTAAGAAATTAAAGGGAACAACAAATAGAACAATACAAGAATTTACATAGAAAAACTCTCAAACTAGAGAAAAAATCACGAACAGAGTGAACTTCCACAATGTGAAAAATTGTTACAATCACACAATGAATTCTTTATACTAATCACAACTTTTGCTCAACTTTCGTATACAAAAAGATTTACTACACATACTTAAAGTAATTCTAATTGTGATGTCTTGAATCCAAGGTCATATAGTGCTTGGAGCACACCACATTCTTGCATCTTTCTAATGTGGAACAATTTTCCCATCTTTCTAATGTGGGACAATTTTCCTAATATTTTGTCAAAACTTTCCATGTGGGACAAACATTGTTAATATTTTGCCAAATTCTCAACAAATTCCACATTAGCAAGATATGTAAAAAACCACATCTTTTGTTGCAAAATTGTCTTCACCAACAATCATAATTCTCAATTCTGAGAATTATAACATACTCCACCATAAAAAGTATAATACTTTGTTATGAAATGGACAAATCAACAATCGAACAAAGAAACTATATCAAAAAAACAAAAAAACAATCGAACAAAGAATAACAAAACGCAGAAAAGAAGAAAAACACACATAATTTATGTGGTTCACTAACGTTGTATTACCTAGTCCACGGGTATAGAATGAGACACGATTTTATTAAGGAGATCAAAAATACAAAATGAACATCATGGAGCAGCGAGAGTTTAATTTGAGTTTATATAGAAACTTTCATTAAACCTTGTTACAGAAAATAGGCCCAAAATACATAAAAGGCCATTAAATAACAAATACATATTTTGTAAAGGTTTCGGGGGCATTGCCCTCGAACTCCCACTCGTTCACCGGGCAATGAGACTCCTGACAAACTAATCGTAGATCATTCAATCGTTAAAGACATATCTCAACACACTTGAAATCTCACATTCCAAGAATTTTCTTCTTTGTCATGTCGATATACCTTGCTGAAAATTATAGTGCAGCTTCCACCTCCTTGGCTTACCTGAAAGTTCTTCAGCCACCGACATAACTTCCACCGCACACCTTACATAACTGCCAAGTTAATGCATGTGTGTAAACTTATGGAACCGTTGATATCACATCCTCTATCATGGCAAAGCGAACATACCATGATGATGATTACTTTATTTCTTCAGAGGAAGTCACCATCTCCTCTAGCAAGAGAGACCACATTGGCATCTGAACTGAGCTCTTTGACGAACTTGCTTTGTTATGATAACTTTCTTTCATGTGACCAGTCTGTCCACATTCCCAACAACCACTCTTCTTCCCAAAGTATTTCTTCTTCTTTTGATTACTTGACTTCTTAGAACCCGTGCTGGATCCACCACTAGACTCTATTAGATCATCATCATCGCTTAATCTTTTTATTTCAGAAGCACCATATCTTGTGTAATCGAAATTGTATCAACATATCTTGAACTTGTACTTGCTACAAGCCGACGATCATCTTTTCATCAAATTTCTTCACGTCAATCTTCACCGCATTTGTAAAGTTTGACATATCTGCTTCACTCCTAGCAAATAAGTAAATAACGAACAATGCTATTAACAATACCCTAGCTCTAACTTGTTTTAAGAATACTTTTCTAGTGTGGAAGGTCAGACAAAGTTGCAACAACATATCATACTCAGAAATTAAAAGAACTAATTACCTAAAGCTCTGATACCAATTTTTGGGAGAAAACCACCCCTATTACCGCATGAATAAGCAAGAAAATTAACCAAGAAATTAAAGGGAACAACAAAAATAACAACATAAGAATTTACGTGGAAAAACTTCCAAACTAGATAAAAAACTATGGACCAAAAGAACTACCACCCTGTGAAAATTTGTTACAATCACACAGAATTCTCTCCCCAACCCCAATTACAAAAACCACTCTTCAAATTTTATACTAATCACAACTTTTGCTCAACTTTCATATACAAAAAAGTTAGTACACATGCTTAAAGTGATTCTGTAACGACCCAACTCCCTTACAACTCTGGTGGGACGTTGCTCATGCATGAATTTAGAAAACATTAAGATAAAATCAGCACGACATGCATTCTCATTTAGTGAAAATAAAGTAGATAGTTTGGAAAACAAAGGAAAAACATCTAAAGTCAAAGTTTGTGAGATCCCAACAGTCATAAAACAGATACGGTAAAAACAAGTCTAAGATAATTGAATACAAAAAGTAATGCGAAAGAGAAGACATGCGTCGTGCCTATGATCAAGCAGCTCCGCAGTCAGCCACCTCGGTGCACTCTCATACCTGAAAGATATAAGGGGTGAGTACATATATAAATATATATACCCAGCAAGAAGTTCACTATGAGGGAAATCATGCAAGCTGTAACAGGACTCGAATAATCGAGCTAAGAGCACAATACCAAGAAAAACAGGGTCAATCTACTGAACGACAGTTGGGTCAACGGTGCCAGTACCGGGACAAAAAAGGGTTCGAGCAAAAGAGAAACCAATAAGTCTTCTGACCTCTGTCAGGAGGGGACCGCGAGTAAGAGTACGCACAGGTACTCTGAGCCTCAGGTTGAGACACGTCCCATACCGTGTCCAAGGAGACATACACGAATGTCTCGTGGTAACCTGACCACTGTCAGGGACCTCGCCACGAGGGAGGGGAACACACAGCATCCGTGAACCTCGGGCAACAGGCGCACCCATAGGCATTCCTCCACACTATCATCTATCTCAGTGGCCTCTTCCAGTAGGTGTCAGGGTCAGGCAGGTCATGACTGCCCTCCTTCCCACGTACCGGGCCGTTGTCGTAAGTGTTAGGGTCAGGCGAGTCATGCTCTGCCCTCCTTCCCACGTATGCAACGGTAAGCAAGTATAGTAAACATGGCATATATGATCTGCACTAGTGAATTCGGATAGGAAATGGAATTAAAGAAGTGCATACAAGACCCTAAACTAACATCAGAAATATAATATACTGCATTAGTTGGAAGTACAGCAAGCCCAACAAGTACATGTTCTACAGTTAATCCCAAAATTCACATTGAGATTAAGATCATAAACACACATCAGGAATAAGAATAGGTATGTAAGGACCCGACCCAAACTATGGTCTAAACCTAAGTCCTTCACTTTAAATGCATGAAAATAATACTCGACGTCCCGTGCATGTAAATTTAAAACAAAACCCCTTTGAAACAACTTGGAAGATCAAGTTTACAAAAACTATAAATTCATTAAAACAGTCATTCGGGTACCCCATAGTCAAAACATGAAATCTCGGTAAAACATCACTCATCATGCCCTTAAATAATTCATGCAGAAGGAAAAATTTAAAGGACTCTAAAAAGAATAATGCAGCGGGTCCCATGGTCATCTCCAGCTCCGTCGATCATCCATCTCGGTATAATCTAGTAGTACCTGTGGGGATTCCACAGTGGAAAGGGTGAGTTTTTGCAAACTCAATAAGGCTTCCCCAGCTCGAGGACAGACATGCACAAGAATACAAACATCAGCCAACAAGTATGATCAGCAATATAATCGAGGGGTATACAAAACCCAAAATCCTGGGTGCTAAGTCAAGAAACCTCGTCCTAGACGAGCACCACGCAGAGCGGTCTAAAGGTCGTAGACCCCAAGACCCAAAGCTCACAAGAGTCCTCTGACTCGAGAGCAATCTGGCATCCTACTCCAGAGGGAACTGGTGAGTCGAGCAACCTATTGGCCCTAGGCCTCATACTCACGGCGAGATGTGGTGCCACACCAATCACCAAGGAACCATATCAGGCTCATACCACCTACCTAGAGAGAGCCTAGGCTATTAGTAGAAACCATCCAGGGCCGTGAGCCTGGCCGGTCGACCATCCACGTAAGTCCTGCGGAGTGAGAGAATATCACCTCAAGCTAGGGTGTGCGCCCGAATCTCATCGTCCACACCCACCTACTAGTCTCCTCTATCCGATCTTCATGACTCGTTTGGGTCCAAACAAGGCATAAAGCCGTGCATCAAACATCATGCAAGTCCATATCAGGACATAGGTGCAAGTCCGTATCAGAACAATCATGCAACCACGTGCAACTCGACTATATCAGACATATGTACATGATTCATGCATCACTAGTCATACAAAAGACAAACACGAAATGTATATGCTCTCGATGCAATCAAACGCAACATACAATGCACATAGTTATGCTACAATTAGACAAATCAACTAATGCAAGTAAACCAACACATGTATTAACCACAGGTCCTCGAGAAGGGGGTAAAGGGTCCCTTACCTTGGCTGATCCACTAACAGCTCTCCAAGAATTCACTAGAAGCTCCAAACAGCCCAACATCACTCCGAGCCATGAAACGAACGAACCGGTCAAAACTAGCACCTCAGACCATCAAAATCGGATCTAAAATATCGAATTTATCAAACTGGGAAGAACCTCGAAAAACGTATCCCAAAGACACCCGGCAGCTACAGGTGCCTCTCAAACTCGGCTCAAAGAACAGAGAATGGTTCGGGTCAAATCTGGTTAACATAAAAGTCAATGGGTCAAAACTCATCTTAAACCCACGCCAAACACACCTTAATTCACAACTTAAATACATTTACTCTTCTAGCCAAACAAGCTTGACCATTAACTAAATAACCATAACTCTATACAAAAACATATTTAATCCATGACCTAAATAATTTTAAACTTGGAAACAAACATCCACAAACCATACTTTAAATGATCTCAACCTTGCAAACAAACAACAACAAACTACAACTTGAATATTCTTAAACCAATAAGCGAACACTCTTAATTCCCAAATTGATTAATCTAAACCTCATAGAAAAACAAGCTTAATCTCAACTTAAATAATATAAACCAGCAGCCAAACAACCTTTATTCCTCTTTTTAAATATCTCTAACCCAATTTAAAAAGATTTAAAACCTCATCCCAAACAAGCACCTTCTTCAACCTTGAGATCATTCAAAACCCACAAAATGAAATCCACTCACCAAGGCTTGACGGTGGCGACTGGACCCAGATGGCACCGGCAGCGCTGCTCGAACCATCTCTGAACAGCTACACGCGAACCCAGCTATCAGAGGCGACGTAGACGACCGCGACCCAAACCCGACGACGAGCTGCAGCTGCTTCTAGACGTAGAACCCATGAGCGAAACCATGGCTCTGCTCCTCGACGACGGCTTGGCTAAGACGATGGGATGAAAACCCACGTCGACTGCAGCTAGCGCGCGACAACCTTTCTGGCAGAACGCACACGACGACGGCGAGCTCGATCAACTGCAATGGCAAAACCCACACCTGCGGCGGAACCCAACTGTGGCTACCGTGCTCGTGACCCACAACGACGCATCCTCACTCGCGACGCCTTCTTCAACAGCAACGTTGCGTAGGACGCGATGACCATACCCGCAATGAACAACGTCGAAAAATGAACCCACACTGAGAATCCAGCGAGCTGCACAGTAGAACCTTGGCTTGAACAAGACAATAAACAGTCAATTTTTTTACCTAGGGTTCCTAAAAAAAAGCTTAAATATCTCCCACAAAAGACTAAACTACCCCTTCTTCTCACATTTATTTCAAAACTACCACAACCTCTTATTTTTGTTTTCCAAATAACCACAATTTCCATTATTCTATTAAGTCACCACTTGGGTTATTACAACGAGTCATTTCTATCATGCTTCATACATAAAAACAACATGAACATAAGATCCAAACACAAAAGAACATGAATGATTATCGTGCCAAAGCTTGGAGGACCCTAGTCATGCCACTACTTGCTATGAAATGGCCACACCCAACTCATAGTGAAACCCCTTACCTCTCTGATGGCTCGATCGAACTCCGAATCAACTCTGCTAGATACAATTGAAACCCGGGTCACCTAAACATAAAACCATGCCGAAAGTTCATTAAGGACACGTTATAAAAACCACAAAAGGGACTATAATCACGGGAATGAGGGGAAGAAACTGTTCGGAGACCCTCGTCGGAGCATGGCGGCGGCGACGCGTGGTGGCGAAACTGGACGGGTCACACATTGTTTCAAAGGTCTTGGTCTCTAGGTCACGGATCTGGTCTCAGAATTTCAATCGGAGTCTCATAGCCTCGGAAATCTGTGAAAGAAGAAGAGGGTTTCAAAGAAAAGTAAACTTTCCATAATCCATGGA
Source organism: Sicyos edulis (assembly GCA_036507275.1). Taxonomy (NCBI): domain Eukaryota; kingdom Viridiplantae; phylum Streptophyta; class Magnoliopsida; order Cucurbitales; family Cucurbitaceae; genus Sicyos; species Sicyos edulis. The sequence continues at coordinate 41,909,348 of CM071847.1, read as the reverse complement.
AACTCGCTGAAATCCATGGAGAAGAAGGAGAAACAGCTAAAGAGAGTACCTACCAGTGAAGAAGGAGCAAGTGGACGATGTGAGTAAGGCCGAACGAAGCTTGAACTTCCCCCATAACTTGACGAATCGGATCTGTTCATTGCTTGAAAGGCGACGCTGGCGGCTGCGCTTCTTGCTCGCGGATTGACAACAGGGGGCGCGGGAGGGACGGTGAGCTGCACGGCGGAAGCACAAAGGGAGGGTTGGGTCGAAGCCGTGAGTCTCGACGACTTGGAACTCGGCTGGACAGCTAGGAACGCGTGAACACGCATCAAAGAGGGGAAGGCGAGCTGGCTGTGGCATGGGCGGCTGAATGAGGGACACGTGGCGACGACGGAACGAGGCAGGTGTCGCGATTTGCTAGGAAGGGGCTGGTTGGGGGTGCTGCGCGTGAATCCCAAAGGAGGAAAGGAGAGGGTTTTATGGTGTATCATAAAAGGGCCATTTTAAATTGACATATAAATAAAAAGAAACTTCCTCATTTAGCAAGGAAAACAACATACAATCATATTAACTAAAATTATAGGAGGATAACAATTATAATGAACAACCTAAGATAATTAAATAAATAAAACGAGCTCTTACAAATTCTAATTGGGATGCCTGAATTCAAGGTCATCCTTTTATAATAATTGAAACACACCACATTTTTGTATCTTTCTCTTGTTGGACAATTTTCCCAATATTTTGCCAAAACTTTCCATGACACAAATTTTGTTAATATTTTGCCAAATTCTGACATGCTCAAATAATCTAATAAAATTTTAGTATTTGTTTTTAACAATTACCTTTCAAATTCAAACAAGCGAAAACTATTACCTTAAACTAGGGCGGATCCAAAGGAAGCTAGATTTATGACCCCAAAATTTTGTAATTGATTATTGATTATTGATTATTGATTATCATTATCATTATTATTTTGCAAGTAGAAATGAATTTATTGACATTTTAATATTATTTATTACATGTAAATAAAATGGTGGCTTATTAAATTTTGGAGTTATTTTTTTTTATCTATATAAAATTAGGTCTCATTCATATGTCAACTCTTTCAAAATCTCGCAATTGTGATTTTTTTTAATGTAAAAAAGAATCTCTTAAAGTAATTTATACCTAACCCCAAATTAATTGAGCAATACTTATCTATGGATGGTTAAGTACTTTGGAAATATTTACTCATCCTTAAAATTACATGTTTTTATTATTTTGCATTTTTTTTTCTACTTTAACATTTTTTTCCATCAATCAAAATTAAATTATTTTTTAAAAGTAAAAATATGTGATTTTAAAGTGAGTCTAGCTTTCATAAGTATTACTCAAATTAAATTGGATCCGCCTCTAACTCTTCATGTTTCTATTTTTCTAAAACGTTTAAATTAACACATAGAAGGATAATGACATGACTTAAGTAATTTGGAATTTAAATTTATTTTGAAGTCATGACATGAGCTTATGACCCTTTGTGGTCGAGAAAGACTAGTTTTCTATGTATTAATATTTTTTTAAATAATATTTTAGGTGAGTTGAGTATTTGTAAGGAATATATAATTTACACAATCTGAATATGTTAAATCTTATTGAATGGATTGGTAGTGGAGTTGATTATCTTGTTTTGTGTTATTTTATTTCAATTCCACAATCACGAGTTTGAGTTCGGAAATTGATATTTAATTATCATATTATTTGAGAGTAGTTGTGCTTTTTATGTTAGATTTGTTGATCGTCCTTCCCATAATTTATACTAAAAAAAACATGTTAAACCTTTTGTTTTCATATCTACTAAAAGAAGATTCAAATTACCTTCCATCTATGTACTAAATTCCTACCCATTTGACCATAAAATAAACAAAATATCAAGAAATGTGACATCAATGGAATTTATAAGAAAGAGAGAGAAGGCATGTGCATGAATGGATAACACCTTCAATGAAATCATAGGAGAAGACAAGTGAAAAAAAGGGAATAATTTCCTTCTTAACATTGCCTAATGCCAACCAATCAATCAAATAGATTCCTCTTCCCTCCAAAAATATCAATAATGTCCACAAAAATACTAAATTGGTCCATCATTTCCAAAGATAAAGTTTGATCCCAAAAAAGAATATTTATGATGTGGTTGGAATAATGTATTAAAATTCCAAAAAAAATGGCAATCATGAAAAAGAACAAATGGATTGAAGCCCACATTTGGTTGGCTGGCCCATCTAACTAAACAGCCTTGCTGTTTAGGGTTTTCTTGTTTGCTTTGATCCATTCAATGTATAGATAGGTCTCATTCTGTCCCTATTTTCATCATCAATGTTTTGGTTGTTTTTCATTTGGGTGTGTGGAGGAGGGAGTCATTTCATGTGCCATTGCATCAAGTTTCTTACATTCAATTTCATTTTCAAAAATTAAATCAAATATGCTTTTAGGTTAATTTAAATCTCATTTTCCACTCTTTTAATAGTTGGACTTTGAATAAAGCAACTCTCAACACAACATTCAATGAAAATGCTTTAGTTTATCACATTTTCAAAGAACACAATTAATACAAATATTTGTATATACTAATAAGATCAATAACTTAACTGCATAAGTGTGTACTTATGACGTTAATTTGAATCTTCATATCTCAATTGAAAAATATTTGTAGTTTAACGACATATAAGTGTTGATGGATTTGAACATTTATACTAAGTTTTCTCAAAACTTATACTTAGAAACTTTTATGGTGAACATAATTAGTTACACATATATAGTGGCTTAGCTTGTAGAGTCTTATTTAAAATTCATTTTTCCAACTCTAGTATCCTTTGGGGGATGGTTAGCCTTATTGCAAAATCTAAAAATATTAGTTGAATTATACTCACTTTAATCAATTATTTATTTTATTTTTAGCTTCTTGAATTATATCATTGAAGTATTTAGCATGTCATTCTAAACAAAAAGAGAAAGACATGGTTGAATAAGCTTTCCTAGGAAATGTATAGGGGAACTCAATTAAAATATATGTGGCAGTGGCACTATTTGGTGCACATAATTTTTTTTGTTAATAATTATATATATATATATATATATATATATAAACATACCTCAAAATATCCTCTATTATTTGATTTTTGTGATCAAACTCCCACTTGAGTTTATGCCTGTTTGGGTGAGATTATCAGCCGCTCACATTTTAAGTATGAATCGAATTGGAATTTAGGGGACCAATATCTACATAAAACTTTGAAATCATATTATTAAATAATATGATATGAGGTTCCACCTTAAAATCAATTAGCTAGTAAACGGAGTAAATTATATCTTTTATAAAATATTGAAAAATTCTAACCTTTTCAATTTTGGACAATTCTAACCTTAGCCTTTTACGAATCTTTTGTTTGTTAAGAGTTACATTTCAAGAAAGTTGGGTTGTTTCATTATTCAGTGGTTATCAAGTTTAACGTCTCAATTACAGTTCGATTCTGAAAATTGATATTTGGGTTGGTCCTTTCTCCCCCAATTCGTACTTAAAAAAATACAGTTGAGGAAAGTTTCCATCTGATGTTGTTGCTTTGAGCTACTGGTAATTACAATTTCGTTATTCTTCAGTTCGGTTGGCTGATTTTTGATTTAGCGGTTCTTGTTTCTGGATTTGGCGTTGTTGGTGTTTCTGCCCTATCTTTTTTAACCTTTGATTGCGGATTATTCTATATCGCGGTTTCTTTTGATTATGTAATGAGATTAGTGGTGTCATTTAGTGTTTGTAGTCTGACCAAATTTGGATTATTGAAGATAATCCATAGTTACTGTTCAGATTTCATCCATAGCATTTACTAATTTTATTATGCAGTAGTTGATTCTCTTGGATTTTTTGGCAAAATATTAGGAAGAAGATCGTCATGCGTTGTAAAGGTTCAAGGAAAAGGAATCGGAAAGCTAAAAGGAAGTGCTGTGGAGCAAGTAGCTTTGGTTTCAAAGCATCCCAGTTAGAAGCACATTAAGCTTGATGTACTGACTCTAATTAAATTTTTTTTGTAATTTTTTGTGGAGAGGTGTGAATAGTATAAGTTTTGAAGAGAGTGGGGTTGGGGAGAAAACCTCTGTGATTGTAAGAATTTTTCATAAAGTGGAAGTTCTTTTTTTCTTCTGTGTATTGTTCGCCGATTTGGGAATTTTCCCATGTAAATTCTTGTGTCTCCCCAACAGTTGAGTCCTCTGGTAATCATATTTTCTTCTTAGTTAGTTATTTTCTTTTAGTTCTCTTCTTGAGGCTTTGCTGGTGGATTGTTGATGGTTTCATTGTTAAGAACTCAACGATACAATTGTTTAACTTATGGAATAGATCACCTTCGAGTAAGGTCGACATATTGTTGGTGGTTTCAGTTGTTCGTTGATTCTATTTTAGTTTATCTCAATATTGAATTGACATGGTGGTTTGAAATAGCTATTCACGGGGTGGCACAATGGTCAAAGCCTTGAGTTTTGAAGGTGTGCTCCCCTCAAGATCCCAGGTTTGAGACTCACCTGTGAAATTAATTTGTAAACACCTCCCCATGTTTTCATTCCTTCGATACCTCCGGGTATCTGGCCTAGGGATGGTTATCTTGGGTATAGTGGTGGAAAGTTCTGATTTTCCAATTAAAAGAAAACTAGCTATTCAAACGTCTGTATTCGGCGGTCGCATGCTTCACCGGTTCATCTTTCATCTGCAAGCTCGCCATGTTTTTTAGTTATAGACTACTACATATTCAAAAAGTTGTACTTCGCTAAATGATTGTTTTCCTGGTTTAGGAGTTTGCTAATCCTGACAATAAAAAATGACAGGATGTACCAATATAATCTTCTAGAGAAGTAAAAGTTCAGAAGAAAGGCAGAGATGAAACTTCTTCTGTTAGGACAGATTCTTCTGAGCTTCAACGTTGTTCTAGCTTTTCCTTGGGCTAATTAAAGAAAGTTTGCACTGTATTTTCACCTCACAAGTTTTGATTTTCATTTCTCATGGACTGTACATTACTTTCCTTTGCAGACTTTTGTGAGTTCTTAGAGGACTTTTGTGGCAGAGATGAAACTGTTAGTGATGAATCAGAGTGGCTGCCTCTGACTGATGTTACTAACACTTGATACTAGGTTCTACGACTGAAATATAATCTTTCTTGTGCCAAGATCGACTATTCTCACAGTACAAACCGCTTGACCCTACAACATTTGGTTGTATGAGCTAGCTTTTGCAACGGAAGGAAATTGGTTTAATTTGTTGGGTTATGGTTTCTGATGGTGCATTCGAACTTGCTACATTTGGTTCTATATCTTGCATTTTTAAATAATGACGTGTTTTTATGTCCGTATCCTGATCTTGGTTTCAAGGTGTGTGTAAATGCATGTTTTGATTTTCATCTGATCTCCTTTGGCTATTCATCTTTCTTGTGTCTGTTTTTATGTGGTTGTTTTTAAGGAATTTGAGTCCTGAGTTTTCTTTTGCTGAAGGGCCGTTTTTGGTAAAGTATTTATTTACTTTCTTTTCTCATTTTTGATATCTATGTTGTGTACTTGTATGAGATGTTTTCTTGGTGGCTGCTTATTCTTATCCCTTTCTACTCTCTTTGTTTGAGTTCATGAACTTTACCAGCATTTTTTTTTCTTCATTATTATCTCTTCTGAAATGTATGATGAAAATAGTCCAAATCTCAAATATGCCTTGGGCTAAACAAAAACATCATTAAGCTCATTATGGTCAAGTAACATTGTTATATCACTACAAAATTTGTTTTTTTTTTTGTTTTCTTACGAATGAAAAAGAATTCCCACTTTTTATCTACTTTTCTTCAAGCTTAGTTTGTATCACTATAACAATCACACAGGGTTCTCTATGTTCAGGTTCCACTATTCGCTCCAGCCTTCCGCAGCGCTGAGGCATCTCGGTCGCTTGGACGCTCTTGAAGCCAGCTTTTCGAGAGAGTTCAGCCACTGATTCACACAAATCTTCCACAGACTTCACCAAATCCATCAATATGGAAGCCACAGTGGCCTCCGGAAAAATATTGAGAATCGTAGAACCACGATCTGAACTGGTTCGTACTATGGCAGCATTGAGTGAGTTTTTCAAATCTTCAATGGAAGATTTGGCTGCTTTTAGATGCACTTGAGATGAGGGCGACGGATCCGTCATCGTTTTCATTGCAGTGGCTAAGGCTTTCATGGTCTTTCCTAATTCCGAACTCGAGTTCTTGCATGGAACTTCCATCACTCCTCGAAATATGGATGGAGCTTGAAGTTCAGGGCAAAGGTACTGATTTAGAGCTTGTATCTTGTAGGCACATTGTCTAGTACATGATCCAATTTTCAAGTAAGTTGTCCATGGATGATGAAAGCTAAATTCACCATGTTTTGGTTCCCATTTAGCACAGTTTACCTGTCAGACAACAAATACAATTTTATTTTATTTCAAAAAAAGAGTTCAAGCAATCTAATTCTTTCCTGTTTGATTAGAGAAGGGGAAAGTGAATCTACCATGGAACCCTCCATGCTTTGAGAGTCAAGAACAGCTTGAAGGAATGATTGGTCTTTCAACTGGGTGGCAGCATACTCTTTATCACAGTTGAAATACTCCCCAACAAATCCTGTAGATGTGAAATCATTGAGTGATTATTTTAAGTGATTAGAAAGTTAAGTTTTAGTAATAGCTCGTTTTAGATGTCTAAGTTCAAGACAATAGCTCGTTTGGATGTTGTAAAAAAGGAGTGGTTGAAATGAATGGTTAGAAATGAATAATTATTTTTGAGTAGTTAGAAATGAGTGATTATTTTAAGTAATTATAATAGTTCTTTTGGTTATAATAGTTTGAAGATGAGATGTAAATGCTCGTTTGTAGTGATTACCATAAACAAACACCCTGTAAGATTTCAACTTATTTGTTCCTAGAAGTTAGAACTCAAAATATCAGTAAATTTGTACTTTTTGTGGCTTAAAAACAGGGGATTTCTTAAAATAATATGAATGTCAAATTCCATAAAACATAAGATAAAAAGGCTAATTACCTTGAAGACAATCAGCCAATTTTTCTATATTGGAAGCTACCAAGGTGTGAAGTGTTCGTCCTGCCCAAACAGGGCAAATGAGGAAGGCAATGATCACACAAATCACTCCACCACCAACAATCGTCAACAGTCTGTGAAGAACCAATTCCACGAACTTCTCCGTCCGGTACCCCGAGACCGAAACCGTGGCGAAGGTCAGTATGAAAACTAATACCCCATACTCATATTTGTCTTTAATTTCTGGGAGGAATCTTGAGAATGTAGCTGCAGCAACTGCACTCAAATCCCAAATAAAAATTGGTTCAAAATCAAATCTTGATGATAGATTATTAAACTTCAACAGATGAATTAGAGAAACAAAAATACCTATAAGAAAAATAAAGACCCCCAAAACAAAGGGCTGTCCTTTATATCCAGAAGCCTTAGCCAAGCAATCCAGTCCTACTCCCATGGCACAGCCCAACATGGTTCCCACTAATTTATTCACACCTTTGCTCAATGTAGCACCTGAATATTCATTAAATTCAATCATCAACAAAACAATGTCCAAAATAACTAATTTAGACTCCGTGTTCGATTACTATTTTACTTTTGAAATTTAAGACTACAATAACTATCGCACCATATATTCAAATTTCAAAAGTAAAAAACAAAACGGTGATCAAACAGGATCTTAATAACAAAGCTCGGAATCGAAGAAACTTACCAAGTGTGAATTCAAAGAGCACAAGGACAGTAACAATAGCCCAAATAGCAGAGTCTCCAAAGCCATAAAAGAGAGGGTTGAAATAGTAAAATAAAGACACTAAAGTGAGAGCCAATCCAACTTTAATGGAGTGAACCATTCTTCTTGGATCTTCTTGCACCAACTTTTTTATTTCACTCACAAACTTCATTGCAAAAAAACAAATTCCAGATTACAGAGAGACAAGACAGAAATCGATTGCAATTGCACAGGAATTGTTTGTCGTTTGCTATTTATAAGGTCGAAACCTTAAAAAAAAAAAAAAACAATCTTTTGTTTTTTTGTTTTTTGTTTTTTCCTTTTCTGAAATCCAGTTTAGTTATGGAAATAATAAGCTCGTTGAAGTTAAATTGTGTCCGCTTTTACCATAAATGGGATTTCTTACCGTTGTTCGAATAATATTTTCCATATATATTTATTTGGAGATTTTTTATGTCGTTAGTTTCACTTATTTTACTAACAAATCAAATTTATTTGCACGTGGAATTGTTTTTAGAATGGAAACAAATATGTTCCAAACTTACCGGTTTGATTCTTATCACATGGGGTACTCAATGTACACCCAACCATCATAAGATCAGGAGATCGGATTCCCACTCCTAATTGTTGTAATTTTAAAGAAAGAGGTATTCAATTTTAATCTATATCTTTTCTTTATTTTAATACAATTAATTATAGTAGGGGATTTTTCATGTAATTAAAAAAAAAATCAAAGATATCCTATGAATAGCAAAATTTTGAAAATAATTTGTGTACAAAAAATAAGATTGCTTGACTAAAATGTCCACACTTAAAATCAAGTGAATTAGTTGCATTTAGTCGATTCAGCTGATTGAAAATAAGTAAAATTGATTGTAACCAAATAAGTGTAACTGATTTAAGCAAAATTGAAGTTAAAGAAGATAATGAAAAATATGAAAGAATTAATAAACTATCAATGATGTAGATAGTTTCAATCAATATCACAATTAATCGTTTTCCATCATTCTATAGATAAACTTCAATTTATGCCATATATATAGTCTTTAATTAGTATACCAAATAGCCTTTCATCAAGTTTCAATCAATGTTAGAGAATTTATTGGGTTGGAGAATAACTTTTTAACAAAAATTACCAAAAAGTTACCGTAAGGACCCACGGTTTGTTTACTAATGATCTTAAACTATTTGGTTTAATATTCTGACACAATAAATAGTTATTTTTTTTTTCCAAAAAAAAAAACTACTGTAAACAAAAAACACCATAGGAATTTGAGGTAAGTTTCAATTATACTCTCGTAAACGTTAAAAAAGAAAATATATTTTTACCCTTATATTTCAAAGTTCACTTCAAACTCTTCAAAATTGATCCAGAAAATATTCTACCAAAATAAATGATGAAAATTGATGTAGAACCTCATCCCATTGTCGTTGAACTAAAAATAGGCATGAGATATTATTTTAAATTTTATATAAGATTAAAATTTTCATTGAAAGTAAAAATGATTTTGATTAATGATATATTTTTAGTGGATAAATTTATATCAAAAGTCAAACTAATTTTGATAGTTGACATTGAAAATTATATCGTGTATGCATTTCAAATTTAATACATATTAATATTAGGTTCAATTTCTTTTTTTTTTTTTTTGATGTTGAACCTAAATAACAACCAAACAATCAAATTATTGTGCCACTCGTTTTGTAGGTTCATTTTCATCTTTGGTTTAAAGAGAGAAAATAAAAACTCTTCATAAATTATGCTTGGAACAAATTTTAAGGCTAAAAATCCTCTGTTTCATTTTAGTTTAAAATTTAAAATTTCTTATTTTAGTTCATATACTAGATTTGTTTCATTCATTTTTTTTTTAATTATTAATTTTCTTTTAAATGTCTTGTGATTAAGGCCCCGTTTGACAACTATTTAATCTTTTGTTTGTGATTTTTGAAATTTAAGTCTACAACAACTATCATATCATATATTTTTTCTTACTTAAATATCTACATTTTATCTATATTTGTAGAAACCAAACAAAAATTTGAAAACAAAAAAGTAGCTCTCCAAAAGTTTGTTTTTGTTTTTGAAAGTTGATTAGCATTTAGATACTTAAAGAAAAATGAATAATTGTAAAAAGATGAAACAAAATTGTAGGAAATTTGAGTGAATAAATTTAAATTTCAAAAACTAAAAATAAAAAGGGAATTTGCATTCTATAATAACTTTTTTACCCAGTTTACGATTATAATAACTTTTTAAAAATAATTTTTTTGAGCAAATTCTGCTTATTTTTTTTAAAAAAATCTCTATTTATCTTTTTTATTAAAATTTTTGATAGAATCTATCATTCTCTAGTGATGAAAGTCTATCAATTTTATCAATAATTGATTTTATTAGCCCTTATTGATAGAATCTAATGGAAGTCTATCAATTTATTTAATTTATTAATAATTGATTTTATCAGCGTCTATTGCTATGTACAAATATTTTGATTATTGTTCTATTCGTATAATATTTTAAACTTTTTATAATATATATACAAAAGCCCCAAATAAAAGTCTAAATAGTTATTGAACGGCGTTAAAGTCGTGTTATATAGAATTGCCCACAAATTTCCATTTAAAACATAAAAAAGCGCCATTTTATTTGTCATTTGTATATTATGTTTTTGAAATAATTTTTTTTTTTTTGAGACAATTTGAAATTTAGGGTAGATATCAAATTTAAATATCCATATTTTAATTATAAATTTTTTTAAAAAATATTTCATACATAATTTAAAATTAGGTCAAATATCATTTTGGTCCCTGAACTATCATGGCTATAAATAATATAAATATATTATTATTATTATTTTGCCACATCCAATTTTAAATATAGTTAATTATTTTTGTTTAACTTGAGGACTAGTTTTTTAACTTTTTAGAAAGTATAAGGACTAAAATTGGACTTTTGAAAGTTAAGGGACCAAAACAGAACAAAAATGATAGTTCAAAGACTAAAATTAGACTTTTGAAAGTTTAAGGACCAAAATGGAATAACATGATAGTTCAAGGACCAAAATGATATTTTACCCTTTAAAATTTTATTTCACTGAAGTCTATTGGTGCATTTGATGGAAATTTATAAATTTTGTGACTATCAATTTAATGTATTAATTTTTTTTTTTATATTTAGTTTTCTTTTTTTAAAAAAATTACATTTGTAGATGAATTTATTTTTCATTTTTTGGTACTCATGAATAATTCCCTAATTTTATTCTTTTTTGCTGCTCAAGAAATCGATTTCTTTCTTGTCTCATTATGTTGTTTCCTCCATTTTTTTTTCTTTTTTGAAAAATATAAACTTATTTACATATATTTAGGGGGTTTTGATGTATTGCAAAAAAAAAAAAAAAAAAAAAACAAAAAAAAACCCAAAGAAATTGGAGGAAACAACTAAGGCCATGTTTGGTTCGCTCGTTGGAACCCTGATTCAGCATCGGAATAGAATTCCCTAGAATCATCTATTATAGTGTTTGATTCGCTGGTTTCATGCTTCGGAACAAAATATTGTGTTTGATTCGTTGTATTGTTCCTCCGGAATGAAATCTTAATAAATTATTATAAATATAAATAATACAGAAATTTTTTGAAATTCTTTTGTTTATTATTATAAATTAATAATATTGATATAATTGCAAGCCTATACAATAATATTGATAATATTTTAAGCTCATAATAACAATGATAAATATTATTTTTCAAGTTCATAATAACAATAATAAATATTATTTTTTAAGTTTATAATTATGATTATATTAATGATTTTTGTTATTGATTAGTTAATAACCATTTACATTTGAATTAACATATTTGCAAACAAATTCGTTAAAATAGTTAAAAAAATATTGCATAAAAACATAATTAAATAACTAATTAAAAAACTAGTGATATTCTTTTATTATTATTTAATTATTTTTAGTAATTTTTTATATTACTTTTAAAAAGTAAATCATGTGATAACAAGATAGAATGACACACAATTTTTTTTTTGAAATGAGATAGAATGACACAATTAAACAAGTAATTAGAAATATAAGTAATCTTTTTCAAGAAAAGTAATATGAATGACAACAATTGTAGTTAAGGACTTCTTAAACAATGTTGTCAACATTTGTAAAATGATCTATAATCATATAGTAAAAATAAGCAATTAAAATATATATATATATATATATATATATATATATATATGGTAAAATAAACAAGAAAAAATATTAACAAATAAAAGTTATAAATTAAACGAGAATAAACCATTCAGATATTAAAAAAACATACTTACTTGAAAGTAAAATAGTTGATGTTAAAAAGAATAAAAATCCATATTTGAGGTGAAATAACATAAAAAAGAGGTCGAGAGAGAAATAATAATGACAAAAATGAAGTGCATGACAAGAATTTATTATATTTTGAAACTCACACTAAAATCAAGTGAAGGATTGGAATGACATTAAAAAATGGATGGTTTTGAAATAAATTCTAAAATCATATTTAAATACGATGAACCAAACACGGATTTGAATTTGAATTCCAAACCAACCCAGATCCAACCACTGAACCAAACATGACCTAAATGAGAGAAAAGAAAGAAATAGATTTATATGGTCGAAACCTTAAAAAAAACAATATTTCCTTTTTGTAGTTTAAATATGGAAAAAATATGCTCCATTTTCATTTATAAATATATATATATATATATATAAAATTTATAATGTCATTAGTTTCATTTACATTACCAACAAATCAAGTTGCACTACACATGGAATTGTTTTTTTTTTTTTTTTAATTTTTATAATTGAAACAAATATGTTCCAAGCTTACCAAATTTAATTCATTTAGAATGGTCCACAAAATGATATTGCAAACATTTTAAAAGCGTCATTTTATTTGTCATTTGTATATTACGTTTTGAAAGTCTTAATTTTAAATATGATAATTACCCATACATTTTGAGTATCGTTTTTTTAAAAATTAAACTTATTTATATTTATCTACACGTATTTTTTTTTAAATTATACAATGTAACAATTTTGTGGAACCTTTCTTGTATACAAAAATTTAGGTGGATATCAAAATTTTAGAAAAAACTTTAAATATAGTAAAAATTGATTCATTTAAGTGAAATTAATGACTTTAAATCTAAGTGAAACTAATGACCTTCAATCAAGTGAAACTGTGAACTTAAATTGAGTGAAATTAATAATTACAATTGAGTGAAATTTATGGAATTCAATCAAGTGAAATTGAGAATAATACTTATTCCTCAGTAAAAATAGACCACCTGAAATCTCAGGTTCTAAGATTTTTTTTTCTTTATCACATATCCATACGCTTTACTAAAATTATTTATGAAGAAACTTCCACCTATTTAGCTTACTTGAAAGTTCTTCTTCAACTGATATAACTTTCAGACACACCTTGCATAGCCTTCAAGTCAATGCTCGTGTGCAAACTTGTAGAACCGTTGACATCACATCCTCTATCATGGTAAAATAAACATACCATGAAGATGATTTCTTTCTTTCTTCAAACGAAGTTACCATCTTCTTTAGCAAAAGAGACCACGTCAACATCCGAACTTGAGTTCTTTACCGAACTTGCTCTCTTAGGATAATTTTATTTCATTTAATCGGCTTATCCATATTGGCCAACAACCTTTTATTCTACACAAAGTCTTTTTTTCCATTAATTACTTGACTTCTTAGAACCTCTACTCGAACCACTACTAAATTACTCTATTGGGTCATCATCATCGTTTAATCTTTTTATTCTAGAAGTACCACCATTGATCTTCTCTTCAAATTCTTTGTGTAATCTAGATTATATCAGCACATCTTTGACTTGCACTTGCCACAAACGGACAATCATCCTTTCATCAAATTTCTCCACGCCAAACTTCATTTAACACATAAACCTTACAATTTATGCTTCAATCATAGCAAATCTATATATAAAAAAAAACAACACTATTCACAACACCCAACTGTAACTTGTTTCAAGAATCTTTTCTTATGTGGAAGTTCTGACAAAGCCGTAACTACAGAGAGAATATACTCAAAAATTAAAAAAACTACGAACCTAAAGCTGTGATACCACTTGTCAGGAAAAACCTTCCCTAATTACTGTAAGAATAAACATACAAATAATTGAGAAATTAAAAGAAACGAAAATTAAATAGAAAGATACGAGAATTTACTTAGAAATCCTCCAAAATCGAAGAAAACAAATCTTCAAAACCTTGAAAAAAAATCACGAATTGAAAGAACTTTCACTATGTGAAAATTGTTATAATCACTCAAAATTCTCTCCCTGATTCCAATTACATAAACAGTCTCTTCAAAACTTATAGTACTCACACCTTTAGCCCACATTTCACCAGAGAATATAAAAGAAACTTAACTAAGAAGTCAGTACGTAGATCAAACTTAAAATGCTTCTAGCTAGGATATTTTAAAATTAAAGACCCCAATTACATAAATAGTTTCTTCAAAATTTATACTACTCATATCTTTTAGCCCACACTTTATCGGAGAATACAAAAAAAAATTAACTAAAGTCAATAAATCAAACTTAAAATACTTCTAACTAGGATATTTTAAAACTAAAGACACATGCTCCTATATTGACGTGGTACAAATTTCTTCTAATATTTTGTCAAAATCTCAGTATAGATATTAGTAGGCATTGTAATGGGTTAACCCATGTGCTCGCATCCCCGAGGCTTGATGTGATTGTTTATTTATTTATTTTTCTTCTTCTTCCTTTTTTTTATTATTATTTTTAATTCGCAAGAGAATGATTTTTTTTTTAATCCACAAGAGAATGATTGTTTTCCTTCACTCTCAACACCCTCAAGAAGTATGTTTCTGGTTTGGCTCTATGTTTTTTAGACTTCCATGAGGAAATTGTATGAGAAGTTGGACCCCCCTAATGGTATTCTAAGATAAGAAAAGTAGAAGATTCAAATATCCGACTTCATAATTGAGAGAATATGCTTAACTAATTGGTTAAACACTAATTAATTATAGTGCTAAATAAGAGATTTTTCATGTATAATAAAATAACCAAAACAATTCTATGAAAAATAATTTTTAGAAGAAGTTTGTGCATAACAAAAAATTGGACTTAATAAAAGACCAAAAAAATTCATTCAGGCGATATCTTCAATTAGTGTATAAAATAGTCTTCAATCAATGATACAAATAATTTTCAATCAGTATATATAGTCTTCAATTAATGTCATAGATAATCTTCAACCGATGCAGCAAATAGTTCAATCAATAAATAATGGTGAAAGACAATACACATATTAGGATCTTACAATATTGTCCCACATTGAAAAATTATGTGTCCAACAAGCATTTAAAAGAGATAGTGATTACTCCCCTCCTAACCTACTCAACTCTACGAAGACATTGTCGCAAACATGATTTTCTAGTGTAAAATATCAAAACTTTATAAAGACTGTGATCAATATGTATTAACTCTAAATTGAAGGTCTTTCGTATAGTATAATCTTATTTACCATATTATGTGTCTTATATACATGTTAACGAAGGTACTATTTTTTCAAAAATCAATAAACGGTAAAAGGAAGAATTTAGAATATGCAAAAAGAAAAGAAAATAAATATTCTTAAACAGTATTATAATTTAAATAGGCAACCAAAAAAGTTGCCACATATAGAAAATTCTCTAATAAATAAGATGGTTACATTAATACAAAAAACCCCATCCTTGGTGACAGTAGGGCACAATGATAGTATATAAAAACCCTACTTCACCTCCAAAGGTTTTTTTCCCTCTCTTTTCCCCTAATCTTTAGAAAATAATATTGAATTACAAAAGAAAAAAAAAACAATATAATAAACCTTACTTTTTATTTACAAGTCCGTTGTTGTCTAACGAACCCTTCTTTTCCAGTGAATTCTCATTGTCTATTTCTCTCACTTTAATAACAACATGGGGTTCTCCATCTTCAACCTCCACAAATGGCTTTATAATTCCTCGGTGAAGTAGTTGAGGCTTTTCCGGTGCAACCGTGGCTTCGGTGCTCTTGAAGCGAGCTTTTCGAGAGAGTTCAGACACTGATTCGCACAAATCTTCGACTGACTTAACCAACTCGATCAGGATGGAAGCCATTGTGGCGTCTGAAATTATATCAAGAAGGTTTGAAGAGCCATCTGAGCTGTTTTGTACCGTCGCACATTTGATGGCGCTCGTCAAATCGGTAATGGCGGATTTGGCTGCGCTTAGATGCACTTCGGATGAAGGTGACGGATCGGTCATCGTCTTCATTGATGTGGCTAAGGCTTTCAAGGTCTTTCCTAATTCTGAACTTAGGGCCTTGCATGGAACTTCGATCGTTCTTCGAAATTGTGATGAGTATTGTGCCTGTGATCAAATACAAAGTTTAGAGTTTGTGTAGAGACATCTATTAATAGACGGACATCTAATTTTAATAATTGACACCACTATATATATTTTAAAAAGACAACAAAAGAGCATACAATTATGCGTACTTACATATTTTGAGTCTAAAATCTTTAAAGAAGTATACATTTAAACAAAATTAGAGCCTACACAAACTATAGAAGTAGTTAAAAAGATAAATATATAGGAAAAATATATAATATTTAAAAATATCAAAATTATACTTATTTTTCTAAATTTAATTTAATTTAATTTCATAAATTTATGATTCTTAAAAAGTGTCCTACAATGCGCATTTTTTATTTATGACACTTTTTTGTGATGCAAATTTTATTTTAATTACTGATTATTAGATGATTCTAATAAATTGTCATAAAATGCGTGTTTTTGTTTATGACACTTTAATTGCTTTTCCTCATAAATTTTATTTGTCACAAATGTCATCTAAAGTCTTTTTTGTAGTAGTGATTAGAAACTTCAACATTACTGCCCTTGGAGGCAAGGTGTTAAATAAAATAAGTTAAACGGATAGTCTTAGACTATATATATATATATATTTCGAACTTTAATTTCTTCCTTTAGGGCTGTTTGTTTGACGTTTTTAGTTAGGAGTTAGGTTTAGGATTTATTAACTCCTCGAAAACTTACATCTAAACGAGTTTTTACCACCTCCTCTTCAATTTTAATTTTAAAAATAACTCTCAATTTTAACCATTCATTTTAATCATTCATTTATATTAGAGAATATAGAATTTCACCTCAAAACCAATTGGCAAAGAGGAGAGTAACCCATATCTCTATATTGATGTTGGAATGTTCCTAACATGCCCCCTCAAGATAGTGCCTCTTTTGGGCTCACCAATCTTGAATCGGATCTCAATTTCATTTTTATTGGACCGATACCCGTTTGAGTTTTATGATATCAGATACCATATTAGAAAATATGGGGTTTTACCTCAAAATCAATTGGCAATAAGCGGAGTAACCCATATCTCTATATTAATGTTGGAATGTTCCTAATAGCTATTCAATCATTTCTAACAACTTATTTTTAATCATTACTTTCAAATCAATCAAAATAACTTATTTTTAACCACTCATTTTTAATCATTTCTTTTTTAACTACTAAAAATAACTACTCATTTTAAATCTACATCTAAACAAAGTTTTGACTATAACTCATCTACACAAAAAATTATATCCAAATGATTTTTTGGCACAACTCTCAATTTTTAACTATTTAATATAATTAATCAATATAACTTTTTAACCTAAAAACTACCTAAATATGTCAAACAAACGCCCACTTCCGGTTACATGGGAATCTACACGAAACCCAACAAATGGATTATAAATTTAAATGAAAGGACAAGATCTATAATGATTGCATCTATTATTGAGATAAAAAAAAATCAAATATCTCCGTACCCCACTTTATTGATATACTTAATCTCGTCTACATATTTTCTTAATCTTAGTCTGGTTTGAAACATCCAACAAGTAGTTTGTTTTATGATATTAAGCGAGAAATCACTCCCTAAAAATTTGAACACGAGATCAGTTATTTATATATGATGTTGCTAATGCATGCAGACAAAAATCTCATATTAGCAAGTTAAGAGAAAGATTATAAGTATATAAGAAGATGATAACAACTTCATTGATATGAATTTTTTTGGACAATATCATATTAACGTGAAAGGTTTGTTGATGTTCATTTCTCTAACATATATATGGAATCTTCTTATAAAATTTTGAAGAAGAAATAGACTGGATTAGTACCTCGAGTTGAGGGGTAAGATGGTCATTGAGAGCTTGAACTTGGTAGGCACATTGTCGAGCCAAAGAGCCAATTTTCAAGTAATGTTTCCAAGGATGGCGAAAGCTAAATTTTCCATGTTTTGGTTCCCATCTTGCAAAGTTGGCCTATAAACAACAAGTAAAAACAAAACAAAATGGTCATTGTCAGCTGTATTCAAACCATAAACTCTGACTCACAAAAAAGTGAACAACCCATTACAAAAGTTAGTGCGTTTCATGTGGAAATGAACCATTTAAAGTATGGTGTTGCTTTTGTTGTTGTTTTTTTTTCACTTATTATCAAGAAACTGACTTTTGAATGGTTAAATTATAAATTTTATTTTCATAGTTACTATAGTACTTAAAATATAGTTCTTGTTCATATTTGGAAACAAATTTAATACACGACAATTAACTATTCATAATGTATGATGACTTTTTGTATTTTGTTGACAGTATAAATTAAATTGTTAATTGAATAATAATTTGAGTTGTTTTAAAAAAAATAATTTGAGTTCTAATTTTGTAAAGAATTGTATTAAACTGGCCGTTTCTAATTAATATCTTGTCCCATCACCAATTAATGGGTAATTTCTAAAAAATTTCTTATTTCATTATTCTATGTAATACATGCTAGTATAATTGATGTTTAGGAAGCTAATGTTACTTACTTAATCCGTACATAATTACAAACGACCCTAACTAATTTTAGACTCTAGTATAAAAATTAAATTCTAACTTTTAAAATTAAAGAAATTAAGTTAGAAATATATTTTTCTAAACTTGTGAATCAAATTTATAACTTAACCAATTTGAAAGTATTTATTTTTGAAAACATATATTTCATTGATGATAAATATATGCAATTACATACCATGGAATCCTCCATGCTTTTAGAATTAAGAACAACTTTGTATGCTTGAAGGAATGATTTGTCTTTTTCACTTGCCACAACATGCTCTTCATCTTCACAACATTGAAAATATTCCCCACCAAATCCTGTAAAATTTTAACCTTTTATTCCCTGACAACTTTCTTAAAAGATATATCATTTAATTATTATTAGTTTTTGTGTTGTTGGGATAAAAAATAAGATAAAAAAGAGAAGTCAAAATACCTTCAAGGTAATTGGCTAGCTTGTCTATATTAGAAGTAATTGAGTTGTGAAGTGTTTCACCAGCCCAAACTGGGCAAACAACAATGGAGATGATTATGCAAATGGCTCCACCAGCAAGAATGGTGGACAGTCTTTGATGAGCCAGTGTCAAGAGCTCGTCGATCCGATACCCCGAAACCGAAACCAAACTGAAAGTTAGTATGAATATCAACACTCCATAATCATATCTTGCTTTGATCCCTGGGAAGAATCTTGAAAATGTTGCTGCTGCAGCTGCAACCAAAACACAATCAAATTTTGTTAAATTTATAAAAATCTCATTTATGTTACAGAAATATGTATTTTTTATTTTTTATTTTTTATTTTTATTTATGAATTTAATTTTACTATCATTTTGAGTGAAAGTGAGACTTTGGTTAATATGGATAAAAGTTATTAAATCAAACATATTATTTAAAATTTAACACAAATATATGTACCATTTTAAAAAAATTTCTCTGTTTAAAAGTTATTAATTTTATTTGTAGTTTAAAATTTACCAAAAATAAAAAAATAAAAAACCAATATTTTTTCTAAAGAGAAAAAATTAGTAAATTTTCATATATGTTGATATATATGGTTTAACGTGGGAGACACATTTTATTTTCTTTATGAATTTTTCTTCTATTTTTTGACTTTTAAATAAAGAATATTTCAAATGGGTCACATAGTTACACATAAAAGTTTATGTCAAGTAATTTTGACCGAGCTATAATTTTCTGTATTGTTAATTAAAAAATAAGAAAAAAATTTGCCTTATGAATGAAGAGGCTGTCTATCCAATTCTTAGGAATTGTGTAACACCATCTATGCTACACGATATTTTTTTTAATATTATTTTGTTTATGAAAATAAATAAATGTGCGGTCTCTGTAGAGAATGCCTCTCGATAGTGTAGCACCATTTGGAAGTTTTTCTCAAAAAAATAATTCATAAAAAAGCTTTTTATGTAAACCATTCATTTTTGTTTTAGAAAAAGCTTTTTGGTGAATGTGCTTAAAACTTCATTTAGAAAGGAAGTTACCTATAAGAAAGACAAAAATGCCCAAAACAAAAGGTTCTCCTTTATGTCCAGAAAGATTGGCCAAATAGTCAACTCCCACTCCTAAACTACCAGCCAGCAATGTTCCCAAACATCTATTCAAACCTTTACTAAGGGTAGCACCTGAAAAAACCACAAGAACATTAAAATCATTCCACAACAAAACATGTAAAAGAAAAAAACAATATCATTAGTAATTAAAGCCTTAAAATTTAAATATTATTCTCTCGACAATTTCATATAACTCAACTAATTAAGACATTACGAACCTACGGTGAACTCAAAAATCACAACAACAGTCATAACCGCCCAAATTCCAGTGCCGCCAAAGCCATCGTAGAGAGGCCTCCAATAGTAAATGATCGACACCAAAGTTAGAGCGACTCCAACTTTAATGGAGTGAATAATTCTTCTTGGATCATCTTGTCCAAGTTTTTTGATTTTCATGGCAACCTCCATGGCCTTGTTCTTCAACTTGCCTAGCAATGCTAGAATCCACATAGCTCAAAACAAAACCTTAAATCTTAGTGAGAAAAGATAGAGGGAGAAATGAAATAGATGTAGATGGGACTGAAAATTGTTGGGTATTTATAAGGGAAAAGGTTAAAAAAAGGGCCAAGTTGACATTTCACATCATCTGTTGGGTGTCTTTTAAAAGACAAAGATTTTGTGTTGGAAAGACAAAATGAAAAAAACTAGGAAGTGAAATGACATACGCTGACTCGATTATTCAATTTTCTTTTCTTTTTCCTTCTTATTCTATTATGTTTTATTTTAATACGAATCTGAACAATTCTTATTTTCAAATTAAAAGCAAATTAAAGTACCACGGAGTTGAATTTTTTTTTAATTCGACTAAAAAGGAACAAATTTAGCTTCATCAACTGTTGGCCACTAAAAACTTTCTCTTTTATGTTAAAAATATGCATATATGTGACTCTCACATTAAAGTATTATGTATATGTGTATGTCACTTTATTATATGTTAATTTAATTCTTATATGTATTAATTTATGGAAGAGCACTTAATCACGGTTGGACCTTTTTGTATATCCTCACCACTTAAACTTTTCGATATTTTAAGCATCTAAATGGACACATAACATAATTTTATAAAATTTTCTTTTGTGCTCTTTTAAGTGCTGTGACCTAATTTTTCTTCTTTCTAAAACAATGATTAGAGGGTAGACTAATTAACATAATTTCACTTAAATGAATGATGATATGCACGATTAAAGATGTACGAGTTCCATTAACGATTAATTGTTGAGTAACTTATTATAATTCATGCAGCAATATTTTAACACTTCCCATATTCTACGGTTTTAATTCGAGAGGTAGTGGTTTTATATCACTTTTTTTTTATTAAATAAATTGTGATGAAAGATTTTTTTGAAAATGAGAAAATTGGAGCTTCGTTCTCTATACTCGGGGCACCACTGTTCCGTTCCTAATTAAATTGTGATGAAAGATTAGAATTTATAACCTCTTAATTACTAAGTCATACATCATACCATTGAATTGATTACCTTTTATTTCTTTAATGACCTCTTAATCACTAGGTCATTCTAACTATCTTTAGGTGGTGACTCCAATTTCTTCATTATAAAAAAATGCACATACTTATAAATAAATGGGTAAAATATAAGTTAATTCCTATGATTGGAAGAAAGTTAGAATTTAGTACTCATGGTATAAAAAACTATAGTTTAGTCCCTATGATTTGAATAACTATAAAATTTAGTTTTTATAGTTTTAAAAACTAGAATTTAATCTCTATGGTTTGATAAAACCTACAAAATAGTCCTTTCCATTTCTAATTTGTTAGCAAACTAAATACTTGAAAGTTAGTTGTTCATGTGTTAATGATGAAATTATGAGTTAAATGACCAATATAATAAAAAATTCATGTCATTTATGCTTCCATGTATTTAATACATTAGCGATTACATACAATAGGACTATATTTTAGGTTTTATAAAACTATAAGGACTAAATTTTAACTTCCTTTAAATCATAAGGACTAAACTCTAGTTTTTAAAATCATAAGAAATAAATTCTAACTTTCTTTAAATTATAGGTACCAAATTTATAAGAGATTTTACATGTATAATAAAAAAGAACAAAATATTTTCATCTCTAGTACAAAATTAAAACTAATTCATTTGTAGCATGAAATCCAAATTAAGTTCTATCACTGATTGAGTTCTAATAGAATTCAATTAGTCATAGATTCATTCTATCACTAGTTGAGTTCTATTACGGATTGACAATTGTATGCTATAGATGAGTTATTTTAGAAATTGTGTTTCAAATATATATCGGGTAGAATGTGCTATCATGGTAAATTTCCTAAATTTATATTTTACCTTAATTTAATACATTTACTAGTAATAAACTACTCAAGTTATTACAATTATTTGATTTTTTAGGAAGTATAAAGAAAATCAGGGCTGAATCTTATAGCTTGTAGGGAAGGTGCATGGTGGACCATATATTAGTTGAATTTCCAGGAAATTTCCTAATGAGCCTAATCTATATATAGAACATGTAAAGTTGGAGTGAATTTTCTCATTTGTATTTATTGTGAAATACAGCTCTATAACTTCATCATTGTTTTTAATCAACTTGAGAGAGCTGTAATCCACCATTTCAAATCAGATTTTATATGAAATATGAGGTTCAAATTTGGTTTCATCAAACACTAAAATGAATAAAATAAAATAAAATAAAAAAGAACGTTAATTTATCTAATTTAACTTTGTAGAAGACTATATTATCCCTTATACTTTCACATTGGTTCTATTTTATCCTATTACGTTTAAAGGTTTAATTTTAGTTATTTCTAAAATTTATAGAAAAATTTAACAATAATATTATTTTTAAAAAGAAATGTCAAAAGAAAATTTATCATAAATATTAATTTTGTGTTTTATTGAAAGTATAAAAGTTAAAATTAAATATTTGATAGTGCATTAAATAGAACAAATCCCAAAATATAAAGTTCAAAATTATAATATATATATATATATATATATATATATTTACATTAATTGTGGCTCTTTGCCTTTTTCTCTTAAGAAAACTCTTTTCTTTTGTGTGTTTCTTTTATAACAATAATAAACATATCAATTAGAGCTCCGTTGATAAGATGACATAGTTTATGAGTTCAAATCTTCACTTTTGAATATTGTTGAATTAAAAAATATTGTAATTATGTGAATCACATTTTGTAATAAGAAATTTTATGTATTTAATCTTTTATTATAAATTAAATGTTGTTATTTTGAGGTAATTTTGTACTCTCATTTTGTCCTTGTAAGCTAGAATTTTTTGTATCCATTTTTGTACCATATTTAAAACTTCCTTATGAGGAAAACATCCCTCAAGAGACGTTTGAGATTGAAGTATTTGGGTGAGATTGAGGCCTTTGTTGAGATTTAGAGTTTGAACATTGTTCCTTCAAATTTATAATTTTTGACGAGTAATGGAAATTGGATCTTGAGTTTGACAATTGATAATGAGAATCTTTCTACACCACTATAGTTGATCTTGTCTTTCTAGAAAAAAAAAATGCTTGTATTTGTTTTCCTTTCATAGAGATACACATGATGGGCTTAAAGTGGAAAGAAATCACTATGGATAGCCCAATGGTTAAAAAAAACACTAAAAACAAAAACAATTAGGGGCCGTTTACTTTCTGGTAATCTGGATAACCAGAATCCTTGGATATCCGGAATCATAGATATTCGGAATGATAGATGTTCGGTATTTTTAGATAACCGTGTTTGTTTTGTAGGAATAATTTCATGGGTATCAGAGAAACCGTTATAAAAATGTCTTAATTACCCTCCTAACTTAATTTACACGTTAATTTATATAACATATCTTTTTTTTTTATTAATTTAAATATTATTTTATGAAATAAATTTATTTAATAAAAAAACTAAAATAAATTCATTAGTTGAATAAGCAATAAAATTCGCTAAATATAAAAAAGTAGACAATTATATTTGA
The DNA here is from genome assembly GCA_036507275.1 of Sicyos edulis. NCBI lineage: Eukaryota > Viridiplantae > Streptophyta > Magnoliopsida > Cucurbitales > Cucurbitaceae > Sicyos > Sicyos edulis. Next base: position 41,885,095 of record CM071847.1, on the reverse strand, counting down.
AAAATATAAATAAAATTAATTATGTATGGTCAGTTGTTTATACATGAATAATAATCATATACTAAAAAAGAACATATTATTTTATTTTAAGCTACAAACTACTCATAAAATATGGGAAAAAAGTTGATAGGAATTGATAAGATATAATTTTAATAAATAATAAGGGTAAAAATGTCATTCGGGATGCCCTATACATGGGAATCCTAAAAACCCATGTTGTAGGAGGGCATCCAAATGCCTCTCAAATGGGCATCCTAGGATGCCCGACATCTCAAGATGCCCGAAATATTTAAGATTCCTGTTAAATAAACGTGGTAATCCAGATTCCCATCCCATGAGAATCTTGGATTACCATAGAGTGAACGACCCCTTAGGGGTTTAATCCATTATAACCACCTATATTTAGGAATAAATTTTTTACTAGTATCCTTGACATTCAAATATTGTAGGGTCAGGAAGTATATCCTGTGAGAATAATCGAAGGTGTGGGTAAGCTAGCGTGAACAACTCACGAACATCAAAAAAAAAAAAAAGCAAAAGTGTACAAGTTGAGAAAGATCGTGGAACATGAAGTGACAGAGTATAAGGGAGGAAATAAAATCTCATTTGAAAGGCTTCTCTTTTTTGAACAATTTGATAATAGGGGATTCAAACCCATGACCAGTTGATTATTGAGTATGCACTGATATTTCTTAAATATTTATGATATTATTCTCTTTTAATTCAACAACTTTAGCATGATAGTAAAATGATATGAACGTGTTAAGAGTTCTAAACTTTTTAATACTTTTATTCAAAGGTGGTCAATGCATAATTCAATTGAAGAGTTAGAGAATTTGCCTCTAACCAAGAAGTGCTGACAAAACAATTCTTCGAGGATTTTTATTCTAGTTTTGTTCTCTTTTCAAAGGAAAATTCTAATAAGAAAATATATGTCTGAGTAGAGATATCCATTTTTCCCGTGAGGCTAGGGCCCGCGGTGACCCGTCCTGAACAGGGCGGTGAATCCCCGTTTAGGCGGTGAATGAGGGAGTGAGAGGGGATAAAAAAATCTCCGCAACGTAAACGGGGCCGGGGATGGGGAATGGACATCTCTATGTATGAGAACAAGAAAAAAAAGAAGGTTTTAGTGCAGAAAAAGGTGATTCTAGTTGATGTGGTTCAGCTATAGTATAAATATTCAATTAATTAATTAATTAATTCTAAGCTAAGACTTGTTGTTAAGATCCTATACCTTGGAATCTTAATTTGTGCAAGTATATGTAGTCGAAATTGAGTGATAAGTATTTATTTTATTGTTCTCCCATAAGGATGGATATCTAGAATTAATCTCGATAACCGAAGATTCGTGCTGAAATATAGACCATGGGTGTTGGATTGGTTTTTTTGTTATGATTCTAAGGAGTTGGAAAATAAATAGGCATAGGTAGCAATTGCGAATGTGAATGATGCTGATCATGCGATAATGCTAAGTTAAATTGTATGCTTTTCTAATTCTAATGATTATTCCTGCAACCAATGATTTATGGCAAACCCAGTTCCTGCTACAGTTTTTCATACTCTCTTCTGGACAATGCATGCATTAGTAAGGTTATCCCTAACTCTTTAAACAATGCGAGAGACCTCGCATCAACCTATTGTAACCTGTTGTGATATTCCATGAGTTCCGTCTCCCGAGTTCACCAGTGGTTAGCATACGTGGGTAGCCAATCTACGCATACATTTTTTGTAAACAACATTATAAAATCTCTCACCCGCAATCCTAGTATGCATTATACAAACAAATTCCCACAAGATGCCTCAACTCTAGTAAAGCATAATTAAGAGACAAGTTAAGGAAAACAAGAAATGGCATTGCTAGATACGTTAACTGCAAAGTTATGATATACTCCTAACTACAAAATAAAAAACTAAAGAATGACATAGCTGTTGTAGATGGGTGGATTCCTTGTCATTAGAGATCACGAACACCTTTCGATTGCCTTCTTCAACGACGTAATACGTTGAAGAAAATGGACTCTGACCATCCGACCCCCTCTCTAGAGTTTCTCTCGTTCTTTATATAGAGTCGTTTTACTTGGCTGACACATTTGGATGGTTTTGGAATTTCTTCATTATTGCCCCAATCATCACTAATTGATTTGCATGGATTTTCGCGATGATTTGATTTCCCTCATGCGTTGATTCCTTTGGTGCTTAACGGTTCTGCTGCTCCCGACTTTGCTGGTCATTGCGTTCCAATGCGAAAGTATCTTTCACTTCTTATTCCAGCGAAAAAAATAGTGAATTAGTGCGTGGTTTGCTCACTTTTTAACTCGCAAAACGTTATGTTGTCTTTCTTAGTACATATGTATGCATATAGATTCTACCTTTTTTGTCCTCATTTTAGCTCTATTCAATATTAAATTGCTCAAAAAAATCATTAAAAAATGCTTTAAGGTAGATGCCTCCTTTATGCTCTATTTGAGAGTTATCACTAGTGCAGAAAAATGTGGCAATTCAAAAAGTAAGAAATCTAATAGGTGTTTCAGATTTGGGAAGATTGGGAATATTAAAAAAATATATAGGGTGAATTTTTCCAAAAGGAAAATGTTGCTTGCACAAATGAAGGAGACGATTACTTCAAATGGGAACATTAATTTTCTGTTGTGGCTATTGAACAAAAGTCAACTTAAGCCTTTTGTCAATTGTGCTTACAATAAGAAGACGAAGTGGATTATAGAACTTGGTCGTTGTTCTTGCCTTGGGATTAGGAATAAATTATTGTTCTCAAGGATTCATGAGCATCATGAAGGTCAAGTTATTATCACTGCTTATAACTCTACATATCTAGTTATAAGTGAAGGTGTTGTGATGAAAGACGTTGTTGATTATTCAATTACAAAACATGTAAAGTTGGATAATTCTATTATATTATAGATTTTAAGAAAAAACTAGTTTTAGTTTCTAAAATTACTGATTCGAGAAAATATGTCTTATTTGGTCGAAAAGATATTAAAATTCTTGATAATTCAAATCAAATACCTTTTGATGTTCTTTGTATTGAGGAGAAGAAATTGTCTTTATTTTTACAGATGGAGAAGCCTATGTGAAGAAAATAAGACAAGCGGACAATGCCTCAATTTGACATGCTCATTTTGGTTATGTAGGATATTGATTGTTGTAGCAAATTTTTTCATGAAGATATGAGATTTTTCAAGGTTGCCAATATGGCAAATCTCATTGTCTCCAATTAAAAATATCTTCAAATTGTTTAACTTGGTCCATACAAACTTGATGGGACCAATAGGAATACTGAGTTTCAACAAGCATTTTTATATTATGGTGTCGGCTGGGTGATCACTCAAGATTTACTTGAGTGAAATTTTTGAAAGAGAGAAATGAAACACTATCCACGTTTATGGAGTTTAAAGAAGTGGTTGAAATGTTTTTGGGAAGAAAGTATTCATCATGAAAATGGTGGGCAATACATGTTAGATGACTTCTTCTAATATCTTTATAATAATAGTATTTTTTTTCAAATGACTTGTTTAAACACTTTTCGGCAGAATGGAGTTGAAAAAGGAATATTGGCGGTCTTGCTTTAATTTTTCTTTCATGATTGCATGATAAGAACCTTAATCAAGAGCTTTGGCAGAAGCCACTCAATGTGCATGCCATGTAATCAAAGACTACCACCTTAGCTAGGTCCACAACAATCTCCCTTTTAGATTTTAAATGATGAGAAGTAAAATGTCAAGTATTTTTGGATATTTAGATCTAACTTCTTTGTTCATGTCCTCAAACCAAATATAACCAAATTTGACCTAAAAGCAAGAAAATGTGTGTATTTTCTTGGCTTTGATTCTCATAAGAAAGGTTCAAGGTGTATGGATTAAGAAATAAAGAATTTAACTACTTCTTGAGATGTGGTGTTAGATGAAGTATAATCTCTATTTTATGCTAAATAGGTAATTTTGGAACTCTTATTTCCTAACGAAAATGTGCAAGCACCATTTAATGAAGAAGCATAAATTCAAATTCCAGTTCAAAATGTTATAATAATAAAAAAATTATGTTCAACAAAGGTATATGAAGAATTACAAGGAAGATTGAACTATCTTAAAGATAATGAGATAGAAGTTAACAGTTGTTCAACACTAGTGTTGTTTCTTTGTAGGGGCATTAACTATAGAAAAATCAACAAATTATGAAGAAGAAAAAGCATGTCAAATTGTTAAAGAGAAATGCAAGAGAAAATCGAAGCTTTAGACAACAATAAGGTGTGGGAATCAGTTTGAAACCAGAAAAGTATGAGCTAGTCACTTGCAATGGATTTTTTGCTTGAAGAAAAAAAATTATATAGCACAATTGTCAAGTTTAAAAGCTCTTTAGTTTCTTATGATATTTCACAAAACAATGGATTGGATTGTGAGGGCACATTTAGCCCAGTAGCAAAGATGGCATCTTCGAGGTCGTTTATCTGAGTAACTACTTTGAAAGGTGAAAGTTATGGTAGCTTGACATGAAGAATGCAATTATGTATGGATAATTGAAAATTGAAGTATTTATAGTTCAATCTATTAGTTTTATCTCTAAGCAACTTCCAGATCATGTATACATATAAGAAAACACTCAATGGTCTAAAGTAGGCTCACTAGTAGAATTTCAAGAATAAATGACGGGCGCGGCCCCCCATTATTTAAAAACAATGGCGGATTCCGCCACTAATTCAAATGACATTGTATTGAATTGATGGCGTGCGTACAAAAAATGGCGGGTCATACCTGGCACCAAAACACGCCCGATTTGCATAAAAGGTGGCGGGCACGGCCCGCCACCAATACTCTTTAATAGCGTGCAAATACTGCATAATAGGTAGCGAGCACAGCCCGCCACCAATACTCTTTTATGCTGCAAATAGATGGCAGGCAAGGCCCACCACCAATGGTTCCAATATTTTTTTTAAAAAAAAAAATCTAAAAGTGTGTGATCTCAGGTAGATGTTTTAAAATGCTACTCACTTTATATATATATATATATATATATAGTGCTCGCCATTAAAAGACCTTATCACTTTATAAAAAAAACAACTACAGTTTTCTAATCCTCCAAATTTCTAACTTTTAACAAAAATTCTAATCACCACTAACTCATGCATGAAATCCTAACTTCTAACTTCTAATTTCTGTAAACATATATGCATGGATATGCACCAGAAATTTGGGCATCATAACATCGCAAGAATAAGATTCCAAAAATTTTCACTTGTTATATATAAACAATCATTTCACCTGTATATAACAGAATCCGAAATATAGTATAAAATGAGATTTTTTCTCTCTAGAGAAACTACACACATATGCACAAAACAAAGAACAAAATATAAATTTCTTTCTACATATACCTTAACAAAAAAACAAACACTATAATTTTGTATCAAATGTCTAGCTATAAATTCTGCTCATTCTACTTATACCTCATCAATCTGGGCCTGAGTGAACGAGGTCGGGCCAGCGCTGAACTATAAATATTAAGACATATAATTAAAAACACCAAAATTAGTGTACCTTATATATGATTATATTTAACATGAATGTATAAAAACAAAAAACTTACAAGTTTCAATAGGTGAGTGGATGTGTTGTACATCATCTTCCATATGAATAATTGGACGTAGAATCCACATACTATTGATCCAGTTTGTCGAGGGCCCTAGTGAACAAAATAGTTATATACTTAGTAGATTATTCAACATGAGTAAAAAAAAACTAACAAAAGAATTTGATTCAACTTTACCTTCACCCATTTGCAATTTAATTTTAAGGACTTCGGCGTGTCTTAATTGCCATACTCGGTAGGCACTATATTAATAAAGTTGAAAGTTATTAATTGAGAATGATAAAATAAATAAACTAAAAGTTCAAAAGATTAGTAATTTAGAAATTTATGTATTTATGACACGAGCTAAACTCGGGTTCAACGGATTTTAACTGAGCAAGTTGAAAACATACAATGTGTTTTTAGCTGGAATTAGGACGAGCAAAATCCAGTGGTTCCTATACAATCTAACGAATATTGAAATTCTAATATGAACGTCATTAATAGGTATAGAAAATTCAAGGTTGGAATACATACCCAGAATTGAAGAGAAAGAATACTCGTTGCTTAAGATGCGTCATCTTGTCTAACTGATCGTGTTCATGCTGCCTTAATAAATCAGTAATAATCTGGTCGTTTTACACAATAACACACGATGTTGCAAACATTCAACAGATTGATACGCAAGTATACGCAGTCAATCGTAGTCAAGTGATAAGATAAAAGTCATTCTCCACAAGGACTGGTTTAACTCTAAATAAGTGTTAATCGAAAAGTCAAGTACATAAAGTAAAGGAAAATGTGGTTGGTGATTATACTAACTAATTGACTAAAAACTATATAACTGCAGTAATGAAACAAATGCTGTAAACATTGGAAAATAAACAGAACACATGCAATGCTCTTCACAGAACCAAATAGCAAACTGTCACTATGCTATAAACGTTTGATATGAAGATACTAAAACAGAAATGCTGAAAATAGGAAAAAAAGGGGAAATACTTCAATAAGAGAATAGGTTCGGGTTGAAGGTTTTTCGAGTGTGCTTAACATGCATCAAGGATAAGACTGTGGTGAGAAGTGGACTCCGCACAACATGTGATCAAATGCTCTTTCTCAAGATGCATTCATTCTCTTCGAGCTTGAGCTCTCGCATCTAAACTCGAAGCTATAAACGATGAAATGCGCACTAGCGAGGTGACTATCTCTAGCCTCCCTCTTTAACAAGTAGTAGTTCCTAACAATGAAACTAATGGACATGAATAGGTTATCTTTAATCCCCTTCTCTCTCGAGATGAAAAGACAAGCAAACATGAATGGATGGTCAGTCGAAACATGCTTTTAGTTAAAATGCCTATTATGTCTTAGCCTAACATCCCCCTATTCACCCAAGATGCATGCATCACACATTCTTCCCTCAACCTTCACCTATATGCGTTTAGCTCATCTCATAATGGAAAGAACAAAAACAAGATATAATGCCGAAAACATTTCACAATAGATTACCAGACAAAACAGAAACAGAATGCTATAAACAATGAAAGAAAACTACCAACAAAGTATGTATAAAGCAATGAAATCAAGTCTTACAAAACTAAAGATATTGCAAATGAAAATAAAGAGAAAAAGGGAGAAGAAAGCTTAGGAAAGTCTCCAAAGAGTGCCAAAATGGTCTCCAACGGTGCTCCTCCAAGCTCCTTGTGAAAGCCCACTACTCTATTACAATAAAACTAGCTAACTCTAAGAATAAACTAAAGAAAACAAGAAGAAAATGGGTAAGAAAGTTGCTGGAATTCTAGAGTAGAGAAAAGAAAATAGATGGCCAAAAGAAAGTTGAGAAATGAGACTCCAAGGAGGCTCCAAGGAGAGCTAGGGTTTCATGTTTTTCATCACCTATTTAAAGGCCTAGATCAAATATAATCAATGGCTAAGGTTAAAAGATGAAAAGTGCATGTTTCCCCATCAAAATTGCCCTTTTGACACGTGTCCGAGGGGACATAAGAGTCTGCAACCTCTGTTCCATCTGACATTTGCGCAGGAATTCTGCTTTTTTATAGAAAAAGTGTCAGTCATGGTCGGCCGAATGATGCAGACATTGGCTTTCTTCTGAATGTCTCTTCTTTTCTTTCATCCGACTCTTCTGATGAAGGCATGAGTCCAATGCTTCCAACATTTTTAGATCTTGAAATAATAAAAGCAACTTAGCGAGAACAAGGATTCTTGAAATGTTATAGCAAGTGCTTCCAACATTAACTTTTCAGCACAAAAACTCTAAATTATCCTAACTTTCTAATTCTTGCCTCTTATCCTACATGCATTGTATTTTATGTATAATTCTCTATCTTAAGATTGTTCTATGCAATAAAGTGTGATAATAATCCATGATTTTTTTTAATAAATACACCCTAAAAAGAGGACTAAATAACTCTCTAATTGAGAGTTATCACTAACCTATTAGCTAGATGTGAAACTCGGTCTACTTCATTTGTGCTATCTAAAGCCGTTGCAAACATGGACAACAAACGAAATTTGACCCTTTTGAATGTCGTATTGTATTGTTTATAAATATCTCAACTCCTAAACCATATTCTGGTAACATTGGATCCTTAAACATCAACGACTTATCCATAACCAAGTTTATAAATCTAGCCAACTAGAGAAACTTAACCTATAAATTTTTTAAAACAAAGTAGAATCGAGTCACATATCTAACTCAACTTAAATTAACTCAATTAATTCTAAAACACTACAATTATTTCAACCATCAAAGTAGGAGTCACACGTGTTAATCAACTTATCGATTGAATCAAAGTACACAATTTCAACCCATGAATCAAAATTGGTTCAATGGTACCAAGCTAGAATAATTTAGTTTAATAAATGCCCAAATTAATTCACCAATCTAAGCTATAATTATAGAAGCAAACTTTGAAATGTCCAAATTTGAAGTTCTTAAGTTAACTTTAAAACAAATGCACAAATGAAACAAATGCACAAATTACAAAAAATACAAATGCATAAAAATTAGAAATAAATGTACAAATTTGAACTAATAGTTATATATGGAAAGATTACAACATAAATTTGGAGAGAAATTAGTTCAAAAGAGTATAAAAAAAGTTAGGGACTAAGAAATTACCCAAAATCGTGAAGAAATGATGCACAAAGTTGGAGAAATGCTCAAATCCAAGCAGCGGCGGAGTGGGAGAAATGAAAACCCAAAGTAATGGTGACGGAGATTGGTTGTCGAAGAAATGGCGGTGGCGGAGATGATTTGTAGAAGAACTAAGCAGCGGCAGCGGGAGGGTTTTTTTTTCACGAAGAGGATTTCTGTCGGAGGAAATGTGAGAGAGAAGAAGTGAAGAAATGAAAACATGACACTTTTGATGGCGGGTTGTGCCCGCCATCGAAAGTAAATAAAAGTAGTCTTTAGTGGCAGGTCGTGCCCGCCACAGATAGTATAAAAGACTGCCACAATTGATGGCGGGCACAGACCGCCATCGTTAATTCTGCACAATTCCTACTGCGTTTTTGAATTCTACTTGTTTTTAGCCCGCCACTTATTCGTGTAATTCTACCAGTGGCTACATGAGCCTAGTATGGTAAAGTTCCTCAATAACGTATCTTTTGCGGTTTTAAATTTTTTGATTGAGATTCCAGTTTAACTATCAAACTAGAATAAAATGTGCATTTCCTAATTAACCATATGTCCATGATATGATAGTAAGCGAAGACAATGAGTCCAAATTTTTTTAATTCGACGAATAAGTTGGCTACTCGTTTTGAGAAAAAAATTGGGATAAATTGAATATTTTCTTAATCTAGAAGTGGAAAAATTATATCAAGGTTATTTTATTTCTCGAAAAGGCTATGCAAGAGTCTCTTAGTGTGTTTTGGCATGTGGAAGTTGAAAGAAAAGCCTACTTCAATGAAGTCAAATATCGTGCAGAAGAAATACGAAGGGAAATCATTTCCAAATGCAAAGAAATATTGAAGACTTGTTGGAAGTTTAATTTATGTGATCATCATTAGGCCAGAGGTTTCATACTCAATTTTTGTTGTTTCTCAATTTATGTAGAATTCAAGGATTTCTCACTTAGATATTGCAAAAAGAATATTTCCTTATGTGACATGACATATTAATCATGTGGCCTTTGATATAAGAAATTATGTGATTCTTTCTATTAAAAGAATATGTTGTATATTAAGCCGGACACAAAAAATTGTCATTCAACCTACAGTTATTGTCTTACACTCGTCCAAAAGGGATTTTATGGATTAGCAATAGGCATGCATGACGTTGTGGCTCTATTCAACACCAAAGTTAAATATGTGGCAACAACCATGACTGCACAAGAATGTGTTTGGTTAAAAATATTGATTGCTGGCATGTTACCATGAAGTTGACTATGTTTTACAGATCAAATTGTGACAATGAAAGTGTCATCAAACTTGTGTCAAATCCAATGTTTCATGCACGAACAAAGCATAGTGAAGTATACTATAATTTAATTTGAGAACAAATTATGAGAGAAGAGACTCAACTAAGAGATGTTCATACCAATTTTTAGGTTGCTGATATATTTACTAAGGTTTTAGTAAAGCCTAAGTTTCTAGGCTTTCTAGATGCCTCTAGTTTTTTATGGTAAACTTATACAAAGAAAGATTATAAAAATTAGTGCAACTTATATGAGCTAAGTGAATGGTTAGTGGGTTAAGTAGTTTTCTTAGGTTGTTTCTGTTAGAAAAGAAAGTTTCATTTCATTTAAGATTGAAACTTTCATTCTCCATTAAGATGGTCTATTAGAAAATTGTGTTTTAATTGATATGTTATTCAAATGTTTATGAGATTGTGAGTTTCATTGTTTATGAGAAATGAGTTTCATTTCTTTTGAATTTATGTTTGTTTAAGTTAACTTTGATGGAAAGTTAAACTTATGTTAAATGAAGTTCAACATTGGTCCTCCTTCCACCTATAAATATGAACACATTTGTCCATCTCAAATGTGTAAAAGTGAAAGAGAAAGAAGCATTAAGAAAGCTTGAAAAACACATTCAAGCTTATAGGCAAGGAGGGAGAAACCAATTTCTTCTATTGAAGCAATTGTGAGAAAGCTTCAACATCAACCCTCATTCCTTGTGTTGAATCAAAAGGTTCTTGAATCACAATGTCAGGAGGTATATTATAATCCCAATAAGATTCAATTACATTTCGTAATAATCATGTTATTCAAGATCTTAGGATTCATGTTATGCATAAAATATCTAACATGTGGTATCAGAGCGATGTTTAGATGCATGATTATTCATTCATGAGATTATATAAATTGAATCAAATCAAAATGTATAGATTCATCACAAACTTCATTTTGTATGTAGCAAATCTCGATCCAACTTTTATGACTTGAATGTATATGTATGTTTTGTAATTCCGCAATTTTTATTTTGGGCACATTCGTTTGATCGTGAAAATGCATTTGAACCTATACAATTTTGGCACGAAGGTTTGATCACGATTGTGTAATTTAAATTGTTTTATAATATTATGAAAACTAAAAGAAATTTGAAAACTTATGAAGACATATGATTCATAAAGGGCTAAAAACCATATAGTTGGATCATATATTATCTTTCAAATTATGTAATTTTAAGTTTAAGTTTTTTTTTATTATTATCAATTTTGGATTTAAAAAAAAAAACTTAATTATTAATGTTTATGGTTTAGTGTTCTCTAATGATATAATTATTATTATTTTGAGATCACAATATAATTAATCAAGATAATGATAATTATTATTAGATTATTGTTATGACTTATTGATGTTACAAACAATAGGTTTGTTCCATAAATTTCAACTTTAGTTTTCTTATAAACATTATCCTTATGTGAACAATACTTATTGATCAAATACATGAATAAAATATTCGTCCACAGACGAATTAATTCATATATTTAAGCAATAATAAAGTAAATTGTTCAATTGATATGTTCATTAAGATATGATGATCAAAGATGGTATAATGTATATAATTTTAGGTGACTACCCATAGGAGAACTTATAATTATGTTGTTTATATACTAAAAATATTGCATTTTTTTTAATCTCTGTTTGCAGTAAACATACCTACAACTCTTAATTCAATGGCTACGTCTATTATAAAACTCAATAGAACCAACTACTCAGAATGGAAAGAGCAAGTTGAGTTTTCCTTGGGATTACTTGAATTGGACACGGCTCTCCTTAAAGATAAGCCAACTCCACTCACTAATGAAAGTACTCCTGAGGAAAACAAGCTTCATAATGATTGGGATCGATCTAATAGACTAAGCCTTATGTTTTTACGAATGGTAATAGATACCAATATCAAAACCTCCCTACCTAAAACAGAGAGTGCAAAAGAATATTTGCAAGCCATTGAAGAACGGTTCAAGTCTGCAGATAAATCCCTTGCTGGGAAACTTATGGCAGATCTTGTAACCATGAAGTTTGATGGTTCTCGCTCAATGAATGCTCATGTAATTGAAATGATTAACATTAATGCCAAACTTAAGAATTTGGGATTGATTATGGATGATGCATTTCTCGTCCAATTCATGCTTACTAGTTTACCTCCTCAGTATGAACCATTCAAAATTCATTATAACACTATTACGGAAAAGTGGAGTTTGAATGAATTAACTAACAAATTGGTTCAAGAGGAGTCTAGACAAGGTCAAGGCATTAAAGTTACTCATTTCACTCAAGGAGTTGGAAAAAAATTTGGGAAAAAGAATAATTCAACCCATAAAAGGGGACCGCCCAAATTTGATGAATCTTCTCAATCATTCAAGAAGAAAAAGAAAGATGATGCTTGCAAGTTCTGCAAGAAACCTGGACATTACCAGGCAGATTGCGCTAAGCGTAAAGCATGGTTCGAAAAGAAAGGTAACCCTATGGGTTTCGTAAGTCATTTCGAATCGAATCTTACTAATGTACCTTCTTCTACTTGGTGGATTGATACAGGTGCTAATGTTCATGTTTCGAATTCTATGCAGGGATTCATTACGATCCAAACCACAAATCCAAGTGAAAATTTCATTTTTATGGGAAATAAAGACAAAGCTCTAGTTGAAGCTATTAGAACTTTTCGTCTTATTTTAGATAGCGGTTATCAGTTAGACTTATGTCAAACTCTTTATGTACCGTCTATTTCCCGTAATTTGATTTCAGTAAGCGCACTTGATAAATTTGGATATTCTTTTGAATTAGGAAATGGTAATTTCACTTTGTTTAAAAATTCTAGTCTTATTGGTTCTGGAATTTTAGTTGATGGACTTTATAAACTTCATCTTAAACATCAAGATGTTGAAATCCATTTCACCTTGCATGATAAAGAAACTAAAGCTAAGTCGTAAAATGACTCTTACTCCTGTGGCATAAAAGACTGGTCATATATCTAGTGAAAGAATCAAACGATTAGTAAAAGATGGTGTCCTTCCAGACCTAGACTTTACTAATATTACAACGTGTGTTGATTGTATTAAAGGAAAAACTACTAAAAACACAAAGAAAATAGCCACAAGAAGTACCCAACTTCTTGAAATAATACATACAGACATTTGTGGACCTTTTGACGTTCCAACTTTTGGAGGGGAGAAATATTTCATTACTTTTATCGATGATTATTCACGTTATTGTTATCTTTATCTATTGCATGAAAAATCTCACCGTGGGATGTTGTACAAGTATTCATTACTGAAGTTGAAAGGCAATTAGAAAGAAAAGTGAAAATTATTAGGTCAGATAGAGGTGGTGAATTCTATGGAAGGTATGATGAAACAGGACAACATCCTGGACCTTTCGCTAGACTTCTCCAAAAACTTGGAATTGTTGCGCAATACACGACCCCTGGATCTCCATGGCAGAATGGTGTAGCTGAAAGGAGAAATCGTACGTATATGGAAATGGTTAGATCAATAATGAGTCATGCCAATTTACCTATATTCTTATGGATGGATGCATTACGAACAGCTGTTTATATCTTAAATAGGGTTCCAAGTAAGGCCGTTCCAAATACTCCTTTTGAACTTTCGAAAGGATGGAAACCTAGTTTAAGACATCTCCAAATTTGGGGTTGCAAAGCTGAAGCTAGACTTTACAATCCAAATGAAAAGAAATGGATTTTAAAACAGTCAGTGGTTACTTTATTGGTTACCCAGACAAATCCAAAGGATATAGGTTTTATTGTCCTAACCATAGTACGAGAATTGTTGAAACTAACAATGCCAGATTCTATGAGAATGGTGAAATCAGTAGGAGTACAAAAGAACAAGAAGTGATCATTAATGAAATAAGGGTACCCATCCTTTTACCTTATATTTCTAAAGATATTGAGAATCACCCCGTTGTTGAACCTGTTCACAATGAGGAAAACTCAATAAATGATCACCAACTCCATCATGAGATTATCACTATTCAGAATGATAATGAAGCACCACAGGAAACAACCTTACGGAGATCTCATAGACAAAAAAGATCTGCTATTCCTGATGATTATTTGCTTTACTTAATAGAATCTGAAGGGACTAAGGATCCGATTTCTTATTCACAAGCCATTAATGATGTCAATTCTACTAAATGGATTGATGCCATGAAAGATGAATTAAAATCTATGAATCACAATCAAGTATGGGAAGTCGTTCAATTGCCTCCAGGTAAAAAAGTAGTCGGTTGTAAGTGGGTTTTCAAGACCAAACGTGACTGCAATGGTAAAATTGAACGATATAAAGCCAGACTTGTTTTCAAAGGTTTTAATCAGAAAGAAGGCATTAACTATAATGAAACATTTTCTCCTGTTTCTAGGAAAGACTCTCTTAGAATTATCATGGCATTAGTAGCTCATTATGATCTTGAGTTACATCAAATGGATGTGAAAACTGCCTTTCTAAATGGAGACTTAGAAGAAGAAGTCTATATGCGTCAACCTGAAGGCTTCGTAATTGAAGGACAGGAAGACATGGTCTGCAAACCTAAGAAATCAATCTATGGACTAAAACAAGCTTCTAGACAATGGTACCTAAAGTTTCATGAAATCATTACTGCTTTCGGTTTCACAGAAAACTTTGTTGACCCTTGTATATATCTCAAGATCAGTGAGAGCAAATTCATAATTTTGGTTTTGTATGTTGATGACATATTATTAGCTAGTAGTGATCTTGGTCTACTACGTAAAACTAAGGATTATCTCTCAACAAATTTTGAAATGAAAGCTATGGGTGAGGCTTCCTATGTGATAGGCATAGAAATATTCCGTGATAGATCACAGGGACTTATCGGGTTGTCTCAAAAAGCATATATTGATAAAATTCTTGAGAGATTTGGTATGACAAATTGTTCCTCTAGTCCTGTCCCACTGCATAAAGAAGACAAACTTGTTCTTGAGCAGTGTCCAAAGACTCCTATGGAACGAGAAGAAATGACCAAATATCCTTATGCATCTCTTGTGGGGAGCTTAATGTATTCACAGGTTTGTACAAGACCTGATATTAGTCATGCGGTTGGTATGTTGGGTAGATTTCAAAGTAACCCAGGAATCGCTCATTGGAAAGCTGCCAAGAAAGTACTGAGATACCTAAAAGGTACAAGGAATTATATGCTCACATATAGAAAATCAAGTCACCTACAGGTGACTGGTTATTCAGACTCAGATCTTGCTGGATGTCCTGACACTAGAACTTGCACTCTTGGCTATGTGTATCTCTTATGTGGAGGTGCAATATCATGGAGAAGCCAAAAATCAGAGTTGCTTTTTGGATCCACTATGATGGCTGAATATGTGGCATGTTATGAGGCTTCAATTCAGGGAACATGGCTGCGTAATTTTGTCTCACAGTTTGGCGCTTTAAGTTTTATCTCTAAGCCATTAACTGTCTATTGCGACAATGAAGCTGCAACCTTTTTCTCCAAACATGATAGGATAACCAAGGGTTCGAAACACATGGACCTAAAATACCTATTACTGAAGCAAGATGTTAAACTAAAGAAAATTATTGTAGAGTCAATACGTACAGACCTACAAGTGGCAGACATATTTACAAAAGGGCTACCTCCAAAGACCTTTCAAGGACACATTGAAAGCATGGGTCTTGTAGATAGTGCCTAAATATTGTTTATGTCATTTAATTATGCACTTACAAATGCTAATTATTGAGCTCTTAATACTTAAGTCTTCTTTAAATGTACTACTTCTGTTTTCTAAAGTGTACACATTTTTGTTAAGATGAAAATAGAAACAGTCTTTACTTAAAGACATTATGCGACCATTAAAGTTAATCTCATTTATGGCCTAGTTATGAAAGTTGTTAATGTAGTAGTACATGGAAGTAAGCATGTTGTGGAATAATGTGCAAGCGCCATGACTCCCATTGACAACTAGATTCACCAAGGCACTTATGATAACAAACATATGAAGTCTTTGACATATCATGCGCGCCTTATGATCTTAATATGAAAACACTTATGGATTTTTCTATCGACCAAGTGGGAGACTGTTAGAAAAGAAAGTTTCATTTCATTTAAGATTGAAACTTTCATTCTCCATTAAGATGGCCTATTAGAAAATTGTGTTTTAATTGATATGTTATTCAAATGTTTATGAGATTGTGAGTTTCATTGTTTATGAGAAATGAGTTTCATTTCTTTTGAATTTATGTTTGTTTAAGTTAACTTTGATGGAAAGTTAAACTTATGTTAAATGAAGTTCAACATTGGTCCTCCTTCCACCTATAAATATGAACACATTTGTCCATCTCAAATGTGTAAAAGTGAAAGAGAAAGAAGCATTAAGAAAGCTTGAAAAACACATTCAAGCTTATAGGCAAGGAGGAAGAAACCAATTTCTTCTATTGAAGCAATTGTGAGAAAGCTTCAACATCAACCCTCATTCCTGGTGTTGAATCAAAAGGTTCTTGAATCACAATGTCAGGAGGTATATTATAATCCCAATAAGATTCAATTACATTTCGTAATAATCATGTTATTCAAGATCTTAGGATTCATGTTATGCATAAAATATCTAACAGTTTCTATTTTATTGGTCATTGGGTTAAGTTAGTTGGGAGATTCGGGAAAATTTTGTTTAGTTTTATGTTATAAATAATGCTTGTAGTAAGAATACCAAGCATGTATCACATTCTTGAAAATATCTTGTTCATAAAAGTTGTATTAAATTCCAAATTAATTTGTATTTTTTTCTTTTCATCGTAATTTTTTTTTTATTTTGTTTCATAGAAGAAGCAAAAAAATCCTACCGATCATCCCAATAAAGAGCTATGAAGATTGCCTCTACGACCAATTAATTCAGGAACAAATAATAATTTAATATATTGCTTTTTTATGGTATGATTTTTTTTTAGTTTTTACCGAATATTGTGTGAGGTATGAGATTCAAATATTTGATTTTTTGGTTAAAAGTAATCTAATTCCCTAACATTATAGGAGGTAGGGGTGCAACAAAAAACCGAAAAATCAAATCGAACCAATCCAATCCAATAGATCGGATCGGTTTTTTAGCTCAAAGTTGGACATATCGGTTCGTAATTTGAAAAAACCGAAAATATTGGATCGGTTCCGGTTTTAGTTTTAAAAAACCGATCCAAACCGAAATATATATATTATCAATAATTCATATGAAGAGATCTTCATTACATTAATATTTCTTTAATTCACTCCTATTTTAAGTAAAAAAAAACATCCTTAGATAATTTTGAATAAGTTAAAAATACTTCTAACCTTTAAAAAAATAGTAGTTTATGAGAATATTATTTTTTAAATATTAAAAATAATTGGACATTGGATCGGATCGGATCCATTTTTTGACATTGAAAAACCGAACCAATGGTTCTATACTTTATCGGACATTGGATCGGATCCATTTTTTGAAAACCGAAGATATCGGTTCGGTTGTCGGTTTGGTACAAAACCGACAAAAACCGAACCGAAATCACCCCTAATAGGAGGGTACATGAATGAACCGTACATTAAATAATTTTAAGTTGAGTAAATTCTTGGGAGTTTTCTTAGAATGAAAGTAAATGAGGACAAAACCTCCTAAAAGTGATATATGTTGGTCTTAAAAAATAGTAAGTAATGTAATCGGATCGCAGGAGAATACTACGGCCGAATTTGAATTTTGAATCCCATGTATATATTTTATGTCCATTGCGATAGGTTGACCATATGTCTTTTCGTGAAAATGGATACTTCATTGAGAAATAAGTAAGGCACATACAAATGCAAAATTAAAAGAAGGCTAGTTAGCTCATTTAAGACAATAGTTCTTGAATCATTTTGATTGTGTAGGCCGAGTAGCCGCGTTTGTAATGATATTGACAATATGGATTTATCTTTAGTATAACAACTTATATTATATTCTACGTTTATTTATTTATTAACATATAAATCAAAGGACATTATTTTGACATTGTTTATGCAATGTAGTAATACCAGTTCTAGACAAACAACCCTTTCAACCTTGGAAAAGGGAGATTGAGAAAAGGGGATTATAATGGAAGTCAAACACCCTAACTAATAGTGGATGAGATCCTCATCATCCCTGCACTTATAGAGACAAAATTTGTCACCACTACTTCATGTTAAAAGCATGCATTGTCACCATTGTCAGTGAGAGAAACAAATTAAAATAATTAGATTTAAAAATTTGAGAGTATTAAATTAGAGAGATGGTTTAAAAATTCACTTATGTTTTTAATTAATTAACACTAAACTAATTATATTGAATTTACAATATTGTTGATTATATTGAACCAATCTTATCCAACATATTGATTCATGGAATAATAAGCCTTGTCATCAAGCACTTATTAGTAGGATCTGACTCTATCGTACAGTGAATTTGCCCATTTTACTTTTCCAGTATAGTTTTTTGTATTTTATAAGTTTTCAATTTTATTCCTTAGATGGTAACTAAAATGAATTGACATAATAATCGAGAAAGTCTTTAAGAAATTTATAAGTTAAGGGTTTAATTGATGATGACATAATTTATAATTGACATAATTTATAAGTTAAGAAATTTATAGATTTCTTTGATATTCAAGTATTATAGTATCAAGAACTGATATGTATCATAAAAATAATCAATATATGCGTAAGTTGATATGCGAACGCTCACAAACGTTGGTGAATGTTAAATCTAGCTTATAACTTTAGAGGTGTTTGGATGTGGTTTGGGATGAGGAGTTAATTTAAAAAGTTATTTTGAGTAGTTAGGAAGTTGTGGTTTTTATAATAACTCGTTTAGATATAGATTTTTATGGAAGAATTATAGCAAAAAATTCGTTTGAATGTGATTTTTTTTAGAGGAGTTGAGACAAAAGTTTATTTGGATATGGATTGAAAATGAGAAATAATTTTGACTGTTAAAAATAAATGATTAGAATTTGGTGATTAAAAATGAGTAGTTAGAAATTAATGATATATTAAAAATGAGTGGATAAAAAGGAAGAGATATTTTGAATAGTTAAAAATGAGAAGTTAGAAATGAGAAGTTATTTTAAGCAGTTAATAATGAGAAGCTGTTTTTCATTTGAATGTGGTTTTTTTTTTTCAGTTTTTTTTTTTAAACAAACATTATATTCATCAAACAATCATATCAGAGCAAACCTGCTCCTGAACAACCAAAGCGACAATCCCCGAACCAAAAAATATTCAAGATCCTGATCAGCAGGCACGTCTAGACTTCTGCACACACAAACCTGGGGAGGGTAGAGTTTTGCGAGCATATCGGCCACATGATTACAACCTCTACCACAAAAAGAAAAGGAAATGTCCCTAAACAACGAGATCATAGCCCTAATATCAGCGACGACATTACTGAGTTTAGTTACATCTTGGGAAATACCATTAATAAGACCAATAAGAAATTTAGAATCAGATTCCACCAAGATCGTAGGGATGAGATCAAGACCACTATCCAATAAATGCCTAAGACCTTCTCGAACAGCCACTCCTTCCATAACAATTACTGACGCAGCTTTATAACCACCTTTAGAGCCCTACATCATCACCTTGCCCTCACCATTACGAGCCATCCAACCAATACCCCCTTCGCTCTGATTCTCCATCCAGGAGCCATCCACATTAAGCTTAATAGAACCTTACGAAGGCGAACTCCAATTGCAATGAACTCAACCCTTTATCACAGGTTTGGAGATCTCGACCACTGGATCCACCTGCGAAACATAAGAATGAAAAGAATTTAGAATGATAGACAATACGCTCTCTTTTTTAGCCTTTGATTTATTATGTAACACAGAATTTTGATAGTTCCATAATTTCCATATTATGATTAAAGGTTTTGATAAATCCACACTAAAAATCTTAGCACAGATCTCCTGCCAAAACAATTCTCCTAAGTCAGCATCCCTGAAAAAAGAAACAAAATCAGTTAGAAAAGGAAAAAACAGACATCCACACATGGGCGGCCAACTTGCAATCCTTAATCACATGTAAATTTGTTTCATTCAACTTCCCGCGTAGCATGCAACAGTTACGAATATCAATTCCCTTTGACAAAATATTGGCTCTTGTCGGGATCACATTTTTTAGGATATTCCAAGTACCCAACTTAACCTTAGGAACCACCTCCACCTTCCAGAATGATTTCCACATATTTGTTGTCGAGGAAACGTCCGAGGGAGAGGCCTCTTTTGCTCCATCTAAATTCTTTGCCAAGTGGTAAGCACTTTTAACACTAAACATCCCATTTAGAGTATGATTCCAAATGATCTCATCACACCTTTCGAGAGACCCCAACAGAATGACACAAATAGCTTTAGCTTCTTCTCTAGAGAAGATTGTCTTAATAAGGTTCGTGTCCCACTTATTCCCTTTGAAAATAATATTCGCAACTTTCAACTCTTTCCAAGGGTCCTTGACGCTAAGGGCAACCAAACCATTCTCTTTGCTCAGCCAAGGATCTCTACCTATGACAATTATCTTACCATTGCCCACTTTCCATCTATACCCTTTTTGAAAAAGATCTCGCCCCCATAAAATGCTTCGCCAAGCGAGAGAGGGGGAATTACCTAACTGGGCTCTAAGATAATCACTATCTTTGAAATACTTTCCCCTTAACATTTTAAAGAGTAAAGAATCGGGATTTCGAATAATTCTCCAGCTTGCTTGGCCAACATCGCCTGGTTAAATAGGCTCAAGCTTCGAAAGCCCAAACCACCTCTATCTTTACTCTTCTCTAACTTTGACCAACTTACCCAGTGCTGCCTTTTCTTGTCTTTGTCAAAACCCACCAAAAATCGGCACAAGCCTTATCAACCTTCTCGCAAATCCCTTTTGGGAGATGGAAACAGGACATAGTATAAGTTGGAATCGCTTGAGCCACTGCTTTGATGAGAATTTCCTTTCCACCTTTCGACAACAGTTTACCCTTCCAATTTTGAAGGCAATTTTTAACTCTCGTCGACACGGAGTCAAAAAGAGCATTCTTACTGCGGTTATTTTGAGAAGGCATACCAAGATAAGTTGCAAGGTTTTTGTCCATTCTAACACCAATTAGCTTGCTTATCCTAGCCATGACATCAATTTTAACATTCTTACTAAAGAGCATAGTAGATTTTTCCATATTGATCATTTGACCAGATGCTCTTTCGTACACCTCAAGGATTTTTTGATATGCAAACAGTCGGACTTAGAGGCCCTGAAAAATAAAAGACTATCATCAGCAAAAAATAAATGAGAGATAGTGGGACAATAATTATTAATTTTTAACCCTTTTAAAAGGTTCATAGATTCTCCCCTATTAAGTATTGTCGTCAAGCCTTCGGCACAGATGAGAAAAAGATATGGAGAGAGAGGATCTCCCTGCCTCAGACCTCTCTTGATAGAGAAATCCTCATGCGGGGAATCGTTGACTAAGACTGCAAAGCGAGCAGTAGAAATACATGCCCGAATCTTTTGAAACCAAGAGTCACAGAAACCTAATTTTTCCATCATCTTAAAAATGAAAACCCAGCTGACACGATCATATGGCTTGCTCATATCCAGCTTAAGAGCCACCGACCCAACCTTTCCCTTATGCTTTTGATTAATGGAATGGATGCACTCGAAACCAATTATAGCATTATCAGAAATTTGTATTCCAGGAACAAAAGCAGCTTGATAATTATAGCTTAAATGTTAGCCAATAGGCTGAAGGTAGTGGTTTTTTTATTAGTTAATGAATGGTTAGTCTAAAAGATGAATCCCTACATGATTTTTAGTGAGTTAAAATAATCGTAAAAGATGAATTTAGGATGATCACAAAAAGCCAAAAGTCATGAGTAATGCCAACTTTTATAAATTTGGAGCAAGAATTTGACATTAGGTGCTCTAAAATAAATGAGAGTCAAATATCAATTTTAGGATCGAACTTGTGATCATGGTGTTAAACTAGATTATTATCAAACAATGAAATCATCATACCACCACCATTTTTTTCGGTCCCAAGTCTAGTTTCTCATCTAAGTGAATATGTGTTTAGTCTTACATGAGTTATTTCATTTCAAAAAAAAAATCTTGCGACTCATGCGCGTCTTAACAATTTTACAGTTTTTCTCAATAATATATGAGATAGGAGTTAGCTTTTAATATTTGTATTTATTTATTTGTATATTTAAGTCGACTTAATTTTTTTTTATTCTAACGTACTCTACATCATCTAAAGTTTCTTAGAATATTATTGAGGATTTTTCATGAATAATAAAAAAAAATGAAAATAATTCTATAGATATAAAAATTTTAGAACAAATTCAAATCTAATAAGAACTTATGCAAATATAGCCAAACTGAGAATAGACATCATGATATTTCAATCCACAAACTAATGACTTCAATTAAATTAGACTGCTTGAAAATAATTTAATGAAATTGATTGAAAATAATGAAAATAGAAATATTATTTATGTATAAAATATTTTTTTTTAAATTATCTAAATTAAAATAGGGATACTAGACTTTTCTGTTTATAACAAATTCTCAATATTATTTTACAAAAATATGATATTAATTCTTGTAACGGCCCAGTTTTCTATCCCGGTTCTCGAGGAGCTTCCGGTTCAGATTCAGTGGTTCGGTTGGGCCGTTAGAGCTGTTTGGACCCTTAGGGGCATTTTGGTCTTTTTGCTCCCCGGGCAGGATTTGTGAATTTTCAGGGCTTCGAGGCAGCTCCTGCCTTTGTAGAGGCTTGTTTGTTGGTGGCTGTGAGTCCCGAGATGTTTGGGCTTTTCGTTTGGGATTCCGGTTGTGATTTGGGTTTTGGGCAAAGTGATGGTTGTTTGGGTGTTTCCTTCGGGATTCGAGTCGGGCCTTCAGTATTGGTTTGGGAGGCTGAGTTAAGTGAGATTTGTTGTTTGGAAAGGCTGCTTCAGTTGGGTCTCGAAGGAGGAAGCCGGGAAGTGGGATTTAAGGATTTTAAGGATTTTTGGAAAATTGGAAAATTGGATAAGTTTGGATAAAATTTGGATAAGGATAAAATAAGATTTAAAATCCCATTTTTCCTTTTATTTCCCTTTTTTGTCAAAAATCCCCAAAATCCCCATTTTTTCATTTTTCCCCTTTCTCTCTCCTCCAGCCCGACCCTAGCCCCCCAGCCCGACCCCAGCGTCCCAGATCGCCCCGGCGCCCGGCTCGCCCGACCCATTCCGATCGCGCCACAAGGCCCAGCGCCCGACCCGGCTTCGCCGGCCGCGTCGCTTAGCTCGCCCTCGCCCAGGCCGAGTCGCGTCGACCAGCCTCGCCTAGGCCATCCCCGAGCCAGCTCGCCCTGGTCCACATAGCCCAGCCCCATGCCGTGCCGTGCCAGCCCGAGTGTCCTGTAGCTCGTGTCGCTCGCGCCCGAGCGCCCTATAGCTCGTCGCCTCGCGCGCCCCCAGTGCTTGAGCTCGCGCGCGCCCGCGTCGCTGTGTCGAGTCGAGCGCGCGCGCCAGGCCCAATCCAGCCTCTCTCTCTCTCTCGCGCCGCCGCCTCCCCCCCCCCCCCCGCGCTGCCTGCGCCACCCGGCCCATTTATGCGCCCGGCACCTGCTTGTGATGTGTTGGCTTGGCCCGAGCCTTGTGGCTTATCGGATGGTATTTCCTGAGTCTTTTCTTCGTTGGGCCCGGATTTATTGGCTGCTGGTTTTTTATTTATTGGGCTGTTTATGTATTTGATTTGGGTGCTTTATTTGATGTTCAGGCTGTTCGGGATCGATTAGAGGCTCGAGGATTCGCTCGTAGATTTATTATAATTATTGTTTTTCTGCTTGTTCCAGGTAAGGATTTCTTACCGTGGTTGTGTGGACCCTGCGATATATCTCAATATGCCTTGCTTGTTTGCTGATTGTTATGAGCATTTTAGAGATTGAGCAGTTGATTGAATTCTTGCTAGCATGTTTGCCTGATTTTACATGTTAGTGCCATGCTAGGTTTGTTCTGCCAGCATGCTTATGATTCCTTCTTAAGTTGTAGTATCATGCTAGGTAATGTGATTTATGTCGGTCATTGCTTGCTAGCCAGGAATCATTGATTTTGCTCTGTACTCTTAGATAGAGTTGTAGGGTTTGTCATCATCCAGAGGCTGAGCGGACATAACGTACTTTGTCCCCACTGATCGGGAGTAGTGTGCGAAGCATAACGTATCTTGCTTCCCCCCCGGTCACTAAGGTGGATTTAGCTCAGGTCGGGAGTAAAATGTGCGAAGCATAACGTATCTTGCTACCCCCCCCCCCGACCCGCCGGTTGTGGACTTAGCTACCCACTTCGGCCGAGCCTAGTTTGTAGCTGCTAGAGCCGAACCACGCCAACAATGTAAGCTCGCCTTGGCGGGTTCTTAGCTTCAGTCGGTGGATCAGCCGCATGATGAGCGCCGAGGGCCTCGCGCATCGTGATCGCGACACCGCTTCCGAGTCATAGGCATGTGCACTGCCCGCGTAGTTTGCCCTTAGGCCCCGCATTTACGCCGGTTGCGGAGGAGCATGCGGTGTGCGCACACGCCAGCGTTAGTGCTTGCGGTTGCAGAGCTCCCGGGCTAATGTCGTGAGTACACCATTCCTTCCGTTAGAGCGACTTCGTGTACTCTCCGTAAGTCCAGCTTTAGTGCAAGGGCAAGGAGGCCCTTGAGGACATTTTAGGGATCGGTGTATTCCCCCGTGTGACAGATACCTCGGCGATGTCCCGTGATTGGTCGATGTATCCAATCCCAGCTTAGGCGGAAGTAAGAGACTTCCGATGGCTCCAGATCTTGTTTTATTGAGCTCGTTGAGCTATGATCCGTGTTGATAGTCGCTTGCTTGCTTGTTGAGGTGCTAGATGACTGATGTATCGTATTGTACCCCGGTTGGGGATTCTTACTGAGTATCTTTATACTCACCCTTATTTATCTTTCAGGTAGCTTGGGACAACACCAGGAGGGCTAGCGGAGGGAGCTGATTGATCATGGTGAGCCGCCGGCGCTCTGTCATTTATTATTGCATTGTTATTCAGCATGTAGATGGACAGGAGTCCTAGGGGAACATTGTTTAAAACGTGGTTTAAATTGTATTGTATATTTTTATAAATACTGGCCAGGATGTTTTACTACTGTTGGTTTGTTTTAAATGTAAACCGTTGTTTATGTTTTAAGGGTTCCCCCTTCTCATATGTTTTGAATGGTTTTTAAATAAGAGTTCTAAACCGCTTGTTATCATATTTAACTTGCATGCTGAGTGAGAACCCCGGTTTAGGACCATGTTTTGGGTCGGGTTCCTCACAATTCTAGTCCTTCATGCAAAAACTGATTGGATCAAATTCTATGATGTAATTACCAATTTGAGCATATAGTTCTATTAGTAAGGTGTATATTTTCGATCAAGAGGTCAAAATTAGTCTTCCATTCACTTTTTTGAGTGCGACCATATATGGAGGATTCAAACTTTTAGTTCCTTCAAAGTCGAAGATACTTATAAATCAATTGAATTATACTCAAGGTTTGCTTATTTTGTGCACTTTGAGCTAGTTTAATCCTAATTCTACTCTTAAATTAATCTATCAAAGGTCTCACTACATGTTAGTAAACACCTCTCATTATTTGTACACACTAATTATCCTGTAAAGTTATAACTCTGTTATGATCTAAATTAAAGATGATTCAAGCATGACAATATATTCTTGTTCATTATGAACCCCAAGATATGTATAAATTAAGTAAGAATTAATGGCACTTTTGTTTTCACTTTTTGCATTTTGCACACACCCAATTTTTTAGGTTGGCATGCAAGTTGACTTAGAGAAGTGGATGATACAGGTTAGCCTAACAAGTCAAGGCAAAGTGAGATAATGCATCCACAGTGATCTCAATTCTCAATGTCATTCTTTCATTTTTGGATACAATGCTGATAAAGTTTTTAGAGGAAAATGTTTGTAAAGAACATTTGCTTACATCTCAGATAATGAAAGATCTCCAATTTAGAGTTATCGAACATTCGTTGTAGGACTTAAAAGGTTAAGGTTTTTTACCCTATAAATCCCAAAATGGTGACAATGTCTTTTAAAGAGATGCGTCATGTTTCCACTTTAAAAGAAAAATCTTGTTGTTACTCTCCTTCTAAGCTTATCAATTCCCTTGAGCTCATATGATATTTTTTATGCAACTGGTCTATATGGAAATCAATGTTGGAAAAACTGTTCCCTGATTATCGTAGGAATAAATAGAAAATAATTGAGAAATTAAAAGGAAAAAAAATAAAATATAACAAAAGAATTTACTTGGAAAAAATCCAAAATTGAAGAAAAAACCATAGGCAGAAAGAATTTTGACCATGTGAAAAAAAATCATTACAATCACACAAAATTTTCTCTCCGACTCTAATTACACCAATACTCTTTTTAAAACTTATACTACTCACACTCTTTATCTCACCCTCTACCTGATAATACAAAAGTAATTTAACTAAAGTATACAAATTTAAAATGCTTCTACTTAGAATACTTTGAAACAAAAGACACTTACTCTTTTTATAATGATTGGAGCACACCACTTATGATTTCTTGAATCTTTCCAAGTCCTTAAACAATTTTGATTTCTTGAACCTTTTTTATTCCTTAAAGGGAGATCGACAACTAATCAATTATTTGTCAATGTTAGTTTAAACCCAACAACTATATCATCGATGTGTTGTGTGTGGCAAGCTTTTCGAAGGGATTGGAAATGGTTAAGCCATAGAAGCATTGGATTTACTTTCTCAAATCCATAATGCAATTACTTGTGCAATTTCAATATTTTTTTATTCTACTTGCATAAAAAATTTGGCTGATTTGATGTTTGTATTCAAGGTTGAAGTTTCTCTAGTGTGAAAGAATGAGAATTTAGTAGAATATAGAATTGAGAAGTCATTATTTTTCATGGCCGCTACAACCATGGTTCCCTTCGTTTGACTTACCCCCACCAAAATGGGTCATATGAGTTTCACCTTCATTTTAGGTGCAAACACTCGACACTTACCTGGTTTAGAGCTTGGATTGTCCCAAAATGCTCATATTGGAGCTATTAATCCTCAGGTATTGAATAAGATTTATCATCATATGAGTCCACTAACATCAACAACAACTTTCTACCAAGGATGATTCTCAAGATTCGGGGTAGAAAGTGGAAGAAATGGGTTTTTTTAGAAGAAATGTGGTTAATGGCTATATGATTTTTCCCCTGTTTTCTACTTGGAGGGTATTCTTTATAGAGATCTTTACTTTATTTGTATCGTCCATTGTGAATTAATTAGAAAATGTCTTGCATTTTTGTGGTCGATGGT
Organism: Sicyos edulis; assembly: GCA_036507275.1. Classification (NCBI taxonomy): domain Eukaryota; kingdom Viridiplantae; phylum Streptophyta; class Magnoliopsida; order Cucurbitales; family Cucurbitaceae; genus Sicyos; species Sicyos edulis. The sequence goes on along the minus strand of CM071847.1, from coordinate 41,857,699 downwards.
TCAGTTCCTTTTGAATATCTTAAACTCTAACTTGTTCTTCTCGACACTATGATTGGCTTTTCTCTTTTCTCTCATTCCATCTTATTATATGAATTTTGCTTGAAGTTCAGATTTAATAGTTAGGTGATCATTTCATTTGTGTTGCTATTATCGAAATATATGATTTAAGTATATATTTTAATAAATGTTTTTATTTCCTTAAGTCTTAGTTAAATTTTGTGAGCAGTGTAAAATTTCTAAGTTTTGGTTAATTTACTTTTTTGAAAAACCAAGCATCTTACTTCTAAAATAATATCTTACTCATACTTTTGATGTATTTTGAATAGTGTTATGCGGCTATCCTACAGTTATGGTAACTTAATAAAAATCGAGGTAATCTTTTCAAGTTCGTAATTTTTATCTTGTGTAGGTAATTTGTTCATGGCAAGGATCGTTTGCGTGGACAGTTATCATTCAAGTTTCAATTACGTATGACTTGCCAAAGTATTCGATGTTCATTCTAGGATTTATGAAACATTCATTGTAATTATTTTGTTTGCTACTTATATATATATGTACACTAATTTGTATAGAACTTGTTAAGATTTTGTTTGTATTATGATCAATAAAATCTATTTGGTTTTTATGTGGATTGTGATATTATTTTTTAAACACTCAATTATTGATAGATTTAATTGTAATTAGCATGAATTAGATGAATAAATTAATAGAATATATTAAATTCTCAAATTAAAAAAAAAAAAACTGTCATAATATACCTTTTATGACAACTTTTAACTATCATGAAATATAAATCACGACTATTATAATTGTCATGAAATTTAATTTATGACAACTTTAAATTACTATCAAGACTATCGCAACAGTCATGTTATCCATTTTATGACAATTTTAAACTATCAATAAATAGAAATCATGACAGTTTACAATTTAACTTTATTTGGAAAAATAACTCTATATTATGACATTTTAAGACTGTCATGGTAACAAAAGTTAAAATTACAAAAATAACATAATTTATGACAATTTTAAAATATCATAAATAGAGATTATAAAGTCTATTTTTCATTTATTCATGACAATTTTTAGCTGTCGTGAAAAAACATTCATGACAATTTTATAACTGTCATAAATGATATTTTATGACATTGTTATTATATGTCATAAAAGACTTACCATGACAACGAAGTTTCTAGACATAATTGTCATAGTAAGGCAATTATGACAATTAAAAATTGTCATAGAAAGCTAAAATTGTAGTAGTGATTTTTTATTCTTTGAGTCTTTTCGATGTGGAACAATGTTCTTCTTAATATTTTGCCACAAAACCCAACAATCAATGCAACTGTTCTATATGTCTTAAATCATTGGAATATTAGCCTCCCTGTTTAAAAAAAAAAAAAAAAACTCAATTATTTTGGTTTTTATTTGAAGCTTTTGTGAGACGATATTTTTTTGTTGGGAAAAACCTTCCCTAATAACAGTAGGAGTAAGTAGAAAAATACTGAGAAATTAAAGGAAACTACAAAATAAAGAACATAAGAATTTACGTGGAAAAACTACGAATCAGAGAAAAACTACGAACAGAAAGAACTTCCACTATGTGACAAATAGTTACAATCACGCAGAATTCTTTTCCCGACCACAATTACATAAACACTATCTTCAAAGTTTATACTACTCACACACCCTTTGCCCCACTTTCCACTAGAGAATACAAAATGAATTTAACTAGAGTTAGTACACACCAAGCTTAAAGTGCTTCTAATTGGGATGATTTGAAACCAAAGTCTCATGCTCCTTTTATAGTGCTTGAAGCACACCATTGTCTTTCATCTTTCTGATGTGGGACAAATTCACTTCTAATATTTTGCCAAAACCCAAAAAATTTCACCTTGGCAAGATATTTGAAGAATTCGCATCTTCAGTTGCAATATTGTCTTCTCTGACAATCATTCTCAACACTAAGAATTATAACATACACCACCATAAAAAACATAATATTTGAAATCTCACATTTCAATATTTTCCTTCTTTGTCACATATCGATACACCTTGCTGAGATTTATGGTGTTACTTCCACCTACTTGGCTTACCTGGAAGTTCTTCAGCCATCAACATAACTTCCACCACACACCTTGCATAACCACCAAGTCAATGCCTGCGTGCAAACTTGTGGAACTGCTAATATCACATCCTCTTATCATGACAAAGTGGACATACCATGAGGATGATTTCTATTTTTCTTCAAAGAGAATCACCATCTCCTTTAGCAAGAGAGGCCACGTCAACATTCGAACCCGAACCTTTTGACGAACTTGAGCTATTTGGATAAATTTCTTTCATGTGACCAGTCTGTCCACATTCCCAGCAACAATTCTTCTTAGAAATTTTACTGGAATCACCACGGGACTCTACTAGGTCATCATCACTGCTTAATCGTTTTATTTTAAAAGCATCACATCTTGGTCTTCTCTTCAAATTCTTGCATACTATAGATAGTATCAGCACATCTTTGACTTGCACTTGCCACAAGCCAACGACCATCCTTTCATCAAATTTCTCCACATCAATCTTCACCATACTTGTAAAGTTTGACATCTTTGCTTCACTCCTAACAAATCAGCAAATAGTGAACAACACTTTAAATTCCTTTTGTAAAGTTTGGTATACTAACTCTAGTTAAATTTCTTTTGTATTCTCTCGTGAAGAGTAGGGAAAAGGGTGTGAGTAGTATATGTTTTGAAGAGAGTGTTTATGTAATTGGACTCAGGGAGAAAATTCTAAATGATTATAACAATTTTTCGCATAGTGGAAATTTTTTCTGTCCGTGTTATTTTTTCTCTAGTTTGGAAGTTTTTCTACATAAATTCTTGTGTCATTTTTTTTATTATTTTTCTTTTTAATTTTTCAATATTTTTTGCTTATTCATGTTGTTATTAGGGAAAGTTATTCCCTAACTTTTTTTTTTTGAAAGAAAGGGATCTTTTTTTATACTATGGCAAACAAGTGGATTCAATGGACTCATTTTGAACAGAAAATTTACTCTCTTGTAAGAAATGCTCCAAATTGGATTAAAAAGGAGAAAAAAAAGATAAGAACACTTTGAATATAGCTGTTTCAACAATAAGTGATGTGTGTTGGATCAAAGAGGTCATAAGTTCAAATTTTGAGCTAAAGAATATAGCTCGCACAATTCATATTTAGGTATTTTTACACATTTTTTTTGTATATAAACAATATTTGAAATTGATAAATTTGAACATATAACTTTTAAGTCATGGATATCGTATTGATAGACTCATTTTCTTTTATTTATATGGATAGATTTGAATACTCTTTTTATTTTTATAATGAAATGCTAACATGATAATATAAACCAGGGAAAAAAGATGTTAGATGTCAGATTCTTCATTGATGCACTTGATTTTTGGTACCTTTTGGTTGTCCTTCATTTTGAGTCATCAACTCAATATTAGTGACTCTCAATTGTTAAATAATATGGGAGAATTCTAGATCTTATACTATGTTCCTAGATGGTAAAAGGAGATACTAAATCATACACATATGCTCAACATTATTAACAAAATTTTAGAAAGCCCCTTTTATCTAAGATCGATGAAAAAAATATCTAGATCATGCATATTGATAAAGGTGAAATTTTAGCAAAATTGAGAACACATGATTTACTTGATCGCCAAGTCAAGATGTAACCAGTAGATCAAGTAAATCTTATGGTCATAAATTAGTGACATCTTACTTTGGTGGTCACATAAATCGTGTGGTGTCAATTTTGCCAAAATTTCACTTTGGATAATATTGATGGTATAGATCATTCTTCATTAATCTTAAACAAAATGGCGTATGGTCTAGAATTCTCTTCATCAATCTCAAACATATGTGTAAGATCTAAAATACAAAAAATATACATATATAAGTAAGAGTAGTATAACATAGAAACAACAATACTAAGTTATTGTCTTTCCTATTTAAAAAAAAAAATACATGTTAATAGTCCTTTAGCATGAAAAAAACATAAAAAAAAACAAATCAAATTTGCTCATGATTTATAAAAATCCCATTTGTTTTGTTTTTGTTTGGTGTGTGTGCTTTTTTAGTTTCTAAAATTTTGTTGGTTCTAATAATGTACCAAACGACATGGGAACTGATAGATTAAGGAAGTCCACAAAATCAATTATGTTCCAAAGTGTGTTCTTTTTAATGGAAATGTTTTTTTAGTGACAACTAGGCAAATGTCTAGATTTTGGATAAATATTAAGAGAATGTCTTCCATATCTTGGAGTTTAAATAAATGTCTTTTTTTAAATCTGAAAAATTAATTATTAATTTGTAAATAAGAAATGGACAATTATACCCTTCTATTTAATTTTTGTTTTTTTTAATAAAAATATCATTTGAAATCTCTTTTTGTCATTAACAACCTTGAGAAAAATCTTAACAGCATTATTAACGTCTTTAACCAAAAGATGGAAATTTTAAATTTATTTCAAAAGATAAAAAAGAAAGTATATTATTAATTATTTGAAATTATTTTTCGAAAGATTTGAGATAAGCATTTAATCATAACAATATACATGGTCCACGTGAGTGAATTCTTTAATATTGAAAGATGTAACAAATATAAAAATATAAAGTGAATTCACCTCAAATCATCTCTTGAATACGGACGTTGGATGCGAAACATGCATGCTTAGCATAATTCTTTGGTGTTGTAGGTGTCTTTTGTTCATGGTTATATACCATGTGTACCAAAACATACTATCATGATTTCAACCGTTTTTGCATCTTTTGTTCCTAATTATATACCATGTGTACCAAAACATACTACATGATTTTAGCCAGTTCTAGTTATATACCATGTGTACCAAAACATACTGCAAGAACGCACCAGTTTGTCTTTTGTTCCTGGTTATATACATGTGTACCAAAACATACTGTCATGATTTCAACCGCTTTTGCATCTTTTGTTCCTGGTTATATACCATGTGTACCAAAACATATTGTCATGATTTCAGCTAGAACGCATCAGTTTGTGTACTCACCATTTACTAACCCCCGCACTTTTCTATCTCTGTTACCGTCAACCTTATATTTGTAAAGAGAAAGACTAGACACTCAGGCCTGTATCTAGCTTGAGACCTGGGGTGAAAGTGGATAAAAATTGGGATATTGGGGATCCGATGTCAACACATTTTGTGGTGTAATTTGCATATACATTCGCGTCGTCCAAACTCTATTAAAAACAATTGTAATCGGCGTCACTTTTATTGATGGAGAAATCTGTGAAAATCAAACAAAAAATTGTGAATATCTCCCCTCAACGGAAGTGAGATCCAACAAGACTCATGAAATATCTAGGGTCGCAATTGTATCCTCAATCTCCAAAAATCAAAATCATGAACAAAAAGTGTGAGTGTGAAAGAAATCATAAATAAAAAGTGTGAGTGGGAGTGAGAACGATCGAAGAATGTGGCAAATGTTGGATGCAATGAGTTGTAAAATGAATAAAAGGATAATTTCTGTTGCCATGCAGAAGATAATCAAGACGATTTGGCAATTCCTTGCTGTTAAATAAAAAAAGATTTTGACAAAGATATTAAATAAATTAAACAAAAAATTGAAAGATATTAAAAACAAATATATGATTTAGTTGTATGGAGATATTTTCTCCTAGATTTGAGAGTTTTAATCTTGATAAAAAGAACGTTTAATTAAGTTTTATAACTAATAAATATGTTTAAAAAGAAAATAAAATCAAAGGTATTATGGAGATATTTTAATTATCTATCTCACTCATTTTTTAATTTAGATACTCATTTAAAGTCTTAAAAAGTTTAGATATTTTTTTAATTATTTTTAAAAAAGCAGTCATTTACTATTATTTCCCCTTTTTTATTGTTTTTTTTCCTTTTAATTTCGTTCTCTCTCCCACTTTGCTTTTCCTCCATTTATATTTGATTTCACAGAATAGCCACTTGTTTGCATTTTATTTCAAATATTTTTCACATGAATATTTTATTACGTCTTAGGTAGTGAAAGGGAAAGGGGGAAAAAGTAATCCCAAATTAATATATATTTTGAAAATTTTGTTTAAGAACATGGTTTTGTTTTGTATACTTAAACCACTTTTTTAATTCAACTTTCAGTTATATTGATTGTCACGAATCTACTACCGAATGGGTCAGTGGCGCAATAGTTTCATTATTTTGTTGTAAACCAGTTCAACACCAACGTCACAGGTTTGAGCCCGAGAATCGGTATTTGTTCCCCCTCTCCCAATATGTACTCAAAAAAAAAAAAAAAAAGATTGTCATGAATCCACTTATTTTAATTTCTTCATTCTTTTTGAAGAAATGAAATGCAATAATTAGGAAATGAATTATCAATAAGTGATAACTACTCAATTGAGATACGAGTGTCAAGTTATATTGCACACACCCTAAAAAAGATTGAAAAGGAAAAGGAAATAAAGTGATAACTAGACTCTATTCTTATAACTTTTACTTTAAAGTCCACCACTCTTTAATCAAATGCCTTCAATTGAAAATTTACAAATGTGCCTTCCATGTGTGAGATTAGACCCTAGACCAAATTTATTTATAAAAAATATATACACTCGATTAATCAATTAAAAAAATATATTGACCCCAGTTCAAATATACTTTAATGGGGATTTTGCATCCTAAAGTTAAAATAAATAATAGTGTGAAACTTACCCGAGTCAAATCTAAAAAATAATTATAAATATGGCCATTTAAAAAAAAAAACAAATATATTCATTGATATTAATAAGTATAATATTAATATTAATGATTATTTATAATGTATAATATTAGTATTATTGAGTATCGATCTATAATACATAATATTAGTATTAATAATACAGATGTAAATATTTTAAAATTCATCCACATTTGTAATTATTTTGACATATTTAGGTAGGATTTAAGTTAAGAAGTTATATTGAGTAGTTAAAAATTGAGAGTCGTAGCCAAAAACCCGTTTGGATGTAGTTTTGTGTAGAATAATTAGTCAAAACCTTGTTTGGATGTAGATTTAAAATGAGTAATTATTTTTAGTAAATAATGATTAAAAATGAGAGGTTAAAAATGAGTTAATTTGATTAATTTGAAAAGAATAATTAAAAATGAGGGGTTAGAAATAATTTAGTAGTTATAAATGAATGATTAAAAATAAAAATGTAGAAGAATTAATAAAAAGTCGTTTGGACGTAGATTTTCGTGAAGAAATTAATAAATCATAAGACTAAATCTTCAAACAAACAACCCCCAAACGACTATCCAAATTCGTTGAGGGATTTGTGAGGAGCACTACTCTTTGAAAGGCGATGGTGAGACAAAAAAGAAAAAAGAGCCATTAAAAAAAGCTTAAATTTTGGAGACTCAGCCAAATGATCTACATCACTACCATGAATATATCCCCAAATTTCTTGGCTTAAAAAAAATAATAAATAAAGAGATGGTCAATGGATTTAGAGCAGAGGAAGATTTTGACTTTCTTTGACATAGGATTCATATTGAAATTGATTGAAATATTTTAGTTTAAGTGCTTTCCAACGATCTCAAGTCAGTAATTTCTCAAAGAAGTATACCTTGAAGTCCTTAGCCTCGACTGCTGGGCTGCTCCTGAGGGACCATGAACACTTTTGTCTAAACAGGACATTATTATATCAATGTAGAGATATATAAATGTCCGTTATCTCTAACAAATGGTATCAATACTTGCCTCTTGACTTAGTGATGTGCGTGATCAAGACATTTATTATAGATTCAAGGAGTAGTGAGTTTCGTATGAATCGGTGTACTTTGATTGAGGGGAGTCTCCCTCGATATAAACAATGTTTATAAATTTTGATAGGTTCAAAGTGTATTTTGTTCGAGAGGAGTTTTTTTTGAGGCGAAGTTGATAAATTTTGATAGGTTCAAAGTGTATTTTGTTCAAGAGGAGTTTTGTTTGAGGCGAGAGGATTGTTGTTAATGCGTGCATACAAAACCCCACATTGTTAAGTTAAATAGAAGATCTTTGGTAGATAAGGAGAAGACAACATCTCCATTTATATGAAAGTTGAATAAATATATATATGTATAATTACATTATAAATACAAAAATATTTTTTTTAAATTAACAATAACTTTGGATTAATTAACCCAAATTATAGATCAATCTAACAGAAAACCCAACCTAAGAAAATTTCACTTATTTGAACCCGACTCAACCATTCAAATTAGGTTAGATTGGTTGAAGTTATTTGAGTTGTGAGGTAATTTGAAAACTCTTAGATTAAAGAGATTACCCCTAAAAACATACCCTACAAACTTTGTGTAGCTAAACTTTTGTCAATCAATTTTTGTTCTCTCCTCGTCCGAAGCTTCAGCATTAGTCGATGCTCCACCGCAATCGTGTACATCGGCAATAAACCTCTTGATCATAAGGAGACAAGTTTACCAAAAGACATCTAATTTTCTAAGTAATCGCCTTTTCATTCCCTCCTTCCCTCGATCGAACATGATATGGCATCTTCCCCTTCTTTAACTTTTCAATGGTAAATCCCACCATATCTCATTTTTTCCTTCTTTACCCTCATGAAACTTGGGAACAAAATATCTTACCAAGGGTCAAAGAGAACAAGCACCACAACCCATTCACTACCTTCAAGGAAGAAGCCTTAAGTTCAATAGTAATAGTACATATAGCTGACTTTGGGATTATACTACCTCACTGAGAGTTTCTATATTATATTTTTGTTGTTAAAGTAATGCCATTGGTATTATATTGACGATGGAATAATAAAATAAAATACATATGTATCACAATTGGTACCCAATAATATAAAATGTATTTGATATTATGGAAACTTTTTTTTCTTACAGTAAGAGGATGGAAGATTCAAGTCATGAATCTCGTAATTTCTAGTACAATCAGGATAGCAACGTTTATAAAATTAGACTTTCATTAAATTCTGTTTAAGGTTGGAGATTTAAATTTCTATACCTCCAATTTGTTACTATGATGAAATTCTCAATTAATATTAGGTAGACCTAATTTTCCCACTACAAAAACAGTCAACTTTTCTTATAGATGATCTCCACTTAAAATTATTAAAAATGATGGTCATTTATGAAAAAAAAAAACTAAAAAAAAATAATTAAACTTTGACCGACTTAAAATTTTTGGCTAAAAGAATTTTTTCGAAAATTATTTAATAATTAATAAATATCGAATTCAAAAATTAAATCTATGACTGGAATAGAAATAAATTAATATCAATCAAGGTAATCTATCACAACACCGACCCATTTAATATCAACCTCTCATATCTAAAATCATAATTTATCTCCCCCTCTCCCAATATGTACTAAAAAAAAAATCATAATTTATTTTTCAAATTAATCAAGAATCAAAATAATAAAAAATAACAAAAAAGTTTTATAAAATCATGAATAGGTAAAAATATTTAAAATTTTAAAGTTAAATACCAATTAACAAGACTGGTCTTAAAATTAAAAATTAAAAAAAAAAAAAAAAGAAGAAGAAGAAGAGGAGGAGGAGGAGAGAGATATAATTGAAATAAGTTTACCTATATATTTACATATCTTTATATCCATGTACATAACCTAATATAATTGCAGATTTATGACATTAAATTTGAACACGAATTAAGAGGGAATCATTATACCAAGGACGTTACTTTTTGTCAGTATTGCAAAGTGGACTGTTCGAGATATTATGTTGTACATACTTGCATAGACGACTACAATTTCAGCCACAATGCATTCGTTGTTATATATACAATTGGCAAACTGTTCACTACTACAATTTAAGGTATGGATGACGGACTATCTAAAAATATTTCAAAAACACGGATGTTAAATGACGGACATTTTTTGTTAAATGCAGATTTATGATGATGGAAACTTTTAATGACGGACAACAGAAAATTACGGTCATTGCCCGTCATCTTTTGATGTCTGTCATTAAAAGTGCACGTTGTCTATAGTTTAATTTTCGATTAGCGCATTTTATTTTTCATTTCCCTCCACTTTTTTCGTCTCAAACTTCTCACTACTTAAACTAAAAACCCTAAAACCTTCATCTTCTCCATCATCTTTACTTAATCTTCTTCTCCTTTTCACCTTCATCTTCTTCTACTCCATCTTCTTAGGTATAAAAGGTGAAAAGAACTTCGAGTAATGTCTCTCTCTACTCCTTCATTTTCTTCTCCTTTTCACTTTTTATGATTTTGTCGGCCCCAACTTCTTGTATCTAGCTTCTATTCATCTTTTGGTGACCGTTATTTTCATTTTGATCTCATTACGAAAAATGATAAGTATTTTGCTTTTTCATTTTAGTTTTTTTTTTTTTTTGAAGTTTTTGAGATGTTTTTATTTTTGTTGTGTTTAAACATTTTTTGTTTAATATTTTTATTTTAGAGTGGAGGCTGCTAATGTGTTAGTTTCGTTATGCTTGAAAGCGATTTTCCTTGTTAATTTTATCTTTCGTTTGGATTATATTTTTAATGTATTATGTATGTATATATTATTGAGTTTGTTGAATTTCATGGGGTGGAGGCAAAGTTGAGAGATGTTTTCATGATAATTTTTTGTGTAAGAAAAAGGTTTAAAAATGAAGAACATGAGAAGTATCTCGGAGTATTCAAAGTTGTTTATGTGAGAAGGATTCAAGAGTGCATTGACAAAGAAGTTGGGGTGGGTTATGAATACAAAAGCTCAAAATACATAAATTAAAGAAAGCATCAATGAGAACAACGTAAAGCTCCAAGTATTCAAGTTTTTCATGAAATCCAGGCACAAAATTCTAAACACAAATGCGAAATAGAAAATAATTTCAATCCCTCCCCCTCCCCCCAAGAAAATAATTTTTGAGATCCTAAGTGACAAGACCAACGTGCACGCAGACTATTTTTTTTTTTAAGGGAAAAGATGACGAACGTGCCCGTCATAAAAGGTGCTTTTTATTTTTTCCTTTGATGACAAGAAAAATGATTACCGGCTCATCTTTTTATTAAATTTTTACTAGTAGTTGTACATCTATGGTACATCTTGTCTTTCATTTGAGTAATTTTTTCTTTGTTGACACCATCTTTGTTGAGGAAGGTTCTCAAGATTTTGATACTTTATCAATATAGGATAGAATCTTTATTTATTTTATAATTTAGAAAATAAAATACAAAATGTATGATAGGATTAAAAAAAACTGAAAATGAAAGTTAATTATTTATAATTTCAATATCGTATTATTATTATCTATAAAAAATAGTAAAATATAATAGATTTAGTTGAATTAAATTTAAAGATTAAATAAATCATATATTTAAACCCAAAATATTTTTAATGTAATTTTAAAATTCAAATCTGATTAAGATAGGTATCTATGTTTTGTTTAGGGAATTTATAGTACATAGCATATTTTTTAAAATAATTTAATTCATAGCACATTTTGTCCAAAATTCACATTTTAATATTATTAGACTTCTATCAATTCAACTGATAGACTTTAGACTTCTATCACTTCAATTGATAGACTTAGACTTGTATCGGTTTAACTTCCAAGTTCAACTAATAGACTTCTTTCACTTCAACCGATAGACTTTAGACTTCTATCAGTTCAACTGATAGACTTCAATCAATTTTGAGTGATTGAACAATGCAAACGGATAGATTTCAATCATTTTTGTGCTACAAATGAATAGGTTTGGGAATTGTGCAATTATTATTATTATTTTTTAATATACATGCAAAATTCCCTTTTGTTTAATTAAAAAAATTAAAATCAAAATTGATTAAAATTGGAGGAAGATTCCATAAATTGGGGAGATCATGTATACTTGATCCAAAAAAATGTTGAATTATTTGTTTGAAAATATAATTGTAAATTACGAGAAATTTAGGAAAGTAAAGTTCTATCTGTCGTCTATAAAAATTGTTTTAGACATAAATTTTAATCTAAATAATTTTAGTATATATATATATTACGGAATAATTTTCAAAATGTTAGCTATTTACTACTAATAATACCCCATCAATAAACACATTCTCTTCACTGGGCCGCGAAGTAAAAGCCCTGAATAAATTGAACTTGGGCTTTACCCTATCTAAGTTCACTGTTAAATCAGGCCCAATATCAATTGAACTCTCTTGCTCAAATTACAATACATCATACATTTCTTGTATTTTTTTTTTTTTTTTTAAAAAAAGGCCATTAGCTAGCCACATTTCTTATGTTTCATTTTATTATTTTTTTTTATTAATATATCATTGGAAATGTATGCTTGGAGGTTCCATTTGAATTATCTAAAAATAATTTTTTGAAGTACACAATATTATTCGAGAATTTGAATTCATATATATGATCTTTCAATTATAAATACTACTTCATACGAATTAGAGTTATATTTGTAGTCATTATCGTACACACTTTGATCTTCACACCCATTTCTATTAATGATAGAGAAAGTTTTTCACTCTTCTTTTTATTGAAAAATAAAAGTTTTTCTCAAACTACCATTCCATGAGATATCATTCAAAATATAAACTTCGAAAAAAAAATGGTGAATTCTCCGTTCTGCATATACTTCCTTCTTTATTTATAAGGAGGGAGACTTCCTTATGAATAAGGAAGAAATATTTCTCTTTTCATATTGAGCGCCTATTTCCCCCTTATCATACAAATGACATTGAAATATTGATTGGTGTAAATCGTTCGTTATGGTTCCAACATTTGTTTAAAATGATGCACTAATTAAGGTCGGGTTTGATAACCATTTTATTTTTTATTTTTTGGTATTTGAAATTTAAACTTATTTTTATTCAAATATCTTACAATGTATTCATCTTTTTTAGCATGTATCCATCATTCTTTAAGAAAATATGTGAATGGTAAATAATTGAATAAATTAGTTATCAAACATGTCTAACCTGTTTAACTTTAAATGATCTAAATAACAGTAGTTAAAGTTTTGGGCCCCATTCAAATGGCTCAATAGTTATTAAATTTCACACTATCTTTGTTCCAATCATATTTGATAAATTTTAGAAAATCAAATGAACAATGTTTGCGTAACAATTTGATGCAACTTATCCATTTCAATACACAAAATGTAAGATGTTCTTACACAATTCACCATTTTAAGAATGAATGATTTGGGTAATTGCAAAACTCACTGAGCATTAAACCATAAAAAGTAGAAACTATTTGGAAAGCATGAACAATAATAATCCCAAACAAGTGTGAGTTCCAAAGCATTCTTATATTATTCCATTGAAAATAATATATGAACACTAGAGCTTTTTGTGGTATATATAGAAAGAATGTTATCAATAAACACAACATGGAAACTGACTTTGAAAGATACACTTTGGGGTATGGCCTTTGATAAAGAAAGTATATAATTGTAATATTCCATTCATACTATAAATTTGCCTCTTGTCTTTGCTTTCTCAAGCACTTTCTCCAATTCTGACCCCATTCCCATTTTCATCCAATTATTATACAAAATACAACCAATTCAAAACACAATCTGCCCCATGCCGTTTTTATGACATTTATCTCTGTAATTCACCTTTCTGAATAAAACTCGTTCTCTCTCTCTGCCCGTGGATTAGCCAACACAACGTTTGTGAACCACGTAAATCCTCGTGTGTGATTTCTGTTTTTTCTTCCTCTTTTATGGTTTCTTTATCTTCGTTATTGATTGTTGATTGCCGTTTTAATAACAAAATATATATATATATATATATATATATATATATATATATATATATATATATATAACAAAAATTAACCCTAGAGATTAACAAAAGCAATGAAAATAAAATACTAAAGAAAGCAACTTTTTTTTCTATTAAAATTGTGTAAGCTCGTGCATGGGAATGGTTTTTTGTTTGACAAGATTATTGTAGGTAATCACTTAACTATATCATTCAAAGATTTAAATTTGAGCTTCTCAACATTTTTTTTATATAGTTAATTAAAAATAAGTTCGAAAATTCGAATTGAAACTTTCTATATTGCCTAACTAGATTTCTATTATTGAATACTGAAAAATGATTCTATGATAATAAGTCTTCTATTTTATTTTATTTTTTTTAATATTTATGAAATATAATATTATATTTTCACCCATACCTACTACTAATATCACATATTATTAGTTATCTAAAAAAATATCACATATCATTAATATATGTTACCTAGTTTATTTAAACATTCACTTTGAAAGGAAATAGAAAATAATATCTTTGAGCGCCAACTTTTTGGAACCTCTGGGATGAAAACAATTGTTAATGAAATCTATCAAATCTACAAAGAACTTTGTCTCACCCACCATTTAAATCCATTATTTCTTAAAAAGAAAAGGTTAAAGTACTTTATCCATTCTCCCACCACATACATTAGAGTATTCTAGAGAACAAAAATAAAAAGGAAGTGATAGCTGTATCTCAATCTTTTCACTAGCACCATTTTAAAATTTTAAAAATCATTTCTCTCTTTAAATTATAATTATCTCAATCCTATAATTTGTTCGCATGGATGTTATTGAGAATCTTACATTAATAAAGTGAAAATATCTCTTGGTATTTAAAAAAGTAAGTAAATTACTTATTTCATTGTCAATTGAGTTTGAGATGGATGTCGGCCACCCTATTTAATAAATGTCACTTCTATTTTAAGCACGAGTTACCTACAAATTTATGAGTAGACAAATTTTTCTCCACAAAAAAAAAAAGAAAGAAAAACCTAATGCAACATCTTCCATTACTTTTTGATAAACTTTTTATATATGTGTATGTACATATTTTGAGTATTTTCAAGGAACAAGCATCTAACTCCATAAGATTTAAAATTATCGAAAATACCAAATTTTGAAATAAATAGTTAACGTAGATTAAATTTATAATCTATAAGTTCTCAAAAGTATAAAAAAATCATGCCATTTAAACTATCTCCCTCTCTAGGAATAAAAATTTATTCCAATAAATACTTTGGATTTAAAGTATGGGTTTGTATGTGGTTATATCTTGTACTACGCCTGTCTACAAAAACCTCACCATATTTTAAATTGCTATTTTTTTTCTTTTTTCTTTATTCTAAATTTTGTAGAACTTGAAGCCTCTAATTTTGACTATGTAAACACACTTCTTAATTTGCCAAATTCATCTACTCTTCTTCTCTCTTTTTAAATTTTTTTAATTAAATTACTTGTTTAGTGTTTGAATTTTGAAATTTCTGTCTATTTGATCTATCAATTCAAATAAATATACCCAATAAGCTCCTAAATTGTGTTAAATAAAGATACTTAAAATTTCAATTTTATGTTTAATAGCTAGGTTCTTAACTTATATTTTGTACCTAATGGACTTATATATATAAAGTTAGGAAACTCAAACCATATACAAATTTAGCCTCCAACTTTTAAATTTGTGTCTTTTTGGTACATGTAATTTTGAAAATATCTCATAGAACCCTAAACTTTCAATTTTATATCAGTTAAAACTTTGGGCTTTAAAAATGTCTTTTATGATCTTAACATTCAATTTTATATTTAACAGATTTCTATGTATTCATAATTTTAAGAACTAACCAAATCTCTTATATATAAATGTGAATTTGTGTCTAATGAAAATCTTAAACTTTCAGTTTTTGTTTAGCATAAGAAAAATTTATTAGACATGTTTAAAAACTCAAAGCAACATTCTCGAGTTTATAAATTCTATTCGGACATATTAGATATTTTAAATTTGTAAAGATTAAACAAACGTAAACATAAAAATTTAAGAATTAAATTTGTAAATAAACTAAATTTTAAGTGTCATATTTCTCAACCGAATGAGTCGCGCAATGGTTTCATTGTAAATCATGATTAATGGCTTTGAAACTATTCTCAACAAACGACAAGAAACTTTAAAGAGGGATACTATTACTCTTAAATAAATGTGAATGTATGTTTTTTTTTTTTTTTGTAATAATGTCATGGTACATGTGAGTCTTGAACCCGAGATCTTGAAGAGTAGATACTTCAAAATCTAAGTCTTCAACCTTTGCGTCACCTCTTGGGAACAAATTCAAAATGGTTTCTAGAAGCATATAAATAATTTTATTTCATGTGTTGTACTCACTTTAAATTAAATTATTATTTTAAATGGCATACATCTATTCTAATTTGGAATATAAATAAATAGCTTTTATCTCACAAATTTAATTATAACAATTTTTCTAAAATATTTAATCTATATAAATTTTTATGTTTTTTTTTAATTCACAATTTCCATTTTCAGCAATTGAATTGATTGCTTTCTATTGTGGAATTATCTAACACACAATTTAAGGAAATAATAATGTTGGGAGAATGGTGCGTGAAAAAGCTATAATCTCGTTCAAGCGAGATTCAACTCAATCAAGCGAAGTGTGTGTAATTTCTAAAGATCGTGCGAGTATATACAGACTGTTGTAGCAAGTTTTATATGTAAGTACAAGTCATTCTTCCAAAGGGATTTTTTTTTATCATGTCTTAAATTTGCTTTCATGCAAGAGTTAAGGGGTACCAAATTTAGTTGATAAGTGGATAATGAGTAATCGAAAAGTGTAAATTAATGAGAAACAATACGAGTAAGCTAGGCTAAGAAAAACAGTAAAGGAGACTAAAGCCCGGCAAAACCGCTCCGGCGATTTGAAACCTAAACCGAAATAAAAAATTTTCGGAATGGAGAAGAAGCTCTGAAAATGATAACTGAAAAAAGAATGTCCAAAATTATGAACCCTTTATACTAAAGAGATGCCGTCTTATAAAGAGATCCCGACAAAAACTTGCGAACCTCTGTTCCACGATCGACGCTCTGCCGAAAGCTGCTATGCTCTGACATTCTCCTGCTCCATGATCCACTATGTTCTTGTGTCAGAGCCGACAATGTACGAACAGTTGATATTTAATCGTTGAGCTTCGAATTTCTGCCACGTGTCCCTTGGGTGAGATAGTTTGCACTAACCACTCTTTTGCTCTATCTTACTTTGTAACTACGAGTTGGGTTGTTTCCAAGATGCTTTGATAGGTTTTTCCTTCGCTAGAGCGAGATCTCTTTCTCTTAACTCTGCTTTGCTTCCCTAGTTTAGTTGCAACAAACCATAAGTATCAATTCTTTTTTCACACTTAATCAATGTTTACTCATTCATACATATTTTGTTGGAACAAACTTCTAACGTTTAACCTACGCAGAATACTGTAGAATGCTTCCCTTAAGCTTCGTTTTTTAGTTTGTTTGGAGCGAAGATTTATATTTCAGTTTCCAATTATAGTAAATTTTATCTCTAAACATATATTAATTTAAGCTACTTGAACTCTCAATTCTGGAGAGTTATCACACTCAATCAATTCAACTAATTATTAATCTATTAAAAGTAATCGGTTCATTAATTTTATGTATCGGCATTTTAATTATTTTACAAGAATTTTTTCTTTTTTTATACTAAATGTTTTATAAAATTTTATTATTCATACAATTTTTTTGAGTTTTTTTTATTATACATGAAAAATTCTCAAGTTCCAAAAGTCAAGACCCTTCTATTAAACCCAAGGAGGTATCATTTTTAAGTAGGATTTAGATAGAAGATTTACTAACTCTTTCTTGAAAATTACATCCAAACGAGTTTCTGTAACTCCTCAAAATAAATCCTCATTTTTATTTTTAAAAATAATTTCTCATTCTAATCATTCATTTATAATTTCTCAATCATTTCTAATCACTCATTTCTAATCATTCACTTCAAATCAATCAAAATAATTTATTTTAAACCACTTTTTTTAATTATTCCTTATCTAACTATTCAAAATAACGACTCATTTTAAATGTATATCCAAATAAGATTTTGATTCTAACTCTTTTACACAAAAATCATATTCAAACAAATTTTTAGTTACAACTTTCAATTTTTAACTATTCAAAATAATTTTTCGATATAATTCCACAGGCGAAATCCTCCAAAAATATGATAAGCAAACACCCCAAAAGTGTTACCGGATAAAATAATTATGAAGAGTAAATGCACCAACAATTGGAATTATATATATTTCTATATTATTGGATAGAAAATATTTTATATATGAATCACAGTTCTCCACGTTTATTGCAACCCAAATCTTATATTAATATTCGAAACTTTTGGTTCATCGAATTTTGATCAAAGTTTTCTTGTTTTCCAAAAAAAAAAATCTAAGTTTTCTTTTGACTTAAACACTCTTTGTTAACGTTAATACGAAAATTAGTAAAGTTACCTGAAATTCTTTTCCTACTTTCCTCTTGTTTAATATTTTTCTAATCAATCACTTTTTTTAGAATTTGTAAATTTGGAACTCTCTGCTCCTCTAGATTCAGACCACTATTATTATGTCTCTAGGCTGTGGATTAGAATTATAAGAAGTCGACTTGGAAAAATAATCCACACAAAAATACGAAACCTTAAGGAGAGCATACTCCCAAAATCTAAACACTTAGACCACTCTACTGTTCATTGGAGACAAATCAAATCATTCTGGAAAATATTTCTAAGATCTTAGATAGTGTTGAAATTTATTTTCTATTTAATATATTTGATTTTTTTTAAATAAGGGTAACCACATCCGTCTCTAAGTCAAGCACAAGGAGATATCGAAGGAGTAATGTCATATGTGAGTCTCAAACCTGAGATTTTGAAGGAAACACACCTTAAAGTTCAAAAAGTATATTTACAAAAATGAAAAATCAACCCAAAAATCATAACATACTTTTTTTTAGTATATATTAGGGGAGGAAGAACAAATATTGATTTTTAAAATCAAACCTGTGACTTTAGCGTTGAATTTATAATCAAAGAATAAAATCATTGCGTCACTGACTCATTCGATAAAAAATAAATTTGTTAAAAGCATGCAAAATACACTTAAATTGTTGGGCTAGTTTTAGTTTCACCACCATGATTTCAATATATATATATATATTATTGAGCTCTTTAGATTTTTGAAAATTGTACTTATACTTTCCATTATTTCTCCATGATGAGTCCAATCCTTCATAATAAAATATTTTCACTCTCCAATATAAAATAAGTTTTGGATATTTTCTTTTTTAGTTTTTAAAGCAAACATGAATTTGTCTATAAAATCAAACATGCAGGTGACAAAGAATCTAGAAATTATAATGGCCCTAGATTTAAATTAAATCCACACCATACAAATATTTAACAAACAACGACTAAAATAAATTTGATTCAGACCCTGTTTGTGGAATTCATAAACATGAAAAGCTGGAATCGATTGAAATGAGTTAGTTAGGTGATGAATTAAATTGCATAAAGCTATGAGATTTGAAATACTAAGAAACAAACATATATAAAAAAATTTGAATCCTTCAAACAGCAAACATGTTTATGAAAGAGTCATTAAATGAGATGGAACAAGAAGACCAAACCATATATTATAATAATTGGTGTGTGGTATGGTGGATGTACCTTAAAATAACCATATGGTCCATCCTCTCTATAAAATCAGTGGGTTGTGTACTAATTTTAAGTACATGAATCATGTGCTTATTTGGTTTCCCTTTTGGTTTGAAAAGATTCTCTTTTTTTTCTAATAGAAAGTTAGCTGTCTATCACTATGAGAAATGTCTTTTTTTTTTTTTTTTTTTTTTTTTTTTGAGTTTCATAAATAAAATCTAATATGGCTGGTTCCATAAAAATTTAAAAAAAAAAAAAAAAAAAATCTAAGTAGGTTGGTCATGTATTTTTTTAGTTCTTACTTTGAGATTTAATTTAATTTAGTTCTTATGTTTCAAATTTTAAAATTTTTAACCATGATAACTATTTTGTTACTTCATCAATATATTAAAATTATAAAAATTATATTCATACGAGTTTTTAATTACAACTCTCAATTTTTAACTATTCAATATAACTCCTTAAGTTAAATCCTATCTAAATATGTCAAACAAACACCCCCTTCGTTGGTTCCTTAAAAAAAAATTTAAAACAAATCTAATGAAATTGGTCTTGTATTTTTTTAGAAAATTATTTTTTTAGTCGTTATGTTTGAGATTTAATTTTAATTTAGTTCTTATATTTCAAATTTTAAAATTTTTATCTATGATATTTCAATGTTGTTCACTTTTAGTTTTTTAGTTTACTTTTATATTCATTTTCTTATAAAAATTAACTTTACGTAAAAATTAAGAGAATCACTTCATCAATATGTTAAAATTTAAAATCAATTTAAGCATCACCTTAGTCAACATTACTTTATATAATTAACGATTTTGTTATCGTGAAAGTTAAAAGTTAGAATTATTAAAATATTAAAAAGTAAAAAAAATTCAATTTTAAAGTATAAAGACCATATTGAAACTAGACCGGCATAAGGAGTAAAAATATATTTTTATCTCTTTTTTTGTGTTTAGTTTTGATAATTTTTATTCTATTTTATTGTTTTAGGTTATAATGTATAGTATTGGTATGTGAAAAGGAAAAATACATTTGAAATGACATAGGTTAAAGATTCGAGCTAAAATTAAAAATTGGGATTTGATATTTGAGAGAATTTTAATATTCTTCTATATTTCTACAATCTAGACATAAATATATCACAGTCAATAGAACATAGTCAATAGTAGCTTGTTCAAAGCCAGATAGGTTGATTTTGTGATGCGTTACTACTACTTTATTAAGGGTTTCATCTTATTTTGTAATTATACAATTTTACTATATATTTGGGGTTTTTTTTTTTTTAGTACTGCTATATATATATGAGATAAACAATGAGTTACATGAATATGTATATTTATTTTTAATTTACATTAAAATATGATGAGTAGTAAAACTAATATTTTCTCCTTTTTCTTGAGCCTATTATTTATATAGGGCAGAGTTCAGATTATCATGTCTCATCTCTAAGGATGGATTTTTTTTTTTTTTTTTTTTTTTTTTTTTAGTCTAAGGATGGATTTTAGTTAAAAATGTGTAGTGAAACTATTTGGTCATTTCATCTTTAAGACGACATGAATTTTAGGTAATTATGACGACATAAATTTTAACAATGCATTTTTGTCATGAATTGGTTTGAATGAACTAAACAAATTTTAATTTTTTTTTTTCTATCAATTATACTTCCCACACTTGTGCAATCAATTTATTTAAAAGTAAATTGATTTTTTTATGTGTCCGTCAATTTATTAAGTTCGAGATAATATAATTATTAATCTAAAAAAAAATAATATAATTATTTATAAGATCATTTATAAGTTTAGTTTCTATATTTAAAAAAACAATTAGAGTTTAGTTCTCTTGTTTCTTTTGGTATAAAAAACTTTGGTCTCTAGAAAGTTAAAATTTAGTATTTATAGTTTGAAGAAAATTAGAATATAGTTTTTACCATTTTAAAACTAGAATGTAGTCCTTACATTTGATAAAGCCTAAAAAATAGTGTTTGTCATTTTAATCGTTAACGATTTAAGTATTTAAAAGTTAGTTATCGATTTGTCAATGACCAAATTATGAGGTAATTGATAAATTAAACAAAAGTTCACATCATTTATGCACATAAAGTGAAAATTTTACATATCTAATTCACTAGTTATTACAAACAACAAAGGTCATATTTTAGGATTAAATAAATTATAAGGCTTCCATTCTTATTTTTTAATTTATAAAAATTAAATTCTAATTTTCTAAATTATAAAAACTAAATTTTAACTCCCTTTAAATAATTGTGACTATTCTAAAAAATAATAATAATAATAACTGTGACTAAATTTATAATTTACTTTTATTATAAAATTGATTATGATTTTTTTTTTTTTTTAAAAAAAGCTATTTAGTGCTATTATCCTCGATAGTTACTGCGTGAATTAAATTGAAAAGAACAGTACGAAATTGTAGAAAAAATTGTCAGAGTGGATAATTGATCTTAGATGACATCAACATGAAATCATAGCAAACATACTAACATAAAGGTAGACCCGATCAAACAATTATTTACCGTCTTTTCAAAAAAACAATTGGGTGAATATAGTTTTTGGAAAAGGGCCCTTATTATTATCGTAAAAATAAGGTAAATTTAAAGAAATAAAAATAAAAATTCATGAGGTATGATGTTTGTGTATCATTCGACTTTAAAATTTTTAAAATATTTTTGAACCGATAGAACATTTCAACAATACATTCGTTGTTAAATTTTAATTTAAAGATATTTTTATAATTTTTTAAAATTGAAAAATATTAAATATCTAGTCAAATTTCATATAAATGGCATTAATATTCAACCATTTCAAATATTAAAAAAACATTAAATAGTTGATTATCTCTATACCCTACTGGATTCACTAAAAACATTTTATTAAATTAATTTAGAGAGAGAAAATCTTCATTAAAGTCATCTAATTAAATAAATTGGAGGGAAAAAATTACATGAATGGCGTGTTTTACTCCCTCAATTTTCATCCACGATCAAAATCTCTAAATCTCCTAAAACTCAAATATGTAATGACTGACATATCAATTTTACACATGGTCGTTTCAATTTTAAGAGATTGTGGGCATTAATTAAAGAGTATAATTTTAAATAAAAAAATTTAATAAAAAACTACAAATATGAAAACTATAAAACATAGAATTCGTGAAGGATATATTGGAAATAATTTAAAATTAATTTTTTAATTAAAAATATATAAATAAATTTGCAAATATTTTGAAATCTGGATAGTTTTGTATAAGTTTCTAGATTTGAATATCTATCGCAATTACTCTTTTTATTATACATGTAAAATCATTTTTAAAAAAAATAATTTAACCGAAAATAAATATGACAAATGAAAAAGTATTGTTATTATTATTTTATTGTTAATGTTATTGTTATATATGAGAATTTATGTGAAACAACTTCAAAATTTTAGAAAAAGAATGGATAGAAAGAATACCTACTAGGTTTTTTATAGCACTTGTAAATGTGAAATAAATTAAACATACTTAACAAACTTATATCGTGGAACTAAAATTCAAAATGAAAAACAAACTCCTAAAAACTAGATTTCCTGAAAGAATGAGTATTCTTAAACTAACACAAAGACTTGATTTTTTTTTTAAAAAAAAAACTATAATTCATGTGACATTCCCTCACTTAAGTAATGCATGTGCAGTTAGCTTAATTCGTCACTCCAAACATTCCACAAAGTTTCTTAAATTGCACCATTTTATTGGTTTTATCATAATGTTTGCAATTTGATCATGAGTGTTGCATTAGCTTAAGCTCAACGACTCCATTATTCACCAAACTCTCTTAGAAAATGAAATTTTATGTCTATGTATGTTTTTCGTATGAAACACCAGATACATAGACAATTTTATAATGGAGTTGGTATCACACATAATCATAGTTGTTATGGGTGAAATTCGTGATCAAGATCGAATGAAACTCACCAACTCAATTACAAGAGGCTAGACCTAAATGAAACACACTTTTTGTTTGTGATTTCTTTCCCACCCACACTTTTTGTTCATGATTTTGATTTTTGGAGATTGGAGATACAATTGCACACCCAAGATATTTCATGAGTCTTGGATCTTACTTCCATTCAGTGGAGGTACTCACAAGTTTTTGTTTGATTTTCATGGATTTTCCCATCAATAAAAGCGAAGCCGATTACATTTTAATATAGTTTGGACGACGCAAATGTATATTCAAATTACACCACAAAATTTGTTGACATCGGATCCACAGTATCCCAATTTTTATCCACCTTCACTCCACTCAAACTGGACACAAGGCTGAGTGTCTAGCCTTTCTCTTTACAAATATAAGGTTGCCGGTAACAGAAGATAGAGAAGTGCGGGGTTAGTAAACGGTGTGTGCACAAACTGATTCGTTCTGGCTGAAATCATGACAGCATGTTTTGGTACACATGGTATATAACCAGAAACAAAAGATGCAAAAACGGTTGTAATCATGACAGTATGGTTTGGTACACATGGTATATAATTAGGAACAAAAGACAAACTGGTGCATTATGGTTGAAATCATGACAGTATGTTTTGGTACATATGGTATATAACCAGGAACAAAAGATGCAAAAGCAGTTGAAATCATGACAGTATCTTTTGGTACACATGGTATATAACTAGGAACAAAAGATGCAAAAGCAGGGATGAATATATACAAATAAATCTATGTAGTAGCATACACCTACAACACCAAAGAATTATACTAAGCATGCATTTTTTGCATCCAACGTCCCTATGCAAGAGATGGTTTGCAGGTGAATTCACTTTATATTTTTATATTTTTATATTCACTTGTTTCAATATTAAAGAATTCATTCACGTGGACCATGTATACTGTTATGAAGATTAAATGCTCATCTCAAATCTTTCGAAAAATAATTTCAAACAATTAACCATATACTTTCTTTTTTACTTTTTGAAAATAAGTTTAAAATTTCTATTTTTGGTTAAAGACTTGTTTAAGAATGTTATTAAGATTTTTCTCACAGAGAAAAAGAGATTTCAAATGATATTTTTATCAAAAAAACAAAAATTAGGTAGAGGGGTATAATTGTTCATTTCTTATTTACAAATTAATAATTAATTTTTCAATTTTAAAAAAATACATTTATTTAACCTCCAAGATATTGCAGACATTCTCTTAATATGTATCCAAAATCTAGACATTTGCCTAGTTGTCCCTTAAAAAAAAGAGGGAAAAAGAAAAGAAAATTAGAATGGAAAAAGCCCACTTAAGGGTTGTTTATAAAAAGAAAAGAAAAGAAAAAACCTCCTTTTTTTAGTTTCTTCTTCTTTTTCTTCCTTCACCCAGCCCTAACCCTAGCCGTCACCTTAAACTCGACCTTCGTCGCCACCTACCACCGCTCCACGTGCACCTGCTTTCGTGAAGCTCCAACCGCACGAGATCTCCCCAACCACTCCGCGTCAAACCACTCAAACTTCGCCCATCTCGCACGCAAATCCTTGCCAGCACAGTCGTGCACGTCTCTAGCCAGTCAGCAGCTCTACGTGCGCATCTAGTAGCCTCTACTGCTCGACGTTTCAGCCATCTCGCACAACCGTTGCGCCTGGTTCGTGTTGTGTTCGTCGTCTTCGATTTCTTGGGTAAGAATTTTTAACCTTCAACACTATTTTAGTTCTATTAATCATATGGGATTGGCAGTTTGACTATAGGTTTAGGTTGGGTTGTTTTGTGAAGCGTTATCCCTGTTGGATCTTAAAACGTGTTTCGGGGTTTCCTTTGGTTCCTGTGTTTTACCGAGGGTTTGGACAGTCGAGTTCGCTTCTAGATTTTTGGTAAATTTTCGAAGTCGAAATCGTTGGTTTAAAGGTTCAATAGTATTGTTTAAATTGATTTAAATGGTTGCTTTTTTATGTTAATTATTAGGTCGAAACAACTTGTTGATTGATCTATTGTCTGCAACTCGAGAAGCAATATTACTGTCTATTTTCAGGTAAGGACCACTGCATTCGAGTTGTGTGCACCTTACACAGGGTGAAATTTATCATGCTACTGATGTGTTTTATGTGTGAACTGTGATGTTTTCTATTTCCGTTTGTTTTGTATGTTGCTCCTCAGGATTATGAGGTCCTAGGGTGCCACCTTTATTGTATGTATCTTAATTGTTTAATTAATTGTAAAATGTTTTGGGATTATCGGGTCCCGGTATGTGGAATTTGTATTGCATACTCTCTTTTCTTTCTTCTACGGGTTAGTGGTGATGACATGTTTGGTTTATAGCTAGTCACGATCCTGCATGCTAGTATCCTGTTAGGATGTTTGTTGAGATGATGAAGCATGTTTGGCGATTTGTTAGGACTAAGCTATTAAACACTTTTGGTGTAAATTTTACCCCTAATGGCTCCTTTGCAATTTAATGATTAATATTTGGTAAATTTGTAATTTCAGGAATTTGGGCATTTTGTGGAAACTAGTTTATAAAAAATTAAAAAAAAAATGAATATAAGGTTTGAGTTTTTATTTTAGTGTAATTGAAAAGATAAATAAATAAAAAAGAAAGGTTTCATTTTTAAAGAGGAAAAAAAGGGTATTAGCTTCAGTTTTTTTTTTTAAAAAAAAAAAAAGGAAAAGGCTATATGGGTTATTAAAATAACAATAATAAAATGGGTTTCTTTTTTAATAAAAGGAAAAGGAAAAAAACCATCTCTTTTCTTCTTCTACCTCTTTTCCTTCAACTCCAACCCTAGCTGCCACTGATCTCACCATATCGTCGTCGTCTGCTGCAAGCGCTTGCTGCTGTCGATTCGCCGCTTGCCTACTGCAATTCACGCATCCTTGCAACATAGCCACCGACCAGCCTTAGAGCCAGTGTGAACCTTCTATGTGCCGCCTCGCTCATCCGCATTTCCCCACCGTCTTAACCTCCGCCGCTGAGAAGTCCTCGCATGCACCCTGAACCAGCTGCAACACTCATCCTTGCCTGGTCGTGTGCACTACGTTTCGCACATCAGCTAGCAAGCATCCATGTCGTGTTTTTGCTACCATCCTTGTTCGTGTGTGTGGGTAAGTTTTATTTTTCTACTGATGGGTTTTGTTTGGTGATGAAATCGTTAATATATGGTTGGTTGTTTGCTGATGATCGTTTGGGTTTTGTGGTTGAGTTGGAGTTGTTTATTAGGTTTAATTGTGGTGTTCTCTTCGCTATTGGGTTCTGTTCGATCCACCTTCGAGCCTCGCCATTTATGGACATGCATGTTGATTTCGGGTTCAAGTAAGATGCTTAGTCAATTTCTATGTTTAATTATTGTTAGAGTTGAGTATTTTTATCTAATGGTGATTAAATGCTAGGTTGAGGTTATCAATTTATTTTGAAGTTACAGTTGGATTCGAGGAATGCATTTGGTATAGTCTTTTTCAGGTAAGGACCATCTCTACCCGGGTTATGTGGACCATGCACAAAGTGAAATTTATCGTGCTATTGATATGTGTTATGTGTGATTTGTGTTGGTGTTTTTTTTATTGTTCTGCTTGTTGTGCTCCGGGATTATGGGGTCCTGGGGTGCTATTGTATAAGTATCATGTAAATTCTATTCCTTGTTGATTTGTATAATTGGTGCTTCAGGATTATAGGGTCTCGGGATCCTGTTTTTGCATGACGTTCTTCTAAAATTATATTTTCTGTGAAGCATGCTAGAATTATGGGGTCTTAGCATGTTGTTGTTTTTCTTTTTGTGGTTTCGTGGTCCTCTTGGTGTGTGTATAACTTGTGATGACATATGTTGAAGAATAGTTAGTCTTGATCTTGTAGTGAGTAGTATCATGTTAAGATGACTTTTATAGCTTTTGAGTATGTAGGTGATCTATTAGAACTGAGCTGAATAATACTTTGAGTACTGATTGATTTAGTTGTCATTATCTAGAGGCTATAGAGAATACAACGTACAATTTTTCTCATGGGTCGGGATCGTTGAGGGTTTAAACCCAACCCCAGATAGCTGGGGATGTGATGTAACATGCCACCCCCGACGATACCTTGTTTATAGCTCTTTTAGGTAGGCCCTTATCATAGTGTAAGCCTACTATGGGAGGGTCTTAGCTTAGGGCGATAAGTGTGAACATGCTTACTCGAATATCTAGTGAGGGCCTTTAGAACTGTGACTAAGTGGACACTTTTTTCATTATGGAGTTAGGCATGTGGACCTGGACCAGGTCAGTCTGTGTTGGCCTACACCTGATCGGTTTTCAACAACATGCATGTATACGCGTTGAGTGTCAAGTAGATGGCTCACATGGGTCGGTGTCGTCAGTACACCAGTCGAGAATAAGTATTAGAGTTATAATGTCATGTAATGAACTTCTTGACCTATCGTGTTTTTGTGTTTAGATGAGTGTCTAAAGGGCCTTACAAGAGGGTCATCTTATGAACCTCATGACAAATTAGCAAGCTGTGTTGAATTAAATTGGTAGCTACATTAGTGCGAAGAATCCTGCTAATTGATTTTGCCAATATCGTTATGTGAATTAAGGAATGAGCCCCATGATTTCCGCAGCTTGTCTCTCTAGCGTCTGGTTAGTCAACAACTGCTCTTCACTTGATTCTTTACCTGTTTGCTCATATAGGTCTTGGCATCTTTTCCGAACTGCTATCTTAAATTATTAACATTATTAAACCAATTTCAATTACTATTTACTGAGATATGCCTTGAACGACTGAATGCCCTACGATTAGTTAGTCGAGAGTCTCGCTGCCCGGCCAGCGAGCGGGGGTTTGTATTTGTCATTTAATGGATTTTTATGTATTTTGGGGCTATTATCTGTAATATGGTTTAATGAGATTTTCTATATAAACTCAAATTAAACTCTAGACGCACCATGATGTTCATTTTGTATTTTTGCTCCCCATAATGAGATCGTGTACCCTGTCGGCTCGTGAACTAGCTAACACAACATTAGTGAACCACGTAAATTCTGTGTGTTTTTCTCCTCTTCTCCATTTTCTTGTTCTTTTTTCGGTTGTTGATTACTGATTTCATAACACTATCGATTTCAAAATTATAATAGATATCAATTTAAAGTTTTTTTTTTCAAAAATAAAAGGTCAAATTAGACGTTTGAAAATTTAGAAACTAAAATACCTCAAAATTTAGGGAAAAATAAATGTTCTTAGAATTTACAAAACTTCCTTAAGAAGCTTTTGTTAAAATCAAAAGATATGAGTCACCATTGTAAGGTTCCAACAATCTCTCCTGCTTTTCTCAGTCTATTGTTTCGCAAAAAGTGAACCTGATGATGGTTTTTTGACTATTTTGTATTAATCATAAACATAGCTAGGCTTTTTTAAATGAAGAATTTAAAAGAAAAACAAAAAGTGGATTACCATGAAACATATATTTTTTTAATTGTTATTATTTTACTTCAACAATTAGAAAAAGTGGGAATTCAACAAGAGTAATCTTTTCTAGCCTGTGTTAGGCTCCAATTAGCTACTCTATTTTATGAGTATTTTTAATGAATAATATATATATATAAAATAAAATTCAATATATATATCAATGTAGATAATGTGCACTTTCATCTCAAAATTAATTGATAATAAATAAAATAGTCTATTATGTAAAAGAATTAGAGTTAAGAACTTATTTAAATGTGGATTTAAAATGAATAGTTAAAAAAAGAATTATTAAAAATGAATAGTTAAAAATAAATTATTTTGAAAAGTGAGAAATGAATTATTAAAAATGAGTGGTTAAAAATAAATTATTTTGAGAAGTGAAAAATGAATTATTAAAAATGAGTAGTCTGGAAATAAGGAGTTATTTTGAATAGTTATAAATGAATAATTAAAAATGATAAGTCATTTGGCTGGTGTTAATCCATTTCAACTCCACATCACGAGTTCAATCCCGAAAATCGGTATTTAGCTTTCGTATTATTTTAGAGTAGTTGTACCATCTATGGTAGGGTTTGTTAGTCCCCCTTCCTCCACTATGTACTCAAAAAAAATAATAATAATTGTTTTGAGTAATTATAAAAAACTTAGATTGAATTGTAAATTTTGAAGAAAAAATTATTAATTCTCAGCTTAAATCATTCTTAGATACCGTAAAGAAACATCCCACTTTTATTGGCTAATTTTAAAATTTGTGGTACGTGTCTTTTATATTGTTTTAAACTTTAATACCCAAGGAATCATTATAATTTTGCATTGTAAAAAAAATAATATCGCATAAAATTATATATTTGATATACATAAATAACCAACATTTTTGGAGCATGTTATTTTAAACAAATATCTTGGATGAGAGATAATATATATCTATATATATATATATTTTTTTTAATTTCACATTGAAATTTATTTGTTTTTTTTTCTAATAAAAACTACATGTTATATATCTGTATAGTTAAAAAAAAAAATACAAAACAAAAGGTAACTATACTCAAGTTTTGTTCTCCTTTCTTATATTTAAAGAAACAAGGAAGAAAGATAGTCATCCAATTCAATCTCATCCCTAGTCTAAAAAAGTAAAAACAGGAAATGGAAGATAAAATTATTAACCAGTCCTTAACTTCCTTGAAGAAGATGAAATGTATAAACATATTGTGATCAAGGTAAAAAAAAAAAATATTAATAGTTAATAATTACATTAATTTATTGGGTAAAAATTTACTTATACTAATATGGATTGATTAACTCAAAAATTGAAATAAATTAAAAAAAAAATAATTTGTAAGCTCGAAAGTCATATACGTGTCCATATTGTAATTAGCATCGGAGATTGAGAAGTAAATAGATGGGAAAGTGGGGGGCAAAGAGGTAAAAAGAGGGGAGGGAGGGAATACGACACGTGTCAAATCATGGAACCGACAGTGACACGCGGGACATTATCCCGCATTAAACAAAAAGGCGAAGTGTTCAGTTGCCCACACACCCTTCTCTCTTCTCTTATTGGCTGTGCTTTCTTGACTTTTTTACCCCCCTAAACACACGTGGGCCCCTCCTATTCGTGGAACTACACGCCTCAATTAAAAGCAGAGAGAGAGAAATTAAAAATTAAAAATTAAAAATTAAAGACTCACTTCTAATTGGACGCTCCGTTTGGGCCCCACGGCTTTTGCGAATCTTCGTAAAAAGCAAAAGAAAATCTACTCACCCGTATGGTTGACGCGTGTACAGTGATTCCTTCCCTGTGGGGTCCATCAGTGTCGAAAAGTCTAAAACCCCCCCCCCCCCCCTGAATTTTGATTTCTAAAATTCCTTTTTCTAGCGTTTGCGTGACGTGCCGAGCTCCTTATTTTATTTTTGTTTCGATTTTTTTTTTTTTTTGTGTTACCAGAATTGCTAGTACTATGGATTGTGTTTGAGCCACCGATTCAGTTATAATAGACGGAGAGTGATGATAGATGGGACAAACATGAATTAAGTTATTATAACCATCTCAGAGGCCCAAACACATCCTAGATAAAAACGGGAATTATTCATAAGGTCAATTAGGTTGTATATATATATAGACTTTTTTTTTTATTTTAATCTAAAATTTTGAATCGGTAAAATTAAATGTATCGAGTAGTGTTTGACCAATCTAACTCATTCTTGTTCATGTATTTTTGGGATGGATTTGATTGGATCTTCAATTTTCTCTTCTTCTTTTTTTTATTTGTATATTTTTCATTTATTTTTCTATTTTTATAAAAATCTAACTTAATAACTTTTCTTAACTATTCGTCTCCAATTTATATTGCATTTTAAAATTTTAAAACGGTATTCTAAAGATTTTTTTAAATAAAAAGTCTAAATATAATAACGTACAAAAATATAGTTACATTGTAGTTAAGATAAAATATTTTTTTTTAATTAGTAATAAATTCATGTTAGTTCTAAGTTAAATCAAACTTAAATTCAATCTAAATATATTTGTTACCCAACTCAACCCATCAAATTTGTTGAGTTGATAGAATAATTTGGGTTGGCATGTTTTTGTTACACCCTTAATGTCAATGGATATCTAACACAAAATTGTTGTGCCTTTTTTTTGGTTATCAAGTATCAATTTTGAACCAAATCTCGATTTCATTTTTATTTGATCATATATTTGTTTGAGCTTGAGGGGCTCTCATACATATTAAAAATTGTCGATATTCTTTTCAAAATTAGTGATGATAGAAATATTCCACCGATCCTTAAAATGTTTTTTGAATTCTCCACTTTTTCGATGTGTCACAATAATGAATTCCTAACATCTTCAACTTAATGGGTTTTTGGTGGGGGATTAATTTAACCCTTACAAAAATAACCCCAAAACTTGTTTGGTACACAAAATTATTAGCTTAAAGTATACGGCTTTTTTTTTTTTTTTGTATGGGGCTCAAAATATACGTTTAATTGTTTAAGAATGTATAAACCAATACTTTTTAGGTTATAGTCAATTCTATATATTTTTCTTAGAATACTAAACAATGAGTTTAGGTTTGGAATTTGTTTTTTTGTTTAGTTTTACTTTCATTTTTGTCTTTTGTTTTTATTTTATTTTATTTCTTTTTTAATTTTCTTCCTCTCTTCTTCTTTTTTAGGGCTTTCAACTTTTAACTTTTTTTGACATGCAACATTGAGTTAAGTTTTTTTTTTTAGACTATTTCTAATATTTTGATTCTATAGTATTTAGATGTCAAAAAAATTATTAAAAAATAATATTATAAGTTAGAGTGATTATTATGAATTGAATTTATAATATTCTCTTCAACATTAAGTTAATCAATAGGGATGGTTTAACTTACCTTTAGCCAGGAGGAAATTTGCAAACTATAACCTTAGAGGAAATAAATTTCTTTTTTTAATTATAAATACAGATGCCTTTGGCTATTAACTATCAGAATACAATTCTTTGTTTAATTTTTAGCTGTTGGTGTTCATCAAACAGATAATTTTAGTGTATGAGTTTTACACTTCAAAAATAATTGTTTTTTTATATATCCTTATCCAAGTACTTAACCTATGATTAATTTGATATCGTTATTTTCATTTTTCTTCCAAGTTTGTTTTAAGAAAATACATAAACATGTTTTGCCAATGATTTCTTGTTTTTTTTTTTAATTATTATAATTCTTATATTGAAAAATTAAATATATTTTACGTTCTTAACGTGCAACTTTACACAAATATATATTATTATTTCTAGTCAAGCAAATTTTAAAAATAGAAAAGACATTTTATCCTTTATCAATCTTCCAGCGTATGCAGTAGAAAATTGAGGTTAAAAAGTAATTGTTGTGACATAATAGCACTTTTAAATCATAATTAAGACTCTAAAAATAATAATAAATAATTAATGTTTGGTAAAACAAGATTATCAACCATATGGACTATTAGAATAATGAAAATAACCTAATATTGCTGGCATGATAAATGCTCGCTTTATATACCTAAGTTGGTAGGCTCTACATTAAATATTAATTTTTGTTGTTTATAAGACATTAATTATAGACATGGATATTAATTATAGACATGGTCATTCTTTTTTTTTTTTAGTATAGTAGGAGATTAAATTATTAAAATCAAAATGTCACTCAAATATTGCTCTTAGTTATTTTTAAAATATACCAAACTAAAAATAAAGTTTTATTGATTAATACATGTTAATTAATATTAAAAAGGACAATAACACGATAATTTCATTATTTGATGAAAATCGTGTTCAACCTCGAATAGTAATATCCTCTAATATGTTAAGGTTCAAATCTTCCTACAATATGCTTTAAACAAAATAATAATGTCAATGAAATTTCGTACTCTATTGGTCTATTATTGGTGAACTATAGGACAAGAGAAGAATTGAAACTATCAAACTATGTTTTATACCTATAAATAAAAGTAAATTTAACTTTTGGCTTGTAATGAACCAAATAAAACATATACGTTTTTTTTACTGTCAAAAAACAAAATCTTAACTCTTTTAAGGAAAAAAGACAAAACAAAACAAAAACGAGGGTTTAATTAGTACGATAGCTATCTTTTAAAAGATTAATTGAAACTAATTAATTTATATATATATATATATATATATAATCTTTCTGAAATTTATTAAGCTTCAACAAGTATATTTAATCTTATCCACATGATTAGGGTTACTTCTATGATGTAGGATTTAACATCAAAATTATAAGTTAGAATCTCTAAATTTTTAAATATGGTCCTTTCATCAATAGTTGCTCCTATTACACTTGTAAAAAGTGAGAATCAAATTTGATGACCGTAGAATTAAAATGACATCAAATAACCAATTGCGCTACCAACTCATTTAGTATTTACATACTTTTTTTAATCTTGATTTGATATACTTGTTATTGAGTATTATATTTTGCATATAGGGGAAAGATTGAGTCCATAATATTTCAAAATTCTAAATTAACATTTTTCTTCAAAGCAAATAATGCTAAAAGTAAAGTTGTTATTAAATATTGAAAAATTATACTTCACACAATAATTATAAACGTAAGCAAATTCTAAAATATTTAAATTCGTAATAATTAATACATTTTAATATTGTATTATCATTAGTATCAATATATTATAACTCATTAATACCAGTATTATAAAAAAATATACGTAACAATATATATTAATAAACTAAGAGATGTTGAATATGGTTCTTGAGGTAGGATGTCAAAGAAATTCGTACGATATAACCCTTTTAAGAATCTCAAAATCTTCTTAACTACTAGTCACTCTATGATATTTGTGTAGGGGAGCCCTACAATTTGATGATGTGACATCATTGGTACCACAAAATTTTCTTTCTATTATATTTTTTCATTTATAAGATGATTTTTTGTGGCACCCAATGGTATCACATATTCATAGTGTAGGACTCCCTACACATCCATGTGTAGAGGAGTTTTACTCTTTTTTTAGGTGTGTGTGCGATTTCCTTGATTTAAAACTATGATTAAATTGCAAGGAAGTAATTTTCTAAATAAAGAATAAGCAAATGGATTTGAGCATGAATATGATTAAAGGGTTTACAAAATAAAGATTTGTAAAAGAAAAGAAAGGAAAGAGTAGCAATAAAATGAATATGGGAAACAAGAGACAATATCATATAAAGCAGCTAAGGAATCCTCAAATGGTGAGTCCAACTGTCATTGTAATAAAGTTTATAAAGAAGGCAACATCTATGCAATTTCAATGATTGAATTGCTTTATAATTGGAGAAATTCAATGAACTGGTGTACCACATCATCATCAGAAAGAAAGAAAGGCATAAGTTAAAGGTCCAAATGACCCTAAAAGTGGGTTTGGTCTAAGAAACCTAGCCCCTAAACTACAACAACAATGGCATAGAATATAAAAACCCAAATTAAAAATAGGTTTTAAGAAACCAATTTTCTTGAAAATTGGTTTGATATGAAAATTCAAAATCATTGTGTTGTTTATTTTGAGTTAATCTAAGATTTTCAAGAAATGAACATCTTGATTACCATATTTGTTTCATAACAATATGAAAGTATCACGTATCTTGACATAACATCTTAGGATTTCCACATGAAGATAGAAAATAAGATTTAGATGCACTTTGAATAAGTGGGTTTTCACGAGGAGCCAATGACCTTTAGCTATTTTGCTATTCATTTTTCTTCTATATATTTACTTCCATTAATTTTATTTATTTATTTTAAAATTTTATATTTAAATAATTATTATTATATATTATATATCTCAAATGATTTTTTTTTCTCTTTTTTTTACCTTTCAAAAGATGACTTACCATTTGTAATGCCCAACCATCGCTAGTCAAGATATTCTCCGCTTTGACCTATTGACCTCACGGATTTGTTTCTCCCCCCATGGGAAAACGCGTCTTGCTATGGAAAGTTGTCCACACCCTTTATAAGAAGTGCTTCGTTCCCCTTCCCAACCGATGTGGGATTCCCCTATGGGCTTCCACCTCCCCTTAGAGGTCTAGCGTCCCGATGGACCTAGCACACCGACCCGATGCCTGGCTCTGATACCATCTGTAACGGCCCAACTCATCGCTAGCCAAGATATTGTCCGCTTTGATCCATTGGCCTCACGGATTTGTTTCTCCCTCCATGGGGAAAACATGTCTTGTTAGGGAAAGGTGTCCATACCCTTTATAAGGATGTCCACACCCTAGCAAGACGCGTTTTTCTCATGGGGGGAGAAACAAATCCGTGAGGCCAGTGGGCCAAAGCGGACAATATCTTGGCTAGCGATGGGTCGGGATGTTACAGATGGTATCAAAGCCAGGCATTGGGCAGATGTGCCAGGTCCATCGGGACGCTGGACCTCTAAGGAGAGGTGGAAATCCATCGGTTGGGAAGGGGAACGAAGCACTCCTTATAAAGGATGTGGACACCTTTCCCTAGCAAAACGCATTTTTCCCGTGGGGAGAAACAAATCCATGAGGCCAGTGGGACAAAGCGGACAATATCTTGGCTAACGATGTGTCGGGCTGTACACCTTTGAAAAAAATAATAATACAAAAATATAATGTTGATATTAAAAAAAAAATTAATGTCAAAATTATACCAATATTGTAAAGCATTTTTTGAAGGTGGTGTAAATTTAAGTCATTTCAAGTATAATTTCTCGAAAAACAAGCATAATTATCTAAATATTACCAAATATTAATTAAAAAAATATATATTCTTACAAATAAATATGATGATATATAAATGGCCCACCTTTATAATTTTGGAACGTCTAAGATCTAACCCATCAAAACATTTTAGTTATCTTGATTACGAACCACTTAAAGAGTAAATAACTAAGAACTCCATTAATTAAATGCAAGTATTCAAATATCTATCTACACGTTTTAACTCATCTTCCATTTCGACACAATTTTCAAACATGCACTATTCTATTAGACCCTAAACCCTAACCTAACTATTATTCTATAAATATATAGGTACAATCTTTTCCCTTATTTCTCTCTCTTTTTTTTCTTTTTTAATTTCTTAGCATCACACCGTAGAAATATATTTAAAAAGTTCATCACGTGGAAGATACAAAAAATTCTTAAATTATAAGTTTAGTCTTAAATTTTTTTTTGTGACTGTCCCAACTAGTTTACATGTATTGGAATGTTAACAAAATCTATAAATAAATTCTTAGATAGATTGCATCATAGTTTGAATTTATCTCTTTTTACTTCTCTAAACCTTCCAATCAAATTCTCTTAATTTTATATTTATTTGGATGATGATAATTGAACTTATAATTTTGTGTCTAATAATTTTTTAAACTTTAAAAAGTATCGTGTTTTTTCTTTCAACTTTCAATGGTTTCTATGTGTTTAATATATAATTGAATTTTCAATTTTGTGTCAAATAAAATTTCACTTGTTTAAGGTGTTTTTTTTAATTGACAAACCTAATTAACCAAAAATTGAAGGCTTAGAATTATATTAGACAAATAAAATCCAGTGTTAGATCTAATAGTTAGTTTTTTTATAATATAAAAAAATAGTAACGATTGAGATTATTTTTTAAACCATCATATTAATGACGAAGGGCGTTTGTTTGTCATATTTAAGGAGAATTTAGATTGAGGATTTATTAACTTCTTTTTGACAAACTTTATCCAAACGAATTTTTTATAACTACTCAAAATAATTCCTCATTTCAAACAACCCATGTCAAATCATTCATTTACAACTACTCAAAATAACTTTTTTTTCCAACCACTCATTTCTTAATCACTCATTTCTTACTTTTCCAAATAATTCACTTTTAGCCATTCATTTCTAATCTTCTTTTCTTAACTACTAAAAATAAGTATTGATTTTAAATACACATCCAAACAAGTTATTATCTCTAACTGCTCTACATAAAAACTACATCCAAACGATTTTTTTACTATAACTCTTAATTTCTTACTACCCAAAATAACTTCTCATCTAAAACCTCATCCAAACACCTTCCAGTGGTTAAGACAACATTAAATAACCAAACGATAATAAGTTAATTCATAACAACACCTACCTAAAAATCAACACTCTTAATTATAACAATTGTTAATTTAAAAATGGAACTAAATTTATAATTTTAACAATAAAAAATGAGGATATCTTTTGGGAGTTAAATGGGGAAAAAAGTAGGGTATTGGGGTGGGTATTGTAGCAAAAAGGAGAGAAGAGGAAAAGAACATAGGGTCCAAATTTTGAAAGCAACACTACCCTTACCCTTTTAACTTTTGTGTGGTCAACAAATCCTCTTATAGCCACCCATCTTTCTATGAATTTTTCAAGCTTTAGCTAAATGTTAGTGATATCAAAAATCATTGTGTATATACTTTTTCTTTCTCCAAGCGTGGATCAAACTTTAATCACTATTATCTCTTTGCATTTTTCTTCCCCTTTTCTTGCTAGGTTTAATGTAGGAATATCGACAATCGATGATAGAGATGGCACTCTACATGACTAATTGAAGTCGCGTAATAGTTAAGTAAAGTCTATGAAATTTTTTAGTGTTCATTACGTAATTGACCGTGTCAAGAGTAAGAAATTTTAACTTTAAATTATGCATGATAAATTCTTTGATAAGGCCCTTATAATGTGTATACAATTTTTTTTTCCTCAAGAAATAATACTTCATTAACTTTGTATGGGGCATACAAAGAGAAAGATATTACATGAAGATTTTCTCTTTTATACTTTCAACAATGCAAATTGCCAGCCATATATTTCTCCTAATTTGATTATTTTGTTAGATTGTTAATATGTGCTATAAAGAAAAGCCACTCATTTATACTTGTTTGGAAAATGGTCTTCAAAAGTATTGTAATTTGTATATTTGTTTTAGAAATTTTTTATTTACTGATTTGTAAACGTTAATACCATATTATTGTGGCTTTTAAGAAAAGAAAAGTTTAAGTTTCTTAAAATTTGGTCTTTTGGGAGAAATCCATAAAAATAAAAAAAGAATTTTTTAAGATATCACTTTTTTTTTTTTTGAAATTACTAATCGTTAACAAAATAGTTCATTCATCTCTTATAACTTTAATAAAATATTTTCAAAATAGTTTCGTAATAAATATCACACAATAATGTTATCAAAGTCATCTAAGATGTTCTTGATTAATGAAAAAAAAACACGAATTTTCTTTTAAGAAAAAAATACAAAATAATCCTGTATACGTCTAGCATACTTTTTTTAATGATAGTGTATCCTTTCAGAAAAAGAGAAAAATAAAATAAAATATTATGCATTAAATGTTTATTATACTTGGTCAACAAAGAACAAACATCTACTTAGAAGTTGCCTAACTTATTATTTTTTAGGACTAATTTAGTAGACCAATATTTGGATTTTAAAGGTATACTCTATTCGAATTTATATTAATTGGTAGACAATTTGTAATTGTATCTTTACTTCTCTTCTCTGATGTGTCCGTTCAAATCCCACTTTTGTTGAATAAGTAATAATAAATAAATAAAACTAATTATATATTGTTGAAGATATTTATTAGAATATCACTTAGACTGTTTGATGACAGCTCAATTAAAGAATTTATTTATTTATTTCCCAATTCATATATTCGTTTCCGATAATACCATTTATCACAAAATTCCAATGGCTAAATTTTAATATATATCTTCTTCTCTTTTTAAATTTTTTAAGAATAAGTTCTGAAAGAATCATATGTGTTTCCATCTGCTTTGTGCCGTATAAGAAAATGATGTAAAGTACGAACAATGCGGTATAGACAAGATTTACGGAATATTATAAATTAATATTCATTCTTTCTTCTTTTTTTTTCAAAAGTAATTTAAAGAAAATCCAATAAAATAGTTTCTTTGTTCTCTTTGCTTCTTGAAGTACACATTTACGAGTGCCAGTCATAATCAAAAGAAAAAGAAACTGATGATTTCAATCAATTGAAAGAAACAAAATATGAAACTGAGCTAACTTCCTTAGAACAATTTTTTATTGAATTTTTCTTCCAAAGATATTGTTTTAAGTTATATATATGTATAGGATTCTTTAGACTTTATATTCAAAACATAGAGCATAAACTTAATTATAAAATTTTCTTAATGTCGACATGAATGCTCTTAAATATGTAATAGGGTAAAGTATTAAACTAAATGACAGCTTAAAGTTTTTTCTTTTTATATTCGTAACTGTTCGAGCTAGTTTATACCTATTTTGACTAATGTCACGGGACATATCGATTAACCCTACAACATTTGAATGTTAAGAAAATTCGCAGGAAATTAATTCATTCTTGGATAGATGGCTATCATAGATTGAATCGATCACTTAAGTACTCTCAAGCCTCTCTTTGACCACTTAAGTCACTCCATGACGGTTACAGTTGAAAATAAGTAGCAGTTAGAAAAGGTGTTGAATGAAATTATAATGACGTGGTACAATTTGATGGATTTGAAAATATGCACACCTCTAGGGTGTGTTTGGGCCCCCGTTTATGTAAACAGCCGAGTTGGTTATAATAACTCAACCGATGTTTGCCTCACCGTTTATTATAAACGGTGGTTAACCTAAACCTGCGTACTCATTTATCTAAACCTACGTGCATGTATATCTACACCTTACATATATTACTTTTTGTTACATAATTAACCCCTCAAACACCATTTATAATAACCTACCGTTTATCATAACCTTCTGTCTATAATAACCAAACTGGTGCTAGATATAAATTCGACGCTTTAAGAAAGGGTCCATAATTTCTTGTCGTAATGGGTTAGGAAGGGGTAAACATTAACGTGACTCATGAATAAAAGACTCAAAATTCAAAAGGGCAACAACAATTATCAGACTTTTTAGTTCAACAGTTATTATTCTATATTTTGTGTTCGTTGAGTTATGTTCTTATCGATCATATAAGCACATTTTAATCCTTGGATATACATATTTTCAATATATTTATTACACTCAATTTAGTAGAAATTGACATATTTTTTATATTTATAATTGTTTGGGTCAATTTATTATGGAATATACTAACATTAAATGTCAAGAAAATCTATAGAAAATTAACTCTTAATAAGATGGTGGTCACTATGGATTGAATCTATCTTTTAACTACTAAGCCATTTTATGGTGGTTAGTCATATTAACATTTATTTCTTTCCTCATAGACTGTGATCTCTCACTACTGTATGTCTTCAAGGAATGACACACTTGGGTGTAAGTTGAGACTTTGAAGGTATGCTTACTTAGAGATCTTGAGTTCGAAAATCACTAGTAATATTAATTTATAAACATCTCTTATATCTTTGTTACTCTAATATATTCTTGTACCACAATTTAGGAACAGGCCAGTGGTGCCTAAATATATGAAAGCTAAGTTTCTAACTCCCAATCATTAAAAAAACACACTTTTTTTTTTAAATTCAAATCTTAAGATACTTTGGTATTAAAATAATTAAGAGACAATTATTATGTGATAAGGTTGGGTATTGATAAGGTTGGGTCTAGGGCTCTATTTAGCCATTACTTGGAGAATAAGTAAGTATTTTGTTATAAATAGAATGGGTTAGGCTAGGGTTTAGGCATTCAATTATTGAATGAGATATTGAGTGGTTTATTGTAGGGCTCAAGAGATTCTCTTGAGATGGGAGGTTCCAAGACCTATCAAATCTTGGCTTATCTTGTATTCTTTTACTTTTGATATAATATTTTACTTTTGATATAATCTAGATCCTAGATCATATCAATTGGTATCAGAGCCGTTTCGATTCCTGGGTGTGAAGATGAATCAAGAAGAGATTCATTCATTCCGAGAAGGGTTGCAAAGTTCGATGGCCTTGATTGATTCCTTTCGAAAAGAAATTAGAGAAGAACGAGAACAAAGAAGATTAGAGATGGAAGCTAGGATTCAAGGAAGAAGGAAGGTAGTGGAAGAAAAAGTGACGGCTAGGGTTTTTACACCGCTACCGCCACCTCCGCCGCCACCACCTCCACCACCGCCACCACCTTCGCCACCACCTCCACCACTGTTGCTGCCACCAAGGGGGCCGTTTCCGCCACCACCTTTGACATCACCGCCGCCACCTCCTCTACCGCCGTCACCACCTCCACCACAATCGCCGCCACCACCTCCGACATTGCCGCCGCCACCTCTACTGTCGACGTCACAACCTCAGCCACCACCATCGCCGCCACCTCCGTTGCCACCACCTCCGCCACCAACGCTGTCGTTTCCGCCACCACCGACGCGCCGCTGCCGCTGGAAAAAAAAATTGTTTTCATTTTTTATTTTTCTATTTTTGTGTATGTACGCCTTGAGGACAAGGTGCTTTAAAGGGGCGGGTATTGATAAGGTTGGGTCTAGGGCTCGATTGGGCCTAGAGCTCTATTTAGTCATTACTTGGAGAATAATTTAGTATTTTGTTATAAATAGAGTGGGTTAGGTTAGGGTTTAGGCATCCAATTATTGAATGAGTTATTAAGTAGTTTATTATAGGGCTCAAGAGATTCTCTTGAGAGGGAAGGTTCCAAGACCTATTAAAACTTGGATTATCTTGTATTCTTTTACTTTTGATATAATCTAGATCCTGGATCATATCATTATGATAGAAGAGTGGGTGTGATTCATAAATAGGAGGGGAAAACCCTAAGAAAAGGCCAAAGGAAAAGGCCAACATCAAAGCCGTCCTCGCTCTATCTGTTAGCTCAATAGACAACAATATGTACTATTGCCAAACTTATATGAAATTATTAATATTTTGGATTCAGATCCCCTATTCTAAATTATAATTCTAAAGAAATGTGTATTTCATTTCAAATTTGAGCACTCCTTTCTTTTAATTGGTTAATTATAGGCAAATAGCAACATCTTGTTCACATTCATATAAAGTTATATGATTGAAATGAATCAAGAGAGAACTCATTATTATCCTTAGAGAGAGAGAGAGAGCAAGAGAGAGAAAACTCATGATATTGAAGATGGTTATTGTTTAGTTTAGTAAAAGGTTAAATTTTAAATTTACTTCCTCAAGTTTTAAATTTTGTTAAACCTTTTACTATTGTGCTTTTGTAATTTACATTTCCAACTCCACCGTCACGAGTTCGAGCCCGGAAATCGGTATTTAGCTCTCATATTATTTGAGAGTAGTTGTGTCATCTATGTAGAATTTGTTGGTCCCCTTTCCCCACTGTGTACTCAAAAAAAAATCTTAATTATTAAATCTTTAACATATCACTAGAAGCTTGGTATTAGATTATATGTTATTTTTGTTGATTTATTTATTAGGGTTCTATATATATATATATATTCTCCTCATATGAAAAGTAAAGACATCTGAGTTCAACTCTTTTCATCAATATGGTGTAAGAGCAAATTTTCGAGAAAATAAATTATAAACTTTAATACTTTATTTTTATGATACATGATGTCATTAGAGTAGTGATCTTTTTTGTTGAACTTTAAAATATTTAATATATATGTTTAACTTTTTTTGGTCAAATAAGTTTCTTGGCCTATTTTTTAAGTTACCTATATTTATTAGTTATTAATTTTTTTTGTTGAGACATATTAGTTATTAAATTAAATGTTAGGTCTAATTTGACTAAATGTTTGGTTGTAAATTAATTTAACAACAGCGTCACAAGTTTGATTCTAAGAATCAGTATTTATCCTCCTCTCCTGATATGTATTCAAAAAAAAAAACACGACTATTTATAATATATAATTTTAATTGAAAAACATTTCATAATAAAAAAAAAGCTTATTTGAAAATAATATTTTTATAAGGACTTAGTCGTCCCCTCCCCAAATCAAACTAAAAAAGAGGGTTATTAAACCGCAATTTTAACATTATTTTATGTGCTTAGAAGAATAGAAATGAAATTCATGCTACTATTAA
Source organism: Sicyos edulis (assembly GCA_036507275.1). Lineage (NCBI taxonomy): Eukaryota > Viridiplantae > Streptophyta > Magnoliopsida > Cucurbitales > Cucurbitaceae > Sicyos > Sicyos edulis. The sequence goes on along the minus strand of CM071847.1, from coordinate 41,814,304 downwards.
TTCTTCTTTAAAAAAAAAATTTAAAAAGTGGCCAAAAAGAGTTGTATTTGGGTTACATCATAACCAATTGATTACGAGTTAGCGTCCTAAATATGATTATTAAAAAAAATGAAAATTGTTGCTAAACAAGCTTTAGAACCAAGGGGCCCTAGGTCTTGTAAAAACTTTTGTTTGGTCACTTTTCATATCCACATTGGTATCATTTTCTTTTGAGAAAAGAATTGATAAGTGAAAGTTTTGGGTAGAAAAGACAAGCATGAACCAAGGAAGAGTCTCCATTATTGCCTTGTTGAATATAGAATTTTAGCATACACCATAGCCTACAAAATGTACCCACTCACTTACACATATAATCATCATATTTCACATCTAAAACACACATTGTAGAAAGAGAAATATCATATATCATATTATACAACATTGATTGATGTGATGCCTTCTTTATCTACTAGAAATATTAAAATATCATATATACCATGGAGGGGACAATAATATTGGTGTATGTACGGACATGTACAATATATTTTAAGGAAACTAAATAATAATAAAAAGAGAGAGAGGAATTTATTATTAATTTGTTAGAATCAAAGTGATGCAAATTGAGAAATGGAAGAATTAGGCTTAGATTCTATTGATTCATTATCACTACGATAGTTAATCAACTAAAAGCAATGTTTATTGACAGTTAATCATGATTATAACATATCTATAATCTTCTTCTTCTATTTTATTAATCTTCATTTGACAGTGACTCAAAGTTACTAACTCTCTAAGCTCCCAAAAAAGGTTAGAATCCATGACAGTGAGATCTTGATTTATATTATACACACTCGATTATTAATGGATGTATGAAGATATATAAGTATGTGTTACAAATTTATATAACACATTTGGGTAGTATTTAGTAACAAATTTGTATAACACTTAAAATTATAGGTTGGTATTCACCAGAATTTGACATAATAACTATAATGAAGCATGAATTTACATTTGTTTTTAGGTAAACTAACTGCAAGAAGGTTTATAATTTAAATGTAAAATTATTATATAATGTTACATCAATTTTCTATACTATATAGTATTTTATTAATTACATATAAATAAACACCATACCCAACCCTAATTATTCTATATGGCTGTCACTTGATATTAATGAATTAATGTTATACATTTATACATTCTTCTTCTTTAAAAAAAAAAATAATAATCATACATATATAAATTCAACCAGTCAATAATCCAATATAATCAATAATGTATATCTTTGAAAGCTTTGGCAAATCAAATTAATTAGATTGCTACTGTTTTATTATGGACTTTTTCTTGAAAACCCATGTCGTTTAATTTCATTTTAAAGATTAGATTAGGAGTATTTGATAGGTTTTAATTTATTTAATTAGGAGTTAGTAGGTCTTACTTTATTAAAGGTGATTAGATGGCTGAGAAATGGATAAGCTAATTAAATCTTAGGGATGAAATTCTACTCCTTAAGGTCAAAGAACACCTACCACTTTCAATTAAAAAAAAAACTGTGCATAAAAAAGGGAATTAATAGTGTCAAATAGAAATAAATTAACTTTTATTGTTTGTGTAAAACAAACATAAGAACTTACATTTATAGACTAATTATAAAAAATTGAGATTAATGCTCATTGGCTTAGTGGTCAAATAATGTCATGTTAATATGAAAAATTATGGATAAATTATGATGTCAAAGAGTCGATTATTATGCTTTCAAAAAAAGAAAAGAGTTGATTATTATTAGAATTTTAAAATTAAATCGATAACCATGATGTTGAATTGAATTAATAATCAAACTGCTAAATCATTTGTGTGAAATTAGAGGTAGCTATAAATCTCTACTTATTCAATTATTATTTTTCTAGGGGATAAACGTAGATTATGTAAACGCTGGATTACATGATAATTGCAATTAGTGAAATAAAATTATAATATCAATAGGTTAATTGAAACCTATTAATTAACCTTTCCGCGTGTATGATTCATGAAAATTTGAATTACAATATAGTAATTTTGTGTAGAAATACTTTAAAATAAAATTTTGAATCGCGAATAGAGTCATAGTTCAACCACATCAATGCACACTCATAAAATCAAAAGATTATGGCTTTAAATCCTCTCGGTCTCAACTTTTGAAATCTCAAAAGAAAAAAAAAATTAGAACTTTGAATTTAGATGATAGCTATCGTAGGGTTTTGCATTAGGGTAATAAAACCAATAATATATTTTTAGATTCTTAGAAAAGCAAATTCTCTAAATAAATGGGAAATTTGAAACCTACTTTTAAATCACACAATCTTCATATAGATTTTCTTATGTACAAACTTGGCAGATCCCAATGTTACAATATGTGTTATTTGCCTCAATTTCTGATTTCTCTTTTGCAATTAAAGCCAAGTTCTTTTACTTTCACTATCTTTTTTTTTAATTTTTCAACCCATCAAACAAAGAAAAGTTTATATATATAAAAACCTGAGCAGTTCTTTACCAACTTTAAAACAGTGGAAATAAAATTCAAAATTATAATTTAATTAAATACAAACTTCTCTTTTTCTCTGTGTTAGATTTTCTTTTTCCTCCTAAGTAATAAAAGTGGGTGTTGTGGTGGTTGGTCCAGAGTTTCTCTACAATTAAATTTTGCATTTTATCTACAATCTCAAGCATTTCCGAAAACCACAAAAAATAATAACAAAAATAATAAATAAAGAAATAAAATTTGATATTACGTAAAAGACAAGAAGATATTAAAAATGAAAATGAAAGCAAGAGGGCCCTCAAAGTTTTTGTTTTTATTTTTTCCAAAACCCTAATTTTTCTTTATCTTCACCATCATCTTCTTTTTCTTTTTTTAATTTAACTTTTTAAAAATAAATTTATCAAAGATGGAGAAAGGAGACATTTGAACAATAATGAACTGAACCGAAAGAGTCGGTGGCCTAATAGTTTTATTGCTTGGTGAAAATCTAATTCAATATCAGAGTCACATATTCGATCTTTTACATCAATATTTGACTCTCAATTATTTGAGAGTCAAATAAATATCTATCTCAAAATATGTATTATTTTGAGATGTCTATTTTTTCGGATGTGAGATCTTAACCCAATTGAATTATTATTTTTATTGAACGAAGTTTCTTCGGTTTTCTAAGATGTTATTCAAATATATTTTATATTTGCCCAAAAAAATATGTTCTATTAATTGAAACAATTATTTTAAAAAAATACTTTTCTTTTGCTCTTTTTCATATTCACCTTAGGGCTTGACTGCATCAATTGATAAGAAAAGGCAGAGTCAAATCACAAGTTTCTCTTCTTGTTCTGATGTGTGTTTTTGCAGGTACTTCCCTCAAAAAGAAGAACACACACTTAAAAAAACAATTTAATTTTTTGGTTGCCCCCTTCAAACTTGATTTTATAATATAAAATATAAAATATTCTTTAAATAATTAAGATACTTAAAAAAGAAGAAGGAGAAAATTGATATATATGTATTGATAATGAAGTGAATAAAGATAGGCATCTTTTTCTTTCAGCCTTTTTTTATTATTCCATTTCTTTTTCTTCTCTTCGGTGTAGGGGTGAAAAGAAAATTCAAAAACCGAATGAAACGAACCGAACCGAACCGATCCATTGGATCGGTTCAGTTTTTTAGAAATGTACTGGATCTATCAGTTTAAAAGTACAGATAACCGAATTTTTATTGGTTCGATTCGGTTTTATAAGAAAAAACCAATTAAAACCCGAACTGAATCGACTATATAAACAACAACTTAAAAACCCTAAAAATCCTTTATTCATTTCGCCGTTCTGTCGCCCAAAAAACCCTATTCGACTTTCCCATTTTCTTCTCGCCTCTCATCTCTTCTCTCTCCTTCTCTTTGCTGGCTAAATCTCCTTCTCTGGCGATGGTAGCAAGCAACAACCTCTCTTCTTGTTTCATCTTCTCCATCACACTCATTTTTTTATATGTTTCAACCTCTCTTCTTTTTCTGATTTTATAACAATTTGATCTAAATGCCTCCATTATTTTTTCGTGGAGAGCACCATCGAACAATAAAACCGTGTGCAATGATGAAGCAAGTTCGATTTCTTTGAGGTTTTCAAGCTTTTGCTGGATATTGATATTTTTTTTGCCAAGTATTAGAGTGGAAACAATGGATTTTGATCATTACTCTTCAGTTGAAGAAACCTCTACTCTTCATCTTCTTAGTTCGTTTTTCTTCTTGCCTTTTCAACCGCTACAAATTTGAAGGTTTGCTTTCTCCCCTTTCTATTTTTTCATTTAATTTTATAATACATATAATTTTCCCCAAATTTAATTTTGATAGTGTCCAGTTTAGTTTTTGTTTTTGCAATAGCTTCAATTTCTTCATTTTTTTCTTCTTCTTAACTATGGCAACATTTTCTTACTTTTGTTAGGATACTAGAGATTACATATTTACGGCAAAGTGTTTAAAAAAAGAACCAAACATATTCACCATGAAATTGTTTTTTCTTCAATTCATTTTTATTTTTAAATTTCATTTTTTTATTCTCTGATTTATCTAATTCTTAAACATTGAACTAAAAGATCCTAAACATTCAACTAAAAAAGCATGCAACATTGAGTAAAAAAATTGAAAAAAAATTAAATTCCCAAAACCGAAAACTGATCCAAAACCAAACCGAACCAATTCAAAACCGATCCAATGGTTTATACTTTGGACATTGGATCAGATCCATTTTTGAAAAACCAAAGATATTGGATCGATTGTCGGTTTGGCACAAAACCGAACTGAAATCACCCCTACTTCGGTGTTTGTTTTTTATTAGTTGCATAAGAAAATTTTGCCTGACTATATATATAATTTAAAAGTTAATGTTCATGGATATTCTCATGCCTATTACAAAAATGATTTTTTAATAATGATTTTTTTATATTCAACAATTTTTACGTAGATAATTTAACATTTATACCTAAACAAGAACTTTTTGACATATTGAATGGGTCAGTGGCACAGTCGTTTCATTGTATGTTCCCCTCCCCCAATATATACTCAAAAAAAAACTTTTTGACACAATAATTATTAATTTTTCTATTCGAATAATCATTTTCTAACACAATTATTTCTTACTCTTCTATTTAAACAAATATTTTTTCAACTCATTTTAACTACACATAATTATAACTATTCTATCCAAACACATAAACTTGTAAGATTCAAATTTATGATTTCTTCCTTGAAAATTCATGTCAATTACCATTAAATTAAGTTTAGTTTAACTCGATAAAATTATTCGTTTAATATTAATAATCAAATAATTGTTGCTTTTACATTTTTTTTCTTTCTAAAGAGTATCCCATAAAATAGAGCATTTTAATTTAAAGCTCGCATATATAGGTCTCACCCTCACTCTCAACAAGTCACTCTTTTTCTCTTTCTTTCTCTTTTCATATTTTAATTTTATTTTTAATATATTTATACATCTATCTCTATCTCTCTCTTTCCATTCTCCTCTGAAAAAGAGTTTTTTTCTCTTCTGGGTTTTTGAAGAAAAAAAAAAGATGCCTTTCCTTTGCTATTTTGCAGATTGATCCATGAACCACACGTGCTTTCTCAGATTTCCCATCATACTTTCAGGTATTTTAACTATAATAAATTCTCTCTCTTTCTCATTTACATATATATATACAAGAAGAAACTTCTGTTTGCAGCTTTCTTTGTTCTTCAAACCCAAGAAAGAAAAAAATTAAAAAAAATGACATCTTTGGAGTTTTGAAGGGTACAAACACCAAAAGAGTGTCATAAAAAGCTCTTCTTTTTCTCTTTTTTTTAATGGGTTTTCAAGATTTTTGAAAACCATCTCTTTCATGCCTGATTTTGTATATTCCAGTAGTAAAAGTGAGAAAATTTGTTGAAGTTGTCATTTTTATTGATAAATGATTCTGCTTGAGGCTGAAAGTTTTGATCTTTTTCATTTGGGTCTATTTAGTTTTGGGGATTGGAGTTTAAAATCAATGGAGGATTGGATGTTTGGATGTGAAGCTTTAACTGATTAACGTACTCTCTTTTTCAGTGAAGTAAATTCCCAACAGAAAAAAGGATAACATAGTTTTCTCCGAGTACAATTCCCGGTCGGCGATGGCGACATACCTTCATGGCAATTCTGATCAGTTCCAATCTGCTGATGGCGGCCTTCAAACCCTCCTCTTAATGAATCCCACCTATGTTCAATTCTCTGACGCCCCGCCGCCCCCTCCGTCGCACCCGAATCTCGTTTTCTTCAACTCATCTTCGGGTGCTAACACCTTCCCTACACATCATTTGCCTCATGCGCCCTCTCACGCGCAACAATTCGTCGGTATCTCGACCGCGGAGCACGACCACACCTCATACTCCTTGAACTCCCACCACGACGTCTCCGCCTTGCACGGCTTTGTTCCGCGCGTTCACCATGATATTTGGAAGCCAATGGACCCATCCACGGCGGCGCGTGAGAATGCACGCGCTCACCAGGGGTTGTCTTTGAGTCTGTCATCACAGCATCCGCTGGGATTTGGGTGTAGAGATGCTCAATCGCAGCCACAACAGGCGGTTTCCGGCGAGGAAAATGTTCGGATCTCCGGTGGAGCGTCTTCCTCTGCTTCCGGTATCACCAACAATGGCGTCGCCGGAATTCAGGGCGTTTTGATCAGCTCCAAGTATTTCAAGGCTGCACAAGAAATTCTTGATGAAGTTGTTAATGTTACCCAAAATGGAATTAAGAACGAATCGTCTCCGAAAAAGGCCGCCGGAGATCAGAACAAGATGATCGGAGTTGCAGCCTCCGCCGCTGCAACTGCAGACGGTTCGGTCGAGGGAGACGGTGACGGTAAACGAGCCGCCGAGCTCACAACCGCCGAGAGACAAGAAATTCAGATGAAGAAAGCAAAGCTCATCAGTATGCTAGAAGAGGTACATGAAAATTAACCCCAAAAATTCCCCTCATCGGGAATCCTCTGTTTAATACTCTGTTCCCTTCATCGGAAATCCTCTGTTTTGTACTCTGTTTTTAAAGTTCTCAAATTTCTTGTTCTATGTTCTTGATTTCTGTTTTTGAATTGTTTTTCTTCTTCAATTCAAGGTGGAGCAGAGGTACAGACAGTACCGCCACCAGATGCAGATAGTGATATCGACATTCGAGCACGCGGCCGGGGCCGGATCGGCCAGAACCTACACCGCGCTCGCACTTCAGACGATTTCGAAGCAATTCCAGTGCTTAAAGGAGGCGATCGCGGGCCAGGTCAAAGCGGCGAACAAGAGTTTAGGAGAAGAAGAAAACATGGGAAGAAAAATGGAAGGTTCCCGGTTGAAGTTCGTCGATAACCATCTCCGGCAACAGCGAGCTCTGCAACAATTGGGGATGATCCAACACAATGCTTGGCGACCACAAAGAGGCTTGCCCGAGCGATCCGTTTCGATTCTTCGCGCTTGGCTTTTCGAACACTTTCTTCACCCGTGAGTACTCATTTTTCTCTTGAATTCTCAAAATTTCATTAGAAATCTCAAATGGGTCGTTTCAATTTGTTTCAGTTACCCAAAAGATTCAGATAAACACATGCTCGCTAACCAAACAGGGCTCACCAGAAGCCAGGTCAGCTCTAAATTTAAATCAAATCAAAACCCATAACTCAAATTGCATAGAAGGTGATTTGATGTTGAATTGTATAGTCATTCTTTTGATTAATTATAAATTAAGAATTATTTTAAGTAGTTAAAATTTTGTGTTTTAGTAATAAATTAATAATAACTCATTTGGATAATTGTTAAATTATGAACAATAAATAGTTTAGACGTGGTTAAAAATTAGTAATTATTTTGGAAGGTTTAAAATTAGTGATTAAAAATAATCATTCAAAATAGATAATTAAATATGAGTTGTTATAAATTAATATTTATTTTCATGTAATTGTTTGAATAAAAATTGTAATAACTCATTTGTGTAGTACCTCGTTAAGGGTGTGTTTGGGTCCCGTTTATAAACGGTCGGGTTGGTTGTTGGATTATAAACCAACCGATGTTTATCCCACCGTTTATAATAAACCGTGGTTACCTAAACTTACGTGTCCATTTATCTAAACCTACGTACTCATTTATCTAAATCTTACTTATATTATTTTTCTTGCATAACCCGCCCTCAAACACCGTTTATCATAACTCCTTTATAATAACTTGTCCCTCAAACACAGTTTATAATAATTCATTGTTTATCATAACCTTCCGTCTATTATAACAAAACCGGTGCTCCAAACACACCCTAAGATCAAACAAACACCCGATATACTTTTAAAAAATAAACATCCAATATAATTCATATTTTAATCATGAAATTGGAATCAATTTAGGTTAAACATTTTTTTTATATTTGTGACTGTTCGGTCTACTTCTTCTAACTGTAAACATTTGGATAGGAAAAGAAACTAATTTGGGTTCAACTTGGAATGCAGGTTTCGAATTGGTTCATAAATGCGAGAGTTCGACTGTGGAAACCAATGGTGGAAGAGATGTACATAGAGGAAATCAAGGAACAAGAACAGAACACCGGCGGTGGCGGTGGAGTTGGCGGATCGGCACCGGCGACGGCGGCGGTAAAAAACACAGAAGATTCAAGTTCAAAATCCATAGAAACAAAAAGCCCCAAATCAAAACAAGAAACCTCCCAAAACCAAAACATTCACCCATCAATCCCATCAAAATTTACCCTCATCGGAGCCTCATCGGAGCTCGACGGAATCACTCAACGAAGCCCCAAAAAACAGAGAGGCCCAGAAATGAAACCCAGAGAAGAAGAACAAAACCAAAATCAAAATCAAATTTCAATGAAATTCGACGAAAACAGAGATGGGTATTCATTTTTAGGGCAACCCCATTTCAACATGGCCGGATTCGGGCAATACCCAATCGGCGAAATGGGAAGATTCGACGCCGATCAGTTCGCTCCAAGGTACGCCGGAAACAATGGCGTTTCTCTGACACTAGGGCTTCCCCACTGCGAAAATCAGCACCAAAGCTTTCTCCAAAATCAGAGCATCCATTTAGGAAGAAGAACAGATATCGGAAAACCCAATGATTTCTCCGCCATTAACGCCTCAACAGCTTCTTTTGAAACAATCAATATTCAGAATGGAAAAAGGTTTGCAGCTCAGTTACTGCCAGATTTTGTGGCCTAAGAAAAACCCTAAATTTCAAACACTGATTTGGGGAAGATTATTGGTGTTACTGTAAAGAAATACACCAAAAAAAAAAAGTAGAAAAAAAATTACTAAATAAGTTTTTTTTTTTTTTTAATATACTTTGCTTAGAATTATAAATCTCAGTCATTTGGGTTAATTAGACTTTAGGATATATGAAAGTATATATATTTTTGGGGGATTGTATATTGTTCTTTTTGTAAGTTTTTCCATTTTATAAATGGGTTTAGATGGACTGCGTTGTTATTATTATTATACCCCATTATATTATATAATATATGAATATTAATTTCAAATATATGTGTATATGGATTGAAATAGGTGCCGTTTGGTTGCTGAGAAAATATTTATTTATGTGATGTTGATTTTCCTTTTTTATTTGTCTTTATGTGTGTTTGATTTATGAACTTATTTCTGTTTGGCAATGGCATCAATGAATCAATCATAAACTAAAAAATCTCAGTCAGATTTAGACCTAACAATTTAATTTATGGATTGGTTTTTTGTCTGTTGAAGTAATGAGAATTAATGGCACCGTAGTGAATTTGATTTGATCTGACATTTTACATTTCCTGTTGTTGTTTGTACGAAATTAACTGTGTGAACTGAATGAAGTTTATTTTGGTTAAATATTAATATTTTTCCGAAAATTGCAGTAACTAAACTACGTTCAAAAGAAAAAAAAGTAGACTACATTCAAAAATGTATTAGTAAATATAAGTGCTTTTTTTGCAAAATTAATTTTTTATTAAAATTCGTAATTATTAAATTTTTTTAATACCATTTTGTCATTTATCACATTTAATATTAAATTTTCGAATTAAGATACTCATTTAAAACATACTTTCCATCCTTTTAAAAATATTATATTTAATTGTCAACTCTTTTAATGCAAAAGATTTTAATTTTTTTTCTCATTTATCTCTCATATTTCTTTCTTTCCCTTTTCCGTTTCACTTTTCTTCCTCCATTTTTGTTTCTTCAGTTTCATTCATTCTCTCTTTTCGCATTCCGGCCACCACGTAAAACGTAAATTTTCGTCAACCACAAAGTTTCGATGGACGGTATAATCATATGAGTCCAATCATCTTCTGTCAATAATCTTCGTTTTTCACAGTATTTTAATCACATTGTTTTTCCTTATCCATCACCATCAGCAGGTTAATGTTCATTTTCAGTATAATCGTGATCTGATATGTCTCGGATTGTTCACTATGGTATGTTTTATTCCTATTTACGTCATTTTTGTACATTAATTCATTTATATTTCAATTTTTAGAATGTCAAAAATCATGTTTAGAAATGCAATAAAATCATATGTAGAACAGTAGTATCTTCGTACTTTCTAATCTATATTGTGGTATAATTGACTGTATACACATCAACAAAACTGTATAATTGAGTATATATCATATGTTCACACGTCCTCGATTTCTATATAGCCGAAAAAATTGTATAATTGAGTATATACCGTATGTTCATACTATACTTTTAGGTTAGTTATAGTATACATCTTTTCCTTATAATAGATTCATCAATCATTCCATTTGAAATTGCGCACATTGTTCTTTACAATGTCAATATTATTGTTTAGAAATGTATTAAAATCATATGTAGAACATTATTATCTACGTTCTAAAATGTCCAAGTCTTGGTATACTTGAGTACTATCTACTATAGTTTTCCATTTACCGCTATATTACTATATAAACTATACAAAACTATATATGTTTCATTATTTTATTCTATATATTGTATAACTTACACGGTACATTTATGATTTATTATTCATTATATTCATGTCTAATACATTTTTCGTACTCATATTACTACTATTCATTCCATTTCCATTCTGCAATACATGTATTTTTTATACATGTATATTACACGACTTATAATATAGAACAATATTGTTTGGACATTTTTGTAATACTATAAAACTTTTCCTTATAGGTTTAACAAACATCCTAATCTGTACTGCACATAATGGTCAGTAGAATGAAAATGAGATGTATCATAATCATGAAGTAGCTGAAGAGCGTCGTATAAATATTGCAGAATGCATTCGCTCAATATGATTTTACATTACAATTTTTTTTTTATGTCAAACGCTTTCAGTTGCAATTTTGTAACCATGAGTTCTTTTTTATCTACTATTGATCTCATTTTGATTAGTAATTTTGTGTAAAGTTGTTCCAACCTTACGAGTCTCTATCAATTCACAAATATTATATATGTTATTTTACAATGTTTTACTATACGGTATTGTACATTCGAATTACATGTTCGTTGTCGCAAACATATTAATTCACACTACAAGTATCTATATCAGCAAATTAAACACTTTAAAAAAACACAAAGTTTTAAAATAAAGTATGATACATGATATGTTATGGTTGTACCGTATATACCAAGAAATTTCAATACTGTGTGGTTATCAAACGTATTTTGATTTCAATCAACGAAATTATGCGTTCAACAGCTCATACAGTTTATTTATAAATAAAACTACCATAATCAAATAACATATAAATTACTGACTATGTTTTATGTAAATCACAATAGTACCTCTAACAATGTATTGCTGTCACTTTTTTAAAATTTTCCTTCTCAAACGAAAAACCAATAATTTGATCGTTCGAAATTTATAAGAAATTAAAAAAAAGGACATGAAACATCTCTAATAAATGTGATTTTAGAGGATATGATTTTCCACAATTAATGTCTCTAAATTTGCTCTTCGTGGTTTGAAATGTGGGATGATTTTCCCTTTTTGAAAATTTCTATCCAAAATTAAGAATCCACTAATATGACGGTATGATTGTAGCTCGTTATTTTTTTTATTTTATAATGTATTAAAACAAAATCTACTTTTGTTAATATTTTTGTAGATACCTATATTTGCAAATATTTTTCAAATATAGTCTATTTATGAAACAAAAAAAACCCATATTTTTTTAGTACAATTAAAAAAAAAATTCTAAGAATGACAATAGCTCTGTTGGAAATTCCCTCCCCTAATTATTGTAGAATAAAAGAAAATTAAAAAATAAAACATAAGAAAAACTACAGCTTTCTCAGTCTTTTTAGATTTTTTTTTTTTTTTTTTGAGGAACTCAGTCTTTTTAGTTAGTTCACCATTGTGATAAGTCTTTTTTCTTAAAATAAATGTGTTAAGTTAATTATGGACATGCATTCTGTCAAAAATAATTTATCCTAAGATGAGTTTTAAATTTTAAGATTCTGTAAACCTACGAATTGGCCAAATTTTGAGCCGTTGAACTGTACTCGAATTAAAAATAATATTATATAGAAATATATATGTAAAATTAATTAATAAAATAGATTCATAACATTATCTCAAAAAAAAAAAAAAAGACATAACATATTTATAAGAAACACTAAGGGTGTGTTTGGGCCCGTTTATGTAAACGGCCGAGTTGGTTATAATAACTCAACCGGTGTTTGTCCCACCGTTTATTATAAACGGTAATTACCTAAACCTGCGTGCCAGTTTATCTAAACATACGTGCCCATTTATCTACACCTTACATATATTACTTTTTGTTAGATAACCAGCCTCCAAACACTATTTATCATAATCCATGTTATAATAATTTGCCCCTCAAACACCATTTATAATAAACTACCGTTTATCATAACCTTCCGTCTATAATAACCAAACCGGTGCCCCAAACGCACCCTAAGGGGTTGTTTGTTTAGAGAGGTTATGGGGGTGGTTTTAAAAAAGCGATTGTTCCGGTCCATTTTTTTTGTCTTAAATTTTATTTTTTTTGAGCTTTTTATGGAGCGGATGTAGTTTCTCCACTTTGCCGCATGGCGCAAATTTAATGCGCCATGTAGCAAGTCATTTATTTTATTTGTAATTGTAATTAATTTTTCTATTTTTTAATTCAGCTGTTTTAAATTTCAGTTTTTTTTTTTCAAATTTCATTTCTTTTTCAAATTGGTTTATTATTATTATTATTATTTCATTTCATTTTTTTAAAAAAATATTTTTATAATGTAATTTATTTATTTTTTTTATTAATCACCTAATATTAATTTTTTTTTTTGTAATTTTAAATTATCAATATTTTCATATTCATTTTTTATTTTTAGTTTAGAATTTGTGTCTACCTAATATCTTTAACTTTTAATAAATTAATTAAAAAATATTCTGTACACATAATATCGTATTATAAAAATATATTTCATCGTTTTAAACTAACGTAGTTTCTTAATTCAATCAATTAAAAAGTATTCTTATTTGTATAATATCGTATTATCATAATACAAAATATATTTTATGTTTTTTATCTACTTAATATTATTAATTTTATATATATTATTTTTAAAATTAGAGATAATTTCACCATTTATTTTATTTTCTTTTAATTTTTTTTATTTATCTATTTTCATCTACTTAATATCATTAATTCCCTGATTAATTAAAAATTATTTTTATTCGTATAATAAAATAAATTAATATTCGTTTCATAACCATCATGATATCAAACCTATAACCGTTGAACTGTATTACGACCAAATAATTTCCCATTTAAAAAGGGAAAAATGTTCGTAACATCTTGAGATGGATGTTCATACTATATTGATATCAAAGCCTAGGCATCATCTAATTCAAGAATTCAACTCGACTCAATATGATTGATCGATCCAAAAACTATCCTAACTTAATTCAATTCGGACTATGTACCCACGACTAAAGAGCTAAACCGACTTTACATTAGGAAAATTTGAAATTGTGAATTTTGGAAAAAAAGAGAAAACAGAACCTTCTGGTTTTTTTTTTTTTTACCAAAAGAAGAAGAGAGGTGGTTGGACTGGACATGGCCGATTTGATTAACATGGGCCTAGTTTGACCGGACTCATGTAAAGGAGTTTGTCAGTTTTAGGCATTAATTGTAAACGTCTAGTATTTTAAAAGAGAATTTGTACTGTATAACAACTTTTTACCTCAATTTATAATTATAGCAATTTTTAAAAAATAATTGGTTTATAGTAAATTCTGTCTATTTTTTTAAAGAAATATGTATTAGCTTTTTGATCGAAGAATTTGATAGAATCTATTATTGTTTAGTGATAAAAATTTATCAATTTTATCAGTAATTGTTTCTATTAGCCCTTATCGATAGAATTTAATGGAAGTCTATCCATTTAATTTATTTATTAGTAATGAATTATATCAGCCTCTATTGATAAAATCTATCAATATGGAAGTTTATCAATTTACATGTTTTTGCTATATGTACAAATATTTTCATTATTATGTTATTCATCGAATATTTTAACCATTTTGTAATATACATGTAAAAACCCCTTTTTAAAACTTATTAAAAATATGTCTAACTTTATTGCTATTAACATTTCAATAAAATTTCAAAACTATCTTGGGAATACAAATCCTTTGTAAATGTAACACAAAACTAATATGGTGTGTGATATTAAACAAAATGTAATGAAAATATTTTTTTAATTAATTAATTGGAAGAATGACATATTTATACATAACAACTTAATTAAATTGATAGAAATGGCATATTCTTACGTAACAACTTCATACACGATTCTTTTAGTGTAGTGTTAATTGGGTCCCTATATTTTTAAATCATAAAATTTTATTCTTGACATTTTAATAATGTTCCGTGTGTTTTTTGAGTTTAGGTTTATAAGTATTTTCTTTTATAATTTATTTTACATAAATATAAAAATAATCATTTGATAGATATATTAAAATTTAAAATTATTCTAGTTTTTATGATAGTCAACACAGCTACAACTAATAACGGATGAATTTTATAAAATTGAGTATTATTAAAATTTCATGTACTAAATAGAAACTATGTCCTAAATTTGAAGCCTATAAATGTTTTTTTTTTCCTTTTATTTTTGGATGAAGAACATTGTAAACACGAGATTTCGAAAGATATAATAGGATCGAGACACGTGTAAATAAAGAATTTGTATTTGTATATTGATTTGAATATGTGCGAGTGTGGAGTACAATCTCTATTTGTTCCTCTGATTCTTTCCCTCTCATATAAAAGTATTTCGAGCGCTATAAAGCTTGTTCTCGAGGTGGAATTTTTCTTGAGGGCTTCACAGCTTGTTCTCAAGGTGTTGATGTTGGATCGATCTTTAACTTGTTGATCTCTGATCAGTCGTTGACTTGTTGATCTTCTATGATGATCGGTCTTTGACTTGTTGATATTTGATTGGTCATTGACTTGTTGATCTTTGATCAATCGTTAACTTGTTGATTGATCTTTTTTTATGATCGGTCTTTGATTTGCTGATCTTCTATGATGATCAGTCTGTGACTTGTTTATATTTGATCGGTCATTGACTTGTTGATCTTCTTGATGATCGGTCTTTGACTTGTTGATCTTTGATCAGTCGTTGACTCGTTGATCTTTTATGTTGATAGGTCTGTGACTTGTTGATCTTTGATCAATCGTTAACTTGTTGATTGATCTTTTTTTATGATCGGTCTTTGACTTGCTGATCTTCTATGATGATCAGTCTGTGACTTGTTTATATTTGATCGGTCGTTGACTTGTTGATCTTCTTGATGATCGGTCTTTGACTTGTTGATCTTTGATCAGTCGTTGACTTGTTGATCTTTTATGTTGATCAGTCTCTGACTTGCTGATTTGTTTGATTGATCCACTTGAAGAACACGATGCGTGTTCTTCGTGTTTGTGCGGCCTGTTTATGGAATCATTTGACGTTCAAAATGAAGTTGGACTTCAAGATGGCATTTGATCTTCAGAACAATGGAGAAACCTCAACTTTTGTGATGTTCCTCTCAATTTCTAAATTCATGGCCCTTCGAAGCACTTTTTGTCTTCGAAATTATATTTGATCCATGAAAATTTGGGGAGGATTCAACTTTAGAGAATCCTCTCTAGAATTTCAGATCTTTGGTCACATGTTTGATCTTTCGAACTTTTGAGAAACCTCAACTTTGGCGAAGTCTCTCTAGAGTTCTCAAATTTTTGGACCCCTCAAAATGAATGGAAACTCTTCTATTTATAGAGCTCAAATGCAAGTTGGGCCTGGGCCCTCATGGGCCTTTGGGCCTTTGGTCTTTTGGGTTTAAATTCCATGGTTTTGTTCACTAAACGAACTTGGTCTTGTTTTATTTTGATCCAAATTCAAAATAAACCAACTCTTGGCCCAATTTAATTTTGAGAAATATTGTCTCAAAATTTAATTTAAATTCGCCAATAAAATTGAGATAATGATGTGGCGGCTTTTAATTGGCCGAAATTTCTCCGTCAACAAATGCCCCTTTTCGAGGTTTATGCACAAACATGTGGATAAATCTCGAAAACTATAGTATCGAGTCGAAGCACGAGCTTGTCTATTCTTACTTCAAACTTCAATTATATGAAGCATCAATTTAACCGAAGTATATGAATTTAGGTCATAATTTCTATTGTTTTGACGTATTTTCTCTATGCCAATCAATCACATTTTGGAATTTGGTCAAAGGCATGAAAAGTTTGAAATTTAGTAGAATTTATGCTTCACCCAATTCCAAATTGACTTTTTGGCAATGTCAAAACTTTAACCCAATTTTGCATTTGAATGGGCAAAATTTAAACAACGCATATATTTGGATAAAATTTAAATTCTATAATTTTGATAGAATTAATTTTATCAAATATGAAATTGAACTAAGATTTGAGTTACACCCAATTATATTGAGCAAATTCTACTTAAATTGGAAGTAAAATTCGAAAAACAATTTTCAATCTAATTTCAGGGGATTGATATTGTGGATAGTTTCTTTGACTTGTAAACTCCGGGAAGAATTTGATAAAATGTTTGAAATTTAGTAGAATTATGCTCTACTTAATTTCAAATTGACTTTATGGCGACATCAAAATTTCAACCAAACTTTAGGCATGTACCATTGAATGGGTCAACTTTAGGCTCTCTTTGTACATGGATAAAATTTAAATTCTATAATGTGGATAGAATTAATTTCATCAAATTTTGAATTGGGCTACGATTTGAATTATACTCAACTCTTTATCAAATTTTACTTAATTTCGAAGTAAAATTTGAACATGAATCTTGATTCCAGCTTGAGGAAAGTGAAGTTGTATTCAATTCTTTTGGCTTGCACTTCAGGAAATTTGGTTGCCCCCAAAATTTAAACTGGTAAAAAGTTTCGCTTCAATTTGAAACTCTAGTTAATATAACTTGAAATTTGAGAAGTTGAACCAATGCTAAAATTTGTCTTGAATAAAAATGAAACTTTGACTTGGCTTAATATATAAAAATTTGGCCAGCTTCATATTTCTAGAATATGTTTGAGCTTAAAGTTTTACCTCAAAATTTGAAATTGAGGATGCACCTTGGAAATAATTAAAATCGATCTGGACCGAAACTTGAACTTGAATCCCTTTGAATGAGACATTTGGACTGAATTAATATTGGCTCAAGTCATGAACTTAAATTCATAAGGTATTGAACTTCGAATTCGCCCACTTATGTATTCAAATTTGATCTTGTATTCCTCCCTCCTTTAATTTGATTGGAACCCCTTTTTTATGTCCGTAATCGATTCTCAAAATAGTTTGGATTTTAAATGAAACTTGGCTTCAACGTTTTTTTAGTGCTTGCTTCAACCATTGAATCTTGAAATTATTAATATCAGCATATCATTCTTGAATTTAATCTTCCATTATTGATTTGAGCTTGAAACAACATTTTTTTTTTGCTTGAACTTGATTGTTGGACATTTTGAAATGAGCACTTCAACCTCTAATTTGAAATTACCCCAAATTGGAATACAATTTGGCAGCTCATGAAAGACTTCTAAATAATCGTGAACAATTTTTTAAAAAAATTGCACAAATCTCATCTTGGATAAACATGAAAACTTGGATTGGATTTGCATGGGCTATACGAATTTTATCATCTAACATACAATTTGAAATGTTTCTCTTGGTTTGAGATAAAATCAAGATGACGATAAAATCTACAAAAATTGACTTCAACTCAATTTTCTCTATTTCCTCGGCTCACATCCTTGGATAATTTAAATGCTCCATGAGCTTGGTGAGTAATTAGAATACAAAAATACAATATAAATTAAAATCTAATTAAGGTCTTAATTTAAATGTTTTTTTTTTTTTTTGCATTCTATCATCATTTACGAAAGTAGTTTTGGCGATTTTTTTTTGTATAATAATAAACCCCAAATCTAGAATTCAACGGATAAGATTGGTTTGGAATTTCAAACGAGAATTGAGTCCTATATTTTTGGAATTGTGAGAAACAACTTTTTAAATTTGAAATCATTGATCAGATCGGGATTTCAAATGATGTGAGATCCAATATTTACTGAATAACTCAAACGATCTATTATGATCCTTCATCTATAAATAGAGAATTGTGAACTTCACCTTCTCCATTATCAAGCTATCATTTTTCTTACTGTCTTTTGCCCATTGTTTTACTATTCTTCACATTTGAGAGTGCCTCTTCTTTTTGCTTGCTTTTCTTCGGGCCTTCAATTGTTTTTTTCTTTTTACTTTTCTTCTCTGCTGTGTTTAAATTGAAATTCCATTTGAGAACTTGGTATTGCCATCAATATGACTCTTGAATGCACAAAAAGAATACATGTTTCTCTCTCTTTTTTTCCTGCAATTCCAATGATATCCATTTAATACTTTTTCTTCCAAACTGATTTTGTTCCACACATTTGGGTAATATTGGCTCTTGAGCTTCTTGCCATCTCAATTTTAATGGAATCGTGGTTGCTGTGCCTTCTTTTTTTCTTTTTTTTTATGATGAAGCTTAAACCAAACGTGAGTCTTTTTCAATATATATATGTATATATGTATATATATAGACTTATTTTCTCCTCCAATTTGTATGAGCGAGATACTTTATTTTTCATGCTAAGAAAATTGATTTAAAATTCTATGAATTCTTGAATTGGTATTCCATGAGATCTTGAACTTGATTAATTTTACTTTCATTTTAACTTGAAATTTATAAGGATCTTGATGAAATTTCCAAATGGATTTCTACCTGCGCCAATCGAGCCCCATTGTCGTTTGATTCTTGTGTTGGTTTAAGCCATGAGTTTGACTTTTTGGCTCGGGGAATAATACACATAAAAGAATGTCCCATTTTACTTCAAGTCATTATTTGCAATCTTTTTTACTTCAATTCCACCATCTTTTTGGGAAAATATTATTTGGAAGTTTTTTCCATCCTCTTATGCATTTTTTTGTTTTTGCAACATATTTTTGTCCCAACCATTTTTTTAACGATATTTGGCCCTTTAGATGATGCTTGAAGTTGCGAATGTGTCCTGCTTTGATGCTATAAGGGTCCCTTGATTCCTATAAGATCCTTGAGATATAAGAGACCCTTAATGTCATACAAGACCTTTGATGCTATAAGGGACCCTTGAAATGATATAAGAGACTCAATGCTATACGAGACCCTTTTTTTCTTTCAGTGATGTCTCTACGACGTGTCGGCAGCGGTGCTCGCTATGTTCATTTAAGCGATGTCACTATGGTGTATCGGCAGCAATGTTCGCCATGTCCCTTTAAGTGATGTCACTGCGGTGCGGTGTTCATCGACCCATATAAGAGATGCTCGAGGTTGAGAAGTTGTAATATCACTTCTCTTTTCACAGAGTTAGTATAAATGACCCTAAAGGATGAGAGGCTCTATAAAGGACCTTGTCGCAGGGATTGGCGCTATAGGTGACCCTGTCGGATTGGCACTATAGGTGACCCTCTCGGATTGGCGCTATAGATGACCCTCTCGGATTGGCGATATAGATGACCCTGCCGGATTGGCGCTATAGATGACCCTGCCAGATTGGCGCTATAGATGACCCTATTGGTTTGACTCTATAGATGACCCTATTCGATTGACGCTATAGATGACCTTGTCGGATCATTATCCGTGGCATGCGTTAGAACGTGAAGATGAAGCCATCCAAGCCATCCGTCAGAATGTGAAGAAGAAACCATCCGTGCCATCCGTCAGAACTTGAAAACGAAGCCATCTGTGCCATCCGTCAGAATTTGAAGATGAAGCCATCTGTGTCATCCGTCAGAACATGAAGACGCAACCATCCGTGCTTTCCGTCAAAACTTGAAGACGAAGCCCATCCGTCAGAACTTGAAGATGAAGCCATCCGTGCAATCCGTCAGAACTTGAAGACGAAGCCATCCGTGCCATCCGTCAGAACTTGAATACAAAGCCATCCGTGTCATACGTCAAAACTTGAATACAAGGCCATCCGTGTCATCCGTCAAAACTTGAAGACGAAGCCATACGTGCCTTTCGTCAGAATAAGAAGACGAAGCCATCCATGCTGTAACGGCCCGGAAATTTCATCCCGGTCTTCCCGGGAGGCCCAGGGGCATTTTGGTAATTTTGGGTCTGGCCGACCGGGCCGGTTTTGAAATTGTTAATTACCGGAATAATTATGAGTCGATTTGAATGGGATCGAGAATTTTGGTGAAGACATTTGGGCTTGGGGAAAGGTTAATATAAATAGGGAATTAAATAGCGCGTCGAGTGAGATTCGAGCCAAGGACGTGTCGCGTGCTAGGCGGAGGGCGCTGCCAGCCGAGCCACCGGGCGCGTTTGTTAATCTAAATGCGCGATCTGGTATATAAGCCCGTTTGTGCTGAGTTTTGATTTAAAAGCCAAAAATCGCCCAAACCTTCTTCTTCTTCTTCTCCCTTCGCGATCCCTTCTCCATTCCTCTTCGGCCGACTGCGCTCTCTCCCTCGTCGACCAGCGATTCGCCGGAGCTCCCTCGCCGTTCGTCCCTCCGGTAAGCTCTCTTTCTCTTTTCTTCTTCTTCTTCTTCTTTTTCTCCTCTAATTCTGCCTCCCCTATTTTCGTTTTCGCCATTGATGGCCGAGAGAGTGAAGGGAATCGTGTGGGTTTTGTGCAGCAAGTAAAGAGGAGCTGATCCAGCTGAAATCGCCTGCCAATTCGTCGCCGAGCTCGCCAGTCCGTGTTCGCCTCGCTCACGCAGGCAGGCCGGCGTCGCCGTAGCCCACCCGCCGAGCCACGCCGCTCCTCGACCGTGCCGCGCCGCTGCCGCCCAGCTCCGCAACGCGCGCCCGAGAGCCGCTGCTGCCGCGCGTGCGCGCCGCGAGCGCCCCAACCGAGCCTCTCGTGTCGCGCCTCAGACGCCTGCCGCCGTGTCGCCGCGTGGCGTAGTCGGCGCCCAGTAGCGCCCACGCGCCCAGCCTCGCGCCTCAGTAGCGCCATTTTCACGCCCCGCTTCGCGCCCCACCAGCTCCGTTGCGCCCCTTTTCGTGCAATCGGCTTGTTCGTGCATTCGTCGCGCCTCGTGAGTTGCTCCCGAGCTGAGCCTCGTTTATTTTATTATATTTAGGTCTATTGTGTGATTTTTGTTGTGATTGATAGGTTCTCGATAGCTAGTTCGGGTTCGTTTGCCGCTTAGGATTTCGTGTCAAATCGTCCCCGACCAAGGTAAGGATTTCTTACCGGTGTTGTGTGGACCCTGCGATATTACATGTGATTGCTGATTGATTGCTTGTTTGTGTTTATTGACATGTATAGCTAGGTACTCAATTCTAAATTCCGGATTAGCATGTTGTTCCCGACATTCTCATGTTAATCCATGCTAGGTTGTTCCCTTCTAGCATGCTCGTATCCGCTCCCTTGCTTCATAGTATCATGCTAGGCTCGTTGTATTCTTATTGAGCACGTATTGGATTTTATGGAATTGTTTGTTGTTTGCTAGGGCAAAGTTTAGAATTGCGGTAGATAGCATCATCCGTGCCCGATGCATAAAGTACCTTGCATCCATGGCGGGGGACGTCGAGCAAGTCATTCCGCCCCCTGGACCGTGAGGATTAGCTAACCCAAGCGGTAGGCCCCGCAATCTTGGGTGAGGGTGGCGCTTGTTAATGCCCCAACGGTAGGGATGATGACTTGGCATTGCCTCGTCCGCGATCGGCACGCGTCCTCGGCGTGTTCGGCCGTAGCCCTTGATTGCCACCGCTAAGGCGGGGACGACTTCTGGTGTAAGCCTACCACGACCGTTCCTTGGCCCTGTGTGTGGTGGTTCGAGCTAACATAGTTTACGTGTCCGTGTCTCACACCCCTATGTCGCTGACACCGATCCAAAGATTTAGTTAAGCGTGGTGATCGGACATGGGCAAACTTGCCTCTGACCCGGCACCCCATGGTCTGCAGTAGCACGCGGTGCATGCTTACGCTCATTACTGGCGCCAACCGAGAGCTCCTCGGGATTGTGAGCGAGTGTACCTTTCTGGTCGACGATGAGACAGCCGAGGCCGGGACTTGTTTCTTGTATAGGCGACTTATGTATTGGATCGTGTGGTGATATTATTCCGACTAAGACCTTAAATTGGCATCCGAGGCCCAAGTGTGGGCTAAGCTATGTGCTCTATTCTCGTGTTTATATTCATAGCTTGCATACGCTCATCGAGATGACCATGTATATCGTATTGTACCCGGTTGGGGATTCTTACTGCCGAGTAATTCGTTACTCACCCTTACTGTGGTTTTTCCACAAGTAACCAAGTTAAGAGACAGGATGGTCAAGGAGGAGCCGTGATCATGGGGCTCAATCATCAAACTCGATTTTGTGTTATGACTCTTTATGTTTTATTTTCCCATGAATGCATGTAGATGGACACGAGCCCTAGGATGTTTTCTCAATATTTTGTGGATTCCAAAGCATTATTGTATCTAGACATGTTTTGAATGATTTTAAGAAATCTCTGATCGGAGTATACTTTGGAAATGTATTTATCTTGGAACAGTGCTTGGAAGCGAGGGCAGAGTTCCGAGGAAATTGTCTAGTTTTTAAAGGGGTTATTTTGAATGTTTTTGTTTTAATTGGAATCCAAAATCATGTCGGTTTAATATCCTTTACTTTGAATGCATGCATTGGGGTAAGGGCCCATTTAGTGCCCCATTCGGGTCGGTCCCTTACACATGCCATCCGTCAGAATTTGAAGATGAAGCCATTCATGCCATCCGTCAGAACTTGAAGACGAAGCCATCCGTGCCATCTGTTAGAACTTGAAGACGAGGCAACAACATCGAACTTGAAAATGGAGCAGCGACCACGTCAAAACTTGAAGACTCTTTAACAAACTCGCTAAACTTGAAGACGAAGCAGCGAAAACCTCAAACTTGAAGAGAGCAAATATGACCTAAAACTTGGAGAGAGAAATAATGACCTCGAGCTTGGAGAGAGCAATGATGACCTCGAACTTGGAGAGAGCAACGATAACCTAGAACTTGGAGAGAGCAACGATAACCTAGAACTTGGAGAGAGTAGCGATGACCTTAAACTTGGAGAGGGCAATGATGACCTCAAATTTGGAGAGAGCAATGGTGACCTCAAACTTAGAAAGAGCAACGATGACCTTGAACTTGGAGAGAGCAACAATGACCTCGAACTTAGAAAGAGCGCGGACAACCATCCGTGCCATCCGTCAGAATTTGAAGACGAGGCAACAACATTGAACTTGAAAATGGAGTAGCGACCATGTAAAAACTTGAAGACTCTTCAATGACCACGTTAAACTTGAAGACGAAGCAGCGAAAACCACAAACTTGAAGAGAGCAAAGATGACCTTAACTTGAAGAGAGTAATAATGATCTCGAACTTGATGAAAATGGAAACAACCTCAAATTTGGAGAGATTTGAGAGACAACAACGACGATCTCGAACTTGGAGAAATTGGCGATGATCTCAAACATGGAGAGATCGTCGGCAATCTCAAATTTGGAAAGAGCGGCGACGACCTCAAACTTTAAGAGAGAACACATGACCTCGATTTTCAAGAGGGCGACAACAACCTCAAACTCTAGGAGATCGGCGACAACTTCAAACTTGGAGAGAGCGGCGACGACCTCGGACTTGACGAAAATGGCAACAACCTCAAATTTGGAGAGATTGGAGAGACAACAACGACGATCTCGAACTTGAAGAGAGCAATCATAACCTCATATTTTGGAGAGGAATGAAACTGGATCGTTGAAGTCTTCGATGATGGTGATGCGATAACATGAAAAAAAATTCCTTTTTCTCTTGTTCAACGACTCCGTTTGGCTGGTTGGTGATAACAACATTGTTATATTTAACTCTTAAGGAATCTTCTGTCTTAACGCTAGCAAATGTTCTTTTCTTCATTCGGGATGGAACAATGCTATGAATATCTTCATCGCTTCTCATTTCTCTTAAGGACCTAACTTTTGAAGTTTCACTTGATCATTCATGAACATGTCGGTAAAAACACTGTTTGGTATGTCCTCTATTGTTTGTCATAGTCACACTCAAACATTCGAAAAGCTGAGGGTTTGGTTACAACTGTAGTTGGACTTGTGTTTTTCCTTCTTTTTGTTCTCTTGCTTGATCTTTGGGAGGAGGATGAACACGCCTTAGTGGAAGTCTGGGACATTTATTTTTCTTCCTCTCTTAGATGTAGAGATACTTTGTCCTTGGAAAGCTGAATGTCAAATAATTAAAGGCTTGATGCGATTGAAGACGGAAATCCTTTGCTTAATTTCTTTTGTATCATCAACTTTTTTTATGTTGATGCAATATGAACTTGAAAATTCTCCTTCCTTTTTTGTTATGGGAAGAAATCTCTTGGAAAGAAATCTATCATTGTTATTGCTCGATGCATTTAGGAAAGATTTTTTTGCTTTCTTCCAAATCGAGTTTAGGATTTCTTCCAGTTTCTCTGCATTTACTCTTTGGAAATTTCTTTCTCTTTGGCTCTCGAAATTGACGCGGTTCCCTCCGAACATAGGTAAGCTTTTGCCTCCTGCGGCGTGTTACAACGGTCCAACTTCCATTTTCATATTCAGTTGGCACTGTCATGGATCTCCCTAGAGCACAAACCTGTTGAAAGGTTTCTTCTTTAAGATTGCGATCTAAGGATTTCTTTTGAAATTGAACAACAACGGCTCCAAAGATCCAAATTGAATCAAGCATGGAGACTCAAGCGGTGTTCCACTCTTGGGTGGTTGTGCTTTGGGCTGAGCAACCACAGTGGCGTGATTTATCTGTGCTACTAGTTTCTCTAGATCCAGCTCGATTTTCTTTTCTCTGGCCAATTAAAATCAACTATTTGAGAACGAAGCATTTCTCTATGGGATGGCTGACGACGCTATGATACCTACGGTAGTTAGGATCATTTACTTTGCCTAACTCCTCGAGACTTTTACATTCGGGAAGTTGTATGAGTTTTGCTTCCAGCAGTTGCTCTAACATGTCACCAACATCGGAGTACGGAAATGGATAGACTTTTTCTTAACTTCCTGAAATGTTAGACGACGTCGTTGGTTTTTACAACTGGTCGTTTCTCGACTTTTGTTTCCTTCGCTTTTAAGGAAACTTTTAATGGAGTTGCACCAATGGTCATTGACTCCTTTGCCACATTGTTTTGTAACTTTTTCTGTGGGCTTGAAATCCTTCTTTTCCTTGCGTGTTTCTAAGATCAGAGAATCTTTGTTTCTCTTTGTATCAATGCTCAGCTCCATATTATGAGCTCGGGTGGCTAGCTCCTCCAAGGTGCGAGGCTTGATTCCCTTCAAGATGTATAGAAGTTCCTAATGCATGCCCTAGATACAGATGTCGATCGTGGAAGTTTCAATGTGGCGGTCTTTGCAGTCAAGACTAAAAGCTCTCCATTGGTTGATATAGTTGACGACAAGCTCAACCTTCCGCTGATTTGCATTTGTCAGTTCGATCATACTGACAGTTCGTCTTGTGCTGTAGAACCGATTAAGGAACTCTCTTTCTAGCTCTTCCCAGCTGTCTATTGTCTTAGGCTCCAAGTCAGTATACCAATCAAAAGCATTCCCTTTTAATGTACTGACAAACTGCCTAACGAGAAGGTCACCTCAGGTGTCAACAGTTTCACATGTTTCAATGAAATGAGCAACATGTTGCTTGGGGTTGTCTTTTCCATCAAGTTGTTGGAACTTAGGTGGCTGGTATCCTGCATGCATTCTCATGTTGTATATTCTCTTTGTGTATGGCTTGGAGTACAAAATAGAAGTTTGGACGGGTCCACCACCTTGAGCTCTAATTGTGTTTGCGATCATGTCATGCATTTGTTGAACGGACAAAAAAGCTATCAAAGTTGAGTGTTGTTGTGGTTGTCCTTCTAAGAGAACGTTCTTCCCTTTGTCATTAACTCGCTCATATGGGCTCTTACTTGATACAGCTGTCTCTCGATTCTGCATCTGATTTTTTTAGGTAAGTGATCTCTAAGTCTCTTTCCTCAATTGTTTTAATCATTTGTTCGAGCTTTCTTTCAAACTCTGCCATTCGATCATCGCTTCCTTCACCAGCCATCATAACAGACATCACATCAGGATTCGACGTCTCTTTAGGTTGAAAGACGGGAGGAGTGACTTGGTCAAACAATATGGGTTTTCTTTGATAGAAATTTCATTAGAAATTCTAATTACCTCACAATCATTTTCGCAATTCCTTTCGGTGTCAATTGTTGTTCATTGATCTCGATGGACTAGGAACGGTTGCGCGTGATAGGTCCAACATAGATTCTTGGAGTTGACACCTTTGAAATAGTGTTTCTTTTTGTGATTGAGCCTTCTGGAGCAACGGTCTTTGATGTGGGTTTTCGAAACATGGTTGCTTGATTTATGCGAGAGATTGAGATGAGAGGTAGAGAAGTCCCACTGGGCGTGCCAATTTGTAAACACAAGATTTCGAAAGATATAATAGAATCGAGACACGTGTAAATAAAGAATTTGTATTTTTATATTGATTTGAATATGTGCGAGTGTGGAGTACAATCTCTATTTGTTCCTCTGATTCTTTCCCTCTCATATAGAAGTATTTCGAACGCTATAAAGCTTGTTCTCGAGGTGGAATTTTTCTTGAGGGCTTCACAGCTTGTTCTCAAGGTGTTGATGTTGGATCGATCTTTAACTTGTTGATCTTTGATCAGTCGTTGACTTGTTGATCTTCTATGATGATCTGTCTTTGACTTGTTGATATTTTATCGGTCATTGACTTGTTGATCTTCTATGTTGATCGGTCTGTGACTTGTTGATCTTTGATCAATCGTTAACTTGTTGATTGATCTTTTTTTATGATCGGTCTTTGAATTGCTGATCATTTATGATGATCAGTCTGTGACTTGTTTATATTTGATCGGTCGTTGACTTGTTGATCTTCTTGATGATCGGTCTTTGACTTGTTGATCTTTGATCAGTCGTTGACTCGTTGATCTTTTATGTTGATCGGTCTGTGACTTGTTGATCTTTGATCAATCGTTAACTTGTTGATTGATCTTGTTTTATGATCGGTCTTTGACTTGCTGATCTTCTATGATGATCAGTCTGTGACTTGTTTATATTTGATCGGTGGTGCAATTTTTCTTGAGGGCTTCACAACGTTCTCAAGGTGTTGATGTTGGATCGATCTTTAACTTGTTGATCTTTGATCAGTCGTTGACTTGTTGATCTTCTATGATGATCGGTCTTTGACTTGTTGATTTTTGATCGGTCATTGACTTGTTGATCTTCTATGGTGATCGGTCTGTGACTTGTTGATCTTTGATCAATCGTTAACTTGTTGATTGATCTTTTTTTATGATCGGTCTTTGACTTGCTGATCTTCTATGATGATCAGTCTGTGACTTGTTTATATTTGATCGGTCGTTGACTTGTTGATCTTTTTGATGATCGGTCTTTGACTTGTTGATCTTTGATCAGTCATTGACTCGTTGATCTTTTATGTTGATTGGTATGTGACTTGTTGATCTTTGATCAATCGTTAACTTGTTTATTGATCTTTTTTTATGATCGGTCTTTGACTTGCTGATCTTCTATGATGATCAGTCTGTGACTTGTTTATATTTGATCGGTCGTTGACTTGTTGATCTTCTTGATGATCGGTCTTTGACTTGTTTATCATTGATCAGTCGTTGACTTGTTGATCTTTTATGTTGATCAGTCTCTGACTTGCTGATTTGTTTGATTGATCCACTTGAAGAACACGATGCGTGTTCTTCGTGTTTGTGCGGCCTGTTTATGGAATCATTTGACGTTCAAAATGAAGTTGGACTTCAAGATGGCATTTGATCTTCAGAACAATGGAGAAACCTCAACTTTTGTGATGTTCCTCTCAATTTCTAAATTCATGGCCCTTCGAAGCACTTTTTGACTTTGAAATTATATTTGATCCATGAAAATTTGGGGAGGATTCAACTTTAGAGAATCCTCTCTAGAATTTCAGATCTTTGGTCACATGTTTGATCTTTCGAACTTTTGAGAAACCTCAACTTTGGCGAAGTCTCTCTAAAGTTCTCAAATTTTTGGACCCCTCAAAATGAATGAAAACTCTTCTATTTATAGAGCTCAAATGCACGTTGGGCCTGGGCCATCATGGGCCTTTGGGCCTAACCTCTTGGGTTTGGTCTTTTGGGTTTAAATTCCATGGTTTTGTTCACTAAACAAACTTGGTCTTGTTTTATTTTGATCCAAATTCAAAATAAACCAACTCTTGGCCCAATTTAATTTTGAGAAATATTGTCTCAAAATTTAATTTAAATTCGCCAATATATTTGAGATAATGACGTGACGGCTTTTAACTGGCCGAAATTTCTCCGTCAACAAACATAACCTACAGGTTAAACACATTATCTTCTCACCTTGCTCAACTTTCACATGTACGAAAAAAAATCGGTGAATAAACCTTTTTTATGTGGGAAATAGTTTCAATTTAAATTCTTATGTTTTCTAAAATTAAACACGTTTATTGCTAACATTTCAATAATACTTTTTTTTGTTTACTTTTATATTTATTTTCTTTTAAAAATTAAATTCGCAAAAATTAAAAGAATTATTTTATTAATATATTAAAATTTATAATTAGTTTAGTCGTCACTTTAGTAGACATTATTTTATGTGATTAATGATCTAGTTGAATAATATTGAAATATGATATATCATTCAACTTTATCTTAGATAGCCAAGGAAAGTTCTACATCATTCACATATGTTCTAAAGATTGATGAAGAGAATTATAGAACATCATTCGTCTAAGAATGGTGAAAAGAATTCTAGAACACACTTTGTTCAAGATTGTTGAAGAAAGATCTAGATCATACATGACTTTATCCAAAGTGAAGTTGTGGCAAAATTGAGACCATGTGATTTGCTTGATTATCAAGGCAAGATGTGGCCAATTTATGACCATAAAATTTTACTTTCAGCCCAAGTTAACGAGACTATATAAATAGGTGATGTCCAAACATCTCCAAAATCACCCAAGACATCCCACATCTGAGTGGGGATGTGAGATAAAAATAGAGAATTTCTCTTTATAAGAGAGTTTGTCACTACTTTATAAGAGAGAAAGTTTGTGACTCCTATTTTTATAGTGAAGTTCTTCGCTACTAAAAAAACCCACCTTCAATGACACCTCTAAAAATATAATTTTATGAAAATAAAAAAACTAGAGTCATTAAAGCATAAAAGTGGACAAGGGATTTTCATTTTAAAATTTTGCAATTTGTTTAACACGCCTTTTCCCTTTTCTTTTGGCTTTAAAGAAAAACACCCATTTTTTTCACTTCATCAATCCGATTTTCTCTCATTCTTCCGCAAAATCCAATCCTCCAGCGCCATCTTCCACCCATACTTGCCATCGTCAACCATCATCATTACTAGGGTTCAACGCTCGCTTGATGTATTTCAATTTCCTTTTCATTTTTCCTTCTTTTTTAACAATTCATCTTTCGATTTAGCCCATTCTTCAACGAAATCGGAGCTGCACAACAAGTGAGTTTTAGTTTTTATGGGTTTCTGTTGTAGACAAAAGTGGGGAAAGTTCGGTGGTTTGATTTTTTAGGGTTCAACGCTCGCTACTTTTGCGCGAAAACTCTATCGCTGAAAATAATTTCGTAAAATTTGATTCAATAATTTTTTTGTTCATTTTTGTAGAATTACAATCTCTGTTATTACAATTGTTTTTTCAACCTCAACCATCGAAGATGCCAATTTTAGCTGTGAACTTTCAGGTTTGTGTGATTTTTCTTCCTCTTTTTTTTTGTTGTGTTCTTGATGTTAATTTGGCCAAGTTTTGTATGATTCTGTTACTGTTTGTGGTTCTGGATTTCTAATCAATTTTGAAATTTTTGTACCATGTTCTTCGTCAAAATAGAACTCGTCTGCTTTGTTACCGGAGATTTTACAAGGATATTAGGTTATAGTTGTAAATTTGTATTAATTGGTTCATTTTTCATAGATGGTTTGAGTTTTACACAATGGATCTTGGAGGTGGAAGGGTCGAGTTGCGACCGTTGATTGTAAACTAGCGGGGAGGTATTGTGATTCGGGATCGACGTCACAAATTAGAAGGGGATTTGTGAGCGATATCTAATTGATGGTACCTAGGGTTGTTGGAAAATGCATTCATTTTGATTTGCCTTTTTTCTGGTTGTTTAATCCAGATGTCTGTGAGGATTGATGTTTCAAATCTGCACCAAGAACATTGATCAAGAGTTCTTGTTAACTATTCAAATTTTAGTCTTGCTAATGGATTGTTGTTTGCTCTATTAGGAACCTAATTTGACCATGAAATTGTTCACTAGAAGTAAGTGGTGTTAGTTGTCATGCTATTGATGTTCTTGTTTCCCTTAGTACTTTGCAGCCATTTTGCATAAGAATTTTATCCAACTGCACGTGGTTGATCAAAATTGTTCAAAATCCTATGTTATCTAGAAAGGTTTAGATTGAACTTTCAATTTGTTAGTGGTCTTTGCAAATGTATTAAGATTATTTCTTTTCTATTTATTTCTACTTTCTTTTGTGTTTTCAGCCCTTACAACTTAGGAATTGAGCTTCTGGGTGGATCTTTGTTTCTTCTATTTCTTTCTTTGACGTTTTATACTCGATTTTCTAAGGATTTCCGAAAGTAAGTGCTTTAGAATCACTATTAAAAAAATTTGGCTACCATGAGCATTTTGCAAGAGAGAATGAAAATACAGTGTAAGTTTGCAAGAAGTACAATGAAACAACATAAAGAGCTTTAATAAATTCTTGTATGATAATATGAGCTTGAAGTTTTCTTATTTTAAGGGTAAATTGTAAGTTTGGTTCAGTGCCTTGCCTAGGGACGATCTGGGTTATGTTTGGAATTTTGAAGGTACAATTTGGCTCTTGATTTTATTGGATTATTCTTCTACTTCTGATATTTCTTTCTAATTACACGGCTATTTAAATCCAATTATGAGCATTTTTTGGAAGTTCTAAGAAAGTCTTAGAGACTGACATCTATGGAGAAAAGCAACTCAATCTTATTTGATGTCAATTGATCTTTTTTTTTTTATAAACGAAACAAAATGGATTCCATTGTGTTTTATTTTTTGATATTTTTATATTCTATGCTTTAGGTATGTAATGTAATATTTTTATATTCTCTACTTTATTTTTATATTTTATAAACTTAACTTCTATTGTTGCCATGTAATTTGCTTTAATTCAACTTTCTATTCACATTTTTTTTCTGT
The DNA here is from genome assembly GCA_036507275.1 of Sicyos edulis. Classification (NCBI taxonomy): domain Eukaryota; kingdom Viridiplantae; phylum Streptophyta; class Magnoliopsida; order Cucurbitales; family Cucurbitaceae; genus Sicyos; species Sicyos edulis. The sequence goes on along the minus strand of CM071847.1, from coordinate 41,782,483 downwards.
CAATTGAGTGAGGATTTTCCCTTTTTGATTTTTTTTTTCTTTTTTTTTTTTTGTGGATCACTAAACATTATGAACCTGCTTCAAATTTTCTGCTTTGTGTCTACATGGGTAAAGATTTTCTAAAATACTAAGTGTGGTTGTATCTTCACACAGTTTCCTCTATTTTCTGAGAAATTTATTGTACGTTAGTCTGTTATTTGTTCCTAGAAGGATGTTGAGGTTCAACAATTCTGCTTCTATGTTGCAATTTGAAGTACATTTTAAACTGCAAATTGTTACTTGCGTAGTAGTGGATTTAATTGCACTAGAATAAATGTGTATGTTTTAGAAACTAAGAAGTTTTTAGAAGGAAGAAGTCAATTTTTATTGTTTTGTCTCACTTAGTTTTCCTTTGTTCCTACAAAATGTAGAATATTTCGAGGTGGCTCAAATTTTCTACACATTGTATGACTCAAACTCTTACAAGGACTTGTAATTTGTAAGTGATTCTCTCATGTTTTATCTAGGTAACAAAGTAAAATACTATGACTTAACTTTTTATGTTCCCCAATTTACACTTCACAATTTGATAGTTCTATTGAGCCCAGGTGATCATAAATCAGATAAAAATTGAAATCTACAAGGTACGTTTTTTTGGGTTAGTTTTGTGGCTTTGAATTGAAAAAGATATTGTTTTGAATGTCATTTATTTATTTATTATAGTCTTGTGACTAGATGTCAATTGTAGAGCTTCCTTACATGTATCAAAGTTTCCTTAATCTTTTTTCTTGTAGGTAAAGAATCATCTAGTAAAAGGTCAACCATAAAACTAGCCAAGAAGTATCGTTCTTGCCAAAGCACCGGTTCTTGAAGTAAGTTTTGTTTTATAGTTCAACTTTTAGTTAGTGGTAACATTAAGTTGCAATATTTTTTGTCCACTACTAAAAAAACTACCTACCATGACACTCTTTATATTGCAAAATCCAAGGAGAAGAAATAAGAAGTGTCATAATAGATGGAAATTAGCATTTTTTAGTGAAAGGCAGTAGTGATCTATTTTCAGCCATTTATGATTAACTTTTAGTCATGAAACTCACATTTAATAGCGTATTGAGTTCTAGCTGTCAATGAAGCTTTTTTTTATCTATGTATTTATTTTATTTTTAAATGGAGATTAAGAAAAATCGAAGCATGTGTGTGTATTCCTCCTTCTCTTCTAAAGAAAAAGTCCTAACTTCTCTCACTCTCTCTTCTTGCGGATTTCAAAATTTTGGCTTGTCCGTGCAAACTCGACCTTTCACAGTTTATGGATGCTCAATCCTAGACCAAATTTGGCTTGTCCAAGTTGTGGGTAACGAATCGAGGTTCACAACACACAAGTGTTCTCACTAGAAACACATATTTGATGTCATTTTGACATGTAATCTTCTATTCCTTCCTTTTATTTTGTGCGTTTTGTCTTAATTTTAGGGAAAGTTATGCGACTCTTAATTGGCAGTGGCTCGATAGAGCTTCATTTCGACCTTGGTTTGGTGAATTGTTTGTTTTCTTGGAATTTCCTTGGCTTTAACCATTGGTTTGGAAACTCAATCTTTGCCTCCCCTTCCACCACTTGATTTTTCTTGGAATGCCCACAACATATTCGATCAAATGCATTGTTTCTTGATCTAGGATTGTTGTGTGGTACTAAACCTAGTGATTTCTTTTTAAATGTTTGGAGTTGAAATTAATTTCGATAGAGAATGATGAGCAGCTCCAACTCTAAAGACGATATAAAAGATTTGTGCAGCTGTTTAGGGATGGACGAGTGGTGCAAATTTAGAGGAGCAAAGCTCCAAGTTCCCAGGTAATGAAAGAAAATTGAGTTTCTACCAATCAAAATCTTTCTCTTCATTAACTTTTTCAATATCACATCTTACTTCTACACCATTCTTGAAACTAAGGAGTAGATTCTTGATTGTTTATTTATAGCTCTAATATCACTGTTGGATGTTTGCATCTGCTTTGCTAATGTTTTTCTTTTGTTATGTTCTATCTCACAGGCAGTAATTGGTATAACTTATGGGGAATATGTTCATTTTTTTGTGATTTTGATTGCAATGATAAAAAAAATGGATGCTATGGAGGAGGAATGGCCAATTGGAATCTACGCTGGGTTTGTGAGGAGCATAATAAGGAGATGAGCTTTGTTTTTTTTTTTTTGTGCTCTAGTTTTTGTTTCAATTAAGTTTCTTAACTTCTCGTTGTTGATTCTATTGTTTCGAGGACTTAGTTGTTGTTTTATTTTCTAGCAGATACTTTATTAGCTCATCTTTTGTGATGCAGATTTATGTGAAACTAACTGTTTTTTGTTATTCTTCTAGTGGGATATTTTCTTCTTAAATCATGTATATAGTTTTATTAAGAAGTATGAAAAAGTGGAGGGATATAGAAAGAGGGAAACTTGGTGTGCCCTCTTTTTCTCATCCTCATTTTTCTTTTAAAGCATAATCCTTCTTTCTCATCCTCATTTTTCCACCCTCATTTTGTTCTCCAAAGTCTCAAAATCGTTTACATGTTTCTCCAAAGTCTCAAAATTGCTCACTTGTTCCCAATTTTAATCGATTTCAACTTTTTCATCACCTTCCTGAACCTTCAGGATTTTCCTTTAAAAACCTCTAATTTGTCGATTCTCACTCTCTCTAGGTTGGTGATACAGGTGAATTCTTGGAAAGTGTGAGCAGGTACGGATCCTTATTCACACAACTCCAGACTGTAGATTCTAAAGATGGGTACGATACTTTTTTCGTGGTCGATCGACAGACTAAGGACCCTGTTGTTGCTCACCTACAAGTGCCTGCATGCATAACAATTTAGATTCCAACAAGAATTAACACAATTATCAACGAATGAACTAACCCATTGAAAAAATACACATATACTCCATGCTACAATTCTCACAAATTCCAGCCACTTAATTAGCCACTTCCCTTCTCCTTGAGTTTTTCCTGTCTTTTACCCAACCCTTTTTTTCATTTAGAAACAAACTCTGCCATTTTATTAATGCAATCTTACTAGGCTTTTATTCTTATTCTCACACCTAACTTCCATACTTGCAGACCAAATCACAAAACAAATTAGCAAGGTACATAGTAGATGAATCACCCCACTCTTTTGTGTACCTCACCAACAACCTTGTTAAACAACTTTTCATCTCATCATAAACTCATAAAACTGAACTACCATTAACTCACAGTTACCAACAATCTTTTGAATTAAGCAATTCATAACTCTGCAACACCTTGATACAATTTTGGGCCCGTTGAAGGTCTACTCGAGGCAGAGCAAGAAGTGACGGATTTAGTTTATTATAATTAGTATTTAATTAGTTGTTATTTTAATTAGAGTTGGCTATTTATTATTATTAGGCCTTATTATCAATTAGGGTTTCTCTTAGGATTAGGAAATAGGTTATTATTAATTAAGGGTTCCTTTAAGGATTAGGAAATAGGATAAGTCTATAAATAGGATAAGTTAGGCCATTTATTGGCATTAAATTATTTTGTAGTCATTTGAACTCTTTGGCTCTAAGGGAGATTCTCTCTAGAGATTTCTTTCAATAAAAGTTGGTAGATTCTATCACACCTCTCATGTCAATCCACCTATCTACTAAAATTTGCTGAATTTTCATCCACAATGATATTTCTCCCACCATAAAGTCAGTGAATCTTTATAAGAAAAACCCCTAGTATAAAGATCCTCTCACCTGTGGTTATGTGATTCCCTGTGCTACTGTCCAACCTTTGTTGCTTCTTAGCTACCTGCACGTTCAAAAGACATCACTAAGTTAAAATTTGACACTAGAAACTTCCCTTAAAACTCTCACTCACGTTACAAAATTGAATAAGGAAAACACATAAAACCTCCACTGTTCTTTTTCGAATTATCAGTCAACCACCCATAACATTTGATTGAGTTCTACCCGTCCAACACCTAATTCTTGAACCTCTAGAATGAACAAACCATCCCTAATCTACTCACCTTCTTCTTCCAAGTTGTATTCCCTGAAAGTCCACTCCTCTTTGATCGTTTTCCTTCCCAAAGTGGGTATTTTGGCCTCAATTTCTCTGTAAAAGAGAAACACCCATTAAGCATCATGTCCTTCCCCTTCTCTTCTTTTTTTTTTTTTTCTTCCCCTTCGTTTCGTCCTTAACGTTTGGTCTTACAGCTTTTGAATGGTATTTTTGTATGGTTTTTGTTTGGATCTTTCCAAAGTGCTTTATCAGCCAATATTTCCACTTTTATCTACTTTCGTAAAAGATGTGCTTGTTAACTAAAGAGAAAATCATTTAGAGGGAGTATAGAGAAAATAATAGTATAATCTTTTTTGTTGTTGCTGCCCACTTGTAATGTCGTTCTTGATTTATCCACCATATCTTTTGGTCGCTAGAGCTTGGTGAAGGTCTATGTTATCTATCGGCTTTTGTAAGTATTTATTATTATTGGATTCAAATTTTTGGTTGTTTTCTCATATGTGGTAACAAGTTTTCCTTTTCTTTTTGATTACTGCGAAGTAAACTTACAACTTATAATTCAAAGTTTTGGTACTACATTGTGTGAGTATATTATGAATAATTTTATTCTCCACTATAATATATAATTTCAAAGTTTTGTTACTACATTGTGTAGGTACTTTGTTCAAGGTGAGGATCGTTTGCATCTACCGTTATCGTGTTAGTATCAACACACGTATACTTCGCATAAGGGATAATGTACCACAGTTCTTTGGGATGTTGTAAAATTTCTAGTTTCAAACATCACTACTACAAAACTAGGATATAATGATTACAAAAAAGTATCACAAACATTTTAGATGATACTTTTCTACAATCATTGTATCGCACATCATCTATTCTCTTTAGTTGACACTTTTTAATAAGTGTCATTGAAAAGCAATAGATGATACTTCTTTGCAATCATTGTATCGCACATCATCTATTCATTTTACATGACACTTTTTAGCAAGTGTCATTAAAATGTTTTAGATGATACTTTTCTGCAATCATTAATCTTTGTTTGATGACACATAAACAGTATCAATAAATATTATTTATTGACACTTATTTTTAATCACCAAATAATCAAACATAACTCTTTATTTTAATCATATATCTTTAATTATTGACAAATATTTTATTACCAATTTATATTATTTCATGACGCTTGTTGTGTCTATTTGCAACCTTTTTTTTGTTCTTAACTATTATCGTACATACATAATATTCTTCAAGAAAAATAACTTTACCAATAAAAGACTTGTCAACAAATAAATTTCATTGATGACTTAAAATATTTGTATTGAACAAAATAACAAAAGGACAATAATATTACACTTGGGATAAATGTTCACACAGTTTTTTACAACAAAAATAACTAGTAAAGGATGAGTGCATTTCTTCACCGCTTCATCCTTTGAGTGTGTTCATGCAAAACCTAAGAAAAATTGAGTTTCAAACAACCTTCACATATAACATATTACTTAACATTAACATATGAGCTTTCTTACCAATAAGAAAAGAGCTTCAACCAAGAAAAGAAAATTTAAGTAATTCTAACAAGAATAAATCTTTCAGAACCTTAAGCAAGAAAAGAAAATGAAGAAAAGAATGAAGCTTACATCAAAATGAGGCTTCAATACATGTTTTTTCTGTAACCTCTTTATTTTCATGTCCATATTCCCTATAAGCATCAAACCAATATATGTTTCAGCTTCAATCTAAAATTAAATATTTAAACAGATGTGCCTATACGTTAAAAACTAAAATAACCTTAAGGAATTAGAGTAGATAAAGTTTACCTCTTTAACTTGCAAAGCATTCACTAGAAGAAAATAAACAAATTCTTCAATATATTAGCTTCAACAATATAGAAACGAGACATCAAAAAATTGATCAATAAAAAAAAACTAGAAGAATAAGTCATTAACTAGTTGTGCTATTGAAACTTAATCACACAAACCAAAAGAAAAATGTATGGTTGGACATTGTTATTATACTCATAGTTCAGAGTTATACCTCCACTCAAGATGAATCTAAGTCAAATTCGGCTCCAACATTTAACCTAGATTAAAACAACAAAAATAATCGTAAAGGTCAAACATATAAAGTTCTAAAATAAGCACATGCATGTAAATATTGCATAGAAAGTAATAACATATTACTTAACAATAACATGTGAGATTTGGCAAAAAGAAAAAAATAATAACATATGAGCTTTCTTATTGATAAGAAAAGAATTTCAACCATCTACATTATATATAAACCAAAGAATTTTTTTTTTAAAAGCATAAGAAACATGTAAATATTGCATAGAAAGTAAGCTATTGAAGATGAAGACTAAACCTCTCATTTTTCTACTTGACAAACTCAACAACTTCGTGCAAGATTGTTTAGAAGTATCCACAACATTATAATGAAAGCATGCAAATAAATTAGAAATTTTAATACATACATCGATTATGAGAATGTATTGGTACCTGAGACAAACCAACAATTATTCCAAACTCCAACACATTTTCACCCATTTGATTGAACAAAAACATTAATATATATATATACACACACACATAGAAGACGTACCCATTTCAACTAGCTTCTCTATCATACCGTGGCTGCCTATTCGAAGTTCTTGCAGCTAGAAAATCCAACAAAACTCATAGAAAACACATCAAATTCAAGGACTAGAAGAATTGAGCAATCGACAAATAATAGAGTGAAATCAAAAGTATCTACAAAATTATAATGGAAGCATATAAATTAAATAGAAAAGTTAATTCAAAATTTCAACAACATAACGACACCCCTATGACTAACAAAAAAAAATTACACCTGCTTTAACAATGAAAATCATATATAATCTACCATGTGGCTACCTTTGCTGCAGGGTAGCCACAATTCACATAAAATATGCATAATTGTAGATTTTTAATTACTTACCTAAGTGTAACGTCACGTCCTTTATCTCCTGAACTGCTCATTTGAAATTAAATTATGCCACTCAAGGTCATGCCCTGCCAAATTAATCACTAACCCCTACATATTAACTTAATTTAAAGATTCTATTATACATAAACATCAACATTCAAATCAAACAACCATGGTATCTGCTATATTGACTAGGAACCAATGGCCTGAATATATATTTTCAAAGGAAAGGTTAACATATATACGTATAAAAAGCAATATTCTCCTCCTACAAGAAAAATTCCTTGTACTTCTTTTGTTTCAATGTTATTTTCTTTTCTCAGCAACCAATCAATCAACCATAACAGGAAAAAAAAGAACTCCATTATAAATGAGGGAAAAAAATGAAACCTGGGAAACTCCATTAACAAAACTCATCAAACCCATAAGGCAAACGATTCTTTAGTTCGATTAACACAATCAACAACCTAACAATTGACCATTAAATCATGTACAACTTAACAAAACTAAAACACCCTCTCTAAATAATAGGCTTGAGAATAGATCTTACTAAACAACACCAGCAACCCATTTGTCCATAAAAGTGGCAACTCAAAATTCATTAAAACATGCATACTTAGCCAAAAGCAACAACCTCTTAAACAACCCAACACAAAGAATCCAACCGTGCTTAAAATGCAACTCACCCACAAGAGAACCCACCAAATTTATCAAAATCCAGCCATTAAAACCACATTAGGCTCCAAAAATTAGTTTTTAACTCATACCCATTTAAGATTGAGAAGAAACTTACTTTTTGTTTTAAGAAACTAAAATCTTCCCCCTTCTTCCATTTTATTTAAACTAATATCCAAATGGGCTTCTTTTTTTCAAAATGAACCATAAATCCATTTTTCTTCATCTTCATTTTCTTTTTTTTCTTTTTTTTTTACACAACTCTAAATTTTCCTTTTTAATTCTTTTTTTAAAGAATTTTTTTTTCATTAATTTTTATCTAGTTTTAAGATAGTTATTAAAATTTTATTATTTCTAATATTTAACCAATTTTAAACCAAAGACACCCTATATCCTATATTATTTTAATCCATTTAAATCTAGGAAATTCTAAAATAAAATTTCAAAGAATAAATCTAAATTTAAATTGGTACCTTAAAGTGTTGGGTGTTACATAAAAATGATGGTTAAATTTCTCTTCATTTTAAATCAATCTATTTTATCAAATCAATACTTAAATTTATCGATTTAAAGCACATGATGACTCAAATGCTCAAAGAGAGTCTTAAAATACATAAGGTGATGGTTCAATACATGATAATCAGATACTTAAGATTTAAAATTTTAAAAATTAAAAATTAAAAAAAAAATTAAAATGTGATCTCTTAATTGAGTTCTAAAATTTAGGTGATGTTAAAGTATTGTAAAAAAAAAACCAAATCGATGGATAATTTATAATAATACAAAAAGGAATTAAATATTTTAAAATTTTCATATTTTTGAAATACAAAACCCAAAAATGGTTATTTTAACTTCAGTTTTAAATTCCTAATTTTTATATTTTAAGTTTTTAAATCAAACACAAATTTAGAAATTCTTCTTAAATTTTTTAAAAATATCAAAATTTACAAATTAATATTACTATACGAAAATTATTATAAACTAAAATTAATATAAGAAAATGTTGAGAAATTTACTCATTAATTGATGATTCTAATAAAGTGTCATAATACGCGCATTAATTGATGATTGTAATAAAGTGTCATATAATGTGAGTTAATCGATGATTCTAATAAAGTGTCATAAAATACGTGTTTTCATTTATGACACTTTAATTGCATTTCCTTCATAAATTTGGTTTGGGATAAGTATCATCTATTCCCATTTTTCTAGTAGTGCATTTTGTAGACATTTTAAGGATTATCAAGTGATTTTATTATCATGAATTTTTTTTGTTCAAGTGCAATGTACAAATTGTTCAAGTCATATCTAAAGTGATATTTGTTGAAATGTCTTGTGTTTAGATTCATGACTGCATATTATAAATCTTTTTTTACAGGTAAGAACAAAAATAAAATAGGTTGTAAATAAGCACAAAAAAGTGTCATGCAAATTGCTAATATGACAAATAAAGTCATAAATTGATTGATCAATGACTATAATATTGTGACATAAATGGCTTGACCATGACATCTAGATAGTGTCGTTAATTCTTCTTCAATGACAATGTATATGTGTCATTAATGGATCAATCATGACTATAGAAAAATGACACAAATGGCTCAATTATGACTAAAATAAAAAGTCATAAATGACTCAATCATGACTATGTATATGTGTCATTAATGGATTAATCATGACTATAATAAAATGTCATAATTGGATCTATAATGACACTTCTAAATTGTCGTTATTACTTCATCAATGACTATGTATATGTGTCACTAATGATTTATCCATGACTATACCATAGTGTCATAATTGATTCTACCATGACACTTTTACTATAGTGTCATGGGTGAACATTCCGTGACAGCGGATGCAATGACTCTTAATTTTAGTCCTGAAAGGTGTTAATGACTATAAATTATAGTCATGGAATGTGTTTTTTCTAGTAGTGCTTCTATCATTTCCCATGATTTTTACCCTAATTTGTTTAGGTATTTTCCACCTAAAATCATTGTGTTATTCTTTCTCTTCTTCCTCTTCATATTATTGTTATTCTCAATCTTTTAGCTGTGACTCTGCTCTATTCGATGAAAACTATCATAACACTTATTATCTCATCCACACTAAAAATGATTATTATTAAAATGTCAGGAATAAAATGTTCAATTTTGAAATATAAGAACGAAATTGAAACTATACACTTCAGAAGCTGTGAATCTGCAAAATGGGCAATGCTTATATATTCAAATATCTTCAATTGTGCCTGAATTGCATTTTGGATAGACTATATAGGAAACATTGTACATATGTATGCATACATATCTTGCACAATGCCTTCAAGACGACCAAAATAATTGTTGGAGTCATAAACAAAAATTATGTACAAACAAGATGTTGGATATATGTAAAGAAGTTTCTTACATTTTTTTTTTCTTATGAATTACAAGATAGTTGGAAATCTAAAATAAAACAAAAGTATATGGAAGAGTTGCAAAGTCATCATTAGTAATTGCAAAATGAGAAATGTGATTATGTTCCTAATTGAGGGTCGTCATTTTCTTGAATTATTGAAGTTGAGAACTAGCTCAAGTAAATCCAAAAAGAGTTTGTTATATGAATGGAAAATTTGATAATTTGATGTACGTATTTGCACAAGTATAACAAAATATAAATAAAAAAAATCCATTTTCACTCGATCTTTCTTGTAATTATTTTTTTTCCGGTGGAATTTTCTATATATATATATATATATATCAGTTTCTTATTCAAAAAAAAAAAAAGAGAATGGAATAACAATTAGAAATATAAAAAATGAACTTAGCTTAGCAGTATGAAATGTATCTTCAATTAATAGGTGGAAAATTTGAATCCTCAAATTCCTAAATATTGTGTTGAACTAAAAAAAGCAAGAACTAGTATGTACAATATCGAGTACACATTATTAGTAGATAAGGACATTAGTATCAAGGTTTGCTATAGAGAGTCAATCATATATTTAATTTATTTGGTACTAATACAATTCAATCATGATAAAATGAAAACAACACCCATATATAAATTAGAGTTAGAGAAGACAAAATGACACTTTCATGCATCAATGGGTGATTGCAATAAATATTTATTACAAATAGCAAAGTTTGAACATGGGATATGGCCAAAGAACTTCAAATTTAATGATATTTTACATTCATGCCAATGTAATCTTTTGTGTGTATACATAACCAAAAGTACAATAAAACACAAGCACATATATATTTATCAAGTTCATACACAAAAATACTTTTTTGTTAAAACAACCACACATTTATTTTATATATGTATATTTGTTAGGCCCTTTGAAAATGAATCATAACTTGATAAATCAATAGGGCTCCAATTACCATTAAGCAAATTTGGATCTTGAGTTTCCATTCCAAGCATTTCCACTCTTGTTGGCTGCAAACGATGATGATTGACCATTATCATAGGATTTGGCCAACTTTCCACCAAGTCCTCCCCTGGCAACGGCGGCAATTGAAGCTCACGCGCCGCCGTGTCCACTTCATTATTATCCACTTGATGATCATTCTTTTCCTCTAACCCAAAGAAACTTGCCACTTGATAATCACTGGCCCCCAATCCACATTCCTGCATAGGAAACTCACAAAAATTGCTACATCCAATCCCACCACCCTCACCGGAACCCGAAAAGTGACCGGCTCGGTTCGACGTAGAATTGGCCATTGGAAAAGTTCCTAACTTGTCCGGCTTTTGGTTCACAAAGTTGGCATAGACGATCGCCAAGTCGATGGTTTGAGTCTCATCGAGGTCGGGGAGACCACGGTGGTGGCGGAGGAGCCTGCTATCATTGCTATGATGAAATTTAGGGTTTGAGGGAGATGGGGTTAGGGTTAAGGGTTTTGTCGGGCGTCGATTCTTCCGACAACCACCGCCAACGGGAACGTTACGTAGCGAACCGCCTTTGGTCCAATACCGACGACAACCTTTGCAAAAGTATCGAGGTTGAGTGAGGCTATAGTTGTTGTAGTAACAAAATTTTGTGTTGGAAGAGCCACATCTTGGACAATTGGGGGACATTTCCACAATTGGCTTCCATTGCCTCTCCATTTTTTCAAATGAAATTGTAAGAGAAAACCCAAATGGGAATTGACATTAGATCACAAGATCTCTAAATTTTTCTCTAAAAGAAGAAATCTTTTTTGGTGGGGTTTTGAAGAAGAGAAAGAAGAGACCTTGGGAATGTGTTTTGGTTAAGAGCACATGAAGAAAGAGGAAGGATTATGCCACTGATCCGAAGGCTAATACGAGGTGTCGGTGTTTGGCTTACGTGGCAAAAGGGGATTGGTGGATAAGAGGGTGAATGGGAAGCAAAATCCTCGAAAACCTAAGTTTAGGGTTGTTTGCTTTATGATATCAAGAGAGAGGCACATGGTTTTGTTTTGAGGAATTGGGTATTCCAATCCCTTGAGATATTTACATATTTACTTTCATAAAGTTTCAAACTTTAATTTTTCTCAATTATAGTTTTGAGGGTCATATTTCTCTCCATTATAAAATATAGGTTTGATAAATATAACACTTTTTGTGGAAGTTTAAATTGTATTAGTTTGTTATTCAATTGTGAAGTAATATTAAAAAACAAATTATGGAATGATATCATCCATACCAAACTAAATCATATATTAACACATAATATGACCATACTAAAGAAATTAATATTTAAGATTTAAATTATTATTACAATGTTTATAGTTTTTCTTATCTTATATGAACATTTTCTTATCGGCAAACACACTTACCTTTATTTGGAGTCAAGTAATATCTTAGTACTTTCTAAAAAGTATCTAGTACATATTTTCCATTATTTATAAAAATAAAAGTATGCCATATTTTCAACGAATCATTTCTTTCTTAATAATCAAATCATATGCATTTTTCACCACACATATTATTGTCCAAATACTTTATAAGAAGTACCCAAATTTTATTTTTTATTTTTTTTAAATGGCTTTCTAAATTGAGTTGAAATATATATATATATAGTATAAGGAAAAGATTTCAAATCCTCTTCCATAAATAGTTGAAGTTGAAAATGGTGGAGAAAAAGGATTGAAAAACAAAATTGGTTGGGAATCTGTATCTCTGTTGGAATAGCGTAATATACTAAAGAAAGGATCTCTTGGATCATGGGCTTCTAGGATCACGTAAAATACAGACTTCATTTTCATATTAAATTCAAATAATAATTGTGCCACGTTAACCACTCTAAAGTAATGACATTAAAATATAAAAAAAGGATAATGAATAATGAATCATATATATAATCCACATCAGGCTGCTCACAATTACCAAAAATTTAACATATAATTTGTTTATGTATTTTAACCTTTGAATTGCATATAGTTTGTTTGATTCAATCTTTTTAAGTTATCCTTGTTGAAAATGCATATGTATCCAAAATTTAGGTTATTTTAGATTATTTTCATGTCTGCTAAAACTTTGTATGTCACACATCATTTCTTAAGTGTGTTTTCTTTTCTTTTTTTTTAGAATGATTTCTTAAGTGTGTTTGAAGTTTAAAAACTACTTATGGACAAATCCTTGCTGTAATTATTTCACAATTGTGTAGCAATCAGCAGTTAGGACTCACAAGTTAGTACCCGAGTTTGAATTGTATTGAGATATGTCTTGAACGCATTAATGACTTGCGATTAATAGTCATGGGTCTCGCTGCCAGGTAAGCGAGTGGGAGTGCGGGGACAACGCTCCCATTGCATATCATTGTTTCGTGCATAGCAACAATACATTCCACATGCATTTAGCAACTGGCATTTGCATTCTGCAACATTAGTACTTCCATATTATGTTGGGCGTTCTGCGTGTCCTAATACATCCGCATTCTGTAATAAGATTTAATGAGTGCATAGACAAACTCAAATTAAACCCTAGCGATATCATAAATTATTCATTCTAGACTCTGTAATTTCCTTCTCCTTAATACAAATGTTCTCTCACTTCCAGTAGACTAGCTAACACAATAGTGAACCACGTAATTATGTGTGTTATTTCTTCTTCTCTTGTGTTTCTTTATTTTTCGATTGGTTGTTAATTTCTGTTTCATAACAAATTGGGTAGAGAGATTTTTTTTTTTACCAATTCAAATTTTCAATTCCACCAACCCACGATCTAGTTTAACCGTGAGCAATCCAACTCTTATATTTCTTTTATTTTTTTTCTTAGATTTGGATTGAGTTTGGATGTGTTTTATTACAATTTTGAATATATTTTTGTTATTTACTTTAAATTTTGTAATAAATAAACGTGATAAATTCTAATTTTACTTTATACTATGAAAAGTATATTTTAAAGACTTAAGGGGGTGTTTGGTGGAGGTATTAAGTTAATTCAGATTAACTTAATCTTTCTAATTCTTGTTTGGTGGACGGATTAACTTAATCCCTCAGATTAAGTTAATCCTTCACAAACTCCAACAATAATCCTCATATTTTCTCTCTCTGTCTCGTTTTCCGAAATTATCTTTAATTATATTTTTCAAACTATTTATTCAACTTTTAAAATTTAGATTTAAAAGTTTATTCAATTTTTTTTTTTTTTTTTATGTTTTATAGTTCATTTAATATTTTTAAATTTAATATTAAATGTTAAATTATCTAAAGAAAAAAATGGTTCAAGAGAATAAAAGAAATATATTTCAATTTCAAGAGACAATTATTTGAATGGAACAAAAGAAATTCCTAAATTATAAAACTCATTTTTCTACTTAGAATATAATTAGTTTTATTATTATATACAAACAAATTTTATTTGTGTTATATTATGACTTGTTTTCTAAGCATCTAAATTGGTTGTTATATACACCTATTTGTGAATATACTTTTGTTATTACTATATTGACTACAATTTTAATTCAAATGAGTATTAACCAATAAAATAGGTAGAATGATTTAAAAATACATGAAAATTAGGTTTATACTTTCATTATAACTTTCATCAAGATAGTATAGTCCAACATATTTGAACCACTTTAAAAATATGAGTAAAATTGAATTTCAAACTTAATTACCATTCACACAAGTTAAGGTGTACTAAATAAATTAAATTAATTTTTTAAATTTTAAATTTATATCAATCTTGTAATTAAGTTATTAAAATGATTTTTTTATATATAATTTCCTATATCTTTCTAAAAAATTTTGAATGAAAATAATTTTTTTTTATATTGTTTTTAATGAAATATAGATATTAAGTTAAAATTGAAATAAATAATAAAATATATATTCATCAAGCATATTTTATTTAAATTAATATTATTGCTACATTTTCAAATGAATGTCATTTTGTCATGAAACTATTGTCAAGAGAAAACAAATTAAAGAGTAGACATTTAAAAAAATATATAAAAAATGTTAAATAAAAACTCAGTTTAACTTAACCCCTCCACCAAACAACATTCTGCTTAACTTAATCCAGCTTAACATAATATGTCCACCAAACACAGATTAACTTAATCTTCAGCTTAACATAATACTCAGCTTAACTTAATACCGACTAACTTAATCTAATCCCTGCACCAAACACCCCCTAAAGAAATACTAGAAGAATTTTGGAGACAAAAAAATCTAAAAATAATAATGAAATTAAAATAAATTTAAGTAATTATATATATTTATTTATTTATGTTATAGATAAAAAAAATTTATTTTTTAGACATAATTATAAATTCGGGTTACTCAGAATTTGTCCAAAATTAATTTAGGTCAACCCATAAACTAACTTTAATTCATGAAAAAAATTTACTCAACTTAACCCAATTTTTCTTTCTAAAACTCAATTCAATCGATCAAATTGAGTTGGGTTAATGGTAAGAGTAAAACTTCCGGAGCCCCACAATTTTATGATGTGGCACCAAATGTGGCACCATTGGTGCCACAAAAATTCCTTTACATTTTATTTTTTTTATTTATGAGATGATTTTTTGTGGCACTCAATGGTGCCACGTACTCAAAGTGTAGGAATTTCTTACACATTCATGTGTAGGAGAGTTTTACTCTAATTGTAATATTAACACTCTTACCAAACGGGTATAATGTGTCTAACGAGGCGTTGTCAAATCCCCTTGTGTTGTCTAATCAACCCATTTTAGGCAAATTTTCTAAAATGTTTTCCAAATAAAGAGGCAGCCACACAATCACTTCATCTATTTTTTACCTTCATTTTTTCCTTAGGTTGTTTTTGGGCCAACAAAAGTAATGAGGTCTCTTGTATTATATTTGTAGAACAATTTTTAAAATAATTTATTTATAATATATAATTTTTTATCATCAATAGAACTCAGCCAATAATAAAATAAGTGTAATAGAACTCAACTAATTATAGAAGTACTCTACCATTGATTGAATTTTATGGATGATAGAACTCAATTTGAATATTTTGTTACAAATGAATTAGTTTTGATTTTATGGTATAGATAAAAATATTACGCCCTTTTTTAATAAACATGCAAAATCCCCAAAAGTAAAACCTTGAAAGAAGAGGGAGGAGAATTCACAATTGAAGCCTCAAGCTATAAGTCTTCTTTATTTGTTCTTGCTTTTCTTCTTTTATATTCTTTTACATTTTTTAGACTTGTAATGTGCATGTTATTACTGTTTTTCTATTTTTAATAGTGAGTTAAATACTCTCAAGGCAATAATGATTAAGGATTTTATATTGTGAAGAAGATTTATTGATTATCTATCCATATTTGTAATAACTTGAAATACTTGTATTAAGATGTGTGGTGAGAGTTTTGGGAGAGGTGTTTTAGAACCATAGGTCTTTTGGGGTATCTTTTCCTTTCATCCTACATAACTATGAGAAACCTTAACAATACAAAACAAATCATGAAATTCAATGGTAATCTCATTATCCTTCGTTAACTTAGATATACTAATTAATAAGATTCTTAAGTTTCATGTTTTTTTTTCTTGGTTTTTTTGGCTCCATCAGCTCTTCATTAGAAGTTAGAAATAGTCCTCTAAAGAAGGCTAGAATCTAAATATTAATTCTTTTTCTTTATGAAATTTTTTTTAGTTAAGCTTGATCTCTTGTGTGATATTTTCTTTTACTTTTGGGAAGAAGAGAAGAAAGTTAAATGTTCAATTTTTCTTTAAAAACAGATGCAAATTTTTGTTGGCAGTGCTTAGAGAGGTAATACATGCTAACTTGAACATCATTTAAGAAGGTGTTTGTAGTAAAGGGGTGAAATGAGAAGAATTGAAAAAAGGATGATTCTCGATATTTGCATCATCAAGAATCATTTTCCTCATACTCACGTTTTCCCAAAAATATTTTTTTATTCTTCTCTTAAATATTTTTATTTTTCCTATAGAAATTTTTTTATTCTCCTCGCAAATATTTTTCTCTATCATCATCCTCGCTATTTTGTTCTTTTCCATAATAATTCTCTTTACCCAAAACACAAATAACTATTCTAAATATAATCATTCATCATCCTACTCTCTTCTTAAATCTCATTCTATTCATAATCATTCTGATTTCTCTTCCTACAAACACTCAAATTTAAGTTGTTATTTATAGTATTGGAGAAAGAATCTCATAAAAAGTTGTACGACATAAATTAGCATGAGGATTGCTACACTAAAATATATCCATCATAATTACTATCCTTTTTACTCATTTTATGTTGTCCTCGTTAGTTCGCTTTCAAATACTTGTCTTGTCAATTTTAAATTTGTTTAATTTATTGCCTTCTAGAATTTTCTTAATTTAGTTCTTTTGTATAAATTCTTCTTCCTTTACATCCTGTTATTTTGAGCTTTATTCAGTTACGTTTTGTATTCATGTACACTAAAGTTGATATCATACCCTATTAGTTTACCCTATATTTTTATCTTCATGAATACTTTTTTAATATTAGTGAACCCTACTATAGTTGTATAGCTAAAACCAATATTCACAAGCCACGGATACATATAACGTAAAACCAAATGACATCTCAAAGAGCAATACTTGGGTAAAAGTGAATAAGTATTTTGCCACATATTTGTACCTTTTTTATAAAAAAAACTGACTTTAATGGAGAGAGAAATGCTAGAATGGAGAGATAAATGCAAAAAAGTAAAAATATGTAGTTTTAAGGATGAATAAATATTTCAAAATACTTACCCGCCCTTATCTAAGTATTGCTCCATCTCAAAATTTACTACTAAAACGAGAATTCAAATGCATCATTTTAGAACTCTAAAACAGTAAGAATTAACCTAGTACTCAAAAAGAAAGATGATGGATTCAATCCATGGTAATCATCTACTTGTAGATTAATTTCCTATAAATAACTTTGGTACTCAGGCGTAAATAATCAAGAAGCACGTCAATTGTCTCAAATACTCACGGATATATAAAAATTTAATTTAAATTATTTTTAAAAAAAAAAGAAAGAAAAAAAGAAGCAAGAATAGCAAAGTGACATTAACCCAGCGATATTTACATGTGGGAACTTACAGGGAAGCTAGTAGTAAAAAACGAAAGTAGGATAAAATTGATGAGGTAAACTAAAGAATGGTTTGTTATAATGTAAGAAAATAAAAGTAGAATGAATAATACATAATTGTTATTTACTACAAAACTCATCGGTGATGATGATATACATACAGGCCGTTTCTTTGAAGTCAGCTTATCAAGACTGGATCCGCTACAGAGTAGCAAAGAGAAGTTGAGCCCCCTCTATTCTACAATCTCAGCTACTATCGTTGACCCAATCTCTCCTGTTAATAACAAAAGCCATTAGAATAACCTAGTACTATTAGTAATTTATCATCGTAATGAATAGCCATTATGAGTTCGCCTCATGGTCAAAGAGGGTCTTAAAGATTACTGAAGTAATGGATTCAATCTATAGTGGTCATTTACTTAAAAAATAATTTGTTACGGATTTTCTCGACATTTAAATTTTAAAGTCAGGAGCGAGCGTAAGCTCGTCCAGACACTCATGGATATCAAAAAGATATATCTTCACTAACAACTAACAAGCACTTATACATACAAGGAATGAATGAAATATATATACACACACGTGTTACGCTTTATATCATATGCCATGTTTGTGCATACCAATCTCAAATATTTGTAGAACCAATCTTTTTGAAGAATGGAAAAGACTAAATTACCTGAAGCATCTGCATCAACTTCGGGTGCTGTTCCAAAAGCTGACACAGTTTTTCCCGGTCACTCAACAATGACTGCGTTGAAAAGGAAAGGCTCACTAATTACAATGGAAAAGAGAACTCAGTGCAATGTTTTGGAAGGGAAGTGACAAAAATACTTACCTGAATAGCTTCTGGTGATTTAAAGAACTCATGCAAGGACATTGCTGAATCCTGCTGTTGCTGAGATGTGGTTGCAGCATCCCCAGGCTGCTGATGATGCATAGGTTGATGTGGAGGATGTTCGAATTGTTGCTGCGGCGGAGCATGTGACAACCCTACTGGCTGTGATTGGTAGTACTGAGGAGAAACTCGTGGCTGTTGTAGCATTTGTAATTGATGCATTTGCATTGAAACTACCTGTTCGGGTTGTTGCGAAGCAACAATCGGTGGCCTAAGATGCTGAGGGGGCGGATGCGGAGGTCGAGGAAGCTGTGGAGGTTGAAGGGGAAGTAACTGAGGCATAGAATGTATTGAAGGCAAGGAAGATTGAGGAATGGCTGGATTTGGCAGAATACTTAACGAGTTTTCATTTTGTTGCTGGGTTGTGATGCCCCCAAAATGATTTACAGGCATCGAAGGCCTACTGAATACCATGTGAGGAATTGAAGGTAGAGGGTTGGAAGCTAGCATGACCCCGGAAGCAGATACACCACCCAAACGTGTGTCAGTTGAAGATCCATTAGGGTTCTGAGGAATCTCATTCATCCCAACACTTTCCAGGTTGTAACCTGGAGTGCTTGGAAAGGAAGTTTTACTTGATGATAAATTAAGTGGGCTGGTGGATGAAAGGGGTGGCGGTGTTGGAGGAAGCGGGGGCGGTGGCCTGACAGATGCACTGGAAAACGATGAAGTGTATCCAGATGGATAATCCGTGGGGACCTGCAAAAGCAAGATAAATAATTAAGATATAGACAAGTGCAAACAGCAGAGAAATATGCAACAGAAGATTCAATAAGCACATCCTTTTCTTACATGGAAGGTCGAAGAATATCGTTGCTGAGTGTCAGATACAAAGTTAGCATATGGGGAAGACTGGGTTGGAGCCAGATCAGATGGTTGAGATATTGCCGGTGCAGCTGTTGGCGGCGGAGGCACGGGAGGTAGAGGTGGGTGACCTGGAAAAAACCTCTGCTCATAAAATCCCTGAGATCCTATGGACAGTGGTCCACTACCATGATGCTGAGGACTATTTTTGTGGAAGTAATTCGGTGCATTTGCCCTAGGCTCAGCCAGGAACTTTGAAGGTGGAGCTGTTTGATTCTTATGGGAGGTGTCAACCCCGCCTGTACTTCTAACAGGAATAGTATTTTTCCCATCATCGAGATGCTCAAAGTACTTCTTACCCGAGGACACGCTAGATTCGCGAGCCAATGGAAATTCAGGACGTGAGACAGACATCCTGGAAGAAAATTCACTTTGAGCATTTTCATCAACGATAGACGCTGGCGGTGCACGCATAGGAGAAAACTGACTCGTGTCATTACCATTACTTTCTGTCTCTTCAACAATTGAACGTGGAGAACCTTGTTCGACCAACATAGGATCAGATTGTTGTACAGTATTATCCAGGTGAGGAAAGGGTAATTTGTCATCAGGATCTGAGTCCTCACCATCAAATACTATATCAATCCCCTGAAGATCATCATCAAGGTCAGTCTTCATCGGCGTAGGTTTGTTTAACTTCTCCAAATCTGTGTCATTTGCAGGAACCCCACCTTTCACTTGTGATAAAGCTTCAACAACCACAGCTGCAACGGGATTCTGGCGTTCCCTCTGCCTGGCCATAAACTCATCCACGTGTATCGATGGAGGTCTCCCACTAGACGATCCTACTCGCTGAATGGAAATTACATTAGAATTAATAGCCCCATCAACATTTCGTTCTCTCGCAACATAATCATCAACATGCATAGAAGGAGGCCTGCTGGTATTTGGTTTCCGCTGCCGAAAGGTATCTCTACGTGATGGAAGTGAAGGGGCAGTAGATATTCCTGAACCACGTGAAAATGTGTTCTGGGACGAGATTTCAGCTGGGGAGTTCTCTCCTCTAGCACGCCTAGCTTGTCCATCCATTGTTGACATTTTTCTTTTTGCAGGAAGAGCATTAAGTCTATCAGGTAATATTTCAGGGCATTCCCACATAAACTTGTCCCCAAGACCTAGAAGAAGGTTGTCATCCACATTTCCTATGCTGTCATCAGCAAACTGGCAAAGCTTCAAAGAATCTACTATGCTACTTGGTATCAAAGAAGCATCCTCATGTAGAGTGATATCTTCGACATTAACTGAACCAGTAGGCTTCTCTAACAATAACAATAATGATTCTGCAGTCTCCAAAACCTGTAATCCATGCCAAGGTCGTGAACTTCAACTTTAAATTCAGAGAAAAACGAAAAGTGCAACCAAATATTTTATACCTGATGCATCAAAGTCGTGTTGGAGTCTTCTGGATAATCACCAAGTCCCGATTTTAATTTAAAAACATCAATCATTTCTTGTACATAACCTATAACGTCTTTGGGAGAAGAGACATTTACCCCATCTACAGCATCAGAAAGGCCAAAGAGAAATTTCACTTCTACAATCCTGTCCAAGACCATACTACATAACAGCAAACAGTAAGCTTTCCAATTACATCCGCCAAACACGAAATTTCCTCAGAAAAGACATGGTTTCCAAAAAATAATCGTATCTATTTCTAGATTTTAAACACAAGTTGACATTTCTCAAAGACTGTAAAGAGAATGTAAGACCCCAATTACACAATATTATACAAAGAGGGCAAAAGTGGAAAAGTGAAGGAAGTTGATTATGTGTTATAATGCCAATCTCATCTTTTTATACATTATTCATTTTCTGCTAGTTTCTGGGTGGTTATTTTGGAGGCTTTTGAATGGTCTATACCGTTCTCAAATGACATTCCAAATTTTCTCAATATGATCATGGTGCCCCATCCTTTTCCCTGAGTTCTTTGGGGTGAGAAGAACGGTCGAATATTCAGAAATCTTTCTTCTTCATTTGACCTATTTCTAAAATTGACACTTGCATTTGTGTATTTTTGGTGTACAGATAAGCATTTTTTTTATAGTTTGTTTTATTTTATGTCCTATCGAAGCCCTTGTAACACACCTTTTGTCTGGAGCTTAAACTTCATATTTCATATTTTCAATACTGTTGTTTCTTCTAAAAAAGTGGAACAAGAACAAATTGGACATTAACAATATCGCAATTAGAAAACTAAAACCTAGAAATATAAAACAACACTTCAATTTCACGCTTTCAGCTGTCCAGAAGCATCTGAAAAAAGCATGTCAAGGTGCAGTATACTAGTTTGACAATCACGAATAAAAAAGAATTTTTTTAAAAAAACTTTCAACTATCTAGAAGTACAATTAGAAAGGCCAACTTGATCCTCTTCTATAGAATCCTAGAGGGAGACCCAAGAAAGACGTCTTGATAGGCAATAATGAAATCTAAGATTTGGCCAAGGCCAACTATACAACCTCTTCCTCTTCACAACCCATGTTTGCTTTAGTAGAGGCTTCCAATGACAGCATTTGGTCTTCTAACCCACATTACAATTACTTAGAAAAGTGAGCCATCAGTTCAAATACAATATACATTAAGCATGCATACAAATGTTCACACTTCACAGACCAACAATTATTTAGAAGTCAAGAAAAATGTTTTAACTCCGATAAAAATGAATTATGATGCAATAATTCTTAAGCAGGAGATTTCAAATACTATGAACATCACAAAGATGTCATAAGATAAATCTAAGCACACAAGCGATATAACATATTGAAAGAACTAGCATATATAAATTGCACAAATACACACCAACAAATAGCTCAAGAAGAAGCCTAACCTTGATCCATCAAGGCAGAAGCTTAATGATCCGGAAGATAGAGCATCAACTGCCTGAATTGCATACATTGGTATGTAATCATTTGAATCAATAGATATTAATAGCTTTTTCCAGCAACAGAGGAGAGGAGGATTCATCTTCCAGCTTGATGCATTAAAAGAAGCGTCACTACCCTTTTTATAACCTTCAGATTCTCGCTCGTCAGCATTATAAATATCAATAAAAATAGATGCTAAAGCAGTTCTCCCTTCATTACAAGATCCGAAGTTTCTGAAAGCGGAAAGACAAGCAACTAATTCTTTTCCAACAGGTAGGACCTGCAAATCAGGAAACGCTAGTTATTCAAAAAAGAAAGTAGGAAAACTCATTCTTCTGCATAAGGTAGATTTTGATAGAACGAGAAGACATGAGGGAGGTCTATCAACAAGAAGCCATGTTTTAAAAAGCTATTGAGGCTTACGCCTTGAGGCGAGGCTCTAACTTTTAGCCTCGATTCTTACACCTCTATTGGATCATAAGAGGCTTACGCCTCGATGATAATGCACTGAGGCTTACAATCCCTACGCCTCGTATAATAACTAGAAGTATAGTACTAATACTTTTAATTTTTATAATATAAGGGCTTGCACCATAATAATATAGATTCTCTTATGGATTCTTTTGTAGAAAGATACCATCATTTCATAATCATCAATTTAATTTTGATCATTTGTTGGCTTATTTTCCTCTGGCATATCCTTTTGGAGTTCTTTGTTGTATTCATTATAGGTGCTTGGAAAATTCACTTGTGTTTCATTCATCAATAAAATTGTTTCTTATTCCAAAAAATACTCAATCCTATTAGTGTTGGTGTTACGTTTTATGTATTTTTACGCAAGTATTATGTTTTACCAACATGTTTATAGAAATTTAGATTTTTTATAATATTTTTTATTAAAATTGAGGCTTACACCTCATGCTTTGCTACGATTGAATTCATTTTTTCTAACTTCAGAAGCTTGTCATGAACAAAAAGAAGCCTATGATCAAAAGAACAAGAATTTACCTGACAGAACAGTAAAATGTTGCGTAGAATCAATGAATAATCTTCTGCACTTAATAATCCAAAATAATGCCTACAACCAAATAAAATCAGCATAAACATTATTGCAATTTGCAACTTTTCCTTGGAGAGAAAAGAAGAGGATTCTTCAAATTTATTTTTTAAAAAAAACATACAAACAATTTACTTACAGAGTGTGTTTTCCAATGTGCTTAAGAGATGGCCTAGAGCAGCAAAGTAGTGAAAATGACTTGAAAACCGGGAGGCACCAGTTGAGTAAAGAAAAGCTACATTTAGTAGAAAATCTGAACCCAGGAACCAGCTTATCATCTGTATCTAAGTCATCTAAACATCTTTGTGATACTTCATCAAGCAACTGGATAACACCATCATTCAGCAATAGAGCCTGATTATGAATTAGTCAACATAAGAAAATCTCAAGACATTCAAACCTCTTTAATTTCAAGAGTGTGGGAAAGTTTCACTACTTAGGAAATTTGTAGTACCTTTGCACGAGGATGCTCTAATAAGCTAGCAAAAAAGTCTAGATACCTACATATCTGCAAAGAAAATAATACAAGGACAGTAAGCATTTAACAGGATGAACCAAAAGAACATTTGACTTTCAAAAAAATCAAGAAAGCTAGACAAAATAAATAGATTTTAAAAAATCATTCAAACTAAATAAGCAATATCAAAATCATAAAAATGTAGTAGGGTGCTTAAGGTGATGAGTTTGATCCATGGTGGCCACCTACCTACGGTCAAGCGGTATGTCCAGACCTGGAAAGTCACGGATTTCAAAAAAAAGTATGAAAATCCAAAAAAAGTAAACGTAATTAGTGCTATGATTACTTTTTTAGTGTTGTCAAGAAGAAATCAAGGATGATGGTGCGGATGGAGTATTAGGAAAATGTGTGGCTAGAGAAAAGGGAGAATATGAGTAGCAGAGGAAAGAAAACAAGAAAGAAAGTGAATGTTGTATTTGTGAGTTGAATAATTAAGTTATTTAAGATATGATACCAAACAGGGGAGGATCTTTACAACCGATTATCCAAAAACTCAAAGTGCTTTTCTTTCTATCTTCAAAGTGAAGTAGAGAGCGGAAGACTTCGATGATTTTGAACTTACAAAGTACGAAGTGGTAGTCTTTTATAGACTACGGACTTGAAAAGAAAATTGAATTTGAAAGACTAAAAGATAAGAAGTGGGAGGCAAGACAAGACCCTTGCACTCGAAACCACTTTTGAAAAAGTAAACTGAATTATTACAAACGACAAACTTGAAAAAGCAAATAGTAAAAAGCAAACAGTAACTACATTATTACAAAAGGACAAATAGTAAAAGAATCTAAATTATTACAAAATGTCAAAAACAAAACGACAAATCTAAACAGTTGAGATGACAAGCCGACAGGTCGAATCTTCAAATTTGCATTATTGAGCATACCCCCTTCCACTTTGGATGTATATCCGAAGTAGACATCGAACGAATTCAAAATTTCCACGTACACTTCAGCCGTATCCTACGCTGGCGACCAATGGACTCACGTAGAATCACAATTAACCGATAAACTAACAATTCAAAAGAAATTTAGAATCACAATTACGAGTCTAACCCAATCCAATTGTTATGCAATTGATCTTATTCTAACGTTGTTCACTATCTAATTTTGTGACATCCATAAAGCTCTTTTTTTATAGTAAATTGTGGTTTCATTGTGAAAAAATGAAGGAAGCATCAGGAGGCCGCATACAAGAAAGGCCTTCGATCAAGCAAAAAAGAGGTTTTGTCACCAAATATCAAAGAGAAAAATACAAGCTAATAAGGGACCACACATCACAAGGAAACATCTCCAACTCTCACAGTAAACTTTATGATTTCACTCACCCCAAAGCACCTACACTAGCACACTCCAACTTGCAACAAAAACTTTTCTCTTTTACTCCTACGCTCCTCCTTACCTAGTGACACCACAATCAAGAAACGTCCCCGTGCATCATAAGCCATGTAACATCTCCACAACAAATGATGGAGATCCTCTGCTTCCTAGCAAGAATGCAACACTTGATCCCACCAAGGTAGGCACTTTCCTCATCACCCTAAGATATCCATAAAGCTCATTTTGGTCAACGGTGAGTTTGGATTGTTCGACCCATGCATGCAACTATGAATTTTTTAATGATATACGTGAATGTTTGAACTAGCTAACACGCACCATAACTATTCTCATGAGACAAATTCTCTGATCCAACAAAATTTGGGTGTCTAGGAAACTCAAAAAATTAATTCTTAGGTAGATGGCACACCATGGATTAAACTCGTAACTTTTTTGTTCATAATGACCACTTAAACCACTAAGTCAATCCATGATTGTTCTAATGCATACATATACGTATATGTGTATAATATGTCTATTATCTGAATATGTATGCGCTCTATCTCTCATAATCGGTGTTTTAAAAAGCCCAAGGCACATTAAGGCGCAATGGGCCTCTAGGGCATGAGGCGCAGGCTTTATTACATCAGGGGCACTATATAAAAAACACAAATTTTTTTATATATATGTGTGTGTATACACATTTCCATAGACATAAATGAAGTTTGAACCAAAAATAATATACAAAACATACATTATATTTAGAGAATTTATCATCAGCAGCACATTTTACCTTTTGTATTACATTTGCAGCACAATTTCTAAAATAATTTCATCTATGTCATATTAATTTCTATCAGTGATAAAACTCAACTAGTGATAGAACTCAAT
Source organism: Sicyos edulis (assembly GCA_036507275.1). NCBI lineage: Eukaryota > Viridiplantae > Streptophyta > Magnoliopsida > Cucurbitales > Cucurbitaceae > Sicyos > Sicyos edulis. Next base: position 41,755,968 of record CM071847.1, on the reverse strand, counting down.
TTGAAATTCTATCACTAGTAGAAAATTCAAGCAGTGATAGAATAAGTTTTTCATTGATTGAATTCTATCACTAATAGAATTCTGCTAGTGATAGAATTCAATTTGAATTTTTTGCTACAAATGAATTAGTTTTGATTTTATGCTATAGATGAAAATATTTTGTCTTTTTTTGTTATACATGCAAAATCCCCTTATATTTAACTATTAACCTTCATTTCATGGAAAGAAATGAAGTTTAACTAAGAATATATACAAAACATACATAAGATTCAACTATTAACCTTCATTTAAGCGAATGTTGTCTTTGTGAGTTGAAGAATTAAGTTATTTAAGGTATTGAAATGTCTTGAATTAGTTATCTTGCACTTTGAATGACCTAGTATAGGGATCTCACAAAGGATAAAGGTGAAAATATGAAAAAATATAAAGAAAATAAAAAAGCCCTCAAGGCGCGCGCCTTTTGGGAGCCCGGGCTTCACGTAAGGCGCCAAAAGGCGCGCGCCTTATTAAGCGTGCCTAGCCTTTCCCAGGCGAGGCGCAAGAGGTGCGCCTTAGGCCTAGGCGCGCGCCTAACTGGGATTTTTAAAACACTGCTCATAATGGTCACTTAAACCACTAGGCCAATCCATGATTGTTCTAATACATACATATAGGTGTATGTGTATAAATGTCTATTATCTGAATATGCATATATGTAAGCGCTCTATCTCTCTTTTTTTTCTCTCACCAAAAGCTCTCAATCTAAACACCCAAGGTGTCCCCCTTTTCCTCCCCTCCCAGCATTCGTTCTTCTGGTGTCGGGGAAGAGAAGGGATCTCAACCCTCCAGCGAGGCAAACTTTACCACCTCATCAAAAGATCGTCGTCCAAACCGTGCCACCTTACCAACAACACAAATGGAAGATAACCTCTCCAATGCCATATTCACTCTCGCATCACCGGAAGCTCGACGTGAACCACTCCCGTAGTTGGCATTCTTTTCCTCCGAACTTTCCACTAGCGCATTAAGCTCCATCTTATTTATTCGACGCCGCACACCATCAGAACTTGAACCACATCGTCATCTCGTCTCTCTTTTCGTGTTGTGTACACATCTGTCATCTTCCCATACTCATCCTCAACCGTGTCAGCTGAGTATCGTCTTCACACCTCTGTCAACCGTAATTCTCCTCTATAGTCGTCTTCATAGTAAACAATAGTGGAGAAGGATGAAAAACCTTATATTCAATCAATGAGATGGATACATATATATAGACTTGAAGGAAACCCTAACTAAACCCTAATTAGGAACGTGAAATTACAATAAAGGGCAAACTAGAAAACTCATAAACTCTAACACTCCCCCTCAAGCTGGAGCATATATGTTAATCATGCCCAGTGTTTTAAAAAACGCAAGGCGCACTAAGGCGCAAAGACCCTCTGGAGCCTGAGGCGCAAGGGGCACCTTAAGGCGAGGGCTTTTTTACTTAAGGCGCACTATATTAAAAATAAAAAAAGATATATATATGTGGTTTATATGCCCAATAAAAGGAGTTTCATAGCAATAAAAGGTTCAAATTCAAACATATATGATATAATAATATATAAATAACTGAAGTCAAATTTCAATACATGATGCTTCAAGATTCAAAACAACCTAAAAGATGCAATCAAAACTACAAAAGTAAAAGCATAAGAATCTAAAGTCCTAAAGATCAAAATCCTCATCTTCATCATCACTAAATATCTCATCACCCTCGATCTCTACATCATTAGATTTATAAGCACTTGCATCTTCTTCTTCATCAGTGTCGGTATCCAAATCATGCAAAGCTAGTGGTATAGGTGCGGGTCGTGCTTGTGGTGGACATGAGACTCGAGATCGTGATATTGGTTGTGTGGATGACGAACAAGGTGCTTTATCCTTGTTTTTCGACGTGGCTCTAGAATAATAAGCGTGTTCTTTTGAACCGATGCTCTTGAAACATCACCCCATGTTAGTGCGCCATCATCGTCGTTAAATACAAGATCTCTATCATCGCCGATGTCGCCATCCAATCTTCCCACCAACCACTCGTTACTCTCATCAATATCCTTTAGAGAGATGGGGTCTGCAACGTCTTTAATATTAAATCGACGCTTCAATGTGCTGTTGTATTTTATGAACACCAAATCATTGAGACGACGTTGATCAAGTCTATTCCTCCTTTTGCTATGAAGTTTGCATAATTAAAGAACCATGACAATTCAATATTTTAAACCTTAAACAAGTTACTCTAGGAGTGGTGAATTTAATTAACTATCTAACCTGCTCAAAAACACTCCAATTGCGCTCGCATCCGTAAGAACTACAGGTAAGACCTAAAACTCTTATTGCGAACTTTTGCAAGTTGGGACTTGATTTTCCAAAATCATCCCACCATTCCACTTTGTAGATTAAGATTAAAAATGATGTTAATAGCTTTCTAACCATAAAATACTTGTATTCAAGTTTAGAATTTACTCGAGATCTTTTGTTTCTTTGTCTAATAGCCAATGAGGTTCCAAACGATTCTTCACTTCTCTTATATAGGTGAGTTCTTCAAGAATTTTATCTTGCATTTCTATGGAAGGAGTCATTCTTTCCAAACAAGAATGAAACCCCTTTGAAATTTCTACACTACTTTCAATCTTAGGATCGGAGTAATAAAATTCCGGATTTAGAAAAATTCCAGCTGCATGTAAGGGTCGATGCAACTGATGATCCCATCTCTTATCAATGATGGCAAATACTTCTTCATATTTGTCTTTGTTACTGAAACTCTTTTCTATGGTTTCCTTAGCCCTATCGATTGCTTCATAAATATATCCCATGGCCGGCTTTTTTTCGTTATCGACCAACAGGAGAACTTTAACTAGAGGACATGAGACTTTAAGAGCAAATGTGATAGTGTTCCAAAAGCTTGCCATCAAGATTGTTTGAACAACTCTTTTCCCTGTTGTTCTTTACTCCATTTGCTATTTTTCCAATCTTCGATGTAAACATCGTCCTCAAATTAAGTTTAACCCTACGTAAACTCGAAAATGTAATACAAGTCGTTGCAAAGCGAGTCTTGGCGGTCTTATCAACTCTTGTCCATTAGTGTATCGCCTCATCATGTTCAACAACCCAGATTTACATAAATAAAATTGCTAACCTCTATTGCTCTTTTTAGTGTTCTTCGGATATTCGAGATCTTGAAGATATCTTCCAACATCAAATCCAAGCAATGAGCAACACATGGTGACCAAAACAAGTGCGGTCGTTTTGCTTCTAATAATCTCCCTAATAGATAATAAACAAAGCACATGTTTATAAAATTGAAAAATATCAAATATATTAATCAACTTTCAAGAAGAGAAGAGTACGTTAGACAAATTCTTACCTGCCATCACATTTGCAGAGGCACTGTCTGTAACAACTTGTATTACATATTCTTCTCCTATCTGTTCAACAAAATCATCTAACAATTGAAACATTTTCAGCCCATCCTTTACATACGAAGATGCATCAATGGATTCAACGAACATTGTTCCTTTAGGACTATTAACTAAAAAGTTTAGCAAAGTCCTATTTCTTCGATCTGTCCATCCATCCGTCATGATGGTACATCCAACTTTCTTCCATTCTTCCTTATGATCTTTCATCAAATCATTTGTTATTTTCAACTCCTTTTTCAAGCATGGAACTCGTAATTCATGATATGTAGGCGGCTTCAATCCAGGACCAAATTGGCCTATTGCTTCAATCATAGGTCCGAAACTACTACTATTACAAGCATTGAATGGTATTCCAGAATCATAAAACCATCTAGCAATTTTTTGGATGGCTTTCTCCCTCATTTCCTTGTTGTAAGCGGCATTTAATGTTGTTTGCTTTCCTTTTTCATCCTTTTGAATCACAATTTTTGGTTTTCGAGCAAAAAAAGAATCCATCGGACCCTTTTGTTTCACCTTCTTTACGGCGGTTGAATTTGTTGAAGACGTCGACGATCTCTTGTTTCCAGAAGAACAATAAATATTATCTTCATCTTCTTCATCCTCTTCTTCTTCAAGTGTATAATCGCTTTCAGGAATGATCAAATTTTTTTGTTCTTTCAACTCCTTTCTATTTGACATATATGCTTGAAGTTCTTTCTTTACATGTTCTCATGCATTTTCTACATGCCGTTACATTTCTATGACCCCGACTAGGTGTTGTTTCATTCTATACACTCCTCCTTTTGTTACTTTATCACAAAAATCTGCATATGAAAGTATTTAGGTCTTGGGCTTTACCAAACGAGAATAATTCCAAGCCGGATCTTTTCTCCGATTTCGCTCTCACCATAATACAAAATCTGACTAGAAATATAAAATCAGCCACAAACCTCACATTTTCATTACTGATTAAATAGAACTTATGGGTACACATCTTGCTCAAGAATGTATGGGTATACTAAGAACATTAACATTCTTGCTCAAGAATGTATAATAACATTAGCTTATGCTTTGAAATTGTAGGAACAGGAATGGAAAATGTCTTCACATGGAATCAACACTCAATGAGCAAAGAAAAAGAGGAAAACAAACATTTTGAACTTGTTTTCAACAATCCAACATTCCAACCTCAACCTAAATGAAAGAAAAAAAAAATCATATAATCAACTAGTATAATCAACTAGCTTCACTATTACTTACCCGCCTAGATTCGAATGGCAAGAGAAATCAACAACAAACTTCGAATTGTGCGAGCGAAGGAATGCTGAGCAGAAAATTGATACAATCAACAACAAGTTTTGAGAAGAAAATCGAAGGAATGCATGCGATTTTGGTCGTGAGGAAGAGAGGAGAAGAAATCGTGATTTGAGAAGCAGAGAGGAGAAGAAATCGTGAGGAAGACGGGCGGAGAGAAGAAGAAATCGTGAGGAGAAGAGAAGAGAAGAATTTTAGGTTTTTTTAATATTCAAAAAAAGAAAAAAAAAACGACGTCGTTTTGAGTAAGAATAACGAAATAAAAAAAAAACATTTAAGCCCCAGGGGCGCGCGCCTTTCTGCGCCCAGGGCTTTCATGTAAGGCGCGCGCCTAATTATTCTCGCCTCGACTGGCCAATATTAGGCGCAAAGATGTCGACTTGCGCCTAGGCGCGCCTGGGCGCGACTTTTAAAACACTGAATTCATGCCCAGCTTGTTACAGAGATAATCCACTCGAACACCATTTAATGCTTTTGTGAAGATATCTCCTAACTGATCTCCTGTTCTCACATGCTCAGTAGACACCAACCCTTGTTGTATTTTCTCACGAATAAAATGACAATCAATCTCGATGTGTTTAGTCCGCTCATAAAAAACTGAATTTGAAGCGATATGAATAGCAGCCTGGTTGTCGCACCATAACTTGATTGGAGTAGGAACCTTGAAGTCTAATTCAGCCCTGAGTTGATGTATCCACATAACTTCGCACACTGACTGTGCCACAGCTTGACATTCTGATTCAGCACTCAACCGTGAGACCACATTTTGTTTCTTACTCTTCCATGAAACTAGGTTCCCTCTCACAAACACACAATATCCAGTCGTGGACCTTCTATCATCTTTTTTTATCTTGCCCAATCAGCGTATGAAAAACATTCCACCCTCATATGACCGTGATGTTTGTATAAGATCCCACATCCAGGCGCAGCCTTTAAGTAACACAAAATCTGTTGCATTGCTGCCCAATTATCCACAATAGGAGAAGTCATGAACTGGCTCACAATACTCATTGAATAAGCTATATCAGGTCGTGTTACCGTAAAATAATTCAGTTTTCCCACTAACCTTCTATACCGCTCAGGATCTTCAAACGACTCTCCCTTCTTAATAAACTGTGCACTAGGCACCATAGGAGTACTACACGGCTTGGCTCCCAATTTTCCTGTTTCTGATAGTAAATCAAGGACATATTTTCTCTGTGATAGGAAGACACCCTTCTTATTCCTCAACACTTCAATCCCCAAGAAATATTTTAGTAAACCCAAATCTTTAGTATGAAACTGATCATGAAGACACTTTAAGGGACAATATACCAGATGTATCACTCCCAGTAATCACAATGTCATCAACATACACAACTAATAAGATAACACCATTTGTTGACCGACGGTAAAAGACAGAATGATCTTATTTTTACTCTTCATCTTTCCAAACTGCTCAACTGCTTGACTGAACTTCCCAAACCAGTCACACGGACTCTGTTTTAAACCGTACAAAGATTTCCGAAGACAACATACTTTACTACTCCCCTCCTGAGCAACAAACCCAAGAGGTTGCTCCATATACACTTCCTCATGTAAATCACCATGCAGAAATGCATTCTTAATATCAAGCTGATGTAAAGGCCAGTCGTGTGAAGCTACCATAGAGATGAATAACCTGACAGAGGTAAGCTTAGCAACAGGGGAGAATGTATAAAAATAATCGACCCCGTATGTTTGAGCATAACCTTTAGCGACAAGGCGAGCCTTCAAGCAAGCAACAGACCCATCAAGGTTAACCTTAACCACAAAAACCCATTTACATCCGACAACCTTCTTCCCAGCAGGAAGTGGAACTAACTGCCACGTACCATTATCATCTAAGGCATGAATCTCTTCCATCATTGCAGTGCCAACCAGAATGAGATAAGGCTTCATGAACTGTTTTAGGAATCAAGACTGACTCAAGATTTGAAATGAAAGAAGTTGTTGACGACGACAAGTTGGCATAAGAAATACGAGAAGAAATCAAGTAAGTGCAAGATCGTTTACCTTTACGAAGGGCAATAGGAAGATCGTCACTAGGATCTAGATTGGACGATAAAGGCTGATTGGGAACTGGACAATTATCTAGAGGCATTGACCTTCTCGAGTATACCTGAGTAATAGGCAGAAGGACTGTGGGAGGGACGGAGACCAACGCATACGAACTAGGCGATAATGGACTTGACGGAGAAATGACAACTGTATAAATAAACATATCATCCTCTTCCCTCTGACTAGGATTCGGCACCGATGAAATGAAAGGCGTATCCTCAAAGAACGTGACATCCTGAGACACAATATATCTCTTCAAACTAGGAAAATAGCACCAATAACCCTTCTGCACACGAGAATACCCTAAGAAGATGCATCTCAATGACTTAGGATCTAACTTTGTTAAAGACGGACGAACATCCCGAACGAAACACGTGCACCCAAAATTTTCGGCGCAATAGGAAACCTTGGTTTACCTGGAAAGAGGATTTGACTAGGACTTTGACCTTGAAGAACAGACGATGGCATCCGATTGATCAAAAAACATGTAGAGATAGCATCAACCCAAAGAACGTGAAAGGCGTATCCTCAAAGAACGTGACATCCCGAGACACAATATATCTCTTCAAACTAGGACAATAGCACCAATAACCCTTCTGCACACGAGAATACCCTAAGAAGATGCATCTCAATGACTTACGATCTAACTTTGTTAAAGACAGACGAACATCCCGAACGAACACGTGCACCCAAAAAATTTCGACGCAATAGGAAACCTTGGTTTACCTGGAAAGAGGATTTGACTAGGACTTTGACCTTGAAGAACAGACGATGGCATCCGATTGATCAAAAAACATGTTGTAGAGATAGCATCAACCCAAAAATGCTTGGGAATATTCATCTGGAAAAATAATGCTCTAACTGTTTCTAGAAGATGTCTATTTTTACGCTCTGCCACCCCATTTTGAGATGGAGTGTCAGCACACGACGACTGGTGGAGAATACCATGTTTAGAAAAATAGGACGTAATTGCCTCTAAAAGTATTCACCTGCATTGTCACTCCTCAAAAGTTTTAGAGGCACCCCAAATTGAGTACGAATTTCTGCATGAAAGTTACAGAAGTGAGTCAACAACTCAGACCGATTTTTCATAAAATATAACCACGTCATACGAGAAAAGTCATCAACGAAAGACACAAAATACCGGAATCCTGTTTGGGACATGACAGGACAAAGACCCCAAACATCATAATGAACTATCTCAAAAGGAGAACTCGCTCGTTTGTCTATTCGAGGACTTGAACTGTTATGATGAAACTTGGCATATTGACACGAATCACAATTTAGGGACGAAAAATTGTTAAACTGAGGATAGATCTTCTTCAACACTGCAAGAGATGGATGACCCATGCGACAGTGGACATCAAAAAGTGAACCAACAGCCGAGCAAACAACTTGTTTTGAGACTTGACCGTCGAAAACATAAAGACCTCCAGATTTATGTCCCTTCCCAATAATCCTTTTCGTATCTAGATCTTGAAACAAGCAGTAAATAGGATAAAACGAAACATAACAGTTAAGATCATGTGTGAGCTGGCTAATAGAAATCAAATTATAGGACAATTGGGGTAAATGAAGGACAGACTGCAAGGATAAGAACAGAGTGAGATTAACGACACCAGACCCAAGAATAGGGCATTTTGACCCATCTGCTAATGTCATATCCACCACAAGTGCAGTGGACAAACTAGTCGAAAATAATCGAGGATTACCTGTCATGTGGCTAGTAGCCCCAGAGTCGATGACCCATGTGGTGGAAGACGAAAGAAGACAACAATTCATGTTACATGTGCCATTGCTAGAAGTAGCCGACACAAATCTGGAAACCGACCCAACCATAGATCACACCAGCAACAACCTGAGTCACAAACTTTAAACAACCACACGATCAAAAGTAGAACCGTCTCAAAACACAACCAAAAAAGATGATCTCAAGCCGCTATTGTAACCAAAAAATTCACCAAAAATTTGAAACCAACTTGTTCACCACTTTAATAAAAAAACCATCATACTTCATAATTTCGGAAAGCCGAAAATACCAAAAAGCAAAGACCGGATGCTAGAAAAGAACCCACAACTTTTCAATAACAAACATCAAACTAGGTTTTTTAACACAATCTAACAACACAACGCAAATAACCAAAGAATAACACCCAACCATATCTTTAAACAGTAAGAAAAAACAGCCCAACTACAAAAAAAGTGTCGAAACCCCTATATCACGAAAACCGAGGCAAACAAACATTCGAAACAGAAAACATAATACATAGACTTGTCGAAAAGCTCAAGGTGAGAAAAATCCAACCATCGGGGCAAAAAAACGAAACTTGTAGCGGCGACCGAACCTTGTAGCGGCGTGTGAGCCACACGCGTTGCTCGAAATGAAACGAAACTTTCCAGACGCGTAGATCGACGTCTGGGCTAACTGATGGTGGCGGTGGAGTTGACTAACTCGCCGAAAAAAATTTCCGGCAGAGGTCTGGCAGCGGCAGTGGTGAAGTTTTTTTTCTAAACCTAATGCTCTGATACCATGTAAACAATAGTGGAGAAGAATGAAAAACCTTATATTCAATCAATGAGATGGATACATATATATAGAGACTTGAAGGAAACCCTAACTAAACCCTAATTAGGAACGTGAAATTACAATAAAGGGAAAACTAGAAAACTCATAAACTCAAACATTCATGTCATCCTTTTAAACCTACCAAACTTTATTCTTTGCAACAACACACCTCAATCTTCAACGAGACTACGTTTTTCCTTTCCTCCAACAATCACGAACAATACCATGTTGGTCTCTCCCACATATGCTCTAATAATCTTCACTTCTTCACCTTCAGGCGATGTAGTACTTTTCCTTCTCTTGGTGCATCTGAGACAGCTCTTCTCTTCTCCCCATGTGCGCTCCCACCGAGTGTGATCTCTTCTGCCGAAGTTGAATGAGATTCTCCAGCGATGGATTGTTTTTCTTTCCCAAGAATAGGGACAAAAATATCTGAAACCATGGTACGAGCTAATGATCAAGTTTGTCATTCATTGCCGGGAGTTTTATTTTCTTTTCTAATCCCTTGTCTTCAACTTTTTTCTCCTCCCTTTGGCCATATTCGACGAAATTGATTTCTCAATACACAACACACTTTTTCCAATTTGCGAGCAAAATATTAAGGCATCTCATGGTTACATGCATTGCCTTGCAAATCCGTCCATCCCATTTCATGTATGCCACGTTATCGGGGCTTGTATTTACCAATTTATCTTATTTATTTTGCTCTTAGATGGGCCTTTATCACTATTTTCATAGGTTGTATGTAACACTTTCACTTTATCAATAAAAAATGTTTTCGTTTCTTATACAAAACCATATATGTATGCGTACATACAAAAACACATGCGTCTTTGGGGTCTTTCTATAGCTAGTATTCATGGTCTAGATCCCCTTGGCTGGTCCCTTCACTCCAAAGCTGGTTACAGTCTTCGAAGCCCATGGGTTAATATGGTTAGATCTTGGGAGATGCTAAAAGCTAATTCCTCTCTTCATATTGGAGATGGTCATCGAAGTTTATTCCGGCATGACTTATGGATTGATAATCTACCTTTGAAATCCAGATTTCCTAATCTTTATATGGTGTCTAATAATAAAGATGGTTCCATAGCATCTTTTTGGGACACTACAACTTTGTCTTGGCAAGTAAACTTTCGAAGAGGTCTCAAAGAAGATGAAATTTGCAGTTTTGAAGATTTTATCTCTTTGGTATCTTCCAAATCCCTTGATTCCTCGAAAGATTACTTAAGATGGAACTTGGAACAATCTGGTATATTCTCGGTCGATCACCACTACCTCTCTTGCTTGCGATTCTTCAATTGACACCCATTTATATAAAGCCATTTGGAAATCAAAAAGCCCTAAAAGGTTAATGTATTCATTTGGATTTTGATTAATGGAAGATTGAATACCTCGAAACGCTTCAACGGAAGCTTGAAATCACTTTCTTCAACCGCCCTTTTGTGTTCTTTGCTCATCCGATTCCGAGACTAGCAATCATTTGTTGTTTTCATGCCAATACTCAAGAAATTGTTGGAATAGACTGCTACAACTATTTAATCAATCTTTGGGTTTTATGCAAACCGTGTTAACCACAACACTTCTCAACTCCTCCTCGGTCCCTTTTTACAAAGCAGGCTCGATTTTTATGGATTAATGTTTGTGAAGAGTCTCCTTTATGAATTATGGTGGGAAAGAAATCAGAGGATATTCCATGACTCTTCCAGGCCTTGGCTTATTCGAAGTGATTCAGCTCGTCTCCAAGTATCATTATGGGTTGTTTGTTCCTCAAAATTTGCCAACTATTCCATTCAACAGCTATCTTCAAATTGGGAAGCTTTTATTTAATTTTGTATTTGCTCTTTTGATTTTGTTGTGTCTTCTAAATTTGTATTTTCATTACTTTTGTTGCTGTTGTCTTTTATTTCTTTTGTTGTTTCTTTTATCTCCATTGTACTATCTTCATTTTCTTAATGAAAGATTGTTTTCCGTTTCATAAAAAAAACATACAAAAACACATGCAGATTCAGATAATAAACATTAAAATGCATATATGTATATGAATGTTTTTTGGACAATATATGTATATGAATGTTTATTATCTAAATCTACACGTGTATAAGTTTGAGAACGTGGGCACAAGCTAACACTCTCATTAGAAGTATATAACATGTGCCCGACAAGTGCTGCATTGCCTAATATATGTTTAACACTGCATTGCCTAATATATGTTTAACACTAAACATTTTAACCAAAATAAACTGCACGAGCTTCATATATCTGCATCAACGAATCTTCGCAAAAATAAAGGATTAAAAGTTTTACTTTGTAAGCATCTAAGTCTGACAGAGAAGACAGGTCAGAAACACGAGCACGAGTCCACAAAAATATTGGTCGCAGAAGAAAAGAAGCATTGTCAGCTTTATGACAACAAAGGCGAATTATAAATATCCGAAGCATATCTTGGATGACCGCCAATGTCTGTCGACATGAAACATAAGTAAGAATCAAGAGATATTTTCAAAACATATAGACAATAAAAGCACTTGAAATAGCAATGAAGCTACTCACTGAAATGGCATAATGTTGGACAACTTGGAGAATCTTCTCAAGTTGTAGCGCTAGTTGACCCAACAATTTCTCTTGATGACAAGGCTCCAAATACCAGTTGACCTCATCCTCCATTCGAGATCCCAATATTGTCCTAATACCAAGTTTTTTAACGGCACTCAACAAGGGCATACCATTCTTCCAGAGCCAGATTCCTTCATCAGGAAATAAATCGTTCTAGCACCATAACAAGGATAGATAGAGAGTGAGGATGATTAAAAACTGCATACGGAAATTTTAAATAATTTATGCCAACTAAAAGTTTCTTTTAAAACAATTTTATTAATTATAAAAAAAAAATAATAATAAATGTTAGAATATCATAGTTCATGTGAAACTTTAAACAAAATTTTATAAGAACCAGCCTTGCATCACGGCCATATCCAAACTTCCATCGACAATAACCAAAACCATACCAGGGGAATACAAAGAAACCAACCCCAAAAAAAGCATGAGAACATAAAAAGGGGATAAAATTAAGCAAAATAAAATCAATGAGTAGTTAAGAAAAGCTTTACACAATGCACACCAAGACCGAAAGAGATGTCTAAACATAACTAGGGACTACACCTCAAAGAATACAAAACACCCTCTCATACAAGCCAAGCTGAAGCCAAACATCTTCGAAAAAAAGTCCACATCAAGCTAACAAAGTCATAACTCCACGATGAGATGATAAAGGTTCTTGACGTCACAGTCCTCACCCTACAAAGGATACGACCTTGAGAACCTATCAAGCCAGATAAATTTCGTTGAACATGATCCAAGGTATTAACTCTACCAGGAAGAAACGTAACAAGGAATCAATTGATGTTTTCTGATTCTCAGTTTTTGTGTATCTTTTTATGGGCTCTCCTCTCCTTTGGTGCTCTATATCCCTCTTGTATTGCCTCTTAGATTGTCTTGCTCTCTCATTGCTAGGCTTCTTGAGTAGCCCTAATATCTTTGTGTTTGTTATCAGATTGTTTGTATAAAAGGCTCATTGTAACTTTTCATTTTATTAATAAAATGGTTTGTTTCCTATAAAAGGGGAAAAAAAAAAAAAGAAGGAATGGAAAACCTTCTTTGGAATTTTAAATTTCCAATGCAAGGAATGATGAGGAGGCTGGACAGTGAAGCTCACAAAACATGGAAAGAACAGCTGGCACGAACCCAGGGTTAGGGTTCAAAAGTTGGAAGACCCTTTCGCCCCCTCAAAAACAAAAACAAAATATCTCTCAACAAGATCCACAATATTGGTCAACTCCCTATAGGAGAGAGACCAACAAAAACCAAGGATAAGGGAAGATGAGCTTCCAAAAAATTATGGGATATTTTATTGTAATGGGAGAATTTTTTAAAAGGGTATAAGACTCCAAGGAAAGGACTCTTGGGGTAAGGTATCATGTCCACTAACAAGAATTTTGTAACAACCCATGGTTTAAAAATCTTAACTACTGAAAACTCGTTTTGTGATTTTCGACTCACTTTTGACATGGCTTGTGGGTTTACTTTGTTGTACTATCCATTGTGTTTTTCATTCATTATTTATCATATAAAAAAGAGAATATTCTAAGATGTTGATTAAGAAATTGCAAAGGTCAAAATATCATGGGTTATTTATCGCCTTGTCAAGCTCCAAATCTCCCACTCTAAAGACTTCGGCAGGCCTTCTATCTTCTAGCACTTAAAATACAATTTTGTTCCTCATCTTTTTTAACATTTTGTTTCCTGCATACTCCTCGTTTTTTTGTTCAAGTAAAAAAAAAGTATTTCTCATTGGTATATAAAATAGATCAAGCAAAACAATTAGAAGAATTGGAAAATTTTAAGTCCATTAAAAAGTGAAAGCATTGCCAAAAAACATCTAATGATTGAGATATTATCACCCCCTCAACAAAGCACACACACACAACTAATGCGTACACAATCTAAGAATTATTAACTGAGGACATATAGCAATGTCATAGAGGATATCTACTTTTTGATATGCAAACGATGAACTACTCACTAATATACTTGCAAGAAAAAGCATAGAGAAGCGATCCACCATGTTAAAAATACTATAAAAGAGATACAAATTAGCACTCTTAAAAAATCTCAAGACTTCCTTACCAGCAGACAGAGCAAGCTGCAGGTTTCTTTTGGGCCCAAAGCCTGTAAAGACGTAGCTTGGACACTATCAAGGAGTGAGCTGAAAAGACCAGGAGACCAGCCATATACTGGCCAACAAGCCAGTACAGACACCAGAAGATGGCAGACAGCACCAAAACCAAGTGCAGAATTGGGAAACGAAGTGGATAAATCAAATGCACATGCAGCTAGTTTTGGACTGCAATCACACAGAGTCAATCATGAGTGGATAACTTGAGGTGTCTTGCAACAATAATTTTATCTTTACCACAAAAAGGAGCAGAACTCCAGTGGCATCATATATAACCCCAGTAACCAAGTTGCTAAGGATTCATATCCTTCAACCCCAATTGCTGTTGAATTCAAAAAAATAAAAATAAAATCCGTACCTTACTTCTCGATGCAATCTTACAAGAGCATTCATTAGCTTTGAATTCCTATGCTCCTCTTTAGCAACCTACATATAAGTGCAAATAAAAAATGAATACCAATGAAACAGGATAAACTGTAGCAAATTATGAATAAAAAGAATCATGACATTCCATATGCATCGGAACCATCAGTTACTTCCAAAATCTTCAGACGACTAACTAAAAAAATACACTCTGTGGTATCTGGCCAGGGAGATTCTTTAAACAGAGTGACTGCTGTTTTTTAATGAAATATCAAACTTTCATTTAGAAAAAAAAATGAAAGAATAAAAATTTAAAAAAAAAAAAAAATCAGCCAAACAAACAAGGGAGACCCTTACAAAAACGGACTCCAATATTCTTAATGTAAAATAATTGTATGTGTATATCAATCAAAGTGCACCTAATAAGTATAAAAGAAAAGCCAAGTATCAAGTCAACTCATTAATTGTAAAGAATTCTGAAACAATGGTAACAAACTAAATAACAAAAGAAATGCAAACAACCTGCAATGTTTGCAACAGATTGAGAAGCAGCACCAAGCATGGTACTAAAAGATTGACCAAGCTCTGCTCTCGATTACGTTCCAAGAGTAAATCTGATGTAGAATTGCATTCATTGCCCTCATCAACAAGATAATCTGTTGGTCAGTACAGTCAAAAAAAACATGAGAATATTCATTATAAAGTAGAATACACAATTTGTTGGAAGGTTATAACTTATCCTAAATAAAAGATTAGCAATGGGCTGCCACTGTGCACCAAGGGGCTCCCAGCTCTCATTCCTATTTCTCCATATCAATTTGATAGGGTTGGGTCTTAGTAGAAATAGGAATAATATAAGGGTATGTTAGCAATTACTTGGGGAGTAAGTTAGGATATTTTATTATAAATAGAGAGGGTTAGGATAGGGTTTCGCATCCAATTATTGAGTGATTATCTTGTAGGGCTCATATAGAGTATTCTCTTGAGAGAGGAGGTTCCAAGACCTATCAAATCTTAGTTTATCATGTATTATTTTACCTTTTTATATAATCTAGATCATGGATCATATCATAGTTCATGGCCTACCCTCCACAAGAAAGTTGAAAATGGCACTTAGAACCAAGGGCCCCCCAATAATCTTCGAGGGAGGACCTGTGTCGTCTTTTTTTATAAGATAACAAAGTTTGCTAATAATACAACTTAAAAAAGGAAGAAATAAAGAAGAAAACAAAAAACAAATATAAGCTCTATAAAGATACGATTTCAAGCGGCATAAGCTAAATCACAGCTCCCAGAATATAATATGATTCTGCCACTCCCTAGCAAAGAGTGAAACAGAATGGAATGGCTACATCAAATTGTGCACTTTCCTCGACACCAAATCCGAAGTGTTAACTCTTCTTGGAGAATTTGCCCAAATGAGGATTTCCATAGTCCACAATGAAGCAAAGATAGAGCCATCCGAGAAAGAGGAATTACCCAAGCAAAGAAAATGGGATTTAGAAGAAAAACTTCAAGACGATCTAGGACTCCAAATACGATCATTCTTTCTCCACAAAGTACAAAGAAACTCACCAAGCAAAGGTGGAAGGAATTAGGAAAACAATATTCATTGTTTCCCATGACAAAACCTCAATAAAGGTGAAATAGAGCTCATAAGATGAGATAGTGCGTAGTACAATAGCCACCCAATGGTTCCTCATCGAAGATAAATGGTGGAATCAAAGAAACATAAAGCAGAAGGGTCTATCTCCCAACCACTTACTCTATCCCAAAAAAAAAAGGAAGCTCCCCAGCAATACCTTTTCAAGGGTTTTAGGGGAGCAGTACATATTTGCTTATAAAAACAATACAAGAAACAGAAGCCCCTATCTTCACAATTTTTACAACTTTGATGCACCAAAAAGTAAAAGGCAGTAGTTGGTATTCCTTTCCTGAATTATATTTGATGGATTATTACAAATTCAATTATATCAATACTTTTAGTTTTACAATATCACAAGTATTGTAAAACTTAACAAAGTATCTGATAAGGTTGGGCCTAAGGCTCGATTGGACCTAGGGCTCTATTTAGCCATTACTTAGCGAATAAGTTAGTATTTTGTTATAAATAGAGGGGGTTAGGTTAGAGTTTAGGCATCCAATTGTTAAATGAGTTATTGAGTGATTTATTGTAGGGCTCAAGAGATTCTCTTGAGAAGGGAGGTTTCAAGTTCCTATCAAAACTTGGTTTATCTTTATTCTTTTATCTTTTGATATAATCTAGATCCTGGATCATATCAATTGGTATCAGAGCCGATCGATTCTTGGTTGTAGAGATGGATCAAGAAGTTCTTCGTTTCATTCAAGAAGAGTTGCAAAGTTTGATGGTGGACTTGAAAAAAGACCTCAGAGAAGAGGTAGCTTCTCTAAAAAAAGAAATTAGAGAAGACCTAAAGGAGAGTTTCAATGACCTAAAAAAGTGTTTTAGAGAGAGCAAAGAAATTATATTGGAAAAAACGACGGCTAGGGTTTTGAAGCTGCCACTATCACCACCATCACTGCCACCACCTCCGACATCGTGGCTGCCACCTCCGCCGTCATCGCCGCCGCTACCGCCATCGCCACCACCTCCACCACCTCCGCCACCAACGCTGCCGTTTCCGCCACCACCGACGCCGCACCGCTGCAGAATCCTCGCTTCTTGCACATGGAAAAAAAAAAAAAAAACATTTTTTTATTTTTCTATTTTTGTGTATGCCCACCTTGAGGACAAGGTGCTTTAAAGGGGCGGGTATTGACTCGGTTGGGCCTAGGGCCCTATTTCTCCATTACTTGGAGAATAAATTAGTATTTTGTTATAAATAGGGTGGGTTAGGTTAGGGTTTAGGCATCCAATTATTGAATGAGTTATTGAGTGATTTATTCTAGGGCTCAAGAGATTCTCTTGAGAAGGGAGGTTCCAAGTTCTTATCAAAACTTGGTTTATCTTTATTCTTTTATCTTTTGATATAATCTAGATCATGGATCATATCAATTGGTATCAAAGCCGTTTCGATTCTTGGTTGTAGAGATGAATCAAGAACAACAAATTCGTTTCATTCTAGAAGAGTTGCAAAGTTTGAGGGCCATGATTTCTACTCATAGAAAAGAATTCAGAGAAGACCTAAAGGAGAGTTTCAATGACCTAAAACAATGTTTTAGGGAGGCAATTAGGTTGGAAAAAACAATGACGACTAGGGTTTTGACCCAGCCACCACTGCCTCCGCCACCGCCGCCTCCACCACCGACGCGCCGCTGCCGCAATCGCCGCCGAAAAAAAAGATATATATATTATTTTTCTA
Organism: Sicyos edulis; assembly: GCA_036507275.1. Lineage (NCBI taxonomy): Eukaryota > Viridiplantae > Streptophyta > Magnoliopsida > Cucurbitales > Cucurbitaceae > Sicyos > Sicyos edulis. The sequence continues at coordinate 41,738,175 of CM071847.1, read as the reverse complement.
TTTTTGTGTATGCCCACCTTGAGGACAAGGTGCTTTAAAGGGGCGGGTATTGATAAGGTTGGGCCTAAGGCTCGATTGGGCCTAGGGCTCTATTTAGCCATTACTTAGCGAATAAGTTAGCATTTTGTTATAAATAGAGGGGGTTAGGTTAGAGTTTAGGCATCCAATTGTTAAATGAGTTATTGAGTGATTTATTGTAGAGCTCAAGAGATTCTCTTGAGAAGGGAGGTTTCAAGTTCCTATCAAAACTTGGTTTATCTTTATTCTTTTATCTTTTGATATAATCTAGATCCTGGATCATATCAGTATCGTTTCAAAAATAAAACCATTGTGAAATTTGGGGAAAAAAATCCAAGTATTAGCACCTCTAAACCTAAGGCCCAGGAACAACCTTCACTCCTAAGGACATTTCCCCTGAACTCCCTTTTTTTTTTTTGATAGAAAACCGAATGTCTTTTTTGTTTTTTGTTTTTTTTTTTGAAAAGAGCTTTTTTTTCTCCATTTCTCAGAGCCCTGAACAGACTGAGTATACTAATCCAAAGAGAGTGACAAAATGAGAGATAAGAACTCCCCCGGTCTCCCTTGCAAGACAAGATAAAGAAGTAATTGAATTGTCAAAAGCCACAATAAATCTGAATGTTGTAAATAACAAACCGTAATTGTTTGAGTACTTCTCCAGCATATGTCGAGAGTCAACTAGTACTGCATAGATAACCGCTACTGCACCTTCATCATACAGTGCAGCAGCAACAGTCTACATCAAAAAATATATATATAGTTTAGGCTCTTAACAAAGACAACTCGACTACAGGCTTAAAATTTTTAAATAAAAATTGTTGATTCATGTTAAGTCACCAATCAACTCAAAGTTTAAGCTAATAGGTAGGGTTAAATTTACTTATAAGTTATATCAATCAACACTCGCTGCAATTATGGGCTTGGAACTTTGAAAAGGCCTAATTGGAAGTAATATTAATCGGGGATGAACGACTTGGCCGAGATTTGAATACATGACCTTCAACTCTGATACCATATTGAATCATGTTGACTCAACAACCAACCCAAAAACGTAAGCTAATAGGTTAAGAGTAAACTTAATTATATCAACCAACAAAAATACAATAGTTGCATACCGAGTTCTCTGAAATATAAGCCAAACTCTGGAATGCAGTTGTCAATTGTGCTATAGAAGAATCACGAAGAGTAATACCATCAAAAGTCTTCTCGGAAATAGTTTTACCAAGATTGTCCATAACATTAACATCATAACCAGCAGATTCTCCAGCATTATCTAAATCTGTCAACTCTGACACTAAAGAATTAGCTAAATTTGAGTTAGCATCTCCTCCAGATGCTAATACAGCAGCATATCGTAGAAGACCAACTGCTCCACTCTTCTGGTAAACAACGCTAGCATCTATCCATTCCAGTAATCGAGTGGGAGCATCTTTTCTATTTGACCCTGTAGGAGAAGAATGTAAAGCCTTGTAAAGCTCCATGGCATGCACAATCCAAGAACCAAGGGAAGATGCAGTGGAGTCAGTCACGATGACTTCAATGATCTCAGCAGCAGAGTGAGATATTGCAATTGTCAGAGGCAAAGCACCTGAATAACACCGGAGGAGGGAGGAAAAAGACATTCCGAGACATATAAATAAATAATAAGAAAGTAGCAAAACCTATAAAAAAAAATGGTATTATCCATAAAGTTAGGATTACCGCTATTCCTGCTTCCTGACTCCTCTGGTTCTTTGACCAAGCGTAAGGATTCAAATAAAATGACAAGGGCCTGGAAAAAAGAAATCGATAATAAAGTCACCTCTATATTTCTAAAGTAAAAGTATTTTTTCATAGTAAGTAATCAGTAATGTTTGGTTCTAAAAAAGATAGCCAAAGTAGTGAATCTGTAAAAGATTATAGGCGAATCAATTGGGTGACTAGGCATGTACAAATCTACACGGGGTCGAACTTCTTTTAAAATCCCTAGAAAGGTATCATTAGTGAGTACTCCATTTGTGCTTTTTATTTCTAGAGTGGGGGATGGGATTTCTACTTTCTTTTAGGAAGATAAATGGGTGGAGGATATTCCTCTTTGTCTTGCTTTCCCAACCTTGAATTGGCTATTTGCTATGAAATTTTGTTTGATCAATGAGGTGTTATTCCTTTTGGGACTTAGTTCGTCTCCTATGCTAGATGAGGTCTCAAGCAATCCTTAACTGATAAGGAAACATTAGACTTAGGCTTAGGTTTTGAGGGTATTACTCCTTCGATGTCTCCAGTGTCTGGCCTAGGGACGGGCGTGGTTATCCTCGTTTCAAAAAAAAAGAGACATTAGAGGTCATTAACCTTTTGGCGTTGATTGGAAATGTTTAGAGCATGCCTGGTAGAAGGAATGTTTGTTCTTAGATTCTCAATCCTTCCATTGGCTTTTCTTGTAAATCTTTTTATGAGTGTCTTGTTAGCCCCCATCTTGTGTTAGATGGAGAGGGGAATTCTGAGTTTGCATTGATCTAGAAGTTTAAAATTTTGATGAATGTAAAATTCTTTATCTGACAGATTTTACGTGAAAGGGCAAACACTTTGGATAAGATGTCGCAAAAGATGTCGAACTTGATGGGGTGACGCCATAGTGTTGCATTCTTTACAAGAGGGGCAAGACCTAGATCATGTTCTTCGGCCATGTGATACAACCAATACGGATTGGAATAGTTTGTTTTAGAGTTCGATTTTACCTTTGCTAAACCTTGGGATTGAAAAGATATGATATTTTTTTAATAGGAAATAATTTCATTGAATTTATGAAAGGAGGGGAATAAGATCTCAATGCCCCATGAGCTTACAAGAAAACTCTCTGAAGCTATGTATGAGAGGAATTTGTATACTTTTCACTTATACATTCAAGTGAAGTAATAAACATATTTATACAAGAAAGTTTTAAACTAATCTCCCTAATAATAGAATGTAAACTAACCTCTCTAATTATAGAATGTAGACTAACTTAATTAAGTTAGAGAAATAGAAGGAGAAATAAAAGGGGTAGACTCAACTAGCTTGACTTTCTACACTCCCCCTCAAGTTGGACGATATATGCTTCGCATGCCGAGCTTGGATATTAATCCACCAAGACTAGGTCGATGAAGTGCCTTGGTCAATATATCTGCAACCTGTTCTTGTGATGGTACATATTTCAATGTAATGATATTAGCCTCGATTTTCTCACTGATGAAGTGACGATCGATCTCAACATGTTTCATTCGATCATGATGCACATGATTTTTTGCAATAGCTATAGCATATTGATTATCACATAAAACTTCTATGGAGCCTTCAATCTCCATCTTTAATTCTGTGAGAAGACGTTTCAGCCAAATCTCTTCGCATATTCCAAGGGATAGTGAGCGAAACTCAACTTCGGCACTACTTCGAGTTACAACTGGTTGTTTCTTGCTTTGCCAGATGACTAAATTTCCCCACACATAGGAACAGTATCCTGAAGTTGACTTCCGATCAATGGGAGAGCCACCCGATGCACATCTCAGTATAGACTTCCAACAACCGACTCGTGGTTTTTCTGAACATAATACCCTTTCCAGGATCATTCTTTAGATATCTCGAGATTCTATACACAGCTTCCATATGTTCTTTAGACGGTTTGTTCATAAACTAACTTACCACACTTACTGCAGAGTTAATATCCGGTCGAGTGTGAGTTAAATATGTTAGCTTCCCATCTAGTCGTTGATATCTTCCACGATCAACTATCTCATCTTCAGGGTTTATTCCAAACTTGGCATTCGCATCCATGGGCGTGTCTACTAGTTTGCAACCACTCATACCAGTTTCTTTCAAGAGATCTAGTGTATACTTTCGTTGAGTTACATAAATCCCTTCACTGGACCTAGCTACCTCCATCCCTAGGAAGTATCTCAAGTGTCCTAAGTCTTTTACTTCAAATTCCGTTGAAAGCAGTTTCTTTAGACGAATGATTTCTTCAGACACATTTCCTGTGAGAATGATATCATCAACATATACTATTAGTATGATCATTTCATCAGATGAGAAATGTTTAATAAACATGGTGTGATCGGACTGGCACTGAATATAATCATCACGTTTTAACACAGTGATAAACTTCTCAAACCATGCCCGAGGTGATTGCTTCAACCCGTAAAGTGATTTCTTGAGCTTATATACTTTTCCACTAGTATACAGACCTTCAAAACCCGGAGGAACATCCATATACACTTCCTCGACTAAGTCACCATTTAGAAATGCATTTTTTACATCAAGTTGAACTAATAACCAGTCTAAATTGAATGCAATAGAGAGAAGTACCCGGATGGTATGTAATTTGGCAACTGGTGAGAAAGTCTCTTGATAGTCGATCTCATATGCTTGGGTGAAGCCTCTAGCTACCAAACGAGCTTTGAATCGCTCTATACTTCCGTCTGGTCTGTGTTTGGTAGTGAAAACCCATTTGCATCCCACTGTGCGTTTCCCTGGAGGTAAATAGACAAGACTCCACGTACCATTCTTTTCGAGTGCTCCCAACTCCTCTAAAGTGGCTGCTATCCATTCAGGCTTTTGTAAAGCTTCATGTACGGTGTTGGGAATTTGTATCTGATCTAGAGTCGTTACAAATGCTCTAAAATGTGGTGTCAAATTTGTGTATGATAAATGGTACTGTATAGGATGTTGAGTACATGAACGAATACCTTTCCTCAAGGCGATTGGTCTGTCATCTTCAATGGTATGAGGGACATCGGGATGGTGATTCTGATCTTGACTTTGCTAAACTTGTGAGGGTTGCGCTTCAAGTTGTTTCGATCTCCGAGAATAAACTTGAAATTCAGCCTAATAGGTAGACTCGGGAATGATTTCAAGAGAAGGTGACTCGGGAATGATTTCAAGAGAAGGTGACTCGGGAATGATTTCGGGAGAAGGTGACTCGGGAATGATTTCAGAAGAAGGTGACTCGGGAATGATTTCAGGAAAAGGTGACTCGAGAATGATTTCATGAGAAAGTGACTCGGGAATGATTTCATGAGTGGATATTTCAGATGAGGTTAGGGGACAAAGAGGTATGCAGTCCCAATTTTGTGGTTCACTATCATTATTCTCCCCCTGAACTACAGAATTGGGAAAATAAGATAGGTTTTCAAAGAAGGTAACATCCATGGTATGAAAGAACTGATGTGTTGGAGGATAATAACATATGTAGCCTTTCTTATTAGGCGAGTATCCGAGAAAGACACATTTGATAGACCGTGCATCAAGTTTAGTACGAAGCTGAGGATAGACATGAACAAAGGCTGTACATCCAAATATTTTAAATGGGATGTGGGACACAAGGTGGGATGTAGGATACAGAGTAAGTAAACTCTGTAAAGGCGTTTGAAACTTGAGAATGCGGGAGGGCATGCAATTAGTTAGGTATGTAGCTGGTAAAACAGCTTCACCCCAGAACTTCTTTGGGACTTTTGAAGTGAGAATGAGGGATCTAGCGACATCAAGGAGATGACGATTCTTGCGTTCAACCACACCATTTTGTTGAGGTGTGTAGACACAAGAACCCTGATGAACAATGCCGTTAGATTGAAGAAAGGTGTTGAGGTTTGAATTAAAGAAGTCACGAGCATTATCTGTCTTAAGAACTTTGATATTGGTTTGAAATTGGTTTCGAATCATTTTATGAATCACAGTGAATATATGACCAGTTTCAGACTTATCTTTCATAAGAAATGTCCAACTTAAACGAGTATGATCATCTACTAACAACAGGAACCAATGCGCCCCAGTAATATTTTTTACTTTTGTTGGTCCCCAAATGTCCCCATAGATAAGTGAGAAAGGTTGAGATGGGATATAAGGACGCAGTACATATTGGGTGCGAGTATGTTTTGATAGTTGGCAAATCTCACATTGAAAATATTTACTATTTTTATGGGCAAATAGTGATAGTAAATAAGCGTTCAAGGTAGGAAAAGTTTGGGTGACCTAAACGATAATGCCACATCATGACAAGACTATCCTTATGCAATGGATCTAGAGAATTTGAAACACATGCTGACCCGTTACTCAACTGAATTTCAGGTTTATTGCACCAAAGCGATTTTACCTTTAGAAGAAACAACCCTCCACATAATTCAGCACTGCCAATTGCCTCCCCGATCCCAAGTCCTAAAAAGTACATGAATATGCACGAAATTTAGTCTCACAATTCAAATCTTTACTCAGTTTACTCACAGACAATAGATTGTATTCAAGTTGTGGCACAAACAAAACTGATTGAAGGAGCAAAGACTCTGATACTTGAATACTCCCAATACCGAGAACTTTGGTAGGACTTCCATCGGCAATGCGAACTGAAAGATCTCCATTATGTGGAGTGTAAGTCTCAAATAATGATTTATCCCCTGTCATATGATCGGAGGCTCCAGAGTCGACTATCCATTCTGATGAAGAAAATTTTGTGTGTAAAGCAAAGTCGTTAATCTTGCTAACTTGAGAGACTGGCATATTTAAATATGAGGAATAAAAAAAAAATTAAAACTGATTTGAAGATGAGCTTAAATTGTTGACTGTTGACTGTTGACTGTTGACTGTAGACAGTTGATTGTTGAATGTTGACTGTTGACAGTTAACCGCTGATTGTTCTTGTTGACGGGTTTGATTAAACCGGTCTAATTGAATTTGGATCGTACCGAACTGGTCTTGAATAACCTAGTTAAAAGAAAAACTCGTTGTGACGATGAACCGATTTGAACAGTATGAGTGGCGAGGTTGCTGATAATTGCCAATGAGACCTATGAGAGGCTGTTGGGAGTCAAGGACATATATGTGACACTAGTTTGATGATTAGTTATCTTGATAGTCCAATAACCGTGAATACAACAGCAGCTAGGGTTGAAAGAGTTTCAAGGCTTTGATACCATGAAGCTATGTATGAGAGGAATTTGTATACTTTTCTCTTATACATTCAAGTGAAGTAATATACATATTTATACAAGAAAGTTTTAAACTAACCTCCCTAATAATAGAATGTAAACTAACCTCTCTAAGTATAGAATGTAGACTAACTTAATTAAGTTACAGAAATAGAAGGAGAAATAAAAGGGGTAGACTCAACTAGCTTGACTTTCTACACTCTCCAATTTGAAATAAAGAACGAAAGATTATAACATGAAAAGGTGGGCTTATCAAAAAACATAGTGGATTGAAAAGGTATGATCATTGAATGGTTTAGGCCAACTCCTACGTGACTTATGAGAAAGGTAAGTTTTTGTGGTAGGTTGGTGTTTGTGCTACTTTGTGGTGTTTGTGGGGGAGGGAAACAAGAACAATATAAACTTTTAAGAGAGAGAAATATCTTCCCAGGGTATTTGGTGCCTTATTAGATTCTATGTTACTAGTTTAGATCTCGAAGACCAACTTGTTTTGTAATTATTCGTTAGGTCAGATCATGTTGGATTGAAAGTCATTTATGTAGGTTACTTCCTTTATTTTGTGGCCTTTTTATTATATGCCCGTGCTTCTTACATTTGTTATCTCAATGGATGGATACTTATCCAAAAAAATGAAAAATTACAATTGAAAATATATTGAGGAAACGATGAAAAACTCCCTCATAAAGCAGAAAGAAAAGAAATCTAATCCCCATCAAATGCAAAAAAAAAAAAAGAAGAAGAACCAAATTGAACAATCAAATGCCAACACTAGAATCAAGACTATCCCTTGGTGTCTTCTTCTGATATTTATGTTAACTGGAATTCCTTCTTCATAATCATGTTAGGAGATTTTCATACTGGTGTAAGGTTACGTTGTCTGTTTAGGGTCGTGCTTCTCATTGTAACTTCTAAGCTGTTCACTTATAGATGAAAAAAATACTTAATGAACAAAAAGTAGGTTACATAACAAAAAAGTTGTGAGTAAGCATTTTTATTTCTTAAAAGAACTAAAGACTGAATATAAAATAAAATTCAGCAAGCCATTGATACCTCAGGGAAGTATGTGAGAGCAAGCAAGGCCTGGCGTCCACAGTCAGATCTGCAAAACAAAAGGTTAGTCAAATGATTGATGTTATGTCAAGTGGGAGAAAATTAAAAGGAAAAAGAACCCAGAACTCTACCTAGAAATACTAGAAAGCTCCCACAAGACCCATAAAAACTCTTCCGAGTTTGGAGTAGTCATAAGTAAGCGATCAATTGCGGTGACCTGCATAGAGTATATGAAACTTGCTTTATAAATCAGAAACTTAACAGTTGAAATAAAAATTTGGAGGAGAAAAAGAATAATAGCTTGAATCATAAATCAGGTACTACTGCTGTTTATTGAGAAAGATAACTTACAACTCTCAAGTGTATCCGTACAATCATAGCAACATTTGAGGGCTTACAAAAGAAGTTGTTAGCAATAAGGGCTGACGCATATCGAATGGGCATGCACTCTTCCAAATTGGCATCTCCATCGCCCCTCAAGGCATGAAGAATTGTAGATGAAAGTTCATAATGGTGGAGTAGAAATATCAAACCTGAAAAGCAGACTTAATATTAATAGCTGTAGTTCCTGGAAAAGCTCTTCCTCCACACAACCTTGAAAAGGTTCACTCCTTTGAAATATACAAGTCAATCTTAAAGTTCTTTCATAGAGGAAGGATCTCACCCTTTTCTAGTTTACTTCCTTTTATTAACAAAGCCATAAATTAAAAAATTAGGAGAAAACCAATTCATACTCTAGGGATGATATCAACTAAAAACCCAAATTAATAATTGTATCAATTTGAACCCTACACTTCTATGAGAAAATCAACTTTCGGGGATAAATGATAGAAAACGAGACAAAACAAAATGTAGGGGTTTTGTCATCGACCCAGCAATCTTCCACAAATGGAGTGATAGATCACTCAGCCATCTCGAACCGAAACCCCAAGACTTAAGATAAGACAACATCAAGACTCAACCAAACAAGATGAACTTCCACAACACTTTTAAAATGTCTTAACCCTATAATGCAAGACACACTCAACTAGATGGCCATCATACTTGCTCACTACAGTTCTATGCCACAAACCATCAATCTCTAAAGAATGTAAGTGAGTACATTGTCGAAGTTGAAAATTCCTTCCACCTAATCCCACTAAGGTCACTGAGACAAGACACAATTCCCACAAAAATACCACAATCCCTCAAAACCCTTATCTATCAACACCATTCTCGGGAGGATATAAATGAAGGAAGATGGAGGACAAGGAAGACAGGAAGACCGCTTGCCTAACATCCCTGAAAGAAAAATTTATGCTGCAAAACTTGCGAGTTATCAAAAAATAAGAGTTAGCAGCTAGTATAACCTCTACATAAGGTACACGTAGATAAGGATCATAGAAACTTTTTTTATAATCGGTTCCAAAAATTAGAAAAACTAGATTTCATTAAAATAAAGAAAGTACAAAAGGAAGGCATAAAATCAGTTAATAAATTGTGAATCGCTTTTTTTATATTTGTGGTCAATATACACACACTTCGACTATTTTCACATGACACTCACATGCATTTGATACATTGGTTGTCAAGGCAACTCATTTTTTTTAATAGGAAAGTGAAGTTGATGAATGAAAAGTTACAAAAGGATATTATTATAGGTAGGTGACCCCATGGACTTAACACATTCCCCCTAATTGAGAATGGCTTATTGCTGACGTGTTATCTGATTTTATATTTAAAAAATGAAAAGCAGTTATATGAACCAACATCTGCTTAAATACATCAAAGTTAACCGTACTACATTATTTTAGTTAGACTATTGTAAAGAAAATTACACTATATGATGCATATTCATTTCAATAACACTTTACTTTCATATGTACTACAGAAGTTGTAAAAAAAACTAGACGAAAGTTAACCTGATCGACAAAAAAGAAGCGAAAGGATAATGGCTTCAAAAGAAGATAGAATCTCCAAAATCAGATCCATGGTTTTACTCTCTTCTGAACGCATTATGGAAGATGACAAGATTGCAGCTGAAAGAGAAAAAAACCCTCTCTCCTGCTTTCAAAGACATACAACATTAAAATGCCATCTAAAACCAAGAAAATGAAGGTCAGGAGTTATAATGATCATAAAAGTAGTGGTTCGTAGTCAATGCATAATATAGAGTCCATTTTTTTAGACAATATACATAGTTCAATTAAACTACGACTGTATGAAAATAATTAGATGGCTAGCAGAACATTTGCGATGATTTCTTCAAATTATTCCATAATTGTTAAAATTAGAAACAATTGGAAATTCCCTCTATGCATGTAGAAATTGAGATGTCTCTAGGAGGATTAAGGTAATGATGACATACTGTTAGGTGTCTAACTCCCACCCTGCAAGAAATGACTAGCAAGCGAGCAACAATATGAATAACTTCCAGGGTAATATATGTATATATATATATATATATATTCAAAGAGCTTAAGGTTCGAATGCAGTCATAAGAGAGAATCAAAACACTAAGAAAAAATGAGAACAAGTACACAACACAAGAACGATCTCAGCCTATTCGAGAGGGCTGGTAAACTCTCCTTCCTTGCTCTCTAGCCCTCTAGATAATTGGATGCCAAGACCCTTCCAACGAGTTGCCTTTCATACTACTTTTTCCTTGGTAGGGACCAACAGAATTCACTTGCCACTGGCCCACTACCTTCTGTTCCACTGCCTGAAGTCAATTCCTACCTGCTGACTATTTTGCCCCTTCTAGCATAGGTACAGTGGCGATGATTTTTCCTCCTCCCCTCTTTTCCTTTTTCTTGCATAAGTGTTCCAAATTGGGTCCCTCACACATACTTGTGCCCATTGTAAAATTATCTCTCATACTGATAACTGGTGCACTAGGCTAGGCAACTTGAAAATGAAGAATTAAGAATTAAATCTTTCAAATTCTTTATTTTATCCAAAAAGCTCAACTTTAAAAGCTACTACAGTAACCAAAGGGCTAAATTATCAAAAAAAAAAAAAATACCCTCAAGAAATTTCCCCTTGTTTAAAAAAAAAACCCTTATTCTGTCAAAAGTTGCAACATTACCATTAACCGTTGTGAGATGATGTTGTCGCGCGAAACGATCTATTGTGTTCTAAATCTCGGTGACGATTGGCTCAAATGGAACATCGGATGAAGATTATGTGACAAATGCTGAAGAAAACACAGGTTGAAGGAGATAACAATGTTGATATCCGCAAACAAGTCGTCGCATATATTTACCCGCTAGATGGCCACTGGCCCACCGCAACGCCAATGAGGATTAGTTCATCAGGAAACCAAAACATCGCCAAAGGAGATGAGCATAGAGGAGAAGTAGATCGGGTGGGGCTGAAGTCGTGCCTAGGAAAGAGATCGAGAAAGGTCGTTGATGGTCGTGAAGGAGAAGGAGAAACAATGATCGAGCTTCACTTTGCTGCCTAGGGATCACGAAAGTTCGCCGGAGGTAACAAAGGAGAAACGAGATCAGGTGACAGTATCGATGAAAGTTAAGATAGAGTACCAAGAGAGGAAGAAGACGAAGTCATCGCGCCTGGGAGATAGGTCGATGGAGTGTATGAGAAAGGTAATCATGCATCGAAAGAAAAGATCGACAAAGAAAGGAGATCATAGATCAATGGAGGAACTCCTACTCCAATGCTAAAGGCAAAGTCAGAAGAAGGGAACAAAGATGAAGGGTTAAGGTTAGTTCGAGAGCTTTTCTAGTGAGAGAAAGTTAAAGAGAGGATCTCATTGGTAGTGATCCAAATATAAAGGATAAATTGATTATAAATTTTTTTTAAAAATGCCACAAACGACTCCTAACCATATCTATCCTTTTTCCCTCATGTTTACTATTTAGTCCAGAACTAGTCACCATCTTTCCTCCTAGAAAGTTTACATCAGTAATATAATAATAAATATGAAAAATGCACTACATAATTAACATAAAATGTAATTAAATTATGAGAAAAGTTTGGGTGTTGGCTCGGCATCACTTATTTTTTTATGCCTACCGCACGGCATCATTTTATTGGACTATATTTTTCTTTTCTTTTCTTTTTTTGAAAAGGAAACAACTTTTCGTTAAGAATACGAAAAGGATACAAAGTTCGGAAACAAAAAGAAAATGCATAGGCTAGTAAAACCAAACAAATCTGAAGCTGATAACACCAGAAACAAAAAATGCTAAACATCTTTACATAAGAAATGTTTTTTAATTTGTTTAAGGCCCGTTCTTTCATTTCTTATGTTTTTTCTTTAAATTTATTTGTAAATTCTTCTTTTTCTCTTACTTTTATCCTTTTTCTCAAGCTCTTCCATGGAGGCTCCATTCTCAATCTCCTCTCTCTCTCACTTTCTCCTATCTTGCCCCTTTTTCCATCCCTTCTAGAAAAGGGAGAGAAAAAAAGTAGCAATTCATCAACCCACAAAGACTAGCGAAATCCACCAAAATCTGCCATAATAGAGATTTAAGATGGAGTTTTGCAACTGTGCAAATTTCTTTGTCCCACTAGGTCATCAAAAAGGCCCATTGGGGAAAGCCAAAGCTCAAAAATCCATTTCTATTCAGTTAACACCTGTTCAAGATTAGTTCTCAAAAAAAAAGCTCAAGAATAGGGAGACTCATTGGAGAAATTCACTCCATTATAGGCCAACCATCCATTGTTTCTAGGAAACCCACCAGCATTACCTTGTCTTGTCCGTGGCATGATTCAGCCAAAAAAACCTATAAAAGCCAATGCCAGTACCATTGCCATAAAAATCTTCTATAAAACTCCATATTTTGGCAATTGAAAAGAGAATCCCTAACAAACCCACACACAAACTTGACCAGACGGGATTTTGAGAAATATCTCAATGGAAAAAGGGATTTTCTAGGTTTTAGAGGTGAGGGAAAAAGGTCAAAATGGGAGAGAGAAAAAAAGGAGATAAAAGAGAGGTTGAGAATGGTGTCTCCAGGGCGCTTGAGAAAAGGAAGAAATTAAAAGAGGAAGAAGATGAGTATTTGCAAAAAAAAAAAATTAACAAAATACAAAATAAACGGAATAACTAATGTCGTCTGACAAATTGAAAAAAGAAAAATAAAGTCCAATGAATGATGCCATGTGCTTGGGCATCAAGAAACAAGTGATGCCCACCAAGCACCAAACTTCTCTCTTAAATTATATAGAGAAGAGAATGCATACACACTTGTAAAATAAAAATAAAAATAAAAAATCAGCACTTATAAATACGGAGACAAGTACCAAGGCTCATACCTTTAGAAGTGCAAGTAAATGAGGATCAGCGTCCCATTGTGAAAAGCAACACTTCGACGAGGATATTAAGCAACTCGTTGCTTTACATGATAATAACCCGTCAGTTTGACCAAGAAACAATGATTTGGTAGCATAGGAAGGTGGAGAAGGATCTTGAATTGGCCCACATAAATTTATCAAATTCTGTAATTACACTTGTCAATGGTCACAAACTGAGAATTAACTTCGGAGAAGAACTTACCAAAAAAAATCAGTAAGTTGTAGCTACTAAGCAAAAACAAAAAATGAAAGAAAACTAACCAATATTTTTTTAAGTTGGGACTTCATACTGATAAGCACATCCAAATGAACATTTGAAACTCTACCAGTGCTAGAAAGGCCTCCCAATGCAGACAAGACAGCACACTGCAAAAATAAGGTCATAACTCATACAGTATGAAATCATAGCCATCAATAAACCTCTCATTGATGGTCAATCAGATGAACAGAAGCATATATATCCAAATGAAAAAGTTACCTCATATAGGGAAGCAACTTCATAAAAGCTTAGGCGTTGAAGAATATGAGTTGCATGAGAAGCAATATCATGACGTGGTTTTCGCAACAACAAATTCAACAACTGACTATAACCTTCACTAGCTCCAGATGGAACATTTTCATCTTCACGAGGCCACCAACCTAAAAATCCTTCACATCCAAATGAATGTTGGGTAGCTTGTTCAATAACTGCGAGAAGAAGCAACGTAGCAGCGGTAGATTCTTGCTGGTTACTACTAAGAAGATGCACAATTTGTTCCATTCCACCACCATTGACAAAATGGAAGCAACTCTCTCTTGCAGAGCACAAGAAAAGAGCCACACCCAACCCAAAAATGACCCTGCTGTTCTGAAATAGGATAGAAATTTTAAAATAAGCACTAATGGAACCAATAAGGGAGAAATGTATTCTAAAAGGAAACAACTTCAACTAAATTGTTTAACATTTCAAATAAAAGTAATGCATATAAAAAAGACCTTTGATTGCCAAGGACAACCAACAGTTGAGAAGCTCAAGTTAAAATTCCAATGCTTGCTCAAAATATCCACCAGATGTTTTGAAGAAACCAAATCATTCTCAGATTCAAGGAAAGAAAAGTCTACTGACATGTGAGCAGACCCATCCTTCGAATCTTGCATAGCTTTACACAACTTAAGAAGATCCTTCTTGGCATTATTGAAAATACCGCACAATCCTTCTGAATCTCTTGATCTCTCTTTAATGTAAGAGACATACGAGAAAGCAGCTGAAATTAAAATGTCTAATATTTTATGAAATGCATCACCTAGATTCAACTGTTCCAACATGCTGCCCATTAGCTGTAAAAACTGCTTAACCTCGGCTGGAATATCCAATAAAACACCAGGCTGTGACAACTTCATCAGAGAAGTCAAGGGCTGATCAATCATCAAACTAGTTGAATGTAATGCCAGAGGAAGATCTTCTAGTTTCCCTTCAGCAGAGGTAACAAGGTTATTTAATGAGCTATCATCCAAACCAATATTGAACTGGCCAAGATCCTCTGCTGTGTTTCCATATATAACTAAACTTAGGCTGCGGTAGCTGCCTCTTACAACTAAATGATTACTTATAATAGCCTGTCAAACAAAATAATGCTATTCAACAACAAAGAAGTCAACCAAAAGTAGTAAAGTTACCAAGAAGTTAATGATCAAAGAGAAAAAGTTATTTCAAGTAATTTAAGAACATACCAGAACAAATATTTTTAACGAGAAATTACAATACATGTAAATACGGAATTAAAATAGTCACATGACTAGAAGTACGTAAAGAGGAAAAGAATAATAGAGATGAACAAAAAACTGAACTCTTAGTTCTTCATGAAGAAAGGAAAAATCTAATAACCCTTGATGAATCCAATGCCAAAAAGCAATAGAAAGTGAACCGCCTTAAATCTCATCTATCTCCAATAAAATAAAATAAAAACCCTAACCAAATAGTAACCAAGGAAACATAATTTAATACATAATTTACAAAGTTTTCGTCCTTAAGGGCTCTAACGCATCCACGAGAAAATTATCATGAATCTTCTCGGCCGAAATCACGCACCAACCAAATGCATCCAAGAGAGATGATCTCAATCTTCTGTTGCCTTCTTGCACATGATGCAACACATAGGCCCCACTAAGGAGAACCAAATCTCATGTTTCTTGATCTAAATTCCAAACATGGGCAATAGTAACATTCGATGAAATCTTGGGAAACAATAGCAGCTAAGACAATCGGAGATAAATAATAAGCATAGAAGGTGACATCGAATCACCTTGTCTAATACCCTTGTTGAATCACATTATCTAATACCCCTAGTCAAAATGAATTTACCTCTAGATTTCCATTAATGATTGTCAAAAGGTTGGCAGTAGAGATAGATGAGTTCTATATATCAAATACTTGTTAGACAGTAATAGATAACAAAGAATTACCAAACAACTAAAGTAGGACTGGAATGTGAACCGCTCATAATGGTTAGGAACCCAGCAGCAAACATCCCAACACCCAGGAAAACAGTAAAGAAAGTATAGCAACAAGATATAATGTCTCCATATCATACAGAGGATGTTTGAAGCCTTAAAAATGCGAAAAATTATACATTGGATGAGCCAAAACATCTACTGCACAATAGTGTTCTATAAGAGATAAATGGAACAAACGAGAAAATAAAAAACAAAAGGGATTGTTCCTCGCCCATCTATCTTTCTATAAAAAAAAATGCATCTCTAATCCCCATCGTACTAGAAAGAATTACTAGAAAAGTGAGGGAACTCCTCAATAATCCTGTCTTGAATAAAAGACATAAGAATTCAAACACGCTGTGTTTTACTTGGAAGGATCAAACCAAGGGAACAAATCTACAAAGGCTATCACCTTCTTTGGCTAGATGAGATCTTCTAACCTTTTTCACTCTAACAATTCACTGCACCCTTGGCCTTTACCTCTTAATATCTAACAATTCACTGCACCCTTGGGCTTTACCTCTTAATATATATTCAATTCTTCCCTATCCTAAGTTAGAGTATGTACTAACATCTAGTACCCTCTCAATCAATAAAATCTCTTATTGTTATGCTTCAATTGGAGATGTTTATTTAACTCCCTTGAGGTTTTCTTCCCCTTCTTTTGTAAATTTAATATTATAGCACATTAATACAATTGATTCAAACCAGAAATAATAATAGTAGTAATAAAAACAACGGAATTATGTTGTCGCTCATAGAAACAGTAGCATACCATAAATAACATGACAAAGTTTCACTCCATACAATAAATTACCTCGACTTCCAGGACATTGGATGATGAATGAGAATATAGAAAAGGCTGACAGAGGCGCCTAAATCTTGTTTCTCCCTCGCATTGAACAAACACTTCCACGGCAAATGAAGGGGGCAACGTAGCACTAAAAATCAAAAGTAATGGCAAGAAGTTTAAGAGAAAATATAAGTTGCAACAACTCTTTATGACTAAAATGGAACTTCCCCAAACAAACCTTCAACTTAAAATCAAGAACTAAACTTCCATAAGAACCAAATACTCAAAGAATAAGTAAAAGGGGTTCAAATTTTCAGACATACCCGGCAAGTGCAACTGC
Source organism: Sicyos edulis (assembly GCA_036507275.1). Lineage (NCBI taxonomy): Eukaryota > Viridiplantae > Streptophyta > Magnoliopsida > Cucurbitales > Cucurbitaceae > Sicyos > Sicyos edulis. The sequence continues at coordinate 41,721,272 of CM071847.1, read as the reverse complement.
TTGAGAGGTGGACGAAGCATTCTGTTCGATAAACTCGCACGCAGTGATGACAACAGGTTCGGCAAACAACACCTGGAAAAAGATAAGTACACAACGAATTAGTTCGACAAGATGCAATCTCGAATGTATGCGAGATAAAGAACGCCAATTGAAGAGATGCTTGTGTTTGTATACTATCAAAGATGGAGAAAAAGCGCTTGCCTCGTCAACGTACTCGTCGAGGTGGGGGTGCGCAAAGGTCTGGGCGAACAGGACGTAGGGTTCCGGCCGACCCATCGGAGGAAGATGGTGGATGAAGCAGTCAGAAGACCATGGAGACGAAAGTGCGGGGTGGTGGTTCCGGCGACTTAGGGTTCCGGCGAGCCGAATGTCGGTCGTTGAAAGGGCTTTGGAGGTTGTTGCGCCACCGACCTGAGCGCAGAGTAATTGTGGTTGAGTTTGAATCTGACTGGTTTCAGTTCTCCGGCGTTCTCACACTATATTTTTTTTTTCTTTCTTTCTTATGAGTATTAGGTTTAGTAAAAATCTTAAATGTTATTTTAAAAAATTAAAATAAAATAAAATGTTTAGTTAGCAAATTCTCCCATTGTTATTTTAATTTTGACATTGTCTTCCATCAATTTTTACATTGCTTTAAATCATTTTCACACTTTATTCATTTGTGGGTTTGAATGTCAATAACAAATTCTAACATATTTATTTGAATTATGACTATTTTTTAAAAACATTTTACAGTAAAATATTTTAAATTTTAAATTTTTTTATCAATTTAATTTGATTGAAACCATTAATTCATTTGATTGAAAATCAACAAGTAGTTATCAATTTAACTTAATTGAATCGGTTTTTGACATATTTAAATTTTTTCTTAAAATTTTTATATTCATAAAAAAAAATCCTCTTTTTCATTATTTATGAAATAACCCAACAAAGAAAAACATAAATGATGCTTGATTTTTGGGGGAAATCCACAAAGTTCTTATAGAATATGGAAATTCTAACATTTATCACCCTAACTTTTTAATTTGACGGATTATAATCATTTAAAATAAGATTAAGTAATTTGGAGAAGTGTAAAACTGTTATCTCAAAATAAATTGTTAAATTTGTCTCTCTCTATGTATTGATAGACGTTTAGAGTAGTGAGAGTAAAAATGAAGAAGAAGTATGTTTGTTTTGTAGATTAAGGGTGTTTGGTTGTAGGGTTAAAGTCATTTAAGTAGTGGACTAAAGGTTTTTGGATTAGAGTTTAACGGTTGTTTGGCTTGGGTTAAATGGTGAGGTTGGACCTTTTGACTTTTACATTGACCATATTTGGCTCAAGCTATTTTTCGTTTTTCGAGCTGATCTAGAGAAGTGTGCATAGTCGTGGGATACGAATTTCGAGGTTATTCGTTGGTAGGTAATTTCTATATTCTTAGTCCGCTTTTTTTTATACTTTAAGGTGCTAGTTTTGATCGATTGGTTATGTTCAAGGCTTGAATATGTGGTGTGAGAGTTAGAAAGCTTTAATAAGTATTACAGTGTAGTTAGTGGATTCAATCGATGTAAGGGACTTTTAACCCCTTTCTTGAGGCATGTGGTTAATATGTGTACTTAATTGTTTGTATTAACTTACTTGATCTGGTTATGGCATGATTTATGTGAATTGTATGCATGTACTGATTGTATTGAGAGCACGTAACATGTCTACTAGTTATTGATGATTGGTCTAAGGGTAGGCATGTAGATATTATGTTTCCCCCCTATTACATGGTTAATGTTGCACGAACCTTCATATGCATGTTTGATGCGATGGATGTTGCATGATGGATTGCATGTTCCCTGAATGTGGACTTGCATGTTATTTTGATGCTCCATAATGGATCACATGTCCTTAATTGTGGACTTGCATGTGTTTGAGCACGTTTTGATGCCTCAGTTAGGCCTAACCGAGTCACAAAACGAAGAGAGGTCACAAGTAGACAGATGTGGACGACATCCTTGCATATCAGGATTTTCGTGAATGGTTGGTCGACCAGGCTCACAGCCTTGACGATTGTTACTAGTAGCCTAAAGAACCCTATAAGTATGTGGCATGGAGTATGAAGCCTTCGGTGAGTCGTGTCAGATCCACCACTCACCGCGAGTATGAGACCTATTTGACCGACATGATACTCTACTTGCAAGATCCTTCGCCATATAGTATGTTTCTCATATTACCATAGAGTTAGAGGACTCTTGTGGACTATTGATCTTTAGGTTTGCGCTTCGTGGTGCAACTTAATGACAATGTTTTCTTATCTGTCACCCATAAGCTCGGGTCATGACAACCTTTCGATTATGTTAATGATCATGCTTGTTGGTTGATACTTGTGATTTGGTGTATGTATTTACACCAAGTTGAGGAATTCTTATTGAGTTTGAAAAAACTCACCCTTCCATTGTGGATAATTGGATTGTATCGAGAATTGGAGATGACCATGGGACACGCTGCATTTATTTTGAGTCATATTTAGCCTTTTCTTCGACATGAACTATTTTAAAGGCATGATTGACCCTATTTACTACTATTTTTTTTCTATATTTTGAACCTATGGGTACCATTTATTACTTATCTATGGATTTAAGATTGAACTCTATCTTATCATAACTATTTTTTAAAAAAAATTGAGTTGTCTATTATACATACCTTGAAGGTTGTCATATTTCCATGCATATAGAGTTACGAGGGGTGCAAGCGTTCGGTTCGGCTCGGTTACTGTTCAAAACCGGAGTTGAACCGAGTATTTATTGAAGGAAAAATGAAACCCCAACCGAACCGTTCATGAGAAAAATTGAACCGCTCGAATCGCATATTTTTCGGTTCGGTCAGTTTAATGCAATCAGTTGTAAAATAACATAGTCAAAACGAGTAAAAAAAATTCAACTTCAGAGTAAAAACGAGTCAAAACGTAAATTGAATTGTAAATATGTGTGAATCGTACGATTCGGTAAAGACCCGACCCGAATGGGGTTCTAAAATAGGCATTTACCTCAATGCATGCACTCAAAACTAAAATCAAAATGCAAAATGGTGTTTCGGATTCTAAGTAAAAACTAAAACATGAAAACATCCATTTAAAAAGTCAACATAATTTCCTGAAACCTGTCATTGTTTCCAAGCACCAGTTTCAAGACAAATACATTTCCAAAACTCACTCTGATCAGAGATTTATTTAAAACATTCAAACTTTCTAATAGTTACAACAGTGCTAGAATCCGGAAATACATTCAGAAAACAACCTAGGGCTCCGTGCCCAACTACATGCATTCATAGGACATTTAAAACATAACAACATAATACAAGACTCAGAGTTTAAAACAACGGGTTTCCATGATCACAGCTCCTCCTCCAGCCATCCTGTCTCGCACCATGGTTACCTGTGGAAAACCACAATAAGGGTGAGTAACGAATTACTCGGTAATAATCCCCAACCAGGGTACAATACGATATACACGGTCATCTAGCAGAAAGGTATGCAAGTTATGAATATAAACACAGAATAGAGCACATAGCTTAAGTCCACACTTGGACCTCGGATGCCAACTCAGGGTCTTAGTCCGGAATAATCACCACACAATACGCCCTATACGAGAAACAAGTCCCGGCCTCAGCCTGTCTACTGTCGAATGAAATGTGCACTAGCTCAAGATCCCGAGGAGCTCTCCGGTCGGCGCTGTAATGAGCGTAAGCGCGCACCGCGTGCTACTGCAGACCATGGAGGGTGCCGAGTCTAGTGGCAAGCTGCCCATGTACAGTCACCACGCCTAACTAAATCTATGGATCGGTGTCACTGACATAGGGGTGTGAGACCTGGACACGTGAACTATGTCAGCCTAAACCACTGCACATGAGGCTAAGGAACCGGTCGTGGTAGGCTTACACCAGGAAGTCGTCCTTGCCCTATTAGGTGGCAATCAAGGGCTACGGCCGAACACGCTGAGGACGTGCCGACTGCTGGGGACGAGGCAATGCCAAGTCATCATCCCGACCGTTGGGGCATTTAACAGTCTGCCACCCTCACCCAAGATTGTAGGGTCAGCCATTAGGGTTAGCTAGACCCTAACGGGATCAGGGACGGAGCACGTCTCGTACGTCCCTATCGTGGATGCAAGTTTCGTTATGCACCCCGCCCGAATGATGCTACCTACCTGCACTCTAAACCTATAATATCAATCAGCAAACAATCCAATACAATCCAATGCGTGCTCAATTAGAAACAACGAACCTAACATGATACTACGAAGCAAGAACAGATACGAGCATGCCAGAAAAGAACAACCTAGCATGGACTAACATGAGAAACAACATAAGAAATCATGTCAATCGGTAATTCAGAACAGATCATCTATCACTAAACATGTTAATAAACACAACAAGCATACAATCAGCAATCACATAATATGTCGCAGGGCCCACACAACTCCGGTAAGAAATCCTTACCTGGTCGGAAGGCAACAACACACAAGAAACCTAAGCTGCGATCGAACCCGAGCAACCTAAAGTGAACCTAACAAACACAACAATAATCACAATCCAAAGGCCTAAATATAATAAAATAAACAGGGCTCGGCTCGGGAGCAACTCACGAGGCGCGGCTGACACGCGGATGGGCAGGCTGCTGCTGGGCGCTGGGGCGCAAAGCTGCGCGCGGACGAGCTGCAGGGAGATGAGGGCATGTAGGCGGCTCGGCACAGGGAACAGCGCGGGCTTGTCGACACGACGAGCTACAGGGACGCGCGTGGGGCGACGCGATGCGACGGCTACATGGACGCGCGGGCTGGCACGTCGAGCTACAGGGGACGCGTGATCTGACACGGGGCAGCTCGGATCTAGGCGACTCGGGCACGGACGGCCTGGCACTGTGCGCGGCTGGGCTGGACTGGGCGAGCTGGGGCTCGGGCTTGGGCGAGCAGGGCTCGGGCTGGGGAGTAGGGGCTAGGCTCGGGGGAGAGAGAGAGAGAGAGAGAGAGAGAGAAAAAGGGAAGAAATGGGATTTTTTCCTATTTTCTCCAACCTTATCCAATAAATAAAACTCACTTAAATCGAACTCCCAAATCAATAATAAGGGTCAGGGCTCGAATCCCAAAGGAAGCACTCAAACAACAATAATTTTGCCAAAACCCAAACCACAACCGAACTTCCAAACGACTAGCCCAAACATCTTGGGTCTCGCAACCAACAACTATCAAGCCTCGACAAAGGCAGGAGCTACCTTGAAATCCTGAAAATCCACAAATCCAAAAGACCAAAATACCCCTAAGGGCTAAAACAGCTCTAACGACCCAACCGAACAACCGAATCTTGAACTGAAGGCACCTCGAAAAATGGAATAGAAAACTGGGCTGTTACAGATTCAGTTATATTTAAAAAGTCTAGAAAAATGAAATACCGTGAGTGAAGATGGGGTTTCCATTTCTAAGACATGGAGAGCTTTGAAACAAACTGGAAGATAAAAAAAAATTAATGAAGAAGAAAGACATTTATCTTAGTGCGAGAGAAAGAAGAGATAAAAGGAAAATTAGACTATGGGGTAAAAAGAAATAAAATAGAAAATAAAAATGTCTTTTGGTTAATGTGTAATTGGATGGAAAAGAGTGATTTGACAATCACATTTAATACACATTTAATATAAATCAAATATATTTATGTTTTCTTCAATTATGATGTGTCTCTTTACTTTCCATTCATTATTGTTAAATATATTTAATAAATTATATTTTCAAAAGTTTTTATTCTTTTTTTGAAAATAAAATTTTAAAAAAACTTTTGAAAATATGAGATGCTTCTTTTCTCTTTTAAAATTAATAATTAAATTTAATTCTAAAAGTTATTTTACTATTGGTTTATTAATATTATTATTTTATATTTACCTATACATGTGAAGTTATTCATATTTATTTTTCTATTTTGAGTGGCAACAATTTTTTTCCAAGAAAAAGAAAAAAGATGGTTGTAATTTTTTTCACTTTGCAATTGTCAAATCGTAGGGCTATGGCATAGGCTTATAGAATAGACCTTTCTCTACTTAATTATGTGTCAAGTTTCCAAGAGTCTTTTTGGTTGAAAAATGTGCAATCACTTCCCCACATTGACGGTTTACTTTGCAATGTGTTTAATTGTCTTTAAAAAAAAGGATTATGAATTTTTTAAACAAATGTTTAAAATTTTAAAGGCTTAAATAGAAGCACTTCACTTTTTTATTTTCTAAAAAAAAATAGCTTAACCCTATTTCATAAAATAGGCTCATTTATAGATAAGAAATAATTCATTTTAGTTAGATTCAATTTATTAAAAAAACATTTTAATTAATTACTCATTCTTTATAACTTTGGAACTAAATAATTTAAAAAGTAAATTGTAGATATGAATGAATAATGATTAATGAAAACATGAACTATAAGATCAAATAAAAAAAATTACAATTGAAATTAAATACCAAATAAAACAACTAAATGTAAACAAATAAATAACTTAGTTAATTTAATTTTCATTCTTCTCTCCAAGCTCATTCTTCATACGTATATTCTTCAACTCATTATCCTTTAGCAGCTTCATCTATGTAAGATTTGAAGTCTATAAAATATATATATATATATATAATTAGAGAATTTAATATAATTTTAATTTATAATTAAAAATAAATAAAAATTACGAACCTTCTTCAATGAGAGAAACTTTATCCAAATGTGATTGAAGATCAATATTGATAACATTAGAACATAGCCAACTTTGTGAACAAATAAGTGCCTCAATTGTGGATGGAGCGAGAGTAGAGCGAAAAGGATCGATAATTCTCCCACTAGTACTGAATGCAGACTCAAAAGCAACAGTAGATACTGGAATTGCTAAAACATCACGTGCAACCTTACTTAAAATCTTGTACCTATAAGAGTTCACTTTCCACCATTCTAAAATATCAAAATTTTCATCTGCTTTTTCATGACGCTCCAATAAGTAAACATCTACCTCAGTGTCTACATCAAAATCATCTTCATCATCTTCCATATCAGCATGTTGAAAGCAAAAAGGATTACTTGTTGTGATAATAGAATCAGTAGAAGTAGATTGACTTGTCTAACTCTTTGACATAGAGGATGATACACTTGAACATGACGTAGAAGAATTCTTAGACTCTAACGAATTATACTCGTTAAACAATCTTCTCAACACGTCCTCCACTTTTTTCCCAATTTCTTTTGCCACTATATCATCAAATAATTGACTGACACAATACATAAAAAACTTCATCTTGTGGCGAGGGTCGAGAACAAATGCAACATATAATAAGTAATTTGCTTTTTCACTATTTCCCCAATATTTATCATATTTCAATTGCATTTTTGTCGCAATGTCGGTAACAATCAAACTATCACTATTACTTACCAAAGAATATCTTCGTGAACAATTTTGAATCGTTGCAATTTCTTCGAATACCATATTTGATGTAATGTAAAGTGAACCAGAAATTCTAAGAGTAACATCATAAAATATAGATAAAAACTTGGTAAAAATTCGAGCTACCTCCCAATCGATACCGTTTGGATTTTGATTCTCCTCTTTCATTCTCAAATATGTTAAGTCATAATAATCCAATCTATCAAATGCCTTTTCAAATTTTTTAGCTGCTTCAAGCATCAAATATGTAGAGTTCCACCTAGTCGGTACGTCAAGACATAAAAGACTATTGCTATAAATATTTTCATCTTCAATGCACTTCTTAAACTCAGCAAATCTAGCAGGAGATGATCTAGCAAATCTAACTGCATTTTGAATTCTCGCTACCGACTCATGCACATCTCTCAAACCATCATTTACAATTAAGTTTAAAATATGTGCACAACATCTAACATGCAAATAATCACCATCCAACACCATCACACGTTTAACACGTTTCACTAGATAAGCAATAGCACTATCATTCGACGAAGCATTACCAACTGTCAATGTCAATACCTTTTCAATTCTCCACTGTTTCAAACATCGTTCTACTTTATGATTATCTATTTGAGAAAAATTGACGATCCTCTTATGCAACTTCCAAATACTATCAATAAAATGTGTAGTCAATACCATATAGTTAATATTTTGACAAGATGTTCATGTATCAGTTGTGAGTGAAATTCGATATCCTTGATCTACAAAAATTTCTTTCAAAGCTTGTTTTTTTCACTACAAGAAATAACATATATGATAGCTAACGAAAATAGCTATAGTAGGCTTTTTATAACTTTTTTCGAAGGTCATGACATACGATGTTATTAAATGTCAGGGACTTTTTATAGCTCTTTTATAAAGCTATAATGGATGTTATGGTAGAGTATCTAGGTCTAGCTTTTTTGTGTTGCTATAAAATGTTTTTATAACCTTTTGAGTTGAAGCTATAATATTTTTATATAGCTAAAATAATGTGCTATCATTAACTTGTAATAACGTTTATTAAACACTATAATATATTATTTATAACTCTAATCTCATGTTATAATAAATTTATTTAGTATTTTCTAATTATTATAATTATTGTAAATAATTTTTTGATGACCTCTCTATTTTGTTGTATTTTTTCTTGAATTCAATAATAAAAAAATACATTTTCTTGACAATAAATAAATAAATTGATTCTAGAAAATAAATTAAATAGATTTTTCGCTAAATCCACACCCATGTAAACACCTAACACAACAAACATCACACCTTTCATTTGTAATTGAAATTTCACAATCTTTACATTACGAAACAAAGTACTTAATAATTTCCTAACTTAAAAAGTACTTATCCAATTAATACAAGATAAAATATTCCTTTAATGTAATTAATAAGAACCAAAATGAGATCACAAAATATAAAATCTATGAAATGCTGAAGATTGAAGTATCATGAAAAGTTGAATCATCCATCTTTTTGCATGGTAAGGTACCACTTCATTCACCTACATTAAACATATAAAAATATATAAGTATATGATTAAGTGAACACCAATAAAAGTGAATTGAGTATGCAAACAAAATTCTTGAATAGATGAATTTAGAAAATAACATACTAATTATAACTTTATCAGATGGTCATGCAATTGTACTACCCACAGCTTCTTCAATACATGTCATTTCTGATGTAGGCCTCCATAAATATGCGTTGGGTTTTTTGGACATGTCAACCCATACTCTAACTGCATGTGGTCCAATAGGTATGTGATGAACAAGAGCAGTTGGGTCATTAGAAGACCATCGTCCTTCTGCAACAATCTCTCCTGAACCATGCCAGTCTACCAACTTTCACTTAATTTGAGTATTATTAGTATTACTCTATAAAAACAAATTTCAAAGTATGAGAATTTGATAGTAATTAATGAAATCCATTAGGTTTATCCATCATATAACATAATAGATTTACCGATGGAGAAGGTGTTGAGAAATTTGTATGAATATTTGTTGGCTCATGTACACTTATAGTAGCATTTGAAAGTTCTTCACTTGGTTCAACCTATAACAATTTGAGATGAAACATAATATAGAGTAAACTCAAAACTAAAAAATATGAACTTAAATAATACAATTAAAAAAAGCTTACTTGTTTTTTCATAAAACATGACATCATTGATTTCACTTCTACCATTTCCTCCTTTATCTTCAAATATTCTTTTTCAAGAATTGTGTATCGATTATCTTGTTGAGACAAGAGAGATAATTTTGAACGAGTCACACCAAACCCAAGTCGTCTTACATGCCAACAATCAGGGCCAAGAGCTTTAATCAAAGCGTCATCAACCACATTATTTGTTGACGATGTTTTCTCGACCTCAATTTGTTCAATGCGCTCCTAGAAAATTCAACATATTCTATAAGCAAAAAATCACAAGAATAACTCAGCAAACCAATTATTCTACTTTTATAACTACCATCCATCTCCTTTACAACAAAGTTTCATATATATTGTCAAGAAAATATCACACAAAAATTCATAAGCAGATATAATTCATAATAGATGCAAGTCATTTGCAAATACATAAATTTATACAAAACATACAATTGTCTCAGCAACTTGTACATTCACGGGTTGTCCATCCTTCTTTTTATGTGCCTTCATCCACAACATAATTCTTGTAATTGAACTTGGGTCTGAACAACTTTTCTTCTACAAAATTAAATATAAGAAAACGAGCTGACATACAATATGAAAGTATAGTTAAACTACAAAAACAAATTATGTTTACCATTTCTTCAGCCAAACGAGCATATCCTTTCCTACTACATGTGTGTGGGAGTTGTTTCTTCTTCATGGCTTTGTACTTTTCACTTTTCAACTACTTAAATAAAAACATAAAATTAAATATTGATAGCAGTAATAATATTCAATATAAAATTCTATTTCTCATAGTAAAAGTTTTCAAACCATGAAGCTTGCGCTCATTTTTTCTTTGACAAAATCCATCCAGTCTTCTACAAATTGCAAATTATCTGGCATAAGTTTCAAAAGCGCACCATTTGTTGTAGCATTGCGAATTTATCTTACTAGACGTGATTTTCCAGCCCTCCATAATCTTCCCATCTTTTGGAATTTTTTTTTTGTCAGTCATCATTTAAATGGTACCTTAACTAAAGTATCAAATGGTTAGAAAGAAATTAGAATGAACTATTCAAACAAAATAAGTAGTAGATCCATACCTGGATAGATTTCCATGACATTATTTTTAGCCTTGTAGGTAGTTTCTTCCAGTTCTCTAAATTTTCTGGTACAACCTCTCTCACAAGTGAACCAAGAAAAGAAGATAAATCTATAGTTTGCTCTCCAATAGGTTGTCCAAATTCATTAAAATCAAGATCCACCCTAGATTGCTTATCAACAACTATCGTTTTCATCTTTGTAGGGCCTCTTGTTCGTTTTGGTAAAATTGTTGTATCAAATGGGTTTTCACCACAAGTATTATCCTCATTTTCAGCCATATTTTCATCTGAAGTTGCTACTTGTCTACCCATTGTTAATCTAGTTCTAGTAGGTGATGAGTCAAAGATTGGAATTGAATTATGATTAGGTGTAACTTTCTCATTAGGATTGAGTGAGAAATGTTCAGGGCAGGTACTAATAGGAGATTTTTCCATATTGACATCATTAGGAAAAGGAAAACTTTCTCGACCATGGTTAGACACTAGTGATTTTTCATTTTGAATCTGTTCATCTTCTAGTAGGTGTTCATTGCAACATATCATTATTACAAATATTTCTTCGTATAGGTTTTTTAGTCATAGTAATATCTTGGCTATGACTTTTGATATGTTGAGACCTCTTCTTTCCTATGACTTTCATGTCAAAGATACCTTGGCTCTGTTGTTTATTTTGAGGTGGTAACTTATTTCCCTTCATTTGAACCTACACAAGAAAATAGTAGGTAAACATCATGCACTCTTTTCTAATTAAAAACAACCTAATTTAGAATTATAGTAACTTACAGTCATTTTTGTTTTCAACATTGTAGAAGAGGTTTATCGAATGAAGTATACTTAGAAGATACTATCTGAAACATGATAGATATGTAAACCTCTATAATACACATATAGCTAAAGAGTTACAAAAATAGTTATAATAGACTAGCATTAATATTCATCAAAGAAACATTCAGACAATGTCTCAAATTGTTCCTCAAATTAAAATACCCTCACAATCTTGTATTGCATAAGTAAGCTCATCATTTTCATCAATCTCTTCAAACATATTAAGAATTGGTTCATTATCAACCATACCATCACTCCAATTCTCATCGTACATATCTAAGTCATGAACTCCTCTTGGCGGTGCTTTTAGTAAGACATACCAATTTGAGGTGTCATGTTCTCTAACATAAAACACTTGTTTTGCTTGTGAAGCAAATATGAAAGGTTCTCGCATAAATATACTTTGGCTTTGATGCAAGTTAATAAGAGTGAATCCTTCTTCAACCCTTACTCCATGACGGACATTTGCCCTATCACATTTAAAGATTGGAAGTTGGTAGATATAATAATCTAACAAGATTATTTCTTGTAACACTCCATAATAAGCAACTAGGTTAACAACGTGAGATCTATCTTTGGCACTTGATCTACATAATGTAGTTGCATCGACACAAACACCACTATTTCGGGTTGATCTTTGTAAACTCTTTATGTGAAATCGTTGTCCATTTATGATATATCCAGTATAAGACATTGCAGTTTTTCCTGGCCCCATTTGCAAGCCATTTTAACAAGTCAGAAATTTTTTCAGAAGATGAATCTAATTCAATCTGTTAATAAAAACAGATTCATTTGTCAAGAATAGTGTGTTATAGTTTTACATTGTTTGATAGAACGTTTACGAAATAGTATAATATATTACCTTAGATTTCAACCATGATGGAAATTGTTCTGCATGAATCTTCCAAAGTAGACTAGCATCTTTTGCTAGTTTTTTATTTGAAAGCATAAGTTCATTCATATGCAACCTAACCAAATAAACTACCATTAAATAATGGTCTTGTAGAAAACTATGTAATGTTGATACATTAACTAACTTACTCGATAAATGGTTCCACCTCTACTGTGTTAAGTAAGACATATCGATGTGCATTCTCAAATACATCATCAGGCAAAGTAACTGAAGTTCCAGAAGATATGGGACGACCCTCTAGTATGACATCATTGCGATATTCTTCATTACGTTGTTGATTATTTTCTATTTCTGCTGATTGCTTAAAATACTTATTTGAAAAGTCAACACATTCATCAGCTAAGTAGCATGCTGCAATACATCCTTCTAGTCTAGCTTTGTTTCGTACATAACCTTTTAATACCTTCATATATCTAAATTAAATATAATGACTACCCAAATGACAACAATTAACACCAATATATCTCTAAAGAAAATCATTTACCTTTCAAATGGGTACATCCAACGAAATTGAACAGGTTCACATATACGAGTGTAACGACCCGACCCAAATGGGGTTCTAAATAGGTCATTACCTCAATACATGCATACAAATCTACAGAAAATTTGCAAGATGGTGAATGGATTCTAAATAAAAACTAAAACATGAAAACATCCATTTAAAAATCAACATAAATTCCTGAAACCTGTCCCTGTTTCCAAGCACCTGTTCCAAGACAAATACATTTCCAAAACATACTCTGATCAGAGATTTATTTAAAACATACAAGCTTTGCAATAGTTACAACAATGCTAGAATTCGAAAATTCATTCAGAAAACACCCTAGGGCTCCGTGCCCAACTACATGCATTCAGAGGACATTTAAATCATAAACATAAACATAAGACTCAGAGTTGAACAACGGGTTTCCATGATCACAGCTCCTCCTCCAACCATCCTGTCTCGCACCATGGTTACCTGTGGAAAACCACATAATAAGGGTGAGTAACGAATTACTCAGTAAGAATCCCCAACCGGGGTACAATACGATATACATGGTCATCTCGATGAGCGTATGCAAGCTATGAATATAAACACAGAATAGAGCACATAGCTTAGCCCACACTTGGGCCTCGGATGCCAACTCGTGGTCTTAGTCCGGAAATCAATCACCACATCCACACAATACACAAGTCGCCTCTATACGAGAAACAAGTCCCGACCTCAACTCGCTCACATCGCCGACATTTAAAGGTACACTAGCTCAAGATCCCGAGGAGCTCTCCGGCCGCACCAGAATGAGCGTAAACATGCACCGCGTGCTCTGCAGAACTATGGGGTGCCGGGTCTAGAGGCAAGCCGCCCATGTTCACCACCACGCCTAACTAATTCTTTGGATCGTCACACCGACATAGGGTGTGTGAGACTGACACGTAAACTATGTCGGCTTGAACCACCGCACTGGGGCTAAGGAACGGGTCGTGGTAGGCTTACACCAGAAGCCGCCCTTACCTTAACAGTGGCAATCAAGGGCTACGGCCGAACACGCCGAGGATGTGCCGATCGCCGGGACGAGGCAATGCCAAGTCATCATCCCGACCGCTGGGGCATTTAACAATCTGCCACCCTCACCCAAGATTGCAAGGCCACCATTAGGGTTAACTATTCCCTAACGGGATCGGTATGAGCTCCATCTCATACGTCCCCGCTTGGGGTGCAAGGTGCGTTATGCACTCCGCCCGATGATGCTATCTACCCGCAACTCTAACTCGCCTTAGCAATCGGCAAAACAAGCAATATCATCCAATACGTGCTCAATAAGAATACAACGAACCTAGCATGATTCTACGAAGCAAGGGCAGATCTGAGCATGCCGTAAAGGAACAACCTAGCATGGACTAACATGAGAAACAACACAGAAATCATGTCGGTCGGAATTCGAGAATAGAGCACTTATCACCAAACATGTCAATAAACACAAACAAGCATACAATCAAGAATCACATAATATATCGCACGGTCCACACAACTCCAAAGAAGAAATCCTTACCCGCCTAAGACCTCTAAACACAAGAAACCTAAGCGATCGAACCCGAGCTAGCTAGCGAGAACCTAACAAAACCAACAATAATTACAATCAAAAGGCCCAAATATAATAAAACAAACAGGGCTCAGCTCGGGAGCAACTCACGAGGCGCGACGGACACACGAACGAGCGAGCCACCAGACGGGCGAGATAAATGGCTGGGGCGCTGGCGCGATCGCGCGCGCGACACGACCGGGCACGCATTGGGCGCACGGGCGCTGAAAGGCGTCGGGCGCGATACGGCGAAGCTCGACATCGGGCGACGCGACGCGACTTCAGCGAGGGGGCGGCGGCGCGGACGAGACCGAGCGAAGGCGAGGCACGCGATCTGGCGACACGACGCGACGGCGGCTGCGGGCAGATCTGGTGCGACGACGTGCGAGCTCGGCTGCTGGGCGACGGGCTTCTCTCGGCTCTTTGGCGTCACGACGACGGCGACAAGGTCGACCGTGGTGGGGCTGGCCATTTGCTCGGGTGGGTGCTCGGTGGAGAGAGAGAGAGAGAGAAGGAGAGAGAAAGTGAATTTGGGTAAAAAAATAAAAGAAAAGAAAATGAATTTGGAAAAGAAAAGGAAAATGGGAAATAAAAGGAAAAATAAGGATTTTATCCAAAATCCATCCTTATCCACTTTTATCCTTAAAAATCTCATTTCCCGGCTTCCTCCTTCGAGACCCGGCTGAAGCAACCTCTCCCAATAAATAAACTCACTAAAATCCAACTCCCAAATCAACACCAAGGGCCCGGGCTCGAATCCCAAAGGAAGCACACAACCAACCAACACTTTGCCCAAAAACCCAAATCACAACCGAACTCCCAAACGACTAGCCCAAACATCTCGGGACTCGCAAGCAATAACAAACCAGCCTCGACAAAGGCAGAGCTACCTCGAGCCCGAAAACCACAAATCCTGCACGGAGAGCCAAAAGACCAAAATACCCCTATGGGTCAAAACAGCTCTAACGGCCCAACCGAACCACTGAATCTGAACCGAAAGCACCTCGAGAACCGGAATAGAAAACTGGGCCGTTACAACGAGCTTCACGACCCAAATGAATAACCAAATGTAACATGATATCAAAAAATGAAGGAGGAAAGTACCTTTCTTGAAGACATAAAATGTCCACAACTTCTTTTTCAAGCTCTAACATAACTTCTCTATCAATTATACGTTGACAAAGTCAATTGAAAAATGAACATAACTTATATACTGCATGTCTTGAACCTTTTGGAAGCAGACCTCTAAGCACCACATATAAATGTTGTTGCATCAGCACATGACAATCATGCGATTTCAACCCCATCACTTCGCAATCATCTAATGATACACACTTTGAGATGTTTGAACTGTATCCATCAAGCAATTTTAGCTTGTACAACCTTGAACAAAGTAATTTTTTCTCAGATTTTGATAATGTGAGTGGTGCAGGAGGTAAGTAAGTTCGACCTCCACTCTCTTGTGGATGTAGGTCAAAACGAATTTTCATAAGTTGTAAATCTTTTCTTGAGTTGATTCCATCTTTGGACTTTCCATTTATACCTAATAATGTACCTAAAATACTCTCACATACATTCTTTTCTATATGAATGACATCCAAGTTATGACGTACTGGTAATTCCTACACAATAAAAGTTTCAAATAGTGAATGAAATAGTTTAAAACTTAACAAATACACCATAAAATTTGAGATTGAGAACCTTCCAATAGGGTAGATCGAAGAAGATTGATCGTTTTTTCCACCTTTTATGTGACTCTTCTTTATTACTTTTGCTTCTATTTTCACTTTTTCCCCAACAATTTTCAAAATCTTCAAGTTCGGCGAAAGTAATTTTGGGTGGTAACTCTTCTTCTATTTTACCATCAAACCATGCTTTTTTTCTCCGATATGGATGAGGCCTTGATAAGAATCGTCTATGACCCATATATGCAAATTTTTTGCTATATTTTAACCAACAAGAACGAGTATTATCTCCACAAATTGGACATGCATATTTACCTTTTGTGGTGCATCCAGCAAGATTTCCATATACTGGAAAATCATTTATAGTCCACATAAGAATTGCTCTTAAATTGAAATGTGAGTCACTTACAACATCATATACTTTTACTCCTTTCCATAATTGTTGTAAATCTTCCATAAGAGGTTGTAAGTAGACATCAATATCATTTCCAGGTTGTTTTGGGCCAGGAATCAACAAAGTTAACATGATATTTTCCTTTTTCATACATAATCAAGGAGGAAAGTTATAAGACACAAGTATGACTAGCCAACAACTATATCGACTACTCAAGTTGGAGAATGGATTAAAACCATCTGTAGCAAGGCCTAACCTTAGATTACGAGAGTCCATAGAAAAGTCGGGCCACTTTTGATCAATTGACTCCCATGCAACAGAATCAACTGGATGCCGAATCTTTCCATCGGTACTTTTATGATTAGAATGCCAACGTAAACTTCCACTAAGTTCATCTATTTTGAACATTCTTTTAAGTCGTGGAATGATAGGAAAATATCGCAATACCTTAGCAGGTACACCTTGTTTGACTTGATTCGTTCGTTGATCAATCATCCATCTTGAAGTTGAACAGTGAGGACAACTTTCTAACTTTTCATTCTCATTTCTAAAAAGGCAACAGTCCATAACACATGCATGAATTTTTTGGTAGCCTAAATCAAATTCCTTGAATAACTTTCTAACTTCAGAAGTAGATCTTGGAATGACATTATCTACTGGGAGCATGCCATATAAGAGCTCTAAAAGACTACTAAAACTTGTATCTGACCGACCATTAAAAGTTTTAAGTTTGTATAATCTTACCGTTGCTGCATCTTCGTATATTTTGTGCATCTTGCATACAATGGAGTATTTGCCTCCTGGACTTTATGAGAAAATTTATTGCTCTTTTTTGAAGTACAATGATCCACATTGTCCTCTTCTCCCATATACATGGTCTTAAAGATGTTGGTTGCTTCAAACATAAAAGTATCATCAACTTCATTTTAGACTTCATCTTCCTCACATACTTCTCCATGATGATACCAAAGATTGTATGTAGGGTCCATTCCCTTGATGACCAAGTGCTCGTGTATGATTTGAAGATCAAAATGTTTCATATTTCTACAGTCCTTACACGGACATAACATTTTATTGGCATTTGGCTTCCTTTTCTATACTTCTTGTAGAAAATTCCTCGCTCCTTCCATGTATTCATCAGTAGCACTACTGAACATAGTGATTTTGTTATGTATACTTCAAGAGATTACCTTAAAAATCAATAAATAATTTACTATTATCATCATACCGATTTAAATGCACCCAAGCTTTGTCAAACATTTCAAGGCCTTGGAAACCTTAATGGGATGATCAGTTCACTTATCGATGACTTGATCAACACGCACTATTGAGGGGAAAAAAATCAAATGTCACAAAATGATTGGTGCCTAAGAATAAAAAAAAAGTTATAAAAGTGTGAGGACTTGGTGCATTAAGAGTTGTGGCTAGTTGTTGCTAGATGAGATTTTTTAGTGCATTAATCATATTGCAACTACACCAAACTGTTGACAAGAAAAAAGATACCAAGACTACTACCAAAAGCTGAAGCAACCAAGACTACTAAACAAACAAAACTTGCAAGCCATCTTTATAGGAATAGTACTTGCAACATCATTATAAAACCAAACTAAACAAACACCAAAATCCAAATGCAAGAAAAAAGTTGTCACAAAAGAGAAAAAGAAAAAAGCTGGGACATTTGTCCTAACACCATAAAATAAGAAGTATAAAACAGGGTAATGAGATTAAATTAGATTAGGATTTGTTGCAGGCCATCTTTATAGAAATAGTAGTTTTGAATGAGCACTAGTTTGAATTTTGTTGAAAATCCATTTGTTAGCTACCTGTGTGAAATGTACACCATCCCAATTAGCTTTCTGCAAGGTTTTCCAATACATTCTTATAGACTTTCAACAATTGGGATGGTTTAATTGAAATCTTTGCAACAATTGGTTTACAGAACTAGTTAAGGTGTAAGACTTTTGTTTGTGTGCATATTGTTAATGAGGGATAGCTTAAAGGGTATGAAGGTCTTTTTTATCTATTGATATCTCTGATTTTTTAAGATTGTTTGGTGTTATATAACAATAATAAAGTGCTTATAGAAGTAAAAGCTAGTTCACCCTACACATCACACTTTTCTCTTAAGTACAAAGAGTTCCCATGGTTTTTTCAATTCACCAAAAAGAAAGTCTACACCATGGCCTTATGAAAGTTCACTTACAAGTGAACAATTTCCATTATCTTAGCCCCATCATCATAGTAAGCTGGTATTTCCTTTCAAAAAAATCTAGAAATATAAGATATCAAAGTTTCTTAAATGAACCAACAGTGTTATGATAGACTCAACAAAAATTCTAAACAACAAACCTTTTAATTTGATGACCCGACTCAGAAATATTTCAAATAATCTGATTTAACTCAAAAAAATTCTCATATTTTGAAGTTTATTAAACCAAAGAAACCAAAACAAAAAAGAAAATACGAGACATATAATCCTACATACCTGATGAGCGTTGTCGAAAAGGTGGAGGGGCTACGGCAAAATATTGTTTGCTAGCTTAAATTGAAGGGGCTGGAAAAATTTCTTGACAATGATCAACGATTTTCAACAATTAGAAGCCAAAAATTTGGGTGTGTTGACTGCAGTAGAGCAACTAAAGGAGAAGGGTTTGGGAGAAGAGAAGGGAAATTGAAATAAGAAAAAAGGAAAGAGATTTTTATTTTAGGACTTTCTAAAAAGTATTCCCTCCACAAAAGTTTCCTACGCGCCCACTAATTTTTACTATTTTATTAGTTTTTTTAATAGCCTATATTAAAAAGGGTTATAATAAAAAGCTATAAAAAAAGATTTTTTGTTGTAGTGAAATTTGTTGCATATATAGCTAAAATATCCTTACTAATTTTGTTTTCTAGCATTCTCCACACTAAAAACCACACACCCAAGAGAAGTATTTGTTGAATTATCTCCCACATTATCATTTTTTCTAAATACTAATTTTGATTGAGATGCATCTTTTGTTTTTGTAAAAGGATTTTTTTTTTTTACAATAGTTCTCAACATGCATTCTCATTGTCCCTATCCCATTTCTTTTTGTATGACATGCATATATAGTGCCACAATAATTACATTTGGCTTGAGGTTTATCTTCTGTACAATCAGGTAATCTAGTAAAATGATCCCATATCATAGAAGTTATTTTCCTCTTCCTTTCATCCTTTGATGGTGGTGGCAGCATCTCACCAAGCTCATCCATTTTATCATTCTTTTCACATTCAATTTCACTATCATTCTTTGTTGAATTATTCATGATTTGATGGTTCATAATTTATTACAAGGTCTATTATAATAAAAAAAAACATGCTCGATGCCAAGAACAACAATAAGATGTCTAATATCAATAACAATGTTGTTGAAGTCACATATATATAAAGAGTTATCAACAACAGTTTTAACCACATCTTTAAACCTTTCATCTTTAGGAATATTGTCACATGAATCCTTTAAAAAATCCATGCCACTATCAATTCTCATGAATACACGACTGATATTAGAGAACCATAGAAAACTATGTTTCCATGCACGAATAGCCATTTTACAATCCTTAATAATATGCATATTAGACTTATTCGCTTTCCAACACTGTGGGCACCCCACATTTATGTCCACCTCTTCACATAAATATTGCATTTCGACGGGATGACATTAGCAAGAACACTCCAAACACCCACAAAATTTTGGGAGAGAACTCCATTTTCAAAAAACCTTTTCAAATTCTCGAAGTAGGCTTATCCTATTATTAATTTACATGTTTCTTCTTATCTTTTGTTCCCATATAAACAATATATATAACACCTAAGTAGGCTTATCCTATTATTAATTGACCCATATCATCTATAAAAGCGTAATATATAAAAATAATAATGAGAAAAATGTCTTTAATGGGACTTATGTTATTGGATCTGAAAACTTATGCTTCAAAATGGTATCCAAAATATGGTAAATGTCATACGCATAAGCATTATAAGATATATCAAGTCATCTTGAAATGTCATGATATCTTACACTAATACAAAAATAAATTGGACAATTTAGATGCTTATTTCATGGAAATCTCAAAATATCTCGATTCCATCAATCTCTCTAACTCACATAGCTACAACCATCATGGAGTGACCCAATGGTCAATATGGTCTCAATAAACCAAGACGTAATGCCACCTACCTATAAATTAGTTACCAATTTCTTTGACATCTTTTTTTTTAGAAAGAATATCTTTGACATCTAAATGTTATGTGGTGGGCGCATTGTCCCGTAACAATAGTTGAGATGCACGCAAACTTGTACGGACAATCACAATTATAAAACAACAATAATAATAACTTACACACTACAAGAAGTGAGAGAACAAAAAAAAAGAAACTTTGTAAAAACTTCATTTTCATCTCATCTATCCCGCTTACGATCTTTCTAGATTTCATTTCTTCTCAAGTTACGGTCTGATCCAATTTCCTTCCCCTCACAATTTCCCTAAGTTTAAACTTTTAGTAAGTGAAAAGCTCCACCCTGTTCAATTAAGTTAAGAGTGTTTTCGTGTCTTTCTTTCTTCCCTCAATTTACCAGAGTGTTTGGTTTTATTAGTTATTTTTCCTAACTTCTTCTTGAATGTTATGAATGGGATACTTTACTTGTATTCCTTGAATTTTTTTGTATGCTTTCTCCTTGGTTTACTAGCGAATTGGACATGTAATGGAATTGAGAATGATAAAAGTTAAATTTTAGGTCTGGGCTATTTTGAATGAGATCAAATCAACCCCAATTTTTAACAGGGGAAATGTAGGAATTGGCTAAATTTAGAAAAAAAATAAAGGTCATGACTACTTTATATTAAACTTTAAATTCATGACTAAACGAAAAATAAGGGAGGAGAAATGAATGTTTCCCTCCCCAAACTATCCTTTAATTCTTTTAGGTGCTTAATGAAAAAAATATATAAATTTATCATAATTTAAGTATAACCAACCAATTTTTATTTTATAATATTTCATATTTTTCCTAAATCTATGCACAACTAATTTTATAATATTTCATAATTAAAATATCAATAATAGTTAACAGATCCCTAAGATTTGGGGAGGTGGCTAAAAAAAAAAAAGAAAAAAAAATGAAAATCACAATCGATTGCACCATGAAAAAAAAAGGAAATGATGTTCGATCACAGATGCCTACAGACCAAATTTGCCAACACAAGGTTGAAAAATCTAAAAGGTATAGGTTTAAAGTAGGATCACAACGTACAACGGTTTTGCGAACGGGTTGTATAATGCTAACCAACCTCATTGTCATTCTCATTCATCCGCCTAACTAGAAAATCGTTCCAAAAAACAAATACGATCATCATAACCATTGCTATAAACAAAAAATCAAGAAACAAAATCCTAGTGATTTGATTATGTATAGAATATGTGCCAACAATATCTAAAATATGCACAAACTAAAAAAAAATCAAGTAAACAACGTTATTCATATAATATATACATAATCAATAGTAACCAACATATGCACCGTTATTATAACATGATATGTACATAATATGTGCCAACAATGTCTGACTCGTACTAAAAAAAACAACGTATTCACAAAATATATAAAATTGACAACACTAATGTAACTAACATACTCGTCAATACTCCGTACAAAATCAGTGACAATAGTAACTAACATAAGATATGTACATAATACGTGCAACTAACGTCTAACATATGTGGAAACAAAATTAGTAACAAATGAAACATAATCTCTACAGAGTAGAGATTCTACTAGGTGTAAAATACATGTCAACCATTTCTAACCTATGCATAAAAAACCCAATAAAGTATGGTATTGAAGATGGTAACACTAAAAAACGAAAATAAAATGGAAATAATGAAAAAGCTTACAAGTTGATGAGGGAAAGTTTGTTTTAAAGAGAAAATAGTTATATAGACGGGTTGAAGATTAAGAGAATAATTTTTAAATCAATATGCAATACACCTACTTAGTAAAATCTTTTAAAGATTTAAAACAAATTTAAATCATTAAAAGATTTTGATAAAAAATTTGAATGTCATTTTAATTTTAAAGGCCTCGACAAGAATTGAGATTTTAAACAAACATTTCTTAACCCATAAACCAAACATTACCTTAAAAATGGAGCAATTAACTAAATTAAACCCAACAGAAGGTCTTATGTACTAATAATTGACTAATGGTAAACCAATCAAAATTTTGTGTTATTTCCAAAATCCATTGCTTGAGTGAAATATTATCAAATTTACATGAGGGTAAACACACAATTAAGACTTTGGGTACATACCTATGCAAAAGTCAATTCAAGAAACAAATTTGGAGTCAATCACCATTAATATAATCCAAACCAACGATTCAAATTCTTCAATGCAAGAAGAAACAATATGAACATGATCAACAAGTGGAGAACCAAATAATATAATCGTTATGCATAAATAACCTTTACGAATTATGAAAAAAGTGTTTATTTGAATCAATTGGTGAACAACAAACTTCCATCACAACACATAGGAAGAACAAAAATTCATTGACATATGAAAAATAAACGGACTCATCATCAGCCTTATCTTAAAAAACACAAGGCCCATATATTATGCAAATGACTAATATAAACATTACAAACATAGCAAAAATCAACCAATAGACAAACTGTTTCAAAAGGCAGATGAAAACAAAAACATCTTCAAATATCATACATAAAAATACTACATTCACAAGCCTTAGATATAGAATGCAAATAATATTCAAAACTCATTATAAGCCTTATTAGTGTGTGGACAAAATTTTCAAACAAATTGAACACCACATCGATCTTATCTTAAAACTTCTAGAAAAATTGAACTTAATCATGAATTATATGTACGAACAAATAGTTAACCATGGAATCAACTCCTAATTTAGTTTTCGATCTATGAGAACCATTTAACCCTCTAATCTAGTTTTAAATAGCTCGAAATCAAAATCTGGGAGAAAATAATTTAAGATGGAGAAAAAATTCATTTGATTAGATGGATCATTTTTAAAAAAACTTTTTTGATAGTCAATGGACCAAATTTGGACATTTAAAAGTCGAGAGACTAAAATTAAATAAAGGACAAAATCGAGGAACCAAAATTAGACATTTGAAAGTCCAAGAATCGAAATGGAACAAATCTCAAAGTCAAGAGACCAAAATAATATTTTAACCTAAAAATTATTATTTTTTGGTGGGGTTTTAAAGTTTTACCCAAACAAAATTTTCATGTCATTTGATTTCATATCCATGAACCCCAAGAAGGTTGTTATCAAAATCTCATCTCATATCATTTCACCGGCAACTGTCCCCAAGGGGCAACTCTATCCCGATGCCACCGGAGCGGGCCAGTGGTGTTCGTATAGAGGAGCGAAATTCAGATTTCCCTATTTAAAAGAAAAAAAAAATCATTTCACCCACAACCAACCAACCCCTTAGTTTATACATTTATATTATATAAAATAATTTAGGTGATTTTGTTTTTATTAGAGAATATAAGATTCGACTTCAAAACCAATTGACAATGAAAAGAATAACCCATATCATACTATATTAAAGTGTGCCTTAAGAGGAAAATCATTTTTGGACGATTTTACCCTTAAGCCACACCCTAAATTACAAACATGTCATAATCTTCTATTCAAATATTAAAAAAAATGCAAATATATTTATAATATTATTTAGATTATTTAGATATTTAGATTTTCATCATCTAGAAGATAATATATTTTTAGCAAATCTCATAAATTAAGTTAGAAGATAAAGAGAATCTATGAAATATTCTTTATCTTTGTCTTTATTTTTACTACTTAAAATGTGACTTCTTATTATTATTATTAATTATTAAAATTTAGTACCTTCAAACTAAATAAGTATAAAATCAAATGAAGATATTGAGTTTTTTTTTTTCAAATTTAAAGAAGATCTTGGGTTCCAACTTTTTCTATAAATGTCACAAATTTTTTGTTCTTCTAAATTTAAATTACTAATAATTCTTTTGATTTGCACAGATGTATAGATTTTGTATTTTGTTCGGGTTAAGAGCTTAGCATTGGTGCATCGAGTTGTGTTCGTGGGAGCGGTTGTCGTCGAAGGTAAAAAACAATTTTTCAATCTGTATTTAATTTGTTGTACAAAACATTTTCTTCTTCTTCATTTATTTTTATTTTTATTATGTTTTCTTTGTGTAATTCTATTTATTTTATGCTTCAACTTTAATTTATAATTTTCTTTTAAATTTAGGGAGTATTTAAAATTTTGAAGAAGAGTTTATCACATTCTTCCATTAATGAAAGTTAATTTTTTATAATTATTTTTTTTTTTCATATTATTATTATTATTATTATTATTTGTTATTATAATAAATATGACTTAACATGTAATTTGTTGTGTATTCTGTGATACGTGATGTCATTGAAGTACTACTCATATTTTGACATGCGAAGCTACTTAAATTTTATCAATTTTATTAATTATATATATTTTAAATTTAAATATAAATCTATACACCATTATTATTATTTTAGAGAACAATAGATTTAATATAATATTATGTTTTAAATTAATATTTAAAAAACTTATGTTTCATCAAAATTCGTAGAAGAGGTAGATAATAAATTTTATGAGTTTTTTTAATCTTTTTTTTCAATATTTTCTTTATTTTTTATTTTTTATAAAATATAAGATGAAAAAAAGAAAGCACAAATATGGTTTTTAAGATTTTAGAGAGGTGATGGTTTCGAGGTTTTTTTTTTGAAAAGATGGCTTCGATGTTCGTAGATTAAACTAAAATAATAAATGAATGAAAAAAAAAATATTGTGTACAAAGTATGTAACGACCCAACTTCCTAAAATACTCAAATTGGGTGTTACGGGTGCATGCATATTAAAAGCCTCAAAACCAATTTACTAATCACATGCGTTTTTCCAGTAAAACCTCATAAAACATGAAAATGGTGCTGCTAGTTCGAAAACATACAAACAAAGTTTGAGATCCCGATAGTTCAAAACAAATACGGTTCAAAAGAGTTTAAAACATGAAATATATGGTTCAAACAGTAGTAAATAATGCGGAAAGGAAATGTCGACACCGTGTCCATGAACCTGTCTGCCCCCAGCCTAGCCACCTCGGGATGGATCAGTACCTGAAAATGTAAGGGGTGAGTATAGCGAAATATACCCAGTAAGGAGCTCCACCATGGGGTTAAACATGTAAACAGAAACAAGTTAGAAGATACGACAATTGAGGCTAAATGTCTCGCTCATATGTGGCCGGCCCTCAAGCCGGTCACAAGCAAACAATGTCAAACAACGGCGTACAAGCCGTGAGCAAGTTTTGGCTAAATGCCGAGCAATCATCTGACCAAGGTCAGAGCAAACACCCTGAGGGAGGAGAACACACAAGTTCCTCAAACCTCGGGTCGGACACGTCTCATACCGTGTCCTAAAGGAAATCACAATTATCTTAGGTAGCCTGACCTTGCCAGGGACCCACCAAACTGCATTAGCGGAGGCATACACAAATGCCTCGAGTAGCCTGACCTATTAGGGACTCACCACGCTGTGCTCGCGGAGGCATACTCCAGTGTCTCGAGGTAACCTGGCCTACGTTAGGGACCCACCACGCTTTTGTTGCGCAGCTCCAATTAGCGTATCAACAGAGACATACCCAAATGCCCAAGGGTAGCCTGACCTTTCAGGGACCCACCACGCTTCTGATGCGCAACTCAATCAGCGTATCCGCACGGCATTCACAAATGCCAATAAAAGTCACCTGACCCTGTCGGGGAGGACCACGAGTGAGGGAAAACACACATGATCCCTAAACCTCGGGTCAAGACTACAACACACAGTCGTGTCAGCACGGCCAAACACATTGTCGTTAATAATTTCCTGACCCTACAGGTAGAGTCACGAGTGAGGTAAACTACATGGTCTCTACACCTCGGACTCGGGGCATCAACGGCTAACCCCAGCATGCTGGAAGACTGATCTTCATGCAGACAACATCCCCACTAAGCGCATGCAGGCTCACCGACAGGCATTCCTCCGCACCTTCATCTATCCCAGTGGCCTCTTCTAGTAGTCTCAGAGTCAGGCAAGGCATAACCAGCCCCCTTTCCAACGTACTAGGCAGGTAAACTGGTGGGACCATCCACACAGCATATGAGGTTCCACGAGTACAAACACAGAGATAATAACTAGCACTAGAGTCACACGAGATCTAACCTAGCCTAGTCGAGTGCACCCGGCCCACTCGAGGGTTGATGCAACCCGCAACGTGTGCTCGCCACCAAGGAACTCGTTGTTCCATACACAAGATAACACGTGGATGAGATCCGACCCCTTGGTCAGATGCAAAAGTCAACCAGTAGGCTAGTGCAACCCAACCACGTGTCTCGAAGTAAAGATGATCCATATCCTCGCTCGGCTCCTAAAGGGCACTATCAAGTCACAACAACAACAAGATATCGATCATGCAATCACGAGTCCTAAATTGTGTGAGCTAGCTGCTTCTCTAGGTGGTCAACACGGTGACCAGACCTAGCTATTCTAATGCCAAAACAACATACGGACAACCCTTTAGGTAACTGACAAGGTAATCGAGCATAATCATGACATCACGTATACAGTCAAACATGGATGGGGTCAACAATGTAGAACATGCATAAACACAAGGCGATTCAGTCCATCGACAAGTTAAACAGATAAACAGTTCATCGCATATACGAGCAGAGATGTACAACGGGTAAATGATGATATGATCACAAGGTACACATTAATGGAGACTTAACAATTTACGAGCTACACACGAGTAGAAATAAATTCAAACAGTGAATCACAACACCAAAGCATACATGCGACAAGTCATCCAACCTCCAATTCCCGTAAATCTTATCATGCCACTATTCACATGCTTTAAACCATAAACACGAATCATAATGAAGCTCCTTACCTTCCCGACGACTCGACCGAAACATTACGAGGACCCACGAGCTAATCGGCAACCCGAAACAACAAACCCGAGAGCACCTAAACACAAAACAACGCCAAGAGCTTATTAGGAACAATCTAAACAAGCCACAAAATGGGTTAACATCACGAGAACGAGGAAAAGCTACTACCCGAAAATGCCTCGACGGAGCACGGCGGCGCCGGCACCGGCGCGTGGTGGCTGGCGGAGGCGCGTCATCACGGAATGGAGCGGGTCATACCTCGTTGGAAAGATCTCGGCCTCAGGGTCACGGAACAGGTCTCGGATTTACAAACAGACTTCTCTAGCTCCCGGAAACTACGAAGAAAAAGTGGATTTAAAAGGGGTTTTAAGCGAGGTCGCCGGAAAACTCCACTGACGGCTGCTGAAGCTCAAGAAAACAATATCCAAGAAAGAAAGGGGCTTACCCAAGCTAGTCGATGAGAGAACGAGCTTTACCGAGCTCGTTCTAGACATGGCAACTCAATGCCAAGGCTAGGGAACTAGCACAACCAAGCTGCCGGAACTCGGTCCTCGACAGGGCGGGTGAGGATGTCGACAACGGTGAGAAAGCTACTGGTACGGCGGTGAGAAAGCTATGCTGCTGGGTTATGTCGACGACGTCGATGTTGCCGGAAGCGAGTGCGAACGGAGATGGGTGAGGATGCCGAAGGCGTTGCTGTGAAAGAGAGAACGTGCGTGAGAGAAAGAGGCTAGTGGATGGAGGATTTTTGCGGCTGAGTTAATGAGAGGGAGAGAGGAAACTTTAATTGTAATATATAGTAAAAAATAATTTTTCCATTTTAGTGCCATAAAAACCCTATTTATAAAACACCCTAAAACCACTCTCCTAAATGAGCATTTTCCAAACCAACATAAATATTAAATTAAAAGGGCACATAACATTATTTGAGAAATTGACTAGGATAATCCATACCCAACTAATATGGTATAATTAAAATATATTGAGAAAAGTTGAAGTAGAAATTAGTATTTAATAGCCATAATAATAATTATAATATTCTTGAACCCCTTTTTAAAATCTCAATTAAACTCTTGACAAAAATATTATTAAGATTTATTAAAACTAGGTAACTCATAAAATTAAAAATCTCTTTTAGAATTTGGCATGGTCATACGATTTAGGGATTTCCTAAAATAGTTTCAAATGTTGAATTAAATTAACCCATTTTAACTTAATACATATTAGGGGTGTTACAAAGTAAGATTTTATCATGACGAAAACTTATTTCTCAAAAAAGTTTAATTTATTTCATAATTTTCTTTAAAAATTATGATATGTATATTTTATTTATTTCACTTTTATCTTGAACTACGTTGTATGAGATTTTTAAATAAAGTAGATAATAAATATTTTACTTACTCACTTAAATTAAATATATATATATATATATATATTATTTATAAGTATTTTAATGAATAAAAATATAATCTCACATGCCAGAAAAAATCTCTCGTGCAAGGCACGTTCCAAAGTTCTAGTATTTTATAAATGTGTTGAAGACTCCTCACATTTTTAATGTGGGATAATTGCACAAGGTAATTATCTCCAACAGTTTTTAATAAAAAAACTTTGGAACTTTTCCTTGATCAGAAACCTTACTTCTCTCAATTACTTTGACAGATTTAAGGTGATGCTTAGGTTCGAGTTTGACGTCGGGTTTTATGTGGCTGTTTGGATTTTGGATTCTAAGTGGATGAAGTGGTCTATTTATAATAGATTTTATAATTTTTTTAAGAATTACTTTTGATAGTCTTTAACAACGGAGCATCTTACCAACTTTTGATGTCCATACCTTCGACTGCTTTAAGAAAATTGGGGTTAGAAAGCTGAATCGTGGATGTGAATGAATCAATGGCTAATTGGATCTCCTCCAAGCTCAAAACGGCCGAGAGCATTCTCCAACAGACTCAGGGAGAGAACCTTATATGAATCTTTTTCTGCTCCACCATGAACATTACCAAATATCCAAGAAAAGCAACTATCTATAGTTAAGATTACATAATCATCAAGGGACACATCCTACACAGTCTCCATTCAATGGTCGTCGTTCACTTGGATTCTCAAAAGTCTCTATGCGTTACCTTATGCTCCCCTGAATCACGAGTTCTTTTTAGAATCAAGGATTGATGACTATTCTTTATGGCTTGAAAAAGCTAGAAACAATAGTTGGTACATTGCGGAGATGACCAAAGAAACACAACAATGGTACTATCAACAAGCTGGTTATTCCAATTGGTGCTAAACGAATAGGATGGTTCACCTTTTATACTCTGCTGTAAGGATCTAGGGCTCCTCAAGATCCTACAAACTCCATTAATGTTTATCTTCCCTCCAAAAAGCCAGCTTTAAATGATAATCAGAGAGTGGAAAATAAAAGACCAATTGACTTCATTTATGGTCATAGAGATAACATCCATCAGATTGGAGTTATTACCAAATCTTCCAAATCACTGTCTTACAAAAATATTATTTATGTGAGTATTAAAGAAAAAACAAAGGATGCAACTACTTCCCACCTTGCGGCTGCCGAAAACAGAGGAAGGGCCTCTGGAAACAAATTTGAATTTAACTAGGAAAGCTTTCCCTCTTTGTGCAGCATTATCAAGGAGAAAGTTTGGAGCAGTGTGGTTAGGCATAACCATAAGCAGAGGAAATTCATAAAGAAGGAGAGCAGAAATCTAGTGTATCGGAGAAAAAAAAAAACCAGTGGTTGTGTCCCCTGTTTCAACGCCAGCTGAATCCGTTCTGAAAGAATGGTGTGACCAATCTGTGTGTTTGGCTGAAGGATGCTTGTAAAAACCAGAAAGTTGATCCATTTTTTATGGTTGAGTTTGGGTTTTTTCCGACGACCTCTTTGAAGATGACGACCGGCGCAAAAGCTCCGGCGAGTTCAAATTCTTTTACTTCTAGCGAAGTGATAGCTGAGCAACTGCAACAGAGAGAGTACAATGGCCTAATTCATTCTCCAAGGATCAATTGCACGGATTTGGCATTTATGGGGCCGAGATTTCTTTTGGTAATAGATTTTCCCCCCTTTCTGACACCTCTGATTCTAATACCCAGCTTTTAGATGTATTATCCAGAGGTACATCATCTACACCCTCTCTCCTTTCTGAGCCATCTATTCTCTTATCCCAAAAAAACCTACCCATCACTATTAACCCAAAATCCTCATTTTTTGTTCCTGAAACCAAATCCTTGACATATTACTACCTTATCTGAAACTGACCTGCTATCATCACCTTACCCATCATCACCAACTACTCCAAACTCTCTATCTCCTGAGCCCACCCCTCTACAAATTTCTTACCTGAAACCTCTTTCCCCCCTCTCTATTTTGGAGGATTATGGAATTTATTACCAAAAGAAATCTCATGAGCTTGATCCAAAGGTTCACCATTCAGTTTACTTGGAACCTATCATCCCTTGGTTGAGAACCATGGGCCTTGGTATTATTCCATTACCTACTAAGATAAGTAAGTAAATGAAAGAAAACATGAAGCATAACAAATATTGCAGGGAGATAACCAGCTTGACAAGTACCATCAATTATGAAAATCTGGACAAAAATATCTCGGGGGGAGGGGGGGGGGGGCAAAGCATGACTAAATGAATTTTATCACATGGAATGTTAGAGGTCTCGGCTGTAAAGATAAGAGGGCCATTGTCAAAAGCATGTTATTGAAGCACAACCCTGCTTTGGTTATTCTTCAGGAGACCAAGTCTCATTCTATTGACAACTGATTTATCAAATCAATTTGGAGCTCTAGGAATATTGCTTGGACATCATTGGATTCAGTGGGATCAGCTGGGGGTATTATTATAATGTGGAACAACAATATTATCCTTGCAAGGGAGATTAAAGAAGGTACTTATACTCTTTCCATTCTTATTACTATGGTTAATGGTTTTTCCTATTGGATTACAAGGGTCTATGGTCCAGCTAGTTCTTCTTCATCCCCTGATTATTGGGTTGAACTAAAAGAGTTGGCTGATCTTTGCAATCCTATATGGATTATTTATGGAGACTTCAATACCATTAGATGGGTTCATGAGAAATCAGTGAGTAGTCCCATTACTCATGACATGAGAAGCTTCAACACTTTTATTCAACAACAGAACTTGATTGATCTCCCTCTAATGAATGGTATCTTCACATAGTCTGATTTCAGAGCCAACCCGACATTGTCTAAGCTAGCAGATTTCTGATCACCGAAAGCATTCAATGTCATCTCAAGGATCTCTCTGTTAAAAGGTGGGAAAGACCAACATCTTATCACTTCCCTTTACAATTGGTGATGAAAAGTATCAATGGGGCCCTGCACCTTTTAGATTTCTAAATATGTGGGTAGATCACAAAGATTTTAAACCTATGATGGATTACTGGTGGTTGAACACTTCAATGCGATGATGGCGTGGGCATGTTTTCATACAAAAATTGAAGAGCTTCAAGTTGGTATTAAAGACTTGGAACAAGGCTGTATTTGGTAATATTATTGATAAGAAAAATCAGCTAACATTGGAATTAGATATGTTGGATGAGATGGAGGAGAAAGAACAACTACTTTCTGTTCAAATTGTTCAAAGACATATTATCATATCACAACTTCTTGCTATAGTTGTGAAGGAAGAATCGCTTTGAAGGAAAAACTGCAAGTTTAAATGGCTCGAATATGGTGATGAGAATACAAAATTATTTCACCGAATTATGGCTGCTAGGAGGCGCAAAAGTATCATTGTTGAGATCCTCTCACATAGTGGAGATAGCTTGATTGACGATGCTTTGATCGAGGAGGAATTTTTGGCTTTTTATAAAAATCTATTTACCAAACGTTCTGATCCATGGGTCCTTCCTCATATCCAGGATTGTAGCCCAATATCTTCTTAACAAGCCAGATCCCTTGAGACACCTTTTACTAAGATTGAAGTTTGGGAAGCTATTAACAACTTAGGCTCTAATAAAACCCAAGTCCTGATGGCTACACAGCTGAATTCTATAAAAAAAAAAAAAAAAACTTGGAACACCCTTAAGTCCAATAAAATGAGAGTGTTCCAAGAGTTTTTTAAGAGTGGGATCATCAATGCCAGCCTTAATGAAACTTACATTTGTCTTATTCCTAAGAAAGTGGATGCAAAAAGTGTTCGTGATTACATACCCATTAGTCTTACTTCATGTTTATACAAGATTGTGGCTAGAGTATTATCTCAAAGATTGAAAAAGGTATTGCCTTGTACCATATCTGAATCTCATGCATATTTTGTTGAGGGAGGAATATTCTTGATGCCATCTTGATTGCTAATGAGGTCATCGATGAATGAAAAATGAAGGACAAAAAAGGTATCTTCATAAAATTAGACATTGAAAAAGCCTTTGATACAGTGGATTGGGCCTTTTTAGATTCCATCTTAATGAAAAAGGGTTTTGGGAAAGAATGGAGGCAATGGATTCATGGTTGCATTTCTACGACAAATTTTTCAATCATCATCAATGGTAAGCCTAGGGGCAAAATAAGAGCATCGAGAGGGCTGAGACAAGGTGACCCCCTTTCACCTTTCTTATTCATTATGATAATGGATTGTTTTAGCAGGATGATGAAAGATGAAACAGACAAGCATAGAATCAGAGGTCTCAATATTGGAGCTAATGTTCCTAGCATCAGTCACCTACAATTTACTGACGATACTCTTATTTTATATGAATTCAATTTGGAAGCCACCAAAACCCTTTTTGAGATAGTTGTAGCGTTTGAACATGCATCAGATCTTAAGATCAACATCCACAAAACTGAAATGTTGGGGCTGAATATCAATGATATGGATTTGAATTCTCTGGCTATTCAATATGGGTGTAACCTCGTTGTGTGGCCAACATCGTATTTAGGCCTCCCCCTCAATGGAAATCCCTAAACTCTTGCTTTTTGGGAGCCCATGATTGAAAAGGTTGAAAAGAATATCACATCGTGGAAAAACCAATACATTTCCAAGGGAGGAAGATTAACTCTCATTAAAACCACTCTTGCTAATGTCCAAACTTACTGCATGTCGCTCTTCAAAATGCCCATCAAAGTCATCTTAATCATGGAGAGAATGATTAGAAAGCTTATATGGAAAGGCAATATTGATGGTAAAGGAATACATCTTATTAAATGGGATTCTGTCACCCTCCCTGTTGAACAAGGTGGTCTTGCCATCGAAAAAATCAAATAAAAAAATGAGGCATTTCTCGCTAAGTAAATTTGGAGATATAGTCTCGAGGAGCATGCCTTGTGGAGGAAAATTATTGATGATAAATATGGCACTAACAAGCATAGTAATAGGCCGGACAGAACATCGATGCATTCGGCTAAGGGCCCATGGAAAGCTATCTTCCCTCTCATGCACATGATTTATGATAGGATAATCTACAAAGTTAACAATGGGAAAATAATATTATTTTGGAAGGATTCTTGGCTTCAGGTTGCTCCATTAAGTGTTGCTTTCCCCCTATTTTATAATCTTACCAAAGACAAGGATGTGGTTGTTGAAAAGGTTTGGCAAAAAGAGGATTATTTCTGGAATCTAAAGCTCAGAAGAAACTTAAAAGACGAAGAGATTGATGAATATTGTGCTCTGGTGGATCTCCTTTGTTTGACATCATTAAAAGATGAAAAAGATCTTTGCTTATGGAAACCAGACCCCACTAGAACTTTCTCTGTCAATTCCCTGATGAAAGACCTCAAAGCTCCCAAGCTGTTACTAATGGCCAGCTTTACAACAATATTTGGAAAGGAAAGTGCCCAAAGAAGGTCAAAATTTTCATTTGGGAGTTGAGTCATGGGGCCATTAGTACAAACAACTTGCTGCAACATAGACTTCCACATTTGAATATTTCCCCACAATGGTGTGTCATTTGTTCCAAGGCCTAAAAATCACAATCCCATCTTATGATATCTTGTGTTATGCCTCTACTTTGTGGGACTTTATTCGCAAAGCCTTTTTTTTCAACTCTTCCAAAGGACCCTTATTCATTACTAAATATTGTTTTGACGGATCATCCTTTTACGGAGAAGAAGAAAAAAGTGTCGTGGGAGAATTTTATTAAAGCTTTTTGTTGGAGCACATGGATAGAAAGGAATCGAATAATATTCAAAGATATAGTTACTCCATATGAGCGTTTCATTGACAATATCACATATGTGGTGGTTTCATGGTGTAAATTATCCCCGCTTTTTCATGATTACAACTTCAATTCACTTGTTACTAGTTGGAGATCCTTATTATAGATGGATTGTCCTTATTTTGTAATTCTATAATTTCATACATCTAATGAAATTTGTTTCTTATAAAAAAAAAAAAAACTTTGGAATAAAATCCTTTGGATAAAAGAAGAAAAAAGAAAAAAAAAGGAAAAGTGGGTCTCCAGTTTAGCGGGTGGAAGAAGAGTCCGAAGACTCAACAGCAAATGGGGCATTAGATCACAAGATCGCCGGTAGCTTGACGCCGCAGTAGACGAACCCAGAATCATCAGCTCTACCACCGCCGCTTGCTCTAATTCTCCATTGCCGCCGGTGAAATCCGAAGCAAGTAACTCATCGGGCGAGTCGCGTTGATCCGGCGAGGCTATTTGCTTCCGCCATTGACGCCGGCGTCAGTCACTGCCGGCAGCCGGAAGAATCGGAAACATGGATCCGGAAAATACACCACTGGGGAGGATGCTGCTGGAAGAGATCACTCCGGTTATCATGGTGCTGAATACCCCTCTCGTTGAAGAAACCTGTGTCAAGAACGGCCTCTCGTTCGTCCAGATGCTCGCCCCCTTCTGCTCCTTCACCAACATTGACGGTAATCCATCGTTCGAATTCAATTTAGTGTAACCACTGCACTTACTTGCGAGAAAATGTTTATGTGTGGTTGGGGTTTTCCTTTTTGGTTTTGTTTCAGTGCCTGTACGTACCGCCAGTGATCAACCTTACAGGATTAAGAAATTCAGTTGCCGGTTGTTCTATGGTTCGGACATTCGTCAACCTAATTTAGAGGTAACTTTTCTTTAACGAATTGTTTAATTTGTGATGAAGTTAGCTGGCGATGATACATGGTGCATTTGTAGTTTTGATATCCAACACAAAGGCATTCAGTTAAACTGTTAGCTTAAGTGGTAGCTTACGTAAAATCAAACTAGCAAGTTTAATCACCTCAACATTAGAATATGGAAATGGAAAACTTTACCTTTCCAAATGGCATCTTAGATTGACGGATTCAATTCTGGTGGAAACAAAGGGAGTTCTCCATATATCGATTGAACGGAGAAAGTGCCGTTTGGATAAAGTTTCCATGAACAGAGGTCTTCTCTGCTGGTTAGATGCGCACGACTAAGGATATGAGACAGAGAGCTGAAACAGCAATTTCTTCTTCTTCTTTAAGATGTTTCCCAAGCCCAATTCCGATAGCTAGAAAAAGGGTCCCAAGATTCCTTCACCAACATGTCTTTTTTGATGGATAATTCATAGATGAGAGGGAATTGCAACCTGAGGGGAGTTCCATCCATCCAAGAGTCTCCCCGAAAGAGGGGAAACTTTTCAGCACCACCCAGAACATTATGAAAATGGAAGTTTCTTAAGTGCCAATGTTTTACCATTATTTTTTAAGTTTTCTCTAGTATTGTTTCAGATTCCTATTTATCTTAAATATTCTAGATAGGAGTCATAGGATAAATATGAAAATTCCTTAGTGGGGTGATTATTTTGTGTATGAGAGAGAGGAAGTATGAATATAAATAAGTGTTGAGAGGTAAGGGATGAGGTATGTTTTTTGAGTAGTAAAAGTTCGAGGACTTGAAGGAGAGGTCTGATGCTTTGGAAACACTGATACGCACATTCCTTTTATCGTGTAGTTTTCTTTTCCTTTTAGCCTTGTAATTTTGTTTCTTGCTAGATATTGAAGAACTGAGTATATTTTAGCATTATTATTTGATATCGTGTTTGGTAAATATGTTCGATCATTGTTCTAAAATGTTAGAATTGTGGGAAGAGATGAATAAAAATATACAAATGCTTCCAGATTGGGTTGAAGGATGGACAATTGAGTATACATATTTGTTGAATTGATTGGTGAATGATCTTAATGAGGGCAATACAAGGACAGTAAAAGCTATTTTGAAGAGTGTATAACAACGGCCTGAGGGAGAATCAAAGTGTTTAGATATGAATAATGGAGACACATAATCAAAATTTTTTGAACAAAGTCTTCTGCAAACGACAAATTCCTTCGAAGGAAGTGATGAGGTTTGACTGATTCAAGTTGAAGACAATGTCAAAATCAAGGTGGGGCCACTGATCCAAATTACCGATGGACAAGAAAGGTTGAGAATGAAGGAACACAATCAACAAGTGAGAGGAAGAAAGAAACGACGCCAAAATGTCTTGTAAAAAAATTGAGCAGTGAAATAACACAAGAGGAAAACATGAAGATAACACTGAAATGAAGACGGTGGCGTGTATGACTAGAAAAGAAGCCCTAAAAGGGAGGGGACAATGATACAAATGGCTAGAGAAGAATGTTTTGAAAAAACTTATGGTTCCAATTAGAAGAAATGTTGGCAAAGAGGAAGAGAATTACGTGGACATTGGCGTTAGAAAATTATCATTCAAAGAAGAATATGGTTACCAAAAGGTGAACGTCGAATATGGGACACAACAGTTGTACATGTTTCAAATTAAAGACCATAACAACGACTCATAAAAAAGAAGAAAGGAAGGGGTGGGGAAACCCTACTTACACTTGTATACGACTTGAAGAGAATGAAAGTTATGAAATGAATATGCTTTATGTGTTGATATTGATCGGGCAGTTCTAAGAAGGAGATTTGTGGCACACATTATTTTGTAAATGGGCTCATTTCTTATAGGATAGTTGATGCCCTCATGCTAATAAAAGGATGGTT
Organism: Sicyos edulis; assembly: GCA_036507275.1. NCBI lineage: Eukaryota > Viridiplantae > Streptophyta > Magnoliopsida > Cucurbitales > Cucurbitaceae > Sicyos > Sicyos edulis. The sequence continues at coordinate 41,683,734 of CM071847.1, read as the reverse complement.
GGAAATTGAAAGACAAAAGGGTTTTTAGACCAAATGGATTGGACCCCTATATCTGATACCTGGCGTTGATATGTCTTGAAGTGAATGTTGCGACCATGAATTTGGGTAATTGTAACTTCAACGACAACATGATTTCATCCTATCCAAGAAACGATTAATTGTATGAGTGGCACCACAAGGAAACAAGAAGGGATCATTGAGGATGTCACTCCGGGGGGTGATGACTTCACACAATGGTATTACAACAGCGGAAAGAGGAATTTAGGTAGGAGAATGCTCCAGGGGATGAAGGATGTTAGCAAAAGAACCAAACATAGTAGAAGAACAACATTCAAGTCTAAGGAAGTGAGATATGCCAAGAACAATGACCAAGGATATGAAGTTGAGCTTGAGCACCATTGTAGAATATGTAAGTTCAGAAACTTAAAAGTATTATTATTGAATAAGTCGAAGGAACTAGACAATAGGGGTGTTCACAGTTCAGTTTGGTCTGGTTTTCGGTCAAACCATGAACCGAACCGAACATATAAGTTATGCAAGGTTATGAACCGCCAAAACTCGATGTGTTTTGGTTTTGATTTTGGAACGAACCGAGCATCTTCGGTTTGGATCGGTTCGGTTTTAAACCGTTTTGTAAAAAAAAAACTTCAGCATTTATGTGAGGAGAAAGAAAGGGCGAAATCAAATTCTAAAATACCAAAATCTCTACAAGCCGTGGATGAATGACCCATAATCGACCATCAACAACGACTCAGAGGTGATTTAAAAGCTTCAATAGAAGATTCATTTTATTGAACATGCATAAAATCGTTGCTCAAGTTGCTGAAAAGGAATAGAACACGAAAAGCCTAAAAAGAAGAAAAGGAGGAAGAGAATCTCCAATCGTTGAAAATGGTTGTTTGGTTAAAAATAAACAGCCCATGTAAAAAAGGGCCAAAAGAGACGGAATGGGCCTAGGAGGTTTATAAAATATAATTTTAAAAATAAATTTATATTAATTGGGTTCGGTTCGGTTTTTCGGTTTTTTAAGATATTGAACTGAAAAACAAACCGTTTTTTTTTTTTTTTTTTCCGGTTTTCTGAATTTATAAACCAAAAATTTCAAATAATTTTTTAAAACCGAAACGAACCATTCGATTCAGTTTGGTTCGGTTTGGTTTTTGAACAACCCTACTAGACAAGCACAAGGTGAATGATCAAGATAGACATAAGTCACAAAATAGATGCGAAGGAGGAAACACGAGGGAAGAAATAGTTGAAGAAGATAATTGTGATAAGGGGCTTTAGTTCAATTGAGATTGGAAGACACAACAAATGTATTTAAGACTTCGAGTCAAAATCATGATAGCCACGCTAAATTTAGGTTGATGCCGCAAAGCCTAACCAAGACACTGACAATCTTCCAAGTCCAGGGGTATCAGGTTCTTCGATTGATCTGTGACATTTGTCAAAAAAATTTCCTTGTGTTATACAATATAAACTTTATCCTAACTGCTAGATCACTCGCCGAAGCATATGCTACAAATGGTTGCACTAAAATTGGGTTTGGAGTTTCAACCAGAGAAGACTTTCTCATTTATGTTTCTACAAATATTGTCGTGAGGGGATGCAATGACATTGATCCAAAGCAATTGCCTCCAGTATGGAAGGTTTATTAGCAAGTGAGTTCGAAAGGGGTGCACAAGGAAATCAATCTCTGTCAAAGGCAGAATGAAGCCATGCACGAGTTAAGTTTTGATTGGAAGATTGAAGGGTGAGGTACAATTTAGACTTGCAACCCAAACTTCCTAGACACAAAATCCTTGGCGCCTCTCAAATCAAGCATGACACTTGAATCGATGGTATGTTAAAGAACCTCACTAGAAGCTTGTACAAGAAACCCGCATGGCATAGGGCAACATATGAAGTTTGTAGTCAACATATGAAGTCTGGAGTCACCATAGAGAAATTGAGTTGAATCGCAAATGTCAGTTATCAATAGATGACACTTGGATGGTAGTAGCGCATAATAGTCAATCATTCCCTAAATTCCACCTCCAGGACAAGGTATTTGAACCCTTAGGGTATTGTGAGACCCTTAATTCTCTTAAATATTCGAGAAGGGGCAAATGTTAGAATTCCTTAGTGGGGTGGTTATTTTTCGTAAGAGAGAGGGAGTATAGATATAAATAAATGTTGAGAGGTAAGAGATGTGGTATTTTTTTTTGAGTTGTAAAAGGTTGAGAGCTTGGAGGAGAGGTTCGATGCTCTCGAAACACCGTAGACTTATTCCTTTTATTATTTCATTATCTTTTATGTTTAGTTTTGTAATATCTATTTTACATCTTGTCAATGATCAATGGTTGCTGGATGTTGAAGATTTGAGTATAATTTAGCATTATTATTCGATATTATGTTTGATATTTCTGTTTGATCATTGTTCCAAAAAGTTAGGACTCAAAATCTTGACATATTGTTAGCAGTGTTTTCAAGGTCATCACTTTTCCTCGCCTATGGCCATTGCCTTGCACATCACAGGCGGTGTTGCGCCTCTAAAAAAAGCCTAGGCGAGGCCTTCAATTAGGCCCTCGCCTTTCCTCACTATTTTGTGCCCAACATCACCTTCGCCTCAGGCCAAGGCGTGCGCTTTGTTAAAATTTTATTTATTTATCAATATGCTAACTTAATACTCACGAAAATAACCTAATATTAGCTCATGAAGAAGTCCATAAGCCATGTGAAATCTTGATTAAAGATACTGAGTTTGTTTAATTTTTATTTCAAATATGTGTGTGTGCGCGTGCATGTGTGTGTGTTTATACTAGTTATTTGATGTAGAATCTTTTGTTTTGTTGTACTTTCGGTTAACTTTAATTTTTTATACAAAAATAATTTAATTATGTATGATATATCTTATAATAACATAATTTGTATCGTTTTTTATTCTTATACTTTTTACTTTTTAGTATTGTTCGGTATGAGTCCCCAAGGGATGACGCAATAGTTAAAGACTTGGTTTTTGAAGGTATGCTCCCTTCAAGGTCTCTGGTTCGAGACTCACTTGTGACATTACTCCTTCGATGTCTCTGGTGCCTGGCTTAGGGATGAACGTGGTTATCTTGTTTAAAAAATGTATTGTTCAGTATGAACTTGAAATTTTATAGGAATAAAATATATTTTTTTTATATGAATTAATGCTCAGTATATTATTTAGTTTTGCATTTATTTGTTGCACCTCTCTTTACGTTGGCCTTGCTTTTTTATTGCCTCCTGCTTTGAGGTGATTAAGAAGAGCCTGCGCCATGCCTTGCGCTTCGAAAACACTAATTGTTAGACCATCAAAATATTTCAGATAATCACATAGGAGACAAGTGAGACTACAATGACATTTTTGTAGCAAGAAGCAAAACTTTTTATTCAATAAATGAAAACAGAGAGTAATTCTCAAAAGATACATTTTCTTGTTCTTTATTTTATCTCCATTATATCAAGATTGACTTTGTTTGTTCTTTAAATTGTCTCCCTCTCATTTTCTAATTCCTAATTATTCATTTAGGCATCAAAAGAGCGACTGAAACAAGTTATCACACAAGCCAGTGAAAAAGATCTTTCTGAATTATGTTCTGACCCACCTCACATTAATGATCTAGTTGACTGTAAGTACTGTTCATCTTTAGATTCTTGGATTTCGTTATTTGTATGTTCAAGTAAAACTTTGGTGTCATTTGGACTCTTTTCTTTGAAGCAATATAGAAGTTACTTTCATCAATTGGTAACTATTTAGTTCAGTAACTTGCAAATCTTCATAGTAAAATATATTTTATCTTTTGACCCTTTTCGTTTATACTTTAATTATTATTTACTTGTTTTTGAAATTTAAAGTAGATTGTTCAAGTAGATCTTGATTCAAAGAGATTACATGTAGATTGCAGTTTCCTTTTCTTTCTTTCTTTTTTTCTTTTCTCTCGACAGTTGGTTGTTATAATTAAATTTCCCCCAACTTCAACCTATCAACTTAAACTTTTGGGTTGATTGGTGATTTAACTTAATTCAACCTGGTGTTGCTCATTAAACTCAAGTGGATATTTGATCTATAAATTCGGATCCAACCCAAGATTGGTAAACCCGAAGAGGCATCATCTTGAAGGGGCATGTTGAAGGTTCTCACCTTATCCCACATTGGAAAGATGAGGAAGCCTCACAACCTTTATAAGATCATAAGGCTACTCCTCTGATTGCCAATCGATTTTGAGACGAAACTCCATGTTATCTTATATGGTATTAGAGCATTAGGTTCTATGTTTAAACTTTGCGAGTTTTTTTATCCCCAATTAATTTTGATTTTTACTTGATGGACTTTCTTAATATTTTCAAACTCACAAGTGAGTGGGAGTGTTGGTTGATATTTTAAATTTACTCCAATCTATAAACTAAAGTTTTTGGGTACGATTGGTGATTTAACTTAATTCAACGATAACAATTGTACCGTTTTTGTCGCTGAAATTTAAGCTAGGCTACTGACTAGAACTATTCTGTTAACGAAGAAACAAGAGAAAAAAAGTCGATTAGATTATGTGAACTGCACCATTTCAGAACCCCTTTATTAGGTTTTCAGTTTTTGTCTCATTTTCACTGGTTTTGAAACAACCTTCACGATTAATTATGACACTCTTTGTGGTTTTTTTGGTCTCTTGAAGCTTCACACCATCTTTGAATTTTGACAGACTTGACATATTTCTGTAGCTATTTTAATTCATTTTTTTAACAAGAAACAAAACTTCTCACAAATGAAAAGAATTTAATATGCTCAAACGATACAAACTCCAAAAAGGAGTGCGTAAGTATGAGTTTTAGGCTCTTTTCATAAGCTTAATGAAAAGTTTGTTTCTCGTTAAAAAAGTATGATATTGGTTTAAAACTTTATTACTAATATTTTTACTTCCTCTGCAGGTTCTGAGTCTGCAATTCTACCTTCATGGTTTCAGTTGTTTAACAAAGAGCTTATACATAATATATCCTTTTCAGAACATGAAGCTTTTGATCATCCCGTGGCATGTAAGATTATAGAAAATATGAAGCATTTTAAAGCCTCTTTCTTTAAGTGATATAGTGCTTATATTAGTATATTTGTATGGTTGTAAAACCTTTGTAGATGTATGAAAAGTTACAATCCTATCGAAATATTACAAGAAATTATGCCACTGAGATATTAATGTGGATAAATCATAGTTACAAAAGGGGATAGAATGACACTAGTATAAAGCCAAGTAATAGCAGATTCAAGAAGGGAGTTGTATTCCTTGGAGATGGGTTGGCCCTAGTGGTCAAGAAGACTTTTGTTAACTAAGAGGTTATGAGTTCAATTCATTATAACCACTTACCTAGGAATTAATTTCCTACGGGTTTCCTTGACAACCAAATGTTGTAGAGTTAGACTATTGTCCTGAAAATAGTCGAGGTGCATCGGTTATAATTTTTTTTCCCTCAATGAAAGCTTGGATCGTTATAGAAAAAACCTTGTACACTTGGTATTCATCATTCTCTCTTTAGCTTTTCAATTAAGGACAAGACTTCTTTAATTTAGCCTTTTATCATTGAAAGTCTTCTTTTTTGTTTAACATTTATTCTCTTAATCATACAAATAGTACCCTCACTTGTTAAGTTTCTCTTTGATATATTGTCTTTCCTTTGAAGTTGCATGGTCCAGGATTTTTAATGATACTTTATCGTTTCTTATCAAAAGGAATAAGAAGCATGATTAATCAATGAGAGTGTATTCTCCTCATATCAGACTAGATAAAATACCATTGGACAAACCATTGGTAGAGTAAGTAAGGTCTTAAGTCACTATATCAAATCTTCTCATAAACTTAGTTTCCATGGGGTGACACAGTGGTTGAAGACTTGGGCTTTGAAGGTATGCTCATTTCAAGGTCCTAGGTTCGAGACTCACCTGTGACATTACTCCTTTGATGTCTCATGGTGCCTGGCCTAGGGACGGGCGTGGTTACCCTTGTTTCAAAAAAAAAAAGAATCTTCTCATAAACTTAACCATCATGGATTGACCTACTAGTCAATAAGAATCTTGATAATCATAAAATGTTTAGAGGGGATGGAACAAGTTCAATCCGTGGTGGACACCTACCTACCTAGGCACTAATTTTCTACGAATTTCCTTGAATACCAAATGTAGCAGTGTCTAGCGGTTGGTCCCCAAGGGGTGGCACACAGTGGTTGAAGACTTGGGCTTTGAAGGTATGCTCTCTTCAAGGTCCCAAGTTCGAAACTCACTTGTTACATTACTCCTTCGATGTCTTCCGGTGCCTGACCTAGGGATGGGCGTGGTTACCCTTGTTTCAAAAAAAAAAAAAGTAGTGTCTAGCAGTTGTCTTGTGAGATTAATCGAGGTGTGTGTAACCTGACTCGACTACTCAATGTGATAAACAATGAATCTTCTCATAAACTTAGTTCTTTCTCTTGCCCCTAAATCTTATGGGTTCATCCAATGATATTGAAACCTCCTCCCTGCATCGATAACTTCAGACAACCTTGTCAAGCTCCCAGGTTTCAACAACCTTTCTTTCTTGGTACAATGCTGCAACAAAAACTCCCAAGACCAGCAGAAATTTGCGGCTATTAGGCAACTTAAAGTGTATATACATTGAGATAGCTCCATTCAAAGACTCTATCGTCCCGAGTAAAGTGCAAGCTTCCCATAGTAGGTCAAGGTTACCAACTTAAAAGTTTCTTATAATTGTTTTCACGGTCCTAATAAATAAAGTTCACCAACTTTTTTTTGTATTCAAATTTAAGAAGAAAGCAAGAACTGTATAGTGGCAGCCACCTCTTAGGAAGCTTAGTTGGGATGGAACATTAGAGTTTCTTTGATTGTGTATGGGAATGAGAAGATCCTTTTGTAATGCAAGAACTTTATCGTGGTAACCACTTAAAAGGTCACTAAGTTTGTGTTTTTTCTTTCAAGAACCTTTTGTAACTTCTTTTTTTATTTTTTTATTTTAGTGCTAGTATTGTTGTTATGAACTTCTTTGGCTGAAGGGCCATTCCTTGTTTGTTTTTTTCCTTCCATATTCTAAATGAAAAGTGCGTATAACAATATTGATGAAACGCACGTATGTTTGTGTTATTTATTTACAAATAAAATTACTTTTTGATGGAAAACATTTATTCCTTTTAGTTATTGTCCATGCCCACATGCAGGTCTTTTTGTTGTCTCCTCAAGCGATGGTCATCCTATCAACAAATTTGTTGACCTCTCTAACAAAAGCAAATTGCCTTCTCTTCTAAATGATGGTGCCATGGACCCTAAGATTTTGAAGCATTATTTGTTGTTGCATGATAATCAAGATGGCTCTTCAGAGAAGTACTTCTTTTCTTTTCCTTAACTCGAGGATTACCTTTTCTATTGCATACCCAAAATGTTATTTGGCATTCAATCATTTCGAATATCTCTGCTTGATTAAATTTTTTTTTGGTGATTTTGATATGTTATCATGATTAATAAAACTGGTGAAAATTGACTTATTTCTATTATTTTTTTTTATCTCTCATGTTCTTTCCTCTGATGTATATTTTTAGGTTCTACTTTTAGATTTTTATTTTTATTTTCGGGTTCAGTTTGTTCTTTGTTTCATTTTCTGTTTTGTAGTTGTTTTCTCTTGCTCCCTTGTGTAGCCTGTATCCTCGAGCAATAGTCTTTTTTCATATATATAATGAAAAGTGTTGTTTCTTGTTAAAAAGATATTGATATTAATTGTAATGACTTTATCTTCTCCTTGTAATGTTTTAGTTTCCTGATTTTGTGGTCCATTTTGAATGTTATTGTTATTTTTTGTGTTTTTTTAGCACCTCTTTTGTGTTTTGTATTTTGGAGTATCTCTTTTGATTAGTTCAATTAAAAATCTTTGTTTGTTAAAAAAAGACTAATTTTCTTATTGAGTTGTTTGATGTGGTGGTCGATGTTTTGATAGTTAGTTTGAATAGCTAATTAGTTTCTTGGTTGATTAATATGGCAGGCCATATATAAATATGGGGCGTTGTCCTTTGTAAACGACAACTCTACGTCATACAATAGGATCTGAGTTTTATTTGAGAGATAGATGCGGCAGTTTTTATGCAATTTTTTAATGAGATAGATGCGGCAGTTTTTATGCAATTATTTTATGAGATAGATGCGTGTGAATGTAATTTTATCTCTTTTCTAGGGCAAGCAAAATACTTACTGAAATGAAGAGTACGTTTGGTTCAAATGACTGCCAAGTACTTTGCATCAATTCTTCTAATGATGGACTCATTGAACGACATGATGATCCTTGGAGCTTGTTTGTAAGTCACTCAGAGCGCTGTTATTTAACTATGTTTATGAATTTTTAACGTCACAAAATGTCGTTAATATTATTGTTCTTCACAATGTCTTTGATGAAGTATTGGTGAAATCAGGTCTGTAACCTCCCGTTCTTGTGTAACAGAAGTCTGATGCATCAATTGGCAAGCGACTTGGCCGCTTTCTTAGCAACGAGGATCTAATTGAGGTAAATTGCTGAATGACTACTAGTATTTGATGTTTGCTTTAAAGGCTACTCTGTACATATGCTTTTGTTGGGGGGTGACTTACTGCATCACTTGTGAAACAGATCAGAGAGTTAATGCAAGATTTTTCGTCAAAACATATCATTCCCTACATGGAACAAAAAGTACGAGCATTAAATCAGCAGGTATTGCATTTTGGTTTCTAGAAGTTCCGTGCAAAAATAATATACTTTTTTATATGATAGTATTTGCTGGTTTTATATTTTCTATACAGTTTCATATTGGCATTTTACTCTTCCGTAATTAGGTCTCTGCTACAAGGAAAGGTTTCAAAAATCAGATTAAAAATCTGTGGTGGAGAAAGGGGAAAGAGGACACAGTAGATTCTCCAAGTGGTCCAATGTAGATTTCTCATTTATTTACTTTCTTGACCTTGCTTTGCTCCTTGGTATCCACCCTCATAAATTTTTATACTTGTCAATGAAGGTATACCTATAGTTCCAACGAGTCTCAGATTAGACTATTGGGTGACTATGCCTTCATGTTGCGGGATTATGAACTTGCATTGTCCAATTATCGCCTGATTTCTACTGACTACAAACTTGATAAAGCTTGGAAACGCTACGCTGGTGTTCAGGTAGGTTCAATACTTTTCTGTTACACTGTTTTTTAGCCCAAGAAGTACGAACATGGCTGACAAAAACAATGCACACCAATTTCTAGAAATGCAGGACATGAGCACATTTGGGCACTGTTTTTATTTTATTTTTATAACATGTGTATATATTGTCATACTCATAGAAATACATCTTAATTAATTATCGTACATATTGAACATAATAAAATAATATGTGGTTAAATATATATAAATGGTCATAGCAGACCCTCTCCCTGTTGACCGTGCAATTGACTCATGACCCTTCTTCCTCTCTTTCCAAACCTCCTTCTCTTTCTCCCCTTTCTCCCCTCCCACCTCTGCTTTTTTGATCATTCACAGGCAGTGTTTCCACGATTCATGGAAACAAGATAGGAATATTCATCCCAACTCTTTCCTTCTCCTTTCCAACCAGACAAAGCAGTGCTCTATTGCATTGATGATGCTTAAGTGACCATCATTGCCAATATTAAAGATTGGTATCTGGTCGGTTTCTCTTTGGTTCATTTCAGCATTCCATCACTAGAACTATACAGAGCTCCCACCTTCGTGCCCTATTATTGGAGGTGGATCAGAATTCGTGGCCTTCCTTTGAACATTTGGAGCGAAGACTTGTTCAAGACTATTGGTGAATCTTGTGGAGGATACATCCAAACGACTAGAAAGAGTTTCAATCAGACTAAATTGATGGTGGCACATATAAAGGTCAAGCCAAATCCTTATGGTTTTTTGTCGGCAGCTATCTCCCTCCTCGATTGCAAGCATGTATGGTGGTATGGATAGAATCATTATACTCTAAATATCTATTTTCACTATTTGTCCCATCCCGACTGCCCTTCTTGGGAACTCGCCCCTCTTCTCTACCCCTATCTATCTTAGGCGAATACTTTTCCTCTTTTAAAGGAAGAAACTTCCTCTTCTCTACACATCACTCCCCTGTGCCTCCTTGACATTTATCTGGAATCACCTCTGCCCTTTTGGCACCGAGAATTACGAGCTTGCAAAGACCAAGCAAGATGTAAAAAGCTTTCCTCCTAACTTGACCATGTGCATTGTCCATTCAACTAAAAACCCCTACACGTTCTGTGATTCATATGTAGAATATTGCTCATCTCTGGGTCTTTCTTCCCCTCTCGACTTGCTTTCGTTCGAAAAGGCTTTAGCCCTTTACCCTTCGGACTCATTCCCCAATCTAGGGGAATTCTTTGAATCTTCGGTTGTGATTGACCCCACATCCTCCCTATCGAAATTGACAAATCCTTTGGGCAACCTGATTTTGACTCTGAACATAAGACCCTTGCTATCACTGAAAAATACTCCAGCCCGAACAACACTGATGCTGATCATGAGAAAGCTTTCACTATACAAACAGAGATCGCTGAAAAGTTTCGGGACGATCCCTATTTGGCTATGGGTCAAAAAATAGACATGGAGAACCCAACCACCCTTCTACCTATACTTAACCCTTGGCTCACCAAAATGTGTCTCTGTATCAGTGCCTTACCAACTATTAAGAATTCGATTGCCACAAAAAAGAAGAAAAAGAGCTCGGATATGTTGTATCCTTCCAAGGCATCACCCTCCCCGAAGACTGAGTTCGAGCTGCACTGGTGATTTTACCTAATGACTCCCTGCTTCTGGTTTTGGGAATGAACACCCATGTTGGTCATTCTTAAATCCTCCCTGCAGGCCTTTTGTTGTTTTATGGGTCTGATAGAATCTACTACTAATATTATTAAAATAACTACGATAATCTGTCGAGAGGATCTCTCAAAGAGCCAAATACAAAGACGACAACTGTTTGGATGAATTGCTAGAGGTCTAACATCACCTATTTATAGTAAACCTAGGATTTAACCTAATTTAGTAAATAATCCCTATTAAGGCCCAAAAGCCCAATACAACTTAAATAACAAAACATAATTATATTTAATAAAGCAATAAAAAGGGATCCGTCACTTCTTGGTTCGCCTTGAGTAAACTTTCAACGACCTCGGGTTCGTATCAATACTTCCCCCCCAAAGAGCCACCTTGTCCTCAAGGTGAAAATCCGGAAATTGGAGCTCTAGATCTGCAGCAGACTCCCACGTAGCGTCGTCAGGGGTGGTTCCTTCCCATTGTATCAAAACTTGGCGCGAACCTCCCTCCTGCGAGGACTCTCGTAAACCCAAAACAGCCTTGGGACAAACGAGCACGCCTAGATCATCTCCCACCAAAGCCGGTGTAGGGAAAACAAGCCCAGAGGAACCAACCGCCTTGCGTAGCACGGAAACATGAAAAACCGGGTGAATCCTCACCGTCTGTGGTAAGTCCAACCAACCACGCGCCATCGCCCCCACCCCGAGCTAACACACGGTATGGCCCGATGAACCGTGGGTGCTAACTTGGGGTGTGTAAACTTCGCCAAGGAAGATCGGCGGTAGGGTCGAGCTTAACATACACCAAATCGTCCCACATCAAATCCCGAACATCCCGACGCTTTGCGTTAGCACGCCTCCGTCATTAATTGCCGTGAACGCAACAAATTTGCCTTAAGCTTCTCCAACATTCTATCACGTTCCATCATTAAAGAATCCACTGTTGCCACCGGACTAGCCCCATAATCATAACCCAATATGGTCGGCGGAGAACGCCCGTAAACAATTTCAAAAGGAGTCATCCCCATGGACGAGTGAAATGACGTATTGAAACTCGAACTCACCCAAGCCACCATCGGTACCGGCCCTTGGTTGTGTCAACACAAAGCCTCTTAGGTACGATTCTAAACAAATGATTCACGACCTCGGTTTGACCATCGGTTTGTGGGTGGTAGGTAGTACTACGACGTAGCTGAGTCCCAGATGCCTTGAATATCTCTTCCCAGAGGAGGCTAGTGAATATCTTGTCACGGTCCGACACGATACTCTTAGGCACTCCGTGCAAACGGACCACTTCTCTGATAAAGACTTGTGATACTGTAAGAGAAGTAAATGGGTGCCTAAAGGGTATAAAGTGAGCGTACTTAGAAAGCCGATCCACCACCACAAAAATAGTGTCATAACCTTCAGAACGGGGAAGTCCTTCAACAAAATCCATCGAGATGTCTTCCCAAATCCTGTCCGGAATTGGTAACGGTTGCAAAAGACCAGCTGGCGACAACGATAGATGCTTCGCTTGGACACAAATCGAGCATTCGGCCATAAATGCGCGGACGCGAACCTTCATTCCAGGCCAATACACTTCTTTAGCTAGGCGTTGATCGTCTTTAGGACCCCAAAATGCCCCCCGATGGCTCCCCCGTGGAACTCATTGAGTAACAGAGGAATCGTAGGTGAAGTCGGAGGTAGCACCAACCGGCCCTGGTATAATAGCACATCACCCATGACGGAGTAACCTGGCAGACCCTCCTCTCCTGCAACCACAACGGTATAAATAGCAATCAACTTTTCATCTTCCCTCACTTGTTGAGTGAACACTGCCGTGTTAACTCCGGCCACACAACTCAACATGCTCAACTCCCCGGTCGATGGCATACGAGATAGGGCATCTGCCGCTCTGTTTTCTAAGCCTTTCTTGTATTCAATATGGAAATCATAACTCAGTAGTTTCGCTATCCATCGCTGGTACTCTCCATCAACTACACGTTGTTCTAGCAGGAATTTAAGGCTCTTTTGGTCCGTCACGCATAATAAAGTGGTGTCCCAATAGGTAAGCTCGCCAACGCTGGACTCGCAAACACGATAGTCATCACCGCGCTCATAAAAACGACTTCACGCGATGGGTAAGAGGAAGGGCCTTACTAAAATAGGCCAACGGCGCCTCCTGTTGCATCAAGACTGCACCCACGCCAATACTGGAAGCATCCGTTTCCACAACAAACAACTGATCAAAGTCCGGCAATCGCAATACTGGCACACTACTCATTGCATGCTTAAGTCTCTGAAAACACTCTTCCGCTGTTGGGCCCCATTCAAACCGTCCTTTTTTTAACAGCTGAGTCAATGGAAAGGCCATCGACCCATAATTCGCCACAAAACGACGGTAGTAACCTGTTAGCTCGAGGAATCCCCGTAAGTCCTTAATGTTTTTAGGGCTTGGCCAACGTACCATGGCCACAATTTTCTCCGGATCGGCAGCCAAGCTCAGCAGATATAAAATGCCCCAAATACTCAATCCTGCGCAGTCCAAACTGACATTTCTTGGCATTTGCCACCAAGGCATGTGTCTGTAACACTTCAAAAACGCTGACTAAATGCTCCATATGTTCATCGATGGTCACACTGTATATCAGGATGTCATAAAAAAATACTAGCACAAACCGGCGTAGGAACGGACGCAAAATCTCATTCATAACGGATTGAAATGTCGCAGGCGCGTTGCGTAATCCGAAAGGCATGACCTACAAACTCGTAGTGGCCCTCATGAGTTCTAAAAGCTGTTTTGTGTACATCTGCCGGCTTAACACGTATTTGATGGTAACCCGCCTTAAGATCAATTTTTGAAAACACCGTCGCCCCATGCAACTCATCTAATAATTCATCAACCAGCGGTATTGGATACTTATCGGGCACTGTTGCTTGATTCAGGGCGCGATAGTCGACACAGAAACGCCAACTCCCATCCTTCTTTTTAACCAATAGAACTGGACTTGAAAACGGACTCGTGCTGGGCCGGATAATACCTGCCAATAACATTTCTCCCACTAATTTTTCAATCTCGTTCTTCTGGTACTGTGGGTACCTATACGAACGTACATTCACGGAGTCCTTGCCTGGCAATAGCGCAATAGCATGGTCGCAATTACGTTGTGGAGGTAGATCTGTCAATGATTCAAAAACCGGTGAGTATAAACGAAGTACGGAGTGGAGTTCTGCCGGTACCTGAGACAAGTCAGGTAGAGTTCCGGACCGTTCACGAGACGGTATCGGGGTTTCAATCATATTCACTCGACCGAAGCCCCCGCTCCTCGGGGCGTAAGGATTTCATCATAGATTTCAATGAAACCTGGGCCTTGACCAGCCGTGGCTCGCTCTGCAATTCGACCTGCCCTGACCCCAGCTTGAATTTCATCTTAAGCGCGCGATAGTCAAATTCAATTTTTCCCAATGTGGCTAGCCACACAACGCCCAAAATCACATCCGCACTACCCAAAGGTAAGGGCAAGAAATCATTTACTATTCTCATCTTGGTCAACTGAAGTTCCACATTCTTACAAATGCCGCCGGCTTCTCACGAATCCCGATTACCCAACATAATGCCATAATCATCGACGGTTCTCACCTGTAATTTCAACTTAGCAACCATGTCCTCGGATATGAAGTTATGCGTAGCCCCACTATCGATTAATACTACTACTTCATGTCCCCGTATCGAGCCTGTAACCTTCAGTGTTTTTGGGGAGCTCAGTCCTGCCATGGAGTGCAATGAAAGGGCTGCCATATTCGGTGTATCCACCATTTCCTCAACAAAAGCATCTTCAAACGCACATTCTTGGGAATCATCATTTTCTTCATTTTCCCGTTTTTCTATTGCATCACGTACGACAAGAATCTCCAAAGCTTGCGCCTCCTTTTTCTTACACCGTGCCACTGCACGAACTTCTCGTCACACCTAAAACATAGCCCCTTGTCTTTACAAATGCGGATCTCACTATCTGTTAAGCGTTTATACGGGATGGTGGGGGTGGGGTTGTTCGACGGTGTTGATCGGCTGGAATAGACTGAGGCAGGTGTGATGGTTTTTAGGTTCGTACTTCCTACTACTCTTGTGCTCATAGTACCTGAACTCAGGCTTGGTCTAACCGTTGACGTCGTGCTAACTCCTTTGGCTTGATTTCGAAAAGCCAGGTCATCTTCGATTACCTGTGCCATGAATTTCTTATCGTGGATTCCGACTGGTCTCAGTTTTCTCATTTCACTTCGTATTTCTGCCTTTAGACCACTCTCCCATTTCCCTTCCAAGGCACTCGCACTGATATCGCGCATACCCTTTGCATATTTCTCAAACAACCGGCGATACTCCTTGACTGTTCCCACTTGTTGCAGACTCATCAAGTTGGCATATTTATTGTCATTGATCGTTGGTTGGAAACGATGCAATAGCAATTCTTGAAACTCCTCCCACGAAGCAATCGGAGCTCGATCCTCTTCATACTGTAGCCATTCCAATGCCTCCCCTTCAATATACAGGGCTGCTGCATCGACCCTTTCATGGCCCGTCAACCGATTTACCCAGAAGTACCTTTCCACTCGGCAGAGCCACCTGTTCGGGTCCTCATCAGTAAGACCCTTAAACACTGGCATTTCTAATTTCCGTAACCGTCTATCAACAGTTGGTCCATCCCATCCGCCTGCTCCTGGTCCCCCTCGGTCACCACGTTCTTGCCTGTCCCTCCAATCCTCCCGCTCGTTCCAACCGTCATGCGCAATCGGCCTTTCATAGCCTATGCACACCTTCCTCTCCTCCGGAAAAACATTCCCCCTGCCATCGAACCGGCCATCGCCCCTTCGCCCGAATTCCGAACTCATATAATTGTCCCCATCGGTCAAGCCACGAAAATTTTCCCTCTGGTCCACCCCGGCTGACCCGAACCTGCTCGTACCACCCCGGCCCGTGCCCCTGCCCTGCGCCCCTGCCCCGCTCACCACCGCCCTGGCCCGCGCCCCACTCAGCCCCACCTGCGCCCAGGCTCGCGCCCCACTCTCCCGCACCCCCGGCCACATCCCCCGACCAACCCCGCTCACCCCCGCTAGGGCTCGCGCCCCACTCGCCCACAGGCCTCGACCATCCCTGCTCACCCGCGCCCAGACCCGCGCCTGCGCTCGCGCCCCACTCCCGTTCGCCCGCGCTTGGTCCGCCCCAGCCCGCTCGGCCTCACCCCCAGGTCCGATCTCCCTGGCGCCGGCCCACGTCGCCCTGGCCCGCTCCCTCCGCGCCGCAGCCCGAGCCCGCGCCCGTGCGCCCTCTCGCGCCGCACCCGCTCGCCACACGCCCCCCAGCTTCGGCCCCCAGCCCCGCCGGACCGACCACCCCGCTCAACTCCTCCGCCGCCGACGCCCGCGCCCCGCTCTCCCCTTCCGGTTCTGCCGCAACCCCCTTCCCTTTATCCGCGACAGTTGGTTCGGGATTCGACGGTTCCGGTTTGCGTTCTAAAAGCTTCTGCATGTTGAGATTCAACTGTCCAAATTCCTGGTCCATCCGACTCCTATAGCCACAATCAACCTCCTCGAACTCTTTCTGTTTTTTTAGCATCTCGGCACCGCTTTCCTCACACTCTTGCATCCTGGTCTCCATCTTAGTACTCACCATTCCCGGATCGGCAAATGACTCTGATACCAAAATGATAGAATCTACTACTAATATTATTAAAATAATTACGATAATCTCTCGAGAGGATCTCTCAAAGAGCCAAATACAAAGACGACAACTGTTTGGATGAATTACTAGAGGCCTAACATCACCTATTTATAGTAAACCTAGGATTTAACCTAATTTAGTAAATAATCCCTATTAGGGCCCAAAAGCCCAATACAACTTAAATAAAAAAACAGAATTATATTTAATAAAGCAATAAAAAGGGATCCGTCACTTCTTGGTTCGCCTTGAGTAAACTTTCAACGACCTCGGGTTCGTATCAGGGTCTTTTATGAATGCCTTAGTTTCTTTGGTTGTCTGGCTTTGTTTTTGTTGTTATCTATTATGGCCTTAGCAAGCCATTTTTTACAACCTTTAGTATGTCAATTTTGCTTCCAAGCTCCTGAAGATGCTTTCATATTCTATTTTCATGCCAGTACTTAGCTGATGTTGGAATAGGCTTCTAGTTTCTTTCAATCTATCTTGGATTTTTGCTTTTGACATAAGGCATAATGTGAATCATCTTCTCACTGGTCCTACTCTTAAAAAGAAGGCTCGTTTTCTCTGGATTAATGCTTTTAAATGACTTTTATACGAGTTGTGGTCGAATAAGAATCAACGTATTTTTCAAGAGGAGCATCTTTCATGGCTATCTCGAATAGAATCTGTTCAGATGCATGTTGTAACTTGGGCATAATCCTCTTCAAAGGCTTTTGCTGGTTCTTCCATTCAAGAAATCTATTCCAATTGCGCTGATCTCCTTTTATTTTTCATGTTTCTCTATTATCATTGTATTTCTTTTCTTGTTTGGTTTTTGATGTTTTGTTTTCCTTTCAGTTTTTATGTTTGTTGTTTCTTTTTGTCTTTTGTTATTGCCTTTTTAGGCTGTTTGTATCCTTTTTCCTCTTTTCATATTCTTAACGAAAAGCTTGTCTCTTGTTTAAAAAAAAAAATTATGGCCTTATGATTGGTCCTCTCTCCTGTATATCTTTTTTTTTTTTTGTTCATCGAAGGTGGAAACAATGCGACTGTGATAGGGAAACCATAATGTTGAACCAATTGGTCCAACCTAGCTCATCTTTGAATTGACTAAGATTCGTTTACCAGAAACAATCAGCTCATTATAGGGGACCAATTTCAGAATTAAGATTGCATGAATCCTGTCGATTATCTTAGAAGGATTGGATAGCTCTCTTCTATGCCCCTCTCCTTTCTCCTCATCTCGGAAGCTAGGATAGAGTTTAGGAATACATCTCCCCCTTGTAACTGGCTATATGCTTTATCTCCCTTTCCCCCTTTCCCCCTTTCCCCCTTGTAACATTTTCATTTTTGTTTCTTATAAAAAAATAATGCAAACATATAGTACTAGAATGACATTACATCTTCCATACAAACAAAATCCAAAAGCCTAAGACTCTCATCTCAAACTTCCATATGTCTTCATCTTGATCCCATTTGTCAGCCCCACTGCCACTATATCATCAGTGGAAACCACCATCTCTAAGTTCGGTTCATCCAATGATAATTAGCTACTTCAAACATTTCAACATCTTCAAAAGAATCTCCAGAATTATCCCATGTTTGGTTCATCCAATGATAATTAGCTACTTCAAACATTTCAACATCTTCAAAAGAATCTCGAGAAATATCCCATTGTTTCGTCTCTCCATGTGAATATTCTGGATTTCTTCTTGACAGAAGGCGCAAATGACTATGGTTGTTAGTTTAACAATTACTTTGAAAATCTTCAAGGAAGTTAAAAGGGTTAGACAACAGACATGACAGGCCTAAAAGGAATTCGGTTGGAATCTATGGCTTTCCCTCTCTAATAAGGCAATCTTTGTTTCAGAAAAGGCTAGCACAATGCTAACTTAGGGATCCTCTATTATTACCTCCCACAGATGACATGAATTGCGGCAAACTTACAAAGGCAACTAGCTTACTTCTAAAATTGCTGATAATCTGCCTAACTAAGAATATATGACAATCTGGGCCGATGAGATCAGATCCAGAGCAAGTTTTCCAAAGAACTCATTGTAGAATTTGCAAATATGTTGTGCAGACCGAGGCGAGAATAGACAACTCCAAACTTTTGTGGAATAAACGTGGTGATCAACCTTTCAACTCTCTTTTTCTTTTCTTCCATGTCTTGGATTCACTGTCCTGATCATTGGATGAATTTTGCGACGTCCCCTTTGATTTTTTCACTTTTTTACCAGAAGAAGAGTTTAGGGTTAAAAAAGAAGCAGAGATAATAAAAGAGCTGTGGATTCTCTGACCTAAATCATTCAGACGTTGTGGCATCATCTTGTTTCATCTACGAGAGTTAATAAATGAGTTTGTGCTCCAAATTCTCTCACAACATGAAAATGAGGAAGGTTGTCCTAGTATCTTAAAAGCAATTGATTGAAGCATTGATGATACATAGACACCTTGCATGGCCCACCAATTTTAGCATCGTCATTATACCTGGCAGATGAATCAATATCATTAAAATCTTTTCCCATTGTCGAAAAAGCCTAGTTGCTATTAGTCTCATGGTTATGACCTGCCTTTACCTGTACATTTTTTGTATGGTTCTCTGTTCTAATTTTTCTATGGTCATTTATTTTCTGCTTTGTTTATTTATTATTTTACTTACTTGTAGGAAATGATGGGGCTTGCATACTTTTTGCTAGACCATTCAAGAAAAGAAGCTGAGTATTGCATGGAAAATGCCTTCAATACTTATTTGGTACGATTTTTTCTTTTAATATTTTCTTCCTTGATGTTCTGAATACGAAAGCTGTGTGGCTGTTGTGATGAAGTGCAAGTTCTATTCAAATATATGTTATTATTATTATTTATATGCATTTGATTAATTAATTAATTGTTAATTTACTTTTTTATTTTTATATTTACAAGGGATATTTTATATTGATGCCTATTCCTATTATTTTATTTGTGTTAATGAAAGCTTGGTTTGACATTTAAAAAATTCAAAGAAAGATCTTGGGTACATTAATGCTTTTAGGATAGTTAAACTTGATGACCCCCGATCTCAAAAAAAAACTTGATGACCCCCATGCTGCATGATCAAGTCCGCATAAGCATACTTGCACAAGATCCACTACTTGCATAAAGGAAGATTTTGGATTTAGTTTTCTTTTTTGGCACACATATTGTACATTGAAAATTTGAATATATAATAAATACAAATTTGGTTAAAAATGGTATACAATGAAAATAGCTCATAATGATAATATTTAATCAAATAAATTTAATAATCATGGAAGAAAGGGAGAGAGACATCTAAATTTTAAATGTAAATAAATTCTGTTTGAATTAAATATGTATTAAATGTGAATTGCGAAATCAATAATTTGCATCAACATCACACATTAACCCATACAACTTTTGATTTTCTATTTTCTTTTATTTTACACAAACCCTACTTTTCATTCCATATTCTTCCTTTCACGGTTGAGAAATTTTCATCATCTTCTTCCTTTTTTTTTTCCTGGTTCTGTTACAACTTTTCACGTCTTTGTTGAGGGTTGTAAAAAAATGCGCGCACCTCACTGAAAAGTACACGAAGTGCATTTGCGCCTTTTGGCGCCTTTTTGAGGCTTTTTAAAACATTGTCCGAGATGCTTAACCCCAAGTATACCTTGATCAAGTTGACCAAAAAAAATGCAGAAACCATGATTTGTTTGATAATTGATTTGGAAATTTAAGGGGTGTTTGAGGCAAAGCGGATGAGAATGATTATGGGGGAATTATTCTCGTCCCCTTGTTTGGGCCATCAAGAATCAGTCTCCTCACAATCACATTCTCCCATAAATACTTTTTGTTCTCCCCATGACTACTTTTATGCTCTCCATAACCTCTTTTCATTATCTCGATAACCACTTTTCATTTTTCCTATACTCACAACTTTATTCTTCCATAATTATTTTCTTCACCCCAAACACAAGTCAAGTAATGGCTCTCCCAACGATCATTTTCTTTCCTCCAAACACAGATAATTATTCTCCCCTACATTCTCCATATAAACATTCTCATTCTCTTTCCCCAAAACACCCCCTTAATGTCTCCAAGAACATAAAAAATTTCCTAGCCTATTTTATAGGAACCTCAACACCCATGCCAGAATCCAATGGAAATTCAACAGCTGACAACTCTCCCCTTCAGTGTGTTGTCTCTGTTTAAAGAATGAAGAAAACTTGAATCATCCCTTCCTCCACTGCTCCTTTATTGACGAGCGGAAGGAATTTGGCCTTCTTAGTTGTCCGCCCTACTCTATAGTGGACTATATTAACGAGGCATTGAACAACTCTAGTCCATTATTTTGTATCTTTTGAACATTAGTCTCTTTTCATTTTATCAATGAAAAGTTTTGTTTCTTGTTACAAAAAAAGGAGTCAGTCATACCTTTGAAGATAAGGCTATGAATTTCGAGTCTCTTCTTTGATCATTTACTATAGCTCTCTCTTGGTGTCAATTCTCCCATCTTTAGCAGCTACAGTCATAGTTCTTTAGGGGGTTTGTATCAAAGCGATGAAATGAGGAGAATGGTAAGAAGGATGATTTTTGGTGTTTGGGCCACCGAGAATCATTCTCTCCATAATCACATTTCCCAAAATCTCATTTTTATTCTCCTTCTATCTACTTTTTAATTCTTCCCCTAACAAATATTTATTCTCCTCATAACTATTTTTCACTTTCATCATACTCCAAACACAAATAATCATTCACCTTCCTATTCTCCCCCTAATTCTCATTCCCCCATAATCATTTCCATTCACCTTCCCCAAAACACCCACCCCCCTTATTGCGATTTGAATTTGTTTTCGTAATTACCATGTCATCCTCTCTTTTTGTAAGTTTATTTGTTCAATGAAATGATAGTATCTAAGTTCCAAATAAATAAAAAAGAAAAAATATATTAATATTAATATTGTGATTTGAATTTGTTTTTGTAATTCCCATGGCATCCTTTCTTTTTGCAAGTTTATTTGTTCAATGAAATGATAGTATCTAAGTTCCAAATAAATAAAAAAGAACAGATATATTAATATTATCTGTTTGATTGATGTTTTTCTAATAAGCTATCGTGTTTTAGGTCTATAAAGTTTGTTCTAGTTAATTGATTTTAAATACATGCAGAAAATGGGCGCATCTGGTCACCTAAATGCAACACGTTGTGGTCTTTGGTCTGCAGAGTTGTTGAAGGCAAGAGAACAGTACAGGGAGGCTGCTGGTGTTTATTTCCGTATTTGTAATGAGGTAGGTACTTTAATGAGACAAATTACCAATAAAGACAAACATAAGCAATACACTTAAATACACATTATATACTACAAGAGTAAGTACTTTAGTACCAACATCAAAGATATGATATTTTTGATGTGTGGACCTTAGTGAGGTTTAATGTTTCTCTTTGAGCATCCATGGAAAAACTTTTTTTTTTAATGACTCTTTTAAGTCTAGTTTTACTTGATTGGAATCCCTTGCTTTTATGGGGCTTCCCTTTTGTGAGCTTTGTTTTTTATGCCAGTATATTAGTTTCTATTTTTTTCTCAATCAAAGCTTATTTTTCTCTAAAAAAACATCAAAGATATTTTTTTTGCATTTAAGCCTTTTCTTTTTAAATTTCTCAGGAACCTTTACATTCAGCTGTCATGCTTGAGCAAGCATCTTACTGTTACCTGTTAGCCAAACCTCCTTTAATACGCAAATACGGATTTCATCTTGTTCTCTCAGGAGATCGTTACAAAAGAATGGATCAAGTATGTATATTTCATTATCCAAATACTTGATAAGTAATGCAATTTGATTAATATTTCAAAGGTTTATCAAGTGAGCCACTGGATTTTGCCTTCTCAGATTAACCATGCAATTCGTACATATAGAAACGCAATTGCTGTTTTTAAAGGAACTGAATGGAGCTACATCAAAGATCATGTACATTTCCATATTGGACAGTGAGTTTTTTTTTCATATAAACTTAGAATATATTTTCATTTAATTCTGATGAAGCTGTAGTTTACTTAAGTCCCTCCATCCCCAAGGGGTGGCGCGGTGATCGAAGGCTTGTGCTTTGAAGGTGTGCTTCCCTCAAGGTCTCAGGTTCGAGACTCACATGTGATATTAATTTGTAGCACCTTCTATGTCTCCATTTCTTCGATGTCTCCCGGTGCCTAGCCTAGGGACGGGCGTGGTTACTCCAATTACAGTGGAGCAAAGCTCCGATTTCCCAATTCAAGAAAAAAAAAAAGAACTTAAGTCCCTCCATTGGTAATATGACATTTATCAAGTGTAAGCATTGTGTTTATATAAAGTTGTCTCTTGTAGGTGGTATGCTTCTCTGGGTCTATATGATGTCGCTGTCATGCAAATGTTGGAAATTCTAGAGTGTAATCATCAATCGAAGGCAACACAGGAATTATTCTTGAAGGATTTTCTCAAAATTATTCAGGTGCCTCCTTTTGCTAGTTACTTATGCATCTCTCAGCTATAATTGTTTTGTCAGTCTGCCGCAACAGTAAGGCATATCGTTTTTGGACCTCATTATGCTTTACTAGATGTATTAAATCATTGATCATTGAAGTTGGATGTTTTTTAAACGAGAAGCAAACTTTTCCTTAATTAAAAAGGATAAAATGTTCAAGATTCGAAGTCCAAAATGAGTGACCAAAGGAAAAATATAAAAAACGAAAATGAAGAAACTTAAAGAAAAGTGAACAAAGGCACGCCCATTCATCCTCCTCTCCCTCAATCTCCCTGAGTCATCCTCCTCCCTCGTCTCACTCCTTTGCTAAGCCGTTTTTAATCCCCACATTTTATTTTTTTTTCTTTACTGGTTTAAAAAGAATTACATTGTAATTCTTTTGCTAACTTTGTAAGACTTCGTAAGACTTTGCAAGAAGATTAATTTTGTTTAGGTGGTTTTGAGCTCGATTTTATCTGGAAAGGAATGAAAATAGTTATAAATCACTAACAGAGGATCTAAATGATTACTTATGAAAGTTTGGGGGTTTAATTGATACAATTGTTAGTTTGAGAGTTTAATTGATACAACCCCCAAAATTTTCGAGTAAAAATTGATAATTTCCCCAGATTTAATGTCAGTAGCTGCCCATTTACATATTATTTAGTTGTCAATTTTTATGTGTTTTTTTCTGAGATGTTTTTCTTTTGATAGATTTTCCCAATTTTGAATTTAATGCAGCAAGGACTTCACATTTGAAAATTTTAATTACAACATTCATTTCGACACTGTTGCTCCCAATGATTGAATGATTCGTTTTTTCTTAAATGATTTGATCCTCCAGAAAGCAGGGAAGAGAGTCAAGGTGTCAAACCTACCGTTGCCTAAGATCAACATTTCATCATTAAAGGTTATCTTTGAAGATCATCGAACTTATGCATCACCTACAGCTGTAAGTGTACTTTTCCCGTTAGTTTTTGGATATGGTAGCAACTGCAAACCAACTCTCTCGCAGTCTCCCTCTATATTCCTCTCTTCTTAAGTCCTAATTACTTGCATTCCTTTGAAAATAATGCACTTTTTCATTCAAACATGACATAAAAAAACATTTACTGGTAAAATTTTTCTGGTTGAATGGTACATTCCCATTATTTTTGTTTTTCATTAGAGAAATAAAGATTTCCGCTATTGTTAATGAAAGTGTTGTGTCATGGATGATTCTTGTAGCTTATGTTGTGATCACCTTAACCCAGCTCATTGATTTATTCTGAAATATTGCAGGCTAATGTTCGAGAAAGTTTGTGGCGGTCATTAGAGGAGGACATGATTCCATCGTTATCCTCCGGGAGGACAAATTGGTTGGAGTTACAGTCAAAGATCATGTCGAGAAAGTATAAAGAATCAAATATTTCCATTGCAGGAGGTATGGAGTTAATGTAGCACATCTCCAGCTTGATGACCATCAGAAATTATGTTACTGTAACATCCTTTTCCAAAATTTCCGCTATTACTGACGTAGCTTTGCAATAAATGGTCACAGTTGGTCTTAGATGATCGCATGTTGATCTCATTATTTTATGATAACTTTTAGCTACTACAGTAGTTTTTGAAAGCTGGTTATTACTAGAGGTAAAAATACTTGTCGAATGGGTAATTACACTTTTCGCCACCGATGTTGTTTGTTGCCTATTCAAAGGCTTTGTTGGACTACTTGATTGTAGTTCCGAAGGTTTTGTGTGTTTCAGGATTGAGGAAGTTTAATAAAATAACCTATTGGAGGTACACCATAATTGATGTTCAGTAGTTCCTGTGATATGCAGGGAAAGAAACACAAAGTTAATTCTAGTGATATGAAAATTCTCCCCTACTGATTGGATAAAGCTGTCATTTCAAGCTTTCTTGAAAAGAAAATTGTCATAGTACCAGCATAGCTATCATTATAATGAGAAAACTTAGCTTCAAATGCATGCAGACTTTACTGATTTTAAATAATTTTTGCTTGCTGGAAGCTGCTACTTAATTTTATGTTGATTTATCATTCTCTTTAGCAGTGTTAGACAGTGTCTTTGCTATGATATGGTCATATAGGCAAGACATGATTGAAGCATCAGATATAGCTATCCTGCGAAGCATTTTGATATTGTCTGGATTCTGGAATAAACAAAACTTTATAGGATATCTGTATATGGTGATGCATAATACTGTTTTCTTTTCTTTTTATTCTTATTCTTCTGCAGAGCCAGTGAAAGTGGATATTGTATTTAAAAACCCTCTTCAGATCCCTATTTCCATCTCCAGTGTTTCCCTGATATGTGATCTTTTTTCAAAATCCGATGAAGCTGAATCTGGTACTTCAAATCTTCCCTGTTTTGGATTTTGGATATTCTTTTTTATTTTTACTGAATTGGAGATTGATCGTAATTGATGGTACAGATATAAATAACATGGTTGCTGATTTCCAGAATAATACTGAACTCAAGTGGTCATCTGATTGGTGCGTTTTAATATTTATTATTTTACTTATACCAAATAAATGCACTTTTCCACGCAGTCTTGATAAACTTATAATAATTATGTCTTGGCTCTTTAAGGCAATTATTTTGCTCCATTCCAGGGATATGGGGTCCGACAATGCTTCATTTACTTTGTCCGAAATTCACCTCTCATTAGATGGGAATGAAGAGAAAGTTGTAAGTATTTTTCTTTTTTCCTATCATAATTCAAAACAAAGAAAAGACCATCAAAGAAAAAACCATAATGGAGTGGCCTAGTGGTCAAGAAGGTCTTGGGGAACTATGTGGATAGGTTCAATCCATGGTGGCCACCTACCTACAAAATAATTTCTTACGAGTTTCCTTGACATCCAAATGTTGTAGGGTTAGGAATAGTCGAGGTGCACACAAGCTGACCCAAAAAGTAAGAAATATAAAAAAAAATTCAAAACAAAGAAAAACGAGAATCAATTTAGTCCTTGGTTTCATGTTTGGAGCCATCTCTTTCATCCATCAAAAAGGAAAAGAAAATAAAAGAAAAAGTTTTAAGCATTTTTTTTCTTCTTTTGTATCTTTTTCATACATGAATGAATTGGTCTTATGTTTCCTATAAAAAAATTTTAGTCCTTGGTATTTTAGTTCTTGCCAAAAAAATAAAAATAAATTCAGTACCCAATTTTTTCTTGCCTATTGCCTACATTGTGGAGCCATCTTAGTTCACTTCTACTAGCCTTATTTGACATGTCAGACCTTACAATATTTGTTTGTTTAGTAGATTTTAGTATCCTAGGTAGATGACCATGTCCTATATTGTTTTACCTTTATTTATTTATTTTTCATTTGCTCTAATAATTACTAAGTCAACTCTTTTGACTTCACTCCTATGCGGCAGGCATGTATACACACACAAAGAGAAAAGAAGGGGAAAGAAAGAAAATGGACATTATGATTAACTCTTTATAATTTCTATTAATCACATTAATAACGCAACAAGAGTAAATAGGTCAATGACATAAGTGTGTGTCTGATGACCAAGAGGTTGGGTTCGAATCTCCCACCCCTAATTGTTGTAGAACTCAAAAAAATTACAAGTTGTTTGGTGGTGGTTATAGTCCCCTATTTGACACCCACTTCTCAATAGTGGGCAACACACATACTCACCAAAACAAAGGAAAAGAGAAAAAATGCTGACATAATTTATGATAGTTTCATGAGAGCTCTATTTTTGGGTATCTTGGGGATAGTAGTGAGGGTATTATTGAGAATTAACTAGAGAGTCTTGGTTATAAATAGTAGTGTTTGTAAAAAGGAGGATTTTGTTTGGGTTAGTCGGTCTTTAGCTGACATAGTTCATGATAATTTCGTGAGTTCTATTAGGGGTATCTTGGGGATAGTAGTGAGGGTATTATTGAGAATTAACTAGAGAGTTTTGGTTATAAATAGGAGTAGTGTTTGTAAAGAGGAGGATTTTGTTTGGGTAAGTCGGTCTTTAGCTGAGGTAGTTCACGATAATTTCGTGAGTTCTATTAGGGGTATCTTGGGGATAGTAGTGAGGGTATTATTGAGAAATAACTAGAAAGTCTTGGTTATAAAATAGGAGTAGAGTTTGTAGAAAGTGGGATTTTGTTTGGGTAAATCAGTCTTCTGCAAGTTATCTGGTCATACAGCAGGATTGACATGCCTGGATATCAAGCCTTATAAAGCAAGTCCATGCAAACTGGGTATTTGTACCGACTCCAGAATCTTTAGCCTAACCATGATCACGAAGGATTGGGGCAAGATGTTGAAGAGAGGATTGGGATACGAAAATGGATGGCCCAGGCCTTGCAATCTTTCTAAAGCGCTAAGGCCTTTATATCAAGCCTTATAAAACTAATCCTACTAAACAAGTTAATGTTTTTTTTTTTTTATTGAAATTATTGTCATTCATCCCTCAATTTTGGTAATAATGATTCTAATTTTTTCAGGTGCAACTGACAGTTACTCCTAAAATAGAAGGTGTCCTACGAGTTGTTGGTATTAGGTGGAATCTTTCTGATTCTGTCATGGGTTTTCACAGTTTTATTAACAATCTAGGACAGAAAAATATTGCTAGGGGGAGACAGAAAGCTAAATGTTCTCTTGCTGATAGCCTGAAGTTTATAGTGATCAAGGTGTATATCTTCTTCATAGCGTCTCAAATTTTCTTGGTTGTTTGTTTTCAAGATTTCTGGTTTGCATCATGCTGCAGCTACCTTTGACTTACACTTATATTCTTAACATACAGAATCTACCAAAGCTTGAGGGTAGCATTCTATCACTTCCTAAAGCGGCGTATGCTGGAGATATACAGCGCCTTGTCCTTGAACTGAAAAATCAATCTAAATTTTCTATTAAGGTATGAGAGTTGCAATTTGACTGTTCTTCACATTGTTAATTGAGCTGTAGAATTTGTTATTCAATCAATCACAATCTGGTTGACTTTAAAGAAGTCTAAAGCCTCAATCTTTATCTCTCCATGAGATAGGGAGATGCTTGGAACTATTCATCAAAAAGACTATCTGACCTCTAAAGACGATATAGACTTTTGCCATTGTGCATGCATGTTTATAGCATATGGTAAATGTTGGTGCGTTCCTACTTAACTCCTCGATAATTAATTTTGGCAGAATTTGAAAATGAAGATTAGTCAATCGCGATTTTTGAAAATTGGGAACCAAGAAAATATGAATGCGGACTTTCCTGCTTGCTTGGAGAAGCCAAATAATAATGAACAGGGAGTACGAGCTATCTCCAACACAACATCAAATGACACATTTTTGTTTCAAGAGGTCAGTATCAAACACGTAGTGCTACTTATTAACTGGTCAATAGTAATAAATTTCCAGCTGCCATACTTTCTGTTGGTTGATATAATTAAAATTTAATCCAGCCCATCAACTTAAGCTTTTGGGTTGATTAGTGATTAACATGATTATACTTGATTACACTTTCTAATGTAATGTTTTCAAGAGTGTAAATGGTTAGACCGTTCAGGTGTTGGTAATTTAAATTTTGAAGCAAGCTTCTTTGGGAAAAATGGCTATGGACGTTTTCTTAGAGTCTTGGACGATCCTATAAATCAAATCTGTAGTTTCTACGAGTGCGTTTATAAGGTTGTTAAGATTAATATTTTTGAAAAGCGAATTTTGGGATAATATTAATATATTATTATCATTTTTTGCCTTACTCCCATATCTCTTTGAAATTATTATTACGTCATTTTATGTGTTCTATTTCCTAGTAAGAAAATTAATGCTTCAGACGTATCTGAGACTCAAATGTTCCAGGACACTTCAATTCAAGGCGGAATACCCTTATTGTTGCCCCTTTGGCTTCGAGCTGCTGTTCATGGAGATATATCCTTGTACATAAGCATATATTATGAGATGGAAGACGTATCAAATGTCATGAGATACCGCATTCTACGCATGCATTATAATATTCAGGTATTGTGAAAAACAATGCATATCTTTGTGGCTCGAGTGACTTTTGGCTGTGTATGATTTTGTCTTAATAGCTAAAACTAGTGGGTTTACCTTCGATATAGTAATGCATGGATGATGGTCTTCTAAATATTCTAGTTTGGTTTTTACCGTCTTCAGGTTTTGCCATCCCTGGATCTATCATTCCAAATAAATCCATGTCCTTCAAGATTGCATGAGTTTCTTGTCCGTATGGATATTACCAACAAGACTAGCTCTGAGGTTTTCCAAATTCATCAGTTGTCATCTATTGGACAGAACTGGGAACTTTCATTACTTCAACCTGTTGATACTATTTTTCCTTCACGAGCTTTAATGCCTAGTCAAGCATTGTCATGTTTCTTCGTTCTTAAGGTATATACAAGGCGCTAAACCTAACCATTTTTTCTTCTTCTGATTGTTTCCCATTCACTTTGCGTAAATGCTTTTCTATTATTTTATCTTTGATTAAGCAAATTTAAGTAAGAGAAAAACTTGCCTCCTTATGGCCAAGGAGGCAAATCCTCCAGGAGTATGTGGCACCATTTGGTGCCACAATTTTTTTATTTCAACACTACTATTTTTTGAAAAAGGAAGAATTTGTGGCACCAAATGGTGCTACATACCCATTATGGAGGGCTTGCCTCCTTAGCCATAAGGAGGCAAGAGAAAATAAGGAGGCAAGTTTTTCTCTTTAATCAAGTATGCACTTTATAATTGAATTATTGAAGTCACACCATATGCAAACCACATACTTGAAAGCACTTCAAAACTCTAACTCTGATCCCCGTACTGTGTTTAAGTTTGTGGAGTTATTTTCAGTGACCCCCTCTTATAAAAGTATCTATTGAAGTCAACAACTATTGTATAGGGATATGCACGAATTGCCTTAGATCTATAGTTAGGAAGAGGGAGAGGAGCCTTCCCTCTTAATTGGAGTATAGATTCTTGTGGGAGAATGACAAGAAAGTTATAAACATCTCGTTTTGGGAAGAACATAGCTCTTTCATTTGGAAAGATGAGTTTTTTTCCTCTTTCGAGACAAATGATTTTAGAAGTGTTTGGCACATGGGGATCATTTTTTAATTGATATGATCATTAACTAGGCGAGATCGTTAAGAAAAAAATAATAATAATAACAGACCACTGCTTTCAATTATAAAGGATAAAGTTGCAATTGCATAAAACATTGTGGTGTCATTTGAATTTGAAACTTTCACCTCTCATCTGTGGAAAATGTCTATCGAACAAACTTCAATATGGTCGAAGTTCATTCATTTAGTTATCTGGATGATTTTTCTATTCTTTGTCGTGGTTTACTAGACCATGTCAAAAATTTGTAATCGTTACTCATCTCACAAATTCTTCTTTGTATTCAGAATATTAATGAATCGTTTGGGTCTGAAAAAAAAGTATCTTCTGTCCCGCTGCTACTTGGAAGTGATGTAAAGTTGGGTTCTCAGAGTAGTGATGAACAGATCTTTGACACTGCTAGTTTTCCCTTAGCTGCTTTCCATTATTCTGAAAGAGCGCACCAAGGAACTTCAAACCAGGTAATTCATTTTTATTTTTAACCATGTAACTTATTCCAAATACTTACTAATAATAATCGTTAACTTTGCAAGTTTTTTTGACACCATTACTTTGCAAGTTATATCTTGGTGTAAACTTAACCCACTTTTTTCTTCTTATAGTTTTGATGTACTATTTAACTACTAGAAATCGTTCATCTGATCCTATGTAGTCTATTATTCTATATTGTAATTTCATGAATCAATGAAATTGTTTCTTTTCCAAAAAGAATTAATCGTTAACTTTAAACCTCTTTGCCAATTAGGTTAAGTTATTCAAATGTTTGTGTTTCACAGAAAGTGGTTTCTCTAGCATTTGAGTCATGAGGGTTTTACCTTGTTAAGGGACGACAGAGCTATCCGGATCTCCACATTAGTATGGTATTGTCCACTTTGGATATAAGCCTCATGACTTTGTTCTTGAGCTTCTCCCAAAAGGCCTCATATCAATGAAGATGTTTGTCTTCCCTTATAAACCCAAATCTACTCCTTATTTAATCAATGTGGGATTACTGCACCACTTTGTTTGTATTCCTAACATACATTGTGATTGATTCTTAGATTCACGAACAGTTCTTTTTTTTTTTTTCTTCTGAAATTAAGATTCGTGAGTAGTTAATAGTCATGTTCCAAAAAATTTTGGGCAACACACCTAGGATAATGAGTATCTTAGTTAAATATGTACCCCAGTTTCAGACCGTTCTAGGAATTAAGTTGTGTCTTTTTGTTGCAAATCTGATGAACATTGTTGAGTCGGGAGGCTTCTGTGTACTGGAAGCGATTTCGCATTATTGGGGATGGGGTCTCTTCTTTTGGTTTAATGATGAGTTCACTACAAATTTCATGCATGGTATTAAGTTTGGAAGAAAGAATAAAGGTACTTTTAAATTTTTTTTAACAATATTTTTTATTGCTAACCTCCCCACCATAACTTAGGAGTTGGGTCAATCAATATGTCATGGTGTGCTTTCATTTGTTGCGTTTTCTTGACTGTTAAAATCTTTTCTGACTATGATCTTTTCGGCATTTATCAGGACCTAAATACAGTAGACTTTATCTTGATCACTCGGCCTCATAAGAATACTACTGATCCTGGAATTTCTGATTCATCATGTCTATTATCTCATCATGTCTGCCATTGTAGGTAAGATTCAGAGCAATGTTTTTACCCATCTGGGTGATGCAAGCTTTTCAATTGATATTACTTGATCCATTTGTAAATATATCCACTTATATTTCTTGACTTTTTTATTTCTTTTCATTCATGCAGTACTTCAAACAACAGTCCTATATCGTGGCTACTCGAAGGGCCTCGGAGTTCGTATCACAACTTCTCCACTTCTTTCAGTGAAATCAATTTCAAAATGAAGATCTATAACTCATCAGACTCAACTGCATCAATACGCATTAAAACAATAGATTCAGCATCTACAAGTGAAGCCAATGAATCTACTCCCCAATCGCCTAACTCTTCTGCAAACCAAACCGGATGGCACTATGCCTCACTAACACAGGACATTAAGGTCACATCTGATGTTATGGGAACACAATTGGCGAAGTCGTCGTCACTCGAAAGCGTCTCCCCATTTATCTGGTCCGGAACAAGCTCAACAACGCTACAAATTGAACCCAAGTCCATGTCTGAAACTCCTCTTCAGATCTGTATATTTTCTCCTGGAATATATGATCTATCGAACTATATCTTACAGTGGGAGCTCGTACCGTCACCCGGTTCAGGGAACAATGAAACTGTCGTGTCATCAGGAGCATGCCCGGGCTATCCGTACTACCTCACCGTCCTTCAATCCACATGAGAAGTTTCAAAACCATGTATGCAGGTTCTTTTTCCATTTATTCATTTAACATTAGGAATGTTTTGGTAGCACCTGTTATAATTTGCCTTGTGAATTATATTCATATCAAAAGCATTTTTGATGGGGTAGGAAGTTTATCTATAGGTTAAATTAAATTCTTTCCTGGTGTTGTGTAATAAGGGGAAACTAGAACTACAATGGCCTTTTCACCCTGTCTCTGTATACTGATTATTGACCTTTTGGATTAGAGAAATTTGAGTTTATTCCAAGTTGTAGGAATTTAATATTCTTTCTGATTGAAGAATTTTCTGTTAGGCTCTTAACATTAAATATCTTGAACTAACTATTTTTTATACTCTTTGAATAAGAAGAAAATGTGGTTCGTCTAAGCTGGTTTGGACATTCACATATATCAAAAAAAAAA
This sequence comes from Sicyos edulis, assembly GCA_036507275.1. Taxonomy (NCBI): domain Eukaryota; kingdom Viridiplantae; phylum Streptophyta; class Magnoliopsida; order Cucurbitales; family Cucurbitaceae; genus Sicyos; species Sicyos edulis. The sequence continues at coordinate 41,650,966 of CM071847.1, read as the reverse complement.
AAAAAACTTAGATTAAGCTCAATTTTTTTTTTCTATAATATAATCTAATAGTATTGTAGTTAAAACATCCTTGGCTTTTCAGTCATATTTTATATTCATTTCAAGCTCAATTTTGTAGATAAAATCGTTAGTTCTTTTGGTTTAAAAAATGAAGATTGTTTCTTTTTAAATCAATTAGAATTTTAACACGGCGTTGCACGTGATAATTTCTTAAATAATAATTTTTTATATATATATAATTATAAATTGTTTCTTACATTTTTAGGCTAAATTTAAATCATCAAATAATAATTTCAATATAATTTTGAATTTTATAATCATTTTTTCACGTTAGTTATATTTATTAAAATTCACATTTATGTTAAGTGTTAATTATTTATTTGAGATTAAAAAATAATAGGTGTTATTATTAAAAAAAAAAACTTAATAAAATTTATTGAATTAAAATTTAATTTTATATCTGATTTTTAAAAATTGATGCTCTTTAATTTTTTTTCTCAATTTATCTATTAATATACCAATTTATAAGAGTTATATCATAATTATAATTATAAATATAAATAAACTAAATATATTTATTAGTATATATCTATAAACTTACCTTTAACTTCAAATGATAATTTTATCGTTCGTCAAAAAAAAATTTCCACATCTCCAAGTCAACAATTAAGCAACAAAAGATTCCTACAAAAATTATTGCAATAAAAGAAAAGTTAGATGAAAGTTAAGGTAAATAATCTAACAAAAATAAGATAACTCAATTTTTTATTATTAAAAAAAAAAACCAAGAAAGTAACCCCAAGTAAAAAAAGAAAAAAATTCAAATGTGTTTGTAAACAAAATATAGAGAACTATATATAGTAGGAAATCATTGTTACCAAACTTTTGAAATTGAAGAATTTATGCACTAATCGCAGATGATAATCTTATAATTCCTACAAAAATTATTGCACAAAAGAAAAATTAGATGAAAGTTAAGGTAAATAATCCAACCTAACTTATTATAAAACAAAAAACAAAACAAAAAAAGAAAGAAAAATAAATACAAGCAAACAGAAAATGTTCTTGTAAACAAAATGTAGACACATGTTTATAGGATTGAAAAATTCAATTTATTATTTTAATTATAATATAAAATGTCAAATAAAATCTATGACATTTGCTAAAAATATCTTATTTTCTATATGAAAATTTAAATGACATTGTAAATATCTTCATTTGATTGTTGAAATCTTTATCTTCTAATTTAGTCATAAAATCTATGAGATTTGATAAAAATATCTTATCTTCTACAAATGAAAATATAAATGATATTGATATTTTCCACGTTATTTGAATTTTTGAAAATTCAATTTATTATTTTAATTAGAATATAAAATGTCAAATAAAATCTATGAGATTTGGTAAAAATATATTATTTTCTACGTGAAAATTTAAATGATATTGTAAATATCTTCATTTGATTGTTGAAATCTCTTATCTTCTAACTTAGTAAAAAATCTATGAGATTTAATAAAAATACCTTATCTTCTACCGATGAAAATCTAAATAATATTGTAAATATCTTCTACGTTATTTCAATTTTTTTTTTATATTCCAATAAATGACATTTTTTTTAATTTAAGGTATGACTTAAAGATAAAATTGTCTAAAAATGATTTTTCTCTTAAGTCACACTTTAATATAGTATGATTTTTCTACCATAACTTCTCTCTCAATCATTTAAGCCACTTGAGTTCTTTGCTGTATTAAAAAAAACAAAACATGGTTCTGAAAACTATTTTTTTTTAGATTCCAAACATGACTTGATTTTTTTGGAAAAGTGCAAATAGTACATTTTTTCAAAAGGGAAAAAGAAAAAAAAGAAAAAAATAATAAATAAAAGAAAGCAAAATTCAGTATTTGGGAACTTTCATTTGTATTTTGGAATTTAAGATATAGCTGGGTGTCGTAAATAGTGTTGTTCATTATCTACAGATTTGATAGGACTGAAGTAGAAAAGTCGAGTTTTAAAAGTTAAGCAAAGTTTGGCGTGGAAACATTTGATGAACGGATGATCATCGGCTCATGAGAAGTACAAGTTTGAGATGTGTTGATACAATTTTGATTAGATACCGATTTGAAGAGAATACCAAGATGTGATGCTTTTAAAAAAAGATCAAGTAATGATGATGATCCAATAGATTCAAAAGAGTCCAATGATTGTTCTAGTAAATTAGTTATTGATATTAATGAGCATTAACACATATATCTTATTGTAATACCGGTGTTAATGAGTATATATAATATAATATTAAAATTTATGAATGATTATGAATGCAAATACTTTAGAATTTACTCACATTTATAATCAATTTGTGAGAAGAGTTCATCAAAGACATTTAAAAAAAAAAAATTCAAACGTTTTCAAACAATAGAAATGAGTCAATCTTCTTATCTATGTAATTTGCTTTATTTCAATCATGCTTAGCAACATCAATGTGCACCTATATGTAATATGGTCAATTGGAATATATCTACAAGCTTTTAACTGAATTTGTGATTGTGTACTTAAATTGAATTACAATCAAGTCAACACGCATTCTTTCAATTTTACCGATAACATTTTATTAGTTAGATAAGAAGAGATTTCATTAGTTGGAAAATTAGTATATATTATTAAAAAAATATATAGAAATGATAAAGATGTTAGTTCTTTTATTCAAATTGAGAGCGAAGAGAAAATTTAAGTTAAGAAATTGGGAATATATAAATTAGTATGATTCTCAAGACTGTCGAGTTGTTGACAATTTACCTAAACCGAATTTTAAATATTAGACATGTATTTTTTTCATATTGTCAGCCCCTTTATTTAATCATTCATATTGTCAACCCTTTATTTAATCATTCATCAGAAATCGTACAATTGGAAAATTAAAATGAATTTTAATTTTTCAGGAAAAAAAAGAAGTTAAAAAGAGTTTATTTCCATGAGACACATATGGACGCCACGTGGCCATTTGTTTTGTTCTTAAAAAATTGGGCAACCAAAAATTCTTACTATATTTGGCTAAATATAATCACATTGTATGAAAAAAGAAATTATTGATTTCAGTTGGATTTAAATTTTATAAGTCTAAGTTCAAAGTTTGTATGAAAAAAAAAGAAAGAAAAAATTGGAAGTTTTTAACAACGATGGTTGAGAATGTTAGTTGGAAAAGAGAGAGATTTCATGGTGAGCCTTCTATGAATTGGTAAATCCTCAGGTTTTCTATTAATCACTATTCTATAAGGGGCCATAATTTAATTTCTTGAAAATTTTAAATGATAAATTTAGTTCTTAGGGTGTGTTTGGGCCCCGTTTATGTAAACGGCCGAGTTGGTTATAATAACCCAACCGGTGTTTGTCCCACCGTTTATTATAAACGGTGGTTACCTAAACCTGCGTGCCAGTTTATCTAAACCTACGTGCCCGTTTATCTACACCTTACATATATTACTTTTTGTTACATAACCAGCCTCTCAAACACCATTTATCATAATCTCTGTTATAATAACTTGCCTCTCAAATACCATTTATAATAACCTACCGTTTATCATAACCCACCGTTTATCATAACCTTCCGTCTATAATAACCAAACCGGTGGCCCAAACGCACCCTTAAGGTTTTCACTTTTAAAATTGAGAATTTACCCTCAATAATAGCCACTTTTGAGCCTTGCATTTTAATTATAGTGTTCTTTTTTGTAAAATGTTATATGCATAGCATATTTAAATTTATTTAAAAAAAGAAAATTCAATTTTATCCTTTTCACATCAAATACTGATTAAAAATTATCAACTAACCGGTTGAATTTATAACGAATAAATTGAATTTATTAGATGAAAATTAATGGAAGACTATCAACTAAATATCAATGGAAGGTTATCATCCGAAAATTGATTAAATTATGGAGATTTTGATCATTATAGGTACTACTCAATTTTTCTCTTATATACATAATTTTTTTTTTTTTTTAAAAAGGGTGTTCTTTATAGATTTTTTTTTCCGTTTATTTTGCTATACTCGTAAAATCTCTTTTAAAAATTATGATTCTCCTAGGTACAAAATAATAAATTTTAGAGTTATGTTAACATAAAAGGTAAATTTATATATAATAAATTGATTAATTGTTTGGCATGCCTTATAATATTGAATTAAATACCGATTTCTAATATTGAATTGATGATTTTAGTTAAATTGAATTATCATCCAATAACAAAACCATTATACCATCAACCTTTTTTATATTAGTGAATTTGTTTTAGTTTGTATGTAGCAAGCTGAACAAAAGAAAAGTCACATTAGAAATGGTATAAAATTTGAAGGAAAAAAAGGAGGAAAACTAAAGTTACATGAATAAACCATATATATAATAATTAATAATTTTAAAAGTAGATAAAACAAGAAAAATAACAATCATATACTTCATGGATTCCACATCACAAATTACAACTTCATTAATCCATTAATGCATGCTGATGTAAACACACCTTTTCATCCTTTTATTTTATATATTTATCTCTATACCTCATAAATATATCTGCAGATTCTTTCCAATGCTTTAAATAATTAATTGTTTATTTTGTTTTCTTTTCTTTTTCTTCCCCTCCCACACCAAAACATGATTCTTCTTTCAAATGAAATAGAGAATCCAATATGGTTAATTAACTAATTAGCATAACCTAAAGTTGCAATATATTAAAAACTTGATTTTGGCAATATGATGTGGGCTAAAAATCTTACTGGGAAGAGAATCCTTTTAATTTCCATACGTGCCCTCTCCATAGATATCCACTTGGCTTTTAATAAAATAAAATAAATAAATAATATCCCCTCAAGGTCCTAGGTTTGATGTCTCCCGATGCCTGACCTAAAGACGGAAGTGGTTACCTTGTTTTTTAAAAAAAGAAAAAGAAAAAGAGAATGCTTTCTATAAAAGATAAAAACACTTCAAAATTTCTAAAAATTAAAACACTTTAAAATTCAAAGGACACACAAAGAAAAGGTTCAAATATTTTTAATAAAGTATAAAAGGGTCACTCAACTAATGTAAACATATATATTTCCTTTAAAAATTCAAATCTTTGATTTTGTGAACTCAAAACAAATATCATCACTTCATGTTTAATTTTATTGCACCAAGAAGTTGGGTCTTATCCACACCAATATCTTAGCAGAATCTAGACACATGCATTGATATTGACATTCACAAAAACATAACTACAAAAAAACACACACACTATATTTGCTTATGACTTTGTATTCAACTATATGGAAACTATGGTATATACTAAAATGATACCAAAAAATGGAAAGAACTTTGGGGACTCAGATATATATTTGAACATTGTTTTTTTTTTTTTTTTAAATAAAAGGCTTATTGATTTTCTCAAACCATGTGTCAACTTGGAGCTTTACCTAACCATAATGGGCAATAATTAAACAAATTATGATTGATTTGAAGAGAAATGGCTAAAGAAATTTAAAATTTGAAAATAAACTATACTAACAATACAACTCAAATGATCATTAAATAAATCTAGTTCCAAAAGGACAAGGTATTTCTCAACATCCTAAAAAGGAACAGCCATTGAATCATAATTAATCAAGATTTTAAGGTAAGAAGAACCCATGATTTGTATTTTTATTATTATTAGTAGTATTGGGGTTTCCACTTGTTTTTGGATGTGGGTTCTTTTGCTTTGTTTTTGAAAAATTAAAGAAAAAAAAACATATCATTTTATTTTCAAAATACAAATTGGATTGAAAAAGTAAGAGAGAGAAAGCATACCCTACACTTTGGTACACTGACCGTACCTTTTTAGGTCAATGTGTTTTTAGGGTTGTCATTGGAGAAAGGCCATACAAAGTCCTCCACGTGCATGCAAAAAGAGTTATAAATGTGGCTAAATTATAAAAATATTCTTCAACTTTTTTTTAATTAAAAAAGGAAAAATTTACGAAAATAGTCAAGTTGAGAAAGTGATTACAAATATAGTATTTTTTTTAAAAAAAATAAATCTAGCGACTATAGTCATAAATATTAATAATAATATTGTATTTTTTTTTTGAGACTACAACAATTAGGGGTAGCGAAGACTCAAACCTAAGACTTCAAGATCATTAGGTGTACAACAATGCTGCTTGAGCTACTGCTCTATTGGCAATAATAATATAGTATTTAATAATACATAATAGTGTATTAATCTGTATGAAGAGTATTAATAATACAATATATATATATATATTCATGAATGTTGGAGTCAACTTACGCGCATCTCAACTATTCTCAATAGACATACAATACTTAACCTTATAAAATTTGAATGTCAACAAAGTTCAAAAGAAATTATTTTTTAGTTAAATTGTCATCGTGAATTAAACTCATTATCTCTTAAATATTACTTATCACATGCTTGACCATTAAGCCACTTTATGATAGTTAACATCGTTAAATTGTATTTAGAATGCGAAAAAGAAAAAGAGTACAAATCTAGTAATATTATGTATGATCTAGTAATTATAAAGTTATATGCTCACAATTTTTCTCTCATTAAATAAAAAAGGTTATATTAGATCATTAATGTTTGCATGTTACCTATATTTTTCTCAACCTAAAGTTTTTGGACTCTTCTCTTAGGTTTAAATTAAAGTTTTACCAGACATGTTCTTATGTCACAAATATATTGTGTGTAGAATTATCAATACAATTTTAGGGAGGCGGCCACCGAAGCACCCAAAGACTCTCTTTGACCATTTGAGCGACTTCATGATGGTTAACACACAAAAATCATATAGGAAGAATTAGAGAGATAGAAGAAGATTCATAGTGTTTGAACAAAGAAGAATTTTACACCACAAAGCCGCATTAGAAATTATGTCATTCCATAAAGAATCCATCGAGGTAGCGATATCGATCGTTGAAAGTGCGAGCGTTTCTCTCTTTCAAACGAACCAGAAAATAGCTCCAGATGGATTGTTGAATAGTACGTTTCTTATGTTCCTCAACTGCATTGACGTTCTTTTAACATGTTGTCGAATTTTCACATGTTAATAAGCTTAATTTTTATAGTTCTAACAACTAAAAATGATATTAGCTTAGCCAATTACACATAAGGGAAAATCTTCAAATTTAGCAAGATGAAAAAGAAGATGAAATGATCAATTGACTTATTTTAGAGTTGTTCTAAAAAAACAATACTTTATCTGTTTTCAGAAAACAATTAATCCAAAAACAAACAATTATAAAAAGAAAGAACACGTTCTAATTATTTAAAAAGGGCATACAGAAGAGGGAAAGAATCTAAGAAAAAGCTATTCAAATATGTTTCACTCAGTCTAACCATTTCGTTATTCGTTATTCGTTTATAGTTTTTCATTTTTTTATTTTAGTTTTTTATTTTAAAAAATAAAAATTATATAGGTTTGATAACTTATTTTAGTTTTCATATTTTGAAAATTAAAAACTAAAATACATGTTTGATAATTTTTTTTTTTTTTTCAAACATCACATTTTGTTTATATTTTTTTAGTTTTTTTACTTTTTATTCTTGATTTTTTCATGCTTTTTTAGAAATAAAAACAAAAATATGTATTTGAAAGCTACATTTTTTTAGCTTTTAGAATTTCTTTAATATTTTAAAAGTTAAAAAAAAAATCAAAATTAATTATCATACAATTTTAAAAATAAATATAAAAAAAAAACGAAATGGTTATCGAAAGGAGTCTAAATATTTAGAAAAACACTTAATTATTTTCACCTGAGATATATCTTATAATATTTAACCTTGGAAGAAACTTATAAAAATTATTTCCTAAATTAGTGATCAATATATATTAAATTCATAAACTTAGAATCCCAAAACTCTTTTTAGGCAAAAACATCTTACAACATTAAAAAGTAAAAGGAAGAAGTGCTCAGTGAATCATAGCTAATTTAATTTGAAACCAACTCAAGATTAAGTTATTAAATAGTATAATAATTTTCTCCCAAAATCCAACACAAGTAGCTAGTCAGTTAAGTATAGAAAAATAGAGGAAAATGAGAAATTGGAAAAAACAAATAAAGACCCACTACCACTTTCACTAATATATATATAAATACTACTTTCACTTGATTCCAAATATTTCTTTTTAACATTTCCTTGTTGGTAAAGAAGTATTAAACACTCGATTAAAAAAAAGTCATGTACACGTTTGAGGATTATGAAATATTGATGATTTTTAAATTCATTAGTGCAGTTGATCATCTTATCTAGCGTTAATCTATTTCAACTCATATCAATTGAGAGCAGTTGTTTTTTATATAAATTAAATTGATAAACAAAATTAGGAATATCTATTTCATAATTTTTGTAGCCTTTTCACATGCTATATTATTAATTTTCTTCTTTTTGCCTTCACTTTAGAATAATTTGGCCTTTACATTTTTTATATAAAGCAAAACAAATAGAGTAATGGATCTCTGATGGTGCATCTCACCTAAGAATCTCTCTCTAAAAAACATTTATATAAATAAAAAAACCCAACTTTTGAATTTTTATAGTATAGTGGGTTTGGTATTATGTATATTTCTAAAAGAGACGGCCTTTAATTGGATGCTTTATCTTAATCCTTAAAGCCATTATTTTTTGGATGAAGAAGCAATTTCTCTTTCTCTTCTCTAGGGTTAAAGTTAAAAGTTTGACCTTTGATTTCCACGTGTTTTTACAATTGTGAAAATGATATAACTAATCTTCCTACATTTAACATATATATATTAGGGGTGATATTGGTTAGATAAGTTTTCTTTGGTTTTAAGTCAAATCGATAACCGAATCGATTCAATCAATTTGAAAAAAAAGGAATCAAATCAATGTTCAACAAAAGACAAAAACATTAGTTCGGTTTTCCTTGTTTTTAGGCCAAATTGATAGTTGATCCGATCCGATTGATTTGATAAAAAAGAGGAACCGAACCAATGTCTGATAAATGATAAAATCATTGGCTCGATTTTCTTCAATTCGGTTCCTACAGTTTAATTCTTTTTTACTAATTTTACTTGCTATTTCACTTCCAATTCATATGATCTTAATATTGTTTTCCTAAAAAAAATCTCATAATTTATAATTAAATTAAACAAAAATAATTAGTCACTTACCAATAAAAAGTTTAACTAACATACAAAAAGAAAAATGAAAGTAAAAAAATCAATATTTGGTTCGGTTCGATTTTTATTGGTCTTTACAAATAGAAACCGATCCGATCCAATAACTTTCGGTTTTCTCTAAATAAAAATCAATATATCCAATATTATGTAAAAGATCCGAACCGATCCAATAAATCGGTTTGGTTCGGTTTTGTGGATTTTCAGTTTTCATTATCCCCCTAATATATATACACACTTCAACATAAGTCTTATTGTATTTTTTAAGTATGTCATTTAGTTTTTCTAACTCAAACATAAACTTAATTGGTTAAGATATGGTTTTATTGTTTGGTTGTAAACCAGTTCAACCCAGCGTTGCAGGTTCGAGCTTGGGAATCAGTATTTATCCTCCTCCCCAATATATACTAAAAAAAATGATTAAGATATTATAACAATGATCGAAAAACTTATTCATCTTTCTACAGTTTTTTATAAATTAAAATATGAATACAATTTATAACATTTTAATTACTAGATTATACAAAATATTAAATTTGATTAGACATAATTATTATGTTTCTAGTTACTTAATAAATAAGTTATTTGATGACGGCTATGAAACAATGATTATTAGAGAATATGAGGTTCCACCTCAAAACCAATTGGTAATGAGGGGAGTAACTCATATCCGTTATAAATGTGTTGAAGAATCCTCACCTTATCAATGTGGGATAATTGCACCACAAGGTGAGTATCTCTAACATGCCCCCTCAAGATGGCGGCCATATATTGGAAAATGTCATCTTGAATTGGATCCTAATTTGTGAACCGAAATACCCGCTTTGGCTTACTCGCATAGGTCGGATCTAATCTTTGGAATCAAATACCCGCTTAAGCCTATGCCGGCTTGGGTGGGGTCCACATCCGCTTTTTTTTAATTCAAAGCATTTTGGGTAGGATCGAACTTTGGGAGGACCATTAACCCACATGGAGCTCTGATACCATAATAGAGATGAAAAAATGAAGAAATGAATAAAATGGAAAAATGTTGAATTCTCATTAATCAAACCATGTATATATACATGAGAGAAAAGCACACTTGCTTAAATAAACAAACTAACTAATTACAGAGATTAGCCTAAACTTAATCCAGCTGTAAAACTACTCAGCACACACACACGTGTTTCTAACAAACTTTGTATCTATTACACCCCCCTCAAGTTAGAAGGTATATATCTGATATCCCTAACTTGGATTTGAAAGAGTAAAACAAAGGAGCTGTAAGAGGCTTTGTGAATAGATCAGCAAGTTGTTGAGAACTTCGAACAGGAAGTAACCGAATGAAGCCAGTGCGCAGTTTTTCACGGATGAAATGGCAATCAAGTTCGATGTGCTTGGATCGCTCGTGAAAAACTGGATTTGTGGCAAGGTGTATGGCTGATTGGTTGTCACAAAACAATAGAGAAGGTTGACAAACTATTACTTGCAAATCGGCTAGGAGATAGCTTAACCACATCAACTCACATGTGGTAACAACAATGGCTCGATATTCTGCTTCAGCAGAAGATCTGGAGACCGTTCTCTGTTTCTTTGATCGCCATGAGACCAAAGAATCGCCTAGATAAATGCAATACCCCGTAGTGGAACGTCGGGTATCGACACAAGCTGCCCAATCAGAGTCTGAAAAGGCTTTGAGCTGAAAAGATGAAGTCGGTCGAAAAATGATACCTTGTCCTGGGGAACCTTTAAGGTATTAGAGCAAGTGATGTGCAGCTTCCAAATGAGATTTGCAAGGCCTTGAGACAAATTGGCTAAGTTTGTGAACCGCATACATGATATCGGGCCTGGATATGGTAAGATAAATGAGGCGACCAATAAGTCGACGATAAACTGACTGATCTTCATGAACCTCATCATGTTGACGAGATGTAGATAACTTGGCAGTTGGATCCATCGGTAGGATTTCAGCTTTGGCTCCCAAAAGACCATGATCTTCCAGAATTTGTAAGGTATATTGGCACTGACAAACCGAAATACCTTGAGAAGATCTGGCAAGTTCGAGGCCTAGAAAAAACCTTAAATCAGCAAGGTCCTTAAGCATAAATTTTTCATTGAGGATGTTTTTAAGGTTATTAATGAGCTGAAGATTAGGCCCCGTTAGGATAATATCATCCACATAGACAAGCAAGGCTATGAATTGTTGTCCGGAACCCTTCACAAAGAGAGAGTGATCAGATTGTGATTGAGTGAAGCCAAGAGATATCAAGGTGGCTGAGAATTTAGAAAACCACTGTCTTGAGGCCTGCTTCAATCCGTATAAAGATTTTTTTAATCGACATACAAGGCGTCCACGATTATCACTAGGACTAGGAGGAGTATATCCGAGAGGAAGATCCATGTACACTTCCTCATGTAAATCCCCGTGTAGGAAGGCATTGTTGACGTCGAGTTGAGCAAGGAACCAACCCTTGAAAGTAGCAAGGGTGAGCAAGACTCGTACTGTGACAAACTTAGCAACTGGAGAGAAAGTCTCGATATAGTCCAATCCTTCCTGTTGATTGTAACCTTTAGCCACCAACCGAGCTTTATATCTTTCCACAGAACCATCAAATCGGTGTTTTATTTTATATATCCATCGACATCCAATGGAATGTTTATCAGAGGGAAGGGGAACTACACTTCAGGTTTGATTGCGTTCTAAGGCTTCAAGCTCCTGAGTTATGGCATATCGCCAGTGATCGTGAGGAACTGCCTGATGATAGAACTTAGGTTCAATGTGAGTAAAAACTTGCAGGACACTATGCTTGAAGGATGGAGACAACTTGTCATAAGAGACGACTGTAGAAAAAGGATATCTAGTATGCAGAATAGGTGTGGCACATTGATTTAAAAGACTGCAATGATAGTCCCGCAGGTAAGTAGGTTGCTTGACCACCCGGCCGGATTTGCGCAAGGGCATGACTGCAAGCGGTGGACTGCTTGTGTGATTATCAGGAAGATGTTCAACGTGTATAGAGCTGGAACCAAAGGATGTAGGTGTTAACTGCCCAAGAGAATTGTGATGAAAATCTACCACTACTTCGGTGGTAGGTAGACTAACATTTGTTTCTATATCAATTTCGACTGCTGGAGAGCAAGGGTTATCCGAGCCATTATTAGGAATATTAATGGCACAAGGGGAAGGGAGAACAAGATCTGGTAAGAACTGATCATGGAGGGTGTTCGCAGGTAAGGAATGAAAAGGAAATATGGTATCGTGGAAAACAACATCACGAGACACATAAATGGTGTCCTTCTCAATGTCATAGAGGCTATAGCCCTTAATTCCAGTTGGATACCCCAGAAAAACAGCAGGTAAAGCTCGTGGACTGAATTTAGTGCGACCAGCAGATAATGTGGAGCCATAGCACAGACAACCAAACACCCGAAGCATGTTGTAATCAGCAGGTTTGCCGTAAAGGACTTGGAATGGAGTTTGCATCTCAATAACAGGGGAAGGCGTACGGTTAATGAGATAAACAGCCGTCATGATGCACTTAGACCAAAAACGCATAGGCACCTTGGACTGAAAAAACAAGGCACGTGCAACATTCAGGATGTGTTGGTGTTTGCGTTCCACAATGGCATTTTGCTGAGGTCGTGCAACACAAGAAAATTCATGAAGTACTCCTTTGGTTGCAAAAAAATCATTAAACTTTAATTCAGGAGCATTATCCGAGCGAAACCTTCTAATAACCTTGTGAAATTGAGTTTCCACCAAGGCAAAAAACTGACGAATAATCTGCAAAACATCCGACTTAGCTCTCAACATAAACACCCAAGTGTATCTACTAAAGTCATCCACAATAGTAAAAAAATATCTATATCCAACATGGGAAATAGTTGAAATTGGTCCCCAAACATCCACATGAACAAGATCGAATATAGCTTCAGTTTTATTATGACTAGTAGTAAATGACAGTTTCTTTTGCTTTGCTAAGGGGCAAACAGTACATGGTATATCATGAATGTAAGAAGAATCAAAGGAAACATGAGTTTTTAAAGCAAGTAATCGATGATGAGATAGGTGACCAAGCCTGGCATGCCAAATGGAGGCAGATGGCTTGTGTTGAATGTTGAAAACTTGGGTAGCAGAAGAAAGACATTCCAGCACGTACAATCCGTTTATAAGCTTACCCTTGCCAATCGTCCTCAAAGTGGACTTTTCCTGAAGTATACAATGGTCAGCTCGAAAAAGAACACTAATAGAATCATCCATGGTTAGACTGAGGGACATATAACACACGATGAAGAGTAATGGAACCGGGCAAAGAGATCGATCCACACAAAGATACATGAATACGTGTCTTGTCAGGCAATATGACATTGGTAGATATTGACTCAAAACTCATAAACATGCTGTGAACGAAGCAAATATGTGCGGATGCACCAGAGTCAAGTATCCAAGTACGAGATTTATCAAAATATGGAGCAGTACCTGCAAGATAAGTATTTGTGGTCTCACTATCGGTCTTTATAGATGCAAATTTGTTCTGTAGCATGTTGATGAAGTTGTGGCATTGTGCAAACGGATCATCAGTTGGAGAGTCCATAGTGGCCTGATTAACGGAAGTGTTGACAAACGATTTAGCGCTGCTAACAGACGTGGAATTCGGAGAATGTCCATGGCGGCGTGGGCGATATCCAGGTGGACAGCCGTGAAGTTTGTAGCACTTGTCAATAGTGTGGCCAACATTGTTACAATGAGTGCACACAGGGCGCTGACCTCTTCCGCGAGTACTAGACGTTGACGAATGAGGAGTTGAAACAGCAGCTAGAACAACAGATTGTTGCGAGATGAAGGAATCAGAACGCTGCTCCTCTTCTTGCGCTATGAGAGCAAAGGCCTTGCCAACCATTGACATTGGATCCATGAGAAGGATCTGCGACCTTGCAGAGCTAAAAGTCTCATTTAATCCCATGAGAAAGCTGAGAAGATACTCAAGTTGGATGAAATCTTCAAGATCTTTGACTCCACCACAGGTACAGGTGCCGCAAGTGCAAGCAGGTCGATAAGAGGAAAATTCATCCCAGAAACTCTTCAATTTCGAGAAATATACGGAAACAGAATCCAAATTTTGCTTAATCGTCGTTAGACCACGTTTGAGGTGAAAAATGCGAGGTCCGTTCTTCTTTTGAAATCTTTCCTTGAGATCGAGCCAAATCGCACGAGCCGAATCAGAAAAAATGATACTAGAAGAAATACTTCGAGTAACAGAGTTCAAGATCCAGGAAATGACCATGTGATTGTTCCTTGTCCACAACGGCAGGTCACATTATTATCCTCAGAGAGAGGATCAGAGACGAGAACGAAGTGAGATGTATCACTGTGATGAAGATAATACGGACTGAGATGATCGGGAACCACTGGAGTTCGATCCTAAGCGGTAGTTGCAGAGGACACCGATGGAATTTCGGTAACCATAGCCAGAGAGCAGAGGCGGTTATTTCACTGATACCATAATAGAGAATATGAGGTTCCACCTCAAAACCAATTGGTAATGAGGGGAGTAACTCATATACGTTATAAATGTGTCGAAGAATCCTCACCTTATCAATGTGGGATAATTGCACCACAAGGTGAGTATCTCCAACAATGATTTGTCTAAGCTATATATATCACATAAGATGGGGAGAGAAAAAACGTATCTTTTTTTTTTGAACAGATAAAAAAAAACGTATCTTTACCATAAAAAAGTAGTATTTACTTTTATATACATATAAAAGTAGTATTTACCAATATTAAAGGTTGTAATCTCAAAAAAAAAAAAACATGTCTATCAAACCCTATAAAAAGCATGTCCATCAAACTATAAATAAATAAATAATAATAAGGTTTTTTTTTTAAAAAAATAAGTGAAAAAAATTATTTTCAATAATCACATTTATTAGAGAACATATTTGCAGAAATTTTAGAGATCGAAGCAAAATTTTATAGAATAACAATTTCCATGTCAATCTCAAAAGAGCATAAAATAATGTTCTCAAACAATAACAAAAACTCAAGATCTGTTCGCAAAAAAATTTTAATAATTAAAAAAACTTTTAAAAAATCAAGTCAACTTCTTGGTTGTGGCTTAGAAATCTTCAGCATCATTTAAAGTTGTAAAATAATGCAAAAAATGCAAGAAAATGGTATTCCCTTAAATAAAATAAGAGGAAAACAATTATAATATTTTATTTGAATATTCAACTTCGTTTCAGTTGGTGAGCCAAACCAGATCACAGACAACTATTGAGTTCCAATTAAGGGCTCAGATTTGCAAAAATAGGACCACTAATCATTCCCTAATCACATTTTGAGTAATTAACTGCATTTGATCAAATATCCATTTGCTTTAGCAAATTAAAGAAACAAAATTGGCAAATAGAAAAACACTTTTTTCTAGTTTCAATTTGACATCTATATTTTAAAACTGAACACTTTATTCTTGACATTTTAATAGTATAGACTCTTAGTTCTAGGATAACGAAATCATTAATTACATATAATGTATTGTTGATTAAAATTATTATTAGACTAATTTAAAATTTTAATATATTAATGAAGTGATTATCTTAATTTTCATGTGAATTTATTTTTTTTAAAAAATAATTATAACAAAAAACAAAAAAACACACCAAAACTAAAGTGAGTATTATTTAAAGATTATAGATAAAAATGTCTGAAATATAAATATAAAATTGAAATTAGACCACAAATTTAGAGACTCAAAAATTAATTTTTCCAATATATACATATACATATATGCCCAAATTGAAAATTGAGAAGAAAAAAACCCAGAAAAAAAAGTTTTGATTTTTTTTAAAAAAACAACATGGGTATGAAAAATCAGAGATTGGTTAAATCGCCCAAAAGCTGGATTTTTTTTTTCTTTTTCTTTGTTTTGCATAAAAATTTCAGGAAAAGTGAGAGAATTTTTGTAGTTCATATACAGATATAGATATATTAATGCAAGCTTTTTTATATAGAACAAAATTGTTGCATGCAAGGTAAAATTCATTGGTTATTGTGTTTTGAGTTATTTTTTGAGTTTGTGTGCATTATCTCTCTCTCTTTTTCTCTCTCTGTTAGTGCTTTGCTTGAAATGCACCAACATTGCTCCTATCAAATGGGGTTCCTATGCCTCTTTCCACCACCTGCTCTTGCTCTTTCTTCTTCTTCTCCTCCAACTTTTTGCTAATCTTTTGAATTTGTGAGTACTTTTTTCACCCTTTTCCTTTTTTGCCCTTTTCTTCTGTCTCTACTCTGCTTTCTTGTTTGAGACTTTTTTCATCTGGGTATGTTTATTTCTTTCTCCCTTTGATTTCTTGTAATAGTTGTATTGGTTTCTTCAATCTCCTTCTTTTGTCTATTTGTGTATGTTGTTATTGTTTTGTTGTTTAGTGATTTAAGGTTGTTCTTTGTTTTTTTTTTTTTACCCTTTTGAAGTGGCTATTCATCTTCTTCTCTTATATGAGCTTTCAATTTGCTTGACTTCTCTTTTCCCCCCTTTTTGATTTCATTTGATAGGCTTATTGAGGTTTAGACCTATTGAAATGTGTTTTTGTGCTGAATTTGAAGTCTCTATCTCTGGATTGTAGGAACTTGTGTGAAAGATTATAAGGTTTCTTTGTGATTTTGATTGTTGGAAAAATGGCTCCACAAACTGGCTTTTTGAAAGAACATGAAGGAATTGTCCCCAACTTTCTTGGCCAGTTATCTTCTGCTTCTCCTGCTCGTCTGTGGAGTCCCTTTGGGCTTGGTTCCCAATCTGTTTTTGGGGATTTTGGTCAGCTCAAGGCTTCCTCCATTGAAGGGAAGGAGTTTTCTGCTACCAAACAAGCTGCCCCGGTTGGGGTTCCGGGTTTCGAGAAAGTTAACACAGCTCCATTTTCTATCTATCCTGGTAACTTTTTGTTTCTTTGCTTCATTTTCATTCCCTATGATCATATCTTTTATTTCGAGTTAAACAACAATTGGGAGTGAAGGGATTCGAATTTCGAACTTGTAATCTTTTGGTTTTTGGGTCGTACATGATGCCACGGGAATTCTACTCCTTTTGGCATTCCCATGATCCTAGTCGGTTGGTTATGTAGTGTCTCTCTTTAGATTACATGAAAGCTCTCTTTTCTAATTCTTAGGATGTAGTATTTGATGTAGAAGCCTTCTTTGTCTTCCAAGCAATTTACTTACAAAAGGAAGATGCATAGCACTAGTTGAAAGTTGACCTTATGTAGGAAGTTGGTATTTGAAAGTTTGATGGTTTCTTATTCTTATTCTTTCAATGACCTAAGATGATAAATAGTATAAGCAAAACTTGAGCTGAGTTGCTCGTAAATGGTGGGTGTACCGGTTAACGAGTGAGTCAGTGACTGTGTTTCAGTTGTTCAACATTTCAATCATTTCCTTAGTACTAAAAAAAATAGAGGTGACAGAAGATTGGTTATTCACACAATTGATTGGTTCCCTGAAAATGAATAGCATAGGGAGATTCATGGAGAAGTTGAATAGTTTTTTCTGACATGTAGCTTGCATATGCTCTGAGGTACTGCTATTCATTGAGTGATAGCGCACCCTAGTGTTTATAAGAGGAAACATGTTAGCGGGGGAGGGACGTAGATTGTTTGTGTCGATCAGCTTGACTCATAGCTTAGTACTGTGACGTTGGGGACGGGGGAATTCGTGAGGAAGGGAGCATATAAAATGAAAGTGTATTGAGAGGGTATGCTATTACTGTGTTGAGTTCACTTAGGCTGGTGGGCAGGCAGCCTTTGGCCCTTTGGACATCTTCAAGCTTGTATCCTCATTGTGAATAAAATTTATAAAGTTCTATCCAAGAGTAATTTCTAAGAAATTCCCAACTTCCATGTGGATTTAGTAGAAATGAAATGACATGCATCCAAATGTACAGTAAAGATTTGAAAGTCAAGTGCAGTTCTGTTGTTCAATTTATGTCTGAATCATCTACTGTTGAAGTACACTCTTTGTAACATAGAAGCACTACTGCTTTTCTTTTGTGCATTCTATTAAGTAATTGGATCAATTTTCCTTGACTAATACTCTACCATCTCTTCTTCAAATCATCATTTTCTTATTGCTTCATCTAGGGCAAGATAAATTTTTTTTTTCTAACTCTTGGTTCATAAAACCATCATGAATTGGTCTAGTGGTCAAATAAGACCCTTGAAATTCAATAAATATTTAGAGGCTAATCTATGGTAGCCACCCACTTACCTAAGAATTAATTTCCTACGAGTTTCCTTCATCACCAAATGTAATAGGGTCAAGCAGTTGTCTCGTGAGAAAGCTAAAGTGTGCGTAAGTTGACCCGGACACACACATGTCATAACCGTGGACCCATAAGTTAAAATCTCAATGTTTTTTAAACAAGGAAAGAAAGGAGTATGAAACTCAAGAAAATACTTTTTCTTTTCCTCTTTTTGTGCTTGCTTTGTTAAAATGCCAATCATAATGGTGAACTTTCTATCCTTCTCTGATGAGTAATTTTCTCTTAAAAAATCCAAGCAGGTGACACTAAGAACTCTGTGGATGCACAAAAACCTTCAGTTTTTTCCCTTCAATCACCTGGGTCAGAATATCACACTCGTTTTGAGCTCGGATTTGGTCAGCCTGTGGTAGGATCTTAAATGCCAATTGAATTTTTCTACAACAATGCTATTTGTTTATATCATATCTCTGATTCTGAAAACAAAATATGTAGTTATGTGCAAATTATCCATATATGGAACAGCATTATGGCATCCTCTCAGCTTATGGACCTCAAATACCAGTATGTTTCCTTCCATTCTTCAACTACTTCCTTTTTACCTTCTTTTTTTTTTCGTGTACGTATTCGATGTGAATCAACTTTTTTTCTAAAATGTTTTCCAACAAAAAAATAGGCGAATTTTGTTTTGGCCGACTCGACGCACTTCCATCTAGAACAAATGAAAGAGTACAAGGGGAGTACCAAAAAAATAACCAATTCTTTGAGGAGCCCAATTAGCTCAAGATAAGTAAAGGTGAAACTCTGTTAGCTAGCTGCTTAGGGTGAGAATGGGAAATGGACAACAATACAATGTAGCCAAAAACAAGAGATAGGCCAACAAGATGGTGCCTCTTTTGGGTTCACCAAACTTGAATCAGATCTTAATTTCATTTTCATTGGACCTAATACGTGTTTGGGCTTGGCTTAATGAACTCTGATACTATATTTGATAGTGTGGACATCCATCTCAAAACCAATTGGTGATGAGAGTAGTCTGCCTTTCTTATATATTGTTACGAGGTCTCCACTCTTTTTGATGTTGGATCCTAACAAGAGATAAGTAATGTTTTTCAATAATACATTTGTTGGTTGGTTTCTGCTGTTCATTGTAAGCTATCTGGATTAGGCCACTCTGGCCTATCTATTATTCGCAAAGACTTAACCATTTGCGATAATCAGGGCCGGATTATGCTGCCAATGAGCTTAACAACAGATGATGGACCAATTTACGTGAATGCAAAGCAGTATCATGGAATCATTAGGCGCAGGCAGATCCGCTCTAAGGCAATGATGAAGAATCGACTCGCAAGAACTCGTAAGGTATGCAAGTGTAAGTCTTACTGATGTGTTTCTCCTAACTTTAAACACTTAAATATGATATACTAGCCAGTATCATGTTACTTCTGTACGATCAAACTGTTGATATATATTGCACATCTTGCAGCCATATATGCATGAATCGCGCCATCTCCATGCAATGCGTCGTCCACGGGGATCTGGTGGCCGATTCTTGAACACGAAGAATCTGAAAAATGGGAAAGATTTTGTGGAACCGAAGAAAGTCAATGATATCAATCTTTCTGATTCAACAACTGGTTCTCAATGTTCTGTGGTTCTCCAAAACTCCCCAAATGAAGGCAAGGTTGGGAGAGGCTTTAATCTCTCGAACTCCGAGATATCGAGCATGTTCCAGAGAGGGCTGCAGCGTTTTCAAATCAACCATCTTGGACCACCAATGCAGTCACTGGCAGAGATCATTGATGGGGGAGGGCATGGCATGGTTCTCCCCAAATGGATTGCAGCAGCTGACAACTGCTGCAATCTTTATGTTTGACGGCGAAGGCGAAGGGTTTTGGTGCAATGACTTGCACCAAAACCCATCTTCGATGCGACCAAATACAGCTTGCTGCAATGTCGTCGTCGTCGTCTGCGATGGCAATTGTTTCAAGCTTTGCGATGAGGATAGTCCTGCGTTTGGTTGCAATGGCAAGTCATTTTTGGCTCGGATGTCTCTTATCTCTCCGTATCCCTTTTCGGGCGGAGAGAAACAAATGATTCATCCAATCAGATAGGTTACCCAGTATGAAGTAATTGGCAGTAGACAAGAAAAAGGTTTGTTGAAGAATAAGAGCATCAAAAGTATGAATTCAACAGTGTTTATGTAAACAAAGTAAGACAAGAAGAATGTTTATGAAGTTCAGTGTGTTTGGTTGTTCAAATTCAGACATTGAAAAGCAATTTGTTCTGTGAACAAAGATGCTTTGGCTTATGGGTTTGTTTAAGGATAACAACTGTGATGTTTGTCTTTTAGTTTGTGTGAAATAAAGAATCTTATCTTTGTAATATCATCCATACTTTTTTTTTAAAGCACAATGCATCAACTTTCTCTCATTGTTCATTCTAATGCTATTCCATTGTTTCCATAAAAATATGATAACATACTTTTCTTTGGTTATTTAATTACAACTTCTGGGTGGTTCCCTCCATGAAGGTAATTGTTTGGTTGGTGATTTGAAAAATAAGAGATTATATTTAAATCCATGATCAAATAATTATTGAACATATACTAATATCATTGAGCTGCTATTCGTGTGCAAAATTAGTCTTAATTATCAACTAAATACTTTTTTTTTTTTTAAGAACAAAATAGTAAGTTGAATATAAATGATCGTTAATTTATTTGTGGAGATGTTTCATGTAACAAATTTGGTATAATCATTCTTTTACAATGTAATATAATTTTATAAAAAAATATTTTACAATATACTTATTTAATTTAACAAAAAAAAAGTTTATGGCAAGAAATACTTTTATTTATATACATATATGTTTGGATGAGGAAGAATGAAATAGTTTCCACTGAGATATTTGAATGAGTGATTGTACAAAAAAAAAAAAACTTGAAAAAGGTTGTTTGAAAGAGAATGGATAGAAACAAAGAATATTATATTGAAAATGGTAGAAAAATCTTTATTCTAAAAAAATAATTATTCCACATTTTAGAGGCTACTAGTTATTAGAGATACGAGATTCCACCTCAAAATCAATTATAACTTTTTCTTTCAAGATGATGCCTTTTAAATTTTATGAGCTCTGATTCCATATTAGAGAATATGATTTTCACCTTAAAACCAATTGAGGGAATAACTCATATTTATTATAAATGTTTGTAACACTTTATACTTTTCTAATATGAGATATTTGTGAAATCCTAACGATATGTTAGGATCTCACAAATGTCCCACATTAGAAAGTGGGAAAGTTCAACGTCAATATAAAAGAGTTATAAGTTATTCTATTCATTGACAATTAGTTTTGAGGTGGTATTGAACTACGGGCTCGAACCTATAACACTGGTGTTTGAACTATTTTACAACCAAACAATTATTACGCCAATAACTTATTCGGTATAATCTAATGTCAATTTAGAACGAGATATTGTGGAAATATGAGCTTTGATTTGATGGCAAATATCCAAAGCAACCTTATCCATAAAGACATTTATATTTCAAATACCATCCACTTCTTCTGTTCCCAGAGAAATCCATCACCATTTTCTCTCATCCATGGCTGCAACTTCAGTTTCCTCTTCTTCACTGTGCAAAAAGCTCCCCAAGCTCTCATTCCCCCAACATTTCCTCCAAATCCCCTCCCATTTCTCTCCAAAGCAGAAGCCATTAAAGGGTCTCGAGCTCAGAAGAACCCATTCCCCCAATTCCCATCCCTACAGCGCCGCAGCTGCCATCGACGGGCTTGAAGCTTCCGAACCCGAAAGCGAAGAGGCATCGGAATCACGGGAGGCAGGGAAGCTGTACGTCGGGAATCTGCCCTATGCCATGACTTCTTCCCAATTGAGTGAGGCATTCGCCGAAGCTGGTAGCGTGGTTTCAGCACAGGTTTGTGATTGTGATTGTGATTGTGATTGTGATTGTGATTGAATGGATTGTTTTGGTTTTAGGGTTTATGAGATTGTGCTGAGCCATTGTTGTTGAATGTTTGTGTGTGTGTGTTAGGTTATTTATGATAAAGTTACAGATAGGAGCAGAGGGTTTGCGTTTGTGACAATGGCTACTTTGGAGGAAGCGAAAGAAGCTATTCGGATGTTTGATGGCTCTGTAACTACTCTTTTTCTCTTTACTTTCTTTCATTTTCCTTTCATTTCGTTTCAACCTAGGGAGCGCGGACATTTCTATTTTGACAAAGTATCCGTGCCATACTCATGTCCGACACCAATACTTTCGGACACGTGTCCAACACTCAAAATTCTTTGTCCTCTTTTATTATTATTATTTTCAATTTCAGACACATCATGGATACCTCAAATTAAGACTTATTTGTTTCCAATGACGGATGACACGACAACAGGAAGTGTTGGTGGAGACCGTCAACGACGATGTCTGTCAAAGATAGATGGACTAAAATGGAAAAAGGAAAGAAAGAGAGAAAATAAAATGGAGGGAAGGAAAATGAGATAAAAACTAAAATATTTAGAGATTGTTATGGTAGGCTTATAACTAACCAAAATATTTTGGATTTCATCTTTTAATAGTATATTATAAGAAATAATAATAAATCACACATATCTGTATCATGCATTTTAAAATAATGGCTTGTCTACGTATCCGTGTCGAGTCCATGTCCGTGTCCGTGTCCATACTTCTTAGGTTTGAACTTCACAATTGCCGATTTTTTTTTTTTTTTTTTTGCATAGTTTCTGAGTTTGATGTTGAAACCATTGGTTACAAACTGATATCTAGTTTGTTCTAGCTGTTGGTTTAACATATTTATGGACATTGGAGTTGAGTCTTGTCTAATTCAATTTTTTTTTACTTTTTATTTTATAAAGACTATGAACCTAACTTTGAACGAGAAAATTGAGATGTTTACTCCATAATCCAATATGAAAATATATAGGTTAGGTGCTCTGATACATAAGGAACAATGGACGGGTCGTCTGATTGACCAATCCGAAAGTTTGGGTTTGATTGGTACAAAAAATTCACCTAACCCAATTCAACCCAGACAATGTATCCCCCTAGTTTAACACCCAAAAGCTAAATGTCTCTCTCTCTTTTTTATAGGAAACAATAACTTTCATTGATCGCTGAATATTACAATAAGAATCGTCAATTGATACCTATTAAAGATGATGCCATTGGGCAAATAACATAGAAAGATCATAGTTACAAAAAGGAGATAATCTATGACTCCAAGAAATTCCAGTGTGTATAGTAGCTTCGGTGAGGGACTCAAGGGAGATGTGAACATCTTTGAAAATCCCATTGTTCCTCTTCCCCCACCATTTCGAGAAAAAAGAAAATACCATATTCATCCAAAGATCTTTTAAAGCTAAATGTCTCTCTTATGTGCTGAAAGGGAGATATTGTCTCTATAATAAACATTTAAGGCTAAACTATTAAAAAAATACCTAAAAACTTTTCCTTTTGACCTTTTAAAAGTAGTTGAGAGTAGAAAAACTATTAGAATGTTGAACGAAAATTAATGTTTGAATATCATTCTTTCTCATCCAAAAATAATATCATTCTTTAGAACTTAAAACCAGAAAAGCATCCAATTCAAAAAAAAAAAAAAAAAAACACCCAGAAAAGTATCCTAATTAGCATCATGTCATTCTATGATATTGTCACGTCATTCAACATTTCAATGGTTCTTTTAATTCTACGGTAGTTTTGATAAGTTATTAAAGATCAAAGATAATTCTGTAACTTTTGAAAGAATATTGGTATTTTGTAATAAAAGGCAAAGTTTAGGCGTATTTTATATAATTTAGTCAACATTTAATAAAGGGACTTGGTGAATTAACTGAACAAAACTTTGGAGAAAGTCTGTTTACCTGAAGGTGAATCTAATGTTCTAGTGGGCGTATAACATTTAATAAATGAAACTTTAGTACTGAAAGTAAACTTATCCCGTGATAATTGACATGTATTTTCTACTAAGTAATGGAAAATTCGAATTCCAAAATCCCTAAATATTGTTGTTGACTGTACTAACAAAAAATGAAATTTTAGTATAGAGCTCAATTGTTCAAGGGTAAAAATTTCAAACTAAAAAAAATGAAAAATGATGATAATCTTTTTCATTAATTGAATGGAAGCATTGGCATACGTGGTGTGTATAAACATTTTGTTATGGCATTGTCAGTGTCTTTGTAGGATTAAATGATGTAATGTAAGAATTAGTAATTAGTGTTAAGAAGACTTTTCAACTGCTTCGAAACACATTTTAACACTTTAAATCTCTAATTGTAACACTTGGAAAGATTGTGGATTGTGGATTCATGAGAATTAATTTTCTTCGAGTATCCTTGACATCCAAATATTGTAGGGTCATGTGGTATGGCCCGTGAAATAGTCGAGATGCACACAAGCTGATCCAGACACTCGTGCATAAAAAAATGACTTGTCCTCTAATCGTTTAGATACTACATTGTGATACCTCTATACCATTGAGTTATGTATTGCTATAATGTTGCTAATAGTTTCATTACTTGTCAGCAAATCGGAGGTCGAACTGTTCGTGTAAACTTCCCTGAAGTTCCAAGGGGAGGAGAAAGGGAAGTGATGGGACCAAAGATAAGAAACAGCTATACCAAATTTGTAGATAGTCCTCATAAGATCTATGCAGGAAATCTTGGTTGGAGCCTCACTTCTCAGAGTCTTA
This sequence comes from Sicyos edulis, assembly GCA_036507275.1. NCBI lineage: Eukaryota > Viridiplantae > Streptophyta > Magnoliopsida > Cucurbitales > Cucurbitaceae > Sicyos > Sicyos edulis. The sequence continues at coordinate 41,625,842 of CM071847.1, read as the reverse complement.
GAGAGGCTTTCGAAAGCCAACCAGGGATATTGAGTGCCAAGGTCATCTATGATAGGGCGTCTGGAAGAAGTCGAGGTTACGGATTTGTATCTTTCGAAACGGCTGAGGATGCAGAGTCTGCTCTGAATTCCATGAATGGAGTGGTAAGACAAGAATAAGAATCTAAATTAATTATTCAAAAAGAGTAGTTGGTAACATGATACTAGAGATTAGATAACATGAACTTGTGACAGAATTTACTGATGTTATTGATCCCGAGGCCATGTTAACATGAATCTTTGTATTTTGTTCATTCAAGTCCTGTGTATAACAAGTCATACTGACCACTTCCTTTGCAAATATGTTGCCAGGAAGTTGAAGGGCGACCGCTTCGGCTGAACGGGGCTGCAGAGCAGGCCCCAACGTCTCCTGCGGCATTCACAAGGGCTGAGAGTATCATCGACAGCGAAGAATTGCTTACGAGTATCGGTGTCTGAAATCTGTTGTTGATGATTGAGTTGGCCTGAAAATTAAAGTGAAACTAAAGGCTGGGGAATTTGTTGTGCAATTCTCTTTCATTCCCTGTTCAACTACCAAGGAAGCCAGATTTTTTTCATTGAGTGGTGGATGTGAGTTATAGAGGAAAAGAGTGAAGTTATCGCCAGAGTTTGCGATGTATGACTTGAGAATTGGACTGCATGTGTATTATAGTCTCTTCGATATGAGTTACTAATACAATATTTTAGTCTCTCGGCCTTTTCTTACCTTATCTTCTATATGAATAATTCGCTTTAGCCCTGCAGATAATCTAAAAGTAATTGTATGATAATATCTCATTCTTGGATGTCGATTATGTTGAGGATCTCACGTTGATAAGGTGAGCGTTTATAAGTTAGGTGGATTACTCTTTTTATCACCAATTAATTTTGAGATGAATGTCCATATTATTTAATATGCTATCATAGTCCATAAATCCAAATGTGTATTTGATCTAATAAAAATGAAATTGAGATTCAGTTCAATATTGGTAAGCCTAAAAGTGACATCATCTCGAGAGGGTATGTTGAGGATCCCACATAGATAAGGTGAGGATATCTTCTAGTGTCTATAAGGTAGGTGGACTATTCTTCTTTTTAGCAATTGATTTTGAGATAGATGTTTATACTATCTGATACATGATACCTGAACGTTTTGCAGGCCTCCAAAAAAAAACAGCAAGATAAGGAGAATGTCTATGATGCATAGAAACCAAACAATGAAGAAACAGAGACAAATAAATGTGAAAATTGTATCAAACACAAATCCTCTAGAAACAAAATTATGAAGAGATTGGCGAAGAAAACTTTTCTTTGTGACAAGCTTGATGAGCAAGAGCAACAAGGATAATATGTCGTTCTTTGAAGGATGTCATGACTCATTACTAACACTTCAACCAAGAAAATACACTAGAAGTGGTTTTTGGAGTAAGGAGAATGGAAATAATTATGAGAAAGATGAGAATTGAGGGAAAATGATTGTTCGATCGAATGATTATTTGAGATTGGAGTAAAGGAAATGATTATCTATGGTTGGGATGTAAAAAATAATTATAGAAAAACGATTATTTGTGTTAGGAATGCAGATGATGACTATGGAGGTACAAAATAATAAGTATATGGAAAATGAAAAGCAGAATGAAAATGGTTGTGGAGAAAATAAGATTATGCCAGAATGAATATTGCTTGTGAAGATAATGATTTTTTGTGGCCTAAACGTAATTAAGAGAATTATCTTTTCCATGATCAATTTCGATCTCCTTGCCTCAAGCACCCCTATAGTCTATCAATAGATACCAACAAATTCTTAAAGAAATTCCATAAATCTCAAAATTCTAACTTTTATTGCAAAATAGGAGGGTTAAAAGAAGAAAAGTCAACTCCAATGATGCATCTTTATATCCTCACAACTCAAAATAAAAGTTTGTAAAACTGAGTTCTTTTTGTAAATTGAGAATTTGCTCGAACTGTGATAGAAGTTTCTTCTATATTTCTCTTTCCAGACTTGTCACTAAAACTAGAAGCAATTATTATTATTATTTATATGCTAAGTGTTAGGATCAACCTATGTACATCGACAATTATTTCACCCTATAATATTTCCTTGTCAAGAAAATCGATATAAAATTAACTTTTTGATAAGTGATCATCGTAGATTGAATTCATAACTTTTTAGTTCTCTAAAGTCTTCTTGACCATTTAACCGGCCTACAATGATTTTATGAGAAATGCAATGGTTGGAAGAAAAGGAGAAAATCTTAAATAGTTGCACGCATGTGTAAGAAACATTACCACTTCTCAACAAGATTTGGTGTTGAGGAGAGGAGAGGAAGGGAAGTCTTTTCTCAACCCTATATTTATTTTTAGTATATAACCCCTTTTCAACTCTTTCCCAACCCTTCCTCCAACATCATATTAAATCTTTTATCTAATATGGTTAAATGTTACATTACACTTTTTTTTACTTTCAACCATATAATATAAATAAAATATATTAAATTTATCAATCAATCCAAAATATACAATCATTACATCGTAAAAAATTAATATAAAATAAATAATTTTCCAACATTTCCTTTCCAAAACATCAATCTCCAAATCACTCCACTTCCTCTTTTTTTCCTTTCCTCTTTTCAACTTCAAAATCCAATCATTCTAGCTTTGTTGTGTGTGCTAATTCAAACAGCTTCTCAACCTACAATTACTTAAACTCAGAAATAAATATCCAATTCTTCAAGACAAGAATGTGCAGGTCAACCTTTGGAAAAACAATTATTTGAACTTATTCACATTTGTCACTCTTTTTTAAGTTCTATATTACAATGTGATTCGAATTCATCCTATTATAATATATTAATGTCGCTAAATTACTATTTTGATAGCAAGAATTGTTATTAAAAGATACTAATTCAAATAATAATAAATAGAGAGAGTGGATATAGTTTTATAATTACTTTTTTTAAAGATTTATTGCTGATATCATTTAAGAAAATAATGTTAAGAATGAGTAACAAATTATTCAAATATGGAAAAATTTAAAGTCCAACAATAATCATTACAATGCATAACTAAAAACATTATTTTGTACATTCCATATAAATTCACTCGATATAATATAATTTCCATATAACACAACTAATAATTAATCTTCATATTTCAATTCTGGCATCATCATCAAATAGTTATTTAGTGTTGTTTTTAAGTTTAAATTCCATCTGTTACCGGACTTATAAAATATTTTACTATATATATCGATGAAAAATAAAGCATTGACATTAATAATTAATGATATGAAAAGCAAATTAAACTATGCTTATTCTAACTTAATTTAAGAGTTTAAAGGTTAAACATTGCTAATCCAATAATTTAAATAGGATTAAAATAAATTACATGCTGCCAAAGTAAAAAAATAAAATTAAGTGTACCTTTTGCCATTATTTTTTGTAATCGGAGATAGAACGCCAATGCACACCCAACATGAACACAACAACAAACATGGTGTAATTTTTTAATGGAAGAGTAAGCATAGAAGACCAAAAACTGAAGAAGAAGAAATACAAAAAAATGTTTATCTTTTTTCTCTTTTTTCCACCATAGATTCATTATTCATTATCTCTATCATTAAGGACCCGTTCACTTTAAAGTAATTCGGAATTTCCATAAAATGAGCATCTAGATTATCTCGTTCGTTTTGCATAAATGTGAGATCTTGAGTATTTCAAGATGTTCGGGTATTTTAGGACGTCCATATATAGAGGGCATTTGACTCCTTTAAAAGATAGTTTCTAAATTCTGATGTAGAGAGTCTCCATTAAAGATATTTTTGCCCCCACACTAATTTTGTATAGTGCAACAATTTGTTGCAATATATGTCAATTAATGTTTAGTCAAGCCTGCTTATATATTATATTTATATATATTATCAAAAATTTTCAAACATATAAAAATATTGAATATGTCAATAAAATAATTTATTTAAATAATATTCATATTTAAATTGAAGTTAAGAATCTTATAAAAATATGAATGAATTAATTGAAAAAAATAATATATGTAACTCTTTTTTTTATTTATTTAAATACATAATAATTAAGTTTATATAGATAAGTGTGTTATATAAATTAAAATGATATAAATTATTGTAAAAAAATTACATGAATATTGTAAGAGTATTCTTAGAATTTTAGGTAAATTTACATCATCACAAATTCAGTTCGTGCCAAAGAAATATAGTTGTTTCACTATTACCAAGTATTCGTAAAAACATGTTTCTAAAAACAAATATAGTAATATAATCATGTCAGACATATGTGATTCTAAACATTACAAGATTTATGTTATCTTCGTCACTTCAAAGTGGCCCCTACAAGGATAACACTAAATGAATAAAAAATGGAATAAGTGAAGTAATTATTAAGACCCCGTTTGATAATCTTTTAGTTTTTAGTTTTTGTTTTTTGAAATTTAAGCCTACAACAAGTACTTTATAATATATTTTTTTACTTAGATATTTATATCTCACCTATATTTTTTGAAACTAAACTAAAATTTGAAAATAAAAAAGTAGCTTCTAAAAGTTTGTTTTTGTTTTAACATTTGGTTAACATTAACCTACTTTCTTAAGGAAATATGCACATATGGTAGGAAAGACGGAACATATCGTAATAAATATGGGTAAGAATAGACTTAAATTAAAAAAAGAAATCAAATAGAATCTCAAAATATAGTTAAATTAAATTAATAAATGAAAAATTAAGGTCCCTTTTATAACCATTTTGTATTTTTAGTTTTGGTTTTTGAAATTTAAGCCTACAACAACTACTTTATCATATGTTTTTTCTTACTTTGATATCTACCTCTCATCTATATTTGTAGAGACCAAACCAAAATTTGGAAAGAAAAAAAAAAATAGCTCCAACTTCTTTTTGCTTTTAAAAGTTTGTTAGTATTCACATATTTTTTTTGAAAAAAAGATGGTTACATTTTAATAAATGTGGAATAAGAAATTTGAGTAAAAATAGACTTAAATTTTAAAATCCAAAAACAAAAAACAAAATAATTATTAAATGGCTTAAATAAGCCATTATAATTTCCAACAATTTATTTTACTACCAATAGCCAATAGGGTCTTCAAACAAATGCGAGTATGTATTTGTCTGGAGATTGGATGAGTAGAGATATGATTTCATTAAATAATAAAGTAAAGCAACAATTCTCTCAGAAAAAAAAACCCCAAAATAACATATTTAACTGGTCCCACCACTCGGATAAAAATAAATAGAAAGATAAAAGGTTGTAAACAAAAAAACTTCTAATTAAACATATATAAAACATCTTTCAAACCGATCTGCTTGCTAATGTCATTCCTTCTAATTGCAATATTTATCATAGGGGTTGGACATTAATGTGAGATGCCCGATGTGTAGGAACGCGAGGGAGTCTAATATGCATATTATTAAGGATTGCAAAGTGGTCATTCGTGCTTGGAGGCACATCTTCCCATGGTTTTCAGATTTTAGCCGATTTTTCTCAAGAATTGATAGTGATTGGAAAAGGCTTTGTGATAAGGTTCCTAAAGATGAGAGGTTTAAAGGAATTATCATTATTTGGAGTTTATGGACCTTCAGGATCCAGAGGGTTAATGGCAAGATGGACCTGAAGTTCCATAACCTCATAAATATTATTGATAAGACTATTAATGCTCATAACTTATTTTGTGGAGGTGTCTTGACAAAGGCTTCTTTAGGTTCTCTTGTGGTGCCAAAGTGGAAGGCTCCCCCAAAAGGCTTGTGGAAGCTTAATGTGGATGATTATGTGGAACTTGGCTCGGGGAGGGGAGGCATAGGGTGGGTGGTTCGAGTTGGAGGGGTCATCCCAAGCTGATGGGAAGGAAGGCAGATTTCGTGGGCCTTTCGGTTAAATTTCTCGAGGGGATTGCGATGAGAGAAGGGTTGAAGCATTTGAGGGATGCTAATTTTCCTTTTCTCCCTCCGATTCTGGTGGAGTCCGACGCCTTAGAAGTGGTCAATGCAGTTGTTAATGGCACCCCAGATCTCTCTGAATTCGGCAACATCGTTGTTGATATCCAACATCTTATTTCTTTGCTTGGTATTGAATGTGTTTCTCATTGTAATAGCGTAGCAATTTGGTTGTTGATTTGTTAGCCAAGAAAGGTCTTTTTGATGGTTGTGGTTGGAAGGCTCTTTGCCTCGATGTTGAGGCCGAGTCTCTTTTTTGGAGGGAGAATCTCCCCCCTGATATTTACTCCGCTTTGGAGATCGATTGTATGGTTGAGGGTTTTTTTATGAATGGCTTTGGTTTTCTCAAAAAAACAAATAGATTAAAAAAAAAGTTACAAACAAATATATTTCAAAATAAATTAAAGAAAAAAAACTCAAAAATATAGGAGAGATACAAGTCCACTATTTCTCATAATAAAATTTAATTAAAATTAAAAAATAACATAAATTTAAATTTTAAATATGTTCAACCATTTCGTAATTATCTTCTAAATTTTAATAATTTTTTCTCCAAATGTTAAAATCGAGTTCCTTCTCGCAATTTTCATAAAAAAAAAATTACGATCATTTTTATACTATTTGGTAGGCATTTTTGGAGAAGAATTATTTATTAAATGATTTAAGGAAATCATAGTATTTGTCTATATTTTAAGTAAATGTCTAATTAGGAAAATATTAAAATTGACGTCTACTTTCGAATTTGGGGAAGGAGGGAGAAATTATTGTTACGATTCATGCCCTTCCCACTCAATCTTTATTTTTCTAATTTAAATAAATAATATAACCCACCATTTAGGAAATAGTTACACCCCACCTTTTTAGGACTCTTCTAAATTATAAAAACAAATTACCCAATGTAGGATTTAGTTTTGCCGCACACAACTACCATATTTTCTCCACTCTTCCTTTGGATCATGTTGGGAACCTTCATCATCGAATCTCAAACTAAATTCTCAGGTTCATTGTAAATCGAATTGTCTCATTTGTCACAATTTTCCACATTTTGCATCCACCAATTTCTAGGTGTGCATCAGATCCTCATATCCCCATATTCTTCTTATTCCCATCATCAATTCCTATTCTATCTTCTTCTCTGTCAAATTTTAAAGGGGTAGGAAGCTTGTTGTTTTAATTGCGAATGGATGTTACATCGGTTATGGTTGTCTTTAATGAGAGTTGGAAAGAGGGAGATATTTACTCGAACTACAATACTGTTATGATATCACACACAACACCTCTCTATCCTTACTGATATCGTCTATCGAGAGAATTATAGGACTGGATGAAGATTCCAAAGTCATCAGTATAACATTGTATAAAGATGGGGCACACAAAGAAAATGCAAAGATATTGAAGGATGACATGAATGTTCAATGGATGTACAATAGGGTTCGCTGGTGACATGTACAGCGACTGTTGCATCCTGGCTGACATCATGAGAACACGGATTGAGATGTCCAAGCTCGAGTCGGAGTAGCGGAGACGTGCGGCGGTGTTCTTGGTTGGGCGAAAGATTTTTACCAGCGAATCACGATGGACAGGGAGAATGACGATGGTTTAGGGAATGACGAGAAGTTCGCCCTTCTCTTAGGGCTTCGTTTCGACGGTTTAGCTGCCCAACTTGAATTTGGCGAAGGGAATTAATGACTGCATAGGTGGTACGTACGTGTTTATTGTTTTGTCATTTTTCACACCTTTTTTAAAACACTTGGGGGCATACTGACTGTTATGGACATTGGATGTACCATAATTGTGGAATGGAAAAATAATTCAAAATAAATATGTTTTTAAAAATTCCATCGTAGTTGTTCGTTTTAATTTTAAAAAATTTAAATGAAGATCTTCATTATTTTTAATTGAGTGTTTTGTTTAAAAATTTAAATCAAAATTTTCATCTCTCATGTTAGTTAAAACAGAATGCTATTTAAAATAATTATAATTAAAAAATGGGAACAAGTAAAATAGGGTAGTTTGGACTATTACATTTACACATTAATTAATTAGAGATTTAAAAAAACTAAAAGTAGACATGGATTTAAAATGTTTCTCATTTATACATTTTCCTAAATAGTTTCTTAAATTAGACGTTGCCCTTTAAATAACATATGTGATCATTTTTCTTACTATTTTGGTAGGCATATATTTTAGGAGAAGAATAATTTATTTAAAGGGAAATTGTAGTAATTAGGCCACGTTCCGAAAGTATTTGCAAATATATGCGTCCAAGATTTTTTTTGCAAAATTAATTTTTCTATAAAAATTCGTAATTATTAATTAGTCATTAATACCATTTTGCCCTTCCTCACATTTAATACTCAATTTTGGAATTAAATCCCTCATTTTTCATACTTCTCATCCTTTTAAAACATACCATATTTAATTGTCAACTAATTTAATGCAAAAAGATTTTAATTCTTTTTCTCATTTTTTTCTTATCTTTATTCCTATTCCTTTTTTGTTTCACTTCTCTTTCTCCATTCTCCATTCTTCCATTCCTCCATTTTCATTTCTTCAGTTTCATCATTCTCTCTTCTCACATCCCCGCCACCACGTAAATTGTCGTCGACCAAAAAGCTCCGATCATACGGTATAATCATACAACTTCAGTCATCTTCTCTCAATAATCTCCATTTTTCACAGTATTTGTATTACATTTTTGTTTCTTATTCATCACCATTATTAGGTTACTGTTCATTCAAGTACAATCGTGATTCTATATGTTTTAGATGGTTTCGTATGCTATGTTTTATTCTTATTATGTCATTTTTGTACATTTAATTCATTTATATTTCAATCTTTAGAATGTAAAAAATCATGTTTAGAAGTGCAGTAAAATCATATGTAGAATAATAGTAACTTCGTACTTTCCAGTTCATATTGTGGTATAATTGACTATATACGCATCTACAAAACTGTATAATTGAGTATATACTGTATGTTCGCATATCCTCAATTTCTATATAGCCGAAGAAATTGTATATTTGAGTATGTTCATACTATGTTTTTGGGTTAGTTATACTGTACATCTTCTCCTTATAGGTTCATCAATCATTCTATTTAAAATTGCACACAGTGTTCTTTACAATGTCAATATTTTTGTTTAGAAATGTATTAAAATCATATGAGAATAGTATTATCTATGTACTACAATCTCCAAATCTTGGTATACTTAAGTATTATCTATTGTAGTTTTCCATGTACTGTTATATTACTGTATAAACTATACATAACTCTATATGTTTCATTATTTCATTCTATATATTGTATAGCTTACACAATATTTATGGTTTATTATTCATTATATTCATGTTTAATACATTTTTCTTACTCATATTACAATTCATTACATTTCCATTCCGCAATATTGTATTGTTTATGCATGTATATTATATGATTTATAATATAGAACAGTATTGTTAGGACAGTTTTGTAATACTATACAACTTTTCCTTATAGGTTCAACAAGCGTCACAATCCGTATTGCACATAGTGGTCAGTATGATGAAAATGAGATGTATCATAATCATGAAGTAGTTGAAAAACGTCGCATAAATATGAAGGAATACATTCTCCCAATGATAGTTTTACATTACGGTCTTTTTTATGTCGACACTTTCAATTTCAATTTTGTAACCCATAAAACCTTTTTTATTTACTATTGATCTCACTTTGAATAATAATTTTGTGTAAAGTTATTCCAACAATACGAATCTCTATCAATTCACAAATACTATGTATATTATTTCTCAATGTTTTACTATACGGTATTATATATTAAAAAATACTTGTTAGCTGGCGCAAACATATTAAATCACATTACAAGTATCTATATCATCAAATTAAACACTTTTAAAAAAACAAAAAGTTTTAAAATACAATATGACACATGATATATTATAGTTGTACCGTATATAACAAGTTATTTTAATACTGTGTGGTTATCAAACGTGTTCTGATTTCAATCAACAAAATTGAACGTTCAACAACTCATATGGTCTATTTATGAGTAAAACTACTAGAATCAAATAATATGTACATTACTAACTATACTGTATGTAAATCACAATTGTATCTCTAACAATGTATTGTCGCTACTTTCGTCCTGCAATTAATGCACCATAAATTGACGGTTTCTAATTTAAAATGTGAGGCAAATTTTCTTTTTTAAACTTTCGTCTTGCATATGATGGTACAATCTTTTTATATTTTAGTAATGTATCGCATAAAATTTATAACTTAAGGACTTATTGTTTTGGTTGTTGTGTTACTTGTTCATTTAATATTTTAAATTCTAACATGTTTATGTATCCACAAAACCGACTAAAAAAATTAACCATCATAAAGAAATAGGCTAGACGTTGGCATTTTTTTTTTCTGAATGAACGATATAAAATAGGTCATTTTCAATACCATATAGTTATGATAAGTGTTATAACCCATTGAACAAAATTGTTTGTTCAACCGTATATGTATGAAAAAAAAAAACAATATTATGTCTAGTTTCCTTTTTTGACAGGTTTTTCGGAATAAATGACCACAATTTTTGCAATAAATGCCCCAAATTTTGCAAAAAATAACCCAAAATTTTACAATAAATATCCCAAATTTTTGTAATAAATGTCCCTAATTTTTGCAATAAATGTCCTTAATTTTCATAATAATGGATATGAAATTAGGGAGTTTTCCAAATATAAAAATAATTAAAAGTCTTAATAAGAAGGGTATTATTGTAAATGACAATTTAATGAATTAATAATTTAGTTAACAAAATCCTACTTTTGCTAATATTTTTCATTTAACCTAAATTTGCAAATACTTTTTAAATTTGGTCTATTTATGAAAAAAGCCCTTATTTAAATGATTTTAGTCATATTAGTTTATTTAAATGATTTTAGTAATAGCAGTTATAAAATAATCTTCTATTTTAAAAAAAGTTATAAAATAATTTTATAATGATTTAAATTGACGTAATTATTAGGAGATTTTGGATGTATAATAAAAAAAATATAAAATATTTCTATTTATATCATAAAATCAAAACTAATTCAAGAAATTTAAATTGAATTATATGACTGGTTGAGTTTTATTACGAAATGAATGGTGTCATTATAATTTTCATTAGTCCGTGGTAATAAATTAAATATCATGATTACTAATTTTTTATATTTAGTTCTTTTTTATTTGAAAATATTAGTAATGGTGATTGGTGCATGAACTATACTTTTTTTACCAGTTAAATTTAAAGTACTGAAACAAACTATTATTTAATAGGTCCAGATATGATTCTCTCACCTAAGCATTAATGCAATAAATGCATTTCTTAGACAGCAACAACTTTTTAGTCCCCAATTATCCACTTTATAGTTATTTATTCATTGAAAAATTTCCTTTAGAGCCACACAAAACAAAAGGTTTCAAATTAGTTTATTTGATTTAAATTAACTTTATTTTATTAAAGTATCATTTTTTTTTATCTCTAATCTTTTAAATGTTTACTTTTAGTTCATATATTAAAAAATAAAACTTAAATTTGATCGTTAGAATAAATTTTGTTAATTTTTATTAAAAAATTACATTTTTCTCAATAGTTTTAAAAATATATTTGTATTTAGTCCTTGCTTGCATTAAAATTATTAATATTATTGAATAAAATTTTATTAATATTAAGTTCAAATGTAACATATAAATTATTTTTAAATTTTTTGAAAATTATATAATTTATTATTTAAAAGTTTAAAGACTAAAATAAAATTACAATAAAAATGCATAAATCAAAATAATATTTTAATCTAATTTATATTAATAGTTGAAATTTGTAGAAGATAGAACCATTTATCTACAAACCTTATATAGAGAATATAATTAATGAACTAATTCAAAATAAGATAACCAACTCATCACCGACCCATTCGGTGACATCTTCTTTGTTGTGCACTCTTTTGATTAACTATATACTATATTATATTTATTAGGGGTACAACAAAAAATCAAAAAATCGAAAAATTGAATCGAACCAATCCAATCCAGTGGATGAGATCGGTTTTTTAGCTCAAAGTTGGACATATCGGTTCATAATTTGAAAAAACCGAAAATATTAGATCGGTTCCGATTTTCGTTTTAAAAAACCGATCCAAACCGAAATATATATATTGTCAATAATTCATATAAAGTCATCTTCCTTTCATTAATATTTCTTTAATTCACTTCTATTTTAAGTAAAAAAACATCCTTAGATAATTTTGAATAAGTTAAAAATACTTATAACCTTTAAAAAAATAGTAGTTTATGAGAATATTATTTTTATATGAGAAATATTGTTTTTTATATATTAAAAATAATTGGACATTGGATTGGATTGGATCGGATCCATTTTTTGACATTGAAATATCGAACAAATGGTTCTATACTTTATCGGACATTGAATCGGATCCATTTTTTGAAAACAGAAGATATCGGTTCGGTTGTCGGTTTGGTACAAAACCGACAAAAACCGAACCGAAGTCACCCATAATATTTATGATGTAGTAGTGAGAGAAAGTGTGCAAATATTGGAAATAATTATATGATGAAGTTGGTAGAATGCAAATTTATAGGAAGCATCTCCCTTTTCTAAATTTGTCGAAGTTAATTGGTTAGAAATAAAAGTGTTCTTATCAAATAATAGATAAACAATATAATGATTGCCATATTTACATATGAAGAAGGAGTTCATAATTATGTATTTTGTATTTAAAAAAAAAAAAAATGTAAATTGATACTATATATAGAGAAGGGTGTTTTTTCTACACAATATATAATATGGGAGTTTAGTTTGGTGTACCAAGTTGGATTTGTTTAGCCTGAAACTTTATTCTAAAATGGTTTATCTTATAGTTTATTAATCCAAAATTATGTGTAACATTCAAAATAAATAGTACTTCAATGATATCATGTCACTGTTATAAGCTCGAGTCTTAAATATTAAAAAAAAAACACTTAGCATATATGATTATTTACATCTTAAATTTACAAATAACAAATAAGTCCAATACTGTCTTCTTTTTTAAAAAACTTTTACACGTAAATAACTAATTAAATTATAAAGGGTAAATTCGAAAATTATTCAGCCGAACTTAATAAAAGGGAAAGTTAAAAGAAAAAAAAAAGAAAAAAAAGGGTCTATTGCTTGGAATTTACAAAGTTCTCTTTTTTTTTTTTTTTTTTTTTAAATCGAATTTACAAAGGTTATAAACTATAAGTAAAAAAGAAAAGTCAAACACACCACATCCTACCATATATAATTTATGGGGTTTTTTTTAAAAATAAAATTCAAAATATCTGTTCTTGAGTTAAATTAGTTGCATATACCCCTCTTAACGTTAGGATCCAAAAATTATGGATTCAAATTTTTATCTTTCAATATTTATATATATATATATTATTTTTTCGACAAGATTTATATATTCTTTATATAAAAGAACAAGTAACATATTATTACATAATTTACTTTTAATTATGGAAGTTAGGATAAAAAAGCTATGAATTCGAATTTCTTATCTTTTAATATTTTTATTTTCTTTATATAAAAGAATAAGTATCACATTGTTTCATAATTTACTTTTGACCATGGAAGTTAGGTTTGAGCATAATTTCATAATTTTTTGAATAAAAATTTCTCACCTTTATTTTAGTATATTTTAGAAGTTGGGGAGATTTGAACCACTTACATTCATGGTTGTTAGTACACTCACAATCCTAATTGAATTATGTTCACTCTAACAACATTTCTTACTTTTACTAAAGTTAACAGTTCGATTACCTTTGTTATTTAAATTATATATATAAAAAAATAGTTTGATTGTTTGTTGTCTAGTTGGTTATAAACCTGACAACACATTGAATAGAGTGAAAATTACAAATTTAGATTTCGTTTCATAACCATTTTGTCTTTTATTTTTGTTTTTAGTTTTTGATTTTTTGTTTTAAAAAATTAAAATTGTACGTGTTTGATAACTATTTTTTATTTTTTTTAAATTAAAAACTAAAAATACGTTTAATAACGGTTTTTAATTATTTAAAAATCAAAATTTATTATATTCAACATTTAATAATTTTAGAATATTATTGATCGAATGAACTACAAACTTGTGAGTTAAAACTTTATTTCTAGTTTATTTTTATCAATTTTTTCTAGTATTGTTTCCAAGAAAAAAAATAAAAATTGTTTTTTAAAAGCTTTGTTTTTTAGTTTTTAAAAATTTCTTTAATATTTTAAAAACTTTTTTAAAATTTTAAAAATAAAAACTAAAATTGGTTATTAAATAAATCTATTTTAAAAAAAATAAAAAAATAAAAAACGAAATATAATAAATGAGCCATAGTTTTTATCTTTAAATATATTTAAAAAAATTGAAACTAAAAAAGTGTTTAATAAAATTTTAAAATGGATAAAGAAAAAGAAGAAAAAAAAATCGTTTTAAGACTTTTTGAAATGCATGACTAAATTTTAAGACTTGAAATATTACTACAAAAAAAATAGCAATATTATCCTCAATAATATTATTACAAAAATAAAAAAATAAAAACCAGTAGTCTTACATTTTCTTGACATAAACCACAATTTTATTAGATGACAAGAATGTCCCTAGTAATTCATTTCCAAGAGATTAAATGACAAGAATCCCCTTGCTCTTCTTCTTCCCTCCCACCCCTATAAATAGACTCCATGGTAGCACCTCAAAAACTCAGAGCCTAAGAACCAAAAAAAAAAAAAAAAAAAAAAAAAAAGCAGAGAAATCAATGACGAGGAAGAAGGTAAAGCTGGTATGGATCACAAGCGACAACGCCAGAAAAGCAAGTTTCAAGAAGCGACGGCTCGGATTGATGAAGAAAGTGAGCGAGCTCACCACACTCTGCGGCGTCTACGCCTTCGCCGTCGTGTACGGCCCCGACGACGACCATCCGGTGGTCTGGCCGTCCATCGCCGCCGCCCAGCACCTCTACCGCCGCTTCCACAGCCTCCCGGAGGTGGAGCGCCAGAAGAAGATGATGAATCAAGAGACGTATCTCAAGGAGCGGACTGCCAAGGCGCAGGATATGCTGAAGAAGCACATGAAGAAGAATCAGGAACTCGAAATCGATCTCCTGATGCATCAGCTCCGCCAAGGCCGCCAGATCTGCCAACTCTCCACCGCCGAGCTGCTCGGATTGTTCTGGATGATCGAAGAGAAGATGCGTGAATGCCGCAAACGGATCGATTATTATCAACAGGTTCATCGCCTTCATCCTCCTCCTCCTCCTCCTGGATTTGTTGATTCGAACTCTCCTCTGCTTCAAACAGGGAGTAACGATCTGGATCTGGTCGATAGTGGAAAGAATTTGATGGATCAGTGGTTCATCGACATGGTGATGAACACGAACGAGAAAATCGGAGGCGGCGGCAGTAGCAGCATTGCCGTCGAGTTAGGGTTTCAATCGGACGCTAACGGAAGCGGAGGAATGAATTCGATGATTGAAATCGGCGATTTAAGTGGAAGAGGAGCGATTCACGAAAACAATTTGTTGTCCGATTGGAATTTCGGTGGAACAGGGACCGGAATGATCGAGATTGAGAAGCTAGTATGCAACATCAATGGCGGCGGCGGTGTAGACCACATGAATCTGTATCCCGACGGCGGAGGAATTGGAGGAAATGATGTAATGCTTCATGGATTGTTTGGGAGTGGAAGCAGCAATGAAGATGAGAAAGGGAATGAAAATGAAGAGGATGAAGAACTTCTGGGTAAGGAATGGCAAAATGGCTTTACTCCATGATTGATTTTGCTGTTTTAGAGCTCTGAATTGTGGTGGTGATATCAATAATTTGGGGAATTTGGAGTTCATATCTCAGTTTCTGATGAGTAGTTCAAAGTAATTAAGTCTACATCAATGGGTAATATTATGTACTCTAATTAAGTATTTCCGATATAAGAAAAAAAAAATACAGTGTTTAATTTTACTTTTTCCCATTTTGCAAATATATTAGAGATCATTGGAGAAAGCTAGATAAGTTTGACCATCATTGAAGTTTCATACGGGAGAAGAAGAACAAATAATGATTCTCGAGATTGAACTTGTGACACTGATGTTCAATTGGTTTACAACTAAATAATGAAATCATTGTGCCCACTAACTGTATACACTTTACATCATTTGGGTAGATAATGATGTGTCATGTAATTAAAATAATTTTATATATATAAAAACACACATTTAAAAAAAATTGATTATTTGATTAACAAGAGAAAAATGACAAATTAAATATGTAGTACATTATTATTTTCACAAATGAATGAAAAATTTGCTAAAAACAGAAATCAAGGACTTAAAAAAAACATTTCTTATATTTGTCACATGAGTTCTCACGCAATTAAGGAAGGGGGTAAGAGTGGCAATAATTTAGGGAACATTCTTCTCTTTTTTAAGGAATATTCTTCTGGTAGGAAAAGGTATATGCGTCACTCATGCATTAATTAGTTATTTATATGATTTAAAAATAATTAAAATGTACAATTTATATATAGTCCAATGAATATGCTTATATGACAACGAGAGTAACAATAAATATATATTCATAATGAAAACACATGAGTTGAAACCATTTGCCCTTAATTATGGTTGAACTAAGAAAATTATATGATATCAATTACTATTAATTCAATAATCGATGATAACTCGTTCTCCCATTTCATAATCGTTAAATTTACAAAAAAAGAAAAAGTTATGATAAATAGAATTATAGAACAATACACATACATCAAATCATATATTCATGTTGTCACTTTTTTTATACTTTATTGTTAAAACATTCTTTATGTAAGTCTAAAACAAAAGTTATATATAATGAAGGTGTATATTTAAGTGTATTAATTAAATTTTTTAGTACATATCTATAGATTGCATTTTATATTTGCTATTATTCTATTTTTATATAGATTTTTTTAGCCATAAGTTGACTTTGAACAAAAAAATATTTACATGCAATAAATTACTGGCAATAACGTGTTAATATATATTCGTTAACGACAAAAAAGGTTGTTCAATAGTTAATGTTGCTAAACAAGTCAAAATTGATGCAACTTCATACTTATCCAATTAAATTCTAAACGATATAACAAAACATTAATTTTATAGCATTAAGACCCGCATGTACAACGCAACACCGTATTATTATAATATATATCTTGTTAGATTTTTACGAGTGACGTCGAAACAAATAATAATCCTTATTTAAAAAAAAACAATAATCTTAATAACTTTTTTTTAATAAAAAAAAACCTAATACCCTTAATAATCTTAAAAACCATCAACTCAAAACTATTTAAATACAACCCTCTTAAAACTTACAAAGGAAAAAAGAATGATTTTGTAAATCTCAAGCATCATACTAATTTTGGTCACTAAAGAAGGGATAAAATAAAAAAAATAAAATAAAATAAACTTTGGAACTCATACCCCTGCAAATTAAAAAATATTAATGAAGATGAAGACAAAACAGAAAATATTTATAAAAAAAGAAAATTAAAATATTAAAAATAAAAAAGGCCCCTTGTTCCGAATACCAATCCAAACTGTTTTTGTAACCGTAATTCCCATTTTCAAACTTAATAATAAAGTTTTTTTTTAAAAAAAAAAGAGAGTAAATAAAAGGTTTCTCAAGTCAAATATTGACAACTAAGAATGGGAAACTAGTATTTAATTTTGGCTTCATTGCTTTGAAATTACCTTTTCTATTTGAGATTTTCATTGTGACAACTATTTTTTACATTCACCAATCCAAATTTGTCGGTTAATTGACAGTAAGATTTATTTTTTATTTTTAGAATTTAACTACAATTGTGAGAAGAAGACTCGAATTCATGACCAAATACTGATATTGTTGAACTATTATTCTTATTAACGACAATAAAATTAATTGACATACAAGAAATTCACTCTAAATTCATACTTTTAGTTTAGGATTTGAGATCTGTGTTACATACTTCTGTCCTATAATATAATTAATTTCTCTAAATTAGTTGAACACATATATAACATCTATGGGTAGGGATTAGTATTTGTAAAAAAAAAATGCTCTAGACTAACTTACACACAATTATTTTTTTCAATCAATTTAAACACTTTGACTATTTTTAGTCTTTTTAGTCAAATTTCATGAGTTTTTCCTGTTTTCAAATAATCGAGAATCGAAACTTTGCTCTACTACATACTCAGGGCATTCGCATACCCATCCCAAGTCTCGAATCTAAGAGACAATAAAAGATTTTATAATTAAGCTCATTTGTAAATTTCAGACGTGTGACTTTTAAGTAAGCATATCTTGAAAAGAACTCAAGCATATCTTAAAAATAAGACATGTCTCTGCTATATCTACTATTTTAGATAACTTATATCTTTTATCTCTCACTTTAGTTGGTATCAATCAATTTCTAAAACACAGAGGTGAAACTCATTGTTGTGTAATTCATCCTGCCAAATACCAATCTAATACAAAAGACACACGAAGTTTCCCTTTTGTTATTTACTGTCTTCTTATTTTTGAGTTACTTTCCTTTTCTATTTTATTTTACCCGAACTCATAACCTTTTGTTGTTAAATTTTTTTTTCCGTATATATCTTAGAACGCCTGAGCAAATTTATGTGCACGTCAATTATTCTCTCATGACAATGTCATACCTAAACATTTGATTGTCAAGTTAATTTTTAATTAGGTGCTCATCATTAATGAACTAATAATTTTTGCATTATTTAATTTAAAATTATTATTTGGAAAAACACTTATTCTTTTAAAGCATGTTTAGCGATTTTGAGCCCATAAACAATTGCAAATCCTTTCGTAAATTTCTGTAGAATATAAGTAATTTTGAAGTAATATTTATTGACCCATCAAAATAAGAATATTTTTAAACCAGCACCAAATACAAACTTACTGTTCTTTTATTTATTTTTATTTTTTTATGAATATAGTTATAATCTTAGAATTTTTAAACCATCACCAAAAAGTAAACAGGGTAGAGATGGAAAATACGATCCCTGTCCCCTACTTCGATCAACGACGAGAAATTTCCCACCTCCCCCCACCTTAAACAAGAATTTCCGGTGGGGAAAATGGACAGAGAACACACACCATGTGGAATTTATTTCTAAACAAAAATTCAGATTGAAATGTTAAGAGCAGAAAAAATAAAATAAACAATCTTTATTCTATTGTCAATCTAGAATAAAGATGCAAATTATAACCACTGTTTCATGTATTTTTTCCGTCTTTCATAACCTTTACATTTAAAATATTAAAATCCAAAATAATGGAAGCCCAAATCCAAGTCATTCATTTCTCATCAAAACCAACAAAAAGCAACTATAATAATTCACCCAACAACTTTGATTTTTTTCTAATGAATGAGTGAATGACGCAATAATTTTATTGTTTAGTTATAAATCAACACCGCGTCACCAAAAAAAAAAAAAAAAAAATTTGATTTTGTATACAAAATACTAATAACCTCGAGTTTAGAATACATATAATGACTTTGGTAATAAACCTACCAAACAAACAAAGGAGAATCATGGTGTTAATATTAGCTACTACAAAGCGATGAAGGAAAAAGAAATGGCATTGGAACTTATTAGGGGCAAGGCCGAAGAGTCACATGCGTGCCTTTCAACATTCACTGTCAATCTAATCTGTAAAAATCCAGGTATATCGGACACACTCAAATCCAATGAAATTAAATATCGTATATCCATATTATGTACTACATTAAACATCGTATACATTATGTATGTACCATACAGAGCATAATGTTTATGTGGGCAGTTGTATCTACTCCATTGTATGTACTTTAAGATGGGGTCGTATGAGGGGGGAAACGAAAATACATATTCTCTTGACCGTTCAACTGGCTAAATTAATTTTGGAGGGACAAAATTATATGGTAGCAGTGGGGATAGGTATTTTTTTTCTTTTCTGATTGCAAGCATTAATAGGGGATGTAAACCTGATGTACAATATATTCCATCCGTTTTTAAGAAAAAAAAAATAGTTTGAGAATTACATATGATTTAATTTTGGCAAATGTAAGTTAGTGTTTTGATTTTCAAATTTTTAAACCAACAACTTTATCAAGTTTGATTATTTTTTTGGTTCTAAAAATTTATTATCTATTTCATGTTAGTTATGAAAAAAAAATTAATTTAAATATTTGTAAAAAAAAAACACCTTAGGTGTATTTTGGACTAGTTCACATTTAAGTAATTAAATAATGTTAGGGACAATGAGCAACTACAAACCTCCACATTGAGGTATGATATTGTACACTTTGGGAATCACCTCTCATGGTTTTGTTTTTGTTCTAGGTAGAGATATTCACAGGCTAGGGCGAGACCTTGGAAGTCCCCGCTATTAATCCCCGTCCCTGAAAAATCCCTTTTTTTCTTGGGGATCGTGGCAGGAATTCCCCGTGGGATTTTTTTTTTCAATTTATTATTATTTTTTTCATTTTTATATATTTTTTGGACAATAATTTTAAATAATTAAATCTTCTCTATAAGTTTTAACTATAATGTTAATTATCATAGAAAAATACTGAGGGTCAGTAGCGCATAATCAATTTCAACTCTACCGTCATGAGTTCGAACCCAGAAATCGGTATTTGGCTCTCATATTATAATAATAATATAAAAAAGTAAACATGACAGAGATAGGGAATACAATTCTCATCTCCGACGTCCCACCGAGAACAGCCCCCTCCCCCCTAAACAAGGATTCTCCGTGGGGAAAATGGACAGAGAACACAAACCATGTGGAATTTAGTTTTAAACAAAAGTTCAGATTGAAATGTTAAGAGCAAAACAAATAAAATAAACCATCTTTAATCTATTGTCAATCTAGAATGAAGATGCAAATTATAACCTTTACATTCTTGATGCAAATTATAACCACTTTTTCATGTATTTTTTCTGACTTTTATAACCTTTACATTTAAAATATTAAAATCCAAAATAATGGAAGCCCAAATCCAAGTCATTCATTTCTCATCAAAACCAACAAAAAGCAAACATGGAGAATAATTCACTCAGCAACTTTGATTTTGTATACAAAAATACTTATAACCTGGAGTTTAGAATACATATAATGACTTTGGTAATAAACCTACCAAACAAACAATAATCCAGCCTATACTGACATTTAATTGATTAGAAATGTAGAAGAATTGAAAGGAATCCGTAGCACAAACTGAGTTACAACATATAAGGATGGAAATATACATTAACCACAATATGATCTACTAGAGCATCTTGTTGTACTGACTTGTGAGAGAACTTTTGAGGTTTGAATAAAGATCGAAGAGCGAGTACTGGCGAAGTCTTGACACTTCATACCAAGAGTTGAAGACCGAAAGATGTTTATCGGTGCCGGAAAATGCTAATTGTATTGCAAGACTGCAATCAACATGACCATTACGATAACTGCAATCTTTTGATCTGATTGCACAATCTTGATTGTTGATGCAAACAAAGGTATTGTTGTTTGAGCATTGAGCACAACCATCTCTTTTCCAGAACAAGTTTTGCAGCCTGCCCTTCTCAAACTCAAGCACCTGTACATGAGAAAATTTGGTGGAAGTGATATCCAAGTGAACACCATCATAAAGAGGACAATGGATTGTCATATGTTAGGATTCTCGAATAACTTAGATGCATCTCGACAATTCTCACAAAACAATTGATTGACTTACTATATTTGGTTGTTCGATAAACAATTAATCCACAAGAAAGTGGTCACCATGGAATTAAACCCATTACATATTACTTCCTTACGGCTGTCTTAACCACTAAATCAACCCATAATGATTTACTTTGAAAACCTATTGGGAAAAGTACCTTTCTTGATACTACGTTTTAGGTCAAGTTTCAATTTAGTCCCCATATGATAAGGTTTATTAGTTAGGGGTTAGTTAGTTAGCTCTTAAGGAGCTATATGAGTGAAAAGAGCTATATGAGTGAAATGCTACCCATTAATCAATACAATTAGTATTCTGATATTGAATTGATTCAATTGATTGAGAGGACATTGCGATAAAGCTAAACTCTATCACCATATTTCAAAATTAAACACTTTATCCCTAACATTTTAATAATGCTCAATTTTGGTCTCTAAGTGTAGTTTTCTTTTTTACTTATTTTCTTTTAAAAATAAAATTCATGTCAAGACCAAAATAACTCCATCATCAATTTATTGGAGTTTAAAGTTAGTTTACTCATCTTCCTAGTAAAAAGCATTTCATTATGTTACTATCGATTCTTTATCTCAATGACTAAAATTGACCCTTATTAAAAGATCAAAGGTAAAAATGTTTGATTTGGTAACATAAGGACTAAATAAAAGCTTCACTCAAAACCTAAGAACTAATAAGTTACTTTTTTTCTCCAAAAATGTTAAATACCTCTAATCCCACCATATCCTCACTATGAAAAGTAATTGGAAGCTGTCACAATGTGAGACAGAAACTACAGAAATATTTTGAATGTGATAAAGATGGAATTGTCGCATATGTCCCGGTTATATTCTTACAAGCAGCATATCACCAAGTCAGTGTTGCATTGTGTTCATATCTTATGTCTTTACTTCCTACTTCGTATGTCATAATCTTACCAGAGTAAAGCTGGTTACGGTATGTAGTTCATCTGCGACGAAAATTGGTGGGGACCTTGCAGCATATTTCCGACCAGCAAATGCAACCATATAGCCATTTGAAGACTGGTAATGGAAGAAAAGGAAAAGGACTCATGAGTCCACCACAGGTAAGAACAAAAAACTAGCATATTATAGTAAATAAACTGGTAGAAAAGATTTTAGATCTATGTGAGCAATAGAAATCAAACTAGCATATACATTAATTTCTCCCTTCAAATAAGACAAAGAATCCCAAGCATAAAGAAGGCATTATTTTAAGGCGGAAGAGGGAGGGATTGTCTAATCTCTCAAGCAGAAACTAAATGTAGAAAGCCTTAAAACCATAACTAATTGCTAAAAATAGCACAAGTTTTGGGGATTTTATAAGTAGCCCATTTTTAACAAAAGTTGTTTCCATAGAACATCTAGGTGCCACCTGGCCGAGATTGACCAAGGGAAGAAATATTTTTTGGTTTCCATAGCACTTCCTGGTGATAATTTTGCCCGGGATGACGACCGAGAAAGAAGAAAAACTCAGGTCTCTAAGAAATGCAGTGAAGAAGAAAACCCCACGCTGAAAGTTGAAACTACTATGCATTAGGACTAACTTTGTGACCAGTCCAACTTGGTAAAATACCTTCCTGCTCCTTTTTTGTTCTTCTAATTGTGATTTTTGCACCCATTTCAAGCTGAAAATGGGCAATTTGTTTGGATGCCAGGCTTTTGGAGAGAGATAAAGATGCAGAGGAGGCTTGGACATGGCTGTGAAGGGAAAATATGAAGGTGTAGTGAGAGAGATGAATTTGGGTGTAGCTTAAAAGAGGAGGAAGGTGATTTTCATTTTCTCTTCTCGGCCGAGAACCGATGAATCTTTGTGCGAATCTTGTTGATTCCTGATCATCATCGCTAAATCGAAAGTGTTTAGACATTTAGTTAGTCATTTACTATTGATAATCCTGGCCAAGATCGCCATCCGAAAGTGAACTGATTGCTACTTGTGCTATTCCCAGCATCAATGAAGTCCCTTATTATTTCAACTGATGTAACATTTGAGTTGCTTGTGTCAAATTGGATCGCGCAGAATATCAACCAATTACGATTGGTTATTAATTTCACTCAAAGAAAAATCCACAGCCAAAATATCCCAAATCAAATTGAGCTAGCATAATGCAATTAAAGTATGCAAAACGATTCCACAAGGATCTGTTCTGTTCGCCTCCCTGTTTCGAGCTAAGGAGTAAGGTTTTAGAAACCAAATCCATATTCGATTGAAGATTTACACAAACCAATAACTCCGATCCCACAAAACCTAAAACCCATTCCAAATCATAAACACAAAAACCTAATTCCAGAACTAGCATCAACTTAAAACAAAGATCAAACAGAAACAATAGATAAATTCAAAATCAACAAAGAACACAAAGCTTGAAGAACTAACCGGATTCAAGTTAGACACGCGGGTAGAGGTATTGACGGTGAGGAGGGAGATCTGATCAACCTTAGGCCTAAACACGGAGAGAAGAGAATTTCCATTCGAAAGAGAAAGCCTGCTGTCACATGGAGACAACTTCAAGGTCTTGTTGAAGACGAACATCTGCTCCGTCGCGAAGGCAAGCCCCAAGGTGAAACCGTCGGACTTCTGAACCGTCGTGTCGGTGCAAGGGTTGAAAGCTCGGTTGGTGTCTCTAGCTTCGAGAACCGCCGCCGTCAACAACAGAAGCAGCACGGCGGACGCCGGTGAGAGATCGGAAATCGCCATGGTTGAATTGGAATTGGAAATTTCCGCCGACCAGATATAGTCAAACTTCGTGGGGAAGCAGAAAAATATTCGAATTTTATTGGGCTGCTTATTGGAATGGGCCGAGCCCATAAACAATTGAGAGGCAAGTTTTTCCTTTTTTAACCCACTTATAAAATTAGTTAAAATGAAAAAAATATATTATAAATATGATCACTTTTTAGAAAAAAAATTAATAAAGGTATTAATTATTTATATATATATATTTTTGAGTACATAGTAGGCTCGAACTCGTGACCGTGGATTTGAAATGAATTAACACTAGACAAGATAACCAACTGCGTCACTAACCCTCGATCATATAATAATTTATTAATAATAAATAATATTATATTAATAATTATTTATAATTCACTATTAAAATGAAGGTTAAAATACCATTTTGGTCTCTAAACTTTCACCCTTATTCTATTTTGGTCCATAAACTTTCAAAAGTCCAAATTTAGTCATTCAACTATCCAAAAAGGTTAAAAAGAGTCTTTACCGTTAAAAATTTCTAACAGACGTTTCGAAATGTTGAGGTGGCATTTCTTTTTTATTTTTTTTGAAAAACACCTCCATTTTACCCACTTCTGTGAGAGAGCCTCATCAGATTTTAAAATGATGTTAGAATAGAACCTTAACTATTGAGGTGAATATCTCTGCTGTGAATAGTTCTCGGAGAGTCATGGGCAACAAGATTTTCAGATTTGAAGAGGTTTGGGCTATGCAATAAGTTTGTGATGCTGTTATTGAGAAGAGTTGGCAACTTCAGACAACAAAAGATTTTATGAATAGTGGGGATTGTTTATTGAGAAAGTTGTCCTCCTGCCAATCTCTACTTTCTAAGTGGGGTGCTCATAAAGTTGGTGGTTTTGATTCTAAAATAAACAAAGCTCGTGGTAGTCTCCAAAATTCTATTTGGTGTAATGCTAATGTTTCCCAAGCTAGGAAAAATTTGGAGAATTTGATTAATGAAGAGGAGGTATTTTGGAGGCAACGTTCTAGAGTTGATTGGTTAAAATGGGGCGATAGGAACACTAAATGGTTCCATGCTTGTGCTTTTAAATGTTGTCGTACAAATTTCATAGACAAACTTGTTCGTATAGATGGGAGTTTGGCGTGTAGTGCTGAAGAGATTGAGTCAGAAGTCTGTTCTTACTTTACCAATCTGTTTACTTCTAATGGCGTGGTTTCGGAACTTGTGGCGCATCCGTTCTTAGACGAGGTAACCCATTCCTTTTCGAATGAGGAAAAGTTACTTATGACTAGTCCTTCTACTGAAAATGAAATTTTAATTGCCCTTAAATCAATGGGATCGTCTAAGGCTCCTGGTATTGATGGCTTCACTGCCCTGTTTTATAAGAAATATTGGTCTATTGTAGGGGTTGATGTTATTAACTTTTGTCTTGAAGTTTTGAACAGAGGCAAATCTTTGGATGCCATTAATAGAACTGTTATTACTTTGATTCCAAAATTTCCTGGTACTTCCTCAATGAAGGATTTTAGGCCAATTAGTTGCTTTATAAACTAATCTCAAAGACAATCTCGAACAGGCTTCGTGAGTTATTGAGAACTGTTATTTCTCCTACTCAAAGTGCCTTTCTGCCTGGTCGTATTATTACTGATAATGCTTTGTTGGGTTATGAATGTTTGCATTCGATTAAGGAGCGAAAGACAGGGAGCACGAGCTATGCAGCGTTGAAACTTGATATGAGAAAAGCCTATGATAGGGTAGAATGGAGCTACTTGAAACAGTTTATGCAGGCTATTGGTTTTGACCTGAATTTCATCGACTTGATTATGCGTTGTGTAACTTCTGTTTCATACACTTGTAATACTAATGGGTGTCGTAAAGGTGATATTAGACCTTCGAGGGGCTTGCGCCAAGGAGATCCATTATCTCCCTATCTCTACCTCTTGTGCTCTGAAGGTCTATCCCGTATTCTTAGCTGGATTGAGGAAAAAAAAGAATATTTCTAGCATTAAGGTGGCTCGAAGAGCTCCCTCGCTAACCCATTTATTTTTTGCAGATGATTGTTTGCTATTTTTTAAGGTGACCAAAAAGGAGTCTGATTATATTGCTGAAGCGTTACACACTTTTTCCCTTTTGATACGCCAGGAAATAAATTTTAATAAGTCTACTATTAGTTTCAGCCTCAACGCAAATGACAGTATTATTGATGTTGTGCTTCATCAGCTTAAGGTGAAGAAGGTTGAGAGTCACTTGACGTATTTGGGTACCCCAGTTTCTCTGAAATGCTCAAAAAAATTATCTTTTAAATTTCTAAAAGATAAAATATGGAAGATGTTGTTTAATTGGAAACATAAAAAAAAATTTGCGGGAGGGAAAGAAGTGTTGATTAAAGTAGTTCTTCAGGCCATTCCTACATATCCGATGAATTGCTTTAAAATTCCAAAATCCA